>CM054376.1:107956803-112956803 GCA_028858755.1 Ara ararauna | reverse complement strand
ACAACTTTTTCATTATTTACACCCCTCTGAGAATGGGTAGTAAGAAAGCTGTTGGATGGGCATAGTTTTTATTTGGACACTCCCTTCTTCATCTCATTTCCTTTAACATCCTTCCTTTCGAGGAATATTGAAGCCTAATAAATAAAGGTATCGCAGAGAAGAGATTCAGAGCAGTCCTGCAGAGAAGGACTTGGGGGTTTTGGTTGATGAAAAAGTGAACATGAGCCAGCAGTGTGCGCTCGCAGCCCAAAAAGCCAACCGTATCCTGGGCTTCATCAAAAAGAGCATGACCAGCAGGTCGAAGGAAGTGATCCTGGCCTCTACTCTGCTCTCGTGAGACCTCACTTGGAGTATTGTGTGCAGTTCTGATGTCCTCAACATAAAAAGGACATGGAACTGTTGGAACAAGTCTAGAGGAGGGCCACAAGGAGGATCAGGGGACTGGAGCACCTCCCATATGAAGACAGGCTGAGAAAGTTGGGGCTGTTCAGCCTGGTGAAAAGAAGGCTGTGTGGAGACCTCATAGCAGCCTTCCAATATCTGAAGGGGGACTATAGGGATGCTGGGAAGGGACTCTTCATGAGGAACTGTAGTGAGAGGACAAGGGGTAATGGGTTCAAACTTAAACAGGGGAAGTTTAAATTGGCTATGAGGAAGAAATTCTTTACTGTAAGGGTGGTGAGGCACTGGAATGGGTTGCCCAGGGAAGTTGTGAATGCTCCATTTCTGGCGGTGTTCAAGGCTGGATTGGACATAGCCTTGTGTGACATGGTTTAGTGGGAGGTGTCCCTGCCCCTGGCAGGGGGGTTGGGACTAGATGATCTTGAGGTCCTTTCCAACCCTAACTATTCTATGATTCTATATTCTATGATGTCACCCACAATGACTCTGCTCTAAGCAGTAGGTTAGCTAAACCAAATAGCCTGATATGTAAAAGCTGATGAAGATTTTGAAGAAAAGAAACATTAGAAAAAATAAAATATAAAGCAGAAAAATCACAAATACAAAATAAAACTTTCCCCCTGTGATTTGTTTGCTTGTTGTTGTATTAAAGGGAAAGCCTAGTTTCCAAATGAGCCATAACTAAGAAGTTACCTGCAAATAGCTATGTACTGCTTGTGTATGCTCATTTGCATAACAAATAGGATGTAGTAAAGCTCAACTTTCGCGTGCTGTTCTGTCATCTGCATCATGCATAAAAGAAGCAATGCTAAATGTAAATAGAGTTTTGGAGAGATTTGTTTCTTGATTTCTTGATATCTAGTAGTTCTACACATCAGGCACTGACAAAAATGTCAGTATCATCAAATTGTCAAAGCTATTTGACTATTCCGATTTGGATCAGAAATTAAACATGCAAAAATCCTACATGAAACAGAAACAACTACAAAGTGATTCTTGGAAAAAAATAAAGTTTGAAATCAAAGATTGTTCTCTGAATGAAATCTGTCCAGATTTATGCAATGAATGTTACTCATGTAATATCCAAAACTCACTGAAGTCACTGAAATGGTAGGAGTTTTTTCACTTATGTCACTAAAATTTGGATGACACCCACAGCACTCTGTTAGCATCTATAAAATCCTTTAAAAATAGATGATGTAAGGAAAATGGTCAGTTATGGAGCTCTTCTTTTCATTCTTCTTGTCAGAAGCAAATAATGTATTTCTATGTTAAGAAGTGTTTTATTAAGAGACATGAAGGGTAGATGAAAACAAAGATTTAAAAAATATATTTGTATTATTCTGGAATCAGGGATTACAGTACAGAAAGTGGTTTCTTTGTGACTGGATGGACAAATTGTACTAAATGATATAAATATAGTTCACTATGAAGAACAACAGCAAAATTAGGTTAATTTTCATTTGTAATCTGGCATTATGGCATGTTTCAGGATCATAGGAGCTTCTGAAAGAGGAAGCACTTTGTAAATATTACTTACAGATTCTAGAAATATTGCAGCCTTTTACATATTATGTTGCATATTCCCAGTGCAGGAAGAGAACTTCAAATCTACAGCTACTTGTATGTCAAAGGTAAAGCAGAAGGTAGAAAAAGGCAGCTTTTGTAGACCCTTTATCCTCAGAAATCCACAGATTTCTGGTATGCATTTAAATGCTGAAAGGACAGTCATACCTTAAAAAGAGTTTCTCTGGATTTAAAGGCAGCAAAGAGGCTAGCCGAAATACTGAAGGCATTTCCTTGTCCTATCTTGGCTCCTTACTTCCTCACCTGTCATCTTTCATCCTGAATAGGGCTGTAAATGTCTGTCAGTTGGTGAAGTACTTCAGTCTATGAGCTCCTTGTATCAGCTAATGGCTAGATATGCTACAATGCCAGCCCATGTTCTAGTGTTGATAATACTTCTTAATCCTTGTCATATGGTCACAGAAACTGAAAGGCAGTGTTTACAATAACCTCTACAGTAATTGCTTTAAATAAACTGGGGAAAATGAAATCAGTAATCCTGCCCTGAATCTGTATTCTACTTAAGTGGAGACAAGACTTCTCAGAAACATTATTCTTGGGACAGTTTTATGTCATGCAGATTTTCAGTGCTTTTTAGAGATCAGATATAATCAGGTCAAGATTATTTTGGCTTTGTAAGGTATGTTTAGTAAATAAAGAAGATGCTGGATTCTGATCTGTGACACTTTTGCTATTTTAATCTTTAATCTTCACATGGCTTTGCTAGAATATCATAATTTTAACCAATAGATACATTAGCTGCCATTGAAAAGTCAGCTATTACCTGTGTATTCTCAGATTCCCTTTTTCTTGCAACTCAAAACCACACACAAAGGGTATACATATGTCACCCATGCTACTACTGCTTTTTCCTGCACTTTGTTTTTGCTGCTTGCTGCCATTTGAGTTATGATTGAGTGAATTACTTTAAGTGGATGGTTCCATATGCCCAAATGTGGCTTGATTAATCTCAGCAGAGTTTTGTGTTGCCATGAAGACCTGTTCACCTAGACCATCTTAGAAGAAATGAGGCAGAGAAGTATGTAAGAGATTTGCTTGAAGTTGTGTCTTCCTGGAGGTCTGTAATATATGTAACGATTTGACATCCTGGTTGTATACGGCTTCTTTGGAAGCTACAACAGTGCAAAGCCCCAGAGTTATGGAAATGGAACCACATATCTGTCCAAATAGCTAAAATTATTTACCATGATTTTGTATTTATTAAAAATAGTATATGTTTGCAGAAAGTCAAAATAAAACACTTTTCTGAAAGAAATCATAATTATTGACTTTCAAAAATTGCCAGAAGGTGGAGAGATGGAAAAACTCTCTGAGGCCTGTATCACCTGAGACAAGATTTGTGGCAGTAGGATAATACAGTCAAGACGTTCCAAGTTCACCTTCCTGGCCCATTAACGACCATTATATTTCACTAACTCCCAATATTAGCTGAATCTATTAGAAATGTACACGGGAGAAAATCTTAACATTGCTTATACTTCACTGTTTGCAGATGGTAACTTGACCAGAAAGGACAGTTAGTTATGATGATATATAAAATTAAAGCTAGTAAAGTGAGAAATGAAAAGCTGAACATTTTTGATGTGTGTTTGCACAACCTTGCTGTTTCCAAGTTCTGGTTAAAGCACCTATTTATATTTCAGCTTAAGACTGGACTTTTTTCTGCACAGAGGTTGCCAAATGTGACAAACCATAAACTGTTTGTCAGCAATTTACAGCACGGTGAACACAGTGCTCCACGCTGAGTTTATGGATGAGTTACGCTGACTATTCTTTTAAACAAGTCTGTGCTCAGTCATTTAATCAATTGAAAAGAGAAACACTTTCAATTTTCATGTAATCAAGCACACAGTTATGTCAGACTGACAGCAGTATTTGGCACAAAATCCTCCTCTTTGGAGAACTCTACAGGAAAAATGAAGTAAGTTAAAGCACAGGGCTTTATTCATTGTCAGTGAACAATGGAAAAACAAGGGTGAATTCTATGCCTTAGATACTAAGATGGGAGTTCTAGATGAAGATACTGTGTTTGCTTCAGCTAAGATTGGAAATGAATTCTTAAATAACATATTAAAAATCTATTTTTGGCAAAGGTTGCACGGAGATCACAGAAGATGACATACATAAGGGATCACCCTGCAGTTTTTATAATGATGTCACTGCTGGGATGGGTCTTCAGTTACAGTTTGTGACCACTCTGTACAGATTCTATCAATCAGCAGCATTTAGACCTCAAATCTTTGTGTGCTGGTTTAAGAAAACTCTCACAACTGGTACCCACTTTCAGTTCATTTACTGATACAATACTGTAGCCTGCTAGATTGCATAAGTAAGTGCATCTGTCTTACTGTAAAGCAAAAAAAAGTCTAGAAAAGTCCTCGAATAAAAACACCCTGGAGATGAAAACCTTTCATCAGTTAGCAGCAATATTTTATTCTGATATTTTTAAAACATTTCTGTTTACCTATCTAGTTCTTCACATTACTCCAGAATATCCTTACAATTTACTTTCATGTTATGTTTCCAGTTAGTTATACTTTGAGATCAGAGTCTGATTTATTAGTTTGTCCTAAATAAAAATTAAAAACATTTGGTGGATGGAGTCTTTCATATTTATACTCCACAATTATAGAATAAACTTCTTATTTATATTCGGAAATCAGAATCCAATTTGGTTTTTGAATCAAAACTGTAGAGACGTGTCTGATGCTGGTTTTAATTAGGTAAGTTCTGAAGTGAAGTTTACTGGGTCTTTTTCTGAATGGTGACATAGAAAAACTCTTATCAGATCATTACCCTTTTCTAATGATTAGTGCATTGTCAGTCCTTTGAAAACATAAAGCTATTCAGAAATCTCAAGCATTTATTTTCATAAAGCTTATTTATGTGGGGTGGGAGGTGAAATGAGGTATAAGAACTCTAATACAAAAAAAATTGCATGAAATAAAGCCCTTTAGTACATAGATGGAAAAGTCTCTGCAATTCTGGGTCATTCTGACACAAAATTAACCTGCCCTTACAAATAAGACCAACACATCAAAACTTAGCAAAACCTTGCCCTAGATTCCCATCTTCTTGTCAGCCACATCTACCCCCCTGACTTCTCTCAGAAGATTTTTTGGTTTTCTCCTCAACTTTCCTGTTTTTTCTGCTGGTACAGAAATTGAGTATCATTCTTTTGGTACAGAATTGAATAGTACTGAACAGTGAGAAAGTCTTGCGTGTGAATCTAATCTGCTCAAGTACTGACTTCCGTAAATTTCAGCGTAAAATTTTTATCTCAGAATTTAGTACACACGTCAATAGGGTTAACTTTTTCTTTTTTTGAGAATTAGTTCATCTTTACTGGTTGATGATCCTCTATGTGGGAGTCAGTGGGCTTTCTGAGGAACGGAAAATAGAGAAGGAACAGTGGCACTCGCATGACCCCAACATTACTTCATGCCATTGGAGAGAAGCTGAGTTGTAAAATAGATGTCCAAAGGCTAATTGAAAAGGATCAAGTAATGATTGTGAATAATTGCTCTTTCTGCTGTGAAAGGGAATCCCCACCCAACTTTGCAACTGCTGCCAGGGACTTGCCTTGAGCTTTCTGTCTTCTTGTAAGAGGGGAAGTGGAGAGGCTAATGCCTAATTCCAATAAGGTATTTACCTCTATTTCTGCTACCCCATTTCCAGGCATTAAAGCCAAAACAAAATTTGCTTTCAGGGTAATAAACTTCTCTTTAGCTCTTTTTCAGTGCAGGTTTTTTTTAGCCTCGAGAATAAATTCTTTAGCCCCTTTCACAAAGCAGCCCCTCAAAAGAAAAGAGTGATTAGACCTGACAGAAAGCAATGTTAAATAGAAATGTAACATATAAAAAACAAATGATGAAAGAAACAGCTGTGACTAAGCTAGAGTAACTAAGCCGTTGCAAAACCGCCCAAGGCAGGCCTTACTGAGTCTATGTAAGGGTATAAACTGAGCTCACAATATTCTCTGAATTACCCTTTCATTCTCCATGAGAAGCTATAAAATCGCCCACTGCAACAGTCATGATCTTAAGGTCCTTTCCAACTATAACTATTCTATGATTCTATGATTCTATGATGATAGTTGGTGGTAGCAGGGGAGAAGAGAAAGAATGGGGAAGGAGCTCCTGCAGAGGGTGCATGATGTACTTTTGCTAAGAACGAGACTTCAGCTTTTCACCCCAGTGCTACTTTTCAGCTGAAAAGAATAAACCTCATTGTTTCAATGATTGTTTTAAACCTCAGGCTTTCATTTAGGTTTGGTGTAACTTGAAAATTGAAATTAGTGTTTTCAAAAGAATATTCAAAGTGTGTTCTGTATGCTGTGAAATAAAAAATGACTCGTGAACACTAATGCCCTCTCATTATGCAGAAGGCAGTTGCTACATACGCAACAGAAGTCTAGCCAGGACTGAAAACAAAAAAGAAAGAATAAATCTCTTTAAACCTACTGCAGATTTCCAAGACATCCATTCACCCACCAAAACTGTTTATTTTCATCTTCTTATCTCAACAAGACCTGCAGGAGGAAGCTTAATGAGACCTTAGGAATGCTGAAAACCTTTACTCATGGAAGAACATTGTTGGTAAGAACTCACAAAGAGCCCATAGGAAATGATCTGAATTGAACCATGAGGTTTTTTTCTAGGCTCCACATGCAAGTAAACCCAGCTCATAAGGTCAGAGAGGTAAAAGGGTTGTGATTTTGTTCCAAGATGCCAGGGCAATGGTAAAAGTACATTTTCCTCCTAAGAAGCCATGATAAACATGTTTATGAAAGATTTTTGGGTTCAACATTCATGCCCTGTTTCTTGATAGTTTAGTACTACCAGTCACCCAAGTACAACAAAGAGGTCAGCAAAAGGGCAACAATGTCATTTCAGAAAGGTCTGCTGAGCTTTGTCTCCGTTGCTATCATTTTGTGGCATAAGCTTCTTGGGACAGAAGAGTCAGCTTTCACCAGCAGCTTATGTGCAGCAATGGCAACTCTCTCCCATGGCAACACTCCTTGTAATACTAGCCACACATCTGACATATGCAAACAGTGCTGAAACTGTGGAAGTTAGAATGCAAGCATTGTTTCTAAAACTCTGTGTGTGTATAAATATGTAAATATATGTAATACTTATGCAAAGAAATAAATATAAAACTACTGACACTGAATTTAGCTGTGGCAAAAAGCAAGAGATTCAAAAAGCAGCAGGCAGATCTTTGATTTGGCCTTTTGAGGACAGAGACAGCACAGTACTTAATCCCTTTGCCCCTTCTTGTCCTGAGCTCACTGCACTCAGAAGGGTGTGCAGACTTAGGCATGTTATGATTCATTCAGTATGTGTCATCTGGTAGAATTTAGCTGTAAATTCAGCAGTCCAAATTACCACATAGTTTATAACATGGCCTAAAGTGCTGATCTATACTATTCTTCCTCCCCTCTTTTCCCTGCCTTACAGCATGTTATTGAAGTTTTCAGCAGTCTGAGGAAAGCAGATGATCATTAAGCATACTGGAAGTAGGTAAGCAACTTAAGGTACAGGTATTATCCAGCTCATGACAACGTAACAAAAGCTCAGTTTGTTTCCCATCAAGGAAAATTAAGATATAAGCCAGATTAAAGATTTCTCAAAAGTAAAAATGAATGCTGAGCTCTAATACTTCACAGAAAAGCTACCTTGTCTAATGTTTGCTTCTTTTCATTCAGTTCCTCAAGATCTTTGAAAAGCAGAAGCAGTCAGTCTGCCAAAGTAGAGGATGTATCTGTAGGATAAGAAAAAAATGATTCACGATCACCCAAAAAAAATGAGTTCCCAAAGGCCTAGTGAACCTGATCCAAAGACTCTGGAAAGGAACAAAGTCCTTTCTATGACTTGCTGGATAGGGAGTTCTGAACTGGTATTCACATTCTCTTCAATATCTGGTTCTTACTGGAGAAACAGAATAGCAAAATACTTAAACAGAATACTGCGCCAAAACAGACTACAACTCTAGCCATCGATGCAGCCTCTCAACTAGTGCAGTTTTCCTCAAATGCTGGATTAATCTGTGCCCTTAAACTAGGAGCCTGCTCTACTGTGGTTTGCTTTCAGGTATCTGAATTTGGCCTCATTTCTCACTAGCTCTGGTTCATTAGCCAGGATCAAAGAACTGCTCTTTCAAGCGTGAGCTTTGGTATCCACAGCCTAACCACATGTAACCTTTGGAGCAGCCCACATTGTTCCCTAGCTAGCTGATGCTTCAAGCCTTCATTTGTACATTTTGGCTTCTCCTGTACTTTCAGGCTTTGTCTTTTGACACCAGACTTAGGTGCTCTCTGATTCCTGCTTCATTTTCAATCTGGCACAGCAGTGGCAACAGGCTCAGGATATGGCGTCATTGAGTGACAGATGTCCCTTTTGCAGAGAAGCAGTTGGACTGTGCCTCAGAGTGCCTTAGGGACAATATTGAAGCACTACTACTCACTTTAGGGAACAGAGATTGGCAATTTAAGAGCTGGTATTTCCATTGTTTTCTCTAAAGAATAATGAAGCTCATTCCCAGTGAAAGAAGTCAATCTGAGACGTCCCAAGAGTGGACATATCTATTTGCGTACAAGTGTTGCTGTGTGACGCGGGGAGCAGAACCATACACTCTCTTACCATTATTTTGACAATACACCTGAAATTTGCTGTGACAGACCATATCCAAAGAGTAAGAGTCATTTATTTTCCTTGCTCATTAATTGGTTTTCTCTGAGGCTGCCTGTGGCAAAACTAGTCAATTTCAGTGTGGATCATTTTATTTATGGTACAGACAACCTTGTGCTAGAACTTGAATAGCTTCTTGCAGGCTCTCAAATAGATGTAAAGCAGTGCTTGATATGTGAAAGGAAGTACCAAAGCAAAGGTGAAAGCTCTCTGGTCTTTTGATAAACATTATAATCCATCATTTTCTAATAGGCACCATTAAATGCTTGTTAGATTCCTTCACTCCTTGAATTCCTGATCCCACTGCTGGTTTCTAAATTAGATTGACATTCTAAATCAGATTGTCCAAATCTGAAATACTTTAGATATCTTCTTTAAGTGTGCAGTACTCAGTATATGTTCAATGGTTGCAAGAGCTTCCAGGAAACTGATTTGAATCAGATGTCTGTCTTTATTTACCTGCCTTAGGGGAAAAAAAGTAAAGTTCTTTATACAATATTAGGTAATGGCCAAGTGTGAGTGTAACTGGTCTGCAACTAGTTAGAAGTCAAGATCTGTTTGCATTTAGATGTTACATGAATGATGTTGCATTGCCATTTACAAGGTACAGATCATAGTTTATAAAAATGCTGGTTCAAAAGGTAACATCCTCCTTGCTTTACCTCAAGATGTGATCTTCTAGCCATCTTCTAGATGGCCTCAGGGAGAGATGAGGCACACTTATTCTTAAAAAATTGTTGCTTATGTTCATTCTAACAAGGGGAAGTCAGGGCTGATATGAGAAGCTGTAGTAAAAGCTTTCAGCTGGTAGGGCTACTTACAACTTTGTAATCAGAAGGTGTCTGTCTTATATATAACTCTCATATAAATAACTTATAAATAACCATTCCCTCTTAAACCATAGTATATAATAAACCTGTTATTTCTGGTTGCACACATAAATTTGCCCTTCCCTATTAAATCTTTCTATTAACTCTCTGCAGAGATTTTTATGGCAGCATTTATTATGGATTCTGTATAAAAATAAAATGTATTATTTTAATATTCTTAGCTTTAATCTCAACTCATTCTATAATGATATTATGGGTTAGCATGAAAAAGCAAGTCTGGTTATAATTGTTTTTACTGTTGAAAATAACGTGTAGTTTATACATCCTGAAATAAAATGGTACATATTGGTTGAAGGATTCATGCCAAGCACAAAAGTAAATTGTGTCACCCCTTTAGCAACAGTAGTTCCAAAAAAACATTTTTTTATGGATTTTAGTTATTCACCTGATTACCAGAAAAGAGCCCTGAAGGCCTGTGTATTCAATAAACCCCAACCATTCTGTTTCAAAGCTAAGAGTACCATAAAAAAGGGAAACAGTGTTCCATACCTAGCATAGACTATACCTAAAGAATGATTTTTTTACACTTACTTCATATAGGGGATCTACCTTATTGAAAATATATTTTTTTAAATCACTAATATTTCTTTCAAAAGGAAAGCTCTCAAAGGTCTATTCAGCTTCAAATATGTTGAAGGTTTATTTGTAGGTCGTGCTCCTGACAACCTCTGGCAACGGATGATACTACTTGTACTGTGTTCAGCAGTAGCAGTCATTTTTACAGTTTAAACCACAACGCTACTCAACCCAGGGATTTGGTAGGACAAAAGAGTTTAGCCAAGCAGATCCAGCAGCAAGTTAAATTGTGAACTTCCACATTATAAGCACATGCATCAATTCCTTGAAATTCCCACAAACAATGACACAGTGAAAGGAAATGTGGATAATAACAGCAAAAAATGTTTAGAGGACTCCATGAGATGCTGCCTTACCAGCCAAGGAGGGGGATTCCTTCCCAAGTTTCCAGGCATGCGTGGGAATTACAAGTTCACTACTCTATTTTTCTTGTGCTGTCTAATGGGAAAAGCTCCACAAACTGACTCACAAGATAAGCCTGACCAGAGCCACTGGTCTTCTGACCCTCTATGGATTTTCCCCAAGCATATTAACTCCTCAGAAAGCAGTTTTGCACTGATTATATCCTTTACAGCAACTTCCTTCCTTCCCCCCAAAAAATGGAGCACAATCTGGTCCATGTGACTACAGATTTGAAGGCTTGTGGGTTTTTTTTAGGATTAAAGAAACTTCATAGAGTGTAGGACTGGGTAAATCGTTGCTGCAGTAGCAGTCTATGGGTAGTTAGAAATTTGTGAATAAGGTCAAAGATATAGCTCCCATTTCTAGGATCTGAATAGTACATGAAATACCTGACTTCTAATCTCTCAATTTGTATTTGTCTTCTCTAAATGTGAAGTTGTTTTAATGCTGAGAGAGGGGAGAGAGGAAGATTCCAGATCTGGGAGATGAGAAGATAAAGAAGAGGAGGTAGGGAAATTCCCAAACAACTATGTGGTGGTAACCCAGGGCAAATTCCATGGAGTTGTAGGACAGTTGAGGTTGGAAGGAACCTCTGGAAGTCTCTAGACTAAACTCCTGCACAAAACAGGACCTGTTTTGAAGCTAGATCCAGTTGCTTGGGGCCTTGTATGACTGAGTTTTTAAAGTTTAAAGAAATCCAACGACTTCTTGGGTATCTTCCAGTATTGCTCCTCTCTCAAATGAATACATTTTTCTTTTGTCTAACCAGAACATCTGTTGCTTGAAATCCATTGCATTTCACTGCACAAGTTTGCGAAGAGTCTAACTTTGTTTTCTCTGTAAGCCTCCTTTAGATAGCTGAAGACAAAAGCAAGATTCCCTCCCACCCTCCACTTAGCCTTTTCTTCTCCAAAGTGAACAAATGCAACTCTTGTAGCCTCTCACACACCCTATGGACTAACTGTAATATGCCGACATTTTTCTTGCATGGGAAGCTCATAATGGGACATCGTACTGTCCCATGGTACTGGCAAGTGCTAGGTAGAAGGGAGAAATCACTTCTGTTGGTCCACTGGCAATACTCTTGCTAATACAGTCCTGGATGTGTTTGGCCTTTGTCATCACAAGGACACAGTGCTCACTCAGGTTCAACTTACCACCAGGACATCTCAGACCTCTTCCGCAGAACAGCTTTCCAGCCAGTGAGTCCCAAAATGTACTGAGGCATGAAGTTATCCTGTCCCACTTTCTCCAGACGTTCTCTCCAGCACATTACCCACTCCTCCAGTTTGGTGCCATCTATGGACTTTCTGTGAGCACACTCCATCCTGTCAGCCTAGTTGTTGGTGAAGATAAGGAGCAGTATCAGCCCCAGTAAACAGCACCAGTTGATCTTCTCACCACTGCTCTTTGAGTATAACAGTCTACGGAGACTTTTACCCACCATGTAGTCTATATATCCAATCTCTTCTTGCTGCATTTTACTAACGAGCTTTCTATGGGAGACTGCATAGGAAGTCTCACCGAATTCAAGGTCTCATCTTCTGTTGTTTCATCTCAGCATTTTCGAGTTCCCTGTGTGAACTCAGACGCAGTGATACCACCCCAGATTTGGTATGGGGGTGGGAGGGAGTGGTTGGATACCTAATAAAGGATAAACCTTTGAGCTATCCTATTACTCAGAAAATTTGAGAGATGAAGAATAACTAACAGCGAGTATTGTTACCGACCTGCCAGTGTATGGCAGAAATATCAGTTTCTCCAACCAAGCCAAGCTGTACAGCAACAAAGACAGCCTTCTCTGGAGACACATAGACATGTCTTTTTTCTGAGACAGATCTATTTAACACAGAGGTTCCTCTCTTGTCTCAGGAGGTAACAGTTAAATTCATTAATTCCCTTCATGAGTTCCCTTTCCCCCATCCAGCTGCATATGAATTATTTGTGCCGAGTCTGGTTATTCCATCCAAGTGTAAACCTTAAATTAGAATGACTGAAATTCAGGAAGGATGATTATCTCAGGCCACAAAAATCAACATTCCCAGCTTTTTTGTTTTTAAACTTAGTTTAAGCTTTTTAAAACCAAGCACAATAGCCGTGAGAGGCCATATCAAACCTGCAAACTAAATACTGTAGAGGATTAACTGTATTTGCTTTATTCTGCAGATGTTAGAAAAATTGTCTACAAAATATGACAGATTTGGTTAATATTATCTTAGACAAATGCAGGGAGCATCTGTTTTGATTTTCCTCAATCATTGGTATGATATACTTTTCAACTTGATACCAGTTGGTTTATGCAAGTGTGCAAAAGTTGTAAACACACAAGCATGAAGTTATGCCAGTGCCAAGGAACATTTATTCCTGTCACTGTTATTTTTATATTAATAATAGAGAAAAAAGTCAGGAGTATTTCAAAACGCAGCAGGATATTTATGTATAAATGGGTTCTTATTTACAGAACTATTTCATGTGTCTATCTAAATATATACAGCATATGCATAAATATATAGATGACGTTAACCTCACAGTAAACTTAGAATCATAAGATAAGCTGCAGAACCGTGCACTAAAAAATATTTATTACATGGCTTCACAATTTATTATGTGCTTCTGTACACCTCATCTGGCCTTTCCCTACTAATCTGTCTCTTCCGGGACTATTTCTACCATTCCATACTTCTCAGCACCTTCAAACAGCTGTTCCATTCTCTCTGGGCCATGTACCACCGCTAAAAGAAGGGCTTTTTTCTCAGAAGATACATCTGTAAAATTCTCATTCTTTCCTCACAGCTCGTTAAGGTGAGATAGGCAGACAGCACCACTAACTTCTTAAGAGGTTTCTGAGCCCAAGTGCCAGAACAGCCTACTTCTCTCATCACTCTTCCACTCACACACCAAGATGGAAACTCAGTGTCATCTCTACTGCTGAATAGTTGTCAGCGCTCTGCAGTGCCTACACACAGAAGGAAATGAAGGGGCCATTTTTCATGTAGCCACAGAGTCTGGACTCTGCTAAGATGGGGATGTGAAACATAACAATAGGGCATGCTTAGTGCTACTGAATGTAGCACAGAATGGTTTTGACATGTTTCCAATCCCCCTCTTAAAAAAACCCCAAACCTCCTATACTGTTCAAACTGTGGGCTGAAAAATGCTTGTTCCACAATTATAAATCAACCAAATGTAAACCGACATTTTTGGAAACCACAAAAGGCACCTCCCTATGTCTAGATTTATCCTTCCAGGAAATTTTCAATCATACTGTGAATGATAGAAATATTAGGATAATAAAAAAGGGTGAGTTTATGAGTACTTGCATACACAAAGATGCAACAGTAGATACCACTCTTCTAACAAACGCAATGGGAAAAGAAGGCATTAGATAGCTTCCCAATGACTTGTGATGCAATATCAGCTCTGACATTAGATATTGCATTTGTTTGCCTAACATTTCAAAAGCTCCTGGCTAGAAATCCTGACTGCATGGCTGTTTTCGAGTTTCTTTGTTCCAAATCTTTGGGGTAAGGAAGGCTCTTTCAGCTTGCTTGAATGTGCTCAGCTGTTGTGAAGAGGTACCATTTTTTTTTCCCATTTAAATTCCAGTGAATCTGGGGTATAGCTTAAAGGTAAAATAAAAGATAAAGAGGAGACAGGGAGAAAGACAAGTAGAAGGAAGATGGACAGAATACAGAGGTCAAGGGTTCTAAGTTTGTAATTTAGTGATGTTGCCTACTAAGCTCCTGTATGTTGTAGAAAACAGATGCCAAAGTACTCTTGCTTAACATTAGTAGAAATACACGATAAAGCCGCTGGTCTTCAGGGAATGTATCTATACTAATAAAGGTCTTCTCTCATTGTCATAAAATGAATGAGGACCATCAATGGATGAAGAGCCACTATGCTGACAAAACAATAGAAATAGGCCCAAACTGCAGTGAAAATAAAAAACTTCTGTTACACTATCAGATGTCCCAGGCATAGCTACAGGTTGGGCAGAGAAGAGATTCAGAGCAGTCCTGCAGAGAAGGACTTGGGGGTGTTGGTAGATGAAAAAGTGAACATGAGCCGGCAGTGTGCACTTGCAGCCTAGAAAGCCAACTGTATCCTGGGCTGCATCAAAAGGAGTGTGACCAGCAGGTCGAGGGAGGTGATCCTGCCCCTCTACTCTGCTCTCCTGAGACCTCACTTGGAGTATTGTGTGCAGTTCTGATGTCCTCAACATAAAAAGGACATGGAACTGTTGGAGCAAGTCCAGAGGAGGTCCACAAGGAGGATCAGGGGACAGGAGCACCTCCCATATGAAGACAGGCTGAGAAAGTTGGGGCTGCTCAGCCTGGAGAAGAGAAGGCTGAGTGGAGATCTCATAGCAGCCTTCCAATATCTGAAGGGGGACTATAGGGATGCTGGGGAGGGACTCTTCATGAGGGACTGTAGTGAGAGAACAAGGGGTAACAGGTTCAAACTTAAACAGGGGAAGTTTAGATTGGCTATGAGGAAGAAATTCTTTGCTGTAAGGGTGGTGAGGCACTGGAATGGGTTGCCCAGGGAAGTTGTGAATGCTCCATCGCTGGCGGTGTTCAAGGCTGGATTGGACATAGCCTTGTGTGGCATGGTTTAGTGGGAAGTGTCCCTGCCCCTGGCAGGGGGGTTGGAACTAGATGATCTTGAGGTCCTTTCCAACCTTAACTATTCTATGATTCTATGATTCTATGTCTAAAAAAGCCAGTTTAACTTGTTTCTTTGTATTTAGCTGTACACTAAACCTCTTTTGTAAAGGTGTTACTTGCTTTCGTTATAAAAATGACAACAAAATCATGTAAGGTAAAATATTAGGATTGTGTTGCAAATTCGTAATTTGCTTTCTCCTTTGATGCTAACACACATATTTGATACGCTTATTTAGTGAAATAGCTTTTCGTGTACTCTCAGTTTCCTTCAGTTGAGGTAGGTTTTCTTCTACATGTTTATTACGTATGGCATTGATTTTGTTTATTTGGGACAAGTACAGTCTTGTATAGGGAGGCAATCTGAATCAGACTTTTGTCAAAGGGAAAAGGTTGTGTAGTATTTATTTATATATTTCTTAGGCTTAATTACTTTAGCATTACTTTTCATCTGCATGGGTTTTTTTATTTATATTAAACTCATCTGGCTGGCCATCAATACCAGCCACAATTTGGTCCAGTAATTGCACTTATTGCTGTGGAACAAGATATACATGGGTTGAAAGATCAACAGACTGGCACAGATTATATACCTGAAAAGGCTTTGTTCTTTCTTGTGCTTTAAGCATATATGGGACAACAGAAATATTTAATAGAATCCTTATAATATACATTATATAATCATCTCCATATAGTACAACACAAACAGTAACACTTGACTTTATGTGTCAGCATAACTAAGTCAGATTCTCAAGTGGAAAACTAGTATTTGCTTTTTATTATGTCCCATATGATAATTCTTCAGAAGTTTTGTAAGAATGGTAAAAATGGTAAAAATATTTCTTCAATTCTTTCCTAGCAGATCTTTCTAACAGATTTTTCTTTTTTTTAACTGGGTAAGTCTTGTAACGTGTCTGAAGTGATTACAGGCTGATATACCTATTCACAGAGTTTGAAAACTCCGGAATTTGGAATAGTGAACCTCCAATTTTGTGAAAATGTAAATGCAAGTAGCTGAACCAAGATCCCAATCCTGCAATTAGACCTGTGCAGGTGGTCAAATGCTCTTGATATGCTTCCATGGGGAAAATAAAAAAACATTTTAAAAAATTGGCTTTGCCATTCAAGGTAACAGGATTCTCCAGACCAAGAAAATTCTTCATAAAAGAGTTTTCTCTTTATAAAAGAATACAATTATATGATCAGATCTTAATCTAAGAAGCAAGACAGTTTTCCAGTGCCTTTCATGTCATTTCTCACTAGTCTATGGAAAAGGTAAGGAACATAAGGATATATCTTGATGCTATTTGGACCATTCTTAAGATTAATAAATGTTACTCTGATGGAAAAGCCATCCAGGGGCATTATTCTTCACTGTTACAGAATGCAAGCCTTTTGAAATAGTTCTGACTAATAAAAACTTTCCAGATAACAGTCAGATTACTGAAAGTTCTGGCATCATAAAAGTCTCTGTTTTATTCACAGGGAAATGATACCTGCAAATATTGTAAAACCTAACAGCGGTTAGAGCAGACCTATGCTACTAAGGCCTTGTTATGATTTATAACTGTAACAGCCCTATTCCCAGAACAGCCAACTTGTTTTAATGAAATGTAGCTTTCAGTTTCATACTGTAAAGCAATCAGTCTCTTCTATAAATTATAATTATAATTTTTTTGGAGTAGAGACTTAAATTTCCTACAGGAGATGTACTGAAGGAAGTGTATCTGGAAAAGACATTCTATTCCTGCTACTGGCGCTGCTTATATGAAGTTAATAAGAATGTAAATCTTTAGACAAGTTTAGCAAGCAGATTCTACTTCCTTGTATTGAAGTTTGGAAGCTGATAAGGATAGAAATGCTATAATATTGGGATCAAAAACAGCCATGTGAAACGAGGACTGAGAGGGCAATATCCACCTCTCTTCTTTGTGTGGACTTTTGACTTACTGTTATCTGATGATTTATACAGTTCCATCCATGGCAGTCCCTAATACACTGTTTCCAAATTCACACACAAATTCCAGACTTCATTCATATTCAGCTTCATCACATTAAAACACTGTCTTCAGTAGCATGTTCTCTCTATTTGCAAATTTCTTCACTCCATGTAGGTGCATATAATCTAACAAGTCTTTCCATATCATTCTTTTTGTTAAACTGAGGATATGGGATCCTTTCTAGTTATTGTTTGTCATTCTCCTGGCTCCTCTCTGAGCCATCTGATTTATCAGCATAGATTTTGATTTTTGGCCCAGAAATAGTGACTGTGTCTGGCCTCCTCTGCTAGAACTGTGTTTCAAACCCACTTCTGGCGGCCTCTGTCCCCCAGTGAGCCTCAAACATGGCTACAACCATCCCAAATACTGTGCTGCCCTGGCCTCTTCCAAGAAGGCCACTCTCTCATATGTCAAAAGCACAACTAGATTGCTCAAGCTACTACCACCACCAAGCTGACATTCACCATGTCCTAGTAGTTGTGGCTAAATATCTAGCATATGAATATTGCCCCACAGGTATCCTCATACAGATCAGAGGTGGCAGCTGAGCTTTGCCATTTTGCTGTAATTGTTGCAGAAATGTTGGTGGTCACATGCTGGTAGGTCTGCCTGTAAGCATCTGCTCGTCAAGAGAGCATCTTGTGATTCAGCACGCTCAGCTCTGCAGCAGCCTTAAACAATTCACATTTGCTGTATGCCAGAAGGGTCTCCAAATTATTCTAACCATTTTAACAATGTCATCTTGCTTCAGAGTCAGAGTCTATACATCTCAACAATCTATGCTTCTTAATTACATCAGGTTAGGTCACCTTTTATACGGTATTTTTTTCCCTCCCAACTCCAATATCAATTTTACAAGAAAATCCAGCCCCTGCTGTCAATATCAAGTTTTAAATCCTGTGGTTAGTAGTATGTGTATGTCTGTCAATTTCCCACTACTTTTTGTTTGTGAGCTTACAGTAAAAACCCTGTGCTACATGTAGTACAACATGTAGTGCAGCTTGGTCCTCAACTTCTGCCTATTGACCTCTGAGTTCACCTGTGGAGTCATCAAGGACAGTTGTTGCTTCCTACTTAATCAGCTGGACATCAGCCTGAAGAACACTGGCAGGATTACAGTGACTTGTTTTATCTTCTCTTAGTAACTCACATAAAGATAGCAGCAAAACTGTCCAGCCTGAGCAAATACTGGAAGACTGAGTGCTTTGGAGACCCTCTATCTTACAGGCAGAGGCCCTAGCTATGTTGTCCCCAGTAGATGTAGGTATGCTCAAGAAAAGGTTTTACAACATGTCCTGTATGTGCTGGTGGGCTTGCCTCCACCTTTCTATCATGACCCTGTAACCTGGCTCTGCCTCACCTCAAGAGTCTTTTCTCTCCTCCTTCCGTCCATCAAATTTCTCTAGGCTTCTCCATACTCCCTCCATTGCTATGATGTTGGGAAGCAGGTTTATCTCACTCAGCAGTTGTCAAATTCTTTAATGAGTTGGAGTAATTCCACAAATCAGTGAAACTTCTATACACGGTCTGATGAAACCACCAGCAAGGCAAGGTCACATGGTCCATGAAAGTCCCTTCTTTGAAAACTATTTTTCTAGTTGGTACTAACTGCTTGGCAAGTGGAATAGGTGAATTTGCTCCTAGAACAATTTCATGCTGTGTTTCATATACATGAAATCTTGCTCTCACTTCATGCTGCAGGCCACCACCCAATATGGAGGTGTCAAGAACTCTTTCTTTACAGAGCCATTGTAGACTGTAGCTACCAAGTTCAGGTTCAAGAATTTCCTCTCTGAAGATCTGCTTCATTCATGTGAAAAACCCTATTTGCTTATCAATGTTTTTTTACCTTTGTTTTTCTTATTTGAAGCAAAGTGTGATGAATGTGTAGATGTCTTTTCCTATTATGCAATTACATTTATGATCAATGTGTATATTGTTTTATAATGCATACAGTTTTGATCAGTTTTATACACTGATGCTACACAATAAAGTACTGCTAAGTTTAAAAAATTCTAACAAACAGTTGTGGGACAGATCTTTGTTGCAAACCCATTTCTGGATGACAATAAGAACACTACCAAAAAAACCCATGTTTTGTAAGAGTCAATACTATTTAGTTGGTATTAAGCAACACAATAATTATTATAATAAACAGTGTCTTGCACCAAGTGATATTGTGGTTCTTAAATGTCTCAGTCTTGCTTTAGTAGTTAGAGCCAAATTCTTCTTCCACTCAAATCAAAGGGGAATTCTGCAGACTTCAAAGCGAAAGAGACTAGATCCTCCACCAGCTGCAAAAGCCTTTTTTTTCTGTATGGTAACTCTTCAATTACCATCACTTTCAATTATATGCACATATCATACATATGCAAACTTGTAACTTTCTTGACCTTAGTCAAAGCAGGAAACACTACCTCAGAGGCCATAAGGATGTCTAATAATTGTGTTCACTGTACTTTTACTCTTTTACATTTGAAACCCTCTATGGCTCATAATGCAGTTTTGAGGCCTTTTATTTTGGGTCATTGAAAAGGAGCACCATCCAACTTTTGGTTCTTATGTGTTGTATTTTGCTGATTACATTTCTAACACTCAGTTCTTCATTGAGAAAGTTAAACTTTTATAGTCTACGTGATGTAAAACAGAGAAGACTATGTCTGGAGAGGTGACCCAAATTCATTTATTTCAATAGCAGCTCCTCTCTGCTGCCCTCCCTAAGGAATCGTGATGAAACACACTTCTGTTCATCAGAGGTGAGTTACACAACAGAAGCCCGATAAACCTTTTTACGTTCTATGATTTTCATACATTAATGAGAGGGTGATGATAAGGTATTACAAAATTTGTGTGCAAGACTAGGCACTGTTTGTTATGACAGAAGGACTAACTAGATTCATTAGAAACGATCTAGCCTCTCCCTACAAGAAGAGCGAGCACTTAATTAGGATGATGTGCCAAAGTATCAGTCACCACCGTGTAGATTTACAGAGCCTGATGCTTGTGCAGGTACAGCAGTAATTAAAGAGGCAGGCTTGCAAGCTGGGTAATGTAACAAAGCAATATCACCTCTGTATTGGTTGAAAAAGGAAAAATGTAGTACAAATTGAACAGAATTACTGAGAGATACAATTTTTTTTCATCATCTGGAAGTGGACATTCTCTGTTCATGTGCTTGTCTTTGAGTTGAACAAGAGACAAAAAATGAACTGGAATGTATTTCAGCTAGAGTAAGATGGGTGGGTGGGCTAAGGAACTTTGTTGATTCTTACTCTTCACAAGATTCAACAAAGGGTTGGTAGCATCTCATCCAACTGTATTACTGCCCTTGGAGCTGGCTTTCAAAACCAAGTATTTACCAAGAGGTACTACTTTGGAGGTATATTAGACTTATGATGGTAAAGTTTGCTCCCTTTTCTCACTGTGATTAGCTTTGCCAAAAATCTGACTCCTTAATGCCAGTCAGCACATTTATAGTGATTTCAGAGGGCTGATTAACCCATTTATGAACATGAAACTTGATTCAAAAGCAGTGCTAGTCAGCAGGTAATCTAGGCAGAGCAATAATACTTAGCGTACAGGAATCTTATGAGGTACCCTAAAACCTCTTTCTTCTCTGGTAGAGGTACCTCCATGGGGCCACAGGGTCACATCAGGAAAATTTGCATCTGCTCCTTCTGCAGGTGCATTGATGCTGTTCATAGTGTACAATCAAAAATAAATGGAAACTCGTTTGAGAGTAAAATATCTTCTGAGGATGAGGAACCAGACTTGTTGCTGAGCCAAGAAGCTTTTGTGCAAAAGTGGAAGCAAGAAGCAATGGAGGGGAGGGGCATCAAATCCAGACATTACCTCAGGCACCAGTGCCCTAAAGGCTAGCTACAGATATGTTAGTATGTTTATAGAGACAGATTAAAATCAGATTTCACACATACATATCTAGCACACCAAGGGTTATGAACATGCTCCTTGACTGGTGATAGCACGATAGCATAGTCTTTGGTTACCCAGCAAATGTGAGGGAGCATGGCTCTGATTCATGCCAACAGACAATAAAAAAAAATGCACAATGAACAACTGCTTTCATACCAAACTCAGATCTTTTCCTGCTGAGGAAATCTTCTCAAGAACGAGGGCAAAATCTAAACGGTAAGCTTGTAGTTACACATATCCACCCTATATTTTAGGTACACCTCAGTAAACTATTACTCAGACTGTGAAACCATGAGTTCACCTTCTGTGCCTTTTCACAGCAAGCGTTAGGTGTAGCCAACCACTTCTTTAAGCCTTCAAGCAATCTTTTTTTTCTTCCCAGTGCCCTTGCCTAACATGGTGGGAATGCCGACATGACATTTAGTATGCAGACAAGAGCCAGGATTGCATGTGCATTGACCAACTGCCAGCCCAGTCTGCTTGCTCTCTGAGCTGCCCAGACCAGAAGCAGTCAGTGACCAGAATGTGGTCAGTGCTGAGCTGGAGCTAACATTGCTGTGCCAAAGCTAATAACACTTCTCTCCCAGCTGAGCTAATGGAAGCTTCATGGTGGCTCAGAGAGCAGCCCAAGCAGGCTCTTGTAAGCCTGGAAAATACCACGTAGATAAACCCAGTGCAGCTTTCAAAGAAGTCAAGAAATGCATGTGTTTATAGGCAGAACAGGGCCTTTACATGCCACGTGTATCTCCAAAGAATTTAGCATGCGTGATGCAACCAAATTGCGCTAGCTATCTGAACTCTGCCTGACTCCAGAAGTCATGCATTTCCTATTATTGACTGCAAATTTAGCACACTCTAGCATGCAGATCTGGGCACTCTCAGAGAACCAGTGAATCTAACATTTTTGCAGTCTGGATCTCAGTTATGCAGGCTATTGATGCTCATGACTTCTGATCTGAAAAAGGATGTGGGGCTGTCTGTTAAGACATGATCTTCTAGACCAGAAGGATATTCTACCATTAAATATTAGGAAAGAAAGTGTGTTTAGCATCTCTCCTTTCTCCCATAGTATAAAAGTGGAAACCATGCGCATTTATTTTTCAGTCCTAGGTCTTTATTAGACAAAGCTAGTCATTTCAATGCTGTTTCCCAAAGGAATACTTTTGGACGCTTTCCATTAGATAAAATTAAAAGGTAACATTTGTTCTGTATGTTTTTATGTCATTTCAGCTCAAGGAAGCTCATAATGACACCGCTCACTAGGGCAAAAATGAAGGTATGACAATGTGTCAACTGTAGGGACAATATTCATGTCCCATAGGAAAGAAAAACGAGCATGTTACTATCAAATTACTGAGTGTTAACAAAACTATGCATGCATGGAGACATATTTACAGAGAGTTATTTTGCAAAGCGTAACTTAGCTGAAGCTTAGGGGAGCATCAGTGAAGTCAATGGAAGGAGCACTTACGTATGGTTAGATGCACAGGAATGCTCTATATATAGCCATAAACTATCTGACTATACTTTAGCTAAAGTTTTATTATTAAGACAGCATCTTAGAATCATAGAAACTTATAATAGTAAGGGTTGGAAAGACCTTAACATCAACAAGTTCCAGCCCCCCTGCCGTGGGCAGGGACACCTCACACTAATCCATGTCACCCAAGGCTCTGTACAACCCCGCCTTGAACACCACCAGGGACGGAGCATTCACAACTCTTCCCCTCCTGGTTTTGTGCTCTGAATAATCACATTTATTAAACCCATTTCATACTGTCTTCAAGTATACTGTGCATGGAAATTTGCGTAGCTCTGGCATATTAAAAATAAGTGACTACCCATAAGTCCCTTTCACTACTTGGGGTCAGTTCATTATAAAATAATTTGCAGAAAAAATTGTTATGTGATTACACATCAAAATATTTGTAAAAGCATACAAAAATAACCCTTAAGGAGGCCTCAGAAGGTTATGTAGTCTACCCTGCTGTCCAAGACAAAACCAGCCTTGACTGAAGTGTCTCCAATCTTTTCTCAGACACTCAAAGCAACTCTTTCCACAAGCAACTCAAAGTTGGACAGATTTTTCCTAGTATCCAGATTAAATATTCCTCACTCCAGTTTCACCTATTACTTTTAGTCCCACCCATCACAGACATTAGAAAATAAATAATTCCTTTTGTGTTTGCAGCAGCCTTTTCATATAATCTAGATAAGATGCCTCTTTTGTTTCTGTAAACTATTCATTCACAATTCATTCAATTTTTCTTTACATGATGTTTTTTCTAAACCTCCATTCATTTTTGCTGCTGCCTTGTTGACCTTCTTTGCCTCTGTAGAGCCAAAGAGAGGAGATGTAACACACTAGTTCACACGGCCTAATGAGACTTTCGCCTTTTTTTTCAATCAGATTATTACTGACTTATTTTAAATCTTTAGCCTATTGTCTACAGTAGCTCTGTGATCCTTCCAAATGCCAACTTGATTTCATTCTTCAGAAAATATTCTGAAGAATTTTCTCCTTTATTTTGAAAGGTGTTGTAACAGATATCCTAATTTAATTTCAGCCACACAGTTTGCTTCCAACACATTAATCCATCTTCTTTAATATATGAGGTGGAAACCACAAAATATTCTGATATTCTTGCAAGGGGCTCATCTTGGGCAAGGTTCTGTTGCAGGCCATGGTTTTTGTACTTGTGTGTATATATATATATATACACATAAACATTTCATTACTTTAAAGTTTGATAAATTAAAGCCCTCCAGGGTTAGATAAGGGAACTTTATATCTTTTGGAAGAGGAATTTCCCAGTATCCTGGTGAAACACACGATTGTTGCTTCTAGCTATGTAAGGGCCCAAAATAAAACTCGTTAAAGACTAAGACCAATATAAGTAAAATTCCTCTAAAAACAACCAAAGTATCCTAGCCTGAAAGAGCTGTGGTTTTTTTATTCGGCTATTTGGTTTCATGTGTATTGACTATAGCTAGGGTATTTTATGCTCAAAATAGAAGAAAAAACCCCAACTATTTCTAAGACTTTTAAGAATTCATTTTTGTAATCTGTGCACAAATTTACAAATGTTTTTAATTGCTCGGCTGAGATTATCTACACACTTACTATTGCTTATCTCCCTGATCCAACCTTAGATTACTTGGGTATAGCACATATGCAGATACTTAACCCAGATATTCAAACATGCTATTGATCTACAGGAAACTGATGTGCCATGGATGAATTTTTCTGAAGTGTTGAAACATGAAACTTTGAATATTGTGAAAACATAACCCAGTAATTTTTAACGTGTACAAACTCAAGCAGCATTTCTCTGGGGACTGATTCTTCTGGAAACACTACATCTAGATGTACGTACATTTTTATCTGCCTCTTACCAGACTAGGTATCAAATGTTTCCTATTTCTCTGGTATGCCATCTTCACAACTGCCAATTGCAAACCTGTAGATTAGTATGGTCCATGTTGCACTTGCGTGAGCAAATTATTCATCCAGATATGAAAATAATGAATAACTGCATTCCAACTTAGTACTGATCTGATCTTTTCCTGAATGACATTTTAGGTCTTTATTTTCTACCTCTCTTTCCTTGCATGGTAATTTTAGCAATTTATACAGTAGAAATAAGAATTTCCACCTACATTGTCTTTATATCAGTTATTAAATTATACTAAAGAATGTGGGCCTTGTAACAGCAGTGTTATGGGGTTCTTTTTCAAACAGTGCATGTCCAGCTTTTGGAAGCACAGACTATATCAAAATATCTGTGTAGTAATTTCACTTTACAATTAGTTAATGCCCACAGATTTTAATATTTCACAATCTTGTAAGAAACACTCATGATCTATAACTCAGACAAACTCAAGCTTGAAACTTTTAGTGACAAAACAAAGATAAAGAATAAAATGAAGAGCAGGATTATAGAAAATATTCTGCAAACTCCGATGTCTCCACTTCCTGTGTCTGAGGAGCAGGGCTGAAGTTCTTAAAATCTTTTGGTTATTATACCCTTTCACAGACTGGAAAAACTGTTAACATGGCTCTTGTGTTTTGAGATTACTTTGAGAGAAAGGTGAAAATAGAAAACAAAACCAGCTATGAGTACAAATTTCTGAACTTTGGCAAATACCACTGGTGCAAATCAGGCATTCTGTCTTTTCAAATGTCCTGAATATAAATCTTCTCTTTCCTTCCCTCCCTTCCTCTCTCCTTTACTTGCTTTCCTGTTTCAGGTTTCAACAGGATAGAGCTGGGAACTTCTTCAATACATTTTAGAAACAAACTGCTTTTCTCAGTGGTCATAAATTTCCCACAGAGACAGAGACATCCAGGAGCAGGTCCTGCTTTGCATACTACAGATCAAGTTCTTGAGCCTGGATCACCTGTCTCTGGTAAGAGCCATGTGGTTCAAGAAGTGTCATCCCTCCAATCTTTTTTTATGTTCTTCTTTCAATTTCTAAGCTTCTTTTCCAGACTCAGATTTCCTCACAACTGATGTAATTTCATGTAACTTCAACAGGTCAGCATTTTCCATAAACAACAAAAAAAGTAGTGTCAGATGACTCTCCACTCTCTGTATGTGTTTCTCCTGAAATCCATTCTTGGATAAAAGGTATGCTCCCTGTGACTCCTTAGAGACAAGCTTTCTGTTTAGTTCACACATTTAGTTGGAGTACGGGAGCAGAAGTTAGCCCTTGCAGCTAAGTGGAAAGTAAGTCTGCACAAAAGTACTTGCTTCTCTTGAATAATATGGCTATAACTCAGAATTAACAGTGTCTTCATAAACCATCACATTAAGCTCCAACATTTGTTCTTTCTCCTCAGATTTAAACACTGCCACAAGTAGTTTCTTTTGCCTGATGTCCCCGGTTCAGAAGTAGTAGTTATTGTTCTCCTTCTTTGTAGCTGGTGCAGTGCTGTGCTTTTGACTTTTGGCCTGGGAACAGTGCTGATAACACTGATGTTTTTAAATACTGCTCAGTAATGTTTACTCTGACCAAGGACTTTCTGAGTCTCATGCTCTGCCAGGGAGGAAGGGAAGCCAGGAGGAAGCAGAGACAGGATGCCAGACCCAAACTAACCAAAGAGGTATTCCATACCACAGCACGTCATGGCACTATATAAACTGGAGGAAGTTACCCGTAAGGGCTAAATCACTGCTCGGCCAGGCTGGGTATCGGTCGGTGGGTGGTGAGCGGTTGTATTCTCTTCCCTTGTTATTTCCTTTATCATTATTATTATTGGTGGTAGCAGTACAGATTTGTGTTACACCTTAGTTACTGGACTGTCCTTATGTCAGCCCTTGGGAGCTACATTCTTTTGATTCTCCTCCCCATCCCTCTGGGAGTGGGGGGGAGGAAGAGGGGGGAGTGACCGAGCATCTGGGTGGCTGAATTGCCAGCTGGGTTTAAACCACTGTAATGGGTTCAGCAGCAGCAGTCATTTTTCTCCTTCTTAGTACCTGGTGCAGTGCTGTGTTTTCAACTTTCGGCCTGGGAACAGCGCTGATAACACCAGTGTTTTCAGTTACTGCTTGGTAATGTTTTGGTCTGCCCAAGGACTTTCTGAGTCTCATGCTCTGCCAGGGAGGAGGGGAAGCTGGGAGGAAGCAGAGACAGGACACCCGACCCAAGCTGACCAAAGAGGTATTCCATACCACAACACGTCATGCCCAGGATGTAAAAACGGAGAGCAGAGACCCGGAAGGGGGGGGGGGGTTTGCAGCTGGGTCGGGCTGGGTATCGGTGGTGATCGGTTGTATTCTCTTTCTTTGTATTTTCCTTGTCATTATTATTATTGGTGGTAGCAGTAGTGGTCTTGTGTTATACTTTAGTTACTAAACTGTTCTTATCTCAACCTGTGGGAGTTGCATTCTTTCGATTCTCCTCCCCATTCCCCTGGGAGCTGGGGGGAAGAAAGAGAGGGGGAGTGAGAGAGTGACTGCATGAGTTATAGAGACTTAAACCACAACAACCACGACGCCTGAAAATGCCATGCAGAAGGGTGAGGTAGAAACAAATGGTGAACATCCAGGTGAAGAGAAGTGGAGAAAGCTGTTTTGGGCTTTTTTTTTTTCTTTTGGGCTTTTTTATGAACAGGCTGACAAGAAGCAGTGGCAGTTTTGTAGGAAGAAGAAGTGCAGGAAATCTGGGAAGGAAACCAAATCTTTTGGATCGTATTTATTCAGTTCTGAGCAGGACTTACTAATGATACAGGAAATGCATTATATAGAAATCCCATTTATTGCACATATCAAAATGAAGTTGCATCAGTTATGAAATTTCCCATACCACCACCCTGTACTCATTCAGAATAGCAATGACTTTGACAATGTCTTAAGGAACAGCCACTGTGATGTTTTAAAACTGGCAAGGTATTTTTGAAGTCTACTTTCGCAGTGGCAGATTTAAAGGGGAACTGGATTCCTTCAAAATATATTAACCCTTCAATACATATTACAGCCACTTGAGCACTAAGCTGGAGAATAAAAACAGTTTTCAAGACCTTATTTTAAAGGGTGTTGTAATGCCTGGCCATGATATTAGCTGTGTGCTTCCAGTTATGAATCCCTAGGAAGTACTCATATTCATTTTTACTCTGTTCTGTATCTCAATTACTAATCTTGCAAAACTGCTTACTACAGAAAAGAAAAAGAAGAAAAAAGTGCTCTAAGATTCAGTTCCTCCAGTTAGTTTCTTCCTTGATACTGCACAGATGTATGCTTAATGAAGCACAGTGTGAAGCATAGATTAACATCATTTTATTCATTCAAGGAAATGGGCAACTCCATCTGCTCTGACTGAGGCTAAGTGAAGCAGTAACAGCAAACCCATATGGCTAGTCTGCTTCTTATATGGTGGGAAATGGGAAGCATTAAATACAAAAAGGATGACAAACCTGCAATAAATCAGGACCGTTCTGAACTCCACCCAATAAAAGTATCCATTAAGTCTTTTCTTTCTTTTTTTTATCTTCCAGTCTTTTGAGTTCACCATGTACAGACCGATGAAGTCTGAGTACTTATTTTTACTTTATCAACACGTGTTCCTCGACTGTGTGGAAGACAGCTTCCTTCTGCAAGTAATAGAGGAGCCGACAAGGAGAGGTGCCATGCTTGACCTCGTCCTCACCAACAAGGAAGGGCTGGTTGGAAATGTGATGCTCCAGGGCAGCCTCAGTTGCAGCGATCATGAGATGGTCAAATTCGAGATCCTCAGGACAACGAGAAGAGTGTGCAGCAAGCTCACTGCCCTGGACTTCAAGGGAGCAGAGTTTGCCCTCTTCAGGAACCTGCTCACTAAGGTTCCATGGGATATAGCCCTGGAGGGCACAGGGGGGCAAGGCTGTTGGTTGATATTCAAGGAATCACCTGCTGCAAGCTCTGGAGTGATACATCCCTACTAGAAGGAAGTGCTGAAGGAGGGCCAGGAGACCTCCTTGGATGGATAAGGAGCTGCTGAGGAAAACTCGAAGGAGAAAGAGGCTTATAAAAGGTGGAAGCAAGGACAGGCTGCCTGGGAAGAAGACAGGGATGTTGTCCGGGAAGCTAGGGACCAGGTTAGGAAAGCTAAGGCCCACTTAGAATTAAACTTGGCTAGGGATGTTAAGGATAAGAGGGAGGGATTCTATAGGTACATTGCAAATAAAAGACAGACTAGAGACAACATGGGCCCTCTCCAGAAGCTGTCGGGAGAACTGGATACCCTGGATTTGGGGAAGGCTGAGGTTCTTAATGTCTTCTTTGCCTCAGTCTTCAGCAGCAAATGCTCTGACCACACCACCCAAGTCTTGGAAGGCAGGAGCAGGGACTGTGAGAATGAAGACCCTGGGCCCACTGTAGGAGGGGATCTGGTTTGACACCATCTTAGGAACCTGATCGTATACAGGTCTATGGGACCTGATGAAATCCATCCTCGAGTCCTGAAGGAGCTGGCAAATGAAGTTGCTAAGCCACTGTCCATCATATATGAAAAATCATGGCAGTCAGGTGAAGTTCCCGATGACTGCAAAAAAGGGACATATAACCCCATTTTCAAGAAGGGCAAAATGGATGAGCCAGGGAACTACAGACCAGTCAGCCTCACCTCTGTGCCTGGCAAAATCTTGGAGCAGATTCTCCTGGGAGGCATGCTGAGGCACATGAAAAACAACAAGGTGCTTGGTGACAGCCAGCATGGCTTCACTAAGGAGAAATCCTACCTGACCAATTTGGTGGCCTTCTATGATGGGGCTATGGAACTGATAGACAGGGGTAGAGCAGCTGATGTCATCTCCCTGGACTTGTGCAAAGCGTTTGACACTGTCTCACATGACATCCTTGTCTCTAAGTTGGAGAGATATCAATTTGATAGGTGGACCACTCAGTGGATAAAGAATTGGCTGGATGGCTGCATGCAAACTGCTGTGCTCAATGGCTCAACGTCCAGCTGGAGACAAGTAGCGAGTGGTGTCCCCCAGGGATCGGTGTTGGGACCAGTCTTGTTCAACATCTTTGTCAGTGACATGGGCAGTGGGATTGAGTGCGCCCTCAGCAAGTTTGCCGATGACACCAAGCTGTGTGGTTCGGTTGATACGCTGGAGGGAAGGAATGCCATCCAGAGGGACCTTGACATGCTTGTGAGGTGGGCCAATGCCAACCTGATGAAGCTAAACCATGCTAAGTACAAGGTCCTACAGCTGGGTCAGAGGAATCCCAGGCATAGCTGCAGGTTGGGCAGAGAAGAGATACAGAGCAGTCCTGCAGAGAAGTACTTGGGGGGTGTTGGTCGATGAGAAAATGAACATGAGCTGGCAGTGTGCGCTTGCAGCCCAGAAAGCCAACCGTATCCTGGGCTTCATCAAAAGGAGCGTGACCAGCAGGTCGAGGGAGGTGATCCTGCCCCTCTACTCTGCTCTTGTGAGACCTCACTTGGAGTACTGTGTGCAGTTCTGGTGTCCTCATCATAAAAAGGACATGGAACTGTTGAACAAGTCCAGAGGAGGGCCATGAGGAGGATGAGGGGACTGGAGCACCTCCCATATGAAGATAGGCTGAGAAAGTTGGGGCTGTTCAGCCTGGAGAAGAGAAGGCTGCGTGGAGATCTCATTGCAGCCTTCCAATATCTGAAGGGGGCCTATAGGGATGCTGGGGAGGGACTCTTCATGAGGAACTGTAGTGAGAAGACAAGGGGTAACGGGTTCAAACTGAAACAGGGGAAGTTTAGATTGGATATGGGGAAGAAATTCTTTGCTGTGAGGGTGGTGAGGTACTGGACTGGGTTGCCCAGGGAAGTTGTGAATGCTCCATCGCTGGTGGTGTTCAAGGCTGGATTGGATATAGCCTTGGGTGGCATGGTTTAGTGGGAGGTGTCCCTGCCCCTGGCAGGGGGGTTGGAACTAGATGATCTTATGGTCCTTTCCAACCTTAACTATTCTATGATTCTATGTTTCTACGATTCCCATATGGAAAAAATAAAAAAGATAGGACGCATTAAAAAAAAAACAGTTTTCTACTTTGTTATGTATACTACACTGGTGCAGTTAGGATACTTCTTTCGTTTTAAGGAATTAAAAGGTTAAGCAACATATTCAATGTGTAGGGAAATATCTTATTTGATTGAGCTCCCTTGAAATATGATAGGATGGCAATTAGATGTATTCTAGCCTACAGGATGATATTCTCCACCAAACAAACTCAGGAGTTGAAAACATACGAAAGAATACAACTCGCAAAGCTAGCACAAACTTATGTGAAGCTAATATTTTCTAACAACCTAATAGTGTTGTCCAAATTCCCTCAGGGAAAGAATAAATATAAAGGCAGAATGCACATTATGTTTCACTGAAGAGAACAAATGTTAATTTAATTAAATAAAAAGACTCGTAGTGCTTTCAAAGTAACCACAAACGTAAACACATTTAATCCCTGGGAAAGTGTCTATTACAGTATATGGTAAATCTCAGCTAGTGAAACTGCAATGGAAACATGACTGGAGCCTTCACATTGAAGCAATAAGGACCCAAATCCTTCCTTGCAAAGTAAGACTTGATTTGACCCCAGCTTCTGGAGTTTCAAATGACCATAATCATGTCTCTGTCATGACCATGGCACACTGCCATTGTAAAACTCGACAGGAGCAAAATCTTGTCTCAGTTACATGAAGCCACTACCATACCTTTTAAAGTTATTTTAAATTAAACTTTATGCATCTGAAACCCAACTATGACAATGTATCTGTAACACAGTAATGCTAATTTATGTCACAGAGCCAAAATAATATCCACCGGTTCTAGAAATCCAATAAATGTTTTTCAAATTATATTCCAGTTTAGCAAAAATCTTAGAATCACGGAATAGTTAGGGTTGGAAAGGACCATAAGATCATCTAGTTCCAACCCCACTCCCATGGGCAGGGACACCTCCCACTAAACCATGCCACCCAAGGCTATATCCAATCCAGCCTTGAACACCACCAGTGATGGAGCATTCCCAACTTCCCTGGGCAACACATTCCAGTGCCTCACCACCCTTACAGTAAAGAATTTCTTCCCCATATCCAATCTAAACTTCCCCTTTTTAAGTTTGAACCCATTACTCCTTGTCTTCTCACTACAGTTCCTAATGAAGAGTCCCTCCCCAGCATCCCTATAGGCCCCCTTCAGATATTGGAAGGCCGCTATGAGGTCTCCACGCAGCTTTCCTTTCTCCAGGCTGAACAGCCCCAACTTTCTCAGCCAGGAGATGTACAGGAAGATGATCACCCCACTGACACTGCTGGCCACACTATTTCTGATATAAATCAGGATGTCATTGGCCTCCTTGGCCACCTGGGCACACTGACGGCTCATACTCGGTTGAATGTCAGCCAACACCTCCAGGTCCTTTTCTTCTGAGCAGCTTTCCAAACACTCTTCCCCAAGCCTGTCATGTTGCAAGGGATTGTTGTGATCCAGGTGCAGGACTTGGCAATTTGTCTTTTTGAATCTCGTACAACTGGCCTTGAACTATCAATCCAGCCTGTCCAGATCCCTCTTGCAGAGCCTCCCTATTCTTCAGCAGATCAACAATACCACCCAACCTGGTGTGATCTACAAACTTATTGGGGATGCACTTGATCCCATTATCCAGATCATTGATTGATATATTAAACAGAACTGGCCCCAACACTGAGCCCTGGGGAACATTCATTTGTCCCGGCCCAGAACACCGGCCCGGAAAAATCAGCCACCAACTGGATTGAACTCCATTCGCCACCACTCTTTGGGGTCAGCCATCCAACAAGTTTTTTATCCAGCAAAGAGTACACCAATCCAAGCCAGGAGCAGCCAGTTTCTCCAGAAAAATCCTGTGGGAAATGTTGTCAAAGACTTTACTAAAGTCTAAGTAAAGAACATCCAGAGCCTTTCCCTCATTTACTAAGTGGGTCATCTTGTCATAGAAGGAGATCAGGTTGGTCAAGCAGGATCTGCCTTTTATGAACCCACTCTGACTGTGCCTGATCACGTGGTTGACCTGTACATGCTGTGTGATGGCACTCAAGATGGTCTGCTCTATAAGGTGGCATTTTAAACTCACTCATTGTCGTAAGTCGGGTCACACATACATAGGTACTTTTTCAATGCTACAGATGAACAGCAGTGAAAATCTTTGCTTACAAAAATTTCTCTGCTTTATCTTCTAGGATCAAAACGGGCATAGAAGATACCTGATAGTAGTTCTTTTTTATGCCTTCAGTACTCTTCCGTGCTCGTTGAAAAAGCTGAAGGTCAGCAGTGGCAGACGTTTTCTAGGAACCAAGAAAACTGAGAAGGAAACTTTTCCAGCATCCTAAATTTTCCTCTGAACTAGGTGAAACACAATTGCTTCACCCTTCCACTGAGACAGGGAATGAAATACATCCTTTTGTCAAGTTTGCTAATATGTCCATATAAATGAGAGTGGGTGCCATCAGCCTGAGGGAGGTACTCTCTGTCTATTTCCTTTGAATTCTGACATTTTGCGCTCTGCAGTAAATGCAGAAAGGGGAACTGGGCACAGTTTCTTGAATGTAGTTCAGTTTGACTGAACTTGATGGCTCAGTTCAGTGCTGAGTCCTGAACTGGTCTGAAGTCATGCTGAACTTAAAAAAAAAAAAAGAAAAAAGAAGATAAAGTGGATAAAGTGGAGAATGAGGTGCAGAAATGGATGAAGGGTGAAAAAAGTAAGAAAAGAGGTGAAAAGGAAAGCAGACAAAGGAGAAGGAGAAGAAAGAAAGAGGGAAAAGGAAGAAAAGTGGAAGGGGAGAAGAAAGATGAGGGGGGAGAAAGGGAAAAGGGGGAAAAGGGTAGGAGAAAGAAAGACTGAGGAAGTGAATGCATGACTAGAATTCTAGTTAGGACAGGATGTAAATCTGTACAGCTTCAGATCTCACCTGTTTTCATGTTTATGTAGATTACTTTGTAGACCCTGACTGCTCTTTTCTCTAGTGCATCAGTTTCTTATCCTTTTAAAATCAGTACACATATAAAGACATTGCCCTTAGTCACCAAGGAAAGGTGATTCTTCCTGCTGCAAAAGGAAGGTGCCATTTTGATATATTCTGCCTAGAATACAAATAGCATGTAGGTGCTTCTTCATTTTTCCTCAGTCAACTAAGTGTCATGTATGTTTTTACCAGTGAAAGCCAGTTATGGTAAGGAGTCCTCATTTAGCCTTCATGGTGTTGTGAAGAAATAATTTCATCACATCTTCCTGCAAGCTGCTGGCTTAGAATATAACCTGCCGGAAAATTTAGAATGAGTTCTGGTTAGTCCAGTACAAGTAATTGCAAGCAAGGAAATATATTTGTATTTTCGTTGTATATTCATATTGCTGAATCTCATTTAAATTCTACCTTAATACTGGTTTTGAGACTTGGATGTTGTATGAGCCTCATTCTGACTTACAGCACAGATATGAATTCCTTTCTCCGTGCTAACAGTTCAATTTACTGCATTTTAAATATATTACTTATGAAATTATTTCCTTCATGTATTTGTCTTCATAAATGCATGCAAATGCATACACATTTACAACTTTAGCAAATGTCAAATATTAAGGGAAATATTTATTGATTTATTTTTAAGTGTGTCTACAAAGCAGAGTTTCAAGAGCAATTAATTGATGCAAAGATTGAGACTAGAGAAGACAAAAGCAGAATTCAGGAAAGGTGTGTCAAAAAGGAATAAATAAAATAATTCTCACAGACTTTCATGTGGGTGGACCATAGCCAGAGGCACCCCATTTCCACCTCTCCTCCTCCAAAAGAAAATCTCTTCTGAAAGCAAATAAATACCTTAACAGAAATCAAAACTCAGCATGTATCCTGTGACCTAGCATGAAAATTTTACCAATGACATGGTTGAATGAGACCATCACATTCTGGTTTTCTCTCCCTCTTAATAAAATTTGATACATTTTGTTTAAACTGTGCAAATGTTAAAATAAGTTGCAATTGGCATTTAAGAAGATTATGCACAAATTAACCATACAAAGACATGGGATGGTGGGGAAGAGGCAGGGAAATGGGAGCAGTACAACTAAGACCTAGGATTTACTATCACCCAATCTTATCAATTTTCCTTTGTTCAAAGTGTAGGGAACAATGATCATACCAAAAATAAATGAAGCTAGCAACTGTCATGTACTTCTGTGCTGAAATGGTTACGGCAACATTCACTGAAACCCTATAATTTCTTATTGTACTGAGAAGGCATAAAACGATAGTGCAGACCTGGCATAATTACGACAGTTGTGTTTCTTTATTCAAGTACTAATTCTGAGGCTTTTCCTAAGTCTTTTTTTTTTGTCTTTTTTTTTATTTTAACAGTGAGTAATGTCCCAGACCATACAAATCCTCTGTCTCCATCACCTCTTAAGATCTAGATTTCTGTTAGGACACAGTTTATATTTAGCAATAATGATGTGCATAGTCCATGAATGAACATGGGCAGACAAAGCTTTCCCCTACAATCATGCTTGCCTGGGCAAAGAACCTGAATGTAATAGCACTACATAAAATTCTTGTGCTACGTGTTGCTTGAAAGCAATTTTTTTTCAGCATAGAGAAGATGACATGCATAGATAGATATTTTCAAACATACTCTCATTAAGACATTAAAAGTTAATTGGAAATGGTTTCCCTCACCTTACCCACCATCTGTTATCACAACATTTCCAGAACCTAAACCCCAGCAGACTGAGTACTGCTGGAAAATTCCACTGTCCTTGAAGGTGTAGATTTTACTCCCTGCCAAATAAAATAAATAAAAACCAAAACAATAAAAGCAGCTTTGGACCTCACCCTGTACATCTGGATTGAGGATATTGGCAGATACTTCATAGGGATGAAGAGCAGCAGTAGCCTACTATTATTTTCATAACTGGAATTGCAGACCCTAATTTGGAGTAATAGTGCAATACCATAAAGGTAAATGCTCATTTGGGTTTGGTTACAGTGCTTCAGCTTTCACAACATGTGACCCCACCCACACAGAGACAGTTTCATCTTACAAAAATGGTGAAAAGCCCTATTACCTGCGTAATTGTGTCTGTAGACATCTGCATGGCTTACATTTCCAGATTATGTTCTGGCAACAGTCCTTCTAGATGAAGCCCTCTTCCCTTCAAGGCTTAACTGTAACTTCAGCAATTTGCTCGTCAGCTCTCTCCTTAGATAGTCCACCTTCTAAGACCAGCTTGTTTCCTTGGTATCACTCTCCTGTGGCCTCAAGTCCTTTTCATATTTTGCTTCAGTATCCTCCCCAGTGGCCTCCAACCATCCAGGGCTAATTCATTCTACGGTAACGGCCTATAGCACTGTCCTTCAGCATGAGGACCATGTTTAATATGGCAAAGCAAACCCTTCTGATCTCACCATTACTTTCTTAACAAGGGGCCCTTTAACAGTTGAGAAACACTGTAACATTAAAAGCGAACAAACAAATATCTTCCTTGAAATTTTACTAGTTCACTTAGTGGTGGTGACAAATGGCAGATTGACTCCACTGGAGAAGAGTTTTTGGTGATGCATGAACAGGTTCTGTTAGGCACTAACTTTTCTGCCTCCTGTGCCACCCCCCCAGACCTCCCCTCATGAATACAACATGGTGCTCCATCACCTTTAGAGACCACCCTGAAGGACAGTGTAATCCCCGTGTCAAATTAACGCTTAGGTTCCGAGCTGACACTGCCAAGAGAGGTGGAAGTCCTGATGGTCTTTCTAATGTAGATACCTGCCACCCACTGAGACCCAGACTGAGAGACATCAATTCATAAATTTATTCTATTTATTTTATGACATCACATCAATTAAACTTCCATTCCGAAACCACAGGTTGTAGCTGAAAATACCTCCAGGCAGTACCTTCACACTTAAATTAAAAAAATATCGCACTTCATCTGGCTTCTTCTGGTCCTCCTTCACCCTTATTGTAGCTCAGAAATGACATATAACAGTTGAAGGAATATGGAAACAAACTTAAAATCACCATTTTAGACATTATCCCAGAGGGTGTGCAAGTTTTACTTGGAATTTATGTGAAGTAGTAAATATTGCCAACTCATCTTGCTGCAAACACTTTCAGGCCAACTTGTATGCAGCATGCCACTGGTGGTAGTGGGCATGGCTATCAGAACCCACTATGGTAGACCTGAAAGAACTAACACATTCTAGCATTGCCTACCTGTAATACTTTAAAGTTGTTATAAAAGCTTTTATATTTCATCTGTTTGACTGTATATTAGCAATCAGCAGAACAAATCTTTTTGGTAAAATTTTAGTTTGGGTCCCTTTCTGTTCAGATTCAAATCACTTGGCCTAAGTAAGCAGTCTGTCACTGCTGAATTTCATTACTCATTTCCTGTCATTAAATTATATGAGATCAATAAATCGAAACTGAAAGACAGTTGGCCAGATTCAGCACTCTGGTAAAATTCATCCCCAAATGAAAGACTGAAGAGAGCCTGATCACTCACTGTATGTACTATGAGGTCTTTTTTGTTCATTGTGGAACAAGTATGGTAGAAATGCTTTTCTTAATCTCTTTTCTTAACCTCATTCTTCCCAGAAAGACATCCCCGTCATATGCATGACAGGAAGTACACCTAGATACCAGCCAGGTATTTCGATAAATGAGAAAGAATCCAGTCACACACAAAAAAACCACGGCAAATTGACGACATTTCAATGAAACATGATAGCCACTCTGTCCTAATAAGGCGAGAGAGGAGAAAACATCCACAAAGAGAAGCATCAAGCAGCCTACACAGACTTTGAAGCTATTTTGTCTGCAAGGGTGTTCTATTCCACACACTCCACTAGTGCCCATTCTTTGGAGGTGCTGTCCCCCATGTCCCTGTCTCCACACTTTCCTCCCCAGGATCAGACAGTTTGGTTAAGCAAAGTGAGTATGTGAGGAAAGCTGAAATCCAAATCAGATGACAATTAACACCTTGCCCTGAACCCCATCCTATAGTGGCTGGATATGGTGAGACAGAAGAGACTATTATTGTAGTGGGAGTTGGCACCAGCCCTTTATGTAAGTTGCCTAATGCTTTCCATTATAAGATTACTGCAATCAATTTTTGAATAACGTTAACACCTCTATTTTTTGTCTTTGAAATCTGGCAGAAGCAGGGATTGCCTTAGGGCCAGTGTCATGCCTTTCGCTGGTACTGTTAATAAATTCAGTTTTGGACAAGTAATATAGGTGTTGAAAATAATTTTTTTACTGCATTTTCCACAACCCAGAGTTATTTTGGCAACTGGCTAAAACCCCCAGGAATTTGATGCAACTGCCTTCATGCTGCACCTACAACATCTCCATGAATGGCTGAGTCTTGGGCTGCTCCAGGCAAAACAGCTCTGCCAGTCCACCAAGTGTAATAGGCACAGGATTACAATGGCCAGCGTGGGAGCATGGTGTGGTGGCAGCTACATCAGGAAATGAGAAAGGAAGAACAAGTCACTGCAATGAAAGATCCGGAGTGTGGGAGCAGTTGATGAGGAAAAGAGAAATGAGAGGAACAGGAGTGTTATGGGAGATGTGATGAAGACATCACTTCAAAGGAAAATAAACTCAAAGAAGTAAGACTCACTACACATGTCCCTCAAATGCTCACCCAGTTCACACAGGGAATTACTTCTTAAAAGAACTGAATAACCTGTTTGATGACACTCAAACGAAATTGCTTGTGGTTTTATGCCTGGAGGTCAAATTTTATCAATGGGGAACGATAAATGACTGAGTAGAATTTTATTTTTGTTACATTTAATAATTAAAAGCCCACAAGTAATGTGAAATTACATATGTTACGGTAGAAAGCTGTTCTTTTAGTTGCCATCTGAAGGTTTCCAAAGGTAGAGAAACAACAAATTTACTTTTGCCTTCTCTAAACATATTTGTATTGCAGAATTTATGGTAGAAAAGCTTTTATACTTTTTTGCAAGAACCTTGTACTAATCACCCTGATGATGTGGCAACTTGATCTGATGCACCAAACAAATTTGGACCTAATAAAAAAAAAAAAGAAAACAGATAAACAGATAAAGGAAATAGAACATATCTCCTTACATCACGTATGTGGTTATAGTTCCCTTCATTGGTATACATTTAAATGCTTAAAGGTAGACCCCAAAGCAGCAACGAGGAGTGATGGGGAGGAAGAGAGGAGCACAAGGTTACTAGAAAGCAGTGAACTGTGAAGCAGTTACATTGCTGATGAGAGGTGGAGGCAATGGCAAACACTTATGGAATCATGAACTAAGTACAACTCGACACTTAAGAAAATGAGAAGCAGGGTTCAAATCTGGCTTCCTCTGAACTAGGCAGAACTGCTGCTTTTAGCTCAATTAGCCATGTAGCTGAGCATCTTCGCACAGCCCTGGGGACTCACATCCACCTTCAGCCAACATGCAATTTTCTAGCTTTTGTCTTCCCAACATCTGAACAAGCACTGCGGTTGTCCTTAGAGTGCTCCCAGGCCCAGCACTCTGGCACGCACTGCTTGTCTGCAACTGTCTTCAAAATTCAGGAGCTCCAGGACTTCAACTGTATGCTTCCCACTGCAGAGTCACTCATGGAGTTATTAGAACAGAAGTTACAGTAATTGAGTGCTACATCTGGCTTAGATAAAATTTCTAGATATGATGATAGCATGCAGTAAGATTTTGCAGTTGTTCTAGCATGGATTGAACACAAAGCATTCCAACAAGGCAGAAGTAACGATGGTCTGCCTCAGCATAGGAGAGGAAAATTATATTCCTATAGTTTCCATGTCATCTCTAGACCCATTTTTATAAAATTCTCACTCAGAATGCTGCATAAGCACAGATTCAAACAAACCTTGCGAGGCATTCTGGACTTCCTCGGTTTAACATAAGGGAAGAATTCTGCAAATAAAAGCGTGGAAATTAATAATTCCCATTATGACTGAAACTATTAAGATTACCTCTGGGATTACTGTTTACTCATTTGCCAGCAATGCTTACATATTAGTTATTTCAAGGCAATGCTTCAAACTTTTTTTCCAAAGGGCCATGTTAACATAACCTTCCTGAACTACTATTTTAGTCAGTGTACGCTAAAAGCTGCACAAAAATTTGACAATGTACAGGTAAATTCTTTTCACAGAATCGTTTGGGTGGATAGTCCCAACCCCACTGCCACAGGCAGAGACACCTACCACTAGACCAGATTGCTCAAAGCCCTGTCCAACCTGGCCTTGAACATTTCCAGGGATGGGGCAGCCACAGCTTCTCTGGGAAACCTGTGCCAGTGCCTCACCACCCTCATAGTGAAGAATTTCTTCCCAATATCTGACCTAAATCTTCCCACCTTCAATTTAAAGCCATTCCCCCTTGTCCTATAACTATATACCCCTGTATGTTTCCCCTTTTCCAGTCAGTGGGAACTTCACCAGACTTCCATAGCTTCTTAAATATGATGGGTAGTGTCAGACACTACATCTACCAGTTGCCTCAGGACTGGCAGACGCACCTCACCAGGTCGTATGGACTTGGGCACTTTCGGGTTTCTTAGATGTTCTCAAAGCTGACCTTCTATAGCAGGTGCTTTTTTATTCATATGTGTTTGCATAGAGGCATATAATTTAGGCCCCCGCTGAAGACAACTTAAGGGCTGGAGAGGTAGGAGTTCCTTTGTGCCTGTCTTCAGGTGCTTTCTTGCTGACCTGAAATCACTCTCCAGGTTCTGGGATCTCCCACTGGCATCAAACTGTTACGAGTGGGATGAGTTCCCCTGGAAACTTTAGTTTAAAGCTCTCTTCACCAGCTTGGCAAGCCTGTGACTGAAGATGCTCTTCCTTTTCTCTTACAGGTGGACCCCATGGACCCCCAGCAGACCAGGTTTCTCAAAGTGAGTCCTATGGTCTAAGTAGCTATAACCCCTGGCTGTAGTACCAGTCCTGAAACCATTTGTTGATTCACCAGATTTGACTGGCGTTTTCAAAACCCTTTTCCTTTGACGAGGAGGATTGGTAAGAATTGATAAAAACCCTGTGCTCCAGAATCACTTATCACCACTCCCAGGGCTCTGTAATCCATCTTGGTACTCCTCAGACTGCTCCTGGGTTTATCACTGGTGTCACATGAAACAACAGCAGCAAATAATAGTGGACTGTACAAGGCCTGTTAGTCTCTCAGTGACACCCCTAATATGAGCCCCTGGTAAGCAGTACACCTCTGTAGAGAGGGTATCAGGTCAGAAAATCTGTACCTCTGTGCTATATAAATTTCCACAGTGTTTCTAAGTAGACCAGGAGAAGATAATGTTTATGTCCTACTCAGAGTTGTCTTAAGGTATTGCATTTTAATTACCCTGCAGCTTTGATGAGTATTTTTTAATTTGTTTTTCTGTGTATTCTCTTGAAATATTACCAAGCACTATTTTCAACACTATGCTGTGCAGTGTTGAAAAATTTTCCTATTCCATCTCATTTTAAGAAGTGGCAAAGTAATACTATTTGAGATGGAGCCTTCAAAGCTAATGGAAGTCATTCCTTGGGCTTTAAATTATACTCATATCAAGATTTGCAAGTTTTATTTTAAGTCTGTATAGTATTTTGAAAGGGTGTTCTGGAAAGAAGAAAAATCATTGCAAGGTGTAAGTGTTCCTACAGGATAAATTATTATTCAATAATAGGATATATAATGCAATTCTTATAGGACTGTGTGCAACAAAATAAACGAAACCCCAAACCCACCAAATCCAAAATCATATGAAACAACTTGTTAAAATACACATCAATCACAGCTTCACAACTTAACAAACCAGTAATTTTTACAATTTTAAATTAATTCATTCCATTTAGCAGTTAGAGCCTAGTGGGAGAACTGAATCAGTTATGACATGGAAATAGTGCTCATATAAACATATTTAGCTTTAGGGAAAAGCTTGCTCATATCCGCATTAAAGGTAGAATGATTAATACTTTTGCTATTGTTTTAATACCTAAAGGGCAACGACTACTGTTTTCCCATTAAATGTTAGTACTGACTCAGCGTGTGGTTATATGAGGTGTTTCTCTTTGGATGTGTCAACTGAAAAGGGAGCCTCCTGCAATCACAATGCAACTCTGAAGTAAAAGTAGATGGAAAGAGGCACGTAGTCAGAACCTGATGTCTGCAAAAATCTTCCTGCTTTTTTTCCTATCAGTCTATCTTCTCATTCAGTGTCAGTTTTGTTTTAAGATTTTATTATTTAATCATACATTATAGTCATAACTGTTAATCTTCTCTCTCACCAGTACTATATACTGCTAGGTGTGTGATATACTGGGAGAAACCAGAAAAATCTCACCGTGGATGCTTTCTAGGTGCAGATGTGCAGTTTACAGAAGTACAGTTTAGCATTTTGGACAGTGAAAGCTGAAGTTCATTTAAAGTGGATTTATTGAGAGAAAGGAGGCAAAGGGATAGGACTTTCAGCTCCCTCCAGTACATGTTGGTTGGTGTGGTAAATGTTTCCCTACCACAAGATGCAGTCCCAGACATGAGGTTTCATAACGCTTTGCCAACCCTTCCTCACTAACCAGATCAGTCCCAAATCCTTCTATACACATTTTTAATCTTGAATTTTCAGTTACTTAAAATTTTCCCAAAGCAATTCACTTCGGGATGGAAGCCTCTGTGCCCACTTTCTACCAGAAGGCAATCTCTTCTATAGCCTGATTGCAGTCTGAGCAAGTCTCATTTATGTGTGTCTGCACTCTCAACTCGCATGCTTTCCCCATGTTCCAAGTAAGGTCTTGCTCTTGTGCAGCTAGAAATCACAACCAAAGCAGTAACTTTTGCATGTGGATATATGTAAATGTTCCTGCATCTTCTATCAACATGAAGAATGCTACCAAATAACACTACGATTTTCATGGGACACTTAATGGTGTAGCTGATATGCACTATAACAATGCTAGGAATAAAATGCCCCAAAATAGGTGGAAAAAAACTAAAAAGAGATAGGAGAGAGAATTAATGCAGTCCAGGACTGTAAGGCACTCAGCACCAAACAACTCTGTTGAGCAATATATGAATTTATGTCAGGTTCTCAAAAGCGGAGTGAACATACACACTGTACTGCGTTTGTTCACCTCAAAGAGGATTTCCCTACCCAGAAGAGGTTCCTGTTACTGCCCAGACTTACTGCTGTTTGCAAATAGATAGGTCTACATATGCATACAAATATATATCAATATAGGTATAAGTATACATGCATATGTATACTATATATGTGTAAAATACATATTCTTTCTATTACATATAGAGCACAACCTATTTAAACATATGTGTATGTACATATGAATAATCACATTTTCTTTCTTTATATATTCAGAGAATTAGGACTGAGCAACCTGAAATATAGCACTGCAATCCATGCCCAGATCAATCTGTGATAAGTAGGCTCCTCGAAAAAGTTGAGCTTTTCCCCAGGAAGAGACAGCTTAAAATGCTGAACATGGCTTTTTTTTTTCTCTAACCAGACCACAAAACCCTTTCTCAAGAAAGAATGACCTCATATCTTACTAACTAGAGCACAAAGTGAATAAGCGTACACACACACATACTAGCACACGTATACACAAGCAACCAAACAGCCAAGCAAAACCTAAAAGACAGACTTTTAGGAATGGGACTTCCAAGTACAGATAACTAAATATGGATTTTGGAATCTTAAGTTCTTTTGTAAAGTTAATGTCTGATGATAGTTCTTTAAGAGGTCTCAAAATTGCATAAAGAATTTGCAGACTTGTTTTGTACTATCTTTTCCCTTCTCTTATTTGAATCTAAGAGGCAAAATCTGTTAAAAAAATATGGATCTAAAAATTCATATTTGTCATCTCTCTATATAGCTTAGAGGGGAAAAGCTACTCAATATTTTCTTTTAAAATACTCCAGTAGAACAGAATACACAGAAGCTATCCAAGACAAGAAGCACTAAAGTTGCATATAAAAGCTGCAGAACAGCAATGAGTAACTGGGTATTACTGTGGAAATGAAATACTGTAAGTGTGTGAGGGAAAATTGATCTAAGTTCTGCATATTCTTACATGGTGTGCTTGCACTCTTTGAAGTAATTCCCTAATTCTTATTGTCCTTTGCTGCTAATGATACTGTAGAAGTGGAAAAGATACAGACCATAACTGTCCTGAGGAAAACAAATTAAGGAAAGGCTTGCACAGAAAGAGAAGCAAAATGACTACAACTTTCCTGCTGGGAAAAGAGATGACAGAAGAGAACTATAATAGGATATAAAAAATTATGAATGCCAAAGAAAAGATCAGCAGAAAATGACTATTCCCTATTTCTCATAACATTAAAAATCAGGGAGAATTCAGTTCCCTCCACATTAAAAGCAAAAAAAAGGAAATACTTTTTCACACAACATAATAATTAAACTGTGGAAGTCTGCCACAGGATATTGTGGAGGCCAGCACTGTAATCGAGGTCAGAAAAGGTTTTAGTAAAACTCAGGAGGAAGTCTATTGGTGGCTATTCAAAATGATGGCACAAGGCATCTGCCAGTCACGCTAAATCAGTGACTATTGAGAGATGAGAGAGTTTAGCTGCAGATGATTCACTTTATAGTAGCCTCTGCATCTTCTTCTGGCCCCTGCCACAGGCAGTCCAATGGGATAGCTGCACATTCATTCTGACCTAATATGGTTGTTAGACTCTCAGAAACATTGAGATATCAAAGTGTGTATAAGTGTAGGTACTATGAAATAATACACATAAACAGAGAACTGTGACATTTTCCTTTCATTTGCATTGCAAAGCGATATCATCAAATTGATAAAGAGATAAAGTTATATGTCAACATGAATCAGCAAAAGACTTGCCAACATATGATACAGGGTAATTTTTTGCCTTAATCTCCACGTAGATTCAGTTTCCTACTTTTGACATGTGTGCATGTTTTCATGTGTGAAAACTGATTTAAAAAGGACCGCTTGCAATCTTGATGCTACACGTATGCTTAGGCTGGATTGTGTCATTGATTTTATAACTGTAACATCATCAGAGAGTTATCTGTTTTATAAAATTAACAAATCTGTGATACAGACTGATGCGGGGCATTGTGTGACCTTAATGTTTGTTGAAGACGCTAATACTATCTAAGGCCTGGAATGCACTAGAAGTTTTCCATGTAGTCCTGTAATGCCTCTCAATCCTGACATAGACTCCAGCCCTCTTAGTGTTTTAGCCCCTGTTGTGTTTGGTTCTGAACCAGAAAAGCTCAGCAGCTTTTCCTTAACTTAAGCACCTGGGTAGTCTCTGTGAAGTCAGTTTGGCTATTTGTACTTCCTACGTGCGTTGTTTTCTCATAGGTCTAGTGCACAAATCTGGATTTCAGCACACTTTCTGTTCCACTTCTCTGGATTACTTCAAAGTATGGATTTTGTAGCAGCTGTATCTTTATTATTCATTAGGTATCAAGATGCAGAAACCAAACTCATGTCAACTTATTCAGGATGTTAGCCCAGGTCTCATAAGATGAAAAGTCAGTCAGGGCATAGCTAAAAGGGCACTGTCCTAAATGCAGAATTTCTTCCTAACAAATCCTACTGAAGTTTCCTTAGGATTGCCATAAATTTTCAAGGGTCAACATTACTTCTGAAGTGCAGACTACCTAAGCAAGGTTCTTATATGAAAACTGAGAGTTAGTTTTTAAATTGCTTTCCTCTGAACCTCTGGAAGAACATTATTCTGTTTATGTTCTTCCCATATGCATTGTTCTTTGAAATGTTTTATGCTTTTTGCCAGCCTGAAATCCATAGTAGCTGCTCATATTTAAAACATGTCACACTCCTGACATGTTGGGAAGTATCACAGCCCAGTATAATATTCGGGTTTGAAATTTTTATTTTGCAACAAGAGGACCAACAGTCTAGATCTGCGAAAGCGACTTTTGTTATTAGAGTTCGGACATGAACTTGGCTTGCTAATGCCAGAGAAATACAAGAGCCTCCTTTCATGCTGTTAATGAAATCATTAATTATGTCAGCAGCTCAAACGATACATCCCCAAACACTTTACATTACTTTGCAAATGCGTAGTCACATAGAAATCTTAAAAAAAATATTCTTAAATTCTAAATTCATAAATTCTAATCCTAACTAGATTTCTGGTTGCAGGGATTTATACAGTTACATTGTCTCATCCTCTTATTCTGCCATACTTTGACTGAAGATTCTGTTACTGCTTGTGGAAAAAAAACAAAATGAACAATATATGTGTATGCTGTTGCCTTGTTGTAACTTAAATGAACTTCCTGAGCCTGAAAATTTGCCATGCTTCTGATTAGCAAGAAAACCATCTCAATAGACTTCTTTGTTTTTAGCTAAGCATATACTGTACTTTACTGTGACCATTGCTGTATTTTCTATAATTACTAAATAGTTTATTTTGATTAATCAACCTGTGGATAATCTTATAAATAATAATTAAATTCTTTATCTTCATCTTTCAAAACAGCCTCCATTACTGAAATGAGCTTTCATAGAGGATAAATAAAAACAGATTTCAACTGTTAAAAAAGTAGTTTTGGGGAAAACTTTCTGATCACAGAGCTACAATAATGCTGTCTGTTCTTTACTCTGTAGTACACTTAGGGAGACAGAGAACTTGTGAAGTAAAGCAAGGACTGACATTCAGATTGTGTCTGTTAATCTTTCACATAAAATGTATGATCAAATTCTTTATTCCAAAAAGGCCAACTCCACTGTTACTGCTTGTTTCAATAAGCAGTCATTCATTGCCTTTCACACATCACTGAAAGATGGAGCTTATTTGTTCTGTGATGGCATAAGAAGAAGAAAAAACATAGTGGCATGATGAATAAAGCAAATTAAACATGATGATATAAATAAATCAAAATTAATACATTTTGTCTGTCATTATGTTTACGGCCAAATACTGTATTCACATACCTTGTCACAACACGATGAAACTTAAAACGAAACTTCCTCAGAAGAAACTAGAGAAAACCCCCAGTATTTCTTCACAGTTGTATTTTCATGGAACTCTATAAGGAATCTTTGGATTTAAAGGTGTGATCGCATAAGTTACGAAGTGCTTCCATCAAGACTCTGGAAATAATGACAGAAATGCAGAAAAATGACAGGTATGTCCCTTGGCCAATATTCTTAGGGGACCTTCCAGAACTAGCTGGCTTCACTTGGTTGCAAGAGCAACTTGAAAGACCCAGTACCTTACATGTTAATTACTTAAGGAGGTATTGTAAAATTTCAGATGTTTTTAAAAAAGCTATGATAGCAGAGGGGTATAATCAAACTGTACAAAAAAAATTAAATAAGCCAGGTTAGAAAAACTTGGGGATTGGAGACATAAACCAACTGTAGGAGGCAAATTTATTACAAATGTGAGACATTCACAAAGGACAGCAAAGAACCTGAGGGATTAAAAGAGAAAAAAATAAAAGAGAGAGAGAAAAGATATTTTTTTTAAACTCAGGTAAAAGTTCATGGCAGGAACACGAAGACTGAAGTACACTATGTTGCAACCCAACTAAAGCTGATTGAAGGTCATTATAAGAATTACAGTACGGAAGCAAAATTACATACCTGTGATCTTTGCATTTTGCAAAATAATATTCCTGTCCTATACTAATGGGACAAAGTAAGACAGAGAAAGCTACAGCATTGTTTCAAATATGTTGTAGTTCTTCCTGTCTTTAAACAACTAATTGTTTACAACATTCCCATTTTCTTTCTCCTCTCAAATGAGGATGCATGTCTTTTGCAACACCAAAAAAAACCTTGAATCCTTCTCACTAATATTAATCACAGCTGTTTCCAGTTTGACTTCTAGCTTCTTTTGACTAATACAGCTCATAGAAAAATTTCCAACCTCCTTCACTTGGCTAAGTCCGAAATCTCCTCCTCTACCCACATCCTAGTAAATTGTTCAGTTCTTCTGCTCAGCAACACCCTGTTCAAATTCCACATTGCACTGAGCATTGTGTTTCATTGCATTTCTTTACCGGGTCATTTAGAACCTTATCCAGACGATCTTTCCTCTTTTCCCTTCTTCCCTTTCTTTGAGCTTTATACTACGCTGTCATTGAACCCTTCCTTTATGATTGTTATGTGTTTGCATTACCATAAAAGCCAAGAGCTTAACTATGGACCAAGACCCACAGTTTGAGGCCTCCTGAAACACAGATCCTTTATTCACTCTTAAACTATCTCTAGCATGATGACACATGAAATTGCCTCCATCCAATTCCACCCTTTATTCCATCTCACTTGTATGGGCTTGAGCTCAAGAGATCTAAACATAGTTAAGATCTCAGCTGACCTCTTCTCCAATCCCGTATTTTTTTTATATTTCTCCCTGTTGATAAAAGCCATATTCATGCCTTCACTCTGCTAGCACTGCCAACTTTCCCTGCCTGTTCATCCACATCTACGCCACATCCCCTCTGTTTTCCCTCTTTGTATTCCTTATGCCATTGAGCCATTTCCCTACAAACCTTTGAATTCCATCTGAAGCTTTACTTCTGCCTTGATGTCTACCAGTTACTGTTTTATACACAGTGGGCTGCTCTGATACAAAGCTAACTGAAACAGATTTGGGCTTATGGTTACCCCATTTATTCTCTTCCTATTTGCTTGGCTTGTTTCCCTGTTGCAACTTGTGCTTAAACTGTACTATGAAACAGAAGCTATTTTTGTACCCCAGGATGGTGTAGCACCCAATACAGCTGAGACCTTATGCTCATTCGCAGCCTTTAGATGCTATCTATTGTGCAAAAGCTTTGCAGAACACACACAGGCTCTTGGAGGCCCCAGTTCTTGTCAAAACTTAACATGACTTAAGACTTAGTTCAGCTTTTGTGTGTTGATGGAAAAAGGCCCTAAAAATTAAAAAAGATGTTGTTCTGTGCATTCTTACAAGCATGGTTTTTTTTCTTTCTTTTTTTTCTTTCCAGTAAATGCATTTTGAGACATAACAAGTAAACAGCTTGCGCAAGCCTGAGCCTGAAGCTGAGCACCTGCAACTTAAATAAGATCACCATTGTTTGAGTAGGGTTTAAATAATTTAGTACAAATTGGCTTTCCTATAGGTGTTGACAAGCACATCATCACTAGTCACTAATGAGCACAGGATTCCAGAGTGCAGCACAGATATCACAATCTTCCTCACACTGCGCATGTGTCCCTCAAAACAAAGTATTTCATAAACAAGCACCTGGAGACCTTGATTAAAAAACACCTGCTCTGAAGCTGCTGGGAGGACAGATTGCACAGCATGCAGGTGGCCTTCACAGCATGGTTTGCTGATATGTCTGATATCTGTAGTCACTGAAACAAAGTTTGTTTCCCTTCTCCCACACACAGACCCAACCCTTCATGCTGGCTCACAAAGGGAGCTTATAGAGAGCTTGAAGAGGTGGTTGAAGGAGTCTGACACGGTCTGACAGTAACTGCAGCCATAGAAATTATGAGCCTAACAATCTCTGCCTTTGTGACAGTACAGGCTGTAGTTATCACTGATTACCTTTCGGCCTGACATTGCAGAAATAGTGGTATTTGGTGAAAAAAGTATAAAAGCATCCCAGGAGTAAGAAGTGATAAGCAACCATCTGATAAGCCTCACCATCTGTTGCACAATTTTACTATTCATGCCTGTGACTCCATGGATTGTTAATAAAAAGACATACAGATTTAGTCAGGTCTGATACTCCCCCTTGAATCCTGCAAGCTTTTTCTTCATACAGATGGAATCCCTCAATTTTCATGTAATTTTTTTCTGGTCTACTTGTCCTGGTGCAGGGTTCTCGTAGGAGTTTCAATGCTGTGCTTTCAAAGATGGAAGACGATAACATGAGGAAGAGCTCTGTCAGGTCTGGGCACATGTGGGGGCATTCTGCAATGATCAGGTCTGAAAGAGTCTGAAAAGGACTGAAATAGCCATGTGTCCTGGAAGACTTAACTCTTTGTGGAAGCCCAGGAGCCTTCTTCATCTGTGTGTATGCATAATTTCCAAACTGATACATCTAGAAGTGAGAAGCTTCTCACATTTCCATGCTCAGCTACTGGCCTTTTCCAGAAAGCAACATCAAGCAGGCATCTTTAGGTTGCTTTAGGTATGCTTGCCATACTGCAGGAGCAAGGGTACAGTTAGCTGGACAGCAAGTGCAATACTCTAACAAGACAAAGATGGAAAAACACTTAAAGATTTTTTTTTTTTTCTTACCTGGTAGTCCACAAAGTGATTAAGAAATTAAAATATTTCCAATAAAATAGAAGCCAGTTTGTTGCTGCTATTCTGATATACAGGTTGAAATGATGACTATAGCCTCCTTTTGTCAAGGTTGTGTATTACAACCTTGGATCTTGGTTCTGCCAGCATAGCAACCTACAGATCCTAGAGCTGTCCTCATCCTGCACTAAGTATAGCCTGCTTTGTTTTTACCTGTGTTATGACTACAGAGGCCACCCCTGAGTCATACAGGCTGCTCTCAGAAAACTCTCCCATGTGTCATTCCCTTATTTTGCCAACTCAAGAACCTGTAGAAGACTTAATTCATCTCTAGGGCTTGGGAGATGGAGTGATTTTTAGTTAGGGCAGCAGTACCCAGGAACTCTGTCAATGTCCAGTCCCGCTCAGAGCCGAAGCTCTAACTACTTTTTGACTTTTAGCAGAAATTCAGACCTTGTCACCTTAGCTTACTAAAGCCAAATATTGCTTTACTAACTTTCTGGCACCTTCACACTTCAGTTTCCCACAGCCATTGAAATTGCTTCAAGCATTTGGCAGAAATACAGTCAATACTCCTAAGAAATAAAAACCAGCCTTTAGAGAACACCACTGATAGGTCAGACCAAACTCATAGAGTATTACTGCTGGTTTTAAGAGAGATGAAATCTGGAGATGAAGGAGTAATTAACTTAATCTCGGTGTAAGACAAGGTGTTAGAATGATATAAGAAACATTAACCATCTTAGGATAAACGAATAACAGTTACTAACTTTTACAGTTGATCCTTTTTGATTCAGGTTAGTTGAATTTCACATTTGATAAGGTATCAAATTGAGAACCCTACCCTTTCAAGGGTTAATTGAAGCTCCTCTAACAATGTCCTTGCTCACACCTCCTGCTGTCCAGGCTGGTTGTGCAGCATGTCATGGGCAGCTCTGTGGGCTACGTGTCGCTATGCATAGCCTGTTTAAAGCAAGTCAGGTGCTCATTCCACTTTGTTCATTACAGCTTAGGCTTCACACCCTATGGGACACCCAGTCTGAAAAGACTGTGAGATCAAAGAACATTCAAAATTTGGAGACGTGATGACCATGTAAAATGCTGACTCCCATCCAAACAAAGCAAATATAGGTAATCAGTTTGGTTTCAGTGAGAGCTGGATCAGATCCCATGACTTCTGGGAAAAGTTTAAAGATGCAGTTTGTTCCACCGGGAATTTGGGATATGAAAATGGATAATGAATGCGGTATGAAAGTAGAGAATGCAGGATCACTGTACTTGTACAGGAGCAGAGGAAGGAGCAAAGTACATCTGAGTCAAAGCAGAGGTTGCACATAGCATTTCCAGTCATCTCTATGTTTTAAAACAAACAGCAAAAAGCAGCAAAGTTCCTGGAAGGTAGACTGGAGATTACCAAAAAGAATTATTAAAGACAAAATGCATAAAGTAAAGACATGCATTTAAGAAATGCTACCAAATAAAGGTTATGCCTATGGTGGAGCACATTGTAGTGTCTTGCTGCCCAGATACACAGGCGTGATTTCACACCTCACACAAACAAGTTATTTCCATCAGCCCAGGCATGGAAAGGCAGCCTGTCTTCTGGGCTGGGAAGCCCTGTGAGGCTAGACATGATCCTAAGTGCATCTATCTCTAGTGTCCCATCTGCTAAACAACTAGAAAAAAATAAATCAAACAAAATTATATCTGAGGAAAGCATACCTCAACCATACTATTCGCATGTGCCTGTGGAGAAGGACAGAAGCACTAAAGCTAAAGAAAGTATGTCTTAACCACACTAGCCCTGTGTGCCACCAGAGAAGAAGACACCTTCCTTTTTCTTAGCACATCATTTCTTTTCACAACTTGCAATTCTTTTCCATTGTTGTATGATGAAAGCCTGCAATTCTCATTTTTTAGCCAAGAATCCCAAGCTGCTCAGCATAACAGTTAGATGGGAATTTTTCTTAACTAAATATTCATTTTTCACCCATTGGAAAATATCAATTCATTACAAATGTAATCAGAAAAGTTTTTCTGTCTGGGATGGAACTGAGAGGAGCCAACCATCCAGGGATTAGCACTCTGAATCAGAGAAGGATAGGACTTGAACTCTGGTGTCCCACATCCCACATGAGTACACTAACCACTAAGCTATGCCAAGCAGCAGCTGAGTCTGCCTCCTCTCAGAAAAACATCTAAAGGGCTGGATTTTGTTTCAACATAGTGCAAAAACAAATTGTAAAGCTTCATCCTCCCTTCTCCCTCCTCTCTCTCTCTCTCTCTCCCTCCCCCCCCCCCCCCCCCCCCCCCCAAATTGAATTCTTGTTTTCAAGACAGCCCGGTTTGGTAATAGTTTTGTTTAAGTTGAATAGACCAGACATGTTTGCTCCTGTTTGTATTTAGTAGATATTCAGTCACAAAAATTGGAACAAAATAAAACAATCCAACCTATGTTAAGAGATATTTAAAACTGAAGTCAAGACCAGAACTAGAGAGAGGCAGCTTAACAGCTAAAGGTTTCAGAGCACTTAGTGAAAATACGTGAATCATGGGAAGCAGGGTTACTACTAGCACTTGGAGTGCCATGATCTTTGGGCAGTAATGCATTTTGGAAGTCTCCCTCCAACAGGGGCTGAAACAGCTGCCTGTTTCTTGCAGGTTACCTACCTGCAGGTGAAGATTCGACTAGGGCTTTACAAGTAGAAATTACATAGATACCTTAGAGAGAAAGTAGGATCAGGGAGACTGTAACACGGGACGTGTCATCCAGAGCCCCCACTCCACAACCAGCTGGGGCCGTCTGTCGGTGTGTCGGTCGGTTGGCCGGAGAGGAGGCAGGGCCCGCACCACCATGGACAGCTCACGGCCCCGCCGCAGCCCGCTGAACGGGGTCCAGGCTGGCCGGCTGCGCCACCGCGGGTGCCAGCCGCCGGCACCGCGGGGCTATAGATAGTAGGGACAGGCTTTATGAATTAATAACTGACTCTTCTCCCTCAAATTTGAAAATTATTCCTTTCCGTGTCTACCGGATTCTAGGAACCAGACAGAAGATTTGGCACAGCCGTCTCCAGCTCCACACAGCCTCTTAGGTATTTCGCACTCCCCCCCCCCCCCCCCGCCCCACTTTCTCGAGTGCATGAATTAAATGCATATTGTCTAAATAAACTTCGCAGTGTGTCAATAGCTGAACTGGGGAACTCCGGCCCCTCTAGGGTGGGAGAGGCAGCTCTGCGCAGCTACTCTATCATTGTTTAATAAAGGAGATTGTTGTGTGCAGATAGAGTGCCTCGAAACGTCTGGGTCTTGCTGATGGGGAGGCAAAAAAACATGTTTTTTCTTTCTCCTCGAACAATCTTTTCACCCAATTGGAAGATTACACCGTGTCAGACGTGGACTGAGTATAGTTTCTCACCCCTGACAGCCCTGGGAGAGCAGAGGGGAGGAAGGCAACCTTTGTGAGAACTGGGTAGAGCAAAGCTCAATGTTGTGGGCAGGAATGAGTACTTGCTGGAAAGCCTGCCTAAATCTGCAAGCAATCGCATTTGCTTCTAGCTGCAGAACAGCCTTGCTCTCAGACCACCCTGGGAGCTTCGAGAAAAAAAGGGGGAAAAAAAAAAACCCTAAAATCCCAAAAAGAACAGCTGGGACTTCGCACCTCGCCTGCAGAGAGCTGCGCTCGCTGGCTTTGAATCCCACTGGATCACAGGGTTTGTGCGAGTCTCTGGGAATGTGGGGTCCTCGCAGGACAAGACCGGCAATCGCTGTGCTGCCGCTCCCTTCCCTTCCCCTCCAGCCTCACTCCAAAGCAGTCAGCGCGCCTGTGTTTTTTTGCTGAACACCATTTTTTCCACCCTGGGAAGACTGGGGAGGTTAAACTCCCCGTCTGAACCGGAGCCCTGGACGAGTGCAACTGAGGTTATAGAAATCCGGGAGGGGAAATGACGAAAATGCTTTATTGTGAATAAGACAAGAGGGAGGAGGGAGAGGCGGAACTTCACAGAGGTGAAGGATGGGAAGCTTGCAGAGGAGAGGATTTAGCCTGTCTCTGGCACTGGGCAGGGGGTTAGTCATGAATTCCTTCTGGATCTCTGAGGCTGCACTGGCACCTCCTCCCCAATTAGCTAAACCTGTCCCACTTGTCGCCTCTTGTTTCAGGGGAAGTTTTGCTCCTGTGGGGAGCCCGGTCACACACCCGCCCGCAGTCTCTGGCCCTATTCCCTGCTCGGGAATTACTTGCCAGACCTGGAACAGGGACTTATCTTCCTAGCCAAACTCCCAGGTCAGCTTCCTCGTAGGAAAGCTGATTTATGCCTGTTTATACGTATGGAAAAAAGAAGCAGAAGCCAATCGCGGCATCCTTCCAGAATCTCATTGTCTTTGAGGCGGGAAGACAGGAGAAAAAGAAAGCAGAAAACCTAAAATGATAAGGTTTGCCTTGTCGCGGCAGGCAGGGCTTGACCAGAAAGGCAAACACAGAGGTTTGCCTTCACCTCACGGCTCTCTCCTTGCTCCCCGGCTGCAAAAACAAGCAGCCGCCGCAAGCGCGTCGTCTTGGAGGGGAGCCCTGCGGTAATCGAGACCCCAGCAGGTGAAACCAGAACAAAACTACGGCTTTTCCTCTCTCCTAAACACGGGGACAGCCGTGCCTGGGGTGACCCGTGCGAGGGAAGATGCTTTGGTGTATGTCAGATTCCAGTCCCAAAACCCGTGCCAAAGCATGTCTCCTCGGTCCTTCCCCTCGTCCAGCATCATCCTCTCCCCCCTCTCCCCCGGGTCAGGGGACACCCGGAGGTAGCAGGAAAGAGCAGCTGGGGCCGGAGGGGTGAGATGCTGCAGGCAGAGGGGGTCCGTCCCAGGGAGCCGCTTCCCTGGGTGCGCATCCCCCTCCCCAGGCTGCATCCTGCGGGGAAAAGACGGATTTAAACCCCCTGCAAAAGGTACTTTTCACGCTGTCCTGCCGTGGAGGAGGGTTCAGGCTTGTTGGTGAAGTAGGTACCAGGAGGAGTTTGCTCACGGGTTAAGCATTTGTGTAGGTGGCAGGAGAAAAAGCGCTGTGCCGTTCTTGCAGATGACAAAAGAGTCTTTGGAGGCGAGGGAGGGGAAAGAAGGGGGGGGGGGGGGGGGGGGGGGGGGGGGGGGCGTGGGGGGGGGAATTGTGCTCACGGTATCATGGTGTGATAGTAAGTGTCCTAAACAGGTTTGGCACAGCTCAGTTTCCTGCCATATTAGCAAAGCCATAGCTGGAATGTAGGTTTTTTTTCTCTCTCTCTTTTTTCCAAGCCACTGAGGCAGAGATGAGGCAAACTCAGCCATAGGAAGGTGGTTAGTGATGTCACAAGTTTGGTCTTTTCAATAAAAGCAATAAAGAAGGGTCTCCCTCTCTATATATATTAGGAGAAACTTCTGTTCTTCATAATAAAAAGAGCAGCAAGGGAGAAAAGCACCTGCTTTTAACACCCTTTATTTTAGCACTAATCTTTTGCAGGCAGAATAAAAACTCTGTAGGGCTGGATTTCTTTGAAAAGTATTTTTTTCTTTTCTTTTTTTTTTTTTTTTCCTTTTTTTTTTTTTCCTTTTTCTTAAGCATAGAACATAGTTTTGGAAGTGATTGCTGAGAAGATCAACCACTGTTGGCCAGGGTGATCTCTGAGAGGCACAGAGGGCTGTAACTCAAGGAAAAGGTGAAGTAATAAATTATGAAGAAACTTCAGTATTCCAAGTTTAAAAAGGCTATTTATTTTTCCTGAGGCTATAAAAGGTTGGGGTGGTTGGTTGGTTCTTTTTATTATTTTTTATTATTATTATTTCTAGGGGAAAGGAAATTCTAAAAATATTTGATGGACATTTTACTTTGAACATGAGCAATAGACTTATGAATACGTGGGGGCTCTTTTCAGGGGATCTTACAATTATTTTTAATTAGTCGAAAGGGCAGTGTAAATCAGAGAAGCCTATTAGCCGTATATTTTCATTTATAGCCTACCAGGTGTTCAGTGAATTTTTTTACAGCATAAACGATTTAATATCTTCAGCATGATTTCTATTCCAGCTCTCATGTAGTCGGTTTTATTTGCTGGTGCGGTATGAAATTTGGCTAAGGAGCTGGACTTTGAAATCGTGGCAGCAAGTGTCTTTTAACGTGAAATAACCCTCAGGTAGAACAATGGTTTGCTCTGCACCTAAACTTTTGCCAGAAAGCGTTCCTTAGTACGGGGAGAGGATGAGAAAGAGCAACCAGCCGCCGATCTCAGTGTTTTGACGAGGTTTGAAGGGTGTTGGGCAGGCATTTTCTGTAAATCAGGCTGTCGGTGGCATAAGCCAGCGACACCTCCGTTCCTGGGGGCAGCACCGGTGGCGGCGGGCAGGTCTCTCGGGGCAGGTTTCAGTGAGGCGCGGAGCTCCGCGGAGAGTGCGCGACCGCGGACGGCTGAGTGGCGCCTGGATGCTGCCGGAACAGAGCCGGCGGCCTCAGGTGCTCGCTGTTGCCCACCTGGGCACAGCCTGCGGAGCGCCCTTGCTCTGCAGCCAAACAGGTTGGCTTCAAAAGTGGTTCCCTTTGGACCACCCCTCTAAACCCCCTACCATGCTTTCCCCCTGTACCTTACTTCGTAATAGCCGGGGGCACTTTCTTCCGCAAGCGGGTTGTATAAAGGGGCGGATTGTGTTACCTTTGGTTTTTACGTAAGTGTTTTCCCGTGATGGAAGAATTCAGATCCTCCTCGGGGGGGGGTGGTGGGGGGGTGGTCAGGGTCTGCAGGAGGGGAGGGGGGTCCCCGGCGGGTCCTCTGCCGCTGTCCGCCTCGCACGGCAGCGCAACCTGACACAGATACCTGTAACGCCCTGGCCGGGCTGGCGGAGGGCGAAGTGGAAGGCAAAAGACAGAGAGGAGGAGAAAACTTTCCACTAATTTACTTTTTTGGCCAGAAGCGCCTGTGTTCATGGACTGCGAGTCCTTCCCCCAGCCCTCCCCCTCAGCCCCCCCCCCCTTTTCTAGCGTACAATTAACATCATTAGGAATCAGCCCTCCAGCTAATAGGGGAACCGCGACCAACAACGGTAGGTGCGTGAAAGGAGAGGCGGCAACGATCCCAGGCCGGGCTTTTGGGCTTGATCTAAAAAGTGTCCCCACTGATGGGATCGCCCTCCGCGCTGTTGCTGTTGCAGGGGAGGTGGTGACCTAGAGGTAAACACGAAAACGGAGCTGTGGAGGGAGGGGGGGAGACACACAGAAAGAGACAGGAGCTCGGCTGCAGAAGATGAGAAGAGCTTGGCCGGAGTTCTCAGAGTCTGCGGACTGCGCGAGCTGTCGGGTGACCCCCTTTCTTTTCGCTCCTTTTTGATTCAGGTCCTGGGAAGCGCTGATCTCTCGTCTCCTTTTTGGCTGTGGGTATCCCGGCCGGGCCCTCTCTCTCTCCGCACATGTTCCTAGGGCGCCATCTCTTTGCAAAACCCTCCGTCCTCCCGCAGGTCTCCCAGAGGCTGCTTCGGAGCGTGTGAACACCGCAGGCTCCAGCGCAGTCCAACCTGCGGAGCCAAGCATGCTTCCCAGCCCCCGAGCCTGCCCGGGCTGCCGCTCCGCCTAGACCTTTCGGGCTCTCCAGCTAGGCAGCGCTCTTTCCTTGAATTCCCTGTCCCCGGCACACTTGTGGACCAAACTTTCCGGAAGCTGACTGAGGACGCGAACCTGACGGGTTTTTTTTTTAGCAGAGGTATACTTAAAGACAGATGTATAGATGCATCACCCCCGCCCCTCTGCCCCTGAATCTGCGTCCGTCTATGTGTGTGTGTGTCAGTGCGTGTGTTTGCAGGGCAGAGGGGAGCTGAGCTGACTTTGGAAAATCTCTCCTTATCTGCAAAGAGGGCTTCTCCTGTAACATAAAGCCCTGAGACAGCGGCTTAGAGGACTAGAATTGATCAGGGCTCAAGGAGAGAAATAGACGAGCTCTCTAAATCAGAGTCAAAAAGGAGCTAGATGATTTTTTAAGTAATATTGAGAAAGATCTTGCCTCCGGGCAGCGAGACACAGAGGAGGGAGGGAAAGGGAGATAGCAGGGAAGGGAGAGCGACGGAGAGAAGTTTGGAAGAAGTGAGCCGCAGCCGAGAGCTCCGCAAGTTTGTTTTTCCTCCACAGCCTCAGAGCTGGTGGAGCCGATAGCGGGGAGCGCTTGAGGACGGCGCTGGCGCCCGGATCCCTCGGGACTGACCTCCCTCTCCTTGCAGGTTTTAAGACCCGGAGGATACAATGTTCACTAAACTCTTCCAGCAGTGGAGTTTCGCGGTGTTTCTGCTGAGTTATTCCGTGCCCTCTCACGGGAGATCAGTTGAGGGGATCAGCCGCAGACTGTGAGTTTCTCTTGGGTTTTTTCCCTTTTTGGGTGGCGGTGCGGGTAGGGAGGGGGCGTAGTGCCGCAGGCTTTGCGGCCCCAGCAGCGCTTTGCAGCGGAGCGGCTCCGGGTTACCTGCCCCAGGTAACCCAGGTGCTCCCTAGTGGACTCTCGGCGATAGGCAGAGAGCATTCGGGGCAGGGAAAGGGCGCTTTTCAGCTGGCCGGCCTTATAAAGTGTTTGGGAAGGAGACGATAGAGCTTTTGGGAAGGAGGTATTAGAGCTGAGGGTCTCTTCTTCCGAGGGGAGCAGCAAGGCAGCTATGTGCTTGTCCAGCAAGTGCTGTTGCCCGTGCACCTTTCTGCACCCCGGGAGGGTCCTGGTAGGGAGAATGCTGTTTCATCTAAATGCTGTGTGTTACACTAAATAACACATACTTCTTTGGCATTGGCATGGAGCCAACATTGATAAGGGTAGAGAGACATATGGTAGTGAGGGCTGTCATGAAAGTGAAGTGCTGAACAACTTCTTTGGATTTCTGCCGCTGAATTCAGGGAAGAAATAATAAAAATTAAAAAAAATAAAAATCCAAAGGAAGTCAAGTATCTTGGAGGCAGAAGCATATTTTTTGATAAATGATAATGTAACCTAAGAAAGTCTGTTCAGGAAATGACCTCTTTGCTCCTTCCAAAATAATCAGCATGGTTTATACTAATACCCCTACACAAAGTGCAGAGGAGAAGCCACTGGGCTGATGTAGGAGCATCTGTCTCACACATCTAACTCACTGGCTTTCACTGGACTTGCATCAGATTTTCTAAGGAAGAAACACCTCAGTCATACTGCATGGAGGGCTGTATTGTCACTAAGTTCAAAAGGAAGTCAGGATGGGAAAAGAAGGTTGGAAAATCCAATCACAACTTATAGGGAAACATGACACAGCAAATGATTTCAGACTGGTTTCCTTGTAAATGTTTTATTGCATACATAAGGACAAGATCTCCAAATAGCACTTCCTCTGCCTTTTAAGCAACAAAGAAAATCCCCCAGGTGAAGTGACTATAGACACACCTAAGCTTTGGCACCAGGCAGACAGCTATTACAAATCTCCTACAGCAAATTGTGTAGAACATGTTATTGCTGATAGTGCTAGAGTGTATTCTTCCCAGTCCATTAATGCTGAGCTGTTTTGTACTCTTTCAAACTATTGTTCAGCTATTTCTTTCATTTGCAACCATTTTTCTTTCTCTGAATACAGAGAAAACGAATCTCAGTTTCAGAAATAACAAATCTGCAGTACAGTTATCTGAAAATGACTGAAGTACAGTCAAATGCTGTTATTTTCTTGGCTAGGAAACTCTGAGCTGGATCTGAGCCAAATTTGGATTTTAAAGGAGTTAAATTTGCTAAGAAATACTCTCCCCAGGCTTTTTTTTTTTTTTTTTTTTTGAAGCTGGTGTTTTCCTAACACTTGTTTTTAAAGGTCAGGATCAGAGGTCCTTCCAACATCCCCATTCCGTTCTGATAGGGAAAAGAAAAGTGGAAGCTAAGCAGTCAAAATGTATTTCTCAGCTCCCTCTTTGCTATGGCATGTAAAACACACACAAGAAACCAGTTAGCTGTCAGTTAGTGGCATTCATGTAGTTTTGTTTGTGGGTACAGCACAAACACAGACACCACACTCAAACATGTGTCCTGTTTTAATATCACCACAAACCATTCCTAGAGTTAATGGTTAATAACTCACTTAAGCCTAGAGATATTTTTTTCAGTCAAAGGCTTAAACCAATAATGGATGAAAATACTGAAGCACATCATTAGACCCATGCAAAAATAATCAAAATGACGTAGGCCTGGTTCTACAGACTTTACTGAGGCAAATCTCCCATGGAAAGCAGCAGCAAATTGTCCCGAGAACAGATTGCCAGACATATTATTTGTAATAGAAATGCTTTAGCTGCTAAAAAACTTCTGAGAAACCCAGTAATGCCTCAAAGTGAAATTAGATATTTTTATCAGCATGCCCAGACGCTGCAGCATTGTGTCCCCAGATCTGTTCAAAATATTTTTCCTAACCCTGAGATAGGTTGAGCAGTTTTCACTCCCTCTGGAGCCAGTGGCAAGAGCACTCAGTCTTGCAAAATTCAGAGCTGACTGAATCCTCTCTAGTAATTTTGTTAAACTCATGATCAGCTGCAATGTGAATGCTCACGGATAACAACAGTTAAATAAGTGCAACTGTCTGAAACATAAAATTATTGCTTGAAGAATGTTGCTTCTCAGTGAAGCTAGCTATCATGGGTAAAAAATGAAGAAGGATTGCTCCTGAAAAGAACAGCTTATCTGGAAGTACATGAAGTCAGGATAGTCACAAGTCATGGATTTCTACTGTTTTCCACGTAATGAGGCATCAAGTCTCGTATGTGCATAGTGCTTGGATACAGCAATTAGTTTGGATGCTCTGGTCAAATACAAACCAACATCCTTCTCTCAAAAGTGCCTACCACATGTTAGCTTAGCATTTACTGCATGTGGTTTGGGTACAGGCTCTTTTTCCCTGAATGAGAGGTACCTTTTGCAGCAGGGTGGAAGGGACCTCTAGTGGGTCATCTTAACCCTGACAGCCTAAGACTTACATACCATACCCAAGATGTGAATGCAATCATTCCAGTTTTCATTGCCTTCCCACACTGAGTGTGTGGGTGAGATACTGTTGATATCTCTACCATGAAGCACTTCTTACATCAGCCTTCTCCTTGATTTACAAACATGGGAGTTGTTTGAAGAATTGAGGCAGGAGGCAGAAGGTTAAAGAGATATGTATCTACCACATCTTCTTTGTTTGAAAGAGATTTTTGATGTAGAGCATACGAAGGAAATTGATAGGCAAAATGTAATCCTGGCTGAGTAATAAAAGTCACGTGAAATGTAACACTACGTAATGTTATACAATCATCTGGAATGGCAGAATGTTATTTGGGGCCAGACTTGACGCTAAATATCATACAGACACTTAAACAGAAACCCACCCCTCTTGGCACAGTAACCCCTCACATGTCAATTCCTGCATTATTTTGGAACGGCATACTCCGTCAAGATGTAGATCTTGTAATGCTCTTTGTCTTGTGTGTACTGGAACCAAATCTTTAGGTTTCAGCTCTGTAAAATGGAACAGCATTTCAATCAGGAGTACTTTAATAACAGGCTTTAGAGATTCAAGATTTTGTCACGGTGGGTAAATTGACCAAATACACATTACAGGATTAAGGCAGCTTTAGGTTGTCTGTGATAAAAGGAATTATCCTTGGTAGTTTACAAGAGGCAGTAGGAAAGCTTTGCTCATCACATAAGACATACATACTGTTTTAGACTCAGTAAAGCACTGAGGTTTTGTATGCTTTTTATAAACTAGAAGGGTAAAAGGAGAGCTGCTTTTCCCATGCAAATATCCTGGGAAAACAGATTACTGAAGTTAAGAATGTAACGTGAGCCATAATGCACAGCTTGACAGGAGCACAGAAGTATGTCACTCAGAGGAGTCCAAGGTGCTAGTTTTATTAGCACACTTGCAAATCAGACAAAAAGTGATGGGAGTGCTCTTAAACCAATGCAACTTGAAGTTGCCAGCTTCAGGTAACTTGTTGATCAAATCACAGTCTAAAGAATTTGGTTGAAGGGACTGAGAAATGTAAGTTGCAGAACACTACCAATCATTTAGCATGCTATCTTTGTTCACTACATTTTGCAACCTGGTAACAAAGCAGGATAATTAAGGATGGGACTGAAGGAAGAAATATTCACTCACAGTTAGGTGTCTTCTCCCATTTCACCCACATGTAGAAACAACTTCTTATCCAGCTAACTGACCAAATCATTATACGACAGGCAAGGCTGTGAATTAATTTTCTTTGGCTGGTAATAATCCAGTCACATGCAGTACCCTGATGCAATATGAGAGGATACATAGCCAATCTGTGCACACTGAACTAGGGCAATTGGAAGGATAAACTGTATTATAGCATTCATGGGAACATAGCTAAAATCCCAGCCTGCACTCTTTCTGTGGTTCACAGGGCAGCTGTGTGTCTATTCCACATCAAGGCAGCAGCATGTATTTTATCATGGTTATTTATTATCCCGGTGCCACTTGTATCTTCTTTCCTCAGATGTTTCATACATCCTTTGCCAGTACAACATCTCTGAAAGACAGATAGCTAAACCATCACCCAAAGACAAAGGTTAGTGAACCAAAAGGTCACAAACTCTGGAAAAGCTCCGGAGACCCACTCAAACAAACTAGGACGCTCTCGAAGAAGATCCAGTGAAGAGGGCTAAAATAAAACTCAGAGAGCACAGCAGACAAGAAAACTGGCCCCAAAAGTTCATGCTTAAAGGAATACGAGAAAGGCATCAAACCCCATAATTAGACAGAAGTGGCCAAGCAGTAAATTCAACAGGAGTGGCTGAGGCTCTTCTCTGCCGATGCTCAGGCTGCCTCTCTGGATAGCTCATTATGGACTGAAGTGCCTATGTTTCAGGCACCCAAATTCAAACATTTTTCCATTACGCTCCTGCAATTGCACTCATTTAAATTTAGAAATGAATTACACTTTTATGCACTTATTTATGTTTTTGAAGTACATGACTGAGCAGAGGAAAATTATTAGAATGATGCTGTGTAAACATTGCTTCCGGCTTCAGTACAAATACTTGTTATCCCCTGTCTTGTTTGACTGCAGTGCTCCATTGTCTGACCCTTTGGTTTTCCTATCTCTGACAACTGCCTTCCTGCTTTTACTGCCTGAAGTGTGATATATTAAGACTTGTAATGCTTTCCTAGAACAGAACAGTGACTAATCCAGCTCCAGGTCCATTGCTGTATGATCAGTCAGCTGAGAATTATTACCCGCTTAGGTCTTTCCCTTCTCTGTAGGGAGCAGCTACTCTGAGAAGCAGGGCTTGCTCCAGCAGTCTGACTTAACTTGATGTCTCCAAGCCTGAGAGTTGGTATACAGTCGCTCACAATGTACCCACCACTGCCAGAAGAGAGAGGAGCTCTGCCAAATACTAGGTAATAACCAAGTCCTTAAGGTTTTTTTCCCCCTCCTCTCTTCTCTTTCTTTAGCAAACGGGCTGTATCAGAGCACCAGCTATTGCATGACAAGGGCAAGTCAATCCAAGATTTACGGAGAAGAATATTTCTTCAAAATTTAATTGAAGGTGTCAATACTGCAGAGATCCGTGCAACTTCAGAGGTTTCACCTAACCCTAAGCCTGCTACCAACACGAAGAACTACCCTGTGCGATTTGGTAGTGAAGATGAGGGCAGATACCTAACTCAGGAGACAAACAAATCACAGACCTACAAAGAGCAGCCCACGAAGGTATCAGGGAAGAAAAAGAAAGCAAAGCCTGGAAAACGCAAGGAACAAGAGAAGAAAAAGAGGCGAGCCCGCTCAGCTTGGCTAAATTCTGGCATGTATGGAAGCATCGTGACTGAGAGCCCACTCTTGGACAACTCTGTTACTACACATAATCACAATTTAAGGTAATTCTGCTATGTCTCTTGGGGGGCATACCATATATTTACTGAAATTGTTATCCTTTGGTGTGAGAGGCCAAGGCCTCACTCATAACTGGAGTAATAACACACTGTTTTGCTCGTAAGTGAGCAATGGCTTTTCAAGCAGTGCACAGTCTCAAGGTACTTTCTGAAGGTAAGTGCCCTTCCTACTTTACATTTGTGACAAAGTCTTTCTTTCCTATGACAAACAATTCAAGTAAAACACTTACTGCCAAAATGAACCTTCTGAAGCTGAGTTAGTAGCAGGTAGAGTTATTTCTGCAAAACCAAAGCACATCATAGCCATTAAATTTCCCTTTCCTGTTTTAATTTTAGTGTCTCTCACATCAGATCTTGGTCCCACACTTGGGCCTCAGCAGATTGAAAGCTTTGAGTTTTATTTAAGGCTCTGCATCTATAAAATGGCGAAGTTTTCTTTCCTCCCTCTCAACGCCTCCCCTTTTTGGCAAATTTCCTACCCTTACTTTACAGTTTTTCATTTTACTGCTTAACCTTAGGGGAGAACACGGAAAATTTCCCTCTTAGTAATATCTGCAAACAACGCAGACCAGCCTTTAAACATAAAATTTTCTCTGCCATTAGGATTTTTTAATTCAGCACCATCTTTTTGCCAGCTTGTGAAATGATTACATTACTGCTGAAAAATGTTGATCATTGCTTTTGGAGAGAGACGTGCTTCCCTCATGCATGACAATGAAGGGTTTTTAGGCAGTGGTAAGCTGAAGACTTCAGTCTAGGTGCCCCAAGCGACTCATCTGCCTGCAGTTGTCTCTGAGTGGAAGTCTATACACTTGAAGGCAAATCCAAGAAGTCTGTCCCTCAGTTCTACTCAAATGTTTGCATTTGCCCACCCTTTTCTTTGTTCCTTCCCTTTGGCAGAATAGAGATGTAAGAGGAGTGCCACTCACTCACAGTAAATCCCTTAGAAAGAGACACCAGCTGTGGGATTTACTAAAAAACCCCTACACTCATGGGTTAAGCTTTACAGGACACAGTTTGCAACATGCTCCATCACTTCGACTTCTGCTGGGATATACAGAAGTTACCAGCATTTGGGGTTAGTCGTTCAGTGTCCTGGACCATAAATGTGTTAGCATGGCTGTAGCAGTTAGTAGTGTAGTAAGAACGGCTGGTTTGTCTCAGCGCCTTAGGAGGCATGCTCCAGGTCTCTGGTCAGGAGATACCTGACTTTTCAATGGATGTTAAAAAACTGTGGTTCACAACAAATAACATGTGTCTTCAGCACATAGAAATCTTGAATGTAGGAAAAAAGAAAGTTTTTTTTTTTTCTTACTACTCTGTCTTTGGTTTGGACACCACAGGTACAACCCTGTTGATTTTCCTTGCCCAGCCTTTCTGTTTCAAGTGTATTTAGATGGCTGAAGGTAGTCAGCTTTACCTTACTGAAATTATTTCTCAAGATGCAGTATTTCTCCAGGGCAAGAAACAGCTTCCTAACGAGGACCTATATTTTAGATACTTAATTTGATTAAACAAAGAGAAGTCATAAAACAGGAAAATTGAATTCCTCCTTCACAATGACAGAGCATACATAATATGCTGGTTCAGCTCTTAAGAAACTGGTGAAAGATATAATTTCTACATTTAAATGAAAACAAGTCTCAACTCCCTGACATGTACTTTAGATAGAGGTAGGCAAGTTGAATGCAGCTGTCTCTGTGGTTGTTGGCAGAAGGTGGGCAAGCACATTTTCATACAGGCATGACCACATCTGAATGAGGTTGGTTCCTCAGCTGTACTGAGCTGAATCAGGAACTTCTACTCTATCTGCTGGTGGGGGGCAAGGAAGGTGTGTGCAGACAGGGTTTCCATTTGCTACACCAGTAGAAACTGCTTTTGTAGCACCCCTAAGTCTAGCTGCAGCTTAGGGTAAGCATCATTACTTTAAAGTGAAGAAGTGGATATGCCTAATGCAGCAGGATAAATAAGGAAGTGCTAAGATAAACCTTAAGCGCTTGAGCATGCTTTTCATTGTATCTTTGTGCTGCTTTTCTACTCAACAAACTGAATTAAAATCCTCATGCCAATTCCCTCCGCACAATCTTGATCTCAAAATTTTGGGTTTAGGCCAGAAAAAAGACCAAAAATAATGTACTTTCTAGATCTTTTGACTTACTACAGGATATATAAAAGAAGCCAATCTTGAAAACCTGGGACCAAATCACAGAAGGCATCTTGCAAGTAGGGGTTAGTACGGAGCCCATTGTCAAGATGTGGCTTAGCTTAAACTCTAAAACAAAGCCTGAACTCCAAGCCAAATTGAAAATGTCACCCTCTTACAGACAGATCTGTGTAGTGCAGACACACATATACAGTCATGCTGTATGAATTATGTGCTATTATTATACACATTCTAATAAAGCCTGAATACACCCTAATATTACCAATTAATTACTAAGGAGCTTCATGCTAGTATTTCCATTCCAGGCACTTAAAAATTCTTTCTCAGGGACATTCTAGCTATATTCCCATTCCAGTTCAATTAAGCTGTTCTTACCCAATTTCCTAAGAAACCTTTCAAATGAGTAGACTCCCTAATGTTAAATGTAGTCTCACTTTCAATGCACACATAAAAAAACCCCTCAAACTCTCAAGGATTTGCATTTTTTTGTGTCTCACACCCACACACGCCTGCCCACGGCTTTGGTGATCAGTCCAGCCACAGGGCAAATCCAGCTCCATCCCATACAGCTTTGTATTCCACCCTATAGCTGTTTCCCTGGGAACAAACATGCATTACAGAAATGTGCCGTTCACAGGGAAAGAAGGGAAAAAAGCCCAACCCTTCAGCATTCCCTGTGGCACCACTAAGAAGTAACTTAAAATAATACTGTAGTATAAGTAATACACTAACAGGGTAGGAGCTGGCTCTGCTTTTGTTCTCATGCCTTCACAAGAAAGGGAAGAGTAGAAATCTCATACCAGGCTGTCAGTATCCCTTAGAAAACTCCCAAAGCTTTGGACCGTATACAGCTGACTCTTTCAACTTGGACTGAATGGAATGGCAGTCAGAGCTTAACACAAGGAGATGCTTCTTTTCTTTCAGGTCTAAGCACTTTGGCTTACAGAGAGAAACTCAGAGAGAAACTTTGAGTATTCATAATCTTTTCATTCATTCAAGAGTTTAAAGAGATGCTGTCAAGGGTCTGGTCACTTCAAATGAGCTGCCTTTATGGCATGATTACTGCATGCACTCATGTTTTTGGTGGGTTTTTTTTTCCATTTAACGCTTGGCATATTTATTATAGGTTGATGCAATTTTTCTACCTGTAGCACTCAGGAATCTTCTTGCATAAGACTGTAATGAAAACTAGAACCCTTTCCTGTTTCTCTGGGTGTACAATATAGTGTAATAGATGGCCTCAGTGTTGTAACAAACTGCAGGCCTCCATACTGCTATCTCAGTTGTATTAAAGCAAATCTAGTAGATTATTAGTAGTCTTCAAAAGATGTCTAAAGCTGGCCCTGTAATTTCAAATGTGTACAAGCAAGGCTTACCCATGGTAGTCTGTGGCACTCTTGATATTAATTTTTATGTCCATGCATTTGAAGTGAAAATTAATTTTTCTCTTTTTTTCTGTCCATTTTTTCTTTGCAGGAGGCGCTGACATTTCCAGCAAGAGATTTTTGGAAGACATATTGCAGTATTCTGTAATAGTGAACATATGGGAAGTATTAAAATATTTATTACCTGTAAATATTGTAAATGCTCAGAATAAAACCTTTTCCCCCCCATTGCTCTCTGAAACTGCACATTTGGTTATTGTGAATTTTCCCTCTTTTTTTCTTTTTTTTTTTTTTTTTTTGCTAAGGCTAAGACAATTATTATTGTCACATTTACCATAATTTATTTTGTTGACCGGTGTATTTATTTTGTGAACGTATCTTGGTGCTGCTGACTTTCTATATTTTTTGTAACATAATGCACTTTAGATATACATATCGAGTACATTGATAACTGACATAAAATGTTCCTGTTTTGTGGTTGACTTCAATGAATGCCTACATACAATTGTTCAAATTTATTTTCCTTTGTGCATGTATAATAGCAATATTTTAAGATTTGTAAAGAATGTCTAATAAAATATAATCTAATTAAATCATGACTCAGAGGGAAAAATGTGTCCTTTAGGAATTTCAAGAGCAGGAACACTATTTTTTTCTTTACTACATTTGAAAATAATTTTAAATTTAATGTGTTTTCATTGGTTCAAACTCCTACATTTTCACATTAGCTTTTACTTAAAAATCACTCAGAGCATATTTTGTTCCAGTGCTCTATTTCAAGTCAGCTAAGCTGCTGAACAACCTGGGGGTACAGTCATATAGCTCAGACACTGTTGCAGGGAAGGTACAATTCCCAACATTTCCAGCCCCAGCCTTGCAAAGGCTGAAGTATTATGATCTCTAAATGAGAGTATGTGAAAGGCAGCCCCAGAGGATGCATCACTTACTACACTCTTGGAAGGTGCTCACATGTCACACCCCATAGTCTTGCCCAAAAATAGACAGATGCTCAGTGTCCTCGGCTCCCATTAACTTTACTCAAAGATGTAAATGTCTAGTACATGAGTAGAGTTTCAGCTCTTTGTACTTTGGCATCACCTGAGGTTAATGTAAAGGGGGGGGGGGGGGGAGATAAAAAGGAGTAGTTGATGGGTGAATATATTTAAAAATGAACAAATGTAAGCCATAGTAGATTATACATCAGTAGGTATTGTTGCACTGCTTGAATAACTTTTCCCCTCTCTCACCACAAAGATGCCGCACATAGCTCTGTCTCTGAATAACAATAACATTAATTTTTCTTCTGTCTTATACCCATAGATAATTACAGTTAAGGGGGAGGACACCCTCATTACTTTCTGGCCACTAGGTGAAGAAAACAACAGAAAAAAAATGGTGATCAATCATTTCTTTAATGTCAACATACGCGTTCTGCTTCCTATCCCCTTCTCTACCACCCACGCGTTAAATCACAGCAGCTGCTGTGGGGGCAACCTGAATAAAAGAGATTGTTTCACGGAGATAACTACTTTCTAAAATCCTACTTAATTCCCTCTGTCTCACTCTTTTAACACCAGCAACATCAGAAAAATGCATGTGTGGAAAAAGAAATTACAAATCCTGGGAATTTTAAGCTAGTTCTTGTAATTGTTCCTCTATTCTGTAGTTGCCAAGCTTTTCTCTTTTTATTCTTCTTCCCTTTTTTTTAAGTGCCATCTTTTCCCATTGCCAAAGTACAGCCATCATATAATATAAACCAGATGTATTTCTGCTCTCTACTCAATCTTGCAGAAAGTTACCTCTAAGAAAGCACTAAATGCAAGAAAACTTGAGAAAATCTTACCCATTCTCACCCATCAACTTCTCCAAATGTGTGACATTTAACATTTTATTATGTCCAGTTAATTACTACAGCCACAAAGCACATCCATATTGTTTCCTTTTCAGATGAAAAATATTATACATGATGAAACGTAGCAGAACTTCAGGGATACATTAAAGAAAAAAGGCATAGTTCCTGCACATTTTCAACTTGGCCTCCTTGCACATCCTGCCTATTTATAGTATCCAGCTAATGTTTGGATTTATGCAACTGAAGTTAACTGCAATATATTCAGAAGATGATTTTGTATCTCAAGATTACCAGCATATCCCAGCTGGAACTAAAGCCTAAAGCTATGGTGGGTAGAGGCAATTTATCTTCATCAGAAAGTATGATCCTCCGCAGAGAGGGGGTCCAAAGAGTGTAAAACAAAGCCATGTACCCGAATGCTAAACCTTGGCTCTGTAAAACTGGCCACTTCATAAGAGGAGGCCTGATTCTGAAGTGCCTCCATTCTCCTCCGTATCTTTACACTGCCCATTAAGGACTTGCATTTTTTTTTGCTAGCTTATATATGTAATGCCTATGATTATTTTTAAATTTAAGTAAATGTCCTGTTAACTTCAAATATCTTTACACAGTCCTTCTTTATAAAAGCTTTCTATGGATCCTGTGGTTCACAGACTATGGTTTGAAAGTCACTGCTGCAGACTGTTGGATTTAAGTCTTCAAAGCTGAGTACAATTTTTTAGGGCATTTCAGCTTTGCAGGAAAATAAATCCTGAAGAACCTCATTTCTGAGAGAAACTACAGCAGCTTTGCCTTCCTAACTGTGGGAAACTAAAATCTTCTTGGGATTTCAGTTTCTCAGACAGCTCAACCCAGATAATTGAACTTGTCTCAAAAACCCTGCAGTAATCAGGGTTTACCCTGATATTTTCTGATATATGTGATATCAAATGTAAAAGGAGAAAAAAAAATGGTGCTAGATTCAACCTCTGCATTGTATGACCTCTTGGAAGACTTTCATATTCATGTATGTACGTCTGCACACTTGATGTTCTACATGGTACACGTGCACACCTAAACATGCCTAAAATGGACAGCATTATGGGTAAGGAGGCACTCCAAGAGTTTGGAAGTACCAGAAGTCAGGTTTCATCCTTTGCTCCCACATTAAAGTCAGAGCTAAGATTACCCAATCAGATGTCAGAGTTCTTACTTCTGATACCTATTTTCTCTTCCCTCTATCTCCTTTCACCTCTGCTTCTGCATGCAAGCCTCATTCTTTTTCATCTGCTGAAACCAACATGCAGCTCTTGTCTTTCCATCCAATATCAAATGCCCTGTGCTCCCCTCGGCTGTTTCTGCTGTCACTGTTTCTGTCACCATCCATCTATTCACTCCTCCTTCCCTTTCCACACCCCAAGTTCTTTCAGTTTTCTTTCTCCTGGTCCCCACCATCTCCAGCAACACTTCATCTTTCCTCCTCTTTAGCCAGCTAAACCCAGAACTCACCCATGTCAGCTTCCATCACCAGTCTCCTGGCATGGCAAGTCCTTCCTCCATCCACATCCTGGTTCACAGTCTCTGCTCTGGTGTCTTTCTCCAAGCTCTTCATCCCAGCTTTTCTGCTGGCTGGTTACACTCTCCCTCAGAAGCCATACCATCTTACTCCTGCTCTCTACACACCTGTTGGCAGGAAAACCAACCAGAGCAGAGCAGGGAGGCTTCATTCTCACTCTAGCTTTACACCACCTTATCCCAGTGCCTTTTCCCAACCTCCTGGCTAAGCAGGTATTGTGGGGAAAGTCTGCCTTTGCTCTCATGGTCTCTGATCATGAGCCTGCTCAGACAGCAGGATCTGTGATCCTGGTGGAACATGGGAGCTGGAGGGTGGTGAGATACCTTTGGTTGCTTGGTAAGGGATGTGCACTGAAAGTCCAGCCATGCACAGGAGGAATTTGACCATAATCAGTGATGAAGGTTTCTACTGATTGAAGAGACTTCATTAAATTAGTGTGATCTTTTGGAGGGTCACAACATGGTCATGTGTTCTTCAAGGTCATAAAAGAGCATTCCCAATGCAGAAAATGCATTTCCAAATCCCAATATTTTCCCCTTAGCCATAGACATGCTAGGGTTTCTCAGAAGAAATTCCAGAATATTTTTAACAGCGATAGTACAGTGGGCTTTCCTTATTTTGCATTCTAAAATGGTATGACTATTTTGGCTGGATTTTTCTTAAAGAGAGTTTACAAGGTTCTGGCTGGAGAGGTCAAATATGAGTCAGAATTACAAAAGAATGAAGCCAGGGTGGCAGGCTAGGAGGTGGTGGAGTACCTCAGAAGTGCGCTGAACAGCTGTCCTACCTCTCCGATCCAGCTAACACAGTCAGAAACGTTGTTATTGTCCAGGATCTCCAAGGGGAACCTACATTTGGCATCCCACCACTGCTCTAGTTTAAAAGTAGTCACCATGTTTACTATAGAACTTAAAAGCTGTTAAGAGACATCAAATGATGACAGCTCTTCACAGCAGCTACCCTGTGCTGAACCTTCATAACAGACCTTTTCAGGCTCTGTGCATTTGGCAATGGTAGCTTGCTAACAGTAGAGTTCCACTCACAGTGTTTGTTTCGTGGTCCTTTGCAAACACAGACATTCATTTGGCATTCAAGGCACACAAAAAAAGCCAATGTAGTTTATGCCTATACTATGAAATGACTCTGCTTTCAAAGAAGGGATTTCAGGCACAGGAACTATTTGGCTTAGGTTTAGGTATTCACCATCTCAACATGTGGACAACACTATTCCCAATACAATGCACCTACAGTGTAGTAAGCATGCTTGTTCACTTATGAGTAAGTGCCCTTGATCTCCTGAGCCACCACAGAGAATTTGGCTCTCTTGCAGTAATTCAGAAAGTAGGGAAATGCTGGCTGTATTTAGTTACAGTTTTTTGAGAGCTTGAAACATTTGATTGTTTGGTCATAATTTACTGCAGAGAAAAGGTGCTGGAATAGTTTCTCTGGAGTTTGAAGATCTTTATTTAACTACAAAATAGATACAAGTAGAGAAAAAACAAACTACCTTTTAAGCACCCGCACCATGATACCTGCCATAAAAAATGGAAACCATCAGCATGAGGAGTCAGGCCACATGAACAATGAATTCATTAAAAAGTATACATTTTGTGCTCTACTGAAACCACCACCAGTTTCTTCTAAGCAGAGAAAGAAGCACATGCATTTGCCTCTGATTTTAATAACAGGAGCACTGGGACTCCTTGGAGAAGTTATTTTATTTCTTTATACCAGTTATTATTCAAAATGGGGTCAGACTCGTCCATTTTTTCTAAAATGTTTTGAGCTCTACTGAAATCTTGGTGCAGAAAGGCAAAATATGATTGTATTGCCGACCCTCTTCTTCCCTCTCCCCTTGTTTTTTGTTAGTTTGTGGTTGTTTTTTCTTTCTCATTGTCGGTTGTCCCAGTTTTTTCACTGAGGTTATGAATACAGTCACCAGATAGCAAGTCATAGCTTTCAGTATTCACTCACGTAAAGGTGACCATGCTTAAAGACAGTTTCTCATTGCCCTTCCACCACGATGCCCCTCTAGACATTGACTTCAGTGGCAGTTAGGCACACAGCTTCCCACACTATTCGTTGAATATATATCCCCTAGAGTCCTCTTTTTTAATTGGTTTCCTGGACTCTTCTCCTCACAAATAATTTTTTCCTATACTTAATGTCAACTAATTTACTGTGGAAAATTTCTATGATCTAACCCTCTCCACACGTCTCCTTCTGAATGAGTTAGTGATCCAACAGAGTGGTTTGCAATGCATATGCCATATGCCATCCTTTTCCAGTGGGTGGATCTTGTTCTCTGACAATGCTGCTGAGCATCCTCTGCACCTTACTGGATGTATTGGTACATTAGAGTACATTTTTTGACTTCAGAAAGCATGTTTAAGAGTGTTTTATGTATTGTGGTCAAACTTCCCTTAAGGAAAACTTCAGAAAAATTGAAGACATTTTTTCCCCAGTGGAACGACAAGGTAAGTTTTAAGTATGCACTAATGAAAATCCTTCATTAACAACAAGATATTGGAATGGCCTGTCTTGCCATGACTATGTATGCATAAGCATGTTAGAGGCAGGAAGGATTTGTGTGGATTAATGCCATTAGAACTACACTTCAGGAGATCTGGATCACTCAAACAGAAAACTAGGGCATAACAAAAGGAAAAAGTATCCCACCTTGTAACTTAAGTTTTCCAGTACATATACAAATTTTCAATTTTGTCACTGGAGGAGTGAAGAAGACCTACTCTGATACTCTTCACCTGTGCTCAGGAACTTATTCTTGCCCTCTTTCATCCTCATAGCTGAAAGGACATGGAAACACACAAGCACATCAGAGTAAACCACTGAATCCTTTTTCATGCACGGCAGCCAGGGAGGAAGCATGTGGAAGTGCGGAGGTCTCCTCACCACCCGGAAGCTCCACAGCCACCACCACTGCCAGAAGTGACACGACAAGCAGTACAAGAAGGTGTACTTTGGCACAGCGCTGAAGGCCAACGCCTTCGGTGGCGCCTCGCATGCCAAGGACATTGTCCTGGAGAAACTTGGTGTAGAAGCTAAACAGCCCAACTCTGCCATCAGAGACTGTGTTAGAGTCCAGCTGATCAAGAACGGCAAAAAAATAACTGCTTTTGCTCCCAGAGATGGGTGCCTGAACTTCATTGAGGAGAACGATAAAGTTCTGATTGCTGATTTCAGCCTGAAGGGTCATGCTCTTGGTGACATTCCTGGAATTCGCTTCAAGGTTGTCAAAGTAGCCGCTGTTTTTTTCTTGGCCTTGTACAAGGGCAAGAAGGAGAGACCAAGATCGTAAATTTCAATTAATTTGCCAAGAAAGTCAATGAAGCTTTTGATTGGGGGAAAAAAGAAAAGTGGAGAAGAGACTCAGAGCAGCCCTGCAGAGAAGGACTTGGGGGTGTTGGTCAACGAGAAAATGAATATGAGCTGGCAGCATATGCTCATGGCCCAGAAAGCCAACTGTACCCTGGGATGCATCAAAAGGAGCATGACCAGCAGGTTGAAGGAGGTGATCCTGCCCCTCTACTCTGCTCTTGTGAGACCTCACTTGGAGTATTGTGTGCAGTTCTGGTGTCCTCAACATAAAAAGGACATGGAACTGTTGGAACAAGTCTAGAGGAGGGCCACGAGGATGATCAGGGGACTGGAGCACCTCCTGTATGAAGACAGGCTGAGAAAGTTGGGGCTGTTCAGCCTGGAGAAGAGAAGGCTGTGTGGAGACCTCATAGCAGCCTTCCAATATCTGAAGGGGGACTATAGGGATGCTGGGGAGGGACTCTTCATGAGGGACTGTAGTGATAGGGCAAGGGGTAATGGGTTCAAACTTAAACAGGAGAAGTTTAGATTGGATATGAGGAAGAAATTCTTTACTGTGAGGGTGGTGAGGCACTGGAATGGGTTGCCCAGGGGAGTTGTGAATGCTCCATCGCTGGCAGTGTTCAAGGCCAGGTTGGACATAGCCTTTTGTGGCATGGTTTAGTGTGAGGTGTCCCTGCCCCTGGCAGGGGGGTTGGAACTAGATGATCTTCAGGTCCTTTCCAACCCTAACTATTCTATGATTTTATGAATACAGCTAAACTCTGGTCCAAGTAAGACCAATTCTTTTCCCAATAAAAAGAAAAAGTGGCTGTATACCAATTTGTCAGTGGTTCAGCCCTGCAACTAGATCAACAATCAGTGTGAAACACAAACTGTCAGAAGGTTCCTCTCATCCAGGCTAGGGCTCATATGAGTAGTGACCGTTCAACATGAGAACTGGGCAACCAGTTCCTCAGTCAGGCTTTTAGGCCAGTCTGCTTTTGCAATTCTGAGATAAAATAGGGAAGATGTAGTGCTTTGCTGGACCCACTTAAAGTGTCTGCAGTTTTCAATGGGAGCAGGCAAGATAGTGCCTGAAAAGTGATTTTTTCCTTTCTACCTTTTGCATCACTCCAGCTCCTGTTCCAGTAATAACCAAAAGAGATTTACCAGGAAAGCGCACAGATTTAATAATTTTTTCTAGAGGCAAAATTGGTCTATCATGTTTTTGGGGGTCAGTCTTTTCACTGTGTAGTGATGATATTCCACTCACACATATGAAATCACAAGAGGTGAAGGAAAAGTCCCTTTATAACTCGCCAAATATAGAATCATAGAATCGTTAGGGCTGGAAAGGACCTCAAGATCATCTAGTTCCAACACCCCTGCCATGGGCAGGGACGCCTCCCACTAAACCATGTAATGAGAAGCTAGCTTAAATGCACCTTGGGTTGACAGGCTTCCTTTACAGTCTCAAGCAGTTTGAGTCTAATACACCAGTATGAGTCTCATGTGACTGCTTACAAGCAACAAATAGGCAAGGTTTGCATGGTCTCCTTGACCACGGAGGGGTTTTTCACATACAGGACTGCTTGGTATAGCAAGCACTAATCATGGATAGTTCTTAAGTGTTTGTTGGATATAGAATCTATCAGTCACACACAGTGAAAGCGTGATAGTGCACAGACTCTGCAAAGCAGATATACTCCTGAAAAGAGCAGGATCAGATCCACCACCAGCAGCTGGGAAGCTCTGAAAGGTCATCTCTCAGTACAACCGGGCAGCGCAGGACAATATCACTGGCAGTCACTTGGATGACAGTCACTTCCAAAGGATATGCTGTGGAGAACTGGCTCCAGTATAAAAACTTTAAAAAAACTTGGTCTTTTTAAGTGTGAAAGATCCAGTGAAGCTGCTCTTTAAAAAGCCTCTTCTTAAGTAGCCTCGCTGTTGTGAAATGGCTGCAGGAAGTTCCTTACAGGACAGAGTAGATTTGTTTATATTTGAAACACCAAATCACGAAATAAGATTCAGAAAATACTATCTATGCTAATGAAATGCAGCTGACAGCCACTGATTCTTCTCAGTTTTTTCTTTTCTTTTTTGACATTGCAGCTACTCTCGCATCAGGACTCTGCAGGGCTAAGCAGATCCAGAGCTCTCAGCCTTGCTCAGTTTCAGAGGCTCACTATTGGCAGGAGAACGAAAACTTTAAATAAATATATCACAATCACTATGACTGTATTCGAGTTATTCAGATAATGATAAGATGACATGGGGTAAATACTGTGAGTTGAGAGCAGCTCTAAAGACAGATGATCCATCATTTATATTTAATCCATTTAAGAGACGTTTTTATCAGACAAAGATCAACCTACTAGGACCATTAATAGTTACATTTATAAAAAAAGCCAGCAGCCAGAGACCAACAGAGACAGACGTAACAAGAGTTAGTCTTACAGTCCAAAATCACTAGTAAATTTAGAACACACTTACATGAACATTTTGCTGCGCATGTTATTATTTAAACAGCATTGTAGTAAGAACATATGCTAGTGTAATGAAAAACAACTACAAGGATCTAATTAAAATTCTCTGGAAAAAAAGACCTCAGGAAAATGTGCAGCTCATCCTAGGTGGTTTTAACCCAGTAAGAGGAAAAAGAACTCAATAGCAAGTCTCCTGAAGCTGGAAAAGAACAGTCTGTAATCTTGTCTTACTTGTCAGAGCCTAGGTAGGATTATGTGGAACAATCTACAGCGGTATATACAGAGCATGTTAGATATTGTGAAAGGAATGCTTGCTTGGGTGCACTATAAACACCCTGCAGAACTTTTGTTGATGTTAGCATCAACGTTATGACCTACCCCTGGAACCTTTGCAAATGCATCAGACGTGCTGCAGCTGCACTCGCCTGCTCAACCTCTGCCTCGTGTGCCCAGGCAAACTCAGCTTGCCTGAGGCTGGCTCTTCTTCCAGCTGGCAAAAAAGTATCAGTAGCTAGCACATAAACCAGGGGTTGATCTCGCACTGGATTCTTGGGAGTCATCCTGCACTGCACCCCTCTGTGTTTTCCCCTCTGCCTCTATACAGGGCCAGCAAGAATGAGGGAGATATCACAGTAGATGGGCTGCAGAGTTAGAACAAAAGTGAACACCTCAGGCACTTCCAAACAGCAAAATTGAAATGCAAATTTTCTCTGATTCTCTTTTCAACATCAGATTAATTTGTTCCTGGTAATTTTCTTTAACGCCCAGGCTTCTGCTTTTTTGTTTTGTTGGGCTTGGGCAGGCAGTGGGAGGGATGCTCTAGGGCTCTAGGGCTATATTCAACTGCCCTTAATCAGGCAAACTTTCCATTAAGTTCACTGGTAGTATTGCCTGCATAAAATACATTCCCAAGGGCCTCTTGAAATTAGACAGTATTTGACTTGTTTTCAACACAATTCCTCTTCCAATCTATAATGACCTATCTCTTCTTTGTGTACAGAGGTGTCTCAGTCCTACTCTCTGATGCCCTTCCCTTTCATTCCCGTTCTCCAGAAGTGTCCCAGCAGCCTTCAGATTTATAAGATGTACATATAAGGTGAGCAGGCTTATAGCTTCAGAGCTTCTGGCATGAGGTACAAAGTAATACCAACAAAAACACTGACATATGCAGCTGTTTCTTTAAATAAGGGAAGGCCAAGCAAGGTGACTGCTGCCAGCCAAGTCTGAATGTATAAAGAGAACCACTTCCAGAAAGAGGGCTCACAAAGTTCTTGAAAGTGGGACCACCTCAGAGATGAAGTTAGTCCCTTCCCCTCCCCCAGTCTTCCCTGACCTGCTTCAAACTTGAGTAAATCAGTTTTTCCAAGCCCTTCATGCCCTCCCTTCCCTTGACCAGCCTGATTTTTCTATGTGAGCATTTTGGCAGATCTCAGACCAGTTTTACTTATTCATTTAATAGACACAAATAATGGGTCTGTTTCACCAGCTAATTATTTCACCAGTCTCACAGATGCATGCCTTTCCTGCACACTCATTGAAGAGGAATCCAATGCCCACACAAGCAACAATAATAATCTGATTAAAAACCTGATGCATTCTGACTCCTTCCCTTCAACAGGTTTTGCTCTGTGAATTTTTAAAAGAAAATTAAAAAAACTCCAAAGGTAAAAAGTAGCCCAATTTCTGCAGGACACAGCATGCAGGACATAAATGAAGAGAACCACTGGAGGTCACTGTGACAGAAAAGGAGAATGAGTCAGATGAAAGCAAGACCTCCAATGCACCAGTCACCCGTCTGAGGTGGTGGTGGTGGTGTTGGGGGGTTGAAGGGTGAGAGAAGAGACTGCTTCTCCAGTCTGACTTTACTGGAATTTGGAGGCACTGGCTGCAGAAGCAAGGCAGGAGATGAAGCTCATGTCCACATCAAAAGCTTGACTTCTGACCAGGTTTCCCTCCAAAGAATCTCAAACTTTTATCTCCTGTATGTGTTTACTGTCTTCAATCTGACTGTGAAGCGTCCTGCCCTGCTAAGTCTCCCAGCTCTGCCCTGCACTGAATAGGAGCTTTTGTAAAACACAAAGTTACGTTCTATCTTACATATATATAATGCCATTTTGCTTTCAGAAATGCTGTTTTTCCCAGCACCAAGGGAACATCAACCAAAAGCTGCAGATGCTTCGCCTCTGCCTCAGCTGGCAGTGGGCTTTTGTGCCCCAGCCCTGTACACAGCACATGGGACTCATTCCTGAAAGGAGAATCACACATTGGTTACAGCGCTGTTGGCTCTCCAGCCTATTTCCAAGAACTGCATAGCTTGAAATCCTTATTCGCTTTATTAATGCATGTGTAGGAGGGAGGGAAGGAAGCGTGGTGGGGGCGAGGGCGACAAGGCAAGAAACATCACGCCTTTCAAATGTAGGGGGTCATTTTCTGCTTTTTCCACCCTCCCCTTGCCAGCTGTTAAATCCCACACTTCTCCAGAGATGCTTGCTGCCTGTGCGACAGAGGTATGTGCAGCAATCATCACTTGCAGTGGCTGAAATCACTTGGCTGGACCCACAGAAGAAGAGGTTTGCAAGTTCATTTGGAATAGGAATCAAAAAAGTTGGAGGGGTTGCTCTTTAGAGCCGCCCTTTTTAGCCTGCAGTTTTCTTTCCACCCCCTAGTCTCTCAGACCAATTTCTGCTGTGCCCTTAATCCACCCTGTTGCCTTCCACAAGTGTCTGGTAACTTCATATTCAGCATAGAATACCTTATAAAAGCAGACGAAAAGTGAAATATCTGCTATCAAGTAAAAGAATAAAACTGAAGCTGCAAATGCTACATCGCAAATTATATCCCTTCAAGAGCAGCTTTCCTTTCTGCCTTGTTTTTTGCGTATGTCTGCATGTATTTTTGACTAATAACTATGTATACATGCACATGCACGTACGAGTGTGTGTGGGAATGAGAGCCAGAGAGCATATAAAGGGTATTTGGGGATTCTTTGGTTTTGGACACTCACACATAGTTGGGGGAGGCAAGTTATAAACATATAGGTAGATCCAAGAATAAATACTTTAATATTTGCAGATCTTGATGGCTGCCAAATGCTAGCATTTCAGGGATGCATATTCACATGCAGCTGGCGACACACGTTGGAATATACCCAACATATTGCCAGTTAGGTTCCAGACTTGAAATATCTCAGCAGACTCATATGTGGATCTTAACACTGAGTAGGGAATGTTTCCCCTTATTCTCCATACTCATTAACTAATAAGCAAGCAAAATGGCTTGCTGAGGATAGCAGAGTGGAAATATATTCCTTACTAGAAATTCTGGCCTTTTAGAAAAGGCAAGTTATCCTTCCCAGGGCCTCCAAGTCAACCTGTTAGCTCCCTAACCTGGAGAAAGACACCAAAGCTTATTAGACTCAATAAAAATCAACCCACAGTCATCCCCCTTTGGGACACTTCACCTTCGTGATACTTTCTAGGCATATGTGCTAAATGGTTCATTGCAGCTGGACTTTTTATTTAATTCCTTTTTCTAAAGTCTATCACACAGCTCCAACATTCCCCAGCTTGTTTACTGCTAGTCTCACCAGTGAGCGGGTGCCAGTTTTAATTAATTTGTTTTTCCAGTGGCAGCAACAATCTGAGAGGAAAGGAAAAACAGAGGGAAAGAACCTGGAATCAGCAAATGGTGTGCACAGCTGCACACCATAACTTCTGCTAGTGAAAGTTTTAATTCAGTTGATCAGAAGAAGAGAGAAGAGTTGGAGGCAAAGAAGAGGTGGGGTAGTGGAAGAAATATTGCAAGAGGAAATAGTAAAATCCAAGGCAGCTGGAGAATCTTGGAGTCATTATAATTAAGGCCCAACAAGTTACAATTTCTCCAAAAAAGAAGTCAAGATCAGAAACCAGCCAGCAGGTCTTCAGGAGGGATTGCTCAAAGATGCGTTTCTGCAATATATTGCAATAAAATAATGGAAACAGGAAGATTGCATTCTGCCTTCGTTTCTCTTGCAGATAAGAACATTTCAACAGGACACAAAATGAGGGGGAAAAAAGGTCATAAAGGGGAAGAAGACTACAGCAATCCAAAAAAGGAAGTAAATAAATTTAAAATCTATAAGTTAAGAAACATTACTATTGGAGGTGTAATATCCAAAATGACATTTCAAATACCTCTTTAATAAGAATACGACAGGTAAATGATAAATTGGAAACCATGGCAAAAAGTAAGTGTAAACATAGAGGTGACAAGAAAGCATACACATCACCTGTTCCTCAAAGGCACTGCACAGTAGCCATTATTGGTTTTAGAAGCAAGTTTGCTAGTGAACAGACTGAATTAGTAAATATCTATATTTTGAAGTAATTAGAAGAGGTAATGTAAAAAAATATAAAACCAATAGTGCTATTTAAACAGAGAGGAATGGTGGAAGAACATTGCAAATTAACAGCAGGAAATAGAGTTTCAGCCTGTAATTAGAACAAACCTTCAAATGCTCAGAAAAGTATCCTCAGCATTTAGAGGTTGATAGGCGAGTCATGAGTAAGAAGTATGGCTCCTGGTTTGTTTCTGGCTAAGCATCTTCTGATGTCAAGTCTTTCCCTCTAAAGGGAAAGAACTTTTTGTACTTTCTAGACCATCACATTTTAACCAACACATTCATCCAGACGGATTCTGTCACTTGCCTTGCTGAAAGCTTGTTGTAGACCATGTTCATACCTCCACGGTCATAACTGCCTTTTATACCTCTACTCATGAGATACTATTAACTGGCCCATGTTCAGAGGCAGGGGATGATCATGACTGTTGCTATTATTGTTGAGACTGAGCTCAACAGGGTAATTTAATCCTCAGTGAGCTTGGATGGTTCCTTCACCCTACAGCAGATCTATTTCACAGGAGCATGTAGGCTTTAATTTGACTGTCCATCTTGTAATTATTTTAATGTATGTGTTTGTGTGAGCTTAGGGAGGCTTCTACAACGCTTTGGATGGCATTTGAGTGCCCAGTACATGTAACCATTGTTTCTGGGTCAGACCTAGTCCTATCATCGCTTCCATATAACAGGTTCAAACCAAAAGCTGGTAGACCAAGCTGGAGATGACACAGGTGGAAAGTTTCAGAGTTACCACCAGATGCCATGCTTCATCCTTCCTTTACAAGAGGGATGAGCCGACAGTGGCAGCAGTCCTGCTCTTCTGGTGGGTCCTGAATTAGCACTGGTATCTGGATGAGCCTCCTCTCCCTCACAGTCCTTGCTTTTTTGTTGCTGATAAACCTGCCAAGAGGCTGCCACTCCTTTCTCTTTCTTGGTGGGCATTTATTAACAGTTAGCTGAAGTAAGGGAGAAGAGAAAAGAGAAGAGAAGAGAAGAGAAGAGAAGAGAAGAGGAGAGGAGAGGAGAGGAGAGGAGAGGAGAGGAGAGGAGAGGAGAGGAGAGGAGAGGAGAGGAGAGGAGAGGAGAGGAGAGGAGAGGAGAGGAGAGGAGAGGAGAGGAGAGGAGAAGAGAAGAGAGAAGAGAAGAGAAGAGAAGAGAAGAGAAGAGAAGAGAAGAGAAGAGAAGAGAAGAGAAGAGAAGAGAGAAGAGAGAAGAGAGAAGAGAGAAGAGGAGAAGAGAAGAGAAGAGGAGAAGAGAAGAGAAGAGAAGAGAAGAGAAGAGAAGAGAAGAGAAGAGAAGAGAAGAGAAGAGAAGAGAAGAGAAGAGAAAAGAGAAGAGAAGGCAATGGCCCCCCACAGTACAGCATGAACTGAGAGGCCTTCACTTTCTACCCTCATCCTCTTTTCAGATAACAGCTGCAACTAGCATTGTCAGGGTCAGATTATTGCTCAAATAATTCCCCTTACAAGCCATTTAAATGTTTAACTGACTATAGATACCAGCAAATTGCTTGTTTTGGTGATGACATTAGCACAGCAGCACAGCATTCTTGGGTTGTATGTACTCCACAGCTATCGGCTGTCAGTGGGGGCAACTGGAGACTTCAGCTTAACCTTGTCTTACGGCAAGTACCATGAGGCTGGTTACCATTCATATTTTAAAGTCTGCCTCCTCCCCTGTGTAACCTTCCTCAGCTGAAACAGAAAAAACCTAGATAAGCTGTTCAGCACACAGTACTCAAGGGAAAAGCCAAGGAAGGCCATGTTTACATGCCCACTTTATTTAGACTTTAGTCTGTGTTGTGTCAGAGGAACAGTCCTGCCCACACTTATCCTTGTTCACTGCTAGACTTTATGCAGCCATGTGGCAGAAAGATCAGGCTGAAGAATAGTGGTAAGTGCCAGCACAGAAGAGAAAAAAGCATGGCCAAGGGTGCAATGGTGGGGAGGATGGCAGAGATACCCCTTTAGGCTGCATAGATTTATGCCAAATTAAAGTGACCAATCACTGGGTGAGATCTAGAAATCTGTGAGATTCAACCTCATTGTTGAATTTGTTCATGAACTGACATATTCTCAAGCTTTTCATGTATGCTGTCAGTCCATGAAATTTTCTTTTAATTGACTATCACAGAATTGATTGAAGACTTCTCCCTTTTAGCAGTGGCTGACATTCCTGTTGATGTATTTAAAAGTGTTAAAATATATATATATAAATGCCTGAGTATCAGACATGTAAAAAGTAATCTTAAAACCACAAATAAATACAATAAAAATAAAGTTTTTTTAATGCAGGCATTGTCTTTTTATTATTATTATTACTATGTAGTTTAAAAGAACTACAGATGAAGCAAACACAGTGAAAATTATCTGAATTTAGCAAATATTTCAAGGTATTGTTATTGAACTTTACCCATTTATTTGAAAGTTGACTTGGTTTTCTATACTGTCAGACTGGAAATTGGCTGAAAGACCATAAACAAAAAGGCAATAAGAAAGATTGCATTTTTGTCACAGCTGTCATGTGAGTCATGGATTTTCATATGCTTTCAATGTATCCGTGACTTTTGATATTTAGGGATTTTGCATGTGGGATGGTAAACGTGACGGTTAAAGAGCTGAAACAATTTCTCTGAAAACCTTGAGTTCTGCCAAGTTAAACCCTAGACTGCACGGGAGGCTAATAGAGAGCAGGAGCTCAGCAACAACACTGTGGTTACACAAAGGATCAGACCAGTGAATTCTCACTGAGAGCTTTAATTCCTCCAGGGATAGAGAGATTTCTCTTTCCCCACAACATTTGCAGTTAGGTTGAATTTGCAAAGGCAAGCTCTGGCAAAACAATGACTGAAGCTAAATGTTTCTCATAGCAAAACATAGTATATTAATTACTTGAGAGAAAAAGAAAAAGAAAAAAAGAAGAGGAAAAAATTTTAAGAAAAGGATGTGTTACTTATAACAAAAGAAAAAAAGCACTTCTTCACCTGCATCCCTGCATCTGTCACGTTTCTCTCATGACACTTCCATAAAATTGTAAGAGTACTGAGTCAGACTAAAGATCCGTCTGGCTCAGTACCCTGTCTCCAACGCTGGCCAAAAGCAGATGCCCAGGGAAAATTACAAGCAAAAGATACACTGATACTTCCTTGAAACACTCTTCCAACTTCCAGCAATTTGCAGTTTAGGGACTTTCTGGTTTTCTATTTAATAGTCTTAGTAGATTTTTCTGCCATGAATTTGCCCACACACTTTTTGAAGCTGTGTAATTTTTTCTTGAAGTTACTGTCGCTGAAGATTAATCTGAGAATTCAGTACTAAACAATAATACTAAATAAATATTCAGAAAGCCCAAGCAAACTTGCCAAAGGAGTTGCCCTTGGTCCTGTGGTGAACATTCCTTAAAGAAAAAAAAAGGAATGGGAAGAAGTAAATCTTTCTATTCCTCCATCAATTGCCTGGTCACAAAACTAGCACAAAAAAAGTGGTTGAGTATCTCAGGATACACTAGAGCTAATTATACACAGGATCTTCTATATATACAAAATATATGGACAAGAAATAAAGATGGAAAAATAGTGTTTACAGTAAGAGAAGCTGTTAATAGCTATTACAGCATGGAGAGAGATTTCAGACAGACAGACAGTTGATGGTTTCCTTAAAAAGCGATGATCAGTCTATTCGTCCTTTTCCAACTGCACTTGTTCAAGTAGAAGATGGCTTTTGCAAAGGGACGCTGAGTTTTCTTCCCTGAATTTTTTTTGTTTTTCATCATTCAGCCATGGCACCAAAAGCTTAATTGATCTAGCCAAAAGTCTTAGGACCCGTTGTTTCTCCTTTACCTTCTGTGCTATAAACAAAATAACAGGAGCTGGAGTATGCTTAGTCAACAGCACACTTTTGGAAACCCAACTCGAAAAGGCCTTGCCACAATAATTCATTAGTTTGTCATAAGACTGATAAAAAAGTTCCTGCATCTTCCTCATAAAGCTCTCCCATTTTGTCAGAAGTAGAATCATGTGCGTATGCATCTGTACATAAAAGTGTCATGTTGTCTGCCCTGACATGCCAAGTTCCTTGCGGCAGAGATTATGTTCTGTACTGGCAAACATATCAGCCACCATGTCAAGCCAGTTAGAAACAAAATAAGATTACTTTTCTTTAAGAAGACATTTTATTTTCATAAACACAGGTAAAGAAAACATCATGGCATCGAAAAATCACGCTGCAGAAAAGATTCTTACGGACATCACAGGAAATCTGTTGTACAAGACTTTAAAACCTGATAGATTACACTGAGCAAATTAAAATTCTGCATTAAAACTTAATTTTTTGAAAATGCCAAAGCAACTACATGTCCTTTATTTAAATGCACAAATATAGAATTCATGCTACAGAGGAATATTTGTAAGGGATATTATTGCAATGGCGTACCAAAATAAGGCACTCAGTAGGGCACTGAGTATAATGAAGAAGCCAGCCTCACACAGCTTCCTTATTCCCTTCATCTACTAGTCACTGTGGATACAGTGAAACTCAGAAATAATCATGTGCATTGAGCCAGACCTGTGGTGTGAAGGATGTCAATTGAAGTTATTGCAATTCGATAAATCCAAAGTCTCCTAAAAACAGGGTCTTACACCAAGAAGTAGTGCTGTCAGCTCTGTCATAGCTATCTGAACTGTACTTTTCATACTAGGCTTTGGAAAGTCCTACTGTCTTGCAGACAATGTCTCCCTGTGCTCCAGAACCCCACAGGCTCAAGACTGCAACATTGTGGTCCAGTTGGAAACCCATCATAGAATAGTTTTGCTCAGGTTTGCCTGTCTCTGCCATTCAAAACCCATTAGTCAGAATGAAGAAAGAATCTTTTTTTATGCTGCTTTCTGGATTTATTGTTTATCTTTTGATCTGAATTACAATACATGCATTTTCTGTTGCATATAAAGATTTTTCAATTACTCCGGCTTCAGTCTCATAAACCGCAGTGGCCCATGGGAATTCCACAGTGCCATCTACTGCAAGGTACTAGAATAACTGATGATGCAGTGAATGCTTTTCAAGTTGATCTTACCTTCCTGACTTGTTCCAAAGCCTCTTTTCCTTCCACACAGATCCCAACACATTTCATTACCATGCCGGTTTCTCTGGCTCTCTTTTGTGCTGGACTTGTGGTCATAGCATTGCACTACTTATTTCCATCCCTAATTTTACCATTCATATTTTTATTTTTTTTTGTGGGTAGGTGTGGTATAGCCATGATGGTTTCTGAGGCATGACTATCCCCCCTTGCCAGATCACTGGCATCATCTTTCCTTCAAGAAGACCTCGAGAAAATTCCCTTCAGAGTCTGCCCATGATGACTCTTCATTGGCTAGAGGGTGAGGTGAGAGATTCAAACCAAAGAAAGCGCTAACATCCTTCCAGAGGGAGCCAAATGTGCTGTCTCTGCAGCTTCTGCTGGCCTTGGAAGCAAAAGATCAGGAGGGAGAAATAAACCACTGCTCAGCTTGAAGGCAATAGAGCAAAGCCTGTCTTGACTGACAATTTGAGCGTGGCCTGGCACAGCTAATTGCTTAGCAAGGATCAAAGCAATTAAGGTTCACAAGAGTGATGCTTTTTCCTCTGCCACTGCGGGTTGTTCCATTAAAGTAAAATTTGGAAGCCCAGTGCTTAAGTGGGATATAAGTGGTCTGTAGAGGCCTTGGGTTAACACTCCATGATGGTCTGATTTCTCATGCTTTGTTTTTGTTTTAGGGAAACTCATAGAACTGCAGAATCAACTTGGTTGAAAAACACCTTTAGACCATCAAATCCAATCATTATCCCAGGACTGGCATGTCCACCATGTCATTAAGGGCCTCATCTACACAGTTTGTGAACACTTCCAGGGATGGTGATTCCATCACTTCCCTGGACAGCTGTTCCAATGCCTTAGGGCACAGCTGACAATGTAAACCTCTATTTGGAATAAAAGTTTATTCAGTATCACAACAGTTTATTAGCTTTAATATGTATTAGAATAAAACCAATATTTTAAAACCGAATATTTGATACTATCCAACTCCTCTACACTCAGGCAATTATTCTATCCTGCATAGTTCTGCTGATGGTTAGATTGAGGAAGCCTCATCTTTGACCATGGAGTATGAAGCCAAAGAGGCACTTATCTAGCACTTCCCTAGAATCTGGCTAGACTGTATTAAGCTGAATGCTCTTCACTGCAGCTGCCAGCAAGTATAGTCTGAAAATCCCAGTAGAATAACAAAAAGGAAGGATTGGAACAGAATGGGGAAAATATTAGGCTGCAAATCACAGCATCCCCCAAGCCCAAGTATGGCATGTTTATTCCCCAGACCAGTTGTCACCTCAGATTTGATTGATTACTGTCACATTCTGACTGGATTTGAGAGATCATGATGAATTATTATTATGTGTATTATGCGAACAGAGAAAAGAAAATTAAGTATGGTTATCTATGTTCCTTTAAATTATAGGCTTTTGTGTGCACTGATCATATACAAATGTTTGACCATTAGCATATGTTCGACAATTCCAGGCAGGAAGACTTCCTTCATTACTATAAAAAGATCTGTAGCCTGTTAAGCACTAGTACAGTCATTAACAAGTTATGTTTATTCTCTGATCAGAAAATAGATCTACCTAGCCATGCCAAAAAGACATCGATATTTCTAAAATTAAGCAGGGGAGGTCAGTAATCTTTAAATAGCACTGTTAAAAATTGGCATCCTAATTAAGTTATGAATTACAAAAGGCTTTTCAAGCTGGAGCTACTTGCTCAAGGACGAAATAGATATATAAGGAGAAGTTCCTCATCGAGTCTCAATTCCTTTCTATATAAGTAATGCCCAGGAATCTTGAGTGAGGATTGATCCCAGATACGTAAGTGTCTTGAGAGCTGCTTAGCTGGTTAATAGGTGATCTAAGGAGAGGGTAATTGTAAGTGTGGTTTTATTTTATTTCTGTGTGTCTGTTTTGTTAATCTTGGAGTAAGAAGAAGTTCATTCTTTACTTTTGCTTGGGGTTTTCTTGTTTGTTCCATGGAAAGGGCAGCTGGCAAACCACTAAGGAATTTCAGCTGAATTAGAGTATTCCTCAAGAGTGGGGACAGGACCACAGCTGTAATGACCAACATTTCCAAGGAATATTCGAGTTATTGAGGAGGTAGTGAGGCGATTCCTTGCTAAGCAGTATGGAGGCAAGTCTGGCAGTGCTGCTATTAGGAACTGTTGTGGAAGTGGGGGCCTTACCAGGCTGTCCACAAAGAGGGACAGTGGCTTCAGCACCTGTGTCTTGATGGTCATACAGAGGTTTCTAGTTCACATAGAGAAAACTGGACAGTGTAACTATGTTTTCCAGAGTCTTAAAATGGTTTTTAAGGCATTTTTTTAAAAAATACTAAATTACAGCTTCCTAACCTAAAACAAAGGATCCCCTTGGGGTGTTGATGGCCCACGCCTGCAATTCATTCTGCATGACCAGAAAGGCCACTCAAACTCCCCCCTCTGCAGAGGAGTGAAGCTTTTCATTGGGTTGGGGGCTATTTTCCCATGCAGAAACGACCCCCTGGGCATTATAACATATTTTTGGTTCATATTCACCTGATCTATTAGAGGCAAAAGCAGTTCTGACAAGAACTGTGATTACAAGAATGTAATGTTCATTTCTACAGAAGGCACGGTGTCTGCATGCCTGGGAAGGGCCCAAGATGCTTACAGCATTTCTATTTTCCATGCTGTGGTGAATTTGGAACCTTTACACAGCTTAAGACAGAATAAATTTCACTCCAGCACAAATCTCTTGATCATTTCTCCTTCAAATGTGGGAAAACAACACTGAGAATGTGGAAAGTGTAGAGCACATCATAAATCCATGGACACAGGAACTCAGAAACCTGCATAAGGCACATAAGGTCTGCTATAAAGGAAGCACTGTGCTTTCATATTATTTTCTGTTTAAAATCTACATGTGTGGTTTGGGACAAAGGTCTTTTAGTGTGGAAGAAAGAAGGTTCAGTGTTTTTCTTCTTTTTTTATTTAATTTTTTTTATTTTATTTTTTCTTTCCTAAAGAGAGGTACGTCTCTGGAGACACAGCAGAGGGATGTGCTCCAGGCTCTTGCACACATTGCTGCAGGAAAGGTGAAAGCTTTGAAACCACAGAAATAATACTGAGGAGAGCTCAGCACCCAGGATATAGTTCATGTCTGAGAAACCAACAGGTGCTTAAGCAAAGATAAAGATTTGCATGCTGGCTGTCACTTGGTACAGCTTCATTATGAATTTCTGATCCAAAAATTGGGGTGACTTGAGGAAGTCTTCCTCTAGCACCTGATCCTGTCAGAAAGCATACATGCTCTTTCCCTCTCTTGGGAAGGCAGAGTGATCCCAACAGACACACTTGTAGCTGCTGCTAACTCAGTTTATGTACATGTCACCTGGTTCCTTAGGGCATCTGACTCTGTGTTTCACAGAGCCTGGGAAACCTTCAGGTTTCCTTTTTGCATCTTCATATGCTCAACATGCCTGCCGTTTTCCTTGTCACAGATGAAATGCAGAATTAAAATCCCCAAGGGACTTTAAATACACATAATCTAGACAATCTAAAAACAAATAGTAGGTTACTAGTCTATTCGTTGGAAGAAGTCAAATCATTAACATCAGCTGTCACAATAAATGCTATCAACTTTATTTTTGCTAGCATATGCTCTGTAATAGGGAGAGACATAGAAGCTGAATTTTGCAATTCACATTCACTGTGCCTACCGAGGCGGCAGAGTTTAGGTGGGGCCCATCTCCCCTCACTTTCAGTCTTTACATGGTAGACTTTATTCTACTGGCAAATAAGTCACTCCATATTCCCTTGAGTAACAGTGAAGAGAAAGTCATGCTTCTAGAGACCCATTTTAGTTTTCTAGCTTCAGATAGGAGAAGTTATGCTCTAGGCATCATTAATTATACTGATTTGATCCCAACTGAATAAAGTCCAGTGTGACCAGTTCAACTATGGTCTTCAATATTACTGCCAGTTACACCTGGATGAGCTCGCCCTCCATGCAAGAAAGATGTAGTTCTCAAAGCACTTCTGGCTGCAGACTCACACAACTTCTACTGACTTTGTTGTAAACTTAAATGAGAGGTAACTGGAGTTTCACACATCAGAAAGCCCAAGTTTTGCCGTCATTCACACTGATCAAATCTCAGAGATCATTCCCAACACAACATGGAGCAACTACCAGTGGAAAAAAATGGACACGCAGTAGAAATGCAGTGGGGCAGCATTATATTAATAGCTTTCTAGCGCCTTTCCTGAAAAGATATGTCAGGGTATATTCTTACCTACCCTGTGAAATTGCCAAAGTAGGACAGTTATAACCATAGTGTGGGGTGACTGAGCTGGGACGTCTGAGACCCCACAGACCTCCAGAAGGACCAAAAGGACAAAACACCCTGAAGCTCAGGTTGTTTTGAGAGCAATCTGCCCTCACTCTGAAAGGAATCATAGAATCATAGAATAGTTAGGGTTGGAAAGGACCTTAAGATCATCTAGCTCCAACCCCCCCTGCCAGGGGCAGGGACACCTCACACAAAACCATGCCACAAAAGGCTATGTCCAACCTGGCCTTGAACACCACCAGGGATGGAGCATTCACAACGTCCCTGGGCAACCCATTCCAGTGCCTCACCACCCTTACAGTAAAGAGTTTCTTCCTCATATCCAATCTAAACTTCTCCTGTTTAAGTTTGAACCCATTACCCCTTTTCCTCTCACTACAGTTCCTCATGAAGAGTCCCTCCCCAGCATCCCTATAGGCCCCCTTCAGATACTGGAAGGCTGCTATGAGGTCTCCACACAGCCTTCATATTATCTGTAGCATCTTAAAAACTTGTTTTCTTTATTCATCTTAACTTTCATTATGTTACATTTTCCTTCTTTTTTTTATATAAATGCACTTTTTGCTCATTCAAGTATTTTAAAACTACACTCATAACAAGCAAGACTTCTAATCCAAATAAATCTGTACAGTATACATACCTTTTTGTAAATTGTTGTTAAACTGTGTCTTGGAAAGGAAAAGTAAGATAATGTTTTCCTCAAGGAAGGTTTATTTAGGTGCAATGGATTTCAAAAGTTATTATTACTGCTTTAGGAAAAAAATTATTTGTCTTGCTGTACAAGAAATGCTAGAAAGCAACTAGAATTAAAACTACATGAAAGATTAATCAAATTCATCACAACGACTGTTTCACTGTTCTTAATGCAGATATTGTACAGCAATGCAAATTGCAGAGCAGTGCGATAGCTTGTAAGTGGCTACTGCTGCTCCCGTGGGCTGCCGTGGGAGAACAATTGCTCTTCTCTGCTCCATAAAAGTGGGTCTTGACAAATTGGGGTATTGTAGAAAATCCAGGCTCCCTATTCAATGAGGTTTTTTTGTGCTGTCTTTCATGCCTGATCATTTATGATTCCAAGTTACAGACACTCCAACAGCAACTCCCATTGCAAGAAGTGAAGTCCTCAGTAGAATCCATAGAGGATCAATGATAAGCCCTCACATACATGGGATTTTGATAGCAGTAGCACCTATTGTACTACCTGATTCCAGGCACCCAGCTCCCCTGGGGTCATTTTACAGGTGCTGCTGGAGGTAATTATGTTTCCTGAGGCATCAGCCTCAGGAGAATCCTGTCAGGGACACAGTTAACTTCGACAGCTTGGCTCAGTTCCTAAAACTGGACTTTCCTAAACAATTCCATTTGATTTCTCAGCAAGGAAAGGAATAAAAGCTGTCGCACAGCTGTGAAACAGCAATTTTCTGGTGATCTACAAGGATTTTACTGCTCACCATAGTGCCATCTCATCTCTGGCTCAAGAGGTTTGTAGCAGAGTGATTCAGGAAGACAAGATCTCACCCCAAAATTCCACGTCTCTGGATTCTCAGAAAAGACACAGTGGTGGGGCAGATACCAGGATTAATGTGTTTGTTTATTCATCCTTGCTGATATTGAATTGGAAAACACTTGCAGAAACCTTAAGATTTACTGTGAAGATGATGATGGTGTTCAATTACAGACCAAAAGCTATAGCCACAGAGCAGGTAACAAAAGCAGTAAGAGTCCTTGAGCTATCAACCTCTTTACAATAGCCATGCCTACACACAGACATTCGCCTACACATGTCCAGTACCTTCTGTACACATACAGAGTATCTTTAATTCTGCAGTAAGTCAGCACAGGAGTTTGTGTCAAACAAATGTCATGGTCTCTCAGACATGAAAAATTTTCTCAATGCTAGTGCAAGCTTTTACTGCACTGTGTGTAAAGGTGGAAACAAATTGATAGCGCATTTAAAATTCTGCCCTAAAATCCAGGCAGGTTCCAGCAGGCACCACAAACCTGTGTTAGCACTGCAAGCTGCAGGAGACAGGGGGTTGTATTGGAAAATTTTGTTCTACCATGCCATGTAATAAACAGCTCTTTAAAAAACCTCTTCTGGTTACTGGCAGTGTAGGTAGGAGAGCTAACCTCCCACCTACTGGAACTGTCTCAAATCCATGGAAAGAATATCAGTGATTTTACTTTGGAACTGGCTTTAAAAATGTGTGTATCTTACATAAAATCAAAGACATTGTCTTTCTGTGAAATAAGAGTATATATATTGTCAAACTTTTCGGAACAGAGCTGGCTTATTTGTCACTGAAATCATGCCAATCAAATACCTGAAGACATTTGTTCCTGCAATGAACTTTATTGTCCCAGGAGTCCACAGTTAACCCCTACTGCAAATTGCTATATTTCCTATAAATTCTTAAAGTAAATATATTTTTTCCTAAAACTGCTACGAGGTTATCGTAGTTGACAGTCCTCTGTGGCTTTCCAAGGAGTCTTTGGGATCCTGTATGGAAAAGCACGGTGTGTTACATATGAAAACATGTTTGCAGTACGTACTGGGCTTGGAAACTTCCATGGCTTGGAAACTCCGCGACACTGAAGGATTTATTCTATCATCAATAGAAATATTAGATCTTTCTGAGAATCTTTCATGGATGTAGGCTCCTTGGATCTATAAAGAGAGTGAATTTTCAGTTCAAACAAGTTCCCAGCATTAAAATCTCCATCTTGAAAGGACAGAGTAAGTTTTAATAGGCATTTCAGTGCCAAGACATGTCAGTCAAATTATTATTGGCTCTAGCTGCACTCTCACAAGCTGTTACATTCTTTACCTGCAGCAGAGTGGCACTCAAAAAGGTGTAAAATTCTTCTTTGCTTTTGAAAACACCAATGAAAGCTTAAAAAAAAAATAAAACAAAACACACAACAAAAAAACCCAAACCAAAACCAACAAGCCAAACCCTCCAATCTAATTCACACAACTGAAAACCTCTGATCTTCATAGGAGAAGAGTAGACCCAACAGCTTCAGTAGGAATGGTCCTTTAAGAGATAGAAGTAAGTCCATGAATTCAAAATATTTAATAATAAATGTGAACCCCATAAAATGATCTGATTCATGACATAAACTGAAATGGACATGAATTCTAGCCTTATTACTCCTGTTATCACACATGCGTGTGCATGTACATACAGTATTAAAGGGAGTTGCACAAGTCATGATAGTCTCAAGACTTGCTCTTATGCCATTTCCCAATTTTTAAAATCATATTTGCATCTTGCAAATAAAATCAATATCGCTGAAGTGCTACATATTTCGTATATTCCCAGCACGGGGATTTTCTTCAGAGAAAATTAATTAAATTGAGAAGAAGGGGAAGGGGGAGATAAAGAGAAGAAAGGGGAAATCAGAGTTGTTATTTTTAGATCACAATATTTTGAAACGTGATCTGCCTTTTAGCCCAAGATTTCCCAGCTGCTCTGTTTTCCTCTTTTTTTTTTCCCACACATTTTCTTTTTGGTGAGGGAAGGTTTGAAACAGAAGGGAAAATCATATATACACAAAACAGCTTTGCCTAGAAAGTCTAACAGTGTGCTTGGCCTTGCAGAAAAGAAATGCTATATGAATTTGGGGAGTGGAGGCTAGGGGATGTTTTGTGGGGAATCACAGTGCCGTGAAATTACAGATCTTGTATACATATAAATAAACTCCACCTTAAGATCAGCAGAGAAAAGACTCGTTTACTTGTCTGATGGCCAAGAAAAATTAAACTAGAGCAAGCTATAAATAGAATGAAGAAAACTGAGAAAAAAAGAAAAAAAGCTCTGATGGCTGAGAGAAAATCTTTGCAAAAGGGTTAAAGCTCTGCTTACAAACTTTGCTAGACCTGGTATAAGCCTCTTTTACTTTGGACTCCATTAGAGCTATCATGACGCATACCTTTCCTGTAGAGCATTTAGACCATCCTTTGGGCATGCCTCCAAATGAGTGTCAAAATGTTTCATTTCAAGACAAGGCTCAAAGTACATTTCAGATAGCATGAGACAAAAACGGCAAGAAATTCTGCAAACAAAAACCTGCAATGATTCCTTGCATGTGTCCTTTTGCCAGGTCAGAAAAGCAGAGCCTGTTATTTTTCCCAGCCTTCCACAGCTCTGGCCTCAGCACACTGTGCTGATCCACACTCACTCTGACAGTCTCTAAGGGGTGATCTGCCACCTGAGAACTTCCAGACGCAACTACATCATCTGCTCACAGCTCTCCCGCCTCCCAACATAGAGCTGGAGCTGGAGCCAGGCAGCAGGAAGCACCTGTAAGTATTTTACATCCAACAGAGACAATACCTCCCAGCTTGCAGACTTCTCATCTGGCTGAATACAGTCAGGGACCTATCCCTTCCTCCTCAGGTAGGTAGAACACTGGCCAGGGCCACAGCTCTTAGGATGAAGGCATTTCCTCTCTGCCATAAAATGCACCATTTACTATCACAGCTTTTTTCTCCATCGGGAACGGCTGGCAACGGATATTTGCTCCTCTCACCCTTCCTCCTCCTCTCCCTTCCTTTTTTCACCACCCCCACACATGCTAGGCCCCAGGAGGTTTCACAGGAAGGAAGAAGAAGATATTGTACATTGTCTGAGAAGGGTTTATAAGCTGCCCTTCTGGCACAGAACTAGAATCAGGACATTGTTTAGTTACATGTCTCAACTGGAAGAATAGGCACGATGCAGCTGGATGCCATAGGGTAGCTCACAGCGAGTAAATTAGTCTCCAGTACATTAACCAGCACATCACCACAGTTGCAATTCTCTCTCCCTTCCTCTCTGACTTTGACTATGCCAGGTAATATCCTCACAGCTACAGCACAATGACAAATGTACTTTGGATTATTCCATGTTTACTGAATAACACAACAGTCTCTGGAGGCAGAGCTGGAAACAAGGCTACCTACACGGTCTGGGGTCCATCCAGGAAGTCAAGTCATCTAGTCCAGATAAAGGACAGAACCAGAGACAAAACTAAGAACACTGCAGCTCAAACCAAAGACAGGATCAGAAACAGAGCTAGAAGACAGGTCTGGTGTCCACCCCGGAAATCCAGTCAGCAACTCAGGACAGCAAAAGACAGGCAACGGCTGCAACATCTCTCATCTTGAGGGCCCAAGACTGAGCTTAATGGATTTCACGGACTGATGGGCACGGGCTGCATGGATAGAGGCCTTGGGTAAGGCTGATCAGGGAAACCAAGGGCTTTTGGTGTAGTCAAGGCCCTGACTGCTGTAACTTGGCAATAGAGTTTGTAACACAAGGCAATTACTGTCCTTTAGTAATCTAGTAGTGCTCTGTTCCATTGCTCAAACCACCTCAGCACACAGAGTCTTAAAAGAATGGTCCTTCAAGGGATTGGTAAGGTCAGTACCTCCATATATTTAATTTCCAGGCAGTAGTTGTCATGCATATAGCTCGTGCTTGTCTATCTACCTCCACCCAAGAAACCACTAGTGCACATGAAAGAACCTAGCATCCCTGCATAGACATCCAGATCAGTTGGGAGATACAGCTTATCTCATAGCATTTCTAACACCTTGCCCTCTTTAAGAATAAACCTGTGAATGTAGCACAGAAATTTGCAGTAGTCTGGACATAAAAGAAGCATCCAAATTGGGTTTCTCAACCCTTTATCCTGGTCTTTGAGATCAGCATATCTAACACCTTGACTGGCTCCTGGAAGTCAACTGGAGGAAAAGCATTGCTCACTTTTGTTTGGGTTCAGCTAGACCTCTTAGTGGCACTTGTGATTACATTAATCATTCAAATCAGTCAGAATGTTCTCCTTCTTTTAAACTCTGTGTGATAAGAAAGACCAACAGATGCTCCTGCAAGCCTATCTGAAGACACATATCTCTGCCTGAAGAGAGCCACTCTTAACCCTGTTTTCTAATGTAACATCTTTACCAACAATACTGTCTCTCTGCTCTCCTGCAGCCTAAACATCATTTTGCAGCCTAAACCGAAAGTTCCACTTCAGTACAACCAGAGATTGAAAGTTTTAATCTTCATCTTCAAGTCTGAGAGCAAAACCCCTCATCTATCTCATGCCATTCCAGTCAGAACCTCCTTTGCTGTGAATTTTCCATTTTATAAACCCCAGTCCTTGAGGGCAAACAGCTAATTGTATAAGTGATGTTGTGCAAATATTCTAGAGGTGAACAATCCCCCAAACACCTGCTGCTGTAGTTAATGCCTGTACGTTTACTTCTAGCCCTAACACGCATATGTATAACCTCTGTCTGTGAAGAGACATTATAGAAAGTTTTAAAAAGTGAGGAATGTTCAAGCCACCTACTTCTAGCTTTCCTTTACCAAAAGGACAGGAGGAGAATGCGCCCGATAAGTGTGATCACAGATCAAATGGTGGGGGGATTTAATTCCTTTTAATATATTCATGTGTCAGAAGATACACATGCATAATGGAGATCTTCTGTTTTGTAAGAAAAAATGGCCATCCAGTGACTTGATGATAAATCACTTCCCAGACTTAAAAATTCTTTGTGAACAAGATTTAATATAAGGCAGTCCACTGGCTGCACTGCTTGCCTCCCACATGGGCTGTGGAATCCTTCAGAAGCTGGGGGATCAAAACCAGAGCAGCAGCCCCTGCTCCACACAATGGCTATTGACCGTTCCAGTTTGCTGTCCTCCTCTCCAGGACCAACATACTCAGGTGCCCCACACCCTGTGAAAGCATCCCACAAACAGCTCGGAGCAACAAGTGAGAGCAAAAATGAGTTCTTTCACAAGCTGACATGGCAGTTTATGCCCAGAAGCAAAGGAACTGATAAGCCTCATAATACTTTAACCTCACAAGTTAACTGCAGGTATTATTCCTATTCAAGTGCTTAATCCTACCCTGACTCTCAAATTGTTTGCCTCTATGTCCCACAGCAACAAATTCCACTGGCTGATTAGATGACACTTTAAAGTTTACTGCCTTTCAAGTGTTTTAAACACGTAGTCTTCATTTTACCATGTTGATCCAGCATGAAGACATAAATGGAAGTGTCCAGTTAACTATCCCTTAGCCAGCTCTCATCCTAGTGAAACGAGAGCTGGCCAGGTAACCAAGAGCTCCTAATGGTAAGGACGTTCTTAAACTAAGGAGATAGGGTTGAGGCTCCAACAACCTTAGATAGATGTGAGAAATTAAATGGAATGTGAGGCCAGGTTTTTTGAAGTGGCCTACCTGTGTTCACAGAGAAATTTTGTAGCTTAGTTTAATGGGAGCACAGTGGTGTGCTGGAAGAATCCTCACTTTAACACCTGAAATCCAGAAGCTTTTCTCCTTTATCAAAAACAAGTAAGGATGCTATCATAAATGTATTTTTATTTCAGAGGCAAATCAGCTCTCACAATACTTGGTGTAGCTGGATCTATTTGGCTAAGAAGCAGCATTGCAATGGTGGTTTCAAAACTCCAAATCAGTACGTCAAGTTCTTCAACACAACAACGCCTGCTCCTTCTTTGCTCAGATCAAGATGTTCACCTCACATGAGTCTGCAGAAAAACACAAACTAGCATTAGTATGTTTTTTACCCTATATTTTAATGTAAAACATACCAGTTCCATAAAACCAGGATTCTTAATGGGAACATGTTAATTTAGAATAACCTTGTGTCATGAAAGCACTTCAAAATTTTGAATGGAGTTTTCTGCAGTTTAATTTCAGTAATTTGGCACTGTCCTGGAATATAGGTTAAAACCTTTTTTCATTGAAAAAATACTTATTTATTTAAATAAATGGGACTGCTCTGAGATGACAGAAGGACTAAGCTACAGGTCTTCCAATTGACTCACAGCTAGCAATCATCCAAAATAAACTGTAGGCATCTAAGTCTCAAAAAAGCAGATCATTAGGCCTTGCCAGCCACTGTATAGTCAGGACCTGGGGAGACCCTGAAAGAGGTTATTACTCCGCTTTAAAGCTTAGTGAAACTTGGAAATTCTCTTACTGTGTGTCAGAGATTAGATTGCCCAGGAAGGAGGAAAACTAAGGACCACATTGACATGAGACAGGAGACACATAAGAGGCTGACCAAATAACTCCAGTGTAGATGACATCTTACTGATTGGGGCTGTCACCTAGGGTATAAAAAACTGGATTTATACCTCTACCAAGTCATTCTCTGCCAATCCACACAAGTGCCCTAAGTAGACAGCTCTTAGCTGTCCCAAGGTGTCTTTGCATGTGTGTGAAAGTATTTTACAAGGTCTTTGAGCTTCCTTTGGCCTCGCCACTATACAAGTAAGGAACCTTTCTTGAACCTCAAACACTTTCATGAGATGAAGCACTCATCTTTCTGCTGTTGAAAGCTGTGCACATTTCGAGCTCAACCTTCGAAAATTTTGACACAAGGAACTGGCTGTGTTAGTTCTGTAGAGGATTCTGCTATGCAGATGGGCACCGAAGTAATAAAATCATCAAAGTAATGCTAGCTATTCTACAATGAGCTGCCATTCGTTGCCAAAGAAACACTGTGTTGAATGAAATGTATTTAGAAAAACATTACTACAAAGGGAAAATATGAGTAATCAACCTAAAGCAATGAGCCATGGAAGCTTGTTTTATGAAATGCTTTCCGGACTGTCTCAAAACATTAGACATGCTGACAGAGATACCAGAAAGGTTTTTGGTTATTTCTTATAGAGATGGTTTTAATTTTAGATTCTTCATCCCAAAACTATATCATCTTAGTCTACCTGTCATGTTAAGTTTCTGAATGGAGGAGACTGAAAGTCTGAATGTTATGAGAACCTGAAAGAACTTAATTCCAACCAACATGTCCTTCTCTAGTTCTTCCCTCCCTTCCTTGAAGACAGAAAATCAAATCATACTCCTTGCACCATATACAGTCAAAGAAACTCTCATATGAGTACAGAAGGAAAATTACATTTCAGGAACTTAAGCTGAGCTCTCCAGAATGATCTCCAACCCTGAAGTCTCATGTTTTATTAAATCCATAGACTTGAAATGTGGCATACCCTAACTGACTTATGATGAACCAAAAATTCAGCCTGCACAGAAGCAACTTTCTTTACACGTATTCTGCATGGAGGCTTTGCAATGCAATCTGCTGATAGTGTGGGCTAGTACAAGAGCAATACTTTCTCCACCAGGAGCAAGAAGACAGCACAAAAGAACTGTGTCTCTTTAAAGTGTGCATCTCGTTCCCTCAGGTGCTTCTGGAGTTACACAACTTCGGTTTTGCTTTGGTTGAGAAAATATACTGGGAATCACATAGAGACACACTGTAGGCCTCAATATCCAGCTGTGTGATTTTAATAACCTGCAAATATTTGATTAGGAAAAAAGCATCTCCTTACAAACGAAATTAAGGAGATATACAAGCAAGTCGGGTCACATAGGCATTCCATATATCAGCATACAGATGTGATTTTGGTCATCTGCATGGAATAAACAAATGTATTGACACATTCCATATCCTGTACAGGTAAGCAATCCCTACAGTATCAACACCAAGATGCCAAGAGACATGGAAGTTTGAATCCCTTACAGTTACCTTTTTTTGTTTCAAGTGTATAGGATCAGTTGTGAGTTTAACAAAGCACATTTTCAAGTAAAACACAGAGGCAAAGAGAAATCACAAGTGAGTATGAACTCCCACCTGGGTCTGGTGCTTTCATGATTAGCAAGTCAGCAGACCAGGAAGGTAGAACAAACCAAACAAAACCTAATCCTTTTACCCTTTGTATCTAAATTGGCTGTGAAAACACAGACTGCAAAACACTCATCAAATAATAAAAACATTGACTCATAGAAAATCTTTTTCTTTCCTTTTAATTTTAACTTTTTTCACATCTTGTTTCAAGGCTTCTTAGCTAATTTAGGTGTCAACCTAACTTGTAGAAATGCTGTCAACTTTATTTAATTGTTTCCATTAGAATGTGCACTTTTCCATTTTGGCAACTCCTCTTAATAAGAAGTGCCATCAAAATTAAAACACTTGAGGGTAGGATTATGTTTAAGTATATCCATTACTTTTGCTCGAAGAAAATAAACTGCTGTTGTCACTTGATAGGTACTTAATCTGTTACAACAGGATTTTTTTCTTTTTTTTTTTTTTTTGTAATTCTGATTTTACTGACTGATGCATGTTCTCCTATGACACTTCCCTGCAGAATTTTTCCTCTGGCCATATGTCCTGGTCATCAGCAAAGAAAATAACATTCCAGGCATGCAGCTGATTCCAACACATTGCAAGCACAAAATCTGTGCCTTTACCAATCCACTGTGTCTTTTCTGTAGTACCATCATACCTCAAGGACCTGCTCTACCCCTCCAAATTAACCTATTTGCTAATGCAGATAACTCTGAGGATGAATAAGTAGCCTAAACAAAAAGACACATTAATCTGACCAAATTTTACTGCCTAAATACCCTTGTTAGAGAGCATGCAAAAAGCCAAACAACTCTAGATGCGCTCTTTCCTCTACATTTGGAGTGTATCTGAATAAAATGTTTTAGCATTACCTTGCTGTTACTACCCATGTAGTTGAATGCCACAGACCAGGTAGAGGTTATTGAGAATACAGACACATTTGACAATGCCCAGAAAGGGATGATAGAATCACTGACCAAAGGACAGCAGCAGGGCTAGATGGAGATCCGCTATTCGGATCTTTCATTGCTTTTACCTCACTCTCTAAACCCTTTCACAAGATTGATTTCATGCTTATCAGTGATATTGTAAGTTTGCTGGTATCCTGACAAACCACTGAAAGCACTCCATCTCTTGTTCCTGTACTGAGTGGAGCCTAGCCCAAAATTCAGGTATGCCAGATTAAGTATTACCTCCCAAGCATCTCTGAATGGATTTAGGCAACTGAGGGAGAGGGATTATTCCAATATTCTCATTACACTCACACATATTTAGTTCTTCATGGTCAGCCTCAGGCATCCAAGAGCTATGAGTAAGCACTCTGCTGCCCCACAAAATGGCGAGATTTAGTTTCTTTGAAAACAGAAACAAGAACAGCAAGTTTTGTCTGTGTTCAGTTTTTAACCTCCACTAGCTTGCTTGTGACATTCAGTTTTGCCAACTGCTGCAAATCTGTATAAAGTGATCTTTCACTCCAGGATCCCTATATGAATTAGTTATGCACTCCTTCAGCCCTATGACAATTCCTCAGTGCCCAAAGAAATCCACCCTTCATGCCCACTACCCATCTGTTGCTTCTGCAACTGTAACAGATCTTCACTTTCTGACCAAACCTGGGAATGGCAGTTTCCAGAAGATTTCTCTATATCTCAGTCAATGCCAAGGCAGAAGTAATTACTTGAGAGGTATTTTGCCCCATTTATTTCCTGGAATGAAAATTAAAGGAGGATGGTGAGGAGGGAAAAGAGAACCAGAGTGTAAACTGACTCATTTTTTTTTTGTATAGTGATGGAGTCAGCTCAGCTGTCCTAATATAGCTAGTAGTTTCTGTTCCACTCTCATCCCAGGAAAATAACATCAGATGCTGTCTCTCCTTCAGATTCTCTTGAATTTAGCTTGAGCAAAATGAATAGAGGAAGGGATGGCTTAGCCTCCTGCAGAAACCTTCACTGACTACTTCTCTCCACAAGGCAGCCAGTCAGAAGTGTCTAAGAGCTGTAGACTGCAGCTTGGCACAGCTACCTGACTGCTAGCAGCAGGGGTCAAAGATGTATGATTAAGGTGAGAGGTTCACCAGCTGGCACTGCTGCTAGAATGAGCTCAGAGACTAGGGTGGCTCCAGATGGAAGCCGTTGCTGAAGCTATTAATAAATCCTGCACTTTCTGTCCAGCCCTCCAGCTCCATTCTACTCCCCAAATACCCAACTAGAATAAAAAGTAGATTTCAGCTTCTTTGCAAAACTCCAGCAATAGAAAGAGAGAGGAGCCAACCCTGCAGAGTATTCTTGGAACTCTCCTGAACAGCCAAGGGAGGGCCTCATGACCAAAGGCTCTCCCAGGCTTGGCATAACAGGCATGGCTGAAAAAGAGGCAAGAGCCTTAGGCTAAGGCAAATTAATTTAGACTTGTGGCTGTTTCAGTTCACCATGAGCCAAGCGGGGATCTGGTCTTGCTGGGAATGTCAGTACGTGGCTTAAAGCCAGCTGTGCCATCCCCTTCCATAGGGCTCTAGAATTGGAATTCAGATTTTATTTGGCTGGGTTGCTGTGCTCCAGCATCGTTAGGCCGGACATCTTTTTTAGATATTACATTTTACATGTATGTTTTAAATAAATAGCCTGTATTTTAGGAGCACTTAGCCATAAGTATATAAACTGCTCTGAGGTTTACCCCATTGGAATTAGAATGAACCTAATTCATAATTCAGACATCAGGCTAGAAACAGCTCAGCTTTGCTCCACGGACCTATAGCTTGATGTCTGAACTGCCCACGAGACGCCCTCTAATCCCAATAGCTGTAACCTAACCTCAGAGTGGTTTCTAAACTTACTAAATAAATATACTTTTTAAAGAGGAATGCACCATATTTATTAGGGGTTTTGCTCCGTTCAGGCAGACTATCATTTTAGAGCTGTTCCTATGAGACAGGCTGTGCAGAAACACAACTGTATTCAAGAAAAATTTCAGAGCACATAATTGTTGTTTTTTTTTTTTAATTTTTAAGAAGGAAATATCCAGCCTACTCTATTTAACTGAATACAGAAAGTACCTGAAGATACAACTTCTTAAGCTATAGAGGGCTATCTACCATGAGCATTCACCCATACAAAAACTCTTCCTGCATGAGTAGCCATGCTGAATTCGCTGTACTGCTCACTCCAAAAGTTACCAAAGAATGGGTCCAAGCTGTCTACTCTTGTGTTGATTCTCCAATAAATTTTTTTGTTGCATGCTCAAACACGGTACCCTGATAAATGAAAAAATGTCTTCCCGGTTAAACTGGAGGGATGGCGTTCAGTTTTTCATTAAAGTACGTGTTCAACCTTCACTTCCGCTTTGTATCAAAATCTTTTTCATTACCAAAAATTATTTTCTAGGTGTCAATGTAAGAAGACGGAAAAGCTGAATCTTCAAAATAGTGTTTTCGCAAGAGGAAGGAATACATTAATGGCATGAAAGTCTGGCTGTCTGATCAGATCACGGCTTTCAGATTTAATCTTCATTGATATTTTTTCAACTTCACTCAACACTTAGTGTACTGGAAAAGGGCTGTGCAGCAGGGACTTTTCTGAATGCCTTAATACCACAAACTGTATCTGGTCAGCCTGTCTGCTCTCCATGTGTGCCTGGCTTCACAGCAAATAAATGCCAGAAATAGCATTCCTACAGGATTTCCAGTTCAAAAGCCACAAGAATGCTCTTTCTCATGGTATGGCACCATGCAATAAAATGGTGTCATCTGGAAAATAACAGTCTTGGAAACAAATGTTTTTCCCTCTTCACTGATTTAAATCATCTAAAAATAGATGGGTTGTCACATAACTTTTCTATTTGTCAAGGGAGCCCCTCATTTCATCTTGTGACAGTACAAGAAGTATATCCCATAACAAGATAGACAGATCTTCCCAGGGAATCCCCTAGGAATATTTTTTTTTTTTTAATTGTGCAAAGCCCTCAGAAATAAAACCTGAAAGCAATTCATCAAAGGTTGAGAACCCATTCAAGGTCATGCCAAGCAATGATTTCAAGGAGTATTTATATAGTGCAAATTTAGGGGAAGAAGGAAGGAAATGTCACGGACTAAACTTCTCTTCAGTTCTTTCTATTTTCTTAAGTAAGACTTAGAATCATAGAATAGTTAGGGTTGGAAAGGACCTGAAGATCATCTAGTTCCAAACCCCCTGCCAGGGGCAGGAACACCTCACACTAAACCATGCCACACAAGGCTCCGTCCAACCCAGCCTTGAATACCGCCAGCGATGGAGCATTCACAACTTCCCTGGGCAACCCATTCCAGTGCCTCACCACCCTTACAGTAAAGAATTTCTTCCCCATATCCAATCTAAACTTACCCTGTTTAAGTTTGAACCCATTATCCCTTGTCCTCTCACTACAGTCCCTAATGAAGAATCCCTCCCCAGCATCCTTATAGGCCCCCTTCAGATACTGGAAGGCTACTATGAGGTCTCCACGCAGCCTTCTCCAGGCTGAACAGTCCCAACTTTCTCACTGGATCTTGACTCCATGTAAAAACAGACTGCCACATTTGTTGGCTGAGAGAAACATCATCTTAATCTGTCTTCCCAATCAGCACCGCTGAGCCACTCTTCAATGATATTTATCTCTTCACTCCAAAAAACAGGTGAGAAATCATGGAAGAATTTAACAAAAAAAAAAAAAAACAAGGCTTGCCAATGATCAAGGAAGAATCCTTATGGCTCAACCATAATCAACCAGTCATGGACCAGCAATAGTTCCAGTCTCTGTGTGCTTGCTGACTTTTGCAGAAGCATGATCCCCATTTTGAGAGTTTCTTATTCCCATCCTTTTTTTAACCATTTTTGCATGATCAGCAAAACAGGTTTGATCTATAAACTATCTCATTACAAGTCTAGCTCCTTTTTTCCATCTGACAGGATTTATGCTTTCACTATTAAGAGTTCAAGGGTTCAGGCCACACTGATGGTCTGAAGCTGAGCAGAAACTCTGGCTGTCTCTTGAATACTACATTCGTAATTCTATATATAATCTATATCATCTAAAGGATCAGAGAATCCTTATAAGCAAAGTAAGCAATAAATTGCAGTGTCTGAATGTGTCTTTGCAGTTTTCAATGAATCACTTCTGGGAAATGTTGATGTCGGAGAAAAGAACAAGTTTTCAGGTACAGGGTAGAATATAAATTATCAAGACTGGCGGGCTAAATTTCAGGTAATGAAAGTGCATTGCAACAATTAAAAACTGTATATCAATTAAAGGCTGAATTGTTTTTCTTCTGGTGGAAATCCTGTTATTAGCTCTTTTTACCTTACCAAACTGATATATGCAAGGAAAACTCCAATACAGCTTCCAAAACACTTAGCCTCTCGTTCCCTTTGAAAAGGATGCTGTTTTCTTCATTGGCACCTAGCTTTCTGATAGCTGTACACTAGTTAGTAATAGTATACACTACAAACTGCCCTATAAAATCTAGAACCAAAAGACATACTAAAATTTATTTTCTTCTAAGTGAAAAAAATGCCATTCCTCAGAGCAAAAGTCCTTTGTTGAAAGTGCTTCCTTGCCCAGCCCCAATAATTAGCATCCCCTGGACTGAAAACACCTCTATTTGGCATACATAACAGAGAGATGTGCATGCAAGCTTTCTTCCACATACTTTTGTTCAACAGCTGTATATAAGATCAGCCAGGACAGGCACATGACATGCTTTCACATGAAATACACATGTGAGCCATAAGCCTGCTAGAAATTCCCAGAACCACAACATTTCACTTGTCATATTACTTGGCTTCATTCCTACACCAATGGAGTATCAGCTTCAGAGCCTCACAAGGAAAAACAGGCATCTTACATTATGGTTTCAGGCATTTGGTAACCCACATTAACAGCAATATTGTAGCCATGTTCTAGCCATATATCATTGTTTTTCTTCATCTTTACTTTTGCTTTCTGAGAAGTTATCTGGCAGTTTTGAGCAGCAGATGTATCTTTCTCTTGCAGGTGACAGCAAAACAATGGCCAGTAACAGTTCCAACACAGGAAAATATGGCCCAAAATCTGTATGGAAAAGAAGCTCTGACAACCATATTTTAAACAGCATTTAAGCACCTGAATAAGCAGGGAGACATCTACCAGGATTTTTACATTACTAGATTTTTAATAACTTAAAAGCTTTTAAAAATCTAGTCCACTTTAAGAAATCAAAGATATCATTAAATAAACTGAACAGCTTGGTTACTTTTTGTGAATATTCTTTCTGTTTGACTGTGTTCCTTCTCTGCAGACCATGTGTAATTGTGCCTTGTGGTGCGTCTAGTCATCTGGGAAAGTTTGAGGGCAAAGAATGAATGAGCAAGAACTGTGCTGCTGAAAGCCTGTGAAGGTCAAAGCACTTTCACCACAGCTTCCTACCCTCCCAAGCCACAACTCGACAGTATTCATGTGGCAGGGCAACACTATTTGCAAAAGGCAGTCGACTCAAATTCTCGGCCTCTCAGAGTAGCACAGCTTTGGAGTAGAGGGCTAAGAATAACCGGGAGAAAAAGAAGAGACACTGAGCCATTCCTGGCTCCTTGACCTACAAACTTGAAACTATCCTTAGAATTTCATTGCCAAATCATTGCCACCTCATTCTTGAGCAAGGTCAACTCTTTCCTTTCTGCCTTTAAGTCATTGTGATACAAAGGCTTATCATCTACACAAGCAGGGCTCGTAAATAACTGATGGGAGGATGAAGCTCCAAGCTGACCACATCAGCATCTCCTAGAGGGCAAAAAGGAATAAATTGTGAGAAAGAAAATAACCTCTCTGCCACTCTGAGCTATTTTCACCACCAAAAGGAGATATCCACAGCGTACTAAACATACTGGGTTGCATATATCAGCACCCAAGAAGTTGTGAGTCCAGGTGGACCTCAAAGTGGATGGACTACCATTGTGAAGGGTCCATCCATGGATCAAGAGTTGGATTCAGTTGGGATTTTTCTGGTCAGAGCAAGGAAATATCTCAAATGTAGATGTTGCACAGTGCCAGCCACAAAATGATATTGCGCTAGCTGGAATTTGTGAGAGTTTCTGAGAGCAGCCACACACAGAGTATTTCTCCCAGTTGCAAACAGCTCTCTGCTAACAAAGCCTGAGGGCTTCCTGCAGGGAAAAACCAAGAAACATAAGGTTTGTATTGGCATCAAGAAGGGAGCTGCTGTTGTCCATGTAAGTGTCTAAGCATTAAATGGTTAGATTGAGCCTGTATCTTTCTTTTTACACCATGTCCACCACAATCATCACAAGCCTTGCAGCACTGAATTGCCACTTCATTTCCTAACACAGGTTACTTTAACTATCTTGACATGCTGTGACAGCACTAAGCATGCTCAAGCAGCTACTGTTACATGGAAAAAAAAAATTACATCACAAATGTATTTTAATGGTGGGGTTTTGCATCCGCTTCACAAGAAAGGACGTAATCTGAGTTGCAGATTCTGTACAAACTCAGCGCTTGTATCACAAGTATTGCTACTTCAGGAAAAGCTGGATCCTATTTATTGGAAAGAAGGCCCTAGTCTACTCAAGAAAGTCAGTAACTACCTTTTCATAAGTCCCTACTGGTCTGAAATAATTTTGTTTTCATGCAAGCATTGCTGTTCAATAATTAATGCTTGCTACTGAATTTAAGATTAAATATATATTCAGCTCTTGTCCACACACACCCTGCCAATGTGAAAAAAGTGTAGTCTAGAAAAACGCAGGAGGAAAGAGCATTAAGCAGCAGGAAGAATCCTGTACCAAAATAAATGTTTTGCTCATTAGATTGTATTTTTGTCCATGTTACCGAAAAATGGGAACAGCAAAATGCAGCTTGTTTACAACACTTACTTACAAGCTTTCTGTGTAATTAGAAGAGGTGGATGCAGTGAAGAAATGGCTGAAATTTGTAAAGCATTGTCAGAAATCTAGAAATATGTTTAACCAGTGGTGGAGGTGTCTGGCAAAAGAATCACATTTATCAGAAATGTCAATCAGTAGCTTACGGTTTTGTAAACTTTAACTAATATTAACAACTTGCAATGGACAGACCAGAGTCCACTTAATTTTCAGTGATGACAGTGAAGTATTTGATATTGCTTAGTGAGGACATGACTAGGCCATGAAGACCACATTCAGATGGTCTATAACCCACTGAAGTCCCTATGCTTAGTCAGTGGAGAAACCCAAGCACCCCTGAAGGCCTCTGACGTGTGGTTCAGTGGACTGAGACAAGCAAAGGATGGAGATGTTGAAAAACATCTAATAGGAAAAACTAGGCATAGGCACTCATGGGATTTAGGCTGCCTGATTATGCCCTTAGTGTGTAGGCACCTTGCCATTTAGTTTGCATGAATGTTTGTGCAGGCTGTTAGTGCTTGATAGAAATCTTCTTCTAATAATCTTCCAAGTGTCCGGGACCTCTCTTTTGGAGCTGCAGTACCAGAGTTATAGCCCTGCTTTTCAAGGTGCCTGGGTTGTCAGTTGCTTTCTTGCAGTTACGGAAAACGTAACCATTTTCATAGCTTACAAATAAGAGAAGTGTGCATTCCCACACTCGGTGCAATATCACAGACCACTTGAATTTTGTTTTTTTAAATTAAGAGTTCTTATAGTTGCTTTTAATACATACTTGGATCCCTTATTCTGTATATCTAATAAAGATCTTTGGGACTGAAAAATTGGGAACAAAGACAGACCAGGGAGGTTTTTAAAAGTAGAAGGCATAAAATGTAAACAAAATTTACATCACTGGAAAAAGAGACAATTCTCCTAAGAACTGCAATGGAGACATTTGTTGTTAGTCTCAGAACTGAATTGGCTAACTTTCAAGAAGCAAAAGAGATTCCAAATCTGGTAAAGTGACTCCTCATCCTGCATTCCCCCAACAAAATGCCCCCCTGAATTCAGAGGAATTTTCCAAAGGAAGGAGCAAAGGAAGCAAGAGTTTGCCAGAGGTTACATAGGGAATTTGCAGCAGAGCCAGGAACAGTTAGCTGCTTGCTAAGGAGCTAGATGCAGGTCCTATCCATTAGACCACAGCAATCTCCATATTTAGTTAGACCAAGAGTAAAATCAGTCAAATAACAGCCATCTCACTTTCCTAAAGGCGCTGAGATTTCCAGATGAAAAGTATGACATGTGCTCAAAACATCACTTGCCATCATTTTCAGAGATGAAGCTGTGCAGGTTTCTGCCCCAGTTAAGGATTAAAAACACAGTATGCCATTGTTTTGGCTGCATTGTATTTTACAGTTTTATGCATACCTTTTCACTACGTTAGGTAGACCTCCTGTCTTCTTGCACTGCCACAGAACTGTAATGGAAACCAGAAGCCATAATCCGACAGTCTAAGGTCTGCCTTAGCCTAATGATCCCCATTGGCTTGTGCCACTAAATATTTAGAGCCAGCCAATAGTAAATACTAGGGAGAGGGATTTATGTGGAATTTAAGGCTGTGTGAACATGGTCTCAAGCGATGATCTGAAAAAAAAGTTAAAAAGTATGTCTCCTGCTGTGGTGAAGATAACTATTGAGCCCTGAACCCACGCCATCACTTTGAAACAAAACTAAGTCAGTGACAGCAATAAAAAAGGGGTTAAAAAGAGCTAAGCTCTTCCAAACCTGCATGTAACTTTAAACCAAATATTAACAGAAAAAAACCCCTGGCATTCAAGTTGGCACTTAACTCTAGTTAATGAGGAGTTCAGATTTCCATTCTAACCCTCTTTTTCTGTTGCTTGTAATTTTCTCAAATAAACTCCATTTTGGGCTGAAATTTTCCATGCTTGAGATTTTTTTTGGAAAGTTTATACAAAATCAGTTAAACAGTTTATTTATGTTAGCATAGAAAACAAAAAAAGCCACACAAAAAAATTTTCCATGTATGTTCTGATCAGATATTTTCTGCTCAATGAACTCAAAATCAGCCACAGTAAGGAATTTCCAAATTTTTCTTGTACGTTTCCTTGATTTCAGTAAATTTAGGAAAAAAACAACAATAAAACAAACACAAAAGCCTCAAGCCAAATCTGGGCATTAACAAATTTAGTGTTATATGTCTTTCAAATCTCATTTTGAGGATGTAACTTGAGTACCTTCTGTCTTACAAGAAGTAGTGGGAAAACTTAGAGTGGCATCATCACCATTAGCCTAATGATGCCCATTAGATATGTTCATACAGCTCTGAAAGGAAGTTTTTAAAGTGTCTGTTAGAGAATATGCCTTATAGCTTGCCCCTATGGGTATATCATGGACTACAATTTTTTTTCATTCAGTTGTGTTAAACTTAATCTGTGAGTGTGCCAAGCAGCCCTGTGGCCCTAGGCAAACTGAATTCCACTTGGGGGGGCTGTTTTGGCTGTACCAGTCTGCAAGCTGTCTTGTAAGTCCATAAATCTAGTTCTTATTATCTCAAAGCCACTGATTTAAATAGGAAAAGATAGGGTCCAGTGGCGTAAGTTCTCTGAAATCCTCCTCTCGGAAGCAGCAAGTCTTCCCGTGCGCCAATAAGTCATCCTTGAAGATTGTATACAAAATCAGTGTATATACACTTCAGTGTGGTCCTTTTCGGGGAAGCAAGTGAGTTTTTTGGACTAGTTCATCAAAATATCTAAACACATGCATAATTATATATATGTATTTATATCTATGCATACATATATATAAAAGTATATACGTTAATTGGCTAAACATACTTCATTGAAAGCAGTTGTTTCCTGGCTGTCATGAGGTCAAGAAACAGATGCCAAATTACAGTTTAGCAGAGATTTTGTTATGGCAAAACACAAGACACTAGCTATGCAAAACACTTTGACTATGTGTGACATTTCTTAATGCAGACAACCAACCAAAGCAAGATAAATCAATTTCCGTGCTGGCAATGTGTAATATCCTTTGTTTTATTCACCACTAAAAATTTTGTTATTAATGGCTGGGTATGTTCAGCACGCTTGTGAAGAATGTATTTCAATCCCTCTGATGAACGATCTATACATGGACTAAATAGCTTATTTCCACTGAGAAATCTTGCTAGCTGGTAACAACAAAAAAAGGGAGGGGGTGGTAAGAAGAGGATTACTTGCAACCTCCAGCAGCCAGGAAGAGTTCACGTCCTTTGTGTTGTACTCTTTTACTGCAGGCATTTCATCGCTGGGAGAAAAAAAAATAATCACAAACATTATTCTCATGAATGAAAATTCTGTACTTCATTTCAGACTAGTCACATGAAGCTTTTCCTTTCCTCTCATATGCACAGTGATTAAAGCCTCATTTTACCAGTGGGAATACTGAACAGAAATATCATGCTGGACACAATTCACAAATGAAGTTACTGGGCCACAGCTACACAGAGCACACCAGTGGCAGTATTTCTGCTGTATAAACTCACAACCTTGGCACTAGCTCAGCTAAATACTTAAGCACACATGCAGCATAAGCACAGGCATTTTTGCTCAACTTTCCTGCTCATGCTGATATTCTGTTGTTTTTAACTACGAGTCTTATTACAGTATGCCTCTGAGTAGTTTGGAAGAAGAGAAAACAACGGGGAATGGTGCTGCCTTTGGGTAACCTGCTTTCACAGCACTAGTACGCAAATGATGTTTGGCAAGACCTGATGTTAGGGAAATGTGTTAACTCAAAACACAAAAAGCTCCTGTAAAAAAATCCATATCAACATATTTTGCTGCCTTCAGAGAAAAAAAGAAAAAAACCCAGGCAGACTGTCTGAACCACAGACTCCCCTCAGTCTCTGAAGCCCACAGACACACACTTTGTACAAATATATGATCTTATATACAGACACATAGATACTCCCCCTCTTCCCCTACTACATTGCTGCCATACTTACTCACAAAGGCAGTATGTAGGCTGTACATAGTAAATACAGACTCTAAAACGTATCTTGGCACACACAATATTGAGTGTTGGCACAGACACACATGAGGATGTGCACATTATTTCTGAAGCCAAGTAGTGAATAACACATTAAAAGGAAGCAAAAACCCACTATATTCTCTTTACATTAATACTATTTGACACTTCCAATGGGACCTTGAATGAAAGAATCTAAAGCTTTCTCCAAACACAACGAACACTTCAAGTTGCTCATGTTTTCTTGATAAGCACCACTAGCTCCATTGTACAAACAGGAAATTTGAGGAGCATGGGAGTCAGACTAACTGGTTTCCCAGTGCCAGCTAGTCAATAGCAGGGCTGGTAATAGAAGATTAGACTCCTAGTTCTCCATTCAACCTCACCCCTACAAGACAGTCTCACACGACTAGCTGAATGCAGATCTGAAGCAGTGTAATGCACAATGCTACAGGCCATACCCAAACAGGTGGTAAACACCACAGCCAGTGGCAGAGTAGTGAGTAGGAGGGTGTAGGAATCTTGCCAATGAATTGTCCAGTCCTGGATCCACAAAGCTTCCTTTATTCTGCAATTCCTCCCACACCATATCAACTTCTAGCATGGGCTGAATTGGAAGAGGAAACACCTCTAAAAGGGTTGGGAGAAGCACAAAGGATCAGGGAGGGAATGCACCTTACATGCAGTGACCACCTTGCTCAACTCTGCACAGCTTCCTGACAGCTCACAACTGTACTCTGCTCTTCCCTCACACTGCACTGGAAGCACCAGTTTCTGTTGATCCACTTTTCTTCTCACATGTATTTACTTAAGTCTTACATGGTAGAAGATGTGGCATTTTTGGTACAGAGGTGAAATACATATGACTATGGAAAAAATCAGGTATTAGATACAGCACCAAGACTTTCAGTACATCGTGTTTTCCAGCAAAAAAATATGAACAATTTTCTTCCTCTCTTGATCAGTTTTATTCTGTATCATAATTTACAGATTGCAAAATACAGCAATATATTTAAATGGGTGTCTGCAATTTTTTTATTAGCCCACTCCGGTTGATATCAGCAACTCCTTTGCTTCACCTCCTTTCCAAAGATTCTCCACATTGCAGCCTGAATTGGGGGCGGGAGAGGTAAAACTGCTATCTCAGCATTTACTGCAGTGGCAGAAACAGTGTGCTGGCAGCAAAGATAATACTAGAAGATCAGAGTTCAGGTGGAAGAAGTTTAGTATTTTTCATGATGGACAAGTGCCTTGTGTTTCTCTGCACAATACTGAAAAATGTTGCCATGTTGAAAAATAACCGATTTCAGCAGATAGTACTTATTTACAAGTCATTCTGCTTAATGAAGAGGAAAGCTTTGTTCCCCCTCCCACCCAGTGAGATGACTGTACATCTAGTGGCGGCCATGCTGGGGTGTTACCAAAACGTGGTGCTTGTACACCTAGTCATACGTAAATCACTTCATTCTGGAGATGAGGACCCTAACTCTGAGCATGTAAGTGGCCCCCCATGGAGCAGGTGCTACTGCTGAGCCACCATGCTACAACACAACTCTCTTTGTAGTGTGGTGATTCCACAGAGATTAAGATTGGTTCCCACTCCTGGTATAGCATCTAGTCTACTTGAAATGATTATGTGTCTGAGTGTGGGATAAACCATAAATTGGGTACTGAGGTACCAGTTCTCAAAAGCAAGAAGAAATTTGCTACTGAAGTGACTTTATATTGGTGGGTTTCTACAGTACTGAGTAAGCCAGCTATCATCTAAAGCTCCAAACATGATAAAAAACCAGCACGATTGCCAAACTTTATGAGTGGTTAGTTTATTAAAATTAACATGCTTGTTCACAAGATGTAAAGTTAAGCACATGCCTAGGTCTCTGCAGGACCAGGACTAAACTGCTGCATTGTGATTAAAGCTGAGCAGTTAGCATGGGCCACAGCAGAGTTACTGAGATCCAAGAACAATAAAGAGATCTCATACTACTTGGGGATCCTCGCTGAAGTCAGTGCTCTGATGGCATCAGATGCAGATTTAGCCCAGAAGAACCCTGACACTGAGGTGAGACCCACACCCAAGAATGTTCATTAAGTTGATGCTTTTAATTTGATGGAAAGCTATAGTGTCACAAAGAACCCTGATGTCCCTTGGTGGAACAGGCAGTTAATTCCACATTACAAGAGGTCTGCTTGGAGAATTGAGGTCAAAAGGGCTCCTAAAAGGATTTTGAAAATTTCTCGTAAATGCTGAATGTTTAAGTTATGATTAAGTCATGTTTACCCCTTAATTGTGCAGTAAATAAAGCTGTGGCTTTAACCTTCCAGTCACAGCACGGCAGCGTGTTAATTAGGACTGAGAGACTGAAAGCCTGCCAAAATTATGCTATATGGGAGGTTGAGAGGTACAACTTGGTTATCAGTTATGTTGACATGTGCTGAGCGTTATGTGGTCACACTGCATACCCAACAGATCTAGCACTAGCTCTCCCGGTTATGAAAGGGCTGCTGTTTGAAATAGTTGGCTCTCAGTCAAAGTCTCTGAGTCTGAAGATCAAGAGTTAGCTGGGGCTTTTTTCTCTCTCGTTTCTAAAAGTTTTTATAGATCCACTTTCCCACTTAGAAGGGGGTTGTACAGGGAGAAACAGACTGACTCATATAACAGTGCATTAGGCAAGGGTGTGGGGGGAGGGAAAAGAAAGTGTGTAAAGATTTTACTTGCAGCTCTGCATCTATTTACTCTTTTCCCACTATTTCTAACCTCAGTCATATAACAATACTTGGAGCGTAGTCTTAAAATGGGACTTGAAATTTTCCCACGGGTTGAACCTCCTTGGATTCAGAAATCTGCACATGAGCCACTGATAAATATTTTCCAAAGCTGTCTACTTTAAAGCTCCAAAGATGTTCCTGAGGAATTAAGTGGAGATGCAGGATAAAGAGATAGAAGTGACAGATAATGAGGAAATGTGAGGAGGAGGAGAAAGGTGTGAAAAAAAATCTAAAGATTCTCATGTGAACTCTGTCATTTGCATCTGCATCTGAAATTTCTGCTACTCATACAAATACCTTTTCTTCGCACCTCTATTCTTCTCCACAGCACATTTCTTAGGAACTTGTCAGGATACTAATATCTAAAAATCCTATGCTCTGTTGCTCTGTTACTCTGTTAAGTCAGTTCTTCCATTTCAATTCACCAACCCAACTCAAACTGCACAATCAAAATCCAAGGAAATTTTGAAAGAAAAAGGAACTGATATCAATGGCTTGAGAAATTATTATCTGGTAGGGAGAAGCAGATGGATCTTGAAACAAATGAATACTTTGTGCTTTGTGGGTTTTTTTCTTAAGTTTAATTTTATTTTTTTTTAAGAAATTATAGCACTTGAGATATTACAGTCCTGCAAACCCAGCTGTAGACTATAACCCAGGAAATCTATTTCTAGCTATATCTTCTAATTCATTATGTCACTTTCTGCTTGTTGTCACCCTATTTTTGTCTGTCAGCAATACTTGCTATAGTATCAGTCAATATTTTATTATAAGCTTGTTGAAGAACAGATTATCTCTTGCTATTTTGATCGCAGAATAAGCACAATGGAAACTTTAAATCCAGTGATAGCCGAGAACAATTTTTCTATAAGCACATAGAAACACATCAGAAAACACAGCTATCTAATGTTTATTCGCTGCTTACATGAAAACAATATATTTGATTTCTCATTTCTCCAACATCAAATTATCATTATATGCCCACCGTCTGCAGAGCAATGAATGGGATTCTATCTAGATGATCCTCAAGCAACAAAAAAATGTGCATGTAAGTTGTTGCAGCATGAAAGTAACCATGTCACTTTCAAAGACTTTTGACCCAAGCTGATTCTTCAGAAACCTATGAAATTCACACAAAAATGCTCACTATGCCATTCAGATGAGAACACCCACATTAGGTACGTGGTAGTATCAGCAACACCAGAACAACATAGATGTATTTCCAGTTCATTCAAAGTGGAAATCAAAGAAAGGGAGGTTAGACACCTTTCCTGGTCAACCAGCAGGTTGTTGCCCTGGATTAAATTAGAACAGAAAATTCTCCAATTCTCATATTTGTCCTTAATCCATCCAGTTCTGTTGGCCCAGAAATTGCAAACTGAATGCAAGGCAGTTATTTTTTATGTTTCTCGCTTTTTAATCAGTCATAATAGGGACATTTTGGTCTCTTTCATGATAAAGCTTGAAATCAAGGACAGTCTCTCTTGCTATTGTTTGTCTGTCAAGGCTATCATTTCTGGAAGACAAATTCCATGAACTATTTTGACAGTGCAAATTACTGTAGGACCCACGCAAAGAATGAAAATCAATTTCTCATTCTGCAAGGGTGTCTCCACACATGGGCATATTAAATTAAAAGGCTTGAAGCAAAAGATCCCTTTTACTTCATCTTGATACAACTCTTATTACTTGAAAGAGATATTTTGAAATACCTCATGCTTACAAGTAGTTATGCATGAGGGTAGTTATGCAGACACAACTTTAATTGGTCCCCAGGACCTTGCTTTGAAGTGATGACTCACAAAGAGTATTTTGTCAAGCCAACTGTGCCGTAAAAATATTAAGTGTGGCTTAAAACAGTAAAGGTTTTATTATCCTGTTCACTTCCTGTCATGAAGCATTGCATTAAATTGTACTTTTAAGGGATTAATTACCTATTTGCTTCATTCTGTGCTGCATTTGTGGTTATAAAAGCTATTAAAAGCCATGTTATCAACACCAGTGTTAATGAAGATATTGGAAAATCAGTCAAGCACAAATATATTCTAATCCATAGCATTAATCCAACTGCTTTTCCCTGGGAAATTTTTTAGTGTTCACTGGGGACCTTACAGCACTGTCACCATTTTTGGGCACAGTGAGGAAAGTTAAATGCTTCAGAAGGAGAAAACAGGGAAGCAAAACCTGAACCTATGTTATATAATTCTAAAGCCCTCTCCAAAGGACGGTACAAAAGCATAGATAATGCCCACATCAAGACAGAAAACAAATAGCTTGATGTGTCATTACAACAGCTGAAAACAAATTCAAAACTATGAGAAACTTTCAGGATTTTTGGGTTTGTTATGTTGAACAGACACGCTACAAGACTGAAAATTAATCCAATTTATTCAGGGAGAGTCAGGTCTGCAAAATAAGCTTTGTAAAACAATGATGAATTCTTCAAGTTTTTGTTTATAAATAGAACCGAGTAGATTGATTTCTTTGCTTTTTGGCAAATAGCTTATTCACAGAACTATGTAGTTCTGGGAAGCTGAAACCATTCATGAAGTTGTGCTGAATTTCACAAATAGTTTTGTCTAAAAAAGATGAAAATGCAGGGAAGCTGAAATGTTTTGCAGTGATGCTAACTGAAGCTCCTCAGTTTTATTTCAAAACAATCTTGTTCACTTTTAAAAAGGCAGAATTTTATAAAAAGAGGCTAAATGTAAAACATCTCAGGCAGAACTAAAACTGGATGCCATTTTCTGTATCACAACAAACCAAAACCCCCAGGATTTGTATAGCTTAACACATGCTTTTTTTTTTTTAGCTATCAAATTGTCAACCATAACAAAACAGCAACAGACTTTCATACTGATGCACTGATTGCCATCTCAGTGAGTCTCACACCAAGTTGCAACCACTCACAGTAACAAGGACACTAGGAAATTGGTACAGTACACTTGTACAGCAATGCACTGATGAGACATCACTGAAAAACACTCAACGCCAGCAGACACTGCACAGCAGAGGAAAGAAAGTTCAGGAAAGAAACTCCAAGAAAACAAGTAGAAGCACAAAAAAAAAAAAGACCAAAGTCCTGTCTTGTTTTCTTGTACAGTGATATAGGAGGAGAGGTCACTACATTGACACCTTCCATATATGGTGGCTTTTATCTCTATACCTCTAGTAAAAGTACTTTACTAGGAGAGGGGCTGTCACAAACGGGGGCTCCGAGGCTCAGCAATTTTCTTAACCCCACACAGCCACTCAGAGAGAGAACCTACACAAGAACCCAGCTCAGCCAATTCCCAGTCTGGTCCCTCATCAATGGACCTATTATCTACGCAATGCAGTTTTTAACATCTTATATGAAAGACCCATACATATTAAGACACACGGCACTCAATTTATTTACCTCAGAAAGGCGAAGAGATTCAAAAATTCTGACTAGTGAGCAATTTGTGCCAAAATAAGGAAATAAATGTGAGCTTTTCTTCCTTTTAGGTTATCTTGTTATTTTTACTGACAACACACACAGTTACTAATGGAAGAAAACTTGAATGTGATTCTGCAAAATACTGAAAAGCATTTGAAGATACTGCTCTCATGAGTTGAACTGTAAAAGGAGCCATCTTAAGACAAAGTGTATATCTAGTATATCATTGTTTATGTATTGCAAATTGGGTGAGTTCTTTCTTCACCACTTCGTTGTAAAGGCACTAGACTTGTAGAGAAACTTAGGTTTTCCTTTGTGCCTATTGAGAAAGCAAGTGGGGGCCAGTGTCACTGGTATTTTTCTTGTGAATGAGGCAGGTAGGGGTATGTGAGTACCCATGGGGGAACCCTCTCCCCTCTAGGACACCAAGAACTGGGAGAAATGGAGGTTTCTCTGTCTCCACTTTGGCTGCGATCATCCTTGCACACAACCCTGTTATCCCAAGAGGGGTAAAAGCTGACCTAGAAGACACAGTGGGCAATCTGTGGGTATCTGATCCTCTACTATTATTTCTTCTGTTTTTCACTCTTTCCTTTGGGAGGTTTTCATAAGACTTATTATCTTTCAACACAAGAGAAACTCCTCTCTCACAAGAGAAAAACGTGAACATAGGTACACCCCCAACAATCCTGTTATTTTAACGGAATGGCCCCATCAGATATAAGATCACCAAATTCATTGCAGTGAACCAGGAAAGGCTTGTGAACTCTTGGTTTTATGTAGGTGTTTGATTTTTATCTACAAGTAATGGGCATAGGATGCTTAAGAATGCCTGCACAGTCTCAAATTTTTGCTTTATTTTAACTAGCACACACCAAAAAAAAAAAAGAGGAAGGAGCATTTTCAAAGCTATTTCCAAGGTTAACATTTCCAAGGTGCTGCAATTTACTATCAGCTGTGGGTGGCTTTAAGAACAGGCTGATACCCTGGTGTTATTAGAAGCATAGGTACATCAGCTGAAACAGTTGCTTGCTTTTTGCACTTCCCTTTTATTTCTCTGATTTTTCCACTCTTTTAATCTCTATTTTTATTTCTTTCTCTATTTTTCCCTTTCTTTCTTTCCTCTGATTACCTTGGTAATCTAAGACCATTGCTCACCTATTTCTCCCTCATTTCTGGGCACTTGTTGTGACCTCTTACTGCATGTTTCAGAGCACAAAAGAAACCTATAATATACCCAGGCCAAGAAGTTTGGGATATGCAGGTTGTCCATCATGCAATTGTATCCTTAGGAATCACTGACTGCCAAAGAAAAGCAGCCTTCAGCAGACAGCAGAGTTAACAGCGCATTGAACACACAGACGCCATACCCATTTCCAAAGCTTGGATGTAGACCATCCCTCAAATGTTATTGATGCAAATGTTGATACAGGTCGACAGTAATTTCCCAGTACTTCTGGCACTGTATAATTTGAGTTGACTGTACACAACTCTGAAAACTATTGGAAACAGAAATCTATATATACACTGCAGGTTTAATACAAAGCCAACAGTTTTTGAGGGAATGCTCTGCATTAAGGAGCTTTCAGAGATATTAAGGAAAGGCTTTTGTCTCAAGTTTCTAGGGAGAAGCTAGGGATTTTTTTTTTTATATAGAAGTTATTTTCTATAAATCTTGTATGCTACATCCCTAAAAATCCCAAATGACCATGAACTTCTAAAGCTTTCAATTAAGCCAGAGGTCGGGTGAGACAAAAAATACATACCCACAGCCATGCACACACTTTGGGAAATGCATATAGAGCATAAGCCATAGCACTAAAAATCTATACCAGATCAGCTCATCTAATGTCAATGAAACTAAAGCACATCAAGATTTATTATTTGATTAAAAGCACTTGGGAAGCAAATGTTTATATCTAATATTACATTTATCAATTACTATGATATAGTTGATATTTATAAAAATGAAATAATTCTACATACAGGGAGAACAGAGGTAAATATAGGCTAATATAATACCAGCTGCTGATTCTGATTGACAGCTGTGATGTAAGGCTGCATATGGTGGTTGAAGTTTAAAAGGATTTTAAAATTAGAAGTAGCATTTCTGAGCCTAGTGCTGAAAAACCCTGACATTTGCAGTGCTGGGAGCAGGCTGTGAGAGGGATTTCTATTCTGGTTTCCCACCCAGAAGAATATATTTACTGTTCAAACATTTTGAGGCAGGCACCCATGGAAATCAACGGGAACTCTGCCACTGGTTTTAATGGGAGCAGAATCTGTCCCTATGTGTGAATACGCAGCAATATTTTTTTTCCTCTGACTGTTAAAAACCACCATCACAACTGGATGGATCCTGGTTTTAACACTCAGACATGGGGCCTCTTTACCGCAGGAGTCTCCAACGATGTCCGTCCTTAACACCACAGCAGCTGCCAGCTGAAGGCTCTGAAATGCTGATTTTAATCAAAATCTTTCCTTTCAAATCTAGCTTACAGTTTACTCATAGCGCAAAAGTGCTTCTCAGCACTGGAATTTTCAGGATGCGATGCTGAGCCAAATACTGCAGGCACAGCTTGCTCATAAGACAGCAATCTTGTGGCCCACCTTGGAGGCTGTAATAGGGCTACTGTACTCAGCCTCCCACCCTTGGTGAAGCCCACTAATAACATCTGTTTTATAGCATTCACTCCTGCAACCTGCTAGCTCCTTGGCTCTCCTGCTGTCATAGAGAGGATGTGCTTTACTACACTGCAGGTCTGGTGGAAAGTTGTCAGACTTCAAGCCAAATGTAAAATCAGCCAGTGCTGAATAAATGACTTGAAGTGCTTTCTCCAGGGACCCCTTCCAGGTCCCAGATAGGCAGATTTGGCCAGTGTTTGTAGACAGTCTTGCTCAGAGGCAAATTAAAAATCAAAATACAGACACCGTTTGAAAAACATCGAAAGCTAGACTCAAACATCCACCATGTATTAAGACATTCTTATATAAAAATAACCACGAGGTTGCAAATTCATACTTTCCTACTTGGTGAGACCAACGGCAACCAGGAATAAACCTGGAAATGTGTGGGGCAGACTGCGGCACTGCCTTCAGAGAAAGCATAAAACTCAAGGCGGAAAGCTGGAGTGAGAAAAACAAGACACTATGAACTGGGCAATTGAATTGAGCAGTGGGTGGCACACGGGGCAGGACCCTCACCTGTACCAGCGGCGTCCATGGGACCTGCGCCACTCAAACTGATGGAAACAAAGTAGGACGTTCACCAACTAAACACCTAAGCTTTAACTGGGTACGGTATACTCAATACCTGACTCACAAACACAAACTAAGCACATTCTGTACTTATTGCACTGGCCTTGATGTGACTGAAGCCCCTGCTGCAGTTTATGAACCTGGATACGAGCCCTCAGCACCATGACAGCAGCAAGCCATTCTGTGTCTGCTGTGTGGGGCTGAGAAACAAGAAGGCAAGGTTTGCCAGCAGATTGGCCGGATCCTTAGACTCAGGTCAAGAGTAGATGCAGGGGAGGGCTTCTATGCACAGTCTGAACTGACAGGACAAAGATCTCCAATTGCCATGTGGTTTGACATAAGAAACCAATGCTTTTTGTTCCAGTAAGAAGCCACTAGCAAATGCCAACTCTATTACTTCGTTACGGGCTTTTTTGTTCATCCAGAGCAATAAGAAAGCACACACTTCAACTGGAAGGCTTGCTTGCATGAACAGCTGTGCTGACACATCCGAGGGGACAGGACACCACAGATAGGTACAGAAGGGATGTAAGATGATAAAAGTGGAGAGGTAAAAAACTTCAAGCCAGTTTTGCTGCCAGACTTTATCTCAGAGACATATAACCTCAGACAAAACTAGCTGTTCATCTTTCAAATCACCAGCCCCTTTACTTGCCCCTTTTTCTTGGCAATCTCTTTTAAAGATTCTCGGACCAGGTTTAGAGCTTGGCAATGTAAGTGATTTATCAGCACAACCAAGCGGGTAGTGTGTGGTGGTACAGAGGCAGGAACATGCAGTGAGGGCTGTAAGCCAGGACTGACACCAACATTTTGATAGTCAGACCACAGGCTGTGGTTGCACACACAGTTTTGGCAACAACCCTGGCTTCTACAGACCACACTCTTGGGAACCCAGGCATGCCCCAGCATCACACCCTTTCTTGTGCTGGCAGCCCAGCACTTTCTGAATCTGAACTGACTCATGACACTGTGAAAATGGTGGCAGTCATGAATAACTTCAAAGCAACCATGCAATCCTTACTGCTTCTTGCTGAGTTACAGAAAGAGCCTCCCTGATGAAGTTGCTGCTATATTTTGAATGTGCTGGCTTCCACTGTACTTGCTACAGCTACGTATCTACCGACAATCTACGATCATCATGACATTTGGGATACCTTTTATTTTGTCAGCACTGTTCTCCAACATTTTGATCTGTTCATCATCTTTTTTTTTTTTTTTTATGTGCTACTGTCCCAGTAATACAGAAGTGGCAAAATAAAGACAAGTTTATGTTTCCATTAAAATAAAGCCCATCCTTACATCTGTATCTTAACAGAATCTCTCTAAAACAGTTAATACCTCAAGGCAAAAAACTTAAATAGGTTATTGCAGGATGTACTGTTTGTACAGTTATCACAAATGCTCTTGTATTATCTGGACTGGGGAATAATTTGAAATGTGTTAAAAATGCTAATGAGCTAAAACCCAATAATCCCCTAAGCAGTAAAGAGAAGATCAGAATTTGGGGCATGTTTCCAAATTGACATCTAACACAATCTTCAGCCAACTCAATTTCCCCTGTGAGATGTTACTTGCCTACTTTAAAATGTTTGCTTATGCACCAGAAGTTGAATTCTGCCAAACAACATCACAGCTTCACTACAATGTAGTGGTGGCAGGAGATGTTGTCTGCAGCAACTTACTTTAATTATCGTCTTCATGAGACAACTGTGAAAACATGAGTTAGGAGACAAAAGGAAGAAATAGCCTGGACTTAGTCACATTCTCCAGCTGTTTAAGCACCACAGAGTTTTCTAGGGTAGGCAAGCCCTTTGAGCTGTTTAAAAGCTCAAATTTCTACTTTAAAAAATGACATCAATCTTATATCTTGTTTATATTTACTAGGCACTGACAGTGCTCTTCATACTGTATCTGGGTGTTTTGTCAGTGGGTAAGTTAGGAGAAAATTTCTGTAACCATCAGCGAAAAACCTGGAAAGAAATATTCTCTTCCAAAATTGAAGCAAGAAAGTGAATATATTTTTCCTGTGCTGCCCCAGTTCACCACACACTGTTACAAGACATCAAATAGTAGTCAAAGTGGTGGGATTTTTCTCTTTCTTGAAAGTTTTTTCTAAATTTGAAAAGAAAAGAAAAGCTCCTCAGGCTCTTTAATGCAGAAGAGAGACAGAAGATGCAAGGAGAATTTAATCTGTTCAGTCATGAACAAATTGCTTTAAAAGGTTATATATGAAAGTCCCTTCTTCAAGAAACTGAAAGAACCTCATGTCAGTTCTGGGATACTGTTATTACTGAAAAGAGCTGCCAATGTTTATTATTTCACATCCAATTTGTTGTCATAAACAGTTCAAAAGAACATGATTAGTTTCACATTAAAGAGACCCCCACCAACAAGCCAGTAAGGGAACAGAGTGCTGGGGATGCCAGAGCCTGGGGCGGCTTTGCTCTTAGCCTCTTGGAAATGTTTTCAAATCATACAGCATCAGAGGGAAGAAGTGCTGGAGGCAAAGGCAGAATAAACTTAAAAGTTAAACAGTGTGACCATGCGTATGTGTGTTATTATTGTGTCTTACTGGAGTGCTGTTATCACAAGCCTATAATGACATCATGATAAAACGCAGGCAAATGCATCATGTTTTTGTAAGTGATCTCCAGTCTATGGAATATTTTGACTAGAGGGGAAAGCTAAGTTGATCTTCCACAATTAGTAAGAATTGACCTTCTCTGAATTTCCTTTGAAGACAATTCAGTCCAGCAATAAACACATTTCATGCAATGTTTGCATCTTTAGTAGAGGAAAATCAGAGTCCTACATTTAAATATAAGAGGTGAAATGGAAATGTAGGACAGGGAGAACAGACATATAGTTAAACCCAGGATACAGTCACAACATTGCTAACACAAATGCCAAAAATGCCAATAACATATTGCCCTGAGAATATGGGATATGAGGCCAGGTCATACCCCATTTAGCAAATCTGTGCCTTCTAAACCTTCTGGTGTGTTTTAGTGCAGTTTGGCTCTCTCCTTAAACAGGAAATTCTTATTGTTATGGAAAAGCCTAAGAAAAGAGATTTCCATCATGATTAAAAGCTGCATAAACATACAATTAAGCTTCCTCTCATAGAAGCTTTTTATTTCATAGAAATAATCTTTTAACAGAGTCAAAACTATGTATTTATTCTAGATAACAGATGTACCACTATTGCAAAAGCAGGCTGTGCACTTGGTATAACACTTAGTATAGCAACACCTAGCAACATCTCCCCCCAACCATGGGGAAGTCTACATCTGTGCTGGAATAGGATAGATAGCTACTTAAATATTTACTAAAGGAAATGTATTATATGATAAATGTTTATAGATGCATGGCAGGCTTCTCAAAAGCAGTACACTAAAACTGTGGAATAAGTGCATTGGGTTTATCCTAGGTGTGAAAGCTTTACTTTTTGAAATGTTCCTAAACAATGCAAAGCATGACATTTTTATAACATTTAACAAATGGGATTTTGTGTCAAAACCACATCTGGAATTGTAAGTTTGGGTGGGAGACATTACATGCATCATTAAGAAGTCATTAAATTCATCTTACCTAGGGCATAGACCCACATGAAAATTGAGATTTTAGAAGTTTTTATATTTCAAATGATAAGATTATTTTAGCTTCCCTATTTTTATATGTTGGAAATGTCTTGTTTGTAATTACGCACTCAAAATCAGCTCTAGTGAGAGGGACTATGTAAAAATGGATCTCTTTAGATTAAACTTCTCAGAAAGTTGAATGAAAAGTTTTGCAGAGATAACAGTGTAAGAAAGATTTTTAGATCAAGGGCCTGGATGAATGTGTACACAGACTCATTTACACCCATACACAGAGAACAAATGCAATGAAACCACAGCCTTCCTACAGAATCTCACTAGCTGGACAGATGAAGACATTGCAGTCTGACACAAAAGGTGCCCTGGTGACGCAGCAAAGCAGAGCTGGCTGAAAGAAATGCAGGAAAGGGAGCTTTCACACCTAGCTATACTGGGCTGCTTCCACTGAGGCAGATTAATTCCTGTCTGAGACACCTGAGTAACTTTTCTTCATACCAAAAAACCCAGGACACTATACAACCCATTTGACCAAGCACAGATTACACTGTTCACTACCTGGAACAAGTCCACTGGGCAGCACCTACGGGGTGATAGGAATGGAAATATATCTTTGCTTTCCCCCATCCAGTCACCTCTTACTGCTTTAAAAAACACACTCTGTGGTGCAAATTGATAAGATTCAGCCCGAGTTTTCTGCTATGGAGACTCTGTACTGGCTACTTATTCATATAGATCATTGGCAAACCATGGAGACCTGTGATGGCAAAGCCTTGGAAATGGCTTTTCTGCAGTCACCAAAAAAATACTCTTCAATATTCTACAAGCCTGACAGGTCTTCACAGCAAACTATCATGTCCACATCAGTTGGCAGTTCTGGGATTTTGTCAGCATCATTATACCAAAACTGGTATTTGTTCTGCAGATTTGTTGGCAGTTCTGGGATTTTGTCAGCATCATTATACCAAAACTGGTATTTGTTCTGCAGATTTGAGTCAGAAATTAATAGATTATTCCATACAGCAGAATGGCAGTTTTCAGTGCATAATGCAGTAAAGAAAGTGCAGTAAAGAACTCTGGGTGTTTAATACTCCCTAATTGCTGCTGCTGTCAGAAAATAATGGAAAGACAGAAGTTCAAGGCTGCCCCCTCTTCCTAAAATGATCTATTACATGCAAGGAATTTCTATGCCATGGAAAATACAACAGATGGGAGAGGAATTAGAAGGATGAAAACAGAAAAGACATCTCTCAGCGTTTGATGAGACAAACTCTGGTTTATAGGAAGTACAAAAATGGGTGGATGCGTAGACGGACACCTGCACAAAAGCAGTGTGCATCCAAACCCCAGAGTCCACTTATCACTTGGCTGTACAGATAGAGACCCTTTATTTCTGTTTGTCTGTATCTTCCTTTGAGTACACACTCCCTCTCTTGCTTAATGCTTAACTAAATCAACACTGAGTGGTTTTCCTACGTCATGCTATTCTCATTTACCGATCACTGTTCAATAGCTCTTAGTGGACAGTACAAATAGAGTATATTTTGTAATCTCTTACCTAGAATAAATTGCACAAAACCTGTGGAGATTTGAACTGGAAGAACTGCATTTCCACACTGGAAGTGAGGCAAATGCCTCACTATTTCTGTCCAGATAACATGGCTTGAGGGAAGTCTACCCAATTTAATTTGTTCCATTGAGCAAACAGTGCTTTCAAAGTTGCAAAGCATTCAAAAGAGAAAGATACAGAAAGCTGCTTAGTAAAATATACAGAAACGGCTCAGAGCAATTGACTATAATCTCCAGATGCCTCATTAAAAATACTTTCAGAAAGCACTTAGGCACTGAATTTACAAAACATCAAGAATCCTTCTTCAAGTGCCTGAAATTTAATGCCCCAATGCTTAAGGCACTGTAGGCCATGCTGAAAAACCTTTGCCCTTTTTATTAAGTCTATGTCTGTGACTGCTGAGTTGCCACTGCTTGCACATACCTGTGAATGCTGAAATTACCAGTGTTCTCTGTACCTCAACTCACATTTTCATTGCACCAGAATGTTTTCTTGACCACTGTCTTCATTTATTTTTAAAGCACAAGTGCATTTTAATTCTGATAAAAAGACACGTAGATTTTAGTATTACTATACATGGTCCATGCTTGCTACGGTGGGTAAAACTCAAATCCCAGACTTGCTGCCTGTGAAGAAAATCTTGCACTTCTGTTAAGACCTCCCACAAAAATCAGGAAAGAATTAATGGGCTGCTGAGTTCCTAATATGTCCCACCCTATGACACTTGAAGGAAGCAGGTGTTAGACTGGCAGGGAAGAGCTTGACAGGTTGAGGATCCAGCTATTAATTGTGACTGAGAGGGAAGCCAAGGGAGACCGTTCCCAATTAAAGCCTCCCTTTGGTGAAGAAGACCTGGCAGAAAATGAGTGATTTTTTTGGCTGCCAGTGACTTAGTGGTCCCTGATCCAGGTGGGATGGAAGTATTTGCTTTTTTATTTACCTGTTACTTCTACTGACCATTGAAGGGATGAGGAGTCTACTGAGCGCTGGGCCTAGAAGGGGTGAAAGAGTTTATGTTTCTGTATGTTTATTTTGGACTCCAGGGGCCACAGAGAGGGTGGAACTTCTTATGCAACGCAGCTGGCAGAAGAAGACCTCTCTGATCTGAACATGTTGGAGGGTAGATGGATCAAACAAAAATCCAGAAGGAAACAATGTCAGAGTTACTATTACATTATATGCCTTGGAAAGGGGATATTCATTGTGGCCACAATCATCAACAACAATCACTACTCAAAAACACAGTCTTTGCAACTAGTCTTGAACAGCTGGTTCAGCCTACTATGACTAACTGCCCTAATGAAACCATGGTGCCAGTAAAGCCCATGCCCCGTGAACAGATAAAGTTATACCAGGATGATGGACAGAGAGACGTCGTTTCACGAACTGTTTCGCAAAAACTCAGAAGACACGGTATTAACAAGATTCATTTGAATACTCTAGTAGCTGAAACAGATTTAGAGAAAAAACAAAGGAATTAATACATAGGAAACGCAAGTTGAACACCCTTATTTGGGGGTGTTATATGCAGACATCTTGGGGTAAATATTTTATTGAAAAAAAACCCGTCTGATTATCCCAAATAAAGCCTAACAAATTATTTTTTTTTGGCTTAAGTAAGTAACAAAAACTAGTTACACATACAAACTGAAGAGAGAATAGACTATGTTTACTGGGAAATTTGTCAAGACATAAGAGATTTTGGTTCAAGTCCATTCTCTTCCTCAAGGATTTCAACTCACTACTTGAAACACACCCTTATCTTTCCTATAAAGGTGTAGCCCTGAGGTGGTTTGCTCTTAAACAGTTCCTGGAGCTGCTTCACCTTGCATGGGATATCGGCCAAAGTTCCAATCCTTGTGCAAATAAATCTTTTTTATTTGTATATATTGACAACATAAAACAGGAATGAGGTCTGCCTGTTGCACATGACCACATTCTGCATTTTGTTGGGTATGGCATTATTATAGCATGTGAGCGAAGGATACAAATATATGCAAAGTCTATTTTTTTTTTTTTTGAGGGGATACTGTGGAAACAGAGAAATGAAAATCTCATAGCACCATGATCTAAAGTAAAACATTTCAACCACCCATACCACATTACTTGGTATGAGAAGACATAGATTAAAACACACAACTGTGCTTTGCTCTTCAGTCATGAAGTATCAGCAATGTTTTCCCAGTGACTCCACAACAGTGTAATTGCAGAGGTATTCACCTCCCCAGATATTCTTAGGAAAACATGATTCTCCTGACTAGTTTAGAGCTAGTATATTTGAAAGACTTGTGTTAACAGAGACAGACAACTTCACATTGAAATTCAACACAAAAAATTCACAGATGGGGCATATCAGAGATGGTACTATAACAATTCTCCACCTTTAGTCTGTGCCTCTTCTTTCATCAATTGTACAGTTAACATGTCTTCAGATTCTTTCAGAATTATCTAATTCACTGAAATATGTGCCTAATTCAAAGCTGGTTCTTTTTATTAACATCAAAAAGCTTCGGATCAGGCCCCATAAAAAACCCCGAGTCTTTCTACAAGCCTATTGTGCATTTGCTATTAGGTACACAATAGAGCTGCTGTGATTCCTCTCCCTGCCTCACCTATCATTATACATATGTTAGCAGATAACATGTCATTAGAGTCATAAATGTCAATCACAGAGTCATCCAGAAAAGCTGAAGGAAGGTTTCTTGGTCTGCCAAGTAGTAGTTCTGATAAGGGATCACCTGCCCAAGCAGTGCATTCCTACCTCACCACTAATATTTTCTTTCAAATGCACAGCTGCCTTGCCACAAATTATTGTGGTTGAAAGGGTCTGAGTTGCAGGGGGAGAGATGGGAAGGGGGAAAAGGAGTTGTTATTTTAAAACCATTTAAAGCTTCTTCTGCCTGCTTCTGCATTTAAAAATTGCTTATGCCTGGAGGTTAGAAAATGACTGTTCCTAAGCATCTGTTTTCTGACTTTATCCCCACCCGTACCACCCAAAATCATGGTTTTTTATGGGCTTCAGAGAAGTTATCATCAATTGATAATTTACAACTGCAAAATACACATTCTCAAATTACACAGCTCTGGTCTTCATAGTAAATCAATGCCCCACCTGTAAAAGAGTAAAAATTCCCTAACAACCAACTAAAAAAGGCAATACAATGTGATGCCAGACAGATACATATATAATATCCCCAGCAGAAAAAGAAAATGCAATTAGCAATATCCAAATATGAAAACAGAGCCCTTCTAACATCACCTCCCAAAAACTGTGCTCAGTTACATGGTTTATAACCTCAGTGAATAGCATAAATCTCAGTTCCAAAGGGGACTAAGTAGCACCACTTCTTATATTTCAAACATAGCATAGCTGAAGTTGCATCCTTGAAGAGCTACAGATAAGATTTCCCTACCCTTACACTGCGTAAATCCCTTGTATTGTGAATATGAAGTACAGGAAAGTACTCAAAATTTAACAGAATAATTTTTCAAAGCATGACCAACAAAAGCAAACCAGAAATTTTATAAGATAAGTCATTTTGAAGATGCAAGACCTTAAAATTAGGAAGATTCCTGGGAAGAGGATTTTAGGGGTTTCTAACTATAGAAGATGAATTGAGAAAAAAGATACCTTTCCTTCGAAACCATTATCTCAGGGAAAAAACAGCATACAAAAGACATGGATGGATCTGTGTATCCTTGGACAAGCTGATGAGGTATCACAAAAATTAAAACCTACACAGAAGTTAATTTTAATTTTGAACTGCAATATTCCAAGGAATTTAGGAATTAGTAGGGGTCTTTCTTTATCACTTGACTTGTACTTGTTTACAGGAATCTTGAACAGGAAGAGTTGGGTACAACTCCAAAAGACACGTGCAGCTTCCAGCATAGAGGAGGTTGACAATTACATCAGAAATCTGATTTCTGCAGTGATTCATGTGACTCACAGTGTCTCAAAAGTCAAAGTTGAGGTATCGTACAGCAGAAGCAGTGCATTAAAGGTTTACCCTGGGAAAGGAATTTGGGACTTGCAGTACAACATAATGTATTATATGATCAGCTTAGCCTCATCCAAGAGTGGGGTACACATAGAAGATAATACTGTCATGAGGGCAAACGTGATGCAACATTAGTGCAATGTGTTGGCAGAAAAAATGACAGAGCTGTGGCTGGGTAAAATCTTTACAAGCAAAAACAATGAGTCAGAGTAAACTAATTCCTTAAAATTATTTATAAAGGGTGTCTTATCACAGAGCACACCCTTAAGCACATCTGGAAAGTATCAGAGAGTGGAAAATCAACAACAGATCAAATAATCATAAATTTCAACTGAAAAATGGAGTGAGGATTCAGAAAATCTTTGTTCACTGCTGAATCTTAAATAATGGTATAAAGAAGCAACAAACAGGAAACAGCTTTGCTCAGGTGCTGAACATCCTTCTCTCCTACTGAAGCATATATGAGTTGAAAATGTGCAGTACATCATATAAATGGATACTGTAAAACTGCACATGGTCTAATCTGCCTCCCATTAGAAAAATACAGAAATTGCAGTGATTCCTTTTCTCTATGAGACAGTTTGTATGTCAGAAACAAACCATTTTTCACTCTTCTAATAAAAAAAACCCTGAAACTTTAGAAAAGACTGATATTCATAGGACATAACAGCACACTTTTACTGGTAATATCAATACTTTAAGAAAAAAATCTACATACCATATGTAACTGGGATAGCAATTTTAAAGCTGTGAATGCATGGCCCCTCTCAGTTCATAAAATTCAGACTCCTTTTCCAAACTCCACTCTTGCATGGGGGAAAAAACGAGAGAGATTACACTAAAATGGGCTCTAAGTTGATCAGACAGAAAACATATTCCTAGAATGTTTAGTAATATTGAAGAGGAAGATATTTAAACCTTCTGTACCTTACAGCATCTGCTCTGGGTACTTACTGTGGGGATTGGGAGCCACCCTTTGGTCATAACTGTAAGTGCAAAATCAATATGATTGACCACAGATGCTGACGGTTTCTGCCCTCTGATGAGGGTTCCTGGTAACCACCTATGAATTCATTGGTCATCCTGACAGATACTCCAAGATTGTCTCTAGTTTAACGTTTACAATATGTACCTTTCTTTACAGGGACAACAGGGATGAGTAATCTCCGCTTGTGTGTAATCTCTTGGGTTTTGAGCATTTTACGTGCTAAATGTTGTCACTACACTCTGTGCCTTCCTTCCTCTATCACATTACTGATGTAGATGAATTTCCACAGAGTGTTGGTAGCATCACTGCTTACTAAAATGACAATTAAAGGAAACAAAACATTTGTAGCTTCATAGAATTCACTTCCAAGAGCCCCATATTGAATAAATTAAAAGGTTCAACTTGAATTACAAAATAACTTTTTCATCATGGTGATTGATGATCACAGATCAGCGTGAAAAGCAGACTAACAAATAGAAAAGACCAAGAAATTGCTACCATATAATTCCAGCAAAACAGGCTAGACACTGATATAGAAAGGCAGAATCCTCAAAGAATGGAAAACACAGATATTAAACCCAAGGAAGGTCAACCAATGGGGCAGAAAGGGAAACTTATGGAAACCAGCCAGGGAGATTAATGTTAAGCCCCACACAACTCTTATTTCACATTGAAAACCACAAACCATTCCCAGAAAGGAAGAAACTATTATGCTCTTAGGCTTGATGGGAATAACCTTCTTAAATCCTTCTCTATTTTATGAGAAAGGACTAAGTTCCCAGAGTTCTGCATTTACTTCTCTCTCTGGACTTTAAAGGCTGTTGCTCTTTCTTTTGACTTGGGATCATCCTCTACCATATCCAGCTTTTGCTAGCCAGTATCAAGTGGAATCAGTCCACGAGACAGAAGATGAATAGTGCATCTGTAAGCACTGAATAACCCAGACAAAGCAGGAAAGCAGAAGTTTTGAATTTGGATCCAAATGAGTTTGGATACAAACATGAGAACATGAAGACTAAGAAACTCAGATGAAGTAGAAATCCCAGAGAATACGAGATACTAGCTGCCCTCTATCCTGTCATGAAGCAGCTGGAATAACCAAGTAAACCGTTATGAGAATACATGTACTTCTTCATGCACTCAAGGTATCTTGCAAACACTACACTACTACACGAGACAAACATTTCTACTTACGTGTTACGTTTGGGGATGAAGATGTGGGAAGGTGGAGTGATCTCTCCAAGCCCACATGGTTAAGTTAGAAGCAACTCCAGGATAGCACAGGAATTTCCACCTGATCCGACTACAAGGCCCTTTGGTCTATGCTTATACCATTGTCATTCAAAAGAAGCTTATTTTTCCTTAAGTTAAGGACCTTCTTCCTCCCATCACCAAAGGAAAGAGATCAGACTGAATCACTGAACAAGTTCCATTGGCTAGAAAGCGGCTTTTTAGTTGTTCTCTGTTAGTGACTCTCAAAGAGTTTTCCTTTTCCCAAAGGCCAGAAGCTCTCCAACAGCACCTTATGTGGAATATTAAAGTCACAGAAAGAAAATAAAAAGAGCAAAAGACATCCATTATGGTGCTTGAGTTTTTTCCTGAGGTATGGGGGCCACCCACATGGCACAGTTTTCTGTGATGAATTTTGTTTAAAAATATATGTATTTATTTCAGACTATAGTAATACAGTCCACTTAGGTTATTACAGTCTAGTGCTACCACTAAGTTCAACACTAGTTTTGATTCATGATTATAGTACCATTAGATGTCAGTATACAATGAATTTGCACTGTGGCTTGACAAAAGGGTATGACTGTATTTATAGTCTGAGTCATTCTTCTCTTATACATTTGAGTAGGTTGTCCACATTTTCAATAACTGGAAGCTGAAACCAACACGCACATAAATCCAGTGAGGAAAGGTCTCGTGTGAAAAAGAGTAATCCCACCTAAAAGACAATGTCATAGCTTTGGGAATTATGACTGCATTAAGAAATGAATGGATTTGAAAGGACTTGACTAGATACATCACAGTGCACACCTTGGAGTGATGGGTTTTCACAGTTAATTTGCTAGGCAAGAGAATGTCACAACTCAGATGTAGCTCCTTCCACCACTATCGATCTAAGTTGACTTACAGATGACTTTAAGGTACTGAATCTGGAACTCAAAACCAACTGAAGGAAAACAAGTAACATAACGTGACTGAAATAATTTATCACCTGGCAATGACACACTGCTTCTATTTATTCTAATACACTTCTGAAAGAAATCGGATTCTTCTTTCAGAAGTGTTCCTATTTCTTCATTGCAGAAGAGCCATTGCTTGATGTGATACTGCTGTCAAAACACAGGAGCTCCTCAATGCTTTGTGGTTTTGAAGGAATAAACACTAACACATTGACATTGACTTAACTAATTAAATTAATGCATACAGCGGAATTGCAGACACTAGCTTGGGCTGAACATAACATAACTCCACCAGGCTTCAAAAATTCCACACAGAGGGTGAACTTTCAATATCCAAAATACCTTGCTTCATGTCCACCTGTACCCTGAAAGTGCTCAAACTCAAATGTCCTCATTCTGGATGAGCTTCGTGGGATTTTCTGTTTGGGCTGCTATACATGATCGGAAGCACTTAATGTGTGAGCAGCAATCTGCAAGGCAATTTAAGTCTGACAGCTTTTTTAGTCAGCACTGATTTAATTCAAAACCATAGAAAAGCAGGGAGTTAAAAGGATCTTGAGGGAACCACTGCTGCCTCCTCCTCCTCTGTGTACAGCAGGCACCGATTTTCAAAAGAAGATTCAGATTCCTGAATTCCAATGAAGAAAAAAAAAGAAGACATCTCCATATATTAGGAAACTGCTCAGGTGCACTCAGTCTCTTGCCTTCTCATGTGGAGAAACAGTTGGTGCATAACCAGCTTCCCTGCAATGTGCTCAGCACATGGCTAACCTGTTTATCTCCTCCCTAAAGGCAGCCACAGTAAAACCTCCCCATGGTGACCAAGACCACCTCCTTTTCTTGTCATGAGGACACAAATTCTGTACCTGGGCATGTGCTTTCAGAAGGTGCTTATGAACTTGTCAGCTACAAGAAGAAAAGGGGCTAATCTATGACTATAATTCTCTCAGGCAATAGGCAGGAACTGGGAAAAGCTCACAGAGTATCTATTTCTGAATCTCCACAAAGGAATATTCATGGTGACTATCTTAGTCACCATGTATTAAAGTCACCATGTTAGTATCAAAGAACACTAACAGAACACTGTTGGTGTTCTTTGTAGAGACTAACAACTTTGTGTGGCAAACTTGGGGTAATCTCTATCAAGCTCCTGGTGACACAAGAAAGAGCCAACAGTCATGTTCACCTGCTCTGGGTGGTGTTTGCACAAAGGCATTTTACAAGAATCAGCCTTTCCACATCACGTGATAGATGTCCTGAATGACAATTATCAAGCAGGATGTGACTTGTGCAGAATCACCACTGCATGTGCTCATGCACATTTTCCTAGCATACAGCTTGTTGCAAACTATAATTTTATCTTCAACACACAGTACTATAGCATATGAGGTAACTAAAACTTAAAACCTTTCTGGAGATGAGCAAACTTCTCCATTTGAATTTTGCCACTATTGTAATGGCAGCAATAAACGCTGCCAGCTTCCAGTATCCAACCAACAATTGTAAGCCTCGAGGCAATTCCTCCCAGTCCCTGGTGTTTCATTGAAAATAATTCAGATGATGTTCTTATTTCTTGATGACACCCCAACTGCCAGCACCTTTGAGAATCTTACTTGCTAGCAGAGAAGAGAGAAAAATGTCACAGAATAAACAACTTTAAACATTTTGCATTTGACAGAACGTAGTTTGAGTAAAAACTATTTTTAAAATAAATCATTCCCTTTGAGATTTTTATTATACTCATTTATTATTTCCACTTTTATCATGTACATTTCTTGCAAATCTTCAACACTGCTTATTAAAATGGAGAATAAAACCAGACTAATCAATTTTGCTTTTGGAATTCCTTCATCAGTTGCCCATACAGGAATGTTATATTTAAATTGCAAACAATACCTGGTGAAATTTCAATCCAAGAAAATACATGTTTTAAACTGAAATCTTAAAACCTTTTCTGGAAGCAGTTCTCTTAATATTGGATTTTGCAACTTGTTTAAACATAATCTATTTTATGTCTATGTTATGCAACCATACTGTAATCTGAAAATGGAGTTATCTAGTGGGAGCAGTATTTCTTCCAAGAACGATTAATGAGCTGAAAATAAAAACCTGATGATGTTACACTTCTCGAACATCAGGCAAATACATAGAACAGATCAGCATGTTTTGTCCAAAGGCTGGAAAGCGTCTTAGTGTCTCCCAACTGTCCGTAAATATATTATACTTTAGAAAAACACGGTGCTCCAAGCTTGTAGAGAGAGTAATATCCCTACTCAGTATATAGACTCCATCATTGTGGAGAGTGCAAGTCAAGTTAAGACCCGATTTTGATGTGTTCTCTTTGAGGTAGAGCCATTCTTTGGTAGCAATGTTGTAAGATTGCACAGTTAACACGTCCTCACTTTGGCCGGATTTTTGGTTTGGTCCAAGTTCATGAATACAACCCCCTACCAGATATATAGTTTCTTCAACAGAGAGCATCTGTTGTTTGCGAACATGGACATCACAAAGTTCAAAGTTGGTCCAGGAATCAGAAGTGGGACAGTACTGCAAAATGTTCATATTTCTATCTGAAACAGAGGAAAGATATTTACAAATAAATAAAGATTATACAAGGTTCTCAAGGAGGAGGATTCTTCCTCCCTACAAACTGTATTAGCCATTATTACAGACTGCTAATGTATTAACAGTCCAAAAGCATAGCAGACCAGGGAAAAAATATTGATTATTGAGAACTGCAACTCTTTGCCCTTGACAAAAAAGTCTGAATGTTCTGTTCCTTTGCAGAGGGAAAAATTAAGCTACTTCTGGCACACTACATGATGTGAATTGTCTGGGGATGCAGATTTTAGCAGAATAATCCCTACCTTTTAACTTATGCTTTTAATCTCATCTCCAATTCATGTTAGCATTTTTTATGAAAAGAGAAATAGAGCAATAGTCTACTCTCCAACAGTGATCACAGATGAATCAAATTATCACAAAGGCAGTATGCTTCTTTAATGGCTGTCAAGTACTGATTTATCATCCAAGCTTAACTTTGGTACTTTGCATTTCATTCCATAAATCAAAGTTTTATAGAATAAATTCATAAAGCTAGCTACATTTCAGCAAGTAGCTTGGATGAGCTAAGGGCACATGTTCAGCACCTTACAGCGAGAGGAACCACATGTCAGAATAACTTAAGAACCAGGAACTCTGTGCTCCAGCATCAGACAGAGGCACAGAAAAAAGCCGAAGCCGTAGTTATACTTCAGTTACAACCTGGTGGATCCATGGGGTTGCAAAGCTGTTATTCTATGAAACTGTTACAATATCACCCTGATTTATGGTGCAGTGGAGACCTCGGATGGGTCCAAGGCTTCGCTAAATTAACACAGAACACGCAGGACTTGTTAGCTAGTAAATTCAGTTTCAATCTCTGGAGACCTGAGATTAAATCCAAACTCAAGTGACAAGCGGCAACAGGTTTGCAGACTCCAGCCTGGTCTTTTAATAAAATCTGCCCTGTATCACAAGTCTATCCTGCACGACGATCTCCAGATGAGCTCCCAAGTGAAACAGCAGACAGTGACGTACTGGCAAGTTATGTAAGGGCACCAGTATAAATAGCCATAAATATAACTGGATTGTCATGAATGAAGTGCATTAGCAGCATGATTAGAGAGGTGCTGATATAGCATTTGCTTGCGCTCTGACCATTTTGAGTAATTGTTTATTGCTTTACTTTGTCTTCTTGAAAACCTTATTCACTTTACACAGGGGAAAGAAGAGGGAAAAATAATCATGTCAATGTTCTCTGAAATTGCTGATCAAAACTCTACACATAGATGATCTTTGTCTACAAACAATGTCTCATTCTCTGACTCACTGCAGGGGGTGCAATCCCAATTAACTTTCTGTCTACAGCAGTAATGTTCCCAGGTAAAAAGTGCTACCATTTGAGAGGACCCATAGGAAACAGAAGCCTACTATGACACAACCCTCATTTGCTCAGTCCAGAGCCTCAGCCTTTTTTATCCACTGAAACAAACAAACAATACAAAATATGAACATCGTAATGCCTGACATGGAGTTTCTATTAGGATTTAGGTTCACAAGTGAGAGCTGAAAACTGGAAGGAGGGTCTTTATTCAAGAAGTGCCATTTTAATTTACAGTGCAAAATTCTAGATCCTACCATCTTTTTGGAAAGTGCAGTGTCAGGAGAAAACTCTACAATTATCAAAACAATAGCCTACAAAACCTACCAAAACTGAGGTGCATGCAGAAATACTAAAAATAAAATTAAAAGTTGCATATTAATTGTTGCATGTGTTTTATGTACTGCACGTAGTGGAACAGCACATGAATCTCAGTGCCTCTCAGTTAGGCCTTAACATTCTCTGACATGCGCATAACTTGGAAGCTGAATCACCAGTGTAATCGCAGCAATTCTGGTTTCTAAGTCTGACTGCTGTCGTAAGCCATGGTGTCACACAAAAAATGATTCTAGACCCTAGTTCAGGAAAGCATCTTTATTCATAACAAGCACAGGCATTTGTTGTCCTGACTGGTCTTGGATTTAAACGTAGGTCTAAATGTGCTAGTTATCCATGCTCACATCTTTATACTGTTTTACTATCCTGTTTGCATTAAAACAGCTTTTAGGAAAAGACCTAGGAAAATATCTAGGAAAAAAGACAGAGGCCTGACAGTCAGTAGCAATCCCATGAGGTGTGGAAGAAGGAAGAGGTAATTCACTATCCTCCTTCAGCTGAAACCACATGTATGAAGTATTGAATAAGGAACTTGACACAGGCCAGCAATCCTGACTACAAATGCTGTTAATGAATTTTAATGGAATAGGATCTGCATCAGCAACATGCCGATCTTCCTATCCATGACACCAGGAGTAGACAGCCTGAAAAAAGAACAGCACGAGCACCAGAAAAGGAACTTGCAAAGTGCAGGCGATGTAGGAGAAAAGCTGGTACTCCCATAATCTTGTAGTACTATTAACCAACTCATAGCTTTTACTTCTTATGTCGTCTTTCTCTAGATAAAAATGACACAACCCAACTCCAGTCTCTAAGGACAAGTCTTGCCATTACCCCATTTCAGTCCCTTCTCTTTGCTCCCTGCTCTCGTCTCAATTGATGTTTCCCCTGATCTGACTTTTCAGCACAGCAAGTGTTGCGTGCCAGACATCTTTGTCTAGTGCCAGACATCAGGGAGCACAATGAACCAATAGGTGCTCTAGCGGGGATAATGGAGGACTGAGACTGCAGAGCACACCACAGCATGGCCTTCCAGATGGATACAGGCATGCCAACATTTTTTGTTTTCCTCAGTGAAGCCACCACATTCTGGGTCAGAATGGATCAGACAAAATACTTTTGAAGGTTATCATCACCACAAGGACCATGAGGGGTGGAAGTGTGTCTTTTACAAACCTTTTAACAGAGCTAAAATCTGCTCAGACACTAGAAGGGACAGCTTGTTCTAACGTCAGTTTAGCTTTGCTTCCATAGTCTGTAAAAGCTGATCCTCTAATTTTATTCTCCACTTTGAAAAAAAGTAGAACTAGTGCGGTCAAACGAAGTGGGCAAGTCCTAGAGATAGGAATTAAAATTTAGGAAATCCTGTTAAATACTGAACATTTGACACGAAAAAAAGATTTCTTCTAAAACTCTGAGAAATGGCACTATGTGCTTAAAAACAACAAATGGAAGCTCTTTTTAAGATGCTTGTTTTTCCACTGGATAAAGTAATTGTCAGGAGAGAATGTAATTTCAAATCCTTCTCCCTGTACAGTATTCTCAGAAAACAGGGTAAAAGAAGGAAGTTAAAAATGTTGGTTCATGCTTAAGCATTTGATTAATTATTCAATTAAGTTATTTCAGCACTGCAAATCTTACCTATAGCTTGAATTCGCCTGTTAAACACTTTAATGCTATACTGAAGGGACCATGACACCTATTAATACACGAGAAATACTATTCCAGACAAATATTTTCTTTGTATTTTTTCTTCTGACAGTTCAAACCAAGTATGGAAAAAGCAAACAAAGTGTATCGGTGGAGACCTCTCTTTCTACTGTGTGATCAAAATTAAAAAAAATGAGGGCTAAGCTGGCTGCAAAAGTAGCATCCATCAATCTGTTCCCTCAAAGCAACGGAGCCCCACGTGCATGCAAGCCCTGAAAAAAGCCCATAAAACCTGTTTCCTCTATGACAGAATTGATCTGTTTGTTTGTTTCACCTTGTCAATTATTTTCTACCAGTGATTTATTTCAACGTGTTTTAATGAGTATTATACAGCTTTTTACACCAGTTCAAAAAGATTTCCTGAGAAAGGGAAGAAAATTATCTGGGCCTTAGAAGAAATCAGGTTGAAAAAAAACCAAAATTAAAAGCAAACCTCGTGTAGTGTATCCCCCGATAACATAGATCTTGCCCTTGCATTCACAGGCTGAGAATTCTGCAAGAGGGTTTGGCATGGACGCTACAAAATTCCACCAGTCGTTTTCTGGGTTATAGCACTCCACGTTGGAAAGGGATTGACCACCGATGGCATAGAGTTTTCCATTTACAGCCAAAAGCTTAAAATTGGACCTGAAAGAAAAGATTGCAGCATAGATGTAGAGAACAATACAAGAAGTAAGGTTCTCCCTATCCAGGCTCCAACATACGCATCATCACTTATAACTTGCACCATCACTTTCAGCTGAATACATCCGAACTCCTCCATGCAAAGCCAAAGTTCTGTAATTACGCTATAATAACTGAGGACAGTAACCAGTGACACTCTGGACGTTAATAACATTGATGCTGAGACTGACAAATATTTTATTTTGGATTTCAAACTGTCACAGTTTGAGATCTAAATGTTTAGTTAACTAATATGTTCAGTAGATGTCTCATTTTTACTAGGCTTTTAGTAAAGTATTTTTAGTAGACAAAAATGTATTATATATACACAGAGTCAAGGATAATATTTTAATTAAAACTGCAGAATTTTCAAACAAGAGTTGATGAATACCTATGTACTCGTCTTGGTCTGTAATATAGAATCCCTTTAATAACCTTAAACAAAAATTTTTAACAGATTGAATGTGTAATGAAACAGAAACACGTTGAATCGTGTTCTACAAAAGAAGGAAGACAGAATCTTCTGCACCTTATTCAGTATTAAAGTACCAAATACATCCTCCATCCCACTGAAGTAAGATATATCTGTAAATTATGTCCCACTCGTAAGTGAGCAAAATACACTGCACTCAACAGGCAGTCCCTATTCTTTTATTTCTTTTCTGTTCCATAATGCTGTTGCATTCCATGCATAGCAAAGGGCAGCTTTCTAATTACTGAAGAAGTTTTATATCTTACACTTTTAAGATATTACAGGCAGAAACAAATGGTCTGTGGATATTACAGAAGCAGGTCTCTAGGAAGAAACTGGAGGACTTGAAGATAGAGGGTTTACATGCTCAGCTATTCCTTCCAGCTGTGCTCTAATAAAAGATGAGTTCTTCCTCTTCTCAGAAAGTCTCACTGCCTAGAAAGGTTGTTCCTTCCCTACTCCTGAGCCAAAATGACATTTTAACATGAGGTATCCCAATTAACTAGATGTGTGAAAGTCACTGGAGTGCACCAGTTCAGCATAAAGCCAAATGGGGAACTGTGTTATGTCTGTAAAACTGAAGTGGTGCTTTAGACTTGCACTGGCCTGCTGAGCAGTAAAGTGAGTTTCAGTCTGCATGAATTCAAGATTCAGAACTTTCCACTAAGTACTTTTGCAGGGCTTTGTCTGGACAAAATGAACCCTGCCTAGCAGCAGACTGCCCTGCAATTTCTTTTTATTAAATATATTTGGAAAAAGAATTTGTTTCCAGATGGAATCATTTTGTTCTTGTCATCCCCATATAACTTTGGAAACTAAAATGCTCCTTTGAAGGAATTAATTGCTTTTTATTTTTTTTTTTTCCTCTGACATTTAGGTCACTCTGTTCATCTCCTCTCTACAGCAATTATGTTTTCCATCTTAGAGGATCCAGAATAACATTGCAATGAATAGTGGGTATGACACAAGGATAATTACTTGCAAAACATGTAAATATTCAAAGCAATGTACCTGTTTTAAAAGTTACAGTGGGGAAAAAAAAATCCATAAATTAACAAAGGGACAAAGCCACAAAATGTAAAAGCATTCTCCAAGAAATCCTTTAAAATCGTGTGTTAGAAAGACTATAGTTCTGTGCCTACAATGAAGATGGTGCAGAACTTCTGGCTTATCAAATGAGTTCACGTGCACACAGATAGCATTTCCTAGTCTAAGATCTTATAGCCACTTTTCAAACGTGCTTAAAGTTCTACCGCAGAGGACATGAACTAACTAAACACATGTGTAGTGTCAGAACATTAGAGAATTCAGAATTCCAACTCACACGTGTTTCTGTAGTTACCCTCTATTTGTAGCCTCTTACTACTTTTTGTTTGAATGGGGATGATGTATCCAGTTTTTGCTTGATGGCCTTCGTATCACTGGATTGTTTCTTGCAGTATAGAGAAAACTATCTGGTCAAAGATATACAGCACAACTTTCTACTTCAATTATCATAGAAGGAGGCCATGCACATTTGTGCCAGTCATTTAACCACTTCCAACATTGGAAAGATGACATTCACTGGAAGTATCTCAGATTTATGGAGCATGCTAACTATAAGGTTCATTTTACTTAGAAGCAGCTGTAGCACACTGTATGTGAAAGTTTGGACAATGGCTTTATCTATTATGAAAAACTTCTGTCATTCACCTTTCCATGCCAATAACAGCAGGTGTTTTTATGGAGAGTGAACATTAGGAAATATTTAGTGTATTTTTACGCTCTTTTAATGTGTTGGAGCAGCTGGAAACAAGGAAACCAAACATTGAGGAGCCAGCCAGCTCTCCACAACCAACAACTGTTCCATGGACCACAGCTTGGAAGCAACGGAGCTGCACAGTCTGTCAGATTCAATTGCGATATAACTCCACTCTCACCAGTGAGTTATCTAAATTTGTGGGATCTAGTGCATACCCTTTTTGTTGGGACACGACATGTCCTTTGTTTCCTCTGAGCAGAACCCCAGGAACACAAGCGAGAGTGAGCTGTGATGTTTTACCATAGCTCACAATACCCTTTTCAGTCAATAAGGACAAGTGCAAAGCACTATATGCACAAAGGAAGAAAAATGTAATGCACAACTGCAGAGGATCTCAAGTCAGAATGCACAGCTTTGTAAATACACGACAACATTCAACAATTTGCAAAAAAGCCTACATTGCTCTGGACTGCATTAACAGCCATAGATGTATCTGTAGGAAACCACTATGAAAGTGGCGATAAAGAGAAGCGCAAGCATTATTCTTGTTCACTGACAGATACAATTCATTTAGTATACAGCAAAAAAAAAAAGTTATCATAGGTGTTAGAGAGGACTTCCTGATCAGAGGGGTGGCTAAACACAGGAACAAGTTACCTAGGAGGAAGGAGGCTGGAATCTACACTGCTGTAGGCTTTCAAGAACAAAGTAGATGTGCATTTGCAAGATAAGCCTGGTCCTGGTCCTGCTGTAGAACAGGAGGATTGGACTAACTAACCTGCGGTTCCTTCCTGCCAAATGATCAACTTTAAAACTTCTCACAGATCAGATTACTTCTTTGTTCTAGAGTTAAAACATTTAGAATAAAGAATTATGAAAGCACAGTTACAAAGGTTATTCCCCACACACAGAGAATTGTGAGCGAAAAAAAAAAGTAGATAGAAAATGAGGAAGGAGGGGGTCTTATAAACCGCTACCATTCCCCAGGAGCCTCTATAGAATCATAGAATAGTTAGGGCTGGAAAAGACCTTAAGATCATCTAGTTCCAAACCCCTTGTCACAGACAGGGACACTTCACACTAAGCCATGCTGCCCAAGACTCCATCCAACCTGGCCTTGGACATCGCCAGCGATGGAGCATTCACAACTTCCCTGGGCAACCCCTTCCAGTGACTTACCACCACACGGTAAAGAATATCTTCCTAATATCTAACCTGAACTTCCCCTGTTGAAGTCTGAACCCATTACCCTTTGTCCTACCACTAAATTCCCTAATGAAGAGTCCCTCCCCAGCATCCTTATAGGCCCCCTTCAGATACTGGAAGAATGCTATGAGGTCTCCACGCAGCCTTCTCTTCTCCAGGCTGAACAGCCCCAACTTTCTCAGCCTGTCTTCATATGGGAGGTGCTCCAGTCCCCTGATCATCCTCGTGGCCCTCCTTTGGACTTGTTCCAACAGTTCCATGTCCTTTTCATGTTGAGAAAACCAGAACTGTACACAATACTCCAAGTAGGTCTCCTCTCCTATATTCCTATAAGAGTCCTCAGGATGGCAGCAGTTCAGGCACAGATTGCTCACCAAAACCATGTTCCACATGCATGTGTATAATCCCAGCCAGGGGTTTACAAGGGTCTTACAAGCCTGGAAGATTTACCTGCCATGAGTAGGAAGGTTCTGAAGGAAAATAAAAGTGGAATATACAGCTGTAACTGGCACATGCAGTAGAAATCCTATATTATTTTTTAAATACCAAATTTCAACTGACAGCATCAAATTAAAGAAAAGTATGGAAAGGTATTTAAGGACATTACTTGAACGGTCCCCAATGTGCTTTGTTACCTTCTGGTCCCCAAAGACCACAAATGGTCTTTGGCAGCTCTTACAGGAAGTTTATTCCATGAAAAAGTTCAGGTTGTAAGACACTATGGAAAGTACAGCAATACCTCTAGAATGAAAAGATCTACAAACTGTGATCTGTTATGGCCTATCTGTGACCAACACTAGATTTAGCCCCCAGATGATGACGAATTACAGGCTCAGTCACAAGCTTCTTATATGAGCCTGAGCAAATTATTTTATCTCCCTTGTGTACGCATAAATAGGGAATAACATTTTCTCAAGCTCATGTGGGCAACATAAGAATAATAAACAAGAGTGACCTATTGTGAACAAATTTAAAACTACTACTGCAGTAAATAAGACCTTCATACCTAGAAAGAAAGCTAACAGCTATCACCTACACAAAAATGACTGCTAAGTACTCGGCATACAGCTGACAGATTTTGTTGCCTACTTAGAAGTTGAGACTATTTAATCTATGTATATGTAGAGAATCCAACATCCTGGGACTCTATATTACAATAAAGGAAATAATTAAACATTAAAATTACACAGAATTTACATGGCTTGCTGAGGGCAGAGAGCTTCGTATAGTAATAGCAAATCAGCATGATTATTTCCATAACTCCTCAGCCTTTCTTCGAGGCCAACATATGCATCCATTCATATAGGCCAAATCCAGATACTCTTGTTATCTGAAGTCAAGCCACCTTCAACGGGAACTAGAACCCTTCCTCAAGGTATGTAAAAAATTCACTCATGAGTGAATTGTATCAACTGACATAAATTCATTTGGCAGACAAGTCACATGACTGTAATTCCTAAGCAGCACACCAGGCAACTGCTCTGCTTATTTTACTACAGCATAACAAACTAAAAATACAATGCCTAGCAAACTGCAGATCTAATCGCAGCACATCTGTGTAGCAGACAGGCATCAGTGCTGTTTGCGCTAAATGCAAAATCCTTGAGCCTAAAAAACTCCCTGCTCTTGGCTCCTACACCACAGGCCATACCTGCCTTCTGGCCGCAAAACATTAAGAGGGTCATCAGAGACCAGAAATGTTATGTTAGACAGAAAAAACAGTAATTGTAACTTCACAGTTGAGACTTCATGAAGATGTCAAAAACATGTTTTATGAAGGGGTCAGCATAATTTCCATGAAAAGAACTTACCCTGATTATCATTCAGGGAGCAACATAGTCATTTGCTGCTACCTTGCAGTCTAGTGACAGATGTAATTGTGGATTCGTTTTGGCCTGCAACAATGTCATGGTTTAAGCCTCTCCAACTCACGCAGCCCGTTCTCTCACTCACTTCCCCCTCTTTCTTCCCCCCACTACCAGGTGGATGGGAAGGAGAATCGAAAAGAATGCAACTCCCACAGGTTGAGATAAGAACAGTTTAGTAACTAAAGTATAACACAAATCACTACTGCTACCACCAATAATAATAATGACAAGGCAAATACAAGGAAAGAATACAATTTCTCACCACCTAATACCAAGCCTAACCACGCAGCGCACCCCCCACCCTTCCGGGTCTCTGCTCTCTGCTTTCCATCCTGGGCATGACGTGCTGTGGTATGGAATAACCTCTTTGGTCAGTTTGGGTCAGGTGTCCTGTCTCTGCTTCCTCCTGGCTTCCCCTCCTCCCTGGCAGAGCATGAGGCTCAGAAAGTCCTTGGTCAGACCAAAACATTACCAAGCAGTAACTGAAAACACTGGTGTTATCAGCCCTGTTCCCAGGCCCAAAGTCAAAACCACAGCACTGCACCAGCTACCAAGAAGGAGAAAAATGACTGCTGCTGCTGAACCCATGACAAACAACTACCATGAAATATAAGAATAGAGACTATTCAAAAAATATCAATTTGCACACTACTTTTCTACAGTAAATGGTCAATGTGATATTCTATCCTAAAGAATACCTTCCTGTCACCTGTGATGGGCTTCAAGATTAAGCTGGCATGGCAGCGTAGCTGAAAACAGCAATGTGAGGAGAAAACAGCCATATGTTTGTATCAGATATAAGGATTATATATCCTAGAAAAAAGGGAAAGTGTGGGGTGGAGAAGGCCAATCCACAGTATGAACAGTCAGGTTGTAAGGTGAAAAAAGGGCCTTGAGAAAGCACTTTTCTTTAGAAAGACCTCATTCATGACACTGCAGGATCATTGCACATAACATCTCTCTTCCTATATATACATCCTACAAACCAGTGCCAAAACCTCGTAACTCGATCAACGTGGGACTTCTATGTTTAAGTTAATTTCCATAGGAGATGCTGTGTGGGCTGACCCCATAATACTTTTTTACCGAGGCCAATGTGCTCTCAATCATGATCATAGGCAAGACTGCCAAAGGGAGGCCAGCTGAAACATCTCAGTTCCCACAGGCACCTAGGAGAAGACTGCTTATAGGCTCAGTCTCTAAGAAATGTGCCTGTAAGAAAAGGTGTTTGCAGTGTTTAAAAGCTAAACACTTATTTTACAGATTAAATTTTTCATAACACTATTCCATGAAGCAAGAAAAACTGAAAAACACTGTTTCTGATCCATTCAGAGGACTGATTATGGAGGTAATCATTTCAGTGAAATTCTCTTAACAATATAGGAAGTGGGGGAAAAAGGGTGAAATAGGAAAGAGCTAGTTTTAGGTCAAACCCGTTTTGAGGGGGTTTAGCTGGCAAGAGCTAAGTAGAGACTGGAACAGAGACTGCAGTTTTACTACCAAGATACAAAGCATTTATGCCAATGCTTTGGGTCTCTGCATGCTCTTTGAGTTTACTGAATGTAGAAGAGAATTTCCATTCTACAGTGAATTTTCACCTCCTTACTTGTTCTTTTGCAGACAAAGATTTTAACACTTTTTCTAAAATGGAAACAGTGGGGAAGTTCCAATTGTATAACTGAAACCTTTTTGTTTCAGTGAAGTAAAAGGCTTTGTTTTGATAACTCTTCAGTATAACTAAGGTAGAGCAGCCACAACCTTGGGTCAGGGAGATGGGCTCTCTTCTTCGGTTCCCCTCAGGGATAGCTCTCTGTAATTCTTCCAACTGTAAATTATACAAGTGCTTCTGAGCACTAACTTTAACATAAATGTCAAACAAACAATTCAAAAGGACAAAAGAAAAAAGCAAAATGGTCAAAACGGCAAATGATTCCCAGATCCAAATATACTCACAAAGTGAGAAATTTCTCATGATCTTCTTTACATTTTTCTGGTGACTACTTCACTGAAATGGAGGACTATGAAACGTTCAGGTTTTTATGAGACTACAAACCAATGAAAAACTGCTCCAGCTATTTTTTTCTTCAGACATCTCCAGCTCTGATAGACTGTATATCCCCATTAGAAAAACTTGTCACGTTACTGAAATTCATATATATCACAAAAAAAGTAGAATTTTATCTCCTTTTTTAAAATCTTTGTTATTTCAAAGAGAACTTATACTACCAGCGAGACAGCTGTTTTAAGAGGCTAGCTCTGTGTACACTGCAACTTAAATAGAACAGGGAGCCCACCACCATTTCAGACCAAGGTGACTGATCACATGGTGGAAGGCCATAGCACAATCCTTCTCTGCCTATCTCATGTTCTCCCATGGCTAAGGCTTTTACCACCAGCATTGATGCAAACAAGTCCCATCCCCCTCACCCCTTCCTGGCCACAGCAGGGTACGGAATTGACTGTTCATGGTAAAGACCAGGTTTGCCAGGCTCATCCAACAGCATGCTGCCAAGCCACTGCCAAGCACTGTGGTCCTTCTCACCACATGATGCCAGAGATGCAAGTTTTCATTGAACAATTCATTGCACGCACAGAGGTCTGAATCACTTCTCATAACGCTGAGTCCAGTCAACACCACGTGACTCAACAGGGTCTGTTTCGACAACATACATGGACACACGTGTATTTCAGGGAGAAAGGGTTACCTCTTCTGGTTCATAGAAGCCAGCTGAGTCCATTCGTTTAGGCAAGGGTTGTAACAATGGGCAGCCGAAATCTCCTGGCTGGTGATCCTGTAGCCCCCAACAATGAACAGGTAGTTGTCCAGCATTGCTGATCCATAGCCTCGGACATTCACCAGATCAGGAGGCAGGTTGTTGGCCAGGGGCAGCCACCTCTCTGCTTCCTCATCATACCTCAGCATAGACCACGGGGCTTCCACCTGAGGGTGACGGCACAGAGGCAGGCCCAGGGAGGAGGCACCCATGAAGTCCCCGATGGCCACGAGGGTGGCGGTACCCTTCATCCGCCTCTCCTTCAGGTGCTGCTGGAGAGCATGGGGCAGGAGGAGGTGCGGCTGGGCATCGGGCCTCCGCAGCACCTGATGGTAGTGGGCAGCCATGAAGTCTAGACAGGCATCATGTAAGTCCTGGAGACCGTAGACCTGAGCCAGCCGGTGCAGCTCAAAGCAGTTGCCCAGCCTCACCTGGGAGAGGAGCAGGCGGAGCAAGGGGGTGACCTGCAGATAGGAAGCAGCCTCCACCAGCTCCTCCAGCAAAGGGGGCTCCTCATCGCCCCCCTCCTCCTGCTCCAGCGGGGCCAGGCAGGAGGTGTTGATGAAGTCCAGAACCAGCTCCAACCCCAGGGCGCTCAGCCCCCCTCGCAGCAGCTGCTCCCCATGGCCCTGCCCTGCTTCTCGCATGCCCGAGCGATAGAGGGCTCGGAAATAGTCACTCTGCTCGATCAGCTTCCTCTTGCACACCGGATAGCACTTGTCCCCCAGCCGGATCTGCACCACCTCCTCCCCTTCGTCCCCTTCCCCTTCCCCCTCCTCCTCCTCCTCTTCCTCCTGCCGCCGCGGCCCCGCCAGGGACATCGCTCACCCCCTCCCCGGCCTGCGCTTCACCCCGGCCGCCGCCTGCTCCAGCCAGGCCCCTCCTCCGGCCCGCCGGGATGGGAGGAGCCGACGCGCCGGGCCGAACTAGGCCGGGTCGGGCTTCGCCGGGGAGGCGGAGGAGGGAGGGCTGGGAAGGCGTTGCTTAGCTGCTCTGTCCATGCAAGGGAAGGAAAAAAACAAAACCAGCAGAGAGGAAAGGAGAAAAAAGCCTTAAAAAGGCAATGTTGAGCGCTGCCCCTGCGCTGGGCACGGGGATTCCACCCGGCCAGGCTGGCGGAGTGCTCATCTGCGGAGGCAGAACAGTGTGTTCCCTTGACCTTTGTCCCCCCCCCGCTGGTTAACTGTGTTCTAACCTCTTGCCATAAATGTACTCGGCATCCTTGCGAGGGCGAATATGCTCGAACCGCTCACGCAGGAAGAAAAAAAATGGTGTGTACATGTATTTGTGCATTGCCAGGGAGGCGGAGGGAGCGCAGCAGTCAGCTTGGTGTCCGGGCCCAGGCCTGGGGCACTGGAGGCATTCCCTAACAAAACAAATGTCACCTGCCTAGTAGGATTAGGCAGTAGGATTTAGGAACCCCAAGTGCCATACATAATTCTGCCGTGACCTTCCAGATCCCTCCTGCGTAAGCCCCTTCATGTCTCAGCTCCTGGTTTGATGTTTAAAGATACTGTATAACCTGTTCTCTTGCTCTTGTCTTTTCTGTTTAAACTAAGTTCCTGGGATAAGATAGTTATGTTATTCATGAACTTGATCCACATACCAGGGCCCCAAGTTTGTTTGACATGAGCAAGGAAAGGAGCAAACCAACAACTGAGCATCTTGGGCAGGGATGAAGTGACAGCTTTGCTGTTTGCCTTGTTGCATTCTTGAAATACAATGATGGTCCTTTTAAAAACAAACAACTGCTGAAACAGATGTGGAAGTCTGCCATGCTGCGTACTTTTTATGTTTATAAAGATATTTCACCTCACCTCATGTACTGCAGACCATAGAAACTCCCTTTAGTAGTAATGTGATTCATCTCCCATTACTGCAGATTGTTTTCAGGCAACTCCCTATTTCCACTACGCAGAAAGGATAATTTCCCGCAACTGTTCAAACTCTTCAGAGTGGTAGTAGGCTGTTTCTTTCTTAAGGGTTGTTTGCTTTTTGACATTTCCTGTGTGAAATGATCCTCTCACTGTTTTGTTCAGCTTCTAAACTCTGGCCCACAGAGATGACATGAATGTCAATCTCGGAGTTACAGGTTGTCGTTGTTTTTCTTCTGACTTTTCTGAAAGCTTTTGTTGAGGTGAGGTGGATTTCTGTGCATTTTTGTTTTTCTACCTCACTCCAAAGCATTTTCATCATCTTGCTTTTGAAAGGCTCATTTCATGTTCTGAAATCCTTGTATATAGGATTTCAACCAGTTCCAAAGAGCTCTCCTCAGCAGCCTCAGTCCCAGGTCACTATCACCTCTCATTTTCTCTTTCCTACTGAGTTTCACTGTTTGCTTGCTTTCTGTTCCTCTTTCATTCTCCTTCAATATTTAATTAAGAGTCCTAACACTTCAGTAGGAGTCTAATCCGTATTTCTTTCTTGTACTTTAATTCCCACAGGCAGACATTTCAAGTAATTGTCATCATTTTGAGGTAAACAGAGAGCATGTGTCGTGGCCATTATGCTCCCCTGCTGGAATACAGTATGATTGCCAGCATGGTGGTATGTTTGCCATCTTTAGACATCTGTTTTGGAGTCTTGCATGTTTGATGTATTGGTAAGTTAGCTTCTAATTGGTGTGAGATTTTTTTCCGGGTAGTCAGCTGTGACAAGTTCCATTCCCTCAAAGTGTAGACAGCACAGCCCGGAGAGCTAGAATATTTCTTCTGTTGTCTTATGTGCCTTCCTGTTGTCTGTATGCCTGCGCCTGTCTACTTGCCAAGGATTTCAAGTCTATCTTCCTCACCAAACCTCAAGGCCATGAGGTTTTTTTAATAGACTGGATCAGTTCTGTCATGCACTAATACATGTTTTCTTCATGCCAACAACATTTTGAGAGCACTGCTTTCATCAGAAGCCGTCACATGCACAAGGGATCAGCAGCACTCTGTTAAATGTTCATTGTTTCCTTAAGCAATTATTTTTACTAGGCTGATTGTCAGATTGTCAGCTATCTGTGCTTTATGCAGGCTTAGGACTGGGCAATTATGTTAAGTCAGAGCATGCTGACAGAGTAGTTCCCTTGAGGGTTTTACTATGCTAATCAGTCAGTTTGTATGGTCTGCTCATATAGTACTTATCCTGCAAATGCACCAAGGGAAGAACTACCTTTTTGTTCCATTTTTGTAGAGATAGTTCCATCTGTTTCCCAATCCAAAGATATACTGGTTTATGCTAAGAACAATAGTACATATTATTATCCTGGAATTGAAGAAACGGTCTTACTCTTTCACCAGAAATCATCTTGGTTGATCTTAAGAGAGTAAGAAATGTATTTTCCTGAGTTAAAAATGGAACTCTAGTCCTAGAGCTATGAAGTGGCGATCTCTAGTGAAAAGCCATAAAAGACTTGAATGATCCTTGAAACAAATATGAAAGGCAATCTGTCACTCTTTAAGAATATCCTGAAGCATGAAACAACATGAAAACAAGTTTGCATCATGGTAAATGTTAAATGAGCACGTGATAAATGAGTAAGACCTCTACACAGAGAGGAAGACAAAGGTAACTGTGCTCAGCTTTTCAATGACTAGCTTTTAGGGTTTGCCTTCTGGGGCAAAATCTTCAAGCTGTTTTACATAGTTCAGGTCTCTTTTTACAGTGTTTGACAGAGTAATTTATCTCAAGGAAAGGATTCTTGAGTGCCAAAAAATTGAGTGTGAAGACAGCAGAGAGTGTCAATAAGCCATCTCTTGCTCTAGAGCAGAGATGGACATTTCTGCTTGGGATTCACAGTCTAGACACTTTTTCCTGTGCTCAGTGCCTGAACTGTTTTCTTGTACTTAATGCCTGAATTATTTCCAAGGCTGAAGAGAGATCACTCTTTTCTTTTAGAAAGACTTGGAAATGGAAGAAGCTCTTTTATACAGCAGCTACATTGTAAGAGACCATTCAACCATGAGATGGAAAACCTAAGCTTCTGACCCGTTGTCTGCCTGGGCATACTGTTCTGTAGCCCTCTGATTTTCCAGCATAGCAAAAGCAAGGAAACACAGAGAGTCAGGAGGAGCTACGGCTGTAGGATAGGAAAAGCAAAGCCAGAGATAACTAGAAAGAAGTAGCACTCTTTCTGTTTTGTGTGGATCTCGGCTCATGCTTCATGACTGGCAGGGGATATGTATTGGGCTGGTGTAAGCCTGCTCTGCGTGCTAAGACCGAAACCTGCTTACACTTTAGGTTCACTTCAAGTAGAAAACCATAGCCACTTGTTTTTCCTCTGTGAACTACTCAATGGCTTTTTGTAAAGTCAGAAGACACAGCAAAGCAGGGTAAAAGAAGTATCAGTGACTGGGAATCAGAATGACAAATGTTTTTCTTGGCAGGAAACCTGGTTTACATGTACATGAAATGTAGCCTGGATTTCTTTGTGGGTCAAACCCAAGATCACACAAAAAAAATCTGCAGCAGAGAACCAAACCCTTAAGCACCAGTACAGTGTCTAAAGGAAGACTCCAGTGGTTTTGTGTTTGGTTTAGGCAAATCTCTTGATTCAACACAAAGACATTGAATAATACATAAGAACCAGAAAGTAACACCAACCTGAATGCTCTAAGGAAAGGACCACATAGAGGGGAAAAAGCCCAAAGGACAAATTGAATTCCTTTTAGACTTGCTAGTCTAAAATGTGAACTGGAACCAAATTGGGATATTAAAAATATACATGCTATCTAATATAAAATATAAAGTGCCACATTCTTCCCTTTGAGACGCCAGGGATTTGTACTATACTGCCAGGGAACTCTGCATTGAGTAATAGTGGAATTACTCAAGAAAGGAATCAGTTTTTTGGAAAGGATTCACCAACTGCTGCCATTGTTTAGTATTTTCCTTGTCACAGGATACAAAGTAAGCATCTGTGGAACATAGGAAATATCCTGCAGTATTTCAGCATTAAAAATATCAGTATTCTAAAGGCTCTTGGCATTTCTGAGAGGAACTGAATGGAGCATAATTTTATTTCAGCTGAAATCTCTATTATTTGTGAAGGATGAGCTGCTAAATAAAGCTAATTTCTTTTTTCAGATTAGCAGCCAAACAAAGCACTTTTTACACAATGCACTTCTTACCCAATGAGCAATACTATTAAAAAAACCCCTCATCCAACCACTCATATTTCTAATCACACTTGTTTAGGCTTTATTCCTCATTATTTTCTGTTTAATTTTCCTGCCTTTGAGGTACTATTTAATATTTATTCCTTGCAACAAACATATGTTGTAACACTACTGAAAAAAGTATTTGGAGTGGTATTTTTTTTTAATACTGATTATTATCGACTACTTTCAACTTATCCTTGTTTCAGTCAAATTTAATTTATGAGTGATTAAATTGTGTGCTATTGAGCTCTCTCTGGACAGCAAAAGGCTGTTCCAATGGTCTGTGTGTTAGTGGGCATTCTCTGTGGCTCATAGAATCATAGAATAGTCAGGATTGGAAAGGACCTTAAGATCATCTAGTTCCAACCCCCCTGCCATGGGCAGGGACACCTCACACTAAACCATGTCACCCAAGACTCCATCCAACCTAGCCTTGAACACTGCCAGGGATGGAGTATTCACAACTTCCTTGAGCAACCCATTCCAGTGCCTCACCACCCTCACAGTAAAGAACTTCCTTATATCTAACCTAATGAGAAAGTTCTTTCACCAGACAGCAGAATGGAGGCATAAGTGTGTAAATTGTTACAATGGCGTTCAATCTGTTCTGGTTTTTATGCCAAAGACGCAGTGAAGAAGTTCTTTGAAACTCTCTCAGTGAAATAAGTGTTCCCTCACAAAACCTGAAGGGGGGTCAGGCTACTGGAGGGCTCTGCCTGCTGCTGAACCTTCTGTTAGGGAAGTTTATTCTGTGCAATTGCATTGTGCATCCCCAGCCAGGATTTTCTTATGTAGCTCTGTCTAGATGAGAGTAAACTGGATGCTTTTAAAACAGCATATATCTAAATACCGGTGTAGACAGCAGAGCTGAATTTTAGTACATAATAACTAGGTAAGATAAATGGTAATCCACATGGAAGAGTTTTACTAAGTATCCAGCTATATAAAATTCATCACAATATTGAAACTCCATCCCCTTTGCCTTGTTTCAAGTTCTGTCATAAATCAGCTTTCATTCATTAGCGTTTGCTAAACATTGTGCCTTTTCTCATAAACCTCGGCTCAAGTTTATATATATGCCAGTAGATTTATATTTGTATAAATCTAATCTGGCTCAGACTTCTGTTGCTCTTTGTTTGAACACACAGATTCCAGCATTCGTGCAGAGGTTTTACCGGAATTAGTCTGAAGCCAGGCTCCAAGAGGATCTCAGGGCCTGGCAGCCACTTTGAAACAAGGGTTTAAAAAATAGTTTGCACAAAGTCCCAGGAACAGAAAGTGTAATATTTCACCTCTTTTTGTTGCTCGGATGGGTCTGAAACCAGGGTCTTGGACCAAATCATCCCAAACATTAAAGAAGGTCAGATTCATTAAAAATTTGATATATTGCTCCAAACCAAAATCTGACCACTAATAGCTGTTTTTGAAAAAACAATTCTCTCAGAAAATGCTGTTTTGTTGGACTTAGGATGTTTTGCAAGAATGTTTTGATTTCAAGGAAATTGTAAAGAAGAAACAAAGCGAGCACATTATTTCAGTGATATAAAAACAACTTGCTTTGATTTTTTCCAAAATACTTACATTTCATTATTTCATTATTTGATGATTCATTCATATCATAATACTTAGTTTAGGTAAAATTTTGACTTCAGCACTGCTGTAATAAAGGGAAAATACATGTACATATCTAAGAAAAACAAAATAAAGATGATTTCAACACAGGCATGCAATTAAATTTACTCACATGGAGCACAATACAGGCAAAGAGGTCCACTGACTTAGATTATTAGGGTTGACGTTGCATGGGATTTTGCTGCACATTTGTTTTAATAAGCTTACCAATGTTCAAAGGACATAGGCAGGTTCACACCTCATCTGGGAAACTGGTTTCATTTCACAGCTGGTAGTTGTCATCTTTCAACTGCTCTGTCAGAGACAACCTAAACCACAGATGATTTAAGCTAACATGTTTGATTATAATTGTAGCAGAGAAGTGCTTTACGTAGCCAGTGCTGGTCTCTTCGCACACCGAGGCAGGCTGGGTCTGTGCTAGCAGCAATTATTTGCTATGAACTTCTGCATCATCATGGCAGCACCAAGGATGTTTGCATTGACACTTCTGGGCCTGGGGGTATTTCTCACTTCTCTCCTATAGTCTACTTGGTAAAGGGAAGATGCAGACAAAAGGCCCAGTTGTCCTCTCTTGTCCAGTCTGCATTTACATGAGGGATGTATCCCTTTTTGATCATTTGGCTTAACCACCACTGAAAGAGCAGAACAAAGGAGAAACTATAAAAGACAGGCACTAGTCTGAGACATAGCAACTAACACCACTGTCTCCCACCACTGTTCAACCGGCTTCAGCTTGACCCAGGATGTGGAGTTTCCTCCCCATTAGGGCTGAGAGAGGACTTCAGTACAGTCAGCAGAGAAGCGTGGGACAAAACCAGCATGGACAACAGATAACCCATGAACAAAGACAGTGTGCAATGTAGTTTCAGATGTGTGGATCTGACAATAGAATCAAAGCTTTGGCGTTTTCCATCCTTTTTGAGAATGCTTTCCTGTATGTAGGCTGTCTTTCTGGTCTTTACATATGCTGAGTACTAGAACAATATATTTCATATAAGCTAAATACAGTTCCAAATATCAATACATCTCTGTTACTTTATAGTGAAAAAATGTCTGCTTTGACTATATTTGGCAAAAAAAGAGTTAATGCCCATGATGAATCCTTTGTGCTGGGAAGCTCTGGGATTGTGCCATTATCACTGCCAGCCCAGGTGGAAAACTTCAGGTACTGTTTCTAAGAATCATTAAAAAGATCACTCTTTTCTTTTGTGACAGGCACATTTATATCTCTTTTACTGAAAGGTCTGCAAAGACACCCATGTTCTCACAGAAAACAGGCAACTGACTTTTTGTTTTCCAGGAAGAAATTTGAGAAGTCAGATGAAAAGAACTACTAAATAACATGAAGTGCTCATCTGATACTGGCCATAGACTCCTCATTAACAGTAACAGTCTCTTGATCCTTCCTTGCAGAGCACATGGAACAGTCGGTCACTGGTTTGCAGGTAAGACTCAAGTTTTTCCTTCTTTCAAAATTATTGTGATTTAGAACTTCAGTATTAAACTGCATATATGCATTTCCCATAGGAAAGGCGAAGTTAAATTATGGGGAAGCTGGCAGAAGACTGAAATTTGACAGACCTTTTCAGTTTTAAAAGGAAATTGTCTAAATCAACTATTTATTCAGTTATTTCAAGCTATTTCATTATATGAAAAGTTTTCCTGCAGCTATTTCTGCTCTTATAATTTGTTCAGAAGCAGAGAAGGGAGAAAGAATGACAAGTAATGAAAAAGAAAAAGGCTGCTTGGTTGAGGCACACAGGAGAACAGAATAAAAACATGAAGGTACCAAGACTAGCAGCGTGTCTGTTGGCAAACAGTACCAAAGAAAGAAAAAGAGATTTTAAATATACTTTGAAAACAGATAGATCTGTACACAACAGAACTGTTTTGAAGCCTAGTTTTGAAAAGGCATAATTAAATATTGTGCAGAGTGAGTATTCTCACTTACTGTGTTTGGTGACTGCCTGAGTGTAAGTAGCAGGTACTTGAGAATTTGTTACTTTATTCAAAACATGCCAAAGAAAAACATACTGTATGTTCTGAAAGATGCTTAGATGCTCAGGCATGTTAACATCCAGTCTCACACTTTATCCTAATGTCTGGGCAGAGCCCCACTGAAATCAAAGAAATTGTATGGTATCTCAGGTCCACGTAATTGAAGTAGGTCACAGGGTTAGTCCTTTATTATTACTCTTTTTCCTGAAAATGAATAAGTGAACACGTTTGTCATCTACACACTTTGCAAGGCATTAAATGCACAAAAACAGAGGAACTGAGACAGCCTAATCTTTATGTAACTACAAATACATATACCATTAAAGCTCATGCACCCAATATAAATACTGTTTTGTATCAGTTTAATCTCCTTGTTAACTGCTTCCTCCAGTTATTCAGAATCTTCTACAGTTCTCTTCTTGGAGATACAGGAACAGTAGAAATGACAAAATCAATCAGGAATCAACATTTTTGCATGCAAGTCTTACAGAATAAAATAGATCCAAAATTCATACTAAATGCTGGTGGTAATGCCAAAATAAAGGCCTATCTTTAAAAATTCTGAGTGTGTCCCATATCAAGTGAAGCCTCAGAATATTTGAAAAGCTGAAATAAAAGTTTTAGAAAAATATAGTCAGTAGTGCTTTTGGCAATGGTAGATAAATGTCTGAAAACATCCCTGTGCGGTCCACTGAATGCAAACTAACACGTGTATTGACACATATTTAAGGCTTTAAGTTGTGATTTTCACAGAGATGAAAATAAAAACAGAGCACATCAAACTACCAAAACTAAATAACACAAGTGCCAAGGGCTGGTTTTCAGGACAGAGGCTTAAAGAATTGCCCACTTATGCTCTTCCTTACAATTTAATTCATGCATTCCTCACAACAGACATGCAGTCTGCATGAAAACAGTTGTTTAGAATCCTCCTAATTATAGCCAGCAGTTCTGCTGAATAAATTGGTCTTGCTGTTGGATCAACAGGAGTTAACCTGCTATGAGCTTTATTACCTTCTAAGGAGCATTGTAAGGAACAAAAATTGTATACATGTCAGCTCATTTCCAAACTGGGGGCCTTGTTTAGCAAAACAAACACTTATAATGACTGAAGAATTAAAATGAGTTTGAGGCTCCCCCTCTCCATGTAACTGATCTATACTTCATGTAGAACTGAGAAAATTCCTTGATTCTAATCTTGAAGGAAAAGAATACAATCTAAATAATTTTTTTATATATCCAACACACAATTTTTATTTTAGACAACCGTATGTCTGTAATTCTCTCAACCTCACTATATAGCCCATTGAATTTAAATCAACTATGCACTGTAATATTTTAAAACCTTTCTGTATGAAAGGTATACAGAAGTGAGAATTAGGGATCAGTCTGGATCGTTTTAAGAAATAAAACACTGTGGAGTTTCAGGTTGCAGTCCAGGTGCTTCAAAAATTGCCTCCCTATATGCCAACTATATTATCTTTCTTCCACAGGCCTTTTCTAAGCTTAAACATAAGTAGAAATATCTATACTGACTGTTCAATAGTCTTATTTTTCAATATTCAAACTTATTGGGGTGAGACTTGATTACCCATCTGGTCTAGGGATGAATGTATGTTATAGCCTTCTGCAGACATACTCATCTATTCACAGATCTTTGTAAATAAAATTGTAGTATTCTTGCAACCAAAACAGAATAAGGAAAGGGAACAAATTTCCACCTCTGACTGGCAGACAGAATTAGATAGTTCAGTTTATTGGTATAGAAGGAAACTAAATTTGCAGCTATCAGGTAATTCAAAGTGTTAAGACACTAAACTGAGCTGTTTCTTCTGTGTTGAGTGTAATAGTGTACCTGAACAAAGTGGCAGACCTTCCTGCTCTCAAGTGACTGTACTGCATACTTTCAGAGATGAGGTGAAACAATATGCTGAGCGTACCATTATTCACCCCATGGTAAGGCTGTCTGACTAGTTTGCTCTTAGAAGGACCAGAGACACAAACTGGGGACCAAAGAATCTCTGAATGACTAAAACCAACTTGTGCTTTTTGAGTCTCAAAAATTGTCTCCAAATAATTAAGATAAAGAACAATAAAAGTAACTGATTTAATTGTGTGTAGCTCATGAAATGGCTGCTTCCTTCCAGCAGCTGCCCAAGCAGCATCATGGTAGTTGTTTGGAAAACACATCCCCTGGCTCATAAACTTGGCAGAATTTGCAGTATCCTCTCCACTCAAGAGATTGTCTCTTAAGATGCTGGTCTGAATTTTAGTGCATTCATGGAGGAGAAAGTGCACTGAGCAAGCCCCATTACATTGAAGAAATGGTTCTGCTGGTGGCAATAGCAGAAGTGCTGTTGGTTCTGGGTTTGGCTGGGGAATCAGACTCTCTCTGCTCACCCACTACCTTTTACAAGAACTGCTGGATCCGACGCTTCCCAGGTCTTCTGATTGACCTGCAGGAATCACAGAAGAGGGGAGCCCAGGTGCTGAAGATTTATGAAGAAATCTCACCCCAGCAGTGCAGCAGGACCTGCTGCCTTCTGAGGAATGGTGAGTGTTCATTATCAGGATCGTGGCATACCTTAAGATTTACATCACAACATATGAGGAAAAACATTTTTGGTAATTTTTATATAAACATTATTTGAAGAAGAAATAACGGAAAAAAGTACTTTTTGAGGCAGAAAAGCAGAGGCACGTTGCAACAATTGTTGCCCCATCTTAGTCCCTTAGAAAGGAATTCGTAATCTGATTTTTTTCAGAAGACTACACTAGAAACACATGAAAATCTCAGGATCGGCTCTGAAATTTTAGATATCTGTTACAAAGCTTATGTTTTAATGCCCACATTAAAACAATAACTCTTCAATATCCAACACCATCTACTCCTTAAAGAAAAATCAATGCCGATGATTCCAACAGGCCTCTTCTTCATAGAGTGTGGTACTAGACTAGGACATGGTCAAGGAAAAAGGGAAACACACAATTTGTCCTTCTTTGAAATACAAGAATATTTATTTTCTTGGAGTGAGAAGTTTTTTATGCTGTGTTTACAGCATGTTTCTGGTGCAACCCAAGTATAATGTTAATATGAACAATAAAATTTCAGCAGTAAATAACAGTAGTTATTCAGCTGGTAACCCCTTTACCCTAGCCTTGTAAACTCAAGACTCAGAATAAAAATAAGAAAAATCATTGCATGTCTTAAGCCCAAAACTTTACTTTCTCTCTATCACACTGCATTGGTACACTATAGGAGTATGTTTTAGGAGTGTCTTCTTTGATAACTTTAATTTTAGAAATGCTCTACTCACTGCATCTTAGATGTGAAGGAAAGCAACTGGTAAGAGGAATACAAGCTAAAGCTTATTTAATCAGAGACACATTTAGAGTTCACATGGCTATTCTATTCCTTTTCTCCAGATGTAATATAACCATATAATTAGAAGTAGTTTTACTTTTCTAACTGGATGCTTAATTACTTTGCATGATAATGAGAGAATCACAGATTTAAAGTACTATGGAGCTTCCCAGTATTAATGATCATCTGATGCTAAACAACATAATAACGTGCAAAATGTAATGGTAATTATGCTGATAAACTCAAATTTATTTTTTTGTATTATAGTTTCCTGCAATCTAGCAGTTTTCTACCATGGAGCTCTTCATAAGAATACGAATTGCCTGCACATATCTTGCCCAGCATTGGAAAGTTGCATACTAAAGGCTAAAATCAATGTCATTTTGTACAACATCACAACAGGTAATTAAGCATTTCATTTAAAAAGGCTGAAAAAATAGCAACTATAGGAAATCTTAAAATTATACTAGGCCAGTTGCTGTGCTAGGAGATCTTCTGAAGTAACATCCAATGCTAAAAAAGCATAAGACTTTTTTAGGTTCTCATTAATGTTCCTACTTCTGAGAATACTTCCCCCCTTTCTTCCATTCCATATATGAGAAAGGACCTTGAAGATACACCCTGCTCTCAAGATTCATGCTCTTGAGTACCTAGTCTGTACTATGCTTGGGCCAAATACTGTACCAGATCTGAGAGACTGAGAGGTGAGGCTGCCATGCTCCATGTCCCCAGATCCAGCCAGTAGCAAGGCTGAAAATTTATTCCTGTTAGGCTCATACCAAAGGGCACACATACTAAAGTAACACAGACAAACACATAAAGCAGACATGTGAACACGGGGAGCACCAAGAGCCTCATCCTGCTTTTTCTGGCTGCACAGTGAAAAAATACATACACACATTACATACAATGCAATTTCCTCCAGCAGCTTGACTCAGGTGTTCAGTCTGCCCAGTTTGGACCCCAGTCTCCCAAGTATAAGCCCCCAAGAGTGCAGCCACCCTCCAGTTGCTGGTGCAAACTGTCACACACAGCTTGCTGAGACTCCCCTACTCCCTGTTAGCTTAGATCCCTCTCTTTCCTCGCTTTTGGTTCCTTCCCTAAGCATCCCAAAGCAAGTCCTGTGCAATTCCAAAATGCATTTTCCTTGCATCCCATAAGATGTCTCACAACCTTAGGCTGTGAAAGCCCCAGTTCAGGTGTTGATGGGTATTATGTGCTCCTTTTTTGTGTATACATATGAGCTTTTATCACATAAACTAACATTGTTTATGATCTAATAGGGATTGATCCAGATCTCCTTATTTTTGAGAAACTGACATCCAAAGAGCTACACTTCTCACCAAGTAAATATGAAAGGCAAAACACCACAAAGACCACCGAGTGGGAAAGATGCCAGCACCATAATGCCACATCAAGTTCTCAGCTGCTCCAAACTCCATCTTCTACCACTAGCCATGGATTCATAGCAAACACTTACACCTTCAGCACAAGCCTGACAGTTCAAAACACTGAAGTTACTACTTATTCAAGTGCAGAAACTTTTCCACCAGATGATCATTTTGCTAAGAGGACAAGCACTTCAGTAAGCACTATGTCAATCACCAGCTCTGACAAGCCTGTGCACTCAACTTTGATATCCAGATCTGCTGAGGTATTGTCCTACATGCCCCCTTCTCGTCTGAACAGCAGTAAGCAACACTTAAATGAAACCAAAGGCTACAGTGGTAGAAATTATACTTCAGATAATGAGGCACCTGCCTGGGAAGCTGCAGCTTTGGGTGTCTGGTTGGTTCCTATTATTCTTTGCTCTTCTCTCATCTTCCTTTGCTGTTGTACTGTTGCTTTCACAGCAGGGTGTTGCAGCAATAGGAGAGGTCAGTATAAGCCCATAAGGAGAAGAAGAACAATGTCAAGACAATTTATAAAATATACTACTGGTAATTTGTAAAATATTGTCACTATCCTTATTTTGGAGCAAATATCTTTTGAAAAATGAATCGTATATACCAACTTATCTCTTTTAAAGAACCAAAGATAATTTTCACTGATGGTTTCAGAAGCTTTCAGTTGTAATTTATTTCTCGACAGATGAAACACAATTCCCCTGTCTCCTTAGGTAAGTACACATTCATAGCTCCCACTGCATGATCAGAGGTGTTCGAGCACATTTTGGTTCACAATCTGACCCAGACTAATGCCTAACAGACAGTATACACTTTCCCTAACTTAAGAGAGCAGATTCACTGTAGCTGTACGTGTCCTTTCCCCGACTTTGAACTAACCTGAGAAAGCTGTAACTGTAATCAGTAAAAAAGATCTCATTTCTATAAAAACTGTCAATTTTTATCCAAGTTCTAGATTGACTTTTTTCTCCATTATCCCTTGTATTGAGACGAAATGATCTACCCATCATAGAATCATAGAATAGTTAGGGTTGGAAAGGTCACTCTTTACTTCTTTAAACACCAAAAGGAACTCCAGTCCCCAAAACTACTAAATTCCATTCACTCATACCCAAACATCTGATCATTCAATCTGTGTGCTTTACTTTTACCCCACTTCTTACTTCACTCTTCTGATAACAATAATTTCAAAAGTTTTTCAAACCCCTCCAGAAAAACCTTCAGACTTCAACTGCTTTTTTAAAGTTACTTGCTCTGCAATGCATTGACAAATCCATTCTAAGGTTAAGGAAAACATAAATGCAGCTAACATTTCTTCATGCCTTGCAATTAAGATCAGTCTGTCTTGCTCACCTTGACTTGCCTTTTCTTGCCTACTCATAATTTGTATCATTAGCTTTTTAAAGTAGGGACAGTAATTTAATGTATGTTGCACAAGAATACAGAGTGTTTTGGAAGCTTTGTAAGTTAGCTTTATAATACCTCCAACCCCCTTTTTTTGATTCCTCATCATGTATACTCTCTTCATAAAACTGCCCCTCCTGAATATAAATCAAGTGACTAGATCAACAAATAACAAGGTAGTTCCTTGCCTTACCTTACTCAGGAAGTTTGCTTAGCAAAGCAAACATTTTCACCAGTAACCAGGATTGTTCTTCCTCTTTTAAACTTGTTGGTGTCTCAGTTTCTCACTTTCATCACTTGCATTCAGAAGTTTACATTTCCTAGATAAGTGTAAATATTATAAAAGGGAAACAATAAAAACCAAAACTGATTGTCACATCTATTTGGCAGAAAATGATTTTAAAACTAGTAAGGTTCATGCAGTGTTTGAAGACTACAGTGATGAGGTTGTAAGGCCACATGAATTCCTAATTAGTTAGGGAGGTTGGTTTCAGAGGAAAAGACATCTCTAAAGTTACCTTTTAGCCCACATTGATAAGCAGTGTAGCTTAGAAAACTGAAGTTTAAAAAAACCCCTTGTTCATAGTATTTGATTGACCTTGTATGCTAATTTATATGTAACAGAAGAGAGGGTGACACAGGATAAAAACATCTGAAGTGAGTGGGGTTATTTAATCAACTGAAATAACACAAAAGAAATGCCTTCTGTTTTAGCTAGAAAACTTAGATATAATTTGTTTTTACGGGCAGTTCCATGCTTATATGTAGTGATGCAAAATCTAGAGTTGTACCCACTGCATGATGTACGTGAAATTGGAACAAGCTTTTATCATACATTGTACTTTCCTTATCATGTACTTTCATCATGTGGCAGAATCTAGCACAGTTTAACTATGACTAAAAATTTCAACTAAGAATGATGAGACCCCAAGGGCACTTCTTAGTGACTTAGTTGACAGGTATTCTTTTCCAGGTTTTTAACACCAAAAGGAAAGGAACTAGGAGAAAGGAACCAAGATACTCTATATTGTATCAAAGGATTAATGTGGCAATAGGTAAATAAAGAATGTATGTCTCATGTGATGTGTTCATCATCTTAAGATTAACCTTTATGGATCTGACCCTGAAATGGTTAGCAAAGAAATCCTTTCAGTAGATGAAATATACTCCAACATGACAAAACCAGATCTCTGCAGGAAGGCATTAGTTTTAACAGGAAGAAGTCATAAGTAATATACTATTTGCTTTCAAACAGGTGGTTTTTTTCACCTGCTTTTACTCTCAAAAGTAACTTCTATCTGATCATCAGCTGCATGATCTACAGCAATTCAGAGACATCCCTGGTGTCCATAGTTTCATCTCAATTAGTGGCTGTATAGTGTAGTTAATAGCACCTTGATGCTCTTTGATACTTGCCCTCAGTATTGTGTTCTGAATTATATAATGGAACTAGAGCCTCAATACTCACCAGAAAAAGGAAATGAGACTGAAGTGAAAATCTGTATGTGTCCCATGCACAAATGATTGTGGGGCGAGATGGAATGACTAAATCTAAGATCACGTTCTGGACAGTTCTTGGTTTGTTGATTTATAGAGAAAAAAAAGAGGCAGGAAAAGGGTTATATAAAGCACAGTAGCAAGACTATTTTATTACAGACCAGGAGAGTCACAAAAAAAATAAATACATACATTTTAAGTATGAGGGAAAACAAGAAATGGGTAGAAATGGGTTTGTCCAGACAGCACATCCCTCTTCAGCAACTGTCCTTTATCCCCTGTGTTTGTAGCAATGCTGCAACACCCTGAAAACAGGGCAAGAAGTGTCAACTCCAGTTAAGACGATCATGAGATGATCTGTAGGGGTTTATCAACTCTTCACACCAAGCCTGTCACATTCAGATCCTAGGGCTTGGTGAAGTTGAAAGTAGTTGTAACACTTGCTCTCCTTGCCAAAGGCTGAATTATACTGCTGTACAGGTTTTACCTAATCTAAGCAAGAGATTATGCTTAGTGTCCAAAAGCCCTTCTTTAAGGGGCAACAGTGTGAGAGAACATGGAAAAACAACCTCAAGAAACTATTTAGTGATACTTTCTACATTTCACTTCACAGCTCCTAGCACAGTTTACTAAAGGTATCTTATGCCAGTGATTACAATAGCTTCTAGATGCAAAAAATTAGCCAGAATGCTGACAAAACAAGTTATTTTCCAGTTTGACCAAGCAAAAGATCTCAAGCTTTCTTTGGAATCTTTATAAGAGAAGCAAGCCTGCTTGTTGATTTGTCATCTATCTACATTTCCATTTAATAGTGATGTGAGCACTTTCATGTGCCAAGAATGTACATACACACAGGAATGTGTAGAGGGATACACACCTTAGAGTCATGCATTTACATTATAATGTACATGAAACACATCCTTAGCGACCATTACTAAGGATGTACTTCTTACTGTGCTGTACATCTGCTTAACCTGTAAGTATTACTCTTTAACTCTTCACAGTTTTTAAAATTCAGTGCACATTTCCAGTACGATGGTCTGCAAGAGTACACAGGAAAACAGAAGTGTAGTATAGTTCATAAAAACACATGCTATATTATGCATCATTAAGCTTGGGAAGACTCCAACTGGAGTTGAGATCCCAGTGTTCTAGGTATTCTACATAGTTACAGAGAAATACTGTCACCCTCAAACACAGTTTAAAGGCAGAAACAAAAAAACAGGAAGACAAACATCCAATGTAAGAGCTCAAAATACGAAATACCTTTGATCTAGTCCAGTGCATTACACAAGTTCTGTACTGTAGCACATAAACCATTAGTAAAAACCACAAGTGTAACTCTGAATTTTATACTGGCTTTGATTCTAGCAGCTTGATTGGGCGCTTGTAGAATTATAAAGGTTTATGATTTTGCTCACATATTTCTTAACAAGGAGAAGTCACGATAACATTGAAAACCAAAGTTGGAGGTCACTCTTGTGTACTTGCAAGGCTGGTTGGCCAAGTGTTCTACAGCCATAGTGTCATGAAGCCAGATACTATGGAAAACTGGTACCTTTGACAATTAATTTCTGATGGTAACTGTTGGATGTGGTTAGAGAACACAGTGACTAATTCCCAACACTGTTCTTAGCCAGTAGGTGTTATCTGTTGTTGGTGAAGCTATTAAGAGTGTCCTGGCACTCAGCAGACAGACACCTTTATCCAGTCTGCATTTCCTGAAACATTTATAGCACATCTATGAGCTAGACGTGAACACTTCAGAGGGAACTCTTGCTCGTGCATTTTATATTTCCATGAATTAGCTGTGAAGCTAATGAAATGATAATACAATCAAATGAAAAATTATTTTCCTTTGCTGTGCTATTCCTTCTACCAGCCACTATTATTAGTAAAGTCAAATTGTTACTTTAGCTATGACTTTCATATGGAGTTCTCCATATGTCCCCTCTTAAAATGTATAAAAAGCAAAGGAAAACAGAATTGTGCTCAGTTGCAGAGAGGACTTTATCAGGTGCTTGTATGTGCCGAGTACATTAAGGACAACTCTATGGACAAAAAGCAAGCTTATGGGGGTTTGAGTTACTTAAAACATGACAGTCTGGTAGAAGACATGCCACTGCAAAATAGAAGTTAGTTACATATGTTTGCTAATATTCCAGTCCTTGTGCAAGCACTGACAAAACTAAGTAAGGAAACAAATTTCTCATGTGTACAATACTAGAACCAAACCACTTTTGGAATAAAGCCAGGCACAACTCCATCATCCATACCATTCCCTGAGTCAAACTGCAGTTACTGCCTCAGTAATTTTGGTTTCACAGCTGTTAAAAAAAGATTAGGAATTATACATGTACTATTTCAAACAAGAATTTTAAATATTACCCTCATAATCCCTTAATAAAGGAACAAGCTGATAACAGCTAAAACTCTCCCCATATTAAGCTTCTGCTTAAACTTCACATTAATACAGCTCTAGAAGGAAGGACCACTAAGTAACCCAGTTGATAAGTGTGAAATTGGGGTTATATGACAATCATTTTCAGTCTTAGCTACAGTTCATGCAAATTCTCTTTATGAGTAAAAAGTTGCATTAACTCAGTCTCCTGCCATATGAAAACAATCTCTACCTAAGAATACTTCCAAAAGAGACAATGTTTTGGAAATGGGAATAAATACACTCTGGCTGTATGTAAACACAAACAATGAGAAATCCTAGCAGTGAGTTGAGCAACACAGAACACTGCACAAATCAGTTCCCTACAGTTTTCGGTATTTTTAACACTTCTTCCTCTCAGTGAGTTGCTGGCAAGGCCACACACACTTTCTTTTGTAGGTATGAAGAATCTTCAAGTCTGATGAATAAAACCTCCCTCTGCCCCTTCCAGGAAATGAGGATTTTCTCTCTTAAGCTGAAATCCTAGTAAGCCAGGAAGGTACAATAAAAGCAAGAGTAGAGTTACTTAACGTCTGCTTCACAGCAGTAAGCTGGATGCTACTTTTGAAACAACTACTGTGTTTTCCTTTGAAGAGCCTGGCTACATTCAAAAGACAATTCATCAGGCCTCGGGGTACCAAGACTCAGGCCATTCCATATTTAAGATATATATACTTGCCTTACCAGCTCTAAGTCTCAGCAACACTCATCAGTCTTCCTCTCCTATGTACTCTGGCATCCTGACAATAACTGCTAGTTCACCTTCCCACTACCATCCCATTTACTACCTTATTTTTTTCCATCATTTTGGAGACAGGTATTTTTACTTAGGGTATTTCTTGGCCTTTACAATGACTACTGAGAGAACCTCACACTGTTCAGCATGCTTCAACACCTCTCCAAGAATTAAGCTACTTAGGCAGTATTATCTTCATTTTACAGGTAGGGAGTACAGAGAAAAATGACTGACATTTGAAAAGCATTTAGAAAATTGAGAGTTCTTAACTTTCAGACTCTTAATGAATGAACTAGAAGCCTAAGTAACTTCATTGTTTTCGACATGTTGCTCTAAAGTTATATGCCAAAAGCAGTTGTGTGAGGAGTCAGAACGTGATTAAGCTGAAGTCTGAACCAGGATCTCCAAAACTAAGAAAGCACAGAATAGAATGTTCAAGTCACCAATATGACTCAAAACATACTTTATTCAAAGAATAAAATTCATGGGACAAGAAAATTATGTTTACAAGAAAGTCCAGTGGTAAAGAAAAATCTGGTTACTATCAAAATTAACTGTTCATAAAGTTTCATATTTTTGGTTAAGGATCTGGACAAATATATAACCATATCATACTGAAATACTAACCCAGTAGTTTAATATTTCCATAACAATCAGGTATACCTGCAGAGTCTACTCTCATGGTAATGCTTGTATATTCAATAGTTTCTTCACAGATTCCTTATACTGAGACATGTTATTTTCTGTTTCACCTTCATTTTTAAGTGCAATTACGGAGTTTCTGTAATTTTTAACCACATCAGATGCAAGAAGCTCCTCCTTAGTTACATTCTCTGAGGCTTTTATTCGAAGTAGGGTATCCAAGGCATTTTTCTCAGAGCGGCTATTTTCCCAAATATACTCTTCCATGTCTTCCTCAGCCTTCTCACTCTCCCACGTCTCAGTTTTCTGAAAGAAAATATACATTGTCTTAAAAACTACTCAAGACTGAAACAAAGCTACAATAATTGGAGGAAACTTATCTCTATGCCAATTCACTTTAAAAATTACGTTCGTCGTTGAAGATATTTCCCCTCCTCTGAAGTATACGGCTTGTAACTCAAGCCTCAAAGTTCAAAAGGTGCCTGTATGCCATACATTTTCTGTGCAGAATGAGTTTCTCTCCTCCCACTTCGCAAGCTCTTTATGCATCTGGCAAACATAACTAGATGAGTCAGAATAAGAAAAAAAGCTTATAGACATGAAGAACAACAATAAATCTTCTAAAAGCAATTATTTTAAAAGACCCTAAATGCTCAAGCTTTGGAAGTAGCCATGTAGCTGTTATGTTCCTAGCATATTATTTTGATACATTTACATTGGCTATAAGACGCGACTCAAGGCAGCTCATACTGAGTAACTGATGAGGGACAGCAATCCTTGGGAAATGTTTTAATTGTGACTCATAAGGAAAAGCACCACCAATCAATCTGTTTCCTCTTCTTGCAAAACAAACTGGTCCTTGAAAGACTATCTGCAAGGTGCTAATTTTTACCTAATTAGTAATAGCAGACAGGATACTGGGGTTCTTCAATCTGGATAAGAGAAAACTCAAGAGGGGACCTTGTTGCTCTCTATAACTACTTGAAAGGAGGATGGAGCAAGTTGGGGGTTGGTCTCTTCTTCCAAGTAAGAAGTGATAGGACAAGAGGTAACAGCCTCAAGCTGCACCAGGGAAGGTTTAGACTGGATATTAGGAAACATTTCCTCACCAAGAGGGTGCTCAAGCATTGGAATAGGCTGCCCAAAGAAGTGTGGAATCACCATTCCTGAAGTGTTCAAAATTCGTATACATGAGGCTCTTAGTGACATGCTTTAGTGGTGGACTTCGCAGTGCTGGAGGAATGGTTGGACTTGATGGTATTAAAGCTCTTTTCCAACTGAGTTGATTCTATGATTCTTTAAGAAGTTGAACACAGAAGACATCAACCCAGTGCCTGTAGATACTTGGCTTCTGCAGCCGCTCTTCGTAAATTTTGTATATTTAATTTTTATTGTACTTTAGTACATAGATATGCTTTGTAGATATATCTGTATTTTTATATAACGTAGATTGTATACTTAATTGCATATTTATAACTTGTACTTTACTGGTGTAAACAGAGTATCCTTATTTCAACTATATAAGAATCACAATTTGAAATATTTCTGGTGCTCATGTTTTTCTTACAGTTGTAGAAATCATATCTAAATAAAAAATATATTTCTCCTGGAGTAAGTTCAAGGAAGTACTATAGTAAATCATTTACATCATATGGATAGAGGGATTTTATTTTTTCAAATCTCCTGCCAGAAAGGGCTCTGAAGTAAATTTTTTGCTAGACTGCAGAGTCCAAATAGACCTGGCAATCATGAGAGGGTTGGGTTTGTTTTTGCTTTGCTTTTATGGGAGTGGGTTTGGGGATTGTTTTTCATTTAAAATACTGTCCACTAGTACCAAGGATACTGCAGTCAAACCACAATATTTAATAACCTTTAATTAAGACCCAAGGTTATTTTTTTTCCTACATGCCTGTGTGCTTGGGTGTCTAACTGAATTTAAAAATACTTTTAACAAATGCTGCATACTGCACCTGGTAAACAGAACCGCTTGTCTTTTAAATCTCCGAGTCCAAATGTTTAGTCAGAAACAGTGATTAACACTGCTAAAAGGCTCGTATGACTGACATTAAAGCCTGGACACAACGCAACACAGAAGTGAGAACCTCATTCAATTTTTAGAGGGGAAAACAAATAAAGGACAGCCTGTATTGCTGAAACAGTAGTGGAACAAGTGAGTATAGCAAAGTATTCCTTGTACTTTTGAAAAATACTGCAATTCAATATGAAGATTTAGATAGTTTTAAATTAACTACATCTTCCTGCTTTACATATCCCTTGTTTATCTGCATAATGGCTATTCATTACATCTTTTTCCTAAACTCCAAAGGATTTTAAGGCCAAAGCTTCTCTCACAGGGACAGGGTTTCTCAAAAGTAAGGGAATATGGGTAGCGCCTCTGGTCACTCCCTGGACCAAACTCATATTTGAAGTTCAAACAAAAGATCACTGTGAGGCTTTTAAACATCTTTAAGTTATAGTAGACATAAAAACTAATTACAGTTATGACACTACATTTATCTCTTCAGGAAAATCCTTCTCTGCACACATTAACTTACAGGATTTTGCAGATGCATGCTGATAAACAGATTAAGATTGCCCTCTCTTTTGAGCGATACAGAGTAAAGTTTTAAAGGAGGTCAAAGAAACTCTTCAGTATTTCTTTCTTGGAATCCTTCCCAGTAGAATGGTGTGTCAAAATTGATCTTAAAATAAAAACTGACTTCTGGGGAAAAGGGAGGCAGGAAGGGATTTGACAGTAGGGGGAGATTTCAAAATCCATTCCTCAGCCCTGCTACAAAAAGCTAGTATCCATTGCTGCAATGTTGGTGGCCAGCCTCAAAATGAAAAGTTATCCTACAGTACACAAGTCCAGACATACATCACAAACAGGAAACTGAACAGAAACCAGATATTTGTGAACTGACTATATTGAGCAAAACTTAAATACCTTTCCAGCCAGATGTATTGCAAGAGAAAAAGTGAATCTGGAATTATACATTCATTTGAAAAAGTACTGTAGGTAGACAAACACCTATGAACTGAATAGAGGAAATGTTACAAGTGTTGTAGACTTTATTTAAAGCGTTATGAAGAAAACTAATGAGACAATGTAAGAAACTTCAAAAATGAGGTCTTCGTCACTCAAAGTTTTGTTACTTGATTTTGTCCCCTGCAAATTTAAAATGCTAGTGAACACTGCACAAAGTGTCTTACAAATGAGAATGCGTCTGTGAAAAAGGGAATGCAAGTGTGCCACTGTGTGACATTCTTCTAGAAACCCTACTTAGGGAATGGGGTTAGAAATCAAGAATGTATGTTTCTTCCATGAATTCACTAAAAACGATTGTTTCACTCTATCACACGTAAGACAATTTCAGAAAGTATTCACCAACCTGGCTGAAGATACACTAAAGCTGATAATTTCAACTGTTTCCCTTACCAAAACTTTCAATAAGAACTGAGGAGGAAAAGAAACGCCAAAAAATCACCAGAAAACTTTTCATATATAGTCAAAGGAACTAAACTTATTACTAAAGAGGCATGAAAGATTTTTATTTTTTTTTACACTTCCTAATGCAAATGTAATATTTAATGTCATAAACCACACAAGGATTTGTTTCAAATAAAACCTTTTATGCTACAGTTTCAGCCAGTTATTTTTTAAGGTTTACAAGCCTTTATAGTGCTTAATCTGAAGTGCTGACACAGTACAAATCAGTTCTCTGCTGTTTCTTTGGGGAAAAAAGCATTTTAACTAGAATTTGTAGAGTGGCACACAAAAACCTTCAAGGCAATTAAAAACATGACTCGTGAGTAAATTTTTTTGTCAATGGTTTGAACACTTAAAACTTTAATGCTGTTTATGTTTAGCAAGACCAGGTATTTCAGTGTTTGTTTTTTTGTGGGTTTGGTTTTTTTTCAGGAGAAGGAAAGTTCTTTAAGTTGCAAGTCAGATTTCAAACTCTATAGAGCCTGGAATAAATACAGTAATAGCACACGGTAGATAAATCTTCTAGAACATCAGGGTGCCACAAGAAATACTGTGAGGACTAAACATTCCAGTAAAGTACAAATGCAAAACAGAAAGGAGAACAGGCAGAGAAGAAAGAGCTTTGCCTCAAAAATATTACTGAAGTAAAAGACGCTATCATACTTAATGATACTCGCAGGCTTAATCTCTGGTTCTGTCACTAACTTAAGTGTCCTCAGAGGTCAACATCATCTAGACTGCCTTTTTATAAATTAAGGACAACACCCTACTTCTCTGGCCGAAGTGGCTACATGTATTTTCTAGAAAATGCAGGCTTCTGACATAGTCATTTGTAAGGTATTTACCTAACTTAGTTTGTAAGATTCTGATCTTATGGAGTGTTTTGTTATGCCTGATAAGACTTCATTTCACTCTGACATTTAGACTGAAAATAAAACACCTGTAAAAATTGTATTTCTGCTACAAAAAGGAGTCTTTGTTTCTCAAGCAACTAGAAATACAGGCTTAAACACAAGGTACTACACAAAGCTTACTATAGTCTGAAATGCTACAAAGACAATTTTGAAATCTACCTTCTGCTTCATTGTTTTATCCTTTGTGGTTCCAGGCAACAGTATAAAAAAAAAAAGTTTAAACTTTTTTCACTACAATGCAGATTCCCTGTCAGCAAAACTTCTTCCTCTGATTTTATATGTTTGAATTCAGATCACCAGAGAATATTTATTAAATTTAACATCTACTATGCCACTTAGCTTTATCTTTTCTGACTCTCATTAATGATGAAGCCTTGGGCTGTTAGTTTTTGAGCACTGATGAGTGCAAAATGAAATTAATACATACTTCAAAACAAAGTATATATTACAAGATTTCCAGACCACCCTTACTTCAGCCTCAGTTTATGTTATTTAAACCATATATAATGACATGCTGAGAAAGAACACTATTGTAGGAAGGGCACAACTATATCACACACTTCATCATTCTAAGATCTCAAAGTCAGCAGAGTCAAACAGTCTCCAGCTATACTAAAAGGTGCCCAGAGCTCTACATCTGTCTCTCCCAGGTATATGTTCTAATCACTTGGCTATAGCCCTCCTTTTCATTCAATGAACCTTGAATTTTCTGCTGCCCAGGGAGAATTGTTTCAGCAAGACTTCAGATTTTCTCGTTCTACCCCCCATCTTAAACCCATGTGTCACAACATCATGAGTGTTCAGAACACGAAGTTAAAGTATACTTTTGAAACCTAAGTAGCCAGAGACCTACTTAGGTTTCAGATGTGGACTTGTACCCTTTTACATATTTTAAGCTGAATTACAAGGTAAATTGCTGTGGTGAAAACTGCAAAATTCTGCTGTTACAAAGTTCTACTGGCACAACTTGAAGTGAGAAAAAGAAATATGCTTACTTGTAATGGTTTAAAATGACTGTACATGAAAAAAAGTCAACACAATTTAAGTGCTAACTGGTCAAGAGAAAAGCTACATAATATATTTTAGGATTATCACCAATGGATATACAAAAATATTCACTGAGCTGCATGCACACACAGACTCCCCACCCCAGCAGTGCCTTGCAGTTGAATGCCCTACTTAAGAAGGGATGCAAAAGAAATGTGGGACAGTTCCCTCAAATTCATTCTAACTACACAGCCTTGGGGTCCACAGATAAATTTTACTCAAGCCTCTAGTGCCACTCCGTCCATTCTTCAGGTTTTTTCCTTCCCTCCCCTTTCTACTTCAAGTTCCCTGTGATTTCATTTCAAGCACTATTAACATCTACACTGCAAACACAATGCAAAGAGATGCACCTAGAACACCCTTTGGCTATTACTGTACACATTCAGCAGTCACTGTTCACATATCCCTACATCTATATTCCTTCTTTTTTACTGTTTTTTAAGTCTTGATTCTTTTTTACCAGAGTCCCATAACCATACTACTATAAAAAGCGAGAGTTCAGAAGTGTGTACAGCATTACTCCACAGTTATTCTTGGTATGTTAGATTAGACCTTTTACTTTAAGAAACATGCTGGAGAGCAGCTTGCAACTTTTGTCCCTTTTATAAGCAGCATAAATGATTTTCCTTACTGGGAAATTAACTTCCTGCTCCACTTGTTTCTCCTTTCTGCTTTCAACTTGTAACAGAACTTTTCACTGTGATAAACTATTAATCTGAGTGTGAAGAAATCGGTTCATAATCTTTTTAACCACTTGAGGGCAGCAAACTCTTACTTTTTAAACATCACTTAATACGTAAAAATACATTCAGGTTTAGAAGATATTACAGCATTCAAGAAGTACCATGGTTTAAAGACTGCAGACATACAAGCGACTGAGCTGCTGTTTAACAATCTACCTAGTATATCTCACCCTTTCATTGATTAAATAAATCCAGGCACAACCCTAAAAGATAATTTGAAAGGAATCACAGAAAAAGTGCAAAGAAGGTAAGTTCAATCCTTACCATATTGCACAAGTCAGATATCTACTGACCACATTCTAAACCCAAACAGAACACAAATATTTGATTATAATCTGAAAACTATTAAACAGGATGCAAAAGGCAAAGGATCCCCAAGTATTTTAAAATAAGAAAATAAGTGTACATTCTTAGGTTTTAATATATGAATATTTTAATGATAATTAAACTCATGAGCCTGGTATCTATCTGTATTTATCAAAACTAAGGTGCCAAATGCATCACTCTGGTACACTTCTGACTTCTTATGCATCTCCGTAAGTAATAAAAACTTCAACTAAATTGAGCTCTCCATTAGATTTAGGCAGCCTATTAGCCAACCTGTAATTCAAACATGTTGAACCAATACCACAATATGTAGACCCCTAATTAATACTGCTCCCACTGTTCAGATTCATCTCAAGAAACAGCATGCTGTCTTACTAAGCAGAGACTATCAATCAGCCAATATGCTGCCAGTTTTCCATACAGCCTCATAGTTCACTACATACCAACAAAAACTACTAAACTACTTGGATGCTCCAGTTTGTAACTAATAAAATTATGCATCACTGGCAATTAAAATATAATTACACTTGAAACTACATTTCCTGATTAATATCTTCATACATTTTTTCCTTTTATACATTCACATCTTCACTGGTTCACAAAATTTAGTAATCCATTATTAAGTCAGTTCATAGAGTTATGCCACATCTAAGAGAAACAGTAGGCAAACTTCTCAGGACTGAGGGCAAAATTTACATGCAGTCAGTTTTTCTTTCACTTAGCAAGAATGTAACACTGCCCCCATCTTTTTCTTGAATTCTATCATGCACATGCATTAAAATAATGTGGCATTACTCTGCTGGGAAAGTCATCAAATCTTGGCAATTAGTTCAGTAAACAGGATTGACGTTACTGACTACATGGAAGGCCACTTCCCATCCATCCTCCTCCAGCATTAAAGTTCATACAAATTAAAATAAACCATACATTGTTTGTTTATGGCTTACAACATGTATCAAGCTATCTTTCAGCAAGTTATTAAAGGCATCACCACTGCTCATGGGAAAAAAAAAGACCAAACAAGCAAACAAAAACCACACAAAACAAAACATGTCAGACAAACTTAAAAAATCATGTTTCGGGAGACCATTAAGTTTTCATTGAAATCAAAGGCAATTACAAGGGATCGATGAACTCATCAAATATTAACATGGAAGATGAAAGGTGACAAAAGGGCAAGAGATTCGTGCATATTCGATACATATTGAACACGTACACAGCAATATCACATAGTCCTGTCTTCCACCACTAAGTAATGCTAGAGCAAAGGACAGATGTGGTGTTTGTCTGGAATTAATAAAGCGAGCAATGTCTAGCTCTCTTATTGCTTAATACTGGAAATTGATCTGGCATTAATTTTCGTAATGCAATGTAATGCTGTTTGGGAGAAAAATATCCATGTGAACAAAGCACTTGAAATCTCAAGTAAATATAGCTTTTAAGATGTAGAATGCATCAAATTAAATTCAGGTTGTACTAACAATTACAAAATGTATCCCTCAAGGCAACTTCCAGTGAAACAGAACGCTAAAATTCATAAAAATGCTAAATACAGAGATTTAATTGAAATACTATAGAACTGGAAATAGGAAGAGACAATTTTAGTAGCTAGTCACCTACAACTTAGCTAAAAGAATACTTCCATGGAAATATACTGATGATGAAGGCTTTCATTGTCTGTCTCTGTGTGTGACTAATAAAGTATTATTTTATTATATAAATATATTATATATAAATATCTAATGTGACTAATAAAGTATTATATTTAAACAAACTTAATTTATCCAAAATATAACTATGGGGTTTCAGCAATAATTTTATTTTGGACTGCTATCCTGTTTTCTGTTAAAAATGGCTGTAAAATTGTGGAAGGCAATACTTACAACCACCATGATTAACCACAAAAATACAGGAGACAAATCTGAAGAACTCATTGTAAGAGAAAGATCTGTGGTCTAAAGATATCTTATTATATTTAGAGGACCAAAGAACTGTAGTAAACTATCAATGAACTGGAGTAATATCTAATACACTTACAATGGATATTTCACATGCATAACCATTTAACAAAAACTGCTTGAAAAAATTCCAAGTACGTCATATCTGGATTGATTATAGGAAAGTTTACATTACACTTGCCTTGATAGAAATATTTACCTAAAGAGTTAAAAGAATTTTATGTATTTTTTCGGACACTAACTCAGATGTAATGAAAACCTAAAAATAACAGGAGTGGGGGAGGACGTCCCATTCCTGAGAAAAAGGGAGCTCAGCAAAGCAGCCCTTTCTTACTTCTTCCAGCTTGAGGGAAGAGCATTTAAGAAGCAGAATACTTCCAACTTACAGCCATGATTTACTGCAGCTTAGGAAAAGCCCAAGACAGGTTCTAATTAACAGATAAGAGTTTGGAATCAGGCAAAATGTAGATACTGTGCTGTTAGCTTTCACAGCTCTAAAGCTGGTTAACACACCCCTCTGCTTCTTTGGAATAGACTTGTTTTCATCCTCAAACATTGTCACTGCTGAAAGTGCATAGATCACATGATAATCACAGAGAACACCATTTCTCTGGACACACTTAATTCATGTTTGAATATTGTGCATAGGCAGCCCAGCATGCTGGGTATATTTAGGAATCCTGAGAATTAAGGCATTTGCCATTAGGCTCAGGGTCAGCTTTAGACTCGTTGTTGTGAGAAACAAAGTAATGGGAAAGAATCTCTTACTAAGGTCAAAAACTAGAGAACTTCTGAAAATAGGCGAACTATGTATACAAACAGGATAGCATCTGTGAAGTTAAAAAATAACGTACCCTAAGCTGACTGGGGAATTGAGATCCAAACATAAGCAACTTAGCTTGGTTAAATTTGAAGAAAAGTGAGGTGGAAGAGGAAAAAAAAAAAAATCTAAGCTAACTTACTTGAAGTTGAACACAGTCATGGAACTTTCGATAACTGATGAGAGAGCATGCATGTGCATTAGAGAGCAAGAGTTATTCACAATTGCTTACCCAGGATTCATGGTACAAAACTGTGAGGAGGTGCATGCTATAATCATAGTTCTGTCTTCTTAGTGGACACCTGAAAGTTCAAAAACAAAGCTAGTCTTTCTGAAATCAAGCCACTGTAGCATACTTTCAAATGAAATGTTAACATTCTTAGTTTTAATGTAGGAAGCTTAGGAATTTTGTGTTTGATTCACATGCATTTCTGAATTACGCATAAACAAGAATAACATCATGAAGGCATGAGTATTAAGAACAAAGAAGAACAGCCATCTGCAAATCAGCAGGAAAACGTACAAAATGCAAGAATTTACAGACCTTCAGGAAACATTAAAAACCTGTTTGCCCTCTGTGCCAAAGTGGAATCCAACATAAAGGAGTCTGAACTTCCTTAAAACAAGATTTATTTTTTTCCCCCCAGATCTGAATGAAGGAGCATGACTGGTGAAAACAGCTATGAAATACAGCTCAGAACAGACCTAGCCAACAATTTGAGAAGAAAAATTTCTGTCAACATAGCTGTAAGTCAAAACATGATCACCAGTAAATTTTGTTAGGACAAGACACAGTCCTGCAAAACCAGTGTTTTTCTTAAAATTTGTCATCAAAACCTTCTGCTGAGAATTTGATGATAGTAATCTCTTCCTCGTGCTGATTAACCATAACCTCCTGTATATTTCTCACACTCCTCTCCTCCTGCAGGCTTCCCTCCTGGCTTTTTGATGAACAAACAACTGCATCATGTGAAATGACATCTAAGACACTCTAAAAATCACTCATCTGAATTAATATGGACTATGACTATTCTAGCAAATAAAGTTTAAAAAGCACTCAAGCTTTTGACTTGCATTTAAAAGCAATCTAAATACCAGCCTGGAAAATCCTATATTGAAGAGACAGAACCACTCAGAGGTTGGGCTTCAGAATATACTACAAATAAAGTGAAATATCAACAGACACATTAAGAGTTCTTCTGGAACATAGCATGAGGCCATTCACAGATGCTCTAGAGGGTAAGCTCCTTTCAGCCACAAATAAGTTGTGTCAGGGAAATGAAACTGGTTGGTAGCACAAGTTGTCCCTGTAAACTACATAGATTTCCAAGTCTAGTCAGAAAAGATGCACACAATATTATCTATTTTGTATTGATTTTGTGTAGAATAAAACAGTACATCATACTGAAGGACAGGAAACTCAACAGGGGAAGAAGAATTCTAATAAAAAATGTAAACGGAGAAGACTACCAATAATATTTTTCCTGAGAGCAGCTGTGAATGAAGGTGCACTGTGAATTTACAAATACATATGTATTCTCTTAAATACTTCAGAATTTAACATACAAAACATGTTTCTCCAATGCAGCATTCTGCATGTAACTGTAAATAACTACAGCAATTTGTTTATATCTAGAATATCTAAACACCGAGAAATATCTGGTCACCAATGTAATTTTTCTTGCCTGAAACTTCAGATCATTGTTAAAACTAATAGAACTTACTGGTTCTGTTGGGAAACATAACAACTACTTTAAGATAACATTTGAGACTTCAAAATACAGAGCTTCAATAACTAACAGTATGTAACAAATATTAAGTTTGATCTTGTGTAATTTGTCCACTATAATTTTAACAGTTAACAGGAGCACTGGTCTGTTTAAGTAATATTTTAGCCTTAAAAGTATAATAATTTGCCAAGGGCAATACTTGATATTACCAGAAGACACCCAGCCCCTTCTATACTGTGACTACAGTCATGTTCTTTCCTTCTTGTAACCGTACCTGTCTGTTGTAATTGTGAGGATATCTGTATCCTTACAGTACCGCTCCCCTACAAGTTTAACAAGCTTCTTCTTTGCGTGGTCATCCAAATTCAAGTTAGAAAGTTTAACCTTCAAGTACAAGAGAAAACACCTTTAATTATTGAATAAATTCAATTTCTGCACCCAGAAAATATTTTGAGATAGTTAGACACCTCTTTGATCAAGAGCTATTAAATATGCATTTGCAGAATCTCTTCTGATTGTATCACATCAGAAGTATTAACACAAGGCAAGCATAATATGAATATTCAAACAATAAATTTCTTTTCATCCAAATGCCAGAGCAGCTGGGGGAGAAATCTTCTACTCAGGCTTTTTTCAGAGCAAAAAGAAGAGCTGTCAGTTTAGTCCGTAGCTGTATTGCATATTTACATGTACTTCATATGGAAAAGATAAATCCTTAATTGTTTTTTCTCCCAAATACAGATCAGTAAAGTTAATACTAAGATATACCAAAGATCCTTATTACAAGCATCCAAAAGAGAAAGGCAGACACCAATTCAATAAACGTCAAATCAGAATCCTCAACGCAATTATTGGGAGTTAATTATAAGTATGCAAAGATGCACACAGATGACAATATAATGTTGATCAAACAATAATGTGAATGGCTTATCTTCTGTTCCAATACCAGGAAACCCATAAACACAAGATATACAACAAAGAACTAATATTTATTTAAAAAACATCCTCCACCCTTCAAAAAAAAAAAAAACAACCCACAAAACCACAACAAACCCACTAAGTTAGTCTGACACTAGTTGCTGTGTGCAATAATGAGTATGACAAGTAAAACAATCTGGTTTTAACTATCTGTTTACATAATAGTAAATAAGAAGGCTGAGAACTTTAACAGTCTAAATATACATGGTATTGGAAATGTGAGTTTCCATTAAGTGACAGTTGCTGAGGAATATTAAAAACATGAAGATCTAATAGTAGTCTCTTACTAATTTGCACACAAATTTGTGAAACCTTGCTCTTGGACCATGGATCTGAATTAGGAGACAAACCCAGAAAGGCTAAACTCTGGTATGCAGTGACTAGAGGGGATGGTGAACTTACTGCTAACAGTGGCATGAAATGTTTATTTAAGTCAATGACAGACCATATTAAATTTCAGCCCCAAATGTTTCACAACATAAAGGGAAAGCGGAGACTCCTACAGACAAAATGAACTACTACAGCTCAAAGTCACCATGATTAGATGTATTATGAGTGTTCTGAGCATGTGGCATCATGCAGTATTTGAACTTGTATACTGACAGAGTAAGAACACAATTATCACTGACCACACTGCTGTTGCTCTTAAGAGAGGCTCAAATCTCATCTTGAAAACATGTTTAACTACACAACACAATCCGGACTTTACCACCATGAGGGCAGGCAAGCACTGGAACAGGCTGTCCAGAGAGGCTGTGCCACCTCCAACCTTGGAGATTTTCAAGATGCAACTGGATGAAGTCCCAGGTAACCTGGTCTGATGTCATACCTACCTTACTTTGAGCAGAAGGTCATACTGGAAAACTCCTGAGCAACCTTCCAACCTTAAGTATCCCATGATCCTATGATTAGAAGGCTGCCTCTCCTACTGCATACACACTGATGCCTGGAGGCTTGCCAACTCAATACATACTAATAGTACCACATTCATATGACCCATCTTTCAATACCTGCGCACTTCTGGAGTCTATAAATTAGGAATGAGAGAGTCTAAGCAAGACATTGAGCGCAAAGGCACCAACACACCCTTCTATAAATAGATTCTTCAGAAGCTACAATATTTTGTTTACATATCAGAGCTTAGTCTTCACTTATAAACACACATCCATAACTTTACAACCTCAGTTCTAACATGCTTAAGGAAATCCACTTTTTATTCAGACATTCAGTAAACAATTCCCCTCATTTCCTTGCAACATATCATAAAATCATAGAATAGTTAGGGTTGGAAAGGACCTGAAGATCATCTAGTTCCAACCCCCTTGCCAGGGGCGGGGACACCTCCCACTAAACCATGCCACCCAAGGCTATGTCCAATCCAGCCTTGAACACCACCAGCGATGGAGCATTCACAACTTCCCTGGGCAACCCATTCCAGTGCCTCACCACCCCTACAGTAAAGAATTTCTTCCTCATATCCAGTCTAAACTTCCCCTGTTTAAGTTTGAACCTGTTATCCCTTGTCCTCTCAGTACAGTTCCTCATGAAGAGTCCCTCCCCAGCATCCCTATAGGCCCCCTTCAGATACTGGAAGGCTGCTATGAGATCACCATGCAGCCTTCTCTTCTCCAGACTGAACAGCCCCAACTTTCTCAGCCTATCTTCATATGGGAGGTGCTCCAGTCCCCTCATCATCCTCGTGGCCTTCCTTTGGACTTGTTCCAACAGTTCCATGTCCTTTTTATGTTGAGGACACCAGAACTGCACACAATACTCCAAGTGAGGTCTCACGAGAGCAGAGTAGAGGGGCAGGATCACCTCCCTCGACCTGCTGGTCACACTCCTTCTGATGCAGCCCAGGATACGGTTGGCTTTCTGGGCTGCAAGAGCACACTGCCGGCTCATGTTCATTTTCTCATTGACCAACACTCCCAAGTCCTTCTCTGCAGGGCTGCTCTGAATCTCTTCTCTGCCCAACCTGTAGCTGTGCCTGGCATTGCTCTGACCCAGCTGTAGGACCTTGCACTTCGTATGCATGGCATCAGCCCACCTTACAAGCATGTCATGGCCCCTCTGGACGGCATCCCTTCCCTCCAGCATATCAACTGAACCACACAGCTTGGTGTCATTGGCAAACTTGCTGAGGGTGCACTCAATCCCACTGTCCATGTCACTGACAAAGATGTTGAACAAGACCGGTCACAACACCGATCCCTGAGGGACACCACTTGTTACTCGTCTCCATCCGGACATTGAGCCATTGGCCACAACTCTTTGTGCGCGGCCATCCAGCCAGTTCTTTATCCACCGAGTGGTCCACCTATCAAATTGATGTCTCTCCAATTTAGAGACAAGGATGTCATGTGAGACAGTGTCAAACGCTTTGCACAAGTCCAGGTAGATGACATCAACTGCTCTACCCCTGTCCATCAGTTCCATAGCCCCATCATAGAAGGCCACCAGATTGGTCAGGTATGATTTCCCCTTAGTGAAGCCATGATGGATGTCACCAACCACCTTGTTGTTTTTCATGTGCCTTAGCATGCCTTTCAGAAGAATGTGCTCCAAGATTTTGCCAGGCACAGAGGTGAGGCGGACTGGTCTGTAGTTCCCCGGCTCATCCATTTTGCCCTTCTTGAAAATGATGGTTATATTTCCCTTTTTCCAGTCATCAGGAACTTCACCTGACTGCCATGATTTTTCAAATATGATGGACAGTGGGCTTAGCAACTTCATTTGCCAGCTCCTTCAGGACCCACAGATGGATTTCATCAGGTCCCATGGACTTGTGCATGTTCAGGTTCTTAAGATGGTCTCAAACCAGATCCTGTCCTACAGTGGGCCAAAGGCCTTCAGTCTCACAGTCCCTGCTCCTGCCTTCCAAGACTTGGGTGGTGTGGTCAGAGCATTTCCCAGTGAAGACCGAGGCAAAGAAGTCATCAGCCTTCTCCAAATCCAGGGTAGCCAGTTCTCCTGATAGCTTCCGGAGGGGGCCCACTTTGTCCCTAGTCTGTCTCTTATTCATTATGTACCTATAGAATCCCTTCCTGTTATCTTTAACATCCCTGGCCAAGTTTAATTCTAAAATCATACTTGCACTAAGGTTTGGGGGAAAAAAAAAAAGGCTGTTAGGCTGTTTACCAAAAATATTACTTACTCTTAAAGTCACCACTCTTGCTTTGGGATTACGAATAGACGTCCCTGAAGAAACATAATCTGTTGTTTCGATTTCAATAGGAAAATGCTGTTCACATTTCTCATCACTGTCCAAAGCACTTGGCCATTCAGTGCAGAAATCTGTATAATACAGAGAAAACACTCTAACTAATACCCATTGGTTTATTTGAGGATTTTTCAAATTTATTGCAATTCATCTTTTAAAAAGTTCTATTTATAGAAACTGTATTCATTTAGATAATGGCAGTCTCTGCTAAACTTGCTCCAGTATTTCAATGTCTTTCTTCGTACTGGGTTCCCCAAAATAGGACACAGTACTCCAGATACAGTCTCAAAATTGCCAAATAGAATCACAGAATGGTTCAGGTTGGAAGGGACCTTCATGACCACCAAGACCAAACCCCTGCCATAGCCAAGGCCATCTTTCACTATAACAGGCTGCTCAAGGCCATCCAACATGGCCTTAAATATATCCAATGATGAGGCACCCACAGCTTCTCTAGGTAAGCTCGTCCAATGTCAACACCATCACTGTAAAAAATGCTTTATGTCCAATCTAAATACCCACTCTCTCCCAGCTTAAAAACATTGCCCTTTGACCTGTCACCATAGGCCTAGGTAAAAAAAGCCCCTCCCTATCTTTCTTATAAGCCCCCTTTATATAATGAAAGGCAATAATAAGGTTGCCCCACAGCCTTCTCCATGCTGAACAACCCCAACTTTCTCAGCCTTTCTTCACAGGAGAGGTGTTCCATCCCTCTGGTCAACTGTGTGGCCCTCCTGTAGCAGGTCCACATCCTTATACTGGGGATCTCAGAACTGGATGCAATACTCAACAGAGGTAAAACAATTTTCTGAATATGGTGACTACACTCTTGTTAATAAAATCCAGTGTGTTGTTAGCTTCCCTTGCCACAAGGGCACACAACTGATTCATGTTCAATTTTCAAATGCCCACAAGGCTCTTCCACAATGCTTCTTTCTAGCTGTTCACCCCCATCCCATGCTTGTACTGTTATTCCATTCCAGATGTAGGACTCTGTAGTTGCCTTTGTCCTGTAGAACGCAATACAGGAACAAGCAAGCATACAACACTACCCAAAGCCTGACAAATAACCAGCTTCAGAGGTGGACCATGTCTCACCTTCTGTTTCATTGAACATAGTTATCTTTTGCATTGTCTTAAAATTCTGAAAGATGATTTTTAAAAACAGTAAAAATTAAAAAAAAACCACAAAAAACACAAAAAAACCCACCACCAACAAAAAAACCCAAACAAGCAAAAAATTCACCTTTAAGAGCTGCACAGTGTTTCTTAATTGCAGGAGGAGTAAGATGCAAAAAATTGGGAATCTGAAACAGACATATTAAGAGTTACCAAAATAATAACTTTTTTTTATAAATAAAGGGGCATTACTGAAATCTGATTATACTTTCAACTTTCATTAAGGCAGTAGAATACTCTTAACTAAATATTCAGATAAGAAGACTATTCTCCAGTCCGATTTAACAAAAGACTTAAGTTAGCCCCATTACAAAGGTACAGGCATGACAGTCATAAAAAAGTCTCCCGATTTGGTTCATAAATTACACTTGTATTTGTTACCATTTTAGAAATTAAGAGTATTATCCTATTTAATAATATAAACCAGTATCCAATACAAATATTCCAATCAAGGCAGCACAGTCTTAGTGAATAATAATATATTTAAAAGTTAGCACATACCAATGACGTGTCTTACCTTCAGAAGTTCTAAGTTGCCTTCTTTTGGTGGAGGTACTCCTCTCTTCACTGGGTAACCCATTCGAACTGGGAGAGGCACAGAGTCAGGTTTAAACACAGCTGCTGTTGGATAAACACTGGTCCAGTCCTGATCAACAGCCATCTTCTCAGTTCTGGGAGATATATGCTAATAAATTGAAAATTATAAAAGTCGGATGGGAGACACGCTTTTTTGAGACAAAGCAGAAGCAACACATGCCCCAGTTATTTCAGGAATAAATTTCCACAGCTAGAAATTTCAAGACGCCTTTACATCAAAAGTTAGTGTTCATCTGTAGAGGAATTTTTAACAGACAGCCTAGGCAGCAGGTCTTTCCCAATCTTCAATTGCATTTTATTTCAGAAATGCTTATAAATAAGCACATACATTTAGTATGTGCCAGGTCCACTCTTACTATTTGCCTTTAAAAATCATACCTAATATACTACTTTTGAAATTTATGTGTGGAATAAATAAGAAAATTCCCAGTGATTAAATATTCAGGTATGAATTTTAACTCTACTTTTAAAAAACAATTTCACTTATGCACAAAATTAGATGTTTTAGTTATGCCAGAAAGCAACCACCACAAATCCTATAAACTCAAACTAAAAACAACATTAAAATGTCCGGCTTTATTTTAAATGCAATTTTAAGTTACTTTTAAGACTTGCAGTAAAAAGTGTCAATACAGAGTAACCCTTAGCTTTTTACTGTTAATGGTTTTGCCTTTATAAGAACATGGACTGAAAACAGCTGGGACATTCAAGAAGCCAGGTGCTGGCTCTGGGAAAATCACAGTGGATTGTTTCACCAGGCTTTGACTGCAGAAGGGGTTCCTACACAAACTGTTAAGACATGCAGTTTAGAAAACTTCTTCAAACACCTCAATTAACTGCAAACAGTTTCAGTGCTTACTGATCTTACGAACTGTTGTGTCCTGCCTCTTCTCCTTGCTATAGCTGAAAAAAAAGAGAAACATTTTCAATATAAACTATTATACTCTAATTTAAACACTTTCAGATCTGCCCCCTCAAAAAAAAAAAAAACAACACCAAAACAATGTGGCCTTTATAATAGACAAACAAAGGTGGATGTGAAGACAGTTATTTTCAAGTATCCTGTTTGAACTTGGAATTTGTTTGGTTTTTAATTATTGCTACATTACAATACAGTATGCACTCAGCAAAAAACACAATGGAATTTAGGAATGGATGTTTGGGCTCTTTCTGCCCCATTAATTTGACTTGCACCCCTACGCCACACAAGCCATGGAAAGACTTGTGAATTTTAGTTATTTTGTTTTCCTTGTCTAAGTATTTTATAGATACAATTCTGTTCCTCCTCTTCTTCCTGTATACAAATCTAAACTGAAGAATACACATGGGGTTCTGCAACAACTAATACACAGCATTCTTTTACCCTCTCATCTGTTTTTTTTTCAGCGCTTTCACAGACACACTTCATTCATATCAATCTCATTATTTCTGTTACAAACACCTACAATTTCAGGGCAGGAGACATTTTACTTCTGCGGTGCCACATCCTCCAACATCAAACATCACTTACAGGCCCTTTCTGCAACGTAGCCTGCTCTTGAATCTGCAGATGACAAATGCCCACCCAGCCTTGAGAAGAATGCTGCCACAACCCTGGCAAACAAGTTTCCATTTGCCCTCAGAACCTCCTGAACCTCCAATCTGAGGCCAGGTATGACATTAAATGCTTAACACAAGTGCACATCCCATAATAAACTGTGAAATTCTTATTGGCAGTACCTAAAAACAGGCAATGTGCTGCAGGTCCACTGTAATCCTGAGTGTCCAGCTCTGAAGCCCCCAACATAAGACCTGTTGGAGTGAGTCCAGAGAAGGCCACAAAGATGCTCCAAGGGCTGGAGCACTTCCCCTATGGAGTCAGACTGAGAGACCTGGGGTTTTCCAGCCTGGAAAACAGAAGGCTCTGGGGAAACCTCATAGCAGCTTCCAGTGCCTAAAGGGTGGTTGCAAAAAATTTGGAGAAGCACTTATTTACAAGAGCATGTGAGACAGGACAAGGGCAAACGGCTTTAACCTGACAGAAAAGAGATACATATTAGATATTAGGAAGAAATTCTTCATTACGAGGGTGGTGAGGCACTTGCACAGGTTTCCCAGAGAAGCTGTGGCTGCCCCATCCCTGACAGTGCTCAAGGCCAGGCTGGATGGGGCTTTGAGCAACCTGGTCTAGTGGAAGGTGTCCCTGCCCATGACAGGGGCTTGGAATTGGGTGATCTTCAAGGTCCATTCCAGCCCAAAACCGTGTGTGATTCTATGACCCTTTGAATCTAGCAGTGTCCAGCAAACACCAAGTTGCCTACTTCAGCCTTCAGACCATTCACAACATTTACAGTGCCAAAATTTATAACCTTTATCACCAAAGACTTTAAAGATAAAATAACCCCCCTCCTGCAAATATCTGCAAACAAAACGCCGTAATCAGAGCGGCCTGCAGCCGGGAAGGAAGGAAGGCCATGGGCTTCAGCTCGGTGCCCGCTCCAGGAACCCCTCCAGCCCGGAGCCCCCAGCCCCACACATCTGCACCCCTGCCGCCACCGCAACGTATGCCTAGCTGCTCTCACCCTCCTCCTGCTGTCCTTCCTTGCTGCTCCCCGCAGGCGCCGAGGAATAAGCCGCGGCCCCGAAGCGACGCGCGACCACAGTCATCCCGCGGCACCGGGACAGCACGACCCAGCAGCCAGCCAACGCCGCGCCACGGACGGGAGCCATCTTGGCATCTGCCGCACACGGGCTCCTCCCCCCCAGCCAACCTCCCGTCATGATGGTAGCCGGCTCGGGCCACACCAGCTGGAAAAGCGAACCGGAGCAGTTCCGCTCCCTCAAGTAGGATGGGAGTGGGGCGTGCGCCGGTCGGCGACGGAAGGGGAGATCCGGAGTGCAGTGAGGCTCCAGAGGCGGGACGGAACCATGGCAGTCCGGTTATGGGCCCAGAGAGTCGGCTGGAGGGCGAAGAAGGAGATGAGAGTGCTTTAGGATCGTGCTTTGCCTTTGTGTCGTGCCTCCGCCATCTTAGTGCGTGTAGTTCCTGCCCGGGCTGAGGGTGCCCGGCGGATTCCAGGCTGTAGCCGGAGGGGAGTGATCGGGGTTTGTGCGGGTGGCTCTTTTCACGAAGTCATTTTCTTTCTCTTGGAAATAAAAATTCAAGTTCTCAGTCCCTGAATGGTCTGTCATCAAAACAGGGACTAGCTCCTCCAACTTACTCCTGAAGCAAATCTGCCTGCATTTCTTCAGCAAAACGCAAGCAGGTTCAGCCTTATGGGAACCTGGACTAGACTGCTGGTTTTCTTCAATGGCAGCTTTTTTCTACTTTTTAGAACCTGTTGCATGCAAGAGTTAGTGTTCTATATAGCAATATACTAGTATCCCTGGCCACGCTCAAAGAGTTATTGCCTTTTCATCTATTTGCTTCAGGTTACAATATACCCGTAATGTATTTTACCTTTGCATTGTTTATATAGCATAGAATCGTAGCATGGTTTGGTTTGGAAAGGACCTTAAGACCCCCTAGTCCCAGCCCACCTGCCATGGGCAGGGACACCACACTAGACCATTGCCCAAGGCTCTTTCTAGACACAGTGCTGTTTGTTTTAACTTTCACTAAAGAAAGTGAATATCAAATTGTCTACTTCAGAAGGTGGGGTTTTTTGTGTTTTTTTTTTTGTTTGTTTGTTTGGTTGGTTGGTTGGTTTTTGTGTTTTTTTTTGTTGTTTTTTTGGTTTTTTTTTTTTTTTTTGTTTTGTTTTGTTTTGTTTTTTTTTCCAAAAGAAACATGTATGGAATGTTCAAGTTGATAGAATAAAGAGCTCTCAGGAAGCACAGCTTTATCCAGAACACTTATTGTCAAACCAGCCTCTTTTCTACAGCTACTTTTAAGCAGACTGAGTTGTCTCGTCACAGATTTCTTTGTTTAGATTTCTTTGACTCAGCCAAGCTAAACACAGCCCCACATTGCTAAAAGGTGGACAAAACTGAAGTGCCCCAGATCCAGAGTGTCTTTCCTGAACTCATCATATTCAGCTGATTCATCTCCATGTGTTATCACTTGCTTGTAAATTGCTGGTGCTACAGAAATACAGACTTGTATGAATAGGCTAGGAAATGCATTAGGATGAGAAGGATCTCCGCAGCCACTAAGTTTTGATCAAAATCATCCATCGGTCTCTTTTTCTATTCCATCTTGTCTGGCTTCTTTGACAGTTGTGTACCTGAAAAAATCCAGTCCACACAAAGCAAGCTGATTTCTTATAAAATAAAAGCAGGGAAAAACCTGCCACACACTATTTTTGCAGATGTTACTGTTCAATTAATAAATGTTTGTGGCCATTTTTTGTTTTTATTTAATGTGTTGTCATCCTAGCAAGCTTTACCAGAAGTCTCAAAAAAATAATAATCAGAATAATCTGTATTTTTTACAGTTAAATGCTTCATCTGAATGTTTTTTTCATGAACAATAGTGTAATTCTATCACAGAGAAGCTAGTTAAGGTTAAACAGATATTCATAGCACTACTGCTACAGTGATCCACTTACAAGTTCATTAACTGGAGACCAAGAGACCTATAGACTGGCTTTACAAATTTACCCCAGGGTACATTCTTTGCATACTTTGTTAGCATACAAGTGTTCCCTCTTTTGAGGTGCACATACATTTTCAAAAGCCCTTCCAGTTACAGTGCAACTGAAGCCACTTCATTTTTATTTGAAACTATGATTTTGCAAAAATTATATTTGGGGAAAACAGACATGTTTAGAAACTCAGATAAGCAGAAACATATCGGAGATGTTAAATAAGTGTGTGTTTATGTAGTCAAATCATAGATTACATTACTACTATTTTTCAATTTTTGTGATTTCTTTCCCATCTTCTTAGTGAAAAAGCCAGCATTTACAAGGGCTCTGTCTTCTCTCTCAGTAAGAGATTATGGTTCAACTTTAATTTTTCCAGTCAGATTTAATTTCACATGACCATTCAATAAGTAAAAATTTACTGGTGAAAGAGGGATTATCCTTCTATGATTGAATCCCACCACTGGTTAACATTCTGAGTTCACAGAGCAGTGGCATGGTAATTACCAGGTAGCTATATACCCTTCTGCCTGTATTAAAGCTAAGTCAGCCTGGGTTAATTTGATTGCCTGGAACACAATGGGAAGACACTTGGTCAACCTCTCTGTGCTTGAGCTCTTGAAGTCTATGGAGAATATATTACGAATACTGAAGCCTGACTTTCTGATCATGTTGCACGTACTCTAGAATAAGTAAAGAATTAGGAGCTACCAGAGAAAGTAATCGACAGTTGTCTTAAATTACAGGACATAGATGAAATAGGAGATTTCCTGCTAAGGATATTCTCCATTTGGGAAAGAGGTGTATAATTTCAGAAGAATTACTGCCTCAGACTCCAGATTAGCACAGAAAGAGAAGGTAATGCGGACCTGCGACATTAAGAATTTCAAGTTTAGTTTACTTTTCTTTAGTATCATCTTGGTAGTCAATTAAAGGTAGTATAAAAAAGCCTACAGAAAAAAGTTTTGTGGGGATCTTTTTGGCAGAATATCTGACTTTTTGAGCTCATACATGTAAACGTAAAATGTGCAACTGCACTTATCCTGCACTTATGATCTTGGTCAACTTTCCCTGTTTCCTCTTCAGTATGTAAAAAGTCTCTCCTGAAGAAATAGTTACATTTTTATCAATCTTTTCAAATATACCTGTTATAAGGATCCACTTTTAATGGTACTCTGTTGCAACCCCACTATCAATAAAAGCATCCTTCTCCTCCAGTGCATTACTAATGATTTAAACAAACCCAATAGAACAATGCTAGGACACTTAATATAATTGGAGATAGGAATCAAGTAACAGCTGAGGTTCACTCTACAAGAATTTATATTGTCTCTTATTGTTTGAAGGCTCTCCATGACTGCTATCTGATACCTCTTCATTAATTAGAATAGGTACAATATTTCAATCAGTAATTTTATCTTTTATGCAACATAAGCATATCAAGAGATAACTTTGCATTATGTGGTAGCACTTTATTTTAGTTCATACATCTTTTTTAGTGTTCTTATTCTTTTTATGGAGGTATTAAAAATACTGTCGCTTTCTATGAAGATGTATTATGCATATAATTACCTTAAGAATTCTGCTGACCTGAGTAAACGGCACTAAACTTAAAACGCCAAACACGCCTTAAACTTTAGATCAAGCTGTTCTCTACGGTCTCGGTAGAATAATATGAGATCAGCAGAATTTGGCTTCACCATTGTGAAAAATAACTCCCATGGCATGTATTATAATTGTTGCTTGATTTACTATAGTGCCTAAAATGGCAAACATGTTCAGAAGCTTATGATGCAGCTTTTAAAACACAAAATATTCTTAATCAGGATATAATGCCATGTTAGAAAATCCACCCACATAATAGAAAACTTCTCTCCATATTCTCAGTATTTCAATGTAATAATTCTCATCTTTCCACAAGCCTACAGAAATGACAGTGAAATTAGCAAGGTTTTGCACTTTGTCGTAATTATTTCATCACAGTGTGTGATTATTGTCTAACAAGTGAGGTTAAGAACAATGGTGCCTGAATCCATGACATCCCAGAGTTATTTCCATTCTGCTGTGAATCACTCAAACTCTTGAATATCAGATCCAATTTTGTGGGGCCCAACATTGTCTTTACCATAAAACTATTAATCAAACAGATCGCTGCTCTGTGCAAATGAGAGCAACATAACACTTCCATAGCACACACAGCCCACAGTGGCATTGGCAAACCATGGGTCTAATAGAAATTTGTGCATTTTAAACTTAGATGAACCATATTTTATGAGTCATGGAATTGAATACTTTTCACAGTTCCCAAGCAGCCTAATCTGAAGACCCATTTTTAAAACAGGAATTCTTTTCTTTTACCAGGACTAACTGGGGAAAAACTTACACATGCACCTTGCTCACTTAATGGAGGGTGTGATCTGAGAGCTTTTCTGCCCATCAGACGCTTTGCACATTTGTGCAGGAGTTGAGGAGGGTGAAGGTTCCCTCTGAGGTGACTGCTGAGGGTCATATGCCATGTCCAGAGCGAAGAGGGTTGGGAGGGGATGGGGGGGCTCTCTAGTCAGGATCTTCGGGCACTCTCCAGGGTGCTGAATCCCTTGAGCAGGCTCTGGACGGGAATGAAAGTGTGCTTTCAATATACACACTCTTGTGCATTCCCCCTCTTGTCATTTCTATATGCAGAGACACCCACAAGACCTGTGTCTATGGGCAATACCACCGGGTGTATACAGTGCTCTTCCTGTTTCCAGACTGAAAACTGCACTCTTCAAAGGAAGGAGCTCTTTTTTTCAATGGATATTTTACATTGGTAGCCTTCTCAATCTCTTTTGTTTGGGCTGCATTTTCATCATGTTGCCCAGTGCTTTAGTATGGGACATGTAATAGCATTATTGTACCTGTCACTGCAACCAGCATTTCTCCCATTTTCATGCACAAAATGGCAGAGTTTGCCTGGATAGAGTGGATGGTTGGGTAACACAAAAGATTGATGAAACCAAATAGGCAAATAGAGGAATAACATATAGTTGGCTTTACTTGGGGATTGCTATGTCAGTTGTCAGTGGGTTTTACTTTAACAGAGCTAGCTGTTTTTCTCTGTCTTTATAGTCAAAGTTTGTTGAGTGGCATTTTAACCAACTAGTCAAAACCAGAATTATAGACTTCCAAAAGAAACTTTCACCCCGTATGCTTGCAGTGTTGATGAAATTTCAAAAAATGAAATGGACAAGTGTGGTAGGAGCAGACAGACAAACTGATCTGGAAGTTGCTACTAGTTCCCCATATACTGATCATATGAATTAATTAATAATTCCACCAGGCATAGAGTTTGTTTAATTGCAGTCAGCATAGCAGCCATATTTCATAGTATAAGATCTACTAGATCTTAGTATAAGATCTATAAATATCTGATATATATCATACTAACAGGCTGGCATTTTATTCACATCACAGTTGTTACTGATTACTTGAAGAACTTGCATATTCTGTTTTGTTTTTCCAGTAAAACATTTTATTTTCAGTTTGAACAGAGAGAAAAAACTGCACAACCGAAAGATTTATCTTCATTTCTTATAGCAATTCCATGCTGGAAATGAAAGATTTATATAATTGTTAGATACTACTCTGGATCAAGCAGTCAGCCTTGGAGACTGTCTGTATTAATAACTAAAATTATGAAGCAGTGCCAACATGTGTAAAAGGCAGTTTAGCATTTCAGATCTTTCCCCATTTAGTAAAATGCTACAATAGATTTTACTTGACAAGCTTTAGGTAGTGAATGGAAGCCCAGTGTCACAATCTGATTTTTTATGTACCGTCCTTCCATTATGATATACACAAGTCATGATAATTTATTTTCAGCATGTCCTTGCAAAGAAGAATATTTGTATTCATGGCGCACATTGCATGGATTGCAAAGTGCTCTACAGACAACTGAACTAACATATTTGCAAGACAGGTATCACCCCATTTTCAAACTGCAGTTCGAAAATGAGCAGTACAGGAAGTACTGTTACATGAATTGGAGCTCAAGTCTATACCCCTTTCAAGATCCCTAATTCCCCATAGTAAGCTTTGGTATACAGTTCTTTGTGAGACCATTGACTCACCAGGCTGGGAAGCATAAGCAGAAAGCAAGGGCTGGCATTTTGCCACTTACTAGCGGTTGGGGCCCAACCCGTTCAAGCTGCACAGCATGCTGAATTTGTGCCCTAACATGATCATTGCTAAGAAAAGATTCTGTAGGCAAGCCAGAATGGTACATGGCTCTCGGCAGTGTCTAACATTTAGATGTCCAGTTCTGGTAGTAGAATTCACTTCTCAAACCCAAAAAATGGATGTTCAAGAGCACTGCATGCAGAAAGCTGAGGTCCTGAGAATGGGAATTGAAATGAACAGATGAGTGTGAGAATGTTTCACAAGCCTTGTCGAAGGAGGTGATTCTACCCCTCTACTCTGCTCTCGTGAGACCTCACTTGGAGTATTGTGCTTAGTTCTGGTGTCCTCAACATCAAAAGGACATGGAAGTGTTGGAACAAGTCCAAAGGAGGGCCAGAAGGATGATCGGGGGACTGGAGCACCTCCCATATGAAGATAGGCTGAGAAAGTTGGGGCTGTTCAGCCTGGAGAAGAGAAGGCTGCGTGGAGACCTCATAGCAGCCTTCCAGTATCTGAAGGGGGCCTATAGGGATGCTGGGGAGGGACTCTTCATGAGGAACTGTAGTGAGAGGACAAGGGGTAACGGGTTCGAACTTAAACAGAGGAAGTTTAGACTGGATATGAGGAAGAAATTCTTTCCTGTAAGGGTGGTGAGGCACTGGAATGGGTTGCCCAGGGAAGTTGTGAATGCTTCATCGCTGGCGGTGTTCCAGGCCAGTTTGGACATAGCCTTGGGTGCCATGGTTTAGTGTGAGGTGTCCCTGCCCCTGGCAGGGGGGTTGGAACTAGATGATCTTCAGGTCCTTTCCAACCCTAACTATTCTATTCTATGATTCTATTTTCTAGTATTTGGGTTACATATTATTTCTTTATATTTCTTGTATGACTGATTAACTCTTTTCTTCTAAAATATTCCCCCCTGAGTACACAGTGATGATGATATCAATAGAAAATTGAGTTGGTGCTGTGTTTAGGATAGTTTCCTGAGAAGTATCTCCTTGTCAAGAAGGGATTCAAATCTGCGTCTTAAAACCAGACATTTCTCTGTGCCTCCCCATGCTGGCCTTTTAGTTACGAGTTATCACACTTTCTGTGCCAAGTGCTAAATACAGTGCTGTCAGTGTGGGGTAGATATGCTCTGTAAGCATGTGGACTGCATCAGGCACATCAACATTAAATATGGGATGACAAGTGAGCCCAGCCATAAAAGCCACACTTTTGTTTGGGCACATTTTTTGCAGGGCGCTATATGTATGTATATAATCTTACCAATGGCAGTTAAGCAGCTGATGTTCCTGAAATCAGGCATTTGCATTTCACAGAAGTCATAAATTAGTCAACTACTTGAATTTGAGAGTTTGACCCAAAGATATACTAAATTTTGGGGGGGGGGGGTGGGTGGGTGGGTGTTAAAGGGGGGGTATGAAAGAATGAGTTCATGTCTTCCACAGTTCAGCCTATAAAAACTTAATCATCTTTCTGTTGATCAAGAAACAGGAGTCAGGTGATCTAGGTTCTATTTCTACTGTGATTTCAGATGTGCTGCTATTATGTTCAGTCTCTGCATTTGCAGTAAACTTGGGTACTACTTTTCTCTCAAAGGAAACTTATTTTAAACCTTAAAATATCCAAGATAATTGTTTGTTTGTTTGTTTGTTTTCCTTGACATACTTTGGATAGTTATTTACAGCTTGAACGATTATATTCAGGGGAAGTCCGAGGTGACAACAGACAGAAGTTTTTGCATTTAGGAAATTACTTTTTGAGAAGGTTAATACAGCAGAGAGTGTGAAAGTATTACTTAATTAAGAAAACATTTCAAGGAAAAAGCTTGAGCAAAAACCCAGAGAAGGATTTCTGAGGCTCCAGTCAGTTATTAGTGCTTCTCCATGGACCACCTACTCTACTATCTGGAATACTGATTCAGTTCTGTACGCAGTGTAAACTGGGTCACACAGCTTCCAAGGACAGTGTTCTGGAGGGGTTGATTTTTAGAGAAGAATAAACGTAAGACTGATCAAACTGCTTTTATCAGAAAAATAAAGGAACTAAGAGCAATTTTTTTTTCTCAGTGTTACGGAAATGTGACTTGGGAAACCAAGAAAATAACTTTCTGGGATAATCTTTCTAAGGAATGATAGGTCTTAGCCACATGGGCAATTACAATAAAAGTTGAAGACCATGTACATTGACAGCATTCCCTCACTACCAGAACAAAAGATGAAATGGTTACCTCTGTTACACTCTTGACCACATGACTGTGAGAAACCAGCTCATGTTTAGAATGCTAGCATTCTGGACAGCAGTCTGATATCTATTATAGACAGGAGAAAAAGAGAGAAATAGTAGTATTTACTTTCTTCTTCCTGTTTAGAAAGTTCAGCAATAAAATTAGGAGTTTGATGCTGGAATGCATGTGTTTGGGATTCTTTTCCTCCCAAATTAATTAAAAAAAAAAAAAAAAAAAAAAAACTGTGGTTTAGAAAGGCAACAGCAGTAGAGAACTTCATTACTTAATGTAACATAATGAAGTGCTGCGTTTGGTTTTGCCAGAACTTTGATGGAAAAAAGCAAAACAGCTGAAGCTGCCTGTTTAGACTTCCTTAGTATGAAAGCCTGCTGCAGAGCATCCAGCTAGTTACAAGCAACACCTAATTCAGTTTCTTAAAGGATGTGCAGTAAGGAAATGCCACTTTTAACACATTGCAATTAAGTGTATGCAGATAAGAAAAGGGCTAGGAGGGAAAGGAGGATGATCCAGCAAAATTAAGCTGTTGCTTGTGATTGCTGGTTTGACAACAGGAAGAAGCAGAAGCAATTCCTCTCTGAAGTTGTCAAAACTGTTCCTAGTTCTTTCTCTGCTTTTGCAAGAGCAGCCATATAAGGCAGATAGAAGGGAGGGCTCCTGCCTTGCTCAGGGTGGGACTTGATAAGCTGGGGCAGTCAGGCAGCAGCTTCTCTCGCTGCACCTATCTAGGGAGTATGCTGCATGGAGCTGAGGGAGCAGCAAGGAGAAGGAATAGAAGGACATGCAACAAGAGAAAGTAGGTTCAGGGTTTTCTGTGTTTTGTGTCTGACTGTGTAGGATGCCCTGTTTGATCAAACAGGCTAGCAGATGTGTTTCGGGTGGCTTTGTTTGCAACTGCTTGGGTAACTGGCCTTTGCTGCAAGCACTTGGCTAGATAGCCTCAGCACCCTAAAATGAATCATATGGAGGGAGTGTACTTGTCGTAGATGTTTCTTATGTTCTTGTTATAGTTAGATTTTGATGAAGGCCGGTGTGTTTTAACTTTAATATTAGGTCCCTCCAGCTTTTCATTGTTCAGAGAAAGGATGAGGGAAAACAAGTATTTCTCTATTTGCTATAGCAGTAATGTAGAAATGCATCAGTTAGCCTTACCATGACCAGTGTTCAGAAATGAGCATGCTGTAACTGGCATTCTCTCTCTAAATGACTTGATTCTGCTGAGAATAAAGTAACTCAAAATGTGGGTGTGAGTCTCTCCCCCTCTTCAGAAGAGCAGTAAGCTGCAACTCCTAAGCACGTGGGATTTATACTGCAGATAACTACATTACAATATGACATTACAGACATAATTTTAACAATGACATCAGCAGTGCTTTGAAGTTAAGATGCATCTCATGGTACTTTTAATATTCTTATATTTTCACAATTTTTTCATATGTCCATTTTAGCTAAGCTTGTTAAATAAGGAACCTTTCCATGGTGGTATGAAAGAAATGAGGCAGTAGAAAACAGTTACACTTCAGGAAGACAGCTGCTCTCAGTCTCACAAAATTATTAATATTGCTGCCAAGTATTTTTATTAACAGCAGTTTAAATCTGCCCCATGAAATACATATTGATCTGTAAGAGCCTTATTTTCTATTCTGTGTTCTCTAGGTACTTGCTTGAGAGTAGGAGAGTTAGCAGCAAACACTAAATGGCTTGAAGAAAATCAAGAATCAGGCCAGGAATCTTTCATCTTTTGCCTTTTAACAATATTGACCTCTCAGTGATAGTTATTATTAATGGCACTGTAATTTCTACACTTGATTAGAATTGTTCCTAAGTACCATGGGCTGCAAGATCAGATCCCATAAGGTGACTGAAAGAATTTATTTAAAATCTTTTTGTAACACTGATGCTGTAGATAAGACCTCTCGAGGTGTAGGTGTTAAGTTCAAAACTTCTATCAGGTGTATTTCAAGTAACAGCAAGTTTATAAATTCTAGGAAATTTTCACAGGTCCACTTCTAATCAGGACGCTTCAAGAACTGCTCAGCTTCGAATAATGTCAAATGGGTCAACTCCCAAGGCAATGCTGCTGCTGTACTTGTATTGCACTGTTCAAATACTTTTAAGCTTCCTCCCTAACAAATGTAACTGTGAATCTTAATTTTCTTTCTTCCTCTGGAACTCAACCTTTTTCCTTTCCCAGCCTCCTGTTGCTTCTGGCATCTAGCATGCGCCATTGTCTAATACGTTTCTCTGATTTAATTTCAGAGGCTGTGAGTGACAGCAGGTGACAGACTGACAGCTCACACTTGTGTCGCAGAGAAGCTCCATGATAACAGCAGAAAGTCATCCTATCAACTGCTGGAGAACACCCTCAGCAGTGAGGACATACAATACCTTCTTTGTGATTTTAAATATTGATCAGTGTTAGTAATACCTGTGTGTTGTTACAGCATGTCCTGTGGTAGTGGAGAAACTGTCGGGCACCCCCTGTATAACCGCTGTGGACAGATTCAAGGCTCCACTTCCCAGCTGAGTAGTCTGAATGGAAATAGGGAGTCTGCAGCGTTGCTGGGAGTCAGAGGGAGCCTAAGCAATATGCAGTATTCTTCTGTGGCGCTGGATCCAGAAACCCCAGGGAATAATGGATCCAGGATTCCCCACAACCCTGAGGAAGACACAAAAGCTGCAGCCTTGGCAGAAGGTGCAGTCCGCAGGGCCTGTACAACAAAGTGTTTCTATAGCCATTACTTAACTAAAACTAGTACGCAGGGAGATGTCTACAACTTCTTGGAGAGGCCCAGTGGATGGAAGTGTTTTATCTATCATTTCACTGTGTAAGTACCTACATTTTCACATCATATTTGGTGTAAGGAAAAATCAAACTGTGCCCTTAATCAGCCAGAATTCATACTTGCTTACCGTCATCAGTACTTGATCTCCTGGGCTGAACACCTGTTACATGAGTAATCCTACTGAAAGCAATGGAAAAGCCAGTTTCTTGAAGGATCAGATGCTATATCCATTAACATTTCCAGAGAAGGGCTTTTTATTTGTCACATGATATTTGTCAGGTTTACACAGTGTATTTGATATTTCTGAGGGGAAGTTGTATATGCTCATGGCAGATTTTATTGCTGCCTTAGCTGCTTTACATTGTTCTACCTTCAGACACTGCAGTTTTTATCATGAGATGTGGAGGGTTCAGCTGTGATGAAATACATCACATTTTTGTAAGTCAGTTTTGCTCATGCTGAAGTGCCAGAACAAATGATCTGTTGGATAATCATAATATTACTAATTTGAATTAATTTACATCCATGAACACGTTATGAGTACAAATTTAGCAAAAAAGTTTTCATTATGCCATGTATGTAGTACACACAATGATGAAATTAAGGCTTCCATTTACCCTTGCAAAACAGTGGTTAATATATTAATACAGCTGTTATAGTGCCTGTCAAGCTTTGCAAGACCTCAGTTACTGTTTTGAATGCTGCTTAGCAGAATGATAATCTGTCATTTTAGCTGTAGAAAGGGTCCAATTGTGCTCTCGCTGAGGCAAGAGGAAGTTTTACTGGCTATAGTGTATGCAAACTGAGCCAAAAGTCTTTGCTTTTATTATAAAATTAACTTATATCCTAAAGAAATAGAGTGTTGAAATGACTCTGTTTGTCTTAGATGAACTTTTCTATGACCTGGCTGCATTTTTGAAAAACCATTATCACTTACTGTAGTCAGGAGCTGCCCAGAGAAATATATGTTAATTATAAGAATGAATCATAATGCTTCTATTTGGCATGGAATAGATGGTTTTATTAATATTTACTGCCTTTCACCACTCGAAATCATGTATGGATTTTTTAAAAGGATTTTTTGATTCATGTAATTTTGCCAAGTAGAAGGATAGGGCCTCTTTCAAGTATGCCTATAGTATACAACAATTCCTAAGGCTTAAACGAGTGTAATTTTGTGAAGATTTAAATATGTGAATAGTACTGATTTAAGCCTATTTGGGATTGGGACCTCTTGCTAAAATACAGTTGTTTCATCCTCTGCTTGCATCTCATACCTTTAGTATGGACTTGTATTCTGCAATTGACATTAAAATTAATTAATTTATTGAAATAAATAAATAAAAAAAAATCTACATACACACCCCCCCATACAAGAAAACTGGAGAAAATAGGTATTCTTTTTAACTGTTCAAGGATTCCTAACTTTAACAAAAGAATATGTAAACTGACCTCCTTTAAATGCTTTTTCTTTGAGATTACTTGAAACTTTTTAGGCATCATTTTTGGCCAGTATTTTTTCTTAAGAATATTTGTCCTACTAATTATCCCAATAACTACATGGCGTGTTTATTTACAAAGCAAGTTTCTGTTTTGGAAACAACATCCTTTACAACATTAATTATCACTAAATTTGAACATTATTAAAGCCATAAAGTGCTAATCTAAAATACAATTAATTCTATAATGAGAACAAGCTTTAATTTATTTTTAGAAAGGTTTTCCATGTTGTATCTGTGGGTTTGGGGTAATTTATGCAGAGCTGATATGATGATGACTATTTTCATAACAAATCCATTCTTCCAAGTATGTAGATGATGTTTGTATAGCCTAGAGGAGCTGGATGTGCAGTGTCCCTTCATTGTCCTTTTGTCCTTCACGTGCCACAGAGACCTCATAATTTATGTATAAACTTGTGGGACTTTTCTGTCCAAGAGGGACTGGAGTCTCTTCTGATGTGGAGCCAGTTCAGCTACAGACCCCTAACTTTTCAGAAACAGGCAAGACGAGGGAACAGCAAGTGATCCAGGAGGTGACCTTCTTCTTGTATTCTGAAATTACCAAGATAATTTAATCTCCTATAACATTTGTAGTGTGTCTGGTACTACAAGTTCCTTTTAAGGGAGTAAACTCATGCTTCTTAAGGAACTTTATAATATGTGTTAGAAAAGGGAATTATTTTTGCCTAATTAAATCTGGAATTCGTGTTATTTTAGTGGAGTTATTCTAGGATAAAATTATGGTTTCAAAACAAAACATTTGAAGGAGTGAGTGGATTTGCTTGAGAATTCCCCCTCCCAGTCCTGGAAACCTCACTTAGGTAATTTTCAGCTTCACTGTAGGTACTGTGAAAAACTTAACTCCTGAAATCCACAAGAACAGAGTAGAGGATCTCACTGACAAGTCAGAAAGAGGTGTGAGCTTGAGAAACAGCTGTGACCTGCAGTAGAAATATATTGATCCTAACCAATCAGTTCTTGTGGCTTTGTAAATCTTTAAGGTATTGGATACCAATATATGTTAGAGTCCAGCTTTTTGCCATATGGTCCTCAGTCCAGAAAATGAAGTGTGTGCCTGGCTTGAATTTGATGTCTAAACTCAGCTATGCACTTGATTTAATCATATCCAAATGTGAAGATATTAGGGTATAAGCCTCATATTTCATCTTTTGAATGAAAAAGAAGTCTATCTTGGTGATGAGTTATGGATGGTAATGAAGTTACTTGCCAAATCCCCACATTTAAATCATTTAATTGTAAGTGGAGCCTTATTTATGTGATGTTTCTGGAACATATATATACATTTAATTACAACTGGAATGGCTTGATTATAGTTTAGAATATTGTGTTAATTTGGCTAAAATATTGTGTTTACGTACATTTGAACTGAGTGGCGAGGCGTGAAGTCAAACAGTTTTCCTGATAGTAAGATTATTGACCCCTATTTGAAAAACAGGTAGAAATGATCATAAACTAAACCCAGAATCATGTAGATGCTCAGAGTGCTAGAATGCAGTTGTTACACTATGAAATGTTACACTACCAAGCCTTTGCAGGCCACCTTGGCCATTGGCAAAGGGTGAAGATGGTCCAGTTTTTCTGCCGTGTTTGTAAAGGCAAAGAACCAGGAGTAGGAAGTTGTGACGTAAGCCTGTTGAAAAAAGAGGATCACTGTATGTGCACCCGCATGCACCCATACACTGAGGTGGTCACTGGTAATAAACCAGTATGGTTTAACTTGTGTTCAGGGAGAAGACATAACTGGTTGCTGTCTTGTTATTTTGTTCTGTGAGTGATGTAGGCCACCTTGTGTCAGTTTAAGGCTATGTCTACATCACAGTGCAGCCCTGTGCTGCACAGCTGCACCAGCCCAGGTTCCAAGAAGAAAGCAACTGAGTTTGCACAAGTTTGCACCAAGGCTAAACAGGCTTATATCTTAGCAAGCAAGGTGGATCCATAGTACTTTTCCCCTCAGATGCACCCTGTTGTTTTTACTTGCAGCAGTCCAACTGCCTTTTTCTCTCTTTTCCATTTCTCTGGAACATCCAGTGACTTAATTTTGGTCTTTTCAGCTGCTGTTGGCTGGGTAGTGAAGTTTTTTTCAGTTACGAGCCAGAAGCTTAGAGGGAACCTGGGTGGGTAGCACTTGGACTAGGAAGTGAGGAAGCAGAACAAATGGCTACACTGAGCGTGGTGAAACAGGGACAGAGGAGAACCTGGGACCTACAGACAGAAGACTAGATTGTGTTGTCATAAAAACAGACTGGTGCCAGTGATGTTGAAACTGGAGGAAAAGCAGTACAAAAGCAGGCTAGCTCGAGAACAAAAGGAAGCAGACTTAAGAAGGAAGGACAAAGGAAAAAAGGACTAGGAACTTTTGGAGACCAGAAGTCTAGATATTGGCACAAAGAATTGGATCTGTGGGACAGCTGAATATGGTCAAGAAGCTTAGAGAGCCACTGGGAGGAAGAAGGGGTAGGAGATGACATCTGGAAGCTAGGGGAAAGAGGGAGCGTGGAATTCATGACGGGAGAAGGCACCTTTCACCCATAGGCAACTGGTTTGAATCTTGTCCAACACAATAGTGAAGAAGAAGTAATGACTGTAGGGAGATACAAAAGGAGCTGTTGGTCTCAGTCCAGTTCTTAGCGAACGGATGTCAGCATCACTGCTGGAGTTAGCACAGCTGGAAGGCTTGCTGGCAGTCAGTAAAGAAACCACAGGCTGGTTGAAAAGGGGGGCAAGTCTAAGGCAAGAGGGAGGCCCGTGAGAGGGACTCTGAGATTGTGTTCTCAGGCCTGCCATTTTCTTGTCGTGTAACACTGTGAAAGTTTAAGTGAGAACTTGCAGCTGTTCCAAGTTACTTTGTGCTGGTTTGGCCACTTGTTAGATGAGTGTTAGACCTTGCTCTCATTTAAAAGTGAGACCAGTCTTTATATCCTGCAACTTCCCATGGGATGGGGTGAGCTGATCTGACAACCCATTTCTAACAGATTACCTCCAGTTCTGCTCCCCTAATCCACCATAGCCATCAGCTTCCTTCTGCTGACTCTAGTTGTCCTTGAGTATCCTTGGATAACCAGTTCAACTTACTATGTTAGCAGAAACCTAGCCCAGCAGGAAAAAGTGGATGATCTTCTGTCATATTAGTAGTACACATCCAGCATCTTGAAGTACTGTCCACTATTGTTCTCTTAGTGCTCCTAGTGGATCATAGTCACCTGTTAAATTTAATAAGAAATTGTACAGAATAATTGCAAAGTAACACAGCAGATCATCTGGCAAGTACTGCAGACCACCTGGTTTGACTGCAAAACATTTCACAAATGCAGAGTTTGCCTAGCAACAAAGTCTGCTTTCCAGGCTCATTTGTGATTTATGGGGAAACAACTCCTCCAAACGGTGACTCAGAAAGAATAATGGCTGTTACTCTGAATCATTCCTAGGGGATGCTGTCTGTCTCTCTGTTGACTGCATGGGAAAGATGAGGAGAGAGTATGGTTTCACAAGAGCTGGCATAATAGTTTACTGATACAAAAAGTATAAGGTTTCTTCTCTCACCTTCCCTTCTTCTGTCCTGGCCCCATATTTCTCCTGCGTAACGTGCTGCTTCTGGGAGTCACTGTAGCTCACTTAACCTAAGTCAACAAGTAATGGCAGAAATCTAGCACAGCAAGAAGGTGAATAGCTTTTTGTTACCTTAAGGAGTTAAAGCATGTCAGCAGATGGTCTGATGGCGCTGGAACTGGTACTCACCAGTTGGCCAGGACTGGGATGGGATGAGAGAGAGCTCTCTTTTTTGCCACCAGAACTGCAGTGTTAGCTCAGTTTCATATGAAAACCTGCCCTAAGTTTGCTTCGTTACCTCTCTCCTTCAAACTGCTTCCCAAAGCTTCTTCATAGAGAGGTACACATGTGCACACATGTACATGTTCCTGTTACCTTGTTGAAAAGAACTCATCTAAGGAATTACTGTTGAGTAATTTAAAAGTGTGTGATCCTTACAAAAATATGAAAAATATCAATAATGTCACTAACTTAAAACTTTGGGAGGAAAGTGTAGATGATCAAGAACATATTTGTAAAATGGGGGCTGGTCAGCTAATGTTTTTTTCCTTTAGAAAAGATTCTGTGTACTGACATTTTTGTCACCATAAGTAATACAAAAAAAGACCCACCAGAGTTCAGAGTGTTGGGACAAATTAAAAATTGAAATTTTCTGTTACGATTGTTTCTCTTCAAACTTTGCTTTCTCATTTTTTTTCAGTTCTTCAGCTTCATGTAAGAAATGCTGTAGTTGCATTCTGTTAATGCAGTTGAAGAAGAGCCACCATTCTGGCTGATACTCCATTTTTGTTTGGAATACAGCTGCCAATTATGTTAAGAATATTAAAAGGCAAAAATATAAGGATCTAGTGGTTCCTTTTTATGACTGTGGGGCATTTGCCTGCACATCTTTTGGTTGGTTTGAGTGTAGCAGCTCTCAGCTCGTGAAGCTTAATATATACATAGCAAGTAAGTTAGCATAGTGTTCTCCTGCTTCAGTTTTTATCTGTAAATGGAGCCTATAGTCCATTATTTATAACTGTTTATCACAAAGAGACTTTCAAATTCCAATTTTTGTTCTTTCCACAGTTATCTCTAGAATGCAAGCAGGTATTTTGCCTTTTCCATTGATGTGATTGTAATATGATCAACATGAGCAACAACTAAAGTTTGGAATAATTATAAGCATGACTGCTATTGAGATTCTGGTTTTGACCTTGATCTCGCAGCTTAGGTCTGGACATGGTATGCTTTCATAAGGGTAAATTAGGGATTATTATTATTATCATCATCAGGCTTAGGGGGTTTCTTGCCAGCATAACAGTTACTTATTTTGACATTTTATACAGAATTAAAGTGATGTATTTTCCAATTTGGAACTACAGTATCCACTTTTCATCTATATTCTAGCTACAGAGAGGAGCTAAACTGATGTCTATGATGATGAGCTTCAGGTACCAAAAGATGAGCAGTATAAAAAGGAAGAAACTCAAGAACTAGGGATGCATGTTCAACTGGATGATATGATGGAGTAGCTTAAGTTGCTAATGGAGGTGAAGTAATATTAAACAGACTTGTCTTTAGGATTCTGAAAGTATGAAGATTCAGCTGTTCCAAAAATACGTTGGGACAGCTACTAATTTTTAGCCTCTTTTCCTAAGGAAATGAGGTTTATTCAACCACACTGTCTGAGCGTGTCTGTCTGAAAGTGCCTTACCAAAAACTTTTGAGCCAGTTGGCAAGTTCAGTGAATATTGACAGAGGATGAGACATGTCAGAGATACTAAGTTACTTCATGTTTTGTTAAAATCAGCATTTGGATAAAGGAGAAATAAATTAGTAACCCCAAAGATGAAAATATTTCATTTTGAGCTCAATTAGATTGGCACCAGAGAGTCTTTTCATGAAGGAGATGTTACGAAAGTTCCTAAGGAAGAACTTTGATCTGAGCATACTTCACTTTAGGCACAGAGTAACCTAACCACAGGGCACAAAGCCACAGGGTATGTAAGTTTTATTTTCATTTTTTGAAATTATTGATGACTTTTTCCATCATTTATTTAAGAAATTCAATCCATCTTATTCTAGAAGCTAAATTTTGTAGTAGACTGAAATGAATATGCACTAATGTCTCCACAGGCTAATGTTGTTACTATAGTGAAACCGTTTGTTTCTATAGTGAAAATAAATACTGTAGTGTGGCATTGATATGGTAATAGTAATGGAATTTGTTTATGCTTTTGCGGAAAAACCCTTTGTGTTTCATAAACCAGCAAAATAAAAAGATATTCCTTGATGTTAACATTACAGTTGCTCATTAACTTGTGGACTTCACATGATATAAAATTCAAGAAGAAAAGTGTTTATGATATCTTCATGATAATCAATCTGGCATTAACTTATTACTGAATATATTTGCACAGCATCATGATATGCATTTATTCTTTCCTTTTTTTTTTTTTTATACTGAACCTAAGAAACACCAGTTAATGTGAGTACTACAAAGAGGCTGGTGTTACTTTGTAAATGGCAGTGCTAATTTCCTGTCCCTGTGAACATGTGTCATAGATCATATGCTGAAGCCTACTGATTTTTTGGTCTCACAGTCAAGGTCAGTGATAAATGTATCAGAATCATGGACACTGAGCATGAAGTCAATGCTGAACTTCTTCTGTCAATGTTTAAAGAACTGATTAGAGCTCTTCCAGAAAGTCTTAGTCATATAGAAACAAAATGGAAGTTTGATTCCTGTGCCCAGGGAAGGAGAGGACATCCAGAAACTCAAGACATGGATGTAAGAATAAAAAAAGACAAACTTAGCAGCGCAGATGTTAGTGGAAGATACAGACACTCAGTTAAATCAGGGAGCTTAAATCCTAGGAATGTCAGGGCACTGAAAAAAAGGTTTCTGTAAGATCAGTGGATTCATGAGTGTGATTTGTTAGTTCTGGACTACTTCTGGATAAACGCAGAGAAAAGGCAAAACCCAAATCTTACTGCTTCGTAAAAAGCAGCAAATAGGTTGCTCAATGCTTTGGAAAGGTGAAGTGCTTTACTAATAGGAGCTGTGGATGTTTTAAAAACATATCTTTGGGCAGTTGATTCAGAAAGTTGCTTTGAAGTGGGAGATCTTTTTGTATGATATGTGGCTCATGCTGCGATTTGAACAACATTGGTATTATCTATTGATTCAAACTGGTTTGTGGCAATTTATACATCTGCAGGTGAAAATACAGAACAGTAGTGTGTATTTTTAAATTACCTTTTAGATTTTGTAGGTGTTGTAGAAATATTACCTAGTTACTTCTGATTGGAGCCAACTGAACAACCTCATTTTACATGCAGTGGGGCTATCCAGCATTTCTGGGTGCACCCTAGAATGATCCGAAGGAAAAACTGAAAGCAGATATCATCAGTATGCCCATGTTATAGATGGAATTTTCCTTTGGTTGAGGGCTTCAAATACCTGAAAATATTATATTCTGAGGCAAAACAGAAAGTCAGATATGCCCAAATTGCCTCCAGGCAGGCTGCTTGTTAGTGAGTCCAAAGCTAGGCAAGATTCCGTTAAAACCTGTCTGGTCTCCTTCTCCAGTTCTGCTGAAACCAGCACATTCCCAGACTACTTTCTAATTTTAACATATCGGTATTTTTAGCAGAAAAATTGTTCCTTTACCAAAATTTCCAACCAACTAATTTGTGTATGATCATATATGTATAAGCACAAGACCTTTCGACAAAACATCAAGCCTCAGGAGCCTGGAAATAGATCTGTGAGAGAACTGAGGGACATCAAAACTTGCCTACAAAGGCACATGGACAACCTCCTCTTTATGACTTAGCCAGAAACTCCTTTGGATAACAAAAATATGTAAGCACTAGGAATGAGGTTTTATTTAGACTGGAAGGAATGTTTTCTAGAAGCACATGGCTATTCAATATAAGACAGTATAGTCCCATTTAGAAAAAAGTGAAGTACTTCAGGCGCTCAGGAATGGGACTATCTTGCACTTTTATAGCATAAAAAAGAGGAAATTCTCTTCTTAATTTTCCTGCCACAAAATAATCACTTAAAATAAAAAGCAGCTTATGTTTCTGGAGCCCCTCAAAGAACTTTCTGTTGGATAAACTCATTTATTCTCCACAGCAGGCTGTCTTAAAGCTATTGGTCTCTGACGGACAACTCTATAGTCTATCATGAAGAAAAAAGCTGAAGCTCTAATGAGAGTAGTTGAACAGAGGTTTACTTGGGCATACTAATGTCAATCCAATCTCTTTTTCTTGTAATTTAACCCTAGCTGAAGCAACCAGATTTCTTCTGTCCTAGGGTGTTAGTAGAACAGAACAGTTTGCCTTCACCTCTTGTTGCAGCAAATGGTAGATAGGATAATAAAATTATCAAAGAAATAATAAAAAAACCACAGGTTTTGTATCTAATTTAAACTGGAGACACATATAAGCCATTTGTGATTATTTAGCTGAAGGGCTTTCATATAGTGAAGTAGGTCACAGTTTTGGGGAAGGAGCACAGCAGGGGAAGGGCATGTCTGGTTGTGTTTGAAACATCAGTGACCCATGACCAAGGCATCTAAATACTACAGAGCATAGGGTTCAATACCTTTCCTATAATATTTTTTGTTGATTTTCTTTCACTACAGAGCTCACATTTTTCTAAAAATGTTTTCTTCTCTGAACACATCTTTGCAGAGTCAATTGAGTTTGGCAAGCTCAAAAGGCTACAAAGCTACTATTTTGTATTTGGTTGCCAAGGAGTATATCTCTGTTTACGAGTTCATAAGTTTGTCCTCTCCTCACCCATCCCTTTTTTGTTGTTCAAGAGATAACATTCCCACAAGCATCTCATATGTCAATGCTTCAAGTGCACTTATCTGCAGTAGATAAACACATGCACAGAAATGGCATTATTTGATGCAAAACTTAAAAGGAGGAATGATTAATATTTCTCCTTTAAGAGCTTTCATTAGGTTTGTCTTCCATGGAAAATGAGATTGGTATAGCACGACCTTGAAAGAGTTCACCCTTGATAAAGTACTTGACATCATTTTGCTCTCAGTGTTGTAGTTAACTTACTAGTTCCAAGTGTTTGTAGGCCTCAGTACAGCACACTCATGGCCAATTAATCTACTAAATAGAATTTGTCCCTGTCTGCAAAAACAAGAGAAACATGTTTACAGTTGCACTAGCTACTTTCCAAAATGAAACAACATTTAGGAAGATCAGGGCACAAAGAGGCACTCATTTGTAACCTTTAACCGTGGTCAATTAGCTGTCCAATGCATTACTGCCTATTTAAACTTGTTAATGAATGAAACAGAGTTAAGGATGATGGCTTAAAAACATTGCTGAAAAAAGCAGTAGTAGGTTTTTTTTTTTTTTTTTTTTTTGCATGCATGAGGCTGAAGGAGTTTAGGAGAAATCAAGAAATACTGAAATTTACTGTACATTAGCAAGACCTCTCTTGGGAAAGCATGGCACTTCTGTCTTGTGTTGGTGTGAACTTCTTTAAGTGAGAATCCAAAACCATATGAGAAATTCTCTGGTAAGTCTGTTCCATCTGATAAGTAAAACTTTTGTTTTAAGAGACAGCAAGGAAAAGTCTGCAAATAAATTACCTGAGGTAAGCTTCTGTCTTCATAAAAGTAAAAAAAAAAAAATAAAATGAAGGAAAGGAAAGCCAGGTGTTTTGAGAGAAAATACTTCTCTATTTTTAACAGCTATATGGTAGAAAAAGAAAACAGTATTTGCTGAAGTGATAGCTCAAACTATGACTTGGCATCCTCAGGAGTCACAGAAAGATTCAGAGATACACAAAATACCAAAATGCAGCATCTCAGTTCTCAGTTCAGGATGCAAAAGAATGGACAAACTCTACTAGTTGTTAATTATTTGTATCTCCTCCTTATCATCTCCTTTCTTTTAGGAACTGAATAGCCGCCAACAAGTGAGACTGTTCTCTGCTGATGTAAATAACTGTCTGAAGCAAGTAAACAGTCACAAACTGCTTTCACCCCCTTCCACCATCAAGAGCTGCCCTTTGCAGGAGAGAGTATGGATAGCAGGGAACATGAGAAGGCCAAATTGGCAGCTGGTGGGGAAAGGGAAATTGCCACATGACAAGCTTTAAAAACTTTCACCCCAAGCCAACAATATCAAACACACCCATCCACTTATCCTACCTATAAGTATCCCAGAAATCTAATCAGAAATACTTAGGTAGACCGAGGATCTGTTTGTCACTTTTTGACAAGTTAACATGCGTAGACTTTGCCACTGCAGTTGGAGGAAAAGCTTGTTTTTTCAACCAAAGCAAGAAATGAGGCCTAAAGGCAAACCTGTGGTATTTAGTGGTGAGTTTTGCTAAAGGTTTGTGTGTGTTACCATATATTCAACTATTGTTCTGGTCTTTATAAGGAATTTGGCTCTTGCCCAAGGTTCTTTCCTCCAGTGTGTTTTAAAAGGTCATTGGTTAGAGCTATGTTTAGCATCCCAGAGGCTATTAGGAGCAATCCACAAGATTTCCTGATTACCTAAGAGGCAACAGAGCTGCAGCTTGTTTGATTCTGCAGATCAGTTGGCAAATAATTAAGCCATTTATGTTTAAGGTTAGACTTATCAAAACTAGCCTGCATTCTGGTGCATGGTTCAATGATAGGGATAGTAACCTTAAAAAAAATGAAGGCAGTATGTGCTGACCCCTGGTTTAGAGATATTTCACTGTATTCCACTGAAATGCTGTTCCACAGTATTAGAGAAAATGATGCAGAAGAATTGTTTCTTTCTATGGGAGTGGATTTACTTAGGGTGCAAGGGGGACTTGACCTTTGTTGCAGCTACTTGTCTCTAGCACTTGTCATAACACATTCACCACTTACTCTCTCAGCTCAATCCCATGGCTTCTTTCTAAGTCTGGTGTGCACTGAGAATATTAAGGGCTCCACTGCTATGGCAAGGACATTGACAGCCATGGCTAAAACCTGTCTCTGGGGCTGCCATGTAAACCATGGGTCCTGAGTGGTATCACAACGGGCTCAGCTCCAGGGCACATCCAGTGAGAGGGGAGGGTGGTCTCAGCTTCTTCACACTGAGCTTGTGTCCACCCATGAACTACTACCTGTCTTAAGTGAAAGGGATCCCATACATACCATATAACACTGCCTGGAGCAGTAGCATTTTGGGTTTTGTATGTTTTATATCTATCTTAAAATGCTTCTGTTACTTTTGCCATCTTCAGTCTATCTGACTGTGGTTGACAATACCAGAAATTATCACTTATCTGTTTCAAGTTCGGTTTCTAAACACTTCAAGTAAAGAATGGGAAGGTCTATTTTCATGTTTGTGAGGAGTAGTAACTAGGTACTTGCCATTCCTACCCACTTCAGCATGGAGTCCTCATGGAGATATCAGACTGCAGCTACTCACAGACTTGCCTACAGCAAGATTATTAGAGCATCTCAGGTCTAAGTCCTCTGGGATTAATTGGGAAAAGGAAGAATGGATTAGTTTGAATTTTAAAGCACCACTAGTGGGGGAGGTTTCCAGCATTTTGGGGAGTTGTGATCAAAAAGGAACCCTTGGTATTGGGAAAGACTTTGTTTAAGGGACCTTTTACACTCAGAGAAACTTGTCTTCTGGAAGGATGATTGGGGGGCTGGAGCACCTCCCATATGAAGATAGGATGAGAAAGTTGGGGCTGTTCAGCCTGGAGAAGAGAAGGCTGCATGGAGACCTCATAGCAGCCTTCCAATATCTGAAGGGGGCCTATAGGGATGCTGGGGAGGGACTCTTCATGAGGGACTGTAGTTAGAGGACAAGGGTTAATGGGTTCAAACTTAAACGGGAAGTTTAAATTGGATATGAGGAAGAAATTCTTTACTGTGAGGGTGGTGAGGCACTGGAATGGGTTGCCCAGGGGGGTTGTGAATGCTCCATTGCTGGCAGTGTTCAAGGCTGGGTTGGACATAGCCTTGGGTGGCATGGTTTAGTGGGAGGTGTCCCTGCCCCTGGCAGGGGGTTGGAACTAGATGATCTAAGGTCCTTTCCAACCCTAACTATTCTATGATTCTATGACTCAAAACTAGATGGTATAAGGCTGTCACAGAGGAGGAAGCCAACAGAAAATTGTCACATGTGCATGCCTGAGCAGTAGAACTGGGAGTCTTGGTTTGTTCAGTCTTTCAGCTGATAGTACTGGAAAGACAGAGTTTTTTACTGCGATTATAAACCCTAGAAAAAAATACTTCTTTCTGTGTTCTGGATATTCTATGTAATAGCTAATGCTGTATATGCCTGCTGAACAGGGTTGTTTGGGGTTTTTTTTTTGTATTATTTATGGAAAGAATGAAATGTAGGTAATCTTGTACATTATTTCCCAGTGATACTTGAAATGTAATGTACAATAAAGCATAGTTTTTGTCAATGCAGAGTGTTTTGTTCCATATACGAAGATCTGTGGAACACAGCTGTGAAAATGGCATTGTTGCTGAAGTTTCATTCTCACGCAGTTAGAGATTATTTTTTGGGCTTTCATCCCACTTTTTTCCCTTTTGTCAAGCTAGTATCACTGAGCTTCTTGTCATCTTCTTGTTGTCTGAGTGCTGGCTCAGAATCTCACTTTTCTCTGCACAGAGCAAGGAGGAAGCTTGTACTCCACATCAATGCATGGTCTTGTGGGCTCCCTTCGCCTTCACTTGCTCTATTCTGCCAGCTTTTCCTTCGGCCTGGTGTGCAGCTCTGGCTCCTCTATATGGTTCTGTGGGACAGCGCAGGGAATATAGTGTGCAAGAAATGTGCTGGTCAGTAGGTGGTTGTAGTGAAGGTGCAGAGCAGGATGCAGCTGCAGGCAGGTAGCCTGTGGAGATGTGAAGGGAGGTGCTGGATATAAAGAGAAACTTGAGAGTAGAAATGCTACTTTGTTAAAAGTCTGACAACACTTTTGCTGTTTTAACTCTAAAAACTCAGAAATAAGATAGATAAGAAACCTCCAAGTGTTGTACATGTTTATGTTTTTTTTTTTGTCCAATAAAAATATTGGGATATCAAAACAAGTTATTATTGGCAATATTAAATTTAATAATTATCTTATAATTTTCATTTTTAGGAACAATGACTGTTTATGGTTACAACAGAAATTAAAGAGAGCTGCAGGTGCTGCCTGCAAAACAGGTTTGTGCAGTCTCCTTGGCATCTAAAATGGTGTCCAGAATTCACTGTCTCTGTAGAGAACACGTATTTTAGCTACAAAAACTCTGTAAGGGAATGAGATGAAAAAACACACCATCAATAGAAAAGAATCTTTATCATCAAAACGAGACAACAGAAGCAAAAGAAATTATTAAGTGAGCAAAGCCACAAGTGACAGCTTGAGTCAGAGATTTTATTTTGCCATGGCCATTTTGCACATTAGCTTCCTTCATTATTCTCCATCATAGCCGTTTGCCCTCCCTCTATATAGAGGAAAAATAGGACTTCAGTCATTTAACCAAGTGCATATTACATGCTTAGAAAGTTGTAAAAAGCATAAAATAATAGTTCTGATTGGAAGTTCATCATGGTGGGAACCCTTTTCTTGTATATAAGCAGACCATTTTAAGCACATTACAAAAAATGAAACTGGCATGTCTCTTCTCTTTCTTTTTGCCTTTTTTCATGACATAATGAACTCACTGAGATCTGAACAGTCCCCAGGTGTTTTCTTCAGTCTGAGTCCCACTCTTCATTTCTTAAGAATCAGGAATCTTCTTAAGCTTGATTTATATTTGTCTGTCTCATACTCCTCAAAATATTCTTATTTTGAATGAATAATCACATGTTAGAAGTCATGCAGTATTAACAGAACTGGATCAGGTCATGGGATTTGTGCCTTCACTTACTAGGAAGCAAAACGATCTTTAGCAGTCTGGGTGATCTGCTGGTAATATGTTCCCTAATTCAGTTCAAGAGGTAGATGTGCTGCAGTCAATCATTTAGGTCTTGCATGTGGAAGAAAATGTAACCCACATTCTTGCTGTGGGTTGCAACCTATTTTAGAAATGCCTTAATCCAGCTATAGCTAAAATAGCAGTATTTTTATAAAGACTTCCATTACACTGTATGTAAAGCTTTTATCTCCTGTGTATGCACGGTGGTTTCTAGTTTTTATTTATTAGAAAGGGTTGCATATAATGTTCAGGGTTTTTTTTTTTTTTAAAAACTTTGCTCTGAATGTCAGTCTCAAATGCATCTTCACCAACACCTTTAACTTTCATGTGCTTTGTAGGTACTGTTCTGTTGTGTCATGCAGCTGACAGAAGCGACAAACATGGTCACCAGATATGGACACTTCAGTGCTTGAAATTGTTAATAGTGTAGTCTACAAAGAGAAGAAACATTTCTACTTGACATTAGCAGGAGGGGTTTATATTTTTATTTGGATTTGGGAAAGGAGATTATTGAAACTGGAATATATCCAGGTGCTCTGAAGCTAACCCTTACCTTCTTGCAAAAAGCAAGACATGCTCTTTAATGACTGAAAGTGATCAGAGGTGATTCTATGTTTCAAATAAATGCATTTTATATGAGGACATGATACTTTATTCATAGAAAGACCAGCCTTGTGTGCTTGCAGTGATGCCTTTGTTATTCACTGGGAAGGAGTGACACTTACTGGCCAGAATATATAGTGCCATAAATAAAGTGAATTTCAAGGGTCCTTTGAATGGTTTTAATGTGTGTTTTGGAAATGGGGAAGAAAAAGAGTCTTAACACATAAATACAGGAGGGAAGCAGCAATTATCTGGAAGTTACAAAACTTGTAGGCTGTATTAATAGCCTTTGGACAGTTCTGGGTCCCTTAGTAAGTAAATGGCACCAGTTTTCTTCCGTTATACATCCTTATGCACATATATCTTGGCACTTTGCATCACCTTTTCTTGACTTTTTGGTTTACAAATTTGGTTACTTTCACTAAAGCCTAATGGAAAATGTGGTTGAACATGTAGTGATAATACCTTCAGTGTATGTAAGAATACTTCTTTGCTTTACTGAAATTGGAAAAGGAGAAAAGGTGTAAAGTGCACTGTCATTCTCAGTATCTTAGAAAATATTTAGCACGTGAATTACCCCTGGCTTTTTATTTATTACTGATGAGGACTGTAAAAGAAGGCAAAGGGATTTTGAAAGGAGACAACTGAAATGGCAGGGATCTGGAAGAAGTTAAGGGGCTGTACTCAAAAGGAAGCCTTCTATACCTTTATACATGTATTTTGCATAGAAATGAGAACTGTGACAACGATAGGAATGGAACATCAGTCTCATGAAAAAATGCGAACCAAGAAACTGATGAGTTTCAATAAGTTCTTGGTAAATTTATGCTTTAGTTGTTTGATGTGGTTATTTCAGGTACCAGCAAAGTTCCTTTGTTCCAGTGACTATTGACTGGAGGATGGTCTGAGCTTCAAGAGATCCAAGTTCTGCATGTTTTTCACACTGTCCTGGTGTATGAAAAAGTTTGTACACCTCTTTGTGTCTCTGTATTTACCCATCACTGTGATTTCTAATTGAAAGTAAAAGTTGTCTGGGTAAAGAAACTGCCTGATGAGGCACAGCATCCAACTGAGTGGGGTACTCAGCACCTGTGAGGGCTTCTGAGAGCCCACATTCTCCTCTCATACTAGATGTATGAAGAAAAGGTGAATCTTATAGCCCTGGTTACCTTACTATTACATCTGCAATTTCTTTACATGGAAAGCAGTGCTATTGTGTTAAAGAAAGGCTAAAGATTTGCATATTCCTACGCGTAGACTCTTCTAGTGTTGGACACTGACAATAAATACACTTATGCTGTAAACTCCTTATCAGCTTGTTAGTCTCCATTTAAAAAAGGCTGGCTTGTGTTTCAGTGTGTCTTCTCAACACTTTGCTCTGGTTTCCTGGTTTTTTTGGAGTATCACTCTTAAAGAATATTGCGTATGGAAAGAAAGTGGGACTTCTGCCCCCTCTGCTGGCTGGCTCATCTTTTGTCAATGTAGCAGCTCATTTAAGCAATAAATCAGTTTTATTATGGCTTGGACAGATCTCTGTACCCCCTACAATGTACCACCATTTCCAAAGAGATAAACCTGTGGGGCTGGAAGTAAAGCTGCTGGATAATATGCTTGGCAACTTGTGTATTGTTGAAGTGAAAGAAGTAGCAGGACTGGGTAATGAACTGTAACTAGTAAGTCATGAGAAGGTGGCTAAGACCTGTCTTATGTTTAAAAGCAGTACTAGCCTTGACTAAGATGTGTTGTTTGGATCTCTTTTCTATTTCAGCCTTATTTTTCCTAAGACATTTCAGCTCTGGGTATTTACCACTAATGAAGAGCTAGAAATCATTAAGATTTAATGAGGAGAGCAGTAATCCAGGGAGCTGGGAGCTAGTAACAAAAGCAAAAAAAAGACAGTTAAAAGTAAAGGGCTTCCTTCAAAATCTGACATCCCCACCCAGAACCATTTCACAGTTCTGCAGGGGCTAACAAGAAAATGCACATGGCACCATGTCTTGGGTGACATGGTTTAGTGTGAGGTGTCACTGCCCATGGTTGGGGGGTTTGGTACTAGATGATCTTAAGGTCCTTTCCAACCCTAGCTATTCTATGATTCTAAGATGCCCACCACAAACATATTTCTCATTGTTAATGCTATCAAAAGTGGTGCAACAGCTTCCTGAATTAGAGAGACTGAGAGAAATCAGATTTTAATTTTCAGTAACTATTATAAACTCTGCATAACAATCTTTCTGCTGTTCTTTCCTATGGGTTTGTCAAGGAGTAGCAAGGCCAGGGCTACTCTACAAAAGTAAGCAAACCAGGAGAAGAGTCTGACCCTAACACTAAGGAGGGACAATGTCCTCACCAACAGGGTGCTGGTTGTAACGCACAGCACCCAAGTAGAGTGGGCAGAGCAGGGTGCTGATAACAGGGTCGATTGACTGATTGGACTGGGAGTTGACTATGTATTTGCTGTGATTTGTAGCAGCAACGTAGCACTAAAAAGAAAAGCTGCCTCCAAGAAAAGCTCACAAACATTACAGTTTATGAGACTGGTTTTCTTGATCATTCTGCCATTAAATGGCACGGTAGCATTGTCCTTCACATGGACTTCAATCAATTAGAACTGTTCCTTTTCTATTATATCCTTGTTAATTTATTTTTTTTTTAAGAAAGAAGACTATATTCTGTTTTGTGTTAAATAAGAGTAATGCTTTAAATCCTAGATTTTGTTTTGTACTGAAATAAATCAGCAAGATAAAGGTATGAAAACAAAATGTTTATTAAGGTGATGAAAACACAACTCTCTCAACAAGGTAGCTACTGTTTCAGTGTATTAGAGATGTACAATTTCCTACCCATCACTTAAGGTTTGAAGGGAGACTAAGAGTTCAAATAAATAACTTTCACTCCTGTAGCTGACAGAGATAATTAAAAAAACCCTAAGAAAAGAACCTAATCACACAAATTCCTGAGATGAGTATTGCACAGAATTGTGTGCAATTTTGTTTTCTGCTTTATAGGAAACAGTAACTATAAAGTATGTGTACTTTGACTAACTCTTCAGTAACTACACAATCATTATAATGTTACAGTAAATAATTGGTAGAGAACTTCTTAAAGTGCAAATAGGTGTCAGAAACCTATGCAGGGGGAGGATGCTAAAGAAATTAAGTTGTCAGGAAGTGAATGAGAGAAATGGAGCTAGAGGTGGTGGGGAAATCAAGTCAGGTGAGATGATTATGGTTTCTAGTGAATGTCCAAGGCCTGTATTAGGTGCATTTTCCTTCCTGAATGACCCTTAAAGAGATGCAAGATTAGGAGCAATGTCCCCTATCATCCAGGTGACACCCCTGTCCCAATTCTGGCAGTGGCCAAGAGCCATTAGAGGAGCTTTGCCACTGCTGCACTGTATGCTCAGCCTTGCAGGTTGGTATTGACTGAACTATGGTGCACAAATCTGCATCCTGGTGTGTTAGTGGATGGCCTTGCCTGTGCTGTTGTCACCCTTGTTGCCTGACTAATGGGGTGGCTCACTCTTGCTGTTCCCTGATATCTGTGTGTATATACACATATAGGATCATAGAATGATAGAATCAACTTGGCTGGAAAAGACCTTTAAGATCATCAAATCTGACCTTTATCCAAGGTGGACTGCCAAGTCCACCAGTAAACCACATCACTAAGGGCCTTATCTACGTGTGTTTTGAACACTATCAGGGATGGTGATTCCACTACCTCCCTGAACAGCCTGTTCCAATGCCTGAGCACCCTCTCTGTGAAGAAATTTTTCATAGTATCAAGTCTAAACCTCCCCTTGCTGCAGCTTGAGTCTGTTACCTCTTGTCCTGTCACTTGTAACTTGAGAGACCAAATATATACTGTAGAATGTATATGTATCAATACCTATATTCTATAGTGTGTATATATTGCTGTATGAAGTGCATCTGTGAGTAAATAACATGCCTATTCAGATACTCATATCTGTATACATGTATATAGATATCTATAGATGTGTATTTGTATTTATTTTCTATATTCTTGTATTGGGTGCAAGTGTCAAGGTGCTGGCAGTGGAAGAGCTGCAGGGGCCACCTGTGTGAGGAGCACCCAGGGCTGTTCGGTGCTGGACACAACCTGTTCCAGCCAGCTCTGACCAACCCACCACATGGCATGGCTGAGCCCTGCAGCACTGGGTAGGGGGGCTCAGGGAGAAAACCTTTAGGAAATGACAAACCCACACCATAGGCTTTGAGGGGAGAGGGGAAATACCAGTTTGAGAAACAGCACTGCAAGTACCGAGGGGAGAGGAGCAGGATGGGGGCATGGAGGTGCTCCAGGTTCCCAAGCAGGTTCCCCTGCAGCCCCTGGAGAGACTGTGCTGGAGCAAGTTTATCCTGAAGGACTGCAGGCAGTGGAAATACAGATGATGGAGCAGAGGAACAGTGTGACAAGGAGTAAGGAGGGGCAGAGACGTAGTATAAGGACAGACTGCAGTCCCATGGCCCTATGTTGCTTGGGGGATGTGTGAGTGGGGAGGTAGAGGAGAACTTTTAGCTTTCTTTGCTTCTCACTATCTGAATCTATTCCAGCTGGCAATGATTGAAGTTAATTTTTCTCAAGTTGGATCTCTTTTACCTATAATTGTTATTGATAAGTGATCTGTTTTTCTCTTGACCCATGAGCCTTTTCATCTCCTTTTCTTCCCTTGTCCTGTTGTGGAATGGGAGTAAGAGATTGGCTGGGTGGGCATCTGGCAGCTGACCAGGGTCAACCCCCCCGAATTTTATTGTCTATAGTCTTGTTCAGCATCTTTGTTGATGACATGGATAGTGGGATTGAGTGTGCCCTCAGCAAGTTTGCTGATGACACCAAGCTGTGTGGTTCGGTTGATACGTTGGAGGGAAGGAATGCCATCCAGAGGAACCTTGACACACTTGTGAGGTGGGCTGATGCCAACCCGATGAAGTTTAACCATGACAAGTGCAAGGTCCTCCACCTGGGTCAGAGCAATCCCAGGTACAGCTACAGGTTGGGCAGAGAAGAGATTCAGAGCAGCCCTGCAGAGAAGGACCTGGGAGTGTTGGTCGATGAAAAAGTGAACATGAGCCGGCAGTGTGCACTTGCAGCCCAGAAAGCCAACCATATCCTGGGCTGCATCAAAAGGAGTGTGACCAGCAGGTCGAGGGAGGTGATCCTGCCCCTCTACTCTGCTCTCGTGAGACCTCACTTGGAGTATTGTGTGCAGTTCTGGTGTCCGCAACATAAAAAGGACATGGAAGTGTTGGAACAAGTCCAGAGGAGGGCCACGAGGATGATCAGGGGACTGGAACACCTCCCATATGAAGATAGGCTGAGAAAGTTGGGGCTGTTCAGCCTGGAGAAGAGAAGGCTGCGTGGAGACCTCATAGCAGCCTTCCAGTATCTGAAGGGGGCCTATAGGGATGCTGGGGATGGACTCTTCATTAGGGACTGTAGTGATAGGGCAAGGAGTAACGGGTTCAAACTTCAACAGGGGAAGTTTAGATTGGATATGAGGAAGAAATTCTTTACTGTGAGGGTGGTGAGGCAGTGGAATGGATTGCCCAGGGAAGTTGTGAATGCTCCATCGCTGGCGGTGTTCAAGGCCGGGTTAGACATAGCCTTGGGTGGCATGGTTTAGTGTGAGGTGTCCCTGCCCCTGGCAGGGGGATTGGAACTTGATGATCTTAAGGTCCTTTCCAACCCTAACTATTCTATGATTCTGTGATTCTATATAGTCTATGTATTATATATCTCTATTTCTAGATATAGAAACCTATGTATATACAAAAATGTGTATGTATTTCATTACTATTTCTATTATTTCTATTTATGTTTATGTTTATATTTATACTTGTACTTATTTAAATTTATTCTCAACTTTATACTTGTATTTATATTTGTATTTGTATTTATACTTGTATTTGTGCTTATATTTATTTATATTTGCATTTCCCCATCTAAAGGAAATGAGCAGCCAGACCAAGAGGGGTCTGAGATCATGTGGGTATGACAGTGTCTGAACAATGGCAACCATCCCATCACAGAGAAGTATGAAAACTTGTGGGGTATGACATCAGAAACGTGTCTCTGGGTATATCATTGCACAAGTGTCCCATTCTGATGCTTTTCTGACATAGACAGGAAGAGGCAACTGGTCCTATCACCAGTCAGGGCAGTCTGTAAGCAAGTGGTATAGGCTGTTTTACAGAATGGCAACCCCTGGGGGCAGAAAGAGGTGAAGGGAACAGGTGAGGTGACTGGTAGATGTACTGGACTTTGGGACAAGTGAGACACATGGTACGCAGTAGGGGCAGGGCTTCCCCCACCATTAGGGTGATGGCACATGTTCCTACTCATGCTGGGGTGTGGACGCGTTCCTTGTTGAGCAATCCAGCCTTTGATTTAGCCTCACTCGAGTAGTGAGCAGGCGGCTTCATAGGCTGCTGAGGGGGTTAACAAAGGACACCTGTGTGCTGACGCGGAGAGGAAGTGTCCTGAGCTGCAACCAATCGCTAAGCTGTTGCTAACACTCGACCAAGAGGCGTTAACCAATCAGATGTTATCGAATGTTCTAGTAGCTTGCAACTTTCTATAAAAGGCGACACTTGTGTTACATTAAATTGGCAATGCTTGATCACATTGGTCGTTGCTGCATTGTCCTTGATCTCCTGCACTGGGGCAGGGCTGTCTTCATGCTGCTTTTGCCCTCTGCCAAGCTCCCTTCAGTCTGTCACCTCACCATCGGTGGCCTTCACATGCTGGCAAGGTTAGAGGGGATACAGCCAAAGTCTTCATCCAATGTGGCTTTGGGCCTGCCCTGTACTATGTGCAAGCTCTGACATTTGAGTTCATGCTGAGTTTTATGAGATTCCTGTAGGCTTGTTCCTGAGCCTGCCCAGGCATCTCTAACCAGTGACCCTGCCCTCAGGTTTATTGACTGAACTCCTGGTTTGGAGTCATGTGTAGCCTTGATGAGGTGAATTTCTTCTCTTCTGGTACACTGATTAAAACGTTGACAAAGGGCAAGTCTCTGGATGGACTCCTAAGGAATTTGTGTTGTCACTGGTCTCATGTTGAAAATGAATTTCATATATTTTTCATGTAAAAGCTATGAAAAGCACACTAAGTGTAGATACTGTGTTTATTTCTGTTGAAATCTCACAACATTAATAGAACAGCCATCAAGGCTCTTAGTCTGCCTTTTGTTTTGAAGTTCTTCAATAAATCCTGTCAATAGTGTTTATCTTCTTCAGAAGGGTTTCACACTGGAAACTGTCTCATCACGCGCAGGACTATTAAGGTTTTAATTGCTGGTTTGGGAGTTTGGGAGTTTAGGAGTTTAGATACAGCCTTTTGGCGTGAAATCAGAGGAAATGACAGCTGGAAGAGCTGGTACATGAGAAGGAATGTTTCTGGCTGTTAATAGAAGTAATTTCTGTTTTCTTACTTTTCTTTTGCTTTCTGCATGACCTTAAAAGATGGTGAAAGCTGTGGTGCAAAAACATGAGAAGTCCGTCTTTTCTGTCTGTCCATCATAGTTCTTAATTCACCAGTTGTTTAAATGTTTAGCATGTTACCAGTGGTGGAAAGATGGCCAAGACACTGTATGCAACAAAGTAATGGGTATTCTACCAGCATTAAAGCATTGAATCAGCTAGGATTCAGGTGCACATTTTGTTTTCCAGTTCTCATGACTTTTCAATTTTGGATTTTTTTTAACTATTCTGGGGGCAGGAGTATATATTTTGAGACTTCCGTTTATTTTTTCTTTATCTGAATGTGAACTTTGCCTATTGATTTAGCTGTTCAGCCTTCCTGTCATTTTCATTCCATGTTTCTTAAAAATTATCAAATGCAAAATGATGATATTCACTTAATTAGGAAGAATTAACTTCTTAAACACAAAGTACTTGTGATGAAAAAGTTATGTGAATGAGAGCTAAAACTAAATCTACATCCAGATTTAGTTCAAGTTGATGAGTCACTAAACACTGTTTTCTTTTTACAGATTTCTCTCTGTGCTGGTTTGTTTAATATTCAGTGTCCTGTCTACTATAGAGCATTATTCTGAATTTGCCACTGGAAGCCTTTTTTGGATGGTAAGTGAACTTTTGGGGGGAAGACTCTAATTTTTTATTAAATTGCTTTAGGTGAACAAGGGAGATAACCTCATGCAAAACATGCTACCCGGACGTTTAAAATAGTACCTACTTTCATTAAAGGAAGGTCATAGTATAATGGAGATGACTATGCTCTAGGTCTGTAAAATATGAGGGTATTTGACAGCTTTTATATACTTGCTTTTTGTAAGGTATGAAGCTGTACCCTTAGCTCTTATACTGGACAACTGGTGTTCATCAGTCTTATGCAGTGTGGAACAGGATGTTCTATAGTACAGGAATGTATAATTTTAAATATACCTCTTCTAAGTCGTATGATAAAAAATTTATGAAGAACCATGCTCTTCAGAAGTATCTGGATCTTGGGGGTAAGTAATGTCTGTCATTGTAGTTTGCCAGTATACAGAATAGGGAAGAAGAGCTTCCATCACAATTCTATGCATCAGTGATTTGGCCTTGAAGTTGGTGCTTGTTAACCGTTGTGGCTGTTAGTTTTTGCCTGCAATTGACTAAGCCATCATTAGGATCACGGAGTTATTTTGGGATTTTGATTGAAGTTAATCCTAACAAATGTTGCTTGCCCTTGAAGCCATATTCAGTGTCAAACAAAGTGCAGTAATCTCCCAGTCGTGTGTAATTTTCTCAGACTCATTGAAAGATGTAGAGTGATTATAGGTCAGTATAACTACCACGCCCAATACGGTAATACTGGCAAGGACTCAGTGTTTAGCTGTTTGCTTTTGTGTAGATGGCATGTGCGTGTGCAGACACATATTGTTGGACAAAAATGACTAGATGAAGGCAGATATGTGGTTCAAAGAGTGCCCACATAGCATTTTTAAGTGATTAACAAATGAATCAGGCATAGTCAGTGGCAGAGCTGGAACAGTTTCTTGGCTACCTGTGTTACAACCTTACCTTAGAAGATACGTCTCTTGAGTTTAGTTTCCTCCCTGCTGTTTCCTTAGTTTCACTCACAGAAATGGCCAGCAGAGAGGTTAGATGTTGCACTGGCTGCTGTAGATTCCCTTACCTAGAAAGCGTTTGTCTTATAACTGTGAGTCAGAGTTGTGAGGTTTCTTGTTTCTAGTAGCTGAATGGTTAGACTTGTGCTTGTAGCATTTCTTCCTACCTTTACCTGAAGGAATTTCAAAGTGCATCTCACATTTTACCCATGAGAGTGCTAAGCCCACAAAAGCCTAGAGATCATTGTTCTCTTTACTCTTTGTAGTAGGTCATTACTCTGATCTACTTCATATGATAGTTGCCTGTTCATGTAACCAAGAGAGTTTCATCAAAGGCATGAAGACACCTAGAGAGAGAAAGTATTCTCCCTTCCATGCCACTGTGCTCTCTTGTGTTTGAGAACAGTGGGGACTGCCAGTATGATGCGAAACAAAATTGGACTAAAGCATCTATTAGATATATTTCAAAATGAAATTTTCTTGCTTGTCTCCTGATTGAAGAAACCTGCAATTCTTTGTATAGCCCTGTTAGTGTGTCAGTAGCAGATAAATACTAGTATGTGTGGCATTTTCCTACCTGTGAAAAAACCGCTTTCATAACATTAAAGTAGATTAACAGTTGGGAAAGATCAACTTCAGAATTGTAATGTTGAAAATGGGTAAGGCCTGACAAGAGGGATAGCATTTAATACTTGTAGACACTTAAATGTTTTTGCATTTTCTTATAAAGGGTGAGATGATGTGCCAAATACAATTTTAGATAATACATGTCACTGGAGTAGATATGGCACCTTAGTAACAGATGTAACTGCAGAGGTTTCCTAAGCCACTAAAGTCCTGTGTTTTAAAAACTTAATTTTTATGTTCTTAATACATCTGGGTGGTGTAAGATAATTTCTTTTTGGGTGTGAAACTATCATCATTCAGATAAGCTATGTGAATATAACAAGGAGAGCATCACACATCAAGGTGTCCCTCCAAAGCAGTGTTTGTAATCTGAATGGAAAAAGGGGGCCAAAAAAGCCCCAAGCCCTTACTCTCCTCCTCCCCTCTCTCCCCAAGCATATGTTTTCAAGTCTCTGAAAATTCAAGTGAATTCTGAAGGAAAATAATATGACTCTCAGGCCCTGCATTTTAATGTTAAGGCCAGTCTGTCATCTTTGAGACTACTGAAGATGTTTCGTAGCCACGGCTTCTGATACAGGCTGATGCTATGCCTCCCCAAATGCTGTAAATTGCTCTATTTGATAACCTTGCTTGAGCTTGAAGAAAACTTCTGTGCTTTGCATTTCTGAAGAAAAGATAACATGTAAATCTCCATTTGATTATCACTGTGATAAAATCAGTGTTCTTTCATGGTAATAGGACTGTGAAATTCCATGTCTTGGACTTGCAGATGCTGTCATTCGAAGGAGGTTTTTGTTCTCATACTACCCATTTCTTTGTGTATTCACTGCTGCTCTTGGGAGGGTTTTTGCCAGCTCTGTCTGAGATAATCTATTTTAATTTTTCCATGTACATACATGGTATGATCTTTGTTAGTCCCTGATTGGTTTTGTTTTCTCCTCTTGAGTATTTAACAAGCCAGCAAATGAGGGAAATGACAGTGGCATTTGTACAGTGAATCATGCTGATGGACACCGACGGAATAGATAGAGAAAAAATAGTTTCTCTTGATTATTTTATACCTGCAGAAAGAACCTTAGAGTTTAGAATAGTGTTTAAAATGGATCACAAGACTTCTAGGTAGAACAACAATGTACATGTTATTTCACAATCCAGAAATATTAAATGCATTTGCGGTAGTTTTTTATTCAGATTGCTACATAGTTTCCCCTGCTTCCCTTGGTCCTGGATCTGCACTGTTGGGACCTTTTTCACTTCTCTACTTATCAGTATTTAGAATCTGCTGTATGAGAAACTTCTTGTACAACGTCGGGAAACAAACACAATGGAATGGGCCACAGTGGTAAATAATGTGTTTGTAACACTTAAGGCAATACTACCTTATCATCTGCCTTCTAAACTTGCACTGGCTGCCCCCTCTTCAGCTCCTGCAGATGTTGAAATTTCCGAAGCAGGAAGGACAATAGGGCTTTCCAAAGTAATAGTGGCCACTTTAGTTACAGATTGCATAATGGGAGGGAATAGCATCTCCACTTGTCATAGTATGCAAATACTGGATCTCACAGAAGTCTGCAACCATTTGCCTTGGTGTTTTTTTCTTTTCATATACTTAGAGAATAATTCACGTTGGAAGGGACCTAACGAGGTTTGTAATCCAGCCTCCTGATCAAAGCAGGGTCAGTGCTGAGGTCAGACCAGGTTGCTCAGGGCATTATTCCATCAGGTCTTGAAAACCTCCCAGGATGGAAACTGTGCAGCCTTCCAGGACAACCTGTTCCAATGCCTGACCATTCCTCATGGTGAAGAAGGTTTTCCTTATATCCAGTATGAACCTCTCTTTTTTGAATTTTGTTTTGGTTTCTTTCATCCTTCTGCCATGGTCTGTATTCTTCCATCTTCCTGCCATGCACTGCTGTTAAGAACCTGGCTCCACCTTCTCAATAACCTCCTTGTATGTATTGAGAAGCAGCTGAGAAGTCCCCCATGTATTCATTTCTCCAAGCTAAACAAGTCAAATCCTCTCAGCCTTTCCTTGTAGGAGAAGTCCTTGTGGTCAACACCCTGAGCACCTTGATGGCCTTATGTGGAACGTCCTCCACTTTATCAAAGTGTTTCTTGTAGTGGTCAAAAAAAACAGGAGCAGTATTCTAGGTGCAATCTAATGAGTGCTGAGTAAAGGGGATAATCAATTCTCTTGTTTACCCTTTGTTAGCTTTCATCACTTTGTTGCATTTGGAAGAGGTGGTCTTTAAAAACCTGCTAGCTATCCTGAACTTGCTGACCCTTCAAAGCTGTCTCCCATGAGATTACAGCTATCAGTTCCCTGAAAAATTGGAATTTTGCTCTCCTGAAGCATAGGATCTTGAATTACATTATTTCTTGGATGCTACATCCAAGGTATTGCCATTGATTATCAAAACCCCAACTAATTTTTCCTTGTATAGCTGAACAGCAGATCCAGCTGTTTCATTCCCAGTTGCCCACTCAATACCTATGTCTAAAAGTTACTCCTGAAACACTCCAGAAATCTCTCAGTTTGCTTGCATCTCTATGTGTTACTTTTTGAATAGATATTACCTGAACTAAAGTCCTCCATAAGAAAGAGAGAATTATCTAGAAATTTCTAGAGTTGTTTAAAGAAGTATTTGTGTGCCTTCTTATCCTGATCACACGATCTGTGACAAACTTCCACCATGATGTCACCTTTAATGGCCTGTTACCACATCACAGTTTGGTGTACCATATGCTTAATGCTTGGCTTCTGGAAGAAGTCTGTCATGCCTTTCTGAAGTCTTCTGTCTGATGTCCCTGTGCATTTCTTCCAGTATCTCATGCCCTAAATATGGCTTAAGAAATCCTCTATTTTGATCACCAGAACAACTTGGCAAAACTGAGCAGCATACTGAGCCAAAAGCTCAGTGTGAGGGATGATGATGGGCAGTTCTGCAACTGGGACTGCTGAAAAGAGAGAACTTACTCTATTGCATACTAAAAACAAGTAACTCTGCCCAGGATGGTGTTTATGAGCTTGAGATACAGCCTCACAAATTATCATGCCATGCCTAAGTACCAGAAGGTAGAGAATCAGGATGTATGATATGTTCTAAGAGTAACAGTTTGAGGGTAGAGGAAGGAATGGGGCTTACTTGCTTTTTTGTAGACCACATGGTAAAACCTGTCACTAACAGCTATGTGAGCATCAGAATTTTGGAAGTGGTTTAAAATTCTTTTTGGAAATGGATTAATACTTTTGTTAAAAACAGGGAAGGAAAAAACCTGTTTAAGAGTTGTCTTTTTTTTTTTTTTTTTCCCCTATTTAATTACTCTCTAGACACTTTTGGCACTCATGGAAATATTTTTAAGCATTCTTTTGCCTTTTTAAAAGCTTCTTGCAAATACAAGTCAAGTACAGTGGTTATGTGATTTCCTACAGTCAGTACTTAATCTTGAGTCAACACAGTTCGTTTTCTGTCTTTGGCAGAACTGACTTCTAATTATTACTTGTTTTTATCTGCTACCTTCCGAATGGTTTTCATAAGTGCTCCTTAAACACTGCGTGACTGCGTGCAGAATGAGTTTGTGATTCCTGCCTGATCTCAGAGTTGCATCTGCATGCACTTTTCTGACAGAAAGCCTCTTGAAGAGTGTTCATCCTGAAGAAGGCAAAATCTAACAACTGTCTTTTTGTTCCATCATCCTTATCTGAAAAATTTCTTCCTAATATCTAAATCTCCCCTCTGTCAGTTTAAAACCATTCCCCCTTGTCCTGTCACTACATGCCTTTATGAAAAGTCCCTCTCCAGGTTTCTTGTAGGCCCCCTTTAAGCACTAGAAGACTGAGATAAGGTCTTACCAGAGCCTTCTCAGGCTGAACAAGCCCAACTCTCTCAGCCTGTTTCCATAGCAGAAGTGCTCCAGCCCTCTGAGCATCTTTGTGGCCTCCTCTGGACTCGCTCCAACAGGTCCACGTCCCTCTTGTGTTGGAGTCCCAAGAGCAGGATGCAGGACTGAAAGGGGGGTCTCATGAGAGCAGAGGGGGACAATCCCCTCCCACACAGTAGCTAAATAACTGAAATTAAAAATTAAACAAACAAACAAGTTTAGGAGTATTTTTACTTGAAGCTCCCATGGGATTTTTTATTTTTATTTCAAAAAATTATGCCAGAAAAGGAAAATATACCATGTTTTCAGGAAACCATGCATATGTTTAGGTCCATCTATTTTTTTCAGGCTTCCTTCATTGTGTCACTTTTAGGCAACATTTTATTGTTCCACTTTGTCCCAAATTTTAATTTTTAATATATACAGTTATCTTTTAATCTTACTTTAAGATGATACTATTGAAAAATTACTTTTAAAAAGTTGCCAAATCCTCTTGTATAGTATTTTGCCTATACAGCAGGAGGCTGTAATATTTTCTTAAAGATCTAGTAGTCTGTGTGTCAGTTTTGATTTGTAAATGGCATCTAGATCTTGAAGGATATGGCATTACAAAATAAACTATAAAGTGGACCAGGTGTAATTCCTCCTTTGAGTATTAATCTGATTGCATGTTTTCATGGTTAGAGGTCATATATTTTTCTACCAGGAGAGGTCACCATGGTAGTTTACAAAAGGCAGGTTTTTATTTTTTTATTGCAAGAACTTGCAAAAAAAGTTTCTTAGCTAGGAGTTATTTCTCTAATTATGCTGTTCTAAAAACAAGAAAATATTTTTATTTTTTTTTATCATGCACATGATGCTTTTACATACTAAAAGTAAGAACACAATAAACCATGAATTTGTTTAATGATAATGTTGTAGGTGAAAAGGAAACTTTTTACTGTATTTTTATCATAGAATCACAGACTGGTTTGGGTTGGAAGGGACCTTAAAGCTCATCCAGTTCCAACCCCCTGCACAGCAGGGACACCTCCCACTAGACCAGGTTGCTGAAGGCCTTGTCCAACCTGGCCTTGAGCACTGCCAGGGATGGGACAGCTACCGCTTCTCTGGGCAACCTGCGCCAGTGCCTCACCACCGTTACAGAGAAGAACTTACTCCTAATGTCTAATCTAAATCTACCCTCTGTCAGTTTAAAGCCATTTCACCTTGTCCTGTCACTACTTGCCCTTGTAAAAAGTCCCTCTCCAGATTTTTTGTTGGCCACCTTTAGGTATTGGAAGGCTGCTGTAATGTCTCCCCTGAGCCTTCTCTTCTCCAGCTGGAACAAGAATACCAAGAGTATTCTTCATTTTGAGGAAATAGAATGGGTTTACTATAGATCATATTGATTCAACTTTGTTAATTTCATTTCTACTTCCATGCCATGATGTATTTAATGTTGTGGTCATTGCACTTGGAATGAGGAAATATTGTTTATCTTAATGTTTATCTATGTGCAGAGGAGGTCCCGTAATACATTTTGTGATATTTGTGTAGTGTATATCGCCAGTATAACGGTAGATGTTAATGAGGTGTCCAGGGCATTGACAGGTAAACTGCCTTAGTAGAAAAATACACAAATTCTTTTATACTATGGAAGATTCAGACTGTGTAAGTGTAGAATACATCTGAATAAAAATAACCACATGACTCAAAAGCTTTCATGATATTCTTTTATTCATTGTAATCTAAGAGAGAAGAGGGAGAATCCCTGTTGCTTTCTGAGGTTCATGGTGGTCTGTGGGAATATGAATAAATAGATCAGGAAAATTACGTTAATACAATGGTAAAGCCTTGTTAAAACAGATATGGAGTATTGCTGATTAAAAATATTAGGAAAAAAATTGAGTCCTCAAGTTTCTCAACACATTCCATAAGCTTAAATTTTCTACTAAGTGATCTTGCTAAGTTGCCACAGTATTTCTGGAATCAAATATAACTGTCAAGTTTCTCAATGTGAATTATAATACAGTGATTCTTGTGGGTTATATTAGTTTTTGCATTTCTCTAGTGCAGCACAGAACATGTTGGATGATAGTTGTGTGCTTTTCAACTATCTAAAAATAGAAATTGTTGTGCATTAAGTATGGCTAAGACAAACTAACAACTCATAATGCTGTTAGTCAAATTTTACTCACTTCTTACTCTAGCTCTATAGAGTTTTCTGTGCAAAGTGGTTTCAGAATGCAGCCCAAGAGACCAGAGAAACATATCTTTCTTGGAGTGGGAGGAAGGTGGAGAGATATATGCAGGATTTTTCCAATTCCTGTCCTTGAATTTTTGGGACCCTCCCAGATCAAAAGGTTAAGAAACATGGATATGATTATTTACAGTTCTGAAGTGGATATTCACATTGGCTAGATTCCAGTCCAGGAGCAAAGCTAAACCCTTCTCCTTCTACCAGAGGTGGTCTTTTCATGTCAGGCTTCAAGATGTGCTTTTGGGGAACTAGAAGGCTCCTGTGGAAGAATGGTGGATGTATAGAGAAATTAAGAACTCCAGGCACTAAGTTCTTGAACCTGCTTGATTCACTATTTGACTGTGTTTGCCTTTGTGGGATCTTTCTGAATTAGTCAATTCTAGAAAAAAATGTCATGCTCAAAAATCATTGAGACTGTAATTAATTTCCTTTGTAGAAAAATGGTTCCTGCCTAAACAGAATTAAAACTAAATTTTCCACTCCAACTCACCCAACTCACTTGGATGGTAGTTGTCATAGGCAACGTGACTAAAGCACCATGTGCTTTCCTCATTAGTGTACGACTTCATTCTTTACAGGAAAGGCTAATGTCAATAAACTGAAAGATAAAGATACTCCTTGTATGAAGTCAGCAAATTCAGCATATTTTTCACATGTGCATGGAATATTTTTTTAGAGAAATGTTAAATAAATTAATTTTTTATCCAGACAACAGACTTCCAAACATTAAGTGCATTGGCTGCATCTAAGACATGTAAGTCTGAATGAGCTAATGATACTATAGGACACTTAGTGTCTGACATCTGTTCTTCCACATACTGGATGTTATATTTTCACATATGGTGTCCATCATCTTTATGAGAGCAAGCAGAATGGTAGGAAGTATTTTCAGTATCAGTAGGTTTTCATAGCATTTGAGTAAACTATTAAGTTAAACAGGTCACTAAATTGACATTTTCGAGTCTAAGGACTGGAAAACCTTGAAGACAGGTTATCAGATTAAATTCTGGACATAAGTACACGTGTGCAAACATTTGGACTATTAAAGCTTTATGCCTGCTTCTGAGGCTTCATTGTTTAGAACTGCCATTCCTTGATTGAATCTTCATGAGCACACACTATTCATTTAGCCATCCCACTTCCTCCTTTTACCGGAGCACCTAAATATTCCAATAAAAAAAGTGAAGAGAGCCTTGTGTGTGCTGTCTACCTAAAACACAGCTGCAGCTGAGAAAATACTTGTCTTTTTCATGTGTGCACTTTAATCACTCCAACCAAACTCTTTCCTTTCTCCTGCTTCCCTGGTGCAGTTATCCGTAACCATACTGGAACATATTGTACATTCCAGATTATAAATTTCACTTACGCTCCTGTGTAAAATGTTGATTTTCTGTGTTAATGTGGGCATTTTTTTATTTGATCATCAATGACATTCTTGGTAAAAAGTTGATGGCTTTTCCACAAGAGTTTCTGTTTTGACTGGTTGAATTAGATATGCATGGAGCTTATTTTCATACGTATTTCCCTTTAAGCTTATTTATTTTATATTTTAATAAAATGGAGTTAGACTGAGAATAGCATAAATGTGATTATGTATTATTTTATGTTTACGGGGTGGGGAAGACTTATGCAGTGGCTAGATGTAAGAAAGAAAAAAAGGATGCAAAGATGAAATGAATTTAAGGACTTCCACCTGACTGGGCAAAATTTTAGGTGTGTGTTTTGTTTTTTTTTTCCCAGACAGAAGGGACGAGCACAGAAAAATGGAAATTAAATGGACTTTAACAAAGTTGTTAGACTGTACAAGCCCAGTTTAAAATCTGTAATTATATGTCAGTTCTTTGTGCGGCTAGGCAGTTGCTGCATGTAAAATGCTTTACTGTGTATTACTGTGGCAATTTGAATTGCCAAAAGTATCCTTTACTGCTAACGAAACAGGAAGAGACAAACATGCAAGTGTGAAGAATCTGGTCAGTTCTGTTGTTCCCTTACTCTGTGCTCCACTTCCTGGCAGATAATTCAAGTTACAGTGCTGCCTAAAGACCTTCTCTGCTGGTACATTTCTCAATATGGTGTGCCTTTGGCTGTGCTTCTGGAGAACGTTCAATGCCCCAGACAAAGGACGATGCTCTGCTCTTTTCTCCACCTGTCTCATGTTCCTTCAACGGGTCATGGCAAATGTCCTGACAGTTTATGGCAGCTGTTGTGTTCAAAGGATACACAGCATTGCTTTCCATTTCTTTCCTCATAGGAGTTCAGAGAAGGGTTGCTGAGAAAAATGGAGGGCTCAAAAGCTGATTCCTAGACAGAATAGCCAAGGGTATTTATTAACTCTGTTTTCATCAAGCCTGATATGGATCCTTTTTTTTATTTTTTTGTTTTTTTATGTAATGGCTTGTTCTTACCTATTGCTTTGGGGTTTGATTTCATGAAAGGAGTCCATCCCTGGCTTTCTGTTGGTGCCAAATGGCTTTCCAGTTTTATGAAATCTGCTGAGAATCCTCCATCACATATTTCTGCCATCACCACTTGCAGGAGAAAGGGAAAAATACTTCTGGGACCTCAAATAAAACAGTTTTGAAGGATACTTATTATCATAATCCTATTTTGAATGCAAGCATTCTGTAAAATTTCAGAAAACTGGAGAATGATCTCAAAATGACATAAAGGTGGACATAAATTGTTGGAAGCATATTTGCCATGCTATTTAATTTTCAGATTTGTTTGAAGATCTTTTCTGGTTCATGTTTTATCCACAAGAACTCCTCACCATCTTTTGTTTCCATTTCAGTGAAAACAAGTATTGTTTTCTGACTTTACAGAAAATCGCTGGCTTTTTTTCCCTTTACCACAAGGTAAATGTGGGGCAATAAATTTAAGGTTGTGAAAAGTGTTTATGTGTATAGGAGGAAAAGGAGGCAGGTTATGGCTTTTTTAAAGGCAAATTTAGTGAGGTGCAGCTTGATCAGCCTTGACAGCCCTGGAAATGGATGTCTTCTATCTTTCATTAGCAGTACACATAACAGCGTAAGTTTCATAATCTTCCCCCTCCCTTTTTATCGGAGGGGCCACCTATAAAGCTGTGATGTTTGTCCAGTTTTCATGCTTCTTTGGTCTTTGGCCTGCCTGAGGCTGCCAACAAAAGTGTTAATTGCTGTGGTTTTGGTAATGTGGACACCTGTCCAGGACAAAATGAGCTGAGATCAGTGATTAATTTCAAATTTATTGAAGATGTAGGTTTCTCCTTCTGTCAACAACTTCATTTTCCCTTTCATAGACTGTGCAACCTTATTGACTTCAACAGGGTTTCCCGGATGTAACTAAGATGGGTTCTTGTCAGTAGCTGAAATAAAAATCATAGATTCTGGAATTTGCATTGAGAATAAAATACCCTCAGGACAAATATAATTTTAATTTCAGCTTCTAAACGTAACCTCAGAGGATCACCAAGGAATAACCACGGTCTTTTTGCTTCCTCAGTAGTTATCTATCTGCTTGTCTGCTTTCTACACAGTTTTTTACCTGCCCCAGTGATTCTAATACACAGTTTCTGTAGAAATGATTCTTTCACTGTCATCAGTGTTGTCTGTTAGGACCAACATTGAAGGTACTGCCACTGTGTGGTAGAACCATGCTTTTGATCCAATTGGATGGCACCTTTGTTTTCATTTAAATTGTTATGGGTATCTTCCCTTGTCAAAAGGTAGGTTACCGACATTGTCAAAAAAATCACATAAGCTATGCTTTCTGGTTGTGTTTCTTCTTCTAAGACTGTGAACACGTGTATTTCTGAAATGGGCGTTAGTGGAGCTTAGCCATTTTAGTCTGCAGATAGGGATGTGAAACTGTTTGCTTCAGAAATGCTCTGTCAGTTCAAGCTTTGGTACTAGCTTTCTGCCTAATTACAGAAAGAAGTGCTCATGACTTCACAGTCTACTGCAAAGCTCCAGTGCTGTTTCTCCAGCATATCTATTAGGTCTATCTAGTTCTGCTTCCTTTGGTGGAAATTACAGATTCTTAATAAGAGACTTAAAAACAAATGCCACTGTTACCAGGAATCTGCTAAAAATGTAGACAATTCAATAAGTGAGAGAGCATTTTGCAAGATTCCTGAAATTCAAGAATTGTTCTCCTTTGAAGGTTGTTCTTAAATTGTGCTTTGACTATTAGGCTTAGACAGTTTAGATTTCAGAGTATGGACTTGAAAGTGTTACTTGTAGAGACTGTAGATAATAAATTTATTTGAAAAGTCGGATTTGTGGAGCTGATTTGTGGTGTATTTTCTCGTGCTTCTGCTTTGAAACCGTGCTGTAAACTTTCTAGCAACCTTCGACTAATTCTTTGGTTGTGGTCAGGCTGAAACTGCCATGAAAACAGAGGAAGACTGTTCATATTATCTTGGTTCTCAGACAAAACAAGGAGGTAGAAGTGAATACAGAAATGTTAACCTAACTTTGTTAAAAGTCAAAATTGATATGAAGTTTTGCATATTAGCATAGAGTTTTTCTCATCTGTTTTTCACTTTGAAATATTTTGGTCTTTTTTCAACCATTCAGAATGTCAGTTTTAAAGTCATGTTGGTATTGTTATTGAGGGAAAATTGTGATTTAAGTGTGTTCACTCCTTCGGTGCTTTAGAATTCCCCAGGTGGAGACTGCAAGCATGTTTAAGTTAAAATACAAATATTTTCCAAAGCTGTAACTTATGTACTAGGTGTTTGGTGACTCTGAGTTACTGGATACAGTTTAGGTTGGAACACAGCCTAGAAGCTTGTTTTGGGTGTGCTAGCATATTGCAATGGTGGAGGAAAACAAGGAAGGAAGGAACAAAGATCTCAACAAATCTGTCCATGTTGTGATCTTTATTAATCTGCTTTCTTTAGAAGTACCTCAAAGTATACTGATCCTTGGTTATGCACAAGTGCTTTACAATATAGTGCTATAGAGGGAAGCATTATTAAAATAGAGATGATTTATTTTATATGCTGTACATATACTGCTCCCCTCAGTCGGCATGATCTGCGGTGAAGCAGTCTAGTGCAGTGAACAGTGTGGGGCCTGAACTGGAGAAACCTGAGGGAAGCCCAGATAGCTGCCAGGAGCCTGCTGCTTGTGCCATAGTGCCTGGTGGGACTTGGGTGGGGATGAGGTCCCTCCCTAAAGAAACCCCCAGGGAGCCCTAGCCCCCGAAGCAGGAAAACAGGGCATATTGGTGTGCAGGAAGGTTGCTGTAGCCTTGCCAGATTGAAAGGGGAGCAATGGTATCCACCTGGTAGAAGGCTGTGTCCTCTAAACTCTGCACAAGCCATGACTGATGCAGCTTCCCAAAAAGAGCTCCAGTGGGAACATACTGTTGCCCAGGTGTCAGGCTAGAGCGTGTGCCCACTATGTCGACCAGACCCACTCAGGGAAGTCTGCTGCCTCCCTTGGGGCCTGGGTTCATGGTGTGAAGGGAAAGCTTACTACTGTTATAAACACTCAACCCCAACACCGACATTAGCAGCCAATTTCTTTATTGTGCTTGTTGATGGGAGATAAGCAAGCAGGGCTGGGTGCGCCGGGAGTCATCACTCCTCCTAAGTCGCACACCGACGGGTTAAGCGAGCAGATATTTATTACACACAAACATGCATATTCAGTAGGTTTCCGAGAGAGCAGGGGGGATATTACAATTAGCTTAGGTACTCATTATCATAAGTCTCCTCCCTTTTGGCGCTAGCGCACTGCCCTCCTACAGTCATGGGCAGGGGTCTTCAAGATGAAGTAAGCAGTCTTCATCAGGATGCACTTTTCACCTTTAGCACGGTTGAATGCCCTAGTGGTCCCAGTTAGCTGAAACCAGCGGTACTGGTGAGTTTCGGACAACTGGTAAAGATTTAGAGCAGTGTGTCTCCTTTACAAGAGATAAGCAAGGCCACACGGGCAGATAAGGAGTGTTTGAAGCTTAGCAGATGCCCAGGAGGCACTGTTTTCAAGCTGACTGATAAGTAGAAAGGCTACTAAATCTTATAAGCACATCACAGACTTACAACACAAACATTGTTCTCTAAGTTAGGCTAAAAGTATTTTAACCCCATGTTTTCCAAACACTTGCCTTTCTTTATACCCAAAGAAGTAATGGATGGTGACCTTTTATTAATATTACCTTAGCTATGTGGATATGTAATAACTCAGTCTCTCATATAGTTGCTTTCTGCCCTATATTAATGATTTTCGTTTCATGACTTTCCCCACCATATTTTGTAACAAACTATCACTTCTCTATTTCCTTTTTAACACGAATCATAGTCTGTTCTATCACACTACCCTGGTACAGCCTTCAGATTATTATCTGTTAATTGATTTTCCATGTAGGCAGCAGTGAAGCAATAAGAAATCCAGCGGCAATCAAGAGAGACTTCAGGGCTTTGGGATGATTGATTAAGGGATCAGGAGCAGAAGCAGTATTCTCCTCTATCCCTCCATTTGCAGGAAATGGTGAGGGAAGAAGCGGGAAGACCCAGCAGATCAATACAGAGAGGGACTTCTGGATGAAGTGGTGATTGGTGCCGGTCTTGGTCACAGTGACCACAAAGTAGTTCAGTTTCAAAAGTTGGTGATAGGAGAAAAACTGCCATCAAAACTTCAGTCCTGGATATGGAGAGAGCAGACTTTGGGCAGCTGAAGGAGATAGTAAAGTCCCCCGGGGATCTGTTTTTGAAGGTATTGGGGTATCTGAATGCTGGTCACTTCTTAAGAGCCATATCTTAACAGCACGGGAGCAGGCAATTCCAAAGTATTGAAAGTCAAGCAAATGGGACAGAAGCATGGCTTGGCTGAACAGGGATCTTCCTCTAGAACTTAGGCAGAAAAGGAAAGTGGTATGGATGTTGGAACTAAGGACAGGTGACATAGGGGGAGTACAGAGATGCTGTTTGCCACTGTAGGGTGAAAATTCGTGCAGCCAAAGCTTGATTAGAGTTCAAGCAGGCCACTGTGAAGGACAGCAAAGAGGGCTTTTGAAAATATGTTAACAGCAAAAGCAGAATCAGAGAGCATTGAGCTGTTGCTTGATGAGATTGTTCACCTCACAAATAGGGTCATAGACAAAGGGGAGACATTTATGCCTTCTTCACTGCTGTCTTCAACACCAGTGGTGGGCCCTGGGAACCGCAGAATCCTGAGCTGGAAGACCATGACTGGGGGGATGATAAACTTCCAGGCAACCCTGAATGCGTTTGACACTTGCTGCTCCAGCTGGATGCACAGAAATTTATGGGCCCCATTGGGATTCTCTCCAGGGTACTGAAGTTGCTGGTCGATGTCATTATGGGACCTCTCTTCATTATTTTTCAATGGTCTTGGGAGGCTGGAGAGGTCCTAGTTGTTAAAAATCACAAATGTTATCCCAGTTTTCAAGAAGGTTAAAAAGGAGCACCCTTGTAATTACAGACCTGCCAGTTATAGGAATGAATTAGATGTGCAAACTGAAGTCTGTCTTTTAAAGGGGAAAAAAAAAATGATGTTTTGTTCTTTTAATTCTGATAGGAAATAGTTCTGGTTGTGTTTTTTGGTGCTGAATATGTGGTCCGATTGTGGTCTGCAGGCTGCAGGAGTAAGTATGTTGGCTTCCAGGGAAGAATACGCTTTGCCAGAAAGCCAATCTCAATTATCGGTAAGATTTAAACTTTTTTTTTCCTAGCTTTATTATTTCAATAAATTTTAAAGTAAAGATGTCAACTACTGCAGAATCAACATAGCAGTTCTGAGCAGTGTTTCAGGCATTGATCTGCTTTGTGAATCTATGCAATTATTTCTTCTTTTGAGTTGCTAGAACTAACATTTAAAATATGGCTATGACATAAGCAGCCATCAGCTTAGAGAAAGGCAAAATTCTCAGGGAAGAAATATTTACTAAATCTACTGTTGCGATTGGAGAAAATTGACAAGACTTTGAATGCAATATCCTTCCTTCGGTCTCCTAAAGAAAGCAAACACAAAGGTAAGTATAAATTGGGAAAAATATGGGAATGTGCAAAGTATGACTCAGGAAAAATTCCCCTGGTTAGTACTAAAGTTAAGTTATTTTAGGTGGTTTAAGGGACTATTGTGGGTAGCATTACTGGAGTAGGAGTTCAGGGGGAGAGGTGACTAATAGAGCCTGTGGAGCAGTGAGGGATTAATAAAATGTGATGTTCAAACAAAATTGTAGTAGTCCATAAAATCATTGTTTCTGTTTTAAGTCTGTGATTTTATATAGACTCCAGTAGAGCTGTGAATTTTACGTTACTCAAACATCAACTCATTGAGTTTTAAATAGAGCAAAGTGGGAGAGGTGAAAAGGGGAGAGAAAGAACTGATGTTTTCTTAACCATCAGTGACTTTATGCAATTTGGTGCAAAAACTCATGAAACAACATATTCTGTTATACATATAGACGTGGGCAGTGAATAGTGTGATGAGATACTGTACTGAGTTTTGCGTTATTGAGAAAGAAGCGTTTCATCTCATACAAACAAATTCTTCAGCTTCTTCTAGATCTGATTTCATGATTAGTTTCATAATCTAACCATGAAGCCTATAACTAGCTTTTATTTTCTTCTAATCATGTTCTTGACTTCTCTTTCAGTAAGAAATGCCTCAGAAGGGTATATTAGAGTATACAGGTGCAGGAGGAAATGTGGCAGTCCCATTAAAGTGTGTTTTCAACTTGATACTGGTTCTGTACACTGCCATTGTGCACCTACTACAGTAAACATTAATGTTTGTATAGCCCTTGGAGAAGACAGTGTTTTTTTAAGACAAACTAAGAATGGCTACAGCTGGTTGTGCATTCAAAAGTATCAGCTCTGTTTTAAAATTTAAAATTCCCCTAAGAATACAATAAATATAAAGTCAAGATTTGTTTTGACATATCAAGTGCAGACGGAACTGTCTACGCTCATCCAAATAACTAAACTTGGCAAATGTATTTGCTGTGAATGACAGAATCATACTGACTAATCCTATCATTTTGAAATAAACAAGAATAAAATACAAACACCAGCAAAAGAAATTAAAGGACAAGAATAGAATTTAAAAAATAAGGTATTCATTTTACTTTGCAAAAATCTCCATTATCATAGAATCATAGAATCATAGAATAGTTAGGGTTGGAAAGGACCTTAGATCATCTAGTTCCAACCCCCCTGCCAGGGGCAGGGACACCTCCCACTAAGCCATGCCACCCAAGGCTATGTCCAATCCAGCCTTGAACACCACCAGCGATGGAGCATTCACAACTTCCCTGGGCAACCCATTCCAGTGCCTCACCACCCCTACAGTAAAGAATTTCTTCCTCATATCCAATCTAAACTTCCCCTGTTTAACTTTGAACCCGTTACCCCTTGTCCTCTCACTACAGTTCCTCATGAAGAGTCCCTCCCCAGCATCCCTATAGGCCCCCTTCAGATACTGGAAGGCTGCTATGAGGTCTCCACGCAGCCTTCTCTTCTCCAAGCTGAACAGCCCCAACTTTCTCATCCTATCTTCATATGGGAGGTGCTCCAGTCCCCTGATCATCCTCGTGGCCCTCCTTTGGACTTGTTCCAACAGTTCCATGTCCTTTTTATGTTGAGGACACCAGCACTGAACACAATACTCCAAGTGAGGTCTCACAAGAGCAGAGTAGAGGGGCAGGATCACCTCCCTCGACCTGCTGGTCATGCTCCTTTTGATGAAGCCCAGGATATGGTTGGCTTTCTGGGCTGCAGGCGCACACTGGTGGCTCATGTTCATTTTCTCATCGACCAAAACCCCCAAGTCCTTCTCTGCAGGACTGCTCTGAATCTCTTCTCTGCCCAACCTGCAGCTGTACCTGGGATTGCTCTGACCCAGGTGTAGGACCTTGCACTTTTCATGGTTAAACTTCATCAGGTTGGCATCAGCCCACCTCACAAGTGTGTCAAGGTCCCTCTGGATGGCATTCCTTCCCTCCAATATATCAACCAAACCACACAGCTTGGTGTCATTGGCAAACTTGCTGAGGGCACACTCAATCCCACTGTCCATGTCGCTGACAAAGATGTTGAACGAGACCGGTCCCAGCACCGATCCCTAAGGGACACCACTTGTTACTGGTCTCCAGCTGGACATTGAGCCATTGAGCACAACTCTTTGCGTGTTGCCATCCAGCCAGTTCTTTATCCACGGAGTGGTCCACCTATCAAATTGATGTCTCTCCAACTTAGAGACAAGGATGTCATGTGAGACAGTGTCAAACGCTTGACACAAGTCCAGGAAGATGACATCAACTGCTCTTTCCCTGTCCATCAGTTCTGTAGCCCCGTCATTATCTAAGTTCTGTCTTTCCATTTTCCCCCTATCTCATTGTAAATAAAAAATATTTTGGTTCTTACTACCAGAAAGAGATTTAGTATTCAAGCCTAGTTATTACTTTCTTTTATGAACTTGTTTAATATTATTGCATTACATGCTTCATAAAATAGTGTGTTAACTTTTAACATTTACTCTATGCATGGGGAAGAAAAGGGTTAAGATTTCTTGAATGTTCTTTAGAAAAATTATTATTTCTTTAATGTTCCTTAAAAAAAATTACCTAAAATGGAAAATGGTGTAACTTCTCTACCTTGTAAATAGAAATTTTTTATTTCTTAGGTAGATTTTCTAAAGTTAGCCTAATTTATCTCCTCTTTGCAGACAAGTTACGGGTAATTACCTGTGAGAAAAGACAATTCTATAATAAAAGAACCTGTCAGGAGGGATAGATTGAATTCATTGCCAGCATACCAAGAAACTTTAGAAAAACCACTTTGTCTCTCCATGCTTCTTCATTCACTAGTTCACAGAATGAACATGTTTAAAGAGTGTGGTAGTCATGTATTATGGCATCAGCAGTAATAGTGATACCTTGCCTAGTTATTGATTTAATACTTCCATTATTTACTATTTCAGTAGGGTTAGATTAGGAGCTAAATGCTTCTGAAAATACTAGCCTAATTAGAATTTCATAGTGGCAGGTACCAAGCACAGGTAAAATCAAGAGAATGTCTTTTCACAACCTCTTTTATCCTTTTGCTGTTGCTGCAGAAAATGTCACAAAGAAAGAACCAATTTATGAATTAACTTCTGTTTCTCCTGGTTTTGACAGCATGCAGTTTGAAAGACATAAGGGGGATCTCACAGTGGTAGATGTGACATCCCCAGAGACCTTCAAGGCCAGGCTGGATGTGGTTCCGGGCAACCCGATCTAGTCGAAGATGCCCCTGCTTGCGGCAGAAGGTTGGACTAGATGGCCTTTGAAGGTCCTTTCCAACCCAAACCATTCTATGATTCTGTGATTTTAAGTTATGAAGTGCCAGTAGGCAAAAAATTTCAGCAAAAAAGAATGTGCTATAAATCAAATTCAAATATGTCCATGTGATATATTTAATTTAAGTCTTTGTGGACATCATATTATCTCCAGACTACTAAGAACATACCTGCAAGCTGAGGACTATTTATATTCCATAAAATACTATGGCAACTAAAAATCAAAATACAAATGCAAAGGTTTTTACTGGTTTAAATTTAAAAAAGGATTAATTGCTTTTAATCCAAAAGCTGAGAATTGCATACTAGAAAGTAAACTTGTGAGAACACTGGAAACAAGTCAGCAATTTGCTGAAATAAAGCAGTGCTCAAGTAGGCTGTATAATAGGTGTTGCCATGTGCTATGCTGAAGTTTATGCATAATTAAGTAATTTGTCACTGCCAAGCTGATTGTAAAGAAAAAAATGGCAGCTGTTTGGAATATCCCAAGGATTCATAATTTAAGAGTAAGCCATGGGGACATGGACAAGCAATGAACAAGGTTTTTAAATCTGCATACCGCACATACTAAGTTGCAGGGAATGATTTATGGAGGTCTGTCATCTACATATGTAATTCACATATTATATAGAAGACACTACATCATTTTTGTCTCTCTCCATCTAATGTGTGTGTGCAGACATGTTTGCAAACATGTAAGTAGGTAGAATGTTTGAGCCACATATTACTGTTTATAAATTACTGGAATTGAATTTTTAAAATTACTAAAGCTTCCTGACACTTTCTTTTTTAAAAACTAACATAAATACTAAGGTAATGCTAATCTAAATACTAATGCTTGTTGAAGTTGAAAAGTTGTTTAAACAAATGTTGGCTCTTTATCTTGATATTTTCCATGCCAAGTGTCTCCTTCAGTTTGAGTCTAGTGGAGGCATTTCATGCAAAAAGTTTTAGCTGTTCCTGAAGAAGGCAGTTCTGACAATTTCTTATGGAGAAGCACTAGCACTTCCACACTTTGAAGCAGATACTTGAAGCTTAGAAAACTGCTTTTTGATTGTCACTGAAAATCAATTCCAAGCTGACTGACTAACAAGCCTCTGAAAAATTGGTAGCTTGTTTGTGCTTAAAATGCCCTGCTAAAGATTGCTCTTATATTCTTCAATCTGCCGTGAGCCTGCACAATTCAAATTTCAGGTTCATCTGAGCAGCAGTGCTTGGGTTGGAAGTGGAAAATCTGTTGGTTTTGGTTTTATAGTGCTCTCCCTGAGACTGCCCAGGGCACATGGAAAGAGAAAATAGCAGGCTCCAGTGCTGAGGTGAAGTGATGGGAGAGGAAGAAATGACTAGGACATACAGGCTCAGTGAAATGACATGAGGTAAGGGTCTGGAAGAAAGACATATAAAAAGACTGACAGGCAAGCAGGAGGCTGAAGGAAGAAAGTAGAGGCTGAAAATACATGGGATTGAAAGGTGGCAGTGTAAAGGCTGAAAGATATGCTGAAGACATAGAGCATAAAATAGTACTGTTTGAACCAGTAAACTGGGATTAGTATGAGAAGCCTAAAGATTGGAAACTGGCATGAAAACTAGGTACAGAGAAGAAGCAAACAGAAGAACAGGATGGGGAAGGGGGAAATGAAATATCTCTGCCATGTAGAACACACTTTCAGAAAAGCAGAAAGTACAAATGAAAAATCTATGTTAGTGTCAATACCTGATTAAAACTATTTTCCTAAGTGTCAGTCTTTGCCTCCTCCAGTGCTGGACATCAGGTGGTTATGTATACGTCTGATAATGTAGTAAGGATATCAGCTGCATCTCTTGCTTAAGGGCAAAAGTCTTTATTATGATGCACTGGGAAGAAAACCCTCCCTGAATTCTGAGTGTTTACAAATGTATGTTCACGCACATACATGATAAAGGAAGAGCATAAAAAATTTGGAAGGTCACGTACTCAAAAGTTAAGGTATCCCAAAATGGAAGCTCTTTCTGTAGCCTTAACTTATTCCTCTCTCTATTTATTTATATTTTCATACAACTACAATTATTGGAGTACAGTCTTTACACTGATTGAGTGCTATCCCATGGGGAGGAATACTGCTTTTACAGCAAAACGTCAGACTGATACTGGAAATTAATCCAAGTTAGAGAATGAAGGATAGTGTTGTTGTAGAACTGCTGCAATATTTCTTGCAACAACAACATGGTTTGAAGAACATAGGAGAATGTTTAAAGGAGAGGAAAAATGTTACCCTTGTTGGAGGCAACTATTGCCTCTGAAGTTGAATTCTATTCTGCATCTTGCCTAGGCATCACATGGAATCTCTGTGGTAGTAATTTAAATCAGTTTTCACAAGTGTGTCTCATTTTCTGGATGTCCAAATGAAGACTTTGAAGTCAGGTTACAGAAGTTCTGAGCTCTCACAGCTGCAAAAGTGAAGTCAGCAGGCGCTGGTTTTTTTGAAGTGCAATATAATGTTAAGTGCTGTGAAGAATAAAGTACTGCCTGTTTAAAACTGGCAAGGAAAATTTACCAAAACTTGCCCTCATTCTGTCTACATTCACTACTTGCTTATAATACTATCCTTTACTTTCTGGTTACATTTTGAAAGTGAAGCATTCAGATGCCCTAAAGAGGATTACTACAGAAATGCCCATGAGGAAATTAGAAAAATGTCTTCTCAAAATAATGTGAAGAGAATAATGTTCAGTAATTAACAGCGATAGACCTGTTCACTGAAATAGGATAAGAGAAAGTAAGGGATGCTGGCATTGTGAGCACAATCCATCCTTTGCATTGTATAATGCTGGAACTCTGTAAACTGTGGAGTTGTGGAAAAAAGAAAATTGAACTCTGGAAACAATTATTTTTCATACAATTAAACTGTATCACAAAGTAAACCAGAAACTCTGATTCTTTTAAGCAGCCTTTGTTCTGACAGTTCCCTAAACTTTGAAAGCTTGTCTTTACAGCTTTGATACAATTTTTAAACTAAGTGTATGTATGTGTATATACCTATGATACTTATCTTTATGCATGTCATTATTAATTGAAGCAAACCCTTACTTTCCATCTCAGAAAGCCTTGAGCCAAAATGTGGATTCATTTCTAGGGTGTACATATGCCTTTGCCTTTGTTGTTTTTACGGCAAGCTGCCTGATCTGTCAGGATCTTTAAATTTTCCATTATTAAATTCATCATGGAAGAAACTGTATTTATTGTTTTTTTGATGTGAAGCTATTACATTCACTTATTGGCCACCAAATTTCAGCTAACAATTTCTTTTTTTAAAGTGCTTTACTCTGTCTGTATTTTTTATGTGTTCTGGTGCTGAGAGCTGAATTTGATACATTCTTCCTTTTTTCTTTTTTTTAACAGATCTCATTGTGGTAGTAGCCTCAATTATTGTTCTGAGCATAGGATCTAATGGACAGGTGTTTGCCACCTCTGCAATACGGTATGGTCTTGTAGTGACTGCAGCTCTTCACAACTGCAGATGTTGTTAGATGTATATCTAATTTCCCAATTTCTGAATTGGATGTATAAGTAATTTTCCCAATATAGGAAAAGTTACTATATTGAAACATTAGACAGTGAAAGACTGTGTGTTACTGTGCTTGGACACTGGTTGGGAAAGAGCCGGGCAGAAACAAGGTATATTAAGAATAGTGGGAATGCTGAAGGCAAGAGGAAAAACCTAAGCTTTATGTCCTATATAAAACATCAAACAGCTCTCTTTCTGAGACAAAAGAGTATTACAGAACATCGGTTTATTTAAGAAGTAATCCAGACGGCACTTAACTCTGTACTTTTTGAGTATGAGTAATAGCTTTGTTTAAAGAGTAATTATGCTTTGGTGGATTTGTTTGGCACAAGTAACTCGTACCGTATATGAACCAGAAACATTTGATGTCTACAGTGTTTGTTCAGCTTGCATCAAGTACTGCAAGCTTGTTTTGGGAAGTGGGTAAATAGAAGAAAGGAATGATAAGCAGGGTAGGTGTACTTCCCACTTCTAACTTAACTTCCAAGATCTGCTACATGTTCTGTTACAAGCCTCTGATTCCCAATGCAGTCTAATCACTGGGAAGTGAGAATGTACAGTACTGTCTAAACTGTCTAGATGTGTAGACAAACACTGGACAGAACTACATGTGTAAAGTAATTTTAAGGTAACTGTTACCATTGAACATTAATCCTTACATGATAAAGACACACAGGCAGCATGAATGTGGTTTGTCTGCTCATATAAGAGTAAAGGAGGGTAAATGGGAAAATTCGAAAGACTTTATTTAATTTAAATAAAAGTATAGGAATGACTTTAATTAAAAGGCCCACTGTGGCTTATATACAGGGGACCTATATATAGATGTTCCCCCTCCTGACATAAGCAACCAGTAAGCTATTGCATCACCTAACTATATTGGTACTCACTTATATTGGTTAAATTACATTACAAGACAACCTATATTTGGTTGTCTTGTAATTCTTCTTGGACTCTTCTTTTAATTAATAGGTTTTAAGTGGATATTTTGAAGTTTCCAGCTAGATAAAACTATTATTCCAATGGCATATCAAAGAAATAACAAAATATGGTGTTGCTATACACAGTCACTGATGTATGATTTGATAGCCAGGATTATTGTGTGCGTTCCAAAAAAATGACAAGCATTTGATTATTTGACTGTCAGCTGTGAAAGCTCAGAAAACCTACTTTCTCAATAAAGGAAAAGTTGGGTCTTCCAGAAGACAGAATGCCTTCACAGTCTGAGTAACACCAGTGACTGAAGGATGGCTGGTGCCATGCTGAGTTTCTGGTGTGACCCAGAAAAATACAGCCACAGTGGAATTGAAATAAGAAGATTGAATTAAAAAGCAATGCTACCAACAATAACAGCAAAATTTCAAGGATAGCTAAAAAGAGCTAAAAATACTTTCAGTGAAAAATTTTCAGGTAGATAAATTTAATGTTTATCTTTTCCTGCTCTTCACTGTTTTGTGTCAGTGATAAAATAATGAGTGTAAGCAAACAAAGTTCATTATTGAACAGGTGACTAGAATGAAATATTTCCATTGAATAAAATTCTGCTGAAGAAAAATATAAATAATTTGTTTTCTTTAGTTGAAAATATTTGGAGTTTATGATTCAATTATTGTCCTAAAAATCACAAATGACTATTTCCAACTAGATGTTTTCTATAACTTGCATAAAAAGGACTTCAGTAATACCATGTTTGATCCACATTCTTTTGGCAAATAGAGAAAAAAGTTTGCTTATATTTATGTTAGCAAAGCTTGAAGCACCACTTTTACTAAGAAAAGGAGGCATTTGAGGATCACCCCTCCAATGCAGAAAGTCTAAGAAAGTTGGTGTTGTTCAGCCTGGAGAAAAGAAAGTTCTGGGGAGACCTTACAGCAGCCTTCCAATACCTGAAGGGGGCCACGAAAAATCTGGAGAGGGACTTTTTACAAGGGCATGTAGGGATAAGACATAAAACTTTGAACTGAAAGATGGGAGATTTAGATTAGATATAAGAAAAAAATGCTTCACTATGAGGTGAGGCCCTGGCACAGGTTGCCCAGAGAAGCTGTGGTTGCCCCCATCCTTGGCAGGTTGGACGAGGCTTTGAGCAACCTGGTCTTGTGGAAGGTGTCTGTGCCTGTGTTAGCGGGTTGGAACTATGATTTTATCCTAATTAAGTAAAGTATGCAAGTTTCCTCCGAGTTAGAAAACACATAGTTTAGACTTTTTTTTTTTTTAACTTGCTGTTGTTCCAGTAAATATATCTAAATATATTTGAATATAATGAAATGTAATTAAACATGCTATATACTGAGATAAATACTTCAAGTTTAAGAAGCAACCATAGCCAAGGACAGTGCTATCACATTTCTGTAATATGGCAGTTTGTTAGTGTACATAGTCATATATGTGTAGATAGAGCAGTATTATTCTTAATCACTACTTTCATTTCATGTCTTATTTTTCTTACAGAGGGATCCGGTTTCTCCAGATACTTCGAATGCTTCATGTAGATCGACAGGGTGGCACGTGGCGATTGTTAGGATCAGTTGTTTTCATACATCGTCAGGTACTACATCTTTGAAGAGCCCTAGGATTTTGTTTACTTTAGTATATTCTTTTCATGGACTTCAAATCATAGACTGGTTTAAAGGAACAGTTACTATTGCAAGAGATAAAGTACTTCGTAGGTCCATCATGTGTTTCTATTATTAAAATGGGAGCACTATACTTCAGGTCAGTAGCTAACAGGGTACCCGTATCAGGTATTATTTTTCTTTTTTCAAATTAACTTTTTTGTTGTTATCCTTCAATATAATTTATTAGATGCAGTTATGTGGACTGCCTTTCATACTGCAAATACTGTTCACTGTCTTCACAGAAGATGTGTTCCTAGCTTGGTTGTTCTGTGGAAAAACAAATACTATTGGAAAGTCTTGACAAAACAAGTCGATTATTTAAATAGTTCTATTTTCACTGCCTGAATAAAGAGCTTTCCAATTCATTCTATAAATAAAAATACTAACTATACTATGATAAATGCTAGAAAAGTTACTTACTCAAGGGTGTATTCACAGAGTTAAACTTGGCTGTAAATTGTTATATATCCATTGAAGCTTTGAAACAGTTACTCTGCATAGAAGTTCATTAAGCAGAAAAAGCTAAAATGTTTTAGTGTAGACTTCTAAAAATTTCTAGTTGAAGGCTTCTTTTGGGGATTTCATGGAATCTCTTGATAAAAAGCTGATTTAGCTTTATGAATATAATAATAAACTTTTATCATTAGCCTCTAAATATCATACTATGCTATGGAGGGCTAATACTGTGCTATGAATCTTTACATCAGACTTGTAACAGGGTTCTTTAACCTACACTTTATGTGTGTGGTTATGAGTGAGAATGGGAGGTACTTAATCCAAAAGATTAATTTTATGTTAAAATTTGCTTTTCTTCGCTTTATTTCTCTCCCCCCCTCTTACCATAGGAAATTTTATATCATGATGGCTGTGCAGCATTGATGCACACCAAAGTGCTCTAGTATAAAGCCTGCTTTTATCATGTACAACAGAATGACTTGTAACACCCCAAGTTTGTGTGGTCTTCATTTATTAAGGTTGCATTGCCTGGATATCTAGCTAGGGCAGAGCTGATATCCAAACACACTTTCCCAACACCCAACATTTGCTAACCTTAATGACAGAGGTGTCTGAGAGAACTTTTTCCTGTGGGTTTCAAAGTTTTAGTCAAGAATCTGGAAATGCTGTCTCAAAAATAGAACACTCAAGTCTTAAATGTCACAAACTTGAATAGTTTCAGTGATTTAAAAGGAAAAGAAATACCCATGGAGAAGTGAATTTATGAATAAATGCACCTGAAGTTCTGCTAATCCAAAGAAGTGATTATGATAATATATAAAACTCTACAGATCTGTAGTACTTGTCAGAGCAGATCCCCCACTAACACATTAATAAAAATAAAGTCAAACACACAGTTCTGTATTGACATTGGACAAGTGTAGCTGAAACCCTAGCATGATACCAAAGGGAAGAGAAAATAAAACCTCTATTCCTGTCCAGTCTCATAAAGAAATTTTTGTTTAAAAAGAAAAACAAAACAAAAACACCTCAGCTGTTTTTATTTTACAGGCAGAGTACAAGGTCCTCATTTATTTGTTGAGTTTGGTAGTATTTCAGAGAAAAATGGGACTCTAGACCCTTAAACAATGTGAGAAAATAAATTCACATCTTGTGACCTGTGAAAACAACAAGCACATGGACCTCTGTGGGCCCAGAAAAGCTTACTAAAGTTGTCACCAACGATTTCCATGTGTTTTGGAATTTTACATATAGCTGTATTAGCTCACTCAGGCCTGATTTGGCTAGGAAGTCCTATTTTCAGCAGGTTGAGCTTATACAAGCATTTCTTGCCAAAAGCAACAAAACATGAGTCAATATCACATGTGGGGATAGAAAGACATGGAAAAATCATGGAGCTTACTGAAAAACTGAGTTAGCCAATCCAGCTCCAGCTTGTAATCCTCTCAGTTAGTTTTACTTATTCCTCACCTTGCTTTGTGAGGACTTCTACTGTTTTGAGGAGGGTGTTACTGATGAGTTGTGGAGTTAGGCTTTTCTGGTATTTTTCCTCAGTGTTGAATTTTATATTGTGTGGTCCTTATTGTAACTGAAAATATAAATCTGTCTAAGTTAAAAAAAGTCTCGACTCAAGTCAAATTTACATTTATGCATATTTCTTTTTTATTCTTGCTGTTTCTTTCACATATATGTAGCTGAAAGTCCTTGTTGAGAACAGTATTAGGCAGCACTCTCTTAAGCTCTTATCTATTAAAAAAAAATAATCACATAAATGCGAAGTTTTAAGGCCTGATTTCTGCAAACTGCATTTTACTTTGATATCATGCATCAACTCATACTATTTGACATTGGTAGACACCAATCTATATCTCTTAAAGTATGTATTATTTCAAAATCTTCTGCACTCTCTCTTAAAGACAGTACTTACTGGATTGCTACCATTGTTCTTAAATATAGGCATGTAGTATTTTCTGTATATATACATATGTAATACTGAGTGACATTTAGAATATATCTAAGACAATTACATTTTTATCTGGGCTTTATTTAAAAAGAGTTCAGTTTTTAGATGAACATAGGACTGGAGCTGAGAGGAGTCGATGGTGAAATAAGCCAATTAGTTCTGTTGATTCTTCAAACACTTTAAAAAGATCTCATAAGACTATGCACAGCACTGCTGAAAAGCATATTTTTCTGCCCACTTCTGACAAACTCAGCACTTAAGCCAGAAGTATTCCAATTACCAACCACTCTAATTCTGTCCTCTGAGATAAAATCAAAAGAAAGCATTGATGGCCATCCCTCAATAACATGTAAAATCTGTTAATATCTGAGATGCAAGCAACATGCCAAGTGTAACTAAAAGATTTCTGTTGATGTGGAAAAAAGTCACAAATCTACTAAAGAAAAGCAGAATGTTTTGTTTGTAAGCAGGCAACAAGAATTAGTCTCCATTTCTGTTGTAGTTTTCTATGGATCACTGAACTTACAGTTTCAGGTGTTAAACAGTTTCATCTTGCAATGAAAAAAACTTGTGTAGGCAAACCAAAAAGTTGTGAAAAATTAGAGACATGCAAACTATAAATGTAAATATAAGGAACTTTTCAGAATAATGAAGTTGTATCTACAAGTACACAGCAGTACACAAGTAACATCATTAGAGAAAAAGATGAGAAAACAAGGGTGACCAGCATAGAAATCTGAACTACTGGAAACTTATTTTATTTCCTCTTTCAGCTGCACTCTTTAGCAAACAGGCCTGAAAAAATTAAGGTTCAGTTAGAAAGACTTGACCATGGGCAAAACTAAATATTATAAAAATTCTTTATTTAGGTCATTATTAAATTATTAGAGAAAAAACACCTACTTTGCTTTATGCTAAGACTGCATAAAAACTTGCTGAACCTAGATTTTTATTAGTGCTATAGAAGAAGGAGAGTGTATATAGTTCCTGCTGCTGGATGCGATTGCTAGCTACCAGGGCTACATTTTTCCAGGAAGCTCTTATAAGGAAATGAAAATAAATAAATAAATAAATGCATTAATTAATCTGAATTAAGTTTGATGATAAAACCTGAACCTTCCCTCACAAATGTGAGAACCTGACATACTTTATAAGTTGAAGCAATCCTTATTAGACGGGCTTTAATTTTAAATTTCTCTTATGGGAATATTTTAATTCCCATATTGCTTTGGATTCAAGGAAAGAAAATAACTCTCAAGAATTTAAGGCAGATGCCAATAAAGATGTAGTATGATAATGTTTTACAACAAAAATGTCTAAATATGTACAAAGAAAATAAAGGAATAATATGTGTTAACTGTTGAAGCATTGTAAACTTCAAGTAATAAAAATGTGTTATTTTTCCCCTCATAACTAGCTATTGGATTTTCCTGAGGTACAGATGAGTATCTCATTTGATTATAATATAGTGCTGCTTTCATAAGCTTTACATATTTTTGCATCTGTGACACCATACATTTTGGCTTGTTTAAATGCACAAACACATTTTTCCTGAAAACTGTAACAACCCTGTATCTAAATCACATCCTTCCTATCCAAAAATCTGCAGGGAAACTGGTATATCCACAAGCAGTGTATCGTGCCCAAATAAAAGTCCCTTCTAACAAACTGTCCTAGCTTCAAACAGTTTATTTTTTCAGGACTGAAGAAGAGGTTACACCTACCTAACATTTTATCTTAAAATTTTACTTTATCTTCAGATGAAACTGCTAAGGCGTCAATATTCAGTCTTAAGCAATCTAAATATCAGATACACAAATTCATTGCTTAGATACAGTCATAACCACAAGACATGGTTGTAATTTCTTAACTGTTATTTTAGTGTACTGCTCACAAAGTGCATCTCTAAAGTTGTTTTACTATTTTTCAAATTTGTAAATTCAAATTTCAAAAATACATTTGGTATTTTGAGTGGACAGTTGAATAGAACAATTCCCATTTACAAGATGTAAAACAGTAGAGATGCCTTACCCTACATTTAGCTGTTCAAATCATCTTGTATAAATGATGGCTTCTTGAATTCTTTAGTTGTGTATGAATAGAAATGAATATGAATAGAAAACAAGTCACTGAACTACCTGTTTTACTGGAAACAAATTTTGTACCTGAAATATAATTTCTTAATTTTTCTGCTGTGATGTAAAAACCCTACCGATATTTACAATCTTTTACAATGACAGAACATATACAATGCAAAACTTACACACTTGTTTGCTTCCTTTGTTTAATAGGAACTCATAACCACATTGTACATTGGATTCTTGGGATTAATTTTTTCATCCTATTTTGTTTATCTTGCTGAGAAGGATGCAGTTGATGAGGATGGGAAGACGGGTTTCTCCAGCTATGCTGATGCCCTCTGGTGGGGTGTGGTAAGTCTTTACCAACAAAGTGTCTGCACAAACTTAGAACACAAGATTTTCTGTTCAAGTTATGAATTTTTAAAAAATCTGTCATTTTTTTCTTTGCAAAATGTATTCATGTAGGGAAGCTCAACAACCTTTTAAAAAGGATACAAGAAAAAATATAATAAATACAATTAAATTATTTTGGGATTAAACTATATTGTGAAAGCATGATAGCAAGTCCTTAGCAAGGACATTGAATGTTTACAGATACAAAAAGTCTACATTAAAATTCACATTTCAAAAGAGTATAAATACCACTTCTTTTAAACTCCGCTTAATTGTCTGCAAAAGGTGCATAACTTGGAAAGTATATTCTATTATTTGTGGAAGATGGATTAAAAATGCTATTTTGTTGGGTCTTCTTGTGTAAAGCTCACTTTGCAGGTTACAGGTTCTGTGTTTTTTTAATAATTCCATGATTTAGTGTAAAGTTAAATAGCTCAAGTATTTTGGATATCTACTATCACTTAGAGGGTCAGTGCAAATCTTTGGTGAAATAAAGAAAAATATCATTAAGGGGTAAGTAGGATTTTGACAGCATTGTGGTAATTATTATCTGCATGCCCAGAATCAGTTGAAAAAGGAATAGATAGCTATGAACAGAATAAGAGACCAGATTGTTTCTACACTCCCTTCATATGGCTCTTCTCTTAATGTTTCTGACTGTGACTCATGCTTTCCTTCCTATTAGCTGTTGCATGAACCATCTCTTCTCTTGTGGTTCCTTTTCCCCACTGGAGAACCTCATATATTTTATGAAATGTCTGTCTCATTATAACAAACCCAAGGAGATCCATCATGTCAGTGTTAGTAGCAGAGAAAAATTAGAGGACTGGAACAGATAGAGAGACACCAACTTCCAAAGAGAAAAGGTTATATTTCAAGAGTGATTTGAAACACAACTGGATTTATTCCTAGATGATAGACTTGAAAAATGCCAACATAATTATTGGGCCATAAACCAATTGTTTATCTACAATCAAATAGACTGGTGAATAAGTCTGGGAAGGCAGACAAAAAAGTTCCTTATAGATATGTTTCTAACTCTTAACTTAGATGCTGCGTAAACCTCAAATTCAGCGAAGTATACAGAAATGCAGATTATACTACATGTAGCCTAAGTTACCACTTTTTAAGTGATTGAGTATAAAAAAAAATAACTATTAAATTCATATCATTAAGTTGTCAGGCAATCATTTAATTTGCAAAGTATCACCTATGGCTATGCAAAACTATACAGACTAAGGAGAATCTAATAAAAAAGAAAAATCCACTAAATAGCCAGATGGACCTGATTATCTAATGTGTTGAGGAGAAATAGACCCATGAACTAGCCTATACAACACAATCACTTGTGAAAGTCCTCTATAAAATATGATAAAGTTTTCAAAACATAAAACCCCATAGTTGTAGACGTGAGATAAGCTCTAGCTAGCAGAGGAAAAGGATAAATGTCCTAAAAGCATAGATTGTGCTGTATTTAAAAAAGAAAGTAAAAGAATTAGGGTGTAATTGACATTATGAAAGATACCCCATGTCTACTTTAAGAAAACAAAGCAGTATACAGGCTCACTTATTTGGCTATTACTTGAGTTGTTCAGCTCAAATATCAGCATTCAAATGACTGAACACAGAGAAATGTAGCTACTGTTTCTGCTTTTAATAATGGTCTAGCTCAATAATCTGTGAAGTACATCTAATTAAAAGTAGGGCTGCTTGTGACAGGTTCAGTAACATTAGGGGCTCCCATAGAAGTCTGTGCTAGTTCAGCTATATCTATGAGAAATCTCTCATAATTTTTTCTAGTGTAGTGAAGTTCCCAAAAAAGGCTTGTAGTGCCACGTGAATTAGAAAGAAACCAGTGAAAGAAATCTAAAGCATGTAGTTTTATTAGTAAGGAGGTCTTAATTTTATATGTAATCGTTAAAGGATGGTGATTCATGTTTGCTCTGCACAATGTCTTTGGTGTTTCATTAAGTAATTCCTAGGCCTGTAACTGCAAAAGGCCAGAAATGCCCAGTTTCAGACCTGAATGGGAAGGTCCCCTTATGAAACTGATGGGAGCAAGGTAGAGTGGAAAACAAAAAAGGATTTCCAGCAATCAGTTTAGGTACTAGCTATGGTTTTTAGCATCCAATTCTGCCCATGCGTGTTCATGCAGGGGTTATTCCTACAAGTAATAAAACTTTCATGTGAAGCCAGTATGCTTTTTCCACCCTTGCATTTTACTTTTTTTAGCTCTAGTAATGCAGAACTTGCTTTATGAGTTGCATTGAATGTTCAGATATGGATTACAATGTATTTTTAAATGCTGGAAGACACAGCCTTGATTTAGCTAAAGAGTAAAAAATTAAGGTAAAAAAATAATCAGGGTGTGTTTATACAAGCATATTTTGTTAATAATTTGGGCATAAGGAATTTAAAAGAAGTGCAGTTATGAAGACCAACAGATAAGTTTAAAACATGTATTACTTTACCCTGCTGAGATAGATGACATGGAATCTGTAATTCACAGCATATGTATATGCCTTGCAAAATGTTCAATAGGGTTTTTTTGTTGTTTTCCAGAACTTGACGTGTTTTGTATAATAGAAAGATAAAATCAGCTTTCTCTTTCTCTAGCTGTGTGAGGCACATTAAGAACACTGTTTAAATTGTTGTTTGAGCTTTTCAGACATCTAGGCCTCCTCAGTATTAGTGAGTCACAGTGCAGGTGCAGTTCACAGCTGGCAACAGTGACAAAGGACAAAGTGAATCAGTTTCTTTTTCTTTTCAAGTCTTCTGTAACATAGAAACACAGATGTGGAGTTACTAGGGATTGAAATTTGATTTCACTTTTGCCTTTCAAAACTGAACCACAGGAAAATAATCTTGATAGCAAGTATTTGGAAGTCTTATGTGTCTGATAAAAACCACAGTGTGTATTATGGGTAACATTTTGCTTTGAGTAGAAAGTGCAAGCTTGCTGAACTTGATATAAATGACCTGAAAGGATTAAGTATGAAAAAAGGGAAAATAAAGAAAGAATGAGAGTTGGAATTAAATGCTAACTACATTCACCCACTTCAGTTAAATGCAAGGTTGTTCCACCTAGATTTGGCAGGCACAATTAAACTGCAAAGAGATATCAAAGGCTTGTGGTATTTTACATGAAGCCACTTTCAGAAGTTATGGCATGGTAGAACACATGCAAAAGCACTTCCAACAGCACTATCAGTCTCCCTGTATTGCAACCTATGTCACAGCAGTTTTTGTCATTCCTGGGTATTTCTTCCTTAGGAAAGAAGGGCATGCAGGAGGGCATCTCTTCTGTTGGCCCTTCCCTGCTCCTCTGTTGCTGATAGTAATGCTTATTGGTTTTGCTGTAAACAGGACTATTCTGTACCACTGAACTTGAGTTAAATAGTTGCTCTAGCAGGTGTTAACTGGCGGAGATGCTTGGGATTGATTGCTCATAATTTCCAGTAATATATTTCAATTTCAGAGGCAGCAGTTTGAACCCTTTTACATTTGCAAGGTTTTTGAGGTATGCAATTCTCACTCTTCAAACTTCAGGACATCTGCCTATGTTAAAGCATGTGAGAAGCTCTGTTGACTTCTACCAAATTAGAGTTCTTCCTTTTTTGAAGTGTACATGTATGACTTCAGAGCCTGTGTTAGAACATGTGCATACCAGCTGGAATGTGTCATATTAAATCTATGTTGCAAAGCAGGTGTCATTTTTCAAAGTTTAGTTATTAAACATTCTCTGAGCAGATAACTAATAACTTTTGGATATACAAGGAGAAAGACATTCTAGTTGCGATTAAGAAAGCCAGAGAATTATATTATTTATAATCCTTTCCACATACTTCAATGCATTAATTAAATTACCAAGAAGTAACCCTCTTAAGGTAGCCAGGGATAAACTTTCTGAGACATGTTCAGGCACCTGCAGGAATCTGCCAGCCAAATGCCTGCTGTAGAGATGGAAAGTCATCTTTTCTGTGGTTGCCGCTTTCGTGCTGTCTTCCATAGCAACACTAAGGCAGCTCAATATTACTGCAGTTTGTTTTTAAGTCCTGAGTGCTGAAGAACTAAAAAAACCCAACCAACCCACCAAAAACCAACAAACCCCCCAAAAATAACAAGAGGTCTTTCATAAGAAAAAAGAGAGGAAAAGGAAGGAAAAATCCCAGACTTTAAGGGGTCATCTGGGTGCACTGAGGAGTTGAAGTGTTGTTAGAGAAACACTGCTTTAACTTCCTCCACTCCCCACTAACACATACTGCATTTCAAAGTTGAATTTTGGGGGCTGGCAAACTCATCTGTTTGTACTGCTGGTAGTACACAGCACCTGAGTCATTTCATGGGCAAGCCATATTAAATCTGGACAAACACCTGGCAAGACAGAGCTCTTGCTGAGAGCAGTTTTCAGTTCAAAGTAATAATATTCATTAGAGGATGTAGGTACCACAAAGTTGACCTCGTCAAGAGAGAGATTCATGAGGAATAAACAGTAGCCTATTTTTTCTTTTTAATTTTTTTTTAAAACTTGTAAAAGCTTACTTTGATAGTAGTTGGTCAACCTGTGGGCTGGCTTCCATATTTAACCTCAATCTTACCTCATTACCTTGGTATAACCATGTCCAGTTCTGGTTCCTTGGTACAAGAAACATAAGGAGCTCCTGGAGAGGGTCCAGCAGAGGCCACAAGAACGATCAGGGGTTTGGAGCATCTTTTATATGAGGAAAGACTGCAGGAGCCGGCCTGTTTAGTCCAAAGAAAAGCAGACCAAGAGAAGATCTCATATCAGTATCTCAAAGGTGGGTGCCAGGAGGGTGATGCCAGACTTTTCAGTGGACCCCAGCAACATGACGTGAAGCAATGATCATAAACTAAAACATTATAAGTTTCACCTCAACATGAGGAAGAACTTCTTTATACTGAGGGTGGCAGAGCACTGGAACAGGCTGCTCAGGGAACTTGTGGAATCTCCCTCTCTGGAACCATTCCAAATCTGCCTGGATATGCTCCTGTGTTACCTGCTTTAGGTAACCCTGCCTTGGCAGGGAGTTGGACTAGATGATCTCTAGAGGTCCCTTCCAACCCTGACAATTCCATGATTCTGTGATTAAAACTCTTTGTTGGACATGGCCACTGTCTGTGAGTCTATACCACTGTGGGGCTGGGCCCAAGGTGGTGAGGCCCCTGCTTCACCAGCTGTGAGATTCCCTTGGCTTGTCTTGGGCTCCTTCCTTGGGATCACCTTCTGTCGGGGACCAGCTGGTCCTTCTTATATTACAAACCCTTCTGATGGGCCAGCCTTCGCCTGTACTCTGATTGCCTCACAGAACCAATCCTTCACTGACCACTGGGCTTCTAATGAATTCTTTTCCGGCCTGCTGGGGGTCTTCAGAAACAGCCCGAAATCTCTGTCCCACTCAGCTTGTCCTTGCCTCTGTAGCTTTTCAGTGTGGCCTGACACCTCCACAGTGATTTAGTCCCTCCACAGCTCATAGGCTGACAGCTTGAATTTGCCTCGTCTTGTGGATCCATATGCTGACTACTGGGCCTAATTCTAACTATGACTTGAGGGTGAACCTCCTGGCTTGATGTCGGACCTGCTTCACAGCTGTCTGTGATACTGGTTTATAACCTGGATTCCTGATTGAATCTAGCTGTTCTTTCTGCATCTCTTTTGCTTGAGTGCTGTGTGACTGGATCCTGGCTGTGTGGACACTACCCTGCTTGTGTTATCTGCCTTGACTCTGGGCTCTCTATCTTTTAGGTAGTACCCGGCTCTTGCTACACCATGATAAGTAGGTCCTGTGGTTTAAGCACCATTTTGAGCAGTAAAAAGCTGTATTGTGTGGGGAGGGAGAAAAGCTGAACATGGTGCCCAGCTGTACTTAGCTCCTCTTCTCCTGGCATATTTACAATGGGAGATAATGTGTCCTGGAATGATTGTGTGTTTCTTTTGCTCTGAAGATTCAAATTGGATGGTGTTAGTTCTGTACCATTTCTTTCCTGCCAGTACAGGGCATAGCTTTTTACCATGCTGCACCTAGTGTATGCCTGACTGTGAAGTTCAGCAATGTCTGCATATTTAGTTGTGTGCAAGTCAGTGCTTTCAGGGCTTTCTTCTCAACTCTGTGGAACTACATTTTAAAAGCAAAAGTGGAAGTACCGTAAGCCTATGGTGTCAACTCTGCAGGGCAAATCCTTGCAGTTTTGGAAGGGTGGAAGCAGCCAGCTACGAACTGTGAGAACAGCCATCCTGGGTCCTGACTACTGTTGCATCCAAAACAGCTGAGAATCCCTGCTGAAGAATGTAAAAATAGGATAAAGCTTCAGTGATGTTTACTGTACTCCTGTGGTTTCCTTATGCACAAATCAAAACACTGTTGATCCATATATATCTCATGATATTTCTCTACTTTTTTCTTTCTTTTTTTTTTTTTTTTTTTCCCCTGCCTTTTTTGAGTGGGGGAAAAAAGGTACTGCATTGTAATGAATCAGATGTTTGTTTCTGACATAGGTAACAGTCACAACAATCGGTTATGGAGACAAAGTTCCCCAGACATGGATTGGGAAGACAATAGCTTCCTGTTTTTCAGTATTTGCTATATCTTTCTTTGCTCTGCCAGCGGTAAGTAGAACTTGGATCTCTTTACAAAAATATGTCTGACTTGGGCTCACAATTAGGTCGTTTTAAATTGGTGCCTTTGATAGGAAAGAATGGAAGTGGGTGTTGTTTCAGAATGTGGATGCACACATGCTAAAGTGTATGTTTATGTCTGAGCACGTACACATGCAAATGAAACTGCTGTATCTTTACTGCAGTTGTTTTGGAGATGTGGCCTAGAAAGGAGGTAAGAATAATTTTCACTACTTTGAGAACTGAAGCTGTTCTTTGAGGAATAGCAAAAAGAGAAGGTTGTTTTTTTTTTTTTATCAGAAAGTTGGTGCCAGAGGTGAAATTTCATTTCTGCTCTTTTGTGATTATGTTAGAACAGCCTGGGGTCCTGCAAGGAGAGGAACAGTTCCACAAAGCAGATGTCTAGGAAACTGCATCTGCTTTCTTGCAGACTCCTGTAAAGCATCTCTGGGCTTCTTGGGTCTTCACATAAACAAATGGGGAGGGAAATAAGGACAGCAACATCAAAATAACTGGGAAAGATGAAGTGTTTCTTAAGTAGCTATCAATTTTAAGAGAAATAATGAAATCATAAAGCATATCTTTGTGTTCTGTGCTCAGTTTGCCTGGAAAACCACACTGGGCTCTGGCTTCAGTTGTGGTTTGGATTTTGTTGTTGGTTTTGTTTGTTTGTTTTCTCTTAAGGAATTAAAAACAAGTGGAAAGGATAGCTGTAGATCAATCATGTGACATTGACATTTGCTTCTGACACCGTTGGGTAGGGCTGCTTTGGAACATGACAGTCTGACTAAAGTTACCTGTAGATCACAGCAATGAACACATGCTGTTCATTGAAGTTATATGATGCCAATATCAACATGCTCAATTTCAGATTTATCTGTTGAAATAAATAGAATTTTGTCACTGTGGAAGTTTAAAAATTCAGGAATTTTCTATTTCTAGGAAAGTCTTCTATGAAAAAGTCTTTATTTCCTATGCTAAGTATTTGTTTTAGGCATGTAAAGCCGTACTGGAGTCTGACTAGTAATTTTGGTTACATTTAGGGTATTCTGGGGTCTGGTTTTGCCCTGAAAGTGCAGCAGAAGCAACGTCAGAAGCATTTCAACCGGCAAATACCAGCTGCAGCTTCTCTAATTCAGGTAAGTAAGGCCCCTAACAGTAAAACGTTTAGGTGAGTATTGGGGAGGGAGTGTGACCTAGTAAAGTACTGAGAATCACAGTTACTAGACTTTACTATAAATCTCTGACTTGTATTTAATCACTTTGTCTTTTTGACCCACTTCAGTCACCAGATAGAATTAGATAATTGCCTCTCCCCCCTGTTCTGAGTGAGCATAGAAGGCTTTACAAACCTGCAATTCACAGGCATAATGACACAAACTGTATGCGAGTCTATTTGGCAGAATAGTACAGAAAAAAATCTTTTATAATAATTAATTCACAACTACCTTTTAATATTCCCTTAGGTCTTGTGCAACTGCCACATTCTGAGGTGCTTGAGTGTGTGTATATGTTTACACACAACTTGATTTAGAAAAGTGTTCCAGCATAACCGTCTGTATGATAATACAAAAAATGCAATAGAATGGTGCACAAATACTCAAATGTGGCCCATTGCAGAAAAAAGGAAGCAGCAGTATTCTATGATGCTTGTGGGGATTTTATGAGGGGGATTTGGGTTTGTTTGTTTTACTGTGGGTGTGTTAGACCCTAGCTCCTAGTGAGAACACTATGACGAGTGTACTTAAGACCAGTGTGTGTTGAGTGTGTTTCCTGGTGCAAATTATATTTACCACAATTGTATACAGGAAAGGGTGTATTTTATTAGGCATGGTATGATGTGGTCCAGCACAGTCATTGCAGTCAGAACACTTCTGCAGCATGTTTACATGGATTGAAGACTTTGCTCTCAGTTTGATTTGCAGCAACGTTTGAATTACCTGTCCTGCAGGACAACAGTGCCTGCTTTTTCACTGAGATTATTGGGGTTGGATTTTGTTACAGACTCTGTGGCGGTGCTATGCAGCAGAGAAATCCTGCAGTTCTACAGCAACATGGAAGATCTACGTGACATCACCGGTGCAAAATCCCAAAAAGCCACCAGCGCCATCTAGCCCCAGCCTGAGAAAACAGGTAACGGAGCATGGGCAGAGCTCTCTTCTGTTCTTGCTTTTAATTTGATTAGGATAACCTGCCAAAATCCTTATGAAATGTACAAAGAATTTGGAGAACTGAAAGGCATTTGTAATGGGACATTTGGTTGCTTTCCTCATGTCACAGCATGAGTAGTTGTCATGATTGAAGCTCAGTCAGCCACACAGCCTCTCTCTCACTCCTTCCCCTTCCTCCCCCCCCCCGCTCCTGGAGGGATGGGGAGGAGAATCGAAAGAATGTAACTCCCACGGGTTGAGATAAGAATAGCCCAGTAACTAAGGTATAACTCAAACCACTGCTGCTACCACCAATAAGAATAATGATAAGGGAAATAACAAGGGAAGAGAATACAACCACACACCACCTGCCTACTGATACCCAGCCTGACCCAAGCAGTGATCTAACCCTTCAAGGTAACTGCCCCCAGTTTATGTAGTGGGCATGATGTGCTGTGGTATGGGATACCTCTTTGATCAGTTTCGGCCAGGTGTCCTGTCTCTGCTTCCTCCCAGCTTCCCCTCCTCCCTGGCAGAGCATGAGACTGAAAGTCCTTGGTCAGACCAAACATTACTGAGCAGCAACTAAAAACATTGGTGTTATCAGCGCTGTTCCCAGGCTGAAAGCCAAAACCACAGCACTGCACCAACTACTAAGAAAGAGGAAAATGACTGCTACTGCTGAACCCAGAACAGTAGTTTAGTTTTCCTTAAAATATTCCTGAGGGACAAGTGTCTTCTCATTTTAAATTTGCCCTGATGCTCAGACAGGTGCCAGTTCCCCATTGGTTTATCCCCTTTGAAGTCTCTACTACCTTCCAAAAGGTAGTGCAAGTCAGTGATGACACTTCCCCATTTTGAATTCATTTTGCATACAGGAAGAAAGGAGAAAGCTAGCATAAAAATTCGCATTAACATTCAATACGTGGCTGACCATATCTTTGCTTTTCTTGCTCAACTTCTCGCTCTGGTACTTTTATTTGGGGCGGTATGAACAAATTTGGGCAAATTCATGAGCTGTGTCTGCAGTAAAGTGGAACAGTGTTTGTCTACGCAAGTGGGATTGTCTAAACATAGTTATGTAGTTTTATTGGCAAGCTTGCTTAGCCTTCACCACCCCTTGTAGAAAGGCCCAGGTCGGCTGCAGGTCTAGCTCAGATACTCAGGGTTTCTAAAGTGATGTTATAGGCCTCGATTCAGGCAGTGAAATCCCACTGATCCCTATTGTCCTAATTGCAGTGCAATTTCCCTGCAGCACAAGCTGAAGTAAGGCTGCTTAGTATGTGTTGCTGAACTGCACATACTAAGCAGGATTGGAGAATGGCAAAAATAGACAGTTTTTGGTACCCTTAGTATTTTCCCTCTGTTTTCTCTAAAGAGAGGGATTTCCCCAATATATTACTAAACCTGAACTTCCCTGTGAACTGCTAACCCTAATTCATTAACATAGTAACGTTTTTTTCATCTCTTACAATGGATTATCTTCTCTTGTCAAAGGAGGCTAATGCTTTCTTTGTCTACCTAGCCTCTTACTCTAAAGACTTGAATGTATATTGATCATCTTGTGCATTTTGTTCTCCATAGAATTCCTAGATTCTTTTCGTCCTATGACAGCCCATAATCTTTGCATTTAGAAGCATTTGAGTGCATGGTAGTGCATCCACTGACTATAATAAATGCTCATTTTATGCCTTTTTTTGTCCTCTACTTGATTAATTTTTAACATGTTTAATTTAATTGCTGCAGAGCTTAACAGAAAAATGAATTAGAAAAGATTAGATGCAGATAGTAATAAAATAGGAATTGGTTTACTTAACCAAATGGCATTGTCCCATTTGTGAATGTCTTGAGCCTTGAGCTATTTGTATTGATATGTGCAAATACATGTTCTTGATGATGATGCTTATCTCTAACTGCATAGTGGTCAAATCAGAGGCTGTAAAATTTTGTAGAATGGAGTGCAGTAGCCTTTAATCTCAGCTTCTTGTCAGAAGATTATTGGAGCAGCAGGTGAATTGAAATATGGCTCTTACCTCTATTTTAAGGTGTGTGTGAATAGTAGAACCAGGTGGGATTAAACCAAAGAGTAGGTTATCATTGAGACTGGAAATAAATATTGTGAGAAGTAATACTAATATAACTAGGTGGTGGCAGCATCCTGGAGGCAGACAGCGCATGCCATGTAGTCAGTATATGATTGGCTGGTATGTTGATCACTACCAGTCACAAAGATGGAAAGACAGATGGAGACCAGCCTTGCTTGGAACCAGTTAACAACAAACTTCTTCCTTGCACCACCACCCCACCACTTCTTTCGTGCCAGTTGTAGGGTGTTTATTAGGTTGCCTCTCAGGCTTCTGAAATCAGAACTTCAACTTTGGAGGCAAAAGAGAAGTTTTCTTTTCTCCTGATGTGCCTAATTCAGCCTTTTTGGTAAAAGGTGAAGTTTTCTTTAGTTAAAAAGACTTCACAGTGCCTAGCTCCTAATTCAAAGTCTATGGGTATGTTTAATTAGAGCTTTAGAAAGATGCTACAGCCAAGCTGGTGTACTCAAGTGGCTAGTATTTTGAGTGCCTTGAGGTTTGGACCCAGTTTGGAAATTTTATTAGAGATCTGATTTTCAGAATGTGCTAGGCAACTTCTGTGAATCAAATTCTTACCAGATTTAAGCTGATAATTCAGAATCAGCCACTTCGAGAACATTAACCAAGGTTGTAGCACTTTCGTTGAATTACAATTGCATTCTTTACAAAAAAACCTGAAACAACCAACTTTAAATGAATTTACTGTATAATGAAGTTCATATGTTTACTTTTGTTCTGATAGTATCTTCTGATTTCATCCCATTTCTACTACCACAGGCTAGAAGATACAAAAGAAAAGGGAAACTAGGCTGTGGTAATGGTTCTGCGCCTGTAATAAACCCAGGAGAAAGTGCCTTGTCTGTTCCACAGATCACTTACGATCACATTGATGGGCAAGAAGACAAAAAAGATGTGTCTTTCTACATTGAGGAACCTGGAGGTAATTTAATATTACTTATGTTCGGGTTAGCGTTTTTTAAGAGACAATGTGAAAGTGAATTAAACTGGTGAAGGGAAAATTTCTGGGGTGGGGGGAAAAAAATTAATCAGTAAAGGAAGGTGCCTCAAACCAAGGACAGTTATATGACAAAAACAGGGGGAACACAAATTAAAAGAAACCTTCAGATTCATGTGCTGTGAATATCAAAAGAACTTTCTTGGTATACCAAAGTCAAGATGGTGTATATATTGTTAATTCTACTTTTTTCAATTATCTCAGAGGTGGATGGAAAGCTTCTTCCTATCTACCCCATCTTTAAATTTTACCTCACTTAAAGCCTGAAGGAAGGAAAATAACACATGAAAAATATCTTTGCTTTTTTACAGCACCCTCTTAAACACTGTGCAGTTATGATGGGAAAAGCTGAATATTTTTATGCGTATGCCAGCCATGAGGTTTTGATAAGTAGGGTTTTTTCTTGCTTCATTTAAAATATTGTGTGTTGGTATAAGAGGCTGTTGCATTTCAACCTGGAAACCGGTTAAATTTCACTGTTGAGCTAAGGTATTGCTTTGTTTGTAGAATTCATTTTAATTAAGTTTGTAGTGGAAATGTGGGTATTAAACAGTGTTGTTTTCTATAAAGTCAGGGTTTTTTCTTGAAAGCTAACTTTTCCACCTTTGTGTTTATTTCCTTTGTCTGATGGGATTGGGGGAAACTGTGCTAGTTCTGGATCTGTTAAGACTTTAGCTCAATGGGAGATTGTTTCCTCATAGTTTTATAGGAGGACTTATATTCCATACCCACAGGCATGCAAAGTCTTGCCAAGTTAACTGATGTATTCAAAGATGCTGGCTGTAGTCTAAGGTATGTTATCAGGTGGTGCTTTGTCTTGAGGTTTATCAAAGACAGATGAAAACCTAACATCAACTCTGTATAAAATTGCTGCTCTTATGTGATATTGAAGCTGACACAGAATTTCAGCCTGGAGAGAATATGGCTGAAGTCTTGATGTGATGGCTTCTTTAATAAAAACTACTTTATATATTCCTTCTGAGGCAAAAATATATAGTGTCTTCTGTATTGTGAACATAAACAAAGGTAGGAGTTTTATTGGGTTGCTCTGACTTTGTAGGGTTCCTAGATTTTATTGTCAATGCCACTGTCATGTGACACAATAGTCAGTCAGATGTGGAATAGCAAGGATCTGAGAGCCGGGACGTACTGAAACATACTTATAGGGAGTATGAACATCTGACCCCTACAGGGATTTAGAGAGGCCTTCAAGCCTGTGCTTCGTGCAACTGATAGACATGATCTGCCATTGTGGAAGAGTTTCTTTCTTCCACTTATTGAGGTTTTCATTACTCCTCATGTTCTTCTTTGTTTTATAAACTTATATAAATCTTGTATCTGTCACTTTGAGGTCAGAAAGCTTTTCAGCAGTGGTGGTATTTTAGTTGTTGCTTGGTATTTCCAGCGCCTTTTATGGGGTTCTGGGAAAGGGGGTGAATGTGTGATTCATAAATTTGATGCTTTGTATGTCTCTTAACGGAATACTACGTTCATTCTCAGCATGTTTATTAGATACATGCAGCTTCCCTTGCGGATCATGTAATAGCAGATTTTGCTTAGTGTATTTTGATATTGTGGTATCAGTTGGTAATGGAGAGAAGCAGCAACATGTTGTGTAACTTATAACAGTAAGGTTAAGATTTTGAAGACTATGTCGTCTGTAGTCATGACTCTGAAAATGCACATTTATTCACTTAATCTATGTTCCTTAAGAATTCATAGTTAGTCTGAGCAAAGATATTGAAAAGCCAAGACTATATCTCTTCCCGCCTGACAGCTAGGTAACTGAGGAAAAGGAAAGGTTGTTTTTTTTTTCCCACTTTTTCTAAAAACGTTTTCTTATTCTTTATTAGAGCCGGTCTAATTTATTCTTGTTCTGAGAAACAGCCATGCATATTATTCCCTTACCAGTTAAGTTTTATCTATTTTTCATTTTCTTTCACATTTTGCCTTAGCCAGTGTCAGGCTAAGTCACGCTTCATTTGATTTTCTGATTTATTCCTTCTGTTGCAAAGCTTCCAAGAATGTAGCTGGCTAGCTTGATTGCTCAGTTGACTGAACGTTCTTGACACCTCTCAAAAGTTTAAGCCTGATTTCTCTCGGTGAAGTTCTTGCCAGAATTAATAGGTTTCTATTCTTGGGAAGTGGAAGTACTCAGCCTCAAGCCTGTAAATGGGAGTATTTTTTCCCCTCTCAAAAAGCTGAGAGTAAAAAAGACAGAGAAAATAATAATAAAGAAAGGCAATTGAAAAGGGCCATGCCAGCTTCTGTTTCAGTGTTGCTATAGTGGAATATTTTATTCACTGATTGAGGGGACTGGATGTTTTACAGATGATGGAAGACTTTCGGGTTGAATTAGACCTCTTTTATAGGCTTGACCTAGGAGTAGCAGAGCTGTTGCTTTAAAAGAGCTCTTCTAGTCTGTTGCTCTAGTCAGATGTAAGAGAGACTGTAGGGAGACCTGAAACAGATGCCTGGCAAGTGCAGACAACAGAATAAACAGTCCCATTAAGACAATTTCACATTCTGGGCAGAAATAGACTGAAATTAAGTTAAAATTTCCTTGATAAAAGGGTGCTTTGCCTTAATCCAGGAACCACATTGTATGAATGTGCCTTTTCATGAAGTTAAGGTTTTTCTTAGGATATCCTGTTCATATATCCATGTCCAAGCAGCATCCTCTTGGCTTGCTCAAAACTTGCTTAGGAGGCATGTTTTTCAAAGCAGAGCAAAAATGCTTACTTCTTCTGTATGAAGGTTTGAGAAAAGGGAAGCTTTATAAAGCCTGTAGATATTATCAACATTAAGGTTTCTGAGATACTTGAGTATGTAATAAACATGCAGTAGACAGTGCATGATGTAGAAACCAAATCTTTACATACCATAAATGATGGACTCTTGAAACAAACACAGTAACCTAAAAGGAAGACAGTTCTTGACTTAGTTCTGCACCATGCATGGAGTTTTGGGTGTGACTAACAGTGCTCTAACCCTGAGAACTTGACCATCTTTGCAGGAATTGAAAGGCCGAAGAGTATTCTTCAGTAATAGTTTCCTTACTTGAAGTCAAACCTCTCAAAATGATTAAGATATTTAGATAGAAATTAAAAAGGAACAGCTAAAGCAAACATAGATTTAAGAAGAACAATTCTGCAAAGTAACTGTGATGCCGAAGGTACTCTAGTGCGGTATATTCTTTTCATGAATATCTATTGTTTCTGCTGAGGAGCTCCTTCATGCCAGGGTGTATAGTTTAATTTTTCCATGTTGTGATTTAAAACCCGCAATGAATTAATCCTCACCTGAGATTATAGTTGTTCTCTATAGTCTTGAAATAGACCTTTACTTGTACTTTCGCCAACTATTTTGTACATACTTGCCTGCAGCAGGGTCTGTTATCAATATGACAAGACGTGTATGAACTCTTCCATCTTTAATGTTCCTGTAAGACTAAAAGAAGAAGAATCAAGGTGGTAGCTACTTATGACAGCAAGAGTGAATGGCAAATCATAAAGACTGATCCAAGTAGAAGAAAAACAAATAACATTTGAGTCTAACTCAAAGCTTTTACGTACACTTGAATTTTGTCTTGGAATAACAGCTACTCGCTGCAATGTATGCTTCTCAAAATGAACTGAATAGCTGTTTCATAACGTTTTTATTAGGGAGGAAAAAAATTATAAAAATGTGAAGGTTTTTGGACCTTGAAGGGCAGCCTCCTGGGACATCTCCAGCAGATGGAATATATTATTTTCTGTCAGTTATTGTAGGTTGTATACACAACTCATTACTGTAAAATTTGTCAAAGGCGTAAGACTCTTACAGTGATAAATCTCTGCTAGGGTAAAAACAGAATTCCCTATTTATCACTATGCTTTTCTAGTTGCTTTTTGGAATTTCTTGCATGTGACATATTCTCCCCCTCCCCGATTTTAAAGCAAAACTGCACAAGAGTAACTTTTCACCAGGAGGGGCAGGGGGGAAACTAATTTTCAGTGAACCCCAGAATACCTTTGTAAGCCCTTTCATGTAAGAGTGTGTAATAGTGTTAATGTTGATTTATTCTGTCTGTAATGCTTGTTTTGATGCTGCCATTCAAGAATTCACCTATCTAGTAATGGATTGGCTGTTCCTAGAGACTGGCTGCATTTCTATTGGGGAAAAAGGGCTGCTTTCCCTCAGTGGTGTAGATGGATCACAATCTCCAGTGCATATAAGGAAGCAAACATGTTAAATGAAGTGGATTCATAGATTCCAGTGCTGACAAGCTGAGTTGAAAGGTGAGAAAAAACATGTGGCTAAAATTAACAGAATAAAGCAAACAGCAAACCTTTTGAGGGGCTGCATAACTGTCAGTAAGTCAGAAAAGCGTAAATATAAAGATATGCTCCAAATTAGCAAGAGAAAGTATCCAGATACCATGCTTCTGAACAACATCATGCTCTTAAGGGAGTGAGTTGAGCAGATGCTGGTGGTTTTGCAGTAAAAATCTGTATTCAGCATAGGGCTGTTTAACTTCTAAATTTGTCAGTCAGTTCAGGACTTGTAGGAGCTAATGGTACTTGTCTGTGCATAAGGACTGGTCAAACATACCTGTATACCTCTACCAGAAAGTTTTTGGTCTTTGCTGTTTCAGCCCTGGCTGTCCTGAGTGAGAACTTTCAGTGAATGCTGTAGTTTATCTTGCATGACCAAAGTGGATGGTAGAACTGGGAGGGGTAGGGGAGTTGGAGGCTGAGAGGAAGAGAACAGCTGCCTCTGCCAAACTTACTCTTACTTCTGATTAAATCTGGCAGCTTTTGAGGTTTTAAAATTTATTTTTACTCTGTATATATTCAATTTCCTGTTCTGCCTGATTTAGGATCAGAGTTTAGATCACTGGTCACACCAGGCTTGAGCAGGCATTTTGTGCCAGACGCTCCCAAAGACCATGAGAATGCATAGTGAGAAAAGGTATTTGCAGCTCTCAAACTTTTTCTGATTAGTAATATCAGCAAAACTAAATTTAGACCTTTTTAATAAAATTAATTTTAATTAATTTTAATTAATCCAGAAAGCATTTTTGCTTCATCAAGGACAGTACATTTGATGAAACTTCATTTAGTTGAAAATGTTCCAACTAACTTCAGTTATGATATAAAATTGAATATAACTGTTCAGTAGCGGCAAAAATAAATTTCCCTGTATGGTAGGGAGACTTCGATGACATTGGCTTAGTATAAGCACATGGTGAATGACAAGTTAGAAATCCAAATGAACAACAGAAGTCTTGTCCACCATGGACTGGTTGTAGTGGTGTTTCTGGTAAAGTTGATTATTAAAACTGGGAGAAAAGACGGTATCAGCATAGCAGTGAGGAAAAAGTAATAATTAAGCTGCAAAGGAGGGCATATACTAGAATCAGCTGTTTTGTTGTCAAAAATTAATGTTTCAAGAAACTGTTAAATATCAATGTAGAGAATATATGTGATGTGAATAAATTATATTTGAGTAAACATGTTGCCTGGTAATAATCTCACTTTTAAAAGCTGCCTTTAAATTGACCTAATAAATTGTATAGCTTTTGGTAAGCTGTTTCATAGTACTGATTCAGGTTAGATATAAGGAAGAAGTTCTTTACTGTGAGGGTGGTGAGGCACTGGAACAGGTTGCCCAAAGAAGTGGTAAATGCTCCATCCCTGACAGTGTTCAAGGCCAGGTTGGACAGCATGTTGGGCAACATGGCCTAGTGTGAGGCATCCCTGCCTATGGCAGGGGGGTTGGAACTTGGTGATCTTAAGGTACTTTCCAACCCAAACCATTCTGTGAATCTATGTGGTCCTGAAAATTTTTGCTCTTGGATCCAGAATGTATGTCATGATAGTCTTGCTGTGCAGGTCTCTGGGCAAGAGAAGGAAGGAAGAAGACACAAGACCCTGTCATAAGGGTGTCAAGAGAGAATTCAACTGTTGACCTTAAAGACAGGAAATAATTTTTTCCTTTTATTATGTTTGAGCAACCAACAAACTCTTCTCGCAATACAGAACTTTGTGGGCTTTTCCTGATACCTGTGTCTGAAGGAATGCCTTGAGAAAACATACTATTCAGCTAGGTCTTCAGTAGCCTCAGTGCAGAAGGTGGAGAGTGGAAGGAGTTTTCTACCTTTGAGTTGTACCTCTAAAGGTTTGATTAAAAATGTGAAAGGTGTGTTGGAGTGTAACTGTAAAATGATAGACTTAGCCAACCTTGGCACTGAGAGAGAAGTGAAATAGTTATCGGAATTCAAGAATGAAAACTTAAAATTAATAAATAGAAGCAAGAGTACAAAGTGTGAGGTTCAAAGTCTTTTTTTGTAAATGAGAGGAAACATGTTATAAAAGTAGAATTGAAACTTAGTGCTAGTATAAGTGAAATTTTGAGATTTAATTGCTATTAGTCTGATCTAATCCTTATAAAATAACCAAATGCAATCTGGTTTTTACAAATTTTAAAAGTTGCAACACTAGTAAAAAATACAATCAAAACTGTAACACATACTCCTTAATTTCTACCTATTTACCTGGCATTTATCCTCCTCTGGGTCCTAAGGTTTCATTTGTTGCAGGGGGAGAAGAGGAAGTGATACGAGTTGTTGAAATCTGGTGTCCTTCGCAGGGAGAAATATGATGTTTGTGATGACAGTTTCTTCTTCCTCTCCTGAGATTCATTTGGGGTCACTTATAAACATTTCCTAACATACATTTATGTATTTCTTCATTGGTGTGCAGCTCCGGTTTTCATCCAAATTTACATGTATGTTCCCTTTTATGTATGTGAGATAGGATTTCTTTGTTCTGTGTTACCCGTAAAACCTGTTTTCTCCTGCTCCAGGAGTTCATTTTTATTTTAACTGACAATTAGAGAACTGTTTATAGCTGTGGGGTCTCCAATGCTAAGATTGTGCCCCATCTCCTATCTTATGCCTCTGTTCCTGTACACTGCATCCTGTGTTTCCACTTCTCAAGGACTCTGATATTCTACCCAGTCTGTGTTTCTATAAACTGTGTCATTATTTAGTTGTAAATATCTCATGCTAGTAGTATAACTGCTGCATGGATATGAAACTATGGTTGTGCAACACAAAGATAAACAAAAATAAACCAAGTTAGATATAGACACCTGGTCAATTAGGGAAATTGCTGTTACAGCTTAATCACTTAAAGTGAAACCAGGAAGAGTTTGGACAGAGCGCCATTCCTTAGGTCTTGCAAATTCAGTGTAAAACTTACACCCTGTTGCTAGCAGTGCTAATGCAGGATAATACAGAAGAAGTCAGGAGACACAGCAGCTCCACAGTGGATATCCCAAGCTGTCATTTTTCCAAAACGTAGGAAAGATAGGAAAAATCTGGGTAAATTGTTTCTTTTCATGACCTGAGCTTGAGAAGAAAATCTATGCAGAGTGGAAGCTTGGCCCACGTATTAAACATAAAGTGAATGACAGCAATGATGTCGGGAAATAATACTTTTTTTCTTTTCACTGAAAATAAACACTATGAATTGTGTCACTTGCTATTGTTTGGCTAATGATTCAGTGAAAAGCAAGTTGAGTCAACAGAATAGAAAGGATTACTCTCCCTGAAAATACTAAAGTCAGGTTGCTTTTAGTTATCTGGGCTTGCAAAGTAAGTTGCTAAGGAGTAAAAAAGTGGTCAGAAACAAGCTAAGAGTCACTAACAGGACTGATAGGAGGCTGGTGAGATGCATGGGTGGCCTATAAAAGGGCACGCAATGCATGTTTTGAAAGGAATAGAAGGAGGAATTTCCATTTCTAGGAAAGTCAATTTCCTAGAATAATCCTGAGTGGGCAAACTATTTGTAAAAAACCCAGATAGCAGGAAGGGCATAAGTAACCATGAATGTGAATTAGCTGAGAGCAATCATATCTGGGGTATACATGGGGGTATTCTGTCATGTGGCAATAGGTGTTGGTAGATAGGAGAGAGGCAGAAGGTAGTTTACATGTAGAGTTTAGTCCCTCTTTCCTGTCTCATCCTCATATGTACATAAACACAGGATCTGGATTATGGCATGGTAAATTATCTTAGGCCACTTCAAGAGGGATGAGAACTTCTTGGAATATGATACTTAACAAAATATTTACCAGTGGTTCACTATTTAACTGAGAAATGTGTTCAGAGAAGTTTCCAAGCCTGGTGTTAGCAAATAAGTCCATCAGTGGGTCAGATCACGGACTAGAGTGCAAGCTTTCTTCAATATGCAGTTGACAGGGATAGGCTGGAGAGTATGGAACTCTGTCTGGGGACAGGTGAGCAGTCAATAGAGAGTTTGTGGGTCAGGGTTAAAGGGAGAACAGTGATGGGAGACATTACCATGGGGATCTGTTACAGACTGCCTGATCAAGAGGACACTGTGGATGAAGCACTCTATAGACAGATAGGAACAATCTCACGCTTGCAGGCCCTTGTTCTCATGGTGGACTTCAACCCCCCTGATATCTGTTGGAGGGATGGTACGGCCCGGCACAAGCAATGCAGGAAGTTCCTCAATTGTGTGGAAGACAGCTTCCTTCTGTAAGTAATTGAGGAGCTGACAAGGAGAGGTGCCATGCTTGACTTCGTGCTTGCCAACAGGGAAGGGCTGGTTGGAAATGTGATGCTCCAGGGCAGCCTTGATTGCAGTGATCATGAGACAGTTGAATTCGAGATTCTCAGGACAGTGAGAAGAGTGTGCAGCAAGCTCACTGCCCTGGACTTCAAGAGAGCAGACTTTGGCCTCTTCAGGAACCTGCTCAGTAAGGTTCCATGGGATATAGCCCTGGAGGGCAGGGGAGCCCAAGACTGTCGGTTGATATTAAAGCATCACCTACTACAAGCTCAGGAACAATGCATCCCAACTAGAAGGAAGTGCTGCAGGAGGGCCAGGAGACCTCCTTGGATGGATAAGGAGCTGCTGAGGAAAATTCAAAGGAAAAAAGAGGCTTATAAAAGGTGGAAGCAAGGACAGGGTGCCTGGGAAGAAGACAGGGATGTTGTCCAGGAAGCTAGGGACCAGGTTAGGAAAGCTAAGGCCCACTTAGAATTAAACTTGGCTAGGGATGTTAAGGATAAGAGGGAGGGATTCTATAGGTACCTTGCAAATAAAAGACAGACTAGGGACAACGTGGGCCTCCTCTGGAAGCTATCAGGAGAGCTGGCTACCCTGGATTTGGGGAAGGCTGAGGTTCTTAATGACTTCTTTGCCTCAGTCTTCACTGGCAAATGCTCTGACCACACCACCCAAGTCTTGGAAGGCAGATGCAGGGACTGTGAGAATGAAGACCTTGGCCCACTGTAGGATCTGGTTCGAGACCATCTTAAGAACCTGAACTTACACGACTCATAGAATCATAAAATAGTTAGGGTTGGAAAAGGACCTTAAGATCGTCTAGTTCCAACTGCCCTGCCATCGGCAGGGACACCTCCCACTAAACAGTTAAACTTGCTTTCTTTGATCTAAAAAAATGGTTTTGCATACTTTCTATGACTACTGCAAGTTCTACATCCACAACCATTTTTCTTGTTAGGGAGGTGGAGGGAGAGGTTGGGTATTGGGACAAGTTCTGATGCTGCCATAAAGAAGACATTTTAGTGGAAGGATTATAGTGTTGCCATAACAAAGTTGTAATCATAGTAGTCTTAAGGTGTATTTATGATATGGAAAAAATAACAGATAAAAATCTTATTTTCAGCTAGCAACAATCACTACCACAATTTTCTTATTTAGATGCTCAGAGCAAAGACATCCACTATTATCCATAAAGTAGTTAGGTGGCAGTCCATGGGACCTGATGAAATCCATCCACGGGTCCTGAAGGAGCTGACAAATGAAGTTCCTAAACCACTGTCCATCATATTTGAAAAGTCATGGCAGTCAGATGAAGTTCCCAGTGACTAGAAAAAGGGAAATATAACCCCATTTTCAAGAAGGGGAAAACGGAGAACCCAGGGAGTTACAGACCAGTCAGTCTCACCTCTGTACCTGGCAAAATCTTGGAGCACATTCTCCTGGAAGGCATGCTAAGGCACACGAAAGACAACAAGGTGCTTAGTGACAGCCAGCATGGCTTTACTAAGGGGAAATTCTGCCTGACCAGTCTGGTGGCCTTCTACGATGGGGCTACGGAACTGATGGACAGGGGTAGAGCAGTTGATGTCATCTACCTGGACTTGTGCAAAGCGTTTGACACTGTCTCACATGATATCCTTGTCTCTAAATTGGAGAGACATCAATTTGATAGGTGGACCACTCAGTGGATAAAGAACTGGCTGGATGGCCACATGCAAAGAGTAGTGCTCAATGGCTCAATGTCCAGCTGGAGACCAGTAATGAGTGGTGTCCCTCAGGGATCGGTGTTGGGTCCTATCTTGTTCAACATCTTTGTCAGCGACTTGGACAGAGGGGTTGTGTGCGCCCTCAGCAAGTTTGCTGATGACACCAAGCTGTGTGGTTTGGTTGATACGTTGGAGGGAAGGAATGCCATCCAGAGGGATCTTGACACGCTTGTGAGGTGGGCCAATGCTAACCTTCCAAAATTTAACCATGACAAGTACAAGGTCCTGCAGCTGGGTCGGAGTAATCCCAGGCACAGCTACAGGTTGGGCAGAGAAGAGATTCAGAGCAGCCCTGCAGAGAAGGACTTGAGGGTGTTCACTGATGAGAAAATGAACATGAGCCAGGAGTGTGTGCTTGCAGCCCAGAAAGCCAACCTGCTGCATCAAAAGGAGCGTGACCAGCAGGTTGAGGGCGGTGATCCTGCCCCTCTACTCTGCTCTTGCGAGACCTCACTTGGAGTACTGCGTGCAGTTCTGGTGTCCTCAACATAAAAAGGACATGAAACTGTTGGAATAAGTCCAGAGGAGAGCCAGAAGGATGATCAGGGTACTGGAACACCTCCCATATGAAGATAGGCTGAGAAATTTGGGGCTGTTCAGCCTGGAGAAGAGAAGGCTGCATGGAGACCTCATAGCAGCCTTCCAATATCTGAAGGGGGCCTATAGGGATGCTGGGGAGGGACTCTTCATGAGGGACTGTAGTGAGAGGACAAGGGGTAACGGGTTCAAACTTAAACAGGGGAGGTTTAGATTGGATATGAGAAAGGAGCTCTTTACTGTGAGGGTGATGAGGCACTGGACTGGGTTGCCCAGGGGAGTTGTGAATGCTCCATGGCTGGTGGTGTTCAAGGCTAGGTTGGACAGATTCTTGGGTGACATGGTTTAGTGTGAGGTGTCCTTGCCCCTGGCAGGGGTGCTTGAACTAGATGATCTTAAGGTCCTTTCCAACTCTAACTATTCTATAATTCTGTGACTTTATGATATCAACTCAGAACTAGCTGAGAGTGCTTTGGAAGATAGCCTGTGAGCCTCCTACAGAAGCAGCAATGCTCATGCATTTGACTCCTGATTCATATTTCCCTGCTTATCCTGTATTTCAGTAATTTGCTGCAGTGATCTGTTTCTACACTTTTTTCATACCAAGTGTGAAGGCACCTGCTTGACCTGATCTCTAATCTATCTGTGAGCTGTTGATGGTACACAATCCCAGTGTGGAACAGAGAACCCCTTTGCTGCTTAGCACTGGGGAATGTGCTGCAGTCAAATGAGCCTCTGTAGGCAGAGTCTGTTCTAGTACAGCATAGCTGTGCAACACCTGCCCTTTTTGGAGGTCATATGATCAAAATTGTTTTTTGGGGGAGGGGAGAACCAATTTGGGATTTAAGGCTTTCCTTTTTATAGAGGGCTTGAACTCTGGTAAAGACCGTGATTTTCTAATTCTGTTCTAAGCAGTCAGTTTATATTAAAAGCTATAATGCACTGTGTGCATCAGAGAATAAGAAACTAATATGTAAATGGACCTTGCCTGGAGAAATAGTCTATGAAGCTTACCTTTAAAGGCACAGATAAGTATGTGCTTTGCAATTTGGATTTGTCTCATTACTGCTACCTTAAAATCTCATCTTTGTGTTATATGCTTCAGTGCGGTAGCAAGTCTCACTCCAGTGCAACCCCGAATACAGAATATGTGATGTAACATGGCACAGACCAAACTTCTAACAACAGTAATTTAATTTCAAAATGCAAGGTACATCTCTGTGTGATCCAGTGGATTAGAAAAGGGAAAGGGCTGGGGGAACCACCCAACCAGTGCTTAGGCCAGAGGTGTCATAGAGAGCAATTGTAGTGCTGTAGACTATGAGGTTTTCCATTACAGCTCTGTAGTGACTGTATGGAAGTCAAGGTGTCTTTGTACTGCCTCAGGGCCTTTTCACTGAAGGTCAGAAGCAGGTAGTCTTATTAATGGGAATAAGGACAAGGTTTGGCATTTTCTCCCTTTTTTTGGTATGTGAGTGTGTGTGTGTACCTTTTTCATAAAAAGCCAAGAATTGTCAGCTTTACCTCAAACTCTTTTCCACAAAAAAAAAAAAAGAGGTAGATAGAGTCTGTTTAAATAGGACTAGAAGACAATGATAAAGCTCCAGCATGTAGTAGTGGGCTCTTAGACAGCAACAGAAACCCTGTTTTGGTACTGAGGCTGTATGTAGAAAGCTCACCTCCTGTTGAGGAGGGAGTGCTGCATGACTCAATGTTCCTGGATTCTGTCCCTAGCTCTGTTACTGATTTGCTATGTGACCTTGGGCGGACAATTAACTCACTGTGCTTCAGTTGCGTCATCTGTTAAATGAATACAAGTCTTGTCTCTGTCATAGAGAGATTGCAAGTCTTAATTGTTTATGAAGTGTTTTTAGACTGACACAGCATTGCAGAAGTGAAGAATGCTATTAGTCAATGCAGTATTAAAGATAGGCCTACATGTTTGTTTATTGTTAGCATAAACAAGGAGGAGTGGTAATCAAGAATGTCAGCTTTTGCAAGAAGAGAAGCTGATTTTTGCAGAAAATGCAGTGAATGCTCTGTGGGGAAAATCAGATGTGATTTAATCCAGAATTGTAAAGCTACTTTTTTAGCCACAAAAATGTGTTCTTTATGATGGGAATGGCAAAACATTATTGTGGGAGATCAGGCCATTGTGTTAAAAAAACTATGTTGCTTTTAACTGGCTCTGCTTAAGTGGTGTAGTAGCAAATATATTTTTATTACTCTTTTAAATACACTTTTCATCTTGAATGTGAGTTAATGTGCCTTGTGAAGCGTGTATTTTACGTATTTTACCTTGTATGTGTGCTGGGAAGCCTGTAAAGATTTCAGAATTAGAAGTAAAATAAACTGCTTCTTTGAGGGGGTATGTGTGTATGTGTGTATATATACATACACATGTATGAGTGAGCTCCTTTTTTTTACTTTTGCTCTCTGTTTTGATGCCCAGGTATTAGCCACTCTTTAAGCAGTTTTAGTTTGCTTGATATGTCTCTTTACAAAGCCCACTGTTTGCAGTCTCATAGATGATGCTTGGAAAATAGTTGTGATATACAGGTATGCATGTTGTTCTTTCCAGATGTTTCCAGCAACAAATCCATGGGATTCTTTGCTTTTACTTTTGTGCTTCGGAAATGTTTCCATGCACCACCTGGAATAAGTGCTGTGTTGGAAAATATGGCCTGACAATTTGCCTAAAGATAAATGTGCAAGGGACTTTTACACCTTTCTGTCAGTTTAATCCTATTAGGTGCTAAAAAAAACCCCTGTACGTCCAAGTATAAATAGGACAGAAGAAATAAAACTTTGCTTCAACCTCTGTGCCTGGTAAAAATGGACACATTCCAGTTGATGATCTTTGGTTTTTGCAAGTATAAAGGTTCAAGAAATCTTAAGAGGGCGAGCTAGACAATTCCCACATTTAAAGGGGTCTTGTTTGCTGTTGCATTGTTAATCATCATACTTGAATAATTTCCTATTTATGCCTGCTGCATCTATTGCTGGCTAAGATTTTCCTTTCTGCTGTTCACATGAGTGCTATGTCTGAGAACATGAAATCAATGCACTTTTCTGTCCTGTTTGATGTGGAGCAATGGGTCAGTAAATCGGTGCCAGTATTACATTGAGCCATGATCTAGTCTAGTGACACTAACATTTTTGGGTTTTATTTCTACTTACTCAGGTAGAAAGTAGCATATATAATGAGAACAGCTGTGTTTTAGGGATGTATGTAAAGTTTTCTTATCATTGAACTTCTTCCATTAATTGTGATATGCGTGAGATCCGACAGACTGGATGTGAAAAGAATTAGTTGCTCTGAAGACTGCCTGCAGTCTCTGTTAATCATGGAAACTTAGTAAAATAGGTGCTGCAGTATGTGTCTGCCAGTTAGAGGAAAGCAGAACTCTAAGAGTATTTTTCATGACTTTTGCAAAAAAGAAAAGCAGCTGTTTGTCATTTACTTAACCTTGCTTGGGCTGAATTTAATCAGTCGAAAACATCTGGAACTGATTCCCCTTCAATTTGGAGTGTCCAGTGCTCTGCTGTGCACATACAACTGGTGCACCTTTAGCTTTAGAATACTTGGCTATACAATCTTTTGCAATGTTGTTATCTTTTTGGAAAGAAAATAGGAAGCAACAGTAATTTCCTAATGAGCAAACATTTGCTATGTTCTGTATAGGTTATGTTGTTCATTGATTTTGTGCAGCTGTTGTATGAAACATATTGATCAGAGTTAATAAATTTCTAAGTGAGTAAGACTGCTTATTTGTATTGATTGTAATTAGGCCAAGTTCTGGACTCTTTAGCATTGAACTACAACTGATGAAACAATTTGACCTTCTTACTTTTTTGATGGGATGTGATGTTGAATTCTGAGCAAACTTTGAGGATGTAAAAAAACTGTCTGTGATGTATGAGTTGTGCTTAAAATTCTTAGTCTTTCTTGCAGAATTAGGGTGTTGAATTTTTATAGCATGCTACTGATATTTGCTTTTCAGCTGATGGTTCTGTTAAAACTAAAGGAATCACTGAATTGAATAGTAATACTGGATAAAATGCTGACCAGCGTTAGGAAGCCACTTGGTAGGAGATATATGGAAAAAAGCCTGATGCATTTAAGCAATGTTTGGGCGGACAATGCATTCCTTCCTCACAAGAGAAGCTGGAAAAACTGGAACACATACTCTTTTTCAGTATTAATCCTGTTCACTTGCAGGAGAACATTTCTATTTAAATGAATCTCTTTGGAAACCATAAGTGAATAATATATCCCTGGGAAAAGCTCTACCTTCTTAGTGCTGTCCTGCAGAGAAATTTGCAGTGACTATACCAGCTGACTTGGCAATGAGTTCTATGTGAATTCCTCTGGGATAGAGCCCAGAGAGGTATAGGGAAGGGTGATGAATCACTTTGGACATCCCTTCCTCTCTGCTTTGCCTCCTCTGTTAGGGCATTCTCTTGTTTTGCATTCTGTGCTAATGTGGGTAAGACTTGTATATAGCTCCTCCTGTCTTCTATTATGACAAATGTGATTGGTACTATCCAACTCAGCAGAAACGTGCCCAGCTTGGAAATATAAAGTGATGATGATGTCTTAAAATTGTATATTAATTGTGTGTTATTTCTGCATTAAGCATCTTCCGTCATTGTCAATCCACCATCAAGCAAAAAAACTGGGTTTCCTCTTTTTTGTTCTTATTATGGTCTGTCGCATGTGGTCTCACCAACACAAGAATTGTGTGTAGTTGGCATGGACTTAAACTCCTCTGTAAAAGGAGAATAATGTGGATTTTTTTTTTTCATCTTTGAATAAGGTGAATTATGAGCAAAGCATCTGTAAAAAGATTCTGATAACTAATTCCAGGAATTCCGGCTTGCACACAATCTGGTACTGAATGTGCCTCTTAGGTATGTAAACTGTGACCGTGTTCTGACCCTTTGGATCCATTTATGTTCCTTTAAGTATTGTATTATATTATGCTGAGTTCTCAGAACTTGATTCCAGTTGTCAAAAAAAAAAAAAAAAAAAAAAGAGCACAGCATAATGCCAGTGCTTGTTGCTAGTTTGCTAGTGGCTTTTTCATTTTGTTTTTAATGGGGTGAATCAGACCATGGCAATGGGATACTCTAAACCTGGTTGTACTAACTCAATTAAGACTCATTTCAGGTCAGCCTGACCTGAATCTATCCTAGATTAGTTTGTGCTGAGTGAGCCATCATGAAGCAAGTGTGTGCTGGCAACCCGAGATAGAAGACTGCAAGTTCCTCTTGCTCTTTGTTTGAAGGGCCCAGATTGGCTGTTGTTTCAGTAAAAGAGAAAGAGCATGCACCTACTTTTTGGTGTACGTGGGGGCCCAGAAAATTTAAGGTTCACAGAGATTAATTCAGACAGCCTGATGAGCAGAAAATATATGCAATAGTGCATGCAAACTTGTCTTAGCATAATAGAATATTAGTTTTATATAGGATTTTTCCTTTTATTGCTGCAGAAATGGTATCTCCAATTTCTGTGGTTGCACTGTTTTTAATAAGGCAAAATCACAATCATAAAAGAGTAGGCCTATTTATATGTCATACGAATGGCATCAATTTTAGCTGATAGAGATCTAGTTGGAGAAGATAGTGATAGCTTTTACAGAGAATTACTATGCTTGGTAAAGATCCTCAATTTACATTATTTGCTGTCTTCTGCTTAACTCTTCTTAAAGGGGTAAAGATGTTTGCTAGATAAAGAAATGCATTTGTATATGCCAAACTCAGACATGGACTAGCTGGAGTGGAAACAGCCTGGGGAGGAATTCTTGAACTTCTCTTACAAATGGAGCACAATTTAAGTTGAGGTCTATAAAGTCTGTGTCAGTAGTAATTTTGAAAAAGAAAATATTAATCTGAACAAATTTGCTGTTTATTATTTTAAATTAATTTAGAGTAAGGCTTATTAAGGAGAGCTCTGATGCTCTCTTCCTCTACTTCCTTCATTTCCATATCTCCCCTCTCCAGGACTGAATGGATCTTAATAAGTTCCCATTCCTCCCTCCCTCCCTTCACTTAGATGCTGACTAAATGCATGACTGGGTCATGCATTTCTTCTCTGTTTAAGATGGAATTATCCAAGAGACTTTTCCAGTGTTTATCTTGTTAGCTTCTCTGCCAACCATCTGAAGAAACCATGCTACAGTGACATAGGGCATCCTAAATTTGTACACCTTCCCTTGTGTAGTGTGAATTTGTCTCAACTCAGATGCTGAAATAAGGTGGATTTTTCCAAGAGACTCTCTCCAAAGAAATCAATCTTAGCCATGAAAAAAAGAAGGTATTGTTGTAGAAGGGCTCTTTTCAATTTCAGTGTTGTATCTGAGTAGTTGCTTTTGCAACTGACTGACTACTCCAGGGCAAATAATGCTGCTGAATTTTGTCTCCATGATGCCAGCTTTCATTTAACCTGTTGAACTTCAAGTAACTGAATATGTTGTGCTGACTGCCACTCTGTAAGGACCTCAGAGTGCAACAGGAGAGCACTAATGTTTCAATTGTGAGTCTCTTGTAGTTTTAGATGAGCAATGATTAGATCTGGGCATAAAAGAAGCAGGTCCTTATCAAGGAGGTGTTTCTGTGCCATGCTAACAAAGATCATCATTATAATAACCTTTACAAAACCAGAAATGGTCAGTAGTTTGAACCAAGCAGAAAGATCTTCCCCTAATTTGTGACTTCAGTATAATTTAAATCTGTTCCTCAGATGGAAAAAGGACCATGTCCAAATCTGGATGAGAGAATACTACTGCACTTGTAGCTTGAAAGCCAAGTCATAACGTATGGTTTTGTGGGAGGTTTGTGTTAGGGTCTCTGGTAGAAAAGCATAGTCAATGCTCAGAACAAGGAAGTAACTGCACAAAAGCATCAATGAAAAAGGGGGCTGGAGGAAGGGGAGATGGGGAACAAGATGTTGATTTTTCTTTACTGATCTGAAAGCCCTGTGTACAACAGCCAGTATCTTTTAGGATGCCAAGAGTCCAAATGGCAGTGAAAATCATGGGTCTAATGCTTCAGGATTGTAAAAAGGGTTGTCACATTATCATCTCAAAAATAAGTAATTTGCCTCTTGGATTATGCCTTTGTTATTTTCAGAGTCTGTAATACCTTCCTGTAAAGGTTTATTGAAATAAAATTTATTTTACTTATATCCTAACTTTCTAGGGTTGTGACATGGTGCTTCACTAGTGTTGCATATTTTCCCCTTAGTAAAATTAACAGTGTTTTGAGAACACTGCATGAACTTTCCATTCACTGGGGAAGTGCACATTCAGATCTGTACTAAAATCAGTGTAAACAAATTTTGATGTATTCTCAACTCTGTGTGAACAAATTTACTGAATGAGACCCATCAAGAGTTTTTGGATACCACCTCAGACTTGGAAAGTCACACAGCTGCAAACCCCAGGAAGTTTTCTGTGAAGCTAGCACTGTATATTTGTCCTGCCCTTGTGCATCTGTTCTTCACCTCTGTTGCAGACAAGGCAGTGCATAATACAGTTCTTTGTCCTGATCTGTTACCTGATATTAGGAAAATCCAGCTGTTTCTTCCATTTCAGCAGTTATTCAAAAGTGCAAACCATTCCAGGATGGTACATATATGATTGCATTTGAATGACCATGAAATCTTGCTACCCCTCCACTTAATTACCAAAAATATACATAGCGAATCATCCATTTTGTCCAGATTTAATGGATGAAACAAAATGGCTATCACTTGAAACCATTGCTGAATGAACACTTGAAGTCTTAAACATTTTTTTATGTAACCTGTATATCTGTTTTTTGCCAAAGGGAAAGGCAGGGTTACCTATTCTCTTCTAACCTAGTTTTTGAATGCAGTAGGAATTGATTTGGAACAAAGTGCCTTTACTTGTTTTCAAAACCCAATCTCCTTATGGCAGGGAGCTAGCAGTCATGTTGAGAGTACAAACTCAAGTCAGGGAGTATTCTGCAAGGATAGTCTGTGGTTTGTGTGTCAACAGATAGCAGAACTTCTTTAGTTGGCCAGAGACATGAAGGAGATTTGTAGCTTGTGTCCTTTTGGCACTGTGTCTGAAACCATAATACATGATCAATTTACACTGATCATTAGAAAACAAATTATGCTTGCATTTTTAGTTAAAAATAATTAACTGTTTGATTGGAAATTAAGATGATATCATGGAAGTTGTTTTTCCCCTGCTGTCTCTGCTAGGGTTCAATATCTGTAACTATGTGTATATATAAAAATGTCAACTCTGATAATCATGAGATTAATGTTATTAAGATTGAGAATTAAGCCGTGTCACTTTCACACATAACAGAGATTACCTCAGTAATGTGGCTTAAAGAACCAGATGGAACCAAAGCCTTGTAATGGGACCGATAGGGTAAGGAAACACATATCTGTTGTGATTTGTATATCTACAAATATCTTCTCTAAAGATGTATATCTTCTCTAAATCTTGAGATTAATGTCATAAAGATTGAAAATTAAGCCGTGTCACTTTCACACATAGCAGAGATTACCTCAGAAATGTGGCTTAAAGAACCAGATGGAGCCAAAGCCTTGTAATGGGACCAATAGGGTAAGCAAATACATATCTGTTGTGATTTGTATATCTACAAATATCTTCTCTAAAGATGCTGATCCTAGCCGAATCACTTCTCAAACTGAACATTCATCCAGATTTCTCTTTGGAATTGGCAGCATCTACAGTACTAACTGTTGTATTCAGCAATCTTGGCACTAGCAGGATCTCTCAGTTCTCTGCTTTTCAGGGCTTCATTGCACATCTCTTGAAGAGGAATGCTATTTTTTCCATGTAGATTCATTTTATGGGGAGAGTGGGCCAGTGAAACTGAGAAGTGCAAGGTGTGCTTTAAGAGTAAGCTTTTTTCACCCTCTTGCATGAAGATACTTTGGTGGAAGGAAAGACAAGACATGCGGCAGACCTGTGTGTCTCATTACAACTGTCAGCGCCGTTCTTGCTGTCACTGTGATTTTTTTTGAACAAAATCATGGCCTATTGCCAGAGGAGAATCAAGGTCTCCCTAAAGGCTGCAGGACACATTCAAATGTGTTTCCACAATGTCATCAGTAAGGAAAGACTTTAGGACTCTGACTTAGGGCATATGTCAGCTTAGAATTGTATCTCAGTTATAAACATCATTGTCCCCTTGTCATGTAAGCTTTTTGGTTGCTATTGGGAGTGTAGAATACTAGCTATGCTGGGTCTTCTAAAGCTAATAACTTCAGAGTGCAACCATGAGAATATATTCCTGGAATTCATAGAATTTAATTTAATAAAACATGTTGAGTTAGTTTGCAGCATTTTTAGGAAGATAACTTATAAGGAGGGTTGTGTTTATAAGATGTTACAGTTCAAATTCTATAATCTGAAGATCTGTCAGTCAAAATTTTTCATAGCATTGAGTATGCATAACAATGGCTATTTTGAATTCAGTTTTTAATAGTTGTAACTTAGACGTTTACTCAAATTACTGCCCTGTCTAAAATATTTTATCATTCAACGTTTAGCAAGTAAGTATTCAGAGCAAATTTATTTGACATAGGAAGGAACATTCCCATGAAATGTAGTATCTTTTCATATACAATATGCAATATTGTATATTACAATATAATAAATTGTATATTACAATATAATAATATTATATTATTATAATATATTATCATATTGCAATACATCTGCGATATACAAGATAACAACTGGAGCTTTAGGTGGTAATAGTTTTGATTTAGTGCAGTCAATAGCTACGAATTATTTCGCTGAACTAGCTTTGAGTTTTAGGACAAATATGGCAACTATTTCCTCTAGCATTAAGATTTACTTTAGTTTTCAACATTTTCTTCTGCTCAGTACGGAATAAGCAGATTGGTAACAATGTTGTATATCTTGAACTTGTGATTAACTGCTAGTCAATGTGGAATTGTTCTACAAGGATTCATTTGTGTGATGCATAGAACTGCATTAAATGAGCAAATAATTGTGTCATATTTCACTGTAATTACTGTAATTGGGTTTTGTGTTCTTGTGAGTCAAAACATTGACAACAATTTGGAAGATGTTTCTAATTTTATTGTCACTGCAGTTTGTATGCTTTGAGCATTAAGAGGCATGAAAAATAAAAATGTTTTCAGACTGGTTTATTTTCTTTAATAGCCACACTAAAACTGTACTTCCTTTTTAAAACAAACATTTTTACTATAATGGCAGTTCTGAATCCCATAATGGAAAGTAACCTTATATATTTATATTACATGATACATTCCCTATGTGTAATTCTAAGAGTTTGTATGTGTTGAGCTCTCCCTGCAGAGCTAACAAGCTGCCAAATTACATTTCACTGACTACTAATTTTTTTCATTTTAAAGTCAAGTTCTTCTTGTTCTGTAAAAAAAAAACCAAAAAACCAAAAAAAAAAACCAAACAAAAAAAAAAAAAAAAAACAAAAAAAAAAAAAAAAAAAAAACAAAAACAAAAACCCAAAAAGGTGGAGACAAGCAGTGGGGAAGGATCACTTTTGAAGCTATTTTTGTCTATTTTTTTTATGTGTATCTGCTGTGCAGCTAACTCTGTGGGTTTCTGTGAATGCTGCTCTTCCACAACAAACCAGGAAAATCTCTTTACCAACCTCTTTATCAGATTTTGCCTGTTATTACCATCCATATCAACCACATACATTTGACTAAGTTTGGAAGCCTGCTTTTTCTGTGTTTGTGATTAGTAGAAAGCTTAGTGCTGTCATATCAAAAAGGACATTACTTTTTTTCAGGAGCAGAGCCCAAGAGAGAAGAAAAGTTAAACCAAAGATGTCAGTGTTCACTTCTGTATACACATAGAAACCTCAGAAGTGTTTCTACCTGAGATACACATGGATAAACCCTGTATCTTAAGAGATGGGAGATTTTTATGGATGATTCTGGTTGAGAATAAGAAACCTCTCTAGGGTTCAGCTACAGGCTGCCTGTTTCTCTGGCTTTCTTATTTTTTGTGTCTTCTAGTCTGTTTGGCTCAGTAAGATACAGAACAAAAGTCCATAGAGGTAAATTTTGTTGTAACAAGTAGAGGCTCTAAGGGCATGTTATGCATGCACATAGAAAAAGGCTGTCAGAGCTGTATGTACTTCTGAAATGCTGTATCCTTTCTCCTGGGAAACGCAGGTCATAAGGAAGCATCCACGCGGTATACTACATACCTAGCTATGTAGCGTAAATATTCAATTTACTTTCCAGTGTGCAGTGTGACTAACTGATGATGGGAGAATGGCCACAGCTCACTCACAGCTAGCTGTGTTTGGCACTGTTTAAAAAAAAAAAAATAAAAATCATATCTGACATTTATTTTGGAACAAATTTTAGTTTGTTATTTTGACAAGCAACTGGAAACACCTTCCTCTAGCTTTCTCTTCTGGGCATTCCCCTGAGGAAAACTGGAAACCAATAATGAGCATAATAATGTAATACTTGCTATCTGAACAGATAGTGAGTGGCACCAGCACTGCAGGCTTCTCTACTATACTCCATTAATCTCCAATTTTCTTCTGACAGGTCATATCTGTGTATGAGATGGTACTTACAACTCCTTGTGCAGCTGGTCCCTGACTATTTTTCTGAATCTATCAATAAACCTGCTTGTCAGTTAATGCCAAACATTACACAGGTTCAGTGGTGTGGACATTTCCTCACTCTACAAGTTACTTCATACAAATATTCGCCTAAATATTCTAAGCCAATATGTTTAATTTAAAGAAGTTGATTTTGTGCTGAATGTACTTTTGCTTCAGTAGATCAATATTCATGATGCTGGAGAATATTTTTTTTTGGTGAATATGTTGCATCCTTTTCTGCTAGGTCTTACAAGGATATTCAGGCAGTTGGAGAGGTAGCAGCATCTTCATATGCATTCAGAAGTATCTTTCATTGGTCTCTTTCTGCTTGTTTTCCAGTACTTAACATGCCTTTGTGATTTTGAATTATGTGTTGGTATTCATTTACATCTCCATGCTGTCCCATTAGACATGTTATGACTGATTGTGGTTCCATGGGGTGTAAGCCACTATGTAGTTTGGCCTGCAGGCTTATCTAAACAAAAGGTGTACAACAAATAAAGTCAGCATTAGTGCATTTTGAGTGCTGGTTGTTTCAAATCAGTTACCCAGGAAACCAGATGTTGAAGTATATCTGAAACAGTTGCAGCCAAACATGTAACTACATATAGCAGCAGTAGTGTATGGCACTTTTTGCATATACTTAGCAGTATGTTTGCAGCAAATCCAAGCTTATTCTGATTCCTCAGTTCACTTTTTTAGATGCTCTTTTATTTCTGTTTTGCCAGCAAACCACTCTTTAATTAATTTTGGTGTGATTCTGCAGGTCCTCTGGGAACAAAATCAGATTCAGGGGGAATGTACAAGAATTGCAGTTTCAGCCACGTTTGTAATGACAATAAATTTAGATGCCTAAAATTAGGTACATAAAGTGGCTTGTCTTTTTTAACTGTACTGGGCGCTTACAACTCTTAGAGTTGTGAGTGGGACAATCTGAGTATTTGGCATTTGCAGATGACCTACATTTCAGTACATAGTCAGGATTTAAAATCCCAGCTTCAAATGCTCAATTTTTTAACACAGAAAACTAAAATAATAATAGCTCTTTCTTGTTTAGTCCTGTGAACACTCCTGACTCTTTAGTTCTACAACAGTAATGAAGAAAAGCTCTTATAACTTTCATAAAGAAGTTATTCAGTCTGTGGTAATGATATGTTTTGCCATATTCTTCCAGCATTACTGCTCAGATGAGGTTGAATACCATTTGGCTGCTGAAATGAATAATAATAGCAAGTTAAAGAGGTTTTTAAAGGCAGGCTGGTGATCAGGTGTCAGACATTTATAGGTGCTTTGGATTTCATAAGCCATTTTCTTTTCTGAGGAAATTAAGGATTTGGAAATGTCTCAGTCTAGGCCCAAAACCAGTTGCCTCTCTGTACAGCTTTCAAAATACTTCAGTTTGAGCGGTGAGGTGATATGAGTTCCTGCCATAAGAGAGAAGACAAGAAATAAATGATGCTCTGATATGGCAAGTAGTTCCTCCCTGTGGATAAAGGAAGCATAGTCATCCCATGTATTTTCTGTCAAGGTATAGCCTTATGTATGATGTTAAATCTTATGTTTACTTAATAGATGTTTGTTACATTGAGTAATGGAGCCTGGTCTTATGAGAGAGTGTGGGTTTTTTTATCTGAAGGTGATAAAAAGACAGTGGCACTGAAGGAATTTAATTTGGTCCCTTAACCCTTTTTTTAATAAAGTTCTGTTTTAAACAAATGACTTTCATCAGCGTTCTCTATACATTAATCTTTTCACTGCATCGAATGCTGGTATAGCTTTCCTTTTGTGTCCCATCTGGCCTTTCTCCAGCCCTGTGTTTTTACATGAGCTCTACAGTTTTCCTGATCATCTCTATCCATCTGCTCTATGAGCTCTCCCCTGCCACCAGCTATTTGGCACTGTCTTACACAATCTGTTACTTAACAATCTGTGGAATAAATATTCATGTGACAGAAACTGTTTATATTAAACTGTCTCAAATATACCATCCATTTCTCTCCATGTGCCAGTTTAATTTGCCAAATATCTTCTTGCCTTCCAGTTCTTTGGTGTTTGTATTCCTAGGAGTAGCAACTTCAGGTACCTTTTATATAGTATAAGCAGACACTGAAATTCTCTGCACACTTGTCAAGTAGGCTGTGTATGAATGGTATGAATTATCCTTAAATTTGTGTTTGGAGTATTTTGGTGAATATTAACAAACCTCCTAATAAAAACAGTAAGTTGGAATTTTTTGCAATAGAAGAGGTCTGCTTTTTCTTTTCACCTTTTTTATCTGAGAAGAGAATGGTGCAAAATTTTCCTGGTTATTTTGTCCTGGTATTGGACCTTGCCTGTTTGAGGGTGGCCATGGTAATGGGAACCATGTGCAATCGTATTTTCTGCTGCAGTTGTAAATTGGGTGTTTATTTTTTCCCCATACTACAAAGACAGAAGTTAGTGTGATACAAATAAGGAATCTATGGTTAGATAAAGCAAAACAGCATTAAAAATATCTCTGGGTTATATTTTAATGTGTTTATTACATGTTCTCACCATTTTAGAAACTGACACTGAAGGAAAAAATAGAAATATATGAAATTCAGCTTTCCTTTTGCTGTTTCTTTTAACGAGTTGACCCATTTCATGGCATCCACTGGTATTTGTTGTACTGCGGTAGATACTGTTCTGTATTTTTAACTTGCTGCTTCCAACAGTTCTTGTTTATAAAACATTTTATATTTATAACCAAATAGGCACAGCTTCTAAATATTGTGACTAGCAGCACATGGAAAGGAAGGACAGCTTCTCTTTTCCCTTCATATTTCTTTGCCTTCCCTACTTGCTAATCCGCAACAAAAAAAAAATAAGCATTTCTTCCCATAAATTCAGTTTGGAAGAGGAAAGCTTATTAAAATAAATATAGAGAGGGAAGATATAGTTGTTTTGGCTTAAGCTGCAGCTGTTACAAACTTACCATATGTAGTAGCTGGACCTTACAACTTTGAGCTTTATTTCTGGAAAGCATCACTGCCATGTGTATTTCAAATGTATTTTAACGCTTCACGTTTCCTCAAAATGAAAGCATTATCATGAGTGATTACAGTGAATTACTTTATTTCTCAGAAGCTCATGGCTTCTTGACATTCAAAAAAATCTTATTCCTTTTTTTTGTGGTTTTTACGTTTTTTGATTTATAACTGAACATTGCTGTCTAAATGAATTTTGGAAGTTCACTCAGGGAAAGTGACAGTTACTTGCAGAAACAGAGTTGGTTCCAGAAAGAGTGTTTCAAATAAGATAACTGCTTACCACTCTAACAGTCGCCTTAAGGACAGAAAGGATTTAGAACATTGGACATTTTACTTGCATTTGCCATTCACATTGATGTTTGGATGTATGAACCAGAAAGCATTAATAATGGGTTAATATTTTAGAGCAGGACCACACAGAATTAATGGGTGATAAAAGCATAAAGTCATTTAACATTAAGTAACATCTTTATTGCAAGGATAAAACAGGTATTTTCTTGTGATGGCTTAATACTTCACAAAACAAGATTCTGAACTGACTCTGCATTGAAGGAAGTGGCTCTGAGAGTAGTAGAGAATCTTACAATATCACCACCCAAATATTATGACCCTCAGAGCTGTTATTTCTGCTTTAACTTGATATGTCAGAGCAACATTTCTAGGAGAAGCTGTTCTTTCTTTTAATGTAAATAGTGTAAGCTAGAGGCAGGTTTTTGAGATAAATCTATTCTGTAACCAAACTGGCAAAAATTGTTTTGTCCACAGATCTTACCATGGAAAGTGTAGGAGGGGAGAGGAGAAGCAAGGGGGAAATCTTTGGGACATGACCCATATACTTAGTTTTATGGAGTTGAAGAGTGCACATCTTCAATTCAACTAAGAAAATTAACTATGGAGTGTATGTTACAGAACTCCTGTTTGTATGAAGTGCGTAACCACATCATTGTCTTTTTCATAAGGCTTGTAGTAATTAAATGTGTGTTTACTACTTGTGGGATGAGACTGTCACAGGTAATCATGTGACTGTCACAGCTAATCATAGCAGTCTTCATCAAACAGAAAATATACATGCTTTTACCCTACCTAAGGAGGAAACAGAAACTTTCCCTGCTGGTGTAGGTAACCAAGCACAGCTTGAGGTTATTAAGCCCACGATTATATTCTACATGTCTCTGCAGCAAGTCCATGCTCAGAGAAGCAGGGGTTCGAGGTGCATCCTGATGTAGCAGCAAAGCTGCTCTTCAGTGCTCAGCGCAGCACACACAAATGGCAATAATGAGAAAGTGAAGGTTTCCGGGTATGATGAATCTCTCCTTACAGGAAGACAATCCACAAGAAGAAAAGCCTTTCTTATAAGAGGTCCCTGTATATTTGAATTATGTACCTGCACATATGTATTTTTGTATGGCGTATAAACATCAACTTCACTGATTCTGACAAAAAAAAATAAAGCTGTGTCTCATATTATCACCATTTCTTCAGTCTACCTTAGCTTAAGTAAGGGAAAGAGCTTGTATATGTTGTTTGCCTAATTTATTATGATTTCTTTAAATTATTTATGCAGCAAAAAGACGTTTAGAAGTGAATACCCAGGAAATGTCACGGGCCAACAGCTTCACTGATGACATTGACCTTGTATCAGAAGAGTCTCCACTGCCAGCTGTATCTGACGTGGCACAGTAAGTGGAACAACAATTTTTTAATTGGTAATATAAATGCTTATTAATGATGAGACAGACTTGTCACTGATTAAAAATATGTTTTTTGCTGGCTGCACTTGAAATGATTATGAGTTTGCTCTTATTTAACTCTCTGTGAATATTTTGACAAAATACAAGTTTAGCTTTATTTGGAAGTAGTAAGACACTTGGAAAGATAATTGCTGTGCAACAAGTGGCTTGCAGTCTTGGTGTCTTAGTTCTACTTTTTAAGGCAGCTGACACAGTTCCTGAAATTGAGTTTTACAGGTAGACTTATACTTTGTAGAATTCTGAATCAGTTTGAGCTCTAAAGCACCCCTAATAGGTATATTTTATATGTTGATTAGAAACATAAATGAAGTTGTAATTTTAGGTACAGCCTGAAAATAGAAAGGCTACACTGTGTGTAATATTTGTGTAAAGTAGGCACACTTGCAAGGAAATGATGTTACAGAAATATGAAAGTAGAATTATTAAGGAGATGATGGAGGTGTCTGGATTGACCAGAACAGAAATAAAATAGTATCAGTGAGTTCACTGCAGCTGTTTGCATGATTTCTAATGTTGCTTGTATTTGCTTTAACAAATGTCTTTTTCTTGAAATAAGTGTAGTAGTATGTTTGTGGAGGACATCCCCATATTGTATTTTGACAGGATCTTGAGTAACCTTCATGCTTTTGTCCTGTAATGTACAATTCCAGTTAGGGACAGGTATTCTAGACTAAACTTCAAACGTGAAGCAGAGCATTAAAGCATAAAGCAAGGCCTGGATAGACCAGAGCATCCAGGTATCGTACTAATGCTTTGTCTTACATGCAGAAACTGATACAGACAATGCTGGCAAGTAGAATTCGAGTTAGCAGCGATATAAGGCATAAAGGTGGCACAGCTGGCACAAGCTCATGAAGGTCTGACTAGTCATTTGGATGTTATGTTAATGTTGGTAAAAATCTCATGCTTGAAGAGAAAATACGGAATTGTCATTGGAAAAACCCTTTGGTAAATATCTGAAATTGAAAAGAAGAAGAGAAATTATTGCTTGCCTTCAGGTAGGGAAAAATATAGACGATGGTGTTCAAGATGAATTTCAAAGCAATATGATTCCAGTCTATAGTGTGATTGTTTTTTAAGATGTTTCCTTTCACATGATATGGGGTTTAGTTTGTGTCCAACAGAGTAACTCATACAGATGATGTGTCTACTATAAAGTCTACTATGCTTTTATACAAGATATGCTGGTGCTTGCGTTTTCCCAACATGCTGTATTTTGGACCTTCTTTCAAATCAGAGAATTATAAATAGTTTCATTCAAATTGGTCCTTTTTTTTTTCTAGCTCATATTAGAGTTTAAATGCATTTCTCTCTTGTTTGGAAAGTAAGAAAAAGGAATAGTGGAAAGCTGACCAAATATACAAGTGAAGAAAAATAAAAATATGGAGAATATTTGAAGTAATATGCTTTTTATATATACAGTTTAAAGTAATATACCATCCAAGCCATTAATTTCTCTTGATGTTGATGTCAGGTACATATAAACAGAATGATCTTGTAGCTAAATATTGCCAAATTAATGATTATTACATTCTAAGACCCACTACATACCATGTATGCATGAAGTTTAGCTTCTCAATATCTGTAATTAACTTCAAAGGTATAGAAAACAGGAGGTCAGAAGTTATAGATATAATATGAAGTTATAAATGTACTGTGTAAAAACAAAGCCAAAACACTCTTTCATGTAATTTCATGCTTCTGAAGTCAGGCGTGCCAGTTTTTGCCTTTGTCACTGATAATCTCATTGCGTAATTCTATTTAGTAGGATGCATTCATTTTAGGATTGTCTTTATTTTTGTGTAGAAAGATAGTGTTTCATTATTCAAGTTGTGAATTTCGTTGGACAAGCAGGGAACAGGATGTATTTCTGGTTCTTGACTTTAAACTGCAATATGAACAATAAGGTGTTAACATTGTATTCGCCTGATTTGCATATGTCTTCTACATGAATATTAGACACACTTAGCATTATTATTTGTCTTGTCTTTTAGTAGAAGTATAAGCAGGTAAGTCTTAATGTGTGCTGTGCTTGCTTCGGTGCATTCACTTTCCAAAACAGCGCGGCTTTTGCTTTGTACTTAGCAGCATATTCCCTACGCTTGTGTGTCTTGGAATTTGCGATAGGAAAATATATTTATTTTTCCCCTTCCTTTGCCCCCCCCCCAAAAAAAACGAAAGTTCAACTTTTATTTTGCTTGTTTACCTGGTTAGAATAAGCAGCTATTGTGTTAATTCACACAGATGTTGCTTCATGCTCTGGAGTTATGCGTCCATCAGGTTGCCCATCTCCTCACCCCTCCTTTGGAGTGAACTGCATAATAGAAAGTGGTTAACTCATTTGGGAATAACATGCATTTGATAATTGTTGCAATGAATCTTCATCCTAGAATCACTAGGTCAATAAATAAGACAAAAAATTTTCAAAGAAAGAGTAGTATTCAGTCAAAGGTGTGTGTATATATGCAATGAACCTTCTCAGTTTGGAAAGTGAGTGAAAACATGGCTTTCACATGACAGTTAGTGATGGTATGCTATGATGATGACAGTTTCACATGGAGCGCTTGTTTGTGAACTCAAGCATGGCTTTGTCAAGCTGCCAAAAGGCAAAGTTTTCCTTGCCTTCAACAAGCATTATGAGTGTTACAAAATCAATCTTACAGTATACCTTTACTCCAAAGCCAGTAACTGACAATTTTGTAAACTTTGTAAGCTGCTATGTTGATAATTAAACTTGACAGGTCAGGTCTACAGCCAATGTTCTGAGTTTTTTTTTTTCTGTAATGTGAACTGTGGATTTTTCTGAAATCCTCTCTGCCATACAGATGATAGGAGGGATGTTCTCTGATGCAGTAACCTTTACTTTTGGTCATACTCTCTTGAAAACTCCCCTTGGTGTGTAGTAGGCAGTTATTGTCTGAGGAGAATAGAGTTCTTACCCTTTACCCTTGCTACCCGCTGCATCAATCTGCACATGTGCTTTAGACTTGTATTGACTAAAGTGGTTGCTTGGCAAAAGCTATCAGGCTTTTTGGAAACTGGTGATACTACCATTTAAGAAATGTATTAAAATGCATTGTCTTGAGTGAAAGCAAACCTGTTCAGTTGGATGCAACACTGCCCAGATTTCAGTGCTTAATCCATCCAGTATTGGATTTCTGATGGTAGTGATTCATGCAAGCTTAGAAAAGGTATGCTGTTCTGGTAGAAGGGGGTGGAAGGCGTCAATAAAACCAAAACCAAAAATCCAGCTTTCAAACTGAGCTTAAGATAACCTTTCTGTAGAAATACAGCTGCTAAGGATTCTTTAAATAGCTGTAATGATGTCTGTTTCCAGTGATCGGGGCAAAATATGTGAACAAATGCAGCCTCCTGAACTAGAGAACAAAATCATCACATTCAATATATAATTCTGTGGTTGTCTGAAGTTCTTGCTGACTATATCTGGCCCAGGTTCTTGGATGTAAAGTCTCACATGGCTGCTGAACTGAGTGGGGCTATGTTATTTCATACTGACTGCTTCTGAGATGTCCAAATTTGAATAAGAATGATGTTGCTAGAGACTAATCAAATTTGACAGATGAAATAAATATGTTAATATCAATCACTTGATGAGTAGTTGTTTTGAACAACAAATGCTTGAACTGCCTTATTGCCTGATGTATTTACCCACCCAATTTTTCGAATTCTCTGCTAAGCAATCAGAAGATGACTCCATCAGTGCAGAAGAAACCGTGTTTTTTTCTCCCATCCATTGTTGGCAGGACAGTTTTATCTGTCTGATGCAACCTAACGTGTATCACAAGGTCTTAGAGGAAAAAAGCTGATGCTATTTGGGGTCTGTATATAATAATTCTTTAACTGTGTCTGTAAGCAACAAAAGTGCAAATAAAACCCCTCAAAGTGCATAGAAATTTGGTTAAGTGGCAAAAGGAAAAAAGGAAGATAAATATGCACCAGAATGAGAGCAGGGGCAAAGCACAGTGGATTTTTGATCTTTCTTCTTAGTCTGAACATTTAAGGCCAGCCGCTCCCAACAGCTCATTCAAACCAGAAATTATAATTGTGCTTTACCTGTGTTAAGTGATACAGACTTTGGGGATAGGTATGTGGCTTGATTGACAAGCAAGGATGTCAAGGTCCTTGAGTGTGTCCAGAAGAAGGCAACAAAACTGATGAAATGGCTGGAGAGCTTGTCCTGCGAGGAGCAGCTAAGGACTTTGGGCTCATGTGGTTTGGAGAAAGGGAAGTTGAGGGGCAACCTGAGGAGGGGAAGTAGAGAGGGAGGTGCTGGTCTCTTCTCCCTGGGATACAGTAACAGGACTCATGGGAACAGTTCAAAGCTGTGCCAGGGGAGGTTTAGACGTGACATTAGGAATAATTTCTTTACCAAGAAGGTGGTCACACGCTGAACAGGCTTCTTAGAGAGGTGGTCGATGCCCCAAGCCTGTCAGAGTTTGAGAGGCATTTGGACAATGTGCTTAATACCATGCTTTGATTTGGTCAGGCAGTTGGACCATATGGTCACTGTAGGTCCCTTCAACTGGAACTGTTCTCTTCAACTACAAGTCCTGTTGATCACTAACATACTCTTGCAGTATCAAAACCCACTCTTGAGGAAGAATTAAAAAGAATAGCGTTGTTCCTATGCTAAATTGTGCAGATGGTGTTTGTCTTTTTATGGATTATTTCTGGCTTCGCTGGATCTTTGCAAGAGTAAAGGTGATCATAACTTTAAGCCTTAATTTATTTTATCTCGAGCTGGTCCTGTTGTTATGCAGATTGTGATGACAACAACCCTTGGCTGCGAAAATATTTTTTGTCACGCACACAGATTTAACCTTCCAGCAGGAAAGAGGGTCTGACCAATAGACTGTATTGAAAGATTACACCAACCTGGTCCCAGACAGCACAGTCTCAGGAAAAATATACACAGCACCAGCTTTAGAGGCAGACATCCTGTTTTTGTTTTTCAGAGTTCTGTGGTTTAAAGCTGTGGTGTTTAAAGCTCTGTAGACTGTAAGGAAAACCAAAAGTTAGAAATTCAATATGTCAGCATGCTTAAGCAACTGCGGTTGAGTATGCACTTTGTAGCTCACTAAGGTCACATAAAGGTAAATGTCAGTTGGTCTCTTAGCAAAAATCAGTGTATTTCTGCAGTTCAGCAGTCATCACGTCAGCTCTCTTGGGAGGAAACCTTTAGAAGGTGAGATCCACATACAATGACCATCGTCAGTGGTAATTGCCGTCAGCTGAACAGCTGTAGTAATAACTCTTCAGCTGGAACAGGCTGCCAGGGAAGTGATAGCTACACCTGCTCCCCACGGGAAAGTGGGCTCTCAATTACTTTTCATGGATTGAGAACCAGACCAACAGTTGCTCCTCTATCTGAGGCCCTGTCCACAGCAGAGTCAAATCATGTTAAGGAACTGTGGGTGTAATACAATTCTATGCAAAAGTTTAGAAAGCATCTACATACTTCTGCTACATTCCTATGTATTAACCTATGTGTAATGTGGCTGTGAAAATGGCTCACTATATCAGTTTGAGGTCTTAAAACAGTGTAATAGAAGTATAGAGATCTCAATGTGGAAGCAACCAGCTATCCACCATTCCCACCTCCAATTTTTTCTTTCAAGTTCAGAGTAGGAGGAGCAGTTTTTAGATTGTATGAGCGAGATATTATCTGCAAACTGATCAGCAAAACAGCCCAGCATTACTATGTGGTTATTGCACAATCAAAGGAAGTGGGAATATCTGCTTAAAAAAAAAGGGGGGGGGGGAGTTGCTGTTGCCATAAGCTATATAAGAACCCTGAAGATGAGGTGAAAAGGTAGATCTAAGATAAGGCAATGTCTGCAAAACCTCAAGGCCTACAATGTAGCATTTAATTCTAACAGGGAAACTGAGACTCTGTGGGCAAGAATGACTGCCATCCTGATACAAAAGGAGTATCAAAATTTAATCTTCAGTGAAGCCAGAACCTTCTGTGAGGATTAAGGTTTATTCTTGAAGAATAAAGAAGTTATTCTTATCTGTTGAAGTTTGTGCTCACCCCAGGCTGCCTGGAAGAACAGAGCAGCAAAGCTGCTCCCCACTTCACCAGAACTGGGGTGTGCAGAGATTAGGGTGGAACACTTAGAAACGCTGTTCACTAAAGTGGAAAATCCTACTTGCTAAATTGTTGGCAATCCAAGCAACTATAGTCACAGGAAGATGATATGTCGTGATAAGTCTTGGGATCTAGCTTTTTTCCTCAAAAACAAGTTCAGAAACAATGTTGGGGTTTCTTTCAGCACTTGAAAAAGGGATGTTAAATGCATCTTTCAGCTTTATTTAAGCCTTCCAGTTGTTCCCTCCATCTGTAGGTGCCAGTGAAGGTTTTATCAGGGACTTAAAAATGTTTTTGTGTCCTCCTTTGCGTTACTTGAAAATCTGATAGTGCGCAGCTTTTAACACAGAGCATAATTTCTATCTTTCTATGCCTTTGGTCTATCTGTGCAAACTATTTGGATTTTTATCAGAACTTCCTCCTATAGCTTGTTCCTTTTAGTTCTCTTAATAAACAGTTCACCTTATAGCCAGCAAATTTATCACATTGAGTATCATTAGATCTAATAATTAGACAGTAATCATGTGTAGGGTAATTGAATCGACTGAAAGCTCAGTAATAGCACTTTTATTCATAAGACAGTGTCACTAGGGTCCTTAACCATCAGTTAAATCTCTTTTACCACCCCTTGTGCTTTCACATGTATTCATGGATTATTTTCAAATACTGTTTTTCGTAATTTTTGAAAGCATGATCAGGCATTTAATGTGTCATCAAATATTGTCACAGAGCTAATATAGGTATTGGAGAAAGTTGTGAAGCAATACTGGCCATCAAGCAGCTAGTGAAGGGAAAGGTATTATAAGAGCTAACATCACGCATGAGGAGCACGTTGGCCAAATGACAGCAGCGAGGTTGGTCAGAGTGTAATATTCCTGAAGATGTTTCAGTTTGCCTACCACTGCCACATTTACATTTCTTCCATATTTTTGACACAAATATAAAATGGAGAGGGAGAGATCAAAAAGTAATAAATAGGCAACCCACAGTGATATGAAGGGAGGGAATTTGTTTACGTCTTGTTTCTAGTTCTCTCATTGTGTTGCTGGCTCTTGACACTTCTTAATCCTTACTTCCAGGTACCACTAATAGTGATGATGCAACTAGGTCTGTCCACTGCACTCAAAAACATTATTAATTGCTTCAAAGAGAAATTTATATGAGGGTCTGTCATATCTGAACTGCAAAAAGGTAAAATAGTGAAAATTCAACAGACAGTAGTAATTGCTAATCTGGTTGCATATTTATTGCCTTGTGTCAGTTAGACATTTTAGTACCACCAATTTTTGTATTGCCGCCTCCAATTTTTAGTTTTCATAAAGGCTCCTTCAGGATTTATTTTGGCACCCAAAGTATTTTTATTACCATGTAATATGAAAGCAAGGCTGGCATTGGTATAAATTGATGACATTATGTAGTAACTTTTTCAGAGAATTTGACACTGCTGCTGAGGTTTTTTGGAGGCTTTTTTTGTTTGTTTGTTTGTTTTTAGTCTGAAAAGTAATTTTTCAGAGAATTTGTGCTCTTGTAAGTGAGGAGATTTGGCCAGTGGAGGGCACTGCTCTATAACGTAATGAGAGACAGAAATTCCCGTTTCAGTTTTCAAAATCTGATTTGTCATTTCAACAAACTTACTTATATACTTAATTTATAGGCATCCGAATTTCCCCAATGTTAAATTGGCAAGCTGCCACACTAAGGAAAATGGTACATGTACTCTAACATCAGTTTAATGAAAAACTTAACCAACCCCTAAAGGCTCAACTTGGTACTGTGATTCTACTTTCTTTTCTGGAAAACACACTATTGTAACAGCCCACTGAAGGTTGTCAAAATACAAGTAAGTGCATATATCATGCAAGCCTGTATGCATGAAATTGTTCAGATTTGATGGAAAAGTCTGAAATAAAAGGTTGTTTTTGAAACAGAAGCTTCTACAAAATTCATTTTTTTCTTAATGAGTTTTCTAGTCCTTTCACAGAAGTTTAGAGTGGGGATAGACTTTTTCATGAAGGGGGTGGGATGACTCTGAGATCTATGGCTGCAAATACCTGTCTTGTATAAGAAATAGTTTACAAAGAATTTCTGTGTTTTCAGATCAATGTAGAAGACTCATATTTGTGGCTGGTTTACTCAGAAATTATTATTTCTTTCAATAGCAAGTTAGAGAATGGAAATAAGGCAACTTTTTCATTTGTTATTGAAAAGGGTGCAAAGAGCTAGACTGTATTCCTAGTCTTCAGTATTAGCACGTTTTGCCTGTATGTGTGAGGGTGAAACTAGTAAAGGGAAGAACCATTTTATAAGGGCTTAGTTTGGACTTCCATTAAAGATTCATATTACAATGCACATAATTGTTTACGTCGAGCTCCATGACAGTTGACAATATTGATAACAGCATTTATATGCATCTGTGATGAAACTTTGAAAGACGTAATATTAAAGTATGTTGTTTGCTGAAGATGACAGTACAACTCTTCTTATCAGATTACTTCAATCTCTCATTGTTACACAAAATAGAGTGCCAAGAATGGTCCTTGGTTTTCAATGGGGGGAGAGGATGTGGAAAAACATGTTGATTGCACAAAGAATGCACAGAGAAGTGTGACTTTTTCTATTACTGTGGTATAGGTAAAAATAAATGAGTGTATATTTTCTTTTAACCTTGATCCCTTGGTTTTGCAATAGTTTAATGCTTATTTTTAAATTTGATGTATATGTATCATATATATTCCAATTCTAATAGCAGGTATTTCACTGCATCCATTTATGTGAAGCATATTAAGGGAAAGGAAAAACACAGTGATAGGATTTCATGGTGTCTGCAACTAAAATACATAGGTGATTCCTGATTTGCTCTAGTTCCATCCACAAGCCGTGTCACAGCATGTTTTGTATTGGCAGCATTCAACAGAAAAAATACTTTAGAAGTTGCATACACCAGCTGGCCTTCCTTTTTCCTTCTGTAGTTGCTTCCCTGGGCTGCTCCTGTGACAGAAAGTAAGGCAGCTCACCTATCAAATCAAATCAAAAGCCCACTGATGCTTGCAGGGAGTATAAGCATTAGCTGGGAGAAAGAGTGGAGGCAAGCTTGAAGGCATGAAGACACTATTTGTTTTCCTAGGAGTTCAAGTTGTGGCAGTGGTGGGGAAAACTGAGATAGAAAACTAACATTCTCTCCAATGCAGGGAGCATAAATTTTACCTCAATAATGTTTTACTGCTATCCTTCTGAGCATTGTGTTGATATCGCATCCTTGGAAACCAAAAGTCTGCCTTCTAGTTGAAAGAGTGACTGTTCATCTCCATAGCCTACTTTCTTAGGCATTATTAAGACATTATTTCTGTGTTGTTAATTGACAGGTTGTGATGAATCGATTAGAGGAAGAAAAAAGAAAAGAAAATTTGCTTACAGATGTGAAGAACAGTTGTATAATTAGGGAATGCTATTTGTGGGGTTTTTTTGTTATTTCATAATTAACAATAATATGAAAAAATGTAAAGCTTTCAAAATAACCTGTAAAATAGTATGTATATAAAATCAATAAAAATGTCATAATTTGGTTGACAAATTACATGAAATTTGAAAAAAACAAAACAAAACAAAAAAAAAAAAAAAAAAACAAAAAAGAAAGGAGTTTTTAATTTATTTCTACCCAGAAATCAAATAGGGTTTTTCCTATGTTTTTATGTCTTAATTTGATATTTACCAAGGGGTATTGCAGTCTTGCCTTATTTGCTAACCTCTGTGCAATCTTATTCTGGAATCACTTGTAGAGTGATTTTCCTTATTGAAATATAAATAATTATTCGTTGCATTTAGGTAGCTTCTATAGACTTTTATATGCTACAGTGTAGTCCACAATGGAGCAAGACATGCCTTCTTTCAATGCATTAAATTACACTGGAGTTCAGATTACGTGACTGAGTTATTGAACCTGCTTCTATTATATGGGATAGAGTTAAGACCGTGGATCATTTGTAACAGCCAAAACCACTTCTCTTATAAATGTTTGAATTATGTACTTTTCAAGATGTTGTATTGATTTTTAAAATATATTTAAATGAATGATCTTACAAGAAAAAATAAGTTATTTGGTAAAAGAATTGCTGTATGCATCTTCATTTTATGCATTTAAAAGCAATACCAATTTCATTCCTTTGGTGGACACTATGAGACAGCTGGTCATTCAGTTGCAGCAAAAGTACAGAGTGTATTCATCTCCTCCACATTGCAATTTTTTCCACTAAAATCAAATTTAGATATTTTTCAATAAGCAGGCATCTCCATCTAATAAAACTAGCTTTTTGTGTATAAGGGTGCTCACAACAACAACAAGTATTAATTTGAGAGATTATTTTATATGTTCTTATGGCTATTTTCTTGGGTAACCCTGCCCGATCGAAGGAATGTATTCTAGGCCTGATATTTCAGTCATTCTACTTTGTGTTTATGTAGATAACATTTTGTGTGATTTTTAAAGCAATAACAAAATGCTTGTTGATAAATTAACATGAAATTAGGTTAAATACTAGTTATCTCTATTTCCGTGCTTGGGAGGTAACATTGTCGCAGCCAATGTTTTGTGCTGCAACTGATGTAGTTCTGTGTTTGACCCTCTGAAGAGTGCTGATATGTAAAAGCTGATAGGTAAAATTGTTGCTTTGTTCATTTGACTACTGTGTTAACCTTGGTGCTTGGAAACTTTATTTTAATAAGTTACTTTAAGTAAATTTTAAGTTATAGAAATTCTTTAAGACTTGGTAGTTCCTCATGGATTTCTCAGCTCTGACACTTTCACAGCTGTACATGTAAAATGTTTTTATAGGCAAAACTTGATTAACTCCAAATGGGACAATGTAAGTTACTTTTCAGGTTGGATACACTGAAATAGATGCCAGACAAATACCAGTGCCAGTTGCTTGTCTGCTTTTTTTTTAGTGCACTGTAATTTGGCAAAGCAATTATACTCTCCCTTTTACTTCAGATTAAACCCCCTATCTGCAGGGCTGTTTTTCCCCATCACCCAACAATGCTTTTAGATGTTATCACTATGTTCTCCAAAAACTTTGTCCTAATTGCTTAGCTGTTTGTTTGTATTGCTAAGACAATTTATCTCTGGTCTCTGGGTCAAAATGAATGTATCAGACCATTACAGTACAGAAAGCTTAGTATGTGGGCACTGAAGCTTACAGTCATTGCACGCTATATTGAGTTCTGTTCCTCTCATTTCACATGGCTGTTTTGCTTCTAGCATGCCGTAATCGCATTTTTCATAAGTTACTGATACTTATCTCCTCTGGTTTACATTAGTTAGACTGCCTACACCCAAGGACTACCAAGAATAGATAATCTTGATGGCCTTTTTTATTCAATCAGCTGTCTACATTATATGTGGTACTCATTACTATTAAAATATGTTTGAAAACAAAACTTAAAGAACTAATAAAGCTGTTCTTATGCTGATTCTCTTAAGCAGTTGCTACTGAAGAATGTCCTCCAATGGGTTCTGTGACTTGCAAATCCAATCATACAGTGAAATTGGTATTTGTTTTCTTGGACACAACTTTGCTAGAGGTTTCCACATGTTCTTGTGTTTACTTAGCTATTTTGTTACTAGAAAAAAAAAAAAAAAACAACACTCTTAAACTGACATGTATTAAATTTACAGCATTCACCAGGCATTTCAGATAAACAAAGCATGTACTCTTCCTGTACTCAGTCCTTTTCTTACTCTTTCTAGGTGGTGGCTGCAGTAAATTTTATACATCTTCATCTCAGAATTTCATTAGTTCTGAAAGTTCATGTGCATTCTCATCTTGTCAGAGTTATTTATTTTTTCTTTTAATGTAGGAAAAGTTTCAGTTTGATTTGTATGCATAATATTTTATGTCTAGCTTTGAGGGAAGGGCTTGTATTAATCTCATGTTATCAGTGTGCCAAGATCTGCCTAAATTTTAATGCAGAAAATGAGCCTGTTCATGTTTAAGTTAAGCAGGCACTTGGCAGGGGGAACTTGCCAGCCGAGGAACTGCTGTGATATCTTGAGGGTTTTAACTGTAAGCCCTTTTTTTGGCCCCTCTTGCAGGGAAATCTTAAGGTCAGCTCTAAATGAAATAAGGAACAATTTATTAAGCTAGTATCTCTGCTGCTTCTATACAGCACTGCTGGTGTCAGTGAGGGAGAATTGCTTTGTGACATGAACTCTGATGTCTCAGCAGCTGGAATGGGCTGAGCCTGTGCCCTTTTCCCCCAGTAATACTGAAGGCACAGGAATGATGGCTGTTCCTGAGGATGGGGGGTTGATTAGGTGCAGTGTTAGCTGGTGGGTGCAGGTTCTGTCAATTGTGGTAGAAGGATGGGCAGGAGATGGGAAGCTTGTGCCTGAAAAGGGAAGAGAATAGATGCAGGGAAAACAGCAGCAGTCTGGATGAAGTTTAAAGGGACCCTCACTCTTACCCAGAGCTTTCTTCCACATCTTGCTGACCACTTCAGAGGTTGCTCTGTCTCTTTTCAGCTCCTTTCATCATCCATAACCACTTCAACATCTCATTAATCCCTCTGTTTCTCCTCCTCTTTGTGGGGTGGGAGTAGCGTGTGTGTGTGTGTGTCTGGGGAAAGCCCTGGACAACAAAATTTGATTTTGCTTTCTATGCTGAGAAGTCATTGAGCTCTGACTTCTATTTAATTGGTCAAGCATCTGGGTTTTGTCTCTGTAGCTGGTTGAGAATCTGAGTTTATGCATCCTCAGAGGGCCTTAAATATTTCCCAGGAAGAATGCCTTGCGTCTGGAAAACTGGGAGAAAAGTCTTTATCTATTCTTATCAACACATCTCTTCAGCATCATCGCAGCATGTCTCTGCTATGCAGGTGTAATCAATAAGCTGGGTTGCAGTGTGTACCCCCATTCCCTTCAAATTTACTGAAAACTGCTACAATGAGCAGTCAGCCCTATATGAGGTAGATTAAACATAGGTGTAGATGCATAATTGTGTAGGTAGTAGCTATTAGATATCTGTGAAACAGAGCCTATGACTGTCTTATAGAGCTCTATCTTTTCTATGGTATTATGTTACACCTTTTCAGATTTCTTTTGTTGTTTGTTTGCTCAGTTGAGTAAAAGAGTGAAAGCTCTTAACCAACCTGTGTGCTTGAACCCCTGCATATTTACTTGGAGTCTGAATTTAATTTTATCACTCATGCATAGTATTGAACCCTGAAAATTAAGTTAGAATTATCCTCCTGCTTACTTTACAGCAAGTCTGTGTGTGTGATGAGTAAACACAGTGTGGGTGGCCTAGGGTAAAATAAAATTTAAGTGCTTTTCACAAAGGCAGCTTTCTTCACCTTCAATAGATAAACACCTAGCCATGTTTTAGCAGATTTTACTAGTTGGTTTATTTGACATGAGAAACAAATAACTAGCATATGAATGTGAAACTTTTTTTGTTATTATTATTTTGGTATTTTCATAGCCATTTTGTAGCTTTCTGGGTCCTCCAGTGCTCAAAACATGACCTTATTTTTGATGTTTGGATTAAAGGCTTTGCCCCAGCCTATGTCTCAGACCTCTGTTTCCAACTAAATTGGAAATAATGAAGCCAAAATATACTGCCTTACCTGTTCAATCTTTGTTTCAGATAAGTATTACACGATAAAATTATGGCAATTGAGAAAAAAAATAATCCTCATAGTATCATAAACTTGTAATCTTTTTAAATTGTCTCATTTGAGCACCAGTAATGAACATTCCTAATATATCTGATTTCTGCAGAGGAATTGTGATTCTTTAATGCATGAGCTAATGAAGAACTGGATCTGTGACCAAGGTTATTTAATCTTATCTTTGCCTGTTCCTTGTTCAGCAAGTGCTTATCTCTTTCACAAATACAAGAGGCATGAGCTCATTATAGAATTTGCTGTTCGAGTCATCACCATTCCCTTCACTACTTTTTTGTCTGAGATGGCTTTTCTTTTTCTAGTGCTGTCTGAGCAAGGTTAATGTAAATTAAACACTTCTCCCTGGATAAGGGTTTTCTGTTTGTTGGTTGCTTTCAATATTCTTGTTTTGTAATAAAGAAATAGCATAGAATTGTCTGACAATTCAGGTAGGTGACTTCACCTTTATTTCAGAAATATCCTTCACTGTAGTGACCACAGCCTCCTTATCTACCTGTTTTAATATGCCTCAGTTTATTGGGAGGTAAGAAAATGAAGGAAGCAATTTAAGTTCAAGGTCTTTTGGTTTGCACTGTTAGTTCTCACTTGAGTTCTTTCATTTAAACACAGACGGCCTGTCTTGGACCAGCAACCAGTTGTGCTCTGGCAGGTGAAACCTGTAGTCATGCAGCAGAAGCCAGCGCTGAAAGTCTATGGAGTCAGGGAGGAATCTGAGGAACATCTTGACATGGGATACTAGATTGGCTCATTCTTAAGAGTGCAATGGAGTAACTTCTTGCAGGCTTTGGACCCAAATTATTAAATAGGTTGTAAACCATGGTGTTTACACATGAGCTTGTGCTGAGTGACTGTGAGCTGCGGGTGAGCTATCTGATTGCAGTGACCATGTAGGCAGTCTCTGAGGGTCATGTGTTTGCCTCTATCTGCCACAAAAGTAGAACATCGGAAAGGGCACATTGTGCAAAGGGATCGGGACTAGTGCATAGCAGCCTGTGGAAAGACACCTTTTGTGCAAATACAATCCACAAAGTTCAAATCTCAAATGGGAAGCAGGTTTTGGATTGTGTAGTTTCTCCTTTGATGCTATTAGAGTATATAAATTTTGTAATCATCAGTGGTACCGAGTATGAGATCTGCAAACATACATCATTCAATCAATAAGATATTCTTATAGTCAAGTTTAATCGTTCCTGTCTTAAAATCCATCTGTTAGTTTAGAATAACAAGCTAACAGACCTTATCTTAATTTCCTTTAAGTGATTATGGACATATAAACACAGTGTTTGATCACTACTTAACCACATAATACTTCTGTTGTAATGGTGTCAATTAGCATTTTCTGCAGATTCCATCTTTTTTCCTCTTTTGCATGTGCCATTTTGCATAATATAGATGGAGGTAGGTGAAAGAGAATTTGTTTTTAACAGCAAAGGATGGTAAAAATTGTTCTAGCACTAATCATAGCTATAAAACCATTAGCATTTTATTTTTTAACTTTAATCACCTGACTTTTCTTATGTTCCTTATAATCTACAAAAATGTTGGACATAAAAGCAAGGTTAAATTATGGCTAAAGAAATTATTAGTCTAGGACAACAAGAAAAGAAGAAAACTGGCATGAGAAAGTGTTATAAAACTAATTTTTCTGATTTTCTGTTTGTAAGTAAGTCGAAGTCAAGAGAACTTTCAAGCACTGATGTGTCAATAAGATTTTTGCGGGCTGGGAGTTAAAAGGCTAGATGACTGGGTTTACCCAGACTTTTACCTATGTACAGCAAAATCTTTTATGATATAGACAAGAAATTAACATTATCTTAAGGAAGACTCTTGCTTATGCCTGTCTGTTCTTAGTCAGTAGCACGTATGTAAAACAGTATCTTTCTGGCATGAAAAACCTTTTATTTTCTAATGATTACAGAGAATGATGTTTTCCAAAAGCACAATTGTCAGAAGTGTGCATGTAATGTCCTGTAAATATTTTTAGGGGGAATAGCAAAAGATGCTTGTGATGTGTTTTCTTTTTGGGAAAAAATGATTTAACGCACTGGCAAAAAGTTAATTGAATGACAGTAGAAGAGCAGGGGTTTGTTGTTGATTTGCCAAAAACAATGACATGTGAATGGAAGGAACACATGGCCATCTGTCTGAAAATTTGAGTCTGTTTTTGTTTGTGCTTTTCTCCTTTCCCTATACAAAGAGATGCCCTATAGGCATTCTGTATTTTTGCTTAGTTCTTTAAGTTCTTCAAGAAAAAAGAAAAAAGATTTAATTAGTGAGACTCAGCTATATTAAGTACTTAGCTTGGCTACACTAACAGAAGAATGTCAGTTCTTGCAATCTGTCACACTAGTTAATGTTTCTACTCAGGTCCAAACTTACTATGTTCATTTAGACAAGGCCTATCATAGGATCATGTCAAATACTTGTCAGGTACAACAATTGTTGTAGTGCTTGTAAAGGAGTAGTTTACTTTCTGATCTTCATTTCATATACTAGTGAGCTTGATTATTCCATGGTTGGGAAGTTCAGTCTCTGCTTCATTTTACTTATTCAAAAAAGTACAGAGTACATGTCTCAGAATTGCAGTGAGATTGCTGCAACGTGCCCTGAGGTTTTCAGATGAAAAATGACACCTTAAAAAATTTACTAGGTAATACTCCTGAGACAGTGCAAACAAGTACTTTTTTACCAACCATATACAAATGGCCACTTATCCAGGCAAAGATTAATTCTTTCCACTGCAGAGGAAGATTGATAACACAAACTGCTATATCCTTTGCAGCAGAAGCTTACTCTTCCTCTGGAATTTTTAATTAACACCGATAACTGTTGAAATAAACCACAGGCCAGTGTAGCTTCCAAATACTTTTTAATATCCCGACTGTTTTTCACTTGCATGGTTCTGGCTTCACAATCATTTTAAAGTAATCTAAGACTGTGCTGCCTCCAGAAAGGTTTGTCTGGCTCTTCCCTCTGCACTCCTGCCTCTCTGCTTTCACTTTTTTCTTCTTCTCAGCTAGATATTATTAGGTCGTTTATCTGGTTAAACACCTGCAAAAGAACCAGTAGAAGAGGCGGAGAGTATAAAAGGAGAAAGAAATCCTTCATTAGCTTGGGACAATTCCTTACTTAGAGAGTAAAATGAAGACAGATCTTTTTCGAAGTGGGCTTTAAAGTTTTATGCAGCTACTCTTCTCAACTAACTTTTCAGACTCTTGGCCCTCTTTCACTTTACATATAGGCTCATTAATGGTGCGGTCAACCTTCTATTTGCCTTTCTCTGTAGCTGAACCAGGTCACAATACACTGATTAATGGATGCTACTGAGATCACCTACAAAAGTGTGTGAACTTCAGGCTGATATATTTTCCTATTCTTTATGTACAAAGTTGTGTTTAAGGATAGTAACATGAAAATAAGCAGATGCATTTGAAGCATGTATCCCAAATCATCTTGATGTATTTTCACTTAAACATCAGCAGATGCTTAATGACAGTGCATGATTTAAGGGAAATAGCTTTATATCCACCGAGGGAGTGGGAGACAGAGAAGCAACAAAATGATACATTCAGCTACAGTGCCCTCCATCAGATTTATCTGCATTCAAAAACGGTAAGACCATTTTATAAATTCACCAACTAAGTTATTTTAAAGAAAAAATTCCAGAAAAAAATATTGCATTTCAGAGCGTTAAATCAGATATTTGGCCAAAATGGAAACACTGTTCAAAATAGAGAGTGAACAAATTCAGATGTGGCAGGATTGATTGGACAAGAAGCCTAGGCTAATGAATAGTATGTGTGCAGAAGGAGGGCCAGGGGTTAGGAAGATGCCCCATTCAACAATGCACTGAATGACAAGGAGTAATCTGCATATTTATTAGACTTAAAATATCCCTCTTTCTTTACATCCCTCTAAGCAGCAGTGGAAGAGAAGCTGTTTTCCAAAGCAATTTCAGGGTACTTCGGTTCTGCCTCAGAAAGTATGAACTTTCTTCTGAAATTCCTTTTTATTTTCTACGCAGGTTTAAGATGGAGTTTTGCTCTGCCATAGTTTTTTTGGCTCTGAAAAGGTCTGGGCAGTTCCACACATCTTCACAGCCCACTTGGACTTGCTACCTGGCCCTGTTAATGCTTTCTTTGTGCCAGCTGCTTCCTACTATGATAGTAGCTGAAGTATATCAAGCATTCTTTTTTAGGATGCTGGTGATATCAGGACTGGAAGAAGGATCCATTACTCTTGCAATAAACAGGCTTTTTTAAAGGTCAGGTGGAATTAAAAACACTTATTTTCCTTCTGTGCCAGGAGTAGTAAATTCTCCAATCCCACCTATTGGCCATGACCAATGCAACTGAGGATATTCCTGTTTCCTCTGGCAACAGAGGAAAATCATGCATATTTACCGACTGTATTATGCACTTGTGTGTCTGCAGATAGTTGTTGGCATGGGGGCATGTCACCGAGTAGTGTCAGGCTTTAGTTTTGCTTCTAATTTTTTGCTTCTGATTACAGGTATGTGCATAGATGCATTGTTAATTTTGAAAACTGAATACAATGCTAGTGTTGGAGAGTTGTGTTTCCTGTGTTGTGACTTGCAGTAGAATTCGCTGCATTTGTTCCAGATCCTACACTGTGGATGGATACCTCCACAGAGCTTCTACAAAAATTCTCCAGCTAAAGTATAGGTGCCTTCTGAAAAAGGACACAAAAGTAGTGTCACATTAATTTCAGAGAGCTTGCAGATCAGGTGTGACTGTTTTGAAAGAGAACTTCAGAGTACCAGCCTTTAAGTTAATTATGCTTTTGGAAGTAAAAATGAGCAGTTCCTGGTTTCAGTAGCTGTTACAAATTTTGAATACTAGGTTTGTAGATCACTCTTGTAAATGATTCTTAAGGGAGAAGTCAATAAATCATATTTTGCCTTGTTACATTCAGTAATGCAACAGCAAATTCTTTCTTTAACTAAAGTAGGTATGTCTGAAAAAATGGAATGAGAAATTGCATATAATTTTTTGGTGTTGCTAAACAAATACACTTTAAATGTCTTGTAAATGCAATTAACTTGGGTCTGGCAATAAAATTACATATTTCATCAATATTTGCTACTGCTGTCTCTACATGGTAACACTTTGTTCTTCCTTTTCTTCTGCTATCCATTTTGATCTTGAAATAAAAGATGGCTTGCAGCTGAACAACCACAGCAACCACAACTTGGTGAAGCTGTAGTCACTGCATCCCTACTATATCCATGTTCAGTGAAACATCTGAAAAAGCTGCTACTTCATATATTGTAATGTGTAATACAGAACAGAGCAATTGCGTTACTGGGAGACAGCAGGAAGAACAAGCTATTCCTTCTCAAGAAGCAGCACATATTTATTTCAAGGTTAGGTGTGGAACATTCTGAAAAGCACATTGTGGCCTCAGTTAGAATAACTGTACTAGGAGTGGCTATAAGAGGCTGGAGTTCATGAACTTAAATGCTTCCAGCTCAGTCAGTGTAAGAAGCCTGGAATGTGGTGATATCATGGGCAGTTTTGCCAAGTGACTTGCAGAAGTAACTTTCTGTTGTTTGATGAATACTGTTTTCAGAAATCCTTTCATACTTTGTAACATTGCCTTTAGATGTATCCAGCGCAGAGAGCTTTCAAGATTTCATTTTTGCACACATGCAAATGCTGCCACCCTGGTACTTAAGGACTAAGCTGGTATGCTTGATTTGCTGTTGTCTATTGCCTCTGACTTTCAGTCTGAATTTTTTCAAAGATCTGGAAACAGAGGAAAAACAAATCTGACAAAAAATCATAATTGAAGTATAATCTTCAGAACAACCTTTTTTTTTATTTTTTAAATACCACCTTTTGATGATCCCTAAAGACATACCTCTTGCCTATTAACCTTTTTGGTGCTCAGCAGTCTGTTTCTTGCAGATTCTTTAGAGCTTATCTGCTTTCTTTTGGCAAGTGACGATGTACGTCACAGTCACTAATCTTGTTAAGCTTTGAAAAAGAAAATTAGACTGTCATTTTAAATGTAGCACCATTTCTTTTTTCTTGGTACATCATTCTACTGCATTCCCCAAATATGTTTAAAAATCAGCAGGCTGGGTTTTTTTTAATATGTATATATTCAGTCATACTGATGCTTCATTTCTCTTCTACAGCAAGCTAGCCAACAACTGTGATTTGGCTCACGTTGTGAAGTAACTTGAGACCAGAAGTCTGTGTACTGCCAGCAGTGCTTCAGTAGTGTCATTAAGGTCAGCGTAGCTACCTGCCCAAGTGTCTTCATCTTCCTGAGCTGAGTTTGCAGGCCCTACAAAGGTTTATTCTGCTTATGCCCCTATCTCCACTCTAAGCAAATGCAAAGGGTGCTTGGGATGAGCAGTTAATATGGAACAGAAAAAACCTGGATAAAAGGTCAGATGCCTGACACACTGGGGTTAAGCTGCTGGTACCATTACTTGTATTGTCTCTCTATACATCTCAGTCATGCTTCAATGACTTACGCTAGCATACATAAACCATCTGGAGGTACAGTAACAGTTCTTTGTACTTTAGCCACCGCATCTTCTGTAAGATGCAGTAGAAGAACACAACCTTTCTTAGTTCATGCTATGTGTATATCATTTTTGAACGTATGCTTTTCAGGCTAAGAACTGAGCTTGTTTTTTCAAGAGCGTAACTTTTCAGGGCCCTTGCATACAGGGAAAACGGCCTGAAGTGTTCATCCCTTACTGTGCTAGGTGCTGTGAGATTTCTGAAACTCAGTTATAACTAGTGTGAGTTCTTCAGAAAATCTGTCTTGAGCCCACTTGCTTCATAAGCAGGAAGCCCAGCAATTAATGTTTTATTTATATGGTTAGAATTATAAGGATGACATTAATAGAATGCATTACTGACCTGAACTTTCCCTCTGCACACATACTAGACGTAGCCCAAAAGCTTTGTACTGTCCAGAAGTAGATACACCCACTTCATTTCGTGGGATAATCCACAGACATCAAAATGCTTCTCATAGGACTGTGCTCACAGTGAACTAGTCAGGTATGTGTCACACAAATGGGAGAAAGAAACACTGGATATCATAGGAATAAATGTTCCTGTAACATTTCCAGCCTAGGCCAGACAAAATGTCTTCCACTGTTAGAGACTGATTATTGGTTGCAATGATATTTTAAACAATGACTAGTTTCACAAAGTTAGAATCTTTCAAAATAGGGAAAAAAAACCCCTTTTAAACACAAATACTCCAGCCTGATAGAACCTGTGTATTTTATTATTGCTCATTACAAGAACCGGGAAAGTGCTTTTGGGAAAAAAGCTCTCACTTGCAAATAAAATACTCTAGTTCTAACTTAGATGTCAAGAAAGTTTTCTTTTTCATTTGCCACAGATGTTGTTAAATTTCAGCCAACTTGGAATTTTATGGACAGCAAAAAGCTTTCCTTTTTTTTTTTTTTTTTTCATTTTTCTAACGTGGTACTAGTTAAATCAATCCTGGCAAAGATAAAGCAAAACATTGACACACAAGCTTGGAATGAACGTGTTCAGTCCCTTCTCATGCAAAACCCAGCAGAAACCCCAAAAAAGTTATTTTTAGCTTTTGTTTTCTCCCAGGATAGATAAATGGAATCAGCTGTGACAGAGACATGATTCACCAGCATGAAAAGAGACTGATATAATCCAGAACAAACAAACAAAAGCAGAAAGGAGTTTCAGGGAAAAGGGAGAAATGGGTTTATTTTTACTTTGAGTCCATGGGTTTTGCAGTGGGAGGATACTTCTTTCTCCCACATCTGCCCTAAAAGTTGAACAGATTTTAGACTAATAAGCAATAGGCAGGAGCAAACTCTTTTTATTCTAGTAGGAGTCTGAAATGTACCAGAATCCTTATTATTTCTTTCTCTTAGTCCCTGCAAATACAGATTAAAGCACAGCAGTTTTTCAAAGGTATCTGTCAATGATTTAATATTTTCTAGTATGCCTGCAAAAAATGTTTTCCTTTGCATCAACAATCGAAATGTTACAGTTTGGGTATCCTTACAGTAATGGAAACTTGTGTTTCTTATAACGCAGAAAGGCCATTGGGCTGGTGACCAGTAGTTACATAATTCATTATTTTCTGTATCTTAAAGATATGCAGCTCTGATACATTTCAAGTTTAGTACAGATGGTTGATATCAAAAAGAGAGAGATTGCATAAGTCTCGAAGCAGAAGCTATTGGAAAATAGTGTACAGTGTTAACTTCTCTTTAAAGTACAAATCCCTCCAGCTCCCATATTTCACCAGACTTTCAGCTACCATCACTACTGGTTTCTGTTTACTGTAGTTTAATGTGTCTGTGTGTAAACCCAAATTGTTGCTTTGTTTTGAAGTTTAAGTGCGTGTATATTTCTTATTTATTTGGGGTTTTTTTTGCACGGGTAGGATTTTTCCATGTTAGGGTACGATGAATATCATGTGAACTCAAGACTCAAGGTGTTTGCATGCAACTTTGCGGAATATATTGGTATCTGAAGATTTTTTCAGCTTTCACGGCAAAATTCGGTGCAGGTTAGTTCTGAATCTACTGTGTGTGAAAGCATAGTGTTCCCAGCCAAATATCCCATATTAGCTTTTGCAGAAGTCTGTTTTGCAGGTTTGTGTGGCTGCGAGACAAATACCTTTTCCTTTTTCCTCTCTGTTTCAACCCCCTCTCTATTTTCACCCGTTTTCCTCTCTTTTTCTTACTTGAAAGTAGCAGTGTGGACTTGGTGCTGGTGAATGATTTGATAAAGCCTGGTCCCCTGTGGGTAGGGGTCTCACAGGAAAACCGGTTTGAGTACCTCTTTGGGGGAGAGGCTGCAGTGCTTTATGAGCTGGAGGAACAGGAGAGATTTCTGCAGACAATGCAGAGAGGTACTGAGCTTGTGTGCAGAGAAGGCAATTTGATTCTGTAGACCCACAATAGTAACAAATGATTCTAGGCATGACTTCCTTGCATTTTCTCTAGAAGGAGTGAACTTCCCAGCAAAAATAGTAGCCGGCTACCGGTCTATTCAAAAAGCAGGGAGCCAGACAATAAGAGAATTATACTCTGTATTTAGTGATGATGGGCATTTGAAGGCTTTAGAATAAGGAATGTTCATATCAAAGGAGAATATTGCTCCCTAAAGGCTATAATGTTAGAATTTGAACCTATTTTCCTGACAATCTTTATGTGGTGACTGTGGGCCTTGTTATGTACTGTAAAACTGTCAGCACTGTTGTGCTTCCTAAACATTAGGCACTGCTTTAATAAGAGCTTACCTGTATGCATGTTTCAGGAGTCTGTGGGTGGTAAGTGCAGCATCTGCAGATTTATGTTGCTTGATCCTTGTAAAAAATGAACAGTTTGTTTTCCCTCGAGTAGGTGACACTCAAGTTAACTGTAACTTTATGAAAACAAAAGGTAACAAACTGTGGAGTTTCTTGTGAGAATCAAAATACTACAGGAACATCGTGTAGAATCCCTACTGGCTTCTTGCTGTGCAAATAAGCATACAGAAGTTTCTTTTAAGAATTAATTTTGCCTCTTCAAATTATCTGGTTGTGAAGCTTTTCTCTTCAAGCTCATGTGAATTTCGGAAAAAAAAAATACACCAGTTCAGAAACTTGAGAGTTTTCACAGTGTAGCTCTATGCTCAGTGAGTGTGTAGATAGAGGAGAGAGATGTGACCAGGGTCTGTCTCAGGCAGGGTGCAAACATACTCTTGCTTATGTCATAAAACTGGGTGTACTAAATATGACTAATCTGCTGAACTTTTATCCTCTCTATGTAGGTGCAGGGAAGAGATTCAGAGCCACCCTGCAGAGAAGGACTTGGGGGTTTTGGTTGATGAAAAAATGAACATGAGCCGGCAATGCGCGCTTGCAGCCCAGAAAGCCAACCGTATCCTGGGCTGCATCAAAATGAGCATGACCAGCAGGTCGAGGGAGGTGATCCTGCTCCTCTGCTCTTGTGAGACCTCACTTGGAGTACTGTGTGAAGTTCTGGTGTCCTCAACATAAAAAGGACATGGAACTGTTGGAACAAGTCCAAAGGAGGGCCACGAGGATGATCAGGGGACTGGAGTACCTCCCATATGAAGATAGGCTGAGAAAGTTGGGGCTGTTCAGCCTGGAGAAGAGAAGGCTGCATGGAGACCTCATAGCAGCCTTCCAGTATCTGAAAGGGGCCTACAGGGATGCTGGGGAGGGACTCTTCGTTAGGGACTGTAGTGAGAGGACAAGGGGTAATGGGTTCAAACTTCAACAGGGGAAGTTTAGACTGGATATGAGGAAGAAATTCTTTACTGTAAGGGTGGTGAGGCACTGGAATGGATTGCCCAGGGAAGTTGTGAATGCTCCATTGCTGGCAGTGTTCAAGGCTGGATTGGACATAGCCTTGGGTGGCATGGTTTAGTGGGAGGGGTCCCTGCCCCTGGCAGGGGGGTTGGAACTAGGTGATCTCAAGGTCCTTTCCAACCCTGAGTATTCTATGATTCTATGATTCTGCATGCCATAGAGTAGGAAAAAGTGGAATAAGGAGGTTGTAGATACAGATTGATAAAAGGTCAGAACTCTGTTAATGCAGTAAATTGACTGTCATGATTTCAAATATATTAGTTATGTGAGTCTTGATTACTTATAAACTGTCTTTTCCTTATTCATGGCTTCATGCCTTAATTGTGATTTGATGGGTCTGTCTTTGGATAGCTGGAGCTGTAGAGTATTAATACTTAAGAGACCTGAGTTCATACTTACTGCTGTAGCTGGAGGATATTGTCTTCTTAGGTGTACTCTTGTGGGAGGAAAATTTCATACTGAGGCCATTTCTTCCTCTCTCCCTCCATGCAAGAGATCTGTAAGGATCCCTTGAGATTACTTTCTCAAGCATGATGGTAATGTGGTCTATAAAGGCTTTGAAAAATGAGTCGTATATCACTAAGGGGATTATGTGAATAGATTATTCAGAGCATTTCTTTTTATTTACCTAGCATTTTTAGGAAGCACGTAGTAAGATATTTAAGTACTCTAATAAAAATAGACTGTGAAAAGCATTCTGTGATGCTCAGATGCCACTCTGTACGGTCAGCATATGTAATAACCTTCATGTGAACTTTGTTAGGTAAAGAAAATTTCTGCTGAAGCCTTGTAACAAATCCTACTCTAGCCCCTGCTGAACATAGAGAGAAGTATATTATAGTGCAATGTGTACTTCACAAGAAGGCTGTGTCACAAGATTTGAGATCCTCTGTAATACATGTGTGGCTGAATCTTTGATCTCTATCAGTTATCTTTTACACTGATATGTACTCATTTCTGACATAGAGTGACAGTGTCTTTCCTTACATGAAATTCTGACACTTTCAATTTTGGTTTTGTGAGTTGAATTCTAGAAAGTTTTCCTCCTCACTTCTATTCTTCTCCCTTCTGAAAAGAAAATTATTTTTCAGAATTTAATGCTTATAGGACTAATCATTATATTTCATCACAAAATCATGCTTTTAGGAAACTCATGCAACTTGACAGGGTTTTTTTGGATATCTACATTCCTCTACTTTTCCTCCTAATTTCTTGTAACTTTATTGTTTCAGTTTATTTAAAATATGTCCCCAAAATGTCTTTTTACAAGTAGATGGCTGTACCCTTTGGCCAAGAGCCCACTGAAAGAATAGCTGTTTCATTGATAAATATGCATATTCTGACTTAAAGTCAAAGCAGTAAAAAAGCACACTGAAATCTGCTTATAGTCTAGTCCGTTTGGCTTCTATGCTGTCCACTAAATCCCTTTTCAATAAGATGAGCATGTAAAAATTCTACTCTCACTGCTATTGTAATTTAAAAACATAAAAAGTCATACCATAGATCATCACAGCTCTTGCAAGATAACAAATACCATATGAGTTTCCATTCTGCTCAGCAAAATAAAATGGATCTAGTTGAAGGCAGAACTTTAAGGCATAAAGTAGATCATAAGTTGTTATATAACGGTCCTAGTAATTAAGCTTTGAGATTATTCTGTTTTAAAACCATGATGACAATAATTTGAAAGGCCCATGATAATATTTGTTTAAAAATCTACAAAGGCAGTAATACTGAAAAGGTTTTATTTCTCCAGTGATCATACTAACTAAAATCCCTGGTTGGTAAAAGTCTTTCTGTCGTGTAGATCACATCTGCTGCCACAAATCAGAGAGACTTTTCAGAAATAAGAAGACAAAATAAACACAGGAAATTGCTGTTTTTTCAAGAAAGCTTTAGAAAGAAGCTGTGTTATGTCATTTCAGAAACTGCGAGTAAAATTAGCAGGCTGAATATGTTTGTTTTGGTGACTTTTTATTTCCTTCAATAATTAGAACAGTTGTAATATTACTCAATAAATCAGTTCATTTTGTGGGGTACTATTCAGTACAAATGGATAAAAAGCCACTAGCAGAAAAAAATAGTGGGTGGAGGAAGGGAAGACCTTTATCCTAGAATTTACATTTTCTGTACTTTTCTTGATCGCTGTACTGAAGTGAGAGTGGCAGACAAGTATGCAAGAAAAAAAAAGAGCCCAGTTTTTCTCTCTCTTGTTTCTAAATAGCATATAAATCAGAATGCATGCCTTTGGAGTGGATGATACAGTAAGCCTTCTGTACCTGATGGGTTCACCTGCAAGCACGTATAAAATCTATATACTCATTTATGTAAAAGATCACTCAAATAATCTATACAGACCACTGCATTTCATCCTTAGGGAGCATCTTCAGTAGAAAGTTGACTTGTGTTTTCACCTTAAGTTTATTATTATTGTTCATTAGTCTATATAGGTAGTAGGTAATAATTCTCTGCACCCATCTAAATTTCAATTTAGATATTTTCCTGCTTTCTTCTCTGTTTTACTTTTGTGGATACAGATATTGCATTTAAAAGTCAACAAACAATAAAAGCAATATAGGCCATGGTGTTGAGTATTATCTTTTTATAGACCTGTTGCAGCTAGCAAATACTGCCATAAAACTGAGTTGGAGCAGTAAAAGGTTCCCATGGCTAAACACAAGCCTGTTTTACTGCCTTGATTACTGAAGGGGAGTAGGGGAAAAGTCATGCTAATTTTCGGTTTGAGAAATATTTCCTCTTCTGGTTAGAGCACATAAAAGTGCTGCTCAGTTCCTGGGGTCTGTTCCTGACTTGGTCACCAATTTGTTGCTTAGCCTGGGCTTTTTATTTACTCAAAGATGAAGACAGAATTAAAAGAGCCTGTAATGGAAATAACATCTACTGTATCTTCTTACAGTGTTTTGAGATCTATTGGTGGAAAAATCAGTAAAGGTATTCAAAAACTAGTTATTTTAGTTCACCTTGACCAGGTAGAATAATATTGTAATCAACTATAAAGAAAATTGAGTATGATGCTGCCACAAAGAGTTCTGATCATTGGGATTAACTGGAAAAAGGTTTGTCTCATCTTCAACTTTTTGAAAGTCCTGTGTACTCCTGTTCCAAAAGTGCAAGGTCTATGGTACTTGATGATATTGTAGTGAGTTGTGAAAAATTTCATATCCCTCAACATAGCTTCTTCAGAAATTTACAATCACAATTCAGGATAGGTAGCATTATCCACTCAAACCATCAGTGTTGATGAATGCATAACACTGCCAGCTTTCCAACACACAGTGCTGTGTACATATGGAAGAACAGACACCAATAGCATCATGAGAGAAGTCTTTGTACAGCCTGTAGATTTTCTCTTAAGAAGGGATCTATGAGATGAAGCTCTGAGAGAGATGTACGCTGGTTACAGTGCACTTTTAAACAATAGCACAGGTAGTTTGGTGCAGGCATTTGTGCTGTGGTGTGTATTATATAGATTTTGTGGTATTGGAGGCATGAGGAGTTTTATTTATAATACGTGAGATGCACTCAGGCTGTATGCAGGCCAGAGTGTTTATTATTGCAGGGGAGTCATTTGCTGTTGTGTATTTGGTGGTCTAAAACTCTGTCACAGACTCTCAACTGGTATAAATTAATACATCCCTATCAAGTTTGGGAGTGCTGTATTAATTTACACCAGCTGGTCCAGAGTGTGAATGGGTGAGAGCTTACACTCACAGCACTCTGTTAGCAGTAGCAGTGGTTGCTCCTGCCTTATACCTCAGCCTTTCCTTTGCAATCAAGTTGCTTCTGCCTTTTTTATTCCTTGCTTTGCTCAAGGGAACAGTATTTTAGACATGTATGCCCTAAGTGCAATTAATATGAAGATGGTAAACATGGAAGAAAAAAACTACAGTAAAAAGCTAATTGATTTTGATCAGAGAATAGCTGAGTTTCTTCTAATTTCTAGAGACATAGTTTCTGGTGTAAAATTTGGAAGGGGGATTAACCTTCTTCTATGTTTCCCATTTCCTTCTAGGTTTGAGCATATAATTGCTGGTACAGCTATAACGTCTCAATTATTTGTAAGTTTTCAGAATAATGTTTGACATGAGTACAAATAATTTTGGAAACACTGTAATTTTACATTTTTACAGAAATGGAAAATATTCCCAGTACATATTTACATTTGACTACCAGAATAATTTATACAAGGTTTCATAATTTTTGTAAGGGTGAATACTGAGACAGGAGCCTAAGATCGTAATGTTTATACAGTAAGTCAACTAAAGAAAAAAAAAAAGAAACACAAAAGATGGAGCCATTTAAGCAAAGACCACCATGCTGAACAACAAATATCCACACTGGCTGTTCTTTGAAGTCAGACACTTAATGCCTTTTATGTCAGCAGAAATCAAAGGGAAAACTGAAGAACCGAACTAGAAAGGTTAAGTTGCACATTGGTCATGGCATAGTCCAGTGTATGCACAGAAAAATGTACAAAAACTGTAGAAAGTTTGCAAGCTTTTTTGTTTTGTTTTTTAAAGCAAGATTTTTGCTGAGTGACTGTGTGAGCAGATATTCTTAATAAGAGCAGGCTACAACTTAATGCTTCCTTTTTCATTTCCGATTTAATGTCAGAGAAACTGATCCCCAGTGCTAAAGGGTCAAGAACTATTCACAAACTAATGTATAACTCTCTGAGTAAGGGAGGCACACATTTTCTGAAACCTGTTAAATGAAAAGCAGTGGAAGACACAGAGGTAGAGACATCTACTGAAATGCAACCATTTTCATTCTCCTATGCTTTAGATACATCAGTACTGTTTACATTCAAAATACATGCCGATGCAGCCAGTATTCACTTGTATTCTTTGCTTAAAATGCAAGCTTTGTTTTCTTGACAAGAGTAACACAGGATGTTAGGGATCTTACCAGATGCCATATAACAAATGACAGAACTCTAAATAGGAAAAGAAAACCAGAAAATTGGATAGTTGAGGTTTTAAATTTGCTATCTTGTAGCCTGTCTGCATGTCTTCTAGATAGAATTTTGAAAGCGTATGTATTTTAGAGAGGGAAGGGGAAAGTACCGTAGTTATTTCTGCTGTAAATTAAACTGAGTTGATGAAATTATGAAACAGGTTAAAAATGAAGATTTTTTTTTTATTATTTTAAAATGAATACAAAAAGACATAGCATTTCACATTCTTAAGGTTTGGGGTTCTTTTAATAATTGCTCTCTGTAAACTCAGTGATATTATGTTTTCATACACTTCATTCGTGCATAAACCCAAGTTGGAAATAAAAATTAGTTTCTTTCAGAAATGTATTTATATAGTTAATTTGACTGCCTATTTTTTCCCAATTAAATTTTGTGCTTTGGCATTCTGCTCTTAAAAAGACATAGCATGCAGCCAGCATAAGGTGTGTAGTTAAATCTTGCTTTAGGTTTTCCCAAGCTATCATAAAAGTAATTGATGAGGAGAAATAGAGCATACCTGATAACTGAACAAGGTTTTGTAAATGCATGCACTTATTGATGAGCACATGCGTGAATGCAAGCATTTAGAATTTGATAGTGTTTAAAAAACTTCACCAGGTTGTCTCTGGCTTTTGAAAAGAAGCTGAACAATACATTTGTGCCAGAATTAAGATATCAGTTTCAATATTTGTGTTGAATCAGATCCATTTGTTAAATGTCAGCTCAGCAGTCATTGACAAGAGAATCATCACAGGATGCACTTTCCTGGACACAAAGCATCAGCCTGAAAGTATTAAATAACATCTGGCAGTGACCTGCTCTTTGTAAACCATATTTTTGAAATCAGCTTAGCATATTTTGTCTAAACAAACCTAGAAATTAAGATGCAGAGGAAAGAAAAGCATTCCAGCTGCAGATAAAAATAATTGCTGAAGTACTATCAGGAGACACTAAGTAATTGCAGAAGTGTGATTGAGTGGAGGCAGCAAGTATTTTGTGTCTTAACTGCGTAACAGGACATCAGGAAAGAAAACAGAAGGTCTTTAATATGGTACTATCATTAAAAAAAGGTTCAGTTAAGCAATTATATTGCACACAGAGAAGTGCTATGTTTGTTAGAATGTGTATGGAAGGAACTGAGTATAATTAGACTTATAATAGGAGTTTTTGGCTCTGGTTCTGCTGTGTTTCAAAGCCTCAACTGTTCTTGAATCCTTAATAAGCTAAGGAATGAGTACAGCAGAGGAGAGAGCAGGCAGAATCTGTTGTAGCAGCTTGCCCACACCAGTTTGCCAAAATCTAAATAGCCCTTTAAAAAAGGCTTATTTTTTGCTGATGACATCATTCCTGCCACTGTCAAAGTGTGACAAGTCTTGGCTTGCCCAAAGTGGAAGAAAAAACCTTTCTAAAGCTGACACTACACAGATTTAAAACATATACAAGGACTACTATAAATGTAAGATATTTATACCCTCTTTTCATGGTATGAGTTTTCATTCAAAGATAGTATTTTCTTAAGAATTTTGACTTTGTAAATCTTTGAACAATGCATTTTAAAAATCCAGTTGGTTCTTTGTGATTTTGTTATGGCTGCCTTAGCTCAGACATTAGGCTGTTTTGATGCCAATGGCCACAACCTACCTTTTTTTCTATTGTAGATTATTTTGAGATAACTGAAAGTGTCTGTACAAAGACAGTAAAGCCACAGGTGTTTCTGCAGGTGATCTTAATGCATGCTTTCCATAGTACCATAGCAATCTCATTCCCTTTTCTCTTCCAACGTTTTATTTCTTCTGATCTGAAGCTTTATGGAGAAAATGCTTTATGAGTGTATTTTTGAGCATGCATATTATTTGCCATTTTAAGCATCAGCACCAGCTGTGAATTGTACAATGAATAATTAATGTTGAATGGAGACCTTGAACCTCATAAAGCTGATTAGTAAGACAATGCATCTGGGAGAACAACTTTAAGACTGTGGTTGTAAAAGAATATCAAAACAGCTTAACACAGTAGGGAAAAGCCCCCTGGAGCCCTTTTAAAACCAATTGCCTACAAACACTTCTAAAAAGAACAACTCCATAGTGGAAAAAAAGCATGTATAAAAATCCTATGAAGTTCAGAAAATAAAATAGTGTTTATACTTAATTGTAGCAGAGATATTTGCAGTTAAACACAGCATAACATTATATAGAAGGCATGGTCACCCAGAATAGAGCATATTTGTCTTCTTTCTAGTTCAGATTGTTACGGCACAGTTGTTTTCTAGTTCACTGGATTCTAAACTCATTCATAAACAGGGACAGTGCACGACTTCACTGGTACTTCAAAACAGAAAATATTTGCCCTGATTCCCTGTTGCAGAGGCTGTTGACAAACTGCTTGTGAACCCAGGCAAATCTCTGTGTTATCCTTGCACAGTGGCGAAGCTGAGTATGGTGGAAATGTCACAAATAACTAATTTTTTTTCTGGAAATATTAATGTCCAATTTTGAGAAATATGTATTTTATTATTTTTGTGCATTCACTAAACGGCATTCTCTTTCGTTTGTTCTAGTACTGTGGCTGGGAGAGAGGAATGAGTCCTTTCCTCAAAGTTCAGATTATCTGAAAGGACTAGGTAGTTATAAAAGATTGGAGAAAGGAAGCACTATCTCTTTCAAAAACCAGAGACGTAGTTCAAAGAATGAGATGCAAAGATACTAAGGAGCTTGCCTGAGATTATGAAGGAGCTGTGTGACAATCTGAATTTACCCAGATCTGAAGGCTTTAAGCTTCTGAATTAGACCAGTTGGCATGGAATGGGCCCCTATGTTACACGACAGAGGAGGGAGTGTGTGCAACTCCTTTGGTTGACCAGGAATACATCTGTCTGTGTGTGGCAAAGCTGGAACATTCTCAGGCAAAATGGTTTTAATCACAAGATCAGTCCTTCATCTGAGTATCTGTACCAAGTGAGTGAGAGAGAACATTGTTTTTATGGTTGAATTTCATCTGTAATGGTATTTATGAAAACATGGCATGAAGCATTTGTGACTTACAGCAGCTTTAAAACAAGTATTTTGCCTTTCTAAACCATGTTATAAGCCCTATAATATAGGCTATATAATTCATACATGAACTTTGTTTTTCTTCACAGATTTTTAAATCTCTTAATATTTGGAAGAATTAAGGAGTATCCTTTTATTAAATGGTTTGACTTAGTTCAAGAACTAAATTCCAGGTTTTATTTGATGATTTCTGATTTAAACATTTAAAAGTAGCATAAACAAATCTAAATTAAAAAAACCCAGCAACATATAAACAAAATACTTTGGGTTTGTCATGGGTTCAGCAGCAGCAGTCGTTTTTTCTCCTTGGTAGCTGGTGCAGCACTGTGTTTTGACTTTCGGCCTGGGAACAGGGCTGATAACACCAGTGTTTCGGTTACTGCTTAGTGATGTTTTGGTCTGACCAAGGACCTTCTGAGTTTCATGCTCTGCCAGGGAGGAGGGGAAGCCGGGAGGAAGCAGAGACAGGACACCTGGCCCAAACTGACCAAAGAGGTTATTCCATACCACAGCACGTCATGCCCAGGATGTAAAAGCAGAGAGCAGAGACCTGGAAGGGGGGGGGGGGGGGGGGGCGCTGCGTGGTCAGGCTTGGTTTTAGGTGGTGAGAATTGTATTCTTTCCTTGTATTTTCTCTTGTCATTATTATTATTGGTGGTAGCAGTAGTGATTTGTGTTATACTTTAGTTACTAAACTGTTCTTATCTCAACCTGTGGGAGTTGCATTCTTTTCGATTCTCCTTCCCATCCACCTGGTAGTGGGGGGAAGAAAGAGGGGGAAGTGAGGGAGAGAACGGGCTGCGTGAGTTAGGCTTAAACCACGACAGGGTTTTTCTGAGTTCTGGCTCATGACACTTTGGGAGATTTTATTCCAATTTTGGATGATTTAAAAATCAAAATCTTGAAAGTTTTCATAGTTTCCATGAGTTCTGTACTGCAGATAGATGTAATGAGTTTTAAAAACCTTTGTATGACTTTAAAACATGCAGGGTTATTTTGCCAGTATAGAAAAACTTTCAGTGGTTCAATTTAATATGTTCAATAATCATATACAGCTATACTATCTAAAATAACAGTGTGCTGAGGTTGCTATGGATTATCCACAAATGGATTGAATGTTTTTTTGTGTGAGTTTATTTTCTATAAATAGGTTAAGATAAAATACTTTTAATCCTAATTTAAATACAAAGGAGAAATAATTATGAATCGTTTAACTTTTGGATTATTCTAGTTTTGTATTCTCTAGGCAAAACCATTGAAACTATTTTTAACCTGTCTCTGAAACACATGAAGATTCAGCTTACCAAATACTTGAATGTAAGTAAATTAAATAACATTAAAGCTATTCAGATCAGAAGAATCTATAGAAGGATTCACAAGGAATTCTGTCCTCTTAAATAAATGATTTTTCTGCCTTTGTAGTGTGGAACTAGAAATGACTTTCTTATTTGTGCAAGTTGTACATTTGTGCCTCACATCTCTGGACAAATCTGGGCAGTTTTCTAGGACTTGCTCCTGTTGGCTTTCTGCGACACAACACAGAGAGTACAGGCTGTTGAAGACTTGCACTTGTATGTTTGGCACGTGCCAAGCCCCCTAAATCTTAATATATTGTATTCTGAATATGAGAGAAATAAATTGGTAATAGGATAAAATCCGTATGTGCTGCTCCAATTTGGTTTTGTGAGGGCTTGAGTGAGGCTTAGAGGAAATTGATGGCACTCTTACTCCACATGGGTAAGTTTCATTCTGCTTGAATGTTAGCTAGCTCAACTGCACACCTCTTTTTATTGTGTTGTTTTTTGGTTTGTGTTGTCCCTCCCCCCCAAAAAAAACCTGTACTATCAGCCAAAAATAACTTGAGGCTGAATTCAGGACTGCTTTTTAATGCTTTCAAAACACTACAGGAATGCATCTGATGCTTTTTTACACTAGATTCAATTATTTTGTTTAAAGGCACTTAGTAAAACCAACAACTCCCTGAAAGCAGCAGCATACTTATGCTGAAGCTGCACAGAACAAAGGTTCTGAACCTAGAATCAAAATGCTGGACTACAGGAGAGGCTGCCTGGCAACTTCAGGCCTGTTACCATCCAGAAAGTTCATTGTGTTAATGTAAGCAAGTTTTGTTCCACTTGTGTTGCCAAAAATCTTATAAATACCAGAGCATTTTAGCTTTTTCAGCCCTGAGCTTTCTGTATGTTTATCAGAGCTCTTAATTCCATTTTCTTATTACTTGACTCCTTTTTTGACACATGGACTTTTTTATGAATAACTAAATCTTCTTTGCATTTGTGAGAATGGGTAACAGTTTTCTCTTGTAATTTACTGGGTGAAAATGTACTTATTTCTACATTTTTGCTGTTGCTTTTTCTTGTGCATTAAGCAATATTTTACGTGTAGGTTTCAGATGAATTGAGAGAGAAAAGAGATAGCCACAAGGCTAATATTTCAGTTTCACCCTGGTTCTTAGGCTTACACTGCTCCCACAGAAGGACATAACCTAGTCTGAAAGAGAAGATTCCTGTTTGGGCTCTAATTGAGTTACAGTGACAGGAAAGATTATTAATGGCCTTATAGATCTTATGACACAAAGGATTCCTCACATGAACTTTATGAAACTTAGTACCTCTCCTTAGTAAATTTAGGGTGGAATACAGGGAAACTTTTACAGGGAAACTTTCAGTGTACAGACAAATACATTTTTTCATGATTTCAAACTCTTCCCTACATGGTGCAATTTGATCATTTTGCTGTGCTGCCAACCATTTGTCTAGCTGGTATAAGATATTGCCCTGAAGGCTTTCAGCATCTTGGGTATCTGAATGCAGCTGAAGTGTAGAAGAAATGTGTTACACTTTGCAGCCTGTTCTGAGCCCTCTGCATTGCTTCATCTCATACTAGTTCCTTTTCCTTGTGGGGACTCATACTGAACCAGAAGACATTCTGCTAATGTAAGGCTAGTGAAAACAGATAGCTGTGCTCTGGGGAAAGGTTGTAGGAAATCTGACAGTAAAATTGTTGAGCAAGGAACTAACCTAGATATGTCAGACTTAATGAAATTTTAGAACCTGTATTGTTTGACAGCATGATACAAGCATGGCCCCTTATAATGGTGTTTTATTGTGAATCGAGAGCTGATACATGATCATGCTGCTTGTTTTACACAGATCATCAAGCAAGTATGAGATCAGCAGTAGCCTTGCACTGGAATAGTTTTCTGTTTCAACCATTACAGCTATATGTTTATTCTGAAATATTCAGATTCTGAAAATTTAGCTGGCAGCTCAGGTCTACCACTTACCACCTTAGTGAGGTAAGAAATTCTGTGGCTTTAGACTTTGTTTTGTGGCTTGTGTTTTATTTTTTATATTAGTTGATTGCCATCACAACTCATATGAGTCATTTATAGTAGCTGCCTGTGTGATGTTGCTATCAGTTTTTCTTTGCCGTCTTGAAAAAGCCATCAGAGTTTGGTTTGGGATGAGTCATATGGCAAAGTCAACAGTATCTATTCATATTCTTGTATTATTTCCAAAGAGAAAGAAATGGAAATCAAAATTTAAAAGCTATTAGACAATAGCTGTACTATTTAATATTAGAATGACTACAGTCTTTCATTCCAAATTGTTTCATTTGCTAGGATAAAAATAATTTCATAGAGAAATTTCTTAAAAAGACTACGTATCACACACTTCGGTAGTTAAATTACTAAATTTATGTCGCTCTCATAGATGAAAGGTTATAAATTAGTCTTGTAAAGTGATATGCTACAAAATTGAGAAGAACTGTGGAGTATAAAATGGGTAGGAAAATTGTTTAAATGTAACATGAACTCATTGCAAGACTTGTGTAACTTAAAAACTGAAAAGATGGCATGCTGGGCTTTTTTTTCCTCTCCCCAAAATATAACCTTCCTTATAAATTATGACTCCAACAGTACTGGGGAAAAAAGCCCCACATTTGTATTCATTCTTTCCGCATGAAGATTTCTTGCCTTTTTTATTCTCTTACCTTTTGTGTGTTTAGTTTCCATCTCCAGTTAACTGAGCTACCCTTTTAAATGTAAGGAAATTACATAATTTAAATTTATTTTATGGACAAGTGTTCACTTTTTTATAGTTTTATCAAATAATTGCAAAGCATTTTCTCAGAAGACTATCATGGAGTTAGAGGGAGGAGCTAGGACACAGCAGTGGTGATTTCCAGAGTAGATATATTATATACTGTTGAATGCAGAGATAAAAACACTCATCTTTACAGAGAGGTAATGAAATGGACTTTCGGATGAATGCTATTCTGACAAGGCAAATATTGAATGTATTTCTCTGCTGCAAGTTCCAGTCTTTCTCCTCAGCAATGCAAAGTGCAGAGGTGATAGAGAAGTATCCAGGCAATGGGAGGTACTGAAACAACAGAGCAGCTTTTGTACTCCAAATAAAAATAAAAGTGGGTTCTTTTCACAGTCCAGCCTGCTGTATATGCTGGCAAAATAAATCAAGTGCTGGCCAGCTACAGATAGCTGGAATACTTTCCAGAGGCCTCCATTTACCAGGAGTTCTGTAACTATCAAGACTATCAAAAGAGGGGTTTCCTTATGAAACTGCATGTGACATGGGAAGCAAATTAACATATGGTTTTATTAACAAAGATTATCTGATACTATATATTATCATGTTATTGTTAGTCTAAAAATTACTATCCACTAAGGGAAAAATGTCAGAACAGATTGGCAAGGAATGTCTTGTGAGTATGAATGAACTTAGCATGTGCCAGGCATGGGTGGGTGGAATGTGCCACTTAACAAATTATTCTATTTTTAGCACCCTAACCTTCTTCATATGCTTTCAATCAGGAGACGAGCCGTATATATGTGAGGCAGCCAAAACAAGCTGCCAGTTGTGGCCTTTCCATTAGCTTTCCATGGTTTTAGTTTGCAGACCGAGTGCTGACAAATCCTGCAGCAGCTGGCTGCGGAGTGCTGGCCGGTTTGCCGTAGCCATGGTGTGGAATTTCTCTGTGTTGAGTATATTTAGACAGCAGCACACTTACAAATGTGTTGTAAAATTGGACGCCTGCCGGGGGAGGCTTGGGCCTCCTTGGTTTACTTACTAAGCCTATGTTTCAATGGAGAAGCAAATTTGATTTTTCTTCCCCCCCCCCCTTTCTTTTTCTTTCTCTTTTCCCTCCTCCCCTACCCCTCCTTTGCTAAAGAGGCATCAGTGACTGGTGAGAAGAACTGACCAACTTGACCTCCTCTCCCACTGGTGGTCATGAGAATAATACGGAAGGAGGTCAAAGGTTAGCTTTTGAATACTCTTAGGAGCTAATTTATTACAAGGAGGGAGTTTCACATTGGCTGAATTATTTTCTTGAAGAGAAGACCACACTTGAGTTTGTTTATGCCTTGTGTTCATTGGGAGTTCTCTTTAGGAGCCTTTCTATGCACCTGTGCGGAGCACAATAACAGCCCTTTTCTGCAGGGTGGAATAGCCGACGGCCAGAGAAAAAAAATGGGCTAGCCTGGAGCAGAACCTGGAGGTTATTTGATTGCAGAATGTAGTCCAGAGGGGTTTTTTCATTGTAACTCCTTTTTTTTCCTCCCCCTTCATTTGCCCTTATCCTCTTGCTGGATATTTTTTGGCTGGTGGAACATGAAGAAGCCTGGATGGGGGAGGAGGGAAGGAAGGAGACCACATTTGCACACGCATCTTGCTGTGAGAAATAAAGGCATGGATCCTTCAGGAAATAAGGATCTGGCTTTCTTGCAAGTCAGTGATAGTAAAAACTGCCATTCTGTCAGTTATTGCTTCCATTTACTTTAGGGATGCAAGAAAGTGATGCGTTCTGCCTGCCTTAGCTGCCTACAACACTGATACCTTATGACTTATGAGTTTGGAAATTATTTGCCTAGATTTAAGTGTCCTGGCTACACTCAGTTTTTCTGCTGCTCAGCTACAGCCCAGCAACCTACTCTCTTAGCCCTTCCTCCTGGTTTTGTACAGTGTCTAGTGATATCTCAAACATCACTTACAGGCAGACAGGGCAGCTGTGGCTGCATATTCTACTGAGACTCCCATTACCCAGAAAATCTTGACCTATTGCAGTGGTTTCTCTTTTTGCAAAACAACCTCTTGCCTTTGCAGTTTAAAGAAGTTCTGTTGGGCATTAAGGGATGCTGTATGTTAGACTCTCTGTGCACTGAAATCTATAACTTCACCTCAGTGTTCTACTGATTTAAACTTGTTCAGATTGCTGGTGAAAAACTCTGAAAGCCAAATTTATGTAAACAAAGCAACTTTCTTTTGAATGCAGTGGGGTTAGGAGGCTGAGCCTGCTCAGCACTGGAACCTGGGTTTGTTGGGGGAGGTTTACATATTCCACGTTTCCAAGCACTGGGACTAAGTAGGGCTCAAGCTTTAAATGTGCTCATTAGCTTTGTCTGTGCAGGCAAGGGGGCTGATGCCACTCTGGGGGGCTTGAGAAGGAATTATGTAGTTTCTGAAGCTGTAGTCATGTTTAAGGAAAGCAGACTTTCTGCCTACAACATTTCTCCCTCCCTCTGAAGTTTACATTTTATCTTAAATATTAAGATGTTTGCGTGTTACAATTTTAGAGGGAGAGTTACAGCCATTCAGCAGATATTGCTGGTAAGCATTTATGCCTGTTAGGTTTTGCTCATCTCCACACAGGCACAACAGCAGGCAGGGGCATCCCTATAACCCAGACAGAGGGAGGAGCCCTACCCGGAGCCTTCTCAGGTTTGTTATAGGGTGGCATCAGCCCCATGGTCCAGCATGACCCATCGAGATGAGAACATCTCTCCAGCTAGCAGACTGAGGGTCTCACTGCCTGCAGGTATAGGATTTATTTTGGAAGAGCACCCTGGGATTGTACAAAATTTACTATAGGCTATTTAATGGAGGAAACAAAGGTGGAGAAAAGGGAGACATCATGATGGCTTGAGGAGAAAGTATGGGAAGTAGAGAAATATGAAAAAGAGAAAAAATTGGTTGGTCACATATGTATACAGCTGCTTCTCAGTACACCTGTCTGTCCGTGCCTTCTGTCTGACCAGCACGGTCTGTCCCGTCTTATTAAACTCCACTCTTTCTTGAGGGACTCTTGATTCCTTGTGCAAGTGTGCGTGCAGGGGTAGGCAACCGGAGTCAGATCACAAGTAACAGGGGCTGTACATCTGTGGAGGGTCACACAACTGGTGTATGAGTAAGGGTTTGCAGGTCAGTGTGTGATTGCTAGCCAGCATGAAGCCAGTCTAACCAGTGAGTAGGCTCGGGAAGCCAGGTAGAGCCCACAGGGTCTGTGAGCTGGCAACTGTAGGGATCAAGCCATTTGTACAGAGACTGTAGGGCTTGAGGGTCAAGTGGCGTATGTGCCTCTGTGAGTGAGACAACTGGAGATGAGAAGGTCCAAGGACTGACTACTGAGTAGGCTGTCTCACTAGTTGCTGGAGGAACCTACAGTATCTTTGTCTGTGTATTTGCTGGTGTGTGCAAGGGTGACCCCTACCAGCAGCTGAACTGGGCTGTGGGCCTTGAGGGCTTGTATGTCCAGGGCAGCTACTGGAAAGATCCATGTTGTATGTGTATGTATATGTTTTCCTGTAATGGACCTCCGTCCTGCTCAGCTAGCAAGAGGAGCAAGATTAAGGCCGTTGGTGCTGTTTATGAGTGCTGAGTGTTTCTTTCTGTTGATCTGTGTGGCTGGCGATGTGTATGTGTAGATGTTTGTTGTATATATGTGTGTGCCTGCCTCCTGGGAGAACACTCCTACTAGTTGAACCCACTGGTATGGAGCTGCAGCAGCCTTGCCTGTCTCAGGATTCTGGATTCAGCATTTAAGAAGTTTGTTTAACATCACCTGAGGGGGGAGTGAATTGCACTCCTGGGTGCCTGGTGCTGACGCCAGTAAAAGTTTTATTTTAGGCAAAACATTATCACAGTCTGAGCTGTGAGGATAAAACCACAGACCATAGTGATCAAATGGAAAGGAAATAAGTACATTTTTCTGTAGATCTGGAGGGAAGAAAAAAAGAAAAGACATTTCTCCATGTTCTTTGAACATGTGAAGTCAGTGATGAGTCCCACATACTTCAGACGACAAGCATCATCCTGGCAAAGGGGTGGACTCAGTAGTGGTTTAGGATCAGGAGATGTTATTCTCATTTCCACCAGTGCATCTGACCAGCATCCTGAGCCAACTGCTTTTCATTCCAGCAACCTTGCCATGTGAAATAGGAAGATATCTGAGAAATGATACTATCTGTGCTTATGAAAGGTTGTAACTGAGCATGTGTTAGCCATTGACCTGGCAGTGGTCATTCCACATTGTAACACTAGGGTCTGCCCTATGTTTCCCCTGTCATGTCCTTCAAGTTATAAGATCTGCAGGCCAGAAACTGTTGTCTCTTCCACTTGGACTCTGTCCACATTTCTTATAGCAGTATGAATGATAGCATCTATCTGAGCACCTATCTGCCAGATGAGGTTACTGTTCTCTGAGACCAGGGCACTAACAGAGTGAAAAAGAAAGAACTGGAATTGCATCATTGTCAAGGGAGGCAGCCTGTTACTGGCTCCCAAGTCTCTTAAAAGTGTGGCTCTGCTTTGTTGTATATTTTCTCTGCTGTTTCACATGCTGTTGGTTTTGCTATGCAAAGTGCTGTCTTTTGTGTGATTACAGAACACTCATCACTGGTTTGTTGGGGTTCAGAAACACATTGATAAACATAACCATTTGTAAACAAAGCTGAGCAAATGTGAAGTAGTGTTAAGCAAACAGGTTCGTTGTAGCTCCCACTCAACTGCTGTTAGGGACCTGGGGCTTGTCCTAGCTTAAGGCTTTTCCTTCGGGATAACTTCTCTCTGATGGATTGGGTGAAGTTTACTACATGCCAAACTTGCTTCCATTTTCTTCACAGATGAAGGAGCTTTTACACCAATCCAATTAAACAGCCAAAATAATACCATGTTAATAGAGTATGTTGATATATAAATTTTAAAGAGTGAAGCAGCACTTTCATTACTGCTTAGACTAAGTGGAGCCTGGCCTGTTTCAAAGAGATCATGTGTAGGAGGTAAAATGATATCTGAAGTTTCAGCTGCTTCCTTAGAGAGTTGTCAAAAGAGGATCCTACGGTGTTCTCCAATATTTCCTTTCAGCACAGACTCAGTAAACACAAAAGCTTAAATTAAATTGATTACAATTTATATGTGTTTAATATATCAATAATGTATAGAAAAGCTCTAGTTTCATAAAGAATTAAGTACATTTTCTAATTTAATTAACTATCCAGCAAATACTTACGTACATCATCTCATGAGCATACTTAACATTTTTCTTGTTCATATGAAACTACAGTCTGCTTGATTAACTCCTGGGAAGATTTTCTTCCTTCTTCTCTTTCAAAATACAGACCCTTCAATTTAGCTGAATTAAGTGCTAATGAATATCAAGTGAAGATGATAATCTGTAGGTTTTTTTCCTCTTATATGTTAGTGACATCAAAAGTCTATATAGACTGCACATATAATTTTTCTCTTCTGTTTCCATTTCCATTTCCTTTTCCTTTTCCTTTTTTTTTTCCACTTGAGGAAATCTTGATTTCTGGGAATGAATTTTCAGCTTATGATTTTTTTTAGTTCTTCACTGTTACAATGTTTTGCTGAAACACTGTGAAGTCTGGTAGACAGTAAGATTTTTCATGTCTGCTCTACTTTGAAAAGTCACATTCTTCATTTTGATTTATAATTTCTTACGTATTTTTAAAATAAGCAATCTGCCAGACTGAAAACTGTGAGCAATGAAGGTCAAGATAGATTTAATGATGACTAAAAATTGTGCAAAAAGAGTGAACATAGTCATTTTATAGTCAGTGATCTACCCTATATAACCAAAAAGCTTAAACTTGTGTAGTTATAATTGTAATCCAGAAGATGATAATTAAATTATTCTTCCTGGAATTTTATTCCTTCACAAATAAGAGATATCACACCACCTTATTCTCAACTTGAGTGTTCATAACATTTGACCACCTAGGGAAAAGTAACTATTGCTATATTTATTTATGTTTCGGGTTTGTTTTTCTTTTTAATTCTTGTAAAGACAAGATTTTAAAGTCTTTTTTTGATTTTATAAAGAAAAAGAAGCAGATTTTTTGGCCAGTTTTTTAGTTATTTATTTACTACTTCTAAAGCTTTCAGAAGAGAGGGCTCTACATGAGTAAATACTGTGTATGCACATACAATCACTAACCCTGTAAAAAAAATTTTTTCCCCTCTTCTGAAGAGAAAAAAGTGCAATAAAGAATCAGTAAAGTGGAAGAGATTCAAAATTGTATCTTCTCTACAGAGCTGCTAATTGCTTAGGTGATGTGTCCCTAGATTGTATGCTGAAAATACCACAGTTGTAGCAGCCCTCTTTGGTCTGGCAGGGATAGCTGAAGTTAAGGCTTTGAGTGGGTGAAGGCTATTTGCAAGGTCTCCTGCTGAGCCTGCTAAAACATATATTGTGGGGTAATTTCTGGAGTTTTGCCAGTTGCAAACAGGGGGCCCCAACAAGCCTATTAAGGTAGGAATGAGGTTGGAATGCCACACTTTGCTGCGCTCTGTTTTCCACTGTCCCTGCTCTGCTGACCACCAGAATAAAAATAAATTAGGAATTTTTTTTTCCACTCTAATGTCTGCCATCCCTTATTACATGTTGTAATTTATAAATAGTTCATCTGATTAACTGTGATTTTTTGTTGTTTTGTTTTTAATGCTTTAGAATAAGAAATATTTTCCCATTGACCTCCCTCCTTGTCTCTGCAAGTAGCAGGACAAGGTGACATACATCTACTTTATTTTGTTATGAAGCCGTAAATCTTTATTGGCCTTTTGTTGAATCAGTTTAGGAGGATAAGAAGTAAAATGCAACTTTTACATACCATTTTAATGTTTTTAAGAATGTTGGCATTGGAAAATCCTGTCAGTCTAACTCATTTATGGCTCAGAGAAGTGTTGTGTCTCTGTTCCCCAGCTTCAGCTACCCATTGTGAGACTGATTTTCATCTGCTACTGTATGGTGAAAAGTACGGCTTATGACATAAACAGAGTTGTTGCCTTAAAACTGGAAAAGGCTATTGACTTGCCATAATACTTACAGACAGTACGGGATTTTGGAAGTTGGATGTGGGTGTCCAGTAAGGACATTTTCTAAAGAGAAATGTTCCTGCATTTATTAAAATAATAACTTTATAGGTCTGGAGCAGGATCCTTGCAGTGTGGTATAAAGCATGGGACACAGAAGTTTGGAAAGGGGTATTTTCTCTTTCTTTTTTACCTTTTTTCTCTTAAAGGTTGTTCATCTTGGAATCGTTTAGCATTAAACTACTCTACTGTATGTAGCACACAGATGTGGTTTAACACACAAACTGAATAGCCTTTGCTCTTTTCTTCAAGGTTTCAGAACTACATTTTATAGTTTTTGGCAGTCTGTACCTAGGAGTTTCAAAATTGTTCTATAAGCAATATCTTGTGGTCATAAATTATCACAACCATTTTAGGTTTGTAAAAACCCTACATAAACCTCCATGTAAGCACAACAATAAAAAGTGCAAATGTGTTTAGTAATGTTTCTTGGGTCACCATTGCTCTGAGTTGTGTGTAACAGTACCCTAAAAACTACAACTGGAAACCTATCTTATTACCTATTTGTTAACTCCCAACATAGCATACTGCAGTAGTAAAATCACTAGGCTTTGCTGTTTATTGCCCTTTTGATATATGGCAACATAAGTGGACCACAGGCACTCCAAGATAAAACAGGAGGAGGCTTTTTTCAATATTAATAGTGCAGATGTCAGATCTTTGCCTCCTCAGAGCCAACAAACCAAATTTGATTGTTGTGGACTTTCTGGGAAGTTGACTTCATGCAACCCCTGGGTTCCTTATTTACTGGTAGAGAGCATTGCTCAGCACATGGCTGGCATCACAGTCATTTTGGAAGAATATTATCTAAGTGACTGAACTGTTATTGGAAACATCCCTGCAAGTTCAGCTGTACTATGTGCTTTATGAACTTATAGGAAAACATGGTTCTTGCTTCAAAGACCTTATAATGAGGTTCAAAATGAGGCCCACCACATCAAAGAGAGATATAGTATAGGAGGGAAGGAAGACAGAAGGAACTGAGGTGCTTTGTCCAGTAGAACATAGCAGAATCATGCCTTTAACTGGTTTAAGTAGCACAGTTCCAATTGTGGTTGCTCCAGCTGGTCCCCCTTTCCATGTGTGTGCCCCAGTTTCCAACAGAACTTGATCTGAATCCAAAATCTGCTCAGTTTTACTTAGGAGAACTGTGACCCAGATACATTAGCAGCTGAACAGCTGCAGAGCACCAGACTCTGGTGGTGAAGGAGGGCTCGAAAGCAACCAATCCAGAAGTGCAAACAGCTGGGAAAGATTTCTGTTGTGCACCTGATCTACTACTGCAATTACGTTTCATATTGTAGCTGCAAATAAGTGAATAATATAATAAATATCTCCCCTCATGCAGTTTTTTTTCACACAGTTCTCTAGTCACCTTTTAACTTTACATAAATGTTATATTGTGAGGAGTATGGCAAGGTATACCCAAAGGGTTCTCAGTTTCCAAGTAGTTAGTGAAACAAAATGGAACGTTATGTTCTTCAGTTGATGATGGTGCTAGGATCTCCTTCCAATAAGTGGATTATGGTCTGCAGAGTAGGTAGGCCAGATAATTGGCAGGATATGCTGGAGGAAAGAGTGAATCTAGCATATCTTGGCTTATAAGATCCATAAGAAATGCAGAAATAAGACTGATTCAAAGGGAAAGAGAGCTTTGGGTGATTGCAAAAGGAGCAGTAGGACTGTTGGTTAACAAAATATCCATATGTCATTCTTTTTTCTGAGGAAGCACTATTCTATATGACTGTGAGTAACTGAGTTCCATGTTCCCCTCCCATAGTCAGCAGGGCATGCAGCTGGACCTGGGTCTTCCACTACAGACTCAGTAAATGATGTAGAAGGTAAGGCATTGGAGTGGACACATTCTCATTTTTATCAGAGATTTCCTTCTGAAGCTGAGAAGCTTCCTGTATCACAACTGCTGTGACATATCTTTTAGAGATTTTCAGATTCAGTTTATGATGGTTTCTCACAAAACCACTGCAGAACATATTTTTCGAAGCTCTGTTCCAGAGATTATGGTTGTAGAGGATAGGTCAGTGTATATATACTATGGATGTATCTCAGAATAGAAAGAAATGGTGCATCATCCTAAGCAGCTCAGAGTAACCATTTCCTTTGCTCAGTCTCTAGAACTGGAGGCTACACATCCTGGAATAAATGATGTAGTTATAAATTGATGTAAAATAAGATTGCCTGAGACATAGATCAGCATCATCCCAGCTGCCCATTTTGTCGTACTGTTGACAGTAAGCAATCCTGTTTCTCTGTGATCACACACCTTCATATTTCTTCTTCCTTGAACTTTGGTGAAACCCTGCATGCTCAAAGCCTCACACTATCAGTGGCTCTTTAAGGCTAGCTAAAACCAGGTTAAGAACAACCAAACCTGTTCCTGTTGGATTTAGCATGTCCTTTCATTCCTGTCTGTGTGTCAGTGCTTCTAAAACTGCAGTTGCTGCAATATTGTTTAGTAAGAGTAGGCCTGGAGTAGAGCTATTCAAATAGCACAAAACCCCCCAGCAACTCTGGTGTTAACAGTTCTCTGACTGCTGAAATATTCTGCAATCAACGCATATTGCATGTACATTTCTGCTTCTCTAGGCATTTCTAATACAGAGAATTATCCAATGTAGATAATTGTAGATATTGTAGATAAATTTTTTCTTACAAAAAATAAAATTGCCAAACTGTCCAGTTCATGGAATCATAGAATCATAGAATAGTTAGGGTTGGAAAGGACCTGATGATCATCTAGTTCCAACCCCCCTGCCAGGGGCAGGGATCCCTCCCACTAAACCATGGCACCCAAGGCTATGTCCAATCCATCCTTGAACACCGCCAGCAATGGAGCATTCACAACTTCCCTGGGCAACCCATTCCAGTGCCTCACCACCCTTACAGTAAAGAATTTCTTCCTTATATCCAATCTAAACTTCCCCTGTTTAAGTTTGAACCCATTACCCCTTGTCCTATCACTGCAGTCCCTCATGAAGAGTCCCTCCCCAGCATCCCTATAGGCCCCCTTCAGATATTGGAAGGCTGCTATGAGGTCTCCATGCAGCCTTCTCTTCTCCAGGCTGAACAGCCACAACTGTCTCAGCCTATCTTCATATGGGAGGTGCTCCAGTCCCCTGATCATCCTCATGGCCCTCCTCTGGACTTGTTCCAACACTTCCATGTCCTTTTTATGTTGAGGACACCAGAACTGCACGCAGTACTCCAAGTGAGGTCTCACAAGAGCAGAGTAGAGGGGCAGGATCACCTCCCTCGACCTGCTGGTCACGCTCCTTTTGATGCAGCCCAGGATACAGTTGGCTTTCTGGGCTGCAAGCACACACTGCCAGCTCATGTTCATTTTTTCATTGACCAACACCCCCATGTCCTTCTCTGCAGGGCTGCTCTGAATCTCTTCTCTGCCCAACCTGTAGCTGTACCTGGCATTGCTCCCACCCAGCTGTAGGATCTTGCACTTGTCATGGTTAAACTTCATCAGGTTGGCATCAGCCCACCTCACAAGCGTATCAAGGTCCCTCTGGATGGCATTCCTTCCCTCCAACATATCAACCGAACCACACAGCTTGGTGTCATTGGCAAACTTACTGAGGGTGCACTCAATCTCACTGTCCATGTTACTGACAAAGATGTTGAACAAGATGGGTCCCAACAGTGATCCCTAAGGGACACCACTCATTACTGGTCTGCAGCTGGACATTGAACCATTGAGCACAACTCTTTGCGTGTGGCCATCCAGCCCGTTCTTTATCCACTGAGTGGTCCACCTATCAAATTGATGTCTCTCCAACTTAGAGACAAGGATGTCGTGTGGGACAGTGTCGAATGCTTTGCACAAGTCCAGGTAGATGACATCTACTGCTCTACCCCTGTCCATCAGTTCCATAACCCCATCCTAGAAGGCCACCAGATTGGTCAGGCAGGATTTCCCCTTAGTGAAGCCATGCTGGCTGTCACCAACCACCTTGTTGTTTTTCATGTGCCTTAGCATGCTTTCCAGGAGAATCCGCTCCAAGATTTTGCCAGGCACAGAAGTGAGACTGACTGGTCTGTAACTCCCCAGGTCCTCCGTTTTCCCCTTCTTGAAAATGGGGGCTATATTTCCCTTTTTTGCAGTCATCGGGAACTTCACCTGACTGCCATGATTTTTCAAATATGATGGACAGTGGCTTAGCAACTTCATTTGCCAGCTCCTTCAGGACCCACGGATGGGTTTCATCAGCTCCCATGGACTTCTATACGTTCTTAAGATGGTCTCGAACCAGATCCTACAGTGGGCCCAGGGTCTTCATTCTCACTGTCCCTGCGTCTGCCTTCCAAGACTTGGGTGGTGTGGTCAGAGCATTTTCCGGTGAAGACTGAGGCAAAGAAGTCATTAAGCACCTCAGCCTTCTCCACATCCAGGGTAGCCAGTTCTCCCGACAGCTTCTGGAGAGGGCCCACGTTGTCCCTAGTCTGTCTTTTATTTGCAGTGTACCTATAGAATCCCTCCCTCTTATCCTTAACATCCCTAGCCAAGTTTAATTCTAAGTGGGCCTTAGCTTTCCTAACCTGGTCCCTAGCTTCCCGGACAACATCCCTGTATTCTTCCCAGGCAGCCTGTTCTTGCTTCCACCTTTTATAAGTCTCTTTTTACCTTCGAATTTTTCCTCAGCAGCTCCTTATCCATCCAAGGAGGTCTCCTGGCCCTCCTGCAGCACTTCCTTCTAGTTAGGATGCGTTGTTCCTGAACTTGTAGCAGGTGATTCCTTGAATATCAACCAACAGTCTTGGGCTCCCCTGCCCTCCAGGGCTATATCCCATGGAACCTTACTGAGCAGGTTCCTGAAGAGGCCAAATTCTGCTCTCTTGAAGTCCAGGGCAGTGAGCTTGCTGCACACTCTTCTCACTGTCCTGAGGATCTCGAATTTGACCATCTCATGATCGCTGCAATCAAGGCTGCCCTGGAGCATCACATTTCCAACAGCCCTTCCCTGTTGGTGAGGACGAGGTCAAGTATGGCACTTCCCCTTGTCAGCTCCTCTATTATTTGCAGGAGGAAGTTGTCTTCCACACAATCAAGGAACTTCCTCCATTGCTTGTGCCGGGCTGTACCATCCCTCCAACAGATATCAGGGTGGTTGAAGTCCCCCATGAGGACAAGGGCCTGCGAGCGTGAGGCTGTTCCTATCTGTCTATAGAACGCTTCATACTAGCTAGTAGTTGTTCTTCCTCAGAATTTGATTTGAAACAGGACCCAGGAGATAAAAACAGCCAGCAACTTGACTGCAGATACCTTCTGCTTATGTGTTCAAGTGAAATCTCAGTCTCTCCTGTACCTCTGTCTTGCTCTATTCTAGGCTTGGCTGTTCAATGTGAGAGTTTGTGGGTCAAGTTCAGCCACTGCCGTATAATAGTATCACAAACCCCCACCAGGTCACTTTACAGACATCGCTCTTATGGAAAGGCTAAGGTGAGAAGCAAAACTCACCCTTCCATTCACTTGCTCTGTGCGGTGACCTCTTTCATTCCCAGGTAAAGCAAGCAGATGCGTTCTCTGCTTTCCATTACTTCTCAAAAGTCAGAAAGAAAAATTGTTTCTGGGAGTGGGTGCCAAGAAGTAAAAAAGCAGTTTGGAATATGTTTAAAGCAGAAATTTAAACCAATATGCACCTCAAAAGATGCAGAGGGCGCTCAGACACCAAAAGATCCTATGCTGCATTGAACTCGAATTTGTGTCCATAGCATTCTGTAAACTGCCCTGTATTTTGTAATTAAAATTGCTAAATAAGTGATTATACCTTCAAGTGAAGGTGTATATCCGATCAAATGAAAAGCCTTTTTTCTTCTGTTGCATAAACTCCAGACAGGATGCAAATGGTATTTCTAAGTTTCGTTTACATCTGGGAAGGGGGTAGGGTGTTTTCTGTTGTTTTTACAAGAATGAAAGCTTCTTGAAGAAATATCTCAGGTAATGTGCTTTCTTGAACTCTAGAAATGGCAATAATAGTTGAATGGTTAATGATGAAAGCCAACACACATTGTATATAAAATATTCCACTTTTTCTTAGGTATACAGTGTCTAAAATTATGACAGTGTTATTTTTAGAGATGTAAATTGTTCCTTTGACAAAATATTTTAAAGTAGATAAGTTTGTGTGTTTGGGTACATAAAGCCATAACACAGCTTTAGTATTAATACATGGCATAAGATTTCCTAGTAACTGTCTGCAGTACTTCAACATCCCTGTGTAATAATCAAAACTGTTTTTTTCCCTTCTTCTTTTAAATTTGGGCTTCAAAACCTGGCTAGATCAAAACAGAAGTATCTTGGCCTTCTTACTTCTTTCTCTCAAATATTTATTTAAGCCAGATTTTCAGATGTGATCAGCATCCAGCACTCAGAAATCTGTTGTTTTCTTATCACTAGGCATTGAAGCTTAAAATTGTCTGTTTCCAGCTCCAGTTATCTGTGCTGAGTTTCTTCTTCTTTATTCGCTTTTTTGAAAATCTATCTTTGAATATGCATGCTTAGTTAGAGATGATATGCGGAGCAATACGTAGAATGAAGGAGGATTCAGTTCTCACTCTCATTTTCATTTCTAAAAATGTTTATAGCTTTGAAAAATATTTTCATTTAGGCAGAAGCTACCCACTTCTATTACTATGTGATAGAAACATTTTCCCAAAATTTAGGTCTGTTTAAATTTAGTTTTCTGACTGAGAGAAGTACTTTGCCATATTATGCATACATAGAAATACACGTACGTAGTATATTTTAAGTTGCTAGCATTTTGGGATTATTTTTTTGTTGTTGTTGATTGTGGTTTTGGAGGGATTTTTTTTTTTGGGTGTGGTTTATTTGCGGTTCTTTTAATTTATTTGGAATCTCTTTGACCCCACAGGATTTTATTGCTTTGGAAGGGTCATAATCCCAAATCATACATCTTAAGAAAATCTGTTTTGATATGACTATGTTATAGGGGTTTGATGAAAACAGTTTGTGCATGCACACCGGCTTTTCTTATACTTTTGTTCTCTTTGATCTTTGTCTTTGCAAAGATCACTCACCATTCCACTGATCCTGTTCATATAAGTAAGCTGAGTTGATTTTCATTTGTTTGTTGAGCTGACAGATATGGTCTTCAAGGTGAGAGTGGACTGCTTTTGTGCTCTGTTACCCATATGTATACATTCTAGTTACTTATGTTTATTTCATAGTTTTTTTCCAGAAGCTATAACAAGGATTTAGTTTAAATGAATATTCCATATTTGTGGCATGTGAAGGAATGAGAAAAAGGCATTACCCTAATCCAGCTCTTACGCATCAGGGTTGGACTGTACTGATCATACTTTCATGGTTTCCCAAAGAGACGAGGCTTATGAGATCATCCTGTCTGTGTCACTATTTTTGCCAGTCTCCTCTTTCTCCCTCAGTCCTCACCAATAACTTTTGAACCTGCATGCTAAGTTTAGTCACATTTGCGGGAGAACTTTGAAACATATTAAATTCCTAGAGGTATCGTGAACACTGGCAGTCAGGTAATTGAAAGAAACTCAGAAAAATTGCCCTCCAAGGAGGAAAAGGCTTACAATGTAAATGTAATCATTGTCAGAGTGCAGATAATCCATACAGGGGCAGCTCTAAACAAAGACATTGTTTCAGGAGTTCTACTGTTTGCAGATATGTTTGAGTTTAGAGTACTAAATGTTGTACTTAGCATCAGGGTTAATCACAGAAGTGTATGGGAAATTTATAAGAACATTCTGCAGTCAGACATTAATTTATTTTCTTTACTCATTTGCACACTTCCTGTGTATGTGACACCCAGCAAACTGGTGGATGCATGCACACAAGCTGTTCATCAACCATTCAGGCTGAGCTTTGGGAGTTCAGCTCTTGACTGTCTTTGCTTCCTTCTGTTTCTACTTATAAACAAACAGTAAGGTGTATTAATATGAAAAATAGGTACTTTTTACAAAGCTGTATAATAGGACGTGCTCAAAAGCTGAAACAGTTTCACTATGAAAACCTCTTACTTCTTGGAATAGAACTATGGTATTTAATGCTCCTGCAGTCCAACCCATCATCTGCAGATATATGTTACTAGCACGCTAAATATTCCTCCTTTTTCTCAGATAGGAGGAAAAATTGCCTCTTCTCCTGTGTAAGTCATTAATAATACTCCATGTGATGGCAAGCGCAGGCCCTGGCTGAGGGTGAACTGTTTTCCCACTTGCTAATGTCATCAGCTCTAGGAATCAGTGGATGCATTCAAGTTGGCTCCGCAGACACCACTGCAGAGTGGTCACTCAGGCTTTATGCAGTAGCTGTTTGCCCGGAGTTTTTGAATATCCTGCAACGTGGGCTGCTACACATCCAGAACTAGTAAGGATGGTGATAGCATATAAAGAAATGCAGGAGAAATGATAGACTTGAAATAGGAAATAAATTGATGCATTTACATGGTTTTCAAAGGCCCATACTTAGTGTTATCTTCCCAGATAGGATTAAACAATAACAAGAACTGTATGTATGTATGTATACACACACACACACACGTATATATGCATATATATTACATTTTTTATTTTAATGAGCAAGTTACATATAGTGTACTGGAATTGTCATTGTCCACTGTTTAAGTTTTGGCTGTTCTCATGTTGTCTGTACATTACCAAACTGTAATAAAAAGGTCTGGCTACATGGTCATGACTCACTAGCAGCTGATCTCAGCAACAATGCAGTCTGGTTTTTATCTCGGAGATAAAGGAGGGGTTTTATGCACAGAGCTGTACTTTTTGATATTTAATATTTCAGGTCTCATTCCCACTGACAGTCTGGAGCAGACAGGGGTCATGACTTAACTTGTCCATGAATTAAATAGAACACTATTGATGCTATAAAGATAAGCAATATTCATTACAAAGACCACATTAAAGTCACATACTTGAAGAGGCAAGTGTTTGGAAATCAGGGCATGCCAGATTTATAATTGTCTTTGTGCTATTAATTCTGTCACTATGCACATAACCAGCTCCAAGCATTATGCTTGATACTTCAATATCAGATGTTTTGTTTCTGCTTCAGAATATGTGATATATTTTAGAATTCATTAGTGTCATAATGAAATATAAAACATCTTAGCAAAAATAAAAAAAGCCCACATCTGTTTTCTCGTCGAATTGATACCTTGGCAAGACTGAAACAACACTATTTGTTTAAGTAAGCTGTTTATTTCAAATTGGTAGCAATTAGGAATGCATTCTTTAATTGTCTGGTTACAGTTTTATTAATGTGCATGGAGAAGATGCACAAGAAAGCTGTTTACATGTTGAACTTCTGTAGGTCTTTCATTCAGGGTGAGATTCGGTTACCTAAGTGTAAGCATCTGTTGTCATTTGAGACACTAAGGTATCCCACCTGGCACCCGGCTGCTATTTCTGAAGGGTGCAAGTCCCTAATCGATCTTTTCTCTTGTCTGTAAGCTCTGTGCAAACATTTCAGATGCCTTATAGTGTCTCAAATGGCACTAGAGCTTACACATAAACAGGTAACACCACACTTAACTGATTTTGCAAGCTGGAAAATATTTTTCAAGTGGAGTTGTATGGATAAAAATGCTAATATGCAGTTTTTCTCACATTAAGGTTAATTCAAATAAGAATAGGTCACTTGCATATCAGATGTCAACATCTTTAAATAGTCTAGCACTGCAAAATTTTGTTAAATTGAACAAGATGTGCAGCAGGAAGAGGAAAACACAGTACATGAATGTATGTAACTGGGCGCTGTGCTCCCAGGGAGCTCATACCTACAGAAATAATGTAGGGCAGCATGCTTGTAAACAGAACAGTTGTAATACTGATATAAAGCAAAGATCTATCCAGCTTCTGTCTCCCTCTGTGTTCAGCAGCAGATGCTTAAAGAAGGTTGTAATCAAAACAGGATAAGCATACAGTGCTTTGTACTTAAAAGCCCTCTCTAGGATCCTGAATCCTTCAGGAATATGTCTAGTTACTTTGAATTCACACAGTCACCTTTTAAATCACTATCCCATTTCCTTGCCCAATACACTATCTATTTTCAATCAGGCTTCCCTGATTTGCTAATGAACTTCTTAGGAGAGTGATGGAATATTGTTCCCATTTCTGGCTTCAGCTTTTGGTTTTGGACATACAAAGAATTCATAATCATTTGCCCAAACCCTTTGGTACGATATCTCTCAAATTACTATCATACATGGAGCTAATTTAGTTTTTAACACTTAAACCCAGTATCTTTTTGGTGAAAGAAGTATTTTTTAAAAGCTGAGAAAAGGTTTCAAAGCTTTTTTTGTCAGTGTGTCCTTTTTTTTTTTTTTTTTTGAATGCCCAAGTAATGGCACAAAATGCTATCTTAAAATGTCTTAGATATGTCAAAATACATTCCTTGGAGTGTTACTACATGAGATGAGATATATTTGTTGCAGAGTGATATCCAAACACAGATTTTCTTGAAATCTGTGAATCATAATTAGTAACTTGTTGGGTAAAAGATGAGTTGAGTTTGCACATCTGTATTCTTCTCAGAGCTACCCTCTTAATTTGAAGGCAAGGTGCAATAGCATCTCTAACTTGCTTATCTGGTATTTGGAAGGTGAGAGGTTTGCCCCAGTTCAACACCTTCATCCTTCTGGGCAAGGTTTCTGCGAGTTGACAGCAATCAGCAGATAGTAGAAGATGAGTATAGCCACCCACAGACCTCTGGGAGGTCTTTAGCTTGCAAGCATTGTGCTGGATTTGCTTTCAAATCTCAAGGCCTTTTTCAAGTCATTAATGCAGCAGCACTAGCATGCAGCACTGAAGTCAAGGCATGAAAAACTCTTCATTACTGTCTGCAGACGTCTGTGTTCCCTGCAGGGAGAAGTTGCTTATCTTTTTGGCCTTCTGGTACAGATGTCTATGTGTGCTGGTCTGAAGCTGAGCTTCTAAACTGGTTAGTTCAGCTAATTAGTTGCCAATACTTGAAATAGGTTCAACAGCAGAAGGAATGTACAGAAGGGGTGAGAGCTCTTCTTATTAGATATGAGAGCTTGTTATTATTCAATAAATTTGTTATTTTGCAACCATACCTGCCTCAGGTCACTAAGTGAAAGATAAAATTAATTTGCAAAAGTAAATGCCTTTAAAGATGGACACAGTTCTAGGAAGTGCTTAAATGATTTTTTTATATGTACTCAGAGAGGGAAGAAAACCAACGCAAAACCAGGGAACATGAACTATGTACAGGTTTACGAAAGGATGTAAGATGGGGATTCTGTGCTGGTAATTCAGCTGTTATTATGTTTCCTTTCGTTAGATGGAGTTTTGACTACTTCAGATGTTTTCACTTTAAAACCTTCTACCTAATGTATCTCTTTTTCCCTATCCTTGCTGAAGTAAAAGAACAGAAAGCTCTTCACCTGTGTTGAGCTAAGATCTCTCCCTAATGCAGCATACTTATTTCTGTAGCCATAATTGAGGGCAGGGAAAGAGTTCCTTTATATGAAGTACACACATTACTGTACTTGTCACTAACTACCCAAGGTGAGCTTTGTAAGGTAAGGGTAGTTTCTTTGCTTAGGCTAACTCATACAATTGAAGCATAGGGCAAAATTCCCCAGAACTTTCTAGTGCAGCAGCATCTTCTGTCTCCTGTATTTCTGCTGTTCAAATCAAAAGGTGAAATCTGTAAATCCTTGTCTTGTTTATTATAAGGAAGCAAACTGTGCATACTATTTTCATCCAATAGCTTGCAATACTTAATAGGTGAACAATAAAAAAAATATTTTTTTTGCATTCAGCTGTCTCTTGGTTTCTTTCAAGTTTCGAATTTATTTGACAGGCACCAAATCAGGAACATGTAATTTTTAGTGAGTAGAGCAGTGTTTCTCTGTATTGAGCAGTTAATCAGAACTTGTCTGAACACATTGACTTTTTTGAGGCACACACAGAGCATTTTACTCTTTTTACTGGGAGGTGCATATCGTTGTATTTAACCTCATTTAACAGTAAGACGAAACAGAAAGTCTTAATTGAATGCAATTATTGGGCGTTATTAAATAATTTTATAGTTTCAAAGTTTAATTAGTTAAAACCACTATGTAAGATGTTGGCTTTTTAATCTTATTTGTAGATTTATCGCTTCAGACTTCCCTCTAGACTCTCCTCCACTCTCTCATACAGACTGCCCAACCATAGCCTGACCAATTTTTGGCAAATGACTCAAACCCAAACTCATACCTAAACTCTGAATACCCTGTCAATATTGGTTGTTCAAATCTTAAAAGTTTTTAGTGGGAGGTGTCCCTGCCCCTGGCAGGGGGGTTGGAACTAGATGATCTTAAGGTCCTTTCCAACCCTAACTATTCTATGATTCTATGATTCTATGAAAATTTTCAGCTATGTGCAGACGGTTCTCAAAATGTCCAGAGGAGACTCTAAAAATGTAAAATTCTTTCCCACTAGTTTTGTAAATGTCTATACAGTTAGAAACACAAAAACTACAGTGACATATCTTCAAGAAAATTAAGTCCCAGTACAGTATTCATACTGTGCATTTGCTGTTACCTGCAGATTGGTGCCCACTACACTCTTCAGTGTGTTTATTAGTAATGTTTTTAAGGGAAAAACATTACTAATTGCAAAAGAGTAATGAAGTCACAAGAATTAGATAAATTGCGTGGTTTGCCTTCTGAAGGTGCAAAGGTAACTTATAAATTGCAAAAACAGAGGAGCAGCACTGGTATGTGTTTGCACAAACTCTACAGATGATCACAGCACGTGTGTTAGAGACAAGGAAAGGATGGGATAGTGGATGGATCTGTCTGCACTTCTCAGCTCTGCTACACACTTCCTAATATCAACTCACTTGGAACTGTGCTGACACTACACATTTTCTTAAAGACCATGGCCCACAGGTGCTGTAGGCTTGAATCTTTTATATATAGTCATTAATTAAGAGAGGTAATCAAGGCCTCAGACTACTCCTTTTCCCCAGCCGTGTAAGTGCTTCTGAATCTGGATAGTGTGCTGGGTTGATTATTGCTTTTCTGTGTTTAAGCACACTGGAAGAGTCTATAAATATTGGAATTAATATATATAGTGTATTTGAACTCATGTTATGATTTCATTCTTCAGTGTGAACAGAGTTGCTGTATTTCTTATTTTTGTCCTTTTAAACCATGCATATGTAGCAGAATTGGACAAAGCATGCTTTCATCTAGCGTGCATGCACATCAAACCGCAGGTTTGGACCATAGGGCTTTTGTTTGTTTGTTTGATGAGGGAGGCTTATTCTTCTAGATTTCTTTGTACCTTTTTTTAAATACTTGGATCTTTATTTTTCCCTTAATGCAGCAAAAAGGGCTACATTAAATCCCAACCTATGTATAAATTGGCATGTGTGTAAACTGTCAAGACACTGGGCTTAGACCTGTGTGGAGAATTATTTTGTAAACAAACTTACAAAATAAAAATATTAAATTCCACTGGGAAAGTTAAAAATAAAATAGAATAATGTTATTTGCTTTCAGTTTTCCTGAAAAAGAATGTGAGTCTGTGTGGTATCACTTTCTAAACCTAATTTAAAGTGTAATGCCATAGAGAATGTTCATAGACATTGTTCGGAAGTGATTTATCCTTTAAATCACGGCTGTCTTACTGCCTGCCTTCATCTGATCCTAAAAGTATAAATGAACTCCAAGGCTTTGATCTGGAAGGTTCAACACTCAAAGGAGATTTTCCAGGGCTTTGAAGTTGAGCTCTAGAAGGGACAATGCACTGTGCGCTTATTCACTGGGGGAGTGCTGTCATCGTACAATCAAGCCTGTGCCAGGGTAAATTCATCACTGTGTTTGATGTAGCATTATTACATTAGTATTCATTTTAGTTTAGAGTTAGAATACTGAAAAAGGATGTTTCTTTTGCTGTTTAACTCCATTTGTTAATTGAGATAAGTAAACATTAATTCTTTTCTGACAGAATTCTTCAGTCTCCTAGTGTTACCCTTTTCACCGTTAAATAAAGTTCTGAGAAACTGCGCAAAGAGGTTCTTACTTTTATCAGCAGTTTTCTCTAAATGACAGCAGGAAGAAAAAAATATGTGGACTTTAAAAAAAGTGAAGGCTTCTTCCAAATTCAGAAGATGCCATGTGCCCTTCACTTGTGATCACATGGGCAAAATCTTGTGCCTGTAAAAGTTGTGATTAAACTTACAGAATCTTTATGATTACATGGTCTTGCAGGGTGGCATTTGTAAAGTCCAATGAGCAATTGATGTCTAAGATGGCAATGAGAATTCTATGACTTTTTTCTGATTTGAACTTCTGAATTAGAAATATGGGTTACAGCTCATAGAGTTACAAAGTGACTTGTGGCTGTGCACACCTTCACTGCTAAGTCAGCAGGCACTGAAGGTATCTCTGGGTCTGAAACTGCTACCAGAAGCACAGAGTAGGATAGAAAACCACTGTGTGAGTTTCCCCAGATAACTTGATAAACACATTTTGGCTATTCTGTCAAAAACTTTGGTGTTTTAGTTTTTGGTCTGTGCCTTTTAGGTTGAGCTGTATGGTACCTCGTTGCTAAAAACTTTTGATTGAAACCACTATGCTTGTATCTTTCCTGACCCTCACCAGATTAAAATAGAAGCTTTTGCAGATAAAAGGCTTGTAGGTTTATGTTTTCTACTACCTACCCCGAAAGAGCTTCAAGCCTCTTTCTGTAATTTCATGGTCCTTTTGTTGGAAATGGGTATCATGAGACTGGGGATAATGGCATGCTGTGGCTGGCTGTTTCAATAAAGACAGGATTATGATGATGAGGCTCACCCCTCCGTCCTTGTTGATTGGTATGATAAATAAACAGAAGTCAGCTGGCATGTTCATCTTGATATTTCCAGTTGATACTGCCTTTTTCTCACTCCTTGTTCATAAGTGAGCTATTCTCCAGCATTTTTGGGCTGGGAAGTTCTCATTTTATCAAAACATAGATTTTGTTCTGGGTTCATAAAATAATTGAAAACTGTGTCTAGACTAACTCAATAATCATTATTCCTTATTAAGGAACAAGTTTCTGGTCTTTGCATGCGATTGTTTCCTCGGTGTTTTTTTGGGTTTTTTTTTTTTTTTTTCTTTTTCCCCTTAAGAATTTCTGGTTGCTCACAGGTACATTATAGCCCTCTGGGCTCCTCTTCCCTCCAGGACTTTATCCCAAGCTTTATCTGCTCCATGAAACAGATCTCTGAAGAGGTCAGTCTAATCTCCTGAAGTCCAGAGTGGTGAGCATGCTGCACACCTTCCTCCTGCCCTAAGACTCTCAATCTACACCATTTCATGGTCGCTTCAGCCAAGGCTGCCCTTGAGCTTCATGTTCTCCACCAGCTCCTTCTTGTTGGTGAGAAGAAAGTCTAGCAAAGCACGTCCACTCGTTGGCTCCTCTATCATTTGGAGAGCATTTCCATATTGGAAAGAAAGACATGGAGGAAGAAAAGGCATAAATTTAATGAAGATTGTTTTTTTTTTCTTTAAATCTATTGCCATCTCTGCTATGCTCCTACATTTTCTCTTTATCTATATTTATTTTTCATTCTAAATTTTTCTATATAATTTCATCCCTTAATTAATGTTAGTATTTTTGTTACTCTGACCTGAATACATTCTTCATGAAGATTTTGTTATCTGTATTCTATATGTGTGTTGGCCAAGAAATAGGGGTGTTTATAATGTTAGATTTTACTCTCCACAGGGTGTAGCAGTTGTGAGCAAAAGGAGTTAGAACTGTCTTTAAACCATAAATAGATCACTACAGGATATCACTGCAGTTTACAGTAGATATACTGTAATCTTAAAACAGATTATTAATTTGTCCTTCATGAGGAAAAGAAAGACAGTTTGATAAAAAAGCAGTTTTATATTGTGTATAAGGAAGCTGACTGGTGATTTGGGAATTAATATAGTGAAGGAAATTAGTTAAAAGGTTAACTGTGCAGTTGTCCAATCCATATGAATATAGATAAGAAGTGATCGTGGACATGGGTTGGTGTGCAATATTTGCCTAAAATGCGTGTCTGTTGTACTATTGGTGTGTATCAGACTGTCATATTTGTGATTATGCAAGCCTAAAAGGTGTTTTAGAACAAACAGTGAAACCTTTCAGCATGTTTCCTGAAGGTAATTGAAGTTTGTGTGGTTGCGCTATTCAGAGGCTGGTGTGTGCGTAACCTGTATAGAAAAAGAAGGTAAGGGTTTATAGAAATCAGTGTTCTTGTTGAAGTGGGATTTTTCTTTCAAACTGAAAATGTTCTGTGTTTGAGTATTAGCTTGCCAAAGGCTGAGTTCTAAGCGCTGAAAAGACTGCTATAACATTTAGTTTAGTGCTAAAGATAACATTTAAAGCCACTACTTGTATTCTCTGAAGTAAATTGCACAGAATTTTCTGCATAGTAGTGATTAATGTGGTTTAATTTGCAATAACGCTCAGCTGTCTCAGCCAAAGATTGGGTGCAGTTGCATTGGAATATTTCTTCTGCCTCCCAAACTCCACAGAGATCTCTCCTGAATAGTGCCTGCATGTAGAGTTAATTATTATTATATTAAGTAATGATAGTATTGACATTCTCCTTGAAATACAGAGAATTATTTCTAAACTTTCCCATTTTTTCATACTTTGAGACAAAAAATTATGTCTACACAGTTGTACTCATGATTTCCATAAATTTTCAATGTCTGTAATCACTACCTCAGGATAGAGTTTAATTTTCAACATCTTCCAAAAGAAATTTCAGTCAGATTCCTAACTCTTTAGGTTTCATATAATAGCAAGACAATCTGTGTGAGTAAACAGATGCTTTGGAGACTCCTAGCTGTGCATGAAATTATTCTTAGTAAACTACTCCTGAAAAGCTGCTTTTGCAGGCACTCTAATTTTCAGTTTACTACTACTTTTCTTCTGGGAGTAAAGTCAGGAAACCTTGACCATTTTACTGTAAAATTAGAAATAAATTGAAGTGCAAACCAGATTCCTCTATGCTAATCTTGGCATTCCTTAATAAGTGTATGTAAAGATTTGATATTTTACTCCACACTGAGGCCATACACTATGGTTCCTGAATGTGAAAGACTAGTTTAACTTTCTAACATGAAGCATGGAAGTGTTTCCATATGTAACACCAGCTTTTAGAGATTAGTGAAAAGTTTTTCACTAACTTACATGAAAAAATCCATAAAGAAGCAAATAAAATATTAGTATAATAAAGGATTTATTTTTCTAATCTATTTCAATAATAGTTGTACAACGTGTCTTATAAGATTGTTGAAGTTAATTCCTGAAGCAAAAGTGAATAAAGTCACCAGAAAGAGATAAGTTTAGTGTAGTTCACTAAAGAAGCAGTTATGCAAAACCTCTTTTTTAAAAAAATAGAATCTGCTCTCCATTAAAACAGGAATTCATTCTTGTTTGAGTTTTAAAATGAGCGTTACTAAAAACTCGTTTTGAGAGTATGATTTAGGTATCTATTCTGATTAGACCCCCTTTTGAAATGGGATTTATGCAGTTAAATGTTAGCGTTTGAGTTGCAGGAAGAAAAGCTGTTTTCTTGAGTTGAGCTTTCTCAAATAGTCAAATTATTTTCACAAATGGCCTGCTAATGTATATGTGATTTAACATGTTCTTCTCACTAAAGATTGCACACTTTGGCTCTTGCATATTAGAAACTTCTTTCCAGCTACTTGAGAAGGAAGTTGGAAAGCACCAGGAAACTCTGGAAGTTTTCCTTCAGAGATGATCTGTTTCCTGCCTCTCACCCCCATCTGCTTCAGAGTAATAGATTTTCTGGAGTAACAACAGATGTGTTGCTACAGAAAATATTTTAGAAACCCAAGTCAAGCTTGAAATAGCTTACTGAGAGTTTGCAGCACTACTTGTAAGTGGCTAAATAGAAATGTCCCGTAGTAACTAATTCTCTTATATTGTTTTTGATGCACTGTGTGTGGTTGAAGGGTTGAACTTATGCTATTTCATGATAAACAAAACAAGTGACTAAAATTTAGAGTAAGTAAAACAAAATTGTTGCCTAAGCTAAGACAGACACAAATGTTTAAATATTTTGGTTGCTTTAATTATAGGATTTTAAACTTGAAGCACATATTAAGAAGCTTGTTTCCAGAAAGTTGTGGGTGTCCATGCTTTGGAAACTGTAAGCTTTTTTTTAAAATTAATGGCCAAAAATTGCGCACAAGTCCAGAATGGCCATGCTATTGTGGGTGTTGTCATTAGGATGCTGAAGTGTATAAAGGTTTGACAGAATCTGTTTCAAACCGTTCAACACATTACCTGTGTTTATAAAATACCTCTTGCTTTCTATTTCTTTAAACTGAGCTTCAAGTAGGCTCTTTTTTAGGTTGGGATTGTTGGTGACTGGCAGGGAGCTAGAGATTGGAGCATTTTTTTCTATGCCAAACGAGGTCTGGTTCAGAATTTTTGTCTTCTTGGAAATTTTCAGATTTCCACTTAGGCATGTCATCAGAATCTGGTTTTCTGCTAGATTAGTTGAGTTTGTTCATTTTCAGATCTCTTGGCTAAAGTGAAATAATTTGCCACAGTAGTTTTGTCTTTATACAAGCTGTAATTTTCAAGTGCACTTGAGTAAGTGTGAACACATACAAATGCAAAAGGCTTGAGTGGCAAAACACTGTTGGAGAATGTTCCAGCTATCCTTCCAGAACCTTTACTATACTGCTTTGTCAAACCACAGCTTTAGTGCTTTTGTGTGCTGAGATTTCTCAGTCTTGCCAGGTTATGTTAGTGATTATGCCCACAGCCTTTATAGCAAGTTTCCTAGAGTTAGGCATTCCATGTGTTATACATTTCAAAAGGCAGCCCTACAGGCTTGTTTCTTTGGTTCTTTGGGAGTAATGTAGAATCTTAAGCTAATGCACAACTTTTCAGAGAAGTTTCTGCATGGGATAATAGCCTTCCAGCTTGCAGTTTGTTTTGTCAGAAAACAGGTGATGGAAAGCAGCAGATTGCATACTTTCTCACACAAATGCGTACTTTCCCTAGCTTCAAGCTCAACATTGTTCTTGAGTCAACGGAAGCATCTAAATCTAGACCAAGAGTAACAAATCTTATGTGTTCTTCCCTTTACTGGTTTTGTCACCATTCTAGAGCTTTTTTTAGGTGGATTCAGGTTTTTGAGGTTTTCCAGCGTCATTGTTCTGAAGGCTGTAGCTTGTCTTCTTCATTGTTGAATCTTGCCAGCTTAACTTTTTGCAGAGTGGCTCGGCAGTCACAGCAGTAACTGGTACACCAAAACCTGTTTGTTTCTTCCCCTCCTCTGCCTTTCACCCCCCCCCCCTTTGAAAAAACTTTGTCTTCAATGGACAACTATCACTGATATCTAATTCAGGCTCCCTGTTTTAACAGGCCAAAATATGCTGTGCTGTTAATGAGAAAAGTGATCTTGTCCTGGCCTTATCTCTTACTTCCTATTCTTTTCCTTAAGTTGACTGCAATATTTATACAGCCATCTGGTGAACCCAGATCACAGAATTGGTGCTACTTAAATCTCACCAAACAAAAAATAAGCTGATCAGTTTTCAGTCTTACTTAAATAATAACCTTTAATATTAACCAATATGTATAAATATTACAGGGACAGATTCCAGAGCTTATCAGAAATGGACACAAAATGGACACTATTATACTAAAAATAAGATTCAAGTTTCTCCCATTACAACAGGAATTGACGGTACTAAGGGATTCCAAACACTAATTTCCATTCTGGTTTGCGATGAGCTAAACACTTCGATGTATTTGTATTTTAGTTATTTGGCTAATAGGGAAATTTCATTGAATCATAGAACAGTCTGAGTTTAAGGGATCTTCAAATGTCATCTAGTCCAACCCCCCTGCAATGAGCAGAGACATCTTCATCTGTATCAGGATACCCAGAACCACATCCAGCTTGGTCTTGAATGTCTCCAGAGATGGTGCATCCATCACCTCTCTGGGCAACCTGTGCCAGTGTTTTACCACCCTCACTGTAAGAATTTTTTCCTCACATTCAGCCTGAATCTCTCCTATTTTAGTTTAAAACGATCACCACTCGTCCTATCGCAACAGGCCCTCACTGTTAAGGTTAATAGGAATAAATAAGAAACTTAAATTTTATCTTGTTTTTATGCTATTTTACTGTCACATGAATGATACATGCATGGATCTTTTAATTGTTAACATTTGTATTAGAGCTAACAAAGCTATTGCTATGCACACTATTGAAGAGACATGGAAATAACATTTCAGTGACTTGATTGAATAGTGGTAATTTTTTTTATGACTGAATTATGCTAGTAAAATAGAGAGGAAAAAATATGTATCTCCAACTTCTCCTTTGGTTTGCAGCTCTTCCTTAATTTCTTCTCTTCTGTTCACTATTTCTGTAACCCAAACTTCTTAAATTCACAAGGGGTTTGTAATTTTTACCTATTCTTAGAAGTACAGTCGTTTAAATAACAGTGCAATCATTAGGATAAAACTTGCAAACAAAGCATCACCATTTCAATTCTTTGAAAGTCAAGTACACATTAAGTATACTTGTACTTATAGGCATCACAAAAACATGGTGGGATGGCTCCTATGACTGGTGTGTTGGAATGGAAAGTTACAGGCTCTTTAGGAAAGACGGGCCCAGTAGGCGGGGAGGGGGAGTTGCTATTTATGTTAGGGATAGGCTGGAGAGTATGGAACACTGTCTGGGGACAGGTGAGCAGTCAATAGAGAGTTTGTGGGTCAGGGTTAAAGGGAGAACAGCAATGGGAGACATTATTCTGGGGATCTGTTACAGACCCCCTGACCAAGAGGACTGTGGATGAAGCACTCTATAGACAGATAGGAACAGCCTCACGCTCGCAGGCCCTTGTCCTCATGGGGGACTTCAACCACCCTGATATCTGTTGGAGGGATGGTACGGCCCGGCACAAGCAACGCAGGAAGTTCCTTGATTGTGTGGAAGACAACTTCCTCCTGCAAATAATAGAGGAGCCGACAAGGAGAAGTGCCATACTTGACCTTGTCCTCACCAACAGGGAAGGGCTGGTTGGAAATGTGATGCTCCAGGGCAGCCTTGATTGCAGCGATCATGAGATGGTCGAATTCGAGATCCTCAGGACAGTGAGAAGAGTGTGCAGCAAGCTCACTGCCCTGGACTTCAAGAGAGCAGAATTTGGCCTCTTCAGGAGCCTGCTCAGTAAGGTTCCATGGGATATAGCCCTGGAGGGCAGGGGAGCCCAAGACTGTTGGTTGATATTCAAGGAATCACCTGCTACAAGTTCAGGAACAATGCATCCTAACTAGAAGGAAGTGCTGCAGGAGGGCCAGGAGACCTCCTTGGATGGATAAGGAGCTGCTGAGGAAAATTAGAAAGAAAAAAGAGACTTATAAAAGGTGGAAGCAAGGACAGGGTGCCTGGGAAGAATACAGGGATGTTGTCCGGGAAGCTAGGGACCAGGTTAGGAAAGCTAAGGCCCACTTAGAATTAAACTTGGCTAGGGATGTTAAGGATAAGAGGGAGGGATTCTATAGGTACACTGCAAATAAAAGACAGACTAGGGACAACGTGGGCCCTCTCCAGAAGCTGTCGGGAGAACTGGCTACCCTGGATGTGGAGAAGGCTGAGGTGCTTAATGACTTCTTTGCCTCAGTCTTCACTGGCAAATGCTCTGACCACACCACCCAAGTCTTGGAAGGCAGATGCAGGGACAGTGAGAATGAAGACCCTGGGCCCACTGTAGGATCTGGTTCGAGACCATCTTAAGAACGTATAGAAGTCCATGGGAGCTGATGAAACCCATCCGTGGGTCCCGAAGGAGCTGGCAAATGAAGTTGCTAAGCCACTGTCCATCATATTTGAAAAATCATGGCAGTCAGGTGAAGTTCCTGACAACTGGAAAAAGGGAAATATAGCCCCCATTTTCAAGAAGGGGAAAACGGAGGACCCGGGGAGCTACAGACCAGTCAGCCTCACCCCTGTGCCTGACAAAATCTTGGAGCGGATTCTCCTGGAAAGCATGCTAAGGCACATGAAAAACAACAAGGTGGTTGGTGACAGCCAGCATGGCTTCACTAGGGGGAAATCCTGCCTGACCAATATGGTGGCCTTCTATGATGGGGCTACGGAACTGATGGAGACCAGTAACGAGCGGTGTCCCTCAAGGATCTGTGTTGGGACCGGTCTTGTTCAACATCTTTGTCAGTGACATGAACAGTGAGATTGAGTGCGCCCTCAGTAAGTTTGCCAATGACACCAAGCTGTGTGGTTTGGTTTTTACGCTGGAGGGAAGGAAAGCCATCCAGAGGGATCTTGACACGCTTGTGAGGTGGGCTGATGCCAACCTGATGAAGTTTATCCATGACAAGTGCAAGATCCTACAGCTGGGTGGGAGCAATGCCAGGCACAGCTACAGGTTGGGCAGAGAAGAGATACAGAGCAGCCCTGCAGAGAAGGACATGGGGGTGTTGATCAGTGAAAAAATAAACATGAACCGGCAGTGTGCTCTCACAGTCCAGAAAGCCAACCATATCCTGGGCTGCATCAAAAGGAGAGTGACCAGCAGGTTGAGGGAGGTGATCCTGCCCCTCTACTCTGCTCTTGTGAGACCTCACTTGGAGTATTGCATGCAGTTCAACATAAAAAGGAGCTGTTGGAACAAGTCCAAAGGAGAGCCAGAATGATGATCAGGGGACTGGAGTACCTCCTGTATGAAGATAGGCTGAGAAAGTTGGGGCTGTTCAGCCTGGAGAAGAGAAGGCCATGTGGAGACCTCATAGCAGCCTTCCAATATCTGAAGGGGGGCTATAGGGATGCTGGGGAGCGACTCTTCATTAGGGACTGTAGTGAGAGGACAAGGGATAACGGGTTTAAACTTCAACAGGGGAAGTTTAGATTGGATATGAGGAAGAAGTTCTTTACTGTAGGGGTGGTGAGGCACTGGACTGGGTTGCCCAGGGAAGTTGTGAATGCTCCATTGCTGGCGGTGTTCAAGGCTGGATTGGACATAGCCTTGGGTGGCATGGTTTAGTGTGAGGTGTCCCTGCCCCTGGCAGGGGGGTTGGAACTAGATGATCTTAAGGTCCTTTCCAACCCTAAATATTCTATGATTCTATGTGCTGTCTTGAAATGCTACATATTTCACTATGATAATAGATATGTCTTTAAAATAGAAATAGTAGGCTTGTGAATTTTCTTGTGAAAGAATACCTTTTCATGGAAGACCTGCTTATAGTTGCTGTTTGGTAGGATACTTATCAAAACGTACAATAGAGCAAGAAATTCTTTATTCCCATCACTACTGAATTTGCCAAAATTTCATCTAACAATCTGCAAAATTGAAAATGCATTAACATTAACTTGAAACGAAATGTCTTGTTTTCTTTTATTATCACTTTTAGTTTTATGACATTATTTAAAAAACTTGATTTCAGGTTTCAATTTCAGTAATGTAGTTCAGTACTTCTTATGTAACCTAAGTTTAGCATCTATAAATTAAATGTTAAATAACTATTATAATATTTTTTTTAGAGAGACAGTAATAGGAATATGCTGCCTGATACAAAGATATAATATTACTTGATGAGGCATAATCTACGGCAGCCTTAATAAAAAGTTAAAGCATTGACTGATAAGTTGTCAAACAGTTCAAGCATTGTCCTCTTTGGAGTACTTTTAGTCCATTGCATTTCATGTATAGTTAATTTATCCCATTCAGCCTGTATTAAAATGTCAGTTTTACACTGAATTTTGAGGTCATGGTTATGTGTGACCTTCCCAGAAAACAACAATGGAAGTGATTCAGGATAAACAAGTGTGGAAAATGCTGTCCAGTGCATTTTCAGTTCTCTGTATTTTCAGTAGATTTTACGACTTTATGAATGTGTAGTACTGTCTTTCTAAAAGAACTTTTATTAAGTCTGCGAGACCACATGGTATTCCTGCCATTACATTGTTTGGCAGTTTCTTGACATTTCTGATGAGTTTTTCAAAGGATTAAGTTGTACAGTGTTTTCTGGAAAGTGTGAAAAGTTCCTCACACATTGTCATTCCATTTGGATATGAATCACAAGCTGTGCCATGATCTTATTCTCCCACTTGGAAGCTGAATGCAGAATGTGTAAGAAATAAAATTTATGCACGTTTTGGTAAATACCTTCTCCTGTAACACAAAAAGAGGGCATTAAATTCTATTATCAGATGTGTTGTAGAGGAAAACCAGCTCCTACGGTATTTAAAAACTAGGCTACATCAAGTGATGTGGAGCTCAGGGGAGGGGAGGAGAGCGTGGGGCAAGAAGCTAAAACCAAAAGCCATTAATCATGCACTGGACTTCAGAGAAATTTTTTTACCAGTAAAGCTAGCTTTACAGTAAACCAGCTGTAGAAACGAGTTTAACGTCCGTGAAGACTGAGACCTACAAATCTGCCTCTGTCCCATAGGGTCAAAGGGCACTTCTCCTGCAGGCAGAGCTGCAGACAGTCCTATAAATGAAGGACTGTTGCTATGACACAGAAAGATTGTCATACAGAGCAGGATGGCAAATGAGGGAAACTTTCTTCAAGCCTACACAAGGGAGTTGGGAAGAAAAGCTTGAAGTGGATAAGTGTTCTCTCTGAAAGCATATTGGTCTAAGACACTTCCTCATAGTAATTTTTCAGAGCAATATCTCAGAATGTTTTATATGGCCACTAAATTATGTGACTTGAAGTATTTAACAAATTGGACTGGGATTCTGCTCATGGCCTGTTGAGACAGGCACAGAAGTTTGGTTACATGAATCCAATTTTACTTTTGAAAACAGAGAACAAATTAGTTGCTAATAGGACTAGCAGGTAGATATTTGATAATACTTTGATTTATAATTTTTGTCATTGAATTTTCATTAGTAATTGTGCTAAACAATATTCTATTGGTCCTATCTAAATGAGTAGTGACACTCTCTGTAGGCAATGATTGAAATGTGCCTGATTATCTTTTATGCAGAACATAATAAGCACTTGTTTCATATTACCATTTTTGGTGGTGATATTAGATTGTATAGTTGATTCTCAAATTTTTTGAGTCATCACTTAGTAACTCATAAATTAAATGCTATAACAAATGCAGATATATGTATGCTCTCTTCCGCCCCGCCCCCAGTACAGGCATATTTCACATTAGATGGAGAACAACTAAAGATATTTAGGCAACAGGTAAACTAGCTATGCTCACAGTGGGAACCATCAACGCATGAAACATTAGGAAAGAATGGTATATGGACAGTCATATGACTTGATTGATTCAAGTCATCAGTCTTGACTGATTCTGTGATTTTGGGTGTTATGCAGAGATAGATAAATAACCCATTAGAGGGCAAAGCCTTCCAAATATGTCTAATGAAATAGGAACGTGTTTTAGCAGGTTGTTAGTTGATTGAAATATAATACCAATGAAACAGCTGCATGGAGAGCAAATATCAGCCAGTGTTTGAGCTAAATGATCTTTCTGCTACTGGCACATGTGAATGAGTGTTATTCAGAAAGGCCACACCTTGAAGGCTCAGCTACCTAGCACGCTGCATCATTGCATTCCTGTGACACCCTCAGCATGTTCTCCTTATCAAGAGTACCCACTTGATTTGCCAATAGATAATACAGGAAATGGAAAGGATATTCCTCCTCTTTGAGTTTCAGAATAGCCCCACAAAATAGTTGTGGGCTCAAACTTACTAAAAGCTTTATTATTTAAGAACCTAAGAATGGCTATAATGGATCAGACTAAAGGCCCCACTAAACCAGTATGCTGTCTCAGATAATACCAGGAGCTAGCTTCTAGGAAGAACATATAAACAAGGAAAGTATAAAGTTGTCCTCAGAAATTTTTTCCTTAACAAAGTATAGTGCTGTTGCCTTCAACATTTATGCTTTGTAGCAGATGGAATTAAAATCAGATTTCTGTGAATGAAGTGAAGAGGTGTCAGGTGGATTCAGCAAGAGGGGAATATTCAGCTTTGATTTGTATTGTGTATGATACACACTCACTCCCCAATGTATCAGTGTTAGGAGATTTAAAGAGTAATACATGATCTTAGAGTGAGCAGGGGTTTAAGGTTAACAGAAGTATAGTATATCTTTCTGGAAACTGAGCAGAAGATTGCTTTATATTTGATTTTTTTTAAATTTTTTTTATTTACTTGGAAAAAGAATCTAAGAGGGTGAGAGCCCTTCTAAACTATATGACTTTCAAAGGGTAGCTGGTTAACAAGGATGAGTGTTCTCATTATTGAGCAGTGACTAATTTGCAGTGTTATGGTCAAAATTTCACAGTAGCACAGTAGCACTTTCAGTTGTGAGTTTCTGATATAGAGATTCTGTCAGATTGCTGCTAGGTCACTTCAAGCAAGTAGTGAAATATTACTCTCTCACTTCACAGTAGAGAGAAAACAATCTTAACAATCCCACTTTGGGAATGCAGACTGTACTGGATCAGCAATCTTAATTTAAACATCTGCTAAATTCTTTGACTCTAGAAGGGTTAATTGCACACAGCTTTGTGTCTTAGGTTACTATAAATAGTGTTTAGAAGTAAAAGACTGGTATAAACATGACAAATGCATTAGATGAAAGAGGAGTATTCTCAGACAAATTAATTTGCTTTCCCGTCAGGAATTACCAACCAATAATTCCTTCTGTGTTTTAAGAGGCTTTCTGTGTGCAACATCTCAAGTACCAAATCTATTTTAAATCGCTATCCCTGAATACAAGCAAATGGAAAAAATGCGGTAAAGAAAAAAACTCAAGAAAAAGGAAATATTTTTTGATGAATTTAGTGACAGTTCAGTGTATGTTCTAGTGGGAAAGCAGAAAACATAAACAAATCTTTTATTTAGTCTGAGCAGGTTTGGGAATAAAATGTAGGCATTTATTGGAAACAAAACCATGATATAGTGGAATGTAATGTTTTAGTTGTGTTTTCCAAAGTCTAACTCTTCTTAACCACCTGGTTGTCACGTATGTATTTCTGAAAAATAGGAAAAAACATGTAACATATTCAGTTTTGAAGTGCTTAAGTGTTAAGATTTAATTCCCATGTCACCTGATGATCTCCATTAGTTGAAAACGTTACTGCATGAGAGTTATACCAGCTGTTGTGAATAGTTAAAGCAGAAGCCTGTGGGCTCTGTCATTGTACCAGGGCTCACAAAGCTGGACTTCTTTTGAGGGGGGAGGGTTGTTCTGGTTTTGGTGGAAATTCTCATCTTTCTTACCAATCTTTTTGAATAAATGCACCTTGAGATTATAGGGGCTTTTATCCCTTTCCTTTTGTGTTTTTAAAGAAGCTAGGGCATGTGGTTCTTTGTCCTGCTTAACACTTGTGTTTGAGAGCCGAATAGACTAGGTCAGGAGGGGACAAACGCAGAGGACTACTGCAGGTTGAAGAACTTAAAGAACTTAAAGTTTGCTCAAAATGCTATAACTTTGGGTGGTCTTCTCTGGATGACACATGGGAATAAGCATTTGAAATGCGACTTATTTTCAAATCAATAAAAGGGGAGAGAAGGTGGCTGTACTTTACAAGTATTCTCAAGGTTTTCATTTTCAAAAGCAGCAGACAAGATTTTAATTTGCAGCAGATTCTTCTTCATAAGAGCACCAGTCCAGCACAGTGCTCAGAGCTAGGGTTAAACAGCTTGAAGTAGTTAATTTTACAAACAGTGCAGTTATAATACTTTTACCTATCCTTTTGCAGGTTCATTTTCCTTCTCTTTCATCTACTAAATAATGAAAGAGGGATGTCAGAGATTATCACATATGCGGAATAGAATTTTTTCTATCAATTTATATACTTTTTTTTTTTTTGAGAGAGGAGTCTATTTTTTTAACTGCATTTCTATGCAGAAAAGTCAAATGTAAAATTTACCTAAATTATTTTATTTTATTGTTAATTACACTTAGAACATTAAAAATATGGTGGTAATGAGCTTGTATAATGCAGAAAATCAGTTTCCAGTAAACTAAGCAGATGTTGTATAAGTAACACTGGAGAACAGAATGTATTACAAATAGAGCATCTCCCCTGGAGGACAGTGTCATTGCATTACTGGTCGCTTTTTCCTTATGGAGCAAACTGGCACCTTGAAAAGTAGTGTTTAATTTCAAAAAATACAAAGGAGAAATTTCAAGCTGTGGCTAAATAAACGAGTTTTATTGAATTCTCCGTTGAAATAGCTGGGGAGGAAAAGAGTGGGAGTATTGAGGATGATGACTTCTGCCACAGAAGCTCTGGAGCTGATGGCCAGCTCTACCACCATAGGAGGCCTATGTGTCAGATGTCTGATTCCCTTCCTAAAGCACAGGAGAAGTTTAGTGGCTTAAGATAAGATTCATAGCATCCAACCACTTTGAGTGAAGATCTTATTGAGCAAGGCAACACATAAACTTGCATCCTAAGGCTCTTTGGGCTCTTTGACATAGAAGAATACACTTATTTTCAACCAGACCCAGTCTGGAATCATCTTTTACAAGCAAACACTAAAAGGTGAGTTTTTAGAAGTACAGGCTCCTTATTCATTTTTCTGCTGCAAGACAAAAAGAAACCAGTACCCAGTTTTTACATGACAGATTAGTGATTAAAACATTCATGAAGTAAGACCTAGTTTCAGTTACTTTATCAAACAGAAGAGGTTGAAAGCCAAACTTCCACCTTCTATGAGCACACACTAAAAAAAATTAATAAATGCTTAAATCAGTCATGAGAAAACAGAACAGAGAGTTGGGAGAGGAGTGTTTTATTCTTTTTGAAAATGTTCAGAAGCTGCTTATGCAGCACACAAACTATTTCAAGGATTTGCACACAAATGACACATGTATTTTAAAACAAATGGGCAGTAAAGCTAACTCAGAAATATTCGGAAGTGAATCGTTATACTAGAAATTTCATGAATGCTGAAGCATGTCAGGTCACTCAGAGAGCACTAATCAGGGCTGTGAGCATATTACAAAACAGTAGGAGTGAAATTAAATTGCATTCAGTTCATAGTGGTCATACCAAAAGCAACTCTTGACACTTTCTGCAATTACTCATTTGTGTCACTTCTTACAAATGTTTGTGATCTGATACAAATGATATGTATTTATGTGTACAGTGAGGATTTTCCCAAAGGAGACCTTTCATGATGTTATTGCAGTAATTTTCTAGAGTGTGTGCACATTGGATGCATAACTTTAAATTCAATGCAAAGGTGATGTTGGAAGTTGTTTTCCAACAGACCATGCTGGGTTGACTCTCTCTCTCTTCCAGCTGGTTATCATATGGTACAGGTCGTCCCCCTCCTCCCCCTTTCTTCATTTTATTGCAAATAAGATTGCACATTCTTACAATAGTTACAGAGTTGATATTTTTTTGGCTTCTTCTGCAAGCATTTTTTTATTGTTTAGCCCTACCCTATCCCCATATCCAGCTCATATAAAGAAGAAGAAACATTTGTCTGAACTGCAGGAGTAAATGATGACCTGCTGGAGGTAGAAAAATAGATTATTTGTGGACAAATATGTCTTCTTGAATTGTTGAATGGGACATTTACTGTGCTTAATCCTTAAAAATTATTTTGCTTTGTTCGTCATTAGGTGTAGGAAGTCATGGTGGGGAACAGCAGCTAGGAGTCAGTGAACAAAGCAAATTCAGGATTGAAAATTCAGAACATCAAGAGAAGACCCAAAGGACAAGAGTTTTCCAGAACTGCCTTTTCCAGATATATGTGCACTGGTGTCTCATGAGGATTTATCTTGAACAGAGCAGGGCTAGGTCCAGGCACGTGCAATTGGCTGAAGTCAGAAATTTCAGGGATTTCTCAGGTGTGATCTCCCACTCAAGAGCTCTACAGTAGGGAAAAAACACCTCCTGGTGCTAAGTTCCTTAGGCTCTTCTCCACCTCAGCCTTACTGTAACCCATTAGTGAGAGGAAGGAGAGAATGGAGTTAAGAATGCTCTTTAGATGCTCTTTCCAAATCCTCAATAAAACTTTTACCTCTTCTGCTGTAACCTTTTCCATTATCTACTATCCTAGTAGATCACTGAGGTTCCACACACACACTCCCCCCCGCTATAGCTGTTTAATTTTTAGTGATTTTTTTTTCTGAAAAAGAGAAATTTAGTTTTTATTTTAAACTGATTCAAATAGGCATCTAAGCTTTTACCAACTTGCACATTAAGTTGATGCACTTTAAAAATACATAACTCTGGATTTGGGCTTGCAAACGATAACTTAAGTGGTTTGAGTTTTACTTTTGTATTTTAAATTGTTTAGGGTTTTTAAATGTCATTTAATTTGCTTTTCTTAAAACAATGCACTATGCAATGCAACGTTTCCTGGTCATGATCATGATTTGAAGTTTAAACCAATTCTTAATAGCAATGCCTTCAGTTTTCAACTCCATTTTTTAACTTGCATTTATGACACACAAAATACTGATTAGTACAAATGATTTTAGGGGAAATGATTGGCATAATTAAGCCCTCTTTTTCCTCAGCTTGGTTAGTTTTTTTCCATTACTTGTATCTTTTGTCTAGCTCCAGGGCAAGCATTAGCAATGCTTAATCTTAAATTCGGCTGTGGTACACTATGGTGTGCTGCCTTGCAAAAGTTTTAGGTCTCACAAAACCGAAGTGTACCTCGGTACATATTGGTTCAAATATATGTTGTGATTTTATTATTGCTTTCACCAAAATAAAAGGTTTTGTGGCCAGTTGTATGCAAGTGACAGCTCTGTCATTAAAATTGAATAACCCTGAAGGGAGCAAAGGGGGAGATGTTTGAAAACTGGAACTTTATGGTCAAATACTAGTTAAGAACGCTCTGTCTAGGGATTTTTCATGCTGCATATGGAGATACAGATTTCTATCTTTAGAAATGAAGCTATCTGCTAGAATTCAGGTTTTACCATCAAAGGTGACTGTGTTTATTACAGCTTTCATGCTACAGTATGGTTCTTAACCCAAACACAATTACATGGCACGAATGCATGATGGGTTTACCTTTCATACCCATACTTCTTTATTTAATAAAAAAAATGATAATGTTTCCTGGGTAGTATCTAAGTATGGAATATAGAAATATATTTGCACAGTTGAAATTACTGTGCAATAGCACATTTGGATTCTCTGAAAGAAATTACTGACTTTCATAAACTTTTAATTCTAAAAGATTTTGACTGTTGAAAATGAGTAAAGGAATCCTGAGAGCTTACGCTATGTCACAACGTGACTACTCAAACTTTTTCCGTTCTTCTTAAAAGTTGTTGGTTTTATTGAAAATACTTTAGGAAAGGCTTCCAGCAGATATGTATACGTTCATTTGGATGACCATATATATGAAGAGAGAGTGGCCTCTTTAAAATCCTAGCGTTAGCTGTGGAATAATAAATTGCACATTTATTTTACCTCCTGAAAAATAAATCCATAATTTTCTTATGTATGCCTGAGGACTCTGCTGAGTAAAAGCAATGAGATGTGAATCCCATCCACTTTTCTACCAATAATTATGTACTCTTCTGTTACATTCCCGTCAGGTCTGAAATAAGCTTACCAGGTCTTTACATTGTTTCTTTGAAATTCCGGCTGCTTTCATTTAGTGTTGTGTGTGACATCAGTTTGTTTGAGGCAATGCAGTTAGAAATGTGTCAGTGATGACAAAAACATTATTCGTTGCTGGCAGTGCTAATTAGTTTTAGTGGTGAAAAAACTGTAGTCCAAAGCTGAATTTCAGTTTTTCAAAAGCAACAGTGACAAACAGCATCCAGCAAACTGAGTCAGGATTTTGTCATAATGGCAATTCTTCTGGTGCTCAGTGCAAATGTGCAAAGTGGAGAAGTGCTGCATGGCTTTTCCATCAACAAGGGCAAAAAGCTGTCTGAGATTCAGCCTCTTTGAGTCATCAAGTGGAGAACACACCTCTTCAGAAACAGACCTGGTGGTTTGTTTTTGTCAGAAAGAAAAATGCCACCTTCTCCTGATCTCAGCCACGCTCACATGACATTGTCTCTTGTGAGACAGATAAGCTTAGGAAATGTGATCCACTGGAGGGTACTGTTGTGTAGATCTGCAAAACTGCTTGTGAAATCATGCTCTGAGATGATTGTACATTGCTATGGGTAGGGAAGAGTATGAGTTAAGATTGAAATATCTTGTAAAATGGGGAAAATTATTAAGGAAAAAAAAAAAAAAAAACCAAGTTTAAATGTATTAGGGACAAGTCCACAGCCGTATACTTACACTCAAATTCAAGAATGATAAATCACGCAAGTAAAGGATGAGGAACAGGAGCAGCTTTATAGAAAAGAGTACAGATGTTTTTTCAGCACACAAGCAGAGCATCAGTCAGCAATGTCATGTTGTTGCAAGAAAGCAAATACCATCTTGGGATATACAAAGAGGAACGTAACTTTCAAGACACATAAAGTAATCCCATAAAGCCTCAGTGGGAGCATTGTGTCCAGTTTTAGGCAGCATGTTTCAAAAGAAAAAAATAACAGGCTGAGAAAGCAATGAAAATGATCAGCAAGCTAGACAATATGACCTGTGAGTAAACCTATTCTTCTACCTAGAGAAGGGAAGCTTGACAATGACTATGAGGTCTTTAGGATATGCACAAAACTTGTAGAAGAACAGGACTGAGATACACAGTTTCATTGACAGACAGGATTTAAAATATGTCATATACTATAACAAGATGGATTCCATAGAAATCTCTTGAGAAACTCACTGATCACAGGAGGTGCACTAAATCAGCCTGTATGGCCGGTCTTTGAGAGGAGGCTGAGAGAGGCTATATATAAGAAATGTCATTTGTATAAAGTTTTCTTGCTAACGAAAAGGGATTGGTTAGATACGCCCTAACCAGCTCCAGGATGGGATGACACTAATACAAAAATATTATTAATTGGGATTGTGGCTGGCTTTTGCATAGAGTTTTGAAGTATAAAGGTGTTTATTTTCTCAGATACCTTATGTTCTGTATTTTGTATTGCATTTATGCATATTATGCAATAAAGTTTGTTAAACGTGGTATTTGAACAACCCTTGCCAATTGTGCTTAAGGCCTCCCTACTTTTACTGCTCTGAGCACAAAAAGAGTAAAGGGGAACTTTAGGATTTGAAAGAGTTAATTTTCCTCGTATGATTACTGAAACTTATTCTTTCCTGGGGAAACAGACCTAAAAGCAGCTGTAGAAGTTCAAGGCTTTATTGAAGATATAATTGTCACCTTTAGTGAGGAAGTGATTCACAAATGCATTATTTCCACTGCTAGACTAAATTGTGTTATATCCCAGCAACTGAGAGCCCTGTGGTGAGACACCCACCCTCAAGAGCGCATCAGTGTTACCCTAACACAGCAGAGGCATTTCAGGGCAAGGCCACTATTAGGCTGATTCCTTCCCTTCTGTACTCATTTTTAGGATGCTCCCAAGTAACATGTTGGAGAAGTCTCATCATGATGACTCAGAAACAGGTAATTTGTCCAGTTCTGAAACCAAATGGGAGTTTGTCAATCAAAATGGTTGAAATAAATCAGTATGAACTGGGGGTGGTTGCCCTGTTTTAAAGGAAAAAAGTTAGCCATGTGTTTTCTTCACTCTCCCATTCTGGACTCTAATCCATTCCTGAACAGCGACTTCTTTTTATGTTAACTGTCAACTAGCAATTTTAGTCCTGAGTTATTTTCATTGCATCCTAGGATACCTGGTAAATTCTTGCTGGTCAAAGTCTTAACAAGTGCTACTGTCAGTTTCCCAGAAACCTGTAGCATTACACTCCAGAGACCTGATCCAAAGAGGAATATAAATAGAAAGCCTACAATGTATTGTATACTTTCAGGACTGCCTTTTATTCCCTTCCACTGTGTGCACTGTATTTTCCGCAGTGGCAGCGATGGCTATATTGGTTTCAGACCATTGCAATGGAAAGCATTTGCCACTTGCTATTTTTCTACCACATTCATTCTTCTGTTAAGTGCTTCTTCATTAGAAGCAATCCCATTGCTACCTTTTGTATTGTGTGTGATGTATTACTTTATTTCAGTGGTAGCCAATCTTCATGGGACTATAAACACATATTCTTTGTATAGCTGCGAATCATGAGATGCAGTTCGTGTACCTTGGAAGCATTGAAGAGCATTTAATGGATGAAAAATTACACTTGCCACCTCAGGATTTCACTGCTCCACTGTAGGCCTAGGCTGGCTGTGTGTGTCACTCTTAGCTTACAGAGGTGGCTCATCTCTGAACACACAACCTGGAACCCAGCACAGCTCCAGTAAAAAAAAGGATGGTTCAACTGCTCAACACCCTATGAGGCTCAGGGGTCAGAGGCTGGCGTTACTGCAGTGCATCAGGTTGCCAAACTGTAGGTTTAGACAAGGAATTAACAGGCTAAATCAAAGGAAAACATAACCATTCTGTGCTGAGGAGATGTCTACTGCCCGTTTGGACAACAGGTTATTAGGGAGAGAGATCTAGTGTATCTGATATTTATATAGATGCAGTAGTTGAGATGTTGGAGGTTTCATAGCAATTAAAGCCACACAAAAAGAAACCATTTTTAAGTAATATTGAAACAAGCTCACACTGCAGCTGAAAAAACTTTGGTAGAAGCCAACAGCAGCTCGTTTTTTCACCAGCAAGTGTGTACTGATTTAAATCTGTAGCTAACTGCTAGTCTTTTATGTTGGTTGTGTCATCAGGCTTTATTACACCACTTAATGTAATACATACTGCATGAAAAATTGTTGGCTATCTGCAGAATAGATGAAAAACTTTCAACAAGTTTTCTACCATGATGAATCTGTTTTTTCAGTATTGTTTCTTCCTGAAATGTGTACTAAAATATCCACAAAGAAAACATTAATGCCAGAAGATTTCCGGCCTCTTGTGGCTAAGCAGGGGCAAACTAGAATAGTCCAAGGTCACAAAAAAAGTATCTTGAAGTACGTGGGAATACACATTTAATTACCTATATTGTTTCCATACCTATATATATATATGTGTGTATTATTTTTTCTTTGTTTTAGGAAGTCATTTTTTCTTCCTCTCTTGGACACCAAAACATGTATTCTATCAGGCCTCATTTTCTTGTGGGTGAGAATGTTGTTGTCAGCTCTTTTAGCCTTCCTTTTCCCCACTTACTTCAGTAGATGGGTGTCAGATGTTGTTTCACTGGTGCCCACCCTCCCCACTGTGCTGTAAGTTAAGAACATGTGTCCTGGTAGAGAAACCATTAGATTCCCCAGTTTTTAATGTAGAAGTCCGTGCCATATGTTAATAATAAGGTTTGGTTGTTTGGTATTTTTTTAAAAAAGGGAATAGAATTAAAAAAAAAGCTAAGACTTTTTAAAAAGAAACTGATGGCTTTACTTGACCAATATTCTTTACATTATTGATGCTCTGTGGGCCATTTTTGGTTCATTTCAGTTTAGAAGATGAAATTAGCCAAGTCAGCTTCATATTTCTTTGATGTCTTTTGCTCCTGAAAATCATGACTTAGGATGGAAGTATTGTTTCAGCTGCCAGGACATGAAGTAGACTTTAGAAATAAAATCAATCTAGAATTTTGCGGGCTTTTTTGGATTTCCCACTAGAACACTTCTGTCTGTATTTCTGCTTACAATCCTTTTCTGTTTTACAGAACTAGACGCCATTTGAGTGTTTTATGTGTAATAGCTTACTTCACTTAATCAGTAGCCAGCATAGTCTTCTGAGTCTTTTGCAACAACTGAATCAGTTTTTGTGTCACTGCAATTATTTGAATTTCTGTGCAGGTGAGAGACGAGACAGATGATAAATCCCTTTTGTCTTCTGAACAGATAGTCAACTTGCTGCAAATCTCCCTTTCTGACAATCAGTCAATCATTCTCCAGAGCTCCAGATAATGAGTTGCTCCAAATAACAGTATCCAATCATAGTTGCCCAGGATGAAAGACAAACTTTTTTCTCACATAAGAAAAAAACAGAATAAGCAGAACCACATCCTCTCCCTTGCTCTGTGTTGCTGCATACCAATACGTAGGTAACTGGTGAATCCTTTCATCAGCCATCAACTGTGATGCCACATGTAGTCCTGGAACACAGGAAAGATGACATGTCTATTATTGAGTTATTGAGTTCTTCAGCTCAAAGAAGTTGAAGTTTTCTGCTGAAAAGTTTAAAGCTGGAACAACCTGACTTGCATGTAGCTTTCAATATGAAAAAGATATCTTTGACATGTTGGAATGTCTTGTAATTTTTGGGGTTGCCAGCACATAGTATGATCATGTGGCCAGCCAGGTCCACATATTTGTGTGTAATGTCTCATGATATGTCTGTTATTCTACTCATTAATATTAATTCAAGTGGTTAATATTAATAATTTGCAAAAGTAAATAGTAGGTGTTTAAACATCCAAAAGCAAGAGAGTACAAACTTAAGTTTGAAACCTTAGCTTCAGTCTGTTGCAAAGTGCAATGTTACCCAGCTGACCAAAGAAAATAGGTTTCAGTTGGTGTTGTCAAAGAAAAGTGCAGTAAAAATATCACAAGTCCAAATATGCAAACCAAAGACAGATGAAGCCAAACCTACGACATGCAAATGGTGCAACAGTTTGGACCAGCACTTTTTCCATGCAGATAAAGGAGTTTATATATGGTAGAGTTGTTAATTTAATTTTAGTGCTCTATAAAAATAAGCAGGTCTTGGAAAAATAAGTTTTTTTTTTTTTAAGTGAAGTTATTGACAAAATGAAGTGCTTCTTACTAAAGAAATGTGTGCCAGGATTCCTTGAGCAGTGCCATTACTAAGTCAGGGATGATTATGCTACTGATACAACCAAGACATAAGTATATTGAAGACATTAGGTATGTTAGGAATTGGTAATACTATAACTTAATGTGTGTGCCAGGATACTGGAAACAGTCTGCTGTTTGTGTTCATTACTTATAAACTGGTAAATGCAATTTTGCCCTAGCACTTGCAGTCCTGAGGGAGAACTATTTTTTTTTTAAACACATGCTATATATCCAAGATACTTTTAATTGCTTGTTAATGCAGACTAATTTCATACTGTGGTCAATGGATATGTTAGGTTTTTGTCTGACTGATCATTTTCAGCTTTTATTCTTGAAGAAAGGACTTTTAGACAGTGTACAACTTCTCTCTCATATTTTCATGCCAGCTTAAACCTAGCTTGACCTGGCACTGTGTCAGGACACGCATTTTTATTCTCTGAGTTCTCGCTGCTGGAGCTGTTCAGGACTGAGTTTGCCAATTTAGCGTCTGTTCACTAACCACTTTGAGACAAGTCTGACCCAGATGGTAGTTTTCTTTCCAGTCAGAAATAAAACTAAATTTGTTGAGGAATAAGAGCTGTGTCAGGTTTATAATGATTTATGATGGTGTCATCAGGGCATTTGGAAGCTTGTAAAAAGGTATTGACTGTTCATAGATCTTCTGAACACGGAGCAGTTTGCAAAACCATGTGTCTTGCTTTTACATGTCACAACACAAAAAGTATGGAACCACTGTGCTTTGAGTATCAGGTGTGAACAGAGCAGAATAGAGTTGGCACGCTAAACAAAACAAGGCAGAAGTACAGCTTGCATTCTTCACCAGGTATAGAACAGAATAAAAAATATCTATTTTCATGTCAAATACTGTAATGTTTGGATAAAATGAATCATTTGGGAAAGTTATTTTACATTTAAAACTTGAATTTCAGGGAAATGCAATATTACCATCCAAAATTACAGGTTTGTTCTAAATCTGATTATGTGCCTCTTAGTTCCTGGTATATTTAGGTATATTTAAGACATCATAATAGCATCTTTAATTTTATTTCAGACCTTGAATGTTATTTAAAAAGAAGTAGATTGTAACAAGCTACTGACAAAAAAAGCTTAGTTTGAGGCTTTTAGTTGTGAATATTTCACAGATGTTCTTGATTACCTGCTTAGATGAGTGGAAGGCAGCAATTTGTAACACACCTGAGTGGAATGGAGAAATATGACTGTGTAACATGATAAGCTGCTCTTGAGCAGTTTTGCCAGTCCTTTTCTGTTGTTCTGAGAGGACTTCTCCAGAGAAGAATGAGCGCTTTCTAGTGTTTTTCAAGCTTCTGTTTCAACTGCATCCTGTCCATGTTTCCACTGTTTGTGCAGAGATTGCTGTGGGAAAGAACAGAGCAATTTCAAGTCCAAAATTCTGGGAGAAAACAAGCAGTGCAAGCCAAACTGAGTGCAGGTGCATAGGTCTAGTGCTCAAAAGATCATCCCTGAGATCAGTAAGGAAAAGTCTTGTCCCTCTAAACCACTGATTCGCAAATCAAGCTCTTAGAAATGGACTTCTACAGCCAAAGTCAGGGACTGCTAGTGGATTTTTCTGATGCCTTGTGAGAAATTTCCTTTCAAAGTGTCAGTGTTCAAGGCCAAGTTGGACAGGGCTTTGAGCAACCTGGTCTAGTGGAATGTGTCCCTGCCTGTGGCAGGGGGGTTGGAACTAGATGAGCTTTAAGGTACCTTGCAATCCAAACCATTCTATGATTCCGTGTTGTTGCCATGGCCATTGAGAAAATCCAAGTTCCCTATCAGTGCTGAAATTGACACCAGTGTCTGCAGCTTTCTCAACTTTTAAGGTCTCGACCACTACTAAGAGTTCAGACTGAACTTGTGGCTGGTTTAGTACACCTCACTGACTTCAAATGTAGCTCCTCTGAGGTGTGTTTACTGATCATTACTTGTGTTTTGCCCAGCGTGCCTTAAGTGGTATTTCCTTTACACGGACAGATAAATAGGGAATGCTGCTTTTTTTATTAACTCAGCTCCTTCCCATCTGAAAACACCAGTCAAATCAGAGTGCTAATACATCACTACAGAGGAAAATATTCATTAAGCAACAGATTGTTTTCAATAAATCTAATTAAAACATGAGGAAATAATACAGCATCCTGCATACCACTAGCAATTACTGTACATCTAAATCACTTCTGCTTATTTACATCATATCTGTGCTGTCAAATATTTTACTTATATAATGTAAAAAAAGTTTAAATATAGGTTTAAATGTGTATGTATTTTTAATTTAAATGTGTTATGTTTAAATGTATGTTTATGTGTGCGTATTTTTTAATTTAAATATGTATTTTAATGTAAATTTTCCTCTACATTATGGGATAAATCACTATTTCTTTTGAAACTTTATACTGTGGTTTACAATCATGCTTATCGGGCTGTACTGCTTTTAAGGTAGATTAGACCTATACAACTGCAACGTTAATGTGCATTTTAAATATCGTAGCTTTATGAATGACGTTGCTAAGGATTAGCATAAACAAATAGTTGGAATTTAGAAAGGTAGAAGTAAAAGTGAACTCTGCTCATTCCCATCCCGCCATCTTTAACAATGAAATCCATATTCTTTCCAAAATGGAAGAATAGTGAGAGAGAGGCTGAAAACTAGGATGTGCTGATGGATTTCCTGTGACTTTGGTTGGAAGTTGGGGGTTTATTTTTGTAAATTCCATTTAAGCAATAAGTGCAAAGATAAAATAATTGAGATCTGATTTATAGAACTTTCAAAAGAGCCTGTGAATTCACAAATGCTGTTTCCTCCTACTTCTTTCACGAAATTGAATTGCCTCTTTTGAGCCTGGCAATTTTGACTGTGTTTTATTTGTATTGCCAAGAGGTTTTGCAAAAACTGGTTTGCATTCCTCTCTGTTCAGTATTTCCTAGGCATGTGGAGGAGTAGGCCTGCAGCAGAAGTACTGTGGAAGAAGGCTGGTTGTGGAAGTTTTGAATATTTAGGAGAGGGATAAGCAGCTGGGAAAGTGTGGGAGATTGCAGCCTGGATAGCAGTCATTTTATTTAGTGTGGTGTGGGAAAGTGTAAAAAGGAAGAAGAGAAAAGCCAAGAATGCATATTCTGCGATGCCCTTTGTAGAAATTTTCAAAATAAAGCCAAGGTTTTCCACTCTGAACTTCATAAGGTACATATGGACACACTTCTTTGGGGAGAGGAAAAGTCTGGGACCAAATAGTAGTACAGCTGCTACTCCCACTATAGTGAGAAATGTCTGAGTCTTTGTCACTGTATTGCAACTTCTGTTAAGTTTCCCAAGTCTGGCAAAGAGGAATTTAGGGATGTCCTCAAAGTCTGGGTGAGAGAATCAATGGATCCATTTTAATTTCAATGACAAATTTCTAAGGTGCAATGTGCCAGGAAGTAATTTTACTTTCTTCTGCATGACTGGATTTTACCACATTTATAGAAGTGGAAAAAAAAAAAGACTGGAAAAAAGATTGTTCATTTTCAGATTATGCAGGATGGAGGAGAAGGAAATGTTAAACTATGTGGAGTTCCTCTTCTCCTAAGAAATGCCTGAAGAATGGGAAAACTATCTCATGCTGTGCGCTACCTCAAACCAGTATCATGTGATTTTGATGAATCAGCAACATGCATATGAATGCCACAAACAGCAGGACTATTACTGTGCATGTATATTAAGCCATATTTGTGCTTTCCAGTGAATTCTTTAAGGCAGTGCCCATTTTCTCTTGTGTTTTCTTTTGTCCATAACATCTACATTAAAGCTGGACAAAATGAAAACTGAAATTCTTTCTTGCTGAAAGCAAGATAGAAAGTCCCCTTTGAGTTTAGCCATGCAACAAGCCTGCTACGTTAACGAATGTGAAGGAGATTTTCTGAACATACCATGGTAGCATGGAAAAAGCCCACAATAAACGCAACAACCTGTTCATTAGTTTCTACTGTGTATGAAACTCTCTTTTTTGCCAAGTCATTTTCCATTTAATTGCATTAACCAAGCACAGAATGTTGGAGGAACCAGAGTACATGTCCTTGATGCAGTCTGGAGCATCCCTAACATTTTTCATCATTGTTTCATTCTGTATAGGAGCCCTGCCATAAAGGGCAGCACTGGCATAAATTGAGCAGTCACGTTGTGTGATGCCAGCAGAGGATGAGGAAAGCAATTGATATCTGTGAATGCTCCTATAACACTTCTTACTGCCCCTTTTACTCATGTGAAAAGAGGAATCAGGACAGTGTCTGTGGTGCAACATTCATCCTACATGGATCATGTATCTGTTACCCTGAATATACAATATACTCAGTTCCTGTTTGCTTGGAACAGCAAAACCAGCAGCCAGACGTCCCAGGGACAATTCTGCTGTCAGTGCTCCAGCTAAAACAGCAGCGGCTCAGCAGCTTTTTTTTCCCTCATCAGCGGCCTCTCTGTTTTCCATGCATGCCCTCTCTTCGTTTCTAGTGTGACTTCATCTGCATCTACGTGGCAGAATTTAAGTGGCAAAAATTCTCATTGTTGCTTCTGCTGCTTCAGCAAAAGGCATAATTTCTTAGGTAGTTTCCAGCATTTCTGCTGGTTTTTGTGGTATTAAGTTGACCACTTCAAATGTAAGCACTTCTCAGTCCTTTTATACTGGGACAGACAGAGATCACAACTGCAAGTCAGCTTCACTGTCTTCCTCTGTATGCTGTGTATTTTGTTCTTTCATCTATGTCCCCAGATGGTTATGTTGTACAGACAGTAGGAATAATTTATTTGATTTTGCTTCCTGATTGTGTTTCTTCTTATTCTTTTCCTTTATAAGATACAAAGCAATAGTCAAACAAGCTGCATTGCTTGTGCTTACTTCTTTATGTGCTGGCTTGCCCCATGGAGTTCAGTGGCAAGTGACTGAATTTAGTAGGCAGCCTTTGTATTGGATCTGATAATTCCTTGTAACATTTATCGTTCTAGCAAGAAGTTTCCATCCAAAAATATTATATCTGTAAGAAAAAAAAGGTCTTTTGTTTTTAGTAGAGTATAAAAATATAGAAGTCTGCATATTAGGCAAGAGCTCATTTTATTAAACCTGAACATATATGAAAAATTATCTTTTGCTCTGAACCTAAACCCCACAAAAATGATATATTAATGACACGTATATTGAATACTCATTTTATTTTTCACAAGAAAGTTGAACATATCAGAATAACTTTCCACTAATACATACTAATTGGTTTTGTTAATGTTACGTTTAGTGACTGGTAATGCATATTGCGTCAAGAAGTTCAACTATCTCAGCCTAAAAGTGATTATCAATGCAAACAAGACAGAGACCAGAGAAAGGGTTCTGACATATAAGCAAAATAACTGGTGTTATGGTTCCAAAAGTCTTACATTTATACTTTGATTAACTAAAATTTCCTGGTAATCTAGACACTGGTTCCCAGTATCTTTTAATATATATTCAGATTAACATCTTGCAGTGGCCAAAAGTATGCTAGTGGCAGAGCAGTCCAAATAAATAGCACAAAGTTGCTGCTATTAAATGACCATTATCGAAGCCCTGATCTTGCAGGCACCCAACCACATACATAGATTTGCTCCTGTGAATGGCTTCACTGATTTCATTGGAACCTTTTGCTAGGTAAAATTATACACTACTTAAATATTTGAAAGTTCAGGACCTAAGACTGCACATGGTAGATCTTAGCAGGTAGAGGGGAAAAAATATACTGGGAACAGAAATGATAAGGCTGTTGATATATCACCTTGTTAATTTTATTATTAAAATAAGATATGCAATTGAGATACTGGGATACTTGAATATTTTCATCACATTATGGTTTAAGCTTTTTCTCATAATTTAGAAGAGGCTTTAGTGAGATTGATTTTCTTTCATCTTCTAAAAGTTTTTTTGATAAAGCTATTAGTAAGCTCATTATCAGAGGATTTTACTTGTGCATATATTAAGATTAAACTTTTTCTGTAACTTCCTTTATGAAAGCTAGGAACAAAAAATAGGGAGGAAAGAATGCACACACCTGGGTAACGTATTATGAGCCACTATTAATATATTCATCTTTTAGCCTGCCTTCTTAGGGCAATAACATCTCTTAGGACAAGAGATCACTGTCTTTTGTCTCTTAGTATTTTGTCCTCAAAACTTTGAACCCATGGCAAATTTCAGTCAAAACTGACAGACATACAACTGTGGTCTTGCATGTTCTGTGCAGATCTGCCAGTGGTGGAAAAGGGATGTAGAAGTTAAGGCCTCTACTGAATGAAAAGCAAAATGTGGCAATTAAACAATCTGTTTGATGGGAGCCAGCCAGACAAGTCAATACAGGCATATGGTCCCCGAGAAACATATGTAGACCCAGACCACAATGGTAGTGTCTCTTGGCTGACAGAAAGCCCCTAAAGGTAAGAAGTTTTCACAATGGAAAGGAGAGCATGGGGGACAGAAGACAGGAACTGAGCCTTTATTAGAGACACTGCCCATGAAACAGGTGGCTTTCATGTAGTTGTATGTAAGCTCCAATTTAAGTGGAGTAAGTTACCAGCTTTTCAAACAGATCATATACGGAGAGGTCATTTGTTTGTTCCTCTGTTCACTTCCAGTGATCTCAGGCCAGATGCAGCACCTTATTGTGCCTCTTCAGTGAAATCAGATGCTCTGCATGCACAAAAGGAAATGGAGAAATGCAGTGGTGATTGAATTCTAATCGTCCACTCTGACCTAGCAATCTTTCATCGAGTAAAATTTTGTAGCTGCCTTATAGTAGTGGCAGGTGAGAGAAAGGCATAGGATTTAGTCCTTTAGATTGATCCTTCAAACTCTAACCCATGCATTTTGTTCCTTTCTCAGCTCACACTCTGCAAACTAAATGCAAGTAGAATGATGTAACAGAGTTTGTTAAATCCTGGTGATACAAGCAGCTGGAGAACACGGTAGCTGCAGTGTAAGATAGACAGGTGAATCAACTTTACTCCTAGTACAAGTGAATGGGGGAAGAGGAAGGAAAGTAATTTAACACTACAGCAGCAGAATAAGTCATTCAGGTTCAACAGATTACTTTTATCAGGGCCACATTCATAGGGATACCATATGGTGAGTTGCTGTAAAGAATGGCCCACTCAGCTCTGCATATGGTACCCACCATTTATAATAAATGTTGCTAAATGTTTATTAAGCATTATTAAAAATCTAACATTACAGCATCCCTTCAGAGACACCAACAGCTAGGCTAAGATTACAAGCAATATCAAGCTTTCAGCTGCCTTTTTTTTTTTTTTTGGCATTTATGTAGTGTTATTTCTATGATAACATAAAAAGATTGAGCTTGTGTCATTATAAATAAATGAAGATTTTTGCTCCGATTTAGGAATTCTGGCAGCAGTGCAGACATGAGGTGCCACTTGTCATTTTGAATGCCCTTATCAAAAAAATACTTTTTTTACTTTCTTTGTTCTTGCCTTTGTGAACAAAGATTGTCTGATTTCAGCATGCGCTGGTTGTGATAATACTTAGCTTACAATGTGAAGAGGGGGGGCGTGAGTCTTTGTTACTTTAAATAATAGCATAGCTCACTAAAACTTTTGGACAGTATTTCTGTTTGGTTGATTTTTGTTTTGTTTTTATTTTTTTTTTTTTTTTTTTTTTACTGTTCAAGTGTGCAGTATTAATCTGCCTCAAAAAGAACTGAGAACTGGCTGTTTAGATTAAAAATGCTGAGTACCACAAAGTGGTCATGGTCAGGCTGGCATCCTGATATCAGTTTGCAGTGTTTGCATTGCAGTGTTGTCTTGAGTAGATACAATATGCTGACATTGCCATTTGAAACATATCATGATGAATCCAAATGGCTGGCTTTCCAAGAGAAAGAGTATCAGCCTAAGTCCTGAGCTACATCTGAATTTTGGTCTCTGGACCTCAAGTTTGCTTCATCTTGCTTTCTCATTTTTTCACCCTTTCTTTATTTCTTGCTCCTAAGAACAGGAGGAGGAATTCTGTACTTCAAAATAGAAAGCAAGTTTTTTCATCTCTTCTTATACCTTGTTCATTATGTTCCTCCCATGCCTTTCCAGGAAAATAGATGCTGTTTTGAAACTGTTCTCACTTTTCAAGAGCTGGTTACAACCAGATTTCCAGCAAATTATGACATGAGCAGTGGTTTTTCGACGTCTAGTTTACAGATCCTAAAAAATATTTATGGGTATGCAAACCTCTTTAGATATCTTGCAAATACATGCAGCATAAATGAATTTGCTTTCCTTTATGGCATTTTTCAGCCTCTTATAAATATTCTACAGATTCCAGGTTTCTGCAGGCAATAGCTGGAAAACCAAGGAGCCACTATAATACCTTCATGTTTCATCTTGGGCAAAAATGGCTATGGATTTGAGTGCTCTGTTTGATTGAAATAAATCCCATTACTCTGAAAAGAGTGGCTTAGAAATGGTTGTTTGAATTGCATTGTAACTGGAAATAATGAATTAAATTCTGGCTGTATTTAAATAATTGCAGGTTTTCGTTGGTATCTGAAAGCACACTTTTGTCATCGTGTTGAGGATAGAGGCTGAAACCAGATGGTGTTAGGGTAGAACGGTGGAAGTAACTGTCTAGAAAAGTAGGCATTTTAAGAAAATCAGGATACTGCTTAATCACTGCAATGGCATTATATGTGTATCTTGAAATGTGAAAAAAAAGATCACTTCTATAACTTGGTAGAGAAGAGTACCTGTGTTCTTGAAGGATACAATTGGTGCTGGAATGGACATTTTGGGATGAGATGTAGTTTTGAATGGTAAGGTATAAGCAAATATAGGTAATCTCTTAGACTTTTAATTGAGATAAAAATCCAAATAGCTCACTCATTGCCTACCCTTTGAAGTGCTTTATCATGTTAACTGTATTTTTATGATCTTTTTGGCATACATGAAAAAGTGTTTATATAAACATTTAAACAAATGGTCTTCTGTTATTTTCTACTAATTAATGCAGATGGTTTGTTTTACTTAGATGAGTATGGTTTGTTATTTTAGGGAGAGTACCGTGTTTCTTGTGCATGGGAAAAAGCTGTCTCATTTCATGAGCAAACCGACATCCATGCATTTTCAACAGCAAAAAAGAGGAAAAACCGAGTACCCGGAAGACTCCTCTGAAATGTGATCCTCCAGGGTATTTGTGCCTATAGCCCTGTGTGAAACCTGTTTGAGACTCAGTAAACCTTCTCTGAAAAAAACCTGTTCTGAAATAATCCAACAAATATTAGACCCCATTTCAAGTCTTCTCTGCCTAGTTAAAATGTTGCTACATAAAGATTTCCTTTAAATTTTTAAAGTTCTGACTACAAGGCATCTGCTGACATAGGTCTTCTTGACATGGTCTTCCCTTACTATGTTATTTAATGTTCTGTTTTTCTGTGGTGTGGGACTTTGAAGGACTAGAAATGAAAGAGATTTCTATATTTTTTTCTTTTATTATAATCTGAAGTAGAATTCAATAGCAGCTTTCAAATTTTGCTTCCCAAAAGGTTGTTTGGAAACCAAGCTTTTCTAATTGTCTATGGCTACAGTTAAAACCAAATCAGTATCAGTTCTACTTCAGGGCTGTCATTTTGTAGCAGCAATTTAGGAGGTAGATTTTGACACTGTGCATTTTAACCCGTGTTTTCATTTGCTCAGTTTACAGAACAAATGATTCTTACAATACTCACAGAAATAAAAATGCACTCTGTTATTATTCACTTTAGTCGTGACATCCTGAGACAGATAAGATCTAAACTGTACTAAAGGAGTTGTGCTGTATTTAAACAGGAGATAACTGTTAAAGTCTTGCTCTGCTGTATTTCTTCAGAGTTTCTGTTATGAAAGTGACAGAAATACTTGATGGACTGACTTGGGATTTGAATATTTCAGCCCATGACATTAGAAGCAAAGGTGAAGGTATTAGTGTACGCAGCTAGTGTTTTAGGGCAAAGGGCAACCTATCAAGACATTACCTAACAAATAAAAATGGAGTCTTTCACCTTATTTTTAAAAGAAAATGGTGAAGATTTACTTTTCAGAGTGATTGTAACACACATGTAGTGCTGTTTTATGTCTCCAGCAAAGTATAACAGATGGACTGTGGGTTTATTAGGAAAAAAAGTGTGCTGAAAGATTTTTATTATGTGAGAAAGAGAGAACAAAACCCAAGGAAACATCTGGACAATTAATCTCTCAAATCTGTATATAACATGAAGAAAATTACTCAAATATTTCAGAAGTCTTGCTCAGAAACAAATTAACTATTATTAGCAAAGCACAATAATTTACCATCCTACATGTAGAAAGATCTTTGCAATTAATAATTAATTGTTGCCACTTTGTTCTTCACCCATGGAAAAATAGTGAACAGGGAGAGAGCATCATGTTCCACATGAGTTTTCTACTTTGTCATTATAAAGTGATGAATCACTTTCACCAAAGCTGAACTGACCTGTTATCTTTCAAGGAAGCATATGTCATTATAGGGAAAACAGTTCTTCACCTATTATTCAGATCCGCATGGTGTCTGATTACCAACATGGAACTAAACATCTGGTAATCATGCCACCTCTTCCTGATATGTGTACACGATATGCAGTTCCACTTTGTGGGGTTTCATGCGTGGAGGGTTCTGTTTTTATTTTAAAGCTACACAATGACAGGTGAGCAAAGAAATAGGTGCTTTTTGTCTGGGCTGGTGAAAGACTATCTTTTTTGAGAGAGTACATTACTGTTCAAACTAGTGTTTCTCAAAGTTGTTGTGCCATTAAGCTGTTCTAAATGAAAAAGTTGAGGCCTACCATCACCTGCTGGCTTTTCCTCCACATGTTCTTATGTGGTGCCTTTCCTGTGAGAGCAGCAGTGGTACACTGCAAACAACAGTCATAGATTAAACAATTTATATGCTCAATTTTGTGTTCTTAGTAAGTTGATTTCCTCTCCCGCAGCTTTACATGTTTTAGGAAATGGGAAAGAGTTCTTTTAATTGGTTTACCTACCTATACCCTTTGAATTTTTGTTTTAATTTCCCCTCCTATCAAACCTACTGTGGCTTTTCTAGTAGATATTAACTCAAATGCTATTAAAAATATATACTTTGGCCTTTCTCCTCTTCTTCCAGCCAATTAAGAATATAGACCTTTGCCAAATAAGTTCAAAACAGTAGTCTCTCTGGCCTAGTGTCCCATTTCTGTCAGCCACCATGCGACTTCCAAAGCAGTCTGAGCATTAATCAAACCCCAAATCACTCAACATTGTGCAGTCTGACTCATGGATGAAGCTGGAAAATCAATATCTTTTTTGAAACTCAAACTCATTGTTTGTATCTAACCCATGTTACTGTGTGTGTGGATGTATAGATGTTATAGTTGCATATATTATTTGTCTTTAAATATCCTTTGAAACTCTTTAAACAGAATTTGCTTTCATCACTTTTTAAGTGATGAATGAAAACTGTCTACTTATGGATTGAAGGAGGAATGTGTGATTTTTATTTTTTTTCTTTTTTAGTCAATCTAACAGATAAGAAAACCTCTAAATACACAGGCTTTTAAAATAGTATGGTTCAGTACAGGCTTTTAAAAAATATAATTATTTCTGGCATTCAGAGTTTAAGTGCCCAGTATTTACATGGATCTTCCCCATCCAGTATCTCTGTTCTACTTTAAAAGGTATTGAAACTTGAGTGCCTTGTTTGTGAAGTATTTTTAGTCAGACAATTTAAAATCTAGTTTTGGTATAACACCTATTTCATGCCAACTCCGGTACTACTAGACATGGCAATGCTGACTGGGGCAGCTTGAAATAAAATGATAGTTGAAGATTACTGTAACATCCAGAGTCTGGTACCAGAAAAAGATTGAAAATTAAAGGGTAACAGTTTTCAAAACATCTTGGAAAAAGTTCTGTCATCATATCTAACAATATATTTTGCTTTGGTTTTGTCTTCTATGAAGACACAAAACAGATCTCGATTTTAGAAGTGTCAGACCGCAGAGATAGAAGATTTTGTTTTCCCTTGAATGATACTTGATTTGCTAACTGAATCATGGTTGTGCTTGTTTGAATTTACCGAGGAACTATGGCAAAAATAATTTTGATGCCCTGGAAGCACTAAAAGAAAAGACCTTGTTTTGGAAGAAGGAAAGTTCCTATGTTCTGGGGTTTGTGTGTTTGTTTGGGTTTTAATTATTAGGGAGTGGTGATGATGTCATTAAGTAAAAGAAGAAACTACGTATGAAGATAGGCTGAGAAAGTTGGGGCTGTTCAGCCTGGAGAAGAGAAGGCTGTGTGGAGACCTCATAGCAGCCTTCCAGTATCTGAAGGAGGGCTATGAGGATGCTGGGGAGGGACTCTTCATTAGGGACTGTAGTGAGAGGACAAGGGATAATGGGTTTAAACTTCAACAGGGGAAGTTTAGATTGGATATGAGGAAGAAGTTCTTTACTGTGAGGTTGGTGAGGTACTGGAATAGGTTGCCCAGGGAAGTTGTGAATGCTCCATCCCTGGTGGTGTTCAAGGCCAGGTTGGACAGAGCCTTGGGTGGCATGGTTTAGTGTGAAGTGTCCCTGCCCCTGATAGGGGGGGTAGAACTAGATGATCTATCTTAAGTTCCTTTCCAACCCTAGCTATTCTATGATTCTATGATTCAGAGAACGACCAGCCTTCTCTCAAAATGTAGTAAGAAATGTAATAGAAGTCCAGTTCAATCCAGTTATCGTATATGAACCTACTATGTTTGCATGCCATACCATGGCCAACCATAATCAACTTGGAAATCTACAGGACCAAATTTCTTCGCATAGACTGTCCTTAGTCCAAATAAAATTACATGTATGTGATGCAAAATAGAGTCCACAAGTTAAGCAGTAAATTAATTTTTAGCTTATATCTGCCTAATCCACATATGCTCAGTGAAATCAAGGATAGAGATACAAGCAAAACCAAAATGACATGGCAAGTTGAGGGTTTCTAGGAATCAGGCATGGGAAGTACTTTCAACAGTACTGTCTCAAAACCCTTTTTCTCCTTTAAAGTGTAAGGATGTTGGAGTCTCATTTGCAGCGGCTGGTCATGGTAACTCAGCAGTGTAGTAGCTGCAAAGTAATGTTCATGGCAGCTCCAGCCTTCCAAACTGTTTCTTGGGCAGCTACTACTCGCAGTGCTGGGATGCTTCAGGGTGGTCAGATACCAAGAACCTTTCATTGCCTCAGTTTGTCCTGTGGCAGTCCATTTGGTCACTCTCCCAAGTAGGTACAGTAGTGAAGACTTGAAGAAGCTCACACGCCTCCCTGTGTGTCGTGGTTTAAGCCCAGTCAGCCACGAAGTTTGCTCACTCACTCCCCCTCTTTCTTCCCCCTGCTCCTGGAGGGATCGGAAGGAGCATTGAAAGAATGTAACTCCCACAGGTTGAGATAAGAACAGTTTAGTAACTAAGGCATAACACAAATCACTACTGCTACCACCAATAATAATAATGACAAGGCAAATACAAGGGAAGAGAATACAACTGCTCACCACCCGATACCAAGCCTGACCCAGCAGCAAACACCCCCCCCCTTCCGGGTATCTGCCCTCCGTTTTTACATCCTGGGCATGACGTGCTGTGGTAGGGAATACCTCTTTGGTCAGTTTGGGTCAGGTGTCCTGTCTCTGCTTCCTCCTGACTTCCCCTCCTCCCTGGCAGAGCATGAGGCTCAGAAAGTCCTTGGTCAGACCAAACGTTCTAAGCAGTAGCTGAAAACATCGGTGTTATCAGCACTGTTCCCAGGCTGAAAGTCAAAAACACAGCACTGCACCAGCTACTGAGAAGGAGAAAAATGACTGCTACTGCTGAACCCAGGGCACTGTGTCAGCCACATCGCAAAGAGGTTTAGACAATTCATTCTCCTGCCCCCAGTATGCATCATCCTGTCCCAGGTAGGTGCCCTCAAACATCATCTTTCCAAAGGCATTGAAAAGGTTGAATTGTCATAGGAGAGTTTTTCTTTCATTTGAATGTTTGGTTTTGGCTAAATATGAGAATAAAAGAAAATGATGGGCCCATTTCATGTTTGTATTTTGTAATAACTTGGGCTTTTATATTTGGATGTACACATCCCCCCTGTATGACTGTTCCATTACAAGGTGAAGCTGATAGAGGCAAAGGCCTTGGAAAGGTCACATGTTAAGTCACTAATAGAGCCTGTGGTCACTGAGGAACAGTGGCTTTCTCCCTCCCTTCCCCTTCTCCCCAGCAATTTAGATGGTGTCTTCCTTCTGAATTGAATTCCCCTTTATGCAATGTATTTTTTTCTTGACTTGTTAGAAACATACATGAAACCTGATGATACATTTTCAGCACCATGAGCACTGAATCAGGCACTTTTTTATTCACTGGTAGTAAATTCAGTCTCTTAACCTGACAGTACTTCTAAGTTAAAACTGCTTATTTCACTGCCACATGCTTTAGTCTTCAAATTCATGTTGTATAGTCTAGGCTACAAGCGTCTAGATGTAACATTATCCAACATGTCAGTATAGTTCTTTTGAAAACATGGTAGTCTCTTTGTTGTTACACACATTTTGTATAATAATAAGGAGAGGGTGTCCAGTTCCCTATATCAAGTAATGGCAGGGCTAAAGTTGCTATCACTGAATAGAAGTTTCTTTTGATGATTGGTAAAACAATACAGTCCTGTCACAAAGACCTGACATCTGCAGCCTTTGTCACGCCTTTTGTCCAAGTCTCTGAGAGTTGCACTTGCAAACTAGGAGCAAAAACAAAAAAAGAATTCCAAAGGAATTTCTATATATTCCACATTAGTACTTCTACATGATTCTTCCAGATTCATGCTATCTCCTCATTTTCTCAGTTTCACTGAGTATTTTTGATGTTGTCCTTATTCTGATTTCTTTTTCATGCAAGTTACTTGTATGAGAAGTATTTCCTGAACCCATTTTTAGTTCTCTTTTCATATAAGCTTTCACACTGTAGAAGCTCTGCAGAGACTCAAATGAGATAAATCACTTGCCTGTACTTGGTTCTTTTCTGTAGTGACAGCATGTCTTCTCAGGATTCTAAGCTTCTTCTCAAAATTACCATGGGATCTCATAGCATTTTTATGTTGTGCTGTGCATTTCTCAACAGCATATTGCTGTTGCTCAGAAATGCTGTACTTGATGTGAAAACTTTGTACCTTGAGTACATTGTGTAATTTAAAACATTCCAGTCAGATATGATTTATTGTTTCTGTTATGTTCTATTGTTTCTGTAATTCCTGTTTGCTCCAGTACTGGTGCACTGTGCTCCAGTATCCACTCTAGTCAAAACTGTACAAATATATACAAATGCTACCTTTCCTAAAGATCCTTTTTCCAGACACCTCCTTTTGCAGAAACCCATTCTCTTGTGTGGACTGAACAAAATTTTTAGTTGGAAATTCTGCCCCTCTACTCTGCTCTCGTGAGACCTCATTTGGAGTATTGTGTGCAGTTCTGGTGTCCTCAACATAAAAAGGGCATGGAACTGTTGGAACAAGTCCAGAGGAGGGCCACGAGGATGATCAGGGGACTGGAGCACCTCCCTTATGAAGATAGGCTGAGCAAGTTGGGGCTGTTCAGCCTGGAGAAGAGAAAGCTGTGTGGAGACCTCCTAGCAGCCTTCCAATATCTGAAGGAGGGCTATAAGGATGCTGGGGAGGGACTCTTCATGAGGGACTGCACTGATAGAACAAGGGGTAACGGGTCCAAACTTCAACAGGGGAAGTTTAGATTGGATATAAGGAAGAAGTTCTTTACTGTGAGGGTGGTGAGGCACTGGAATGGGTTGCCCACGGAAGCTGTGAAAGCTCCATCCCTGGAGGTGTTCAAGGCCGGGTTGGACATAGCCTTGTGTGCCATGGTTTAGTGTGAGGTGTCCCTGCCCCTGGCAGGGGGTTGGAACTAGATGATCTTAAGGTCCTTTCCAATCCTAACTATTCTAGGATTCTGTGATTCTATATCTCTTTACTCTTAACTTTTTATTGGTGCAGTAAATCTGGGAAGCTGCATCTAGCTAATGGTATTTGTGTGCACTCTACAAATGTCTTCATACACCTGTAGATTGAAAATGCATAATTATATCAAAACTAGCACTAAAAGGACATCAGTTGTTCAAATATAATAATTCAGAAGTTGTAGTTTCACGTTATGTCCAACCTCATGTATAAAGGCCAGTCTTTAATTGAAGAATCACTTAACGTTTTTCAATAGAGCATCTGCCTCAGGTTGTATTACAACACATATTCTTAAGGGATGTTTACTCATTGCTGAAGGGCTTGGCTTTGACACCACAGTAGTCCTTGACAGAGGTTCTTTTATATATGTGTGTGTTTTAAAATGCAATTCCTAGTAACTATGATGTCTCAGTCAGTCGTCTTTGAAGCTCATGTTCAAATTCCCATTTATTTCAATGCTGCAGCTTCAGTCTCCTAACATCTGTTGGTAAAGTTTTAAAAAAAACCAGCAAAACTGCAGAAAGAAGTCCAGTGGAGAAGTTGTCTACTCATAACATATTCAACCTGAATGCCTTGGGATACTGAGTATAATGTGCTTGTCTGTCTGCATGTCAGTGTTGCCCAGGCAGCACACAGGGAGGCCCCCAGTATCACAAAGCAGGTGCATGCATGAAAGCACTCTTGAAGCAGGGATATATTCATAACTCCAGCCAGTGCAGTCCTGGCACCTTTGCATTTAACTTGACCTCAAAAACTGATTTATATGCATGATAGAGTATTTCAACTGTTGTTGAAGCTCTTCTTCCGTTAAATGAAAATTGGAAGGATAAGAGAAAGAGAATAGGTGGTAAAGAACTTCCCTCCCTGTTGTAAGGTACTGTAGCTGAATAGGAACATGTGGTTTTTATGACCAGAGGGGGGGTTGTTTTCCTGTTTTACACAGCTGAAGTCCAGAATGATTTGAGTCCTCTCTTGTGTTAAAGAAAGATACAGACTAACTGGTAGCCTGTTGAACTTTCTTGGAGCCACAATCTGATGTCATGAATGATTGTTTAGGACCAGTCATTGTCTGTGTCTGCTAGGTACCTGAAGAAAGAAATTATGGGAGACCTTGAAAATACAAATAAGAAATCCAAGGGAACCTTGTGATATCTCATGTAATTTACATGCCTCTTACCCTTATCATTTGTCAGTATTGCTTTCTTTGAGGGGGAGGGAGCTATGAGGGAGAGAGAAGTATATTGCATACACTGAAATACCAAATACATTTTTTAGTAACTGAGAGGACCTGTTGGAGAATCATTGTCTGGTGGAAAATCCAGTGTCTACAAAGTCTATTTTTCCCATGTGAATGTCTGATATACTGCCAAAACACAGCAGGAAACCAAAATTGCAGTAGATTGTTTCAGGTCAATTTAGTGCACATCAGAATTTAGTTGAATGGATTGCAAACATTTAATTTTAGATCTTACTATACCTGCATTTTCCAGCCAACACATTTCCCTCTGAGCCCTGAAATTCAAGCTCCCTGTGTCTCCTCAAGTCTGAGCTGACCAGAGGACTATTTCAGCCATAAAGTAAGAGTTTGTCCTTCAGTGAACAACCTACCACTTACAGCCTACTATTGCACTCCTCTGTTCCTGTACTGTACACGTGATTAATAGTTATGTTACTGCCACCAAAACAGCAGTGCTTAGATGACGACGCCTGGGAGAATACATGTAGTGAATCCAGATAATGAAGTAACCTGAATTAGCTCATTAAGTCATATCAGATAAAAATCAGTTACATGTGGTCAAGTCAAAAGCAACAACTTTTGTGAAGAAAAATATATCTGGGTAAGGTGGAGGTGAAACGTTAATTCATAAGCGCTTCTGCACTACATTTGTTTCCACAGAGATCATCTCATATCGACACTGAAATCTGGAGACCTTCTTGAAATGAAGGGCAAAGCAGTATATCTCTCTAATCATGTTGTGGAAATTTAGCACTTGTTCTTCTCATCTTTCATCTTTTAGCATGATTCCCTCAGTTCACTCATGTTATATTAAAGTTCAATTACTTTAGTAATATAATATTGGTGTCCAACTGCAAAGCAAATATAGGGCACAGTTTTTCATTAGCTAGAGCTCTGGAACCTTTTATTCGATTAATTATTCAAAGGCAACAGAAGAGTTGTATGAAAAAAGACTTTACATGCTCCTTTGACTGCATATGCTTACCAGAGGAACTTGGGGGGTGGAGGGGATTTATACATTGTGGTAAAAAATTACATTAGCACTTACTGCCCCAGCAGACTTCTGGGGTTTTGCTAGAATTCTCCTCTGATTATCTGTTGGCCCTGAGCAGTAAAATATAATGAAGGGCCTTGGGAACATTTCAACACATCAATTATCAGTTTTATACAAAGGGCTATCAGTGGGCAGGGTGCTTACCCATTACATTGAAAAGACTGTGGCTTTTGTTCACACGGTAATGATAGGCAATTCATGAATAGCCAACAATACAAAATCATAACATTAGCCTGGATTTGGGCAGATATATTACCACTGCCAGAAAGAATAATTTTGATGAACTGTTAAAGTCATTATTCAGTTCCATTACTCTGTCATAACATCCATTCAGCCCTTGTCTAGGTTATGTTTGGTTTGTTGTTATAACTTCTGTAGTGGAAGTCAGCTGCAGTGTAACCTTTGTCAACAAAAGACCAACGCAAACAGTTGGGTTTTGTATGTTATTAGCTGTTGTGTCATGGACTTTTTGTTTTCTTCTCTGGTGGCTGCTGGTCAGTCTCAGGGCAAACAGAAAAGTGCTATGATGGTGTAGAGATTACCTCATTAAGTGACTATGTGCTATGTTAATAGTGGCTTTGCCAATGTTTCTTTAGGTAAACCCTTGCTTTTTCTGTCATAGTCATAACACTGAAACACTTCCTGTTAATTATGAGCTTCCATCAGTGGTGCCTGTAGAACTGCAGACAAAGTGGACGTGCCACTAAACCTATTTCCTGGCTTCTTGTTTGATGTAAATTATAAACTGGTGTTATGATGATAGTCAAATGGCACAGAACCATGCAAGAGAGAGGTGGGGTTTGGAAGTACAGAGGAAGGGAAAATTGGCTGTTTTTTCTCTTCCTGCCTCTTCACACTTTTTTGAAAGGGTTATGCTGAGAAGCACTGCGCTAACTTAAGAAACATGGTGTTATCCTTGACCATGCCCTTCCCATGGAAAAATGTACATGAGTGTTGCAGAAATCCCTCTTTCAGCTGTGCAATTTGCACAGACTTCACCCAAGTGTATCCTGGGATGACCTCTCAAAGGCGGTACATATGCCCTGTTGACCACAAGGCTCCCTTATTGTAATTCTTTCTTAGCTGGGCTTGCAGCTTGGCTCTACAACTGTGCTGGAGAAAGCTGAGGATGCATCCCTACCTCAGTGGGTTGAATAGCTGTGATCAAATTACCCCTCTGCCTTCTTATGTTGGCTCCATAAAAAAAAAGCTAGTGATTTGATTTTAAAATTGGCTTTTAAGAAGAGTCTTTAGCACAAAGAGATGTTTTAAGATATCCAAGACCTGTTTTTTTAGAGTTTTGAGATGGCATTCATTTTAAAAGGGTTTGAGTATCACAGCTTTGATTGGCAGTGTAAAACCTTTGCTTTAGTGATTCTCGAGATGTAGAATTTATTCCTTTTGGATGGCTGCCTCGGCAGATCCTTTAAGAAAACAATTTTGAAAATGCTTTTTTTTTTTTTTTTGAACAGAGTTATTTTCATCTGGCTCTAGTATAATGTTCTGCCCTTATAGTAAAAGTTATCTATGTGGCCTTTAATATACTGTTGCACTTTTACAGTCTGTTAAACTGCATTGCATTTTAATTGGGCCAGTCTCCTTACTGGGGCTGGAAAGATTGGTAGAGAAAGGCTTTCTGGACATAAAATGGTCTAGCTTTGTATACTTCCTGTTGTCACATTATGACATTTGAAAGGATCATTTGCTAAAAACTTAAATATGCGCCCTGCTGTAGTTCCTTTGCCTTACCTGGAGATACTCCAGGGAATAATTTTGACTACAGCTTTAACCAAAGAACGAGAGAAAAAAAATACTGAAATGGCAAGAACAAAGGTTTGTCTTGTAACTTAACCTTTTGCCGATCTGTTTAAAAATGATACTGTCATAATGTTGTTAATTTAATGGCTTTTGATAATTGCCCTTCTGTTTGAGAACAATATTTATTGAACTCTTTTCCTTCTATTCTTTGACCTGGATGATTTGTTCTTGTGTTGGTCATACAAGTTGAAAGATGCAAGCATTTTAAAATTATTTCCTTCTTTAATAGTAAATCTTCATTATGTAAAATTTTAAAGCATTACATGTATTAAGAAGTGCAACAAAAGACACAATTTTAAATGTTCATTTTGCAAGTACCTCACAGCAAAAACCTCCCCCAAAATTCTTATTTCTGCTGTCAAGCATTACCTAAACATTAAAATTCAGTATTTTTTTAAAGTGAACGTGGAATCATTCCTTTCACTCTGAAGTCCATCTTTATTTGACTTTTAAGAAAATCTCTTGTCATTGAAGCAACATGAACCATGCTGTCTAAAAGCATAAGCCAGTGAAAGGCAGTCCCTCACTTGAAACAGGGGTGTTGGTAACAACCTCACAACACAGTGGGCTGACACTGGATCGGACAGATGTGGATAGCTAAATCCCATGTGGGGTCAATCTACATTCGTGGAACATTAATGTCTCTGAGTTTGTGCACATGCTCTGGTTGTGTTCGCATTGTCCCCAAGTTTTTCAGGATAGGAGAAAAGAAAAAGGAGAATTAAATTTGTTACTAACCAAAAATGAATGTGACCCCCTTATTTTTACCCATCTGTATGGTGGTTCCAAGACCCAAAAACTGAAATCAAGTCCATATGTTATTGCAAACTCCAAAGACTTTCTTACAGTGAGCTCTTCACAATAACTACTGTGATGAAAAAAGGACATTTTGATAAATTGCCCTCACCAAGGACAGTCTGGGAGGTTTTTTTTTCCAGTTGCATTGACTTCAGTTTTTGAACTAAACTTTGCTTGCATTGCAATTACTCATTTGATCATTAAACTAAGGTAGGCCTTGGAAGACCTGAATTATAGCAATACTGTTAAGAATCTAGGGATAATCTCTTTTTAAAAGAAAAATCTATAAGCTCTTGACAAAGGAGTTAAGCTTTTGTTTTAGATCCCGGATGCATTTTGTAAGGAATTTATGAATTCCATATAACAGATTCAATTTGAAAATAAAATGATCCATTTGCGTTTCTAATTTTCTTATTTTCCTTTAATCTTCTAGTTCAGTGCACCAACATGTACATTCTTTCTTTTGTTTGAAAGGATTTTTTCTAAGGTATAAATGTCTCAGATGGAACCAAGGACAATGGCACCAGTATGATTCAGTTTAGCCGCTGTGATTTGGAGGGCATTGTTGAAAAGAAATCTCTGGTTTAAGTCAAAACACTGAAACCAATATTTGCTTCCTTTTGCAACCTGACTCCTGTGTCTTTTAAAATATAATTTTACTGACTAGGTAACATAGAGGCCGCATGATATATCCTTCAAATAATAATACTCTTCTGGTGCATTCACTGTGACCTTTGCCTTTTAGCGCAGGTAATAGATTTGTTTCCAAAAACCTTTCTAGCTGGGCATAGCCTGGTCAACTGAAAATATGCTAAATAAAATGAGTCCTTTCTTATCTGGAAACCAAAATGGGAAGCCCCACAGTTTGATAAATCAATTCTTTCATATACCTAGGAGGTAAAAAAAGGACCAGAGGCTTCTGACACATGCATCTGCAACCTATAGATTTTTTTTGGGATGTGTGAGAAATAATTTCATGTGCATCTTTTTTTACTTTCAAAAGGGAGAGGGTTACAGGGTTGGGAAAGTTGGCACCTTCCATATATTTCAACTATTGCTGTAAAGAAGTGTTCCAGAAGTACAAATTTTAGGCTTGGTGTGGCTTTGAGCGCCCTAGGTATCTCTTAACATTTCTAACCAGTGTTTTTAGCCATTGTAGCACAGGCAGTAGTCCTAGTTATACAAAATGTTGGTATCTAAACTCATTTAAACTGCTGTTTTCTCAGAATACGCCAATTCAAAAGCTACCTTTTCATTAAGGAGGGGGCCTCTGGCTTCCCACCAGTCCATATGCACAAATCCTCAGCTTCTATTTTGTGACTGTGTGCAAGGCCAACTATCCTGGTGGCTGTCAGGAACTAAATGCCTCCTCAGATGCAGAAATGATGCCAGTGGCTACTGTGAGGCTGCTGCATGCCCCTATAGAGATGTTGTGGCTGTTGAGGATGAAAATTATGACCAGAGAAGCTTCATCCTATCCCTATCTATTAATAGGGACTCTTCTGGTGTGTTGGACTGGCTTCTCAAATATAGCAGGGTCAGCTGAGACAGGAGGAGGAAAAAGGAGGGGAAGGAAAGAAACTGGGTGGTAATGAGAGAAATAAAAGGGCTCTCCAGGTTGGGAGAGGTCAAACAGAGAATCAAGAAGTGCAAGGTTTGGGTAGACCAGGGCCTTGAGGTACTGGGAAGGGCCCTGGGATAGAGGGATTCTGGGCTTGAAGGTTGTGAACTAGCGGAGGTTAGTGCACCTGCAGTTAGTGGCCAGAAAGCAGTGGTGGACAAAGCTGGATAGGAAGGATTTTGGAATTCAAATATTCTGGCATAGAGGTTAACCAAGGGAGAAACCTGAGAAGAGAAGACTTGAGTATGAAAAAGTTTTTGTTGTTGTTGTTTTGGGGTTTGTTTGGATTTTTTGTTATTGTTTATTTGAGAGGGGCCTTCTGTAGCTGAAGAATTGAAATTACTGTAGAAATAACAGTGAATGTTGTCATACAGACATCTGAGAGTCAGGTGTTTGGTAAAAAGTGAGCAATGTCATATTAGCAGGACTCCAAAACTTCCTCTCTTTCATAGAGCACCTTTTAGCTGGGAGTCATAAAGCACTGCATAAACATAAACATATATGTATAAAGGAAGCCTGACCCATGGAAATGTTTGATTGAAGCCTGGTGAAAAAATCAGGAAGAGTGCCAAAGTTTCCTAATTTGTAATGCTTTGTTCTTGCAAACAGACAGTATCTCCTGCAGGCTGTGTGCGTGCTGATTGTATTTATTGACATCTTCATGTACACGAGTGGAAATAAATATAATCAAATGTCTTATAAATCTCAATTTACTAACATATTGTCTGTGAGTAGTGAAACTAGTGAAGCCTGGTTTCCTATGGATGTGAATTTCATGGTTGGACTCTGATGTCCCATAAAATCTAGATTCCAATTGAAGCTTTTCCCACAGCTGGGATATTTACAGAGCCTCTTGTGTGTCTGGATTCTCTAGTGTCTAATAAAAAGGGAGCTTATATTGCAGTTTTTCCTGTTCAGGGGGCACCATGAATGGGGGCTCTTTTTTTTTTAATCTTCTTTGTCTCTTACTTTTATTGTTTATTATAAGTTTATTAGAATTGTGATGACTCCTCTGTCAAACTGCTTTTAAAAGTCCATCTCAGACATACTAAGATGGAAAGCTAACAAAGATGTAAAATTATGCAGGGTGTATGATCACTACAATTTCCTTAGGACCCATTGATAAAAATTGGGTTAGCTTTTCGAGCATCATATTGTTTTCTTTCTATGTAAAACATGAATGAACACTGGTATTTACATGATTGTGTACAAACCAAAGATAATACTTTAATATAATATAAGTTACTGTAAAAGCCATAAGAAATTATTAGGCTAGTGACAATGGATGCAAGTGCCTTGGGACTTCTAAGAAGAACAAATCCAGTACCAGCAGGGTCTGTGAAGACAGGCAGAAATACTGGAAATGAGAGAATTGATATTATCCAGAAGTAAAAGCGATTGAACAGTCAATTACTTCTAGAAGTTGTTTGTTTAAACCTTTAACCACTGCTCACATTTAGAGTAAGTGCTCTAGCTATCCATCTGTGAACAAATAACAATGCTGCTGTATGTCCCTCAGCCATTAACTACAAACCCTTAGGACCAATGCCATTTTTACTTTACTGAATTCATGGGTTTTTGACAAAATAGCAGTAATAATGTGAGCTGTGAATTGCACTTGGTTAAAAAAAAAAATGAATTGCAATTTAGCACAGCCAATGAAAACATTTGTTTCACAAGTTTAAACTTTCCCATGGGAATGCTGGAGCAGCCCTTCTGATCTCTGTGTGTGTGTATTCAAAGGAAACATCTTTACAATACAGATGCTTGGGAAAACATACTGGAACATAGACACTGCTTCTCAGGATAATCACAAAAACACAAAAAACTTGCTGGTATTTGCTTGTAGTTAAAGGTTTAAAAAAATAGAACAGCAGATGATTTTTCTTTTTTTTTTTTGTCTGTGGTTTTCGTGCCAAGGGTCTCGTTTATTTTTGTAAACATGAGTAGGCATAAACAAACCTTTGTACACCAGAAGTAAAATAAAGAGGTGAGCTTGATATTTGCAGTGACAGTGGACATGGCTGCTGCTAAATCACTGCTGGACCTGGGCCAGTTAGGTCAGTATCCCATCCCACAGATCTTATATGAGTAGCTCCAAAGAGACAATGGAGGTAACTTTCATCCACTTGGTGCTTCCATAATGCATCAGTGCTCAAGACATAGTGAATCCATAAGAATTCAGCATCTCTGCTGGTCATGATTTTGTGTCTTTCTGTGACAAAACCTTTGCATCTAAGATGGATGGATAATACTTGACAAAAACCAGGTCTTTCCCTTCAGGGCTTGGTCCCTGGTGGATCATATCTCTGTAATGAATGAGCTATGGTGGCTCCGCTGAGTAGACTGTGGTCCATTTCGCATACATCTAAGTACTGATCTGTCCTGCATATTTGGGGGGAATTGGCAGGGAGACAGAGATTTCATGACTGGTAGAACTAGCTGGTCAAGTAGCAATAATGATCACCTTCAGACCTTACTCAAACTCTGGCATCAGCTCTCCTATGAGAAAAAAGTGGCTTGATGTCATTTTAACAACTCGTGAGAATTGAGCAGATGTTTGAAGGTGTTTGTCGTACAAAAATCCACAGTAATCAGTTCAAAAATATCCCATTCAGCATCAAGTGAGCTCCTAGACTGAGTCCCTGTGGCAGAGGACTCCATACTCTGTCAAAGGTGATGAAATATCTCCAGACTGTTTTGAACATTTCTTTGAAATATCTTGCTGGGGCTGAGCACCTAAATCCTGGTTGCCATGTTACTTAAATTAATCTCCTACACAAGGTTCTATGAAGGTAGTCTAACATTTACTTTTTGTGATTCAGTCTTGAATTATGATTGCTGTATCACTCTATTTTAGCTGGTCTTCTAACATGCTATGGTGCTGAGAGGCCTCAAGGGCCAGCAGTTCAGACTTGTTTTATATAAGGGCTCTCAGGATTGTCCTGCTAAAATTCTAAACACTTCCAGTAAATTACATTCTGCATTGCTGAATAAAGCAAGTGGACTTTGATGCTGTTTCCTTTCTGCTTTGACCTCACTGTGGATTCTCAGTGAGTTCAGAGTCATGACCTCCTTTGGAAAATCTCATGTCGAAATTACACTGCGCGTCCATCCTAATGGCAATCTCAGAACACAACCTGATTAAACTGCTAGCCTTTTCCTACATATTGTCTATGTGGTTTTGATATTTGATCTGTGACTATGATAGGACAAAAATTTTGGACTGTCTTAAGTCCTTAAGTGGATCATAAAATAATTTTCTACGTAACAATGTGATCTTTCTCAAAATGTCAAAGCAAATTTCAGCTACAGTGCAAAGCAGTAATTTAGTATAGTACCTTAGCCACAGCTAAATACTTGTTACCTTGACATCTGAGTAGAATGACTTTAGAAAGATGCATACATGAGTCTTGAATTATAATAGCCATATCGTTGTATTTTAGCTGGTCTTCCAACATTTTCTAGTGCTGAGCGTCCTCAGCTGACTTTAGAAAGGTGTTCAGTCATGAATAATGAGGTTGAATAGGCTGATTTCCGCTGCCAAGTTCATCTTAGGGAGAGTCACGTAATCGCATATTTGAAGAAGAATCCGCTTGTAGTAATGGATTTCTTTTTGAGATTATATAGTCAAAATGAATCTTCAACACGGCTTTTGATAGGCTTTAGAAATAGAGGCTTAGACTTATAAATCTGAGAATGATGATGGAAATGTGCAAAATGGCTTTTGGACCTTTATGCAATAACAAGAATGGATATGCATGATCCCTGTTAGCACTGCAGATCAGGAGACTACAATCTTCCCTGCTTTGTGTGCTCTTAGATAAGGATATGCTGTGGCTGCAGTGTTTCAAAGAAGGCAATTACTGTATATAAATGGTGTATTTATTTTTGTTACTCCTGATTGGGTGCCTGATTTATAATTCTCTGGAAAACAGCTGGTGTCCAAAACTAAATATTAATCTGAAATCCACAACATTCACTCAAGGGAATTTCCAAATTTTCATAAGGCAAAAGCTCTTCACATTGAGGGTGATTAAGCACTGGGGCAGATATCCAAAGAAGATGCATAATCTTAATCTCCATCCCCAGAGATATTCATATCTCACGTAAGCAAGACCCTGAGCAACTTGATGTAATTTGAATGAGAGGCAGGAATGGAAAACCACCAGAGATTTCCTCTCTTTCAGAATTCAGGGTGACTCTGAGTACTGCAGATCTGTGGGGCTGCTTGCCCGCTGTTTTGCAAGTATATAAATTCTGCATGGCAGGTATATGTTGCCTAATCTAGAGGATTTGCTCTACTGCAATGCTGGAACCACAGCTTTGGCACAGGGGGTTGGAACTAGATGATCGTTAAGGTTCCTTCTAACCCAAACCATTCTGTGATTCTGTGATTAACAAAAGGTGCATCCTTGTATATAATAGTGGATTAGACTCCTAGGACTAACACATTGTTTACTTCATACTTTCTTTCTGAAAACTCACTGCTTTCCAGCAGGGAAACTGAAAATTCTTATCATTCTTGTAGGGGCAAGAAACCCCCAAATACTTCACATTCCACTCCCTAGGAAATCTGCAGTCTATGAAAACTAGATGCATTAGGAGTTGTATGGATGGACACTCTCTGATAAAAGAGAAAAAAATAGAAAAAGGGTATGGATTTGGGACCCACATCAGGAAGAAAATGAATTTGCAGTTCAACAGGAACAGGCTTAAATGATTTTTCATTGATAGCGTGGTATCACTAAATGCATTAAGACTGCATGAAATAATTGACAAAATACTGAGTTGTGAAAGACTGAGCTATTGAGCATCTAAGATTCTTAAGTGCGTAAGATTTCTCTATCACTCTGAAATGAACATTAATATGAGGTAGTTCCTAATGGCCTTGATAAATTCATTTGAACTCTATGGCCAAAACTATTTGTATAAAGGTAACTGTTGGAAGTATTTTGTGCCCATGTTGTGCACCTAGAGAAAAAAGAAATCTGTTTGAATTTCTATGGGAAGAAATACACATTCTTTTGACATGAACGTTTTAAAGCTGCAATTCTGAATCGTTGGTATTTATTCATTGGTGATGAATAAATAAATGGCTTTGACATTTTCATTAAATTATGTATTTAGACAAGAATTTTAAAATCAAATATTGATACCATTGAGTCTGTTGTAGTATTGGTCTGATTGTCACATCTGTCATGCTGCAGCTGACAAATTATGCCAGGTTGGAGATGCTCTTAAAAGATTCAGCATAGTATTAAAATGCAAAAATACTGACCGAGCTCTTTCTCTAAAATCTGGGACTAATTAAGCAACTGTGAGCATTTTGTTAGAATCTTAAGATCAATTACCTAGGAGGAAAAGAAGAATATAATAATGATCATTTTAGATATCTAAAAGGCTCCAGGCTTTATTGAAATGCAGAAACATTTGGAAATGATCCAAGCCTCTCTTGACTGTCCTAGTCTTAATTATTCATTTCCTGGGGATATGCTAGTAACATCAAAACAAGTGACCAAACTACTAATAAGCACCATTTTGTCTCCGTGCCACATAATGTAAAATCTGGTTTAAATTTCAGAACTGCATTCGTATTTCAGAATAAAATATAGTTAGTGTCTCCAGTGCGGATTTTTGTTGGGTTTTGGTTTTTGGGGTTTGGGGTTTTTTTTATTGGAGAGCTCAAAGTGTGGAACTCCTAAGATCTTCAGCAACACAGCTGCTAAATATGAATAATTTAAGGGAAGTTTGCTTGTTTATGAGATTTTATAGGAAAATGAAAATAAGGATTTCTGTCTACAAAGCAAATTAGATAATTATTAATGGTAATGTAATAGATGTGTTGTTGTGTTGTATTGAGAGCACTACCTGGGCCATAAGTAGATAGTTCATATTAGGGTTATTTTCTGTGATATGTTGCAGGAAAAGGTTGCGTATTTAGAAAACTTTGATGTGCTTGAGCTGTGCGATTGTGTGTGTGGCTAAGCTGCATTAGTGAATAGGTTTGTCAGAGAAAAAGTACAAGCAATAGCAAATAACTGGGGCTTTATAGACTCTCAGCATGTTTCTATAATGATTTTTGTATACCTGTGTGTCTGTTGCTGTATCTATATACATTCATATTCTGTATCGGATAAACCCAAAATAGCATTGTGTACCATAAAAGATAAGTTTTTTTCTGGGTTAGGACATTCTTCTTAAGTTACTTATGGATTCTCCATTTGCAACTAATGCTGTTTTTCTGATCTCATGCTGGGTGAAGATTCTTTTGCATGATCTGTGTGCCTCAGTTGCCTGCTCAAATGTAGGAAGTGGGTGTTGTTTGTGAGCTCGTTGTTCTAGGTATTAAAGTTTATAATTTCTACTGCAGAACACTGAATAATGATGCCTTTTGAAAGGTGTTTCTAAGATCCAGATATGCCACCAAGACATGTCACAGAAGCACTTGAGTCACTTAAGTAATTTTGTAAAATGTAAAAGCATTTGGTTATGGAATATCAATTAACATATTTCTGTCTCAGGCTGCAAGATGTTCAAATAATTATAAGTGTTACTGCACCTGTGTTCTTCCATGTTAGCTATTGTATAGCTAGCCGTGAGTAAAGGCTGGGTCTTCTAACAGCACCTGCGGATCATTCTGTGCTCTTTTAGCTGATTCCCCATACTGTAGCCCTTGCAATTAACTGTAAGAAGCAATTGCAAAGAAACTTCCATTTCCACCTGCAGTGCTCAGCCTGAACATGTCCTGTGTCTGTATAGGCATCATGTAAATGCTCTTTAGAAATAATGCCTGCTTGGTAAAACCAGGATCAGTAGATCATTAAGCTGTTGAACTTTAAGAAATCTCATCTGAGCAACTGTAAACTCGGGCTTTTCAGAGACATTGTTGGGTCTGATTTGGGTGATTCCTTGGGAATGCAAATAGCACATTACTGACAGAAGTGTGACGCTTCTGTTAAGCATTAGCTTTTTGCTTTAAAGCAGAGTACTATTAGATCTTTTGACTGACACTGTTACTGATGGGACGGGAATGTTTTTTAGTACTTTTGTTTGTTATGTGGACATAAATGCTTATTTTCTCCTGAAATTCTCAGAAACTATTGTATAACTTTTGCAGAGTTGCAAAGATATAAAATAAGTATATTATAATGGTAAATGGCAGGCAGTCTCATAATAAATGTTCTAGCTGTATGCCAATTTTTATTACAATCATTTTGTGTTCATGATGAGGTGAATTATAGCTAATACTGTTTTTAATTAAAATATATTTCAGCAAGAAGTAATCTGCTTGGTTATAATTGCAAAGAGATTTCCTAAATTTGAACAAGTGTTTATATATTACAGTTAAACCAAATATATGCTTTGAAATGAGAGCTTAAAATAGCAAAATCATAATATCATAACTCACAAATTAGAACAGTCATAAGGAAATACCATAATCACAAGATTAGCTTGAAGATTAAAGTGAGGTCAGAGATTTGACTCACCAGCTGTAGTCTGACTATTTCTGAATTAAATGAGAGAACTCTGTACGGTAACACAGAGGCAAATAAGCTCTGTAAATTCATCTGTAATGTTTACTCCATTCTCATTTTCATGTGTGCTACTTCTTAGCATTTCTGGTTTACCATAAGAGTAGTTACTATCTCTTACTATTAGTGCTACTGTGTGTTTATTACAAACCTGGTTGTTGTTGGTACAGAACACTGTGATAGAGGTTAAGAGTTTCCATTCTCACTCAGCTTGAAAACACTTTTTGTTGCTTTTCCTTGCTCTTTTCTTACAGAGCCATTGATAGATTAAAGAAAAGGAAGTCATTGCACCAAAAAAACCCTATGAAGAGAGGAAAAGAGTTTCCTTATCTAACATTACTACTGTGCCATTGACTGTGGCTTACCAGGTATCATAAGTTAAGTAAAGCTAAGCCTGACCGTTACTTGACTACAAAATCGTGAGGGAAATACTAATTGCTTCAGGAAGTAGAGCAGATTTTTTTGGCTGAAACATCCTTCTTTTGTGTTTGGCTTGTTCCATTCCTGCAGTTGAGTGTTAGAAGTGCATACTGCCACTGGAAGTATTCAGATGTGTTTTGAAATACATACCCAGCAAAAAGTAGCAACACTTTATATAGTTGTGTTAAGCATGGTAAAAATCAGGTGGTGTTTCCTGGCACTGAAAAATCCAGACATCTCTGCAAATGTATTAAGTGCCTTTGTAGTCCAGCTGGCACCTCTTTCTTCCAAAAAAAAAAAAGAAGTGTCACTGTCCAATATGCAACAGAATACACCCACAAGTTGGCATTGATTTTTCTGAATCAGAGGTTGCAGCAGATATTTCTGTTATTCATTCTTACCATATTTTTCACAAAAAGACATTAAAGGTCTTAAATTGACTGTTTTAAATGCTATCAATAATGAGAAATACGAGGTTTATAAAACGATTTGTACAAACCTTGGAATAATTTCTTAGTGACAGACAAAATCAACATTTAATATGAGTCTCAGATGAAGACTTTATGCAGGCCTAGATATTTCCTGAAATGAAGAGAAATTTTCCCTCATTATAAAAATAGCGAGCCACAGGAAAATGAAAACTTAGGCTTATAGGTTACAAAAAATACTCTTTCGTGTTCAGAATGGTGTCTTTAGTAAGCATCCTCATTTAGCTTAATGACCTTAATATGAAGAGTTGATTTCAAGAGTCTAGTGAGACTGGAACCGAAAGTATTTTGTCTAATATTCAGCACACATGTTTCTAATGGATGCACATATTCTTGCAGTCTCACTGCTCTGAAACTTTTGATCCGTAAAACCAGGCTCTTCAGTTATTTCTACCCACCTGCTATTTAAGGATATATTTTATCCCACTCATAACTCAAATTGAAATTATGGCCTTCACTAAAAGGCAAAGAGAGGAGCACCCCTTTTCCCTTTGGAAAAGAAAACTCTAAAGAACAATTAGTAGAGATCTGCAAAGGAGAACTTCATATTCTGTTCCTCTGAGCTTTCTAACCAAACCAGTTCTTCCAGTTGGTGATAATTAAAGCCCTTGTGGACAGATGCAAAACAGACCAAAAAGATCAAATGAGTCACAGTGATTACACTTAAGTCCTCCCTGTAGCGGTGGACATGCAGGTGAAGTTCATGGCAGGGCAGTACTTATCCTCATCATCAACAACCCTAAGCTCAGCATGGCACAGAGGCCTGTGTCCTCGAGTTTCTTCTTGTTTAGGCAAGAGTGAGAATTTGGCCCTAGTATCCATGGGTGTTCAGAGGTCATCTAAGCCTTGTCACTTCAGAATTCTGCATTATCATTATTCTACCAAAATCACAATATGGTCTTGAGCACTCATCACTGTAAATAGTGGTAGAAAGTAGGACAATTTCTGCATGAAATACACTGGGTTACAAGAACAGAGTTGAGCCCAGCCTGTGAGCCCTACCACACTGCCAGGATTGTGCAGTCCTGTTAAGCATTACATTGGTCAGAGTGTTTGGATCAGAGCTGACTTGCACCCTAATAGCTGAGGGGCTACACAGAATTAACTAGTATCTGTGGGCATCCTCTCTGTGCAGCACGCACTTTGCTAGCTCATATATTATTTATCTTCATCCTTTTCCAGTATTTCATGAAAGCAGTTATATGGTCTCAAGGGCTAGAGTTTTAAGAAGACACCAGACATGCAATAAAGTAGCGAGATCTGGAAACTGAAATAATCCTGTACATCAAAAAAAGAATTTAATACAATTTGGGTTTTTTACTTCTGTACCATTGAAGATATTTTCTGCATGTGCTCGTGCTGGTCAACAATATGGGGTTGTTGTCCAAACCCACAAATCAGGTAAAACAACCCAGAAATTTTGTTACTCTTTTTGTGTAGCTTTCTCCCTTGATAACTACCCATCACGTCTCTGTTTAAAGTTCATGGACAAAAGTTTTCATCCGTGTAGGCCTCATAAAGTGCAACTCCTACCAAATGAAGTAACCATGCAATCACACGTGGCTTGCACATCACCATGTCTCAGAAAACCTCTTGGTGCTCTCAGGCAAGCTTGTGGCCCAAGCTTCAGGTCCTGTGATTGGGTTTGTATGCAATAAGGGCTGTGTGGTTCCAGATCAGGACCTGCATATTATCAACCCTTTGCATGAAATCTGTGAGTGCTTCTTGAATCTAAAAACTCTCAGTGTGCAAGTGTGCACATACTTCAGAATGTGCAGAGTATCAAACATTTGAAGTCAGGAAGATTGAATTTGTTTTCCTCTTTTAGAACAGGCACTTAAATACATTATTTTTCATGAATGCTTGGCAGGGACAATGTGTATATAATGTAGGCCTCTGGTGAAATCAAAGTCAGCTGATCAAACTACATCTTTGAAAATGCAGTAAAGTAACGTTTTGGAAGGCAAGATTTTTAAATTTAATATAACATATGTTCAGCAAATTAAGCTGAGAGCCCAAGGGCAAATAATTTGTTCATTCATGGATTCCGTGTGTTTGCAACAACATAGAAAACTGGCATTCAGTTCTTTACCTGCAGAGCTTTTCTAGCACAGCTGGAGCTCTCTTTAACAGTAACCTTCTTCCTCTGGCAGAGCGGCAGAAGCTCAGCCAGGAAGCATACTGACTGCTTGCATGAGTGAGAAGAGTTGCTTTTGGCCTCCAAGCAGCCTTTTTTCTCTGTATGAGGAAGACCAGCTCCATCTTCAGAACAAGGCGATATCCTGAAAAAGTCCTGTGTTCCAGAAACCAGTTATGTTTTCAGCTATTTGTAACTTTGTTTCATGGTAACAGAGTTTTTTGAATGGAAAAGGTGAAGTAAATTTAATAGATACTATGAAAAGGGAAAGCCTTGATTTTTGCATGCAATCAGGATGTGAGGATGATGGAGGCAGTGTTACTTCAGTTTGGGAAGGAGGGATGAGTGGATTTGGACTTTCTTCCCCCTCTTCCCCCATTTTCCTGGATTCACTACAAGTTCTTTGTGGCAGACTAAGAACTTCTCTGACCTCAGATTGTGCCTCCGATTTAAGCTTATTACAGATAACTATCAAGCTTTTTCTCCACATCTATAAATCCATAATTAACTCTGGCTGTAGCACAGACTGTTACAGGACTTCTGCTTTACAGGCCCGTCAAAGAATTTGAAATCCCATAGAAGACATTGTCCATTTAGTCCTTAACTTCTTATCAGTGGCATTTCCTGTTAGCCTAAATACATCCCCAATTAAATCACATGCCTCTGCCTTGAGCCTGTTTTACTTAGGTAGTTTCTATTGCTCAGTGAGCTTTCTTTCTCCCTGCGTTTTTGGTTTTTTCCCATTCTTTTTAAAGAAGGATTTTCATACCCAAGAAAGCTTTCAGACATGCCAGACATAAATCCTGGCTACTGTGAGGTGATGCAGACCTGAGTGAAACTGCCTTGATTCCACAGAGGAGGGGTTGGAACAATCCAGAGGAAGGGCTGTGTCTTTTTCATTCTGTCTTTTGAACCCATTACAAAAATAGTTGACCACCTAAAAGAATAGTGGGTAAAAGGGTGTCTCAGGTGCAAAGGGCAGGAGGTCTGTGACATGGGTGTTCCTGTGGAAATAAATGTATAGAAAACAGGAGTGTAGTGATTACTTCTAAGTAGTCCCTGCAATGGTGACTCCCCAGTTCTTGAATAGAAAGAAAATAATCTCTCTTCCCCGTTACACATGATTAGTTTCTTGTGTAAGAAGAAAGCAGCAGCATGCCACTTTCTGTTAACAAGGTGGCTGCATCATTCTTCAAACAGAATATTTTGTTTGTTGTTCAAGATTTAGCTTTCTATTCATGTAATTATTGAAAACATCAGTGGAAACTTGGTTTTCTCTTGCTTTTTGTGCTTGTGCTTTCCCACCTCATCCAGTTGTGGCAATTCTGAATTGGATCAATACCATTGGTACAGTTTTTTTATGGGTAACAAATTCCAGTGTTTCAAATCCAGGACTGTTCCTCAATGGCAGGATCAGGCAGAAATAGGAGTTTGTAAATTGTAGCACTCAGCTGTCAACTGAGTCTTAAGGAAAAGAAGTAAAGTAAAGCATGATTCCGTTTTAGATAAATTTTTTTCTTTTCTCATTTTTTTTTTTTTTAATTTGCTCAGTGTCCAAAATATTCAAAAAGACCTGGGAAATGTCATGGCCGACCATGTGCTATGCATATATCTAGCTATATTTCCTATTTACATATAGCATTAGCATTCAAAATGTTTTAGGTGAAATTATATGCCTGGAGCATCACTTAAATTTAATGGGTGATGATAATATTTTATTTAGAATGGCATAGTTTGGAAGTATATTTCTCTTAACACTAGATAAAACCACTAACATTTCAAAAGGTACATTTAAAAAGCCACTGATAGTTTTGTCTCAGAGAATGCTTGAGTTGTCTGTGGCAGTGGATTGACATCTCAACCATAGCCCTCTACATGTAGTATTCCTTCTGGGATGTCTGTCCTCTCACTGCTATGAGTACAGGAAGAATACTTGTATTTACAAGAAACCTCTTCACTGCCTACTCATGACAGCAGAACACAACGGTATGGATGACGTGATGTCTATTTTTCAGATCTACAGTGCCCACTTTGATGTTGTCCTTTTAAATTTTTTTGAAACCTTACAGACAGAATTCAAATTAACATTTTGTAAGGTTTTGTTAGGGCAGGATTGTCCATCTGGCTCTTTCTGTATGACCACTATTAAGACCCTAGGATCAAGATACCCTGTTGTTCTTATCTTTCTTCTCTTGTGTTTTAGTGAATGATCTCTTTTATACCGGGATTGTTTGTGCAGGTCTATAATTCTCAGGAGCTTTTTATCTTGCTTTTCCTGAGTTAAGGACACTCTGTATGTTTTATAGTCTAGAATAGAAGCCATTCACACAACCGTATCCTCCCATGAAATGAAAGCTAAATTTCCAGCCATACAGCAGTTATATACAACTTATTACAGATCTGTTTGCAAAGATCTTTTCTCGTTCAGTGTTTTATTATTATTTTTATCTTGGAACAGTAGCAAATTAGAATTCTGGGACGCTGGTCCACACCACTGGGAGTATGTCTGACCTTATAATATCTTGGTCTGTGATCTATTGTTGTCTATATGTTTTTTCCCAATACAATTGAAATACAGTGATGATAACAAGACTTATTGCAATTAATGAAACATACCTCTGCAGTTTATATAATTCTAAAGCAATGTTTTTTAATTTCAGATTCATAATTGGAATTCCTCTTACAGTTATAATTTTCTTACTCATCTGTTATTCTTGCTCTTGGAATTATTTTATTATTGTAAACTTCTTAGTTTATAAATCTGAAACTAGAAGATTTTTGCATTTGATCCTAGAATATACTATTTGGGCTATTTAAAGTTTCCCACAGTCATTGATTTTCTTCAGTGCCTTTCTCTGCATCTTGTACACAAATACAACGGAGGAAGAAATGGGGTTGTTTCCGGGATTTCAGTTTAAGATAGCTGGCAGGTCTGCCTCTTCTTGTCTTAAAACATAATATTTACTGTCCTAGCATTTCATCCTCAAGGGATGTTTTTATCTGGGGGAACCCAATGCTACCCTCAGCAAGGACACATTAAGCTGAGAGCAATTTCTTATGCTAACTGTTTTTCTTACTGAATTTCAAATTGCAACATTGACGTTTTTCACTGGGGAGAGCGAATGGTAGAGATTTAGTTACAGGGTTTTGTTTGGTTTTTGCCCCTTAGGAAAATTCTGGTCTGAAACAGTCATGGATTTCATATAGCAAGCCTAATAGGTGTTGCTTAAAAAAAAAATCCTCTTATGTCAGTGTGTCTAAGATGAATAGGTAAATTTTCATAAGAACCTCTATTACCACAATATGTTTCCTATTTGACTAATGTAATATGTGTAGATGGACAACTCAACACTCATAGAAGGCAGACTCTTTAATGTTGAAAGCATTACCATTGACAGTTCGGGAAAAAACAGAATAAGCCTAAATTTTTGCAAGCTTTGGTTTTCGATAGCAAACATATACTCTTCATAAACACTCTATTTGCACTGCAGGGTGGCTGAGACAGCAATAGTCGCAGGGATCAGAGCCTCACACAGCTTAGACTAGTGGCATGTAATTTATGCAGACTGCTCTGCTGGGTCACTTTGCTTTCTTTATCTCACATCTTTTTTCTGCCTACAAAGATGTACAGTAGGTGGAATCTGTCAGGCATGAAGCCAGCAGGCAATGTGAAAGTGGAGACCGCTGGCGTCAGATTGATTAAGCCTGTGCACGTGTCTGTAGAAAGGAGACATCAGATTTAATCACTCTGCCTGAGTTTCTTTCTGTTCCTTTCTCTTGTAGATAAATGTCTTCTGAAATGTCTTGTGTGGATCACAGTGGGAGCACTCCACTAAAGCAGAAAAGTAATAAAGGATAAAAACTTATTATCTTACTCCTATTGTTTTGTTATCAACAGAGGTGTATGAAGTCTGTATGTCTTAAAATAAGAATTTCTAACATGTTTGCAGAACTTTTCCTTATACAGAATTCATAGGGAATAATAAATGTTACATACGCCCTTAAGAACTATTCAATAGTAAGTTTTTGGAAACATCAGTCTCAGCATTTCTCAGTTGTAACTTTGATCTTTGTTTTGTTTACTGGAGAGTATAAAGCAGGAAAGTATTTTGGTTATAAGCTCTTCTGAGAGCAACTGGATCCTTTTAAAAATACATGTATATTTATTTTTATTGGTTTACAAATGCAGAGTGATTCCCAAGTCTGCTAAGCCTTGAGGCTGCAGTAGAAAACACAGTGTATATTAACTCTGCAAACTGACAAGGAACTGCCAGATACTGCATTTGCTACACATTTTATTGTTTAAAACATTTGGCCAACTTGTTTGAATAGAAATGTGAGGGGAAAAGAAGATGAAGGAAAGAAAAAGTCTGAAAGAAAAAAAAAAGAATGTAAATAAAAAAGTGAAGAAAAAAATCACAGTTGATTTGTGATTGAAATTATTACCGCTAGTGTTTTTCAGAGTTGTCCTCAGTAGTTAGAGTGCATATAAGTTGGTGGGGTTTTTGAGGGCTGGCCTGTGCTAGATAGCATAAATTGTTTCCTTTCCTTGTAGTAAAAATAACATACAAACACAGCAGTTGTTCATTATTTCTAATCCTTTGGTTGAACAGGTATCATAATCCCCTGCATTTGTTACTGGAAGTAAGGGAATGAAGAGTCTAAAACCCTCTGAATTTCTAAATTGTACCTTCAGCCCTATGTTTTAAGGTGCTTTTTACTGTATTCAGTCAAGCAGTATATAATGTTATCTCCAAGGCTGTCTATATGTCTGCTGAGCATTTTCTCCTTTTCACTTCTAAGGTCCTGAAACAAAATTCTTTGGATACTTAAAAGAATGTATTACTATTCCCAAATAGTTATACGACAGCATGTTTGGGTCTTTGTTAAGTAGAAGTTGCCACAAGTTAAAGGAGACCAGAGACAAAATACAGGCTCTGGATACAGCAGTAATAATAGAGTGTTTTACCCAAAGAGGAAGTGTGGGATAAGAACTGAAACAAACAGGCATGCAGGATTTTAATTTTAACTTTCAGATCCTATTAAGTCACAACTATTTGGCTCAATGCCAAAAGTTGCAAATTAAAAGGATTGAACTGGACTGAAACTCCTTTGATAAAATCTAGGATTAACTATTGCAACTCTTGTTTATTGGTCTTCTAGAAGACACTATAGGTAAACTTGATTTATTCAAAGCTGCTGTTGACTCACAAAGTAGGATGTTTGCCCAAGAGATGAAAACAAAGCACTGAGCACTTGTGGTTCTTAAAGTTCCCATGATGTATTTGCAGAAGCTGAAGGTGTTAATCCTGGTGGACTTGCCAAACTGCTGCTTGAATGATTGCATTGTGGATTTTTCTTCACCTCCAGTGCAATTGCATTTGGCTCTGAAATTCATTCCTAGCCTTAATAATTCTGCAATGTTGCTGAGCTTTGTAAAATACTGTGTTGCATTGCTCATTGTTCTCCATGTATTCAAGGCTCAGATACTCCAGCTTAGGTCTTTAGATGTGGCACAGTAACCATTCTTCCATATTTTCCTATAGCAGTGGAGCTAAAGTGTGACTGTCTATGGGCTTGCCTTCCACTCTTTGAGCTGATCTTCATGTGCAAAGTCTAAATCACTCACTCTAGCACTGCAAATATGAGAATCTATATTTCAGTTAGATGTGGATAGATCCTCCAGTCACAGATGATTTCTCCTCTGCCCAGATAGTTCCTTACTGCATAGGACTTGATGCTGAAGAAGTATTTTCCTCTTGTAGACTAGGAATTCCAGCTCAGCTAGGCAAATCAGCATCCTTTGCTTAAAATGTAGTCACTGAACTTCATTATAGTTTTTCAACTCTCTTTCCGAGAATCATAGCAGTGAGCTACATCAGTGTATAACTGGAATAACAGAGAACAAGTAGTTTTGCCCATATGAAAGCAGCAGTTGTGTTGTATTTTACTAATCACAAGGAACATCTTTTGCAACTAGATGTGGTTCCTTGTTGCTACAGGTACAAGGTCAGATACTTTTATGAAAAGATTTGTGAAAGTAGCTTTTCCCTCTGCCTACCTCTATGCCTAAGAAATGTACTTTTTTGTGAAATGTTTCCATGCATTAGCAAATATTTTGGAAAAACATAAAGCTGTTTAATGCTTCAGTGATCGCTGCTCATGCTAAAGCTCTTCCTCTACCTGTTTTTGAAAGAGACCAATTCCACTTATATTTTGTTTGATTGACTTTTTTGACCTGCACTGCCTACATTTGACATAGAATCATAGAATAGTTAGGGTTGGAAAGGACCTTAAGATCATCTAGTTCCAACCCCCCTGCCAGGGGCAGGGACACCTCACACTAAACCATGCCACCCAAGGCTATGTCCAATCCAGCCTTGAACACCACCAGCGATGGAGCATTCACAACTTCCCTGGGCAACCCAGTCCAGTGCCTCACCACCCTCACAGTAAAGAACTTCTTCCTCATATCCAATCTAAACTTCCCCTGTTGAAGTTTGGACCCGTTACCCCTTGTCCTCTCACTACAGTTCCTCATGAAGAGTCCCTCCCCAGCATCCCTATAGGCCCCCTTCAGATATTGGAAGGCTGCTATGAGGTCTCCACGCAGCCTTCTCTTCTCCAGGCTGAACAGCCACAACTGTCTCAGCCTATCTTCATATGGGAGGTGTTCCAGTCCCCTGATCATCCTCATGGCTCTCCTTTGGACTTGTTCCAGCAGTTCCATGTCCTTTTTATGTTGAGGACACCAGAACTGCACACAATACTCCAAGTGAGGTCTCAGGAGAGCAGAGTAGAGGGGCAGGATCACCTCCCTCGACCTGCTGGTCACACTCCTTTTGATGCAGCCCAGGATACGGTTGGCTTTCTGGGCTGCAAGAGCACACTGCCATCTCATGTTCATTTTCTCATTGACCAACACCCCAAGTTCTTCTCCGCAGGGCTGCTCTGAATCTCTTCTCTGCCCAACCTGTAGCTGTGCCTGGGATTGCTCCCACCCAGGTGGAGGACCTTGCGCTTGTCATAGTTAAACTTCATCAGGTTGGCATCAGCCCTCCTCACAAGCATGTCAAGGTCCCTCTGGATGGCGTTCCTTCCCTCCAGCATATCAACCAAACCATACAGCTTGGTGTCATCAGCAAACTTGCTGAGGGTGCACTCTTACCATGCTGGAATTTAAATAACCTGTGCTGTCCTATGAAATTCAATCAAGACTTGCACTAGCAGGCACGCTCGCTGAAGTAAACCTTTACCCTTATTGTCTTCTATTGCATTGCTGCATGGCCTAGGAGACAGCCTGAAATAATGAGAGCTAATAATCAGTTGCAGGACGACTCTGCCCAATTGTTCCCCCTTGGGCTGATTAAGCTCCAATTTTAAGGCAAGACATTATTCTGTTTCAGCTTGGTATTTATAAGCCTCCATTTATTTTGTGGTATCATGCAATGGAAGATGCTGTAGGTTAATCATGACTGTTTTCATTAGGTAAAATAGTTTGGGTCTTTGGTTTTTTGGTTTTTTGTTTTTGTTTTTTTGTTTTTTTTAGTGCTGACCTAATGAAATACATTTATTTGCATTTTTCTTTATTTTTTAGTTTTTTTTTTTTATGCTTTAGTGTTTTAACTACAGAGAGTAAGACTTGATTAACCAAGACACCACACAATTTTTATTAGGGAGTTGGGCCGCTATGTTTAATGGTGGTAGTTTACAGATATAACTGAAGGTTTTAGTAGCAGCAGCCAAATGACCATCCACCACAGGAATAATTTCAGGTTGGAATGATTACTGGAGGACTATATCATTGAAAGCAACTGGAAACTGTTTACACTGCAATGTTAAGCACTTTGGGAATTATACCCATGTGTGTGCAGTTACTCAGGAATACAAAAAAGTACTTTTTTCTCTATGTAATTGTTAGAACCATTTGCACTCTGTTCCAGCTGTGTTTTGTTTGCCTGTTAGACACAGTTAGACACAGTTCAGGGAAAGAAAGTGAAGAATTTCTTCCTGATATCTGAATCTACCCTCTTTCAGTTTAAAGCCATTCCCCCTTGTCCTGTCACTACATGCCATGGTAGAAAGTCCCTTTCCAGATTTCTTGTAGGTCCCCTTTAGGTACTGCAAGCTGCTTTAAGGTCTCCCTGCAGGCTTCTCTTCTCCAGGCTGAGGAAGCTCAGTTCTCTTACCCTGTCTTCGCAGGAGAGATACTCCAGCCCTTGGAGAATCTCCATGACCTCCTCTGGACTTGCTCCAACAGACCAATTACTTTCTTATGTTGGGAGCCCCAGAGGGACCATGCATCATTTCCTAGGTAGCTATCTAATAATATTAATAAGGTTAGGTCCTCGGTACACAGGCTTTGGAGAAAAGAGTGGTGCTGTAGAAACTGGGAGTTGAATGAGGTAGAATGCTTTCTTTTGAAAAAAAAAAAGGATAATCTCTCTTTCTATCTTACATTTATAGCAACATTTCTTCCAGCATAGTTACTTCAAGTGTTCATCAGACTCTTATGAAACTACACTTTTCTATAATTCTTCCAGGTTTTTGAATGTGCTTTGTATGCAAGAGCTTGTATGTGGCATATGTCCTTCTAATCATATATGTTCCTTAGACCTTCTAAGTATAACATATATAGTCTCTCTTCCTGCTTGCTGGTTTTGATTTTTACAATTAGCTCCATCACTTTATTAAAAGAAAAAACATCAAACAAATATTTAAAATGTATTCATTGTTTTCAGCAGTTTGTCTAATGTGTTGTTTGAGGAAAATTAAAATATTTCTTATTTGGATAGAATCTCAGAAAATAGTTCCTGCAAAATAAAATTAGTTTCAGAATTTTAACCACTTCACATATTCCAACTTGTCACAGAGCAGATCTATAAGTAGAGATATTAATGGCATCATCAGTCATCTTTGCCTTCGTAGACATTCCTTGGTGGGAAAGTTTAAAAGGAAAGTACTTCTCATAGATCAGGGAGTGGTGGCTCCTCCTGTGATGGTTTTTTTCAGATGTGAATTTGCTGTTGTGCTTAATACTGTTCCGAGTTTTATATACCTTCAGAAAATAGCGGTCAAGAGGTTATATCACATGTAGACAGCTTAAGTTCTACATTTGACCTTATTCTATCCCTGTTCTGGGGAAAAATCTGTAACTTCTTTTTATTGAGATAATAACACCAATTTTGTAAAGTTCCTTCATGTCTGCTGATAAATCTGATTATCTTTAGCTAGAACTAGAACTGAAAGCTGAGTACTTTTTAGAGGAAACTGGATGCTAGTGGGTTCATTTTGGCAGATTGATGTAAAACTGTAACTGAAAGGATAAATAAAAAGAAAACTATCTTGAAGGATGTTGGCCACTACATGAAGTATGAAGTGCAGTAACTTGTGATTTTTGCATATTTGTGAACAGTGCTATATGTAATCACTATGAGCTGTGTAACACCTTACAGTTAATGTGACTGATAACACCCAGGCCAGACTGGGTTATGCTGATGGAGGTGCTTTCTGCTCATCCCAGTCCACCCTAGGGTAACCCCAAACTTGTTTTCAGCCATATAAGCTTACCTTCTGCTCTCTGTTGTTGGACCTTAATGCGGTTCTCACTGCATTTAATACACAGACACTCACCTTTGGCACTAGCCAGACCATAGGTAAAACAAATCACTGACAACACAAGAACTGACTGAAACTCCACAACTAAAGGGATGATGTAAGAAGCTGAAATACATATTACTTGTTTGCTTTATTGCTTTTATTACCATCACACTCCAGCCTTGTTTTGGCAAGTTTATTAGATGGCCTGCTAGAAATTAAAATATGAAGAAGCAAAAAGAATGCAAAATAAGATCATAAAATCATGAGCAGCGTTGAATGAGCCAGTATTTCTAGAAACTTTGTATTGCAGGCAAATTAACTGCTCTTAACCACTGTATCACAAACTGAAACTGAGGAATGATATTCTGATGTTGTAGTCTGGTAAGAGAGCATACGCTAGCTAATGGGAACTCTGACTCAGAAATGTATGGGATCCCTAGGCCAGCCAAATGCTCATTTTCTAGAGGAAGAGGAGTTTTCATTTTGGACCTGTACTACTTCAGCTGCCAGTACAAGCAATATGTGCTTTTTGTTTCTCCTGGAATTGATCCTCCCTTTGTCCAGATTCAAAGGCAAAAGTCTGCCACTGAAGGCATAATACAGAGAGGCACAATTAGGATACAGAAGTGGTATTTCTGAGATTAAAACAAGAGAAAGGGTTTGGCTGGTTAGTGGTAGTGGGTTATTATGTTTTCATTGATGGCATCCTGATCTAAGTCGATCTCATGTTACCATTTTACAATACACCTCCAATTTACTTGAATAGATTATTATAATTCCAGTCCCAGCCTTCATTTTTGGATCTTATTCTCAGGCCAGGCTACTGTGACAGTCAGCTGGGAGCACTCTTAAGGGCAGATCAGGGACCGAAGTCAACCATATGGAAACAAAACTATCCTATCATCACCTGCCTTAGATGCAGTTCCTTCCAGTCTAAGCAGAAATTTTATGACGAGAACTCCAATCTCAAAAGTTATCAACACAGCATATTTTAATATCAGGAAAACACATGCAGTTTTATCCATGTCTGTATCACCACACATTCCTGAATCTTCTGTATGCCTTCCCTTAGGATCATGCAGAGTGGGTTGTGATGGCATTTGCTAAGGCTTGTTTGAATCTTGTGAAACCCATGCCCTTTAGTCAGGGATTTAGTTAGGTCAGAGGTGGGGTTTAGTTTTTAACAATTATGCCACATTCAAGATGTGAAACAATTGCTTTAAGTTTTATCATGCTCATTAGGAGGCCCCGTGTTTCAAAGATGTTATCGGGTTGTACGACTTCTGTAATTACTCCCTAATATCAGCCTCTGCAGCCCTGCTGAAGTATTTTGCTTCCTTTTTCCCTCCCTTGCTCAGTCAGCTTCCTGGCTGTGCCACACTGTGTCACAAACAGCCTGTTGTTATAAACACTGCAGAAGCAGCACTGCACACAGACAGCCTATTGACAACTGAGAGGCGACCCAGAAGATAATTACTAACATTGCTTGGAAAAAAAAAAGCAGCCAGACAAGGCAGGATATGTTTTTATGAAAGCAGACAGTCTTAATTCCAAAATTAATTGTGTCTCCAGCCACTGATAATTAAAGGGGGAGGGAAGGCTGAGGCAGTGCATTTTCCTTTGTTCTGTAATTTACCTTATCAGAAAAATGTGCTCACACATAACAAGACAGGTTTGGAGGATGGATCATCTGGCTTTGTTTATGAGATGGAAGCTACGGTGAAGGAATGGTTTAGAACTAAGGGAGATTTGTATCCGCCAAGCTTTAAATGGTCCTGGGTGACAAGGAAGTATCTTCGTTAATTCTGAGTAACATTAAATGTGGTTGTATTTCCAGAATAGCACAGCTAAGTGCACAAAACCAGTTCCCTGCTGCATCAGCAGACTGGGCAAACCATAGCTTGTTAAAGCCTATCAGCACCTAACCTCCAGACTGTGAAACAGATTATGGACACAAAGAGACCTTGCTATTTAAAGTGCAAAGCAAACTGCCAAAAGATTTCCTGTTTTGCTCAACTAAATCAAAAGAAGGTTGTACTCAGGTACAGAGCTGATAGCCCAAGAGTACATGGTTTTGAATTTGCTCTTTGGCACATTGGGAAAATACATTCTTTAGGATAGGAACAAAACCGGAAAGATTCTGTAGGCAGTTTTGGAGCATAGGGTTATACACCCACTGTAGCCATTGCTTCACTACTGCATCCATCCTTGTCTCACACCAAAATGGGGTGGTAGATGTTGCTCTGGAACAACACTTAGTGCTACAGGGGGAGTTTATACTATTCCTGCACATTTCTAAAACCATATCTCTAAAAAGATCTTGCTGTTCCTCAGCTTAGAGACACAGCATGAGTTCCTGCTGCATTTCGAACCATGTGTATGCATAAAATAGAGCTGGCAAAAGATTAAATCTGCACATATGTAATTGCTGTATTTCACAGAATCATAGAATAGTAAGGGTTGGAAAGGACCTTAAGATCATCTAGTTCCAACACCCCCGCCAGGGGCAGGACACCTCACACTAAACCATGCCACCCAAGGCTATGTCCAACCCGGCCTTGAATGCCGCCAGCAATGAAGCATTCACAACTTCCCTGGGCAACCCATTCCAGTGCCTCACCACCCTCACAGTAAAGAACTTCTTCCTTATATCCAACCTAAACTTCCCCTGTTTAAGTTTGAACCTGTTACCCCTTTTCCTATCACTACAGTCCCTAATGAAGAGTCCCTCCCCAGCATCCCTATAGGCCCCCTTCAGATACTGGAAGGCTGCTATGAGGTCTCCACGCAGCCTTCTCTTCTCCAGGCTGAACAGCCCCAACTTTCTCATCCTATCTTCATACGGGAGGTGCTCCAGTAGAAAATTGTTGCCAAAAAAAAAAAAAAAAACCAACCCTCAGACTTTTTGCTAAATTTAAAATAGTATTTCACTGCTACTGTGTGTGGACAGCATTAAAAGAGTGCAACATGCTAATCATCATGACTGATAAATATGGCTCTAAAAATTATTACTGGACAGATATGGTCTAGAAATGTTGGGGGGGGGGAGAGAGGGAAGGAAGAAGGAAAAAAAAAAAAAAAAAACCCTTATCATTCCATATCTTTCTGTTCCTGATAGCTGTTTCCTCAGCTGGCCTTTCCTGTAGCTGCATAATGCAAAATTCAGTTTTCCATTCTGTACAGGTTCTTATAGCACATTCACTGCCGTAACTACACTGTGCAATGACTAACTCCTGTCACATGTTATTTGGTCGCTTGGCACATGAGCACTGGCAATATTCATGTCCATAGTTCTATAAATTGAATTTAGTACAATAACACTACTGCTTAAAGTCTGAAATGAAAAGCAGGCTGGTATAGGAATGCTATATGAAGACAGGCTGAGAAAGTTGGGGCTGTTCAGCCTGGAGAAGAGAAGCCTTCCAGTATCTGAAGTGGGCCTATAAGGGGAGGGACTTCTCATTAGGGACTGTAGTGATACGACAAGGGTAACAGGTTTAAACTTAAACAGGGGAAGTTTAGATTGGATATAAGGAGGAAGTTCTTTACTGTGATGTTGGTGAGGCACTGGAATGGGTTGCCCAGGGAAGTTGTGAATGCTTCATCCCTGGCAGTGCTCAAAGCCAGGTTGGAGAGAGCCTTGGATGACATGATTTAGTGTGAGGTGTCCCTGCCCGTGGCAGGGGGGGTTGGAACTGGATGATCTTAAGGTTCTTTCCAACCCTAACTATTCTATGATTCTGGGAAGGTGTATCAGGGCAGTACCACACATGCAAAAATAATCTGGAGGGTTGGAGTGGTAATGCTCAGAATAGTCACTGAGAAGTTACTTTTGAATTAATTCTCTCACTCCTACGACTATTGAGTTTGATACCATGAAATTGGAGGAAACAGTGATCCCAATTCATACGGTTGAGTAGTTTAAGTTGGCTGATATAATAATTTAGTATGAACAATTTTTGCATAGATTTAGAGAGATGAACATGTTCATAGACGCATAACAGAATTACCACTTTACACTTGTACATTTATGGTTTTGTAAATGCTTATATGCATATAAGTATTTCAGTAAAAATATTAGATCCTTAGCCAGATTAGTTACGTTGTGAAAAATAGTAAAATTGAATCCCTCTGATATTCATCTTTCAACAGAACTAAAAGCCAGAATTACACAAGTGTTTCTTGCATTTCAGAAAAAAAGAATGCAATCAGAGTCAGGAATAAATCAGAAGCAATAAAATTAAAGTGATATTTTATAACCATACCCTTTCTTTTTTCTGTTTTTAATACATTTATTTTTGTATTAATTTCTGTATTGAATTATTTTAAATGATAGCTTACACCTGCCATAGTGCAACAGTATGGGATTTTTCCTCAAAGTAGTACTTAAACAGCCTCCTTTCCACAAAAAAACCCAAGCCCAAAACCAACTAACAGAACATTGCAAAGTTGCAATGATTTTAAACATCAAAACCAGAAAGCAGTAGCAGTGGTTACAGCATTTGAGTCAAGTACGTTAATTATTTTATTGGAAGGAGTGTAGTCCTCACGATGCATGAATGCTATCCTTGGCAAAGCAAAAAATCTTGTATCTGATCATGAAATCTGCTTTTCTGTTGTTGTAAGTAACACCGTCACGCAATCCAGTTTATAGTGTTACTTCTATAAACTCTGTGAAGTAGGAAGTGTGTGTTTTCAGCATGCATGGCTTGCTTTCTTTTCTAAAAGCTGTAATACACAATCATATCGAAGCTGCAACAGTTTTCTTCAAACCTTTTTCTTTAAATGTTATATGGCAGAAATATCTCTCAGTTGGCTATTAAGAAATTATGATTCCTGAGGGGAAAGAAGGTCAAAGCATTACATTTTACTAAATGGATCAGCATTTGTTACATTTAGGAAGGCCAGTCCAGTATTCAATGTCATTACTGCAGAAACAGGGAATCAGATTTCTTCCTGGGTGGACTCATCCACATCCAGTGAAAAGGACTAACATTTTTAAACATGACTAATGATGTTAGTTACCTAAGCTGACATCTAGAAGAAACTTGATGTCTGGAAGCTGTGGGTCATCTGTCATTAGAAAAAAATATCCTACTTCACGTTTCCAAGGGATGGAAAGAACAAACACATGTCAGTGGGTTTTGGGAGAAGTGCTGTTTCAGCTGTGCATAGGTACTCACATGTTCACATCTAAACAAACTCTACTGTGTAACCAGGAGAAAATAATAATATAATAAATACATGCCCTTCAATAAGGATCATATTAGATTGTTTATTATTTGGGTTACTGGACACCAAGTTGTCATTGTGCTAGGCAGAATGGAAAACCAAAAAGTGCACATCTGATAAATGAGATAGGAGAGTAAATATTAGCTCTGTTTCACAGCAAAGGAGCTGGCTCATGACTATATTGTTGCAACCCGAGAGCTGCCCACTCTTATGATGTCAAATTCCTATCAAACTTATGCCGACCCAGACTAGACTTTAATTAAGGCGTTCATGGCATTGCAGAACTGAGCCTTTCCTATTGAAACCTTGTTGACACTAGAGTATTTGAGCAAGATAAAATAACACTGTCTCTGGTGCAGAACTCTCAGCTCTGCTGTAGAGCATGCAGGACACATGTTACCATGTTGTCATGGCAAATTGCACGCGTGTGGTTATGATCTTTTACTGTGGCTGCGTCATTATTTTCATTCCTTTTCCTCAGGAGTGGGATAGTTAATTTACACATCCTTTGGATCATTGTCAATCTCTAAATCCCTTGTAACAGCAGTGGAAAGTTAATATTTTACATCTTTTGAAAGAATAGAGCAGCTACTTAGTAACAAATACCCTCCTGATATCCACTTTTAAAGTATGCTCTGCTTTTGTTCTGTGTTCAATATTCTTTTCAAAAGCCTGTCCTGGTTTACTTCCTAAAACTAAAGACACTTTTCTGAATCAGCATTTTAATCTTATGTCACCTTGCAGTAGATTTTAGTTTGTAATGAATTTGCTTTGACTGTATAGACAGGTGGTTCGAGTTTGCAGAACTGAAACACAAGTTTTTCATCAAATATTTTGAACAAGTACTGCAAATTGTATCTATCAGAACTAATTCTTGGAGACCGGTGGCTCAGAGGAGTGTGAATGTTACATTTGCTAACCAGAAATAATTGAAACATTTGCAGTCATTCTTGAGTTGTTTGTACCCTATTTTATTATTGTTTCATCATTTAAAAAAAAAGTATTTGATACTGAGCTTCACTGAGCTCAATGGTTGTATATGGATTGCTTACTCCAAAATAATACTGAAAAATCCTACCACATGCTCCCTAAGAACAGCAGAATCTTTTCTTATGAAGGATGGGCCAAATTCTGCTCTGTGCTAGTAAAATAATGTGATCTGCTTCCATGACTGAGGTTGACTTAGGGCAACTGAAGATACTACTCTTATAGAATAGGAAATCTACTTAGAAGACCTCCAGTTATTTTGTTTCAAAGATATTTGTCTTAATGGATTAGATTTATAGTCTCCAGGGAAGGCGAAGAGTGCAAAGCCATGCATTAGTTTTCATTTCAGATCCAAATCTAATCTGGCACAGTAGTTTTCATTCCCCGTGATTTTGCAGACGCTAGAGAGTATGGAGTTTTGCTTGCTTGGTAGTTTGTTTTACTGGAGAGGCAGAGCACTGTATAGTGAATTAAAATGTAATGGTAATATGCTTTTTTTCCTTGCAGATTCTTTAGAAGTAGTTCAGAGACAGTGAAACATTTGAGTATCACAGGCTGGATATCACTGATTTAAAAGACTCCACAGGTTAGGCTGTGTAGTGCTGTGATGCATGATTTTTTTGTAATTTTATTATGTACTGGCAATATTTGATATTCTAAGGGAATACAGGGGTAGAAATTGGGAATATAAGCATAAGCAGGTTAGATTGTAGCTTCAGCTTTTTTGGTCTTTTCAAATATATTTCAGGTAAAATAACAGTAGGGAAAACAATCCTGAAAAATGTGACATCAACACAAAAAAACTAAAAGAAGGCATAAAAATGAGTTCTAAATGAGTTAATTTTAAAACCTCTAACAATGTCTATCTTCCGATCCTAGGAAGGTGTTTGTAAGACTTTGGATTGCTGATGATGTGTGTGTCTCAGTAGGAGGAACAAAGTTTTATGGACAGCTATCCCAAACTATCTTTTAAATAAAATAGCTATCCAAAGTATCATAATATAATGCAAGCTAAAGAATCAGTGTACTAAAACAGAGTTCCAGGTATAATAATATAAAAGGCAATGAGTGGAAAGACTGTGACCAAAGAAATTTCCTGTGCAGTTGGCTAGCATGCGTACATCAGTTCATTCCTGATGAAGCTCCATACGTAAAATCACCTTACTCCTCAAAGTGCATTTCACAGTATTCTTACATTATTTTGTAGGTGATGTAATATGTCTGTGTCATTGATAATTGCTATTCCTAACAACTGCATTAAAATACATTTCAGATGTGACCTCTCAGTCTGCTGTTGAGCATAAACCACTGAAAGCACATATGGGGCTAAAGTGAATAATTTTTAGGGCTATTTTTAAACAGGATTTTCATAGAATCATAGAATAGCTAGGGTTGGAAAGGACCTTAAGATCATCAAGTTCCAACCCCCCTGCCAGGGGCAGGGACACCTCCCACTAAACCATGCCACCCAAGGCTATGTCCAATCCGGCCTTGAACACTGCCAGCAATGGAGCATTCACAACTTCCCCGGGCAACCCATTCCAGTGCTTCACCACCCTCACAGTAAAGAATTTCTTCCTCATATCCAACCTAAACTTCCCCTGTTTAAGTTTGAACCTGTTACCCCTCGTCCTATCACTACAGTCCCTAATGAAGAGTCCCTCCCCAGCATCCCTATAGGCCCCCTTCAGATATTGGAAGGCTGCTATGAGGTCTCCACACAGCCTTCTCTTCTCCAGGCTGAACAGCCCCAACTTTATCAGCCTATTTTGATGGATTTGATTTTCTGCTCATTAATTGGTTTTAGTCACTGGTCAAAATGGGTCAGTATAAAACAGCATGGCATATGAGCATTTCTCAGAACATTAAACACAGAGTAATGATAGTTTTCCACCTGTTGAAATAGATTAAAACCCTGAAGACTAAAAGTCTAATCTCACAATATGACTTTAAAATTTACATTTTAGCTATATAATGAAATATGACATGGTGGAGCTGTTTTTCAGCTTGGATGCTGAATATAATTTTTAGTTGATGCACAAAACCAGTGGATAAGTAAATAATTGCAGCTCTTTTGCCTCTCATAATTTACTTGTAGTCCTCTTATTGTATCTAATGAGAAACACAGCCAAAATTGTAGCCAGCATTGCCATTCCAAGACATTCCAAAACTGCAAGCCAGAAACCTCAAAAATCACAAAATGGCACATTATTATGATTAATTTTAAATTCTTCCACTCTTCATTCCAAGTTTTGAATCTCAGACACTGTACCCACAAGCTTTTTCTAGAGCCCTGGGAACTGGATGTTTCCCTAATGAAAACATTAATTCTTAAATGTTCTCTTGCTGCCAGTGGCATGGGCTTCTGAGATGAAAGTTATGACATTTCATAGGACTTTTCATGAAGTCACAGAGTAAATGTTTATCATTCACTTTAGAGTTCTAATCTCATGTCTGTAAACAAGAATGCGTGTCTGAATTTTCATCTGCAATGTTTTACATACTTCTCTATACCATGGGTAGCGTACAAACTACTTCGAAATTTGGCGCATTCACCTCCAAGGAACTCTCTGAGGCATAATTCCTGGTTGAAAAAGGGTTTCACTTCTCAGTGAAATATCTTCTGAGCAGACAATATGATTCTGACACTCAGTGCTGTGGTCCAAAGTAATTTGTCCTGTCTTTTGAATTAGTCTTTGTTGCCAGATAGCATGAATATATTTTTTATGACCTTATTTTTATTGTTCGTTGCTGGGTAACCTATTGTTATTGAGCCTAGGAAGAATCCAGTCAAATCCAAGTCTTAAACTGCTGCTAATGACCATTTTGTTAGACTATTGACCCCCCTCTGTTTCGTCTCTGCCTGTACTAATGACCAATTTTCAAGAGATTGTTTTTTAATTAATTCTGCCACATGATGATTTGCATTGTCAAATATTTAGCGTCTGGTTTCAAACTGTGAGAACTAAACCTGCAGATTTTTCTTGTTGCTACCATAAATTCAGTGAGTTCCTGACTTGATGGTAATTCAGTTCTTTCTGTGGAGACCATGAGAATATAATCACCTTCTCCAGGTGCTGCTTAACAGTAGGTATATGCATGAAATTTACTCTCTTCTTCAAAGAACTGTTTAACATGTTTTCCCATTCCTCGAAGTAGAAAGGGAAATTATTTAGGTATCTACTGCAGTTGGCACTCTGTTCTGGAAGCAGAATAAGTTAAACATTGAGAACACCTCAGCCTGGTAAATAAGCTTGTGACAAAGATTTTAGATTGCTATTTTCCATTAGCCGTTTTGGGTTTTTTTTCTGCTACATGTAGCATTCATCTGCTAGGAAGAATAAAAACAGATTTTAATTTTCTGCATATTTATAGTTCAGTGTTCAACAGAAAGTCATCCCAATTTAGGAACCTAGTTTTCCAGTTTCTTCAGTAATAACGGGGTTGCCAGAAGGAAAATGGTCATTCTGTTGCTCACAGCGGAGCTCCAGGGTTTTGAGAGCAAGGTGATCATGCCACTGGGGCTTATTTTCTGAGTTAAAATTACCTAGAGCTGTGCATTATGCAACCTCTGCTTATTTCCAGAGGAATTCTTTAAATTAATTGGCGGTATAGTTTGGCCATCTGAGTTTCTAGAAAGAAAGGATTTAATTTTTAAACCGCCTTGGATATTTTAAATTCAGAAAGAAAATGGCCACAATTAACAACTGTTATGGAAAAGACTGTAATGCTGGTTTAATTAAGCTGCATTTCAGATTCCCAGGGAATAATCTGCCTTTCAGCTTCTCTTCCCTGACCCGAGCACTTTCCTGACACGAGCTGCCATTTCATGCATGAGCTTTAGAATGATCACTGCTGGGAAAAGTCCCACTTTCTCTGCACATGTCTTTTGCTCTGAAACCTTAGCTTGGATGTGCTGATAGATTTATTTCCACTTTTGCCAACAGAAGTAAACAGCTGTATGAAAACCATCAAATACTAAGAAAGCAAAAAGTAAGAAAGCTGTACAGGAAGGAACAAAATAATAATGTCTGTTACAGGAAATCCCATCCTAAGTGTTAGTGAAAAACAACTTCTTCCTCCCCCAACCACTTTGCAACAGAGTTTTCAGTCTCTTGCCATGTCAATGGCAGACATCATTGGAGAAAGCACAGTCAGCACATCAGCATAAACCCCCTGAAACAGACCATTAAGTCACAGAGCATGCTGTCCCAAAGACTTGGAGGGCTGAGGTCACCGAGGGCATGGGCCTAATAAGGGAGTGTTTTAATTGGTTTCTACTTTTTCTCCCCTGACATCCCCCCTTTCCCTCCCTCCTCCCCTTCACCAACCTTCACACCTTTGATCCCTCAACTGCTGTGATTCTGAAACTGTAAGGAGAAAACTGCGATTATACAAATATCACCATTACTGTGACACATTAGAGATGGGGGGAGCACAGGGCCTCCACTACTAAGTAATCCTGTAAATTGCTTAAAATAACAACGAAGAGTACTATACACTTTTCTCATCCATTGTCAGACTGAAATAAATAGGTCTTTCTTTAACATGCCTAATCCTGCTAAACAGTACAAAATCCTATTACTCAATGAATTATAAATCCTGCTTCAGCACCTCATTTGTCCTGGAGTGTTTCATTGTGAAACCCAGAAATTCAATACCTTATTTTAGTCACACAATTCCTAGTACGACTGATTTTCCCTTTCCCTTCCCCCATCCTCTCCTCCCGTGTTGATTGAGCTCAATCAGGTTTATGTCACGGCCACTACAAACCCTGGTGTGGAAAGGAGAGATGGCATTAGCCTGTTTAAAAGCCAGCCCGAACATTTCTGTACTTATAGTCTCACTGTGCACTTCTGAAAGGTAATGTAAAACAAATTTAAGACTTCACTAAGTTGATGTTGCGATGAATATCTGTCAAGTCACATTTCTTCTTTGGATACACCTATAATAGTAGAGTATCTTTCTTGTTTTCCCCTTACTTATGTTGTGAAACACAGGTCTCAATAGGTGTTTGCAATTTTCATCACTGAAGCTAAATAGTCACCAAATTTCTGGGACCTTTGAAATGCATCAAATCTACATAAAACAGATTAAGTTACTTAGGGTCTTGCCTTTGGTGATTTGGTACAACTTGCAGAAACTGCAGCTCCCAGTGAGCAATGCCTCTCTCCAATCCTTGATGTGATCCATGAATTTGTTACTATTCCCACAGCAGAAATGAGATAGCACTGTTTCAGATGGTGGTGTGCAAAATCAACAGTTTGAAGCTCATGGGACCACCACGAGAAGATTGCTATAGTGCTGAAGGAAAATTGGGGCACAGAGCAAGCAAATAAAACCCTCATGAAAACCAGCTGAGTAAGAGCAGGATTTGAATTTTATTTGCTTTTCTTGGTTTGCAAACTGTGGCCAGGCAGTACCTGATGATACAGGAGGAAGGAAGGAGTGAACACGAGAAACCATACTGCTTTGCCTTAAACTGCAAGTATTTGATACAACCCAGGGTCCAGCTCCCTTAAACTGTCTCAGAAAGTTGATTAAATGTGCCTGGAGTTGCAGGGTGTGTTGTGGCAAGGGGCAGCATACAAGACATCAGAAGCTGGATCACTGGGGCTATTAATCATCCATTCTTCCATATGTTAGCTGTCTTTGCTAGGATTCATTCTGGGCTCTCCAGCTGTAGCTTAAATCCTTATTACTCTGTCCTGGTTGGGCCTCTGGTTGGAAAATGAAAATCTAAACCTGAGAATTAGAAGGCTTGTTTTTCAGGATATAAGCCTTAAATATCTTCTATCTAGTCCGAGATCTGTTTTGTTTTCTTGCCATCTTGCCATTTCTAAATACTATTTAAGATGTGGTAAGTATACTTAATTTAAGTAGGCATTTTTAATGGAATTCATTTGTAACACATGACCACATTTGTGTCATGCCTGTCTCTGCATTTAGTTTTTTAAGGCTTTATGCAGTAAAGAATTCTATTTCTTTTGACAAGTGTGGTTTCCCCTACCTACAGTACATTTAAAAATAACCTTTCTGTGTCAGTTCTGTTTTCCTTGTAAAAGTCAATACAAGCCACTCAGGGATATATTTTGCTTAAAAAAAACAACAAACCAACGTCTTTGTCATATATGGTAGTCAAAAAATGAAACGTGGATGTTAGAATGGATCAAGCAATGCTCAGAAAGTCCTAGAAATTTTGCAGCTAGAAAATGCTATTTTCCTATTGTGTTTTATTTTTATGGTGTTGCCTTTCCCACCAATGACCAGGGTTCAAAACAGTTGCAGCACTATGAAGTTATTAAGGTTCCTCTTCTGAATATAGCTGAGCATACACCTTTATAAGCGCTGCCTGTCAGGATTGGCTGTCGTATGAACATCTTTCTTCTGATTCTTCCTTGCTACAGACTGGAGGCTTCTCAGGTCCCACTGGATCATCGTGGGTCTGATCACACTAGGAAAGACAATTTGAGATGTGGAGCAGATGGGGAAAATGAATGCCTGCTTTCCCTAAGCAACCACTTCAGAGCAGGATTTGAGGGTGGAATAACTTAGTGTTAAGTAATGACTGGCAGAGGCCATTTTTTTCAGTAATGATTTATGTGGGACCTGGAGGTTTTGGTGTGGATGACCTGTGAACTCAAAGTTGAACCTAAGCCAAAGCTAGAATTACAGTCTAAGAACTGGGAAGATCACCTGTAGCTATGTTTGATTAAATATTTCAGAAAGCATGTCTTTTTGGTTGGACTTTAATTATTCTTGAAATCAGGTTCATCTTAAATTTTGATTAGGTTTCTATTTAGAAATATATACAAATTTTATTTTAAAAAGTAAGTTCACAGAGGCTTGAAACTTCTTTTTTTTTGCTCAGCCTAGCAATATTCATACATGTCTAAAATGACTTTCCACCCAATGCATCATGTTGTAGACTCCCGAGTTATCCTAAAAATCCTTGAAATTTCTGAATAAACATTTTTGTCTCTTATGATTTGTAACTGTTATCTAAACCGAGATGATGCTTCCAGCAAGTCATCAAATAGAACAGTCAGCAAATGTATTGCAGTAATCTCAACCTACAGTCTCGACATAAATCTGGGAAGTAGAAACATTTAATGAATTCTGATATAACTCAAAACAAGTTACACCTTTAATCTCTCTTCCTAAATGTAAGATTTTTAAAACAGTAACAAAACCAACAAACCCCAACAACAACCAGCTATCAGGGAACAAATTTTCCTGGTGATGTGAAGAAGCCAAAAGCATTGAATATGTTGAAGGCAGAGGGTAAGCAAAACCTACATTGTTTCAGAAAAAGAAAAGAGGATGCTACAGCTGTAAGAAATTAACACAAAGTAAGTAATCTACATGCTGATACTGATCAGAGGGGAAAAAATACAGATTGAGAGCTCTAGGATTTTAAGATTGTAAAAGTATTTATGAAAGACTTGGGGGGAAAAAAGAGGCCACGTGGGCACCCTAAACTATGAAGTAACGAGAGTTGTCTCCTTGCCAAAAGTATATTTACGCATTTAAAGTTTGACATCTTGTGCATTAATATGATTCAAGACAGTCTTACTGTTGACGCATCTTTTTGCATAAGGTTCTACAGGGAAAACTTTAAAACCTCTATCTCAAATACTTCTTGGTTTGAGTTGAAATTTGCTAGTCCTTCCACTCATGCGGTAATGTTAGATATGTGAACCAATCCCCTCGAACTCTGACTAATCCTTTCCTATGTGCTCTTTCCTTCTATTTCAGTCCACACTGTTCCCACAAGTAGAGAAGTGTCATTTCATGCGCTCTTGCTGCAATGAACCAGAGCAAAGCCTTTGTTTTCATAACATGTAAAACTGTATTCTTTAAATTCTTCATTGATTCTATTAACCTTTAAAAACAGCCCTCTCCCTCCCTCTCTCCTCCTGACCCCCACCACCAAAAATAGGAAGAAAAATCCCCCCCCAGTCCCCTTAGGCAGCGGTCTTGAATGATTGGCAGGCTCTACTCAGAAGAGACCCTTGGATTCTAATAGCAAGGGTTGCTACAGGTCAGGGTGGAGGCTTATTTACAGAGTTACAAAGGGGCCCAGGACTGCAAAGATAGCAGGAGGCACTGCAGAGCGCCGGAGCAGCCTTCACACAAAGCTGCATGGCGGCTTGGAGAGAGTAATAACAGGGAGCCTGGTGCAGGTCAGAAAGGAGGTCTTGGCAGAACCTTTTGGGAGCCCCCAGACTGGAATAGCAGAGGGCGTCACAGGTCAGGACTGAGGTGTTTTGGCAGAGTTACGCAGAGGCCCAGGACTGCAATAACAGGAGGTGAAACAGGTCATTGGCACTGGCAGAGATGTGTGGGAGAAAGTTGTGTAGAAGAACCTGCATTGCTTTAGCTGTGGTGGGTTACTCCTGCTCTCTAGCAAGTGCTCTATTTACCCCTAAATACAGGAAATATTTATTTCTAAAGCCTGCTCCTCTACAGTCTTAAAACGGCATTTTATGTAAGGAACAGATATGAACTACAACAGTACAACAGTACTCAGATTTGGTGGTGTTAAGTAATTGCTGATTTAAAAACAGAGCAAAACTGAGTTTTCAAAGGATCTTGGGAGGTTTGGATTTTCCAGACTCCCAGGCCAAAGAGACTCCACGAAGTCTGGAGGTGACAGGAGAAGAAGTTGCTGTATAGCTTCCCTCGGGGCTCAGAGCAATAGCTAATAAACAGACTGAGGTCTTGGGTATCAGGCTGTAATCTTCTAACTCTTACAATAATGCTTTTGCACTATTTGTGAGGTTACCCACGTGTACTTAAGCGAGGTCATTGTACTTTCCAGTAATGTATGTTAAAGAGAGCCTAAAGTTTACCTCTTCTTGTAGGAAGATTTTCTTTCAGCATTACCAGGAATTTGTGAATATTTGTCTGAGCTGCTCATCAAAATAAAATAAGAAATTTGCTTTAAGGAAGAATGTCATGAAAAAGAAAACTAAAGTTAAGAAAAATAAGTCTAAGTTAAAAATAAAGTAGAGCTAGGTCAGGAGCTGGTTGAATTGTTTCTCCCCTCTTGTCTTTCCTCCTTTCCCCTCTTTCCACTGAGATAAACAGTTTGAGAAATATTCAGGTTTTATAGTAAACTCTCCTAGACTGTATTGATTATAGTGTTTGTTCAATATTTACATCCAGGAACATTTAATTTCATGTGAATAATAAGGAACAAAAAGAAAAAAAGAACTACAACTTCACAGTCAGCATATAAATCTACTGAAAACCGTATTTTACTACATTTTAGGTATTTACTTATTCATTACGGGGTTAAAGCATGCTGTTGTATGCCATCATACTTAAAATACTGAAATCCAAGTTTCATGAGAATAGGCACATTAATTTTTTTTTTTTTTTTTTTTTTGTGAACAATCTGCTATAAGAATAATGGCAGAAATATAAAATAGCAATGGCATCAGAGCAGTGAGAGTACACATCTGAGATTACTACTTTCTTGGAATAGAAATACTCTGCCTATCTCTGTGCAAATCTAAATGCAGTAATTTATCTGAAGTTTCTAAGTTGATGTCCTAAGCACAAGGAACAAGTTACTTTCCCAAATTTAGATTAAAAAAAAAAAGTTACAGAGAAATGACTTGATTATCTGATCTTCTGTCCTGTTTCGGGATATATCTGAGTTTTCATTCCATAAATTTTCTGGTTTGCATTGTGCACGGGGTGGAATTGTTTCCCTCCCTCAGTCTCCACCTCTTCTGCTCACTGCCATCAACAACAAACCCCTGCACAGCAAATATCAGTGTGTGTGTGTAAATGCATTGCTAGGGACCACAGATTTCTCCAGCCTACTGTCTGAAATGTGTTGCTGGACCCTAGAACAGAACAGGGGCCCTGTTTTGTGCCTGAGGGCTCCAGGTCCTAAAACAGTATTCAGTATAACAATATACAGGGTCTCATCAAAATGATTTATTGAGGTGACAACTGAAGAAATGTGGTAGTCTGGTAGATACTCCTTGATACACTCCAAACTGTCCTTTCCATCTAGAAATGTGAGTGGCTTTTAGGAGTAGGCTTTTTTTAGGCCTAGCTTTTTAGGATGTCTAAAGTAGACATTCTACTTGTTCTAGAAGTACTCCCATTGCAGTTCTTTAACATGGTGACATATTTTTTGTAATACACTTTGTTCTTTGCTTATCAAAATGCTTATAGCCCCCATATCTCTCATGGCTTGAACCATGTGATGAATTCTTGAAGTTCTGCTTTTCTGCCCACTTCAGTGTAAATTCCTTCACCTTTGAGAGAAAAACACCTAAATAACACATTTTCTGTCTTTTCTTGCCTTTCAGATCCTTGCTTATTTCCCTTTACAAAAACAACACCTTTTTTTTGCATGATCTGCTTCTTTCCAGGGTGGATACCTCCTCTCTGTATCATCATGCTCTCATCCTCCTCTCTTCACTTACGCCTATTCAGATCCTTTTACTTCTCAGAATCCCTCTGGTGATGACTCACAGCAATAAAAATGTCACATCCCTTTTGTTCATTGCTGAATCTGCTACGACGAGGCATGAGCTATAGCGTTTTATCCTGGAGGGTATTTGGTATTTCAGCCCTGTCTTTACATGGGGCTGTTTCTCTTTTGCTTATGCACAGGCCTGTATTGGCAGTAGGAATACTTAAGCGTAGCTTGACTGATCTCTCTTAATTAAGCATAGCTTAAGACTGTGCAGCGCGTGAGATTGGATCCCAATAACTGCTACAGAATCTGTCACAGAGTGCAAATGTTGGTGAACTGTGGTATTAGAGACTTCTCCTACACCTGGAAGACTGAACATTGACGCATAGGATGTCAAAACCTATGATGTGACAGAAGTAACAGTGAAAATGGAAAGTCACTTGACTGTTCACATTTCTTTCAAAAACAGACCTGTGTTCATATGACAGCAAGAGCAAAAAGAGGGGCAATCTTTGATGGAAATAAATTTTAACAATGCTGAAAGAGAAACCCTGGCATAGCTCTAATGCATTCACATTTTTTCTAGGTGGTTCAATTAAATACAAGGATTCTGGTTTTGAATATGTGTTGTTAATGAGGAACTAGTTTAAATAAGCTAAATGTGCGTTTCTTATCACCAGGTTCACTACAAATGCTGTTAAATGCCAGTTTATAAACACAGCTGAAACATAAAGTGTGTTTCTGCATTTGAAGGCACAAAATGGTATGCTGGCTTACAAACACACTTTCCTTCAATTGTTTGTGTCTGCCATCACAGCACAGTTTATGATGCTCCCCATTCAGAAGAAAATGGGGCTGAGAAAACTACTCTGTTTTCCTTGTAATTTTTCACCAATAGTTTTAACTAAAGCTAAAGCTATAGGGTCTTCCTTTAATTCCCTGATTGCCTAAGCAAAGAATGCAATTAAACAGAGTTTTAGCCCCAAGTAATAATCATTCCATTTGTTTTAAGCATAATGCTTAACTGCATACTTAAATAAATTGCTTTGCTAGCAACAAAGAGGTTGTTGTCCTTAAGTGCTTTGCTGAACTACAGACTATATCCCTGAGCTCTAGGTAGTCCCTGTACACAAATATCAACCGATTCTGCACATTTTTAGGAAATCTGAGATGAAACCGTAGAATACAAGCATATGTATAACAGGAAATAATACAGAGTGCAGATAACTCATGCAAAATAAAACAGACATGGCAGCTGTGTGTTACTGCATGGTCAATTATAAACATTTTTTATGTGGTTTCACTGTTAAACAAAATACAATGTTACCGAACAATTATCAGATTGCTATAGAACCACAACTCTGACAGATTTTGTTTTTAAATGATAATAGAAAAAAGAGTAGATATGCAGTAAAATAAAGCCATATATTGTACATGGCTTCTTACATGTTCAACGTGTAGCAAGCATGTTTTGTAACAGAGCTAGTTATGCTCATTGGAATGGTGTTTCTCACTACAGTATTAATCATCAGAGCCATTCCACAGTTAAGACATTCATAGCAAAGAAAAGATGTCTTAAAAAAGAGGAAAATATTCATGAACATACAAAATTCTTTTGATTTTATTAATTTGATTATTTTAGCTCAGAAGATTTTTGTTCATATGAGTAGGGAATTAATAGTTACGAGGCTTAGGCCTCTATCAAACATCAGTCTAGGTTTGCAAGAAGGGCCACTGAAAGCAATAATGTTATTCATGTGCATAAAACTGGGAGTGAGCAGGTCTGGGCCTGAATAAGTGACTCCACATGATAGATTTCTTTCTAGGAGCTTTTTCCTTTTTTCCTTTGTAGGTAATTTTACTTTGTATTTGAACACTGAAGTAGTTCAAACATTGGATGGGAAAGAAAATTCTCTGCAAACATAAATCAAAATTTAATTGCTACTAGGAAGTGTGCAAGTGATAAAAGTTGGCAAAATATTAAGCCTCTGTGCTATATTTCAGTAGCCAGAACTTGTCATGACTTGCATGGACCAGCTCTGAAAAGCATAAACTTAAGGCCAGTTTCACTGCAGGTTAAATGGCTCTTTCTTTTGTCCAGCAATACTGTATGTGGCATTGGCAATGTACTGTAGAAGGTACCCACCTGCACAGGCCTCACCGGTATCATGCTTAATTTGAACTCTGACATGTACACTGCCAGCAGGTTCTGGTAGAAATGGACTCCTGGGCAACCTGAATTAGTAAACACCTCTGCTACCTTCAGCTGTAAGATTTCATAATAATGAAGTCCTAAATAGGTGCTTAAATTTGACTGCTAAAAGTCTGATATATTTAAAAAATCTCAAGTACCAGTATTCCTTTTTGTTGGCATTCAAGAACTAACAACCCAAATTAGGCAGTTCTCCTTTTCTTTATCCTTGCTGAATTTTCTTTTCTATTCTCAAGTATAATATATATGACATCCTTCTAACCAATACCATTTCTTGGCTCACATCTTTGGCCCTACTTCAGTAAAACGTGGTGATAAGGACTGACAATCACGAGGAGCCAAAACGTCTTAATTTCTCCTGGAAAAAAACCCTCTTCTCTGTCTTCATTAATAGCAGATGGAAACTATTCAACTATTACCACATATCACTCACTGCCTCTCTGATACGATACAAACCCTTAGAAAGACAATGTCTACTTCTTTTTCATTCCAAAGGTCAGAAATCTGGTATGTGAACAAAAAGGTAGTTAATATTGACCAAAATAACTGTGAGAGCAGGTAGGCCTATTCAGAATACTAGCGGTCTTTTATCAGTTGATCTGATGATGCAAAGATCATGCCCTAAGTGTCACCTTAATTCTGAAATTTCATATGGAATATTTGACAGTTGTTACTTGAGGAGAGAGAGAATTTCAGAAATCTCTAAATTGTGCTCTATTCTTCTGCTTTTTTTCCCCCTTCCCACACCCACCAAAGTATATTATCTCAAGAGATCCTCTAGCATCTGCTCCTTTTCCTGGACCTTCTCCAATGCCACAGATATCCTGATTATCATTATGCTTCAAAGTGTACTATTTCTTATTTTTGCGCACCCTGTACAAATGGTATATGACTATCCTTTGTAGAATACTATATTCTATATCAAATGGAAATGAGTTTCATCATCTCCCTTGGTTGGGAACATCTTAAAATCTAATTTATGCTTTTTTGAATTTTTGGTGTAGGTCTGCGAAGAGCAACATTTGGGCAGGCTATTCTTGCAATTAATTGTTTGCTTTCTCTGGCTGCTCTGAGAATCTGTTCTTTGTCCTGCATATCTGATAATGTCATGACTCTAAGGTTCTTTATAGCCACAGTAGCTAATGTACCTTAATGCATTTATATTTCAGAGACTTCAGATGGGTTCCAAGCTGTGGTCTTATTAACAGAAACCAGAGCAGGGTGGAAGCAGCCTTCCTGATAACCACACATTTAAGGCCTGTCATTCTAACTCTTCTCCCCTGCTTTTTCCATGACCTATCCCACTGCACTCACAACCCAGCCACATTCTAATCATCCTTATTACACTAACAAACATCTTGCATTCTCTAATCTATTGTTTCTAATCTCACAATTTATGCTTGTCTAGAATGTCACATTTATAAACACAGAGTCCAACGCCTTCTGTTCCCAAAGCACAGGCATCCACCATGCAAGCAAATGAGGAATCCTCTTATGCTCTAGGAGATTTCAGTCTACATATGTCACATTATATACCTGGTCATCAACAATTACCAGAGTCGTATCACAAACCAGGGCTGTCTTGAGCCATGGCAATGTGTGCACCTGAGATCAAAGAGGTCAAACAACTACGACCACAGTCATCTTGCCCCATTTTTTATAATCTAACCAAAAGTAATAAGATATAATTTGAATAATTTTCAGAATTATGCTCACTGAAAAGTCCTCATTGCTGGCTTTTTCCAGTTTATAGATGGGATGGACAGCAATAAAGATAAAGATACATTGTAAACATGCCAAATGGACAAAGTGATGGCGTAGGAACAGCGGTTTTAATTGAAAAGTCACAGTTCAATTAATGAGAAATATCAAAATAAAACTAGCAGGCTATAAACAGTAGTCTGGAAAAACATAAGACAAATAAGAGAATCATGCAAGACAGGCAAAAGTGCACAGATGATGAGATGGAAGAGGAAGGGGTTTAAGCAAGTGATCATTTGTCAGCAAAAACAGAGAACATAAAAATAGAGAGTATCATGGGATCATCAGAATGGCAGCTGGGTGTCCTTATCACTCATAACAGCTCTTAAAAGGGTGAAAAAATCCTAACTGAATAACCATTCCTCTGTTTTAATAAAGCATCTGACTTTCACATTCAGAGGTTTCATAATAACCTCTGGCAAATAAGTGCTAATTGGTTCAGTTTTCATATCTGCACTTCAGCGTGAAAAAAGGGTCAGAAATGAGTTGCATTTTTCCTCTTCTCATTTAAAAGAAGTGATATTTTGACTTGTAAGGAGCCAAGTGCAGTTCACGTGCTTAGTTTCCTCTGTGCTCCACATAAAAACAGGAAAAGCCAGTCTTTTGGCTGTGCTTCTTTTTATTGTTGGTTGTTTGACATGTTTTTCTATTACAATTCACAGCAGGGAGCGTTTATCTCCGTTATGAAAACCAGTTGGCCCATTGTTAGGAAAGAAAGCTGCACTTCCCCAATAGGAAGTCAAGTGTCTTTACAGTGTTGTAGAAAGGCATTCTGCAGTTGAAGTCAACATATGTTGGTGCTAGGAGACCATGTGCACGCAGCTCTAGTGCTCCTGTCTTTGATTAGAACAGGGGAATTTCCCCTTGCACACATCGGGAAATGGTGGCGTGCACAGCGGGCAATGGCAAATCCAGTAGTATTCCCACTTCCCACCCATTAGAGATGGGGGGACATTTTGGTAACGGGGCCTTTTGTGCAACATTAGCTAGCAGAAGCTGTGTGGTTTCTTTCTTTCTTTTCCTGATGCTGGTTGTTTTGAAGGAGATGCTCAGCCACTCTCTGAGAAAATGTTGTTCTGCTTACTTAGACAATGCAAATGTTGCACTGTAAGTTTTTTCAACTTCCTCTTTTCTTCCATAACAGTAAGAAATATAATATTGCTTTCTGGTATGTTCAGGTTCCTTTTTTTCCTTTTTTTACAGTCCTAACATTGAGTGGGTTTTTTGCGATATCTTTAACCCAAAATACAAAATACTTAAACATTTGTGTCTGATAGTGCCCAATTATTTCAGTGGGCATTTCTTAGAATTTACCTTCTAGTTCAGCAAACATGGTAAATAAGGTGTGTGACAACTCAAAATTAAAGAATGGGCTGATTTGCTTCTACCAATCAGCCTTCTGGCCAGTGCCATTACAAGTTTGAGAAGAGCTACTAGTTATATTCAGTCCAGGTTGAATAACTCTGACTTATATGTCTAGATTAAATAATAAAATGTATTTTAAGTGTCATCTAAATAATTCATTGGGGATAGAAGGCTCGGTCTGTGTGATATTTCAAAATGGGCTTCAGTCAGAACTCAGTATCTACTTTTTTTCAGATCTGAAGTCAAAATTTGTATGTGCATTGTCAAAATTTGAATCAAGAACAGGAGAAGTCCTATCTTCATTTTGGTGTATATTAGAATCATAAAATCATAGAATAGTTAGGGCTGGAAAGGACCTTAAGATCATCTAGTTCCAACCCCCCTGCCAGGGGCAGGGACATCTCACACTAAACCATGGCACCCAAGGCTATGTCCAATCCAGCCTTGAACACTGCCAGCAATGGAGCATTCACAACTTCCCTGGGCAACCCAGTCCAGTGCCTCACCACCCTTCCAGGAAAGAATTTCTTCCTCATATCCAATCTAAACCTCCCCTGTTTAAGTTTGAACCCATTATCCCTTGTCCTATCACTACAGTTCCTCATGAAGAGTCCCTCCCCAGCATCCCTATAGGCCCCCTTCAGATACTGGAAGGCTGCTAGGAGGTCTCCACGCAGCCTTCTCTTCTCCAGGCTGAGCAGCCCCAACTTTCTCATCCTGTCTTCATACAGGAGGTGCTCCAGTCCCCTGATGATCCTCGTGGCCCTCCTCTGGACTTGTTCCAACAGTTCCATGTCCTTTTTATGTTGAGGACACCAGAACTGCACGCAGTACTCCAAGTGAGGTCTCAGGAGAGCAGAGTAGAGGGGCAGGATCACCTCCCTCGACCTGCTGGTCACGCTCCTTTTGATGCAGCCCAGGATACGGTTGGCTTTCTGGGCTGCAAGAGCACACTGCCATCTCATGTTCATTTTCTCATTGACCAGCACCCCAAGTCCTTCTCCGCAGGGCTGCTCTGAATCTCTTCTCTGCCCAACCTGTAGGTGTGCCTGGCATTGCTCTGACCCAGTTGTAGGACCTTGCGCTTGTCATAGTTAAACTTCATCAGGTTGGCATCAGCCCTCCTCACAAGTGTGTCAAGGTCCCTCTGGATGGCGTTCCTTCCCTCCAACGTATCAACCGAACCACACAGCTTGGTGTCATCGGCAAACTTGCTGAGGGCGCACTCAATCCCACTATCCATGTCACCAACAAAGATGTTGAACAAGACGGGTCCCAACACCGACCCCTGAGGGACGCCACTCATTACTGGTCTCCAGCTGGACATTGAACCATTGAGCACAACTCTTTGCGTGTGGCCGTCCAGCCAGTTCTTTATCCACCGAGTGGTCCACCTATCAAATTGATGTCTCTCCAACTTAGAGACAAGAATGCCATGTGAGACAGTGCCAAATGCTTTGCACAAGTCCAGGTAGATGACACCAACTGCTCTACCCCTGTCCATCAGTTCCATAGCCCCATCCTAGAAGGCCACCAAATTGGTCAGGCAGGATTTCCCCTTAGTGAAGCCATGCTGGCTCTCACCAAGCATCTTGTTGTTTTTCATGTGCCTTAGCATGCTTTCCAGGAGAATCCGCTCCAAGATTTTGCCAGGCACAGAGGTGAGGCTGACTGGTCTGTAGTTCCCCGGCTCATCCATTTTCCCCTTCTTGAAAATGGGGGCTATATTTCCCTTTTTTGCAGTCATCGGGAACTTCACCTGACTGCCATGATTTTTCAAATATGATGGACAGTGGCTTAGCAACTTCATTTACCAGCTCCTTCAGGACCCATGGATGGATTTCATCAGCTCCCATGGACCTGTATACGTTCCGGTTCCTAAGATAGTCTTGAACCAGAACCTCTCCTACAGTGGGCCCAGGGTCTTCATTCTCACTGTCCCTGCATCTGCCTTGCAAGACTTGGGTGGTGTGGTCAGAGCATTTTCCGGTGAAGACTGAGGCAAAGAAGTCATTAAGAACCTCAGCCTTCTCCAAATCCAGGGTTGCCAGTTCTCCCAATAGCTTCTGGAGAGGGCCCACGTTGTCCCTAGCCTGTCTTTTATTTGCAGTGTACCTATAGAATCCCTCCCTCTTATCCTTAACATCCCTAGCCAAGTTTAATTCTAAGTGGGCCTTAGCTTTCCTAACCTGGTCCCTAGCTTCCTGGACAACATCCCTGTATTCTTCCCAAGCAGCCTGTCCTTACTTCCACCTTTTATAAGTCTCTTTTTACCTTCAAATTTTTCCTCAGCAGCTCCTTATCCATCCAAGGAGGTCTCCTGGCCCTCCTGCAGCACTTCCTTCTAGTTGGGATGCATTGTTCCTGAGCTTGCAGCAGGTGATCCTTGAATATCGTCCAAGAGTCTTGGGCCCCCTGCCCCCTAGGGCTATATCCCATGGAACCTTACTGAGCAGGCTCCTGAAGAGGCCAAATTCTGCTCTCTTGAAGTCCAGGGCAGTGAGCTTGCTGCACATTCTTCTCACGGTCCTGGGGATCTTGAATTCGACCATCTCATGATCGCTGCAGTCAAGGCTGCCCTGGAGCATCACATTTCCAACCAGCCCTTCCCTGTTGGTGAGGACAAGGTCAAGCATGGCACTTCTCCTTGTCGGCTCCTCTATTATTTGCAGGAGGAAGTTGTCTTCCACACAATCAAGGAACTTCCTGCATTGCTTGTGCCGGGCCGATATCAGATATCAGGGTGACTGAAGTCCCCCATGAGAACAAGGGCCTGCAAGCATGAGGCTGTTCCTATCTGTCTATAGAGCGCTCCATCCACTGAGTCCTCTTGGTCAGGGGGTCTGTAACAGATCCCCACAATAATGTCTCCCATTGCTGTTCTCCCTTTAACCCTGACCCACAAACTCTTTGTCGACTGCTCACCTGTCCCCATATTGTATGACTTGCCCATATGTTCAGTAATGTTTGAAATGCATAATTTATTACTTGCTTTTTAAGTCATTATACACAGTGTATTGGATAATTATAGCTTGTTTATTTATTGGATTAATCAGATTATTTTTTAATTCTGTATTTATTATTATTAATATTTCTCTTGGGTGGTTTTTTGTTATTTTACATGGGTTATAAGCTAATAACAATAGCTTTAAAACTAGAAAGCAAAACAAAGATAAACCATAACTAAATTCTCACCTTTTCAACTGCTGGTACAATGCTTCGTTTTGTGTGCTTGCCTTTTGAGGTCAGTTTGACCTTTGTAAACTATACAAAAGTATGAGACTGGACTAAAGAATTCATATTGTAGCATCTTCTTTGTGGACTGTAATTTTTTTATACAGTCTGATTTTCACTGTGTCTTCAATGGATACAAAGCAATTGTTTTAGTGCAAGGTATCTGATGTGCTTTCAACTGCCTTTGAAATTTGCATTGTACCTTATTGCTTTTGTTCTTTTTTTAAGTGCTTAAAAATTCAGTGTAGTAGATTAAATCTGTGGAAAAATATTTATACCAAGAGATTTTACAGAGATAAAAAGCTCACTGAATATAGCTCTTAAGTTCTGGCTTACATAAATACAGACAAACCAGCAGTGCAAGAAAAATAATTGATTCTAATGAAAAAATGCAATGCAAACAAATTCCAAATAGTGGATATTTTTGAGTTTGTTTCCCTAACATTTTAGAATTCCATATACCAAAGAATATAAACTTCCTCATTAAACTGTATTAGAAGTCCAAAGTATATTAGACTTGAATTCCTCTGTGTTCTACTTGGTTTTATTTGAAATTTTGCATGACTTTGTCCATGGGTAAATCCTCTAATAGTATTATAAGCTACAGATATTCAGCATTTCAATTATCCACTCACATACAGTCCATTGTACAAAAATGAAAACAAAAATAATTTCTAACTTTTGACACGATGTACAATATCTTTTTGAAATTTTATGCCCTCTTAAACTGCACAGTTTCATGTTCATAAAACTTACAGTGAGATAAAAGTGACTAATCTTAGGGACTGAAGTACTGCTGTCTAACTCTGAATTAAAATAGAGTAGAAAAGTATCTAGAAATCTGTGGAATATTTAGATGGTGAAGGCATATTTGCAGACTGTATTAGTACAAGTCATATTGTAAGTCTAAAATGTTAAGATTTAGCTTTATTGATCAAGGGCTATAATCAGTACAAGAGTTCAGCACTTTCCAGGAGAAGAAACATTCCCTGGCAATGGATAAATTCTGAAAACATTTTGAGAGGGAGATCAAAGTGATTTTGTTGCCTTGCTAAGTTTGCATCCATTAGTAGAGGTTACTTCTAAAGAACAAAAACTTGTCTTTGAAATGGAGTAGACTGTTGCAGGTATAAGGTGTCTCCAAAAACATTCCCCATAGAGAAATACCAACTATATAATTTTTTACCTATCATTTCAAGTTATATTAGTTTGTACACTAAATCATATGATCATAAAATGTATTTTAGGAAGAAAGTATAAATATTTCCAGTAAGGGCACTTAATCTGTTTGCTTACTATCTGCTACCTCCTTATGAGACTGCTTTTTTCCTTGACATAAAAAAACAAATGAATGGTTCTCCAGGCATCAGTAGATTCCTCTTTCCTCTTAGAAGCGTCCTTTGGAAGAAGCTAAAAATTCAGCTGCAGTCAACAATAAAATTATCGTAGACTTCAGCAGATGACTAGTTCATACACAGTTGAAATGAGAACCCCTTTTGAAAAGAAATCCAGGATAATGGTGAAAAGTCATTGCATGTATTCATCTAGAGCTTAAAAAAGAAAGAGGATCCTCTTAAAGATAAGGGTTAATAAAAACCAAGTTATTGGTGTCATTATCAGGGACAACTGAATGAAATTTCACTGACAGACACAATCACCGATAGCTGTTTTCTCCCTCTCAAATCTGTTAAAAATCTTTCCATTTTGAAAATTATGTAAAAATCTGCTATATCACACGTAACCAAAACCAGCTATAACAGGGTGACTCTAAGTCCTTATAACAGACCCAGAGTTGATCTTTAGCCTTCAGTTCGTGTAATTGTTCATCTACATCTATTTTCATTGCTGGTTTTGCCTGCTGTATTAACCGTGCATTAAAATTGACTGTCATAGAATCATAGAATCATAGAATAGTTAGGGCTGGAAAGGACCTTAAGATCATCTAGTTCCAACCCCCCTGCCAGGGGCAGGGACACCTCACACTAAACCATGGCACCCAAGGCTATGTCCAATCCAGCCTTGAACACCGCCAGCAATGGAGCATTCACAACTTCCCTGGGCAACCCATTCCAATGCCTCACCACCCTTCCAGGAAAGAATTTCTTCCTCATATCCAATCTAAACCTCCCCTGTTGAAGTTTGAACCCATTATCCCTTGTTCTCTCACTACAGTTCCTCATGAAGAGTCCCTCCCCAGCATCCCTATAGGCCCCCTTCAGATACTGGACTTGTTCCAACAGTTCCATGTCCTTTTTATGTTGAGGACACCAGAACTGCACGCAGTACTCCAAGTGAGGTCTCACAAGAGCAGAGTAGAGGGGCAGGATCACCTCCCTCGACCTGCTGGTCACACTCCTTTTGATGCAGCCCAGGATACGGTTGGCTTTCTGGGCTGCAAGCGCCATAATAGACTTTTTAATAAAAGATCCAGTAAGGCTTCTCACGAGTACCTCTAATCCCTCTCATATTTGTCTAATTTGGTTACATCTTCCTTGTTCCTATTGTTAGTTTTTGTAATGCAATAGCATCTATAGATCTCATGCAAGATCAGGGGCTTGCTGTGCTAGACACTGTGTAAATAGAAAGCGAGAGACAGTCCCTATCCCTAAAGCACTCCTAGTCTAAATAGACCCAGTAGGAAAGGAAGCAGAAGCATGCAGCACTTAAGTGATTTCTCTTGAGGTCACACAACAGCTCATTAGTAGTTTTGGGGAGAGAAGCTGGTCCTTCTACTGCCCTTGCAAAATCTCTTATGTACACTTTTCATATGGTGATTGAAATTTTCTTAAACGTTTACAGTTGTAATGCTGCCCCTACTTGGGTTTCTGTGTAGTATGTTAGCAATTTACTTGCCACAAAACTGATCCCTGCTTTTGTACATTAATGTTAACAAACTGTAAAAGTGCCTTGTTTTGTCATAAAAATCCAGCTTCATCAAAAGGGAAGTCATTCTTTTGTATTTTGCCTGTTTTTAGAGGTAATAATATTTTGCCACTGCTGGTGCCTGTTGCACAATTTCCAGATGGTGCTGCTGACTGCGCTCTTCCTCCTACTATCCTTGCTCTAAGGAATTTCTATATAGATGTGGCCAGTGGTAGTATTTTAGTTAAGCGGAAGAGCTAATTGTTTTAGGATGTCCCAAACTGTGATAGACCTGAATGTATCTAACTTGCAATACTAATTGAAGTCACTTATATATCATGATTTTGAGCCATTTTCAATATCCCTTAGCATGCCCTGTAGGATTATGTTGTTCACAGGTACAATTTCATTTGCTATTCTGTAAGACTTCTAGTCAGGAATTAGGGAGAGTTGTTTTTTGGTTTTTTTACTGGATCATATAGTGTGTTGTTATGATATGGCATGGACTATAGGTAATTTTGCATGTATCTGTTTAATGATGATTTTTAGCTCTTTTATGTGATATTGGAATACAGCTTGCCTGCCTGCTGGGCCTCTGGTATTATTATTACCTGATAAGTGGAGATTTTATACCAAAGATTTTCAAAACTTGAGCAATCTGAGCTAATATTAGCCCTGTACTAGTGTGGAATTGAACTGTACTTCCAACACTTTTTTTGGAAGTACAATTCTATGTGCAATTGTGTATAATTCTGGTTTTAGTAGAGACTAGGCCACTTCATTTTTACACTTTTTTAATAGCTTTGGCTGAAAGTCGTCTAACTCTGAGGGAGTTTAATGTTACCTGTTCTTTCAGTACAGCATTTACAAGCAGCTTAGCCCATCTTTTTGCTTTGCTCTTTTTTATTTAAAGAATGCCTGAGAGATAGCTGCAAACTCAACGCAAGTCTTTCAGCTTCAGTTGGTGGGTAGACCCACAACTTTTCTTCTTCGGCAATTGAAGAGAAAGCACTGACACTGCTCACATTTCTGAGTTCTAGTAGGCTTACCATGTTCCTCACTTTGTCTTTAGTGACTTGAAAACATGTTGCAGAAGAGGTGCCATACCTATGTGGCAGATTTATAAGCCTGACACAGAAGGAGAAGGGTATGCTACCTACAAATTGCAGTCTTCCCTATTGGCTCACTTAAGAGATGTTGCTGGCATCGTAGCATCCCAAACAAGGATTTTTCTGATTAAAAACTTCAGAAGAATGTTAGAACATTTTCTTTAGAAACACTTCTGTCATTACCATGTATTCTATTCTCTTTTATCCCCTCTCCCATACTACTTTATTATCAAGAAAATTTGAAGGAAAAAGAGACTTTTTTATCTGAAGAGTTCATCTTATTCTGGTGACTGTTTCCCACCTGAAGCCCTTAATTGCATCCACAATACCCATTTGTGAAATCTCACACAGAGGATTATGGTTTCAGGTGAGCAACAAGCAGTGGGAGCATTTGGAATCCCAGAAAACAAGATACCATTCTCATGCAAATCTGTCTCCAAAAAGAAGGAAAAGAAAATATATTCAATGCAAACACCTCTTTGGTGAAACCTTATGATCAAGAAGTCAAAGAAACAAAAGTCAGAAGTTTCAGCAATAGGGTTTCCACAGCAACTCTAAATTTGGCTGCCTTGTTGCATTTTTCATTACACTTTCAGCTTTTGTGTCTACCTCCTATCTTGATTTGCTACTGTGGATGACCTGTAACATTTGAGGAAAATAAAAAGTTTATATTCTCAATTTCTGACACAAATCCATCCTCTGTTCAGCAACATGGCTTAACTTTGCAACTATGAGCACATGTATATAAAAAAAACCAACCCTGAAGTTAAGTTTCTTTGGGAACTCTGCTTTGAACTGACTTCTGCAGATCTAAAAAACATGTACAGTTATGTTGCATGGATAGAAAGCTTTTGTATTAAGTTTCTTCTTCAATGCTTTTGGGGGTTTATGTAATGGGAAAGTATATACTCTGTTCATTGCAACTTCATTTAGTTTACATTCAGCGTCTTGGACAAAAGTAAGGCCTCTGAGGGCAGAGGAACCCTAAAACAGCCAAGGTCACTGGGAAAGTTGCACAAACATTTATCTAAATTGGTAGCCTAAATGTCAATTTAGCACAAAGTTTACTCTTACATGGAATTTCCAGGTGCACACTAGTTCAGTTTTCTTGGAGCTGACTTTGCAGTGTATTTCCATGTGTGAAGAAAGGCACACCCTTAGTTACTTCAAGTTTTCCTTCAGAGCTGAAGCTGGTTAGTACTTGAACTATGTGGCTAGTCCATCTTTAAGTGTTTCAATCTCCCATCTTTGTTAGTTCAACCCAGGCAGTTAGTTTTCCCACCACTTCAGCCGTAAGAATGGTCAATCTGTTTGGTTTAGGATAATCTTAATGGCTGTGCAGTGACCCAGATTTTAAATTAATAAAATAACTAAAGCTTCCCTACTGTGACATTATTTTACTGCACTGTATTTTCCTTACATAAAAAAAAACTTAAAACATTAAAATTGCAGTCACCTGAAATGAATTGCAAAAGGCAAGCTAAATCAGGTAAAAAAGTCTGTATTAATGAATACATTGTATTGTGTGAACTTTCTCCATTCTCTGCTGAATATAGCACAGTAGGTAATGCCTGAATATATTTTCACTCATTCTGAAAACTCAAGCAATCCTATTATAGTGCATATGCATAGATGCTTAAATTGAGTTGGCGAACATATCTAGCATATGGCATTTCCTGATCTTTATTGATTGATGCTACCACCCTAATATTATTTCTTTTAAACTTTGTCAATTCTGTCTATTTCTGGAATGTGTTTGCTGTTGTTCAATAAACAAACAAAAAATACCCTAACAATAATGACATGGTGGTATCTTATTCCAGACTTAAGACTTTACTTATAAAACTGTTACGTGGCCCAACACCAGAAGAAGTGCAGACACATACTATCTAACAATCTTTTCTACCAGCTGTTTTCACTCTCCTTCCCCAGCTTGTGTCCCTGGATTTTCTCCAAACATTTTTCGAGTCTTCCCCATTGCTGGTTCCTTATCCCAGTCTATCCTCTCTACCTCAGACTTGGTCTAGTTTACTTTCTCAGAGGCTTTAGCTCCTCCTTCCTATCCCTGCATCTCTCTGTCTCTATGCCTCCACAGTCTCCTGCCAGAGACATGTTCCCCACTCTCTATTTCCCAGGGGCATAAACACAAAAACCCCAATGAACAAACAAAATGCCCTAATATCTATTAGGGGGGTGTGTACAGGAATTAGGAGGCTTACTATAGCCCAAATCAGACGTGGATAAACATTGTGTGCAGTTCTGGTGTCCTCAACATAAAAAGGATATGGAACTGTTGGAACAAGTCCAAAGGAGGGCCATGAGGATGATCAGGGGTCTGGAACACCTCCCATATGAAGATAGGCTGAGCAAGTTGGGGCTGTTCAGCCTGGAGAAGAGAAGGCTGTGTGGAGACCTCCTAGCAGCCTTCCAGTATCTGAAGGGGGCCTGTAGGGATGCTGGGGAGGGACTCTTCATGAGGAACTGTAGTGAGAGGACAAGGGGTAATGGGTTCAAATTTCAACAGGGGAAGTTTAGATTGGATATGAGGAAGAAATTCTTTACTGTGAGGATGGTGAGACACTGGAATGGGTTACCCAGGGAAGTTGTGAATGCTCCATCGCTGGTGGTGTTCAAGGCTGGGTTGGACAGAGCCTTGGGTGGCATGGTTTAGTGTGAGGTGTCCCTGCCCCTGGCAGGGGGGTTGGAACTGGATGATCTTAAGGTCCTTTCCAACCCTAACTATTCTATGATTCTATGATTCTATTTATTGCTGAATTCATCATGGTCTTTCCTGGCTTACCAGACTCCATTGTATTAGAAAACAGGGAACATTAAGTAGAGATCTGTTATTTAGTCATCTGCCTAAAAATCAGGCAACATATGTGGACTGCTGGTGTTCTTGATACTTTTGTTTTGAGGAACTATTGAGATGGTCCTTAGATTGCTGTGTTGAGAGTTGATATATGAATTATAAGAAAATAGTGTAAAATCTGAAAAGAACAACAAAAATATGCATCCTCCCAAAAAAGAAACCCCAAAATATGCATCCTTCCCTCCAAAAAGTAAAAAAGTTGTAAAATTGGCATAAGCCCAATGTGCGTGGAGTTGTTCCTTGCTGCTGACATGTGAATGAGAGGAATTAAAACTAATTTCCATCTGCTGGGCAACATGCTAATGCTGTGGGGGGAAAAAAATATTTGGGCACATCTAAATGATTCATGGGGATTAGTAAATTGCTGGTGTAAATTCCTAAACTTGAGTCTATGCCACAGATCATGAATTTGTCTGTACTGTTCCCGTAGCACCCTTTGTCTGAAACATCCACCCGCTGCTGGGCAGCTGCTTAGCGTCTGCACCACTGACACTTTGAAAAGTGATTTAGCAACCAGATGTGAGGGATCTCTGCAGGGCAGAGCTGCAGAGAAGACTAGGGAACAAGCTTTGGCAACTGGTGTTTAGGGGTGGCCAATGCCAGCCAACATGAACAGAGTAGGGGGCAGGGACTGCAGATGTATGGTGAGAAGCCTACTCTTGCGGGAGGTGGGATCTGGCCAAGCTGAACAAAATGCTGTGAGTGAGGTGTGAGGTTTGCTAAAGAGGTGTCTGCAGGTATGCTAAGCATGTGGTAAAACTAATTCTGAGCTGGTAGTGATTCAAACTCACCTGACCATAGGTGTTTTGGTGGGGATTTAGAGAAGGAAGACAAAGAGGAAACAGAAGACATACAGGCACTGCCAGCATCCCTGTGCACTGCCTAGAAAAACTGTTAATATTGTGCATGTGATTTGGGGGCTGTTTGGAACCTTCCTGAGGCAAATTTATTGACATTAAAGAGACTTTTGTGAGGGCAGAAATGGCGGTGCAGAACAGGGCTCTTACTCAGCTACCCAGGAGGCTTCCACGGTGGGTGGTAAGCCACTGGGAGTCGCCAGATGGCTGCCGAGCTTGTGATTAAGGTGTTGGGACACCCGAAGGAATATGTTCAAAAATACATCTTGGACCACACATCATTCTGAATACGGCATTACTTTTCTGTTTTGTGAGGAGTCAGATTTATTAACAATTTGTATGCTTGAAGCTTTGTGTGCTGGGCAACACACCCTGCTCTCATTATTGTTAATGGCAATAGGAAATATGCACATAACCCCCTGCGTACTGCCGAGGCAATTTGGCTCTAACATTATAAGTTTCTAGAAAACAAATTGTATGTGTAAGAAAAGAAAAAGCTTACATCTTGACTTTATTTCATCTTAAACTTCAGTGTTTAAAAAAAGGTTAAACTACTTGTTATTAATCAAATCAAGCTGGTTAAATTTGCCTTTTAGATATCTGAAATGGAACTCTGTTTTGTAGCTTGAAATATTGTTTTTTAGGAAGATAAAGTTTTGAGAACCTTTGACTGATCTCTAGTAAAATATTTTACTGCAATTTCATTTGCCTGAACAAATATTTTTAGAACATTAACAGAAATGTATGGCATAAATTTCAAAGCCTATCATATAATTTCATGTACAAATATTTATATACATGGTCCCAGGGAAGTTAAAAATGTAATGTTTTTATAGAAAATATACAATACAGCATATACTCTCCATACAATATGTAGTATCTAAAATGGTAGAAGAGAGACGTTTCAGTATGTCCAGGAAAATAGAATCATAGAATAGTTTGTCTTGGAAGGGACATTAAAGATCACCCAGTTCCAACCCCCTGCCATGGGCAGAGACACCTTCCACTTACCAGGTTGCTCCAAACCCCATCCAACCTGGCCTTGAACACTGCCAGGTGTGGGGCAGCCACAGCTTCTCTGGGCAACCTGTGCCAGGGCCTCACCACCCTCATTCTAAGTAATGTCTTCCTAATATCTAAATCTCCCTTCTTTCAGTTTAAAACCATTCACCCTTGTCATGTCACTACATGCCCCTGTAAAACGTCCCTCTCTAGATTTCTTGTTGGCCACTTCTAGGCACTGGAAGGCTGCTCTGAGGTCTCCCTGGAGCCTTCTCTTATCTTGGCTGAACAAGCCCAGCTCTCTCAACCTGTCTTCGTTGGAAAGGTGCTCCAGCCCAATGCTAATCTTCTCTGTATCATTCCAATTTTTGTATATGTGCTGCTGAAGCAAGCTTAGCTTTCATTTGAAATGCTATTGATACATATTAGCAAAGAGAATTTTTATTTTGTAGTACTGATAAGCCAAGAAATCTAGATATAGGACTAAGGAGATAATTTTGATGATTATATAACATCACCGTCACTGCAACTGTAGGAACTCTGTGTTATAGTAGGCATCCTTTGTCTTTAGTCACTAAATCTTCTCTCCCACACATCATCCGTTCAGACATATTGCTTTTCACAGTAAACAGTCATAGGCTGCTATTCACTGGGTATTTGAGGGAAGGTTTGCAATGCAAAGTAAACCCAGCTCTGACTCTGTGATTCGAGCCTTCACCCATCTCCTGCCAATGTTGTTATAACCCAAAAGTGAATTTAAGTCCCTCTGACCCTCAACCAGAAACTTACCAGCAACCCTAAGTTCAGTGCAAGGAGATGAGTCCTGCCTTACATTTATATGTACTATAAATAACACTTAAATAAGTGAGCTTACAGACAGCCAATTCAAGTACCCTCATTCTCAAAACAGTGTAGGTTGTTTTCACTGCTAATTTCCCCTCCTTCCCTGCCAGATGCAGTTACAAGACAACACTTGGTTCTCAAACCTGCCAAGTTTCACCTGCTTTTTCACAAGCTGTCAAGTGCCTGTTGTAGCATGCAGAGTCACTGAGTTGAAATAATAAGTCAGTGTGAGGCTGAGCCAACATAACAGCTCACTGCTACTGACAGGGGCAGGTCCTGCTCCAGCTGCACACCCCTTTCCTCCCACCTCTACTGATCGTGTGATATTGTTCTGAGCCAATTCAGATAGCTACATCAGACCAAAAGCAGTTTGACAAAACCTATGAACTGTTTCTGCCAGGTCAGTGCAGTGAATTGGCTTAATGAGCCTGAGGAAGTGAGAGGCAACTGCCTTTCTTAAAGGAAAAAAAGAAGTTCTGTTAGAGTTTTAACATAGCTCTAGCACATAACTAGTAGAGAATGAGCAGGACCATGGCTTTATGCAAAAAGAGTGAGAACAATGTGTTAACAAAGCCAAGCATAAGAATGTGCTGTCCTTCCATCTTGCAGGCCAATTAAGTTGTACTAGTATAGTGTGTCACAGAGCAGCATTGTCTGGCTGCTCCCTAAGGGTGGGTGAGCTGGGATCCATGGGTGGCTCCAGCCCCAACAGTGCCCTCACCAAGAGAGTGTACACACTCAGGGTCCCACCAGTGGGCAGATCTAGGGGCAAATATATCTGGGTCCATTTACAGTCATAGGCAAGGAAAGAGCCAGAGCCAGGACCCAAAGGAAATGGGGTCAGAGACAGGACTGGGGAGAAGGAGGCTACAATGTGGGTCTGAGGTCCTTCCAAGGGACAAGACCAAAGACAAACGCACCTACAGCATAGCTCTGGCAAGAGCTGGGCTGAAATAGGGCTTCAGAAGCCCGTGGTCTGGGGTGATGGGAGGTCTTGGTGAGGCTCATCAGGGCCACAAAATGCCTCTTAATGTCCTCAAGGCCCTGAAACAGTGGTGGCCTTCCTAAAGTGATGCTGATTAAGGCTAATCAGTCAGTTAAAAGGTTTTTTTCATATGCTAACATTCTTTTTATTTAATTACCCAGTTTAGAAATAGACATTTGGGCACAAAAAACCTTTGGCAGGTGGACCCTGAGCACTAGAACAGTGGGTACATGTCCTGACAACTTGAAACAGTCTAGATCTGAACTACTGCAAACCACCTCTTCCTCCTTCCTCTTGTTGTCCCCCACCAATCACTGCTGCCACCTGCCCTGCAAAGGTGATTTTGCTCAGGGAACTTATCCAACAGAAAAGGCTTTTTCCCTCCCCTTCAGGGTTAGTTTTTTGACAAAGACAGTCTACTTTAATGTATTCTGTGACATTCAGTGGTCTTTGGGTATACCTTTGCATTGTGTTATTTTCCAAGCAGCTATGATTCTTTTTTTGCAAATTGGCTCCTACTGTGTGATCAGGTCAAATGCTGTCATCCATTGTGGTAAGAGCTGTTGCAATTTTAATTCTGATGCTGATATTTCTTTAACCTTGGTGTATGTTTATTGATCATTAATCTAACCAACTGTTGGATTTTTATAAAGAAATTGCTGTAAATGTAGAAGCGTACAGGGAAGTTAGAGCTTTTGCTAGAAATTTGAAAGCAATTGAAGGAGACAGCCAAAGACTCTCCAGAACAAACATGTCCCAGTACTCCATAGATATTTAGGAGATACTCAGGAGATATTCATATTCACATGAAATCTGCAGCCTTGGAGGAGTAGGGAACTTCTAACTTTTTTGCTCAAGGGTAACACTAGGTTATTCCTAATGATTTCAAGATTTCAGATTGTGATTACCGCAGGTTTTCTTCTAAGTCAGAACTGAATAGGCTAATCTGAATATACTTCTTACTAATGAGTTCAGGACTGTGATGTCCGGCAAAAGAAATAACCCTAAACGCTTTGAGGACCATTAACTTTAATGTTTGCCTGGTGACAAAAGAACAGTGCAGGCTGTGTGTCTGGGATTTACAGTGTAATTTTTTTTTCATAGGGTGATGACTTTCATTTGAAAACATTAAAAGCCTCAAAATTAGTAAGTGCTGCTATAATGCGTGCTTAAATGTTCCATGCAAAACTTCTCAGTTTACTTCCAATTTCAGTTTTCAGTGGCAAATGTTAGGGGACAGAGCAAAGCCTACATTAAATGAGCAGTTACAGATTCTTTTTTTTAACGTATTTATGCTTCTTACTTAGTCTGTCGCAGTAGTTGCTGGTTTGTTTATTTTCCTCCCGTGTAAGAAATCAAGGTAATGTGTTTTGTTTCACAAACACAGGATTCTCTCAAATAACGTTCAAGATGCAGTCTGATTTTGTTCCTGAAGTCTGATTTCTACCCCTTTTTACATGCATGCTATTTTTTCAATACTCTGTAGAAACTTGGCTTCTCATAGATATATCTGATTTTTCTGTCCCTCATTTAAAAATCCTGCATTTGAGTATATTCTTCTTGGAAAGGGTTAATTTCACCCCTGCTAATATTATATGACTCCATTAGTTATTAATGCAGTCAACTTATAAACACAGTTTAGGGGGTACTGGCCTTGGAAGAACTTTCCAGGAGACCAATACATCAAATCAATTCTGAAGTCCTTTGACCTCAGGATAGAATTACAGGTTTATAATTTACTCAACACTTACGTGACCCAGAGAACAAAGGATTACCAAGTCAGTCAAAACTAAATTACTCTTGACCTTAAATTAGTCATTTTCATGCTATTAAAACTATAGCTAACTCACTGTTGATATTATTTTGAGATTATAAATCAGGTTTGTATTTTTCCATATTTATGCTCACAACCTAGAGTTAGACATATACTTTAATGTATATATAATTATTTTCTGAAAGTTAGCAAACAGCTTAATTCATGGAAGGGTATTAAGTGTTTTTATTTATATGCATATATTTGTGTCTCTAAAATGCCCAGTACTCTTGTGAATAAACTGAATATAGGTAATATAGATCACCATGTTATAGCTGATAAGGTTGAGCAGTAAGAATCCTGTCGGATGTTGCCAGCTGCCTATTACTGCTTGAGAGATTCTTCAGTCTTTACTCAGGACATGATCAGCTCTATCTATGTTTGGCACCTGAGGCATGACAGAGTAGTTTGTGCTGAGGCAAAATACATTGTTGACAATATTCAAACCTTTTTTCAAGCATGCAAAAATAGTGAGGATGAAGAAATGAAGAACATTCCCCCAACATCACTTTCAATTGCATAATGAGGGTACCATTTTGCAAACCTAAATTTTGAGCACAGCTTGGTACCTGTCTGCAGCCCATGTAGTTCAGTGTAATAACACAGGTACAGAATTATTTAGATGTGCAGGTTTGCAGAATCAAACCCTTCATTAATTCTGATCAGATCTTAGTCTATGCAGGTATTTCTCATTAGTCATTTGGAAAGTTCACTAATTCCTGCTTCTCTAGGTGCTTCCATTCAAAAAGCTGTTTTTGAAGGTGCAGGAGAGGTGTGTAGGTGTGTAAAACACTTTCAGGGTTTAATGCTGTGGCTGCTTGGCATGGAAAACTGCAGTTCCACAATGTGACCTAAGATATTTCAAAAACAGTATGCAGAGATATTGTATTTTGTAAAACTTCCTGTGCATTTTCAGTGCCTCAACAATGCAAAAAGAGTTTTCAGGAGTCTCCACAGCCTATAATAGGTGTGTCCCCAGGATGCCTCATATAGAAGCACCAGCTGATGGAATTTGCTTTGGACAGAAATAATGTCTTCACTGCAGCTTTCTGAAAGCTTCCATTTCTGAAAACTTCCATTGTATCAGGCAGACATGAATTCCTCTAAGCCAGAAGGAAGCATGTTAACACTATTCATAAACTCAATGTTTGAATGCATTTTATTTTTTTAGACCATCTTAGGTCTTGGCATAGCATAGACTGGAGCTGCAATCTGATCAGCCAGGAATAGAGTCTTCAACAGGACGCTGCAGTCTTGATTGGAAGACTGTCATGGGCAGTTTATCACATAATTTAAGTTAATGGTTAATTTGCATTTGCTTTGTAGAGACTGGTTTTGGTGATACTTGTTGACTTTGTATGTACACCAGAGCTGAGCTGAAAATTATTTTGGTCTGTTTTGGTTCTCAATTGCATCTTCTGAACCAAATATTTGAAAAAAAATATTCTCTTTGGTTTGAATGAAAATGAACATTTTTCCCACTTTTTCACAAAACTAAAAATGTGGTTTCTGTTGGTGGGGATTCAAATAAATTCTTTATTTGACTCAAAAAGAAACCTTTTTCTTCTGCAGACATGCAATAATAACAGAGAATTAGAATTATTAAGATCCTAGAAAAGAAGGTGTACTTCAGTTATTTAATACCATTATGGATCCACATTATGAGAGGCTTAGCTTCAATTATTTGCTCAGTTTGAAACAAAACAGATCACAGAATATTCTGGGTTTGGAGGCCAAGATACAGCATCCAGCTCTTCCATTGCAAAAGGAAACACCTGCAGAGACAGGGGCTCGCCTTAACCACGAGGCTCGAAAGTTGCTTATGTTCTTTGGCTTGGTGGATATTTAGTTATTCCATGTAAAGTGGGGCAAGTCTGGCTGAGAGGAGAATGGCAGAGCTTCAGCTACCAATGCTCTCTTTCTCATAAATGAGAAAGAAGTAGGAGAAAGAGGAGGAGGAAGGTGTTAGAAATAAGAGATCTGAAGAAGGGCATTAAACAAATCCCAGGTTGACGGGTAATTTATGTGCTGGTTTGTTAGGTAAAAATCATCTTCCACAGTTCTGTGAATAACTTAACCTGCTTGTCGTGGTTTAAGCCCCTATAACTCACGCAGTCGCTCTCTCACTCACTCCCCCCTCTTTCGTTCCCCCGCTCCCAGAGGGATGGAAAGGAGAATCGAAAGAATGCAACTCCCACAGGTTGAGATAAGAACAGTTTAGGAACTAAAGCATAGCACAAGACCACCACTGCTACCAGCAATAATAATAATGACAAGGCAAATAGAAAGAAAGAATACAATCGCTCACCACTCAATACCAAGCCCGACCAAGCAGTGCACCCCCACCCTTCCGGGTCTCTGCTCTCTCTTTTACATCCTGGACATGACGTGCTGTGGTATGGAATAACCTCTTTCGTCAGTTTGGGTCAGGTGTCCTGTCTCTGCTTCCTCCCGGCCTTCCCTCCTCCCTGGCATAGCGTGAGACTCAGAAAGTCCTTGGTCAATCCAAAACATTACCACGCAGTAACTGAAAACATCGGTGTTATCAGAGCTGTTCCCAGGCCGAAACTCAAAAACACAGTGCTGCACCAGCTACCAAGAAGGAGAAAAATGACTGCTGTTGCGGAACCCATGACACTGCTTTATTCCAGTTCCTTACATTTTGAATGTGCAAGTAATTGTGTGCTTATACATGTGGCTTTATAAAATTCATAATGCATTGAAAATATGTTTTTGGAGTAAGGATGAATACAAACTAATAACAGATGTAGCATAGACATATCCTAATGTACAAATATGTATGGATGCTTGTTTTGAAAAGCAATTTTCATATTTTATTTTCAGTCAGTCTCTGAGGATACTAAATCTAGTTCTTTATTCTGTCCTTAGCTCTCTGCATAGTCTGTACCAGTTGAGAGGCCTGAGGAGTGTTTGGTATTGAGATGTACATGGCCAGTTTTGGCAGCCAGGAACAGACTGGACGGTACTGTGAGCTGTGCATAGAATCATAGAATCATAGAATAGTTAGGGTCAGAAAGGACCTTAAGATCATCTAGTTCCAACCCCCCTGCCAGGGCCAGGGACACCTCACACTAAACCATGACACCCAAGGCTCTGTCCAACCCAGCCTTGAACACCGCCAGCGATGGAGCATTCACAACTTCCCTGGGCAACCCAGTCCAGTACCTCACCACCCTTACAGTAAAGAATTTCTTCCTCATATCCAATCTAAACTTCCCCTGTTCAAGTTTGAACCCGTTACCCCTTGTCCTATCACTACAGTTCCTCATGAAGAGTCCCTCCCCAGCATCCCTATAGGCCCCCTTCAGATACTGGAAGGCTGCTATGAGGTCTCCACACAGCCTTCTCTTCTCCAGGCTGAACAGCCCCAACGTTCTTATCCTATCTTCATACAGGAGGTGCATCAAACTGAATATTTCCTGCAATGTGCTGGGGAGACAAGCACTCTCTCTGTAACAGAGAAAGAGCTGATTTAAAGACTCTGTGATTGAAACTGTTCATCTCTGACCTACGATTTCCACATTAAAAAAAGAAAAGAACCCACCCTGGTATTTATGAACAGTTTGCCTGTATCTGTTCCCTTGAAGAAAGATATTTTGCTTCAGATAAGTGATAGTATCAGGTTAAGTTGATTATCACTTGTGAAACTGTATAGTTCATGGAAATTACCAGCTGTCACTTAGACTCAACTGATCCACCGGGTTGTTAGATGCATGTGGTTACTGTACTGAGAATAAATCTAAAGATGGTTTTCTGTAGTATAAAATGGCTTTATTTTCCCTATAGTTCTTACAGCATGGTGCTTGAAAATTTGAGAAAATTTGAAGTAATGGTAATATGACTTTTAAGATGGGGAATGATGTTTAAACTTGAGATTAGTGGGACTCCATGGTTGAGAAAGCTGGTAATAGGAGAGATGAACTGGTTTGTGTTAAACGCAAATGAAGTAGATTATGTTCAGAATTGTTCCTGTCTGATTCCTGGTTTGTCAGCCTCTGCTTCATGTCATGGAACTTAATCATCTTTCATTCATGGAGTGTTGTGTAAACATTTGTTGATTTCTATCTGTTCTGGTTTACACTTCTGCCCTGAGGTTTGCTTTGAGTTTCAGGTTTGCGCAAACTGAAATTGTCAAAGTAAATTCACTTTAAATTGCAGTGTTTCAAGTGGTTTTGCTTTGAATCCATGCCAAACCTCAGATTTTGCATAATTTCTTTTTGCATAATTTCCAAGCAAAAAGATAAATTGTGTCAGGTTCATTTGGAATGGTGTTGAAGTGTATAAGTTTACGAACTTTTATAAAACTAAGCCTGGAATTCATTATTAGATCTGCTCAGTACTGTGAGGACTTGTTGGTGGATAGGAGGATACTGAGAAAATTGTACAAAACTGTGCAAAAGAAGCATATTGGCATAGAAAAAAAAAAGTCAATATTTCAGCTTCAAATGAAGAGATGGTCATGACCTATTTCATTTTTTTGAGCGCTGAAATTTTGGGCTTGAGTACACGAATGCTTGAGCTGCTGTCTCATCTCTGCAGAAAGTTCCTTCAGATCCAGAATAAAGCACATTGCTCAAGGACAAGATAAAGCTAATTTGAGGCAACATTTATATGTGTCTTCCTTACATAAAAAAGTAAAAGCCACTTCAGTGGGACTCTTGATAGCATCGTTCCCAGTTTTTATTTCATTCTTATACAGAACTTCCAAGAGGAGCCCTCAGATTGTTGTCAAAGAACAATAACTGGAAATGTGTCAAATGAAATAACGATCACTTTGGACTTTGTTTTTGGTTTTTCTTTTTGAACGTATTTCTGTATCTAGATCTTAAAAACAGCCTTCAGCATTGCTGACATAATTAATTGTTTGTATTAAGTGTTGTAATTACAGTAATTCGGGTGGTTGGCCACCTAAATGAGCTCATAATTATTTAGAAATATTTTTTATTGCAGTTCTGGCATTCTCAAGGCCCAGTTAAAGAAACCCAAGCAAAACATACACAAAAATCGTCTGAGATTTTGAAGCACTGATACTAATAGCTATTATCCTTCTAATTAGATCACTTCATATGTGCTCAATACTATATGGATAGATACCTTTTTTCTTCTATCAGACCTTTATCTGCTAGTAACCTTCAGTGAACACAGAGCTGATGATCTTTCAAGTGAAAGAAATTTCTTCAAAATAAAGTTTCTCTGTGAGAAAACTTTGAAGGGGAGAGGAAGTTTATTAGTTTCATTTTATAGCAGAAGGAGTTAAAATTCATTTGATGCAGGCACAGTTCAGAACACTGCGATTTGTGGAAAACTGTCAAAGTTAAGTCATATCAATGTTCAATACTTGAACTAGTTCTGCCCAGGGTGCTCTGTTGTTTCATAGGATTCATATCACAGTTGTGCCATTCTTTAACAGTATCCTGTAAACCAGTTTGCATCTTTTCTAAGGCATGTGGTCTTCATTTTGCACCAGGTGGTGCAGTACAGAGTATATGTATTCAGGATAGAGTCCCAGTTACTGGGAAGAAAAATGGCATAAACCGAATAAAATGCATTAATTTTATAAGAGGATAAAATATTTCGGTTTTGGACACAAATGTGTATTAAAATAGGACAAAATGAAACATTATCATTTCAGGCTCAAATGTTTTCAGAATCTTTTTTTTCATAATTACTTTTAAAATATTTTTCCTGTGAGTTAGGATGGAAACAAAGGCAGGAAAATCAGAATTCCCCAGAGCATGAAGATACAGATTTCCTCACTTTGGAAAAAAAAATGTTCCTGTTCTTTAACAGTAAGCCACAAGCGACTAGTATATTAATGCTTTCCTTTGGTTCATCTACTGGCTGAGCTAAAGTTCAGGAAAAAAAATTGCCAAGAGATAGCATCTTTTCCTGCGCAATCTTTGAACAAAAAGTATTTTCTCAATGAGCAAGTGAAAACTCTTGAAATAAGTAGCTCAGCAAAACTTCTGGTTTCAGCAACAATTTAGCACAAAGTGATGCTTGCAACTGTTAGATATTTATTACTGTAGTAAACTATTGATAAGCACTGCATATTTTCAGTATTAGGCAAGTGAGGCCTGTAAGATTTTTATGTGTGTTCTTGCATGAGGTAGAGTGGTAAAGTGTCTGTGGCCACAAAAATCTCCCTGTGAGGTTCTGTAGGTACAATCACTTTTGTATGCAATATAGCTTATGGACACTAAAATTTTTCAAAAAGGAAGATCATTATTTTTGTCTGATTTTGGAATGCCAGTTGGCAATGCAATATTTTTTCTGAGAAGCTTTCATAGCATCTCAGAAAGCTCCTATAGCTGTCTGCAAGGTATTGGCTTGAAGAAACTGGTGTTGGAGCTCAAAAGTGGACTGTGACTTGGTGATGGGAGTTTGAAAGTATTGTGAGAATATACATGTTGTCGTGACTTAAGCCCAGTCGGCAACTCAGCCACATAGCTGCTCGCTCACCCCCCCCCCCTTCCTCCCTCCTGCTCCCGAAGGGATAGGGAGGAGAATCGAAAGAATGTAACTCCCACAGGTTGAGATAAGAGCAGTCCAGTAACTAAGGTATAACACAAACCACTGCTGCTACCACCAATAAGAATAATGATAAGGGAAACAACAAGGGAAGAGAATACAACCACTCACCACCCGCTGAAGGATACCCAGCCTGACGTGAGCAGTGATCTAACCCTTCAAGGTAACTGCCCCCAGTTTCTATAGTGGGCATGATGTGCTGTGGTATGGAATACCTCTTTGGTCAGTTTGGGTCAGGTGTCCTGTCTCTGCTTCCTCCCAGCTTCCCCTCCTCCCTGGCAGAGCATGAGACTCAGAAAGTCCTTGGTCAGAGTAAATATTACTGAGCAGTAACTGAAAACACTGGTGTTATCAGCGCTGTTCCCAGGCCCAAAGTCAAAACCACAGCACTGCAAAAGCTACTAAGAAGGAGAAAAATGGCTGCTACTGCTGAACCCAGGACACATGTGTATTTGACAAGACCTTTGAAAGGCAAATTTGAAGGTGAACAGATAGTAAGTCAATTTTACATACAAGGCATTTAGGGGAGGAGAAGGTAATTTTATTATAAAATAGCTAGTTTCAGTGATTCCCGTGATCACAATCACCTACTCACAAAGATGTGTGTACCTGAGCAATCCATCCACCATGTCTGTATCCCAGCTGCACGTATCCATGTGGGCTGCTCAGAATTTCTTGCAATTGCATGGAGGCCCAAGTAATGGTCTGTGGAGTCTTCATTGTGTCTTCTGGGATCCCTTCAGGATGGCAACCAGGTGCCACTGAACCATTTTTGCCTTTGGGAGCTGAGAGTGATCAGGATCTTTTACCTCTCCATGCTCTCCCACTTTTGGGAGTCATCAGGATTTATTCTCTGTACTCTGTCTCCTTACTAGGGTGTTGTAAGACTCCAGCCCTGTTCTGTATTTTCTCAGCATCATCTGTTTTTGGCTGCAGTCCTTTTCCAGTCTAGGCAGAGGCAACTCCTGACCGTACCTGTTCCTCTGTGTTCCTGAATTGGGTATCTTCAAAAGCTGCTCATAAATGTGCTGTTACATTGACGGTCTAGGTCCCACAATCCCCTGCCATCCTCACAGGGATTTTTGTGCTGCTTTTCCCTTTCTGAAACTTCCACACACAGACCTACCCATTCATTCTCCATTCCTGCCATCTAGGCATTTCCATCATGAATCTCTATAATTGCTGATAGCATGACTTAAACCACAGGCAGAAAAACAATGATGAAAATTTTAGGGTTTCAATGTCTCCTTACAGTACTATCTTTTCTCTGCACCAGAGCCTGGTCTCCCTGCCAGGCCAGAGGCAAGATATCTGGCACTGCTGAAGGTCCCTGGGAGAAAGACAGGGTTGGAAAAGGCTAAAATTGCTGATACTCCAGTTGGAGAGAGGAGCCAAGAAGCTGAATACTGACAAATTTTAATAAAAAAAAAGCACTTTTAAACAGTATATAAAAGTCTTTATATCAAGGCCAGATGCCTTTCTGGAAAGTCACTTTAGTCCTACACAAGGGTTTTGGCTCAGGGCAAGGGCAGCTGTGTGAAATGCAATTTTTGTACTGTTGAGAAGGTCACGTTCATGATCTAATGGTCCTGCTTTCCTTCAGATGCTGTGGATGTCTTGCATTGCTGAGTATCTGGTGAACAGGAAGCTAATTCCTAACCAGATTGCTCAGGTACTCAGGAGAGAATGAGCACAGATTGTAAAGGTGGAGAGGGGAGAATGCTTTGGAGAATAGCTTCTGCTTAGGGGGCAATGAGATGGCAATTTACCACAGGTCTGCAGACCAGCCTCCCTTGTTCCTTATCATCACTGAGGAGAAAGCATATTGTCACTATTCTTTTTTTTCCTGCTGAGACATCCTATAAATAACATATGTGTTCCTTTGAGACCTCTAGTTGCCTTAAAATCCTCGGTGAAGTAAGCCTCATGATACCTCCATGACTAAGACAGGTTTTACGCTTACTTCATAGACGTATGAGCAAGAGCATAGCCAGGTAAAAGGTCTTGCACAAGATCACCAAGAGAGACAGAGTCCAATTAAATCAATCAATTCAAGGACCCAGGAGTTGTGTTTCCATAGCCCCTGCTGTAACTACTAAATCACAGGAGCTACTAAGAAAAGATCCTGCCAAAAGCTACTGGGTTTTTGTTTTTTAAAACCACAAGAAGCATTTTGCTCAATTCCATAGGATCCCTCCCAAGCACTTGGTGCAGATTAATTAATTCCTTATTTTTTAAAAGAAATGTAAAACCTCGGGCAGTGCAAAAGCCATTGAAATTTTAATTCTCAGAACTATACTCTGACTTGACTGTTACCCAGTTCCTATTCAGGCAAGATAGGAATTAAGATTAATGACCCCAAACAAACTGGTATTTCAGAGAATCAGTCTTTGCCAGGCATTATATTCTCATGACAGAAAATCACTGAGGCATAAATACAGCGCTCAGTCATTGGTGTATATTAACAACACCACGTTGTTCCCATAAATTCTGAATACAGTGAAGAGGAAAATGAAATCTTAAAGTTCATTAATTTGGGTTATGAGGTTTTTTAAAGTGAACAAACCAGAGCCTGTCGAATAAGGCTATACCATTCTAGTTCCCACTGCACTGCTGTGAAGGCTATTCAGATTCCAGAAAGGCACCTCTTCTGCTGAGATGTTGTTTGGGCTTGGGGATGACTGTCTCTGCAGTGCCTTTTACTAACTAGACATTCAGTTCTGTGGGCATTTTTTAAAAGGTGAATTGATGAAGACCAAGTCTTAAAGAGAGAGAGTGAAAAAGTACCTTTATCTGCTTGGATCAGTGACTGTTGTGATATGTGGGGTAAAAACATGTCGTTGTTTGTCAGTGTTTGCCCATCTCCCAGGAAGGTGGTTGTGGCTAGAGCCTGTTTTCTAAGCAAATGAGAACTGGCTTGAAGACAAGAGTGTTTCAACTATTCTGGCACCAGAAGTAGTCATGGTACAGTGCTAATACAGGAAGTTATTGTGGCAATTTCTAGAAGCTGTTTGCTCAGGAAAAAAAAAAATAAAAAAGAAAATATTTCTGTGTTTGTACTTCCACACTGAAAAGGGTTCCCTATGACATCATCTTGTTTGTTCGGACACTGCAGGAAGAATGGAAGAAATAAAATGGCAGGAAAGAGACCAGGCACTTTTATTTTGCTGCCAACAAAACATAGAGGAAAGATGTAACCACAATATCCAATGATTACTTTAGTTCTCAGAGACAGTTCAGCAGATGAATTGTTGTTCGAGGGCAGTTGGGCTCCCAGACACAAGAGCATTCTGTAGTAAGCTTAATTACTCATTTTAATTATGCATTTTAATTAGCAAGGAGCTAACACAGAGCTTTTCTCCCACTTTCTCAATAAACCCACTTTGTGATATTACAGAACAAACTTGTAACTGAAAGCTCCAACTGTCTACAGTTGAGAAAAACAACTTTCTTTCTCATTAAATCACACTCAGGTTACGTCTACCTCTGATTATTTTCAGAAGCTTTCTACTTTTTCATGCTGTTCATGGACAACATCAAGAAAACACCCTGCACTACTGCTTCTCCCACTGGTGTTTCCTCTGCCGATATATTGTCTTGCCAGTTGCTCCCTATAAATGATGTCCTAGTTCTTCCTCTTCTAGCAGTTTCTCCTCAGAGCTGTTCTTCTGTCCCTGCTCTATCCATCTTCCCTATCCCAATCCCTAGGAGCATTGCTGTAGGAAATCTGCTTTCTTTCTCATTCACTTCAGGAAAAGCCAGGTTAGAGAGGCAAATAAAGGCAGAGGCAACTGTGTTCTGGGATGAGTTCAGAAAGCCAGCAGTGTATATGGTGATGGATGGATGGGGATAGACACAAGATCTTCAGCAAAACAACCAGATGCCAGAATGCAGCCCCCCATGAACATGTTATATTTGTACTCTGTCCTGCTTTGCCTGGGACTATACCTGCTGAGGAGGGATTTGCAGAATCTGCAGCAATCCTTCATAAATTGAGGCTGTCAGCAAAGCTTGGTGAAGCCTCCAGGCTGCTCTGAGAGAAGCCAACCCTAATTTATTTATAGTTTTGAGCCAAACATGGGCTTAAAAAGAAAAGGTTCAGATAAGGATATAGGTAGAACAAATATGAGGAAGTTTTAAGGTGGGATTGTGTTTAGGAATAAAGGGAAAAATAAATTTATGCCAACATTTTCTGAAATGTTCTCTCAGGTTTCAGTGCAAATGGCATCTTATAAAATTTCCACCATGTAAGTGGTGGAAATTCTCCAGAAGAATTTGTTCTTCACAAGGCTTTGATGAAATGTAACAAGACTGAAACCTCTTCTGTTATATTTATGATGTACTTCTCTGCTGCTCCTGGCTTGGGTTGAGCTCTGGAATCAGAATCATTGCCTGACATTTCCAGGTGTTTGCATGTCACATTCAAGCTACAACCTTCTCTTAACTCAAGTGGTTTAAAAGGCTCAAGGCATTTTGTCTGGCTTTGCTTAGCTGCAGGCAGTACTAATTTTAAGTTTCTTTTCTTTATGGTTCTTGTGATGAGAACCATCTCTCTCCAGTACTTCTATTGTCTCTGTCAGTAGAAGGTCCACATAGTGTGTGTGACTGCATATGGGCTAACTGCTGTGCCTGTGTGTAATAAACTCTCTAATCTTATGTCCTGTATGATTTCTGTTGTCCCACTCTTCTTCTCCCCCAACCACTTATTGGTGTTTGCAACCCATATGACGGGATAACTACAAAGTTTATCTACATTTGAATATAGGTGCTACTATATTCAAATAGTAGCTAAATATTGCCCTTCAGTAACAGTGGGAATCTGCATGAAAAATCTCACCTCTGAAAGTGGGCAGCCTGTGCTACATGCACCTGGAGACAAAAAGTACCCTGTGATGGCGCCATTTCATGTTTTTTATTAATTGTGGTAATGCTTTCAGTGCAGATACGGCTTGCTTTATACTCTACCTAATAAAATATCTGTCCATTTGAGATAATTGTACATGGGAAAAATAAAGTTGTGGCTGAGAATCAAAGTTCTTTCCCAGAAACAGAGCCTGAAAGTGAATACTCTAAATCAAATGTGATGGGAAAACAAAAAGGCAAATGTGGGGCTGAGCCCTTAAATAACTTCTTTACATTTCAGTTCCCATCACTGACCTAGTCACTGTTTGTGCTGGCTTAGAAACTGATGTCAAGTGAACAACTCGAGAATAGATGATGCTCTGTTACCCTGGGCAGGAGTTACAACATTATCCGATGATCAGTATTAAAACAGAGTTAGTGTGACTTTATATGTGTTTTCCTGCTAAGCAATCAAAATGTAACGAATGAATGAAGCTTAGCAGTAATCCAAGTTCTGTTAAGCATGTATCTTCAAACCAGTTTTGCAAATTGGGACAGAGAGCTATAATTGACCTTGCTGAAGTGGCCTTTATTTTCCACAGTTCATGATCAAAGTAGTTAAGTTACACTGAATAACTCTTCTAATTCACGACACCTGAATAAACGGCAGGAAAACCAGCCTGGAATGCACATTCCGCTATCTACAGCCATCCTGCAGCACAGCCTGAGTAAAGTCCTTTCCCTTGTCGTTACACAGAAACCAACTCTAATGATTAAAAAATGCCTCTGGACTGAAAGGTGCATCACACTGATAACAGGCCTGTTTGGAGATTTGAGCTGTGCCTCAGCATGGCCTGGAATAGTTGTCACTTTCCCTTTCTTTAGGATCTGTTTGCCTATCTGTTTTTCACTTAAAATATTCCCTGGCTGTTCCAAAGCATATTAAGATTAAAGTTATCGGACTCCATACAAAAGAAGATTAAAAAATAGGTCTGAACTGGCCAACACAAGCTTTTAACAAACAGAGCAGTATATAGAAATGGAAGTGAAAAAATAATAATTAAAAAAAAAACCAACCCAAAACCCCTGTAGATAGTTTCCAGAGTTGCTTCGGATATGATCATCTCCCTTTCCTCCTCTGGTTCAAGTATTTTCAACTGAAAATGTTTGCCTTCTTTGGCTTAGGCTACTGCCTTTCTGTCATTTACAAAAGTAAAAATGAAGTCTTTAATGCATCCAAGTGTTTTAAGCTAAAAGCAGTGACTTTTCACAGCACTGAGCCACGAGCTGAGGACCCAACCTGCGGCTGCAGTGCCTTTTGGCATACATCCGTCCCACCAGGCTCTGCAGCCACATAGGCACACTCAAAACCTGCAGAGGGGCAGGAAGGTTGAGTGAGCCAGCAAAGAGGGGCCCCATTCCCCCTCCCCCTCTAGAATAGCTGCCAGAGAGTTGCTAAACATCGGATCAGGGTGGGGACTGCTGTTAACATATATGTTCCAGGTCCTCCACCCGCTGCTCTTTTTCCCTGCCCTACCACAGTGATATGAGAACTCAGGAGTCCGCAAGCCAAGCTAGGAGAGACTCATTGTAATTAAGGATAGGTTTGACTGCCTTTAAAATGGGGCATCCTGCTGATGTGTCAGTTAAGAGAAAGAAAGAAACAGGTCCAAAACCTGGGTCCTCCTTGAAGACATAATTGTAAGTGATGCCAATATTATTTATGTATCCACGTATATGTTCTTTCAATAGACATTTCATGGTATTCATTGTGGATACATATGTTACAAGCTTCCATTATTAATTTTTTATGTGCTCATAACTTTCCAAAACCCCGATCCCTTGTGTTCAAATGTCATTTTGTTCTCCTTTACAGTTGTTTTGGGGGGAATACTTTAATAAATCCCTCTTACCTGATGCTTAAGTTAAAAGATAAAAAAGTAAGCCTTTGTCTGTCAATGAAACTGATTATATTCTTCTGAGCAAAACATGCACAAAAAATAATCCCCCCAATAGTAACACCCCACCTCAGCATGGACCCCATCCTTACAAGGTCTAGCGTTTATGCTTGGTTTTATGGGTAAAGCTTTTAAACAGTTTAAATAATTTTGTCATGAACTGGAAAGCATCTTCTAGTGTGTGTGTACCACTGCCCTCTGCTGTACGGAGGTGAGACAGAGGCAGGAGAATTTGGCTGCTTTCGCAGGGGTGCAGGTGTGGTCACTCACCAGCCCATATTCTTACTTTGAGCAAGTGTTCAGGTCCTACTGACGTCATATGGGAGCTAGAGCTATGAAAGAAGTTAAATCCTCACCTGCATGGGAGTTAGGCACCATAATACCCGTGAAGATCTATCCTTTTCTGTCTTCTGTCAGTAGAAAATCCAGTGTGTCAAGAGTGTGCAAGTATGGTGTCCATCGCAACCCCCCTGAGTTGTTGTTTCATGAGCTGCAGATCTCAAAATGTCTAAGAGATTCACTGCAAGCAGGGTTGTGTTTCCATTGAGCACTGATGTAAAGCATTTCTGGCCTTATATTCTTTCCTGTTGTGTATTTCTGGCATGTAATAGGCTGACACCCTGAAGGCTGAAAGGGTTTTGCCTAATCCAAGGTTCTGGGCTAAAATATAATGTTTAGCAGGATAAATGTACTGGACTAAATACAGAGAAAAATGTAACCTTACCAGTAATAGCTGTAATTATCCATTCTGGACATCAGTGCTAGGAAACTATGAAAATCAGGTAAAATCTCAAAAAAATATTTAGGATCACAGTCACACTTTCAGGAGGATAGCTCTGCTTACTGTACAGAGCAGGGAGTTAACTCATCCAGAGCTGCTCACTGTCATCTAGAGCTGCTACACTCCTTATGGATTTATTGAGGCAATTAAGATAACACATCCACATATCTCAGTCTATGGATTTGCACCTTTTCAAGCTGTCTTTTTTTCCATTAAATGTTTCATGTACTTCTGTCTCTCAGTTTAATGCTATTGACCATCAAATCTCATCAGTAGCTTCCTCCTTTTTCAAAATTTGCTTCCAGTGAGATTGATGTGGATTTTGCCAGTTGGAACAGGCCAATATCCAGTGCTTTTGAATTGTATTTGGGCATTTGTCTTTGCTGTATTTCACAAATAAATAATTTTTCTCTCTAAAAATGAGGTCTGTTCAACTGCACATCAGATTCCAAAAGTCAGCCTCATAATTTTGGATACTTAAACTTGATAGCATATTGGAAACAGTTCTGTAGCCTAGATTTCTGCTGAAGTAGGGGAATTAGGGGGAAATTACTGCTTTGGTTTGTTTCCATATGAGACTTCTCTAAGCTTATCTGTTTGAGGCTGTTTAAGCATCTCATATGGCTTACACAAAAAAACCCAAACCTTTTAAGCATATATATGAAGTCTCACATCATTTAGAGGTAGGGGTGATTTCAAGCTTTTATCTTAACTGGTACACAAAGGAGGTAGGCTAAACCCCAAACTTTAAATTGTGATTTTTTTTTTTCCTGGTTGTAAATATATATATATTATTTGTACGGGCTGACAGACAAAGATTTCTTTATCAAGTATATGCCATTTGCAAGCAGAATGTTGTTTCCATTCTAGTCACCAGCCGCAGGAGATCAGCTGGGGCCCTGAGTGTCAAGCTGAGAGCTTTTCTTTCACCATAATCAAGGTCCTGTAGGCTAAACTATTGGTAGTCCTTCAGTGACACTTCTGAAATCCCTTTGATAGGCTTACTGAAATGCAAAGATTCATGCTTAGCAATGCTGTGGATGGTATACAACGACGATGGTTCTTGAATCGTGCTCACCCTGCATTGTCTTCTGTGTGTTTGCATGTGTGAGTGTATATATGTGGATATGTGCATGAATATACATAGATATATGAAGTGTGAGGATATAGGCAGTATATACATCTGAGTTTCACATGTATTTGTGCATGTATCTAATATTAATCTGGGACTTGAAATGATGCTGAAAAATTGTTTTCAAACCCCTGTTCCTGTGGCTGTGGTATCTCATCCAATCATAAGCACTGATTTTATCAAAGAGAAATTATAAAAATTAACTGATGCTAGTTCTCAAATACAGTCCCTGTTTGTTTAAGCTTTTATTTTACTTCACTTTGAAATAATACACTAATATTTCCACTTTTTAAAGACTTCATCTCTAGGCTGTAGCATCCAAGTAGATGGCCTAGTCATACTTCGTTTTCCCCAGTTAGATACACTGGGAAGAGGTGGCAGATTGTATTTTCAGGAGATGAGAAACTTGCTGGCAAGCTTTCCTAGGGTAATCATCAAATGTCAAAGATGATGTCTGTATAGAACATTGATTTCCTAACAATGCAGCTTCCCTGGAAGGAAAATCTTGTTTTCTTCAGTTCACTCATTTTGAATGAATGGAGAATTCCATGGATAAGGAATCAGTCCTTAAATAAAATACTTGTTCTTATAATTACTATATTCCTGCTTCCTCTCTACCCCTCCAAAACTCACCATAAATAAGAGGGTGTGGTAATTAATTGCCAGCCAAGTGGCACAATTAATGTTGTGCAAATACAGTATCCTCTGGGTAAAGTGATATTGCTAAGTTATAGAGTGACCAGTTCTGTGTTTGAATACCAATACAGACATCCACATGCACACACTCGTGTGTGCCAAGAGGGTGTGCTCTGTTAATTGTTTTTTTTCAGATGTGATACTTCAAGTTTTCTTTCCTTCCCAGAGAATTCAAAGTACTTTTAAAAGATCTTAATTTCTGTGCAATAGAGCTCATGGGCAAACACTCAATAAATGAAAAATAAGGGATGCAGTCATGGTTCTGAAAGCATTTCACATTCTTCAAACTGATGCCAGTTGTATGCATTGACAGTAATCCTGTCTAATCCCCTCCACATGTATTATCTTTGTACACCTGCTTTCATTGTCTCACTTATCAGTTTTTTATACTTAGAACCACAATATACAAGAGGGTAAAGCAACAGAACAAAATACACATGCACACACAGTGTGTTATGCTGCAATTCTGCATTGTAGATAGAAAACATGTTTGTAGATTTTGGTGTTTGGAGTCAACATCTTCTATTAAGATGGTTTTCCTACTTTTTCTTTTCCCCCCACTGGTATATGTCTGTGTTTGTCTTTCTTGGCAGATTAACTGAAGCACATCGAACAGCTGTAAAAGTCATCAGGAGAATGCAGTATTTTGTAGCCAGAAGAAAATTTCAGGTAAGCAGCATCATTAACCATAGGTACAGTATATGACATTGAAAGTTCTCTGAGAGTGACCTCGTCTTTGTGCAGCGGTTATAAGTCAAAGGTGCTTTTTAGGGTCTCAGCCTCCTACTTACTTTTTGAGGATTTCTTCATAGTGTGGGCAAAACTGTCAACTACCCATGGGTATAGAATGATATGAAAGCCTTCTGAATTTGTGGGGTCAGCATAGTTATTTTTAACTTCTTTTTTTTTTTTTTTTTTTTGCTGCATTTAGTTTGTTGCCTTTCTGTTTGTTTGTTTTGTTTTTTTTTTACTGTACTGATATATATAAACTACTTACTCATCTACTAGAAGAAATGAAGAAAAGACTCTGTTAGAGAGTCTGCTGAAATACTCTTTAAACTGGTAATCTAATGACTGGCTAGAGAATACTCAACTAATTGCATGCTATGTATGGCTGACAGCTCAATAGACCTTACTGATGCTTACTATGCTGTGCAAAGTTGCTTTCACATTTGTGGCCCACATTTCCACATTTGTTTCTCTGAATGGGTCATCATAGAGAGGCCATATTTTATAAAATTGTGGAGCATCTGCCCTCTGGAAATTTGCTGTCTTTATGGAGCCTGAATTTAACTTTCTCAGTCAGGTTTCAAAGTGCTTGAACTAACTATGTCACATTAGAATAACTGCCTTATTTTCCCTGTTGACCCATTATGATAAAACTTGTTTGGAACGTGATTCTGGTATCATCATTCTCATCACCCATGTGCTGGTGGTGCCTTGGAAATGAATAATTAACTTCTGTCCTGATTTCCAAAGCCCCTGTTATTTCTATCTGAATGTTCATGCTTTTTTGCCCAAGGGGGTCTACTGCAAGTTAATCGACTTTCATAATCCTTTTTAAAAAGGTTTTAAAAAGATAAAGCAAGAACCTAAGTTTCAAGCATATTTGATTAGAGCTGAGCACTTAATTGCAAGGGATAAAAGTCTGAGATAAGCTCACAGCACTCAGAAGACTCTGAATTAGGGCTGACACATTTCCCAAGCTCAGGCAGAAATGTATCTTCAGATGACCTTACCTTGTGAAAGAAAACTAGAAGTCACGTTGTGTAACTCAGCAAACAACAGGAAAGCAGGATTATATTGTAAATACACCAGAGATAACCACGAGGGGAAAATTAAAAAAAAGGGGAAAATAAATAAAAAAAGAAAAAAAAAAAAAGAAAGAAAAAAGAAAAGAAAGTGAGGGGAAAAAAAAAAAAAGAAAAAAGGAAAAGGAAAAGAAGCAAAAGCTTCCCTGGAAAATAAAATCAGTATATAAATGAGTTAAGATAAAAATTAAGATATTTCAAACCACCATAGACCTAATGTTCTGGAGCTGTCAGCCAATAGCAGTCATGCCAAACCTTAAAAACTGGACTTGATCAGTCTATGGATAGGGTTCTGGGTCTTTTTCACATTTCTTGGGGCTGTGAAATATGGCTTAAAGGACTCTCCATGCTAATTAGATTGTTCAAAGCCAAGTAATTCTATTTTGAGTTTTGCCTAAGGAGCTCTAAGCACACTGGATGTAGAATACTGAGTCCAAATGGCCAGGATTTGGGATTATGAACAAAATGGACAGAATGAAAGTTAATGAAGTTCTTCAAATTCTGCATTTAGCAAACCTCCCTGGAAGCCCATTATCTCCCATCTTAAGTTGTATTGTACTAGCATTTCCTTATAAAAACACGACAAGAGATTGCAGCGAAGTTTGGCAGGACATAAGATGCTCAGATCTAAAGCTTTATGAGAAAAGAAGAGAGAAAAGTCGGAAGGATATTTTTATTTTACAGAGGGCTCAGGCAGACTGCAGTGTCCAGTAGTTTGCAACTGCAGGATTCAGAGCTGATGGTTTGATAACAGGGATAACAGATAGAGGACTTCTTTTGAAGGAGAAAATAAATTTCATTGAGAATGAGTAGAATTAATTATGCACATAGTAGCCCATGGGGGAGAGGGGAAGGAGGTGGGGGAAAATCCCCAGCACATCTAGGCTCTGCGCCATGCATCGTGTTAAATAGAGTATCCAAAGGAAAGGACAGAGGATTTAGCCAAAATGCTCTCAAAGCACCCCTGCTAGTCAATCTAAAGAGTGATACTGGCACTGTTTCTCTGGGTGAAGACAATAGGCTGCTTTTCTGGCCAGCAATAGTGATGTGTCAGCGTCTGCAAAATGGGAAGCTGGGGAAGGCAAAAAAAAAAAAAAAAAAAAAAGAAAAAAAAAAAAGAAGAAAAGAAAAAAAAAGTGATAAATTGAAAGCTGAAACCTCCCTTCCCCCAAAGTATCTCTTCTCACAAATGCACATGAATGTACATGCACACTACCAAAGCCATGAACCCTTCTGAAAGTAATAATGCAGGTAAGTGCTGACGGCTGAGCACAAGGAAGGCATTTTATCACGAAGAGCTTTTGCTTCTTCATTCATTTCACAGGATTTATTTCCATCCCAGTTCCATGCTTTCATTTGAAATTTCTAGGATCCTGTGGCTCCCTTCCAAGCATGACTCCAGCACATACTGTAGGTGTTCAATGCGTGTGTGCAGTGGTGCATGCTAATGGCTCTGGCTGAAGCTGTGACAAAGTGGAAACAGACAACAAGATGACTAATGAGCTGTTTTCAGTAATTTCCAATTACTAGATTTGCAGTTTACCTTTCTTTTTTTTCTTCTTTTCTTGAGTCAGAGCCAAAAATGAGACATCTTGCCCCACATTTTCCATTGAGGTTGTTATGGCTCTCAAAATGCTGGTATTTTAGTTAGCACATCATTTGCATTTATTCCACCACACCCACAACATTAATTTTACTTGATAAAATTTTACCATGCTGTATGTTTTATAATCACATCACTTTATGCAAGTTCTCTAGGTTTGTTTCAGAATTCTGCCATAGTAGTTATAGCAAGAAAGCAAAGCTTGGCTGAAGCATCTGGATTCTCATTAGAATGGGAATAAAGCTGGGCAGATGGCAGTTTTTTAGCTCTGTTGCATTTTTTATCTGTCCTTTTTAATTTATTTGAATTGCACCTTTTTTTCTGACCTCATAGGTATCATTAAAAACAAAGAAGCACAAAGACTACATGCAGACTTATGTAAAGCATCTGTCCTCCCAGCAATAATATTTCTGTCACCAGACATCTTTAGTCTTTAAGGCATTTGGTTCTGGGTCCAAGTTTTATGAAGTGGGCCTATCAACGTGGTTCAGTCTTCTGACATTATGATTAACATATGGGTTTGGAATGAACCAAGAGATATCACGCATGATAGTCTTAGATCCATTATATATCTTGGGTCTGTATTTTTTAAATACACTGTGAAGGTCTAATATTTTGCTCAGTATGAAGTAACATGAGGACATGACTCTAACTGACAGTAATGGGAATCATTTGGCTCCATCTCCACAATAAATATGCACTCCTACAATGCCTACATATTTTTTATTCATTGCAACAACCATTGCAAAATGGCAAGCACATAACCTCTGGAAGATAAAAAATAGAATGAAGGCCCGCCTGAAATAAAAATCATGTTTAAACTACACTTACCCTTCAGTCTCATGTATGACCTCTTTCACAGCAAGCTCGGAAACCGTATGACGTACGTGATGTGATTGAACAGTACTCACAAGGACACCTCAATATGATGGTTCGGATAAAAGAACTTCAAAGAAGGTAGGCCCTGTCTGCCTCATGAAATATTTGATTTCTCTAGTGCCAGCTGGCTTTAGGAGAGATGTGTACTTAATGAACAGTAATTGTCTAAAATTGCAAGCACAACAGGGAGCACAATATCTAGAGGATTTAACTTGGAGTCATTTTTAACCCTTTTTATAACCAAGTTTATAATTCTCCTTTATCTCCCTCTCTTTCTCCAAGTGAAATTTAAAGAAATCTAGGTGCGTCCTGTTGAGTTTATAGTATGGAGAGAGCTTTTCTGCCCTCTTCTTAGGAAAGGAAAACTTTTCAAACAGGATTTACCCTTCTGTCCCCTGTTTGTGATTCTCCACAACTGGCAGAAACCTGGTTTGCTTCTGCTTCCCTCTTTATCTGGAACAATTCCCTCCCACATTCCTCCACACACATGCTTTCTCTGAGTTTGGGGATCACAGCTGAAATATTTTGCCACAAAACTATTCTCTTCTTGTTTCAGCACAAAGTGCTTTTCTCTTTACAAATTAACACTGCAGACTGGGACACCAGGCTGAACCCCTTGGCCCTTAAATGAAATGAAAAAGGAAAAAAAAAGAAATCCTATTGAATGGAATCTACTGTGTCAACATATATAGATATTAAATCCGACTGCATGAGATTCAAGGAATAGTTGCAAATGTTATTAAGAAGCCATACTGCTTGTATAGTCTTTCTTATTAGATTACACATGACACAAGAGAACTATGTTTTAGTTACAACATGAAAGTCTAAGAAATATTAGTACTCATGAAAATAACAATAATAATATAGTTTGATTTTGGGAAAAAACTGAAGAACTAAACTGCCAACTGCATGTGCAGAAAATCGTGGTAATCTCATGGTTTTACTTGCTTTATTTTAGGTTTAAAGCTACTGTAAATTCTCATGTAAATTATGCTGCTATGCTTTCACTAGCAGCAAAGTTTAAGTTGCTTGGTAATTGCACTGCTGTTTGCTTTCCAGATTGGACCATTCTTTGGGAAAGCCGGGCCTTTTCTTCTCAGGTATGGTGAATGCATTTTAGGAATAATTACTAGCTTCATAGCTTTGTGAAAATACTGTATGTAAGAAAATTCTGTGATATATCCATGAAAAAATTACTCTGATCCTAGAATCAAGAGGGAGATTTTCAAAACCTGCAGTGTCTTTTACACGTCTATGCCCATGACTCTTGTACAGCCTTACGTGGCATGTTGTGCAAAAAATCTGATTCCATATCTTTAGGAAAGACTATCTACAACAAAAATAAGGAAGAAATACTAGGATAGCTAGGGAAAAGGAGAATCTGTTCTATTAGTGAGAAACAGAAATACCGTCTCAGATGGTTAAGCGAAAAGAAAAAAGTTCCAGTCAAAATCTGCCACGAGTTCTGTCATTCATTATAATTTTATTATCAAAAAACTCTTGCTTTGATTTAATTACCACTGGCTTCCAGAGATAAGATAAGTTGGTTCATCTTCTTAATTCTTGGTGGATAGTCTTACTGTGGAGAGCATCATAAGACTTCAGAGATGTTTGGAAAAGCCTGCACTCTGGAGAACATTACCGCATCCATGTTCGTGCAACTAGCTTCCCTTGTTTGTCTCTTCTGGCAAAATTACTGTGGAATAGCGGCTTTGAGACAGCTCTCTCAGATGCAAAAGCATGGTCACCCCACTAAGAATGTTATATGCCTTCAGAGCATGCCAACTCTACAAAGTCATACCTCTTGCAAAGACATATGGCTCTGCCCTCAGATGGACTGAATAAATACTGACTGGGAAAGGTAAAATGGTTTTAAGGGTGAAAAATACTGGTAAACTTAGTTATGAGTTTGCAAGACCAAAACCAAAAGTTACTTGATCTAGTAGTTATTTTATCTAAGCCCTCCACAAATCCAAAAATAAGATAAGTGGTTCCAGATAAGTGGTCTGCAGAAATAAAGTAAGGGTTACTTTATGATTCGTCCCACTATTATCCAACCCGCCGATAATCGAGTGATGAACAGTGATGAGTGGTTATAGTATTGGTCTGTTTTGGGTGGAGACAGACTCTTGCACTGTCCTTCTCTAGAAAGAGTTATTCCTGAGTTTTCCTCAGAACGGATGGCTTATTCTACATTGAAAATGTATCTTTAATATAATATTTTTCCAGTTCAAAGGCACTGCTAAAACCTCATTTGTAAACAATATGGGTGTTTCCTCCAGACTGTTATTTTTGTGTTGATGGCAAGCAAAAGAGCAATGACAGTGCAATAAAAATTAAACCGCCAAGGAGAAAAACATGAAAAGAATTTTCCTTTCCAGCTCCTTCTTTTTCCTGTTTTATTATACTCCCATTCAAAGGATCTTAAGGTCTGATTCCAAGCCTGTTGAAATGAATGGGAGTCTTTCCAGCGACCTCAGTGGGTTTTGGATCAGGCTGTTACTGAAACCCTGTTGTCAACTTTGATAATTTTATATGAAGTAATTGCAGTGTGTCTGTAGTATTTTTACCTTTCAAAAGTGAATGATGTCATAAAAGATCCAGAATCTGAACTCACTGGAAGCAATTAATGTTATTTTTCAAGTTAGTTTCTCAAAGATAAAAAGCACTGAAAGCTGTGTTAAAACAAGATAAGGATACAAGAACAGAATAAAAGCCGTGCTGGGGCAGACCAGGCCTGACTCCGACGAAGCCAAAAGCAAGGTGCTTTGGGAAATGTATAAAACAAGGGCATGCACAAGCCTCTAACCTTCCTGTAAGCTTTCAGCCGTTTGCAGATCAGAGACTTCCTGACATGATTTCTGTGTATTTAGTAGTCCTAATAGCTTGTCCTCAACAAACTCACCTAGTTTCCCCTGTAAACGTTTCATATCTGCCGTATTTTCTGGCAGGCATTTGCGTGATTTAAGTTCCATGTACACATGTTGTGAGGATTCCTCCCTTTTTGCTTGTTTTAGTCTTGGCATCCACTAGCTTTCTTTGAAAATCCTAGTATCAGGAGTGGTCAAAAACATTAAGATAATGAATAAATTTTCCAAACATTTAAATCCCATTTTTATGAGTGTAACCAGAAGACTGTGTCTTAGTATCATGAAAAGCCTGCCTCTGTGTTCCAGGTAACACAATTCCGTAAGATGAAACAACTATTCCTGTAATAGTAAACAAACCCCTTAATAATTGAAAGTGTTTGTATAGATTCAAAGCACATGTTAATAAAATTTATTGAACTAACAAAGCAGATACTTAGGTAATGATACAAATAAGAAGAGTGTAATATTTGACCTTCACTACACATGATAGAGTTAATTGCTTTTGAATGCAATTTTTGAGACTTACTATGGCTTTTCAGGGGCAAAGGTGAAGAATAATGCCAAGGTAAAACAAAAGATCCAGTGTTTGGGTTCAGAAAAGTATGTAAAAGGCCGATGTTTATCTGCAGTTCATCTGAACCTCTTGGGTCTGCATAAGACGGGTGAGAATCCCTGGGGGAAAAGGCTTTCTTGAAAAATTTTGACAGTTCCATTGTTTGCTTTTTTTTTCCATTAAAAGCCATCCTAGCTTTCTGATGCTATTTCCTTCCCAGCTGTTAAGAAGAAATTGGGCCACAATATCTTTTTAAGCATAATAAATACCTTTAGTTTAATATTTAATCTTTTTAAGTCAATGCTTTAAGTCAGGGATACCCATATTTCTGTAGGAATGGATATATTCCACCCCTCCTGGAGACAAAATCCATGGGAACCTGGTAAAAAATAAACCCACTTAGTAAACTTTTTGTAGCTGCCAGGCGTTCACAATCTTGTCTCTGAAAGTTCTTTGCATTACTGGGGTTGATCTATCTCAGTGCAAAGAGGCAGCAGGAATACCACATATATCCTACTTCAAGGGCTTGGAAACTGCAGCTAATTTACTGTTCATCCAGGTGCTCTGAACAGATTGAATTACATTCTTAAAAAAAAGCTAATAAAGAAGCTTGCATTTCATTTTGTATTTGGTATATTAATTGTTTTATACATAGTATATAGATAGTGTATCTAAATCCTGCCATCAGCACCTTCTGGGGGAAAGGCAGAAGTGGGGTGTAGCTCGTACCAGATTCAGTATATATGAATGTACACTGAATATATATGTATTCAATATATATATTGTTCCTCATGAGTCACATGAGCAAATCATAGAATCATAGAACAGTTAGGGTTGGAAAGGACCTTAAGTTCATCTAGTTCCAACCCCCCTGCCAGGGGCAGGGACACCTCCCACTAAACCGTGTCACCCAAGGCTCTGTCCAACCTGGCCTTGAACACCGCCAGCGATGGAGCATTCACAACTTCCCTGGGCAGCCCATTCCAGTGCCTCACCACCCTCACAGTAAAGAATTTCTTCCCCATGTCCAATCTAAACTTCCTCTGTTTAAGTTTGAACCCGTTACCCCTTGTCCTCTCACCACAGTCCATGTCACCTCAGAGGCTAGATAAGTGAAGCAGGTAGGCAGATGGACCTTTTATTTAGGGCTGGTTTATTTGTTGCATGTCTTTAACCTGGCAAGTTAGTCACTGCAGCTAGATTTTTGCAACTTGAAAAAGCTAGAAATTTTTACCTTCAGCATATACCGTTTAACCTTCATCATGGAAGAGCTGGCTTTATTACAGAGCTTTCTGTATTGCAGTATAGCCTTCTAAACTAAAAGACCTTGACAGTTTACTTTTCAAATTTTCTTTAGGCTGTCCAAGGGAAATCACAAGTTTCTGACCTATGCCCTATCTTTTTTTAATTTCTTCTACCTATCAGTTGTAAATGGCTCTGGCTGACAAGAAAAGAGACTCAAGTCAAAAGTCATGATGCCTAAGGCAAAACTTTATTTGCTGATTTATGGATCCAGGGTTTAAAAATGCAATCCTGACTTGTGTTTCCAGAAGCACACCTGGTTTATAAGCCTACAAATCTAGATCTTGCCATAAGCTCATCACAATTTTCCCTACAGAGAGCATTCACAGAACTGGAACAAATACAAATCTAGAAGGTTGCGGTTGCATTGAGTTAGACAAACGAAGGTAGTGGTATCTCTTGCACTGTCTTGCTTTCTGTAGTCACAGTACTGGATTTGCTATAATTTTCTGAGGTTTCAAGATTTAGCAATCTGCAATATGCTAGGTGTCACAATGCTCAAATTCATTTTCTTCTTTGAAAAAACCCTAATGGCTTTCAGATAAATTTTACATTTTTTTGAGTTAGCTCCCCCCTAGCTGTATACACCAGAAAAGTGAAAGTCAATGAAGGACTCTTACTCTGAAAAAGCAGAATAGGTCTTGTTCAACAGCTTTGTCAGTGACATGGACAGTGGGATTGAGTGCGCCCTCAGCAAGTTTGCTGATGACACCAAGCTGTGTGGTTCAGTTCACACATTGGAGGGAAGAAATGCCATCCAGAGGGACCTTGACACGCTTGTGAGGAGGGCTGATGCCAACCTGATGAAGTTTAACCATGACAAGTGCAAGGTCCTACACCTGGGTCGGAGCAATCCCAGGCACAGCTACAGGTTGGGCAGAGAAGCGATTCAGAGCAGCCCTGCGGAGAAGGACTTGGGGGTTTTGGTCGATGAGAAAATGAACATGAGATGGCAGTGTGCACTTGCAACCCAGAAAGCCAACCGTATCCTGGGCTGCATCAAAAGGAGTGTGACTAGCAGGTCGAGGGAGGTGATCCTGCCCCTCTACTCTGCTCTTGTGAGACCTCCCTTGGAGTATTGTGTGCAGTTCTGGTGTCCTCAACATAAAAAGGACATGGAACTGTTGGAACAAGTCCAGAGGAGAGCCACGAGGATGATCAGGGGACTGGAGCACCTCCCATATGAAGATAGGCTGAGAAAGTTGTGGCTGTTCAGCCTGGAGAAGAGAAGGCTGCATGGAGACCTCATAGCAGCCTTCCAATATCTGAAGGGGGCCTATAGGGATGCTGGGGAGGGACTCTTCATGAGGAACTGTAGTGAGAGGACAAGGGGTAACGGGTTCAAACTTGAACAGGGGAGGTTTAGATTGGATATGAGGAAGAAATTCTTTACTGGAAGGGTGGTGAGGCACTGGACTGGGTTGCCCAGGGAAGTTGTGAATGCTCCATTTCTGGCGGTGTTCAAGGCTGAATTGGACATAGCCTTGGGTGGCATGGTTTAGTGTGAGGTGTCCCTGCCCCTGGCAGGGGGGTTGGAACTAGGTGATGTTCAGGTCCTTTCCAACCCTAACTGTTCTATGATTCTACGATTTCCAGCTTTTATCATTTTCAGACCACCTGTCTGTAATTCATTCACTGTCCTAATGCTCCACATAAGTATTTTTTCTAACCAAATAAATAAATCTATCTTTTGAAAAGTTTGGTATATTCTGATGAGATGGAGCACATTAACTGCTTGAAAAAAAAAAAATAAGATTATGGCATAGTCCCTTATTTGATTTGTTCTCTTACTCATTTCATATGGCAATGGCTGTTTTTGTAAAAGAAAGCAAACCTGACTAATGAGTAATGTGTCATTTATATCATGAGCTTCCATTTGGGGGAAAGCTTGGGGATGGCTTTTCTTGATTTCTCAACTGGTGTGGGGAATACTTAGAAATTTTAATTTATTTTTTTTTCTTTCTCAAGAGGCATCTCTTGTTCACTGGAAGAAGAGATTGGCCATCTTTGTGGAAAGATTAGGAAATAAATGCAGGATCATGTTGTTTTAAAAGTAGTGTGGTGTGTATACTCAGGAAGGCAAAGACTTTCAGGGATGATATTTGTGCATTGGTAAGGATGAGAAATGGACTATATGACCCAAGAACTGCTCAGTCTCCTGAAGTATAATTCCTATTGCTTATGTGCTGGTGTTTTATCTGATTCAACTCTAAGTGTATGAAATGATAGTTTTGTATTACACCAACTATTTGACACAAGCTTGTTTCAGGTTTTTTTTTCTTCTGCACTAAAATTTGTCTTTATGTATTTTCATCCAGTTACAGAATCATAGAATCATAGTATAGTTTGTGTTGTAAAGGACCTTTAGTTCATCTAGTTTCAACCCCCCTGCCAGGGGCAGGGACACCTCCCACTAAACCGTGTCACCCAAGGCTCTGTCCAACCTGGCCTTGAACACTGCCAGTGATGGAGCATTCACAACTTCCCTGGGCAACCCATTCCAGTGTCTCACCACCCTAACATTAAAGCATTATAAATAATTGTGCCTCCTTCATGATGATCATGCATGTTTTCTTTGTATCTATATCTTTCAGATAGACGTACATATTCACTTGATTGCATCGCTGGTCTGTCTGTTTTATTGCAGACCAACACAAACAACAAAAAACTCAATACTAAACCAAAATTATTTTGGATTACAAAAGCAAAAAATATCAGATATTTCAGATTTATGGTTAACCATGTAATCTTTTCATCTATATAAAAGCAAATAATCTAGTGTAGGAAGTCTACAATCGTATATCTTGAAAAGACTCAAGAGAGAAAGAATAAACGTGAGATAGAATTAAAATGTTCTAGAGCAATGTTATTTGAACTTCTGCCCACCCTTCTTAGCATAATGCTCTGCACCTTGTGTACACACCTCATTTACTTTTAAAGATGGTCTTTATTAGAGGAAAAATGATGGTAAATTAGAGCTGAATGCTGGTTTAAATGGAGGCTAATAAGAAATGGGAAAGACCACAGCCTTTTGTGACTTATATACAGCCTGCATGCCAGTAAAGGAGTGGGTATGACTCAGCTACATGTGTGAATACCGTTCTTTTCATTTCATCTGATAGGAGTGCCACATGCCACAAAATAACTTCTTACTGCTTATCTGCTTCCTATTTTCTTATTTTCTGTTCCACACCTCATTCAAGAATAAGTAAAATAGGAAACCCAATTTAGAAATCTTCATAGGCTTGTTTCTTCTGGTGTATACTTTTAAGATGATAAGTGTCTACAGATTTACTAACTAGAAAGTAGACTCTAAAGTCAATTATTTCATTTTAGGCAGAGATGAACACATAGATAAACTTGAGCCTCAGCCACTTATACTCTGAGAGGTTTCTGTGGTTGGAAACTACTGAATGATGAACAACACACGTCTGAGCCAAGCGGTGTCATTTTTTTTCTGTCCCCACACAGTGTCCTTGAACAATCTTTGAATTTTCTTTCCTTACAGTATTTACTCCTGCAAGTTCTCTGATGAAACGCTTCTCCTTTCTAATGCCTGTGCAGAGCTGCCAAGGGTCTCTGACCTGTTTAGTGTTGTAGGTGGTCTGTAGAGAAGGAAAGCAAAAAGAGTACTCTTGCCAGCATTGGTTTTCGCAGAAGTCTTCCTCTACGGTTGTGGTGCATACAGTGCAAGTTACCTTGAGATGAACTTGGGTGTAAATATATCACTCAACATATCCCATTAGCAAACATACACGCTGCTAATGGTTATGGTAAAGCAAGTACCGTTCACTGACAAATGCAAGAACATGAGTTCCCTGCAGAATGAGCACACATACAGGCAGTTATGATGGATCCTGATGCACTATAAATTCATATCTCAGGGTGCCTTCCAGTAAGCCCTTCACGTTGTGCTCATGCCCCAGGAAAAACGGACATAAATAGTTTTAATAAGCAAAGCTGAACCACTCATAAGAGTGAAATAATTTACGGAACAATCAGAGTATAACTCCAGTCCTTTATTGGTAATACAGTTTAGTACAGAAGAATGTGTCTGACTTCCATTGATACAGGCTTTTAAGTTACTTCTGTGCTGGGCAGGTGACTTATCCTTGTGAATATTTTCTCCTGGCTCAGAATTTATGTGGTTTTGTGCTTCATTCTCTGTGAAGTAGCTCCCACAAACTATGGCATTCCTTTGTGATGGGGCACGTAAACACAAAGAATAGACTCCACTGTATACAGGGTTTTTTCCGTCTTGGCTCCCAATCTCACTATTTGCAGTGTGTGAGTGAAACAAATTATATAACTGGCCTTTAATAACCAAGTCTCATGAAAGCTAAGGGGGAAAATGAGGATGGAGATGTGAGGGCTTTTCCCGGTGTCACTCATTTGCAGTGAGATGGGTCTCTTCCACCCTGGCCCTTGAAGCTCTGGGTAGTGCTGCCTCCTACGTCTACAACCTGCTGAAAACTGTTGTTTCTTTCTGCATAGAAAGTGTATATTGCTCATGTCAATGATATTCAAAATGTGGGGTATGCCTAGGGAACATGCCTATTTTATCTAACTACATGCAGTTAATTGAGATTGTTAAACAAGGAATTGAGTTACCCCAGACACTATCTATAGTCCTTCATGTCCACAGGCTACCTCTACCAAGGTCCAGGTTGCCCTTTAGACTAACTTAATCTCGTTAGTTAAACAAACTAATTCCCTTCTCTCCAACTACCCTCTTTAACTTCCATACACCATGAAGATATTCTTTCTTGTTATACTCATTTATACTACCCTACTCTTACCAGCTTCTTTTTCGCTTTAAATACCATAGATATAATTCTTAGTTTGAGTTTATTCTCCATCTAATGAATGTCCCATTTTTATTCTTCTTTATTTAGAAAAAGGGGTAGACAAAGGATACTATACTGTAGGAGCCAGACTGATCCGGCTAGAGGATAAGGTAAGTGCATGAAAGCTTTTTTTTTTTCCTTCTGAGTAATGATATCTGATCTACAGAAATGCAAGATAGTATCTTGGCATGATTTACTTTAGAGTTACAGGGCACCATAATAAAGAATAATATCCTAATTTTTGTAAGGGAGTTGATGAAGTATCATGTGCATGTTGTTCAGCATTAACCATTTACCTGCTATGCAGATTTTGTTCTTGATTCTAAAAGGGACTGCTTTCAAGTTGAAGCCAATCACACATTTTGTACATAAGTACTTTGAACTGACAAGGTGTTTGTCACAAAAGAATTAGCAAGTTAAACAGAAAGACATATCAGGAGTCTTTGTAAATAGCAACAGTTGATATTTCAGTTAATAATCTTGAGCTTCTTTAACATTTAACATTAACATACTGCTTTTTTTCCCCTGTACAGTTATCTTGGCATCAATTCTGCCCTTTCCCCCACTGTCTTCTCTCAAAGAATATGTTCATCTTTGTCATTAGTAAGTTACTTAGAAGTATGCCTAAAGGCCAAAGCTTAGTGAGGCTCTATTGTTTTAGACCTATTCCAAACATCCTCAAGAGCTTTTTCCACTTAAGCAATAACAAAAATACAAGTTTGCTTAAAACTAGGAATCTATTTCTCTAATAGTTTTTTAGTCAGCTCTCTTACCTACCCCAAAATACTGGTGTCCCTAGAACAGTGTGCTGTCGGCGGACAGTAGCAGTGCAGTAGTTTTGATATGTAGTATGTATGATGTAACAGCTGGGACATAAGTTCATTTGAATTTAACATATTCATTGCCCATTTGTGTCTTTGTCTTACACAAATTTGTCATGCAAATTTTCTTTTCACTTTTTTCTGTGGCAGTGAGGTGAGAAGGAAAGCGGAAGGAAACTTCATTATTCCTCAGAACTGCGAAGCTTAGCAAAAAGCAGAAATTGAAATTAAACAAATAGAATTCCTCCCTCTCTTGCCTAATATCTAATTATCATTGCTAGGACAACATTGGAAGTACGTAATGCTGCGATGTCAAAGGACGGATTTTCTTTGACTTTCAGCTGTCTTGGACAGGGTCAGAGAATCAGGTTCACATTTAAAGACAAGTTACCAGAGTTAACTTCTAAAGTGTATTGGTCCCTTGTGCGGACACACTCATTCGAAGTGAAAATGGCTTTCATTCAGATTACCTTAATTCACTTCAAAAGAGATGTATTTCTCTCTAGCCTCTGTATGTTCTGTAAATTCGCACCACTAGTTCATTCTGATTTCTTGAATATGCCTATATAGAGAAACTCACAATCCAGATTTGAAAATTTAGGAATGAAAGTACCTGTGATAACGGATTACTTTGTGTAAGAAATACTGCTATATTTTAAATACTTCTGGAAGCAGTTCATGGTCCCCTGACTGCTCCATATTTATGAAGAAGAGAGGTCAGAATGTTACTGATGTCTCTGGCATTGGTCCAGCTTCAGCAATGTGCTGTGAAGTTGATAACTTTATTTCAAAGCCTTAATTAGAGTGCTGCAGACATATCTTGGTGTAAAAGGAGCATTACAGGAGATGCCGATGTATGCATTAAATGCTACAGTGAATGATCTCTGATGCAGATATCTGCCTATGCTCCACCTTTCCATCTTAAACCTGCTAGGAAACTGAACTCTAGCTGATTCAGAAAGGTTATAATTTTCATCAATACTGCCTTGATGTAGATGCTTAGAGATGATGAAGCCACATAGTTTCAGCTTCTCATGTTAAATGTCTATTATAAGCATATGGTAACCAGTCTGTACCAGGGATTCACAACAATGTTCTTGGAACAAGAGTCATACAACTTAAAAAAAAACCCAATGGGACAGCCATCTTAACTTCATTTAAATGTGATATAAATATAGTTGGCTCATGCTCGAACTGCTAGTCCTGTCAAGACCTAGCTGCTATTTTGTTTGAAGAATTAAACTGCAGCGCTTTAACTGACCACATGTTGTATGGGAACTGGTGATTTCTATCTCTTTACTTACTGTTCTGGAGAAAACAAATAGAAGGGAATAAAATGTCTAGATATTTTCATAAGACGACTTTATACAAGACATTCAATCATTGCAGCTTCCTTTTTGTTCTCATACCAAGCTACAAATGTAACCTAAAATGCTGAAGTCTGGTGAAACCCAGGGCATTTGTTCTTTCAGCACAAATTAACCTTCTTTTTTGTGTACAGGGCTTCATTCTTATATTACTGCTAAGAAAGCTGATACTGCCCAAAAAGGGCAAACATTTGTTGTTGGTTTTTTTCAGGGTTTGATGGTGTGGGTTTGGGGCTTTTTTTTTTTTTTTTTTTTTTTTTAATGTATTTGCATCTTTTTGGCACATTAGGCTAAAACTCATATGTTTACATAGTGAAAACAAAGTTAAGCTTCCCAGATATCTCTATTTTAATAGGACAATAGAAAAGACCGCATCCTGCTGTCAAACAGCTTCCCCTAAACTGTTTTCCCATGTCTCATGGGCTGTCCTGCTTTAATAGTTCACCGTGTAGTAGCTGCTATGTGCCCAAATGTGAAACAATATTGGAGTCAGGAAGGACAAGCTGGGTTTCAACCTCTGAGAAGAATAAATGAAGTAAGGGCATGTCTGACATCAGGCTCCAGCTGGTGGTGAAAAATGATCTCCCCCTTGGAACTACAAAACCTTTGGGATCAGCCTCTTCCCCCTGGAGAAATTATTTTAACATTCAGTTACCCAGTATAGTCATGGCAGCCTCCCAACCAAGTGACACATCTGATAAAATGACACATTTTTGGACAAAAGCCAGTTGATGTAGACTGATGGAAATGCAGCGTGGATCTGAATGTTTCATCTGTTTAAAAATCTGTATCAATAAGCTATTAGTACACCTCTAGCCCAGACTGATCTTTCCCACCAGCATTTTCCAGTTCATTTGTTTTAGTTGTTTCTTCAAAAGGGAATCAGAATGGAATTCACCCATTCAGAGCTGTGCATTGCTCAGCATAAAGCCATAATTACTCTTTTTATAAATTGAGAGAGAAGCATATATTTCTGATGGTTAAGATGAACCTTGTTCCCTTGAGAGGTTTGTTACTATTTGAGTTAAAATGTGGTTTTTGCTGTGTAGAAGGGCACAGACGCAGATCTCTGAAGTGGTTGCTTAGTGATAGATAAAAGCTTTGAGGCAAAAATGTTTTAAAGATTCAAAGATAACAGCCATTAATTTAGCATGACCAGCTTTACTTGCAGCCTCTCTTTTGTGACCATCCAGGCTCTGTATGTAAGTTTAAGGTAATGGAAGAGGTAAGAACAAGTTTGTGTAGGATAAAGCATCGTGTGAGTCCAGCATAAGGCAAAGTTGAAATACACTTGTATCTCTTTGTTTTTAAGCATTGCAAAGCTGAATATAAAGGGATAAAATACATAGTGGCAGGTTCCAGACAATATGTAAAGCCCTTTCTGGCAACATCAGTGCTGTGTAAAGCTTTATTCCTTTCATTAACATGGCATGCTGCATAGTATAAATTTACCCATAACACTTTTCAACCTGTTTTTCCCTGATTAGGGCATAAAAATCTTGTTTTGTTGTGGTCAGCGTAATAACCTAGTGTGGTTCTTTTCATAAAAACACTGAGATGTGTAGAGAAAGAATGAGGCTTCTTTCCCAACACGTGATGTGTGCCATTTGGCTGACCCTTTCTGTAGTTCGATGGCAGGGTTTAATTTTAAATTGCGGTATGTAGCCATTGACAGATTCTTTTGAAATGTATTAAGAGAGAGCTTGGTTCCAAGATGATGTTCTAGAGCTGGCAGTAGTTTCTTTTCAAAATTGTAAACTAATGCTTCTTTATGATGAAATGAGTATTCTTTCTTTTTCTTTTCGAAATTAGAAACAAAAATCATGGTGTGCTATGTCAAACTGCATGGCAACCTATAAATAAAAACAGGAGAGAAAAGAATCTGCAAATGAAAGGTTAGAAGGGACAGCTGTGTTGTCTTTGAAAAAGAAATCTATTAGGTATTTTTATAATTATATGGCAGTCTTCTTTATGTGGTATTTACAGTTATGATTTACGTCCATATTACCATAACTATTTCCATACTTATAGACAACATGTGAGAATGCTGAGAGCCAAAAGCAGGCATTTGGTAGCATTTAAAAAATGCAGAAACACTAAGAGAAAACAGGGCAGTAAAGCAGAACCCTTCTGAGCTTTATCCATCTGAGTAATGCGAACCAGAACAAAAGTGTTTTCCAACATAAACAAATGTAGAGGTTGGATTGTGGTGGTAAACTCTCTCTTTATCAATTTAAACACTCATTTTAAAGTTGGGAGCTAAAAAGATGGGCTCAGAGAAGATCAGGCTCGCCCTACCATCTTACTCCTCCTGAGAAACAACGGAGAGATGGATGGTAGTGAATCTGACTTGTGCAGCGATTACATCAGGAGGAATTAAATAGTAAACTATTTATCATGACACTGCCTCTGCAAGCAGCACCATAGTGAAGGCCTTGTCAGAATTTCCATCATAAACCCCTCATTTGTGGGTGGGGTGATGGGCATAACTGAACTGCATTAAAAAAAAAAAAAAGGAAAAGCTGAAAATTGGTGCACAATGAGTCAGTTGCAAAATGATCATGCTATGTTTTTGAGGTTTCAAGAATATGTCTGAAATAAACCCATTTTGTAACAAAATACATTTTGGCACTAAGGTGTTTGTGGGCTGCTTGCCACCAGTTCCTTATATATTGAGTCATTCCATAATATAAAGCCTTTCAGAAGGCTTTTTGAAAATGGGCATTACGTGGATTTGCTTAGCTACTAATACAGACTGATAGTTCTTTAAAGTAGCTATCCGAGTTGCAGTGCTATTCTTGTAAATAGAAAATACATTTCATCCTGGCAAACATGCATGAACACTGATGATTTTTGGACTATGTCTTGTCAATACAAATGTGTGTGAGTTAATAATTAATATAGCTAATGTGACTTGAAGTTATCTCTTATAAAGAAGGCATGTTTCTTGTTGTACATGTTCTTGGAGAAGGCCATGTTGAGTTCAAGGAGACGGGCAGGAGGTTCACCAGGAGAGATGCTATGAATGTGTATTTGGAATGGGGTGCCGTTGAGCACAGTAGAAGCCTGATTTCATTTACTTCAGAGCAGTCCAGCACAAATCCATACCCATGATGCCATTAGAATTTTATTTTCAAGCAGTTGCTTAATTAAAAAAATAAGTTAAATACCTGATGTTCAAGGCAAATTGTGTTTCCATTTGTGCCAGTGGAGTTACTCAAAATTCACCCAGGTCTAAATTACAGCAAATTTCTTACATGGCTTTAAACAAGATCCAGCTCATGTCTTCACATTCTGCTCAGAGATGAGGTGAAAGCAGAAATGGGAACTCAGAAAGTTCAGAATTAGTCTGAGTAAAATCATGTTTTTCATCTATTATGTCTAAGTGAATCTTTGTGGTATGCTGGGGATTCAAGGTACTATAAAACTGAAGTTGTGCATGCATTCTTGTACTGAAACATAAAGACTTTTTTTTAATCTGAAAACCAAGTAATGCTGATTTAACAGCTTGAATCTTGGCTGCACAGCTTTTCTACATTGCTAGCTGTCCTCTCAGTGAAGGGAGGAACTTTCATAGCCTGGACTTCTTTTGACTGCCTGGGGTGTTTTTTTGCTGCTCAGATAAACCTTGTTTAATACAGTTGAGAGGGAAACTGTAAGTAAGAGCTAACTCTGATAGCCTTTCAAGCAAACAGAGAGAAGAGGTAGATCATATATTCTAAAGCATATCTGAAAGAATCCTGCCTGAATTCTGCTATTATGGTTCTTGTCATGGAGCCTTATCATATGTGGTATTTGGTAGCACCCTTCTATTATTAAGGTTGTACATCACCTTCCATTATGGAGCTCTATTTTCAGTTGCTTACATCTTTGTCAAACTTTGGCCATCTGGGCTGAAATTCTCCAAGGCAGATGTCTGCCTCAGGCTGAGATTTTTTGGAAAATTTAAATGTCAGTGTGGGTCATCCTTTCTATATCACAGTAACCTGACCCACTGTGAAGTTTCTCCCAAAAGTAAGTATAAAAATGTTGATGGAAAACACTTGAGCTTCTTCTAAATTAGAGCAAGAAAATTGGACAGAAATGGAATATTATCTGCCAGTCTTGAGACCCACAGGCCTAATGCAAAACATAGTGAACTCAGCAGGAGGCTTTAACATGGATCAGGCCCTGATTTTTAATGGGTGAGGGAGCAAAGAGTTTTGCATAGTGAATGTTTGCCAGGATGCAATTCACCACCATAAATCAAATATTAAATAATTCCAAAGCCCAATAAATGAGTGTGCAGACAGCAGTGTCTGCTCCCCAGTGATGCACTGACTGTTGATTAGGATCCAGCTTGAATAGTTTGAACTCATTTATAGCAGTCTCAAGGATTGCTCTGATGAGGCAATTGGTGCAGTCTGGTTGCTTTTCTGCACTCTTGGCTGAAACTTTTCTGGTGGAACCAAAACCACCCAGCAAATGCTGCACATGACACCTTAGAGCATGGTGGAGCAGCGGGAGGCAGGGGCTTATGGCCATATGCTGCACAGAAGCCTGAAATCAGTTTGCAGCTTACATTTAATAAGAAACAAGGAGAGTTGCTTGCAAAAGATGTACTCCTCTGCACTAACAGTCCTTGAGGAGAGCGCACAGATGAACTGTGAACACCAAGGAAGATAGAAAAAGCAAGGTGATTTAGGGCTGCTTGTAAATAGGAGAGCCTTTGGGAAAGGGATTCTTTCACAGGCTGTTATGACATTGGATATCTAGACCATATTGATGCACCTTGGCCGTTTAATAGGCCGGGAAAAGGTCCTGGAAATAGCAGTGTTTACCACAAAGTCTGTGGTTGTCGGAGCCTGTGTGTCTCTTCCTGTCCTCCTAAACCTTCCCAACATCACAACTGGTTTTAACTGAAATTAAGAAAGGGGTCATGAGCTTAGACATTATGATCTCCTGTCAATTCTAGAGCACATATGTGCAGGGTAGAGGATGGACACTCTGCTAATCCCCCTCTTCCCAGAAGAAAAGTCTGCAGTGTGAGTGCGGAGTGTGGCTCTTCTCAGGTGACAGAGAGTCCAGCCACAAATGTACAGGGAACAAAGCTCTGTTAGTTCTGCTGCTTATGAAGCAAAGAAGCAATTTATTTACTATTGCTGGGTGAAGAAAGAAAAAAAAAATATTTTTTTTTAATTTAAGTCTTTTGGTGATCTTGTAATTTATTTTTTTTTGATAAAAATTCAAATCTTGCCAAGCTTTGACTTGAACTTCCAAAGAATAACAGAAATCAGATTAGCTATAACTATTTTGATTTTACTTTTTGTGATTTTTAATAGGCTATTCTAAACTAACATACAGTTCTAAATGATTGGTCATCCTGGTTCCCAAAACAAAATGCCTTAATTTAGAAATATGAAAATGGAGTATTTTGGTAATTCTTACACCCTGTTCAAATAAGAAAAAATATAATAAAAAATTATAAATTCATCAAACATGTACTTTCTTATGAACAGCTTTTTTAAAAAAAATTCTAATGCAAATAATTTTTATTTGAACAGTTTTTATGACCTCCATTTGTTGCCGATGTTAAGCAGTTTAACTTGGAAAGCTATTTTCAAAAATAGATTTTGTAGCTGTTCTTAGTTGATTATAGCTGGATGCTGCATGTGCTGCCCTCCTCACAAACAGGTCAAGGACTTTCCGTTGGAATGTTTCTCCATCTGAAAATGGCAGTTTGTTTCCAATGGAACATTTTTTGAACAGGTGTCACATTCTATGGAACTGTATTTTAAATCATATACTGGAAGAAAGTGTTTCCAGTTTTCCACTTCAGAGTGACTTTCTGAAAACCAGAATTGGGGTGAAAGGCTGTAATTTTTCTGAGCATTTCAGTTGAACCAATTTATTTCTAATGAATTTGTTTAAAATTGTTACTCTTTCATTTTGGTTCTTATTGAAAGACATTCCAGCATCATGAATAACCGTGATTATTTCACCTACCGTATTTTTCAGACCAGTAATTTAAAGGGAGGTTTTAATATTTGAATGCTGTGTAATATTGACCTCTTCATTCAAATAGTTACTGTACTAACAGTTGGATTTATCTTATGTTTCATGCAAGAACTGAGTCAGAGCAAACATCTGTTTAGTCATGGAGCTATTCTGTTGCTGCTGATGCCAGTATCAGATGCTAAGGGGTGGTCTAGAAGAAAAGATTGAGTCTAAATTGCTATAACTAGTCTCTGGGTGTTTGCAGTGGATTACATATAATAAGCAGTATGAAGTATACTGCTGTACAAGGCACGTTACAGGATGACACATCTGTAAAAGAAAAAAACCCAAAAACCCTACCAAGATACACTGGAGTACTGTGGTGACCTGTCCTGAAATGTTGGCTGTATACAGGGAAGAAAATTTTCACTCAACAGTAAATTCAAATAAAGGGCTTCATAGAAAGCCTTATGAGGTAAGGGAGAGAGAGAAGAAATGTAAATAAACAGAGAAACTCTTTTCTCCCGGTATTTACCACCAGGTTGTTCTTTGCAATATGTAGCTTTAAATTTTATGCAGCACAAAAATAGTAAGCAGGTCAGTAATGCATACTTACTTCTACAACATAATTACTTTTTCTGCTAAAGTTGATAAATCATATTCATATTTTCCTTGCTTAGAAGTTTAGGTTTGATTTCAGTGCTTTGTTCTGTTTTAGTAAAACACGTTAGTTAATGTGTCTCTTACACATTGCAGTCCAAGACCAGGAGGAGGGAAGGTGGTGTGGAGTGCCTCAGATCTTTTCTGGTCATGTAGGTACAGTGCTTAGTTAATTACAAGCTTGATCCTCAAATGCATTTTTATGCAATGTCAGAATATAATTAAATAATACTAAAGCACTAAGCAGTTTATATAGGGAATTATTCATGGCCTTGTGACTGAAGAACTGGTTTTTTTCCATTATCAGCTAGTGTTTCTCTGCAGGTTAAAATGGCTTTGTGTGGAATGGTTATGACTGTGAATAGACTGAAAGAAAGGAAGCACATGGAAGTGTTGGCTCAAGCACTGGGCTCTGGCTTCAGAAACCCGGAGTACTCTGCCAGAGAACCTCAGCTCAAATGCAAACAAAACATAGTCTCTCCCTCTATAAAACAATACTTTGCTACTTCAGTTACTATAAGGTACTGAGATATTATCATACAGGGAGGTGTATAAATACCTTATCTAGATGTATGTCACAAAGCATCTAGAGGTATTCCTCAAAACCTCAAATGCTGCTTTCTCTGGAGTCCAGTGCCCTTCTGTGGACTGAGCAATCCTAAACATCGCTCCTTTAATCTTTCTTTGAACTTAAAATGCCTATCTCTGCCCATGAAGCAAAATATCTACTATCACGTTAGGACATAGCCAGCATTTTTCATTCTATGGTGTTTGTACCATAAAAATATCTTAGGATCACAGAGTAATTCAACTTGAAGGGACCTCAGGAAGTTGCAGCACCCCACTGTCTCTACTGTGGGTATAGCACACTTCCCTAGTAACATTGTGTAGGAAGCAGTTGAAGAAATAACAACTAAAAATGCACTGGCAGGCTTTGCTCCTGTTGAAGGGGCATCATTAAGTACCAAATTGGCAGGTCTGTGTTTGTTTCTGCAACCTGCACTGCCATTAAAGTGCACGTATGTGACATTGCAGTGTCATGGGCCTCAGTGTTTTCAAAATCTGACAACTGGAAGTACAGAAAATTGTGTCTTATTTTCTCTTCTGAAAAATGCTAATAAAAATAGGAGTCTGGAACTGACATAAAAAGGACTTTTCCTTTTCAAGAGGTGAAGCATACAGCAATGTCATGTAAAGCAGATTCAACAGAATCAACAGTTACAGAAGGTGGCCAAAACAGTGCCATTTAAAATGTGGGCTTAGTATAGTGCCATGCTATAGCTGCCAGGTCAGGTTAAATGTCTGATCGGATGGATCTCCATCTAGATTCGGGATCTGGTTCACACAGCTTCCCTGCTTCTTCAGGAGTAGAGGTTGCAGGCTATCAGCTCTGCAACAATAACACAAGTCTACTACTCTGCATGTTTCTTAAGGCTTTGGTATCTGGAGACATGCAATTATTTGAGAATTCTTAAAATTGCTCGTTTCTAGCCCTCAACTGTGGAGATGCACGTGAAAAGCAGGAACCCTGAAGCCTCAAAACTCCAAAAAGAAATAGGATAAACGTAAAATGTATAGCGTGTATTTAAAATGTTAGGGTTTCAAAGACAGTCTAGTTGTACTGATCAAAAATAGCCTTAGCAGATTTATATTGCTACACACTTTCCAGGGGAAGCAGAAAAGCCAAGTAAATGCTCAAAACTAGAGCACCCTGGCCTCTCTGCTACGTAAGTACATTGCCAGCTGCGCCGCAGCTAGAAGTTTAACATGAGTACAGGTATCTCCCAGGCAGCAGGCACTGCCATGAGGACATACCCTAGGAGGCAGCAGAAGCCCATGTTCTTTCACAGCAACTCAAAGCACATCAACTGTCTACATTTCCTGCTCTGCCTTGCCATGAGCAGCCTGCTAATGTTAGTTTTGTTGCTGACTTTCAAGGTGCTTAGCAGCTGCAGCCTTTCCATGCTTTGCACAACTTGTCGCCGTATGTATCTGGAGAGTTTCTAAAGCCACAAACAGCGAGTTGTCTTGCCTGTGAAAGGCTAAACCTATAACAAGACTGAGTGAGTGCCATGCAAAAAGCATTAACATCTTTGTGCAGTGTTCAGTCAGTGTCAGTATTTGCAGTCAAACAGAATAAATAGCTATTTTCTCTGCTCTTATCTCAGAAATCTGTAGTACTGTGGAAGGAGGATGGTTCTTGATGAGTACCCAGAAACTGAAGAGCAGCAGTCTGTTCTCAGCACTGCCACACATACCTGACATTAGTCTGGGCAAGCCAGTTAGACACCATTTTTTCAAAGGGCAGAAGAGTATGCTCACTATAAAGCCAAATTTATGATTACAGTATAAGTGGGGTATCCATCATCAGAAGTTAATAGCTAGGCAGGTAAGACCACAGTAATGCCCTGAAGATTTCCATTTCTGGCCCCACCCTGACTCTGACCAGTGCATTCACCCTCATCATTAAATTAGTGGGCAGCTGCCCTAGTGTGTGTGCAGTGTGGGAGGAAGGCAATGGTGAGCTGGAGGAGATGGCTGGAAGATGAGGTCTGAGTGGGAACATGAGGTTGGGGAAATGGTAGCTTGACAGAGAAGGATGCAGGTGAAACACAGAGTCACTCTTGCTGGATGTAGAAACTACAAACAAATTAGAGTTTCTTAGAGAATTTTGGAGCCTGACCTCCAAATCATGCTTCAGGACAGGTTTAGTTTGAGCCTGGTCCTGCAGCTTTGCATGACTCTACCTTAGTCAGCATTTTTTTTGTGTATTGTATATGTTAACTGGGTCTACAGTGGTCTGGATCTGTATACATGTATAACTCTGATTTATATTTTGTATTTTTGCATCTACTATTTTTTTTTTGCCTATCTTTTACATTTTATGCATTTCACCCTCTATTTTTTAAAGTCTGAAAAGCACTTTCAGCACTCTGTGAATACTGGGTATTATTATTTCTGACTGCAGCTTTTGGTAGGTACTCTCAGCTCTCCTTCTATAGCACATTCTAAACTTGCTATCCAGAGGAAACAAAACAGAACAAAGCAGTGTTTCTGATATTGAGAGCAGCATTTATTTTCAGCCCCAGCTACAGGGTAACTATTACTGTAGGGATTACCACAAGTGGGTCAGATCCTAGATTCCCAGTGAAGTTTTACCCTGAGTTGGGATTGCAAAAACAGACTTCTGACCCTGTGGTAAAACATATCTGCTTGGGGGGTAAGAAGGTGACAGGAACTATTATAAAGCTAATGCAACTTTAATACGTAGGGAATAGAGTATTCCATATGCGGCTGTGTCATTTCCTTCTTCGGCTTGGAAGGCAAAAATGAACTGCTTGTATTTGGAAGGTTATTTTCAATCTCCAAAATATCTTTTCTGCATTTACTTAATTTTGCTAGATGGCCAGGCATGCTTGCCATAGCTGGGACTGATGGGAGTACCAGTTATGTCATTCAGCAGAAAACTCCCTGGTGTGAGCAGAATTTTGTTTCATTTTTCTCCTCTTTTCATCTCCAAGGCTGTACATACAGAGGGAGGTCACAAAATAAAAGTAAGCTGTAGCCAGCAAAGTTCAGATTTTAAAATAAAAAACCCCTATGTATACTTATTAGAATTTCTTGTTAATGAGGTCATTTATGTCAGGGCAGGAAATGTACAAAATAGCACAGGATAGAAAAATCTAGACACTGTAAAACACGCCAACAAATTTGGCACACGCACTACTCCCTTAATATGCCCCCAATGTAATCTATAGATCTCACAAGTGACCACATTCCGTTTATGTATGTAAAAACTCCTATATATGTAACACTCATAAGAGTAGCAATTTTACTAGTGGGAAAAGATTATTGTGGTCTTTTTATATAGCATATAGGTTTACTTAGAATGAGTCCTGGTAGAAGAATGCAGAACCATGAAAACTTGTTAAAATGTCATGATTATATTAATTTCATATTTAAAGGAATACTTCACTTTAAGTGATGGCTCCAAACTTACACTGCTCATTCATGATTTTTTTAATGTATAATTGGCTGCCTCCAAAAATGTCACAGTAGGAGGAAAAAAAAGTTCATTTTCCTTGGCGTGTGTACTGTTGCTATTCCTGTGTTCATTTGGCTTGGCTCGGGTAATGAAATGCTGCAGTCTGAAATAACTTTTTATATGTTGACATGTGCATTTAACTAGAATAAGCAGGCAGCGTGGACCAAGTTGGATTCAGCAAGGAACAAAATGTGTCTTGTATTGCACCTTTTAATATATCAGCCTACATTTATGATTCTTTTTCATTTCTTCTTTGTAGCCTTCATGCACCTCCTAGCCGCACACAACCCCAGCACAAAGGGGCAAAGGATATTAGGGAGCAAGTTAAGAATAATGGGGGGAGGAGGGGAGAGTAAGAATAAAGGAAGGAAACTGAGAGATACAATTTTATCTCTTGAAGATAAAGTTCGGAGGGGATTACTATTCGTCTGTTAGAATTTATTTAGCCAAAAAAAGCCTGTTGTATTCCAGAGCAAATAGATCTTTGCTCCTTTGTTGACTGTCCCTAGTCTAGACAAGGAGGAACCTCTCAAGTTTCACATAAAATGAGCTGGACTCTTGATACCTCACCTCATGTTCCTTTCTAGACTGGCCTGGGTGTTATTTGTTTCTGTGACTGTGCTGAGGCATCCACCGAGCTGCAGGTACCAGATTAGAATTGCCAGTCTGACCTCTACATCACTGACCACTTACTTCTGCATTTGACATTAAGCAGCAGGAGAAGGGGGCAGCACTTTCCCCCCATGTCATACCTGCTCCCTGTTTTAGCCCCAGTACATAGCTTGGCACGCAGGTCTTTCCTGCCAGAAGGCACCTGCATATAGCCAGAACTCACCAGTGGCAGCTCTGAAATATGGATGATGCTGATGTTCACAAACATGAGGCTGGTGTCTTCCCATAACTAGCGTCCATAAGTGCTGGGTGTGGGCAGATGATGGCTGTGCTGCAAAGCCTTCCACTCTGGGTCTGCAGGTACATGGTGCAGAATAGTTTACTGGCTCATTGCACATGTCCTCCACAGCTGAGGCTTTCCTCCAAGCCCAACTCAGAAGATTATCTCATAGTCTGATTTGTGGTTATGTGACAGCATCTAGACCTTACACAGAGAAAATCCTGAATGCTTCACAGGGGTTTAGCACAAGTACTTAAAGGCAAGGAGAGAAATAGCAAGAATCCCAGTGAAATTTCGTGGGTAGCCCCATGATTCTGAATTTCTGTGGTGTCTTACTTTGCTTTGCTTTCTGCATTTTCACAGGTCATTACTTCTGCAGAGAAAAAAGATTCTTCTGTACCCACCTCCTCACACTCACATGGGATTGACAAATAGCTGCAGAAGAGCAAATAGATGTGCAGTGAGAAAAATGTGTCTGAGAAGCACACATTGAAGATCAGCAGTGGATAGTTCTGTGCTTGTTTCGCAAACTAGGCAAAAGACACCTTATTCGGTTAGAAACAGGAAACCTGGGCCAAGTCTGTAGATGTTCATGCCCAGGGCCACTCCCTGGAGGAGCTAAGGCTTGATGTACTTGTCAAGATGAAAGTCGTGACACACCCCATGACTTGCATGTTGTTGGGACCTGCTCCTATTTGCATCTCAGCATGGGCTTTCTATAGTTCAAATATAGTTTCTATAGTTCAATAGAACTAGGAGTCAGTTAAAAAAAAAAAAAAAAGGTCAAAAATTAAACATAAAGGGAACTGAAAAACATATTTTTTAAAGCCTACAGCAATGAAGTCTGCTGCATCAGTCTAACAGCCTCCTAGGAGTAATGAAGAGTCTGTGTTTTGTGGGCTTTTTGTATCATTGTTCAGTCTTACGCCTCTGCAGTATTATCACAATGGGGCTGGAATGCAGCAGATACGGTATGAGAGGGAAAGAACAGAATTCATCATCCACTCCACAGGTAGTTTCTCATACAACTTTCTTTAGATATAATCTTTTAGATAGATATGATTGAGGACTGCACACATACCAAATGTGGCATTTTGAAAGTAAAGTTTTTACACTTCATGCAAGTGCTATTTAAATTATTTTTTTTTCTTTTTTCCTTATTCAGCCATTTTGCTCTCATTAAGAATGCTAAGTAGAATTTTACTGAATGTGTCTTTGATAGTTGCTATTCATCTGATAACTAAAAATCTCAGCCTGCGTGGCTTACATGTGTGAGATACCTACACTGGCAGCTTGGAATGAACACATAAGCATTCACAATAATTGCTAGGCTAGTATTGTGCAACAGCACACAGTTATACAAAATAATGCAGATTTTATGGGGAGATACTGTAATCCCGAATAGTGCAGTACAGGAAGTGAATTTACAGGCTAAATCAAGTAAAGAGTTTATGAATAGCTTTAGTGAGTTGATATTTGGAAATACATGTTCCACATGACATGTGTTGATTTTACAAATGATAGTTTCTGTGTTTAAATCCCAAGGAGATATTTGGTTTTGTGCTGCAGTTATTCTTTTAACTTCCTTTTCAGTGGGAATAAAGATGAAGATACAAGCTGTTTTCTGATATCTGCACATTCTTTTGATTTGTCCCTGAGATGCACCTGATACTGTGTGGGTGGGTGGGGAAATGATCTGTTGTTGTGCATATGTTGACTCAGTTATAAAAAATATATATATATATAATTGAGTTAGACTTCAATACAAAATACTCAAGGAACCGATTTCTGAGGGTTTTTATCCTTATTTCTTTTTTATTCTTATTTCCCTGTGTGCTCAAAGCTGCCAGGAGGACCTGAGGAAGCAATGCCCAGTTTTAGAATTAATCAGATTTTTTTGTTCCTCTTTTTTTTTTACTGAGTTTTATCTGACCTGTGGCGGAGGACAAATAACACTAACATGAGCCATTTTTTAAAAGAGCTTTATATATTCTACAGCAAAATAGATTCTGGCTTCTATGTCAATTGGGAGAAGTGTTCCAGGTAATATTTATTAGCATTTAAATAGTCTGAATTTTGCACCTTTGTTTGCACACACGCTTTACTTCTAAACCCTCCCCATCCTCCACCCCTGAACCATTAATGAAGTTTGTTCTTAAAATAGCAGTTCTGTTTGGAATACCTAATTGCTGGGTTTCCGTTGTCATTCCTGCCTTGGTACACTGGTCAAAAAAAGAAATGTAAAGAGCAGCCCATGTGTCCCTGTGTTCAATAGGTACCTGTGTTCCCCCTCTGGTAGTCTCACAGCCTTCGCAGTCCTGTGGCGGAGCAACTCAGCTCCCTCTTTTAGCAACGCTGTATTTAGATCTCTCTGTCACAAGCAGCAGACTCAATTGACGTGGACTGTAAAATGGCTGCATTTCTTTTTAAGCTGCATGATTTATTTATTTATTGCTTCTAAACTTACTTCTTGCCAGTGTCAAAGACAAGACTGTATTTAGGGCCTTTTCATCTTCTCCCAAGTGTTACCTGCACACTTTGCTGGGCCTGCACAGAAATATTTCCCCGTTCTAAGTGCACTTGCTGTTTGGAACTAAATTCTCACAGACAAACTGCAATGCTACTGGTACAATGTCATAATATTTCATAGGTCATTTATAAATATTATTGCCAGGGCAAATAAATTTCTCCAGAGTACTTAGTCTACCACTAATAAATAGTTTATTTAAGCTTGTAAGAATGGTGACATTTCACTTTGAATATCTTTGGCCTCTTAAAAATTGTTAGTGCAGAGAGGAAAAAAGGGAAAAATAAACTGGAAAAATATGCAGCAGATCTTTTGAATCCCCCCCCCCCCCCCCCCCCCCCTTTTGGCTTGCTTAAATGGGCTCTCTTGTCAGACTAAATGTCTCTGTGTGAAGCTGGTTAAAGTGTTTGCTTAATGTGTATTATTTAACATCTAATTTAGCATGTCATTCTCTCTTATTTTCTCTTTCATTGCTGCATACAGCTGAGATATGAAATAGTGTTTGAGCAGGTTGCCTCTCATATCAATAGAGGTAATTAAATCTCTTTTGTTACTTTTCTCTTTTGGGGTAAGAACTATGGTTGTGATGGTGTTTTGGGGTTTTTTTTGTTTGCTCATTTTTGGTCTGTTGGGGATGCCTTAGATTTATCATTATTATTTGTCATTATTATTTGTCTTGTTCTTCCATTAAAAAGGTTGGGGTTCAGATGGGTAGTTTAATAGCGATACAGAGACAGAAACCAAAAAGAGTACATGGGTTTTTAACGTCCTTGCCACCACATTTAACTTTTGTGACAAATGCTAAAGAAAAGAGGTACTGTAGATATCTTTGGGAAAAAAATGCAACCCACTAACAGTGACTGGTATGGGCACGTGGCTGCCAGCTCTGCATTTTGGACAATGGACAATGGTTTCTTGGTTGAATTTTTGCACTGGGGGTTGTAGGAGATTTTTTTGACAGCTCAGGAAAGGTGTTAACTCTCAACTCTCTTCAAACAACAACTGAATTCATGTCAAGAATAAATGCCAAAATATTCTTTCATGTGCTTCCCATAAAATTAGGAGGAGGTATAAAGCAGATCATTTTGTTTGAGCATGTGTGGGAACATTATATTTCTATTGCCATCATCCAGCATTAAAAAAAAAAAAAATTAGAAAAAGTTCCATTTTAAATCTCCAGTGATTTTTGAAAACAATCCTGTTTAAAAATGACAGTCCCTGCATCTCTAAAGATGGTTAATACCTCTTCTGGCAGATGACTCCATACCAGGCTCTACCAGATGAGAAGCCATGACTGAGCATTCTCCAGAAACTCCGGGAACAGGCAGGGGAAAACCTCAGCAAACTCCAAACAGATACAGGAGGGGAAGCATTTTAAACGAAGGGAGTCATCTGGATCTTGGTCAAAGACTTCTGGTGTAAAGAGCCTGGAAAATTTTGTACATACCTCAACCAAAGTAAGACTAGAGGGAAGGGAAACAAGCCTCCCATGTGCTGTTTAGATGACAAATGACAAGTTTTCCAAGAGAAAAGCAGGAAATTCTCTGCACTTACAAGTTTATGACAGCGCGGGTGTGCTCTCCTGCAGAATTTGACTTGCACATGATATTGACATTTATAGAGAGTGGGAGGAGAGGATAGCTCTTCTTACTTGGATTTGTTGGTTACGATGCTTGTGCTAAATGGACTTCCCCTACGTTCATGCTTTTTACCTCGGGATAACATGAGCTTCTCTTTTTAGTTTCCTGTGCGTGAGGTTTTTGCTGTTGGTTGCTTTTTTTCTTTTTTTTTTTTTTTTTTTGTCTGTTGGACAATATCAATTGATTTTCTGAGTGGTGATTTCATTCATTTCCTTCCCAGAGGCATTTGTTCTGAGGGCCTTGGCTGGTTTAGGTCATGGCGTCTGCCAGGTCCCTCTAAAATATTCATCTTGATCCCTAATGAGCAACATGCATGACACTGAAAGGCAGTATAGGAAGTTTCACTGGTCTGTTAGAGTAAGTGTCTGAATTAAAAGACAAAAAAAATACAATTCATTTTCAACCATATTTATACAGATGGCTTGAGAAAAAGATGGTCTTCAGGTTCAGTAGTCAGTAAGGTTGTGGCTGTATAATCTGTCTGAATCACTTTCTGAGAATTTGCAAACTTACTGGATGGATGGCTGTACTTTCTGGTTCTCCACCTCTAGGAAAGTGTACAGGAGAGGGAGAAATGTATCCCAAGCATCAATATTGAAATAACTTCAATGGTAAAGCTTTAGGATGGTTTTGCTGTGCAAAGACATGGACTAATCTGCATCCAAAGATGGACTAATGCTCATCTTGGAGCACCTGGGCTCCAAGCAGATCTCATGATAACTGAGTACCCAACCTGAGAAGCCTCTGTGCTGATTCTTGGACACACCACTAACATTTTCCTCTGAAAACTTAAAATTTTGGTCCTCATTTTTAAGTGACCCCACAGATTCTGGAGGGGCCATGGTTCAGCCAGCACTTCTGATGCACCTGTGTTCTTTATTCTCCAAGGAGGGGGAAGACAGGGAGAATAACTACTGCAAACACCAGAATTACCTTTCCAACAGTATTTTCTGTATTTCCTGCCACATCACCTTAGCCCCTTTCCTGACCGTACTTGTGTAGAATGGAGAGCCTTGCAGGAAGGCAGGATGCCTTCCAGCTGTTGACTTTTATCTTCTCTATGGTCTTCAGGGCATGTAGCAAGCAGTATAAGGCTTTATGTGTGTTTAATATCGATGGAGTATTTTAGTTTGGACTCCTTCTTTTATGGGCTGCATAAAGGCACATTTTTGAGATTCCAGTTTCACTCATAAAACCCCTTACTAGTTGCAAGCTGTATTCTACTCAGTAAAGCCATCAAAATTGCCAGTTTCAGCTTTGATCATAATAACAAATCTGTTTGACCCCAAATTTTCAGAAGTGTCTCTTATACATGGGGGAAAAATCATTGCCCTTTCCAAAATCAGACTCCAAAGCTTAGGGAAATTTATGCTGTTGCGTGAGAACATTTTGAGTATTACTGAACTTTGCCAAAAAAGAAGTAGCTTGAAATTTAAGTGAATAATGAATATGACAGCCACTGGAAAATAACTTTGGTGTTTACTAAGGCAAAATGACTGTTTAGCCTTTTTGCATGCATAGAGGTAACTCTTTGGATGTCAGTGGTGTAGCTGATAAAAGCTAGATTTTGGGATAAGTAGGTGTTATCTTGTGTTTATGATAGATGTTATCAGTCTGAAAAATTACAGATCTTTAAAACTCCTGAATACCATACATGTGCTTCAGAGAAATAACTAATATACAGACAGCAGTTTACATTTGTGTGAGCCCTTATGGCTCTCACCTGGGTTTGATCAGAGCTGAGAAGGCTGGCTGGTCTGTGAAGGCTCCTGTCCACAGCTGACAGACCTGCAAGTGCTGTTAAAGGTTGCACCGCAAACTGTCAGAAGACTCAGTTAATTCAGCTGATAGAACAGGAGGAAATGGAAATGGTGTTCAGCCTATCCAGAAATGGAGAAGGTGGCTTTCCTTCTGAGGTACCTCTATTAACTGTGGAAAAAATCCCAGACAACACTCAGCTTTCACATAGTGCATCCTAGCCATCTTGTCTGTAACCAAGCTCCAAACAGTTTGATGCCTTATTTCTTCTTGTGTTCTAGCATGATGTTATTTTCTGGCAGAGACAAGTCCTGGGGAAAATACGGCTGCAGGTTCCACCCCAGCGCACGTCTGGTAGCACGCATGGTGTGCAGTGTTGTGTAACACAATTCTTCACCTTCTTGGGTTTCAGATTCCAGTACTGCTACAGCCAGTGGAGCTGCACCAGCGCAGAAAAGTATTAGTTTTTCATACTGAGGAAAAGAAATAGAATCGAAGCAGGACAGGGTCATGGGCAGGAACTGCAAAGAACGTGCACTTGTCTCTCAAGAGTCTGCAGGAAAAAACAAAACTGATATGTTAAGATTTGATGAGAACTGGGTGGAGGTGAAGTTCCCAAACTCTTCTTTTTTATACTTTTTTTTTCCTAATTGTCTATACATGTGGCCAGTAAAACTGAAAAATACTCTGATTCATGCAGAGAAGAGTAACATTTTTCATGATAGTAAACCAACACTGTATAAATACCTGCAGTCCCAAGATCTTAACCTCAGGGACAGCATGGCAAAAGCAGTTTAGAAGTCTTATGCTCAGTACTTCATCAAAACAGTGCTTTCTTTCTTTCTCTCTGAGTTTTTATTAAATATCTCAAGTTGGAATGACTGTCAGCACTTTCTCCTGGTAAGACACAATTTTGCTAAATATATATTCTATGCATGTAGCTATAAATACATACAGACACAGAGTATACACTTTCTGTAGTAAGTCAAGTTCCATTTCTATTACATTTTCTGATTAAATCAGTGTGCATGTTGCTATAAATGTTGCTTAATTTTTTCATTTGCATGTGTCCAGTTGTGAGAAATTTTGTGACATGATTTTACACATGAGCACTTTTTCAGTTCCCCTGCCTCTATAGCTGAATAGTTCATTTCTGTAACTTGGGTCTCTAGCTTGGTTAGGGCACAGCAGCAAGACTGAATTCTGTGTTTTTTAAGAAAAAAAACTCTTGTTCCTGGAAGCTTAATTAAATTATCTTAAAAACAAATCAAAAAAGTCAAACAAATGATAGACCATTTAGATAATTAATTGTATACTTTTATAGATGTAAGGGGTTATACAATAAAATTAAAAGAGAAATAAAGTTAAAAGCAGTTCAAGAGTATCCTTCATTTCCCCGAGTAAACATATCTAAGGAAGTGAGTGCCACATAGATTATCAAGTAGAAGAGTTTTGCAGGATTAGATATTTCATGGGTAGCTAGAAGAATTATTTAGCATTTTCTCAAAACAAGACATATGCCTTTTCATGCCTCAGAGACTCAGCCTAACAAATCCATGATGGATTTAGAAAGAAATTTCTTATCTAGCCAGCTCATCTTTTATAAGTGCCCACTACACAGTGTCATCACCTCTCTGAGACATCTTTTTATCTGTCCCAGATGCTAGACCCTCTTTTCCTTTGAAATGAGACTAAAAGTTGTACTAAAAGTTGTACTAAAAGTATCCCGACTTTACACTCTGAACTGAAAGCTCTCTCTGAACAACAGAACAATGAGTGTAAAAACATGGCGAAGAGCAAAGGACCTCCAGTTGAGTCAGCATGTAGCTCAGCAGCTAAAGAAACTCCCTAAAGTAGAACCAGACCAGCATAATCAAAAGAGCCCTTTGTGATTTTTGTATTCCAGAAGACTCTCTGAAGTAAAAAATGGAAGCAAAATAAACGATATTGCTGGCTTGGCCTTTTTGTATTAGAGGACAATACCCTAATCAAAGAGACAACTCACTTTAAGCCATTTTAACAAAGTCATTAACTAGGTTTTAGATACGTGTTTAACCAATGATTTTTCGTGCTTCTCTAAGGAATCAAATGACATAATCATGTGTGGCTTATGTTGATCTCAGGGATATAATAGCTGTAAGTATCCTGTACAGAAAATATGCAGCTATTCTAAGTCCACAGTGAGTATCTAAGATTTCTATGTATAAAAATGAGGTCTAAACAGTGCTGAGATCCTCTCTACCCATAGATTTCTCCTTTTCCAGAAAAAGGAATGGAAGAACGGATGGACAGATACAGAAACCTGCAGCTGCACTCACTGACCCTGAACCCTTCTGTATATTAACTTTGTCACACAGTTCAGTCTTTAGGGTTCTGCAGAGTCCTTCAGCCTGAATTTCCCTCAGAAATGCAGTTTCCCCTCTGTAACTCCTGTAAACTAATCCAGTGACCTATAAGCAAATCCAGTGACCAAAAAAAACCTTTGTTAGCAAAGAGTTAAAATTGCCCAGTGGTTTCTCATGTCTTTTCTGAATGCCTTGCTCAGCAAAACTCAAACCTCTGAAAAAACAGAAAGTGAGGAGTCCTGGCATATACCAGCAGAACCTTAACTGTGACCCCCTGGAAGTCACTGCCTGGGATTTACTGGCATGCTCACCAAATGAGTTCACTGCAGTAGGTTTTGCTGAGCCTGATGTTCCAGAGCTGCATGTGCTATCAGCAGGCGAGCTTCAATCTGCATTTGTTTTTTTTTTTTTTTTTTGCTTTGGTTTTTTGACAGTAAATTTCCTGTATTTTAAACAGGGTCATAGGAGTATTTTGATAGTTTAGAAAAAAAATGCTTTAGCCTTCCCTTTGCTTCCATTGCAGTCATCTCTCTGCTCGATGCAGTTGCAGTGTATGTCTTATCCTGGCATCTTACCCAGTTCAAACAGCTTCCCCTTTCCCTCTCATCTCTCTTAGATCTTAGCAGACTTTAAAGAGAAGAACACACACTTGCAAGCTCCCTGCACCTGCTGACTTTGCCAGCCACTTCATCTTCCTCCAGTTTCTCTCCCACCGCCTCTTCTTGCGCTCCTACTTTCCAACACCAACAGTCCCTTCCCAGGCCTGGACTCCTCTGTGTTTTTACACCACTCTGTGCTCTGCCTCCTTTCAATTCCCCCACCCCAACAGTTTTCCAGTGAGCATTCACATATCATAGAATCATAGAATCATAGAATACTTAGGGTTAGAAAGGACCTTAAGATCATCTAATTCCAACCCCCCTGCCAGGGCCAGGGACACCTCACACTAAACCACGACACCCAAGGCTCTGTCCAACCCAGCCTTGAACACCGCCAGCAATGGAGCATTCACAACTTCCCTGGGCAGCCCAGTCCAGTGCCTCACCACCCTTACAGTAAAGAATTTCTTCCTCATATCCAATCTAAACTTCCCCTGTTCAAGTTTGAACCCATTACCCCTTGTCCTCTCACTACAGTTCCTCATGAAGAGTCCCTCCCCAGCATCCCTATAGGCCCCCTTCAGATACTGGAAGGCTGCTATGAAGTCTCCACACAGCCTTCTCTTCTCCAGGCTGAACAGCCCCAACTTTCTCATCCTGTCTTCATATGGGAGGTGTTCCAGTCCCCTGATCATCCTCGTGGCCCTCCTCTGGACTTGTTCCAACACTTCCATGTCCTTTTTATGTTGAGGACACCAGAACTGCACACAGTACTCCAAGTGAGGTCTCACAAGAGCAGAGTAGAGGGGCAGGATCACTTCCCTCGACCTGCTGGTCACACTCCTTTTGATGCAGTCCAGGATATGGTTGGCTTTCTGGGCTGTGAGCGCACACTGCCATCTCATGTTCATTTTCTCATCGACCAAAACTCCCCCAAGTCCTTCTCTGCAGGACTGCTCTGTATCTCTTCTCTGCCCAACCTGTATGTGTGCCTGGGATTGCTCCGACCCAGGTGGAGGACCTTGCACTTGTCATGGTTAAACTTCATCAGGTTGGCATCAGCCCACCTCACAAGCGTGTCAAGGTCCCTCTGGATGGCATTCCTTCCCTCCAGTATATCATAGAATCACAGAATGGTCTGGGTCAGAAAGGCAGGGACACCTCACACTAGACCATGTTGCCCAAACTCTACACCATTTTGTCCAATATACTTTACTTTCCTTTTGCAAATGTATTATATCTCCCCAGCCATCCCCCAGCTTTCTGAGCAGGAGCTAGTTGTAGCTCTTTGCCTGTGGTTCATCACTTCTGTCTTTCATTGAGCGTTCTGGGACTGGCTAAATCTCACCTTCCAAGGCCATGGTATCTACGTTTGAACCACACAGGATCTGTCACAAAAGGCTTACCACAATGTTGTATTTATACATATCACAATCTGATTTAGACCAAGAGTATTCACACATGAAGTGCCTTCCATAATAGATTTATCATCACTTCTCCAAAAACTGGAATCAATGAGGTCAGGTAAGGAACCATGATTTGAACCCCAGAAACTCTCAGAATAATCCCAACACAAATCAGACCTACTCCTTGTAGGACAGGACAAGAGAGGAATCAATTTGGAGTGAAGACAGGATTTTGGGAGCACCCCGCTCAGATTGTTTCAAACTTGTCCATGATGCCAGCAAATTGCAGTGTAAGCTAAGTAAGTATGGAGAGTTTTTAAACACTTGAAAATCAGCCCAATTTCAGCCAAAGTTTTAGGGCTTTCCCACTTTAATTATAGGAAACTCAGAGTTCTGCTACAGTCAGCATTTCTCCTGTAGTCTGTGTTAAAACATGAAGGAAGAAAGCGAAATTTTTCTTCTTATCTTTTCTTCAAAATATGTAGTTGTTCATATACTATGGTGAAGGAGGGCTTTAAAGTAACCTCAGTAGAAACCTCAGTGGGAACAGAGGTGTAAAATGCTTCACAAAATCAGCCCTTGTGTTGGAGAATACTCAATTTCTCACAAATCCAGAACAATTTAATGGATAAAAAAGTAAAAACCTTTGGAAAACTCTATTTAATCTCAACTTCCTATATGTAAAGTTATACAAGGAGCAGTATTCTTAGGCATGTTTCTTAAAGTAAGTGTACAGTATCAGCTCTTCAGTTCCAAGATGGAGCATTGCCAGACCCTTCAGTTTTAATGCTGATGTTGGTAAATAATGTACAGTTTTTGGCTAACCATACAGGTACAAATTTGTGGGTTAGACCAAAAAAGCAAAGCCAGCACACTGACAGAAATTGATTCAAAGGTAGATTCTCTAATAGTTGTGCTCTTGTTCCAGTCTGTCAGTCTGAAATGAAAGCTCAGTGCCCTTTTGATTTGAAGCAGAGATTTATGGTTAATTATAGAATTTTCCGTGATTACATGTTTGTGCTTCAGCAACTGCTAGATGAGGAGAAAAGTTGAAACGACTTTAGGACTAGTTCTACCAAAACATATACATTCAGATATCTCAGCATGGGCCTTCCCTTATTTCCTTATAAAGAAGAATATATGACAAAATTTACACTACACTAGACGTTCAGAAACCTGGCAGCAGGAGATGGTGATTTCCTCCAGTGCTTCTGTCCTTCACCTTTTCTTCTATCAGCAAGTTGTTCAACATCCCCATCTGAAAAATTACAACAATGTTCGAGTGTTAGCAGTGCAACTCATCCAGACCATGAGTTCTGCAGAGGTAACACAAAATATTTCACCATTAAGAGCACATAGATTTGATTATGAAAATGTTAAATGCCAAAAATTCTGCTGCTGTACATTGTTGACAGCAGTGCTGCCTTAGCTAGGTTGAACATCTAGGCATCGCTCTACTGCCTAAAATCACTTGGAATTCATGGAGAATACCTCCCACACAGCAACAACTCTGAGCTCAATACAAAACAAAAACCAGGGCCCTTTTCTCAAGGCAGAAGTGGGGGAGGCAGTGCCCATGTTTTGCAGATAACTTCAGGGCTTAGCATACTCCGGGAGAATGTGGGAGACCCTGGACTCTGGCCTAGGGAGAGAAAGCCTGAATCTGATTGATACCTTAATAAGTGAGCCACTGTGGAGGGTTGCAGGAGTAATGGATTCCAAAGAAAGGCTCTCTTGCTCACTGGTTATGACACCCAGATAGAAAGATGAGAGATCTGAGCATAGTGTCCATCTCTCTGTGCTATTACTCCTATTCAGACTAATGAAAGTGCATTTAAAAAACAAATTGCCAACAGATACACTATTGAAGAGACTTTGTTAATCCATAAAATTCATATTAGTAAAATACTGGAGAGCTTCCAACTGAGCATATCTAAAATCCATTGCAATTATTTTTGTGTTTTAGTCCCTTCAGTTCTTATCTGTCAGTGCTACACTTAGTATCTTAGAATCATAAAATCATAGAATAGTTAGGGTTGGAAAGGACCTGGAGATCATCTAGTTCCAACCCCCCTGCCAGGGGCAGGGACACCTCCCACTAAACCATGACACCCAAGGCTCTGTCCAACCTGGCCTTGAACACCACCAGCGATGGAGCATTCACAACTTCCCTGGGCAACCCAGTCCAGTGCCTCACCACCCTTCCAGAAAAGAATTTCTTCCTCATATCCAATCTAAACCTCCCCTGTTGAAGTTTGAACCCGTTACCCCTTGTCCTCTCACTACAGTTCCTCATGAAGAGTCCCTCCCCAGCATCCCTATAGGCCCCCTTCAGATACTGGAAGGCTGCTATGAAGTCTCCACACAGCCTTCTCTTCTCCAGGCTGAACAGCCACAACTTTCTCAGCCTATCTTCATACGGGAGGTGCTCCAGTCCCCTGATCATCCTCGTGGCCCTCCTTTGGACTTGTTCCAACACTTCCATGTCCTTTTTATGTTGAGGACACCAGAACTGCACACAATACTCCAAGTGAGGTCTCAGGAGAGCAGAGTAGAGGGGCAGGATCACCTCCCTCGACCTGCTGGTCATGCTCCTTTTGATGCAATCCAGGATATGGTTGGCTTTCTGGGCTGCAAGTGCACACTGCCGGCTCATGTTCATTTTTTCATCTTGGATAACAATTGTTTGTATCTGTTCATGCCAAATATAAAGGAGATTTGAATGAAGCTCAGGAAGACAAATGTGACGCACAGAACTGAGTAATCTTTGCTAAAAAGAGTAATGATTTGTTTCTGAACAGATTTCTTCAGATTTTCTGTTTGGGGGTGAAAATCCGTATAAAATGGCTGCTTGAGGTTTTATGTTTTACAGCCACAGCATGCAGCAGTTGAAACCAATGTTATTTCCAATGTATTTCCAGCATTTGGGAAAAATCTGAGTGACAGACCATAACACCAGATATCCCCTAAAAGCACTTTTACAGTAATTCTGCTGTTTATTCAAAATGTATGATTGCACATTGCACAGTAAGTGTAACATTAGTGAGTTCCCATCCTTGTTTCATAATCTGCATTATAGTTGTCTGAGGAACTTTATCTAAAAGAAGCTTTGTTTACTTTCTGAACTGAAGGCTCCCATAAACCGTATAAAAAGGCTCCTAAAAGAGTTGAAGACTCCTATATTTTTCTTTCAAATTTGTGTACAAGGAGAATATGAAACCCCAAACTACTGTGCCAAATGTTCAAAGGCTTTTTCTCCCCCCAGCTACTACTTTTATGACCATGGAAACACTGCTTTTTTTTCAGTAGAAAAGCTAAAGTGAAGCTTAATGAAATGAAAACTAAAGAACCCATCAGCTTTTAGATAGGAGGTAGCTAAGTATAGCTACAGCTGTAATGGAGATGCAGCAATGAAATGCAAGTATACTTTGGAGATACTCAGTAACCAAATGAGGAGATTAGGATCACAGAATTCCTTGTTGTGGGGGAATGCCTGCTAAGTCAAAATGAAAAGAAAACTCATCAAAATTATAGAATTTATTTTAAAAAAAGGAAAAAAGAAAAAAAAAAAACTTCAAAGTGAAAACGATAACAACCCATGCCAAACCTTTGAAATACATAGGATGTTTTATTAAATGTACATACTAATATATGTTCCAAAGTCCAGAATTTTTCAAAAGCATACATTAACCTGCACTTAGATAGTAATTCTCCTAGCCTTGAAGATGGCTGAAAATTGCTCACCCTGGTGAGATAAAAAGGCCATTCATTCTTCTGGGAGCCTCTGGTGATTGTCATTTGGGACTGAAAGCGGGGGGGTAGCAGGGTGCAAAGAAAGGAGTACTTTAAAGAGCGTACAGGTAACATTCACTCAAGCCACTGAAACCAGAAAAAAGATGTAGAAACCAAGTTATCTGTTATAACTAACCAGAAGCTGGATTTCAGGGGCTATTGCAGGTATGTGCTCAGCTGCCTCAGGAGAGGAACAGTTTTTCCTGACAAACGCATCTGAAGGAGCAAGGTGAGGTGTGTTTCAGGTCCGCAGCCAAAAGAGCCAATGCAATGACAGGGCTAGGCTTCCACAATTAATACAGGAGAGTTGTTGATCGCATACATGCTCCGACCACTTGGTGAACATAGGTGAGTAAATAAATGATGGTAGTTTGGAAGGTGGCATCCTCTATTGGAGCAAGGCAGGGAATTAGTCAACCTAGGATAGAGTTTATCAAATGTTAATTTACGTCTGAGCTAGCTCCCTGTATTGTCAGTGTAGGAAATAAAAAACAACCCTGAAGCACATATGAGGTATAATTCATCCTAAAGCACGTGCCTGACACAGGGTGAGATTAAGTCTTTCTCTTGAACTATTTGTTTCTCTCCATTGCCTTCTAAGGGAATCTAGATGTCTAGTTCAAGTGTAAAGGAGATGAGAGCAGTCCCATTCTTCATACCTGGTGTAGAAAGAGATTTATTTTCTCTTTCTTAATAACAGAGGGTGATGTTTTCCCTGTGATAGCTGAGATGTGGAGGGAAAGGGTGGCTGTATTTGACATGATAGAAATGGTTCAGAATATGGTCACAGCCTGTCCTGGACAATTTATCACTGAGCTGAATTAAATCCCTATCCATTCTGTCTTGGTTGCTCAGGACATTAAAGTTAGTATTTTTCTGTTCCCAGATACATTTGATGCATCAAAATCTCACTATGAGTTTTAAGCATTCCTCACAGGCTGGAATTTTGCTTTTGAAATGTGGTCTTCACTTGATAGTCCTATGATCTTCTCCACTTTCGTTAGGCTCCACAACAGGCTGCAGAGTAAGACCTTAGTCATTTTGGTAAAAGATTGCTAGGCACCTTCATATGAAACTACAAAGCAGGATACAAAAAAGCAAATAGAATTATTTTAAGCTGACTTTAAAAAGAACCAAGAACTATTTTTAGTGTGTTTACTACTTGTCAAAGGGATTTTCTGTTGTCTCAAACCCAGACCACTGAGGTTTACCACCACTTGTATAATATTTTTCAATAATGCCATTCCTTTTTAAATAATTGGTATGGTTTCATATGGCTTCAGAAGCTGTCCTCTATCTGTGCAGCCTGAAAGGGAGGATTTGCTCCATGATGGGGGTGAAAAAGGGTGCAGTTTCTGGGTCTGGCTTTGAGCTCAGGGTGGCCAGTGGAGCTCCTATTGGCTTCATCCATCTCGCTGATGACCAAGTTAGGCCCAGGACTGTTCTGGTTTCACCGAAGCCTACTTAGTTTCCTGGTAAGGATACATTTCTAAATATAGCTCCTTACATTGGATGCAGGAATGTTTACCCATGCAAAGTCAGGCATGGTAAACACTTTTTTTTTTTGGTCAGTATCTTTTTAATGGAAATAAGTCTTGAAGTATATTTGGCATCACCTTGGCATGCTGGAGCTAAATACAGGGACTGTCTTCCTTTTTTGGTATCTGTTATTTCTGATTTCCTTTTCACTTGGAAAGAGGTGATTTAGTGATCCTTCGTTATAGGTGTGTCAGAGCGGACGTTGTAAGCCCTGTGAATTTTGCATTCACCTCTTGAATAACACAGCTCTGAATGAATCTGTTGACAGAAGCTGAGCAATTTAAAAATATATTTGAAAGTATGTAATGGGATTATGACAGAGGACTGTGCCAGAAAAAAATACAAGCTTTGACTATGCTGTTGCGATTGCTTAAGCACAAATTAAATGCATAGTTTGCACTCTCTGTTGCTCTCTCTCTCTATTTTAAAGAAGAATGTATTATGAAGTACATATATTCAGGACTGTGCCAACATGTTATTTCAACTTTGATTCTATTAATGGATTTTTTTTTTATTCTTTCTGTTTATTTGTGATGTGCTCTAACTTGAGATGTGGTGTAAACTTGTCATTTTGTTAACATAAATGTGACTTAAAAGCTATTTATGGGAGTCACTTATTTGAAATCTTTAAACAGGAGGATACATTTCTGACCAGGCTGTTATTTTTGTGCAGATTGCAGCCCTCTCATCACTTGGGACTACTATACCTTTGAGGAGCAGTTAAAGACCACTCTTTGCCATACTGAAAAGGTTGTTATGCATTACAGTCTTTGTGGTATTTTCTTACTTTTGTGGAACTAAACAATCTATTTTTGGTACAAAGATGGAGGAAAAGAAAACTTTAAAATAAATTGTTGGCTTTTTAAAAACAGCATCCCTTCAGGAAGCTCCCTATACAGGACACACTAGTGAAACAAAAACATTTGAACATTACCCCGAGGAATAATGCATCATCTTGGGGACACTGTGCCTCACGTCTTCTGCCTATGCTGAGGCATGGGCTTCAGCTGAGTCCCCAAGAAATATGAATTGACAATATTTCTTTTTTTGCTCATGACAGTTTAATGACTGCTTTTCTGTCATGGAATCAGGGGGATTCAGTAAATTTCAACACAGAGGACCTCCGGCCCAAAAAGTCTTTTTTTCAGGGCTTGAGTTTCTCCACTGTTGCAGATAGGCAGAGTTCTTATTGGGTCTTGCCCTAAATTATGAGATTCAAGAACAACACTAGTGGGAAAGGGAGGACCAAAGCACCACTCACTAAAGCAACAAGTTGTGCTTGGCAAAGCGCAAGGTAAAAATATTGCAGAGAAGATGGAGCTCTCCCTACCTGGAAGAGCAGCAAGTGTCTCTCTCATTGTGAGCTGGAGTTGCTGGTGGGGTTTCACTAGCAAGACCTGCGGTTTCACTGCACTGTGAGCAGCAGAGCAGCAGTTTCTGGTGCCTTGAATGGAGAAGAAAGGCAACTCTCTGCCTGCAGCTGACTCAAAACAGTTTTGCTGTTCCTCCCCAGCAGGAAACACACAGCCTTGGGCTTCCTCTCAGAGTCCCACCTCGCAGGTGTCCTGCCCCACCACAAAGAGCCTCAGTCCCAGGGATGGGTGTGCCAGGAAACATCACCAGTTAGCCAGGTCTGTGGTGTGAGCATATACCCCACCCTTTATTTTAGCTCTAAGCACCCTCATGAGAGATGGTGAGGTACCAGATTGCCATGATACCCACTTTGTAGCAACCCCAAGTGACTGGTCCATAGGCATATAGTGGGTCAGCATTGGAGCAGTGATTTTAACCTGCACTGTCCTAATCCTTGACAGCAGTGCCCCATCCTTTGGCCTTGCACTGGCTTCTTTCTCTTCCTTTGAATGATGCATAATCACTCCTTTGAATTAGTATCATCAGAAAAAAATCATGTCTTTTGGTAAAAACAGGAGGATTATGACTAGAGAGAGATCTAGACAGAAAGAAGGATATAGTAAGCAGGTCTTCTGGTTTCTCCATAGCCCAGTGCCAAATCTATAAAAAGAGGGCCCCTTCCTTTAACTGCTGCAGGCATGGCACAGGTGAAATTCTCAGTGCTTGAGAAGCACATGTGTTTTGCAGTGATAACAACCCTGTACTACAAACTCCAGGTAATTTGGTGTGACAGTTGTGTTTGCTCTTTTTTCTGGTTTTGTTCTTTTCATAATAAATATTTCCATTCATAAGTGGTTTCCAGTTGCTGAAACGGTGAACATAACTGATATTCAGCTCCTGGGAAAACAACTGAAACATAACAAGGGAGGAAAAAAATTAAGTGAGACACAATTTTGTAGTTCAAGTTTTCCAAATAGAGTAAGAGATTAAGAATTCTTGTACATATGATCAGTGTATATCCCTGGCTAATAATGTATATCTCCAGGTGAGTTATATGGAAGCAGGATGCTCCTTCAGGAGCAGACTTCAACTTAAATAACATAGTAACATCTGTGGTCTGATGTTATGTACAAAATTTGACTGTTGCAGCAAGTTTTGATCTGTTTTTTTTGTCTGTAATGCCAATATGACCCTTATATAGAGGTAAGGAGTAACTTTGTATTTACTTTAGTGTATTCCTTCATTGTACTGCAATAGTACATCAGATCCCCAGTTATGCAGCAAGACGCTCTACTAACACATAGCAGAATGCAAAAAGCAGTAGGATCATCTTGTGCCATCCTTACTTGTGCTGAAGTTCCCTATCCTCTCCAAGGAGTCCCACAGGGGGACCCTCTGTTACCACAAAGAGTTGAGGAGCTGAGTAGCACCAGCAGCATCTGCGTGGACAATGTATATCCAAGACTTTGTCTGGTGCTCTCAAAAGTCTTGTTAATGGGAGATCCTGGAAAGAAATTTGGCATCTGAGTCACTCTGCTCACACACAGTGAGTCATGGGGCTGGGAAGTCACAGTTGGATGAATCTTGCCAAATGTGGGCAGAACTGGGGGAGCTCTGGAAGAGCTGGGCTCCCTGGGAAGCACAGGCCAGCTTAGTTTACATGTATGATATGCTCCTTCCTTCCCTAAGCCACAAATTCTCCTGGGCTCATTTCTGTGACATTCCAGATGGTTAGCTGCACAGACATTACTCCTGTTTGGTGGATATCTGATCTCACAAATAAATGCCGTACACCAGCAGATCTAATGGTGAGAAGGGAGAAGGCTAAGACTGTTTGAACTCCTGTTACTGTCTCCAGTAATCCTGCTTTCCTGCCCCGTGAGGGTGTTCTTGGGGAACTCGGCAAGAGTTGGTGGCAAAATGCACGGCATCGTCCTGCGAGTGCTCTGGAAGGAAGTGTAATATTGGAAATAAAAATAGAACAATTGATTTGTGAGCTGAGCTCTGCATTGACACAAAAAGGGTCATTGAGAGGGCTTTGCAAAAAGTAAAGGAGGATATTTGAGAAAGTGCCCAAGTTGCAGAAATCCTTAACAATGGGGTTTTTACTGTAAAATAATTAAGTGAGCCTCTTGAACCATACATAGCGCTGTGACAATGCATGTCATCTGTTCACATACAGAGAAAAATTGAAACACATTCAGACTGGAGCTATTTTAGGCTATTTGTTATAGGCCCTCTGCTTGGCTCAGGCTATGCGCTTGAATCACTGTAGACTGCCTTCTTCCTCAGTCAAGTAGCCGTGGGTTTGGCAATGACCTCCCTCCCACAGGGAGATAAGGCAGTTTGTACCATGTCAATGACCAGACGCAGCCACAAAACATTAGGCAGGCTCCTGACTGTCGAGAAGTTGAAACTGCTTGAAAACAGCAGGGTCAGTCTGCTCTCAAACACACTGATATTATCTCATTAGTGGTGGCATTTACTGCACAACACAAGGAGCAGAAAAGGGAGTTGTTAAAAAAAAAAGAAAAGGCAAACAAATAGTTACAGTGTATGGAATCGTTAGGCAGAGGGAATGTTACTCACATGTAAGCTTTTCCTTTGTTAAAGGAAGTAGTTGTTCCAGTGCATCCTACACAAGCAGCAGATTATCACTTCCTTATCTTACCTTAGAATAGCATTCTCCTTTCAGCTGGAGGGGAATGAAGGCATTTCACCTGAAGTTTAGTCCTTGTCTATGAAACTTTTTTTTTTTTTCTTGTTCTATTTTATTTTTTCTGACAAGCCAAGAAATGCAGTGGTGCTCATAAGGTTCAGGTTTTCGAATGAGAGGCAAGCCCTACTGTGGTGCTCTTGTCCCTTCTGTACTCACTCCTTCCCATCAGACAGTTTTTTTGTCCCATCAGGCAGTTTGCTGTCAGATCCTTTACTGCTGACTGTAAAGTCATAAATTTAGCTTTGACATTACTGTGCCATTACAGAATAAAGACTCTAGAGGAGACCGGCCAGAAGATAAAAATACTAGACAATAAACTCTTGAGATTAGAAATAGCTTTTCTGTTCTTTATATGTACAGTGCCTACCCCAATGGGTGCAGGACTAGTGCCCCCCCACACCGGCCAAAAGCATAGCACATGAGTAATAACCAGGCAATCCCCAGGAGCCAGCAAGAGTGGCAGGAGATGTGGGAAGTGCACAGGAAGCTCTTTTCTTCAGCAGCACTCAGATATGTCCTGCAGATCTATTTCCACCAGCCTGTAAACACGGTCACAAACATACAAATATTTGAGATGTTTTCACGACAGGACCTCGAAATAGAGCTGCTTAACACCGTCCCAGCTAAGTACTTCAGGATGGACTTTGGCCTGCAGCAACCCCAAGCTGGTCACGGCAAAATGCATGCCCAGGCCTGTAGGCCATTGGCACATGTGGTTCTCACAGGCTTTGGGGAGCACTTGTCACATGAAGGCTTTGCAGAGTCAGAAAAGTGTGTATTGGAATATCTTCCTCAGAAGTTGAACTTTCTTTTAGTCAGTGACATGTACTCTCTGCTGTCACGGCACTATTCTCAGTTGTGAGCAGCAAATCAGTGAGACACACAAATAACCTGGGAAAGTTATTAAAGGTATTCTCCTATAATACATAACTTCATGTGATATCAGAGACAGAGGAAGAGGAACTTTCAAGAGAGAAGAGACCAGCTTGTAGGAAATCAGAGACCAGGAGTGTATAGTGGAAGTTGAGGAAGGGGCTGTAAATGTCCCTTTATATACATGCATTGCAGCTGTATCATTGGGCGTTTTCTTTTAACAAATAAGTGACACGCATGAAGATCTATTTTTTAAAAACCGCAAGAAACTCCTCAGGTTTTCAGAATACAAAATAGTTCTTAACTGTGGTTTCCTAAAATGTATGTGTTATTTTGCAGATAACATAAAATCTTTGCATTCACTATGAAAGATTTTCTGTGTGAGCTGTGTTGGTGAATTACACTTTTTTGTGCAGGGTAAATGATATGATTTTGTTTCTTGCTTGTGTACAGGTGCAGTTCTGGTTCACATAAGTTCATTTATGCAAGAGCTAAAATTATGGTCTCCAAAAAATGTAAGGAGAAAAAGACCCCTGCTCTTAATTTCTTGAGTGTTTTGCTGAGGTAGTTTTTAGAAAACAAACCCAGACAGGAGTATGCAGAGGACCAAAAAGAATGGGTTGAAAGTGCAAATGCACACAGATACAAACATATTTTGGGGTTGTTCACCAGTATGGGAATCTATAAAAAGACACTGAGTTAAGGATTTTCACCTGATTTAATGCAGCTAAACTGTCTTTTTTTTTTTTCCTTACAAATTGCCAATTTCATATGGTTTTTAGATCAACTTTTCATAAAATGCGTGCCAGTGACTTTAGACTGCATCCAATCCTGTGATCTACTGGAGGTTGTTGTATTTCAAATAGTAGGGCTCCTACTGTGTTTGTTGTCATATATAGGCGCACTGCTTTATAGCACGAGAGGATTTAATTTCAGACAAACTAAAAGTGCTTCTAATTTAACAGACACAGTACAGGCCAAGCTGCAAGCAAAGATATGTATAATGAGAAAAGAACAGAACAGGAACTATACTAAGGAACACAGTTGTAATTCAGTACCAATAGAAAAGGTTTTTGCAGTATTTTTAGACTAAAGGGTGCACTTGATCATAACCTGGTAAGGAAAAAAAGCTATTTTTCCAGTTTTTGTCCTGAAAACCAGGAGATAGATCTATGTATAAATAGATGGAGAAAAAATAATTAAAGTTACAATAACACAACTATTAGCCACTTTGTCTCATATTGGTAAAATGTAAACTGTTTATGTTTTGCTTCTGTTTCTTACAATGGGCTGTATTTGAATAGATGTCTATAGTATAGGTAAGGTCTTTTTCTTTTGGACAAGGTCACAACTATAAGTGTATGGAAAGTTGAGTGCAAACTTACTGGGAAAAAAACTTCTTAGATGCTTTCAGAACTGGAATATAATCAGTTGTATATCAGATCTCGGTAATTAGGAATGTCTGCTGTTAGCCTGCAAGAAGGTGGCATTTTGTTGCTCTCTGGTATTGTGATGCACACTTCGTGATGTACCACCTCTAAAAACCATTAAGATTTGCATGTGAAGGCATACAAAAGAGTATGAGGAATGTGGGGTTCTTCTATTCTTGGGTAGTCATTTCTTCTTTTTATAGATTGGTTTTGTTATCATATGCCATATTTAGCTCACTGATAAATTCATTCACTCTACCCCAGTATTTCTGTATGATTTCTTTGTGAATGAAAGTGCAGTCTGGTACAGATAACAGTATAGCTCACTACACATTTCTGCTCCAAACAGACTAGTAAAGACAGTTAAAAATACCTAGTTTATAGGTGAAACTAGGAGGGATTTGATTGATCTTTCTTCACAATAGTGCAAAGGGATGCTTAAGAGTGGTGAAAGAGTCTCAGCCTGTCTGGCAAATATCCTGAAGTTTTAATTGTACTCAGACAGGAAAAAATACAAAACATTTGCTGCAGCTAAGTGAACAATCCAAAGTGGACAATGTACTTAACACATTAAGGTTAGGAGTCTGGGCTGCGTCATGCCTTAAGAGCTCTACTCAGGACAGCTCCAAGAACAGAGACAAAAGTAGTATTAAGCAACCCTCACCAGTCCTTCCCTCAGCACTTACACAGTCTTTGGCACAGCCTTTTTCCATGCTGAGCATCAGTGGGGGTGTGCTTTTTATACAAGTAACACAGTGGAGGTACAGAGACAGGCATGTGGCATTCAGGCTACCTGAGAATTCCCCCGAAAGCCTATATAGACTGAATCTTGCAGTCTGTACTGCCCTTGTAGCTTTGCAGTGAGCTGCTCTGATCTTCTTTTTCTTGTGCAATATCTTTGAGTAAACAGTGATTTCTTTATATGTATTTATATATCTCCAGTCTTGTGATTTACCCTACAGTTAGCTTTTAGAATTTTTTACTGTGTGGGTTGATCCCAAATGGCCCCTTTTTAATTGCCATTTATTAGCTAACCCATCTGGCACTGCTTCCATTCCTTAGTTTACAGCGAGAGTAGCAGCACTCACAGAACAAATTCTCAAATGCATTTCAAAGTTAGTTTTCTGTCATTCATGGTGTTATTGCAACACTGGAAATGAAGAAAAGAGAAGCACAAGTATTTTTTGTACAAATGTTGTTACATTTATGTTATTCTTTCTCACTGGCGCAAATCCAGCAGTAGAAGAGGTGCAAGGGAATAGGTGAGCCTAAAAGAGAGGCAGGAGTCAGCTGGTCCTTGTGAAAAGCAAGGGGTAGCTTGTGATATGCTCCTTTTGTTTGACTTCCACTGTTAATAATCCACTCCAAGGGCAGAATTAAAAAGAGAAAAAAGGTATGTCAATGACCAAGATCATGTCCTTGAAAATACCATGTACAGCATTGGTTTTCTTTCCCATTCACCTGCACTTCAAGAAGACAGTGGAGCCATGAAGACTAAGATTATTCAAAAGCAACTATTTGATTTTTTCTACTTTATATTTTGACATTTCTATGTTGGAACTCCTTGACAGAAAAAAAAATGTTCTAAAAATCAGACATCATACAGATAGCTCAGAAAGAGAGGCACCAAAATGCCACTCGCTTTTAAAACTAAACTTATGAGCATCTCTGAAAGAGCTGTTAGTTCAGAGCCAGAGTTTAATGAGATATTGGAATCAGACTGTTTTCCATAGAATCATAGAATAGTTAGGGTGGAAAGAACCTTAGGATCATCTAGTTCCAATGTTCCCTGACATGTAGATAACTGTAGATACTCAGTAGGGAAATATGGTTGATAAATAATGAAATGACATAGTTTGTCTGATCATATTTCCCACTATATCCATAATACCCATATTAGTTCTTTTTTTTTCATTCAGAGAATAGATTTTTTATTTGAAGCTTATTATTCTGTTATAAATCACAAGGAATTGGGGAAGATTCTGGTTGTCTGAAATACATATTTATCTGGTTATGTATAAATAAGCAATGGAGGGCAAATTAATTGCCATATATTACAGAGGAGGTGATAGAAGGTAATGCTCTTCTGCAACATATATTATTTAAACTTTGTTCATTGGGTTTATATGCAGAATATAAATAACAGTAAAATCTTCTCTGACATCAGGCATAAGCTGAGGTGTGTGCCATTAATTATACTAATGTTTCAGAGTTAGGAAAGGTACAAAACAGAATGGCCAAAACAGCCTGTAACAGGGAGATGGGAAATGACTTTTCAAGAAAGATTAGACAAAATTAGGTAGCATTGATAATAGGAGACTCTCAAGAGATATGCCAAAGACAATACTGAAAGAGACAGAATGAATCACATTAATGTTTTTAAGATAGTCACTAATTTGAAGAGTCTGGGATCTAGAATAGCAAGGGGGTGACTCAGAAATGATAAGTATTTCCGGCACATTTATTTAGTGTTGTTGAAATACTGAACAAATAGCTGAAGTCAAGAGCAGCAAGTCAGGGGTTTAGAAGGAGCTAGTTTGTTTTCTTTTTGTGAAGGATTTTTGAGATTACATTAGCTACATATTTCAATTTACAATGATAAGTTCTAGGGTTATTTGCATTTATTGGGGTTATAAGGGCAGGCCTCAGTGGACCATATGGTATTTTTACAGGGCTGTTTCCATAACAAAAATGGCACAAAACTGTATTAACTTTTCACAGATTGATAGAGAAAGAAACTGTCTGAATAGACATGTTTGTTTACAGAAGGGTTTAAAAAGGACTTGGGGTGAGGGGAATTCCTGCATGTTTTCTAATCAAACATGTATCCATAGGTTTGAAGTTTTCATTTGCGTTTGTGTTTCTATTCTCATAAGAAGTAGCCGAGAAAAGAGGCAGTGGGAATAAAAAGCACAATTAATAACAAGGAGCAAGAAGGAAGGAGAATAAGGAAAAAATGTGAAACGACGCAGAGACCCATGGGGGTGAAGGAGGGGGAGATAAAAAGAGAAAGAAACAAAAAATTCTAATAACTGGATAATTTTTACAGGGGAGGATGGGAGCAAATTACCATCTTCCTCTACCTTGCCAGATTTGGTCATGTCTTTAACTAAGGTTTCTTTTCCAGAATAACTCTCTTTGTACTGGGAGTTAAAATGAAGTTCTACCTGTATTACAGAAAAGAATTGCTTGATTTTCGTGACCCGAGATTTGTTAACTAATAGGAGCCAGTTCATAATTCAAAGCAAACCCTGGTTTTTTGTTAGCTTATCAAAGTGAGCATGAGGGGATGGAGAGGAACTCTCCCAAGTCATATGTATTTTACTGTTTTTAAACGAATCTCTTAATCTATGAATTTGTCCAAGCCAAGGAAGGCATAAAGTAGCAATTAACACTGTGTTAAGTGACATTATGTTGACATCATTAGTCTTAAAATTGACTCAGGAGCTAGCCCTTACTAGATGCTTTCATGTAATCCACTGAGATTGAGCCATAGAAATTGTTCCAAAACACCTTCATAGACAGAGACAGAAGCTGAATGCTTACACACACTCACACTCCAGCACATTCATCTCCTGCTGCAACTCCTGCGTGCTGCTTTGCCTTAGCTCTCAATACAAGGAAGTACTGGGTAGCATTAGCCCATTCACCATCCCTGTCCAGTCAGCAACACCATTTTTAACATCTGACACACTCAGTAGTTGTTCCGCTTTATATCAAAACAGATTTGATATCTTCCTGTGGGCAAAGCCCACTTCATCTGGGGATCTCTACTCTGCACCTGAAGGGGAACCAGGGCTGCCCTGAGGCGGTGCAGCCTGTAGCAGGAGGCATGCAGGTTTGGATAGGGGCCATGCATTCACAAGAGGAGACCTCTCCAAGCTTGCCTTTTCATCACAAACCACATCACTGGTACATCAATCAGGTGGCTGCTTCTTCCTGTGCTTGTGTGTCTGTAACCAGGGATCAGGCCAGGCGACCACAAGGCAGAGCAAATTCTTGTGCCCAAGTATAACGAGAAGGCAAGCTGCAGAGAGGGAGGTGGGCTGAGGGAAGAGCAGGATTTCTGGGCAGCAGCAATTTATCAGATTTCCCTTCACAGATGTGAAAGAAATGCACCTGCCCATATTCTACCTCCTAATAATTTGATGTCTGTGTTTGTTGGCAGAAAAGGAAGGTAGGATTTTAGCAGAATCCTATTGCAAATAGTATATTTCTTTTTCTTCCCTTCTCCCCACCACCCCCTACAACAAATCCCTGAGGTCAACGTTGTAATAAACAGCAGGAAATGGCCAATTTTCTGCACCTGTGGCCTTGTTTGTCTATATATTTCTATAGGTGAATGGTCACTGGGGACACAGAAAGGAAGTGAATTCAATGGATTGGTTTAAAAAACTCAGCATGCTAATCAGCAGGCACTCAGGTGAAATAGCTTTAAAACCCTGTTAAAATAGACCCAGAGTGAAGTAGGTTGTGTAGATACAGTGCATGCAGCTTGGGGGATTTTTGAATATAAGAACATGGCATTGTTAAAAATCAGCTTCTAGTCAAGTAGTTTATTATTCAGGATACAAACCCCTGCACCTGGAATCTCTTACATGGAGCAGAAGAATGATTTTGATTTTAATCTCTTTTTTCATCCCATGAAAATTTGGCGCTGACAAAAGGTACTACACTGGCAGCCACAGAAAATGAGCACTTTTCTATCAGAAATAGGACTGGCTTGGGTGCTGTGAGCTTGCTCACCTTCTCTTCTCCCTGGGAAGGCTGCATAGGAAGTGTCCAGGGCCTGGCCTCAGTGATGAGACAGCCAGCAAGGGTGTTATTACCAGTGGTACTAACAGCGTTAATGATACCCACAGGGTGGGAATGTCAATAGGACTGAACTCCTTCCCACTGCACAGACTGTTATCTTTCAGCACAGGAAACCCACCCTCTGTTCCTGACCAGCTCCTTACTGTAGTCCAGAGCCACAATAAGCAGGAGGAGCAGTAGGAGGTACATTTTGGTGATAACTCCCAAGTCACACCAGTCAAATCTGAAGGACAAAAGATTTCCAAGTAAACTATGTAAAAATCCAAGTAAACTGTAAAAATCTACCAGAAGAAGGTGAATATTGTTTGCTAACAACCTAGATTGGACCTCAAGTGGTATCCGAATACTAAGTAAGAGCTGCAGGCATAGAATTCCCCAAGGGCTGTTTGCTTGCTGCCTGGCAGAAGGCAGGTGGGAATTTCCTCTTCACACTACATCTGTCTTTACCACAAAGTCATTGGAGTTTGGAAACCTTGATTAGCCTAGCAGAGCATCTGTCCAGCTAACCCCCACTTGAGCTGAGTCATCTATTTCTCTGAAGGCAGATAATGCTGCTCCAAGTTCCCTAACTATATAATACTATATAAAACACCTTTTTTTTATTTTTTCCCTGAACAAGATACTACTTTATGTGTAAAAGCTTCATATGCCGAGAGGTGCATAAATTCTCTCACATGCAAACTGATTTATTTTCAGAGTCTTCTTTAAAATGTCTAAGGGGAGTGATTTGTAAAGGCCAAATACCGGAAGAATTGATCTTCTGTTATTTCAGTTCCTGAATGGTGGATGTACTGTGAAAAGACCAGATCTTGGGTTGTTACGGCTCTCCGAAGGTTTTAAAAAATTCAGTTAAAAGAAGGTAAACAAAATGCAAAAGTGAAACTGTTTGCCTTTATTTGGGTTTACCACTGGGTTGTTTCTGGCTCTGTTGTTTATTCAAGTCCCTTCTGAAGAGTTGTAGTGTCAGCCCAACTGAATACATGCTCACTTGCATTCTGCACTGCTGCAGAGGAGCAAATTCAGCCCCAGAATCACTTTTGGTCTTTAATTTATTTGCAGTATGAAAAATTAAGCCTCAAATGGAAAAGAGTCTCACTGATTTTTTTTCATGATGTTACTGTCCTTAGGTCAAGTAGAACTCCAGCAAGGATATATACTATTTCCTTGTTTTTCCAGGGACATGGGGATGCAGGGGGATGAACCTTTGTTGTTGGACTGCTCCTTTCAAAGGACACTAAGGTCTTAGACAAGATAACATTGGTAGAGGGGAAAGAAAAACACTTTTTGAGAAACCAAAAGCAACTTATTAAAAAATTATCAGGTCGAAGCTCATTGTAAAGTATTGACCAGAGTCCCAAGTAAGTGTTTAAATTAGGTTCAAGGAGATGAGGACAAGTACAAGTTAGTTGCATGAATTGTTTTTTGTTTTTTGACCAAAATGCCATATAATGCACAGTCCAATGTCTCTTCATAATCAGCCTCAATAGTTTGGCTGAACACATGTGTTCACGGTCGTATATGTGTACTTAATCTCAAATACAAATACTCAACCACAGATATGTTTGTTCAACCCTTTATTGACTCTGGTGATCAATTCTGAAGCCTAAATACTGGTTAACAGCACTGTAAATAACTCAGAGGCAGCTGTTTATTTACTAATGATATTTGTCAAGTATTTTTATAAAAACAGAGGCATAGGATTAGCTTTGTATTGCTTCCTTGACACTGGAGATACCACTCACATGAGTTTGTGTTTAGCGGGAACTATCCTGTCTGCTCTAACTGGTTATTCAAACATTCTTCTCAGATTGAGAAGCACCTGTGTCCTGACTAAGGCTTTTTCTCAGACTTAACATGAAGCTTTGGAGAAATTGCTTCACCTAAAGATGAAGCAATGGTCAGTTGGTCAACACATCGGTTTGCCCATCTGTAGATTGAGGATGACTCTTAGTGATAAGCTAGACACAGGAACTAGCTTTAAACTTGTGAAACACATGATTACATACATACTAATAGTTATGGCATGTGTGATCAGACTGAGTAGGAGTCATTCAACTGATTAGCAAAAGTATGGTAAAAAAAATCAGCTAACAGAGATATCTATTTCTAGATCATCCTCTCTGTTCAACATGGACAAGCCTGATAAAATAACCCTCCATTAATTTTAAAGCAAACAAAAAAAATAGCCTGTTTGACATTTTTCTCCATACAATCTGACTTTTTGCTATACTCATCAAAGCAGACATATCCTCATGCCATGCTTACCCCTGATTTCTCTCTAGCACAGACAGCTCTAGCAGCACAGAACACCTGTGTTATCTCCAGTACTTCAGCAAGAGCCAACAATAACAGTAAGCAGCTGCGTGTCAGAAAAGCCCAAATCTATCATGGTATGACATGCTGCATTGCCTTTGCAGCAATAAAATTGCTGGTGGGTCAGCAGAAATGCATCCAGAACTTATTATATCTTCTGTGGAAGATGCTTAAGATGACTTTCAAATTGCAACATTTTATTGTTATTTATGACTTTGGCTGTTAATCAATAATTCTACTGGTGAATTCAGTTTACAGCACATGGTGTGACTGTTATGTCACTGTGTTCCTAAAGCATTCTTAACAAGTCTCTCACCATGCATTGCAAGCATTAACTATTTAGGTCTGTGCAGTAGTGAAGGGAAACTGTATGAACCACTTCACTCATGGCTGATAAGTAGCTGCCAGTGAAGTGACTCTACATAGCTGTTTGGCAGTGCATGGCAACGCTAATCAATATCTGAAGAGAGGACATTGGTGTATTTCTTCCACCTGCTGAAAAGAGAAAGTGCTGTTCTTTAGCTTGGTGTTATTATACACATTCACTGATATTGGGGAAGAGGGGTATTTTTTATCGCCATGCTTTAGTAAGAGTTCTGTTTACCCTAACCCCAAAAAGAGAGAGAGAGATTAAAAAGTAACCTCAACTTTTCAAATCAGGGTTTTTAAAGTCATCGTCCTTATAGCAACTAATTTCAGATTTGTAGCTCAAGCCTATTGTTCCGACACTTAACTTAGTTTGGAAGAAAATCACAGAGTGGAATTGCTCCCACTAAAATAACTTTGCAATCCTTCATTCACATAAATATGATCAGAGTAGATTTAGCTTTAAAGTTTCCCCAGGCTTAAAGACACCCTCATGAAAAGGTTTGATTTCTCTAATTAATAGCTTTATAATAATGTAGCTTGATAGTAGTCTATTGCTTGTTTTGGGGGGCTCTGGGGATTGGGTTTTGGTTTTATCGCAATGCTATTTTTGGTTACTGAAAGAAAATAGGGAGAGAGAGGAGCTATTGAATGTGATTAATTCCATATTGATGCTGCAGCATCTTTAGACCTTAGCAGAAAAGAGCCTAGGTCAAGAAATTAGAGTGCTAAAAATAATTACTTCAGTAGATGGCACTCTTCCCTCTGTGTCGCTCCTAGATCAACACCCTTACGCGGTGTTCTGGGGCTGGAGATGTAAACCGAAGAAACCTGTCTGTTGTGATTATTGAAGACCGCTCATTACGCCTCCCAGCAATGGTAGTTGTGGTTCTTACACAAGGCAAAAACGCAGCCCACCTTCCCTCTCTCTTTAAATGAATGGGGTGTTTTTGCTTGGTAAATTGGGTTTGTTTCAGGGAGGAGTCCTGAGATTCTGCCTTCAAAGTATCACGTATTTATGTGGTGCTATTTTAATAGCTGCTCTGTTCCAGCCCAGAAAGGCTGCAAAATGATAGGCCAAGTATCCCCCTCATAAGCCAAGTCATTCTTCATCTCTAACTTGCAAAAGGCATTGTTTAACTAGTGCAGAGGTAATTGCAATGATTTAAAAGAAAGCTCAGGAAAGGCTCATTCTTACCATGAAACAAATAATATTCTGCTAGAAATATACAGTCTGGTAGTCACAAAGCTCTTTAACAGTGCACAAATACCTGCCATCCATTCCTAAAATATATTCATATGCAACTGCAGTTTAGTCTCTTCTTGTAGCTGTTAAGCAATATAAATTAACACAGGGTTGTAGTAATTATTTACATGTGGTTTCACTTTACACTCTAATGTAACTTTGGATTAGTTTTTTTAGGATAGCTGTAGAAGTTTTGTTGGTTTTTTTCTCTTTTTCTCTCTTTTTTTTTTTTTTTTCCCCTTAGATAGTGTATTTATTTTGCTTGGCTAAAGTTCTCTCTTGCTTTGATGATAGCAAGCAAGCACAACTGTAGGGCAGGATTTGTAGAGGATTCCTGTGTTCACTGAGCATATTTGAAAGGAGAAGCCTACAAGTCAAGTCTATATAATATGTCTGCAGTTCTAAAGCATCCTTGTGGCATTCAGTGGTAATTGTGCCAGCCACAAATAGCATTTGGACCAGGTATGTTGTGTTTCCTATGAGGCAATTAAAGAGGAAGTTTGTTGTTTAGGAAGTGGCTAAAGAGTTTCTCAGTCAGGGAATTCCCAGCCTGAGAGATCCAGACTGGTTTTAAACCTGACCAGATCCTGGGCTTGACTTTAGTTCCACAGGCTTTAACTGAAGTCTCTTTTTGTTTCTCGTGCCCCATCATTCATCTGGAATGCAAGCTTATTGCTAATTTTGTATGTTGGGGCAGCATCAGAAGGCAGTAGTTAGTAGTCAACAACACCAAAGCAAATTTTCCGTAAATCCCATCTCCCTTTGCCAAGCACTGTTAGGACCATCTTCTGTCCTTAATATTCTGCCCATGAGACATTCCTGGGTATTCACCACATAAGGCTAAGAATAGTTCACCCATTTAAGGGCCTAAGCTTACACACAGAGCTTGTAAGAGTAAAGGATTGCTGGGCTGGGTCACTGTTAAAACATTCTAGCAGTCCATGTTTATCAATAATAAGGTAATAAACCAACACTGATTTCAGCTTTCTTACCTTAGCAAAATATTAGTTCTTTGTCAAGTTGAAGCTTGGCTCCTATTCACAAGGAAACACAGGTTTGTGTAACTACCCGCTCTTAGTTAGGCTTGGTGATGATACTTAACCATAAGTCAAATATTTGTGTACTTTCTTAATCTAGTTTATCCATGTTCAGATGATGAATGAATATACAGTACAATACAACATAAACAACAAAAAAAATCCATAAAGCAAGAAATTAATTCAGAAAAAAAAAACAGATCTCTAAAGGGAATGTATCAATCTAATTGTAAGTCCAAGCTTCTAGTAACCTATACATGTATCCTTTAAGATACTAAATCAGTCTTCATTGTTCTTCCACCAGATGTCTGGATTCTTGACAGGAAGCACTTGATGTCTGCCTACACTGTCACCAGTGCTTTGTCTTTTCAATGCCACCATGTAGCTTCGGTCTCATTTTCCAGTAGATGACAAACCATTTGCAATATGGTGATGGTGATGGTGACACTGAAGCTTTTTTCTCCTTTCTGCTTTGCTGTTGTGAAGCCTTGCCCACTCGAAAGGCATGAGATTTAAAAATGAGCACACTTAAAGGAGGCTGGATGAATGGAGGGGGCAGAGGAATTACTCTGCTTTCTACAAAGACTTCTGGTGTTGAAATATGCAGAGTTCATGTTGGAATCATTCCTCAGCACTCATAAGATCTTTCTCTTATGTTTATTTTGAGAAAAAGAGATTCTCGTACCAACACCATGGTTCTGAAGTAGAGATGTTGAAAATCATGAATATTTTTAACATTACAGCCTGATTATCTATGTTTTCCTAGATAAGTACCATTTTCATAACTCAGTATAGACATAAGTATCTAAATACCACAGAACAGTGGTTTTTAGCTTGTGATCTGTGGCTCCATAAATGGCTTGTAAGTTGGCCACAGAAGCTAGGGGTGAATACTAAGTATGTAGTCAGGAGACTTTAATTCTTTACACAGAAGTCCACAACCATACCCCAAAAAAATAGTGGTCCATACACTGGCAAAGTTTAAAACCTTGTCCAAAGAAAGACATGGAAATAGAAAAGAAGGAAAGCACATTCAAGCATATTGTCAGAGACTCAGTGGTGAAGAGACCGTATGTCTCTTGGTGGACTGGAATACAATGCAAGTGGCTTTAAATGAGCAAGACCAAATGCTGGATGCTTTCTAAGGAACCGCCACATGGAGATTTGCGTGGGCTCATTGGTGTTGCTAAAAAAGACGGCGCCTTGGGCAGGGTTTTGTCATGGCTAAACTGCTGTGGTACAAATGAAAAATAACTTTAGGCTTGCTGTGTAGAGTTCCCTTCAAAGGGAAGCTGGAATAAACTGCAAATCCGCAGAGTCCAGATGAGGTAAATGCAAGGAAGGAAAGGGCATACAAGGGTGAAAGTACTTTTCAAGAGTTCCAGCACAGGTGAGAAGCAGAGTAGGAAGCAGGGAGTGAGGCAAAATAAAATTGTGTATTAAAATGTACCAGTGGACACCATCTGACTGGTTCCCCCCACCCCAAAGCTGTACTTTGATCTACATCTCAAGCCTATTTGTTACATCAAATGGGTCAAGAAAAGGAGACAAGATGTTTTCCTCAGCATTACGTACTAAAGCCTACTTCAGAAAAAAGCTTTAAAATAAACTTGTGAACTATTTTAATGATGTGCTATTAGTAAATTATTCCTACTATGTCATGAAAGAATAAAAAATAAGAAAAGTCAAAACCCAGCTGGTAAAAAATTACTTCCTGAAAAAAAAAAGAAAAATCATAATATTTCTTTTGAAGTCAGCATATTTTTAAGTTTTTATTTGGGTGAGAACAGAGCCTTTCATATGACAAGTAGTGCAGCTAATTTTTTCCAGCAGACTGTGTTGCTCGTTGTACAGTATTTCCACAGTGAAGAAGCTCCCGGTTCCTTTCCCTGTGCATAGAGGAAAGCAGGCACTCTCTGTGTCTCGTTTTCAACAGAGCTCAGGCTGGGTTAGCAATAAGCACCTGCTGCAGGTAGTCCAGGCTGTAGATGACAGGAGTGACTCTTCTGCCTTCTCTCCTCACTGAAAACAAAGCAAATTAGGCACCTAAGTGCTCCAAGATATGCAGAATTAATCATCTGGGGGGGGACTCTCCATTAGGGACTGTAGTGAGAGGACAAGGTGTAACGGGTTCAAACTTAAACAGGGGAAGTTTAGATTGGATATGAGGAAGAAATTCTTTACTGTGAGGATGGTGAGGCACTGGACTGGGTTGCCCAGGGAAGCTGTGAATGCTCCATGGCTGGTGGCGTTCAAGGCCAGGTTGGACAGAGCCTTGGGTGTCATGGTTTAGTGTGAGGTGTCCCTGTCCATGGCAGGGGGTTGGAACTAGATGATCTCCAGGTCCTTTCCAACCCTAACTATTCCATGATTCTATGATTCTATATGTACCTGTGGAACCACCATAGTGATATGAAATAGCCCTATAGTACTCCCATGGCCCTACATTTGGACCAGCAAACATGCTATGCATTCCTCTGAAAGGAATGACCTGAAATGCTTTTAGAGGACTCTGCTGGCTCCCTACCCTCAGGGCAACCATGCCAACAGTATCGAAAGAACAAACACAAGGGGTAACTTCTGCCTCTTTTATTGTCCCTCTGTGCATCGAAGCTCACTATTTCCATGAAAGCTGGGTGGGAGAGTAGAGTGGGATTCAGGAATTTCAGCAGAATTTATGTACTGTCACAGCCATCCTGCCCAAGTGTTGTGTGCATGTATGTCCTCATTTTGGCAACATGTGTTCAATAATGTGTGTGTGTATATATATACACACACACATATGTATAAAAAGGTGAAGGAAAGACTTTCAAGATGAGCACTGGTGTCCAATATTGGTTTTCCTAAGAAAAGGCTGTGGTATCTCTGCTTCCTTACAAGTTTAAAGGAAGAGAGCTTTCCAGCTTTCTGACCATTCAGATTTTCAATGTAGAGGAAATACTGTATGTTTATCTCTTTAACATGATAAGAATAAGATGTAAAGAGAGGTTTCACCAGGTATCATGGTAGTCTCTAAAGGAAGCTGGGAGCTCATAATACCTGAAGGCTGAGAGACTTATGCTGGTCAGATGGTCCCTCACTAGGGAAGAGCTGGCCAGGCTCTTGGATATGAGACCTTCCTGCAAGTAGATTCAGGCTACACATCTGGGAGATCAGGCTGGGGAGGAGTACCAAGAAATGTGTACTGACTGCTTGGTGGCACCAATATGCCTCCCATGCTGTGGCATGGGGGACCTTGTGCCTGTCTTCCCATTTCTGTGCTCATCTTAGCTTGCCCAGTGCACAAAAGAGTTTCTTCCAGTCTCACCGTTAAGCATCTCACAGTCTCTCTCCTTCACCCGCCTTTCACCCCACGGCATCCCCTGTCTGAGGAAGACACAGATGAGCTAGGTTTGTGGCAGGACAGGGCAGCATTCGCAGGAGATGACAGTCTGTGTGATAGCCGCTGTGAGGGTTTGCTCTAACAGGGGGGCTGTTTACTATGTGATACCTCAGCAGCTGCTTCAGTCGCGGCCATGAGCTGTCAGTGCTTGTGGTTTTATGGCACTTTCATCACCATCTGTCACTCCTTTAATGGCATGGCGTGTGCATCTTGTCACCTTCCCCTTGCCATCCCGAAGCCCCCGCTGCCACACGTATGCACTTGCACTTTGAGGAGCTTAGCCATATGGCACTGAGTGAGCCATGCTGCATGTCCTCTTCTGGATCCATCTTGCGGGACTGCAGGGACAGCAGCTACATGGGGTGGCCCAGGTAGCCCAGGGTTATGGTGTAGCATTAGAGAGAAAAATATCCTGCTAACATGGAAACTGTGGTCTGTCTCCAATTCCATCTTTATGAACGTGGCTGCCACCCTAATGTGTGCTGTTGGGCAGTGATGGATATTGAGCCTAGTCTTCTGCAAGGAAAAGTAGCCAAAAGGTTACTTTATGTCTGTACTTATGCTAAACTGTGAGAATAAAACACACATACACATTTTTAAATAAAAGTATTTGTTTATGTATACATAGACGCACCCCAAGGCATAATATCACACCCTTGCCAAGGAACATATGTTATTTCAGCTTGACACATTTTAATTGCAAAATCCATTCCTTCAAAACAGGAGAAAATTCCAAGTGAGCTGTAGCAATCGCAATCCCCATGGCTGTCTTCCATCACTAATCTGTGTCTGTGCTGTGAGCACACGTGGTTTGAAATCAAAGCCTTCTCGTGCCTTGGAGAAGCACCCCCAGAAAGTAACGAGATCTGGTTTGCCATGCCTTAACTTTCAACTCGTAGAGGTTTTAATGCCTGTAAGCTTAATGCTGTGCATTATACTGTTATCTGCATTACCTGGGGGGGGTTGAGGGAGAGTTTGTGGCTGAGAGTAAACTTCACTGTAGCAATCTTTTTTTCCTCTTATGTGTTCCTCTGATTGGTCATTTGATTATCATGAATCCCCAAAGGCTCATGGATTAAAAACAAAGGCTGGTTTGTAAGTGAACTTGCTGTTGATGGATTAAGGCAGTGTGCCGGCTGTAACCAGATCCACAATACAAGTTCATTCATTTGGAGAGCAGCTCTCGACTCGCATTACACTCTCTCTGACTCGCTCTTTACCATCCAGCCAGTGAAACTTTACACCTCTACGATTTTATCACAGCCTCAGTTCACCAACAATGTCTGTCATGCTGTGAAAAATATAACTATAAATCAAAGTCCTACATATGGTGGAGTGGTAACCTTTCCAAAGACCCTGTTTTGGAGGCAGTCGCTAAACAGATTTGTTTGTGTGTGAGTGTGTGTGTGTGATGCATATACACATATGACAATCAAAAGTTACCACAACAAAGTGCTCTTATTTTCTAAGTTGACATTGCACAGTATGAGCCAACAAAGCTCATTTTGGAACACAGTGCAATGTTTGTGATATTAATATCAATTAGATTTTCGCTCTAAAGCCAAACGCATTCAAAGATGAAACATTTTTATGCCATTAGTTAGGAGACAAACCAAAGCATGCCCACATTTCTGTGATATGCAGAAGGGAACTTTCACCCCCGATTTTTTTTATCTCCCTCACTCTCTTTGGCTCACGTGCCACTCTGAGCATTCCCAATCCTTGGAGAGTGCGATCTTTAAGAGCTGTCATTACACTTCTCAAGTTTGACAGAAGATAAGAAAAAGAGCAACTGGTTTTAATCATCACAGATTCCAAGTCTTGGAAATCTTTCCAGAAGTTACTCCCAAGAGCTGACGTTTTCCGAAGCCCCTTCTCCTTTCAGTGCATGTGTGCATATTCACACAATCCAGAGATCCTCACCTCCACATCTTTTTGCTTGCCAAACACTGTCCTTAGTAGACAGGAAGACTAAACCACGATGTACTTTTGCAAGTTATGCATGATCAACGATTTCTGTTGTGGAAGAGAGCCAGGACTAGGAATGCAATAGCCCAGCAATGCGAAGCCCCAAAGAAAAGTGGTTAAGCCAACACTGTGCTGTGCAAATGGTAGTTCTGCCTGAGGAAGAAAGCCCCTCCAAGGCCCATTGCTACTTAGTCATCCTGATGATTTATGTAAGCTCGTCTGCTTCTCTTGCCTAGAATTAGGCAGGGTCCAAAAATGTACAGATATTTTTTTCCTGGTTTTACTTCTAGGAGCTAATATGTGATAATATATGTAATATCCTTAGCATATTTCAAAGGGAAAATTAAGGTGCAGGAAGATTAGTTGACTCAATGAATTGGAAATCTGTGGCAGAATGTGTTGTGAAACAAGCTTCATGCAAACTTGACTTTTTTCTGCTGCAAGAGCTTGACTCTGTCATGAGGCTATAGTACACTGTGATACTTGCTTTTTCCCTGAAGACGTGATTTACACCAGCTATGGGTTTAACCACACAAGAAAAAACAGCAAAATTTGGGAAGCTCTGAAGTTTTGTACGACTGTTACTTCTAGGCTTTCCCCAGTGCTGCTCCAGTTTTCTCTTCTGTAATGTACTGGTTCTGTCTTGGAAAAAACAAGACAGAGCTTGCATCACCTACACAATTATAACACAGCCTTAGCTGTCACGAAGGCTTTTTTTCCTTTAATTCTCTGAAACTTTGCAACATTTTCTTCCTCATTCCTTTTTATGTTTCTAACAGATACGGAAACGAGACACAAACAAGGTCTGAAGAACAGCTTATGAGATATTTTTAATGAGTAATCAGCGCCTGTGTGTTTTATTGCTTTTTTTTTTTTCTACAAGAATAGATTTTTTTGTATTAACTGTTGCTGATATTTTTCAAAATTCTATGCGAAAACCTTCTGGTTTTGTCATCCACAAACTTGACAGCTATCAGGATGACTGCTGGGAAAAAAAATTTGCTTTTTTAATTGATTTTTTTCCCCTTTTTATCATTTGTTTTTCACAGAAAAACAGTTTCTTGCTCTGCTGCAAGCTCTACTGAAAATTTTTAAACAGATAAAGTTATGCTGAGACAGCAGTATGAACCAGAGTTTCTTCTGCTGCCTCACAGCCAGATTTGGCTGGTATTAAAGGTTCACTTATGTTTTTTCCGTAAGAGAAAAAAGACCTCCTGAAGTAAAGACATAGGGAGTGAAATATGTTCTCCTTATCTGCCTTGATAGTGCAACTATGGAACAGTTTTATGGAGGAGAGGAATCTCCATTCTCTGTGTTTTGAGCTTAGTTTTAAATTACTGAAATTAAATAACATTTTATTACTTGGCTTAGAATTTTTTATTAGCAACTTCAAGCACACAATGGAGCCAGTTGTAACATTACAGCAATCTGCAATATTTGGGCATGTCTCTACTGAGATATTAATTGTAACCATGGGTATTACAGTAAGAAGAAAACAAGGGGGAAAAGAAAAAGCATAGTGCACGTTTGGAGTATTTGAAAATGAATGGACAAAATTCAAGCATCAATGCATTTTAGTTGTCAGATTAAGCCTGTGGAAAATCAATGGTCTAGTAGCCTATCTGAAATGAGTTATTAAGTAGTCACAGCCTCACTGTTGCACCCAGATCTGCAGGATGGTATGAAAACCACCATCACACGTGGTGCTCTGTCATTTCCAGCAACAGGGTTCAACAACTGGGTGACTGCAGACCAAAGCAAGAGTCACTCAGCTCAGGGGTAGACTTCCCTGAGACTTAGGTGACCACTGGATATTGTCATTTCTAGGGATGGTACAGGTTAGACTGCAAATAAATATTACATATGTCTCTTCACTCCCTGTTCTGTGGATGAATAGAGGAGAAGTGTCAATCAAATGTCTCTTACCAGGGCCACATGCAGTGCTGAGAGACACCAGCTGTTGATGAATACTAACTGAGTTGATCAAGGCCTTTTAATTACTGTGCTATTGCAATGATGCCTACTAGTATGCTTTATAGTATAAGACATAGGACCAGCACTTGCTCAGACCCATCTGAGGACATAGCTGAGAAGACAGAGATAATTTCAGGTTTAAAATAGTTGTATTTTTTTGTAATGCAAGTCTTGTATTTGAAAAGGATTAGAGTTGTTGATAGATGTGCTGGTGTGAGTAAGTGCACAGCTGCCAGCTGCTTCAGATAAAACGTCGTATGAAATTGTGCCATTTATATAACCCTTGTTTACAGACTTGGAGGATAATCATTGTTTTATATGAAATCACACAGTCAACATGTTGAGCATGCCTGTGTTTATGACAATTCTGCTGGCATAAGAAAACTGAGCGATTTTAAATCACCATACCTGGCATTGAGATCTTTGGAATTAGGTATCAGGAGTGTTTGTGCAATATGTAGTTCAGATGCCCTTCAAAATCTTGTGATTCCTAGGAAAATTGATTTAGGTTTGTCACTGTTTTCAACCCTGCCTAGGGAATACACCACAGTTTAGCTCCTCGTAGTACTTGAAGATGATCTCATTCTGTTTATCTTTCTCTTGTTTGTTGTTTTTTGAATATTAATTAGCTACAGAAATAATTTTTCTCTTCCTTCCATGAGTTCTATCACAGATTCATAATTAAAGTTATTGTTATTTATTTATTGCCTACACAGGTTGTGTCTAACACCCATTGTAATGCATTTTAAACATGCAGCTTTGGCTAGAACAGTTTGAGAGGGGTTTTTTTCTGTTTTTATAATTTCATTAGCTCTGCTCTTTGCAGAAATGAGGCTGCCAGACCTTTCAAAAAAGCCCCGTCTTCTGTCAAGTGGGTATATCTGCTCTTTATTTCTTCCATTCACAGCTGCATGAAGTCAGACTTCACAACATAGATGAGTTTGGAGACCCTTTCATTGTTCAGACAATTTGAGATTACCTTTGATATCTCTACCTTATCAAAATCTTGCCTTGATTTCACTGAGGCCAGGATTCCATCAGGATCCTGCTTCTGGGCCCAATTACTGTAAGTGTATCAGGTAGGTGGGGAACACAGAAAACCACTAGCCCATCTGTAAAATTGACCATTCATCTCTTTAGATCCTGTTTAGAATCCCACAGAGATAGCTGAGTTGCCCTTTCCTTGCAGATGAAGGAAAATAAAGAAGTGCTGAGCCAAGATCTGTCTCCAAATATGAGTTTACTTTAAAAAAATGAAGAGATCCTGAAGTAGTTCCATTCAATACTCCATCTAGAAATCCTGAAGTCCTTACGGTTTTTATCCAGTCCATAGTTCCTTCAACCACATGGTTCTTACCATGCTGTATATCATGTGAGCTGGGAGTTGTCTTCAAGTTTGTTCTGTATCTCAGAAGGTAATGATCTGCACCTCTGGAGTCTCCTATTGCTCTGGCTGCAAATTTCTGAAGCTCAGTGGTGTGCAGCTGCATAACAACAGAGATATCATACACAGTCACAGAGGAGAGAGTGCCATGGCTTAAGCTGAAAGCGTTACTGCTTTTATTCCCTGCTGTCTCTCTATATTTCTGTACTGTACTTTTCTCTGTCTTGACTACCTAGGTATGATATTTCACAGAAACTTTGAGCTTGTGCTTACCCATACTCCTCCTTTTAGAAAAGCTGATTCTGCGGATGAGCTGCCACAATTAAATATATATAATGTGCATATGTATAAATATATATCAAATTATATAGTTATATACATATATATCTATTACTGGTACTTTCCAGAACAAACAATTAGCTACAACTCACCATTAAGTCTTTTTCAAACACCTAGCTCTTGATATTGCACATTCTAAACAAACTTTCACATTTAAAAAAATCCAGATCTTGGAAAATGTGCAGTTAAGAGGTGCAGTGAGTTTCTGCATTGCCAGGCAAGCCTGTGTTACTGACCATTATTTTTCTTCAAGCTGCTGCTGCTGTGTAATGCCCTAATGTTGTTTATAAATGTACACACACACAAGTACTTAGGACAATGAAATAAAGAGCCATAATATTTTTCATTCTGTAATTAAAAAAGAAAAAAAGAAAATCAGAAAAATGTATGTGGGATTTGGTTACCACAGAAACAACAGTTTCTAGTGCCACGTAAGATGCCTCCAGACTCCTCAGCTGGTCTCTAGCCTCTTTTCCAGAAGTGCACAGGTCTTCAATACAACCTGTGTAAGAGGTCTTACATACCAAAGGAGTCTGGAGTGTTCTCTAGGCAGAGAACCTTTATCACTGTATTTTTAAGCATCTTTATCACTGTATTTGTCTAGGCAAAGAGAAATTATTTTGCTTCTAGGAGGTGAAAATTTCACAGGTATTTTGCTGGGACTTAATAACTGCCGTGCACAAAGAAACCTTGCAAAAGAGCCCAGTAATGTGTAACAGATCTATGAGATGAAGCTTTCATCATCCTATTAACAGTTTTCTAAGAGCTCTGGAATCACAATGTTCCCAGTCTGTATCCATTCCTACTCCACCCCACTCAGCACATGCATAAATACTTTTTTGCAAGTCACAAGCTTCCCAGCCTTCCCCTGCAGAAACAGAGGTGATGATTATAAACAGATAAGCTTCCCAAACTCATGGGGGAAATCATGGGAGAATCTGTTAGCTTGTAACAGGCTTATTCTTACATACAAAGATACTTGGAAGATTCATTTCATCCCTTGGAAGATTCATGGTTGAAATTACTACAAGTTTTCACTTTAAAAAACATTTTTAAGGAAATAAGGTAACATTTAAAGTAGGAAAGTATATAGAATGCAGATAGCAAGAAAATATCGAAAGCAGAAAACTGTCAACTATTAAATTGCATAGCCAGTTTATCCAAGGATAGGTAAAGAAACGATGTGAAAGCAATAAATGATCATTTCCCAGCTAACAAATAAGTCTGTAATGGGTGAGGCTCAGTTCTTATCTATGCAAGAAAACAGGATTGTGCCAGCAGCTGGGTTGATGAACCAGTGCCAAATATCAGCTTACTGAAAGCATCTTGCTTTGTAAAATGCAATCAATGCAGGCTCCTTCTGATGCTGGTTAGTCCCTGCTCTGAGTTGCAGTCATGATGAGCTGATCCCCTATGGATGTCTTGCTGTGACTGCAGTTTACTCAAGTTCAGAATGCTGTTGAAGGGCCTTTGTCTTCTTGTAGACAAGGTCTATGCTGCACGTCTTGCCCTGGGTTGCACACACAAGGAAGGCCATGCTGCAGCTGCTCACAAGCCCTATTTGGCTTCTCTGCAGTAAGATGGGTCCCCAGTATGGCCTGTTGTCTCACACAGAATCACTTCCTATGTTTCAATCTATCTCAGGTTAGCAAAATCTAGAGTGCAGGGTGGCCCATGTAAAGAAGACTTTCGCCAATTTCATTGTTGCTATTAGTATTAATCACTTTTACTGTTGCTGTTGTTGCATAATATCTGTAACGACATTGTTTGCTTGATTGCCATCCTGCTCCTGAAGAACAAAAAGCAGCCATTGAATTTGATCTTTGTAATCAAGTGTGGGCAAGATCTTACAGGTATTCCCTTTAGGGGTGTATTGGCAAATCACTGTCTGTGGCTGTATCTGTATTACTTGTGTAAGATCAAAAAAATTCAGTCTTTGGATTAATCCTTCTCACACCTTTCATGACCCCAAGGTCTGTTGCAATGCTCCTGTAATTTCACAATTCTAATTACATAGGTGCTGGTGATACCCATATGACTGAAAATGTGTTTTTTCAGGACCTGAGCAAGAATAGTCCCACGGTGAGGGCATTAACTTAAGGATTCTCTTTTGGCCACAGACCTTTTGCATGACATTGAACAAGTCACCTAGCAGGTGGTCCTATGTAAAATGTGGATAATGAAAGCCTCCTTTTACTCTACTGGAAGTATAAATACTTTCACTGTTGAGAACCGTTTCAACTTCTGATGAAAGCCAGGTACTATTACGAGGATGCTCATACTGATGTCTCATGTACTTGTTTGCTAGTCTGTCTTTTAACGTTACTGAAACCTTTCCAGAATTCTGGCTGGACTCAAACTAATGCATTTGAGGGGGAAGGAAAGTAAAACAAAAAAAAAAGAATTTCTGAGAGGTGTATAGACAAAGGCTTCCCCTGCACACGAGCCACAGAACCATTTTACTTCCCTGAAGTGTGGAATTCCCGATGTTTCAAGTCAGGATTTCAAAAACAATCAGCCTCCTTGGACCATCTGTTTGTGTGCAGCTTCCACTCCTTCCCCCTCCACCCCAACTGGGAGAAAACTTAACAGAAATCCTTAAGCTTAAACATTTCTTTAGCTTTTTCTGATGCTTTGTGACCCTATGTGTACCCTGTCTTGACCCCAGCTCATGTGGGGTCATGACCCGCAGTTGGAAAGCACTGGTCTAAATCTAAGATGTTGATCAGGCTGCTTCTCAGAGGTGACTTGACAGCTGACTTCTGTGGGTGTGGTGCACTCTTGGAGAGGATGCCCTGACCTGCCAGTCATGAGATGCTGCATTTCATCCACATCAGGGAGTTTGTCCCATGGAGTTTAAGGAGAAACAAAGACCACACAGCACAAAAATGAAGTTTCTGTTTAAGCTCTTGGCCTGATACAACTCCTGGGGACCTGCAGCTGTTTTCTAACTTATTTCATTTTTATTCTGAAATGGCTCAGATTCTAAGATGAGATAATTTATTTAACATGACAATCATTTTGCATTGGTTAAATTAACAGCCCAGAAAAAAGAGAACTAGATGTCAGAAAAAGACTCAAATGAAAAGAGAGCATAACACTAACAAGAGGGCTCTGTGTATTTTGGATATTCTCTGAGAAAAATACCTGCTGAGCTGGCAGTAGCAATCACAGGTTGGGTCAGGAAAAGCAGAATGCAAGAGGCAACTGGCAACTAGGAAAATGAGGAGTGGTTTAAACCTCTCAGCCCCACAGTTTTCTCACTCACTCACTCCCCACTCTTTCTTACCCCCGCTCCCAGAGGGATGGGAAGGAGAATCAAAAGAATGCAACTCCCACAGGTTGAGATAAGAACAGTTTAGGAGCTAAGGTATAACACAAACCACTACTGTTACCACCAATAATAATAATGACGAGAAATACAAGGGAAAAGAATACAATCGCTCACCACCTATACCAAGCCGGACCACGCAGTGTACCCCCACCCTTCCGGGTCTCTGCCCTCTGTTTTTTACATCCTGGGCATGACATGCTGTGGCGTGAAATACCTCTTTGGTCAGTTTGGGTCAGGTGTCCTGTCTCTGCTTCCTCCCGACTTCCCCTCCTCCCTGGCAGAGCATAAGACTCAGAAAGTCCTTGGTCAAACCAAAACATTACCAAGCAGTAACTATAAGCATCGGTGTTATCAGCACAGTTCCCAGGCCGAAAGTCAAAAACACAGCGCTGCACCAGCTAACAAGAAGGAGAAAAATGACTGCTACTGCTGAACCCATGACAGTATGGTGGTAGAAAAGGAAAGCACTGTCGAGTACATAGGAAAAGCATCAAATGGAGCAGAAGCACTGAAAAACATTAATTTGCTATTGAAGGGGACAAGAGACATGGGAAGTAAATCATTGGGAATATGTGGCTCAAGGGAGAGGGAGGCAGTGACAGTTGATTTATTTTTGCTAAAGAGCACGTGAGACAAAGGTGATGCAGAGCTGACATAGCTTCCTTTCTGGGCTACTCAGTATGCTGTTGGGTCTCAAGCCTCCATACAGTTAAGCTGGCAGTGACTGACCTGTCAAGCATGAATGTAGCAGGCTATATTTTTCATTCTCAAATTAGAGTTTATTGGTGTAGGTAGGAACTCAGATAGAATCTGGCAATGGTTGGTATCTTTTAAATAGACAATATATTGTTTGCTACCTATGAAGTCATTTCTTGTCTCTGGAGTAGGCAAGAAATTCTCGGGTCTATTGGCATCAAAATCAAAGAAATGAGAACTTCTGCTTCTTCCAAATCCATCTCTTGATGTATCAGTGCTCATAGCTCCTCAACTGCCTTGTCCTTGCTGCTTGCAACTCAGAATCTTTGCTTTGTGGCCCCAGTGCTACCAAGAACAGACCTGTGCCATTAGTTCTCCTAAAGCACATTAGGTTGCTAGCACTGGTTTTTTACTTGGCTTTTCAGGCACATTTCCTTGGTGGAGCGTCCTTTGTGTTATTGCTTCCTGGAAATAGGCACTTACAGCTGAGGATGGTTTGTCTTAGATCCCCAGAGTGATTTGGACTCCAAGTATCCCCAGGAGCTTAGACAGGACCTGTTCCAAAAGTGCAGGTGTATGGTTGCTCTGGCTAATATGTTTTTTTCAGGGACGCTCAACTGGCCATAGCTGACAATGAGCAGAGAGGCTGTGCCCAGGACTCTGAAATATCATTGTTCTCTCTCTGTGGCATAAAAATAACAAACTATAGAGGATGCTTACTTCATTTTTCTCACTGCTTGACAGCATTATTTGGATAAAGATTGCCCATGATCTTTATTCTGCAGGGCTCTCTTGACTTCTGAACTGCAGATATGTTCTGGCTAAGCTTAACTTTGGCAGGTACCACACATAATCCAAGCCTTTCTGCCCTCCACACAGAAAACCCCTATGCTCCTGGCCCCCTCTCTTCCCTCACCCATAGCTTCCTATCTGGTTATATTTTGTCTAGGAATTTTCCATTTGCTAAGCATCTGCCTGATGAAGAGACATTTGGAGGAGTTATCTTAAACTTTTGTCAACTTCCTTAGCAAACTATTGTTTAGTCAAAGCTTAATTGTTAACTCTTAATACCTTCCATTGCTTTTGGTGTGTATATGTAAGGGTGCTGTCTTCAGAAATGGCTACAGCAAGACATGTTCTCTGATACACCCATTTTCACAGCTTGCTTCTTGTATTAGTCCAAGTGTATGAGTGCCATAAAAAGTCTTCACCAAATAACCGCTTCAAATATTGTCTTTTTTCATTTTGTACAGAAGAACATGTTCTCTGGGATATAGTTGGTCACAGTATCAGGCAGAGTGTGTCTACTCTGGGAGAAAAATACTGGTTTCAGGCATGGTTTTTCTTGAAAAATAGTGATATGTGGTTGTTATTTTTTTCCTTTGAAAATAAGTAGCACTAAAAAAGACCAGAATTTCTGGGTAAAGAGGCAGTTTTTGCTTGTCATACATTCTTGCTTCTGATATTACCTGTCAGGGAAACTAATATGCATCTATTTTAATATAATACAGAGAGAGAGAAACAAAATGCCCTTAGTTAGCAAACTTTATTGTAAGGAGATAAAGGTCAAGACCTTAGCAAGAGCCATTAAGGTTCAAGAGAGTGTTAAAATGGTTGTTGCCTGTTCCATAGGATTAAGCATCACCATTTGATCCCATTAACATCACAGATTGAATTTCACATCTCCATTGTACGGAGGACACAAATCCAAAAGTGGTCCTAACAGATGCAAAGGCACTTGTGTTTCCATGGGATTACAGTTCCAGGATTCATATCAGTCTTCACCTGGTAGAAGCAGTAGAAAAAAGGTTTCTGAAGTACCTCTCTGTAGTTGTCTCTAGCCTTTGCCAACTTTACCTTTATTAGCATGATGAGGAGTCTGTTTTAACCATTTCTCCAGGGAAATTTAAGACCTGCTAGGATGTTAACAACTTCAATTTTAAAAATATCTTTTTACAGTCTTGGTCTTCTGCCTATTTCCACTATTTTCTTTGAGACAATGTGCCATTTTCACTATTTGCCTGCTCTTGTAAATCCATGCACAAAGATGCATATAACATAAAGAAAACAGGGAAAAATTAGAGAAAATGTAATTTGCAAGAAAAATAAAACCCAAACAGCTTTCAGGATTACCAGGGTTTGTGTATACATTAACAGGTTGAAATACTGTATCAGGAAGGAAATGAAAAAATGAAATCCATTTATGTTTGCACATTACAAGAGTGTCAGGTAGAGGGAATTTAGTAAGAAATCCAATACCCTTTTTTAGGTGACCGTATTTGGTAAATCATGTTTTACAGTTCAACGTGGATTAGACAAGCCATAACTAATTTGTCAGATTTTGACTGAATGCCAATATTTTTATTACATGTATGACATTTTAATCAACTTCATCTTCAAACTGAAGGCCTATTGGAGAAGGAATTTCCATCTGACCTGTCACTGTTTTTTAACAGTGAGCAGAAGAGGAAGAATGAAATGATCTAGAAGCAAATTTCTAAGTTAGACAAAGTGTGGTGAAACATAATGAGATAATCAAATTGGATGTTGAGAAGGAAATAAAAACATTTTTCACGTAACTGTTTGGGTTCCCTCTGATATACTGTGACTTTCATATGCTGTGGGGTAAATAAACTGCTTAATCAACTTCCCCTTTTTGCTGCAAAACACATGATATGAATGGTCTGCTCATGATTCATTAAGTCCCCTGAAAAACTAAGGGTTGATTCAAATGCTTCAGCTCTGCCTTGTTAACCTTTTTACTCAGCGAATGGCAATGAGCTGAGAAAGAGCAGAGCTCATTTTGCGAGTCCCCTGATTTACAGATCCCCCATGCAAGGACACTATCTTTGGAACATTTATTACAGATGTCGGAATCCAAAGTCTTTAATCACTGTGTTGTTAATTAATACCCTATTTGTTACTGTCTCTGGTTGAATACTGGATGTGCAAAATTCCACATGTGAAAGTACTTAATGTAATCAGGTAATACATTAGTGAGGTGCTGTTCAGTTGTCAGTCTGGTGGAATGTCAGGGGTGCCAGGAAAAGCACTACAAGCACAAGAAAAAAATAAGGAGGGGGAAAAAGCAAGGTGGGAAGGAGAAGTGTGAAACTGTGAGTAAGATTTTCTTTAGACCTGGGCAATAAGGGGCTACCCCTTCAGCTAGAAATACTCAGGCTCACTCCTTGAAACTGCATTGCACTGGCTTCTGCTGCTGGTGGGGTGTGATCTCTCTCTGAAGCAATCACTATACAAGTATACTATGTGCTGTTGTCTGCATGAAGAGCTTCTATAGGATAAATAAGAAACAACTCAAAAGTATGCATGAAGGAGAAATGTCTTTCAAGCAGTTGTCAGACTCCTTCTGGGTTGAGGAGCAATTGCTAGTTTCTACTGTTGCTGTTCTAAAGAGAAGGATATGATGAAATGTTAAATGTTGGTGTGCAATATTAAGGAAAGGATTCAGAATAATTCAGGGGTTTGTGAGTTTTATCACAAAGAAACAGTTTCATATTCAGAGTTAAGAGGAGGTGTGTTTACCTGTAAGCATCCACTGTCTTTCAAAATGATGCAAGATATCTGTGTGCCCTGTGATCTTTACAGTGTAGCACAGCGCATCCCACTTCCTCTTGAAAAAGGTGTGCTGTTCAACAGAGAGTTAGTACAAGTTAGGAAACAAGATCCCTGCCAGACCCCAAGGAGAGAGGTGGATACCCCTTCTTGGAGTCATTTTGAGCAGGAACCTAAGCTGGGTGCTCAAAATCATTCCCTGAAGAAAGCCATTTCTCTGGTAACACAATGGTGTTCACCAATTCACCACATTACTTATATTTGGAAAGGATGCAATTTTATTATGACTTCTATCATGTATTCATGGCAAGCCAGTGAATGTTTTAAAACCATCCAAGAGGGAGCTGCTCTGTGCAACAGAAAGTCTTTTTACTTCACTTCAAGAATCAAGTGATCACACTATCTGAGCAATATACTTAGCTAGGGCTTGAAAGGCTTATTACTACTGACAAGGTCTTACTACAAAAAAAGTATGTGAAAAAGAAGTTTTCCTCTGTGTATGTATTTGAATGTCCACATGTACTTTCATATTATCAAGGCAGATAACTCTCTTCTGTATTTCATTGTTAGTGACTGATTAAGAAAAAGAAGACAATATAAACTGAACTGATAGAGGAAGTAAATATTGTTGAAAATATTTAACTGGATTTTCCAAACCCTTAACTGTGATATGAAGATAGGCTGAGAAAGTTGGGGCTGTTCAGCCTTGAGAAGAGAAGGCTGCATGGAGACCTCATAGCATCCTTCCAGTATCTGAAGGGGGCCTATAGGGATGCTGGGGAGGGACTCTTCATGAGGAACTGTAGTGAGAGGACAAGGGGTAACGGGTTCAAACTTAAACAGGGGAAGTTTAGACTGGATATGAGGAAGAAGTTCTTTACTGTAAGGGTGGTGAGGCACTGGAATGGGTTGCCCACGGAAGTTGTGCTGTTCAAGGCTGGACTGGACATAGCCTTGGGTGGCATGGTTTAGTGTGAGGTGTCCCTGCCCATGGCAGGGGGGTTGGAACTAGGTGATCTTCAGGTCCTTTTCAACCCTAACTATTCTATGATTCTATGATTTTATGATCTTCAGATGGAAGGTAAAAACTGTATATAATAATTTCATATAGGATGTAAACATGTGCTGTGGTGGTCAGTTTACTAATACCAAAGCTGGATTTTATTCTCTGGGTTGGCAGGGTTTGGGGGCTTAAATTTTGCTTTGTTTTCAAAGCTGTAAAATGGTCAAAAAATTAAACTTACTAACTGTCATGATACAGTCAGTAATTTTCAGACAGTATGAATGTGCACAAAATATACCTGAACAATCTGACAATTGCTTTGCATTATACTAATTAAATATAGTTACACTGCTTCTAAAAACTTATGACTGCTTTGGCCTGATCTTATGTTTCACCCATGCAGTGCAGTGACATTTATTTCTTCCATTTTGTTGCCTTTTCAGTTTTTAAAATATAATCCTAAAAAAACAAAAAAAAAAAAGACAAGGTGTGGCTTAGACATTGATGGGCACAGTGCTGGGCATTTAATGAAAATAAGTTAAAAAAGATGATAAAGAAAGTGAGAACGGGGTCAAGTGAAGAGCCCCTGGCAAAATATCAGAATGGGACCCCTGTTATGAAGGAAAAGAGGAAAGAATGGGCAGAGGTCTAGGGATGATAGGAGCAAGAAATAAACCAGCTTCCTGACGGAGAGAAGATGGAAACTTCTGGTAAAGGCAGATGGGAGAAATAATGGCTGGATATATTTCCCTTTTAGTTACCATCACCATCTGTTACTGATAATTTCTCTGTTTTTGAAGAAGAGCTGGTACAGTAAGTGAGCCAGCCCACCAACATAGCCAGCAGAGGAAAAAGAAGGGAACAGGTTAGGAGAAAGGGAAATGCAAGGATTTTGATATCTGATGGTAAACACTTTCATCCTTCCCTGCTGCTGGAATAATGCATCCTAATTTGACATAACTATACTGGTCACCAAGTTCATGCTAGGGTTATATAATCACAATCTGATCATTTTTCTTAAGTGCTGCTCAGCACAGAATCCTTTTATGTGGATAAAGGAAAGCAGCTATTCTTTTTCTTGTGATTTTTGGCTTGGGTTGATGCAAGTGTCAGCCAAGAATAAAAATACCTTTATAATCTTTAGCTTTTTTCCTTACAACACTTGTGAGTTGTACTATTATTTTTTCATTGTCCTTCTATCAGCTGAAACAGAACTTGGTGTTTATGCCTCTGTTGGTTTAATAGTATATGGCTTTCATTCAAGTTTCTTGAAGAGTTCTCCAGAAAATTAGTGTGGTCTTCAGATTGTGCTTGGCCATATGTGAATGTCTTTGGCGTTTTTGTTTGCCTTCTCTCTGCTCAGAGGCACTAAGCTGGAACTCAGCTCCGTCTCGTTGCTCCACCTCTGTGTCATGTGTCTTTTATGACTGACAAGGTCTAGATTTTCTGGGAAAAAAGGAAAATGTCTGCAGACTGTGTACAAAATGCCTGAACTCCAGTGACAACTTTCCTCACAAAGTTAGGAACGCTCTCTACCAGTTACACATCTACTCTTCCTTTTCCAGTTCCAAAGTTGTATCTGTGGAAGAGGCTGTAGGAATCCTTAGAGATGCGTATGTTGAGGGAAGGTGTTATGGCATTGAGGGATTTTATTACTGTGTAACATAATCCTTTCTCAATATTGTATTAGATTTTTTTGGTTTTGTTTTACATAGTGTGGCCACCTCTGTGGCAAGAAAAGACTCAGTTACTCAGAAAGTCCTTGCCAGGCTTTTTTTTGCTATGAATGAAATAAGGTAATAGTGCAGCCACCAGGCTTCAAATTGCACTTGCAACCTCTTCTCAGGTTCTAAGTGTGCTTGGCTCTGCATTTGCTGGGAGACTTTAAAGGTAAATTGTGCTGCAGCAGATAGCCTTGGAGGTGTCACTGTCTCCTCTGTGAGTATAATTACATTGGTATAGAGTTGAGCTCTTCTAGATTGTATGCAATTTAGGCACTCGCTATTCAGTAGTTTTAAAAAAGCCAAGAAACACTTTTCAGATCCTAATTTTATTGACTATAGTCAAGCTGTAGCGGCTGTGTTTTACAGTGTTGCTGGTTAGCCTGCATTTGTTTGACTGGTTAGCCAAGATATAGCCTGCATTAAGCTAGAACAGGTGAGTTGAAGCATTCCTAGGAAGCTTCCACATTCACTGATGACGGAGGGAATCTGGAAGGACGCGTATCTTCCAGATGACTGAAGTTACATAAAATGGGTATCAACAAGAGGGAAGGGCTTTAAACTGATAGAGGGTATATTTAGATTAGACATAGGAAGAAATTCTTCCCTGTGAGGGTGGTGAGGAGCTGACACAGGTTTACCAGAGAACCTGTGGCTGCCCCATCCCTGGCAGTGTTTGAGGCCTATTTGGATGGGGCTCAGAGCAACCTGCTCTAGTGGAAGGTGTCTCTGCCCATGGCAGGAGGTTGGAACTGGATGAGCTTTAAGGTGCCTACCAACCCAAAGCGTTCTGTGATTCGGTGATTCATGCATACTGTTTTCAGCTGTGGTGATTTGGGTGCTACTCTTACGAATGACTAGCCACAGAAACCTTGTCTGTCTCTCTTCCTTGAAAGTGTAGCTACTACTGTCTGTATATGTCTGCCCAAGGAGCAGAGATAGGTTTATGTGAATTCTACACACAGGATTAGTATTTTCATAAGAAGTTACCATTATGTGACTGTTGCTTTAGCAAAAGAAATAGGTGTATAGTAAGCACTCATATGGCTGTAGAGCTGTTGATATAAAAATACGAGATCAGCTTTATTTTGCTTGGATTTTACACATATGTTGTATTTAAATGCTTGTTGCAGAGATAGCTGTTGATTTTCTTTGTGTGTTTGCTTAGTGTGGCTTTTTTGGATTTTAATTTTTGTAAGCAGCTGCAATGCAGTGAATAGACTTTCCTTTTCTGACCACAGTGTGTCTGTACATCATTTCGTTTCCCATAAAACAGAGAAAATGAGTGGACTGCATGGAGGGCCTTTGTGCTTCTGCCTGGGTTTTGGATACATCTGAAAAGGGCTGGTTTGTATCTGTGCTCTACGCAGGTGGTTTGTTCACACACTACAAGCCCTACAATTGCAGGTTATATTGGACTTTGTGTAGCAGACAGCTTTGTACAATTCAGCTGTACAGTGCATGCACAATGAATCCATCGCTTCCAGAAAGTATTGGCTTTACTTCATGCATTGAGAGGGAAAAGGGTAAATCCTGGAAAACTGGGACTTACAATAACACTAGGTCAATACATTATTTTAGAAAAGAAAAAAAACACTCATGAGGAAATGAATCATTTTCTTTTTAGTGCTGGCTTTGGATGATCTGCAGTAAATAAAGGCACTGAGTAATTTGTGTAATAGGGATTGTAAATAGATTTCCCTGCGCTGAGTCCCATTGAACTTTTGCACTAAATGAGGCAGGGTTCCTGTAGAAAAAATGGAATGTATGATCATATAATTAAAGACTCTCTCATAATTAATACCCACAAGGAAGCTTAATTAAGGCTGTGGTCAACATTAACTCTAGCTGTTACTAACTTTTGAATGTCTGTGCCCATAAGCTTTTCAGGATTTGTTTTTCAGTGTAATAGATGCTTAAAACTAGTGCTCTTAGCCTGGAAGGATAGCAAAGGTGGCTGGGATTAATGTACTGTGTTAATTTTGACAGACTTAAAATCCAGCCATTTCAGGAAGATTTACTACATATTTATAAATGGATATTCTGTAAGATGACCAAAATTTTTTAACCTTCAATGACTTAAACCAGAGAGTAGCCTAAAGCCTCAAGCAAGAGTCTGGTTAACTCTTTTACAGTATTTTATTTCCTAGCATCTAAAATGCCTGACCCTTTATGATGCCTGTTTTCTTTAATGTGTGGTCTGGGACAAGACTGGAAGAGAAAGTCATGCTGTCTCTGAAGCTGAGAATGGCTACTTAGCATCCAAATATGTAATTAGGGAGCTTTTCATGCCTTTTTAATAAGTTGTAGTCATTAGTAAATTGCCAGTCTCATACCCCTCAAATGATTCAGAGTCTTTAAACTTGACTGGACTGGCCCAATTCCATGCAGAGCAGATGCTTTTTTGTCTCATTTCATTCTTTCCCTTTTGTAAGGGGCTTCAGCTGCAAGGAGGAAAAAATGCTAGTTGCAAATAAAAGGCAGGACAGTGAAAACATAGCTTCTCTTCTGTGCCAAAACCAGACATAGAGATCTCCCTCCTCTGCCTTTCTCAACTTGAGAGTAAGTGCTCTGACACTGCCTCAACCCCCACTCCTGTAGGGAAAACTGAGATAAATCATAGATCCTACTTAAATACCTTTATAACTGTATTTAGGGTTTACCTATACTGACCCTGAGGAAAAATAATGCAAATTAACGAGAAGTATAAGAGTGGATTAAAATTCATTAAAGCTAAACTGCATGATCTCATATAAATGCTGTTACTTAAAATTGCAATGACTTTAATTTCATCAGGATTAATTGACCTCTAGTGTAAGTTCAGGCAAACAAAACAAAAACATGTTGGCTATGAGTTATACTGCTTATAAATCAGTAATCACTTTTTAATCAATTTCTTAATTAAAACCCCCTATTTGATTAATTACAAAGTTATTGTAAATGGACTTTTAAATTAGTTTCATCATGTGGTATTAGGCTGGCATTTTAAGTTTTAAACTGGGTTATTTATATGACATAACTTATTGAACCAGAGAGTCACCAAATAGATGCCCACAGACCTCTACAAATCTGAAAATGACTCCAGTGTTTTAAAATGGTCTGGATAGAACTTTTTGAGTCCATTGAGTTCATTTTGTTTTGATTTTGGCTTATGGTCTACAGTAACGATGAGGAGTCACAGTTTTTCCCTTATTGCTTTCTGAACCAGGAGGGGGCCTATAGGGATGCTGGGGAGGTACTCTTCATGAGGAACTGTAGTGAGAGGACAAGGGGTAACAGGTTCAAACTTAAACAGGGGAAGTTTAGATTGGATATGAGGAAGAAACTCTTTACTGTAAGGGCGGTGGGGCACTGGAATGGGTTGCCCAGGGAAGTTGTGAATGCTCCATCGCTGGCGGTGTTCAAGGCTGGATTGGACACAGCCTTGGGTGGCACGGTTTAGTGGGAGGTGTCCCTGCCCATGGCAAGGGGGTTGGAACTAGATGATCTTCAGGTCCTTTCCAACCCTAACTATTCTATGATTCTATGCTCAAAATACAGCAAGCTATGTAACAGTGTCTAGGCTTACCATCTTCCATTAGGTGTATTTTTTGTTTCTCATGGGGTTCTCACAAGCAGATGAAATGATGCGCCAGCACAAAATCCTATGAAGTCTTAAGGTATTTACAAGAAATGATCCACTTGTCCTTGTGTCTTTCTTTTTTTCTGTATTTATATGCATGTTTGCGCTAAGTCAGCATACTTGAAATTAATGCATTTCCAAGACCTTTTGTCATTCTCTCAGGAAGTTCTAGGTGGATGAATGGAAGTAACGTTGTTGCCATATCATTTTTTAATATACTTCTGCAGATTTTTGACCTGTCTCATCCCAAATGTATAGCTAAGTCAGGGACTACTGTACTTGTGAGATGAAGGAAAATAATTAGCTATCATTCTGAAGACAGTTGTAACAGCTGTCTTCTAAAAAACGTACTCAGAAAACACATAGGTCTGTGGATTTACATATGCAAAATGGAAGGGAAACTTTTTATTTCTTATATTTTCCAAGGTTTGAGACAACTATTTTAAAACACGTATTAAAGAGAAAAAAAAAGAAAAGAAATATAGAAAGATACTCTTGAGATAATGCAGAAACCAGCAAATGCTGTTAGGGCAGCTTCACATGACATTGTGCAGAGAATCTAAGGTGTTTCTGCCTTTAAGTGGGTGCAACAACCAACCTGTGGAAAGCAGATGTTGCCTTTCAGAGATGCTTTCACTGTGTCTGATAGATCCTATAGATTCCATTAATTTTTTTTCAGGCATATATCAAATTCATGTTGAGCAGACCACAGGATGCATTTCAAGTGCTGGCTGTATTGCCAGTGTTACTTGCCATACCCCATCTCTTGCAGTGTATTTTCAGGGTTTGTTACTTCTGCATTAGAAAAGCATTTGTGTTTAGTATGTGCAGCATGAAAGAAGTCTACGTAGGGGCATGAGAGAATGCAGGAGAGCATTCTGGGGTTTGAATGTGCAAGTACTTGAAGAAAAGCAATGCAACTTTCAACCCACTGAAAACTCATCATGTATAATATACACAGGCCAAAGAAATATGCACAAAATGTCAAAGCCATGAAAAAGCAGTTAAATTGGACAGTAATAAGAGGCATTTTTTTAGCGTCAAACAAATGAGTTATCAATATATCCTTGCCTAGGGAGCCCAGCTCTTATATCCAAGGGATGGAGATGCTCTCAGAGGTTAGCTAGGGCTGCCAAAGATGTGGTTAAACTGAAGGCTGCCACACATGCATAGTTGAGAAAACAGACTTTTCTGGTACTTGGAACTTCTGGCCAAAACATAGCTTTCCTTTTAGATCCTGCAGGATCTTCTCTTTTTTCTTTAACAAAAGCTTTTTTAAAGGGAATTAACCTGATAACCCTGGGTTTATTCAGAGAAGCTCTAGAGAGTTTGCCTGTTAGAGCGGCTTGTGCATGTTCAAGTGATATGTGTTACTATGACCCCTTATTCTGGAGGTAGTTTTACCCCAAACCTGAGATGGGCATTCCAGTACTGTATATTAATTGGTCATCTTTCTTGGTCTTTCTTGAGTCACAAAGTACTTGTTCAGCCATTGCAGTAATCTAGAAATCATTTAAACCCTTCAGATCCTTCCAGCTGTGTTATTTTCTGCAATAACCCACATAATTTTCCACATGCTGTCTGTGATTTGGGTCTGCTTGGAACCACTCTTCACAACCACCTCTGGAGCCCCATCTGTGTTGCCGTGGGGAGCCCTCAGTCCACATACTTCAAATCAGGCAACCTTTTTTGGTCCTGATGCAACTCCAGACCAGACGGCTGACTTTTTAAACCCCAGCTGTCTAGTACAGACCCAGATGCCTGGTTACAGACACAGGCTTTCCCACTTGGGCAGATTAACTGGTGTAGATTACTCATTGTTGTTAATGGTCACCCCTGTCTAAACCATTCAGACATGCAGTTTTCCAGAAGACAAAAGAAAAAGGGAACAATTAAAATTTTCTTTCACATTACTGGGGTCTAAAAATTGTATAGTGTCACTGTTTATACACTTCCCACTTCCCAGTGGTCACTTCTTTATCTTGCTATGTGCAAGGTGTTTGGGACATCATAAATTCAGAAATTATCTACAGTAAAGCCCAGGCACTTCTCCTTGTTCTGCATTCAGTCCAATTTTTGTCGTGTTAAATAAGGGGATGAATTCAGACAGGTCTATGGTTGCTGCATCCCCACCACATGGTTGATGCCCACTGAGTACCTCAGAGAAGTTACCTGAAGATACTGTCCCCAGTGTGCTGGCACAGTTGCCATTTGAGTAGCTGGGTCGGGTTTTTTCCTATTTTTGTCTTTTTAACTCTCAAAGTGTAAATATTAATTTTTCATTTAATTCACCTTAGAAAAAAATACTGTGGTCATTGTTGTTTATTTCTAGGTGCTAAGACAGGCACTGCTAGAGAGATGCTCAAGCTTCTCCAGTGGAGGTGGTGCTCCCATGAAAGGAAATTGATATGAATCTATGATGATTTTCTTGGTGTGGTGTATTAGTTGTGCATAGTTGGGGGCAAGGAGGAGCAGCAATCTAGGGAACAACAAGGAGGTTGAAACAAATGCCCCAGGGTGGCAGATGAGGAGACAGTTGCTTAAGTAACTTTCACATCAACATCAGGAAGAACTTCTTTGTATGAGGGGTGTCAGAGCCCTGGAACAGACTGCCCAGAGAGGTTTTGGAGTCTGCCTCTATGGAGACATTCAAAATCCACCTGGATACATTCCTGTGTAACCTGCTGTAGGTGGCCCTGCCTTGGCAGGGGGTTGGACTATATCATCTCATAGCATCCTTCCAGTATCTGAAGGGGGCCTATAGGGATGCTGGGGAGGGACTCTTCATGAGGAACTGTAGTGAGAGGACAAGGGGTAATGGGTTCAAACTTAAACAGGGGAAGTTTAGATTGGATATGAGGAAGAAATTCTTTACTGTGAGGGTGGTGAGGCACTGGAATGGGTTGCCCAGGGAAGTTGTGAATGCTCCATGGCTGGTGGTGTTCAAGGCTGGATTGGACATAGCCTTGGGTGGCATGGTTTAGTGGGAGGTGTCCCTGCCCCTGGCAGGGGGGTTGGAACTAGATGATCTCCAGGTCCTTTCCAACCCTAACTATTCTATGATTCTATGATTCTATGATCTCCAGAGGTCCCTTCTGACCCTAATGATTCTCTGATTCTGTGAAGTGCGCAAGTCAAATAGGAGGAAAAATTTGGGAGAGTGAAAGCTTGGAACCAGTGGTCTAAATGAGAGACCTCAAGCTATGGATAAGGTCATTGAATGAACAAGGCAATGCGGATGAAAATGTCAGTTCATGGAGCACATGATTTGATTGCTCTGCAAAGTAGTTGTAGTCTGATTCTAGCATAACCATAGCTTAATTAGCTGCACTCTTGAAACTAGACAGGGGAGTAAGAGAAATGACCTGATGTCAGGAAGCAGCAGGAGTGGGGATAGCTGCAGCACTACAGTAAAGCCACAGCGCAGCTCAGGCAAAGACTGTGGGTGAGGGCCTGAGGGTAAGTGCAGTTCTGGGGCAAGGGGGGACAGACACTTTCACCCAACAGGCTGATCCAAGGCTGCACAGCTCTCCCATACCATGACCACTTTGTGCACAGATGGCCAGGCCCCTCTCTGGGGCTTGCATTCAGGGCCCTCACTCTCGAAAGCTAGGAAGCTCAATGAAGTGCCTGCATCCTAAAATCAATACACTGAAAAAATGCTAATTTTTTTTTCTCTCTATTTCAAAAGTTAAGAGGCAAGTCAGAAAACCTCATTTTTAGAAAGATAACAGTCTACATAACTGGTATTAAGCATTTCCTACTTGAAACAGAGCAAGTAAATTGAGTGCTTATTCAAGGGTGACTTTATATTTTCATGTTCCAGGAAAATGTGGGCACCATATGACAGAACTGCCAGTACAAGCAGAAGACTGTGGAAAGCCAACCTAGAAAGCATAGTTCAAGGATGTTACATAAAGCACGAGTCTATAAATCCTGTATCCTTGACTGATCTAGTTGTTTCATTTTGCCAGAGCTGTGCTATTATTACACATTTAATGATAGCTTCTTGTAAGCTGCTTATGAATCATATCCACACACACCTGCTTAGTTATTCCTGCCAGGTCCCAATACATTATTGACAGAAGCAAAATTGATCTTTTCCTATGGACATATGTTTTTCTCTTAGCTCTGAGCTTCTGCAACACAAGAAAGGGGCAGAAGCAGTGTTCCAGCTCAAGCGAAGTGAAATGAGTTGAAGCTGAGGGGACAAACTGCTTTTTCCTAAAATCTGGCAGCTTCCAATCAACGCAAAGAATTTTGTCTTCTAGTTACTTTCTGTAGGCCTTGGGAAAATCTGGAGCTTTTCGGGAGAAAGGTTTTAATGAGCTCAGAAGCATGCAGTGGAATCAGATCACAACGTGCTTTTCAGGCTGCCTTGACTCATCTCTGTGTTCCAGTAACATCAGTGGCAAACGGGTTTAGTTCTTAGAGGTCTGTGATTGTCAGAAAACCAATGCATCTGTACTTATTACAAAGTTAGCGCAGTGGTGACTCTTAGTTACTGAAAAGGCAATATAAATTTTAGATACTGAGCAGAAGGAACCTGCTTTCTTCTGCAAGAACCTAAGGAGGAAAGTTCTGGCCTTTCAAAAACCTGACTTCTGTTGCATTCTTAGAAGCTGTGTGTCTGACTTTTGGCTCATATTCTGTTATTTGCAGGGTTTTTCTCCCTCATGTTTTACTGACCAGTGAAATATTTTGGTGCATCTTGACAAGGTGCCTTGTACTTCCTTTGAAATAGTAAATAATTAAGACATACAGGTCATCCCTAACTTGCAGAATATTATATCCTGCCCTCTTACACCTCACTGAGACTCCTAAACTTCAGTTGGGAGAAATTGCAAAATCCTCAAACCCATGCCGGAATCTTAATACTTTTCCTTCAGTCTCCCCTGGATGTCATCTTGGCAACTACAAAATTAATAGAAAGGAGTGCACAGAAATGTGTTTGTTTTTATAACCCACCTAAACCTGCCAAAAGATTGAGCAAAACTATTTTTGTCATGTATTTTTCTGTCATGTATTTGTCCATGAAATTCATATCCAGGCATATGAAAATACAGTTGTTACTATATTTAACAGTTTGTGCAATTTCAAGATGAAATATGGTTTTGTTTCTCTTGAGATGCTTTCAAATACAATGGGCAACTGAGAGAGGAAAATCCAGAGATTGCACCCATGGGTTGGATAGCAGAGTTCTGCCACTTTGGCAGTTTACAGTAATTCAGCAGTGTTTATGATGATAAGAAAGCAATTTGGTGAAAGTGAGGTAAAACAGCTAGTACAGAGCAAGATAAAACTGCAGTTAATTCAACCATCAGGAAACTGACCACTGAAAAATGATCCTGATATGTCATTTTGAGACAGCCCAGGTTGTGATTTTACTCAGTCCACTCCTTGTTTAAGTTTCAGTGCTAAAAAGATCATTTGTCAGACTGTCACTCAAACAAACTTAATGCAACAGATACAAAGCAACCATAGTACATTGCTCTGGTGTAGCAAGGCACAGATGCCCTTGCCAGTAAAGTTTTTCTTATACTGTTTGTATTTCATCAACCTTTCCAAAAGATAAAGATGTGATGTTGGTGGGAAACAAAATCCAGTAGCCCAATGGTGTTTATCAACTGCTTAGAGCCAGAATTGTATGAGAAGTCAAACTGAAAGTGAGTAAAGACAATAAACAGAATGATAGATGTACTGGCACCTATTTGCATGTTATTTCAAGTCGTTGACAGACTGGGATATAGCCTGTGCATACACAAATGTGCTTTTTCCCTCATGTTTTTGCCAGGCATTCTCTTTGCAAGCAGTAATGTAACTCTGCGCCTACATTCAACAAAAAAAACAGCTCATGAAAATACTGTATACCAGAATGCTGCTTACAAGCCTTATTACTTTTCATTATACATCCTCAGCAAATAGAGAATATTAATCTCAAAGTTTCTAGTAGATTCAGTTATCAAGCAAATTATTCCATTTTAGATGAGGAATTGAACAGTCGACCTACACAAACAGTTTTTTAAAAACAGCGCATCTTCAGGACTCAGTTGTGGGTTTTTTCCACTACAAAAGCATCCACACTACCACCACTAAAATTATTACATATACATTCACTGCTGTGAATGTTTCGAAACGTGATTCCTAAGTGGCGTTTAAAAAAGTGTTCATTTTGGAAAGCATGAAACTATATGCAAATGTCCCCTGGTAACAAATCAGAATCTCCTCTCCTTTTCCACTAGCCAAAGACTGGAACTGACATAGAAATTACTCTCTGTTGCTGGAATTGGATATCTGATGTTCTAAGAAGAAATTAAAAACATGTATGCCAGGTAATTTTTCAGAAGAGAGGAGGAGGACAGCCAAAACCTGGGCTGTCAAGTTTTTCAAATTTAAGTCAAGTAACTACAGGGCTAATCCAGGTAATATTGGTATTAGTACCATGGCTTCCTTAAACAGTCTATAGATTAAGGTCTGAACTTTCCCATTACTTCATAAGCACACTCAGAGTTTGAGGTTTCTGCTGCTTGTTATCCCCCATTGTCTAGTAGGAAAAGCTGGCTCTGATGATAGAAAAGGTTGCTTTTTTACATTTTTAAGAGCATATGCCTTCTTATACATACGAAAGCTACTCAGCAATGGGCTTTCTATTTAAACTTCCTCAGATTCTCATATTCTTCTAGACTACATTGAGGTTAGTTTATTATTTTTGTTTTGAAGGCATGGAATGTAGCACAATGGAGCAAGCCATGTCAAAGGTACTATGAAATGCATACTACTTGAAATGTGAAATCAACCCAGTGGATTTTTAGTAATGATATTTTTTATTTAGGATGATCTGAATGAGAACTGTTGAAGGAATCATAGAATTGTAGAACCATAGAATAGTTAGGGTTGGAAAGGAACTTAAAATCATCTAGTTCCAGCCCCCCTGCCAGGGGCAGGGACACCTCCCACTAAACCATGCCACCCAAGGCTCTTTCCAACCCGGCCTTGTACACCACCAGCCATGGAGCATTCACAACTTCCCTGGGCAACCCATTCCAGTGCCTCACCACCCTCACAGTAAAGAATTTCTTCCTCATATCCAATCTAAACCACAAGCCAAGTTTCCTTCTGAAATCCCAGCTCTAGCATCAGCTGCTCAGTGGAGAGTGTGTGTTACACTGCGATTCATTTTGCTTAAATTTTTATGTCTAAATATTCAAGTGACATTTGTCAGCAGGGCTTCCTCTTCAGCATCATAACACAGATGGTAGACTAGTGTCATGGTTTAAGCCTCTCAGCCACGCAGTTTTCTCGTTCACTCACTCCCCCCTCTTTCTTCCCCCCGCTCCCGGAGGGATGGGAAGGAGAATCGAAAGAATGCAACTCCCACAGGTTGAGATAAGAACAGTTTAGGAACTAAGGTATAACACAAATCACTACTGCTACCACCAATAATAATAATGACAAGAGAAATACAAGGGAAAAGAATACAATCGCTCAACACCTATACCCAGCCCGACCAAGCAGTGCACCCCCACCCTTCCGGGTCTCTGCCCTCTGTTTTGCATCCTGGGCATGACGTGCTGTGGCATGGAATACCTCTTTGGTCAGTTTGGGTCAGGTGTCCTGTCTCTGCTTCCTCCCGACTTCCCCTCCTCCCTGGCACATCATGAGACTCAGAAAGTCCTTGGTCAAACCAAAACATTACCAAGCAGTAACTACAAACATTGGTGTTAGCACAGTTCCCAGGCCGAAAGTCAAAAACACAGCGCTGCACCAGCTACCAAGAAGGAGAAAAATGACTGCTGCTGCTGAACCCATGACAGCTAGGCAAAAGTAACTGCTCTTTGGAAGTGCTGTGAGACCTATGGAAGTGCCATGAGCTCACTGCTGTGAGAGTGAAGCCTTACTAACATGAGACAGGTGGCTCCAACACTTACTTCAGGTTAGAAACATCTCTTGACATGATGTTTTCCGAGATGAAACCTGCCTCTTGGGGTGTAGCCATGCTGCTGTTGTGAGCAATAACAGCTGGAGATGGTCTGTAAAATTTAGGACAGGTCCACATTTAAAGCTTTTAATGATATCTTAATATTCTTTAGCAGCATGAAGTTATTTTTGAACAGCACTTACCCTGGCAAAAGTCCTAATGTAAACAAAATTTGCCTGGCATAAAAAGTGGGAGGTTGTTGTTGTTTTCTGTTTTACTCAGGAAACAAGTGTAGGCTGTTTGGGCACCCTTTCCAAGTAAGTGTCTCTTCAATGCAGGGGGTAGTAGCACCTACTACCAGCAGCATTAGAATGATTCCTGGAGGAAATGTTGCTCTGGGCAGCAGGGTAGGGAAATGAATATACTTAGCAGTGCTGGGGTAGGCTCTCCCTTATACAGGATTTCCTTGACCTCATACCCTCTTGACACCCTTCAGATCACAATCTCTTCTTTGCTCCATGAAATTGCAACTAAGATGCATCTGGGCAGTGGTTTCTAAATCAGGGCAGGCTGCTATATCTGGTGTATGGGTCATGGAGGAGACCGGCAGTCACTCTGTTCTGCACATTGGTTGAATGCCTAGCAAGAGAGGACTGCTAAGACTCATGACTGCTAGTGTCATGACTGCAGGGGTTTTGACAGGCCTGCTACATAAACACACTTCAAATGATGTATCCTAATTGGTATAAAATTGTCATTACCCTCTCCCATAAACACAAAGAAACACACAAAATCATTTTAGCCTACAGCCAGGAGTTTTAAATGTGGAAGTGGACACGCTGCAGCAGCCCACCTTCTGCAGAGTGGGACTTCCTTTTGGTCTTAGTATCTCCATCTCCCTTCTGTGCATGAGAGTACTTTACTTCAAAGAGGCACTGCGATGACTAGGTTTGTTATTGTTTACTGAATGTTTGCAAGGTTAAATGCAATGTGTGAGAGAGATATATTGTGACTTGACACGCGTGTACCTTGGTTATACAGAATGGGCCTGTGTTCATCTGTAAAGAACAAAAATCCTTCGATATTAGAAATTGCTTTCTACAAATTATGATTTTAATTATTTTTATAAAACAGTTCTGGAGTAATATGGAAAGTGTAACCTCTCTGTGTTCTCTGGTTCTCCTTAGTCATGACACATCAAAGCAGCAGCCACAGGGAGACATCTGTCACTAGTTAATGTCATGGTTATGGAGGTAGAACCTCCTCTTCTGTTTGGGCCAATGTGGTCAGCCCTTTGATGGATGTGTTCAGCCTTCATCCAGTTTGATCACCCCGTGCAGCCCCTTGTTCAGATCTGCGTGTGAACAAGAATGTCCTGACCTGAGATCCTTTTTAATACAGCAGGGATCCATGATATAAACCATCAAAGGAAACCTTTGATCTTTTGACTATCTCTTAGTCATCTGCTGCACAATGCAAATAATAATGAAAACAAAGCTAAGGAGCAGAGCAGCTACATTAAAGAATCAGGCTTGTTGCCGGCTACGAAGCTAATCACTGAGGTTTTATCCTATCGTCAGACTCAAAAAGAAAGAGGGGGGAGGGAGGAGAAGAAAGACGAGAAAAAAAGCTGTGCTCAACGGAGAAGCCTCTTTGCTAAACTGAAATATTCCAGGAACACTAATTATTTTATGTCAGAGGAGTTTATGAGAGACACAAATATGCGTCCCTCTTTACAGCAGAATTTAACAAATAATCCTAATTTCAGTGTATTTACTGTTTCTTTTTTGGTCTAATTTGAACAGAAATATGTATGAACTTCACAATTTGAGTATCACTCACTGTCAAATTAAATTAGTAGTACCGGAGTCTTCATTGCCTTTTCTCTACTTATTTTTTCCTTTCTCTTCCTTTCCCCCTCATAAGAAATCCTTAGGATGGAAAACATGTTGGTTCAGAAAGTAAATATATCATTTTAGGAAAATAATATCTGAAAAGTGTGAATCTCTTCACTGGGTTCTCATTTCATTTTATAGCACTTTCAAAGACCCCTAAAACCTCAAACAAATGTGTGTGACAGTTGGAGCCTGAAGAAGTGTGTGCGTGCATATGCACGTATGTCTGCACGTGCGCATGTTTTTCTGTCTGCATGGGCTTTTGTGAATAAACTGAAGGATTCTTTCAAGTTCCGATGCCAAGCATGTCTGTTTATATACCTTTTTTCTCTTATATTCCTCTTGCACATAATCATTTAGCCGAGGTGAAACTTTGATCTGCTAAAAATCCTTGAAGTTTTAAATAATTTATTTAGTAAGTGAGCAGAAACAGCCTAGAAACTCCCGTAATTTCCCCTTTCTGTGTGCTGTCTGTATCTCTGAGCTCTGCTCAAACTGTAGAACTGTCTCAGGCTGAAAATGTTACACAACTTCTACACCCCATTTGTGGTGCCAAAATGGGTCACTCTTCTGCCAAGGTAATCAAGCTGGCACAGTGGGACAAATAAATAAGATATAGCTGTCAGGCTAAATAGTCTCCATCACGTTTGTATTGGTCTAAGTGGAAGCTTAGATGCAATACTTGAACTTCTGTAAGAAGAAAAATTTTGCAGGTAAGGAGGCCAAATTAATTCAGAATATTAACTTGAGTGGACAGATATTATGACAGTGTTGTTAAGTTCACAATCTTAATTTCAGTTATTTTGAGCACTAAAAGTTTGGGAAGAATCTATACCTTTGCTAAATACTGAAGTTAAGGGGAGTATGAGGAATTCTGGGAACAGAGAACCTTGTAATAACATAGAGGCTGGAAAGCTCCAAAGGTAAACTGTGATATGGGACCACAGATGCATTAAGGTTGATGCAAACAAACTTTCAACTTGTCAACTTCAAGGACAAAAGTAGAGTGGTGCAAGCACGTTCACTCAGGGGAAAGAAAATATCTTTTGGGGGAGGGAAAAATGCTGCAGGTCATTACAAAAAGTAAAAACTGCTAACTTTTCTTGAATGGAAATTTAACAGCCTCCAAGAACAGAGGTATCAAATGATCAACAGATTCGGCCAGGAGGAGAGCAACAGTAGGCAGGTACCCTTGACAAGGTGTAAAGCCAACAGGTAAGCAAGAGCCTGCCTGCATTTTTCAAGTTTATCTGGAGGCACCATACCCCCACAAACTGTTTCCATCTTAAACAAAACTTCTTCGATAAAAGACCTACTCCATATGAAAATGTGTTATCAGCACTGATCTAACCTGATGTTGCCTAGTTTCTTTAGAGAGATTCTTATGCCTACACAGGTAAGGCAAGGGAGTTTAATTTGTTCAGCCCGTGTAGCTGCAGTTTCACATCAGGCAGCAGTGCTCCCTCAAACTGGCCTCCAAAAAGGACTGCTAGGCTCCATCCTTCAACCAAAAGGATGGGGGATCCCTGGAGAATGTGAGCTATGAAGAAGAAGGAAGATGTAGAAGAAAGAAGTTGTTAAAAATATCCAGGGCTCTATCACAACCAGGAAGTAGTGTGTTAGAGAGGAAGGCAAAGAGTTAGAAAAAGCAGCTATAAACCTTTGATTCATAAGACCTTTCCTGACACTCTAAAGAAGACAAGTGAGGGACCCTATGTACTATTTTCTGCCCTGTTTTAGACAAGAGATTCAGCATTGCAAAAATAACAGGTAGTACGGGCACAAAGAATAGGTATTTGCTATAATGTAAGTCACTGTTGCTGCACGTTAGCATTAGAATAAACTAGCCCTTTTACCTGCTAATTATTCACAGACAAGCCCAGACAAGCCCTGTGTAAGGGTTAACAACTGTCATGGAACAAATAGCCTGGTAGATGCCATTTCTAAAAGGTGTCCCCTTTAAATTAGTGTTTTCCTTTCTTAGAGGATATGAAGGAGACTCTTAAGTGCACAGAGAATAATTCTTGGATTTGCTAGATTTCTCAATGCGATCATGATAGGAGGGACATGAGCAAGCTAACTTGCACAGAGGGATGAACCTGGGCAGACGGTGAAACTGTAGGTGCTTTGAATTTTTATGATGGTCCATCTCACAGGAGGCAGAGCAGTAGAGAGGGGTTGACAGCACCACCATTTTTCTTAACTAGCTGAACTGGGAGGGCTTCAAAAGACTTATTGTTCTGCCAGTGTTGAACCCTCAGACTGTATCCAGAGGACTTTAGATTAGTTTTATTTTCATATATGCATCCCTTCCTGATTCTGTTTTCCTGTCTTTTTTTAGCACTGCAGTTTTTAAGTAGTTGTTGGCAAGGGAGTGGAAATTTTACTTAAATATGTCATTGGTGTATTTGAAAGGAAAAAATAAAGATATTTTAAAGGACCTGCCAGTACAACAAAAGGATTTTCCTTTTTTATTAACATCCATGAGGATTTTTTTTTTTTTTGTCTCTTGTTCCTTTCTTTTTGGACTTGGACTAAGAGATTTTTTGTTGTGTTTACATTTAGTACCTTTTGTGTCACTTTGCTTTCATTTCTCTGTGTATTTTTAACATATCACCATCTGTGCAATCAATGGAAAATCCCATTTTTACAGAGTTTTTTAAAGTTATTTTTTCAATTGTGTTGCAACACAAAGATAGCTCCTGTCCCAGGGAGCTTCCAGTGAGAGACTTAAACAAAATACAGCCACTAACTAAACAGACTGAATCTCTCACAAAAATAAAACATTGGTTGTCAGAAATAACATATAGAACTCTTTAATATGAAAAATTGCACATCTTCAACTGACCACATATCCTGCAGGAGTAATTATGTCATTTCAGAAGAAAATAAAACAGCCATGTTTTGTCAAATATAAGACATTTCACACACTATCAATTTTACAGATATAAATACCTAGGGGCATGCACAAACTCTGTGATCACCAGTGGCAAATTGCCAAGTGAGGACAGATTCATTAAACATTAGAAGTATCAGGCACCCACCCAAACCCATAAACTAAAATTTTAAACCTGGAACATTATGCCACTGCCTACAAGTTAAATATGTTTGGAGACATTTTTATGCAGCCTAATTAGAAGTGAATGGAAATCCCAGTTAATGGATGATGTAGCTCTTCCTTAGCGTAGTTTTCTTGGCTAAAATCAGTCTTAAAAGAGTCGTATTCCTTTCTGCAGCTTGTTGCAGCTAAAAGAAGCTGGTGGTAAACGGGGTCCAGAAAACGTTAGGAAACTGCTACAACTGGATGGTCAAAAACCCCGTTGTTTAGGTTAGCGGGACTGCTAGTAAACCTTTGTAATCTGCAGGCAGAATGAGTGAGTTCTCAATGAATATTCTCAAGAGTAGTGACTAATCTTTGAAACTAGCTCCTGTCACCAGATGAAATTGTCAGCAGCCTCTGCCGCTACTCTTTGAGCAGCCAGTCTCTATTTGCAGTTTTTAAAAGATACGTGCATCTCAGCAACAAAATACAATCGAACTTGGGGTTTAAACAGCACAGCAAGTCCAAACCTCTTTTTCTCATCTTCCTTACTAGGTTACACCCACCCACAGCAGCTACCAGCAAAGACCTTTGTGCACTGGGCACAGCAAAGCTTGAAACATGAGCTGCTTCATTCGCCATCTAAGGAAAGATTATGCAGTTTGGTCTATAATCTTAGTTGCATTACAGAGTTAAAAAATGAAAAGCAATAATGGTCTGTTGTGCTCTTGTAGTGGGAGAGATGTTCATTCACTTCAACTGAGCTCAGGCGTTATCCATAAGGTACTTGGTATTTCAACCAGCTCCAGATTTCTTACTCATCCTCAGTTACCGCTTTGAGGGGTGCCCTTTCATAAGGAGCTTGCAAAGGGTTGCTCTCAGTTGTGGTCTTTTTCTCCTTGTAATTGGGGAACTGGTATAACTGGCAAAGATTCTTTAGTGTTGTGTCAAATTACTTCTTAGTTTTGAAACTGCAGAAATATACATATTTTCCATTCTGTTTTTTAATAAAATTCAATCTGAATGTAAGGTTCTGGCCAAGACATCTCACTGCTCTAAACTTTAAGGCTTAAAAAAAAAAAATCTGGTCTCCATAACTTAGAAATATTACACAGAATAATCTTCGTAATATTCCTTTCTGTACCACTGTATTTCTTCACATGCAAACAATGAGTTTCACAAGATTTCTTGTTGTTTATAGCTAGCAGGTAAGTAGGCACTTACACAAACCAGAGCACAGGCAGATGATAGGAATAAAGTTAGACCTGTCATGATTCAGTAATAGGTAGCAGCTTCTACATGGTTACTGCTCCCTAAATCACACCAGTTCTCAGAGGAAGGTCCGTACTCCTGACCAGTGGTGGTGGAGGAGCTAGATGTGGTGCCAGCATAAGTAGGATGCTGGGCAATAGCATGTAGCTTTTGCACCAGCACTGGTGCTCATGCTGGGACTAAACCCCGGTGCCTCTTTTTTTTATGCTCCTTTCTGCTGATAAGCCTGAACTTTAACTGAGCGAGTGCTATGTCATTATTAATATTTTAGAAGTTACAACTGGTCTGAGCAATTCAGCACTGAGTGAAGTGCTCTTTTGGTCAAGGGAATCACAAAGGAGAATGACAGTTGTAAAGTAATGAATTTGCATCAATTAGTTTCTCATCTTGATTCCCTCTTCAGAGATAATGATGAAAGGCAGTGGAGGTAGAGGGCACAGGATGAATAATTGATTGTAAAGCATATTCATGAGTAAGAAACAGCAACAAAAAATCTCCACTGACTGTTGCAAAGGTCCTGCAGGGGATGCTGATTGTGGATCATTTCTGTGAAGGACTGGTTATTAGTGCCTTTCATGGTAAATTAAGGTTGGGTTACTTGGCATTAACTCTGTTTGAAGGTCAAACAAAAGATAAAGGTCCCTTCAAAAATAACACAAGGAATTATTTTCCTTTTCATGTTTTGTTTTATTTTATCAAATTAATAATGCTCATGTACTCCCCTTTTGCCCATGGCTAAGATTCATAAGAATGTATATGCATAAATGAGAGATACAGGCTCTCAGAATTTACCACAAAAATTAAAACAGGAAGGCAGATGGCAGTCTTTTATTCCATCTGTATTTCACTTAATCAGCTACTCTTATCAGAACTGCTGCTTTGGAAATCAGTGGTTCTTATTTGTTCTTTGCAAGCTAGAAACACACAAGCTGCTCTTTTGTGCACGTTCTGCTGGCTGACACATATGCAATACCTATCTATATGTAAGAAAAGGAAAAGAAATCGAAATTACCTAAAAACATTTAGCATATATTAGCTAGGCTTCACTGAAATACTTTGCCTAAAGATAGGCAAGTCTGGGGCCTTAATTTTCCTCTATTTTAGCTATTGTAAAGGAAAATGTCAGTGGAGTCACCCTCATGTAGGGAGAGAGGAACCAAATCTCTTTTGCATGAATTACTAAAGTCTTAAATTAAATGAAGCTGGGGGGGAGCAGTACTTATGTATCCCTTCTTACCAGTCTGGTAGCTTGCTACGAAAAGAAAAGAGAGAAAGAAAAAAAAGAAAAAGAAAAAAGAATGGCTGGCAGGCTGGACACTGTCACAGTGGATTTGTGGAGTTAATTTACCTATTTTGCAGGCATGTATTTTAATAAGATTTAATGAGCTGCTGAAAAGAGGAGTGCTGCTTTTTTTCGACTGATGGCAGTAAGTTGAAAACAAGCGGCTTTTTAGAATGACGTTAACTAGCACTTTAAAAGTTAATAAAGCTCCTATGAATCTGTGTTGGCAGCACCTGGAAGAAGCAGGTGGGAATTCCACTGAGATAAATGGCAAGCTGGGAGCAGAACAAAATAATAGAGTCTTATTTGCAAGATCTGGATCCAGCTTCAGTCCTTCTGGCAAAATCTTTTTCTAAATCAGTAGAAGTCTTGTCTGTAGTGAAAGCTGAAAAAGTGTTTTGAAGAAAATCTGGGACTAGTAAAATTTTATATTATTTCAAATGCAGACAGTTCTTTTAGAATAGTATTTTTTAAGTTGTGTAACAAAATTTCAAATCACAAGTGTGATAAGGGAAGGAACATGTAAATCAACCACAAGAAATACCCTTGTTCCACAACAATTGGAGCTCCATGGCCCCAGGTGCTGGACATGACAAGGGGTAATGGGTTTAAACTTCAACAGGGGAAGTTTAGGTTAGATATAAGGAAGAAGTTCTTTACTGTGAGGGTAGTGAGGCACTGGAACAGGTTGCCCAAAGAAGTGGTGAATGCTTCATCCCTGGCAGTATTCAAGCCTACCTTGGACAGAGCCTTGGGCTACATGGTCTAGTGTGAGGTGTCCCTGCCCATGGCAGGGGGTTGGAACTGAATGATCTCAAGGTCCTTTGCAACCCAAACCAGTCTATGATTCTATGATAATGAGATTTTCAGGATCATATGATTTCTCTGCATATGGAGATCAAGAGAAAGTAAGCAAATGCATAAGCAAGGTGTCCATATTGAGCACTGAAATAGATGCATACTTACCCCCTGCCAGTGACAGGGGGAAATGAACACCACTGTCTGCTGAGGGCTGAATTTTGGCCTCTTGCTTGCAGTACAAAACCAGCAAAATGGTAAAAACTGCTTTGATGTCCTGTGTTCCTTCTGAGACTTGTTTTGCAGTGTGCTGAAGCACAAAGGGTCTGCTTTTCTGGTTTGGCTGAGCTCCTTATAGGGCAGCATCCAAAGGGAGCGATGGCAGAAGCGGTGTTTTTCAGTCCCCTGTATTAACTCATCCAGCCTGGTGCCAGCTGCTACACCCTGGACATTCCAGAGGACAAGTCTTTTGACTCTGTCCTTCAGGTTATTATCAACATGGCAAAGGAAATGTGGCCTGGAGATGTCTATGAAAGGGTGGCTGGAAATCCAATGCTTTCATTAGTGATTTTGGCCATGGAGGAGAACACTTTTCTTGGATTTGCAGGTAACAGTTGTGACTGCAAGTGTGATGAGGGACAGGATTAGAATATAAATTGATCATATAGAAATGAGCTTAAAATATAGGATGCATTTCAACAACAAGAAGTTCCAGAAACTACATTTGATGGTAGTCAGCTACAGGCATGAGGAATGGGAATGAATTTACAAGTCTACTGTTCTGCAGAAAAAAGCTTGCCAGTGGTATACTGGGTCCAGGCTGAACACAATGCCAGCAATATCATGTTTTTCAACACAGGCAAGTGCCAGCCTGGGATATGTAACCAGGAATAGAGATTGATTGACATGTGAAATAATTCATTCTATTTCTTCTGACACAAATTTTTAGATCATGGTTTGAGTGGTATTGGAGAAAGCAGAGGAGAGCAGAGGTTATGATCAAAGGTTTTAGAGAAATAGCCTACAAAAATTGTGACTCATCTCTGGTAATTTAGTCTGAAAAAGGGAAGACTGAAGGAGGAGCATGATGCCATAAATACATAGGAGACAGCTAAAAGGAGGAAAAGGCTGCTCTGTTTTCCATTTGCATGTGAGATAAGATAAACCGGAGCAAGTAACATGCAACTAAAATACTCTTCACTTTCTAATGACAGAGAAAATGAAGACCTGGACTAGAGTACATGGAAGGCTGTGGAGATCTTAAAGAATAGGCTTGATAAACATGTATCAGGAAGAACAGGGTTGCAGCCAACCTGCCTTAGGTAAAGGGATGACCTCTGTGGTTCTGCCAGTGGGTTATGGTCTGTGATTCACAGCCTGGAGGGGCTGTTACAGAGCACAGCCCTGCTGCAGCACTTGCCCAGTCCTACAAGGGCTGATAGAGATTTACTTGGCAGGAGAACCTATGTCATCAGGCAGGTTGTGGCTTCTCTGAGCTGCCAGGAAATGGATGGGAGTCAGCCTAAAATGCCGGTAATGTAACAAAGAGGCTGAAAGTAGAAGAAATCAGGTGACTGTAGGGTGAGCTGCCAGACCCAGATGTTAGGCAAAGTTTTGCTCTGTCTCTTTCAGTTTGCCTTATCTTCATCTCTTTCAGTTTGCTTTCTCTGCTTTTTTTATCCCTTAGGAGAAATTAATTTTGAACGTTTTTGTGAACAAAGAAAGATCAGTGGCTTGTGGTTTTCATAGCACATCATTTTGTGGTATGTCTTTGTCTGCACATCACAAATTCCAGTAGATAAGAAAACTGAATAGATATTTCATGTAAAAAAAAGTGCCACAAAAAGGAGCTAATTAGCTTGGATTGATACAAGTTGTTCTGTGACCCATGAAAATATGTTAGTCATAATGCTGTTCTTGATAAACTCCATACAAACTCATTCAGACATGCTGTCAATCTGGGAAAAGAAAACATGGAAAGCAGAGAAAGGCACTGAAGGTAATACTGAAAGAAAAGTCAGAAGATTTTTGTCTTAAATCTGTCCCACAAAGTGTAACTCAGTTCTCCTGAAAGCTGTTGATGGCACTATAGCTGAAATGGGTAAATAGACTCCCAGAGTTATGAAACTGCAGTGGTGTGATTTGTTCTACAGAGGGTGGAGTAAGACTGAGGGCAAGGCTTGAGGTATGGTTTTTAAATGGTGCACTTAAGGTCATGGACCGACTGGCTCCAGTCAGATTATTGCCCTTATGTCTGCAGACAAGCCTCTTAATAGTATACTCTGCCTTTACAAACTGCACAGAGGAAAAACAGTCCATCTCCAGGATAATGTATAAGATTCAGCTACCCCCTCACCAGAGAGGACTCAGCATTTTGGTCTCAGACTATAAGTCTTTATTGAGGTCACAGAAATGAGGACTTTTCTGTACTTGAAAGGTGAAGAGTGGAAGTATATTTTTAGAAGAAAGAAGACGCATGTGTAAAGGTTCCCTAAAGAACATCTGTGTGAGTCTGCCTACAGTGTTGTATATTCCCCTTCATCTAGCAACCAGCAAAGTCAGTCTATGCACAACATTCCCATACTGGAAATCTCCTTTTAAAGCCACGCAATCTGCCCTCCCGTAGCTCCTTTTTTCCTCCTCCTGTGAAGTCAGGCTCCAAGGCAGGGCGGGAGTAGCAACAAACTGCACTCTCATGGAAAGCTTCTGTTGGGTTGCCTCTCTGTGGCACCCCCTGCAGAGTTGAAACCTGCTCCTGAGAGCCTCTCCTGGGGAACTGAAATGCCTTACAGAAGCAAGTGTCCCAAATCTGAAAGCAAGCAAAATCTTCTTCCTTTATTATCTCAAGCAAAGAGTGTGTCTTGGCAATGGGAGTCCTGTCCATGCTCCTGTCCATCTTCTCAAAGGCATATATCTGACTCCAGCAGAGTTGGGCTCAGATTCTCCTCTACAGTTTGACAGATCCCATAGGTGTGGTGGGCTAATTGCAACCACAAGACTCCTTCAACCTTCTTGACTACTGAATGATATCCCCCCCCATCTCATTTCTATGCAAAACATTATTTTACTGTGCTTTTTGAAGTAATTTGAGTATGTTGGTGATGTCTTGAAATTATAACAGCTTAGGGGTCCTGCTTCTGTTGTCAGGGCAGCAGACAGAGTAACATCACATGCAGATAACAAGTGTAGTTTCTGGTATCATTTGCTTTAAAACATTTGTTTGCACATGCATGTATACAAGTACACACAGAAAAATCTCTTAATCTCTTTAAAACTTTTTGACTAGAGCTTCCCTTGTTTATTTCAGTCAAAAGAAGAAAATTGTTGAGGAAAACTTTTGAGCAGATAAAAGAGAGTGGGAATGAAATCCTCAAACTTTTCTTTCTGTGAGATCTACTAGAGTTTTCTCTCCCATAAGGTTTCTCAACCTGCTTTTAGATCCACTGTCTCTATAAAGCAAGAAAACTGCAACATAGAAACAGCTTTAATGCAGCAGCTTAGTTATTTGCCTCTATAAGCCTTTCATCTTAGCAGGCATTCCCAGGGCACTACTGTTCTTCTACCCATTTTCAAATTCTCATTCCACATCCCTGTCTTGAATACACACTTCATCCACCCGAAATACCAGTTTGGGATCCAAACTGTTTATTTCAACTCTAACAAAAGGACAACTGTGAAATGAAAAGCACTGGCATTCATCCTTGAGAAATGCAAAAACAAAAACGTGGATATGCTATATTTCTTCTTGCATAAATGCTGCTTGGATTACTGCTTGAATTTACCTCTTGTAGCTATTCAACAATACTCCAGAGCAAACAAATCAGAAGCTGCATTTAGGTTTTCTTTTTAAGAGCACTGTCAAATCGGTTCTACCATGAGCATTCACAGCTGGCATGTGGGTGTTGTGGCTGGGCAGGCACAAGGTGGAGAGTGAGAGCTTGGGATACCACTTAGGAAAAAAAGGAAGAGGTACTGGGCCTGTCTCGTAATACTGTTGGGTGATAGAGGGGAGAATTAGAGAGGCAGCAAGTCCTACATCAGATTGTAGTACTAGAACAAGGGGTAACAAGTTCAAATTTAAACAGGTGAAGTTTATGTCGAATATAAGGAAGAAGTTCTTTACTGTGAGGGTAGTGAGGCACTGGAATGGGTTGCCCAAGGAATTTGTGAATGCTCCATCGCTGGCGGTGTTCAAGGCTGGGTTGGACATACCCTTGGGTGGCATGGTTTAGTGGGAGGTGTCCCTGCCCATGGCAGAGGGGTTTGGAACTAGATGATCTTAAAGTCCTTTCCAACCCTAACTACTCTATGATTCTATGATATCAGGTGGAATAAAACTGTTTAAAAGAAAAACCCTTTATAAATACTGGAATCCAGGTTTAAGGTGTTTCTTAGCATGTAGAGGAGTTTCTCTCCTGCCTAGGCAGTGAAGTTCAACAGCAAGTAAGGCCAGACATCTGTAATTCCCATGCTTGGCTCCTGCTTCATGCACGTAGGTGTACAAAGGTGTACCTTGCACCTGCACCGCAGCATCTTCCCCTCCCTATGGCCTGACGCAGTGGGTGTAGCCAGTTTCCATTGCTGGCTGGCTTTACCTACCTCCCTGGTAGACGCTGTTATCCCCAGGCACACCCTGTGCTACAGTCATCCTTGCCATCTGACTCACCCAGAAGTGCCTCACTCACTTGTTGCTTTGGGGTCCTGCATTGCAGGGGCCTAGAAAATTGCTGGGGCCTGCCTGAGCAGAAGAGGACTGGGGAAGAAAGGCTCTTCCACCTCATCTGAGCTACACAGGATGGGAGATAATGTGTCACAGAGGGAGAGGGTGCAGTAGGCATGAAGATGAGACCAGTGCTGTGGATGCCAGTGCCACCACAGCACACCTCCATGGGACAGTCTGCTACCCACCAGTGGGGCTCAGCACACCTCTACATCACAGCCCGAAGCTGCTCTTCTCAGATGCTACTGAAATCGCCTCGTATTTAGGATTCATAGTTGCTAGTGACACAACAGAGTTGATGTCTGTAGCAAATTTTGGAGCAGCTCCTGGCTGAGATTTTTAAATTCATCTTATGGCTCTGGACAGTGGCCTCAGTGTTTTTCAGGAAAGATATGCTTTAGGCTCCTAGGCAATTCCTGGCTGCAAGAGCAAGTTCAGTAACCTGCAGAACACTATAAATGGTGTCTTGGTCATGCCACATGTTTTATTTCCATTTCAGTTTCCTCTATCCCTGTATTCCTATAATTCTACTCTGTCTTTTGAGCACATGCAGAAAAACCCAAACAAACCCAAAGCTAAAACACAGTGTTTCTCCAAGAAAAACAGTGATTAGACTGTGACTGATTGGAGGGGCAGTAGGTTCCAGAGAGTAGGGTTTTATTTTCAGTTTAATTTGATATTCACATTCACCATCACACAAAGTTTCCTCAAAAACATACCTTCATAGGAAACACTAGTCAGCATTTCCCTAATTCAGGGAAGAGCTTAGCTTAATGTACATAAGTTTTCTACTCACCACTAGTTCTGGATAGCGTCATGTTTGGGAAGGCACCTCATACCGTTTGCTTGTCCTTTAAAGAGTGCTATTCAAATGAAAGTGAAGCCCAAAGAACAATTAATAACAATAATTGACTAATGAATACAAATGAATAACAAGTGATGCAATAAATGGATTTAATTACAGTCACAGTTAAATACAATGTCAGCACCTTTCTGTGGAACATATCCAACCCACAAGGGTTTTGAAATCACAAACTCCAGGCCAAGATTTTCACAGTGCTTATTTCAGATTCCTTTTTTGGGAGGACTCACACTTAAGATGAAGTAGAGCAGTGTGCTTTTTTTTCAGAACAAGGGAGCTCTGGGCTTTCTAAGTCAGGTACCAGTGTGGTATCCTGAATTTTGTAACCCAGAATGAATGACTGTTCACCTTTGGGAATCATAGAATCGTTGAACAGTTAGTGCTGGAAAGGAATCCCAGGCATACGTTGAAGCAGGGCCCAGCTACGGGACTGTGAGTGTGTATGTTTTTAAAAACAGACGTAGACAAGTTGAGAGCCACTTTAAGTCTGTAAGACACATCCATGCCATTTTAAGCAGCTGCAAAGTCACAAAGAATGAGTGCCTGTATTTGGTAGGTTAAAAACTGTGCCTGTGGTTAATTCATGCCTCAGATCTCAAAGCTCTAAAAGTGCTGGGTGGATCATTGTGGTTTCTCAAAATTAAGGTGTTTCATTCCCCATAGTTTCTCCTTCTTTGTGTGTCATCAGTTTCAGAGCCTTTATGGCAAGCTTAAATATAGAGTCCTTGTGGCTTCCTTGGGGCACCACCTTTACCCTATGTGGTTACAATTTTATGCTTCCTGTCTTGAAAAGATTGTGCCAAGATGGGTGGGGAGCTTCTCAGCGAGGTAACCGAGGATGGGCAAAATAGCCTCACATATTGTTTATTTTCCAATTTCAAGGCAAGTAGATAGACAAGAAGTATGCTTAGGTAGCTAACTTCTTTCAGAAATAATTGACCACAGTTAAGTGAAGGCAGATGTACTTCATGATTCCTGCTAGTTTCTGTATTGCGCGGAGTAGACAGGGACATATGGGTATGTTACTATAGTGAAATAGATAGATAGACAGATAGATAGCTAGATAGAGAGATAACATACTTACTATTTCCTTGGAACTTTAATTGCACTGTCTGGCATGGAATAATATTCACAGGCCACCATTTTTCAACCCTGGTATCTAAAGTTAGCTTTCTAATTTTATATCAAGGTTGCTAAATGAAGGAGACCTGAGCTTGTCAAAAAGTCAGTAGGAACAGCTGCCTGGCCAGCCCTTCAGGAAAGCAAACCATTTGTACAGGCAGACAACTGTGAGTATTTAACTTAGGATTCAGCTTTTTCTGCTGTGAAGAACAGTATCTAGCTTGCCTGTAGACAGACACTCTGTTAGCGCACATAATATGCTTCTATGTAGTCCTAGTCCTGAAAATGTATTTCCTTGTAAAGCACTGGGAGACAACTGTTCTGTAAAGCAGCAAACCACTTTTCGGCCGTAATGATCATAGAGTTTATTTCACAGTATGGAGCAATTTCTACTTTAACTGCAAAATACTCTTTATTCAGCGGTTGTGTGTGCCCCCTTAAAGGTTCTAGTGCACAGAGTGAGGGTCTGAAAAGTAAGAATATTTGAAGGTCTGAATCCATAAGAAGATTTTTTTGATGTGATACTCTTTGGAGTATCGTGTTTTCCTGTATTACCAACCTTAGAAATGCCAGGTATATCCAACATGATCAGTATGTGTTTACTCTTGCAGCCTCTCAGAGCCCCTGGAAGACCAGGATGAGCACTGAGGAGCCATTTTACAGATAAGAGGAAATTTAGATTTCTCCTCTAAATATATCTCTCCTTAAATATTCATTTAGTTTTGGAGTTTACAAGATTTTTAAGCCAACCCAATTAAAAATGTGATTAAAAATGGCATGTGCTCAGGGGTTGGAAGTAGATGATCTTAAGGTCCTTTCCAACCCTAACGATTCTATGATTCTATGTTGTGTAAAGTCCAGTGGTTTTTCAGTTGTCATGCAGGATGGGAGGGTCACATCTTTATTGTAAAGAAATAAATGTGACATGCTTTTACAGCACTCTGAAGGTTGTGAAAGCCTGAAACATGATTTGTACTATTGCTGCTTTTGTAGGGCAAAGATCTGCCTGTGTTAGTCATGCAAAACTATGTAAGGAAGGGGGTTTTTGCACGTAAGATTTTGTCCACAGTACAAATTAATTAAATGAAAACCAGAAGGGAGATACACTGTACTGTCATTCCAGATGCAATTACCTTGTTGACTTAAATTCAATTCAGGAAAATAAGTTATTAATAAAAATCTACCATGAATATGAAGCAGATGTCCTAATCTGGTACAACTGTAACCTGGAAAGAGAGGTTGCACGGAAGTGATAGAGTGGTAAATGAGGTAAGATATAATAAAATATATAGCAGATAAGAGGCAAGCCTAGTGGCTCAGGCTTTGAAATCTGTACTGTACCCAAATATAAAATCCTAGTCTCATGATTAGTAAAATCATATTATTCTCTCTGGATCTCTCTATAGTTTGCTCTTGTATTCTGTAGCAAGTCCCTTTTTACTGGACTCCTCAGCCACTGCCAAAATCTCTTTCAAACTCAGAGGTGAAAAAAACACCATGACTGTAAACCTTTTTAGCTTTTGGGTTTGGCTTTTGAGTTGAGAGAAAGATAGTTTGTAATAAAACCTGTTTCTGGATAAAGGTTATTTCTTTTGAGAGTTCCACATATATCAGCCAGTATAATAAAAGTACTATAAACACTGTTATTAAAATGGCAAATGAAGCTCAAAATATCTACAAAGAAATAAAAAAAGCCAGTATTAAGATTTTAAAAGTGATTAAGTATTTGGGGCACATTTGTTTTTAGTGGTTGTGTTCAGGACTCCCTCTATGCACCTAATTTTCAGCACCTGCCAGTCATCCCATCTCCATCCCCCAAAAATAGAATCATAGAGTAGTTCGGGCTGGAAAGGACTTTAAGATCATCAAGTTCCAATCCCCCTGCCATGGGCAGGGACACCTCACACTAAAACATGTCACCCAAGGCTCTGCCCAACCTGGCCTTGAACACTGCCAGGAATGGAGCATTCACAACCTCCCTAGGCAACCCATTCCAGTGCCTCACTGCCTTCACAGTAAAGAACTTCTTCCTTATATCTAACCTAAACTTCCCCTGTTTAGGTTTTAACCCATTACCCCTCGTCCTATCACTACAGTCCCTAATGAAGAGTCCCTCCCCAGCATCCCTATAGGCCCCCTTCAGATACTGAAAGGCTGCTATGAGGTCTCCGCTGAGCCTTCTCTTCTCCAGGCTGTGACCAAACACAATACAGACCTTTTTTAAAACAAAATACACAGAAGTCTAAGTTACTTTGGAAGACATGGCATAATTTCTAGTATTTTATGAGCTGCAGTATTTTTTTCTGCTCTTTGCTTATCTGCTTAGACTCCAAGACCTTTGAAGAAAATAGCATTTTCTGCTTTGTGCTTTATGCGATACCTTGCACAATGTTAGCTAATAAACAAGCATGCAAACAAAAGAATAAATTCTGTTTAAAATATGCAGAATATTTGAGGATCTAAATATGCTTTTAATGGGGTAGTGGTTATGGAAGAGTCTGTTTTACAATGTGTGTGGGTCAGCTGCAAAATAGGAGAAGAAAGGCCATATTTGGATTCATTCTGTGACTCTGATCCATGCTCCTTTCATTAAAGCTGCTTCTCTCCCCAGCTATCTCTTGCATGAGAAAGAGACAGGGCAACCTGCAGACTGGATATGAGGAAGAAATTCTTTACTGTAAGGGTGGTGAGGCACTGGAATGGGTTGCCCAGGGAAGTTGTGAATGCTCCATGGCTGGCAGTGTTCAAGGCTGGGTTGGACAGAGCCTTGGGTGGCATGGTTTAGTGGGAGATGTCGCTGCCCATGGCAGTGGGGTTGGAACTAGATGATCTTAAAGTCCTTTCCAACCCTAACTATTCTATGATTCTATAATACAGAACAACAAAATCTGAAGGGAGTTTGGGAGACAATGGAAATAATAAACAGACTTGAATGTCAGGTTCTGCCAAGAAAGCACCTGGAACAAATGTATTTTTCTATTATTGTATGCTAAGTAGGTTTGCCCGGAGAATTGCTTGGAATTTAATAGCAGCATTTCCTGAGGAACAGGTTTGAAATGAGCTTAATCACAACCGAGTGATGCTTTGCTAATTCTGAAAAGGCAGATAATTATTGGACATTTCCATGGGCATTGGAAGGGGTGGGTTTTGAAGGGGCTTGGTTGTTGGTTTGGGGCGGGGGGGTTCAATTTAGAGGCTTGGTATCCAGATGTTCCTTCTCAGATTACAGCAGCCCACTTGGTCTACATGTACAAAATCGGAATAGGCTTGTTACAGAACCAGGTGTTATATTTAACATATAGCATTACTGTTACTCTTTTTTATACAGTAGTCCTCTAGCTGACTCTCAGGCATGTCATACACTTACCATGCTGAATATCTGTCTACAGGAGTAACTAGGAGACAAAGTTCTGTCTGTGCAAGAGAAAACTCAGCTTTAAACTGCCTCAGCTGGGAGGCACTTAAGCTATGGTATCACGATGTAGTCCAACACCTGAAACTTTTGCCAGCTTGGATGGCAGTTGTTGTGTGGAAGTCTCTATTGAGTGCTGCAATAAATAGCTTAAGGTAAAGAAACTGCATGTGTCAGCGAATGTGGGGTAACTTTACTGTGACTCAACATACATCTTTCAGAGCTGTCTGATGTTTAAAAGTTACAGCCTAAAAGTATGAAAAACACAAACAAGGGAGGAAAAAATCCAACAGAGCATATATGAGTAAGCCAGACTGGTTTTCTTTATTCTTTACACCCCCATCATTGCACCTACAAAATGTCTCTGAAGAGGACACTGCATGTTTACATACCTAATCTTCATATACAGAACTACCATCCTAAGTGTTTAAAACCCATACATTAGACTTCATTTTATATAACTTTTTAAGCCATGGCCAGACTTTCTAAAGTTACCCAACAGATATCATCTCCTCCTTGTTGTCAGCATTCGCAAGAGAGCTCAACATTTACTCCAATGCTTACACTGGAGTTACAGTGTCTTGAATAATTCAGTCATTAATATGGGTGCTTAATAGTGGTCTTGAAAGTAGGGCTGGTGCTGCTTCAAAAAGTCTGTGTCCAGTGTGGTGACAATAGGTAGCTTTTAAATTCAGAAGCAGAGTTTTCCCAGGCCAAACATTTTTATGGACACTTGTTTTATCTTGTCAGTGCTCGTTCACATAGTACGCTATTTATGAGGCATAAGATAACATCAACCCTATAAACATGTATTTCATTTGTAGGAGCGGTTTATTTTCCATGAATACACTCCCATATGCAATCTGACTAAAGAAAGCAAATTGTACACAACTAATCAGTGTTAAAGCAACAGGTTTATTCCACAGCTTGAGAAGAAAACATATGAGCCATTATCAGCTTTGAGGGGTAAAAAGACATCCAACTTTTTTCTGCAATATAACTAATATCTACCTTTTTGTTTTTCTCCTTGCTCATCCTCCATCCTCAAGTTAGAAGGTATTGTCCAGACTTTTAAATCTCTGTGTTTTCCAATTTTGAGAAATGTAAGCCATTCTTTTAACCACAGAATATCCTTAAGGGGAAAGAATCATCCAGACTTGACTAATACAGACCAGACTTTATTAGTACAGATTTTAACTGACCAGTTACTGGGCAGAAGAGGCAGTGAGAATAGAAATAATCAGGTTCTTGCTGCCACTGAAGAAAAGACACATGCTTAAATATGGAATTAGGACCCTACTCATAGGAACCTACTTTTAGAGGGGAAGAATCTGCCTAAATTTTGCAGGTGTTGATTTCCTTGAAGAAGTTAGATATCATTGTAAGTGACTGATTTACTCATATGATTTGTTACTACAAGTTTCCCGTTAGCATGTTGATGTTATTGGTTGTTTGAAGTTCATATTCATACATACAGCCTGATTTTTGATAGGAAGGAAAAGGAGTGAATAGCTAAGAGAGTGAGATCTTTTTTACTGTTTTCTTTGTGATGAGTTAGCTTACTTATGCTCCAAAGGAACATGAGAATGACAGCTCTAGACGAGACCAAAGGTCTAACTATGCCACTACCTTGTCTCCAACAGGACATAGTAGCAGAAGCCTGGAAAAGAGTGTCAGTTAATGGCAAATGTGTAGCGCTATTCCCCATACTATTTACCTAGCCTACAGCCACCTGTCTCAGAACTTAACAAGAAGGACATGCTATCTTTGTATTAAATGCAAAGCTCTTCCTGGACCTCTCATCTGTTCCTTTGGACGATCACCTTCTGAGCCTCTGATAACTTTTGGCATCAAGAATGTCTTGCGGCAATGAGCCCCACAGTCTAACTCTGTGCCACCTAGAATGCTCTTTCTGTGCTGCAAACCGATTATTTTGTTTCATGCACCCTTGTTCTTGCATGGTGGGAAGGCAGTGGACAATCCTTATGAAAGGCAGCAGGTTGAAGGGGTACTGATCACAGACCTTTTCAGTCCCCTGAACTTGATTTGCATTTGCAAAGATAGCAATGAGTCCTACTCAGTTTTAGGGTGCTCTTTATGGGGAGGCAGATCTGGAGTATTAATCCTGCCAGAATGGTCCATGACTTGACCATGGGCAATTTGGGATGGCATCCTAACACCCTGGCCCTCATGGCCTCCATTCAGGCAGGTAATGCCTGGGGGAAGGGACCATGGTCAGAAAAGTGGGATTAGCATTCTTCATCAATACACTGAGCTGTAACCTAACATGCTCTGCATATTGCTTTAGGGAGTATGAGCACCCAGCTCCCATGCATACTGCAAGTTGACGGACTTAAGTTCCTATGTGAATCTGGTCATTAATCTTTTTACAGTTTTTCCTAATGCAAGTATAAATATTCCTGGCAGAATCCTTGCCATTCTTCTGTATGGACAAGGTTTTACTGAGCTGCTCTGTTCTGTAAGACTACAATATTCAGTCTTACTGATGCATATGGTTTATTTGTGCACATGTTACCCAATGTCATGTGAAGACAGACATCATGTGAGCCCTGCTTAAGGGCTACTGATGCTTTTATTAACCCAGGCAATCCAGTAAAGCAGAAGATTTTCATGAGAAATCATCCAAGACTCCCCATGCAGGCTGCTGTAGTAATGAAGTGCCAGATTCTCTTAAAAACACTCTGAACACAGCTGTCTGAAGTGGCCTGAGTGTCAGAGGTAGTCTCTACTCAGCTTTTTCCAGTGCTTCACCTCCATTTGAAAAGGAGACCTGGAAGGGTGGCATGGTTTAGTGGGAGGTGTCCCTGCCCCTGACAGGGGGGTTGGAAATAGATGATCTTAAGGTCCTTTCCAACCCTAACTCTTCTATGATTCTGTGATTCTAAGGTACAGGCACTTCTGGAAAGCTTACTGTTTTCAGTTCCTTGGTGGAAGTTCAGCTCTTTGAACCTTAGCCCATGGTTCTAACTGCTGAACAGGTTTAGAAAAATGGCAGTTAATGTGGGGTTTTTTTCAGTATTTTAAACACTGAAAGTTCTTACTAAAGTAATGGGAGATAAATAGCCCTAAAATCCATTTATATATTTAAATTCTTAAAAAGTAAATTAAATGACATGACATCAAGTATTACATGTTCTACAAGAAATAAATTCTCAAATTTATAAGGGTAATCTCTGCTTCAGAAGTTTTCTTTCTCATTGTGGTTCACCACACAGTCGCATGAACACAAGGCTGTGAGACCAAGCGGAACATAGTTCACCATGATGTGGAAACTGCATGGTTAATGAGTCTGTGTGTTTGTCCCACATTGAATTCCCCTCTTTTAAGTATGGGTGAATAGAACAGTGCAAGGTTTTCCGGAAAAAGTTGTCCCTGCCCTTTACAGCAATACGATCCCTTTCCTGTTTTGAGTGGAAATAAAAAACAGGGTTATCATGGGGTTGCAGCAATCTTTTTCATAACTGCCTCACACCGTGGCTGTATTGACCAGAATTTTCAAGCTTCCCTGTGCTTTTTTTTTTTCCCCAAACTTTTCCAACTGGAGCATTCCCAGCTTTTTCCAGAAACTGTTATCATTAGTTCATAAGTGCATGACCTACTACACTTCTTTTATTCTAATAGTTCAGTTCTTCATGTATGACAGTTTGATCCTTTGCTGTACTGGCAATATCCCAAATTCTCATCAAAAAGGTTGATTAATGCATTCCTGTGCGTTCCTATTATTGTGCCAAGACCATTCATGAAAATAGTTGAAGAGATCAGTCCAAAAGCTAATCCTTTCACTAGAGCACAGGAATGTTTTTGCTTCCATCTCCAATGTGGTAATCCCTATTGTGCACTTGTGACAAAGACACATCTCTCTGTTCACTCCTTCTTGACGCAACCTCCTCGCATAAGTCTTGTAGTTGGCTGCAGCTTTCGGTACTTATGGTCCTAGGAGACAACTTCTGCTGTGATAGTCACAGCATGCTGTTTCCATGGCCCACTGGAGAGAAATCCAAATTGATGCAGGCCCCTCAGGACAGATCAGCAGTCAGAATGATGTTGCAGAGAGGCTAGATAACTTCCACAGATTTATGTTTGCTGGTTATCTGGTGAAGACAGTTCTCAGGTGATAAACCATCTTGGGAAGGTCTTTGTCCATCAGAGAACAATTGTTCATGAACCTAAATCCCCCACAGACAAGTGTCAGCATCTGTGCATGCCTCTTTGTCTAGCTCTTTGCTTCTCCTCCTCTGCCCTGCTCTCTCCTTAAGTAATTTGTCTTTCAGGTGACTCCTTTGTCCATGTTCTAGGGATACACTGTTGAAAGTTCATGTCAAATGGATGGTGCTGCCATTGTGAAGGAAAGTGTTTTCTATCAGCTAATATGCTAGTCAGTCCTGAAGGTTTGTCCCACTCCAGTTAAAACAACAACATTCAGATATCTCCAGACTTCTTGTCTCTCAGTCCAAGACAGGGTTTTAACTCATTCCTATATCCAGTACACCACACTGAAAGGCACAAACACAACAAGCGTGCAAATTTAGAAAATACTTCCACGTTCTTTATGCTGTCTGAATCTGTGCTCCATTTTCCCTCTTGCCTCTGGCACTGTGGCCAATGCTGTTGTCCTTACTGAAAAATATAGCAAAGTTTTTGTTCTATTGGATGCCTATTTTATTTTTCAGCATTGAAGCTTTATATTTATTTTCTTATTTCCCTTTTTTTTTTTTTTTTTTCTATTCCTAAGGCTGAGAAGCCATTTGCCATTTGTTTTAAGGCTGTTGAGCTTTCCAAAGGAAGTTGACTGGGGAATTTTCACAATAGTCCTACAATTCTCCAGTTGTAAGACACAGCTTTTCTTTGACAGACCTTTTCTGAAAATGGATAATTTTCTCCATATTAGTAGTATCTCTCATTATTTTGGCTATCCTCTTTTGAGATAGGTTTAACTGTGAAATCCTTCTTCAAACCCCAATCTGACACAAGTTCCAGATAACTTTGTGTACCTTAATTCAAAGATAGTCTAGTTTTCTCCACATTCAAATCCTAGATATTCTCAGACTAGTTTGTGTCACTGTTTCCCTAAGTTCATTGACGTTCTTCCTTCATCATTTATAGTTTTAGTTTGGTTTTGCTTCTCCTAAGTTTAAGGCGGATTAAATCGAGAGCATTCAAGCTAAGGTTGTTTCTCTGAACAGTTTGTGTCTCATTTCCTCAAGTACCCACAAAAAACAAATCTAGAACAACATCTCCTTTTGCTGGTTTCCCAGGAGTAGCAGTGAAAAAAACCTGTCAGGTACCCTGCCAGGAAACACTGGTCTCTAACATTATTGGTAGAACTTGTTCTCCAACATATTTCTGGGAAGTTACAGTATTGCAACATAGTACAATGCTCAGAAATGCTTCTGTCTGGGTATTACATAGTTCTATATTCATATCAAAATGTGACTCCAGCCTGTATCCCAATGTTTTTTCTCATTTGAAATTATAGTGACCAGATAGTAACAATTTTGTTTCTGTTTATCCATGTTATCTCTCTGTTAATGTACATGATTACCATTACTTTTATCATTACATGCATTTTTGTAGAAAAGCAAATAATTCCCTCAATTGTGTTTTGATCATAACCCCTATTCTATCCATAGTAAGACCACATTTGGGTTATTCCTTCAATTAAATGTTTGATGTCCTGCACTAGATGTTCTTGATTCTTCATTTCAAGATAAGTCACGTCCGTCCTGCACAAAATTCCATTTCTACTTCCCATTGACTTACCTATCACTGTCATCTGCCTGCATGCTGTTCTCATCCTTATACTCTATCTCTCTTGTCTTTTCAGCTAGTATAATACCCTTTATTGTGTGCTCTGTGGAGTAGGACTAGGCATGGAGAACACATCTATCTCCTCTAGCCTTTGTTCATTGAGTTATAATATAAAGCTTTTCCATTGTCACTGATGGTCAATTCCTCTTTCCTGTCCTCCTTTCCTGTGCAGTCTTACAAGAGATTTGAAAAAAGAGTATTTTTTATCTCTCATAATTCTAAGAATAGTCCATCTGGATCTGAGCCTGTGAAAAAGGGAAGTAAGAAGGAGTGTAATTGAATGAGCATAAGTTATTATTTAAAACAAACTTCTTTGAAATAAATTATATTATAGAATCACAGAATCATAGAATAGTTAGGGTTGGAAAGGACCTTAGGATCATCTAGTTCCAACCCCCCTGCCAGGGGCAGGGGCACCTCACACTAAACCATGCCACCCAAGGCTATGTCCAATTCAGCCTTGAACACCGCCAGAAATGGAGCATTCACAACTTCCCTGGGCAACCCAGTCCAGTGCCTCACCACCCTTACAGTAAAGAATTTCTTCCTCATATCCAATCTAAACTTCCCCTGTTTAAGTTTGAACCCGTTTCCCTTTGTCCTCTCACTACAGTTCCTCATGAAGAGTCCCTCCCCAGCATCCCTATAGGCCCCCTTCAGATACTGGAAGGCTGCTATGAGGTCTCCACACAGCCTTCTTTTCTCCAGGCTGAACAGCCACAACTTTCTCAGCCTATCTTCATATGGGAGGTGTTCCAGTCCCCTGATCATCCTCGTGGCCCTCCTCTGGACTTGTTCCAACACTTCCATGTCCTTTTTATGTTGAGGACACCAGAACTGCACACAGTACTCCAAGTGAGGTCTCAGGAGAGCAGAGTAGAGGGGCAGGATCACCTCCCTCGACCTGCTGGTCATGATCCTTTTGATGCAGCCCAGGATACACTTGGCTTTCTGGGCTGCAAGCACACACTGAAGCTGGCTCATGTTCATTTTCTCATTGACCAACACCCCCAAGTCCTTCTCCACAGGGCTGCTCTGAATCTCTTCTCTGCCCAACCTGTAGCTGTTCCCGGGATTGCTCTGACCCAGTTGTAGGATCTTGTACTTGTCATGGTTAAACTTCATCAGGTTGGCATCAGCCCACCTCACAAGCGTGTCAAGGTCCCTCTGGATGGCATTCCTTCCCTCCAACGTATCAATCGAACCACACAGCTTGGTGTCATCAGCAAACTTCCTGAAGGCGCACTCAATCCCACTGTCCATGTCACCGACAAAAGATGTTGAACAAGACGGGTCCCAAAACCGATCCCTGAGGGACACCACTCATTACTGGTCTCCAGCTGGACATTGAGCCATTGAGCACTACTCTTTGCGTGTGGCCATCCAGCCAGTTCTTTATCCACCGAGTGGTCCACCTATCAAATTGATGTCTCTCCAACTTAGAGACAAGGATGTCATGTGAGACAGTGTCAAATGCTTTGCACAAGTCCAGATAGATGACTTCAACTAAGTTGTTTAGATCATTTTACAAATCCATGGTGGCTGCTGATTCTGTATAAAGTACTATGTGGTTTGGTTTGTATTTTTTATTGTTTTGAAAAGTCCTTCACTTACTTAGACTGTTCTTAAACAATTTGAGGTATGGACAGCTAAACAAGCTGCCACATGTGCAGAACAGTTACTGTATTTCTGCAAGTTCACACCTGAAGTTGCTGTCTTAACTCTTAGTGTAATATTGGACAGTTCAGTGCACATCCTGGGAGGATATCAAATAGTCTTGGAGTCTGCGGAGCTACAGGAATACAACTGGATGAATATTCATAATACTTTTTAAATGGAATTATGTAGCATGTTGGCTAACTATCATTGGTGTCTCATTGAGATGTGCCCTTAATACTTTAATATAGGCTTTTCACAGATTGTATCATGACTAAAATGGTCACAAGCTCGTCTGGAGACCTGGGAAAATTTGGGAGTCAAATCTCTTTGCCCTGTCCTTCCTTGGATACATAAGGCCTGTGATTCTCTCTTGAAACTGTATGTCTTCTGGCAACTGTTGTGGGTGGAACCTATTACATTTTAACAAAATCCCTGCGTTACAGGTAGGAGACGCAGTGGCCTTTGGGAGATTTCAGAGATCACAATCGTTGCCCAGAATTCAGAACCAGCTTTGCCTTGTTATTTGTAGTGATAACTGGACCTAAATTTTCCAGGATTTAATTCTCTGTTAATAACAAAAAATCCAAACCTGCTTAGCAGCAGCTGGGTCCAAAGGAAACATGAACTATTAGACTGAATACTACTCAAACAGAAATCCGTATTTCTGCAATGGGCAGATTATAAAGTACTTCAGCAGTGAGCCTCAGTTTTGGCCACAAAGATGTCTTGGATTATACTAGCAGAGTACATAATGGTCAAATAGCTGACTTGACTAGTCACGGTACGTTTATTTTTATGAGTATTCGTAATATTTTTCATGAGTAACACTGCATGTCATTCACAAGGAACTTAATTGTCCTGTGTGGCCACTGCACAAGCTCCATTCGTTTTGAGTTATGGGCCTGTCATGATGTTTACTAACCTCTGGTTTGACTTTATCAGTTCTACACAGGAAGGGAGAAGTGAGAAGGAAGGTGACATTTCTGAAACCATTCATCTGTTCAGTGGGTAGTTTTTATCGCTGCTTTACCAAGCCCAGAGAGCTCATTGCAGCCAGAAAGACAGCAAATCCATTCCTCTCAGGGTGGCCTAGAGCCAGCAGAGATGTCCTTTATCATCCATCCACCCATGATATTCTAACCTAGAAAAAGGTGGGACAGACAGAAGGGATAGGCAGGCAGGGGCTGCTGCCAACTACAACCAGCTGGAGCCAAATGTGGCCATGCAAGGCCCAAAGTAGAGCTAAAGCTGTGCTGCAAGGCTGCCCAGCATCAGCAAGAGCTGTCAGTAAGAAATAACCCAGCTGGGCAGCCGCTTGGCCATACAAACACAGGGCTGGAGCAGCTGGATCTGTATGTGCTGAGTAACTCGAGGGTTGACAGCATCAAAGCTTTCAGTATGTGAAAAGCTAGTTTCTCTCTCTGTTTCTGATCCAAAAGTTGCAAATTCATGTGGGTTTTTTCACTACCAATCTAGCTAGGAGTCTTTACTGAATGGAGGCCAAAGAGATTCTCAAGTCTTTGCAGTATTTATATAAACCAGAATATTACAGATTTATAGAAACCAGAATATTACCGATAAGTGGCTAGAAGTGAGATCAGTCCATTCCATATGAGGTACCTGTTTCTACTCTGTTCAATTAACCAAGTACTAAATTAAAAAACAAACCAAGAAAAACCCCAACAAACAAATATAAAGCCTCACCTTATGTAGTCCAGATTGTATAATTAAAAGTCATCCAGCAGACACTGGACACTGCCAGAACAACCTAAAATTCAATTTTGAACTTACTGCTTAAAATGCCAAGAAAGCCCCGGAGGAGAAAGAGGGAGACCTTTCTTCAGTCTGTATGTATATTGTAAGTGAAGGGCTGACATGGGGCTTTTATGTTATTTGCTCAGAATGGAATTCTGTCTAAAAATGTTAGAAAAAGAAAGCAATGAAACTATAAAACAGCATATTCAAAATTGATAGAAGGAAGTGCTTTTTCACAGGGTGTGTAATTAGACTACAGGATTCATGGCTGCAGGAGGCTGCTGAGGTGAGAATTTAGCACTATTCAAAGAAGGGTTTAGCAGATATATGTGGTTAATCACAATTTCTGTTGACAGAACTAAAAAGTGAAAGGAACAGAAAACCCCTTTGCCTTCTACAACATTTCTGGAGCTTTCCTCAGACAGCTTCGATGCTGACTAATGTTAAAGACAGACTAGGAATTGTAAAATCTCTAAGGACCAGTCTGTAAAGTGGACCTTACAGGGAAACCCCAAATACACTGTCTTGTACATGTGGAGAAGAAGGAGGGATCAAGTCCACCTGAGCTGTGACTAATGAAGTACAACAAAGAAAGAAATCACATCTGAGCTAAATCATAAGCTTTATTTAGAGCATATTTCTGTTTTGATACTCTATGGTGACAAAGGAGTTGTGTTTAGAGGCAAAAGCACAGAGCAGAGTGGCTCCATCATCATGAGCGTCTTCCTTAGCCATGAGTCACACCACCACAAAGCAAAGGTGGTGAGAAGCCTGGAAGCAGTGATCCACTGCTTGACTGTCAGGTATCACAGCACTTCGTAGGTTTGGACACACATAGGTTTGGATTACACCAGCTCTGCCTACCCGTTCTGCTGTCTTCCCTGCTCCTGTTCCTCACATGTAGTTTTAAAGTGTTTCTGGTAAAATCACTTGCTCTGGAGCTGATCTTGCAAACTTTTGCTAGTGGGTATAATGGTCTTCCGAGTTAAACATTTACTCTAGCAGGCTGCAGAGTTGGGGGTTGAATCCTAGGCTTGGCTATGCACAATAAGCTTCAGAGGTGTTCCACAGGGGTGCAGCAGCCTGCCTACATGCTGCTAATGATAGGACCTCAAAGGCCTGACAGCTCTCAGTTTACTGGGAAGGGGCTAGAGGGGCTTTGTTCTTCCTTCTCTCCAGTTAGCTTCTCCATTCTGCTTCCCATGTGCTTCACACTTTCCCCCCACAACACTATGGTTTTCCTCCAGCACCTCCATCCTATATGCCAGATGCAAGGAACCAGAATGAAGCATCAGAGCTGGTGGGAACCACATGTACCTCTCCCCAGCTGCATCCATGACCCAGGCTACCCCATATCTCCCTTCTATCTGCCTGCTGCTTAGATCGAGATTGTGTGCTGCTCTGGGCCTTGTTCTTTCTCCTTTTGTCTGGAAGGGATCATCAGCTGTCCTACAACCAGAAATACTTGGGAGGGAAGAGCTGTGGATAAGGCTGGGTGATACCTGGCCCTGTGCTAGTTCGTGTGAGATAACAGTGAGCTGTATAGTATGGGGAGACATAAAGTGGTTTGGACAAACTGCTATAAAGTCAGAACAGTAGTTTCAGTGGAAAAAAGAGTCAATGCAATGGAACATCCCAAGAACAGAACATGAGATTTTTATGTTTTATAGTCCTAAGTAGCTCTGTGTCACAGCTACAGGACTTTTAGGAAACTAAGACTTTTTCTTTCTTTTATGTCTTTCTTTTTTAGTCTTGCTTGAGTATTGTGGCCAATAGCTTTCAATTAGCTTCTTTTACTGCTCCCATCAGTTGCTGGCACCTAAACAGAAGGATATTTAATTTTGCTGAAATGCGAATGGCAATTTGGTAGGAATAAAAAGTCAAAGTGAAGCAAAGTCTTTTCAGCCTCTGGCACATCAGCAGTACTTTATTGACTCAGGGGGTCCCTGCATTCAGCTGTCAAAATGGTACAATGGCTATCATGATATTTCTTACACAAACACTGAAGACAATTTGCAAGGCTATGGAACATGCAGTGAGTGAGCAGGTAGGCTGACATGCCCACTAGATGTATGCAGCCTTCTTAAGAGCTTCGCTGTGCACCAGAGGGTTTGTGAGTTCTTTAAAGGAAAGGGACACCTTGAAATTGTCTTCTGCAGATGGTATTAAAAGACGTGATCATAAGTTCACTGCAGTCAGTAGAGAGACTCCTACTGATTTCAGCATGCCTTGAACCAGCCCTGCTCCCAGTATCAGAAGCCCATTTTGAATGATGTCATCCCTCACAATGAAAATGTGATGGATTATATGGGGTGAGCTCAATTCAGCCTACGACTCCCTTCAAATATATGGTGTCTCTCACACAGTGTCTTGAAACAAAAATCTCTACATGTACAGGCATGCTTCTTAGAACTGATCTATCCCTGTGAAAATAATAGTTTGGAAAAAGCCTTCATGAGCTTTCATTAAGAGAGATTATCATGTTAAGGGAATGTACTCTGGCAACAGCCAAGAAAAAACAGAGGGGGGAAGACAGAGAATGGAGCAGAAGCAGAGAAATAAGAGGATGCTTATGAAAATTGGACAGAAGAGAAGCATTATTCAGTTTCAAATATCTCCCTTTTTAATCTATAATAAAGTTTTACAATAAAATAGTGCAGTGTTGAAGTTGAAAAATACCTCACATGGCATGAAATGATTATATTTACAAGAGCATGTATGTCATTACCTTGAACACTATTTTCATGTGGTTTTACCAATTTATAAGAAAGGAAAGAGAGTAACTGATACTCTTGCCAGCTAAAACCAGGTGTGGGAGGGCTATGGGTAATGAGAAAGTGTTTGGATTCATTTTGGAACTACACTACTAACTAAAAGACTACCCTTTAAAAATCTACAGTTTCTGAAGGAGAAATATCTTGCCATTATGCTGAAGCCTTTTAATAATCTTATCTTTGCCCCAAAGAAATATGATTAAACAGTGAATTATAAAGTGAATGACTGAGAACTCCTTTTCTGCAAGGCTGCAAAAATCGATAGTATTTCTGCATATACACTTCAGAAAGAACCCTTTTTAAGCAACCTAATTGGCACTGTGTCATTCTTCAGGTTTTCTTTCATGGAGCAGAAAAATTATTTGAAATTATTAGAGTGGCCAAAATAGGGTTTTTTTATTATTCCCTTGATTTCTGTGGAATTTTACCAAGAACTGAGTTTTTCTTGGAAAACCCCAAAACTTGATTAGGAGAGATTATAATGAAATTAATAATAGTATAATGACGCATATAGAAAACTTCTGATGCTGTTACAACAAAAGCCCCTTCATATCTCTTTGTAAAGAGCCTTTAAAATTGGGTGTAAATGGAGCTGTAGTGTGAACAAGAATCAAAATTACAGTTTATAATACCTCATGTCCCACTTGAGCTTTTTGAGTAACTTTGTGAATTGCCTGGAAACACTGGCTCAGCTGTACAAATAACAGGAAGAATCATCAGAATAAGACGAATAACAGGGAGACTATTAAGCCAGACACTTGAGAAGAACTGGTTTTATTTTTAGTTTTTTTAGCTCTAAAGTTTTATTTCACAAGCCACTTTCTTTAAATGGGCTTGGCACACCTTTTGCAAATGATGGCTGTGTGCACAGCCCCCCACCTTTTCAAAGCAATGAATGAGGTAGGTATTCAGGGTCTATTTTTAGTAGCCATGCACTCAGAGACAAGAATGTGCTGGGGTTTTTTTACCTTTGGTACATTTGGAGCCTCTTCTTTCATCCCAAAATATGGGAAGTCAGATTAAATTTGCATTTATTGTACTGTATTTTGTTGCCAAATGGTACATATTCTTTAAGGTAATAAAGAATCCAGGTAAAAATGTGAAATAAAGCGTTTATAATTTCTTCAGAAATGGTAGCTGGGCAGTATAACTAGGCCTGTGATCTGTGTTGCACCTTCCTGAAATCCCAAGGGCTTTTTCTGTTCTTGAAGCAGCTCTTGTTTTCCCCAGGAAACCATTAACATCTCCCTTTGCTTCAAGGAAGTATCTTCAACATCTTCCCCTTCCATTGCTCCCAGTGCTTCACATCTCAGTGGCTACAGTCTCAGTGTGGAAGGCTGGATGTCACAGTCTACTTCAGAAGTGCTAATACCTGTGTTGGATTCCCTCACCCTAGACTGGTGCAGACTTTTTCCTGAGCATAGCAGTTCATCAGTCCCACTGTCTATATGTACTGACATGGAGGAGGTAGTGAGACACTGAAATGTAGATGTGGTACACGGTAGTAACAGGCACTCCTGCTTGCCTGGGAGAAATGCTGGCTCCTCTCCAAGAGCTGGAGAATTTGTACTTAACCTCCAGGAAAAGACCTGCTTGCAACCATTCTCATGTTTCATACGAAGAAGTGGTTCCACATGTTACAAATCAGGCATAATGCGCTACAGCTCCTAGCATCTCGGTATTATCTTCACATAAACCACTTCTCACTTAGATGGGCAAGAAGACCTAACCTTAACTGTAGTGATGGCAAAAAGCTGCACCACACACACTATTCCTGGTTGGTGCCTATGGGGACAGCTTGCAGTGTAATGTGCGGGTCAATTTGGGCTCCCCTTGTACGTGGCCATCAAGTTTTGGCATTGTCTGCAACAAGTGGAAATCTCAGGCACTGCAGCAGCGCTACTAAACTTTGAGCCAAGCTTCCAGAACTTGGCCCCTCCTCCACAATTCGGCTGTAAATTAATTTTTCTATCCAAACCACTAGCCAAGCAGGGCATTGTTCGGGTCTTGAACTTGGTCCCTGGCACAGCTCCCTAGGCTGTGAGAAGGAGAACTGCACATTGCTCCTCTCAAGCTTCCTCCTAACTTCAGAATGTTTCCAGATGGATGGAGGGCTACCACAGTGCAGCATGGAGAGTTTGCGTGTGGGAAGAGGGCTCTGGAGTCCTCTCCACCACCCCAAAAGACATGGCTGGCTTTAGCTCTGGCTGTTCCAGCTTTTTGAGAAGGGCAGCCTTACATGAGTCTTACTTATGGGGTTTTTTTTTGTTTGATTTATAATTTGTCCTGTGTCAAATCAAATAGATATGTCTTTCCAAAGCTGGGCTAGCAGCTCTCTAAAACTTTCTAATGATTTCCATGGCAATTATTAACAAGAGGCTGTGAATTACTGCACATGTTCCTGCCTTCTCTGCCTGCTGTGATAAACTTGAGGGCTGTACAATTCAAACATGAAGGCTTAAGAAAAGCTGGGTGACCTGTACATGCAGTGGGCAAATCCCAGCCTGCCTTCAGATATTCCCTGTTGTACTTGGATGCATCTAGAACCCTAGGCTTCACATTTGGATCTTCCTCGGCAGCCTCAGGATCCACCCTGAATATGTGAACACCAAGCCGTCTAAAATGCAGCTAATTTAACAGGATAGCATTTACAGAATAGAGGGCTTTAGCAGGGTGCTTGCTGAATTTTTCTGGAAGCCAGCTAAATGACATTTAATTCATGAGTTCTAGGTTCTCTATAAAGTAAATTTCCTGTTCCTTATTTCTTTGATGTAACAAAATGGGATAGATCCTCAATTGCTAGTAACTGTTTCCGCTTCACTCACTTTAGTGGTGCTTAAATGGCTTACCGCAGCTGAAAACCTGGCTTGCTGGTCTCTGACTTGTACACGTTTTGCTGAATTTACTCTTTCCTTTCCACTTCTACACTTTTTCCTTCTAGATATATTTTCCATCACTCTATGTCCTTCTCTCTTTTACTTTTTTAAAACAGCCTTCAGCATTTTCTTGTTTCCCCTTCCAGTCTCTCCCAACAGCTTTCTTATTTTTTTTTCCTCTTCCCATTGCTTGTGAAGGGAGCCCAAAGTCTCTCTGGTGCACAGAAAAATATCAAGAGAGAGTCTGATGCAAAAGAGGCTTTATGAATCACATTGTGTATGCAGGTGACACCATTACACAATAAAACTTGGTTTTATACTTATATCCAGAATCTTGTAAAATCTTGGAAATATAGGATAAAAAATTACTTAGTGTGTCACTCAGGGCTAGGGGACAAGCTGACCTATGGGACACGACTCTCTAGCACATGACTCTGTTCAGATACCCTTATGAACCAGCCCTCCAACATTATACTCTTCACTCCTTTGAACATACTTACTCAGTACACCCCATATACCATGGGTTTACTTCTTGAAGTCCCCTTTGATTCAGATTCAATAGTATGACATAGATAAATGTAAGAAAGCGCAAGGCAAATGCAAAAGTAAGATAGAGAGACTGCCTCTTTCTCAGGCTCTCGAAGCCTTAATCTGAATTGGAAAACATACCTAAGTATGCATGCAATTTTAATTGCTTGAGAAATCCCACTAAAATTAGTAAAATTAGTTGCACAAGAGAAGTCACACCATGCTGTTCGGCAGCAACAGACAGTGCTGGTGGAGCACCTGGCCTTTTAATAAGAAAATAGAAGAATGAAATTGGCAGAAAGGTAATGGCTGAGAATTTTGACCTGTTAAAAATAGGTAATGCTTCACCTAATGATTCCAGAGAAGACACTGCTTGTAAGTTTTCTTCCTAAAACTTTTACACAACTAAAAGAAACAAGTGGCTAAAATTCACCAGATATTGCTTTAACCCTTGTATTTGCTTGCAATGCTTGTCCGTTTGTATTTGTTAAACTATGAAGCTTCGACTGGCTTTTGTACAGTGATGCTTTTGCCCTGATGGAATAAACACAAAAAACCCAAAACTATAATTTTTGCCCCTGCTCTGACAGTAAATTAAGTCCATGTCTGATCCTGGTTAGTCAGTTGTTTCCTAGTCAGGAAAGTCAGGGCTCAAGAGAGCTGCCCTGGTGTCATGGCTTGTTCCAAGCATTATTTTTCCCCAAGCTTTTACTTCTCATCTTGAAATAACATTACACTCAACACTTCCCTGCATCACATGCCCAAAGTCTCTGCATGCCCTTATAAACCTTTATAAAGGCAATTGTAACAATGGCCATACAAGGCAGTATTTTGCCTTTTTATTTTTCTCTTTGGCTTTCCTCAGAAGCTGGAAGGGAGAAGGAAAGAGTAGAGTGATCTTGCGATGGCAGAGAGTTTTATTCGCTGCATTCCCATTGCTGTTCCTTTTTGTCATATCCAGAGCTCTGCTGATCACCATATCTGGGCTTAAGATACAATTTTCCCCCAGATAGATTGGCAGAAGCTTCTGGCTGATGTTTTGCTCTTGCTCTTGATTTTCTTGTTTCGCTGGTTTTGATCTGGGGTCACTCCCCTCTTTCTACATGACAAGGATGTGTTTGTCTGTTGATATCAGCTGGAGTTCTCTCAACACTTCTTTGAGACTGCAGAGGTCTTGAGCAACAATAACTTTTCATCTTTCTGTTTTCCATCCATGGCACATAGTTTAATCCCCTGTGAACTTAAAGTACTGTGGTGTCACTTTTGTCTTTGAGCTTAATATACTGGTGTCCGGGTGAAACTTAATGGACTGTGCTACACAGAAGGTCAGAGTAGATGATCTAGTTGTCTCTCCTGGCCTCCAACTTTATGAAGCCTGCCTAACTGATATTATGCCATAAATCAGGAGAAACAAATAAAATGAGAGACCACAGTCTCTCCTCCACACACACACCTGCTGATCATAAAAACTGGAGAGAGCAGGGTTGAGTGATGAAGGGATACAGCAGCTTTTACACAGGGGTTGCCAGTTCACATCCAGCTGTGGATGACTGAAAGTTTTTACTGACTGGAGGGTTTGTAGCAGCCTATGTGGAATGAGTTTGGTGGCCTCCAGCAATTTCCCTGTAAGTGTAAAAAACTCAACACCCTTCTGATAGCTCCCATAAACTGGCATAGGATCTTCATTTTAGAACTTTTGTTCATATCAGTCTAGGGGTACATTGGCTGAACAGTGATTTTCCTTATGTTGTCGACTGGTTTGAGGGACAAACAAGGGTGTTAGCTTTTCAGAAGTACCAGCTTCCCAGGAACCAGAAATCCTTACTGAAGTATGCTGAGCCACAATGTCATACAGAAAACACAATAAACAGACACTCCAAAGCACCTTCTCATGTTATCTTCAAGTTCTTAATTCCCTTTGTTTTGAATATATAAAACTTTCACAATGAAAAATAGCTTTATGGACTTTTTTTTTTCCTGAAAATGCTGATAAATAATATGTAATAATATATAATATATAATTAATAATAATAATAATAATAATAATAATAATAATAATAATAATAATAATAATAATAATAAATAATTGAAACAAGCCCACAACAATTATTTTACTTTTCAGGCTGACTTAAAAGTTTAGAAGTCCCACAGTCAATTTCCCATCAGGAAAAAAGTAGAGCTGTGCTCATGCTTCTGCCGTAGAGCAGTCAGCTAGTCCATGCAACTTATTTAAGAGTCTGAAGTAACTGCATAAAAACAAAGTCCCACACTTTCCAGTTGACGTTCATGGGACATATGTAGTCGCCAAGATAATTCATCCATCCCATGTCTTGTCTCTAGCTTTTTTATGGGGCCCAAGAGCCCCTAACTTTTTACATACCCAGCAAGACATCTCAGGGTCCATGGGATTGCTGACAGGCCTCCAGCCCATTCTCTGGATATTTCCAAGCACATTTAAGAGTAAAAGCTGACAGAATAAACTGTTCTGGAGGTAATGATCTGTTTTAACTGTTCCCTTTCCTAAGGATTCTTTGGAAGAAATGGGAACTCTGAACATGGCATAGGTGTGAATCATAGAATCATAGAATACTTAGGGTTGGAAAGGACCTGAAGATCATCTAGTTCCAACCCCCGTGCCAGGGGCAGGGACACCTCACACTAAACCATGGCACCCAAGGCTATGTCCAAACCAGCCTTGAACACTGCGTGCCATGGAGCATTCACAACTTCCCTGGGCAACCCAGTCCAGTGCCTCGCCACCCTTACAGTAAAGAATTTCTTCCTCATATCCAATCTAAACTTCCCCTGTTTAAGTTTGAACCCATTACCCCTTGTCCTCTCACTACAGTTCCTCATGAAGAGTCCCTCCTCAGCATCCCTCTAGGCCCCCTTCAGATACTGGAAGGATGCTATGAGGTCTCCATGCAGCCTTCTCTTCTCCAGGCTGAACAGCTACAACTTTCTCATCCTATCTTCATACGGGAGGTGCTCCAGTCCCCTGATCATCCTCATGGCCCTCCTCTGGACTTGTTCCAACAGTTCCATGTCCTTTTTATGTTGAGGACACCAGAATTGCACACAGTACTCCAAGCGAGGTCTCACAAGAGCAGAGTAGAGGGGTAGGATCACCTCCCTCGACCTGCTGGTCACGCTCCTTTTGATGCAGCCCAGGATATGGTTGGCTTTCTGGGCTGCAAGCACACACTGGTGGCTCATGTTCATTTTTTCATCGACCAACACCCCCAAGTCCTTCTCCACAGGGCTGCTCTGAATCTCTTCTCTTCCCAACCTGTAGCTGTGCCCGGGATTGCTCTGACCCAGGTGTAGGACCTTGCACTTGTCATGGTTAAACTTCATCAGGTTGGCATCAGCCCACCTCGCAAGCGTGTCAAGGTCCCTCTGGATGGCATTCCTTCCCTCCAACGTATCAATCGAACCACACAGCTTGGTGTCATCAGCAAACTTGCTGAGGGCACACTCAATCCTTCTGTCCATGTCACCGACAAAAGATGTTGAACAAGACTGGTCCCAGCACCGACCCCTGAGGGGCACCACTCGTTACTGGTCTCCAGCTGGACATTGAGCCATTGAGCACTACTCTTTGCATATGGCCATCCAGCCAGTTCTTTATCCACCGAGTGGTCCACCTATCAAATTGATGTCTCTCCAACTTAGAGACAAGGATGTCATGTGGGACAGTGTCAAACGCTTTGCACAAGTCCAGATAGATGACATCAACTGCTCTACCCCTGTCCATCAGTTCCATAGCCCCATCATAGAAGGCCACCAGATTGGTCAGGGAGGATTTCCCCTTAGTGAAGCCATGCTGGCTGTCACCAAGCACCTTGTTGTTTTTCATGTGCCTTAGCATGCTTTCCAGGAGAATCTGCTCCAAGATTTTGTGAGGCACAGAGGTGAGGCTGACTGATCTGTAGTTCCCTGGCTCATCCATTTTCCCCTTCTTGAAAATGGGGTTATATTTCCCTTTTTCCAGTCATCGGGAATTTCACCTAACTGCCATGATTTTTCAAATATGATGGACAGTTGCTTAGCAACTTCATTTGCCAGCTCCTTCAGGACCCACGGATGGATTTCATCAGGTCCCATGGACTTGTGCACGTTCAGGTTCTTAAGATGGTCTTGAACCAGATCCTCTCTTACAGTGGGCCCAGGGTCTTCATTCTCACTGTCCCTGCGTCTGCCTTGCAAGACTTGGGTGGTGTGGTCAGAGCATTTTCTGGTGAAGACTGAGGCAAAGAAGTCGTTAAGAACCTCAGTCTTCTCCAAATCCAGGGTAGCCAGTTCTCCCAATAGCTTCTGGAGAGGGCCCACGTTGTCCCTAGTCTGCCTTTTATTTACAATGTACCTTCATACACCTGGTAAGATGGGTGAAGTAGCTTCTGAAGAGGCCTTCACCTACAGTTAAAAGAAGCTCTGAGGCCAAAATGCTTAGTCAGTCAGGTTTGTTCACACATCTATTGAACAGGTCATTTTTAGGGATACAAATATGCTGTAATTAAGTTTTCAGCATGCAGCCGCAGCTATCCTCATTTCTTAGTTCAGGAGCTCATCCTCCAACCTTCTGCCTGAACTGAAATCTCCAAGGGGAAATTCTGGATGGTGGTGTTTTCTCAGAGCAGCTTCAAATAAATTTCAGCAGAGTAGCCATTCTCTATCTGTGATAACAGGCTATTACCATTTAGTATTTCAGATTTGGCAAAGGCCACTTCCTAATTTGCTAAAACTTGTGTAACCTTGGTGTCGTGGTTTAAGCCTCTTTAACTCACGCAGTCTCTCCTCTCACTCACTTCCCCCTCTTTCTTTCCCCCGCTCCCGGAGGGATGGGAAGGAGAATCGAAAAGAATGCAGCTCCCACAGGTTGAGATAAGAACAGTTTAGTAACTAAAGTATAACACAAGACCACTACTGCTACCACCAATAATAATAATGACAAGGCAAATACAAAGAAAGAATACAATTGCTCACCCAGCCCAATACCCAGCCCAACCAAGCAGTGCACCCCCACCCTTCCGGATCTCTGTTCTCTGTCTTTACATCCTGGGCATGACGTGCTGTGGCATGGAATAACCTCTTTGGTCAGTTTGGGTCAGGTGTCCTGTCTCTGCTTCCTCCTGGCTTCCCCTCCTCCCTGGCACAGCATGAGACTCAAAAAGTCCTTGGTCAGACCAAAACATCACTAAGCAGTAACTGAAAACATTGGTGTTATCAGCGCTGTTCCCAGACCGAAAGTCAAAAACACAGCACTGCACCAGCTACCAAGAAGGTGAAAAATGACTGCTGCTGCTGAACCCATGACACTTGGACAGGAAGAATGATCTAAACAGACCTGTATGGTCCATGAACGAAAGCAGTTCCACAAAATATTTGCATTTATGTTTCTGCATTGCGGTCACTGACTGTAGCTAATGATAGGCATATGTTATTTTACCCATTCAAAGTAGAGTAGGGAAATTAATTCACGAAGATACAGCTCAGTGATTCCCCAGGTATTTTTTTGTATCTGTTCAGTATTAAAATAGGCCGTTAGAATGGAATAGAATCATAGAATAGTTAGGGTTGGAAAGGACCTTAAGATCATCTAGTTACAACCCCCCTGCCATTAATTACATTAATTAATTGTTCTTATCAATCACTCTGTGAATCACAGCAATAACATAGAAGCTGAATGCAATAACACTGCAATCTATGGCCAAGTGTGTCCTCAGCAGAAGTTTAATACTTTAGGCATATAAGTGGTTTCAGCTATACATTGCACGGCTCCAAGACTGCACAGTCTGCCTCAGAAAGACTTCAGGGGGCATTTGGGTAGAAGCGGATAACTGTGTTCTGTCAAACCTCTCTTTCCCCTACCCCCAATCGCTCTGCCTCTGAACCTGCATCGTTGCACAGGCACTCACTGGCAGCACGAGTGCAGGGTGCACAATAGGTAGTTCAGCCCTGGCATGCTGCAGCTGTACGTATGTGGCCCACAGGTGCTCAGCTTTATGTCAGCTCACCAGCCAGCTGCAGCCAAATCTGCCTATTGTCTCCCAGCATGACTGGCGAGGGTCAGGAGAGAAGAGTGTCGCTGGCAGTTGTGGCCCCAGGAAGGGGAAGGGAGTAATTCTGCCATTAATCCTCACCAACTGGTTCACCCCTCGGAGCAGCCTAACCCCCTGCCCACGCAGCAGTGCTGGAACAAGAGACGCTCTGCACCCGCGGCGCTTTTGCGCCCGTCTCGGGTGGTAGGTGATGACTTTATGGGCACAGGTGCCATTGTGATGCCGAGCGTTTCCCCACAGAACACCTGCTGCAGGACCCTGACGGCCTCGTGATATATATGCAAGCATGAATCTCATTGACCAAGGGTTGAACTCTAGTAAAAATCCCTTTATGGCCTTCTTTGTGACCATCGCCATGAATCCAAATTTCTTTTGCCTCTTTTTTTTCCTTTTGCTCCGGCAAACAGATCCCAAACAGCAAAACAAACACTTTTCTGTCTTCCTGAATCCCATCTTCCAGCTCATGCTGTGTGAAAAGCCACACTAAGGGAAACCATAAAGTGTCAGTTTAACAGGCCTGTATTTGAGAAGAGCATGTTGTAGCAATAGGTACTGGTGACATGCATTGGAAAGAGCTCATAAAGTCTAAATGTAAACTTGAGACAGGGAAAAACAATTTAAAAGACAACATTTCTAGTACACCTGAATTTCCACTTTCATCCCTAATACTCACTGCAAGCTTCGTTTAAACTAGGAAAGAAATAGATTTTCTTCTCTCTTTTTCTTTTTTATTAAGAGAGCAAATAATAAGGAAAAAAAATTTGTAAGCTAGTTTCTCAAAACAATTTGACTGATTTTGAAACCCCAGTCACCTATTACTTCATTCCTCTAATTAGAACCAAATGAACTTTGCCAGCCTTTCTTCCTGTAAGAATTAAAAAGTTTATGAAATTAGGAGAAATGTTAAATACTGCTACCAGTAAGATGGCTTTGTTGTTATACATATCTTTCCCCATCAAAACATGTTTTATAAAGACACCAAAATTCCCACAGTTTTTGATGGATTTTTTGTCTCCATGCACTGCTACTTATCTGTGGCTTATATTTCTTACTTGCAGTACAGACTCTGCCATGGAAAGCACACCGTTCTTGCTGTATCCATGTATAAACAGGCAGGCGCTCACTTGTAAAGCCACTATGACAAGTTAATGCACAAACAACCCTCAGGCTTGCACGTCCCGTTTCCAAAATGAGCAGTACTTGCTTATTTTCATTGTTCACATGCAGATGATTCTATAGTATTCAGAGTCCTTTATGCCTACTTAGCCTTTACTCTCTGTTCTTTTGGGACTTCAAAAATTGCACTTTGTAAGACAGTGTGATAAACTCTTCTGTCAGGGTAGAGATGCTTCATTTGTTATGTTCATTGTATGAGAGGACAGTTTGTGAGCATTTCCAGTGTGAACTGGCTGCTTGTGAAAAGTTAACAGCTTGAAAACTGAATTCATTTCCTTATTTACAGAACTGGTCAAACAAATGCAGTGTCAGCAAAGATAACAAGTGTCTGTACAAGTGTCTGACCAAGGAGAGTTTCTTACGGATGACAATTTCACAGGGACTGTTGACAAAGGCATTTATTTTATGACCTCACTCTCTTTTCAAGCACCCTAGGACTCCTGTGTATGCACAGGATACATACTCCAAGAATTCTCTCTTAAATTACTTATAGGAAACTCCACTTAAAAATTCATATCTTAAGGGAGTTTATGGCAGCATGAGAACTTAGTGTTTCATATGGGCAGTGCTGTTACTTGCTGCTTGTAAAGCATGGTGAAAAGAAATCAGCAAAGGCACAGGTACTGTGGAGGGAATTGCACCTCTGTAAGCCTCTCTGCTGAAATATTCCCCAGTTCTGTGCTGGAGGAAGGATGCAGCCATTGTGCCCATACAGTAACCTTCAGGCTAGGGTTGCAGCCAGAGCAGAGGATTGAATTCGTTGCATACCCATCCCTGCCTCCTCAAATCCAGAGGACTGCAGGGCTGGGCAGAGACAAAATGGGAGCAGTGAAAGAATTTTTCAGCAGAAAATGCTTTGCTTGACAAAACACTGACTTATCATAAACATGACCTTTTCTTGAAATTTGTCACTGGCGGCACCTTTAATGGGAAAGATTTTGACAAGTCCAGAGAAAGATTTCTGCTTAAGAGCACTATCTGCCCCAGAAGGGGTGGCACAGGCATCTCTGGGTTGCTCCCTGTACAGCAGGAGCCTTGTGCCAGGGGAGGGTGAAACTGGTGCAGCATTTCACCGAGGTGTGGAAGGCTCACATTCAAGTTCTTGCTCTAAAGAAGGTGTGATTTCATTTACAAAGGAGAACTTTTACCATCTGGGTTACTGTCACTGAACAAAAAAGTTATTAAGAATTCTTAACAATGAATATAATGTGAGTGTATAACTGTTTCAACAAAGGAGTTTTGCATAAAGAGAGTTTGCATTTTGATAGCTCTGAAAAATCCAGCTGTTCAGAGCTCAGACATATTAATAATTTCTTCACATCCTTTAATTTGCAATTCCCAGGAACTGCAAAGGAGGCTCAATACCAATGCAAAAGTCAGACTGTCATTTTGGACAATGAATTCATGTAATCTATATTTAGGGTGGTGTATGTGTACAGTAATATGTATGTGTATAATACTTTAAACAGCACAAGGAGTCAGTAAAGTGGATGTAGTTATGTCTAAAATGTAATCTAGAGATGTGTCTGTAGAATTTGAGCTAACTATAAGCTACGTTTGTGACCTCATCCAAGAACTAGTGACTCTTCCTTTAGCATGCTTTTGTAGTTAGTGCTCCCTGAATTTTATGCCGCTGCTGCTCCACTTGCATCTGTGAGTGGGGCAGCATTAATGATAACTTAGATTCATAGAATCATAGAATAGTTAGGGTGGGAAAGGACCTTAAGATCATCTAGTTCCAACCCCCCTGCCAGGGGCAGGGACACCTCCCACTAAACCATGCCACCCAAGGCTCTGTCCAACCTGGCCTTGAACACCGCCAGCAATGGAGCATTCACAACTTCCCTGGGCAACCCATTCCAGTGCCTCACCACCCTTACAGTAAAGAATTTCTTCCTCATATCCAATCTAAACTTCCCCTGTTTAAGTTTGAACCCATTACCCCTTGTCCTCTCACTACAGACCCTAATGAAGAGTCCCTCCCCAGCATCCCTCTAGGCCCCTTTCAGATGCTGGAAGGCTGCTATGAGGTCTCCACACAGCCTTCTCTTCTCCAGGCTGAACAGCGTCCTGCAAGAAGGACTTGGGGGTGTTGGTCGATGAGAAAATGAACATGAGCTGGCAGTGTGCGCTTGCAGCCCAGAAAGCCAACCATATCCTGGGCTGCATCAAAAGGAGCATGACCAGCAGGTCGAGGGAGGTGATCCTACCTCTCTGCTCTTGTGAGACCTCACTTGGAGTATTGTGTGCAGTTCTGATGTCCTCAACATAAAAAGGACATGGAACTGTTGGAACAAGTCCAGAGGAGGGCCATGAGGATGATCAGGGGACTGGAGCACCTGCCATATGAAGATAGGATGAGAAAGTTAGATGTGTCTGTACCTGTGGTCATATCTCTGCAATGGGAGCACACCAACAGGGCAATTCCTGCTCTGAGGAGCTCACAGCCTGTTACAAATGTGTGGGATATTACCAACATCCAAAGGTCAAGGTCAGAAAAGAGAAGAAAGTATTTTTGGTATCATGTGACAGCCTCTCTTCTGTATTGCTGCCGAGTGTGATCCTAGACAAATGTCTCCTGACAGCTTCCTCACCTTCTCTATCTGTACAGTGACAGTGAAAGGATCTTACCCCAGAGCAACCACAATCTGTACTTTGTACAGTGTAAAAAAGACCATCCCAGAGCTATCTGAGTATAAGAAATTGTACCAATGGGTTAATTATGTGTGCCACTGGGTGACCCAGGAGTACAGTATCTCAGTGACAGTGAGGAAGGAATGAAGATTGTCAGTGCTCTTACAAGCAGATCTTAATCCAGGGAGGCTTACCGAAACCACACTCTAGTGTTTTGGACTTTCCTTAGCTATGGTTTGGATTCATTTCCCTGAAACATCTCTAAATTATGTAGTACCTTCTGCAACTCAATGTTTTTTTCTAAGCTATCACTTTAATTAGTACAATGGGTTTCCAGTTTGCCATGTAGTGACTAATTCCAATAAGTTGATCAAAGGCTGGTTAGAATTGCCTCTGGGTGCCAGATCTCGAGTCCAGCAGTAACGCTGGGTTACTTGTTTGCTCGGTTTTGCACCCTGAATATAGCATAACAAGACAGTGAAGAAGTGCAAGGGGCGCTCTACCATCCTATATCACCCCAGGGTCCTCAGTAGCTGTAGTTATCAGGAAATTATGTCAGTGTGTGTACTAGATGCCTAGGTTATTTTGGCACCTTTAAAAGCTAAATAAATAAAATAAAATGACTGTGAAAATACCTTTAAGAATTTTGCCTTGGGTAAAGGCCAACATGAAGTCAGTTGGCAGAGTCAGAAGGTCCCAGGGTGATTGCTCTTGCCATGGGATTGCTCTTCACAAAGTCTGTTGGCACCATGTGGCTCCTGTGTTTGACAGATAGTAAATCCAACCACAAACAGAGTTTTGGAGAAATTAAAGCTGTTCATGAATCCACTTAAATTTAGGAATGTTTCCCAGCAAAAGTAATGAGGGAAGGGTTTTGATATTATCAAGAAAAAGCAATTCAACATGTTTAAAAATGGAAATGTGTTGCTTATGGAAAGCTGAAATGTTGTGTTTCATCAGTCCTGAAATGAAACTTTCTTTTACTCCAAGATGACCTTTAGAAAAAAATCAGACCGTATTTCATTAAAAGCAAGGGAAGAAAGGCTTTAAAGGGATAAACAACCCAAACCAGAATGACCCATTTCAAGTTAACCCAAAATAAAATTTTAAATTTCCTCTATATCATTATAAAATTCATAAAATCTCAGTATCTTGCAGATTGCACTCCCCACCTCAGGTTGCTCCCTCTGGTTTATCTACAGATATCTCCAGGGTATTTTTCAAGACCCTTCTACCTTCCCTTGCACAGCTTCCCTCATGAATCCAGTTCTTCGCTCACCACCCCACCAGCAATCCTGTGCTGACATTCAGTTTGTTCAGTTATGTATTTAAAAGCAGAGCAAGCTGCCAGTTTGCTGGAGCTCTTTGAAGAGACCCACAGACAGAGGCCGACTGAATCTACTCCCTGGGGATGCTGCAAGTCAGCAGACTTCGTTGTTAAGCTGCTGGGAGGTTCAAGTGAGGCTACCCATGGAAAAAGGACAAAAAAAAAAAGAAAAGAGAAAGGAAGAAAGAAAGTCAGATCAGAACTGAGACCGCATAAAGTCAGACTGGAAACACTTCAGACAACTCCTGGAAAGTAAACAAAGAAAAAAGAAGAGAAAAAAGATAGAGGGAGAGTCTCACTGTTGGAAGCTATACCTGGGGCACTCGGCCACGGTCCTGATGGATGTGTGGAGATCATACTGTAGGCTGATTACCTGGCATAAAAGATACTGAACTTTTCAGGTGTTTCCCACTGAGAGACAGACACTGGAGGCCAGCAACACTCAACTGTTGCATAAAGTGCGTTTTCCTGAGGGCAGGGGAGTGTCAGGGTGCAAAGCTTTAGCAGTACCAGGGAGACCTGTGATCTTTGAATGGGCTCTATCTACAGGCATGGAAAATTACTGCTGTCTGCACAGTGAGGACATGGAACAGTGGAGAAGCAGCCCAAGAAACCCAGCTAACATGGTGGCTGTGTTCCTGTGCAGCTTTGTTGAGATTTTGTGCAGAGCCTGCACACCCTGGTAAATGGGAGAGCTATTGCTATGTGCAAATGCTAGGCATCTGCTATGTGTGCTCATGGCTGTAAAGGGTTCTTGGACCAGGTTATTCCTCATAATGCTGCTATTATAATTTTAAATGTCACCAACACTGGCTTGGAAGCAAAATGTATCCATTAAGAACCATTCATAAAAATCCATGTATACGGATCATGAAAGTAATATTTCAGCTGCAGGCTAAAATTTCCCTGATAAACTACATCTCTAAAAATAACACTTTTTTCCACCATATCCTATTATAAAAATTAAGACTGCAGTTCCACAGGAACTGCTCTTTAGCCCTATTTCTGCCTAGCTGCCTCCATCAGAATAGGAGCTCAGTGTTTAAATACAGCAATATCCAGTAGCAGTCGTTATATTCTTCCTGGGTTATTGCTTGTCTTTGAAAATACGGCCTATTCAGAGACAGAGAAATCTGAAAAAAAAAAGAAAGAAAAAAAAAATAAAACCTACTTATTACATATTTTCTTTTTGCTTTTAATTCAGGAGCTTCTTTGTGGCAGGACCAATTCCAACTTTAGCTCCTGTGAAAACTTCATATGTAGTACTAACAGATCTCCCGTTTATGGTGGAAACTCTGCAAAAAGAGAGGAAGGTAGCCTGCATGTAGGGAAGTCAGTCCCTCATGGCTGTGGCAAAGAAAGTGCTCCAGAAGTCCTAGGGAGAAATGTCAATGATAGGATGGAGGCTTAGAGGGGAAACAAAGGGAATGAAACATCAGGATGGTGTGTATCCTGGTGCCCTGTGTTATGAAGCTGATAAATAGGTCTGTCTTGTCATAAACTGATCTTTCAGTGGTGTTTGGCTTCCTTCCCAGATAATACGAGGAATTTCAGGAAAAAACAAAGCCAACATTGAAACCAACAGCAAGGTGCTTAGCTAATAGTGAAAGTGGTTGTTATCACTGTTATGGGTATTTGATCATGAAGTAAAACTTTTGATATCACAGAATCAAAGAATCACAGAACACTTTGCGTAGGAAGGGACCTTCAAAGATCACTTAGTCCAACCCCCCCGCCATGGGCAGTGACATCTCTATTAGATTGGGTTGCTTAAAGCCCGGAACAAATCTGGCCTTGAACCAGGATGCCCTATTATGTAGATGCCCATAATGGGGCATCCACACCTTCCCTGGAAAACCTGTGCCAGAGCTTCACTACCCTCATCTTTCTTATGTCCAATCTAAACCTGCCCTCTTTCAGTTTAAATGCATTGTCCCTTTTCCTATCACCACAGGCCCTGGTAAAATGTCTTTCTCCATCTCTCTTACAAGCCTTCTTTATATATTGAAAAGCCACACTAAGGTCTCCCAACTGTCTCAGCCCGTCTTCACAGGAGAGGTGCTCCAGCTCTCTTAGCATCGATGTAGCCCTCCTCTGGACTCACTCTAACAGCCCTACATCCTTCTTGTGTTGAGGGCCATCCTAATCAGTGTCTTCTCTACCAGGCTAATGGTTGACCACTACAACAATTCTGTCAGTGGCTGGATATAGTGTATAGTGTGTGTATAGTGTGTGTATAGTTGTGTATAAATACATATGTATTAGATGACAATGGCCCTGTAGTATTATAGCTGGAGTGACTGACACCTGGTAGGACCCGAGACTCAGGAGTCCCAGGAGATAATGTGTTCTCTCCTTCTAACTCCAGCACCTCCTTCCTGGTGGTACACAACCTGACGCCTCCCCTGTTACATGGCCCTGTGTAGCAGCCACATCATCTGTCTCATGATATGGCATCTTGCACAGGATTTGAGAATCGGACCATTCCTTTGGTTCACTTCTGCTTGGGCATTTGGTGTACCCGTAGCTAAGGCAGAGGCACAAAACACCGGGGTGGCAGAAACTCTGCCATGATGCACTCCTTGCCAAGCTGTCAAACTGCAGCCCTTGCTGTTGTAGATATTGGCAATGATCCTATGCTAGTGCTTGCCAGAGGCTTGTGAATGGTTGTCAAAGAATGAGGATGCCCTTCAAGATCAGCAGATTTATGATCTGGGAAGTCAAGTCAGATAAAACTTGTGCATTTCTCTGCCACAGCTGCACTGCCTCCTTTCTCTTCCATCAGTTTTGCAACTGCAGCCCAAACACAGTATCATCCTTATTTCCCCTCTCCTTTAGCAGACATTTCCACTCTTGAGGGTTGCAGTTAAGTTTGGTGCAGCTTTTTCCTTGGGGACTGAGGTTTTTGAGTGCAAAGTGAAGAATGTCCCTGTGGAAATTTATCTTGGAGCTGTTACTCTGGAGAATCTGCTCCCAAATATCTTCTCATTCAAAAAGTATAAAGAATGTGTACAAGTTTTGGAAACGAGACTTTAGGGGGTTTTTATGGTACTATTAACTTCCAGCTTTCAGTATCATCAACTACAGCATGGAAAAGATACTTTCAGTGCTATAAATTAAAACCTAGAAAACCTTGTGTTTATTGAAAAAGTAAGGATGCCTGCCAAAAGGGCTTTCTCTCTTGAGAATACTGAAGGTCTTAAAGTACATCTGCATGTTATCCTCACTGGGGTCTGACAAGGGAAAATAATCATGGGACATAAATACCTTTGCTTTGTCGTATCATATCGAGGTCTGAGAGATCTTTGGATCGTTTACATGTTTAAGAATAGAGGCTGGCAAGTTAAAGACCAGTATGCCTTCCAGCCTGGAGACAAGCTAGGTTTTCTACAGCTGCAGCATGAAGATTCTTCTTGGCTGAAGCATTAATAGCAAGTGCTGTAAAATAAGGCATCCTACTTTAAGACTACCCTAGCAAAGCAGGGTAGATTAAGGTAAGAGTACTCTGCACTTGAAAAACAGTTTGGCATTTTGTCTGAACACCGCTGTTCCAGAAACAAATAAATTCCAGACTGTGCAGGGAATGTTTTCTATACTTTCTTAGCTGAGGAAGAGGCATTTCTCTGTGTGATTGAGAGAGAGAGTTACTTCCATACACCAGCATTCCCTGCTGGCTAGAAAGAAAACAGCAAGTGCAATGGCCAGCCAAAGGAGTTTCCAAGAAACAAGACAGCTGTAAATCCTGTCTGCAAGGCAGGTATCAAGAATGACTAAATATAAAAAAAATCTCACCACATATAAAGGAAGTTTAAAAAATTACTCTCTTGGTGTAGTAATTTATTTATTCACTCTGGATTCAAGATATGCTCAAGGCCCAGCAACAGATTTGGAAACAAAACTTGAATGTCCGAAGACCCCAAGTGGTTTGAGCTGAGATTTGTACCACTTGCCGAACTCACATCTAGATTTTGGCTTTACTCCTTCCCCATCAGTCTTCCAATTTTTCAAATACAGAATAAGGATTTGAGCACATTCCTTTCTAGAGTTTCTAATTTCCCTCCTGCATCAGGGTTAAAATGGGCGCAGCTCCATCAACTTTTTAGCTAATATTGTTGGTATCAGAGAATGGACTCCCAGGTTTCGATTTGTGTCCTTGCTTTTAAGCAAGATCTGTAAGAACTCTAAAATGTGTTTAAGTCAGAATATATACTCATTTACCCTGATAGACATAGGCTAGTATCTAGCATCTGAAGAAGAGAAGCATGTATACTAAACAGAAACTTTCAAGTATATGTTATGACCTAAAGGAGCCCAAGCTGAGAACCTGCCTTTTCCCATCCATTTCATCCCTTGAACATCTTGACTGAATAGAACTTTCAGGGTGCAGTCTGTCCAGCACACAGTGCCCATATGCTTTAACACTTGGCCTTCAGATTGAAAAGAGTGGAGAGTCCTGTCCTAATTTTGAAATTATACTGTCTAATGTCTTCTGAAAACACACATCACCTTTAACACTTTATCCATTTACTGAGCCCTTGGCAGGACTTTTGCACCTTCATTCCTCTCTGACTGGGTGTTCTGGGAAATGCATTAAAGCTCAAAGCCTTCTGAAAAGACTTTCTTCCATATAATAATATTCTTTTAATATCCAAGTGAAGCAGCATTAAAGCATTTTGATAAATTTTTAAAAGAAAAACCAAAAACACAGGCTTGGAAAGGTATTCTGGGTATTGTATTTGGGCTGCCCTCGTAGCTGTTCAGTATTACTGAACTTTTACATCCCCAAAGAACTCTTGTTAGGGTTGGAGGCAAAGAAGTATTTCTGAGCAGTTTCCGTTTTTTTTATTTCATTGTGCGTGGTGTCCTCCAGGTGCGCAGGTCTGAAGGTCCCTTTTTTGGAAAAAGTAAGCAGCAAAACCAAGAAATGATGCCAGTCCTTGTGTACGTTTCACGGGTGGTTTCCAAATATTGTCATGGCGGTTGGGAAGCAACAAAAGTTGAGACTGTTTTCAGTTTGTTCAATGTTGTATATTCATTTTTCTAGCTGTTGAGTAAATTTGCTCTGAAGAAACTGATCCTTTACTTCTTAAGCTGTATTATCATTACTTCATATCCAGGTCAATATGGTAACATCAGCAGACAAAAGTTTTATTTGGCAGCTATTACACACACACATTGAAGTTCACGTGTACATGTATGTGCTATTTACTGTTATGCTCAAATCTATATATGTGCAGTTTTGTGTGTGTCTACATTATATATGTTTGGATGTGATAGATAAAATTTTAAAATATGATTCAGACTGAAAAGAATAAGTGGATTTCATGATTGATCAAGGTCAGTTTAACTCATGCTTGAGGTGTGTTATCCAGTGTATTTTCATGCAGGCAATTCCTCTAACCCTGGATTGTCTTCTCCCTAAAAATAAATATTTGGAAGGTATTTTATAGCCCTAATGTTCTAGTTCAGAGCCCAATTTAAGTACAGATTTGCTTCAGAAAACTCACCAAGTCATACCTGTGTTTGGGTAATGAAGTTTCACCAGATCTGTTAAGGATTTGATCTAATCATTTTACTTTCTGTGAAGGATATTGATTGTAGGCAGCCTCCAGAAATATTTATTTATTTATTTATTTATACTCAGTAGAGTGCTGGTAGGATCTGAGAAACTGGTAGCTTGGTCTTGCAAAAAAAGGATTCGGTGCAATGTAAGTGCAGACTAAGGAGAAAAGGACTCAACAAGAGGAGAGTGATATTTTGGGACTTAAGGATATCTTTTGTTAAAAGAAAACTTCTGTAAGTTCATACCTGCGGCCTGATTTTTTCTCTTTGAAAATGCATTCAGAGGAAGAAAGCCACAATATGAAGATGTTGTCTGTCCAAGGAGATTCAGGGTCACTCTTGCAGTTGGTTCTTTGAGCATTTCCCACATGAAACTGAGAGTGAGACTACCTGACAGCAGTAAAATAACAGGAATCCTCCTTCTTTCTGCACAGCTGGACCATCATGTGAACTAACAATCTCCAGTCATTTCATTTCAGAAATGTAGCCACAACATCATGGACTATAAATTACACAAGGTTCACAAATCTGAATGAACCTTCTCTTCCAGCCTTGCTTCAGTAACTGCCTTCAATTATTCTTTCTTCCTATATAGGTAATAGTTGATTTTTCCTGGTGTTTGGGTTTATGTAATAGCAAAACAAAAAACAACTAAGATGGTGGGCAAACATCTCCTCCCAGTTACAACTGTTCCAGCCAAAAAGATTACTGCCTCTGGCTACTTTTCATTGCTCCCACAACCACAAATCTTGGCCCATTCCTACATGCAGCTATGCTGCTCTGATTAGTACTTTCCAGCTACCTGAAGATTAATAAAGAGATATGCCGTGGTGGGGCAGTCATGAGAAGTTAGGAGAATGCAGAACTTAATACCCTGCATCCAACAGATGATGGATAAGGCTGAACATAGCTGAGCCTTTCGCTTTTTTCCTCCACTAAGTAGCTTTGAGCTTCTTTGGGCTGCTACAGAAGCGTTGCATAGTGGATGCCAACATGTACATTCATTTTCAGATGTGTGGATCCCAATTTGTGTGTCAGTTTTCAGATGTGTGTATTCATTTTCACTAGCCTGCTAGCAAGAATCAAAACTTCTAGTATAAATGCTTTCAAGTGATCACCACATGTTCTGTATTTTTTTCATAATGTCATCACACTGGTGAACTAAGCAAGCTGGCATAAGTGATTTAAGCTACTGTCATGACTGAGGACAGGGCGACTGGAAAGGCTTGGAGACTAAAGACTTGGAGACTAAAGCCTTGGAGACTTGGAAAAAGCCTTCATCAAGGCTCTGCCAGTGGTCATAAACTGGATTCTGCATGTTGTTTGCATGTGTAAGAAGAGATGGTCTCTGTCCCACACAGTTTACAGTTTGGCAGTCATCTTTAGTAGTTTCTTCCAATCAGCCTATTTAACACCATAGAAGAGAAAACCCATTGTGTGGCTGTAGGGGTCTCCTCCCTCAAGAAACACATTTTTCTTTTTTTAAATGTAATTTAATGCACTCCAAACCCAAATATTTGTTCTTTGAATGCATCCTCATGGGCCAGGAATAAACATCCCAGAGTGATAAATGGCAGTCCATGTGGGTGTGGATTTGCTGTGGGCATGCACATGCACACCCACAGGCTCGCACACCCACATTCATACAAGTATTTGCAAATGGTAATTGTTTGCATATTTAGTTGTAGAATTTTTGGCATTTGGACATTCTGCTAATTTTTCGAACTGCAGATACATTTGGATCAGATTAGCAGAAGCAGCCAAGGAGGCATATGACTCTCTCAGCCCAGAGACATCTGTTCTTACATTTACTAGGAGCAGAAGTAAAACAGAATTACAGACTTCTGTGTAGTGAGCATCCAACATAAAATCATCTTATCAGCAAGCCTATAGTTAACATAGCAGGGACAGCTCAGGTCAAGAGATAGATGGATTACTGGGTCTGAGAAGTTCAGAGTGATGGGAAGCAAATCCAGGAAGTAGTGATTGCTTGTTAGTCCCTCATTTTCTTGGGCATTAAATTCAGTTGCAAACGCATAAGTATGTTCTATTCACATTGCAACATGAGTCATTTGCAAAATGACTAAAATTTCCAGTCATTTTTCAAAATGATTGTTTCAGCCAGCCATTCGTTCAGTAAAATTACCGCTCCATTGATTTCTCAAGATTTGGCATTATTTTTCTACACATGTATTTCTATAGAACCATACAGTCACTTACTTGCACACTTGAGACTATTTTGTAAAATTATTTAAATTGTCAGTCATTTCTCAAAATGGACACATATCCCACATTATAACTGTGGAATATATTATGGAACCTTTAAGGCTATTAGGAGGATTATTACATAGTTATTATGGACACATCAACAAGGTATTTCAGAGTACTCTAGTTACTGGAAAATAAACCTTCACTCTGAATTCTTGTCCATAAGTGCAAGCAACTCCTTTTTAATTTTAGGTGCACAACAGCTTCCTGAATTGGTCTGCCACATATGGCGTCCCATCAAAATTTTTTCCAGTGCCGTAGAGATTGGATCCCTGAAGACGCTTTCCTGGAAAGGGAAGTTCAGACCTGGATGAATGGGTCAGATACTCCCCGTGCCCCTACTTATTGTCATAGATCCAAACATTTTCTCCAGAGAAGACTGTTACCCTGCTCAGGATGACCTTAATGACTCTCCTCAATGACTCAGGAGACCTTGACATGGTCTCTCACAGATGATTTTACTACTCCTAGCAATACTGTGTTGTCGTGCCAAGTGTTATAAGAAGACTCCAGTAGTAATACTAGGCTTTTCATAAATGCTCTCATTCTTGAGGATGTAATATGGTTGTGCTAGGACAACTTCAGCTTTGTAACATTTCTTGTAATACTGGGAACAATTCTGGTGACTCAGATTGCCTATGATGCTAGTCAGTCACAAAGGCCTGAAATTTTTAGTCACTGATTTCATAATATGATTATACCTTTACTTATGTGTATAGACATATAAGTATACACAGGGTTTTCACAGCCACCCAAATTATGAGTCTGAACAGAAGATTCCCCTGGCCAAGTACCGAGCAAGTCTCCTTTACCATCAATTATTAAAACGGCAAGTGAAGTAATTTAATATCTGAGATATTTAATTCAGCTAGTAATATTTTCATCTAAACTACACTGTAGTGTTTTTGCTTCTTTCTAACTCTCCAGGGTATTAAAGGGAAAGGGGGGGATGAGAAATTATTTTGTACCCACTGAGCAAGCATAATTATTAGCAGTTTTGCTTTTTCTCTTCAGTATGTTTGCAGCATGATGGTTTGAGTTGCAGAAGCTTTTACTGTCGTGGGTTTTGTCTGTAAGAGGGGAAGGTTGTCTAGAGCTGTACATATGTGTCAGTCTGAAAAAGAGAAAATCATACAATCATAGTATGGTTTGGGTTGGAAGGGACCTATGTGTAGTTCCAACCTCACTGCTATGGGCAGGGACACCTTCCGCTAGACCATGTTGCTTAAATCCTGATCTTTAAAGAGCAATGCAAAGGCAAATGTGTACTGCAGATTGCTTTATAGTGGGAGAGATAGCCAAGTTACCTTTTCAAATGCAAACTTGGGTCAAAGTTGGATGCAGCCAATGGCACCCTCCTCCCTTTCAGCTCTCAAAGTAAGGGCCCCGCAGCAACTCAGTGGTGATAGGTGGTTTGGTCTCCCCTTATTTTTCCCCATTCCACAAGCTCCCCTACAGTCTATTCATAGGCAGATGACCTTTCTGTGTTGCTTTACACACCCAGCATTAGTGATTTAGACCGAGTGTGCAGTTAGTTAGGTTACAGGCTCTAGATAGCCCTGCCTGAGCACCATAAGACACACATTTGTCCAATCAAGAGAAGCCAATACTTAGTGCTGGATTAAATACCTGGGGGTGGTGAGTTTTTCTTACAGACTTAATTTGATTTCTACAGGTATGTGGACCTTTTCCATCAGCTTAAATGGGATTTTAATCAAGCCTTAAATAGGTGGAAAAATGTTATCTTCTGTGAAAACATGTGCCTTAACACCCAGGTCATGCAAATATTTCCATACAAAGATGTGCTTCAGACATGTAAACTCTGTCCATTGCAGTAATTTCAGTAGGCAGTTCCAGATCTTGTCACATAAATACATGCAGTACTGGGGCTCTTGTGATACTCAGCAGGAGCTGCTTGCTTGTATATCTGCTACTAATTGCTATTTTTCACAGATTTAATGAGCCACTTTCAAATTTTAAAATAATAAACATATTGTGCATTGGATTTTCTTTCAGTTTGGAAGTGAAGCAAATTGTGCTTCTTTTGTTTTTTTCAACACTAACTGGGCATTAAAATGGAACTGTCCCTAAGCCTACAAATGTTAAAAAAAAAAAAAAGAAAAAATAATTCCTGAAGGAAATACATCTTTCTGCAGTTGTCAGCCGATACATTAGGTTTTCTGTGGCAGCAGAAGGATCATCTATGCCCATCAGTTGAAATTCCATTGTCTTATCCTTTTCCTTCTTGTGACAGGATCTGTTGCAATTGAAACAATTGGAAAATTTTCCTTTTACTTTCCTGAGTTCTGTCAGCGTTATCCCCTGTGACGGTGAGGATGGTTTGAAGTCTGTCAAAGTGATACACTGCAGGTTGAATTGAGAAAGAGGCCATATGTTATTTAGGTAGAATAGCTTATTGTCTTACAATAGTTTAAGAGTTATGAGGGGGTTTTCCCCTGATGTTAGTTAAAGAAGAAGCTATTTGTTAGAGACAAGCCTTTGCCAACATATACTTTCTAAACCATAAAAAAGTCACATGGTTTTATCTTATTCCCATTGAACATATTTTTTCAAAGCCAAGACAAGAGCATTCTGACAGTGGAGTACATAGCTCAGAGTAATTGCCCTAGCGCCCTTTGTGTCTGGGTGCACTTCTCAACAAACATTGACAGGCGTTGCAAGTAGTTGTCATGAAGGTAAGAAAGGGGGCCTGGTTCAACAACTGAGAGTAAATCTCATGTATTTTCACTACATAAAATAATCAGAGGCAAACACCATACACAGCTTCTCTTACATATTTTCAGAGTGGAATCACTGAAGGATTGCCACAGTTACATAGCTAAAGGTTTATCTTCTGATGCAATGGATAATACACATGAAAAGTCCAGCAGGAGGACTAGGCTTACAAATTATAGAGTATTATTATATTGGTGGTGATAAATCCCTAGTAAATTCAGTTTAGGACAGCCCCTTGGGGACTGCAGAGACATCAGTCTTCTCTGTACATACATGGCAGGTGGAGAAAGAGATCCTTGGGTTTCATTAATACTTGCTGATATAATTGACTTGCGCCGTTGGTGCTTTTAGGTTATATATTTCATTTCACACAGACTTGAGCTGCAATATGCAAATCCCTTCCATAGTACATACATGATCTTCTGTCAGTGAGTCTGCTTTTCTGTTTATCTGCTCTTTCTCTTCATTAAATGAAGGATAGATAGAGTGAATATCCCCTTAATATGATAGGCATATAAAATCAAAGTGTTAATGAGACTTGTTCTCTTTTGTGAGCAGTGGCAACAAAGGCTAGTAATTTTGGATTATTTAGCATTTTATAGGTGGCAGTCTTCTGTTGCTACAAAATTATTCAAGGTACCCAGAACTATGACTGTGAAGAGCTTCTGCTGACAGGGTATTAAAACAGTAGATTGAGTTCAGAGTCAGTAAATGCAAAATAACACATTAATAAGAGGAGAAAAAACCCTAAAAATTTCTGTACTGGGAAGTGCCTGCATGGAGTTCTTTTCTACAGTTTTATATAAAAGCTGTCTTAGGCCACCAGTGAAAAAGGCATTTGGGAATTACTAGCAGATAAATTAAAAGCAAAGAGAAGTTATATTGCATTATACTGCAATACAAATCCCAGTTCTAGAAATACTTCAATACAACTAGAAAGAAAGTATATCTGGGGAGCAGGAATGGTCAAAAGCATGGGAGGTTTCTGTACAACTTTAGACTGAGTAGACTAGGAGGACTTTTCTACCTGGAAAAGGCGCAATGGAGAGGGTACATCAGATCAAACATAATATATGGAAGAAGGAGCAATGGCCATTCCCTCCATCCGATTGCACAAGAAATAAAGGTCAGCAGATGAAAACAGCAGTTTCCCAGTTTGCTAGAGCAACTTGCAACTTTGCCCTTAACAAAAGCAGAGAAATGTTTGATACTTTTTTCTCTATTAGAACTATCTAGCAAAAAATCATGGCTTTATTGTCTCAACAATTGCCAACTTTGACCCAGATCTGTGGAGATAAATGCTGTTGGAAAGAAGTGCAAAGATAGAATACCTCTATAGATTTATAAAGCTGAAAAAAGAAAATGTGAGGCTTACCAAATAACTTAGCAGTTTGAGCATTCCTTTGCTGTAGGCAAGACATGTGGATGGTCCTTGTGTGGTAAGGCTCATAGGCAGCAATTCCCTCTATACCCTGCAGCTGGCAAAGAGAAGGGGAGTTTGTGACAATGGTGACCATGACCATGATGCACAAATAAAGATGGTTTAAGACAGCTGCATTACTCTTTCAGCTCTAGACCTTTCTTTTTTCTTTTTTTTTTTTTTTTGTTTTTTCCTCCAAGTCTAGGGAAAAATGGAAGCCCTCCTCCTCCTGTTATTAAGATCAGTTGCAGAAGAACTATGCTATTTTTATTATACACATATTCTTTTAGACTTAAAATGGTAAATGCTCCTGTACCAAGGCCGGAGTTATCTAATTTTATTTCTCAAGGACTCTCACACAGTAGCAAACCCTTCTGCCTTCCTTGTGCATGCCAGCAGGCAAGTGTTGATGTGCCCGGTACAGTGCAAAACCCATGAGCCAAACCAGCTGCAAACAGTAGCATCACAAATATTTGTTTGTAAGCCCTTCTATGGGGGCCAAACAATCAGTTAGCCTTGCAGTCTCAAGCAACAAGGATAAGTTTGGATCACAAAAAAACCTCATGACCTTCTCATTTATTTAGTAAAAGTAGTATTGAAGTTCCTGGTTTTATGATTACACTGAAATTTAGAAATAAACATCTAGGGAATTGTCACAAAAGGAGAATCTTCGCACCACAGGAGCATATGCCTTGGATTTCGTTATTTTCGTTTGATATTGCAAAGAGCTCCAGAGAATATGTGGGAACGCAATCCATGCAAGATTCTTGCATTAGTTAAACCTGACTCTAGAGCTACCTAAGTCTTTCTAAAACTAAAGGTGTTTCAATCATGTTGAGTTGGTGAGTGGTGAGGCACTGGAACAGGCTGTCCAAGGAAGTTGTGGATGCCCCATCCCTGGCAGTGTTCAAGGCCAGGTTGGACAGGGCTTTGAGTAACCTGGTCTAGTGGAAGGTGTCCCTGCCCATGTCAGGGGGTTGGAACTGGATGATATTAAGGCCCTTTACAACTCAAATCAGTCTATGATTTTATGAGTTTGAAGGTCTCCTTAAAATCCTTATACTATGAAGTTGAAAGAGCAGAAGGAAAATTATTTTATTCTTCCAGTAAAGGAACTAGAGGTTTATTGAATTCAGAAAGAAATACATGGTAATTCTGAATACAAATTACATATTTTGAGAAGACTTCCTATGTTAGATTAGTCCTTATTTAAGGCAGAAGGGAGAGTTTGGTTTCCTTGGGTTCCTCCTTTGGAAGGGGTTTCTGCCAAGTCAGATTTGCAAAGGCACACAGCAGGGCTATTGCATCTTTTCTTATAAATCATGCTAAGTTCATATCAGGCAAATGTACAAATCTACTGCTTGGCATTGTACCCTGTACTTTGAGTTAGCCACGTGCCATGGGTGTGTTCAAGTGAAAAATACTGTGTTGATTTTGGACACTTTGTGCTTATATAGATTCATTTTGGCCTGTGTGGGCCGGAAGAGAAAGCAATGACCTGAATAGCCAAGCATGAATCTCAGTTAAAACATTTACACAGCTGAGACCAGGAATCTCTCCTGTGCATAGAAAAAACAGTTGAAGCTGTGAAATCCTTTCCAACATATCGCTGCCTGAAAGAGCAGTGTGAGGGAAGGCTGGTCTGGAGATTACATTTGGATGGAACAGAGAGATGTTTCCATTCCCATCACTGGCTGGTGCAGAGGTCTGGTTTTTCTTCCTCCCTTTCATTGAAGTTGCCATCTATTGAAGCTGAGCAAATATAATAATAAAATATTCTGAGTAAAACACTAAGTTTTAAATTTCATACAGTGATAGAATTGCTTCTGTAATTAACAGCTTATCCCTCCTTTTTTGCCAGAAGAGTTTGTGTGTGTACGTTTGTATTTATGATTATGTATACCTGTATGTAGACACATATGCACAGATACACACATACTATGGTGACAAGTATTAGACTAGGACACTTTAGACTGTTCCCTAGAAATTAACCCAAAGGAGGAAAAATCCCCTTGACAGACAGTTCCTGTGCATCACACAGCATTCAGGGAGCCTAACACATTTTGAAAAACTGAGGTGGCAACCTAAAAGCTCACACTGTGACCAGGGCCTCAATACTCCCTGCAGTGCCCTTCGAGAGGCTTCAGGAGATTTTAAGAGAGCTCTTACTCTTGGTGGATTTGGATTTTGTGGAAACCAAGGCAGTTGAAAATTTTAGGTCTTTTATTTTGTGGTAGAGCAGCACCTTTTGTGTGGAAGGTAAATAAAGCCCTGTCACTCATTCTCTCAGCAGCCATCCTTTGAAGGGATGCGACAGCTCATGGAAATAACTCTGCAAAGAAAGGCCTGGGTCAGGACCATCAGAATGTCTTCTCAAAACTAAACCAGTGAGGGAGTGCAGGGCACCACTTTAGCAGTCACTTGAGACTGTTTGATGGTGGCCAGTAGAATAGCCCTACCTTGCTCCCACCCTTGGATCCCCACCCCATCCCTTGTGCTGGCATCATTAAATCACACAGCTGCATCACCTCATTGATCCATCTGGTCATTTCTGCATTACCTCTGTGTGTTGTAGGGTTCCATTTCATCCAGAGGAAAGAGTACATAACTGGAAGTAGTGGAGGAGAGCAGGTTCACTCCTGTCATGGGAGGAGCAATGTGAGTTTAGATCAAATCAAGCCCTGTGTGAAATCACACTCACTGGCAGAAGAAACCCAAGCAGAAGCTTGGCCAAGAACACTGCAGTAAGACTTCTATACTTACAGCTAGCAACAATGCGTTTTTAGTGCTAAAACACTCACTCTTATCTCCTGGATCTGACTTTTCTTTAATGCTGAGTAAAGACTGTGCAAAGTAGCTGAATATACAACTACTTCTCTCTTGCAATATTCTATCCCTACCAACATGCTAAGCACTGAGACAGCACCAATTCAAAGTGCCAGCTATGAAGTCACTAATGCAACTTTATGAAATAAATCTTAATGCTGTCTGGAGATCTCCCATCCAAGTATTAATGAGGCCCAGCCTTCCTTAGCTTGTGAGCTTCTACAGCACAGCTGTTGCAAGCCAACCAAAATGTTATCTTAAACATACTTTGAACTAGGGTAACTTACTGCCCTCCTGTCTGTGCACTATAGTTCAGTGTGTTGCATTACTTCAGATGTTACCAGTTTCTGCTCCAAGTATAAAGAAGTGCTCTTCTTCAGCTCTTTCTTCACTAATATAAATTTGCAGTGCAATGTACACACACACAAGAAAGAGGTAAATAGGGAAATAGGCAAAAATAGAGAGGGGGAGGAAGGAAGGGAGGGAGGGAGGGAGGAAGGGAGGAAGGAAGGAAGGGAAGAAGGAAGGAAGGGAGGAAGGAAGGAAGGGAGGAAGGAAGGAAGGGAGGAAGGAAGGAAGGAAGGACAGGAGGAAGGGAGGGAGGAAAGGAGGAAGGAAGGAAGGAAGGAAGGAAGGAAGGAAGGAAGGAAGGAAGGAAGGAAGGAAGGAAGGAAGGAAGGAGAAGGGAGGGAGGGAAGGAAGGAAGGAAGGAAGGCAGGCAGGCAGGCTGGCTGCACAGGCTTCGAGCAAGGAAAAATAGCAGAGAGACAAGGCAAAGAAGAAAAAAGCTCTCAGACAATAGTCATGTAGCTTCATAAACTACTGAAAGTCTTGGTGTGCACTGTGTTGAGGGGATTGGCCAGGAGAGCCAGTACAGAATATGTTAAAGTACATTGTGTGATTCTCTTAACTCAAATAAAAATATTTTGTAAATTCTGTTGAAATGCATAAAGCTAAACTTACATAACTGTTCTCAAAATATTGCACATAAGAATTTAGTTACTGCCATGTTTTCAAAATAAAAAGTAATACTGTATTATTTTTCTAGAAAATTCACATTAGATAGAGGCATTGTGGAGAGAGTCAGTGCCATGCATCTTAAACAGCTGTCATGAAGGATTGTGTGTATAGCAGTGAGGAGTGGGGAAATGGAATGTCTGTCATGAGGCATTGTATAATTTTATTTGGATTTTCGAACAGCTAGCATGTGTTACTGACAATACAAATGAAATGTTCACTGATGAAAAGGAAGGTGATAAGAAAAATACAGATTTAGTAGAACATCGAATTTTGTTATTTTGAATAACAGTCATAACAGGAAAGTCAAAGAGACTTTACAAAGGAAAACTTACCTTCAGTCTTTCCTAGAAACATATAACTGAAAAAAAAACCTAGATATGACCTCTGCATATCAACTTATTAGTCAAGATACATTCAATTACGAATTCTATATGTACATCAGGACTTGTAGATTATCTAATAAGCCCTGCCATCTACACAATAAGCACAGATAATTGCACCTTGCAAGAAATTTGTCATTAATATAGGATGATGTTGCTATAGTTGGAAAGTATGCAAAGTATGCTTAGGATAATTAGAGCAAACACATGAATCTCTGCAGTATCTCTGATACTGCTCAGATTATTCCCATCTGCAGTGGACGTCACATCAATGCTAGACTCAGAGTAAATATGGGCTAAACCATCCCATTTGACACGTTTTTGCCTACCTGGGGAGCTCCTAATAAGGAAGAAATAGGGTGGCAGATGACTCAGCTATGCTGCTATTGTGGCTGGTAGGATCAAAGGAACAGATGAGCTCCAGGAAGTTCACACACTGTGTATGACACAACACAACGCAAAGGCTCTTCGACTTAATATAATGAACCACTAAAAATATACTAGTGTTGTAACAACTCCAGAAAATAGCTAGCATACACAAATCTAAAAATACGGATCCTATTCTCTCCCCACAGGATACCAATAACGTCAGTGGGAACCCACTTTAAGATAGTGGGAAGTCTATGGTAGTTGCTCACATCCTGCATGAGTCCATGTCTCCTTGAAATCCACAGCCATTCCTTTAGGACTGCTACTTGTTGTAATTTACCAGGCTGTGACATTCAAATTGTTTATACTTTCCCATTCTCTCCTAACTCATGCTTTTCCTTAAGAGAAATAATCTGAGAGTGGTTTAAGCTTGTGTTAAAGCAAACTTAAAGTTTGTGACCCCATGGAAATAAAACCCTAGGAGTGATGACCTTTCTAAATTCCCCCCCATACCCTTTTATCTCAAGGCAGTGCTATTATTTAACATGTGCCCAAGACTGGTTTTCACTGCATTTTGTTTGTTTAGGGGTGTTTTCCTCTTTTTCTTGAGAGGACTCATGAGCTTGGTCCTGAAACAGCTGACTTCTAAAGGAATTTGGATATGAGCTGGCATCTTTCGTCTTCTCTCTTTTAACAAATTATCAATGCTAAGTACAGCTGTTTATAGAATAGTGCCTTATTTGCTTCTGTGTGCATGTACTGCCTCTTATATTTCCCATGTTCAGACGCACAGTATTTTTTTTTTCCACGGCTGTGCTTCTGCAATCCCAGATGGCAAAACCAGTCGCTGTTCTCAATGTCGAAAACATGCCAGTTTGCTTTCTAGGTAAGAAGCAGTACACCAGGAGCTGGAAAATTAAATCACAAATGTATAGCACCCCACGTGGCATGCCAAAAAATTATAGCAACCACAACAGAACCATTATAGCAACATGTAAATGGTACCATGTCATAGCACCATTGCTCCTGTTCAGAAATAACTACACTGTCTTTGCTTTACTCTAAGGTAGCACTAATATACAGAGGTTATTCTGTTGACTTCAGCAAAGTCACTTCTGGCTATCACTAAAACACACCAGGCCACATTTAGCACTTAACTGAATAACGAGAAGCCAGTCAGTTAATGGTACACCATTTCATTAAGGAAAAAGTGCCCTTATTAATCATTTGCATGGGCTTAGTCTCCTACTGTTTTATGTTTTTTTGGTGTTCTCCATTTCTAGGCAACCTACATTGCCTCACAGTTGCATAACCTTAAATTTGGGGGATATTATTCTTTTCCATTAACATTGGGGCAGTTCTTGCCCTGCAGTATTTTTCATGCAACTGTTGCTGAAGTCAGTAAGGTTACATTGCTCTGCAAAAATGAGACAGGATCTCATTTATCACATTGCCAAGATACCAGCAGTAGCCTTAAAAATACAGTGCTTTTATTATACCTCATCAGTAAGTCTGCTGGCTTAATCTGGATATTTTGACTATTATGCCAGTAGAATTTGTCTTGGACAATTCAGGTATTGCCAGGACTTTCTGTTTCAGATAAGGTTTAGTAGGTAATAATCCTTCTCTCAGCGTTTTCTATTGGTCTGAAATGATAAACAATGAGTAAAAAATTGTATAATGCTGACAAAATTCTGGGTAACCATGAATGAAGCTTTGTTCCTTGCGCTCTTCTCTCTTTGTTTTTATGGCAAACTAAAATAAACACCTGAGAACTAGTCTCCCCATGTGGATGTCTCTCAGGTAGCTAACTTACAATGAAATAAATGCCACAAATGCCAGGTCTGCTACTCACCAACTCACAATATTACTGTGTCCTTCATCAGAGCAGGCTTATGCTCAATTAAAACTTGTAATTAAAACTGGTCACAACAGAGAAAGTATTATATGCTATCATAGACCCTGAGGACAGGTAAACTCATTCATTGAGATGTGGCTTGCAGTAGGAGGTAGGAGGGAAAAGACAGTGGGACAGATTAATATGTCAGTGTGGCAAGGAAAGGACACCAGCCTCAGTAGGCTATGTCAGCTTTTGCTTATTTTCTGTGTATCCTGTGATCTTCTGCCACTATCAGATGAATATTGCCAGGTTCCTATGCTTCAGAGCTTTTCCACTGCTTATCAAAACTTTCAGCAAAATTCAGACTGTATCTCTCCTCTGTCCTTCAACCACTGATGTAACACTGGATCACCTTTTTCTTTTGTTTTAATCTTTATCTCTGTGAAGAATTATTTGATTTCCAGAAATATTCATCTTCTTGATCAGTTTTATCACAAGCGCAGCCGAATGTGCATAAATATAGAAGCCTGTTTATTTCAAGATATTTTTTCCATGCTGTGTCCGGTCAATGGTTTAGTTTAGAATTTAGGGAGTTGAATGAAAACAGGGCTGAGGCACTGGATCAGCTCTAAAGGGTGGGGAAGAACAGTCTTCCCATTATTTGAATTCTCTGCCTTCTTTACGTAAATTAATAGCTATGCTCCAAACAATAAGAAAGTCATGTGTGTAGCAGCCAGTGGATTATTTTTAAATACCTAACTTGAAAGTTATCACCTCCTTATTTTTTAAAGAATTTCGCGTCTTATAGGGCTTTCCACAAGCACCCAAAGATTGAATTTGGGATTTTCAAATGTATGTGCTATGATTTTTCTTAAGTGATTTTTATCTCCAGCTCACATGGACACTTGAAGAAACCAGAAATAACTTTGTGCTCAAAGTGCCTTAACTGTACCTGTTCATCCTTGGGAACAGAATTTTAGTTTAAAGAGAAAGGAAAGAATTTACCATATATAAGATGATCTTTATATAAGGTGTGTGAAGATGGTCTATTCCATATCTTTCTGGTGTTCTGAGCAAAATTACATAGACTTCACAACCTCAGATTAAATGGAAAAAGTCAGTAAAAAGAAAGGAAAAGTCACAAGAGATTTAGATATGCCTTAGCTCTTCCTTTAGCAGCTACCCTTAGGCACAGAATCAGAGGCATGAACAGGAGCAGAGACCTTTCATGCCACCTGAAACATTGTGCGGATATTAGGATCACACATACAGATTTGAGAAAGACACAGCTTTCATCCTCAGTCTGCTCTAATGTCATCTCCATGTAGAGACAAATCCTTGTGTTTTAGGCTTGTTTGGGCAGAGCTCCTTTTTATATTGTTTTAGGCCTTGATCAAGGAGCTTTAGGGTCTCCATGTTAATGTTTTCCAGCCAAAGAAGTTTTCAACCTGAGAAACTTTCAAGTGCTTCCTCCAAATTTCTAGAGGTACTACTCAGGCGGCCTTAAACTAAGCCTCCAGCGTCTACCATCTCAGCCAGCAGATTGCTTGTAGCATCCCTAGATTCATCAATAGCTAAAAAATCCTTTCTGAAAGCATGAGTACAGTATGCAGGTCCAATGCCCACCTATTTCAGGAGACTGGAGAATTAGAGAAGGCCCAGCAAAGACACCAACAATGAGCAAAGGTGTATGTGGTTCCACCACACAAGCATCATAAACTTAAAAGACATGATTGAGAGGGGATATGGGAGAAGTCTCTAAATTCAGAAGGCAGAGACAGCAGTTAACCATTAGTGACTAAGTTTTGCAACACAAGCAGTGGGGCACAAAAAATTACATTAGCAGGGGGAAAGCTCTCTGTTTTACTGGGCATCATATAGTAACTTTATAAAGCTCCTTGCCATGGGACAGTGACAAGAGTGATACTGAAATAGGTTCAAAGAATTCACGCCGGAAAGCTCTATCGGTAGGACATGACTGTCAATATTGAACATCCAGCTCAGGAAGTCCCTGAAAAGCAGAGTACCCAAAATGGAAGGCCAAACAAGGAAATGAATAATGTTGCACATCCTCAGTTTTATACTCTCCCATAAACATCTTCTTCTGGCCGCTGCTGGAAACAGAAGGCATGTTACGTAGCCATTTGATCTTCTGGTACTGTGTTCCATCTCCTCTTCCTTTTCTTGGGGCATGTTCTCCATCTTTAAAAGGATCATCTTTGAAACTTGTAAAAGGCAAAAGGCCTGTGGTGTATTATTCTTTTCTTAAAAGCAACATAAAGGCTGTATAGATCTGGTTAAATTAAGACACACTTCTTAGTCGCACTCTGCTGCTCTTTCCTCATTTTTGGCTTGTGTTTCTCGCGTATTACACCAGTGTCTTCTCAAGATTTCAGGTCACCTCAGATTTACATGGCTTCCATTGTCTACCTTTGAATCTTGCAATGAGATTCTTGCATCTTTAGCATGATGTTCCTCTAAAGGTGTACATCCCTTTCCTCTAAGACTTCTGTCTCTGCAGAGAGAGACAGAACCTTCTTCTGAGGTTTAAATGCTGACTCAAACACCTGGCTCTTCTTCTCCCTTCTGGGAAGTTTCCACTTCCTTGAGCCTTTCTTCTCTGCAAAGAAGTTTCAGAAAAATAGGTCTAACCAGGGAGCAATTGCTCCTTTGCTCTTCCTGAGCCTAGTACAACCCAAACACAGGCAACTGAGTCCATTCCTGGGCAGAGGCATTAGTGGCATTCACTCTTCCCTTAACCTATAGATTGTCAGCTTAGAGCCTAGTAAAAGGTTATCATAACACTTAAAGAAAAAAGCAGTTCTGAAAAGCAAATGAAAATACATATTTTCCCCATACATAATTTATAACATAATCTTCATCACACAAACCTAAACCTTGCCTATATTTGCAGCAGCAATATGTTGCATTTGAACCAAAGGAGTTGCTGTGAGGCCTGATCCAACGCCCACATAAGTCAATGGGAGCCTTTAAATTCACTTCAGTGGGTGTGAAGCCTCAGTACTTGGTTATTTTGTGGACATTTACGTAAAAATGATGTTTTAGTTTTTGATAAAAAAAACGAGCAATGTCAGTGACAGATTGATTCTTGAACAAGGGCCCTTAGTGCTACTGTATTGAAAATAATAAGTACAATATATTGCAGATCTGTTTGTTATTCCTAGTGTAAAAATAGATCAGTCCAGCCAATGGGATTAACCACTCAATTAAATCTTGGCTGGTTTCTTTATTGTTGTTGTTGTTTTTAAATAGTTTTCCTGTTCTGTTGTTACAGATGAATTCTGGTAAATATTTATTCTTACACTTGCTGTAAGCTTATTCTTTTCCTGGTGGGGCACTGCACAGCTCCAGATGTGCAGAACTGAACCTTTTCAAAAACAAAGGGGGCCCTGAGTGTAGCCACACAACAGAGAGGGGGAAAAAGGCTTGTTGCATCTCTAAGAAGTTGCTGTGTGTGGCTTTGCTGAATCTCAGATCTTAGGGATGTTTGACTTGGCCGCAGCTGAAAAGAGTTAGGACGAAGAATTACAGACAGGAAAAGGGTAAAATCTTGCCTCTAGAAAAATCTTGATTAAGTTTGAGTGAATTTTTCCTACTAAGATCAGACTCTTTGAGCTGAAATTGCCACAATTCAGACCCAGGCCTGTCATTTCGAGGGGTGGTGGGAGTGTGCCATGATCCTTGTCTGTGTGGGAGCTCTCCCAGCCCCTGGTCCCTGACACCAGGACAATCCCCTGCATTGAGCAGAAGGGGTCCAGGGCACAGGGCAGGAGCTGTGAGCATCCTGGGACAGCAGCAGCCCCGGGCAGGTGGAGCCAAGTCCCTGCATGAAGCGACTTGTGTCGTTAGCCTGACCAACAGATCTGATGCCTCAGACTGCTTCACCATTCCTCCTCTCCCCATCTACTTATATTCTTCTGAGGGCTTGCTTTCTTTCCTGCTTATTTGTCGTGGTTTAAGTCCAGTCAGCCATGCAGCCCGTTCTCTCACTCCCCTCTCTTTCTTCCCCCCACTCCCGGGTGGATGGGGAGGAGAATCGACAGAATGCAACTCCCACAGGTTGAGATAAGAACAGTTTAGTAACTAAGGTATAACACAGATCACTACTGCTACCACCAATAATAATAATGACAAGGCAAATACAAGGAAAGAATACAATTGCTCACCACCTAAAACCCAGCCCAATCACGCAGTGCACCCCCAACCTTCCGTGTCTCTGCTCTGTGCTTTACATCCTGGGCATGATGTGCTGTGGTATGGAATAACCTCTTTGGTCAGTTTGGGTCAGGTGTCCTGTTTCTCCTTCCTCCCGGCTTCCCCTCCTCCCAGGCAGAGCATGAAACTCAGAAAGTCCTTGGCCAGACCAAAACATCACTAAGCAGTAACCGAAACACTGGTGTTATCAGTGCTGTTCCTAGGCCCAAAATCAAAAACACAGTGCTGCACCAGCTACCAAGAAGGAGAAAAATGACTGCTACTGCTGAACCCATGACATTATCAGAGCTCTTCAGCAGTCCTTCTTCTGCCACTAAGGTGGGGTTTCACTTCTCCTGCAGAGTTTGCTGGCTGTACGAAATGCTACTAAAGGAGCAAGAGCTATGTTACCCAAGCAAGTTATTCTGCACAATATCCAGCCATAAGCTGCTGACACAGCTTGTGAACAAGTGCAGTATCACTGGGGCACCCACAACTTCATTTTCATCAGCTCACCTGGCCTCTCCTGTCTTGGCAATATGCCTGATTTTCTCAAAGGGAAAGGGACCAGTGTCCCATGGGGGAAATGTGTGTTGAGTTACATGCACTCAATCATGAGAGGATTCGCGCTGAAACTGTGTTTAGCTCACCGAAGAAGATAAATTCTTCCTTTTGGGGTTTCCTTCTTTTGACAAATAAGTGACACATTGACCATTTTGAGGCTAAAACAGACTTTCAGGGCCTTTTGGGTGCCTTGAACAAGTAGAATTTGAGTAGCAACAGATCAGGGCTCCTAGCAGCTTATGGAGGCCAGGCCTGAGATATAGCCTGGCTGGGCAGGACTGGCCTCACTCCACTGGTCTGATCAACAGGAAGGTCTTAGTCCCCTCTGAGCGTCCCCTGCAAAACACAGGGACGCAAGGAGGCAACCCGGAGAATGTATGTAAAGGAGCATTTGTTTTTGTATGGGGCTTTGAATAACTTGGTTCTAGTGGAAGGTGCCCCTGCCCATGGCAGGGGTTTTGGAACCAGATGATCTGTAAGATCCCTTCCAACCCAAACCATTCTGTGATTATATGATTCTATGACTGAGCATATTAATGATAAAGAAAGACAAAAACAAAACAAAACAAAACAAAACAAAACAAAACCAACAAACCTTGCCTTCCTTATTAATACACATGTCTTGGCTGCAGAAATGTTTTTTTGCCTAAGAAATGGAGCAAGATCAGTGCCTTCTCTCAGTGGTATTTCTTCATGTTTTCTGGTGCCTTGTAAAACCACAAAAGCCAGGTGGAGTTACCCCAACACTTGGCAAATATTATACAACTGTTTGTTATATGAACAAAGTGGATGACAGATGACCTTCTGAGTTACTGTTTCCTATTGCACATGTACACTGAAGCTGGAAACAGACTTCCAGAACATAAAAGCAAGATTTGTTTGCTTATCTTATTATATTCTAATGTGATTTGAGGTAAACAAAAGACAACTATGGGCTTTGTTATCTTAATTATCCTGTACAGCCAATATAGAGCAGGATTGCGCTGCACGATTAGACATAATACTTATTGGCTTGCAAATTATTAACATAATTCCAGAAATTGTACATAATTCAGAAAATACTTTTTCTAACAGCCTGTCCTAAGGACAGGTTTGTTCAGACCTATGTTGCATAATGGGATAAGAAGAGATACAGGGATAACACTCAGCTGGTATTGAGGTGCTGCCTGTCAGTTCCGCAGAGATTTTCTGCATATTTCTTAGCTGGGGGTTTTGGCACTGATCTGACAATATAAATAGTTGTATTTTATGATACGCAGTGAAATTAGGGTTCAATACAAAGCATGTGGGAGTCAATATACAAGCTGGATTTGTCCTATGTACCTAACAGTTTTTAGTGAAGCTAGCAATGAAACACTGTAAGACTCACTGAATAACGGTGGGGTTTAGGAGCAGAAGAGTTACACCTCATCAGGTTGGACTATTTTAAGATATTTTGCTTGCAGATATTGAGACTTAGTCTTTCATGCATTCTTCATGGATCAACTAGAGCTTAGTTTCTGCTGAGATGGAGAGAGATGGGTGGTAAGAGGAGGAAAAAAAAACTGAATGAATATTTGATTTTTTAAAATGTGAGAAAATTCAAATTAATCAGAGTAGATCTGCAAGGGAAAGATTAAATTCTGCCAGCTCCAGTCTTAGAAATAATCCCCTGTAAATGTACCAAACTAGTCACATGAGCTAAATTTTACTTTCAGACTCTTTCCTCAGATGTGTTCACACCCTCCCAGTATGTTTCTAAATATTATTTCCACTAGAAAGGCTAAAACACCTTTGGCTTTTCTGATTACACATACGTGATGGTGTGATGCATTTTGATGATGTTTTTTCAATATTCATGACAGACAGTCCCACCCTTTAGGCTGTAACTCCCTTTGATTTCAGGCGAGATTTTTGCCTAATGATCAGGCCTTGGGGTATTTGGCTCATCAGTTGTAATGTAATCAGCTAAGAAAACTTGAATTGACAAACAGCGGGAATCATAGCACAGGCTGCTGGCATAGCAAATACGTTTCAGGGTTTATGTGTAAGAAAAATCAGCACCTTAGAAAAAATAAAAATTAAAAATAAAAATTAAAATTAAAATAGAAAGGCAGTTGATGTTGTGTGTGCTACTGTGTCGTCCAGTTACAATAAAAGACTCAAGGAGGGACTCAGACAATGTCGTCAAATGTCAAACCACCCAACAACTGTTTCAAGTTGCTGAAAGTTGTTGAGAGAAAGCAAATTCTCAACATTCTAGGGGCCTGAGTGCTCAAAGAGTTTGTGTTCATGCAAGAAGTACTACAGATCTAGCACAGAACTTTGAAATCTGTGCCTGGATATAGGCATCCCAACATCTGAGGCCATGTGACGGCACCCCACTGATGCCAATCAGATGCCACTTAGACTTAAAAATAGGCCAGTAAGGAGACCACAGTTGCAGTGATTCACAGATAATGGACCACTTACAATACTCAAAGTTGTAGACCAGATATCCAAACCTGGCCCACATAACTATATGAAACAGCTATGTAATATTTCCAAGTTTTGATTGGAAAGGAGGACCATGGTTTGAAATAATTGTGTTTGATACCATTAACTCATCCAAGTACCTGAAGTCCACTGCCTCTGAAGGGCAAAGCATTCCCTGACTGAATTTCTAGACTTAACTAGTGTGAGCCAGTGAACTTCATCCCAGTACATACACTGAATCTCTTAAGTTTGAGCAAGGATTGTCAGTGAAGTATTTTTGGATGGCTCCTAAATTTAAGTCAAAGACTTAGAGGAGAAGTCTTCCCAGGGAACAGCAACAAGTGAACTTAATGAAGCCAGATGGCATAACATATAGTTTTGCTTCTTCTACTGAAATTTTACACAGCATCAGAAAGTGGTTCTCACTTTTGTAATAAAATGTTTTCTGTCCAAATGCTGGGCAAAAAGCATCCAGTCTCTGAGGCTTTAGCCACCAAAGCTCCTAGTGTTTCTTTAGAGCATTTTCATTTTCTGAACAGCATAAACGATGTCACTTATTGATTGCCAAACGTATTTCATAATTTCAGTAACCTCCAGGGGACTGATTAAGTCTGAAATACTTTGGCCTATTTTAAAGAAAGTCTAATCGTGTTTTTAAGTCAGCCTTGGAACACATGATTCTTTATTAACCTAATCAGCCTCCATTATCCCATTCCCAAAGTTCTATTCAAGCCCTGTATTTAGTGCAAAGTACCGTGCACTGGTTAATTAGAGCATATTATCTTGGATGAAAATGCTGAATCTTATTCTGCAGAGTCAGTGCTTGGAGAATTTGTTAATACGCTGCGTGTACCCAGATTGGTTCTTATCTGAGCCTTGGCATGTGTTAGCAGTGCAATTACCTACTTGCAATTGCTGCCTGCTACTTGGCAAAAGGGAATGTTGAACAGAGGGTTATTTCACTATAGATAGAAAGTGAGTCATTTTGATTACTCAGTCATGTCCTCTCCTACTTATGCATGCACAATGGGAAAGTATGATGGTACCAGAGAAAAGATAAGCAGGATGTGCTAGAGTCATTTCTCTTATTCACCATTTAGTTGTAGCAAAACTAAAAAAGCCAATAATTATAATTTAACAAGAGCAAGTAATGACATCTCACCTTTACACATTTAGAAGGCGAATCTGAATTTAAAGGGAAATAACAAGTTAAATATGGCAAGAAGTAAAGGATGTAGATAACTCAATTTCATTTTAGCTTACCACAGTTTCCAGTCAGCTTGGCTTTCTGGTCTTTGTCTTTCTGTTAGTGTTGCAAAAAGAAGTGTTTCTGTCCAAACAGCATCCTGCTTTAAGTTAGTGTAACACACTTTACATTAAAAGTGTGTTTATAAAATACACTCTTCCTAATCTAGTCTAAGGATATTGAATAGACAGTGTACATCAGTTAACATTTGTACAGCTTTCTACTGACTTGATAGCCCTGATCTCATATTTAAATGACCTAGGCTTCTGTCTATTGAGACTCACAGACTTTCAAAACTATCCCTTATAGACATATCCCATTATTTTTAAAGATTTTTCATTAAACTGCTCACCAATTATGGGCCATTTTCCTACTGAAAGAAAAGTATTATTAAATTCAAGATCTGCAGTAGTAAATACTACATCCCTAAAAAGACAGAAGTAAACTGTTTACCTCTGCAATAACCTATTCTGATTGATGGTCTGTTCATTGAACGAGTTATGCGTTATCTATGTTAATTAATGTAGTAATGCTCCATTAATCTAATGCAATCTGTCATGTTATTTCAAAGATTGGGAGACTATTTCCATTAAGTGTTTAATTTCATCCCCATAAGGTTTAGACTAATGTTGTTATTCAATGCATGCATATTTGTGGTCATACATCTGACAAACTTCTGACAACATCACATGAACACAACAGCAACATTTTAAATGAGCATTGAGACAACACATATCGTGCCCTCCTGTCACACAGCATACGCAGTGAACATTTTAATCTGGAAAAGAGAATAATAAATCTCTATGCCCTTTGTGATTTTAAAATAAAATAGTCTATTTCAGCCCTCATGATACTGTAGTAGTACATCAAGTAAAACAATAAACAGTTTCAAAACCAGTAAGTAAAAACTAAGAACTTTCTGAAATGAAACACTTCCTTAAAAAACTGCGGCAACCCTGAATTACTGGAAAAGCCCCCTAAGATAGTGGCTACACTGATGATACATACTTCTTGACCTTTCTCCAATGCACTGCACCTATCCCAAAACCTTCTACAGTAAAGTTCATGCCTCCCACAGTTGAGACCACTTTCCTTACTGAGTCCTAGCTTCCAATGGCTCTTTTGTCCCTGCCCCTTGCAAAAACTATGATGTGCTCTTTCTCCTCACCCTTGCCTCGCCTGAAACTTCCCACTCTAGACGGTGTTCAAAATGAGGGATGAGGCTGATTGACAGGACATAGAGCAGTTTCCAAACGAGGGAGTATGAATGAGGCTTGGAGCAAAGACAGAGGTTTGAAGCCAGGTCCACTATGAGCACTTAGGGTGACAGTCAGGCTGCAGGGATGAAGGCTGAGGACCTGTTCCTGTAACATTTAAGCAGTAGACCTTTCCTAATGCAGTTTACTTTAGCCACAGTGCATCAGAGCACGTCAAAAAACAATGCAGCCCACATAGTGAAGGGGACCATAACTCCCAGTTGGGAGGCAGTTCTAGGGGCAGGAGGCAGTAATCCTCCCGGAAGACCATCTGCCACCACCACAGCACATGGGCTGAAAAGCTTTATGCAGCAAGAACAACTTTAGATATTTTCTGGTAAAAAAACAATAATCAGAAAACCTTGACATTTTCTTATTTCAATTGAAAATATTCTTCATTTAGGGAACAAAAATTGTTGACCAGCAATTTGCCCACACTGTTACATTTTTCATTAAACAAAACCTCTGACCACTGTTTTGATGAGACTTTAAATTTGCATGGCTTCAAATTTCCTTTTGGTATTCTATCTAAAAGCTGGTGCTCAGTGAAAAACTGTAACGGTTCTCTGCAAATGAGAATATTACAACATGATTTCAGTAAAAAAGATGAATAAATTCTGCCCAAATGGGTATATTTGAACCTTTCAGAATGAAAACAACTTCAAGAATTCTGTTTCTTTTTCCACCAAATGATTTCTCCATTTCTCAGCCATCTCTAATTATAACAATAATTTGCAGGTGTTTCCTGTTAAGTTGGTAATAACTGTGTCCTGGGATAATAAAACTCTTGGGCTTGGCCCATTTATCATATTTAAATTATAACTTAAAGGTGCATCCTGTTTACAAGGTAATAATTATATATGGGACTAAACAAACTCCTCTGGAGCCACTCCAGTCTATTGTGTTATGTCGGACTGGAGCAGGGGCTTGAAGAAAACTTAGATGGATAATTCCATAGGTAGCAAAAGTTGACTTCCCCTTCTGCACAAAAAATGCAGAAAAAAAGAGTTGTTATTTTACCTATATTAGGAAATTAACTTTGAAAATCTAAATAGCCTCCAAAATGAGTGATCAAATGATCTTAAAGCCTTTGCTGACGTCCAGACAACTCAGTCAAAACACACCCATCCAAATTCTTTAGGGTGGACGTCAGCAGATGTAAATGCACAGGCACACGTTTGTCTTCTGTGTCCTTCCTGCAGGTCTCATGCCCCTCTTTGACTGTGATCCCCCAGCTGGGAGGCAGCAGTGCGATAGCCCCATTCCAAGGACACTAAATTCAATCTCCTATATTCCTCCTTGCTCTGCATGGTGGCTAGGGCTTTAAAATATGCCCTTTTCTGTCAGAAGGTTTACAAAATTACAAACCTGGGGAGGAGGTCAGCCATTGGCCTTGCAAGTCTTTTGCTAGGCAATTGCATTGCAATGAGATTTGTTTTGTCATGCAGAGCTTTCTTCCCACCTTGCCCCAATCCACAACAATGCCATAGGTCCAAATTTCCAGCTCCTTCCCCAGCACCAGCTCCCTTCTGCTGGCTGGTGCTTTCCACCTCAGTTACTTAACAGCCTGCAGAACCTTGTGCAGTGGGACAACAGTCATTTCTTTGTCGAAGTCAGGACTTAGGGGGCTGGGGAAGGAACTTGGCTTGTCCTGTGTACATAGGAAAGTAACAACTTCAGCACGAAGCACAGAAAGAGATACTAGCATTCAAATAACCCACTAAGAAAATAAACTCCAGAAGCGACCAGTGCATTTGCTTGCATTGTAGCTTTGCTTCAGTGTTTCACTGTTATTTCTTAAGAGCAAAAGAAGCCCCAAACATTTTTTTCTCCTTTTTTTTTTTTTTTTTTTTGCTACATACTGCACAGTATGAGTAATTCAAGAAGAGAATAAAGGCCAGCATTGTATAGCACACTTTCTCATGCACACACAAACCTCCTTCCAGCTTACTGAAGGAATCAAAGGGTGGAGGGAGTGTCTCCAGCTTTTCATGTAAATGACGTCTTTTTTTCTCTGGTTTTAATGCCACCATCAACTCAGTGTGATGAAGCATTGATGAATAATGAGCCCATGACACATCGTACTTTTAGAACAGCTCATATATTTGGCATACGCCAGGGCCCATTTGTGTCAATTTTTCTTTTTCCCCCCACTCAGGCACAGATTTGTAAACATTTTTACCATAACTAAGAAACGCAGTTTTATTGTCACTCCTTGGGGAAGCCACACTGAACATCCATGCGGCTTATACCAGTTGCCCTCTTTCTTTAGGTTGCTGTAAGGCAGTGAGCTCAGCTCTCACCATTTGAGCAGGAGCTTGCAAAAGGGGGGCTGATACATTCGCTCTTACCTCACCTCAACAAGCATGTAGCTATTATCTTCCCTGAAGCAGAGTCATGGTGGCACTAAGTAGAGAAATCAAGACATCCTTGTAAAAAAAATTCAGCCTCTTATTTATCAAAAAACTTGTAGAAAGTTGGGATTGTAACTTGCATTTTATTGAGAAGAATGCCCATTTTCAGTACAGTGTTGTCCTAGATTTCTTGGTAACAACTGAACCTATAATTTCTGGGTTTAAAACTGCCTTGGAAAGATGCAGTAGAAAATCATAAGTCACCTGACTGCCAGTGGGACAGGGAACTATACTGTCATAAGGGAAATTAAGAGGCCTGCTCGTGCATGTCCTGCAGCAAAGGTCTTTCCATCCACATCTACCAGTCCTACCCCTGCAGGAAGGTCTGTCATTTAAGGTGATTTCAGCTCTCCCTAACAAAAGGAAAGATCAGAGATGATGTACTAGAGACCTTGGTCTTAGCTTCTGATCTGGCCTCCTAAGGATTTGTCTTCAGCTGGTGCTGTAGATTTCACCAGGTAATCCTGAATAGGGAAGCAGAAGAAAACTTACGAGTACTAGAGGCATGGGCAAGATATTTTCCCAGGAAAGGAAGAAGCTGTACACAGCGGCTTTCAAGTTTGGCAAAAAAGACTATCATGTAGATAAAAAAGCCTGTTTTCTTATTCTTCAATCTAAGAGCACCAGCAGTGTAAAGTTTTGTCCAATAAAAATCATCTGTAGTGTCTGGCTCAGTGTATAAACTTTCCTTTAATTTCTCATTTGCCTTTATCACTTTGCCTATGATGAGATATGGGCCAATAATTTTTCTTAAACTTTTTTCCACTCAATGCTCATAAGTTTTCAAATATGAAAAAGGACTTCTTCCTACCCTCCAGAAAGGTCCTTAATTTCTATAATTGAGGCTTTCAAAGCAGCATAGAGGAACAGTGCATAAAGAAACAATTTGAATCTTCATTGCTTTGAAAAAAATGTGTAAAAGCAGCAGTTTAAAATCAGAGTTCTTTTTCTCCAGGGTTGCGAAAAACCCTACAATGCTTTCCACAAGGCTGTTTAAGCTGAAAGAGGTGACATCAGATATCCAGGCTGTCAAGAAGATCATAAGGAAACCTGGATATTGCTGATAAACCATGGGCATTCCCTTCATTTCCAAAGTTATGAGCACCCCACATTTAGGGCCACACATGACACTAGCAAAAACAAATACCATTGCTCAACTACATTACACTTATTTCCCTGGGTGACAATCTCAGTGAGCAAGCTAAGCTCCAGCTACGCAGCACAGGTTTCACAGCACTCATAATGGGAAGCAATCAGGGGTTCTAGGCCATGTGCAATTCAGAAACCAGGATAAATCAACCCACTTTATCTCCTAAAAATAAAAAAGCCATTACCAGCAATTTATCAGTTTTGTAACAAAGCCCCAGAAGCTTTGAAATGAGCCAGTTTCTGACATCAGAACTGTCTCCTTTTCCCGCTTTTTCTTCAGGCAGGTCACACCAAGGATTTGCAGTAAGGAACTAAATAGTTTCTTGAAATGGACTTTTCCTGCAAAAACCTAGGACTGCTAAAGTAACCACGTTGATTGAAATTCATTATTCTGGGAATTAATTTCTTCTGGCAGAAATAGCAGTTCCTTTAATTTTTATCAGTCTTTTCATGCCGATAATTTATATGTAAAATCTTATATCAACATGAGGTTGTGTCTGAGGCTTATTATTTACTTCTAGAAACAGATGAAGCTAAAAGCATGCTGATAATCTGCTTCTAATCTCTCTGTGCCAATCTCCCTTGGCCCCATACAGATCTTCTGGTCAATGATAAATTTGGCAGCTCTGGTTTCAGTATTGGCTCAAACTCAGCTGATCTGAATGCTCTTTTTAAAACAAAAACAAAAACAGAAACAACTCCTCCTTTACAAAATACATGGTCACTGTTCACTCCAGGCTGCAACTGGTTAGGGTGAAAAAGGGTTAAATCACAGTTTTGTATGACTGCATTGAGTGCTGCCATTTTATTTGCCTCCTTGGTTTTATGTCAGCCACATGCCCATGCTGAAACTACAATACAGTCAGTGTCTGGAACTTTGACAAAGATTAGGCTTTCATCCCTGTTATTTGTGTTTCTCCTCAGAGCTTTTAGTGATTTTTAGCAGAGAAAAATAACAGTCATTGCTTGGGAATGCTTCAGAATGATGCAGCACTTACTATCATGCAGCCTTTTGAGGGTTATTTTGGGATTCAGGTTCTGGCTGTTAATCCACAGGTACCCATGTCTGTTCCGGCAGATTTGCAGTGGCTGGCAAAGGAAATGCAACCATTTGTAATAATAATGAGCAAAATTCACCCACAGACTCTGGCTTGATACATCCAAAGAAGCAGCAATCAAGTGGAAGAAACATTCATTCGATCACATGCAGCAGAGCATACAAGATTTCAGCTGAGCATGGTGACAGGATGGTGACACAATTCCATGTCACCTGCAAAGCTCTGCCAGAGGAATTACCTTTACTAGCCACAGGCCTTAAGCTTTGTCTGGATCTGAATCCAGACTACAGCAGTTACATCTCCACCTTTTTTCTGAAAACCATTTTTGCAATGAGCTCCTTCCAGAGCTCTCTTCAAGTCTTACAGAGCATGCAGAGAGATTTGCATCTCCTTTGCTCCACCCCTGCAGCACTACTTGTCCTAAACAGCTTAAATAAGGTGAACCTTGAACCTCTTTTTCACATGTGATCTGTTAGCACCGGACATTGAAGTAAAAGTTTTTCCATCTCTGCCTATCCTTTTCTTTAGTCTTTAGACATCATCCTTTATTAGACATGGTTTTTTAGTTTATAAAAGTGTTTATTAAAAATCACTGGTTGCTAGTAGTTGCCTAAGATTACACACAGCATCACACACAACTTTTCCTCGTATTAACAGTTTGACAAGGAAACACATCAAATGGTTGATAAATAGCCATTTTATAGGGTTGACAGAAGTAGCCGCAGAACTTACCGTTAGGTCTTTACAATGTAAACTTTAAATTTTCCCAGAAGATTAAGGAATTCACACACTTAGTGAACTTGCTGTTTTCATTTGCATAAAGATTTGAAGATGAATTAGTAACTGTCTAAATCAAAGTCCACTAAGCCAGTAAAGGCTGTAAAGAATCAAAGACAATAAGGGTACAAAAGAGTCCTGACAGCCAAGATATTATTATCCTTTTTTTTTTCCTAAAAAAAATTCAATCAACTCTTTCATTTGTGCTCCACGGCATGCAAACAAACATACCATGACACATTTTCATGTCTTTGCAAAAACAGTTTAACAGAATAACATTGACTCATCAGTATCAATCAATCCATTAATTTCAACTGAGTTATGAAAGGAATTAATTTTGTACTCAAAGACTTAGTAATCTGAGACTGGAAAACAGTGCCCTGTTACTAAATCACAGCTGCAGAGAGAGAGACTGGGCTTATGATGGGCAAAGTAAGAATTAGCAACTTTCAACAGTCCAACACATTATGAACTTACTTGGATTTAAGGTACTTACGCTGCCTCTACACAAGCCATAAAGTACTCCAACAGCAATTATATATGCAACTCAGACAAGATTATCAGGCAGCCACCAACACAGGAGAGCAAGTGGTATTTAACCCACAGGAGGTACAGATAACCCCCTCCTGCTCCCCCCATGTCTGATTCCAGTTTTTCTGTCCAGAAATCTTGCTCAGCTGAAAAAAGACAATCTTGGCCATTTGTGTAGGATAAGATTGCAAGTCTTACAGCCAAATCAGAGCTACTGCTACAGCCCACACAGGGACATCTACAAACTCCAGAAAAGTCTAGCCATGCATTTGCAAATCACTGGTGAGGTACGTGCACAGGAGAAAGTCACTGCATAAGTCACGCATGCTTACATCTCTCTAGGAAATCCCAGAGAGTGATATGGGCGTCCTGCCCTCAACCCTGTTCAAAACAGCTTGATTTTAGCTCTTCTCCAAAGCCTAACAAATAGATGGCCTTTGTCTGATGCCCTGGAGGGCAAATGCAAGCTAATCAAAACTCGAGTCTACACAGATAACATATAATTGTAACTGGTTTTTAGGTAATGGTCTTCCAGGCTATCTCATTATTCTCTTTGAACAGGCTTTGAATTACGCTTTTTCAATTTTAGATAAAAGTGAACCAGTGGTTTTGCAGCATTAGCAAACTAAGTTAGATTGAAAAGCTAGAATTAATGGGTGCTTTGATTTCATCATTTCTTTTTAACCTTGAAACCAGCAGTTAGGCAGCAAAATAATTTTTTCCCTCAGCATGTTTTCTTTCTCCAGTTGTCTTTTTCCATTCTGCTCCCTCAGCCGCTTGCTTCTGCTTTGTCCCTTAATGACTAGTTATACCAGGCTTTGACTATGCTGTATTTCCTTGACTTCTAATTCTCATCGGCCCCCACATCACAGTATTTTCAGTATTTAAGTGTATTTGTAATCAGGATGAAGTCAAAATATTTCTGCTGGTGGTGAGTTGACACAACCAAACAGATGTGCTGCCTGTACTTTTTCTTGATCTTATTCTGAATCCATTTGAATGGCCATTAGTGAAACTACTCTGTTGTGGAGTCTGAATGAATCGTAACAATTTCCATTTACCTGCTGAAGGCAGAAACACTCACTTGCCAACCTGCTTTTTCCCCAGTGTCTTATACATAGCAAAAGCAATCTCTCAGAAACTCTCACACATGTTCTCCTTTACTCGCAAGCAGATATGGCACCACCAGCAAGCCTAAATCAGCCATTCCCAACCATGATGGACCAACGGGCCTTTTGCAGTTCTGAAATTAGCTTAGCCTCACATAAAACTAATAAGCCTTTAAGTTGTTGGTTAATATGGCTGTAAATCATGCACCCAGCCTCACCAACCAGTTTGAAACCACTGACCTACAACAGCAGGATACCTAAGTTTCCACTGTAGATGCCACAGATCTTCTGGTGGAGAGGAAGGGCCGTACAACATAGTTCCACCAGACCTACAGATAGGCATGATACAGACAACTTAAATGAGCACACAGTCTGATGCCAACATTATTGCAAATAAAGTAAGTGCAATAAATGCATAGCTGATATATGCAACAGTCTGGGTGTATACAAGCGCAGTATATAGGCTAGATGCGCCTTTTGTTCATTAATCACATACTTCACACATGCTAGTCCTCCTGTCAGTCCCCTCTCTGTTTTGCACCAAAGAGGACATATAAATGATAACCATGGTCACAAAAGCAGCATCTGGTCCCAGTGCTATTTTTCGTTAGGGCCCCACAATCCCTCTGCTTCTTTGCGAATCTCATGCATACATCAAAAGATGTGGAAGGAATCACAGTTAACCAAGACAAATCATATCTCATATCAAGTGAATTGTCATCTAGGAAAGTCTCTTCTGTGGCCAAACTCCTTGGCCATGAGCATTCTGTCAGACAGCTGTACACCAGTGATAGTCACTGAACTACCTCAGCCTGGTACCCACCTCTAGGATGCTCTTCCAAGCCATCCTCATGCAAGGCACTGGAAAGCAGATGCAGCAACTTGTGGGGATCATGCCTTACCTGTTGCTATGTCTGCAGGGCTGCACAGGCACAGCCCTGTTGCAGGGCTGGTCACTGAAGACATCACTCATCTGTGTTACTAATCTGATAGTAGGCCCACAGAACTGCCTCCAGTGCACTCCATCTGATGGCCATGCAGAGACTCAGCACCCATAAAAGCACGCTCTAACCTCTGCTTGCTTGTCAGAGAGGAGTGCCTGTCCTTTTGTGCTTGACCCATTGGCCTTCATCTAGCCTAGCTGCTTTTACTGAAAGATAGAAAACTGCTGCTGGACAGGCAAATCTAGTGTTCACACAGCCCCAATCCGTCGCTCAGAAAAGGCAGGTGGGGTGGGTAGCTAGCCCCTGTTTAGATGACAAGCTGAAAAAGTACAAATGGTAAAATGCATGTCTAAGGGAATTCAAAACCTGCCCAAAAGTTCAGGTGCAGGAAAGTTGAGAACAGCATGGTTTTGCTCTTCCCACCAGCACCATTTTTCCTCCCCACTGTTTATGATTATTTACTAATTTCCATCACCTAGGGGAGAATTTGGGGCAGTATCCCTGAAAGGGCTGGTATCTTGGGGCGGTTTTTCAGATTTCAGCTTGGCTTCCCTTTGCTCCTGTTTTTATTTTTCCTCGCCAATATTTATTTGAAAAAGTGTTTTGGCAGGATTTACAATCCACAAAGCCCTGCAGACTTGGAGAGGAAAAAATAATCTCAGGTGCTACTTAAGAAATTCCTCATTTCTAAACCTCAGTGGATTAAAGTTTCTGCCCTAATGATCTGTGTGAGAGCTTTTGTGTTAAACTTCAAATAACTTTATTGATTACATTCTGTATAGAACAAGTCTGGACCCTTATTAGTATTTTCTTTCTAAAAAAGGTTTCTATAAAGACATACAGTACCAGAATGGATTAGTGCATTAGCCCTTGTCTTTGCAGACTTACTTGCAGTCCAGACAGGATTTGGATGAAGAGAGTCTTACCAGGCAGGATCATGCTTCTCAATGGAAAATATTTCTATACTAAAAAATGGAAAACATAACATTTAGCACAATTAAGTCTATTTGATAGCTTTGTGCTGAGGAGCAGGGGTGGCTGCAGAAACAGCACCACCGGTCAGCACTGAGATGCTTCAACAAAGCTGTCTCAGAACTAGGATCATTTTTATAAAGAGCTTTCTCAGAAGAAGAGGAAACAAAGAACTTTGGTAAAGCTGAATGGGAGACTCCAGCTGGCATAATAGAACTTACAGGTGAAAAATTAAGTTTACTTTCAGTATGCTCGGGTCTGACTGAAACAGAAGCACAGTGCCACAATTTTCTCTTTCCTCTGACAGTGTCTCCATAACCATTTTCTTCCTGATGTCTCCCATCACAAGGCTCTTTCACATAGCAAATAGATGAAAATGGGTATACAAGTTTTAGTTTTAAAGTAACCTACAGGACCTTCACTCTGTTTTTAGAAAGGAAACAGGACTTCTGTCTAAATGCAGACTCTCTACCCTCTCTTTCTACCCTCCCTTGTACTTTCCACCTGTTTAGATGTTTTCACAGTAGGATAACACATTCATTCCCTCCTGACCAGGGCTCAGCTGTTAGGAATGGAAAATAAAACCAAAGTTTGCAGAGTATTTTTAGCCCAGAGAAGATAAAGTGGTTGCAAATACTGTACACCCACCAGCTCCTCCGGCTTGCGGAGATCTGTGCCCAGAAAGAAAGGAAACCACAAGACCAGGCTGAACCCATGGATTTGGTATCCATGCCAAGTATTCTGGAGTGACTCACCAACAATCCCACCCTTCTTTTTCTGTCTGTTTAAAGGTGCCCTCCCCAGAAGTCACATCATCTGGTCTTTCCCATCTTTGTGGCACTGGTGCTTTCACTACCATATATGCACTTAGCGGGCCTCAGCCCATTACTCTCATCCCTTTGTATGAGATAATCTGTTGATGACTGGCTAATCAGCAGGTTGCAGATGGGTCTCCCATTTCCCTCTGATCTCACAAATCTCAAGGGACTGGCCTTCTGAGAAGAGACAGTGTGCAAGGGGATACAACACTAAACAGATGACACATATTTTAGATCCACCTAATGGCTGCTCCTGGTTTCCAGACTCCCCGAATGCCATTTGTTTTTAACAAATGGCCACACAAGCTGTGGAGATGATATTTTAAAAATGTCTTTGAAAGGCTGACTTGCCTCTAATGGCATTTGCAGCATGTGTGCCCCTGACAGTAGTCCTCTGTGCTGTCAGGCTGCTCCCACTGCAGGTAAAAGTCAAGTATTCTGAAAAAGAAATCACAAACTGACAAACAAAATGAGTTTAGATAAAATTCATCCTGAGTGGGAGAGGTGGTTTAAGAGACAAAACCAGGAGGATTTAGATCTCACTAGCTCCTATGGTTGGGTCTATGCACCCTTGGACTGTGAACTCTAAGGAGACTTTGCTTCACTGGTAACAAAACAGTGATTTCTTCATTGCTGCATTGACTATGCAGTATCTTGTATGCAAGAGCAACACAGGATACGGCAAAATTGTCAACAAAGCTGCCAAAAGACAGCTGTAAATCCTGAAATATCCTTTATGTAAATTATTCTGATTTTCTGTTTCTGTCCCAGAAAAATCCAAAGATTTTGTACTGCTGTCTAGGACATTCCCCACTGCACATCTCTGACAGCCCCTCTGTAGAGCAGCAAAAGGCATCCTGGCTCAGCTTTGCCGCCTGTACACAGTGGTCATATTTTTAATATGAAATAAAACAGGACAGGGCTAGTTCTCCCGCACTTATGCCAGTGGGCTCAGCACAGTTCTCACCCATCCCTTTTTACCTTCCAACATAGAGAAGGGTTTCCATACCCACATATTGTCTGGGAGGGCAGCAGTTGGCCCAGAGAGAGCCAGCACCATGGTAGCAATGTAACAGTACGTATGACCAGGTGCCAGGGTTTAGCCCTGTGTTATGGGTACAGGTGCTGGTATTACTGAGCCCAAGGTGTGCTGGACCCATTGCACACACCAGAACATTGGAGCAGTGCATGCATACTAGGCCTCACAAGAACCATACTTATTATGAAGGCATCACAAACAGCTCAGACATATACCTAGGGTGGTGAGGCACTGGAACACGTTGCTCAAAGAAGTGGTAAATGCTCCAACCCTGGCAATGTTCAAGGTTGGACAGAGCCTTGGGTGACATGGTCTAGTGTGAGGTGTCCCTGCACATGGCAGGGGGGTGGAACTTGATGATCTTAAGGTCCTTTCCAACCCAAACCATTCAATGATTCTATACTTCTGTCCAAGAAATCCTGGAAAGAAATATGGCAACTCCTTTGGGAACCATTGAACTCTCCTCCTCCATCTCCATTTAGTTAGTCATCATCAGCATGCTGTTATGGGCTCTTTTAGTTGTAGGCGTATTCCCAACAGACTTCCTTAAAAAGCACTTTCTATTTAAAACTGAAAAGCAGCTGCTGATAATGCTGCCTTAAGCTGGCCATTTTGCTTCTGGCTTCTATAGGTTCCACATTTTTCCTGTCCAGCCAGCACAATAAGCATTTCAGCTTCCATTGTCTGGGATTTCCGAAAATGCTCAGCACTGACCTAACTGATCTCACTGTGACAAACACTTAGTCTGGGGATGGGGGGTTATTCTTTTTATTCTTGAAAAGGTGGAGCATCCACAAATAAAAGATCATCTGCAAAGTTAAGGCCAGCACAGTTACTCCAGTAGCTGACACACTACTACATGAATGCTGACTATTCACAGCAAATGTAATCCAAGCTTATCTTCTATGAAATCTTTAGCACATTATTGCTGGAAGTTCAAGTTATAACTGCAATGATTTGTAAGTAATTCAAAAAAAGAGTTCTATTAATCCATCTAGTTTTAGGGGATTGAAGGAAAAATATATTTCTGAAGCTTTCAGTCCTTCTGCAGGGGAGTGAGTAACATGCCGGGAATTATCTATTAGCAAGTGTTTTAACCCTTGCCGCGGCTGCCAATATTTTTTATAATGTATAGCATAAATTCACTGGGAATTAGGCTTTTTTTCTTTTAGTGAGTCTCAGCGGAGGCACCCCCACCAAGCTGACCAGATTTGCCCAGCTTGGATCTAAGGGTGTCAGTAAAGCCCCACCTAGACAACTGTTTTAGGACTGCTAGCCTCTTCTCAGAACTTACCAGTGGAAGAAAGAAATCAAAAATGAAAACATTTAAACATGAGCCAGACTTCTGAATGGCATAATCTCTGTTTATCAAAAGATATCTTTTAATTTTAAGCAAGGGTAGTCTAAAACACTGGCTCTTCAGTCTTTTTCTGTGAACCCAGGGGGATAGTATCCACTGAAGACTATGCTACAGCAAATTCAAGCACACAAGCTTTAAACAAGTACTGGTTTTCTCTTTTTAAGCTCCAGGGAGCCCAGTAAGAATTCACAGACCTCAAGTGAATCTCCCAACCATAGCAGAAAATACCTTATGTAAAGTGACATTAGCAAAAGTCAGCCTACAGCTCTTGAGAGAGGAAAGCACAAGTTTCTTCAAAAGTGACTTTTTTCCCAGTGGCCTTTTTAAGTAGTCTCAAAAAACCTTTGGTACAATTTCCTGTAATTTGCAGGATGGGGGGGGGGGGGGGGGGAATGAGCATTCTAGTCAGGACACACATAGGCAAAGCTCTCTATTCATACTGTATTTCCACTGAAATTATTATAAAACCCATAGTGACTCTGACAGGACCAGACTTCAGCAGACAACAAGCGCTTCTGAAGAGTCCAGTCTTCATGTCAGAAAAACTGGAAAAGCTGCAAACTTTGTAACTCATGACAGGATGCTGACTGGAGCTCAGATGTTAGTATTTTTGTTACACAACATGAGGATACACTTCATGGAGGAACGTAAACGATCTCCATACATCTACTCAGCAAGACATGCACTTAAATACTTACTTACAGCTGTGAGAAATCTTGTTTTCCAAGAGCTCTCAAAAGAAGTTTAAGGGCTACTCAGCCGTGCCTTGGATGTCAGAAATGGTATTTGGAGGAATCTCAGTTGTTCTCTGACAGAGAACAGATTTTTATTTACTTACCCCGGATAGACAGTTGAATCAGACAACTGCAATTGGATTTCTGCTGTCTTGGAAGCTGGGCATTTGCCTTGGCTTGCAGTAACAGCTTCTGGGTACCTGATCCCACATGCAAGCAGGTAAATAATTGACGGATGGTTTTCTTTATGCAGCTAAGTAATAACTTTCAACATTGTCAGGAGAGATTAGGAAACAGGGGGGAAAATGCATTGAAGAAAGTTTGGGCTTAAGCTGCTGTGCGTTGTTACCCAGCATCCCTGCCACGCTAACTGCAGCAGGCGGATTCCATGGGTGCCTAAAGGTGCTCGTTATAGAGGGTGTTTACAGGTGTGCCGTTATCAAGTACTGATATAAAATACTACAATAGAAAATCGTGTTTAATAAGCTCCAGCTGCCTGTTAAATTAAAAAAAAAAATCCTGCAGCAAATAGTCAAGTCGAAAAACAAGCAGTAGTAGGTCTGAAACAAAGGAGCTGAGCATGAAAAGAGCCTTGACTGAATCGAGCTGCATTTTGGAAAGTATAGCAAATGGATGTTTTCCTAGTTTTGCTTTTAGGCAGATACTTGCTCCTGCCAGCACAAGTAGCTGCTAAGACCACAGCCTATCTTGTCTTTTCTTTGTATTCCTACATATACCCCTAGACTTTATTTCTGTGAGATCCTAGGCTATATCATGTGGCTGGCTTATAAAACTCAGTGATCTGTAGAGGTGTAATAATGTGTTTTCTTTGAAAACAGAACTTGAAACAGAAATACAAACAAACAGCAAGGCCTGGCAGCCTCTTTCCCTTCCCACTCCCAAGAGCTGGTTGTCCTGCTTCCCCTCCCAATTTTCTGTTGGCTCAGCACCTCCCCAGCTGGCAAAAAAATGGGGCAATTAACCCTTTCTTCCTAAGCCTAAAGGCTAACAAGACCTAACTCGCTTTCCTCCACAAAACAAAAGAGTGTAGATCACCAAGGCTGTGCACTGCCCCATCGCTCTGCGGCACGAACCCATGTCTTTCTCCTCTGCTTGGACAGCACCTACTTTGACAGCCTAAGCTCCTTCAAGGTGCCAGTTCTCCTTCAATAGAATAAAACAGCAAAATAAATACACCCTACGTGACCTGAACAGCTCTTAACTTTCATCTCATCACCTCAATCCAGATTTCCCTTCCAACCAACCTACAAGCTGATTTTCTCATTCATTTAAGGAAGACCCAAAGGGACTGTCAGTTGTAGAAAAGGGCAGAGGGACTATTGCTGGCTTTAAGTAAACTGGTTTGGGTACCAGAAGCAGCAAAGCTCTCTATTGTATAATTCACTGTTGTTGTTTCCTGACTAAAGGAAATAGAATCTGCCTTTTCAGGAGGCCTGCCACATCTGGGGCCACCATAAGCCCAGCCTTCATTTGTTTTATGACAGAATTCCAGAAGTGCTCCCCATAGATAGTAAGCTTTCTCAAAATGCTTTCTCAGAGCAGGATAGGATATTTGGCCATGCACTTTCATTTCCATTATTTTACATGGTTGAATAGACGATTTTATGTAGTAGAGGTGTGTTTAGTTTAGGGGGCCGGTACTGTTCAGAAAGGATGCTGGGGGGTTGTTCCACATCTGAGACAGAGCCTTTTCATTATTCCCACAGAATCCATTGGAGTAACATATTTGCATCTTCCATCAAAGCTGACTAACTTTGTTTTACTACAGCTGTACCCCAGCAAATCACAGCAATGAAGACTGAATGCAATTTCCATTCTATGAACACAGCTTTTTGTTGTTCATAACTCACTCAGTCAAATTTTACTGGACAAAAAGTGTCCATTCTGTTAATTTTCGAGTATCAGGAAAACTGGCATAGCTTACTTATGCTTCAAAAAACAAACAAGCAAATGCATAATCGTGCCTTAGATACCAACGCAAATGGTGCATGTTTATTGTAATGGTTGGACACACTCGCAATAGATTTTGAGTTACTAGTGAAATGTAAAAAGCAGATTAAGTATGCAGAAAACTGGTTGAGTAGCTTTGAAGTGGTGACAATAACCGTTTTCGTACACAGTAAAAATTTCCATTACGTTTCTTGGCTTGGTCAAAGTTCAGGAGGCTAGATGTTGCACACTTGGTAGAACTTGCTAATCAGTTTTTTCTGTTTTATCTGAAGTACTTTTCACTCTGGGAGCAATTATGAAGCAAAATAGAAACAAAGAACCGTGCACTACTGACATTTAATGTAGTCAGGAACAATGTACTCTTGGAGGCAAAATTATCCTGCACCATGAGCAGAGCTGCTTTTTTTGTTTCCATGTTTGTTTTCACCAAGGCTTAATAATACTTTGTAAAAGTTATTTGAGACTTCATAAGTTTGTTAAGTCTGTCACCTCTTAAGGTGGCCCTCTCATCATCAAATCCAACCTGCCAGGAATTTCAGCTATTTGCTGGATCTGTGTAACGTGTTCCATATAATCATCTTTCAGAAGATTTCACTAAAAGTTTCCTATGCCACTTAGCAGCTTTATACCTTCTCCCCTGTTTTTCCCCTGCCAGCAGAAAGGCAGCTGGGACTGGCAGCATTGGTGAAGCTCTGCTGTCGGGACTAAAAAGACCCTTTCCAGACTGCATGTGGTCAAGGGGGCCATGGACTACATTTGTCAACATTCTTTTTCTCTCTGTTGTTGTTGTTGCTTACTTTCAGAGTTTGCAAATTGATAGAGCTGAGGGCTTCCAGAAACTTGTCCTAAACTGTGTCCTTCCAAGTTACTTCTTAGTCCTGAGTCCTGCCCTATACTTTCTTTCAGTAGTTAGGCATTCCCCTCCAGCCAAGATGGTAAAAAGAGGCAGACCTTCAAGCACCTTTCCCTTTTTAGGGGTAGGAGAGGAAGAGTGCAAAACCCCAGCAGAAGCAGCACATGACCTCCCAAATCTTCTGGGATAAGAATCTTCTACCGCATGATGGGACAGCTGATGAGGTTGACAAAGGCAGAAGCAATACCACCCAAACTCATGGGTCCATGGACCTCATGCTCCTTTGCCACGTTTGATAGCAGAATATCTCAAAAGACCCCACATGCCACCTCCCCAGACAGTATGGCCAAAGGGCAGGTCAGACTGAGATAGTTCATTCCCTTCTCCTTGATCTTTCCCTTTTCCTTGATCTTCCAGGCTTCACAGGAAGCCTTTGAAGCAGTGCATATAAGGGCAAGAGCTGCTGCGTTAAGTTTATATCCTCACAAATTACATCCATCCTTTACTCAGCTCAAGATGTTCTGTTGAACAATAAATGCAGATACCAAAAACTCATTAAGGCTCTTTTCTCCAAGCACCAAGTTGGAGTACATCCAGATTTTCAAAGGCTGGACATCATTTAGCCAATCTGTATCCTCTAGAGCATCTCAGAGGCAGACATTTAGCCTGTTATCCTTAATATTCCTTGAAGATTTCAGACATATGGCACCTGACCATTTTTCAGTTGTGCTTCAAATTCAGTCTGCAGAAAAAAAACCCAAATTATTCCTTTCACGAGGAAAATATGATACAATACTAGTTGCCCCCCCCCCCCCCCCCCCCCCGAGCTGTTTCATATTTCTTTGAACTCTTTGGTTAAAAGTATGAGAAATAGACTGTAAAGGAACAGGGCTACATTTGATTTCCATTCATCTGAAAGGGTATATTTCAAAAGTTGGATAGCATTTTCTAACAATTAATAGAACAAACTAATATTGCTTTTTGTGTTCATTTTAAGAATTTATTACAAGTGCCAAGTGATAATTTGAACACAGATTACGCCATTAACATCAGAAAAGAAGTTCAAATGTCTGGGTGGGAGATTTTGAAGGGCAATTCTTATTTATAATATGTGATTTATAAATTGTGATTTAGAAATCTGTGATTTATAATCTGCAATTTAGAAATCTGTAATTACAATCTGCAACTATCCTTTTATTGTGTACTTTGTTTTGCTCCAGTATCTTCATCATTTTCAGTTTGAATATAATACATGTTATGAAGCCATTTTTTATTTGCAAAATTTGCTGAAAATCTCCAAGTTAAGTAGAAACAGCATTGTGGGACTCTTGGAGAATTACGACATTAGATTTTCCGACCTCATGTAATAGATGTACTAAATTAACTTAAAAGAGGACTTGCACAGATATTTCCCAATTGCTCATTTTTTATGATAGCTGCTTATATTAAGGGTCTTACAATATTTATTTTATTATCTCCAGTTTTTTTAGCTGCTTTCAGCTGGGATTCCATTTAGGACTTTGATCAATCTTGGAGTTTGTATGGCAGAATGAAAAGAAAATATGATCCCAAGAAAGAAAATGATTCAGTAAAAGAAAACTAATTTGGACGGACCATAGAAAGACAGATCTTACCATTAAGTTTGTACTTGGACAAAATGTTGCTACCTGAAAATCACTAACACTTGATGAGAGACCTGTGAGCAATAAGTTAATGCATCAAGTCCAACTTCTACAAAACAAGTAGCCTCAAGACTTTAAAGCATTTCCATTGTTAATGACCACATTAGTTTAAGCAGATTAAGATTTTGGAGCAGATTCTACTGGAAGGCATGCTGAAGCACATAAAAAACAACAAGGTGCTTAGTGACAGCCAGCATGGCATCACTAAGGAGAAATCCTGCCTGACCAACTTGGTGGCCTGCTATGATGGGGCTATGGAACTGATGGACAGGGGCAGAGAGGTTGACGCCATCTACATGGACTTGTGCAAAGCGTTCAACACTGTCCCACATGACATCCTTGTCTCTAAATTGGAGAGACATCAATTTGATAGGTGGACCACTCAGTGGATAAAGAAGTGACTGGATGGCCACACACAAAGAGTTGTGCGCAATGGCTCAATGTCCAGCTGGAGACCAGTAACGAGTGGTGCCCCTCAGCGATCGGTATTGCGATTGATCTTGTTCAACATCTTTGTTGGTGACAGGGACAGTGGGATTGAGTGCGCCCTCAGCAAGTTTGCTGATGACACCAAGCTGTGTGCTTCAGTTGGTACACTGGAAGGAAGGAATGCCATCCAGAGGGACCTTGACATGCTTGTGAGGTGGGCTGATGCCAACCTGATGACGTTTAACCATGACAAGTGCAAGGTCCTACAACTGGATCAGAGCAATCCCGGGCACAGCTACAGGTTGGGAAGAGAAGAGATTCAGAGCAGCCCTGTGGAGAAGGACTTGGGGGTGTTGGTCGATGAGAAAATGAACATGAGTCGTCAGTGTGCACTTGCAGCCCAGAAAGCCAAGTGTATCCTGGGCTGCATCAAAAGAAGTGTGACCAGCAGGTCGAGGGAGGTGATCCTACCCCTCTACTCTGCTCTTGTGAGACCTCACTTGGAGTATTGTGTGCAGTTCTGGTGTCCTCAACATAAAAAGGACATGGAAGTGTTGGAACAAGTCCAGAGGAGGGCCATGAGGATGATCAGGGGACTGGAGCACCTCCCATATGAAGATAGGCTGAGAAAGTTGGGGCTGCTCAGCCTGGAGAAGAGAAGGCTGCGTGGAGACCTCATAGCAGCCTTCCAGTATCTGAAAGGGGCCTATAAGGATGCTGGGTTTGGACTCTTCGTTAGGGACTATAGTGATAGGACAAGCGGTAATGGGCTAAAACTTCAACAGGGGAAGTTCAGATTGGATATGAGGAAGAAATTCTTTACTGTAAGGGTGGTGAGGCACTGGAATGGGTTGCCCAGGGAAGTTGTGAATGCTCCATGGCAGGCGGTGTTCAAGGCCAGGTTGGACAGTGCCTTGGGTGACATGGTTTTTAGTGTGAGGTGTCCCTGTCCATGGCAGGGGGGTTGGAACTAGATGATCTTAAGGTCCTTTTCAACCCTAACTGTTCTATGATTCTATGATTCTATTCTAAGATAACTCCCATGTGCAATAGTAGCTTCAGTTATTTTGAACAGCATCAGTTTGGTCTAAGAGATTGACAGCCATATTCTGTTTCGCAATGGGGACTTCAGGGGAGAAGATAGTCAACACCAGTCTGCACAAAAATTATAGATGGTAACTATTGGCGTGAATGTTACTCAGAGAACAAGTTCTCAGGTTCAGCTGGGAACATTTACTGTGTTACTGAGTCTGCCGTCCTGTTCAACAAGACTCCCATCCTGCAAGCATGCTGATCTCAGTGGAGATGACATTATTTAGAGTTCTATGTCATGGTCTAAGGCAGGACAGCCTCCTTCTGTTTATTCACAGTTCAGATCAGCATAAGCTGACTGTGAATCCCCACCTTCAGGTGCAGGGAGGTTGCTGAGTCTTTACAAGATGCTTCAGATCCCTGTGCTAGCAATCTGGCAGCTCTCACCAGCCCAAAGTCACTTGAAAATCATATGCTTGGGCACTGCATTAAATATTTGGCTTTCAGTTAGCAATAGCATGGACAGAGTTCTCTCTGTGCTGAGTTTCAATTTTGCACTGTTTCCCTGTGGCCGTTGAACCTAAGCATGCACCAGCCCACCAGCTAAGTAGAGAGACTGGATTTTACCCTGTGCCTGAGGTCCTGACTGCCTGCTCATTTTTCAGTCAACCAAAACTGTTCCTGAGGGATAGAAGAAACTTCTTAAAAGACTTAATAGCCTAGAGAGAAGATCATTGTAGCAGGGCTCACCTACCCCTTCATCTGGCTTGCACTAACTGGGGTAAGGTGGGAAGAGGGAGGCAGAGGCTGGGACCACAGTGTTTCCCTGCGTTGACTCACAGGAAAAGCAGCTCCTTTCAGGCCAGCTCCAGCCTCTCCACCACCTAAGGAGTTCAGGAGGGAATCCAGCCCCTTCATGCCCATTATGCACATGCTACATAAAAAAGCAACTTGTGACATGAAACTTGTCTCCCTGAATGATTGTGTTTGGATGTATTAACACAGCACTGGCCAGAGCACAACTGCGGCCAAGCCGTCGCCTCCCCTTCCACCATTCAGCCTCCAACAGAACTAATGTTAGTGCTGTTATAAGTAGGATATCTTAATGCAGCACACACATAGATAGAATCCCTTTAGATTCTGGTTTATGTCTTCAATGAGAACCTTGGCAGCTGTAAAAATATATTTTGGTCTGGTCAGTAAGCTAAAGATTATTTTTTTTTTCTAATTTCATACACAGTTATTAAAAGAGCCGGGACTTTCGGCAGTGATACTGCACAGTTGTGTCAGCTAATCCCTTCCCACTACACAAGTTAAAAAATTATTAATTAAAATCCATCCCAGCTTGTATGACTAATATATTTAAACAGTTTGAGAATGGACATGCTTTTCATTGTTGTCTGCTTTACAATGTGATGCTTCATCAAAATGAATGAAAGTGGAATGTTAACAGGGCTAGGTTGTTAATGACTTACATCTGAGCCCCCCCAAGCTACAAGTATGAGCATCTGGAAGTGACAAACAGATTTTTACAAGGCATTACACCTAATGTATCCAGTATTAGTGCCTGGATATATCAGCGTGTCTACATCAGCTCTTTATTTTCAGTTTAACACAATGCTCTTCATTTACTGCCTTGCACTACTGGGCAAGTGTTGCTGGGCACTGTTGGACAGCTGGTACCATTTGATCCTGAGGCAATTTCATCATTAGCACTGAGAGTCCCATCCCCTGATTGCTTTCGCACTAATGAATACATAAGCCACTTCTTAGGACTGGGTTAGGGAAGTGAAGCAAATACTTCCAACTCTGCTGGTTTGCACCTTCTAAGGGAGCACACAAATATAAAATGTTTTCTGGTATCTGAGCACCTATCTGGTTTGCTGCTGAAAATTCTAGTGCTGTTCTTTCTAAGAGTGATAGTATGAACCACTCTCTGCAAGGCAGGACCATAACAGAGGTCTGGGAGATGTTGCATGCTTTAGGTGAGTGAGAACGTGGTTGGAGTAAGCAATGAGATGCTCACGGTTGAGGAATAAAGGGTGGGCATTTAGAGCTCTAGTTTGCAGTGAAGTGTGCAGAAGGAAGGTAACATAGACTAGCTGGAAGTTTGGTATAGAAAATAGGAAATATATAAAAAATAAGAATGGCTATCCTAGAAATCAAAGTGGGCTGCTGCTGCCATCACTGATGATGTTGTGGACACTGTGTTTGGGACTCCTGCATTTTTCTAAATGCTCACAGAATCACAAGCTTGTTTAGGTTGGAAAAGACCTTTGAGATCATTGAGTCCAGCCATAAACCTAACACTTCCAAGTCCCCCACTAAATCATGTCCCTAAGTGCCAGATCTACACATCTTTTAAATACCTCCAGGAATGGTAGCTCAAACACTTCCCTGGGCAGCTGATTCCAGTGCTTGATGACCCCTTCAGTGAACAAATGTTTCCTAATATCAAATGTAAACCTCCCCTGGTGCAGCTTGAGGCCATTTCCTCTTGTTCTGTCACTTATAACCTGGGAGAAAAGACCAACCACCTCCTCACTCCATCCTCCTTTCAGGTAGTTGTAGAAAGCACTTACAAAAGCAGTTTTGATGCAGAGTGTAAGCCAACTTAACTTTGGTGACATCTCCAAGCTGGATGAACCATTGTCCTGGTCATTGTTCATTTCCACTTGCAGAGCCTCATACCTATTTTGCAAGGGCACCTGGGAAGGTGGGGTGGTCAAGGAGACAAGCCTGCACTGATCAGGAGCTTGTCACCATTCTCCCCTATCCCTTAAGTCACTGCACTGAGCCAGGTGGAGAAAAGATAGGGAATCCTCCATAACATGCATCCTGTCTGCCTCACAGGCTATCCCAGGGAAGGTAGGGTGACGTTTCGGTAGGCTATGTCTCTTTCAGACTCTTTCCTTGTTACAGAGTTGTCTGGCTGTCCTAGCCATGGTCAGCGTAGCACTGGCAGCCTGTCCTTGTTATTAACAAAGGTATTTCTGTGGATTTAAATGGGCTCTCTGTAGGCATATCTAGAAAGGCTTTAGGAACCTGAAATAAAACTTTAGCATCTCCCATTCAAAACCTAGACCCAGCACGGGCAGCTTTCTACGCAGTGTACAAATTTACTTACATCTGTGCTTCAGGGTGTGCCCGCAGTACCTTAGTCTTGATAGGACTGTGCTGCTCAGTGTCTGCCTTGTAGCTAAGCCCTATCATGACCACAGATGTGACATTTTTCCACATATTTCACACAAATTACTTGATTCATTCAGCAATCTCTGAGCAAGCCCACTGAATGATGCTCTGTATGAAATGCTGTGGTCAGTGTGGCTTTCCATCAGAGACCAGAGGGTTACAGCGGTGACATGACTCCTGCTTTAACAATTGCTATATCCCTTTGCATACAGGGGATCTGATTTCAGGAGCTGGAGAGAGGGTCAGGCAAATATGTCTCCTCTCCAAGAGCCACACTCACTGGGCTGTCCTGACAGAGTAAAGTCATTCCCAGCCTTTCAGCTCAGCCTACTCCACGACTTCCAGCAATGAAAAATGCATTTAGCCGGAGTCAGTGAGGGCACAATTCATATCCCAGCTGTGAGAGCAGTCACCACTAGAGAGGGAAGTATCCATCCCTTGGGCAAAGAAGAAAACAGACTCCTTCTCAGTGGATGCCTTAAGCACTGGGTGCTTACACAGCCAGAAGCTCCTGTGCAGCCATTTCTGACTAAAGAGGTGGCCCTAATGTAGTCCTTCAGAAGAAAAAGGATTGCCACCTGATTTCAGGAGAGTTCCAGGTTCTTAAATAAATAAATAAATACTGATTTAAAAACAAAACAAAAAACCACCAAAACACTAAAACAAAAAACTAATGCTTAGCTTTTTTGATCTGATTGATATCAGATGTATAACATCCCATATTAGATGCGTAACTCTAAGTTTCCCTTTCCTGACTTCATGTGGTTTGAACTACAAGATGATAGGGGTATGGCTGGGGTTTTAAGGAAGCTTTCTTTTCTAACTGTGTGCATTGAAGAAAGAATGTTAGTATGTTATTGTAGCATTAGGATATGAGCACTCAAAAGTCATGCATTGTTTCTGTACAATAAAGTATGCTGTGTCATAGCAGAAACCTTTTCTTCCTCCTCTTTTCTCCCTGACTGACATTAGTTGTCAACTTTAGCTTAGTGGCATTCTTAAAAAAGCTACGATACAGACAAGTATGTGAACATGTACGTACCAGCAGAAGAAGCTAAATATTCTCACCGTTTTACCGGGTACTTCTGAGTAATCTGAAGAATTATCATTGAATTGAAGGATGTTGCTTGATATGCCAGCATGTGAACACATGGGAATGTTGGGGCATTTGCTATAGAAAGGATGACTATTCTACAGCTTGGACAGCTAGTCTAGACAGCTGGAGGCTGTAGGTCAACATTTAGCTCTGTTTGTTGTTCTTCAGAAAAGACAAATGTCTTCCACTCATATTTTTCCCTTTTAATATCCAGCCATTTGATACCACAAGAAAAGTACTATTCAGAACAGTAGCTCTGCAAACAAGAGATAAGGCAAATATCAAGCCTAGAAGCTCTCGCGGTGCCAATGTCTTCCAATCAGAAAGAGAGGACTAGGCCAGAGGCAAGAAAATCTGTCTCGTCTTTCCACCGCATGACATTCAGAGAAATAAATGAATCTGGACATTTTTAATGTCATCAGGATTTTAGGTTTTGAGCATTTGATGCAGGATGTGCTTTCAAGGAATGAAGAAAACTGAATAACCCCACAAGATGAAGCTCTCTGTAGACTCCACAAATAAACGTGCTAGTAATCAATGCATCCTTGTGTTTAGAATGGTCTTGAAGAGAAAGCAGCAGTTGCAGTCATTATTGCAAAAAAATGTGGTCATTTAAAAGCAAGAGGTGGGATTTTGATGAAATTCATTTGTTGACTTACCTGAATTTGATCCCAAGTAAACTGTCTGAAGTATGGACTCTGAAGAATGGTGCAGGATTTCTCATTCTAACAAGGATTTTGGCATTACAATGAGTTCTTAATGTTCAGCATCTAGGACCCCCTGGAATTTGTAAATAAACATACATTGCCCTCCAAAAATTTCAAACTCTTGGTTACCTTGGTCTAGATAACAAAACTCTTATCTACAGTGTTTCCCACTCATGTGTGCACACACATGTACTACAGAAGTCTTCTCATTTTGTGGCTGCAGGGTGAAGGTCACTTGAATTTTCTTTTAATTGAAATGAATCTTGAAGTTATGAGTATGGTTAAATTTGTCAGTCAGTTCTGTTCCAAGTGAAGTCTGAGGGCTGCCTGCTCCTCTGTTCCCTGGAGCTGGATTTGATTCTCAGGTGCTTGTACTCCACACCTTGCCTGTGGACCTCCTTATGTGGGTACAAAAGGGCCCTTGCCACCAGGAGCAGAGTTTAATCTTGGTTGACCAGGTTTAGTCTTGACACTGTGGGATGGCAGAGTACAAGAGATTAGATCAGTCACACACCATAACAGATTCTGTGCTTTGCTTTGTGGTCTGTCTACAGATACCTGACTTCCTGACATTGCTCAAAGTTTGTCCAGACCTGAGAAGACAGGTATCTTAGCTAGTGACCTCCTTTGCATAGGCTAGAAGAAGCCACATCCACTTTGGTTTTTGTACTTACTTTTTTTGGTAGTAAAGCAAAATCATAGAGTGCATGCCTATGGAGCATACTTGCAAACAAGCATACAGCATTCACGTACATGAGACAGTGGGACCACTGTTAAAAATACGAAAAACCTGCATCGGAATAAAAATGGAAGGTTCAACTAAAATTCCTCTGAACACCAAGATTCTGCTGCAGAGCAGTCAGGCAGGTAAGATGTAGAGTTCAGCAGATCTGATTAGGAGGCTTCCATCTCTTGCATGCTTTGAAAGATTGCAGGGGAGAAGGTGCAGAGGGAGGTCTATACAGGCGACTTTTGTAATGAAACTCTGAGACTTTAGATTGGCCTCCACATGGGATTTATTTCTATAAATGCTATAAGCAATTCCCATCTATCATCACAGAGGATACTAATGACATCAGAACTGCTGGTTCTGGAGGTGTCACCTGGGACTGCTGGACTCTACAACCAATTTCCTTACTCAAAATGGGCCTGGGGCTTGTGGTAAGCAATGATAATGACAATGGCACTTGTTGCTGGCTTTATCAATAGATTTCTCCACCGGCTTAAATCCTTAGGCTGCAGGCAAAGGTAACAAGGCAGCATTTTTGCTGTGTACCATCTTTGCTCTATATTCTAGGCTCTCCCACAGAAAACATGCTTAGTTATGGATTTCATCCAAATGAGCAGAAAGCACAATAAGGAAAGCACGGGAATAAAGAAAAGCAGCGGCCATACACCATTGACCTGCTGTGGCTGTGACAGAATCCGCCGTAGGTCACATCACTGTCTGAAGGGTGGATTCTGTGGCAAAGAGAAAACTAGCCTCTGTGTTATAGATCAGTATAAACCTGTAACTATTCCTGTCACCTTTCTGGAGAGGCACAGCCAACTGCTCTCACCATTTGCGTCCAGCCCAACATGTTATGCCAAATGCCAGTCAATGGTAAAGTCAAGTGATATTCTTGAACAACTACAAGAAGCCCATTGTCCCCTTTGCCACTTCCCCTTCAGCAACTGAGCAGGCTCTTAAATGCCTAGGAATCATTAGCAGAGTGAACCCAGGCAGGACAGCTTTGCAGCAGGCGGTGCCACCTGTGATTGCCTAATCCTATCTCAAGAAGACAGCCACTACCCAGTTGTAGAGGCGGTTGGTCACTGAGTGCCGGTGAGTCAGAGTCATGAGCAAGCAAGTTGAAGCCCTGGCTCAAAGCAGAGAGTTTACATGCTGGAGTGGTGCCTCTCTTTACAGTTGTATTAATATCGGGGTAAAACAGATGCAAAGATCCCATCCTGATAGTTCTCTTTTTGGGGAGTACCGTTGAGATGCTTGCTGGCAGGCTGGTTAGCTAGTGAGTAGCTGAAGTTTGTATGGATGTGATATGCACAGTTGTGCACACTCCCTACTGAGTCATCATCAGCAAAGACTCCATTCCAGCTTCCATACATAGACTGAGCTTCAAAGGAGGCTTCCTTTGAGAAAATTAACAGTGCAAACCATCTAGAAGACAGCAGCACCAGACACAGGTCCTTTCAAGAGGAAGCACTTTTTAGCAGCCTTACCTGTGTGTGCATCTAGTTCAAACCAACTCTTTAATAGCTTCCTGAGTTGTGACCTAAACACTAAAAATGCATAGTAAGGCCCAAATGCCAAATAGCTTGGGCAGTACTACACTCTGAGTGAATTAAATGATTAGGAATTGATGGAAAAGGTGTTCTTATTTAGCAGTTGCTAAGAACTAGTAGGAGTCTGGACATCAGCATCTCAAATAATAACGCTTTTAAATGGTGCTACAGATTCCCCTAGTAGTGGTAGGTACATGGATTCATTAAGGCCAAAGTGAGAAAAGGTGTAGTTTTAAGTAACTGGCAATAACTTTATATATACATTTGAAAAGCACAGTGAAAGAGTCCCTCTGGAGGAATAGAACAAAGGATTCCCCATACTGGATATTAGCATTTGTTCCTCTCATTCAACAGTATCCAGCACAGGGAAGTCTGTGTACAACTTCTGAAGGCTCAACAAAAGATAACTGAGAAAAGCAAGCTATTCTCATTACTTCAGTTTGCTGGAGTCTCCACTTCCACTGGGAAAAAGTTAGATAAGCTTTCAAAAACTACTACTCTCATCTAGGAGGAAACAGAAGACTTTAGATGGGTGAGAAAGAGCTTTTCCATCCTGCCAAGTTTTTTCAAGCTTCCACAAATTTCCCTCATTCATGTTGAGCTGAAACTGAGACCTTTTGAAACGTTGCATGTCAAAAAAGAAAGCCAGACCCCAGAATAATCAACAGGTCTGAAATTCAGGCTGTCAGCTGGGACATGGGAGGCCCAATTCAGCTTCCCATGTTCCCACTCCACTTGGGAGTCTAGGTTCCCCAGTAGTTCTTGGCTGACAACACAGCGAGGAGCTTGGTTTTTCAAAGCAATGAATGCTCCCTCAGAGCTAGCCTCTAGGTTCCCAGCTCCTCTGCAAGTTGCCAAAAAACTTCGGGATTTTAGGGCATTGGCTCTGCGAATGGAGCTGCAAGGAGATGGTAGCTTTTGCACCTAATTGTCCTTAAGAAATGTGGTTATAAATGAAGTCGGCTCTTAGACCTGCATCCATCTGTGATTCCTGGAGTAGAAAAGGGTGTACTGTATAAAAAAGAAAAGTCAGCAAAATGTTCTGATCACTTGGAAACCATTTCTGTCTTTAAGACATAGTAGGTTTGAAAGGATTGGTTATTCAGTGGCTTTATTGCTTGCCTTTCACTTCATGGTAGAAAATATTGATGGTGTCCAAGAGAGTACAGGGGAAATAGTAGGGCCTGAATTTATGTGACAGTGAGAAAAGAAAAAAAGCATGCAGCTCATTTGTTTAATGGGATTTTAGTGAGAAAAGTGAACATCTAAATCAGATGTATGCATTTTACTCTGTACTGGGATATGCACCTGCAAAAAGGGTTCTCAGGGATGCAGATGTCATGGATGGAGGTATGGTATATTGTTTCCCAATGGTTTGGCACATCTTCACTTCAAGGCCACCACCTATGCCTTTAATCATCATGAGTGAAAGCATAGGCATTCACCAGGGCCACGTAGGCTCAGAAGGAGGATAGAGGAAATCCTTTGATATTCAAATTACTCAAGAATAAATAAAACAGATTTTGTTAAATTAATGACGACTTATGAATAGAAATGATACTAGTTAGCTTCTCTGGAGGCCTGTGGTAGTAGTAAAACCAGTATCACAAAAGGATAAGAATTAAAAAGTCCCAGCTAGCTCCTCCAAGGCATTACAAGGTTGAAAGGGGCCATTAACATGGACTGCAAGCACAGATCATGCTGCCAAGCATTGTCATAATGAAACCAGCAAATACCCAGATAATTTGCTTAACAAATAACCATGCAAAGTGAGTTGCTTTATTTGGGATTTTGTTCCTTGCTAATTCTCCCCCTACTGCCCTGCCTGCCCTCTGACCACCACTGTGGTGATTCAGTTGGCTTGGGTAGGCTGTGCTGCCATCAGCCCTCCCTTGAGTCTTGGAGGCCTGGCCAGGCTGTCCACTAGTGTGAGCCATGGTGGCGCTGCAGTACGGGAAAACTTAGACAGCTCTGGCATTGCCGATTTCCATTTTCCTCCCTCTGATCTGGTGAGATATCAAAGCCTCAGCCTCAGCCACTCCAGAGCCTCATCATTTTAAGACATCCTGTGTGGCTTTCAGACACACAGTCCACCTTTCCCAGACCATGACCAGTATTCCCTGGCATAGATTGGCTGGTCATGGCTCCCTCTCCTCAGTCAGGCAGAAGTCCCGGGGAGCTAGGCACCCATCAGTGAGTTCAATGGAAGTTCATCCCTTTGAGTTTTCCCCTATTTCATGTTCTGTCAGTGAGCTCAGGCTTCATTTAGTCCTAATCCATCCCAGTTGCACACAGGGCTTTTAGATTTCAATATCTGGGTTTCAACATTGCCACATGACTTTTCCATTAAGGAGTCAGGGAGAAAGTCCAGCTTGTCTGCTGGGAAGGCTTGGCCTTTTGCTGTCTGCTCCCTGGCAGAGCGGGGCATGCTGTGGCTTGCCTTCCTTGGAAACCCCAGCCCTCCTCAGGCTCAGAAGGGTGAAATAAGGACAGTTTGCTTTATCTTTAAATTTCCTTGTTTTCTTGGGTACAAGCCAGACCCTTTGTTTTTTAAATATAGTTGTTTGTGGTTTAATTTCCTTTGGGTTTATGTGTTGGTTTTTTTAGTATTATTATACCAGCAAAAACTCAGCTTCTCACTGCAGTAGTATAAGAGGGACAAGATGTAGTGGAAAAGCTCCATGAAACTAAACGGGTTTCCCATGGACAGAACAACTGTGAATTCCTGTGTGACACCACTATAGGATAACCTGCCCTTAATGGTATTGGTGGTCTAACTTGTACAAGCAAGAGCCAGAGGAAACAGGCTGCCACAGTGGCTTCATCTCCCTTATTCTGCCAGACTCTGTTGAGGGTCCAGAAAGGGAGTCATCCTGAGGATGCAGTCCTCAGACATGTCTAGGTGTGTTAACGCTTGCCTATGATATTCTGCTGAGTCCTGATGGTGAGATCTTTCCTTGGAAAAGACCTTGCAAACAGACCATCAGAAATAAACCATGGCAATATGCAAAAGCCAACTTAGGCAGTGTTTTCCTAGGCAGCAGTGGAGGAGGCTTGGCCACCTTGTCCCACCCTTGCACCTTCTTCTACGCTGTGCCAGTACGCCTGTTCACCACACTGTGTGATGAACCAGGCTGGGGAACTGCTAAAAAAGAACCATTTCTGTTTTCTGAATTCTCTTTCACTTGCATCAGTTTCCTCTGGAGTTTCCTGTGTAGCCACAGAGACAGCTACACAGCCCCAGACTGTGGCAAGCAGAAATAAGTGCCAACAGGTGCAGGAGTGGGGAAAAGAGCTGCTGAAGTTGGTTTGTGAAGTTTGCATGCTGAATGTCAGCTTCAGCCTCGGGAAGGATCTAATTTTCAGATGCACTCAGTGGCACACCAAATTAGCAGGCAAAGTCATTTTCCATTACACAAAAAAATCATCGCAAAATAACCATTTGCACATGCAAATGTGTCAAAAATGCACATCAACGGCACGACTGTACAAGTGACTTGTGTCCTGTTGAGCATAGATAGTTTTGAAAAACACTGAAGTGTGAGATGCAGAAGTCAACTCTGATTATCTCAAGGGAAACCAAACATAAGGACAAGAAAAGAAAATCTCTGACAAACAAACTTCATTATAGCATTCCTCTCAGTCATTCTAGTGTTTTACAAACTGATGGCCCTGCACCACAACCCAAGAGAAGGCAAAAACTCCCATGGATCTCAAAGAGAGATGTTATAGAAGTTCAGTTTACAAGAACTATGCCAGAACAATATGAGAATCACTTTTCCCACCACTGAAATGCAGCCACCTCTAGCATAGGATCTGCCAGATTCTTAACAGCTCATATCTTGGGCCAGAGAAGACACTTCCATTCCACAGCTGAGGTTACTGTGCAAATAAGACATTATTATACAAAGAAGGAACACTATGCCCTCTGAGTCGGTGCAGATGTGAAATAGAGAGGGAGCCCAAATCCTCCAGCTATGGGAGGGGAAGCTCCTCCAGTGACACTGAGTTGCCAACCATCACAATTATATTGCCAACAGACTTAATTGCAAGTCTCAAGGTAGTTGGTGGACTGGGTTTGGGATTGGGGACGGGAGCAAGGGCACAAGGTCCTGGGGGAAGTGGTTGTGCAAGAATCTCTACTTTCTTTAGAAATAAGAAGGACCTTCCTTGTCTTTCTGATTGCAGAGAAAAGTCTAAAAGCTCTACAGCTTGAGTGCTCCAAAACCAGAAGGGGCTTTTTTGTTATGCTCCTGAAAAGTGAGCAGAAAATAAGACTCCAAACCCTCACTGTTTCAGGGACCTTAATGAAAATTTGTTCAACTTTGTGTTACAAGCTGACTAGTGTGGTTTCAGTGACAGTAAACTCCCAATTCACTCCCAATACAGAATTTTTATTGTTTCCCCTGCAATAGGTCACAGAGCCTTCATACAATCCCCCCCCATATAATGGCATATGCCTGTCACCCTGGAGTTTGGCTTTGAAAAGGTTTGCAGGTTTGTTCCCCGTGCTGAAGCAATGTGTTGTCACTATGCAGCCCCTTTCCCATAGGCCGGCTGCTTCTAGGAAAGAAGCCAAGTTAAATTTAGAAGTGTTAAGATTTGAATCTTGGGGGGAAACTCGAGAGCAGAGAAGGGGGGCAGCCTTTGTGGATGGAACAGCATCCGGACAAAAAACTTGCCAGGTATTGCTAAGAAAGGAAAAGCCTCAGTTTGGCAAGCATCTGTCCTCTGGATGTCTGTGCCTCTTGTTAAATAAAGCTGCACTTCTTCACCCAGGGCAGTAAGTTACCTTTGCTTTTGTTTCTGGTTCGTATCAGATGGGTCCATATCTCTGAGCTCTGAAGGTCTCACGGTCCCCCAGGAGACAGGTTCCCATTGCCACCCTCCTGCTGACAAGTACACAGGCTGCCTACACCTTTGTGGGTCCAGGCACTGACACAGCAACCCCCCTGTTCACCCAGGGCTGATCTGTGCTCACTCAGGCTTTGTGATCCCCTCCCTGAAGGTGGGAGCAGAGAATTTCCAGTTCCAGTGAAGTAACATTAAGTCCCACTCCTAAGATTTCAGCAGCAAGTAGCACCCATCATTCCTTTTCTCCTTTCTTTGCTCTTCTGCTTCTTTTCTCCCTTTTCTTATCCTCTTTCCTCCTCATCTATCAGATGCTGCTGCTCTTTATACTGGAATATGCCAGTGAGTTTCAGCAGGCAGCATATCATAAATTGTCTGTCCCAAGAGATAAATGCTCCACTGAACTCATCCAGTGACCAAGTATTTTCTCAGTCCACCCTGTATGTTCTCAGTGTCTGTATGTAGTGTTGTACATTTCCTGATAACTGCCTGCAAACACACAGATGCCCTTCAGGAGCTTAACCCTCAGTGCCGATATCCTATCTAGTTAGTATAGGCACCCAGTGAATCTGCATGTTCCTCATTGGGCAACTTAAACTGCGTGCAAACCCATGGGGCACTGAGACTGCTTTTCTGATGGAAAACCACATGCTTTCAAAGTCTCCCAGCTCAGATACCTAGAAAATCCCCTGGCCACTGGGAGAGTTGCTCAGACCACTGCAAAGTCACCATCCCTGTGCAGGAAATATGCATTTTTCTTGCTGGAGGAGGGGAAAGGGGAACTGTTTGCTGTGGTCAGGATTAACCCTGCCTGCTCTGCCCTGGGCTCTGCAGGATGGAGGGCTTGGCAGGTCCCCTGGGCTGTGTATGCACTGTGCCCCCCAGAGTTGCTTGGGTTGCCTTCTCCTCCTGGTCCCCACAGCCCTGTCTCCCCACTGTGGGTGGATAGCCTGAGTCTGAGAAACACTCTGCTTTCAGGGAATGGGATTGTGTATTCCCAAGCACTGCTGCATCCGCACCTCTCAGTCCCAGCCAGCACTGCCCAGCAGGGCAGGGCACATCTGCTTGCCTGTTGCCTGTGGTTCGCTTTTAACCAAACCTGCCAAGTTTAACAGAGACACTGTCCTGAGGTAGATGCAATACCCACACCACGTCCCTGCCGTGCAGTTTGCAAAAGGAAAGGTGTATTCAGAAAAGACCAGATACTGCAGAGCTAAGATGGACGGAGAGAGGCTGCTTGCACTGACTCAGTTTCTGTTCTTATGGCCTCTGAGTGCAAATATAGCCAGGGGATTGCTCTGGGGCAAAAAAGCACACACAAGCAGCATAGCACATATGACTTTGTAGTGTCATTAGCACACAGTCGATAGTATCTTTTTGTGCAGTCAGGCTCACTGATGGGGTACATAGCTGGAACCAAGTCTCTTCTCCCAGTGTTTGCTTCCCCACACCTTTCAGGTTTCTTTGTTATAAACCAAAGATTAAGATGAGTCAAGGTTAATATTTGCCCAGCACTTCCACTGTATGAAGTGCCCATATAAATCACATAAGTATGATAATTAGAAGGCGGCATGCTCTTGCCTTGTTTGAGCACTATATAACTTCTCACTAGGAAGGTGGGAGAAGAAAGGTGACAGCTGGAGGTATTTCGTTATTTCCTAGGGATTTCTCCAGATTCCCTGACTTTTTTAACCTCCCTTTTCACAAGCTACATATCTACCTCATCCCTTCACATTTTGTCCTTTTGTCTTCTCCACTCACCCTTAAATTTACCAGTAAATACTGGGTTAGTTACAGAGCTGTGGGGAAAGGTGTAAACTAGATGAGTGACTCGTTAATTGTCTCCAGGGGGGTTGGCTGTACCCTGTGGAAAGCCCTCCCTGCTTCTTAAAAAGCTGGCAAGCAGAGACCTGATTTCAGGTTTTCAGAGACATTCAATTTCCTTCGGGAGGAAATAGACAGTAGGAAACCAGGAGAGATGAGTCCTTGCTTGAATTTAATTATTGAGGAAACCATATTCCATCACTGGCATTCGGGAGGCTGTTTGTTTTTTTCCTCATCTCTGCAACACTGACTAAGCCGCGCTTTGTGGGCAGCCTCCCTGCGTTGAATTTGTTTTCTTTTGGCAGTCCCGATCCTGCTGGCTGACTAGGGAGCCTGGGCCCCTTTATTTGTACTAAAATGGCAGAGGGGGGGAGAGGGAGGGAAGAGAATTTGCATCAGTGGTAAATAGTGATAAACCCTCCCTGATTCTGCTTGCTGTTCTTGCCTTATGCACATTGTCCTGCAAAACCTTATAGGGGATGGGGGGAACTGAACCCCAATAAAGCCCTGAGTAGACCAGGCTTTGCCAAGCCACCATCCCTAAGCCCTGCCTGCTCCTGCAGGTGGCTGCTACCAGTTTTAGCCGAATCTAGGAGGTGGCCAGGCAGCCCGGAGGAGCTGGCAGAGCTGCGAGTGTTAAACACCCACTGATGTTTTTGTTGCAGCACTTGGTTGTCTCAGTCTTAACTCCGAACTCATTCAGCAGAGCTCAGTGCCAGGCAGAATCAGCCCTATATTTAAAAAAGCAATGTGTTCTGCCAGCGTTTCATGGGCAGGGCATACAGATTAAAAAGAAAAGGGAAATCCTGCAGTGGGGTGAAATGCAAAGAGAGGCTATTACCACAACATGTAGAAACAGGTTTTTGGGGGGTTTTGATTTTTGTTTTGAACGTTGAAAAAACAGACTGAGCAAGCTGTTTATCACATGAAACAAAGCCGGACTGGGATATTTTCAGGCCACTAAACTTGGATTTCAGACAGCCAACTTGGATTGACATACTGGATGAGCTACAGCCGACTGGCATGGAGAAGTGAGCAAAATATGCATCTGTCCTGGTGCCAACTTAGGCTAGGCTGCCGTTTTGTTTGGTGTCTAGAGAGCTGGTTTTCGTAATTAAACCAGCCTTCAAACCCTTTTTACATAAAGCTGAAGAAAAGAGGAACTGAAAGGGATTCCTCTCGAGCGTATGCACACTGCTCTAGCAACTCTTGCACTGTTTTCCCTGCAGTCTCTGAAAATGTTTCCTTTTTTTTCATAATACTTCCCTAGTAATATACACACACCCCCCAGCATGCACCAACGTGCAGCACCATGGTGGGTCAGGGGCAGAGAGGAGGCATCCCAATGAGCTGAGCCAGGGAAAGGTGTCCATCAGCTCTTCCCTGGGGAGTTTCATCCCCAAAATCACAGGAGCTCCCACATCCTGTTTAGCAGCAGCAGCAGCAGGTCGCTGTACCTGCACACAAAACCACTGGGAGTGTTGCAGCCAGACTGGCTGAATGAAGTGTGAAATACTCTGCTCTGTCCTAGGAAAGGTCTGGGGGTTGAGACTTGATTGTTGGGGGTTTTGATATCAGAGCCTGTAGTAGCTTTGGTTATATTTGCCTGATGGAGTACGAATTCAATCCTAAACATTATTCCTGCAACAGAGAATGCAGGTCTGGGCAGGGAAGGATTAAGCCACACTCAAAATTTTGTTGGGCAAATAAAAGTATTTTAAATCAGGAAGGAACAGAAGTGTGAGAACTGCATTGTTAAACCAAGCAAATGAGAAAACTACATATATATATACACACATATATAGATGTATAGGTGCCATAAGTGTTAAAAGCACGAGTGGAAAGGCACGGCAAGTAACTTGAGCCTGTGCCCATAGAGGTGGGTGGGAGGTCAGGCAGTCCCCCCATTAGTAACCCTGAAGTGTCCCCAGACCCCTCTCCTACCTTGTAAGACCTGGAGAAAGGCCAAGAGTTTTTGCTGCTTTAAAAAGTGTGCAAATCTAGTGTAATTGCACACTTTGTCATGCCATGATGTTGGTTTAAGTCACAGCTGCTTAGGGTTCAAGTTTTTATTTGCTGTTGTTGCTGAGGTATTAAAAAAAGATAGCAATTATGACTGGGGCAGCAGAGAGGAGAGGGATCCCTTACTTTTGTCGATTTTATCTTCATTTTCTTTCTTTGTTATAAAAACTTGAAACTAACTTTTTAATTCCTTAGAAAAACATTTGGTTAAAATAAACACACTTTCAGTAAAAGGCTCTAAAAAAAATATCAAAGACTGGAAACTTAGGGTGTTAACTGCACTTTGTTTTTAAAAGGAAAGTAGAAAACTCTGAATACCTTTTACACCACTAAAAACACATCAGTAAGTGGTATAATTCAGTCAAAACCATTTACAGAAAAGTTTTTCAGCCCTTCGACTATTTTAGTTGTGCAGATCCAGAGCTGGGTAATTCACCATTTCAAATTACTAGAGTCCATGAAGAAAATTGTGCAGCAAAATAAAATCTCATTAAGTGCCTTTCAAAGGTGTTATTTGCATAGGAAACTGTTTTGTGAAAATCACTGGCTGAATTTCTCGATGGTGTTGATTTCCCAGGAATTTGGTCACGAGGAATGCAGGTTGGCTCACTGGGATGAAATAGTTAAAATCAGTTTGGAGGGTCAGCATTCACAGCAAACTGCAAAGCTACATGCTCTGCTCTGGAAGCTGGAATTTGCTTCGTGCCATTTACAAAACTCCCTGCCATGCCTAACAGCAGTGACACCATGAACATGGCTTTCACACCAAGCAAGCTCACTTCCCAGCAAATCATCCGCCTTTACCTTCCTCTCGTAAGCGCAGACGTTTGAAAAGGGCTTTGCCCCCTTGCTTTCATAAATTTCGCACCGCCGCTTTCTCAGCACAGTGTAATTTTCCTGCTGGCACGTTTCCACCTCGGGACTTTTTTTCACTCCCTACTCACATAGATCTCCTGCCAAACTTTGGCTCCTATCTCAACCGCTTGAGCTTCCTACCGCTGCAGCAAAATGGCAGCACTCTTTGTGGCAGATGACAGCAACATTTGCATTTAAGAGGACGATGTTGCAGATAAGGCGGAGGAGCTTTGCAAAAATAATAACTCCTCAAATTTTTGGCAAGGCTTCAAGTGAGCGTTGCCTATTGAAATCTCCTCTCTTCTGAAGCGAGGTGGGCTGCAGCCTCACTAAGGGCATCGTTTCTACAGGAGCATGACCTTTAAGTGACGGGTTTTGAACATTGGGACTGCCATTATTTAGGGTGGATTGTGCTGGTGGTGGCTCAGAAGCCCAACGTGCACAAAGCAGCTGTGGGGTCAGATCCTTCTTGGTGGTTGGTCAGCTGTGCTGGGAGCAGCCTTGCTACAGGCTTACCCTGGGCAGCTGTGCTGGGGCTTGATCACACCCAGCTACAGCAGTGCAGAAGCCCAAACAGCCATCCAGCATCAGCACTTCCAGCTCAGAAGGGATGAGAACTAGGACTAAGGTCAGTGGGGAGCAAACAGGAAGGCAATGAGCACCCTGTAGCAGCAATGAGTTTGCTGCAGAGTTAAGCCACATGTTACGGTTACTCCAGCAACTCTGCAGAGTCACGTGCAAGCACCAGTCCCCATATGGTGTTTCATTAACAGCTGTGTATTGCCAAGACAGCATTTGCTTTGTGCTGCTGGGAACTGGGGTGCTCCCCTGAATGACTTGTGGGAGGGTCAGAGGGAAGTGGTAAGGGGACAGGGAGACATAGTGAGAAGTATCTTCAGCCTTTCTGGATGGGGGATTATCAGTATTCAACTGACTGCTTTGGTCATCTCAGAGAAGTAGACACACTGCTAGACAGTGTGAAGGGCAAATATGGACCATAAGTCATCTCAGCTTGGTTGGCAAAGCTGTGAGTGAAGAGAGAAAGGGTCTTACAGCATCATCTCGGTTAAAGCCTAAGCTGACATCAAGGAAGATTTGCCAGAATACCTGTGCTTGTTCTCCCAGAGACACCGTGTTTCTCACAGGCAGGAGTACCCTTAGGCAGAGAGCCCTCCTGCACAGCCCTGGCCATGGCTCACGGTTTCCCAGCCACAGCTTGACCTCATGACTGTCTAGGAGATCTGAAGCATTTGCAGCTGGTCTTCCAAATGAAGGTTTTATTTAAAGCCAGAAGACTCCTTCCTGCTTCTGGCTTCTTTCCTTTGAATCCCCACTCAGTCTGAAACCCCAGCTCCCAGCCCAGCAGGCATGATGGCTGCGAGCAAACCCACGGGGCATTTGCCTTTGTCCCTGGCTGCTGGGTGACTCCCCTGCAGCTGTCTCTGGGCCACTGCTGCTCAATCAGCCCTTTGTCCTTGGTCTGGGGACAGCAGAGCAAGCAGGGCAGGAGGTAGAACAGAGAGGAGAAAACTAAAAGAGAACCTACGTATCCAGCCATCAGTGCCACGGGACAGCTGGCTTCCTTAGGTCTGCACCTCCCAGAAATGCTGCTGCCATAAGCTTTGGTTAGCTCCACTGATACAGGGATAATCATGGTTTCACCACTATTTTCCTCATCAACTTGGCAGAAGCTAAATCAGCAAAAGCACTGCATTTTTGCTAAATTATGCATTTCTAGTCAGTGTGCTTACTATTATAGCTAGGAATGTAGATTCATCCAGTGACACAGTCAGTGTTGTGGAGGCTTCAGTCATACAGTGTATGGGCTGTATGTGCAGGTACAGGGCTTTTTTTTCTGCATTTGTATATGAGATAAAATGACGATGTCCCATGTCTTGAGCTCCTCTGTTTCATGGTATTGCAAATCAGAGATTATAATATTGGCTCTTGGATCACTTAACAGCTAAGCCACAAATTATCCCTGCCACTGCATTTCTCATTACTTCAGAGGAAAACATTTCCCTACCTAAAAGTATGTGAAAATAAACCATTGTGAAGTGTTCATTGTGAGCACAGTAGAAATTAATGGATTTGTGTACTTTTAAGAATTAGGTATTAGTTGGGGCTTTTTTCCACAGGAAATATACTTATGCTCATTTTTTGTCTGCATGGTGGGATGTGCAAATAGAAGCTTCTGTGTGTATAATAGCTGCCTGCATTGGGCTTCCCACTAAGCATTTTGCTCACAGAAAGACCAGTTGATGCATAAAGTAGCCCAGAGATAACACAGTTCACATAGTAAGGACCATTTATGTTCCCTCAGCAGTCCTTTGGCTGGCATACTTGAAAATACCAGGCATCTCAGAATCAATAACACCTCTTGGCACTCAGAAGTCCCGAATCCAACCAAAACTCTTTTCTTTGATGATCAGTTGGACAACTCTAAACTTGTGGGAAAAGATTTTTATGTCTTGCCAGGAACAGATAGTTTTTCTTTACTGGCTGATCTCTTTGATATTGTATTGGGATATCAAGAACTTTTTCCTCTGGAGGCGTTTGAGAAAAACAGGTCTTGTTCTTGGACTCTCACAATTTGTCCTGCAGGGATTAAAATAAAACTTGTTTATAATCTATTGCTTCCTGCATTGAAGAGGCTTGCAGAGTCTGCCAGAAAACACTGTACTTTGTTGCTATTGCCACTGTGGTTTTTTTACATAGTAATTTCACCTAAGGCCAGGCAGCAGACTCAATAGCCATGGTTAACGGTAAATTACTGAGAGTTATCTCAGGATTAACTCATTCCTGTGTACAGGATTAGTTCTCATTAGCAACATTTAAGATGTGCTGGTTGTTGACAGAAAGGGTATTTTGCTGCTCTGATTTTCATTAAGTTGCCACTTTTTCCTATATGCACAAGGCCCCAAAACTAGAACTACTCAATTTTAGAAATCTGAAGTAAATCAGCTGATGGTAGCAGACAGCAAACTTGTTTACAGGCTCAATGGCATGTTATCTGAAAGGATAACAGGAGTAGTCCAAACCCATTAGATGAATCAGCAACATGAAATCAACTTTGCTAGAACCAGCAACAAAGAAGCAATTCACAACAGATCAGTGTAGATATGCCCAGAGGCTTTGAACTTAAATAAATAATAGCAGCTGAAAAATATATTTTTTAAAATTAAAAATTCCCATTTTTTTTCAACACACCAGTAAGTCCACCATAATTTTTCCCCTTTTTGTGAAGGACTAGTCCTGGAATCAATTTTGGATGATGTGAACCATAACCCTTAAAATCCATAAGTGACTGTTCACATCTGTATGACTTCACTTCACTTGAAAGGGCTAGAAATGCAAATGAATTAATTTGCAGGATGAGCTTGATGCACAAAAATGTTGTTTACTTCATTATGTTTTGAACAACCCATGGTTACCCCCTGCTTTGAAAAAAAAAGCAAAAGCCATATGACACCAGAAAAAAATTTCAAGACCTTTTAGCAGCTACTGAAATTAACCTGATGAACCCAACTCTTGCCACAGGCAAGGTAAACAAATTGACCCTATGACTTACACATAGCTTTGCTTTGCCTGTAAGTGGAGGATCACTGGCGTCAGGGGTTTCAACAAGAAAACTGAAGCTCTGTTTGCTCGCACAACAGTTCTCTTCAAAAGTGAAGGACAAAATAAAACGGCATAAGTAGTCAGTACAGCCAGGGCATTTCCATTTTAATGTCGAAGTCTGCCTAAGTCACTTTGACTTTTTCTTTACAGCAGAATTTGTCTGGGCATGGCATTCTTGAGTTAAAGCCTCCAAAGTCTTAAGTGGTGCTTAAGTTTAATTGCATGGTTCTTCCAATAACAGGGTTGCATTAGGTGATGGGCTTTTCTGTGAGGGCATATCCCATGGTCTTGAGCATTGTACTGAGGTATTTTCTAAGTTATTGGGGGATACTTGCCTTTTCTCTTAATCTGTCTGCAAAAGAGTGATAAAACAGGAAGCTCTGGTGTGATGTGTCCTTACTTCCAGTGAGTACCCAATTGCTCAAGCTGCTTACCTTCATCCATCTCTCTGGACAGGAGCATTGGGTATGTGATGATGGATGTGAAGTGGAGGCTACTTCAGCCCTACCTTGTAACCTTGAGAAGGCAATGGTAGGCCTTGCCTAGCAGCTCAAGCAGGCTGAGTAATGGCAGAGCAAAGACATTTGGCATAGGTTTTACCATCTGTGGACACTCCAGTGCTGACTCGTTATGGACCAGAACAGCATGCACAAAACAGTAGGACTGTATCAGCCTGCACCCTTGGGTTGATCAGCTGTGGCTCCAGAAGTATGGGGAGTATCCCTTAACCCTTCAGCCTCAGGACACCCCAGGGGGATGAGGGGTCAGATCAAGAGAGGCTGCCATTGCCCATGAGAATTTGGCTATCCTAGAGTGGCCGTGGTTGGTGGCTAAGTTGTCTGGTGTTGGCAAGCTCCCTCTTCTTGTGTAGCCATGATGACCTGTGAGGCAGCTATTGCAATGGTTTGTTGGCAGGGCGTGTTGCTGAATTAACAGCAGGCATAGAAAGAATGATGGTCCTGAAGTGTTCTGGAGCAGCTGACAGCACTAGTGTGTCCAACATTTGTCTTCCACCAGCTCTCAAAGTATGTGTGAAACAGAAAGGACAATACTGGTTCATTATTGCATGCCTAACCCTCACCCCAGCAGAGATCCACAAAAATTCATAACGCAAGGTTCTCTGGTAAACTGCAGGATTTCAGAATATTCTGTCATTTATTGAGTCATGCAAGAGAAGATTTGTCTCTTCTCTAAGCTGTAACTGTCTCCATCTGTTGCTGGTCTAACTGTCCTGATTCCTGATGCCACACCTTGAACTAGAAGTCAGGTTTAACTGCGCCCTAAAGGGAGGTGTGACCTGTACCTATGTAAATTAATAAATGTAAACCATATAAATTGCAACATGGCTATAGACAGTACATTCAGCCAGCTGAAAAGGTGTTCCTCCCTACTGCCTTTCCTGGGATCCATCCTGCCTTTCGTGTGTGAAGCTTATCGCCACATGCTACATATCGCATCCATGGTGGCAAGTGAGGGAGAACTTCCTTCAGCAACGATCTGAATATTATGCTGTTTTGCAGATCTATTGCAGGCATCTGGCAAGTGCACTTTCCTCATCAGGGACCTATTCAAGGGAGCAGGAAAGCCTATGGTTATTTGTTCTTTCTTCTGCTTTTCTTTTGGAGAAAAATGTGAGCAGCACAGTTCACCTGTGACTACTATTGTGAGGTTATGTGTAAAGCTTTGGTATCATCTTCCCATCCTTCCAAGCGCACAACCCCCTGTAAGAAGGTGATTAATTCAGAACAAATACCAGCATGTCCAGCCCAGATCCCACCATATGGAGAAGAAACTGAGTAGAAACCACCATGGCATTATCCTGGGTGTCAACAGGGCTGTAACAGTGAAAAAGCAGAAGCGATTGCTCTCCATGCTCTCTCCCATGCCTGCAGGGTCCGGCCAGAGCTGGCTACTGACCCCCACTTATGTCCCCAGCTCCCATCCATAGCTTGGTGAACAATGCATGCCAGACCTCCGTATGTCTTAAGCTATGACCTTGTAAAGCTATTTTTCGACACACAAACATTCTAATTTTTCTCCTGCTTGTGTTTTTGTTGTGCTCTTCACATTGGTTTTTCATTATTAATGTCCTTTAGTTACACTGGAAATAGCTAGGTTCCTTCCCTGCAGACATGTTTTCCTCCTCTCCCTCGAGGGTTTGTGGCCACAGTGAGGAGGGGAGCAGAGCAGTGAGAAGTACAGCCTTCATAAATCAGAAAGGCTGAACGAGCTTTTCCCAAGGTAAAGGCAATGCCTCTGTTGCTGTTTCATGTGAAATAGATATTTTAGACTGTGATACGTAGGGGTTTGCTTCATATGCTGGAGCTACCCTCAGGAATGAATCTTCCCATTGTATATAAAGCCCATCTAACTGCTGAGAAAAGAGGGCTTTTTAAAAAATGCATTTTATCATATAATGTTTACATTTGCTTTACATTATTACAGACTTACTGACTCTTTGGCAGCTGAGACCTTTTAATAGTTCTGGTTTTCTTCTTTTCCTGAAAGCCGAAGGGATCCTGTCAGATTTGGAAGGGCCAGGAATTGACCCATTGTCTCTATTTGCCGAGTCTGTGTCCCCCTTGTGCGGGACATGTTCACAAACAAATGCCTCAGTGTAGCTGTTTCAACAGGAAAAAAGAAAATAAATAAATGAAAGTGGAGCCCAGCACCTGGTGATAACAAACACATGCAGCTCAGCAGAGGGGTGAGCAGCCCCTCAGAGAGAAACCTTTGGGCAGCAATGAGTAACCTCGCCATGGCCATGCCTTGGCAGTCAGAAGCTCTGAGTCATTTTCCCCGCCTCCCCCCCCCCATTCCAAATTATAAGGGGGAGGTTGGCTAAAGAGTCCTTAGGCTTTAAAAATAATAATACATGTGGGGTTTTCCTTTTTGCCCATCTTTCTGATGTTGGACCCTTGACTATACGTTCTGCTCATGTTTTCCCATTTCTCTCACCGACCTTGTGGTTCAGCGCAAAGTTACATCATTTTTTTTAACTGCAAGCTGAGGTTCTCATCTAATCGCTTCACTCCAGGAGCTGGCGCTTAGCAAACAATAAATATCATAAGCCTGGCAAAGAGCTCTGAGAGCTCGCGCTGGTGATTGCTGCAATAACAAACTTGGATGCTTACGCAGTGTAGAAATAGGCACAGTGAGAAAATGGGCTTCAGTTTCAAGATATAAATCTTCCCTGTTGTGAGAAATAGCTTCAGAGAACTGTTTGTTTTAATTAATAGTTGCAGAATGGTGAATAATTGGGATAAAATAACTGGCTCAAACCTTCACCTAAATCCTAAAAGACAGAAAGGAAAAAAAAAGCAAGCCAGACGTTACAAACTTCTTTTAAGATATAAAATTTCCAGCTTGCTTGTGGCTAAACATTTTCAAGTAGGAACTTATAGCTAGACTACTCAACTCAGTTTTAAAGTGTCCTGATTGAAAATCTAGCTGTTCATTTAAGTTCCTATATATAGATTTAGGAAATCCTACTTAAGGTCTAATTTCTAAAAAGCATACCTTGGCTTCTTTCATAAATATAGCTTCTAATGCATATATATATATATATCTATATATAGTGAGAGGGATGTATGCAACTCTAAAATTCCTGGCTTCTGGCCTTGACTTGGCAGTGAAAAGAATATGTAAGGAGCTTTATGAAGAATAAATCTTCGCATTCCCCTAACACCTTTCACCTGAGTATCTCAAAGCAGTTTGCATGGAGGAGGAATTATGCCATATAGGGAAATACTTTTAGCCCTGCTCAACCCTTGAGGAAACTGCAGCATGAAGCAGTCCAGTGCCTTGTCCCAGGTTGTTGTACATACGATACATTTTCTGACCTGACCCAGGCTAGGGAGTCCTGTCCATCTCCTCCATCCCCTTTGCTGCTCTCTCCATAGCCTGCCTCCTGCTCCCACTCTCCCTGCCAAATCTGGTGGGGACACCCTGTGGGCTGGCAATCCTGCTGTTGCCCCCCAGCACCTTAATTTCTCCACTCATTTCTTACATCCCATCTAGCTTCACATTTTGGAAAACACAGCCATGATCTTAAAGGGTTTACAGGGTAAATAGACATGATTTGATGTGGGTGAGAGAGATGCTAAGTAGAGCAGTTGTCTTGCCAACGCTGCCTAATCACTTTGCTTATGTGTTTTATGTCTTTCCCCCATTCTTTATCTTTTTTGTTTATTTAGATTATAAACTCTTCAGGCTGGGGATCCTGCCTCCTTTTTCTGCCTTTACAACACCTACCACAGTGCGGCCCCGAAGCTGGTTGGAACCCTGCGCTGCTACCACAGTACAAACAATAATAAATAAAACCAGGACTGTGAAGAGATTATAATTAGAGCTGTGCAAAACTCAGCAGTTTTGGTTTGCATCGGTTCCTCCCTGCTGAGTCTACATTGTGTTTTGGATTTGTATGCAAAAAACCCAAAGCAAAACTCCCAAAGTGCCAAGTGTGGCTGGGTCTGGGCTCAAAATCATGCACAAACCAGGGTGCTTTTAACAGTTCCTCCTTGAAATTATAAATCTTCCAAGGCTCAGTCCAGGTTTACTGAAAGGTTCTTGAACCTCTGCAGATTTTGGGGGCCAGCCAACTTGTTGGTTTCATTACAAAACTCTCTCTCAGCTCTGCTTAACATACTAATTGCCACACCACACTGCCCTGTGGCTAACAAGAGGATTTGATCTTCCCCGGCTGCCCATGCAGACCCAGTTATGAGTGCCACAACTGGCTTTAAAACCATATTTCAGATTGTCGCATTTGCTGGTGGTGTCCAACTGCTGTAGGTAAATAGAACCATGTCCGAAGTCCTGTACCAAGGCATTTGCTCTGCCCTGGGGTACAGCACTGAATCACCTTCAACTGAGTAATCCCTCACCTTGCTCCCAGGGAGTCCCCAGGAGAGGCCATCAGGAGGGAAGCAATGATCAGGGACTGAGGGAAGGCACGGTGTTTTGGCTAGCAGCATGGATGTGCAAGCCTTCACTGTTATCCCCTTGTGCACATGGTTTCTGCTCCCTTTGCCTCTTTTTTAAGGGCTGGGGATAGAGGTGAAGGGCTTCAGCCCCAAACTAATGATAATGCTCATGCAGGGGTGGTAAGTGGAACAACACTATGCACAAGAACTGAAATCAAGGAAAGAGGGAGAGTAACAGCCTTCCCAGACAGGGGGAAGCCCTGTACCCAAGGGATGTACACAGGTTCCACCTGGGGCTAGGAGGGTGTAGGAGAGTTTTTTTAATAGCTGCCTGCCAATACATGCACAGTACAAAAGTAACTTGAAAGTGGTTCCACTCCCTGCTTGTGATGAAGAGCATCAGGCAGATAATGCAAAGCAAGGCAGCTGCTCTGGCTAGGAGAGAGTAGGTGCAGACATCTCCCACATCACCAGGAGAGGAGAGGAGTACCAAATGAACCCTCCCATTATAGGGCTCAGCGCAGTGACAGCTATGGCCTGATGCCCCTTCCAGACCATCCAACATAGAATCAACTAGAGGTTGGAAAAGACCTCCAAGATCATCAAGTCCAACCATTACCCCAGGACTACCAAATCCACCACTAAACCATGTCACTAAAGGCCTCATCTACATGGTTTTTGAACACTTCCAGAGATAGTGATTCCACCATGTCCTGGGGAAGCCTGTTCTAATCCCTGATCACCCTTCTGGTGAAGAAATTTTTCCTAATATCCAAAGGTCTCTCAGACTTCTCCACAGGCTATGCAAGCGAGCCTGGCTCCTGTGGCTCCCCCCGCTGTCTGGCTGGGCAGGACCACGTGTGCACTGACGTATGCTAGGTCACAAGTGATTGAACTAGAGCTGGCAGGAGCTTTTGCATCAAAATGCGTCTTTCTTGGCAAAATTTGCAGGATCTACGGCAGTACAGAAAATCATATTGATTTTGATGAACAATTTAGGAACAACAAAAACAAGTGAGGATTTGAATGGAGACATGAAAGTGTTTTCAAAATGAAAAGTTGTGAGGGCATGAATTTTGCAGTGATTTTGCCTTTTGCAAATTAGTAGCAAATAATAAAGGGAAAAGCTTAGATTACATGGCATAGAAATTATTTGCTTTTACCCAGGTTTGGCATTGTCTGGGGGTCTGAAAGATTTTTTTTTTTTAATCTGTTTGCAGATAGAAAATCCACTTCCTTATTAACAGTAATTAAAACCTAAGCTCAGACTCCTAGAAATAAGCAGTTTTGTGCCTTACCATGGACATTTCATCTGGTTATACCAGGAAGTTGTGAATGCTCCAATGCTGGTGGTGTTCAAGGCTGGATTGGACATAGCCTTGGGTGGCATGGTTTAGTGGGAGGTGTCCCTGCCCGTGGCAGGGGGTTGGAACTAGATGATCTTAAGGTCTTTTCCAGCCCTAACTATTCTATGATTCTATGTGAGGGAAAGCAGCGTGAAGAACCCCAGCTTTTTTGATGGGGTGCACAATGTCTCAGCTGCAGCACAACATGTAACTCTCTTCACGTAGGGCTTTTGCTTTTCCTCTCTGCTCCTGTGTAACCTGCAAGCAGTAAGTCATTTAAACACAGAGGAAGAGGCATCCATGGCTTGATGATCCAGGCTGGAAACAGCTCTTCTACATGGGTAGTCTTTGCTGTGCTGCACAGCTCTCCTGGGCTTTCTATTGAGTCCAGCCAAAGCAGAACCGTGGACCTTTACAGCCCAGAGAGGGGAGGAGGGTGCAGCCAGGGAGGGCCGGGCCATGCCCTTCAGCAGCAGCAGGGCTTCAGCATGCTCTTTCATTCTGGTTTCAGGGCGGGGCATGCAGTGAAGGGAGCCAAGCGCAGTGGTCAGGCAGGAGAACCAGAGCCTCAGTGTCATGGATTCATGGTGATGGTCAGTTTTGTTTTACACTATGCTGGTGCAGAAAAACAAGAACCCCATCGCAGCTGGATTTTTAATATGCATTTAAACATGACAGTGAAAACTTTCTGAAATATTAATTATCTAAAAGATAGATAACTTATTTTCATACTGATAAATGGAATTAAACAAGCTTGCTCTGGCGGGTAGAGGAGCACTGCAGAACAACAAATAACTCAGGCATTTTTAAATATGGCTTAGACATCGATTATATTGAGTTAGTAGATCAAAGTCATAGTTCATGGTGAGTAAAAGTAATAAAAGAGTCGATAATGTGCAAGGTTTCAATAGTCCCAATAGGTACCTATTTTTGTTAATGAATTTTCACTTATTGACCTGAAAAAAGATCTTTTTACCTCTGAGGCAGAAAGGTGTGTAAAGACCGCCATGGCTTCCCAGTTCTACCTCTAGAAACCCAAAAGAGCCAGTAACCCAGAATCTTAATTAAACTGCAGCCCCAGTTTAAATTATTTTATTAAATTCTGGGACAATGAAATCTCACCAGGCCATTCTCATATTCCTACACCTCAATGTTCATGTTAATACATGTCCCTATTTATTGCTGTGCTTTCTTCTCTGCAATGATATATGAAAAAGAAGAGACATGCAAGACAAAAATGATTGTTTCTCCAAGCAAGATCTATAATGTTCTTCTCCCCAGCAGTATTCCCTGCAGTATAAGGCTAAAGAGCTCTAAGAGCAATAATAAGTATAACTGACTTTGTTTCCCCTTAATTAACAGTGCAGTGCCTTGCAACAGAAAACTGAAGCAGGTTTCTGCTGACTTAGCATATGCCTCATGAGGAAGAAATCTATCTGGCAATTATGGCTTTGCGTCTCCCGCCCTGTCTCTTGTTGTTTGTATAAGACACCGGTACTTCTGCCACAGGCTTCTTCATACAGCTGTCTTGTCAATGCCAGCTTTCATAGGTAATCCATCTAGCTCAGCAGAGCTCACAAAAGACACCTCCCTTTCTTTGCTTTAATTAATGCCTTTTTTGAGTCTCCCCTGGGGATGTAGCCGTGCTGATTTTTCAAAACTCTCTGTTATTTTTCAAGCACAAAAGAAATGGAAAATGTCTACCACTGAGATTCTGGATTTGAAAAATCTCCTTTACTTAGTCTCCTATTCTCAGTCAGTGTTTTAAATGCACATGGGCATATCTTCAGCTACAGAACATATTTTGCAATTAATTCTCTAGCTTGAGAAGGAGAAAAAGACAAATCCAGTCAAATTAATTCTCCCTGCAATCTCTTCTGACATTCTGCATCCACTTACTGTACCTATAGGTAGTTCATGCACTCATTTATGCTGTCACACCCCACCTATTGCTCAGATCCTTCCAGGTGCTGAGCAACCTCAGCCCAAGTCATAAACCGTTTCTTGCTGCATAGTTGCTTTTCCTGCACAGTTTATGCCTGTGGCTTTTGCTCACCTGGGACCAAATACTGTGGCTTGATATGTCTGCCAGAGAGATACCCTCAGCATTGGATCACTGCAGCTGCAGAACTGGACCAGACAGTCCAGAGTACACCCATTCACCATGACTTCTCCCAGAATTCATTAAAAGTATGTGTGTGGCAGTCAGTGCAGTTAATCAGGCCTGATACGCACAAGCGAGCTTGTAAAATACATCAAATGACAGATAAACCAGGAGGCTAAAACCAAAGGTTTCAGAAAAGCACGTTTGAATCAGTAAGAATCAAAAATTGCTACACCCTCAATCAGCACTGTCTGATAATATTTTACTCGGTTTGGGTTTCTGTGTTTTAATGAGCTAACAATGGTGTTTTGTAATCCTCATGATTTAAATACATAACACCACGTTGTGTTTCTTTAGCTTCTTCTTTAAATTGCGTTGTGTGTATTAAGCAAGCCTTGCGGCATCCTTCAAAGGGTGTGAGAGTTTCAGTGAACTTATTACATCAAGGTGACTCTAGAGACTTGTCCCATGCCAAGTAAAGAAATAAAGGGAAAAGTTTTCATCCACTCTTTTCAACAGTGCATAGTACAAAGGTACAGTTTTCACTTTTCAAGACCCTTACGAGTTAGCTCCTGTCAAGCTTACTTCATGGCTTTCACTGAAATAGGGCGCACCAAAATGAGTGTCCAGGCACTGGTTTGCTGAGAGCAATGAAAGACATGTTATAGGCTTGATTTCCTGACATCAGCACAAATCAGTGCACAGACCAGCCCTTAGTTTTGCTACAGGGTTTGGCTATAGTGGTACAATGATTCTTTCTCAGAGCTGAAAACAGAAGCCCAGACAATGCCCTCCCTCTGACACCCTCTGATCCCCAGACAATCATCCTTTTGCTTCCAGGTTAATTTTTTTTTTTTTTTCCCAGCAAGACCACTGTGCCGCACTTCCAGTTTTGCTCTGCAATGTCCATTTCAATCCCAAAGAACCAATGGTAGGAAAGACAAAGGAGCACAACCATCTTCTCTCCTCCTGTCCTCTTCCAACAGGAACTGATTTACTCTTTTCCAGTACAACTTCTTTCCTTCCTACAGCCATAATTTCAGTCCCCGTTTTAGATTACTCTTATCTTTTGTAGGTCAGTCTTCTGGTTTTTACCAAGACATAAAGATACCCAATTTCATGTGATTTCATGTCAGAAAGATGAGAAATGGCAGATTATTTGATCCATGTGGTTAACAAACATTACAGAATCACAGAATGGTTTGGCTTGGAAGGGACCTTTAGGCTCATCTAGTTCCAACCTCCTGCCACAGTCAGGGACACCTTCCACTAGACCAGGTTGCTCAAAGCCCCTTCCAACCTGGCCTTGAACACTGCCAGGGATGAGACAACCACAGCTTCTCTGGCCAACCTGATATAAACCTTATAAATATTGATAAGACTCACCCAAAAAGTGGCTTGCCCTCAGTGCAAGAAGGCTGTGCTGGGCATTACACCAGAGCTTGGGCTTATAAAGTCCTGCTCTTGTCCTACAAGAGCTGCCTGGAACTTTTCTAGTACTTACATGTCTTGCTATCTAGATCACCATCACCGTAATGCCTGTGCTCCTCCCAATAACACTCCCTCTCTCCCTCTTTGCTCTTCTTGCCAACCTGTAAGAGAAGATAGACTGATAACTTGAAGTAAAGCTTTGTGTATCTGAGTGCCAATGGAGGGCAGTTGTCTATCAATATTTGTAATAAAGTTAAACATGTTAAAGATAAACGTGTTACCTTGTCATAAACAGACCATTGGCTGCGCTAACTAAATGCTGCCTTAGCTAGATGCCAGGTCAGTAGGCCTGGGCTATGGGATTTCAGTACAAGTAAGTAATCCTTGCAACTAAGCTGAGAGGAAACAAAACAGCTGCAGCACAGTCCAAAGTATCCTTCCCATTACAACAACTGGTAAAGCCCATCTAGCCATGAGACTGGTGAGGTTAGATTTGGTTCTCATGGAAGAGATTTAATAGAGCTCAAAAAAGCAAAAGTAAAGGCAAAACAATGCAAGCACAGAAGGCTCAGTGCTGCAATTACTTTGTCTTGTTTCTCTCTGTCCAGTTTTGTTTAGAGATTTAAAAACTAAATTAATCAGCATCTTGGACCATGAGTTCCAAGGCTGCTTTATTGTGAAATTAAGGCATGACTCACAGTAGCTGTGTATCCACCTCTGAGGCTGGACGAGCTTTGTTATTCTTGCATGTTGTTTCTTTCCATGCTGGTTTTGCAGCAGGACTCGTAGCCACACAATGTAATGAGCTGAGAAATGGCAGTGCGTCATCCAGGGTGTGCCTGAAGAGCAATGTCGCAAAAAGAGATGGCAAGATTACAGGGAGGATCTGAGCAGGATCTGGAGGAGAAGGGTGAAGAATGAAATGTCCTGCAACAACAAAAATAACTATTTATGTATGTAAATCAGGAGAAAAAGAGTTCTACAAAGTCTCATTTACCTACAGGGGGAAAATCAAGGCGAGAAAAATGCTCCAAAGCACTGGCTGCAAACAGACACACAGGTGCATGTGCAGATAGCCAAAATGATACAAACTCCCACGCTAGTTACAACACAGCCCAGTGCTGCTGCATAACGGCAGCTGTGGACAGTTACGATTGCAATTAAACACTCAAAGAGTGGCACCACTTTAATTTCTTCAACTAGAAACAAGTACATCTGGGAGCAGTAGAAATTACGCTGCCTGGTTTCCTGTGGCTCTATATTTTGTGGTTGATTATCCGAGGCTAATAAGGGGCAAGAACTGAATAAAGCTTTTCCTGTGGTCAGGGCATCCTGTGTGGATTCTCAGGGGTCTAATAATACAATTCACCTTCCTCTTCTGCCCTTCCTTCAATGAGGCACTAATCTGGATGTCTGTCTTCTGCACGAGTGCGGGACTCTCAGAAATCTGTAAGGAGTTTGTCTCCTCGGCAAATGTGTCTGAAACTGGCCAGCTTACTTCAAAGCTGCTGTGGGAAAATATGTACAGATACATCACCAGCTAAACCTCATTAGCATAGGAATTCATTTTTTAAAATATAAAATAAAGTCACACCTTCCCTGACACAGTAACACTGATAACACAACCTGTGTGCTGACCAGGCCTGCTTTAGAAACTCTCTTGAGGGTTGCTTAGCGGTTAAGCAAATGGCATCTTTCTTACACCAGAAACAGCAATCACAGGCACAGGTCTTACTGCAGAGCTTCATCAGTACAACCTAGGAAATATAAAAATATAATGCTCACCAAAAGGGTACCAACAGGAAATACCCCAGGAACAAAGTGCAGAGGGATAGCCCTTTGTGTTTTCATTTCAACAGGAAAGGTAGATGGAAAACAAAATAAATGAACCTATACTTAAAATAAATATTACCATATTCTAGGCCACCAAAGGTTATAACACCTGACCTAAGAATGGGTGGGGATGTTTGGGATAAAGGAAGGGAGGCCTGGAAAATTGTGGACTTATCTAGATAAGTTTCATGGAATTAAAACAAACAACTGATATCTGCTAAGGGGTACATGGAATAAGTCAAACAAGACAGTCTGGTGGTTTATGTATTTTTGGTGTTCATGAAGAACTGGGTCTGACAGAACAACAAGCTGTCGTGGAGGTGGGCTTTGTGTAGCTTCTACTCATGTACCTGTTTACCTGACCTTTGAGATTAGTGGCAAAACCTCCTGCTGACTGAAGCTGGTCTTTCTATGCTGTTTGCACCCTCAGCAGAATGAGGCAAGATGCTGCACAGTTCAGCGTTGGGGCAGGGAGTGCTGGCAATTGGCTATGAGACATTGACATACCACAAGATGTTTCCCTGTGTACGTGCCACCTGGCAACCTTTCTTTGGGATACAGCATCGCTTTAGGATTGAGGCCAATTCGAAATCTGTTACAGCTCATCCCCAAAACAGCCAGTTAATAGGAGCCTGTTCATCAAAGCCCTCTTGCTGTTGTTGTTGTTGTTTTAAGAGGAGATACAAGCTGCTAGATCTCTGCTAGTATAAACGCCAAAGTCATTTCATGCAGGATACCGTGGCAGATGCCAATTATCACTCCTTAGAGACTTGAAAAATGGTGGTATAGCTATATTTCTGTGCATATCTGTGTTATGAGTACTTTAGAAGACTACAAAAGCTTATCCTAAAGGCATAGTCTTGCAAACTGTTGACCATTCTGGCTCCAGCCCAGCAAAGCACTTAAATATTTGGTGAACTCAGCAAGACTCTTCACATGCTTCAAGCTAACACATCCTTAAGCACTTTGTTGGACCAGGTTCACAGAGGCTGCACTAGAGCTGCACCTTGCACAAGAGAAATTTCCCCAAGCTAGTCGTGGTCTCTGTAGTGGTGTGGCCAACAGGCTACATCAACATTAGCATAGTCTGGCCATGCTAAAAAGGAGAAGAAGAACCAGTTTTAGTGGCTTCAGCATTTTGCCTCAGTGAAATTTCTCTAACAGGGGATAAGCAAGGTGAGAGGGAGGCAGTTTTGCATGCAGTGCTGTGGAGAAAAAATTTCCCTTCCCAGAATCAGCAGTCTCTGGACAGCAATAAATCAACACCGAGACGTGCTAGAAAATAAAGCAATTCCTAAAATCAACAATTCAGACTTCAAACTGTACGATAGGCAATTAGTATGTTTGAATAATTGGGTGCAACTGTAGGCAGAGAGAAGCTACAAGACCAGATGTGCAAATAAAGCTAAACATAGGCTTTACAGAATCTAATCAAATCAGTCCACCATCTGGTATGAGAAGAAAAATCAGGTGACGGACCTGGTCAACATGAGAAAATAGCATGAATTTCTGTATAATGAGCTTAAGCTAAATCAATATCTTAACACAAGTCAGAAATGGAAGCATCCATAAAATGGATTGCACTGGTTCAACTAAATCACATCTGATTTTACTAAATTAATACCATTTTCTCCTATGAACTAGACCTTAGGTGACCTATCACAAGTAACAAGCTGGGGATATTCAGAAAGAAGTATATGAAAGTAGCTTAGGGCAAACAAAGGTTCACAGACTTTTCTCTCCACACAAAATAAATCCTACGCATCAGAAAATGGTTTTCAAAGCAGCTGGTGTTAGAGCCCTCAAATCAGGTTTCTAAGTTAAAGCTGCAGCGAGTGGATCCTTCTTCATTTTAGCTAACTTAGGAGACAAGAGCTGCAGCAAAGGCTGGAATCAAAGGAAATGGTAACATCTTGGCAGGGAACATGTCAACATGATGGAAAGCCTTTGATCCCAGAGTTGGGCTGTTGCTAGAGAAGGGGTGTTCAGTGGGCTGAACTGAAGACTTTAGTGGTTTGGAAACCCTGCTCTGGGATGTTCTGTTTGCATGATCATTGCAGCTCTGGCCCCAGATGTGGTTGACTTTGTAGTGCCAGATGGGAAACCTTACATAACACCTTGCAGAAGAGACTTCTGGTAATGACCTTACTCACCTCCTGCGGCACACTGTTCTTTGGTGGCTCTTCGTCATCTGTGCTTAGGTTTGCAGTTTGTTGTGGGATGGGGCTGCATGTTGAGGAGAGGAAGCCTGAATGTCTTGTGGAGCTTTCAGAACCAAAGTACTCATCATACAGCAGCTCTGATAGCTGGGGATGGGGCTCAACAATGCAATGTCTCTTCCAGTCCTCCACCCTTGCCACGACACCTTGGCCACAACTTCATGGTTTTCCCCACTTGAGTGATGCAAAGAGGAAGTCAAAGTCAATCCAGCTTAACCAAAAGCAGAACTTGCTGCTGCCCCATGACTGGTAACACAAATTGGGCTGTCTTTTCCCCCTCCTCCATTTCGTGCTGCATCCCCGGTACCAGCAGCCTAGATATGTTGCAGACAGCTGTATAAAGGCTGTACAGCTCAGATATATTTTCATCAGTTCATGTAGGACTGCTACAGGCAGGCAGAGAGCAGAGCCTTTAGGAGGTGACAGCAACTTGATATGATTTACAGGATTTAGCTTTTGATACAAAGCTCCACTCACTTAGCAACATATGAGCGTGTTTGTGGGTTTACAGATTTACTTCAGTGCTCCAGCAGACCATCTTCCCCTTCTGCTACTCCTCTGGAAATAGTTCACCTCAGTGTGTTGTGCATATAATTGATACTGGCTTTCCCAGACTCCAGATATCATACCAAAAAGATAGGCAAAACCTGCGAGGAAGGATTTTTTTCTGGCTTAAAGTGAGAGCATTTTGGGGAGACCATGTGGCTACTCCAACTGAGTTTTCCAAGCATGCATTTTGTTTATGGTGTGCATGTGCAAAACATGTCAGCGAAAAAGCTGTCAGGGGTGCTAGGAATCCGTCCAGCATGTGTTCAAATCCCCAGCACAGAATCACAGAATCATAAAATATATGTTAGAAAAGACCTTTAAGATCATCAAGTCCAACCCTTAAACCCACCACAGTCAAGTCCAGCACTAAACCACATTCCTAAGCGCCACATCTATACCTCTTTAGTCATGTGCCAACGTATTATTGTCAGTCTCCTCAAAGAAAAAAGTATATCCCAATCTAAATGCTTACCTTAGGTATGTCACCTCAACTAGTGTTAAAGGGAATCTCTACAGTTTTAAAAATGGGGGGTAAGGGGAATGGCTTTAATGGATTTAAATGACCTTAAATCATGTTTCCAAAATAGTTGTTTCTTCCTCAAAAATGAAACCTTGTGACACTAGCAAAATGGTATTATTCCTTCCCAACTGTAAGGAATTCTTAAACGCACAAGGTAGGTTTATTTCTGATAATCAAAATCCAGATCTCTAAAATAGCTCATCCTCCAGGCTGCTGCCATTCCTAGGATCCCCTTCTCCACAAGGCATTTCTGCAGCAGGAGCCCACCAACATAAAAAGAGGTATTTAGAGACACCAGCTTTCAGAAACAGAGGCTCAAAAGCAACCTCAACCAGTGCATACCTGTTGAAAGCCAACCTGGTGCTCAAGGTGAAGAGCAGGGACACCCGGCGTCCCGTAGGTTGGGTGACCCAGTTCATGGCTTGCTGTAATTCACTGGAGTTGGTTGCAAGACATGTTCTTTGTCTAACAGTCCTGCATGTCACCATGGAGTCCAGCCCCCTTTCACAGGGAGATGTTAAAATGAATGCACATTTCAACACTCCTTCAGCTCACCTCGTAGCCCCAATAACAACAGCGTAACATTTTAAACTGCCTTTGCAAGTCCCCTTTCTACAGGGCAGTTGAAAGGATATAAAGGCATTTTAACAATTTTATAGCTCGTCTCCGGAGCGCCTTTGTGATGAGGGAGAACAGACGTTTTGTTGCTGTTTGCCCGTGGACAGCTGCCAAACTCACCTGTCTCCACCAAGGGCCATATCGCATCTCTCTGGAAACTCTGCAGCCAGCCCTGGATGGCTTCTCACTTTACTCAGCTGAAAAACATGCTGCACAATTTAACCCTTTGCCTGCATGCTTGCCTGGGTGTGTTACTCAAAACTTGCAGCTTAAGGAAAGTAATAGCTGCTATGTGGTTTTGCAGAAACCCAAAACCAGGGCTCTGAAAACCCTTCACTGACGTGAAAAACCTTCTAGCCCTGCAAGCTATCCTATGGGCTTCAGTCAAGCCACAACTCTCCTTTTGTCACTCCTTATTCACAGTTAACCAGCCTCCAGATCTGACCCCTTTTTACTAGGCTCCAATTTGACAAGGTACTTAAGAATTTGTCTTTCTGACTAAAGTTTTGCCAGTCTGATTATGTGTTCAAAGTAAGACATATTTTAAAGCATCTAAAGTCAAAAACTGGTAGCTTAAACCTGTGTATAAAATGCAAAGCTAAGGATTAGAAGAGATGTGCCACTGACCACATCTTCTTATGGGTTACTTAATTTTGAGGGGTCCTGCTTCTAATCTCACAAATGATTATTAAAACCTTCCCATGTATATGGTGGGCACAGGAGAACTGAGCAGCTTTATTTGTTAAGGTTCGGGAAATATTTGCAGATCCTCATGTGGAAGGTGTGACAGAAGTGCAGTGCAGTATACTCCCTTGTGTATGAATTTCTCATTTTCCCTCCCTACAAATGAATATTTACATTCTCCACCCTCCTTTTCTCCTGGAAAAAAAAAAAAAGTGCATAAAATTATTCCCTATCACGTTCTTTCACTGAGTTGGCAAAATCCAGAGAAATGCAGCAAGTTTAAATGATATGGAATATGCAGGCATAGCTTATCTAACATCAAGCGTGCAGATCAAAATCAACAAAGCCTCACAAAAGAAAGCCCCAAAAAATCTTTTATCTTCCTGATCCCATTTCCCTGCCTACACCTCTTTTTACCCTACTGTAAATGTATTAGTTCTGCTTTAGTTTCTGCTCTGTGCTACGTTTCTGCTTAAGAAAGATTCTGTTGAGTCATTACCAGCATAGCCAAACAGGCTTTTCAAGAATGAAGGAGAAAATAAAGGCTGTGGTTTTCAAATTAGTTCAGTGCTGCTTAACCCTTAAACCACTAGTGACTTCCAGACTCCCAACCAAGTTAATGCTGAGCAGAACAAGTAGCTGTAGTGCCTGAGATGAAAGCACAGTCAAGTGCTTCTGTTGGTGACTGTACCAGAGAGAAAGACTTGCCACTGCAGCATCAACCACTGTCTCCCAGCAGCTCACTAGATATGGGAAAAGGCAGAAATGCCACTGGAAGCATGGGGACAGGCTGGCAGGGAGAGGGGCTTTCCTACTAGAAGATAGTAGTCATGAAAATAGAAATGAAAGAGAGACAAGCACATCTCTCCCTCCATGCAGCAAGAGAGATACTCCACTCCTCCTTCCCCCAGCAGATTGCATACAGGAGAAAATAGTGGTCGCCAAAATGATATAACTTGAATAGGGTCCTGGTACCTTGAGGTTTGAGGGGGCCCCAGGGAAGCCGACACTTGGAGTGAGAGTAGGCAGAGGAGGAGAAAGAGGATAAGGTGATTTTCTTTGCCTTGGTTTTTAGAGCAATCTCAGCCTGCTAAGCTTTCAGTCCCTGTTGCCAATGGCTGTTTCCAGTTATCTTTGCACAGAAAAAGGCTGGAATCCTTCTCTCTCTCTGTCTCCCTTTTTAATGAAAGCTCAGTTTAGATCTGATACCACTCTAAAAGGTTTGCTATCAAAGTTTATTAGACCCACTGGGACAGATCACAGTTTTCAGAGGCTCAGAGTTTCACAGCAGATAACTGTAAAGTAAACCATCCAATGTTCTTCAAAATGCTCATTTTTCTTTGGCTCATCTATTACACAAAGCTGCATTGTATTCAAACCTCATTAGAAGCTATCCCAGTTGATTACAAGATGCTGGCCACAGTTTTGCCTTTACAGCAAACTAGAGCAGTCAACAGTCCCCAGCCTGTTCCACTGGCTGTTGCTAAGCTGAGCGGGATGCCATTTGCAGTGAAGGCAAGCCTACAAGTGCAACGGGATAATGCCTGTTTGGCACTGATAGAAAAGGCCAGAATTTCAAAAAAGGGAAGTATGAGGGCAACATCCCTTTAAAAATACAGATTTGCCTTTCCCTGCTAAATAATAACTAGAAAAGAATTCTGCCTAGAGACTGTGCCTGAGAAATTTCATCTGGAAAGCAAAGAATTGAGAGGAGGGGTTAGCATGTCAAGCTTCCTATAGAATGGCTGTTCTTGTTTTTTAATGTAGTCATTGGTATTATTATGTGGTTTTTAGTAGGCTATCCTCCTAACAATGCATGGGAATAAACACCATATCTGGTAGAATCTCTGACTGTAACATGTATCACAGAGGTACTGTTTACAGTGTGAAGGGAGGGGAGCTGCTTCATTTCCCAAGACAGCAGTGGAAAGCATGATGTCCTGTAACTAAGGGTGGTGAAGCACTGAGAGAGGTAGTGGGAAAAAACACTCATGATAAACCAAGGAGCAAAAGAGAGTTTCAGGGTAGATGTTTGCAGGATGCATCATCACCAGGAGAAGCTGGCAACCCTGGGAAAAGGCTGAGAGACAAAACAGCAGGCTCAAGTGCTCAAGTCCTCAGGCCATCAATGTCCTGTCCTGCTGCCACTTCACATGGCTTTGCAGCCTCCCCTGTGATGGCATAGTGTCATTCCATCTTTCTAGAGCAACAGGCTGCAAAACACTTGGAGGACCTGCTGGTTCCCAGATGCCCATGCTCCCTGCCATGCTTTATCCATCCAGAGCTTCCGGCCAGTGAATGCCTCTCACCAGAAGCATCTGCAGCTATTTGACAGCTCATCTGCTTTCTGATTCCTTAACAGGTCATGCAGATGGACCAGAAGCTGGATGACATCCTGAACACACTCCAGGCTCAGCTGGGGGATCAGCCACAGGCACAGATGTCAGGGCCAGCCACCCCACCTGTCAGACAGCTACAGCAGACAGCCTCGGCTTCCCCTCCAGTGAACCAGAATATCTGAAAGCCAGAGGACAACCACATGTCACCCTCTCGTTCTTCGATGTCCAGTTATTTTCAAGTCTTGGTGTCTCAGTATTCAGCTGTGTCATGGGTGAAATGAAATATTCTGCTGTAGTAGATTAAATAAAGCAATGAGAAGCAGCAGCAAGAAGCCAGTCATGACCCTAGGAGACCACATAAGTTTTGCACCCATTTTATTAGCCATCTTTAGCTAATCCCTGTCAGCCTACAGTGGTCCCACACAGCCAGCCCCATTTAGGCTGCCTGCACATGCACAGGGCACACTGTTGAGATAAACATCTGAGTGAGTGTTAGGATGACCCATTCCTGGGCACAGAAGGGGAAAAGGACTGTGTTTTTGGCATTTAATCACTAAGTTTAATGCTCACAGCATGCCCAAAAGGGGGAAAAGAGCCAGCATTTGAAGATGAAACAAATGGAAATCAGTGAACAGGAAAATTAAGCAGCATGTTTTGACTTCTACCAAGCAGTGAGGATCATAAGAAGGGCAGATTTATATGCTAGTGCGAATGACAAAGTAAAGACAACAGGCTACTGATTAAAAATATGGAAGTGTACATAGGCTGGTTGACATATGAAAGACTGAAGCAAAGGCTTCAGCTAATTAAAGTAAAGGGTTGCAAATGAGATGAGATGCGTGTTGGAACAGACAGGCAAGAGAGATAGTATCTGCGTAGGCTTACTGCACAAGAACACTGTAATAGCTATCAGCTACGCTGATGACTGTTATGCAAAATGTTCTCAAGCTTTTACCTTCATTCAGCAGCGGTTGTTGACTCCAGTTGCCTTAATTTTAACAAAAGAAACCCGTATGGAAATTGGCTGTGAAATATCTGTAAAGCTCGGTTCAAGTCACTGAGTAGCAGGGTGCTGCAGGAGGGCTGCAGCTGGGATGGAGCAGGGTTTCTTAAAGAAAACAGACATGCACACACTGTTGATGAAAGTTAATCGCTGTTTAAATAAACTGCTGGATATAATCTTAAATGCTAGATACTTTTTTTTTCCTTGTAATCTGGTTGTAAATCGAGTGCATATGCTGGCTAATATACTGTCACTGTATATGTGAAATGGATCTTACCTGCCACTCCAGAAAAGGGGCGATACAGCACTGTTGCTAAATATGTAAATAATAAACCAAGCTAAAAAGGGTGTAGTGTTATTTACTCAAGTCTTTTTAATATATTTGCATACCAAAACATTTGAATGAAAATAAGTCTGCAGAGCAAAGACCTGATGCCTGGGAAATCCTAAATATATTCTATTCCCACTCATATCCATGGAAGCAAAGCCTGCACTGCATTTAAAAGCAACCTGAAAGACTGGTCCCTTAATAAGCATTTCTTTGGACCAATAAGTGGTCCATTTCAATGTAAACAAGTTAGTTTCTAACTATTACCTGTCCCTTTAAAACTCTTTCCCAGGTTTGTGTGTCTGGGAATTCAAGCTTGGAAAGAGCACAATGAGACTGATTCCAATCTTTAGATTGCAGGCGCGTCTTAGACAGAATAGTAATGATGTGTGAGAGGCAATAAAAAAAAAACCCAGCGGTTTGGTTTTAATTAAATCAGCTGACAAGCCACCATTCCATCTTGTCTGATTACTACAGAGTTACTGAACATGACCAAATACAGCATGTAACATGGGAAAATGGTAAATAATCCCTGACAGAGCATTGAGCTGCTTCTCGTTTTCGGTCAGGGTCGTGAGCTTCTGCATTGGTCCTTCATATAACCTCACTGACTCCAGCCACTCAGAGCTAAATGGGCAACTGGACAGCAAAGGAAGGTACCGCTTCATTAGCCTCAGGTAACGGATCTCCCTGGAGATCCCTTTGCGGCAGAGATTCAGAAGATGAGGAGTACAGCTTTCAGCAGAAGGGCTCAGAGACTTCTGTGGCTGACAGTAGGTGAAACTTCCTTCTGGTACACTGCAGACACTTGTGTCAGGGGTATGCACAGTCACTGTTTGGTGGACTGAAGAATGCAACAGTATTTTACTTACTGATGAGTCTTAATAGAAGTGTTAAGGAACTATGTATACAGTAACACCTACTACTCTGAAGTACCTGGAAAACACACTAAACACCCTTCCCCGGAAAATTCAGTTAAATAAAATACAAGTGGTCTCAGCTATGAAGAGTGTCAGAAGGGATGAGTGGGTGAAAGGAAAGGATAAAGAGGCAGAAGTCCCTTCAGATAAAAGGATGCATGCCAGTGTGTGTGTGCGTGTGAACTTGTCTTTTTTTTTAAGCACAAGCCAAAGTTTCCCAGCAAGTCTTCAATGAGGCCACAGGGGTTTGGAACTCCAACAGGGCCTGCCATCCATCCACTTTACAGCTGGCCACTGGGCACACTGCAGTGTGGCATAGCGTGTCCAGACAGTGCCATCACCCCGTGACCATGGCCACCGCTATTGCCACGATGGAGAGATAAGATGTAACCTAAGCAAATTGCAGTGAGAAAGGAAGAGGGATGCTGGGAGACACCCATCTTCATGATATCAGTAATGGTAAGAAAATGAAAGCAACACAGCTTCACCTTACTTAAGCAAATCTCCACACCCACAGCTAACGCAGGAGTTGTCATCTAGTAAAATCTTTCTGATCGCCATGGGGTGAAATGTCTAGGAATAGCATTGACGCAATCATCTGGTAATACTATGTGACCCTTCTTCCGAGCAGTGATGGTTTTGCACAGTGAATGGACTGCATATTAATACATTTGCGCATCATGAGTGTTTTGAGTGCCCCCTTACCAACATGCACTATCAGCAAGCTATGATTTCCCAAGTCAAGAACTCACTTTTACTCAATGTGGTTTGTCAGCCCTTTCGATCCACTAAGCAGGCAGTAACAGGACTAGATCTATGTCACTGTTTATGTAGCAAAAATGAAAATGAAAGAGCAAGGAAGAAGCGTAGGGATGAGCTACGGGAAACTGAAAACCCCTGAAAAGTCCTCTTTGCAATCCCAAATCCTGTGAAGTCATGAGATTATCTAGTCCATCAAGAAACACCATTAAAAGACCACTGGGGGCACCATGGCAGGTTTTGCTAACTTTGCTAGCTGCAGTATGGATTTGTTGATGAAATACCACAGAAAGTGTCTTCTGGAAGAGTCCTTCTAAGAGAAACTTGTCATAATTCTTGGATGTGATTGGAAAGAAATCAATTTTTTCATAAAAATTATATACTCCCACATTTTACTTCCTTGATACAACTGCCTCACTTGCCTGAGCTTACTCTGACAGGTTGGAGTCTTCCAGAGAATAAAAATGCAGCATAGCTGCAGAGGGAAGTTTGACTCCTACATGTGCCTTTATTTAAGTAGCTATGTGAAATCATGGTTAGAAGATTGTTAGTAGAGATTTTATCCAAAACTCTAATGTCTCTAGGTTCATTAAAAAGACAAGAGCAGAATTTTACATGGATTTACATGAAGATTTCTGCCTGTGCATTATCTTCCTGAAAATTGTGAGTATCATGGAAGCATAGGATAGTTTGAGTTGGAAAAGACCTTAAAGATGATCTAGTTTCAGTCCCCTCCCATTGGCAGGGAAACCTTCCATTTGACCAGGTTACTCAAAGCCCCATCCAACCTGGCCTTGAAAGCTTCCAGGGATGAAGCAGCCACAACTTCCTTATATGCAACCTAAACCTACCCTCTTTCAGTTTAAAACCATTGACCTTTGTCCTGTCACTACAGGACCTGGTAAAAAGTCTTTCCCCATCTTTCTTATAAGCCCCCTTTGTATATTGAAGGACTCTTGAGGGACATCACTTGTCACTTGTTTTCATCTTGACATTGAACTGTTAAACTGAAGCTCTTTAGATGCAGCCATCCAGCCAGTTCCTTATCCATCTAATATTCCAACCGTATCTCTCTAAGTTAGAGATAAGAATGTTATGAGGGAGCCTATCAAAGGCTTTACAGAAGCCCAGGTAGATGACATCAGTTGCTTTTTCCCAAGTGATGCAGCGACTCCATTGTAGAAAACCATTAAATTAACCAGGCATAACTTGCCCATGGTGAAGGCATGTTGACTGCCTCTAATCATCTCCTTGTCTTCCATATGCTTCAACATAACTTCCAGGAGGATCTGTTCCATGATCTTACTCAGCAGTAAGGTGAGGCTGAGTGGCCAGCAGAATCCAGGGTCATCTTTATTATCTTTTGTAAAAAAGGGTGTAATTTCAAGTGTTCCTCTCAGCAGTGGCTCTAACGTTAGGGAAAATTACAGAAAGTATTCCCAGGGAAATCCATTCGTGTGTTTTCATCTCCATTTCTACTAACATTAGAGCACTGATGTTCATCCTATCAATTTCTCCATGATGGGAGTCCAGCACACACATCATACACCCAGATGCTGAGCAGAGTACATTCAGCAAGCTCATTCCTATACCAACTCTTTTTGCATCAGTAAAATAGTAATAATACCATGAATTAACATGGTCCAGTGAAGTTATCTACACTGTGCAGCCAGGTCTGTAATGGTCCCACATTGTCTTTTGATTCAAAACAGAGGCATAGGCCAGGCAGCCAGGGTCTCTCAAGACCACAGTATCAGCAGGGGTGGCCATCAGGAATGTAGTTTACCAATGCATCAAAAGAGAAGAGTACAGAAGATGAAATAAAGATTAGGTATTTATTTTCAAAAAGAGCGCATGTTTTTCTACCTGATCCAATTTCACAGTGAAGATGCATAGTGTCCTCCCTCACCAGAGACATCAACACCAACCAAAACAAGATTTTCCACATTCCTTTCAATAATGCATGGCATCCTGAAGCCTGCTGTCTGCCTATGATGATGCAAGATGCCCAGAAGTCATTACAACAAAGCCTGAGGGGATTATTTTCTCATTTCCATAATTACACAGTCAGTAATATTATCATGAATCAATCTTATCTCAAAATGTGTACCCAGATCTTTAATGAGGATATTTCTGAAGTGATGTGTGGGATTAAAGTTCCGCATATGATAAGGCTGCAGCACTGAGGGAGATAAAATTTTCAGCTTTCATCGGCTGGGGGCTTTCATTCCTGAGAAAAGGTAACTGTGCCCTGAAAACTGCCGATACGGGTCACAGATCAGAAATCTGCTCCCTCATCTAGATCACTCTATCTCTGGAGAGTAAGAAGCAAGAAAAGCTCTCCATCCACAGCTGTCCGTTTCAGAAGTGGGCCCATTTAGTGGCCCTGGAAGGCCTTGCCCTGGCGTCACCAGAGGAGCCTGTGCTGAATGTCCCTCTCACCTCTGTAGGGCCATGACTAAGTTCCCAGCTCACTAGCTATGGAGAATGAGTGTGATTCTTCTGGTGCCTCTTTTCTCAGTACCTCAAGTGTTTTTCTCTTCTTTCTGATGTTTCACACCTAAGCCTTGAAGGGTCTGCACTCAGATATATTTAGGATGTGCTGTATCTCATGGAGCCCTAAATGGCAGGTCTCATTCAGCATTCTTCTGAACAGTCTGAACAACATGTATAAAATGAAAAGCACATTTTCATTTTATTTAAAAGCATCAGGTGAGGAATCTCTGTCATCAAAACTGTATTATTTAGTATCCTGAAGGAGTACATGCCAAAATCATTGTAATGGCCCAGGAAAAGCATGATGAGGGGCCTAGATGGAGATCTCTCAGGCATCATTTCTAGTTCAAAGAGAGCCCAGACAGCAAAACTAAACAAGATGGTACTGTTCTATCTCCATGATAGCAAAAAGTTTGAGTTCCTCTCAACCTGCCTGAAGAGCAACCTCTTTGCTTAGTTAAAGCAACCTCTTTTCTTAGTCAAGGGACGGTCAAAGGTAGCTGGAATTATTAAACACTGAAAGAAAGTCTAACTTTTTGAACCTCCTTTTAATGATCATTATTCTTTTTCCCACTGCACACCACATGTTTTTCTGACCTCCAGAGTACCCCAAACTCTGGATTATAGTCATGTAGTTGGTGCTGGGGATGTGAACATGCTCTCTTCTGCTCTCTCCCTATCATACAGTAAACAGTGTCTGTCAGACATGAAAGAGTAAAACAGCAGAAAGCATCTTCCCTACAACGAGCTGTTTTGCTGAAATACTTACTATGTTGTGTTTAGCCCTTATTATGGTTTACAGTGGCTCCCAAATGACTCCATAAAAGTACAATGTCTCTGCTCGGATTCCTGGCTGAACACCCATTTGTCTCAGGGTTTAGATTTGGTACATGTAGGTCTGTGAACAGAATTTTAACTCATCTTTGTGATGCTACTTGATCTCTCCCTGGGGTGGGTGGAGCTGCATGGAAGGGACGAGAGCTTGATGTGAGCACTAAAGGAAAGAGGGTTTTTTGGACTCCGTAATTAGTGTAACTGCTGTAGCTTGGCTGTCCGATCAGACTGACAAAGGTCTCTCTTTGATTAACCAAAGAACCTGAATTCTCAAGAACAATGCATTTCCCTGAGACTTACCTCAGCCTTAGAGGGGAAACAAAATTCACATTTCAAAAATACCTGTCCGGTCTTATGGAGAGAAACTGTCACCATTTCTGATGCATAGATAGATCCATCCCACACCTAGTTAGTAAGGCGCTTCAAGTAGTTTAGCGTATGTGGTGGGGGGGCTGCGTTTCATATCATCAGGGTGTGGGGGAAAGGGAAATCACCCGGGCACTATCCTGCAGCAGAACAGTTGCCTGATGCAGTGTCCTCATTCCTTTTGTTTAATTTGCTGAGAATTTTCCCCTTTCTGAAATACTAAACAGCTAATTTCTTCCAAGCTAAACAAATGATTCTGCCAACTACTGATTTTTCTTCTCCTTTCTACTTGTAATGGTTGGTATTGTAAGCACAAGTTTCCCTTTGTTTGATAGCAGGCCAGGAGGCCAAGAAGAGCTAGGGACAGCTCCCGTGACACATCAGTGCTGAGCCAAATCCTTCAGTTTGGCTACACCATGAGTGTCATCACTCTTGGATTCCACCAGCACCACTGGCCAACTCCCAGGAGGCTACTGCTTTGGTCAGATACTAGCAGAGTGCAGTAAGTGACCAAAACAGTCTCCATCCTCAGAGCCATGTATATCCCTTTTACTTTTTGATGCTTTTTCTCCTCTTTGTTATCATGCTTGTTATCTTGCTATTCCCCACATAACAGTCCAGTTAAGCCAGTCTTCCAGATTAGGAAAGTTATTGAATTAGAAAAGCAATAGCAAAAAACTTCAGCATCAACCAAGGTCTAGTCCAAAGGGCTGCAGCTGACAGCCTACAGTCATTCCTCACCATGGGGTTTGCAGGGAAGACTATTAGGGACAAGAATGAAAATTGCTGCAGAGACATAGACCACTGAGAGGTTATGTGTTTGATGGCTCTGTGGCCAAAGCAGGCTAAATCCAATGCAGGTGTGAATCTAATGGAGTCAATGGACTAACACAACAGATTAATTTGGCTTTCTCTCTCTTATCATGTGTCTGAATAAACAGTTGGTAGGTTATTAGAAGACCTAATTTCACTAAGCTTGCAGGAGCTCTGAATTAGTGTCAAAATTTTCCAATGGCTTGCAAACCCCATATATTACAATGGCAGATAGCAGCTTTTATTCCATGGAAAAAGCACGTGTTTGGAAACAGACACAGACATGATGGAGATGCCCAGTGACTGTGAGCAGTTTTGCAAATGGCATGGCTTTGAGTGGGTTCTCAGATCCCTAAGCTTCCCTTTGAGTTTAATGAACCCAAAACAAACAAATTGAAGTTGTAACAGAACCTGCACATTCTGCCTGACTTGGGATCAAAGTCTGAGAAGGTTGCTGTGTGCTCAGTGCCGAATTAAAATGGTAAGTTATTGAAAATATGACAATAATTATCTGGTGGGAAAAAAGCTCCCAAAGTATCTGGGCCTTGCCCACTTTGTAAAATAACATCATTTTCACTGACAACATTTTGCAAGAACTGAAAATTAAAGTGACAATGGAACTGTTGAACCACCATAAAACCAGCTTATCCCTTCAAGCATAAACAGCTAAAGGAGTGGTTTGTGGCAAGGCATCACCTATGACAATCATGCTCTTTCATGTCCTGCAACAGAGCTGCTCCATGTGCTCCCCCCTCCACCCAACCCACTCTCCAATTTGGGTGAGGTCATTTGTTTGGCCTTCAATAGGCAGTCCTTATCTACACAACTGGTTTGGAGAAGCACCACGGCCCTGGAGCCACAGATTGCTGAAATGAAACAGCAGAAGGAGGTTGCATAGCTTCTTCTGGCTTCTCCTAAAGTAACCTGGAGGAGGGAGTCAGGGGGTATGAGGGCTGGCTGCTCTGTGTGAGAAGGGGAGATGCCTAAGGTGATAACAAGGCCAGCAAAGCCCATGGTCTCACCAGCAAGGACCCAGCCCCACAGGGCTCAAGAAAGACCAGCAGAGCAGGCTCAAGCAAGAATCCCAATCACCTGCCAAGTCCACAGCAGTGAAGGAGGAGGGAGGTCAAGCTGGAAAGTCAAGGCGATGGGTCAGGCTCCAATGAGGTACATGGCACCGGTGCGGCTCCAATGCAGCTTCATTGTAACTCAGGCTGGCATCAAAATGGTGAGCCCCTCAGCTTAAAAACAGCTCTCCAGTGAAGTGGGAGCATGGGGGCATCCTCCATGCCTCTTCTGCCTGCACCCCTTAGCAGCCAAACCCCAGGAAGAGGGGGAAATGCACTGTGTCCTTCCCACCACCACCATCCTGCATATCCAGCCATGTTGTGGCACAGTACTGGGTGCCAGGGGCAGAGCAGTGGGGAGAGGGGTGCGAGGGCAGGGGATCCCCTGCTCCCTCCCAACCCGAGCTGCATCTCCCCCTCCCACAGCAGGCTGAGTGCAGCTCTTGGGGACTCAGCAGTGCTGTTGATGCAGAGTTACAGATTCCCCTGAGGGAAAGAAAAGCTTGAAACAAAAGGATTATATTGGAAAAACACATACAAAAGAGTAGGGGGGAACTGGATGAATAAAAAGCCCCTCACCCCCAGGTAAACAGTGGGAAGTCTGGACACAGAGAGCTCGAGCGGCTTTGCTTTCAAAAAGTGCTCTTTTTTTGTTGTTTTTAAACTTTTGATTCTGTTTTTCTTCTTTATCTCTGCCCGGCAGCCGCTGACAGATGACCTTTAAAGCCCCGGAGAGCTGCACCAGCAGGTGATTTACTAACAGCTGTGCCAGTCAACAAACCCGAGGGGAGCAGAGGTCGGAGCTGCCCAGTGGATCCAAGGGTGGGATTTAATTAAAGAAAGATGCATTACACTTTTTATTGACCCGCGTGCGTGTGCACACCAGCCTTTCCTCTGCTTTTCCTTCTTTGTTTCTTATTTCTTTGTTCCCTCTCTCTGCACCTGGACATTTCATCCTGGACGTGTCAGAACCCCCTTCCTCCCAGCTCACCCCCCCAGTGCTCCACTCACCGAAATCCCATCTCACACTTGCACTGGGGCCTGGGAACAGGTGGGGAGGAGGCAAGTGGAGGGGAACCCAGCAGCTGACAGCACACAGCATCCCTGCTTGTCCTGTGATACTCATGGGGGCTGAATAGCTATTCTGGGGGTTGCTGGGGCTCTTCCCCCCACTCCCACTGCAGTGAACCTCTGTGCACCTACCTTCCAGATGACCCCATAGGAGAGAGAAAAAAGACATTAAAAGGACAAGTTATAGTCTTTTCAGTTTGTATAGGATTGAGGGGTTGTCCACTAAAGACAACCTTTTGAGCAGCAAAATGCAGTGCAAAAGAGCAGTTTGGTTGCTCTGTATTCACAAATCAGTGTAATTCATTATTTTTATTCATGCGCCTGATCCCCTCTTTTTGCTACCTTAGACTTTTGTTATTATTATTATTATTATGTGGTTATTTATATCTGGTTGGGTGGGTGTTAATATTCACATATAAACAAACTTCCATTTAAGCTAGAACTAGAAATCAGTTGAGTCTTTAAATAGCTAGTACTTCAAATGTGGATTTTCAAGTAAAAGCAAGCCCAGTACTGGCAGTTGCAACACTTGTGCTGAATCCCACTGGGAAAGAGCACCTGTAAATCACGGGACTATTATTTTGAGGGCTCAAGAGCAAGAATGAGGACACCTTTCCCAAAGAGCACAGTACAGGGAATGTTGACCTGTGCTGGGACACAAATAGCACAAGAGGGATGGCCACACATTAAGTGCTTCTGAAAATCAGGCCTGCAGTGACCTCGAATACATTACACAATCCTGTTTGAGGCCTCTCCAGATCTCATCCAAAGTTAGGAGAGACCCTGCATTCTTGATTTGATTATATTTAGGTATGTGTTGTATACATTATGTTGACTGATTTCATTAGCCTGAAATGTCTGGCTAATAAATTTGCAGGACACTGCAAGAGCTCCAATCCAAAGAGCTTTTGTATGAAGACGAGAAATATGCAACCTTAAAGAAATACTACAGGAATTTTTAAAGCAGTATCTGATAAAGTTCTTTTTCTGTTTGGCTTTCCCAGCTTGTGAGTTTAAAAAATGCAGTGACCATTTTGCCTCACTCTTATACAGCACTGTCTTTTGCTCCCCACAAAGTAACTCCTGGATCAAACTGAACACTTCTCCCTGGCTAAAGCTGCAGCTTTGAGAAAAGCTTCAGGTTTGCTTTCAAACCTTTCAGTGGTGGAGAATCTGCTGTTCTAGCGGTGAAATTATTCTGTCTCAAAATAAATTTTGTGCCCAAATTTGTCCAGGGGCAATTTCAGTCACAAAAACTTACAGGGAGGGGTCAGACAATCGCCATTTCTTTTCAAAAGTCAATGCCCATGTAGATGTTTCTACTAAATCACTTTGCAGTCTTCCCTTGAGTAAACACATGGAGCTCCTGATGACTCTGAACGTAAGGCAGATTTCCTAGACTTCAGATCACTTGGTGAGATTTTTTCTGAACCCTTTCCAATTTTCCAAGCTCTTTTCTTTGCTTTGCTGGTCTCTTTCCAAGACATGGTGGATGTCATTGGTCTGGAAATTCCTGTGACAGGTTAGGTTTCTATGGCCCTGGATGCTCCATGCACAGCTGCCAAATTTCACTTAGAAGCATTCTGTACAGCTAACCAGCTTCGGTATCCAGTTGCAATGCAGTCAAGTCATGGTGGGTTTCAAATGGCTTCCACAAAATAAAAGAAGGGGCAGCCACATACACCAAAGACAAAGGAAGTTGCAAAGTAATCAAGGTTCTGTGGGTTCCCATTTCCCTCTCACTCTGTGTTCAACCCATTTGTTTTTATATCCATACATTGACAACAGCCGTTGTCCATAGGTCAGAAATCTGCAGCCTCAACTTGAGGCAAACTCTCTCCAAAAATGGATGTTCTTGGCATAGCAGACTGGCCTGGAATGTCTAGATCTAAACTAATTACACATCCGTCACAGACTTCCCGACATCCCGCCAAAACTGGGATGCCTGTGTTTGGCTGAGCCTTTCAACACAACCAAGGCATCTGTACGTCCAGTTCCCTTTAAAATGCATGGGAAATAAATATCCAATATCACTATGTGACTTTGAAAATCCCCCTGCAATCTTTAACCCTCATTTCCCATCCATAAAGCAGGAATAACAGCAATTCCTACCCCATATTTGCTTTATCAGTCTTGTCTATGCAGAATACAAATTCTATGAGACGTGAACTGGCTGCTACTAAATATAGGTACAATGTCTAGCAGAGTTTTTTTAGAGCCCCTAGGCACTACAGCTCCATAAATATCCATGTTGACTTTTTCCAGATTAAGAACACATCAATGGGAGCTTTGCCTGACTAAGAACTGCAGGATCTGGCACTAGTGCTTTTAAACCCTAATAGGAATGAGCGAGTCTGAAGCCTCTTCCAGCCTCATTCATTGGTATCAATGCTTTTAATACCAAGTCAGCTGTTGTGACACAAAGGGTATGTTTCTCTTGGTGCTGTTTCTTGGAACTGAAGAGCCCTCCTGAAGTTTTCATTTTCTTTACTGAAAAGCCTTGCTATGGTAAATCATCAACTCACCAAATTTATAGGAGGCACAGCACTTGGTATGTCACGTCTCTGAGCCCAGCCTTATGATTCACTTACTTATGCTTTTGTTCCTTTGCTTTGTAGTTCTCTTGATTTCAGCAAGTGTCCATCATTTTCATGTGTCTTGCTGGCTAGAATGCCCCCTACTATTCCAGTAATCATTGCCCTACTGGAGTGTTTATTACTGACTGAACGGCTGCAGAGACTGGTAAAATGACCTGAGCTGTATGAATTCTCCCTCAAATCTCTGGGGCCTCACAATTCCTGAAAGAATGAAAACAAAGAAAAAAAAAAAAAAAAAAAGAAGATAAGTTATGGGGAAAGGTCAAAGTCAAGTTTTTCTGCAATAGTAGATTTCTTCACTGGCTTCAGTGTCTCTGTTACTGAGCACTCACCACATCATCTTCAGCATTCAAAGAGAAGCTGTGAACTTGCCATGAAATGAGGACTGAGCCAGGTAATGTTTGACAGCCTATTGTGCACCTGTGCATCAAGAGACTGTTGCTTAAAATGTATGTGCTCATCCTCTACAAAACATGCACCCTGGATAGGGTCCCAACATGCTAGTGACTGCCTTGTTGGTTGGGTTGTATTTGAATTGAGGTTTGTGGTAGGTGCACTGTAAAAAAACCCAAACAAACCACACATACACATACAAAACCCAGTGACCAATACAAGATAATACACAGATGTGTAAATAACTATGGGAAGATCTCCAAAACACAGTTCCTGTCTAATTTTATCAGCGGTTTGTTTTCCCTCTGGCTAAGATTCTCAAAAGTGGGTGCCTAAAGTTAGTCTCTCCTGGCCAAAAGCTTCAAAAGCCTCTTAATAACACAGGAATCTAAATGCCGAGTAGAACACTTCTCAAAGGCTCTGGAAAATCTCAGCCCTCCATACACATCTCTAGTGATATGATTTCTAAATGCTCAGAGCTCACAGTAGCTGCTATTGCAGCCAAGGGCAAGGATTCTTCCAAGGACCCCGAGGAAGTGGGGCATCCATCACACTTTGTCTCCTGGCCTGACACTTCCCAGAAAATCACACCTAATATGGATTTTCATGTTCAATATGAGTCTAACCTTAAGCCTCTATTTTTTAAAATCCTGGAGTCAGCTTCTCTGCCATGGATGCCACTCCATGGCATTACTATCTACAAATCAGACCACAAGTACTGTCATTATGGGGAAGATTTCACAGCACTGTTATTCCCATATCCATAGCCCATCATTGCTGTCAGATGTGCTAGCTCTAGGCAATAGGGGGTACAAAGGGCACCAAATAAACAAGCACAAATTCTTCTCTCATGCAAATTTCATTACAGCTTTATGAGGGGACTGTAAAAGGTTTTTGTGTTTAGCTGCTTCTTATGGAAAGAGGATTTTTTCCATAGTACTAAAACAAAAACAAAACCAAATTTCACCCTGGGAAGAAGGGCAGAAGGACTCCTCACACAGCTATTTCAAAGAAAGCTGTTCCATAGTCCTTATTCTACAAGAGCTCCCCATGGAAAACATAGAGCAAAAGGCGTTTTTGCCTTCTAGGAGAATTTCGCTTACTAAACAGGCTAGCCCATGATGAAGAAATCAATTAGCAAAGGAACATCAGGGCCTGGATATACTACATGCAACTCTAGGTATGCAGTGCGTCTAGTGCAGCAGACTGGATCTCTCGGCTCTGATTGCACCTAGGGGAGAATGTCAGCTCTCGAAAGCAATGCACCCGTTTTGTGGAATAGATACTTCAGAAACAGAGCAGGAAGTAACTTTTGCCATTGCCTCACTGTCTCTCCCATGAGGATAGAGGGAGGCAGCTGAAGTAAACCCAGGCCAAGAGCTGAAGGGACCAACACAGCTACAGAAACCCTGGCAGATGCCAAGGGAAAAGCATCTTCAGAAGCACTCTCCAACCATGCTACCAAATCACTGCTGGTTATGAGAATGGACACTTGGCTGCTGACAAGGAGATCAAAGAGCAGTGGTAAAAAAGTCAAAGGCAAAAATTAATCAATGCAAAACTTCTTCATTTTGGCTGAAGCAAGCATTTTACTCATTGAATTCAGCCTTGCTCTCATGTCCATATGAGTCACCTAGAGGTTATGGCTTCCTAATCTTAAATATCAATCTCATGTCTGAGCTGTTTTCAGGATGGATCATATGTCTCTGCACTGCTTGTCAGCCATTTGTTATCAAAATTCATGCAATACCAGCCAGTTTTGCTATATACAAGGTCATGCAGTGTATTATTTTTGGTCCCCAAATGATTTTTTCTGATGAAAAAAAATACATTTATTCACAAGGTGACATTTCTCCATGCAAGTAGTCTCTATTGTTAACATTTTCTGTTGCTATTAATATTATTGCCAGTAAGCTATTCAATGTGGAGCATGTACAATGAAGAAGAGGCACTTGAAGGTCAGAAGGAATCAATAATAATGAAAAGTAAACATACGAGTCAGGGAGGAATCACAAACCCAGCTTGAAGCTAATTTGGTTTTTTATTCCAGTAAATATGCATGGTCGCTTTTGCATTGTGTTCACAAAGTTCTTGTTTGGAAGTGTTGTTAGGAACTTTTGAACTTGCCTTCGGTTTCTAAGCCACTGTAGCGTCAGCCAAGCATCTCTTGTTCACCAGGGCCCCGATGCAGTCTTAATTCAAGAAAATGGCAATATTTCCTTTGCTGCCAATAGGGTAGCTCCTAACATCCAGTTTCCTAAGGACCCTAGAAAAGACACCAGCCATGTTACCTGCAGTCTCCACACAGAGCCATAAGCCCTTTTCCAAGCTGTCATTCTGCTTGGATCTAGAGCACATCTTCCCCGTACCGATGTGCTCCATGCTAAATATGGAACAGCAGTCAACATCTGTGGAGAGTTCACATTTGGCGTGTTTACATGAGTATTTATTCCTCCTTTGTCTTCAAGCAGCAACTACTACATAATGTATTTGCTATGATTAATTGTGGGAATGTTGCTCATCCCAGCATAGCATGACATCTCCAATTACATGACATCTTTCTCTCGTTTGTAAGGGAAGAGCTGATTTTGTATCTTGACATGTTTATCATTGTGAGGTTGAGCTAGTTATCTTATATGGGCCTGCTCCCTAGTTCTCAGGGTTGACAGATTATGGTGTCACATTAAAATCACATATGCCTTGTTATTGCAGCTGCATCTTGAAAGGAAAGCAAATAGAGGAATCTCCACCACACAAGAGCTTTAAGATGATGTTTTGTTCAATAAGCCAGTGGTTTGCAAGGTTGTTTTAGGCTATTACAATTTACACAGTTATTTTGTATTTCATTTTTCCAAATTTTTTTTTAATCTCAACAATGGAAAAATTCACATAGCCCTGTGCAAGCTTCAGCTGATCAGAATCTTTCCCTGTGGGTGGGATTTGCCTCACCTAATTTGAGCCATCTATTTAAAAGCTGGGAATCTGCTCTAAATTAAGCAATCTTAGTCACCAGTGACAGATAGATGCTTCTTGAAATGACTTATCCCACCTGGTTTCAAGTGGAAGTTTAGAACAGGAAGTCTAGCACCCTTGCACATGGATGCAGAGCAAAGCAAAAAGAGGAGCTGTTGTTTCCAGGCAAGCTTGCTATTACAACCCCACCAGGACTGCTCTACTCAGTAATGGCCATTCCAGCTGAAGGGTGTATTACAGATGAGACATCAAAGAAATGGTAAAAATTCAGATATGAGGAAAGTCTGAGGATTCAATATTTTTGCTCAATTTGTAGTGAAAAAAATATAAAAAGGCATCTTCATAGCTCTGCTTCAAAATTTGCAACATTTTTATCATTAGGATTTTTCAAATGCATTAATGCAAAGATGTATTCAAAGAAGTTCTCAAAAGAGCTGTGAGATCTAGGCTAAAATTCTCATCCTGGTAGACTCCACAGAACTTTATACAAAATTCAAAACATGAGAAAACTACTTTGAACCACATCTCTAGACTTCATATTTTGAGTGGCCAACTAAGCTACTGAAGCACTTGTGGTGCAGTTTAGCTGGGGCTTACACATCAGAAGGGTGTAGAAGTCCAACTGTACAGTCACGGAAAGAGGCAAATAAGCCTTGGTCACTGGATGAACAGAGCATTCCTTTCACTTCCTCACAACAGGCTCCCAGCCAGTATAGTTATAGAAAGCAAGGTGCTGCTTGCCTGTCTGTCCTGCAGTTTGCAAACTAAACAGGTGTCTGCAAAGGTCCACATGCAATTCATGCACTAATGAAAATCTGCCCAGCAACTTGCCTGGCAACCTAAAGCTTTTTTTTTTTCTGGAGTACAAAACTAAGTTTTAAGAGAAAATTTAGGAATCTGAGATTTTGGAAAAGACAGAGGCCAACATGATGGTCTGGAATAATTGTCACCAACATATAAGAGGGATTCTGGTGTCCTCCTAATGTTTCTGCTTGTTGTTGATGTTTTATTGCCTCTGAGCAGAAGGAGGAATGATCCTTTCCACATACTCATTCAGATTTACTATACTTTGAAAAATTATTCTTTTCAGGAGGGGCTTACAGTCCAAGACACAAACATATGAAGGTTTCTTCTAGATGCACTTGAACAGAAAAACAGCTCCACATAGAAATTGAGGAGGCTGGTGTTCTTATTTTCAAGCACATAGGCGTTTTCCCGCACCCTACTCATTCCACAGTTGCTTTTATTGGTGAAGGCAGAGCTGCAGGGGCCAAGATTGACTGAACATTCAGTTCAGTAATTGCTGAATTCCTCAACTTAGAAAATGTATTTTGTACAGGCAAGGCAATGGACTGCATGAAACCTCTTTCCATCTCTGCAAAGCATAATCTTCTGGAAACACTACCTTGTGTTTTTCATCACTGTTATTGGTATGACAATCACTTAGTTATTAATACTTAATGCTCAGCTCTTGCAAACAGTTTCAGCTCCAGTGCTGCTGCTTTATTTCTGCTGCTGTGAGAATAAGAGGGAAAACATAGTAGTTCTTCCTTGCACAAAATGGACCTGCATAAATTCTATCCTAGTGTATAACTTATTGGTAAACTACCCATGGGATAGATGGAAGACCAAGTCTCTAATTTTTCATTAACCTGCACCCATTGGTAAGTGTGTAGTTTCTTAAGTTGGTGATTTGTATATAGACACAAAAAAGCAACAAACACACACAAGACTGATGTTCAAGGCAGCAGCAACAATACAGATAAGTTGTTTCTTCCCTAGCTTGCAATTAAGTTATCATTAATAGACCTGAACGACTTCCTAAAAGGACTAATTAGTGTTTTAATTGGTTCTCTCCTCATCACATTTTTGTTTACTCATGCCCATAGGATCTCAGCTGTGTTAAGCAGTTTTCTAATTAATAATGCATTTGAACTGAATAGTCCACTTTTTCTGACTCAGCCATTTTTCCACCTTGTTTATTTAGCTGATTTACAGCATGTAATTTCCACATATTTCCCAGTAGCTGGAACCCACTGAATGCTGCCACTGTCCCTGGGCAAGGGCTGCCTGGTATCCTCCGTATCCTCTGTGGGAGCCAGATGGAGAGGGACTTCCTTTGTAAAGGTCCACCACCATGTTTGTGGTTTCAGGCCAACCCCTTCCAGTCCTCCCTGTTCCTGAAGGCTGGGTTGGGTTTTTTTTTTTTCAGTAATGACTTAGCTGTTTATTTTTCTCTTCCTGCTTCTTCTTTCCTTCTGTGAACAAGCCTCTTGCACCCTCTGTGCAGTAAGAGGAAGGTGAGGGACTCTGGCTTCTCTCATGCAAGCTGGAAGGGGCAGAAATGCCTGAGAGCTTTAGGGAAAGGAGAGAAAAGGGCCTGTGCTCCCAGGCTTCTTCCTTCTAGCCCTCAGAAGAGTCCTTTAGGAGAGTTCATCTCACTGAACTTGCTGGGTTGCCTTCTTGTTCAGCGTGTTCTCTGCATCACCTGTTCTCAGCTGGTGATGGAAGAAAACAAAACCACCATGAAACAGGCTATCCTCATGGCTGAAACCAGAAGGTATGCATCCCAAATGAGAGGCTCAAACTGCTCAGATCTGCTCCTAACCCAACTACCAACCCGGCTGTCAAACCACTTCTTCCCCAGTTATCTGGAACAAGCCACTGGCTATCTTTCACCAACCATTTCGTATGGTCCTGAGGAGAGGGAAGTTACCCCAGCCTGAAATAAGGAGTGTCATAAAATTCAATAATGCATGGGAACACGAACCACAAGAAAGACAAAAATGCAGTGAGTGCAATGGCTCCAGCACACCTGCTTCAACTCCTACTGGAGTAGAACAGCAGAGACAAGTTTTGCAAATCCCTGCACAAAAGCTGCTCTGTCCAATTCCATCACCTGGATCAAAATAACATGCGAGGGAGCCTTGAGAGCAAGCACCAGGCAGATGGGCAGGCCTCAGCTTAGAGCCCACAGCCAGCCCCAGGAAAGCACTGTTAAGAGACACCCTGTTTTCTTCTCTCCGCAGTAGCTCTTGGCATGCTTAAGAAAAGAAGATGTTTTAACACAGCAGCAACAGTAGCACTAAAAAGAACACTTGTGTGCTAAATCATTGGGAAAAAAAACCCAATGATTATACTTTTCTTCTTTGTGTTCTTTTTGTTTTCCTGCCAAATACAGGAGAGAACAAAATAGCAGGTTTTTTGCTGTGCAAGGCAAACTTGTAAAGTCAGAGGGAAAACAAATCCTGAGGAAATAACTCAAAGCAAATAGCTGGAAGAAGTGAGGGTGGGGAGGTAGGCAGGGGGAAGACCAACTGATACATTTTCAGCACTTGATGCATTGAACCTTGAAATAGGATAAATGAAGAATAGACATCTCCATAATTAAGAAATGCCCTGCTTGCTTTGGTGAACAACAAAATGCTTAAAATTATATCCCAAGCCTAAAACTGCCACTAAAAATCCACAGTACTGCTCCAGACACCTGTGGTGGGCTCTCACACCAAAACATCCAGGAGACTGTATGTGAATGGGGAGGAAAGCTTGTGCTTAGAGCTAGCTCTAGCTAATCTAAAACGTAGTGACGGATCAAGTCAAGATACTGGCTTTACACATATGCTTGCAATTCAAGATTTTATGTTATAAACCTTCAAGACAGAGAAGCATGTGCATCCACACAGCCAGAAGAGTCTACTGGTTTTGGTGGGACTACAGCTAGCCTAAAGCTACCTCCAGAGCCTGGGAATGCTTCTGGAGATCCATGTCCAGTGGATGGTCAAAATAACACATGAAGGGATCTTACCAGATCACTCTGGACTGGCAGGAAGGTCTCAGCCTGGCACCCTAGGGTTGGGATCTGGTCTGATTCACTGTGACCGTGGACACCTCAGTGGACTTACAGACTGCTGGCCAAGCCCAACAGAGACCCTGCATGGACATTATATTGCTTCCCCGCACAGACTGCACTGGGAGCATGGCAAGAAAAATACTATCTTAGAATATTCACCAAGGGCCAGACAAGGACACACGTGTGTGTTTGGGGTAAAAAGCTCCCATTCTGGGCTGACATCATGAAGATTACCTGATGTCACTGGTTTCTGAGTAGTAAAGCTGCAAGCTTTTCTGCAGGACTGGGGCCATGCTAAAAGTGACAGAGGGTAAGCGGGGCAGCCAGCCTTTTCAGCATCAGTGCTTCATCCCCTCTGAGCCAGGACACTGACTGTTCTGGGTGGTTCTCTGCACCTCAGAGCCACGCTGGGAGTGGAGGCATGCTTTGTTTTCCATCCCTGCACACATTCCTCTGCCAGAACAACACCTTGAGGCTGAGCCAAGCCAACAAGTCCATGTTCTTGGACTCTCCCACCATATTGGACTCTTTATCAGGCTATTGCTTTCTCTCCTTAGTAACTCTGGATTTGAAAAATGAGCTCCAATCCCCACCTATTGGCACACAAAGGAACCTTCCTCTTTCTCCTTAACCCTGCTGTGACCACAACAGCTGCTGCAACACAGAAGTACCTACGTGCTCATAGCACATATGTCAGTTTTACCCCTCCTTCCTTTAGAAAAGAAAGGTCTCTTCCCATGCAGCAAACTGAAAATCCTGCCTGTTTAAAATACAAAACAGCAGCAAACTGAAAGAGATCTGGAGAGGCCACTGCCTGCTGTAATAGGATTAAGGGCTATATCTCAGCCAATGCTTCTGGAATCAGCTTTTTCTTATCTGGCCTCCTTTGTAGAAGCTACGATCTCTTTGTACAGACTCTGTTACTGGGCTACACAACAAATGCTATTTTTGGCTGACAGTACAAATGCCATATATAAAACCTGAGTTACTGGGAGGGAAGCCACTTTGCCACTGAATAGTCAAAAACGCAGGTGTTCTAACTGGAGAGATAAATGCAACTCTCCTTCCCCAGCCTTTGCTAAGGAGGCTGTCTCAAATAACAGATCACTCTTTCTCCCAGCTTCTCCATACCACACACTGAAGATTACTGGTTTTCACCACAATTGAGTCTCTGAACTATTTTGAAATCCCACACAAAGACAGTCCAGTACAACAGGCATTTTGCACACATGCTTCCACATGCCTCCTGTTTACTACAAGGCACACCGGCGTAACCTATTCTATATTAACGTTTTCCGTGATGGTGTCCCAATACATCTCCTGTTTCACATCATCAGAAAATGACAGCTCTTGTGGAAAACAATCAAATGGCCTAAAAAAGTGGCATAAAAGGACTTCTTGGTGCCCTCCTCTCCCGTTCTCCCAGAACAGCCATTTCTCCTCCACCTAATAAAACACCCAGACAGCTAATTAGCTCCCTCTCCTCCCTTGTAGTCAACACATTTTGCCCTACAGACAGGCTGCTGGTTTCCAGGATGAACAGTGGGGAGGAGGGCTACAGGATAGATCCCTGCTTCTCTCACTCTCCAGAGCTGAATGTGCTTCTGTTTTACACAGCCATCAGTCCCTGGAGCCCAGTCCCAGTGTAGAGCAGAAGAGATCAGGATAAGAAAGTGCCAAGATTTTCAGTCCCCCTTTTCTCTTCCCACACTCTATGCTTAACCTAAGTTTATGAACTGAGCTGGGTGATTTTCATAGGCAAAGCTGCTTGCACAATGATTTCTATTCCACTCACTCCCAGCCCTTTTCCTCCACAAGAGTCGATAACCATCTCTTGCAATTCAATAGGCTTCATATCATCTCCAGGAAATAATTGAGCCCTTTGTGGCTTTCAGAGCAACATTTTGGTATTTTCCCTGGCATCAAAATGCTGCTGGATTCTGTTTAAATGGAAGAGATGGCCAGTCCACATTAGCTGGGGGAAGAAAAAGCCAAGGAGACAAATCTCCTGCCCGCGAACAAACGGGGAGCAGGGCAAAACCAACAACTCCTAATAGGAAGAACCAGTTCTTTCACCATGTGTTAACTGGCCTCCCTCTTTGCCTTACCTTAAAAAGTAGATGCACTTGGAGTCTGAGCAAAAATTCATTCTTCAATGCCACCAGTCCCCCAACTTCACCCCATACTAAAATAACCTGACATGTCTCTGTTCTGGCAAAGGTTTCCCCCTCTCCTCTATCTACTCTCCGCTATGCTATTACAGAGCATCATCACCATCATACTCGTACAAAATAAGTCATTCCAGCTGATACAGAAATGCCAGATGACACGCACTTTGTAAGGAAAACCTAGAAGAAGGAACTGACCAGGCTGACCAAAGCCAATGCCCAAAGTAAAATTAGCTATTTATGTATCATTGTGTAATTGTCGAGTGCTCTCCAGTGATAGTCTGCTGGGTACAGCAGATCCCCAGATACTGTGAGCCTGAAACTGGCGTCCCACCCTGTAAAACTTTTCAAGCAGATACAGTCTCCTTCCTTTAGGTGAAATACCTTCATCTGAATGATCAACCCACAGTAACTAATGGGATAGTCCCCACCATGGCTGTGTACCATTACAACCATTGCAAAACCTCCAAAACCTTTTCTATGGTGATATTCAAGCACATTCCTGCAGGGCTTTCACATGCCACATCTTTCTGCCCACCTGCCAATGATTTTGTGCCCTGTCTCCTTGCTTTAGTGCCCACAGACTTCTGCTGGAAGCATTAATGAGAGCAATGTGCAAACAAATGTGGAAAATAATCTCTAATGCTGCAGGCTCAGAGACCAGCGGAAACCAGAGGATGTTTTCTGGCAAAACAGCAGCAATAAGAGCTGTTCTCCAAATAAATAATGTCTCAGTGCATACAAGCTTAGCACCAGCTAAGAGACTTTGGGCTGAAGGCTCTAACTAGTGTTTCTTACCCACCTCCAGGAAAGCACCTACCTTTAAGCTGTACACGCAGGTGGGCACAGCGGCCAAAGTTCACTCAGGCAAAACTTCAGGAGTCTTCACCTCTCCTGTTGCCTTTATAAAGATGCTTCTTCATCTGGCTATAAAGTAATGAAATACCAGTTTACATGGGAACAAACGGTACCTCAGAAATGTTGCAGCTAAGAACCTCTTCACTGGGCACGCAGAAAAAAAGTGCAGCAGAGCTGAGAGCCTGGCATGATGCTCAACATGAGCAAACCCTTTATAAGTCTGACTTCCATACCATTCCCTTGGATTACAGACCATAGGGATGCCCTCCTGCTACCAACTTCCCACATGCCAGCTGCCTCTGCCCTTTCAGGAAGGACCAACAGTAGCCATCATTGTCCTGCCCTATGGGGCCAGCTCCTGCCCTCTTTCTGAGCACACTATGCCCCATGGACAGTAGAAAGCCTACACGCACAGGGACATCACACCCCATAGGCTTCTCCCCTTGCTCCAACCACTCTGTTCTGTGCAGCAGACAATCAAGAGCTCATTATAAAGCACAGGGCCTGCTCAGTGGCTACCACACCTTGCACAGACATGTTATGACAGTTGTCTAGGAGGCTGTTACCACTGTGTATCACACACTGGGGCTGGTGAGGCGGAGGAAGCCAAGACCAGTGGCCCATTTGTTGCCTGCCCTGATAGACATCCTATTGATAGCTCCATCTCACACTGGCAAAGCCCTTTGTACCACTCTGGGACAGCTGCTCCGATGCTAAGAATTCCTCACAGGCTGGCCAGCCCTCATGGTGCTACCAGGGAAGCTCCAGTTTCAGTAAAGAATTTGATGGTTGTCTGGCAAGTGTATAAATCATAAAAGTAGCTTTGTTCTGCAACACTTCAAACCTTTCGGGCTTTCTTGTATGACTGCAGTTTGCTGGCACTTGCTGTTCAATTTATATAAGCTAAGCTGTGCAAACTCATACCTTTCCAGCCTGTAGGCAGCCTGTTATACCACACAGAGATGCTGCCCCACTACTCCGAGCTGCATTTTGCTGACAGCAGGGCCTTCCTGGAAAAGGTGCAGCCACTGTTTTTTTCAGGATCTCATTTCACAGGAAACCCAGCGGAGTCCAGCCTTTCTAAACCAATTTGTTTCAATAGCATCAGGAGGCTGTATCCAGGCAAGCCCTGTACCTGGGAAAAGAGACCCAGAGAGGAGAGCTCTCACTTTTCCCCAAAACAGCTGTAGCACAGCTGGCAGCAGAGCAAGTCACCTTACCCTGGGAGATGAAGGTGATGCAAGGCAGGCCAGACACTGGGGCTGCTGGAATTTTCCTACCCACAGGTTAAAAAATGGGCTCAAAGAGAACTTCAGATGTTTCATGCTGGATTCCCATGAATCCATAGGCAAAATGCTACTGTCCAAAAAGTCCCTGATGGGTGCAGAAAAAGACCCCACTATGCCTTGTCTGCAGCATGTGGCGTTTATTGCCCAGCCTGTGACAGCAGCCAAATGTGCCTGTTCCTCCGCACCCATGGCAGCGTCAGCAACTGCTGCCTGCAAAGGAGAAGGCAGCAAGTGAAGTTCCCTCTGTAGACACGGCCTGGGGCCAAGGCAGTGTCTGGGTGCCTCCAGCAGAGAGTGAATGTGGGCAGAGGCTGCCATGCTGAGCAATGGTCCCATCCTATCCCTACCCCACAGCCAGCCAGGTGGGAAAGCGGCAGTATGTGGGTAGGGAATGGGTGTATTCCAAGAGGGGTGGGCCAAGCTTTTATCTGGTGTGAATCTACACAATGCCTTTGATGTTGGCTGGTAGGCTGGAGCTGGAGCCCTGTGATAATAAGGTGAAAGCCAGTGGAACCTGTCCAGACACTCAGCTCATTTGAAAATGAGGATTTTATGGAGCTGCTGAGCAGAGAGCATCTGCGCAGCATGACGTGGCGCTGTGCAGTAGCCAAGCAGAGGCAGCTAATAAATGAGCAAGGAAGAACTGTGAGGAAAAGTAAAAGCTTTGGTTTTCAGCAAACACCCCAAATATCTCCCCAGTGCAACGCACTAAGTTCTGTGAGTGGTTAGAAATCTCAACCATTTAAGCATTTTACTCAACCTAGGTCAACTGCTTTCAAACTGTTCTCAAAAAAAACCCAGCTAAATACATGGTATTTCAGGATGAGTACTACACGCTCATCTCTAACAGCTGGAAAGGACCCTGCAGGCAGCAGGACACATGTTGAAGATGGCCATGATTACACATTCACTTTACAAGCAATGTTTAAAGGCCCTGTGGACCATGAGAGTCCTGGGGAAGGATGACTTCATGAAGTCCTACCCTACATCCTAAGGGCCAAGGGAATCTATGGGTTGGAGTGAAATGAAAAAAATATATCATTTCAGATCTCAGATGAAAAAAATTGGGTGGGAACGTGACGTATTTCAAAGCCCAAGCTATGTATATATATTTATAGATGTATATGTATGTACGTGCACACATACGCCTCTTTTAATCACAGAGATACAAAACCACCAATGCACACACATGCACACACATGCCTATGTGTCCATCCATTGCCCCTTTGGTAAATGCAGCCAGTGACACATTGCAGCTTGCTGCCCCTGACCCCCCTGGAAGGTCAAGACTCAGACTGTTGGGAAAATCAATGTCCAAGCCAATTAAAAGAAGACTACGAGTATGGGGATGAAATGAAAACAGAGACTGCAAAACACCAAAGAGTTGTTTTTACAGCTAGTTTCCACTCCTGTTGATCCCCGAGCCTCCAGGCTTGGTGCAAAGCTGGGAGACTGTTGTCCCAGAGTGCTGTCACCCCTCTTTGTGTTCATCATGTCCACTCTACCCTGCTGACAGCTAGCAGTGGCACCACTGGACACAAGCAATAGCCTACTTCGTTCTTCAGCAGGAGATAATAATTTAGAAGTTTTCACTGGCCAGATTATTTCACCTCCTTTCCTCCGTTCAAAATTTCCTATTAAATGCACTACCATGTGCAACGATGCAGTGGTTCTGAATGTTTCCCAATTGCAAATCCCAACATGGACAGCCTGTATTACACTCACCAAGGAGAACACAGCAAACACTCTTGAGTTTCCTGTCATTTAGCCAAGACGTTAACAAGCGCTAACACCACTGAAAGCAGTTAAGTTACATCCCGGAGTAAATGAGATCCAAAGGGGCTCGGGATCTTCAAACGGCCAGTCAGTAGCACAGAAAAGCTCTAAAGCTAAGGAAAGACCAAATGGTGGAGGCAGGGTAGGGAAGGAAAAATAACAAAGCACCTACCTGCAGGCCACAAGAAATGTTTCCCACAGGAAATTAAAACTTGTAAGTCATGCATGCCCACCTAATCCCATGCCAGGAAGAAGAAATAAAAGACTGGGGAAGGGGAGGAAGTAGCAGCTGTAGCAGGAACAGTACTCAATAACCAATGATTTGGACTCAGATTTCAAAGCCTCATGACATAAGCTGATGCAAAAGGGGATGGGAAGACAGCATTTTAGATTGAGTATGAGGAAGAAATTCTTTACTGTAAGGGTGGTGAGGCACTGGAATGGGCTGCCCATGGAAGTTGGCAAAGAAGTCATTAAGAACTTCAGCCTTATCCAAATCCAGGGTTGCCTGTTCTCCCAATAGCTTCTGGAGAGGGCCCACGTTGTTCCTAGCCTGTCCTTTATTTGCAATGTACCTATAGAATCCCTTCCTGTTATCCTTAACATCCCTAGCCAAGTTTAATTCTAAGTGGGCCTTAGCTTTCCTAACCTGGTCCCTAGCTTCCCAGACAACATCCCTGTATTCTTCCCAGGCAGCTTGTCCTTGCTTCCACCTTTTATAAGCCTCTTTTTTCCTTTGAATTTTCCTCAGCAGCTCCTTATCCATCCAAGGAGGTCTCCTGGCCCTCCTGCAGCACTCCCTTCTAGTAGGGATGTATCACTCCTGAGCTTACAGCAGGTGATCCTTGAATATCAACCAAGAGTCTTGGGCTCCCTGTCCTCTAGGGCTATATCCCATGGAATCTTACTGAGCAGGTTCCTGAAGAGGCCAAATTCTGCTCTCTTGAAGTCCAGGTCAGTGAGCTTGCTGCACGCTCTTCTCACTGTCCTGAGGATCTTGAATTCGACCATCTCATGATTGCTGCAATCAAGGCTGCCCTGGAGCATCACATTTCCATCCAGCTCTTCCCTGTTGGTGAGGACAAGGTCAAGCATGGCACTTCTCCTTGTTGGCTCCTCTATTACGTGCAGAAGGAAGCTGTCTTCCACACAATCGAGGAACCTCCTGGATTGCTTGTGCCGGGCCGTACCATCCCTCCAACAGATATCAGGGTGGTTGAAGTCCCCCATGAGAACAAAGGCCTGCGAGCGTGAGACTATTCCTATCTGTCTATAGAGTGCTTCATCCACAGTCCTCTTGGTCAGGCAGTCTGTAACAGATCCCCACAATAATGTCTCCCATCGCTGTTCTCCCTTTAAACGTGACCCACAAACTCTCTATTGAGTGCTCACCCGTCCCCAGACAGAGTTCCATACTCTCCAGCCTATCCCTAACATATATAGCAACCCCCCCTTCCCACCTACCAGGCCTGTCTTTCCTAAGGAGCCTATAACCTTCCATTCCAACACACCAGTCATACGAGCCATCCCACCATGTTTCTGTGATGCCTATGATATCATACGCCCGTAGACGTGCACACATCTCTAATTCCTCTTGTTTGTTCCCCGTGCTACGGGCATTTGTATAGAGGCATCCGGGCCGAGCTCCAATTGAAGCCGGCTCATTGGCTGGAGCAGCTGGAATATCTCTACATTGCTCTGAATATTTACAATAGGTGTTGGCCAGTGATTGGGTGTGTTGCGATGGAATGATGCCCTCCTCCCCCAATACATCTAATTTAAAGCATCCTTGACCAGTCTGGCAAGCCTCCTACCAAATCCACTCTTCCCTTTCTTTGTCAGACCAGCTCCACCAGCCCCCTGTAGACTTCTTTGTCTCAGTCTTCACCAGCAAATGCTCTGACCACACCACCCAAGTCTTGGAAGGCTGACGCAGGTACAGTGAGAATGGAAACCCTGGGCCCACTGTAGGAGAGGATCTGGTTTGAGACCATCTTAGGAACCTGAACGTGCACAAGTCCATGGGACCTGATGAAATCCATCCGTGGGTCCTGAAGGAGCTGGCAAATGAAATTGCTAAGCCACTGTCCATCATATTTGAAAAATCATGGCAGTCAGGTAAAGTTCCTGATGACTGGAAAAAGGGAAATATAGCCCCCATTTTCAAGAAGGGGAAAATGGATGACCCAGGGAACTACAGACCAGTCAGTCTCACCTCTGTGCCTGGCAAAATCTTGGAGCAGATTCTCCTGGAAGGCATGCTGAGGCACATGAAAAACAACAAGGTGCTTGGTGACAGCCAGCATGGCTTCACTAAGGAGAAATCCCCCCCGAGCAATCTGGTGGCCTTCTATGAAGAGGCTATGGAACTGATGGGCAGGGGTAGAGCAGTTGATGTCATCTACCTGGACTTGTGCAAAGCGTTTGACACTGTCCCACATGATATCCTTGTCTCTAAGTTGGAGAGACATCAATTTGATAGGTGGACCACTCAGTGGATAAAGAACTGGCTGGATGGCCGCACGCAAAGAGTTGTGCTCAATGGCCCAATGTCCAGCTGGAGACAGGTAACAAGTGGTGTCCCCCAGGGATCGGTGTTGGGACCGGTCTTGTTCAACATCTTTGTCGGTGACATGGACAGTGGGATTGAGTGTGCCCTCAGCAAGTTTGCTGATGACACCAAGCTGTGTGCTTCGGTTGATACGTTGGAGGGAAGGAATGCCATCCAGAGGGACCTTGACACGCTTGTGAGGTGGGCTGATGCCAACCTGATGAAGTTTAACCATGCCAAGTGCAAGGTCCTACACCTGGTCGGAGCAATCCCAGGCACAGCTACAGGTTGCGCAGAGAAGAGGTTCAGAGCAGCCCTGTGGAGAAGGACTTGGGGGTGTTGGTCGATGAGAAAATGAACATGAGCCAGCAGTGTGCACTCGCAGCCCAGAAAGCCAACCGTATCATGGGCTGCATCAAAAGGAGTGCGACCAACAGGTCGAGGGAGGTGATCCTACCCCTCTACTCTGCTCTTGTGAGACCTCACTTGGAGTATTGTGTGCAGTTCTGGTGTCCTCAACATAAAAAGGACATGGAACTGTTGGAACAAGTCCAGAGGAGGGCCACGAGGAGGATCAGGGGACTGGAGCACCTCCCGTATGAAGATAGGCTGAGACAGTTGTGGCTGTTCAGCCTGGAGAAGAGAAGGCTGCGTGGAGACCTCATAGCAGCCTTCCAGTATCTGAAGGGGGCCTATAGGGATGCTGGGGAGGGACTCTTCATAAGGAACTGTAGTGAGAGGACAAGGGGTAACGGGTTCAAACTGAAACAGGGGAAGTTTAGATTGGATATAACAAAGAAATTCTTTACTGTAAGGGTGGTGAGGCACTGGAATGGGTTGCCCAGGGAAGTTGTGAATGCTCCATTTCTGGCAGTGTTCAAGGCTGGGTTGGACAGAGCGTTGGGTGGCATGGTTTAGTGTGAGGTGTCCCTGCCCATGGCAGGGGGGTTGGAACTAGATGATCTTAAGGTCCTTTCCAACCCTAACTATTCTATGAATGCAGCAAGGCTTTGGCAGCTGGAACTCATCCCAAAGCTGGGGACCTATGCAAACCCTCCGAATGGATGATGTCCCAGCTCAGTACCCCCTCATTTGCTTGGGCACCCTGGGCCATGTCTTGCACACAGAGCAATGCATAACATGCCAGGAACATGCCACTACCACCCTCACACATCCCAGGGCAGAGGAGGATAAGAAAGGGCTATTGGTTTGTATCTGTGGCTACAGGCCCCTCCTGCAAAGACAGGAGGCAGTGGGTGTAGCAATCAGCAGAAGGAGAGGTTCAGGAGTAAGCAGTAGAAAGAAGAGTGGCCAACACCATGCAGAAGACTTGTTCTGCATGAGTGGGGGGCCTGCAGGAGGACTATGAGGAGGATGAACACACTGTGCTGCAGGACAGGGGCATTTTCTGCAGTCAGCCAAAGGGCTGTGGCAGAGGAAACATGCTCATGTGCCTTATAAAGACCAAAACAAGTTTCCCCAAGGCAAGCCCCTGCTTCTTCCTGCAACCTTTCCCATTAGGATTTTTAGTTTTCTCAATTTTGGTTACATTTTTGGGGTTTTTAAAATATCCTTCCTGAAAGCCTCCCATTTCTAATTAAGGCTACATTACCAGCAGCTCATAAGATGAGTCCTTCATAGGCGACTTCTGCTTAGGCTGACTAAAGGCAGAAATGCCTTTGCCCAGCTGCTGCTGCTTCTCCACATTAGTGGGGAAAGCCACGCCTCACAAGGAGCAGCCCTGTTAGGTCAAGCAGTCACTCTGTGGTATGGGTACATCAGGTCTGCACCTCTTTCATCCATCTCTTTGGAGTCAGCCACTGGAGGCAGCCCTGGGGTGGCTGCAGGGGGGATGGATGTCCTTCTTTCCTCCCTGGGTGGCCCGGACCAGCCATTCCTGATTGCCCTGTCTGGGGGCCATCTTCTCTCTGTTTCCTTTGAAATCTTATAGTCTGCTGTGGCTATTTCTAGGCTTTCTCACTGATGGCTGTCTTTTTGTCTCAAGTGTAATGCCTCATGCTGAAGCTCTCATGGAGGAGGCCACACTGCTGTGGGGAAGGAAAGGAGAGATACTGACACAGCTGTTGTAAAGAAGGAGGGAAAAAGACTCAAATTGTTTTAATTTATTTTCTATTTTTCTAAATTTCTAGTCATTTAACTCATCTCTTGCTCTCTTTGTATTTTTTCCACGTATATTTCCTTTGTAACTGTTAGGGGACTTTTCCCATCAGAGACCTCCTCATACTTACAGCACACCTACTCCCTTGGGCCTCATCCAGAGGAAGATGAATTACATGCAGCTTCACTTTGTCTTTGTCAGTGTTCGTACCTACACAGCACCTCTCCAGATTAGGGGTGAAATCTCTGCCCTAACCACAGTGGCTGCTAAAGCTCAACAGGGGACAAGGGGAGCAGCATTTCTCTGGTCCTAAAGCAGCCAGCTTCATCAGACTTCTCACAGAGAGTCCTGTCCTTTTTTTCCTCTGAAGTTAAAGCAGGGAACACAGGGCTTCCTCTGGACTGCTCTGCCAAAGCAGGCTGGAGTCAAACTGTGGCAGACACAAGTGCATGGTCTGATTTTGGTCTGACACTACTGCTGTCTTCTGCACCTGAAAAAACAGAATCGCAGAATGATTTGGGTTGGAAGGCACCACTTCCTACCCCCCTGCCACGGGCAAGGACACCCTCCACTAGACCAGATGGCTCAAAGCCCTATCCAAAAAGCCCCAGACCTAAAGACAGTGCCTCCACATTCAGCTCAACCCTGGTTTAGGCAGGATGGCAAAGCTTGGTTTTCAGGCCCAGCCAGAACCCAAACTGTGCTAAACACTGCTATTACCGACTGTAGCTTTCACAGTGTAGAAACCTGAATCTACAGAAAACAACCTGTGGAAGAACCAAGCTATTTCAGACCAGCTTGCAAAGCTTGCCATCAGGTGGAAATGACCTCTGATTGCTGTCCAGCTGGACTGCTCAGGCCCCAACACCTTCCAAGCAAAAGGCTCTCCCATCTGGAGACCTCAAACTAGACCAGCTCTCTGCACGATTATCTGTATGGCGGAGATACCTGGAGGCACTGCTCGGGAAACAGAGTTACTTTTAATGAAAAGGGAATTCTTGCACTTTACAGCTGCAGGAAAAAGTCTAGCTAGCAAAAGACTTTTAATTATTTTTCTTTTTTCTGAATATTCATGATCAGTTTTTTCTGGCTCACCTGCAAGGGCAGATACGTCCCATTTGCACTGACACGGACCATCTACATGCAGTACTCATGCTGAGGGCAAGTATCTGGCACGGCACTGGCCTTGAGCTCTTCTATCAGCATGACTCACTCAGGCACACCAAAGAACTAAGAAAAAAATGAGAAAGGTCATTTAGCTTGTGCTTTGGAAAATGCTTGAATAAAAAAGAATAATAATTTTGTTAAAAATCGAGAAAAAAAGAGACCACAACACGTCACCGCGTCCCACGGACTCCTAGACCACGTTCTGCAGGGCCTCAAGAAGAAATAAGGTCTTTGTTCTCGAGCTGGTGAGCTGGACCCAGCGAGGCGGGCCAGATTCACGAGGCAGGCCAGCACACTCCAGCAAACTGCAAAATTAGCAGAAAGTTTGCTGACTGATAGGATTCACAGCACTGAGTTATGGACTTTACTGGGTCCCCACTGCTTGCAGGGGTAAAGAAAGAGTGGGGAAAGTGAGAGGAGAAGAAACCTACCGCAAAGGCAATTTTGTATATCAAGCACTCATCTAGAAATGAGACAACTAGCACCCAATTCCCAATCTAAAGACCTGCTAGGGCTAAAACACAAGTGCTTCAGTTTATGGGGCTGAGAAAAAACAGCTTTGAGTGCCCAAAAGCCATACTCAGCTGGCAGAAATTTGCCAAAGTCTCCTGAGGCAGAAGTAGGATTCAACACCAGGATTCAACACCAGAATGCTGACAGCCTCCATGAACACCCTCCCAGCAAGACAACAGGATAAAACTCAAAAGGGCGCTTCATGTTGGCAAAAAACAAGGACTGAGATGTCCTGAAAGCCAAGTCACAGCAAGCAAGATGGGAGAAGGCTGGTTCAATAGAAAAGAGTAAGGATACTTACAGCCCTGTGCTGAGAGTATTGCACCTATGTAGCCATAGGACATGTCTGGGATGTTATTGGCACAAACCTACTGTGGGTCTACAAGCTGAGCAGAAGTGTGAGGTTAAAAGCATGAGTGTTTGGGTCCTTCTGCATTCACTATATCCTCCTAGCAAACACCCAGAAAAACAGACAGAAGAACATTAAATCCAAGGGTGGTGTATCACATGCATTTATTTATATACATGGGAAAAGATGTCAACCTTGTCTTAAAGTAATATTTTAAAAATAGAGGATACTCTGGCTTCATCATCACATCTGTATATTTTAGGCAGGAGTCACCACAGTGGGAAAGATTCAAGCTCCATCCTGCCCAATATCCAGAGGCTTCATTATGTGCACATTATGAGTGTTTGTCTAGCCTTGGCTCTGACGTGTTACCTTCACAGCTTTCTTCATGGAGAACACCCTAGAATGTCTGATTTTCCCAGGGTGGAGGTAATTTTCTGCATTCTGTGGGATTTACCTTCAGCATGGCTCAGAGTCTTGAGGTTTTTTACCTTACCATATCTCATCTTAGCCTTAGCCAGAACCCGTCTGAGTACAAGCTGCATTTTATTATGTATTTTTGTTGCTAACTAATTAGGAGCGCAGCTGTAAATAAGAGATACAGGGCTCCCTCTCTGCCAGATTAGCAGTAAGCCAAATAACACTTTGTCAGCAGCCTGAAGCTTGTGCCTAAAAGGCTGAAAAGAAGATGCAATAAACCTCTGCCCTCTCCTTTAATAGGAGAGCGAGGCCTAAATAGGTGACAGATCTCTCCATTCAGCTCAGATGTTCCCAGGAAAACAGAAACTGGCAGCTGAAAATCAAAACATCTGGGTCTTTCAGGGGCTGGGGAATGAGCAGGCAGGGACAGTAACCTGCAGTGGGCCCAGAAAGATGGAGCTGGGGCTGGAGGAGAAACTTCTGCACCCAGGCTGGAGCAGGCTGGGGGAACAGAGGGACCATTTGCCAAGAGAAGAAAACATGGTTCATCTCTCTGGTGAAAAAGCAGCGCTGGCAGGGAACAGGGCCCGCAGGCAGCAAATTTGAACAGGCAACCCCGGAGCCAGCTATAATTTTTAATAACAAATTTTATTGAAGCAGTCCAACACGCTCATAAATAAATAAGTGAATAAGTAACAGCTGCTCTGAAGTTGTACGTGAGGTTTTTGTACTAAGGGTGGAAGATGGTGACAGGATCTGTCAGGACCAGCTCAAACTCATGCAATGAACTTCACAAGTTAGGAGGCGATCATCAAGGGAACAAGTAGTCTATGACCAAGCAAGGAAGCCTACTCCTGCAGCAGTCAATGGATACCTCTTTTCACTTAGTCCTCTTTTTCCTTTATCCCTTTACCCATAAACCCAGTGAGAGGCCAAGCATCGAATAAGGCCCTGTACAAATCATGCTTTGAGATGGAAGTTTGCACTGCACCCAGTGCAGGTGCAAGACTAAACTCTTCATGTGAACAAGAGCTGCAGGATCAAGTCTTCAGATGCCAGCCAGCACATCCCATTTCTGAGTTTCAGAAGCAGAAGCTTTAAGCCTTGCAGGACTATCGTGCTGAACATGTGGTTCCTAACAACCAAAGCAAAATGCTCAGAGACAAGTTTTGGCAATAATTAGAAACACCACTGAGGAGAAGGAGGGGATATTTACTTTTTTTTTTCCTAGAGTTATTTATTTTATAACAGCACAAATCATCAGGACCAGAGCCATGTTTTAAAGACTATTCCTTCCTCTAAGTGATGCCGTGACACACTCCACCGGCTGCATCAGAGTGCTGCATACTTCTGAAATGTGGCACCATGTCAGAAAACTACGAATATGCTCTAAACGATTGTTCTTACAAATAAGCACCTGTGACAAAATGAGATGTTTAAACCACTTGCATCAAACTAGAGGGGAATAGACCACGAGACAACTCTGAAGGGGTTTGAGTGGCTCAGCAGTACTTACAGCCTCTCTGGCAGGCGCTCTCTCCAGACGGTGAGTGCAAAGGCTCTTAGTCCCAGAACACTAAAAGTAGGCAAAATATCAGGAAAGACATCACGGCCTTGCACTTCTGTACCTCTTACCAGACACAGGCAAGTGCTAGACCAAAACAGCACATTTATCTTGATTTGCCAAGATCAGATTGTCGCTATAAATGGCCTTCGCTCATTCTTGCTCCATCACTGGCAGGTGAAATAAGGCTTTGAGCACCAGGATAAAGTAAACTCTGCACCACAAGAAGCAGAGGACACCTAGCATAAATCCAGACCTGCCCTGCGGCTCAGCAAGACCACATCTCAAACCTGGGGCAAAAAGCAAACTATCAGCCATGGTGTCCAAGAATGCTCTGCAAAAGCTCTGGTGGCCCTGAAATAGGGCAACAGCCTCTCTTATTCCCGCAGTGATCTTCCTGCCCAAACTCTATTAGTACAAGCAGCCAACTAGAGCAACTCCTACTGCAATTGGCACAAATTATCACATACAAGAACTCAAAATCTTGTGGCTTGGAAGTCTTACATGTATGTTTGTGCATTGATGGCTTGAGTATCCTGACAGAATAACATGAATTTTCTGCTACCACTACTCAAGCTGTATTTGTATTAAAGGTACTAGTTCAGAGGTTACATTTCCTCTGGAAACCTACAGATAAATGCTGGCTTGTACTGAAAAGGGGGAGGAAATCCAGAAACAGAGACTCCCACAGAAATCAGCCTTTCTTCAGTCCTCTAAACACTCCTGCCCAAGAGGAGGTGCCTGCCACTCTACAAAGACTATCCAGCCTGGCATGGCTGGATCCAACAGAAAATGTTGTATCTGTAGCACAGCCAGCAGCTCCTCCCAAGCATTCATTCTGAATGGATCAAATCTCGAACCTGCAAATTAATTTTTGTTCACATGTGGCTTTTTAAACATTCTGAATTTTGTTTGGAAGAAGAGGGAAAGCAAGAGTGGAGGTCTTCTTCCCCCTTGCCTTTGCCCTGCAGCAGAACCTCCCTGTAGTGTCAGCACTCTCATTACAATATCTCATTATCAGGCAACTGGAAGCTTCAAAGACAAATGGCCAGCTGTTGACAGGCCAAATGTGAGCCTCCGGTGAACTCTATTATCCCCACCTTCAGGACGGAACTGGCATCTGAATCTGGCTTCTCCAAGCCATAGCTCTGCCTGGGGGAAGGGCAGCACAGGAGTGAGGGAGGAAATTGCAAGCCTGTCGTGACTGCAAAGAACAGCCTCACAGGCTAGCTCATTTACAGGTTCGGTGGCTAACACACGGTGACATGCCTTTGCGATGGTTTTCCACGAGTTGCCCTCTTCAGTGCACTTTGCAAGGGAGGCAGCCACGTCTGGAAATCCCTATTGTAGTGTTAGGATTTCAGCTGCAGCAACAGCAGCTGTGTGAATTTTATTAGCAAAGGCTTTCGGTCTTTAATAGTTTCCACTGAGAGAAGAGGGGGAAAAAAAAAGAGGCAAAAGAAAATAACAATGCTGTGAAGCGGTTTGCTGCATTCATGTTCTGCAGACCATATGCACACATGCTGGCAGGCAGCATGGCAGGCGGGACTTCACTCATGACGTGAGTTGTGGTCAGTAGAGGAAGCTAAAAAAGGAACTCGGGGTTTCTATTAATCGAATGGGGGGGTATGAGCTTACAGGAATCTAGGATGTATTGCTGCAGATTTACATACAGCACAGGAGATGTGTGCCTCAGAGATATGCATCAGATCACCAAGAACAAGCAGTCTTGGAAACTGAAACAGCTTCCAAGAAATGGTGAAGGTCCAAGCTGCTATTGCTCAGCGTTTACTAGGCAAACATGGAAAAACCACTCTTGTTTTCTTGCCCCTTGCAGCAGGTATCAGACACTGTTCTCCCAAAAGGGAACAAAGGTAAAAATCAACCAGATGTGAGCTGACAGCACAGAGCAATGTGACAGCACTGAGCAATGCGGCCATATCTCCACATGCATCAGGGATTCTGCACCCCAACTCCCTGACTGAGGAGGTATTCCCTGATGCCCCCTATTCACCTAAACCTTGGAGGTCTCAAGAGCTGAAAGAAACAAAAAAGACCAAACTTGGTATAAGGACCTTCCCCAGGCAAAATTACGCTTTGCTTTAGGTGCTAAGAAGATAGGCCATGGGGTTTTCCTGTTTGTAAACATTTCATCATAACAACTTCCTCTTATCATTCTCATTGGGGTTAATAGTTATCTCACTAATAGCTGGGAGAAAACAGCATGATTCCTCTTGAGGATCCCTGTGTTTGGAGATTGATTTATCTGTTTGGAACAGGCCCCATTTTTTACAGCCACAATTCTCCTCTTTGGAAATCCCCCTAAATTTTCCTGGATTTGTTGGGGAAAAAATAAACAAAGCCAGCAGGGCTGTTTCCAAGAACTAGTGCCATTTTTTGTTGTCTCCTCATGCCCTCTGAGTAACACAGCACTTCCTCCTCCATAAGAAAAAGTCAGTCCCTCATTCTCACAGCAATTCTGTGGTCCAGTCCAAAAGTCAATTGCTTTCTTAGTGATGGCAGTGAGCCTGTAGGAATTTTTCTTCCTTGTTTTTTTTTATTTATTAAGAGATAATTTAATGCTATTGTTCACCTTGAGAAGGAGCCCAGCTCCAAGAATGAATGCTGTCAGGCAAAGCTAATCCTGAAGCTGATCAAAGAGATGTTAAATTTAGGATCAGTATGACAAATGCAAGGTCCTACAACTGGGTCGGAGCAATCCCGGGCACAGCTACAGATTGGGCAGAGAAGAGATACAGAGCAGTCCTGCAGAGAAGGACTTGGGGGTGTTGGTCGATGAAAAAACGAACATGAGCCGGCAATGTGCGCTCGCAGCCCAGAAAGCCAACCGTATCATGGGCTGCATCAAAAGGAGTGCGACCAACAGGTCGAGGGAGGTGATCCTACCCCTCTACTCTGCTCTTGTGAGACCTCACTTGGAGTACTGTGTGCAGTTCTGGTGTCCTCAACATAAAAAGGACATGGAAGTGCTGGAACAAGTCCAGAGGAGGGCCACGAGGATGATCAGGGGACTGGAGCACCTCCCGTATGAAGATAGGATGAGAAAGTTGTGGCTGTTCAGCCTGGAGAAGAGAAGGCTGCGTGGAGACCTCATAGCAACCTTCCAGTATCTGAAGGGGGCCTATAGGGATGCTGGGGAGGGACTCTTCATGAGGAACTGTAGTGAGAGGACAAGGGGTAACGGGTTCAAACTGAAACAGGGGAAGTTTAGATTGGATATAACAAAGAAATTCTTTACTGTAAGGGTGGTGAGGCACTGGAATGGGTTGCCCAGGGAAGTTGTGAATGCTCCATTGCTGGCGGTGTTCAAGGCTGGATTGGACAGAGCGTTGGGTGGCATGGTTTAGTGGGAGGTGTCCCTGCCCCTGGCACGGGGGTTGGAACTAGATGATCTTAAGGTCCTTTCCAACCCTAACTATTCTATGATTCTATGATTCTGCACTAATTTTTTCATTTGTAGTGTGATATGAGTCACATCCATATGAGTTAGGTTACAGATCTCATCACCTGTCAGGATGGCCACTGAGAAAACACAACATAAAAATGTTTTTTCTTCCTCTCTGATAAGCTTTGAATCTTCGTATCTAACAAACCTTAAAATAACTGTGCATGGCCAAATATGGTCAACAAAGATGGTAAAATTGGAACATCAGTTGGGTTTGGCACTACTTAAGGGCTAGAGATGATACAAAACAACTGAGAAAACAAAGAAGCTGTTGTCATGACTTCAGCCTCAGGTTGGCCAGGGGACCAGCTCATCTAGCACATCACCCATGAGAACCTCAGGATCTTGAGCACTGCCACCTCAAAACCCAAACTCACCTCTTACCTCCTGGGGCAGGGTGGAAGAGAGCCAGTCCTAATGAAGAAACTCTTATTCCTCCATTCCTACTGTTTCAGGCTGTACAGATCCAAGATTTCAGTTTTGCTTTTTTTCTCTAACTGTACGTGAAACCAAAGCCCAGGAAACCAGAGTAATTTCAGAAGAACTTACCAACAGCTTCCCCATGGACCCTACGAAATTAGAGTAGACCACTACCTTTTTCTTTGAGTGATTACTAAAGGAAATGGTTGGCTCATGTATTTGTCATGTTCGAAGAATTAAAACCCCATTCCCCATGGATAGAGAAAGCAGAACTTTATTCACGACACTGCACATCCAGCATAGTGACCTACCTAACTCTGACTGCTTTACTGTGTACACTTTCCTTTGCTGCAAATGATTATCTCACAGCACATGCCATGAGTACAGGTGTTTTCTCCCAGTGTCCTGGCCAAACTCCAATAATTACATTCCCTCCACCTAAATTCCCTCTGCAGATTCAGCCAAGCACAATCATTAGGTCTTCTTTGCCAAAGTGTTCTCCTGTGCAGTGTAAAACAGCTGCCATACTTTGCACCAGAAGCAGCTGCATTTAAGTGCAAGGAAACCAAATTGCCTTACAGGACTGTAAGTCCATAAAGTGGGAATAGATCCTTCAAAGAAAGAGATGATTGAGATTTGCACCCCTTCCTCCATGCTCCATCCCCATCCAATGTACCAAAAAGGCTTGATGAGCGTTGAACCCAGTCAGGTTGAGCTGCCAGCTGTGTAAGTGCCAGGGCCAGGAACCATGAGGGATAGGGCCAGGATGAAGAAATAGCAAGGGCTGGGCCCCTCCACTGATGGGGATGGACATTTTTAGGTCGGAGCTGGCATGGGAGGAGCAGTCATAGACAAAGCCCAGCCTGGGAGCCTGTGTACCAGGTGAGACAGCAGAAACCATAGGGAGCTGAGCTTGCTGAAGGTGATTTTTTAACAGCCAACTCAGGAAACCATTATGACTTTTATAGCAAATTCTACTCTATGGGCCTGAAGTGCCTTCAGCACAGCCCTAGCCCTAACAGCATGCAAGCTGTCCCTGAATCCTCCCCTGACCCTGCTCTGCATTTAAAATGAATTCCAGGGAGCATTATAATCTGGACAAAGCAGAACAGAATTAGATTTAGGAGAGAGCAACTAAGGTGACTGACCAGGACCTGAAACTGGAAGGGAGCCCCACTAATCCACATTAGACAGCAGCAAAAGTCAGCACCTCAAAGGGGGGCAGGCAAGAAGTGACCAGGCTCTGCCTTTGCTCTGTGCTCCCAGAGTTTAATGCCGGCTGTGCAGGGAAAGAAGTGGGGCTAGGTCAACGTAAGTGGGAGAGACAAGGAACAAAGACCCCACACAGGATAACAGTGAGGTGACTTAAACATTTGCAGGCTCACTGCAAGCAGGGGGTGAGGAGGAGTCAAGTTTTGAGTAAGAAGGCAGTAAATTTCCTGTTCAAATCTGTATATCGTGTTTCCCAGAAGCAAAGACACTATTTTCAAAGCTGTCCAGGCTGGTGTACAGTGCAGAGTCTCAGCAATTGCACTCTGGTATTATGGGGCTGGTTTCTACATTTGCAGGTGCCACAGACAGTGTGAGCCTAATTTTAGTGTGAGCAACTCTGATTGAAAGAAACCAGGTTTCAAAACCTCATAGTATCATGTGGGAGCACACAGACACATCTCACCAGCCCTTTCTGGAGAAAAAAAAGCATCTAAGAGCAAAAAAACCTCCAGAGAGGTGGAGAAGAGCACAACTGCCTAGCTGAGTAAGGTTGGTGATATGCCCCACCAGACGGCCCCTCTCTAGAGACACAGAAGCAGCCCAGTCACTAAACAAGCTCTGGGATTGCAGCAAAAGAAGAGAGCATTGAGAGCTGTAAGCAAAAGTGAAGACATCCTGGTTTCAGTTCTCACCACAAGAAATGAGTGAACCTGACCCAAATTACATGAAGATATTTGCATCACAATGAAAACATGATGTCTGCTGCAATGGGGCAGCTGGTATCCTGCCTCCCACACACACACACACACACACACCCCTCCTTCCCCCATTTTCTGTAAAAAAGATTTCTGCAGCGCAAGGTTTTTGCTCAACCTGCTACTTCCTCATTTGTCTCCAGCTACTTCTCCATCCAGGGCCATAGGGGCTCGGCCTGAGTACGTGGGTTCAGGATCCCAGCCCTGAGAAGAAAGGAAGGACCCTAGCATCCTATTTCCACACTCACTGCAAGCATGTGGGGAGGGGAAACTAAGGAGGAAATGACTTTCCTTCCCAATTAGCCAGCAATATAAACTGTCCAGACAGACAGAGAGCATGGGAATCCACAGGGAAAGGGCATCATCCCTTGAGCATCCAGACTGTCTCAAAGCCAGAAGCAAGGCTGCAACTGGATCACCGGCTAACCCCAAATGGCTTCCTGGGAAGTTCAGCACCTTGCTCAGAGCACCCTGTAAATGCACCGGCAACCCCTCAGCTTCTTCCTTTCCTCCAGACAGTCTTCTGGCCCTGCTAATTTGTTACTTCCTGTATGAAAGCCTTTTCTTTCTGCGTTCTCCCCATTCTCCAGAAAAGGCTCCTTGGTTAGGTTTCCCAAACCTGGTCTCCTGGGTTCCTTTGGCACGCAGTTACTTCTGCGTTCTTCAAGGACTTGTCACCAGGACCTTCTGGGAGAAAAAAAGTAACTACGTTATGTTTCCTTTCCACAGTATAACACTTCACCTCCTTGCCCCCACCAAAGAGAGAAAAGAAATATTCAGAAATATGCTCAGCTAACTGTGTATTCAGCGGTATATGAAACAAAATTCTCCCACAAACCTTACCTCAGCAAACATACATTCATTGTGAAACTACAGTTTCAAGAGAAAGATTTTCTTGCTAAGAGGGAAATAAAGTGGAAGGTGAAAAAAAGTGTTGTGCTGGTGCTTCTGGTCCTCACATGGCATGTCTTGGTACCCTGGGCAAGCAACGGCTGGAAGGATGTTAAAAGTGTGTGTGTGGTGCTTCCAGGCTAGACTTTGTGCTGATATGTAAGCCGTATCGGTTACACGGGCCTGGCTGATGTACACCACTGCTCAGGTGGCTATCACTGCTGTGTGCTACCCTAGTGCAGCAGTGACAGCCAACCCAAGCCCCTCAATGGCACTTTTGTGGCAGTCACTGTCTAGCACAGAAAATGCCGTGGAAAATGCAAGTGTTTTTCCCACCAGGTGGGTCACAGGAAATCAAGGTGAAAGGCACCTGCTGAGCCTGGAGTGCAGGGAGCATCTTCTGAAGAAAGTCAGGTCCCATGGGCAGAGCAGAAGCAAAGTGAGATATGGTAACACCTGATTCTCTTTGCTGTCCTGCTTCCAGGTGTGGCAGTGGTGGAGTTACTAAATCACACTACACCAAATCAGGTTTCTGAGACTTGTGCTTATATCCCCTTTTCTGTCATACCCTACTGCACACAGATTTTTCCTGCTTGTAAGAAAGAGAATAGGCTACAGGTAAAACACCAGCCTAGGGCAAGTGAGAACTGGCCCTCAAAGCATTGTCCAGCAGCACACTGCTTTCACAGCCTCAAAAATAACCTACAGTCTTTGGCCCTCAGAGCAGGTCCCACATCGCTGTGGCCTTATTGCCATACAGCGCCACAAAGCACCACTGAATGGAGCTCACATACCCAACATAATATATGGAGATACCTTAAATACCTACACAGCTCTTGACATGGGTTTCAAAGCCACACACACACTTGGACGCCCATGACATTAGGCCGTACATGCCACATGCAGGGTATGTACCTCCTGCCCCAGTCTCCCTGACCACTCTTCCTCTACAGTTACACTTCAGCAGCAGCACTGGACCAGGACAAGGAAAGAGGCCGTATCATCCTAGGCAAGGCTGATGGGACCAGCCTGAGCAGCTGTGGAGAGGCCGCACTGCAGAGTCACACTCTGACCATGGTGAGGGAAAGGGACAATCTTACTCCCCAGACCAGGAAGTATTAAAGGCAACTGGCTCCCAGCCACCTGCGGCAAATAGTTGTTTTGTGGTACTCCTGCACTATAAATAAAGACTTCAAAGGACTATCATGAGGACAAGCACATGAAGCTAAGCAATGCCTGCTGTAAAATCACAGCAAGTGAATGCCTCAGGCACCAAAAAGGTCTGATTTGTCTATCACATCCAATGTGCTTGTCTCTCATTATCACAGGATAACACTGAGAGATCCAGTTATTGCTATGGTGAACCTTCTTACACACCCTCTGTGTCAGTGTCTGCTCAACTCTATGTAATGACACCACAGCCCCACTGAGGGCTGGCAGAGAGGCATAGGAGCCCATCAGCGCTGATGCCCGCATGGGGAAGTAAGTGGGCATAAATTGGGAAACGAGAGCAACCCTTCCTATGTTGCTGTGTTTGTGCTTGTGCAAAGAGGAGGAAATGTTTGTAAAGCCCATTTCCCAGAATGACTTGGCCCTGACTGCAGGAGGCCCTGCCAAACCTCCTGCGGGGACCTTCTGCCTGCACACATGCAGCACAAGGGTCACCTGTGGCACCAAGTACCATTTATCTAGAACACTTTTCAACTGTGTGCTAACTCTGACAATGGACAACAGCAGTTTTGCCCTCTTGACTTGCACAAAAGCAAAACGTCTCATCCTCGTGGCACAGCCACCCGTTCCACAGGCTGTGCTGACCAACGTACCCACAGCATTTGCTCCTTCCACCCTTCTTTCAAGGAAACTATAACACAGGGTAGATTTCGTACAGGGCTTGGCACGAGCTGTTGGACATACGGTCTCAGTAAACGCTTTGAAAAATAACCCCCAATGAGTCACAGCCACATGACTTTACCCAGTCTCCCATCCCCACCCCAGTGCCAGCCCCCAAGCCTTGTGTGCCACAGTGTCAGAGCAAGTCATCTCCCAAGCCACAGGAAATGTCTACAGAAACTGTAGTGGTGGTGATGGCAGCTATTTGCTAGCTCAGAAAGCACAAACTTACGGGCTTTTTTTTCATGGTAAACAGCTGCTTCCTCACTTGTGCTGAAGAAAGTCCTTCCAAAGCTTTTCGTTTTAACTTCTGTAGCAAAACAAAATGAAAAACAGAGACAAATGTGTGAGGCTGCCTTTGATTTTCTGCAGTGGCAGCAACCAACCAGGGAAAAAAAAAAGGGGGGGGGGGGGGGGAAGAAAGAAAAAACAGTCTTGGGCTATACTGTTTGCCCAGGCAGAGAAGAATGCTGGAGGTGGTATATGCCAGGATGACATCAGGGGAGTGATGCAACTGATCTGCGGCCAGGAATCCTGTGTAGCGGGGAGCTATGCAGCATGTGTATAGAGAAGGGTGTATGTTTTTATACATAAAATTTGCTGTTTGGAGTACATACACCCAAGCTGACTAGCGCAGATGGTAAGCAGTATGTATACTTTGCCTCTGTGTCTCAGCTAGGTGGAGTGGAGTACTCTGCCTATCAGAGGTCATCCAACACTTTTCCATGAGAAGAATGTGTTTCAGTTTGAGTTCAACTTTGCCAGATTTCAGCTGTTTGGGCTGGATTTTTTCCATGCATGCTGTCTGCCCCAGGCTAAGTGGTTTTGGGGAAGGCTTCAGCAAAATGGTTCAGTCGCTTCACAGCACAAGGCTAGGGGAAAAACACATTTTGCCCTGTTACAGACTATACATATGAAAAGAGCAGTGTGGGGGGATCCTGTGATGGGTCCACACACTGGAAAAGTAATACAGCACTTGTGCAGTCAAAGTTGGTCTTCCTGCTGCCTTTGTGTGATTTTGTCCAAATCAGCCATGTTATAAACTGAGATTGTGCAGGCTCAGGGGAGGCTTTTCAGGGTTTGAAAACTCCACCTGTGTCCTTCATCCATGAGCTTGGACCATGATGGAAAGAAAGAAGAAGTCTCATTGAAATCAGGGGTAAGGGGAAAAAATTGACAAACTATGAGGGGACACTTTTCCCAAGCTCTCTGCTCTCCAAAATTTCTAGCTCACAAAAGGTTAGTAGCTGCCAAACAATCAACCAACCAGCTAGAGAAGCAATGCCTCCAAACCCACAAACCTCATATGTTTAGCCTCACTTTTGTCAAGCACTGCACAGCATATCTTCCATTAGCAGTGGCCAACAACTGCTAGAAGAACACAAAAGGAACGGACTATTCCTTAAGAGTATATGTCCCTCTGGAAGAAGAACTGGTTCTTCAAGTCTCACATCTGCTGACAGCAAAACCTACCAGGGTGTAGTTCTCCTTCAAGAGATCACTCCAGAGAAGCTAGTCTGGAGAAATCTGCGCCTGAGATCACTCTGGCCACCTTAGGAAATACATTCTGGAAACTTGCTGATGAACTATCGTGGACTCAGGAAGGTCCTTCACATAACACAAACCCATAAATGGTTTGCTCTGGGGAGTCTGGTTTCTCTTTCGCTTTTTCTCATTTAAGAACATTAACTGCATATCCAAGAAGTCCTAAACAGAAAGTGAAGGTGACAAGGCCAAGCACTTGAGAAATGCAGAACAAAAATGAGCTTGTGCTTGACTCTCTTTCCTATGCACTTTCAAAAACGTGTTTTCATGTGATGTGACCAGGTATCAACACCATGGAACAGTGCTTATGCTGCTCTGGGTATTCATTGCAAGCAAACAGAAATTAAGCCAAGCTGCACTGATAAGCACCTATTCAAGTATGCATGCCTACTAATTAAATGGGACTATCCTTACAAGTGACCACTGAGTTTCACAATTCAGCCCAAAATACCTATAATTTAGTAAGTAAATAGATAGGAAGAATAATTAGTGTAAAGAGCTGAGCCAGGTGCAAACTCCCATTACCTTGACAAAGAAATACCTAAATTATACAAAAACATCACAGTAAGAGCAGGAAATATCCCGTCAACTGATATAAATCACTCACTATCTCATCCCCTGGCCCTAATCCCATTCAAAATTAGAAAGCTCTAATCAGAATCTGAAAGAGCGGAAGAGGTATAAGATAATGAAATGGTTTGTATGAGAAGTACATTGGCACAGAAACATGTTATCACTCTGAGATGAAGTAAAAAAGTAAAAAGATGGAGTATCTTCTGGTAGTGAATACATTCATTTCTCTAAAGAACTAATAAAATTCTCAAAAGGTGTGAAGCAGAACTGGAAGTACAGCTGATGCTCCTGTGCACTTGCTGAACGCTGCACAAGAAAGAATTGATGGGAGCATCTTAAACACCAGACTTCTACAGATTACTTAAGAAATGATTTTTTTGTTTAATATTCCTTCTGATGGGTTTCCCCATCCAACATGACTGGAACAACCTAAGCCAAGCTCTCTTACTTTAAAAATCCATTAATTGGTAAAGAAAGGAGGAAAACATGTGTTATTGATTATGTAATTTATGTGTTATGATATCCCGGTGGGCTGACATGTTTCGTGGTGACGTTAGCCTTTGGAATGGCGGATTATATAGCACAAATCTGCCTCTAGAAGTACTGGACATTTTAGAGAAGATTTTTCTATTAATATACCACAGCTTTTGACTGCTGGATGTATTTTTGGTCCAACCTCAAAAGAGGAAAAAATGGGAGGACTTCTGCTATTTTCTACCTAAAACAACAAGCCAAAATCCTTCAGTGGCATTTCTGCAGATGTTCCAGTTAGAGAAAATACGACCATTTTATCTTCACTTGCATTAAAGTAAGTGAGCATCTGGATTCCTTTCTGGAAGAAAAGATTTACACATTTGCCGCTATGAAAGGCGCATAAGGTGGAGAGGGCTGTGTGTTTTATATAGCCAAGCGAGACGCTGCTTTTCTCCAACAGAAAAATACCTCAGTTTTTCCTTTCCAGTTAACTGTTTCTCTGGCCATGGCACTGCTGTTATCTTCTCTTCCCTGCCTTTTGGGAACATCTGGGTAAGCATTGCCAGCATGCTGCGTTAATAATATCAGAATAACAAACCTCCCACAAATGGGTCCAATTCTCCACAACATTTCAGGCTAGTCTCCTGCAGGAATGAGCCTTATGCAAGCATACAGCACGTGGGTGGGTGCATATGTCTCCTGTTATCTGCCGTTTCCCTTCGCCCTCCCAGGAGCTTTGCAACTGCTTAGGAAATTTCCACCAAATGTGACAGAGGGGCAGTTGTATCCAAGTTAGTTCGAACCCTCACACTTAGTGCAAGTGGGTGGCAAAGGAGAGAAAAGAAATTTTAATGACGTCCCCAGTGATGGACTTGCTAAAATAGCAAAAATCCATCTCACCCCTAGACATCAGAGAGTCTACGTGACAGAGAGAAAGCAGGTTTATTTCACCTATGGCAGAACAACTTGCCCAGTGAGCCATTTGGTTTTTTCTCTTTAACATAAAGGAACCTGCAGTGAATGTTCTGATGGACACGGGGACAGATCAAGAAAGGAAAAGAAAAAATCACCAGAACTGTGTGTGCTCTTTCTGCAGTGCCTGCACAGCTACCTAAGAAGGAACAATCTTTCTTACTCTTCATTCCATCCTCGCCTTGACTAATTTTGTTCTTTAATTATGACTCCTGGCAACCTTCAGTACAAATGAGGATTTTCCTCCTTTAGGTAATGCATGTTCTTGGCTCTGAGGAGGAGGCAGCTTGTCTGTCAAAACATTAGCTGCCTCTTTTATATGTTAAGTATTAATTCTATTTATCTTCAAATTATTTTCAAATACTGGAGGCATTCTTCCTTGTATTGGAATGCAACAAGTGCTTAATTTCAGGTTTTCATGTTATTCTTGCTCAGATATGAGGCCAAAAAATGGTAATTAAATTCTCATTTAATCCCCATTTCCTTAAATACACCTATTCTCTTACCACACACAGCCTCTTTACTAGCCCCATGCTCTTTCACAGGAGACAGGAGCCTGCAGCCCATGGGGACAGGTTCAGCCCACAACTTCATTTCAGATGGCCTGTAACCACATTATTATTATTCCACCATTTACTGGGTAACACTAAGGCATGTGTTAATGTGCGGCAGACCAAAGGAGCTCAAAAGACTTACTTGTCCCTCAGCAAGGAAAAAATTTCTTACCCCTGATGTAAAGGAAGGAGTTAATGGCTTAGCAACACCTAACACGGAGGACCTTCTCCCCTTCAAGGTGTGCCCAGTGACAGCTTATACCCATGCTCATGTTTGTAGCCATCGCAGGTCTATGCTTCCAGCAGAAAGAAAAAGAAGGGCTTAACCTGGAGTGGTCTGAGGAAAGGTGAGAGCAAAAGCGGGTTTTGTGCTCTGTGCATTCAGGGGCAAAACCAGCACTAGTATCCTGGCAGTGGAGGTCCATGCTGACCTGCATGACCTCCAGCGCCTCAGATGGCTATTGGCATTATTCTCTTCTAGCAAGAGCCAAAGAAAGGGAGCTGCAATATCTCTCACTGACAACATCATCACTCCTCTATTAACTGAATGAAACCATCTGGTTTCATTTTGCCAAAGGAAGAGGCAGTGGATGGGAACATCATCACAACCAACCTGCTTTAAATTCCCACTGAGTCCGCAGAAGGTGAGACTTCAATGCTTTGGGTACCCATGACCCCAGCTCCCAAATATGCATTTAAGGCACTGCAAGATGCATGCAAAACTTAGGCAAGAGGCATGAAAACAGAGCCCTGTATCCACGGCAACACAAGCACAAAGAAGTTGAGAATTCCAGTGTGCCACTTTTTCCAGGCTCCAGAACCAAGGATAGGTGCCTGAAAAGCAAAAGGCACTTCAGAATCACTGTCCTACACTCTTTGGAGAGGAAGGCCTCCACGCTTCCTGCCTTGTGCCACCTTCCTGTTTTCCCAAAGGGCAGCCCACCCCGCAGTGCTCCTGAGCAAGGAGTGCAACACCACAGTGATGAATCTGTGTTTTCCACTGCAAGGAGGAACATGACTCACAGTCCCCATCATGACCCAGTGACTTGTGGTATCCAAAGCAAACACAGCTAGCGAGGCTTTTCAACAAACAATCAACAATCTCTTGCTAGCTGCAACAGTCCACCACAAGAAACACAGAAATAAAAGGTTTTTTTCCTCACTCTGTCTCTTGCCTTTGCCTTCCCCCATTCATCCTCAAAAAGGACAGTCATGGCCATGCATAACTTCACATTTCCACTCAAGCTAAGCCTGGAAGAGTCTGTGGGGGCTTGAACATCTTTCTTGGTTTTCATCACATGTCCCAGTGACTATTGGATAACACCCTAGGAATATTCAGAAGGAAATTAAATCCTTGCCTCCTTCAGGATTGATATTAGTAACCGCATGTCCCCTTTAGAGGTGTGGAGGGAAACAGCTTTGCACAGGGACCACAAGCAATACAGGAGCTCCCTGCTGTGCAAAAGAGGAGGCTTAGAGCCTGAGGTCCAGCATCTGGGCCATGTTCACAGCCACCAGTAGCCAGCCATCCTGTATGCTGGCAGGCTCCATTGTCACTTGTCTGGAATGACTCAGGAGCCTGGAAGGAGGAGAAGGAGAGACAGAAGAAGAGATCAGGTAGTGACAGCCCCCTGGGATGCAACACCATGGATGGGGAGGAGTTCAATATCCTCAGGCATCATTGGAGAGCACACTGACACACCATCTTTATCATCAATGTGAGAGGACTTCAGGCCTTTCCTTCACCCCCACCAGCTCACCCACATGCCCAGCAGTCCACTGCACATACAGAATGCATATATACCAGTGAAGGATCTGGGCATGATTTGCACAATTTGCAATGAGTTTTTAATCTTTGCCAGTACAATCTTCAAGAGTAGCAACTGGCTTTGCAGTATCTGCTGGTGAGGAGCAGGTATGAGGCTGCTTCGTTCTGACCATCAAATAGCAATCATATGTTAACAACTTTCAGTTTATTCCCTGCGGTACCTGGTTCAGATTTGTGAAAACAGGAAAACTTGCTAATATGTTTTCAGAATAAATGGACCTTTTCTTCTCTTAATGTGTGTGCCTAAAAATAACAGGAGTTGCACACTCATGTCAAGAGATTAAATTACCCTAAAGCCTGCAGAGGGATTACAGCTGTCTGAAAACAATACGTATATACTTTATTCAGCAATGGTGCGCTGAGTCAAGACAGATTTGAGTGGTCATGAAGACTGTTTTGTTTCTTGGTTAGTCCAGTGCTTGTGAAATGCTGCATGAAAACACAGTAGTGTGAACCCTCTGACATCCATGAACAAGTCTGTTTTCGCAACCACCCTGTACAAAGCAAACCCAAAAATCTGTAAAGCCACCTGGCAGGCCCCAGGTGTCACTTTCCAAAGGGCTGTCTTATGCAGCAAAGTGTACCATATACAGACATACATATCCGTGTCCAAACCTGCCTGAAAGCATATATTATAGAGCCATGGCTTCAGTAATTTAAGATCCCACCAAACTGAATAATAGCGTGATTCTTTTCCTTTCTGAGTGTCTGAGTTCTTATTCTTTGCCCCCTAGCAGTACTTGCAGTGCCTGAACCAGGTACTTAGACTCTCATGTCAATTGATAAGGCGAATTACGTGCCTACAGGGGCAACTGCAAAGCCCAAATACAGTGAGGATGAAGCTGCCTGAGTCAGGCAAAAGAGAAATCCTCATGAAAAAGGTACACCCATCACCCTGCCTGCTTCAGCATTTAGGCCCATAGAAAGACATCCCCTAACAGCCAGCCCTGCGTGCTCTCTTTGAGGAGGAGGCCAGCAGTGGCAGCACCCTATGAGTCTCCAATAGTTTGGTGCAGACAGCATGCCCATCTGGCCCGGCATCTCCCAGGAGTGACACAGAGGGATACTTACAGGAGGATCTCATGGGAGCGAGTCAGTCATGCTCAGTACTTCTGGGCAGCCCTTGACACCTCAGCACCATCACATGTAAAGAAGGTACTGACACACTTAAGCACCTTCAGATGTCAGGGTGACACATGAGCCAGAGTTTTAAGGACAGACATCTAGGATTTAGGCACCTAACATTACAAGTGAGGCTCTGGCTCCCAGTCTCTAGTGAATTTACCTGCAGTGCTGGTGTCACCTCCCTCCCACCCAGAGGCAGACACTCAGGTGCAGAGGGGATGCAGGCCAGATCCTTGGGAGTGACAGGGAATAGTCCTGAATATTAGCACAACTGGCCAGCAAGGATTCAGAGGTCAGTTGCAGGTTGGATTGAAAACATACAGAAAATAAGGACATATTGCAGAGAATAAAAAGGCATACTGGATGAGGGAAAAAAAAAGTACTAGGAACAAAAGGTGGCAGAAGAGTAATACACAGATATTTGCAGGACTTGGTGCTTCTCTGGAATGACTCAGCTCTGCTCAGTAAGTTCTCTGTAACACAGACAAAACCTATGCAACAAACAACCCCATCCTACACTGAGGGTAGATTAGCGTGGACTTGAAACTCTGCCCTTACCTGAGCTCAAGATGAGCTCAGAGGAGTAGCAAAAACACTGAGGGCTAGGTGCCAGGCAGGGCAGAAAGGTCAACCCTTCCCAAGAACATCAGGCCAGGAGGAGGTTAACACAAAGCAGCTCTTTTATGCCTCTGCTTCATCCCCGCTTGTTGCGTATTCTCAGTGAGAAGTGGCTGGTGGAGCAGCTGAATCTCTGTCTTGCAAGCCTTCTGCCAGCACAGGCCCCTCTGTGAAGGGAATTTGCTGCTGCCCATCTGCAGACAAAATCTCACCCTATCCGCTGATACTCAGTTGCCCAGAAAAAGTTGACTTCAAAGTCAACAGCTGCTCTTCAAAGAGGCAACAAATTGCAGTGAGGCTGAGAATCAGTGGCCTCCCCAGCCTTGGTCAGAGCAAGTCTTTGGAGAGGCCCTGGCTCAGCTTTCAGAGATAAGTAACCCAAATTTGAAGGAAGGGGCAGTCAGAAGGGCTGGTTGTTTGTAAATCGTCTTAAAGAAGGAAAACCTTTCCACTTGCTTTGGAAAAACCCATTTATCACTTGTAACCAATTCAGTGTAGATTAACGATAGGGTGTTATCTATCTGAGAACCCCTGTAAAATTACAGGCATCCGGCCTCTGGTGGGGTACTAATGAAAAAGTGAAAATTGTTCTTTTGCCCTTCATCTGACCCAAGAAATGCTGTAAGTCTTCGTGGTTGGGGTAAAAAAGCAGCAATGTTCAGACTCTTCAGCATAATCCAAGTGTCCTCAGTTTCTTTTGGTCTTTTGAGACTGCAACCCTGGGTTACCATCATGTGCTACCGAAAGGTCACATGTGACAATAAATTATCTATTTCCATATATAGAGACACTCTGGCAGCCTGGAAAAATTCCATCATCCCATGTGCTGTCTTAAATGACTGAAAAGGGGTTTGTCATATATAAGAAAACTCTACATTTATCAGGCTTCAAAAACAATGCAAGCAAACAAAAAAATCTATTTACATTTCATGTGGTGTTTTTTGGAATTTCCCTGCTCTGCTTTTGTTCACTGTCCCTACAGAAAGTTTTGCATTTGATCAAAGATTTCAAATTCAGAAGGTCCCATTATCTCTCTTCCTGCACTCTCCCACCCGTTCTTGCAGTGTACCTAGAACAGCAACTGCACTCCCATATGGTTACTTAGGATTTGTGTCCTACAAATCAATGTCCTAATGAAGAATCTCATTGCCACAGAGGTCCACAGGCTCAGTTTGAAGTCCTGTATTCATGCTCTCAGTAGGCCAAGGGGAACAAAATCCATTTTTGGTTTACAGAGCTTTCCCAAAGAGCATCACATCATCTCAGCACTGAGATTGTACCAGGGAAGGGCTAACAGCCAAGGGATTTTCCGAACATCAGAGTTCTTAATTTCATCAGACAAAATACTAGTTTGTGCACCAGTTCTATGCCCCATAATTTCTCCAAAGTTACAAAATATTGGTTCATGAAACCATATTTTTATTCCATTTAAGAATGCAGAGGAAATCAGTGCACTGAACAGTTTAGCTGATGAAGAGACAAAGTGAAGAACAAGCAAAAAGCACTCTTACTCGAAGTTAGTATTCACAACACTCATTCAGGGCTTCATGCAAAACCCCTGGATGCAGAACATCCAGGAACTGGGAAAAAAGAACGACTCAGAAGTATCTGGCTGTTCAGTTAAATATGGACTGTTGTGATAGTAGGACTCAGATTGTACTCTGAGGAACCCAGCAGGTCTCTTTCACATGCCCATTTCCTGCCACAAGCACATCTTGTCCTTCCTAACCCTGAAGTGATGGGGCACTTACTTACAAAGTACCACAATGACGCAGCTTCACCCCGAAAAGCATTTCCCCAAATGGCAGTTCTCTGCTGTGTGTTTATTACCCCTCAGTGCTTTCTCTACCAGATATGTTTCATTTGCTAGAAAAATGTTTCTCTTTTCTAGCCCAGATAGGTTTGTAATACCACCCACCTGACCACAGCATCTGAGCAGCTTCCAGAGTTGCATTCAGCAACATGCCTAACATCTGTCACATGTGGTTTACTCGCTCACTCTCATCCTCTTGCCCAGCAAAGGTCTATGTGTTCAGTGGCTTGTTTTACTTTGGTGTTTTATTTTTAAGGTGCTTCTGGATGCCTGCTAGAGAAATCAGCAGCAGGAAGCACACTTTAAATGGAGATGAAAAAGAATTAAGTCTGGGGTTCTCCTTGGGAAAATTTCTGCCATCTGGCCTCAGACTAAACCTTGTGAAACCCCCCTGGACAGACAAGCTTACAAATTGCCCTGGATCTGAAAGTTTTTGCTGTGAGGGTAGTGAGACACTGGCACAGGTTGCCCAGAGAAGCTGTGGCTGCCCCATCCCTGGCAATGTTCAAGGCCAGGTTGGACAGGGCTTGGAGAAATCTTATTTTGTTAAATAAGGTTGTCCCTGCTCACCGCAGGGAGGATGGATTAGATGACCTTTAAAAGGCCCTTCCATCCAAAACCATTCCTTGATTCTATGGTTCTACTCTCTTACAGGCTGCAATTTCATGGTAGTGCTGTCAGCTTGCTCATTCCCACCCACTGTGCTGTTAGGGTTCTTAGTGCAGCCATGTGATGAACTAGACAAGAAACTGATCCAGCTGGGGAAGAAAAACAACATAGAAACCAAGAACAAAGAAGGGAAGGTGGGAAATCTCTGCAAGTCCATTCCCCAATGCAGTTCCCCCAGTAAATTTACCAGCAATGCCAGAGGCAGGAATGAGTGGGCTGGATAAGGAAGGAAGGGGATGCCTAAGCTAGTGTTTCAGCAGTACAGATGCTGCTGTGAAACTACTGCCTCCGCTGCTTGCAGCCAGACTGGCAGCTCAGGACTTAAAGGCATTATGTTCCATGAATAACCATGGCTCACCCAGCTCTACCTGTTTGTAAACACCCATCCCTTGTCTGTATTAAATGTGCTGAGATAAAGACAGCTTTGCTAGAAAAAAAACCCCACCTATGCATTAGCTTTTCCCCAACCCAGGAAGATGAGTATCCACTGATCCACTGACCCCAGGTATGGCCTGGACAGGAGCCATCATCTATCCAACTGGCTGACAGCAGAGGAAAGATGCTAAAGAGCACCAACCCAAGAGAGATAGCTTCTGAAGCCATCCTCATTGCAGTACCATACAACCATCTGGGAGAAAGAACAGAAAGAGAGAAAAAGGCAACTGAAATCACTGGAGTGGATGAACACACCCTGCTGCCTTGTCCTCCAGAACTGATAAGCCTCTAATTCTCTGCCATGCTTGAGTGCCCAAGGTTCATCCACCCCTAAAAGAAATAAGCTACTTTACTTATTACATTGAGCACTGCCCCAAACTCACATGCTAGTAATCGTAACCGAGTGACTCTCTACATGCTGGGTTTCTTAAACAGAAGGGAAAACAATGAAAGGTTGCTTCCTAGCTTGCTTGGCAAATGCCTGTCACCCAGGAGGAAACTTCCAAAGTAGATGAAGCAAAGGCGAGTGAGAAATCCCACTGGCAGCAGGCCTCGGCAGCGGCCGGATGCACAGCTGAGGTATGGTAGCAGCTCTTCAAGCTGAGCCAGTAGAGGTCTCTGTTCAACTAATCCACTAATAAAAAGGAATAAATATCTATCTATAGTTGTCTGAGTGAGTATGTGCCTTCGTTTCTGATCCCTGGTCCTAAATGTTCCTGGGTGGGAACAATTTATCTCTTTGCTCCAGAAAAGAGAAAACAAAGAAAACTTGTGGTCTACCCGGTTCTCAAGCTTATGGCATCAACCCCAGGCTTTGCATCTGGCAGGAAAAATAGATGCTATGGTCAGCCCTAGACCTCCAGCTTCATTCCCCAAGGAAAGTGAAGAGCACAGTTATGACAGTGCTGCCTGGGGAACAGCCATCTGCTTGCAAAGCTCTTCCAGCCTGCCCAGGTAGCAGGGGAATAGGGAGACCTTCCTGCACTTGTAGGTCCCTGGTTTCGATCTGGGTAGAGCCAGTCATGACAGAAAGGCTTTATCAGGCAACGGTTGTTTTTTTGGCCTCCATGTAAAGGGCTGCTTGGTTTTTGTGGGAGTAGCATCTGAAGCACACAAAATGGGGCGTCTGCCCACGACTGGAATCCTTGCTTGAAGTCTCAGATGTGAGGCCAAGGATAAAATTGGAATGAAACTTATGTTCCTGCCTGCTGGCTCCTCCAAACAGCTGCAGGCGCAGAACGGCCAGGTATAAAAGCCTGAACTGGCACAGCCTGTCTTTGCGGATAGGGAATGCTAAACCACAAGGTGTGTTGCTCCGTGCTTCTACCCAGAACTGGCTGGCAGGTGTCAAGATACCAAGAGGCAGCTGGACGCCCCCCTGACAGGACAGCCTGCCCGCTTGGGACAGCCTGGCTTAGCTGAGCCATGGACTGCATAACTGTGATACACTATGAGTGTCACCGGTCACAGCAGCACACCACATCGTGTGCTCCCGGCAGCTGCAACAATCCCTTTTCCAAAACCCAGAGCCAGAGAACCCCTAAAGCACCTCAACAGCAAACACACCATTTGTGCCCTTTGCATGTGGAGAATCATGTATTAGTGAGGTTAAGATGGGAAGGAGGCATGCAGCCAGACCCAGCTGGGGAATGAGGGGATTCCAAAGGGGGTGCCCCAAACTCCGCTCCAGTGATGGCAGAGTGCAGTAATACACAGGGTGGCCACACTCTGATGGTGCACAGCTGTACCTCGGGTATGGGGAAGCCAAGAAATGGGCAAACCAGCTGTATGCATTTAACTTGAGTGTATCTCAGTTGAAGACAGGCATACATGAACATGTTAGCTCCTTGTGATAGCAGGCAAGTTCCGTTAGATCACATCTTGACTGTGGAGGAGGCCTAGAGCAGCTGAAGGTGTCCTGCAAAAAGAAAGCCGTTTTAGGAAGCATGCCAGCTGTGAGACAACACCTGTATTTTGCCCTGGTCCTCTGCGTCCATCCATTACTTCAAGCCTACTGCTTCTTTGCAGGGAGCTGCAGGCTTTAAACCCAGAGGCCAGGGCACACATCACCTGCTGCAATGGCAGTCTGGGGACGGAAACCAACCCAATAATGCAGAGTCACACAGGCCCTTGTCCATCACGGCAGACCTGGGAGCACATCAGCTTCTGATCTCAGAATCACAGAACGATTTGTGTTGGAAGGGACCTTAAAGCTCATTCAGTTCCAACCCCCTGCCACAGGCAGAGACACCTTCCACTCGACCAGGTTGCTCAAAGTCCCTTCCAGCTCAGCCTTGAACACTGCCAGGGATGGGGCAGCCACAGCTTCCCTGGGCAACCTGTTCCAGTGCCTCATCAGCCTCACAGGGAAGAATTTGTTCTTAATGTCTAATCTAAATCTCCCCTCTTTCAGTTTAAAACCATTTTTACCTTTGTCCTGTCCCTATATATCCTTGTAAAAGTTCCCTCTCCAGGTTTCTTGTAGGCCCCTGTAGGCACTGGAAGGCTGCTGTATGGTCTCCCTGGAGCCTTCTCTTCTACAGGCTGCACAACCCCAACTCTCACAGCCTGTCTCCATACCAGAAGTGCTCCAGCCCTCTGAACATAGAATCATAGAATAGTTAGGGTTGGAAAGGACCTTAAGATCATCTAGTTCCAATCCCCCTGCCAGGGGCAGGGACACCTCACATTAAACCACGCCACCAAGGCTCTGTCCAACCTGGCCTTAAACACCACCAGCGATGGAGCATTCACAACTTCCCTGGGCAACCCATTCCAGTACCTCATCACCCTTAACAGTAAAGAATTTCTTCCTCATATCCAACCTAAACTTCCCCTGTTTAAGTTTGAACCCATTACCCCTTGTCCTATCACTACAATCTCTAATGAAGAGTCCCTCCCCAGCATCCCTATAGGCCCCCTTCAGATACTGGAAGGCTGCTATGAAGTCTCCATGCAGCCTTCTCTTCTCCAGGCTCCTCATGGCCTCCTCTGAACTTGCTCTAACAGGTCTTCATCCCTCTTCTGTTGGGTCCCCAGAGCTGTACACAATACTCCAAGTGGGGTCTCATGAAAGTGAAGCAGAGGGGAAGAATCTCCTCCTTCGACCTGCTGGTCACGCTCCTTTTGATGCAGCCCAGGATATGGTTGGCTTTCTGGGCTGCGAGCACACACTGAAGCTGGGTCATGTTCAGTTTCTCATTGTCCAACACCCCCAAGTCCTTCTCCTCAGGGCTGCTCTCAATCCGTTCTCCACCCAGCCTGTAATTCTGCTTGGACACAATTTTCTGTCCCTCTTGCTTCTGCCTCCCCAGGATGCCCAGGCCCTTCGCCACACCTGGGCTGCTGCTGCTGCACTGCCACACCCGAAGAGCAGGGAACAGGCAGTGGCAAGAGGAGTGGGGGCTTCACCTCTCCTCTGTCAGGGTTCATCTAGCACCATGAGTAACCTCCTTTCAGTGGATTCTTGTAGCTGCTGTCGGTCTGGGCTTGTTTTCTTCGGGCAGAAGCAGGTTAAGAGTGGATGGCCTGATGCTGGTTTGTTTTTAGGCAGTTGCTCTTTCAATGTTATCATTATATATGAACATATCATATCATCATTATTAATTTGTGTATTATAGGAAGACACATTTATTTGCCCTTTAAGTAAAGTGTATTAGGATTCTTTTTTATTAAAAAAAAAAAAAAAAAAAAGACAAAAAGCAAACACAGCAGAAAACCACATTCTCCTCTATTTTGTGCCTCATTTTTGAGTCTTGCAATGAGCAATGAGGGCAAGACCGAAAGCAGGCAGGGAGAGGACAGGCACACAGGCTCCCTGGATAGCGGAGATGGCTGAGCCCAGATGAAACACGGCAAACCACAAGCACAAGGATACTACCCGCCCACTGTGAAAAATGCCTTTTTTTTTCAGCTCACTAAGTAAACGAAAGATGGGAGATGGGAGAAGAAAAAGAAAATCAATACCGAAAAAGAACGGAAAGTGTTCAAGGTTCTTCCACTAAAATCAAAGCAGGAAAGATCTAATTGGGGAGAGAGCAAAACAGTTCATGCAATGTAATCTAATTATTTTGCTGCAATGACACATTTTGTTAAAGCCATTTACACTGTAAACATTTTCTTTGTAACTTTTATAAGTATTTTCTTTGTAACTTCTATTAAAGTTACAAAGAAGCCAGCAGGAATTACTTTAAAAATAAATTTAAAAAAAAACCCTTAAAATAAGTTGAAAGCACCAAAACGCCACCAGGAGATGTTGAAACAAAACATGTTGACATTTCTAAAGCGGAATGTTTTCTTCTGAAAAGAAACTCAGTGTTTCTTCACGGCTGGGTTTTTTTTCCAGCTGAAGCTACTTGGATGAGCGGCAGGGTATGGATGTCGGAAAATTTCGTTTTCCAGTTAATTTCCCTACTTAAGGAAGCCCGGGCCAGCTCCGTATCTGACGCGCAGCGGCAGAGGGTGTCAGCGCTGACTGCCGAGGACACACACAGACACACACACACCCCGTTAGCGCTTCCCCTTGCAGCCAAACGCCTCGGGTGAAACTCGATCAGATCCACGTCCAAAGCATCCCAGCTAAGGAACGGGCCGTATCCTTCCCCCTGGAGCGGGAACACGCACCGTTGCATCAGGGAAAGCAAATTCTCTCCCTCCACTGCGGGCACGTACAGCCCGGCCTGTGACCTCCATGGCCCTGCTCCCCCTTCCTTCCCTGTGGGGCTGCCCCCATCCTTCCCCGTCGAGGGGAAGAAAGCTCCAGCCGCGGAACGGAGATAGAAGAAACACACATGGAACTTGAGCCGCGGCGAGGCTCAAACGTTCAGGCGTGCGCACATCTTGCGCGTACGCGTGACCGACGGCGGGAAGGATGCGGAGGGAGGGAGAAAGTAGAGCGCAGGAGGGAAGCAAGGAGGAGGCTGCCCGCGCCTATTGCATCAGTCGGGGCGGGCCCCATCGTCAGCGCCGGGGCGGGGCGGGACCGGGACAACAAGCCACAGGGGCTGTTCAGGGCGCGGAGTTCGACCGTTTCTGCCTTCTCTCCGCCGCCCCTCACCCTCCCGTCTTTTCTTTCCCCGTCCTGGCCAAGCGCGGGGAACGGCGGAGGGCGGAGGGAAGCGGCTAGGCAAGGTTGCCTTCAGGCCGGCCGAAGAGGAAGAGCTGCGAGAAGGAGAAGGAAGAGGAGGAGGAAGGGCGGGGGAGTAGAATTCAAACGCCGCGTCCCGCCTCGCAGGAGGGAGGCCCGACTCGGCGCCGCCCCGCGCCACCTTAAATCTTCCTCCCCCCCTTCTCCCCCCCAGTGCGGGCAGCTTCCTCTGGGGGACTCGACGACGAGCCCCGGCGTCCCTGCACCCCTCAGCCGCCCCGGGGCGGGTCTGAGTGTGGTGTTCCCCCCCAGTTAATCCCCGCCGGGAGGGGCGGTGGCGGGGGTGTGCAGGGTGCTTCCCCCTGTTCCCTGCTCCGCGCGTTCCCCCGGCCATCGCCAGCGGGAGGAGGAGCGGGGCGGGCGGTGCCGCTCCCCCGGGGTGGTGCGATCGCGGCGGGTGCGGCCTCAGGTGAAGGAAGGAGTGAAAACAACAACAAAAGTGACGAATAAAGCCAACAACCCGGTTATCAATGCAGCCGCTACGGCTGGGGGGGGAGGGGGTGTCTCGGAGGGCAGACCCAAACCCCGCAGGGTAGAGCAGCGGCTGGATCGCGGCCGCCGCCCTCACACACATACACCCCTGCCCCGGCCCGGCATAGGAGCTCCAGCGCCGGCAGCGGCCGTCTCCCGTCCAGTCCCAGCGCCCCCCCGCCCGTCGGCGTCTGGAGGGGAGGGAGGTTTCGCTTGCGCCGGCCGCAAGGATAGGCCGGCTCGGGGAGGCGCTACTGTTTATTTTCCATCATGATCACTTTGTTCGTTTTGGGGGGAGAACAAACTCACACTTTTTTATTATTTTTGATTTTCAAGGCGGCTTTCCACGTTCACAGGCCCCAATTGCACAGGCGCGCACACACACCGGTATTCCCCCCCACCATGGGGAGGCCTGGAGTCAAACCGGGAGGGGGGGGAGGGCGCGCAGGGTGCTCAGCGATCCTTTGCAGCCGGAGGAGAAGTATACCACAAACGTTGCCCGTTCCCACTTCCCGGGTGCCATCTGCCCGAGCGGGGGCTGGGGGCCGAGGTTGAAGCGGGGCTGGTGAGCGAAGGGTGGTCGCTGCCCTTCTCCGTCCCTCCTCAGCGCAAGGCCTGCACAACCCCGTGTTTTCGGGGCGGTTTCAGAGCGAGAGCGAGCGAACCCGGGCGCGGCCGGGATAAACAACAGGATCGCGTTGCATCGGGAAGGGCGGGGGAAAACGGGACCCAGGCGAGCGCCGGGTGAGACTCTCACAGGGTCGTGTCGTTCCCCCCTTCCCCCCCCCCCCTTTTTACTCATTTACGTGTTTATTTATGTATCTCCACACCACGGGGATCACTTCCCCCGGTGCTATCCCCTCTCTCTGGCCGTGACCGCCCCCCCGGAGCTGCTCAATGAGACGGGGAAGGGGGAGTAACACGTCGATGGTGCTGGACCCCGGTGGTGGGGCCGGGCGGAGAAGCCGGGCTCGAGGGAGGAGGAGGAGAGTAACGGGAGGGGGTGGGGGGGGTGTGAGGGGAGGCGGCTGCCTTGTCGGTGCCTGCACCAGCATCTGCCGGGACAGGGGTGTGCGAGGCGCCATCTTTGTTAGCAATAAACGGAGGAGAGGCACGGCGTTTGCGTGCGAAACGGCGGCGGAGAGCGGTGCGTGCGTGTGTATGTGTTACCGGGAGATCCTCCTGGAAAACAGGAAACGGAGATGTGCTGTCTCTCTGGTCCAGATCTGGCAGCGGTCCGGCCTGGGAAGGCGCGAATTTGCGGTCGAATTTTAAGCCTTAGCAGTCGGAACGAGCGAATGCAAGAAGTACCTCGAGCTACGTATTTATCAAAAAGAATTGTGACGAGGAAATGCCACCCTTCTGCATATTACTCGCAGTTATCAGAGGAGAATGACAGAACTGTTTAGATAGGAAAAGACCTTTAAGATCACCAAGTCCAACCATAAACCCAGCACTGCCAAGTCCACCACTAAACCATGTTCCTAAGCGCCACATAACCACATCTTTCAAATGCCTCCATGGATGGTGGCTCCACCGCTTGCCTGGACAGCCTGTTCCAGTGCCTGACGACCCTTTCGGTGAAGAAATGATAGCGTGGCACTAAGGGTGAGGAGAGCGAGCTGCGTTCCATACTTCCACCTGCGCTGCAGACACGGGAAGAGAGAGATACGCAGAGAAAACTTGCTATTTCTTGAAGGAGCCTTTTTTCCTCCTGTGCCAGGCCGAGGGAGGTTGAAACACACACTAACGAAGACCATATTTCTTATATATGGCAGTTTTCTTTATTGATTGCTTGATGTGAAACAGTATCAATCTGGATTTTTTTCCCACACATTACAAAAAAAAAAAAAAAAAAGAAAAAAAAGAAAAAAAAAAAGAATTAAATTGGCTCAGTCTGCAATCCTTTAAGCACAGCCATATTCAGTATCAGAAAAAGGATCCCCCCAAAAAAATAAACCAAAAAACCCTTAAAAGTCTACCAAATAGAGCATTTACAAATGCACAAAAACATGCCACTTTGGCTTTATGGGGAAAAAAATATTGTCTCCTAGATTAAAAAAAAAATCTTTTAACATAAATAAGTTAGTATAATTTCTCAGTGTCTTTACAGAGTTATGTACACAGGTACACTTCAAACTTTTTTTGTTTTATTTTTACATACAGGTACACAGGCAATGTAGAAATACTGTTTAAAGATGTAGTATCCCTTTTCCCTCACACACAAACACTTTGGGAAGTGGGTCGGATCAGAAAACAACAATATTTAGGATTCAGAGGTAAAGCCCTCCAGATTAGGTTGGGGGGGGGGGGGAAAAAGGGGGGGGGGGGGGCACAAAACCCACACACATCAAAACAACCCAAAACCATCCATTCTCCCCCCCCCCCCCAAAAAAAAAAAAAAAAAAACAAAACAACCACCACCCAGGGAATCAGGCAATGTAACAACGGGATGATGTTGCACAACTTTTACAGGCATTCAAATTTGCTGCACGGATTTGGGGGGGAGGAGGAAACGTTTGCTACTACATAACGGAATCATCACAGCTCCCACCTCTTAAGCTTAATGGAGTAGGAAGGTATTTCACAAGAGGCCTGTAATAATCGGCTCTGAGCAGGGTTACCAAGATGGTCCATTAAAAAAAAAGGGGGGGGGAGGGGGGGAGAAAAAGGACAAAAATAGGGCAGACCCACTTAAAGGGACAATACATCTTTAAGTAATTAAAAAAAAAAAAAAAAAAAAACAAACAAAAACAAAACCCAAAACCTACACTGCTTCTCTTCATACATTTCTTTGCTTGCTAGATGGTGAAAGCAAGCTCAGATCAGTCACCCTCTTCCACTCCCTCCCCCCTCCCAACAAGGTTTATGTGCTACATAAGGTAACAACTATATACACAGGTAGTACAATAAAGCAAATAAGGAAACACCTAATTGCACAATGCTACATCCAATGCTTTTAGAGGCAGGTCTTTTAAGAGTGCCTAAAATTTTAGTGTTATTGTTTGCCTTTTTTTTTTTTTTTTTTGCTGCTGTTGTTGTCGGTTGTTTTGTTGCTGTTCTTGTTGGTTGGTTTTTTGTATTTTTGTTATTTTTTTTTTTCTTTTCAGTGCTTGTACAGGATCTCCATCCCACTGAGACCGGCGATATGTATTTTCATTTCCAACTACGCCTTTATATCTCTCTCGCTTCATCGCCATACCCGACGAACGAGGACATGCACATCCTCCGCTCTGCAACGGGACAGAGAAGGGAAGATGACGGGAGGGAGAGAAAAAAAACGGTTAGAAAACACCGAAAAGAAACGCGATCCGAGGCGCAACCGGTTCAAACCGACACGGCATTCCCGGGGCGGGCTGGCCCTGCCCCGCCGCCCGCCCGCCCCCCCCCCCTTCCCGGGGCCGCACTCCCGCTGCCTCGGGATCCTTTGGCAGAATCCCCCTCTCCAGCCCGGGGCTCGTGTCCGTCCTGTCGTGTCCCTGGTACCCCCCCCTCCCCCCCCCCCCCCCGCCCCAAACAGGCGGTCGGTAGTAGCGGCATTGGCACTGCCGCGCACGGGGCAGCGCTCCGGGCACGGCTCGCCCCAGCAGGACTAATTGGTTGCAACTTCTGCTTTTATAGCTTAATAATCTCTTTCTGCACAATCGCAACCCGTTGTTTGTAAACCTCGCTCCTAACTTCAGCTCCCAAACCCGCCAGCGCAATTTACCAACTAACTCCCTCCTTCCTCTCCCTCCCCCCGCCCCTGCCCTCGCCTTAAAACAAAACAACAACAAGGGAGGGGAAAAAAGGAAAAAAAAAAAGGGGGGGGGGGGGAGAATAGAAACCAGCTCCCCTTAACCCGCTCTCTTCCCTCTGCCAGCGACTAAAAACAACCCAAAACAACGGGGGGAAAAGTAAAACAGCGGGAGAAAAAAACCCCAACATCTTGCCTAGCTTGAATTTTTAACGAAAGTGCCCGGATTCCCTCTCAGACGCAACTTCTTGACCGATTTCTCCCCTTAGACCCAACTTCTTGACCCAGTTCTCCAGGGGTGGGAGGTCGCCGCGACGTTCGACGGCAACGCGGACATTGTAGGTGAAAAAGCACAGGGGGGCGGGGGGGGGGCGGGGGTAACGGGACACGGACACGACACAGGAAGCCCCCCGAAATCCCTCGTCGTCTGACATTACACACCAGCCGAGTTTGAAACTTCGTCCCTCGGGAAAGGGCGGTCCCGGAGGAAGGAGGGAAGGAAAAAGGCAGCGCTGGTCGATCCCAGCCCCAGCCCGGGCTAAGTCGCCTAGCCCGGCGCTGCGCTTCGCCCCTTGTTTTTTTTTGTTCTCTAAAAGCCCTGCGCGTCCCACCCCTCCTCCAAACACCCCAGTCCCCAAGCGCTTGGGGAAAGCCATCCTCCTTCGGAGGGACGACCCCGCAGCCAGCCCAAAGGGGCCCGAAGCCCCCCTCCTCCTTTGCAGAGGGGGAGGACACCCGCTCGGTCACTCTTTCTTCCCCTTATTTGCATCCTTTGCATCCTAAGGCAAGCGCCTACAGGGCACCCACCTAAACGGTTTACGTTTGATGTCTTCTCGGGGTTGATTTCTTGGGTGTTTGCTCCACTGAATTGGCACTGGGGGAGGCTTTTGAAACCCCTTCTTCTGTTGTGTTGGCTCTTTTATTTTGAGGAGAGGAATCTAAGAGGGGAAAATTAAAAACAAGGGGGGGGGGGGGGGAAGCGATATTAAGATATTTTCCTTCCAGATGTTTGATCGGCACCAGGGAAGGGGGGGACAGGTGGGGCCAAAGGGCAATATCCCCGCACCCCCAAGCCAGCTATCGGCTACGTGAACGCGATCAGGGGGAAGGGAAATGGGGTCCTCTCTAGGGAAGGGATCCAAGTTCCCTGTTTTCAGCTAAAATCCTTGTCCGTCTTTCGCTTCACCCGAGCGCTCCGAACCTCCTCCTGTCTGGGCAGGAGGCCGGGTCCCCCCCGAGGGACGGACAGGGAACGAGGGGGTCCCCGTCTAAAGGCTTTTCCTTCCAAACCATGTACAGGCTCCCACTTAACGCGGACACCCCCCGCTCCCCCAACCCCGGGACTGCGAGCAGCACCTGGGCTTTCACAGGCGAGAGGAGGCGGGGGACATAGGGGCTCACGAAGCCGGTGCCCAGCGGGACACAGCCCACGGCGGTCCAGGCCACGCGTGGCACGGGCGAAGGGGCCGGGAGCCCCGGCGCTGACAGCAGCCGGGCAGGCGGATAAAAGCGGTGCCGCTCTCGCCGGGAGGGGTACGTTACCATCGGTGGCAGGTCTTTTCCTCTGCCCAGTGCACTGCTCTGCAAAGTCCGTCTGATTTTCAGAAACATCAGTCTTTTGACCTACACAGTGAGTGTCCTCTGAGATTCCCTGAGAGCCGACAAAAACCACGGTCTGGCAATTCCCGTTTACATCCAAGCTCTGGCGGCCGGCGGACTTGCAGACAGCTTTCAGTAGCCTGGGGGGTCTGAAGTAGAAGTCGGGCGAGCTCCCCTTCTCCACGGCTTGCCACTCGTACCTGCCTTCCAGCGGCTTGTAATTCTGGAAATCGAAATTCCACTTCCTCTGGCATGCCTCCTCCATCTCCTGGCGGTGCTTCTTCAAGTCCCTGTTTAACTCTTCGTGATTCACCGGCCCGAAGAGGTTCCTGCAAGCTGACGGCTTCGGGTACTCCGACTGCCTGGCTTCCATGCGCTCCAGCGTAGGGCTCCCATTAGAAATACGGACGTTTGACATCTCCCCCGACCCTCTTTCTTCTGGCGGCGGTTGTTTTGCTCGCTGCTCTCTCCGCTCTCCAGCCGCCGCCTCCTTCTCCTCCTCTCTGCCTTTTATTCCCGGGCGCTGCTCTGCGACTCTCCTCCGCGCCTCCTCTCCTCGCTGCCCCGCTCGCCGGCCCCGCCTCGGCCCCGCTCGCCCTCGGCCCGCGGAGAAGGGGCGAGGAGGAGCCCTTGCATAAGCGCCGGCCCGGGGGGGGAGCCCCGAGAGCCGCCGCCGGAGCCGCCGGCGGGGAGCCCCGGGCGGGTAGAGAAGCGGAGCGGTGCGCGGCCCTCCGCGGCTCCGGCTCTGCGCTGCCCCGCCGGTGGCTGGTGGCGATGTCCCCGCAGCTCGCACAGCCGCCGCCTCGTAGTAAACGGGAGACGGAAAAAAACAAGAGAAGACGAGCCCTTTTCTCGGTTGCCCAATATGGCGATTGAAGGGAGGCTGACGAAGAAGAAAATGATTGACAGGACGAGTCTATTTAAACAGCCCGGCCGAACCATTGGTTACGGCGGCGGGCACCGCCCCGTCAGCCCTGCCCTACCTCGCTGCCGCCGTTGACTCTAAAGGTGGGCTGGGCTGAGCCCGACTGTGCTGAACTGCGCTTAATAGAGCTTGGCCGAGGCGCGATGGGGACGGGGAGAAGGAGCGATGGAGGCGGGAGGGCTCACCGCCTCCTTACCTCTGCCAACCCCGGGATCGGTGGGATTTGAGCCCCCCAGCCCCCAAAATACCGCACCCCATCCCGTGCGTTGCCCGACAGGCTTGACTAATGGTGGCGGCTGGCTATGTTTTGACTCGTTCCTGAGACCCGCTCTGACTATCCTGATTATCCCAGGTTGGGCTCTTGGTATGCAGCCCACTCCTCTTTACCCCTCCGAGATCCGGGCTTGGAGGCAAGCTCTTGGTTAACGGGAGCTTGCCCTCCTCCCGGGATATACAGGGGAGAGTGGCACTCCACAGCACCCTGACCCCACGGACTGATACTGGCTCCCGGGGGGGAAGGAATCACCTCTTGCTGCCTTCTCAGCAGAAAAAAGACTAGGTGAAGAAATGGCTTTAAAGAAAGCTCTGCAGGGATTTCAGATCTCGGCAAGCAGGGGAAAGAAAACAAAAGCATTTGGTTTTTTCCTCTTTCTGTGCTTGAAGGATTAGGTGAGCCAAGAGTCAGCCAGAGATGTTCTAAGCAACTTCCTCGGGTAGCCACAGCAGGTATGGTGGAGATAAGAGCAACACAGTGTCCTCCTCACTACCCTCCATATCTCCAGCCCCTTCCACAGCCAGCTTCCCCCCTTCAGGCAGGGCAGCCCTCTCAATACCTTGCTGGTCACTGCGGGTCCTCTCAAGTGCTGAAGTTTTTGGTTTTTCCAGGGCCCCAGATCCAGGGCTTGAATCTTTGGAGGGTTGGAGGCTTTTCACACCAATCTATCTGGCCAGGTGTCCTCTGCAAGCAGAGCATCCCACTTCAAATTTTGCTTCTGGGTGCTCTGTACCAGTGACAGGCTATTTATCTCAACAAGGCAGGGGGTCAACACAGCTGGGTTTAACTGGCTGACGGAAGAGTTAGCTGATTTGGCCTTGAATACATGGAACTTTTATTTGCCCTGAGCTTTACTTACACACACAGATTCACTATGGTTTGGGGTCTACAGCTTTGATGGGCCACTGAAACCTTTGCTTTTGTGAACTGATTACACTAGACCCTGCACACACTGGTGTGTGGGCACAAAACCATTACACAGTGCTCAAGCCCAGGCCACAGCAGCCTGCTTGCCTTCAACAGCCCCAAGGTAGTAGTTCCTGGCCCCTGCTCACATCACTGACCCGAGTAATCTCAGCATTGCCAGACCCAAGCTCAAAAACATGATGTGCACAGGCAGTAAAAAGGAAGAATACAAATGAGATTGGTTTAAAAGCACAAGGCTGAAATCAAGTATTAGCCATGTTATTTTCATTTTTTTGCCAGGTTTTTCAGCACTCAGAAGTTGTTTTCCAATTCCTCTCAACAACTGCAAGTTCTAGCAACTCACTTTCAGAAAATTAAGGCTGACATTCTCGTGTCTGCAGGTGCTGAGACCTTTTTTTGGAGTTTCAGGGCCATGATCAAACTGCATCAGGTGGCAAAGCAGGGCCTGTTCAGCTGCTTGATTTTCAGGATTTCTTCTTCGTTTCTCCAGGCTTTCCTGCCTTTGACTTCCATAGCCACCAGCAAGGAAGTGCCATTTCAAACTTCACTTTCTCTGTCAGGTATGGGACAATTGGCTTGTTTTATTGTTCTACACAAAAGAGTCGTTGGAGGCTAAGAAAGTGATCCGCAAAACATGCCCGGGGGCTCCCTGAAGATGCGCCTTGCTGATGGGGGTCTGCCTGCTGGGACCCTGATGAATGTCTCACCGGACCGTCCCTCCTGAGATGAGGAGTTCCCAGTCTCTGATCCGTGGAAGTCACTGCTTGTCTCCTGAGTCCACAGAAGAGAGGCAAAACCCTTGTCGTTTGGATTACAGCATTTTACAAGAGTAGGAACACTTACGGGGGGAGGGAGGGAAATAATAATGGGGTCGAAATGTTGGAAAGACGGCGTGCCCCACAGGTAACAACCGGGAACACGACTGCAGCGCAAAGGAGCACTGATTTATCTGCAGCTTTTGCGAAAGAAACAAGTTACTGTAGGAAAGAACCTTCTTTCTTTCTCTTTCTTTTTTTCTGTTTAACCTCCCCTGGCACAAGGGCCCGGGACTGAGCCCTTGGATGCTGTACAACTATATTGAAAACGACTAATTAAAGCCAAAAGGGAGGCGGGGGGGGGGGGGGGGGGGGGGCGAATAATTTAAGACACTGGTGGAATCAAAAGAGAAAATGCGAGAGGAACGCTCTGCGCCTTGCCTTATCCTTCTATTCCTTCTCCTCCACACCTCTCCCCTTGCTCTCCGAGGGGCTGGGGGGAGACAGGGGCTGTACCCCGCAGCCGCGGTAGCTCCTCGCCTTAACGCGGGCAGCCAGCCTCGAAAACGTTTGGGTCGCGATGGGACGAAATGATCAGGAAAGGGGATAAAATTATTGGGGGGGGGACGGGACGGGGGACGGGACGGGGGGGACACGACGACACAGCAGAGCGGACCCCCGTGGGGGGAGAAAGCGGCTGGAGCATCGCGGCCCTTTCGGCTCCCCCCCTCCCCATCCAAGTGCAGTTTCGTCAATCCACCTTAAATCGCTGCGGCTGCAAAAGAGAAAAAAGGCTGTGTCTGCAGCGACCTTGCCATGATCTAAAGTGTTTTGTTTACAGTCAGCCCCCCCCGATGGCTGCAGCAAATCGTGAGAGAGGCAGGCGCCCGCCCGTAGTAGCAGCGGAGCGTGAAGAAAAAAAAAATACAGGAAAAAAACCCCAACCCAAAGCAACCAAACCCTAGAAAGTCCCGGAGCAAAAATCTGGAAAGATCAGAGCGCCATCGTCTTGCAACAGAGGGGCACAGCAGCTGGGCGGCGGGGGGGTGCGCGGCGAGATTCGGGTGAGGAGGGGGTAAGCTCGGGGAGCGACCTCAGAGCTGCCGCCTCCAAAAGCCAGGTTTTATCTCGCTCTGTTGCCGTTTCTGCTGAAGACGCAGCCAGACGAAGATCGGAAGAAGATATTAGAGAAAGAAAGGAAAACAACTACAGAAAAATACCCCCAAAGCCCAACCAAAACTTGGAGGAGTGAACCAGGAAGGAGGGAGGAGTGTTTATAGGGAGGGCTGTGCGAGAAACGTCCTGGCTCCTCCAGCAGGCTCTGAACAACCTGTACCCTCTCTTCCCAGTACCCCGTGCCTCTCTCTTGTTTGGGCTTTTCCACTGGCAGAGCTGCTTGCTGTTTTTCTTTCCTCCAGAACCGCTTAGGCAAGCTTCCCGCCCTCATTTTGGCCACCCTCCTTCCCCAGCACTTTATAAGGTTGTCAAGTGAACCAGCAAAGCACATCTAAGCCGCACACATAAAGCATCAGGGTTGTTTGGGATTTTCAGTATTCCCTCTGAAACTACCTGAAAGGAGGACTGAGTGAGGAGGTGGCTGGTCTCTTCTCCCAAGTAAGAAGTGTTAAGACAAGAACAAATGGTGTCAAGCTGTGCCAGGGAAGATATTAGGAATATTAGGAATTAGGAAATGGATATTATAAACAATTTCTTCACCGAGAGGGTGCTCAGGCATTGGAACAGGCTGCCCAGGGAAGTGGTGGAGTCACCCTCTCTGGAAGTGTTCAAAAACTGGGTAGATGAGGCCCTCAGTGACATGGGTTAGTGGTGGACTTGACAGTGCTGGAGTAATGGCTGGACGTGATAATGTTAAAGATCTTCTCCAACCCAGTTGATTCTGTGATTCGTGCAAACAGTGGGGAAACTGTGAATAACATCTGAGCTCCTCCATGGGTTGCATCTTCCAGCGCTGGGTTTGAAGATGGCAGGGGCATGGCATAACTCTTTTGAAAGCCAGAAGCTTGAGGAATTTTGCTTCTCACCACCCTTGCTGTCACTGACCTGATGCTGTTTTCCCACACCTCCAGTTTTCTGGGCAAAACGCTAATTTTCTCGAGAGATGTGGGTTGAGGCCGCTGTGAGATTCGAGGTGCAGGTCCTGAGAATTCACCTGTATGTCCTGGGAGTGTTTGTAACGTGCTTAACAGGAGCCCTTTCCTTCTGGCCAGGATAAGGGCCCTGTGTGGTTCAGCAGCAGAGACCGCAGGGGAGGAAAGAGCCATTTTAGCTTAGGGAGGCCCTGGGACATCATCCCAGGACGGGAGCAGTGCCGAGGGGGGCCCGGAGCTGCTAGGGAGCTGCTGCTCGCAAGCCCCGCGCTGCTGGCAGCTGCATTCAGCACGGGCCGAAGCCGGGCGGAGTTTAAGACCTTTAGCTCATTTGGTGTAAACTCTAGAGGGAGCCTAAGGACAGAGATCAGGCCAGCGCCAGGACCCGGCCACTCTCCTGACAGCATCCCCCCCGGCAGGGTCCGCACTCTCACCCTGGCAGGCCTACACTTTCGGGGGGCTCTGCTCGCTGTTTCCCTTGCTGCAGGTGGAGAGCAGTTTTGGGCCCTGTCACACACCTGCAGAAGCCTTGGATGGGACCAGTTCAGGGGGTTTTGAGCACTTGAGAGGGTGCTGGCAGGGGGTATAGCTTAGGGGTGTCCTTAATGCGATTTGGTTTAAAAATCAGAAATGCCTTCCCTGCACTAGTGCAAGGGATTGGCCAATCTCACCGTGCTGTAGGGCAGGTTGTACAAACAGTTATGCCCATGGAAGACACAAGTTAAATTGTTAGCACTGGAAGTTACTCATTCTTTTCTCTCTGGAGCTCTCTGGTTGTCACCACCCTTCCCTTGACTTGCTAAAGGAGCAGTCCTTCCAAATGACCCTGATCTTATCTTAGGGAAGAACATCGTGGTATGGCTCAGACCACTTTCTCGTTTTTATTTTGTTTCAAGTGTAAAATGAGAGAGAGAAGCAGGTGAAGCTTCCATTTTCACACCAGTGATGGCAAGGAAGAGGATGTTCATATGCAGTCCCTAAAAAGAAACACGCACACTTAACATTGAACTATCCCAGCAAACACTATTGTAGAAGTGAGGCTTATATCAGTAAAAATAATTACTGGCCTAATATCCCCAAACAAAACACACCATATGAACAAAAGCATTTTCAGGTCAGTATACTCCATCTGTGTAAGACTTCCCATTTAGCATATCTCATATCCCTTGCCATTTTGTTAGAGTAGCAATTTTTTGGCATATGAAGCTTAACTAGAAGCTTCTCATGACAGCTAAACAGACCTTCTCCTCTCCCCTCTCCTTTCCCTCTCCCTCTCCTCTCCCCTCCCCTTCAATCCTTTTCCTTTCCGTTTCCCCCCAGTCCCAAAGTAAACTACATAGGATACTCTCAGGTACAGATAAGTTGGGAAAAGCCCTCTAGCTCACTGTGTGGTTGAACTTTAAAGCCAAACAAGGGGCCCTTGCCTCTGCAACAGCTGTATCACAGGCTGAAGACAAGCCCTATTCAGGGGGTGCATGAGCTCCAGCTCCAGGAGTGCACTCCTGCACAGATCCCATAAAGCATCCAGCAGCACTTTGTCCCCTCTGCAGGGTACAGGGAGGATTAACTGCTTCTTGCCTGTAAAGTCTGCCCCACATAGAAAGTGTGATGCAAGAGCTAAGTAGCAATAATTATGATGAACTGTTATTGTTACCTCGAGATTAACCAGCTTTCCAGCCACTTGCTCTGCACCCTACGCCTTTAAGAAAGTTTCTCAACAGATGAATTATATTCAGTGGAAATGAGTTGTCCTGTTTTTGTATAAAGCCTGAAGTGAACCTTTCTGGGAAGGGGATGATATTTTGTAGCAATGTTTTCTCAAGTACAATTCTTTAGGTTCCCAAGTGATGACACATTGTACAGCAACGCTTTTGGCACAAGGCTTTCAGCTGTGAGAAGGGACACTGGCCCTGTTTCTTAAAGCCATTCATTAAGTAAAAAACACTCTATGTCATATGTTATGTTCATCTGAAATGTTTAAAGTTTTTAGTGCATGAAATTATATGGTGCCTGGATATTTTTTTCATTTCTTTTCCAAGACGCAGCACTAAACTCTAACTCAGTTACTGAGCACTGCTGGAAGAGCTGGTTCTTTCTCGTTAGTGTTGTGTTTTGTTTTCATTTGGTAGGATCCCAACTTTATGCAATAGGCTTTTTCAGAAATACAGAAGTATGTAAATGTGATGCTTACAACTGACCACAAAGAGGCCGCTCACCAAAAAAAAAAAAAAAAAAACCCAATACAAAAACATCTGCATCTGTAAGAATTTTAGGCATTCTGGGTGCCATTTACATGAGAATCTAGCCCAGCCTTTTTTATTATTATTTCTTTAATTCCCCAATAGGCTATATTAATTTCCTTAGGATCAAGAGGTCTACAAACATCTTCCTTATATAAACAGAAGAACTGGTCTGGCTACTTCCTAAATCCTTTAAGGGAGATGACCCATCTCAAGTAGCAAAATGATGGCATTAAGTAACTGATTTCTATGAGGGCCTGGGACCTGAGTTCTGGTTCTGGCTTCCTTGGGTCATGTTATGCACATTGCTGCAACTCTTGGCCCCTACCTTTCTTCCTTCGCCCTTCTCCTAATCTGTTTAGACTTCATGCTGTTGGAAACGCTTTGACCAGTGTTCAGTACAATGGGACTTCAATCTCAGCCAACATCTCTAGGTGCTAGGGTAATTACAACTATAACAGTACCCATCACATTTCAAGCTTGCTACATCTTGTTTAATCAACCCAGTAAGGGAATTGTACAGCTCCAGGATGCAAAAGCCAGGTCATTAATCTACAGCAATGTGATATTATTTCAGAGAAAAATTGGAAGTGGATTCTGCAAGCCTCTGGTAACAAGAAAATCCTTATGAGGTAGGTGACAGACACTTCAAGACAAAAGAAACCTTGTCATCCAAGTGACCCCATACTGAAACCAAACATGGGATATAGCACTTAGGAAAAAATATCCAAATAGCCCAAGAACTGTCTTTAAGTTGATCTTCTCTTAAGCACCTGCATATGAGTTTCAAAAGGATCCCTTCCCCCCCTTTCTCATCTTTCTAAGAACTGGCAGCCCAGTTGCCAGTAGCCAGATTTACAACTCCTTGCTACTCACCAGAAGTGCTCTACCAGCAGCGGTAGTCCTGCCAGGGCAAGAGCCTGCTGAACCCAACTATGGGCTGCTGTCAGTGCTCCTAACCCCATCCAAGGCTGATCTAAACCAGCCATATCTAAAATAGTAGAGTAAGCTGGCAAGCCAAAGGGCAAAAATTGTTTCACTGAAGCCAGTCTCCTGCAAAATGCACTGGGGCCATGATTTCAGTTGCTCATGAGAAAGACAGAAAAAGAGAGCCCTTGTGTTTACCAGCATGTGTTCTGGGTTTCCCTCATAAAGAGCTAAACATTTCTCAGAGCAAAGGCTTAATCTGCTCTGGGTTTTGACTCTAACAAGCTGCCTAGTTACTCCCTTTGTTCTGACTGCCAGCAGCTAAACTGCGACATCTATTCGAAGACAAGCACCTGAAAGCATTACTTTGAAGGATTCGACACCTTGTTATCTCTATCTGAAAGGCTTTTGGAAAACAACTTTCACTCAAAACAGTTTGCAAAGGACAAAGTTAGCATTGCAAATCTCGTAGTTTATATTTAATAGCTTACTCGAATGGCAATGACAAAACATAGCTGGTACTATGAGAGGCAATTCTTTCCTGCTGTTGCCCCTCCCCCCCAAGTCAGCAACAGACAGGTGGGAAATCACAGAAACAGCAATAACGATAACTGACTCAATAACTGCTCTTCAGATCTCTATAACAAAGTCCTAAAATAAATTCTGTTCCTGGTGGTCTCCATTACTCACAAGTCATGTACAACCTCTCAGAAATGCTTTGCCCTTCCCAAAAATGAAAACTGCCAAAAAATAACCCAGCCTCTCATCTGGCCTTGGGAGTGTCTGAACACCTTTTGAGCCTACAGCAACCATCATTTCAATTAGCCTTAAGAACCTGAGAGCAGACAAAGTTTCTCAGGCCAGTGAGGAGCCCTTTCTAACATGCTCCTTGCTAGTCTTCAGAGCAAGCTATTAGAACTTGCTAGACCCTTCCTTCAGGTTGCCTCATTCTGCTGTGGTTGGTTTGCTCAGCCCCAGAGTTAGAAACAAAAACCCCAACTCTCAGCACTCAGCAATCAAAAGAGGCTAGTCAGCCACCCATCAGGCCAAATTAAGCCTGCTGAGAACTCAGGGCCAACTCCTCAAAGGCATGCAGGTGTCTAAATACCTTTGAAGACCTGTCTCTAATGCTCTAGAAGATGGTTGGCAATAAGCCTTCTCATGGTGCCTAGTGGGAAGGTGGAGGTTGGGCTCTAATGAGTACATGGCTCTGAGAGTGCGAGGTCTCTTCAAGGTTTTAATAACGCTGAGGTTTCCAAAAGAATAAGCGTTGGGGTTCTTTGTAATGTCTTCTGCTTTTTGAGACTTCCACCTTATCCACGGGTACCAGGAAGTCATTCTACTGGGAAGGTTCAAAACTCTCTAAAGAAGCAGTAGCATGGCTTCAGGAACATGAGCTTTAAGACAAAAATTAATTGACACAGAGAAAGAGTGAGAAGTGCTCACACTGGGAACCGAGGTCCATTTTGGCTACACAAGTGAAGGGTTGAATCCAGCTCTGAACATGTGATCTGGACAATGGGAAGGGAGACTTTACAAAGCCAGCTAGCTTTCGTTCAAAGTGAATGACTTCAACACCAAGGCACCTCAACTTCATTACAATCCTGCAGGCTTCCAAGGTCATAGTCTCAGTAATAATTACAGCAAGGTCATGTAGCTACACCATTTTTCTGCTTGTGAAAACTGTTTCAACTGAATTGTTTTTAGGTTGGTACTATCCCTTCTGTGGATGCTCCTAAAAACATTTTACAATAGTAATTTATTTCTTCTTATTAATTGTTTATTTTGCAAGGGTGATTTGGTGGAATCTCTCAGTGAGAACAGCAGCTTTCTTGTCTCCCTGCAAACTATTGGTAGAAAAAGCTGATGATAATGCTAATAAACTGTATTTCTTTTGTACATTCAAAAATGAGGCATCTGTAGCTTGAGCCGCAGCGGCTGGTTACTTCTGAACAATTTTACAGAGTTTGTGTTAAATTAATAAGTAATTTGATTCTTTTCCTTTTCAGTTTCTAACAAGCGATAACAGCCTATACTTCAGAAAGTTAAGTACGATGCTTTCTTTTCCCTAGTAAGCACTTAGCTCTAGGCCTGGAAAAGGGCCAGAGCACACAGGGACACTGCTCCACAGTAACATTTTGTACCTTATTAAAAAAAAATAACAATAGCCACAACAGCTGACTCTCACATGAAATAAAATGTCTGTCTTCTCCTCCTTCCCTTAGCACACAAATATGCATTTATTCATCATACTTTCTGTAGAGAAGCCTGCACACGCACACATTCACTCTGGGTTTTTCTGCTGAACCAATGATGTGTTAAGATGTCTTGTGTTGTTTTTATGAATTTAGTTTGGTTTTCATCAAGCTACTATGAAAGATTCCCCCAACTCAGGATCTTTGGGGCAAGGGGTTTCTGAGGACTTGGTTATTTGCATTACTTCAGTTTGGGGGTGCTTCTCTTAAAAAGACTTGAGAAACCCATCGCTTTTAAGGTGTCTCATATTGGGCATCTGAAAGCTGAGAGACTGCTAAGTCACTCTGGAAAATATTGGCCTGGAAGACTTCGCCCATCTGTGCAAATACACCACAAGCCAATTAAACCAGCAGACTTCGCAATTATTTGCAGATTTCCACAATCTGGCAGCAGCAAGCAGATACAGCCTATATTGCATAAGTGAGTTGTCGCAAGCCAGCATGCCCCATAGCCTGACAGGCTCCCCAAAAACCTGGAGAAGTGGACATCATGGTGTGGTCTGAAGATGGGCATACAGTGCTCCTCAGCTACAGCGGGGCGGCAAAGGGGTGGTCTCCAGCCCCAGAAGCCCCATGACACACAGCTGACCTCCTGGCCCTGGCAGGGCATGGTTAAACATTACAATTTGTTGCACGATCCCCTTCACAACTTCACTACAATGTCGCAAAGCCAGTTTAAGAGGTTTCCACCCTTTGCTACCCTTGGCCACTGGTTCCCACCTCAACTTTAAGCAAAGCATTTAAAATGAAACTGAAAAGATAGAAAAGAAAAAAGAATGAAAAGATTGTGAGGGAAGAATAATCCAGATGATTTTGCAGCTCTGCTGCAAACAGTTGCACTTTCTTGACTGAGGAAGAGGGAAACGGAGGCCAAAATGTGTCCTTTCATAAGGAAGGAAAGAAGATACTAAACTCAGGAGTAGTCCCAGGACTATTTCCCTAACCTGTGTCAGCATACAGCTGCACTAATGTGATAGCAAAGGGAAACAAGGGTTTGGAGAAGAGGGAAGGTGAGCAGGATGATTCCTATGCCACCTCCCCATCAAGAGTGTTTATAGGGGTCTGACTTCTGCTGTGGAACAGCCTGAGATACTCAAATGCTCAAAAGTACTTAAAGTACTTTGAGTACTTAGAGTACTCAAAGGTACTTAAAATTCAAAGGAGGACAGTTTTCCCCTAACAGCTGATCTGAAACAAATCACATTAGTTCAAGCATCAGGCTAACTTCTTAAAACCTAGGCCTAAACTATTTAAAAAACACCACAAAACTCTTAGGATCTGCTACAGCGTTATGTTCTTTCCGCCATCACCATTTCCATCTGTGCATTCTCCCCCTGGTTTCACCTTCCCGCTCCGTGGAGTGGATGTTGCTGTTTGGCATCTGTGTTTTGAGCTCAGTGATGTGTCCCAGGTTAAATTAGTAAAGGACAGATAGAGGTTTTTTAATTGTCAGTGTAGCTCCCAGGTCTGGTTCACAGCACAACCTGTGTTGTGTTGGCAGGACCCACAGGTTAATAGAGGGTAGAGCAGAGAAAGGCATTGACTCTTTCGGCCAGTGTGGCATCCACATCTGGCACTAAGTGCCCAGCTGTGCAGGGGACTATCAGTCCTTGGCTGGCCTCAATGGATCCCTGACCCACAGACCATGCTGCTGGGTATTGTGGAGGGCAGTGGGATCCAGAAACCTCGCAGCTCATGTTCCACAAATGAGATGTTTCCACTAGCTGCGAGGTTGCTGGATCTCACTGCCCCCCAAGATGTGGGAGGATATGTAAGGAGGAGGTCTGCTGGAGCCAGCAATCTGAGCAAGGGTCCAACCACGTACTTAATGGGAAAGCCTGAGGTGACAAGCTCTGGCCTGAGAGCCGCTGCTCTTAAGGCCTGCCATAGTCATCACTACCTGTGGCTGCTGCAGGCTCTGCTGAAAACCACAGAACTGCAACAAACACCAAGCTCTACATAAGCCTTGAAACCTGCTGGAGGAGGAGATGAGGGAAGGAAAAGCTCGATAGGTGGTAGTAGCCAGTCTGTTTGGGACACCCAGCTCAACTGGGTGAGGCTGTGCCATTTCAGCTCTGGGCTGCAGGGAGATAGATGCTCATTTCATGTCACAACCCACAGCCATGAAGATGCCCTAACTTTTCCTTCCCAGAAACAAGGAGGAATCAATTCTTTTGAGTAATGGCTGTATCGTCTCCCATAGTATGGAGCTCATACAGCGCCCGCGTTACATATCACACATGCACCCCATCCGATAAGCTCTTCTGGGTCACCCAGCCTAGGGCTTCCTCATTGTCTTTTGGGGTTGTTTCATGTTCAGGGTCTGAAATTTAGGTATTTTTTAAAGGATATAGATGTTATTAATTGTCTTTGTCTGTTTATTTGTTCTCATATTTAATTATGTCAGGCAAAATGAAAATATTTCACCAGAGGAGAACTAACAGACTCAGCTAAAGCAGCTCAGTAGTCTAGTCTGAACCACCATTTAAAAATGGATTCAAGGAGAATGGTGTTCTAGCCATGTGATGTAAGCATCTCCACAGAAACAAGAGAGAAAATGGGCAAGAAACTGAATGAAAAAAGCAGAAAATTTAAAACAAATACCTCCTAGAGCATCCTTCTCTACTTGGTTTACACAGCTAAGGCTTTTAATCTGAGGGCTGGGGTTTGTCTCTGTTACTGCTAATACACTTGCCCTTTCTTATTCCTGTAGAGGATCTTCTTGCCAGTTCCTGCATCACTTCCTGGGAATGAGCTGAACTCTTCTGGCAATCGAAAGATCTCACAGTTTGTCAGCTAATAGTCTGTAGAGATGTAATTAGCATTGGCTCATCATTTCTGGGGCAGTTTCTAGTGGTCTGTGATGATCACAACAGTCACAAAGGACAAGATTCAAGTAACCTAATTTTAGCTGCCTAACATGGCCTTGCTATTCTAAACTACTAACCTTCCCATGAAACAGAGCACTGTCAGAGGAGAAGTGATACTTCTTCCCTTGGAGACCAACTCAAGATACAAATCACTCTCTGGACATACCTGTGTCTATTTGCTGTCTACAGAGAGTACCTATATGTCTAGTTCAAACTGGACACAAACTTCTATTCAATCAAAGTTAAGCAAGTTGAGTCCTACCCATAGTGCTGGCATCTCCCCATGCTTTCCATTTGCAGCAGTATTGTAACAGATGCTGAGAATACATTAAATGCTTTCCTAATGTCACATTCCCATGTCTGCAATCATGGTAATTGCCTCAGAGAAGTTTTGCAATTGCAAACAAGCAAGAAGCCATCAGCAAAAGAATCTGCCTATTAAGATGTGGCCCCTACTCAAAAGTGCTTGAAAAGCCCCAGCACATTTCTTGGGCTAAAGATAAAAAAAGTAAAGGTCAGGCTCCTGCAGCAATATGGAAAGTATCCAGAATGCACTCCAGTGATCCAAGGAATAGACTGACTTTTGCTTCAGGACTGTGATAATTAAATACTGCTAACTACATCTGAATAGAATTAAGCCTAATTTAAGGCCCTTTCTGAGCTCGAGGGCGACGTAGGCTTGTCCTAAAAAAAGAAATTACCGACTGCTGACAACAGGTGTCAGCAACAGAAGCGGCTGAACCAGGGCTGAATGTGAATTAACTGCAAGTGTAGACAAGGACAAACTAAGTTCAGCACTTGTTTCTGCAGCCACAATGAAGACCTCGCTGGAAGCATGGAGGAATGTGGGGAGCAGAACAGATATGAAATAGAACAGTCCCGAGTACAGCTACTCTTGTCTATGCGTGTAGATAACCAAAGCAGCTCTAATTTTTGTGGTGTAGATAAGGTTTGTTTTAGCACCACACATGCCAAAAGTACCTTAGGTTGCCATGGGAGTTCTTGGGTGGTAGCCAAGGGGAATATCTTGCAAAAAGTACTCACTCCCTTCCTCTTACTTCTTCCTCCTGCCTTGCAGTCCACAGAGATTTCCTCAACAAAGGACTGAGTGTTTTGCTTCTCTTTTCCATTTCCCCAACCTCATTTACTCCACAGTTCTCCTTCCCTGGGTCCTCAGGTGCATACACCCTGTGCACCATATTGTGCATCCATGTTAAATCAAGCAGGAAAGGTACTACAAGGGTTTTTGACAAACAGGAGCGAAACGCCATCGATCCCACTGGGCCTTTTCCTGGCAGCTCTTTTGCTACCATTTCCTGCTGGCTCCTATGTTGTCTCTCTCATCGTGTTTCTTTAGCAATATCCCATGTCTCTTCTTGTCCCCCTTGTTCTTTTCCTTTTAAATATACATTTAAGATGTTTTGTTTCCATGCCCTTTCTTGATAATTTATCCCATATGTGTGCATGACTCTTCACATGAAATGCTTTTGCCTAAGTCCATCTTTGCAGACATTTTTTTTATGTTTTGGTTTTATTTTTAATACTTTTTTTGCTGTCATGCTCCTTTTCTCCACTGCTTTCAAAACCATGCCTGTTTAACCCTTTCAACAGCTATTCCACACCTTCACAAGTGCTAACATCAATTGATGTGGCCCACCATCTTCAGTTATATATATATATATATGTCCTTATACTGTCTTTCCATCTCCACTGGGAGAGCAAGAAAAACGCGTTTGCAGCCTGTATTTGCTAACAGAACAAACCGAGCAGGTTTAAATTCCTCTGGCCTTGTTTCTGTTTAGGTAAAAAGAAAAGTAAGGGTAAGACTGACAGCTGAGGACATACACACCGGCTCCCAGCCTGAGCTGAGCAGGGCACCTGCTCTTCCACAGTCATGGGGAGGGAGATGGGAGCAAATCCAGACTTGGTGAAAGTTTCACCCATTTCAAAAGAGTCACACCCATTAACACCCACTCCAAATTAACATCCCTATTCTAATTTGCCTTCATACCTCCTATGAGAGTAATTTATCCTCCGAGTGCCATTATGAAATAAAAGCTTTGCCAAGGGTTAAGGGTGTTGGACCAAGCTCACAGGCTTTCTCCATTTATAAGTATGCAGCACTTTTACATAGGTTAAAACTCCTGTAAAGGAAGGAAAGCGAATTTCTGCTCCTGAGAGGCTATTTAGTGGGCTATGACCCATACTTTTGTCCAGAATAAAAGCCTGCAATTCTGTATCAAGAAAAAAACAATGGTTCATATGCTCAGCTTTCCACTGACAGCAAATAGACCTGTAATATCATGTTTGAAGGATGCATGTGTTGAACACTGCCTTCAGAAATCTTAAAAGAGTAAAAGAGAAACGGTGGCAATGGGCAAAAATTGGGACCATTGTTGGTGTCAGTGTGGAACTGATGCAGCCATCTTCTTGGACACTGCACATCAGGAAGACTTAGCTCGCCTATTAGATCTTTTCCATCTCCATTTTTAGGAGCTAGGAGTATCTACCTGAAGATCCATCAGAAAGAGTCACAAGGAACATGGCTGTTGCTATAGGGTCATTAGATTTCCCTGCTTTCCAATAGGATTTGTCAGGGCAGATGAAAAGCCCTCACTTGGGAAGGATGAGTCTGAACTCATGTGGTTCTGAACTCATTCAAATTGACCAAATGTGCTGATTGTAAGTCTAATAGCAAAAAACTTTTCTAAGGGAAGATGATTCACTTGGACCTGAGAGATCACCTTCCATGCCTTATTTTACTCTATGGTTTTGAGTTTTGTTGGGGTTTTGTTTGGCTTAGCTTAGGTTTTTTTATGTTTTCTTTTCTTTGTCTTTGAGCAAGGTCTTTAAAATGAGATTGAAAAGTAAGAAAAGAAAAAAAAAAAAAAGGAAAAGATTGTGAGGGAGGAATAATCCAGATGATTTTGCAGCTCTGCTGTAAACAGTTTCACTTTCTCAACCTCAACCTCAGATAAATTAGTGAGTTTATCAGAGAAAATTCAACTGAGAACATGTAAATTTGTGTGCTGAGATCATACCACCAAGCCCCATTGTATGCTAAAAGGAACCAGTTAAAGAAAAAACCTGACAAAACAAACTAAATGTGCAAAGTAATAACTGACCATTTGTTTCAATACTCAACTGCCAATTTCCGCTGTAATTCGACTTAGGTTTAACACTAGCATGTGCTGTATCCTCCCAACACGGGGTGGTGAAGACTGCAGAGGCCATCTACACCAGTTTCACGGGGTACTCTGGTTTTTAATTCATGGTAAAGTTTTTGATGATGAATGCTCCTATTCCTAACAAACATTTATACACTACCACGCTTCTGATGACTGTAGTGAGGCTAAAAGTGTCAGTCACCTGAGAAGCCCATCTAGGCCAATTTCCTGTATCTGACATTGGCTAAAAGCAAATGCCTAGTGAAGAATGTAGCCTATAATGCAATTTCCCAAGAGTATTCTCCCAAATTCTAATGGTTTGGTAGCCAGGAATTTCCTGGTGGTTTTGCGTTTAATAGTCCAGGATGGATTTCCCTTCTGCAAACTTGTTCAGTCACCACTTGAACCTATGCAAACTCTTAATACCTACATCTGCTGGTGACGAGTCCCAGGGCTTCACTGTGCCTGATGGGAAGAACTGCTCACCCTTGGTTTTTCTGAACTGTCACCTTGACAGCTTCTTTGCTTTGTACTGGGAGAGACAGTGAACAATCACACCCTCCAAGACATATGTGAGTTGATAGGCTTCTACCATAGATGTCCTCAATCAATCCTCTCACAGGCTGAAGAATGAGGAAAGCTTAAAAGAACTGGTTTAATTACTTGTTCCTTATAAGCAAACAATCCTAAGCTTTAGATCACCTTTGTTATCCTTCTCTCAATATTTTCCATTTCCTCACTTCTTTTCCAAGGTGAGAAAAGCAGAACTGCTCATGAATGTGGGCACACCACAGATTTGTACAGGGGTAGAGTCAAGATTTCTGATTTGCTCCCTAAAATGAGATGATTTCTTTGACCCATGCTAGTCCCCGGTGGCTTCCTGTGTTACAGCCCATAACTGCATTCCTCAGTGACAACGGTGAGCACTTAGCCCATTGTTTTCCATGTGAAGCAAGACAGCTTTATCCCATATGTATCACTCTGTGTTTATCCACAGTGACACTAATAATGTATCTGCACTGCACATTCAGCCTAAGCTTCTCCTTGCTGCTCTTCAGCTTTTACATACCCTTGCCTTAGCCAGGTGCCTCCACACAGCCCTCTTTTTGGCCACAGAGCATGTAATAGAGTTGCAACTTGTAGGGCTGGCTTTCATCTACATATTGAGCCTGAGGCAAGGAGGCATTATGCCCAGTCCTGAAGAGGTAACGGTGTGGATAACTGTCAAGTATAGGCAGAACATCAGGCTCAGATACCCACTTACCTGCCCCTTTACACATATCCCTACAACTCACAGCCAAGCCACAGTGAACTTCTGGCCACAGACTGTACTCTTAATTGTAAAGACAATTGACAGCTCATGGACTCTTTCCTCCTCCCTGACACATTCTGAAAGAAACAAACAACAGTGGTTAGAAACCTAATATTACAACCTTTGTCCCATTACTCTGCCTGTTTGGATCATACTTAAATGATTCTTATTACATGCTCATAATTTTTCTTGCCATTTGCAATCCTTGTTGTTCCCTTGGGTCAAATGGCGAATCCATTAAAATCAGACTGACCACACAAGAGACCACCCAGCTCTCAAGTGGGCTCCTATAACCCCTGCTCAGCACTGCCCAGCTATCGCTATACTCTTTAAGCACACATATACAGCCTCAGGACCAGTGGCTCTGGTTGAAAGAAGGAGCTGGTTTTCTTTCCCCTGCTCCCAAGTGTTAGGAGCATACCTCTGACCACTGGACAAAAGGACAGATGCACAGGATTTTCTGAGGATCAAGAAGAAGACCCAGGTAGAGCATGGTATGGCGTGGCACGCCTTTGACTTGCCTTTGCCTCCCCAGATCTGGTCCAGAGGGGCTGAGGAGACAGACGCCTGAAGCATAATCTACTCCCTCAACCCAGCGAGATATCAAGGCTTCTATAGAGAAACCAGCACTGTAACCAGACATATGGCAGATCTAACATGTTGAAAAAGACTTTCATGGTTAGAGATGCCAAAAAGAGATACTAAGATAGTTAGGACTTGAAGTATTTTGTTGTTTGGGTTTTTTGCTTGTGTCATAGACACATGCTTTATTTACACTTTGAGTGAATACTCAATTTTACAGTGCACATAAACATGAACTACTTGGTACAAGATCCATTTTTATGTGAATGTAATAATGATTAATGAAAGAAACCCAGATATTGTAAGGTATTTCATCTGTACCATTTCAAAGAGAATCTTATAAAAGACAAACAGAACACAGATCTGTACTAAATTAAAGGGCCCCCACTACTCCCTCCACCCCTACTCATGAAGTCATTAAAGTGATTTGGGGAAAAAAAGTAAGCTTGGAAAATCAGCTTATTGCAGAACTGCAGGATAAAAGAAAAAAAGCAGTTGCTTTCATTGATTTCACTGGGAGCAAATACCATTCTTGTTTCTTAAAGATTCATAGGTTAATGCCAAGGAATTTGGGAGAAGAATATAAATCACTTTATACCTGCATGTCATGGGCTGTGTTATCTATAATACATACAACAAAAAGAGGAGTAAAATAAGCTAACCTAATTTTTGTTGATTTATATTACTAGAATCCACACTTCACCATGCATTTATTATCAGTCTGAAGGATGGGGATTAAAAGTAAGGTGATAAAATTTGGCTGTTCATAAAGATTCCTAGATTGCCTTCCTCATACAAGTTCAGATGTGCTTTACTATAAGAAATTTCATATGGGATGGGAGATCAGTAAAAGATGACAGAATGTGACTTGCAATAATTTAGGCTGGTCAAGTTTTGTGAAAAGCAAAAAGTCATGAGTCTTTTGGTTGATTGCTAGCCCAGTGCTGATAATATCTGTTGAAGGCACTCATGTAACAGAGTGCTAAACAGATTCAAATGACAGAAAACTGACATAAGAAACCAAGAAACACTTCATGGCCCAGAAGCATAACCACGTATATGATAGTGAACTGTTGATTCCGAAGTCCTTAGGAAAAGGTGAAGTCCTCCAGAAGCTCATTGGTCACTCAGCATGGCCACTGAAGACCTTACCCAGAGGACAGCATGAAGCAGAGCCGTGTCCAACACATGGCACTGGTTTTGGATTGGATAATAGGAAAAATGTCTTCACAAAAGGTTTGTCAATCATTGGAACAGGCTGCGCAGGGAAGTGGTTGAGTCACCATTCCTGGAGGTGTTTAACAGACATTTAGATGTGGTGCTTAGGGACATGGTTCGGTGGTGGACTTTGCAGTGTTAGGTTAGTGGTTAGACTCAATGATCTTAAATCTCTTTTCCAACCAAAATGTTTCTGGGATTCTATGATAATGAACTCATAACTGTTCTTTGAAGAACCCTTTGCATAACCCCTTGATATGAGGATGGCCATTAGAAGAACAAACAAGGCACAGTGCCACAGTGCACCACACTTTTGAGAATTCTGAGATTAAAGTCATGAAGAACAGCAGTGTCTGAACAACTCTCCCAGCCACCCCTGCCCATACAAAAGGCCTTTTTTTCTTTACTTCTTTTACAATGAATTAGCATACATGAAGAACATCTCAAAAACATGAAAAATAGTCCCTTTCTGAAACATCTGTGCTAATTTCTGGGACTCATAGATAAAGGTAATTGAACATTAATTTACCCGAGATTCACCAATAGCGTGTTATAAAAGTTACTATGATACCATATGCAAGGCTGGGCTAGAAATGTACCTTGGTTAAATTATCCTGTAGATTTCAAAATATTTCAGACCACATCAGCAAGAAGGCAGAAGAGCTCAGAACCAAGTTCCCAGGGAGGGCACACAAACAATGACTCAAAAAGGAAGTTTGTGAAATGCGGGGAAATATTCAGTAATTACTTTTTGGGGTTTTGTTTTGCTTTATCCAAAACAACTAAACAAGGGAACATGAAACATGAAACAAAAACAAACAGTAAACAGCAATAATGAACTTAGCCTGGACTAAGCTCGTTGTTCATGAACCCACTACCTCTGCAAAACAAACCTGACAGATTCCATGCCAGAAAACATCTCTGGTGAAATGCAGGAAGATGTACCTTGAAAACTATGACAAAAAGAGAGAGGAAAACACGTTTTATTTAAGCACTAGCCTGACTTGCATTAAAATCAGGGAAAGCTCTCCATTATCTTCAGAGGGAACTGGATGTTGAAAAGCAGATGAGAATGATCTACAAGCTGGGGTCCTCTTTCAACCACTTTTGATAAATTCCTCTAGCCCAAGGTTTTTCCCTGTCCAGGTACCATATTTCTGGGTCAAAACATAACTGTTTTATATATGAAGCATGTGTCTGTGTCTTGAGAGAGGAGGGAAGGAGCAAAGCCCTGCAGGAGTTGTCCCAGGCACTAGATGTCACTCTGAACTGTGGGGGAATGGGAAAGGAATCGTAAGAAGGAAAATGAAGACCACGAAGGCAACGTTTCTACTCGTAAAGGTGGGATGGAGGTGAGCAGCAACCCGCTACATCAGGAACTTTATGACTGGGATGTGCAGGTGCAATTATAAAACCAGAGATGCTGTTTAGGTGGCAACTCAAACAGGGGGGAAAAAAAAGTGATTTTAGGGAACATTGGAGGGAGGTTACTGGAACTGACGCAGATTGTATTCTTGAAGCACCAGGCAGGAATTGGCCTAGCCAGCTTTTCCCTTCCATGGGGCTGAGGGGAAGATCTCAGCTGATGGCAACGTGTAAACCAGTCTCTGAACACAGATGTCAGCAGCAGCACTCTAGGGACAATGTGGGCTAAAAGTCAATATTGTTTCCTTGCTTAAGCCAAGCCAGAGAACTGAACGAAAATACCTTTTTGCAATTTATTTTCCACCTCCCTCCCCACTTCTCCCTAAACAGTAGCAGGAGGATCTTGCCACCCACATTTGCACTGTCCTTAGGAATGTATGTGCCTATTTTTGGACAATTTGGAAACCTTTGGGAACATTCCTTATTATAAACTCACTTTCTATTTTTTTCTGTATTCTCCTGTGAATTTTCTCATCTTCCTTTGCCAGTTATTGTGTAGTGAGGCATTCATGACCCAATGGCAAGGCAGTCCTTGGAACTCCAGGAATCCTAACCTGGTGAAGCACTTAGCATGGAGGGGGGAAATTATTCCCTTGACGTAAAGAGCAGTTGTCTTTTCAGTCAGCTCTAGGCCTGCAGTGTTATAGTCAAACTGTTTTGTCTGGAAGGCAGAAATAGGGGAACCTTAAAAGGTTCTGCTCTGAAAACTCCTCCGGTCCGTTGTATGTACAGGGGACAAGGACAAGGGGAAGGAGGAACAAGTTCACATGAGTCTCTTGCTGTTTACTAAAAATACTGCCAACATGATGTTTTTGATAATTTTGTTTGCAGTCCTGGTCCAGAAGGAGGAAGTGCAGATTGGTGAGGAGATATAAAAAGCATTTGTTTTTCTTCTCCTTGTGACATGTTGTGTAACTGCAGTCCTGGAGAGGGAGCTGCCAGTGAGGACAATCATTAGGGTCTGCCCTGCTTTCTCCAGGTGGGTGTCCAGAAAAGATGCAATGCTGCTCACCTCACCATCCCACCTGCCATCCTCTCTGAGTCTAGGATGAAGTTATAACTTATTTTTACTCCCTGGCTAGTCCATGTGTTGTCATCCTGTATAGTCAGTTGTCAATTGGAGACCAGGTTAAGCCAAACAACATTCATCCAGTAGTCTCCTAAAAGCTAGCAGGTATCAAAACTATTTTGCCCACTATCATCTTGTGCAGTATTTAAATCAAGATAGTGCTTCACTGTAAAAACAACTCAAGTAATCTGATTTAGTTTTGCTCAGGCATAGAAGTTTAAACTTCCCCCCAAAATAGTCAGAAGTCTTTCTCCTTTTGAGGTAGCCTAAATACAACTGGTTGTGGCCCTGAGCAACCTGCTCTAGCTGACCCTGCTCGGTGCAGGATGATTGAACCAGATGATCTCCAGAGATGCCTTCCAACTTCAAACACCAGAGGGTTTGAAGCTTAAGAAAGGCAATTCCTGTGTTTAAGGGACACCACTGAGAGTCAGGAAAACTGAATCCACTCCTGCTTTCCTTGGAAAGTCACAGCCCCACTATTAACTTTTCTACACAAGGGGTCTAATAACTAACTCTCAGAAATATTTTGAAGGTTAAAGTAAGCGATGCCTGGTAGGTCATTTGGAATTCACTCAAGAAAGGTGCTGTAGGAAAGCTAAGCACTGTGATGTCCTCAGAGTTTGTGTGCCAACTGGATTTTAGGCCTTTCTATGGCATGCTGTGCCACATCTCTGCCTTATTTATCCTGACAACACTCCCATGAAGCAGGGCAGTCCTGTTTACCCATTAACTCAAGGGGAACAGAAACTCATATGCGCAAGTGACTTGTCCAAGGTCATCCAGTGACTCTCCAGATCCAATGCTCTTGCAACTAAGCCTTCCTTCTTCTTGACTACACAAGAGGTTTGTACCCCCACCTCCCCCGGCCACTGCAGCTGCATTAGGGCAAATTTCAAATTCAGACAAGCAGAGAGGCTTCTCTTGTATGGCCATACAAGCAGAAGGACCTTGATGACTCTGCCAGAGAGAATTCCCAGTGTAGATACTGACTCTTTATGTCAACCAGTTCATACAGGACTGTATGCTGCCTCTGTTACCTCCATGCATCTCATTCAGGTTTTAGGCTTCCATTCTACACCAAACAGGGGCAAAGCACAGTGCTGTGTGCAGGCTGAGGCACTGAGCAGTGTAAAGCCCCTCTTCCTGAACAGAGATGACTTGTTTGAGAACTTGGGCCTTGACAAAAGGTTCTTCTGGATTTGCCTTTACTATTATTGTGATACCTGCTCCTAAGGGATCCCAGTGGACTGTCAGGATCACAAAATAGAAGGTATAAAACAAGGGTCACACAAAGGTCTTTGGCAACAAGACAGATTTAGTTTCTGCCTGGAGCAGCTACTAGCCACAGGCAGCCCAGGGGAAAGACATTTTACCAGAGCTGTGAGCTCACAGGTAACAAATTCAACCATTATTTCTTAATCCATCAGTACTAAGCAGGTCCAACACCCTGACTGCTTTAAGATCCTTTGCTTACGACACCCTAAGCAGTGCTGCTGCACATTGGCAGCAGAGCTGTGCACAGCCGCACTGTGGCTGTCCAAGAGCAGCTCTTTGCAGACAGGTCGTAAGGTCTGTACATGCTGGGGCTACGTGCACAGAGTTCAGAGGCTGGGCTGCATCTTCCTCTTGTGTTTCTAAAACATCCCATAACAAGCATGTAAAAAGTTTGATTGTAATACATCAGATGAAAACAAGATATAGTTAAGCAGTACTGAGCGTATTATCATCTACTGCGGAGGCATTCTGCTCAGTCGTGAACTATTTAACCAGTGAAATTAGTAACACATCTTTCATCATGGAGTGAATATCGCATTACTTGGTAAAGCTGAGCAGTGGAAAGCAGTCCATAGTGTTCAAATTCTTCAGGACAGGAATACTCAGAAAGCTTTTTGACCCCAAAGGACAGGAATACTGTTAGGATTTCTGGAGGAAATGTCAATGGGATCTGGCAGGAGTCCAAATGGGGCAATGAGTCATTCCCCCTCTCCCAGTTAAGCCTCTGCTCCCCACTTAGTCTGCTCTCTGTGAGGCCAGGATCTTCATTTTATGGTGGAAGCTGCACCTTGGTGCATAAGCAAGACTCTCAACTCATTTCTCAGCCAAACTGGTACTCCACCAGCCCCACAACACCCCCTATCTCAGCCCTGAGCCCTTAGCACTTTGGTCCCGCATCTCTGCCTGGCTTTGGCGCCTCATTACAGAAAGAGAGGGAGAGAAGAATATTGCCAGGCAAGGGGATAGCAAGGGGACCATGACCTGCCTCTATTCTTAGCCCCCTGAGTGCTGGCACAGAGAAGAGCTGTGGAGAGCTGGTATCTGAAGAGAAGGGGTAGGCCTGGAGAAAAAAAGGTGCAGAAGAGCTGGGCAGCCCACTGCCCAGATGTGTACCTTGCAGAGCACAGCCGTGTTCCTCATCAGGGTTACTGCAGCGGTATCAGCAACTGTGCTCATATCACTTTCATTTCAAGTCAAGGTCCTCCCACATGCACTGCTGCATCTAACTAAAGGTCCTCCACCACCGTGCCCAGACAGGCTGGCATGGCTCAGCAAGAGTCCCCTTCCTCCTGATGCCTCACACAGCTTCTCTTACGGTGCTCTAACTCCAGCATTGCAACACACATCAAACAGGAGCAGCAACATAAAGAAGAGAATTTACCTTCTGCACGAGTGGCACTTCACTGAAGTCAGCTACCTCCAAGTTTTCTGAAACTAAGGCTCTTTTTCAACACTGAGTCAATCATCTCCAGCTCAGATGTCAAAAACAACATGGCAGATCCTGAAGAGCAGCATAAAGACCTGGTGATGTCCAGATGCAGGGAAAGGAGAAGATGTGCTGAGCTGCATCTCCCGGGTCATGGTTTCAGCAGGGTTATGTATCCACACAGAGCCAGAGTCTCTCCCAGGATCAACACAGTGTCTTGGCTGCCCTCATGCCCTATGTCCCAGCTTCTACTCACTCTTTTGTAATAGAAGGAAAGATGCAGTTCAGCATCTTTGTAAGGTGGCCAGCCCCACTTTGGAAACTCCCAGCCACTACTGCTGAAGTGATCCACCCATGGAAGAGGAGTTGAGGAAGGCAAGAAAAACTTAAAATGGAGGTATTGAATGTGTTGCCATACCCATGGCCTAGAGGTCTGTGTGCCTCAGGAAACTGAAGATTTTCTGTATGTCACATGGATGAACAAAATTACTAGCATTTCTGTGTTGCTTAGCTTTTTGAGGCCACTGGTGTGCTCATGGAAATGGATAGCTTCACTCTGCTCCTAATGTAGGCTTTTCACAATATGAGACAGAGAAGGGATGGGTCAGTAGGAAGGAGTTTTTTCACCAACAGAGAAGTTTTTAGTTTGACAGACTTGTAGTAAACACAAATTAACAAGCAGGTCCAGACCCTGAGACTTCACAGCAGCAGCTACTAAGAGTAATGGTGGGGATTTCCCTTGCATGCTGAACTGTAGCTATAATTAGACCATTTAGATATTATCTTCCTAACAGAAAATTGCTCAGCTCCACAATGCCCGCTGCTGCTGATCCTGGAAGTTCCCCCATATAGATGGTTACACAAAATCAAAGATCCAGACTCTGTTTTTTTTTGTTGAAACAAAACTCTGCCTTCCATCACAGAATCCCTACCACAAGTAGTTCAGGATTAGCCTTTCAGATACTTGGAATAAGAAGATGCTTAGTTACTTACATTGTTTACCTCTTTCCTTCCCCCTTTACTTCCATACCTCTGGGACTTCTCTCTTTTGGGTGATGAGCTGTAAATAGTGCAATACATTGCAAATTATGAGTGCAAAGAGGATGGGTAACTGTTCTGAAAATACAAAATACCATGTAATCACTCCCTTCATCAATACCAAAACCCTTCAGCTCCCAGACAAGCTGCCAGTTCCTGAATTTACACATAAAATGGAAAGGCAAGATCTTTCTGCAAGCTCCTTTAGGCAAATGGGTAGCAGAGGACTAGTCCAAAGACTCATTTCCCAGCTTCTCTGGGCACTAGCATCTTTGCTGGGGACATCTTTTCATCACCTTACTGTCCCATTCTCCCTGAAATGGAGTTAGCCTGTTTCCCATAGGACTGTACTGAGGACAAGCCTGAATTCACCTCCAAGGAAAATTTGGGTTGCCTTATAAAGGAAAAATGTTGAAACTGTTTAAGGTGGCTGTTAATGAACACCTTGCATCTCCACTGATCTCATCACAATAACATGAAAGGAGATATCACCTCACCTCCCTGGACAGAAATTCAAGCTGAAGTCATGCAGATTGCTTCAGGCCATTCTCAACTATACTGCAGCCCTGTTCCACTGCAGACAGCTGAGTCTGTATCTTCCTGGCAAGTTCACTCCTTTCAGAGTTGGGAAAATAAAATGAAAGGAAGAAATACCTTGTCTGGGAGCTGACGGCAAGTGAATTTGAATTCTTATGTCTTGCTGTTGTCAGAAAAAGGAGTGTTTTCAGAGACTCCATGAGGTCAATCTTGAGCCCATTGCAGGATGAGGAGCCTAAAGTAAGCATTTTTTCTTACACCGCTGTTACCATTGTTGAGGATATAATTCTTTGCTTTGCATCCTGTGCTAACAGACTGTCAATCTCTTTTCCAGCTGCTGATGGAAGTTTTCCCCAAGAGCTCCTGGTGAGGAAAGAGTCAGCACTGACCAAAACGGAAGAATCCAGCTGAGGTCGATGCAGACAAATGTAAAGAAGGATAGCACCACTGGCTGATGGTCACTGGTTCCTATCACCTAATCATTCACAGATGCCAGGAGGCAGCTGCTGTCACACACCTCACATTATCTGTTCACTTTAGCTGTGCAGCAGCTTCACATAGTGAAGGCAAGAGAAGGAGGAGTGTAAGGGATTAGAAAAGGACACTTTTATACCTTTCCCATGGTATGGCGTTGTTGATTCTGCAGACTTGGGTCTCACATTAGCCTAAGCAGCATTGTGCAGCCCTCCAAGCTCTGTAAAGGCCTTCACACAGAGATATGAAGCCACTTTCATTAACCTTTACCCCAAGGACAGGGCCAACCCATGGTGACAGGACACCTGGGGAAGTCAGGAGGGAAGGGCATGGACAGCCCCAAAAACTGTACAAGGGATTGGGATATTCCTACCATGGGACAATTCATGTGTGAATCAGGAAAGAGCTGAGATTTAAGGTCTCTTTGAGAGTTTCAACAGAGGTTTAAAGAGAAAGAGTATGCCTGGCTGGGCAGAGAGGAAGGCTGTGGGCTTCTGCTTTGAGGAATAATTGTTATTTTGAGTTTTCCCCTGTACTAACAGGCAAAAACCAGAAGTGGGCTCCCTTTTGACTTTCCTTTGGCTTTTTGAGAGCAGCCCATGGCTGTAAAATCAGTGTCTGGCAGAGGCTTGGTTCCCCATGATCTCTTGGTGAAGGCTTACAAACTACCATGCTGCAAACCACAGAAGTTTCTCTTCATTTGACATCTAGACTCTCACAAACACCTCCCAAGGAGTCCAGCAGTGTGTCTGCAGAAGCAAGCATGACTTGCACCCTACCTATGGATGTCAGGAGTAATTTCAGACTGCTTTTCTGACAATATTAATCATCTGAAGAGGCAAACTAGATTTATGGTGAAGTTGCCATCTACATATTTGGATACTTAAATAACTGCAGCCCTTAGGCTGTGCGCACACATTTTCTTGTAGCTGCAGCCATGCTTGTTAAAGAGATTACGACAGCCTGTCCACAGCTGCTCTTCAGTCCCCTGCCAAAGCTGCCAGCCCCCCAGGTCTGCCTGATTATCTGTTGGCATGAGCAGTTCTAAATGCATTCCAGCCTAAAGGAGAGGGACCAGGAAAGACTCACTCCTTTGATCATTCCAATTAACCTGGTTTATGTCAAATCAACCCAAAGCTTTGTTTAGGACTCTGACCAAACCTGAATTTCTTTGGCATTTGGAAAAAAAAAGTTACTACTTTTACAGTTACTTCAGCACTTTGTGTAAAATCTCAGACTTCTGATCTAAAGTTTGCTAAATGAAGCTTTTTTTAAACCCAGAGAGGTTACAGCCATGTGCACTGATAAACTGGCAACTTGCTTTATAAATGCTAGAATGCCATAGGAAAATTTGTATCACGGTGTTTCCAGGCTGGCTGCAGTTAACCATGTTATTTTCAGCCCTTAGATGAGTGAAGCAAGTCTTCACACTTTTACAGTGTTATAAATCAGTATTTACTACACTTGAAGGACAGGAGGTTGCGTGCACAGGATCCCAGACACGACATTCACATGTTGGCATGCATTCCCCAACAGCCAGGGATATGGCTTGTGCATTTAGGCAGTGTAGCACAAGGGGTTTCCATATTGTTACACCATGTATGAACTATGGATGACAGTGGCGCTACACATAGGTGGTACTATAGATAATGCTGGAAAGAGCCATACCAGAAGGTAAGATTCACAGCTACCAACTACTGACACATCACAGCTTGTATCACACAGCTGGAAGCATCAGACATGTCCTGCGGCACAATCTTAAGGTATTTTCTTGCTGCTCTTGAAGATACCTGAGAAGTCTTATTTAGTGAAACACAGGAAAATCAAGTCAACTCGATTCTCCACAGCTTTGCATTGGAGGTCTCTTCCACCTTCATATGAAACAGATGTAAAATAGCTGTCCCTTGTTATTAATTCTGGTTTGAATGCGATTCCCCAGACCAATTTCATTCCTTACGGTAAATGACTAGGCTCCAAGCTTGCCAACACTTACATATATTTGTGGCTAATTTATAAGCACGTCATTGGTTCCACTGAAATTCATAAGACACTTGGGTAAAACTCAGAGTTCAAGATCAGGCCTTTCAGGATGATCTGCCAGTAAAGTGGCTGGAGTATCATGACAGCCCAGCTGCAATAAAACACCATTTTACACTCAGTGCTGGAAAATACGGGTATTTGCAGGTGAATGCACAAATGTATATGCACACCACCAAACTACTTGATGACCATGGCTTCAATTTTAATGTACTTTTAGGATACCCAGATAATACTATTTGTTTCCACCTGCCAAGTTGCCTTTAGCTTCTTCAAAGTTTAAGAATCTACATTTCTTTTCTCCATGATATTTCTGTTTGTTATACTTTTTAATGCAATACCAGGCAATCAAAGCAAATTGATGCAGACTTGGGTGTTCACTCCATTTTGCTTCAGCTTTACACCATCATCAGTCCATCACCTTCAGTTCACTTTTCCTCCCTCACTTGCAAAACAAGGCTTGAGAGGCAAATCAGCTCTGCATATCCTGGGACAAATTCATTCATCCCCAGACTCCTAACAAAGACCACAAGTAAACATTTCCAAAACAATCTCTCAGTGATTTTTCCCTGTGTGCTACTTTCAGAAGGGGGTTTGTGTCTACATTTTAAAGGGACTTAATTGTGTAAAGTTGCAACTAGGAATAAAAGCTCTGTTTTGAGCTCTTGAGACTTCATGTTTGGGACAGCCAGTCCAAAACATCTGTCAATAATCTCCACAGCCAAAGCTGCCTTTGCTACTTGTTCAGGAGGAACCGAGAGTGAAGGAACCAGACTGCTGATTCAGGATCCTGAGTGGGACACAACTGAACCTTTGAAAAGCCCCAAGACTGGCAAAAATACTACTTTATCCTTCGCAGGGCTGGGAACTGCAGGCCAACCAAGGAGCAGGAAAGCCCGAGTAACACTCCAGCAGCTCTAGATGGAGCACATTGGCTAGTCCCCTCCCTGGAAAATGCTCTTCATCTAACACTACCTGGTTCCTTAGCCCACGAAACACTGCCAGAGAGGCAAACTATAGTGTCCCTGTGTCAACCTAACCAAGAGGCAGGAACAGTGAACAGGACATGCTAAACAAGTCATGGGGGCAGCCCCAGTGGGAACAGCAAGGGAGATGTCATACAGCTGAGGGATGAGGGGGGATGGGGGGTCGGGGTGGAGCTCAAGACAGGGTGTTTAAGGCTGCTGCAGCGTCACACAGAGCTCCATAGGGGTTCAGGACTGGGAGAGTGTGGGAAGGAGAGCAGCACAGGTCTCAGCTTGGGGATATGGACCAACCTGTGGGAAGTGCCCAGGACTGGGATGGCTGGAAGAAAAGAGTAGGAAGGAGAGAGGAGAGCAGGCAAAGCCCAGGAAAGAAGGGACACGGGTGCTACAGGGCAGAGCTGGGGGTGTTGCAGGGGAGGCACAGAGGTAACAGTTAGGTACGGATGGGGAGGAAGATCAAAGATAAGAGCAGGACACAAGCTGAATTGCAGGACTGAGGCTACTTTGGAGAGGTCATCCCATGTGCTGGCATGGGATGGCAAGGAGCTGAGGGGCATGAGCCAGGTTCTTGGGAAAACCCAAGAGACTGTTGTGCATAGTCCAGCCATTATGGCTATGTCTACACTGCAGCACAAATGTCTGAGCAAAAATGTTTGAGCATAAATATTCTCTCCTTTCACAGTCCTGGTCCTTCAGGTGTCCAGATAGCCTGGACTTGATGGAGGAGGCAGCAGCACTCTCCCAGCCCAGGCATCCTTTGCCTGAATAGCAGGATGCAAGAAGAGAGAAGAGAGGCATTCACAGGGCCTGCCTGGAAATGAAGGCAGGCTGCAGCTTAGGGTTTACCTTGTTTAACCAGCAACAGTGGCATAGACATTTAGAATCATAGAATCACAGAACAATTTGGGTTGGAAGGGACCTTAAAGCTCATCCAGTTCCACCCTCCTGTCGTAGGCAGGAACACCTTCCACTAGACCAGGTTGCTCCAGGCCTGCAGTTAAAATCTTTCCTCCATATGAACTGAGATTCCTTCAAGTGGCAGAAAAGACTGAAGTAATCAAAAAAATGTCTGAACAGAGCTGCAGCCAGTGCTTTCCTGTTTATGTCTTAACTGGCTGTATTCTTCTGCTAGGGTGACAGTAGTGTAACAATGACCAGAGAAGCCAAATGCTGTATCTGTCAGAGGCTCATTTACTGTAAGCAGTGCTTTAGAAAGGTCTCTGGTGGAGTGTACAACTGCTCTTTGCCAGCACAGCATGAGATATCCCTCATCAATTAAAAATTAATTAGAAAAGAACCAGCTGCACACATAAATCTGCAGTGAAGATTGGGGAGAAACATGCTCTGATTAACACCCAAGGAGAAGTTCTTGCCATTCACATAGTGAAGATATGCAGGCAATTCCTGTTAGAGTTAACAAGATCTATATATGCCAAAGGCCTTTGCTTGCCACCTATGTTGGGAAAATCAATATTAGAAAGCAAGGCTCTGAGCCGTTAGACAGAAAGAGCAGGGATGTAACAGGACATAGGCACCTCTTGTCCCTCATCAGCATCTGCTATGACACATGTTAATGAAGTACTGACTGACAGTCAGAAAAACCCAACTGGAACTGAGAAGAGCTTTGTGTATTATACCAAACAGCTTTAATAGCTCCCCTGCCTAAAGGAAGCCCAGCCCATACCGTGAGGGAATGCACTGAGGATGAGCCAGAGCAAAAGCATCCCTCCTGCTCCTCCCTTCTCCTGCTCAGATATCAGACTTGGCAGCACAAGGGACAGGGCTCCAGTCAAGCTCCAACAAAAATCCCTCTCTCTATAAAATACTGCTTGATCTGGAAGTGCGGAGAGAAGTTTGTCTTCCTCAGTGGCTGGCAAGTCCTTTTCTCCCCCAAATCTCTTTCTTTACTCCACCCTTCATAAATATATATATTTTTTAAGGGAATAAGAGGGAAAACACATTAAAAAACCCAAACAAACAAAAAAACAAACCCAAACAAACCTCTTATTTACTTCCATTTCCAAACAAAAACAAAGACAGGCAAAAGCAAGCTGGGACACCGAACTTCATAAGGTATCTTGCTCCCAAACATGCCTCCTGCTAAGCCTCCCGTGAAATCACAAAGCAGACTTCCCCTACATGCACACAACACATGCACAACCCTATGTAAAAAATTCCTCTACTCCAAGAGCTCTTTATAGCAGCAACAGTGGAAACAGTGACATAAGGACAACCACTGTCCTCCCCTTCCTAACATTTTTGGTGTGTTCCTCCCACTCTTCCCCCATTCCTTCAAAGACAACTGTGGTGTTGTTGAAAACCGGTGGCTTTGCTGCTCCCCTTCCAGCTCTCCAGACATGGCTGTGCCTGCTGAGCCGCCGCTATCAACCCTCTCCTTCCAGCTGCAAGCCTTGTGACTCAGATCCTCCAGAAAAACCTTGGCTCAGCATCATAAGCAGGAGGGATTAAAACTCATGAAAAATGAGCTTGTACCAGCCCTTTTTATAAGTCTCTAATGGAAGGTCATATGAGCTGGTCAGACCCCCTGCCCTCCCCTCCTCCCCCCTTCCCCTTCTCTGATCCTCCTGTTATTTTTGGCCACAAACTGCTGGGCGTCCCAACCGGGGCACTTGGATAGGGAGAGGATATCCCATTCAAAAGCTCTATTCCCAGCGTGGCCTTTTCCTGCTGGAAGCAGTTGTAAAATTTCTTTCTTTTAAATATTTTTCCCCTTTTTTGGTACAGTTTGCCTGACCTACATATCCCAGCATGCTGTGACTTACGCTCTATCACTGACCTACATTTCCAAACTGAAAAACAAAAACTCTGGGAAGATATGCTCGTATGAGAAGCAGGAACCCACCCCTGTGGGGAGATCTCTAAGCAGTTGCCTGAAAGTAAGGCTGATTAAGCAGCTTCTTTTTATTCCCCCCCCCCCCCCCCCCCCCCGCCCCTTTCACCCCATCTGTTTCTACTTAGGAACCAAAACAAAATGCAAATCTCCTGCTAGTTCAATTTGAGACTGGGAGAGATTCTGAACAAATCACTCAGGCTGCTCTAGGTAGTTCGCCTTTATCTGTAGCACATCCAAAAATGGAGGCCTAGCACCCCCAAAGTGATTTGAGCTCCTGACATCCCCCAGGAATTAGACTCTTGGGTGTTTGCAGGATCTGAGCCCCCATGCAGTAGCAGAGCCCCCTGAAAGCATCACTGCCTGGGGCTGGAGATGTTTGCTGCATTGGTGGTGGGAAGGGCAGCAGGCAGAGGTCATGGAGACCAAGCCACACACTGCAGAGGGGACACCAGAAGTGACCCCCTGGGCTGGAGGGGATGGACTCAGGGATAGAGAGATGGGGGCTGGAGGACGATAGCTGGAGAAGCACAGCCCTGCCCTCAGCTCCACAATTCCCACGGGGTCACCCACCTCACTCTCCCAGCTTTAGCTGCCCTCCCAGATCTGACAGGCCACAGATTAACAGGTCTCCCCACCCTATCTCCATCTCTCAGCGCTAGCCCCATGTCTCTGCCTGTCCTTCATATGCTTGTTCTTGACAAATCAAATTTAATATAGCCAAGACCAAGCACATTTTCCTTCCTCCAAACCCCTCCTGTCTTTACTCACCTCTTTCCCTCCACTCTCCCCTGTGGCTGACCACCTTAATACTCTCTCTGCCATGCAAACTCATCATCCAGGAGCTAACATTCCTCCTCGTAGCTTTTCCCCTATTTATCAAAATTACTTTTCCATAGCACTTACAAAATTCAGCCTTGTCCTTGTGCAGCAGCAGAAATGCCCAAGCCATTATCTTCTGTACCAGTATAAAGAGCATGTTGATCTGACATCTACACATCGCTTCCTCCAGCATTACTAACACGGCTGCCGAACTTGGTCCCTTTTCTTTAGATCTGAGAGAATATAACCCACGGTGTCTTCCTCCATGGGCTTCCCACCAACCTCTGCAGCAACTTTAGACCTTCTGTTGCTCCCTGCAAAGCTCACTGTTTATGTAGCTGAGCTGAAAAGACAAACTCAGACTACTCAAGGATAGTGCTCAGAAAGAACTAAATTGTTAAATGGTAACCATAGCTCAGCCCTTAGCTCAGAACAGTTACCAGGCACTATGAAACAATCTGATATACTGAATAAGACAGCCTGATTTCCAGAAGAAAATAGATTTTCTCAAAATCAGGACTGAAGAGGACAGTAGCCTGTGTGCATCTGCCCACGGCACTCTCTTTTTCCACTAAGTGTGAAAAAAACATACCACGCAACATAAAAAGTCAGCTCTTGCAACCCTAAATCTCCTCAGTGCTTTTAAAGCTCACAGACACAACCGTGGCCATGCGGATGGTGATGCCAATCCCCCCATTAACTTCTCTCTGAGCGGTATTTGATACAATCTTGCTTCAGCTGCAGCAACCTCTTGCACGTCAAAGCCATCAGTGCCCCATATGATGATGTGTGGCTGAAGACAGGTGCACGCAACTGTTTTCCCTTTGGTGGAATTTTTAGCAGCAATTGGCACTAGCCAAAAGCTGTTCTTTTCTAAGCCCAAAAAAACAGTTTCTGGACTTCAGTGGAAAAGTTATGCCAATATATCTTTCTTTCTTTTTTTAAATCCCCATAGCAGTAAAATATTACATCCATGTATAATGTGTCTCTGGTGAAAAATACGCACTTATGTTTGCAGGTATATGCAATTACTCACCACTGCTATTATTGTACTTGCTGCTGCCCATTGCAATGTAGTCCTTAGAATTCAAATGCTGTTATAGCTTCACAACATGACACATTAAATATTTAAAGTCTACAAAGCCATGGAGCTGGGGTTACAGACCTCACCGAATTACAGCCTAACTCTCAAAAAACTTGTTGGCAACCACAGTTGCAATACCAGTTTCAGACCATGGGGTCTTGTTCTGGGCTCCTTTCCATCACAGATTTCTAACAGTGATTAAAGTATAGCTGAGTATCTGCTTAAGTATTCTAATGTATTGTTTTTATTTAATTCTGTGCTAGTCAATTTAGATGGTCAGAAAGTCAGCAGATGTAAAAGTGTTCAACTCGATGTACTTCCACATAGGAAAGATTATTTCTGCTGGGTGAGACAGGCTGAGAGAGCTGGGCTTGCTCAGCCTGGAGAAGAGGAGGATCAGGGGAGACCTTAGAGCAGCTGCTAGCGCCTAAAAGTGGCCTACAAGAAAGCTGGAGTGGGACTTTCTACGAGTCCCTTGCCTGGCACAAAGCCTTGTCCTTGGTTGGAGAACAGGAGATGAGGGGATCCAGCAGCAGTTCAGTGTCACTGGTGAGGAACTGGTTAAGCACAGGAAGGATCTGGATCTGGCACATGGCAGTGGGCATGCAGGCTGGCACATCAACTAGTTGTGTGCTGCTACACTTGCCTGTTCTGTTCGGCATAATGTGGACGGTGTCCAGCCACAGCTCCCTGTCTGCCTGGGCAACTGCTGTAGCCTCCAAAACACTCCATCACCTGCAGCAGCCTGAGACAACCCCTCCTGGGCCAAGGAAGGAGAAGGTCAAGCAGACAAGCCTGTCCTTGAGCAGTTAGCACAAGTAGAAAGGGCTCTACCCCAGAACATGGGGATAATGCCTCAGTGCATGCAGAGCACAGGGAGGGACGCCAGGCACCGCAGGCACAGCCAACCAGCAGGTCATGGGGGAGCCAAAACTGGGCAAAGCCATAGGTGCAAGGACTTAGAAATCTGAATTTTAAAAGCAGTTTTTAAATACCTTGAAAAAAAGGAGCAAACCAACAAAAAAAAAAAAAAAAACAAAAAAAAACAACCAAACCCTGCCCAAAATAAGGATCAAAAAAATTACTGGAGCACTGTATTATCTCTACTTCCACCCCTGCCCTATCTGCTCTCAGACTGTAAGCAGAAAAGAGGTAATTTTTCTTGCATGGGTGTTCAGGGATGGATTTCAGAGCCTAACACAGGAGTCTTGGTTTGGAAATACTGAGTATGCTCAAACATACTGCAATTTCTCAGCAGTAGCCTCAAAGAAGGAGAAAGGAATTCACCTACAGCAAGAAAGCTGTGCCATGCGGATGGCTGGTTTTCCCTCCTGGGCATATTTCTAAGGAGAAATCAGTGAGGGCTGGGACTCCTCTTTGTGTTCTGTCTTTACACTATACCAACCAGCCAGGTTTCTTGCTGAAACATGCTCTTCTCCCATTCATTTCCTGAACCAGCTACTTAAATCCCTGCATGATCTCAAGTGTTGAATGGGGACTTTCCTTGTGAGTATTTTGTGATGCTGTGGCTTAGCAGGGTGAGGAGGTAAGTACTCCTGGGTTTCTTTCCTCCTTGTTCCTTACAATATGCCCCATTTTAAGAGAAAATGAGCACCTTCATCCCTGCAACACAGTCCCCACTCAATCATACAGTCAATGAAAGGGTGCTGTGATGCTAACATGGTGCAGTGGTTAGGCTGAAGGGAAACACCTTCACAGCGGGGCCACCATGATCCTATGACAAAGAGCACGTGTCACCCCAAGAGGGCTGAGCCACTTTATGAAATCTTTCCCTAAATAAAAATATGGAACAAGGAAAGCCATGGTTATACCAAGTCTATGTAATCTACAAACGTTCAGGGAGGGGGCAATGGACAAACAAAAGGACTCAGACATCCCAGCAGTGATCTGCAGGGATTTCATTAGCTAACACCAGGCCAAACAAGCTGTCCCAGCGGAACAGTGCAGTGTGAACTTAGGAATGTTGATTTTGAAATCTCAGCAGCTTTGAGTATGGTGTTTGTGAAGAAAAGACCAAGCCAGGGTTGATCTCAACAAGACAGGAGGGTTCTAAGAGGGTCTGAAGAATAACATGTAAGGAATGACGGGAAAACAGAGACACAAGGTACCTTTAGTGAAAAAGGAGGATCACAACAGCAACAAGAACAAAATCCCCTTTAGCTTTGACCACAGAGTTGAACTTCAATGTTATGAACCCCAGGTCAGAGTTAACTAAGGAGGCTGTGAATCTGCTTTCTTTGCTTGACCCCAGATCTATGCCCTTACAAAGAGTGGACCCCTTTGGAAGCCCCTGTGGGAAACCAAGCCACCTCCAAGTGTCTTGTAATGCAGCTGCTCAAACTCAGATGTGAGCTGATCACCTTGTGGGATGGCCACAGCACTAATAATAGCAATAACCAGAATAGCCTAATATCACAGCAAGTGCAAACAGGACCTTATATGGATAAGGATCTCCAGCTGCCTTGAGCTAAACAGCTGGGACTACCAAAAGGAGCCTAAGTGAGTTGGACACCCACACTTTGCTGAACCAGCAACTATCAAGTGCCTGATTTGCCCAGCCCAACTCCCCTTATGCACTACACTTAATATTTTGGATGACCAGCCACCTGTAAAGTACTGGAACCAGCCCACTGGAGAGGTGAACAAGGATCTAGGCAGAGTTTAGGGCCTACCTCAGGGCTGCACATCTATCCTTGCACATCAACTTGTCCAGCAAAAGAGCCACTGTGGTCTGTGAGGAAAACTACTGGTCTTTGGCTAACAATGCCATGTCAAGAACTGACTCTTAAGATACCATTAGGTATTTAGATTGTAAGAGTAAATGCAGAATAGGATGGAGATTAATCTTCCATGGTTTCATGCAAAAGACCACTTACAGATCCCTTTGAGAGAGAGAAGAAGAGTTCAGGTTAGATGCCCTGTATTTTCCAAAGAACCTCCAGGTTCTTAACCTATTCTTAGGATTTTACTACAAATAGCAGGGACTCTTTGGACTCAGGGACCCTGCACAAAAAAACAAAGAGATCTTCTTTAAGTTTAGACGCTTAGAAATCAGGAATCTAAATCTGTTTCTTGATCCCCTAACAGTGAGTGACCCAATTTCCACAAGTGCTGAGCAGCCATGGCTCACACAGCAGAGCTGAGGCAGAGTGCTACACAGCCTGCCAGCAGAACGAAGTGAGCCACAGACCTGGAAGCCCAAATGACCCATTTCTTTTTTACAGATCATGGTTTCCTGACCTGGTTGTTCGTGACTGCAAAAAATCCAAGTGTGGATCCAAAGTTTGCATCTCAGAAAAATCCAGGCTGGAAAATTCACCATGAGAATGTGAACAGAGGGTTGTGGTTTCCTCCCCCCTCCAGATGACTAATGAAAAGCTTTCAGGACACCAACGAAAGAACTAAGAAAACAACGACATGTGACGCAGCAGTCACATTGCGCATAACTGATGCATAGCAGTAACCTGCAATCCTCCTTTAGAGGCTGGGAGGGAGCAGGTGGCAAATGAGCCAATGTTTCGAGGCTGTAAAGGCTCTCAAGTGGAGCAAGTCATCAGGCTCCAAGAATGTCAGCAGACTGTTGCCTCTGTTCATTGCAGCACCAAAAGGTGAGGTCTCTTGCCTGCAGGCTATTGAAGCACAATGCATTTAAGATCCCCAAGATAAGTAAACCTGACATTCCTTTGTTTTGGCTGGAAAGAAACCTCCAGCATCAGAAGCAGAAATAGTGAAAGACTATTTTCTTCTTCTACCCCCTTATCTGTCCTGTAATCTGTACAAATCTTGTGAGCCACAAATAAATTTTCAGCACTTTGATGTGCTGTATAACAACAACACACCAGTACTAGCAGAAACCTGAACTAATGAGGAATTAGAGAAAGGCACATTTAAAATCAAGTAAGGGAGAAATCACAAACCAATTTCTGGGAGGATCAAAGTAATATTTATGTCACCCTTATGATAATAAAAACATGCACGTAGAAGCCTTTTGTTAGTCACCAAAACTGGCCATCTGGCTGGCTTGATTAATGTTCTTTCCAGATATACCCCTTATCAGTATTGGATGTTGTTCTATCAGTCCACACAGAAGTAAAACATGCCTTTCCAGAAACACTGCTGACCACACAAAGGAACAGCTGGAAATATCCACTTGTGCTGGCTGGTGCTTGACCATCTGCACTACAGACCTCTGAAGAGTCTTCCTCAGTACCCGGGGCTTCTCAAGTACTTCAGTTGGCCATGTCTAGCTATAAGAAAGAGGGGAGGAGAGGGCCAGCAGGTGTAACAGGTCATGCTATGGAGACAGGCCATGAATCTAAAGTGCATAAGGGCACTGTGCAAAGAGGAGAGATCCCCAGAAACCACAGAACCTCAGACTGGTTGAGGTTGGTGGGGACCTCTGGAAGCCATCTTGTCCAATCCTGCTGCTCAAGCAGGGACAGCTAGAGCTGGCTAACCAGGACTGTGTCCAGACTGCTTTTGAGTATGTTCAAGAAGAGAGACTCCACAACCCTCTGGGCAACCTGTGCCAGTGTTCAGTCACCCTCACACTAAATAGCTATTTCCTGATGTTCAGATAGACCTTCCTGTGGTGCAGGTTGTGCCCATTGCTTCTGGTCCTGGATGGAGCCAGGATCCTCTTTGTGCCTTACCTTCAACTATTACATTGTAAGACACCCCCTCAGCCTTCTCCTCTTGAGCCTTTCCTCACTGGAGAGATACTGCAGTCCCTTTAAACATTGTAGTTCCGCTTTGCTAGACTCTCTCCCACATGCTCATGTTTTTTACTGGGGAGCCCAGAGCTGGACACAGAATTTCAGAGTGTTCTCACCAGGGCTCAATAAAGGGAAAGGATCACCTCCTTCAACCTGATGGCAATACTTTGTCTAATGAGGCCTAGTATACCATTTGCCCTCTTAGCTGCTAAAGGCACATCGTTTGCTCATATTCAACTTGCTGTCCACCAGGACCCCAATGTCCTTTTCTGCAAAGCTGCTGCCCAGCTGTGCAGCCCCCAACATCTATGGGTGTAAGGGATTGTTTCTGTCCAGATACTTTGCACTTCCCATTGTTGAAATGCACACAGTTCCTTGCCAGCAAAGTTAAGAGGTGAATAGCTGTCTGGGAAGTAGAGTAGGGTTGGGCAAAACTATATTGGCTCATCAGCAAGACTGATACCCAGGACTCCTTTGTCACCTGCGCTAAGCATCAGGTCATTGAAAAGATGTCCCTGTACTGCAGCCAAATGGGACATGATGCCCTCAGGTTTCAGTCTAGTCAGCAGGGGAGGATAAGATACTCTGGTTCCCTTTGGTTTGAGGGGGCTGTGCTCCTCGAACAGATACTTCTTACAAACTATCGCAGATGAGCCTTTTCCTGCACTGTCCTGTTTTATCTCCTCAGTATTTCTGGTTTCCTGCTCCAGGCCTCTCCTTCCCAGTTACCCAAGGCACACCCCTCATCTCTGTTTTCCAGCAAAGCAACCAAACCTCCAATCTCTACTGTCACCCTCCTTCTGTTCTCCTGCTTTTACTGGTCCTCCTCCAGCCTGCTGTGTTCCCCAGCTTGGCCACCAGTCAGACCTCCACTGATCCAACTTCATTTTTAACAACCTGTTCATATTCACCACCATGTTCCCTTCTCACTGCTTGACCTGTGCTCTGTCAGTACAGCACTGATACACAAAAGCCAGGTCCCCAAGAGAAGCTATGGGTGTCCCTAGCCTGTCCCTCAGCATCCATTCCTTGGTAGGAATTGCCACCATGCCAAGAAGGAAATATCAGAGTGCATTCCGTATGGTGATGAAGCAGCAGCCACGGGATGAATGTGAAGATCTTGAAAACCATGACAAAATATGGGCCTAGCGATGGTGTGTGTGGCCACCTCGGTCCAAATAGTCAGTGCTCAAGCAGCTTCACTGTGAGGTACAGTGGCAGAGCCAGTACAACATGCAACACTAAGAATAACCAACCCACAACTGTGCATTCAGACATTTCGCCACTCATCCCACAGATGAGTCAAGTGCATCAGGAGACAATAGCTGTCAAAAACCCTGTTCCATCTCCATCTTTTTTTCTGCATCCCTACCTCTACAACAACAACAGCTTAACTTCCCTTCCTCTGCATGAGAAATAGCACATTATTCATCCAGTGAAGGATAAATTAAGACCATCACAAAAATACTCTGCCTGCCTGTAGGGCTAAGCTCTCTGCCAGACCTCAGTGCCACTAGCAAAGCATGACAACATCCCAATAAAGATAATAATTAATTAACAATCTTTCACACTCTGAACCTTTGAATTTGCATAGTTTTCTGACTCCAGGAAGCCAAGGTTTTAGCGATGCCTGTACCATCTGTCTTTTGTCTGCAGAGGAATTTATCCCTGTTTTCAGACGCCAGCAGGGAAACCGGGTCTGTTTAGCATTCTCACCTAGTTACAGTCAGTACGCTGTGTGCTGCTACTGGAAATAAATGTGTGCCTCTTGCTTAGACTTAAGAGAAGATGATGTGTGCCAATTTATGGGTTTTTTATGTATTCTGTTGAAAAACATGATTACTTCCAATCCGGGGAATGTTTTATGGACACTTCCTTACTTGGTAAATAACGCTACATCTGCCTTGTTTATTTGTTAGAAGAAATGGCAACAATGGTTTAAATGTTTAATCCAGAGGGAAGTGGGAAGTTTCCAGCATCACACCTAGCTCCAGCCTCCCTCTGTATCATGTTTTTCCCTCTGTACTGCCTAACATGCTGGAAGTGTTCTCACATTACAGACTTTCCTGATGGATAGGTCAGACAGGAGCACAGGAACCGCGAGCCAGTGGAAAGGATTTGAGATGGGATACCACAGAACTGAGTCAGCCAATTCCTGGACAGAGTGTGCCACTTCAAGTAAACCTCTTCTCTTGGCTGCCTCTCAGCTTCCTCATATGAGCAAAATATGGATAACAGTCTTTCCTGCTCTTTGCCAGGTGCATGGAGCTGTAGGGATGAAAAACTGCGTCTCCTGGTTAGTGACCCACTACTGTGTGAGCACGGCACACTGCCATCCTTTTGTGAGTAAGGAACTCACAAAAAATTGAGGGAAAGTTGGAACCAAAATCAGGAGTAGATCCAGCTCAGTCCCTAGGGGCAGGTAGTGGGTGGGAGAGGACAAGAGAGCAAGTGTAGGAAGGAGAACGGAGAGTACAGAGAAGGAGGAAAGCTAGGCAGAAAGAGGGACATGTCATCTTAATTGGCACCTGAGACACTGCGGCTGTTCATATAAACAAGGGTTAATGGGCAGGAATTAACTGGGGAGCAAGAATAACAGAGGGCAGAGAAGAAGGGCTATTCATGCAGGACCAGTTTGGGACTGGTTTTGTTTGTTCATTTTCTCATTCTTTGCCCCATTTGGTTTTAAAAAATCCTGTCCTCGTGATTTCCCCTGGGAAACTAGTCAACAATATAACAGCTGACAGAACATCTTTCCTGAAACTGAGACTAAACTTTGCTTTTGTATATCCTATATCCCAGCCTTTGGCTCCTCGTTACTCACAATGTGCCATGTGAAACACTCCCTGCTTTGCCTCTGCCTTAATACACTTGAAATGCTAGCAGGCTACTCTAACCTCCCCTTTACTCCCTTCTCCCGCCCATCATCTTTCAACCAAACGATGCTGATGTCATTGCACATCCATCTTTTCTGCTCAGTCGGACAGGGACCTCAGGGACAACACTTAAAGAAGCCTCAGTATGGTATTTCCATTGCATACCTGTGCTGATGAACTGATACCGCCACTGCTGCCATGATGTTTTCTCGCCTGAACAGTTAGCTCGATGTCATGCCTTTTTTTTTTTGCAGTTACAGGGAAAAATTTGCTTATGCTTCTGTCTTTTAGAACAGAGCATGTATACAGGCTGTAACCTCCAGACACGCTGCTGGAATGAAACAGCAGCAGAGAGTGTCTTTGCTCACAGTTTGTAACCTCCTACTACCTAACACAGAGACAAAAAGCTCCCCTCCCAGCATTTTCTGCGGGTTAGTCGAGCAGTCATACTTCTGTGCCTGTTTTTAATCTTCCTTGACACTTCTGCAGCAATACACATGCCCCTGAGATTTAACTTGTCCCAGCTGAGCTGTTTCAGGGCGCATAATGTGAAAACAGGATAAAAAATCTGCCATCTCCCTCCACGGTGCAGGCTCACTTCAGCCCCTGATGAAAGCATAAGCTGTATAGAGATGTCCAGCCAACTGGCTAACTGCTTCAGCTGGGGACTAGCCAGAACTAGGAGTAAACATTTGGGCTGGAGATTAGAAAATCTACCCTGTGAAGGATGTTACAGCCATTGTCTGGGCTATTGCCCCTCGCGTTCAGGAGAAATGAGGTAAGTAACTGAAACAGGGAAACTGGACTAAAAATGAAGAAGTCCCAAGAAAGATCCCAATCTGATTAATGTTGTGTTTGGCTCCTGATTCTCTTCTTCTCTGTCAACATGTCAGATGATGGGTTAAGGGATGGAAAATTGATCCTGAGAGCTCTTTCTGCAGATGAAACCATTAGGGCAGGTTTTCTGGTGAGCATTTTCTGCGCAGGGTGAGCATCCATTTGTGATTCCCCGAGGCGGAGAAGGAGGGAAAAGAGGGAGGGCTCGTGCTCTCGTGAGCCTTTGCCAAGCTCCTCCCTCTGCTCTTGTATGCCGTGCCACCCCCGGGGGGAGACAGAAAGAGAGCTGGAGAGAGACAGCTCATTTGCAAACACTTGCTTCATTCAAATGGCTTTATTTTTGGTAATGCCAGACCAAGGCTGCGAGCAGCTCGAGCAGTGGATGGTGCTAAAACTCTGTCCTGGGCACATTACCAGCTGGAAAGAAATCACAGGACGCTAGCCCACCGGGGAGACAGCAATGTCAGCATTGCAACGCTGGGGCAGACCAATGCTTCATCCAACTCAGCGTCCTGTCTCAGACAGTGACCAGCACCAGATGCTCCAGAGGAAGGCATAAAACACCCACTGCGCACCTAATTGCATAGCATTACGCAAGGAAGAAAGCTCCACTCTTTCACCTGCTGCCCATCAGGCACCACGCTGAAGCTTCAAGCCTTTGTGATCTCCCTCTAGCCAGTGTAGCCACAGATGCAGCTCAAAGACAAAAAGCAGACCAACCCTGACCCCAAGTGTGAGTAAAGTTGCTTGAAAGGGTCAAAATTGGGCTGAGGCTCCCCCAGTGATACTGGTACTGGTCCCGAAAGGAGCCCAGATGCATCTCTTCAAAGACTTGACAGACCAGGGATTGCTTTTAAGATAACAAAAGGTTACGGTATCACAGAATCATAGATTGGCTAGAGTTGGAAGGGACCTTAAAGCTCATCTAGTTCCAACCACGCTGCTGTGGGCAGGGACACCTTCCGCTAGACTGGGTTGCTCAAAGCCCCATCTAACCTGGCTGGCCTTGAAGCCTTTGCTCTTCTGTCTCACCAAAACCAAGTATCTTTGCTAGGAAAAAAAAATTACAAAATCACAAAATAAAATGCAGCTCTGCACTGTGAGCTCCCTCCCTTGCTATGAAACCTCAGGTGGTGCTAAATGACAATCCAGACTGGCTCCTGCCAGTCTCCCCTGTCTCACTCAGTGGCTGTCTTGTATGAAACAGCAGGTTCACCATGGACTTCTCCCCCTCCCGTCCCTTTCATGCTGACCCATCCCATCCACACCGACTTTCAGGAATTCAGTTTCATTCCCAAGTCACTCAAAGGCCTAATCCAAGTCATGGTGAAAGCAGAGTGCAGTACAATCTACAGCCTTTCTTGGGTTTAGGCTGTCTCCTGTGTTTAGTATGGCGCATCTTGCTCCAGCTCACATACTAAACAGCCCTTTCAGCAGAAACTCAGTAGGTGAGAGGTACCACATCTACTCTGCTAAAATAGGACCAGCTATTAACTGCTGACATAATGACAGAGGTGTGAACAATGCTACGAACACTGACCAACAACTCTGAACCCAGATCCCATGCTGGGGAAGATATCCTATTTTTAATGAATGTTTTCCACAGTGTGACAAACACTGATCCTTGCCTTTTGGGCATTATGTGCATTAAGTGGGAAAACATGCAACTACTGGATACTAACTACAATAAGAACATTTCCCAGAGTTTTAGGTTAGAGGAGAGGTTGGAGGAGGCCAGGTTCACTACTCCATCAAGTTCATTTCCTCCTCAGGAAGTTGCACCATACTTAAAAACTCAAGTTGTTCTCTGTAGTTTTCACAGAGCCGTGAAAGACCTCCTGTGCCAGGCCACCCTGCAAGACAGGGTCCACCACCTCTGGTCTGCACTGTGCGTTGCTAGCATGCATACACAGCTCACATCTGACATAGAGCCATGCAAGGGCTCACATCTTACATAGAGCCCATGCAAGGGCTTTTGTGTTTGCCTACCATGGAGCCCTACCTAAGTAAATCCTTTTCCAGAGGCAACTTGCAGCCCAGCACACCTTCGTCATGATGAGTCAACTTCTCCTCAAAGGGCACTGGCAGCATGCACACCAAGCACCCTTATCACAGAGAGTTTAAAACCTCATTGAGATAATTAGTGCTGGCTTAAGTTGCCTTATGCAGCATCTTAATTATTATTTCACTGAAAAAATATTTAGCTGTTGAGGTTGTAAAAAAGAAAACTGATTAATGTTTAGACAGGCCTTTTTTGTGCTATTATGGGTAATTTCGTTCAAGCAAGCTTCAGCCTTACAAAACCATGGTTGCAGCTGCAGAGCCGCTCTTTGCTTGGAAAAAAGTCTGAAGTATGCACAGCCTATCCTTGTTGCCATCAAAACAGAGGTAGAGAGACACAGGCAGCATCTTCCATGGTAAGTGAAACAGGATCAGGGACCATTCTCTGTGAGGCTAAGCAGCCCACGCTGCCTACATTCCTGCAGTATAGCGTTTGGCCCATTGAGCCCATCGTGAATGGTACTCTTAAGGTTTGATTTATTTATTTCTCAGTTCAAAGTAGGAAGTACTGCGCATGCTGGAGCATGCTATGAAAGCATGTACATGTTTTTGAGGGTACAGGGCCCACTGAGGTAGGGATGAAGAACGATGTTGCATGGAGGGCACTAAAGTTCACGCACTCCCATTCACAGTGCCAATCAGAAATGGCCCTTGGCAGGTGGTCCTCCAAACCATGCAGGACACCACCTCAGAGCGTGCAATCTGGCCCATGCTAAAGCCAAGCCAGGAACCAAGCTAATGCTTGCAGACTAGGGGTGACCAGGACCGAGTGATAACTAGAAGTTCATACATTAGTTTGTGAGAGTAAGCAGCAGAAAATCAAGGATAACCATGACCATATGTGTCCCCAGTAGTGAGTTCTTTGCCACCTTGCATTCCTCAGATCTCACAGGCCTCCTGGATGAATACTAGAGACACTGAGATGCTCTAACTTACATCCTATTTTTCATGGCTTCAGGCCCATATATACATATATACAGGATGAATCAGAAAAAGGAGGCGTGGGGAGAGATAACAACTATAACATGCTGCATTTGTTCCATTCTTAATTAGCTGCCATTTTTGTCTGCTCTCTACAGTGAATGAGATTTGTCCTCATCCACCCTGCTGTCAAACCTTCCCTGGCAGCTTTGTAATCTGTTGGCTCATATTGCAGAATGGGAGAAATATCAAGGAAAATGGTGTTTTCACAAGTCTTGTGGAAACGGGCAGCTGAGTAAAGGAAGTGCACCCAAATTGAAGTGTCAGTGCAGAAGAGAGAGCTCAGTCATGTACTCTAATCAGGCAAGGCATGCATAGTTTGAAGCTCTCCACAGATCACGTGTGTCTCAGCTCACTGGGCAGGAGAGTGGGCAAAGGATTCAAGTCCTTAAGAAGCAGATTTATCACTTCTGACGCTTACAGAGTATTGGTTACACAGGTGTCCCTCTGAGCAAAAATGACTGAAAACTTTTGGTCTTCCCATGTCCTTCAAGCTCCTACCAGCTTTGGGAGACTGGAAAAAAAGAGGAAAAAAATGCTGTCAAATTTAGAACCACAAAACGGTTGGGGTTGGAAGGGACCTTTGAAGATCATCCAGTTCCAACCCCCTGCCATGGGCAGGGACACCTTCCCCTAAACCAGGTTGCTCAAAGCCCTGTCCAGCCTGGCCTTGAACGCTGCCAGGGATGGGGCAGTCACAGCTTGTCTGGAAAAATTTGGATGTCTCCTGAGGAAACAAGGCTCGAGTGGTCAGGCTGTTTGGCTGGCAGTTCTCCCCTAATCACTTTTAAGCATGTGGCTCAGCATCCACCAGCTTTGAGGAGCAACAAGTATGCCAATGCCTAGGCTTCCCTGGGTACCATATATATTCCTGATGTGCCTGCTTTTGGGTCTGACAATGGCTAAGATGTTGCACACTGCTTTACACAGTATACCCAACAGGTAGTCCTAGATCTAGGTCAGTGCTTGCTCTCCAAACAGGGAAAGAAGAAAAGCAAAGGCTCAGGAGCGCTGTTTCCATCTCCTGCTTACACCGGTGACTTCCCTTCATGGGAGCTCCACTTCTCTTCACAAAGAATGCCCAAAGTAACCATCCTATTCTTCCTCCCTGCAGAGGGAAAAATGGAAAATGATTTTGCATTTACTGTCTCTTCATACAACAGACTGTTTTCCCTTTCCTCCATTCCATATTGGCTTTCCCTGCACTAGCATTTATGTTACATCTGCATAAGTACTTTCAATATTTATAGCAGTAACCTTCCTCTTTGTTTTAGACATATGCTTTCTTTTCCAGTATTTGTTCTTGCTCTCCCTGCTGAGGGATATGTCAACAGGCAAAAGGCCATGTAACTGTTACATCCCCATATACATATACAAGTATATGGGGTATACTTGCTAAAAAACATTACTTAGCTATATTTCGTATATGCTAACTAAATTACACTGAATATCTTTCTCACTCTTCAGAAAGTAAAACTAGTTTTGTTTTCAGTAGGTGAGGGCCACTGCAGATACGAAAACTAAAGGAATACTTGTTTTCTGGGGCAGAAGAGGAAGAAAAGGTTTTCCTATGCCCTCAAAATCTTACAGAGTCTAGTTTCTGTGACTGAACTGTGAAAGCAGTGTAAGAGGATAAATGGAGTGTGAAAAATTGTCTAGCCTTTCACTTTTCTTGTGTTTATGTCTGGGTTTTATGTTATGGTCAATACCCCTAAGCCTATTTGAAAAAGAATCTCCAGTGAACAGGTGAATAGATAATGGAGCAGCGATTCTTCTGCCTCTATTTATCTTTTCACTAATACAGTTAATTGAAAATAGGAACTTCCTCAGTAATGTCTTTCAAGGCACACACTATTAGAGAGCACTGTCATCTTGCAGCAATTTATCTTCTGGTTCACTGGCACTTCATAAAGGCTATAAGTTACAGAAAATACAAGCCCCTAGCTTTGCACAGAGTCCAGAACTGATATAATAATAAGGTAGCTGTCACTCTTCACATTTATCCCACTTGCCTAAATTAAACAACGCTTTCTCACCAAACCTACCATTGTCCTTCATTTTTCTTCATTATTTTGGTCACACAATGTCCAGGAATACAGGATATGGAGGATGCAACCAGAACACAGCTGGAAGAGAGACACATTCATACAGCCTTCTTTCTGCTGCAAGCCTTTCCATCATCGTGTTGTCCTCTCCTGCTGTCAGTGAACTGCAAGACAGTAGCTGTGTATCAAATTGAGAGCAAGAGACATCAAAGCACGAGTGATCTCAGACATTCAGAATGGATGGCAAGCCTAACTCAGAGAGTAATCCTTTGCAGAGTAAAAAGCATACTGCAAACCAAAAAGCAAAACCTTGAGGATGAAGTGATGCTTAAACATTAATTGCCTTTGTAATCATATAAAACCTCAGATCATGACTGGAAATGGCTAAAAAGATGATTCCCAGCATTTGGCACAAACATACTCGCATGCCTAGATAAGGCACGTGACTACACACAGCTATGACAGAAACTGTATTATTAATTTGAGCTACTCCCCCAGAAAAAAATTCCAGTGATAAAAAATGGAATTCTGTTTCCAAAGAGTTCCGTTTTCTGTGAAACAAACTGAGCTCTCACATAAATGGAATTGCTAATTCCATAGGAAATTACCTAGGCTACAATAAAAACAAATGTCACCAGCAAAACACATGGTTTCACAGTTTGTGGTTTGACAAAGGAACAATCTCAAGAAAAAAAGAGCCTAAGACACGAGGCTTGAAAGATGAAGGACAATCAAAAAACACTTTGCAATGCTCAGGGGTGGAATATGAGAGTACAGTGCGAATCTTCTATGTTGTGGTGGAGAAAGATGGGGAAAAGGGCCCTGCTGCCTGAATTTAACAAGTCATGTTCTCATAGCATTAGTATCGTCATCCTTCCCTCAGCTGAAATCTTCGCCTTTTCTTATAATTAGTCGTATTTTTCTGACTGGTTTGTAAATAAACTAAAAAAACCTGTAGCCTTTCTCCAGTTCTTCCCTCTTTTCATGCTCTTGAACATCAGTATAGAAACCCAGAAGAATAGAAACAAGCAGACCTTTCAGATTCAGAAATGGAAACTCCAGAAATGGAGTTCCCCAACTGTAACAAAACCCCTGCCCGCTCTGCCTGTATATCATAACCTGAAGAATGGAGACCCCTTTTTTAGCCATAGCTGAGATGTGTCTGAGAATAAGATTTCTAGCTAGCAACTTTCAGTATCAAAATTATTTAGGAAGCAGACCTTCACTGAAAGAGTGGAAATTAAATATCCACAGCATTAATTCCCTTGCTTGTTGTCATCTGTTTTTTTAACATGTACATAAATAGGAAGTTCAGAAATGTGAGGTAATTTTCCTCTGATGCTCTGAAGTTCGATGCGAGGAGCAAGCACTGAACTGCCTAGGAAGTCAGCGTCTGTTTCCAACTCATTCAAGCTAGCGCAGAACCAGAGAGAAAACAGAAGTGGCCACTGTTATTGCCGAGCTCCAGCCCTCAGCATTTCTCCTGCATCTTGGTTCACTAAGGGTGCATGTATTGATAGGTATAGGTTGGACAGAGCAGGGCTCACACCTTGTGACCTCTTAGGTGGTGTAGAAATTGTGGGTTAAGAAAGGATGGACCTTACCAGTGACGTTTTTGCATTTCAGAAACATTTCCATCTCATTTAACGGGTGTTTTAACACACCCACACAACTCAGACTGAGCTGTGGGAATAGTGACAGTGCAGCTCCAGAGCCAAGACCTGGAAAGAGTCCTGACAAAAGCAAGGAGCCGCATCCTGGTTCTGCCGCAGTGAACTTGCACTGACTTCTGCAGGGCCAGGATGCAACTGTGAATAATGGAAATGATAACAGGCAGTATATACACATGATGAAAGTTTGGAGGAGTTGGAAGCATTTATGATTCATGACGTAACTAAGCACATTAGTAGGAAACTTTGCGTAGGGGAAGGTTATTCTATAATTATCCTCTCTGTAAGCTTTTTATCTCTCTTTGAAACACCTGGAATTAGACAGTCTTAAGGCACTGGATTCACAGGCTGGTCTGGAATAGCCATAATCATTAACAGAGCAAGGCAGAGTATTTGCTACTTCATTCCTTTGTGATATTAAAATGTGCTATTAGGAAAGTTGTTTGACAAATACCTTCTTATTTCCTAACCCTGACTCATTGATACCAAACAGTTCCAAATACATATGGGGAAAGTTTCTAACACAGAGGAGTATTCCTGCAAAACACTGTGTACCATTTCCTTAGACATTTGCTTTTTCCTAAGACGCAATTGCTTTTGAATGAACTCGGTTTAAACTGCCAGGAGCTTGGCACCAGATGAAAGAGCTGCGGAAGTGTGATGGTTGTTAGCTATGGTGACAGCCAGCACCTCCAAGTGTCCTGATGGCAAAGGGCATGGCTGTGCACACCACTGGAAAAGCTCTGTGTGAAGTTTGGGAATTCTGGATGCCACCTAGAGGATTATCCTTGTTGTTGTGCTCTTGGCTGCTTTTCGTCAGGAAAAGTTTTTCCACCTTCCCTGGGCCCTGCAGGGATCGAGGAGCTTCTGGTGGGCACCTGCCAGCCTTCGCCCTTTGCAGCTGGATGCTGAAGGCTCACACTGAATTAGCTGGTGTAACCACGCAGCTCAGTGCAGTACCATCAGTGAAAGCTGGCTGGGGCCCAGGGGGCATTGCTGTCCCATACAAACCTAGTGATCAGCCCCAGATGGTGTTCCAGACGAGCTACCCTGTTTCCTGTCCTGGAGCTCCACGGAAGACGTCAGGCTCCGGAGGAGGAAATCAATCCGTGCACCAGAAGGGCAACCCAAACTTGGCACTCTCTGGTTTAATTTCCTGTGGCTGTGGACAGTGCATTTGCAGGACACTAGTTCGGAGCGCTAAGGGCAGGGAGTAAGATTGTACATGGATTCAGGAGCCAGTCCAACTCTTTGGACTTCCACTGCTCAAGTGTGTTATCAGTGGCAGAACTGACACTCAGCTTCCACCTAGGAGGAGGTAGCCACACCCCTCAGTATGTGAGTTTTCTGTGGCAGACTATGTGCAGAACCATTTAAGTGGTACGCTGACCCACTGCTGACAAGCTCTCGGTACTGAAGCCACCAAGTGACATTCCCAGAGTAGGTACTTGGGATGCTCAGAGTTCAGGTGGATTAGATAGAACCTTGCAAAGATAGTATGTGGAGCATGATTATGCTAGTTGCATCTGGTTTTGTGTCTGCTGTGGCTGAAGCACCCTTTGGGATATTGGAGAAGCCCAGAGCTTGAAGTGCTGCAGGGGTTCTTCTGGTCTTATGTCTGCATGGTCTGTAGACAAATCACAAGTTGACCTATCTTAGCTCGGTCCCCAAACTCTTTCTGCCCTTCCTAATTCTGTAGCACAACAAATCCACAATGTGAGTCTTTGCTAATGTTACCCTGAGGTTTTTTTTTAGCCTGTTTACTGCAAAGCATAACAGCTTGTGAGAGGGGCTGAGCTTTGTGAATCAAGAGAGAGAAAGAACTGAATGACCTCTAAGATGCATTTTCAAGCTTTTCCAGAAATTAAAGGCCTCGTGCAGGAGTTAGTAGGTGAATGGTACATTTATGCCCTTCTGGCCCATGATATCTGCAAAATGCCTGCTATCTCTTCTCCTTCTTGCTATGACCCCATCTTACTTGCCAGAGGAGGGTGCACACCCCATCTCTTCTGTCCCCATGCCAGCCTATCAAGTGGGAAATCCACCTACTTGTGTTTGCATGGGATTTGCCATTGTAGGAAAGACAGTGTTTATGTCTGTGACTGGGACCATTTCTCAGCCAGTTGCTTCAAGAAAAGTGAATTAAAATGTCAGTCAAGAATCAGGCGATTGCTCTGACCATCGTTAGCTTCCAACTTCGCTGGCACTACAAAACAAATGCTGGTAAGAGTAGTCAAGAGATACCACCTCCACTGTGAAATGAAGCATGTCTTCTGTTTCACCGGTTGCCCTCAGCCTTTGCTGCCTTGGAAGTCTTCCTTTTCAGGCCCCTTCCTTGTTTAAGGGATACTTGTTGTTTTTCCCAAGTACCACTTCTGTGTTTTCTGTCTTTTGCTGCATTGCCCCAAGGGACGTTGTCCACTTCCTCATGTGTCTCTGGTCCCCTAGGGCAAACTCTTACTCAATGTACCCTGAAATGAGGCACAAAAGAGGTGAGGGCTTTTCACCCTTCTCCAGCCTTCTATAAATAAGACCAATAGATGTGAATTCTCAGTCTGGACTGGAGATCAGGATAAATTTATTTCAAAATAAGCCAAGATTCCCTGTAGTAGGATCAAAAGTATCCAGGTCACACGCCTTAAGGAGTATGCAGTGCCTACTAAACTGAGCATGCAAAGGGTGGCTGATGGTCTTTCTGTTCTCGGCAGGGAGTCACTGCTGTATACACTCACTGGAGAGTGGCACCAGGGATAAAAGATGGAGCGGAGGCCAGGCAGGATAACCGCTGCTTACAGGAACCTCTTTGGCCCACGACTTCCAGCATATGTTGTGCAACGACATTGAGGGGCCCTAGCAGAAACGGAACTTCTATTTCCTCCAGGACATGCCAGTGGACAGTCCCCTGCATGGAAAAGCTTGAGGGCCACAAGGTGCCTACCTTCTACCACAGCTGTGTGGTGGGAGATGCTTGGGGACAATTGCAGCATTTGAACTCCCTGGGCAGGGAGAACAAGAGCAGCCACTTTGCCCAGGTGGCACTGCCTGAGAAACCCAAAACTCCCAAGAAAACAGTGGCAAGAGTCACTCGGAAGGGAAGAAAAGAAGACAGGCATCTTTTACAGATGTGTGAGACCCTGCTGTGGCTCAGATGATCAAACCTGGTCCCTGCAGCTGCTTAGAAATTCCCCAGTGGGTCCATAAACCAGTTTTGCTTTCAGAAAGTGTAGCCCTTCAAAGAAGCACCTGTAAGAGGAGGAAGGCACACACTGAATCAATGGGCATGGTGCTTGTGTTTTAAAAAGATGCTGTGCCACAACCCTCCTCCTGGCTCTGGGAGTCTGTTTAGGCCTTGTTACAGAGCAATTAAGATGCCGACTGCTTCTTGCAGGGTGATAGTTGGGATGTTTAAAAAGGTAGTCTAAAACAAGTAGTGAGGTGATTTCTCATTCAAGAGCCTGACAGGAAAACAGGATTACTCATCAGATGGGAATTTTGGGGGTTTTTGCTTCCTTATAGGTTTGGCTGTGGGCACCCTTTCCCAAGTGCCTTAAGGAACACCTTTCAGCCAGCTAAGCTGGAGAAAGACCAGAAACCAGGGAAAGCAGCCAGGTCTCCTGCTAACTTCAGCTTGGGTATTATACTCTGTGAAGGCATCCAGGAATTTTAAGGGCAAATCAATCTTAAACTTGGCCAGGTGGCAGAAGGAGTTAGGTTTTCAAATGCTCCTCACCAGGACTTGCTGCCAGGAGTGGGTTTCAGCACCCATAAAAGAGCTTTAGGTTTTCGAAAGTCCTCAGCATCCTGCATGCTAAGCTATTCTGAACATCTGGCCCCTCATTTTCTCTTCTCAATGGGATTTGAGCTTGTTTGAAATATCTAATCCCATATATTAGATCTCCCATATCCATATCGGAGGTTTGGTTTATCCACGACTGAGATTTTCAAGTCATAGTCCAAGGATTTTCTTTTGGGAATTTGATGTGAGACACCAGCTTGAAATAGCCTAGAAGATAATTGAAGCTAAGGTTTCAGGAAACACTTTCTGAACAGCGATGCTGATCTCAGTTAAGTCAGACAATAGACTAATTTGCTATTTGAGGGTATGAAAATTAATTGCTAGCAAGAAGTTCAGGAAGAGGTTGGAGATTAATGAAGAGTGGAACATTACACACTGCAGTACAGAACAATGTTATTTAATGAGTGCTCTTTTCTTCTCCAAAGCACTTTACAACCATTAACTAATTAACAGTATAATTTACAGGTAGGAGTACAGAAGTGTAATTCAGAGCACAATGTTGTGATGGTTTGAGGGAACTGCTGTTCAATTGTAAATCTCTCACTAGGTGTGTGGGAGTAAATTATGCAGATATTTCCAGGGGATATTTTTCTTCCGTTTTATTTTCCCCAGGCAAGAAGCATTTCATCAGGGGATGTGGAAACCAAAACACCTCGCTGCACAGTTTAACACTTTCCCACATGTCTTTCATAAGGGAAAACACTTTAGCCTAGCAACCAGTGCCCTTCTCCCCAAGGAATCTGGGTGTGCAGAATGGGCCAGAAAAATAATTTGCAGTCTTCTCTTTTGGAAACGCTTGGAGATCAGTCCCTCTCTCAGTGCTTCTCTCAGAGGTACATGCACAGAAATCCCCCTTGGCCAGGCAAAGGATACATTAGAAGTTTCCCTCTACCTGCAGGAACCTTGTCCCTTTGGGCACGACTGAAGTAACTCAGATAAAGCTGAGCCAGGGAAAGTCATATCTACTGGTATGGTCTGACCTCACACTTCCACCCTTTCGGTCATCTTTGTCATCCCTTAACGAAAAGTTAGCTTAGGATTAGGATCTGAGGTTGGATTTGAACCTAGTTATCTTGTTCTGCTTTGGTCAACAAGATCGCTGTAATGCTTTACATGAAGATCCAACAATGTGTGCTTAACGCAGACTTTCAAAAACAGATGTGGTCCATTAAATAAATATCAATACATTAAAAACCAGCCATGGGGTTTTGTGGACAATGGCACCTCCAGAGTGGTAGGAGCAGTGGTTTTCCTGCTGCATTTGACTCCTCAGACATGCAGAGAGCAAATCAGTATGACAGTAGGTTTTTCCTTTTATATATTAATCCTTTTATGTAGACATACTCCATCTCCATTCTCTCTTTTTCATTGCAAACCCTGGATGGTCCTGCTCTATTTTCTGTGAGAGTCTCGAAATCAAAAAGCAGCTCCATTGCAGGCTATAAACCTTCAATTTCTTTTTCTTTTTCTTTTTACTGTTTATTTTAATTTAAATTCACTAATCAAGGTTGGTGAACCATACTAGCTCTTTAAACCTCTTCTCTTCCAAACTTTTCAGCTTGCCTCAGTCTGATACACTTATTAGACCCTTGGCTTTTGGGGGGGGGCATTCATAAATCCATGCCTCCATTGCTAAAAGGTCAAAGAGAGAAAATTGGTAAAAATCCTGTGTTTTCACTAGCTGGTCTTCTGAAGCAGATAGTTCATGCAAGATGACTGTGGAGAAAACAGGCAGTAAAGAAAAGCAGGTATTTAGGTAGTTATATTTAAACAGTAGAAATCTTTCCCTCCTACGCCCCTGTGCTTTCCTACTGCCAGGCTGTAGGCAACATCCTTGTCAGTACCTTACTTATGCCAGTGCAGGTGCTCTTTAGGGTCCCTTACGCAAATCAGCCAATTTCCATGGACTCTGTTTAGCATCTTAGATGGAGGCTAGAATGTCTAAATATGGCTCTGGGAAATTCGCATTCTTCTGGCTTTTAAAAGCACCTATACCAGTTTTGAAATGAAGAACCATTATGTGGGCATCTGAGCAGCTGAGCTCTTGATAAAATTCTTCACAGGTAGAAAGGGGAATACTGACTATGTAGCTTTTTTTTCTTACTGACTATGTAATGTAGCTTTTTTTTCTTACTGCTATTCCTTTCGTGGGCTGCTCCACTGAAAGAGTAGAGCAGGTTTCAGCAATAGCAAGATTCGCTTTTCTACTGAGTTAGTAATGCATGCTTCTGCCTGGGAGAATACGATCTCTCTGGGGTCATGTCCTGGTCCAGAAATTTAACTTAGGTCTAGCTCAGGTACCGCTGTACTCAGTTGCACTGTGCCATGCAGATGTATCCTTATGGAAGCTGGCTGCAAGAATCTCATTGCATAAACTTGGCTGTGAAAGCCTGCAGAATTCCAGTCATTCTGCCAGTAAAGTTCTATGTTGAAATCAGTGTAAGACTTTATGCTGTGAGGACTTGATAGTTCTTGCCAGTTTGACTGTATAGAAAGCTCAGATTTAAATATCATGGAGCCCACATCCTCAACTGAAATTGGAGCAAATTAATTGCTATGAATACAAACAATTTACATCAGGTAAATCCCGTGAACATTAAAGATAAATAATCATCTAGCTTCCATTTCAGCTAATTCTGCCCTATGAACTGAAAAAAAAGTATGTATACTTTTGCAAGGGTGGGAGACAGGGAAGGAATTCATCGGGAAGCTCCTTCATTGTAATCACAGTTCTGTAGTTAAGGTTGATTTACATTTGCACCTGAAGCAAAGATTTAAGCACACACACATATAAAAATGTAATGGATGTTCTCCCCATGTTCCGCGGTGCTTTCTCTCTGAGCAAAGAATTAGGTACAATGCAGTCATAGTACAAGATTTTATGCAGTCCTTGAATCTGCAGTTTGATCTAATAAACAGAAATAACATGTCCCATATATATAGTTCTTCTGATGTTATTTTAGAGTATTTTTATTACTTTTAAGGAGGGAAAAAAACACCAACTATTTCTGTTTGGAAGGCAGTGGATCTAAAAGTTGGGGTGAAATGTCGCATTGCTCAGCTTGCATAAGAGGGTCCAAAGTCTTTTGATCTCAACTGGATGAAAGCCAGCACATTTCCTTTGTTTGGCTTGGTATTACACAGCTTTATGTGGAACATGCTAAAGGTATTAGTTTTGTTCATTCATGAGCCATAGAGAAGTATAAATGTCTTCTTTAACGTGAAAATGAGATTTGAGAGATTTCTTGAAAAGCAGCTATTACCAGTGCTGTAGCTCTAACTGTGTATGTGGTGTTCTCCAGAATGCTACTCCAGAAGCAAGTCAGAACAAATATATAAGCTGCTGCAAAGAAGTCAGCTTCTTGAAAACAAGGAGAGGATTGCTCTGCACCAGAGAGGTTGGAAACATCTGCCAAGCTCCTTCAACCTTCAGAAACCGTGTGCAGGCTGCGGACAATGAGGAGCATCTCACAGAAGTAGATGTATTTTTGAAAGTAACAGTGAAAACAGAAAATACTTTCACTGGGATGAGGCCAGACTAAATCAACTGGAATCACTTTGATGAGAAATTACTGGCCTTAAAAACTGCTGCTTAGCAAGTCTGGACACTACATCTAAGGCGAGCAGTTTAATGTGCATTAAAAATGACTGTACATGAGAAAGTGGTAAATAGTTAAAACAACTGTGTATGTGTAATCATGTGCTTGGACGAGTCACTGTACAGTGCACATTATCATGTTTTCATATACCCTCTGCTTTGGTTTTAGCAGGGACAACTTGCTAGATTTCATCATCTCAGCTTTACAGGTTTGATGCACCAAAAAAGTTTCCCAGCCTTTTCTGCAGTTTTGTTTTTTCAGGTACAGACTTTAGTGCTAGCAACTATTCAGGGTATAAGTAACAGCACTTGGGTGCCAAATACTGAGATGTAAATGGAGAAAGCTGGAATTACTCTGGAACATTTCCGTTTATATCAGCAGCCATTTTACCCCTGTGGGTCTGCCCCACACACAAGAATTAGGTTGTTAAACTTATGGGGAGAATTTTGCAGGTACATTCCTGTATCTTTCAAGTCATTCCTGTTTTAGCTGGGCCAGATCCAGCCTTTAATTTGCGTTGTGCTGTTCCATCTATGTCTACGAGTTTACACAGTGAAAACTAAGATAAAATTTGCTGTGTATTTGTCCATGGCATTTTAAAATGCCTGCTGCTTGTAAGAAAGTAGTAAGAAGGAGCAACACAGTTGCCATTTTGTGGTTTTTATTCATACTACTACTCTTTCTGTAAGAAGAGAAAGGACTTTAATGACACTGAAATATTACACGTGCTGCAATCTTGGTGTTGCATGCACTGCTTTTCTATGGCATTTGTTAACATATACTTTTCCATCACCTACTTTTTATTTCCCTTTTTTATTCCCCTGATTAGTTGGGATAATTGAAATTTTACAGCACATAATAATCAGCAGGTAAACCAGCCAAAGAAACCTATAAAATATACACTCTAAATTATACTGCTGCATATGGCCTTAAGACGCATGCAGTGTTTGGTGAACTCGTTTGGAAAGAGCTCTGTAAATGTCAGGAGTTTAGAACGATATAAGATGATGGGCTGCTGGTTCTTGTCTCAAATCTAAACAAATGTTTCTATTGGTTAGTAAAAATTAACATGCTCTTGTGCGTGCATCAGGTGTATGCAGGAGAAGTCATGCAAGAAATCATACACCCTGCATTACATGCAACATCAGGAGGGTTTTAGTGTGTTTCTTTTCCCATTAAAAGCGACAAGTGTTTAGACATAAATAGTAGTTGGTTTTCTCCCAAATGGCAAATGACAGTGATTCCAGTCTGTTTCTGTATGCTGAGATAAAGACATTCAGGATCAGAGCCCGTTTCCAGCTACATGTAAGAGTCATGAGTTGAGATTTTTCCCTCTTGAAGTTTTGATTTAGTGAGAAACAAACCTTACTCTAGCTGATGTCAAAGGGAGTTTTACCCAAATGAAGCAGGATGAGGGCCAGCCTGGCAGCTGCTGCTCACAGGGCCTTAGGTGTGATTGTGGGCCAGGCCAGTCTGTTATAGCAGAAAGGTGTGGGACTGGGACTTTGTATATTTGGCTTTATTTTAAACTTGGCTTGCGAATGGAACGGTCTATTTTTCTTTTTAAAGTGTGGTGATGTTCTCTATTTAAGAAAAATTGCACAACTGTTTCTCCAAGTGTTTGCAATTTTAAAGCAGACCAATGACACAGTGCACATTTTTGGTTTGCAGCAAGGTTATTTGAAGAATTACTTTTGGGCAAGGGTGGCGTGACCTGTTCATAAAAGCCCTAACGTCAGCCTTGCACAAGGTTATCATGAAGTATCTGAGTCTTTTTCTTCTGAGGAAAAGGGATGATTCTTTTTATTAGAAAAATAATGACTGTCAATGTGCTGCCGTCTCTAAGAAACAAGAAAAGGTTTTTTTTTAATGTTTCATAATCAGTACACTATAAGGTCATAGGAATTCATAAAACAACTGTTTAAATTATCAGTAGTACAGGTTTAAATACCAATGGCCTTAGAGTGGAATTTCAATAAATTCAGACTGAAAGGTGGAGACCATGGTCGAACATTTGTCCTGTCCTTGTTTATAGCATCTCAATTAGCTGTGATTGTGACTGGGAGCTCAGGGCTAAGGCAGGAAGGAGTTTTCTGCTGATTGCCTTTCTGCTTGCCGATTGTACCTTTATCAATTGTTTTTGAAGTGACAGAATGTTGGAGATGAGGTTACGCAGTAAAACAAAAAAAATATTGGGGGGATATTGGTTTCATACCAGTGTTTGCGATTAGAAGATTTTATACTTGTACCAGAGGGCCTAGTCCTCCCCTGGTGTACACTGCATTACAGTTCCACTGAACTGTGGTGGAACTTACACCAGACAAGAACTGAAGTTGAGATGTTTTCATGGAATTATAAAACAGTTTGGGTTGGAATGGGCCTTCAAAGGTCATCTAGTTCAACCCCCTGCAATTAGCAGGGACATCTTCAACTAGATCATATTGAAGATGTTTTGCACTAGTCCTTTTAGTTACTTTACAGAATAAATGGACAAACAGCTAACTCTGCAAAGCCACTGCCTCCTTTCTACATACATGGGTTTTAAAAGAAAATAAAAGTGGTTTCTGCTATATTTTTTTGTGTGTGACAGCCAAAAATAGCAACAAACCTCTGACTAGTGTCTGAGCATCATCATCAAGAAGGTAGATAGAGTATATCTGTGTTTCATTACCATGCTGATGAAGAAACAGTGAAACATGGAACGTTTCTTTATTTTCTTCAGTTGTGAATTGCACTTTCTTGTTTAACACAGTATGCACAAGGGGATATGTCAGCATGTAGCTGTAGTCCATGCAGTCCACATGTAGCCCACATGTAGCAAAGCTGTAATAATAATATTTGTTTAATAGTACGTAGGTCTAAAACATTCTTTAAACCAATGCAGCAGACCTGACTGAAAAAGCAATACACTGAAGCTTTGGTCTGCTTCGTTCCCTAGGCATAAACAGCGCATTGAACATACCAAGTCTAATCCTGTAACAAAGCTGCTGAGGGTTTATTTGCTGACCTGTGGCTTTGATGGGCTGCAGGGGACTATGGCTGTCCATCAAACCCCACTTTTTTGCAATGAGAAGCAAAGGGATGTGTTCAACTTTGGGCATTAGTAGACAGAACAGCAGCACTGGTGTAAAGCCTTGTATAGCTATGTGAGGATTGCACAGGAAAAGGGACACTGCAACAGGAGCCCACAGCATACTGTAGCCTTGACATGCTGATAAGTGGGTACAACTGTGTCCACTTGAGCCCTCCTCCTTCCCTTCTTTTGACTATAAGCTGCTTGAGTGACTCAGGGCCATTTATTACTCAACGGCCACAATGTAGCTTCCACTGATCCCATGGTGTGACCAGTGCATACATTAGGGAAATCAGCAGTTGAGATTTTTTCCATCTGAGATAAATGCGTCCCATGTGCCACACAACCTGAGATGAAAATGGGACAGAGGAAGTCCAGAATGCTTGGTTTATGTTTTGTACAAACATGGAAATAATCTCTCAGGTATGGATTATTTCATTAAATTCCTTTCAACAGCAACTGGGGAAGGTCGTTTCACTTGGGTGAAAAAGCCAGAAAAAGGGATTCTTCACATGCTTCTAGTTATTTTCAGAGTGATACAAGTACAGCTTTCTTCTTCTTAAAGCAACACCTCTGCAAACTCTTCTGAAGTACCATTCCGTAGGGTGGTACTGGTTTTCTGGAGAAGCTATCAACTTGCTCTGGTAGGTCTTTGATTATTTTACCATTATCTTTTAGACCCTCATTAATAGGCTTTAGGGGTGGGCCTTAATATCACAGTAATGTTTGGCTGGAAGGGAACCTAGAAAGTCATCTACTCCATTCCCCCCTCACTAAAGCAGGATCAAGACTGGCTTATTCCAAAGGTTGTAAACTGCTGTGAGAAATTATTTGCTCTGCTCACATGGCAAATCTCAGGGGTAGCCAAGATCAACAGTGTTCCTTCCCAGATTCAGAGGGTCCATGTTATACAAGATGTTTTCTTTCAGGTATTCATTTTGCTTTGCTTGTTTTGTTGCAACGCATTAGACTCAGTTGAATCCCACATAAGCTGGTGTGTTGAACCATTTGGTTGTCAGATGTGGATATTTGCAATGTCATCAATAAATGCTGGTGCATAAATATGTTATAATAGCAAAAGAAGTTTATTTTTCTTCTTTTTAGGGAGGTTCTTCTTGTTTTGTTTCTGCACTGCTCTGACCTGGCCTCCCTACACTAATCCCCCTGTGCTGTTCCACTGTCTACAATTCACCACTTCCACACACAAAACATTGGCTCGAGCTGTGAGGTGCTATAAGCTAAGCTGACCTACAGCCCTGAAAATATGTTTCTGCAGTGGATATTTCATGGTTTCCCACTGAGGTGTCACAGACCATATAGGAAGAAACTTTTTTTTCCTCCTTTCTCCATTTTCTGAGATTTTTCTTCTTAGGAAATGCTCCCTCTTGCTTTCAGCAATCTGTTGCCTTGGCAAGAAATACGACTATCAGGTGTTTAAAATTAAAGTTGTTAAAATCAAATTTGCAAAGGCAGGAGGGTTTGCCCCAGTGTCCTGGACATAGTCCAACTTTGGTAATTACGTCTCACCTAACTAATCCTTCTTGCAGTTTCATGGCGTTTTTCCTGTCCCGCTGCAGTCTGCTATGGAGAGCTGCTGTGACATGACATGTTAAACATCTGCCATGTTTCTACCCAGAAGTGGCTGTGCTTCAATAGGAGATGAAGTGATTTGTAATATATGGCATGTGTAAGCACAGAGTTTATTACAATGACTTCTACTGAGCTGGAAGAGTTACTTGCTAGCAGCACTCCTGAAAAAAAATAATCTCAGGAACTAAAGGTCTGATTCTCTACGTTCCTCTTTCAGATGATCTTTTCCAAACCCATCCCTTTCTCTTATAAGGAGGCACTGCAAAGTGGATGGTTCATGTGATCAGCTGTGTTTATAGGATAATAGCCTTCACCCTGGCCATTAATCCCCTCCATAAAGGCAAGGAGCATTCCAAAGTGCTGAGCAGCCCCAGTGGCCTGGGGTAAAACCAACACGTACGCACCTGCTAAATAAATATTTTCCCCGGCTTGGTACGAACATGATATTCCTTCCTGCACAGTTACATCAGCCAAGAGGCTAAAGACAGTAGTTTGTCCCGCTGCAACGCCAAGGAGCCAAGGCAAGCCGGCAATTGGAAAGGAGCTGCCCCAGGCAAGGGTTCTGCGGCGCTGGCTGGGGACCTCTAGTGGTCCCTGAAACTTCAGGAGAGGATCCATGTCTGCGGTCTCGTTTTCCTACAAATTTAGGTGGTCCTTGGCCTGAAGAAAGTAAAGAAATGCTCACATGGTTCCCCTGGAAAGGGAAAATCACCGTATTCAGGAAATGCATAGCACTTACTCGTGGTTTTAAAGAGTCAAGCATTTTTACACTTCAAAATCATAACGTTATAGTTAGCAGAAAAACTTTATTATGGATATTTTAAAATTCCTGCTTCAGATGCATCCCTGGAGCTGGAGCCATGCCACTAAGTATACAATTAATGAAATCTCTTTTAAACTCTGTGATAGAAAAACTCCCATTCTTATTGTTTCAGATCATCTGCATCCTGTGTTTGGTTACCGGGGTAATGGAGACCATTTGTCTCCCTTCTTTCCAATATATGGATTTATATCTGTGTGCAGAGCTGTTTGCACTGACATAGTGCTCTGACACCCCCCAAATGTGTGTTAAGAAAATGCGTGTCCCCAGGAACGGCCAACTTTTCTGACCTTACAAACCATGTATTAAACTCTTTATGCGGCTAAGAACCACAAGATGCACACTTTAGTGTGTTGAGGAAAATGAGGAACTTGAGGAATTAATGGGAAGTGCCAGTGACTCCCCTCTGTACCCACCAGTTTGTCAGGGCGCAGGGCTGGGTTGGGTCCTGGAACAGCACAGGGATGCTGTTGTCAGCAGCTGCATCTGGCACTGCCTCCCCTAATGGGAAATGAGTGACATTATCTGGATCTCTGTCCTTTTATAGGGTTTTATGCAGCCTTCTATACAATCCACTCTCATGTGGCCCTTGTGGCCATATAAATACCTGCACACAAAATCTCAACAGCAGCATCAGGATGCTGTGAAACAGTAAATTGGGCTAAGAGAGGGAGGATAGAGCTGGAGAAGAGAGATGGAGAGTCTCCGGTCAGGCACTTCAGCCATGTAAAAAGAGCACCAGGATGTCACCAGCCCCTGGGGAGCAAAAGTTTATTTCTGTTCAAGAAGAAATTGTGCTGTTCAGTCATTTCCCTGTGGTTTCAGAACAAAAAGCTGTGTTGAAGTTTTACTTTTCTTAAAGCGTAAGTTGTTTAAAAACCTGTATGAGTGATCATCTGGCTTGCCTGGCTGCAGGATAATGGGGGCAGAGCCCCTCACACAAGGGCAGTGCCAAGGGAGCGCTCTACATCCCCCTGCCTCTATGGCAAGCATCACCTCTAAAGGTGTCTTGGCCAAAACCATAGCAAGGGAGTTACTGAGAATCGTAAATCAAGCCCAGTGGGGATAAATAAGCTTTATGGCGCAGCTACATTAAGCTACAGCTCTCCTTTCTCTGAGTACACCTTTTGCTGAGATGTTGCAATAGTAGACTTTAAAAGCAGCCAAGCAGTACAGCACATTTCTTCCCTCAGATTAAAAGCATTGTTTAAATTCTTGTGGCTAGACAATTTGTCTTGTCCTTAAAGGAAAAAAAAAAAGAAGCCATATTAAACAGCAAAGCAGCACAGAGGCTGGGATGCAGGATTGAGAGGCTGCAGGGAATTTTTAGCTTGCCTGCTGCAAATCAAGATCAGCCTTTTCACCTTTCCACAATCTTTCTCCCTTTGCTATTTGCGGTTACCATAAAATCTTATTCTGAGTTTCTCTCAGATGTTAGAATTAGATAATGTCTCTGGAAGATGGAGACATGGTCTGGATAAACATAGTCATGAATAATGTATTTTGTGTTACAACACCTTTCATCCAGCAAGACTCCAGGGGAAAAAATATATAAAAGCACAGATTTATTATTTAATAAATAATAAAATATTTATATATATTATAATTCATTGTCTATATGTATCCATATAGGGTATGAATATGAATATATATTAATATCTAGAGATACAGGTGTATTTGCATCTTAGACACAGGGACTTTTTTGCCCAATACAGAGCAATCCTATTCCAGGGGTGAACCAGAGCAGCATGATGGGTAACTCATAACACTCCTGTTGCTTTTTATGTAACAAGGAAGTAACACAAAGCTCTTCCTGAGAGATGGGCCTTGCAAAACAGTGCCACAATCTCCCCTGGGATTGCCAAGGACCAGGAGAGTATCCATCACAGAACAGGATTTGGGAAACACCTGAGGGAATGTGAGATTTTCTGGTAGCCAGTGGCATTTGTTTGCATCCTATCCAAAACACATCATGCCAGGCTCAGCAGAGGTGAATGCAGAGAATACCTGCGATGTTTCAGAACCATGCTGGGATCTTCTTATCTCACTATGTGCTACCTGTCAGGAAAAGGACTGTGTTTACTGTTTCCATGTCAGTCTGGAAATACTTTGTTGTAATTTGACGCGGAAAGAAACTGTAATGTGGATTGCTGGGGTATCAACCTCCTTTCATCTGCAGCCTGTTTTATGAAGATCCATGCTAATGACTCTATAATATATGTGTAAACTTTGACATCTTACAGGGCAGAATGAGCAGATACATCCACGAAGCCACAGAACTCATTCAATAACACTGGTTGTATAAAATGCAAATCTTACTCATGCCATTGTCCAGTCCCCCCCCCCCAATTCCAGCATCGTGCCCATACTTAGCAGGGCCATAGGATCCCACAGCAACTTTGCAATTCCAGATGCCACAGTTTGCTTCTGACTACTTCCAGCTTCAGTTTTTGTTATTCTTTTTTTAAAGAACTGCTCCTCTTAGGGAACAATGATGAGATAGATTGTCTGATAGTTTAGTGAAGGTGTCTGATGGGTGTCTGAAAGAGAGGAAATGACAAAGCATCCAAACTCTTGTTCTCGCAGAGCAAACCTTTGCAGTGATTTTGCTGGTTTGGTTTTCTCAAGAAACCCTCAAATTCAGGGTTTCATGCTAAGTGCAAATGAGCAGGCTGCTCTAACATGCATATTTGTGCATGAATCCAGCCCAGTGGAAAAAAAGAAAAAGGGAAAATCTATTGAAGGCATTGAAAAGAAAAAAAATAAAATCAGTGCGTGGAAAGGGGTTTAATACATTCACACGTTATTTAGCTCTAACAAAGAGCAGCAACCCCAGATGACCTCCTGGCTCCTGTCTCCACCCAAGTTCCTGGCCTCTGTTCAACGTCCTGGCAAAAGTTGCAGACATCCGCAACACAATGCCAAGTAGCTGTTTTGTCTGTAGATATGTAATAGAGATTAGCTGAGTGGTGGTGGGGAGCTGCTATGCATAAACCAGCACCTCCAAACAGGGAGCTGGCATCCAATACCCATCAAAGAGCCTTTTTCCCGGAGGTGCCAAGCACCTCCTCAAGACTTGGGTGGCTGGGTAAGAGAGAAAGATTTCCACCACTTCAGCTCAGGGGGGTTTACGTGTTGTCCTCCCCATCCCCTCCCACGTCAGTGCCCAGGCGACTCTTCCATGTCAATGATTAACTCGATGGGATGGGGGCTCTGCTCCCACATGAAGGACGGATTGAGCACAGAGCCCATTGCATCATACCTTTCTGATGTGCTCAGCCATGGATCACTGATTTGCCTCCCTGATTGCAAGCTAGCAAAGCTGACACTTAAATGGAAAGGAGAATGCAACCCCATGCACATGGCTTGTTAACACCTCCCGTGTGTGATCATTTTTAAAGAGAGGCCTGAACTGTGCCCGTAATTGAAACAGCTTTTGTTTTCCCGTAGTAGGCTTTAAAAGAAAAAATTCATTTTGACTTTAAATACTCTCTCTTTTTTCCTCCCTTTTTCCACCGGAGACAGGAAACGGTCCTTTCATGCGTTCAGAAATACAAATTATGATTGGCAGAACATTAGAGTGCAGAAAAAGCCCTTTTGAAAGAGATCCTGGAGGAGCAATAAAGGCAGATTAAAGGTTAGTCCCTGCACCTAGTCAGCCAATCTCCTTGAGTCACACTCCCCAGCTCTCCGGAGTTTGTTTGTATTTTTTGTCACAGAACTGGCTAGGCCTGCAATTTCAGTAAAATGCAAAGTGGGAAGGGAAAAATACTGGGCTCTTCTCCTCCTTCTTTCTCTTTCTCCTTCTCCTCCTTCTCCTTCTCCTTCTCCTTCCTTCTCCTTCTTCTTCCTTACGTATAAGTTATAAAGGAAATAACAGCTACTAAATGTTTTGCTTCAGCATGTGTTCATTATTACCATTTTATTCTTTTACCAAGACCACTGTGACTAGGGAATGACCGCAAAGGAAGTTGCTCTGAAACAGCATGTTAATTCTGTGTAACATAGTATGTCTGCCACATTGCATTTTATAGAACATGTGATAATTATGTAATACGTTAATAAACTCCCATTGTGCTAATATGCTGGGTGAGTTTAATAGCAGGTTGTCATTAGAAATAAAACAAGAGAGCCTGAGGTCTCAGTTAAGCACACAGATTTGGTAAACACTTTGGGTTTGTTAGAAGAGGCAGCCCAGGCTGCCTGCTGCGAGGCTTTGCTTCCTGTCCTAGCCAAGGTACAAAACTTGTCCCTCAGGACCATCACTAAGGAGCAGAAGAGCTAGAAGACAGTAGCACTTTGAAGAATTTATGGTTTTCCATCTCAAAAAGGGGCTCCACTACTGATGGCTGTATCCAATCATAGCATGAGAAGGGGCGCTCTCTGGAGTGCATAAAAGTGCTTGGCAGAAACCTTGCTGTAATCATTTATGCTTTGTTCCTATGACTAAATAAACAATATCTTATAGGAGCATGATAAAAAATGCATAAAACACATTCAGCACTGGCTACTGATCAGTAAATGGAAGAGTAACAGGTGCCAAACTCACTTGGCCCTTCAACCTAAAAGCATAAGTAGTTTGAGGTCTGATCTAAGGGGGAAACCAAGAAGACAGAACACAGGGAGTGCTCCGATAGAGCAGCAGGTGAGCAGGGCTGCTTTCGCCGCCCCAAGCTCCTTTTCCTCTACCTCTGGAACAGGTTGGGATTCATCTGACAGCGAAGCTTCTTGTGGGAGGATGCTGTGCTTATTCGTTCCCTCTGGGAATAATTAGCCAAGGTCAACGCTGCTGGATCCTTGGATGGGAAACTGTCAAGGAAAATATAAGCACTACAGAAAGTGTTGCTGGTAAGTTGGCATGTGCGAAACCATCTTTGAGTCAGAGATGAACCGAGCCCTTTATATAGCACTGAGGACCTTTGTGGTGGTATCATTCCTGGTTATTAGCTTTAATCTCACACTGCACAGCATCTACACCGCAGGCCCCTGACAGCAGCTCCAGGCCTTGGAAACTCGTCTGAGGTTTTGTGTCTGAAGCCAGCTGCCTTGCCTGCCCCCTTCCCTGCTTCCCTCCTCTGTGAATTTGAGGTTTGTTCAAGCACGGGAAGTCTAGTATTGCCACCCTCAGATGGTCTGTTTCTGACCTCCAGGCGCTCCAGCATCTCCCTATCTGCTTGAGCTGCACATAGATAGGAACATAACAGGCTGGTTAAGCAATTGACCCCACAGCGTGGGCAGATGTAGTGCAGGTTTCTGGGTGTTATCCAAGGTGGACACAGCAGCTCTGATGTGATGATGTGATGTGAAAGCACATGCAATTCTAGTTTTTTTCTGCAGCAAATCAGCATGTGGTAGTACATACAGGAAAAAGCTGCTAGCTTCACTTTGGCTGCTTGAGGGCAACTTCTGCCCTATCCCAAGTATTGCTCAGCAAGGACAGAAAATGGAGATACTAACAAGCACATGCCATTGCACTTCTCACAGAAACAGGCTTTTGAGACTGAACCATGCATACTGGGTGCTCAGCCCTCCTCTGCTGAACTGCTTTCTGGGGTTGTATTCTCCACATACATTGCACTGTACACTAGGACAGTGAGCACGGCCGCTGTACTTTTGCACAAGAGATAGAGAACAGCAGTTTGGTTTTCTTGAGAAGTGATCTGTATCCAGTTCATAAAATTCGTCTGAATTCTTTGAGAAGGAGGTTGTTGATAAATGATTTCTATCCCACCACTGTAATTCCTCCCTCCCTCATTTTGTCTGCAGTTCCCTGTACAATTGAATACCCTTCTTCCTCTCCTCTTTTGAACAGGGGTTGCCTGATTTCATTATATTTTTTTCCAGTTAATAATGAAAATAACAAATGCATACTGGAGACTTGAAGAGAGCTGTGCTTGAGAGCACAGATATGTTGTGAATATGAGAGGGTGAGAGAAGAGACCTTTGGCTGTGATGAGACCCAGATGTCCCATTGTGGATGTGTCCAGCAAAGTTACTCTGTCAAGTCTTTGTTTAAATTGGGTCCCACTACACAAGTGTATTTATTAGCATAACAAATTTGTAATGGCCAAGGAAAGGAAAAAATGACTTGCCTAATGGAAATGAATTGTGCAACATAACCTGGTGGTACATAGGACTCTATCATGGTATCTAATGTCTCTCCCCATGCTGAAAGAAAGAGTCTTGACACAGGCGCCAGTAGGTCTGTAGAGCCATTGGTAGACAGCCAGGGCAAACCATTTAATGGAAGGACATCATTAAATATGCCTTTATTTTTACTACTTTGTAATATTATTATGCAGCTGAAATAAATCACCAGTTGTTCTTAGTGGGATTCGGTCACAAGCCACAAAAGCAGTGAGCTGGGGGGCTTGCTTCTCAGTCTCCCTTGTAAGCAACTTTCTGTACTCTCTACAAAGAGCAAAACTTTCGCATGAAGGTCAGCCCATGACCTCTTGCACTTTCAATATGTTTAAAATGCATTAATAAATACGTGCAACTTCTTGAGCTCCCAGGACCAAGTTCTAAGCTCCTGCAGCCCTAATCTGCAGGCAACCATGAGCTGCAGATCCCTCAGTTCAAACTGGGTGGTTTGCTACTGATTCTACATTACTGTCTCACTGGCTCAGGGCTAGTATGTGCTAAAGGAGTAACAGGAGGAGTCTGGTGGAGGCCAAAGGTGTTTCAGCTATCTATCTAGCTTAGTTCCTGCATGGATCCCAGATCCCCTCCAAAATCAGGAAGGTGCAAAGATGCTGCATGCTCACCTAAGTAGTAAGCCGCAGTACAGCATCAGCAAACTGAATTTGCCTCAGCCTTCCAGAACCAGTTGGGCAAAACACGAAGTCTTCAAGAATGCAGCAGAGGAGTCAAAAAGGAGATGTGAAAATCTATGTTTGGACTTTGACCAAACTGCCTGATTGGCATAAGAACTCATTCTGCACTTGTGTACATCAGTGAGGATGCAGCACTGTAGTTTTAAATAGAAGGGGCACCCAAAGCTTTTCTACACACTCACTTTCTTATCTTTCATGCAAGTAGGAACTTTGTGGTGCAAAGCATTCTGTAGAAAAGCTAAATATGCCAGCAGGAAGTTATTACCCGTCATGTGATAATTTTAGCTTAACACATTTTGTGTTTACTCTGCTCTAAGTCCCTTCTGAAAGTGCTGCTAGGTGTGCAAGCTCTCCCTTGGACACTTCTTTTCCCTTTTTCCTTTATACATTATTTCAGATGGAAGAAGAATGGCAGACTGATTTAGAGAGCAGTGCTGAAATAGCAGTATTATTTGTGTAAAACACCCATTAGTTCTTTCTTGTCACCTTTAAGGTGCCATTTTGTTTCTTCTTTTTTTCAGGTAAATGTTAACAGGAGGTTTATCATTAACCACCTTTGGGGTTTTATAAGAGTTTATCTTATTCACATGAACAGTGTGTGTTGCAAGACTCCTTTTTTCACTATTTAGATAAAAATTATTGAGAACTTGAGTTTTGGCTAAGCTGAAGCCAAACTGAAATAGATAAGCTCTGACTCAAAAAGGAGCCTCAAAAATCCTCAGTTTGAGTTCAGTTACAATACAAGTATCACCTACTTAGATACTGAAATGAGTGCAAATCAGAGAAAGGCATTATTGTGCTTCAGGGTCAAGAAGAAACACTAAGTGTGATGAATTTGAGGAGATTATTCAATTCATCCATTCCGTAAGTTCAAAACCAAATCCTTATAGCCTGCTCTTTTCTGCAGTAAAGTTGTATCTCAGTCAAGCTTATTTTTACCATGGCAAGGAGCAAAAGGTGGGTTCAAAAGTAGATTTTATCATCTGATGAACAAATGTCAGAAAGGAGACAAATGACTGCTCTCTCAAAATTTCAGCCCATACATTGGCACTCCTGTCAAAAGCACTTCTGTTTGTCACCAGAAACAAACTGGAAGAGCTCTGTTATTTTGTAATCAAAGACTGGTTAATATCTTGATTTCTACAGAAATTACATCCCTGATGACTTCCATGCGTTCCACGGTCAATAACACATAGCCCAGGTTCACCATATAGGTATGAGCAGCAGTGACAGCCACAGAATAGACAAGATCTGCTCAGGAGAGTTTCTTCCTAAATGAAAAGTGGCTGTGGAAGAGACAACTCAGAGTAATGTGTCAAAGAAAGACAGTAAAACCAAACCCAGTTCCTGGTTCTGCTACAGATCTCCCAGATCATCTTATCTCAGTGTGTTTCAGAGTTCATCCCTCAGATGATAACTCCTTCATACAGACACAGCAGGAGGATGCCATAAAGGGGAAGGAAGAGAGCTGGGGTACAAATGCACCCATCCCATCAGCTCCCAAGCATCAACACTGTGAGAAAGCCTTCAAAAGGACAGGTCCATTAGCAGAAATATTCAGCATCACCTGCCAACACTGGTTTCACAAATAGTCCTTGACATCCTTCTGGGAGAAGGATTCTATATAGAAATATAGCAGTATAGAAGAAATAGATCCTTTAATATTTCTCATTATCTTACAGCTCCTGTTTCTGAACTGCAGGAATGCCCCCTTACCATGTCTTCTGTATATTCCTCTGCTATGCACACACATACAGGCAAAATTCTTTTGTTGTATTTGGGTCATGGATTACAGAGGGATTCCGTTCATAGAGCTAGAGGGACCTGTGCTCCCAGGCCTGCCTCTTCAGAGCGCTAACTCCCCCCTCCTTCTTTTGCTATGTTTGCCAGTGGAAAAAATTAGCAAACCCTATTTACAAATATTTTTGCCTCTTGGCCCTCTGCCTAATGCTGCGCTATTAAGGCTGTCGTTGTTCCACTAAACAATTGCCAAATGTTTCTGCATGCATTGGCTTGTTTTTGAGTTCAGATATTCTTATTCCACCAGCTTCCCTCCTTTGCTTAATTCAAGGTGAATGGTACAGACTTCAGTCTTGTCAGAAAATTTCCCCTTTACTCCCCCACTAAAATATACCATCCCAGCAGCTGTGGTAAAACTCCTCCACTGAGATGTTTTCCTGCAAACCCTTTTTCTGACCCAGACTGTCCTTTCATGATGAAAACACTCTGCTCACATGGGAGCAGTATGCCCCAAAGCCTCACGCTTACATCAGACGAGGTCAACAAGTCTGTAGCCAGGGAGACCTTGGGGGAATTTGGGTACCCAGTTCCAAAAACTGTGTCCTGGAGAAACATTTCCTCAGCTGAAGCCTGATCCTGGAGACAAGTAATCTCCATTTCTGCGTGCCCAAAGATGTCTGAGCAGCTTAGTGCCTAAGCCGAGCCATGATCAAGGAGCAAAACATTTCTCCTCCTCTTTTCCCTGAGGCTCTTGACCTAATAACTATCCTCAGAACATATTTTCAGGATTCTCCTCCTTCCAAAAGTCCGTGGTAGCCAACACATTCTATTAAGGTATGGAATGAAGTAGTGGTCCACATTCCTTTTCCTGCCGTCTTCTTTTTTCTTTACACCCCTGTTGGTTAGAGCACTGGCATAGAATGGTGGGTACTCACTTTCTCTTCTCTCTACCTGCAGGGACTCTGTCTCCTGGAATGCCCTTAATAGCATCTGCCACCCAGCTGGGGACCAGATGCCCAGCTAGCCTCATTCCTCACCACTCCTGCTGAACCTAGGCCAGCATTGCTCAAAAGACTGTATCACATATGCCCCATTAGAAGGATCACTGACACAATGAATGATTTCTTTCTGCCTTTCTTAGTTAGTGGAGAAGTCTCTCAGGTCTACTCCATGCCTGTACAGGCCATTTTGATTAGGGATTGACACATTAGTGAGTCACACTATTTGCTCTAGTGAGCAAATAGCAAGGGTAATGGTAAAGTTACATGCTTCGACACATGCCATCAACATACACAGCCCATAGGAGACCTCACCATTCTGTTGTACATCAGTTTGGTACTCACACAAAATATGGATTATATACACAAATTATAGCAAATCTATAAAATAAAAAATTTTATGTTTGCTTATTCTCTCTTTTAATTTCTGTGAAAGTATATTCATGCTTCTGTGTATAGTGCTTAGTCCCAAATGTAAGGGTGATACAGTTTACTAGCATTTCTACGGCAGCTGAAACAACCAGTGATAAATGGATGTTGAAGAGCAGTCAAAGAAAGCAAGTTTCATAGCTGTAATTGCAAATGGTAGCATGGGAAATGTGACTCTGAAACAACGAAAGAAAGATTTATGTCTCTAATGAAAACAGCTCCAGTGTCAGATACAGCATAACTTCCCAGACCAGATAAAAACACCAGAATTATCTCCAGAAATTATTCAGTGAAAAATTCTGAATAACAAACGCAGTTGAGAAAATGGCTCAGACAGAATGCAAATAGGAAAAAAGGAGGGCATAACAGATTTATTAATCAGTATGATTTATGCATCTAGCTTTACTAGCAATGCAAAACAATAAATTAAAGCACAGCTGAGTTTTCCTCCACACTATTTGGTCAACGAACCTTCATCCTGGCCTGAGGCACTGCTGATTTTAATGAACCTTCATCCTGGCCTGAGGCACTGCTGATTTTAAGCCAGTCCTGCCAAGCTCAATGGTGTTTCTAGGATCATGAAATGCCAACGCACAAGACCCAGAGAGTCTTCAAGAAGAGCATTCCAGCAACTGATTTTTGTCTCTGCATTAGAAAACTAATGGTATAGGAGATATAACTGCAGACACACAACAGCTTATCTGTATAGCCTAACCTAGCTATGCAGTTACCCTAAGAGTGAAGGTGAGCCATGCAGCCTTTAGTTCAGACAACCTCACAGAGCACGATACTTTGAAGGACTGCTGGCTCCCATCCCAAACACACACCAAAGCCAATGCCTATCTCTTCCCTGCTCTCATTGCTCAGGCTGGCACATGTGGAAATCACACCTCTTCCTTTGCTGTATAAACAAGTCTTAGATCACCACCACTTTCTTGGACCTCCGGTTTTTCACCACATCCAACTATGCTGATTTAACTCTAAATCTGGCCTCAGGGTGAAGGGACAAGTTAAAACATACACCTCTTTTTTTTTGGCTGTTCAGTCATAACAAATACTAAGCAACCAATCACACTTAACTAAACACAGTCTTGACTTTTGGGGTTGTATAGAGATGTTTTTCCTCCTGAATTCCTCGCTTTCACTCGTCAGACACTCAAGTGAGACTCATCTTGACCAGAAGGACAGCAAAGCTTGTTGTTCAGGTGTAAACACATCCAATGGGAAGATTACAGCATGAGCAATTAAGCCTGGTTTTTGCCATGCTGGGCACTTCCTAAGTGCCCGCTTGATGAACACCCATGCTGGGACAAGCTGTGAAGAGAAAGTCTGGAGGCAGAGCCACGAGGACTATTGAGTATGTTGGGCTTGGTCATCCTATCCATCTGTTCAAACTCTGCTCCAGGACTGTGCCTCTAACTAATCAGTGACAATTTAAGACACAAGTTTGTGTTTTTTAGGTTTATATTAAGAAAATTCAAGATGTTGCAAGAGCCAGTGACAGTGCACTGGAATCATGAAGGGTTTAAAATCTGCTTCACAGTCACTGGAGCGCAGAGCCGTCCGGAGCCTCCTTTTATTATATTTCCAAATCATGCCACAAAACCCTGAGTTTATGAGGATGGAGAACATTTTCAGAATACATGCAAAATCTGCTTTGGTCTTGTATATCTCTTGTGAAAGAAACACAGTCATTCTTGGCAGGGATTAGAGTCAAACCTTTTCCTGTAGCTAACTCTGCTAGCCTAGCCTGAGCTGCCCCACTGTGACCAACTGCCCTTAATTAATGAAAAGGAAGCAGGAAGATATGTACTTTGCCAGCTCCATCATTAAGATCTTTTTATGGGTTCTGCCAGACCGTGCACAAGTCTTGGACCAAGTCTTTGTCACACCCAAGAAGTGAAATTTAACCTTCCTGATGACCTAATTGTGGCATCATGACAAACGAGGTCTTATAACTTAGTGCCACAGGGCACTAGAGCCCACTAGACAGCTCATACTTTGTGTTTTATTTCTTCAAAAAAGACACTGGCACAATTGTCCTCTCTGGAAATTGAGGTGACTTAATAATGCCTGAAGAGATTTACTGGGTAAATGTCTGTAACCTCTCCAGCTCCATTCAAGCCCTATTCCTAACCCACTGGGTTAAAGAGCACTGTGCTGGAGGCAGCTCAGTCCAGTTCAACAAAACAACTGTCAAAAATATGCTGTTAGTGAGCCCTTGCTCCATCCTTGCTGCACCCTTTTGCTTCCAAGACTGAGGCTGTGCACCCCTTCAAGTCTCCCCTCCTAAATCCCTTAGGGTTACAACCAAGAAAGCTGCACCCCACCTTCCACAAAACCAATGTCTTTTATGTTTCTCGAGGAACATGCATCATCTCTGTATTTTAAGGCTAAGGTAGAGTCCAGACACCCAATTCAGGTTTGGGTCTCTGGGCTGTGAGCACGTATCCTAGTGAGGCTTGCCTAGCCCAGCTTGTGACATGATAAAGCAAGGCAAAGGCAGATGGGCTGTACACCAGCAGTATGTCTAAGGTGCAAAACAATGCTGCTTTTAAATAAATCTTCCCCCTCCCTCACAGAAATGCTGTGTCCAAGGGTCCTCTGCAGCCCTTTTCAACAACTTCATGAGACATCCCACTACCACTCTTCTTTACAGTGTTCATTTCTAAATATGGCCCCAAACCCTCTAATTATTTAAAAGACAGAACTTGAGGGCTTTTAAGTGAATTATATGAACTAATTTCCTTTGCAGGAGGGGAAGGGGTGAAGTCTGGGGAGTCTGCCCACAGCTTAAGCACTGGCCTTGTGGTCCCAGTTGTTGTTACCACCCTTCCATGCTATGTTTTTTTGCAGGCCTAAATTGATCTCAAGCCTCCTTTACCCTCCAAACACATGACATAGAGCCTGGAATGGCAGACAGTCATTCCCCCGCCAGCCCAGATCACACAGTAGCTGTATACCCAAACCTCCACCGTCAGCTATAAGCCAGCTGTGAAATGGGGTGACCACATGGTGTACCCCAGCTAGCTACTGCTCAGCACAGCATTAAAGCACAATTATAGAGTGCCTGGGACACTTTAGCACATAGAACCCTTCCCAGCAAACACATCTCAAGGAAAAAAGAAATGAAAAGAAATGAGAAGGGTACAAGCAGCCATGAGCGAAGCGTTAAATCAGTCAGTTCTGGACCCCTTTGTCAACATTATTGCAATGTGGCTTCTGAAACAAAAAGATTGTATTGAATTAGTGCAAGTGGAAAATTGGTTCTTAGACCAAAAAGGAAAAAGCAGGGGGAGGGGGGAGCTGTGTGGGAAAGATTCTTTAAAGTAATCTTTTTTTTTTTTTAATTCTTAATTGGAGAATTTAAAAAAGAAGAGGTTGGCAAATTTTTGTCATAACATTTCAATAGCCAAAGCCTAAATGTTGGCTTCGTTTCACTCTACAAATGACAAAACCTTCTGAAAAATGTCAATAATAAGAGAAAAAGCTATTTTTGGTTTAGTTTTCAAAAAAAAGAAAAAAGAGCCTGTGAGAGTACAACTCTCATTTCAGTCTCTACCCACCCATCACAAGCTCCATGGGCAGATGTTCTCTCCCTCAAAGGACTTCTCTCCACTGGAACTTTCCTGGGGAAGAGAAAACAAGAGAAAGAAATGGGAGGTAGAGAAGAGCAGTAAAGGAATCACACTGAGGGATACGAGAGAAGAAAAGAGGATGAAAGTTCCCAGCAAAATGCCAGGAAGTGCGAAAAAAACCCAGCAGGAAGTGTGAAAGAAAGCACAGGGATATGTTCCCCCCCCCCCCAATTACAATAAGCTTAATTTTCTTCTCTTCAGGTGTTACAGGAAACCCAGTGTGTTTCTGGTTTAAGTGGTAAAGACAAAGGCTGGCACGGGAAACAGAACAAAGCGAGTTTTACAAGGTCACAGCCTGTTTCATCAGCTGAATCCAAGTCCACACCTTTGTCCATGCTACTTCAGATGTAATTGACATTTACTGATCTGTTGTCCATCAGCTTCCTAAGCAGCCCACAGATAAGAAGATGGCAATGAAAATTTTAAGTGAAACTGATTCAACACTGCAGCATTTGAGAAAGTTATAAGATGTTAGAAAACATGGCTTTAAAATGCTACAAAATATATTGGTCTGGGGATTTCTGGCATGCAAGACAAGAGGACAGCCTCAGTTCTGAGAACTTATCTGCCTAGCATTTTCATGACACAGATACACAAAACTGGCAGCTGACACTGCTCTTTGGTGTGCCAAGAGACATCTAGCATTTTAAAAATGCCTACCCACATCCACAGTTGAGAGAAGAGCTGTTTGGAAACAGAGGGTTCAGGAGCTGGGAAATGTTTGCAGGGGAAGAAAAAAAAACATTTTCTGCAGTCCATTTCTTTCAGAATGCAATGAGTAAACAACGAGACCATATTAAAGAAATTGAATAAGAAAACCTTTCAGAGGCACAAAATGGATTCATGCACTGTTTTGTTTCCAAAATATTACTTCTTCCCTTGAAAACAAATGTCAAATTGAGATGGAGGTGCTTAGCCTGTGTATAGTATTGACTGTTTCTTCCTTAATATGCCTATGCAATTTATCCCTCAACATGTGCTTATCACAAAACCATCCAACCATGCCAGGTAACCAAAGGACTATGGATGAAAACAAACACAACAGCTGTGCCTCACCCATCCGCTTCTCTGCAAAGTCCTGACTGAGCAGATGGGCATCAGCCTGACACTGAGAAACTCCTTTCAGAGCTGCTAGCAGAGCTTGTTGGCTGTCAAAAACCTGGCTTGGGTGCTACTGGCAGGGTGGCTGCAACATGGATGAGCTTGGAACACTTTAGGTATTGAGCATGTACTTGTTTTTGGTGGGCAAGGAGATTAGACAAGCCCATGGCCGCTTGGCTGCCCAGCTGATGCAGGTGCGTCCCTACAAGCTCTGGTGGCTTGTGGGGCACGTGGGGGAGACGTTTGCATTGTTTTTGCCTTGGCCACATAAGCACATGGTGAACGTCCCCGGTACGCCGAGTTCCTCCTGGAATGGGTATGTTCGCTTTTCCTGAAAGCTTGGCAAGAAGAGATGGTGAGCTGCAGTCATTTGTGCTGAGCAGAGCTGAGTGACATGCCAGCAGTACTGGTGCCCAAATGTGTGGCTAGGGAAGAAATGAAGCAGCAGGCTCTGCTCAGGACACCATCACACTGCCAGCCATGGTGATTCTTTATGCCAGGGATAGCCCAGCTCAGAAACCAAATGTTGAGCTCCCCTATTCATCTTTGAGTAGTCCTTCAGCACTCAGAGACCTGAGTATTCCAGACTCTTCTGGAGTCTGGAAGTGGCTCAGACCAAACAGACACCTTTTTAAAGCCATAGGGCCAGGGAACTGTGTCTGGCTCAGGTAGAAGTCTTCTAAGCAAACTTACTTCTGATTGAGTGGTTCCAGACTGCAAACCATAAAAACCTAAATCATCCATTTAGCCATAGAAAAAATCATAGGAAATACTTTTTAAGACTTTACAAAGAACTTATTTAACTGCATTCCCCCCCCCCTCCTTTTTTTCTTTTCCCCACAAATATTGCAGATGAACATACATTTCTCAAAAAGATTTCAGTAGGTTTTGACAGAAAATGAATTTACCACTTCTGACTGTGGGTACTCTTGGTGGAAATCTCAGGGTTGCACCCATGCAACCGTGGAACAGAAATGACATTTTGACTATCTAAATGCTCGTAGGCAAGCTACAAATAAATGATTATTCACAGAAATTATGGGCAGTATTATTTCAAACAACAAACACATTCAAGAACATGCAGGCAGGCTCACAGATAGTTTGCAAACAGAAAAAAGGCCAAACACTCCCATTCAGTTACTTGCTGTAGATTATTCACGCAGCTCTAATAACAGCCCCCTGTCTCCACAAGCCTGCATTAGATACTGTCCAAAACTGGGGTGGTGGTGAAAGCTCCCGCTCTATCATTATGAAAACCCATAGTTGAAGCTTTTTTTTTCTTGCCCATTCATTTCTACAAAACAAAAACAAAGGATGGGATTTTCTTCACAGGGGTTGGTTTGGAGTTGCTTCATTTCAGTGGTATGCAGATATTTTCACTGTGGTTTTGCAGGGTGACCAGAAACACCTGTTAACTCTAAAAGAAAAGCACAAAATCCCTGAAAAGCCTTTTCTTCTGTTTTTTTCTTCATCCTATAATGATCTGGTCTTGACATTATGGCAGCAAACACACCTTGCAGCTAACATTGTTTGGAAGCTGTAAAAAATCCCAGTAATTGCTGTTGATCAGTGCCTGATTGCACAGTGTATGCTAAATGGCCTACCAATGGCTACACTTAACACAGCCATCAGGCTCTTGGCCAGATGCCTTCAGTGGCTCACAGCTTCCCACCACCACTCTCCAGAGATGGTATCCACCTCCCAGCTGCTCCCCCTTCCCTTACTGATGCTGTGAAATACTCCCACACCATGCTCAGAACTCAGGCAGCTGGGATGCACGCCACCAACATCCTTCAAGCATTAGGTCCTCTCTCCTGAGGTAGGGAGCCGAAAAGGGTGTCCAGTGGGGCTGCTCTTGCTGCAGGCAGCTGAGGATATTGGTTTCCCTGGTTCAAGCCCATCCTCTTCACCCTTGACAGTCAGCGTGGCTCAAGACACTAATTCGAACTCGCGGTATGTACTGCTGTTCACCTGGAAATGCTCCTGTCTTTCTCCTAGAAATGTTGGTCACATCTTCAATCTTTCTGTGAACCAGAGAGTGGTTTGATCTCCTTCAGCTCAGGGGTTTTCAACAGCAACTCATCTTTTATGGGTCAGTCTGGGAGCTGTATATCTATACTACTGTAGCCCTGGACCCAAACTCCCATCACTTGATGTGCTCTTCACACATAGCTGTAGGACTATGCGGCTTCTGTGACAACTCTGGTTAAAGCCTTGTCCACTCCGAAATGCTGAGCACTGTCTGCCACAGGCATGCCTGTAGGGGCCCCCTTTGCTTGAAGGACCTGCTAGTATGCCTTAATTAAATGCTATGCAGGTCTGTGGTTGTTTGTTGCAAGAAATAAACTATGATACATCTGCGCCAAGTTCTTAAACAGATGCCTCTGTGCTGCCAGCCAGCACTCCAACAGTGCCTGGGCAGCATGCCCAGCGGTGCAGGCATATGAGGGGATGTGCAAGGCAAAGGTGCACATTTGTCCAGGTCAGTCATACAGCACTTTATATCTTGGACTCTCATGGGTGAAATTCAAATGTGTTCCTGTGCTGTACATCAACTGGATTGGTAGAAGAGCAGGAGAAGGGCTGCCAGAGATGTGCCCTGCCACAGCCAGCTCCTCTGCTGAAGGAGCACAGCACCTGGGAGGCACATTAGAAAAATACTGTTCACTCTTATTTATCTGAACACCCCCTCTCCATTTCTGTTTCTCACACAGCCTGACTCGGTGTGTCAACTTTACCTGCTATGTGGAAGAAAAACAGGCTGCGGTTCTCTTCATTCAGGAGGAACGCCATTAAGTTGTCTCTGCCTAGGGGATGACCCACCTGCCAGCCCAGGTAAGAGTGTCCATGTAGGTTTTAACCCATGGGCTCAGCCAGTTCAAGTTCAGAGAGCTGCCATGGTCAGGTGAAGAGATCTGATGTGCTTGCAAGGAAAATCAAACTGGATTATTTTAGAGGGAACCAGGCAGCGGCTTCAAGTGCCCTCTTTTCTCCAACTGGTATTTTGGAGTACTTACTGTCATCCCAGGACAGCAATTGCCCAAGATGGTCCTGCCTGTAACTTACTGTGATCAAGGATGAAAAATCTGCAAGGAGATCTCTCCATCAAAGCAGCCACACCGGCATGGATGCTATTCCTTAAGGGTGGAAGCTCTTCAATCAGGCCATATCTGTATGTCTATGAGAGAGGGCTCACAAGCTGCTTCTTGGGTTTATTACTCCATGTTTCTGCAAGAGGGAATGGTAACAGAGACTGGGAAGTGTCCCATGTGCTCCAGCAGATTGGGCAGCACCATCAGAGAGCACAACTGCTTGTTTTCCAACGGGTCTTTATAAACCATGGAGCAGGATGTGTTACAGGCATGTTAACTTCATCTCAAGGCCTCCTGTCAGAGCTAGTCTTTTACCAGCTGGCATGTTTTAAAAAGAATCAAATTACATGCCAAATTGTGTTTAAAATCATAGGCAGGCCAATACATTTTCTAATAGGCTTGTTTTCTTCGCTCTTACTTGCTGGAACAGGTAAACCACTTCTAGCTTCAGTTGCAGGGTTACTGCATCAAAACTCTATGAGACCCCACAGGGGATATGCTTCTCATTCACTGAAAAGAGAAAGAGGGAAGAAGTGAGGAAAAAAGAAAGGGAGCTCATAGAAACATCATGCCTGATGCCTTGGGCTGGGGCTTCACATCCTGCCCAATATTGACACAGCTTTTTATTAACTTCTTCATCTCAGTTAAGTCATGGACACATAAACAAACAAAAGAGACCCACCTACAGATAGAATCATAGAATCATAGAATAGTTAGGGTTGGAAAGGAGCTTAAGATCAGACCTTAATGTTCTGGGATGAAGAATCAGGAAAAGCTTTCCAATTGTGACCAAAAAGGTTCTTTGCTGGTTTTGTTTTAAAGCCATTGTTGTTTAACTGTTATTCACCTGAACAATAAGCAGCCATAAAGGCACCACTGCTATCCATCTTCTCCTCTGCCCCTTGGCCTGGCACATGAGCAGCTTTTGTTGAACCAGGGCTGGGCAAATAGGCTTCTCAAACACAAAACTTTTTGGAAAACAGGAAGTTTCCAACATAAAATCCTAATTGTTGTTGAAAAGAAAAATCTGTTAACTGGAGGAGCCAATGTTTTCACACAATGACTGTCAAGGAAATGAAAACCTTTCAGATGAAAGTTTAGAAATGTTAGGTTTCGACCCAAAAAAATGTGATGAGGAAAAGCAGGCATTTTCTGAAAATAGTCATTTAACTAAAGCCTGGGTTTTCAATCAAAAAATTAACAGTGAAACAGCCAGGCATAAGAAATTCACATTAAACTCCAGATAGTCTCCTTGTGTGTCGAGAAAGCTGGAGGTGGAGTAAAATGACCTGTAAGATCAGCAGCAATAGGTTAATATTTAACACAGGGAGGCTGTTGGGTAGCTGCTGTCTAAGAGAAACGCCTCCTTCCAGCACACACCAGCTCTTTGGTGGCAAAGCCAGGCAGCAGGATGTTTGGACAGTTTCAAGTACTATAACTACACTGAATAGCAAACAAGTTTGGACAACACAGACAGACTCTATATGGAGCTCTCCTACTTTTGCCAGAGGAATGACAGCTGCCCAGGGATGTGGTGGGAGAGCTGAGTTTTATAGCACAGCATCGCAGAGGCAGGCTCTAAGTGCTTCCTAGACTGCACGAGCAGCATAAAATACTCAAACATGCTCACACAGGGGAACCGTGTGATGTCGCCTAGCCATTCCTAGCCCAGGCAGCAAGCTCAGGGTCCCAGGGGAGAGAGGAAGAGGAAAACAACCTTTTCTATCTGAGCTGCATTAAGTCTGCTCCCTTCCTCAGCTCCAGAACTGAACACAAAGCTCCCTCTGCTGAGCCTGCCGCACAACTGATGTCTGCTGGACGCAGCATATGAAGGTGGTTTCCAAAGTCTTGCTGTCTCCTGCACCTTCATCTCACCCTCTAAGCAGGTGGCAGGCCTTGAGAAGCCAGAGAAGGACCTCTCTGCCTGCTCCACCATTGCAGAAGAAAGAGCTGGAGGCACAGAACAGGACAGCATCAGATCCAGGGGAGAATTTTTCTCAGATAAATGTGCATATGCGTGTATACATCGAATCCTAGAATCATAGAAAGGTTTGGGTTGGAAAGGACCTTAAGGTCATCTAGTTCCAACCCCCCTGCCAGGGGCAGGAGTGCCTTGCCCTAAACCATGTCACCCAAGGCTCTGTTCAACCTGGCTTTGAACACCGCCAGCAATGGAGCATTTACCACTTCTTTGGCCAACCTGTTCCAGTGCCTCAGCACCCTCACAGTGAAGAAATTTTTCCTTTCATCTAACCTGAACTTCCCCTGTTTAAGTTTGAACCTTGTCCTATCACTACAGTTCCTAATGAAGAGTCCCTCCCCAGCATCTCTATAGGCCTCCTTCAGATACTGGAAGGCTGCTATGAGGTCTCCACGCAGCCTTCTCTTCTCCACGCTGAACAGCCCCAACTTTCTCAGCCTATCTTCATACGGGAGGTGCTCTGGTCCACTGATCATCCTTGTGGCCCTCCTCTGGACTTGTTCCAACACTTCCATGTCCTTTTTATGTTGAGGACACCAGAACTGCACACAATACTCCAAGCGAGGTCTCACAAGAGCAGAGTAGAGGGGCAGGATCACCTCCCTCGACCTGCTGGTCACGCTCCTTTTGATGCAGCCCAGGATATGGTTGGCTTTCTGGGCTATAAGCACACACTGAAGCTAGCTCATGTTGAGCTTCTCATTAGTCAACACCCCCATGAACACTTAGACATCTCCAAAGTCTTGTTAGAGGTATTGGTACAGTTTCACTGAAGGACACTAGCTCAGCCAGCCGCAGTGTCTGGGGCTGAAGAACTACCAGGAACTGCTCAATCTGGTTAACTGCAGAGATGCTATTACCAAGATAGGGATAAAACAATCCCTCAGTTTCAAACCAGATTTTGGAGGCTTCTGTATCAGATGCAGGACAAACCAAGTGTTGTCTCAGCTGGAAGCTGAAATATGGTATGAACAAGCAATTTTACTTTGGACCATCTTTGTGATTTTTCCATGCTATCCCAATAAAATGTTAAGTAAAAAGTGAGAATCACCTGTTGTATATGCACAGGTATTTTTTCTCACTGCTACATTACTCCTCACTTGACTACACATCTTCTTCATAACTGTACTCTCCTGTTCTCAGGGCCTTACATTTCTACACATTCTCCATTTCCATCCCTCTCATATCATGGCTTTTCAAAGCACAGGCCTTTTTCCTCATTGCAAAAAATTAATTCTGCCTTCCACCTCTCAAAATACATTTTTATCTTCCCACAGCCCATGAAAAAAGCTTGCAGCTACACAATCCCTTCCCTGTTTCCTCTTTTAACTATGTCCAGGTCTTCTGATTTCCATTTCTACCAAGTAATCTAACTAATCTCTGTAAGAAAAATCTCATGCCTAGGGTTGCCAGGAAATCCATTTGAGGCATTAAGACCCATATTAGAACCTTTCTTTCCTTAAGTCAAGCATTTGTTGCCCACAAGTTAAGTGGATTAGTCACATGTCTTCTATAGGGTACGGTACAGTAAAGCTCCAAAGTGCTGTTGCCTGTAAGAACATTGCTGCAGGACCTCAAAGTTTCTGTCACCTGTACTCATCCCTCATGCTCAGAAATGCCACATACATCTCCAGAAGATACTGTGATTTGTTATTATTTTATGAAGGGTATTTGAGCAGGCACAGGATTCCTGGTATTTTTTGATAGGCTTCAGTTCCTCAGCTCCAGAACTTCAGAGCTCAGTGGTGTAGCAGCAGTCTGCCTGTAAGCTGGATGAGTTTCCCCCCAGAATCCACCAACATGCTCTGTAACCAGAGAGGCGGATTAGGAGCAGCCTCTCTCCTCATTCCCTGTCCCACAGCCAGGCTGAGCAAGTCCGTCTCTAGCCCTCCCTCACTTTGTTTCCAAAACATACACTCTCTTGTTTATGAAGCCATCTCTGTGAATTGAATAGTAAATAGTAATGTTCTGCCTATATGTTTTGCCACCACAGTAACACGACAGCAGAAAATATCACATCCCTGAGATATTTATACTGCATGGCTGCAAAGTATCCCTATCTATATCCTAAAAGAAAGGGAGCTGAGGCACAAAAGGATTAAAGGCTATAGATAGACCACCTACTGTGGCATCTGTAAGAGACATTTCTGAGATACCTAATTCAAAAGACTGAAGGAGTGTTTAGACCTCCTGTTCCCAGGGCTGCCTGCCCTGGGCTCCCTGCAAGTCACTAAAAACAAGTAGAGTTGCATTCAGTTCCCTTCTCTGGGTAACTTAGCTCAAATGCTGTGTCACAATACAACACTTCACACACTGTATAAGAAGGTTGTCTCCTGCCTGCAGAGCAGGAGCTGAGAACCTCTCCTTCCTCTTCTTAGCCCAGACCCAAGAGCTTATTTCCGGGCAGCCACAGCTGTGTATGATTCCCCATAGGTAACATGGAGAGCGCTGGTAGGGCCAGATAGAAAATCTCATCTACGTCTAACTGAATCTGTCACTGCCACTGATATTTCATTAACTCACCACCTCAGAAACTGGATTTTGCACAAGAGAATCATGTCAGTCGCTCTGCTGCATGCAGCCACCTCCAGCACAGAGCACAGCAGCAATGAAAGGCAGTTTGATTAGACCTGCACCCATCCAATTCCTTAGTCTAGATCTCAAAAGATAGTCACCATGGGCTTCACAGCTCACGTACAAAAAGCAGCATTGTTCCCAAGCTACACTTACCAGCTGTCTTTACAAACCAGCAAAATTGTCATTTTTGCAGATCAGTCCAAATATGGCAAGAAGGGAGACACTGTACAAACGTCCCCATCCCAGGGCATAGCATCTCTGTTCCTAACCCATTGTAATTGCTTGAGTCAGATGTGAAACAAGTGGTGTGTGCTGTAGCCCTGGGACACCAGTGGGAAATTTTTACCAGCTTCATTTTGCACATGGGCGAATCAAGGCCTGAGAGATGATGCCATCTGCCCAAGAGAACAGCACCAGCAAAGTCAGGATGGGGTAAATCTGTCTAAAACATAGTGGGGGACTTGTCTAGAGTGCTAAAAAAGTTAGGAGCATGTTTTAACCCATCACAAATCTCCTTCCTGCAGCTTTCCACAGTGCACAGCCGACAGTGGGGAGGTCACTGCCTCACCCAGGAGAAACTCCCCAGACATCCCTTCTCTCTGTGACATTGCTGTCCCCACACTCCATCCTCCACTCATTTGTTTGCCACATATTTCGTCTGGGTTTCACCATGGTTGTCTCTGTCCAGGATGCTAGGAGGATGAGCTGGTGGCACTGGGAGCGTAGGCTGGAGCTCGCTGACACCTACTGACAAAAGCCAGGAGTGCACAGGGGCTGGGAAGCTGGGCAGGATGCAGGGATTGGCTGCCCGGTGGTGTCTGGAGTCTCCATCCCTGCAGATATGGAAAACCTGATTGGACATGGGCCTGGACAGCCTGCTTGAGGTGTTCCTGCTTGAGCAGGGGTTGCAACACATGGCTTCCAGAGGTCTCTACCAACCTCAGCCGTTTGTATCTATGCAAAGAATGGGGAGAAGGAGATGAAGGACATGGCTTCTTGCTGCCAAGGGACCAAGAAGAGCCAAATGCTGTCAATGAGGCACTTCCCACGTCTGAACTGATGAGCACCTCACATGTGCAGCCTCACAAGGTCCAAATTCAGTCATGACGGGCTGACGTGCTGATGTACACCCAGGGCCTTGGTTTTCTGTAACTGCAGAGCTTCCATGCCTGCTCTCCATCTCTGGAAGTCCCCCTAGGCACCTCTGTTACAGACCTGTTCCTTTCACACCATACCTCACCACTGCTTATTTGCCTTGCAGGAGCCATGCCTTCCTCTCAGGCACTGCAGGCCAAAGATATCTTCCACAAGCCCTCGGCAGTCAGTGCCTCCATGGCCTGATTCAGCACCCCTGTGAGATAAGAAAAGTGCTGCTATACTTTACACATAATGGCTGACGCACAGGTTAAGTAGCATCCAGTGTTACAAAGACCATGTCTTTCCATTATCACCCAGGAGCCCTTCTCCCCTTGATTCCCAACATTTTGATAGCCCAACCATTTGGTGTCTTGAGACCAATCCATGTCATGTCAGAAGCACCAAAGACAAACCATTTTCAACCCCTTCCAATAAGATTATTCATCATTCGCATTTACAGATACTCATACCTAGCAGGCCATGTCCATCTACACGAATTTCAGGTACCATTTACCACCAAGTTCAAGCAGAAAGGTAGGATTTAACCTTAAATGAACAGAATGCTCCCTCAAGTATAAGCACCATAACCCAGAGACAACTCTTAGGAAACATAACCCCTGTCATCCCAAGAGGCCTCTGTGCACCAGTATGTGCCATAGTGTGGTACGCTTTTGTTAGCAAGCCAGTGCCCCACAAGCAAGAGAACAGCTTTGCCATCTCTCACTGCATTAACTTGGGTCTCACAATACCTGGCGGTTTTCCTATCATCCCGTTACTGATATCCTGTGGCTGCTTTCATTTTAAAAGAGAGGAAGAGAGGTTTTAGCACTCTTGGGTTGCAGTAAAAGCCTGATCCAGGCATTTAGACTATGCCAGGGAAAAAAAAAAGGTATAAACTGATACTTGCTTTTTAATCCTTTCTAAGCCAAATTCACGGTTTAAGGGAGGGCTAAACACTTTAAAAGAGTGAAGTCTGCAGTGCTAAATCTACAATCTTCTACAACAACAAAGAAATACCCTCTAGTCACCTAATCTACCTCATTTCACGAAAGAGCCCATTAAGGACACTTCCTTCCTCTCCTCTTCCCTGAAGTGCTCACATGCTAAATGATACACTGGAGAAAGTACAGGAAAAAAGGTCAGACAGTATGAATAACAACAGGGGAGACATCTGTCTCAATTTTCCTTTCCTGAGAATTTCAGTATTCCCATAACTTCTTAGCTACAGAGCGCCAGCTAGCACAAACCAGCACAGCACCATCAATTTCAGCCAAACTTGGGTTCATTTGCAACCCAAGGCTGGGGACGCTGGTATCAGCAGATGTTTTTCTGAACGATGCTGGTTTGGAAGAAGAGAAATAGAATTATCATAGTGAAACACACTCTGAATTTTACCAGACTATGTGGGTCCTGGGGGAAGAGGCAGTGTGAGACCTGGCTTGCTGAGGTGAGGCAAGTAATTCATTTCATGCCCTCAGCACTAGGTTTCCAGCAGTAAACTGGCGCATTACAGATTTGTCCACTGCTCTTAAAGACAGCATGCACATAAAACGCATGCACATCAACCGTGTGGCTAAAGTGCCCTTTTATTTCAAAGGTGGCAACCCTAAACCAGCCGTAACTATAACCCTAATTATGTATAATGCATTTTAATCTGCTACAAGTATGGTCCCTCAGCACCAACATACTTACATGCCCAGCCATTTCCCAGCATAAGTAGTACCTCACCTGGGCTTCATTATTCCTCCTATGAACTTCACATCTGATAAGCATTAAAATCCAGTCAAAAAATAGAATACCTGCTCCTGCAAGAGCAGTCTTGCCCTCTGGAGTGATTCCTCATGACTCCTGGCTCCATTTCCCAACTATGGAGCTGGGGGATGGGAGGACTCAAGAGATGCCAAATTTTCCCCTCAGATGTGCATACCCTCCAATGCTGATGTTAGCAGGATTTGCATATGAGGAGAGAAGTCACCCTGGTGTCTTTCTGTCCACGGCATTCAAAGTGTCTCTGTTGAAACAGGTATGCCTCTTGGCTCACCTGCTGCTCAGCTACAATAAGCCCAGGTGTGTTATTTTTTGTTTTCCATATGGAAGCTCAAGTAGAGCTGAACTACACTGAAATAGGCAGGTGCATGGTGATATAAATGAGACCAGAGTCTGTGCCTTTTTTATAAAAGCAAATCCTTTAACTCCTCTAAAAATAATGTGGTATTAGAAGCTAGCCTTAGAAATGCTACAAGAAAAGAGGAGAAAGAGTTGGTCAGAGCTGTCGGATTTCACTCTGTTTTGATCTAGCTTTTCCTGAAACTCTTCATCGGCTGCACTTTTACACGTAATCACAAGGCCAACTTCTGCTCTCCATACAGTGGAGTGAGTCCAAAGTTACCTTATTTATTTCAGGGTAGTTACTCCAGCACAGAATTTAGCCCTGTTTAACATATCACCACCTCCCCAGCGTGCCCGCTGTCAGCCAGTATAGCACATTTGTTTAATCTACAACCACTGTTGTCTTGACAGTCCTTCACAAAAAGCCCTTCTTCACTGAAGTCTCATTATAGCAGGGCAGGCATCTCTGGCCCTGGGTGGCCAGCAGACGCAGGTCATCAGAAGCGTCCTGGATATTTTTCAGTACAAGGAATGGGTGTGTTTTTGTGAAATAGGGAAGATAGATGAGACAGCACGGCCTCTTGAAGAGCCACCACCACCTTCTCCATCCAGTTGCTGAGAAGTCCTTAACAGGCAATGCAGATAAAAAACCAGGATCCAGGGAAGCCCGGCTGAGGTCAGCGTTGTCATTGCCCAAAGGCTGTGCAGGCACCGATGGCTATTCAGGCTCCTGAGTCTGCATTGATGGCCTCAAGTTCATCACCCACTCCCGGGAAAAAGGCAAATTCCTCCAACAGGCAATGATGAGCAACTCTGTTAAGCTGTTATCATTCTTTGATTTACCAGGTGGGGCTTCAGACTCACGCACCACCTAACTGAGCTGTCAGAATGGGAGGAAGTATGAAAAGCCCCAGGGTGGAAATCCCACTGGCCGGCTGTTCTCCCTTCTCCCTCCCGAGCAGAAAAGCCCCGCAGAGATTGACGGGCATCTACAGTTTCCTCCTAGCGAGGAGATTCCCAGGCCGCATGAGGGCAGCATTGGTTTTCTTTCGAATTGCCGCGTGTGGGCTCTCAGATAAATTCATTCTTCAGGGAGGGAGAGAGCTTTTACAAGAGAAATTAAGCGAAACTGTTGTGAGTTTTTGTCTCGGTAAACATGTGAAAAGTTGCAATGGAGTGTCACTAAGAGAGTGTAAGTGCAGCCTTGGCAGATCTCTGGTGCGCAAAGGCAGCACCTGTTTTCTGGTTTAGAAGCTACTCAAGTAAAATTCACAATGGTGGAGGCTTCTTGGCTGGGACAAGGAACATCGCTGTCCTAAAAGCATGCTGACTATGGACAGTAAATAACAATAGCCACCTATGGCCACTGCTTTATGGATCACTTTGGAGTATATTTCTCTTTTGTGCAGTTTTATACATATGAGAATTTTCTCTGCCATGACTACGAAAATCAGTTGGGGAGGTAGGGAGGAGGTGAAAGCCCCTATAATGTGCATCCTTCTCTGTCCAAGGAGAAGCCACGCTAAGAGCAAGCTACGAGCTGCCAGGGCACTGCTAGAGCAGTTCCTAAGAGGTGCACGCTTCTGTCAGTTCTCGCAGCTGGTAGCAGCCTTCAGAAAGTGGCTAAAAGAGTGAAACCTGAGCCTGTCTCAAAAAGGATTAATGACCTGGGTGCTGAACTGATGCTCCAGAGAGGAATTTACATCCTGATTCAAGCACCTCCCCACCAAATCCATCTCAGGTGCTCTGCGAGCAGAAGAGGTCATCCTGGTTATCACCACCTCCCAGAGCCACGCTGCCCCCAGCCTTGGTACAGAGTCAGAGCCGGTGTCCCCATGGTCACCCCCATCTTCCTGCATCAGCAGGGTCCCTGGGATTTGACACTGGTATTTAATATGCAGCTACTGCTTCCCACAGGGAAGACAAAGGACCTGGACCCAGCAGCACCACTGTCAACACTTCAAAGGGGTGACTCCATTTAGGCTCTTCCCAGCAAGACAGGATTCAAGCTAAGGGCTGGAGGGCTTCACAAATAACCTCAGAGTTTATTGCACAGTGGGGGAAAAGAAATAATTACCATATCTGTTCAAGTAAGAAAACCTGGTGTCCCTAGTGAGTGACAGTTGATGGCTATTTTTATAATAGGCACACATAATAGCCTCACACTCATTTTTAAGTGCAAATTCAGAGGTTAAGGGAAACAGGAGCAAATATGTAGCAAAACCTGGTGCCTATTTGCAGGGCTTGTCCATTATTTTTTATATTTTTGTCTGAAATCATTTTGCCTTTTCTCTTTTACAATGGTAAAGCTAAGCCAGAAAACAAGTTGCCTTTCTAACGACACACTATGCACAAAGCATTCACTTCTAATGACACATGATGCACAAAGCTTTCTATCTCATATTCTCCCAGAAATGTATTTCACAACTGTAGTAACATTCAGTTTACCAACCGGGTGTTCTGCAGACATCAACAGTGACTTGGGTTTCCAAACTTCGTGCACTACTTTCTGACACAGAAGTTACTTGCTTTGTTAGTCAAGATTTATAATAATATGGCATTTATAAGTAGTTCATAAAAGACTGATGGATAAGCATGATATGCCTATCAACAGCATTTATCATGGGTGTTGTGAGAACATCAGTCAGGAGTGTTTTATCAGTTGCTGTAAGCAGCCCTTTGACCTCTGGTCTCTGTAAGAATTGAGTCGTCAGTTATTAACCCTGAAATAAGTTATTTATATAAGCAGCTTTAAGACAAAGCCTGACCTTGCTTCCCTTGTCTAACTCAAGCAGACAGTTCCAGGGTAGGAAATTATTTCCATACTGAAGTCAGTATGAGTCTTTTTATTGATTTTAATGATACTGCCATCAGGCTGAAAGCAACCATGCCTCTAGCACTTCTTGGGTGCATTTTCCTTGCTACGGCAACGAAATTGCATTGATTGCATCTCTTGGAGAGACCTGATTTTCCAGCCATCTTTGTCAGCCAGGCTTGGCCAGAAGGCTGTGAACAAGGATAATCAGAACATATAGAACTCCTAAGCCCTATGCCAGATTCGCTGAACGCGCTCCATCATAGAACAGTCAAGTACCTACATGTTTAAAAAGGCAGCATGAGAAAGGAAGTATGTAACATGAGAAGGTCATTGAGACCTCATGTGGGCTCAGGCTGTGCAGGAAGGCCCCTGGCACTCCTTCACTGAAACAGAGACCAAGCATAACAAGGCAAGATTTTATGAAGGGTATCTGATAATAGCCAATGCACTAAATATGAACATGTAAAAATGCTTATTGGAGTGTTTATATGAGGAATCCTTCCAGTTTACATTACTTCCTGGGAAAACTCAAGAAGTCCATATCAGTGATCAAAAAATTTAAATGTCCTATTTCTTTATTTCCCTAGGCCAATTGAGGAGCATACTTGCTCTGTTGATAAAGGCTCAATTCACACTTCTGCCCATATCTAGCATTTTACTTCTTTTTCTCCAAGCATAAGACAGAGCTTATCAGAATTTGGCCCAGATAGTAGAAATGCATTCAAACATTGCTGTAAAGCAAGATTAACATTGTGGGAAGCCAATCTTGCCTATTGATAAGCATGTTAAACTTACAATGGGGATAGCTCTTCTAAGGAGAGATATGGGAGCCTACAGTGAGCCAGTCTTCTTACCTGAAGGTGGCCAGATCAAAGCAATTGATAGATTTGGGATTATATGGAGGTTGTTTTGATTTGATTTGGCTTAAGGCAAGCTCACATTGCCAGTTCTGGTCTACACAAGGCCCCCCAAACTCAGCTGGCTCACTTCAATTTCTGTCACCTCTCTCACACTAACCCGAAGAAAAACATACAGCTCTTCAGCAGGACAGTGAAAGCTCCTTTTTTTGCTCTGTGAAGTAGAAGATACAATCCAAAGAAGATCTCCCTTTCAGTCATGCTCAATCAGGATTATGCATCAGATTAAAACAATAAATTGTGACTCCTTTTTCCTTCACACTGGGTGCCTCCATGCCTCCTGGGCTTGTCATAGCACCCTTTGCAGTGCTCCTCTCCCTGTTTAGGATTCCTTGACTGGCATTGCCAGAAATCCTTTCTGTCCTCATCCTGGTGACCTGACTTTGACACCATTGCATGACTGGAAACTGTCTCCGAGTAAGAGGCACAGGATCAGTGTCTCCAGGGAAATAAGTCCCTCTTTAAAGCAGGTACAGATCTTACTGCTGCTTCTGAATGAATGCTTCAGTGTCAATCCTTTCCCCTGTTTTAAATATATGCATTAATTTAAGAATGTAGATGTGGCAGCCACCGAAATCTGACTCATCCCAGCTGCACTCTGTGCGTGTAGGTCACATGAAATGTCATCTGTTAGAATGCACAAGACACTATATTAACTTCAAGGGCCAGTGAATGCTGCTTCGCATGCGATGCGTGGGGAGGAGACAAAGAAAACAAGTTCACATTAAGCTTTGATTAAAGAGAAACCTAGACATTCCCCCACTTTTCTGAATACAAATAAGAGTGAGTCATATTTCTTCGAGGCAACTTACTATTTACCACACCAAGAAGATATAACATGACCCCAGAGCTTATTATCCTAGAATTTCACTTCCTTTTCAGGAGTCTGTGCTCAGACTTTACAGGGGTCTGAGCACAGCTAAGCAAAACTGTGGCTTTCACTCAGCAGTGGGACATTTCTCACTACTCTCTGAACTACTGTTGGGATTTAAACAGGTGAAAACAACAAGCAAAACCAAAAAAACCCAACCCTTAATGGGCTGTCCATTAGGGGCACAATTCATACCAGACTTGAAGTCCCAAGGGATCTTGCCTGAGGTATACAGCAAGTCACCTGCCCATCCCTCAAATGAAACCAGGCTGAAATGCAGCGTTCTTTGAGAACATAGAGTCACTCATGAACCAGTCCCAGTTCTCAAAGCCCTGAGCCAAGTTCAGCTCAGAGTTTGGCCATATGAATAAATCACAGCTGCTTTCCCACTGCCTGACCCTGCAAATACAGAGGTACACGCCTCATGGAGTACCTCAGGCATAATGGTACAAATACACAGAAGGCGCAACATACCATATATTTTTATCTGCACCTGTTATCCCATATCTCTTAGTATGATTTGGTTTTCTGCTTCCTCCCTTTTCCCCCATAAGCAAACTTTCTATCACCGAATGCCCTTTTGTCTCTGGTCAGCTGTCAGCTGGGGGACCTGACGTCTCTGGGTTTATTGCTGTATCCACTGACAGGAATAAAAGCTTCTTTAATACTGGGAAGGTGACAGGTGTCAAAAAACAAATTTGAGACTTACTTCCAGCTTTGGTCAAACAAATGCACAATTCAAGACAGACCAATGCTGAGTGCAAATTAATTCACCCTGCAAAAACTATTCCAAAATAATCAACAGCAACTGTGACTCTGGCAACAATTGGCATCAGATTTGGGGTAACCTGGGTCGTTCAGGACAAACTTGAGAAAACACTTAGGTCTTGTCAGAGAAACAAATGTCCAAATAACAGCAGCTATGCTGAATGAGGTGCACATCATCACCTCTCTTCCAGTTTACCTATACTGCTATAAGGTACTTAGATTTTACAAAGGCTTGATTAATTCAGCAGTGACTAGAATAGATAATGTAAACTAAGCTCATGAGAAACCAATATTTCAAGCCCTGATCCTGATGTCGATGTAGCAAGAAAGATAAAATGAACCCCCAAAACAACTGTCAAGTTCTTATGCTTTCTGTCAAAACATTATGCATTTACCACTGCCAAAGGCTGCAACCCTAAACTAGAGGAACAATCATGTGTGTCAGCCCAGAGGTTTCCATGTCCCTGTGCAGCACTCCGTCACCACCAGTGTCAGATAACCTTTCTTCACCCTCCTTCACTGTCAGTGAAAGCACATTTGAAAGAATGTGAAAAATAAGATTATCTTTCTTTGATACTGAAAATCACAGGGAAGAAAACAGTCAAAATAGAAACTTGCTCAGGAAAATCAGCAAAGTTTGAAATATGGAGTGTGATATATTTGGAAAGGAGCTGGTGTATGGTCAAGCTGTCATTACTATTGCCATTCTCTAGCTGGGCAAAGATATATTGTAGATGTGTTTGGAAAGTCATGCTCCCACCCCAAACTATAAGATTATTGGCTTGGTTATAAAGATACCTTTCACCGAACCTCAGTACAATACTTTCTCTAGGAGTTCTCCCAACTTCCGACTGTTCTGAGCTCAGAGTTTAGGTCTGTTGAGCCCTTTTCCATTCATTCAATCTCCCCTCAAACTCGCATTAAGTTCTGCACCCACAATGTCCTTGGGCAAGGAGCCTCATAGAGCTATACCCACACTTGGGGGAAACCCACCCTTCTGCGTGTTCTGAACCAGATTCCTCTATCTGATGACTCCTTCCAAGTTCTTCAAGTTGGAAGATGAACAGAAAGTCCCTGTGCATGCTCTTCATGCAATTCACTCTCTCAATCAATCTATCTATCTGCTCACACTTTACCCATTTCTAACTGGGAAACACAGTCCTAGTCTAATTGAATCATTCCTTCTGTAGAAGCTACCCCATGTTTCTGACTTGATTGCCTGGGTACCTGCTCCACTGCAGGTAATGCAGTATGAAAATACAAAATATAGGAAATGAAACTATACTGCAGTAATTACTCGGGGGGGGGGGGGGGGACGAGGGGGGGGACGACCCGGTTTACTTCAGTGTTCTTCCTTGAAAGTAACTTTCAAAAAGTAACTGTACTGTTCCTTCAGTGCCCTAAAGACATCTAGGAAAAAAATACAAAAAAATACTTGGGGTTCTTTCCTGAAAAATGAGGGCAAACAAGGGAAAACACCCAGCTTTTGAGTCAGCCTTTGTTGGTTCAGCTTACCCATGCACCTAATGAGACATCCTGGAATAGCTGAAATCTATCCCCCAAATAAGTCTTTGGTTAGCTCACAGGCAGAAAGTTTGTCAAGACTAAAATGGTATATTCCTGCCTTAAACTGATAGCGCAATATAATTCATGGGTCTGTTGCACTTCTGTGGGACAACCGCTGGTGAGAGACTGTTCAGTTTGATTTGGAGAGCGTTGTTATTACCCTGCCTTGCTTAATAAAGTGCATGTGGCAGCAAACATAAAGAAATGATGTCAGTGTCATGCCCCATAAAAGGCAAAAAAGAAGGTGGCCGATGCCGAAAGGAGGGACCAGACAATTCGATTTCTCTTTTTTTCCGTAACGAGTTTCAGTGTCTATGTGGGAATTTAAGCAAAAAAAAAAAAATCAACAACAAAAAACCCCCAAAAAATCTAAACCAAAAAAAACACAAATTCCCAGAGGCATCTAGTTAAATATTCTCTTCACCTCCTCCTCCTTATTCATTCGCTCCTTTTCTTTCAATGGGCAGGGTCCCATGGCGACCATCGTGGAAGACAAGCATCCTCTTCAGCAACCGCACCTCGCCATAGCAACCGTCACGTCAGCGTCGGCAGCCAAACCCCGCAGCGGGCCGAGGGGCGGCCCTGCCCCCGGGGCTGCCCTCCCCTGCCCCCTAGGGCCTTGCGGAGGGGAGAACTGGGACCGGGGAGGGAACGGAGCTCTACAGGGAGCCCCGCCGCTACGGGGTGTAGGGGACGGGACACGGCACCTCCCGGTGCCCCCCCCGTCGGGGCCCGGGCAGCGCGCCGCTGTCCGTGGTGCTGACGGACCCAGAGACGCCGAGCACCGACGGGGCGAAGGGTGGGCACCCCGCGGGGAGAGGGGAGAAGAGAGAGGAGGAGACGGGCTTCTGAGGAGGTCCTGGGGCGTCTGGGTGCTGAGGAGGGACAGCCACATGATCCGCATCCCACATGACACAGAAAGAAACAGGTGGCAGCAGCCATCCCTGCAAATCGTCATTTTTTCCTCCGTCAAAGAAGAGGGGTAGAATACCCCATCCCTCCCCCTCCGCCAGATTCACAGCTATCCGGGAAGAGGCAGGCACAGATGTGAATATACTGCGTGCTTTCCAGCAGGATTGGCGCCTGCTCAGAGATGCCTCCACTTGGGATAACAAGCAGAGAAAGGATGGGACCGGCACCCATGGGATTATGCTTTGGAGCAGGTATGTGGACGGATAGGTGCTGTGATGAAGTGTGCTGTGGATAAAGGCATAGCTCTCTTTGCAGAGGTGTTCTTTTCCAGTAATTTACCTTCTTATATTTACCTACTTGCACATAAAATCTTTGGGGTTTAGCAAAGAGGACTCATTCCTCGTGAGCAAATGCCCTGCAGGGCTTGAATTTAAAGCTGATCCTGCTGAAAGCAGGGAAGTGTGTAGAATTACTGCAGAATAAATGTCCATATTTTCTGTAAAAATCTACATTGTGTGCATCTGTATTCATTATTTTTAAATTATGCCACTTATTTGTCTTAAATAGGTCCCCTGACATGATCAGTTTGCTGAAAGCAGAAAATTACTTTAACTGAGATGGAGCAGACCAATCTGCCCATCTGTTTTCCCTGTCTCTAGATACATTCAAACAGCTTCTTCCTTCCTGGTGTTACTGCGCTAAAACATCTGCTTTTGTATTTTTCAGTCATTAATTTGAAGTCATCCTTTCTGAAAGCCTTGTCTCCCTTTTTTTCTGTGGGGGTGCCTGGATGCAGCTACTTAGGGCAGCACCACAGGCATAGTAATCTTTGCTTATCTGTAGCCTGCAGAGGCAAGAAGGCAATTCTAGTTTTGCTAATTCAGGCACATACTCTCTAAGAATGCATTGCAATATTTTTCATTCACCCAGCTGGCTTCCGGCATGTCAAACAGTATGTTGGCTCCGTGGAGTAATGGGGAAGTAAAACTGCCTTCTGCTCTCAAAAAGCCATTTGTGTGTATGAGGCAGGATTCACAACCAGTTCTTTCTGGCAAAGATTTTTAAATGTGGTTCTTGAAGATTTGTTGTTAAAGCCACTGTTAATGGCTTAAACAAGGGGCTTGGTTTGCAGGAAAATTGGGTGCCAACCCAGTGGCATCCTTAAAAGCTGATCTTTATTTGGGTGTCTTTGGATTTTTAGAAGCTTGATTTGTGGGTTTGTTTTAAACATTCTGGTCTTGGATGAGTCAGTAAGGGGAGGAATTTCTATGCCTCAGGCACATTTGGGGAGCTCTGCTCCTTAGCTCAAAGTAAGAGCTTGCAGGCTCTTACTCCCCCACAGTTCTCCTGTGACGCTTCTATTTGCAAAGCTGTGCAATGCAATTCCCCCATCTGGGTCACACCATATGATCTCCATCTGCATTTTCTTTTGCAGCCCCACCAGTCATCCCTCCTCAGGTGTTTAACAATCTATGGAGCAATTTCAACCAGATGATGCAGAATAGCCTCTAACATCCTCAGTCTGCTCCCCCTCCCCACTACAAACACAGTCCTCCACCACCAAAACATGAAACAGCGCTTGTGTGTTTGGGATTTCTCCATTCCAGCAGCTTCCATCATTCCCTAAACTTCCCCTCTGACAGGCAGCCAAAACAGTTCTTGCCACTGGCACCCTTCCCAAGAAGACATCTCCAGTTCAGCAGTTATCAGCAGGCCAGCTCCTTGCCTCAGTGGCTTTTCCTGCCTTTTTTTTGTCCACCCTGAGCCAAACTAAGCTGAAATATCCATTCCAACAAACATCTCTGCATCAGGCATTTCCAACCTAACTATGGCTTTTGCATGGCCCTCAGCCCTCATGGCTTCTCCAGGAAAGTTAATAGAGGAAAACTATGGAATGCCCTCACTAATGGCCATATCCTCTGACATGGGAACATTCTTCTACTGCTCATTCAGGTCTCCTCCTCTTATTCTTATCAGATAAGTCCTCCTGGAAGCATCTTAAAATCTCTGGGAACTCTATCCCTAGCATGATTATTAGTCACCAATGCTGCCCCACTTTTTGTCACTAGGTCTTGCACAGGTGATGTGTGTCGTGTGAGCACTAGATCCAAATTACTGAGAAGGGTCAGGAACCATATGACAGGGACTCTTAGATCCCAGCACAGTTGTTTGCACCAGTGCAAAAATTCTGTTACCACATTAACTTCTTGTGTGCTGAAAAACACAATTTTCACAAGATTTAATATCAAGAATTGTTACATGACATCTTCATATAGAAGGACCAAAAAAATACCACACTTAATGTTCTCCTAGGATGACAACTTGTGCTTATTGCTAGTGAGAGGGTGAGCTAAGCTGACAGAGTCCTCACTGAAGCTGCTGGCATGTTTTTCCTGTGGGGGAGAGGACACTCAGCAGGGAGGGGGTGAGATTTGCCAAGAGATGGGCAGAGAAATCAGCCAAGTGTGAGATTCACCACAGCTTATCTGTCAACACCCACCATGGCAAACCAGCCCTGGTAAGCACTGTGCTCCTCACATCAAGCAGAAAAGCATGCTGTGCTGTGGGCAGGACCTGGTGTTGCCAAAAAATAATGCAAGTGTGTGGGAGAGAGCATCTATTTTTTCACCTCTGAATCAGGAAAGGGTCCAACCCAGCTGTGTCCAAGGACAGACTCAATCCCTATTAAGAATGCAAGCAACATGCAAAGGTGTATTTCAAGCTTCTCCACACTCTCCTTGGACAGCACCAGTTGGTGAAAATCTACCTTGTCAGCAGAGCTGGAAATTAGTTCAGTCCCTCTTCTCTTTGTTCCCACTTTTTCATGCCCCCACAGTCACACTGGGCAGAGATCTGGGTTTTGCTATCATTTTTAGAACACTCCTAATCCAGAGTTTTACTACTAGTCACTAGTAGTAATACTAATAGTAACTACTAGGATAAAGCCTGATATACGATAAAAGTCTGAGACAGTTAAAACACTGTGGGTCTTTCCTCTGGGGAAGAAAAGCTACATCTACAAGAGGCCCATAACCACTGTGCACCTGTTTGTAATGAGCACAAATATGGCTCATATTTTACCACTGTCTGTCCCTGAACCAAAGAATGATGTTTGGTATAAGTGGAATCTGCAGTTACCATAAGGGCTTCTTCCCACCACCAACAAAGAATAAACATGTTCTTAGGGTTAGGTGCCTGAATAAATTACTGGGTCTAAGCAACTCACCTCAAGTTAATAGACCTATAGTGACTGCCTGCGTGTTAGTCTTAACCCACAGTAAAAACATGAGAAAAAGTCATTGACTTCAGATGCAGGAAAAAGCTACTGCTCCCACAACTTTTAATACCACAATGAGCTTCAAAAGATGGCACTACCTTTTACATAAACTCAGCCAATATGCAGTAACTTATGACCTATATGGTTTTGAACCCTGAATGTTCATCAGAATCATGCCCCATGGATTTGCCCCAGGCCAGGCCTTAGACTCAGTGCTACAGGCATGCAGTCAGAGTAGTTACTCCAGATTTGAGTTTATAGACCCAGAAGCAGTAGATGGACCCTGTTCTTGGACTATTTAGCTACTGCATGGTTCACCACTTATTGAGCTCAGTTAAAAGAACAAAGCTGAAAAAGTTCCTTAGGCAACCAGTACAAGAAATAAAATATTTGCTCCAATCCCAGCAAGTGTTGTAGTATATTATATCCTTGTTCTCAGCTTTAATACCTTGTTAAAATAGTCAGGAAAGAACACAAAGAGTTGATGAAGGTTGATAGCGAAGAGACTGTCTACTTGCCCTTACTTTCCTCAAGCATACAGTAGAAAAATCTTGTTTAGATTCATGCTCATGTAGAAGCTGAGTATAACAGCATCTTTGCATCTTTACATCTTTAGATGTGCTGGAAATTAAGTACATTTCCTTCCTTTATTTGATTCTATCCATATTTCCTGCTCCCATGACCTCACCCTGCAATACAGGCTAGGCACTCAGATGCTGATAAAAGATGCAATAACGTGTATTGACTTACATCAGCAGTAAGATGTAAGAAGCTTTTACTGTAAGTTGAGCTGTGACCACACCGATACTGAAAGCTTCATCCATGAAATAACACATCCACACTTCTAGTCATGTCATCTTTAGCTACCTCTGCTGTAGAACAGGAATCTCCAGCAGTGGGGTAGAGCAGGGAGCAGGCAAGTGTTTGAGAAATGACTACAGATCTCAAAAATTTCCTTGTGTCCAAACTGTGTTATTGTCCTGATAAAATAGAGGCAGATGTTTTCTATCCCCATATACTGGAATGCAGAGAGTGAGGAAGAACACACTTCACTTCAAGAGATTTTCAGGCTTTGCTCTGCAGAGCTGCTCGAGGAATAGAAAAGCCATCGTAAGGGCAAAATAGCTCAGCATTTTTATGAGCACTAGACCAGAGAAAAGAACTGGCATGGTGTCTGTGTGCTTACAAAAGCATGTGTATCCGCATTCCTCCACTGCAAGCAGAAATACTGGATGGCCTCAATATGCACACAGTTATCTCCGCATAGCAAGAAACAGAGGTTAAAAGAGTCTGTGTTCTTCTGTAAAAAGATTATTACATTGAGACAATCTGCACACAAGGTAGTTAGTTTGAATTTAGGCAAGGATGAATGTCACCTTCTAGCACCTTACACCCAGACAAAAGACCCCCCTTTCTGATTCAATTTACTCCCATTTCTAATGTGGGTTAAACTCAGTTAGCTGAAGCATTTCTCTTCCAGTCTGGCAACTATTGCCAAGACATTCTTCAGAAAGGGAAGTTTATGGAATAAATGACCAGCTTAATGCTTTTGAAATAATTTGCTGGGACAAAGCTTGCCTGGTGTTTTGAAGTTATGATGCAGAAAGGTAAAATATGTTGACTAAAAAAGCCGCTTCTGCTAGTGCTGGGTTAAATAATGTACAACGATCTATTTCTTTAGCTACCTTTTTAATCCTGAAAAACTATGGCTGGGAAACAAAATGTATATTATTTTGATTAAATGTTTTAAAAGCCATTCAATGCATTCCTTTGCAAATCTCATTAGGTTTTACTCTTCTAAATGGCAGTGAACGCTTTCTTTGTTGACAGGACAGTAAACACGCAAACACACAGTAACTATGCCATAACTTATGCTTTATGAAACAGCAAAGTAGACGTGGCAGAGATTTTATGAAGTTCTGGTGGCTCAAAGACTTAATCTTTAAGAAAAAGATCTATTTTGGAAAGCTAGCAAGAATATATTTAACTTGTTATCAACCCAAGGGATAATCCTGAAAATGGAATGTTTGTGCCTTCAAACTGCAAATTAAGGTCCATAAAATAGGAACTGTGGCACCAGGAAATCCCTCTGATAATTATGAGTCATCTCACATGTCCCTTATTTTCCCAAGCAAATGCAGAAACTTTGGGGTTTTAAACAGAAATACACGAAGTGCTTATATATTTTAAAAGTATTCCCACTCCACAATGCTCAAAAAAAAAAAGTGAGATTTTTGGCACTGCTGCATCCATGCAGACTCAGTTACTAGAAAGTAGCCTTTTACTCAGCACAGTATTATACAGGTTTAAAGGGAAAATCAAACAAAAGCATTTTTGTTAAACAAAAATGTAATTAGGTCTCAAGTAATTTTTACTTTCTGTATTTCTAATACTCCCTTATTGACCTGCAAGGCAGAGGGAGACTAAACAGCTCATTGCTATTTTTTTTTTGTGGATCTGGTATTTGGAAGCTGAGCAGTTCACTAACACTTAAACCATATTTCAGTAATGATGCAGCAGTCAGGGATATGGGACACCTAATATAGCAAGATAGAGGATCTGCGGTTATTTACATCCCAGACCCATGCAGAACAATGCATACGCTGAGCTTTTCTTGCTCATGTTACCAACAGGAGCGTTATTCATTATGTAGAAGTTTCAGTCTCCACTCTAAAAAACAGACTTGCTCACATAGAAGAAGATATGCTGGGCCATAGACACAAAGGTTCTTACTGCTAATCAAGGCATGATTCTGATCTCAGTGCCACCTATGAAAAATAGGGTTGAATAGAGATCCTTTAATATAAAAGAAAATCAGCTTCTGGTCCATTTGAAGGAAAAAAAGCCTTATGACTAGGAATGCAGGAATCTCAGTACTGGTTTAATCAGATAGCATTTACTTTTCAGAAAATAAAACAAGTAATTGATGTTCAAACAAAGCAATTGAATGGTCAGGGCACTTAAAGTCCCTATTTTGCACTTATACTCTCACCTGGACTTTGTGGCAGTGTGCTGAATGACTTCGGATTTTCCCAAGGAAGAAAGAATCACGAAGTATCACTTGCACCTGTGTTTGATGCCTCTTCTGTTACACTCACAGTGAAGAAACCACCACCACCACAGACACATACCCAAATACTCTATCTCTCAATGCGAATATATGATCTCTGGTGAAGGGTGACACAAGGAAGGATTCTCCCACTGAGGTGTTGGTTCTTTTGTTAGCCAAGCTCCAATGCAAGACAGCTGGATACAGCTCTTGCCATTCTCCTTCCTCGGTAGGCACCCACCAGTTAGCTTGCCTCACACACCTCTGAGGATGACACATACTGTTTCATGGTGGGGCTGCTGAATTCCCAGCTTCTTCAAGGCGTGCTTGCAGATAACCTGGGTTCTCCATTAAAGAGTGTCTGGGCTGACTTTTAGGCAAAATGAAACAGAAGAAAAGTACTATCTGAGTGTTACAGCCTGCATAACTGAATGTCTCAGGTCTGAACTGACACAGACAGCAAATTTGGTTCACCAGGAGAATTATCATGAGAACAGCTCTAGCGAGTCTGCATATTTTAACAGCTTAGGAAGGTCATTTCGTTCTCGCGGTTGACTTCCACTGCTCTTCAATATTGGTCAAGAAAATTTCATCTTCCATGAAGTGTAATTTGTGCAGCTGGTTATTTTTAAATAACACATGCTTCTGCATAGCAAGAAGGGAAATTAAGGAAGCAAAATAGCCCATAATGTTCTTTTCTATCTGGTTAATAGGCTCCACATGTATTATTCTATTACAGATAATTCTAACATGTAATTTAGTGGGTTGTACTGTCAGTACATCCTGCCATTCTGCCAGAGACAGCAGCTCAAATACCATGCTGACAGCTGATAATGGCAGGATATCTTCAGGGCAGCAGATCCCCCCGATGGAGGGTGAGGAAAGGCAAGCAGGAGCTATTTGAGAAACCAGGAATCATCTGCCACGCAAAGCTAGTAAGAAAACTATGAGAGAAAGGATGAGGGAAAGCAAAGGCCAGGCTGAGCAGCACCCACAGCCCTCCAGCGGAAGATGGGGCAAGGGGCAATGTATCATCTGCAGATGGTGCCCCTTGCAGGGTTGGCAACCCAGGCACCCGCAACACATTGGGTCTCACTGCTGATGTCCTGAGTGCTGTTTTGACAGGAGGCTATCGTGAAACTCCTTGTTTAACACACCCCACTGAAACAAATCCAGTGGTTACTAGCCCCAAACTGCTTCAGCAATGAGTCCAGCTTAACCTGAGTCATATTGTCAGCTCCCAGACACTACCTGCATGCAAGAGCTGAGAAATAAAGCTAGCTGCATTAGGAGCAGCATTGGTGACATATATTGGCCCACTTTCTGCTGATGCAGAGTATGCAGTTGGGCACGGTGCAGGGCATAGAGAGGTGCAGGGGTGTCCAGCAGCGCTGTGGCTGCAGCTACACAGACTGGCAGTGCCCAAGCACACTCTGCATTTTCAAGTATGCCAAATTTATGCCAGTGCTGTGCAGCTGATTGTACATCAAGCCTGTTCATATGAAACATGCATACTGTGTGTTCTAGTAAGTGCAGCTTATGAATACAGCTAGAGGAAACAAAACCTCCTTTAAGCACATGAAGCAATCAATACATCTTTTTCTCTTCCACATCTATGTTTTGCATTGCATTACTGAAGATGACATGCCAAACAGCACAAAGATCCCATGTTCATCCAGTGGCTTTGCACTATGGAGCTCCAGTCTGAGTAGGGAGACAAAGAGAAAGTAATTGGTGATAGATGCAGAGCTGGAGTAGGCACAGCAAAAAAGCATCAGGAAAACACTGGGAAAAAAATACTCAGAAAGGAAAGTTGTGAATTTGGATTGCTTGGAAAGCTGAGGAGGATGCTGGTGGCTTTTTGAACTTGCCCATTTGGTTTCTGGGATGGACACTTGAACTTCTGATCATTAACTGTAGACAGATTTATCTTTTGTGATATCAAGACTCTGGACTTAAGCATTCATACAATATATCCACAGAAATAGACTTTCTGTTTCTAATGAATAAGGATTTGCATCTAAACACCATGATTTGAAAGGGCACTTTTTTTGATCATCGGGCCCAGGCAAGGTGTTTGTATACACACATCCACTAATATTTAGCACTTTTATATTTTAACCCTGTGATAGACTAGGACCAACACAACAGACTAAATCCAATATTGAAAACTCTGTCTAGTAATGAATATATTCCTGTCTCAATTCTTTAAACAGTAAGTCATATATATGTCTTACCATGTTGTGTCCCATATCTGCCACAAAGGACAGGCTACAGTTTGATCCAAGGAGCTATTTCAGTGATAGCTTGGAAATACAGAAGTCATTAGAGCATTCTGGCAACTGAAAAATGCCATCTAAAAAGAAGACATAGTAGTGTTTGTTTTTGCCTTAGAGTGGTGTTGGTGTAGTCAGCGTATGCCTCTCACTCAGTTTGCAGGTCACCAGCATGGGTGAAAGGGCACCTCAGTATCTAGCTGTGAAAGGAACATTTATCTTTCAGAGGACAGAGGTGCATGTCCTAGAACAGTTGGGATGTTAATAAAACTCGACACAAAACTGAATGGCCTCTGCTGTAACAGACTCACCGTATGTTTCTGACTGTTTCTCTGACATCCCCTACGTTAAGCAGTATGTAGATTACTTAAAATTATCTTTCATTTTTTAAGGTAGGTTTTTCCCACAGACCTGTTAAATAGAACCTTGCTTCTTCTCTTTTTATGCAGCCTGAGCAAAAGACGTGGCCATGATTGCTCACAGCATGGATAACAACAGCGGTACTGTTGTTCTCCCTACCTTCCTGCTCCTGCTGCAGAGTGAGAGCTACCCGGACAGCCCCATCCCTCCTGCTGGCTATGAGATGACAGCATCACCCACAGGACCCAGCTCAAGCAGGAACCACACTGCCTCGCTGTATGATCTGCAGCAGGGGGAAATTACAGCAGCCAGCATGGTTTTGGGAGCATTGTGGCTGGTGTCCCTTGTTGGAAACTCCCTCGTTTGCTTAGTGATCCATCGGAGTAGGAGGACACAATCCACCACCAACTATTTTGTTGTCTCCATGGCTTGTGCAGACCTGCTGACTAGTGTCGCAAGCGTGCCCTCCGCGCTGCTTCAGTTCACCTACGGCAGGTGGACACTGGGGAACGCGATGTGCAAGCTGGTAAGGTACATCCAGCACATCACCCCTGGAGTCCAGATATATGTGCTCCTCTCTATATGTGTGGATCGATTCTACACTATTGTCTACCCCCTGAGCTTCAAAGTGTCCAGGGAGAAAGCCAAGAAAATGATTCTGGCCTCTTGGCTCTTTGAGGCTGCATTTGCATCACCAGCTTTCCTTTTCTACAGCTCCAACAGTGACAACCACTGCAACTTTTTTCTCCCCAGATCTTGGGAAGGAGTTACCTATGGTGTCATACGCCTCTTGGTGGTGTTTTTGATGCCGTCTACCCTCATTGTCTTCTTCTACCAGAGGGTCATCAAGTACATTTGGAGAATAGGCACCGATGGCAGGACTGTCAGGAGGACAACAAATACTGTCCCAAGAGCAAAAGTGAAAACCATCAAAATGTTCTTAATGTTAAACTCAGTCTTTCTCCTCTCCTGGCTCCCTTTCTACATGGTACAGTTGTGGCACCCACAGGAAATCAACTACAGAAAGAGCTCCCTGGTTTTCCTGTCCATCACCTGGATCTCCTTCAGCTCTTCAGCTGCTAAGCCAACCATCTACTCTGTGTATAATGCAAACTTCAGACGAGGAATGAAAGAAACTTTCTGCATGTCTGCCATGAAATGTTACAGAAGCAATGCATACACCATCACCACCAGTTCCAGAATAGCCAAAAAGAATCATGTTGGGATCGCAGATATCCCAGCTCCGGCCAAAACTGTCATGAAAGACTCCATCTACGATGCTTTTAACAGAGAAGAAAAGGAAAAAAAGGTTGCCTGGCCTATTCAGTCCAATCCCCCCAATACATTTGTCTAGGTGGCTGCATTGCTTTGAAGAAACCACTATGTACCCACAGAACAAGGAGCTTTATATCCTTTCTGAATATTGATGTATATTTACATATTTTTAACACAGATTTGGGGAAGAAAACAAGATGTTTTATTTTATTAAATGCCTTGATTTTGATGTGTCCAGTTTATTTAATTCCCATTACCTTCTGCTTTCTGGGAATACTCTCCCTGAGTCACGAGCATCCCTTTTCTACAAAACACGAAAGTTCTTAGACTCTCCCGAGACAGGCAAAAAAGGGCAGGAAGAAACACTGCTTTTTTGAATCCCTGTCATTGGCCGCTGTGTATCAATGCATATATCCACCCAAGACCATCTATACTTCTGTCTGTTATGTCCCTGCAAATACCACTGCACTGTGGTTTTCCTTCTTGTCCAGGCCCCATGAACAAGAGGTCCATAGGCGAGCAGTCAGGCTTAATCCTGACATCAGTGGTGAAACTCCCACAGCCCCACAGGGTCAACATCAGTCCAGCACTGAATGCTTTTGCACCTTCATTGTTGCTCCTCTCCAGAGGTCTTGTGGTCCAAATCACCTCCTCTCAAGCTGCTTCTACACACACCTTAGTGCATCCACCCAGATGATGGGGCTGGGCACAGCCTGAGAGAAGACCTGCTGGTCAAAGCAGTGCCAGGCACACAGGGACTCCTCACGCTTCAGTTTGGTGTCTCTTGTGGCCTGAGTCCCTTCTGCTGAGGTTTTCTGCACTCACATACTTTCCTGGCAGCATCCTCCTCCATGGGAGCACCTTTGAACAGGTCCCTTACAGGCATCCCAGAGATGGGCCAGTAGACAGCTGTGGCCTCAGGTGGAGCTGGCTCCTGCTGCTCTTTCTCTGCCAGCACAGAGAGAAAACAACCCAACAGCACCAGTCAGGGCTTCATCTTCCCATCAGTGTGGGAAGGAAGATGGCACTCTCTGTGCCATCTGCACTTTCTGGAACACACAGGCTGGGTTTTGGTGGGGGTTTTGTCAATTATTGACCTCAGTAATAAGAAATGGGCTGAATCTGTGAGATGAAAACTGATTTATTCTCTTAATTCTCACAGTATTTAAAAAGTAAAGCAATTTGCCCTCAGAAAACACAGATAACATATGTCTGGTTGGTGAATTCCCTTCACTCTGCCCAATCAATATGTCCCCATGAGCTGGACATGTGGAAGGTCCAGGCCAGGCTGCTGCAGCATTTGCCTGGGAAGTTTCCTTTTTGCTTTCCTACAGTGTCTACAGGAGTCCCACAGGGTTTAGACCAGACATCCATCCATGCCAGTGTCTTACTGCCTACTGCAGCCATCAGCAGGTGCTTGAAGATAGAGCGTAGGTATCAGGGAAGCTACAGAGTGGCTTCCTGACACCTCATTCTAGTCTCTGGCAGTCGCTGCTAAGAATCATATAATCATAGAATAGTTAGGGTTGGAAAGGACCTTAAGATCATCTAGTTCCAACCCCCCTGCCATGGACAGGGACACCTCCCACTGAATCATGCCACCCAAGGCTATGTCCAACCTGACCTTGAACACCGCCACTGATGGAGCATTCACAACTTCCCTGGGCAACCCATTCCATGCCTCACCACCCTTACAGTAAAGAACTTCGTCCTTATATCCAGTCTAAACCTCCCCTGTTTAAGTTTGAACCCGTTACCCCTTGTCCTAGCACTACAGTCCCTAACGAAGAGTCCAAACCCAGCATCCCTATAGGCCCCCTTCAGATACTGGAAGGCTGCTATGAGGTCTCCACGCAGCCTTCTCTTCTCCACGCTGAACAGCCCCAACTTTCTCAGCCTATCTTCATACGGGAGGTGCTCCAGTCCCCTCATCATCCTCGTGGCCCTCCTCTGGACTTGTTCCAACACTTCCATGTCCTTTTTATGTTGAGGACACCAGAACTGCACACAATACTCCAAGTAAGGTCTCACAAGAGCAGAGTAGAGGGGCAGGATCACCTCCCTCGACCTGCTGGTCACACTCATTTTGATGCAGCCCAGGATACGGCTGGCTTTGTGGGCTGCGAGCGCACACTGCCGGCTCATGTTCATTTTCTCATCAACCAACACCCCCAAGTCCTTCTCTGCAGGACTGCTCTGAATCTCTTCTCTGCCCAACCTGTAGCCGTGCCTGGGATTGCTCCAACCCAGGTGTAGGACCAAGAACTAACACCTCTCACAGGGTAGCTGCCAAAAAGCAGTGCGTTCACTAAATACAGAGAAGGTCCAGAATGGGCTTAGTCATAAAATTCCACAGGTGGGAAAGAACCCTCCTCCCTCCACCCCCCCAACCCCCCCCCCAGCTTTTCAGGCCCCATCTGAGTGGATTTCAAGAGAGCTTTCCCTGAGAATCAAGGTTTTGACCTCTCGTCAGTTGAGAACCTCAAGCGCTTTTTTTCCTATTCACTATTTCCTTCTCAACTAGCTCTGACAAAGTCAGTACCTGGTGAATAGCTGCTCCTCACCCACACTCTCTGTGCCTTTCCTGCGTTTGCAAACATCTATCATGTATTCTCTCAGTTATTTCTTTTCTGTACTCAAGAATTTCATTCTACTCAGTGATTTCTTGCACAGAACTGGCTCCAGACCAGGCTCTCCTTGGAGCACCCTAATGTAGCAGCCAGGGCTTGGCCAAGCATCCTCAAATCCAGAGTACCAGAAGTCATTTCATTCTCCAGTCATCCTAATAGTGCCGTGGAAGCTTTGATTGCAGGTGTTACACTGGAAGACTGTGCAGGTGACAGTTACCCCTCCACATACTTAAAACTTAAACAGTGGAGATCAGGGCTAGATATGAAGAAGAAGCTCTTCACTATGAGGGCAGTGAGGCGCTGGCACAGGTTGCTCAGAGAAGCTGCGGCTGCCCCTTCTCTGGCAGCATTCAAAGGCAGGTTGGACATGGCTTGGAGCAGCCTGGTCTAGTGGAAGGCGCCCCTGCCCACGGCAGGGGTTGGAACTAGATATTCTTATGGTCCTTCCCAACCCAAACCATTCCATGGTTCTATGATTCTATGACTCTATGATTCTATTTCAAAATCTCTAGCTCCCCACTGTATGTCTAAAAGAGACATCCCTCAACCACAACCTCCTCAGAGAAGGAGTAGCTTTTTATTCTGCTTTCAAAGCAAATGTGGCACAGCTGGGTTCCTGCTCGTGCCTGGGTACTGGAAGTGCTGCATTAATGAAAGTTAATAGACCAAGAGCAGCAAGTACTACAGGGTGTATTAAACACACTTGGGTACCTTCCTTTCCTGTCAGGAGGGAGCAGAAGCACACGTGGTGGAGCCCAAGCTGACATCCTCTGAAAAGACTCTCACGCTGGCAATGTGGGTGGGGAAACTCCTTTGTTGAGAAACAATCCTGTATGTACAGTAGAAAGCTTCCTTCTTCCTCCTCTACCATACAAAGTATGGTTGTGAGAACCCTCACGGATTGCAGGAACACTTCCAGTATCTATTTCAAAATTCAGAAATCCCCATTAAATGAGGGTCTGGGATTTCTCATTGAAGTCATTAGCAAAAACTCCCATGAACAGGGAGGAGAGAGGATCTTGTAACTGAGACAAGACCAATGTTTTCTGTGTGGTTCATGTTCTGAGCAGGTTATTTCTCCCTTAAACATCACCATATGCTTGGTTTTTCTTTGCCACTTAGTTACCGCTGTCACAGTAAAATCAGACCTAGGGTAAGCAGGCCAGGTCAACCTTGCAATGTTATTTTTGATGTTGGGTTGTGAGACTGAAACCCAACAGTTGTTCTTTTGGTTAGTAGCTTTATTAAAGAAATGGGTCTGGACAGGATAAGTCCTGAGATTGTGGAAGACCACAGCAGTCACAGTTGCCCAACTCCTGCTAGGTCTGATTCCAGAGGGTCCCAGGTTCCTTCAAGTCAACATGAATATGAGTGCATGAGGCAGTCTTTCTATCTGGACATAATGGACAGGACAGGCCATGACAGTCACTGTCCTGTCAAGGTGCAACCAGAGATACTGTAAGGGGCATAGTCCTTGAACAGCTAGACCCCAAAGATGTTCCAGTGGATGTTGCCTGTGCACTTCCAGCCCACAGAAGAGGGGCAGTCCGCAGACCATTACAGATCCCAAAGGAAAATACTGCTGCAGCCACCACATGCAGCGGCTGCTGCTCTCAAACCTGCTCCACTGCTGAAAAGGACAGGAGAGAGGCAGTCCACCTCTAAGGTGCCAGCACCATGCTGCAGACCGACAGCCTGCCAGAGGTCGTTTCACATGGAAAGCCCAAAGAACACGCTGGCAGGTGTGAAACCACAGGCTTCTGTGCAGCCTTCCCTCTTCTGAACTCAACCACGTTCCCCCACCCCCCAGAAGCTGTAGAACGACACAAGCCGGCCACGAAAAGTGCCATGACACAACAGGTAGGGACAGTGTCCCCAGATTGAAGGAGCTGGCAGTTCTGCCCTGAAATCATGAGCCTACCTGGCCCTGCGGCCATCAGTGAAGTCTGGAGGTTGGCTTTCCTAAACCACCTTTTGCTATCAGTAAAGCCCAGTCACAGCACTATCAGCGTGAGTGTGACTCTGCTTGTATAGCTTCTTTTAGCCAAACTATACTGGTAAAAACTCATCTTCACAAACACAAGCTGCACCTGAACTTGGAGGAGTTGGCCAGTGCAGCTGTCCATTTATGCAGTTCTACTGATAAACCTTCCTGATTTCTACTTCTATATGACACAGCTTTTGGTAGAGTTAAAAAAGATTATCCAGAGCAATCAAATACATCCCACTGCTTCAATTGCTGACAGATCCTAAGTCTGAAAAGCCAGCCTTCACCACACAGCACAAGCAAAAGGAGCAGTGATGGGCCTGTATGTTGGGTGCATATGTACATGCTCACTCCCATCTCCTTCCTTTTGCTTTTTACCAAGTTCTGCCAGGCCTCTCAATCCATTACCCCATCAGCTGTGGCTGCTGACCAGGCTCACACCCCAGTGAACACTGTGCTTCTGGAAGAGGTGCCTAAGGAAAGGTTGCCTGAGCCACCTCAGCAGCTCCAGCCCTCAGGTAACATCCAGTCACTGACAGCTTGGCACTGCCACTGTTAGGGCTGAAGAAAACACCATAGTACAGCGGTGATGAGATGGAAAATATCCGGGAGCTTCACTTTTGAAATGGCAGCTACTCCACACTTAGTGTTGACTTTGGAAACCTGCAATGAAATGGATGGACACTGACAAGTGCTGACCTGGCGACAGAGCAAAGAGCAAACTTCCCCATTACTTCCATCATTTTAGGACAGTTAATGGATGGGTTTGATAGCACCCATTCAGGTCCTTCTGGTCCTTCTGGTCTGCCAAGGCCCCGGAGATGCCAGAGACTCAGAAGGAAGATCATGTATTATCTAAGCAAGAAATGGAAAATGATGCAGGATTTGCCTGATCAATATGAACAAATCTCTCCACACTCCCTCACAACTCCTCATTGCCAACATAGTGTTTCAGTGATACATCTAAAGCAACAATAAAGCTAACAAGGTGTGGGGAAAAAAGGAAGATTGGCAAGGAGGATTATAAATACACTCAAGTGACCTGCACCCATGTAGAACACATATATCATCCTAATTGTTGTTTAGCCTTGTCTGTAGGACAGGTAGAACATCTGTGTTTTGGTAACATAAGCGTGTGACAGAGGCAGCTTGATATTCCTGCCCTGCTGTAGGAGAAATCAAGGCACTGTGGTAAACTATGCCTGCCCTGAAACACAGCTGAAACCAGCAGGTTCAATGATCCTCTAGCATGGACTGAGCATCATGGTGCCTGCATCCACGCTTGTGTGCCTCTGCTGGGTGCTCCTTTGGGGCTCCCTAGTTGGTGAGGTAACGAAAATAAATTTACTCTTTGCATTTCATCCATGGTTTGTGGTTGTTTCTGTGTCCCACGTCCTGCCTGTGCCGGCTCACACGGAGAGGTGTGGAAACTTCAGGACTAAACCAAGCAATGCTTCTCAGATAAAGGTATCTTGAAGAATCCACACTTTAATGTGGGAATAGCCAGCAACTGTCCCTGGAGCTTCACACGGTTCTCGAGACACTGCGTACCCCAGAAAGGTTGGTTAGGTGCCCAGCATGCCAGCCACTGCTTCTGCGTGGGTACATGTGTGTGTTCATGAGCACACGTCTAAGCAAGGAGGAAGCCAGCAGACATGGGCTGAAGCTGGCAGATCTATAAGGGCAGGTTTGGCACTGTGCAAACAAAACCTCCCAGTTCACAAACACATCTCAGCCCCATCTGCAAAGGAGCAGTTCTGGGAGAGAGGACTCCTCGGTCTCTAGCCCATTCACCCCTCAGTCTTAAATGTTTTCTGCGTAAGAACATGACACAGTGCCAACCATCAAACATTTTTTTTCCATTAAGTGGACATCCATTAAGTGGAAATTCCATCACTGCCGTTTACTTTAGGTATCAAGTGGCTTGTACTTGAGAATTACTATTACAAATCGTCAAATTATGTGTGCGTCCCCCCCTTTTTTATTTCAGCAGAAAGTTGGATTTTTGGCTACACATACTTTACAAATTTCCAGTTGGGGTGAGGGCTAGTGAGAAGCAGACACACACCACTTGAACCTATTTTTCAGCCAGCCTCCTGGAGGTGATAGTGAGGTGGCTATCACTCATAATTAGACTTAAGAGTTTCCATATGCCCAGTTAAGAATCCCCTGAGTTTTCGAAGTCTCCTCAACTCAACCAGTTTGACTTCAGAATTAACTGACATTGATTTAGGAGTGGGTTTTCCAAGGTGTTGAACGCATGCCATCGATTTTAGCTGAAATCCTGAGTGCTCAGCCTTTCTCAGTATCAGATCCTTCCTGTTTAAAAGAACAAAAAGCAGATTTGAAGCTTATTAAAGCCAGACCCATGCACTCAAAGGAAGGGTTATTATCCCCCTAAGTGATTTTGTAAGTTAATATGTCTTTATTAGTTGGCTCTTTTCAACCGAGCAAGTGTTGTGGAATAGGCCATTATGAATTACATGAGCTTTATTTGAACTGGCTTCTAGTAAAACATAGCACACCTACTGGAAGACTGTTAAATAAATGTCACCTTCTGGTGAGCAGCCTGGCCTAAACCACGGATTTATTCTTCATTACTGCTAACACACACAAAGTCTTCTTTCAGTTTACCGCACGGATAAAATTCAGAAGTGGCACAGACAGCAGTAATTCCCTTGTGCTCAGCATCTCAACCATTTTAGGCCAGCTCTTGACTTAGTCCTACATTTGTGGGGAATAGAAAAGATTGCATTACCAAATAATTTCATTTGTCCTCACCTTATACCTGGCCAGACACATTCCATCACATGTACAAGTAAAAGCAAGAGATGCTTTTGTTTCCACGGTTTGGGGAGGAGGGACTGATCAGGGCCTTTAATTTTGTTGAGGGCATGTAGAATTAGACAGCATAGACAACATGCGCATAGGTGTAATTACCCATCTTATTTCCAAAGGCACTACAGCACTTCTCTACATCCCTGGAGATTTAGTCACCACTGCTGTACACACTCTTCAGAGCCTCTCTCCACACTGATCCAAATACAGGAAGGAAAATGATTAAGTGACATCCAAAGCCAGAAAGATTTCAGATTATTTACCAGTTAGCTGTAAATGCAGCAGGAGTAGCCCTGATTTTCTTATTAACTCACAGCATTGCTGGGAGCTGATCTGCTGTCAGGCTTTCTGCAGACTCTGAAACACCTCTTGCCACATTATTGACTTAGTCTTTTATATTGATCCAGAGCATCTTTCTCAGAATGAAGTCTTGAGGATGTACATCTTTTTCCTTAAGAGGAGGGATGTTAGATGTGACCCTTGGCCCTCCTACCAGGAGCTGCGCTGCCAGTACCAGCCTACGGCAGAAAGCATCAAGAATTCAGAGCTAACCCATGCATAATCTTAGAACACCAGCAGAAGGCAGCCACCACTTCAGAACAGGCCAGAAAGAAGTTAGATAAAGAACTATTTCAAAATATTTCAAGGGAGGGTGATGCAGCACAAGGTGGCTCTCCATAAATTGCTCTTGAACTGTCAACAGAACCCATAACTCCCACCCAAGAGCTCCAGTCCTGGGTGCAATGACAGACACACTGCCGTTCCACTACCACACTACTGTTCACTGCCCCCAAGTAGGGGCTCCCACCTGTGTACCCTGACACTATTACTAGCCAGCGCCTGACAGCCATACAATGGTTTTGATGGTAAAATTACCTAGTGGTATTTTAAAAGACCACTTCCTGCTTGTTGATAGCATTAACCGTCATGAGAAATTCCTATCAAGGTAACAAAGCATTTGGTGTTTTGTCTTCAAGTGAAATAAAAATCTCTTTCCTCCACTAAAAATCGATTCATACTAGTAAATATTTTTTTAATGTACATTCCACATTTCAGGTATTTTACGCTATTGTGGATGCTTTGCTTGAGAAAGGACACAGGAGGAACGCCTTTGATTGAAAACGAAACTTTAAGCAGTCTACCAAGACTCCCCACAGATCTGGAGCAGAGTGTAAAAGGACAGACTTATTGCAGGGGCTTTTGTAGCAAGAGCAGAGTGTGCATAGAACATACAATAGCATCAGCCTTGCACAGTTAGAGCTCGCACTGCACATACGCAGAATCGAATTCAGTGCAACCTCATCATTAGCATGCAGAAATCTTGCTAGGAGGTGGTACCTCTCTTTAGTCTTCCCAGCTAACCTCCAGCTTGGTGAAAGAAGGAACAATGATCTGTACAGAAAAAAACTCCTCGCAGAGCCCAACTACCTGCCTGCCACACTGATCTAGAAATGAGTGCTCCTCAGACTTTACAGCACACTCCGTAAGTCGTTACTTACATAAAGGATTTTTTTCCCCAGCTATTGCAAAACCAGCAGCATTCTCACCCTAGTTCTCCGGATTACTTTCTTCTAAATTTCCCTGAAACCACACTTCATTTCTCAAAGGTTTTTTAACTTATACCATAGAATGGTTTGGGTTGGAAAGGACCTTAAGATCATCTAGTTCCACCCCCAACCATGGGTAGAGACATACTCATGAGGACAGCAAAAAAGATGGTTCAGTAACAAAAAAAATAACTGTATTTTACAATTAATAATATATTAATATTTAAAGTTACAGCCGATGATTGTATTTTTGACAGACCAACGCAAAGCCGTGTTAATAACAGGCAGATTTGTTCAGTTTATATGACTTATTTCATGCAAGGAGCATGATTCAGAAAAAACTGCAAGGTGAATGGAAGCAAGCCTGAGAGGCCATTCATCATTGTGCCTACGTTTTTTTATTAATACATCCACAGAACTGCAATTGTGCTCATTCCACAAGCAGTTCATGGCAGAGGGATTAAAACAGACAGCCTTTATAATCATTCTCCAGCTGTCAGTCAGCCTTTTTTATCTGCTAGCATGTGCAGACAATATCAGCTCCATTAACAATGCCACTCCTTTAGTGTGGTGATGACAACGATGACAACATTAAGCAGCTACTGCAAAAAGACACAAGATTACGTAAATCCAGAAAGCTGTAGTAGTTAATTGGCTGTTTCTCAAACACCTGCAGTAATCCACTTTGGTTCCATTGGTACTTTAGTAATTAAAAAGCTAATTCCTATTTTATTTCAGAAGGCAAGAAGCCCTAAGAATAAAGTAATGAGAAATGCAGCTTGCTGAAGGGAGAATGGAAATGCTCTTGGTTCTCATCAACAGTCCCCTGCAGTATAAGTGAGCTATCACCCTGTGAAGGTTTACACAGATACTGGTCACAAGAGCAATTAGCTGAGCAGAAATCCAGGAGATACCTCTGTCCCCTGTCTCTAGCTTAGATTCCAGACAAGATTTTAGGTTTAAATGGAAAACTAACGCTATTACTCTGTTTGATGAAACCTTTTCTGGCTAATGTTCATGAGGTAAAGGCCTTGGGGCCAAAATTTTCTTTCTTGCAAACAAATTCTCCTCTAGCTCCATAGAGTGTTTCAGGTACATAAATCTAAGCAGAATTCACCCTTTTGTTTAAGAACCTTGTCACTGGGCAAAAAATGCTGGGCAACCCGCAATTATACAGAAATACAAGTAACAGAATAATCTAAATCTCAGTGTTTCAAATGAAAGAAGACATACAGCTTTGTAAGTAGTGCAACTGTTTCAACACATGCCCAACATCTATGACTGCACAATGTTGTCATTGCTGTCTGCTGCCATTGTATGCTAACAGTGTCACCTTCCTCCTGATCATACAGCTAAACGGAACCACAGAATGATTTGGGTTGGAAAGGAGCTTAAATACCGCATGGCTCCAACCCCCTGCCACAAGCAGGACACCTTCCATTAGACCAGGTTGCTCCAAGCCCCGTCCAACCTGGCCTTGAACACTGCCAGGGATGGGGCAGTCACAGCTTCTCTGGGCAATCTGTGCCAGTGCCTCACAACCTTCATAGTGAAGAATTTCTTCCTAATGTTTAATCTGAATCTACCCTCTTGCAGTTTAAAACCATTCCCCCTTGTCCTGTCCCTACAGGCTGTTGTAATTCTTGTAGGCCTCCTTTAGATACTAGAAGCTGCCCTAAGGTGTCCCCAGAGCCTTCTCTTCTCCAGGCTGAACAAGCCCAACTCCCTCAGCCTGTCTTCACAGGAGAGGCGCTCCAGCCCTCAGAGTATCTTTTGGCTTCCTCTGGACATGCTCAAGCAGGTACATGTCCCTCTTGTACTGGGGGTCTCTGAGCAGTAAGAACGCTTGAACAAGCGCTCTGTGGTGAGCTGGTATCAGCACCACTTCTGCTAGGCTGCAGAACAAGAAGCAGGTCCAGAGCTACCAAGGATGATGATAATTATTAAGAGCTTGTAGCGCAGAACGGGTATTTATGCTGTTACCAAGAGCTTAAAATGCAGAAGGGGTATTCAGGGTAAGTTGGTGGGCGTGACAGCGCACGCTGCAGAGGCAGAGAGAAACAGGTGAATAACCCCTGGTTTTATGTAGTCCTCCGGAAAAAGAACCCTTGATGGCTTTTGAAAAACAGCTGCCAGGTCACTTGGGGAAGAAAGGAGATACGCAGAATACTGTTTTTCTGTAGGGAAAGAGGAATGCATACTGAGAAGTCGATTTCAAAGGGTAAAGAAAAAGCACAGAAACGGAAAACAGAAAACACTGACCTAGCAACACAGCAAGATCTATGTTTGATCGGGAGTACGAAAGGATCGTTCTTACACCAGCAGGAATTCGGAGCATGCCACATAAGGAGATGGTGCAGTTGGAGGACACTGCTGGTATGTTTTACTACAAGAATACACAGCATTGCTGTCGCCAGCCCTGTATAACTTGATCAAAATGTATTTTGAAAGCTGCCATGAGAAAGAAGGTATGAAGAAAAGTCACCTTTCATAGCAAGCTACTTCTATTCACATGGAACACCTTGTCTCATGAAAACACACACTTAATCCGCTTGTAGTCTTACTCACAAATCCTTCATCATTAGAATACCTATCAGCTGCAGCATAGTTAAGAATGTCACCATTACCCACCCTAATATAGAAAGATCATACAGAAGAATAGTATGAAGCAGCAGTTAGTGTTAGCATTGATCAGGCCAGTTGTGAGTTATAGGCAGACACACAAAAAAGCAAGGCAAATCCTGTACTAGTTATAGAAGCAAAACTCCTACCTCTCAAGTGCTTTTAATGGAGGAAACAAAGAAACTGAAAGTCAGTTATTTAGGGGGCTGGGTTTGGTTTTTGTTTTAATGAGTTGTTGTTGACGATCATTAGCTGAACAATGATAGCATTTTCTAGTTAAAATGTAAAGATAAAATACAAATAATGGTATAAATAATATCAAGCAACAGTCTTTGCAGAAATTGCTTAAGGCAATTGCTGCGACTGACACTACAAATTCTACTTCTATATCCACCTATACAAATCTATACATTCCATAGGTACAGCACCAGTTGAATTTTAGTCCATTGATGTGCTATTTGGTATACAATACCTCAGATTTCACTGAGGATTAGAAGCTTCTGTTTTCCCATACAAATTCACAAGAGTCACACAAGAAATTCAGTTAGTGACATAACTTACACAGAAATTAATACTCAGCAGCACTAAGAGCAGGACACTCACAAGCTGGTGTTTTGCCTTGCTTACATACAGAAGGTATCACATCAGATGATCGTTTGTCACTCATGCTGTATTTCGCAAGCATAATGAGAAAGACCAGGGTTCTTATTTCAGCTTTTCCTCTGATTTCTCTGCATTTTTAGACTAGTCTCACACATTTGGTCCTTATATTAACAGTAATTTCATAGCTAATTATACAGATTATAATTTATTGGAAAGTAGGAAATGGAACTATGATGCCAAATCTCCTCCATCTCTCCTTCATGGGATGCCAGGAAGAACTAGATTCATTATTTATGTAGATTTATCTTCACCCTAAAATGTAAAAGGAAAGAAGGAAAACTAAGTCACAGGCACGCTCACAAAGCTAATCAGGTGTCAGCTGCCAAGGAGGAGAACAGCTTTTTGAAATTTATCTCATCCATTAAAAAAATTAACACCGCTGGCTGATAACATGTCTTTTGAAGAACACTTATTAGAATACAGATTCTTTGACAAACACTTATTATTATCATCAGGTATAAAAGCAGACTGCTTTGGTTTTTTACATATAAATACAAAGTGTTCTCAGGTAAGTGACAAGTCAATTAAATGTATCCACTTTTTAGGAGTCTATGCACAAAGCACATATACAGCATATGAAAAGACAAGACTTACTGCATGGGTGTTTTTTATGAAGTTTCTACTATCTGGTAAATCTTTAGGTTACATTCTCCAAAAGGATTGTGTAACTGTGCAGTGCTCACTCCATCAGCATGAACTGAGTTCAGTCTTATCACCTTACTGTAGTAGAGTTCCAGCGTTGTTGTGAACACCAAATTCTACAGATAGCATTTTCTGAAGACTGTGGATAGTTTCCAGAAGATACCCACCTTTAGCTGGGCAAATAGCTGTAGATAACCATCAGATTTCCATGGCAAGTGGGAAAATGAAGCATTTCCAGGTTTATTTCCTTTCTTCAATGTTTGTGAGAGAGAACTAGCTGCACACACTCACTGCAGGAGAAACGGGTGGAAGGCTGCACCCATCTCACACAAAAAGAAAAGACTAAACCATCCTCCTTTATTTAGGGTACTATATGAGACTCCTAGTCAGTCCTGGTTATACCACTTCTAAGACACACCTCAATATGGATGAAGACTGTAAGCATTCGAGTATCAAATGAGCATGAACCATGAATATTTGTTAGGTTTCAAGGGGAGCTGCTAAACTCTAAACTCCAAAATAAAGGACTCCTGAAGATCCATCTAAGTCCAGAACATTTATAACACAGCACAATCTGCTATGTGATGGAAGCCACAGAACTTTATCTAATTAATGATTGCTGCAGGGAATCCTAAATTTGTAATGAACCACGGCATCTAGAGCAAGTTTGAAAATTGCAGTTAGAGCCTCTAACTATGTATCACGTGTATTTGGGCTTGCAGGACAAACAAGGAAATGGTTTAAGATGATGTACGTTGTAACACATATGCTCCACTTGCATGAAGCACAAAGAACCTGTTAGAACATGGATGCCACTGTTGACACCACAGAGCTGGGCCCAGGCTTGCCAAACACAATCCTGTAATGCCAACTGCTGCCTAAGCCATGAAGCAGGAGCCACCACGATGGGGAACAGATGAAAACTGTTGCTCATTGCAATGAGAAATTCCAAGTCTCTGTTTCCTCTATAAAAGAAAACTCCCAAGAAGTTTCTTGCTTGGTATCACAGAAAGTGACATAAAGAAAAAGTGAAGGGAAGAGAGCAAGTAGGGCATTTCTGGTGAGATCAGATCTGCATTTGTCACATTACCTAGTGCTGAGTGGAGCTGTTCCGGTCATGCATACCGTAACTCCTCTGCATGTTTTTCACAACCCTGATTCAGAAAGACACTTAAATATACACGTAACATTTGAAATACACGTTTAATTACAAGACATAGTTTACACGTGAAACTAGACCGGGCAAGTCTAATTCTAACATATTATACTTCTGGCACGATCCTGTTACAAAATCCAACTGCAAAGTTCACAGAGTATACTTTTGGACATCTGGCCTAGGGTTTGGTTTTGTTTGGTATTTTCCCTCCAGAGAATCCAGAAAAAAGACAGGCAAGCATTCAACATAGATAAAAATCCCAAAACTTATGGGTTGGGTTTCTTGCTATTTTTCAGGAGAAACTGCAGTTCAGAGCTTAAAATACAGGGCACAGGGACACAACACAACTCTCGTATCCTCCCCATCTCTGCTTCAGTGTTACTTATCCTTTCTTGATAGTTTTCTATGTCTACACAATAGTTCTAGCAATTGATAACTAAGGACATATGTGGAGGGTCTAGAGGATAAACTTAAAATTATGCTTTACGGATTAATATATGAGTTCTTAGAACGGAATTCTGAAAATAACTATGCTGTACACTGAAATACAGCACTTTATTATTTTAAGTGCTGTTGACTAATTCTGAATTGAGATAACGCTAAACAGACCAAATTATTTCAGTAAAAAGAAGACAACAATCAGTCTAGCAAAGTCATTCATTATAATATTTATTCTATGAAACAAAGAAGAAAACATGAGATTGAAAAATGTTCCATGCACTTCATATAATACAGAGAAAGACATTGTCACAAACAAAAGAATATGAAAGCAAAACCTCCACTGAAAATCCTAAGAGCTACACTCTCCGCATTGCATCATATCAATGCAAAAAGGACATACAGGAGAAAGAGCAGTCTAAAGAAAGTGGCAGGTTATCTGTCAATACCTAAGATGAGCAAACCAGCCTGCAAGAATTTGCCGTCACCTCTCTTACCATAAAACCAAACTGATGTAACTTGCTTTCCTTGCTACCAAATTCTTGGCATTATCTTTGGCTGGGAAACAAGGATAGCATAGCAAAATTCCTATTAAGTTGCAGTCTAGAAAGATACTAGAGCTGAAAGTGTAGGTAGATACAGAAAGATAGCAGGGCATGACGGGTGGGAGGAGATTGCAGCTGTTCTACTGCTAGAAGCAAGGCAGAAGGACATGATTTGACTATCTTACCAGGAGCACAGGGGGTGGGAAATACATCCTGTGAAAGAAGTATGGGCAGAGAATATATCTTGTACCTCTCCTCAATCACATAAAAGCCATGCTGCATTATAAAAGGATGCTGAGAGCAACATCTTTATGTAGGTTACAAATTACATTATTATAAACCTTATTGCAGAAAGCTTTTGATCCAGTTCCTTCTCCTTGACCTACAATACTGCATTTGGCTTTAGCAAAGTTGTTATGAGATCCTCCTCTTGCTTTTCTTTCACAGAACCTCTCAGACTCCCATAACAGTTACCAACCACATAACTATAACCACAGAGCCAGTCTAATTCTGAGCTCTGACACAAAAGCAACCCCCATCTCTTACTGAGAATGCCCAAAAGCTGCCATAGCTGTATTTGGGAAAGGTGGTATAGAGAAAGGAAGTACAAGGCTCCGCTTACACAAACACCTATTACCCCAGAAGCCCCACTCCACACAGGCTTAGGAACACCATAATCAAGGAGTTGCATGTGGGGAGGAGCAAAGAGAAGACAGGAGACTGGGATCCTTCCCCCAGCATCTGGGGATGCATCCACTTCTCTCACAACAGCATTCTTCTGCTAGCTACCAAGCTATTCTCTGCTGCAGTGCTGAAGGTTCTGCATTGGCCTCCTGCGAATGATGCACCATGGGGGAAGATTGTTACAGTTACGGATGTGGTTTTCACATTTCTTAAAAACATAAAGGTAGGAATTCCTACTTTAAAAAATGTAAAGTGTAATTTAACCTTTCACATAAAATATTACAAAATGAGAAGATGTGAGATATAGAATTGCCCATGCTACACTTTAACTGTTTCTCTGCATGTACAGATCAGGAATATGACTTTATCTCACATGACCTTTCGACCTTTCAATACCCAGAAGAACGTAATTTCATTCCCTGGACAAGAACAAATGAGGCACAAAGAAGACTCCAAGGGAAATCCCAAGTCCAGCATTTCTCACTTCTGAGTGCTTGCAGCTAGAATAATGTTTTCTTGATGGAGTTTTTAAAATTCAATTATGTTTTATGTGCTCCATTTACTTTGCATTAGGAAAACAGAAAATGCTGTAAAAGATGAAGGTCTCGGGTCTTCACAGGTCTCCACAGGCCTTGGTGAAACACAAAGGCTGAGTCTTCTTTTAAAATTAACTGCCCAGCTTCCTAGCTAGTGTAATTTCTATGTTGTTCATGTAAACATTACACAGAGTCTTTGTACCACCCACTAAGCTCTTTGCTTCAATCAACTATTTGTGCCCAAAAGCACATCCTTATGCTTCTTCCTACACCACAGCCACCCTCCTACACCACAAAAGATGCAACAAAATAGGAATTAATCATAGGCTGCATACTTACAGGGACTGCTGCTGTTTGCTTCTGTCTTCCCAGCCTTGGCGAGTTTCATTGAGTTCTGCTGTGCTTTGCCTTGCTCCTCTCCAGTTAGCAGTGCTTTTATTTCAGAGGGGATTTTCCCTTGGTCCATCGCCATGCACCACTGCTTATACTGAAATATGCAAACGCATTAGGCATTAGCAAACTGCCAGGATCACATTAGCAGATAAAACAGAACTGTAATCTTTACCTTCCGGTATATTCATTTAAGGTTTGAATTTACTGGGCTGAAGCCTCTTACAAAACTGCAGAGGACTAACGAGCTAAGCACGTGTCCATGGTAGCATATCTGTCCTCAGTAAATCCAGTTTCAGGCAATAAACTGCTACTTGGTGGCAGCACTAGACAGAATACTGTAATTATTAAACAACATGGAACACTTTGTGCATTTTCTTGCTGCTGCCATGCCAGAATACCGTTCCAGTTCATGGCCTATTAAAAACAAATATTTCACATGACTCTGGGGCTGACCGACTATTAAGAGGGCCTTTCTGATTGTGTAAGGCACAGTTACAGCACATGTGCCTTATTCCTAGTTCCCGCATCTTGAATTCTTCATTGACAAACACTGAAGCACACTGAAAAAGTCTGTGGTCAGCTGGCTGACTTTGCACCCAGTCCTAACCCTATTCACTTGTCATTAGCCCTGCATGTTCAAACAAACCTCATGCAAGGTCAAGGCAATAGCCTTGGCTCCAGTGGAATTTCAATGGCATCTCAATATCACTGAGGAGCAGAGTTTTTGTTTCCAGATGAAACATTCTCTTGGGTTAATGCAGCTTATTTGGCCAAGACACCCATCTTATACGTGCTAGAACACAGGACAGCTGTGCAATCAACTACGCAGAGAATACGCTGCAAGAATCAACCTCCCCAACAGAGACAACCATCTGTGGGAAGCAATGACTCACTGTGGATATATGTTCCCCCCTTCATATATTAACACATCACTTTCCATCCTCTACCTCTTCCTACCTCTGTCAAAGGCTTTCCAAAACAAACATTTCAAAGACAACAGAGTCATATGCATTGGGACTTTCTTTGCTTGCTTCCAGGTCAAAATCAGCAGATAACTTATGACATGAGCTTTGTATTCAACATGTAAAGTAGACAAACAGCTGAATGCATCTGTTACTGATGTTTTGATACCTCATGGCTAGCCAAATCCCACTCTCAGTCACAGTGATTTTGAGAACAAGAGTCCACAAGGACAGATCCCAAATAACATTGAGGGTTAGGTTAAATGACAGTTTCTTACCATCTCAAGCTCTTCTCTGAGAGCGCAGATGGCTCGCTCTCTGCTTGAAACCAGCTCTTCCAGGTACTGGTACCTCAGCTTTTTCCTGGCTCTGCACTCTCTTGCACTCTGACGACTTCTTTCAAGTTTTGCCTTCAAGTCTATCTTGGCTGGTTTACGACCTCGCTTGCCTGGTTTCTTTACCTTGCCTCCAACCACCTGGAAAGGAAGGGTACAGTAAAGATCCTGTTCTGCAAAGGCAACACTGTAACCGCGTCACTGTGCCTATGAGATGTCTCAAGTAGAAAATCTTCCATATGCTTTCACTGATTCTGGAGCAACAGAGGAAGTAAGGGTGCTGATGTATGAAGTTTTCAGGGGCAACATCAAAACAAAACGAGGGATACGATTTCATAGCGAAGTCAGCACTTAAGCAGTCCTATTGTAAATGCTATTAATCTGATCTGTAGGAGCTCCACAGAATGGTTGAGGGTGGCAGGGACCGCTGGACATCATGTGGTTCAAAATCCCCCCAGCTCAAGCAGGGCCACCTAGAACTGACCCCACAGGACAGTGTCCAAATGGCCTTTGAATATCTTCAAAGAGATTCCTTGAAGCCCCCTGGAAGTGCTCAGCCACCCTGACACCTGGTACCACTCAAGAGAGCATGTCTCAGTCTACTTGCCAGGTCTATAAATACTTTATTATGGAGTTAAACAGTTTAAATTGGAAGAAAAAAAGAAATATTTATTTATATCAACATAACCCAAAACTTAGTTTTGTTGCAATGAAATGACTACAGTTTCAGCCTATTATTAAGATGAAACTTGTCAGAATTATTCATTAGCCATCTGAGCTTCCCCAGCCCCCATTTCTTTTAAAAGAATATTCTGAGGAATTCTACTAAACAGGAACTCAGTAACACTGAGTCCTGCCTCTATTCCAGTTGTACCTATCCACTCTGCCCATGTTTACCTTCAAAAACATTATTACACAGCCTGGCAAACTATCTCCTCACACCTCTTCGTGCAACCTAACTCAGTGTTCAACTCTCCCCAGTGCTTAATAGAGACCTTCCTTTCGGAAATGCAACTTCATAGTTTCTTGTCCTACGGAGCGCAGATTTGGCATCATTTTCCCCAACCTTCTTTGTGGCTCCTTTTTAGAGGTCTGAAAGCTTCTCTTGCTACAGATAACAAAAAAGGGAATAGTTTCCTCAATGCTTACTCTGTGCTTCCCCACCCAAATATTCTACCCTTAACATGACAGCATGACACAAGAGTTAAAGTCTTAAATATTGCTTGAAATTTAGTACACTGGGCATCAGATAGTACTGCTCTGTAAAAGCATTACGTTAGCTACAGTCCTCACATACCCTCTGAAGTGAGGATTTCTCTTTATTTGCATTCTGACCACACTGTTTGAATGGAGGGGGGGTGGAGAAACACACCTAACACACACCTGCATACAAGAATTTCACTGCTGGCTTCGTGTTTCACCACACTGTATACAGAAAAGACTTTTTCTAACAGGCAGTGTACAAAATACCAGAGGTCATCATAAAAAAGGCACTTTTAACTGTGCAATACTACAAAACAAGTCGACTTTGACATTCAAAGAAGTCACTTGTTCTACAAACTTAGCAGGCTGCAATAAAAACAATAACATAGTGAACCGATGTGTTAGAAAGTAGGAAAAAAGGATTATACAATTGAGCCTATTCTCTTGGGAAAGTGAGTCAACAATCACATGCCAACATAATTCTATCCTCTCTATGTAGCCTCTCCTAATTTATTCAGGAGTAGCTGCCCACCATAAGCAAACGGAGGAACAGAAAGTATTTAACGGACATCTAGTGATAATGAAACAAACACAATACATTCAGAAAAGCAAAGAAAAAAAAAATCAAGCTCTTTAACATTTGAGCTGCTGAATACAGTTTGAATAATCCATTCACTCTGACAAGGTGTGCTCCTTAAGATCACCTAGTTCAGATACTATATTCATCAACATAGGACAAAACTAACCAGCCATGGCCAAGGAGGAAAGAAGCTCCAAAGAAAGAAAAGTGTTTGTCTGCTTTTGGGCATGACAAGCACAGCTCTGTCTTCTCATGGAACCACAATCGTATTTATGCATGGTGTGTTTCATAGTCCTAGCTCAGCAGGAGTTAGAAATATGCATAGTCTTCCCAGGAGAGGCTGTAGGCACTCAACATTTGCCATCTATTATTACTTGCACTTTAAAGATTTCTTGCTATTACTTTATAAGCTACAGCCAAAGTACTTCAGTCCTCAAACACTTCTAGTACCTGAGGGGTTTTTGTGTCAATGCAAGGTAGTTTCAAGAAAATCTCTGAATTCAAGAGGTAGATAAGGTCTGGTAGACACATACACTCTAGCTCTCCTTAAAAACTTTTGCCACCCTTGAGTTCTGACCCTCTAGAATAGTGAGCTAGCACTCAATGTCAGTGCCCTAGTACACCATATACTGCCATATGAACAAAACGCTACCTCAACTTAGTCCTACACAGGAGCATCTCACAGCCATGCTCTTTCACCAGAACTTCAGGCAGGGCAATAGTTGCTACCACTCTGTTTCTCACTAACAGCAACTTAATACTAGCAAATAGTACTCAACCTTTCCCCAGACAGCATCTTGGTGTAGACTGCTTTGAACATTGAAAATGCATCCTTGATCCACCATTATCACTTAATTGTTTTCCCTTTAGTCCCTCTGGACAGCTTCCTACAGATAGGTACACTAACTGCTCTCTCTCCTGCAAGATCTTTTACCACTGCAGCACTACACAAGATCCCTTACAGGAGGAAGAAGGTTTGTACCCCTTGGGTCACTGCTTGCCAATGCTCTAACCACTAGGACTACAGAAATAATTAAAAGCTTCCTTCCCTTTTAACTCTGACTTTAAGCAGTAAAGCCCTAATAATCTGTCTTCATGCCACCCTGAAAGACTCATGCTGTCTTCATGGCTGCTGAACTGGAGCTCCCCATACACTTATGCATCACCCTGCACAGCTAGTTTGGTAAGCAATTTAATCAAGCCCTGCATCCTAAACAGTTTTTACTTACCAATATTTAGAAGCTCATCCTGAAACCTTAAGCAACCCAGCTGGGGAAAAAAAATAGGCCTGATAAATCCTTTGCCACCATCCCACATCCCCAGCTTCTACTCATGTTTGCCTGCTCAGCTGCCATGCCGATGTGACAGAAAGAAGACAAAACAGAAGTGCTAGCTTGAATGTGTCAACAGACCAAGGAAAAAAAACCCAAACATTTTTTTATTCCTCTTGTATTCCTCTAGAGTTTACAAAAGGATGTGATCTATTAGCATTCAGCAGTCAGGATTTGGGGTTCTTTTCAGGGAGCCACATGCAATCAAGACCCAGAACATTAATCATAAAACAACTGTCACAGAAATATTCATAATGGCATGCATTTGTCAGAAATCTGACCAACCTCCTATTTCAGTTCACTCAGACTTGAGAAAATAGGAAAACATAACTCCCGCCCTTTTAATACAGTATTTGGATCATAACATCATTCTTGCTTGGCATCAGGGTTCAGGTACAAAATCATTTGACCTGGAATTGGAAATAGCTGAAATTACATGCCCCAGTAAAGAAAAAGATCTCAGATTTCTGATTTCTTTTTTATTACAGGGATTCAGCAGATCTCTACAGAAGCACTGCCACATTGCAGAATGAAGAGGTCCTCCTTAGGAAGGAGATACATACATAATATGGCTACTAGTATTCACAAGCCCACAGGAACCAAGCCACTGCAACAGAAGATTGTGCTAAAGCTGACCTCACCATGACATCTGCAGGTTTGAAATAATTTGGCAGATTAAAACAATACTATCTGAAGCACTGTTCAGCACTACTGATCAGCAATGCTGATTGCATTGATCAGTTCAGCACCTTCCAGCAGCTCTTCGTTCATTCTCTGACAAATAAGACGTTCTTAAGTGTTCCATCAACTGGTACTTGAGATCCAGCTCAAGGAATCATCTTAAGCAGAGTCTTGGCTGCACTACTAGCTGAAGGTCAGAAAAATTTAACTTAGCATAAAGCCGATGATAACCTCACCTATAAAGGCTGAAATCAGAGTGACACTTTTACTTAAAAAAATTAAGTTAAAAACCGACATTTATAAATAAAGTATTTGTCTCAAAAAATCACTTATTAAAATTCCATCTGCTCATTCATGTTTTGGCTCAGCTCATATAGGGGAATTAAAACAAGTGCAAGGGATTAAGATGTACTCTTAAAAAAAAATCTGAAGAGTGGACAGCTTTATTGTCATCAGAACTGGGTAACAAAAGGTCTTCCTAAGTCTACTTTTTTACATTCCTTTGTGTATCCAACTGTAAGTAACTGCCTTGATTTAGCAAAGCATTTTAAGAAGCTGTTGGTGTAGGGCACACTTTGGCAATACTTATATGAGTAATTAATTTCTCATGGGTAGAAATGAGTGACAGAATTTCTCCTTTTTCCTGTGCCCAAATACTTCAAAGGTACATAAGTATTATTTTAACAGAGATTATTTGCTGAGAACACCTACATCACTACTCTCTTTCCCTTTCACAACCAATAGCTCAAACCACAGCAAGGAGAAGCAAGACCAGGATCTGAACAAGCCCAAGTTTCAGAGTAGCTCTATAAGAGAAAGAAAAGGTTGTATTCTGGGTTTGGTTGGTGTTTTTTCCAGTGAATAAGAACATGCTATAAAACTGAAACACAGAAGTTTTCTAGATCTGACATTGAGATATTCTACCTCTCCCTTTATTTCTTACTATTTCCTTCCTATTTTGAGGAATGTGTTACAATGAACCATTTTTCTAATGCTCTTAAACCAGGTAAGGCTAAATTATACCTCAATAAGAAATCGGGAAAACGTAACAGCCTGCAAGCCCAATTCTAAATTCTTTATGAAATTCAGATGAAGCAAAACACTGAACTTGAGTGGATGCAGCTATAGAATGGTTACTTCACTACTAATGTAACCTAGTTATCTCAGTTTCTAGAGGGAAATTCCCTTCACAGTCTCATTTGTACAGTTCACAGTTCTGAACAGGCAGACCAACCCTCTCAAGTAAGGAGGAAAACGTGACTCAGTGAACTTTTAGAAGATATCAAGGACAAGCTGGCTCAAGTTGTAAGACCATACTGGCTATAAGATGAAGTATAAATAGTGCTTGCCTCATCCTGACACAGCAATATGCAGTGGGAAGGCCTCCCAAGAGAAATGGGATCTCTTGAATGGAGCCACCAAACCCTTAGTGCAACCTGCTGACTTATGAACTTGTTTTGAAAGGAACCACAGCCTTTCAAAACAACTACAGTGAAGCCTTTCAGAGCAGTGGGCACTTACTAACATCAGCTAGTTTCAAGAGAAGATATCAGGATTCAGTATCAACTGAGGTTATTACTTAATGAAAAACCTGCTGAGGTAAGAAAGATACTCAAAGCTTTCCTTAGGTACAGGCATACTCAGTGGTTCTGGGCTGAACCCTTTTCAGTGCCACTGTCCTCGCAAGTATCTGGGCGATAAGTTTTACGTCAAAACATCATACCAGGAAACTGGAGCTGAGACTGAAGATAGGAGCAGATACTCCACTCTGCTTGCCTTTTCTTTTTTTCCCCTTCACTTGACATCAATTTTTCTAAGAAAAAAAAAAAAAAAGCACACAAAGACTTGTCTTACTGGGTGAAAAGATGTAGTTTATTTAGTAAACATGTCCAAAAACATTTCAGGAGGAAAAAAAAAGAAAAAAACAAGTAGATTATCAGGTCTCCACAAGACACAACAATCAATAAAAAATATTTTATAAATGAAAAATTTGGAAGTTTCCTGTTACCAGTGAGTTAATTCTGATTCAGGACAAATGAAGTGTTCTTAACACTAAAAGAAATAAAAAGCATCTAATACTCACAAGCTGTATATGCCTCTGGAATTACGTCTTCTGGATCTTCTAAACTACTGCTCTTATTACATAAACTTTCCTGCAGTTCTTGCATTTGGTTGACTTTAGTAATGCTGATTCCTCCCACCCTCCTTTGCAGCTTTCAGACAAAGATTCAATAACACCAAATAGTATACATGTTAAATTGGCAAATCATTACGAATCTTTTAAATACTCACAGTCCATTCTGTGGATTTACTATTCTGCCAGATTATGGATCACATCTAAATTTCTTAGATTTATCCCCTAAGAAATGACATCAAGTATTTTTTCCTCCTTTAAGGCAGATCAGCACACGCAATACAATTCTGCTTTACTAAAATTCAAGTGGGAAGAAAACCAGGTAGCTTGAGAACAGATAAGGTACCACAGGCTCATGACTACCACATGACTAGTTTTAACATTCAAGCCAAACTCAGAGTTTATTCCATGTCAGAAAATGACTGCCTCACACCCTACTTTAAGTATGGCTTCACCTAGCTTAGGTCCCCAGGAGTGAGCTATCTCTGACACAAAACCCAGGATACCACCATAACCACTCCAGTGATCTGGAACACTCAAACTCAACAGGGAGCCTCAGTTGTCAATTGTCACAGTGAGTGGACACAGCAGCTATTTTCTCAGTCCTCACACGTGCCCTGCAGGTCCTGCTCCAGGGGCACCCTGGTACAAGGAGGTGGAAGAGGTATTCCTTGTGCATCTTCTGATGTTTCACTCTGCTGAAAAGGAAGACCTGTACCTTCAGGGGTGCCGCCATGCTGCTCTCATAAGCAGATGCAGGAAGAATCAAAGCACCAGCACACATTACAGGGCTGCAGCCAAAGGTCCTACAGAGGCGCTACAGGGACATGATCCACTTCACCAGACCACTAGCTTCTGGCCCATTTCTGGAGCTCTGAGGAAAAGCCAGAAGCAGCATTCAAGTGCTGTGCTTCATTGCAGGCAGCAAGCAAGGAGAACGAAGGGGACAACCCCTCCTGCCTACCAACAGCAACGAGAGGCCTTCAAGAGAAGGCTTCAGACAAGTTTACTTCAGAAGCCTTTATCGGGAGCACTCCCCTCACTCACAGTTCCCTGTCTATTCACTGTTGCGGGGGTTCACATCACACGCTTGCACACCGCTTGGAGCTTAAACCCGCCGGAGTCAGGCGCAGGAGGACCACCGGACTCCCCGCACCGCCGAGCCAGCCCCTTACCTTGCTGTCATCCATGTGTGCCGCCAGCCCCGACCCCGTACCGCCGCAGCCCTGCCCGGGGAGCACCCCGGAGCCGCTGGCCCCGGCGCACACTGGCACTCACAGCCCCACAGCACGACCCGCAACCACCGCCATCGCCCGCCGCCCGGTTTGTTTACAGCCGCCGCTCCGCCCGGCGCTGGGCGTGCAGGGAAATGTAGTCTTTCCGGGCCCGCTTCTGCTGAGCTGTGCGACGGAAAGAACTACAATTCCCAGCGGAGTCCGCGGGGGGAGGTGGGTAGCGGCGCCGCCGTCGGTCTCGGCCTCGGGGGGACGGAGGACTACACTTCCCGAAGGGCCGCGGCAGGCCTACCCCCTGCGACCCCGGCCTTGTCTGCAGACTGGCGGCGCGGCTGATGCCCAGGGCGCGCCTCCCCTGCCTCCGGACGGCCGTGAGGCGGCCGTAGGCTCTGGCCGTCCCAAGCTCTGAGCCCTCATTGTAACCACAGTTAAAGCGGTGCCTTGTCCTCGAGTCCAACCTCGCTGGTGTACCTGACTGCTGTGCTAACTTGCCACGGAGCTACAAGGATTCCAGCTGAACAGGCGTCTAATGGCTTGAGTATTAAAATAACAAAACAACAAAAAAACCCCAAGCCAACACATTAAGTTTTCTGCTATTGTTTGCCTTGCTTTGCCCCCTGAGTTCCTGCAGTCTGAACTGAGGCTTCCTGGTCACTCAGACACTGCATGGCGTACTGAGCCTGTGATCCAGAGCCACCCGAAACCTGAAGAAGCAGTTCCTCTAATCCTTGGAGCAACATCGGGTTTCCCCTCCTTTTCATGTCTACACACAGCAGAAAAGGTTAATGTTGGATGCTTTTGATGCGAAACCAAGCTGCACATCATAGTGTCCCTCTCTCTGCCCCCCTAGGTCCCTCGAAATGAGGCCCCTGCTTGCTCAAAAGATGCATGTGCCGCAGTGAACAATTCTGTAAACTCAGCCTGTGTTTCAGGATCGCAGTGAAACCTGAAGCTAGGCATGTTTCATGTTGCTGCATGTTCCTTTTTATTCCTGCAACCCTATTCACAAGAGTTTCCCATGACTTAATCTCTCTTACATGCAATTGTTAGGGCTAAAGGCTTTGTCATGGGATTTTCCCCCTGAATCACAGACCTTCCTCTTGGAGGGATATGCTTTCTGGATGGCAGAGACAAAGCACTTTAAGAAGTGGGGTTTTTCCTATAAGTTTGTATGCTTTTCAGTTGTTGAAGACCAAGCAGTTTGCACGTTGCTTCCTATTTGCCTGTCCAAAACCGATGAATCAGTTCTTGCAACTCTGCCCCTGAAGTAACAGTAATAAAGAAGCAGGGATGATCAGTATTTTAAACAGGAGGCATCAGCTAATAACGTGTAAGGAGTAGCTCTCTATGAGCTTGCTTAGGTTGTCTCCTGTAAACCCCTCCCCCACCTTTGCCTCCAAATTCTTGAAGAAGGTGGTGAGGCCCTCATACCGCCTTTGGCACTATCCTGGGGCCATAAAGCTGGCTTTAAAAGCCAGTTGGGGGTTTCCCTGGTGAAGGGAAATATTGAGTGGCAAAGAGCCAACATAGCTCACTTAGGCAACCCTCTGTTGCAACATGAGTGGAGGAAGGAGATTAGACAGAGCCCTGATGCTGATTCAGAAAGGCCAGAATCCTTTTAACCAGCAAATTAAAGTTATAGCTGCATCTTTTCCTTCCACTAGATTACCCCACACTACCCATTCTACTTTATATTACTTAAGAAGCAGAGTTCTCAGCTTGTGACCAGGATAAGCACAAGTTCCCTGCCTAAACACTTAAGGACTTCCTTATCTTAGCACAGAACAACTCAAAATATGCATTTGTCTGCTTTTTCCACTATGGCTGTACTGTCCTCCTGGATGAATATGAACATGTATGTTGAGTGGAAGTCTGTCACAAAGAACAGTTGTGAATAGAACTGAATAATATGTATAAACCCATATATATAGCATATAAGCTTGTGATGCTTTAAACTGATTTACCAGCTAGAAGAAAGTACTTCTTTACACAGCAAACAGAGAACTCTTATTAGAGTTTACTGCCACAGGAAACTGTAAGGCAGAGACTGCAGCAAGTTCAAAAAAGGATTAGAGAGATTTATGTTTCATAAAGAGCTGCTAAAGGGATGTGTTCTCCACCATCCCTAATCTAACAGTGTAGGATATGGGGATGTATGAGAGGAGCAAAGCACGGAAAAAGGCCAAGTTCACATATCCTCCCTAAGAAGCACCTCCTTCTGTCATTCTGAGGCAATAATGAACTAAATGGAACCATGGTCTGGCCCACCCAGCCTTTCTTTCTTTCATGTTGTCTAATAATTCACCATTTTGACCCCCAAAGACTCACAATTGAATTAAGATTTTTAAGTAAAACTTCATTGGTTAAAGTAAAGGCAGATGATCTACGTACTAGACCAGATCCTGACTAATTGCCATAATTACTTACCAGGCAAAATGCCAGGTTACTGTTTTTCCTAGTATGTGATGATTCCTAAGTGATTCTCTGAGACATCCTCATGGTTTTATTGCTAAACCATAGTGATGCACGCCAAGGAAACACTACTTCTTACACTACCCAATGTCACTAAGTGTCTTATGCAATAACTATTGGCAGTTCCCTGCTCAAATGAATTACATTTATTAAAAGGAGGGCTGTACTTCTGAGAACCAGAAAGACTTTGGGTATATAAATAAACTGGGTTTGGTAATCAGGCAGTAGTTTATGTCAGTGTGACTTAAAAAGAGATAGAACTCACGAGGTGATTTTGCACTGTGTGCTTGTATTTGCAGTGATGTCAACACATCCCAAAGAGGTGTTTATTCTCTCTGGAACTGTAAATGTTATAATTCAGGCAAATGGAAATCTGTTCCTCTGACAGCCTGCTTGAAATAAGAATAAATCTTGCAACCTGTTGGTATCATGACTCAGAATTTTGATGAAATTGCTCCATTGTCCATTCATGGAGTAATTGCAGACTCAGAGCCTTTGAAATCAGTTCATTCATGGATGAGAAAACAAGGATGCAGTTAAGATATTTGCTTGTGTGTTTTCAAATGCACTGAGACACCAATTGCTTTAATAGAGATGCTAACTCTATTCTTAGCATCTTTAGGGAAGGATTGTACAACTACAGCCGCTCTTTCAATCCCTTCATTTATTTTTATTTTTTTTTAGAAACAATAAAGAAATGGCATTTTCCTATAACCTTTAATCTGATACCCAAGAAACATTTCTGGAAATACAAGCAGAAACTCTGTCTTTCAGTTTTTAGACTGTTGATACTGAGACAGAGAACACTCTCAACTTGTCATTTGTATCCCTCAGATAAATTATTTATCACAAGGAAATAGCCAAAGATGTTTATTTACATAATATTCTGTATCTTATTGTTGCTTATGTAACTATGATAAAAGTATACTAGTGGTGCTTTTTTACATTAGAGAAATAAGCTGTGTATGCTAAAGCTCTGAACAACCTGGTAAATGCACGAACAGCACATGCTAACAAGTAGTGATTGATCACCTTGTTGGTATGAGTAAAAGAAAATTCTGTTCCAAATGAAAACTCTCTGAAAGCTGATTTTTAAAATATAATCAGTGTTTAAACAAAGCACAGCACACTGGGAGTCTGCTCTGTGACTACGTGCTGTACACTGTATAATCAAATGTTGATAAGGGGTTTTCTCTCATATTTGCCAAATATTCCACTTTGTGACAAGATGAGCACCTTCTGTAGTTACAAATCCTTGAAGTCTCGTCTACAAGGGGAATTCTTTCTGTTTAGCTATTGCAAATCAACTTCTCAAGTAAAATGGGTTCAACATAAGTTAATTTGGAATAATCAGCTCTTGTCTTATGCATACACAGAGAAAAGTTACAGCTTTATTGAGCCAAACTAACTTTCCCATGTAAGCAAAATCTTGAAAGTGTTCATGAAGCATTTGTATTGCTGAATGGATGGACTATTTGTCAATTGAAATATTGCATGAAAATGCTCATGGTGCAGTTGGAAAGGAGCTACTTCATGTTTTCCAGTTAGTAGAAAGGAGAGAAAAAACATCAGATGCTCCTACACTTTACGTATATAATTAATAGTTCCAAATAAGATACGAGAGGAAAAATGGTTCAAAAAGGCGTTTGAATAATATGGATTTCATGCATAATTTAAAGTAAATATAAAAAACTGAGAACCAAAGAGCAAGACAAACAAATCACTGATTAAGAAGATGACGAAGAGTGGGTTAAAGTTCAGTGCGGTGTGCAAGTGAATAAAATTTAATCTTGTTCTGAAACAACAAACAAACAGAGCAGCACAATATGCCACGTTCAGGAATGTGAAAGCCATGTTGTATCTGGCACTTGAACAACAGAGAATTATTGCTGCTGATATGGTAATTGCAGAGGTACAGAAAAAAGTGGGTGGATCATGTGAAATTCATGAAATACTTGAGGTGAACTTACAGCAGGATTAGTCTTTTTCTTTTAGTGGTGTACATTGATCGCTATGTGCAACTGGTTTAGTAAAAAAGCATATTGTTCATTCTCAAGAACTTTAAAAATCTACTTTAGCTCAGTGTCATTTCTTGTTCTTAAGATATTTTACAATGTGCTTCTCCCCTTTGGCCTACGCAAACAAATATGCCTGCATATGCATACCTATTACAGCCAGCCCAAAACTGCTCCCTGTAGCTGGCCATTCTGGTAAGAGTATTTCTGGTTGCTTTCCTCAGCACTTAAAATTATTTTAAACAGTTCTGTCCAGATGCTGGTACTATGGCATGGGCTGTGCTCACACTCAAAACATGTACTAATCTAAAATTGCTTGTTCAAGGGCACAAACAAGGTTTCTGTATAGCTCGAGTGCAAAACGAAGGACTCATACAGCAAGCTGGGTCTGTGCTGTAACTGGGTCAGAGGACATCCATAATGACCTTGACTACTTTCAGAAATATCACTGTGTTTTATGTGAAGGGTCAGGTCACCACGTACAGTGCTTCACCCTCATCTGCACGGCTCAATCCATCTTAAGGCAGTTTTGTATCAGCTAACTCATTATTTGCAACTGTGTTTAAGCATACTAGATTTCCTAGTATTGTTGTAACTGCAGATGAGCCTTGTATTTGCATTTAATGGGATTTGTATTTAATGAGGCTGCTCATGTGAACAAAAGTTACTTTCAGGATCAAAGGCTGCACCATGAAAAGTGTTCTATTAACTGAATATAAATCAAGAACACACTCCTGTATAACACAAACTCATTTTCAAGGCAACAGGCAAAATAAGCAGAATGTTTCTGAGAGATGGCAGGCTGCCTGCCTTCCCATCCATACAGGGGAAATAAAAATATGCTGTTTCAGAAAGATACAGAACAAAGCATAGGATTCTTAACCTGTAATCAGTTCCCTTTTCTCTGGCTCTCAAAATCTTCCTCATTTGTCCCAGAGCTCCCAAACCACCAGTATCTCCTGAAAAAGAAAACTCAAGTTTTCTCTTGCCTTGCAAAGAGATCTACATGAAGATGATCAGAGGGCTGGAGCACCTCTCCTATGAAGACAAGCTTAGAGAGTTGGGGTTGTTTAGCCTGGGGATGAGAAGGCTCTGGGGAGACCTTAGAGCAGCCTTCTAGTACCTAAAGGGGGCCAAGAAGAATTACAAGGCCATGTAGGGACAGGACAAGGGGAAATGGCTTTGAAATGAAAGAGAGTAGATTTAGATTAGACAGAAGGGAGAAATCTTTCACCATGAGGGTAGTGCAACACTGACACAGGCTGCCCGGAGAAGCTGTGGCTGCCCCAATGCTGGAAGTGTTCAAAGCCAGGCTGGACGGGGTTTGGAGCAACCTGGAAAATAATCCCATGCTTCTCTCTTAGTAATTCACAGCAAATTGGAATGGCTTCTCAGGTATTCGGAGTAATTTAAGTTATAAATAAAATGATAGATCCAGAAGCTCTGTTAAGCATATACGCTGATAACATCCAGTATCTGGGTAAGATCTAGGTTAAGAGCCAGGTCCTTTCTTTTCTCTCCAGTTTCTGTTCAAGGGGAACCTAAGTACATGCTCCTGATGGAAGCTATGTCATATTCAGGTGCCCTGCTTTGTGGTGCTGGACCAGGATTTGCCCAAGTGTGACACAAGCTTAGCGTAGACATCGGCATACCCCCAGAGATACAGCACAATGCATTAGAGGATTTAGTGCATGTTTAGCCTTTTCCTACTCTGACTCTGCTCACTTCAGTCTTGATTTCACTGGAAGAAATGGCATTTAAATTTGTCAGTCAGACTGCTAGTACTCAAATTATCATATGAAAAATGTAACAATGAAGAAAATTGTTGACTAAAATGCACATAAATACCTAGTAATTTTCTCATTCACACATGAAAATATACGTTATAATTGTAAGCTCCAGACTATGTCTGACTTGAAAGAATAATTGAGTAATGGTGACTGTTTGAAGATTTGGAGTATTAACTGCAATTATAAAATCAAAATTAGAAAATACTGCCTAGTTTGCAAAAAGCATTTAAGTACAAGATTGGGGGGGGTGGGGTGGGGGGGAGGGTGTTCCTGTGTCTGAAAGGACTATATTTTAAATCAAAAAACACACTGTGGATTTTTATTTTTTCTTCTGAATGTTAGAGTACTGTTAAACAAATTTCAGACAAGACAGATCCAAGGGAAGAAGGATCTGTGAAATACTAGTACACACTGAAATCAAGCTGGTTTTGAAGCTAGTGGTCTGGTTTTAACTTCTACCTCAGGATATCCCTAAGGAATTTGGGACTGAGAACTATACTGTCCCCCCAGAACTGGGGACTGGCACTACAATTTCAGAAAACAATATAAAATAGCTTACTCCATTTATGTCTCCACTGTTTTATGTTACAAACCATTCACAGTCAGAATGTGCGGTTGTACATGTAGCAGAAGCTCTCTGTGGCACTGTGCCCCTTTCCTGCATACCCTCTGGCAGCTTTGCTGTCAGACCGAGGAACAGCATACATTAAAGCTGTATTAATTCCTGAATGGGTTCCCTCTATAGTGCTCTACAAGGGACCATTAATGGTTTCTGTCTTTTGGGACATATCTCTAGAAAAGAGATAAATGAGGTAATTCAAGAGCAGTAAACCTATAGGAAGAGGAGCTTTCATCTTCCTCAGCATCCCTTGAGATGCACAGCTATCTGTTTCCAAACAGGGCATAGATGAATTTTCTCAATACATTTCCATGATTTTAAGACCAAGGTTAAGCTGCAGGAGAAAACTTGGCATTTGTATGTAGTGTTGATGCCCCTGTTAGGCATTAGTCTGCTTGGTTTCAAAGGCATCTCCAGAAACTGATTTAAAGCATTTACATCAGTCTGCTGCTTGAAATCACTGAAACTTAGAGGTAAGTAGCTAATTATAGATACCATGAATAGACCTGTCAGTGGTCATTTCGTAGGGCCAAGTGATGTCATGCTAAAGAATAGTTTGCCATCAGTTTGATAGGTATTTTACATAAAGAAATGCAGGTGGGGATTTGCATATGTTTGTTCTAGATTTTTTTGTTGTTGTTTTTTACCATCTCCAGTTCTTCAGGCAAATGAGCTATTTATTAACCAACTGCTACAATGTCAGGTATAAACATTAACCAAGGAAGCAGTGACTCCATACAGAGATCGACAGCTGTTTCCTAAGTGTTCACTTTCATTGCATATATATAGTCCTTAGCTGTCTACTGACTTGTTTTATTGAAAGAATTGTCAGCTCCAGAGCACTGTAAACTTGCTTCGGTGAAATAATTCCCTTCCCTCTACTTCCATCTTTCTTTTTAGTCCTTTAAATGCCTAGCTATGTCAGGGAGAAGAGACCCTATTGCTGAGTCTGTGTTGAGACTGCTATGGAAAATTTTCCCCTGACAGTGTCAGAAATGTTATTCAGAGTCCCTCAGATAGCTACAGCATTCTTAAATGGAATACAACTCACCCTTTTCCCCCTTTAATGTGTTCAGCAGACAGGTGGCGACCCAACTGGTGGCAAATTCCTAAGTATTTATATCCTTTAACTCTCAAATGATACGAACAAGTAATAGGAAATGTCATGCACTGAGTATATGAGTAATGTTCGCATTAATCAATCATCCAAAATAAACTGGATTATTATGTCTGTTTATACAATACTGTAGCTATTTGCAGATAGATGTACTGAGAGAGCAAGCCTGATTCTTATTTGCTCTGCTCCATGTGGAGATTTAAGGGCAGAATCTCTTACAAGTCAAAGCCTCTTCCATACGTGCTTTGGCCAGAGAGATTCACAAATGCAGAATACTGCCAAGCTGCAATTGTCTACTTTCTGGTGTCAGCATTTGACTCCCACTTAGACATAATCTTCAACTGAGTATAGAAGCTATGAGACAGTGCAGATACACTCCTGAAGAATGAGATCTTTAGCTGCTCTAAACCAGCAATCAGACCCAGCATGTTTTAGAGACAACGGGGATTTTGAAAATGAGGTCCAAGCAAAACAAATAATTTTTGAACTCCTAGTTTCAGGAAAGAATGGTTGATTCACAACTTAAGTTGGTGACTGGTGTCCTACACATCAATTCAAAGAATGAAACTGAAATTTGTGAGTTACACTGGTGGTTTCACATGGCTCCATTCATTGTTTTCTTGCACCAGTTTTGGCAGCAAACTACTACTTTTAATGGATGTGTCGCAGGGCATCCAGGAATCTAGAAAAGTGCCGCTGTATATGTACCTGGTGCAACTCACTTAACATCTGGTATAGAAAAAAATCTCTGCAAAAGAATATACAGTTTCAGGCAGGTTGCAGTCACTGACTGTACTACAGATTCCCGCTGCACAGAAACTTGCACAGGCAACTACCCTGAGGCAAATTTATTTGCAACATATTTATTTGGTGGGCACTGAAGGGCAACACATGGCATGATCTGTTCAGCACACTGCAAGTCTAAATCCCCTGGTGCCAGACAATTTGCAGTGTGATTGCATTTGTGCCTGCACCCCTCTCTCGACACAATGTGGAGTCTATGGCCGTGTTCCCCCCAAAATACATTGAAATGCTATAGGAAGCACATACCTATTTAAAAGTCTGCTTGAAAGGCTAGAGTCAGAAACCATTTAAGTGTACCTGCATAAACCACTGAAAACAAGATAGGTGCCTTACTGATCAGGAGAAGGTTGTACTGACTTGTCCTCAAATGCAGGAAAGACAAGTGCCCTGAATCCATAGTGCTGAGAGCCTGTATAAAATCATAGAATCCTAGAATAGTTAGGGTTGGAAAGGATCTTAAGATCATCAAGTTCCAACGCCCCTGCCATGGGCAGGGACATCTCCCACTAAACCATATCACTCAAGGCTCTGTCCAACCCGGCCTTGAACACCGCCAGCGATGGAGCGTTCACAACTTCCCTGGGCAACCCATTCCAGTGCCTCACCACCCTTATAGTAAAGAATTTCTTCCTCATATCCAGTCTAAACTTCCCCTGTTTCAGTTTGAACCCATTACCCCTTGTCTTCTCACTACAGTTCTTCATGAAGAGTCCCTCCCCAGCATCCCTATAGGCCCCCTTCAGATATTGGAAGGCTGCTATGAGGTCTCCACGCAGCCTTCTCTTCTCCAGGCTGAACAGCCCCAACTTTCTCAGCCTATCTTCATACGGGAGGTGCTCCAGTCCCCTCATCATCCTCGTGGCCCTCCTTTGGACTTGTTCCAACACTTCCATGTCCTTTTTATGTTGAGGACACCAGAACTGCACACAACACTCCAAGTGAGGTCTCAGGAGAGCAGAGTAGAGGGGCAGGATCACCTCCCTCGACCTGCTGGTCACACTCCTTTTGAAATGGAAATACATACACAGAAAAAATGTAAAGCTTCTTGACATTACAATAATTCATAAACAATCTGTATGGCTTTGTTGCTTTGTCTTTGTATGGTTTTGGCTTATAAAGGTCATAATCTGGCTGCACAACTGAGAAGAAACAAGAGAACGGTACAATACAGCCCTTTTGCACCACTCCAGAAGTGCTGAGGAACATTTAGCTGGAAGTAAATATACCCTGTGCAGCTACGTTGCCAGTTTAGGAACAGCTATGGAGAGAGGGAGGCATGTAATTGAGAATAAGACTCTGGGATTTTTAAAAGATAGATTTTCACATACATTTGTTACTAGGGATTTTGTTGTTGTTATTGAAGGATTTCATACCTTCATTGCTTCAATTACTTACATACAGCCTTGACTCATTTTATTCCAGGGCCTTTATTCACACCCCTACCAATGTGAAAGGGCCTCTATATGGATGTAAAAGTAATTTGCTACCATAAAAAAGTCCAATTGCTAAGCACAACAACAACTTTTATTGGTCCAATAAAATCCAGAAGCCATGCTGCATTGCAGGCATGCCACAGAGACAACGTAGAGAGAACGTGAGTATGCTTTTAACATCCACTGAGATTAATCTGGACTGGTTAAAATGCATTATGCATTACCATAGGATTATTGTAGAGTCTCTCTTCAACATAAATTTAAGCTTGTTTGTAAACTTTAACTGTGTGCATGTTAGTTCAGTATTTTTTACAGTATACATTCATATTTAATAACCTGGCTTTATGATATTTGGTTTAGCAATAATGAGATCAGCCCTGCAATATCTATAGTGACTTTAAGTAGTGACTTTTACCATCTAATCAAACTTCCTCCTCAAAGAGCTTTGCTCATAGACATTTGTACCTAAAAATTTATACACTGAAATTTCATAATAGTGACAGGACTACCTTAGTATTTGAGAGACAGATTTTTCAGGGGTGCTGATGCACTGAGGTTTCTCAGTGTAAAATAAGGGTACAAGACACAGGAATCATGACTGCCCCCTCTATGCTATATAATAATTTATGTTGGAAGGGACCACTGCAGGCTAGCTAGTCTAACTCCATGTACATAATAGAGCCAACTTCAACATTAAATCCAACTCCAAAGTTAGATCAGGTTGCTCGAGGCCTTGTCCATTCCAGCATTGGCCACGTCCAAAGATGAGAAGCCGCAGCCGCTCTAGGCACCTGTTCCAGTGTTTGACCACCCTCTTTACTAATATCATTGGATGGCAAATGTCAACCTAATGGCTGTCAAAAGAGTAGCTTGCTCTGCTCCTGCTGGATTAGCAAGATTAATTGACTTACATTGCATTATAACAATGCCAGATCCACAGCAAAGGAAGTCGCAGGAGCTCAGAGTTAGGAGAGGGTAGGAAACTGAGCGACAGCATCTTCTTTTGTCATCAGCAGCCTGTTAAGTGGTCTAAACCAAGGCATCCGCCTGCATCTTCTCTCCCAGTGAGTCAGGACTGACACTGCCACATGCTGGTTCACTCTTTCCCTACTGATTGCTGTGCACCCTTGTTCCTAAGTCATGTGTCCTCTGTAGTGGTTCAAGCCTTTGTTCATTCACATGCTGAAAATCAAATGGAAGACCAAGCTCTTCTTTTAGTGACATCCAGCTTAGAGTGTTTGTGCAACTGCATCCTAATCTCCTGCTGACACTATACGGTAAGAAGGTATTTTAAATGAATCATCAGTTATAATAACCATTTTTCTTAAACTGTAGCTGACATCATTTAATTGTAAGTCCTAGTACAAAATAACAGATGAATAAACATACAATTTCTGCAACTTAGCAATTAGACAAGCCCTTCTAACAAGGGCTTCTTTTTCCTTTTATATTCTGGAACTCAAAGTGCGTCTCCCATTTTCCCATAAATGTCTCCACTGACTGGCTCACAAAATAATCTGTCCTCATGTTCCGGTCTAGGAAGTTCTCCTGAGCTTACACAGTTGCCAAGAAATAATGACTTGGAAAGTCATGTCCTCTACTTGAAATTCCCCCTCTTAAAAAACCTTCTATCCCATCTGATTTCATAATATATCATTAAGATTTTAAATTATCATCAAGATGCACATTCTTCAGCATAAGTTTATCTGGAACTCATCATCATTTGATCAGTGACTTGAAACAATTTTTTAGTGACCAGAGTCAACAAGCCAAATTTGTATCTGAGGTAAGAGGGTGAAGCTTTAAGCAAGTCATGAGAATTCTGAGGCGGACCTTCACATAGAAAATAAAACGTTGGATTTGGAGCCCTGTGCTTTATCCTCACTGATCTTTTCCCCTTCTTTCTGCAGGCTGAACATAAACCAGGGTTTTAAACATTTTTAATATGTAAATGATGCTTCACGCAGCAGGAAGTAGAACAAGTGACAAACTATTTGAAACAAAAACATTCCTGCAAGATTTTCAACACCCCACCCCCACCCCCACCCCCCACCCCCCCCCCCCCCCCCCGAGCTAAAAGAGTTGTACCTATACCCAGTATACAGAAACCAGTTTGTTCCTGAGCATTGGAAGGTTACACAAAAAAGCTATATAAAAATAAACAAGCAGTCCTTCACCTCACCTCCACCTTAAGAGTTTTGAACTCAGATTGCTACTAAAATAGACATATTCTAACTTTGCACCCTGAAAAAAAAATACAAATGACACGCTCTGATATTTTCACATGCTTCTTTCCCCTGTAACCTGATACTTTCACCTGTCCTTCTCAACAAACTCTGCTGTCTGTTGTTGACAACTGGTTTAGTAGCAGACTGACAATATTCTGACCAGTGCATTCAGCAAAACAAGACACTCTTCAAAGTTAACAGGGCTTTTTTTCCTATGAATGTTTTTACTGTGAGGCCCAAATATTGATGTTCTGGGTGTCATCCACGTAAAGATTTATATGATTGAAAGCTTATAAATGCAGGTCATTGTGGTGCTAATGCCTTTCTTTCTCACAGCAACAACAAATAGTCATTAACTTAGTTTTCTTTTCCCTTTTAGAACTCAAGTTTTTTAATTTCCATTAAAGTTTTTTCTGTCCTTTTTTTTTGATATGAGGGTCTTTCCATATATTAAGTGCATTTTAATGATTCCACTGAAGAGAAATCTTTCTCTTTCACAATCTGTTTGAATAACAACATAGTTTCACTTGCACATTACTGCAACACCCAAACATCACCTTAGAAATAGAAACACAATGAACATTAACTTATCAAATCCACAAAGCTCAGGATATCTATAGGTACCAGAAGCTGTTAAAGGTGGGCAGAAACAACAAAATGCATTAGGAGAAATGGGAAAGACTCTAAAACTGCCGGAAGATTTCCTCTCTTGTGTACATCTTGAAAATAATTTTTTTAAAATAAATAAATATAAATAAAATATAAACTGGTCTTTAATACCACAGGTTATCCATTCAGTTTCTACGTTCAACTTTTAGTCAAATTTCCTGACTGTGAGCTAACTTAAACATGCTATCAAGACAGTAATTTTGTACTTAATAGTTTATATTGATACAGATTACATTTAATGTATCACAACTTTAGAGCATTTTATGGACCCTGCCCTTTTTCATTGTATCTTATGTACTTTTAAGAAAATATTTCATTACCAGGAAAAAAAAAGTCTAAAATGTATTTAAGATTGGTAATTACTATACTCTCACATCATCTAAAGTACTCAAGTAGTTAAAAAGAAGGTTATGAATAGTCAAAGACCTCATACATTTTATGTTGCCCTGCTAATAAACACAAATACATTTTAGTTCTGATTCATCATGGGCCACAAACAAAACATGAACATACAAAGCTACTCTTCAGATAGTATAAATTGGCATAGCAACTTAAGTGTTAGTTGAGCAATGATGGTTTACACCATCTGTGCTTACAGCCCATTACAAGTTGATTTCAATACAAGCACACCAGCCTACAGACAAATGACTGGCAGTGAGTAAGAACTGAAAGAAGGTAAGGGGGGGGGGGGTGTTTACTGTGACAATTAACTTAATTTCTGGAATGTGTTTGTGATTTTGTTTTTTAATGTACTGGGGGTGTTGTTGTTAATTACATATTTTTTCTTTAGATATACAGAAAAGTGAGAAAAGTTACTAGTTAAGTTTCTCAGTTGCTGTAGATTTGTCTGAACTTGCTGTTTCTTGAGAACAGTATTTCATTATTCTGTTTCCTGATGACAACATGTTATTATGCTCCTTTTCTGTAAATAATACTTTTTATGATCTCCGATTTCAAATGCCTTCTCAAAACTTAATCTTGCTGCTTCACACTGAGGTGGTTTGACTATCAAAATAGTCACTTTTTTTTTCTGTTGAAGATGATTAGGATTAATCAAAAACCCCTAAGCTTTATAAAGCCCATCCATAGAACCAGAAATTTTTATTACTTCTTCCTTTGTATTTTATCATTGTCTTCTGTTGTCTATCTCATCTCACTTATAGACTTTTGTGTGCATGTGTGTCTGATTGCAAACTAAGCCAACAAACTTTTGTCCAAGTGCTTAATTTTATTAAATGTGCCTGCTCAGGTTAAGTAAAAAAAAGTTACTATTTCTTTCAAGAGATAGACAGAGGGAGAAGGATGACTTAGGGGTTAGATTTAGAATTTAAGGGAACTTGGTTCAGTTCTCCGATCTGCAACTGGCTTGCTATACTAACTTCAATGAGCTACTTTATCTCAGTAACTCAGTCTTACACCCATAAAACATGGTATCCTCTGTCCCATGAAAGACTTACTTACAAAAGTAATGGGTTCTCAGAAACTATAGAGATAGGGATCGTGTAAATTCTTGTTGAGTAATGGATAGAGGATTTATGAATTACGGGAAGCAGACAGCTGACGATTTCCTTCTCTTTTCTCTGCACTTTCTGCTATTCCTATTCCTGTAATTCTCCCTTTCTTTTCCACTGCTCCAAATCATCCACTGTTGTCTTACAGAGAGCAGGAATATTGCTCCATCTTGACTTACGTTTCTCCTAGCGTAAGAACCTGTATCTGCATTGAACCTAGACTTTTCTGCTTGCATACTAACCCCGGCCTGTTTGACAAGCAATGAATATGGCAGTGCTGGAGAAGCTACAGGGAAGTAGAGGTATGAAAACTACCTGTAGCAAGACTAGTGAGGCTGTTCTCATTTAAGTGTTTTCCACAGAAGTAGAGCTTCCCAAGGTCTGATACACACAAGGAAGAGAAGAATGGGGAGATAGTGATTGTTCTCCACTTACTGTTTTCCCTTGAGCATTGCTACTCTGCACCCTGCGTCTCTGATGCCTGCATTTCTCACCACTCAAATTCCCCCTTTCCAGACTGAACTCTGTGATCTCCATCCGCGAACTTTTCTCTCTTCTGCTCTTTACCAACCCTCAGTCCTACATCTTCTATTCCTACCAGTTTCCAATTACTCATGTTCCCATTGCTGCTCTCCCACAAACCTGCGCTGCTACTCCTGCCGTATGCTGCTATCTATGCCAACAAAGCTAGTAGTATCTAAAAATGCTATAAATGTTTCAATGTGGGTGCCTCAGCAACCCTTCTGTTTTTAAATACCCTGAAGAGCTGTCAGTAGCAGTTATGTCTGGTACAGCAGTCTGCTCTGAAAGCAGATTAGGCCAAACTACCCACTACCCCTTAAGCTGTCCATGAAAAACAAGTCATCACCTCACTTCCCATCTGGTGACTTGGGTTTCCCCTAATCCATTTCAGCCATCCAAAACAAACCAGTTCAGCTGACATCTACTATTTAAACTTCTTAAGCTACTCCGGTTGACTTTGGCCAAAACAAATCTGGGAGGGATTGCATGAGCAACTTGCAGGTAGGTAGGAGAGGCGGTAACCTTTGGCAGAAGACAGCTATGACAGTGACTGAGAGCTGTCTGGGAATGGTAACCTCTTCAACAACCCCGCTTCAGCCCATGGTGGAAGCAAGCACCCACAAGGGGATTTTAAATCATGGTAAATTCTGCTCTTTAAGTTCAGTTCTCACTGATTTCGCAAGAGGTTCCTCTGGCAAACCACTCCTTCCCACTGTGCAAAAAACATGATGATGTTACTCAGGCTGCCATTCATCCTTCCCCAGTTTAATCACTGCTAACTGATTAACCAAGTGAAGTGCCACCAAATCCACTAGCTGGAAAAGGAACAGAAAGCTCTGCTAGCTTTTCTGAATAAAGAAAGAGAAACCTTTGTAAACAAGGTGCATGACCTCCAGTTCTTGAAAGTAACCACCTATTCCCTCTCCCCAGCCCTCCAGCAATAGGGACAGTGAAGGGTGACACACAGCCGCTCCCGGCAGAAGCAGTATGTGTACTGGCAGGACATGGGAGCATGTTAAAGTTCGAGCGCTGTTGCATAGCCTGCTAGATAGACACCACAATGTCTTTTGCCCTTGTTTTACCCCATATAGACACTTCAGGTCTTATCTCATGAGCCTGATAAGGAGGCACAAGAAACGGAGGCTAACATTAACTCTTTCGGTACCATTTTGGCAAAAAAGCGCAGCAAGCACTGAGGCAAAAAAAAAAAAAATCACTGGACAGAAATGTAGAAAAATATATTTTATAGAATTGACAGACCTTTGGGAACCTGGAGAGGAAAGGTCAGCAGCCAGGGGCACCCACAAAGCCAGGCAGCCCCTTTCCCAGATGGTTCAGGAGTTCACCAAGCTAAGGCCTGACTCTCTCCCTGTTTTGTGCATGCAGTTCAAATAATTTCCAGGAGCCTGCTGTGCAAATGATAGGGAGGAACGAAAGGCTTTCAAGGAAAAAATTAAGCTGGGGTTAGACTCTGACACACAGACAAGTTACTGCTCCTTGATGAGTGACCACCTGCCAGCTGAGTTATGTCAGCTGCCAACACACGCATGCCTTGCCCATCGCGAACAGGAGGTAAAGGACACAGACACTAATCTCAGTGAAGCGAGGTCAGATGCTGCTGTGTTTGAGTCCCCCAAGCTCCTTCTGTTTGTGCCTTCAGATTAGCAACAAACTTGTACAGTCTCACCCCGTGATGCTCTCCCAGATCAGACTCCCAGCTCAAGCTCGAGCTGAATAAAGTTATTCTCAGGAAAAACTTCAGCCTGCAGGAGTCAATTGTGATATCACAGGGGTCTAGTCGCACCTTTTATTACATTAGGAAAAAGAAATCTCCTGACTCTGTGTTGTGGTTTAAACCCAGCCATCTTACAGGACACTCTATGTTAAAAAGGCTTTAACTTGCTCTCCTAGACTTTTTTGCATATAACTTTCTTCAGCTAAAACCAAAATTATTCCAAAACAGTCACAACTATTTTTTATTCCTACAGTTCTACAGCGAGGAAACTTTTTCAGTGTCCCAATTAAAGAATTTTAAAATAAGAAACGTTACATAAGGTGTTACTAAGTTGAGGTGACAAAAGGGAAGAGAGAACTCAAATGTCTTTCCTCCCCACCACACGCTCTCTCTGCTGCTCCCCACTTCCCTTTTGAGGATAACCATGCTGGAACTATTTGTTCCTGCACTTCTCTGGCCTGAATAAGCTAGGGCACTGGCTGTCACCTTGAATTTCTCTGGCACGCTCTCCTCTGATCCCCTTCATCGAAATGGGTCAGTTGTAGTTCCGCTAACCAGCAGTTGACTGTGCACACTTTCAATATTCTGGGCACTTTGGGGATCTGCAAAAGGTTTCTTAAGGGCAGCTGGTTAACTGAAACAGAAAGGCAAAATTGCTTTTTACCTTCTACAAGACAGACACGTGCAAAACAGTGAACATACCAACACGAGTTGCATTACCACAGTTTCTTCACTGCTTTTGGTCTTTCTTTTGTCATTGCCTTAGGCAGACAGGGCTTCTCTTAGGAATTCTCTCTCCCCTGCACATTCTGCACTCCCTTACAGAGGATGTTACTGTTCTGCAGTGCCAACAAGGCTTCCTCATGGGAGACAACTCGCAACTCCTTAGCACCAGGCCCTTCATCAAGGTGGTTCTTGGTCAATTTTGCCATAACAGAGCCCACCACTGTAAAATTCGTTCAGAGCTGCCTGCTTTCTGACATATCAACCACACAAACCATTTTACTGGGGGCGATAGCTGTATGCCTTTCCCAAAGCACTGGTTTTAAGACAGCCACCATGACTGTAAGGAGCCATGCAGTTAATCCTCTTTCGCATGCTGTCTTCCAAGGGTTTGTGTTACAGGGATTCAAAAGCCAGCAGAGGTGACTGGCTGGAGTTTGAACTCAGCCATGTAAGACATCCTGCGTACTCAGCAGTGCTGGCAGGCTCCCTGCAGTGACAGTGACATCTCTGTGGGAGAAAGAGGGCTACAGAATATTATGGTGTACCTGAAAGAGGGATGTGTAAGAAAGGCAGGACCCACCAACCCCCTGAAGGATGTACCTCGCTAGTTAACATTGGTACTAGCCAGAAGAGACAGGTGCTAGATAAAAAAAATTATGTTTAGACTTAACTTGCACTTTCCTCAAGTTACCGGTTTCAGATTTTTTTAATTATTTTATTTAACAAGGTTATTTAAAGGCCTTATAGCATAGCAGCCTTCCAGCACCTAAAGGGGCCCTATAAGAAATCTGGAGGGGGACTTTTTACAAGCGCATGTAGTGACAGGAGAAGGGGGAACGGCTTTAAACTGGCAGAGGGGAGATTTAGATATTAGGAAGAAATTCTTCCCTGTGAGGGTGGTGAGGCACTGGCAGAGGTTGCCCAGAGAAGCTGTGGCTGCCCCATCCCTGGGAGTGTTCAAGACTAGGGTGGATAGGGCTTGGAGCAATGTGGTCTAGTGGAAGGTGGCCCTGCTCATGGCAGGGGTTTGGACTAGATGGTCTCTGAGGTTCCTTCTAACCCAACCAGTGTGTGATATGAAAGCGTGAAGGCCCCCAGCGTCCCATGTAGCCAGCAGGCCTCTCTGCCCACATCACCACCACCACAGGAGGACCTGATACCCTAGAACTGCAACGGCTCTGTACCATATAACACAGCGCTACTTTTTTTAAAAGACAGGACCAGCATTTATGGAGCCACCTGGAGCGCTCGCTGTACCACCGAGAACAACCCGGCCGGGCCCGCGCAACAGCGAAGGCCGCGTCTCCGCGGGACGGGGCCGCTAAGACGAGACGGCTACAGCGGACACAGCACGGGAGAGCCAAGGGCCGAGGCCAGGCAGTGAGGGCAGGGCGGGCGGAGCCTGCCTCCCGGCCGGGCGGACGCCGGAAAAAGACCGCGGCCCCGGCTCCTCCCAGGGGCCGTCCCGGCGGCTGCAGCGGGGGGCCGGGGACTGCGGCCGTGTGTCCCCCCTAGTGACGGCGTGGTGCGGTGTGAGACCCCCCCCCCCCCCCCCCCCATAAGCCAGTGCCTGGCGCTGCCGGGGTGCGCGACGGCTGCCGCTGCCTCGGTGTCCCCACAGGGATTCTCGCTCCTCCTCTTTCTCCTTCACCCTCTCCCCCCACCTTCACCCCCCGGCTGAGTTCATTCACTGGGATTGGTTTCAAATGACGCCATCGCTTTATTTTTACACCAATGACCTCATCCCTGCAGCTTGAAGTTTACTGACCAGCAAAAGTCTTTTCTCTCGCTCGCTCCACTCCTTGTGCCTGCCTGCTCTGCCCGTTTGTTTCTAAGCGTTTGAGCCCTCCGGGGGAAACAGAAGGCTTAAAAAAAGCCCCAAAACCAGACACAAAAACCACCCCAAACCCCACGAATTTCTCCCCCTGTCTTTTCAGTGTGTGTGTCCGTGTCCCATCACTGTCCGCTTTTAATTTTTTCAAGCCATCTTGGGGGGGAGGGGGAAAGAAGGAGAGGGGGAAAAAACCTCCAAATGTTTCCTTTTTCTTCTGCTCTCCCCTCCCACCTTCACGCTTCCCCTTCTTCAAAAAAGAGACGAATATAGTTTTGTTCTTTTTATTTTTTTTTAATTGCTCTTCTTTATTATTATTTTAATTGAAGAAGAAGGAAAAAGAGGAGCTTCCCCAGCGGCTGGAAGGAGACAAAGTTGTTTCAGGCGGCAGCGGCGAGGCTGGTGGCAACAACTTTTATCCCCGCCGAGGGGACAGACAGACAGACAGGGGGTGAAACAGTAAGTGCCGGGAAGAGCTCAGGGACCCCTCGCCCCGGTCCGCCCAGTGGAAGGCAGCCCGGCAAGGGGGCGAGGGGCGCGGGGGGGGGGCGAGCCGGGCCGGGCGGAGAGGAGGAGGAGGGAGGTGAGGGAGAGGCGGTCGGCAGGAGCCAGCCCTCCCTCCCTGTGTCCCTCCCTCCCTCCTCCCGCATGCCCTTCCCCGCCGGCCCCTCACCTCCGGAGGAGAGCGCCCGCACCGGACAGGTCGCTGCCCCGGCCCGGGCGGGCTCCTGCCGCCTCCGCAGGTGGTAAGGCACCGGGGTGACAGGGAGGGGGGTACGGGACGGGGACGCTGCCGCGCCGGCGGGCCGCCCGCCCCACGCTCCCTCTACCTGCTGCGGGGCAGCCGGCACCCTGCTCTAGCCCGCGGCGCTCCTGCCTCCTCGTTCGTTCCCTTGTCACCTCGCGATAGCCACCTGCCTCCCCTCCTAGAGGCAGGGGAAAGGGGGAGAAAGCTGGGCGCGTTTTGTGGGTGGAGGGGAGGCAGCTCGCCGCGGGAAAGGATGAGCAGGAGCCCGTTGCCTTCTCCGGCGCGCCCCGAAACCGGCTGCGGGGGATGTTTGGGGAGGCTCCTGATAAGCCGTGGGTGCGCGCCTGCCTTTCTAAACTTAGTAAACAGCGCTGGCTCCGAATAGGCTTTCCACTGCTTAAAATGGTTGAGGATGCTTTAAAGCCCCGACGGGCTCCCCAAGAAATGTTGGAAGTTGTGCCGTTCAACTTGGAAAACGTTTAAATTGAGGCAGCCGACAAAATGGAGGGCTGCCGGGGAGTCCAGGAGTGAAGCAAATTGCAAATTGTTAACCTGGTGTTGCGCTCGCGTAAACTCGTAACTCGGTGGCTGGTGCCAGGACGTGGCCTGACAGATAACCCGCTCCTGACTTCATATTTTTTTCCCCCATAGAAGCTGCAGGGATGAGGAGTTGAGTGCATCAGTGCTTCCCGAACAAGGTGTGTGGGATGCGCTTATTGCAAAGCCTGACCAATGGTAGGGTTTTTCAGTGACCAAAACCAATTTGGTTAGATGTCAGATGGGAGGGTGTTCTTTTAGAACACAAAAGCCAGGAGAATTTACTTTCTTTTATTGTCATTTCAGCTGGTTGAAATAGAAAATCGATATTCTGGTTTTCCTTCAAGTGAAGGGTGTAGTCATAGGGAACTATATTGTCTGACCTATGACTAACTTTTTTTGTTCAAACATTTGGTGTATACCCAACAGAATAAATAGACCTATGCTAGTTTTGAAAGCTAAAAGCAGATTGGACTGTTTCTCCTTGTAAGGATGTGTGTTGGGGTTCTTAAAAGAAAAAAAACCCCAAACCCCAAAATGATTTTGTAATCCTTGCCTTGAGATTTATGCTATTCCTGGCAGTATGTGGTTTGGTAGATACAGCATTTACGAAGTCACAACTGACCAAACAGGAGTTGGTTTAGACTCTTGTGTTTTGAGGGGAGGTGGAAAAATAGTAAGTCTTAATTTCTTTTTATGGTGTTCATCCCACTGCCCGTTGGAGATTGAAGCATTCATCACAGTTGTTTATGTTGGTTGTCTGGGGGTTTCTATTTGAATATGGAGCAAGTATGCAACAGAGGGGGTGTACATGTATTTTTAACTTTAATTTCTAAAAACAAAAGATATGAAGAATACTGATACTCAAAGGTAAATCCTGCATTTACTGAGTATGCTTATTAATATTTTTAGGAAGGAATCTATAAAAGTGCCTGCGGTATAATAAATCCTGCTCATTATGCTTGTTTGATACAATAGTGCTTCAGTACACCTTAATGCACAATTTCAAAGCTTTTTTTAAATGAGCACATAAGGAAAAGCAGCAGAGAAGGTGTCAGTTCCTGTGCTAATTGGAGGTGGTAGCTGTAAAATGCTTGTATGGTTTAATACATGTGCAAAGGTCCAGAAAGCCCAACCAAGCATTAAAAACCTCAGCATGTTGGATAAAGATACATAAATACATTCCTGTTCCAGTAGCTCTGGTCTTGTTAGCTATCTAAGCAGATACAAGGGAACAAAATCGTACCAGGAAAACTACTGTAGAAGAAAATGAGCTCAATTTATCTTTGTTTCTGTAAAATGCATGCTCTTATTTCAGTGAAGGCAGCTAGCGTGGCAAGGATGTTTGCTTTTTGACTAGAATATCTTCAACTGGCCATAGGAATGGTATCGGCAGAAGCTGTGCAGGAATGTGTTAAATGGATTTCGCTGGGAACTCTGCCTTCCCAAGCCAGCCCCAGCTCCTCTGGGGTTGTGCCAGCCCTCAGCCGGTGGGAGGAGTTCTGGTAGTATCTGCCATGTGCCTGTGCACCTTCCTTGGCAAAATGACTGCCCTGGGAGCCCTGTGCTTCCTTTGCTTTCTCAGCCAGCCGCTGGAAACAGGGTGAATGAAGTCGTATGGAGTGACTGGAGACTGGATGATGGGACAGGCCAGCCACTCTTCTGCCTTTAAGATAAGTGCTTTGTGTAGGCCTTAAGAAGCCCCAGAAGGGCAAATTCAGGCTCTCTTTTAGCCCCCTGTAAGAAATGTCAAATAGACAGGTTAGCATTTATTTCTGTTACTTGCATTGGTCTTCAGGTGGGATCTGCTTCAAGGCGTTGTGCTTTAAGAGCTGCGTGTGGGTTGAGAGCCTTACTCAGTCACCTATCTTCTCAAAGTTTGACGTCTTAATCCCAGACCTGTTCAGGAATATTCACTGTTTTCAAAATACAGATTTTTTAAGAAATATAGTAAACACAGTTACAGCATTTTTTCATTCAAGAAAAAGTAGGCAGGGTGATAGTTTTCACTTTATAGTATGTCTGTTGAATTTTCCTTTCTTGTAAGAGCAGTCAGGAAAGCATCATAGATATTCTTGAAGTGCTGACAGTCCTTAACAGCCATATGGCGTGGAGTAGTTACGGTTGAAGGATGAGGTGTGGAAGGATTGGCACATCCCTTCCTTTTTGTTTCACTCCTAGGAAGAAACGTGGGTTTGGCCTGCGAATCCTGTGACTGTGTCCCTACTGAATTGTTGTTACGTTGAACAAGTGACGAAACATTTTTTGCAGTTTTGTAATATTTTATGCATGGTTGTGTCATGGCGCATCCATGATTATTTAAGAATTGTAAAGAAGCTGTCTTTCTGGGTGATAGAGATGTAGCTGTGTCCCTGATGAGTTGACTGGTATGTTCACTTTGCTTACAGTTCCTTAAGAATTGCTTCCAGATTTCGTGTAATGATATGGAAGGTTTCTGTAGAATATTTTATATGTCAGTAACTACTTATCATATTAGTATTGGTAAGGTTTCTCTGACTTATTTGGTGTCCCCCTTCATAAACAAAGGGTTATTCTTTAGGGCTGTTGATCGCATATGTGGCCTCTGCTTTCTGCATGAATCAAAAGCCATAGGTGATGGATAGCCAGGTGATGTGTATCAGGCTGTCTGGACTCAATTCATTGATTAACTGAAGACCAGGAGTCATTTGCATGAAGGTGAACGCTGTAACTTCAGGCTACTTCATCATCATTATTTGGAAGACCCTGTCCTCAGTATTTTCTTTATCAGTAGTTTAATAGTAGCACCACCCTGTTACCAAAGCTAATTGAGACGAAGCTGGCTCTGGGGTAGAGTCTGTGGCTAGAGACTGAGATGCCCTGCGCTACTGCAGTGTTGCTGCATACAGCTATGGCAACAAGGAAGTTCATGTTGCCACTTCTCTGTTTCACCAGACCTGATCTTTAGATTGGTATTATCTTAACAGCTCCAAATAGGAGATCTCCGTTATAGTTATTGTGTAACTTCCCATAACACCTGAAGGAAGACAGAAATACACATTTAATGGTAAAATTTGACATCTTAACTTCTGGGTTTCCATAGTTTTAATCTGAGCAGTTCTCCGTTTGCTTATGGATAGGGCCTATTGGCAGCTGTCACAGTCTCCAGTGGAGATGATGTTAGCCACCAGTGAATTGCTATTTCTCAGTGATAAAAGAAAATTGGTGTCTAGGGTGTGTGTATGGAGGGCGAGAGGGAAGATGGGCATGAGTTCAAGGCCTTGTGTTTCCTTTTGCTATGCTATGTGGTCTGCTGCTGAGCCAAGACTGACCTAATCGGAGTTGGCTCTGGGAAGGCTGGCAGCTTTCCGTGTTGTGTCCCTATGAGATGCTCCAGCAGCTGAAGAAGACCCCAAAATTAATAATTGGACAGGGTAGGAAAAAGTATTGCCTCACTGATTGGAGGTTTCCTGTGGGGCTGTGAGGATGCAGAGTGATCTCTTCTGCCACAGACCTTCCCAAGCTCCTGTGTTGCTGTTTTTCTGTGCTTGCGCTGTCTGAAGCTGTAACATTTGTGCTGTGTGAATATACGAGAGGAACTGCTGAAACAAGGTCCTTCTTTGAGAGGAAGTCAGTTATCTCTGCTTTTTCTTGGTCACGATATGAGCCATATGTCACCAATAACTCATACAGCTTCTTGTTAGTGTATTTTTGCTACACATAGCAAAATTAGTTCCAAGTTTTCATCCTGTTTCTCATAAACTAGGATCAGCTCCTTGCGCAGACCTCCTCAGGTGAATTTGCACTCTAGTTTGGTGTCAAACTTCTGTTAGTTGTTAAACAAATTAAGACGCAGAAGTGGAGGTGTTCAGAGGCTTTTATTAGTTGAGGATAGATGTAATTATTTTCCTCCATAAGACCTTTTTACATGCTATTCAGGGTGATAGTCTGCTAAAATATTTTTCTTCATAAAATCATAACTGTGTTCCATTGCATTAGTTTGGCAGAAAACTCTGACACACAGTTTCTAATATCAAGACTGAAACAGCATTCCCCATTTTCATTATGCTACGCTTGATTTTGCTTTACTATAACAATCTACAAATTGTGCCTGTTTGTTGACTAAATGGTAGATTAGTGGCTTGTACAAGCGCTGTCTTTTTAGACATCTTTGCCTGCTTGTCTGATGTTTTTTCCATTACTGAAGGCATTGTGGGAGGCAGAAAGATGGGTCTGAGTGCGTAATGTAGAAACACTGGAATGAGAACTTTACAGAGAGTATAAAACGAGGAGGGCAACAGAGAGTAATTGTATGAAATTCCTTTTATGCACACGTTGTTGAGTTTGAATAACTAGTATGTATTCAGCCTGCTGGATTAGAAGGCTTTGGCTCTGCATGTGTAGCGTAGATGTTGCTCTCAAAATAGGAAAGCAACTCTCCCTCCCCACACACTATTCTGGATAAAATTGATTCTGTACTGTTTTGCTCCTACTGCACCCCTAGTAAAGCTTAAAGGCTGCAAAACTCATAATGTCAGGGATATAAACACCACACTTCTAATAGCCCGAGTGCTGTTCTTGCTTCTCACTTGCCAGGTGTAAGAACCATTCACCCCAGACTTTAAAATCTCAACTCCACTGTCAGGACGTGGGTTTCTACCTGGAAGATGGTGCTTGCAGGGGCGTAGCTTTCTTGACAGTGCGTATTTCGTTAAGTTTATAGAGTCCCTTCAACATGGAAGCCGTCCATCTTCTAAGCAGCAACTTCCAAATACATGCTCTTCTAAAGGGCTTCTGTCAGCATGCTGTCCTGCTACTGAAACAAGCCTTAATTTCAAAGGTGTAAAAAGGGTTGTAAACAGCAAGAATGTTTTCCTGAAGAACAGGCATGAGATTACTTTCAACTCATTGTATTAATGCTATCTGGAATAAGTATAGCACATATCATCTATACAGTTCCCACAAATATTTTGTTACAGGTGGGAACCTGCTTACGTTTGGGATTGCATACCTTCTCAGCATTTTCTATTGCTTTCCAGCTCTGCTGTCTCTCACACGGAGTCTGTTTGAAGAACTGTGAGGGAAGAGAGCTGGGTGGGGAGGAAACCTTGTATTACATGTCTGTCTTCTAACTCCATCATAGGCAGAGGTGCCTTTCTAAAATAAAAGAATTTAGCTAGAGGCCTCTTAATAGGAACTCTTGGGCAGCAAACAGAATGAACTTCAACTTGATTTCAACAAAGATGCATAAAGCTTTGCCAGTTCTTACTCAAGGACAAAGAATATTCAGCAAAAAAGTACAGCAGTAGTCTTCATGCACTGGGTTGATATGTTATTAGGTCCAAGTAAGTCTGAAAGAATAAACTAGATTGAATCCAGATTAGTGGGAGGCAAATGCTGTCACCGCTTTAGTAGGGCTCCCTCTGCCTGCCCCAGGACCCTGTGTGCAAGGCGGGTGTGCTCCAAATTGAGGATAGGCTGTGAAAATCTCTCTTCCCATAGCCTGTTTGAAATTCTGCATTGATGGCAAGTTTCTTCTCATAGCAACAGGACCCAGTAGCTTTTTCCCCCTTCTCCCAAGGTACTCCCATGTTATTTCAGATTCCTAAAAGCTCTTAAGCTTTACAGTGGGTGCTCTGAGGCCTTACTGAAGAGGGGTAATCCACACTGGCTGGTCTATAGGTTCACAGTCCTGATCTAGCTCATTGCGGGGGTGTTGGACCAAATGACATTCGCAGGTCCCTTCTAGCCCAAACTATTCTACGATTCTATGATCTTGGGAAGACATAGCAGCTGAAGGCAAACAGGCAATGTATTTATGGGAGCTGGTAAACTTCATGTGCTCCTAGCTAGCAGGAGACTTATTTAGGGCATATGTAGGCAAAATAATAAAGCCACTTGTACTTTCCTTTGCTTCCTTGTTTGTTTTCTGTTATTGTCTCCCTTTCTCATTTTGGTTTGTTTTTTATTGCATGTAACTTACCATCTGAATATGTATATGATTTGTTTTTCCTGGTCACTGGAGTGAGGTCTCTTGTCCAGTTGTTGAAAATATCTGACTTCTCATGGTTGAGGGCATGCTGTTGTGAGGTTGTGAGTATGCTGTCAGCTTCTCAGTCATTCATTCTGATTGCAAGGTGATCCATGTTTGAATACCATCCAGCTGACAAAGCCTGTTTCCTCAGCGTGGCTCACTTCGCCTGTCTGCTGTGATTTCCAGGTGGACCTATTTGAAGATGCCTGAAAAATCTATTTATCCGGCCCAGGCGCAATTGTATGAGTAGCCTGTTTGTATCTTTTAATCTCAAAATATTACTGAAAGAAAGTTAACTCCTTCAAGCATAAAATGTATGAAAATGAATAGTAATGCAAGTCCAAAGCTCCAAGATACTAGTCAGACCAGCAAAAGAAAGTATCAGAATACTAATACTGTCATTGCAGTTTCCCAAGATACTCTTTCCATGAAGAGAGCCGCATCTTCCCTGCCCATGGCAGGAGGTTTGTAATTGGATGATCTTTAAGGTCCCTTCCAACCCAAACCATCCTCTGATTCTATGATCTTTCTGCCCTCTTAAATTTACAAGACTCGAATCTTTTCCTCCAACTGAGGCTTGCATGACTTGCCACTTCTCCTGCAGGTGTGACCTGTTCTGGAACGAGGAAATGTGTAGTGTCTTTTCCCTTCTGCCTCATGTGTGGTTAAACCTATAGAAAGCTGTGGAGGAGGCTCAGGCATGCTGTTCCTCTGACGGCCTTCTGCAACTACAAGCTATTAATGACCGTTGCCTTTCATGGGCAAAAACAGTACTGGCAATTCCTTTGTGCGCTTTATTTAATGGCCGTAACAAGCAAGCACATTAGCTATTTTTATTCAAATGCCCAGACATAAGCCAGTATGGCAAAGTGGCTATGAAATGTCTGCATAGCTAAGTGAAAATACAGCTGCTTTTTAACACTAGGTCTTTTTCTTTAAGTTACAGGATTTTAAGAGGGTTCAGCCAATGATCATCTAATCTTTCTAATTGAGCTGTGGTGAGGATTTTCAAGATTTTGCATTGAAATAGGCAGAATGTTCTTTTAGTCATTGACTTTGTCTACTGTTTCAGTCAACGATAAGGAGGTAATGCAATAGGGGAGATGGGTGGGTGGGGAAGGAGGGACTGATTTAGGTTAAAGGTTCAGGCCTTGGCCTTTCAGGAAGCTTTGGGACTATCTCTTTTTGTACGTGCTGCTCAGTGGCAGGCACACAAAAAATGCTGAATACAGTGACCCTGTAAGCAAATGCTAGCTTAGAGAGAAGCTGTGTTTGTTTTGGGAATTTTTGAAGGCTGCCAAGTCCTTCGATGGTGGTTTTTCCTCCTTTTTCTTTCCTTTCCCCTTTTCCTTTAAGAGTGAGTCCATCTACATTGGCAGAAAAATGGTTTTCATGGCTTGGTGAATAATTAAAAAGGAAAATAAGACAATGTTGATTATTTAAATCTTCGAGCATTTCGAAGCCAAGAATTTATCTTATGAATTGTCTTGGGAAGGGTGTTGAGCATTTAGGTTTTTTGGTGTATACGTGGTCAGCAAATAGTCCTACCTCTGTATTGATGTGCATGGTCTCCAGTTCAATTTTGGCTTAAAAAAAACCAAAGGGAAAACTTTAAGCATATGACAGATGTTAAAGGTCCTAAGAAAAAAAACAAAATCACTTAATATTGTGCTTTCCCTGACCTGGAACCTGCCTGAGACTGGTGTAGATATCCAGTGGTAGCATATTTTTCAATATCTTTGCTTAACTAAATTGCAGAGTGTGCTTACAGAATTCTTCTTGTTGTATCCACCAAAGTAAGGCATTTCTAATAAGTGCTTAATATTTGGCTGAGCTGGTGTTACTGCTTTTCAGTACAGTCAAACATGATTCTTATTTAGCTATAATCACCTGTTTTTTCTGTTTTTGTTGGCAAAGTGAATCTGCAGGTGTAACTTCCTCCTTGAAAGGTCCATCCCTTTAAAAGTCAATTGCTATACATCAAAACGCAGCTGGAGAAGTCTACCTATTTGTAGAAAATAGCATTACTTTGTTGGACAAGTGGAGTGGGATGGGCATCAAGTTGATCAGCTGCTTTGGGACATGATGAAGGTGAAGTAATAAACCACCACTATATAATCATGTCTTTTAGTTTCTCCACTGCCAGTAAAATGGGCTTCCTTGAATTCAGAATTCTGCAGAATATGTTCTGGTTTGGTTTTAAATGATTGACTTGAAATGCAGTGTGTTTTGATGCTTGTGGATAGGGCCGTGATCCTTCTGCTTTTACTCAAAATGTGGTTACATTGTGCTACAATGGAAAAATATTCAGGCTTATCACTTTCTGGAGCTGAAGTTTCAAACAGTATGACCAGTTTCAAAAGTTGTGTGGTATTAGGGTCAACTCTCATTGTGAAAATACTAGTAAAGGGAGATGTGTGTAAGCAACAGAACTGGAGAGAGAGAAAGAATGGGGAATAATGGAAAAGGAGAGGTATTGATCAGCTGTTGGAAAAATATACCCATATGGGCTAAATAAAGGAGGGGGGAATAAGAGAGTAGAGTCCACAGGAATGGGAAGTATTTTTTAAAAGGAAGAAAGAAGTTCTGCATTAGTTGCACATGAAAACGAACCTTTTAAATTGCAGAAAACATAGGTCTGAAGTGGCAACAGGGTGGGATCATTCCACTTTTGCTAGTAAAACTTTGTATGTAGCAGATAGCAAAAGAGGTTTTTCTGTGTGTTTGAGGAAAAGCCTTTCGACAGGCTGTCTAAATGAAGTCTAATGACAAGTTACAGGAAGTACGGGGAAAGGTTTAGCTTCTGGTGAGTTCACTGGAAATACTGCATGTAGAAAATATCTTCTGAAGATTGTTAAACACTAATGAGTTAAGTGTTTTGTCCTTCTGCGTCTGTATTTTGGTTTATAATTCGTGTAACTGAAGATCTTAAAAACAAGAATCTTAAACTGGATCTTAAAAACTGGAATTGATGGATTAGAATATGTGGCAGCTGTTGAGAGAATAATATTGCGTGGGTTTGTGTGTTTGGTCTTTATTGCTAGACATTTGTAAATATTTAAGAATGAGTTGATTTCAAAGCCTTGCACTGCAGACCATGTCTTCATGTTGGACATCTATAAGGGTCAGACAGTTAAGCTTTGAATGGCATACTCCTGAGTCCACACTGATATATCTTTCAATGCAACTGAGAAGGTGAGGAGTGAGGAAAATTATCTGTCTAAACACTAATGTTGTGAGTTGCTATTTTTCTTCATGCTGTAGTAGCTTACTTTTGGCTTTTTAAAATCTGGCATATTTGTAGTTATTCTAGATGGAAGAGAAGCTTTTATCTTTAAAAAAAACCAACCCCAACTTGGCAAATTTTATGTTTGCTTCTAGAATACGTCAGTTCAAGAGCCTCATGTTCTCTAACTACATTGCAGGTAGAGATGTGCCAGCTTCCCCTGCTGTTTGTCTTCTAACATTTTTATGTTATATTATATGCTGCTGTCAGTGTGAGGGCTTTGTAAGTACAACTAATCAGCGCCATAAGAAGCTTTAACTTAAATACACAAAGCAGAAGAACAGTAGTCTAAAGGCTATTGACAAAGTGTTTTTTTTTCCAGCTGTGCTCATAGAAAAGGTTACTGAGTCCAGCTGCTTGACACAGTCCCTCTACCTCTGGCTGCTGCCCTGGGTCTGCTGCTTAGGGTGGCTTTTATGACTGTTTATTCTTCACTTGAGGCCAAGACAGAGAATGAACTCACAAGCAGATTATTCTGCTGTTTGAGCTAACCTGTTCGTGCTTTGTTTGAAGCAGACCAGAAATCTATCATGCTGTTTGCTCCATAGGATCAAGGTGGTTGTTCGCTCCATTCCAGACCTTAAATTACCTGCTTTTTTGACGTATGGACAAACCTTAAAAGTAGAATACTCTGTAGACTATGCTCTACTTTCTTCTGAGTTTCTGCCCAACTTGCTATTACACTTGCTGTCCAAAAGAAATAGGTTCAGTAGCAGTAAAAGTGAAATGGGAGATCATTAGCATGGATCCACTGAAACTGGTGGAGCTGTCTCAAGTTAGTACAACATAGTGTACATTTCTATGGCAGGTAACACAAAATGCTCACAGTTACTGCGATTCCTGTCTTCCCAGCCACTGTCATTGCAAACTCACTCTTTTAATGGCTCTCAGGATCCCACAGTGAGCCAGAGCAGGGAACTAGAAATGTCTGAGAATTGTTTGGATGTGGTTTGTTTATGTGTTTGTTTATTCTGCTTTTGCAGTTACTTTATGACTGGTTTAGCTCTTTGAGTCAGCTCACTGAATTAATGTATGAGCTAGCATAAGGGACACGGTTGCTCTCTGGTAGCCATGAGTTAAGTGTGTTTTAACCTGCCATGGAGTGTAGCCCCTCAGTCTGCCCTATTGGTTTGATGCATGTGTGTGTGTGAGGCTCTGAAACAGCAGTTCTTGGAGCAGCCAGAGGTGTGATGGGCTCTGCCCCCTGTTCGTGTGACTGGCTGTTGAGGGGGTAGGAATGGGTTTTGTGGTTTAGTAGCCAGGCGTGCTGCAGCAAAAGAATTTCCTCTTGTTCCAGAGAACTTCCTTTTGCTCTTGTTTGGGGGTTTCCTGTGCTTGGCCAACAAGCCAAGTCTTGTGTTGAAGTTACCTATGTCCTGCAGCGCAGGTAAGCCCATTGCAGTCATAGAATCATATAATCATAGAATAGTTAGGGTTGGAAAGGACCTTAAGATCATCTAGTTCCAACCCCCGTGCCAGGGGCAGGGACACCTCCCACTAAACCATGCCAGCCAAGGCTCTGTCCAACCCGGCCTTGAACACCGCCAGCGATGGAGCATTCACAACTTCCCTGGGCAACCCATTCCAGTGCCTCACCACACTTATAGTAAAGAATTTCTTCCTCATATCCAGTCTAAACTTCCCCTGTTTCAGTTTGAACCCATTACCCCTTGTCCTGTCACTACAGTCCCTAATGAAGAGTCCTTCCCCAGCATCCCTATAGGCCCCCTTCAGATACTGGAAGGATGCTATGAGGTCTCCGCTCAGCCTTCTCTTCTCCAGGCTGAACAGCCCCAACTTTCTCAGCCTGTCTTCATACGGGAGGTGTTCCAGTCCCCTGATCATCCTTGTGGCCCTCCTCTGGACTTGTTCCAACAGTTCCATGTCCTTTTTATGTTGAGGACACCAGAACTGCACACAATACTCCAAGTAAGGTCTCACAAGAGCAGAGTAGAGGGGCAGGATCACCTCCCTCGACCTGTTGGTCACACTCCTTTTGATGCAGCCCAGGATATGGTTGGCTTTCTGGATGGCAAGCGCACACTGCCGGCTCATGTTCATTTTCTCATCGACCAACACCCCCAGGTCCTTCTCCGCAGGGCTGCTCTGCATCTCTTCTCTGCCCAACCTGTAGCTGTGCCTGGGATTGCTCCGACCCAGGTGTAGGACCTTGTACTTTTCATGGTTAAACTTCATCAGGTTGGCATCAGCCCACCTCACAAGCGTGTCAAGGTCCATCTGGATGGCATTCCTTCCCTCCAGCGTATCAACCGAACCGCACAGCTTGGTGTCATCGGCAAACTTGCTGAGGGCGCACTCAATCCCACTGTCCATGTCACTGGCAAAGATGTTGAACAAGACCGGTCCCAACACTGATCCCTGAGGGACACCACTCGTTACTGGTCTCCAGCTGGATTTTGAGCCATTGACCACGACTCTTTGTGTGTGGTCATCTAGGCAGTTCTTTGTCCACCGAGTGGTCCACCTATCGAATTGATGTCTCTCCAACTTAGAGACAAGGAAGTCATGTGAGACAGTGTCGAACACTTTGCACAAGTCCAGGTAGATGACATCAGCTGCTCTACCCCTGTCCATCAGTTCCGTAGCCCCATCTTAGAAGGCCACCAGATTGGTCAGGCAGGATTTCCCCTTAGTGAAGCCATGCTGGCTGTCACCAACCACCTTGTTGTTTTTCATGTGCCTCAGCATGCCTTCCAGGAGAATCCGCTCCAAGATTTTGCCAGTCCATGGCAACCTGAAAGCAATTGAAACTGAGAAGAATTCTTTTCCAAGCTTGTCTTCTGTAGAGGCAGCAAGAGGTATGTTCATTACATGGATCTACCTGCTGGAAGCTAAAGCTGGAACCGTCAATCCAAGATAAAATACTGATTGCTGTTTGTTTGGCACTCTGCATTCAAGGTGGTTTGGCTTGATTTCCAGGAGCTCCAAGAGCTTTGCTTTGTGCTCTGTTGGAAACTTTTATTTATCTGCCACCTGACAAGTTCAGAACTTGAGTTCCGTTAGGATTCCTTTTTTTTATAGAGCAGGACATATATGTGTGGTTGTTTTTCTATAAATACATCTGCATACAAACTGTGTATCTATGCATACATGAACATGCACATATGTATATATACATGCATACTCTGTCCAGAGCAGCTTATTATCTTATAAAGCTTTCATTCAAAGTGATTTATTTATGTTTTATATGGTAAGAAAAGCAATTAATTAGCTAGCAAAGCAAAACAACCTTGCAGATTAAGCTACATCTAGGTATAATGAATTGGGAAGATCTGGATACATGGTCTTCACAGAACACTTAGTATGTAGTTTTAGGGGTTATAGCTATCTCAAATAGGTAGAAAACTTTTGTCCAATCTGTAGCTTATAGTGTATCTAGTTTGAATGTAGTTGTCATTTATAGTTGTGATCATTAATTGGCCTTTCAAGGAAATTGAAATGAAAACCTCATCCCTTTCTTAAAACTTGAAATAATTTCTTTTAATTTTACCAAATAAGTATGATATAAAAATCTCTTTTCTGCCTTCCCCCTTATCCTTCTATTAATTTAGATGGTACCAGTGTCTTCAGAGTTGTCATACAGAACTCTTCTTATGCTCATTTTTTAATTGCTTATCATCTCTGCCCACTGCTTTTGGGGAGGTTTTGATTAAAGCTATAACTCAATTTAGTACTCACATTCCTCTTTAGGCAGTGTTACTGACTTCTTTTTGATTAGAAGACTGTATTTATTGCATACTTTTGATCTCAAAATCATTTGGGTTTTTTAAATGATCTTTACATTTACTGCAAGTAATAGTATGCTGATAGGAGGATCATCTTCTTGAGGTCCTGCCTAGGGTAAAAGAGTTCTGCTGGTTCAGCTGGAGCTCTGCAGAGCTCCTGTCACTGTATGGCTGGCTGCATTGACGAAATGCAGTGGCATCCACACTGGAAGAAATGGTGTTGCAGAAGGTCATTTATAAGGCACATAGGAATCCAGAGCATCCTACTGATGGAGTTGCTGTCCCCACAGGATGTTAGTGCTAGCCTTGTTACTAATGGCACTTTGTCAGCTGAGGGCTTTTGTTATTCAGGGAAGAGACTTTTTTTCCATGAAGACCTGAGTTGTGCTGACTTGCACAGCAGCTGAAGTAGCCTGTCAACACAGCTCTCTCATTCAGCCAGGTGCAAAGCTAAAGAGTTAACCTAAGAAGTGGTTAATTTCTAGTAACTTAATCCAGTATTGTTTCTATCAGACATCAATTTGTCTTTTTTTAACTCCTCTGAGTTTTTTTCAGTCCTCTCCTCGGTGGGGAATGGATGTGTGCATATAGTTGTACACAGGTTTATTACAAAATTTATATTCATTGGAATTTTTTGTTATAGACTACAAAATGACCTTTCTAGTGAGTCTACATAAAATTCCTTTAAACAATTAAGTTGACATGCTCCAAGGCACATGAGCATTTACATTTAATGATGAGTTTGGGTGTGATGGAGAAGAGTGGTTTTGTGTCCTCCGTCATTTCTTATTTTAGGCTCCTTTTTTTGCCTAGCATCAGGTCTGCCAGAGGTTCTGTGTGGCTAATGTTAAATAAGTTTTTCTAGTGCTGAAGTTCACTGATTTTTATTTATTTTTCTTTCTTTGTCTTTTTTCCTGTCACCTATAGCATGTTTCACACTTTCTACCTGTGCTGGAATAGCTTGCTTTAGTGAGCATTTCTGTTTTCTGCTCAGCCCTTACATTCTTCAGTTTCCTCATGAATCTTGAGGACACGATGGCTTACTGTTGGTTACTAAAAGTTTTTTTTCTTCTCTTTTTTTGCTGTGTCAGTCCTGTCAGTAAATCATCTTTGTTCATCTTGAACTCATCTTTTGACAGCATCCTGTGTGGGAAAGGCTTTTCCTAAGAAATCTGGTTTTCCTTTCTCAGCTATTATTGTCTAGTGGCTGGTATCAAATTTAATTGCACTCTTCTATTTTTGTGCACCAGCTCTTAGATTTTTCTCTTTGTTTTGATGTATTCTCCTGTCTGAAACTCTCGTTTTCTGAAGTTCTTGTTCTTTTTTTCCCCTGATCTGCTGTCACTTTTTCTGCTTTCTGTTTCTTTACCCAGGCTTGGATTCACATTTTTCTGGGATTTGCTCATTTGGCCATTGCAACCCCACGAAAATGTTACCATTTGAACATAATGACTCTTTTCTTCCTTGGCTTCCTGTTCCCTTTCCTTGTGAAGTGGTATGTATACCTTCCGCAACTTTCAGACTCAGCTGGGAGCTAAACATGCAGCTTTCATTTCCTCTCTCTTCTTGAATTGAGGATCTTTTGGACCACCGGTGTCTTAATGACCGTTTCTGAAGTGTAACAGTGTGGTACTAGTTTTGGTAGGATTCCTTCCATGAGTGTGGTGAGCTCTGTTGTATTATGGCCACCATCATTTAGCAGTGAGCTAATGCAAACAGTAAAACTGGCTTTCTGACATAGTACTAAGATCACTCTAAGTGAAGGGCAGGGGAAAAGCTTAGATTTTTATTGCCAGGTAGAGAACAAACATAGAATGAAAAATGTCCCTTGGCATGTCCTGCTGTGGTTCAAAGGCTAAATTGAAATGTAGATTCTCCTTCATCAAATTAAATTCCTCTTGATTTTGGCATAGTATTCCCTTTACTGCCTTCTCTAAACAGAATTGACTTGACTCTTCACCCTTTTCCACGGTAACGTATGATTCTTTATTTAATTTGTAGGAATTACAAGAATTCTGATGTTTTCCTGAATTAAAGATGCCGGATTTGTAGTGATTTCTTCCTCCTTTCTGTTGTTCCTTTCTTCCTTCCAACAGCCCCATGCAGACTCTTTTGGGGCTTGTTTGGTGTGTTTTTATTTTCCCCTAGGAAAAGGCATTCCATATCAATCTTCATGGCAACTTATGGTTCCTTATATGCAGCATGCTTCAGTTGACTTCAAAAGTAATGCCAGTGCCATTTTACCAACTAAAAGAGTAAGGAAGGCTGGACCGTTAGTAGAGTGTGTTTTCCACTTTTCCATCAGCTGTCTTCCCTTCATTTGGGAAGCATGAATCTCTAAATTCCTTCCTGATAGGTTTCCATTTTGAAATACAATCTGTCTGGAATGACGTGGCATCTCTGCAAGCACAAAATTTGTTACGAAACACTAAGCACAGAGAACTTGTTATCAAAATACTTGTTTCTTCATTTTTTTTTTTGTTAAGGTCGCTGTTGTGAAATGGAATGATTAACAACTGTTACTGCAGAAGTAGAGAAAAGGTATTGGAGATTGCATCTCTTTTTCTGCTGAAACAGTGCTGTCTTGAGACCCAGTTAGTCAAAAACAAGTTGTAATGAAAATATACTAAAATCCTCAGCTTTAGCTTGGTTGTATCAAATGCTTGGTAGAACTCCAAAGTGGTAAATAACTTGGTTATTTTCTTTATGGAGTACTAATCTTGTTTGCTTTGGCATCTAAAACCAAAGTCGCAGCTTATTTTTACTTAATGCACGCTTTTTTTAGAGTATCCCTTCCATGCAGTAATACAGATATTTATTACAGAACCCAGGAGGCCAGTTATAGACCACTCTAATGTGCTTGGTGGTCCCGGAGGCAGAGAGGAGCAGTTTTCATCTAGGCAATTCTGGTCAACAGAATAGGTGTGGTACTGGTGCAAAAGTCCTTGTAGACATTGTGACAAAGTAATAGTTTTGAAGCAGTCTTCAGGCGTGTGAAATAGGTGAGGGTCTCATCTCCTATGGCTTAAGAAGAAAATAAAGATGCCACTGGTCAAAGGAACAGGTCTGGAAAATTACGTTTGCTGCAGCGTTCCTTGTAGGTATGAGAGGCATAGTCAAGGCCAAAGGAAATGCTACAGTGCTACTAGGAAAAAGAGATTGTGTGCATAGGAGAGTGGTTTTAATCCATTTGTGCTGTTTAAATTGTTTTAATACCAAGTGGGAAAATGGGCAGGATACAACCCTAGCTTTGATGTGGAAGCCTAGGGAAAAATCCATCATGAAATAAAGTAAGGTGATGGGAAAAGGAAATACAAAAAGGGGAGCATCTTGCTGGTAGCAGGTTTTTGAGTTCCCTCATGAGGGTATTTGAAATTATTTAAACGTGCAGTGTTTTATAGGTGAAGGCATTAGCTAGTGATGCGTTTTTCTAGATCAGCCATCATGGTTTCTTTCTATAGCTGTTTTTATTCCAGTGGTTGGTGGTTAAAATCTAAAAGCAAGTGCAGTGATCTGAAGTTGCTTGTCTTTAAAGTTACTTCCGTTAATGGCAAGAGTTTATTTTTGTTGGTGACTGCCAAAAGTTGGCATGCACAAGGCGACATCTTCAAAGTAAGTCTTAAACAAACAAAGACACCTTTCTACTGTAACTTCTGGTGTTAATTCCTGTCTTTCTACTTCTACTCTTGAGACCATGTTACAAGCAGTGGTAGTTTCCTTAATGCATGATTAGGTTTGCTGTGGAGGTTTTAACAGAGCTATATTTTGAGAGAGCAATCGTAAGGTGAGATGAGGTGTCAAAGTGATGGGTTTACATGTGGTGGTTCCTGGCAGTTCGCAAAACACAGTTCATGTAAACTTGCCTCTGCTCCAGCCAGACACATGCCTTTGACCACTGTTGTTACTGTGTTCTCTGTGAACTTAGTGAAGTAGTGCATATGTGTGTGTTAAATTGAGATTTGTTTTTAGGGTGAGTTTGGGATTTATTTTTTTTTTTGAGTCTCAAAGCTACAACAAATTGGCAGCTTTTCTGGTTGAATTTTCAGGTGCTAGTACGTAATGCTGGGTTTTCACTAAACTGTTAGTATAGGATGCCACTAATTCTTTTATCTTTCAATGTGGCTGTCAACCTCAAACAACTCAGCTCTGTGTATGGTTTTTTAACAGATTAAGTAATTCACCTCTGGATTAAAAAATTAAAATCAAAACACAATTGATCATGATAATAATATAAATACAGTGGCAAAATTACTAGGCCTTTCAGGAGTCTTAATCTGTTGTTCTTTATGGTTTAGTTGAAACCTGTGAAGCATAATACATGGCCCAGAGTTATTGTTCTCCTTCATAACTATTTAACTTTAAAGTTTTTTTAATTGTTGTGAGACAATCAGATGATTCCTGTCTCTGTAAACTCGATGGCAGTGTTACCTCCAGGCTCTTTGCACATTGGCTGCTCTCTTTGTGAAGTTCTGAATGCTTCTGCCGTGGTGGGTGCAACACACCATACCTGCTTCCGGCATCAAATGGGTTTTACAGGTTTGTGTGTGTCTGAAACTATTGGTAATCTAATTGCTGGGTTCAGACATGAAACTTGTTCTTCAGAAAAGCTTTCTTGTGAATAAACCTGAATGCATTTAAATGTCTGAAAGAGCAAGGGTTGGGTGGAGTACCATGGGAATTGCCTGTAGCTCTGCTGGATGGATAGACAGTCTGTGAAAGGCCCCAGGATGATTTGATCATGCCTTAAAAATACTAAAGGAAGGTACCCATATTCAGATTATTAGTCTTGTCCTCTGTCATCATTTATCCCTAAAAAAGCCCCATGAATTCTAAGTCAGTAAATCTTTTATTTGATGTGTGTTGTTCACCAGAAGAATTTTAGATATGACTGTGGTTTTGTCAAAATAGGCATGTGCTAAAAGATACTTACCTAGACTATTCAGTGGCCTGTCTGGGAGCCACTGCTTTAAGTCAGGGGAGTTACAAACAGTAGTAGGTGCTCAATGCAGTGAAGGAGTGGGCCACTTTCTTCCCCATCTCTGTATTGAGTGTTGACAACACAAGTGTTTTGTCAGATGTTCTTGGAACTGGTGAGCTTTGTCTGTTCATTCTTTCAGAAGAAACGCCTCAAAAGCCTTTAAGTAAGAAATGCAGGAAAGGATTGTGTTTTTCTGTGGTTAAAAGCTTAGGTGCTGGTAGTAAACGTGTTTCCCATGGGTAGGCAGGAAGAGAAGCTGGTGTTCCTGGGTACATCTGTACCACTTAAATTGTTGCCTGGAGTGGGGCAGTTTGCCTTGGGGGAGTCCTTTTTGTGTTTGTGAGGAACTGAAGTGTAACGAGAAATTTTTACTTCCTGCCATTTTCCTCATTCGAGTCCACCTGAAACACAGAAACCATGGCTCCAGAATTGTCAATAAGCTTCCTAAGAGTACTTTTATGAATTGTAATTGTCTGTACAGTATAGTTTGACAGGATTAGCCAAAGCGTGGAGAGCACTTCCTACTGTTAGGCTTAAGGATTTTCTTTTAATGACAGAGTTCTTCGGATTTGGCACGGTCTATCTGCTACAGACTTCTGAAGTACAAACAGTGATGACCTGGCAAGCAGCTCAGCATGGGTAAGAAGATATTTGGGCCAAGGACTCATAGCCAAGCTCTTACCTTTTTGCATAAGATTTTCTTTAATGGGACTATGAAGGAGATGACATTGTGGTTAAATAATTACTCCTTGATTGAGTGAGTACTGCCCTGAGGAAGGTGCCTGTGTAAGGAACATCTCTATCGTGCTGCATAAGAGCAAGGATGCTGTGCTGAGACTGTGAGCAATCATCACACTGATGCTTTCTCATTCTTGACTCTACAGACTTGTGCTGAAAGGAGTTATTAACTTCAGTTTTACCTTAAACACACCAAAAAACAATGGTAGTCCAATATAAAGGGCAGCGGTGCACTTCAGACTGTGCCACGGGGCTTTCCGTATTTAGACACAGGCAACAGGCACTATCTGTACCAGCAGAGCAGGAATTCTTTGTGGACAAGTCCCCATTTCTGATCCAAGCAGTGCATGCAGTGTTTAAAGGCAAAGGCAGATAAACTGGGAACAACTGTGGGTTTTGGGGATCTTTTGTGGGGACTAGTGTATTTTTACTTCAGTTAATCCAGCATGCTTCTCACTCAATTTGTATACCGGCCACCCTTGCTGTCTGCAGCAACTTCTGTGTGCTGGTGGTATGATTATTTTCCATTACTTATGCTGCCTGTGTGTCCGAGCAGAAGTGATAATGCAAGCGTAAGAGATCATTTGCGTTCTCTGGTGTTTGGTATTGTAATGGCACACAACAGCAGTTGCAGAGCAAATCATTCTGGATGTGGCAGTGAGGAGGACAGTACAGCTTGAGATGCTCAGCCTAGTCCATCTTGCCCTACACTGTGGAATGCCATGGAGAAAGTATTTAGCCTGAGTATGGAAAGCTCTGTAGCTGTGCCATGGGGTGAGCTTGCACAAATCATAGAATCCTAGAATAGTTTGGATTGGAAGAGACCTTCAAAGCTCACGTCCCTGCTATGAGCAAGGACATCTTCAACTAGGCCAGGTTGCCTAGAACCACATCCAGCCTGGCCTGGTGCATCCACCCTCTCTGGGCAACCTGTGCCAGTGTTTTATCACCCTCATTGTAAAGATTTTTCTTCACATCCAGCCTGAATCACCCCTCTTTTGGTTTAAAACCATCACCCCTTGTCTTATTGCAACAGGCCCTGCTATAAAGTATCTCCCTTTCTTACTGCTCCCTTTAAATAAACTCTCAGTTCTATCAAGGCTAATTTGAGCCCCAAGTTGGTGCTTTGGTTCAGAGCTAGCTTGTGAGTCTTAGATTTAAGCATCTCCTCTGCACACTGTCTGTCCTTGCAGTGAAGCACACATGGAATATCAGTAGAATTTAGCTTCCAAACGCATTAAAAATAAACAAATAAATAAAATCCCTGCAGCTTCTTGCTTTTTGACTAAAATTGAGGCGTATGGCCGCAGGCATACCTTTGATGCCAGGTGGTCTCTCTGCCAGCACTAAAGCTGTTTCTCAAGAAGATCTTGCATGGTTATGGTTTCATTAGAGTGCCAGAAAGCTGAACCTTGGCAAAACCGTGTTTGAAACTGATGGCGAGAGCAAGATTAGGAAGAACGTTTGTCCTGGATAGGCATTGTTGCTACAGGTAGACTAGATACATTTTCTTCTAGATCTAAGTCATAGGGATTTTTTTTATTATTATTTTGCCTGTTCCAAAGCAATCTAAGCTAAATTAAAGTTAAGATACTCTAAAAATTATTTGAATTTGTGCTTGATTTTGCCCAGCTCCCAGGTTATAGATTAATTGATTTCAGAAGCATGTGCCCTAGGCATTTACTGCTCCAGCTTGAACTGGTGTGGTGAGGCTGCAGAGGAAGAAGCCTGAAGGGGGTGGGAGGGGTGCTTCTCCTTCCCCTCTTTCCTGATGACCTCCGCTTCTGTGGTTGCGTTCAAGTCTTTTCCTGCACATTTTGACCTGTGCTATATTCCTATCAGAGAGGGCAATTGCAGTCAGGGATGAAGTCTTTTCTGGGAAAGACTTCTTGCCTAAGTCTGCACAGCTGAAATGCTTTTGGCATTCATTGGTAGAAACTGGCTGCTCTCAGGTGTGTGTTTTGCCATGACTGCTCATACTCTGTTGTTCAGGCTGCCAGGGTCAATCTTTTCATGCCACTCAGGAGATCCCATGGAGAACTGCATGCACCACTCTAGGTGGCAAACTAGCTAGCTAACACTTCTTTAAACACTTTTACAGCACTTCTTTAATATAAAATAAACCCAAACCAAAACTCCAACAAACAAAACCCAGGTAACAAACACATCAAGTACATCTATCACTGTTGTAACTTTGTAAAGGCAAGTGCATCTAATCTCACCTGCTGTCTTTGTCACCAATACCTGTAAGTCAGCTTGGAACTGAAGGAAAAGAAAATGGGTTTTACTTTGAAAGAGCTAGGGGATTGTCTCCTCATCCCATTGCAGAGTGAAACTTCTATTAGTTCTTTGATTTTGGGTAGTGCAGTGCATTTTTATGTTGTAACGTGAAAAATACTTTTGAGGAAACTATCATTTTCTTGTAGAGTGTTTTTGTATGTTTTGTTGGTGGTATTTTTGTTTGTTTGTGCTTGGGCTTTTTTCCTCTCACAAAATACAGACTTCTTTCATACAGGCTATAAGAAAGGTTTTTAAGGAGAGGGATTGTTGGGTGGTTTTTTTTTCCGTTTAAACTGATTAGTTTAGGAGAGACAGGCAAGGTTTCAGGAACACAAATCCCACTGAAAACTTGAAACAAAAGCAGAGAATATAAAGCCTAAATCTAGGTCAAGTTTGAGTTAAGAAACAACATGAAAATCCAGAGAGAAGTTTGTTTATGGGGAAAAATATGCTACAAATCTAGTAACTCTGTGATGACTCCAGATTTTCTTGTTCTGGTATTAACTCCAAGAATTTAGGAGGGGAAACCCTTTCTTTAAAGGTATCTTGTAGGTTTCTTTCTGCTATCATGTATTTTCAGTGGTGTGGCTTCAGCCAGACAGTTTCCATGAGGAATATGATTCATTGGGTAATTTATGACATACTTCGGGATGTGCTTTGGACTACTTCTTTTCCTGTTTGGGAAGAGGGAAAGGCTGGATGTGGAGATGTTTTGGAAGCCTTGGCTTTTGTTTCTATGTCATGGTTTGATTCTGTTTCAGGTCTGTGTGTGAGGAAGGGCTTGTACATTCTGGAGTTCATGCCCTCCCTCCTCTTATTGCTCTATACTAACTGGTCTCGTAAAAGATGTCACCTCTCCCTGCAAGACTGGCCTTTCCTCTGTCCTTGGGACACTATATTACTATAGTGGAGCTCTGTTTGATGTGCAGTTCTTGTGAACCATATCTGTATGTTTTCTTTCATAGACTAGCTGGAATTTAATGTGGTGCTGGAAGTGACCATGAGATAGTGCGTCCTTCCCTGGCACAGTGGGATGCTTTTCTAACCATGTTAAGAATTCGTGCAGTAGCGTTGTTTCATGGATGTGTAATATAGGTTTAAATATACTGACTTGATAGTTTAAAACAAACAAACAACAAAGATATCTACCAGCTGGGAAACACAGCATCGTGAACATGAGAGTGGGAGAGTCTGGACTGCTATCATATCTCTCATAGTGTAGCCCCAAGAGAAATGCTTTAGCAGCATATAAATGGTCATCCTTTTTTCCTCTTTTGCTTCTGCTCAAGCTGAGTGTGGGGTAGTTTCTGTGATGGCTGCTGCTGTGGGAAACATGGATTGACTGCAGTTAAGACGCACATAATGTTTTTAGTGACAGGTTAAATGGTGAGAATTAGGGTTGCTGAGAACAAGCTTGCAGATGGCCATTTTCAAACAGTGACTTTCTTTTTTTACCTACTGGTGTATTTTTAGATGGCTTTCCTCCACACCTACCTGAGATTGGTTTTGTGCCCTCAAGTTTAAGAAAGCAGCCACACAGAATGCTGATGGTGCCTATATGAGAGGATGAGGGGGGGAAAACTGTGGTGGAGAGGTAGGGTGGCACCTCAGAGTGAGTCTCTTGTTGACAGGTGAGAAGTGGAAGGCTTCTAAAACTGATTTTAAAATGCTCCCTTTATCTTTTTCAGTTTAATTTTGCCATTCAGCCAACAACAAGCAGTGGTGGTTCAAACAGCTGCTTTGCTTGGGTCTAGTCGAAGATGCTTGTATAAGCTTACTGCTGGGTCCAAGGCTCATGTGAAGTTTTTTAGCTAAACAAACTTATAATATCCTTGTGCTTCACAAACTGTAGTCTTTGTTAACATGCACAGTAACTCTGCAGCAAGTTTTGTGTCAGAGATGGTATCTTTCTTGAACATCAAAACTTATGCAGAGAAATTAGCTTCTGTACATGAGTGTGCTTTGTTTTTCTGGAGTGACTGCATAAGAAGCATTTCTGTCCTAATAGAGTGGGATGCTTTACATCCGCAAGGTAGCTGAATTTGGGTAGAATACAGGGATATCTAGGATTTCTTTAGATCAGTTAAGGGTGTGGAAATATATAATGGTTTGGGTTGGAAGCGACCTTAAGGCTCATCCAGTTCCAGCATCCTGCTGTGGGCAGGGACACCTTCCACTAGACCAGGTTGCTCCAAGCCCTGTCCAGCCTGGCTTTAAACACTGCCAGGGATGGGACAGCCACAGCTTCTCTGGGCAACCTGTGCATGTGTCTCATCACCATCATAGTGAAGAGTTTCTTCCTAATGTCTAATTGAAATCTGCCCTCCATTAGTTTAAAGCCATTCCCCCTTGCTCTTGTAAAAAGTCTCTCTCCATCTTTCTTATAAGCCCCCTTTAAATATTGAAAGGTGGGTTGAATTTGTTAAAAACACCTGTTTCTCACATCTTTTAGTGGGCAGTTCTCTTCTGGATGTTGTCTAATGAAGGTGAGGCCCAAGAAGGTAACCTGAATACGGCACATGTTTTCAAACTTACCGTCACAGTAAAGCTTATTAAAAAAATGAAAAAAAATACCCCAAACTGTGCAGTATTTGACGGGAAGCCGGTGTAACTCCTTTGAAATTGGAGTGGCATGCCTGAGTCAGTGAAGTATGAGCTAAGAATCTGGCAGAAGCCTTTTGCACAAAGGAAGGCTGAGAGAGTCTCTCAGGAAGCCTGTACGCTGCTAAATGTGGCATGTTTGAACATGAGACTGACATCATTGTGAGTTCATAGTAGTGAAAGAACAAAGTATCAGCCACAAATTAGACTGACCTAATTTTTAAGTCACTTCTAAAAACTTAATAGCGCAGTGTGTTGCTTGTGCAAGCTGTTTATTTCTATCCCCACCTCTGACTACTTCATTTAAACTACAAGTTAACCCTCTAAACTGTCAAAGGAGTTGTTCAGGAAGGTGTGTGTGTGCGTGTGTGTGTGTGTGTGTGTGTGTGTGTGTGTGTGAGGGGTGCTGCAGACTTCCTTCCTTGGCTCTTTTTCTACTCTGTCCTCAATTTTCACATACAGGAAGTGATTAAGGACCACCCAACATATGCCTTTACCCTTCAGGATCAGCTTCCTGGAGGTAAAAACCTCAGGATTGTATACCAAAACCTAACTTGTTCCTATGGGCTGCTCATATGCAGACTGGAAGTCTGACTGAAAATGATCAGAATACTTGCAATGGTGTCAACAAGAATTTATGTATAATGAATAAGTTATTATAAAATTGAGAATTATTATTTATTATATATGTATCCATGATCATTGACAAATAACTGGCACTTCTTCCATTGCTGAACACTTAAGAAACACAAGGATCTTGAAGTTTGCTGATGATATGCTTCTTTCCAAGTATTTTAGTTGGCTCCGTATGCGCTGAAGTTGATCCATTCCGTTGATACATTACTTAACTTATTGCGGAAGTACATTGAACTCTCCTAGTTCGTGATTACTTTGACAACCATCAGTGCCTTCTGGTTGCTTTTTAAGGGACTTTGTAAAACAAAGCATCTCTATAAATTTTGGAGGCATATAAAATCTTGCTTGTCAATTTGTGCAGAACTGTGCATACAAGTAAGCGCCCTTCAAACAGGATAATACAAATGTAATTTAAGGGATTACATTTTGTTTCTTTTTGCTACTCAAAATCCTCCTAGAAGCCCAGTGAGACTGCTACAAAATATTTGTTGGGTAGCCTGGTCTTTGACTAAGGTGCATATCAGGTAATCACAACAGAGTTTACTCCTTCGGTTTGGTATTCAGAATTTTAAACAACCCAGTCCCTTTTAATTCTTGCAAACTAGATATAATGATGGTCACGTTTTGTCAGTCATTCTTAAGTGGGATTAGTGTATTTTGTGTTTATGTCACTCTTCTTCCTCTACTTAAATGGTAATGTTTATAGTGATGTAAGAGGCACATAATGTAAGTCAGCCTTTGCTCTTTCCGTCTATTTTAAGGATATATATGGCTTCTCTTTTCAACTGTGTAGTTACCATGCTAGAAATGTGTCTTTAGCACCACTGCAGGTCTTGTATAATATGATTCAAAATCGACGAAACAGTTGGGATCCTTTGGGAAAGGCATAGCATGACAGGTTACCTGGAGTGTCACTGAGTGAGATACCATGACTTCTGCTTTTGTTCCTGAGCAGAGACCCTGTTGATATTCTTGTCAATTAGACTAAAGTTTGAAAGCAATTGTAATAAGCAGGCCATCAGAATTACCTTTGTGGGTACAAATTAGGTATGAAATTATGTTCTGTTCCCAGTGTGTGAACTATCAGGAGTCTTGAGACTCATCACTCATCTCATCATCTCATCATGGTGAGAGATTTGGGTCCCAAATGTTTGGATCTGTTGATTTACTCCTTGGTCCTCACCTGCAATTCAGCAGTCACTCCATGTCATAAACCGAACCCCTTCCTGCTCTGCACAGCCCAGAATGGGAGAACTCTTAACAGGATTACTGCAACTGTCTAATTTCTGAGGATGCCTCAGAACAACTTCAATTATTCCATCATGTTAATTGGGAGACATTGCTGTACACTATATACCTCTGTGTTTCCTTTTCTACTCCCACCTTGAGACAGCTGGCCTGTACCTTGTTTGTAGATTTGCTGTTTTCCACCATTTATTCTGTTTCCTTGACATATAAATGCCTTTTAAGAAGAAATCAAATTCAACTGAACTGCTTTACTGAGTAGGACTGGGCTTACATACATGTAATGTCGATGTTCCATTGGGCCCGGCATCCCTTCTAAAGATGCTTCTGTGTGCTTTTATCAGTGTGTAGCATACACTGCTCACAATATTGATTTTGTTTTGAGCATGCAGAGGGCTTTTTAAATGAGTTTGACAACAGATTTAATTATCACTTGTTAGGTATTTTCTCTGTAAACTTCTAGATGTTTCTCTGTACAGCTGACAGGACATGCATGCAGCGCGGTGCAGCACTGTATTTTCAGACACAAGCAGGAAGAAACAAAGTATTAATGTTGACAGTTAAAAAAAAAAAGAAATTCCTTCCAAACTTTCTCATGCCCTGATGTGAACGGGTTGAATGTGCATGTTGCCTTCCGGAAGAACTGGTGTCATTTCCTCAGATGGGTGAAACACCAGAACATTGTAACTCCCAGTGTACCGTACTGTGGAAGCAAGTTTACAAGTCTCTGTTCTTAAAGGAGATTGAGTCAGTGTGATCTTTAGTCATTCAATTTAATTTAGGAGAAGAGTCATTAAAAAGTGTGTTGCAAGAAATTCACCCCTGCCTTGCCCAGAAGCTATTCTGATTTATTTCCCTAATAAAATTACTGTCATTATCCTCTGCCTTTAATCCATCCTGGTTCTTGTACGAAGGCTTCAGATCCACCTTCTGTTTTCATCATACAGTGACCACAAAGCAGATCAGAGTTGGTTTAGTTTTTTCCTTTTTTTTTCTTCTTTATAAATGTTAGCTCCTTATTTGCAGGCCCACATTATTTGAATGTCTCCCTCTGAGTGTCTCTCAGTAGGTACAAAGCCTTAAACTTAAAGGCTAGCCATTATCTGAAGTCTTCTAAAGAAGTAGCACTGACTGTTAAAACAGCTGTGCTCGATGTTTATTTATTGCTACTCTTCAGAGTACTCTTCCTTTTAATCTGTTTCTCAGCAAAAAGATGACCATGTAAAATACAAAAGTCACCTTTCGTGCTGTTCTGCAGAGCTACAGAACACAGTCAATTCGGGGTGTGCTGATTGTGTAGTATTTGCAAACCTTGGTGTTATGAAAGGGGCTGCTGTGAAGCAGTCTTCTTCTACAAAGTGTAAGGATATGCTGGAATTTCCGCAGCTTGAGGATTTATGGAGTAGTTAAACCATTTAAGGTTTTCCCTTTTTTGTGCTTTGAATCTTTGAATTGAAAGCTACAATGCAGTTGCTGGTAGTGATGGCAGGCATGGACTTCGCCAGTTGTCAGAATTAAATCATGATTCTTCACCATTTAGTATACAGGACCCAAATAGCCCTCATGTTTTGTAAGGATAAGTCGCCGCCTTACAGTTAAAATTTGGTTTGAGTATTCTTATGTTACATGCTGTGTGTTGGTTCTCTGCAGACTCGGATTACATAGATAAATAAAATAATTTTATTACTTACTGTAAACCTTGTAATTTTTATACCAGTTAATCCATACAAGATCAGATTTTATGGAAAGGACAGGATTAAACTTTCAGGAAAGGAGAGGTAGGAACTGAGGTCCTTAGAAGGATGCTGTCACACTTGACTGTTCAGTCTCTCACAAGGCTTCTAGCTTGCTTGGTGCACCACAACTCTGTAGCTCCATGTGACCCAACTGGTTGGGTTTGTTTAGCTGCAGTTTAGGGAAGGCCCTGGGCAAGAGAGGAGAAAAAAAGGTTTTCATTTCTAATTCTGGAAAATAGAAAAAGGTATTTAAATAAAGCCTGGAGGACTTCTTATTTGCCAGAAGTATGTAAAAAGGCAAGTTTATAACCTTTTGTAATTCATTGTAATTGAAAGGATGTATATTTCTTTTCCTAAAGTCAGCAGAAAAATCCTGGCTTTGCAATGAAAAAAGGCTTTTTAAAAAACTTTCTCCTAAGCACAAATAGCTGAAGTTTCCACTTTAAACTTGGGTGGCTCATTCATATTTCACTTAAATGGTAATATGGTATTCTCTTTCTCCCTCCCCCTTCTTACCACCAAGGCTAAAAAGGAGGAGGGGAGATATAAAATGTTTCTGAAAATTACAGGAAATGTCTGTTCCTTTAACAGCATTGCCAGGGAATTTCCAAATGCGCTTAGTGCTTATGGCTGAACTTGCAGCAGCTCGGTCTTCAGTCATGAGTGGATCCTGTTCTAAAAATGTGATACCTCCTTCCAGTAAACTGTGTTGAAATTAAGTATATGCTTTGGTTTTCATCTGCTCTTCAGCAGAGTTAATTGTGCCCAATGACGAAATGAGGGCTCTTGGGGGCTGCTTTAAAAACCTGTTTTGCTTCTATTTATTGAAGTGGGAAAAGTGGTATATAGTTTCCTGAAGTGGTAGCTGGTTTATTTGTAAGGACTTTGGTGAGGCATGGGTGGCAGCTACCAGTGAACGTGAAGACTACCTGGCAGTTTTCAGAGACTTCAGAAACTGCATGTGAAGCAGTAAGGAGCAAAGAGGGAGATGCTTTTTGTCCCAGTATTTTGTTTCCTTGGACTGTCACAAAGTGGTCTCTGATCGTAGGGTCTTGTCTCGAGCCTAATCAGTGTTGAGCACCAGGTCAGTTTTAATTTCCATGGATGAGATTAGAAAAGGGGATAGCGACAGACACAGTGAGTAGGATGAGTTTTCTCTCCATTCTCTTTTGCCTTCTGCCAGGCTTCTGCCATTGGATTAGGGGAAGAAGCAAGGGAGATCTACAGGGTCTCTTCTTGGGCACAAAAGGGTGTCTGCCAGCCCAGGCAGGCGGAGGGAGCAAGACATGGCACAGTCTTCAACAGTCCACCAGATCTTCTCATCCACGTCTCTGCCCTGCTGCTCTCACATACATACACCCGTGTGCTAATGATGGGCAAGTAAGAGGATCTCCGGTCTGGGACTCCCCCAGGGGACAAACAGACAGGTCCCAACCAAGGTCTCTGTCCCAGGGAGCAGAGCATGTTCTGGGTAGCAAACTCTTTCATTACCTGTCTGAAGGGCTCTAGCCCCTTGTTCTGCTGTTGGCGTTGGCAAGGTTTTTAGAGTAGTTGCCTAAAGACAGAGAGGTGGTTCTTGTAGCTCCTTTTCTTGTAAAGTGACGTGGGATATGACTGTTGTAATGTGCTCAGCCCTTTGCTACAGGAGCTCTTTGTGGCTGTCGTATAGTTTACTACTTGGTTGGGAGCCACTCCTGGGTTTCGTAATAAGGCAGTGCTTGGCAATAATTTATTACCATGGTTTATATTACAGTGATTAAGCAGAGCTGTCATCTCTTGATTGTGATGATTTGAGTCTTGTTTTTAGCTGCCCAGGAAACGGTTTGGAATTGACACTAATGTGTTTATTTTTACTTCCTCGTGTAGAGGTTGTAATTTAATTTGTTCACGTAGGAACAGCAGGTGCTTTGTATAGAAGTTGTGCGGGTATGACTCTATGTAATGATCGCTGACGCCAGTGTTACCAGTTTCCAGTGTTGACTTTTCTAGTGTGTGGGGAGGTGGGATTAATTACCTGAGACGTTCTGTTTTCGTTAGTCTTTGTGAGAAATAAAGCTGTAGTCAGACTTACTTACGGCAGTCTCCTATATTAACAGACAGTGATAGTGTGTGAACTTCTGAATTCATGCAAATGCTTCACCCATCAATCCTAGTTACAGATTAGTTTTCTAGCAAGAAAATGTGTCAAATTGTTTGGAAGGCTACTATTGGTTGGGGTTTTTTTGCTTCTTGGTTTGGTCCAACCTCTTTAAAGATAGTTGAGAGATTTGATCTAGGTTTTTTTCTTTTCTTTTAGAAAATCAGTATAACATCGCTTTCTATTTCAGACCCTTTCCATGTAAACTAATGCTAGCATTTATAAAAGTCTTCTCACTTAGCTTTTCACATGTTCGGGTGAGTTTTACAGCAAATGACTGCACTGAAAGTGTGAAACCTGTTTTCTGGGGTGGTTTTTGTCTTGTAATAAGGATTATTTTTTTTTTCCCTCAACTATGTTTAGGTATTTCATTCTGCTGACCTCTGTATGTGGACCGTCCTCTGTCCTGTTCAGCCCATTTAGATTTTGACTTATATGTAGGTGAGTAATTGCTTTTGACATGAAATGATAATGGATTCATATAAAAGTAGTTCAGAATTTTCATTTGCTTTGACTTGGAAGTCATACATTTAGAATCAACTTCTAAAAATGCATTTACACTTCTGGTTGCCTAGTGTCCCAAGCAATAGGAAACTAAGAATGTTATATATTACAGTATTTGTTTGGAGTGGATTAGGTAAGCTTTCATTCTTGGTGTCACAGAACTATATGTTGTGAACCTGCAATGATAAAGTATTTTGAAATGAAAAGAGCTTCTTGGTTGTATGGGTGGAGAAGGGAGTCACTAGATAAAGTCTCTGAGCTGTTGAACGGAGTGATGTAACAGATCAACAGCATGTTCTAACACTTCCCATGAGCTCACATTCTATCAGGTTTCCCTGCTATAATACTTATTAAATGTCTGGTGTTCCACAGTAAATGTCAAAGAGGTTGGCTTCTTGGTAAATGTAGGTGATGGCAATCTGGTTTATTGCTTACAGTTGGTGATGGTACATGGATGATTCTTGCAAGAACGTTGCACGTATTTGAGGGCTATGTTAAGTAGGTCAGCAAAATGTTTTGGTGGTGTGGGTTTTGGTTTTGGTAGTACAACACATTATATTATTTCAAATATCACTATTTATATGAAAAGCAGTATCTTACTGCTATCTAAATGGAAGGTCCATCGATCTTGCTTAGCCAAACTATCATAGAGGTAGGTGTAGTAGGCGTAGAAACTGAGTGAGCTTGAAACTCTAAACTGGGGTCTTTTATGCAGCTTATGTATGGGAAGTTGGTTTCCTTTCTGATTCTATCTCTCCATGTATCAGTCTTTGGGTTGGAGAAGGAATTAAAAATTGGTACTCTCCATTCTGACTGCTTACATAGATCTAAAGTACAGATGCGCTGAAAGTAGGAGAGGAGGGAGCAGCCATTCTAATCATAAGGATAAGCAAAGGAAAGCAGTATGAAATTCTTAAAATTGCTTTTATGAACATGGTACATAAGAGACTTAAAAAATATTAAAATCTGTGTGTTTCTTTTTGAGTGACTTCCTCACTGCTCTTCTCTCTCGCACTGAAGTGTAATGTGCTTGGTAGAGTGAGGGAAAGTCTGTGTTTTTCAACCCCCCTCAATCAATGTGAGAAAATTTTGTGCTTGTGAGATGATGACACTTGCTAGAGTCACCTGAAAAGCCAAAACACCCTCATTCCCCTCAGTTGAGAACACGAGCCCTTGTTAAAAGAGCTCTTTCAAATCACAAGCATTTGTAATCTCATTCCTGTGTGGTCTGCACAATGGCAGGCAAGACATAGGCTTATTATAACTTCCGTTACATTTTTTCACTCGGACTTTACACTTTCTTACACAGTTGTCGATCTGGAATTTATTGGCTTGCTTGCTAAATTCAGAAGAAGTATAGCCATTTCTTACTTTCACTTAAAAATCTTATTTCCCTTGTGCTCCATAGACACTTTGGGTTAAGTAGCAGCTTGAGGAAGGATTGGCCCTCCTTGGTTGTCACTCAGTCACTAGTAGCATAGGTTACAAGTTTTATTTCTGTCTTTCTGAGTCTGGTGAGGGAATGCTGTGGCTGTCATAGATGGTGGGGAGGGGTGGGGGGAAATCTTACAGGAGTGGGAATTCACCCTGTGATCTTCAGATCAGGAGTTCCTTTCTGATGCAGGAGTTTGTGCAGGCTTGTTCATTGAGTATCACCTGTGGCCGTGGAGATAGGGACTGGTGTGGTATTGGCACCAGACATTGAACCACTGTCAGCTCCCAGCTAAGTAACACTGAAGCCAAATACTCCTTTGAAAACAGCTGATGTGCTAGCAGTGGCATGTTTCCTGTAGTTTAGGATCTCCTGACTCTGTGTTTTGATTCAGCTTTTGGGTTTCTTTTTATGCTGGTGCCCATCCTGAGTAACATGAAAGGAAACTTGGCTGTAGGGGCAGATAGTGTTTTTCTCATAAGTGCATGTGTTTGCTTCTAGAAAGTAGAAAAAGACAAGGTTTTAAAAAGACCAACTCTTTCAGGTGTCTCAGGCTGACTCTGCACCTTAAGGACCTTCTGATGTTCAGGTGCTGTAGAGTTAATAGGTTGGCGTTTAGCCACGCAGTGCTGACGTATGCGGGAGCATTGCTGTATGCAGCTGACAAAGCAGGCATTGGTGACGTTGGGAACACAATTGCTGAGTGATTGTGACAGCAAAGTCCAACTTCAAGGTTATCTTCTTACGTGAGGTAGAAGTCTTTCAGAGATTGTAGCAAGGCTTCTAGAAGCTGTTTGCTAGTTCCTTAACCAAGGTAGAATTACAGCGTCCTTCTGAGAGTTTTAAAAATACATTCTTCTTCATCTGCCTCTTTAAAAAAACTTGCTATTATATGAGCCAAAGACTGAGATAATTAAAAAGCCCTGTCAGGCTATGATGCGAGGGAATTGCTCGGACTCAAAATCATAGAAGTGAAACTAGTAGTGCATTCAAAATGTGAGTTATTTTGACTGAAGAATCAAGCACACAACTTTAGTGTCAGCTTTACAGTTAAGTGGTTGCTGCTTCGCTCCATCTGAGCCATTTGGGATGGTGGCAAAGAGAGATCCTGTAGTTCTGTGGCAGCATTACATACGCATATTGGAGATCCACTACTGATTGTATGGAAGGTAGTAGTGTTTTTGTTGTTTTGGTAGGGAAAAACTGAAAACACTTGGCAAGTGTGCAACAGATCTTTCTAGTTTTACAGTGAGTTAAGTTTAATTTTCTTCATTAAAAGATATAACAGTGCCATGTTCCAGCTCATCTACAAGGAGGAAGAAGCCATGCAGTGTTACCAGTATATATGTGACTTCATACAGTATTCCCATAGCTTGATTATGGATCACTTTTCCGTAATCCTGATTTCAGTGTAGAACATCCTATGACTAAGATGGTTTCCTAGCTTGAAGATCATCAACATAATGGCCTATTTAGGGCAAAGCATTCATTATACTGCATCATTTTATGAGACACTGTGGTGTCAGTACATACCACTGTAATCTAAGTCACAAATAGCGCTGCAGAAAGAGAACACTCAAGAAACTGAATTTTAGGTTTTTACAAACTATGATTAGGAATGAAACATGTAACACCTCATGTAGCTAAATGATAAGAGCAGTCCCCAGGAAGAAGAGGAGAGCTCTAGTGTTTAGCTGAAGCAAGAAGCTGCCAGTTTCTCATTTAGACAGGTCCCAATGAAGAGTCCCAAAGTCTGACAGGACCAGAAAGAGAATTAAAACAAAATGAAACTCCATAACTGAAAAAAATGTTGTTCCTCTCCTGCCGAATGGAGCTGTTCCTGTTAAAATAGGATTTCAATCACAGTAACTTGAGGTGACATTTCTGTTAAGTTTTCTACTTTCAAGCCATGGGCAGAATACTTTCAGAAACCTATCACATAGCTATATGTAAAGGTAATGGTGCTGTCTAAAAGGATTGTTGACTGGTGGCCCGCATGCGCTATGTTGTTTGCATGCTTTTTCCACGCTCACCATATATGACTGGTTTGAGTTCTTTTTGAGGGTTTTTTGAAACAAACTTCCATCACATGGGAGTGAAGGCTGAGACAGTGAGCAGTAAGCATTTAGATTAGAAATATAACCAAACTGAAAGTTGCAGAATAAAGATTACATCTTTTCAACAGCCTCTGGTTTAGAGTTCTGTCGTTTCTCGGCTGCTTTATTTTCCTGTTATTACTTGGACTTTAAGTCAGCAATTTACCCATCAAAACAGACTGTCTAGTTCATGAACAAACTGTCTAGCTCACAAAGGAGCTTGAGCCAATTCCCACTAGAGCCAGTGGAAAAGTTTTCATTGAGTTCAGTGGGTTTGGTGTCTGGCGGTTGTTGATACAAATAAAAGAGAATCAAAATTCCTGACAGGACATGCTAAGGGAAAGAAGAAGAATTAAAAAAAAGAGCAGAATATTTTTTTTCTCTCTGGAAAAAAATGGACACAACTGTCAAGTTTCACTTTTCCTGCTTACGTAATGCCATGGTCTTGTAATGCCTTCCTGAGGCCAGTATCTAGTGACTGCTCTTTGAGGGGGGAATATGCCTGAGAATAAAGTTGTGAAGATAGGGGTTTAAAAAAAAAAAAGGTTTAATTAAGGCTTGGGGTAGTAATTTTTCCAATAATATTTGTAGTTTAGAGCAATGTGCATTTCACTGCTGTGCACTTCCATTGATCTGGACAAACTTAAAAGCACCGGCTCTGTAGCACTAGAGTCAGAGCAGACTGAAAATCACATTTTGTTAACCTAATGGCCGTTGATGTGAAAGCTGGTGGTTTTGACTTGCTGCATGAAGCTCTAACCAGACAAGTTTCTTTCAGTTTCCTTTTTGGGTTGTTCAAGTGAAGGTTGCACTTTTCTCGGATTTTATTTAAGATTTTGTCAATGTAGATTTGTATAATATATCTTATCAGTAAAGCATCTCCTGACCTGGGATTTCCCATTGCTAAACAGAACTGACCTGTAGCTGTAACAGGACTTTCAATAGCTATCTATAGGTTAGTTTGAATTCATTACTTCTGTTGCAATTAAGATAGATAACAGACATTTCAAACTGGAGCAGCAAGTCAAGACAATAAGTAAAATCTAAGTTTTCAGTCCGAACCTGCTAAAATATTTATTAATATTTAAAATGTTCAGTCTCATATATACTTATATATGCATTAAGAATCCAGGAAAACATAGCCTCATAACTTGCTTCTGTTCACAAATGTTTTAATGCCTCAAGAGTGTTAATTAAACAGACTTTGGTTTTCTTCATCTGGCCACTTCAGTTTTGTGACAGTTGTGTTACTTTGCTTTATTCCAGCCAGGAGAAGGCAGAGGTGGAAAGGCTGTTCGGGTCATAGGTTGGGTGGCATAGGCAAGAACTGACATAAGAGTTGCTTGAAGGCACACTACCTTGTACAAGAAGTGTTGCATAGTTCTGCTGACCTAAAATCGCTTCCCCTGACAGGGAATGTGATGATGTGAGACATGCATACTGAAATGTGGTTTCTTGCTGAGCTGGCTTTACCCTGCACTAATCTGAGAGCAGATTAGTCTGCCATGCTAACAAGGTGAGGAACTCTGTCAGGCTTGTACTTCAATGGACAAGCTCTAACCTGTGGTCTCTGCCACCTCAGTTGAAGAAGTCGTCGCCCTCAGCTGTCCTTTCTTCCTAGAGCTGGTGACCAAGGCAGCTGAACGTATGGCGTGTCTTGTTATTGCAGCCTTTCAGTTCTTAAAAGGGGCCTGTAAGAAACATGGGGAGAGACTTTTTAACAGCACCTGTTGTGGTAGGATGAGGGGTGATGGTTTTAAAGTAAAAGGGGAGATTCAGGCTGGACATGAGGAATAATTTTTTTACAGTGAGGGTGGTAAAACACTGGCACAGGTGGTGGATGCGCCACCTCTGGAGACATTCAAGGCCAGGCTGGATGTGGTTCTGGGCAACCTGATCGAGTTGAAGATGTCCCTATTCATTGCAGGAGGATTGGACTACATGACCTTTGGAAGGTCCCTTCCAACCCAAACTGTTCTGTGATTCTATTCTATGATTCTAATGTCCGATCTGCTCCAGAAGAGCCAGTGACAGTACTCACTGCTTTACCTTTCAGTAGTGTATTCATGAGGCCTCCATTTCCATGTGTGGTGGTTAATTCAAATAAAATGCTTGTGTCTTGCTGTAGCATCTTCTTATTCTGGTTTCTCTTCGACCATGTTCTTAAAGAAAAGAGGTGGATGTAAGTTTTGTCTCTTCTTTTATACAGTTTCAGTTCCTCAATTCGCAGTGCTGGTTTGTGAAATACTTTCCAAGGCATTAAACTTTAAAAATGTATCTTAGTTAATTTTACAACTTCTTACTAAGTGGTGAAGTACTGGAACACATTTAATTAGTTTTGCTATTGAAAGGAATGCATTATTTAGGGCAGTATGTCTTAATTATATTCTGACAAAGTCTTGTGAAGAGGCAGAGCTAGTGGCAAAAAGAGTCTGCAATTAAGACACGGTATGTTGCCTGAAATCAAGATAATTGTCCAGGCAAGATCATTGGGATAGATTCAGAGACTGCAGTTGCAAATGCTCTCTCTAGATGTTTGGCATATACAGCAGCAAGGGGAACTTCTCAAGAGCATATTTATTATATGGTACAGACCACTGTGCAGTTGGCCTCAGAGTTGAATGTTTTGTTCTGCAAACTTGCATGGCCTCATCTGGTTTGTGGTTTATTTATTTTTTCCATCTTCCCTTTCTTACAGGCTCTTAGTCCGGTGTAAAGCTGATGGGTGGGAGCAAAGGTAAAGAATGATGTAATGCAGCAGCCACCAGAAAGCATCTTTTGTTTGAATTGTGAAATGGCTACTCCATAGTCATCTCCTGATGAATCAGATGTGAGGGGCTGCTTTGTGGAATGCACCCTTTGTAGCGGCACATCAACTGGAAGCAGGAGGAGACATTCAGTTGAAGAGCTCTTTCTGAAAATGGATTTAACTTTTCTTTTGCCAGTCACTACCAGCATGACCTCATACACTTCTAGTACAATGGTGTGGCTAAGCCTTTGAGTACACAGCCATTACATCATCGCAGCAAATTAGAGAGGGAGGTGGTGAAAGAGGCCTTATTGTTGTCATGGCCGATGAGATGATCAGGACTCAACTCATTGTCGCTGAGAAGTTGGTGGCTTTGCTGGAGAGTGGTACAGAAAAATTGCTGCTGATTGATAGCCGCCCCTTTGTGGAATACAATACATCCCACATCTTGGATGCCATCAACATCAACTGTTCCAAGCTTATGAAGCGGAGGCTGCAGCAGGACAAAGTTTTGATTACAGAGCTCATTCAGCATTCAGCAAAACACAAGGTAGGGGTCATTTTTCTCTTACTCCTTGTATGTGTTTCAAGGACTGCCTGGAAGACAACTTGTAGTGGTTTTTCTTCAGGTATTTCATTTTAAAAAAACAAAATTAAGGGACTGAGGTTTGCTGAGCTCTTACCTGATCTAAGACACTCTTGGTTACTACTAAGTTTATCTTTGGGATTCTTTGTAGCCCACTTTTCCCGAAGTGACAGAGTAATGGGGAGGGATTTAGAATTTACTCGAAAAGAATGCTCTTAGAGTTCTTGTATGTCTTTCAAAGCGCAGTCCCTAAAATGTATGTCATTAAGGCAGGAAGCATTCTCCATCTAAATTTCGAAGGATTCTTTAGGGTCTGTGCTGATGGGGGTTGCTTAGCAAGTGGTCATACAGCTTTCAAAGAAACCGTAGCTCTGTCAATCCTGGCTTTTACTTTCTGTTAAAAATGCTTTTTGTGTGAGTAGTTTGATGGGTTTTGATTGTCGGGTTTGTTTGGTTTGCTCAGGGTTTTTAGTTTTTTTTGTTTCTTTTTCCTTTAAATAGTGTTATCAGGGAAAAGAAAACAGCTGAGCTGTTTAAACTTAATGTGTATCTATGTGTGAGGTTTGGGGTTTTTTTAAATCCACTGGTACTTGTTTCAAATGTTTTGGGTGCAAAAAAAGTCTATTACATTCTTGCTTTGACATGTTAAAAACTGAAGATGATGATATTATCTCAAGCATATTTTATATATAAAGTTCTAGAGATGGCTAAAATGTGTGTGGATTTAGGCAGTTTAAGGTCTCTTTATACACAAAAACCCCAAAGCAGAAACTGAGGTAGGGACTTCTTTTAAAAAGCTTAGTTTTTAAACTAACCAGCCAACCTAGCTGAAAGTGAAGCATTTTACAAGTGACATGAAACTATCTAATGGCAGAAGTTTACAGAGCGTGCTTCAACTTGGAGCAAATAATCAATTTGCAAAGTCTCAAAGGGATTAAATCTGATCAGACTCATTAAGTTTTTATTTTAAACTGGTTTGTATACAGCTGTGTAAGAAATCTGTATGTGAGCTGTTGCATAGTAAATATGTGGGAATCCTGATGTGGGTGATAATGTGGTGCTTTTAATCATCTTCCTCCTTGACATCTTATTCTGAACTACTTGTGTTTCAGGTTGAAATTGATTGCAAGCAGGAAGTGGTGGTGTATGACCAAAGCTCTAAAGATGTGACCTCTCTCTCATCTGACTGCTTTCTTACTGTGCTCCTGGGCAAACTGGAGAAGAATTTCAGCTCTGTGTATCTGCTTTCAGGTATGATGTACCAAGAAAAATCTCTTGAATAAGTGAAGAAAGAAAACGCTATCATTAAGCAGACATGTACACTGTTTTGCAACAGTGCTGGTACAAATTTCAGTCGCAACATAGCTTTTTCTGTAGTTCTTTAAGCATATAGTGACACTCACATAGAAACGCTTAGAAATTATATCTTACAGGGGATATATTACACCATTAGTACTTGTAAATGGAAACTGCTCCGTGCAGGGTTTTTAGATGCATTTTTCTATATTTAAGGGGCAAAAATAGCAAAAGAAATGTTTCTCCCTGGTCTTTTAAGTAATGTACGTGCTAGGAGGAAAATCTCATCCTTAATGAATTAGTAATTACTACAGTAAGAACAAGAGAAATGTTCTTCCTGAGTTATGGAGATTATTTTGTGTGACTTCTTAAACTTCAGTTCCTTAAGTGGTAGCACTCTATTTAGTTAGGTCTTCTCCCTCCCCATCTATTTGTTTATTTAAATTCCAGGTCTAAGCATTCATAGACATTAAAGTCCTTATAATACAGGATTTGTTGGTGTGAAAGTGTGCTTGTGGTGTCATTTCTGTCATGGAACAGTAGGCCCACTGTTCACAAGAAGGAATAAGGAGGGACATAAAGTAGATCCAGGGCTGAAAGAAGAGGGAATGGCGAATACGAGTAGGAAATCCGTTGCAGTGAGTCAGTCAGTGATCTAATGAAGTGTATACATAGTCTCTTAGAAATACTAAAACTACAGTCAGAGACTGAATAATGATGAGGAAATGGCAAAGAGAGCTCCAGAGAGATGCTTTCTCTTAGCAAGAAGGTTTCACTGAGGTTTGTATTGACTTCAGATGAAAGTGATAGGGAGGCGGTTGTATTACTGAAAGAACCTTTCTTAAACTATTTGGAAAGTGAGTACAGAGAAAATGAGTGATTTTTGCACTTGGGCAGCTGCGTTTGGTGCTCATATGAGCTGTACTTAAACTAAGTAGGGTTTTGCTTTGGCTGTGTTCGGTGCTTCCGTTTTCTTTGCTGTCTTGGTAAAGATTATACCTGTGGGTTATGGACTACGATAAGTAACAATTCTTCCATACAAGCTTCCAAGTGAATGGGTGGTGTCTAGGCACAGTAAATGTTTAATATAAAAGCAATGAAATATGTAGTTAATACTCCTGTAAATTTGAAACTTATTTAAAAAATAACCTAATGTAGAAGCAGTTAATTTCTCTTAAGAAATTCTTTTATTGTTCAAAAACCCAACTCTGCTCATCTGTCCTGAGATTTCTTTAATAACCAGAAGTGTATTAGAGCTCCATGCGGCAATACAGATGATTCACAACTTGATTTCCACTATAGAACAAGATACAGCTCTCTAATAACTGAGAGTTAAACTCATGGCAGGGAGGAGTTGGGGGGAATCCTTAATAAGTGCAAGCAGAGGAGAGTATCACAAAACTTCTCTTCCTTCTACTCTCCTACTATAGATAAGATATATGAGACATGGCTTTGATCATCTTTTTCCTCTGCTGGACCTCATGAAAGAGGTGGTCAGAGTATCTCCATCCTCAGAGTTTCCCATGGCTCCTGTAGGAATGGGCAGTACCAGGAAGGGAGCATTCCCCAATTTCCAAGTGCATAGTCTGGGCACACACCAGTTGCATGTATCATAATGATGCTATGACAATAGTTTTGTTTTTATTTCTAGCACACAGTAGTTGTCTGTTCAAGACGAAAATGTAACGTAAACCACGTGTAAAGATACTAGTGCGCATTAGCTAGCTGAGGTGAACTTAGCCATGTGCAGCTGGTAAGGATTAGTTTGGGTGTCAGAGGGAGGGAAAGGGGATCTAATGCATTGAAACACTCTTTATAGAAAGGATGATTTTTATTTTAGCATATCAGTGCATTTTTCCTAGAAAATGTTAGACTTGACAGTTTAATCTTATTTTTGGTTCAATAGTGATGAGGATATTTATGAATGCAGAAATAACTGATAGCTTTAAAACCAGTGGTTAGAGGAGTATAGGAACAAAAGGGAATATAGGGGGGAGGGTTTACTCCTGATTTATTACAGATAAGTGCTTACTTCAGGAAATATACCCAACTAAAATGAATTGGCAGTAATGAATGTCAATGCTATTACTTCAGCTCTCTACCATTTCCTTGTTTTATAATAACTTTGTTCTGATTTTAATCCTTACATAAGAAAAAGCATTTCACAGTCTTGTTTTCTTACATCTATTAAAAAACTAGCTACTTACTAAACACACACACAGGAAACCTTTTGGGATGTGGGGTGAAAGAGAAGATGCTAGATTGAGTGTTATGGAAAGCATCTTGGTGATTATTGATATGTGGCTCTAGAAAACTAGATAAAATGTGTTGCCTTAGCAAGCTGATGACAAACTCTCGTAAATGTTTATGGCTGATAATGGGAGTAGGGGTCAGTGCACCCTGCAAAAAGAACAGCCTTTGGACTTCAATTTTCTCTATGCCACTCAATCAGGTTTATTTAAAATAGTGACCTTAAGTAAACATTTGGGGGTAGGAAAATATTTTTTTATTGGGATAGAATAAGGAGCAGTTAACAAATATCTGAAATTCCTGCATCTGTTCTTCCTGCCTTCTCCTGTTACTGAGCACTCGATGAGTTGGGGTTTTATTTCGGTTGTGCATAAAGGTAAGCTCTACCCTGGAGGTTGTTTTTCGGTAACTGATGTAAAGACCTCAAAGGAACCCTTACCAATTAGTTTAAGTTCTTGATTTAACCTCATAGATATATTTATAATCTGTTGGAGAGTGTTTTCAGGAGTTTGGTTTAGTTCTTAACAGTGCACAGAAGGCTGCAGTGTGGGTACTGAAGGCTTAACCCCACTCCCATCACTGACTCTACTCTGGTGAGTTAAATAAGATTTAAACACGGAGATGTTCTCTTTGAGAACTTTATTTACTTTCATGGAGTCCTTTTCCTAGTTACAGTGTTTTTATGATGTTCCTGCTTGCTCTGTAGAAACAATTAGGAGAGACTACTGATTCTTGTTTTAATTACATTTAAAGCTGTATACATCAAGGGTCTTGCTTCAGTTCTATTCCACTATGCCAATGAGAATCATTCATGTTGTACTTCCCTACACACTCTTCCCTACTTCTCTTAATCTGGCTTACTCCTACTTGTGCAAGTACAGATGTCTTTGTGATGGTTAGCTATCAAATTTTGCCTGTGCAGAAAATGAAGCTCAGCTTTTTGTTTTGTGTGGGGTTTTTATTTTAATTTATTTTTTTTTTAATGGAAGACTCAACAGTCTTGTTGAGGAAGGATTTCTGAAAGGAAAAAAGACCCGACCAGCCAACCAACCAAATACCCCCTAAAACAGAGACATGCCTACCTTTCTGTATTTCCAACCTGATGCTAAAACTTGTAGTAGCCTCAGCCAGACAGACTGTACTGGTTCTGAACTGGAGCCAAAAGTGAGAATTCTTGTACATGGGTGGTGGATGTGGAGCAATGTTAAATGTCCAAGAAGCACTAGCTAAACTTCAGAGTACTGTAATGCAGGGTCATAGAAACAGTTTCACTGAACTCTAGGAATTTCTTTGTGGTGTACGGTGACAGTGTATTTTGCGAACAAACAACCAAGGACATATTTTTCTGTCAGTCGCAAACAGAATGAGTTCAGTGATATTGGGCAAAGGTCCTGGAAACAAAATAGTGAGCGATTAGCCAGGGACTGTTGCAAAAGGTATGTTTTTGCTGAAACTTCCCAAATCATTGTTTTCCCCCCTGACCTGTCCCTCACCTGACAAGTGTGTGTACAGAGTGGAAGGCTTGCATGGAGGATGCAAGAAGGAAACAAGTCAGGAACTCTTCTACAGTCTTGTTTATGCTGGCTTTTTTCTTAAAAATACTTGAAATTGGAAATCCATTTAAAGGAATCCTAGTATAGAAATGCAGTATCTCTAGGGTACATTTATCATTGTGTTGTATCTACTTGCCTAAAGCAAAGCTGGACAGAAAAAAAGCCCAGTGCTCTCTCTTCCTGCTTTGTCACTAAAGAAAACATGCCTTGTGGCAGAGGAGCTCCCTTATCGGTTGAGCTGGTAATTTCTGTCTCCTGAAGTGACCAGCGCTGCAAGACTTGAGCTTTCCTCCCCGCTTCTGCAGCCCCATATGCCAAGCAGGAGGGTACCCAGTGTGGACTGACAGGTGGCATGATGTAGCTGTGGTTTGTGCCATCTGATAAACTCCTGTCTGACATCCTGACACCTTTTAACACTATTTAGGTGTTGAAGTGTTAAGTGTTGGAGCTTAGTAATTTGTGGTTGTGGCTGACTGAAGTTCTGAGCGTTCCCAATATGTAAGTCTTCGCAGAGTCCCGCAAAGAGAAGAGCACACCTTCGAATGGTGGTCATAGATTAAAATAGTCAAGTTATCTGCAAATTGAAATAATTAGAGTGAGAATGAGCTCTTAAATACCCTGCTAGTGTTCAGAGAAGGAAGGATGGTTGCACAACGATGCCAGCTTTCCTGATACTCTGGCTGATGCTATTAGTAGCAAATCTGTTGAAAGAGGTAAAAACTTTGCCGAGGGAGTGCAGTATTCCCCAAGTGGTCCTGTAACCCATGGAGTTCAGCCAGTGTTGGTGAGGAGGAGACGAGTGAGAGAGGAGCTTAGCTGTGAATCACCCTCTTCAAAAGTCTCCCTTTCCATCAGTTTTTAATGAGAGTGAGGAGAAACTAGTACCTTTGGCTACAGCCATTCCTCTGCGAATATCCTCCCACCCTTTGTACTTAAAATGCAGCTTTGAGTGTTCTCTCAGTGCCATGATTGTTTTAAGCACTTGAAGAATGGGAGTAGGGTTTATTACTTTCATATGTGTATCCACTTGCTGTCTTCTGACAGAGAGAGCAAAGTTTGACTAGTGTGGAGCTCTCATAACATTTCTGAAACCCAAGAATAACTTGTTAAGTTTACTTTTGTTTTGGATACCTCAGGATGCTTGTGAAACTTAATTAACTGAAATTATGATGAAGGGTTTGTTGGTTTTTTTACTTTAAAGGCAGAAAGGGCAAGTGTGAGTGTCCAGTGTGCTCTCTTTATTCAACATTAGTCTGACTTCTCTATATTCCACTTGGGTGGGAGGGGGGGCATGACCTCATTCTTGCCCCCCAAAACCTTGTTTGCTTAACCTGCCTATTAACCTTCTCTTACCAAAGGCAGAAGCCCTCCAGGGCAAAGAACTTCCCTTGCTACTGTGCTTGTAAAACACCTGGCATAACGGGGCCACTTTCTGAATGCTGCCGTAATAAAAACAGCCCTCGCTTTCCCAAGCCCTGAAACCTGGAATCCTGTGGAAAGGCTCCCCATGGCTGGTGAGAGGGGAGGGGAAGGGGAGGGCGGGCACGGGGATGGCAGTGCTCCTAATGGGGCTCTCCAGCCTGAGCTTATGTAATGGAAAATGGCAAGCATCCCTGCGGAGCTGAGCTGGAATGCGTGAATTGTAATGGCCTGTGGAGGTCTGCAGCTCATTTAAACAGAGTGGAAACATTGTAGGTTCATAAAACTTGTGAGTCAGAAAGTTTACAACTTTCCTTCCTTACAGCAAGGGAAAAACCTATACTGCAGCTTTTAGATAAACAGTTTAACGTTCGATGGAAATGTGACTGTGAAAGTGCTGTTAAGTCACCGCAGTAAGAGCCGCTGATCTGATTTGAGGCAAAGTAATTGTTAAAGTGAGAGGATTGTGTATTCTGTCTTGCCTGTAGTGCTGTTTGATTTATTTTTCTTTAGCATAGCTTACAGTAACGTTACACTGTGTGCCTGGCACTAATCAGTATTTACAGTGACAAATCCTAAATTGCTATTAGGAGAAGAGTTAAAAAAGAAGTGCTAAACATGAATGTAGTCCACTGCATACCGTTGATGAATATGGAAGGTTGGCAAGGCATACTTTAAATTATAGGGTTTAAATACTGTGTTGTAAAGGTAGTTGCAAATTTTCATGCTGTTTTATTCTTCTTTTCCTTTAAAAAGGGATACCATTATAATATCTATTAGTATATGGTTAAATAAAATTACGAGTAATTAGTGCCCTTAGTGAAGCAAATTCTGGATTTAACAAAGGTGCTGAAATTGTCAAATCCACAAGCTTCAAAGTCTCCTTCTTACAGTGCTTTCCTAGTAACATGCATGTAATCTTTGCTTTTGACTCATCACTTGGGTCTTAGATCTTTTCCACTCCCTGCTTTAAAATAATTGTGTTTGATGCTGAGTTAACAGTGATGAACCGGCAGACAATTAGGTCTTGTGGGAAAAGGAAGGAAGTTGCTTAAAGCCTGTTTTCAAGAACTTATTGAAGAAAACCAGTTTCTCCCTTTGGCTTTTTCTGAACAGTCAGAATCCAAAGCGGGGAGGAAAAGGAGCAGTATCTGCTTTGAATGGTGCTTAAGAGAAATGCCGAAGTTTGCTCTGTTACCAGTATGCATTGTACTTGGGCTTCTTCAGCAGACTTTATGACCTATGAAAAACAGACACATTCACTGTTTTCCATCAGGAGCACAAGGCAGGATCTTTCTGTGCATCCATGTGAGGCACACAGGAACTGCCTAGCTGGGTCTGCAGAGATGTTGTATAAAACACAGGCTTTTCTTAGCCTTAAGTTTTAGGGAAGCCACGCTTGTAGGAGTTGTCATGTTGTCTGTCTCTCTGCTGTCACCCACAAACGATGTTTAAGCTTGTTGGTCAACTTCAATGAGGTTTGAGAAAAGGAGTAATTAAATGAAAAAAATAATGGAGGTTCTTATAAGCCCTGTGGAAATGAGCACTGGTGCAGCGCAGAGCCTCAAATCAGTGTTTCTCCCTGAAAAGCAGTTTTGGGTTGAGCTGAGCTGGTTGCGGATTTGCTGGTGGGGCCAAGCAACAATGCTGTGTGCCCCCAGCAATGCAGGAAGGGCCATTGGGAGCTCAGGCTGCAATAGCTCCCAAGGTGTGAGATGGGCACCGGCGTCAGGTGGGATTCTTTGGGTCTGCAGCCCCTCAAATTGCTTGCGTGAAAAATGTGTATGCTTAGGGCTGAAGTAGAAAGCTGCTCTTCTGGTCTTTAGAATCAGTCTTCATTAGTTGGAGGAGGTGGCAATGACCTTCATCTCAGTTACCAACCCCTTCTCTAGCTGAATCTCTTCTTCCTCTGCCTCACGTTTGCTGACAGGATCTGATGGTGGAAATGAATTGCTGGGGTTCTCCTTCAAGCTTTAGCTGACAGGCTCATAGGAAACACATGAAGTGATGTGAACACCTATTTTTTTCATTCCAAGTAATGTTTTGTGACTGCCTTTACAAAAAAAAGTAGTAAGGAATCCTCCCAGAACAAATGCAGTGTAAGCTTGTTGGCTGTTCTTTACAATTAGAATATGTATAGGCATGGAGCTCTCGTGTTTGCAGAAGCTGTCTCCATACTTGGCAGTTATATAGGAAAAGCAAGTTACACTTAACAGGAAGATCTCCTGTTTTCACATTTCCCTTTCATTGCACAACTGTGGGCAGGTCAGCACTTCAGTTTCATACACAACTGTACTCCACCTTCCCTCTGAAGTATAGTCAGGTCTCTGCTTCTTTCTGCGCTTTGTCAGTATGCACTTGCCTGATTAGCAGGAGCAGCTATCTCTAGATAATTAAGGATGAAACTTCTGGTGCAGATCTCTGCAAACACTTGAGGATGGATGGAAAGGAATTACAGAATTGTCTGTTTCAACAGTCATTTTCAAAGCAACGTTAGATATTAGGATTGCTTTGTGATTGATTTTTCTGTATGTTAGAAATACGTGCAAGTTGAGGCATAGGATGAATGAGTGAGGGAACATCTGTGCTGCATTTGGGATGCATGCAAAGGAAAGGCTTACGTGTGGATGTTGCTGAAGCAGGCCTGTTTGGCTAATGTAACCATTGGTACATGGTACAGCCAACAGCCTGGTTACTGTACTGTGACATGTAAGCATTGGTGAGCTGCTCAAGGTGAGTTTTAAAAGCTCTAGAAGGAGAAAATGGAATCTTCCTCTCTTTCCAGCACCCTGCAGAAAAGAAACATGCTTGGGGGAGGTGAAGCGCAGCAGAGCAAACAGGGTACTGGGCTGGTGAGTGGGAAAGTATGCGGACTAAATACAAGTGTCCGTCTGCTCAGTAGCAGATGAAGTTTCACTGGACCAGCCATGATATCCTAAAGCCAAAGCTGAGTAACCTGTGTTTGTGTGAGGAAGAGATTCCTGTTGATGTGAATGAGGAACAACGCTTGCATTTTGAAAACTAAACTTTTAATAGATGGGATTTTCTGCTTAATTTTTTTGCTCTTCCCCATGCCAAATCAGCGTCACAAGTACTTGGCCTACTATAAGCAAAGAAAAATGCTTTTAGTTTTAAGTTCAGAATTAGTATGTGTTCTGTGAATTGGTCTTGTCTAATTTTGGTTACAGCCCTGAGTTGTTTGACCCATTTGAAGAAAATATAAAGGCAGGGAAGAGGAAGAGGTTAAGGGCCTCAAGCTGCACCAAGGGAGGTTTAAATTGGATATTAGGAAACATTTCTTCACTGAGAGGGTGCTCAGGCACTGGAAGAGGCTGCCCAGGGAAGTGGTGGAATCGCCATCCCTGGAAGTGTTCACAAGTCATGTAGATGAGGCCCTCAGTGACATGGTTTAGTGATGGACTTGGCAGCGCTGGGGTAATGGTTGGACTTGATGATCTTAAAGCTCTTTTTGAACACAGCTGATTGTATGATTCTAAGAGAAACCAGCTTAATGCGGAATGAATATAGGAAACACCCACCATTTCCCCCACCCCCAGTTTTCTGTCCTATGGTGTCATTTAACTGGATTCTGTCCTTATGGTGTCATTTAACTGGAATTTTTTTATTGAGTATTGGGAAAACCAGTAAAACGTCTGCACTTTACAACTCTGTATTAAGTGTTCAAATCAAGACTGTAGGGCTTAACTGGCCTCTCACTTGCAAAACTCCATAGTGGTTTACAGGACTACTGTCCCTGCAACTAGAGCATAGCAGCTGGCAGCACTGCGGAATGCTCCTGGTCTGTTTCCATAAAACATAACAGATAAATGCTTGTGGTTCTCAATAGTTATTCCTCTGTATTAATTTAGGATTTGTCTCTGATGGCAGTTTAACTAAGTAGTCATAAGGATCTGGATGGCATTCCATTCCCTCAATGAAAGGTAGCTCTTCCCAAATCAGTAAAATCGATAAAATTCCTCTGGCTATCATTTGTTGCCACCGGATCCCATCTTCCCTCTCTCTTTCCTCTTCCGGCTGCTGGCAAAGTTAGTTGGGAGTTTTATTTAAATGAGGATTTATGCAGTGAGTCTATAAGAAGGAATAACTTTTACTCTGGAATTTTGCTGAAACTTTTTCATCCCTTCTGGGTTTGGCCCTACTTTGTTTCCTGAGTTGGCTGAGGCTGGAGCTGAAACTTTTAATGATCATACCTTTACAATTACAGTCCTAGTTAGGAACCACTAGTGTCTTGATCAAAGGGAAGTCTGTAGTCACCACTTTGCAGAACCATAGCAACAGGGTAATTGAAGAGTTTACTGGATCTTGCCAAATTTCTGCTAATCTATGTGGAGGCTTGTAAGCAAGAAATGCAGGCTTTGCTGTAAAGACCTAGGAGGTGTTGGGTTGTCTGCCACACACACAAGGGCTCAGGCTGCAAAACCACCGACAGCTTTTGGCACCTTAACATGGTTTTGTAGAAACTCCTGTGTGAGTCGCAGCCGCAAGAATTGAACAGAACAAGTCAGCGCTGGAACGGGGTATGGTGCTGCTGTTCATTAAATGTGCTGCAGCCACTCAAAATAAAACTGAAGTAATTTCACTAGTCTGTTCAGTTTAACAAGTTACATAAGCAAGAGCCGAGTTACCTTGGGACAGTAACAGAACTTTGATGGAGCATCTAAAATTAGAGCAGAATTTAATGAATCGACTTTTGTCTCAGAAACATAAAGGACAACGAGCTGAACATCACAATTTACCACTGCTACTTTGATATCTTTTGCTTTCATGTTGGCAAAATATATTGCATGATAAAGTCTGAAATAATTTCTGTCCTATATTGCTTTAATTTGGTTCCATAATGATGGATGTTTTCATCCACAAAGACATTTTTCTTCAAACCTGGGTAGGGGCTATTATTCATAGAATCATAGAATAGTTAGGGTTGGAAAGGACCTTAAGATTATCTAGTTCCAACCCCCTGTCATGGGCAGGGACACCTCACACTAAACCATGCCAGCCAAGGCTCTGTCCAATCCAGCCTTGAACACTGCCAGCGATGGAGCGTTCACAACTTCCCTGGGCAACCCATTCCAGTGCCTCACCACCCTTACAGTAAAGAACTTCTTCCTCATATCCAGTCTAAACTTCCCCTGTTTCAGTTTGAACCCATTACCCCTTGTCCTCTCACTACAGTTCCTCATGAAGAGTCCCTCCCCAGCATCCCTATAGGCCCCCTTGGGATACTAGAAGGCTGCTATGAGGTCTCCACGCAGCCTTCTCTTCTCAAGGCTGAACAGCCCCAACTTTCTCAGCCTGTCTTCATACAGGAGGTGCTCCAGTCCCCTGATCATCCTTGTGGCCCTCCTCTGGACTTGTTCCAACAGTTCCATGTCCTTTTTATGTTGAGGACACCAGAACTGCACACAATACTCCAAGTGAGGTCTCAGGAGAGCAGAGTAGAGGGGCAGGATCACCTCCCTCGACCTGCTGGTCACGCTCCTTTTGATGCAGCCCAGGGTATGGTTGGCTTTGTGGGCTGCAAGCGGACACTGCCGGCTCATGTTCATTTTCTCATCAACCAAAACCCCCAAGTCCTTCTCCGCAGGGCTGCTCTGAATCTCTTCTCTGCCCAACCTGCAGCTGTGCCTGGCATTGCTCTGACCCAGCTGTAGGACCTTGCACTTGTCATAGTTAAACTTCATCAGGTTGGCATCAGCCCACCTCACAAGCGTGTCAAGGTCCCTCTGCATGGCATTCCTTCCCTCCAGCTTATCAACCAAACCACAGAGCTTGGTGTCATCGGCAAACTTGCTGAGAGCACACTCAATCCCACTGTCCATGTCACCGACAAAGATGTTGAACCAGACCTGTCCCAACACCGATCCCTGAGGGGCACCACTCGTTACTGGTCTCCAGCTGGACATTGGGCCATTGAGCACAACTCTTTGTGTGTGGCCATCCAGCCAGTTCTTTATCCACCGAATGGTACATCTATCAAATTGATGTCTCTCCAATTTAGAGACAAGGATGTCATGTGGGACAGTGTCAAACGCTTTGCACAAGTCCAGGTAGATGACATCAGCTGCTCTACCCCTGTCCATCAGTTCCGTAGCCGCATCCTAGAAGGCCACCAGATTGGTCAGGCAGGACTTGTATATGTTCATGTTCCTAAGATGGTCTCGAATCAGTTCTTCTCTTACAGTGGGCCCAAGGTCTTCATTCTCACAGTCCCTGCATCTGCCTTTCAAGACTTGGGTGGTACGGTCAGAGCATTTGCCAGTGAAGACTGAGGCAAAGAAGTCATTAAGAACCTCAGCCTTCTCCAAACCCACGGTAGCCAGTTCTCCCAATAGCTTCTGGAGAGGGCCCACGTTGTCCCTAGCCTGTCTTTTATTTGCAATGTACCTATATAATCCCTTCCTGTTATCTTTAACATCCCTAGCCAAGTTTAATTCTAAGTGGGCCTTAGCTTTCCTAACCTGGCCCCTAGCTTCCCGAACAACATCCCTATATTCTTCCCAGGCCGCCTGTCCTTGCTTCCACCTTTTATAAACCTCTTTTTTCCTTTGAATTTTCCTCAGCAGCTCCTTATCCACCCAAGGAGGTCTCCTGGCCTTCCTGCAGCACTTCCTTCTGGTAGGGATGTATCACTCCTGAGCTTGCAGCAGGTGATCCTTGAATATCAACCAAGAGTCTTGGGCCCCCCTGCCCTCTAGGGCTATATCCCATGGAATCTTACTGAGCAGGTTCCTGAAGAGGCCAAAGTCTGCTCTGTTGAAGTCCAGGTCAGTGAGCTTGCTGCACACTCTTCTCACTGTCCTGAGGATCTCGAATTCGACCATCTTACTCCTGTAAGAGATAGCTACTTGCTATCAGCCAGAGGGATAGAGTCATGACAAAAGCAACCACCTATTTAAAACTGAAGAAGGAGGAGATGCGCTGTGTTCCTCATTGTGCTTGACTATCAAGGTTTTCAGATGTGATGGAACTATTGCATGAGTGGTGGTGGAAGAGTTTTCCATTTAATTCATTGATAGCAGAAAAAGTAGAGCGAAAAACTTCACCAAAAGTCTCCAGGGAGGCAGGAGAGGTCTTTTTAAACACATTTTTAAGCAAAATTTTATAGTTACGTGTATAATACATAAATGTTTCTTTGTTTTCTCCTTCCTCTGTCCATAACATTCAAATAGACAAGAAGTGGTTTCACCCTGTTGAATGTCAAGAGACCTGTTTCAGCTCAGCTTCCGCAACAAGAATACAGAAAACCTGAGTGGCTCATAGCTATTTAGGAGAGAGTGTTTTGGAGTTGTTTGTCAGTCATCTATTTCCAGGGCACAATTATGTTTATCAAAGACTTCAGTGCAACTTTATTAATGCAGTAGCTCTGTTAATGACCTGTAGAATTCTTTTTCCCCTGTCAGTTTCAACTTTTCCTGTGATTGATTTATTATTTGCAGAGCCTGGAGTAGTGGTGGGATAAAGGGTGTTATTTGGAAACTAGCTCCAGAAGAAAAGTGTCTTTTCTCTTACTAAAACAAAGTGTGCAGTGCTATCAATGGCTCTATTCCAACTGAGGTAGGTTACGAGAAGAAATTTGCCTTGATGCAAAGGTCATTCTCAAATTATGGAATTTGAAACTAAGCCCATCCCATCTTTCTTTCAAGGCTCAATTTTCTGTTCTGCATTCCCACCTGTAGACTAAATTCATTTTCCAAATGTATAGTTTGCTTATTGAAGATGTTCTGCTTCATTTAGAGCAGAAGTGTACAGGCAGTCTGAGTGCTTAAAGCACTTTTCTCCTAAGAGGTTTGTCTTGTAGACTGTGCATAGATTTCAGCTCTGGGGACTCGTGGGGGCCTAATCTGTGTTAGAAGTAGAGACACGTGGAAGATAGGCTGAGAAAGTTGGGGCTGTTCAGCCTGGAGAAGAGAAGGCTGAGCGGAGACCTCATAGCAGCCTTCCAGTATCTGAAGGGGGCCTATAGGGATGCTGGGGAGGGACTCTTCATGAAGAACTGTAGTGAGAGGACAAGGGGTAATGGGTTCAAACTGAAACAGGGGAAGTTTAGATTGGATATGAGGAAGAAATTCTTTACTGTAAGGGTGGTGAGGCACTGGAATGGGTTACCCAGGGAAGTTGTGAATGCTCCATCGCTGGCAGTGTTCAAGGCTGGATTGGACAGAGCCTTGGCTGGCATGGTTTAGTGTGAGGTGTCCCTGCCCCTGGCAGGGGTGTTGGAACTAGATGATCTTAAGGTCCTTTCCAACCCTAACTGTTTTAGGATTCTATGAATAAATACCTTTGAAAGGATGAATGTCCCAGAGCAAGTGTTGAAGCATCTAATCTTGAATCACTTCAGATTTGCCTTGACAGAGCCCTAGAATAAAAATTAAAGAATTGTTCCTCAATACTGATGATGACAAGCATGAGTTCTACCTCCCAAAGTCTCAGGGGTTTTGCATATTAGCTTGGTGCATAGTTTCTTGTTGCAATGTTCATACTGAAGTGAGACCAATCCATAGGCAGTTGGGAAAATTCTTGGGTTTTGGTTGTATAACTTTACCCATGTAGTCTTCTGCAAAGAAAGCACAGATGTAAGATCTCCTCCTTGCTTGCGCAACTTCTTTGGAAAGAGGAAGAGTCACTTCTCTCTGTCAGAGAGAGGATCCAGAAAGCAATCAACAATCTTCCCAAGAAATAAAGAATAAGCAAATGAAACCAAAGAACAGTATTTGATTTCTTCTTCCCCCAAACTCTCTTGGAACTGCTGGAAACCCTGTCTTGCAGTACATTTTATCCAAGAGGCATATAATGCCTATAAATTCAAGAATTTCTTCCTTTAACAAAGAGGAAAACATTATGCCATATGGAAAAAAATGTGAAAACATTGCTTGGCAAACTCCTCCTGTCATTCAATTGATATGTTGAAAAAGTGACACCTGTGCTCCTGAACAGGGAGGTTGTAAAGCAAGGAGGAGGAAACCCAGCTAGTAGGAATAGAAAACATCAGAGCCAGGCCTTTATTGTGCCCCTCGCCTTTGCTCCTCCATTTTGGGGTATGGATCTGTGATGGGCAGTGCCTAGCTGAGCATCCCCCCGCCCATCCCATACGTGCCAACCTCACCCTCATAGTCTCATGATGAGCATTGTCATTGTTGGCTAAAATAAATTACCTAACAAAATAAACACGTTTTGGGTTGGGGTTTGTTCGTTTGGGTTTTGTTTGGATTTTGTTTGGATTTTTTTATTGTTAGGGGGGTTATAATTTTTTTTTATTAAGTCAGGAGCCTGAACAGGAGTCACTGTTCATAAAACTTGTTCTGAAATATGCTTCTTGGCTTTTTTGTTGATCAGGTGGAACGGGCTGTTGCACGCACGGCTGTTGCACACACGGCTGTTGCACACATGGCTGTTACACACACAGCTGTTACCTTGAGGTTTTTCTACATTTACTAATGATGCAGATTTTAAAATCCAAAGAGTAGGCATAAGTCAGGCAATAGTAATGCAAGCCTTGACAGAATATTACGTTATCTTATTCCTGAATAATTTTAATTCATGCCTTCAAACTGTAACAATAGTGAACATGGCATTTGGCAGGTTTAACAAGCTAATACCTCAGTTCCTTGATGATAAAAAGGTGTCTTGTTCTGAACGGGTCATAATTACACTTTCTTCAGTTAAAATTCCACTTGTCTCTATGGTTTGATTTGAGGAAATAGCTGAGGACTTTCACCGTGGTTTGCGACTTTCACCCTTACTGTTTGGTTGTTAAATGGTGAAAACAGTCAAGAAAAGCCTGTAACATATAGATTTAAGCAGCTGCCGCTGGTTCTTCTCCAGACTTCTTTGCAAGATGAAGTATGAGAATGAGCTGAGCTTGGGGTTTAGCTGCGTTTGGAAAAAGCTGGCTAGCTTCTGTGAGAACATATTTAGTCAAAGTATAAGTTCATTGCTAGAGGTTTCTTCAGGTTTGTTTTCTAACTGTGGGTAAGGCCAGTTAGACCACAGTTAGTAGCACAGACGTATAATGCAGCCCTTGTGATGGGCCGGAAGCTGAGAACTACCCAAGCAAAAATGAAATGGAGCTGCTATACCGGAACTGGTATGGGCACCAATGCCTACAGCACTGCATGTAAATTATACACACTGCTCCTCTCACAGGTGGATTTGCTGAGTTTTCCAGCTCTTTTCCTGGTCTCTGTGAAGGAAAATCCACGCTCATCCCTACTTGCATTTCTCAACCCTGCCTACCTGTCTCCACCAATGGCCCAACCAGAATCCTGCCTCATCTCTATCTTGGGTGTCAGCGAGATGTTCTCAACAAGGTGAGTGTTCTTGCTGTCACATTGTTTACTTAGATGCGTATATAATCTTCACGTGTCTTTGTTCATGCTTCTGTCACGCTGCATCATTACAGATGTGAAAGATTTAAAATAGCTATAGTTAATAGCTGTCTGTGCATAAGCCATGGAAAGCTATGTGAGAACTAAGGATAAACAGACCATATGATTAATCCATGTGTCATGTAACATGAAACTTGGTCTCCTTTCTTCATCTTGGAGCAGATTGTATAGTATCTTCTTCCTCAGTTACCTATCAGCCAATAGCAAACTATCAAATCTGCCATTACAGCAGGTCAGGTACTTCATGTGTATAGCTCTGATGGGTTTGTTTTGGCAGGTCTTGAATGTTAACACAATTATATTAATGGTTACAGCAGGACAAAGGAAGATTGTCTCGTTTTTAGTATTTCCTTCAAGTGCTGGAAAAAATAGCACTTATATATCATGAATTGTATAATGAGGTACTACTGCAAACAAATCTTTGTGCATCTAATAGAATGTTCAGAACTGGACAATCAGTGGGGTCATTTAAAATGAAGTTTTATGGTAGCACTGCACTAAGAAACTTTTACTGTTTCTAAATACACATGCATTTAATAATTTCTGTTCCTGAAGAACAGCCCAGGATATTTTGCTATACTTACAATAGTTGGCAAAGTCATTAAATATAGCACTTGTAGGGTGCTGGAATATCAATTGTCTGAAAAATCTTGTCTCAAGTTGCTACAGGTCTATATTCTTATGTATATCCACAGATGTTTGCCTCCATGAGGAGACCAACTCATGCTGCTTACAATCTGCATCTTGGGTTCCTTCATAAGGGCATTTTTACTACTTCTGCTGCATGTGCCCTCTTCCCTCCCATATTTTCTGCCGTTCTGTTCTTTAGTTGAATCTCCAACAGCCTTTATAAGCTGGCATTAAATACATGGATGGGGGAGAGGGAAGTGCTTCATCCTAGCATATTGCCTTAATCATGTGCAGGCTTGTGTGTATAGTTTTTATCCATGTGTACAGCTTAAGACAGGAACTATCCTAATAGTCCTGTAATTGGATCAAATTAATATACTTTGACCATGTTTCTTCTTACTTTCACTCCATCCCAAGTCTGGCCATTAATAGGCTATTTTTAGAGTTTACACAATTGTTCTAAGGGGATTTTTGACACATAAGCAATTATGTAGAAGGTAATTATGCTTTAATGGAGTACACAGAAAAATCTTTTATATGGAGGATAGTCAGCAGTCATTTTATTTACTTTGTCCTTTAAGGTCATCTGACTGCCAGGTAGCAAGTCGGCAATTCAAACTTGATTCTCTTCTGATGGATATCAAAGCAGCTTATTACTTTTACAACCACAGAGGTAATTTGTGGTCCCCAGACAAAAGACAGCAGGAACTAATTAATCTAAAAAATAAAACAAAATCCTTTCTTTCAATAGTAGAGTATTAGAAAGATGCTTTTATGCTGTTTGTTTCAATGTCTGAATGGCAAGTGCTACCCTAGGTCACAGTGGGAGTAAAGGGGGAACTTGTTCTCCTCTAGTGCCATGAGTGTCCTACTTCAATTAGGATGTGACTGGAACTCCACTGCTGTGACTCTTAAATGGTGAATAATCCCACAGAGAAGAAAGAAGCTGTTCCCTTTCCTTGCACTAAATTGGTGCTGATGAATAGGTGTTGGGTACAGGCGCAGTATGTGTGCCTCACCAGGAAAGGAATCCAAGTGGTAGCAGCGGTCAGGAGTTTCATGATAGGGCTAGAGGAAGCTAAAACTGCTACTGGTGAGCCCTGAGTGTGTCAGTCATCTATGGGAGGAGTTCAGACCTGGTGGTGGCTCTCTTGCCTATTAATCTACAATCTTGATATTATTTCAGCATGTGTTGAAGGATACAGCTGCAGATACTTTAGAATTAATTCAAAACCCCCAGGAGTTGGTCTGGTTTGTACTTCCCCACATATCCTTGGCAGTTATGATCCAGGATTACTTTGTTTCCCATTTTGTATGGAAAACCACAAAAACAACAGCATACAATCCACAGTAAGTTCTTACTGTCTGGCGTCATCCTTGACAGTCAGTCGTTTGGAAGTTCTTCCATTGATGACTAAAATACTTCTTAGATTTCCTACCCAATTTAGGACAAATACAGATCTTCTGATTTCAGATCTGCTTGGGTTTTGTACCTTTTTTCTCTTTGAACAAACACAGGCAATGCTTTAGTCTGAGCAGTCACTTGTTCACTGCACTGAAGTAGACCTTAGTGTCAGTAGATATATCTTGCTTCTTGAATTTCAGTGCCTGCCCTTGGTAAATTTAAAATAGCTTCCGTCTTCAGTATTGGTAACTTATTTACCCAAAGAAGCTGTGGGAACAAGTTATGATTTCTACCTCTTCGAATCCACTTGAGTTTTCCCAGCTATCAGCACCCTCCAATTTCCTGGGTTTAATCAGTTTCTTGGTTCAACTAAAATTTAGCAATAGCTAGGCATGTTAGAAACACAAACAGCAGGTCTCTGCTGCCCTCCCTTCAACACACCTTGCTCCTGGGGAAGCCTGGACCCTATGCAGAGGTGTTGGGGAGAGCAAGGAGAATGATTCTTACTACACCAAGTGCCCAGAAATACCAATACATGGTAAGAAAGCTGGGAAGTGAAGAAAGTTCAAAAGAGGAGAGCAAGAAGCAGGGTTAAGTAGCCAAGTTCTGTCTCTGTTAGGACAGCCCAGGAGATAAGTGGTTTAATGGCCTTGCTCTGGTTTAATGGCCTTGCTGGTTTGTTGGCTACTGGGAACAAGCTTTCTGGTAAGGTTAGAACATGAGGGGGTTTTATTCAGGTCCAGATTGAAAAAACAAATCAAACAAAAAAACCTTAAGAAATGTAGTACGATTCTCAAAACTATTAGGATGTCGTTGAATACATTGACCTTATTTTTGCCTTCAGATGCTATCTGTGAGTTCCCATGATTCCTTCCACTGACCAGACATACGATTTCTCTAAAACTGAAATGTCTCACAAATACCTACAGAAAGAACTCATAATCTGCACCACAGTTAAAGCTGATGATTTAAAGATGTGAATTTTCAGCACGGTTTATCAAGATGAGCTTATCTTTCCAGAATCTTCATAAGCTTATCTATGAGTGCACACATAGGGAAATGCTTGTCTTGTTGCCGGACAGTCTGTATTCACGACCTTATCGCCATTAATACCTCTGATAAAGCAGATAGTGCTTTATTTATGAAGGATATGCAAACACAAATGCTTGGTTTGGGTCCTTTAGCGAAATCAGTGTTTACTTCAGAAAAACCTTTGGAGATTTTTTGTATTTTTGCTTTACTGATTTCTGTCTAAGTGATTAATTCTGAAAATATTCATAATGTTTATTTGCAGTCTCGAAATACTAAAAACTTCTTAAAAGGTCTTCATAAACGTTCCAGCAGAGAGGTGTCTCTCAGGTTCTCGGTCTCAGTGTGATATATGGTGATTAGTTCAGTGTGATGTATTGCCAGTATCTCAGGAGGGTGTTTACTGTTACAGGTCATTGTTGCTCTTTGTGAAAGAGGGGCAAGCTAAATTCTAACGTACATGGGAGTGACAGTGTCTTTGCTGAAAGCGCGTGTAATAGAAAAAAATCTGCATTGTGGGTATGGGCATGAATGAGCCTCCTACTTACATCTCCTGTTTTGTGCCGGCATTTAAACTGTAAAACTTTCTGCTTTGCTACTTACATAGCTATTTCTTTTCTTCCAGACCTGGATTTTATTTCCTGGAGCAAAATAACATTTTAGGGTGCCATTAATTTTCAGATTAAACTAGTCATAAAACTAGTCATAAAATAAATAAACTGACAAAAGAGCATTTACCTTCTTTTCACAAAGTTGTTAGTATTAGGATTTCTGGATCTTCCTCTCATCATAATTCACTTCTTCCTCTTGGGTGCCTTACAATGAAGGCACTGTTACAGTTATTATATTGGAGCGTGTTGCACAGGGTATGATTGATGCTTTAGAACAGAAGGAAGCATAACTTCTTTCTTTAGCCTTAGTCTCAAAGACAAGCATTAACACATTTTTGGGTGTTTTTTTGGCTCAGAGATTTCAGACTTCGCATCTGCAGCCTTCTTGTTCCCATTTGAATAATCAACTCCACATCAAAAACCTTGCATAACTGTGGAATTGCGACAGTTGGCCTGTGGAGCCCACCAGTGCTTATGCTTTAAAAGAAATAATGAGGTTTTCAATTATTCTTCTGAATTCATGAGCCTCCCCTTAGTGGTACATTCATTACCTCACTCCTTTATACATGGTAATGTTCATGACCTGACCCTGCATGTACTTCTGTACCTGCTGTTCCAGTTGCTCCTCACTCACCTTCGAGCAGCAACAACAGCAGGTGAGCTGCTTTGGGGGATATATTTCACCGTAGTCATCTAAAGCAGATACTTATTTTACAGAAGTTAAGGCTGAAGAGCTTGGGATCCTAGAAGGGGAAAGCTGTGTAGCCCAGGACAATGAGGCAGAGATGTTGGGGATCAGGGGTCTCCCTCACACACCTAAGATATTGCAGATCTAGTGGTAACTAGCTCCTTTTGGCTAGAACCCATTCCCAATACCTTCCCTCTATGGATCATTCCACATATTCCCCTACTTCCTTACAGCGCTCCTGCTTTTAAACTTGTAGGTCTGTTTGTGTGTGAGAGCTAAATGTAGTAGAGGAAGGGGCAACAGGGTTGGCTACGAAAGGCAATCAGGCTGAAGGGAGCCTGGTGTTTGCACAGAGGAGATGTGAAAGAAGGGGGAAACGTGATATATTGGAAGTAACTGTCATCATTGAGAAGCTGAGCTTTGCTGGGAGTGTGGCCTAGGAAACCAGCAGGGTAAGAAGCAGCGAGGCTGAGAATTTACTTTGACACGTCTAGCCCTTTTATTTTATTTTACCATTGCTGCCAGTTCTGTTTCTGATGATTTGCTTTGGGAGTGCCCACACTTTCAGGTACTTCTGAATGTGCTGAGGGGCTTGGGATGAAAGTTTGGAGGAGCTGCTCGTCTTGCTCCAGGCAACAAAATAACAGCTGGCTAGCAAGAATTCATGTAAATTCTCTGTTTACGACCATTACTGGTTGGGAGAAGAGAAGGCTGAGTGGAGACCTCATAGCAGCCTTCCAATATCTGAAGGGGGCCTATAGGGATGCTGGGGAGGCACTCTTCATGAGGAACTGTAGTGATAGGACAAGGGGTAACGGGTTCAAACTTAAACAGGGGAAGTTTAGATTGGATATGAGGAAGAAATTCTTTACTGTAAGGGTGGTGAGGCACTGGAATGGGTTACCCAGGGAAGTTGTGAATGCTCCATCGCTGGCGGTGTTCAAGGCTGGATTGGACATAGCCTTGGGTGCCATGGTTTAGTGTGAGGTGTCACTGCCTATAGCAGGGGGGTTGGAACTAGATGACTTTCAGGTCCTTTCCAACCCTAACTATTCTATGACTTCATGCTCTTTCCTCTGCAAATGACTGATGTAGATTCCCTTCTCCCCTTCGTTCTCATTGAACATTTAATTCATGCATGCATACATGTGTGTGTGTGTACATCCCTTCTACGTCATACACCGTGACATACGTGTTCTGTACTCAACGTCACAGGCTATTATTATATATTAATATATATTTTATATAATTAATATATATTTTATATATATTAGTATATATAATTAATATATATTATGTATTAATAGTATATATTATATACTATTCAGGCTGCTCTGATTTGAACAAGATGGAGTTATGTCTTTTCAGCTAATTAGCCATATTCCTGTTTCTCCTCCCCAAAGTATCTTTATGCTTGCAGAAATATACATATGGGGAAGAAGGGACCATTTCTTGACTGTATTTTCATACTGGTAGATCTCCAGTTGAAAACTGCAGTGTAAGAATTCGTTCTTGCTAATGCTCCCATGGGTGGACATAACTTTTTTATATAATTGCTATAAAAGCAAAAGGATTAAAAATAGATATTGGGGGGGGGGGGCTCTTTTAATGTTTCAGTTTAGTTTCTGTAGAAATCTGGCCAAAAGCTCCCCAGTGTTTGCATTTAGTGTAACTGTCCAAGCATAGCATTGCATGTCAGTTACTGCCCAAATCATATCTGAACCAGAGAGATAGTTCAATCAGTATTACTCCAACCTGCTTAATTGATTTTCTGTGTCCAGATGCTTACTTGCAGGAGACCGGATGGTTTTGGTAGAGCCATCTCTGGTTTTCTAATGCTTGTTTCACTCTGTTTGGTATTAAGGTACCTACTGCATCTGATACTACTTTGCACTGATACTACTTTGCACAACTCTAAATACAATGAGCATGGAAAGGTGCAGAAAAGAGTTGTCAGTCTTTCGTCTGCAGTCATGAAAATTGACTTACTTAAAAAGCCCAGTTGACTCATACACATTGAGTGTCTGCTTGTTTCTGTGCCAGTCTCTGAGGTGCAAGAGGACTAAAGACTGAAAACTGAAATCTGAGCAACTAAATCATAAACCACAAAGTTGTACTCGTGTAAAACTGCAGCGAATGCTGTGTGGAAATGGTCTAATTCAAGGCCTTCAGCTCTTATCCAGCTTTCTCTCAAGGTTTTGAGTGAGTTTTGCATGTTGCCTTAGAAACAAGGAAGTCGTGGACACTTTCGAGAGGTGACTGCAGGAGGCATCAGTATCATTTCATATTTCTCACCAGTATCTGCGGTGGGGCAACCTCAGTCTTATTAGATAATGTGATCCAGAAAACACATATCTGGGTCAGCAAACTACACATGGGAAGTGTTTGGTGTTCTGTTGTCAGCTTGCACAGTGAGAATTTAAACCAAAGTAGCAAATAAGTAATTCTCTTGAAAGTGACGCTTTGCAGCAGCAGAAGGTATTCTACCGTTATTTCTGTTCTCTGTTAACTTTGTTTTTAAGGGCTTTGCATTCCATATGTTATTTGGACACTGAATTTCCCATTAAAACTTACTTGAAGAATTAAAAGCTGAGTTGTCTGCCTCACAGAATAATGTTCCTCATACAGCTAGAGCAATTCCAATACGCATTTCAGTTTGGTTTTTAGCTTTGTAATGTGCCAAAGGTACCATTTGACTTCTCTAGGCTTAATCTTTCTTTCTTTCCTAGGAGCTGATGCAGCAGAATGATATTTGCTACGTACTGAACGCCAGCAATACTTGTCCAAAGCCTGATTTTATCCCAGAATCCCATTTCCTGAGAGTGCCTGTGAACGACAGCTTTTGTGAGAAAATTTTGCCTTGGTTGGATAAATCAGTTGATTTTATAGGTGAGAAGAAAGCTTAAGTTCTCTAAAACAGTTTTGGATTCCTTCATGTCTGCCTTGTTGTTTGGGCTGGAGAAGACCTGAGTCCTGTCTGGGTGGTATGGAAATACTAAGGATCTCCATACATGATTACCATCACTCTACAAGCACAGAAGCAAAGTAACATAGGGAGATTCTGCCACTGCATGTTCCAGCACTTATGGATGTGCATGTTCAGCGCAAAGAGGCTTTTTAAGAGCACAACTCTGCTTTCTGTAGATGCCTGATACATGTTTGCAGAGAGCAAATTAGAAAATTAGACTTAGTGATCCTGTCTTTACCTTTGAGCAGCGAGCTAGCCAAATCTGAACTGGACAGATTGTTCCATCATGAATGCTTGCTTTTTACTTGCATATAAAATTAGAAACAATCACCTTTCCCAGACATCTAAATGGGGTTGTTTATGTGCACGCTGAAATGCGGTATGCTGTAACTGCAGTATGTTTCCTGTGTGTAGTCACGTGCTTTTTCTATACTCAATGCCATACAGTGCTAGAGAATATAGGTGATCCTTGTTTAAAGCTTCCATGCGATTGCAATTAGCAATTCATTTGGAAATTTTGCACAATTTGAAATAACATTGATTTCTTTGCAAACTTTTTATCATGGTATATATGCTGCTGAGTTTGACACTTGCCAATTTCTTTGCTATATAGAAAAAGCAAAAGCGTCAAATGGTCGTGTGTTAGTGCACTGTTTAGCTGGAATCTCTCGCTCTGCCACAATCGCTATAGCATATATCATGAAGAGAATGGATATGTCCTTAGATGAAGCTTACAGGTAAGGAGAAAATTTCCCTTCATACTAATTCTTGTGCCTGTTGGCTTGTTCTTAAGGTGAATGATAAAGGTTACGTATATTAATGTATATTATGTATATGTATACATACATGATAAAGGTTATATATGTGGAGAAGGACTTTTTACAACGCACGTAGTGAAAGCACAAGGGGAAATGGTTTTAAACTGACAGAGGGTAGATTTAGATTAGACATTAGGAAGAGGTTCCTCACTATGAGGGTGGTGAGGCACTGGCACAGGTTGCCCGGAGGAGCTGTGGCTGCCCCATCCCTTGCAGTGTTCAAGGCCAGATTGGACACGGCTTTGAGCAACCTGGTCTAGTGGAAGGTGTCCCTGCCCATGGCAGGGGGTTGGAACTGGATGAGCTTTAAGGTCCCTTCCAACCCAAACATTCTGAGTCTGTGATTTTATATGACCAGAGGTAGAAGCAGATGTTATTTTATCTGGTAATTCTCTGGCATCCGCATGCTGTTATTTTAAATGTAGGCTTCCTCCATAAAGCGAATGAATGGTGTTGTGCAGACATGATGTGGCTAGTATTAATTGCCCACCTGCAAAATGCTGATCTTGCTCCTTGCTCCAAGTAGGCAAATATATGGAATTTAAACTGCTTATTAAATGTATGCGTATAGATGCATATACACATACAGCTATGGCACATATGTAGCAGTATCTTGTAAGTCAGAGAGAGAATGGAACAGATGGGATTAAAGAAAGAGAACTGAGGATATTTATAATCATGCTAGGCTGGCTCTATTGACTGCAGTTGGGTGATGCTCTCAAAGAACTGACTGCAGGTGAAATGTCTAGGAATTAAGAAAGCTGCTTTGTTGCTAATAGAGCCAACCAAAAACTCTGGGAGAAGGCATTTTGAAGTATCAGCTCTTTTTTTTGTGGATACCCTCTTCCCTCCCTCCCTTTTTTACCTTTCAAATCCTACTTTTGTCTGTATTTGGATTGTGAACACTTTTTACTGCATTCCAGGTGGCTTGGATGCAGTTTACCATGACTTCGGTATTTCATTCAACAAACTGCTTTGTTGTGTTGTACAGAAAATGATGGGTTTCTTTATGATGGGCTGTATAGGCACAGCTGCTGCATCGCTGTGTTGTGCAGAAGCAATTTGAACAATTGTGTTGAGGCAGGTGGAGGGGTGTCCTGGGTTCAGCAGTAGCAGTCATTTTTCTCCTTCTTAGTAGCTGGTGCAGTGCTGTGGTTTTGACTTTCAGCCTGGGAACAGCACTGATAACACCGATGTTTTCAGTTGCTGCTCAGTAATGTTTACTCTGACCAAGGACTTTCTGAGTCTCATGCTCTGCCAGGGAGGAGGGGAAGCCGGGAGGAAGCAGAGACAGGACACCTGATCCAAACTAGCCAAAGAGGTATTCCATACCACAGCACATCATGCCCACTATATAAACTGGGGGCAGTTACCCGGAAGGGTTAGATCACTGCTTGGGTCGGGCTGGGTATCGGTCTACAGGTGGTGAGCGGTTGTATTCTCTTCCCTTGTTGTTTCCCTTGTCATTATTCTTATTGGTGGTAGCAGCAGTGGTTTGTGTTATACCTTAGTTACTGGACTGTTCTTATCTCAGCCCGTGGGAGTTGCATTCTTTCGATTCTCCTCCCCATCCCTCTCAGAGCTGGTGGGGAGGAAGGGGGTGGGGGAGTGAGCAAGTGGCTGTGTGGTTCTGGGTTGCCGGCTGGGCTTAAACCACGACAAGGGGGTACCTTCAAAATCACCAGTGTTTGCTGCTATCGTCTTTAAAACACTGATGAGGACAGAAAGATGAACATTCAAAACTCCCTTGTGGAGCGTGATTTCTATGGGGCATTTTCTTTTAAGCTGATGAATTATGTATGCAGTGAAAAGAGTGTATGTAAAGGATAACTGAATTACCCACTGCTATTGCCTTTAGAAGTTTTCTAGTTTCTTTCTGGAGCCTTCTGGCAGTTGGTGTTGTGCAGTCATTTCAACATGTATGGTGAAACAGGTTTGATTAAGAGGCATAGCTGAAAACTGTATACAGGTATAGATAATATGGATGAATTAGTGGATGTGGATGGATACTGTGCAAGGTACGAGCTTGAGTCACAAAAGAAACCTGTCTGGTCTCAGGATGCAGTGGTCTGGAGGTTAGAGCTGTAGGATACCGAGCACTTGTAAAATGCACAGCTTCAGGGAGCTTCTGAAGTAGTGCTGCTTCTAAACTCCTCCATGAAATCTCTGTATGAAATTCCAGTTGGTTCTTAACCAGAAGTGTGAATCGTGTGTGAAGGATTAATCATCCCAGGCTTCCTTCTCGTTGCACTGTACATACTGAGCAACTACTGTGACATTTATGTTATATTTCACAGTATTTCCTTTGATATGGCTTAGTGAGAACTGTCTGCAGCCCATTTCATTCATTGGTCAGGGATCTCTTGTTGGCAAAGCTTGAAAGAAAACTACTTTTCTCTGAGTTAATGAAAGTCATCAGAGAAATGTTTGACGCTATTACTACAATAAAAAGGTGACGGTGTTACTTGAAGTGAGAGAGCTGAGGAAATAAATATCTTCTTTTGTATTAATGGCCTATAGAAGGGAAATAAACATCAACATGAAACGTTATGTATGTTTGCCAGTTGGAGAAGAGTGCACTTCGAAATGACCAAGTTTGCAGTACCTGAATACTTGTGAGGGGGATCCAGCAGCCTTTCTTGTACCCTTCTCATTATTAAAAAAGCTAGTTTTATATTTAGGACTGCCCAATATTTTGGAGTGAGATGAGGAGAAAGTGGAAGGAACAGAGACTTAATGGCTGTCAGAACACAGGCCAGAAATTGCAGTGTTGACCAGAAGAATCTTGCTTTAAATAACCCAATAACAAGCACAACTCCCTTTGACTGGAGAAGAAGTGAACAAAGACTGTATGAATTCTTGTGAGTGATTTGGTTACGTCGGAATAAAAGCCCCCAAATTAAATGTCAAGAGCTCAACCTAAAGAATCTCTCCTGAGGAGACTTACTAGTTTTCTCTGACAGTGTTACACTTCATGGTGCAAGCTTCCACTGTCAGTCTGTGCAACTTTGATGTCCCAGGTCATCACGTCAGCTCCACTCTCCCTGCTAGTGTTTGCTGTTTGGCAACTTGGGAAATACATAAATGCAAGTTTTGTTTGATAGTTTTCATGTGCTTGCCTGCAGTTGTGCTACTGTATGCACACATGCACAAGTACACCTCTGAGTTTTTCACATGCCATTTTTAATGGCTGCACACTCACCTTCTGTACACATCCCCAGAGAGGCTTTGTTTTCAATATATTTAATTTTCCCAGTGATGAATTACATGTGTGTTTGTGCTAGATTTAACTCTTCAAGGTTGCTTCCTCTGTTAATTCCAAGAGGAGGAAGGAGCTGGGCAGCTTTCTGTTTTGCAGCCTGTAAAAAGCAGAGAGTAGTTACTTAGCTGTACTGCAAATCAGACAGGTAGGAAGTATGCTTTTGTATTTAACTTTAAAGTGTATGACATGACTTCTGCTACTTAAGTCTCTCATACGTTTAGAGCCCTCGTTCAGGAAAACATTGTAACTATGCATTGCACCCTCTCCATATTCAACAGAGTATGTGAGTGCATGCTTAGGTATGCGAGTCAGGCTGCTTGCTACAGGACTAAGACCAGGTGAACTCTGCCAGTGATTTGGCAGTAATGTTGCCCTTTCCTGCTGAACACCTCCATGTTTTTGTTTTGATACTGCACTTGCTGCTTTCTGGTTTTCTGGTTTTGATTATCGTATCAGTGGTCAATACCAGCGTGTGGTAGAAATTGCTGGCATTTGCTGTATGAGCTTAGCACATATCAGAGCTCTTTGTCAGGCAAGAAAGAGAGAAGCAGGGGAGGAAGCACTCACTGCAGTGAACAACAGCATGAGAGAGCTGAAAGAAACATGAGATTGCATCCCTGTGAACGGTGGGGATGGTGATCTGTTTTCTGTAGCGCAGGAGAGGCCAAGGGCCCTTGGCTTGAGCTCTGAAGCTGTTCATGAAGCACTGGAGGAGCTTTTAACTCTGTTCAGAAACTGAGGGAGCAGAGATCCCACTGGTGAAGCAAAATAAGGAAAATGATTCACTTAAACCTTGCTGTGGCCATCATAAGTAATGTATAGAGACAATTGAGAGCATTCAGCATTATCTTGTTTAAAAGCTGCCTTTTTTAAACTCCATCTTCAGGTTACTTCTGCTTGACTGAACCTCAGTCCATGCATCCCCATAAGTTAAGAAGAGGTTGTTAACATTCACAGCAGTTGCTGTAGGATTGTCTCAGGTCTGAACAGCAGCTCCTTAAATTAATTCTGTTTGTTTGTCCCCTCTTTCCAGGTTTGTGAAAGAAAAAAGGCCGACCATTTCTCCCAACTTCAACTTCCTGGGCCAGCTTTTGGACTTTGAGAAGAAGATCAAGAACCAGAGCGGTCAGCCTGGCCATATCAGTAAGAGGAAACTTCTGCACCTCGAAAAGAGCAGCGAGCACGTGCTGCTCCCAGAAGGGGGGCAGAGCAGCCTCTCCACCAGCCAGCTCTGCGTTACTGCTACCTCTGAGATCGTGGAACAGAAGCCCATGGACTGCAGCAGCCACTTGTCCCCTCTGGAAGACAGCCCGCTGGTCCAGGGCATAAACGGACTGCATGTCTCCCTGGATAAGGTGGAAGACAGCAACCGGCTGAAGCGGTCCTTTTCCTTGGATATCAAATCTGTATCCTACTCGGCAAGTAGCAGCTGTGTGACTGCATCGGTTCAGGGCTTTGCCTCCTCTGAAGACACGCTGGAATACTACAAACACACGACTGCGTTAGAGGGCAGCAGCAAGTTGTGTCAGTTCTCCCCTGTCCAGGAGGTCTCGGAGCAGAGCCCAGAAACCAGCCCTGACAAAGAGGAAGCAAACCCTCCCAAGAAACCCCAGGCCCCCTGGCAGCTGGACAGCCAGAGCAAGCGGCAGCACTTGGGGAGAGCCAGTGGCAGTGCCACCACCCAGCGCTCACTCCTCTACCCTCTCCACCGGAGTGGCAGCATGGAAGACAACTACCGAACGAACTTCTTGTTTGGTCTCTCCACCAGCCAGCAGCATTTGGCAAAGTCTGCTGCGGGGCTCGGCCTCAAAGGCTGGCACTCGGACATCCTGGCTCCTCAGACATCGGCTACGTCCCTTACCAACAGCTGGTATTTTGCAGCTGAGTCCTCACATTTCTACTCTGCCTCTGCCATCTACGGAAACAGCGCTGCTTACTCTACCTACAGCTGTAGTCAGCTGCCCACGGGCTGTGACCAAGCCTGTGCTGTGCGCAGGAGGGCAAAGCAGGGTGATCGTGGTGACTCCAGGCGGAGCTGGCACGAGGAAAGCTCTTTTGAGAAGCAGTTTAAGCGCAGAAGCTGCCAGATGGAGTTTGGGGAGAGCATCATGTCAGACAACAGATCCAGAGAAGAACTGGGCAAAGTGGGCAGTCAGTCAAGCTTCTCGGGCAGCATGGAGATCATTGAAGTATCTTGAGGGCAACAGGCTCATGTGACTGTGTCAGAGTTGCTTCCCCCTCCAGGCTGCTCCCCCAGCGTTTGAGTGGTCCCTGTAAATCTGAAAAGAACAAACTCTGTGCAGAAAGCAGGTGAGGAGGGAAGAAATGCGAGTGAATGCTCCAGCGTGAACGCAGGGACTAGAGGAGTATGGCAAAGAAATGACAAGTTTGCCCGAGGAGACCAAGTGTACCGCTGGGTTTTCCTCCTCCTCCTTCCTGGAGAAAGACAGAACATTTCAAAGACCTGTCCCTGGCAGAGAAAGCAATGATATGCAATGGATTGCACATCCTTTCAGTGGCCTTTAAAAAGGAAGCTCTTGGTATCAAACCCTTTCTCTGGTTCCACTGAAACACACTCCTCCCCATCAAAGCTAGTTTTGTTCTCCCCTCCTCATGCCCCATGTCCTCACCAGTGCACCTTAGCCCTGACACTGAGCCAACCTCTGGAGGGAGACCTTTTTCCTGTAAGAAAGGAGGCGAGGAGTGATTCCAAAGGATGTAGGGACTGGTTACAGCACGGCTCGTCTGGACACATGGTTCAGACCATTGTAAATACTGGTGTAACTATTGTTCTAATGGATAGGCTTTAGGTGATTTGCTAGAGAGCTGCTTCAGAGAAAAACAAACCCAGTACCTCAAACATTCATATAAACTAGGGCTTTATGGCTGCCGCCAGATGCTGGTGGTCAGTTCATAAGCAATGTGAACAAGTACTGACTGGCCACATTTGATTTTCGTTTCTCTTTTGCCGCCAGAAGCTGTCTACGCACAAGCGTTTCCGTTGGTTCGGCACAATTCCTAAAATCAGTGATTGAACCATCCTTGCCTACGACTGTTTCCCCCGGTCTTTTGAAACGTAAAATAAAACAATATTTGTATTTTTGATATTAAGCTGGCTTCTGGGAGAGGGGCAGCTGCTTTGGCTTCCGAGCTGTAATGGAGTGGTTAATGCTTAAGGTTATGCTCAAGAGAAGTACCCGGTACAATACCGCAACATCCTTTTCTTGCCCAATGACAATTCCATAGATGGCTCTTGAAGGCTTTTTTCCTGGCTGTTTTTTTGAAAGCTGAAATTGACTTGGGGTGGGCTTTTGTCCTTAGTTGAGCAGTACCATTAAGGAACTGCTCTTCATACATGGTCCCAGTCACGCATGGATTGGGGGAAGCGCAGGTGGTTGGTTTTTCCCATCCTGACGTGGATGGGGACTTGGAGATAGAAGCTTCTCTTCAGTTGTGCTGACGTCATCCAAGAAACCTGGCTGCCTATCCAAGGGAAACAGGAGGGGACTTCCAGCATCCCATCTCTTAGTGTGGAGTGAAGGAGAGGGGATTTGGAAAGAGACAGCTTCAGTGGGATGCCTGCTTACCTCCCGCACTAGCACCTGCAAGGAACTCAGTCCTGGCTCGTCCTGCATCCCAGTGCAGGGTCTTGGTTTCCCGCCGCGCTGACGTGCGAGTTGGCTGCTGCTGGCTGGTACCACATCCTCACCTCCCAAGGAAACACGTGGTTCATGCGAGATTAGGCACAGCCCTTCTTGTGTTGCTTCTGACAGCAAACCAGCTGCCTCCCTCCTGCTCACCCTTCATGCAGTGTCATGGCTCAAGCTGATGTACAGTCAGCAATGGGTGATACCAGAAGCACAGCATAAAGCTTCATCCTTCCTGCTCCGATGGGAGCTGCACATGAGTTATCTTACCCCTCAGAACATGTGGTTCAGGGGGAACAATATTGTTTTGTCCCATTTCAGTGCAGGCAGCTGAAAATTGTAATTTACGTGTAATAAATATTTACCCCTGGCCAACAGCTTTAGAAAGAAGTTCTCAGCAGCAAACTGAAGCCCTAATTCAAGTCAGCAGCTTGGGTTACGTTTGGTTTTTTACTGTAAGTTTAGCTAGTTTGTGACTCAAATCTCAGGTTTTACTATATTGAAAAGTGCAGAAGATTTTGTCATTGTTTTGTTTTGTGGCTAGGATGATGACTTTCATTTCCTACAGCAGACTGTTGAAAATAGCACTGAAAGCTACAGCCTTAATTAACTTGATCCTAAAAAGTGCAAAAGGCACAGAGAGGCAGCACCAGGAGTAACTGAACCCAGAGGCTGTGTTCATGGCGGGTGTACGAGATGCTGGAAGAAGGGGTAGTCCAGGCAGGGTGTTGGTTGACACCACACTGGAAAGAATGTCAGGTTGTGATTATTCATTAAACATATTGCCACTTGTCTCTGTTTATGTATCAAGTGAAAGCAATTACATTACAACCATTTGCAGCACATACACACACTCCAGTGTGTGTATACATACCTATGTAAACAGTTTAGTAGTGCTCCTCTCAGCCAGATTTCAGTGAAAGCCTGTGTCTTTGATTTAAATCAGTTAATGGGGGGCTAACACAAATCAATCCCTAGAGGCAGAAACAGAACCTTCCTGTCCTTTGTGCTCCTTCACACACGTGTGTTCTCCCCTTCTCTCTGTACAGATACATATGGTTGAGTTTTGTTTGGTTAATCACTTCCTGAGGAACCGAAATCTGGTCTTGTGGCTCGTTGTCGTTTCCAATAGGCTACAGTCACCGACTGAATCAAAGCTGTAGGCTCAGTATTGTTAGGGGAGGGGTTCCTGCAGGAGGAAGCCTTAACCCCATGTCCTGCCCAGGGTGGTGCCCTGTCTCCTGTCTGAACTCATGTCCTGTACCTGAACAATGCTGGAAATGGTTTGTAGAAGTTTGGAAGGTGAAGTGAAGGATGTGAGGGGGAAATGTGTACATGTTCAATATGAATATAATGTTCTTTGGTGTATGGCAGGCTGTTTAAATTGTTCAGAGCAATGTGAGTTTCTCATCTTGTTGTGTCATGAGCATTACCTGTATGTTACAATGAAATAAAATCAGAAATGGTACCTGTTTATACAGAATGGCTGAGGAAGGAGCCTGTGTGCCTCTGGCTGTGGAGTGTGCATTACCCGCCTGCAGTACAGCCTGCTCCCCAGCACCCCGGTCGACCAGGGGACTTGTCCTTACTGTACGTACCCTCTGTGAACATGAGCCTATTAATGAATGACACAGGTTGGGTGGCTTTGGACCGCTTGTTGCGAGCTGTGGTGATTTTACAGCACAAGAACAGTGTAGGCCTCCTGCCTGTTCCTGCTTACTCCACCTCTTCTGCTCACTCAAACAATAGTACTTCTCTGCATTAACACCCTACAGTGCCTCATAATGCTGTGAGTGAACTGTTCCCAGTGCAGCTGGGCTAATCTTTCTGAAGCAAGTATTTCAAATTGATTAAGTTATCTAGAGTGAATCCCATGGGTTTTTCTTGCCTTCCATACTTCTTACTTGAAGAAAAAATTAATTCCTTGTTTGAAGACTTGTTTTGACTGATTCTGTCAGTTCTGAAGCATTCAGAGTGACTTCTGGTTGCTGGGGGAGGAGTATGCCCCGTACTGCATGTGCAGTACTAGACCTTAAGTGGCATCAGCTTGTTAGTCTACAAAACAGCTTGACTTGACAGTCTTCTAAGATTTACCTTCTCAAGCTTTCCTCACCCTATTCCAAAGTCAACTTTGATCCCAAGTAGGTCAGACTAGCTGTGTTTCTTCCCTCAAGTTGTCTTCTAAGGCATGTACTTCAGCTTTCACCATTCCTTCTTTTGCCTGCTTTGCACGACTTGTTCTGCTCTTGTTCCCTCCCTCCCTCTGCCCTTGCCCCTGCCAGCAGAGAGCTCTGAAGAGACAGTCTATCTCCACTCAAAACCTGAGAGGCAACTGGAATGTGTCTCATAGATGTCATCAATATCTCATTTTCATTTCACTGACTGGCATTACTGGGAAGAGGTCCCTGAGGTCACCGGGCTCTTGATGTAACCGTCACAGTTACATTCCTAGAGGGAAATGGACTGAAAAGAGGGCAAGCCTCCCAGGGCATGGATCAGGCAGCCCTACTTTTGAGGGGCTGAGAGGTGTGAGAGTAGGACAGCGGTAATTCCATGAACTGCTGTTTGTACTAACCCTATGTTCATCACCCAGCTGCTCAGTATGCTTTGGCTGACAGCACAAGTTATAAATTGATTTCTACCAGAACACGGTGGTGGCAAAGGCCAGAGCTGTGGCTGGCGCTTCTCCTGGGGAAGGCACTGGGCTCCTAAATGAGGCTGTTACTGCCACTTTTCAAATCTGAAATTACTGAGATCCAGCCAAACTCACCTACATTGTAACGCTGACTGAACGCCTAGCTACCCTGCACTTGTTAAGTTTCTGAGAGAAAAGTAGAGCTTTTCTAGCACGTTCAGACATTACAGCATTATAATACAGTATCACTACTAGAGTATACACACAAGACCACAGCTGGAAATTCAGGTAGAATAACAGTGTTCATAATACATCATCAGAGCTGTTCTCCCTTCAGTGTCACCTTGCTGGGCATCAGGCTGTCCCGTGCAGGCTCACATTATAAAGAAGTTAAAACCTCACAGGAGCTGCTGCAGGCAAGCCAAAAGCCCCCGAGAAGCACCACAGACCAGCTGAAAAGAGGCTGAAAGTGCAAACTGACCCACATTCAGTGATGGGTGAACAATCGATAGGAGATGAGGAGTTGGCAGGGCAGAGGCCTGCTCAGGGACACCCAGCTCCATGTCCTTCTGCAAAAATGCTGATGTAAAGCATCTGTGAGGACATGGTCTCTTTCTAACAGGAATATAAGGGGGAGGGGGTAAGAAATGAGGAACACTTTGCTGCTCACATTCAGCCTTCCTACTGAATGTCAGGAAAGCTGTTTGGTGCAGGCAAGGTCCAAGTGCCCTAACAACACAGGCAGGGAGTGCCTTACACCGCAAGTGCTTTGCACAGGAAAGCTGCAATCTTACCCAAGTGTCTGAATCCGTCAGTCCCAGACCCTCTTCTTTACTTCCACGAGGCTACCAGCACAGAAAAGGTAGGCAGTCAGCTGAACTACTGTCCCACTGCTGGCAAGGTACAAGCATCGCTGCACACATCATTTATTTAAACTGGACATCAGTGCCAAGCAGAATTCCCACAGCATCAAAATAAATCCCAACATTTACTTTCATTGTGGGACACAGGTATCCTTACAGCCCCAGGGCAGAGGCAGCCCCAGGGCAGCCAGAACCAGACTTGTGTACAGAGCACTAAAGCTATGACCTGCTGCGCTAAACAGTGTGTAGTGCCCATAGACATCACAGCAAGAAGCAGTGGGCTGTAAATGAACACGTGAGGCAATGAGAGAAACACCACACTTGGAAAAGAGCAATCCCAAACGTTTTAATGCTGGAGCTGGGGAACACGCTGCATGTAGGAAGCTGGAAGCAGAGCAAGTCTGCAAACAGGATAACCACCCATCAACCGAGGACTGTTCAGCCACAAGGCTGGAGATCAAAATACACCCTGGCAGCTTGGGAAATGGGAGGCATATCACCATAGTACCTCAGGAAACCAGTGGCACACAGTCCGAGAGAGGAGCTGGCTCACGCAGTGACTGGGCCTGTGAAAACATGTATTTCTACTCTTTCTGTGTAAAAGCTTAGAGAAGGGGAAAATACACTTTAAATATTTAAATATATTTAAATATATTTAATTTTAAATACATATATTTAAAAAAAAACCCCACAACATTATTTTCTGTCCCCTTCAGCAGATCTTCACAGAAATTGCCCTGCAGGTAGGTTGGCACTTTAGCACCCTGTCAATGCATTAAATTACAAAAACAATGGAAACACCACAGCAAACCTGCGCCTGTAGCACACTGACCAGTGTATGACACAACAAGCACCAGTGGCGGCACAAAGCAGGGGTCACAAGAGCAGAGTCAGGGGAGGAACCAAAGCAGATCAGGCCAGCAGGGAACAACAGACCCAGAGACTCACCCTGTTCTCCAGCTTCTCAGAAGATTGCATACCAAGAAGCTTAGCCCATAGCTGTACCACACACCACCTCCAAAAGCAAAACTGGGCAGAGATGTTTGTTTTCAGTGGAGCACACCAGATTATTCTCTGTTTATAGCACTAGCTTCATGGGAGAAATAACAGCTAGTACATTCATGAGAGATACCTGAGGCCTTCTCAAAGAGCATTTGGATTGGAAAAGGAAATTCATAAGCAGGAAGGCAATTCCAGTCACAGCTCAAATCTCCTGCTAAACAGCAAGAAAGGGGGCAAAGCACCAGCTTCACCTTGAGCATCGTCTGCCTCCGAGATGAATCTGAAAGCAGCGTGCAGCGCAAAGCGAACAAGGAGCAGCCAAGCAACAAACAGCAGCTCAAAAGGACGTGGCAGGAAATGTCTTCCCCTCAGCGAGAGGGCCAAAGACTTGACAGTTAATGAAGCCACAGACAGTGTTTTAAATAAAACTGTAAACCATGGTTTGAGAACAATTAGAGGGTGCACGCTCACTTATAGTACCCGATACAAGAGACTATCGCCTGTGGAATGAAGGTGGTGACCTGTGTACTTTGGAAGAGATTGGCCTTCACATTTCAGCTCTAGTTGATTTCTTTCTAGTTAATCTATCATGTTGTTCACAACCTACCCTTGCTGTGCAGAAAGCTTCAGCTGGGCAGCCCAGTAGCATATCCACAAACTTGCAGACCAGTGTTCACAGGAACAAGTGCTTTCCCCCATTATCAGCCCAGTGCCTAGGTGTTCTATAGCAAATGAGGAAGTAACTGATTTGCAGCCTTCGCGCCTGCAGCCTTCAGACAGGAATACAATTCGTTTGCCCTCATTAGCACCACAATGCTTTGATCTGATACTTAATAGCATGAGGCCAAATGTGTAGAAGCTTTACAGGAGAGAGCATCTGCAGCCTAACCCCTGCCTCGAGATCCAGTATCGGGATCTTCCCACCGGTGTAGGCTTCTAGCACACCAGGGTGTGGGATATCCATGATCCCATCTGTCAGACGGATGAATGCTGCACATTCTAAACTTCCAGACAGCATCATCTGGACAAGGAGGACAAAACCGCCTGCAGCCACTATTTAAAGCTGCTGAATATTCTGTTGTGTCTGATGGCAGGAGGCAGAGGCTGCTCCGTGATGGACAATGAGGGCCTGCATGGGCATGACCATGACGAGCAGGTTTTCTTGGGTTGTTAAGTCTCATGTAAGCTTTTAACAAGCCAAGTGTGAAATACTGCAGGACACGTGAGCAAGGATCCATGTTCTATCCTGTGCAACGCAACAGCATACGTCTATGTATATATGCCTGTGTAACAACTCCCAGGTGGAGGCAGCAGACAAGACGGCCCACTCTGCTGCCTTTACTAGAAAATCTGCCAAGTTCCTTACCCTCTCTGGCACAGTCAGTCACTCTTCCCAGGGCATCATTCCAGGGTGATCCGTTTCTATGAGACTCTGCTTTCAGAGAGTGAGCAGCACTCCCTGAGGTTCAATGACTGCTATGGTTCAGATACGTACCTCAGTTGCCTGCAGTCTGCATCCCAGAAATCCACTCCAGGCTACATGGACTTTGGGAATGCAGCTAAAGAACAGCCTGTTGCTTCCTGCCACCAGGCAGTAATTAATACCATCAAAAACTTACTACGCTCTTATTCCCAAATGCCTAGAGACAATCTTTTGCTGCTAAGTACTCTTAAGTACTAAGAGGTATTGAAGCAAGTTGCCTTTGGCAATCACCTAGTCTTGTGTTGTACTAGAAGATGGACTGTCACTGACTCCCAAATAGGGCTTGCCCTCACCACTGGAACTGTGCTCCTGACATACACCCAATCATACATGGGGTTCTTGGGCATGCTTTTGCCTCTCACCAGCAACAGTATCCCAGGACTAACGCTAACACCCACAAACCTATCCTTGATCCAGCAAACCAAGTGCTCCACCCTTCTGGTTACATGCTCTTTGTGCTGCAGACAAGAGCTGCCACGCAATGGTGACACAGGCTGTTAAACCCCGTTTCTAGAGCTGCAAGTATTTTCACAGCAGTATTTTACAGCAAGTATTTTTACCGTCCAAAGCTCAGAGAGGTGCTGCAAATCACCTGCAGCCAGCACACCAGTGGCAAACTTGGCAACCATCCTGTCTCCTACAGGCCAGCCCAGCACCCAGGCAGCATGGACACGCTGCCTGCCTTCCTTCAGGGCTCTCATCCTGGGAGAAGGGAAGAACACCCTGTTGCCTTTGGAGCAGTTTGCTGAGCGCAGTCCCAAAGGGCAAGGTGGTTTCAGTCATTAAACACCACACCCAGGCAAGTTCTCAGTGTAACAGCAGCTAAGCCAAAGAAAAGGCCAAAAGGCCTTCTTGTGTCTCCTCCTTCCGACTCCATACACTTGAAGGTAAACAACTGCATCCCTCTGGTAGAAAAGACAGCACCAAGACAACTCGTGTGTCCCAACAAAAATAAAGAGACACACCTCGTGTCCAACTTTGGATGCAAAATGAGCAGGTTGGTGCCAGTGCCTGTCAGAACCACTTTGCAAGGTGAGGAACACAAAATGCACCAGCTGGGGCACAGGGACATTACTAGAGCAAGGGGGAGAGGAAAACTAAGGCTCGCTTAACATTAACAAGCATACGTATCTGTAACAGCTGTTCCTTTACAGTCTCATAAATTAATGAGCCCATAAAAACAGGAGCCTTGAGGAGGACATGCCAAACCCCTGCCATGCAAGCCATGTTAATTATGATAATAGGCAGATTTTAATAAGCCAGTCCCTAGCTCCTGTACTTTCACCTATAACACACACACATTTCCTTGGCCAGGGGATACCAGAAATACGTGCCAGCCATCTAATGGTCTAAACCCCAATGGCACAAAACCCCTGTCAGAGTGTTTGTCACACCCTGGGTCCCTTTGAATTCTTCTAATAAAAAAAAAATAATCAGGTGAAAGAAAACTCCTCCTCTGTAAACCCCATCTCGTCACAGCAATGGAACCAACGTATAACACACGTGGCGGTAGTGGAGGAGACAGGAGGGCGAGAGGAGGGAGATGAAGGGACGGTAAATCATCTTCTCCAGACGACAGGGCCGGGGGCTCCTGCATTCCTGGCTGTGCAGTTCTGGCAGCTGGCGCTGCTCTTCCTCCAATGCCCTGGCAGAGAGTCCGGCAGCAGTGCCGTGCGTCCCAAGCATCTGCCATCCAGCCCGTTTAAGTGCGTCTGTGCTGAACACTGGAGCCTGGAAGGTGAGGAGGACAACGGGAGCCTGACAGATCAGTTAAGACTTCAGCTCCCGGTCGGGTTTCATGCTGAAGGGCTCCAACCTCTCGCTCTCCGGCAGCATGCTGTTCAGCCGCTCCATCAGCGGGATCGTCTGGTCGATGCCCATCTGTATACGGCGGAGGATGGCAGACATTTCATTGACCTTCTGGATCTGCTCTGCATACTTGGCATACTTCTTCTGGCGCTCCTGCATGAAGCCATAAAGGGTTTCCACGGAGCAGTCCATCTGTTTAAAAACAACAAGCAGAGCGAGGCGCATTAGGCCAACTGTTAGCACAGGCCCTTCTGAAAAGTATCTTTCCTAAGAGCATCTGAGAAGCACCTTAAATACCCTACTGGAGATACCAGCCAGGTAGAAAGGAGCTCCTCTGTAGATACATAACGAGTTTGTCATGAAATGGGATAATTCACAGCTGCATACTAGGGAGGATATGTGACCACCTCAGTTCTATATCCAAACACTGAGAAAATTCTGTATTCACAGGGCAGAAAGCCAACAGGCACTGCCAGGGATTTCCCAAATAAACCATCCGCATATTCTCCAAGTTATCCAAACCCAGGGAGCTCATAGCCTCTGCCTACACCCGTAGTATATTTTCAGTGGAGACTGTTCATTTGCAAGTGTTAAGCTCTACCATACTTGCCAGACCTAATTTCATCAGCTTAGCAAGGTTGCTCTGCAACTAAGCCACAGCTGTTATTACCATTATCACCTGGAAAACTCCTGCCTTGAGAGAGAACCACAATGGATTACTAGCATCCCTAATTTCCCCTAATCCTAAATATAGAAGTGTTATGAGTGACCCCAGGAGAGACATTAAGTAAATCAGCCATGCAATTAAACACAGTAAGTACCCAAACATGGCTGGAGCATGGTGACAATGACAGGAACTGCAGTGCTATTCCTGCCATTGAGTGACGAAGGTAGCCTTTATAATTCACAGCCCAACTTTCTCTTCAGACAGATCTGCAAACCTCAGGCAGGATAGCACTGTATGCACATGAGCCAGGTCAGACTGTTTCAGCTGTTTTACACACTGTAAGACGTGCTAGGTCTTACATGGACATAAGACATGCTAGGTCTTACACGGACATAAGACATGCTAGGTCTTACAGAGTGCTTGGTAACAGGACTGCTCCAAGCCCTCAAGTGCACACCCGAAGCTTGTGTGCTCTGGCTCACTGTAGCTGTGCTCGATGACTGCAGTTACTTCAGTATGCTGGCTGTTCAAATTGAACAGTGAGTATGCATCCTACAAACATACTCTGTCCCCATGGAAAGCAGTCCCCTCACCTGGGACTTGGTGCTTGCCCATAGTGGCTGCCGAGATAAGGGGCAGGAGTGGGGGCACACTGACCAGCTGTCTCTTACCACTGTTTCTCTGAACCTCTGCCATCCAATTACCTCCAGAAGAAGGAGGTCACGGCTTGTGATGAAGCAGCCTCAGGGAATCTATGCTGAGAACTCCTGGTCTACCAGGAAGCCCAGGTCAAAGAACATCCCTCACTGGCAGAGTCAAACCATTTGGTGGAGGACAGCAATTGTAACTGTCATCAGAGACAACACCCCTTTATCAGTGCAGCGTTAAAAACCAAGCTGTGCTGACCAGATCTGACTTACTTCGTACATAATCAGCAAGTGTAATCCTGACCCGGTGTGCAGTGGTGGAGGGCTGCAGAGGAGAGCCTGCAGCAAGGGGAGGATTGGGTGGAAACTATGCAAAGCTGGAAGGGGCATCCCCCACTGAGCAGGGAAGCCCCACCAAGCAGAGCACTGCCATCCCACTGGCAGCAGCAGGGTTTAGCACTGGGGCAAAAGCTGGGGGAGCTGTGTTTGCTCCCTTTCAAGCCCGGGGGAAGAGCTCAAGACAAAAATAGTCAGGCAAGAAAATATTTTATTGAGAAACCTAAGTTACAAACAGCATTGAAAACAAACACACAAGTTTCCGCTCAACTGTCATGGGGATTTAGAAGGCATTTTTTTCCGCCTATCGCCTCCATCAGAGCTGGATAAGGCACCAATTAACCTCTTATTTTGTCTGTACTTTCTAGTGTTCTCAGGCAGATTTCTTCCTCTTTGCCTCTGTGCTTTCCTGTGAATTCCTCCCTCCACGCTTTCATGCACGGGACAAAATAAAAACCAGCAGAGCAGGAAACTCCAAATAGAGTAGAAACAATTTAAGCCTACACAGGGGTTTCTATTAAAACCCCAGCTTAATAATTTAGTAGCTTGGTGCAAGCTCTGTAAATTGGAGTGTGTAAAAGCAGACCACCACCAGGTCTGTACGGAATGGAAGTAAATCCAACCCAGTGCCTAAAAACATCCTACCTAATGAGAGACAGTGGTGTGGAGTGGCAGCCAGCAGGAAACCTGCCAAAAGCCAGCACGCCTCATTAAACTGAGCAGCATGGGGACCCAGGCAGAAACCTCCTCTGGTGCTGAAGTTCTCCTCCACAGGCAGGTTCTCCACGTGGCCTCAGCACAATAGGCAAAGCTCATACCAACCAAGCTCTGCAACAAAAAGATATGAAGGCCCCCTTTTCTCTCCATTCCAATAAATTCCATGGCTTTCTTTGGCTCCATATGTAAATACCAGTAACATCCACTTACTGCAGGGGAAGCTGAAGCTGACCTGCAACAGGAGGAAGAAATGCAGAGTGGCCTTCCAAATTCTCAGCTACTTCTGTTCACATTCACAATGGCTGTAAAAAAAGCTGCCTCACAAAAAAGAGAAAGGGTGGAAGTGAGTGCTTCCTATGGTTTCCCTACACATAGCATTCAAGTTTGCCAGCGGTGGGAGGCCACAGCAGCTGCACAGCCAGAGACATGACAAAGAGGACTGAAACTGAGTAACTGTGAGGAAAAGTCAACTTCTACGCAGTCTGAACCTGGTGTTTTTAACTAAAAAATTAAAAAAACCCTCTACATATTAACTCCTGTAGAGAAATGCCAATGCCTCTTTGCAGCTTTCCTTGAAGCCGGCCTAAATACACACTTACATCCTTCCTGCCTCCTCCCCTCCAAGCGATCTCCAGTGCCAGACCTTGTGCTTTTACCTCTCCTGGCATGCAGACCCATTCCTCTGGCACTCAGACAGGGCCTTCAGTTGCAGGACTCAGAGGGTCAATGCTATTTATTCACCACAGAGACTAAAACTGTCCTTTAGGAATCTGCAGTGAACAGGGAACACACATAAGAATCCGCTTAATTCCCATCTATTTAATTCCATGCAGTAGCAATAAAAAGCACCCTGAAAAAGGAAGCTTAGGCAGAGTCTGCTCCCTTGCCTACAGCCAAGGAAGTCCATGCTTTTCGAGACACCCTTGAGAGTCAGATGAGTGAATCTGCCTTCTCTGAGCAGCTCGTGTCAACTCCTACCCCCTGCCATGTTCTCTTCTGGAAAACACTCAGGTCTCAGGCTTCTTGCACACCCCTGCCTGAGATGCTCTCTGGGAAGCCCAGCAAGACACCTCAGAGCCAGCAGCAAAACCATCTGCAAGTGTTTATCTGAGCCATTGTTTCTGCTCTGCTTGCTTCCAAGCTTCCTACTATGCTAGGCCACCACAGCTGCAGACAACTCCCCCATCAGCAGGTCACCACCCTGCACCCATAAACAGTGACAGATGTGGAGCTGCGCTGTCACCAAGCCCTCAATGACTTCACCACTGAGGCTCCACCATCACCAATTTCTCCTTCAAACATCACCACTGAGTAAGCTATCATCATCCCCAACTTACAGAGGAGTTCAGAGAGCTGAAAGAGCTGACCTGAAATCTGTTAAGAACAAAACCAGAGGGTAGAGCCCAGGACGCAAAGTCAAGGCTGTAATTCTCATCAAAGCAAGAGATTCTGCCCAGCCTGATCTTGGAGAAAAAAGACACGTTCTCAGTGATGGGGTGAGACCTCCCACTGCACGTTTTATTTCTTTCCAAAAACAGATCCTCCTTTTAAAGCAGCAAACCCAAGGCTGGACATGCCCATAGCACATGACAAGATATTTTCCCCTTCTGACATCAAAAAGGATGGAAGAGGTTTTTCAGTTTTACTTCTAGTACAGTATCATAAAAACAGACAAGCTGAAATTCAATTTCCAGCTGGACACACTTTTTTTGTACAGCCAGTGACATTCAGTATTTGGGTCTGTTCCTGTTTCAAAGCGCCTCCATAGATCATCAGCAGCAGGACACTAATTTATGCCTCAGCTTCATGTTTTAAACATTAAATGACATCTATTGGTCTTTTCTTTCTTCAAATGAAAACAGATTCACAGTTACTTCCTACAATAGTGCAAGATAGCTATTCCCCCACTGAAAAGGGCCCCAGCACAGCCTCTCCTGCTACACCATTCCACGGTCAACCAGTAAGGGCTTGCAGACTCTCCCCTGCATTACACAGGCCCATTTGATGAAACACAAAAACAACTGAGGGTACTTTGAGACATCTTGCACACCACACATTCTTGCATTTATTTTTGAATTCTTCTTGGCCCACACTGCCAAGCAGAATAAAGACATTAATTTAGCCCACAAAAAGACTGAGGTCAGCACTGGACACTGCCCAGTTCCTTTCTAGAGACCACACTGAAAACAAACCAGTCAGTGCCCTGTATACACCTCTTACCTGGCGTGGTTTTATAGCACCTCTGTCATGGGCATGTGAGTGTCTTAAGCTCTCAGAAACAGAGGTTACATCTCTCTCATTAGTTCAATGACTGAGACTGAAAACTGCAGCTAGACATATCTCCCTCGGTTGCAGAACATACAAATGCAATCAGAAGTTCATTAAACTTGGAATCAAATTGCTAGAGAGGCACTGCTTATATTCATAACAAAACAAATACGTAACAAAACACAAGAGGAAGCTGTCATTCCCAGCTTCGCAGCTCACTCCTTAAAATGCCAACAGGCAAGATGATACTTTGTTTCCCCCCAACTCAGCAACAGCCTCCAAGAGCTCAGCTAGACATCCATTTGCGCTGTCCCTCTGCTGCCAGCTCTCATCCCCTACGGCTGCCGCTGAAAAAACCACAGCAATTAAGGCACAATCCTTACTCCAGAAAGTTCACTTGCTAGAACAGCACTGCACGCACAAGCAGCCTTTCCCTTCATGTCGTCAGGTGCCTGGCTGGGGTTAAATGGACTCCTTCCTGCAGCTGCACAAAAACCACATCAGAAAGTGACAGGCGGGAACATGACTGCATGGAATATTAGTCACAATGTGCTGGTGTGAGAATACTTCTCAATCAACGCACTTAAAACTGAAGACAGCTCCTCTTTCTGTACTGCTTCAAAACAAGTGTGCTCAATGAATGGGTTTTTTTTTTTTTTCTTTCCACTCTTCCCCTCTCTCTTTGATAGTATCACGCAAAGTTAGCACAATAGGTTGTGATGACTTCCTGATGATGGGAACATCCTCTGTTTCTCCAACTCATCCCACATACTGGTAAGTGATAAACTCACTGGTAGTATCTTTGCCAACGCAGAAAACAGAGACGCCCAGCCAAGGATCCCATGTCCTTCTCTGCAGCATCAGTCACGAGTACAGCTCTCGTGAGTACCCTTCCTCTGCACAACTGCCAGGTAAAGTTATACTTTGTGTTCAAGTTTTGCTTATCACATCCAAGACTGAACCCTTTTGCTCCATCTGTAATTTGTCACTGCTGGAAACAAGTGACAAGGGTTTTCTGTCTAAGCACTGCATAGATCACAGTCATCTTAAAGAATGAGGAGTAACCATTTTAACCAGCTCTGAGTTTTAGTAACATTAATAAGTATATCAGAGCCCCTACTTTAAAAGTTCTACAGCTAAATCCATACCGGGTCCCTTAGAGCTATAGTAGATACATGCTAGCACAAGACAGGCTGCTGCGCCTGTAACACCAAGATTTAATTATTTTGGGAGGCCCTGGGTTGCGCAAAAGAAAAATCAGAATTCAGAAGAATTAGAAGGTTCATTCTTGAAATTAGCTCTTCCGCCCTGATGTAAATCTTTTCCTGTATATTGTGTTATTGGGCAGGATATGTTTGTCACTACCGCGCAGCCTGACCTCCGCAGCCCACGTCTCCCTCACAGCTTCAACTCAGGCCTTCCCTGCTTGAGAGCTACCAGCATCCCTCTGCCAACTGGCAGTCCCCCAAGCTTAAGTTATGACTGCTATCACTAACTGTTGCTAAAAAAAGTCCTAAAGCTAAGATTAAAACAATACCTACCTCTCACCCAGCACTAACGAACTAGTAGACTTCCAAGTGCTTGAAAAGGCAGGGCCCCACTTCACAGAGCTGGTTGAAAATGGACAGCAAAGCCCGACTACTAGCAGCCATCTGGAATCTGGTGCCATAGATATTGTAGTCAGCTCTCCAGCTTGGACACATCTCATATCACCAGTCCTGTTCTACTGGATTTTCTTTACTTAATTTCCCTCAACACCACAGCTACTTATCTTCCCCTCTCAAAACAGCTAAACCACAACATAAGCAAGTGAAGCTCAAGGCACAGTTTCACATTATACAAAACCCAACCCAACCTCAGGCTGCAAAGCAGCAGTCCCACCCTCCTCCTTCAAATTAGCTTCACAATCACAGACTCAATTCTGCACGTAAGTAGGCAGGGGACTCCAAAACAAGTTCGGTTTTCCCAGGTGCTCCTTCAGTGGCTTGGACTGCTGCCCCATCAGTTTGCTTTACTGACCTGTCAGCCTGACAGGCACAGGAGTGGCAGGACCGCTGCATGAAGAGAAGCACCATCTCTCCCACTGCACCCATTCCTCGACCCTAACCTGTGTCCCTCTGCTGTGGCTGCATCAGACTTTAAAATGCACAACAGGGTTCTTAGGGGGCAAATAATTACCTGATTTTACCAGTAAGTTTTCTAAACCATCACCAAGAAAAGGTTATGGTAATTTCTAGCATATTGACTTTAACCAGTAAGAACACTTTTTAGAGCTTTCCTTTGCTGCTTTCATGGAACAACCTATATACATCTAAAATGTCATACTTAAATATGACTAAAAAATGTAACATTACATTCAAAGCATCAGAAATGCTTCCATGCCCCTCCTAAATGGCAAGGTTTAAGAAAAACTGTATCACAAAAAAGCACACAGACAATATATGAGATTAATGAACCTATGTGTGCGATGTCCTCACAAAACCTCTCTTTCACAGAGTAGAGCTCCACAGAAATTAGTAAGAAACTCCTAGTCTGTATTTAATTAGCTGTTCCTGGAGAAAGAGAAATCTGTATCTGTTACAGTGATCTGTTACCTAAATGATAACTTGCACAACTCTTATTTTGGACTACCTAATAATTCTACTACGAAACATGACCTCCACTTTCCTCATTTCCTGATCTTACACTGCTGCTGTATTACTCATCCAGAAGATTCCTATGTCCAGCCAGAGCTTGAATATTATAGGACAACAGCACTTGTAAATGTTATTTACCCTTAGGTTTTTATTTATCATAAATTTGAGTTCCACACTTTCAACATGTCAGAATGACTAGTTCCAAGCAAGTTGTTTTTTCCATCAAAAATAAGCTTTGATTTGAAAAAGAGATGACTACTATCAATAGCGAGGTGTTTCTCAGAAAACACTTCTCATTTCAGAGTGAAAAGGTGCTATCTAGCCAGCATCATTACACTTGTAAGCTGTCTGATCCAATGATACTATTCTTAGCTTTACACTTTGGACCTGATAGCTGTAGGTCTTCTTTTCCAGATGTCCTACAGAAGGTCTTTCCAAGTTTTTCAAAGGGAGTTAATGCTACCTTTGCCATATTTAGTCAGTAAAAAACTGACTAAAGAAAGTGTTTTCTAGAAGAAAGTGTTTTCTAGAAGAAAAAAAACTTAAGAAAAACCTCTTAAATCTGTCTCAAAGAATGCAAAGGAGCCAAGTTTTAACCATCTCCTCCTAGTTTGTTAAGTGGTAAAAAGATTACACAGGACTCCCTCTTTTTTGTTGTCTGTCCGGGGAACTGTAGACAAAGATGGGTTCAAACACCCTGCCACACTTACACAGCCAGTCCAACACATCTGGTCACATCAGACCTGCTTCCCATGTGCTGTACAGATGTCCTGTATACACGCAAGAAGGCTGAAGCATGAGATGCGCAGTGGCACAACCCCAGCAGTCAGGAATCGAGGATTTCTGGACATCTGACAGCGCAGATGAAGCTTTTGCTCTTCCCTTGACAGCCACAGTTCTCATATGAAAGTCTACATCAACAACTTCTCACCAGGAAAACTCAAAGGTATGTCAGCTCTAACAATGTTAGCCACTGATAATCTGAAAAATTCCTGAAAGATCTTTTTAAAGCTCTACATCAGCTCTTTCATGTCCAAACAGAACATGAAATAAGCCAAGTACATCCGAGGGATGATAAAAAGGGGAGGATCTACTCCTTCATTTATAAAAGAGCTGCTTTTAAGACTGACTCCGCCATACTTCCACAGTGCTAAACCTCAAATGTCACAGCTCTTGTCTGGTGGTCACATCATCTGATAGTAAGTTCCTGGCTTCAGGAAAGCCTCAAGGAAATCTTAAGCACTATAGATCGTTTCCACAGCAAGCTCTTCTGAGGCTATAGGCTATTATTCAAAACATGATAACAAGAGTTACATACCACCAACAATGATCAACAATTCAGACGAAAGTTCAACGAATGAGCACTGGTAACTCTAATTCACCCTGATAATTACTTTTTATGGTATTGAGCTGCAGTGGTCTCAGATTTCACAAAGGGCTCAGTCTTTCTCCTTATTCATGTCTACAAATGGATCTCTAGAACAAATTGATCGAAAGCAAGAACACATTGGAAAATTTACAGCATGACCTGGAAGGAGAACTTACAATTGAAAAGCAAGTAGTTCATCTTCAATTCCCATTTAGCTTAGTTCAGGCACAACCAAGAACTAATGCTATGGGCTGGATTAAGCAAAAGGAAAGGCTTATTACAGGGTATTATACTATACTATAGTTCAGTGTTTTATCCAGGCCTTCCAGAGATAAATGACACATCCAGACAGGAACAATGCCTGCACAAATTAATTACTAGTAAATGCTGTGTTTCATACCTCTAGAGCAGTGTTGAAATATTGGCTAATAATGTTCTCATATAGAAACATTCATGACCCAATGGCACAGAAACATTAAGGAAACCCTACCCTTCACAAAAAGCAAGATGAACAGATTACTTGCACTAAGGCTTTGTAATACTTTCAACATGAAGTCATTTCTGCAGATCACATCTGATTGTTATCAGAATGCTAATTATAGGGCTGCTAACACAAGGTCAACCACACTCCCTCAGCCTACCACCTAGCATCTTTAAGCCATCAGCGCAACTCCAAATATTTGCAAAGAATACTGGCTAACCAATCTAAAATGAACATCAAATTGCTGAACAGCATTTAGCTAACATTCCTGACACCTCCCCCAATCCCCCAATTCTCACTTAGGGCTGACACCTTGAAAACTTCAATTCAATGGTAAAACAGGAGGTAACTGTTAAGAATGAAAGTCTGTAAAGTGACTTTTCCTGTAGTTTGAAGTTAGTAGTTTGTAGTTAGTCCAGATTGTACTGACGCAATCCAGAAAGGAGAGAGAAGACAATTTTCAATCTACATTAACCACAGACTTACTTAGAAAGAAAACTAATACCATTTTCAGTTTTCTTTTGAGTAAGCCAAACAAGAAAAGCTTCTCCAGTTTCTTCCCCAAGATTCTTCAATCCCCAGGCATCCTTATAGTCCTGTTGTACTATGAACGCACCTTCCTTGAACATAATGGGAACTGTACATAGCATGTCAGATGAAATCAACTCTCATCCTTGTGCAATACAATCAATACAGTCCTATTCGTCATGGGAGTACCTTGTGTGATATGAAGAGAGCATGTGTCAGCTTGGGATGTAATTCAAATCTTTTTCATGCCCAAATTCAGTATCAAGCCTGCTAACTCTGGAATGGACTTTCATACTTCTTACTCCTATTTGAAGACAGGATGTTGGGATGGAGGGTGGTTATTTGGATGTTGCCTAGTTTTTTTTCCTGGGATAACAAGGCTCGAGTAAGAAACAACTCTCCTAGTTTAAACAAGCCATGAAAAAAAAAAATGATTTCTATTTCTTCTGGTGCCTGATAATCACAAACTCTACGCACTAATCCCGATGGAAGCATTAATATAAGCCTTAGCATACCAGACTTCCAATCTTTAGTGCCTATCTCTTGAGCATGGAAGTTCTATAATAATACAAACCTTTCTGACTGCTAGATGCTTCCTTATGTTTAATTTTCTCCTATTCCTTAGAAATTTAGTGGTGGAAAGGATTCCAGTTTAGATCTTTTCTCAAAAGGCCATAAGAAACCAAAGCACAAGAAAAGAGAACATGCTGGAGCTTATTTCACACATTCTAGGAGTGAGGGACTGATCTTTCTTATGACACTAAATAAAGCAGTACATGTTAACATAACCAATTTCAGGCTGTCACAAGTGCAAACAATCTTGTCTCTTGATAACTGCTAGATCACTTCATAAACTTCATCTCTAACAGAGCACTTGCCCATCTGCCTCAGGCATACACAGCATGACATTCATTCTATGCGTTAAAGTAACAACTGTGAAGCTTTTTCAAAAGCCTTTTCCAGTTCTGATGCTGGTTGGTTAAGACATCACCCCACCACTCGAGAATTCAAGCTACTTACACATCAGGCTGGAGAAAAATGAGCAAAATGAACTCAAGGACATGAATGTAGTTTCCAGCTTAACAACCACGCACATTTATTTATGCATGATGGTGCCTGTTAAGATTCCAGTCTTTATAAACAGCATTTCATCACAGAAGAAAGGAGAAAAAGAGCCTGATAAATGACCACAGTCCTCATCAATCTCGTAATTCTAAGATGCCAAAGACTGGTACCGATTTCTCTACAGAACATTAAGTTCCCTAGCTTCTCTAAAAAGGCATAGCAGCATGGCATTAAATCCTGTGAAAACACAAGTTGCATTTCAACCCAGGCTGTTCCCCATTTCAGAAATACTACACTTCGAGGAATTATCAGGCCTCTTTTCCTGGGATTTGTGGCATTGCTAATTTAAGTCAGTGTACCAAAAGGCTCAAATTCGCTTGCAAGTTAACATGGCCTCATCTAGAAAGTCTTTCTATGTGTGTCAAAACTAAACACATCTCCATTTTCGCTTTTGCCAGGCTTTATAGAACAGGCTTACTTTGGATCCTCTGAGCCCTCCACTTTAATAGGATAAAAGGTAACTTAGTGGTCTGATCCATATGAGCACACGGACCTTGAGGTCCTGAAGTCGAAGAAGCACTCCAGCCATTTGCATTTTGCTAGCCAAACTCAGTTTAGTCAGAAAGTGTGCTGCTCTCAGGACAAGTCTGCTGAAAACAGGTTTCACAAATAGTTTTCCACCTACAGGGAAACCGTAACCAACAGCAACAGCAAAAAACATCTCACACAGCAGAGTACTAAAACAAAACCAAAGACCAGCAAAACACCTCCAAAAGCAAAAGCTTCCTCTTCATTTGAGTCCATTCTCTGAAGAGGCACCAGTTAAGTGACTGAAGCATGGGAAGAACCCCAGACACTCCAAATCTTTCTAATCAGAGAACAATGGAGGTAAGAGTGACTGTAGCACATCACACAGTAGAAATGATTCTATGTTAACTGCAGCCTTGGTTATCGAGATCGTGCACTGCATCAACGTAGTTCCCCAGCCATGCAACGTTCTTCTAAGGTTTCTGGCCCAGGATCCATTTATTCCTGGTGATAGAACAGCTTCCCACATTTAGACAGCTTTTCCTTTATCACCATCTTCAAGGTACTTTGTCCTTTAATTTCCACCAGGGAATGTCAAACCTTTACAAGCTCTTCCTACCACTGCCAGCCCTCTCACCTCTAACAATAAGGGTTCAAAGCCACAAGCCCTGCCCATAGCAAACCCATCCTTCCCTTGAGCTGGAACAAAACCATCTTCATGACCTCTGCAGGCCACATTTCCCAGCACACTTTGCCACTAGGCGACAGGTCTCTTCAATAAAACAAATGTTGCATGTCACAGAAACAACACAGTTGTGATAAAGGTCAAAAAGCCACAACGCATTCACATAAAATAAACTGAAATTCCTAAATCCCCAAATTGCTGGGCATGTTCTACTGCACACACATGGTGACATGAATGGCTGAATCACAATTTATGAGTTTAAGTGCATGGGATAAGCTACAATGTGATTGTTTATAAAGCTGGCGTATAAAAGCACTTTTCTTGTTAGTCTGTCAAACACACTAGACTTGTTGTTTATAGAAAGTGAGGATTTAAACGCCTATCCATATTTTTAAACAGCCAAAACATACTGGCAGACACAATGTGGTGTATGTGTGACTTCAAAAGTTATTTACTTGCCAAATATTAAGGGATGTATCTTCGGACATCTTAACTACATACTAGTAGTTAACTACATACTAATTAAGTTAACTACATACTAGTAGCATGTAGTTACTGTACCCGTCACAATGACTTTTTGCAGTAAGCTGGTAAAGGAAAAAAAAAAAGAAAAAGCCTAACAAATGAAAAATTAAATATTTTTGTATTTATAAAAATAAAAATCCATACGCATTCTGGAATTCTTGTTCAAAATAATGAGCTATTCCCATACAGGAATTTGCAGGTATGAAACAAGCCATATGCTGTAATTTACTATATGGCAAACCAATTACCGATATTAATGCCGACCTGGAAAAGAATTGTTTAACTATTAAGAATAGTTAAGAAAATAAAAGTAATGTTTACTCTGTTTGAAAACGTGTATGCGTGAGGAATGTTTCACGCAGGTGTGTGCCAGCTTAGACTGAGACAGTTTAAGTTTCATTTTGTATTGTAAAATGGGTTGTTTTCAAAATTGTCAGTCTGAGATTCCTAGGGCAATAAAAGCTACAGATACCACTGCATCAGTATTTGTTTTTAAGGCAAAGCATAAGAGCCCTCCCAGTAATCCACTTCCAAATACATTTTAAGCACAGTTTATCTAGGAGCTACATTTGCCTTTAAAGGTACATGGGATACTTAGAATAGCACATCCCCTTTGCCAGTACTGGAAATCTAATAGGAAATTCTGACGATCTTTTCATGCAAAGCTTATTTGAAAGGAACTTAGATGGCCTTCAGTTTCCCTTTTGCTTTCTTATAAAGAAGCTTGGCCTAAATTTTCAAGTGTGACTAGTAATTTTTGGATATTCAGCTTCAGATCAACATGCAATTTTGAGAAGCCTAGCACCTTATGCATGAAAAGTTTTCTTTAAGACACTGAAACTAGACAATCTGAGACACACAAACTCATAGGCCCTTCCTCTGTTCCCCAGCCTTTAACTTCTCTCTGGTTCCCATTCCCTGTTATTCACCATCCCCTACCAGATGACTCTCCAAATTCTCCCCATGCTACCCAAAACAGATATCCTTCACTGATAAGGGCATCATGTAAAGTAGCTCTCTCCCTGCTTTATTTCCTTCTTTCCTCAAAGTCATACCTAGGATAGTTAGTGCTGGTCAACATTTGCCTTCAAACTACTTGACAGAAACCCTCCATTTTACACATTGCAAAACTGAGACAGACAGTCCTGCCACAGAATGCACATGCAGCTCTCATAAACCGAACCGCAGCTGAAGTTGCTCAGAACTTCCAACTAGTTTTGATGCAGACCTATAGCACTGTCATGGCAGAGACAAATGCGTGATGTCACAAGTTAAGACCTGTCTACAGCTAGGACCCTAAACTCACCACAGAAATAAAGGAAAAACACTGCAGTTGAGCTGAGCTCATGCTGACAGACACTGAAGATTACTTATTATTATTATTTTTACATACAACACCCAAGAATAAGCAGTCTGAGACTGTTTTATCCCTGCTTAGCAAGTCATAGTTCATGCCTGTGATGTTTACCCTAAGGTATCACATTCTTCCTAAGGCACGTCATCAACTCTGTCCCCATCATGAAACACTCCGTGGTAAAAGCTTCAAGGTACAGGTAAATGTAACATCAGGTTAATCTGTTAACCAGCTAAAGCTGCCTTTTATACCCTAGCATTTCAGAGCACATCTACTGAGTTTTAAAAATGCACCTTTTTCCTAGCGCACCCAAGCTCACAGGGGTCCAACATACCATCAGGAGACAAACTAGATCCCATTCCCACACCCATCTGAACAGAATGCTTCCAGAAGTCAATAATGTGGTGATTCATCCAATAAGCTAGAAATCTTCATCCTACAAAATACCAAAGCATAGGCAAATTACCCAGAAAATGCTGTACGCAGGCTTTTTTCTTGAAAACTCTCAAATTTTGTGAGATGCCATAACCCTGGATTAACACAGACATAAAAAACAAAATGCTGTTCTGTTGTTTTTTAAACTGATAAGGTGAAAAAATTAAAAGGAATCCGAAATATTTCTGTGGTCCTGGAATTAATGCAGTCTTGCAACATACAGTGAGTCAGCTGCCAAAAATTAATATGAAACATAATATTTAATATATAGTGACTATTTCTCCTTAAAAAGATGCAAACACATCTTTTTTTTGGCAGTGAAGACAAAGCCTATTGTCATAAAAATCATTCCCTTCCAAAACCAGCACTTCAGGTATAAGTGTTCAAGATGAACGTAGAACTCTTCAAGGCCAGGCTGGATGGGGGTTTAAGCAACCTGGTCTAGTGGAAGTTGCCCCTGCCCATGGCAAGGGGGCTGGAACTAGATGAGTTTCCAACTTTAACCAGTCTATGATTCTGTGAAGTAGTTGTAACTGCTGAAGAAAGGCAGTTGAGTGAACTACCTTCAATCACACCTTCAGTTCTTTCCCCTTCAAGGAAATGCTTGGGTAAATGTATTTCTTCTTGAGAGAGAGCAGTCACAGCAACCTGGAAGCCACACAGGTTCTACATTTAGGAGCAGATAGGGATGTAGCCAATACACTGCAAAGAAATTCTGGCTGAAGTAGGAAATCGGATGGAGAGCAAAGCTAGACTGTTTTGGTCCCCAAAGTAAAAGAATGCACAGATGGGTCTACTTAGACCTGCAGTAACTGCTGTCATGCAATGTTTTTGTTTTCCTTAGCTTACTCTCTTTCCTATTAAGAACCATTTTAATTCAGACTGTGTGCTGTTTTACAAACCACCACAGTTAATTATGAGTTACTGAGGAGTAGTAAATTTACAACAGCATTTTTGAGTTTTGGCAGAAACCAGGAAACTTATTCTCTGGCCACACAGACAATGAGCAGAAGACATTTGCCCTGAGACAAGGAAAAACTAAAAAAAAAAAACCTGGCTGCAAGCAGTATGACTGTAGCATACTATACAGTAGGACTATTACTGCACTGAGTACAGTCAGTTACAGTCTGAAAAGTGAACATACCTTAGCCTAGTGGTAGGAAATCAGGGACTGAAGCCCACCAACATGTTGCAGGAAAGTTAAAAGCACAGTCAATTGGTAAGTTTTATCAAAAGAAAAACACCTCAATGTTTGCAGTGTTAAAGAAAGAAAAAGGGAAATCCTGACTACTAAAACAAGGGTAAAAGAATTTACTGTCCAGCTCATGGACACATTATGCTTTCCACAAAACACTTAATTTTCTCCTTCATTTTTACTCTTTTACCAACAGTCAAAACTTTGCCTACAAGGCGAAGCTAAATCATTGCTGACAAATGGGTGCAGCCAAATGTGATTTCCTTTGTCTACACTTGTAAGGAGAGAAATACCCTGCTCTAGTTCAGCTGCACCCCTTGTTGTCAACAACTGTCAACAGTGGTTCAATTTAGTGCACCAAGGAGAGCCCAACCAATTTGGAAAGAATGATCCCACCCGGTTCCTCCAGAACACACACGCAGAACAGCCAATGCAAGAAAAACACTGAAAAATTATTAGGAAAATGAACAGTAAAAACCCGCCAGATCTGGCGGAGGGATTGGAACCATCTGAAATTACTTACATACTGTGATCAGAAAAAAAAACAACCACGTCCCAACTGACTTGTCAGTTGCCCGTGTTACAGAGTTGCTCATTTCTCCTCCACTTTGTCAGAGGGGAATCTGTTATAAAGACTATAGTGACAATACCAGTACCCTCCTTTAATTTTACATGAAAAAAGCCCCAAAACATAAGTGTTATGACCTAGAAGAAAACATCACCATAGCTTACTTGAAAGGGACTCTGCCACTTGACCTACAGAAGGCAAATCCAACTAATACAGATTGCACTGGTGGTGTCTACCATGACTAAATCATGTCAATATCCCCTCTCACACTTTAACAGCCAAAAGAATTACAATCTGCTTGGATTAATGCATTACCTGTCATTAGGCTGGCAATTAAATCCCATTTCTGAGATTGTGTGATCTGAGTCATCAACATCTGCAAATATCTTTATATCTTGTGTAATAGCTGGCCTCAGATCTTGATACACCAAAGTAAAAAAGCCTTTTTAACGGCTCCCACGTTAGTTTGGACTTCAAACTCCATGATGACAGCAGCTTCTCAAAACAGCCCATGAATCAAATTTATTACCCAGCTTGTCATGTGGGATTTCCTTAAGTCTAAGGCAATGGAGCAACAACGAATCAAGGTCATCGCTTATACTGCATGAATAAAAATTAACCACCTGCTCAACAGTTTTTCTTTTGACACTGAAAGGTACTTGTACTTTTGTGCAACGGGGAGCATGTGAGAAAACATGCCTGAACAGCATCTCCTCTCATACCAGTCTGTCTTGACTTAAAAAAACACCGCCACCAACAAAACCAACTAAAAACCACCAAGAAACACCAAAACCCAAACAAAACTCTCGGCCATCTTACTGCTTCCAACAGCAGTAGTTACATATGAGAAAGACAATCCAATTGCAGGATGCTCACTCCAGGAATTTATTTCCTTCCCAACAGTATTATTGAACATCTAAGCAGATCAGTGATTTTCAAATGATGGTTTAGTGCTAAAAACAGCAGCACAGGAAGATCTTTTTGCCATACAGATCAGAGAAGATACACCACATTATGGGCTTTGGAAACAAGTCCAGCTCTACATATACATTAAAGAACCATATTAGAATTTAAAATAACCATTTCTTTCCATAAATTAAAGCCTAGCCATGAAACATAATAAAACGTATGCTATAAAGACCTAGGTAAGAAATGTTACCTTTAAAATTCCAGTCATCTTTTACTTCTTCAACAATTGCTTGCAGTACTTGCCATACCAGAGGAACTGCTCCTGTTTATGGCCAGGAATCATAGGGCATAACTAACAAACACACCACCTAACAGTAACCACAATGAAAGCCAGGAAACTTTGCTTGATGTACACACCCACAAAGTTTCTCTACAGGGTTTACTTTGGCGTGGACTGCTGCAAGTGACCCAAGGCCAACCTACAGCAAGCACCTGCATTCACAACACAAGATGACCAAGCTGATGCCCCTAGCCCTTCCCCACCAGAAGCAGGCACGCTGCAGGCAGTACCTCTTTGATCCGCTTCACAAGAGCATTCTGATCAAAGGCAACAGCTTCGGCACACTGGTGAAGATGATCCTGGTACCGGAGACAGAGCTGCAGCACCTGCTGGGGGTCCAGCTTTTCCAGTTTGGTGTTGGTCGGAGAGGTCTGCCCACTGAGAAGTCCTACAAGGCAAGGGAAGGACCACAGTTAATCTGACAGTTCATGTAACCAGTTCAGTTGCAGGCCAAGAGGCAGCAGAACAAACCCAGAAGACAGTTTTTCATTGCCCCTTATAAAGATAATTCAGGATCTTAGGCTGCTGAATGGACTTCAGGAATGTAACAGTCCAGTGAAAGCTTAAAGTGAGAAGGGCAAGATTGAAGATGTTTAGGATTTACAGCAGTGCAAATACCAGTTTACTATACAGCTTAGCCCTCCTTGAAAGCACTTAAACACAGAATCTAAATGCATGTCCACAATGCACACCAGCTTAGTTTTCAGCAATGTAGTGTGTAAACCAAGTCCTGTTTCTTCTCCTCCACAAACAATCCTAAACTGTGAAAAATGAACCTGCTCCTCATTTATGTATGCCAGAAGGGGAAGGAGTTGAGATCTGCATTCCCATACAGGCAAGGGACTCACGCTATTTTCATTAGAATCATGCTGTCAAAACCAAAGCCCTAAAAATTCACTGATCCCCCTAAAACAAACCTGAATGAAAAAATAACCCACCTAAGTTAAATTAGTAGAGGTGAAAAGGCCGTGTTTTGCCTACATTGCCTTTTTACAAACTTGGAACACTTTCGTCTTCAAAGATTTTTCTTTACTATCTCAAAGACTAGCAAGATCCTTGTTTAATACTTTTTTTTTTTTTAAATCGAGATTTTGGAATTAGACTTAAAACTGGGACGTGGGTAATATCCAGAGCAGCAAACTGCCCAGAGAAGTTTCTCCTGCCTATTGTTTGTTGCTTTCATAGAGCAACTTGAGAACCTTTGCTGAGCTCAAGCATACATGTGCCATACTGATCGCATTCCCCAAGGCTGCTGGAAAAAAATATGCTGAACTCGAAGGCCAGCCTTTTTTTGCTATTTCGTTTACTTACTTCCTTTTTATTTTCCTTCAGCATTAGCACAAATTTTTTCTTGTTGGGACACCATCTGTGACAAACAGCACATACGCACTATCTGCCTTTCCCAAAACATCCGTCAAGCTATGCAAACTGAATTCAGTGACTGCATACATGTGCCCTTTGGGACTCTCAGTTTACAGACAGGAAAAGACATTAAAACAGCAAATGTAAGCAAATATCATACTAAGCAATTAAAAAGTAATAAATGCCAGTTATTTGGATTGGAAAAGTTCTTCTAAGAACGTACCTCGGTGGGAAATGGAAACTATTTTGGACGGCCCCCATGCCTATTGGAAGCTACAAGTAGTGATAGAGTTCTTGCCAAAACGCAAGAACATGATAGAAACCGAGATGTAAGTCAGATGCATCTTATGAATTTGAGAAAGTTAAACCTCTTTGAAAACATTTTCAGATAGACTTCAAAACAAAACCAGGACACAGCAACTTCATCAGATACAATGAAGTAGGTTTACTTTTCATCAACACTCAACATTTTATTCTTTCAGGATGCTCTCAATTACCCTTTGCACAAAACCTTTTCTTTACTCATTTTAAGAAGAAAAAAAAGGTAATTTTGTTTTAGTGACTTGCTGCCCACTACAACAGCACTACCTGAGTCAAGAGGTCAGGAGAGGAAACAAGACACTTCACTATTTAGTCTCAAACCCCTGTATATTAGTTAATTGGGTTTTTATGTTTTAGAAAGAATCACCTCAAACAAAAATCTTAAGCCCAGCAATTTTAGTTGCAGATCTTCCTAGCCTACTTTCAGCTGAAGTACAAAACTTTGATGGGGGCAAACCCACTGAAGGAAATTAGACTATTTAAAAATGTGTATGTTCCATGCTCTAGTGCTTCCTCTGCTTGTTAGTTCTGAAATTATCTTGTCAGGATAAATGTTCAAATAATGTTGTCAACTTTTAACATGTTGAATGTTCATGTAGGAATGAAGAGTTCACCATAGACCTGAGGCGGTTATCCTCTTTCTGCAGTGATCAAATACATGATGCTATCAACCAACTAATTGCCTTTTATTACTAATCTCTCACCAGCTTCCAGAGTAGGAAGAAAATTAGACTCCATTTAAGAGATTTAATTAACATGAAGCATGTATTTTGGCCAACTTATGCTGCTTATAAGAATTTTGAAGTGGAATAGGCCAAGGACTGTAAAATGAAGACACTAATCAAATTTATATTATGTACTTACAACCTTGTACAGCTTACATAATGCTAAAAGCAAAATTAATAAACTGTAAGGAGCCTCTAATTCACTATCCAGAAAAACATGAGTTCAAGTGAAGGGAGACAGTAACTGTTCAGCTGGAATTCCTTCATAAGGCAGCAGAAGTAGAAATACAATACAGTAAAAATGTTTGGAGTAGCGATAAAAACCAAACAGCATATGCTGCTTAAAGATAGACTATGGTTTTGTTTTGGATGATGAAGTAGGGAGAAGCCAAAGGAATTAGCTTCTCCGAAGACCTCTGGGCTCATGATGACAATGCCAGAGAAAAAACCAGCTTAAGAGTTTCAGCTTGCAAGAAAGGAAAAAGCACAGTAAACAACAGCATGGAAAAGGCTATCCAGCTCACCACCTGGCAGAAATTCTCGTTGCCAAAAAGCTGACCCACCATTTTTGCTCACGCTAAGAGAGACAGCCAATACTGGGAACTGCCAGGTATTACTAAACAACTACTCTCTTTAAAATGACTGCTTCCTTCTTAAAGTCTTGTCCCACACTTTGAACTCTCAACTGAACAGGGCCATGTCTCAGTGACTGGTTTACACATGGTTTGTAAGAGGATATGAGATCATATCTGTTGCAACAAAATATTTATTAGATCACTCTTACAAGTGCCAAAATGGGGACAGACACAGGTCACTGAGTGGTTCAGGCGCATTTTTGAAACAGCCAGAACTTGGACCTGGTAACCAGCACATGTCAGAGCAGCTAAGTGCTGAGCTACTACCTCTTCTTCACAGAAGAAATAGTATACCTGGTTTCATCTGTGTGATTATCATTCCCTGCACCCCAAGAACATGGTTCTGCTCTTAAAAGGGAGAAAAGAGTATCTACAGTTTAAATTTATTAAACTGAATACTCATTTTTCAAGCTGTTGGTTCACTTCCGAAGAAGGAAGGTGGAATCCGAAGATGATTCTACCAGGAATCATCTTTGCATTGTTTGAAACCTCAAGAAGAGACTGCGTGGCACATGAACAGTGCAACATATCCCAGTGCTGTAAGGAAAAGCAGCATGAAGGATGTCATGGCTTGGGGTGGGGAGGAAACAATAGGGAAACAAGAGAAGGACTACTGCAGAGCTTTAGTGCATGGACCAAACACACCTTGACAACTGCCAAGCATGCACAGTCTTGGCTATCAAATTACACCATAAACCAAATAAGAAGAGAGACCCTATCATGTGCCCGCCACAATGAAGAGAAGTCAGTATCTCCCACCTCCTGTGGATACATCTGGTCAGTAAACAGCATGCTCGTGAAGGTGATAAACAGCAACTGGGACAAAGATTCACATTTCAGCTCCCAAATGGTGCTTTAATAAAAAAAAAAAAACCACAACCCAATACACCAAGTATGTTGTGCATAGAGAAATATCATATATCACTACAAGGCTAGCTGACCCACAGACTTGACAAATCTGTTATTGTTTCCATATTCCTTGGCAAAGCAGAGGCATGTTAAAACCATTTTCCTCCTACTTAGTCATCTCGTTGTTGGTTCCAGGTCAATATATACTTCCAACAAATCACATCCTACTGAGCAGAAGAAAGCTGTTAGTTTAAAAAGCATTTTTATGACTAAAAGTGAAGTTCTTGAAAAAATGCTTTACATGCTATACTGATTCTACATACATACAGAACATAGCAACCTACCACAGTTATGCTCTGCTGCTTTAACGGACAATCCTAACAACTTGAGCACTTTCCAGACTGAAAAGTATTAATACTTCTTTTTGACTTCCATATTTCTACTTGTCAAATCTCCTTTTTCAACCAGTAACAGCAGACATTACAAAAAGAAAACCAACAGGCCCATAATTGATTATTCACTATTGCAGACAGCAAAGCGCATGATACTGTGCTCTTGTTACTAATTTTAAGGCCAGAAAGGGTTGCTGTCATCAGCTAACCAATCCTTCTGTGGAATATAAGGAAGGACTTTAAAAGTAACTCCTTTTTTAATCAGAACAGAAGTCTACTTTGCCCAGAATACTGCCCCCAACATTTGGTAACGGTGGACGTTTAGAAAACACCTTTATCAGTTGCTCTTCCACAGCCTTTCTGCCTCCAAAAGTTATCAATAAAAATTTCAGGCACAAAGTGCTGTGCTCAGTAAAGCTATGGTACTTGAGTTTCACTGAACTTTTGTGAAAGGTATGTATTTATCTCTGCAATATCCTGTGGTAACAAGCAAGATGCTTATTGATGCACAGCAGAAGAAAACTCTTCACTGGCTTTACACTTGCTACACTGTAGTTTTGCTGTGACCCAACAGAAATCTATAGAGTGGCGTGTACTTTCTCCCATCACCTTTCCAAGCTCAAGAACCACACTGGATCAGTGTCCCACAGAAAAGGAGGGATTTATTAATTCTCTGATTTATTTCTCTGGTTACCTCTGTAACACCTTCAAATCCCTCTAACCTGAGGCCTGACTTCCCTCTTTAAAAGCCAAGTCAATTTTTCTACAATGTATAATGGTTACACCTCTAGCAATCCAGTTACTTCTATGATTTCTGCCCTTTGCTGGACCCACTAATCAGCAAGTCTTTTTAAGAACATGCATTACAGTGTAGCGCACATCATCAGCTCTTCCACTGAGAGCAAGGTTAAATGAAGCAACAGACTACACACCATGATTAGCAATAGCTCATCAACTTTACAAAGGTGTTCTCAGCTCTGGTACTTGTTTATGGAGGTTTATTGCTGTGTACATTACCATTTTTTTCCCTAAAAGCCTCTTCTGTGAGCACTTCTCATTGATCCCTATAAAGAATAAGGCACTACTTTTGTAGTAAATGCCAATTCATATATTTTGCTTGAAATTATTCTCTGAAGACAATCCAGCAGACTCTTCAGCAAGCTTCTAGAGAATCTATGAAGTATATGCTAGTAGAAAGCTGTTTTCAAGGAATTTCCGCTCTGGCCCCCTGCTGATTTCCTATTTAACCTGCTAGAGTTTGTAAGCTTTTGCTCTCCTAACACAAGTTTCTTTTTGCCTGTTTTTTTGTGAATATCTGTTTGCCTACAGCTCACTTCACACCAGTTTAACTACACTTTTTCTCTCCCACCCTTAGAAATCACCTGTGCTGCCTGCAACTTACCTTACTTCAGCTGTTCCCAACTTCTCCTCTTACCACCCTTACTTTTAGTTAAGCTCCTCTTCATAAGTTTAATCCAAGACAGTAAAACCTTCTCAACTCTTCTTACTGAATTTGAGTAGCCTATGGTTACTATTAATATAATAGCACTGAGCCATTTCATTTACCCTCACTGAGAAAGCATTAGTTTTAGCTTAAAACACACTAGCATTTTTCACGTCTTCAGGAATTTTCCTGTGTTCCAAGAGTACCTAAAAATGATCAACCCCACAACTTGCCTCATCAAGCATTTCTAAAGCTCTTGGCTAGAAGCTACCCATCTGGCCAGCTTCTTAAACAAAGTCTGGCCTCGGTGGCCACAGGTTAACTATTATAGTCACTTTCTTGTCACTGTTTGCATGGGGAGATTGTTTTGCCAGTACCTTCAGGCATCCTAAGTATCAAAAAAGATCCACAAAAGAAACAGATGAAATTACATCCCTAAAGACCGAGTCTTCTTTCTTGACTGTTACTGCTTGCACAAGCTTGGAGGCAGCAGCTTGCTATTAGCTGAGATAGAGAGCTCATTTCAATGTATTCTTCACGCGAGAGGACTTTAATATGACCTACTGAAAATAAGTAGTGACACATGTATGTGCAGGAGAACAAAAGGCATTAAAATACTTCCAAACCAATAAGCTAATCAGATCTACAAGGCTCATATTGACTAAATACTTTGAGTTTTAATTGTGCACTTCCTCGCTCATTCTTGAAGTCTATGAAAATACTACATTTTCAGCAAAGCCTAAAGGGTCAAAATATCTTTTTCATTTTGTTTTGGGGCTTTCTGGTGTTTGGTTAGTTGGGGTTTTTTAATCAAAATTTGTACACCCGAATTTGGAAACCCAGGCTGCCCTTAAGAAAAGGACATACACCACAGAATTAGTAAATGTCAACCATAAAGGAACCGAAAAAAGATAAAATAAAAATCACTGCTACTCACCCAGAAAGCATAAATGTGGAATGACCACATGATGTTTTTCCACAGACCAGTTCATTTTCTAAAAATCTCACTGATAAAACACCTTGTAACAAAATATGTATTTATTCCAAGACAAAAGTTGGCTTTGTTGACTGTGCTATTTTCAATTCCTTTGAACTTTAATGGAGGAACACAATGACTGTAGGCAAACTGAATAGCTATTATGTGAGCAAAAAACATATTTGTATTGTGGCAAGGAATGTTGGCTGTAACAGCAGATTTTCCCTCTACTTTGGAGTCAGTACCATGTGACCATTTACTTCTGCATGGGTGACAGATGGGCTGAAGACTCTCATCTTGTCACATCGTTTAACAGGCAACTTTTCTAACCACAGAGCTCAAATGTGCTCTCAGTATGAATACTGTGCCTTGGCCTCCTAGTACAGTGTAAGCTATTGCCTGTAAGACTTTACTCTCCAAGATATTCAAAATGCTCCTCTTCTGTTCCCCTACCATTTGTCTTAAAACTCCCAAACATTAAGAGGATTCAAGATATTTAGGCTTCTAAAAAAATGTAGTTTGCTACTGTTCAAAGACAAAACCCCTACACTCTTACAGATTTCCACCTATTAAGGTCACATAATTTACATTATATGAAACTGTGATTCAGAGGAATTTTTGTACTGTTATTAGTGTTAAATGAGTATTGTTTATGATATTTCTGCACTTCTACTGAGCCTCATTTTTGCACAGGACTAGACCGTGCAAAAAATTTCTATATATTATCAAAGCTTTCTCCTGTCACTTAGGGATGGCTATTACTAAGTCACTAGCAGTTGCCATAAAACTGGAAGCATGTCTACTGATACCCTTCTTTTGAAGCTTCAGTTATGGAAAAAGGTACACAATATACTTCGAAGAAAAGCACACAGCTGCACTTCATCAACTAAAAGCAACCAAGATCCTACTCAGTCCACGTCCCCACTGATTTTTCACGTCTAGAGCACAGAAGTAATATGGAAAAGAAGTGGTTTTAACTATGCGGTTGCAATACTGTGTGGCCAACTTCCTGCAGCAAACCCCAAAGTGTAAAAATAGGCACAAGGCTAGAAAAATGGGTGGGATAATTCCTGGAGAATGAGAGACAATGGTCCTGTGTCATGAAATAAGCTGTATTTACTCTGCAGCAACATTTTGTTTTTATAAAAACACACTGAGACACCCAAGACCTACCATGTCCTGATCATGTAAGCATGTGATATCTGCAGGCTACAACTGAGCCTGATATCCTAAGTACTCTGTAAACCCAAAGGCCAGAAGACTAATGTCATTTTATAAGATGAAAAATTCAGACATCAAGAGATTAAATGATTTATCTGAGACCACATGGAAACTGCTGTCCCTTGAACTAATGACTTCACCACCAGAACATCCTTTTCCTTCTCCTGCCCTCAAATACCAAACACCAGCAGGGCAGGTGGCAGCAGAGCCTGCTTTCCTATAGCACTGCCAGCATTGAACATTGAGTATCAACATGGCCTCTCCCACACAGATCCTCAGACATCTAATAAAAGTTCATAAGACAACCAGAGCCAAATCAACAGCTTCTTCCCTCCAACCCCCACATACCTGTTCCACAAAATGGATGGTCCAACTCCCATCTTCCTCATCACGTGCCTCACCACAGCTCCTGCACAGAGCATTATTCACTTTACTAAAATCACAGAGAACTAATCCAGTGGTTCCATTTTTCCTCTAGGGTAGCAGACGGAATCAGAGCACCAGGAGATCAAAAACTAGAGCTAGTCTCAGGAGGGGTGCGTTAGATAGAAGGAAAGGACAGAGGGGGTCTTCTCTGTTTTAGCAACATCAAGCTGAAACTTCAATTTTTTTACACATGCAAAGCACTGAGAATCTCAACTTTACCCATTCACCCATCTTCCCTGAAATAATAGGACCACAACTACATTATGTATCTCTCTCCCAGTGCAAAATTTGGTTGAAGTTTGCCAGCAGATGCAAAGTTTTCTAGGCTGCATATGGAAGAGAAAAGGGACAGCAGGAACAAATACCCTGCATTTATTTCAAATAAAATTTCTAAAAATTTACAAGCTGAAACTCATTTAAATGATCCTATTACTAGCTACAAAGATTAGCCTCCTTATTTTATTTTAGGCCAAAGTGCATGGATATTCATCCACACGACATAGGACATACTAGCAGAAAAAAAACTAACAACCGGTGTTCATTGGTTTAGAGGAAAGGTGACATCTAAAGTCACCTCTGAACACAAGGGCACCCACGTGAAGCTGGGGCACATTTGCTATTCCACAATAACCAGCCTGTGTACACACATTAACAAGTAAATTCAGTGGGGGCAGAGTACACTGTGTTGCTCTTACATACAGGCAAAAGCACACACAGGGGCAATTACTATAGCGTGGCTGAACTGCTGCAAGCCCCAGATCACTACCTAGTTTTCTCTATGGTAATTCACTCATAGGCCTTGTGCCTGAGACCACATTATAGGAAAGGCAAATTAAGGCAAAAACGGCCAACCACTTCAGGCTCATGGATTACATCTATGACATGCCTGTAAATGAGGTATGCCTCTTCAACAAGTAACATCTTTTATTAGATTAACCAATATTGCTGCATGCTGTTTTTTTCCAAACTTTTGGGCACTTTCTTCAGTTCAGATGTCAATTTGAGAGTTTTATGTTTGCAACTTATTGCCACAACATGGCACAGAGCAAAACCATTTCCGTACAGGTTCAGCAAGTCCAAGACTTCAGTTTGCTCTTCTAGAGACAAACTGGTTTAAAACTGCCAGAAAGAAACCCCAAAACTTTAAAGAGAGCTTCACTGAATGAGTTCCTTTTAAGTAAGTTGCAGGATCTGTTTATGAAACTTTTTATTAGTGCTTTATAATTGTAAACAAAGCACAGTGCTGATTCTGGTATAACCATCACTTATATACATGAAAAACACAGTTTCTATTTGGTATATAGCATCGCTTCTCATGTATTTCCCATCATTTTTGTATCACCACAGAGTAGATGACTCCTGTGATATCTTCTTTGCCTTTTGTCACAGGGAATTTCTGTATCAGATCAAAATACAGCCAAGTGCTAGACTTAGAAATCATTCACTTCTATTCTGACAAACACTATATCCTCAATTACTACTGCAGCCCCAATGTGCAAAGGCATATTGCCATAGTAAAAATAATGCCATGATCAAAAGTTATGGCCTTTGTCCATTTTTCCAAGAGCACTATCTAAAATATACATGAAAGAAGTACTGTCCAAAATATACTATTGACATTTTCTGGCCACAGGTACTAGGAATAATTTTTCTCCACTATGTCCATTCAGGAAAACATAGTGAAGTACAAGCATAATTTGTAAATGCAACAGAGCTGACATTTTCGACTTGATCTTTTCTTACATGCTACCCAATTTACCACTCAGCCATTTTGCTAGCAATGTGGGCTGTCATTTCACATCCAAATTAAAATTTGGATGATACTTATTTCTTCTCTGAGGCTTTATCAGCATTACTTGGAATGGCTGCACTAGGAGTAGCAAAGTCCAAGTGGGCTGATGAAACTTTTTAAACTATACAACTGTGTCAGGGACAACAGATAATGATCCATGGCAAAACACTCAAAGATAGAAAAGTACTGTTTGTCCTCTTTGGCTCCTCCCCGGAAGGTCCTGCTTTGGCTCCTCCCCAGAGAGTCCTGCTTTAGCTGCTCCCCAGGAAAGTCCAGCTTTGGTTCCTCTCCGGAAAGTTCCGCTTTAGAACTCCCCAGAAAAGCCCCGACCCTTGGAGACCTTTCTAGATATTGCTGGCCACTTCTTCTGACGTAGGCTGGCCCCCTGCATCAGAATGAGTGTGCGTTTTTGTTAGTATAAAAGCTTGAGCCTCATGTGATGCGGGGAAGCAGAACCTCATACCACCCAGGTCAACACTGCCTCCATGAGGATGCCCGCTACGGCAGAGCCTCCTGCCTCACATTGCGATGATGATTCTTGGAGCTGGTTTCCTGATTGTCCTCACAGGGTCCTGGGGTTGGCAAGATACCCACTCTTCAGAAATATCCTTTACTGTATCTGTTAGTATCTTTATATTTTCCTACATTAATAAACAAGGTGTGAGTTCTCTATTTGTGTCTCATTTTTCTCACCCGGAATCCTCGAACTGCGGAACAACAACTCATACGTACATAGCCCATACAGCATATACTTCACAGAAATGAAGTAATTCTTGCTTATTTTTTCTTATAACAAGTTTAACTGGACTATTTTGTTTATTAGGTAAGTGGTTATCTACTAGCAAGTCCAAGTAAAGGAGACAGAGGTCTACTCACTGCATTCCTCCTGTTCAACATGAAGTGAGGAAGCATCATTTTGGGAAGCTGAATGCCCTCAGACAAATTTCTTTCTTTCTCAACCCCACAACCCAATCTGCGCAAAATTATTCAGGAAGAGCCATTTTCTATTGAAATGATCCTACCATCTGACATTTCTTCTGTGAACGCCTCCTGCCAAAGTCTGAACCATCCAGTGTTTCATCCCTGTCCTACCTCTCCCACATGTATCTGTATGTCAGGGTTTGTTCCTACCTTTCTAATTCAAGTTAGCCAAACTCAAGTGATGATGTACTTTTCTTCCTCAGTCAGCTTTGATTCTTTTCCTGTATCCATTAGAACCAATTTTAGAAGTAACTCAATAGATAACATTTTCCAACCAGTATTAATATTTAAGTAGCTATTACTGTTCCCAGCACTGTATTGAAACATAAGGGTATTTTCCCTGGCCAGAATGAAACATTAAGCTGGCATGAAATTATAACGACTAAATTTAGGATACTGAAATTACTCAAAGGTTGAGAAAACGAGGAGGCAATACACACATTATTTACTTTTGACAGTGTGTTTAAAAACCTAATCACTCAGCTTTGTGAAGCTTATTAGGGCACCTAAAACATTCAACAGTTACACAGAAGTAAGTGGCCTGCTGTGCTCTGTATTACCTCCATGTTTATCATCTCCTGTCAAATACTGTCAAGTGGCAAAGTGCCTTGAAGAAAGACAAGGCACAATAATGAATCCCTAGCATGAAGTGTTTTAATATCCCCAGAGGGGAAAGAGGAAAAAAATCCCAACATCAAGCAAATTGCACCTCCTCTGCAGTAGTTTACATTCCTTTTGCACTTCAATAAATGAACTCACTAGTAAAATATTATGAAAGAGCATCATCATACTATTAAAATAAGCTACTACTTAAGTAAGCTTTAAATACCTAATGACAAAATTTGTCAACCCCATCCTGACAGGTAACCTGTAGGTAAGGGTAAATTAGGAGTACTGCTTTTATCAGTTACAAGTAACAGCACAGGGTTAGCAAGCCTGGGAGCTTCTTGAGCCCCAGCTCCTCATGCTGAAAGACAATAACTTGAGTCCCAGCGTGGCCATCAGCCCAGGAGACACATCTCAGAGCCAACACTGACAACTTTTACATTCCAGCTCTGCTGAGCATGTGCAATCACTCCCTCTGTGGTTAGAGATACCCAGAACATTACAGTTCATTTCTCCCTCCACTCACACCCCCCCCCCCCCAAACAGTGCAGCTGTAAAAACACACACCCCTTTTTTTAATATATACAGTCTGCTGATGGTGTGCTCACACACAACCCAAACGTACTTCCTAAGTCTGTCATGGAAAGTATCAGTCATTTTAGAGCTAAACCTTGCTTCCTCACCATAATGGTTCTAAATAAGTGGTAGATGGAGTTTTGCTCATCCTAAATCATGTCTCCCTCAAGGTACTTTTAAGGTCCGTTACAAGACCTATAGAGCCTTTACAGCTGGAAAGCAGCCAGGAAAAGCCCCCTGCCCTTATTTAGGAAGGTATCCTCACAGAACTATATCCTGAGCTGATCTTAGGGTGCTGTGTCTCTGAAAAGGGGATGAATCTTGTTGTTCTGCCACCTCTCCTAGGACCCCTTCTGCTAGGCCCTGTCATTGATGCAGTTCTGGTTCCCACTGAGCTCCTCCACAGATGGATTAGTTCATCAGCCTACCCAAAAACTACCCACTCATCACTATTAGCTCCCCATCAACAAGCCTCAGAAGGAGCACAAAACACAGTTATAGGAATGTCTTTCCTCCTCTCAGCTGTTAGATCAGCTCTCCCGCTCTGTGGATGATCTGAAGACAGAGATATTCTTCCACTGTCTGGGGCAGAGTCTGGCATGCAAAAGTATAAAGAGTCCCTGCAAGCACAGGACTCACTCTTGTCATCCTCTGACTAAAAGAGAAACATACATCATGTTAGGAACGCATATAGCATCAGAATACCACCAGAATAATTACAGGTGAAGACATCCATCTACTCTTTTTGCTCATTACACTAGAAAATATACACATTAGCCAAATAAAACTGCAAACACTGAATACTCAACTGCTGAGTATTTTATCAGCTATGGCTTTAAAAAAAACCAAACAAATCAGACTTTCTGACTTGGTTTACTATAAGAGAAACTTAATGGCATTTCAATTGACACATCTCCATGAGGTACTGCTTGCGCACAAAGCCAGTGGCAACTCCCAGCGAGGCTTCAGAACTGTAACCTTTCTAACAATTAACAAAGGGCCTGAATCAGAGCACACTCAGCCATTGTGCCTTACATGTTGAGAAGCAAGGCTTGCTTCCCCAGCTCAGGCCTCCTGCCGCAGCAGAGGGGCAGCTCTCACCTCCTCACCTGGCTGCCACAGGACTGCTCGGACAGCAGCACCCAGGGCCCCAGGATCCTGCAGCATCCAAGAGAAGTCCCTGAGCCAGAGAGAACCAGACTCAAGAAAACCACATTATTCTATATTAATATGTGCATTTATGCCAATAAAGCTCAATTTCTCTTAAGGACCTTTCCAACCCTAATCATTCTGTGATTCTATGAAACAACAACTTAGTTTGTGACACTGAGAGCAATTAATTCTTATAATCTGTGCAGAAGGTTCTGACTTCAGATAAGAAGTAAAATACCAGGAAGGGATGAGCTGTAAAGCCAAAGACAGCCTTTTTCCCAGGAAAACCCTCTTCTTTGTTATAAAAACAGAGAGAAAAAAAAAAACAAACCCAAACAACAACAAACAAAAAGAAAGGAAAAGGCAGAATGCTTCCAAATTAAGTTTTCACGATTTTACATGAAAGCATTTTTAAAATTAAACATTTGGCAGCACATTATCTACATCTGTTAACATTATAAAAGGTGAGGAAGAGCTATTTTTCACTACACCTTGCATTTTTAAAGCTCTTAATAGCAAATTGTAGAGTCTCAGCATTCCTGTGAGGCTGCATCTAAGACTTTGATTTTCAGATTATTAAAGATTGAAGCAAGGATGACACTCCAATGCCAACAAGCGGTTACTTGGTGTTGCTATCAGCCAGAGCTGCGCCTGTCATCCATAGCAATTCCAGTTCAACAGACACAGGCTCAGCTCTTGTGCTGGCATTTGCAGGGTAAGGGGTGCCCAACCAGCTCCATAAGTGGTCCTTTGTCTGACAGCCACCTCCTTCCCAAAGGGAGGTGTGCCACTCTGACCCCAGCCACCCTTTCCCAGACTCAGCACTCACATGCTGTGGGACATACTGGTTCAAGCTGGCTGATCCAGAAAAAGCCTTCCCCTTTCAGCAGAACGGCTTCTCCCTCCCATGAGCTCAGCCAAGCAAAGCACCTGGTGGCTGTGCTTCTTACCTGAAGCAGCTTGCTCCTGTGCACAGTCTGCAGACTTGGTAGCTTCAGTTTGACTTTAAGTAAACCCTTCATCAGGTCCAGTATATAAAACTGAACCCAGCAAAATAAAACAGCAAAGTCCTATGAAATGTATATCCAGGTTGAAGTGACCAACTATTACATGTACAACTGATTCACTGTAACTGGAATATGATCCTGACATTAGGTTCTCTATCTGCAGGATGCAATCCATGCTTTCTTAGGTTTCTTACGAAGGTGATAGACCTTGCATACTTAAATTTTGCTCACATTAGGCTCACCAGTAATGTCAGGATGGCTATAAGACCTGAAGCTGTCAACAGGAAGTAGCTGTTCCAGATGCTGCTTTGGTAGACATAAACATATCCACTTTTTGAATTATATTGGCACTGCTTTTTCAAGCTGTACAAAACCAGGCTCAGAGGTGCTTTCATAAAAAGGATGCAGAAGGAGATGAGCCACAATTTTTTTCAGCAGTTGTAGGGGAAGAATTTTGATCATCTGGGAATCTGTAACCACAGGCATGATGACAGAAGAGCCTTACCATGTTTTGTTCTGAAGTCATGAAGCATTTCTTGTTTTCATCACATCAACATCTCCACTCTAACAAAAAAAAAAGTCTAAAAGCAATAGGAAAACAAACAATGGTAGCGCAGACACCTACACGTCTCTTCATAGGTTGGGCGAGAAAGATAACAGTAAAACTAACTCTACAGAAGACACAAGTGACAGCAACATACAACAGTGTCTAACTCCTCAAATGCCTTAAAATTGAGGTACAACACATCTAGAACAGGTTAAAACTTGAAAGGCTGGAGCCCTAATTTCTTAAGACTCTCTTAGAAATGCATTAGTATCTTAAATGTTTTCATTCAACACTAGTTAATGAACATGTGATTACTTTTTTTCCTCTTCTGACCTAATTTAAGAGAGGATAGCACTTACAGCAGCAGTTAAATGGCTTGTTTGATTCTGATGGCTTTCAGGAAAGGAGTGGAGCACACAATAAACCTGACTGCTCCTCTTTCCCAGCTACACTGCCTGCACTTCCAAACAGCTCCAGCACAAACACAACAGCTTTTCCTTGCTCAGTCTGCCTTCAAGCCTGGTACACTGTTCTTTCCTCATACCCAGAGCTGAGTCATGGCAAAAGAGGTCTGAAGTGTGCACATGTCTAATAAGGTCATTCAACAGACAGCACACAAATCTATTCAATCAACACCGTGCTAGCTGAATTTTTTGAATGAGATAGCGTGGTCTAGCAGGAAGTCATCAAATTGAAAAGCTTCCGGAGAGCAATGTACCACCTGAAGGATTCACATATCAAGAGGGTCAATGTAAAGCTTTGGCTCCTTACACTACACCAAGGCGGCTCTAAAAGCCTGGTGATGTGAGCCAGTTGAATACAAGTTACATTGTAAAATTGACTTGCAATGTTTGTGCCCCCAACAATCCAGCTTTTAAATCCTGTTACATTCTGACAAAGAACAGCCCAATTTTCCACAAGCACTAATACCCTGAAAGGCTGTTTGTTACCACCACAAGCGCTTTGCAGATGCTTGGGTACCTGTAGGCTGCTAGTAGCAACTTGTACACATAGTGGAGATGCGGAAAAGGAAGGATACAGGACACAAACTGCCCCACATCTGTACTGCTAGGAGGCTCAGTACTAGCACTTATTCCAGCCTAGGAGAGCTCTTTACTAGTTTAACTTGTGCCACTTCAGAAACAGTCTGCTCTGAACTAGAACGCATGAACACAAAAAGAGCAAACACCACATAACTCCTATTTTTGTTGCACAAAAAAAAAAAGTTATTAGATCAAGCCATATGTTAAAAAAAAAATAATAAAATGTTGCGTCACTTCTTTTCTCTCTTGAGAGCATTCATACAGGGGACAAACACCAGTAGACGTTACTGTATAGAGACCTCACAGATTAGATGCTGTAAATGATTTTCCCTGCTTTTTTGGTATGAGAAGACTCCTTTGGTTTTAGAAGCAGTTTTTTCTAGGATTGCTGTATCATAACATTCACTCCTTGTAGCTACACCTTTTCTGAGGTACTTGCCAACACTGCTCACCATCAAATTCACTAAACACCAGTAGTTACTTCTCAGCTTCAGTGGTACCCGTTGGAAGACTGCCTTCACTGTTCTGTTGCCTGCCTACCTGATGTAAGATTTCTGTAAATAAAACACTGCGTTATTTGAAGTATAAAATCCGATGAAGCTTTAAAAGAAGGGTGTGCAGCCACTGAGGGTGAGGGGAGGTCCTCCTATTCACTGGCCAGGCACTGATGCTACCAGAGTTCACAAAAGCTGAACTTCTTTATTCAAGCAAAAATTCCCACTAAAGCCAAATGAGGTTTTGTTGAATAAGGGCCACGGGAACGAGCCCATAGTATGCTCTCAACTGGGAGCAAGTCAAAGCAAATTACGCAACAGCCATCAGGAATCTGTGTACAGCTCTCCAGAGCCACAGTGGAGGAGGAGCCCTGAAGCATCCTTAACCTTTGTCTATTTATGTCCCAGCACTGAGACCTTTTCCAACAAAACAAGCCATGCTTTTATATATTTTTATTAGCCCAATTTATAGCAAACAGCTTTCTCCTCCTCTTCCTCTTTCGCCTCCCCTCCTTCCCACCCTTCCCTCTCCTTCCCCCTTGCCGTGTTGTGCTGTTTGTGTGGAAAAAACCGAGCTCCTGCCCGTGCCAAGAGTGACATCAACTCATTCTTATCCGGTGATGTCCAGCAGAATCTTCCTCTGATAAACATTTGCTCAGAGTCAGAGCCCCAAGGTTACTGGCTGCATTTTGTTTTCATTGTCGCTTGTTTTCTGACACTTTGCTGCTCCTTATATATTGAAATATCCCCCTCCACTCCCCATGTCTTCGACCTGGAGCCAGAGTCAGACAGTGAGCAGGACATTCCTCCCTGCTTAACCAGGTCTTCCCACCACCCCCTTCCCCCAGGAACAAGAGTCTGTTTGTCTCTCTATGAACAATAAAAAGCTGATACTGTGGAGAAGAAAAAAAAATAGGAACAAAGCGTATGCAAAAAGCAATTCAAGAGTGCAGATTTTTGATCTTTCTCTTTTTTTTGTACAGATTTTCTCATGTCCTTCCCTAGAATGCTCTGAAGTTAGTGAAGAGGCACAGCTGATTAATGGGCTGACATACCTTCTTCTTGCACAACAGCACTCTCCACCAAGACTCAGCAGTGTTTGCTCAAATCTGGCACCTATGCTGTCTCATGCTTCTCAGCTCACCCCCATCTGATAAAGTACCTCAGATGTTTTCCTCTTCTCCCCTCCCTCCTTTTGCTGTCCTCTCCTCACAAGCCACAAGCTTTCGGCAGCAAAGGGAAGCAGATGATCCCTTCCCTTGCACATTTTACCTAAGCTGACATTTAACTGAAGTACATCAACCTGTGCCTTCAGGCAACTAACAAATGAAATGCATTACTGTTTGTCCCAGCAACATGGAATCCATGGACAATCTATTAAAGCAAGGAGGAGAGAAGATTCTGACAAAACCAAAAGGGCTGAGTAACAGTCAAGAGCCCTGAAACATCCAGCACTGAACAAAGAATGAAAACAAGCACCTTCAAGCTTGGGATAATTCCTATCTACAACTCCTCTGAAGAGGAAACACTCTACAGAAAATTCAACTTACAGGACAACGGATACATGGTATCTACAATTGCATCCTTCCTTGGGGAGTAAGAAAACCCCGTTTGTACAGTTTTCCAGGAGGAAAAGTCTGGTGCAATCGAAGACAATATCCTAGTAGCATTAACCTACAGACTCTTGCTTTTCTAGGAAACCAGTTCTAAAACCTCCTCTGGTGTTCATGAAAAGGTTGCAGCTGTTCTGAACACCTTATAAAAACAATGTCCTTTTAGCTTATAAGTGACAGAATGAAAATCAATTTCCTACAGAAAGCGAGAGAAGAATAAAAATTACTTTGCATGTTACTATTACAACATACCAACAGTACTAGAGCTAGAAGTATGGAGAAAAACCAACATAGAAGATTACTCCCTCCCACCATCACTTAGAGGAGCCTGCTACAAGAAAGCAAGCTAAGGTGATGACCTGGCTTGAAACAAAGTATATAAACCCAGTGTTCAGACAGGTCACTTAAGTTGTCCTTTGATTTTTCAACCTCTCCAGTACTCAGTGGCGCAGTTAATATCACTTGTATCCAGCCACTCTCGTGAATTCACAGATGTTAGTGATACCTGCTGCCACAGAGCTACCTGCAACAACATCCTCTTGCACAACGGCAAACTCTGCTCTTGTGTAGTTTCTCACTGTCTTCTATTTTAAACAGAAAATGTTAACAAACAGGATAGTTCCTCCACTCACAGCCTCATTTTCTAAAAGCCTTGACTGCTCCTATTCAAGTTCATGACCATGTCAATGTCCTTTAACAAGTAGACAGAGCACAAGTAACCACCACACTCAAGGTCAGGCATGACTGAACAGCCAGCCAGATGCACCAACAATTTACATAGGAACAACACTGCAAATCTGTAACTGAAGGTGTAATACCATTCTAGGGAAGCATGCACAAAAACCCGAGTGATTTTCCAGAACACAAAAAGCACATTTTTAGCACCAAATTCATTACAAGCATTTGCACTGTAACATATCTTTACTCAATGGCCAGAGCTTGGGTGGAAAAGAGGAGATTTCTGAAGGCATACAAGCACTCACATTTGGTGCTACTGCACTGGTGGTTACTTCACTGCCCTAAAGGTGAAACAACTGTTGGTTGACACAGGGACATAGCTTCACAGGAAACCTGGGTGATATTCATACTTGTGCTGGTTTCAGGATTCTTTTCCAGGGTATCATAATTTATATGATATTTGAAGTACTTGAGTATTTCCAGTATCTGGAAATGGGACATTTGGTCACAGAAATACTGACAGGAACACAAATTCCCAAACGACCTTGACTATAATTAACCATCTAATTATAGTGGCATTTGGCCCACCAACACCTTTCTGGCAGCCCTTGGCTGCTTTGTCTCAACAGACACATTGACTGGCCAGAGCTGCCCTCCCTACTGGGAGATAAACCCCTATGTAGCAGGAGGTGATAGCTGCAATACAGGAATTCATATGCCTATGAAGTAAATAAACACTTTTTTTTTCACGACAGGAAGAAAAACCATATAGCAGTGCTGTCTCAGGGGTTTAATTAGCATAGCAGGAACACTGATAACCAGACATCTTATCAGAAACTCTGCTTTCGACAAAACAAATTAGTGTCAATTTAAACAGAACAAGCTGAGATAAACGTGTACATAACTTGCATAACCTTGAGGTTCCCAATGCCTAATAATTAAGTACTGGATCATTTCCCATATTCAAGAGGGAAAAGCTTGCATAAATCAACAGTAATCAAAGGAAAGTTGTTTTCCTATGGGGACGAGAAGGGTTTCAATCCAGTACATTGATTTCAGCTAGTTGTCCTTGGGAAACTGAGCCATGGTAAGGCTCAGGGTTTTTGGAGGAGCTTTTTGAGATCTTCAAATAAGATTGTGAACTTTTCTTTCCATCATTTTAACTTATTTTCTTAAAAAAAATAAAAACAGTCCACACTTCCAAAGTCTCTCATAGACAAAGGAAAAGCTAAGCCCCAGCTTATTATCAGAACTTCCCTTCCAGCCAAAACTGTACTTATCCACCTCCTTTCCTCTGTTCTTTTGCAGCCTTCCCCATCTGCTTTTCCATTGCTATTTATTTTTTATCTCCTGTTTCCAGCAATATTTATCTGGATCTTTGAACTAGCAATGGCTTGATGGGTCCTTATTTATTGATATGGATTTTAACCTCATACAATCTTAAATGGGCTGGATGAGCAGAAAGTGAGGTGGACTGAAAACTATCTGACCCGCTAGGCTCAAAAGGGTGTGATAAGTGACATGAAGTCCAGCTGAAGGAGAGTTACTCCACTACAGTGTTGTTACTCCAGCGTGGTACTGGTGACAATAGTGTTTAACACGTTCATTAACAACCTAATGATGGGACAGAGCACCCTCAGCAAACTTTCAGATAAAACTGGAATAGGTGGTACATAGAAGGGTTGTGCTGTTATCCAGAGGCACCTTTGACATGCTGGAGAAATGTGCTGATGTGAACCTTATTAAGTTCAGCAACAAGAAATTCAGGGCCCTGAACCTGGGGAGGAATCACACCAAGCACCAGCACATGCTGGGGGCCAACTGGTTGGAAAGCAGCTTTGCAGAGAGGGATTTGCAGGTCCTTCTTGTAGTAGACTGCAAGATGAACATGAGCCAGCTGCATGCCTCTGCAGCAGAGACAGCAAATAGATTCTGGGCTGCTCTGGGCAGCTTTGCAAGCAGACTGAGCAAGGCGATCCTTGCCTTCTGCTCAGCACTGGAGGAGCCTCCTCTGCAGTACTGTGTCCAGTGCTGGGCTTCCCAGTATGACAGACACATGGATACAGAATCATAAAACGGTTTGGTCTGGAAAGGACCTTAAGATCATCTAGTTCCAACCCCCTGCCATGGGCAGGGACACCTTACACCAGACCATGTAGCCCAAGGCTCTGTCCAAGCTGGCCTTTAACACTGTCAGGGGTGGAGCATTCACCACTTCGGACAACCTGTTCCAGAGCCTCACTGCCAACACAGGTAAGAACTTTCTTATACCCAACCTAAATCTCCCGTTTAAGTTTGAACCCATTCCCTCTTTTCCTATCTCCTACAGAGTCCCTCCCCAGCATTCTTGTAGGCCCCCTTCAGATATTGGAAGGCTGCTATGAGGTCTCCATGGAGCTTCTCTTCCCCAGGCTGAACAGCCCCTATTTTCTCAGCCTGTCTTTGTATGGGAGGTGCTTGAGCCCTGGCACAAGTCCAGTGAAGGGCCACAGAGACGATTAAGGCACTAGAGATTTGTCACAAAGGGAAAGGCTGAGAGAGCTGGGACTGTTCAGCTTTAAAAAGAGAAGGCTTAATGAGGAATCTGATCTGATGGGAGGCAATAAAGGTTTACCCGAAGAGGCTGCAAAGTCTCCATCCTTGGAAATACTCAAAGCACAACCAGACAGGCTCCTGGGCAACCCACTCTTGCTGACCCTGCATTGAACAACAGAATTGGACTAGGCTGTCTCCAGAGACACCTGCCACCCTCGGCAATTCTGAGCAACAGGCAAAGACATAAATTAAGCTTCATAAGGAGGCAGATGACTTCTAGCAGCGCCTACGTCATCCCTACTACACTTAAAAGAACATCATAAAATTACTCCGTATATTACCCCTTTGCAGTAGGCTCATACCATATCCTTTTGAGAGCTACAAAGGATAGCTAGCAGAACAGGTCTTTCAACTTACACCCAGCTCTAACTCAGTGTTTGCAATAAGCTTTTTTCACCCCAGTTGGTTAATGCAAACTATTTAAGTTCAGCCTGAATTAGAGAAGAAGAAGCAGCAGCAGCAAGAAGTACTCTGTCTACATTCTGGTATATGGCAATCACTGCCTGCAAACATAAAAAGCACATGTTTCTTATAACATGAAGGAATGCTTCTGGATCACTCAGGCCAACTGAGAGCATTTCAAATTCATTCACTGGGCCAAATTCCTTTCTTAGTTACTGAAAAATGGAGCAACATCACTGTGGTTGGGACATGAATTTTAGGCTATTGTAATTACTGTTGTATGCATGAATGTACGCATGCACCCACCTCACATGTTTAGACTCAGTGCTACTTCCATAACTACGCTGCAAGTTTCATAACATGTACTATTTTTTCTTATGGCATTAGCAAGGTTATAGGACTATCCCCTGTACTTCTAGACATGCTGGCTGCAGAGAGCTTGGAAACACAGGCTCTTCCTATACTTCATTTGCCTTTTGCTTTTCTTGTCTAAAAAGCAAAATTCCTAAGTGGCAACTTCTGTGGTTACCACACAATTCTTCAGTGCTTGAGGCTAATAAAGCGAGCTGTCATTCAACCAGAACACTTCGATCCACATCAAGCCTTTCCTTAGAGATAACCAAGGTAAACACAGGTGTTTCAACTTACAATTCCTGTGATGCCCACATAAGTGCTTAAAAATCCTGCATGACTACCACCTGGAACTGTGGTACACAGGAAGGCTCCCCTGAGGCCACTCAGGAACCAGCAACTAACCCCCCCCCCCCCCCCCCCCCCCAATGCAACTTCTGCCATCTGCACCCACCGGCTTCAACAATCATGTGGAAACTGTCCTTTTGACACAAGCAGCTTCGCCCTCCCCTCTTCTGAGCAAAGACCTTGAAGCCCCTTTCCAGTCCTTCTTACCAAGAGCATTCCAAGCTCTAGATCAGAAATTTACCTTCTGCCCCATTTATCCCAAGCTCTACCCTCCAAATGCCACATTTCATAGCTATTTCTGTCCAGCTTTCCCACTTTCCATCTTTAAGAATACACAAGGCTAATACCATAAAACAACTCTTACAGGCTCCACCAGGTTTGAGACCAGGATACCATCATGTCTCAGTACAATTTAAAAAGAAGAAAAAAAGTCTTTGTAAGTTTTGAATAGCTGCCCCACCATTTCTCTACATGCTTTAACCAATCCATCCTGCTTTAACCAGGTGAAACATGGGTTGAGGAATCACTCTTGCAGCAGGGTGCATCCTCCACGTTTCACTGCAAGAGTCCCATTAGAGACAGTAGTGATTTCAGTAGAGTCTGGAAGAAAGCAAGCAGTTTGCGTCCCAGACTTTAACCTCCACCTGACCACTGCCAGATAACTAGTCAGGCTCAAAACACAGAAAACCACAGAGCAGAAAACCCTTGCTCTACAGAAACTAAACACTTCTCAACTATACCCCACCCCTGTCAGCGTTCAAGGCCAGGTTGGACAGGGCTTTGACCAAGGTGTCCCTGCCCGTGGCAGGGGTTTAGAATTGGGTGAGCTTTAAGGTCCCTTTCAACCCAAACCATTCTGTGATTCTATCATGATTCTATGGCTGCAGCACAAAAATCACAAGGTAAAAAACCTCTAAGGGTTCTCTGGCATTAACCATGCCATGCTGACGGTAACATTGTCTTTCATTCATGTCACCCAAATGATTAAAAATATGGTGACTTTCCCTACAGACAAATGCCAACTTCTCAACAGTCATCAGACTGCATGCTGCAAGGTTTCATTCACTCATTCCTGGTTCTGCATATACTGCAATCCTGGAAGTTTCTTTCCATCCTACTGTTATTTCCAAAAGAGAACTTTTTGAACTGGTAGATCTATAGTGTAAGAGCCTACCATTTAACTATCAAGCAATTACATTATTGCTAAGGAAAGGGAATGTTAACAAGCATTACTTGACAATAACCACTGCTTTTGTTTGCACCAGGTTGTTCCAGCAAACATAGGAAAGGATTAAAATTCTCTCCTTTTCATTTTTATCCAAAAAGCACTAGAATTAACTTACAGGATTTTCTTAAAACTGGCAGGAGAATAAATAACCTCTTTGCAGGTGAGGACAGTTCAAAGAAGCCTAAGCTCAAAGTCTGAAAGTTTCTTTTTTTAAAAAAAAAAAGGGGGATAAACCACTCACTTTTTTCTGCTTTGCATCTGTTTCAGGATTGCAGGAAGAAATACTGCATATCTCAGCATACAGGGTAAGCCAATTTAAGTCAAAGCGCTGTCCTACACCCACATATATAACTGCCCACATTACACAGACCTCTCCTTTACATTGTCACTGGCACTTCTACAGCTGGGTAGAAAGCTGGCTCAGGGAGCTGAGATTGAGGAAAACTAGTGTTATTTTAAAGAGGGTAGGGTTAAGTTTTCAGTTGGCTCAGCTCCCTGTCTGGCTGCATGAGAGGCAGGGATAACACAAGGGAGTAAGGAAAACAAGTCTGCCTTCAACCAGCTTTAAGCTCAAACTGAACTCGGCGAGCCAGCTGGAACATCAGGAGATGAAACCTGCTGTGCTCATGCCACTCCCCAGAGACCACGTCAGTGCTTGAGGTGTGTACAACGCACATGTGAGGCAAACGTGCTTAAAAATAAAAAGCTTTGTGAAGAGGTATGAGAAAACACTGAACAAGCAAGGGCAGCTGCAAAGCCCAATGCGGTCTCCTGCAAAAGACACTGTGTCTTAGATCTGGAGGAAGTGGATACACTTTATGGCTTTATTAGCCAAGATTCTGCTTCACCAGTTTGGTTTAAGTCTTTGTGACATTGCCTTTCACACTGCCTGAAAGTCAGCCCCCCACAAACATTACTCCTCACCAAAGCACTTTGGGAGTTCACATAGGAATGGTACTACTGCTGAAGGTGCACGTATCTTCCCTTAAGACAGCAGTCCACCCCAAAAGTGTTTTAAATCAAGAGGACACCACACTGCAAGTCAAACCTACAGATGGTAGGTTCACAGTCCCCAAAGGCCTCGGGCACAGTCTTCTGAACCTAGACCTGCCAAAGTGGATCACTAACTAGAGGTCTGACTAGTCCTGCATCTCACCTGCAATATCAGGAGCCCTAAAACCAGCAGAAGACAGGTAACCTAGCCCAATACATAAAAAACAACACAGACTCAAAAACATAAGGTTTGAGACTCCCTCCAAAACGTTTGGTAATCATTTATTCTGACAACTCCCTCTATTCCTAACCCCTAAGCAAACATCCAACTCTTTTTTGAACCTTGTTAAATTCTTGGCCCTGTCAGCATCCTGTGGTCGACTGTTCCAGCATCTAATTGCAAGTCCTAACTTCTGTAGCTGCCTGCCATGGTCTTTCTCACTTGAGCACTGAGCCCACTCCGCCCACATGCAAACGAAGAATGTTCCTGATAATCCTTTTGAACACATCTGCTTCAGAGCAGAGAGCTGCAGCAACGCAGGCCCCTGAAACCCACATATTAGACCATCAGGAATTGTAGAATGGCAGACCAATCCCTACAGCAGTATTTTTAAGCAGCAATTAATTCACTCTGCCAGGCAAAAAGAAACAGTATTTTTCTGCAAGGGCAGTAAGCAGGGAAGATGAATCAGAACACCAAAATATTAAACTAATATCAAGGAGATTCTCTGGTTTTATCAGAGCACACCTGAATTAAAGATGTGCTCTAGTAACATGGGAGTCCCTAAAAACCAAAACAGACAACACAGACCAAATGTGTCAGGCACATATGCACACTAATGCCGTATCACCTCCTCCCTTGCATCCTGTACATCAGGGAGCCCAACCATATTGGCCAGTTTCCAGAATGAAGTCATATAGTCTGCTATCAGCACTATAAATCTGTATTTCCAGAAAATCCTGATGTCATAGCCTGAGAGTAATTATCAATGAGGAATTATTGATTTTAACGTCAAGTTGTGCAACCACTTGAGGGGAGGAGGAATAGAAAAAAACAGCCAAGAATGAACAGGCTATTCAATGACTTTAAAAACAAATAAGAATTAGTAAGAGTCTTTGAACAATTACAGACATGGCCAAAAGAAAAAGAAATAATCTGATTTTATTCCACTAGAGACTTACTGTTGTGTCCAAATTTCTTACTGTAATTTGCTGGAACAGACAGAAATCACACAGTTCAGCTGAAACAGTCAATATGCATGCAACTGACAATATAAATGGCAGAAGTAGGATCTATTAGACTGAATTTACCCAGCAGATGCTGGAATAAGACATGGAAGGTGTGACCTCACCTAAACGGACAGATGCACCCTGGAGTTCTGAGCAGGTTGTGGGGACAGACAGCATGATACACATGTGCCACGCGATGCCAATATGCACCTACCGAGCTAATGCCAGCAGGAGCTGAAGTCCTCTGCATAACCTAGAGAAGTTCACCAAGAGAAAAAGAGGCAAAGAAAGCTCTTTTATCACACATGGAGACCATGGTTTCATGGCAGCTTAGATGCTGATGTGTTTCAGCCCATCATCCAAGCGGGTGCTGGAGCCAGCACAAAGGAACAGTGGGAAGGGTCATCAAGGTCATCAAGCAGCAACACTCACTTCAGTGCCACACAAGCAAAGCCTTGGCATGAAGTTCTATCAGCTCACTCCTAATGGTTCATCATTATCAGAAAGGAGTGGCCCTGCATCAACCTCCTTTCTTGTACCAGCCCTGGCACTTGTCTGATGGAGCAGTAAACCAAACCAGCTTATTAATGGTAAAAATTAACATGGCACAAAAAGAGTTTTCTGCCAAGTTAAGAAGACAAATCTGCTTCACATAGGGTCAGATAAATGTCAGGCTCCATGAGATGAATGGAGGGGGACAACACACAGAGGAGGAATGCGAGGGGGTGTATTCTCTTTCTTTGGACAGGAGGGAGCCATTACATCAGTTCCAGATGATTACATACATTGCATAACTTGACCCTGAGGAGCCAGACTGTCTCACTGCGTCTTGGAGAAGACATCAACCTCCCTCCATTAGTCTCTGCATTTTGAGTTTTCCAGTTGTGTACAGCATCATTTTAATGTTCTCCTATCAATCAGCATAGGCAAATGAACTACACAAACCCTAGGTAGAACCTGCATGGAAGATGTGAACAACAATCCCCCGGTACTCATCCTACAGGTAGAGGCCAAGCCAAGCACTCTGCTCACATAGGCCAGAGAAGTTTTGCCTTCTGCAAGCTTTCAGAACAAATGCCCTTTAAACCTGCAGCTCTTTAGTGATTGCCTTTGAACACGAAAAGGATTATATAATTTCAAGACAACAAATGTCATTTTGATAGGAATCAAATGTTCATTTAAGAAGGGAAAAAAAAGCAGCATATTTCCCTATTTTACTTTTCCAAATCCTCCATGAGGTGCTAGCTTGCTAGATGTAGCCAAAAAGCAGAACTAATGCATCAGTCTGATCCCTCTATTAAGAAATGATGTATCTAGAACATTTCTGAACTATATTACATCATTCCTCTCCACACAGGCACTGATTAGCAGTTCAGCCATGCACTGGACTGCTGCTCAGATAACAGACAGATTGTATTCAATTTGCAGAAATAGCTCCCTTTCAAAGACATCAGAGAGCCACTATGCAATGACTGCTTATTTGCATTTGAAGCAGGGGACAGTGAAAAGTCACCTTTGTGACCATTCACTTAAAATGGACCGAATCAAAGTCACTGAATAAAAGGTTGCAGTTATTTCAGATGTTCTTAAAATAGCTTTTCTTGACTTTACTATTCCCAGAAGCAGAGACAGCAAAGCACATCAGAGGAGTCCCTTTTATGTGTTTCATTTTACAGACCCCTAGTTATTTTTACCTGCCAGTAAAAACCACCAGCTGAGCCAGCCCAGAAGTCCACAGCCAGCGAAAGTAAGTGTCCTCTTTCCTCACGCCTCCTCTGTGCTCCTGACTAGGTAGTCTCATCCCCATTGGTACTCATTAGACCTCTCCACAAAACAATCCAATCCCCTAGCCCCAGAGCAAACCCATCTGCTCTCATTGCTTTAGTTCACTGCAGGTCTACCAGGCCAGGAGCAGTGATAGGAAAGAAAGATGGAAGGGACAGGGTAGCACCTACTCTAACAGGAGTGCAAGGCTAGGTTAGCTAGACCTGCCTTGTGCAACAGCCCTCTGTGGCATCCCAGTCCTACCTGCCATGCCACTGGTATGATGACCAGCAGCCACCAGCAGAATAACACCCCTCAAGCTTCACATTTGCTCCTACAGCACACACAGAGCTGCAGCCTGAGGCATTGGAGATGCTTTCACTAATAGTGTACCACAAACAGTTGCAGCTTGTGGAAAAGGTCCTTTATTTTAGGACTGTTTGAAGACATTATTAAAGTATCCAAAACCCAAAGGATCCCATTATCACTGATTATTCTTGAAAATATTAACATTTTCTTTTACAGTAAGCTTGTACATAAAAGTCTTCATATAATTTCCTTCTACAAGAAGGACATACGTCTACCTAGAAAGAAGGTTTGCATAACAGGAATATATCTCAGGGCAAGCATATTTAATATCATGCCAGACTTCCCTGTGACATCTCAGAAGAGCAAAGCTCTCTGGGCCTACAGCAATTAACTGCCTTCTATATTGGCGAAGCAAATAATCAATCTAACAATCCCTTCTGCCTCTTTAGTTTTGGACAGTATACCTTCCTGCACAAAAGAGATCACTTCAGTATCTTTACACTGTCACTTCACATGAGAATGGGAATGTAAGGCATCTCCTTGAACTAAACTGTACATTCTACAATTAATTAAACCCCACTTACATACAGGCAACAGACGTCTTAAAACCTTAGAAATTTTGATGGAATCATCCTACTGAGGTCCTTCTAATGAAGACACAACAGTGTGCTTCCAAGGACAAGAATACTGTGGAGACCTTCCTATTTCAGTTCCAAATCAAAAGCTGCCACTTGAGGTCATTTTGAACATTAAGGCCTATTAAGTGAATCTGGTTTTCACTTCATAGGCATCATAGGGCATATAGTTAAAGAAGAATAAGGGAAAAAAACCAGCTTTGGAATTGTCATTTATCTTACTGCTTTCTAACACGCAGAAATCCTGATGACCCATTTCTACTTAATGCTGAATATTCATTAGAACAAAAAACAGCTACTTAACTTTTTTTGCTTCTATTAAGCAGAATGACACGGTCGGAAATCCCAGGTCTTGTTTCAAAGACTCACAGGTGAAACCAAAGGCAAAAATTAACCTAACTTGATAAGAAATTATCTGTTTTGACCCAAAATATCAGCAAACGTGGCCTTTAGGCCAGTGTAAAGTAGTGCTTTTAGAACCGCACATCTCCATTCCATGACCTGTTTTACAACAGCAATACCAGTGGCAGCAGCCCTGGCTGTGGATGTCCCAGGAACCCCAGGAAGCTCCATGGGAAGCAGCTGCTCTTCCACCACTACACATCCTGATGTGAAGTATTATTTTAAGAATAAGGCTCTTCAGGTAGGCAAAATCTAAAATGTCACTGAGAAGAAAAAAATAGAAAGGAAAAGAATACCCGTGAACACAGGAGTCTATCAGCTTTCTGGTCCTTACAGAGTCAAAGACTGGTTATTCTATTTGTAAGAAAAAAAAAATAATGGAGCTGAAGTTTAGTATAAACATGAGATAAGGCACGAGTTTAAGGTCATTTATTACATTTCCTGTGGAAGAATGAAAAATTTTTCTTTGCAGCTTACCATTTTCTTATCCCTGTATTTCATGACCAATATTTTGGCTGGAACAAGTCTAGTGTGTTAAATGAAAAAATTAGATATAAGTGAGGTACAGCAGAGTCCAAACTTTGATAACTGAGACTCAAGGGAAAAAAAGGCATTTGTACACAGCTTCATGCACGTGAGCACAGTCTGGCTTAATTTCAGGAGAAAATGTCCCACAGATGAGAATGTAAAGCGGGATAGCAATAGCTCTGAGCAAAATACCAACATTTAATTGAAATAGCACTTACGATCTCATGAAGAGAACTCTTGCCCCTCCCTTGAGTTACACGGAGTACATGGTATGGCGAGTTTGTGATGGGAGACATCTCGTCATTTTACCATTATGCAGAGGGAGTGGAAATGTACTTACGGAGTAGCCAACACCAGTATGTTAAAGCACAGTACAGCTAGGATCTTGGCATGGATTCCTTCCCTTGTGCTCAAACTGGGGATCCAGCCCCTTTTTCCACTGCATCCCACCTCATACTACTTTTGCTTTTTTGCTGTGCTTGCTCCACCACAGCATGGCACAAGGCATGCAGCTAACTGTGGATCACAAACAGCAACTTAACTGCTCATCAACCTATATGCTCCTTGGTGGCTTCACGGGAACAAGTTCCAGCATACATGGAGAGCGGCTCCTGTCAAAGATGCTCAGCAGAAACTGCCCTATAGATGAGGACTGCAAAGCAAGTTTGGATAGGGGGGCACTGAAAGTAAGTATTATTGCTGAGGGAAAGCAGTCAAAGCACTCTGATGAACATACACACTAGATCTGTCCATAGAAAATGACGATTTCTCAAATACTTTGGAGAAACTTTTCCATTTCATTAAAAGTTCTGAGAAAAATAAGTTACGTAAGCAGTACATGTCCTCACATAAAGACTATTACACTGAGGTCCAAAGACTTACTACCATATACCTGAAAGAGAAGTGAGATTATTCTCATTTTTACTACAAGCTGTCTACAAGTACCAAGGATGTACCTGGTTTGTAGCCTGACATATTAAGCTGAATATAGAGACTGAATAACACCCTTGTGGGCACTGGTAAATATTAAGCTAAAGCACATTCCCCTTCCCCATCCCCATCCTACTGAGACACTGTCTCCACCTATACCTAATATAAAATGAGTAATAGTAAACCATACAACCTACCTTTAATTCCAGGAAACCACCCAATAACTAGTCTTGCAGAACAAATACATTTAGTGTACTATGACACACTTAATTTAGCACATCACCTGATAGTCTAGCCCCCCTCAACCACCTCAAGCTTGAGCAATGCCTCTGCTTCAAAGAATTCACACACTAGAAAATCTCTTTATTTTTTTTAAAACACGAATGCTATCAACCCATATCCCTTCTATGCCATGCAAGGGTGCATTTGTAGTTCCATTTTATGAAGGAAATATTTCAAAGGGGAAGTAAACAGTGTGATGAGCCACAGGAGGAGAAAAGCGCTTAGGAAGAGGGCACATTTATTTCGTTTATGCAGGCAGAGACTTCAGGCAGAGACAGAAACTCACACAAACCGCAAGTTTCATTTAAGGCATGGTAGTACAGACTACAAGTTGGGGAAATGGAAGAGGAGAGAGAGATTTCTGTGGTTTTCAACTGTATAGCAAGTTATTTCTTCTTTTTAATCTGATATTCAGGGCTTGAACACCACAACAATATGCTCTTATCTCAATTTCACTGTACCTTATTTTGATAAATGAGAAAAACAAGCCTAGCAATGCGGATAATAAAGAGTCATTTTAGCACAGTATAGTCTGTGCTTAAAAGTCCTCTGAAAAACTTCAACAGGGTCAAAAATTAGAAGTAGGACAAATTTTGTTTTCCTATTAAGCCCCTTGAGTTAAGAAGGGAGGGGGGAAAACCAAAAGCATCAAAATAGTTGGCATCAAAACAGTTTCTAAACAAAAGATTTGGGAATAGTCTCAGCACTTTTTATCTTTTTCAACCTCAGTTCCTTCTGACGGCTGCTTTCCAAAGAAAAGATCAATTCTGCTGCTTTTAGGGAAGAAAAGCCCCAGATCATTAGCTTAGTCTGTTCTGTTCACCCATGCTTTTGGAAAAATCACTGAACCAAACCAGGAATCAAAGAGCAGAACACAAAATTTGTCCAGAAAGGAACATCAGTCCTGCCGAGACAGCCGGATCTCTGCTCCTGCCACCCCACCACCACCCAGAGCTGCTTCATGGCTGCCCTTCCATTCTGCTCCACACTCCCAAGGGGGTAAGCTGGTCAGCAAAACACAGAGGCAAATCCAGCCGGGACACTTGGTGGAAAACACGAGCGCCTCAATAAATTCTGCTCACATTATCTTCTCCACATCGAATCCAGAACCTAATTTGGTAGCATGCTCTGCTTAAAGACACCAAGGTAAGAGTCTCCTTAGTTCTGGTGTACCTAGCCAGGACAGCTAGTTGAACCAGCACTGTGCCAGATGTTTCCAGATGGAAATTTGTGACGGATTTATGGAGAATGATGCAGCAACCACAGCCATAAGCCTGTATGCTCCAGCGTTACTCAACATGAAGTTGCGGCTCCACAACTGGTAAAGCTGATTTCAGCTGGCCCTAATGTGACCTCACTCCACAACCCATGGGATTTCTCTTCACGTCAACCCCAGAGCCTGCTGGATCTCATGATGAGCCAATTCACGTTCCTTGCCTGCCAGAAGTGCTTTCCCTTTTTTATTTCCCAGATAATTCCTTGGTTATGCTGATCACCCTATTTTTCTTTCATCTTAAAATTGCATTTACCAGGAACAGACAGTAGAGAGAAGTTGCCCATGAGCAGTGGTTAAATATTAATTGACTGGAGGTCAGATTATCTGCAGTTTTTCCCCTTTTTTAAAAAGTATACCTCATCTGTCAATATTTAACAACTTCTCCCTTTTCTTTTGTCCTGTACGCACTATCCTTATCTTTCCCTGTTGCACACTGACCATGATAGCACACATGAGCACAGCCCATTTTCGGCCAACTCAACCAGCTTTCTCTATCTTTACTGTGAGCTCACATCAGCCCTATTGCTGCAGTAAAGTGAGTTAGATATCGAGGCACTGATGCAATTTCACTGCACAGAAAAACTGCTTCATTTTAATTCAGATTTTAAATACTTGATGCAATCAAAACTTTAACCTGCACCTTTGTACGTGGCTTTCTTCAGCAAGCTGAGGTGGTACAAAGTTAGACAAACCACCACAATTTTCTTTGCATGGGTAGGAGATATGACATGAAAAATAAATCCACTCTTCCACCATCTGTCCCATTGCCTAGCATTAAAAGCTAGGTTGAATCTTCATATTCTTCATGCAAGTAGATATGCAAACACCGACAACAACAGTAATTGGATTTAGATACTAATAAAGGCATTTGGCATTTAAAGAACAGGAAGTCTAAGACACCACTGCAGCTCAGTCATCAGTTGATGTGCAAGAGACCACTGAACAAGAGAAATAATTCATGTACCCGAGTGATTAGTCCACAGAACCTTGCAATGGTACCCAGCTTTTGGATCCACCTATTTTTTCACCTGTTGGATGTTACCACAGGCATGCAAGTTTAAGAGGCCCTCTGGAGAAACCTACTTCAGGTAAGTACCTATCTAGAATCCATCAAACTAGCCATTTGGACCCTTGAAATGATAACTACTTGAGACTAATTTAATATGTGAACCAAAGTCTGATTTTTGTCTCCTGCTGTCTTTATTAGGAAATGAAGCAAGCAAATCCCAAATGCCTGCAGTGATATTTTCTGACAGGACACTGCACTTGTCACCAGGCTTTTTGTCTTACTGGTAAGGTGCTAAAGACAACATGGACAAAACCCCCATGGGTTTGCACTTTTTGTAATTTCTGTGCTGCCAGGTAAGAGGCCAAATCTCCCACAGAATATTAAGCCATAGCCAAATCCCCCTCCTCTCCAATGTCAGATCCTGCACCACTTCATGTGCTGGGTTGGCCAAAGAGAATCCATGCTAGCACCTCAAGTCTCTGGACCACCCTGTGTTAGCAAAAAGCAGAGGTGCAGTCAATTCCATTTTAAAGCTCCACTGGACTCTTGACTCCAAAGACAACAGAGCTGTGTGAAGTCCACATTAATCTCTGATCAAACAGCAATTTTGTTTCTGCCACCCATACATCCAAGCACATGTCAGAGCTTGGGAATGATTTTGGTTAAAAAAAAAAAAAAAAACCAAACAAAACACAACTATGCAAACAGAAAAGAAATGAAGCCTCTCATCTCAGTGACTAATATATGTTCCTTACTGCCTTCTCTACCACAGAATGCTATAAATCAGATGGATAACTAAGGAAATGAAGAACAGTGGAGAATTTCAAACTATTGCAATGAAAATAACCCAGCCACCACCCAAATTGACTCCAAATTTAAGTTAATACTAAAACTGGTGATAAGACCCCCTCAATGGCAGGCAGTGAAAAGCAAAAGTATTCTAGTCTAAGTCATCCTGTTTGTACAAATGTATAAATGCAAACACATACTTCCATTCCAATCATCTGCCGTTTGCTACTTTCGTAACACAGAAAAACAAGATCTAATCTCACAGGAGGTAAAGCAGCACGCGTTACTTCAGAACTTCTATCTCCAGTACCTCTTTCACTTCCTATTACAGATAAAAATTCTGTTTACTCAGATGAAGTCAAGACCTAAGGATAAAAAGGAAAATCAAGCTTTCCCTTTAGTTTCAAGCTTTGTTTAGATGACAGAAATCTTCCAAGACTGCTATTACACAGAATGAGAATTGATAAAACCCCGACCGACCTTTTAACCATCCTGCTCCTCAGACAGCTGAACATCCCCAACCCATTCCTTAGCAAACAGAGATCAGTCAGCACCAAGAGTATCAGCAGTGCCTTTCCAGCAGTTTTATTTGTGGTTGGTATCAGGTTGAATGTTTTAAAACATAAGCAATTTTATTTAAAACTTGTGAAACATATTGCTAGGATAATGTGTACTGCAGCACCCTGCCTTTTGGAGCACATCACACCATCTTCTTGGTCTCACCACAAAGTAAAACTAAAGAGTTACTCACTGAAACAAGGCTCAGTGAAAATTATCAAGAAGCCTCTTGATCACTGCGACTTACAATGTCCTGATCCATAAGATGATCATACTTTCCAGGAAGCTCTTTGGAAATGTCCTATTTACACTGCCACAACCGTGATTATCTGCAGTGCAGTGCACTCCAGGTCAGCTTCCAATTGCATACAGTGGGCATAGAGTGGGTGCAATATGCCAAGGCACATTACAGGCAGGGTAAGTCACAGAAACACCCTGTCCTTGAAGAATTGCTCACACACAGAGGAAAAAATCCACCACGATCAGGATATAACAGTGACAACCTAACAAGAAGAGACGATCACTTGTCTGAGATCCAGGTAATATTTGAAAAAGGGATTCTTCAGGAGAAAGGTTTTCCTCGGCACTCTGCTTCTGGTTTAACTTAAAACATGACTTCCCATCCCTTGTAGCTGGCACATGAGTTTAGAAAGAGTTTGCAGAAACAATGGATTTTAAACATGAAACTCAGAATCCAGAAATTTTATACCAAGGTCCGAGTGCTGAAGAGATGTGTCTCACCACCAGTCTCACTGTGAGCAGCGAGATGAGGAGAAGGAGAACACACACCAAGCAATTTTGTATAGTGTCTCACTGGAAACAAGTTTAGGAAAGCATTAAGGTTGCCTGTATTAGCATTTTAATTTTAAAATCCAGCTATATTCAAACAGGTTATAGCCTGAAGTTCCCAGTGAGTGCCAACACCTTCTCAAGCACTAAAAGGTTTGGACAGCATCTAGTGAAGGACATGATTCTCCAGCTGATGTCCAGATGTTTTGCTACACACCTCCCACTAACACATTAAAGGAAAGAGAACCACATAAATCCCTCACAAATTCAAAAGGCTTTTACTGGCATAATAGACTGGAGACAAGACATCTTAATAACATTTCCAAAGCAACAGAGATGAAGGTTCAACACATTTCCTTTCCACACTCCCTCTCCTACAAAATAACTTCGGAATTAGCAAAGCATTGGATTTTAAGCTGAATGGACATACGAGATGAATACAGAGATCCTCCCCAAACACATGTGTTAATTTGCATGATCTTAGCTGTACCCCACACACTAGGAAGGTAGCATAAAAGTCTGGATCACTTCATAGATGCATAATTTCTTTCCCTGTCCGCCTTTTTAGGTTCATCTCTCCCCCTCACTAGCTAAAGGGTCTCAGTCTATACAGTGTTGTGCACCTTGGCAGCAACACTGTTTTGTAGGGCTGGTGATGAACTGAAGAAAAGATCTGACCTGAACATTTTTGGGCTGAGGTTGGGGAGGAGAGAGTGTTGCAATCATTTTCTAGACACACGAGTTCCTCAGTTCTACTCCCTATGCTAGATAAGCATTTCTTCCCAGCACAGTGAGTGACTAGGGAAAAACTTACTAAGCACCAGTAACTTGGGGATGAGAATACTAGAGTCTGCAACATACCTACAATCAAGTTGCCAGGAAAATGCTATTAAACTCCATGTTACAGATGGTGTACTGAGGTAACGATCAACAGCAATGGACAGGAGCCAAACCTCAAGTGCTTCCATCTGAATTACTGCAGATCTATACTTTCATTTTCTTACCATACGCACTTAGAAAACCCCTATTATTTACAACTAAAATTAAATAGCACACAAGATTTTTATTTTTCAAGACCATAAAGACTTCTGAAAGACTTTCAGCTGAAGATCTCTGCACCATCTCCTCCTCACAGACCCAGGACTGTCTGACCCTGTAGTTACCTCTCATGAGAGGTGACTGCAAATCCAGCTTGCCAGCAATGCCACCAAGACCTTGGTCACTTCATACAACGAACGCAAGTAGAACACAAAGGTTCGTGAGAATCTGAGCTTGAAAATAAAGCAGTTTCCAATGTGCTGTTTCAGCCTGGTTTTCTTTTCAATCACGTCTACTACTCCTTTTGTATTCCAGTGACACCCTGTGGCAGTTACTTAGACTGCAGTCTTTCCAAGTCTCACTACTCATGTCGACAAAGGACTACAGGGCTAAAGAACAGCAAATCAGAAAACAGAGAAAGAACACAGCAGCACTGAGTTGCAGGATTGCTGCTGCACCTCATTACTTCCAAAGCATGAAATGCACAATTTTCCCTTGCACAGCAGAGCCACTTACCAGCAACCTATCACAAGCCATCCCCTTGACGCTTCAGCCACAGCTCAGCAGGCAGATTGAAAGGCACTATTCTACCCCCTGCTACACCTCTCCCATGGGCACAGTACATCACTGCCAGGCTGATATAACACGTTGGAAAGAATCTAGCTTTATTGCCTGAGCCTCTCACATCTTCTACTGCAACATCAAACTGCACTTCAAACTCTGATATTTCTGTCTGTACAAGTTACACAAGTGACTTCTGAGGCATATCCAAACTGCATCAATTAGAGGACTCTAGCCTGCCATCATCAACTCCTAGTTTTCACTGCTTTAGAACAGACTCACCTACTACTTCAAGAGTACAATTTCTGTATGCACCACCTACTGAAAGGAAAAGATAAAACCACACCAACCACAAGTGAACTCAAACAGCAGTCTAGTATTCTTACTGTTTGCTCTTAACCTCTATAAAATACCTCTTGTGACAGCAGATGCATTTTCTTTTGGTCTTCATCTCTTTATCACATGAAATACACGTGAAAATTTCATACTCCTTACAGTAAAACATATAGTATGAAAAAAACATACTCTATACAGAGGCTTAAATCAGCTCAAGGTGGATCTCTAACACAAGACTCAGTCAGGCTGGAGGTACTGCACTTCATGACATTTTACATTCAATGAACACATAAGGTCAACCAGGGCATATCAGGCATCTTCTCTGAAATTATGTGCCAAAATTACAGTTAGTAAATATTGTGGAACATGAGAAAACTTAGACATGTGCAACACAGGTGAAAGTACCCAGGGAGCTCTTCCCTTCACACAAGAAGAAAACCTCCAACAAAAAAACTGCACACACACCCAAGACATCAGCCCACTAAAGGCACTCACACTAGTGCAGCACAATCTTCAGAAGTTCTCAAGTGTCTTAAGATGGCTGGAGGATAGTTTCCACCATAATAGACAGATAGACAGACACTACCACAGAGTATGCCAAGGATGACCACAGTTTTCTGAAGGCTGAGTAGCATCTCAGCAGCTCACGCCAAAGGCTGTCTGGAGCCCCTCAGCCCAGCATGCAAGACCAAGGAATAACTAAGAGGGAAGTGGATAAATAAAAGGAGGAGAGCCAGAGTAAAGGCAGTAGTGCACATCTCGGTCTCCAATCCCTTCTGAACTACAAATTCTTCGAGCTTGTGGTTATTTAATATAGAGTATATAAACAGACAGGTAAGCATGAAACCTCTGGGGTTGTTCCCTCACAGATTCTTGTGCCCCTCCTCACTGGCAGAGCATGAGACTGAAAAGTCCTTGACCAGAACAAGTGTTACTGAGCAACGACTAAAACATCAGTATGTTATCAGCATTAAGAAAAAACACAGCACTGTACCAGTTGCTAGGAAGAAAATTAATTGTATCCCAGCCAAAACCAGGACACGTTACTGATTTCTAATGGCAGATCTGTCCTGGAGGTAATGGCAAAGTGGCCTTTGGCATGTCTAGCTCATTTTCATCTTACAGAATCACAGAATCATAGACCATGAGGTTGGAAGGGACCTAGAAAGATTCATCAGGAACACTTGAGTAGAGCACATTAGCTCCTATACATTATCAGTCACATGCATCTGATTTCCAATCTCTCTTGACATAAACAAATCACACCATCTGTAAACATTTCTAATCACACTATATATTTTTGATGTTAGAAATAATTACTTTCATTTCACCTTAACCAGTTAATAATGATTTCAAGGTACACTGGCAAACATGCAGGTACTCTTCCTCAAAGTGTGTGGCAAATCTATAAGCCAGGACATGGTTAACTCCTTACCACCAAGATATTTTTCCCTCAGCACATCTTCTAATGTATCCAAAGGATGGCTGCACCACAAGAGCCATACAGGCCAGCTGGAGAGCTCTGTCACAGAAGCTCTGTGAAGGTAAAGGAAGGACAATCTGCAGGTGATTGAGATGACCAGCAAAGTTTATTCACATGCAGCAAGATGGTGGGGAGGAGCCATACATGCCTGTGGAGTTCCAGACAGAAGCCACAGCTATTTGGAGCTCAAGGGTACCTACCCCGGAAAAAGGAGGCCAGGCTAACTGTCTAAGCAGATATACTCACACTCATCCTGTTGATCCGCCAATACACAAATGATTCTACACAGTATGGAACAGCTTGCAAAGGGAGAGGGGGGAAATGGTCGACAACTGATTATCCACAGTCCCCAATACTCTTCCAACTGGTGCTGAGCATATTGTCTGGATAATATCTAACCACAGACTCAAATCCTCTCACACATAAAATTGAGTTAGTCCAGATCTCCAAATAGTCACGAACCACTGAGGAACACATGGAAATAGGACATCACCATCATCTTCCTCTCCTCCAGCTACCTTTTGAAAGGAAAGTTCCTCTCCTCAAAACTGAGGCATCTTCTAGGTTGTGTTTTCATGAGCTAGTTTCAAGTCATGAAGCCGTAACAGAGAAACAGCTCTATAATAAAGAAAACAGCTCTATGAGCCTAAATAAATAAAATACTAATTAAAAAGAAAAAACTAACCAACACCAAAGCAAAACAAAACCAACCAGCAAATAAACAATCCACCAGCAGATGTGCATCCACATTATCATTCTTGGTATTTCTTTCTGCCCAACTTGCTTACTGTTTGTAACAAGGTACATGAAAATGAGCAAGAGGTCCATCCAACAAACCTGGATGTTGCAAATTCTCTTGGAGCCCTATGCCCTCAGCAGTACTTTCAAGCATGCAATAAACAGATCCTCCATGTAAGGTATAAGGGCAAAACTAAAAAGGATTGAGGTACCGGAAGGAGTAAAGAATTACAGGAACAAAATTCACTACCATATCCTATTAGCTAAATTCCCTAGACAACAGAGAATGGAAGAAGTAGCATACAGTGGAATAAGGGAAAAAAGAGAGGATGTAAATCAGCATAAAATACTGAAGAGTGAGATGTGACCAAATTCATTGCTTTAAAGGCAATAAACTCTAAACACCCATCCTTCCTCTACTTGCTATGCCAGAAAGATAAATACACTGATATTTTTCAGACAAGTAGTCTTCTTGCCCGAAAAAAGTGACCTCATAAAAAAAATTATAAAGGCATAAACAATCCTTTCAAGCTGCCTAACACAGGCTTATGTTTCCTGTGACTGAAGGACAAGAGAATATCAGCACAGCATCAGTACAGCAGCACAAGTTTTACCACTATTCTCTCTCACAGAAAATTTCTCAGCATCTCCTTTTGCTTCTCTGCTGAAGACATGCATCAGCTAGAACAAAAATATCACTGCCAAGTTTTCACTCTAAACCATACTGAGAAACAAAAAACAACACTCCTTATGCTGAACCTATCTTTCAAGACTCTGCCATGTAACTTCAGTTTCTTTCTTACATTACTGCTAGGTAATCTGTACCCTACATTCTTCAGAGAAAAGGCCTTGTTTTTTAATTTGTGAAATACATTTACTGATGAACGAAGAAGCAATGTAAATATGGATAATGGGCAGCATCATAAGGAAAGATCTCACTGGGTTAGCCATAACCTATTCATCTACTTCTAATTCATGCCTTGACAGGTCTTGGCTTAATGTGTGCTTAACAATACACCTATTTTTGTTCCTACTATCAGGCTTTTGTTTACCTTAGGTCTGGTTGACCTTAGCTCAGAATAGGAATTGTATCTGTACTTGGATGACTAGTTCTTGAACAGTCTCTTCTATATTGGTAACACACACCAATAGATCCTTCATATGTATCTACCTTTGTTTACCATAACACTTCACTGCTACCAGAAAGACAGACCTCACTGTTCTTGAGGCTTGAGATGCTGACGTTCTCTGGAAGAACACAGTGAGCATTCTGTTTTCACAACACAAACTTAAAACCTAAACACCTTTTCAAAAGCTTTGGGAAGCTCTGTAAGAATGTTTAATTCCTTACCCCACCCATCTTACTTGAATCACCAAGAAAAACTGCACGGAAAAAAATATTCATCATTCACTTTTCAACTCTATCCGTTGCTTCCTCACTTAACTGTGGTCATTAATCATCCTTAATTTAACACTCTTGTTTCATGGTGGCCCATCTGTCAGTAAAGATGCTCTAACTGCACTTTGCCAAGTGGATCCCATCTCTTGCCAACAGTCCTCAATCCTCAAAGAGGATCTCCTGGTCATAAAAGCTAAATCTCCAGTCAGACGTGATACTTCACAGATCCAGTAAGTTCTTAGCAGTCCTACACTGTAACATCTTAAGAGCTTTCTGCAGTCACGACCACACAGAAAATTGCATTTTTAGGTTTTTTCCTAACACCTTCTTAAGACGGGCTGCTTTGTTCATAACCTGCAAAAGTATCACTGTTTTGAAATGATTACTCAAAGTAGATGACGTTGATTTTATACACGGCTGGTGATGACATCATGCTATGAACAGACTGTAAGAACCAGGGATGAACAGACAGAAGTTTCATTTTCATGCAAATACCCTCAGGAACCCACACAAAGGAAAGAAACAGCACATCACATTTGTTCTGTATCGCTTACAAGGTGGTCTCTACAGGGAATGCTTGCAACCAGGAAGAAGGTTGGAGACGTCCTCTGCTGCTCCCAGGAGTGTAGATTATACATTTTCCTTTCACTAAAAAGCAACCAAAAACCATCCTCTTGTTTCATCAAACAGTGAAGTCCTCTTCTAACATTTCTACCAGAACTTTTTTTGCATACAGGTAAAAGAAATATGCATGCATGACCTCTCTGTACTCCAAATATATAGCAACTTCAAGCACTTCACTCCCAGGTGTATTCCTTAAGAGTAGTTAGACTAGTTTTCTTCTCCTCTCAGTTTGAGTGCGACTGGGATTTGATATTGGCAAATGGCAATATAACAGGCGTCCCCAGGGATCTTTCCTAACCCTGTTGTTAGGGGAAATTCCCCTTTCTGTCCACGTGAATACAGACCAGAGAAGGCATTCCCTACCATTATAAAAAAGACATGCTCCAGTCCTTAACTCGCCATAGGAGGCAGGACACAACCACTTCAAGACAGTAGTACTTACCCCAACCAATCATACCCATGTCCAATCATGTCCAACAGGTTCAAACACTGGAATCAGCAGATGCTTAAACGCTGACCTCTCAAACGCTGCTTATTACGCATGCTCAGTAACCATAACACAACTTCAAAGAAGGCAAACATTACTCAGAAGGACCCTACAGAGTCATAGGTGTAACTGAGGTGCAACATCTGCTGCAGAAGTCAAGGAAAACCTAGTATGAAAGATGTAACAGAGGTCACACTGGCATTTGCTTCCAAGTGAGAGTGTACAATGCTAAAGACCTCCAGCTTCACCGATCACAAGCTCAACTCAATATGGTTAAAAGAGACTAGTGCTTTTGTCTCTCAAAAAAGTCTCTTCGTGACTATGTGCTTCCCCAGTTCATTAACTATCTGGCTTCTTTTGAGACTTAAAAGCAAAATAAAATCCCTTGACTTCGCTTAGCCAAGGAGAAAGCAAAAAGAACAATGAAGCCCACCAGGGCTCTAAGTTCACCTCTTCAGCATTCCAAGCTGGTAGATCAAAAACCACAAGCTTTTAGTATTAGCTCCTAAAAGATCTACAGTATCCTTCTCCATGCCAACATTATCTTACGTGTTAAGAAAACAGATTAAAAAAGCCAGTCCAAAACAGAAATCTTCTCAAGTAGGCCTGTGGCAGATCTGGGGTCTCTCAAGAGTCAACTCACTCAATAGTCCACACTGCTTTCAAGTAACAAGAAGTATCTGAGGCTGAAAAAAACTCATCTTTATGTGCACATCTTAATTACACAAGTGATTAAGCATGCAATACTCCATGCAGTCACCAGATGTCACCACATCTCCAGAGACTCAGGGAAATTCAGCAGACCAATCAACAGCAAGAGAAAATCTTATGTATCCCATACACAGCTTCAGGTCCAAAGTAAGACTAGAAAAAGCATCTCAGTGACCAAGACAACTTCCCACCAAACAATGCATGCATGTTTAGGAGTTAAAGGACCTGCACTGGCCATCTATGCAGTGCCTTCCAATCTTTTTCTAAGCGTCGCTACTCTTTCTTATTTCTCACTTCCCACCTCAAGCCCTGTTTCCTTACACCTCAAATACCCATACAGGAACACCGCCTCGGAAAGCGATCACCAACCCCGGTTCCTGGTACTTCCACAGCTCTTGCACAACCCAGATTCACTCACCACATTTAAGGCTGGGGGGAACTGAAACTCTTCGTCATCGCGTTCTTACGCATACACAAAGAACTCGGTTTCAGATGTTAGTGCATCTTCTAATTTGGTCTTTCAAATTAAAACTTCCTTATTTCTTTTCTGGATTGGGGTTCCAGCACTTACATTATAAACTGCCACTGGCAAGGTCCTGGTTCTGCCTTTTATACAAGGCAAGACTCCAGCAAATCATGTTCTGCCCACCCATAACGACCCAGCCTGCGGCTGACATGAACGCTGTGCCAGCACCAGTGACCTTAACAGTCCATTCTAAAATGGCAGTGAAAGTGTCAGGAATAAATCAGATACAAATTTCTATATCACTCTCTGTAAAGCTAAAAAAACCCCAGCAGTATAACCAATACACACATTCTCTCCTTGGTCAAGTGTGACTGCAGTACCAGCCCCCAAAACATCCATGTTTGGTTTTCTCCAATTTAGTGGCCTCCCTATCTTTCTGCCCCTTCAGCTGGAAACAGTGGTCAGTGCTGCACACACCTAGACCCCCATGAAGCAGTACATAACCAATATCTGTCCCAATGGGCTATCATAGCATTCATGTTCCAAGTTCCAGTCATGTTCCAAGGTCTACATCCAGTAGACGCAAGAAAAAAAGAAAAATAAACAAAAAAGTAAAGAGTTCCTGTCCAAAAAGTGATGTGATGTTACACCACTTCTAGAGATGCCTGCAGGGCAAAGTGGCTGCCATATCTTCCCAGTGGCCATGCGTGACCCAGTGACACTCAGACCAGTAGTGCCTAAACCCTCGGCTGTACGAAGCCACATCACTACTCCCACTAGCAGGGATGGCTAAACATCCCAACTCCTTCCTCTCTGTCAACGCAGGCACAAGCAAGTGCTGCAGCCGACACAGGAACGCACAGCAAGCCTCACATTTTCAAAAAGCATTGCCTCACCGAGTATCCACTCACACAAGTTTGCTGACCCACACTGTTCCAAGTGAGAGGAGCTCAGCAGCAGGCTGCTCCAGACAGCTTCCTCCCTAAGGGGCTTTCAGATACTAAGCACACTGCAGGGTCTCCACAAAAAGAGGTAGCGAGAAGTCAGACTACAAAATATACAAACAGTTTTTGGTAACTGTAGGCTTGACAACTCTGATTTAAATCTTCACTTCCCTTTGAGCAGAAGGAACAAATAATATAGGAGAAGAAAGAGAAAGAGACAGAGAAAAAGAAACAAAGCAAAAAGACATGGAGGGAATTTACAAAGTCCACTGATACAAAGGGATGTTGTCAACACAGGGCTCAAGGACCCACACTAGCCTCAGCCCACCCACTCCACAAAACAAGAACAAAATCTGCTCTGTGTTATAAACTCCCACAAGATATCTTGATTTCAAGCAACTGCACCCATACACAGGTAGCTATGACTCCAAGAAAGTAACACACATATGTTGTTAAAAGCCTAGAGCCAAACTGGAGACTGCAGTCCATTATCTATCAGAACATAACACAGCCCTTCTCATCAACCAGCAGTACAGGGCAAGCTGGCACGCTTGGAGCTGTAGCGTCTTCGCAATAGATGGGTCCACTGCAGTGAGCATTACCAGCACATCTCTAAACCAGTTCTCACGCTATTTAGAAGGCTGGGAATAATTAAAGTAAGGTTTGAAACAAGACTAGTGAAAAATATACACGGAAGCATGAACATCAGCAGGAACCTCGGAATACACAAAGCACACACTCCATTAGGTACAAAACAAAAAAATAAGGCCTTTAAAAACAGCAGAAGAACAATCGCTTACCTTTCAAAAGGGGCTGGAAAGTTGGAATTTCCTGCAGTTTTATGACATCAGGATCATTGCTGACGTTCCGAGAGGATTGCGTCCCTGGGGCTACCACCACAATGTCATCCATTTTTGCTCGCTGCTTGGCTGGTGACGGAGATGCTGGAAGGATACGTGAGGTAAAAGGTACAATGAGATCAAGGAGATTCCATCAGAATTCAACCCTAGGTGACTGTCACTATATTTAACACAGCTCAGGTACATTTTTTATAGGACAAGCACATTACTGAGACCACCGAAGGGCCACAAGCTCCCTTCCCCCCCTGTAAGAACACGTTATGCTCCGCACAGGTCTGTCAAGACCCGGGAAGCGCAGGTTATGACACACCTGCCCCACTGACACCCCCGAGCTGCGCACGCCGCTCCCCGTGCTCCACGCCAGCCACCAGGAACAGGGCCCTCACCCCGCCGCCTCTGCCTCCCCCGACCCAGGCGGTGCCGCCTGAAGAAGGCCCGGAGCTCTCCCGCCCTCCCGCCCAAAGGAAGGGCCGCGCCGCCACCAGCTGCAGCCTCGCAAGGGAAAGCAAAGGCGTTCCCTTCTCCACAGCAACCGCCTCCCCGCCGCCAGGCCCCTGCAGCGAAGCGGGGCTCCGCACCGCCACACCACCGCATCCCCTCCCTCCGTGCCGCCAGCGGGAACCCCGCTCTCCTCCCGCCCCGCCCCGAGCAACCACCTGAGGCGCTGGGCTCGCCCGCGCGGCTCTCGGCCTCGGCGCTGTGCTCCGCTCCCATGGCCGAGCCCTCCTGCAGCGCGGGGGGCAGCAGCGCTCCCCCGGCCGCCACCGCCGCCCGCCAACGGGGCTTCCGGCTGCGCCGGCCGGCGTCTGCGCCCGGGTCACGGGCAGGCTCCGCCCGGCGCGGCGGGCAGGCGGGGCTGCGCCAAGAGGCCGGGGCCGCAGCGAAGGGGAAGGGGGGGAGTGGCGGCTCTGAGGCTGGGAGCCGTCTTTGTCACTGCCTCCCTGCGCCTGCGGGGAGCCCTGCCCACGGCTCGGGCCTCCTGCAAGCTACCCAGCCGGAGCGGCGGCGAGCGCGCACCGGGGAGGGGGGAAGCATGGCGGGGAGAGAACACGACTCGGAGCAGAACATCGCTAATCTAAGTTAATTACGGGTATAGTAATCAAAGGGCTGGAGCACCTCTCCTATGAGGAGAGGCTCAGATAGTTGGGGTTGTTCAGCCTGCGGAAGGGAAAGCTCCGGGGAGATCTCACAGCAGCCTTTCAGTTCTTAAAAGGTGCCTGTAAGAAAGACGGGGGGATACTTCATAGCAGGGCCTGTTGCAATAGGACGAGGGGTGATGCTTTTAAACTAAAAGAGGGTTGGTTCTGGCTGGACGTGAGGAACAGATTCTTTCCAGTGAGGGTGATAAAACACTGGCACAAGCTGCCCAGAGAGGGAGGATGCACCATCCCTGGAGGTATTCAAGGCCAGGCTGGATGTGGTTCTGGGCAACCTGATCTAGTTGAAGGTGCTCACTGCAGGGGGGTTGGACTAGATGAGCTTTGATGGTCCTTTCCAGCCCTGCGATTGTGTATTAATTTTCCTGTCCTAAGTCAAACCGTTCAAACCCCGGCATGCTGAGTCTTCATCTCATACTGCCCAATAAATGATCCTGAATGTCTTTTCCAACCTGAACGATTCTGTGACTCTATAAAGCCACCTCCAGCAGGTGGGCCGTGCTGTACTCCCATGGGTTGCTTGATGGGCTCACAGACATCACCCCCCCAAAAACACTGCAGCCCCTTGCCTGCAGCAGGGCCCCAGCAGAGTCACGTGCAGGGAACAGCCATCCCAACTGCCTTTATCCTTGTGCCGAGAAGCAGGTAAAGGAAACATACTCTGAGATTTCAGACTTACTGTTTTCATACTTGACACATTAGAAAAGAAGCCACACAAATGTCTGTGATAGAGGAATTGCCTATATATCATCATAGAATCACAGACTGGTTTGGGTTGGAAGGGACCTTAAAGATCACCTAGTCCAACCTCCCTGCCAGAGGCAGGGAGACCTTCCACTAGACCAGGTTCCTCCAAGCCATGTCCAATGCAGCCTTGAACATTGCCAGGGATGGGGCATCCATCAGAATGGAATACGGAATAAAATACAGAACAGTGCTTGTGTGTGCTAGCTGCTGAACAAGTCTGTTCTCTGCTCATGCATAATGCCCAGCATCATCAAAAGCTCTGCCCTGAACTCAGCATCATTTCTCTTGGCTGCCTTTGCTAATTGCCACCACACTTGTATTTAACACAAAAATAACGCTACTATCTCATGGGAACCACGCCTCACAACTGTTACCGAGATCACGGCTGTGGGAAGGCAATCCCAGTCCAACACCACCTTTTTCTAGCTGTAGGCAGCACTCTGCTTTTGTAACCTGATAATAATAGACCTTTCTTTCAACTTTCCTGCCAAAATAACAAGTAAATAGTATGAAAACAAAATAATTATTTTGGGGGAAGAACCAACTATTGTTGGCACAAGTCGGTTTACAAACTCAAGTTCCTAATCTGCAACATGCACACACATAATTAAAGTCACATCCATGAGTAGTCTCAGTGGCTTGTAAGGGAGGACTGGCAGTGTTTAAACATAAATGCAGCATTTCCACGTAAAGTGCATGATGTCTGTAGGACTACAGCCTAACCAGTGCTTGCCATAAGGTCATTTGACATTATCCATCTCAGACAAATGTTTAAACTAGCTGCTTTGTATCAGCATGTTTACCTTCAATTCACATCCTTTCTGCTCCTGTGTAATGGACAATTCACTCCTCTCTGAAGTGTTTTCATATATTATTTTGAAAGTGTGAATTTGCCATACATCACCACCCCAAAGAGTTTTGATCTATCTGTCAACCAACGTGTGTCTACCACATGGAAACCATTTTAAAAATAAAGGTATGTATTAGTGTATTAGATGTGTAAATGAATTCTTAATTTTGTTTCTGATGTGGATATAATGCAAGTCCTCTGTGGCATCCTGTATCAAAGCCCTAAGTGAATGTACCTGAAACAGTGTACAGCTATATCTGCATTAGAATATATACATCTGATGTTTTACCTATATTACCATAACCCAAGTAACTTAAGGATTTTGGCAAATATATTATGCCATTTCTTATCTGTTTAATTTTTCCTTTATGACTTACTCAGTATATTCAACATACTCAGTACTCAAAACATGCAGTCATGTCATCCCATGCTCTCTCTTTTGCCCTTAATCATATTATGTATCACATCAGCCCTTCTCATATTCCCATAATCATTTACGACTGTCTCACACAGTAGCCTCTGCACAGGTCTTCACTATCATTCTGGTACCCTGACACCCCTAACCCTTAACATTATCCCAACAGTCCCAGTGAAGAACCTTGCAGTTGCAACCACTCCAGCCAGACCTTTAGCCTTTTTTCTTTTCAGCTTCTTTAAGCTTGGCTTCTTCCACTGCCACTATGTAAGCAAAGGCAGGTGGCAGCTGGGAGTCTGCCTAATGCATAGCACAGGTATTATTTGTGCTTGCTGTTAGTACTCAGTCCTATAGATCTATAACAAGTAAATAGTATGGAAACAAAATAATTATTTGGGGGGAAGAACCAACTATTGTTGGCACAAGTCAGTTTACAAACTCGAGTTCCTAATCTGCAACATGCATACACATAATTAAAGTCACACTCATGAGTAGTCTCAGTGGCTTGTACAGGAGGACCGGCAGTGTTTAAACATAAATGCAGCATTTATATTTGTCACTGTGTGACACAGTTCATAGGTGACACTTAAAATGTTCACATTCTCTTAGAGCATTTTAACAGTGTATAATTGTAATAATTGTACCAGCTTATGAAAAAAGGGAAACCTGGCCACCAAAAGCATTCCTCTGCATTTCCAAAACTGAGAAATACACATTTTCTTAAACAAATGCAGGTGAAAAATTGAGGAAAAAGTACCAAGAATGCAAGAGTCACAATAAAACATTAGGAATTGCCCCCAGTTGGCTATGATGTGCAATGAGATGATGGGCTCAGTCTCTTACAGCACTGATGTCCAAATAAAAGCCAACACAAAGCTGTATTAGCAAAGGAGACGTGAACTGACTGAGCATTAAGAACAAGTCAGCCATTCATCCCTTGGCCTGGGTCCATGGTGTTAGGCATGGTGAAGGGCAGGCAGCATCGAGCAGGATGTGCCCCCACTGCTGCTGCTGGCACTGCACCCCTTCCAGGGATCTCAGAGAAGGATGAAATTTCACCTCAACTTATGTTTCTTTCCCCACTATATAAAAATCTGTGGACAGGCTGGAGAGGGTCCACAGAAGGGCCACAAAGATGAGCAAAGGACTGGGAAGCCTGCCTAGGAGGAAAGGCTGGGAGAGCTGGGTTTGTTCAGCTGGGAGAAAAAAAGGCTCAGGGGAGACCTTACCATCATGTTCCGGTATTTAAAGGGTGGCTACAAAGGTGGAGTCTCCCTTTTTACAAGGAGCTGCATGGAAAAGATGAGGGGTGATGGGCACAAACTTCTGGGGAGATTCCAACTGGACACAAGGAAAATTTTTACAATGAGAACAACCAGCCCTGGAATAATCTCCCCAGAGAAGCGGTGGATTCCCCAACATTGGACGCTTTTAAGATTCAGCTGGACAGGGTGCTGGGACAGCTAGTCTTGGTCATGCTTTGCCTAGAGGGGTTGGACCACGTGAGCCTTAAGTTCCCTTCTAACCTGGTAGTTTATGATTCTATGAGATTCTTTCAAATAGACAGCAGATGATTGCCAGACACAACCAGACTCCCTAGTTTCATTATACTACCCAAACCATTACCATGTGTAAAATAACCTGCCCTTTGGTATCTCCTCAGGTAATGGACTACGGTTAAAAAGAATATGTATTTTATTCACAGACAACTGTGTTATTCTAACTATTCATAGCATGCTCATCCTTTTAAAGATGAGAGACCTGAAAAAAGAGGAATATATCTTAAAACCTTTTTATTCCTTGCACTCCTTACGCTCTGGGCCAGTTTTATTCTGAAACGTTATGTTCCTCCCTCCCCCAAAGAAAACCAAACCAAACCAAAAAACCCCAACAAAACAAAGAGGAAATGAAAGATAAAGGTTCCCAAGCAAAAACATTACTTAAGCAATCCATTGCACTAAAGCTGTTGAGGGCTAAGCCTCCAGTCCATGCTTCCAGGAGACAGGCTTATCCGTACAACACCCTTTCAGCAAACACCCTGTGCTTGGCTACGATTTGAAGAGGATTACTCAGGTAGTAAAGAGATGCTTACACATTAAAATACACACATGTGCATTTAGACCAGGATATGCGTATTAATCGCTTTAATACAGCCTCCAAAGCCGGATCTCGGAGGAGCGGCAGGTCAAGCTGCGAGCAGAACCACACCAGCCTGGCCCCCACCGCCTCCACCTGAAGTGTTTCTACGGGTGGTTTTTCCATTACCCCCTACGGTCGGGACGAACCCCTGGGCCTGCGGGCGGCTGAAAGAGCGGACGCATCGCTGCAGCCACGCCGGGACAGCGGGAAGGAGGGCAGGTGAGCGGGCAGGAGGAGGGCAGGCATGCGGCCCGGGCCCGCCTCCCTCGGTCCCTCCTCCCGGACGTACCGGCGGCCCGGGGCAGCCGCCGTTCCCTTGCGGCTGCTTTCCCTCCCGGGTTGTGTCGGAGAAGAGGCGGGCCCAGCAGAGCCCCCGACCTGAGAGACCATGCCCCCCGGCTGCGGGCTGTGGCCGGTATGCCTGCTGGTGGTTACCGGCGTGATGGCGGAGCCACCCCCGGGCCGGGAGTGCTCCGCGGAGAGGATGGAAAACACCATCATCGATATCAACCTCTCCTTGCCCAAAGGCGTCCGGGGAGCGGAGCCCATGTACGTCCCAGCCCCCGAGGCTTGTGTCCGCGCCTGCTGCTCGGGGGTGAAGTTCTCAGGTAACCCGTTCCTCCCTGGCCCTCTCTGTTGGGAAACCACTTAGGGAGTTGGGGCTCGCGTGCTATTCGAGTTCTGTCCTCTGTATTCAGCGTAGAAACGTTGATTTATCCCTCCGTGAGCGCTGCGATAGGTAACAGCTTGCGGCCGCTGAGCCTGCTTTCCCGAGCCTGAGGAGAGATCTCGGTGCAGGACCCAGCAGTGCTCAGGAAAATAGTTGCAGCAAAGAAACAGCGGTAGTTTTAGATGTTAAAACCCCTCAGATCACCAGACTCTGAGATGTGTAAGCTGTGGTTAGCAAATGCATTGAGTGAGTAACTGACATTTAGTAAAGTAACTGACATTTTACGCTACGTTTAAGGGAAAAATAAGGGAGTGCTTACCCTTCTCTGAGATCACTGGTTTGCATCAAGCTTTTGTAGCCGTAGAGAGGCAAGTAGAAATGACGTGGTAAAGGTGACCCCATAGGCAGGAATGAGCCAAGCAATTCCTGGGATGTGATAGGGAAAAGTGTATAAATAATTTCTTCCCCCATGCGCATATCGAGGATGTTCTCCAATTTATCAGGATTTGTAAGCAAGAAATTAAAAAGTGGTGCCAGTGTGGTAGGAGCAAGGGGAGGTGAGGGACTAGACTCATTATTTTCCTAAATTCATCTGTACAGGAAGAGGAAGGTGTGACCTTCTGTGTGTTGGCCCTGGGCCATTCTTTTGCAGTCCTGGGCTGGTTTTCCTGTAGGAATGTTATGTCAGTAGTCTTCCTGTTACTCACATGAAGAAAATTTAATTTAACAAACTAGAGCTCATTATCAAGACTCTATAAAAGTTCTTATTGCTGAAATATGTATCATGTTTTGCAGGAGACAAGAAGTGCAATCTGATGATTTTTGATGCTCGAAGGACAAGCGCACATCCAAACTGCTACCTGTTTTACTGCCCTAGTACTGAGGCTTGCCCAATGAAACCTGCGACAGGACTTGTGAGCTACAAAATAATTAGAGGTAAATAACAGTAGGAGCCACCAGTCCCCAAACTAGATGGGTTTTGCGCCTGTGAGTTTTAGTTTTCTGTGACCAGAAAATGTTTGAGGGTTGCTGTTCTAGTAAAATGCGCTAAGGCAAGCACTGTAGTTTGAAAATGCCGCTCTTTTGCTTTGTGGATGTTGGATGGGCAAGTGCGTGGTGAGCTCCTGTGTGGACTCTGCCTCATTGGAGTAACATCCTGACCCTTATGAAATTCCTTCACATTAGATTCAGAAATCCATATAGTTTTCCCTTGCTTAAACCAAACAGAAGCTGCTTCCATGTTAGTGTATTCAAGAAGGAAAATTTCCTGTACATAATGCTAAAGAGTATCACTGCAAGCAATGGATGATGCCCTTGTAGCCATCTCTGTATTCTAAGGAACCATGCTACGCTGATGAACACCATATACACGCAGTCAGAAACTTTGAGCGAATGCTGGGCAAGCCTCAGAGCACCACTGAGATGTTGTTGTGATGGCAATAGTAATGGTTATTTTCTGCTTCCAGTCAGGGAACCTGAAGCATGGATGCAAACTGCCTAAATTCAGCTTTATGGCATGTGGGCTGCATGCTCAGAAATTTCTCGCTGTCTGTCATGTGCAGTGGGATTTCTTATAGCAACCTGTACTTGTTGGCTGATGTTGACTTGCACTAAACCTGTTTGAACAGTTGAGATAAGAAACTGATAGGCTATCCTCCTGCCAAGAGTTCACAAGGTGCTTTCGGTGTGGCTGCTTGAGAGAGCAGATATTTCCAGAGACTGATCCTTTGCTGAAGAAGAGAACTTTTCCAAGAAGAACTATGCAACAGCAGGATATGTAGAAAGATTATTCACATACATTACCAAATACTTTTGTGCAAGCACAATCACACAAGATTTGGGCAAAAGCAGTGTGTAACAAATGAACTGCATGCCTGTAAAATTATCACTGGAACTGTTATTTTCTCCAGCTCTTTTTCCCCTTGTTTCAAACAAACAAGAAATGTAATCATGCATGTGCTTTCATCCTGCATGTAGTGTAATGCTTAGTTAACAACTTGGTTGTGTATTCCTTCTCTTTTAATTTTGCATGTTTTTAGCTTCTGTGAACATTGAATTGTGAAAAGATTATGCCAACTTGTTTTTATGTTCCTAATAAGTTTTCAAAGGTAACACCTGAGTGGTGTCAAGTGTCATTCCGTCATATGAGAATCTGAATGTGGTTACACTGGAAGCCAAACTAAAAGCAGGAAAGGTATTTTCTTGATAATAAAGCAACGTAAAATACTGGTGCTATGTTAGTAGTGATTTATTTAATTTTCTTCTTTTTTAACTACTCTTGTGGCTGCTAACTAATGGAAACAACCTATGGCTTGGGAAATAAAACATGGACTCAGCTGCAAAAAGCTATTGCTAAAAAAGAAAGAACATCTCTGGTTTCTGCTGTTCATGTACTTTTGTGACACTTGCCTTTGCCACCCCACTAAGATACCCAGGGAGGACTGGTGGGTTCTAGCAAAGTTTGCTCAGAAGGTGCTGTTTGGTTTTTAACAAATAATTTGAAGTTTGGTTCCTAATGCAGCTTATTGGATCTGAGATATCAGGAGGACCACTTTGGGATTTTCGTCTCTTTATAAAGTTTGACTTGTGTAGTGTCTTCCTTACTAACAAGCCTATCCTAGTACTCCAGCTGTACCTCTCACAGGACAGGTTTAGGCCACTGCATTTGAGAGCTGGTAGTCTCAAATGGAAACAAAGAATACTATGAAATCAAGGTTTGATGCTGAAATGTGGAGTACAGTTAGTTCATGCAGGCAGTTACATTAATTAATCTGAGTGCTGGATAGTAGCAGTGATAGTTAACTCCTGTACGTGACTCATACATAGCTTCCCTGTGTTCCCTCCTCCGTCCTTTGAACGCTGCAAGACTGCTCCTTGCTTTTCTAGCTGTTGCCCAGGGAAGTGAACTGAAGATGACATAGCATGCTGCAAGTGCTTTGTAGCTGTCACGCTACATCCGCTGTTTGCTTAAACACACAGGGGGGAAGCTCCATGGGAGTGCGGTGGGAACAGGGAAAAAGTGAATTGGTGACTGACTCTGTGGTGGTGACAGCCCATTTTCTCGCCAGTGTGGAAATGCGTCCAGAGCTGCAGAAGACATTTGTCTGTCTTTGAGCATGCAGTTTCTGATTATGCATATACTATATATGCATATATATATTGTGCAATAACTGAACATCTTGTTATTTAAAGCCACTCTCTAAAAACACAGTATGGCTTTTTTCTAAGTCAGTCCATTATCTGTGTGTAAGATGGTACTTTGGTAACAAGCTGGTGCTTCACTAGAAGGTGAGGATAAAAATTGGTGTCTATTATTGCAGACGTATTTGCTGTGCTCTTGAAGTTTAAAGCATTGACAGCTTTTTAGTTTGCTGTTTTGGGTTGGAGCTTTTTATTTGCTTTATTTTTTGTGGGGTCTTAAGGCTTGTGAATATACATAGAAGCAGCAGCCAAGTAGCCTTCTTTGCATGTATAATAAAACTGAAAAGATACCATCCCTTTAGATAAGAGTTCCTACTAAGACAAAGTGGCAATGAAAATAATACCTGTTTAGAATCAGTTAACTACTATGATTATTGTTTGTGTGGAATTTCTGTCACATAACACTCTTGACTTGCTTCCAAATTCTATTAAATGATATTCACCCATATGTTTTGCAAGGAATACATACCAACTTCTGGAGAAATTATAAAGTGTAGTCTGCTTCTTGTGGAGGTCTTCACTGCAAATAGTTCGGAGGCTCTTGGAGCAATGTCTTTCTTCTAGCATGGCAGTAGGAGCTCAGGTCTTTCCTACAAACCAGTATGTATATAAAATGGCCTATGAAATGGGGATATTATTGCCACCTTGTATTATAAGACAATTTTGTGTGTGAATTGAATTGTGTCAAGCAATCACAGGGTGCTTGGGTATTACAAGAAAGGGAAGCATATAATCATCTTGGCTACGTAGAAATGTGTACATCTGATAAATAAAAGTGAGGTTGGTGATACCAGCTTCTTAACTGACAAGAGCTGAGGATGGTTTGAAGACAATGAGCCTACTCACTCTGCTTTTCAAATCTAAATAAATACTTACATGCATGCAATATGAGTATAAAACAGTCAGATTGGGATGATGGCTCTGCACAGGTAAATTCTATAGGACGTTGCAGTCAGGGTCTGATGTGCTGATCAGCTTGAGTATGACATGTCTTACAACACAGACAGGATTTATAAGTCACTCTGTATATTTTAAAGAAAGGAAGATAGTGATGCCTCAGTTTCATTAGTGTTTTTGGAGCCCCCTTGTATCTCTCTTACTAAGAAATACAGAGTAAGCCTGCAGTAATAAAAAATAATGAAATACTGGTGTTTCTGTTTCCAGATACCCATGCCCCCGAGGATACATCCTTCGGAAGTGAGGACTTTTTTTCAAATGAATATTCGTTGTCTTCAGATGCTGGAGTCCTTATTTCTCACAGCCAGACTAGCCATCAGAATCATACTGCTGCTTTGCAACAATCTGTCTTTCATCAGGCATTTGAACTCCCAAACCACATGGGCAAGCATTTAGACAACACTGAATTTCATACAGTTTTTCCTGAATATCAAAGGGCAAAACATCCTGAGAGCTTAGACCCCATCCCAAAGCAGAAAGTAATTGACCTGCCACCAAATACATCTTTTGCTGATCAAAATGGAAACCCCTCTGCTTTGTTCTCCATCATTCAGTCTAATGTTCCTGAACCCAGCAGTACTACTCTCACTCCTCTGGCAACAAGTACCACTCGACTGGAATCTCGTAAAACCTCTCTGCGTTCTGGTGGTGCTAAACCTACTACTGTCACCACCACCACCAGGGCTACCTTTCCACCTACTGCAACTGCCAGAGCTAAGCCTGGTATCCCTGTCACCAGCATTGCTGTTACTCAGGTTCCTCTTTCTAGTTCCACAACTTCTGCTTCTACTTCTACAACCAAGTGGGTGACCACAACTTCCAGATCTGCTGCTACCTCATCAGGGCTAAGACCACCAGCCATTCCTCCTGAGCCAACAATTGTCTCTTCCAACATTACTAGCCATGTAACCCTCTTCTCTTTCTCAGGCTTCACTTTGTTTGCTAGTGATTCCCCCATGTCTTCCCAAAACAATGCTCAGGGTTATGACCCATCTGATCTAGAAAGCTACCTGCCAGAGAGCCCTCTGAGAGGATGGGGTGTCATTCAGCTGGGAGAAAAAAGCAGCCTTGTAGCAGCTTTGGTTTTTGGGGTGATATTCTTGTTGCTAGTTATTGCACTGACTGGGAAGAAAATACATGAATCTTTTCAGAAGAGGCATTATACCAGGCTGGATTACTTGATCAATGGAATGTATGCTGACGTATGATAGGGAGAGTGATAAGATTGTGAGGAGCATCTCATCTTTGAGAGGACAACTCTGAAATGGAACTGTAGATAGTGAAATCACAGAAAAGAACTAATTCCTTTTTTGTCCGCTAACGGGAAAGTGGCAGATGGTTTTGGTGGAGTAGAGAACTGCTCTTTCTACACTGAACTATAATGTCTATAATTTTTGATTTATGACTGAATCCTGAAAATAAACACTCAAATCCAAGTTAAGCTAAGAAGGTCTTATATTTAAGGAGAAAAAGCATTTCAAGAGCTTAACCCGTGCTATGATGAGATTAGTGGAATTGAAGTACACCTAATAAACTGTGTACCTGTGCCAGTGCTTGAGCATTTTCAGTGATTTTCCACCAAATGCAATAGTGTTACATGATTGGCTGGCAATCCTATTTATTCTATTTGTAGCCTTAAAGGAGTACTTAGTAGTAGAGCTTTGCATCCAAATGGTTTTACGTACAAACAGTAAAACTTGTGGTATACATAACATAGCTTTATTTTCCTTAGCTACATACAGTTTGTGGATATATATGTATCCTTAATGGTTTTTTTTTTTTCTGCATACATCACAAGCTATTCCTGAAACCAAATAGGGCAAATCTGAGTTTGCCTTTTCCAAAGACCTTGATGCCCTGTAGCATGTTACGGTTTTTGGTAATATGTATCGGAGAGAAAGAGTTTTTATCATAGCAAAGTAAAGCAAGCTGCAATCGAGCTCTTTCGTGACAAAGAGCATGACCAAGTGACTTGACATATGCACAAGAGAGAATCTGTTCTAATACACTTAGATCCCTAACAGTTGAGATTCAACATCTGACTGCAGAGCAGGCAGAAACTTGTGAGGGAGCTTAGCAAAGACAACAGCTGTATTACTGGCAGAAGACACACAGAAAGGGGTGGTCTCCATCTGCTGAACATCTAAAGGGAGGGAAAAAAGTTTTAGAGGAGAATGGTGGCTATGTAGTAGGAGGGTGCGGACCTCAAAAAAGTTTCCTACAGTTACCAAGAGCAGATGAACAAGTCTGCATTATCTTCATGCTTCTGGCATTCTACTTCCCTCACCAGGCTGGTGGCTCTCAAAAGAGCGGCTTGCAAAAGTGATGGACTGTACCTCCTGAACACACAGAGCTCTTATTGGCTTTTGAAGCACAACCTTCTCCCTTCTAGAGTCATCTCCATGTGACTGGTAATAATCATAGCTGCTTCTTATTTTTTTCCTGACTCTGCAACAAGAGATGAGTGAGAGTACATGTGAGCTAAACAACTTCCAGTTTGTTTATTCACATTTCCCTTCCCATGCACCCAGTCTAAACCTGTTTTTAGAGTGAAAGACTAGGTTTCAAAGTACCTGTGTGGCAGACAGCATAAGCAACGGCAAACATCAGGACAGAGAAGGAAGGGTGCCTCATGAATACAAGGAAATAATTCTATTACAAAATATGAAACGTGACTCACGTCCAAGAGGTTCGTAGATCTGTCAAGCCTAGTGCAGTGGGAAACAGGCATGATCCAAAAATGGCCTCAAGCCAAGTTTTCTGAGAGCTCTAACAACAATTTTATGCAGAAAATTCTCTGAAAATTCCATTATTAAAAGATCAAAGAAAAGTCAGTGTTACTTATGTCAAGAAGTTGAATTCTTACTATATGGGGTCTGCAAGTTGCTTTATAGATACCAAACCATCTGGTTTTCTACATTGCCTAAGTCTGACAATGCTTGAATGAAAAACATTCTGTGTAACCTCTTACAAATGAATAGAATTACAAAAGAAAAGTATCTACAGCTCATCAGCTTGCCTGTTGACTGCACTTTGATTAACCTCAGGTTCTTTCTTTTTTTTTAGTATCTATTTTCAAAGGTTTCTGGTCAAGGAACAGGACAAGGGGAACCACATTTCTGGGAAATGAGTTAATAAAACAAGTACTAGGCCCAGTTGCGGGCTGTAAAAATGCAGGTGCAGATCTCAGGTTGACCGTAATTTTCTCTCAAAAGAACTACAACCTTGTGAGAAGTCTTCTACGTTGCTGCTGCCATCATAGCAGCTTATTGCAGGAGAGGTGCTGAGGACAACCCCTGAATCCTCACTGTGTGCTTCTGCTGTAGCAACTAATTTGTTGGCAGGAGAGATGGTATTTATTAATTGATAGGGCACAATACAGTAGAGATACATTTAGGAGAAGACAGGCAGACATCGGGGTCATTGGGAGCACCGGACATGTATTTGGCTAATGCCATTAGAAACATTGTCCTCCAACCCGAACAGCAATGTATATCAAGCACAATGAATGGCAGAAGTAAAGCAGGGAGGTGCATGACAACCATTGACTAATTTAGTTAGGATGCTGAGTGGCCTTTCACGATCTTTGAGTGAAACAAACAACTTTAAATGTTCTTACCTTAAAAATCCTTTTTTTATGCTTGAGCAAAGAGAAGTGGGTATTAGGCAGGTGCACTGAAACATTTATCTCTTGTTTTGCCATCCATTTGTCTGTCTGGATTAAGAACAAACGGGATTGCTAGGTGGCCAGTTTGGATCTTTCTGTATGGGTGTTCACAAGCTGTATTTGAACACTAGAGGGCAACAACAGTAAATAGAATTGACAAGTTTGGAGCGTGCCAATTTAAAAGTGTTTTATTTAGCTTGGCTTTAAATTTCCCAATCAATGTCTGTTTCATTGCAAAAATGCTTTGTAGGAAAGCTGTTTTGTTTATTGGAAGCTTCTGGGTGGAGGATGATGTATGCACACTTTTAAAACTTGTTACTATATCATATGGTGGTAGCGAACAGTTGTAGAAACAAAACTAAGCATATTATCTTATCTACTTTTATAATATGAAATCAGATTGCATTATTAGTCCCATACTGGCATTGCCAGCTAATGGAGCAGGAGAGAGATATTTCCTATCATCATTCTTTCAATGGTGATGCTTAATTATATTTATTTTTGAAGCTTATTTTTTTTGTCTGGATAATGCTCTTGTATCATGAAACAGAAGGGAGTGGGACAGAATAACTGTAAAAAATCCATCCAGTTTGCTATTGATTTTCAATATCCTTTATCAAAAACTTCTGTGCGCTCTTCTCTTTTTCCATTGACATCTCCTATGGTCTTAACTGTGCACCACACATTTAAGTGGATCATTAGCCATCATAATATGATGACAACCTGTGCATTTGGGGTGGCTCTTTCTGAAGGTAAGAGCTACATTATGGCATGAAGCCAAAAGCTGTCTGACTTTAATCACCTGGAGAGTGTAATAAATGCTTGCTTTCGTACTGTTGCTATAAAGTGCCGAGGAAACATAAGGTATGTAAATGCAGACTGTTGTGAACAAAACTATTTTGTGGTATTGTAGTACAGAAAGGCCAAATTTATAACCACTGCAAACAATCATAGAACAATAAATTTCAGATCTCTTTGAGATGGATGAGAAGAGCACACAGTCCCTACCTCAAAGGGCTGCAAACTCAGTATAGCGTGTTCTCTTCAAATAGTGCTTCAGATTATTGTAATTCCTATAGGAGCAGGAAATGCTTATACTCAGGATTCTTTCAAGTAAATTACAAACCAACTAACAAAACCAAACAAAACCAAAACAAACTAAACAAAAAAGAATTACATGAGAAGTCAGTTTCAAAACTGAATCTTATTTTCTTTCCTCCTACAAAACCATCTTAGTGGATTTGAATGTGATGACACCATTAGATACTGCTTAGATCCCCCCACCCCACACTCTGTACTGATACAAACACGGAGTTTGAAGTGCTACTATTGCAGCCAACAGTTTCCACCCAGTATCCTTTCACTTAGGGCAGCTATATTTAGCTCTCTGTCACGCTCCTGAAATTGGCCTAGGCTACTGGGCCCTTCCCATGCATTACTTATTCTCTTATATAGGCAATACACTTCTCTGCCTCCCCATTCACTGAGAGTTATGGGGTAGCTGCATTTCCCCCATGTACCCAGGAAGATACATGCTATTCCAAGATACTTTACCAGCCTCTTGATGGGTAGGTCTCCTGAAGGACTGGGATATATTGAAAAGCTTTTTCATCTTCAGGAAGCATACACTTAATATTTTTCTTCTAGGTCTCTGTAGTTCTTGAGGATATCAAAGTGCAAAGCACAAAACTGCTGCTCTTTGTCCTCTGTTAGATATTATAAAAAATGAATAAATGTGGTTTTAAGTTGCAGTACAACTATGCTCGAGCACTGTTTCCTGTACATTGGCTCATGTCATGAGGAAAAAACAAAGGGTTGTGCGTTAACTTCTGTTCTGTTATAGCTGGGATCCATGGCCTCGCACAGCAGCAAGTCGCCGTGCTGGCAAGTGACACACTGGTTCTTGTATCGGTTCTGCTGCCAACTGGCACCTGCGTTCCAGCTGAGAACATAGAAGGAGGCTTGAAAGGTGAATTCAAAAGATCTGGGGTAGTTTATAACTTTGACTTTTTAACCCTGATTTTTTTTTCCTTTAGTTAGTTTTCACCTGACTGAATGTCCATTAAGCCCTAATTAGAAATGATCTTGGTCGCAGGTCTCGTAATGGACCTGGTAAAGCAAGATAGGTCACTCCAGGAAAGACTGCATATTTCTCACTTGGCTTTTGACCTAAAATTTAACAAAACTAATTTCAATCTTTAACTCAGCTCAACTTATATTTATTTTGCCCTATTACCATTAACTGTGACAACTCAGTACCTTTCCTCCACCTTCTTTTTCCAGAGAGCTGTTTCGTTGTCTATCCAACACTGTTCAAAAGTGGAGGATTTGCATAGGGAAAGAAAATGGGAATTTGCATTTGCTAGGTTGTGTTTTGCTTTAGTTTTCAGATATTCCTGTTTAAAACTGAACAGTACTTTAAACTGGAATTTTGATGTTCTGAACTTTCTTTTGAAATTGTATCTATGTAGCAAAAGAATTACTGGGTGATCCATATGTCGCCAATATCAATACAGACTAAGTAATGCATGGACAGAGAGCAGCCCTGCAGAGAAGGATCTGAGAATACTGGTAGATGAAAAATTAAGACATGATACAGCAATTTGGTGTTGCAGCTCAGAAAGCCACTTGTATCCTGGGCTGCATCAAAAGGAGCATGACCAGAAGGCTGGTGGAGGGGATTCTCCCCCTCTACTCCCCCTCTCATGAGACCCCACCTGCAGTCCTGCATCCAGCTCTGGGGCAACAACACAAGACGGATATGGAACTGCTCAAGCAAGTCCAGAGGAAGCCACAGAGATAACCAGAGGGCTGGAGCACCTCTGCTATGGAGACAGGCTGAGAGAGTTGGACTTGCTCAGCCTGGAGAAGAGCAGGCTCCAAGGAGACCTTACAGCAGCTTCCAGTATTTAAAGCGGTCTATAAGAAATCTGGAGAGGGACTTTTACAAGGGCATGTAGTGACAGAACAAGGGGGAATGGCTTTAAAATGGCAGAGGGGAGATTTAGATTAGATATTGGGAAGAAATTTTTCACTATGAGGGTGGTGAGGCACTGGCACAGGTTGCCCAGAGAAACTGTGGCTGCCCCATCCCTGGCAGTGCCCAAGGTCAGGGTGGACAGGGCTTTGAGCAACCTGGTCTAGTGCAAGGTGCCCCTGCCCAGGGGGTTGGAACTGGATGATCTTTAAGGTTCTTTCCAACCCAAACCGTACTGTGATTCTATGGTTTTACAGCTTTTAACTGAGGGATAGTACACACAGTGGGAACAACAACTAAACAACTGGTATATACAATGCTCTGCAAACATTTTTTCTCCTATCTTTAAGTGGTTTGGGTTTATTGCTCTCATTTTTTTTATTTTTAATATAGTGAGTGGAACACCTTTTGATATACTGAATTCATGATTTCCTACCACAGTGTACCATTGGATGCACGTATCCTCACTAATGTTTCCTTCAGTTAAAGTGCCAGGATTCCTAAACCACAACTGAAGATAGGACTCTAAATCGTAATTTCTTTAAACACTTATTGCTTTAGTTATCTTAAAGGAAAATGAAAAAAAAAAAAAAGTGTTTGGGGAAAATAGCATTTTAGATGTATTGTTCAAAGAAAAGATTTCTTAATATGCCAAGATTAAATGGGGATTTTGTTCTGTGTAAGCTCTTTCAGATCATTCTAAAGGTATTAGATTTTTCACAATCGTAGTAAGGAAAAAAAATAGTAGAAGTTGCATTAACAGCAAAGCTCCAACACTGAAAAAGGCATTGGAAGAAGCTTTATGAGTCAGGGCTATTGAGACACAATTCCCTTTTATTCGAAGACCCATGTGACCAAATACTGTCTTTGTGGCTTTGACTGGGGAGAGAGTGGAAGAAGGCAGGATAAGGAATGGATTGGATAGCCTCACTCTAATCACTTTTTTTCTTAAGAGGAGAAAATATAATCTAATTATTCCAAAATGGAATATAACGATCCTTCAACAATATCTTTATAGTGGGCACAACCATTTTAACAAACATATTTGGGGAGTGGTTCTGTCTTTCTCTGTGTTTTCCTTTGTCACTTATCTACATTTAGTTGCCAGCTGTACTGGAAGAGTCTTTATCAAAGTCCATACTGTAAGAAATTATTCAAGGAACTAATGCAGATGGAAAAGGAGCAAATGAGACTTCAGATGTATATAACGGCCTCTTCTATCCCCTCATTGCATGATGAATGAGTTACAGGCCATAAGCCACGGAAACCTTTATATATGGAGTTAGTGCAAGCTTAAGGACCCACATTCATTCCCACTCTAATGGGGAATGAAATCAATGGGAGACAATTTAGCTAATGGCTGGGGTGAATATGCGCTGAGCTTTTTGCTGTCCTGTGCCTGCATTTGAAACATCTTTTGTGGAAACAAGGGTGGTTACAGCATACCCTGTGTGTAACTTACATAGTGCTTAGTGTTGCGGCCAGTTGATAGTGCTGTGGGAGGGAGAATCTGGCCCTCAGTTTCCACTCCAGCCATTCCCTCCAAGTCCTATAGCTTTGGTGCAAAGATCACCATGTTTTTAATAAAACAGAAATTTGCTAACTGAATTACTGGCAAGGCCTGTTAAAGCCAGGATAGGCTATATAATCAGCCACTGTTGATTATCTTGGGATTTTACTAGTTGAGAAGTGAACAAGGACTAATACAAAGTATGACCTGCATTGTGATTAGCTGATTTAATAATTAGTTAATTTTATAATTCTGAAATAAGCTGGGGATTTATGTATGTCCTGCATGCCAACTTTCCAGGCCTTGAACACACTTGCTGCGGTGAAACTTGAAACATACCGAATGGAGTGTGAGTAAGAGTTCCAAACTGTCAGAGGCACTGTTTGTCTCTGAGAAATGCTGGGTAATGGTAATTAATAAAAACGTTACCAAGAATTTGCCTCCATCCTTATATTTAATTACTACCTAAAAAGCAATTAAGAGGGTAAAAAAAAAAATAATATTTGGGTTTTCCTTAAAATAAGGACCTGTCCCAACATCTTGCATTTGTGTGGCTTTATCTTACAAATGTCTTAAAAACTAGAAGTGCTTCACAAAACATCGCAGATATTAAACCTAAAAATTAGCCATCAGGGGGCACTCTTTTCTGCTCTGAGGAACTCATCTCGCTTCAGCCTATTTTGAGAATTTACCTAACAGCTAATAAAAAACCCACCCCGCAGAGGTATCACGGTTGATGGTCCATAGCCATATTCTTTGAGGTGCTTAGTGTTTTGGCTGAATTGCAGACTAATATGCATATGAATATAAAGTATAAATAAAATATGGACATGGACATACATATCTGAATTTTCCTCCCAGACTTTGAACTGGAGAGGGATGAGTCTCTTTATTTGACATAAACTGCACTTCCATGGTACAGCACTTTAGCCCAGAAGTGGCTATTTCAAATTGCAAATGAGCTTTTTCCTATGCACAGATGGTGTGTCACACCATGTACACTATATAAAGATTGAAAAGTGTTGCAGGAAAGATTGCTAATTAGTGTGACACAGTGACTTACCTTGCTTGACCAGAGGCATAAATTCTAGTCATTAATCTCTGTGACTAAAGAGTGCAAGCAAATGTACAATGCTTTACCAGTAAATAATTTTTAGACTTCAAAGACTGCAGTGCAAAGCAGAATTGTTAAATATTATGGATGCATATTGCAAAACACTGAACTCCATGAAAGGGGTTTGAAAAGAAAATATTCTTAAATTGTTGTTGCTTAAAAGGCACGCACATTATGGTTAATGGAGCCCAGATGCTGACTGGGTTTGAAAATTTGAGCAAACTAAAACAAAATAGTGTTTTGGTGTCTGTCAGCCCGAAATGTGAGCTCTTTTAAAAGGATGTTTCCTCTGTATCAACCTAGCATTAAAGTACTTTACAAATTTTAGAACTGTAACTTTCTCAAATGACATTTCTGTAATTTGGCTTTGAAATGTAGCCACGGCTGAATATTCCTAAGAAAAGTCTTGGACTTGCCTATGATCTGGTGGGCAGTGCCAAATTAAAATCAGAATCCTGCATGGTTCACACTGAAAACACAACCACTGAAGAAGTGTATCCTTAGGCAGTGCTGTTTTCAACTCCCTGGGAGATGGAAAAGGAGAAAAGAGGTAGTAGGTAGACAACCTGACCCTGAATGCACCATCAGCAGGAGTCCAAATGCTCCTCCAAAGGTGTAAAGAAAATGCCCAAGCCTTCCAGGTCATCTTATTTAATATTTTCCCTTGTGGATATCAATGCATTCCTGTTGGACTAGCTTGCCTGTATGGGCTGCTGAACCCAATCACCTTCTCCTCTGTGAAGATTTTGTTGTAAGAATTCTTTTTTAGCCACAAAGCAACCTCTTCTGGTAGAGGAGGTGGAAAAGAAAGAATTGGTATTATACTAAATGTGGAGGGAGGAATAAGGTAGTAGTGAAATGTAAGAAGAAACAACTCTGTATCTGATTAAAAAAAAGGGATTGGATGGGGGGTTTGCCACAACAGTACCAGGAGTACTAGATATTGCTGTGGTTTGACAGACTGTGGGGAACCTGCAGACAGTGACTGCAAAAACAAGTAAAGCCTCATGGCCTGGAGAAAATTCCTGGACTAGAGACATCACTATCAGTCCAGGAAAATCTGCTTGGAAGCTGCCTACGTCCCAGTGAAGAGGTGCAGTTCATACAGTATGGAAGTAAAAGGCCCTGGGGAGACCTCATAGAAGCCTCTCAGTACCTAAAGGGGGCCAACAAGAAAGCTGGAGAGGGACTTTTTACAAGGGCATGTAGTGACAGGAAAAGGGGAAGTGGTTTTTAACTGAAAGAGGGGAGATTTAGCTCTAATACTAGGAAGAAATTCTTCCATGTGAATATGGTGAGGCACTGCCACAGGTTGCCCAGAGAAGCTGTGGCTGCCCCATCCCTGGCAGTGTTCAAGGTTAGGCTGGACGGGGCTTTGAGCAACCTGGTCTAGTGGAATGTGTCCCTGCTGTGCAGGGGGTTGGAACTGTATGAGCTTCAAAGTCCCTTCCAAACCAAACCATTCTGTGATTGTATGATTCTATGATAAAAGGAAGGTGGAAAGTATGTCTGGTTGTTATTGAACTTTAGGAAGGAAGAGATGATCTGGTACTCTATCACTGAAGGAGGAACACCACGGTAAACCCACTGTACTCTTGGAAAAAGATAAACCTCATCAGGTACACCTCTCACATGAGCTGACCTTGTGTTGGGGAAAATGAAGCATTTTTGGACAAAGCATTTTTCTTTATAAATATAAACTGTATGATATAGGCAAAGTGCCAAGGTGATGATACCAGGGTGTTCTATTTTATCTGCGAAGTGGTTATATCAGGCATCATTGGTGAAGTCATTGCTACGTCATGTCCAGTTCCCCAAGCTACTGTGCTGCAGACTTTCCTGCTGGGGGCAAGATAAGACTTGAGCTTGAGTTTCAGTATGAAACCTTGTCCCTTTTGAAGTCAGTGAGAATTGCCTCCAGAGGGACCAGAATTTCACCACACTGTGCCCATTAATTCTTGGTGAGACATTCAGCAAGAGAGTTAATTATGATAGTGGCTTCTGTGATGTGGGCAGCCACAAATTCATTTGCTGAGCAGCCATCTTCTCCTGACAGCTTTTGCTCATTAGGGACTTCAGTCCCAGTCCTACAAGAGACCCCATTGACTCCACTGGAACTCAGGGCACAGACCAAAAATAGAGTGACTTTGGCAGTCACTGCTGGTTTCAGGAGCTCCAGCTGCCATCCCTTGCTGTCCTGTGGGCTGACAAAAGTGCTTATGAGGCTGGGCCACCAACCAAACCAGGGAACTAACCTGAGTATAAACAAAATGTCCTGTGAAAGCTCTTGTATTACTGAGCCACAGACTAAGTCTGAAGGTAGGGGTAAGGCTGTGTAGGCTTCTTAGCAGTTGGAGCTTTGGACTGGATTTGAGCCAGCAAACCAAGGTTTCCCTTTCTAAGGTTAATGGAAATAACTGCAATCAACAAGGGGAGACAAAAGAGACATTCCCTCTCAATTCCCCATTTATTTTGACTTTAAGCTCAACTAAAGGAACATAATCATCTCAGGCTTTTCTGTCTGCGCTAATCTTGCCTCCTATTTTACTTTGTAAAAACCTCAGGCATGGAGTTAATTCTACATATATGAATTAAAAGTAAATTCATATATGAATTAGAAGCAGTTAGAAGATAGGCTTGTCTTGAATCTTAAGAATTTATGGGGAAAAGGGTTCAAAAGAGGCTATCTGGGCTGGAATAGCGACAGGAGGATTGTGTCTATGCAGGCCATGGGGGAAAGAGGCCAAGCTGAGGGAGATGAAGCCAGTTATCATAAATGGCTCAGAGAAAAACTAAGCAGGATTACAGAAAACCAGTGAATTACACCACTGTGAGGGGTGACAGCATATAATGTGTGAAAGCTAAAAATAAAACCAGCCAGTACAGACAGCAGGGAAGATGCCTGTAAGGGTATGAGCAACAAGGTAGGGATGAGGCTCCCAAGGTAGACACCAGAGTGATTCCAGCAGAAACAGATGAGATGTGGGAGGAAATGGCATATAGAGAAATGTGTTCCACGATGCAGGGGTTCAGGCTTAAGGTTTTCCTCAGCTGTGCATTGTACGATTAAGATACAAATTCATAACAGATCTGCCATACTTTGCAAGAGGTTAATCATGGATTGTGCAACATTGTGAGCGTACAATACAAGGAAACTCCCCAAAAGCTCTTTTTCTCCTCCAATTCAAATTAAACAGTGAAAATAAATATAAAGGTGTGCTCCTTCTGCCTGCTCCTGCAAAATCTAGGAGTGACAACAAGGGTTAGATGTGGGTTATCTACCATCTAGGTACATTTTTGCATGGGAAGCCCTTCCAAGCCCTTCCCCTCCGCTACCCACACGGATCTTGCTTGAGTTTGCTCATCCTCCCAGCTGACAGCACAGTTCTGGAGGAGGCAATTTCATCCAGCAGAGTCAAGGACAACATTTTGTAACCTAGACCTGGCCTCAGGCAGGTATTGCTTGAAGGTTAGAAATATACTTCTTTGCACAGAACACTCTGGGTGGGTTTTCCCCAGTAAAAGCTGGGATTCTGTCATTTATCACATGATTCCAGGAGTCTGATGTTAGAGTCAGTATACAATGCCTTTCATCTGGACAAATGTATGTCCAACAGATATGAAATTAAAAGTTATACACTTCTGTTAAGTTTCTAACAACCCTGAAAATAGTACGGACTTCTGAATGTAAGGACCTCCAATTCTGCTGTAAGATACTTGCTAACTTGTCATTATCCTACTAGCCAGCTGCCATACTCTATGAAGGAGGGAGAATACGATGCAGGCATTTAGACTTGATGTTCCTTGTAGAAATCCTGAAGTATATTTCTTCATCTAAGGAAGTGCAAGAAAGTTGTATCTTGTACTGCTTATTAGGTATGAACGAGGCAGGTACAGAGAGAAGCTTTAGGTGAGGGTATATTTCAAAATCTTAACTTCTAGCCTCTTCAGAAGTAAAAGTGCTCATTTACATGGATACAATAGTGGAAAACAGTAAGTCATATTTCATCACAGCACACAGGTCACTGATTTTAAGGGGGTTTTGTACTACTGTGCCAAGCAGCACACTACATTTAGTCTTGCAAGGGGTGCAAAATCCCAAAACACCCCCAAAAGTGATGGGAAATAAAATATGCAGCACTACGTCAACCGAGCAGCAAATCCTACTGAGAAGGAACGCCTGGTACTGCTGCTCTGGGACGGATCAAGATTACTGCTCTGTAATCTCCACACTGGCTACATTAATTGTAACTTAGTTTTAGAGTCTTGCTTATCTCCCCCACCCTCCGCTCCCCGAGCGATACTTCACTATTACAGCCCGTCCCCCCACGTTTGTTTCCAATCCGATCGGCGGGCACCACACACCGATACACATTTAAAGGCCAGCGCGACCCCAGAGCTGGCCCGAGCGCAAGGCCCTGGGGGAGGGCCCTCCGCCAGCGTGCCCTCTCAGAGAGCGGAGAGGCGGGCACCAGCCGAGAAGAAGGAAGGCACCGATGGCCCTGCGCTGCCCCGCGGTACCCAGCCCTCACCCGGCGGAGGACCAGCGGCTGCCTTTGTGCTGCTGCTGCCGCGGCCGCCGCCGCTGCTCTGTGGCAGAAAGTAGTCCCGTCGCTTCCCGGTCCGGTGTTGCTCCGCGGGCAGCATCGCTACGCGGCGGAGCGGGTGAGGAATGGCAAGTAGTCCCGCTGGAATGCGACAGCGGCGGCCGCCCCCCTCCGCCTCCCCTCACTTTGCCCGCGGGCGGGCGCCGCAGGGGGTACCGTGATCCCCGCCCTCTCCCAGCCCGGCCCGGTCCGATCCCACCGTGCAGCGGACCCCGCCGGGCTTTTGTCAGCCGCGGGGCGGGCGGGAGCGTGTGTGTATGTGTGTGACCGTCCGTGCGAGAGACGGTTGCGTGCGCCTGCCCCCGCCGCTCCGCCCTCCCGCTCCCTCCCTGACGGGGGAGAGGTGCTGTGGAGGGGGCGGGCGCTGCTCCAGGAGCCAGGAGTCGTCCGGGCGCGGCGCGGGGAGGCGGAGGCCGGGCCGGGGGAGGAGGAGGAGGGTTGTCTCCTTGCGCCTGTGCGCGCCCGGTGGAGGCGGAGGCCGGGCGAGCGAGCGGTAGGGGTGGATGGGGGAGCGACCGCAGCAGTTGCGGTGAGGCGGCGGCGGCCGGCATGGAGGGCAGCTCCCGCTCCCGTGGCGGTGAGACGGGGCAAGTGGCCTGCTAAGAGCCGGCGAGGAAGGAATCTCCGCGGCCGCCCTTCCTCAGCCTCCCTCCTTTCCCCCCCCCCCACCTCCCGTCTTCCCCGCCACCTCCCCCGCCCGCCTGGAAGCATGAACTGGCAGCGGAGGTGCTGCTCCTCGCCGCCGCCTCCCCGCCGGTGAGAGCGAGGAGGGAAGGAAGATGGGGGCCGTCCTGCGCAGCCTACTTGCCTGCAGTTTTTGTTCGCTGATGAGAGGTGAGCGGGGAGAGGGGGGGAAAAGTTGCCGGGGTGGCGGCGAGGGGCCATGTTTGGGCGTGCGGGAGGGGAGAGGCCTGGCTGCCGGCGGGGCGCGGGGCCCGGCGCGGGGGCAGCGCTCTCCCAGCCGCCGCGCCTCCACGCCAACTTCCCCGCCGGCCCGCACCGCACCGAGCCAGCGCCGCCCCTCCCGTCGCTCTCCGCACCCGGCCCTGGGAGGCAGCAACTCGGTCACGCCGGTGTCAGTCTCATACCGCTGTTACTATCGCCAGGCTCCTTTTCTCCCCCGAGAGTGGCGCTTCACGCTGCCGGGTGCGGGGGGAGCGCGGAGCTTCACGTATCCAGCGTGTGTGGTGTGTTGGAAAGTGGCCGGGATCTGGTGTTTCAGTGAGCCCCTCCTCGCAGCGAAGTGAGCGTGCGGAGTTGGCGAGAAGGGGAATGAATGCTCCATCCTCTCAGCTGTGCTGGCTCTGCGCTGGGACTTGAGAGAAGTTTGTGTTTCACTAGTGAGCTGCCACGGGTGTTCATACCGCTTTAAATCGGCAGTCGAGTGCCTTACGGGGGGATGTCACTTAAAGTAGCTGAGGATTTGTATTCCACTTTTCCTCTCCACCAATATTTCTTGTCGTGTAAGGCACAATTGGTATGAAAGCCGAGTTCTGGGGTTGGGTTTTGGTTTCTTAATGCTGTAAACATAATTACAGTAACTAGTTCTCCTTGTTCAGTCTTTCTGGGAAGAAATCACCTGTAGTGTTTACATCCATTGCTTTGCCATTTACTCGATTTTTTTCATGCTAGATGGGGGAAGAGGTTAATTGCTAACAATCAAACACACTTTGGCTTAGAAAATTCATCAACGCTAGTGTGTTCGGATGAAAGCTAGACTAAAGGTGGCTTATGTTGAACTAACTGTTCTGTCTCCAGTTGCTCAGTACTCTGGAAAACAAAAATTTTCCTCTCTTCCATACCCTCCCCCCCCCCCCCCCCCCCCCCCGTGCATCTGTTTGCCATATTGTATCCTGTTTGCAAAGATACAAGTATCCTTATAAATGGGCTGTGTGTTATTTCAAACTCCTATTGCGATGGTGAAACCCCGGTTTTCAAAAGTTGAGGTGTCTCAACTTTTAACTGAAGTCTGGAGCATGGAGAGAAACTGTTTCCTGACAAGTTCATTTTATTAAGTACCAATTGTACCTGTTCTAATAAACCATTCGTCTCTCACTGTTCAGCCTAGTTCAGATGACAGCACAGAAATTGCTGTCATATGTAATGTCACGTAATATCATCACTGTAATTTCTTCAAATTAGTCTTGCAATAGTGACATGTGCTTTTGCAAATCTTTGTGTATTTGATGATGCTTAATAAGACACTTTGAAGAAACAGTGAGTGCATAAATCATCTGGACTGTCATTTCTCGTCTCTTGTCTTTGTCCATTGCCAAGGACATTTGTATCTGAACAGTGGTTTTGTTTCTTCTGTGTTCAAGGTCTTCTGCTGTTTGATCACCTACCTGAAGTTGTAATCTTCTGTTTGTGACATGATAGTAATTTTCCTACTGGCTAATTGTTACCTTAGGTAGAGATAAACAGCAGGAACAGCTGACTTCTGAAGAAACAAAAAATCTGATTTTAATGCATACATCCTCCCTAATAAACATCTATGCAAGTAGAATTGGTTTGAATAAGATGTGTTGAGTTCAGAAGAGGTGTCAGCAGTTCCTTAATGAGGCAGAGGCAGTGCCAGCATGGGTATGAATAAGTTTATACATGAAAGTAGAGGTGAAGTTATGAAGTTCACTGTTTGATTTTGTGAATTCAGTGCTGTGAAGGATGCTAAGCCAACAGTGCTGGAGTCTGAAACTCAGAAAATGTCAGAGTGTGTATTTGTGGACTGCAGCAGTCTCTCTGCTTACAGAACTAGCCTCCCTGTTCTCATTGACTTGAAAAAAAAGTCAAATGGACAGAGGTTTACAACAGCTGAACTCTGATCATTAGTCTGAGGAAACTGTGGTGGACTCATTTACCTATCTGGAAGCAAATAAAACTGGTAACCTGGAAGCTCAGTGCCCTGTAAACTAATAAGGACTTGAAGAAGTACCAGGCCATTACTAGTCAGAAATGGATGCACAGGGCAAGGCACCTGTCTTTCAGAATTGTCCGAGGACTGCCATAATCCAGATCCTACTGACATTTTCAGGGCAGTTATTTGGATTTATAAGAGGCAGGAGGTAACTGTCATGAAAACTTGCTGTGGTTTGGGTTTTTTTTCTTTTTCCGTATTCTGTCTGATGGAAGGAAGGGTTCGCTTTCCGGGAATCTCTTGACCCTCGTCTGAGTCTGGTCTCTGTTTTCTCAGCCCCTGGTTTGATTCTGGGGATTGGGCTTCCTCTTCTCTGACCATCTGCAGTGCTTCTTGAAGCCACTCCCAGAGAGGGTACGTGCGGAGGAGTTAGAGCTGCTTCATGGAAGCTTTGCTGTATTCTCCATGACAGCTGTGAAACCAATGAGGATCTTGTTTGATAGTTGTCAGTTTGAAAGAGGCAATAGCAGTGGCATCACATCTGTCAGGGAGCTGCAGATAAGTGTGAAACTGAGGTTTCAACTTTTTAATAAGTGATAGAGTTCTTCCTCTGCACATATGCATGGCTTACTTCCAGAAACAACTCTCCAGTCAGCATGCAATTGCTGTTTTGTTTTGGTTTTCAACCATGATCATGCATGATCATGCAGACAGTTCACAAAGCTCTTGTTTGAATAGGAATCTTACAAATTATGTTTGTGCTGACATACTGAATATTGCAGACCTCTGCACTTAAGGTCAATTAGCGAAGAGATAAAAATGCCTCTTTGGTAGTGCACATTTTGAAATTAAAGCTTCCCTCTTATGCATTCAGAGGAGGGTTTGTTTTAATCTGTTGTTTTAATATTGTTACTGTTTTAATTCATTTTAATCTGTTACTTGCTTTTGATAAACAGATAGTCTTTGCTTTTTTGTAACTTTTAGATAAACTTGTTTGCATGTAGTTTAGGACAACTTAATGTTCAAGACTTGCTAAGTTGTGACTGGAGGTATTTGCACATATTTTTCTGTTAGAAGTCAGAGGGGGACAAGGGTTAGGCTTTTTACTTCTGAAGCACTCAGGCTGGTGATGAAGTGTGGCATTTCCAGCTGAAGCTATGCATTTGCCTTCAGGCAAAGGGTCTCTTCACCTAGGACTGTACAATCCTTAGGTTTGACAATGAGACTTGGAAATATATATATATATATATTTGTAATCATCATGGTCTGTTTCTTCATCCAAGCTTGAGTCAGCTGTATTCTAGTCATGTTTTTTCATTGTATGATTCCTCAGAAATCACTGTGCCTTTGTCTGCCGTGATTTCCAATGCATTTTCCTCTTTCATCTCTTCATAGAACAGTCTGAAATTAGCGTGATCTAAGGTGTTACAGAATCCACCATTAGTTTAATAGTTTTTGAAATTGTGTCTCTCTGATATAGTTCATTTATCATCAGATTGCTTTAGCTCTTCTTTAAAGCTGGAAAATAAGAACTTAAAAAGTTTGGTGGAAGATTTTGCTGTGTCTTGGAAGTAAGGTGAAGTAGCATTTTTGGCAAGGTGCACTGAATATGCAGGGAAGTTATGGGTATATGGGTGGAACTGTATATCTGGGCAGAGGTGTATACAGATGATGGACTTTTTGTATCCTTCAGTGACATATTCAGGTGAAAAGGTTTTTTCATGTTTCACACCAATGCTGGTTAGAGAGGCATTAACCATATTGGTGCTTCTTCCTTTTCTCCTGGTGAATTGGTTACATCTGCATTCCTTGAGTTCTAGGTAAGGAATTTGGCTAGAAGCTGTAGAATGCGTAGAGGAGTGTTGTTTGTTTGTTGGTTTTGGTTTTTCTTTTTCAGGAAGACAGGTCAGGATCTGGAGCATAGAAACATTTTAAACTATCTTTGGGAGCTGGAGAAATCTGATTCCTTTGGACATCTGTAATCCACCTTTATGATGATGTCACATCTCAAAAATGCCAGCTTCACAAATAATCTGCTGCAGTGCACGTAATATGGGATTTACTTTTTAGTTCAAGTCAAGTAGAGCAAAGATAATTTAATTTTTTTCCTTCTGAGTGAGTGGGGTAGGGGAAGAAAACAGGGAGAAACAGGTCTCAGTTCCTGATCTGTCACCATTCATCTCTGCCACCAGTCTGCAGACTTAAACACTATATTCTTTGTCCTCAGCATATTTAACTTAATTAATTTGCTATGAAATGCCAAATACTTGAGTTGCTTTGCTGGTGGCTTCTTCAGAAGAGTCCACTTTGTGGTACTATAGGGAAGGGTACATGTTACTGTTGAGTGGCACCAGAAACACAGTTACTAAAGCTTTGTTGCCTGCTTTTGACTGGGCTGGTGGCTGGGAGCGTACTCAGCTCTTCCTCCAGTTCTACTGCTGGGGAGCCCTCACACTTCAGCCCACTTACCTGAGCGAGATTTGGTTAGTAAATTGTAAGTGGCTAGTGAAATTCTTTGCTGCCACTCACTTTTATGGCACGTGGGTCCTGTTTGTGCTTCCAAGGCAGTTGTTTCAGTGAAGTAGAATTTACATTGGTAGAGGAATTTCCCGCAGGTGGACTTTTACTGGTAAGTGGTGTAATTTGCTTGGAAAGACATGGGGGGATGCAACTGCCTTGCAAACTTCAGGGAGTTGGCATTGTTCACTTAAAAGTTGAGCCGTTGAACCTACACGATGCTTAATAAGACACTTTGAACCCAAGGGTGGCTGTTGATGTGCGGACATGAGGTTTAGGATGAGCATGCAGCGAGTACTTCCACTTGTATGCTGAGTGCTTTGTTGTGCTGGCTCTTCTAGAGGGTTGTTGCTTTTTGGTGAAAGAAATATTTTCTGATAACAACCTTTATTTTTTCAACTTATACCTCACTTGTGTAGTTTCAGGGTGTATGCCACTTGCAAAGTTACAGAATGAGCAGTGCTCTAAACTAAGAAGCTGTGTTGTTCTTTTGTGGTAATTGTCCAAAGGTTGGAAGGAGAAAGCATTGCATTTCTAATGGACTGTAAGTAAATACTGGGTATTGACATCCTAAATATTAAGTAACTTCTACAGATTTATGTATTTGGCAGGGAAGCTGACATAGAGAGCCTTCGTTAAGCTCTCTAGATACTCCTGTAGTTCATAAATATTTATGGACAGAGACTTACAATGTGAACAGGCTCAATATTTGCTCCACATGGGCAGAACTTAGTCTTTATTGCAGTGATGGGGTTTGCAATTAGATATGGGTTGGTTGTCGTTTCTTCTTTCCAGTATGGTCTCCTATGAAATGGGTATGAAAATAGGGTGGGGTTTTTTGTCTCCTTGTGATTGTCTTGGTACAAACCTTTCTATTTCAATGTAATTGGCACAGTCCTCTAGCAATTTTGAAATGGAGTTGAACCTACCAGTCTGAATAGAACGGAAATACTGCAGTACCTTTTCCCATTTGATTTATAATACACTTTTAAGAACATACCATTCAAAATGCGGGTTAAAAGAAGCAATGGTTTAGTTAGTAATACTTTGTTTCCTTTGCAAAATGTTATAAACTATTTGGAGAAAGCAGCATATCAGTTTAAAAGGTGGAATGCTTCTTGAGCTTCATTATTTATAGAGAGAGAACAATAAGGAAATGTTTTTAATATAAACAGACATGGAAAATGGCAACATTTGTAGAGATTTTTTTAGTATCTTGTTACAGGATTAGATTACCTAAATAGAATTACTCCCTTGTGATATAATCAATGTGGCAGAAATGATATTATAGTTTTAGTTCTGTTTATAAGGGCCATGTGTGAGCTCTTGATGTCAGATTTGAGAAGTAAATCATATTTGAGACAGAAAATCTTAACTAGCTATATAATTTTGCTTAATCAAAAATCATTTGTTTTCCTTCTCTATGATACTGAAATGTAATTTTTTCCTTTATTTTTTTTCTCTTTCTTCCCCCTCCTCATCTGTTCCCAGAGGAAAAACATAGTTTGTAAGTTTGTATGGTTTTGGTTTTGTTTAACTGTTTATGCCTGCAGAACTTCTCAGTAATAAGCACTCTCCTCTGTTGTCAGAGTTGAGGCTTCTAGAAGGTGACTGATGTGTTTACTTGAACGTGGAAGGTAACAGAAATGGAAGGGGTTGTAGAATTTCAGACTTTTTTCCTTCTTTATTCTGTCAAACCAGAAAATAAACTCTTGCTTGTTACTCATAGTGTTAGTATTAATTAAAATGTTAACACTGTGGAAATCCCAGAGTCCTCTTGACTACACATAGATTAATAGAGTAGGATTATAAAGAATAATAGAAGAGTAGGCATTTGTAAACTTTGTAGTGACTCTTGCTGTGTCTGTTTGGAAAATGCACTGGTGCTCTAGTGACTCGGAAACTTAACTGAGGCTCAGTAGCCTTTACCCTGTAGGTTATGGTAAAATTCATAAATCCTAGTTGAGTGGTTTTGTGTTTATGGGTTTGTTTTTCTTTTGGTTTCTCAGAAATGAGTTCTATTCAGTATGAAAAAGCCTGGGTCATTTAATTTTTTTCAGGGGATCCTGCATGTGTGTGTATTTTGGTTTGGTTTTTGGTGTTTGTTGTTCTTTTTTTTCCCCTATATGTCACTGCATCTACTGTAAGCCTGTTGATTTTACATTAACAGTGCTGGGATGTGAGTGGCTTTTAGAGTTAAAAAAAAAAAAAAAAAAGTTAAAATAAATCACATAGTTCCAACTGTTAGAAAGTTATCACGTTTTATTATTTTTTTTTTTAGCTCTTGAAGTATGTGCACATCTTTCCTTACCCTTTCGAAACAGTCCTGAACTGTTCATTTGAACTGGGATTATTATTTATTATATTAAGCTGCAGTAAACTTTATAGTCCTAAGAATTTATCTGTTCGAAGTGTTATTTTAAGAACTTCTTTTCACTTGCAGTGTGTTTTCTTTCAATTTTCTTACAAAACTATATTCTAGTTCAGTGTGAATCCTTCATATTTTTGCAAAATTGTGGAAGCTGTCTTGTTTTGAAGAAAGTATTTTACCAGCCTGAGGAACAAAATCTGTGAACTTGTATTTCCCACTACAACAGTTTTTTCCATGCAGCTTTTAAAAAGTCATCTACGGGAGTGCCTATGAACTTCTTGTTGATGTGGAGAAAGACTTTGTTAGTTTGAAGGTAAACCGGTGTGTTGCTGCTCAGCGTGTGTATTTTTTGGTCCAAGTGAAACTGGTAGCAATCTGGGTGAGACCCCTTGGGTGGAGCTTTTCCCACATTGTGTCTGCTGATATAGCTGGCGTCCTCCAGCTATGGGAGGCAAGTGAGCTAGCAGGACTTCCAGGGCATTCTTGACTAGATGTGTACCCCTGAACATGTGTGCTGTCCAGGCTGGGACATATAATGAACTGCAGTCATTCCAGAACAGCAACAAACTTTGGGGCATTCCTGTCTTGTCTTGCCAAGGTGAACAAAGTGTATCTTGCGGTCTTTAAACTTCCTAGGCTTTAGGAAAAGGGCTACCTCTGTCACAGCATCACAGTGTTGTGTCTTGGTGCTCTGTTTCGGTGGAGGGACTCAGTCAATGCAGTCTTTCAACAGCTTCATGAGGGGTATGATAGAGGCTTTTGGTTTGTTAGAAAAGCTGTAGGAAATGATGATGCCTGAAGGTGTAAAGGGCAGTGTTTTGTTTCAGTGGGATCAGGTAGTCTCATCCATCATAGTACAGCTTCAAGTTTGGATTGCAAAATATCATCCCCATTCAGATGTGGGACTCTAATTGGTACAGTACAGCCAAATAAAGCTTCTTTTTCTGCATGAGCAAAGGTGCGTGCTAGGGAGAACTGTCAGAAACATACCTTGCAGACAGGAGCAGCTTTGTGGCAGTCTACATGCCTACTCACTTTCCCATTAAACAGGTTGTGTTGACTTAAACATGGGTGTTCCCAGTAAAACTTAAGGAAGTATTGCCAGTGTGCATGGAGCTGGTATGATTTAATCGGCAGCTCTATGTTATTTTCACAGCATTTTGAGCACCTGGGATAGGACTGATGGAAGGCTATGAGAACACCTGAGGAAACAGGAAGTGTTATGTTGAGGTTCTGCAGACACTTAAGTGGCTCATGGTAGTACTTGGTCACACATCCCTAGAAGCCTTCCTGCTTTCCAGAGTCTGCTTCTGGCCCAGGGAAGTGTACGGTGCTGCAACACACAATATATTCCTATTTTCTTGCAACTTTGGGGCTCCTTCTTGTGAGCAGCAGGGTAATGGAAGAAGGTGATAGTGTTCTATGCAAAGCAGCTGCAAGAAGGTGTCTGACCAGGAAGCATAGCTCTCTACTTATCCTAGGTTGTTGTCAGTAACACATATTCAGCATTTAAAGTTATGAAGATATCTGCTACTGAAGCAGTGCATTTTATCCCCATGAGAGCACAGTGGGTACAACTTCACAGTAGGAGAGTCAATGTTACGGAAAGATGGACAGGGGGGCAGTGTGGGTGTGCTACCTAATACTAAGAAGAGACATGCTGTGATAATTTGGAAGCCATAAATACTGTCTCTGTGGCTCTCTTGCCAACAGGATGAGTTGGTGAGTGATGCCTGCCATTCAGAAAGTTAGTTGCCTGTGATATGCTGTAGTTCATGGTGTACTTCAGTCATGCGTGCTTTTTCTATACTCTGTCAGGTCTATTGGCTTTTTATGCCTGGGCCTGGTATTTTTATCATTCCCTGTACTCAAATTTTTTTAATTATTATTCATCCTCTCATTCTTTTACCTCTGTCCTTCTAGCTCTTTAATAAGAGAATTGTTTTCCAACTAATGGTAGGAGCTTGGTGTAGGATCCAAGCGCTGTTGCTTGGTGTCTTTGTTTTTGCACTAATGTGGTTTACTCATCTCATTCACTAGTAAGCCTGACTGTTCCTATGACCTTTTGAATTACCATCTGAACAGCCCTTGGGTGGCTGTAGCATGTGGAGTACCCTTTAGGTTAGCTGTAAGGAGGAGAAAAGGTCCTTTCTAAAAAGCTTGGGCTGCCTCATGCTTGTTTACTAAAGTCCTGTTTGCCTGCTGTGTCCTGCAAGTATATTTGTGAGAACAAGAAGGTTCAGAGAGAAGAGAGATCATCCAGTGAAAATGGAGTGGAGGCTACTGGTAAGTCAGTTCCTTATTTTTTTGTAAAATATTGTGTGGAACTGTGATTTGTGTGGAATAAATCAGGAAAGCTGCTGTGGTGGAGAACTTGGTACAAAATCCTGGTCTGCTGCTTGCTGCTGAAACTCATGTATTTCCTGGTGATTTTTTTGTTTGTTTGAAAATCATAATCTTTGTATGAGGTTTCCTGAGGCTTGGTCCCTGCTTTTTGGGGAAGTTATTTTCATTTGCAACTTGCTTCTCTTCTGATTTGATACAAGTTTCACAGGCTTTTATTCCCACTGTTACCTCAACTTTTTCTTTCTTGCTCCACCAAACTGAGCAGCGAAACTCAAACATTCATGGATAGCAAGTACACAGAATTCCTTATTAGCATAACCAATGATGAAGCTTGAAACATGGGCAGTGAAGAAAGAGTCTTCACAACTGACTGTGCCAGAATCCTTGTGTCAGTCCAGAGACTTATGTTCTTGTATTGGTTCTTTGTGGGACATCTTGGGAATGGGAAGCATTGTATTACATATAAGGAGTTTTTAGTTTTGAGGAGGTTGCAATTAACGCACTCTGCTGGTTATCTGTGCCCACTTAAGTGCTTTTCCTTCCCTGTGGGCTGAATGTGGGTGCATGTCATTCCATTGAGGCATCTGGCAGATTTTGGTCACTGTGCCTCATCCAGGGCAGCGTGTATTTCCTTGGCACATGTCATCACTGTGTCTACTCTTTTCCAGTCCTCATGTTTGCTATCCTTGTGGCAGTGTGCCTGGCAATATCAGTTCACCTTTAGATGCTCATAGTTCTCCAGCAAGATTTTTAAAGGGTGATGAATTTTCTCTTCCCAGCTCAATGACATCTTCGAATGTAAAAATCCATGGATTTCTTACCATTGGACTCCTGCGTGGATGTTTCTTTCTACAGTGTGAGTGGTTGCCTAGTATTCCTGGCTGGGTCACACTGGGATTCTGGGGAAGGTTGCCACAACTTACAGTGGCCACCTGTAGTCTGGCAGGTCCTGTTACTAAATTGGAGCTTCACAAGAAACTGGTTTGACTAATTTGTCAAAGCTGATTCAATACTCCCTTTGCCATGTGTGCTAGTACTTAATGTTTGTGTGACTTTGTTCCGAACTGGTTCCGTATCATGGCTGGCTAAAAACTACTTTGTGGCAGGTGGGGGCGAGAGCACGATAGCCTTTTGCTGGTTTAGTTCCCTGCATTGTTTTGCTGTGGGACAAGTGCAGTTGCCAATGTAAAAGAGATGTTGGGAATCAACAGCTGAAAGTGGAGCTGGGGAGAAAGGATGTGGCTGCATCTTGAGCAGATCCAGGAGGCTGCCAGTGACTGGGGGGAGAGCTGCTCCGCCTTCCAGCTCCCTGCTGCTTGCCTTATGTTAGTTTTGGAGTTTGCTGGACCACTTCTTGCGTTAATTCAACTCGCTAACCCGGTCAAACCTTTCACTGAAGTAATGATTTGAATCAGCTCAGGGAGGGGCCCTTAGCTAAGTGAAGGGGTAGAACAACATTGCTGGGGTTTGGGAAAATGAGACTGTGTTAATTGCTTTAACCAGACTAAATTCCATGTCAGTGAAGGAGAATGAGCATGTTGAAGGTAACACTGACCTCATGGCACCCAGAGGTGTCATGGATCATTGAAAGTGGAAAGGGAGCAAGCAGGAATTTGTGGAAAAGGCCTCTGGACTAGTTAAAGGAAAGCATGACAAATTCTGACAGCTTAAAGTTGCCACTTAAACACACAAAAAAATTGAAGAACATTTTAACTGATCTTTTATGTTGGTTCATCACTTTGTGTTCTGAGGGCTGCAGCATTCTTAAGCCAGTATCAAAGGTTCACAAATCAAATGAACAAAGCAAAGACTTAAGCAAACAAGTGTTAGGGAAAACAGACTTGGATATCTTGGGGGTTAGCAACTTTCAGTATGCTCCGGAGAGAGACAAGATTTGCAACCAAGAGCTGTTTGGTACAAGAACTAGAGTTGGGTGGTAAGGAGAAGGATGCTGATGCAGAATTCTAGTTGTAAAGGTAAGGCAACAAAGGCAGTGCCTGGATTTTAATATTGAATGTGGTAATCTTATGGAGGGTGTTATGTGAATATTGGTGTTAACAAGCTATTAGGCTCAGTAGTGACCCAGTATTGGCAAGAGTTTCTTATGATTTAATTATTTTTTTTTTTCCAGTTCAAATGTGTTAGACCTTAGGTTTTAACTTTTGTGTGCTTTAAGCAAATGTTTGTTCCTGCTGTTGGATACCAAAAGAGTTTATTTTATAACTAAGCATAGCTTTTATTCTGTATTGGGTACTTTAATTAGAAGGATAAACTGCATTTAGACCTCTCAGGTGATAGAGGACACAGTGATATTCATTGCTGTTTGAGTTCTTGATTTCAAAGATGAGTGGGTTTTATTTTACTTTCAAAAACATGTGCTTCTTTCAATGTATTATAGTTTGTTGCAGTTAATATGTATTTTTATGATGTCTATAGAAAGGGAAATAGAAACATAGGTAAAGAGTTCAGCTTAAAACAAAATAGATCTGAGTTGTGTCTCTTTGTCCCATTTTAACCTAAGCTGCAAAACAGTTGCCTAGCTTTGAGCTTCTCTTGCAGTTCTTCCCCTTGGTTGTTAGTGTAGTTCGTAACAGAGTTATTCAAGAAAGCCATCTTTACAGTGATCTGTGCTTCTTTTAAAGTGGGTTGTATGGGGCAGAATGGGATTTTCTGCCACAATTTTCCTTTTGGCATCACTGAGTCAAAAAAAAAAAATGGCAAAGGTGACGCTAGGTACTAATGCTGCCAACTTCAGTAATTGCGTTTTATAGGATATTGAAGCCTTCGTGTTTTCTGGGAAGGGTTGGGCCGGGGGGCAGAGGGGGAGGGAACAAACCTGGTTCTTATTATTTTGGTGATACATGCTTCATTCCTGAATGTCGCAACAAATTGGAAAGCTTTATATCCTCATCTGCCAGCCCTGCGGGGTGTGTTACAAGTTGCGGCTTTGAATCAATCTGCGTGAAGCTACACATCCTAAGTGTAGCTGTTTCTTCCTAGCCATCATTCAGCTAGCTTGTGTCATTCATGAAAAGGAGGTTTTCTCCAGCGCTTCCTCAGCCAGTTCTCAGCTCCAGCAAGGAATGAATAACCTATGCAGTGTGGTTGTGTTAGGCTCAGCAGTGCCTTCAGGCCTCGGTGATTACACTTGACATGCCTGGTGTTCCAATTCAGTGCATGCTGTGTGCATGGGTACTCTTGCTCCGTGTTGCACATAATAATGGAGCCTGTACTCATTTGTGCATGGATTTACCTTTTTTCAAATGCTGGGCATGCTGTCTTATTAGAGAGAGCTCTGCCAGTTGGCTGCACACTTTCCTAGATGACATTGAGCTGGCTATTAACTAGATTTTTTTATGTTGCAATTGTATGCAGGCTTTAAAAAGTAGAGGGTTTTATTGTGTATCTATTTTCTACCACTTGCAGTTTACTTAATACTTTTTTCTGAAAATGCAGTCACCATAAGCAATCTGCACTTCAAGAAACTGCTGTAATTAATTTGAAATCTTTAGGGGATGGGAAATTATGCAAGGAAGGAAAAGAGGTAGAGAGTAAGGTAATAAACCTGCTTATTCTGCTTTCTGATTTAAAGGAGTCTACCCCTTCTCCATGGAAATATCATCTTTAAATATTTTGCTGCACAATAAAAAAATTTTTTGGGAGGGGTGAATACAAATTTAGCAGTATTAAGCCCAAGAAAACTCCCTTCCCCCCTTCCTCCATTTTGGTAACTTCCCATTTAAAGACTAAAAAAATAAAGACGTAAAAAAATTTAAAGATGTAAATAAATTCATATTCAGGGTTTCTAAAATTAGGATGACAGCCGAAACAATTTACTTCACAAAATGAAACATAAACAAAAAAAGCACACAAAAAACCCAAACCACCCCCTCAAAAAACAAAACAAAACAAAAAAAACACAACCAAAAAACAAACCCAATAAAACAAAAAAGACAGAAAGAGCTTCCAACATATATAGCAGAACTTATTTATTTGGAGGTAGAACTTCTTAGGTCCATCAGCTTCTCCCAGTACACATGTGGCAATGTCTTTGATAGTTTTGTGGTAATGAGATCTTGGAAATTAGCTTTTGAATTTTCTGACATCTGTGTTAGTATTTCTGATTTCAGTGTTTCTTATACAATGAACTGAATCCTTTCTCGCAGTGTAGCCCTTGACATTATTATTCGACCATGCACATCTTTGGCTCTATAAATGTAAACCCTTTGGTTAGAATATACATGCTGCTTAACGTTTAAAGTGCTCACCTATGCTGACAAATGAATCTGCAAGATTTTTTTTGAAGCTGTGTGATGGCACATAGAGGAGCATTTAATATGCCAATCAGAGTATGTATCTCAATGCTGCTTGTACAGCCCTGATACAGAGTGGCTGAGTAGACCCAGGAAAAGGTAGAAATGCTTTCTGATAGTGGATGCAAAAGGATGTGATTGTCTGCTTTACACAAATGTAGTGTTTTTCTTAACCTTTTGCTGAAGTAGGTATGAGGCTGGAATTTCCATAATGTTATATGTAGCTTGTGGTTAAGGACAATTAAACAGCCATATTACACTTTAGAAACTTTTCGTGGTTACTTCTGTTCATTAGTTATCTTGGGTGTTATGTGTGAAGAATATGCAGATGGTTGAAACTGATGGAGTAAACAAATAAAGCATATAGAATAGAGGCTTTGTATTAGAGAAGTAAAGGGGAATGGTAGAGCTGAGTTTGAAAGAATTCATGTTGTCCATTCCTGTAGATTTATTTTTCTACCTAACTCCTCATATCAACTGCAACACTTTAAAGCAACATCTGTCTCATGCTATGCAATTTGTTTTGTATTTGATTGTATGTAATATGTCTGAGATATATAATTTCAGAGAGTATCAACATACAAGTGCCTTTGATAGCTTGACATGAATTATGCTTTGATGGAAGTGGAGTGTATATTACTAAATTATGGGGGGGGGGGAACCCCACAATCTCTGCTCAAGTGAGCCAGCACTGAGTGCTTAGAAAACTGCATTGCCATTGTCTTTCAGATTCTTATTTAAGCATCCTGCTCTACAGAACAGTGTCATTTGGGCACTTCAGACCCCATTTTCTTTGTTCTCTCCCTTCTTCTTTAATCTTAGTTTAATAATGCACAGCCCAGAATAATGAGCTGCCTATTATGAGTTAATATCTTCAGTTGAAGCACTGTTGAAAGGCTTCAAGTCTGTGCTATTTAGTCAAACTACAAAATGTCCCCCCACATTTTAATTTTTATTTTAAGATTTCTTAAATTGGTTGTGGCCTGAGGCACCATCATAGTGCAAACTATACTTAATATGAGTGGTGTTAATGCTTCTGTCTATACCCCCACCCCTGATTTCTCTCCCTGTAGCTGCCCCGCTGTTGCTGTACGCAAACCGACGTGATCTGCGACTGGTGGATGCTGCGAACGGGAAGGAGAACGCCACAGTGATTGTGGGTGGCTTAGAGGACGCAGCAGCAGTGGACTTCATGTTTGTGAAGGGGTTGATATACTGGAGTGATGTCAGTGAAGAAGCCATTAAACGAACAGAATTCAATAAATCTGGGAGTGTACAAAATGTGGTCATTTCTGGACTTCTGTCACCTGATGGGCTGGCATGTGACTGGCTGGGAGAGAAATTGTACTGGACAGATTCTGAAACAAATCGGATTGAAGTGTCTAATTTAGACGGATCACTGAGAAAAGTTTTGTTTTGGCAAGAATTGGATCAACCCAGAGCAATTGCCTTAGATCCTGCCAGAGGGTAAGTCTTTGTTAAAATATAATAATTACAAATATTAAAACTTCTGATAGTTCTTGTTTGTTGAATGAATGCAAATGAGGTGACAGTGCTGTTTTGGAAGTTATCCAAGGCCATTTTTTTATAAGTTATGCAGGGCCAAAGGCATTATTTGCTGCTCTCCATTAGTGTAATTTGAAAATAGTTTGCGTGTCTGAAATTCATATTGGTTTGTGAACAACTAGGAATCATCAGATTAAATAAAAAAATGTACTAGAAATTCTTTTTGACAGTAGGGCAGAAGTTGAACAGGAACGGAGTAGTTTTAATGTAAAACCTGATATAATCTTGAAAGGCCATCAGATGCCTGTGAACAGGCTTGTACTTCTCTGCAGTGTCAAATAACAGGATTTTTTTGTTGTTTTGTTCATTGTTGATATTCATGCTTTATTGAAACTGCCAAAGAAATGAAAGGAATCCACATACTGTATTAATAACAATTTAAGACACATTTTAGCACTTAAGGGTTCCTGTCCTGACCCTTGAGGGAACTTTTTTTTAAGAAGTCCTGTGCTTTGGCTTAGGCCATTCTAGAATAGGTCAAATTCTTCCCAGCTCTCATTTCAGTCCCTGGATGTGACTTTACACTGTAATCTTTTTATTCTGTTCTTGGGGCAGAGCTGTCATTGCCAGAAACACTAAATTCAGTACTGGTTTTGGTGATGTTATGTAAATGGCTAGCTTAAGATTATCACATAGGTAGTCACCTCTGAAAAGTGACTGGCTTTTCCCAAAGTGGCAGTCTAATGGAATATTCCTGATGCTGTGCAATCTTTTGATATTTTTATTAATTTGTAGTATATATCTTACTTATACTATCTTTTTTCATGAAGAAGCAGGAAAATGAATCTATTGTACTGCGATTTCACATTTTTTGAGTCAACTTTTTCTTGGGGAGAAATCACTGCAGTATTTCTTTGAAAAGGGAAGGGCTGTTTTAGCTGCTTGCAGCTCCTTTACATTATAATACATTATAATGTGTTGAAATTGTGTGTTTGGGTCTTTTCCTCCAACCGAATGAAGTCTTTTTGTAAAACATGGATGCTTTCCCAAACTTCATAGAAATATCCTATCTTGAATATTTTCTTTCAGTTTCAGTAGGCCTGTGACAATTTAGTGGGAGGTGTCCCTGCCCATGGCAGGGGGGTTGGAACTAGATGATCTTAAGGTCCTTTCCAACCCTAACTATTCTATGATTCTATGAATATATAAATAGGAAAGATGTTTCTTTTGCATTACTTATATTTCCAGCTCTGGAAGTGGGAAAAGCATCCTTTTGCTATCTCTTTACAACTTATAAATTGCAGCCAATGATAGCATTAGTTTTATTTTATTTGATTCTAAAACTATTTAAGAATGCAAGAAAAGATGTAACACTCATGCTCCTTCCACTCACCATCTGAAAACTGAGAGAAGTGAGGAAAACCACGAAGTGTTTCTGATTCAGCTTGTAACCAGAGAGACCAAGGTTCTTGTTAGTTAGGAATAATGAACTCTTGTCAAGCCAGTTGGTCTTTTTTTGAAGAATGCTTGTATTTTCCAAGTATGTACAGTAATAGGGATCAAAACTTGGTGATTGCATACTCTTGCACTCTTTAATAATACTTTAAACAGAGAGGAAACTACAAGAAGAAAAATGAAATAGATCAAAAGTGAAGTGAACTTGTAGCTTTTTCCATACTGATGATATGTTAAAGCAGTAGAAATAAACAATTCAGTGTGCCTAGATTTAAAACAGAACAACTTAAAAACCCCCCAAACACTAACTCCCTGTTCTCCAAAACAAACAAAAATATCCCAGCCAGGACAAAAAACAACCCTTCAACAACTGTAATTGAAAGACAAAATCTTTTTTTTTTTCCCTTCTAAATCTTCGTAGAGGTCAAGTACTAAGCTTTTGTATAAAGGGTATGTTTTAGGAAGATAATACAGTAATAATTCACTCTGTGTCTTGCCACGTTCCAGTTGCAAAAATTGTAATTCTTGTATACAGTTTTATGACAGAAAATTTTTCAGCTTTTATTAAATCTGGTTGCATTTCAGAACGGCCTCCAAAACTTGAAACATGGGTGGAAAGGTGGCATCAGCACAGGGATGTAAATAAATAAAAACTAAATCCCAAACTGTTTTTGCATGCATGCTTCTTTCACTAATATTGACGTTTTTATAGCCCTGTAAATGTCTTTCGATTTCACACTGTTGCCTGGCAGACAGTGGTAGGAGTAAAACATAAAAGTATCTAAGAACAGTTAATAAAATCTGAAAGTTGGAAAAGCAAAACTCCTCTCATTTTCCTGCAGTCTAATTCATCTCCTATTAAGTTCAACTGATGATTATTCCAGATACTATTCTAGAAACTCTTGCAATTCATGAAAAGTGATTAAGCAGCCAAATTTACACTAAGGTCATTATTACCGACAAGTTCAGTTTTTCATTAAAGTTTATTTGTCAAGTGTAGTTGATTTAAAGAATTTTTCAAATGTGCTAGAGTATCAAGCATTAATTCAGCCTGGGAGGAATACAGGGGTATTGTCCAGGAAGTTTGGGATTAGGTCAGGAAACCTAAGACACAGTTGGAATTGAGTCTGGCCAGGGATGTGAAATACAGTAGGAAGGGCTTCTATAGCCTTGTCGCAAACAGGGCAGACTAGGGATAATATGGGCCCTCTCTGAAAGGAAACGGAAGAACAGGCTACCCTGGATTTGGAGAATATTGAGGTTCACAATGACTTCTTTGCCCAGTCTTCATCGGCAAATGCTCTGAGCACACCACCCAAGTCTTGGAAGACAAATGCAGGGACTGGAGAAAGAAGACCTTAGGCCCACTGTAGAAGAGGATCAGGTTCAAGATCATCTTAGGAACCTGAATGTGCACAAGTCCATGGGACCTGGTGAAATCCATCCACGGGTCCTGAAGGAGCTGGAGAATGAAGCTGCTGAGCCACTGTCCATCATATTTGAAAAATCATGGCAGTCACATGAAGTTCCCGACAACTGGAAAAAGGGAAATATAGCCCCTGTTTTCAATAAGGGGAAATACAGACCGGTCAGTCTCACCTTTGTATGTGGCAGTATCATGGAGCAGATTCTCTTGGAAACCATGCTAGGGCACACAAAAAACAAGGAAGTGGTTGGTGACAGCCAACATGGCTTCACTAAGGGCAAATCCTGCCTGACCAACTTGTTGGCCTTCTCTGATGAGGTTACGGAACTGATGGATAGGGGCAGAGCAGCTGACATCGTCTGTCTGGACTTGTGTAAAATGTTCGACATTGTTCCACATGACATCCTTGTCTCTAAAATGGAGAAACATGAATTTGATGGATGGACCACTCAGGGGATAAATAATTGGCTAGATGGCAGCACACAGGGATTTGTGGTCAGCGGCTGGATGTCCAACTGGAGATGGGTAAACAGAGGTGTCCCTCAGGGATCGGTGTTGGGACCAGTCTTGTTCAACATCTTTGTCGGTGACATGCACAGTGGGATTGAGTGCGCCCTCTGCAAGTTTGCCGACAGCACCAAGCTGTTTGGTTTGGTTGATACCCTGGAGGGAAGGAATGCCGTCCAGAGGGACCTTGACATGCTTGTGAGGTGGGCCAATGCCAACCTGATGAAGTTCAGCCAAGCCAAGTGCAAGGTCCTACACCTGGGTTGGGGCAATCCCAGGCACTGCTACAGGTTGGGCAGAGAAGGGATTCAGAGCAGCCCTGCAGAAAAGGACTTTGGGGTATTGGTCGATGAGAAACTGAACATGAGCCAGCTTCAGTTTGTGCTCAGGGCCCAGAAGCCAACCATATACTTAAGAACTTCATAGAATAATAGAATGATTTGGATTGGAAAAGACCTGAAGATCATTTAGTTCAACCACCCTGCCATGGGCCCGGGAACTTCCACTAGACCAGGTTGCTTGAGGCCCCATCCAGCCTGGACTTGAATGCTGCCAGGGGTGGGGCGTCCACAACTCTGGGCAATCTGAACCAGTGCCTCACCACTCTCACAGTGAAGAATTTCTACCCTCTTTCAGTTTAAAACCATTATTTTGAAATGAAATGCAAAGAACAGTATAATCTAGAACCAATATGTAGACACAAATAATGCATTTTCTTGGCTGTGTCCCACATAGACAAAATTGTTTTGCTAACACTGATGTTTTTAGCAACCTGTCTGCTCTAAGATACTCAATGGTTGTTCTCTGAAGGTCACTACTCAGTGCTCTTAGTTTGGAGGAATATGATTGGACTCTCCCAGACTGTGTTACAGCAACAGTAGGGGCAATCAAAGAAATGACTCGCTTGAGTAGCCTTCGTTGCTGCTGCCAGCACCAACTGTTAATTGTGTGTGAGGATATATGTGTGAACAAAACACTGGAGTAGACGTTGGACTTGGTTCCTATGTCTGTTACCAATAATAAAAAATGCAGTACATTTACTAATAGAAACTATTTTTCATTTGGTAACTGAGACACAGCAGCCAAGTCTCATTTTTACTCTGGTATTTTGTCTAAGAACTAATCAGGACCTAAAATGTCTAGACTTCTCTTACTGACCATCTTCTGTGTACATTTTGAGCTTCTCATTTTTTACATTTATAACTTACTTCACTTTTTTCTCTTTTAGTTGTTTTGACACTCAATAAGATATTGTGTGTGTACCAGGAAAGAGGAGAATGGACATCAGATGAAGAGGAAGGGAATGGGGTGCTTGCTCAGCCTTTTGAAGTGAATTGCGGGGTTCAGAGCAGTTTCAGGAAGGATCCTTGGTCCTAGTCATCCTTTCTGAAACCTTTTAGTGCTGACCTGTGTGTTAAACGTCAGATCCTCTTAGTAGAATCAGCAGCTGGGAATAACACATACTCTGACACTTTAAGGTTGACTTTTTGCCAGGGCAAGACCAGGTGTTAGCAAGAGAGCACCAGGTTTAGGAACTGCTCACATGGAAATGGAGCAAGTTGAAAAGAGGTTTGTCTGCTTCAGCACTCAAGATGAAAAACAGTAAAAAAAAAAAAAAAAAAAAAAAAGGCATACCTGTTCAGATTCTTGTGCAGGTGCTGTTTGAAAATGCAGCACAGTATATTTGTACTGCTGTTTGCTTGTTATTTTTTTTTAAATTTGTACAGCCCTTTTGTTCTCATGGAAAAGACTTCGTTATTGTCGTTTTACAGTTCCTCAGAAATTACCCTTCAGACAACTTGATCAGCTTTCTTCACAAGAAGCACTATCAAAATGAACTAGCTTTTCTCACTCCTAGATGTATTGTTCACCGCAAAGGGAATTTTAAGCACTTCCCAGAAGTGCTGACTGATTGCTTACTTTTCAGGACATGTTTTAAATCAAGTGACTCTATAGAGTTACCTTAATTGTTAAGCTCTTGTAAAGCTTTTGGGTTGTAAAGGTTTTCAGTTAACGAATGGAATTAGAGTACAAAGCGCTACAACACTTTTTATGACAGCTGAAGTTGATTTCTGGATGAAGTACTTTGCATGTTGGGGAAGATCTTTGGTTTTAACATGTGCCCTGCTCCAGCAGACTTTTCTCTTATTTTTTTTCATGTGAAGCCTTTGCAGGGAATACATATAATACTTACACTGGCTTTCTTTATAGAATTACTTCTTTTGTTTCTTTGCAAGTTGGAAACTTGACATCTGAGCATGTCAAGCACAAAAGCAATTGTAGTACAGGCCTTACATCTGCACATCATAACAAAAGATTAATGGGAACTGGTAGTGTTTGTTGCCGAGTGGTACGTGTTATACAACAATATAAGGAAAGGAACATGGACAGTGTAACAGTTACAGAATCTTTGATTTTGGGGAAAAAACATACTGGAAATAAGAAAAGCAACCTGTCCGGTGAAGGGTGTTTTGTCTGCATGCAAGTTAGTATTATATAAAATCGCACCTTAAATGTAAATTCCAAAACCAATGCAAATAACTGAAGGTTTGCATTTTAGGTTCTCTTGCTTGCTGCCGCATCTCCCTTCAGAATATTGCTTCTGGCTGAAAATCTTTCTGCTGCTCCTCTGCTGATACTGGCATCTTTCAGAGGCAGCAGATTTAGTGCAGTCAGCTAATTGTTTACTGTATAGCCTGGCCTGTGCAGTAAGGAGTTAATTTTGAGGTTTTGTAGATGACTTATATGCAAGTATTAAGCTGATATGAAATCTGCAGACTCCTGTGGTGTTGGCACAGGGATTTATAAGGTGTATTTAATCTTTCTTCACCTGAGGAGGTTCTATTAATCAGATGTTGTTGGTTGCAAATACATAACTAGATTCTGTTAACAGCCAGGATATTAAACCAAAAGGTGTTTTTTTTTTTGGTTTTTTTTTTTTTTTTTTTTTTTGTTTGTTTGTTTGTTTGTTGGTTTGGTTTGGGTTTTTTTTTTTTTTTTGGTGACTTAAACATAATGAAGCTAACACAAAGATAGCAGTAGTCTTGCACAGGCTGTTATGATGATACTGTGTCAGGAGTGGCCTGTTTTGCCTCTCCCTCCATGTAACTCTTGGAAGATCTAAAATGCAGCGCAGGTGTTGCTAGCAGCTGGATGATCCTAGCACAGGGACTGTTGGGTGACCTGAATCTTTAGGCATGGGAGACTGCAAGTCAGAGAAGATTGCCTAGGCCAGGATTATACTTCATACTTCAAAACCTAGCAGTATGCAAAGCAGCGCTTCATCCTGCAAGAGGCTAGCATGACATGTGAAATGTCCTTGCCATCTTCTGCCCCAGAACAGCTGCAGCTCCCTCTGCTTCAGAAGCATAAGGAGTTTGGGGTTTAGCTCTTGGTCCTGTGAAGATCTTTGTGGCTTCTGAGAACAGGATCAGACGCTATTCATTCATTGTAATAACACTGAGTATTAACTTTAGGTTTTGGTTTGGGTTTTTTTTTGTGTGTGTGTTTTGTTTTAATCTCATTGACAGTCTGTTCATTTTGACAGGTTCTTTCACAAAACTTTGCAAGGTTTGTTTGAGATTTGTCATGTATGGTTCATGTGATACTGGTTTCCTGTCCTGTGCTAGGTTATTTCCATGGGGCTAGATGCTAAAATTGTAAAGGCGTCCTTTTATTGCCAGCTCAAAATGTTAATTTCTTCCTCCTCCTCTCTTTCACCTCACCTGAAGGAGGAGGTGAACGAAGGTAACCAGAAACCCACATATTTAAAACAGAGTGAAGGCTTGCAGCAGTGACCTCTCTTGTAAATCTTGCTGTGCTGGTTTTAGATGTTAGTGCCATTGACTGCCTATCCTCACCCTGCTGCCAGAGGTTGCCAGGAACTCAGAGGAGCACATTCACTAATATATTTAATTTTCAGGTGTTGTACCTAGTTTTCTCTTTGTGCAAGGAGATGGGAGAGATTTTGCTTGTTAGAAATCCAACTAGTGTTCATGGAATTGGTTTGTGCAGGACAAACATTTTTCTTATAGGCTTAGATGTCTTAAAAGTTGTAGATGCTTTTAGCTGTAAGCAAGTATGAAAATAGGCTTTCTTCCCTGTCTTCTTTGTTTAGTGCTTGGGTTAGAAAACAAGACTGTGGACCAGATAAGTTGAGGGCTGTGCTTTCCTATCTGCCAACTTTCCTGTGAATAAGCTAGTAATTTCTTGTCAAAGCACTAAGTTCACTGGCTTTTCTTCACTTTGTGTCTTCAGTTTCAGACTAATTCCAGTGAAGCATGTGAATATGGTATGTTAAATGATTGTCTGTTGATAATTCAAGAGGATGATTTGGCTGTCCCTTAACATGTACGTCAGTGGTGCAGTGATTAAGAATTAGTAAATTTTGTGCAACTTGCTGTAAAGTATCAATCTAATCTTCAGATATTTGCATGCGGTATTTGTTTAATAGGTTAGAGCTAAGTATTTAAACTGAGGTAGTAATTTCTGGTCTGCATGAATAACCTCTGGTGATGATGAGTCTTTGGGCATGCTTCTGTTTATCTGCATTTTCAGTCCCTGCAATTATAATTTAGCATCTAAGTCTAGACTATGAAGACCTGTTGTATTAAAAAAAAAAAAAAAAAATGAATTGTGAACAAACAAGTTTTCACTAACAACTTTTTGAATGAAGCTTTATGCTGAGTGAACACAAGGAAAATGATTTGTAAAATCATGATTTTAGACTCCTGGTAAGTATCACTAGCCAGACGTTAATTAAAAAATGTTTGTTCACACACTTTAGAAAAATTAAAATAATCCTGAGACAACTTCTAATAACTATGAACAGGATGTCAAAAGGACCATATATGAATTTACAGAAGTCATAATCTGATACATTGTTCATTCTGCGTTCTTGCTGGAGAAATACAAAGTAGCATTGCTGTTAAGGAAATAGGCTTTAAAGGAATGTTCAAGCTATTTCTGGGGAACGGGCCAGAGTAAAAAAATTAAGTAAATACAAAATCTTCCTCTCCCCCCAATATAACTTGCATAACTTGGCCGTGTTTGGCAGGAAATCATTACTTCTGAATCCATGACATCTACTAAGACTTGTAGGAGAGAGCTTTCAATTGCTCACTAAAACCATTGCAGCTGGCTCAGCTTAATAACTGAAAATTGCTGCAAGAAATTATTTCTTATACTTCATCTTAAGGAAGAGCTTTGTAATCTCTACTATTTCAAGGCAGGGTATTTTGGAGGGGATTTTTTTGGAGATGATGGTGAGTCTTACAGACAACATGTAAAAAGCAGATCTGCAGCAGAAGAAATGTATTGGCAAAATTAGCCTTTAGCGAGTACAGCTCACTTCAGCATGGTTTAAGCTTTCTTTGTCCCTCCTGCGACCATCATCTTCCCCTTCTAAATAAGCTTCACTGTCAAAACCACAGTTTCTGCCATAAACTGAGATTATACTTACAATTCATGCTGTGATATATCAGCCAGCATATTGTACACCTGATCAGTGCATTTGCAGCAGAAATGTGTAATCAGAGTCACAGTGGATGAAGGGAGCATGGTAGTGTCTGGCTTTATCCTTAAGGAGTCTGCTTGTTCATGGGCTTGTGAAATGTGCAGGTGGATGGAAGAAGGAATACTGGAGGAAAAAAATCCTTGTATTTTCTTCATTTAAAATCAAGATAGGGTTGGTTGGTTGAGGGTTAGGTTATCTCCCTTCCCCCTCAGCATTTTGGGTAGTGACTGAAATGTGTCCATTTTAGAGCTTAAAGTTTGGTCCAAAAGTTTGGTCCAAACTTTAGATCAAAGGTTTTGATCTGCGTTGCAGAAAATGGAGCAGAAAGTCACCTTTGTTCCTCTGCAAGAAGTTGATTGTTTGATTTATGTTGCTGGCAAAAAAAAGATTGATTTATGGTAGGCTCATTTCTTGAAAAAACCTTATAAATCCACTTGCTGGCATGATTTGAAACAGACTGATAGTATTCTTTAGTTAAACTATGGATTAACTTTGTTTAAAAAATTAAAATCATAGCACTCAGCTGTTTGGAAGTTCAGCATGATTAACAAAGAAAAAGTCTATAGAAGCACCATTTTCATTTGGCTGCATTCCTGGAAAAAGTAAGGCTATCCCTGTGGAGAATGTGAGTGTATTTCAGTACTGTCTTCTCTGCATAGTGGTCAGATAAAATGTCACAGGATAATACATTGTACAGAGGACTTCAAGCAAATGCACTTTTACAGTGCAGCTGGTAAGAAAGGAGAACATACTAGGGACGTAAATTGTGAGGTAACATGATAAAATACCTAAATAAGTGTTTCTAGAAGTTGTGTGGTGACCCCAGGACAGAAGATGATTCATGTTATGGTCAGTGTGTGAGGATTGTTTGTTCGCCTGTATCTGAACCAGTACAGTACTAGTGTTTCAGGATCTATGTACAAAAGACCTGAAAATGAGCTGAGCAAAGCAGAAGTTAGTGCTTTGGATTTCTGCTTGGCGCTTGGAGAAAGAATTACTACTTCTAACTCGCTTCTATCACTGTAGCTCATGTGGTGAGTTTCTGGTCTGTTTCCTTGGTAGGGGATGCCCCCTTACAGGCTGTTTTTAAAACATCTGGCCCAGTTGTGGGTGTTCTGTCATAAGAGAAAGCAATAGAAAAACCTGAACCTTGTCTGTGAGAGCAGAGTTTCCTCAGATGGGCCAGTGATGCTATTCCACAGTAATGCTCTAGGTAGTAAATAGTCTGCTTTAAATGCATATGTGAATGCATATGTGTGGGTGAGAATGCATATGTAATAGTGGCATCTGTGTCTAGTTAATTGTGTTGTATACTTGGAACGTTCTAATTGTGTTGTACCTTAAAACCTAAAAACCAAACAAGCAAACTCTCCAAAAGATCTCCTCCCTCTTTTCACTTTCTCCTCCACTCCCCCCCCCCAAAAAAACAACCCCAAAACCGAGCAACAAACCCTAAAACCCCATAAATATGGAAACATTTTTTCTGTTGTTGTTGGACCGATGAACAGAAATATAAAGAATAGTAACACATTTTCTGGACTGTAGTTTTTTAATTAGAATCCTTCAAATACCACTCTCTTAGGGAAAAGAAGTGAGCATCTATTCTGGGCCTCTCTCTCCTCCCCTCCCACCTCCTTTCTTTCCCCAGGGTTGTTTAACACATACTTTACATTTTCATTTCTCATGGGAACCTTGTCGTTTCTCACTTTTACATCTTAATTCCATGTTTCAGCGTAAAGTATTAGTTATATTAAGTTTTCTCTGTCACTTCAAGTAAGAAGTGGTAAAGATAGGAGATTATGCAGCTAAAAGCACTGTTATGTCAGAGAGCTTTTTTTCCAAATAAATCTGTGGAAGTGTGAAATTCCTTTTTCTTATTTAAAGGATAAGTATGATCTCTGCTCTAGCAGGTTGTTAAAAATTGCCTATAAACAAAACTGTCTTGCAAATTAAGCTTGCATGATTCTTTTACTGTGTATTGTAGTAATGCACAGAAACATCTTCAGTTCATTTCTACTTCAGGTAGAAGGCTCTTTTACTGAAAATGCATTTATTTGTCAAAGAATAAAGCTGTGTCTTATATCATCATCTAACTTTTAGGTTAAGCTCTGGTAGACTTCTGAGTAAGATGTCATGAAAGATACTATTTTGATTTTGCTGGTTTATTGGGATAACATGACATGCTATTTTAAACAGCATTTAATATTGTGCTTATTGTGGCCAGAAGTGAAGGCTGGGGGTTCAGACTGCGAATTTCTGTTGGCCCCAAGACATGCATAAAAGTAGATGCTTGAGTGAGAAGGATTGTTGGATGTGGTGTTGAAGCCAGCATTCATCATGGAGCTGGCAGGCACAGGATTGCTTGGCAGAGTAGTCAATAGTGAAACCAGAGATTTGTTTTAGTGAAGGTCTGATTGCTGCTCAGAACCACTAAAAGCTTTAGCATTAAATAAATTATATAGTCCTAATCAATATTTTATAGCTACAAACCAAATTTGGATTTAAAGAGATAGATGCTATGAAAGCATAAAAGTACAATGTGTTCTTGAGGTTTGACAGAAATTTTTTACTTAGCTAGAGAAGAATTGTCTCCTTGCATAAAAATGTTCTAGTTCAATGCAGAAATGAGACTGGGAAAACTGTGAGTTTCTAAACAAGGTTCTTGATCTTAATATATTTGGTTTAGCCTCATTAGAATTGGTGAAATCTCATCATCTTATATAACCAGAGTATTTTGCCCACTGTTCAGTGGGTAGTCAAAGGGCAGTCTTGTTGGTAACTGCGAAACAAAGAGAGGCTTTTTGCCTGCTGTCCCAAGTTGCCTTGCCTAGACCAGATTCCCTATGAACTGTAGCCTGTGGCCCTGTTGTTGCATATTCTGTTTTCTCTGTATCCCTCTTTGTATGAAATGGATGCTGTCAACTGCTTTTACACTGACAATTAGCTAACAAAGATAAAAAAAAAAAAAAAGAAAAAAAAAGAAAAAAAAAGAAAAAAAAAAAAGAAAAAGAAAATCCAGAATATAGGGGATTTCTATGCATCAGCTTTTGGATGTCTGGCAGGACGTACCTGAAATGGAGCCAAGCAACAACTGGGAGAAAGATTCAGTGATTTTTTTGAGTTTTGATAGGCTTTATGGTCATCTGGGGGCTGTATGGATGCAGAGAAGTCTTCCCGTTTTCTCTAGTGAGAATAGGATTACAGAGCCAAAGGGCCACCCGTGCAACAGGGTGGGAAGATTAAGATTTTTGAGCTCTGGTTCCTATTTAAGTTCTTTGTCACTCTCTCCTTTTGAAGCCTGGCTCTCTGCAAACAACTGCTAGTAATCTAAAGTTGAAATCTTCTGAGCTGAATTTCTCATGTGTGGCTGTGATCAATGAGTTACATTAGTATTAGTTATATTAGTTGTCTTCTCCCAAACACACAGCATGAGACAGACTATGGATTTGCACAGTTTGGGACTGAGTTCCCCACACCCACCTACACAGCTTGTAAAATCTCCCAAAGCATCTTGCGTGTTTCTTTAATCCTCCTTATAACATGGGAAAAGCTCCCGTGCAGGATTTGACATGTGGCACCCTAGAAATACATAACCTCAGCCAAAACTTTGAATTAAGAGATGTGACTTTATAAAAAGGGTGGACTACATTATATTTGCCCACATATGCACGCATGTGGCTGTTGACATATGCAAGTGTGTATGCATATTTTATCTGTAGAGTTCACTGGTGTAAATATTAACAGTACGTACACCAAAGGATCAACAAACAAGAAGTGCCTGAAATCTGTTGCAGAAGTCAACCCATTAAAAATTGAATGGGCTTACAGAAAAACTTGGTTTGAGTGTAGGTCTTTCAGAGGCTAAAGCCTTCAGATTTTTATCTGGGGACCCTCATAGGCATACACTACTTATGATTGCTCTGTTGATCTTGACAGGACTGCTTAGTCAAAATTAAAAATGTAATTAAATGTTTTGCAGGATGCAGGCTGAATACTTACTTGGCAGTTTGTGGTCCTGGAGCTAATAGGTCAGAGCAGCTATCAGTATTTTTGAAAGGATGAAAAGATGGAGGAGAGAAACTTCTTAAGTTACTCTAAAAGTGACTTTCTGAAAATGAGAAGTAAAATTCGACATATTGGGGAAAGCTGCCTGACAGCTTTTTTATAGACTAGCAGAAGTCCTGTATTTAAAACGAAAGGAAAGAAAGTGACCCTGAAAAATTAAGTAGGCTTAAAGAGAACACTCCTGAAATCAAGTGGAAGGTCATGGTAACTAATGGTAGTTATATGATACTTAAACCTTGACTTGAGTGCTGTCTGTTATATTACAGATTAAGAAGTCATAATCATAGGCTCCTGCTCATGAATGATTTGGCATAAGACTCTTCTATTGTTGATTTGCAAGGCTGAGTTTGGGGATTTAATTCCTGAATTGACAATTGTCTGCTTAAGTAAGAAAAAAATTGTTTTGTGCCAATGAGAAAATCTGCAGAGCCAGTTTGCTACAAAGTATAATTATGAAATGAATATATTTTAAAAATTAAAAAAGTCATTTTGTGCTAATGGAAAAGTCAGTAGTAATCTGAAAACAGTTGCACTCAGTGAAGTTTCTGAATTAAAAAGGCTAGTTAGTTTATCAAGATTATCTAGCTGTGCCTTTCTTCTCTTTCTCTCCCCCTCTCCACAGTATTTGCCCCCACCACATACACCATCCACTTTTCCAACTTTAAATTTTCAAAGTATGCTTTACATTCAACTTTTGGAGGGAATGTATATAATGTAAACATTAAGCGTATCCTCTGGGGCTGTGGCTTGTAAGTGTGTTTCTTTCTGAGGTTCTATTTTCCAAAGTATCTTAAAGAAGGTTCTTAGAATCTGCCTTGTGAGCTGCCTGGTTTTTCAGGCTGGCTAGTTGTGGTTGACTGTGAAGCTTGGACAGATAAAAAGCACAGCATTAATAGTTATTTTGCCATGGCAGTGTTGAGTATGCTGCTTAGGTGGAGAACTGTGGTTTTGTGCAGAGGGAGTTTGTGGCATTCCAGTGTCCAGACTTAAATGATTGTTTTCTTAGTGCAGGACCTAGATGCTATATAAAATTTCTTTTCAGGAACTGCTGAATATTAGCTTTAGTTCCCTCTTCCACCTCCCTTCCTCCTTAAGGTCCTAAAGCTTAATCTAAGTATTTTTTCTGTTAAGTAAGGAAGGACCAAAATCATGCTTAAAGTAGCGTAAGGGATGACTGTTCTCCCTTATGCAAGTGTATGCCAGATCTGGTTAATAAAATGGAGTTTTGTTGAGAATCTAAAAAATGCATAAGCTAGGTAGTGAGAGCAAGTGTCAGGTTATTTCTGTGCTTGCCATTATCATCATTGCCTGTTGCTTCCAGATAAGTTTCTCTAATTTGACCATGGTCAAGAAGTTCACATGAACATAAGACACAGCTTGTCAAACATATGTTCTGTAAGTGCTTGGCTAATGTTTTTCTGATGGAAAAGTTCTGGCTTCTTTTTTTAGAAACAATAAGAAAAATCTATGGGAACAGTTAGCCTTTTTTATGACTGACTTTGAAGACGCTACATGACTTGTTTCTTCATTTCAGCCTGTCCCTCTGGAATTACAGAGTCACAATGCTCTGGCTTTTATTTTCTCAATACGGTCAAGAGCTGTGTGTTAATCTTCACAGAGGTAGTTTGGCATTTTCTTTGCATGGCTAACTGTAGAGTTGTTAGTCTTAAATAATCTTAATGCTCCAAAATCATAGAATAATATGGACAATTGCTGTATCTGGCGAGTTGACAAAAAAGTTGCAGGCAGACTGTGTACAGAATAAACCCTTTGACCTTAAATAATTTTATTTCACCTAGAATTACCCTGTTTTGCGCAACTGAGGACAACACCGTTTTGAGGTAGCTGTGTTTCAATGCACAACAAGAAATCATGTAAGTTAATAAAGTGGTGATTTATGGCCTGGTGCAATCACCACCTAGACATTTGTAGGCTGAGTTATGCAATTTGCATGCCCTGTTATGTAGTTAATCTGATTACACCAACTTATCCAGTGTTTGAGCAATAGGAACTGTTGACAAGAATGGCCATGCCCAGTTTTATTTCAGAGCTTAAGTGTCTTATTTATCCAGGACCTTTCTTTCATGGATGGATTTGTTACCCTCTTTAGGAGTCGAGGTGCTTGAAGCTCTTAAAACCATAAATTCTCTGGGGTCAGCCAGTGAACTTAGAGACGGTAGTGGGCATGGCAGCATTTTGGTTTGGGGCATAGAGCTGCTCTGCAGCAGGAGTTACTGCAGTTTAATAGTGGAAGAGGTCTGCGGGTTCTTTAAGAATTCAATTTTAGTTCAGTCTTGGTTTCTTTTTCACAGGCTTGACTGAATTTTGTGTCTAGTACTATGCCTTATGTGGGAAGGTGAAAAAGTGAAGTGGGAAGACAGGAGGTTATAACTTATATAAAAACAAATGGTACTGAGGACAGTGTGGTTTGATGAAGTGTTTTCCTCAAAAACACATGAACACTGGGCTGTTTTTCTGCCTTCTACTACTTCTTTGCAACCAAATGTTTTGCTACTATTCTTATCAGAAGCAGAGTTGGTTTCACGTATCATAAAAGGAAGCAAACTCTTTTTGTTTTGCCAGTCACTTTTTTTAAAGAGTTTCTCCGCTTTTTCAGCCTTTAATCTGCATTGTAGGGTTGTGTCTCTGTGTCACTCTTTACGTGTTTCAGTGTTCATTGAATGAATTCGTTTAGAGAAGCAGTTTTCCTTTGTGTCTCCAGGAGCAGAAGAGTGGGCAAAATGTGTCAGCAGAAGTAAGCTGAATGATCCCAAAGACAAACTCTTGTTGCTGCCAGAAGAAAAATACTGTTCAGTTGATTTGACATTTTAATGGTAACACTGTGCATACTCAGTTATAAAATTGTCTTCCCAGTCTGTGACAATTTCCAAGGTGACTTTGAGTAGAATAAATGTGCTGAGATATTTGTTCATAGAGACTGAAGTAGGTGCTTTTTAAAATATATATATATATGATTAGCTTCTTTTTGCATGGAAACATTTAAGTAGAATACTGTGTGATTTGTGGAATGATTTTGTGAATAACGTGTACACCAACACATGGAAAAGGTAGGTGTTAGGCTGGAGCCAAAGCCCACTTAGGGGCAACTGTTACCTTGTGCACTTAGTTGGTCAGTTGGTGGATAGAGGTTGTGTGTACATCCACAGCACAGAACTGTTGAACTGACTCTGTCTGCACAGAGCTGACTGAACAGCTTCACATAAGTGAGATGGACATATCTAGTTTTGCATAGGCTATAGGGAGCCTGTTCAAAATGCTGATTTCCACAAGCTCAGGTCAAAGCCATGGTTCTTCAAAGATGGTGATTTTAAGAACTGCATAGTGTCTCCCCTTTCATCTGCATCTTGTGTGTTTTGATCCTTGGAGATGGCAGAAACTACTGCAGCCAAGCAGCTGGTGTCTTGGTCTTGTCACCTCATGGTGCTAAGAAAATTCCCGAGGCACTGCAGTTGAGCAAGCAGTGGCAGGTTGCATGGGGTCTGTGGTGCTGTGATAGTGGTGCAAGTCATGTGGCTGGGTTGTGTTACATAGCTGTGGGTGTCTTCCAAGCTAGACCGCAGTGAGAGCCATGTGGTGAGAAGGTACTTATTCTGCAGAAGGTGATTGATGTTGTAGAACATAAAGGTGGTTGTTGTGGAATATGTTTGGCCTTGTTTGTAAGAGAAATATTTTTCCTCTGTCTTTAAGTGTAGAGTTGATAGTTTAAAAATCACAACATGCACAAAGCCTGAAATAGGCAATTGCTAGGGGGAGTGCGTAATTGGTGGTTTGTCATCTGTAAGGGCATGAGCTGCAAGTTTTCAGTGTTGTAAAGGTCTGAATGTAGCCTGGGGAATGGTGGTATTGCGGAGTCAGGAAGCCTGGAAACCGGGTATTTCAGCTGAGGGTCAGAAGCTATTTAAGTTTAAAAGCTGTCAAACCATTTGTGCAGATAAACAGGTGATCTCTCAAAGGGAAGGTTTCTGTGTGTAACACTTGGTATAATGAAGGCTCCTCCCCTGTGTTTAGAAGCAGATCAGGCCATGATACAGAGGTCCAGACAGCATGGGCATTCTTCTTAAAATGTCAACAGATACTTTACACAAGGAAAGTCAGTGTTTAGAAAATAAGAGTATGGTTGGGTTGCATCTCTTGCGCGGTTTCCTTCTTCAGGTGAGGATTGCCTATGTATACATTTAGTTGAAGACTTTATGCCATGAAATGGCAGTAGTTACAAGCATGTAACTTTTACAAAAGCATCACACATTCAGTGGTATAATGTATCTAGAAAGACAAGATTTTTGGTAGTGGTGTGGTCTGCCATATCACTGTAGTTGGGTGGAATGAATTACTAGTGTATCACTGTCCAGATACGCTGCTTACTGCAGTATTTTTCAAGGGGTGAATGGCTGATGATTTTGCTTCTGAATCTTCTTTGTGTGGTGCGTTGTAGTTCTAGTTTTTGTTTGATCTGATGAGAAATCTTGGGTGAATCACTAGTCCTGCCCTAACTTACTTTTTCAAGACATTGATGTTACTTAGCTGGGTTGTGAGTACAGCGTGTTTGTCTGTTTTTCCTTTTCCTTCCTCCCACTCCTGCAGATGCCTGCTGGAAGAGCTAGTGGAATTCTGTCTGCCCGAATGGTGTAGGCCTGGGCCAATGCTATGCCAGCCTTTTGTGATTGTGTTTTAAACCATATGAAGCAGCAGCTGTGCCATTGCACATTCATTGTAACAGCACTGCTTGTCAAACAATTTAGATAAATTAGAAGTGGAAAAGCAAAAATGTGTTTCAAACCCTAAAATAAGTATAAACACTTTTGGGAACACTTTGGGGGATGCTGAGACAGACTCAAGGAGTGTTTGTGATAAAAGCACTCCTTTCCATTGCTGCATCCCCAAATGCAAAAAAATGTGCTAATGTGCTGCTGAACTGTTTATAAAGAAACAGAGGGGCTCACCTGCTGCCTTAATTTAAGGAGATGAATGATATAAACTACATTAAATGGTGAAGTAGAACTAACGCTTTCATTAAAGGATTTTCAGTTATCTGAAGTTGGTGTGGAATTATCTGACACTTTATTTTTGTAGAATATGCTGATTCATCAGAATGGAAATGCTCTGTGGAAACATTTGTTTTTACAGCTTTTCATCAGGCTGTCATCCTAGTTCGCATGGTTGGAGTCTTGGGCTTCCAGCTCTGTTGCAGTCACCCCACAGTAGCTAGCTGTAGAAGTGGTAAAATGGTTGAGGATTTTCAGCTGTGTCAGTGTTGTGATCTTTCCACTGTTCTTAGGTGTTTCTATCCAAGTAGATCTCTGTTTTAAACATTACTGCCAAGTATTATTCCATTTTAGTGATAACTTGTAAACTTTGATTTTCTTTCATTGATTACAGCAAGACTTAGATGAAAGCAAAACACCTCCTTGCTAAAAGAAACAATACTGCCCTTTCCACATCCCCCGTTCTTATTCCTCTGTCAACTTTTCTTCATCCTGGTGTGGTTTGCACTGGATATATTGCCTAAGTGGAAGGTAGGAGTGATGCTTGTCTGGGTCACCAGAATTTTAATACCCATCTTGCAGGCCAAGGCAAGAGGGTGGTAAGAATATAGAGGAGAGGAAAAACTGAATTTCTACTTCACCACCCCCTCCCTCCCCTTCCAGGAGACAGTAACATAGCATCTGAGGAGAGATAGGGTCTCTTACCCTTGTGAGAAGTTTTTGCTTCCTGTGTTGGTTGGCCTAGGTAACAATGGGTGAAGATTCTGGTTATCATACAGGCATGCTCATTATCTGTTAACTGTTTTCAGTGGCAATCAGTGTTTTTTTCAGAGTTACTAAGCCATCTTATCAGCTTTCTGATTTTTGCTCACTGGTGTTTGCTCTCTAAGATCATTACAAATTTTAAGACACTTTTAAAGTTCTGTGTCACCCCTGTGAAAGCTCTGATTTTCATGGTGACGTATTGAAGACCACACTATGAAATGCAGAAGCATTCTTCTTTATTATTCATCATAAACAATGTCACTAAATTGCCACCAGCAGCCTTCTAATTCATCCTGAGATTTGTTTATCTTTTGTCTGAATATTAAGCAGCTTTCTGAAAGTTGTATTGTCTTTAAATATATGAGCAGATGCGAAAGAGGAAATACACGCAGTTGTGTAACAGACCCTTGTTATCATATGATAGATACTTTTGCTCCATCAACTTCCAGCACAGGATGCATTCTTGCTTCTACAGTGGAGATTGGGAGGATAGAAAAGAAGTAGCAGCATTATACTGCCAAAATAAATAATTCATGGGCCTCATCTACTACTCCAGTCTTGTCAAGACAGCTGTTAACCAAATGTTTGACCTGCTTAATGGTGTGGGGATTGGGAACTATTTTGATAGAGCAGAATAATTAGTGACAGGTTGTGCTGCAAATGAATACATATTTTCCCTGATAATTTTGGCTTAAATGCGCACAGCTCTAAAACAGCGCTGGCACACATTAGTGCTTTCCAGTCCTGGCTTCCAGAGGAGGGTTTAACCAAAATGAGTGGCAAACCATTCCTTTCAGTGGTACTACAAGGGCTAATGTTTCTCTGTACAAGAAGCTTCACCAACAGCTCTGTTAACTGTCTAGCTTTTCACGTATTTCATGCATGGATGCTTGGTGTTTCTTGCTACCTCTGCTAATGTGATTTAAAGCCAAACTGTGTTGCAAGTGTGGGAGAGTTGGTGATGGGTGCTGATTTCCACTCCTGACCTTGGGTTGCATGTACAAGTGCTAAGGAAAAGGGCTGGTGCAGAATTTTGCTGTACTTTTAATTATCTTCCCTGAGGTTATAGGGTTTAGGCATCTGAAGTTTGTTAGCTGAGAAAAGCCATATTTACAGCTCTTCACACTGAGCATAGCAGATCGGTTTATGTTAAGGTAGCAATGAGTCTACACACAAAAAAAATAGATCTAGGAACTGACAATAGCTTAAAAATAGGGACAAGCACCATTTGTAGCTAATATATAAGGTGAATGTGTGAATACTGCAGGTATCTGACCCTAAGTCAGAAAGTAAGTCTCAATTTGATCTTTGCAATTTGTTGCTCAATTTCAGTCAAGTTGAGCCCCAGCTTCACCTCTCAGAGTTCAGGTCTGTTCAGGTGGCGCTGTTCAGGTCTGTAACAGGCACCAACATCAGACAGACCTGCTCCAAACACTGTAGCTGCTGGACATGCTTCATTCAGTGCATCTGTTTTTGTTGACTTCAAGGAATCTAGCCATGAGATACCTATCTCTGGACACCAAGTTTCTATAATTTCGATGTTCACAGAGAAACTTGCATTGTTATGTTGGGGTTTTTTCCATAGCCATTGTTCAACATGGGAGTGGTTGTGTCTTGTCCTAGAAGTATGGCTAATGGAGGGGGCCCAGGCAGATGCCAGTTCATTACAGGGGATGCACAAGAGAAAAAGCAGCACATACATCTCTGGTACATTTTTTTGTTAACAGATAGTCAATGTGTGTAAAGTTTGTTTAAATGATCTAGAAGAAGCTTGCTTGTTCTTTGTGCTGAAAAAAAAGCACTCCAGTCTTTGACAGAAGATTCGTATCTCTTTAGGAGAAGCTACCTACAGAGGAGGAGATGATGTCCCTGGTTAAATAGCAGGAGTTGGTGTTTAAGTGAAAGCTGAGTTCTTGCCAAGATGAGCAAGCGTTCTTTCTTTCACTGTTACCTTGGACCCAAAAAAAGAAAGCAAGTTTGTGCCTTGCTGTTTGAAAGTTAGCCAGAAATTGTCTTTGAGGGGAGATATTCCCATGCCATACTTAGGTACCCAACTGCCCAAGTAGACCTAAGCCAGCTCAACTCCCTTTATGGTCAGTGAAAGAGGGTGTCTTTATCTTCAGGCTACAGTAGAGAAGTACTGTAGCCTCTGCAGGAAACTACTTCTCTCCATTTCTTGTTTGAGGAGCCTGGCTGGCGAGCTCACCCATTAGAATTGGGTTCTGAAATCGGACCTTGTGATTAATGCTGTTTCCTCTCAGAGGACTCCTTAGTTATTTAGAAATAATAATTATTTGTTTCAATGCCAGAATTAGTGATCACAGTTGCTACTATAGACTGTAAAAAGGAAGGATGCAAAAATGTATGTTCTTGTTTTGAAGAATGAATATAGTTCAACGATCAGGTTTAAAAATAAAAATGCCTCCTAAAATAAGCACCACGAATGTGAGTTTATTGGATTATATTTTTAGGTGGTGTGAAAGACTGAGCAAAAAGGTCATCTCTCTCCTATTCCAGTTCAAGAAATAAGAGCTTCATACCCATCTTGGAGGCTCCCTAGTGAACATTAATCTTGGTTCAGTGAGATGAGGCTGAAGTGCATATGGTTTGGACCTGGTCATAAAAGGTCATAAAATTCCTGATAAACTGTGATAAAGGAAGCGTCTTTGTATTTCATCTCCATTGAAAATAATTGTTTTAGCTGTGAAGCAAATTTAAGTCTTATACTAGTTTTCCTCCTTACTTTTTTGCCTTTAGTATTGCTCCTCATGGTTGTTACTGCATTTGTTTCTAAAACAAATTCAGAAGGCATTGCAGCCCACCATAGAGAAGCACTGAGCAGAGAAGGTTTTTGTGCTGAAAATATTAAGAAGATAATAATCTCATCAATATACACAGCCCTGCAATCTTATGTACTACTTGGAACTTCAGCTTCTTTGCTTTCCTGAGTACAGAGCACAGCCTTGCATATGGCCCAAGTTCCTATCCTAGAAAAAGACTTGTTTACAGAATGAATTCTTGCTGCCCTTGAAAAGCCCTTTCTCAAGTAATTATGTCAACTCATTGAGTTGACCCTGAAGACATCAGACAATTAAGACTTGAGGTGGCAAAAAATTCTCAAGGCTCCCACCCCCTTTCTTCAAATTTATGATTTCTGACTTAGGGATCAGCATTGTTCTTGACATAGGAAGGGAGCTGGCTAGAAGCAGCTTTCAGCAGCTAGGGCTAGCCCTACCAGTGTTGAAAAGTCCATTTTGATGTCCCGTGCTGTGAAAAAGCTGCAGTGCCTGTTTTCTTGGATATTTAATTAGTCAGTGTAAATATACATTTGTTTCTATTCTCAAGTAACAAGAGTATAGCTCTTCTGGGCTATATATTCCTTTTGTGTGGTCGGCCTAGTTCTGTCAAACTGTCAGTGTCAGGTGCCATTGAATCACAGTCTGCCCTGGTCTGTCTGTGTCCTCTGCCTCCACACTATTACCAATGTGCAAAACCACCTCTTCTGGCAGCTCACAGTGCAGTCCACAAAAAACCCCACAGGAGAAAGGTTGTGAAGAGGTAAGACTCCCTTGAATAAATTCACTGCCTATATTTCTTATGCACTTGGAAGGAATTCTTGCTGTTGCCACTGCTTCTGTGTTATAGTAGAATAAAACTGATCTCTTACTTTAATTTCTTCATATAGTTCTTTTCCAAACCTCAGTGGTATCCCAAATGATTGTTTTTTTGTTTTTTGTTTGTTTGTATTTTTGGGTTTTTTTGTAATTTCCAGAACTGAAGATACATATTATTACAATTAAATTCAGTTCAGAGAAAAGTAGTTAAACAATGATTGTCAATAAAACAGATAAAAGCCTTTGGTAAAATTGGATAGCAAGCATGAAGTGATTACTGTTTGTGACTTACAACAAAAGAAAGTATTGTTATCTGAAGCAGACCACAGAGTGGACAGGCTAAATTGGACCTGATATGAAAGGAATAAATTAAATTTAGAGCAAAATATGATGGTTTTGGAACTGGACACAGTTGGAGAGTTTTCAGAAATTATTGCACTTGATATCAGAGTACGTCCCTGATGCACACAAACTACTGCTTAGCCGTAGCTTGCTGTTGAAGTACAGTTGTGCTGGTGGATTCTGTCATGATACTTCTTGAATTTCCTGGCAAATCTACAGGAATGTGTTGTTCCTGACTTCTTTCATATCAATTATTTAGGTAATTTTGCTAAGATTGGAGTGTTATTCTGCACTATATGTTCAAGACTCAACCTTCTCCGTATCTGGATTCCCAGCTGGTATTGCTTCTACATTATTTTGGTCTTGGGTCTCAGACAAGGTCATCATCAGCCACCAGCTTTTCTTCATGTGTGCTTTGCTGCACAGTGTTTTCATGTTCCCAGGAGCTCTTCTGTGCTTTTGCTCCCTTGAAGCTCTTGCATCTAGTACACACTTCTAAAGTGTCAGTAACTGCTCTCATAGTTGTATTCACTTCTGGGTGAAGCTTACCTAAGGCTGGCATCACCATGATCTAAACTTTTTGTGTACCCCTGTCTTGGGGATTGCTCCCTTCCCTTGTTACCTTGGTTTTGGTGGTTTTTTTCCCTGTGGCCTCAGCTTCTGCTTTCATTGACCTGTTGGCCATGAGCAAGAACTTGGAAGACTACCTGATGTGGGGGACAGGTCCTTTATCTGTACCATGTTACTTGTGTGTCCTCTAGTACAGTGAATTTACTTGTTTAAAGCAATATACATAAAACCTCAGTCTGCTGTCCAGTTTTGTTTCATAATGTTTAAAATGTGTGTCAGGCTTTCAGTGGCATATGTATCTTTCAGAAGAGAGCGTGCTCCCTCCACTTAGGTTGCTCAGTGTTCAGTGTGCTATGTTCTTACAAATTGAGCTGCCCTGTCCTGCAGTTTGTGGGGGGAGCTCTGAAGGGACTATGGATTTCTCCTTATTAAAACAAATCTTGTAAAAAAGTATTCTGAAAGAAACATATAGGTAAGGGAACATCACAACACCAAGTTTAAAAGACACAAAGCTGCCAGCAGCTTCCAGGTGTGGTAAAAGTGAAGTTCCTTCTCACAAGCATCACTTGCTCTTTTGTAGTGGTGTGCATCACAGGTTTTAAGCATTTAAGCATTCTAGGCCTGAACTTCTCAGTTTTCCCTCTGGACTTGCTCATGTTTTAAATTATTTCTTCCAAATATTATTCTTGAGTTAGCTGGAAATGTTAGGGTCCTGTTAAATGAAACAATAAGTTTGGCCCTAGAGCAAAATCAAAACTAAAAATCAATTTACAACAATGATATGTACAAGCAGAAATGCCTTTTAATGTGTTCTGCTGTGGCCAGTAGCTGATGGCATTTCCAACAGGTTGTTTTGAAGGGTAAATTATAGTGCATTTATATTATGCTTATAAGTGAACTAATCATCACTGTGTTGAGTACCCAGAAAATAACTAAAACCACAAATCTACCAGCACTTTTATTTTTTTCAACAAGCTGTAACTTGCTGGGTTTTCTTATTTCTTTTTATTTTTTTCTTTAGAAGTCTTCAAGTATAGGATAGCTGAGTAGTGCAGTGAAAGAGGCACTTCTAAAACTTCCCCTCTTCCCTCCAAATGGCTCTTTCTGTGCTCCTTGGTTTCCATAAGCAGATTTCTCTCCCTGGCTCAGAGCAGTAAGCAGTTCTTCCCACCAGTGCATCTTGGCGTTTGCTATGTTGCAGTTTAATGTTGCCGGCTCCTCATTTTCTCTGTGCCTTTTTTTCTTTTCTTCAGATTTTTAACAGATGAACTGTAGTGAGTGAAAACACAGCAACAAATATTATATATGATTAAATCACATTTTTTAAAGTTGCCATTTTCTATTCCTGTATGGAAGATTTGGGAGCATTTTGTAGCTGGATAAGAGAGGCTGCCAGCTTCCTAATATAGCACAGTTGTATAGTGGAAGGGTCTCTCATACCTAACAGTGACTCTTTAAAGTACTGGACTGTAAATTCACAATATATTTAGGTGTAGAAAAGATGTCTATTTGTTTTTGAGGTTTCTTCTTGTGCTTGTTTTACATGTGTTAGCATATAATTTACTTTATATGCGGTTAGTGTTTTGTTTACCATGACAGCTGGTTTTGCAAGTAAAATACAAAGAATAATTTCATTGTTTTGTTAAAATGCTCCAAAATAGTTGTGTGAGTTTTTCTGTGAAACCACTCAAATTATTATCTTCTGCAAGAAAAGCTTTGAATTGGACAGATTTTGTTATGTTTGCATGGTTTCTCCCCGCTTAATACCCTCTAGCATTGCATTCTTCTGAATTGTTCCACGTAATGTTGGTTTTGGCTGGATTTTGTTGAATGAGAAGTAAAACTTAAGTAAAACATCTGATTTTGAAAACAGAAGCTAACAGGATTGGCCTAGGTGCACTCCTTGGGCCCCAGCACCAGGTTTCTGCACTTCTCTGTGTTTTTCTCCTGTTGCCTTGTCACCAGCGCTTCTTTTTCACCTCCTTGGAGGGTTTCTGAATTGAGTAAGAGCAAGCAGGCCCTGCTCACACTGCTTCCATCCCCTTGGAGTGTCACAGCACAAGAAGATCCTCCAGGCTTCACAGAGCCTGGGCCAGATGATGACTTCTGGACTGAGGGGTGCTAATCTTTTCTGTCTGGGCTGACAATAGCTGGCTGGCTTGAGTCACTTGGAGACTCTGTGTGTATGAGATACAAGGGAAGAAAAAGAGACATTCTTCAGAGAGGACTTGAAGTACATTTGTTAAGGCAGGGGAAGGTAGCCAGCCGGTGGGTGAAAGGAAAGCAGTTGTTGGTCCCTGCTGCATCAGTGACTCAACTCTGCGCTGATACAGGAGGGAGTTGCAAAAGTGGCAGTCCTCAGGTGCTGGGCCTCTGGTAAAAGGAACTGCAAACATACAGATCAGTTTAATCAGTATCCTATTTATTCAGCAAGAAAGCAACATCATTTAAATAAGCAAAATACTGCTGGAATCCTATTATCTGCATTTGTAAACTTCAGAGTTTTTCACTAAGAAAACCTTTTTTTTTTTTTTTTGCTGATTTTGAAAATCTGTCATTTTAAATAAGATGTGAAATTTCTAAAGGCTGCTTCTTTATAAGCATCGTTTCCCACGTTGTTCCTAAATAAATGTAGCTTTCCCTTTCCCAAAATGTTTATCAGTATATCCTTTTATCATTTCTGTAGTACTCATTTCCCACTCCCCCTCCCAACCACCAGCTGAGTTTCAAAACTTAAGTTTTATCCAGTTCAAGTGTTCAAAATGTGTTCGTTTTCTTTTTCCAGATGCTGTAGTGAAAACAGGGAGTGGCTCTGTTCTGCTTGTTTGTAAACAGCCTGTACTTTTAATTGTGTTTTAAATGGCATTTAGTATAACTATTTTAAATTGTGAGCTGATGGCAAATGATCAGCTATTTATTTTTCTTCTTAACAATTCAAGGTAGAGCTGAAAGTTTTAAATTGACGCTTTTGAGTGATTAGAAGCACACTTGAGTTTCCTCCTCTTAACGCAGTAGTTTGGTGGGCATTTTCTTTGTACTTTTTTAAGAAGTGTCTTCTTAGTGAGGTCTGGCCTTAGGAGAAGATTTGGGATTTTTTTCCTTACTTTTGATGCATCTCTGCCAGAAGTGATTTGTATGGAGTGTGTGTGGTTAATGATGGCTCTTACCAGAACAGCAGGTGAATGACTTGCAAAAGAAGTTTGTAGGGACAAATGTTAGTGACTTGGATTTGAAGCTGTTTTAATTGTTTTTTAACTTCAGAATTTCAAGTGCGTAAATAGTAGAAGTATAGTTGCTGTAGAATGCACGGCCACTTTTCCCATAAAAATTGGAACTAGGTACTTGATATTGAGCTGCTTATGCTAGGAATGGAAAAGTAAAAGCAGCGTCACTACTTTTATTGCAAATTCTAACCCAGAAAAAGATGGAGTGAAGTCTCAGATGTTTCAGTTGTTTGACAATAATGTTTTCAATGTAAAAATGAAGAGTGTTTGTTTCATCCGAGTGTGAAGCCTTTGGCTGGTATTCAGGTCACATTTAGGGATCCTTTCTGAATGCTCTGTGAAAGTATTCCTCCTTCTCAATAAAAGCCAAGCCCGCCTGGGTTTCTGTGTCCAGAATTAGGGCTCTAATCAAATTTCTAGTGTAATGTGGCCCGTCTCCTTACATATTGATTACACGTCGCTTTATTTCTACTCTTTTTATCTTCCATAGAGCAATCTACCTTCTCCTCACCCCCTCTCCCCCGTTTTTTTTTTTTTTTGTTTATTTTTAGTTAACATCATGTAGCTTTTGATGGGTTAAAAATAAGACATTATTTTTGGTAATTTTGTGATATGGAATGACTAATTGGTGCATGCTGCTTTCTTACAGGAGAGTAAGCGATTTAGTGAGTCTGTTGGATGATCAAAGTATAGAAGAAAAAACCCCAGTAGTCAAGGCAAATAAAGCCATTCCAGAAAAGCTGAAATGAATGAATTGCTTGCCTGTGTGTTCCTTGCTGAGGGCATCAGATTGGTTTCTGTATGAACAAATTGATAAACAAATCACAAGGACAGGAACTGCACTGAAAATGTACTGAACTTCTAAATGGCATTATGGATTCTTTTAATATTAATAAAAAGAGGCTAAGGATTGATGGTTACATATGAGTAAGCCTGAGTTAGATACCAACCAATAGGATTGAAAACAATGAAGAAAAGAACTGGCAGAGTGCTGAAAATGTGATATGAAGGGTAGGAGCCAGCTTGGTTTGGTAGAGCATTAAAGTTTATCAGGGTTTCTTGGAGGAGCTGGGGTCAGGAACACAAAAATGATCCAGTTGGTATTAGTGTACTGGGGGACAGGCTGAATAATAAGGGGATATTTTACTGATGAAAGACTTGGAATGATAAGAAAATATCATGAAGGAAAAATCGCTGAAGGATCTCTTGATTCTGAACATGCAGTTCCCTGATTTCAGTTGATGGTGAGACAGGGCATCTCCCTGATACTTTGTATTTTTGGGAGGGTTGGCTAATTTCAGCTAATCTCCTCTCCTGATCCTGTCTGGCCGTCTTTGCTTCTCATGTTTTAGAATGAGTACCCATTTGGTTGTATGGTGAGCTGCTTCAATGGGTTGATTGGGCCCCAACTTAATCCAGAGAAACAGAGAATAAAGTGAATAGGTCTTGGGTAGAAACTGTTACTGTTGGAAGCTGCATCTCCCTTAGGATAGTTGTACCAGCATGTTCTGTTTAATGTGAGTATAGTCGATATATCGGTGTAGTACCCTGTGTGCAGTTCATAAGTCAAAATCTTGCACAGCAATGTGCAGTAGGATGCCTGGATTTGTGCTTGTAAGAAACAGCCTAGAATGCCAAATGACAGATTTCTCTCTCTTTCCCTCAGTCACTAGACAAAGAGATTGGGATATGTCACTGTGCTGTCTTGCCATGGAGAAGTAGGTGTGTTTGTATGGTTTCAATTTAAGATACAAGCATAGGGAAAAACGTTTCTTCACTTCCTTTATTTGGGATGTATAAGGAGTTAGAGAGTTCTCCCAGGTTTTTATTGAAAGATATGAAGCAAGTTTGGTTATTATTTGAAATGAAAAGATTACTGAATTCTAAATTTCCACTTACAAACTAAATATTTACGGTGCAAATGTTTGTATTTTTATTGTAAGCCCCTGTAAAGAAACAGATTATTTTCCATTGTACAAAGAAATTTTATCTGGGAAAGGTGGTGAACAGTGATCCCACTGTTTTCTCACTGCTTTCTTCTGCCTGTAGTTTTAGTGTAGCTAAATATTCTTTTATGCTTGCTTTCAGCATTTTGTTTGGTTCACAGGTGTGTAGATCTGCACCTTTTAGTAGGATCTCAAAGAGCTGTTTGAAATGGGTGGTTCTGTGTACACGGGCTCCTTGGGGTAATGCTGAGCAAGTACAGCTTAAGGCACTGCCTGAGCAGACCTCTGTGATGCTCCTCAGCCCTGAAGAGCTACCCAGGGGCAGTGCTCAGTCTTGGCTCAGCTTCTTTCCCAGCTTCTTGAGAGGCTGTGGCCCAGTTGTTGGTTTGGTTTGTGTTTCTTGTTTGTGTGTGTGTTTATTGAAAGTCTGTCAAAACTGCCAGCTGGTTTGCTTTCCTCTGCTAATTTCTTGTTAATAGTTGAAGAACCAAGGTAGGTTGGAAGGCAAGAATTTTCCTGCTGTTACTTTGTCCATCTCCTGATATGTTAATTGTTGTTGTAGCTTTCTGTTGGCTTAGCTGCTGCTAAAAGTCTGTCTGAACTTCACAGGGTCTGGTGTATTACATCTGGAATGATTCTTGTGCAAAGGACTGCCTGGGGCCTTCCAAAGCACATCTGCATCTTGCTTCCATCTTGCAGTCAGCTAGGGTCTAGGGAAGTGGTAAATAGATAACAGAGAGGTTAAACTGTTTCTTTCTATATTTTTTTGGCTTAAACTAGGAAAATTGTTGTTTCAAATACTGATTTTTTAAATGATGCTAAATTGACAAGCTTTACTTCCTGCTTACTCGAGGAGAAACTAGAAAATGGCTTCTTTTTCATAACTGTGGAAGGCATGTTGTTAGACCTTTTGTGTCTGGAGATAGGAAAGGTTAATTTCAAAGTTCAGGGAGCAAGAGACCTTTCCACCTGCTCAAACAATTGAAATTCTGCCTTAGTGAGCATTCAGGAAAAATAGCCACTTCTTGTTTTTTAATGAGCCTCTTTCTCTTTTTCCTTGGGATCTGTGACTGAAAGGACAACCATATGCATGTGACTGCAGCGCATCGGCACATGTTTGACAGTTAAGTCAAACCTTACTTCCCATGGACTCCCAGCAATGTCTGGGTGAAAGTGAGAAGCACTCTCTCAGCTGTGTTTTTCTTGTCAGATTGCCCAGCGTATTCTTTAAGCTAGAATACCTGAAAACAGACAGGATGGTTTCCATACTGAGTTGTTTCTTTCTGTTTATGAAATGAGAATATCATGAAGTTTGTGCTTCCATGTGTATTTCTTATGAATGACTTTCAGTGTTTTTTGCTAAGGTAATCTAGTTTCATACTGTGTTGTTGGTACTGAGCTAGAAATCAAGCATCAGCTTCTGATCATTTAATCACACAGGGTGAGGGTTTTTTCCAAAACTGGAGTCTTTTCATTTATCCCTTATTCTAGAAATGAATTCCAAGAAGATGGAAGGTCTGGTGATAATATTCTTTCTCCTGCTAGATAACGTCTGAATAGGAGAGTCAACCCAACTCTAAGTTGAAATCCTTGTGTTGCCATACTGGCTACAGGTGCATTGCCTGATGTCCTAAGGTAAATGTAGTCATTTGCATAAAAGTACCTTCATGAGGATAGCTTCTTCCACTTGAGGGAACCAGTATAGAGTATACTGGGAAAAATATCTGTATGCCTTATAAATTATGTGTTCCAGTAGACCTTTTTCTAGTGTATAGTAGACATACATGTGGAATTTTGCACAGTGTTTTCTACCTCTTATCAGTCAAGTCTTTTGGCATCCCTGACAGATCAGCTGTGGAGGCTGCAAGTTGTTCATCGTTACAGACCTCTGTTTCTGCACCCGTTTACTGCTTTGTTAGCAGCAGTGGCAGAATGAGATGCCTCTGTTACAGGTCACTGTGTGAGAGTCACTGGACACTCATATCTAGTTTTGATGGTCTAATAAAAATGGCACTAATAATGCGGGCTGTGAAATGGAATAACTGACGTTCAAGCATCTGTTTCACCTGGATGCAGGGGATGGGGTTGGGCAGGATGGGATGACCTGGGGGAATTAAAAAGGTACAGCTTGGTCTGCTGGTGCTTGCTTGTCAAGCATTGTGAAGACATCTGGGTTGTTCAGTCATTTGCTAGGCACACTGATGCTTTTGAAGAGAGTAAAATAAAAAATGTTTGGTTTTCAGTGGAAGGAGTCTTGTTTTGTTGTTGTCCAGTATATGTCACAATGGTTCTGAGCCAGCTGTGCCTAGCTGAAATGAGAAACTGCAGCTTTGTTCTCCACCTGTGGGGTTCTAAAACCAGGAAGTCTAAGCAAGTAGATTCAGTGTGTTAGGATATTAATAGCTCACTACTTCATTCACACCCATTCCCCATGTAGCTGCTATGTCCAAGACTGATTTTGTAAAGGCAACTGAAAAGCTGCATAGGGTAAGCGAATTCTCACTAAAAATGTGCATTGGATACACTGAATGTTAATGTAAGAACTTACTGTAGAGCAGCTCTGAAAATGAGATTTAGCTAATGTCTGTGCTTACTGGCAGCGATAAGCTATTGTAAAAGAGTACTGTTCTCAGCTAGTTAAGAGCATCTTTTTTTATCATGTTTATCTTGATTGCATCCCAAAGGGATATTTCTTCCTCACTTTTATGAAGAATTATCTCCATATTTAATTTGTTATGTGCATTTTTGCTTCTCCTGGAGGTCTGAAAATATTTCCTGAATGTTGCAATCAGTTGAGAAGTTTTGTACTAAAACCTTTCCATGGTACATTTAGTCCCCTTATTTGAAAATCAATTTTCTGTGTCATTTGAAGCTTATGTCCTCCTGGGTTGCTTTTTCCATCTCTCTCTGAACTTGCCTCAGGAAGTTTCTGTTAAGGATACGTGAAGGCTCTTTTGATTTGAATGTCTTTTCTTAAACTCCTGAAGGGCCACGAATGTTTCTTCTCCTCAAGAGCTATTTTCGATCACCAAACACATTTGTTGTGCATAGTTTTCCTGAACTACTCCAGTGCCTATCATTTAGCTTTGTATTTCTTGGTTAGATGAGTGCCAGTGCTGCTTGTGCTGGAGTTGGAGCAGGCTGCATTTCACAAGGACCACTGCAGAGCTGATGAGCTCCACAGGGGTTGCTGCACTTCTGAAACCTTTGCAGGCTCTGAAGTTGACGGCTGTTTGCGTCCCTGTAGAGCTCAGTGGTTCTTAGGGGCTGAAATGAGCATAATTACAAAGTTGGAGCATTCACTGTGAAGGGCCTCACCAAATAATTGGCTGTCCCAATTAAGTAGCTGCTCTTCCCACTGAATAACATTAAGGAAGGTAAACGTTTGCCTGCCCTGTAAGGTGTCCCAATTAACTGCCTTAAAATCAGCTAAGTGTCGCGTGGGGTATCTCTGTTCAGTGAGTGAAGCATCTCGATGGGGGCTGGTGCTTTAATGATGCTCCTAGCAGGAGCCTGGTTTCGTGTGGGATAGTATGGCTGAAAGGATCTGCATCAGTGTTGGGGACCAGCACAGATCAGAAAGTTGCAAAGCTGATGGGTGCTGGCGATGAATTTCTCTCCCTCTGTGAGTAACTGTTGGAAGTCATTGCTAAATTATAGCATTTAATCTTGGCATTTGTACTCGGCAAGCTTTTTTCTAGGTATGTGGGATATTCTGCTGTCAGCATGCCTAGACTTTATGAGCTTCTTAGAAAAGAAGCCCTTATTTATTATATTTGTTCATCACATAGAATGGAACCAAGAAATGCTGTTTCTTCCTTTTATTTTGCTGTGGCAAAACCTTTGATATGGGCAAATCAAAACTGTGAAGCTACTGCTGTACAGTGTAAAGAAGCCTGTATCATTTCCTGACATGAATCCCTAATGTTAAAATTACAAGCATGGATAGATAGAAATACACTTTGTTGTTGTTTTCTGTTAGATTTTTGTAACAGCTCACTAACACTTCCAAAATCTGCTGGTAAAGTCTGACAAGTGTGGCATTTAGCAGCATGGAGAAAATGCAACAGGTGAAAAAGAATGAAGCAGTTCAAAATATTAAGGTTATTTGATTAAAACCCAAGTGCTTTAAAATAAAGTGGTTAATTATTGAAAATAAAAGGAAAAGGAAGACTGGCTTAACACGGTAAGTTTTCATCAGCTGTGGTATTATTTATTATTTGGTTGAAGAGAGATTTGGCTCTATGGGTTGATTTGATACCAAATTAAAGGTCTTCCTGCTAATTCAGGTGTACCTGCTAGGTGTGAAAGTGTGCCATGGACTTGGCAGTGCTGGTATAATGATTGGACTTGATGATCTGAAAGGTATTTTCCAACCTAGTTGATTCTATGATTCTATGTGAGTTTAAAAATCCCTAGGCCTATGGGGTTTGCAATTTTTATGTTTGATTGTGTTGCTGCACTACAGCTTCTCCATACTAGTTTTACACTCCTTTCAAAAATGACCTTGCATGAAGTAGCTGGTATGTAAAGTACAGCAGCGAGGTCTGGGCTCGTGGTCCCCATTACTGACCGCGGGTGGGGATGACCTTCAGTGAGAGTCAATAACAGGCAGCTGTGCAGGTCCAGAGCTCTAGCATCACCCTGTCCTGGCTGTGACTACTTGGAATAAGAGCCAAAGTTAAGGAGCATGAGAAGGCATTCCTGTTTCTGGACCCAGGCAGAGTTGCTGAGGTCAGTTGCAGCATAAAATCATAGAATCACAGAATGGTTTGGGTTGGAAAGGACCTGAAGGTCATCTAGTTCCAAACCCCCTGCCATGGGCAGGGACACCTCACACTAGACCATGTTGCCCAAGACTCTGTCCAGCCTGGCCTTGGGCACTGCCAAGGATGGAGCATTCACCACTTCTTTGGACATCCCATTCCAGTGCCTCTTCACCCTCACAGTGAAGAACTTCTTCCTTATATCAAACCTGAACACCAAGCTGTGTGGTTCGGTTGACACCCTGGAGGGAAGGAATGCCATCCAGAGGGACCTTGACATGCTTGTGAGGTGGGCTGATGCCAACCTGATGAAATTTAACCATGACATGTGCAAGGTCCTTACACCTGGGTTGGAGCAATCCCAGGCACAGCTGCAGGTTGGGCAGAGAAGAGATTCACAGCAGCCCTGCAGAGAAGGACTTGGGGGTGTTGGTCGATGAGCAAATGAACATGAGCCGGCTTCAGTGTGCGCTTGCAGCCCAGAAAGCCAACCGTATCCTGGGCTGCATCAAAAGGAGCGTGACCAGCAGGTCGAGGGAGGTGATCCTGCCCCTCTACTCTGCTCTTGTGAGACCTCACTTGGAGTACTGTGTGCAGTTCTGGTGTCCTCAACATAAAAAGGACATGGAAGTGTTGGAAAAAGTCCAGAGGAGGGCCACGAGGATGATGAGGGGACTGGAGCACCTCCCATATGTAGATAGGCTGAGAAAGTTGGGGCTGTTCAGCCTGGAGAAGAGAAGGCTGTGTGGAGACCTCATGGCAGCCTTCCAGTATCTGGAGGGGGGTTATAGGGATGCTGGGGAGGGACTCTTCATGAGGAACTGTAGTGCTAGGACAAGGAGTAATGGGTTCAAACTTAAACAGGGGAAGTTTAGATTGGATATGAGGAAGAAATTCTTTACTGTAGGGTTGGTGAGGCACTGGAATGGGTTGCCCAGGGAAGTTGTGAATGCTCCATCGCTGGTGGTGTTCAAGGCTGGATTGGACATAGCCTTGGGTGGCATGGTTTAGTGGGAGGTGTCCCTGCCCCTGGCAGGGGTTTTGGAACTAGATGACCTTCAGGTCCTTTCCAACCCTAACTATTCTGTGGTTCTATTAACTTCCCCTGTTTAAGTTTGAACCCGTTACCCCTTGTCTTATTGCTATAGTCCCTGATGAAGAGTCTCTCTCCAGCGTCCTTGTAGGCCCTTTCAGATACTGGGAGGCTGCTATGAGGTTTCCATGCAGCTTCTGTTCTCCAGCATGTCTGTGTATTGTCCACTGGATCTTACAGATTTGGGATTGCCCAGCATGGAGCTCAGTTCTGTGCTTGTACTGCTGTACAGTAAACATGCTACATTCATTTTTTTTCCCTTTTAAAATTCACAGGATGGTGTAAAACATTTTTTTTTAATTATTTTTTATTTTCTTCTGGGCTGGAGTTAAAATCTTGATTCCTGGATTTAAATTTTATAGCAAGGTATAACTACATGAAAACAGAGGCAGACTGGAACAGTACTATTCTGGTGGCATCGAAATGCCATAAGTTAGCGCAAGGCATTACTTTTTGCTTAATATCTTGTTCTATCCTGTGGGCTTTGGTGGTGCTCTTTATTTATATTTTTCTAATGGAAATAATTAGATGTGTTTTAAAAGAATGGGGAAGAGGGAGAATAACCCTTACCTTGACTGTATGGCTGGCTTACCACTGCACACGCAGTACGTCTGTATGTTGTAACATCTTCCTTTCTGTATGGTCTCCGGATGGATTACTTACCAACCATTATATAATGAAACAGGAATCTGCAAGCCTTCCAGAAAGGAGGAACCAGCAGACATATGTGAGCAGTTTGATACCTTCTGGAAGAGGGATCTGAGCTCTCTGTAGAGAAATCCATAGAAAGACCTCTGCAGTAGTGGGAACAGTGTTTGTCTGTCAGGCCCCTTCAGTTCTCCCTCACATGTTAGCCAGGTCTCCCTCTTAGTAGTTGCAGTTAACTTCCCATCTCCTCCTGCTCCTATACCCTGTGCTTGCTCAACTGTTGCAGGAAAGGGCCCAAGTGCACCTGCAAGGTACCTGTTGTTTGTGTGATGCTGGTTGAGGCAGCTATAGAAGCCTACACCCTACGTATAAGCAGAAGTGTTCATGGAGCTGTGTCTTGGAATCCATTTGGGCTGATGACTGATTTTTAGCCCAGATCTGTTCCTCGAATCCGGTTTCCTCCATAGCCATATAGGCCCTGTATTGGAAGCAAAGATGATCTGCAAGAAGTTGCTTAAAAGCAACTGTTGCCAAAAGAAATGGTCTTTAAGTTACAACCTGCATTACTTTTTGCAACAGTGTAAAACTCTGCTCCCTAAGTGAAGCACAGCCCTTGATGCCATTGGCTGAAGCAGGGTTGGTTCCAAAGATTTTTAAAGGAGGCATTAAAATCTGTATCCATGAAGGTGTTCAAGCAAGGTGAAGGAAAACAAACAGGTGATAGTGGAAAAAAACTATTGGAGAAACCGAGCAGAGGTCACCGGAGCTGACTGGAAATGTTACTGAATCTTAAAGCCAGTTCTGTGTGCATGTGTGCTCCTCTGACAAATTAAACAAGGATGTTTTTGTGAAGTCTAGGAAGGCTTTTGTTTGTTACCAAGCTACCCTTACCTGGTTTTGCTTGAGCAATTGCAGTGTGCATGAGAGCTGAGGGGGAGACAGGGAAGAAGATGTGGCTGTACAGCAACTAATGAGCTGTTACAGGCTGAAAAATTGGTCTAGGAGGGTGGCCAGAGCCTTGGAACCTATTAACCTTGGTGAAGTATTTGAAAATGTAGGACCTGACAGCTGGGGCAAGAAGGGTCTTCTTAAAAAACCCGATCAATCTCTCTCTTTGCCTCTCCTCTCTCACACATGTTTGCTGGTGGAACGCTGCCTGACTTTTTTAACTTTTCCATTTTCAAGTATGTAACTTTCTTACTGCATAGCTTGACCAGGTGACTTGCTGCTGTGCTAGTCATCTGAAAATTATGTGGCTTTTTTATCTTCTTCCTGATGAAAACGCAGTTTCTCTGTAGCACTTGTTTATGTCTACAGAAATCCCAAATGTTTTCTTCAGATACTTCTGCTCTCTGTTTAAGGCAGGCACATTCTTCTGTGAAGAATGACTCACTTGGGATTGAATAGGGCAATATTTGTGTTAATCAGCTGCATTTCTGTCCACAGATAGAGCTGTGCGTTAAAACAAACACGCTGTAGACATGAATTAAGGGGGAAATATGACATGGAATTTCCTGACTTTTTAAATAATAATAAAAAAAAATTAAATCTTTGCCAAGAATAACTTCATGTGCAAATGTTTCTTAAATGTGTTGCACATTTGTTTTTCTTTAAAGGATGGGTGGCCAAGCATCTTCACATGTGGGTACCATATAATGACATATTGTAATTGTGTGGGGATCTGGGTTAGTTTAAAGGCTTCAGATCTTTCCTAGTCTGGATTGTTTTGACTGAGCTAGGTTAGGGAGCACAGAGACAAGCAGGTATGCTGGCAGATGTCATAAGGTTATGAGAAGCAATTTAGAACAGTAGTCTTCTTGTCTGTCCCAGCTGCAATAACAAAACAGAGCAAGGACCATGGACACACTTTGTCTGGTCTGTTTATCTGTTACTGCTGTTTAGTTATGCATTCTGTTAACAACCCACAAAAGTAAATCCGTTTTCTACCACCTGCAGAAAAAAGACAAATATTCTTGCCCTCTACTAGTCTCCAGCCATAATAAAGTGGTTTCCCTGGCTTTGCCTCAGTCTTAAATGCAACTAGGTAACTTCCTTCCCCCCAGCACTTGCTCAATAATGTTTAAACATGTGCCAGTATCATAGAATCACAGAATGGTTTGGGTTGGAAAAGACCTTAAGATAATTTAGTTACAAGCCCCCTGCCATGGGCCGGGACACCTCACACTAGACCATGTTGCATAAGGCAGATGAATATGCTAACATCATTTAAAACTTGCTTCCCCAATCTTAAAAGACATTGCAGAGTGTTTTGCCTGCTCACTGAGTGCAAACTGCTTCTAAACATGTTGATGTAGCTGCCTGTCTCTAAATTTCTCTTGGGGAAAAAAGGACATGAATTGGTCTTCCATCAAACCCACTTTACCTGCCTTGCCTGCAACTGTTGTGTCTGCTATAAGTCCACACACCTTTTTTGTTTCCTTCAGTGGCCTGACCCATGTTAAAGAGGCTGTTGTACTTCTGTGATAGTCTGTAATATCTGTCTTCACTGTTTAATGTTGAATTCTGAGATTACTGTCAATATCATTTGGATATCCCCAACATCCTCACTTGACCCAAGGAAAGAAAGACACATACAGGAGTGTGACATGACATAGCACTGTGCGTTTGCCCTAAGCTGGTTTTCTGCAGCTTTTTCTAAAGTAACTTTCTTCTGTTGTGTTTCACAGGCCATGTATGCATGTGTACCTTACCCAGTAGAAAATAGCTCCACAGACTGCAGAACAGAGAGCCCCTTTGCCTTTACTGTAAGGGTGGTGAGGCACTGGAATAGGTTGCCCAGGGAAGTTGTGAATGCTCCATTGCTGGCAGTGTTCAAGGCCGGTTCGGACAGAGCCTCAGGTGGCATGGTTTAGTGGGAGGTGTCCCTGCCCATGGCAGGGGTTTGGAGCTAGATGATCTTAAGGTCCTTTCTGACCCTAACTATTCTATGATTCTACTGAAAGTTACAGTCAGTGTTCCAGTTGTAGACTTATACATGATTGCTGTGGTTTTTTTTTGTCTTTTCTCTTTTTAAAATTATTATAGGTTCATGTATTGGACAGACTGGGGAGAAGTGCCAAAGATTGAACGTGCTGGGATGGATGGCTCAAGTCGCTCCATTATAGTTAACACAGACATATATTGGCCAAATGGACTGACGTTGGACTATGAAGAACAGAAACTTTACTGGGCAGATGCTAAACTGAATTTCATCCACAGATCAAATCTGGATGGAAGTCATAGGTAAGAAGTTTTTGTTTGATGTACGTGAAGTGGTGCTTTTCTTAGAAGGTGAAGTTGTGTTGCAGGCAATTGTCATGTTAGCATTTGCAAAATTTTAAGCAAACTAGTGCTATCAGAAACTTTTACCCTTCGCCATCCTCCGCTTTCAAACACTGTGAAAGGTGAATGTGTGCTCTTCTTTGGGGTATCCTGTGACTCACAAAGTCTTTTCTCAGGACTAGTCCCATAAAAAAAAAATCCTCGCATCCTGTTTTTAATTGTGTAAGATTATATAGCAAAATTGTCCCTTTTCGATAGGTGTTTTGTTGTTGTGGTATTCATAAATGTAGAAAACAATCTGGAAAAAATGGATCATCATATACTAGTATTCAAATTTCATTAATCCCAAGGTTGGGAAATTAGTGAAAAACAGTCTTTACAGAGAACTATGCTAAAATTACTGTTTTCCTCTAACAGTTTTTTAGTGACGATGTAATTATTTTTGATCCAGTCATGGCTACTTCTTGATTAAGGGAATAACTGGCACTTTGTATGTATGTCTTTATCCCTAATTTGGATGATGACCCTCTTCATTGAATGAAAGAGCTTTGACAAGTACTGTTTGCCCACGCAGATGAATCTCAGTTAGCTTGTGCCCAAGGTATATAGTGATACAATTTTTCAAGGTGGCTCTTTGCAAATTTTTGTGATGTTTCAGCATGTTCGTCTGGGCATGAAATACCTTTTCTTATGTTCTTCATTCTGATCCTTTGGGGACTTGTCCCTTCTTTCACCACAAATGTTAATTTGGCAGTAAAAATCAATCATTTTGACAAGATAGGTGTTTTCTGTAGACTCGTGAGTAGGAACATAGGCAGCGTGCATGCAACATGTCCACTGTCTTCTCATGGTTTTTATTTTGAATGCCACACTTTCTTGTAACACTGGTTTGAAAGGTTATGTAAATTTCTTTTCAAGTTTTGCTTGTTAAAAGACCAAAAGTTCATGCAGTATTTTTGTAATAGTGTTTGATCATAGAAAGTAACAGAAGTCAAATGCAGTTTTAAATGTGCCTTTGGCTATAAATACTAAAACTAGCTTCGTTAATTCAAAACACGGAGATATGGATATCTGTTTTGAACTAATCCTTCATTTGCTGTTTCTTTCATAAGAAAGAAAACTTAATAGTACCAAAAAAAGAAAGGAATATTTTGAAGTGATACTTTCTCTAAAAAATGACTACTGGTATCGTCACACCTAAAATGTACTACAGTGGCTTTGTCCAACAGGATAATTTGGTAGCTTGTTTTGTTCTTTAGTCAACCTTTTTTGTGCTCTACTATTTTTATGAGAAGGAAAGGCGTGCCTTAGTATGACAACAAACTACTGGAGTCTGGCTGATGCTCTTCTAGGAAGAGAGTTCGTGTTGGGTTCTGCGTTAAATGATGTGGTAGCACCTCTGGAAAATGATGCAGGATGTAGAGATGGGTTGGTTTTGTTTTTTTTTTTTTTCAAACATTAATTGCTTGAAAAGTGTCCAGTGATTAAAAATTGACACCCCCACCACCCAAATCTATTTTCCTGCTTTTCCCACAGAGCACAAACCTGTCTGTGTTATCTAGTGTCTCCAGTCTTTCTGGCTCCAGAGCTACTTTGGTGTTTCCTACTGGCACCACTGCATTTTCAGCCTTCTTTTTTCTACAGATTTCTTAGTGGTTTTTCCCTTAGTGGTGGTCTGTTGCACAGTAGTAGAAATATGCTTGGGTTTGTATTTTGTTTTTATTTTAATGGTGTTTAGCTGCTGGTCTGCCTTTGGTTAACATGCAAATGATTCATTCGAGAGATGAAGCTGTGAAAGTGCTGATATTTCTTGGTGTGAGAGGCTGACCAAACTTTTCTGTCTACATAAAGCTGCATCTAACAGCTGTCTTGTGACACGGAAGTCAAGTCACCTGGGTCCTAGCAGGTACCTCATTCCAGAATAAATTCTCTGGAATTGGTGAAACCTGTAATAAAGACTTATGTACACAGGTAATCTGGAAATTTTTTTTTTATTTTTTTTGTTAATTTTTTTTGATCTACTAATTCTTATGCAGTCATTAAAAATAAAGCAATTAGTCTAATACTTTAAAGTTGTTTTATTTTTTAAACTGATATCGAAATGTATCAGAAATATTTATGGCAGTATCCTAATATGTGACCATTTGATGGGAGAAACTGTCTTTAGATGGTAAAGCACATATGACTTCCCTTAAGCACTCAGAAGCACGCAGCACGCACCACTTCTAACAGCACCTGTTTTTCCCTAGGCGTGTGAGAAAGTTCTGAAGATTCAGAAAATAGTCAACATCTGTATCCAAACATTTTTGTTTTGTTTTTTATTCTTTGCAATTACATCATTGGGAGAGGAAAAAGAAAGAATTGCAGAAGTTAAGCTGTTCTACAGTGGGGTTCTATGTATTTTTTTCCTCTGCTGTGACCTCTTAGCCTCTGCCTCTCTTAAGAAAAAAGATCTGGGGCTGTCTAAAGGCATTCTTTTTTTGTTAAATACTGTCTTTCAGTTATTCAGCAAATTCACCTTTCTCAATGTGATATTTTACAGCTGTAATTCTATATTCTCTTGATCATTTTAATAATCTTTTTCAGTAACTGATTTTCTAATGCTAAAAATAAGCAAAGGCAATTTCTAATCCTGCAGACAAAACAAAAACCCTTGAGCTTCCTTTTAAGTGGAAAAAAATCCCCAACAAACCCAAGCCTACATAGCTTTCAGTCTTTTCTCCTAGTTATCCCCACCCCAAAAAAACCCTTAAAAATAACCATATTTTTCTATAAATGGTAAAACTAATAACATCTGGGGTTAGAAGTCTTTCTACTTACTCCTCCTCCTCAGCAGCAGTCCATCTGTCTTCTCTGTATGTTCCTATGCCTGATGCATGCAATCCCCCACCCTGTTTTTTTCCCCTCCCTCCTCCTTGGCATCCCTCAAATGCGCCCACAGCTTCTCATATTCCTTCATCCAGTGTTATCCTGCCTGTGCCCCCTGCACATTCCTTACTGGGTCTGGCAGTTCAACAAATTGGTCCTGGGCAGCTTATTTCAGCTGCTCCTCTTGTCAGGTGGGTCAAATACACCAGGTTTAGGGTCGCTCATGTCGTCACATCCATCCATTTGTTAAGGAAAACTTGTGAAAAGTAAAAATAAAAATCTTTTTGTGACCCTTGCTTTCCTGGAGGGTTGGCCAATAGGTACAACATGCATTGCGTATGGAGTTGGAGGAGATGGATGCTGAACACACAGACCCAGTATGATCAAATAGCTTTGTTTCCGTGTGGAAAGATGATGCTGTGTGATTACGCCAACTTTTCCCCACCACCGCCACCTTTAAAATCCCTTTTCAAGAGTAATTTTCCCTAAGAGTTAAGAAAGGGGGAGGGACAAGATCATTGTCATTGAGTGCATAATCTAACTTAAAACAGACTTTTTGGCTTATTTAGAAACTGCTAGTTTTAGTGAATTGTTCTTGATATTTAGGCCATTCTTCTAATGCTGTTTTATATTTAGAAAATAAGTAATTTTTTTTGTTGCTATCTAAATTTCTCTTGATTAAAACAGAAATTGTTGTAACATGTTACTAGTTTTTCTGGTGCTTTACCAACTCTCAACATGTATTGGAAAATATTTATGCTTCTGGAACTGGAGCTATTGAAGAAATTAAAAAGAAATTGAGTTACGTAAAGGCATATAGCTTCATAATTATACTATGTTCTAGAACTAAATGATTTTAGTACCTTTTAGCAGAGGAAGCACATAAGTAAAGATTTGATCTGTCAAGTTGTTTAGTGTTGCATGACATAAGGTGGGAAAGAGTCTGTAGCGGACAAATGACTGTAAAAGCTTCATGTAAAGCCGGATCACATGTGTTTTAATTGCTTTGGGGGAAGTGAGAAATATTTAGGAGGAACTAACATCTTTATATCAAAAAGAATTTCCCAGAGTTCAAAGAAAATGGGTTTGTGGCTTGGATGGTGAGAGAGAATACAGTGCAAATAGGGAAATATTTTAATTAGCGTCACTGCCGGTATTAAAGTTTTGAGGTTCAGACCTCAAAGGTCTAAAATTTGGAAGGAGTGAAAGGGAAGTATTCTTGTCATATTTCTAAGTCTGTGAGCAATCCGTAACTTTTTTGTCTTTTTATTTCTGCAGTCTCACTATCACATCTCTACACCTGGCACTACACAAGAATTAAAATTTAAAGATTTAAATGTCAGAGAAGGACATTGATATGCATGGATGCTTTGCTTCTCGCTTGCAGGGGTCTGGATAGTGGAAGAGTACAGTAGGCAGGTGGGAGGAATATGCAGGGGGCGAAACAAAGGAAGCCTTGGGGCTTTTAGTATTATTATTTATTATTATTTCTTTGTCACCTCTTTGGGCAGGACCTAGATAAGCTCCCTTTGGACTTGATGAGCCTCTGCATCAAAACTAGTAAGCAGCATGACAACGCTGGCAGTAGCACTCAATAAATATGTGCCAGAGTTGTAAATTCATGAGAGAACCTCTACAGCAGATTTTACATGGATGATGGATCATTCCTTACCTGCAAGCCCTGGGACTTATTAGCCCTAGCTACTCCAGTGATGGCCATATTAGAATAAAGAGGAAGAGCGCAGAAGTTGATGACTAATGCCCTTGGTTTACCAGTGAGAGAAAGGAACGAACAGTTTTTTCATGTTAGACTGTAATAATTAAAAAACCAAATTGGTGCACAGAAGAGATGGTTTTGGTTTTTTACAGCTCTTGCTCTGCTCTTATCAGAGTGAACAGTTGCTTTTTGTGGGACTAATTAAATGGAACTGAATTGCAGACAGCTCTCCTGTGAGTAGAGTACCCAAGATAGGTTGGCCTGCTAAGGCAGCTCTTGAATTAATTTTCTTTTCCTTTACCCTGCAGCAGCAGTTCTAATTAATAAGTTAACACGTTACTGGCTGAAGGGAAATGCACTTACAAGGTCCCCCAGGAAGCGTTTGTGCTAATGAGATGGGTTTTGAGGCCACTGTAAGAAAACATACTTTCAGCAACTGTCAGAAAGCTGGTAAGCTCTTGCGAGGAGGTGAATGTCTTGAGTTTGCACTTGAGCATTGATTTTTCTGGTTTCTGTTTTCAAGCATCAGCTCATGTCTGTCTGCCAAATGATTAGTTGCAGATTTGATGAAACACTAAAAGTACTGTGTCCCTGCATTTAGAAGAGTTTCTTTTTCATTATTTGTGTGTTACGTGTACAATGTATGATATTACATAGGTATTTTTATTGGGTATAAAATATTGCATTCTGTGTGTATTTTTGTGTATATTTCTGTGAGATAAACATGCCTGACACCCTCAAGCAGTGAAGAGGAACCAGTCTGTGGTGAAAAGCCTGCTTCAGTACGTCTCCAACACATTACAGGCGGGTGCAGTAGATGAATAGTGCCCTAATTAAAACTGCTAGAGAATCCTGCATAAGCAGAATTAATTAGATTACTTGGACACAGAGCCAGGGTGAATTTTTTGGTTCTTCCCCAAGATGTTTCTGAAATAAAATGCTGGGAAGGTGGAGCTTCAAAATGTTTGTAGTTGACTGCATGTGATACACATACTCGGTGGCTATAGCTAGAGTCAGATCTGTGCATATTTCTAAGGCTTAAAAACACGTAGTATGGGTGATTAGCCCAGGTGGATCAATGGAGCAGCTCATCCGTACTGTTTCTCAGACCTGAGATGGCAAACACATAATTAGATCAAGATCACAGCCCTGGTGAAAGCAAAGGAAGAGCAGCTTTGGTTAGGGTGCATGTAGACCAGTCTGCAGTCCGTAGATAGACTGGTGCGTGTCCTCCTAAACTTATCTCCTCCTCCTGGCTTCCTACTCTCCTCCCCTCTTGCCAGAGGCCTGTTGTCTGCACTGCCAGGCCTGATGGTCTTTGCCTGAAAAATGACCTGCAGAATGAGTTCATTTTGCAACCACCATTTTACTTCAAATTGACTTTTTCAGACTTCCATTGAAGGTGGGATTTGAAATGTCATTGCTAGACCTGGTACTTGCTCCATATACTTTCTGGAAATACATGATAATAGTGGCTTCAATAAGTGGCAAGAGATTTTTAAAAGGCAGCATGATATCCCACAAGTCATGTTTCCTGTTTACTTTCTCAGGTAATTAGAACCAGGCTTGTATTCTGATAGGAATATTTGAACAAGCATTCATGATAAAAATCCAGCTTAGTTTTCCAAGTTTGTTTGCAAGTGTTTTTGTTAGGTTGGCAGGAGAGGAAACTTCATAAGGTTCTTAGGGAACTGAAGCTCCCTGCCCTCCTTGGGCATCCTTGATGTGGTGTTACGTGGTTGTCTGTTGGTCTTCCATCCTGCTCCATGTGATGGTGTGTGTAAATGCTTTGGCCACTTGGTAATATTTTGTGTTGTCACAAGTTGAAGCTTGGTAATTTTTACAACTTCCTGAATGCTCAGGCATTAAGTAATCTCCAGATAGATGGAGAGAAACATTTTGTGTAAAGTATTATGATTTGCTTCATGCAAGCCTGTTACATGCTTTGTTTAACATGATGAGCACTAAAAGCAAGGTTTGGAAGGTGGGTCTTTACATTTTTTAATCCTTCATGAAGGGAGATGTGATGATAATCGCCACGTAACAACTTTCTGTTTTGTTTTTCTTGCACCAAGAGGAAAAAGAAAAATAGGTCTGATAAGAATGTAGCCCTCAGGTATCTTTAACTGGAAATTGATCTGGTGTAGCATAAGGAAAAAAAATAAATTAAAATTCAGGAAATGCAGATACAAACATCCCTTAAAGACTTTTTCAACAATATGTAGATAATCAGAGAGCTAGCTACATCTGGTTGGTATGAATTTTCCAGCTCTTTAACACTGTACTGTCACTGGATACCAATATGGTAAATTTTGCTACAGTATTAAGTATGAAGTATTAAGATGAATTACCTTCATTCTCCACCCACCCCGCCCCCCTCCCCCCGTCTTCACAGTTGTATTTGAAATGGGATTACAAAGACTGATACAAGAGGAGGGTTTTTTTTTTCCCCTTTCTGATAGCCTAGGAGATTGTAACAGGTATGGGATCCTCCAGAGGGACACTGGAGAAATGGATTGAAACATAAATGTACCTGCCTTGGAAATTGAGAGCAGGCAGCCTCAGAGGTCACCTGAAAGGAGCTGTGCTACTGTGAAGCTGGAATGTTAATGATTGAGAGAAGCACAGGCCAGGCTGGCTGAGTTACACCAGGTTTTCTGCAGGTGTTCTAATCAGTGTTTGACATCAGAGAACTAAGGCAGCCAGAATAGAAGACATTTGGTTAATGGAAAGTGTGTGCTTGTTTATTTTTCTGAAGAAATGCTATTATGTTTGTATATAGAACATCTGTTTAAATTCTAGTGGAAAATAATGATTCTGATGATCTTTTATATTATCTTGATTTTTGGTGTCTGTCTTGGTGTGAAAAACTTTAATTTCATAACTATCATCTAGCTTTGGATTTGAATGTTAGTATTACTGAAAAAAGAAATAAAGGCAGACTGAGAAAATCCTAGTTGAAATGAAGGATATGAATCTTTTGGTCATTTTACTGTTAATTTTTATTTCAAGGGAGTTTAGTCTTTGAAATGTGTGTTATCCTGAAGCAGGAGCCTTTTTGTCATTGTTAGTATAAAACTGGATAGATTGTCCATGAATTTTCATGTATTCCATTTCAGAGTTCAGTATCCCCTTTTGTAATGCCTGCTTTAACTTGTTTATTACATATTGCCTTTATCTTCACAAAGTATTTCACAGGCCTCTATAACAGAGTAAGAATAGAACAAAGGTGAATGTATTTTAATTGGATTTATGTTTTCTTCAGGCAGTAGAAAATGCTTGACTATAACAAGTTCTGATTGTAATAGCATCTCTGATTACCATGATGATACTATAAATAGTTGTATTTAGGAAACTGTGATACACAGCACAGATGGAATTTACTTTCTGTGGAAACTGATTGTTTTCTCTTTTTCTGTTCTCACCTTTCTTCTCTGCTGTCCTCTTCTGCATTTTCTTCCCAGCCAACTAAACAGCTTAGAGATGGTAATGCTTTAAAGGTGAATCGCCATCAAGATTTTTAAGGCAAATTTAGGTGATCATATGCTTGGCCCATGGAAGATTATTAGAGTTAGTGTGTGATAGTGCCATCTAATATGTAGCCAATTTGCATGTTGCTGGAGCCCTATAGATGTCTCCTGAATGAATAACATTAATCCTTATCCTCATCTTTGGTGTCTTTTTCACAAGACTAATGGTACAAGTTTGAAGGAACTGAAGAGCTTAGTGAAGGGTTAATATGATGTAGTGCTTTTTGTTGTTGTATCACTTATTCTAATCAAGCCTGGGCTGAAGGTAGTTGCCACCAAAGGGCTGTCAGGTCATGTTAGTTACACCTGCAGTGCTGTATCTGGTACCCAGGTTGGTGACTTTGTTGGTGAAGCCAGAAATATGGAGACATGGCTGATATCTGACTCTGCGTGGGTGCCTATGAAACACCCTGGACGTGGGAAGCGCCTGCTCCTGTCAACTCTGGGCAGTAGTTGGGTACTATGGGTGATATTCTGGTCCTCTTCATTCACCTGGGTGTATTTAATCAATTATTGCTCAAGGCAGAAGTTGGGGCCCCTCTTCTTACCAGCCAAAACCAGAGCTCTGCAGCTCCTAATGTAGGTTGGGCTAGTGCATAACTGCTTCACAGCAGCCAACAGGTGATTTCTTGTTCACTCTTCCCTTCCTGTTCCTGTTTTTTAGCACCTCTGCTTTCCAGCCCTTTCTCCCCATTCTGTATTAGCCTGTGGAGGCCTTTTTAGTGCAACTCAGCCCCTGCTTCTGTGCTGACACACGTTCAGCTGCTGGCTGCCATTCGGCAAGTCTGCAAGTGCAGCCTGTGGAGGATATTTGGAGGGGGAAGAGCCCTGCTGGATTTTGCTGATTGGAAGTGAGCTATCATCTTGTTTGGAAACAAGGGGTATGGAGTACGTGTTACTGGTAATACTCATCTTAATAAGATGCAAAAAATACATGCTGTTGTATTTGAGCCCAAAGCCATTTTCATGTGATGGTACCTTTTATCTGCTGAGAGAAATGATACAAGTTTAAGAGTAACTGCTTCAAGGCTGTGGCTGATGCTGCAGTCTAATGCAGTGCTCCTGATTCTCTCCAGATAAGGGCTGGTTTAAATAAGGGTCACAGTTCACTTTATGCACTGTCACATGAAGAGATGGTTGTCTGAAAGTTAGACATGTGTAGCAGCATCTATTGTACTCAAAGATTTATTCCCACCTGGAATGGTGGGTACTAATCACATTTAAAATTCCTCTGTTTTGTTGGATTTGTTTTAAAAGATAAATAGCAAGATAGTCAGAATGCTTCATAAAAAAATGTGGCTTTTCTTGTGCATGGGAATGCTGTCTTTTGGTGCACGTTTGGTTAGAGCGAGAACTTTGGTCTTACATTGCTTCTGTCCCGTGTGACAAATGTCATAAATTCATCATAAAGACTTTAGATAGTCTCCAAGCCTGCTCTAAACTGAAATTATTCAAATCTGAAGTCATTTAGGGTTTGGGGGTGGGGTTGGTAGAAAAATTCTTTACAGAATTAGAATGTCTTTATTCTTGGTAGGGGAGTGTGTTGTGTCATTGTGGGCTCTCCTTTTTGGCTGGTAGGTTTAAGCTGTAAATTATATTACAATAGTCTTTTGTAAGATGCTTAGTTGGTGCATTTAATTAGAAGCAAATATATATCTGACTCCAGACAGAGATAAGAAAGAAAAGATAGCGTGTCCTAGTTTTGAGTGCAAAATACCAAGAAATAAAAAATTGTTTGGTGCAGAATTGGAACACTAGAATGACAAGTAAGGGAATGTGTGTGCGTGTTTCTTCGGAGCAGAAAAAATAGAAGCTTTAAAGATAATACATCTTCTTCCAGAAGCTAAGGTGAAAGAGCAGTAATGACTGCAGTCTCTTTGTACTTGGAATCATTGGCAGAAGACACCTTCAAGTTTCATGCTTTAATATGCACTTCTGTTATATTTTAACAGAGAATATTTGGAAAATAAAGAGTATTTTTGTCTTCTACTAAACCACTTCAGTTGCCAACTTCTTTGCAGAAGTGATGCATACAGTGTGGAGGTGTTTTCTCAGTAAATATACAGATAATGACTCTCTTCCCTGCAAAAATAAAACTGAGGCTGGTGTTCATGGTGTACCCTATATTGAAGGAATAGTAGAGCTCTGTGTCAGTCCTTCAGGCTTTCAGTCTGTGAGAAGGTTGGCGATCTCCACTGTTCTATGGGAGCCTGTGTACATGGGAATGAATGTGTGCCCATGTAATTAAGAAGAAAGGATGTGGGAAGAAGTGCTTGTATAAATGGTACTTGTGTGGCCCTGCTTTGAACAGGGTGTTGGTCCAGATGACCTCCATGGTCCTCTCTATCTGAAGTTTTTATGTGATTGTGAATAAAATAACCATAAGAATTGAGCTACTTAATTCCAGTTCTGAGGAACCTGGGTACAGATAATTACTTTCTGCATCACAAGAACCTGGAAAGACTGTCTTCAGTAATGTTTGTGCTGCAGTTTTGTGATGGCTAATGAGCATGTGTTTGTATATATACATAAAATATATGGGTATACTCTTTAATTTTGTTTATGAACCTGGAGACAGGCAGTGACCCAGTTTGCTCAGAAATGATACCATTACCGTGGCAGAAGATCAGTAGAACTCTGTTTAATGTCACTGCTTATAATAAAAACAATAGCTTAATAATTATCATAATAATAATGAATCTTGAAAAGTAACTTTAAGGTTTTCTTTATGATGAAACTATTTGCCATTAGAGTATTTTTCTAGTGGTTCAAAAGAGTGAAACTGGAAGAGATGGATGGACGGCTAATTGACCAAATGCTGTCCCAGTTTGAAATCTGCGGAGGCTGAATATAATGGACATTGTGTATCAGCAGGCAGCAGTCAGGCTTGCATAAAATCAGCTGGCATTCTCCTCGCTTGCACACGGTGACATAGAATCCCACAGGTATTGAGTGTTAAAGGGGTGCTAAAAAACAGCCACAGATTTCAGTAAGGATTTCAGCTGGCATCTCTTGGCTGCTGCAGCATCAGTAGGCAGCCTGGAAATAGGACTCCTGTATTGTTCTCTGTGTCATTCCCCTAAGTAGGTACACTATTTTGTTCCCCATAAATACATGGACAGTTTTGATCAACAGTACTTACAGTGTAAAGCTTGTTTTCACAAATCTATGTTCAAGCAAACCTGTAGCATGAACTGTGATCATTCATTTTCTTCCCTGTACTCTGTTAGGCAAGCAGTGGTTAAAGGCTCCCTTCCACATCCTTTTGCTTTGACGCTGTTTGGGGACACGTTGTACTGGACTGACTGGAACACACATTCGATCTTGGCCTGCAGCAAGTACTCCGGGGAGGACCTGCGTGAAATACATTCCAACATCTTCTCTCCTATGGATATCCATGCTTTCAGCCAAAAGAGGCAGCCAAATGGTAAGCTGTATTGCTTTCTTTTTTTAACTGCAAGTTGGAACTGACTTGCAAAAATCTTAATTAGTCTTTCTGTGTGGCAGTGGGCAGCTTCACCTGTGTCATGATACAGTTTTTCCAATGCAGAGTTTGGGAAAAGACCCAAAGAGAAACCAAATATTCTCTACATTGTTGTTTTTAAGTGCAAAACCACATCTCTTGCTTTTTTCTGCCTGTTGTCCTGTTGCTGTATTCCTTTTTCTGTTTCATGTGCTATAACTTTAGGCAACATGGTATTTTTATTTTTAACAAGTAGTAGTTCCTGAATGGAAACTAGTGTTAATTTGGCAGATGATATTAAGCAAGACTAGCTCTGTGTAATAACCACTGTCTTAACCATTGTGTTAATTTACTGTATTTGCATGTTGTTTTTATATATACAACCTACTATACATTCAGCACTGACATGCTGAATAGTTTGTGAAGATGCGAAGTGCAGAGCTAAAGTCAGGCTCATGTTTAGAGCTAAGTGCTCTTTCCCCAAGAAAGGAAATGTTCAATATCCATGCATTTTGGTACCATAAATACCCCACTACTCAACACTTGGAATTAATTTTAACTTGTTCTGTGTTTATTATTTCCTTCTTTAATCTGTGTTGCTGCCACTGATTCTACCACTCAAATGCCGTATGTGTCTTAACACATGAGATGAGGTCATTCATTATCAGAAGCATTAATCTGTGTGATTTATGTTTAACAGCTACAAACCCATGTGGAATTAATAATGGTGGCTGCTCCCACTTGTGTTTGATGTCTCCTACCAAGCCCTCTTATCAGTGTGCATGTCCCACTGGTGTGAAACTTCTTGAGAATGGAAAGACCTGCAAAGATGGTAGGCTTTGTTTTTAAAAATCCTTTTAGATTAAGCACAAAATAGTTTCTGGAGGGAAGGGGGTTCTTCCAGCTTCACTATATAATGCATATTAGGGGTGGCAAATTGTGAAATCATGTGCTTTTGTGGTACAGGTAAAAGTGATTTAAAAATGCCCTCTACTTTTAGAAAAAGAGCCTCATAGGTACCTCCAGTTACAAAATGTTGGTTGCAGTTCTGTGTCTGTCATTAATTCCCTGCCAGTTTTTGGGGGGCTCTGTTGTTCTCATGATACATACCTTCTTCCGCTGTCTCTCAAATGAATCTAACATTATTGTTTATGAATTAATATTTGTCTAATAGGATTGTACAATAAACACAACTGTTGGGATTTTTTTTTGTTTAAGGCCTGTTGTCTATTATACACATATACACCTGGAATCTTTTTCAGTTCACCTGCATAAGTTAGGCACCTGCATCTGTATAGAAGACTGAAAAGAATGGCATGTTTTTAGAAGTGTTGAAATTCTTTCAGCCTTAAAACTTAAGATGTCAGGGCAGCAAGCAGACACCCAAAACTGGTTTTAGTGTCTCATTGTGGGATAATGTATGTGATTTTAAATTGTTATATTCTGTAAGTATTGGTCTAGTGACACTGTGGTTGCTGTAGTACATTGACAGGATCAAAATTAACACTGGAAGATAGCTTGCTCATAAATAACCATGTTTTGTGCAGATTGTCTCTCTGTGACAAGGGTAAATGGTAAATGGAGAAAGAAACAGAAGGATGCAGTAGAACTTACTGTAAGAGGTTAAATAAAGTTATATAGAAATTTTTGTTAAATTGTGGTTTTATATTTTAAAAATTCGCCTAGGCTTGTCAGCTACTGTTCAGTGATTTCTTCAATTTCATGCTATTTCATGCTCTCTGCTGATTATTTTTGTGTGGTTATTTGTGTCTCTGTGAACCTTGTTAAAGTAAATTGCTGCTTTTATGTGACAAGCTCAAAAGCAGCTCCCAATTTAGCCTTGCAGGTTCGTTTGTGAGAATTTACCAATACATGCACAAGATGTTTTTCTGCCAGTACAAGGAGCTAACTTTAACAATACTTCTGCGGGTTGGTCATATTCAGTCAGAATGTGACACAAATTCACATGCTTTTTTAAAGTACTTGACGCGCACAGATAAAGTCCTTTCTGGCAGTAGATATCTAAAGCAGTTGTTACCTAATACAGGCATGTTTCCAAAAGCAGAGCTGCACAAAAAGTCCATGTGGGGGACGGGGAGTGGTGAAGGTTTGGTTGCTTGCCAAGCAGAGGTAGAACAGTAAGGCAGCAGAGGCTGAAGGACTGAGGACAGCAGTTGGACCAAGCCCTGGAGAGTTCAAGAGCAGGAAATTGCTTCCCTTTGACTTACTGATGATAGGAAAAGGGCCAAGGACTTTATACCTTTTTTTTTTTTTTTTTTTTTATCCAAGGACTGTATCCTTTTTCTCCCCACATGCAGTGTTCTAAAGAACAAGTCATTGTATCACAGAAGTGCCTGCTTTGCTGCTCAGGTTCAGCCCCATATCAGAAGCAAGCTACCACATAGGTTAACAGCCCTGTGCGGAAGTGCCGAATGGCATCTTTAGAAGTATCAAAGTAAATTACCAAGGGCAAGTAGAGGAATGGGATTAAAAAACCCTGAAAAAAACAACAAACAAAAAACCACCTTATTAAAAGGACTTTAACTTATCATGCAGAGATACTCCAAATCAGTTCACTTTTTCAGCCATTTCTTATGTCTCAGAATTCATAACTATTGCTCTTTTCTCCCACTCCCTGAACACAGAAGTCACATTGTACGTTCCCAGTCAGCCATAAAGTATATTTGGATCACAAAATGTAGTTGCCATTTTATGAGAAATTTGTTAACTAATGCAAATTGGTTATAGCATGTTGTCCATCTGTGTGCAAAAAAATGTATACATTTATCTTGTGCTTGTCAATAGGACGTTGTGATTTTAACCACCATTCTGCTATTGCAAGCACTCTGACCTTTCCTTTTGAGAAGACAGACAGGTGGGAAGAGGGGGAGAAATGGAGTCTGTGTTTATTTAGCTCAGTGAGTGTTGCATACCACTGCTTCTTAGACTTAGAAGAGAGTTAGCACATAACCCAATTGAAACAACCTGCTCAAACTGTGCATCAGATCCATTGCTTTTACTTTGCTGATGCTGTGCAGAGCTGACTTCTGGGCTGAGCGTGAGGGAGCTTTAGGTTCAGCATGTAGAGCTGAGCTTACCCCAAAATAATGAACCATTTCTGACTCTTTTTTCATGTCTCTCACTGAGGAGAGGTGCCCTGTGGTAGGTTTATAGCTTTTGCGAGTGACGTACAACCTTCCAGAGCTCTTCAAGGCAGAAATTCAGTGGACTTTCTTCTGAAGGCTACAATTACTGATTTAGGGATGCAAGGAGAGCATGGCAGTCAAACAGTCAGACCAGCTACAGATCAGATTTTGAGATGTAAATCTGTATGTGTTTGTGTGTTGCCATCCTTTCTTAGGCTGCTCAGTGACCCTGGGGAAGTAAGTTTATTTTCTCTTTTTCAGGTGTGCAGGGTGGAGGGGTTGGTTCTGGTTTCTTAGGCTGGTTTTTGCCCTTTGTACTTGCCTTTTACTATCTCTGCTGTGAAAGTAGAGCTGAACCCTGAGAACCGACCATTTTCACCTTGGATCTTCTCAGTATATATCTATTAGGCCAAAACACTGAAACACTGAGTAATTAAATCTCCATTTGCGATTAGAACATGTGCATGTATGTGGGGAAGGAAGGAGGGAGGGGTGACTTACAGGTGAAGAAAGGTGAAAAACAAGGCTAAGAATTTCTCTTCTTTAACACGGTTTTGTTCTCCAGCAGTGCACTAAAATCAGACTGGTTCCTAAACTGCATTGTTTCCTGCTGAAAGGAGCCTCTTTGAGGGGGGAACTTCATTTCATGCTGTGCTGTTGAGAGCACTGGCCTGGACTGGAAAGATTTTGACGGGTGAATTTTGAGTACATGTTTGTGGTGTTTGCAGTGCTTTGGCATTGACAGATGATCCTTGCAGCCAAAGGTGAGGCTGGCTGACCCTCCCTGAGCAGTTTCCATGACAACCTAGCATTTTTGGATTATCTCAGTTTATAGGAAATCTTTTCCTCCCTCCCCTTTCTCCCAGTGTTAGTTTCTCCATTTTTGTAGGGTTTTTTTCATTGCACTTTAGAGGAGTGTTACCATTTCTTGTGAGACCTATGAATATAATACCCTCCATTTAGAAACACTTCTCCATGGTATTTCAGGAAAGGGTAGAAACTTGGAATAAAATTAGCTATTTTGCTCATAAGAGGTAATGCTGGCTGGTTGGTTGTGTCTTAATCTCTATTCCTCTTACAAAACAAAACAGCTAATAACCGAGACATGGGCTTGTAGCATGCTCTTAGGCTCCCCCACTGCCTAGGTGAAAGTTTGTAAATCCCTGTTCCTCAGAAAAGAGAGACAGAATAAGCGGTTTTTGTGGCCAGCTATTCCTTAGTTAAGAATGTACCAAGAGAAGAGTCCTGTCTGAGCACCCAGGCATTTCTACCAGACAGCTTTTACATATTGTTGCCGTATTATTGGTAATTTATCGTCCTTTCTGCAGGACATACTGGCATTTCTCCTTTTCAGTATCATAGAACTGTTCTTCTAAGTTTGGCAGTGCTACATCTAAATGACCTGTTTGATGGTTGATTTTACAAGAAAATTTGTCTTAAAAGTTCATAATTGGAGTTAGATTCTTACTAATGCTCGAAGATCTCTGTCCATGTGCTCAGCTGCTGTCTTTGCCTGTAGTGAATTTTACCTATTTCCTATATTTGCTGCTACTAGTACAGGTGTGTGGTTTATACTGAGAAAACCAGTGGTGACTTCAGCTGGGCAAGGAGAGACAAGTTTCCTCATGAAGAAAAAGCACTCTTTCAGACTTTGATTTCAGCCTTGATTTGGCCGTTCCATTCTCTTCCAGGAAAGGAGTCTTTATTTCGCCTGTGGATGCTCACATCCTATTTCCCTGCTCTAGGCCTGGAGGCAGTAATCAGAAATTTGCACTTCCTTTTGCAATTTAGGGCTGCCCAGTGGGTAGCTTGCTTTGTCAGGAATAGCCAGAATCCTGATTTGACTGCACAGATCAAGATGCTAATTTAACATCCAAATTCTTTCATTTATTTTGAAGGGAAGAAAAACATAACATGATTTCAGATGCTTTTTTGTCTTCTAAGGCAGATTTTAAGGTTGAGCATGCCTAGATGACAAAATCTTATTTCTGTTGTAGTATCAGGGGCTCTCTGACAATGATTACTTTACAATTGAGGGAAGACATTTAGGAAAGAAATATTCTAGTCAAATGTGTGGTAAATCTATTGAGTATCTATAAATAATCTTGATCTCTCAGGTACAGAGCATGCATTATACATGTCCTAGGTCTAGCACTTCTTATGTATGAATTCCTGGGTGTGGGTATGTGTAGCTGTAGTAGCCTGAGCAGCCGCTGATGGTTTTAAAATTCAATAACTTAGAAATGACTGAGGCCTGTATATCATTGAGAAGATGTAATTAATGTGAAGGTTAGCAGGGCATTAGACATTGGACTTTAAAGCTATGCTGTTGCATGTATTTGCATGCTTGCTCTGTTTCTACTTTTCTCCCCTTTCCCTTGACTTCCAGTGGCCCATAGACTTAAATTATTTTGATTTTATAATAGTGACTTCTTGAGCAAAGTATTAGTTCCAGCACTAATGTAATGCACCAGCCGTGAGCTTGTAATCCCAGCTTTCAAAGTGCTTAATAAAAGTAGGCTAAAGCTCTCAAAAAGAAGAGTCTGGAGTAAAGCTTTTATGTCCATATTTAGACATCTTAAGTAAAGGACTTGATTTTAGAAGAATTGCTAACTAGCCTGACTTCCCCATGGCTTGAGGCGCTGCTAAAAAGAATCTTGAGCTTGGTTCCCAGTTTGAATAGTTTGGGACGGTTGGATTTTAAAATAAATTATGGATTGCTAAGGTTGCTCAGGATTGTTTGGGAGACCAGCACAGAGGGGGGGAGGTGGAAGGACCTGACTTAAAATATGAGACGGTGGTATGCTTACTCTGCCTGCAAGTATTTGCATGGGAACTTTGTACACCATGGTTTGAAGGCTGTGAGCGCACACCCCAGCATGCCTAGTGGTTTCTGGCCTCAAACCCAGCACTGTATTTGCAATGTGTGACTATCGACATGCTGGTGTTGGATGCAGTAGAGCTCACCAGTAGTGAGAGAGAAGACTGCAGCATGGGCTGTAAGCTCTGCTCCAGGTCTCCTGTGTGTTTGTCTAGGCCACTTCATCCTTGTATGTGCAGTTTGAGATGTCTAGAGGAAAAACTGCCTCAGGTATGGATATGCCTAGTGAGGTCAGAGCTTTGGTTGGAGCCTCAATGCACCTTTTGAAATCATTGAGGTGTTTTGTATGTTCATGGCTCATTCCAGTCTCCCAGTAAGTGCTGATATATTGAAAATAAAAAATAGTTATGCTGGCACACAACTTGCATTGTCTTTTCCTGCCTCTTCATTCCATTTTTTCAAGTATGATTCAATACCCAGGGTGTTCTCTATCATGCTCATCATTAGAGGCAGGGTTTTTCTGGAGAGGCAGAGCGAGGAAGTCTGGAGACCTTGCTGTCACATTTTACCTTTTACATGGTAGCTGGTCTTTGGAATACAAGTGAAAAAATTGACTGTCTCTGTTACATCCTGGCAACCCTGAGTACCTTGAGCAGTCTTCTAACTGACTGGTGATCAGTGCCTGGCTAGGTAAACTTTGTGTGGTTGGTGTTTGCCACAAGAATAAATTGTTTTAGTTCTGTGACCACCATTTTTCCTTGACCGTTATCAAGGTGGTAATGAGATCAGTCCATAAATGTGCCCAGCTCTTGCATTTGCTATTTTTGCTATTGTCAGGACAAGCCTGAAGGCATTCGGAGTAATCTTTCCCGCAACCTACCTTGAGTGAGATGCTTCTCTACTACTCGGTTTCTTTTTCCTGAACAGAATGACTGGTAATCTAACTAAGCAGCTGGGGTGTGGGTTTGCAAATCGATGGGTAATAACTCTAAAGTAAGCTTTAAACTTTTTACTGCTTGATTGGAGGGGTGTGGGGGGGTGTTTGGTTGGGGGCTGGACTGTTAGTCAAGCCCCGAGATAAAAGACCGTGAAATTCTTTGCTCAGGGATCCAGAGCACAACATGAGTTAGCTGAAAGCCAGCCATTTCCCAAAGCTCAGTTAAAGCTTAGACACAGTGGGGTTATTTGACTAAAGGACAGTGTTGCAACCTGAAAGCAGGATACTGAAGCTGTCGAAATGAGTCGTCTTTGAGAAGAATTGGAAGGTCAGTTGGTCAGTTTTAAGGGTGAGTTTCAGCAAAGGCATGGTTATACTCAGCCAGGTCTTTCTGGGGACCTGGCATTGGTTCTTCAAAACGACTGTCAGGTTCAGCTAGAGCACACAAATAATTTTTAAATTATGCCTTGTGCTTTTTCTGTATATGGTAGACTACATGTAGGTTTCTAAATGTTTAGAAATCTGAGGTTGGTGCACTTGTTCAACCTTACTTTTACTAGAGAATGCAAAAAAAGGTATTACTGTTTGGTTTTTTTTGTATGATTTTCATAGTTTTGTGTAAAAGGTAAGTTGGATAAAATGGTCATGAAGTTGTGAAGAAAGAAAGTAATAGGGTTTTCTTTCTTACTTGAACCTAAATTGTTGGGATTAGTTATGTGCTAATGCTTTATATGACCATAATGTAGCTGAATGCTTGTATCTTGATGCTGAATTGTTTGATATGCTTAGTAGTAACAAATACAGATATATATATATAGACTGTGACAAGATTAGTTGCTTCTGTAATGATAAAAACAATCTTACTAATATGCATGTTTTCCATTTACTATGTCACATGCTTTACATTATTTTGGAGGATGCATAGACATGTAATTACAGGTTCCCCCTTCCTGATATTAATTAATGCATAAGGGTTATTCACTAGAAGAACAATTGGGTAGTGTGTACATGTGTTTCTGAACACAAGGTGTTGTAGGACAAAGGATCCCAAAGCTGATTTTAATCCCTTGTGGGCTACCAATCAGGAACACTTGTAATAATATTCTCAACTTCAGTTGCTGAAAGGTGCTGTTTCTTGCAGCACTGTGAAAGTGTCTTAGATGTTTTTAATGTGTTAAACTTACTGTAAATGAAGCAATGGCTGCTTTGGCATCTCTCCAAAGTTTGGCATGCAGTGAGGTTTCATCTAGCACTAGCAGCAATTACTGACTGTTTTAAAAAGAAATTTGGCATCAGACGCCAAAATTCTTTCTTCATCAGCAACCTATTTGCTTTAGTTCTTGCTCTTTCAGCCTCCTAGCCCTTATTTCTATCTCTGTAAAATCAAGGCATGGACAGCATGTGGCTTGGTGATTGCCCTTTTTTCACTGCAATGTTGATGTATTTATTTTCCTAGACCTTCCCCACCCTTGCCTCCCCTCGCTTTTGTCCTCACACCTACATCAGCCCCTGCCAAACCTTTTGCCCTCACTGTTTGAGGGCAGCCATTGCAACGCGCTTTTCCTGCATTTAGGATGCACACATTTGTTACCTTAGCTCAGGCTTCCCTGAGGCTTGAGCTGCTCTTATCTCCCTGAGACTCCAAACTGATAAGCCAGTTTAAATGGAATGGGGTGTGGTGGTTGTTCATTCTTCATTACATTGAAATCCAGTGACATAGAATAGAAATTGCAATGAGAACGAATTAGAACAGACAATAAGTACATCTGTTATTGATCAGATGACCAGCACGTGTACCATTAAACAGCTTGTGTTGCCCTATGTGAAAACATCTTCTGCAGTGCAGGCTGGTCTTAGTTATTTATTGTGATTCTGACCTTTGATCTAAAAGCCAGCAAGGCTTTTGTATGCTCCAGCTCAGTATGACTTTATAAGACACACTGTCATTTATCTTCATGTCTTCAATAAGCTTGTTCACAACAAATATGGGAGAAGCTGACAGCTCTCCTGCTTTGCATGGTCACTGGGCAGTTTTCAGTTCCCAAATCTGATGCCTCCTTTCTCAAAGGAGATTTACTTCTGGCATTGTGTGTGACATTTTTCCCCACTTCTAAGTGTGTTGTTGAAACATGCAGCTTGTTTGTCATAATTGTCCTCTATATCAACAACAGCAAACAGTCAGTAAATTATTTATATAATTAATTTTTCATGTAAGAGGCTGCAGGCCATCTGTTGATTTGCATAAAATAGCAGCAGAGTCACTGTGTATCCATTTCAGTACCTTTAGAGGGAATGACAGGGAAAGAAAACGTGTCCAGCGTAATACAGTTTTGTCATGGAAATGACCACTGAATTTTCTCTGTAAACACATCTGACTTGTTCTGCAGAAGAACAATCTCACATTTGAAGCCTTTGAGTGGAATTCTTTTCTAGTGCCTATCAGTTTGATTAGGTCCTGTGAAATCAAGGCAGCTAGACTAGCTTGTACTAAAATCAGGTTTGGTATTTGCAGGCTTACTGCATAGTGTTTGTAAGATGATTGTGTTTTTGCCTTGTTCATGTAGGTGCTACTGAACTGCTACTTCTAGCACGCCGGACAGATCTGAGGCGAATTTCCTTAGACACCCCAGATTTTACAGACATTGTTTTGCCACTGGAGGATATCCGCCATGCCATCGCCATTGACTTCGATCCTCTAGAAGGATACATCTATTGGACTGATGATGAAGTTAGGGCCATCCGCCGCTCGTTCATTGATGGGTCAGGTAGTCAGTTTATTGTCACAGCACAGATTGCACATCCTGATGGCATTGCAGTGGACTGGGTTGCCCGAAATCTGTATTGGACTGATACTGGCACAGACCGTATAGAAGTTACAAGGCTTAATGGGACCATGAGAAAAATCTTGATATCAGAAGACTTGGAAGAACCCCGAGCTATTGTGCTGGATCCCATGGTTGGGTGAGGAGCTTTTTGTGAGCATTTTTTATGTATTAGTCATGTAAAGAAGATACCTCTGTCTGTCTGTATGCAGATAATGGAATGCAGTGATAAATTTCTGGGCCTTCAAAATGAAAATACTGGTATTCTTTCAAGTTACGGCTCTGAGGCACAGGGACTGCGGCTCTATTTTGACCACCTGCGTAGTCATCTTTGTGTTTTATTCTCCTTTTTAAAAAAACCTTTTTTTTGTGGCTTAGGTGGATCTGTTTATTCTAGCTAATAGCGCTGTTTATGTTGTCTCACTGGGCAGGCTGATACGGGAGTTTGGTGTAAAGGGGCAACGTATTTATATGTCAGTGCTTTTTGAATGGTTAGGGCATCCTTACTTAGGTAAGAAAATGTATTTGGTTTGAAATGTACTTTCCATGTGCAGTGTGGTTTCAGGAAAGAGCAGTTCAGAAGAAGCTATATGAATAGGATCTGGGGAGACCTCAGAGCAGCCTTGCTATACCCAAAGGGGCCTACAAGAATCCTGGAGAGGGGCTTTTTACAAGGGTGTGTACAGATAGGACAAGGGGGAATGGCTTTAAACTGAAAGAGGAGAGATTTAGATTAGATAGTAGGAAAAAAATGTTCATTATGAGGCTGGTGAGGCAATAGCACAGGTTGCCCAGAGAAGCTGTGTCTGCCCCCCTGTCATTGTTCAAGGCCAGGTTGGATGGGGCCTTGAGCAACCTGGTCTAGTGGAAGGTGTCCCTGCCCATGGAAGGAGTCTGAAACTAGATGAGCTTTAAGGCCTCTTCCAAACCAAACCGTTCTATGATTCTATGAATATTGAAAGTTCAGATCAGCAAGAGTTCTTAGGATTTTGTTTCCTTTGCAGGTACATGTACTGGACCGACTGGGGAGAAATGCCAAAGATTGAGAGGGCAGCACTAGACGGCTCAGACAGAATTGTGCTGGTGAATACCTCGCTCGGCTGGCCAAATGGACTGGCACTGGATTATGCAGAAAGCAAAATATACTGGGGAGATGCCAAAACAGACAAAATAGAGGTTTGTAATTGCATCTGCATTTTTAATTCCTTGGAGCTATAGAAGGTAGTTATTCTACTTTTCTAGGTGTTCAAATTCAGATATAACCCCAAAGGGCAATGGGTTAATGGTTGATTTGTGCTTTGAGAAACAGTTCAATTTCGTGTGTGTCTTTCGGCAAGTTGCTCACTGTCCTTCCCTTGTTTTTCTGTGCTAAAAATGGAAATGATATCCATGTAGAAGATCTCTCTTTTTAAGAATGTGATTAGTATTTGTTAAATAATTCAATTCTTAGATCATCAAGGAAAAAAGATTTTTACTGAGAGCAATGTTTGTAGGTTAAAAAGGAGATCTCATTCTTTGCACTGCTCAGCTTAGATGCTAGTAGAACATATTTTAAAGAAATAAATCTCATTTCACGTGTTTGTACTCCCACGTGTTTGTACTCCCACGTGTTTGTACTCCCACGTGTTTGTACTCCCACGTGTTTGTACTCCCACGTGTTTGTACTCCCACGTGTTTGTACTCCCACAAATCCCCTATACTTTGCATCTCCCTTGCCTTATTGGTGTTCCAGCAAGGGGAAAGATTTTCCTCTCTTTCTGGTATGTTCTGCTAAAACTTTTAGTAGAGGGGAAAGAAAAAAAAAACCACTGTTTTTTTTCTCTCTCCCATGGAAAATTTTGTGTTTATTTTGTTGCACAACATTTACGGAACAAATTTGACATTACCTCTTTGCCAGTCTTTGAAGAAAATGATATTGGTTTATATTTGTTCTGTTTATATCAAAAGGCAGAAGTTTATCTGGAAACAAGGGACTTGGCTACTACATGGTATACAGCAGCACCATCTACCTTTACTGTATCTTGGTAGATTTACCTTTCTTTTGATGAATTATAGCTTTCCTTAGGTAGTCCTTACCATTGCAAATAATTTTCAGCACTTACCACATTATCTTCTCTAGCCTTATGAAATTGTTCTTTATTTATAACTTCAAATAAGTCAATGATTACAGGCCAGTCAGTCTCACCTCTGTGCCTGGCAAAATCTTGGAGCAGATTCTCCTGGAAGGCATGCCGAGGCACATGAAAAACAACAAGGTGCTTGGTGACAGCCAGCATGGCTTCACTAAGGGGAAATCCTGCCTGACCAATTTGATGGCCTTCTGTGATGGAGCTACGGAACAGATGGACAGGGGTAAAGCAGTTGATGTCATCTACCTGGACTTGTGCAAAGCATTCAACACTGTCCCACACTACATCCTTGTCTCTTAAGTTGGAGAGACATCAATTTGATAGGTGGACCACTCGGTGGATAAAAAACTGGCTGGATGGCCACACACAAAGAGTTGTGCTCAATGGCTCAGTGTCCAGCGGGAGACCAGTAATGAGTGGTGTCCCCCAGGGATCGGTGTTGGGACCGGTCTTGTTCAACATCTTTGTTGGTGACATGGACAGTGGGATTGAGTGCGCCCTCAGCAAGTTTGCCGATGACACCAAGCTGTGTGGTTCGGTTGATATGTTGGAGGGAAGGAATGCCATCCAGAGGGACCTTGACACGCTTGTGAGGTGGGCTGATGCCAACCTGATGAAGTTTAACCATGACAAGTGCAAGGTCCTCCACCTGGGTCAGAGCAATCCCAGGCACAGCTACAGATTGAGCAGAGAAGGGATACAGAGCAGCCCTGCAGAGAAGGACCTGGGGGTGTTGGTCAATGAACAAATGAACATGAGCCAGCTTCAGTGTGCGCTTGCAGCCCAGAAAGCCAACCGTATCCTGGGCTGCATCAAAAGGAGCGTGACCAGCAGGTCGAGGGAGGTGATCCTGCCCCTCTACTCTGCTCTCATGAGACCTCACTTGGAGTATTGTGTGCAGTTCTGGTGTCCTCAACATAAAAAGGACATGGAAGTGTTGGAACAAGTCCAGAGGAGGGCCACAAGGATGATCAGGGGAGTTCTTTACTGTAAGGGTGGTGAGGCACTGGAATGGGTTGCCCAGAGAAATTGTGAATGCTCCATCCTTGGCGGTGTTCAAGACCAGGTTGGACAGAGCCTTGGGTGGCATGGTTCAGTGTGAGGTGTCCCTGCCCATGGCAGGGGGCTTGGAACTAGATGATCTTAAGATCCTTTCCAACCCTAACTATTCTATGATTCTATAATGTGAAGTCATAGTCTTGCACTGGAAGGTCATGTAACTGCTTGTTCCCCTTCAAAGGAGCTCCAGTCCTGCAACGTGAGTTACTTTGAAGCACTCCTCAGGAGAACCTCAGAGAGCACAGTTTTCTTTGTCCTGAAAGTAAGATTTTTAGTCTGTAATTCACCTAACATTATACCAGCCCTGGGAAAAGAGCGGGGGGGGGGGGGGGGGGGGGGGGCGGGGGGAAGTTTCTTAGCTGTGCTTAGAGATTTATTTGTAACAGATTGAGCACTTCAGCCCTGATACTGTCTTGGACTTAGAATATATTTTGCAAAAGGAAAGTTAAGCATTCTCCACTCTCATGCTTGCCAAAACAATGAGAAGTTTTCATGCATTTCAGTCTTTCTCAAACCATGGTTCCATATTCATTAATAACAATTCTGTTCAGTGCTAGATCAGTTTGTGGTAGACATTTTTGTCTCGATCAAGCATGAGCTCACTGCTGCAATTCTGTCAAACTGGCTAGGACACATGGTAGAATGTTTATGCCAACATTACCATGTCTGTGGCAGGACAGAAGATATCTGATCTGGCACAAAGTCTGCTGGGACAGTTTCCATTTCATTATTTTTAAACCAATGTGAGCCAGCCGAATGAGTTTGTTCTGGGTTGTCATGTATGATCTATGCAGGGCATCAGAGAAGATTTATCATCGTAAGGTTTCAGAATTACTAGTTACTTTTTTTTTTTTTCCGATGAGGCTCCAAGTGTTAGAGTTAACGCATTTACTGCTGCTGCTTTTTATAAAAAGTTACATTTGTTAACTCTTAGTGATGTATAGAAAATCATGAAAAAGCCTGGCTAAACACAACAGAGAAGAAATTCTCCCACAGTTTTTCTTTGGTATTTTTGGATTTTATTTGCGGATTTGATTTTTACTTTTTTCGTGAGTTAATGTTAGGGGTATGTGACAGAGATCTGTAAAATCAAGAAAATTATGTATAAGGTGACCATGACCTTCCCCCACACACCTTTTTTGATAGAAGAAATTGGCATTCATAAATAATACTGGCAGGTGATGAGTGCAGAACAAACAAAAGCAGATGATTCTTCAAACAGCATGTGGTGAGTTGTGGAAGTGGTGGTGAATGTTAAAAGCTTACATGTGTTGCTAGGAAGACTGGGTAAGTCTGTGGAAGGGAATTCCACTGCATTTTACTAGAAAATAAAATTGCCTTCTGAACCACAAATCACTGAACTGTAAATTGTTGTGGAATGAATGAGTCTTCTTGAAAACTTTCAGTGTGTTTGCTTTAGTATGCGGTTCTGTAAGTTTTAATTTTTCTCCGAGAATGGATACTAGGGTGGGACCTATGGATTGAACCCATACAGCCTCTCTTTTTCTGTGTTGAGGCCATTCTATTCCTTGACTGTCTGGGGAGTCTTTATTCTGTTAGCTTGTTGCATTAGCTTGAGGGAGAACTTTGTGTTCTTCCTTAGGTGTACTATTGCTGCTTGCTAACTGTGCTTCAGAGGGGCAGAAATAGGTTGAAAATCTATGAGCTCTGATAGTAATAGATTGGAGCATGAGTTCAGTGCAGCTTCTGTAATTAATAAAGCATGGCACGGCTCTGTAGGATGAAGAGGGGGTGTTCATCCAAGAGAATGGTTCAGTTTAAAGTAGATTTTTTTCTTTTCCCTCTCATGTGCTAAGTAATGCAAATGTAGTGGTGGTTTCTTTACTGATGGATCTTAGTGAATTTTCCCCAGGATCTCATGTGGCCTCTGTAATCTTTTATAAGAGATTGTTAGGTACAGAAATCTCTCTAGTTTCTAAATCTATGATAGCTAGAACACTATTAACTTTTCAAGTCTTCCATTTTCCTGCCACTGCTTTTCTCTCCTATGGCAACCATGAATCCTGAGGAGATTTGTTACACTTTCCCTGCTCTTCCCATGCATCTTGTTTATATCAGTTTAGTGAAAGACACTTTGACCTTCAGGAAATGTCTTAAACTTATATTTGGAGAAAGGACACTGGGGGAGGTGCAACAAAGAGGATATTTGTGACAGGATCAAAAGATGAAACTTGGAATTGGACATGAAGACATCAGACTAAGTGCCTTGTCCCTGCCTTGTTTGTATGTGTCTGTTTATATTGGGGGGGGGAGGGGGAAAGCAGAAGAAACACCCTTGTGTACTTGCATCCTGTTGCCTTTTAAGCAGATTTTCATACATCGATTCTATATACATACTGCTTTTTTTCCCTACCCTTAGTATATGGAATTCCTCATAACCAATATTTAATTGCAGTGCTACCAAAATTAATGCTTCGTGCAGGGCTGTGTTTCTGGTTTATTTGTGCCACATATAAGTTTTTATTATTTATTTTTTACACACTGATTCATGCTATGCTCTTCTGCAGCCCCCAGACGATAATAAAGCATCAGCAGGGGTTAATGGAGATGGGTAGGGGGTACAGCAGGGAGCTTTTGTTCCCATTTTATCTGGCAGCCTGCAGCAGGCAGAAGCAGGCTGTGGCTCAACAGCTTCGTCATTTATCTCGGTCAGGTTTCACTGCTGATAAACTTCTATTGAAATGGATGGCTGCTATTGTGCTTACCAGTAGGGAAGATTTCTCATTGACTTGCTACAGGTTTAAAGCATTTTCCTGCCGTGCTATGAGGTTAAAAATGTATGATCTGCTCTGTTGAATTGGTCTTATGTTTTCCTGCTCAAGTGACTATTTGTCTTCTGAGCACGTACACTACCTGTTTTAAGGCATAGGTTGGATTTAAAATGGTCAGCAAAGCTCATATTGATAAAGCAATTATAAATGGCTGTGTGCATGTGTGGCTGTGTGCGTTAGAGGAAATAACGGTGATATGGTTGATTTCTCACCATTTTTCAGTATTTGCTTCATTTTTCTTTATTCATCTTCTTTCCTATTCTCCATTCTCAGAGCCAGAGATGACACCCGCTTACACCTACTAGTGGTGAGTTTATAGAAAGGACTGTCTACCTGCTATACAGAACCACCATTATCTAGTGATTTTTGAGCGCAGCTCTAACTTGAAGTGTTTCTGTATTCCCAAATCTGCTAGCTGTGCCTGACATGACTGTCTCTAATCCTCATGATTAATATGGAAAGTCTTATATCCTGCTGTTTTTCAGAGTAAGTACACGTAAGTCTTCAGAACCTAGCCTTGTTGGACAACAGAAAGCAGATGCTGTTAAGACTTTTTTGAGCACAAAAATCTTGAACAGAGAGGACCTTTTTGTCTTTGACCTAGGAGCTAATAGCTTGGCATCTAGAGAATGCTCTAATTCATATTCTAATCCTGAAATTGCAGGGCTACATTTTCCTCTGATGACAATTCCCTCAATTTTGCTGCCACCCTAATAAGGAATTTTTGTTTTCTAAGCATTCACCATTTATTTTCTGACTGAGAAATTCTGTCTCGCAGCATTAGTCTTTGTATTGTGAAATGCTGATGACTTACCAAGCCTGATTACTGATCCTACCCCATCCACCCTACTTTGAAGCAGAAGTTTGAAAATTGAGAAGCAGAAACTATCGAATTCCTGGCTGTTCAACACTGCTTCTTTTGTGTACTTTGCATTAAGATTTTTGCAGGTATGAGAGGTAAGGTAGTTGAAACAAGGTAGTTGAAGTTGCTTTGCTGTTTAATTTTAGCCATGTTTCTTTGTCCATCTGTTTGGGATAGTTGTGGCACTTGGGAACTTCATTCAGCAAAAAGCAGCAAGTATGTGCTGTGGAAGGTAAGGGCAGATCCCTGTACTCCATCCCAGTTTCAGAACTGTAAAGGTTACTTTGTCAGGGAATTTGCAGCTATTTCTTAACACCTGCTAGGCCTACATTAAGAGAAAACATATATATGTGTGTATGTGTATGTATATATACACTTTAAAATCAGTAGTAGAGTAAGGGCTTATTTAGAAAGTAAACAAAAGCTTAAACCAAAAAATGACAAAAATAAACCCTCCTCAAACAAACAACAACAAAAGCATAGATTAGTTTATACTTTGTATAATTCCCATTTGAGAGGTTTCTTTTGAACTTCTGAATGAACTTAAGGAAGAATTAAATTTCATTACACAGACCAAGATAGGAAAACTGCATTACAAAGCAAATGAATGACCGCCACAGATCACATACTGGTACAGTCTCCTTACTGTCAAAAAGCCAGATGCAAGAATTTGAGTGACTTCCTATCTGTGGACCCCAAATGCTGAGCCAGGACCTCCTGGCATTCTAAGTTTGTTCTTATTTAAAAAACAAAACAAAACAAAAAAACAAAAAAAAAAAAAAAAGGAGAAAAAATTTAATTCCTTTTTTGCTTTGGCTTTTGCGCATGGTGCTACAGAATTTTCACTTAGGCATGTACCTTTTGCAGCTGTTCAAAGTGTTTTAATGTAAAAGTAAAAAAGAAGAAACATACTTAACATCCATGTTGGTTTCAATTTAGGAACATTAAAAAGTCAAATTTTTATTCCTTTTGATAAACAGAATACCTAAATAAAACTGAAATGCGAAAAGTTTGATTATTGTGACACTCATTACAAACTATTTGTGCTGATGAGTTCTCAGAGAAGTCCTGAGATCTGCTGTCATACTGGAACAGGGAGAGATTCCTGGCACCTAACAACAGAAAGAGGATACTGAGGGAAGGTTTTGGGTAGATACAGCCAGAACTCTTGTCCAAGAGTAACATAACTCTGTATCTGCATACCAAGCATGGTATTTTTCCAAGAATTGAAATTACTGCCTTAAAAAAGATGTGATATTACAGAAGACTTCAACATTCAGCTTTAAAATGGTTCTTGTGTCACAGATGTACTTTTCTCCCTGAAATCTGTGGGTGGTTTTCATCTAATGAGATGTAGATACCTCCAGCTCAGTAAGTTGCCCTTATAGAAAATGTTAGAAAGCAGCACTTCTGCAGTGTGCCTTGCTTTACCCTAAAATAAATGTTTAGAATAGATTGGATGAGTTGTACTTTAAAAGCACATACTCATTTCTCCTAACTCTAAGGAGAGCCTGGAGCAGTCAGAGGCTGATGCTCACTCTCAGGATACATTTGAGCAGAAAGTCATGCTGGCTTCTCCAACCTTTTTGTTCATTATTGTTAATGGTAGAAGTTTAGCTCTCTCAGACTTGGTTGTTGCTTACATCCTTGCAGCTTAGCTGAGGCTTTCCACATTGGAAATTCAGTGGTGTTTCTTAGAAGCTTACCTAATGGATGAGCAGTCCCATTTTGCTAATGATAGCTCTGTAAACCTCCTGGCTCCCAGTGACTCAGCACAGAGCTGATTGGAGTACGTTTGGATCCCACTAATGTGTCAGATGTTTCCTAGATTTTTCCCACTGGACTTAGAAAATGGTATTTTAGTTTATGCTGTTTTCTCATCTAGAAAGTAATGAGCAGTCAGTATCAGTTACCCAAGGGAAAACACAAAAATCCCTCAAACTAAACCAACTAGGTCGCCTGACTTCACTGAGACCAACATAGTGAAAGTAATATTTGATGGCAAGTTGGAGAATGATGGGAAGAGGTATTGAGCCATCTTCTGCGTTTCTGATTCAGCTGAGTACTGTGTGTCAGTCTGCTATTATCCCTTACCCTCCAATATTCTGCCTGGGGTTTTTTTCCTTCTCCGAAGCTTAGTTGCAGTACCGTACAAAAGATTGTACTGATCTTGGAACTGGGGTTCTTCAGAAGCATTCATGTGACCTCGTGATCCCTCTCAATAATTATTCAGCTTTCCTCACAAAGGCTTTTTATTTCACTCTGAGGTTTTTTAGTCCTGACCTAAACTTTTTGTCTGATACTAATTGTGATGATATAACTTCACAAAGGTCTGTGAGAAAAGGATTATAATAAACTGAATAACTCTTAGTAGGCAGGTAAATACATATGGTGGAAAACCAAGCTTCTGGACATGCAGACCCACTTGGAATTAAAGTGATTTAGCAAAGGGAGCAGTCGAATCAATCTAATAGCTTACTGCCACCGAAAGTACAGAGGCTTTTGCCCATGTGCAAGAACATTAGAGGTTGTGTTGCTGAACTTAATCTTGTAAAACTGTCCCCCAAACCACTGTGAGGGTTCAGGTTGGTCTTGGGTAGTCTCCTTTGCTTCCTGCAAAGTATGTGTACAGCTGCTCATAGTACTTAGTTGACAAATGGTAAGTTGCAAAATCAACGTAACTAGCTTCCTCTCTACTCCTATAGCCTATGCCCATGTAACAGAACACACTCTGACTTCTGCCACTCTACCCTGTTTATTAACATACCAAAATTAATTTTCATAGCCAGGCATCTTTATTCACCTATTTTAGCACTTGATCTTCTCAGAGAAGCCTCTTTTTTTTTTTTTTTTTTTTTTTTTTTTTTTTTTTTGTCTGTGTGTGTTTTTTTGGTTTTTATTTTCCTGTGAAAACTCTTTTCTCATCCTCTTCATCATTTCAGCTCAATTTTTTGTATTTGCCCGTTCTTTACACATGCAGGGGTTCTTTGTATTGCATGAGACTGCCTAGGAGATGTCATATTTGATTGTCACAATGGTGTTAAACTCCTTTCCTTGCCGCCTTGTCAGTGTACCTGACTTGAGCTGTTTCATTGAAAACCCAACCAATTGTTTCTAAAATTAAATTCCATTGCTGAGAAAACATTTCTGCTGTTGCAATTGATTGATCTGGGAGCTGAGAAAGTTGTGCTATTGTGAAAGAAATGAGCTTATAACAGTGTCTGTAGCATAGTAGAAAGGGTATTTATGAAATTAATCTCTATTCTGTTTTTAGGTATTTATCGTCACTGCAGTCCTATTAGGAATATTATCCATGCTCAGGAAAACTATATTTTGAATTCTTTGGGAAAATGATTAGAGCTGAAAAGGAAATTGAGGGTGCTGGGGAACTGTTAAATTAGAAATTGGTAATGGCTATTAGAAAACAATTAACAGTAAGAAATTGTGGAGTTGGCTGGAGGCAGTTGGTTTCTGAAGCAAATATATAATGGGTTCCAGGTATCCCTTCTGCTGATTTTTCAGGATTTCACTGCAGTGAAGAGATGGCTTCTTGTTTCGTATCTGACATTCCTTAATGTTTCAGAACTGAGGGGAAATGCTGTTAACATGAAGTTAATTACACTGACAGAATAATTTCCTCAAGCCGAGTTGAAAGTTTTGATTGTTATTCAGAGAGAGTATAGTTGATCAGGTCTTCTCTTTGAGAGGGGAAGACTGATAAAACTGGAAATTTAGACAAGGTGTTCCTTTTTTCTTCTCTTCAGTGCTGCTGTTTTATAGAAGATACATGTGTTAGTTGTTTGATATTACTGTCACCATAACAGTACAATCGTTCTGGTCCATTCTATTCATGCTGGTTAAAGAAGAAAATTGATAATACATAATTATCAAACATTGCCTGAAAAAAATGCTAATGTAATCTTTGGAAGGCATTCTGGCCATCTTTTAGAGTTCTTAAGAGTCATGCTACTCTAGTTTTCTTTTTTCCCTTAACCAAAGAAGTTAATGAGTGTTTTTCACTTTTCTGATATAGTAAGATTCATGTACATTTAGGTGGAAGATGAACAGTCATATCCTTGATTAGTTGTCTTGTGAGCTGAGTCAATATGTGTTGCATCAAACAAATGCCACATGTAAGTATTTATCACAAGATAATCAGGGCTGAAGTAACTAGGCCTAAACCTTGACTGTTCCTAAACTGTTTCAGGTATAATACAGGCCTCATTCAAGACTTTTTTCCATGGTATGTTGAAATATCTGGGATATATGTGTTGAATTCAGTGTTTCACAGCTGTCTTACGGTAATACTACTTTGAATTCATCTTATGCAGATCAGTGATAATGATCAAACTCATAAGAAATTCACCATTTTATTTTTAGTTGTATCTATTCTTAGAGTGCGTTAGTGTGACCGTGTTGAAAATGTGAAGGTGGTAATGCTTTCTGATGCTTTTCTGCTTTCTTGCATACTACTGCAAGAAACCCATCTTGTCATTAGAGTGACTCAAGAGTTTAAGGACTGCTCAGGAATTTACCTTTTCATTTTCTGTGACATTTCTTTCATTTAAGTCCATGCCAAATGGCTGGGGGTTTTTTTCCATGCTTTAAGATAAGCTGTATATCTGAGAGTATATTTCAACATGTACCAAAGAAACAAGCTAGTGTGTTCTGCATTTGTGGGACACATGATATGCAGAGCACTGCCACGAAGTCAGAACACTCTCTTATTCCTTATCCTTTCAGAAGGAAGATAACTGCTGTAATTGTATCCTTACTGTGAGTCAGTGAGGAGAGATGATTTCCAGCTGTGGTCCCTGCTAGAAATTTTGTAGAGCTGGTGCATTGGTAGCAGTAGTACTTGAGCAGGGCAATTGAGGTTTTGTATATTAAGTGGGATCTCCTGGCCTCTCTGAGGACAAGTGGGTACTGGTAAATGTGCTGAAGTTCAGGAACTTCATGGATGAGTCTCTGTTGTTTGTCCAAAAAATTGGCTGTCAAATTCAAAAATCAGGGCTTAGGATCAAGTTATCGTGTTATAAGATGTTTGTAAATGAAACTAGAGCAGTTTATGGATTTTACAGGAGGAAGTTGTTTGGCTTTGGTTTTGCGGGTTTTGTTTTACTGATGTGTGTGTCTGTGAAATTAATAAAGTTCTGGCAACATCTTGTAGTGTAGCTGGGGGCTTTCAGTCCATCACAGAGGCCTATTCCGTTCTTGTAAGTAATTGTCATTTCTCCTCTGAAGATACAGTTACAAGCGATTGTTTATAAATTTTCGTTGTTTATTGACTTCCTCTGTTGCAGTCATTCTGAGAGAGAGCTTAGCATCCATGATACTTAACCTGTTCCCTGATTATTTATAACTACATCCAAAAGAGGACCCAGGAAACTACAGGCCCATTAGTCTTACTTCAGCCCTTGGAAAGAGTTCTAGAAACTTGCAAGCCAAATGAAGAAGGTGATTGGGAAAAGCCAGCACAGATTTACCAAGGGCATATAATGCCAGATTAACCTGATCACCTACTGCAACAAAATGTTTCCTATTGATATGAGAAGAGCAGTGGATGTTATTTACCTGGCCTTCAGCAAAGTATTTGACATTTTCCCACATCCTTTTCCTAGACAAACTATCAAGATATGGACTCATTGGATGGTCTGTGAGATCCGTAGAGAACTGGCTTGCAGGCTGCACTCGGCGAGTGGTGATTGGTGATTTTTACTCAAGCTGGCAGGTGTTACAAGTGGAGTCCTCCACGGATGGATACTGGGTCCCATGCTGTTCAGTACAGAATCATAGAATGGTTTGGATTCAGGTGACCTTAAAGATCATCTAGTTTCAACCCTCCTGCCACAGGCAAGGGCACCTTCCACTTGACCAGAAATCTACCCTCATTCAGTTTAAAGCCATTCCCCTGTGTCCTGTCTTTATAAATGATCCAGATAATGGGATTGAAAACACTCTCATCAAGTTTCTTGATGACACTAAACTAAGTGGTGAGGTGAACATGTCAGAAGGGAAAGCTGTCTTCCAGAAAGACCTGGACAGGCTGGAAGAGTGGGCTAGTGCTCATGACTTAAGATGAAAGGTTATGGTTTGCACACTGTCACCCTGCTTATGGCGCTAGGTTAATTACAAGTAGGTCATACCAGATTTGTCTGGCAGCCTCCCAGGTTTACATCGGCAAGTGTGTTCTTTTCAGGGCTGCGTGCTGTGTTCTCCTCTGGGAGTTGTCAGTCCTGAGGCTCTCTGGTACCTTGTAGAGCTGGCCTTTATGTTTGATATTGATCTAAGTATGGCCTAATAGGGTCAGAAGATTTATATTTTTAGCATCTCCTCAGTGCTGTGGATATAAGTTAGTGTACATCTGTCTAGCCTGTACTGGCTTTGATCCACTAGACCTGAGCTGACTGCTGCTAGTCTGCATAGCTTTGCCAGCGTTCTAGCACAAACTCTCACCAGAGAGTTTTTTTACAAGTGGAATACGTATAATGATCGGTCTGTAGACTTAAACTGATCAAATGACAAGTGTAAACTACTGTGCATTCAAATCCCAGATTATCAAAAAGGGAAATTCACTGCATTAGCCTATTTATCACAGTTATTACTGGTATTCAAGAATGAATTGAATTTAGGGTATCTGTGAGCAAGCAAGACCCTTAGAATATTTCACTGTGCAAGCCAGTCTGTAACTTTTAAAATAGAAGTAATGCTTCAAAGTTGTTATTTTATTGTTCCTGCTGATCATTAAGTACAGCATCTTAAAATACAACCACATTTTCAGGATTAATTCATTTATTTTGAATAAGCTGTATTTTCGTGAGACCATAGGTTTGATTCATTATTGTTCTAGGATAAGCAAAGCCCTTATCCTACAGGCAGGATATCTCGTATTTTTTCTGAGGCCATTTAATTTTTGTACTACTTTTTTTTTTTTTTTTTCCATAATGCTACTCACTATTTCACTAAAGGTAGTGTTTGTGGTTGCACCACATCTGTTTCCTGTTGTAGTCTATATTCTCACTGTGGTTTGCAGTATTCAGAATGGCCTCAAAATGTGAAACCCACACCACATTGTGGTTAAAAGCAGCATAAAGGAAGACCCTGCTTCATAGCAGCAGAAGGTGGAGTTTTTGTAAGGGGGATTCTGTGGGATAGGCTTCCCTGTGATGACTCTAACCCTTGCCACTTTCCTTCTGCCTTGCACCAGTCTGTTTGGTTTGGTAGTATTGACGAAATTCTATTCTATTGTGTAGACAATGTGGTGCCATGGAACTCTTCATACTGTAGTACCTGGCTGCTAGTGGGCAGATGTTTATACTAAGTAATAGTGCACACATGTGCCCAGGTAAGATTGTAGTGGGGGTAGGATGTCAGGTATGTGTAAGTACTTTCAGATAGGCACCTGTTTTGTCTAGGTGACATAAAGCTGTCTTTCAAAATAACCTGTGTGTGGCAAAACAAAAATTAATTAAAAGCAGATACTTGATCCTTAAGTCCTACCTTCTCTTTTCCTGACTTTCTTCCAGTATAAGAGGAATTTATTTGAACAGCTCTCCAAAAGTTTGCTGAAGGAAATTCATCCCACACCATATGCTTTCCAACTAAATCTCTTTGCCAGTAGTTAAGCACTCCCTTAAATATAGAATTTTCTTCCTTTTATAAGTTCAAGGCAAAAAGCAGAGTGTCTAAAGATACTGCTTTGTGATAGTGATGTTTTACTGTTTATTACTGTGTAGTTTTAGTTGACTCACTTTGCAACATCCATCCATTCTGTGTATCTTTTTGGTCTGCTTAGCAAGCGCTAATTGCCATGTATTAATTAGCTGTGAGCAAATGGCTTATCTCTGTAGTTTAAGGGGGAGGGTAAAACAAGTCATCCCAGAAATGTAAGATTACTGTGTTATGGTTAGAAAAGGGGTGGTAGACAAAAGAGGATGACCAGTTTTGGCTGGTGACAGTTCCTTGAAGGAACGGTAGGCTTAAGGGCTGTAACTCACAGTTTATTTTACAGATGTTAAATTTGTGTCCCTGGTGCTGAAGTTAGACATTAGTCTGTTGTTTAGCAACATCATTTATCAAAACAGAGTGTAGGAATCATGCTGCTAGTAATTGAGAGAGCCAGCAGATGCTGAATTTTCTGAAGTAGAATAAATGCAATAGCAGGGCTGTTTTCAAAAGGAAGTCTAGGAATTAGGCAATTATGCTGGGCTCTGAGCCCAGCTAAACAATCTGTGATAGGAAAAGCTATGTTTAGATTTAGTTATCAGTGTAAAGGACATAAGTTACAGTTTTAGGATAGTAAATGCACCATAATACAAAGTGAAGCTGCACGTACCATGCTTGACTTTCTAAAGGATCTCAGTGAGAATGCAGGGGAAAACCCAAAACGTTTCAGCAAGTAATGCTCATCTTACTTTTGTGATGCGTGTGCATTAGTGCATTTGTGGAAATGTGCTGTGTATGCTACTAGACTGAAGATTTTTTTGGTAAGCCAGTTCCACATCATGAGCTTTTGTAAAAAAAAGTAAATGTAAAGCTTATTGCTGCAGACAAGCAAGTATGCAGACCCCCTGTCATGTGCACGTAAAGATTCGGTTCCCTTTCTAACATCCTCAGAGTAAATGCAGTAACGTCAGGAAGTTTATGACAGGGAATAGTTTTAAGGAGATCTTGAATTATTGTGAAGATTATAGCATTTTCTTCCACTTTTTGAGTGAACTTAATACGTTTTATTAAGGTGCATATTATACTGTATGCTGAGAAAGATACAGGTTTCAGTTCTGTTTCTCTGCATATTTCCTTCCTCCCTGCCTATCTGTGCTTGAGTAGACAAAAGGTAGGAGTGGCTCCAAACTAGCCTTCTCATTTCTCATGAGATAGGAAGTTCTTCTGACCACAAGACATCATCACTCTAGCCAGAGTTACAAAACCAATTGATCCTCGAGGTTGTCATTGCACAAGTCTTTGGGTTTCAGCCCTGAGAAGAATGGGAAATCATACAGACTTGTCTATGCTATCTTAATTCCACAAGGCAAATGAGTGAGATTTGAAAACAGTGATTTAATAAGTCACTTTTTTTTCCAGTCTTCAACTTGGAACATTCTTGTGTAGTGGGAAGGATGTTGTAATGTTTCAGGGATTGGTATGCTGCCTTGAATTTTGTGAATCCCACTGCTTTGGGAAGTTTTTATATTAAGGTTGTGGGGTGGGGTTTATTTCTTACATGCTGTACACTTGAAACAAGCAGAAATACTTTACAAGGAACTTTTCTATAAAATTGCAGTACTGAATCGTTTTTATGCTTAAAACATAGGACTCTCTTCACTCCTGTCAGTATGGTACTTTTAATAATAATAATACTTGGCATTCATAAGATACTTGATCACTTGAACATGCATACATATGTTTAATTAATCTTTTCAGTGCCTTTTTGAGGAACTTAGGTATTGCTTCTTTTTAGCAGTAGAGAAAAATGACACAGTAAATTCCAGTGTCTTGATCAAAGGCATGCAATTATTTACAGACTATTACTGTTCCTTCTAGCGCAGAAAATACTGAACTTAATTTTGAAGAATGTAGAACTGGTTCTTTGTTCAGATTTGGGAATACAAACAAAATCTGTAGATCTGCTTGACTGTTTGCCTCAGAAGTTATGTGGTGCCTCCTCTTACTGCTGTCTGTAATTTGGGCAAAGCTCACTTGGGAGGGGCTGTGGACTACAAGATGCTAAGCCAGGACTTCTTGACATTGTAAGCCTGTCTTTATTTGTGTAAAACAATGTCTCCTGTTTCAAACTAAACCAAGAGACAAGTCAGAAACAAGAGAGAGAGGCAACATCTTAACAGGTGCATATAATATTAGTTCCTGTGTCAAATATAAGGAATGTTGTGTCATAATTTCACATTATGCTCTGCTTACAAAACTAACCTTGTACATGAGGGATCCTCCGTGGCTTTTAGAATAAGTGCCTGTTGAAATAGTTTTGGTTTTTTACTGTGTAGCATTGATAGCATTTTAATGACCAGGAGGTTATTTTTTAATTTGAAGTCTGAAGTGTGGAGTGGCTAGTTAATCAATCTCTGCTAAACTGTAACGGATTTACTCTCTATGTGTAATAAGTTTGTGTATATCCGTAGGTCATGAATGCTGATGGAACTGGGAGACGAATTCTGGTGGAGGACAAGTTGCCTCATATCTTTGGATTCACATTGTTGGGAGACTATGTTTATTGGACAGACTGGCAAAGACGCAGTATTGAACGTGTGCATAAGCGCACAGCAGAGAGAGAGATCATCATAGATCAGCTGCCTGATCTGATGGGCCTGAAAGCTACAAACGTCCGCCAGATAATCGGTGAGTAAAGCTGCTAATCAGGCAAGTAAAACGAAATAGAAAATTTCAGCAGTGCTCTTCCGCAGGTATTGCTTTCTACCAAGTTACGTTTTCAGGAATGGGCAGAATTCAGATCTATTGCAGGATAATCTGCCCCTCTACTCTGCTTTCGTGAGACCTCACTTGGAGTATTGTGTGCAGTTCTGGTGTCCTCAACATAAAAAGGACATGGAACTGTTGGAAGGATTTCAAAGGAGGGCCACGAGGATGATCAGGGGACTGGAGCACCTCCCGTATGAAGATAGGCTGAGAAAGTTGGGGCTGTTCAGCCTGGAGAAGAGAAGGCTGCGTGGAGACCTCATAGCAGCCTTCCAATATCTGAAGGGGGCCTATAGGGATGCTGGGGAGGGACTCTTCATGAGGACAAGGGGTAATGGGTTCAAACTTGAACAGGGGAAGTTAAGATTAGATATGAGGAAGAAATTCTTTCCTGTAAGGGTGGTGAGGCACTGGAATGGGTTACCCAGGGAAGTTGTGAATGCTCCATCGCTGGCAGTGTTCAAGGTCAGGTTGGACATAGCCTTGGGTGTCATGGTTTAGTGTGAGGTGTCCCTGCCCCTGGCAGGGGGGTTGGAACTAGATGATCTTAAGGTCCTTTCCAACCCTAACTATTCTATGATTCTGTGATAACTGCAGGCTGCAGTTTGATGGGAGAGGGTGGGCCTTTTGTGAGGTGCTTCAGTTCCCTAATTTGGAAGAATATCAAGCTGGAAAACAACCAGGCACCCCTCAGAATGGGTAATTTTCTGCTGCTTAGGGAATTGGAGCAGCTCATAGGTCTGAACAGCCCTGGATCCAGTATGGGGAGAAGGATCATAGAAAATGAGAACTTCTCTTTGTAACAGCCAGCTATTCGATTAGCCCAGCTGTTTATGAAACTGCAGCTGTAGCAGCTTTTCATCTTGCAATCTGGACATGTGCTCCTAGTATGAGAAAGCTAAGAATGAACCAGTTTTGGTCTGTTCGGTACTTTTCACATTAATACTGCAAAATCATCTTTAAAAATAAGTAGAAGTACTTTCTGCCCTGGAGCATCTCTGGTGTAAAATAGGAGGATCTAGCTTTAAATTGGCTATTGTTGGCTACCCAAACACCAGTAGCAGTATGACTGCAGCATCACAGAACTCATCACATTCCTTGAATATCTGGGTACCTGAATAAGGCTTGCAGCTTCTTGTTGCCATGTCTGAATTGTGCCCCAGGAAATTAGTCAAAACATAGTTGAGGTATATCCTTGCTACTATGTTAACAAGGTGCCCTAAGCTACATGTGCTTTGAAAGCAGGTCTCTTTCCAGCTGTGTGGCTAATCGAATTTGGTAATGCTAGGCCTCTCTTAGTACGTAGATTTCCAGCATGGGCAGGTACACAAGTTAGTATGGCAAATAGCTGCTTTTCTAGCATCCTGGGGAGAAGAGATTGTTGAATGGATGTGAAAATAGGTCTGCAAATTTTTCATCTCTAGGAACACAATTGGGGTATGTAACTGGACCAGTGTACTGCAAAAGGCAGTGAAATATACACTTGTTTACTTAGATATTTAATGTCCATTCAGTGCCTGTGCATCGTAACTGTTGGAGTCCAGATCCCTTTCCCTCATGCTGGGTTTATTTCATGGGGTCAGGAAAACAAGCACTGTCTTTCCAGCCAAGTAGAGTAACATCTGTCCAAAAGATTACAGGAAATGAATAAAAATTACTTCATTCAGAGAATAAAAGGTGAAAACCAAGATGTATTTTCTTAAGGCCTCATAGTGTCATTGATGCATATGAAGACTGGCTTCATCTTCCAACTGAAGTCAGTTTGTAATGTGTTGCCTCATTGTGTTTGCTTTTGTTGCATGCTTAGGTACAAACCCTTGTGCAGAGGACAACGGTGGCTGCAGCCATCTGTGTCTGTACAGACCACAAGGCCTTCGCTGCGCTTGCCCCATAGGCTTAGAGCTCATCAATGATATGAAGACCTGCATCGTCCCTGAAGCTTTCCTGCTGTTCTCTCGGAGAGCAGATATCAGACGAATCTCTTTAGAAACTAACAACAACAACGTTGCTATTCCACTCACTGGAGTCAAGGAAGCTTCTGCTCTGGATTTTGATGTGACAGACAATCGGATTTACTGGACTGACATTTCACTGAAGGTAGAGGTTTTTCTATTTTGGCTGTTAAGTTGTTGCAAGGTTCTTGAGATACTTAAGAATGGATTGACAGGGTGATTTACAAGATTCAAGGGATAGGTAAAAGAGCGTGTTCTAAGAATGGCATGCATTTTTGTAATACTAACAGCATTCTCTCCTATATATCATTTGAATTGCGTTTGCATGGCAAGGTTTTGGTAGCAGGGAGCTATGGGAGTGGCTTTGTGAGACCTTTTAGAAGCTTCCCCTATGTCTGATGGAGCCAATACCAACAGCTCCGAGACAGACCGGCTGCTAGTCAAGGCTGACGCCATCAGTGATGGTGGTAGGGCCTCTGGGATAACATATTTAAGAAGGGGAAAGGGAACTGCAGCACAGTAAATGGCAGCCAGAGGAGAGGGAAATCAGAATGTGACCAAAAGAGCTCTGCAGACACCAAGGTCAGTGAAGGACGGGAGGACGTACTCCAGGTGCTGGAGCAGAGATTCTCTTGCAGCCTGTAGTGCAGACCATGGTGAGGCAGCTGTGCACCTGCAGCCCATGGAAGTCCATGGTGGAGCAGATTCCACCTGCAGAACCCCATGCCAGAGAAGGGGGATGCTCTGACCCCCAGGGAAGCCTACATTGGAGCAGGCTTCTACCGGGACCTTTGGCCCCATGGGAAGAGAAGTCCACGTTGGAGCAGGTTTGCTGGGAGGACTTGTGACTCCATCGGGGATCCATGCTGGAACAGTCTGTTCCTGAAGGAAGGGACCCACACTGGAGCAGTTAGTGAAGAACTGCAGCCTGTGGTAAGGACTCACATTAGAGAAGTTTGTGGAGGACTGTCTCCAATGGGAGGGACCCCATGCTGGAGAAGGGAAAGAGCATGAATAGTCCTTCCTGTGAGGAGTACAGAGCAGCAGAGATAATGTGTATGAACTGACCACGGCCCCATTTCCCACCTGCCCCACCACTGTGGGGGAAGACATGGAGAAAGTAGGAAGTGACGTCTAAGAAGAAGGGAGGGGTAGGGGAAAAGTGTTTTAAGATTCGGTTTTATTTCTCATTATGCTGCTCAGATCTGATTGGTAATATATCAGTTTTCTCCAAGTTGAGTCTGTTTTGCCAGTGATGGTAATTGTTAACTGATGATCTCTCCCTGTCCTTATCTCAACCCAAGAGCCTTTCATTATATTTTCTCTCCCCTGTCCAGCTGAGGAGGGGGAGTGTGATTGAGCAGCTTTGGCAGCACCTGGCATCCAGCCAGGTTCAACCCACCACATCATTTAAATGTAATCTATATATTTTCACATAAAGGATTAGTTTGCAAAAATGAAGTTTTTATGGCAGAAAGCTGAGAAGAATGCCATATGGCAGGAGGTTTTAGGAATCACAGATGTTTTGCCAGATATGGTTAGTAGGGGGAAGCCTTGTCTTGGGTCAGGAAGTGAAAATGGGTCTTACTTTTTCATTAACTTATGTAGCTACTACACATGAGACATATTATGAATCACAGCCTTTGTAAAACATGTCTAGGGTCTTGACTAACAAATCGGAAAAGGTTGAAGTAGGTGTTTAAATGTGGTGGTTAATGGAGTGACAGAAGTCTGTCTATTGTCTATTATCTCTGTTATCAGTGCGTAGTTATTCCCTTTGTTTTTCATGAGTTGTAGATGGATTCTGAATTGTGAGCACCAAAAATTAGTTTTTAATGAAAGTTTTGTGCATTCGGGTTGAGATCTGTGCCAATAACTCATGGGCTTCTGTAACTGACGAATCATAAAAGTTAAAACCACAGAGTTTTAAGTAAGCTTGAGAGAGGTGACTTGGCTGAACTCTTTAGGTATGGTATTAATTTGAGCTGTGTTTGAAATACAAATAAAGCAATGATCTGATTAATTTTTAAGGTGATACAGGTGAAAACTGAGGTACAAACTTCCCTGCTATGTATTGTCACAAACTGGCATAATTTACAGGTAGCATCCAAGCTGGGAAGTAAGCAGACTATTGGTCTTTGTGTTAACTTATGGTAGATTATGGGTATGAGGAGCCTGTGTGGAGGGGAATATTAAGGACATAGAAAGGAAGTCCATGTTTGCCAAAAGGCTTTTATACCATTCTAATGTTATTTTTTTACCTTCAGGTTTATATAAGTGGTCATAGTAAATCAGGGAATATCTAAATTCTGATGTATTATTAAAATATAATTCTGGCTGTATTTGTTACCACAGGCTGATCCACAATGGCAAGAGTTAAAAGAAGTCTTTTGAATAAAGACCAAGAAGAAATTACACTTAGTGAAATTAAATTAAACCATCAGTATTGAAGGACTTGTGCTAGTGAGCTAATCAGTTGTTAGATTGTTTTATTCTATTTGCTGTTCTGTCCTGAAGTTTTTCGTTAGGCTGCTTTAAATAATGCTGAATACCATAATATCAATGCTTTTATATAGTCCTGGGAGAGCCAGAATATTTCCCCCTTGAAGCTGGCACTGAGTTATTAAGGTCACTTTGGCATGTGGACTACTTAATTGAACCAGACTAGTTATCCATTTATTTCCCCAGTGAAACGCTATTGTAGTTGACACGGAATACATTCATAGAGTACAGTAAATCATTACCTCTGAATAGCAGCATTGTTCGCCTTGCAAATAAGTAGCATATTGTAAGATCATCTTTCCTATGAGATGCCTAAAATCTGAAAGTGTTTAAATTGCAACAAAGAAAGAAACCAGCCCAATGACAGACTGGTAAAATTTCTAATTTGCCTGTGTCTTTGTATCCCTGCAGACCATCAGCAGAGCATTTATGAATGGCAGCGCACTGGAACATGTTGTGGAGTTTGGCTTGGATTACCCAGAAGGGATGGCTGTAGATTGGCTGGGGAAGAACTTGTATTGGGCTGATACTGGAACAAATCGCATAGAAGTGTCAAAGCTGGATGGGCAGCATCGCCAAGTGCTGGTGTGGAAAGATCTCGACAGTCCTCGGGCATTGGCATTGGACCCTGCTGAGGGGTAACTTGCTGATTTAATTTTATGTTTATGAATGGTGAAAAACAACATCATAATACTTCCTCTAGGGCATGTTAGTTAGGCACTGCATGTAAATCCTGAGAGAACTGAGCTGGGGAATACAACCTGGTAATTTAAAGTGTGAAGACTGGAGGAATATGCTCCTAATGTCCTGAATAATCATTAAGAAGACTAAAAAAAAAAATCAGAGGAGCTCATTAAAAAGGGATTTATATGTAGTTTTTTAATTAACCACAGAATCAAAGTAGCTTTAGGTTTATGGAATTCATTAATTAGAAAAGGACTATAGCATTGAAAAGAAAATATTTATCCTTTTAAAAATGAGGGTCCTTTTTATCACAAGTTAGGGTCCAATAAAGGTATTAAATGATTTAATTTGAGTGTGGGGGAGTGAAGCTTATTGTCTGAGAATAACAAAGGTGTTTGTTTCTTCAGATAAGGGGGCCTTTTTAGTTGGTATGGTCAAGGGAAGCAAGGGCAAAGAACAAGTGGAAACAATTATACCCACCTATCCCCAAAATGAAGGATTTCCTGAGAAGAAACTTCTCAGTTGGATTTAAATGTAATAGCAAAGTAGGACACTGAGCAGGGGGAGGGAGGAAGGAGTGGAGCTTGGCAAGGCAAAACTATTTATTTAGCTTCTGAAATAGCTCTTCTACCATGAAATGCTCATTTGACGTTAATTACTGCAAACCCTTTTTGAGGTTTTACCAACATTGTATTATTAGTATTTTACAAATGAGGGAACTTCATTTTTGAGTGTTATGAAATTATCAGTTTCCAGTGACACTGCAGGAGTTACAGCAATGCAGAGAACTCTGAACAGGTTCCTCCTGCTTCAGCTGGACAAGGTGGTGGCAACTGTTGCAGCGATTAGTGTAATTGAGTTCTGCCCCACTGGGACACAGAGGTGGGCTTCAGCCCTGACATGCCAAGGGTTGTCTGAACAAGTACATCAGAGGGTATCTGAGACCACCAGATTGTTATATGCAGTTACTCTAGTTTTACGCTAGGAATAACTTTTATTTTATTTTATTTTTTATTTATTTTATTTCATTTTTTATTTATTTTATTTTATTTATTTTATTTTATTTTAATCAGGGAATAGGGTTATGTTCTTCATCAGGGACTGTAGTGATAGGACAAGGGGTAATGGGCTAAAACTTAAACAGGGGAAATTCAGGTTAGATACAAGGAAGAAATTCTTTAGTGTGAGCTCTGAGAGTAGTGAGGCACTGCAACAGGTTGCCCAAGGAAGTTGTGAATGCTCCATCCCTGGCAGTGGTCAAGGCCAGGTTGGACAGGGCTTTGAGCAACCCGGTCTAGTGGAAGGTGTCCCTGCCCATGGCAGGGGGTTGGAATTTGCTGAGCTTTAAGATCCTTTCCATCCCAAACCATTCTCTGATTCTATGATGTTTCCAAGGATTACTGTAATTCAGTGCTTTGTCTCTTCACCCCAGACTAGGAAAAAGGACTTGAGTTTTGAGTCCAGATGCTTGTTTTTGTTGTGCAGCTGAGCTATGTTGTTGTACTTTATATGGACGTTCTCATGGCATTACTACCATGGGGGCAATTTGAACAGGTCCATGCTGTGTGTACAGTTTGCAGAATTTATGCACAAAATTCTTGCAAAATGTTGAAGGAAAATGTACAGATATTCCTGGTGTCTAAAGAATAGCTCCCTCTTGATCGACAGTTTCTGAAACATCCTTCCCCATGTGTGGTTCGTTGAAATGAAAAGCATTTTATAGCTGTTTGTTAGTAGAGGTATTAAAGCAAAAAGGTGTGAGCTTTAACTAGCTATATCTCACTTGTTTTTAAAATGGTGTTGGCTTTACATTTTGGATGAAGGTACTAACTAGCCACCAAATGTCAAATATACAGCCTACTCTGCAGTGCCTAAAGAAAATGTAAATGTGTACAAGTCCGTGCTTCTGCCAAATGAGGCATAAGCTGGCCTGTGAGTATGTGATAGTTTGTACTTTTGCTCCGGAGGAAATGCCGTATGTTTTGTGTTATTCTGCCCTTGGCTGAAACATAGCACGCTGCTACATGGCTGATTGACTTAGTTGTATGGAGATGAGCAGTGGCACCTATTAACAAAAGTACCCTGCATATCTGCCTCTCTGTATTCCTTCATTTGATGGACAACTGAATAGAAACAGGAGCCAAGCATCATAAAAAATATTTTGCTAAATAACCAGGTATAAATGAATGTGCCCAGATGCCAACCTTTTACGTCTGAACTGATGTGCATGGATTAGCTAAGATTAAGTGCTTTCACATGGAACTTGCTGGTGAAAATCCAGCTCCAAGTGAAAAAAATAATGTTGGAAGCATTTTGAGGAAACTTGACTCATTTCCTTGCTAGTATTTGGAAAAAATATTTAGTGTAATGGGCTTAATAAATACTTGAATTTACAGCTCTTGTTTTTCTCCTTGTCTTTCTAAGGATTTTTGTTGTGGTTTTCCCCTTAAGTTCTGCTTTGGAATAAATTTGAGTTTGTTGGGTTTTTTTCTCTCCTTTTTCCCTTTTAATCAGGTTCATGTACTGGACTGAATGGGGTGGTAAGCCAAAGATCGATCGAGCTGCTATGGATGGCAGTGAGAGGACTACTTTGGTGCCCAATGTGGGACGTGCTAATGGCCTAACTATTGATTATGCTAAAAGACGACTGTACTGGACTGACCTTGATACCAACCTGATAGAATCTTCCAACATGCTAGGTAAGCCCCAGAGCTCTGGGCTGCATAATGGGGATGCTGCTGCTTTTTTGCAGTTCCCTGTGGCAAATTATTGCTTAAATAATGCAGAGATAGAAGTCTTAAGACAAAAATAGGTTTTTCCAGACTCGCATGCCTTTAACGTTTGCTTCTGTAATTGATGTTTATGCAACAGAGCATTTAGCGAGACCTCGATTTTCTTGTAGGTGATACAGTTCCTCACAAAATTAAAATTCTACAAGCTGTACATGTTTTCGGTTATATATAGGACAACGCTGTCAACTTTAACTGTTTTGAAGGGCCTTGTTTTGTTGCTCTGAAGAGCACTGGCAAATACGTAACAAACACTTCAGCATCTGTAGAAAGGTAGAGAGCAAGCCAAGATAACAGCAGCTTGTTGGATATATTTCACAATGTAGTTTAATACAGTTTGGGTTTTAGTCTTTGTTGGTATCGTCAGGTTACAGGCATGTTTTTCCCCCCCAAGAATCCTTCACACTAAGGAACTTTTTCTGCCTTCTACTAGTCATTGGGGAGGGGGGAGGTTCATTCATGCTGCGGTTTGTGTGATGGTTTTATAAACTGGGCATTACAACTAAATGTATATGGAATATTTTATTCTTTCATTGTCCTATGGTAGTATACTGCGGACCCAAGCCCTCTCAGACTTGCTCAGTATCTTTTTTTAACTTCTTGGCACCTGCAAGAGTAGAGTGCCTTGTTGTGTGCCAATTTGTTTAGATTAGTGTCATCACTAGCCAATATTTAAGGCTGAAGGAGTTAGTTTACTTTAAGCGGTACATTTGCAATACTGGAACAAAGCTAGAAAAAGCTAAAACCAGGAAAATGCATTATAGAAATTATATGTAATATAACAGCTTTTCTTCAGCTTCTCCTGTATTTTGGTGTGTTGTTGAGGCTGGCCCAGCATTCCCCTGTGCACCATAGAACTAGACGTGGCATTGGAATTTCATCTTCCCTGTGCCTGTGACCTGGGACAGCAGAGTGTGGAGCTGTACATCCTTGTCTTCTCAGTGCAAAGAGGGAGTGGCTTCTTGCTTCATAATCTGCTTAATTTCTGTGACTAGACAGCAGGACGTTCTGTGGTAATGAAATGGTTTGAAATAGTATGGTTGAAATCATTCTCCCTCACCCCCCGCCATGCCCTGCTCCTTAAGGTCTGTTAGCATTTCCATGGCATACACAATTGGTGGTTTCCTACCTTGAGTTTCTGACTGCTCCTTCCTGTTACTGCATTCCAGAGACAGATTAGTTTAATGTTGTGCATTTAATTTTTCTCATAATACAGTGTAGAATGTTATTAAGCTCATAACAATTCTCTCTGTAAGCCGCAGGCAGGGACCCAAATGTGGTGTGAGAGATGCTGAACTGGGACTGTAGTGTCAGGATCCTGCATCTCATTCAGAGGCATTCTGTTTGCTTCAGGGAAGAGGAAAAAGACAGAGTCTTTAAGAACCCTGATCATTTTCAGAACAGACTTTTTTTTTCTCTAGAAAAATACACGCTCTTCTGTGAATCACAAGCAGGATTAGCACATTCCTGTGATAGGCTCTGACACTTCAGAATGGTCTTTTGAAAATTGTACATTACTTTATAATTTACTTTTGTAATAATGAAATAGTAACTTTAAACTATGTATGTTTACCTTTCTGTTCAGGGGACATGTCCAGCAGCATTAAACAGCATAGTGTTTGTCTCCATTTAATTCTGCTTTTTCTCTACATTCCTTTTGGAAACAGGACTTGACCGTGAGATTATAGCTGATGACTTGCCTCACCCGTTTGGCTTGACTCAGTATCAGGATTACATTTACTGGACAGACTGGAGCCGGCGTAGCATTGAGCGAGCCAACAAGACCAGTGGCCAGAACCGAACTATCATCCAAGGGCATTTGGATTATGTTATGGATATCTTGGTCTTCCATTCCTCCAGGCAGGCAGGCTGGAATGAATGTGCCTCTAGCAACGGTCACTGCTCTCACTTGTGCTTGGCAGTCCCTGTCAGTGGTTTTGTCTGTGGCTGCCCTGCTCACTATTCCTTGAACTCCGACAACAGGACTTGTAGTGGTAAGCCATAATGAATAAAGATAAAACAGAAAAGCAGATAAGTTTGATAACAGATGCAAGCATTGTACTTGGAGGAAAGAAGAGTTTTGGTTTTATGTGAGATAGTCAAGCTTGTTTGCTAATAGGCCAAGTTAAAGCTAGTTTCGATCTTTAACGTTAAACATGTACTTGAAATATTTTTGGTTCCTTAGCTTCCCTTCCTCCATAGGAAGCAGGATATATGGCTAGATAAAGATCTCAATAAAAACATGCCTTTTAAAATGTAATTTTTCAACACTAAAATCCTACTGACTTTGAAGAGAACATAGGGCATTGAAAGCACACAAAAATATTAGTCTTGCAACCTACCAGTATCACTGTAAAATAAGAGTTGCTGTAAGTGAACCTTTACAGTGACTCAGCTAAATCTGTGTAAACAGGAAAGCTCAAAGTGGTTTTGGTTTTGTACCTGTCAAACCCTCCTCAAGTGCTTGCTTGCTTGTTTATCTGCTTATTTATTTCTAATTTTGCCTGACATAAAGGATATGTGATGCTTTGGTCTGTACTCTGGACTTTGTGTAGTCTTTGGGTGGTGAAGATTTAATTCTAAATGTTTGCTGGCTGATGAGATTCTGAGGCGGGCCACTCTCATACCCCTAAAAGTATTTCTTCCCTAGTGAGCAGAGGATGGCTCCATGGCCTCCCCAGCACTTCAGATTTCTGATCTTAGTGCACCCTAGCCCTATTTTTCTTTATTGGTGTGCAGAAAATGAACCACAAGGCCCCTCAGGCTGTGTGTAATTAGTTTCTAACCAAATAATTTATCCATCTCTCAATAACTGGCTGCCAGTGAAGCTCATAATTTTGGCAGCTGTGCTGGATGGCTGATTTCCACTGGTGTCATTCAGATTAGTCAGTGGGTGAAGAGATTCATGGTGCAGAGAGACAGATTGTATCTCATCCACATTATGCATGAGTAGAGACATCCAACTGTTGTTTTAAAGCCAAAAGCAGGGCAGCTTGTTCCATGAATGCCACCTGATGGCATTTTTTTTTTTTTTTAAATCTTGGTCTTCAGAAAACTCTGCTTTTCCACTCCCCAGTGTTTCCTGTACTCCTCCTTTCCTTTTGTTATTAGAAGGGGCGCTTGCATGACAACTGGATTATTGTACTCTGACATGTTCACACCTTCCTGCAAGTTACAAGACATGCTGGCACCTCTCTGGTGATGACTGATTTTGTAGGTGGAGAAATTTGACTTCCAGCAGAGTATAAGTAGGAAAATGATCAAAGGTCATGTTTTCTTGTGAAAATGCTCTTGGGAACAAAGGAAGGAGAAAAGTACAGCAAATGTGTTGTAAGCAAATAGAACCAATTCCTCACGGTACAGTTCAGGGCCGTTCATGAAGTATTAGGAGTTTTCCTTCTGCCATGGTCAAACCTGGGAACTTTCCAACTTCTCATTTGCAGGTAATTGGAGACTTGGGCTTCTCTGTGTATAATTTCATTTTTTTTCTTGGCCACTAGAATTGGAGCATGAATCATTTTAACTTTCTCTTGCCTGTTTTACTTGCTTATGTACTCCTGAACATATTAATAGCCTAAGCCCTGTCTAGAGGCCAGTTCCTCCCTTCTAGATTGCTATGCTCATGTGGGCATAGATTCTTTTAATTATGGGAAGGACACACTGCTCAGAAATGTGGGAAGGATAGCAGATTTCATCAGACCTACCACGTGTTGCAAAGTTTGAAGGCAGTGTTACAGGGGGGATGTGCTCATTGTACTCCATTTGCCTGCCAAAAATATAGTTTAAATATGTGAACACTGGGAGGGAGCATGATGAAAACTGGGAAGGGATCTCTGAAATTGGTACTGTTTCAGAGATGTGGGGACTCAAGGGAGGAAATTCTGCTGTTCCTTTTTATAATGAGCCATCAGTTAAAAGTTGGAAGCCAGGCAATCTCAGACAGTGAGAGGGTGCCTCTGGGGAAAAGTGGAAAGAATTTTAGGTGCTTGTGATGATATGTTTACCTGCACTGTTTTATCTTAAGCTTTTTCCCCCCCCCTCCAGTACTCACTTAACTGCTTGGTAAGAATGCTGATTTTTTCCGAATCTAATATTTTGCTGTACATGTTCATATAAACTTTGCTTTGCCTTTTTTGTGCTTTCTGTTACAGTTTAGAGCTAAGTAGAAGGAGGCTTAAATTATTGGAGAAACGCTTGGAGGGGAAACACCGGTTTTCCAGAAAGCAAATTAGGCCTGATTGTTATAGGATGTTAGGACTGAGTGTTAGTTACCAAGGAAACTTCCCCCCCGCTCCCTTTACTTTACTTTTTTCCAGCAGCCTGAATAAATGTTCAAAGCGTATGCATGAAATAACAAAGCAAGGTGATGATATTCTTTGGAAGACTTTAGCCTACTCCCCTTTCCCAGGTGCTGCCTTACCTGTTTTACAGGCTGGATTGAATGAGTGCAGTGTCCCACTGCTAATCTCTCCAGACTTGTGCTATAGAGAATTGATTGTACAAACTTCAGGGAGGCTGCAAACTGCATTTCTGGCTGCTGGCTCTTGTGCTGTCTTGCACAGCAGTGGCTCCAGGCAGACCATTATTGAAAAGAATGCTGTGAAAAGGGAAAATGCTTTAACAACCTCTTCTGATTCCTGACCCAGTAATGTAATATGGGGATAATTTCTTTCTAACGATGTATTAAATGCCTTGCGCACTGACTGTGTAAGATACAGCCGATAAACTACATCCATATGGGGTAGAGAAGTCTTATTTTCTGATGTTTGATGATATTTCTAAGAAAAAAAATGGTCATTTGTCCAGGAAGTTTTTGCTGGGTACCTGGACAGCTGGAGCAGAGCATCAGGGTTGGGTTTTTTTCCAGCTGCAGGTTAGCATTCCCAGGTGAGCACCTGGAAATAAGATATACAAATTTGAGAAGAGTGAATAGGTTTTTCTTCCAAAATGCAGGCTTGAACAGACCTAACAGATTTTTGTGTGAATTAGTTGTTGTTCCATTCCAGTGCAGGCAGGAAGAGGGTTTGTGGGAACAGAATTGAACTACTCTAATGGCAGTCTGTCTTCCCTGGGACCTAAAAATAAGGAACCAGTGCCAGCTTTCGCTCAGCTTCTTCTGCAAGTAGAGACGTACTTAGAAAAAGGTTCAACTTCAAACAGTGGAACTGCGTTTCCCTGGAACCCCTTTAGAAAGAAAATTGACAGTTCCTTGAGAGACATGGTTGACCATTCTTCTTTGAGGTGATTTTGACAGAAGTCTTCATATTCGTTAGTCCTGTGACTCACAAAATTATCTTTGCCTGTCACATACACGTTCAGATGTTTATAGTACAAAGAGATCATTTGGAAGGCTTTCCAAACTGATCAGAGGTTAAGATTTTTATGTTTTGTCTTGATTTTTTTTCTTTATTGGCAAAGAAGGGGAATGAAATAATAGGTACTGTCTGGTTATACATAGTTGTCTTTTTTGAACATACAAATACTCAACATTACTGCTATGTGTAACCCTTTCCACTCTTTTTTTTAATCCCGTCAAGCCCCCACAACCTTCCTGTTGTTCAGCCAGAAGAATGCAATTAATCGCATGGTGATAGATGAGCAGCAGAGTCCAGATATCATACTCCCCATCCATAGTCTCAGGAATGTTCGAGCCATTGATTATGACCCCCTGGATAAGCATCTGTACTGGATTGATTCTCGGCAGAACATCATCCGGAAGGCACAGGAAGATGGCAGCCAGGTATCCTGCGGGTGATGGGATTACTAAAGGATGAGGAAAGTATGCCCTACACCCAACAATTGTACATGAATAATTTAGATACACGGTCTTTCTGCAGGTTACTAGCTGTCACTTGGCAAAACAAGCGACATCTGGAGTTTCTGGAGTCCTCAGCCAGTAGTTTGGGGGGTGCAGCAAGAAGCAAAACATGGAAAAAGAAGGGCAACTTAAAGATATTTTTGCATTATTTGTCCAGTTCTGTCTTTTGGCTGGGGGCTGTTGGAAACCCCTATCTAAGAGAAATAGAACATGGAAGGGAAGGTTCTTGGGAGAAATAGAATGTGTGTGAGAGAGAAAGAAGAGTTGCAGATGAGCAGGGTGCAAGGGCATTGATTAAAATGAAGAGGGTGGGACTGGCACATATCTGAGGCCTCCCAGGTTCTGGTGGAGGCAGGAGGAGAGTTGTTGTTAACCTCATCAAGGAGGTGGAGACTCTTGACCTGTAAGAGATATAGTAGGAGGCTTGGGAAAACACATTTGATGGGGAATACAGAAAAAGTGGAGTAGGGCAAAAGGTGGTGCAGGTTTAGTGGGGTTAATTATGAGCAATGACTGATTATGTGTTTTCACATTTTAAAATAGATTTTTTTTTCTCCCTGAGTTTTTGAATGGGGAGGAGCAGAAGATGAAGGTGAACAACACAGAGGTGCTATATTCAGTTTAATTTGCAAGAGAATGTGGTTTCTGGTGGTAGGTGTGGTGGCAGTTGGATCCTGCTGAAGGCCCTTCAACATTAACTCTTAATTTAGCAACCATTTTAATTTTGGAATATTTACATAATTTAACACCCAAAACTAGTCAAAGGCACAAGGCTCTTGCCAGCTTCAGCAGAATAAACAAATGTAAGATGCGTAGGCAAACCCTTTCAAAGAAGTGACAAGCTAAATAAAGTTAGGCAAATTTCCTGGTGAAGTTTAATTTGGGGTTGAGAGGGTGGAGGCTGCTCACCTCAAAAGCATGAAGTTCTCCAAAAAGATGATGTGAGGCTGTGTTCTGTGAGTTATCCCTCCTCTTCAGATTTTCTGAAAAGCCCATGGAAGCTGTCAGTTCAGTTCAGCTTTCCCTACAGGAGACAAGCAAGTTCCTTCTTAAAAAATAATAAAGTAAAAAAAAGGAAAGAAAGGCCCATGAACTCCAGAGGTCTGCACCAGTAGAAGGCAAGAACTTTGAAGCAGAAAGGTGTCAGCTGGAAATGCTCTAAAGTCACTGTGGTGACTGATGTCCTTTCTGTCTGTTGGCAGAGTTACCTTCCATTTATTATTCATCCTTATGTCCCCTTAGTATGATGATGGCGATGGTGGAGAAGAACGAGGCAAGAATTTCAAGTGCTGTCTGGCCTCACTTTGCCTGTGTTTTCGTTTGTTCAGCTGCAGCTTTGGGAAATAGTGGTTATGTATTTCAGTTGTAGAGTGCTAAATGTGTGCTGGGTTTCGATCTATCCAAACCAAACTGAGTCATCAAGAAGGCAAGAAGAAATGCAGTTTGGACTTACTGGTTGAAATTGCGAAGTCTTATGACCTGCAACCAATTTACATGCTTGCAATTACAACAGACCATCAGGACTAAGTGTCTATATCTGATCAAAAGTGTTGGTGGGGCAACTGGAGCTGGGTGTCTCCTTACTTTATAATAGTATTTTGGCCACCTCCTTTTTCTGAGAAGCAGTTTGATGTGGTGCATCCATAGCAAAATAAAATTGCTCATGTTAGATCAGATTAAATGCTCTTCTGTGGGTTGTTTTTCTTTCCTTGATAGAGCCTCACTGTTGTGACAAGTCCAGTTCCCAATCAGAACCTAGATATGCAGCCTTATGACCTGAGCATTGACATCTACAGTCGCTATATCTACTGGACCTGTGAAGCTACTAATGTGATCAATGTGACACGCCTGGATGGGAGACCCATGGGAGTAGTGCTCAAAGGAGATCAAGATAGGCCCAGAGCCATTGTGGTGAACCCAGAGAAAGGGTACGTAGCTTAAATGCAATATGGGAAAAATTCAGGCTGAATGTCTTGAGAATCAAATTGTTTTCTTGCTGCACATTGGTTTCTCTTTGTCAGAGTAAAAATTTCGTTAGTTAATGAATTTGTGCCTTGGTCATATAGTAAAACTGTGGAAAGATCCAGTAAACTTTTTTTCCTCTAATCATTCCAATTCCAGATACATGTATTTCACCAACCTACAGGAAAGGTCTCCTAAAATAGAGCGAGCAGCATTGGATGGAACAGAACGAGAGGTCCTTTTTTTCAGTGGTTTGAGCAAGCCCATAGCCTTAGCTATTGACAGCCAGCTAGGCAAGTTGTTCTGGGCTGATTCAGACCTGCGGAGAATTGAAAGCAGTGACCTTTCAGGTAGAGTAGCACTTTAATTCAGTGATTCATTCGTGTGGTGTGGGTGTGGGGGAATGCAGGGAAAGGTGTCTTCTTTTCCTTCCTACTATAAACAGTCTGTACTGTGATTCTAATCACTCCCTAAATTCCCAGCCAGGGAATGTGCATGATTCATGCAGCGTGCCTTTACAGTCTCATACCTCTATCTATGATTTGCATTATTAATTGCTACACATGCTATTTACTTCAGTTTCTCACTGCAAGACCTTCGTGTGGTTTCCCAAAGTCAGTTCACAAATAAATTGCAGCAGTTTTGGAAAGGGGAGGGAGAGGGTTGTTTTTAAAGACATTGGTTTTGGTGCAGTAATCTGTCAATCAGAGGAAAGTTTCCTGCTAGTGGAAAAATCTCTCCTGCAGTTAAAGCAGCAAGTGTGCAGGTCACTTGTGTACCTGTCATTTAGGGTGAAATGATGTGCGAAGGGTAGAGCAGATCTAACAGCTCTCTGTTCTCAAAAGGGAAAAAACTCCTTCTTGCAGCTATGAAATTCTCCTTGCCTGTTCCCTAAGGTTGGTTATACTGCTCGTCTTTCCTCCTCTGTGAGTTTATTCAGCTCACTTAACCCTTAACCACATAAGCAAAACAATAACCTAACAATAACATACAGAAAAAGAGAAATATAGAACAGTGTTCTGTTGTTTTGGAAAGCTGAATTGGTTCAGGAAAGAGTCCAGAAAGCAACCAGAACTGGAGCAAGAGAAGAGAAAAAAACATGCAGTCAAGTTGCATGAAAAGAAACTGAGATGTCTCTTATTTACAAGCTGGATCCAAAAAGCTGCTGGATCAGCTTAGCTGTTTCATGTGGCTTTGGAATTAATTTGTTGTGATACGAATTGGGCTGGATGTTGCTGCTGGGATGACAGGATGTTCTGAGCATATACTTACCTTCTCTGTTAGGTGATGGGGTATATGCCCCCCTCATGCTGCTGCTAGAGGAGGGCAGTAGCAGAATTTCTCTTTTCTCTGCAGCAAGTCCATCCCCAGTTTGAATAGTGCATGTCCTTGTACTTCAGCTGAGTGTTTTCTACCATCAGAAGCATAAATACCTGTGTAAGGAAATAAGGACTCACTTTGCAGTCTGTGCATGAGTTTGAAAACTGAACAAGAGTATGGTAGTTTGTAGTAATATCTTTCACTGATGACACAGTACCTTCATTCAAAGTAGCAGCATGTAATCGTGTTGACACCTTTGTGATTTCCAGCCTTTTATGTAACTGCTACAGTAAGCTTTTATTTTGCAAAACATTTCTGTTTCTCTAGATGGTTGGAATTGAGGCTGAGAAGGATAGTATTTTTTTATCAGTGATTCATGTGGTGTGTCACTGAAAGGTTAAGGGTCCCTAATGAACTGTGGTACCCTGTTTGTTCACTATTTTAAAACACAGAACATAACCTTAGTGAATTATTCTGAAAAAGGTGTTGTAGGGTGTATCTTGGTATGTTCTAGGCTATCCCAGATCCAGGGTCTGTATGAGTAATGGGCAGCAGAAACTCACACGTGCTTACTTTCTCAGTTTGTATTATCTGCCACAAATTAGGACACCAGAGGAAGAGATAGGTCCAAATTCTAATACTGTCTGGTTTTAATGAATCTGCTTTGGGTTTTGCTTGTGGTGGTTTTGTTGTTTTGATTTTGGTTTGGGAATTTTTTGTGTGTTTTGTGGGTTGTTTTTTTTTTTTCCCTGAAGATGTGGCTCTTGGATCACTGATGTTGTGTGGTAAAAGCTCACCATATTTTCGAAGAACTTGAAGAACCATTCCAAAACCTCTCTTGCTTTTTAGCATTTGCACCACAGATAGATTACTATAATCGCCACCATAAATTGGTAACTGCTGAGATGCATTCCTGTGCTTAGGAATGCTGATTAATAGGCTTTTTTTGACCGGCAGAGTGAATTTTCTGCATATTAGCTTCTTAAAAACATGCACAGTCTCTTTCTCTGTCAACTCTGTAGATGCCAGTACCCAGAAAGAGGAGGAGAGCTAGAATGCCTTTTATGTGATACACTCCTTCTCTTCCTCCCTGTCCTTCAGGCATGCAGTTAGGACTTGGTTATGCTGCCCAAATGGGAGATCCTATTGAAGCTAACCAGATTCTTCACATGATTAAGGGGTTGTTTATGAAAAGATGACTGGAATTAGCTCCCTACCATGGAAACTATTTGGAAATTAGTTCTTCTATTCCAGAATAATTAGTGTGATTTGGAAATGTCTAATGATTCCGGAATTAAGTAATTTTTGTGTGGAAATAGAATGAGCTGTGGGTGTGCCCTGATTTTTGTATTTATTCGGTTGGTTTTTAAGTCTTGAAAGGTATTGCTGGAAAGAGAATGGTGATGCCAGGAGACAAAGCTCCTCTTAATCACATCGCCCTTTCATCTGACATTCCCAATAAAGGGACCTAGCACCCTGATGGGCCAGCTTTGGATTATATTGTTGGTTTATGGAAAGAGGGATTTCAGTGTCTCAGTTTAGTGAGAAATAGTCAGTTACACTTGGTCACAAGCAGTAAAAAGGAAGATTAAGACATTAGGGAGTGACTGTTTCAAGCTTCAGAGCTTTAGGAGCATACTGCAAAATGCCATTCTGATTGACATAAGCATGACAGAGTAGAGCATGTACAGACTCCATTTGGGTAGGTCAAGGTGTTAGTCTTAACTATATTCCTTCCTGTCATTGCATTTTTCCCTATTCCCAGTTTACCTTTTCTTCTATTCAGGATGCAGTCTGCTCTTTCTTACCTTTTTCCCTATGCAATGAGTCATGTTCTTGGGGATTAATAGGTGGTTGCAGTTATTTAGTTTAACTTGCATCACTCAGTCTATTAATTTCTCCATCAGTCTGGGTATAGCCTCCTTCAGAATCCATCAACATCTTTTCTTAATCAGATCATTGCTGGTGTTGTTCCAAAGTGGTGGGTGAGAGCCTAATCTGTTTTAGGATTAATATTTGAATTTCCCTGTTCTGCTTTAGATGTTACCACTTGCTGCATATTTGGAAGATTACTTAACTTCTGAACTCTGTATGCTTTTAGTGAGATGGAGATAAAAACACTTCTTATAGCTGAAGTTGTAGGACATCATCACTGACATATTGTTGATGAAATTCTCAACAAGCCAAAAAAACATTCTTGCTACTAAACAATGCAGAGGGACAGAACTTACTCAAATTATAAAATTATTCAGTATGTGTCTTTTGTCCCATAACATGAGTTGTGTGGATATGGTAGAGACAGGGTAGAATTTTTATGGTGTTCAGTTGTGCTAGCATATTTTTACAGGACAAAATATAAAAACTTACTAGAAATTTTGTGAATGAATATATGCAAAGCTATTGTCTCTTGTAGTAAAAGAGAAAGCTAAGCATAGCTGTGAGCCCCAATATCTGAAACACCAGGATTTATATGTAAATTTTCAAGCTGTGGCCTAAGTTTACACTATGTGACTCTACACATCTCAAAACTGAACCAAATGCATATGTCTGTGAGTAATTTTCTGCTCAGAATCTGATAAACCTCACAGGATGTTTTAGTGTTAATGACCATATCATGTAAAATAAAAGAAGCATGGATTAGACCTCACTCCTGAGCTCTCAGGTTTTGAATAACATACTTTCCTTTTGTGTATGAGCTACTAACTCTTCACTGGTTTTGGACAATCTTTAATGATACCTTTAAAATAGCTGTGGACTGAGTCTTAACCATGAAACATGACAGTTCCTCTTGATTAGTTTTAATGCAAATTAATCTAGTGTAAAAACCAGCCATATACTCTTCAGAGGTATAAGGCCTGCTACTGGTGATTGCTAAAGGAACTGAGGGAAGTAACTCTTCACTAGGAAGAAATTAGCATTCCCAGTTTAGCCTGAAAACCTTATGAAGATGATGTAGTTGAAAAGAAAGAGTATGAGGAAGTCAGAAGTCAAGTGTTTACCTTAATCTCATCATTCATGTGACAAGTGCTAACTACTTTGTCTTCACTTGGATTTTATCTCATATTAGTCAACTCAAGCTAACAATTCATCTTCTTATTCCCTGTTGTATGCCAAGACGAAGCAGTTAATCTCTCAGAAAAGGATAGAGTGAAAAGTATTACCGATTCCCATCATATCAGTCAAAAGACTGGATAGGGTCATGGAGCTGAGCGCCAGACTCCAGACAGTAATTGTATTTGAAGTGCCGAAACTGTCTGCAAAAGGTATCAGTCTTGCATCAGAGGCACCAGGATTGCTTTTATAGTAGGCTTACCTGGTAGTGTAAAAGTAGTAGAAAATAGTGGTGTGAGTAGTGTAGAAAATATCCGTGATTGTATTCCTGTTCATTCCAGTTGAGCTAAACCACTCTTTCCCTTCCGCAGGTGCTAACCGGATTGTTTTGGAAGACTCTAATATCTTGCAGCCTGTGGGACTAACTGTATTTGAAAACTGGCTATATTGGATTGACAGGCAACAGCAGATGATTGAAAAGATTGATATGACTGGTCGCGAAGGACGTACAAAGGTCCAAGCTCGTATTGCACAGCTCAGTGACATCCATGCTGTAAAAGAGCTCAACATTCAGGAGTACAGTAAGTGCAATCCCTGTTTGCAAGTGCAAACAGGGCCTGAGGGGCTTGAGCCAAGGAGTGGTTGCAGAAAGATGAGCCTGTTTGGCCTTGTCATTGATCGACATCAGTACAGATCGAAGGGGCCAGAAGTTGGTATTGTTCTGTGTCTGTACATTGCCAGGGTGCAATTAAGTTTGTTTCCTTCAGGCAGTTGGCAATGGACTGGAAATCTGTCACAAACCCAGCATCATCTTTTGTTGCTGATGACAACTTTATTGGTAGTCCCATGCCGGCACCTGGCATACGAGTGTCTGTAGGCATACTGGAAACATCCTGTTATCCCTATTAGAGGATTTTCTGGATCATGCTAGTGAGTCACTATCAGGTGTTTATTTCCTTTTAGACAAGCACAGCTCTCAGGGCCTTTTACTAGCAGTAGATGTTTCAGTGGACTGCCTGCTTGAAGGAAAAGTGAATGGTTTTTGTTGGTGGCAATTTGTATTAAAAGTACATGTCAGAAGATCAATGTTGTGTTGCAGAAAGGAAGCATGTCTTAAATAACAATTTGTGTTAAGCATGGCTGCACTTTAAAAGGTTTTCTGTTTACCAGGATATAGCATTTCCACACACACACACGCTTGAAACGATGGGAGCTGGATGGTTAAAGCAGTGGAGCTGCTGTCATCCTGGAGGAAATAAGCCTGGTTAATAGGCTGTGGTGCATGCCTCGGAGAAATATGTAGAAAAATGTCTGGGGATGTTTAATTAAAGCTTCACTGCAGACTACTACTAGTTTTGTGTGCTATTAATCTCAGTAAATTTGTCAGGAGTTCCAAGAGAAGTGTGTTGTTGTTATTAAACATTAAAATGAAGAGACATATTTATCTAGAGCATGTTAATTTGAGTTTCAGAGACAGTATGGAAGTGACAGAATTCATAAATTAGAAAAGTTTACTTTTTTAATGGTCTTTGATAGAGAAAAGGAAGTGTGGAACCCAAGGCATGTTTTTCTATTACTAATGCTACTATTTTTGCTGCAGAGAACTAATTCTACCTCACACAAGAAACAAAAAGTTTAGTGTCATTTCAGTAGACCCCATGGCATGATTTTTAGTGTTTCAGATCATGAGCAGTTACTGATGTGCATTGTAATTATTGGTGTGTATGAAGGGAAGAAACGCACACAACAAAACACGTTTTTTTCAGAGCTGTTTTTAGTAGTGCTCTCCCCAGGGGGAAGGAAGTAATGAAGGGGGTCCTGTGAGCCCAAAGAAATTATTGAGAAGTCATAAAAGAGGTGGAGGTTTCTTGTCAGTACCTGTCTTTATTTTTAAAACCACAGGACAACATCCTTGTTCTCAAGATAATGGTGGCTGCTCACACATTTGCATTGTGAAGGGCGATGGCACCACGCGCTGCTCTTGTCCAGTCCACCTTGTTCTGCTGCAGGATGAGCTATCCTGCGGAGGTAAGTCCTTCCCATGCTCTGTCACTAAGCTCTCAGCTTCTGGGTGTGTGTGTGGGGGTTCCATCTTTAGGGGTGGCTTCAGAGCAGAATGAACGTGACAGTGCACCAGGTGCTGTTACACACTTCGACATGCTTACCAGCTAAATCTGCAGGTACTGGGGAGTAAGAGAGAGGTTTGCTAGTTCACTGTTGAATGAGGGCTTCTGTTCACCCGTCCTATTTAAGACCATTGAATTATTTCAACTGGATTTTTCAGTTGTATGATTTTTATTACTTCTTTTCTGTCATTCTGTATGTTCTCCTTTTCCAAATAGCGGTAGGTTCTCACATTCTGGCATATTGCACCATGTCTGTGCCATTTTATTCTTCCCTGCTGTCCTCCTCACTTGCTCTGTGTGTGTCTTTCTGAACTGCAGTCCCAGAAGAGCAAGTTGCCTCCTCCATGGCGATACGGCCACTGTAGCCTATGCCCTGGTGTCTCCAAGGGTGGGGTTGAAATGGGGGAGAGGACAGGCACTTTGATGCTTGGGGTTTTTTGTGCCACCATACTGAATGGATTTATTATGCAATCTTCTCGCCATCAAGGCGACATGTGGTCTCACAATGGAACAAGAACTAACATAATCCAGATATTTTCTCAGAGCAAGTTTAAGACCAGGCCAAAAAGGGGAGCAGAGGAGGGAAAAAAGAAGGATTAAAAAAAGGGGAAAAAAAACCCACACTTACTTACTGCATGAGATTAACAGTTACTGTAGTAAATGTTAAATAACAGACAACAGCTGTGTTGAGATAGTGGGACTTGACTAGATGGAGCAGATTTTTGTTGTTTTAAAAGCGTTTTGACTGAACAGAGCTGTCAAGGGCACATAACTAGACACTGAGTCACAGTGCATCCATCTGCAGTGCATTACACCCTTTTAATGTTTTCTATACAATGACAAGAAAGTGAGCCATTAGTTGTGTATGCAGCAGTGTTGGAGGAAAGGTAGAGTAGAAAAGCGTGTTGACTTTCAATGAAGACTTTTGAAATGCTAAGAGTGTAAGAGGCTGAAGTGGGAAGGGAAGACAATTGTTTTCAGTGTACATATTTCTCTGTTTCTCTTGTTCTTTGCCTAATGAGCCTCTGTCGAGGTGAGACTGCATCAGTCACGTGGGGTTCAGGATGTGCACAAATTACAGTGGGGGTGGAAGTTACCTTATGACGTGGCACATTTATCAGCTGCTTGATAAATGAAAACAGCTAAGCTCTTCTAGTCCTTACCTGTCCTGATCTGCTGTTTGTTCACCTGGATTTTTAATTCTTCTTTGTTTGCTTGATTTTTAAAGAACCACCAACATGCTCCCCTCAGCAGTTCACCTGTTTCACAGGTGAGATTGACTGCATCCCAGTGGCCTGGCGCTGTGATGGTTTCACTGAATGCGAAGACCACAGTGACGAAAAGAACTGCCCGGTGTGCTCAGACACCCAGTTCCAGTGTGAAAGTGGACAGTGCATAGATAGTGCCCTTCGGTGCAATGGAGAAGCAAATTGCCAGGACAACTCGGATGAGAAGAACTGCGAAGGTACAAAGGATCTTTCAAAGTGTGATGGCAATAGAGCTGTCGTGAGGACACTATGATAAATACCAAAGTTATCGCTGGGTAGGGTTGGGAAGGACCTGAAGTTCTGCTAGTTTTCAGACTGGTCTGTTAAATGGGCCATTATTTCACAACTCCATACTTCTGTTTCTCCTCCTGTGAGATGGAAATAACAATGATCTCCTGCACAGTGATTTAAACTCTGTGAAAAGTGCTATTAAAAGTAGTATGGTTTTGAGCTCTAAAAACCCAGTAACTGGGAGTGAATTACAAAGTGAAGCAAATCCTTATAGTAGTTTTTTGTGTACCTTATAAAGGTCTTGGGATTGTTTATTTTGTGATACATGAACAAAATGAAGTTAAGCTTTTCTGAGTAAATGGGAGTGAGAGACAGGTGAGATTTCTGGAGACCTCTTCTTTATGTAGAGTGCAGCAAAAGAGTATTTACACCATCATTACTGAGGGAAGTGCTGTTTCCAGCACAATGAGAATTAGGTTCTCTTAGTTTGGGGAAAGACAGGAATCTGGTGAAATCTGAACTACCCCACCACTCTACAATGTGAAACATGAGCAAACTTGCCCTCTCCCCACTGCAAAATAGTGAAGAGTTGTAGGGACAACTTGCAAGCTGGAAAAGATGCCTCTTCTCTATATACCTTCAGTACATTTTGCTTCTTCAAAGAAACTGTCTTAAGAGTCTTTGAATCAAGGCTGATTTTTCTTTTCAAAACATGAGCTCCAGCTCAAACAAAAGCATACAGACCGATACACTTCCTGTGTATGAAAAATGATTGTTAGCCAGATGAGGTGCTGACATTTCAAAATACATTGTGCAAGTTAGCTTCTCAGTTGCCATCCAGTGATTGGAGTTACCAGACGAGAGGCTGTTTATCACCTTCAAAGTGGCTCTGTTATTCAGAGTATTCAAGTTGATTACAGAAAAGCCTTTACTTTAACTGCTTAATTCAACTGAAATCAGAAGGAATTTCTGCATTTATTGAGAAACAGGAGGCAAAAAGATGTGTAAACAACAGCAGCCACCACCTTGCCTGCAGCACCCTTTTTCCCAGAGTAGTGGTTTATTTTTGAGCATGCTGGCAAAGCTCCAGTTTTATCTCCTGTCTTTCATTGCATTTTCAAAACATAATGTCAAGTGAAATATATTGTCTCCTGATCAAGGAGTTTTCTGGTTTACAGGAAGAATACAAGGACATCAAGAAACCACATTTATATTTCTTAAACAATTTTATCATCATGGTTTGACAGATTTGCTTTTAATAACTTAATTTTTCTCCCTTATATTACAGTAAATGCTTAGAGTTGGATTGTTATAATAATTTTGCAATAGCCATGTCCTGGCACAAGCACCTGTGTTCTCAATAGCCTTCTAGTTAAGGTAGCTTTATCTTGTAGTGTCCTCACTGTATACAGGCAGTGAGGACCCAGGTACCCACTGTGCAATATCCCCAACAGAACACTGAATCACTCTTCGTGCATGGTTGGCATGAGGGACTTCGTGTGCCGCTGGCTACTTTAAGAAATGAAGCTAGCAGCAGGCTAAGCTCACCCAAGATACTGATTGCATGCTTTAGTATCTTGTTTTCTTAATAATTTTAAGGAGTAGAAGTCTTTGATACTGACTTGTGAGGTTCTCTTTCCAGTGCTTTGTTTAACTGATCAGTTCCGCTGTGCCAGTGGGCAGTGCATCGGGAAAAGCAAGAAATGTGATCACAACCTGGACTGCAGTGACAGCTCAGATGAGCAAGGATGCTGTAAGTGTAAAGCCTGAGACTAGAGACTTGATTGCAGCATCCAAAACTTGTTTCTTACCCACTCTATGAGTTAGGTTTTATTCTGCCAACCAGAATGAATTAATTACTCCATAATGAATGCTCCTGTTTATAACTGCTGTCATGCAATTAATGCATAACATGCTGGAATAGGAATAACAAAAAGAACTAGTATTCTGAGGCAGGGCAGGCTGATAATTTTCCCACTTACCTTTTTACACTTTTAAAAGAAATAAAAGGTTTGTTTTCCTATAAGCTATTAGTATGCTGAATTGGAATAGTGTTAAAAAATCTAGCAGCATGAGGCTTTCATACATAACAGCTTTGCTTCATGTTTTCCTCATCCAGAGAATTAATAGCAGGAGACTTTAGAATCAGAGGAGCACTCTGTTTATAGAGTAAGCCTTCTAAAATTTCCTTTGTATCTTGAAAAGATGTAATTCTGATCTTGATTTATGATTTGTAATGTGTCATGTCCTCTACCTTGAAATCTCCAGGGCTCTGAAAGAAAACCACTGCCTTTAGAATTCCAACTTGAAAGTTCATTTTCACGGTTGGTGCTTTGAAAGAAATTGTAAATAGGGACATCTCTTCTTGTGCTAGTGATCTGTGTATCATGGTTGACACACATGTAACTTGAAAATGCAAAGCCAGAGTTGGGCCCTTAAACTTAATAAGGAGTAATAGGAGATGTTCTGTTATGCTATCAAGTCATTAGGGACATTATCGCAGACATATATAGTTATCTTTATTATGGTTCATGTATTTTCTGGTTTTGTAGCAGATGATGAAAAACTAGCCCACCCAGAGTAAGATTGTAGTTGTTGCTGTCCCCCTTCCAGTGTGATCAGAAGTCTGTTTGCTTATCTCTTTAGACTGTGACAAGCTGGTTAAAATGTGGGTTTGGTGTTCGGGGAGAAGAAAATGTGTTGAGGAAAAGACTTTCAGTAATGGATAAGATGTAAAACACTGACTCGAACAGGAAAATACTTTAAAGTCTGCTTTTCTTGTCAAATTCATGAAGCACAGGCAGGGGGTTGTCATTTATTCCCAGAAATATCACTGCTTAGAATTGGTATTGTCGGGAAAGCCACTCATTTTGACTATTGAATAATCATTTCAGACACAGATTCCTCATAAGGATGGGGTGTATAAAGCTGGTGCTCAGCTATATCTATAACCATCAGTGTGGGTCAGATGTGGGGTATGTTAGGTAGTTTAATAAATAGCAGCAAACGCAAAATTTATCATTGATGCATCACCTCTGCTGTTCAGCGTAAGTGAACGTTACACAGTTGGGAAAAGGGTGTGCCACTCTGTTACACTGAGTGATAAGCTAGGTGCTTATGTGATGAGGTGCAACATGAAAAATAGTTGTCATTGTCTTTGATGACAAGAAAAAGCATAACTGGAGTCCCCAGCACAGTGCCGTCTAGAGTGATGGTTACAGATCTTGTTCATCAAGTTCAAAGGGTAGCCCTGCCTGTCAGCATGAAGCAAGATAGCGACCTGGTTTCTTACCCCTGCATATGCATGTACTGTATATTTTCTATCATTTGTGATTCAAAAACCTCTCTGCATGTGTGGAGGTCATCCATGAGCGTAGGTAGCTCTTATGGACACTCAGAGTCTTTAAACATATCTGCCCCAGTGCCTGTTTGTTCCTCCTATATATGAACTTGAAAGCTGTTGTTGGCCAACAGAAGAGGAGGCTTTTATTTTTCCTGTGTTGAAAGATGTCAGTAAAACTGGTGTTGGTACATGAAGCTGTTGCATTAACTTACGTGGCCTGATTTTTGTTTTTGCTTTTAGACACAACGGAGGAACCCGCACCACAGCCCAACAACACTATAGGCTCCATCATTGGTGTGATCCTTACAGTTTTTGTGGTTGGAGCAATGTACTTCATCTGCCAGAGGGTGCTGTGCCCACGCATGAAGGGAGATGGGGAAACGATGACCAATGATTATGTGGTGCATGGACCAGCCTCTGTACCTCTTGGTTATGTGCCTCACCCAAGCTCTTTGTCAGGGTCTCTTCCTGGTGAGTAGACTGTGTGATCCTTGTCCTGCTCTTTGGCACCACGTAGTTGTAGCTGAGGATACTATGCATGAAAGCACAGGAAACATCCATTCCTGATGCGTAACTCTTGGAAGCTGTTGGAAGCCAGGACTGTCAAGGCTTATCACCATCCTTCCTTACAAAAATGAACTCCTATTCCACCTATGCTAATCATGAGCCTTTCGATACTTAGCAGAACTACAAGTCTTTTTAACAATGTGGTATTATATCCAAATATACAGAACTTAGCAATGCTGAGGCCTGTAAGGCTGCAAACACTGCCCCAGGAGCAGGCTGCCCAGGAAAGTGGTGGAATCACAATCCCTGGAAATGTTCAAAAACTGTGTAGATGAGGCCCTCAGTGACATGTTTAGTGGTGGTCTTGGCAGTCCTGGGATAACAGTTGGACTTGGTGCTCTTAAAGATCTTTTCCAGCCTAGGTGATTCTATGATTCTATGACCAAATAGGTACACATACCATGGGATTTCTCTTCTTTTGCCACTAAAGCAGCCTATTTTTGGACTATTACAGCATCAGCAAAGTGTGATGACAGTGCAGGATGAAGCTACACAGAGTTATATTCATAGGACTTCAAACATTGTGTAATTATTCTCATTAGATTTGTAGACTGGGTTTGTATGCTGGTGAAACTTCCTGTAAAGTCTGTAATGACCAGCAGTAACTGTGGTCTCAGCTTATTTCTTTTGATGATGATGTTTCCAACACCTATCCAAGCACATTATGATACTAATGTTTGAAAAAGTAAGACTTAACTGCAATCTTGCTCAGCATTTATATGCATTGCTTCTGTATATGTTGATTCAATATGTATTTGTGGCTTTGGATCCAGCAGGTTCCAGTCAGAACACAGAGGTTCTGTGAGGCTGTTACAGGGTTAAAGTAATACACCAAATTTCTTTACTTTCTGTAATAACCTGTTTTCATAAAGTATCCTTGGGCAGAATCCTCACCATTATTTCAAGCACAGTGGCATACCTCTCCATTTCCCACTTGGACTCTCTGCCAGCATGCTTCAGTCCAGTAGCAAAAGCTCACTTAACGGTGTCAAAATGAAAGAACACAAACCCTCTCTTCTAACAGATATTTCAGTTTCTCAGTTGAGGTGGTCAGAGTCAGTTTCATGTTTTATTCTGAGGCACAGAAATAATGCCTGAATGCCCATTCTGTCAAGTCTTTTCCAGCCATTCAAATGAAAGAAATCTTTTTCTCTAGTTTAGCCCAGTGCCAAGTCCTGCAGCTGAGTAGCTTAAACACAAGCCCAACATGCAGGGGGGTTGGAACTAGACGATCTTAAGGTCCTTTCCAGCCGTAACTATTCTATGATTATATGATTCTATGCTTATTCCCTGACAGTCTTCATTCCAGTTGTCTTGTCAAGGAGCACTGAATTTGCTCTTAATACTGAGATGATTCATTTTGGTTTTAGGAGTTGTGCTTATACTGCTGTTATCCTCTAGATCATTTTTAAGCTTTCTTTTCTGTTTGCTTCAAAGAATTGAATATTGACATCCATCTTTGTTCTTCAGGGATGTCTCGAGGTAAATCTGTGATCAGCTCCCTCAGCATTATGGGAGGGAGCAGCGGGCCACCCTACGACAGGGCCCATGTCACTGGAGCCTCTTCCAGTAGTTCTTCAAGTACCAAAGGCACTTACTTTCCTCCAGTAAGTCATTCTGTTATTCATAGACCTTTCATAACTTTCAAGGAAGTGACAGAGTGTTTCTGAGAATAATTAATTGACAGATGAATGTTTTGTTTAAAATTTCTATCTTAATAAACTCATTGGAATACGGAGTGAGTGATTTTCAAAGGAAAGGGAGAGGGGAGTTGTCTTTTTCCAAAACAGTATAGGAATTTTCTGTTAACTTTAAAAAGTTGAGAGATCAGTGCCTGAATAAGATGTTAGACTGAATGTCAAAGGAGATAAAAAAAATCCCTATAAAAGTTGAGCATCTCTGGCAGAGTGATCTCCTTTCATTATACTCTGCCATGTGCCTCTGGAGGTAAAACTGTGGCTGATTCTGTATAGACCTTTCAAGGAATTAAAATGAAGTTTTGTGTCACGTGTCTTGCAAGTGACAGCTAAATAAACAAGTGTCTTGCAACTCCATAGCATTCCTCCAGTCACAAATGGATAGTGTGCTGCACTAGATGCTATATAGAAGTTGATACCAGCCCTAGAGGACTCCATGTCTCTTTACTTCTAGAGTCTGTGGTTGTTGTTTTAGATATTTTTATGTGAAGTTCCCAAGCCACTATCAAGTGTTAGGGTTACATGCTTGGTCAGTGCAAGCTGCAAACTGTGTTTCAGTTCCAAGAATCAGCCCATCATGTTACATCTTTATATTAATCACAATACTGTTTGTGCAGTAATAGTATGTCTTTATAGGGAAAAAATACTTGTCTCGGACAGCACATTGCAAGTACTATAAACAGCATAATACTTGGGGTCTACAGCTACTGGGAGCAGACATCTGCCAGTTTGCCTAGGGCAGTGGTATCCCTAGTGACAATATAGTATTGAACAGCTAGATTCAACTTTACTTTTTAGCACTAGGTATGTCAAAATAGCAACAGCAGTCAGTATTCTTTGAGAAGAGCTTAGTAATAGCTTCTGTGGGAACGATAACAAGCAGCATCTCCAGTGTCTGTTAAAGAACTGGGAATTAAACAGAAGAAAAAACCTGTTTGTTGGGAGGGGCTATGCATGCAGTTCTTGACTTTAGCTTCGTACTAAACAGCACTAAAAAGAACATTTATAAACTGGTATTTTCTTGCCTCCTTCATATTTTTTTTAACTGTGGCTTTTTTTTCTTTTCTTACCCATTAGATTTTGAACCCACCACCATCACCAGCTACCGAACGTTCACATTATACCATGGAATTCGGGTATTCTTCAAACAGCCCATCCACTCATAGATCCTACAGGTAATTACTAGTACAATAGCATCCTTCAAGATAAAAGCAGTTAGTAGAGAAAATGCAGAAGAAAGGCAGCCTCTGCTCCAGAGGAATTGCAATCAAAAGCCCTAATTCTGCAAGCACTAAAACAGGTGCTTGAATGGGTTCACACGTATTGCCTCACTGAAGCATGCAAGTGCAGAGGTAAATCGTGCAGGAGGTGGATTAGTGGTAGACCTCTCGGGTGTATTGCTTCAGGGGGAATGACAACACTCATCACAAAATCAGCTAAATACCAAAAGAAACCTGGTACTGTGATAACTTTGAGCCAGAAATACTTACCTTGGAGTGAGCCCTGCCTTTTCTTAGCCTTCTGTTATAAATAATTTCTTACAGAATTACCAGAAATGATAGACAAACACCATGCGGAGGAAAGGTGGCAATATTATAGGCTAGTAAGTCAGAAGTAACAATATTCTGGCCTAGATAAAGCACAGAAATTCTACTTTGACACTTAAGGGTTACTGTCTGAAAAAGGTTGCTAACCCTTTGCTTATTTTATCTGACATACATGTATGGGCATGCAGGCTTTATCTCTGTTGACTTGAATGTATCTTTCTTACCCTCCCTGTAAGATGCTAGAGTTCATTATCATTTTTTAACTAATTACCAGAAATAAAGAAAGAGACACCTACTACCCAAGGGTGTAAAGGTTCCCCTCCCAAACCACTAGAAGATCTAGTCAATAAGAAGAGAGCACTCCATTTGTCTATTGAAAGCAATGCCTTCCTAACACAGAGCCTTTGGGGGCTTTTGGATAATGAGGTCTCTGGGGCTGATAAGACATCTCTTCTCCATTAGCAGAAAATATGGCCTCTGTTGTGCAGAAGGTCAGACCAGATGTTTATAATGATCCCTTACAGTCATATGAAAAATCTTTTAAAATTATGAGTAATTTTCTAGTGAAAGAAACACAAATTTTGGCACCGGCATGAAATTGCGCTCATTGCTGGTTAGGTGATAGGATTTTTTGTATTATAAGTGGAATTTGGGATGTAGAATAGGGTTGAATGTTTTCTGAATGCTTCCCTACCCAAAAATAAACTCCAGCCTTGCTGCTTCTGCTCTTTCCATCTTTCCTGACATTCTGGCTTGAATATAAAGGAGCTGCATGCCCACCCACCCCCGACAACTGACTGTAATGTTGGTAGTTGTAGCTACCAAGCACTTCTTTTCTAGTTTGTTTTATTTAAACTATCTTGGGCTTATTTTAAAAAATATTTTGTGGTAGCAGCCTTTGGGAATTCCATCCCAGGCTAGTGATTCTCCTGACTGCTGTGAATGTGCCAGGCAATTTTAAGTGTCCCCGTCTGGGTTTGGAAGTATCATAAATTGCATAATGGAAGCAGGCTATCTTCTCCATATAATTGCAACACGGCTATTTCACATACACACCTCTATGCCCTTCCTGCCCCACTGTCTCAGGAGCAACTTCTTCTACTTAAAGTAAGTCCTTAGGGGGCCTGTTGTCCACAGATAATTGATAATTATCATCCCTTTCACTAGTTGCTGTAGTTTGCCTGACGCTGTAGTGCAAAGGTGGGCCTTCTGCAGGGGAGTTAAGTATTAGAGGGAGAGAAGAACGTGATGCTGTGCATCTGCTGCAGAGGTTGACCCACTCTCTTTCCACCTTGGCTTATCCACGCTCACTTGCTCGGGAGTGCATTGCCAGAAATGCCCAGTCTTTCTGTAGGCTGACTCTTCTCCCGTGCGTCTCTCCACTGCAGCTACAGGCCTTACAGCTACCGTCACTTTGCACCTCCCACCACGCCCTGTAGCACGGATGTCTGTGACAGTGACTATGCCCCCAGCCGAAGGGTCACAGCAGCGACAGCCAAGGGCTATACCAGTGACTTGAACTATGACTCGGAGCCCGTCCCCCCACCACCCACCCCGCGCAGCCAGTACCTGTCGGCAGAGGAGAACTATGAGAGCTGCCCACCTTCCCCATACACGGAGCGGAGCTACTCCCACCACCTCTACCCGCCACCGCCATCCCCATGCACGGACTCCTCATGAGGGGGAGCCCCCCCACCCCATCATCTGCCTCTGCTGTGAAAGTGTAAATACAAAGTGTTCTACTGGGGAGGGGGGAGGGAGCTCTCGGCAAGTGATGAGGTAGGACAGTGTACAGTTAAATGTTATTAAATGGGGTGGAGGAATACTGAAGATATTTGTACAGAAGAATAAGGAAAAAAAAAGGATATTTATATATTTTCTTAAACAGCAACTGCTGCTTGTGCCATAAGAAGAAGAATTTTTGTATAAAAGAACCCAGACGTTTGTACAAAAAGGTTTTATTTTTGCAAGTGGAACACAAAAACATGCCTTAATCCAGTGAAGTGACTGAGCACATAAGGAAATGGAAGGACCAGGATGTGTTACTTGTCCAGTGAGGTGATATGTGGGGTTTGTCAATACCAAAAATGTTTAAATTAAGAATAAAAATGTCCGTCTCAGAGCAGCATACCATAGATACTTGGAAGTAGCCAAATAGCCTGTATGTTAACTACAGAGGGCCAGCAACTAAAGTTAAACTTGAAAACGCAGTCAGGACAGATTAACCTTACACAAAGGGCTTTGTTTTTTACAGGAATACAGCAATCGTAGCAGTGAATCTAGTCACATGCTTTTTTAAATGAATACACCTCTGTTTTTCCATAACGCATTTACCAAACTAGAGCATTTAAAGCTCTCTCCTTGCTTCTGGAATTTCAATGATTTTTTTGTTGGGTATATTTTCAAGTTTGCTTTTTTTTCTCCTGTTGAGCTTTTCTGCATCCTTTCTTCCTGCCTGTGTCACTTTAAATCATGATATCCTTATTTAAAGTACTGCTAGAACTAGGCTGCTGTAAATTCTGTTTTTATCCTAATTAGCCTTGTCATGCAGAGAGTATCGTGCTATACATGATCTTCTTCACTTTGCCAACACGGTGGGATTCTGTTTTGTACCAGGTCAGTACGATTTTCACTTAATTGACAAGGGTAATATGCATATACCTGAATGATTTTTAGTCCCTTAAAAAAGTAAACCTTATTTTGACCTAGTGCCCACAAAATGTCAAATATTTTTATACCACATATAATATAGACAGCATATTTATAAACTATAAATTTAACCATGGATTGTTAGTTTTACTGTAAATGAATAATATATCCTTGCAGTACTTTCAGTGTATATTGATATCACAGTATACAAATCATATATATAAATATATATATTATTTTTTCCTAGTAAGGAAGCATTTAACTTTCAGTGGAGCAACTGTCCATAAAAAAAATAGATGTTTTGATCCTTGGAAGGGGTTCCTGTGCTGTATTAACTGCTCATGATTTCTTTGTGTTAGGTAAAGCCAGTTTTTCTCAGTATCATTTTGGCATACCTCCTCTTGTGCATGGTGTGAGTTTAATACTTTAGTATTAACCGCTGTGAATGTCAAATTTTAAGATATTCTTAACCAAACCATTTTATAGTCACATCTCTATTTTTGTATATTATCATATTTAGCCCCTTCTCCCGTCAGCCTCACTGTGGTGATTTTGACAGGAGAGTATATAATCAAGTGAAAACATTATTTGTGTAGGTTGAGGGGGCAACCTAGGATATTATTAACTCCTCTTTGACTCCAGCACAGTGTTCTCCATTTGCTTTGACTGTAGTGGAGCTCACAGTATACCTGATCTTAGATGGCATTTTGCATTTGCACCTTCTGTTGACGTCAAATCCATTGAAGGTGCTCGATGCCTTCAAAGACTAGCCCTCTGAGTCTTCTCTTTCAAGACAAAGGTACTGAGGAGCTTCTGCCTCCTAGCCATTGGGCTGTAGGGGTTTAACAACTCCTCAGAGGTGCCATTTGGGCTTTATTGTTCTCTGTTGCTTGTTTCCCAGCCAGTTTCAACTAAAAGAGAAATAATCTGAATTTGTGGCATGGGCTTTAATTCATGCTGTTGACAGAATTAGTGACAAGTGATTCTTGCTGCCACTCATGTGGAGTACTGGAGCATCACTTGGTTTCAGCTCCAAGGAAAACCGTGGCATTGGGATTCCAGCTGTAATAAAGGGTCTTCCTAGTAGTCCAAGATACCTGAGGAAACTTTAAAAAGCCTTGGTGGTCTCCAGGCTATCGCAGTTGATCTCCGGATCTGGCATACTAAGTGGTTTTTTTTGCCCAGCTTCATTCTAGGTATCTAGGAAACGTGGTAGCTGTTCTGGCTCTTCCTTGCTGTCGAAGAAGCTTGTTTGTGTTCTCCAGCAGGATGGATGATGAGGAGGATATTGTGAACCATAAGGGAATTCGAAACCATTTATATGAAGGGGGGAGGGCGGGAGTGTCGGGGCGGGGGGTGTTGAGGCTGGCACGCCGATGAGAATTAGAAACTTCTCTGTTGTTTACATTTTTCATGTGCAGCATTCCGTGTGGGGTTCACATGTGGAAACTTGCACTAACGAACTCAGAAGAATACTGCATTGTTGTATCTCAGTCCAAGTGCTTGTACTGCGATGGCAATGGTCTCTTCTTGCAAAATACTTATTTTCAGTGTGCCAATTTCTGTTTGAAAAACTCTAAGGTGGTTGAGCTTAAGGAGTGGTATCCTCTTTCTGGTAAGGGTGGGCTGCCTCACTGAGGCTTTGTCATGAAGGGGACTTCTGGCAGGTAGATCTGTGTTATTTACAGTGAGGGTTCTTTGGAAGATAAAAGTTCTCAGCATATGGATCGTGCTGCCTGCCTTCTGTGCTGCTAGTTTACCGCCATACATAGCTGAAGTCAAAGGGGGTGACATATAATTCAGTGTAAGATTTGATAAAGTCTTTTTGATACATACATTTGGGTTTGTGCATTGGGTATCTTGAGTGATTTGCCTCTGGGAGGTTCACATGAAGAGGGGGAAGGTGGGCAGGCTGTGTTTTTTCACTGAAGATGACCAGCATAGAGAGCAGGCTGTTTCTCATCTGGACTAACCAAAGAATTTATTTAGTGGGAAGCAGCGATCTGCCTTTGCAAGTACATGTGTTTTCCCAGTGAATCAAGAGTAAAATGCTTTTAAAGTTGATGATCTGTGAAGTTCCTCTTGGGTGCATCTCAAAATTACAAAAGCATTAATGCGACTAGTGTGCACACCTGACGTGTTCCCAGTGGATAAACCATAGGCTGATTGAACATGGGACTAAGCAATTCCTCTCTGTTCTGCTCCACCACTGAGCCAGTTGTGATTTGTACTTTCTCCTTCCCTCAGTGAGGATCACGCTTCTCAAGCTGACCAAGATGTCAGGACTTTGGATAATGCACATATTGAGTTCAAGGAGATGGCTGAACTGGCTTTGTAGCATTAGCATGGAAGTGGTCTCACTGATGTCAGTGAAGCTGCTCCTTGTCTTTTAAGCGAAGCACAAATGTCTATCTCACATCATCAGGTACGTACACAGTAAGGCATTAGCACAAGTGCTCGTTGTGCGCTTTTTACTCTGTGTAGGTATCTGGGAAGTGTTCCTAGCTGTCTGTTTAGTAATGGAAATAGCTGGCATGCTCAGTCAGGAACGGAGCACTCCTTTGTATTTTTTTCAAGGAAGAAAACAGAAGGGACGTTACAGCATAATTTGTTGAAAACTAACCTTTTCAGGTTCAACAGAAGCCTAGCCTTTTAAATGGCAACATGAATGAGACCTAATCTTCTGTTTTAAAATCGTACCTGCCATGTTATACTGCGTACGTTTCAGACCTTCCTCATTTCTCCACTGCTTTTGGATACCAAGATATTTATTGGAAAAGAGCTTCAATATGATAAATGGAACATGCACGTAGAACCATTTGAATAACTTACCATGAATATAAATTCATGCAACCTGTGCATGTACATTAAATGAAATATTTACAGTAATGCAAATGATCCAGTTGATATCAAAGGATTCATTTTGCTGTGAGTTGTAACTTTCAGTATTGTAAATTCCAGATTACTGCCATAACATTTTTCCCCACCACATGCATGTAAAATTGCATGTATGCAGGTGTTCTTATCTTTGATAATGTGAATTTACCCAAAGCTAATACTTTTCTCTGTCATGTATCCACATTCACACCCCACCACTGTCAGGTTGAGCCTCTCTGCACCCAAACTGTTTGATATGACAGGTTCTGCAATCCTCTGCAAGTGGTGGTGCATACAGAAAATCCCTATTTATTGCACTAATGGGCTTTGGTAGTGTTCAGCTGTGCATTCTGTGTTACAGCCCCTTCTCTAGAGATGGCTTGATTGGTGAGTCTTAAACACAAATTCATTTGTTTTACGTTAAAGTAGTTATGCCTGTGCTAAGACAAAAGGCCACTGTCTTGAATATCGAGTATTTCTATTCCTTATTTCTTGACAAATCTCCTTCAGTTAATTGATCAGCACCATTCTGGGGGAAACTGCTTGAACTACAGAACTCTGATCACACATGCTGTTGAGTCCAATTGACTTCTTCAAGATATCACTTAAGAAGTAACCGATCGCTTCTGTTCCTGACATTTTTGTCTTGAGCATGTTTGTTGCACAGTATTGTTATGGACAGTTTGAACATGCACTGTATGTGTAACAGATTACTTATTATTTCTACAACAAAAAAATAGCTGGCTCACTGGGCACAAAGATAATTTGAACGTTGTTATTCAGAAATCACTTTCTTAGCAATTAGGATTATTGCTTGGAAATTAACTTTTAAATTAGGGTGATAGAAGCATCTTGAAGATAAGTTGGGAATGACCAAACAGCTTGAAAACAGCTGCAAAACATTCCATTTCTTTCTAAACGAGGTCAAATAAAACACAGTCGTAATCCAAAATCGGCAGTGGCTTTCCTTTCCCATCTTTAAAAAGGGCAGCTTTGTGGATGATGCCAGTGTAGCACATAGAGGGATGGGATGATCCATTGCAGAACTGCGCAGGGAGGGTAAGTGAACTGTCCATATTCCTTTCAGGCCAGAGATTGTCTTAGTAGCAGGCAGCCTGATTGTTAGCGTGGAACTATTGGAGAGCAGTTTTGTTCCCCTCTTTTAAATGAACAAGGAGCAGCTTTGAAGTCCTGATTAAAATGGCTGTAGCCTTAAGCCAGGCAGTTAACAGTCAGCTGGGGGAAATGAAAGTGTCTTTTTGTGAGGAGGATACCACCAGGCTTAAGCTGAACTAGCCTTGTTTGCAAGTGAAGGATCTGGTGCTGCTTTCAGATTTTTAATCTTGTGTTTTGTTTTGTTTGTTCTTTTTTGTAAGCTTTAATCACTGTTTGTCATTGTCTTAAAGCCAGCTGGTGTCTCTCGTTCATCAACTTTGGTACCATGGTGCTTTGCAAGGATGTATTTATATTATAATGACCAACATTTGGTCAGCCCTGTTCACTCATTCACTAACTTTTTTTTTTTTTTGTAAAATAAAGTGCTTTACTTGTAAGGTGTATATAAACCTTGTACAAAAATCCTTTCCAATTATTGCTATGAACTGAGTTGTAACAAATGAAATGTTGATTTTTATAATAAAACTAAGAGTGAAAAAGGAGAGGTACTCTTCATTTTGTTTCAGCATCTGGAGGGCAGGTAATGAACGGTAAAAGTCCGTGTGTGTCTTAGCACATTCTGGCTTTTATGGAGAGCACAGTTTTCGGATGCTGTAAGCCGACTCTGCAAACACTGGTGCTTTTGCCTGAAACACGTCATTGACATCCGGCAGTTCTGTTGGTTTCTGTTGTTCTGCAATGCAACTGGATACACTTTAAAGCTGAAAGTCTCCATTATTGTGCAGTCAGATTGGTTTGCAGGATAAAACAAACCAATTATACCAAATAAAACCTGATCAGACTGGGATGCCTGGTGGTTGTTTTGGAGACTGCTGATCTTCCAATCGGTATAAAAATGTTTGGAAAGAGAGAAGTTTTTAACTTTAAAAGAAATTCCCCCACCTCCCACCTGCTCCCATTCTGTTGCTGTAACAAGCAATTGGATAGGAAGCAGTTCCAAGATAAGCTCAGCACAGGAATTCCCACTCCACCTGTATCCAATGGTTGTGGGGAAAAAAACCTTTCTGCAGAGTCTCTGTGCATTTATATATGGTAAGTTTGTATGTAAGTTTGTATAAGAAGTTCCTGTAAGTTGTATGAGAAGTTTGTGTATAGCATTCATGTGGTTTTGGATTCCCTGAATCTTGGTCTTTTCCAAATAGAGCTGTTAAGATCAGGGTGCATCTCAAAATGCAGTTCTTCAAAGTGCGAACCAGCAAGGCCATTTGGACCAGCACCACAAAGGGCAGGATCACCCTATCAATGAGCCACTTGAGTTAAATCGTGGAAAAAAACAATACTCTTCAGAGGGAGAAGTGTACCTCAGGAAACAGACATATCAGCTGCAGTTCCACCATGTGGATCATATCTGATCTCCAAAGTAACCAGTGGATATCCTGGGCTGCATCAAAAGGAGCGTGACCAGCAGGTTGAAGAAGGTGATCCTGCCCCTCTACTCTGCTCTCGTGAGACCTCACTTGGAGTATTGTGTGCAGTTCTGGTGTCCTCAACATAAAAAGGACATGGAACTGTTGGAACAAGTCCAGAGGAGGTCCACGAGGAGGATCAGGGCCCTGGAGCACCTCCCGTATGAAGATAGGCTGAGAAAGTTGGGGCTGTTCAGCCTGGAGAAGAGAAGGCTGCGTGGAGACCTCATAGCAGCCTTCCAATATCTGAAGGGGGCCTATAGGGATGCTGGGGAGGGACTCTTCATGAGGAACTGTAGTGACAGGACAGAGGGTAACAGGTTCAAACTTAAACAGGGGAAGTTTAGATTGGATATGAGGAAGAAATTCTTTACTGTAAGGGTGGTGAGGCACTGGAATGGGTTACCCAGGGAAGTTGTGAATGCTCCATGGCTGGTGGTGTTCAAGGCTGGATTGGACATAGCCTTGGGTGGCATGGTTTAGTGGGAGGTGTCCCTGCCCCTGGCAGGGGGGTTGGAACTAGACGATCTTAAGGTCCTTTCCAACCCTAACTACTCTATGATTCCATGATTCTAAGAGGAAATGGCCTCAAGCTGCGCAAGGGGGGGTTTAGATAGGAAATATTTCTTCACCAAAGGCTGCCCAGGGAAGTGGTGGAATCACTGTCCCTGGAAGTGTTCATGAACCTTGTAGATGAGGCCCTCAGTGATGTGGCTTAGCGGTGGGCTTGGCAGTGCTGGGATATGGTTGGACTTGATCTTAAAGGTCTTTTCCAACCCAGCTAATTGCATGATTCTGTGTGTCGTATCTGTGCCAGTTACCATAGATGATGACTCCATCTCCAAAGATGGCAGAACTGCTGTCATCATAAGGGACAGTGGAGTATTTTCTATAATTTAAAGAAACACTCCCAGCCTGTCTGAGAAAAGACCACTTGGAAGCCTGAAAAGAACTGATTTCCTCTGCATGATTCTGTGTTTTTCCTTGCACCCATGCACATGAGCAGAGGTGACTGCCGGTGCTGGAGTCCTGCCACAGTCTTATACTAGAGGAGGAATAACACACTGAAGCTTTGTTTTGGTAATGGGAAGAACCCTTCACTAAGAGCATAAACCTGAGATTTCTTTGTTTTTTTTTTTTAATCCACCAGTATTGGCAGCACTTCCCTTAGAAGGTGAGAATGGGAAAGCACAGGCTTGTTCCTGGAGGGGAACTGCTGAACATGTTTAACCTGTTTTCATGGCAAAGATCTTGTAGCTAGCTGAGAAACCTCTGCATGGGAATCGAGGCATGTTTGGCAGAACTGCCTACTGAAAAGCAGGCACCTGACGTGGGAGTTTCACCTTGCATCAAACCTGCTGCATGCAGCACCTATTGCTGCATCCGTTTTTCCCCGTGTATTAGATTAGGAACACAAGGTATATGTTGCTGGGCTTAGTGGCTTTTTAAACAGTGAAACAATAACAACAACGAAGTCATTTGTCCTGTAGAAACTGCATGTCTAGGTAAATAAGCATTACCTTGTTCTTGATCATGACAAGACCTATGGTTGCAGCTGAATGCAACTCTGCTTATAGGGAAGATGGAGAGCTGATGGTCCTCTCCTGTTTGCACCGTCTGTTGCATAGAGAAACTGCTTAGTAGGAAAGGTCTGATGCATGTATTATCTGGCTTGGCGTGGCACAGCAGTGATCTTGCCACAGCCCTGCATTCACAGCAGGATACCTTTTGCAAGAGTTTATGAGGAATGCTCTGCAGAAACAATTAAGTTTGCTTCTCTGAGGACACATAAAGAGTATTGTCTGGTTCTGAGGAGATGGAGGATTTCATGTGTGCTTTCTATTTGTTGGTGTTGCCAGAATTCTTAGCCTTTTCTACTTGCTGAGAAACCAATAGACACCTTAACCTGCAGAGCACTTGGCTGGGTAGGAATGGCTGAGTGACCCACCACCGAGCTCCCTTGCCTCACCATGAGCGACATGTTTCGAACCACTGGTGATGCCTGCCAGTGGTCTGGTGAAGAAAGGCCCTCAGGCAGCTTTGATGGCCATTGGGATGCCAGGAGCCTATGGTAAAGCATCCAGCTCTCCCAGGAGGACAGCCCAGAAGCTTCCACATGCAGCTTAGGTGCGGTGAGAGCTGCTCCCTGTTCCCCAGGCCAGTTACCTGTGCAGAGATAGAGTAGTAGGAAAACGCTGTGGATCAGAGATGGGCTGAGAGCACTGATGTGCCTGCAAGAACTGTGTGGGAAGACAAGAGGTTTGATGAGAGTGTAGTGTTTGTGCTTTGGGCTCCTCATTCCTCTCCAAAGTTGTCTATGGAGGGGAATTGGGAAAGTAGAGCATAAAAATAGATGCATAAAGGATGCAGGCATATGGTAGGAAGGGTCCTGGAAGTGTGGCAAGAAGAAAGGACGTTACAGGTGTCTCTCTCGAGTTGCTCAGAAACACAGCAATTGCTCCTCAGCATTGCCTTAAGAACGACATGTGTGACTGGCATGGCAGGGGCCCCAGGAGGAATAACCTGGCAAGGATAGGATAGAGAAGAGGAGCAGGCTGAGCAATTCAGGACAGAGCGACAAAAGAGTCATAAGAGCAGGGATTCCTGTGTTCCTGCACCCTGCGTTAGGAATGAAATAATCATTGAGGGGCCTGACTCCTGTAGGGTCAGACAACATCAGTTCAGGGGGAAGCAGGGGACATAAGTGTAAGAGAGCCCTTTCCTACCATCCCACCTACAGCCCCAATACTCTGACAGGGAGGAGAGAATGAATGTGGGAGAACAGGGTACATAAACACTCCCCCATGCACCATCCCAAAGTATGGGATGAGAGTGGGGATGAAGGGGCATGCTGAAGTTGCTGAGAGCATTCCTTTGCATTCATACCCATAGAAAAAGAAAGTGGGAATAAAGACGTGAAATGGGAGTCAGCGGCTGCATGGCAGAGGGTGGAGGACGAAGATGCCAGGGCTGACCAGGTCCGGCACCGGATAAGGCCATGCAGAAGCTATGGCTGTTTGCTGTTGTTGTGCTTTTGGAGACGGGCTCAGTCTCTCCCTGCCTCCATTGGATCTTTCAGGCAGGAAAAGACACCACCCCTGACACAACAGGGTTGTTCTGAAATGAAGCTGGAGAAACCGCCATGCTGCTGGTTTCCTTGTCTTGCCTGGCAAAGGGACTGGCAGGCAGGGCAGCAGGGACAGGCAGTGCCTCACGGCTGAGGGAGCCAGTGACAGTGATGTGGTGAGGCAGGCTGTGTTCTGCAGGGCCTCCCTTGATGTGGCTCACAGGAAAGCAGACACACCTCTTCTGCCCCAAGAGAGGAGCAGCGGTGCGGAAACCAGCGTCGTGGCTTAATGGGGCAGAAGACGCGGCTGCGCCAGGCACCCTGTGAGACCAGGAGTGGCTCCTGGTGGGGTGACCCCTCTCCTGCACTGCCCTGGCTGTGGTTTTCAGCAGTGAGGCACTATCGTGCCACCAAGTGTTACCAGTGTCTGGGTCTGGGGCCAGCCGGAGGGCAGCAGGAGGAGACGGTGATGGGGGCAACACATGAGGAATGAGCTGAGACACCCTAGTGTGCCCTGAGCCCTTCATCCTCCTCTAAACTCACTGATGCTTGTGGAAAACACTAAGAACCTCCTGTGAGCTGTGCCTGTGAACAGCCTCTTTCCTGTCTTGCACCTCCCCTGGCTCTTGTTCCATAGAGTGCCTAATGGAAACCAGACCTCGGCCTCCAAGGGCATTCCGTGTGCTTTTGTATGGAGTCTGACACTGTCCTCCCTATGCAATCACATCTGCCTGCTGTGGAGATGAGTGTGGTGTTGCTTACTGGCTGGTTCAACTTCAGGTGGGGAGTGAGCAGCAGGTGAATCCTGCAGATAAAGATCCTGGGTTTAGGCAATCATACCCTGTGCTGAAAAGCCAAGGAAGAGAAGAGCAGCAAGTGATCCCTAATGTAGACAGGAGGAGAGTTCATAACTGGGTTTTATACTAAAATGGCTCATGAGGCAAGCGGTGCTTTAAAAACCCAATCCATTGAATCTATAGGTGTGTTTTCCCTAAGGTTATGTTTTTCAGGCATGCTCTGTGTGTGCTTCCTCCCTCGACACCGCTTTCTTCTCTCCACCCTACAAGTGTTTCGAGAAGCTCTGTGGCTGCAGCTTTGCCGTGCGGATGGCTTAATGTGGGCTCTTGTTCTGAAGCACAGCTGCTAGGGATTAATTACTTGATGGAGGAAAACTGCTTTCAGATGCTCTTTGTCAAGAGTTGCTCCACCAGCAGCACTAATAATGAAGGCAGATCATTTTAGAGAGCACACTTCTCTTACCCATCCTTCGTGATGCCCATAGGTCCTCTCCATGCTGCATCCAGCTCTCCAAAACCCATGACCCATGCCTCATCCCCATGGGGTTTGGCTGTGCAGAAAGCAATGCATCCAGCACTGGGCTGTGCAGGGTGGCTGGTGCTGGCTGCTCAGCCGCACACAGTGGGTGAGGACCAATGTCCCCATGTCTGTACTGGGGTGGGTGGGCTCTGGTGTTTGCACATGCAAGGAGTGGGGTGGGAAGGAGGTAGTACCCCCGGCTGCCAAGATGGGATGCAGGTCAATGCGCTGGTGACAGGGAAGGGCAGCAAATGGTCCCCACCAGCAGTGAGGAGCATGGGAAGCAGAGCACACGTGCAAGGGGATGCTCAGTGGTTTTGGGAAGCCCAGCACCACTTCTCTGCTGGCTCTCCCACATCCCGCAAAGCCAGGCTTCCTGGACAGCTGGGGAAGATTGCTGCCATCAGCTCAGCTGGAGCCATCAAGTGGGAAAGGCATGTTCCTTCAGACTTTGAGAAAGGAGGGAATGTCAATTGGCTCCTCCATCGGTATCTCTCTGTCTCCTAAAAAACAGACAAAAAGTGCTTAGAAGTCAATTGTTAAACAAAAGCATGGGCTTGTCATAAAGCCAGAATCAAAGTGGAAGTCACTTGGTGAGTGGCACCAGGTAAGGAAGAGTTGCTCTTGCTTTTTCCAGGTCTTTGTAGAAAGCAGGGATCTGTCTGTCAGTGCAGGGGCAATGGGAATGACTGGGAAAGGGAGAGCTGAGGTTTCTGCTGCTTTAGGATACTTGGCTCCTTTTGCCATATGAGTATTTTTCTCTTCCCATTTAATGTTTGAGCCATCCTTCAGCTTTACATGGTTTCAAAATGAGGGGACCAAAAATACAAACAGGAGACGATCCTTGCATCCGAATTGTTCATTTCCTTGAGTTGATTTTATGTTGGTAATAAAACCGATGTCTTCCCGTAACTGTAAAAGACAGCTGGCAAAGCACCTGTAGAGCTAAAGGGGGTTGGCAATTCAGTTCCATCATTACTCCAGGATTTCTCCAACATTTGATTCCAATTTACCTGGCATTTGTCTTGCCCTCGTGCACAATGAGCTGCTGTTGCTGTAAGCAGGTACTTGGTGGATTTGCTCTCCTGACTCCAGCACGCTGCTGGAAGCCAACTGTAAGTCATGGAAAAGATTGTTTCCGAGAGAAGGATGATTTGGGTTGGTTGTTTTGTTCTGGTTTTGGCAAGATGTTCTTTACTGCATAGCTGCATAAGGCCACTTGATATTCAAAGTGATCCTTGGCCAGCTCTATTCCTGTGCTGTTTTGTGACATGGAAGAGATGGGGGGGATCAAAAAGCACTGCAACCAAAGATCATATTAAATACGAAGATCCCCCCCTTCTGCACAAAGGTGGTTGGCTACTTATAAGTCTAAATGCCGTTAGAAGGAATTGAATTTCACATACAGCATTGAGAGTAAGAATCTGCTCCCCTCTCTCTGTCTAGTGCTGCTGCATTGCAGCTCTGATGTTAGTTTTATATTTGATGATTTGATCAGTTCCTTCCAGATAGAATAGGTTCAGCGATCGAATGTATCTTTCACATCTCTGTGGGGTTTTAACTTATTTTATATAATAGATCTCTTTTTTTATGTGACTATTTATACATATAACTATTGTATTACAGCTGCCTCCACTGTTTTCATTCCATTTTTTTCAGGAAACCCCACAAATGCTGGATTTTTGGCTTTTTGTGTGTTTTTATTCCGGGATGCGCTGACAGCCCATCCTTCCTGGGAACAGCCGCAGCAAAATGCTCAACTCTCACAGCTGTGAGAGCGCCAATCTTCACCCGGCCTTGGGCTGCTGGCAACAGGGACCCTGAGGCCAGAAGGTAATTAGCTGACTGACTTCAGAGCTGAGATGCTTGATAATGTCCATGCTGAATCCTCGTGAACGAACTGCAAATCCACATGCATAGTATTAAGAGCAAATCTGTTCCCATAGTGCTTTCCAGCTTGCCTTGCTCGAGTCACTATCTGTAGATAAAATAGGATACTTCCCAACCCTTTCTTTTGAAATACATCTGTAGTGGCTCGGCAAGCAGGTCATGTAATGCTGGTGATGACAGTGGTTTGCACGCATCCTCTTTCCTGTGTGAGAGACCCTGGTGCCCATGCTCATGCAGATGTATCTGCATGTTTTCCTGTGCTTTGTCCTATGGAGCCCAAGCAGGAGAAGAGATGGCAATCTCAACCCATGCTTGCTTTTCACACTGCTGGCGTTACAAAACAGTGCCCAGGTTGGGATGCTGAGCATCACCCTTCCAGGGCCCAGCGCTGGATGCAGAGGATAAGCAGTCTGCTCAGTAGCATTTGAGAGAGTGGGGAGAAGAAAGTTGTCCCAGGCCCTACCACTCGGAGCAAAATACAGCTGATGAATCCTAAAATGTCTTTCAAAAGCGTAAAGTAAAAAGAAAGCTTTGCCTTCAAAGTGACTGTGAGTCACCCCCTTCAAAGCATTTCCATGGATTTCTTGAAGTTTCTTTCCAGTGCGTATTCCAAGTGTTTTTGTGGGGACGATAAATTCTTTCTGTCTCACATTTAATTTTGGTCCATCAAACTGGCTCTCAGTTTGGTTTTTCGTCTGGCACTGGAGGCTAATTTGCCTCCTTTAATTGAATGCAGACACTGCATCTAACATGACAGGCACTACCCACTCAATAATGGGATATTGTCTTTCCTGACTCCTACTTGCCATAATGAAAAGCAGAGGGCTGACCTCAGCGCTGAACTCTGCCCTATTCCTTGCTAATACTTTCACACATCGCTTAACGCTAAGGCTCCACAGACACATGTGAGCTCCTGGCTTGCCAGCATCCCCTGTTTGTTTGTTATTGTTGTTAGGGTGAGTTCTGGGATCAGTGGGAGATTCCTCCATGCTCTCTAGGGCTGGGTTGCTGTCCTCCAGGCCTCTTCACCTGCAGGGATGGGGCGAGAGAAGAGGGGCAGGTGCCTGGGGTGGTGCCACTGGGCACAGCCACTGAAAACAGGAGCAGATTTGGGCCCATGGAAACATTCACCCAGCCCATGCATTTCATAGCCACGCCACCTCCTGTATGGGCTCCCCTGGCTTGTGAGCTCTGCCCTCCACATGGACAGAAATCCATTTCCAGGAGGATTTCTGGAAATGGACCCAGGGCCTAACAGCTATTCTAGGTCTATTAGACACCCAGTCTGGATTTCAGGCTTGGCGTCAGGTGCTTAAGCCTTTAAGGTTTCAGCTTTTTCAACTTATGTCCTCTCACAGCTAAATCTAGGACTCTGCTGTGGGTGCTTACATCCTCATCACTTGGACCTGCACAAGACCTTTCCTGGTCAGCAGCTTACAAAGGCTTCTTTGTGAGCTGGGAGGGTACAGCAGTAGCTACCCCAAACTGGCCGCAGTGAAATAGTATCACAGGACGGTTTGGGCTGGAAGAGACCTTAAAACTCATCCAGTTCCACCCCCCCTGCCATGGGCAGGGACACCTCACACTAGATCACTCTGCCCAACCTATCCTTGAGCACTGCCAGGGATGGGGCATTCATGATTCCCTTAGGGAACCCATTCCAGTGCCTCACCACCCTCACAGGGAAGAACTTCTTTCTTATATCTAACCTGAACTTCCCCTGTTTAAGACTGAATTAAGTGGAACAAATTATGTCCCACTCACCTGAGTACCCCAAAGTGGATGCCTTTGTAAGGATGGATGCAAACCAGGAGGCAGTGAGTGGCTGAGGGGGCACTCTGCACAATAGGTAAAAGAAGTGGGACAGGCTATGTAGGGTGCGTGTGTGAATGCTCCCCACTACTGGCGAAAGCACTGAGCCTTCCTTGTGTGAGCGCTGGCCTGGGGAAAGCCACATGGCAACCATCTGTCCATGCAGCACATTTGTGCTTTTGCCATTACTTCTGCAGAGCAGCGTTTTGCGTAGTCTCCAGCTCCTGGAGAGGGTGGGATCCAAGAGCTCAGCTTCCTGTTAAAAGCTTTCTCTCTTCTGCTCCTGCAGAAAAAGTAGCCAAGTGTTCTGCATTTACCTGAAAGCATAAAATACAGAAGGCAAATATGCTGCCAGCCTTCACAGCAGCCTGAAACCCCCAGAACACCACCTCTGTGTGTGATGCATGTATTGTCCCTCTTTCAGGGTCTTACTGGAGAGGTTGAGGTGCTCACTCAGGGCTTTGTGAGGTTGGGGTTGGCAAGGCAAACCCCAGGACTCGGCTGCTATTAGCAGCCCTCCATAGCTTTGCCAGAGAAGGTCAGTCCCAAGGTCACCCTCACCTTCCTCTGATCTTAGCATGATGATAATGCCTGAAGCAATTCCTGTATCCCCCACCCCACAGGAGGCCCTTGTAACCCAGGTGCTCAGAGTAAGGCACCTTTCCCAAGACACAGAGACAAAAGGTTTGATGTATGAATAAAAAACCCCAAAGCCAGCTTGAAGCCAGGCTCACGCAGCTACTTTAAACACAGAGGGTGTATGTGTGGTTTTCCTGTATGCTGGTTCGGTTCATACACCTGCCCCTGGCTGGTCCTAGAGCCTTCACCCACCAAAAGATTTTAATGTCACTACAGGCGCCTGCACTGAATGTTTAGGCCCTGCTGGCTTCACCAAACACTTCTTTCAGGCCCTGCTTAACAAAAGTAGTCCCATACTTGCCTGCTTTTCTGAGTCTGAGCAGTGATGAGTTTCTTGGTGCAGCTGTCAGCAAACAGGACCAATCTGGCAGATGCTTCCTCCCTGGCTACATCATTTCAGGCTTGGGAGGAAGGGGAGCAGAGAGGATAATACTGGTGGCATTATCCAAGTGGTAGTGTTATCCGCATTGGCAGAGGTTAGAACAGCACACAAGAAAATCCAGATTCAGATCTCTAGGGAAGATAACATAAGCATAACCCAAATTTTCCATTGCAGTACTGTGTGTAATGAATATTTAAAGCAGAACCACTGCAGTGGCAGACAGAAAGTTCCACTTCCAGTGTTCAGCCTCTAAAAACTTACATCCCGTCTCCCTCCAGCATCCAGAGATCAGCTCAGTTGGTTTCCCTTTTAGTATGATAGCATTGGGCTGGGAAACAGCTGAGCTTCCCCTTAGTGAAGCGGTAAGAGCCCTGTTTGGCATCTGCCAAAAGTGACCCTGGAGTAGAAAGATGGGGGGGAGGAGACTGTGAAAGTCAGCACAGAGATCATGTCAGTCAGCAAAGATGCTGACTCCAGTGAGAAATCTTTTTGTGACCCATCATTTCTATCACCCCAGGCAGGAAAATCCATCGTCACTGCATCTGTCTGCTTTGGCTGCAGCAGATAAGCAGAAGAGCAAGTCATGGGACACAAGGGGAACACTCTCTGTGGGTTAAGCAGGATGGATTGCAGCAGCTTGGATCTCAGAACACCACCTAACCCCACCCCACAACCTGGCATGGTATAGATATCATGCAACAGAGCTACAGTTCCTGTCTCACTGCTGGGGTTTACACCATCCCTGGCAGGATCATCACAGCTGCAGATAACAAACAAGCAAGGCAATCAGCTTTAATGTCTTCTGCTTGCTTCTCACCCTCCACTCACACTACAAGGCCCAGCTGTGAACTTTTAACCCTGAGCTTGTTCCAGACTGTGAGCCTTTACAGCACACAAGTCATAGGCAGTAAATCCACTTTTCAGACAGTGGTGTCTATTGAGCTATTCCCCTTGGTGATTCCCTGTGATTTGCTTTGTGTCCACCTGCTGCTTTTCTGCCTACTCAAATGTCTATCAGCAGTAGTAGTTATTCACCTGCGAGGAGAGAAAGGAGAAGCAGCTTAAAAAGAGGGAGACCATGTGATGCTGTGAAAGACCCAAGGATACCTCCATATGCCTCAATAGCCTATTGTAGAGAAATACTGGATTTGCCAGTGTTTCCTGAAAGCTGAAGCAAAAGTAAAGTAAAGCAGGCAAGTAAAATATTTGGCTTTGGGAGAAGGCTCCAGACTGTTTTCTACTGTTTCTGCCTCCTGATTACTCACTGGAGCAAGGAGTGTTGCTGACGTGAGCCAGGGCAGCTCTCCTCTGTGCAACTGGTGTGCATGGGATAGTGGGATCTTCTGATCTGATGCTTTGGGTACTCCAGGGAACAGCAGCCAGGGCAAGTCCCACTCACTGCTTGGAGTCTTGGCTCTCAGAGGGGGATGTTAGGCTTGGATGGCAGCTCCCAGCTGCCAACACAGGCTGCCCCAGTGGGCTGGCTCCCTTTAACATGATGCAGAACTCAGCTGCAGGACACTTCTAGCATCCTTTAAAAATAAACCCCAACATCACCTGCACAGGGGTAAACTCTCATGCTGAAAACATAGCACACAGTGAAAGCAGCTCATTTTAAATTAAACTTGCTGATACAACAAATAGTGTGATGCTGGCCTGCCTAGATATACAGTAAGAAAAATCCCAAGTGACATTTCTTGTTTTAACAGTAAACCTATCTTTCACAGTATCACCCCCAAATTGACACCAGAGGGTCCTAGAGCTAAACACAAAGATGTCTTGCAAGAGATTAACAAGAAACGAAAGCATGGCCAGGCCCCCTCCCTCACAACATCCCTTCCTCCTCCATACACACCCAGAACTCATGCATTTGTCTGCTGCTGCTTTGGTCATCACAGGTTAAAAAAGTGAGCAAGACGAAGACCGGTTGATCCAGCAGTAGAGCTTTGTTAATTCATGCCAGGCAGCAGCAATGGCAACAGCTCGGTGCTCAGCCTTGCTGACTGCTCTTGGAATAAACCAAACCCATCGTTCCAGCAAGGAGGTTACCCCAGATCCCTGCCATAAAAGGAGTAGATTGCTCTTAAAATCTAACTGATGCAGAGGACAAATGTAAGAGTGACTAAATAAGAAACAGCTCACTTGGCTGGTTTCCTATGCTGGCCCCTACTGCTACTGAAAGAAATGCCTCTTAAACAACCCAGGGAAAAATAAAAACCAGCTGAATATCTTTACTTAGATGGCCAGTTTTTGCATTCCCATTTGAGACGGTCTATTTCACTGTTGGCTCTGCTCTTGGCATGAAACTGACCCTTGAGGCACCAAAATGGGGATGAGAGATGAGTGTGGGCTTGGGGCTGCTAAACCTTCAGCTGGAAAACCACACTCACAGCACGGAGCTTGCACCTCTCTAAATAGCAGACTGTTATTCAAGCAGTGAAAATTGCTGAAGTGACTTCCATAAGCTAGTGCCCAACTCGTGGCCCCTGGTGCATGTGAACAGACTGAATGCAGCCTTAGTGTAACTGGAACGGGATCAGATATAGTTCTTCAGAGCTAAGATCTATCTAACAGGCCTGCTTTAGAACCCAGGTTTGTAATAAAGCAGCAGCCCCCAGTGTGTGGGAGGGTACAACACCTCACAACCTCTTTTCCATAGGGAAAAGATGGAAGGACAACAACATTTTGAACTTTTGAGTGAGTTCTTGCCTCTCCCCCACAAATCATCCCCCTTTGGGGACATCTGATGTGATCAGAAAGAGTGGATGCTCTTAAAATCTTAGATCTACAGTCTAGAGATATATCAAGTGTTTCTCAACTCCTTTGAAGAAGGCAAGCAAAGGTAATTCACTTCCACCTTCTCCGTCTTTTGTTTCACACCTACGTGTCCAAACAGAGGCAGAGTTTGCTATGCAGGACTTGAAAGTTTAAGGTTTATTGGAAAAATACCTGATCTTTGTTAGCAGTACATATTTTACACATCTGGTTAAAATGCTTTTTACCACTTTCATTGAAATTCATGATTTGTTAATAACTTCTTTGTGCAATCTTTGCAGTTAACGTCCTTGTACACACAGAATGAGCACCCATAATGGAAGGGTATCTTACTGAGAGGCAGTTGAGGAAATATTACCTCTTGGTACTGGAAAGTCACCGAAGAGACACCAAGGCTTTACAGCTTCAGTAGATGTCCAGAGTTCCCTCTTTTTCCACTGGGGATTTGCCAAGGACAGAAATCCAAGTCATCAACTCAGTAGGCCACAAACCAAGGCTTGAAATCATGAATAGTTTCTCTGGCATCTGCCTCTCCTCTCAGTGACGCGCTGTTATTCCTTCCACTGCCACAGATACAGATTCGTGAACTCCAACCAGGTCACTTGTTTTCAGTGGCTGAAGGACCAGGCCAGTTTATGGAGAAATCCCTGAGATTACACACAGCATCAAGCTCCTTTTGAGCAAGGAGGAAAACTGACACAGTAGGGTAAGTTTTACATTTCTTGGACTACAGAGCTCTCGCAATGTTTGTGTCTTCCACAGTAATGTACAAAATAATGTTGTAAAAGCCAGTATCTATTGTGCTATACTTTGAAGGGGTTTGAAACAGAACAGCTCAGATCAAATGCATCTGTAATAGGTAATCAAGTCTCTCTTCATGGGAGATTGAAGAGGGCACTAGAATAAAAAGCCCTCATTAACCTTACTCAGTTGCTTTCAGAAGTATAAAACGGCTTCAGTACTGTAGAACTGATAACAGATGGTACCATTATGAACCACCCAAACCTGGCAGCACTTGTCCCACTTGATTGATGGCTGATCACAGTCCAGTGGTTCTTGATTGCATACTTTGATATTTTTTTCCAGTTTACACTTCAACATCCACCCATAGGAGAGTAGCAAGAATCTCTAATGGGAAAGGTACCTAAAATCACTACTTATGGGTCTCAATAATCCAGGGGAGTTGAAGGTGACTTCATGTCCATAGGAAGAGCACTTTCACATCAATACCAACTTTATGAAAGTGCAGTTGTACCCATCAGCCATGCAACATTCCTGCCTTTCATGGAAAATATAAAAACACATAACCACTAATCATTCTGGCATTAGATTGTGGTAAGATCCTGCATGTTCCTTAATTAAAGGCTCTTGCTTCCTGGAGAATGAATGCAGTCATGATTACTCTACTTCTTCCTGATCCAGTGAAGTCAAAGCCTTCTCCTGTAATATAGAAAGAAAACTTGCAGTTTTAAAAGAAATTAGGACCTTCATCCTTATTTCAACTCTGCTGAGGTCAGCCAGTAGGTTTGTCACTAGGATTTCCTGACCTCACATGCCGTGTATTCCAATGGACCCAGGTTATAGTGCTGCTGAAAATGTTTCCATCCACTGCATGCAGATCAAAAGGACTAGGATCTTTGATGCAAGTGCCTCCCCAGCAAATCCAGGTGGAAATCCATGGAGGACAGCAGCTCAGCGTTACTGCTGGCAGAAGAGAGAGCGCCTTGCGCAACTGACTTTGAAAGAGGGATATGAAGATAAACAGATGCCTTTGTGTACAGGGAAAGTGGAAGTCTACCACACCATAAGGGCAGGCTGTATAAACTGCTGAACTGCTGTGCTGTCCCAGGAACCTGCCAACAGCACACTTGTAGGGACAGTATAGTATTAAGGGCAAGCGTGAAGTTTCCTGGTGTTTCTCCCAGCCTTCAGCTATTTGTGGTTGAAGGACTGTGTGCCAGGAATGGTGTTTTATACTTAACAACCCTCCATGAATGTCTCCTATTGATTTTTGGACCTATGTAAATAAGAAGTTTGCAGCATATAAGATGTCCTGTAGCAAGTAATTCCACAGCTGGAATACATGCTGTGTTAAAGAATATGCAGTTTGGTTTGGTTTGGTTTACATCTGGCCCATGTTTTGTGAAAGTGTGCTGCTTCAAAGTGCCATAGGCTATGCATGTGTCAAAAGAGGAAAACCACATACCCAACCACCCTGGTCCTGAATCCATGGCCTGAAGTGTTCTCTGAGGTACTTTGCACCAAAGCCCAAGACCAGGTTCATAGGATGATTGTCCACAGCAGTAAGTCTTGTGGCAACTTCCATTGCATAGGCAACTTTTTTGCACTGTACTTGGCCTTCTGGCTCAGTTGTTGAATCTGCTGAGATATCCTCCAGGAATGAATCAGTGATCCTCTCGAAGAAAGTGTAGGACAGCATGTCTTTAAAATGCTGATATAAACCACTGTCCTTTTTGAGCTGAAAATTAGAATAAGCATGAGTTAAATTGAACCACTTTTGTTAGAATTGCTTTCCCTATCTCACTGGGAAAGGAGAGCATCTCTAGGTACCACATGCAGTATAGTCTAATTGTGGTGGTGAATGCACACCTCATTGCAAAGCTGCTTCTTGAGTCTCTGGAGGTGGCTCTATGTTTGTTCCTTGAAAAAAGTCTTCAGGGTTTTTCTTTGCATTTGAATGAGAGAAGTAGAGAAGAGATAAAGCCAAACAATTGTGACAGCAATACTGAGACCTGCAGGTGATAAGACATGGGAATACAGGAGCAGTGGACAGATGACAGTAAAGGCAAGTTATGAGAAGTGCTGGCAACAGCTGCCATGCTGTGCTGCTTTTGCTCCATCATAATCTTTGTGATGCTTCTTACTGTATCTGGGAGTCCCTCTTCTGCAGGAGCCGAACACATCCTCTATGTTGGTGTATACCTTTACAGAGCAGAAGGGGCAGCTAAAGAAGGGAGTAAAAGGAAGAAGTGCCAGCATTTTTAATAAAGAAACCATCCCCTCCCACTAATGGACTCATGCAGGGTCTCTTCTATAGCTCTTGGGAGGACTTTCAAAATGCTCTCAGAAGATTTATTTCCCTACAGCAACTTTCAAAGCTGTAGAGTTTCTCTCCCTCCAGGGGGAGCAACTTGTATGCCAAATATAATGCAAGCAGAAGAGTTTCTTGGAGTCAGTCAAATGCTCAGCATCCCATGAAACTCAACAGGAATGAGGCCAGTGACTCCTTTTTGACATGCATGACATTTCTGTTGCCTTCCTTCCACACCCCAACAGAAATCACTGCTAATCCTCTAGTCTTAAGAAAGATTTCAGGATGAATGGTGAAGGTTTCAGGAAGCCCCAAATGTGGAAAGAGAAGTTCAGCGTACAGACAGAAAGCGCTAGGTTACAAAACATTCACTCCCAAGAGACGTAATCTCACACTCTAGCCTGTGTAGCTCCTGAAAACAGGAGGAGTTACCTTTTCTTCGAGTTGGTCCCCTGCTTGTTTTAACAATGAAACTATTGTTTGTATTATCTGTTCTTCATCTGTTAAAGAGAAGAGTAACATAAATATCACAGCCTTCTAGTAGGATCCAGATAGCAAACTATGGCAAAAGCCTTTGTGTCACTTAATCACGAAAACAGCTCCTACTTTGTGGCAAACCTACAGAGTTGTGTATCCAGGCTTTAAGCTAAAGCTCTCTATTCTAGTCTGCGTGGAGTAAGCAATGCTATTTCTCTATCTGCCTGATGTTTTGCTCCAGTTAAGAATCTGGGAAAGAGCAGGGACTTTAATATCCCACTGGCAGCCCTTTGGGCTTTGAGGTATGTCTGATAATAAGGCAGAACAAAAGAGTAGCTAGCAGAAACCATGAAAATTGACTTAAAATTAGGGGAAAAAAAACCCTTCGTTATTCCAATTACACCTTCTGCTACTCATTAGGACAAACTCTGGGTTTGCCAGATTAAAGAAAATGCAAGTATGGCAGGATCCCTCTTGTAACCAGAAATCCCTAGGAAGCTTGCATTAAAATTCAATCTCTGCAGATATTGTGGAAGACAAGCAGTGCAGACTTTTAACAGAGATTATAGAGCAGGGCTGTCCTGTCACCAAAGAGGGATTGACCAAGATATTATTGCCCCAATGACTGGTCTTTGGCCTTAGAGCCCTGGGGTATTACTCTGTCCCCAGCCCCGCCACTCCTACCACTGCTCTGTCAACTTAGATCACTGCCTTTCTCCTCTTTCTCATTTTTAAGGATGCTACCTTTAATTGCAAGAGCAGAAATGTGGGCCACAGAGCAAGAACCATCAGAGCAAACTTCCTTCTTCACAGCATCTTGCCACAGAAGTCCCCAGCGCTTCACCATGTCTAGAAAAATGCCCCAATGTGCAGCCCCAACCTGATGTACAATGTGTGAGCTCGAAACTCTTCACCCTTACCACATTCCTCGCTCTCACTTCCGTCAGTAAGATCACTTATCTTGGAAGGCACATCTGAAGGAGGTTCCTGCGATCTGGAAGTAACAAGCTTGGCAAGTTTGTCTGCAATGTGGTTTACATCTGCTGTTTCACCTGATTGGGAAGGAGGGTGGAAAATAGAGAATGTAGTTAATCTTTCCAGGAATTAATTCAGTGATATACTTGTTTACGTGCCTTCTGAGGTGGAAGTGCCCAAAGTATACCAAGAGATAAATTTCCTCATCCTGGGCCTTTGCTATAGCTTGAGATGAGCTTGTAATAATTTCAAGAGATGCAGTACAACCCCGCTCTAGTATCTGAGCAGCAGCTAGCTATACAGAGGCCATACAGAAGCGTGTGTTGCTCACTAGCATGCCTCCTTGCAAGCCAGAAGCACACTATGTATTAAGAAATGTGAGAGTACTGCTCTACAGAACTGTGAATCTTAAACTTTAGTTGTATTTGCCATGATTAGTTCATCTATAGGTCCAGTTTCAGAAAAGACACTGTATTTCAAAGCTCTTGCCTTGTTCTCACAGGCTAACCCTGAGCAAAAGAGAAACTGACTTCACTTCAGAGGCTCCTCTAGCACAAAAGCTTTTTGCGCCCTTGACATTGTTGTATTAAGCAGACATGAATACTGGGAGAAGTCAGCAACCACACTGGCTTTATCCACCTTGTGTAGTGATCCTGTTCAGGACCCTCACCAGCTAAAGGCATCACTCAGTGAGAGCACTCCAGCAGGGATCCTGCTACAGCAAAGAGAGCAGGAGGAGCTGTGGCGGAAAGGCATGTTTCACCTAAACAGTGCTCCTCCTCACAGTTCACCTCACAGGGATACAGAGCTCAATCTCTCCACCACCACTGCCAAATAGCAGCTCCTGCATGACCAGAAAAGACATCAAGACAAAGTTCAGCGGTGGCCTGACCCATAACACATGTAAGATTAATGAGCATGGTTTATTGTGAGGGCAGCACAGGTTAATGCAGCCAATAAAAACTACATTTCGAGGCTGGTGAATCAACCCAAGAAATTTCCACCCCCTTGTCTGCCTGCAGACCTTGTCTGGGAACTGCTAGACTTCTAGGAAGGGGATCAGGCTGCTCATGACTTTGGAAACCTAAGATCAGCAATTACTTTTAAACTGAACAGGCCTTCAATTTAGACAGATGGTCCCCAAAACACCCCCATTTGCTCCAGTATGGCCTGGCCAAGCTTCAAGTGCAATTGCTAGCAGTATAAGTGATAAATAATAATAATAATAATTCTTTAGGAATTGGTCCTGCAATCGGCTGAAGGGCCAGTGAAGTCCAGATTTGAAGCCAAGCAGGATCCCCAGGGAGGTTAACACCCAGTATGGGGAGATTTTACCTCAAGGCCATAGAATCATAGAATCATAGAATCATTAGGGTTGGAAAGGACCTTAAGATCATCTAGTTCCAAAACCCCTGCCAGGGGCAGGGACACCTCACACTAAACCATGTCACCCAAGGCTATGTCCAATCCAGCCTTGAACACCGCCAGCAATGGAGCATTCACAGCTTCCCTGGGTTGCATTCCAGTGCCTCACCACCCTTACAGGAAAGAATTTCTTCCTCATATCCAGTCTAAACTTCCCCTGTTGAAGCTTGAACCCGTTACCCCTTGTCCTCTCACTACAGTTCCTCATGAAGAGTCCCTCCCCAGCATCCCTATAGGCCCCCTTCAGATATTGGAAGGCTGCCATGAGGTCTCCATGCCACCTTCTCTTCTCCAGGCTGAACAGCCCCAACTTTCTCAGCCTATCTTCATACGGGAGGTGCTCCAGTGCCCTGATCCTCCTCATGGCCCTCCTCTGGACTTGTTCCAACAGTTCCATGTCCTTTTTATGTTGAGGACACCAGAACTGCACACAATACTCCAAGTTAGGTCTCACAAGAGCAGAGTAGAGGGGCAGGATCACCTCCCTCGACCTGCTGGTCACACTCCCTTTGATGCAGCCCAGGATACGGTTGGCTTTCTGGGCTGCGAGCGCACACTGTTGGCTCATGTTCATTTTCTCATCAACCAAAACCCCCAAGTCCTTCTCTGCAGGGCTGCTCTGAATCTCTTCTCTGCCCAACCTGTAGCTGTGCCTGGGATTGCTCTGACCCAGGTGTAGGACCTTGCACTTGTCATGGTTAAACTTCATCTGGTTGGCATCCCATGCTGCAGGGAACATGGTGATGCATTGCAGGGCCACCAAGTGATCGCAGCCAAACTCACAAGTGCTTTCCTTGGCAATGTGAAAATGAAATGGACATAGAACCAGATATCTGAATGTAGACATATGTCCAAAGCAAACAATGTAAAGTTATAGTTATTTCACCCTAGCAAAAGGCGCTTAGCTGAGGAAGGGACCCTTTCTTGAGAGACAGGGCTGGATTTGGTAGCAGGGAGAGTTACAGGTTTGGTGGGTAGAAGCTGGCCCAGGACAGTTAAACTGGTCAGGGATGGGGCATTAGGCTAGAGAAGTCAGTGATGGATGATTTTTAGAACTAAATTTAAATGCGCTGAAAGGGGAGAGCAATCACTGTGACACAAATAGTATCAAGATAGCACAAATTAAACCTTGTGTATATAAAACCAATATGGCAACCTATCATATACTATATATGGCAACTTAATGGGGATAGCTCATCCTCCTCTCTCAGTCTTGTACGATAAGTTAAGGTATAAATTATTATCCAGAGCAGAAAAGGTAAAATTCCGTTGCCTGTAGCACAGCACCTGATGTGGGGCTGCCTTTGGGAGCTGGGGTGCAAGATGTTTACGTGGATGGGATCCCTGGTTATCGGATGGATTACAGTCTCGTACCAAGTCTTCCAACACATGGCAGGGCATGTTCAGACAATGTAACAGCAAAGTCTAAAGGAGACTTAGACAACTTTGGAAGACTTTTTCTGTTTAAGATACATGGTGGGGTTATAAGAGGAGGCCCAGAGACATGGGCTGCTCTGTGCTTGAGACTGGTCACTGCCAACTGCTTGGCACCAGAGTTTCAAGCAGAATCTAGGACTTCTGTCTTCAATGTGGAACATTCACTACATGATAAAGCTCCTTAAACAGGCCTTAAAACAACTTTTCTTCCTTGATTTTAGTGTGGAGGCCTTCACTCTGAACAGAGTTTTTTCTTTCTTAGCAGGTATGGAAAGAGAAAGCCGATGCTTGGGGGAGGGGGGGGGGATGGGGGGGATGGGGAGGAACTCCAACCTGCAATTTATACAATAGTTACCACTATACAATGGAAAACAGAAAAGCCATTCACAAGCGTGAATCTTGTTTGCAAGCACAACTGAAGATCTGGCAATCCGCCTTCCTAACTGGAAATCGATAGAGCTAGCATGAAAAGTGACAAAAATGTGTCTTTCCATAGGCCATCAGCTGTTTAAGCTATTGAGAGAGAGATTTAAAGACAAACAGCACAAGGAAAGAACTAAGACATACCTCCCTGATGCTGGGAATCCCCTTGTGGAAGGATCTTGGATCGATTCACAAAATGGGAGAAACGTGCTGTGTGACCTCCCTGCAGTGACAATGCTGGGGGCTCTGCACTGCTGCAGGGAAAACGTAGACGATGTCCTGGCAAGTATTTTGTTTTCTCTTGAGTTTTGCCTTGTAGTTGTATTACAGGACCCTCAAAAAATGGTATTCGCCTTGATCCATCTATATCTCTTCGATGGGCAATCTTTCCTTGTCTCCTGATTAAGGATGATGGTTTCTGCATGTTAGCCGCATTTTCCAGAAGTTTCCCATATATACTGTCAGGCAACCGCTGCTGGGCATAGGCCAGTAGGATCTTGTATTCTATGCTGTCTTGCTCATCATCTTCCAGCAGTATTTCTTCCATACTGGCAACATTTGGCGAAGACATCTTGGTTCCTGCAAGAACATACTCTTAATTTCAATGGCTTAGGGAACAGCCTGCTTTTCATGAATCCAACCAGTACTTGACATTTCTACAGAACCTTCCACCTTATAAACTTCAGTGATGTGAAGAATATTGCAGTACCCAGGAGCCAGAGAAGCAGTCTTCTCTAGAAAGAGAATTTGATTACTGAGGAGTACCTCAGGTAGTAATCAAGGCCATCAAATAACGGGAGCAAGAGATCTGACACATTACATATGTAACTGTATTTGGTTGCTTAAACAGGAAAGATGAGGAAATTCTAGGAGTATTCAACGGTTGGGGTGCGGTACATGAAAAGAGGAAAACCTGTAACAATGCTAATCGATTACTGTGATGGAAAGAGAAAAGATTCATCAAAGCACTGCAAAGGAAAAGCCTATACCATGTCTCAAATGAGCAAGCGTCTAAGTACATGAGAATTGTGCTTTCAGAGGAAGCTTTGGCAAATTTGAGCCCTGAGTGCTCCAGGTAGGAAAGCAAACAACAACTAGCCTGAATATTAGGGAAAATTATGCTATTTACCTATCATAATGTTCTCAACTGTCCTTTCCCTTTAGGGCATCTGAGCCAACAGTTTTGTATGTGTGATTGTGTGCAGTGGATGGTGTGGCGGCGCTTATCTAAGGTGACTTATTCTTGTCCAAACAAATACACAATCCCACAGCACGTACATGCATTTTGTCATCTTTCCGTTTCCCTACACACTGTAGCCCATCAAGCCACAGTGCTCAAGTTAAGCTATTGACACACCACCATCCCACTCTTCCAATAACCTGTCTCAAACACATGGCAACAACCTCTCTGAAATTTTCTTCCCAGTGCAAGCCTGGGTATCAGCTTGCTCAGTTTTCTGCTAGGAGTGTGCTGCAATTTACTGTTTAGATACCTATACTTAACATCGTGTGGCAAAATATCTCACTACACTTGGGTGAGAATTTGTCCCAGTGACATCCAAGCTATAAGCAACTATGTTGTCTTCAAACAGCCTCCTGGGCTTCAGCAGAAGCCCTGTCCTGTGGAGGGCCCTGTACTGCACTGAGACCTCTTGCTCAAAAGGTGGGTTGCTGTTTGCTGGACATGGCCATAGCAGTTTGAAGGCTGGAGATTAGGGTGCAAGTTCCTCTTCTCTTGCTAGTTGCTGCCTTGACATATTCAAAGGGTCAGAGGGAGTTTTGTGTCTTCTCACAGCATTCGTGCAGGCAGCTTTAGTGAAGGGAAACTGAAAGCGCAGCAGGAAAAAGCGAGCAATAGACTGTTACAAGAAACAAACCAACAAAAAGTGGCAGCTAAAAATACAGAGAAAACAAAGGAGAACCAAAATGATGCAAGACAGGCACCAAACTGCTGCTTCATCCTTGCTGTGCCTAGGAAGGGAGTGCTAATGTGCATACCACCCTCAGGATGCAGGGGAACAAAGGTAAGACCTTTTCCTTGCCCCATGATTTTAGAGGCCATCTTCCAGCGCAAACCAGAGCAGCTTAAAGGGCATTCAAAGATGAACTGCATTTCTCAGCATCTCCACTACACAGAAAGCAAGGCTACAGCAAATCCCTTCAGCTAGTCAATGAGCCCTGGAACAGGCACTTCCCTTTGCCCCAGAAACCAGACCAAGCATTTATTTCAGTTGGAAGTTTGTCCAGAAATAGAGGGAAAATTTTAAGGGCTATGCCATTCTTTTTCATTATTTAGTACTTTATTCAAACTCAAGTTCCTCACTGAAAAGATCTAAGCTTGCCCTTCACGTCAGACACCAATGTTGCTTAAGACAGCATAGTCTTCCCCACCATAGGTCCTCTTTATAGATCTAAAATAATTTGTGTAACATTCATGTGTACTAATTTTTCACTAATTTAAAAATGTATAACAATATATTATAGATAAGCTATGTATACCATAACTATATATAAAAATTATTAAGCAATTATATAAAATAACATAAAAAATTATTCCAAACAGCAAGAGGACTTACAGTAGCAGCATTAAAAACTCCCTTACAGCCCTGTACACTGGGCTATTACTTATGTGTTGAGAACACTCCTACCCAAGGTGGCTGTACAGATAGAAATCAAATAAGGGTTCAAAGGCTGGTCTCATAAACGAGGCTAAGTGCAGACCGATAGCAGGAGGTAGGGTATTATTACAGCTTGCTAGTATATAACATCAAATAAGCACTTGCACTTCAGATGCAGCTGTACAGCAAAGCCTGCACCTTGCTCTGGTGGGGAACCTCTGAGAAATGAAACAAATTATGTTGGTAAAAATGTGGAATAGGAGCTTCCTTACCCAGACTGTCTCGAGCACTGACGTCTCGGTAAGGAGTCTCACCCCTGTGTATGCAACAAGGCTGGAGGAGCATAAAAAGAGAACAAAGGGTGACAGTTTATAGCTCATTTATACGATTACTTACAGACAGCAAGAAAAGGAGGTATCACCACATGCTGGTGAGTATTTGTAAAGGAAACTTCCAGTAGCTAACTTGTTTTTCAGTTAATTTTTAAGTTTGAAATCTTAGTTGGTGACTTATGACTCTCTTTAGACTTACTTCTTCATACTATAACTGTGTTATTTTTCCAATACCCTGTCTGGTATGGGCCAGAGATGAGCCAGGACTTTCCCAGAAGCAGCACGTGCTCTGCACAAACTCTCTCTCAGGAATGAGCCTCTATAAAGAAGGTTTTTTAATGCAAACATTCATTCAGTTTGACAGTACTTGGAAGTCCTGCTAAAACCCAATTCTGTGTATTATTTCTAGGATGATTAAAAGAAATGCGGGGGATCAGATTATGGAGAGTAGCAGCACGGTCTCATTCTGTCTACTTAGAAACTCTGGTCTAAATTATTTATCTTCTGGAGCTTGCAGGCTCTGAGGGAGCAATGTTACACCCTTCCTCTTTACTCTCCTCCAGACCTTTTCCTCCCATTGCCAAATGTCACATTCATATGCCATTTCCCAGAAGATAGAAACTGAACTGCCACTGTTCATAATGGTACATTTAGCTACAGCCCTCCATTCACTTCAAGACTAATCTGCTAGAACAGAGAAATTTGACAAAAACACACATGAACTTCTGTGAACAGCATGACCAACAAACCTGCTTTCCTGTGGACTATCTGAGAGCCAGTACTGACTAAACTCAAGTCTACAAAAATACTCCTCCACCGTAACAGCACCCTGGGCCAATAGCAATGATAGTCAACTAAAAGCTTGAGAAGTGTATTTATATGAGGCTGAGTGGGCAGGGTACAGAAAGAAAACCATAAAAAAGAGCTAAACTATGAACATGACCGTTTAATCTTTGTTACTGTGAAGCGTAGCCTGGAGGTTCAAGTATGGATGAAATAACTGTTGATTTAGAGGGCATTCATCTACAGGCCTGTGTTTGGCAAAACTGGATCAAATGGTGATCTGGCTGTGCCATTTCTCAACAGTTGTTGTATTGGTGTTATTTGTTAATGTATAGTTGCACATATAATTGCAAACCACCACTGTGGCTAACTCTATCTCTTGGACCATGCTCACCATAGACTCTGCCTGAGCCCATGCTTGGGTGCTGCACTCAGCCAATCCTCTCCTTCTAACCGTGCTGGCATGCCTCCTGTCCTGCCTCCTCAGATGATCACAGAGCACAGATAAGCTCTACTACTATTTCTGCCACAGGAAGGTTCATTCTCCTGCCTCATGGGCAGCCCTAGGATTTGCCTCCAAAAGGCTTAGGGACCTTGTCCAAGCAGAGGCAGTGTCAGTGCTGACCCTGTTGTTTGGCTCCATCCCCCATCACACATACTCTCACCAGTGCTGGCAAACACCAGGGAAGCACATGTAGCTGAAGATGGCTCTGCAGCAAGAGGCAGTGCCTGCCCTGAAGGGCTGAAGAGAAGAATCAGAAAAGAGAAGTGAAAGAGGTGCCTGGGAAACGATCATAGAATCATCATGAAATCATAGAATGATCTAAGTTGGAATAGATCTTCAAGATCATTGAGTCCAACCGTAAACCCAGTGCTGCCAAGTCCCCAACTAAGCCATGTCCCTAAGTACCACATCTATATGCCTTTTAATTACTGCCAGGGATGGTGGCTCAGCCATTCTCTAGGCAGCCTGTTCCAGTGCTTTAGATGGAGAAATTTTTGCTAATATCCAGTCTAAACCTCCCTTGGTGAAACTTGAGGCCATTTCTTCTCATCCTTACTAACAATACTTGGTTTGTTAGTCCAAGCTATTCAGGTCTGGTCTGGTGCTTTCCTCTCAACCAGCAGAGACAGAAATGTGGCTTCTTGCCTAGGACACAAGTTCTAAATAAAACTCTTTATTTTTGAGGCACTGCTGGAGAAGGGCACTAATAAAAGCACCACTGTTTACCTTTCTGACTCATCCCAGTTGCAGGTCTTTCCCTTCAGCTCTGCTCTCGCATATAGAGGAGTAGATTGGGGTGTATGTAAGTGGAGATTCCCATGCAAAGGGAAGCAAAGGCCAATTTGTCTCCCAGCTCTTCAAGCTAGATACTTCCCTCTGGGTTCATGACACTAACTTACTGATAGTCCTTGGGGGGAAAAGCAGAACAATCACAAGTCTCGGGATTTGGTTAGTATGTAAGCAACACACTGTGCTGAAGAAATATCCTGTACATACCGAGTCAGTTGCTCTCACAAAACCCTTCTCAAACAGGTATTGCCTGTGCAAGAGAGGCTGAACAGTTTAAAACTGTACGGATACTGCGGAAAGCTGGTTTTACACACAAGCCCACCAGAAAGGACCTCTCCACATAGTGCCACAGTTGCCTTTAGGATGAACAACAATAACTTGCAAACTGAAGGATTATATGCTCCTTATTTAATCTTAACAAAACAGGGCACAACATAATTAATGAAGTCAGAGCTGCACTATGAGGCCAAGGAAAACATCCCTAGTGGCAACAGATTTTTCAGGAGCCCTGTTGTGCAACAGATACTACACATGTTATACAAAAAGGTCAACACTGACACATGTCTTTCAGAAGAGAAGTTGCGAGGCTGCGTCTGTCCAGAAGTATTTTCTGTATTCAAAGCTGAGAGGCTGCCAAAGACTCAGCCTCTAGAAGACAAGTGATGAACTAATTGGTTTCCAGCACCAGCAGGAATGGTGAGGCATGTAGTTATGACCTCCAATAGACTACCTCTGCAGTTACAGTGCAGCAAAGAGCTGGGAGCAGAAAGGGAACAACGCATCTGCTTACTGATGATTTCAGGGGTGTATGTCACCTGCTGAATCATCTCCATCATTCACTTGCTTGGATTAGCGTTTCCTTCAGTTGTAAATGAAGGCATCTTACCAGCAAGAGGTGACCTAGCTAGAACTGGTCCAACCCAACGTAAGAACAGGAAAGTGAGGATTTAAGTCTACATGAATACATTGGGGTGGTACCAAATTTTAAATGCAACCTTCCACAACTAACTGCAGTGTGGTTAGCAGAAAAAACCTTTGCTCTCCTTGGCTAGATATGTCAGACTCTTCTCTCAAAACCATCCAGCCAGCAGCAGCAAAGCTTGTATGGCAGCTCTAAAAGATCCAGGGCAGTTCCTTTTGGTTTTGATACTAAAGCTAAACCTGAAAGTACATTGGTACCTAAATTTACAGTGGTAGATAAAGCCATTTAATCCATATACAATGAATATTCTGAGTCTTGTACTGCATTATAGACAACCAAACATTATACAAGAGAAACCAAGTCCAAAGAAGAAATGGGTTTTTATTACCTTACAGGTCTATTGCACCAGCAACCCTTTGTGCCTGCTGATCTCAGTTCTTTCTCCTCCTCTTCCAGAGGCTAGACTCGTCTTGCTAGAGCCAGCCTTGCAAGCACAGCACTTCCCTTCAGAAAGCTCACGTTCCCTTCTTTTATTTAATATTTTCAGGCTTTCATCAAAACATGTGTTCCTAAGCTTATGCTAGGAAGGGCACTGCACTTCCAATAAAAAAGTGCCTCGTGTACTTCCTTATGAGAACAACGTTCAAACATGTCTTATAAAAAGCAGAAGGGGGAGGGCCGGCCCCTCCTGCACGTGACTTCTCAGCAGCACACTAGGCAAGGGGATAAAAGTCTATAGATCTTTAGGGCTTCTTGCCAAATGTCAAATTCTCCTTTCTCTTTTTCTTTTTATTCCATGGTTACAGGTTGAATCAAATCATCGTTTTGATACAGGAGGGGTTTTTTTTAAAGTGTTTTGAAAACAGCTATACCTCTTCTTCAATCAGCAAGCATAAACTAGTCTACATTTTTATCATACGTCATTGCATCTTTTTTCCCAATCATGTTAAACATTAATTAGATAAGATTGATAGAATAGTTGCAACAGTGTCGTGGAATTGCTTTTGTAATTCATAGCCCAACCCTGTGATTTCGTTACCTGTATAACTAACCCCAAGCACGCATCCATTTTAAGAGGGATTTTCACAGTGCCAGAGATATTCCATTTTCAAAATATGCTTGCAGACAAAATTGCAAGCTAGGAGGGATCTGATGCACATTAAACAGCTGAAGAGGGGGAACACTTGCATTTATCTGCAGCAGAGAAATTGGTTTTGGAGGTACAGAGGGGTTTCTGACTGGGAGGAGATCCCTTCTTAGGAAGAAAAGCACTTGAGTCTGTGCCTTCGTCTGAGACTGTTGTACAGAAAAGGTCTGTCTGGTGCCTTTCCTGCAAAGGGAGGAATTTACTAGTAAAACCAGAAATATAAGCAGAGCCAACTTTAGCATTTCCAGGGAATAGCAGCTTGGAGTTCATGTATACGTTGCAGGCTTATAGAAGCTTTTTTGTTCATGTTCACTGAAGCTTTGTATTTCCTTCCTGCTTTCCTAGGGCAAACTGACCTGAGAGCAATAACAGCAGATGGAAAGCCTGTGTATTATGGATTATTAATGATCTGTCACTCCCTGGACTGCAAAAACTTTGTTTTATTTTCAAATGTATGCTGTACCCCAATGCAGAATATGCTTTCTCCAATATAGGCGGGGGGGGGGGGGGGGGGGGGAGTGGTATTGGAGGCCCGGAAAAGGGTAGGGTAGCCTGCTGGAAGCATGAAAAAAGACCTAAACAACCACCCTTTTAAAAGTGTGATACTGTATTTTATAGCACCATTCAGAAAGTGAGAGGACTGAGAAAAAACAAACTAATGTCAACTGTGCTCCATTTTTTCTATTCTATTCCAAATGATTGCATTGGTTTTCTCTGTTATATCATGACAAAACAGGCAAATATTGGCAGTTTTCCACTCAGCACTTGTGCTGACCTTATAATCAGAGCTGGATGTACAGGCAGCACCCCTACCTGTGGAGCAATGACTTCCTCTGACATACAGCTACTCACCCACTACATCAATTCCATCAGTTTTTGCCATTTCCCACCTCAGAATATCCCTCTGCATGAGCCATTCTGCTCATCAATTTTAACTGCTGAGAAAGCAAAACACATAGATTCTTTCAAATCCCTGGTGGTATTTCAGAGTGTGGCAGTCTATATTTGAAAATTGCGAGTCCTGGCTGCACACAGGAAAAGCCATAGCCAGTTTCCTGCCTTGGCTGGAGCTCAGGGTTCTTAACATCTCTGGATGGAGGGACCTGATTTTGTCCATTATGAAGCAGTATTAGGAACAGGGATGTTTCCAAGCATGTTACATCTAGCCTGGGCAGATGTAAGAGAAGGCTCACTCTGACCAGGACTCCTTTTTTCATTTTGGCATTAGCTCTTTCAAACAAACAGCACTGGGAATGATCCCAAAGGAGGCAAGAGGGAAGTAAAAGGGAAACTCTTATAGATATGATACAATACAATATACTTTTAATATGCTTTAATTATTTTTGCTTCATTGTACTTTTCTATTTTCCTCCTGCCACTTTGTCTGCCAAGGAAGGTTTATTTTAACAGCCTTTCCTGAAAGTAGATTGAAGAGCAAACATTCTGAATAACGGCAGTAAAATTCCCTGCTTTACAGGAGGTTCACATTTGGTTTCTCTTTTGATTCTCAGGCCCTTCACATGAAGACCCAAACTAGGTTCTCTGTCTTGCTTGTATTACGGATTTTGTATTATGGATTTTAATTTCCTGGAAAACCCTTGTATTCTCTTCTTTTTCTGTTGCCATGTCTCTTATCTAAATCCTCCAGCCCTTTTTAACTCTCATTTACCTTTAGCTAACCCAGCCAAACACTTGACATTGACTCATGCCGTTCTGGAAAGGGGATAAGCTGCTTTAAGGGTTATTTCTCCTCATTTCCCACCTTGGGCAAATTTAGACCAGTCATAAGCTAGTTTCGGTTTTACTTCTATTTACTTTCCAGCCTAAAATCCTTGATATCCCAGCGTTTGATTTGCACAGTCTGTAAAAGGACACTTAAAAATAAAACCATTGTTTCCACTGACTTTCTGAATGCCTGTGAGGATTGATTTTTACGATATGTACTGAGCCAAAAGTATAAGAAGATTTCCCTCCAAAGCTGGGAAGAGCTTGTAATATCTGCTGAGAGAAACTAGTTGTTTCCAGGAGGGAAAAATAAATCAAAGAAGAAAAAACCTGGTTCGAGAGATGGAAAGTTGAGGTTTGGCTTTCTCCTACCAGAAACAACTTAAGCATTTTTCCATTCTTAGTTGAAAAGATGTAAAGCAATTTCAGCATTTAGTTCTTGCCTTGCAAGTCTGAAACAGCAGAGGACAGCTTGACCAGGTTGTTCTACATAAAGGAGTTTTTTCTGACTGAAATCCAGTAACTGTCTCTTTCCTCCAAAGAGGGGTAGGAGAGATAAAAAACACAAACAGATCAAACCAGGCAGACAAATCTGCCTCAGCCATCAGCCAAACGTCAGAAAAGAGTTTGGCTAGCCAAAAAGGAGCTTTTGGCAATGCTGGGGGCCCTCAGGCGCCTGCACAACTTGGGCATGGCAGGGACCAACTCCAGGTGGGTCAGCTGTGTCTCCACACATCATCTGCCAAAGCAGACCAGTATCTATTCTGATGTGAAAGGCGGCTGCCACGCAGAGTACGGGCTTTCCGATCGCTTTGGTCCGTCAGAGAGATGGGGTGCTTGCAGCAGCCAGTCCCTCAACCGGGAGAGGGCAGGGAAAAGGAGTCGGGCAGCGACACCCGGCGGCGGCTCCACGGCTTGGGACAAGTGCCCTCAAACGAATTAACATAGAAATCCAGCCTCCTGCGTCCCGGCCAGCCCGGGGTGAGACGTGAGTCCGACGATGGCACCGCTGGAAAATAATGAGGCCGGCAAGGCGTAAAGGTCTTTGTCTCTTTTGCCTCAGTTGCCGCACCGATGCTTTGTGTGCATAAAACAGAGTCTAAGCTTTAGTGAAGATTAAGGAACTGAAAGACAGCTCTGTTTCATTCCAGGCACACACAGCTATGAAAAGCCAGATATGAAATGTGGAAAGGGAAACTGCATAAAACTACATTCGTGTTAAGGTTTGTTTCTGAGCAGTGCTGCTACCTTTGCTCATTTGGATTAGATGGGAAATGGTTTTTATTTGAAGTTACCGCATGATGCAGCTTTTTCCAAAAGGATTTTGTTTCTTCTTCTCATTGAGTATTGCAATGGAGCGAGTGGTGGGTGTCAGGGTGAGCTTTGTGGTCAAAGCTTTTGTTGTTTTTATTTTAAACCCTCTGGCTTCCCCCATCAGCACTGGAGCTCCAGGCCAGCTCTGACATGGTTTGGCTGGATGACACTGGACCAGACACCAAGGAAAGAGCTATTGTGGGAGACTTGCTGGGAGCCTCCCACTTTGCCCAGGGGTTTCATGTGAGTCCAGGCTCCCATCCTTGGTCCTGCAGCTCTGCCTGTGCCTGGCCATGTGCCTGTCACTCCAGACCCTGAGGTCTTTGCCTCATAGCTGCCTTCTCACTGCAGACATCTCTGGGAATCACAGGACTCCTGGCTGCACTTGGTTTGGATCACCGAACCCTCTCTGCTCGCCTTGCACAGGTATTGTGCGGCTGTGTCCATGAGGATGCTGCTCTGGACTGCTTGCTGTCACCCTCAGCTTCCAGCTCCTTCTCTTATTTCTTTTGCTCTGACAGCTCCCAGGCACTCTCTAGATCTTCATATTGTGCCATGAGTCTGTCAGTAGAAAAACAATTCTAGACTGTATTTCTTTCGGTACATTTAGTGGGAAAAATCCATGTCCTTTTATTTGTGTTTTATTTACAGTCATTGCCAGTCCAGTTCCTGACTGGCAGCTCAGCATAGCTCAGGTGGTATAAGGTAAAGACACCCTTTCCAGTGTGCCACTACCTTGTTTAAACCAGTTTGGGTTAAGATGCTGTAGCCTGTGATCTGCCCTGAGTGTTATGTATGTTTTCCAGAACCTGAGAGTCAGCATAACACAGGGTTTGAATATTGTCCTCTTTTCTCCCAGCCTTTTCAGTAAGACAGTAAGTACAGTTTGCCTAAGAGCCACCGAGCCCCAAATCCCTCTAAATAAGTTTTATTTAATCCTTTTATTTTTTGTAAGGCAAAAACCTCAGACCACAACATGTTTAAGTTTCTGAATTAATAGTGAAATATGAGATAGGCGTAGATTAAAAATCATAAACAGCTGTCTCCGGAAAGTATTTTCATATTTGAATTATCATTGGACTGGTAGCCTTTGGCATTAAATGTGCAGAATGAAGCCCAGTATCTAATAAAACAAAAGACAATATTAAATCATTGAGTTAGTATAAACCAGCCACTGGTGTACCTCCTTCAGCACAACACATTGATACAACTGACCATTCCCTGACAACTGTAGGAGCCTGTGGTGGAGCAGCTACACCCTCAGGGCTCATTCCACGTATGAGCAAAGCCTCATGCTGAAGTGATACCCAGCATGGAAATGGCCAGTGCAAAGCCTATAGACCTGCCTGGAAAACAAGTGGCATGCAGATCCTTCACCAGATGGGTGGTGAATTTATTCCCTCAGCAGTTCCGTGGTTCTGTCAAACCAGAGCATCACTGTACACATCTGGGGATGTGCATCTTGTGCTGCACTAGTGCTGCCACAAATCGCCCACCCACAAAAGAGTTTTTTTCCTGCTGTCACTGAGATGTTTCAGGTGCTTGTGTTATCTGCAACTGTATATTCCTTTCAAGCATACTTCTGCATACTTACATTGCACTGCTGTGTCCAGCAGGTCAAGGGAGGTGATTCTCCCCCTCTACATCACTCTCATGAGACCCACCTGCAGTCGTGTGTCCAGCTCTGGGCCCACAGCACAGGAAAGACACAGACCTGTTGGAGCAGATCCAGCGGAGGGCCACAGAAATGGTCAGAGAGCTGCAACATCTCTGCTATGGAGACAGGCTGAGTGGGGGCTGTTCGGACTGGAGAAGAGAAGGTTCCAGGGAGACATTGCAGCCTTTCAGGATATAGAGGGGGCTTGAGAGAGACTTTTTACTAAGACCTGTAGTGAAAGCGCAAGGGACAATGGTTTTTGAACTGAAAGAGTGCATATTTCAATCAGTCATTAAGAAGAAGTTCTTTACTGTGAGGGTGCTGAGACAATGGGATAGGTTGCCCAGAGAAGCTGTAGCTGTCCCATCCTTGGAGGTGTTCAAGGACAGGTTGGATCGGGCTTTGAGCAACCTGGTCTAGTGGAAAGTATCCCTGCCTATGGCAGGGGGTTGAACTAGATGATCTTTAAAAGTCCCTTTCAACCCAGACTATACTATGATTATTTCCATGATTCCATTTAATGGCTAATGACTTCATACACATTGAAGGAGTTTCAGCCAACTTCCTGTGTATGTTCTTCACGCATGTAGATAAAAAGGATTGGCTTAGATGTGCAGCTGAGATGGACACACAGTTACCACAGCGCAGCTGGCAGGGGGAGCTCGCTATCATGTACCTCAGCCCAAGGGAAAGTCTTAATTCTTCCTATTTACTACTGACATTTGAAGCTGTATGAACCCATCCTAGTGTAAGCACATGCAGGTTTTTTTTAACTTGTAGAATGGAAAATTTTCATGAGCTTCAGGTAGGAATTACGGACAGTGTTCTTGGACACTTGAGTCACTGTATCTAATAGTTGTGAAGGCAAAAATGGTTTTGAGTGGGAAGCATGGGACTGGAAACCACCAGCGGAAGGAAAAGCATACGAATGGAGGGGCTCAGAGGCTGATGCAGTTGCAGTTACAGTCTGTCTTGGTTAGTTATCCTCACAGGTCAAATGGAATAAATTCCTTGATTTCTCCAGGATTTCTCAGGATTTCTTCAAAAGAGCAGAATTTTAGCAAGACTTCCAGACAGAGAAATACAGTGTCACAATGAAAAGCACCCTAAAATGAGCTGAACTGCCGTGTTTTGCACAGCTACTAGTGGGTGGAAAAAGCCTTGGTGGATAATACAGATGGCAGATCTGTAAGCTTCAATAATTAAAAGATTAAGAATTTATAACTTTGTGTCAAATTAAGATAAGCATTCTCGAAGGAATATGTGGAATAAGATCCTTGACTTCCTGAGGAAGAAGCATGGTTTCTGAATTTCAGGCTATCTATTTTGTGCAATCCTTTGGGACTTCCTACATTTTTTGACATTAACAATAAAAGCTGCTCTTTCCATTTGAGTTAAAACCAACCATCTTTGTGCATAAGGGTCTTTCCTCCGAGACAGAGATACTGTGTTTCCAATCTTCCTACTTCTCTGGCATTTTTTAGTCCATTAATCATATGACTTAGCTCTCCTGTAGTGCTAAATCTCCAAAACTCCCTGCTACCATGAGGGCCTTCATTCTGTAACTGAATTTAAGTAGGTCCATCACTGGAAAACAGCAGGGCTTCCTGAAAATGTAAGTGGGTCTGAAGCCTGAGATTCAGTCCCTCCTGGTAATAGTGTTGTCCTCTACACATTTTTACAGCTGGAAACTCTAAGACGTAGATGATGGTAAGGAAGAGCCATCTACATCTGTCACAACTTTTGAAACCTCTAGTTGCCTAAGAGGGGAAAAGGAAGCCCTTGCTGAGCATTGTAATTTGCTTTACTGTCCTTTAAAAGCCACATATGAAGTTCTTTGTGACAATTATTTAATAACACTATTTACACAAATACAGACAAAACACTGACGGTACCTCATTCCCAATAAAAGTTGGTAACGGGTTTCCCAACAAACAGCTTTGATTAATACCTGAAATGTCCTTGAAGGGGAATATGGAACTGAAATGAAATGTGTTTTTTCCCCCAAACCAAATTGTTTTATTTTTTATCTTTGGATTAACATGTGTTCAGACATATGTTTTCAATTACACTGACGTATAACTGCCTTGCCTGGTGTTTCTTCACTTTACTGGAGTTGTAGTTTAGATCCCATTCTGTGCTCTGGTTTTGGTTTCTCAGAGACCTCTCCCCTCTGGCTGGGCTGGCTGGGAGATATATGGAGGTTATATGGGGCCATGCATAGCAATGCAGAAATACAGTTCAGTGAAATACTTATGGCTTCCAAAATAGTTTATTCAATGAAAAATTATCTTCAGCTCTCCATCCCAAGTTGGGAGAAAACAAGATTATAGAATCACAGAAAGGTTAGGGCTGGAAAGGACGTTAAGATCATCTAGTTCTAACCCCCCTGCCATGGGCAGGGGCACTTTGTACTAGACCATGCTGCCCAAGCCTCTATCTAACCTGGCCTTGAACACTGCCAGGGATGTAGCACTTACCACTTCTTTGGGCAACCCTACAACACAGAAGCTCTGTTTTCTATTTGTCTCAATTTCCATTCTATGCCCAAAGGTGCTGTGCCTTGTTACTGTGTTCTGGGTTCAGCAGTAGCAGTCATTTTTTTCCTTCTCAGTAGCTGGTGCAGCGTTGTGTTTTTGATTTTCGGCCTGGGGACAGCGCTGATAACACCAATGTTTTTAGTTGTTGCTCAGTAATGTTTAGTCTGACCAAGGACTTTCTGAGCCTCATGCTCTGCTGACTGAGGTGGGGAAGCCGGGAGGAAGCAGAGACAAGACACCTGACCCAAACTAGCCAAAGAGGTATTCCATACCACAGTATGTCATGCCCAGGATGTACAAACTAAGGGCAGGGACCCAGAAGGGGAGGGGTTTACTGCTCGGTCGGGCTGGGTATCGGTGGTGAGCGGTTGTATCCTCTTCCCTTCTTGTTTCCCTTGTCATTATTATTATTGGTGGTAGCAGTAACGATTTGTGTTATACCTTAGTTACTGGACTGTTCTTATCTCAACCTGTGGGAGTTGCATTCTTTCGAGTCTCCTCCCCATCCCTCCAGCAGCGGGGGTGAAGAAAGAGGAGGGAGGGAGTGAGCGAACTGCTTGAGTTAGAGCTGGGTTTAAACCAGAACATACTGCTTCTATTTTTGGCACAACATTAATTGTATTTTCTTTTCAGGGTGAAGAGGAATATGTATTTTGGAGATTAAGAGTGTTGTTTTGAGAAATTATACTGGGTGTTTACATTCATAAGTGTTCAAGATATAAAGTCTTACTTTCAGAGGTAACTTACAGTCTGCAATAGCCGACAAACTGAAAACAGAAATTGGGGTCCTAATTAGTTGTTAGAAGACTTTCTAAATCACTTCATTAGCAGGATATCAGCTGTAAGACAATTCTGTGCTGAAGTCTCAAGCCTCTCCATAGATATGATCAATTTGAATTTCAAAGTGGCTTTCAAGTTATTTTAAAAGAAATTTGCATATCTGTATGTAAGGACAACATTATATATTAAATTTTTCATAACTGAGGCTCCTAGGATTCCCAGGTGTCAGTGTTTCTCAGTGGGCTGTGTGATTTTGGTGGGGCTTTGCTTTGTTTTCTTAAGAGGTGGTAAAAAAAAAAAGAGATATGCAACAAGTTCTACACTCTGAAAAGAGATGCTGTTGAAGAGATTTTCAGAAAGCTGCCTGAGATTAGCTTTATAATGGATTCTTTAGATAACAAAAATAAATCTAGGTTTTAAATAAGCATTGCTTCTATGGTTAAAGCAATTTATTCTCATGTCTTACAGAAGCATGGCTCAATCCAGCTTTGGATATTAAAGAAATAAAGTTCAAAGATTCACTGTTAAATATTTAAAATTCACTTCTTCAGATCAAGAGCATCTAGAATTTGTCAGTAAGAACAATGCTATTAACCACATCAGGCTGCTATCAGTTTTCATACCAATCATTAATATTCAAGTAATATATATCGTGTGCTGGATGCTGTCCATATGCATGAGAGGACGTTTGTCTTTTCCTGAAGATCTTGGAGTCACTGATGAAAAAAAAGCATTTTATTTGCTGAATCCTGAATAGGGCCTTCAAACATCTGCATGCTGTTAAACAACACAGAAAATAATAATGGCTATAAAAATAAAGCAATGAGCTGTAGCTTCCTCCATACCTGGCTTTAAAGGCACAGGGCCCCTTCCCCACAGTCACTGAGACTTTTGTTTTTAAAGATTAATCTCTTCACACTGGAGCCAACAACAGGCTTATTTTTGTACTTGTATCACAACAGAGAGAAAAGAGCAGCTTGCTAATAGTTCTTATTTGGACTGCAGTCCCTGCAGCCTGATTAAGATCTTCAATTGCATTTTTTCATCAGGAGGAGTATGAACACCTGGCTCCCCACATCCAAATGCAGCCCCAGCTGCTGCTTTCCTGCTCTGTCAATAGATGTTTCTGTGCCGGTAGGACTGATAGCAATAGTTTTCCAATGACAGCATTTCCCCTAGTGCCTTATATGTTCTGCCTGTAAACCCTTTGGAATAATATTAAGATGGATTCAGCCCATTTGTGGCAGAAGGGAGGATAGAATGGGGGAACTAGGCAGGAGGAAGAAAGCAAGAACCCAGACTGCTACCTGTTTAATAGCTGGACAAAAAGCATGCACCATACAGCACTGGTTTATTTAAACTCAGTATGGTGATTTTGATCATGCAGCTGTCTTGCCACTATTGCAATGATGCAGTGTCAATGGGTGCATACCAGCACTGAAGTCCACGTGTACCACCTTCTGTAGAGATCAGCAATCCTTAACACAAAACCTTAGCAGATGAGACAAAAAAGAGGTGTGGGATGCATTCACAGAGGTCACAGAGTGTATCGGAGACAGAAATGGTACCGTCTCCAAGTCTAGAATATTTCCTGTTATCTCCGCTGCAGCTCCCCACAGCAGAGCCAGCTTGATTACTCTGTGAATTAGGATTGCTGCTGGACTGCTAGTCCTAATCACAGCCCAAGGGCAACATGACAAATAACATCATCTACCACTTTATTTGGTGCAATGGGCAATAATTTGACAAGTAAAAATTGATTTTCCTCTTACAAACGCCACATGAGCAACCTGGACATCAATGAAACATTATATTTCTCATCCCTTTCTTACTGGCGAATTCACTGGGAATTTCCCCTTCTTCCCCCACTGACAAATCAGCTCTAGCAACTACCCATCTGCAGCTTGAAAGATCTCTGTACCACTGCTCATCATAACAAGGCAGTCAAATTCTAAATGGCATGTAGCACAGTGATTTCTTTCATTTGTCTTTATTTTGTTCTAAAGCCAGCGCTGTTACCTCCTGAGGACTTTCAGGAAATGTGCTGTGGTGACTCAAGTAGGAGTCTGGAAGGAGGCTGGGAAGGTGAGCAGTAGTTGGGATGCTCTACCAGGAGAGTAGGTTTTGCCTCACTCAGCGAATTGCAAGGTAGAATCTCTGGGAATCAGCCATGAAGCAGAAAGACACTCAAGAAATCTGTCTGATTTATAAAGAGAAGTTCTAGAGAGCTCAAAGACGCATCATCCCATTGTGGAGGAAGACAAGGAATTTTACAAGCTGCGTTTTATGCTCTGACAAAAGAGAACTTTTAAAAGCATTGCTTAGGTACCTGGACACTAAACACAGAAAGCCAAAACTCAGCTTGAGAAAAAGTCAGCAAAGAGCATTAAGGAAATGGCTGGTTATAGAATCATAGAATAGTTAGGGTTGGAAAGGACATTAAGATCATCAAGTTCCAACCCCCCTGCCAGGGGCAGGGACACCTCACACTAAACCATGTCACCCAAGGCTATGTCCAATCCAGCCTTGAACACCGCCGGCGACGGAGCATTCACAACTTCCCTGGGCAACCCATTCCAGTGCCTCACCACCCTCACAGGAAAGGATTTCTTCCTCATATCCAGTCTAAACTTCCCCTGTTTAAGTTTGAACCCATTACCTCTTGTCCTCTCACTACACTTCCTCATGAAGAGTCCCTCCCCAGCATCCCTATAGGCCCCCTTCAGGTATTGGAAGGTTGCTATGAGGTCTCCGCTCACCTTTCTCTTTTCCAGGCTGAACAGCCCCAACTTTCTCAGCCTATCTTCATACGGGAGGTGCTCCAGTCCCCTGATCATCCTCATGGCCCTCCTTTGGACTTGTTCCAACAGTTCCATGTCCTTTTTTATGTTGAGGACACCAGAACTGCACACAGTACTCCAAGTGTTGGTGAGGAGGGGGTGGTTGAAATACCTTGACTTTTGGGAGGTTTCCGTATGGTGTCTCCTATAGCATTCTCATCTGGAAGGTAAGGAATATAGGGTAAACAAAGGACTGCTGGAAACTGGCTTAATTGCAGACTCTGAGTATAGTGATCAGTGGCTCATCACCTCATTCCATCGTGGCTGGAAATGGGCAGCCCAAGAGTCAGTACAGGGTCTGATACTGCTGTTCAACACCTTTAGTAGTGATCAGGAGGAGAATAGAGAGTACACCCTCAGCACCTCTGCAGGGAACACCGTAGTAAGGAAAGTGGAAGAGACAAATGGTGGAACCTCAATCCAGAGAGACATCAATAACCTCAAGAAAGGGACAGGCAAAGACCCATTGTGGAACCTCAGCAGGGACGTATGTAAAGTTCCACACCAGGGCAGCAACTGGTTGAGCATCTGCATTCTGCTGAAAAGGACCTGGGGGTTGTGATGGATGCCTGATTGAATATGAGCTGTCAGGGCGCTCTCACTGCAAGCAAGGCAAACTGAAGAGTAGATCATATTAGGAGAAACATGGTGAGCAGACCACACTAAGTTTGTGTCTCCTCTGCTCAGTGCAGCTGAGCCCACACCTGGAACACGAAGTCCAAAGAAGGATGTGGAGAAACTAAGAGGGTCCAGCAGAAGGCTACCAGACGGTAAGGAGCATAAAGCTCATGTCCCATGAAGAAAGATTGAGAGAGATGAGCATGTTTACTGTAGCAAGGAAGAGCCTAAGTTGTTACCTAATAGGTATCCAAAAAACCCTTGAAAGGCAGAGCCACTCTTCAATAGTGATTGAACAGAATAGTGAATGTCTGCCGGCACTAAGCTGTAGCTATCTTCCATCCTGACTCCTGGATAGACCATGGACCTATGTCACAGCCTAATCTCTGGTCCTATCTCCTCACCAGGCTTTCTGTATGGACCCTGAAGCTGGTTTATCGTAACACCTGGTCAGGGGCTGTAAATGGACACTGCTCAGGCCCTGTGGGACTGTGCAGGAGCGATGGGTGGGTGAGGGCACTGGTTGTGCTGTGGTGGCCCTTGGCTCCTGCTTTGTTCTTGCTCAGGGAGTAATTTCTTCCCCTGTTGGTCCTAGATATCTCATGGACCTCTGCTTTCAAGGCCAGAATCAACTAATTGTGTTATATACTCATATCTTCCCTTCAGCACAAGAAATAAATCTTTGCCTGGTTGAACCTTTGACACTAATAGCCTTTGACTGAATGAATGTATTTACCAGGAAAGCACATGCTTCTGGGGATTTCTTTGCTTCAGGTATTTCCCCTGGCTGAATCAAGGGTGATGCTCAAATGAGATTGGACTTCTATCTGAAACTTTAAAGAATTTTACTGAATGAATGGCTATTTTACAGAATATTTTGTATTTTAAATTGTATTTATTGTTTGACAATTTCTGCTTGTTTTAAATCTTGCAGCTTCATTCTATAGCTTACCTTGTGATTAAAAAACCACAAAATCTTACTCAGTAGCTGTTGCAGCAGTTGAGCATGGAGCATTGTGAATGGTCCTTACTTCTTGATGAGAGTGAATTTGGATGCCCACCAATTGCTTCAATGCAAATTAACCGTTTGGCTACTGATGACAGATGTTTGGAAGGGGAGGGAATTTGCAAATTTCTAAAGCAGAATCAGTCTTCTCTGAGTGAATTATCACTTTGATGTCACAAAGCACTGATGTCTGAGGAAGTTCAGTCACTTCTCCTTCCTTTCCTATGTGCCCCAGAAAGCTGGAAGGGAGAGGCACAGAGAAAAATGAAGAAAAAGAATCACTTTTCTAGAAAATGATGAGATACTTCTGTCCTGCAATCTCCCTACCTATGCCCTATTATGAGTACCTTCAAAACTGGTTTCATTCACAAACAGACCCCAGGACAGCAACCCAATGTCTCTCTCTCTCTTTGCAAATTCTTACTTTAAAAGCTCTATTTCCCTTGTTTTTCACAGTGGCTTGCAGCATGGTGTGCTAGACTCCAACCTTGTGCGGAAAGCAGGGCAATAGGTTCATGTCTTCTATGAAACAACCACCTTTGGAATCCAAATTGCACCCAAAGCCTTTGCTGTCGCTCTCTCAGACCTGCAGCAACTCCCTGTCTTATTTAGATGGGAGTTGCAAGTGTTCTTGTCATTCTCAAGTCTGGAGTGTTGGCACTTAAATGTGGTCTTTCTTCTGCTGAAGTCTCATTTACAGCCTAGAGTTCAGCTTAGGAAATTCCATAGCTGGGTAAGGATGTGTCCAAAGACATATCAAGCTTTAGGCACCATGGTTTTACAATCATGCTTTAGAGAAATGAAATTCTTTACTGAATTATTATGTGGACAATGTGTCACTGTTTCAAACACAGCTTATCCAGAAAAGCTAGGTGGAGATTCCTGAGGAAGAGATGACCTGAAACAGAAGGTAACAGTAGAGTTATTACTGCAAAGCTTAATGCTTTAAGATGAGCAGTAGGACTATTACTGCTGTAGAGAAGCAGGAAAAGCAGAAAGGTGAAAATAACTGTAGTGGAATTTAGTCACATCCAGAACAGTGCATTTTGAGATTTAAATCATCCAGATCTTCTCTTTCAGCAACAGAGTGACACCTTTACGTCCCTTTTCCTCACACAGGCACAGCAGGGCAGTAGTGCTGCGCTGCTTTGCAGGGGTCGTGTCCTGACTGGGCACTCCAGCTCTCTGTGCCAGGCTCCATCTCAGCATCCATGATGCTGTGATGAGAAGCATGGTGGCTGAAAGCATGGTGGGGAGGCTTCTCAGTTTTGGTGTAGGGGAAGACCCTTTCTTTGGGGTTTTCCACTGTGAATTTGGCCTTTTATTCAACCAGGCGGCCTCATCCCCCAACAATATGTTTCTTAACATGGCATGGGATTAGTAAAATTCTTAGAGAGACCAACCTCACTTCTAAGTGCTTTAATTTGCTGTTTACTAAGGTGACACAGCTGCTTTTAGAATCATAGAATTGACTAGGTTTCAAAAGACCTTTAACATTATCACGTCCAGCCGTCCCGCCAGCACTGCCAAGTCCACCATTAAACCATGTCACTGAGGGCCTCATCTACACGGTTTGTGAAGGCTGCCATGGACGGTGATTCCACCACTTCCCTGGGCAGCCTGTTCCAATGCCTGAGCACCCTCTCGGTGAAGAAATGTTTCCTTATATCCAATCTAAACCTCCCTGGGTGCAGCTTGAGGCTGTTACCCCTTGTCCTATCACTGGTTACTTGGTAGAAGAGACCAACCCCCACCCCAGTACAACCTCTTTTCAGGCAGTTGTAGAGAGTGATAAGGTCCTCCCTGAGCCTTCTTTTCTCCAGACTAAACAACCCCAGTTCCCTCATAAGAGTTGTGCTCCACACCCATATTTTGATGGCTTACTGAATGTCGGGGGGACTCAGTAAAAGCAGGGCCCAGGCTCCAAGGATGCGCATAATTTTGATTTATATTTTTTAATTTTTATTTTAGCTTTATTTATTAATTTTTACTTCAATTTCCTCGGCAGAGCCCCCCTGCCAGGCTTGCACTCCCCAGGCAGTGGTGCCCGCGGCGCCAGGTGGCGCCATGGCGGCGTGGTCCGCCGCGGAGGACGCGGAGCCGCTGCCCGGTCGCTGAGGGAGCCGTCGCCCGAGGTCCGGCCGAGACACCGCTGGGACCCGCCGCGGGCCGAGCCGTGGGCAGGAGTCATTCACCCGGCACGGAGGGGCCGGTCACGGGTTCCCCTGTGTGTGCTGCGGCTCCGCAGCCCGGCGCTGCCTCGGAGAAGCTGAGGCGCCGGTAAGGGGCACTTGAGGCCGCAGGGCCGCTTTGGGTTGCAGGCAGGATCTGGGGGTACTGGTCACTTGTGAGTGTTGGCTGATGCTTTTCCATAAAGACAGAGCGTACTTCTGCTCACGCCTCCGCACACAGGTCCTACTCCCCAACAGACCCCCCAGCACCCTCCCTGGGGACCACTGAAACCCACAGCCTTTCCCTTTCACACTGGGATGCAAACTAGCAGAGAGTGTTTGGGAGGAACTATCTATATGGTGAGTCTGTTTTAGGAAGACAGACTTTGCCTTTAGTGCCATTTGCTATTGGGAGACAGGAGAGAAAGGGGAGACCAGGTGCTTATCTATTTATTTATTTATTTATTTATTTTCATTGGAAAGAAAATGTCACCTTGTTTTACCTGTCTACCTACAGTCTGCTTTCCCAGCCCCTCTCCTGCTGCTCTCACACTCCATGGTTGTTGCTGGCGTAACCCCATGCCCACTCAGGCCTTGTGCTTCGTTGGGTTGTTTCCAATTGTAGTTTGAATCCCAACACCACAGATTTCCAAGGATGGAATTCTGCCTTCCTCACACACACGCCCCAGCTAATTTCTACAAAGCTGGAATAGCAGCTAATCAGTCACGAAAATACAAAGGAACTTCCTCATAGGATGGTGGAGTGGAGAAGACGTGTGGAAGAGCAAGCCTGGGGAAGGATTGCACAATACCTTCACTGCCCATTGCTCTGCATGGTCTTCCCTCATCTTCGCTGGAGGCTCGTGGAGTGCTGCCACAGGCACGTGAAGTGTCCTACGTCAGTCCATTTCAAAACAGTTTGGTCTTGCTCTGAAGTGTTTATGTGATGCAGTTTCCTTTGCCATACAGGACCTGATGAGTGTTTGCCTGGAGTAGGATGTCCAGCAGCATAAGATGAGCATTGGTTTTGCTCTTACTCTGAGTGGTGGTTCGTGTCTACCTGTGCTCTAGTTTCACTGTCAGTCTAACCGGTGTCACTGCCACCATGAGATGCAGCCAGTTCCTTGGCTCCCACACCCTATTTGCTGGCACTACGCTTTGTGAGATTGCATTCTAATGATCGGATCCAGATGGAAGCCAGGAGAATAAAATGGAGGGGGGGAAATGTTAGTTTTCAGTGAGATCAATTCCTTGCTCCAAACACTCAAATAAGCAAAACAGAGGACTTGGCCCAGGCACAGGAACAAACAGTGTGGGCAAGGAGGGAACACAGTGTCCACATCAGCTAAAACTGCAGCTGGAAACTTGTGTGTCAAAAGATAACCCGAGGGCTCTTGACATGAAAGTTGAGACATAATCCTCCACACCTAGGCATTTCTGGTGTTACCCAGTGAGCTGCACATGGAGGAGCTGCTAGTGGCGATAGCAACACACGTTCACAAAGTGTTTTTTTCCTTAAAATGCATACTCACAACTCTTTTTTTCATAAAGAAAGAAAGGAAGAAAGAAAAACCACCCCAAACCAAAACCCCCAAACATGTCAGTTTTTAAAATATGACCATTCTATTCCTGGATTGTTTTTCTAGTGCTGCACCATTAAATGGAGAAGTCTTTTCCACTTCCTCTTCCCCTCTCCGCTTCCTGCAGCAATATACAGATGGATCTTAGAGAGAGGGGAAAGGTGACCTGTTGATTCTTGTGAAGATGTTGCTTTTGTTCTTCCTTTGCTACTAGATTATATGATGAAAGCAGATGTTTCTTCTCTTTACACACACTGTATAGTCTGTCTAAACATAAGGAATACAGCACTTCTGCAGGCAGTGCAATGTTTCATCCAAGGCTGGAGTTACCTTTATCATGAGGCAGTTATTTGTGGTAGATACTTTGATGAGAACTTCCTCCAATGTCCTGCAACATCACAGTTCGGGATTTAGTTAGCTTCTGTTTCCACTGTAAATGTGAAATTTCCAAGATTCTGTAAAGTTATTAAATGAATAAATGAAAAAGTGGGTGTGAGACATATGAGTTCATCTGCCTTGCTTGTCTTTCCTGCATGTAAAACAATTGCATGCCCATTTGTTTCAGAGATCTATCTACCAGCCAGTGATTCACATGTAGGGAATAGCTTTTGCAGCAGATTAAGTACTTTTATCATCTCATGAGGGGAAATACAAAGAGTTTTTAAAGAATGAAAGCAGACAATAGATTTTACTTTTTAATCCAGGTAATGTTTGTTGCTGAGATTTTGTTATAATCATTTGTAAGTTGGGATCTTCTTTTTTCTAGTTTATAATGTAGCAGCTGTGACTGCCTGACATAGGAAAGAGCTCTCCTTGGGGAGATAAGAATACCAGAGTGGGCACTGGTTTTGTGAATATGTATGCTAAGGATATGTGAATATTGGCAGGTGGAAAACATTAGAGTATCGCTTGACCAGAGTCATCAGTGCACTGGCAGGAAAAATCCAAGTCCAGATTAATATGTTCATTTAAACAGTTACACAGACTTTAAACCTTGAAAGCATTCGTACCAGCAGTCAATCATGTTTCTCATTTAGCAGTTGCATTTCTCCACAGGACATTCCTGAAATTTTTCAGGGAAATATCTTTGGCTTTTATTTAGAGTTAATTTTTTGCTAACAAAAATAACCTTTATGTTTTTCTCTTGCTTTATACGTTAAGTCTGGAAAATCTTGACTCCTGAGCACCAGATGGGTTAATGCAATAACATTTCTTACTGAAGCAGCTGATAGTGTCCAGGTGCTACTCTGACTAGTACTCGACGTCAGTGACACTCTCCCCTCATCTCAGCAGTTTTGGATGGCAGTGATACAGCCCCAAAGGCCAAGCCATGGAAGCTAATTCACTGCCCAAGGCATCTGCTCCTTGGCAAGCTCCATGGGCATCTGCATAGGTGGCTCTGCAGAGCTTTTCTTTGTGTCACATGGCCAGGTACCTGGGGGCGCAGCAAGGGACCTGCTTTGCTGTCTTTCTTTCTTCCTTTTGGTTTTCTGGGGCTTCCTGAATAAACCAAGAGGCGTTGTCTTTATAAGGAATTGGCAGTACATCCCGTATGTCCCTCTATTGTTCATGCTGGGATAATCTGCGCTGAAACAGGATCTTTGTTTCCGGCACCCCTGTCTCTATCCCTGTGTGCAGGCTGAAGTCATAACCCTCTCTGGGCATCCTTAACGTCGGTTACTCTAGAAGCAATTATGTTTTTGTAGACAGCTGTTTATAATTTCAGGTCTGTGAGGGAATGAGTGACAAATTTAAAGAAACAAAGCTACTTGGGAGACTTTACCCTATTTGCTGGAAAGAAGTAAGGAAAGTTTGGGGAAAATAAAACAGCTAGAGGGCAGGGAGGCATCACAAGAAGTGGGTAGTTGCAAAATGAACCTTATAAGGGAATTGCTGCTTGGCCTCACCAAATTTAGAGGACTAGACTTAGGCATACTAGATGATTGTGTTTTGTATCAGTTTTAGGCAGGAAGCAGGATGAAACAGTTCTGTGGCTCTTGTAATAAGCTATGAGGTGGATAAACCATGTGCTATTTGGTTTTTTTAAGGAATGGAAAAAAGAAGTTCCCCCTGTTGCCATTCACCAGCAGGATGGCAGCATTCACCTTTCCTCCCCCTTGCCCCGGCTCATCTTCTGCCAGATACTTTTCCTCCCCACTTCTGAGGCTCAGCTCCCCTTTTTTTCACCACAGGTCGCATGCGGTCCCTCCCAGTCCTTCCAGTGAGGTGATGGGTGACACAAGACATTGGGGTTGTGTGTTTCATGTTTTTATCTGCTGTTCTTTGATTTCTAGTGACTGTTTCTCCAGGCTTCCCAGTGTTGCTGCCCTGATGTGGGACCTTCACAGGCTGAAATCCCTCTAGAGTGTCCCTGTCCCGGTGTGGCTTGCCTTCTCGAAGAGTGCATCCCAAGCCATGCCCCCAGTATTGTTTCCCTCCATGTTCTCTTAATGCTTCTCTTCATATGTCTTCTTCATGTTTCTCTTGTGTCTCTTCACTTGTCTCCAAACACATCTCCTCAATCCTCTCCCAGTGGCTCCTAATCATGCTGAAATATGTTTGACTGAAGGTGCCACATGTTCCTTTGGTTGGAGTTTTGGCTCACTATGGGCTGGTCCCGTCTGTTTCAAAGCCACAGGAGGCAGCTATGACTGGCCCAGGGCAGTTCATGGCCTTCTTCCACACACATCATTCCCCACAGGCCCTGCCACTGAAACATTGCCAGTTTTGTGCCCAGTATGCCTCCTTTTCCCAAACCCTGCCAGTTTTGCCCAATATACCTCCTTTTTTGTCTCTGCTCAGCAACCTGCCCGCTTCCTGCAATGCACTGTTGGCTTGTCTCTCTAGGTTATCCCAGGATTTACTTGCAAGCAACACTACTTTTAAAGCATCAGTTTTTATCTTGTCTGAGCCACATACTGGAAAAAAAAAAATAACTTGCACTTCCACTGTATTTTTAATGTAAACTCATAACCCTTGTGGTGAAAAACAAAACCTTCAAAATGTAAACTGTAGAAGGCAAATAAAAAAAAGAAATATTATGGAATTATTTTTGCCTCTTAGCTTTTGGAGCCAATTCATAATATGTAAGCCCTAAGGGTTTGCAATACCATGGAAGGAGCTGCTTCTCTGTGTGTCCATATCTGCAAAACTATAATAACCTCTGTAACTCTTTTGTGTTACATCCCTACCAAATATGTTAGTTTACACTTCAGCACATTTTTGTCTGATTAGATCACAGCCGACAGTGCTCTACAAACTACGAGTTGAATAGATACATACCCACACTGGTAAGAACAGATCTGCTGCAAAGCATCGTCTGCAGCAATGAAGGAAAATTTGGATTTAAAAGAAAAAGTGCTACTGATGTTGCCCTTTATAGACAGTATCATGGGAAATGAAAATGCTCAGAATCTCAAAGTATAAGCTCTTCATTTTGTGTCTCTTCTGCAAGCCATTTTTCTTATGAAATATCTATCTCTGCGTTTCCCCTCATAATGCTGTCTTTACCTTCCTTCACCAAGTACAGAAGTTTCTCAATGTGCTTGTCAAGCATAACTCAACTCTAGCTCATTCAGGGAGACACCACTCATTTCGGTCCCTCACTTCAGTAGCTTCAAGACAGCCAAACCTTTTGTCCATTAATGCTATAAAGCTATTTACATCTGAAATCGTTGATCAAGAAACTGATTTCAATTCCAGGGAAGACCATAGCTGCACTTTAAACTTCCTGCCAACCCATGAAGATGGGTCTTTTAAGTCTATGTTTTGCCTTCAAGTTTTTTGTCAGATGTTGAAGCCTTTATCATCCAAACAGTATAGATTCAAAGTTTACACACTGTAGCAGCATATATAACTATAGCAGTGTTTAAGTGAGGAGGCATGCACCAGGCAGCTTACAACTGCTCCTCTTTGCTGGAAAGAAAGGCACCATAGCTCAGCTTGGGGCCTTGCAGGAGAACATCAGCACAAAGGTAAGTCTTCATGAATAAACACAATGTTATCAGATCTTCCCTGCTCTTCCTCAGGGGGTTGTTATGCCTATACCTGTGGAAGCAGCCTCTGGAGAGAAGGATTTGCTTTCCTTTATTCACTACTTAAAGCCAACTCAAAGGGATATTTACTTGTGATAGCCACAGGGGTGTGGCAGCCTCTCCTTGTGTTTCTCTTAGGTTCCTTGGCCTCAGCCTCTGTACACCTTCTAATGGCAACACAGCCCCTTCCTGTAGATGTGAGGGGAGGTGTGGAAAGACAGATGTGAAAGCATACAGAAGGGTGGCTGGTGCAGAATTCAGCCAGGCTGCTGCAACATCACTTTGAATCAGTTTCAGCGCACTCACCCAATGAATCTATAGTTAATTTAGATGTATGGAGAGGGAAGTCAAGGTTGAAGCTTAAACTTGGAGCTGTGTGCAACTAAGAAAAGTGTGTTTTGAAAGGTAGAAAAACCACCTTGAAAGGTTATGTGGGAAACTGTAGGTTTTCAGGGCTAAATTTGCCAAACCTGGTCAAGGGTAAATGCATTTAAGGTGTTCTTAAAATTCAGGTGGCTGATTTGACGTGGTTTAATGAATTTTCGTGTCCTCAGTCTGCATCGAACTGTTGTAAAACCAGTACAGACCTGAAGAATAAACAAGACCTAAAAGAAGAAAAAAAAGAAATCTCAGTAGTCTTTTCTTTGTCTTTAGTTAGTCAGGAATTATTTCCTCTGTGCAGTAGGTGTGGTCCATCACAGAAATACAGAGCAGCAGAAAAAGCTTTTCAAATGTGAAGACTGAAGAGAGGCCATACTGTCCTGAGTATTAGATGCCCTGACAAACAGATCATTAATTCCAGCTTTTGAAGCCAATTAAATATGGAAAATAATCTGGGTGTTTGTATGAAAAAAGAAAAAGTATGCAAGGGAGTGCTCTGGAGACTTTGGGAAGTTGAAGTCAGACTTGCAACTTCTGAAGCCCTGATTCATGGTTCCTGAATGTGTGGGTTTGCTGATGTGGTCAAAGATTTGACCCTTTAAGCATGAAAGGCAAATCATCTCCTGGGGGACTCTGTCATGAGGCGTGCCTTGCTTGTGCAGCATTTTGGAAGCCCAGAAGCTCTATGTTCCCAATGTATATTTGTGTGTGGGGAGACGTGTCCCCATTTTGTTAATTCTTTTAACACCCTGATAGCTATCAAAGCAGTAGTTTGTACCTTACTCCTTCCTAACCACCTATTTTCTATGTTGACTTTGCAGCAACGTGCTGTTATTTTCTCCCCTCTCTGGGAGATGTCACCTGGCTCTTCCACGTTCTTGCCAATGTCCAGGCTGTTCCCAAGCAGTAGTCATCAGAGGAAGACTTTATTTGCAGGGGTGATTAAGTGACTAACCCGAGATCAAACAGCAGGGCAGTAGCCGAGGCAGGAACTGAAATCAGTCCTTCTGACTCAAGTTTCTCTTGGCTACAGCCTCCGGGTTACATGGCAAAGCTCATTTGTGCTGTAAGTTTCAGCAGTTGCTGAGACAAAACTTCAATTTCTTTCCCCAAGATACCATATCTGTGTCATCCTGTTCTCTGCCTACTAGGAAGCAGCTTCTCAGCATTTGACTTTAAAAAGGGAAGGCAAGCAGGAGATGTTTCTAAGTGGTTGCACTCTTTTGATCGATGAGAGAGGTGAGCCAGAGTGTGTTCCAGTGACCTCCTGCTATATAAAAGCTTGGCCTGCCTGTCAGGACTTCTGGCTGCTGAGTAGCTGTGAGTCACAGCCTTTACCACTTGGATTCGATGCGGTTTTTTACATCAGATGCTGCGGAAACGAGGTGGCCTCTCAAATATTTGCATTGCTTGGCAAGCTAGGGTAAACGGGGGTGGATTCAGGAAGTTCTGGCAAGGGCAAGCACAGCTGGTGTTAAGGTCTTTGCAGGGCTCCTTTGTGTGTGTCCGTGTGTGTGTGTGTGTGTCCGTGTGTTTGTAGGAAAATAGTGAGGCCCCTTGATTTTTTTCTAGCCAGGGTTCCTGGGAAAGGATGAGTAATCTGGAGATTTCCTGTGACTTCTGGAGTGAAGAAAAAAACCTATCGCCTTTTGGGGGAATCTGCTTGGATCTTCCACCATCCCAGTTTTTCCTGAGTGGCACAAAAAGCCTCTCCTCTGCACTCAGCGCTGCATTGATTATCACTGCCCAGCAGCCAGTGGATACTGCTGAGGAGCAATACGAGCTGTACAGTGCAAATACTGTTCTCTGCCCTTGTTTGTCTGGAAAGCTCAGCATCCAAACCGTGTATTTCCTATTGCCTCCTTGTATGTGTGCCTCAGGAACCTAACTGTAGGGCACAGGTACCAGCGTTCTAGGTGTTCCTGCTGGGGATGCTGGGAATGATTCCCTTTCATGTCTGAGAGCATCAGCTCTGTGAGGAAGGGACTATGTGGCTGCAGATTGTTTTGCCCAGCACCTAGCATGGCTGGGTTCAGATTCACCGCTGAGTCAGCTGGGTGATGCTTCAGTGCAAATGAGTAAAGAGTAATGACAGAAGAGATGTGGGGGGTTCCTGTTGGCTGAGGAAGAAAGGAGTGAGGTACCACGACTCTGAGGTTACTGCTATTTGTTATTTGACTTGCAATACCGCCTGCAGACTGCCTTCAGGGACAAGGGCTCTCTCGTGAGAGGCACTTGCAGGTAGCAAAGGCAGAGCCATTCCCCACCCTGAAGAAGGGCGTTCTCCGACTGTGCTGAGTTGTTCGAGCCCTTTGAGAATGGGGATGCTGTGATGACACAGGGGCTGGAGGGCGAAGCAAGAGGTGTTGCTGCAACTGAAAGCCATGCATAGGCAGTTCAGACATCAGGTGCATGTCCAAAGGACCTGCTTCTGTTATTTCTAGATGCTCATCACCGCTGTTTGGCCACAATTTTCTCTAACTAGTATTTCTTGATGTGTGTTTAGCCATTTGATGTTCTGAGTGCTTTACAAATATTATGTAATTAGGTAAATAACTCTCTATTTGCACAGGCAATTGCACAACCACATGTTCAAAATTCAGCCTTTGGAAATGTAGCCTCAACTGAAATCATCAGCACTCCTAACTCTCCCAGCTGCTCTTCTCAAAGTGATCTTTAGTCCCCTTGCCCCCTAACTGACTGTGATGATTGTAATAAAATGAATACAGCCTGGGCATGTTAACTGCTTGCCTTTGAAATGTAAAATAAATGGAAAGTAAGGGGTGGTAGGGAGTACATGATTTGGATTCCAGTGTCAGCCTCTTTGTTAGATATGCTGGCTTTTAGTAGAAGAAAATCAGTGCAAGACAAATAGCTGTGTCCCCCAGTGCTTGATCTCCAGTTGCTGACAATAGAACAGAGGGCTCAGAAACAATTCTCATGATTTCTTCACTTTCTCACAAGCCTCAGTGTTGTGCCAGGCTGAGGCCAGGAAAGAATTTCTCCCTATGACTGCCTGTTGAGCCACTGGCACAAAGCTCAAGACTTATCTCCCTACCCCAATCCAGGGTGTTTTTGTTTGCTGAATTGTTTATTTTCTTAATTTCCCCTCTTCTCGCTCACAGGTTAAATGGTTCCCACAGAGTGCAAGAAAGGGTTATTGAAAGCAGCAGGTCCACTTTTGAATATTGCACTTCTGGTAAATCTCTGATCCAGCATCTAGTGGTTAACCACTGATACAGGAAATGACATTTAACGTTTTATCACTCAGCCAGAAATGGAAGAACAAGGCAAGTCTGTACGTGGTGAAGATGGATCATTGCCTGCTACCTTCCCCTTAAAGGCATATCATGCCATTTAAAAGGAAGTGATTTTCGAGCTGGGACTTTCTTCTCTCTTTGTGTACCTTTCTGCTTAAGGCAGAATAAAGACCTGGAAAACAAATCCCCTTCTTCCCCCCTCCCCTAGGTTTTGCCTGTTAAAATAGGGGTGATGGCCTTATAAACAACTTAAACCCTCTTTCCTGCTCTTTTGTGTCTTTTGGAAGTGTATCCCAGACCCTGGAGGAAGCTGGGGGGTGACGCGGGACCGGGGGGAGGAACCGGTCATGGAAAATTCAGGTTTCAGTAGGTGGCACTCTCTGCTCTGACTCCAGGCTCTGCCTGTCCTTGGCATGATGTGCTCTGCTTGGTCGTGGCAATCGTGAGCAAACGTGCTAAAGCAGTAAAGGCTGAAAAGAAAACAGTAAAAAAAAATATCATCAAAATACGGGGCCGGAACTTCAGCAAGTATAAATTATTGTGGTTTATTGATTTCAGTGTAGCTGCATTGGTTTACAGCAAGGGGTACCTGCCTGCTGTCAGCACAGGCTAACCGCTGACGTCGTGCTTTCTGTCTGAGATGCTAAAGCTTCGTGTGATTGCAGAGCGCGTATTCAGGAAACGAGCAAGCAAGCTCCAAAGCTAAATTGTATGTCACAGTCCAGCTAAATCTCAGAAGACTGCCAAATCTGCCTGTATAAATTCTAACAGCTTCGGATGTTTTCATTGTATATACCGGGCTGAAAACAAAACAGAACAAACAAACAAACAAAAAAACCAACCCAAAAAGATGCAGTGTGGCACTTTCCTCCTGCAAATAGGACATGTGGGCAAATGCTTTGGGTTTTTTAGCTGTTCTGGAGGCCATCTTCGCATCTTTGCCTAATGACACAGTGTGAGATGTTTTCCAGAGAAAGAGCTTCACAGATTGCCAAAACTTTCCTGGAAGTGAGCACAGAAATGCATTAGAAAGCAACATATTAAAGGCAGGACAGCCCTTCTGATCTGCAGGGCTGTGTAGCACGATCTTCATGCGCCCAAGAGCCACAAGAAGCAAAAGCTTTAGAGAGCAAGCGGGTGGTGGCAGCAGCAGAGACCTCCATAAGAAGTTCAAAGGCTACTGATGAGGGCGGCTCTCCAGAAGTCCTGTGGCTCTCTGCCTTGGCTGGAAGTGAAGCAGGTTGATGGGGTGAGCACTTGGATGCTGGAAAGCTGGCTAGCTTAATCCCGCAGCAAGGATCTTGGATCCCACTAGCCAAAACTGACTTGCATAGCCCTCCTGTAGTTTAAGCCTCAGCTCACTTAAACTCCTCAAGAGCCATTCTTGTGACATCCCACTGATCAGGCAGAGGAAATCAAAATGTCTGTGACCTAGAGACAAGCTCAGATTTGTATTTAGGTTGACTTCCGATGTGTACTGCCAGGAACTGGAAATGGGAAGTAAGGATCTGCAGTAAAATGGTCAGTGGACATCAAAAATGGGTAAAAGAAGAAAAGTGTAGTTCCAGCTCTCAACAGGCTCATATTCAGTTAGAGTTTCAATTCTTCATCCTGCTGCTAATGCTCTTTTTCAGTTTTGGAAACTTGCTTGAATGCAGAATGCAAATTGAGAAAGCTGTGGAAGTTACTTGGAGCCCTGCAGACACACATGTGCACCAGCCATGAAGAGCGAAGGTGCACATGCATTCATGGAGGCAGATTCTTAGCCCGTAACACTGCATGGTTTTGATATTATTGCGATGTATTTTGTACATCTGAAGACCCACCCTGCTAAGGCATCCTGGTCTCTGTAGAAAACTCTCTTCTTGCCAACCCTGCAAAGCATTTGGACACTGGTCCTCCCAGAAAGTCTGCAGAGACTTGAACAGTTCTTTGGCCTTTCTGAATGCTTGCTAGCAAACAGCGACTGGCAAGATCAGAGCCTTGAGCTACCTTGGGGAGTGCTACTATTTATCTCTGCATTTGATTGCACCCAATTACTTGCTAAGAACACATTCTTTGAAAAAAGATCTGGAGCTGGATCCTTCTCTCATTGTGACTCTGCCAGCTGCCGTCCCCAAAGCTATTTTTAATCAGACAAGCTTCTCCATCCCTGCCAAAAAATCTCATAACAATTAATAACAATAAAATGAAGGTAGCCTGGGTAAATGAATCGTGCTGGCTCTATAAATCAGTGCCAAAGGCTGCTAGGGAAGCTCAGTGCAGCACTGTTAATGTGCTGTCTTCCATTTTGCTATAGCCTCTATCTCCTGGTTCAACACCCGGTCCCTTTACGTTGTTGTGCTGCTGGTCTCATTGCTGCCTGTTGCAGGTAGGCTGGCAGATGGGCACAAACACCTCCGCACAGCATGTTGCTTTGATCTGTCTTGTTGTGGATGTGAGGTGGGTATGAATGATCCCGCTTACGTGCCCATCGTGTTGCACTACTAGGTTCATTAATTCTGGGATGACAGAGAGCTGCACCCAAAGTAGGCTTGGTGGTTAGGTTAATTCTCGGCACTGTCATCTTGCAGCCTCTGGTGTGATTATTTGCCTGTGGGCATGTGTGTCCCTGTGCTGTGATCCTGTCAGAAGTTAAGCCGTGTTGGGCTGGATCAGAGCGTGAACAGGAGGCCTCCAAGGACATGCTGCCAAAGCCATTTCAGGCAGTGATCCCATTAAGCAGTAGGTGGTACTGTGCACTTTGCCAGCGCTGCCGCGTGCGGTGCTGGGGAGATGCTGAGCTGCAGAACGTTTACCTGCCTGGGTGCAAGCTGTTGTTGCTTTGTCCACATGTGGTAATAAAACATTTCCTGGCAATTTTATTGGGGGGGGGGGGGGGGGGGAGCGGGGGGAGGAAAGGGTGTGTGAGGGGAGATGAAAAGAAAAGATCATGGAGTTGTGAGTCCAAAGGTACTGTCCCAGCAGAGTCCCCGGCTGGGTGTCTGTATTTGATTTGCTTCCGTATAGAGTTCTTCCTGCTGGACAACAAATTTCTCAACCCTGGCTCCAAACTGTCTGGTAACATTGCTCTTTTGCTGGTATGCCCTTCTCCAGAGCTGGAGGCTTCCACTGGTACAGAGCTGCACAGATTTAAGGGTTCTGGAAGGAAAAATAAATAAGAAACAGAAAAAGATGAGGAAAAGATAGGAAAGAAGTAAATGAGCAAACAGCCCCACCAACTCCAGTGCAAAACCAGCCCCCCAGAAGCTAGTGACTGCTTCATGGTCAGCAAGGATTGTTTTCCCAGGCCCTGTGGGTTGGCACACTCATCTCCCGGGGAGAAAAGCACTAAGGCTGCTCCATCAATGCCTCAGCCAGCAGGGGTATTGCAGAGATCACTTAGGAGAAATGTGTTGTGAAAGCAGGAACATCAGAAGGACAGCAGCCTAAGAAGAGACCTGGTGGCCCCTGTTGAAATGGAAGGAGGGAAGAAGAAAACTGGCTCATATTTTGCTTGCCTGTAAATCTCACGTCCTTAGGATCCTTTTTCTCAGTGTGCGTGTGAAATTGAACGGAAAGGGTTACCATTTCTGAGCTTGCTGCTGGCAGCGGCCATCTCACTGCAAAAACCTCTTTGGCTGTCCATGAGGAAGCACACCTTGAAAGCCTCATGCAAGGCCAGCCTCCTCTGGGCTCTGAGGCTTGCGCTACTAATGACAAAGAGAAGGGAGAACATGTGTTTTACTCTGATGCTTTGTTTCGCACATGGACCTCTCTTCCCACCAAAATAAAACAATAATAAAAAAAAAGCATAAAAATAAATAAACCCCACTACTCTGTGTTTCCTTCTGTAGAATAATTGCCAAGCTGATATTCACAAGACCCTGGCAGGTGATAAAGGCAAGGCTGATGACAGGCTACAGGTAACAGCCCTCATCAAATAGTCTACTGCAAGGCAAAGCAGCAGAAATCGCTCTGTGCCTGTGAGCTGGGGAAGCAGCTACCTCTAAAACTGTGTACTCAAAAAACTCTTACTTTGTTCTTCTACCTGAGGTTTCTATGTAGTCTATGACACAAGTACAGATCTATTGCATGCAGGGGTTTCAACTTAAATGGGTGATTATCCAGATATTTTCCAACGGAAGTGTATTGCTGTGAGCACTGAAATTGAACTGCTTCTCCTAGAGTACTCTGAAGCTGCCCGTGGATCTTCCCCAGTCTCAGCTGGATGGTACCACCAAGGTAGGGTATTGTCTGCCTCGCACTGCTGGGGCTGCAGGTTGGAGCAATTTTGAGGGTGGCTCTGAAGAGACAGCTCTGCAAATCTGCTGGCATGTGGCCACGTGGATCTCCCTGCCACTCAGGTATTTCATTAGCACCTCAGCGCTGCATTGCCACTTTGACATGGCTAGCAAGAACTAGTTTGAGTATGCATACAGCTGGCAAACTGCACCATAGTCTTACTAAGCACATGCTTTGCTCTGTGCCTGTGCGTAATCTCACCTTAAAGTACCACTTGTTTGCCTGAAGTAATACATGAACGGTTTTCAGGCCAGAGATCTAACATTGTAATTATTCAGGTCATGGTCTCTACAGTTAAGGTGCTGAGCACAAACTCAAGCCAGCCTGGCCAAGTCCTCTGCTTACACGTGACAAAAAGTCCTTTTATTGGTAAGCTGGTGTTCCAGAAAGGCACAAACAGGTGTGCAATCTGCTTCACTGAACGGTTTAGTAATTGGTGTCATTTGTTGGCAGAGGTGCTTAGAAGACCTCAAAATACTAATCTCAAAAGGAATGTAACATCACTGAGGTTGCCTATTTGTTTTAAGAGATGAAAACTTTTTTAGGAGGGTGGTGGAAGGTAAGCTGGTCTGATTTCACCTTGAGTGCTCTGCATGACTGTCCCTGCATCAAGCCCTGTACACACACACGCAGAAGTTGTTGAAGTTCATGTGCAGGCTCTGTGCAACCACATGGGTCACATCTCCTTTGGGGAGTCTCAGCTCCTGTCTTCAAGGGTGAAATTCACACTACCGCCCCTTGAAATTAGCCCCAGCTGGTCATCAAGGCCAGCCTGCAACAGAAGGACTGGACGCGGATAACGTAGTTGTCTGGCAGCAGGCTGGTGTGGAGTGGGTGTGTAATCACATCACACAGGGTTCGGTGATAAGTTCAGGCTGACATAACATGTTCTGAGGGGAACACCCAGGTTTTATTCCTGAACTTTGTATTGTAAATTTATGGAAGTGAGGTCTATCAACTGAAGCATCCTTATGCTGTTACAGCAGCTGCCTTAGTGGGGATGGTGGTGGCTTCCCCATGTAAAAGAGTAAGCAGCACTTTGGTGAAATCTATGGGTCATGACTGCTGTGACCTGCAGTTGGGATGCATTTTCTTAACTAGTTTGTGAGCCATTTAGTGGTAGTTTGAGTTTTAGAAAGCAAACAGAGCAGTAGACAAGAAATAGATCTAGACAATGTGTGTTGCATAAGTGTGGTCTTTCATTGCAGGTACCTAGGTGTTCTAATGGCTTGTGTATATATATACTTTGATTTTTTTTTTTTACAAGAAGTGAAAAGACTTCAGCGCTGCCCTGGGAAGGCTGCGAACACCTTTACAGACAGGCAAGTGATATGAAACAATTCAAGAGAGGTTAAAGAATGGCTGGAAAACAGCAATGCAAGTTCCAACTTGGAAAAATGCAAACTGGAGAAAAACAACTCGAAACTCATATGCAGCAGGAATAAATCGTGTTGAGGAGATCTAGGAATGATAGCAGATAGCTGATTGGAAGTGATATTTCTCAAGCTGCAGAAGTGGGCAACGCGTGGGAAGGCACCCTCTTACATGTGGGTAGGCAGAGCATGTGGAATATTGCCCTGAGTCCTGCGTACTGCACTTCTAGGCAGACAGAGGCATGCTGGAGGGGATTCAGGAACAGCAGCCAATACAAAAAGGGGGCAGAAGTTGACTGTGAATATGCTATCTCATAATTTTTCTCCATAAAGTAGTCAAAAGATGAGAAGGAGGGAATGCGGTAACTGTCGCCAGCGTTAGAAAACAGTAAATGCTAAACAGATTTACTTAAGTCTGTATGCAGGGGGGTAATCAGGAGTAATGGGAGTGCTCAGAGAAAAGGAACATTTAAGTGAATATCAAGAATCTCCTCGATGGAGAGATGTGCAATGCCTTGCAAGGAACTGGTGGAAACTTCATCCCTTGGGGACACATAACACTTGACCACACAAAAGCACTAGGAAGTTTACTAGAGGAAATGACTGCATTGGATAGGCGGGGGAAGTACGATACAAAAGATCACTTTCAATTTATCTGAGTGTATGATATGAACAGAAAAATATGTACCAGGATGTTTGCGATTTCCACATTCAACAGTCTTAAGCTGCCTTCCATTTATAGTGATGATAGACTAATTTATTCCCAGGTTGCTCTTTTTTCCACTCTACAAACTTCACCTTTCCTAATTTGTGCTGTGAAGCAGTAACCGTAGAGCACAGAGGAACTGGAGGCTTTTTCACATGCTAAGCAGTAGTTTTGATGGGCATTCTCACTTTCTGAATGGATAATGACAAAACATAGGGCAGAAGGTTGTCATACTGGATTTGTGGGTGCTATCTCAGTGGGGCGTTTCTTCTTTACAGGACTGGAATGAAGCTTGATGTCCTCTGTGGAGGCACATGGTTTTATAAACTCCCCTGTGGGTTACATGATCCTCTTGGGTTTACCATCAAAATTGGCTGCCAGAGTGTGAATTGCCCTGGTTGTTTAACTGGAATGCTTAAAAGTCCTGGTATCCATACAAAAAGGCAAACACAAAGATATACACACATCAAAAACCAGTGCAAGTGCTTTCCCGTCCCACTGGGCACTCATGGCTGTGGTGGTAGAGTAAACACGTCATTTCTGTGGGCTCCAAAGACTTTTACTGTTGTCTAGATATTCAGAGATCAGGTGGTTAAGCTGTAGCTTCAGAGCAACAGGAGCTAACCAGGGAAAGGGGAAAAACAGATATATATAATGTGTGTCTGGATATGCTAAAAACCCAGCCTCGAGCAGTGTCCCATTGCTGCAGCACTGGTTTAACCCTGTGCTCATTAGCCTTGACAGTCTCTCTTGATAGCATGCCCTCTCTATAATCTAAATCTGTGCTTGGAAGATAAGGGCTGTGTGTACTGGTTATAAACAGCAAGGCTGGAGTGGAAATTCACAAGGCTGGAAGTCAGAGAGCAGCTTTGCGGCCACATCGAGAAAGCCTCAGAAAAGGTGAGGGCTCCTCCTCTCAGCACATTCAAAGCAGCTTCTCCTCCAGTCTCACAGGGTGTTCATGCTTTTTGTTCTGCCCCCACCTCCACAAGCCCTTGTGCTGAAAGGGGTTTTTTTTGTTTTATTATAGAGTCACTTTGAATGCATTGTCGTCTCCCAAACCTTAGTACTTTTGATAAAGTAAGGTGCTTGTGTACCATTGCTGAGGGGGAGGGAAAATAGCAGGGCAGGAGCTAAAACTCCTACCCTAGGAAACCTTAAAGAATCTTGGTTTGTGTTTTTTGGGGTTTGTGGTTTGTTCTTTTTTCCTCAGAGCAAAGACTGATCGTCTTTTGAAATGTCCATAGTTTCCATGGTATTTGTCTTCTTGCGCCTATTGGCTCTTAATTGGTTTGGAAAATTCCCATGTTTATTCACTAGTGGAGTATAGAGAGCTCTCCTACCACCCTTCTTGCTGTGTGTATTGTCAGACCTTGGGGAATAGCTGGACTTGGGGTGTTCTTTAAAAGAAAAAGGAAAATATAATGCTTACACTTCTACATGGGTGAAATGAAAAGAGCTGCAAGTGGTTCTCAGTAAAGGATTGGAGTGGGTTTAGTCAGTTCAAAACAGATTATTTGGGTTTGGCATAAGAATATTTTCTAATAACCTTGGAAGCCGTCTAAAGGAATTGCAGTAAGAATAAAGGCATCGGTTGTGAAAGGGTGCATAGCCTTTGAGCTTCCTACCCCTCTGTCCTCCAGCCTTTGTGCTGTCACAGATTAATATTCCTTTTTACTCACCCAAATACTTGGGGGTTTCAGTGGGCTTGTCAAGGCAAGCAATGTGAAAAAAATGGGAAGCTAGAGAATAAGTTCCAAGCCAGTATCCTGTTTGGAGCAATATCTTATAACTCTGAAGCAGATGTAGAGTCTTATTCCATTCAGTTCTGTCTTTGGTGAACACATAGTAAGTGTTAAAGCACAACTGTAGCCCAGGACCTGCTGGGGACATAGGAAATAAAGCAAAGCAAATATTAGAAGTATACCAAAGTGTCGTGGCATGTTGTCATATACCTGAATACATGCTGGGTTCTGGCACCTCTTCATGAAACCCTGCAGAAAGGGTACTAGCACAGGTGGGCCCCTGATGTAGATAATTCTGACAGTTTCTATTCGGTCAGTCTTTCACTGATAAATAGCAGCCTTCCAGTATCTGAAGGGGGCCTATAGGGATGCTGGGGAGGGACTCTTCATGAGGAACTGTATTGAGAGGACAAGGGGTAACGGGTTCAAACTGAAACAGGGGAAGTTTAGATTGGATAAGGAAGAAGTTCTTTACTGTGAGGGTGGTGAGGCAGTGGAATGGGTTGCCCAGGGAAGTTGTGAATGCTCCATCGCTGGCGGTGTTCAAGGCTGGGTTGAACAGAGCCTTGGCGGCATGGTTTAGTGTGAGGTGTCCCTGCCCCTGGCAGGGGGGTTGGAACTAGATGATCTTAAGGTCCTTTCCAACCCTAACTATCCTATGATTCTATGATTCTATGTGCACAGATGGCTGGGGGGAGTCCCCAGAGTGGGGAACTGAAGTAGCAAGCTGTTCGTCTTTAATTCAGCTGTCTCACTGGACTCCAGCATCCAGGTTGTTTTCCATTCCTGGGCTTCTGCCTGCATCACCTCTCAAATTCAGCATCTCCTTGTCTATCAGCCGATACAATGAAAACCTAGACATGGGCCCTTGGTATCACCACCCTTCCTTCTCTGCTATTGCAGTAGCCTGTGTGCCTGTAACACTGATTCTCTCAAGCCTCTTTAACAACATGCTGCTAAAACCTTCTTCTTTCACTCATGGCTTTGACCACCACATTGCTCATCAATTTGCTTCCTTCTGCTGGACGACTCCTCCCCACTTTTGCTTTTCAGGTTCCTCAAGAATCGGCTGACCCTGCCCTTCTTGTCTAATAGATCTATCCCCATGGCCCTTTTTGAAAGGTGACATGGTTCTCACAACCCGAAGCCTCATTCTGGCTGGGAGAAATTTCCCCCAGATATCTGCAAAACCATTTTCCTTCCCTTTGGGTCTCTGAAAAGCCACCATTCCCTGCACCCTACTGGTGCCTACCAGGCATGCCAGGAGCTGAGGCTGCCTGGTCATGGGCAAATGAATTCCTTCCATTACTGATACCTTGTCCTTCCCTCTCTCCTTCACATGGGCCTAAACAAAAGTGAGACTGTGCAGGGTATATTTACTCAGCTTCATTAATTTCAGGCTACTAAATTAGGGGAAGCTAGTTAGGCTCCCTACAGAGACAATAAAGAAAGACGGCATCTAATAAACTTCCTATAGTTGTCCTCCACTTCTCTACTGTCTGCATAGGGAGCTTATTCATATAACTTAGGTAATAAAAATATTCTCCTGAGGCTCCTTCCCCTTTTTGTGTATGTCCAGGCTCCTCCTCTGAGAGAGGAAGTATCGGGGAATTATGTGTGTAGCAGAGAAAGAAAGGCAGGCGCTGCTACAGAGGGAGCAAGGAGGAGAGAAACTGATGGGAGATGAGGAGACTGAGGTTATGTGATAGGAAAGGAAAAACAGAAGATGAGATGAGGTAGTGGGAAGGGTGCATTTCTTTTAAGAAATGAACTTGAGAGATGGAAGTGGAGGAAAGATAAATACTGAAGAGACGCTCAAGGAAAAGAGGAGAACAGCAGGAAGCAATGAGATGTTTATCAGAGAAGTGCTTGTAAGTGGGCAGGCAGGTGGAAGCCACCATGAAGGAAAGATGCATTTGAAGTGATGCCAAATGGGAGTCTGGGTGCAAAGAGCCAGTGGTAATACTAAAATACTTGAGGGGAAGACTGTGAAGAGAGGCAAATCCAGAGAAGAGAAGAGGATGGGTCCAGGAAGCAAATGCTGACAACATTTTAAGGAATGACACTGTGCCAGTGTAAAGTTTAGTTGAACCCAGCAGCAGAAATGTTCAGAAAGGGGAAAAAAACCCCAATAAACCAAAACAACTCAGCAATAAGCTGAGGACAAATGAGCAGAGGAAAGGCACTAAAAGAAGAGAAGGCACAGAGAGCAAGGGTCTTGGCTTCCTGACTTGGAGTCTTTCCAGGGACTTCAGCAGGAGCAGATTGGGCCTCAGGGTGTTTGAAATGACTGTTACACAGAAGTTTAGCCAAAACTCATTCTCATAACTCCTATGTAAAAACTGTGTATCTTCAAAGCCGTTCTGGAGATGTATGTATGCAGCCCCAACCCTGCCGATCCCTGTGCTGTATAACCCTAGAATATTACTGCTCTCCCTGGAGAATGACTTGGATTTGTGCTCTCCAAGTATGTACACACTTGCTGTTTGTGTTACACCTGGCTGCTGCAAAGCAAAACCCTGACCTACGAAGTACAGCTCCTTAACTCTCAGTAAAATAGATTCAAATGAAGATGTCACAGAGTTGGGCCCAAGACTGCTGCCTGAGGAAGGTGCTGCTCAAAAGTCCTTTAAATGGAGTCCATGTGAAACACAATTTCCAGCTGGGATGATCCCTGTGCTTTCTTAATTAGGGAATTTTTGATCAGTGATTTTTGAAGGCTGTTCCCTGCCAGACTGTTATCACCCTTTCTTTCCTCCATCCTCTTTCCTCCAAAAGAATGACCACGGTGCCTCTGAAAGCAAACAAAGCACAGGACAGGTTTGGCAGGACCTTTCAAAAGGAAAATATTCCCTCTCTGTCTGAGTGGTGATGAATAATGATCTCTGTAGCACATTTAGTTCAGACTTCAAAGCCTTTGTCACCGAGGTTGTGTCAAAGCTGATTTGAAACACAGACTGACATAAGTGAAAGAACTCACAGGATATACAATTCTTGCCCAGAACAGATTGTCAGAGTACCTTTGGCCACCTGGGTTAAGCTGCTTTTATAAAGGATTAGTTTCTTTTCTCAACACCCTCTCCTGGCTCTCTGTCTGTCATACCTCTTCCACAGGGAAGCGTGGCTTTCAACGCTGACTGCAACAAAGGCAAAGGGTGAAGAGCTCCTGAGTGTCATCAGAAATGATCCCTGTGTGGCATTGTCAGTGCCTGCAGCTGGAGCCCAGCCTGGAGCATCTCTCCCGGGCACCCCCGTCCTGGCGCAGTGACCCCACCACTGCCTTTCCATGGGCTGTGGCACATTTGCCTGCCTATCAAGCAGCGTTTGATGAAGATCAGAGTCAAAAAGAAGGGTAGATGAAATCTGCTTGGCTCATTTCTTTTCCCCACCCTCTATAAAGCACTCAGCCTCTCTCCCTTCCCCCTCCTCACAAGGAGAGAGCTCTTGTGGTTAAACCTCTGCTAAACCAAGATGCAAACTGCTCAGATGCCAGAGTGATGAGCATGAAATGAAAAGCACATGAAAGCAACCACCCAGCAGTCCTGCCACAGCTGGATGGAGCCCAGTCGTGTTAGGTTAACTACCTGGGTATGACATGGCCCTTTCCAAACTCTACTTCTCCAAGCCAAATATAGACGCCTCCGTTCACTTGAATTAATACACCCAACAAGCAAACCCCACAGGTAGCTATTGCAGTTGATGCAGAATATTCTGCAGACCACTTGCTCCCAGAAAAGCAGAAAGTGTTGCTAATTTTTCTTCCTTTTTTCTTTTGGCCACACACTGATGGCACATTGTCTACATTTACCTCCGTTTGCTATGGCTTTCTGACAGAGGAGTGGTGAAGCACATAGACAGTGCTTCTGAGCACGGTCAGCACTCACCTTGCAGCATGGTGAAAGCCTGTGTATAAATAGGCTCCTTGTTCAACTTCTGTGTGTTCAACTTCAGCAGAACCTCATGGTTTCTCCTCTAAACCAGCTGCTTTTGTGCTTCTGGATGTGTGTGCACATATAGGTGGCCTACAGTGAGTGTGGAGCAAATTTGGTACTCCTAGGCTCTAGAAAAAACACCTTCAATCAGGGTGATTAAAACCAAGGGGACAGCATTGGGCAGCAGAGAGCCTCCAGAAGTGTAAGAGGGGTTTTGCTGGATTCTTGCAGAGGGAGAAGTTGGGTTGGATTCTCCCAGGAGCTGCTGAGACTGAACTCTGTGTTTGCCTGAGTGGCTGTCCCCGTGAAGGGTGTGGACCCAGATTTAGGAAAACTGCTCTGGGTTTGCGTGCCTCTGTTTTTGGATGCCAGCAACCTGTTTGTGCAGAGGCACCAAGCTGGGTTTTTGATCTCAGTAGGAGTTCTGGGTGCATAACACTCATGCAAATCAGGCTGCGGGTATCTGAAGTCAGGCAGCCAAAAACACAGGCACCCCAAATTTACAGGCTGCTTATTATGTAAACACAGCTCAAAATCTCTCCACATTTAGTTTTCCCATGTTGATAAAGCTGTGACCCTAAAACATTCCACGGATGGACCCTGGGAAGAGAGCAAAGGGGTCATTTAGCAGGAACAAAAAGCATCCCGGTCAGTGATATGACGCTTATGTATTATTGACAAGAAAATGTGGATCAAAAGACCTAGAATTTACTTCTGACTCCTTGCCCATGCTATGTGCTGGAACATGTCGGGTCAATTCTCTGTGGTCCTGGTTGTCCACACCAAAAGTATTTACCCTGAAGATGTTCTCGGTGTTTGCAAAAACCCAGCAGAGTGGTGATCATGGTTTTGCTCAGTGGCTGAGGTAAATGCGTTTGGGAGAAGTGCTGGTTCAAGGCAAAGAACAAGATTGTTTTCCCTCTTAGAAAAAAGTAACCCAAATATTTCTTATTACCTTGAAACTCTACACACGATGCAGTCTCCTTCTTACTCTGCTATTTAATACCTTCCTTTCAGAGATTTAGGTCAACCTTTAAATGAAAATTTCCATCCTGAAGAAGTCAAAAAGTTTCCATTTGACGCTTCTGGAAGAAATAATTTTGGAGTATGCCAGGCTCAACTTTTTCAATGCTGTAATTCTTTTTCCTGCTTTTATTTTCAGCTGGAACTGTTTGCTTCAGTCGACCTGAACTTGCAGTTCTTGTCAGTGCATCTGAAATGCCATTTTCCCAGAGAATACAGCAGTTACAAAAATAGCTCATCCAGCTGAATGAACCCAGGCAGAGGATTTCAGTCTCATCTAGTTGGTTACTGATTTGTAAACTGGCTGGCAGCCGGTAGCCTGATAGCCAAGTTGCCAAATTGTTCTTTATTTCTATTGAATGAACTTCTAGGAACTCTAGCGAGTAAGCAGGGCCCTGTTTTATTAGGCACCACACATCCGTCTAAAGCCAAGCTTACCCGTGCTGCAAAGAGAGTATTTCTACCAAGTAATGAAATCAGCTGGAACATAAAGGTGGGCTGGGAATAAACTAGAAGCTTCAGCTGAAAAGATAATAAAGAGAATTATGTGCCTTGTCCAAAGGCATTGAAAGCAACGGGAGCCTAAGGGTGAGAGACTAGGAGGTAATGCAAGCTATGTTCAGATGCTGGCTTAGCATTTTGTTCACAGGCAGCAAGAGTGCTGGGGAGCTCCTTCAGCAGGAATATCTTCCTGGCTTCAGAGCAGTGTTGCTGTTCTCCCTGTCTCCCTCACTGGAAATTCGATGCCTGTGATAGAAAAGATTGGACACTGAAATACAATTAATGAAACACCCCATTTGCAGTTTGTTTCCTGTTGTGCTTCTGAAGCAAACAATTCAAGTGGGTACTGGTGCTGGTCATAGGGAGTTTCCAAGTGGGTGTTTTTGGCCAGTTCAAAGCAGGACCCTGCAGTGTGTGGGTTGGAAAGTCTGGACAATGGACAGCCCGTCTGGTCCCTTGGGCCAGCGCAAGCAGCCCGGACCAAGGCAGCACACCTGGGCTGCCCCGACAGCTGGTGGGAACCCACCTCATTTCCTTGAAGATGCCACCAAAGCCGAGGCACTGCTGTGGTGTGGTCATGATGTGGCCAACTCCCTTTTTCTGATGGAAAGCAGATCCATGGAAAACCTTCCATTAGGGGTGGCACTGGCACGCAAGTACCCCCTGGCCACAGGCAGGATGGCTGGGAGAGCATCGCTCTGCTGTGTGCACAAGGAAAAAAGGAGTCGACAGCCTGTTCTGGCAGGCTCCTTGAAGCACCTCAGCTTCTCTGCTGTCCTTGCTCCCCCAGGGTGTGCTGCCTGCCTGTGCCAACTTGAGACAGTAGCCATAGCGCTGGAGTAGGGGACTCAGACGGGCAGCATAGAGGAGCCTGTCATGGCACAGCCCTCTCTGAAAGCAAAAACCTATTGGCCATGTCCAGGAGGATAATCCCTTTCCCCACCCGTGGTCCACCTAGGCTCCAAAAAAAGCAGCTAAAGGTGGGTGTGAGGAGAGGCAGCCCCGGCATTGCAGTCCCCCATGAGCACAGAGCCGTTTCTGGAATGGCTTGTCATCCAAAGGAGCCCATCCCAGAGAGGATGGCTGCCAGAGCAAGGCTTGGCCCTAAGGACGGTTTCAGAGGTTGCAACATGGAGCTGGGCTATGAGGAAGCCGAGATTACCATGGCATGTCCTCCTCTGCCCTGCCGTGCAGTCAGTTTCCCTCCAGGCAGTGTGTGAGAAAGTGAGCATGGATTTAATTGCTGCAGTGGCACAACATCCAGATGTTTTGAATACTTCTGTAGATTCCTCCTCCTTTGTGATGTGGTTAGGGTTGCTGGCAGCAAGGTGCGGAGCATTTTATATTGTGTCAGAGGGGAGAAAGTGATAACCTACTGTGATAGATGGGTGTCTGCTGCTTGCTGGAGCCACCACCGCTGCTGAGTGGGTGCGCACTGGTGATGGAGAAGCGCGGGACCCTGGAGGCCCCTTGGCAAGGAGGGGATGGTCTGGCACAGGCACAGCAGCTCAGGGATGAAGGCTACTGGGCTCAGCCCTCGGCTGGAAGCTGAAGCTGGAGGTGCAGGAGCAGCCATGAGGGCTTCTGCCCTGCTCAGCTCCACCTCATCACAGCTGTGGCTCTAGAACAAATATCACGCACATATTTGATGCTGAACAAAACCTGGCTTTGGTCAGGACACCAAATGCAAATCTCCTGGGGGTCCTGGATGCTGAGCTGGGGCTAAACACTGCCTCTCTGGTCTCACCAGCTGGACCTTGCCAATGCATCCCACTGCTTTGCAGTCCTTGGTAGTCCACGCCCAGTCCGTGGTCCCATGCCACTTGGAGTTACTGACTCCAGTTATACCCCAACAGTATGAACTTCCAGCTCTGCAGTTAAGCTACTAGTAGCTGAAACTTCTACGGAAGCCCTGCTGCATGTGGACAAGGTGGCAGTGAGAGCTAGCATACGCTCTGTATATGTGTGCAAGACAGGCCTGAGTACTAAGTAGCATTAAAAAGTGACTGCATGAAACAAAATTAAGCTACTCTGAAATATTTCCTGCAACTCCTTATGGAGGATTGTGCATGCACTCTCCTTTGTCTGGACTGTGCGTCCCAAGTCACAGCTCAGATCGCAGATGAAGCACCTCTTCTAGTTGATGATGTTGCTTTGGATCTGCACTGCCTGCACCTGCCTGAATGTCTGGATATGAACTGTCACTTACTGCTTTCAGCCTGACTGATAAGTGCCACACACTGATCTTAGCTGGGCTTTCCTGCTGCTGTCTGCTGAGTTTGTGCTTCTGCATGCAATCCTCGTAATGGATGCTGCTGTTTCCCCTTGGGTCAGGTGTCTGATTAATGTCAATCTGGTTCCATGCTTGCTGTGCCAGTTTATCACTCTGAGTTACAGGGTGCTGCTTCCTGAGAAGGTGCTTTGGGGAACAGCACGCCAGCTCTGGCAGAAGCAGAAGTTGCAGACCTAGGCTGTGTTTTCTGCAATCCTCTTCTGTGCTGTGTGCCACTCTAACTTCCAAAACCCTCTTTCCCCTTGTATCTTTGGCTCCTTGATGGAATAAGCAGCTCCCTAGCATCTTTTTCTCCTTTCTTAAGGCTGAGAGATCAGCTCTGCATCTATGGCTATAGCTATCCCACTAACAGGGCTCCTCACCTTATCAGCTGAACTGGTCCCCTGAGTGTTGGTCCAAAGATCATGCAGGAGGTGGTTTTTGGTTTGGTTGGTTTTTAAGAAGAAAAAAGTTTCTGCATTTTATATATAGACTGTACATATAGCCTATACACAAAACACAAAGAACAAACTTCTGATGGTTCCTGATGCGTTTGGTGTTTGGCAGTGAGAAAAAAATGTGGGTGGGGAGTACAGCACCTATTGCAATATCCTCACCTCCTAGCAGAGCAAGGGAAGGGAGTGAAAACAATTTGTCTTTGGCAAGTGCTTGTGCTTTTCTGTAGGGCTCAGAAGAGGAGACTGAAGTTGTCAACTCTAAATGCAAGCAAAGGTCTGCACATCCTCTGTCATATCTGTGCAAAGGTGAAAAATAAACCCTATAAAGCCTGCAGGGTTAAACTGAACTAATGGACGCAATACATAGAGGGGAAGAAACAGAGTGGAGGAAGTAGGAGCCAGGACTATTTGGTTGGTCACACTTAGGGGATTTCTGGAGGCAGAGGGATGAGGCTGTGGCAATGGGAGCTCCATACATGATGATAAATGGCAAAATTGAACCCCCCTAAAATCCCCTCAGTGTTTTTCTTCAACTTCACCATGCAGCAAGGGACCAGAAGTGTTCAAGAGAGGCAGAATTGCTCAGGGGCAACTGGGGACGTTAAGAAAGTACCCGCTGCCTCTGTGAGCAGAGCAACACCCATCATCTTCCCCAGCTCATCTTCACTGAGGCTGTGAAGATCAAAACAGTGGTAGGAGCTGGCAAGTGAATATCCTGGGGATTTCAGAGCCTGGGAATTACAGCAATCTTGTGTGGAGGTGGTTACTTCTGTGGCCAACTCCTTATCCAAGACGAAATGGCTGGTTTTTGGAGGGTGCTGGAAGCGCATGTCAAAGTGCCAAGGAAGCAGCTGGGAGACTGTGATGTGTTTTGGATAATCAGATGTAACTTGTACTGAAGTGAACTCTCTTTCTGGTGGATTGTTACCTTGAAAAGAATGTGGCTTCTTTCTAAAGCCTACACGTAGGGTGGTCTTGCCACAGGAGACCACCAGTGTAGGGTGGTGTTGCCACAGGAGACCACCAGTGTAAGGCATCAGCATTACTTGGCAAGATGGGGTGCTCCCTGAAGAGTGAAGGGGCAGCTCCACCTGTGAAAATTGGCAGGGTTCTGCCATGGGAGATGGGGCTTCCCGCAGGAGCCATGTGAATGCCCTGTGCTGCTGCTTGTGTCTTTGGTGTTCCTCTGCTCTACGCTCATTCCAATGCCCAGCCACAAAAGGCATTAACTCCCAGACAGAGAAGCTATAGGCTCTTTTGAAGCAGACCCATTGGGTTTGTTGGCTGCTCCCACATGGCTGCAAAGAACAACTCGGGGGGATGTAACTGAAAGGGAGAAAATAAATGGTGAGGGCTGCAGCTGAAAGCCTCAGAGAGCAGTGCACACACAGGCTCTTCTGAAGCACAGCAACCAGCTGCCTGTGCCTGCCCAGATAGCAGGACAGCCACTAGCTTTGCTGTTCTACAGTGTGCAAAGATGGTGCCATGCCCCAGAAATTCAGTTTTCCAGCCTGGTTTGCTCGGAAGTGCATTGCTGTGGAGCTGTGTTGGGGAGGGACAGGTGTTTGGGTGTCAGAAACCTGAAAGAAAATGGCAGCATGGAGCTCCATGGGAAGCATATGGCTACAGAGAGCTGGCCCAAGTGGAGATCTAGCTGAGCTGGGGTTTCCCAATTGCTTTAAGCAGACTGAAGTCTTCTCCTCTCCCCATTTTGGATCACATGTTCCCACTGTCCATCTTACAGCAGCATTGCTGCTTGTGCAGTTGGGTGGTGAGCTGGATAGTGGAGCTGAAGCAGCTGAAAACCAGCTTCTCCTTTATCTGCAGGTTATTTTTGCCTAGGTCAGTGTGCATCACGGCTGGTGCTGGCACTGGGAGGGTGGTGGGAAGACCTGGGTTTACCAGGCTAGCATTTGTGGCTGAAGATGTGGGAGGGGGGCTCCTTGCTGCCCATTAGGGTAAGCCAGGTTGCGCGGGCTGCTCTAGAGGCCGGGTTAGAGCTGGGAAGCTGGTTCTCTGTCACATTGCTGTCCTTTCTTTCCCCTTGTTAGCCTCAGTTGCAGCTGCGTGTGCTGCTTGTTTCTGCAGCTGCTCCTGGAAGCAGCGCGTTATTTCCTGTTGCTTTGTTGCTCAGGGTTGCTGGTGGGCTGACACCTCTTTTTTCCCCCCACATAGGCACATCCATGCCTGTATTCAGATGGATTTACTATGGTATGCTGTCAATTTGGTTGCACATCAAGATGTTGTTAATTTACACAGATGAGAAAGGCAGCCTAAACGCACAGGAACAGTCCCCCCTGTGTCCATGGCCTGTGATTTGTATTCAGTTTTGGTTTGTTTCAGCATTCATAAGATTTACATTACAACCAAATAGTTTGCCTGATGGGTCATGTTATTACAACAGCAGCTGAGATAATCTATGAAGCTGGAGGTAGCACTTCTTGGTTTCAGTGCTGGTGGAGGGTAAGATCATAGAATCATAGAATGGCTTGTGTTTAAGGGGCCTTCAAAAGTCATCTAGTCCAACCCATCTGCAATGAGGAGGGACACCCTAAACTACACCAGGTGGCCCAGAACCACATCCAGCTTGGCTTTGAATGTCTCCAGGGATGGCACATCCACCACCTTTCTGGGCAACCTGTGCCAGTGCTTCACCACCTTCATTGTAGGGGCAGAAACAAAATCCTTGGTTAATAGTTACCAATAGAAAAGGTTACCAGCCCGCAGTCATAGCACAAGTCCTATGAGGTTTTTTTGTGGTTTCCTAGGGCTGCTGGCAACACTGCTATGAAATGGGAGAGGAAAGAGCAAAAGATGACAGGACAATTATTCTGTGGACTGGAAACTGCTCAGTTATTGCACAGAGACCACATGCGACTGGGACCCACAAGAGGCATCTGTAATACATAGAGTATCAAGGTGCAAAATGTAGGAGTGAACTAGAGACTGTAGATGCTCATTTCTGCCCAGGACTGCTGAGCCAGCTCCCGAAGAGGTGCATCAATTGGTTTTCCCCTTTGCTTTTCTGGAGCTCATCACAAATAACCTATCCCCAGCAGGTGGGGAGAAGCAGACAGGACCGCTCTGCCCACCCCTCCCCAGCAGCAGGCACTGCTGCTCAGCAAAGCCTCACAACACCTCGTATTCTTTGTTTTCCTTCCGAAAAGTGACTTCCCGACCCAAGGCACGAGCCGTAGTTGACATTTCGTGGAGCACGGATGAAAAAGGGCAGAGCTGAAACTCTCCCTTCTTCTGTAAACAAAAGCTGGAAGAAAAACAGTTGTTTTGAATTTAAAGAAAACGTTTTCATTGGAAAAATGAATAATTTCCTGAAGGATTTAACAACCAGATGAAAAATGCTTCCTTCTTTCTAAAATTCTCTCAGATAAATATTTACCCTTTTGCAATCGGCCTCTCACACCCGTAGCTGTGCTCTGTTGTTTGCTTTTCACCAGGGTCCAGGCATCTCTCCCTCCAACCCTTCGCATACAGTGTATGTCTGCTTCAACCACAGATGCCGCACCTAGGGGACCCCCAGATCTTTTGCTGATGGTCTGGAGCACGACAGCTGAGTTCATTCCAAGGCAGTTCACTATTTCTTCTCTCAAACATCACTTGAAAAGGTCTCTATCCTCCCTTGCTAATGTGTCTTTGTCATCTGCACTTCCCAAACCAGAAGTGTTTGGGAAAACAGATGCATGTTTCCACCATGTCCCACCCGGCCTGTGCATACGTCTTGGGTATCTCAAACGGCACTTTGTTTGGCTCCTGCCCTCTCTCCATGGAGACCAGCCCTTGCACTGAAGTTTTCCAAGGGGTGTTGTTATCCCAATCCCTTGTCCACTGCTGAGCACTGCTCCCTTATCCTGGCTCCCGCAAAGATGGCATGCAGGGCAACAAAGAGGCTGCCTGACCATGTGGACATGGTGAAGCCTTGACATTAGGCAAGGAAAACTCTGCAATGCTGCTAGATCTGAGCCACTGAGAAAGAGCAAAGCAAGGTAGTCTTCATAATGTGCGTAAATAATCCATGGATGTAGGAGCCTAAAGGAGCAGTCCGACTTCCAAACGCAAAACAAGTGGTTTTCTGTTGATTTCAGTGAAAACTGTGGGTTAAGCAGTCCTTCAGGAAACTGGGCCATATGCTCTTATGTCTTGAGATGGACTTGGCTTAATCTTATGAAGTGTTTTCTTTCTGTACACCAGACTTATCTTCTGGTGTGAAAACATTTCTAATGAAACTCTTCTTTCTGGAAGACACACAACTTGACAGCCCTGGACACCTAAGTCCTTGATAACTGGGTCTGAAGCTGATTTTGTGCTGTCAATCTGACTGTGTTGGGAGCTGATGGATGTCAGCACTGAATCCAGGTCTCTGCAAAGTGCCATGAAAACAAATTGTTATGGCTTTCACTCCCGGGTGGGAATTGGCTCGGTTGAGGAGATTGCTGTGGGGGTTAAGTTTTATTTCTGCAGCAAACCCTTAATTCCTCCTGGTGGACACTGCTCAGATCTCTGTGTTGCACAGGTTTTATACAGCCCTGATTTCCATTGGCTTTAGCAGAGCAAAGCTGTCACTCCATGCATGAAATTGTGACGGTGGAACAGCAGATCCATCTGGCCCATTTTCCTGCTGTTCTGTGTAACGTTAAGGAAATTTCAGCAGTGGGTTGGACCATGTGCACTGAATGGGTGAAGTCCTGGCCATGTGAAATTTGGTTGCCTGTTAATTATTCTTGCGTGCTGATTCCACTGAATTTTTAGGAGTCAGCTGGGATGTGAGCCAGGGAGGCATGTGAAGAGAAAGAAACCTTCGTCTGTGAGACAGTGTGTTCCCAGGAGCATTCACCAACACTAGGAACATTTTGAAGAGAAAAAATGGAACAGTCATCTCTCTTCCTGATGTATTTGTTACTCTATCTGCAGGCAATTTCCCCAGGGTCGTTCTCAGGTGGGGAGAAAACTTCTCACCCTAGCTAGAGTGTTGGAAGAAGCATGGTTGTTGGGTTACTTGGGGTCTCATGGGATGAAAATGGCACCTTGATGTGGGTTTCTCCCTTTCCCCTTTCTGTTTCACATCAGCCATTCCCAAAAGATAGATGTACTCTCTGGAGCCTTTCCTGCAGGAGCGGCCCAGGCAGCACCCCAAGAAACAAGTGCAGCTCCATCCTGTAGCTCCTGAGCCAGGAGCAGCCCCTGCAGGAAGCTGTTGTACAACGGAGCTTCAGTTCCTCGCTTGCATCCTGCTTGTTCAGTTGGAATAAAACAGAGTATGAGTTGCACTGATTGCAGTCAGTAAGGATCTCGCGTATGGGTGGGACATTACAGTGTGCGGAATTCAGGGGGGAAAAGAGTAAGGAGAGCTAGTGACTGGAAGTGGAATTTAGATACAGTTAAATGGAAAGAAAGGAACAGACTTAATGCAGGATTGCAGATTGACCTTTGGTACAGAGGAGGTGGAGACCTCATTCTGCAGGTCTTTGAATAGAGGCTGGTTCATATCCTGCAAGCATGCATTAGCCAAGTGAAAGTTACTGACCTTGGCCCTGCCTTTGGGAAGGCATGTGATGAACACTCCCAGCTTTCATCTCCATGATCATCAGAACCAACTCTCCATTTCCTTCAGCTTTCATGCCATCCCTGCTTCTTTTCCTCACTTTCTTCTGATGGGTCACGTGCTCACATCTTTATCGAGCCCACGGGAAACAATGCCTGCTTTGTTCGAGTTGTCTTCACTCCACTTCCTTCCCTTTACCTTGTCAAACACCAGGAAGGGTAGACTGGAAAACTCTGTCCATTTAGCAGAGCTTGGCTTCCAGTCAACAACCCCAGGCTAACAGTGTTTATCAGGCGGCAGGAGATCAATTCTAATTCCTGAACAGTTACATTCTTCCTGTTGCGGCTGTTCTCCAGCGCTTTGAGATGCTGAGAAACTTTATGCACAGGTGTTCGCAGGAGGCAGAAAGATTGATGTGTCCCTGCAGGTTTTACAACTGATCATATCGGTCATAACGACTGCTATTGTCTTATGGGAGGGCACTGTGTTTTCTTTGTTCCCTCTAGATGTTGGTTGTATTTTGTGGGAGCCATCCCAGTGCAGTAACAGAAAGAGGGGCTGCCTGGTGTTAAATTGGTTCCTGTGCTGGAACATACTGATGCTCTACTGAGGCTGGCAGAGATGCACCCTCTTACTTTTGTTGACAAATGGACAGCATTGAAGCAAATGTGTGCACTGCTCCAATTCTCTAAAGCAATTGCCAGGTTATTTTTCCTCCCGTTTGTATGTTTAGCTGGCCTTAGCCTGCCAAGAATCACAAGAAGAAATTTGGGTCCTGCTGAGTGAACCATTACACACAACCTAAGCCTTCCTTACTCTTCCATGGGCAATCTAACCAGGGCACGCAATGGGTAGAAGAGCTGGTTAATAAGCAAACAGGTTGCCTGGTTTATGATGATCAGCCATGGAAGACAGTCATTAAGCACCATTAATGCTGTACTTTCAAGCAAATGAAGGCTGTTATAGCAGGGATATAACATCACTGCCACAGGGACAGAGGTGAAAGGCTGTTTCATTCACTGGTGACATTGCCACTACGACCCAGCTTGGGCTGAGCCAGGGGGCTGGCATAAGACAGATCCCCACACACTGCTGTGCATGGGACACAGATGTTATCTCCACTGTTGAGCATCCACATCCCACTCCCCTTTTCTTAAGGCAGCAAGGTGAGCAGACTGGAGATATGAAGGTGGGAAGACAGGGTCTTGCCCCTCTTTTTCCGCCTTGGCTGCAAAATGACACGTAACTTTTGAGTTGGTTGGGAAAAACGGGTAGGAACACCTAGAATGAAGAAACTGATGTGATTTTTTCACCATTGGACACAGTCCTGTCTTATGTTTTTGCACTGGAGTTGCAGCTGCTCTGGCATAGATTTCTTGGCACCTCACGTCCTTGCCTCTTTTGGAAGTAGGTGCTGGGAAGCTCATCCTACAGCATTGCCTGGGTATAATTTGGCATGACTTGCAGTTCTGCATGGGCTGAGAAGTCATGCTGTTTTCTGCAGCAGAACTGGGCAAGGGGGTGCCCATGATGAATCCACTGCAGCTGGCAGATCCTGGGTGCATGGGAATCCAATATGGAGAGAGCTGACCTGTGGCGGATCCACCATAATTCTATGCTATTAGAATATTTGCATGGACACACCATCCTTTCTTTCAGGTGATTAATGAAGCAGGCTTGGGTTTTGGCTTTGTACTGCGGTAGTGCACCATCTCTCGTCTCGTGCCCTCATGCCTTTCATTGGTGTCTCTTTCTACATCGCTTGGAAGCTGCTTGGGTTTCAAACTGAAGTCAGGAATTGTCTGCATCAGTGGAAGTCTTTGAGGGGAATAAAGCACGTGCCAGCTTGCTCATGCTCCACAGGTGGAGTCTCACCGGGGAGAAGTGAAAACCTTTCTGCTAAGCATTACTTTAAATGTTTTTCTACATGGTTAAAACCTGCTGCTGTCAGCACCTCACCCGCAGCCTCTCTGCGTCCCGCAGGTGCATGGGCATTGAGGTCCTCTTTGACACCAGTGCAAAATCTTTCCTGGTCAGCACTGGGGAGCGTGCACTGTCATGCCTGTCAGCTGCAGTCTGCCAATGCTCGCATCATCCATGATCCCCATGGCGATGCTGGCCTGTGGTAGCTTTGCTTTACAGCTGAGTTAAATTTGAATGGGAGGGGAAGATGTATTGGGCACGCACTGCCAGGCGTGCAGCCTCCAAAGGATGCTCTCCAGTGTCTCTCTGGACTCAAGACCTCACCTGAGCAATAGCCAAAATCACCAAGAACTTCCTCCATATGCCTTCAACCTGCAGCATTTGCTATTGTTCAGAGTGCACAGGAAGGTGGGAGAGGGTGTGGGATACATCTACTTCCTCTTCTGAGATGAAGGGAAATGGCCTGGAGGTACTGAATTATGGAACAACACACTTTGTTTCCTTCTTGCTCGATGTCTTGGTTCAGAGAGGGGTTTGTTTTGTGCTTACTCCTTTGCCTTGTGGTTTAAAAAGAACAGTGAAAGAAAACCAAGAACCAAATACCGAGAAAGGAGCAGCTGAGTGGGTAACCCACAGATCACAGATAACCTACAGGTTATCATGGGGTCACCCTGAGCCATAGCTGGGTTCCAAACGATTTAACCTGCCACAAACTGTTCCTACCAGAGAGCACTGACCAGATGTGTCTGTCACAGCGTTTGGTGGCACCTCTCTAGAGCGGCACCTCCCGGGGCCTCATACTACCATAAGCACAAATAACCCCAATGTGCAGCGGACAAGGGCTACTGTATGGAGTGATGGACAGCAGCAAGCAGTTTGTGCTGCCTCACCTTGCTGTGCCCTAAACACCCAGCACCTGCTGGCATCCACCACATCTCCGTGCTTTGCCTGTTAGAGGTGAAGACAGGAGAATAAAGTCCTCCCCTGTGCTGGAAAGGTGAGGCATTAATGGCAGGTTTTCTGCACTGGTTTGCAGAGATGACTACTGCTATGAATACATCAAACTCCTTGACCTGGCCTCTTTAGCAGGATAAAGATGATGCAACAGTCATCGCACCACCTCACTTTTGTTTTTAACTCTATGTCCTCTCCAAGAGAAAGAAGGAGAACCAGGTACACCCATCTAGGTCCTATTGGGGTGCTCCGCTCATCTCGCAGGGCAGGCAGCAAAATAAATACTCCAAGGGACAGCCTTACCTTCTCTGAACAACATATCCCAGGAAAGATCCATGCACTGCTCATACCTGCTTGGACATGGGAAGCCTGCAGGTTTCGTTCCCTGATAGAAAACTGCTGCTATTGTGCTGTAGATGCTTGGGTACCATAGTTTTTAAAAAGAATGACCTTATAGCAATGACTGCACCAACAAAATTTGGCATTCCCACTTTTATATTAAATTTTTTTATTGAGATGATGTAATTACAGGCATTTTAAAAATTATTTGCAACTCACTGGCCCTGAGAATAGGCTTTTTTGTTTGTTTTTTTGTTTTGTTACATTCATTGGATTCTGTCCCTCAGCCCCACACCTCAAGAAAACCAAAAAAGCCATCATCAATGAGAACAGACTAGGAGTTTATTAAAAAAAGAAGACCTCGAACTGCTGCATTCTGGATTTGCACATGGGTGCAGCCTGACAAGGAGATGTAAAGGATGCATGCGTGGAGTCTGAAACCTGGGGAGGGAGGCAGCAACTTAGTGTTCACAGGCAGGGCTCCAGTAGCGTTCTTTGGATGCAGAGGCAACAGATTTCAAACTAGTCATAGAATCATAGAATCACAGAACCATAGAACAGTTAGGGTTGGAAAGGACCTTAAGATCAACTAGTTCCAACCTCCCTGCCATCAGGAGCATGTCCTGCTGTGTGGGGAACTGCAGCATGTCCTACCTGACTGGCTTGTGGCTTGTTTAGACTTTTAGCATGATGGCAATGAAGGTCCCACTTAAACTGCACACTGAAGATCCTTAGCTGGGTGTTGAGGGTGGCAGGGACCTCTGGAAGTAATCTGGTCCACAACCCTGCTCAAGCAGGGCCAGTTGCCCAGGACCATGCCTGGTTGGCTTTTGCATGTTTCCAAGTACGAGACTCCCCTTTCCCCACCTGTTTTGGTGTCAAAGGCAGAAAGTTTGGATGCTTCGCTGCTGGCAAATTCTACACCGAGATACCAGACACTGGGGAGGGAGGACGGGTGTTAGGGTTGGTGGTAAGACAGCGTTACCTTTGCTAGCCCAGATAGCCAGGCGTTCCTGTAGCTTTGTACATCTGTTCTGTGTTTGCACTCCACATATCTGCCACTGGGACGTGAAGTAGATGGGAATCTGCCTACTACAGCTGCTCTAGCCTGGTGCTATTGCCTTGTTTTAGTTATAGCTGATAAACTTGCTTCCAGGACCCCAGAGCAGTTGAACTCCTGCAGCTCCCACAACAGGTCCCAGGCCTCTGCAGTTCTGGCCACTCAGTGCAGCCCTGGCAGGAGGCAGGGGACAGCACCAGCCAGAAAATCCTCTGTGGGATCTGCCTGCTCCAAATTCAAAGGCTATTTCCATTCCAACAAGTGTCAGCCTTGAGAGAACTTCTCTCTGGTTGTGATGGAGAAGAAGTTGTCTTAAGATGTTCTTTATGTGTGAACTCAAAGAGTTTCAACAACCACCACTTTTTTTCTCCCCTTAGACTCAGACTCTGCAGGTGACAGTGACTGCATTTTTGGTAAAGGTGAATTTTGCTTCTACAAAATTCCTCCAAGAAAATTTCCCTATGGGACAACATATGTCATTTCAGGATTCCTTGCTTTTTTCCTATCTTACCCAGTGCTGAGGATGAACTTTGATAGCATACACAGTGAGCAGATGGTCTTATACTGGTGGACTGCCCCTCATTGTATTTTGCAGTGTCACTGTGGCAGTGACAAAAACCTGTGGCTCATGAGAGCACTTTATATAGAAGGTCTTGTCATCTTTCTTAGTCCTCATCATCTTAGCAGTAGCTGCAGCAGCCACTATAAAGTAATGCAGTTTCACAGTTGTCAAGACCACAGCAGTAAAGGATATTTCCTTACACTGACACTCCCAATCACACTTCATCTGTCACTCATAATCACCTCTTCGCCACACCCTCTCCACCCCAGCTCCCAAGACATGGCCACAACTTGGGTGCCCTTGAGCCTGTGGCAGAGTAACTCCTTGGTTTCAAGGGACCTTTAGTTTTGGATCTGTGACCGCTGAAGTCCCTCAGTGTTTCCCAATCTCACACCTCATGAGCTCCAAGGACTTCAGGGTCGCAACAGAGATGGGTATCAGGTCTACTCATGTTTCTGATAAAACATTCCCACATCTTTTCTTGAGGCAGAAAAAGTCAAGTACACGGTGTACCAGGACTTGGAAACTATTGACTGATTTAAGAGAAAAGAAGTGGCTGCGAAAGGCTTATGGGGAGATGTACACCCTCTCCTTCCTCATCAGATATTCACTATGAGAAATCTCTCCTCATATGATGCCTATCTACATCCTTAACAAAGCTGTTCCTTATACGACCTGTGACTCAGTATTAAGTCTCCTGTGAGACTGGACTATCTGTGTTTAAACACTGGGGACACTACTCACTGCTCAGTGCCATTTTTTCCTGGATAAACCCTCTTGTTAAATATGTGGTGAGATCAAATGTTGCGTTGGTTTAATAGCTGATAAAAGCTCTGTTATGGGAATGTGCATTGTTTTTTAGTTAGAATGGATTAGATTAGCCCATTGATTTTTTTTCCATGTCTAGTATGTGTGTTCCCATAAGAGAAGCCTTCTGGTTTTAATGAACTGGTATGGATGTGCTTTTTTCCAGACACCATGTGATTCCTACAGTTTCTTTACACATCTCTCTTTGCAAGCATCACTTCTGCTGCTAGATTTTCCTTCCATTAAAAGAACCACTGACGATGGATCGCCGGACAACACAGACTTTCTGTCACGGTGATTCAAGCAATGTGAAATGAGAAAACCCAGTAGTTTCTCTGGTATTGGGCACCAAGGACTGCCGAGCTTCCTGTGACCAAACTAGGCACCTTGCAACCTGAACAAATCAAAAACCCAAGAAAGCAACATGGCTGTAGGGTTTCTTTTTGCCTTGGCTTTTAAATCATGTCAGAAATGGGCAAGCTGAGACAAGCTCCCTTGATGGCAGCACTGTGGGGTGAGGGAAGGTAGTGGGATGCATGAAAAAAAACCAAGTCCCAAAACAAAGCCAAAATCAATTACAAGATAGAAGTACAGCTATTTGGTCTCCAGTTGTCTACCATCAGTTTTCAGCTGTGAATCACCCATCTCTCCAGCAGCACAAAATGAAACTGAAGAGGTTTCTGAGTAACACAAACCACGTTATGGGTTCCCTTGCTTTCTCCCTACCATGTAAGGAACAGTCCTTCACCTTTCACCCCAAAATTGCTAGCAGATATGAGAAACACCCTCCCTTTTGTAACTACAGGTGCTTCAGCCTTTGCTTTTTTATAGAAAGCATTGAGCTGAATTTCTGCATTGTGGATATACTGTCAATACTGTGGGGGTTACATATATATACATATATATATATGAAATGCTTATAGATATACACATATATATATATGTATTTGTCCCTGCCCTCCCTCCCCCCGCTCCATTCTATCACTTTCTTGCTAGAGGGAGGGAAAATGTCAACATCAGTCTATTGCAGAGGTTTGTCACATTTATTTCTCTCCTCCCCGGAGCACTTAGGTGATTGGTTTTGGTCCGTATTCCAGCAGTTAATAGCCACTCGCAAAGCTCATGAGCCCAGAGCTGTGCTGGGATGATATCCCAGCCTACACATGAAGGGTGACTCCTCTTCATTGGACAGGTATGTATGGCAAATTCTTTTGGTAGCTTCAACACGTTTCCCAGTGGCAGCGCATGTAAATTGATCCAAGCAAACTGGAACCCTTGAGCAAATCCCTTCTTGTGTTGCTACTGTTTTATGCGGTGTTATGTCACGGGACTTGCACAGAAAATAAGAGCACTCTATTTCCATAGGAAAGCCTTCTAAAAGACAAAAAGCATAATTTGACGTCTTGTCCTATGTGAGATAAGGAAAGTCAAACTGTATGTTTATTAGGGAAAAAAACAACAACAAAAAAACCCCAAAACTGAAACAAACCAAAAAGAAAGAAAGAACTCAAGGGAGACGTTATAGGAACAGTGAAGTAGTGCGTAAGTCCAGGCGTTCTCCCCTTTACTTTTCTGCCAGCACCACTTCTGCCTGCTAGTTTGTTTTGTTAAGGTGCTTCAGGTCCTGCATGATCTTCAAGCTAAGCGGCGACCCCGAGTACTGCTTCTGTGCTGTTGCTTCGCCTCCCAAAATGTGCCAGCCATCCCAACAGATGTTTCTCCCACGGATCCACAGAGGCAGTGCACCAGTTCCCTTCAGCACTCATCTTCTTGGTATATTTGTTCATCCAGTTCCTGGGATTCAAGGTGCTCAAGGCGGTCTGTTCGGCCACTCATAATCTCATCTGGGGTCTTCATGAACCTGCAAAACAGAGAAATATGTGATTTCCCAGTGGTCTAGGTTTTTAAGTTCATCAAGATGTTGATGAACATCTACATCTCTACAGCTCCCAAAATCATCTCAGAATCACAGAATGGTTCGTGTTGGAAAGGACCTTAAAGCCCATCTGGTTCCAACTCCCTGCCATGGGCAGGAACACCTCACACTAGACCATGTTGCTCAAAGCCACAGCCAACCTGGCCTTGAACACTGCCAGGGATGGGGCAACTACAGCTTCTTTGGGCAACCTGTGCCAGTGCCTCACCACCCTCACAGGGAAGGATTTCTTCCTTATATCTAACCTAATTCTACCCTGTTTAAGTTAGAACCCATTGCCCCTTGTCCTACTAATATAATCTCTGATGAATAGTCCCGAGTATTTCCCAGCTTCTCCCCAGCCTACTGGTATCTTCCCTCCTCTGCACCTTGAAAGGAAACCAAAAAATTCACATGCATTTACTCCTGCTCCTTGAAAATTTGAACCAAACCCCATAGTCCTTTCCAAAAAATGGTATTTCCTTTTTCTCCCTTGTATTGTCTGCTGTTGTCATGCAAGATGCTAGCATGCCACAGCTACACTCATGTACAGTGTCTGGAGACAGAATATTCAAGACCTTTATGGCCAGCATATTTCACAGCAAAAGCACTTGCAAGGTGTGGAGAAGCAGAGGGCTACTGGTTTGTGCTATCTTCCACATAGGTGATTGAAGAGAATATGAAACACCAAAGGAATAGTGCTGGAAAAAGCCAAGGACCAAGTCAGAACAAGTTCTGGGAAACGGAAAAAGCCCTGAAAGAAAAAGCTTTTGGGCTAGGGAACTGCGAGCAAAGATAGTCTCTTCCTGTGTGATTGTAGCAAGCCTAATTGTAATGAAGCAGCATCCTCTGTAAATGAATGCCATGGCTCCCAGCACTAATGTCTTAATGTAGTGAGTCTGCATGGGGCTAGAAACAGAAACTGCCTCTGGGGAGGCATGGCAGCAGTAGGAAATGGGAAAGGACATCCACCAGCCTGCAGATCAAGTCTGCAGTCCTGATCTTTGCCAGGATGCTTTTGTGTACCTCTGCACAGAGACAGCATGGAAAAGCTCTGCTTTTTCTTTCTGAATTTAATAGCATAGGAAGAGAGTGTGGCACAGGAAGGATGAAATCCTAGTTTAAACACAAATCACTTTCCTAACTCGTAAGTACTACTGGAGAAATTAGGATGAAAGATGTTTATGCTGGACGTGTTACAAAATTTCACAGTCTTCCATTAATGATGCACTGGCTAACAGCCAGCAGTACAAAATGTGTTCAAATCAGAGGAGCTGATTTTATTCCAGGTTGATGATATGCTCGGTATCCTTGGCCCAGTGAAAACAAAACCAACTGACAGGAGCTTTGTTACTACCACTGACCCAGAAAAATCACTGCTGAAGCTCGTGGGCAAGACTTGCCTCCTCTTCTGCCTCTGAGGTTATAAAGCTCAGGGCTCTCTGACTGAAAAATCTGAAGTCTCTCAGCAAATGCATAGCACAGCCTGGAACTAACCTTTTGCCACCCCTTCTAATTTTGGAAATCATGCGCACATATGCATTTTGGGGGGAAAAAAACCAAGGGCTGTGACTCACTGCTGTGTCACTCCCATTTGTATGCTGGAAGAACGCTGCTGATATAAATGGTGTTACCGTGGTCAAAAGCAAGCATACACAAGTGGTGAATCAGTCCCTGGCTACACAGTGAAAATGCACCAAAGCCTACGGGCCAGACTGTGCCCTGATTTAAACCCTGGGCTTGTCTTGTTGATCCTGCAGGAGGAGGAAATTGAAACAGAGAGTGATTCCACTGCCCTCCCTACCTTCTGTCTGTTCTGCTTCCTAAACCATGTGGGAAACGGGGTGATGCGAATTGTACCGCAGTGCTTCAGGTATTCCTTCTGGTCCATGTTTTAAGTCATGTCAAGGAACACAAAGTATTTGTAATAGCATTTGATTAAAATTTAAAAAATCAACCCAGAATGACAAGCTAACGCAGAAACAGTACCTGTGATCTCTTTTGTTGTAGAAAACACTCAGGCAACCTATTAGAAATCCTTCTCTGACTCCATTTGACTTACAGTTCTGTACAGATATCTGCATAAGAGAACTGTCTGCATGTTACTTATAGACACATTTCCTATTATTTCTATGCTTGTGAGAAGTAGCCAAGGAAGGCACATTAATGGCTTGATTTTTTGCAGCTGTTCTTCTTTTTCTCTTCAGATATAAATAGGTCTAAGAAAACAACATCAAAACATTTTTATTGGGAATTGTGCAAAAAATGCTTTGTTGTTTTTTTTTCCAGTTTCCGAAGGAAATGAGGTTTATATGCTCATGTTTTATGCTCCCTGGCGACCTTTGAATTTGTTGGTCAATTTTGGGCAAGTCTGACAGAGGAACTGAGGTCTCCCGGGGTATTGAGTTTCTACGGTTTTCAGAAAATAGGCAGCCTGGTTGAGAAGACTCCTGTTTTGTTTGTGCCCTCACTGGAGGAGAGGCTCCAAGATAAGCACATTCGCTGTTCAGCATCACAGAATTCCCCCAGGGCAGTAGAGTCTTCACACAAGGCCACAGCGATACAGATTCCCTTGGTACTGCTGCTAACAGAGCAACCTTGTTTTAACTTTCCACAAAAATATCATGCAGTTGATTTTGCCTGTGATTCGTTTTTCCCTTCACTCTCCTTCCCCATCTAAGTCTGCTTCTAACAGCTGACGTAAACAAGACATTCCACAGAAACCTTTTCAGCTGTAGATAGTTTGAGTGCTCATGAAGTCCTGTTAGCTATTTAAGAAAACAAACTCCAAGACTGCCTTCCTATTGATACCATTTCCAAGCACATTACTAGCTTTAGACCACTGACATCAAAGCAGTGACTCTGATGGCATCTAAGTCTTTGGTCTGAGTTCAGTGCTCCTTGGGTCAGGCATATGCATCAGGACTCGTTGGTCTTGTCTGAAGAGAACTGGAGTGCTCTCACTCTCTGCCAGCCACACTCAAGTTTGTACAAGTAACTTCCTGCTTTAATGCTGTTTCAGACACTACCTCCTAAATTCCTGGTTGTATCATCCCATCCGATGGGTTAGGTTTTATGAACAGCTCCTACAGGTCTTTCTCTTCCTTGTAGGCAGCACTGCTGAAGACATGGTCATCAGCACTTCTCTTCTGTGATGCCAACACACTTGAGGAAATGCCTGACCCCTGCTTAGCTTTCACCACCAGCTGTGTTTGAGAAGGCAGTCTGGAGTGGCTTTTCCAGCAGTTTGGCTGAGATCATGAATCATTTAGCTAAGGTCTTAAACAATGGTGCAAGCCTGCTTGAAGCAAGTAAAAAGACTTCTATTGACTCCACTGATCATTGAAACAGGCTCGTATTTCTGTAAATTGGTGCAGTTGCCTTGAAAGCTAGGAAGCACTGGTTTAGACAGCTTTTACAAATGTATGCCCATTGTCACCTGTGTTATAGCTGTGGCGATGAAGTATCCCACACACAATTCCATTCTCCATCTTCAAAAACTAATCGCCTGTAGAAAGACATGACAAAGAAAAGAAAAAATTACCTGAACAAAAGCCTTTGTCCTGGCTCCTTCCGGATAATATTTAGTTTGTAGTAGTGACGTAGGGCTCTGGACATTTTCTCATAAGTCATATTTGTTCTGTTCTGTTTTTTTCAAGAGAAAAAGGAAAAATGTGGTGAGACGATTCACTGAAATCTTCCTAAGCCCTAAAAGGAGCTGCAGAACTGTCACAGCTAGCTAAAGTAACCAAGTCAGTTCAAGAAATTACACGTTCCACTCCTCTGCAGGCCCATCCTGCCCCTCCAGCCCTCATCACCAGATTTTTATGGGTTTCTTTTTATTGAGGGCAATTTAAGCAAGGAAGTCTAACAAAAATTCCAAGTGATTTTTTTCTAGTTTCTTGGATCACAGATAACAAAAGGCTTCATCAACCACAAGAGGAGCCATTAGATGGAGGGAGATGCTGATGCCAAGTGGGACGTGACAGGCTTGTTCTTAATGAAAAGCACCTTTTGTAAAAGCATAAGAACAGTGTCTAATAGACTGAATCTGTCAGCAACCCCTGCCAAGAGCTCTGTTCCTCTGGGATTCCCCTCCATTAACTAGTTAATGCTTACAGAACACTGTGGAGATGAGAGACTACTTCTTCTCATGTTATACAGGTGTAAACAAAGAAGTCCATTAGATTGTACGTCTGCTTCTATACAGAGACTCCCCTTCATTTTGGGAGCTGCTGACCCAAACGCCATAGTCAGAGCACTGAGTATCACAAGGCACTGGCAGTGTGGGCAGCCCCCAGTACTGACTCGGAATAGCAGGATCAGTCCCTTAGGCTATGTCTACATGAAGAGCATTTTTCTGGTACAACAAGCAGTGGTTACTATGCTGGCAAAAAAACTCCCATAAAGAGAGACAACTATACCGGCAAAGCCATGATTGCATGCGTATTAAGCAGCCACCTTGCCATGGGCAAAAGATGCCAAACTAGTAGAAGCATGCTTTTGCTCTGTGAGCCTCCATGTTACGAGTTTGGCTTGGCACAGTCCAAGATCAGGCAGAAGACTGTAGTGTTGAACTGGATTTATTAAATGAGACTGATCTGCCAAGTCTAAAATGTCACTCAAGAGCAGGCCTCCTCTGTTTGCCTTGGCCACATCAACTCTGCTAAGGGAGGCCACATAAAAAGCTCCTGTGGCAATCACTTGCTAACAATGACAATGTCTGTCCTGCAAAATCTAGGTTCTGCTCATTGGGAAGCCCCCTGAGATACTATGTGTGCTTTTTCCATTTCTTATATACTAAAAGGCCACTGTGTTTCCCAAGTGGCTCGTGTAGCTTCAGTTTTAGACACCCAACATGAGACAGGATGGCAAGGCCCGATTATTAGCATTGAGGTTGGGTAAAATCTGAACTCTCCGTTCCTAGTATTGCTGCCCAAGACCTCTAAGATAGATGTTCTTGTAAGTACTAAGTCACAGGAGAAAATCTTGACCTTATCAAGATTTTAGGCTATGTATACTCATATATATATATATATGTGTGTAATCCATACATACTCAGTCCCAATCTGCAAAAATCAGTAACTTTTCCAGAGAACAGAGCAGAATTACACTCTTAAAAGGAAATATGTAATTTGGTGTCTGTCACAGGACAGCGTGTGAAATCTGGATGTTGGTGCAGACAGGAACACAGAGAGAAAGCTCCTACTGAGACATAATATTCAGACTACATCTAATCAGAACATCCTTAGCGTCAGGTTTTGGGAAGAAATTAGATGCCTTGAGAGAGAAGGACCGTTAATTCTTGCACTCCTTGTAATTTTATAATTAAATGCATTTATAGGTAAATGCCTTTAAACCAAACCACCAGGTTCTGTATATGAAAGGTAGGTTTTAGTGCTTGAGGCTGGATGCTTTACATTTCTAATGCGCATAGAATGAAAGATTACAACTTTACAGCAGTAGTTTATATGCACATGCTTTCTTCCTATTCCCCTTGCTTATAAGTGAAACCTATGATGTTATAAGAAGTGAAGTGCTGCTGGAGGAAAACTGCATTGCCTCCTTACCTTGTGGTTTCCCCACAGCCGGGCCAGCCCGTTGGGATCCACTATCCGAAATATTTTGGATTCCTTATCTTCCCATCGGATGAAATTTTCGTACCGGCTGTCAGAAAGCAGCTGATAAACATAATCCCAAAGCAACCTACAGTCTGTGAAGAGAGGAACAAGAAAATAGTGATTTTTTTTTTCCTCGGGACTAATTCTGGAAACTTTTGGGTGGATGTTCAGTGAAAGGACGGTTGGGATCAGGGCAGAAACAGCTGCTGCAGTCTGAAATGACCTGGTTGGTATAGACTAATGTTTGCAAAATGCAGTGGAATATACAGCCTCTTCTCATGCATCCCAATCCTTCTGGCACTAACTGAGCATTTTTATCACATTAAAAGCTCTATAAGATGACCTGTTGATCTTAGTTGTGTGTTTATTATTGTACTGATGCACATAAAACTACCACTATTGACCCTGGTGATGTTGCTGGCTCTTTCACTGGGGAAATCAAGAATGCTGCAACCCGCTCTTCCTTGCTTGATGCTGTCCCTTTCTGTCCTAATATGTCTAAAACATGGGCAGGGTTACAGCTTTCCTTTGTATACACCACGCGATGTAAGATCTACCATTTTTTAATTTGCTTTTTGTTTTATTTTTTAAGGTTTCTGAAAAAAAATCCCAAGTATTGTAATTACTTGAGTGCTATTGAGAGGTTAAATACTTTCTATTTGGATAATTGAATTCAAATTTCCTCTTGGCAAACACTCCTTAGGTCTCTAATTAAAGGTCTAACAGATACTTAGGCTTTAGTTCAGTGTTCTTCACTTTCATGGTAGTCTCTTGAGATCGAAGCAGCCAACAGCTGAGCTGCTCGTACTTCCTGCTTGCAATGTATGTGTGCACAGCACAGCATAATAACTGGCAACTATGAAATATGTAAAGTGAATTGCACAGACCTGGGGGTTCTGCAGCTGTCAGAAACACAAGGGTTTTATAGCTCAACTGTCCAGATCCCTAAGATGGACTTACAGTTGCATTTTGCTTTGAAAGCAAAACCAATCTCTGAGAGATGACTTGTTAAGAGTAGTTAAAAGGCAGGCAACCAAAGACATCTAGCTTCTAGGTGATAAAGATGGATTCTTGTCAGCCTGTCTTTCCTTTTCAAGTCTATCTGTCTGGGGTAGGAATGTGTTACAATGGGGATGATGACATGTTCCATATGAGAATATAAAATGCTTTCTGAAAAGGGATATGAGTAACACATTTAATGAGCATACCTGAAATGCTTAGAGATATTAACATTATTGATGTTTTTTTCCATTTTCAAACTGTAAAGAGTCTCTCTGAAACCTGTACTGTCTCTAAAACAGAGCTTACTTTGCCAGTGCCCTTACTATAGACTCTCCCTACCAGTCCTAGGGGGAACAATTCAGAGAAGCTTTCCTTTCCCAGTTCCTCAACCTGAAGTTGCATATGTAGGCCAGCCACCTATTCAATGGCTGCAGATACCAAGTAGGTAGCTGGTTGCAATGCCAAACATTGCTGCAGCTAACCCCTTGTGCGGTGTGGTACAAGTGACTTTCCCTGGACCACACAGGAGGCCTGTAGAAGACCATAAAACAGAAAGTCTCAATTTGTGCCATCTTTCCCCTCACAAATTCACAAAACCCAGTTTTTCCACCACCTTTCCATCAATAATCTCTCACAAACACATGCACTTAGTTTCTTAGATATGCATGTATTAGAAGAAACCCTTCTTTTCTAAATTCAATTTATACAGAAAAAGGGAAGGGAGGTTATATTGCTCTACTGTTTTGTGCCTTTTAATAATGTGGGGAAGTGCTCAGATAATAGGGTAGTAAGGGGCCACGTAAGTGGTTCCTTGAAACATGTACAATTCATTCAACAACTCACAATGAAAGGCTGTACAAAAAACCGAAACCAAAAAAACCCAGAACAACAAAAAAATTGTGTTTTGGGTCCTATCTATCTATCTATCTATCTGTCTGTCTGTCTATCTATCTATTATTTTCTTTTTCCTTCAATTTCCTTCTCTGACTCCCAAGGGCATATTTTACCAGTTGATTAGAGTTGGTAATACTGCTGCATTCCAAAAACTACGGGTTTTTTTCCACCATCCTGTGTAATCTGTGATAACTTTAACAACAAAGCCTGCACAGACTAGGTCAATGGTTCATGCTGAATTCACTGTTCTTGACCAGCTTTTCCCAAAGATCCCCACGCTTTGTCTCTATGCAGTCCTTCATTAAAATCACCTGTAAAGGTGATGCGATTCCCTAGGTCAGCAGTGAATCATCACCATGGCAATCACTGGGCAGTACTGGCCTAAACATTGGTGGTGGTCTAAACCTGGCCCCACCTCATCTTCAAGAGAGGTCTGTCTTGGTGGGAGCAGGTTCAAATCAGAAAATATTCACTTAGCTGGTATTTGTCAAGGAAAAATGAGACATTATTTTGGCCAAGGCAGGAATTTTTTAGAAATCTAAGGGAAGAGAGGAAGGATGTGCGGGTCTGCTGTTGAACCAGCACTTTTGGATAGTGATGAAAGTTTGCTGAGGTGGTTGGTTGGTGTATGGCCCTACTGGGAGAGTGCTGCAGGAATCTGGCATCCCAGTATCAGTCATTTGGTTTTACTTGTGCCACTGCTATTAGTCCTGGCAGAAGTGGCTCTCCCTGGGTTCAGCTGGAGGAACAGAGCTCCCGCAGAGGCAAGTCAATGTCAAGCTCTGTCACAGTCCTGAATGTGAAGCCCAGGACAGACATTCTCCAATTATAGCAACTTACAGCTAATATTTACACAGAGATATGATTTACCCCAAACTTTACCTTCACCTCATTATTTGCAATGCTATGTTATTTTTAATCAGTAGAGTACAACCGTAACTATGCTCTAGAAAATTTCCAGTGCTATAAATATAACTCTTACTGATGGGGATGGCAGACCCCTAATATCCTCTCTACCATGGCCCCTGGAAAAGTTTCAAGGAGCTGATGGCTTCTTGACAGCTGACTGGAATTGCACGTACTATGTGCACTGCACTGTGCTAGGGCTGCATGTTCACCTCAGTGTGGCCAGCAAGTAAATTCTAGTCGAACCTAATGGCTTTGGTTATGTTCCATTAGCTATCACTACTTCAAACACACACACATACACACACACACACACTGTGCCCTTCTCTTTCACAAAACCAAGAAAGCACAAAAAAGTCACCCCAAGATATCTCGGTGGCAAATTACTGGACTAACAACAGAGCTTCAGACTCTAAGCAGAGGTAGGATTCAAGTGCAGATTTGTTTTCTGTTGTTCACTTAATTTTTAGAATGGATTCAGGCTAAGGTTGAATATAAATATTCCTCAAATGAGAAGAACTCAGATCTGCATCTTGAGATCTTCAGAGGAAAAGTCCAACGCGATCAAGGGCCCCATCCCATATTCTAAACTGACTGAGCTGCTCAGACTTGCAGAGTTATTTAGCAGGCTGGTGGTATTTGCAAAAATACCCAACCACCCAAGTATCTCACACCTCTGTTTGCTTCAACAAGAAAACTGAAAATTCTGGAAAGTTTGCCTTGGCTCTACAACCACTTACAAACTTGTCTTCAAAACCTACAGCTGTCTAGCAGCAAATTTAGATATATGACTGAGTTGCAATAATTTAAAGAGCTGACATGCATCACTGCAATAGTGGTAACATGTCTCAAGCCACTGCAAATAGGAAATAAAAAGCATTAGCTTTAAACACCAGTGGAAAAGTTTTAGGCTCACTGACTTTGTTCTCACCTCTGCTGGGAGCTGTGAGCGTGCACACTGCCAGTTATCATGGACCAGCTGATGCTTGGCAGCACAATTTAGTTAAAATATGAGCTCTGTTTGCAGAGTACCTAAATCAGTTTGCTTTTTTCAAGTTTCGCATGGGAGACTTTTAGGAATTTGAGTATAGGCACTCAGGTATTTGGTTTTGGTTTGTTTTGGTTTTTCAACAACAAATGATTCACACCCTGGATATCTTTCTCCAGAGATTGCACAGTAAAAACCCATGAGGTTCTGGAGGGGTCTCAATGACTGACAGAGCAGCAGCAACCAAATAATCCATCATTATTAGGCTAGCAGAAACCATCTCTAACAGGCCAACAGAGACTACAGGTCAAAGACTACTGGTAACTCTTTGCAAGTGTAACGAATGTGGGCTAGAGCCCATTTGGAGTAGACTGCAAGACAATGAAGTTGGCGAAAACCCAAGAAGAGGCAATGCTAGAAAATGCTACAAAAATGAGCTTCTCCACTGAGAAAAAAGGCAACTCTACAGAAGGTTGGGAAGACAATACAGAAATGGATGCATCCTCCAGGACGGTCAAAAGCGTTGCATAGATTTTCAGGAATGATGGAGAAATGGAGCAAGGACTTGCATGTGGATGGTTGTTTTCTAAGTGCAAATCACTTTTCTGAGGAAAGTCTGGGTGGTGTGAATGACTCCATGAAAACTAAATCACTTCCTTGGCTGTCAGGAGGCCTCCAAAGGAACAGTCACATGGGGAAACACTCCACCGGGAGTGTGTTGGCTAGCAAGCAATGGAAAGAAAGCAATGTGGATATTGCTAAGGCCAAGCAAGTTTAAAAGTGTGAGATTCAGTGGGGGAGCTGAGGCAGGGCTGGTACCTAAATTGTTTCGGAGTGCAGCAATTTCCTGACTTTTTGCTAAAATAAGCTTACTTAGAAAGCAAGTCTGTCTCTAACACACAGAAGCATCATTTCCCCCTAACACACACATACTTTTTTTAAGAGAAAGTGAACTCAGATGATTGAACTTTGTACAATCTAAAGGTGAAGAGATTTAGCTGTGCAGAGAACTGGGACTGACAGGGTTTAAAGTGACGTGGTATCAAACAACCTAGCCAAACTGGAAGGGTAGCGAACAGCACCCAGGAATGTGGCAGGGGTCCTAAAAGCTGGCATTTCCATGTGCCACCATTTTTACAAATGTACTACTGGGCAAGACTAAACAACATCATTAGCTGGGAATTAGGGCAAACTGTACCTTCAAATGGAGAGGCATGCTTACAACCTTCTTCCTGCAGTTAATGCTCCAAGGGAGATTTTTGTAGTTATGCACAAGGTAGTGATAAAGTATACAGTACTCAGCTGCTTTCAAGATGTCCCCCATAGACACTGCCCTACATGTGCAAGAGGCAGCAGTTGCACACTCCTGCTAATAACAGCCATGTATTGTATAGTCTTGAGGTTGGCAGACCTAAAGTAAAGCCTTAGGAGCTGCCTCTTCATTCAGTCCCCTGGCTGCTGGTTGGCTGCTAGGGTTGACGCTAGGCACAAGAAAAACAGGCAGCTGCACATCTCTGGAGAGGATGAGAGAGAGGAGACAGAGTGGCTGGGATTTGAGCAGTAGGAAGAAATCTCTCCTCACTAATAGAAGCAAGCTTGCCTCCTCACTCTAGATTTAAGCTGTCCCTTCACAAGGCAGAAGTGTCCAAGCCTTAGCCACTTCTCCTTGGCATAGTAAAACACAGTTTCTCTTCTCTGCTGAGGAAGAGCCCACACTTAACAGCACTGCTTCAATAATGCTACAGAAAAAGGGGAAACTAATGCTGTCATTAAAAAACCCCTGTGATAGTCAAATAGACACTATGTGAGTGGAAGAATGTATTATAGATTCTTGATTTCAAATATCCTTTATAGGCATAGTCTTCTGAATATACATCTAAAGAAGACTGGCATATAAACACTTCCTAATGGCTATATGATAGCAATGCGTATCTCCCTTAGAATAGAAATACCATCTCAGAATGATCTATAAACAGCATAGATTTTAGGTTCCTAGTATTTTGACACTTGTCCAGCCATTACAAATCATAGAATCATAGAATAGTTAGGGCTGGAAAGGACCTTAAGATCATCTAGTTCCAACCCCCCTGCCAGGGGCAGGGACACCTCACACTAAACCATGCCACCCAAGGCTATGTCCAATCCAGCCTTGAACACCGCCAGCGATGGAGCATTCACAACTTCCCTGGGCAACCCATTCCAGTGCCTCACCACCCTTACAGGAAAGAATTTCTTCCTCATATCCAGTCTAAACTTCCCCTGTTTAAGTTTGAACCCATTACCCCTTGTCCTCTCAATACAGTTCCTCATGAAGAGTCCCTCCACAGCATCCCTATAGGCCCCCTTCAGATACTGGAAGGCTGCTATGAGGTCTCCATGCAGCCTTCTCTTCTCCAGGCTGAACAGCCCCAACTTTCTCAGCCTATCTTCATACAGGAGGTGCCCCAGTCCCCTGATCATCCTCATGGCCCTCCTTTGGACTTGTTCCAACAGTTCCATGTCCTTTTTATGTTGAGGACACCAGAACTGCACACAATACTCCAAGTAAGGTCTCACAAGAGCAGAGTAGAGGGGCAGGATCACCTCCCTTGACCTGCTGGTCCCACTCCTTTTGATGCAGCCCAGGATACGGTTGGCTTTCTGGGCTGCAAGTGCACACTGACGGCTCATGTTCATTTTCTCATCAACCAAAACCCCCAAGGCCTTCTCTGCAGGACTGCTCTGTATCTCTTCTCTGCCCAACCTGTAGCTGTGGCTGGGATTGCTCCGACCCAGGTGTAGACCTTGCTCTTGGCATGGTTAAATTTCATCAGGTTGGCATCAGCCCACCTCACATGCATGTCAAGGTCCCTCTGGATGGCATTCCTTCCCTCCAGCATATCAACCAAACCACACAGTTTGGTGTCATTGGCAAACTTGTTGAGGGCGCACTCAATCCCACTGTCCATGTCACCGACAAAGATGTTGACCAAGACCTGTCCCAGCACTGATCCCTGAGGGACACCACTCATTACTGGCCTCCAGCTGGACATTGAGCCATTGAGCACAACTCTTTGCATGTGGCCATCCAGCCAGTTCTTTATCCACCGAGTGGTCCACCTATCAAATTGATGTCTCTCCAACTTAGAGACAAGGATGTCATGTGAGACAGTGTCGAACGCTTTGCACAAGTCCAGGTAGATGACATCAACTGCTCTACCCCTGTCCATCAGTTCCGTAGCCCCATCATAGAAGGCCACCAGATTGGTCAGGCAGGATTTCCCCTTAGTGAAGCCATGCTGGCTGTCACCAACCACCTTGCTGTTTTTCATATGCCTCAGCATGCCTTCCAGGAGAATCTGCTCCAGGACTTTGCCAGGCACAGAGGTGAGACTGACTGGTCTGTAGTTCCCCAGCTCATCCATTTTCGCCTTCTTGAAAATGGGGGTTATCTTTCCCTTTTTCCAGTCATCAGGAACTTCACCTGACTGCCATGATTTTTCAAATATGATGGACAGTGGCTTAGCAACTTCATTTGCCAGTTCCTTCAGGACCCATGGATGGATTTCATCAGGTCCCATGGACTTGTATACGTTCAGGTTCTTAAGATGGTCTTGAACCAGATCCTCTCCTACAGTGGGGACTTCTCTAATGTCATTTGTTTAAGGTCGTTTTGATGCTGGAGTAGTGAGAGGTCTTACATGCGTGCTCCCTAAGACTAAATAATGTTTACACATGTATAGGCATATATATGTAAAAACCTCTTTTGTTCAGAGTATAACATTCCCATACACAGCAACATTTCCTGAAACACACACTGCATTTGAGATCTCTGTTGTTTAAGAGAGGCCCATGATGCAGAATTAGAGCTGGCCTTCCTCATGTATCAGCTACCAAAATCCTCTCTTAACCACAGAAATGTTTTGCAAGACCCATCTGCATCTTGCACTGAAGATCATTATATGAAATAGGTTTGGTCTGGATGAGGACTGACTTGGGAACTAATATGGCTTCACAGAGGAAAAGATCATGCCAAAGTAACGTTGTCATACTTCCTCTGACATTAGCTGAGGCCTTACCCCTTGCTGAGTAGGTTAGCTTAAAATTTCTCCACCATGATATCATCTGACTTCAATGGTTCTATGATTTCTACCACCTGAAGAGTTCTCCCAAACTTGAGCCCCTTTATTTTACAAGGTGATTTGTGCTTCAGCTGTATTTGTTCACAGTGAAGTGAACAATAGCTGTTTACAACAGAGACTAATGAACACTACTTCTCTAGAAGCTCTCTGGTACTCTGGATTTGTAAGCACACCTTCAGTGTTGTTAGGATAGCTAATGTGGTGATGCTCATGGTATTAAAATGATGGACTGCTGAAATTGAGCTGGCCATAGCTGCTGCTAGAAGGTCCTGATCTCCCATCTTATCCTCCTTCCCCCTGCTGCTTACCTTGTGCTGGCTCTGTTGTTAAGATTTCTCCATGAGCTGACTTAAATCACTTAGCAGAAGAAAATAAACCCTGCAAAAAACACCACCTGTCTTTCTGCTGTTTGAGAGCTGAATCTGCATGCAGAAAGATCTAGTTAATGCTAAAGCCAGCAAAAAGAAGGTGGCAGACTCCACTGGCAGACCAGGTGAGGACGGGGGGAAAAGAGTGAGAGATACAGAAGGTCCTGCTCAGCCTTTTGCCTGTGATCATCCCTCTTGCAGAAGAAGGTCAATAAGTCTCTGAGAAGACACACTACTTTGGGACATCTGGATTTGCTTAAACTGTAGCCAGAACCAAGAAATCACAAAGGCTGTTGTACAGAAAATATAAAAGACTGGAAGAGAACTCCTAAGTCCTGACTTGGTTTAGGCTTGCTGTGGAGATGAGCTCTAACTGCATTTGAACCATATCCTAAACTGTGCATCAGGCAGAGCCTTCTGGACAAGTCAGATGGACCTTTGGGCTTTCTAACTGATGCATGAACTTCAGCAGACTGGCTGATGCTGTAATGTGTTCAGGAGTACAGCGAGGACTACTCAGTTAACTTGCTCCCATCACACCAATGGAGAGTGAGGAAAAATAAAACTGGTGCAAAGGAGAGGAAAGACATATGGCTGGACCTTATCAAATCAGCTCCTGTGTTCATGCTGAAAACCTTTTTCGTGGCAAAAAATGAATAGATTAGGAAACCAACAGACAGAACACTGAGAAAGAAGGATGTGCTACAGTAGGATTACTGCTGTATTGAGACACAATCCAACCTCAGTATCTATCTACTTCCATGACATACTTATTTTAGCAGACAAAAGTACAAGAAAAAAGTAACCAAGTCTCATGATTAAGGGGTTAAATGGCTCTGAGGACTGGGGGAGCATTGATGCTGAGATGGAACAGTCTTGCTCATTCCTATATAGTAATCCAAGTCCAGGTTACTGAGGAAAAAGAGTTTTCTTTTCGTGAATGTTGGCTGCGGTTGGAAGCAGGATGGTAAGCTGGTGCAGTAAAGCCAATGTTTCCTGTGGGAAAATCTCTTGACAGACAACTGTTTGCTCAGCTCTGTAAATTCAAGCTGGGGCTGAGGAAAGAGGTTGCCAGATCACACAATACAACAGTTGCATGTTGCTTCTGTCTTGTACCCAAGCGCCGAGTGGGAGATCAGGCAGAAGGACAGCAGAAACCCAAGACTGTTGTGCTGCAAACAGTTGTGCTGAGAGGTTGGAAAAGTAACACAGCAAGACGAGGCCAAGCTCTGCCTTTGGCAATAAAAAAAAGCTCGTACGGGGAAGAATGATCCAAAAGGTTCGTATCCCTCATGTGCTTGTAAAGAAGAGCACTCAAATCACAAAGATTATGTAATGGACAGGTCAGGGACAGTTTGATAGATGAAGACTTTGCAAGTTGAAGTCTGTTGTATTAAAAATGTCCTTTCCTTCCCTCCCCATCCTGTCCCATTTTCCTGCTCCATCCCTTCATCCCCACCAAACAGACAGGTATTTCCAGTATTAGTTTCAAGTGTTGTTCTTTTGCTGCTCCACTACAGTGCTAGAAAGCACTCTTCCATTTATCTTGCTAAAACCTGCATCTGATCCTCCTGTGGCTTCTCCTCACCTTTACTGATCATGAAGGGCAATGACTAGGAAAACAGAAAGTAATTCAACCTCTGCCTGTTCCCATGCACATCCTACAAACACCCCACAGCCACTCTGACATCGTAACATTGGCCAAACACTTTAATGATTGGAATTTAAGAATTAAAGATGAAGCTTTATCTTTTGAATTGTACTTTAGAGAAGTGCGAAAAAGCAGAACTGACTTAACTACAGCAAAGGCATTCCCAAAAAGAGTAATAATTTTTGACCCCGCAATGTAAGAATCTCCAGCATCTTCTGACACAACGGAGATGGAAAACCAGTCTAAAGGTGTATATTTGAATTAACATAAACAGATGCAAACTTTTGTATGCTACTTCCAACTGGTTAGTATTAAAGCCAGACTTAAATAGGCCTGTCTCCAAAGAGTGCAGTGTCAACACTACAGTGTATTTTCCTGGTCTAACTAAGGGGGTTCAAAGTGATGCAAGTTTGCTTTGTAGAAGAAAATTTCATTACCTGCACAATTCTAGCCTGAAGAAAGTGTGCAATATATAGGGAAAAAGAGTGACATGTTTTCATTAGAAGTCAAATCTCTTGAAAAAGTGTTTAACATCCCCCAAGTGTTTAACCCCAGCAGAGACTGAGGTCTCTGAGCCCACTTACCCATCTGCCTGGTCATGGCATATAGATGCTGCAGTAATGACAAGGATGAAATCTAAATGACTGAGCTTTCCTATGGTTAGCCCAGGCTTCTGAGTGGACCTGAACAAGCCCTGACAGCAATTTCTGCTCCTGTAACTGTGCAATAAGAATGAAGGCACCTGTAAAGCAAGACACTTCACAGAAAATCTACAACCACCTATCCAAGCTATTGCTATTCAGCTAGTGCTTGAGCATCATTACTTAAATTGGCAGGGAAAGAGCACTTTCATGCTGAAATTAATTGTTAATGCCATGTTAAGATGACTCTCAAGGTTATAATGAAAACTTCTATAAACTCTGAGTTTGACTCTTATCCATACTTCAGTCTCTTTATAGTAGTCTGGCTTTCCACAAGGGGCTTGAAATAGACATGGCATATAGTGCAAATGTAAAAGTGCACATGACTGCAAGGGCAAGCAATTAAACAAGGTCAGTGACATTATCGTTGCCATATCCAAATGGAAATGACAGGCCATGCCGACACCAAGATTCTCAGGTTCTTTCAAGGCTCCAATCTGTCTGCATGAGCTATGGGAAGGAGAGTGAGCTGCCTGGAAAGCAGGCGCTGAATCCCCACCATTTACAACTTAGTAAAATTGTAATGCTAAAGTGAACCACTGTTTTGATTTCTGTAGCCTGCAGTTTGCCAGGCTGCAACTTGTAACTGTTCAGCTACTGAGATTGTCTGGTCACATTTGACCCCAAAGTCTGTGCTCACAGAAGCCCACCAGCCACTACAATGTTGTCAAACCCTGCTGGGAACGTGCCTTATGACAGTGGTGAAGAGAGCCTTAGCAGTCTCAGGCATATATACAGGTAGTCTCCTATGGTACTAGCAATGCTATCTTAAAAAACCCTGAATACCTCTAAGTAGGTATATGATAAAAGCTAAGTTGCTACAGCTTGGTTTGTCAGCACTGGCCCTCTGCAAAGGAGGATACAGCAATCATTTTCAGTTTAGGTAAGAATTCACTGCAGTGAAGCTTGTGATGCCAATTTGGAAGGGGGAAAAGTAATGAATGAAACAGTGATACACATCATGGGATGGATAGTAAGCTTGAGGGCTGGCGCACATAGGGAACCTGACTGGCGTAGGCTTTTCCCAGCATCAAGTGCCACAGCAGGTCTGCGTGGACATTCCTGTCCATCCAAGTGACTGGTAGAAGATGGTTTCTACTTACGAAGCAGTCTTGTCATCCTGGAACAGTCACTTACCAACCACTAAATGACGATGTGAGGGAATTAGATTCAAGCCTTTACCACTACAACCTTTTGTGCTTACTGCCTTACACACATAGACAACTCATAACCACCACCACCAAAAACAGAAAAGACCAGACTTGGTCTTGATTCAAGAATCTGGGTTATTGTCCCAGTAGTGGATGGCCACAGTTGGGCAGGTTCTGCTTTTGCCTGGAGGGTCAAACCAGAAGTGTTTGTACCACAGAGACATTACAACTAGCTTTAAATGCTGCAACAGACAAAAACAGCGGCAGATAGCTCAGTATACGTTATGTACCCAGCCTCTCAAGTTTACAGCTAGCTTGGGTTGCTGTCATGAGGCGTTTAGCGAAGTAAAGAAACAGGGAAATACCAGACTGACCAGTAGTGCAGGGTATTGGTTGTTCCAATTTTAAATTGGATAATGCATTTTTTTTGCAAATTGGAACCTGCAAGTGTGAGGCATTACAGCATAACACAGGGTGTTACTAGTCACTAGTATCTAGAACTAAATATAACCTACAGTTCTTAGTGAGGGACTGGTCAGATGGCAGCTACTGATACAATGTACGGCATGACTTCGTTTTCTGCGCAGTATATCTCTCTTTCCAACGCCTCTCACCAGCAACACCTTTCACCTTTACATGCTGTTCCTTTCTTTACATTTACCTTGTCTATTTGGACAGTAAACTCTTTGTGGCAGGGAATGCAGCACAACAGAGCAGATAGATACTACTGTATTTTAAACACTAAAAATTAAATAGAACAAGAAGCTGCATCCCCCAGAATAGAACAGAATTAGATAGACTATTTCAATTGGAAGGGATCTACAATGATCCCATAGTACAACTGCCTGACTGACTCAGGGCTGATCAAATTAAAACATGTTATTAAGGGCACTGTTCCAATTCCTCTTAAATGCTGACAGGCAAGGGGCACCAACTGTCTTGCTAGGAAGCCTGTTCAATGTTTGACCACCCTCTCTGTAAAGAAATGCTTCCTAACATCCACTCTAAACTTCCCCTGGCACAGCTTTGAACCATTCCTGCACATTCTGTCACTGGCTACCAGGGGGAGGAGCTCAGCACCTCCCTCTTCACGTTCCTTCCACAGGCAGCTATGGAGAGCCCTGAGGTCGCCCCTCAGTCTCCTTTTCTCCAAACTAGACAAACTCCTAGTAGGACATTCCTTCCAGCCTTCCACCAGCTTTGCTGCCCTCCTCTAGACACGCTAAAGGACCTTCAGGGGCCCAGAACTGCACCCAGCACTCAAGGTGAGGCCACACCAACATTGAATACAGCAGGATAATCACCTCTTTTGACCAGCCGGTGATGCTGTGTTTGATGTACCCCAGGATGTGATTTGCCCTCTTGGCTGCCAGGGCACCCTGCTGATTCTATTCAGCCTACTGTGGACCAGCACCCCTAGACCTCTTTCTGCAGGGCTGCTCCCCAGCCATTCCTCTCCCAGTTTATACTTGTGTTCAGCATTACTTCATTCTAGGCGCAGGATCTGACATTACAACCTGTTGAATTTCATCCCAGTAATCACAGTCCAATGCTTCGATCTATCTAGATTCCTCTGTAAAGCCTCCTGTCCCTCAAGAGAGTCAATAGCACCTCCCAGTTTGGTGTTATCAGCAAACCTGCTAATGGTACATTCAACACCAGCATCCAGTCATTGATAAATATATCGAACAGGACTGGCCCTAAAATTGAGGCCTGAGGAACACTGCTGCTGACCAGACAGACAACGTGTCCAGAAGGATGTTGTGAGGGACAGTATCAAAAGCCTAACTAAAATCCAGAAAAACTCAGGCACCACCTTCCCTTCATCCACTAGGTGTGTGACCTTATCATAGGATATCAGTTGTGAACAGTCAATATGACTGTGTCTGATGGTTATATCACTCTTTAAACGCCATTCAGTAGTACCCAGTATGATCTTTCCCATGTTTTCTCCCCAGCCCTTCTGTGAAGGGTTAACAGCTAACAGCTGCTGCAAAACTTCTAACTTCTGAGTTGTGCTTAACTGTCGGTTTTTACCCCCTTTACAATACAGTATAACTGGGTTTTGTCTTCTTTCCACCCACCTTCTCTACCTCCCAACATATGTCATTGCATTGTAACTGTGCTTGTACAGCTATCTTGTACAGAAAGGAAAACAAACTACTGTGGTGTAACTGCATCTGCATGAAGGACTTTGCTGGTATGTCAGTTAAAAAAAAGAATAACCATCCTACAACTTGACACAGTCATAAATGTCACATCAACATATCTAGAGCAAATGTGGGCACTGGGGCTCTGGTCCTAGTGGGTAAGTTGAGCAGACACTGCTGACCAAGGTGCCATGGTTTGAAGTTTGGCACCTTGTGATGTTTAAGCTCTAAATGTCTACTGTTACAAATCTAACTCCTCAATCAGCCGAGTTCATTTTTCTTATCCTCCTTTAAAAGAAGCTTTCCAGCTCAAGTCCAAATTGGAAAAAAAAAAGCCACATCAGTTGATTTGCACTTTTTTGGTGGAAATATTCACTGAAATAACCCCTTTTGTCTCTTCCCTTCCCACACAAGCTTATGAGAAGTGATTAAGTTCTTTAAATTAAGAGGGAGGAGAATCCTTGATTCTGTTCCCCCTCCAACCTCTCTCCCCACACAAACCAACCAAACGACTATCCTTACAGAGCTCTGGGGTGGAGGATTTCCCCATGCTCAGAGCTAGCACATAGCCTACGCCCATTGTAAGTGCTGGTTTGTAGATTTTAGTAGAATGTGAGTCATTCATAGCTGATGCACTCTTACCAGGGGACTGCATTTTCAGTTTCGGCCATCAGACTGTTTTTATTGAGAAGTTGCTTATACGTGTCTTGCTACAAATATGTGGTGTTCATACTACGCCCCTGTACTTTCTGAATGTGTGGCACAGAAAGGCTGAGGCAAGTCAGAAGCAAAGCTGGAGGTAGATCTCTTTCATGACTTTGGCAGGGTAAGAATCTTGCTTGTCCTCATTCCAACAACAGTCAATAGTTTTATGAGCCAAACCAATACAGTGGTAGACAGTGTGCCTCTGACTAGTTTAAATATTACCTGGCTTTTCCTTTGACTCCTGAAGGGGAAGAAACAAATCTAGCAGCTCATAAAGTCAGATACAGCCCAGTTGCTAAGGTAACCCAGTTGATAAGAACAGCACACCAAAAGACAACAACAGGCACAACACTCACCTGCCTTTACATTCCCTCCCCACAAATGCAGAGCAGAACCAAAAGTAATAGGCAGGGTGGGGCCCTGCAGAGGAATAGCAGTGCTCATCCTCCTAAGCTGCTTGTGCAAATGGCATAGGTCTGCCTTAGACACACACAGTGAACCTGGAACTTAGTGGGTGAACCTGGAACCAATAAGGTTCTCAATACCAACAGGACAGGGAGCCCTTGAGGGGAGTCCACCTGCACCTACCACCACTGTATGGCACTCTGCCTTTCACACTCATGCACTTGTTTCGTTAGTATCTGCACTGGGCAGTGCTTGAGGAAACAGGTTGTTGTACCTGTATCCCAAAGTTATAATATCAGTGTTTACTGTGGACTGGTGGACAAGCCTGTTAGTCCCAGAGACCTAGTACAGAAAATGACTAAGCAAGCTGGAAATTCCAGGAACCTGCTCAGTGATGTATTTCCCCTCACGAGAAACATCCAGAATTGTATGAGTGAGTTTTAAGTGACTGAATCAAAAGTGAGGTAAATACTAGTATGTCATTATATTAATTTGGATGACTTCCTGCATGCTAACAAGTGGAGGTTAACATAGATCTTTGAAAGAAAAAGGACATTTTTGACATCTAAATAAAATTTAGTTGTGAAAAACTGCCCTGGTTGAAGTCAACAGCAGAGCTCCCAAGGAAAGCTATGGGAGCAGAACTTCAGGATGGCTGCAGTGAGGGTTCCATCAGGGTTGCAGTGCATGCCTCAGCTATGACACGCTAAGAATACCTGCCAACACAACAACCCCTGCCTGTCCTTGTACCTTGGGGAAGTACCTTTTATGAGATATCAAAGTCCTAACACGTTTGATAACAAACCCCTCCCAGTCAGAGGTGCATTAGCAGTGGAATTTCCATTCTGCAGAGCAGCTGATTTCAGGCCTCTGTCTTGACTGAAACCGCAACCGCGTTAAAAGAAAAAATAGGGAAAAAAAGTTGTTTTCTTTTTCCCACAGAGTGAAATCCTTGGAGACTCGCTGGGGAGAACCAAGATGGACTAAAGAGCTAAAAGTAAGCCAGAGAGACTGCCTGCTTGCTAGAGTCCAAGTTAGGAGCTGACTACGAACAAACACTGTTGCTGCTTTGAATTAGCAGCTCCAGTGGGGAAAACTGTCCATTACAACACCCTGCTAAACTCCCCTTCTGACATATTGTTAATATTTTGAAGCGCGGGCAGAGCTAGATGACTATTGAGTTAGTTAGCTTAACCCTTGCCCGGCATACTTACAGGGGATGCAAGTCTGCCTTTGGATCATTCCAACACAATGACCTCTGGTTCTGACAATGTTACAGAAAAGACTCACGCATATTGTGTTGAGAAGATAGCTAAATGCAATTTTAAGAATCTACTCTAGCCACTGATGAATAATATATAGGTCTTTAATGAGTAACATAAAGATACTTTATGCCTCTGCTTTGCTAGAAAAGTGTAAAATGGCCTTAGAGGAAAAGAGAATAAGACCTTCAACTTGAAATTCTATGCTGTAAAAGGTAAAGTGCTTTACCAGTAAAATTAATATTTTGAGAAACTATATTACATAAAAAGGTAGGAAAGATTTGTCAGCGGTGAGCAGAGGTTATTATTTTGTCTGACAGGAAGTCCAGAGCTCTATTGATTGACCTGAAAACACAGTATTTGTGGATAGTAGCAAGTGAAAACACTGTTTTCTTTCTCGGCACCAAGTAATTGCGTGCTGCATTTAAAAACAGACTCTATCTACAAGTAAATAAGTTTATGAGGCTGTGAGGTATCTTAAGTCTAGGAAGGATTCCTTTTACAATTCAAAATATCTGAGCTGGGAATAGAATGTATTTTGGAGCTCAGCCCAATGTTTTAGTCAGCAGCCCATGGGGCTTCCCTGTTAGCTGCTCCTCATCACTATAACCCATGAAAACCACCTGCATTCAAATGGTTAAGCCAGTAGAAAGTAAAGGCTCTCTTCTCACCAATATAAACACATAAGTACTTAGCTCTGGCACTGGACTATTGGTAAATCTTTTCTTTACCCAACCCATTAGTCTTCCTCATCCATAAAATAGAAATAATGCCAGTGATTTTTTTAAAAGGCTCTTTATAACATTACATCTGTATTGACATATATTTGCCTTTTAGAAGCCAAGCGTTATAGTGTTCATGGTCTCATCTCTCTCAAATCATAGTGGTGAGCCATGGTTGGTCAAAAGCCTCCATGTTAACTACAGCAGTGTCAGTGAAGGTAAGGACACTCAGGTGGAAAATAGATTATGCTAACATAAACCACAAATGCCCTTAAAAAGAAATCATGTAATGGCAAGAGCTCTAAATTGAAGGCATGAAACACGGGCTGTCTACACTGTTGATAGTAATCTGGGTTTTGTCACCTTTAAATTGGCTGTGAACTCTTTATACAGTCTAGCTACAGTTCAGGAGCCATTACAACCCAACCAGAATAGCACTACCTTGTGCCTGTACAGCAAGTGAGGTATTAAAGGACCTGAGGCACTGATGAGGCAGTGGCAAATTTATCAGCAGAAATCTAAGTTGTTAGCAACCACCAGCTATGTAATCACCCAACCCTTGGTCTCATCTGAACTGAATGCTTGAATACACCTCAGGTCTTTTTAGCATGAAATACTTAACCAGCTCTTTAAGACATGCCACCCATGCTGGTGGGTTTAAGCTAAGCCACAAGACTGCAAATGAAAGCAGCTAAGCATGCAAATACAGCCTGTGTATAACACTTTAAACTGCTACGCATATTTGCCAAGCAACTGTGTTAGGCCTAAATATCCATGGGCTTGGGCTCTGTTGCCCTGCAAGCAACATAGGGATGGAAAGGACATGGGAGTACTAGTTACAGGGCTTGTGTCACTGGACCCAGTGCACAGCATGTAGAAACCAGAGATTCCCAATTATGTAAAAAACTCCTGAGTTTAAATTGAAAATTACACCACCAACAACTCCTCATATTTTTTCTTATATTCTTTTCAGTCAGGGGTTTGTTCTTAAGAGAACATTTCCTTCTGAAGAATAAAAATTAACAACCCACTGATCTTCCAATAGTACTTTATGGAAAGGAAATCTGCAGTGATGCAACCAGTAGTGTATCTTCTCTGCCATAACATTAAGCACATTTCTTTAGCTTGCCAAGAATAGTGTGGGCAATAACAATCAAATTGAGAGAGACAAATGTCAGCCAGGCAAAAATATCAAAAGATTAATTTCTGTTACCTATCTCTATTACGTGAAATGATCATAGCTCCTGTTGTGTTTGATGTTTGACTAGATGGTGAGATATGTACCTTTTGGATTTAAAGTGGTAAGTCTTAAGAAAATACAATATCTTCCTCATTAAAGCTAAGGCAGCACCACATCTGTAACAAATCTAAGGCATGTAAGGACAAAAAAGAACAAGGGGTTTTAAAATGTACTTCTCTGGACATGTGTAATACCCCAAAGCAGCTGGGTATCACATTGGCTTGCTGCTGACATAAATGCATGAAATGTTTTTGGGTGTGGTGCATATTTACACCTCTCCAAAGACACTGCTTACTGGAGCATTCAGCGCATTTCTGAAGTGGCTGGATTCCCATTCCCCCTTTCCCTACCTATTTACAGTTCCCTTTCAAGTACAAAAAATATTTTCTGTAACCTCAGCTTCCTGATTCAGCTGTTGTGATGTCAGTTATTTATGATAACAAAACTGAGACAGTGCCTGTGGTTTGTGTGGGACAAAGGCAACCTTGTTTCTCTAAGACAGGGACAATCCTAGTGTGAGAAGCACAGGAAAGCCACATAGTAGGACTCTGAGGCAGTATGAGTCTCGCCATCTCCATAATACTGGGCTTGACAGTGCATTATCTCAAAGGCCACTTGACAGAGGACTTTTTCCTCTCCATAAGACTGGACATCAATATGAATGCAACCCTTGGAAAATTATCTCTTTGCAGGACAAAGTTTTGAGGATAGGCATCTTAGGAAAGAAATGGATTGCTAGTGGGTAGAGAGACAAGTCAGCGTCAGGACACAACTGTTTCAATACCAATTACGTATTCTGTGGTCACAAGCAAGTCATTCTGCACCTTTGCTTACCTGCCTTAATCATATTTAACTGTGTAAACCACAGATGTGGTGAAACTTGTAGAATGCCAGTAAACTCCTGAGGTCACACAGTAGCAAACGCTTAATACCCAGCATGGTTAGTTACGAATGAAAAGCGTTAGCTTTGATGTAGCCTACAGAATGTCACCTACCTGCTATTCTTCCAATTGGCATCGCATGGTCCTCAGGAGGGGATACAGACACCATGATGTGGTTCATATAAGCTAACTCTTCTCGGTGGGACAGGTTGATTGGCTTTACCTCCCTGTGAAGCCCATCCTCAGATAACCTTGGTGGTTTGAAATCGGAGTGCCTGGGGTTCAGTATCAAAGGATGCATAATAGGGCTGGGCATCAGCTGGATGACCCTGGTGTTCTCCTGTCGAGGGCTGGAGGGCTTCTGGAGCACTTCGGAATGAGGCGGGCAGTGGTTGTTTTCTACTGGGGACACTGAGAGAGGATAGGGCTCCTGCTGGCTGTTCTCGTGCTGATGCCTTATCCCCGGCACCCTGTCAGCTGGGGAAAGGCGACGGAGAGTGCTGTCCATAGGGGACTTCAGTGGCCGCTGATCGGGATCTGGTGATGGACGGTGGTTGTTGGTGATGGGTGATCTAGAACGATGCAACAGTTCAATGGTTGGGGGGTTGTGGTGGACTGTTTCTGTGGATGGTCTTGAGGGTCTCTGGACAAAGCTATCTGTGGAGAAAAAAACCAATACAGATCATCTATATTGTGATCAAGGTGTAGGATCTAAATGTCACACTAGCTGGACTTACTGAGTACTGCTTGGAAATGTTTGCTTGTTGACTTACTGCTTGTCAGCTTGGAAATGTTTTTATTTGTGTGACCTACAGAGGCCCAGAAAAACACCATATAAATGCAGATATAGTTATTACTACACAGAATGAGATCAATACCATGAAAACAATCTTCTTCCACCACCACATAAAGGTAGTTCCTGGGGAAACGTGTTAAGAGAAATACCATTTTGAAAAGCTGACTGGAACACATGTAAAGATAGTAAGATCTGATTCAGCTGTACTGTGTTTCTGTGCAAATGCTTTGAAACTTATCTCCTGCTGTTCATGTCTCTACATGTGGCTCCTGTTATTGTTCCATGATGAGCACTGTAAGGTAGATGGCAGAGATAAAAAGGGAAAATGTCTCCAGGAAAATACTGGGTACTAAGTTTGAGATATTAGAGGCTTGGGTCAAGGTGGAGAATATCTTAGTCTGAAATATAGAGTGGGTTATCTACAAAAATCCTACTGATAGGAAGCTCTTTGTGAAACACTAGCTAAATCTTATCCGTCTCGATATTAAGAGCATGTACCATCAAACAGGGATATTTTCACCTTGTTTTATTTAGTATGTGCTGTCTACTGATGGGTTGTCCCAGGAGTCACTTCTAGAATCACTTCTGCATGAGTGCACTTCCCCAGATGTGATCCTTAACACTATAGGGGAGATAAGTCATGGTTCTAGATCAGCATCTTTACATACTAACAATCCTCTCACAAACTGAAATGTTTGACATAAACAGTGCAAACTTTCAGTTAGCTAAGGCCATCAATTTTGACTAGAGAAATTACTGACAAAGAGGAAAACACCACCAGAGTGCAGTGAGTAACAGGATTTTACCTGAAAAACAACGATCAAATTTCACTGCTGTTTATTGAAAGCCTTGGATGGTAAGAGAAGGAAACCCGTGAATACATGTCAAACAAGTAGCTGCCTATTTGTGGCTGCCTGTTTGTTCACTCCTTTTCCTCTGATCCTCTTTAAAGATTCTCTTGTTCTCTCATCGAAGCAGTGATACTCATTGAAGACCCTGTTGAGATGAAGACCCAGGGGCTCCCACTGCCCAGAACTCAGGCAGGCATCAGAAGGATCAGCACTTAACCAGGGAGAGGTCTGACCAGAAACTCTAGATCTGAGAAAATGTAGAGCCAGGCAGTGACATGGCCCCAGTCCTTTTGCCTACTCAACTGGCCGTTCATCTATACAAGTGTACTAAAGTCTACAGAAAACCCTGAGATTTTAGGCAGAAGCTAAGATGGCTCCAGAATACTTATTTCACACACTTGTGGTCCCAGACAAGAAAAATGCATTTGTACAGCTATTTAAGGTACTCACAGTGAAACAGGTGGAGGACATGAGACTCCAGAGTTATATATTATTCTTGTTTTAACCCAATCAGCTTTAAATACAATGTGGCCAGCTAATGTGGGATAGCCCAAATGTTTCCAAAGAGGAATTAATTCACAACTGTACATACCTCTGTGGCTGTCTTTTCTTAAAGACTCCTTTCTTTGCCACAGCAGAAAGAAAACCAACCCCTCAGTCTTACTCAGTGTCCTATCTTCTACAGACCATCCACACCCATCACTGTACATTCAAATGCATGGTGATAGTTCTTGGCCTGTAAATATAGACCAGAATATTGTATTGGTTGTCCTACTTACTTAAAGTGCCTTGGCTGGGGGGAGCAGCTATCTTGAAAGCAGAAAGGAATGCCTTGCTGTGCTTTTCACCAAGCTCTCTGCAAACATTAGCTGGCTATGAGAAACTCCAAATGGAAGCAGACCTATCTGTCTGCTTCCAAACCACAGTGATTCTGAACCAGGACAGGAGAGAAGGGAGGGACCAAGAACTCTTTAAAAAGCAGCAAGAGAAATAACCACAAATGGATACACCCTAGCGTTCACTTTCCTCCAAGATCCTTCTCTTTAAATACTTAACTAAAGAATCTCCTTATGGTCAAAACTGCTTTTTACCATAAAACAATTCAAACCCAGCTCCAAGCAGTTCCACTGCCACAAATGACCATAAACAGAATAAGATCCTCATCACACTCATTCCTTGGCACATCTGATAACTGCAAGTTGAGCACAATAGGAACAGATTCACTCATTAGTCTGACTTTTCATTCTGAGTGACCAACACTTTTCTTGAAGAGAAAGCTGAGGAAAGGAATTCAGCTCCCAGGAAAACAGCTGACCTATCTGATCCGTATAGGGATGGGTAGGGCTGCATTCACTCTGAGAGTGAGGAGTTGCTGGCATGACAGTTGCAAAGATTAGCACTTGTCCCTTACCCACAAAAGAAGTTCAGGGAATGACAGTGTGAGCTTCCCGTATGGCATCCCATCAAATGACTCAGTGCTGTGTCACAAGGACCACTGTAGAATTAGGTAATTCACTCTCAATTGCTCATCTCTCTTACAGGGACAGAGGCTGATGCACACAGGGCAGATTCCAAGCCAAAGCCAATGCATCTCGGAGATACCCCGCACCATTGTTAATTGGTTTCATAGTCAAACCCACTTTGCTTAAGCTAGTAAAAAGCCACTAGATGCAAATATTGGTCTCATCTGATTATGGATTAACTGGCTTGTAATGAAAGCATTTTGAAGCTGGATTCGAAGTCTATTAGGAAATGGGCAAAAGAGCCAGTAGAAGAAAATGGAAAAGATCACTGGAGTAAGGAGGGATCCTACAAATGATCCATCACCTACGAAGTTTAACCACTCAAAATTGTGCCAATTGACACCTGTGTTACAACTTGTGAGTTATTCAGGGTTCAGCTCTGCTTCTCACATTCATTCTCCTTTTTTTACTAAGCAGCATTCTGCTGGTGGAAAATGGTAAACTTAATTGTGCTAGTTTCTCCCAAGTGACTCTGCGAAACAAGAAGAAAGAAGTAGTGTCAAAATACAAAAATAAATAAATTCACCTGCCTATAAATTCTTGGCATAGATATGCTCTGATTGAAGCTGTAGTTTCTTCTGCTTGTTCTGAAGTTCCTCTCACAGCAAAACATGAACTAATTTTTGTCATTGTAAAGAAAAGTTTTAAGTAATAGCACAGAGTTTTTAAAACAAAATCAGTGGTACTATCAGCAGCCAGAGCACTGTGAGGGAGAAATCAAAGTCATTTCTTAATCATCCTGTGCTCTGACTTAAGTTGGACTAAACTGCAAAGGACTTAGGTTTTATGTGACACACATAAAAGGCCAACTCAACATCCCTGTAAAATCCTCTCTAGAGTGAAAGTTGCTCTGTATCTTTAATGTAGGGGTGTCTGAGAGGGCAGCTAGCATTTGTTTGAAATTTAGAGAGGGGACACTTGTGGGTGAATGCCAAGCTTCAGGAAAATACTGAGATTTTAGTAAAGGCCTCTGGAAGTGTCTATCTTAATACACCAGGCATTGTCTCTCACACAACTCTGCCAATTCAACTTCATCCTGACCTGTAGCACCCTCTTCTAATCTGGAATATTTACACAGCTGTGTGGAAACACTTTGGAGCGTCCTTATCCCACCTGCTGCTGTTCTGCTTTTGGCTTAGTCTCAAAGGTTTGCTGGTGTCATTTGATTCTGGCTTGGTAAGGCTGGCCATGGGCAACTTGTCCAGGTCTGAGAGTACCTCTGAATCTTCTCTTGCAATCCCATGTTGAATCTTCAAATGATCTGTGCATTTTTTTTCCAGTTAGCAAAGACTAGGGCAATATCCTAACTCACTTCTATTCTCCTGTTTACCTGAAAAAGGAATAACACTACTTTTTTTCTAGAGGTTTGTTTTGGTTTTTTTAATTGAAAAAGCGAATTCTCTCTCACGTTTTCATGGAAAGGACCTTTTAAAAGGCTTAGTCTTACTATTTTTTCTGTTATTGGAGAAAACTAAGAATTATTTTAGTGTGTATATTTTAAAAGAAAATAAAACCTTAATGTTTCCATTAAAGGAAGCAGACTTGAATTTTGATCTGCACTAATAAGGAGTAGAGGAAGCCTAAATCTGCAGTTCCACAAACATACCTATTCTTTCTTCAGCACCTCTGACAGCCATGGTATGTGTGGACACTACTAGAAGGTTAACTAATAACCTAAGCAAGTAATTCTGGTAGTAAAAATGAGAGAAAACCTACAGAAAAAAACCTTCTCTAAACATGAATTGCTCAATCAGTTCAAAAGCTGTGCAACATGATGGGCTCAGTGCTAGGAACTCAGGCATGATGTGATGACAAATTATCAGTTGAACTGACTTTGATTTAGACATTCCTCTCTGAGGCTACCTTCTTTCTCCCTTGCTCTGCAAACAATTACATCTAGTTGCATCTCCTGGGTTACCAGAAGTTCCAGTATCTTTGTCTACCTAATTGGTAATGAAGAAAAATGAATCAATGGGGTCAATAAAACTTTCTTTTCTATGCCAGATTTTTTTAATCTGCATCTGGCATAGCTTTTAAGCAGGCTTTGGAAACAGGACAAAACAATAGAAGATAAATGGAGAATGGATGGCTGACTTCCTAGATCAGTTGATTGTTCTAAAGCTATGGAGACAAAGGGAGGACAGTAGCTTTATTTAAGTAACTTTGGAGCAAGAAAATTACATAATTCCTCACAGCTTTACCCTACTCGCCTCTATAATGGCAGCTCCCATAAGAATGAGACAGTTACCTTCCTCATGATTCTGGTGTAATATGACCTCTGGCTGAGCATGGATTGAGTTCCCAGGGTGGAAGAAAGGTGTGAAGAGCATACGAGCTTTCCTTTGCTTCAGGATATGCTGAAGGAGTTCATACAAAACATCACCTGAAAGACAAACAGCAGGAAAAAGGAAATGAAAACCTACATACTGCTGAGAAGACTCATTTAGCCATGTGATGCATGAATTCATGGCTCCTGGGTGCTATTTTCAGACCCCAAAATGCTTGCAGTAAAATCCTACATTTCACTGATTTGCAAGGTTCTTCCTGAGAGGAAAAAAAAAGAAAAAGCGAAGTTGTACATCATGCCTCTCTGTGTGACTGTGGAAAAATGGGAGAATGACAAGACACAGCTTTTATTACCCCAAAGCAGAGTCTTTTTCAGGCTACATGACCAAGAGCGCCAAACCTTTACAAGCAGTGGTTAGTTCAGTGTCCCACCTCCTCACAGTCTGAGTTTTTTAGACAGACACCTTAGGACACAGAATTTTTAGAGCCCATGATTTATGCAGTGAGCTGCTGGGAGCAAAGATGATCCTTTTAGTTAATTACTGAACAATTTACACTTTATGGGGGGAGGACACAGAAGGTGCTGTAAAGCCTCAAGGCCAGAGGCTGTGTGCTACTAAGATATTCCATTCTAGGAAATCCACAGGAAGAAGAACTCTCACTTGGAGAAGTTACTTTGGGATGGACTCAAAGACTTAAAAGAATTGTGAGATTTACCTATCCTGAACACCTTTGCTGTGGTGACAACTCCTGGAGATACTTGAGCGCTACAGCTGCCTCAGGAACTTCTCTATGTCACTCCTGATGTCATGGTTTGGACTTCTGAAAAGCCCAGATGATCCCAAAGGTAGTTACTTCTAGCTTCTAGAATCTGTATGGAGCCCACTTCAAGAGGAACTATTAGACCAGGGATATAAGGCAGATTAAGGAACAAAACCCAGCGGACTTGCTGGCCTGCATGGGCGAATACAGTCTGCGAGTTGCTAATGTATCACTCTTCCATGAAAATGCCTGCAGTGAATTGCACTGCACCTTGCGTGAATTGATGCAGATGCTGTTTCTGGGCTGCAGAGGAGGCTATTCCTTTCTTCCCCTTTACTCCCCAATTCCCAAGCACCAGAATTGTTTTATCTTTCCTCAGTGGAATTTATCACCACAACATCTAGGAGACCAATGGACGAACTGCTTGTTTTCTGTCTATGTATTACACCTTGTACTGATGTCCTCCTTCCAGCATCATCTACATAACACCCTCGGTACTTCGACGTTTTGTCTGATGCAACTGGCTGCACACTTCAAAGTGAAAATGTGCAACAAAGGGCTAGAAGACTCTCAACTTTTAATTCTGCTTGCTCTCTTCGGTTTGTCACTGCTCATGTTACACAGCAACAGGCTGCAGCAGTAGCATATAACTTGAAAAAGAACTTTGTGAAGTTTCACTTAGGAAAACTCGGATTCTCTGGGAGGGTTGTCTCGAGGGTAAGGATCTTTTTTAGTAGTTGTTTCTGTGAAATTGTAAGCTGTGTGCCATTCACTCCTTGTCTCTATGAACTCCCAGTGCTCTATTTGTGGGAAAGTTCAGTGAACAATATTAAACAGTTAAAGCCATCCTGCTTTCCATGATTCAGCTTCCTTTATTTTTAGCATCTTGGCTGCTTTTACTGTCTCAGCAGTGACTTTAGGGCATGTTTAAAAGGTGATTGCAATACCTGAAAATCTACTTAAAAACAAAGCCTCAAGAACCCAGTTACCTTTTCCATCTTTAGTACATGAAAGGCTAAAAAGTGATTTTACCACATAATTTGCATCTTTGAATGCAACAATGGCATACAATCATAACTAGTGCTGTAACACTCCAAAGCAATAAGGTAGCAAATTTGTACCTCCTTTGATTTGGCCTGACAGACTTGTGAAAACATCCATGAACCTGGCCATCTTTATTTTTTTTACGTAACAAAACAGTTATGTTTCTGCACCAGCCAGATGCAGTAATGCTGGTTAAGAAGGTGAAAAGCATTTCTCACTCTCCTTCCTCTGCTGCCTCCTTTCCCTGGCCAGCCCTAAACAGGAGAATAGCTGTGGGGCTGTGAGCCCGCTTTATGGCTAGGACGGCTCTGGGGAGCGGATGTGGTTCTCCTGGTTCAGCCATGAGGGACAAGGGTACAGCTTTTATGCAGCTACAATCTTGAAAAACTTAATGCCTCTATGGCAAATATTATTTCATAGTTCTTAAATTTCACATACAGTTAATAATCTGAGAAATGCTGAGGTAACGTCCCTTTACCTACAGTCATCTAGATTTTTAGAGACTGACTCAGATGTCCTCTAAAAGGTTTACTATCAGTGGGGAATACCTGGAGAGAAGGAGAGAAAAAGCAAAAGAGGAAGTCTTTAGTTTGGTTATTCATTCCAAATGTAGATAAATAAGAGCTTAACCTTCTGCATAAAGGGAGGCTTTGCAAGCCAAAGGCTCTTCTCTGGGAACACTCTATTTCCAGCCTACAAACGTTTTAATCCTATTAATTTCAAGTGCCCTCACAGCATATAAGGGGAAGAGCAGGGGCAGAACTTGCAGGCAGCAAGGCACTGGGATGATAACGGGAGTTGCAGACATGATACATAAAAGTGTCCCTTACAATCCTTGTCCACATCCCTACTTTCAATACTCCTTTTGCCTTAAGCAGGGCCAATTTTCTAATGAAACAATTCAAAGTTTCTAGGCATCAGTTCTCACTACTGCATTACACTGTCAACAAACATTAATGTTTGGCATTTTCTTCCATACAAAATTAGTCCTGGATTCAAAGTACATGCTTATAAAACTTTGTATACACTAAACATAAGCCACAGTTTGTGAGGCAGATTCTGCAGGAGGACGGTTGGGGGGATGCATTCAAGGGAGTTGCCAAGCAGCATGGTGCAGAATTAGTGCATAGCTTGTTTATCAGCTGGATCTGAGCAGCACCAGCTGTACTTCTGCACCTAGTGAGCCTCCTCACAGCAATTCTGTCACTGCTTGGTCCAAACTCTTTGATCACTTATGGTGACAGAATTATGAGCCTTTATGTTTAACAGGAGTACCCTGTATGGTCACAAAAGAAAAGCTCACAAATCACATTTAGTTAAACATCCCTGACAAAGGAAGGCAGAAGCTTACTTTGCCTGTGAAACTGGAGCAGACACAACCCAGGGGATACAAATACAGGCAGGCAATATACACATTTCTACATCTTCTTTGTGAATAAATGAAGACATAATTTGAGCAATAAGCTGACTGATTCACACACCTGTTTGTGCTGTGCCTTGGGCTGGACTCCAGCACAAGATGAGAGAATAAGGTAAAGTAAAGCCTACAGGGGCTGGAAACAGAGGAAAGGTTCCCCAGGGAGGAGTTTTGCAGTCACTTTTAGCAGCGCATCAGCCAAGCCGACTGTGAGGCAAAATGCTAATATGGGCTTCTTAAAGAGGCTGGAGCATTTGATTAACTTCCTGCGGTAGTTGGGTCTGTGAAAAGATAAGCCTTTACAGGGAAAAGCTACATGTCACAAAGTGCTGCCAGAGAAGGTTACTTTCTGGGACTTTTACAAGGAGGTTTAACTAGAAACAGGTTTGATGTTTAGGTTTGAATTTGCATTCAAATTTGCTTACAACTCAGGTGTATCAGGGTTTCATTCCCTCCTTGCCCTTTCTGTCCTTGCCCCATACATTGTCGTTCTGTCCTCCTTCCCCTCACTCAGTCTGCACCAACAAATGTAACCATTTCCTGCTCTGATCCTCTCCAGATTCCGCTGCAGCTTCCTCCCTCTTTTCAATCACAGCTTCTGTAAATAATCCTTACCTGAATGAGGAGACCGGTATCGAAAGTCCTCTTTGGTCAGAAGCAGCAGAGCCTTGCCGTTCATCTCAAAAGTGCTGCTCTCAATCGGCCTCAAGGAAAACTCCTTCTCTGCCCACCTGAGCCACTGTGCCACATCATCCCTGCTCCAGTAAACGGGCTGCAAACCTACAGCAGGAAGAGACCACAGTTTTGTTACCAAATTGAGACAAGGCATGGGAATACAGACAAACATCAGTGAATCCTCCTTTCTCCCTACACCATGACATGCAAAGTCTCAGGGGAAGGTATAGGAGAGGGATGTCATGTTGACGCAGAAATACTCTAAGCACTGGACTATGAAATACTTCATTAGTTTAGGCACCTTGATTTATCTGTGACATACTGAGAAACAAGAATTACCTCAGCATCCTGAAAAAAGCTTCTAGGACATTATTCCATTCCAGGTTTCCACTGTGAAATGGAACTTTCTTCCCACTGCTCCTTCTGAGGTGCAGAGCAGTCAGGAGGCAAAGTCCTTTACCCCATCCATCCTCGGTGTGTATCCTTTCCTAGAACAGAGGTATGCCCTCTCCTCATGCCCCTTGTAAAGTCATTGATGAAGAATAATAGCTCACCTGGCAGATGCTAGAGAGCTATGGCTATACTTCCTTCTAGGTGGCTGGGTCTGTAAAGAAGGGCTGCTCATGCAAGTGGTTATCAGTATGGGTATGGTTGAGAAAGGTATTCAGACTGGCTGACGACTCCTGCAGATGCTATTGCGCTAGCAGATGTTATTCCCACACTGGAGAGGAACAGAAGTGCTGAGGCTGTGGCATCTTCAGCACTGCTTTAGCTTGTGTTTCGTGTATAGCTATAAAGTATTACCAATGTAACTCTGTCCATAGAAGGGTGGTGTGCCATCTTATAGTAAAATAGCAGGTATGTTCAGTTTGGGCACAGAGAGAAGAAAGAAAATCTGGCACTCCCTTTCTCCCAGCCAGCTCTTACAGTATATACAGTCTAGACTACTGTGTTTACTCACAGGGGCCCAACCAAGGTACCATGAAAGTCAAACAGCTTTTGCCTGCTACCTTTACTAGGCCCAGGCAGATCAGCCTGGGAGGTGTGACAATTCAATATCCGTTTTACAGACAAATCTAAAATAGCTTCCTTCCTGGGGAGAGAAGACAGCAGGGAGAAGAGCTGTTTATACCCAGGTAGAGAGATTATCTCCAATCCATTGGGAGATAAAAGCTTTCTTTTCCTTTCCCCCTCATGAGATGACTCAGTGTTTGACTTGCTACAAAGCTTCACACTGTGCATAGGAACACAAAATTTGCCGTATCTGATCAGATCTCTGGTACACAGCCTCTGGCAAGGGCTAATTCCTTATGCTTCAGAGGAAGACGAACCTTCCTTCCTCATACTGCACCTGGCTGATTGTATGCTGCACATGGGAAGAAATTTCCTTCCTGGCACACCATTCTCTGAAATCTGACTACCCTCCTCCTACCAAGCACTAAAAGAAACCTGGGAGAGTTGTACCACTGCTTTGTTTTGGTTTTTACTTCTTTAATAGACAGGCAACCCCATTTTCTGTTTTAGCAAGAGGTCACATGCAGTGAATTGCATTCTGCTGCTATGCAAGATTCCCAGACAGCAGCTTTGGAAAGTCCCAGAGCCACAGCTGCATACAGAACTGAATCTCAGTCAGAAAAGGAATTGAGATCAAGCCTGAGAAAGGGTCAGAGCTGACCTAAGGAAGGGACATCTGCATGGCAGCAGCAAGAATTTCCATTGGCTTTCAACTGCCCCTTAAGCACTGTATTATGTGCCACACAGGAACAAGAAGTAGCATTTATTTATTTATGAAGGACTTAAATTTTTCCCCCCATGCCACCCCCCAGTGAATTGGGGTCTGATTATTGGAGTCAGAGTTTTCTGCAGGACCTTTCTTTTTAAAGGGAGTGGGGTGAGGTGTAGATCTGCTCAGAGACATGGAAACCACCACCTAAAATGCAAGAACGAGGTCCGTCTTTCACTCACTACAGGGCCATTCCTGCAGAAAACACACTCCAGACCCGATGCCACTGCTGGGCAGCATGTATACTGACTGCAGTTAAAAGAGAAAGAAGTCAGATGTGATGCAGCCAGACCACAATACATGAAAGATTTTACAAGTCCATCTGAGGAGTGCTTGAAATGCTCATGCACGGTTTCTTTCGTCTCCCACCTTGTCATGCCATGCAAGTGACAAACTGCCTAAAATTAACATGTGGAAATCTAACTCGATTTCTGACATGTACTTCACAAGATGAGGAACAAAACAAAACATTACTGGGAAAATCAGGCCAACATGGACAGAGCTGTCTGATAACTTCATGTGAGGTGCATGCCCCCGTGGAGATAACAATGTAATAAATAAATCACTCTCTATACAAACACAGATCAATGTTTCCCATGTGCTGGTGACAGCGTATTTTCCCCTTCCGTTCAACTAATACAAAAATACCATGTCTAAAGAGAGGTTTGGATTGATCATTGCTAGACCCAGAACAGCCAAAAAAGCTACAGTGACTGGGACAAGCACGTGACAACTCTGGAACAAACCCAGCAGTTCACACTGCAAATCAGGCCTCTGCTGAGTTTCAGCAGCACCTCCAAAGCTCATGAGAAAAGCTCCAAAGTAGTATAACCTAGAACCATTTGGCTTCTAGTTACTGGGGATCAGCAAGCAGGCTGCCTAGTCCAGCTTGGCTATCGCCAACAAGAGCGGGCGCTACTTACAAACACATTGTGTCTGGGAGATACAAAGTGTCATAAAGTAAATTCACAGCTTTTCCCTAGATGGATCACCTCTTCTCTCATTTCCCCCTCTCCCAGCTCTGCTGTTTTCCCGGGAACTTAAGTTTCTTCCAAAGCCCCTCTTTAGCTGCCTGCCTGCACTCCATGCCCACTTGCTTTGTGAGGCTTAACCAGTTTGGTCATTGGAGGAGGCTCTTCTAGGGTTGCAGGCTGGTGGTGTTGAAAGTGCTTCAGAAACTACCATTCAAAAAGTAATTCTTTCATGTGCAGTACAGCATTTACTGAACTGATATTCCACCTCCTCTGCCCTTTCTTAAAAAGAAGCAGTTGGGTTTGTGAAAACAAGGGCATGAGAGGGTTGGCTTTGCAGCTGAAGGGATTTTATAGCACAGCACACATAGCTATCAGTAGGTCCTGAAAACGTTTTCCTGTACTCTCCATGAAAGAAAAACTAATCCCACTTACAACATTTTTCTTTTTTAGATGCTGTTTCTTATTTTCCCCTCTCCATCTTCTCTTTTATTGACATGCCCATAGCGGGAGAAAACAGGTTCTTTTTATCTCTCCAGTTTTATTCTCTGTGAAAGCTAACAGCATTGTCTTCAAAGATATTTACCAAGCAGAATAAAGTGAGGAAAATGAGTGCTGTGCTACAAAATGAGGACAGAGTTTTGCATGCTGAACTGACTGCTGGAATCAGTGTGAAGGTTTGGCTGCCTTCAGCAGGTGTGGATCAGATATGGGGGATGCTGCCTTTCTCCCAGTCTGCCCTCTGGGTGGCCAGCATCGCCAGACTTCAGAGGGTAAATTGTGACCTGGGGGTCAGACCTGGCTCTGCTCCCATCTCTGCCGTTGCTCTGATGCCTGAAATCTGGAAAGCATTCCCAACCTTGGTTTCCCTACCTGTCTAGCGAAAAATAACCAGCAAAAACTTCTTGAACTTAATAGCTGAAAGCAGGTTAGCCAAAGCCACGTAAACCATCAAAATCTGTCTCTGAGAGGTCCATTCTCTAGTCTGTCTTCTGTCAACTTCCAAGCACCCCCTCCAGCAGAGTAAAATACAATGATTTATAGACATGTTTATAATCTGACAGCTTCATATACATTAAACAGAGAGCAAAATTAGTGGTCACCTTTCTAATGCCACAGGCACAAGTGTCTTTAATAGATTATCTGCTGCTTTTTCCTCACTGAAGTCCTGTTTCTAATACCTCTTGAGCTATCCACCTTGTAAATGGTGAGAGCTATCAATTCTCATGCTGCAGGACACAAGCTGATAACCATCTGTACTGCAGAAGCAATCCACTCTCTTCCTTTCTATTTTTGTCCAGCAAAAAGAAGTATAATGAAGAGGAGCTGATGGGGTAATTTACACCTTGAAGTAGCCAGTCAACTTGTTTAGGTTTGTTCAAGCACTTACACACAGTAGACATGCACACATGCATGCAGCATAATGTATTGTTCTGTTGAAGAGGTGACAAGCTGATGGTCTCTAGAGAGTTCACTCTTTTTGACAGTGAACCCCTCAGGAAACTTGAGGTTGGAAATACTGAGTGCTCTGCTCACCTAGTATAACCTTCTGCACGTAAAACTACACAGCCAGCAGTATTTGCATCTGACCACAAACTTATGGTGGGGTTACAACTTTGATTTTTGAAGAGATGTAGCCAACCTTGAATCTTGCCAAGCACTCATATTCAGCATCGCTGCCTTGGAAGACAGAATACGTGTTTTACAGTATGAGTTGCTACGTACGGTGTATGTAATAGATACATCGAAAACTTGAAGTATAACGTACCGTAGGCTGTTTTCACCTTGACTCATTTTGGAACAATCTGAAGACACAAATCCAATGCTAAATGTACAGTACCCACTGAGAGATGCTGTTCCATTTCAGTTTCAGTATGAGGACTCAACCACAGGACAGCATGCATGATGGAAACAGCATTTGCAGTAAGTTTCGTCTAACTTTTTCTTCCACTTTGGCCAGGCACTCCATGCTTACACCTGGCTGCCTGGCAGGCAGAATGATGAGGCGAGAAGGGGGTACAAACAGACCTCTCATTTATCCCTGCTTTCTGCAGGGCAGACAGAATTGTTCTCGTTCCCACGCCAAAAACTACTTACCGCAGTTGGGCAAACAGCAAAGGGGCCAGCACATGCAAATCAGCAGCTGGTTCCAAATACCCAGGGACAGATGCATCACCACTGGCAGCATCAGGCAGGCTGGCTGACTAAAAGACAGTACTTAAGCCTTTAGTGAGAAAATGATGCTGCAGAAGTTCAGAAGAATGTCTGCTACCAACCAACTCTTTAGCAACTGAAGCTCTCTTTTCTGTTATGAAGAAAATTCTCCCATGTTACCCATAAAGCACAATATGTGGTTCTGCAAACCATGGTGAATGTCAAGCAGGACAGAGGCATGAGGTTGTGGTTTCCTCTTCAGTTCTGTATAAAGGCAACATGGTCTGGAGGAAAAACTGGATTAGATTCAAATCCATCTCCCAAGCTCTGCCAGGGTGACTTTTAAGAGTCCCCTTCTTCTGTCTCACTTCTTTGTTTGGAAAGCTAGGCTGCCCGAATGCAAAGAAGTGTTACGGGGCTTGGCCACTTAACAACTGTAATGCTTTCAAAGTGCAAGAATGCTGCACAGCTTCTTCAAATGACTGCAGTTCAATAGTCCCACGGTGCCATCTCTGCTGATCTCTGGTTCCCTGTTCAGAGGTATTGATTGCTGCTGTAGACCAAGGGCCCTGTTCTGATACCACACTCAAACCTGACAACACAAACCAGGATGTGCTGCTCGCTGAGAAGGGCTGTGCTGAGCTCAACACCAGCGTGCCAATCACACTGAAGGGGGTTCAAATTAAAGCCTAAGACGGGTGCTTAGGTCCTCCTCAGGCAGGAATTCTACTCTGTCTCTGCTGGAGTTGCTGCAGCAATCTCTTTCTGCAAGTGCATTCCCCATAGCTACCAGCACTGGCAGGCTCCCACCCACAGGGCGCTCAGCAGCTCCTCAAGACTACCTCTGCTATGGAAGGTAAAGACAAGCAGATTTAAGGAGCTTGCTTTCTCAGGAGGCCCTTCTAATTTCTCAGAGGAGGGGAACGTGTGACAGAGAGCTGTGGTGTGTTTAGCTATCCCCATGCAGATGGACAGCTTAACTAACTAACTTCTGGGATACTTCTTGGGTTAGCATACATGTGGAAGATACAGCCCTTCCACAGGATAAACTCCGTATCGCTTGTGGTCCATGCACTTGCTGCTATGAATAGAGGACAGAAGTCTGGTGTGCAGTGATGTTCCTGACCACTTGCTCTTTCCAGTGGATGCCACTTGACCCAAGTAGTGAAGCAGTGGCCATTCATTGCTGCTGGGCTGCAGGAATTGCCTCAGCCTACGGTACAGACCTCGCTCTGCAGTTTCAAGGCTCAGAGATAAGCAAAGTTAGAAAAGATGGAAAAGGTTAAGCCTGGCTAATCCTCAGAGCGAATTATTTGGGAAGTGAGTACAAACTAGTACAAGGGAAATGGAAGGCAGCAGATGAAAATGCACCTTTACAGGTCTTGTTAAGGAAAAAAAACGAGTGGATAGGGAACAGAGGAGTCATGTGATAGGCAGGAAGAGAGATGCCACTGAGACTTGCGTGTTCTTTAAAAAGGTCTGAAACTGCCTGTAATCAGAATGACAAGGCTTTGGGAAGCTTCTTACACTGCTGGGAACAGAGGGTGAAACAGCTTTTTCAGTAGTATTTGAAATAAAAGCACAGGCTCATGTCTCCTGCTGCCCTGTTGAGCAGGGTATTAGAGGGACAGCACAAGGGCAGGTGATGCTCCGTGCACTGCGCTGGCTCTGAGGCCTCTGCATATGAAGATGTCTACAGAGGCAAACCTAGTGGAGCACTGGGCTGGGTTTCATGCTGACTTTGCTAGCACAGCATCCTGTGACCCAGCCCTTCTCACTTGTCTGTACAGAGACCATGGAAAGTTGACACACCCGAATCCCTCAGGGCCTCAGGGCCATAAAATAAATAAAATTGCTTTTCTAATGCAGCCTTTGGAAAGCCCATAAGAAACATATTGATTGGAAAATGCTCGATTGGAATGATCAAGCTCTGTGCTCTCATACAGGGAAATAAATCTACAGGGAAATAAATCTTTTTGATTCCCTACACCCAGTGCCAAGCTCTGCTTCCTGGAAGCAACTATGGCCCTTTCTGGAACTGAGGTGAAAATCCCATGTTCCATCACCTCCCCTGACCTGCTGACATTACACATGGTTTGCATTTGCTGATCAAATCCACAAGCAAGACTCTAAATCAGCTCTCTGGGCTGAGAGCTTGCTGATAAATGACGGCAGATGAAGTCACCACTACAAAGCCCCCACAAAATGTGAAGACGGTGTAAGCGTGAAGGAGGGAGGAAAGGCCACAATACACAATTCAACATGAAGAATATATTCTTTCTCACTCTATAGCCGAACCCTTTTCTTTGCAGATACAGGTTAGTAAATGAAGTAACTCACACAAAATTACTCAGCTGCGTCTAAGACCCCAACCCCAGAAACAGTCAGAAAAGTCCCTTAACACTGCAGACCAATTCCTGAAGTCCTCAGAGTTTATATTCTGACTTGATGTCAGAATAAAAACTCAAGCAACCCAGTCACTGAATGTGGCCAGTTGTGCTCCATTTCCTGTAACCCAAATCAGTATTTGACCCATAGCAATTGCCTCTGTGTTTCGCCCTTCATCCTCTGGAGCTAGCTTACAGAAAAAGTGGACCTTAGGATGCAGCCCTGTGAGCTGACCCATTTTGCGATCAGTCACAGAAAACGTTATAATGCTGGAGCAGTCCACCTGCTGCTGACAGGCAGTTGGAGGCCTGAAAAGAGAATTCACCCAGAACGGGGCAAACCAGTCTACATAAATGGTGTTGGTATGCATGCCGAAGTGGCCAGGGTTTGAAGTTCTGGAAGGGAAAAGCTACCAGGTAAACAAGTGAGCAACTGCAGAGGTGATGAAAAGACCAGCCTGTTTTCTAGGCACTCATTCCATGAGCCATGTCCAAGAGCTTTAAAGAACTGCACAGAACGGCTCCAGCTTCCTTCCACATTGTCTGCAAAACCTTCCTAGAAGCCTGACAAGAGCTCCGCTTCCAGGGCAGGGTGAGGGGTGGGTTTTTGCATCTGGGCACCACATTCAGAGAAGACCAGAACATAACCATGAGTCAGTGAGCTGTGGACAGCACAGTGCTTGCTGTACAGCTCACTGCAAGCGTCAGCCACTATCGCGGCTGCTGCACTCAGGGAAGAACTTGCTGGGGTCCCAGACCCCTCTATTTGCTTATGTTGTGCCCACAGGCAGAGAGGGCAGGTGACCACAGGATTCCTACCAGAGAGGCCTGTGCAAAACAAGCAGCTGGCAGGGGGATGGGGAATGGGGAAATGTTGGTTTGGATCTGCTCCCAGTTATAGTCTTAATCCACTCCTGACTCCTTCTCCACCAATTTTTGGCAGTTTTCCATGGAGCAGACATTGCCTTCCTACTGCTCCTTTCCAAAAGGAGCTGAAAGAAACGTCTTCTGTTGCTTTTTCCCTTGTATGTGCAAAAACTGTATCCTATACAAAAGCCAGCTGAGCGCCGACAGTGGCACAGGTTAGCTAGCTCAGAAGACAATGCTGCCAGAAGCAAGCAGTTTTGCAAGCAGAAGTCAAGGAGATTATAAGAACTTTCATTTTCTTCTCAACAACTCTTCATTGTTTGAACCCAATTTATCTTAATCCAGGTCAAAGTTCAGGTCTAACAAACATTCTTTTCAGTCTTCCTGAACTGGATACAGCCACTCCTGATATTACTATTAGTAATACTCAGTCATTTACACCATACAGTGCCTTTCAACTGCGGAGAGATTAGACTGTTATATCTGTTTAATAGATGTGAGGACCAGAGTCATTGGACATTTGCCCATATATATATATAATCTGTTATGGGAGGGATCAAATCCAGGAACTATACTCTGCTCCTCTTTACAACTGGACAAATGCAAAGCATCTTTACATCCTTAATACCTACTTTTCTACCTGCTTTTTGTGCCACTTACTTGGTGCATCCTGGCAACAGCAATTATAAAGTAAAATCCCCAAACCTGTAGTAGAATGAACTGTCAATACATGCTGTTTCTTTCTTTTGACACAAAATAGCCTTGATCCCTGGCTAGGGTGTTGAAAATTTGTAAGCAATTAGAAATAAATGGATCTTGGTAGTCTTGACCTACATATGTTTTTACTTAAGTCTCTTGCCCGCTGCCTAATTGCTGTACAGTGGAGACGGGCACTTGGATTATTATCATGCTTACAGTATGCAGCAGTAATGCTGGTGATGGAACTCAAAGCTCCAGTTTTAGGTGCCTAACCAACACTCCATGTGAAAACCCAAAAAACCAGTTGCTGGCAGCAACGAATACAGCTGTTAAAAAAATCAAATGGTTCCTTTCAGCAGCTTATTAGCGTAACCTGTCACCAGCTAGGTCACCTCCATCTTACAGCGGCTGCAAACTTAGAGGTGATTCTGCCATTCTAGAAAAGAGAGGTTAGGAAGTCCTTTTTGTACAGCTGAATCAAGTGGAAAGTTTTGAAATCTCAATTTCACATGCCAACAAAGCACCACCAACAACAAAACAAGACACTGTAATCCTCCTGTATTAAGAAGCTGCTTTCTTCTCACAAGGAGAGTTTGTTCTCAGAGGCTCACATCCTGAAGAAGTTGGGTCCCTTTCCCTTGAGGAATTTTGGCTGGGACTTTGTTTCCTAACTCAACTGTGATTGTGAGAGCTGGGGAGGGGAGAGCGTGTACACAAAGAGCATGTTTTCCAGGCTGTTTCCAGGGAATGTGAGGCCAGCTCCACTACAGAACAGCCTATGCTGTGACAGCAAGATGTCATCTGTTGTCTTCCTCTGCGCTGGGGCTCCAAGCCTTGTGCGCTGCAGCTGCACTTGTGCTGCTACTGTAAAAGCAGCAGATTTTGGCAGCACAGCCAGAGCCATGGCTTACTTTGCCTGTAACCATTAAGTAAATCAGTGTAGCGAAAATTTTACCACCAGCATGTGGTAAAAGCATGTCATACATCTACTGTAACTGATTTCACTTTTGGACCTCTGACTCTTGCTGATGCAGGCATTCTCCTTCAGACTCCATCCAGGAGGGCTATAAAAGCCTGTTTCAATCCACCAGTATATAAGTTCTACACTTTATGTGAAGACCTGCCTTCAGGTGACATTAAATATTAAATAACTGGGGGAAATGGTGCAAATTACAGCTCTGGAGACTGCACACTGTACTCAGTTCCAAAACACATCTTGGGCTTCAGAAGAGGATGTAAAAGCCTGCTCTTAGCATGCTGCAGACATTTCCCACTCCCAAGATGCTGCAAACCAGGTTCTGACATGATTAAAAACTCCTGATTTAGCTTCATTTCTTGATGGTTCCTTAATGAACTAAATCCCTGAAGCTCTTACAAACTGTCAGTCATTTTTCCAAGGAGAAACTGATGTCCTAGAGAAAGGTCAAGTGTTTACAACAACTTGATGCTGGGGGTCCTTTTCCATATCCAGGGGGACACGGAGGCCACTGAGGTAGACTCCAAACTCTGCAATAACACATTACCCATTGAGGAGAAGTACAACGGCATTGCATTTGCTTGGGCCCCTTTATCTCTACACTTCCAGTGCAACTTGTGCACAGAAAGGCTTCTTGTACTTAAGTACTTGTGCTTGAAATACATTGATAATGAGAACAAATTAAGTGTGTGCTCTTTGATTATCAGATGATAAATTATCATGATTATCCTTGCTGCAGCTTGAGAATTGCTTCCTCTCCAGGGTTTAACTCCTGCTTGCTCAGAAGCTAGTCAGCACACCCACTAACTTCTCATATTAGGCCCCCAAACCCGGCTGGCTTCCTTCTTATTATTCCTGTGCTTCCTTCTTATTATTTCTGTGCAATAATAAGTCTTATGAAGTTGAAGCATTACTTCTGTTTGGGGCCATATGAAAATATTTCCCAAAGAATCAGAAATCAAGTTTATTAATTGGGACAACAGGCAAGATCCATGGGAGACAGAACACTGTGTGCCTCAAAGCCATGCGCATCCTGCAGTCACAGGCATGGCTGCAGCACTTGCAGGCATCCCTGGGGTGCTCTCTGAACTAGCACCCTGAGGTGCCAACCACAACAAGGACAAGGAACATACGCTGTATGTTTGGCACAGCCTGCCTTACACCATGGTGACTAATTCATGCTGAAGACTGGGGTACTATGGCTTCAGCAAATTCTAGGCAGCTGTGACACCGACTCACCTCTGACTGCAGGGCAGATACACACTTGTGTGAGCTACAGCTACCTCTCTGTGACAGCCTTGGATCTCAGAAATACACACATTTAGTTTCTCTTCTCCAGCTTCACAAGTGTCTTGCTGGAGTCCTGAGCTTAAGGGAAACTTGCCCCCTCCTGAACTGGCTATATTAGAATAAAAGGGATAATGATTTCTGTCTCAGCGCTGGCATGTCTGCAATCACTATACTGTCCTTCAAACCAGCTCCTTTCAGTCCACAGCTTGGACAGTGCGTTTGTCAGGGGCAATGCTGACTTCATATTGTTTTCTGCCCACCCCTTCAATGCGCCAGTGCAATTGGTGAAGGAGCTATTCTGTGATCTTGATGAGAGAGATAATCTGTACTTACATATATACGCACATTGGTTTCTGCCAGATCTTTATGAGCTCATTAAGAGCACAACTGCACTGACAGGTCAGCACAATTGGCAGAGAGGTAGTAAATTGCAAAAGGAATAACAGCTGGATGTGGTGACAGAGAGGGGAGGAAATGCTTCAGCTAGTATTGTTATAGAACATCTAATGTCACTGAAAAACGCATGGGCTTGCTGTATTACCTAAGTTTACTCCTGATGATGTCACTGAGAAAGGCTTGCTTCCAGGGCTGGAAAAATTATTGCAATGTCAATACAGGCAAATAATTTACCTACGCATTTCCAGTAGAGGATCAAGCTTCATGAAAAGGAAAACAAATGGATGAGATAATTCACAAGGAGGATGTGTCTCATCCTGCTTTACAGGTTTCTTGCAAAGCTAAAGATGCTGTGAGAGAGACTGCATACTAGTAACAATGGGTAACTGATACCATCACAGATTAACAATTCTTAATATCCTCTAAACCTATTGTGCCAGTATAGACACCTACTAACCTCAATATCAGCGAAGCTACCTTGTGCTGTCCTTTCCACCCTTCCTTTCCTACAGGAAAGACAGCCATCCCGGTGCTTGCTATCACCAATAAACTACTGCAGATGGACTGATGGAAAGGGAATTTCTGTCTCTTGAGAGGGGCATTGTATGCTGCAGCTGGGAGCCCCGGAGCTGAGAAGGGATCAGCTGTGGAGCTGTGACAGCAGGGAAGGGTGAGAAAGTTACCCCTCTCAGTCCCACTAACAGTGCTCCCTCCTTTGAAGGGGTGAGGGGTAGCAACCTTATTTTTCTTATTTTAAGTCTTGTGAAAGAGAATCAAATTACATCCTCTGTCAGAAATATTTAGTAACATCTAATGGCTTCTGGGCATGGCTGGCAGTTGTGTCAGGCAGTATAGAACACTGAATAAAGAGGAGTCCCTGCCTGGAGGACACGGCAATATAAACAGACAGGAGAAGGAAGGAATTGAATGTATAAGCAAAGGGAACAGCATGACGGTGTGCATACAACGCTGGTCTCCCTAGGAACCAACTGAAACTACTGGAATCCCCATATACTTTTTACTAAGTGGATATTGTGAAAATGTAGTTGGAACATTTTTTCATCAACTTGTCCAATCAAAATCCCCCATATTTTGGCAAACTTCAACCAGCTCTGTGAGGGACACTTGTCAAATTACATATCTGTTGCAGAAATACAGATTTATAGGTGTTTCTGTTCACACACCACTTCTATTCATAAAATCTCACACAATCACATTGAAGTCAGGAAAAGCAACAGAGGTGTCTCTATAAAGTAGCAATTTCTCTTCTGTTTTTCCAATGCTTCAAGACTTGCTTGGTTTACAATGTCCAAACCAGTTTACCTTCATTCTTTTGTATCATAACCTCCAAGTCATCTCAAGTTTCTGCTCTCCTGGGAAGACTGATTCACAACCAACTTGCACAAGATGGAACACCTTCCTAAAAATCCACAATATGGACCTACCAGTCATGTGCTTGGACTTGTCTGAACTCAGCTACCTGCTGTGGTAGCCACTGTCCTACTTGCCTGGGTGTCCTCTCTTTGGTTAAGCCAACCATGTCACAAATTAAGTCCGCATGAAAGCTGTTTTTAACAACCGTACCAGCAATAGCAGATTTTGGAAATTCTGTTTGATATTAGGTTAGAGGAAGGGAAGTTTCTCGGTAACTAGAGCACACAAGTCAAATCCAGATTGCAACAGGAATGCACAGATTATAAGCCTTTCAGACTGTGGATCAAAGCGTGCACGAGTATGAGTGGGGTAAGTAGAAAGACAAACTTGAGAAGTAAGAAGGTAGGAAGCAGACATGAATATACGGACAGGATAGTGAACTATGTTTTGAAGAAAGGATCCCTTCTAACCTAATTTTTTAAGTTGCTCTAACTTTTTGCTTCATGCCTGTTTTTCTAATTCTTACACTGCAGAAATCACTAAGTCAATAGATACACACTGTCAGTGCAAAGCAAGTTGACATTCCAAGCCTTTCCTTTCTTCCTAACAAGCTACTAGTGGAAAACTACTTCTGTAAAATGCTTTGCTTATTAACATGGTTTTGATTTTTTCACATGACTGGGGTCAACTGGCTTAGCACTGACAGCATGGTACAGAAATGCAGACATGGGCACACTGTCAATTTGAGGGGTGGGGGGAGAAGTCTTCTTCAGCAATTTCACACAAAATGACATTAGGGAATGCAAAGTGCCAAAAATTTTCCCGTGAAGCCCTGAAAAAATCTGCAGACTCTATATGTCTCACACCACTCTGACAGATAATAAACATAGAGCATATGGACTCAAATACTGCATGTTCATGAAAACACAGTTTGACACCATGTAGAGTTTCTGAGGGCATGGATGCCATTTCAGACAAGATTCACACCTTTGTTATTCAGGTGTCTGGATAAGCAAACAGTGGAAATTCAGGTAAAGGTTTCTTTGTGGGCTGGTTTACACTTACATAAATTGCCACATTTCTTTCTTATACTCTCCTCTGAAGCAGCTGGAATGGGCAACTGTTGAGCTGGTCTGGTTCAATATTGTCTCTTCCCTGCTTGGATCATATTTGTTAATATAGGTCCTGAAACATTGCTTCGCTTGAAGATTCATTCTCAGAAGAAACCACCATGATTAATGTTCAACAAGATGCTTCGCTGATGTCTTCCTTTGAATTCTTTCTAGATTTCCATTACCCCCAGTACCCGAGGTCTGCACACTGTGTGAGGAGGAAATTTCTTTTGTCTGCCCAACCTCACCCTTATTCATTTAGTGCTGTCACAGTCATGCTTTTGCAACTCTGCTGACGGAATCAGGTAGGAGGAGGAGGCTGATTCGGCAAGAAGAATCTTTTGTTTGCATGTAAATACCTTGGTGTTATCAGAAAGAAAACAAGGAGTGAGCAGCACGCGTTGAACAAAACCCCATCACAGCACTGTTATTCTGGTTTTCCCCCGTCTATCCCAGAACTACAAGTGAGTCTCTGTGTGTAAGAGAAGGGCTGGCATGCAGAACAAGGGTCGCTTCACTGCCTCCCTTTCCTTGCTAAATGCCATCCTTGCAGCAATTATAACAATTGCTAACCTAGAGAAACGATATTGGGAAACAGGTTATTCTCAGTAAGGGGCATTAAAAACTCCATACAGGAAGTAGCTTTGAAGAAAAAAGTATTTTGAAAACCTAACAACAAAGAAGGGATCTAGAAGAGTGGACCGAGACATTAGTAAAGCCAAAGAGTCCAAGACAATGCCTACTGAGATCTTTTTGTATATCTCAGCCTCTTGCTGCCTCTTCAGTTTTGTGTTCAGAGAAGGGATTTTCATGGCAGAGAATTTAGCCCAAAGCTGCACATGAAGTACCAGCATTTCCTGAGACATAGCTCCTTTTCTCCTGTTTTCGTTTTTGCCAAAGACACACACATGAACTCAGCCCCCCACACTGTATTGTTCACACAGGCAGATGCAGTGCCAACCCTCACTGGGACACAGGAAGTACAGCTCCTCTGCATCAAAATTTCTAGCTCTCTCTAGTTCAGGTCACTGACTGTTTTGAAGGCCTGAGTTGATTTTTTTGCACAGCCTGCCTCTCCATACAATAAGGACCTTCGAGGCCCAGGGGTTTTGTTGGGTACTGAGGAACGCCTCTATCTGCAGCAGCCTGCTGGGCTGGTTGGTCCCACAGTCCTGCACCGTGGCATTTCCAATGCACATTTTTCTGCCAACTCTTCTCAGCCTCCACTAAATCCTGTACTTCTACCCAGGATGTTCTCTCTCTCACTATGAGGATAAGGAGAGAAAGACAAATTGTTTGGGTTCTTTTTTTGCATCCTGCTCTGCTTTAACACGCAGAAATATCAAACTGTTTTTTCAGTCTTTGCCCTCTTGCTCAAGTAATGCTACTCACACAGTTATCTTTTAAGCCTGGGAAGCAGCAACTCGAATAAAGCAACATTAACAAACTGGATGCACCCTCAGGGTGTGTATCCAACCCAGAGTGTAACACTTCAGCTGACCCATTCATCTCACCGTATGATCCAGCTGCCTCCAGACAATTCAGGCACACTCAAACCCTAGCTATGAAAAATCCTTATGAACATATACTGACCATGACCTTACTCCACCAAGGTGAATGTTAAACGAGTGACCAGTTAATGCTTGCTCAAAGTTTGGAAAACAGTGGCTTCCAATCCTGAAAAGTATGTCTGCACCTCCTGCGGAAATCAGTGATGATCTTGACAATTTAGCTGCAGTGCTGAGCAGTATGCAAGGCACCCAAAGGGAGAGAAATGTTTCCCACAATATCAGGTTTGTGTTACTCACTTTGAACATAATGTCTTCCTTTTGTGTTAATTATCAAAACACTTCATGAATCCTGACACACTTTGGTTTTGAAAAACACTGCATAAGATCAGAGGCTGCTTTCTTGTGTTTCCCTTCAGCCTGACCAACTGTGACATTGGATTTAATCATTGGAGGCAAGAGAAAGAGAGAGCAGCACACCTGGACCAGGCAGGCTGAGCTGGGCTGAACAGCAGGAAGTGTTACTTCTTTCTTTCTCTCCTCAGAATGGGAGTCAGAATGGAGAGACACCAGTGCTCCCAAAGAAATCTGGGAATATTTCTGTACCCCCGTCAAAGCCTAGTGGTTTCTTTGCTCTCTTGGTTTGCTAGAATCCATATGAAATTGAAAAAATGGTACTGGGATACCATCAGGGTGCTTGCCCCATCCAGGATTCATTTGGCATCTCTGCCAACCCCTTAAAAAGGCATAAAAGAGGAGACAATTTTTAATTTCCTGTCATGGTGCGGCTGCCAACATGACAGGCTAAAGCTGCATCTCCTCAAGAAGAGGGAGTTGAGTATGTCCATAGCTGCTATTTCCTAATTGGCAGACACAATGGAGAAGCCTTTTGCTTGCCCTGATAAGGTCATTTGCATAACTCTACCCAAGTGGCTTTGCATATATTTTTTCTCTTTTTTTTCCTTCTCTCCCCACTTCACCAGTTCTCAGGCATCTCTTCATGTGCCAGAGAAGCCTTAGGAAAACCTTATCTGTAGTTAATCCCAATATTAATTTTATTATACATCTATTGATTTATTTTTATTTCTTGTAAAGAGCTGCTGTACATTTGGTAAGTGTTCTTATTTGCACAGCATTAAATAAAGAAATATTTGCTGTTAGTGCAAAAAGGATTCTGTTTTTTCTGTGTAGGTTTCTTTCACATTCAATCAAAATAGCTGTGGATTTTCCTTCTGCTTTTCAATGAAAGCCTCCTAATTATGTTTGTTCAGAAGAAAGAATTGAATTTTCTTCAAACTAAAAGCAATTCTGAACAAAAGTATAAGTGATATTCATACTTTTAGTGTCAACATTGAGATAAATGTAAAATTGCAAAGCAACGCTCATAAATAGTGGAAAAGAAGATGAATACCAAAGTGCATCAATTTAAATAAATATGACATTGACATAACAAACAAGACACTGAGGGTTGCACTGTTTAACCCATATTCTTGTGAGCATTTACTTACACAAGCAGTTCCAGTGATTTCAGTAGGATTTCTCACTTGGGTAACTGCCATCCATGGGAAGAAAGGGCTTAAAATCTGTCCTTTTCTTAGTTAAGATTTTTTTAAATACATATTCTTAACTTGGGGGTGGGGGGGTGTCTCTCTAATCCCAAATTTTTTCTTCTGGAAAGGATTATACTGAGATTTTGACACATTTTGAAGTTCTCACTAACCATACAAGCCCTTGCCTTGTTTTTTGTTACACCTTAAAAATATCTAGTATCTATAAACCAGTGGGCCTGATGCCCTGTTTGTACAGAAAGCCAGAACACAGCTATTTCAAAACGACAGCAGCTCACACAACGAGGCCCTGGTTCATGTGAAGGGCCAGGAGGTGCTGTCCTAATTGAAATCAAATGATCTTCATCATTTAATTCAATAGGCCTGGCATTATTATTCTGCGTAATTATAGTGTCTCAGTTGCAATCATAAACCAGGACCCCAGTCGTTTGGTAATGCACACAAACAGGAGAGATACGATATTTTTGTCCAGAGAGTTTCCTTAGGTTGTAATCTCTATACAGAGCTATTACAAGCATGTAATTGACTGGTATTTTACCAAATCCCCAGCTCATGAAAGCTAAATAAAACAGAAATGGCAGGGTAACATCATAACTTTCGCTATGGGAGGCAGCATCTTAGTCTTCACAGGTGGTAAGTTTGGGGGGAAAGAAAAAAATAGCCACGGCACTCAGCAGGCCGGTGAGTCCTCAACGAAGTTAATTTGACTGTACAGTGTCAGAACCACTGAAAAAATAAAAAGGGAAAAAAAGTGTAATATTAATCTATTGCATTTAAGGTGCACCCACTTTTTGGTGCTGTGATTTCACAGTACTTCATGTAATGTCTACTTTGAGTTTCGGGGTAAGCCAGGTTCTGGGGTAAGCCAAATTTTCCATACCTGTTAGGACAATCGGTTTAATAATCACTGCTAGAAGCTCTTTTTTTTTTTCTCAACTTAGAATATTTTGGAGCAACAGTAAAAAATTTGTAGTGTTGACATCTTCTAAGAAGAATTTTGTTTCAAAGACAGCTGCTTTTACAGTATTAAAAATTAATGTCAAGAAAACTTACTGACTGATAAGGTCTATTAATGACTTCACTTCTGTACTTCACTATTTATATTTACAAATTAACAGTGCAAATTCTCAGTTTACTAAGTTGCCAGTTGGTTCATTTTTTGCAGCCTTGAGCTGTTTGTAAAAATATTTAATAGCCAATCTGTAGTATAATAAAGTATTTCCCAATACTTTATGTTTACACAATATATTACAGAAGATCTCCTAGTGTATTATTAGAATTATAAATTATTGAAAGCAATTACATTGCTTGAATGATCAAGACCGTGCTTTCTCCCGGACTTTCAGTAGCACACTTAGCTTGTATATGTACATGGTAAGGTTTATGTATTACCTCCCCAGCATGACAAACACTCTTCACAAACACATCACATACTATGCAGATCTCCAAACCAAACATCTTAGGACCTAGTGGGGTCTAACCCAAAGCCTACTACTGTCAGTGGAAGAGCTTATTCTTGATTTGAGTCACTTTAACTGGTCTTCTCATGAGTGTATTTCCAGCTTGATAGTGTGTGTATCTGCTCAGCAACCTTTGAACTGCCTCAGTTCAGCTTACCAATTCTCCAGCTCAAGCCTGCAGAGCGCACATTGATGGTCTGCAGAAAGCTGGCTCTCCTCCTTATTTTTTCCATCTGCTAAATTACATCACAGACTGCTAGAAATATAATAAATACTTTCCTAATGCCCCATGTAAACAGCTGAGTTTTTTCCACAGGGATACTGAATGTGAATCAAAGCAAAGGTAGGTCTGTGTACTGCTGCAAAAGGAAAAACTTGTAGCAAGGAAGACACTGGTCAAGGGACCAGGAAAACCCAAGTTCAGCCACAGGCCTCCTATGTGATTTAGTACAAACCACTTCTGACCTAGCAAACCCACACGTATAATGAATGTAGCCAGGAAGAAACTCGCATGCTTCAAGACAACCATTCCAGCAAAGCTGTCATTACCAAAGCTGACGTGGTTACAGACAACCTGTGAGCTGCAGAAACACCATTCATGCTGAGATACCAGTGAGCAGACCAAGAGCCCCTGCAGACCTAATAGCTTTGTCCTGCAATTATCCTCTCTCCTGACTAAGGTTTAGCCCCTTTCCTCTTTATGAGTATTTCCCACAGTTATTCATGCAGCCCCAGGACTTTGCTATAAACTGCACGTGTTAATGCATATGCAAAACTCATGTAACTGAAGGACCAATGTACGCATGGGCAACATTAATTCTGACATTTCCTCACTTTTACAGCCTTAGTAGATGTAAGGCAGAATGTCTATATTAAGTGTAATTTTTTCCCTTGTTTTTGAAGTATCAGTAGTGATGAAAAAAACCCTAAGAAATTCCCCCAAGGCATCATAATGAAACCTGCATGGGTCAGCAGCAGGGCCAGCACTTTTAGATCCAACCTACAGGCCTTTGCTACTTTTTGCTAAAGGAGCAACCGGGAGCAGCAGGAATATACTGTCATTTGTTACAGGAACCAACACTGGCAGAAGGACATGAGACACCTTGCCAAAACCCTGACTGATTTTGCCAGCAAGTTGTGCAGCAGATGTATGTGACAGCAGAGGAAGGGCACGATTAAGAAATCCATCCTCCTAGCTCAACTTCATGTCCCTCTCCCTCCACTTCTAATTGTGCCAGTGCACAATGCCAGTCTCCTTGATCAGCCTCCTTGCTAAAGGCTCTCCCTCCTGGACCCAAAGTTTGAGATCTCATTTTTGCTTGTGAACAGGCTGACTCCTCTCCCATCCTCATGGCTTGGCAGAAGGGTATTGAGAGCACAGGAAAGACAACCTCTTTTCCTCAAAGCCTGTTCTGGATCTTCACTAGATATTTTGAGCAGTCAACACCAACATAATATTCTCCATCCTGGCAAAGACGGTATCAGCCACAGAAGTTAAAAAGTACAAGAGTTGCAAAACTATCAGAACCAAGTTCTTATGATGGGAAGTGTCTGGAAGTCTGAAAACCAAGTGGTGCAACCACTCACTCCACAAAAAGCTCACCATTTTTCATGGATGCCTTCGATCCATGGCAGGTTACACAAGATGGAGCTGGATGGCTACATATAACCCTGAAAATGTTTCTTTGCCCTACCAGGAGACCAAAGGCAGTGCTTATTCCTGTTCGCTCCATAGCTTAGAAGCAGCACTTGCAATCTGGGGTTCCCTAGTAGCCAAGAAATGACAGCCAGCTGGCCAATCTCACCAATCCAGTCACTGACTGGTTGGGCCAGCTGGACAGCCTGCATGCGTTTATGAGTCAGGTCCATTAATCAAACTGGAACAGTTACGCTGGTTGAATAAAGGTTGTATTGAAATGATGCCATATTGAAAACTGAAAGCTTAAAACATCTGCCTTTCCTAGTCTAGAGGGAGTGGACCTAAAGAAGTTAGTTCAGGACTTCGTTGTTCGATTTTATCTCAGCTTGAACTTCTGAAGTACAATAAACAGAAAAGTGGTGAAGCTAATGAAGTGTCTTTGCCAGATTCAAGAGCCTGAGCTCTGAAGAAAACCAGGAACGTTCAGGTCAAAATGTCTACAAAATTATTCTCTTTTCCATCTTTTGGTAAAAAAAGTGCCATAAGTTCCTGGCATAAATCAACATACAGAAGAACTACATGCAAACAACAAACCCTATTGTGTAGGCAATATTTAGGCAACTGATCACAAGCGGAGAAGAGTACTAACAAAAAGGAGATTTAAGGCACATTACCAGGAACCAGTAATTTTGTGGGGGAATTGTAAAAGTCATTGTATGGTACAGATAATACATCAGACAGTATGGAATGCTGAGGTAACTGTAGGGGCAGAGGAAACGTTTTGAAGAGTTGAAAGGGACACTGTGGAGAGTAAAAGGTAGTTTGGTGAGAGGGAAGCTCCAAGTATTGTTTATGGGGCAGGCATATCTCTGTGCTGAGAGACTGACAACTCTTAAGTCCTACCTCCTCACGCAGTCACCACTGATCTTGGCAGAGATGTCAGTGGGGGTAGAAAGAAGCACTAGCATCCTGATACTGGATGTGAGGAAACAGAGGCACTGTGAACCTAAATGCAAGAGCTGTGGAAGGACATGGGTCATTTTCAGGTATCTTATTAGCCTCAGTGCTCCCCAAGGTCCCACCACCTAAATGCATAGATGATAAGATGACCACTGACATCACATGCCTTTGCCTGAAAATCTCTCTTGTATCAGCGTGCTTTCCTTAAGTAGGTTTTGTACTGTCAGCCTCAGACTCACTGAACCACTGCTGCAGCTCCAACAGCGGCTTCCTCCTAGGAGGTGACCAAGCTCCAGTCTTGCCAAGCTATAACCCCTGCCCAAAATGACAAGAGGCCTCTGCCAGAGCCTGGGGTGCCATTCGTAGTAACAGTTACTTGACAGCTGGACCACTCTTTCTGTACCAATGTAAGAGCAAATCTGATACAAAGTGGTTCTCCAGACAGCAGGGACAGCCATAGGCTGGTGACCCACGAGGATGCAGTAAAAATGAATCCATACCTTCCATGCAGCTATCTGGGACACGGGTTCAACACCCCCAAGCTGCAGTGCCCAGTTTAGCGAAGACTGCACCAGCCAACAACAGTGGTGGGTTTTCCACACCACTCAAGAAAGCGTCTGACTGTTCCTGCCACCCCGCCTCCTCCGGCAGGCAGAGCCGGGTGACAACCCCTCCTCAGCTGCTGCGGTTTGCAGCTCCAGCGCCTCCCTTATCTGCCCCCTGCAGCATCTCGGCCGGCAGGAAGCTTCCTCAGAGCTTTCCGTAACAGGAAATTTCCTGTGGGGAAGCACTCAGCAAGCAAACAAAGAGTTCCTTGGTACAAAAGAAGAGTGCACAAGCACACAGCTGTAAGAAAAGAACCCCAAATGTTGAAGCAGCATGGGCAAGGGCACTGGGCCACAGGACCCAATTCTGTGAGGGGAACCATGCTACCTGAAAGGCTTAAAAATCACCAGGTGAGACCATTACACTGAAGTTCAGATTTTACGGTCAGCTGCTGTTTGGCCTCTCTGAGGAGGGATAATAACCTCAATGCCACATTTAACACAGGGCTGCAAGGAGCACAGACCTTAAGCACCATTTCAGTGGCCATTTCTATGGCGCCTTCTTCAGCAAGGCCAAGGTTGGACAGAGCCTTGGGTGACGTGGTTTAGAGCAAGATGTCCCTGCCCATGGCAGGGGGGGCTGGAACTAGATGATCTTAAGGTCCTTTCCAACCCTAACTATTCTATGATTCTATGAAGATTTGAACTTGCCTGGGAAGTATCTGCTAGGAAGCCTCACAGGAGGTGCAGGGACAGTACTGGCATGGGAAAACTCAGCTGGAGGATAGAGGCTGACTATCAATGTCCCATAAGTCCTGCAAGGTGCCAGGCTATATATAGTGTTGTACAAAATGCAGAGACTAAGGACACATTTCATTCTCAGGCATATGGGACCAAGGTTGAAAATGTCTCCTTTTGGCAGCCTCAAACCTTGGGATACTCCCATGTAAATCAAGTTAGTCTGTAGGGTGGGCGCAAAGTATGGGAGTATGAGCAGAAGTGACCTGTAGTTCTGCACTATTCTTGTTTGCTTGGGTTTTGGTTACGAGAGTAATCATCCACAAACCCACAACTCTGATTTAACATTTGCTCATGCGGCAGTGGGGGTTTTAAGTGTCTACTTCAGGCTCTTCTCTTGAATTATGTGAAGGCAAAAGGCACTGCCGACTATTTTCCACCCTCTTCTAGTTAATTGCAGCTGTGGTAAAGGGACTTCTGCCAACAGACCCACAATGCTCTGCTCCACAGGAAGTTCCCAAGATCTCTTCCTGCACAGGAAATTTCCTGTGGTCCAACAGACATTCCTCATAGCTTTTATCACTCACATACATTTGTTTTGGCAAATATCTGCTCTTAAGAACAACAAGAAACGGACAGAGCAAAAGCAAACACTGACATACACACACGCAAAAAAAGGCAGTTATGGTTAGGGTAAGGAGCATGACCGAATTAGCCTCTGTCAGACATGAAAATACATGCTACTGGAGCTGACTTGTGAGGTTTTCTACCTTAAATGTTACTCAAAAGTGAAGCCTATTTGATACACACAGATGCAATGTTTTTAACATTCCACACACGTTTTCTTTGCCTTCGTAAAACACTTCACTGATGCAGTTTCCTAGAAATGTGCTAGGCGGTGTGAAAGGAATTCTGAATCTTTCCTCCCTTTGCAAATTTCATGTAATTATGGAACTAGATCTGATCTTACCTCATCATTATTAACATTAGCAAATGTTAACAGAAGAAAACACTCAAAAAAGAAATGCTTTGGTTATATTTCAGGAGACACACCCTCCTGTAATCAAAGCCTCTCCAAATCCTAAATCATCACTCATAAACACAAGAAAGTTAACAATTTTGGAAAGGGAAGAGATTTCAGTTTAAAGCTTTCAAATTCTTAAAGTTATGAAGCCCAGGAGATATTGGGTAAGATTTCCAGATGCACTTTCGTGCTTCAATATAAAGATAAGAGCCTAAGGGGACTTCTGGAAGTGCCCAAGAGAGCAAGAGATGTAGACAGTTTATGCATTTGTGAAACCCCCCAACAGCACCTATTTGTCACCTTCATTGCCTAAAGGGAAAAAAAAAAATAAAGGAGCAAAAGATTTGGACTAGAAAATCTTTTTCACCATGAGGACACTCAAGCACTGGGCCAGGCTGCTCAGAGATGTAGTGCAGTGTCCATCCTTGGAGGATTAAAAGACCCACCTTGTCTGGCCCTGTAGCTGACCCTGCTTTTAGCAGAAGGTTGGAGAGAAGACCTCCTGAGGTCCCTTCTAAGTTTAATTATCCGGTGGTATCTTTGTAAATGTGACATAAACTCTTTTAAAGTTCTTATTTGACAACTACTTCAGCCTGTAACTTTTCTTAAGCGGCAAAATGAAAGTTAGAGATTACTATCCCATTTAAAAGACAGAACTTTTTAATGAATGTCAGTGAAGTAGGAAAATAAAGGGAATAGATTATATCCTGTAAACTAGGTTTTCAAATAATTTAGTGAATGCTTGTGATTCCAGACTGTCTGGAACTCCATCAGCAACTACAGCCCCATTAAATCCTCTTCTCCCAATTACATCAACTCCTTTTGCTTGGCATATTTTAAACTCCCAGCAGACTAAGGGTAACAGTCAACAGCAGCATGAGTTCCTTACTGTAAGCTTTTATCAGGGTTCATCAGCCTGCATGTATCACAGAATCACAGAATAGTTGAGATTGAAGGCATCTGCAGAGGTCCCCTCTGAGTCCAGACCAGAGCAGGTTGCTTAGGATCACAGCCAATAGGGTTTTGAGTATCTTTAACTACAGAAACTTCCTGGGTAACTTTGCAATGTTCAAGCACCTTCCCAGTTGAGAAGCTTTCTGATGTATATGGAATATTTTGTATTTCAGTTTGTGCCCACTGTTCACCACTGAGAAGAGTCTGACTCTGTCTTCTTTACTCTTTTTCCATCAAATATTTATACACACTGACAAGATGCTGCCAAGCCTTCTCTTGTTGAGGCCAAATAGCTGCAGCATTCTCAACTTCTCCTCACATATTAGGTGCTACAGTCCCTAAATCAACTTCATGGCACTTCACTGGACTTCCTTCAGCTTGTTTGTGTCTCTCTCATACTGGGGAGTCCAGCAGTGGACACAGCACTCCAGATGTTCTCACCAGGGCTGAGCAGAGGGGAAGGATCCCCTGCCATTACCTGCTGGCAAGGCTCTGCTTAATGCAGTCCAGGATGCTGTTGGCATATCTGGGAGACTAATGCACAGCTACAGGTTGCACAGAGAAGAGATTCAGAGCAGTCTTGCAGAGAAGGACTTGAGGGTTTTGGTTGATGAAAAAATGAACATGAGCCAGCTTCAGTGTGCGCTTGCAGCCCAGAAAGCCAAATGTATCCTGGGCTGCATCAAAAGGAGCATGACCAGCAGGTCGAAGGAGGTGATCCTGCCCCTCTACTCTGCTCTTGTGAGACCTCACTTGGAGTATTGTGTGCAGTTCTGGTGTCCTCAACATAAAAAGGACATGGAACTGTTGGAACAAGTCCAGGGGAGGGCCACAAGGATGATCAGGGGACTGGAGCACCTCCCGTATGAAGATAGGCTGAGAAAGTTGGGGCTGTTCAGCCTGGAGAAGAGAAGGCTACGTGGAGACCTCATAGCAGCCTTCCAGTATCTGAAGGGGGCCTAAAGGGATGCTGGGGAGGGACTCTTCATGAGGAACTGTAGTGAGAGGACAAGGGGTAATGGGTTCAAACTTAAACGGGGGAAGTTTAGATTGGATATGAGGAAGAAATTCTTTCCTGTAAGGGTGGTGAGGCACTGGAATGGGTTGCCCAGGGAAGTTGCAAATGCTCCATCGCTGGCGGTGTTAAAGGCTGGACTGAATATAGCCTTGGGTGGCACGGTTTAGTGTGAGGTGTCCCTGCCCCTGGCAGGGGGATTGGAACTAGATGATCTTCAGGTCCTTTCCAACCCTAACTATTCTATGATTCTACGAAACAATACGTTCCTATGCTACTAACAGAGGTGTTACGTCCTAGTATCAAACACTAGATCAGCAGGTTCAGAGCCAAAGCTTTTTCTTTAGTCTCTAAGGAAAAGAGATTGCTAAGAATAAAAAACAAGTAATATTGCTTTTTTTAGAGGTGATTTGCTTTGGAGAAGGTCTTTGCAAAAAGACAAGAAAAAAAAAAAAAGACAAAAAAGAAAAAGGACAAATCAGAAAATCCTGAAGGCAATGAGAAGACTTTAGAGCTAACCTTGATGCAAGACAAAGTCTCTTTGGGGAGTCACCAAGCCCTGATGGACAACACAGGTATCGGTGCAACACCCAGACTTCAGCTACTCTCCCCCATCAGGGTGACAGCTCTGCAAGTATACAGCCATTCAAGGCAGTAAGAAGTGTCAGACAGTTAAAACAGCAGATACTACAAGAGATGTTTCCTCTTTCCAAGGAAGGCAGTGTGACAGAGAACTGCCCTAACAAGGCAGATTCAGCTCATGGCACCTACAACTGCCAGCTGGACACCAATTTCAGTGCTTACTTATTGTCCTGAACATCTAATAGTGCCATGAAAGCTCTAGTGATCGCATTATTATACTTTGAATATACAATTGCACCATTTCCTGGAATATTTTGCTCTCTGGAGCAGACAATTTGTTATGTTGAAAGCGCCAGTGTTACACCCTATCCAGTAAAAGGATTTTACATTACCCTTACGCATTTTGAGAAACCTGCCATGGGTATTGTACAATCCATGGAGGACTTGGAATTTGCTATACGAATCATTTGTACACGTGCAAGTACCTGAAGTTAGTTTCCACTCGGGGATCCAAGACTTTTAGGGACATTTAGATTTGTAATAGGATTTTGTTTTCCCCATTACATCTCTCTAAATATGCGCCTGGCTTCTCACTATTTCCATTCTTCTAGCTTTCAGACACTATTTCTTCATTGGCAGCTCCCCATCTTCCTTTCCCATTCTCAGACAGTGAGACATAAAGGCACTGAATTTTAAACATATACTTAAACACACCCATCTGCAAGTAAATACAGAAAAGAAAGAGAAATAAAGTGCAAGGTAGCGTGTGGATGACTGCAGGTTCTGATGTAGGCCTAGTACAAATACAGATGAAATGTATCAGGTAGCCAGGATGATGATGGGCTATTTGATTAAGATCCATGTTTTAAAATCTACAGTAGGCAGCAACACATTTCTGCAAATCACCAAGTTGAAGAAGCAGATGTATACACACACACACTGAATGACCTAAAGAACTCAATCAGTAAACCCAGCTATAAACTGAGAACATAGACATATTAGGTCCACATACTGATAACCCCTTCGCTCCTTCCCACTGACAAAAATCGCTGACTGACTTTGAGACCTGCTGTGATCTACATCACAACAAAATCCTTCTCACTCATTTATCATCTGCTGATAAATGCACATATCAGACAATCAATAAGCGAGAGGAGTTATTGGTAGGGTGACCTCATTCAGCACCTCATTCCTGTTTCAGCACAACAAACCTCCAGGTGTTTAGAATGAAGTTCTAATGGTCAAAGCTTACTATTAACAACCACAGCCATGTCTAAGAGCAGTCCCTTGAACTGAAAGACAGCACAAAAGCTGAGACATAATTAAATGTGCTTAGAGCTGTGAGCAGGGGTTGTGTTGGAAGACGTGCTCTCAGAGCTGGGCACACTAATGTAGATTACAGCCTGTGACCACCAAAATGTGCCCTCCCAAGAAAACCACCAGGAAGCAGGCCTGGTAGGAGGAAAATGCTACAGCTTTTTCTTCTCTGCACTTAAACAGCATTTTGCTAAGGACTTATACGTGGTTTAGAGTGAAGGAGTAGGAGAGGACAGGCAGATGAGATGAGACAGCTCCTGATCTGTCCTCTAGACAGTGACAAACAGGAGCCTTCATTCACTAACTATAAGCTCCAGATGGAGAGCAGGCAGCTGCAGAAGCCCGATGCCACCAGAACTGCTTTCCCTACTCTTTTATTCCCCAACACCTCCCACCCCCAGCAATACTCAAGTACCACTGCACTGTCCTATATGGGGTTAGGGGAAATACCCACATCCTCCAGCCTCTCCAGGCCTGACTCCCCCAACGGATGAGTAACACTGATGGACATCACTTGTAAATAAGATCTTTGCTGTAATCTCAGGGTCTATTCTCTGCTTCCTAAAAGCTGCTACTCTTATATAAACTAAAATGTCACCATAAATCACAGAATCACAGAATGGTTTGGGTGGGAAAGGACCTTATGAACACCTAGTTCCAAGTCCCCTGACATGGACAGGGACACCTTCCACTAGACCAGGTTGCTCCAAGCACCATCCAACCTGGCCTTGAACACTTCCAGGGATGTAGCATTCACAACTTCCTTGGGCAACCTGTCCCAGTAAGGAGCACAGCCTCCTCCATAGTACACATAAGGGTAAAAGCCAGAACTTTCAGTATCCAAAGCACATGGGTCAGCTCTGCAATTAAAACCAATAATGCCTCTCATTTACACAGCAGGAGCTTGGATGAGGCTGACTGTAAAGTGATGACCAGCACCAGGGATATGAACTCCTGAATTTTGGATGAGCTTCCTTTGACAAGTTGGCTGCAGATGACATCTCCTGTGCTGGCTTAGGTGTGTGGTGTCTGCCTCTACATTCAGCTCAAAGGGATGTGACATCATTCACTTAGTGTCATCAGTAAAAGTCAGAATATTGAGATCCGATGATGAGACCCAATGTTCCATGCTAAACAAGCCCATGCACACACCCATACACAGACCATTTCTACAGGCACTAACCCACTAACCAATGCTTTTACAATGCAGTGAAAAAAGGATCTTTCCTGAATAAAGCAACGTAGCAGGTTTTTTCCTGCAGTATACCAGAAAAAAAAGCTGATGCAGACAAACGCATAGTAAAGTGAATCGCTACCACAGAGTTTATTGCCACTTGACTTCTTTTGATCAACCATCATGCTTCTAAGAAAGTGAAGTTGTCTCATTCTTTAGAGCTGTGTACTTTATTGATACCTAATTCAGCAGTGGAGATCAGACAGAAGGATTTTACAGCCACACAGCAGCAGGAGGTTGAGGTGTCCTCCTGAGGGGCCTTTTCCCCCTCATGTTTATGCTAACTTTCCGTGGGATGATCTCAGCTTCCATGACTTTTAGATTAAATGTATTTCAGAAATCAGGAAATACTGAAGACTCGGGTTTTTTTCACAAGATCTGATACAGGCTTCATGCCTGTAAATCACCTGTTTTAAAAGAAGGGACAAAAATAAGCAATTAAGTGCTATTATCAGGCTGCAGGGAGTATGTTTTCCACTCTTTGGGAGAACACAGATGAGGGTTACTGGATTCTGCATCTTGCACTACTGGTGACACCTCTGCTCTGCCCTCAATGTTTAGTGGCAAGCCCGTTGGGCTGGCTAGGCTGGCTACAGTTCAGGTGCAGTAGCACAAGACTCAGTTTGACCAGGACCCTGTGCATGCCAGCTCACCAGACTAAATCTGACTTTGGAAAGCCAAATGTGAGCAAATGTGACAACAGTGTCACACCACAGTGGTGTGAGCAAGCCCTTACACAGGTTAACTGTATCTCAGGCCACAGTTTTATGAGCACTTCAGGTTGGTTTAAAGTGGCACGGCCACAATAAATCAGTCCTACCTACTGCCATCTCATGTTCCAGTTTTCAAACTGCTCTCTTGAAACCTTGTTAGTGTTCCAAGTAGCTGTAACAGCAGTTTGATGAAGGAAATGATCAAGATAAAACATAAAAAAAATTACTTTCTGCCAATACTAGTTTTAAACCAGAGGAATTTCTCAGTCTGAATATTTGCATGGTGGAAAAAGAAATTTTGCCAGTGGCCAGCATGCAGGCGGGAAGAATAGCCTGAGCAATGGGAGGGCAAGACTGGCATTACTCAGCAGTGGCCCTACATTACCCTGGTTTACAGTATTCAGGGAAACTGCTGTTTTCCTCTTCTCTGACATGGACAATAGTAATGACACTAACACTGCATTCCTCAGAGGGACTGTATGCGTTTTGAAAGACCCTCATCAAAAATGGCATTTGGGGATCTTGGGACGAAAAGCATCATCATGAAATACACTTCCATGATTTTATTAGCAGCCAATCCGAGGACTACATTAGCAAACGATCTCCTGTGAATGCTACTTTTGTCAGTGGCATGGAGTATTACCCTCTGCCAGGTATAGACAATTAGCATGTTGTTAAGGTCTTCAACTCCTTAATCCTGCAAAAGTAATGTCAAACAAATTGCCTTTGGCATACCAAACAATTTATTAATAAAAGAGGCTTAATCTCTTAATGGTTATTTGTTGAAGAGTATCTTGCTGTGTTGAAGAGAATTATGATAGTTGGACTCCTTGTGCATGTTTTGTTATTATTGTTTTACTGATGATTAAAGTCCTAAGCGTGAAGCAAATGCCAGGGGGTGGAGTGACTGACAAAATGCTGACTTTTCTCATATTTTAATTTGTTCAGATGACAAGTGGATTTTTCTTGGCTTCCCTCCCCCTCCTGATGCTGCACCACTCAGTTAAGTTTTTTCAATCTCTTTTCATTACACTTCCATATTGATAGGGAAGGCAGTGCTGTGAGAAAGCTTGAAGCATCAGCTCTGAAGAGTGGAACGATCAACAAGGCCTCTACAATGCAGACTAGAGAACAGCTAGTTTACATGACATTGCCTCAGCCATGGCCTAACCCTGACACGGAGAGACCATCTTGAGCTGTGAGAATCTGCTTCAATCTCCAATTCCCCCACGCAGGCAGATTAGCCCTGAGCTCACAGCTACACCTGTAGTAAATTTAATGATGCGGGATGGAAGCACATGGATAGTTCTTTACTGACGATAGGACAGAGACCGTTCATTTATTTAACAGAAGCCAGTGAATCACCACCAAGTGTTTGTTTACAATCACTGCTAGCATGATTTGGACTCAAACCAAATCTATGAGCCTTCCCCTAAGCCAGCTTGTTCTTTCTTCTCACTGCCTCCTCCCCCCTAATTTTCCCCCTAGACTGATCCATGACTGGAATAAAAATCAACATTTAGTGGGTCTGTGATGTATGTTACATGGGGTTCATCTCCCATCTGCAAGGCCATCTTCTAAGTTTTGAAGAAGTTGAGTTTTTGTGGTGCTGAATGATCAAGCATACACCAATAAGATGGACAGAATAGCAAAGTTTAAAAAGCCAAACCAAACCAATAAGAGGTCTAAGGCATAAGAAACCCCATCTTTAAAACACATCAGAATTCCAGTGTGTCTGGGGGACTGGGAGGAGAGGTAAGGGGACTGGGAGGAGATGTAGGAGAGTGCTGGGTCACAAAAAGTTCTTGAAGAAGCAGCTTCAGGTCTTGCAACCAGAGTTTATGCAGTTGAAATTGCTCAGTCTCCCTGCCTATGGCCACATTTGAGGCTTAGAGTCTGAGGACACGGATCATTCCACTGGAACAATTCCTCCAGTGCAGCCTGAGATTCCCTCATCTGCCATCTTAACTCTGCAAAGGAGATTCCAGTTTCAGTATCTTGTTTCTCTCACAACAAGCACAGAATATGATGAAGGAGGATCTGGTCCAGGACAACCAAGGCCACAGGAGTAGCAGACTCAGACTGAACTTCCTAATTTCCTGTAACCTTAAGAATACCAGAGAGCAGACTGGAAACACTCGTTCTGAACCAACACCAGCAACAGTGATTCATCATTTTCTAAAGCTCCTGAAGATATCTGGACTATGAAAAACTTTTGTCCTCCTCTTACAATGGCTTACTTAAGCTGGAAATTTTTGTGCATTACTGGACTGATTCTGTTAAGTCTCACTTAAAACAACCAGACAACCTTCAACTAGCAAAAACTATGTCCTTTCTAACTCAGTCTTCTCAAGTTGAAGATACTTCTGTGGTACTGCCAAGGAATGTTGCTTTTTGAAGACATATACTTTCTTACAATAGCCATCTCTTTATACGTATATGTTCAGGAGCCATCTTTGTATTTACCTGGAAAGTAAATAGTTGGAAGTCTATGCTTGATAGAAACCACCCAGGTCAGTAGAACTACCAATAACATGAGGTAACAAAATGGAAGTAATTAAATAGAATACATGTCCAGGCCTTTAAAACAAAAGATAAATACTGTTACTGGCCTCAAATACCCCAGCTTAATTCTCCTTTTCCTTTCACACAAGCTCTGCGCTGCTGCATATCTGTTCAATTGCTGTCCTTCTGAAATGACATCAGTAAGATCGAAACCACCTTTACATCAAACACAGTCAAATCAGTGCCTCTTAAAATTAACTAAGATTATACTGCTTTTCATACCACAGAAACCCTGAGGAAAATACAAAATATGCATTTGTTTTTACGTGCTTGAAGAGAAATTTGCAACAAAATCCCACACAGGAAACAATGTCAGAGCTCCTCTTTCTGAAGTTCCCAGCGTGAGTACTCATCACCAGAACTGAAAAAAAACAAGCCAACTAGTCCTGTTTACAGTAATTGCTCCAGAACGTTTTGCAAAATGCAGCCATCATCTTTCTCAGTGTACTCAGACTCTTGTGACCATTTGAGGCATGGACCACAGAGCAGAATTAAACTGTCAAACAACAACGTTACCCCAGTCAAAGTCCTGGTAACTACAGATGAGGAAAGATCTCCCTGGATCATGTTTTGATTGCTCTCTGTGCTCTCTTGAGTTTCTGTTGTATGCTACAGACTTGCCATCCGTCTAGGGCAGACTTTGGAAACACGGATGGGGTGAGATTAGATATTACAGGGCTCCAGCTTCTCTCAGCATTGCTCAGTACAAAGGCACACTCCTGCTTTCAGTTACCCTTCCTCAAGTTGTGGCAGCTCTTTTACACTAAAGGTAGGTCTATTAGATAAACTTCTAATTGTCAGTGCCTTCTGGCCCATATTCCCTATTCTTTCATACTTTTCAGACAGAATTATTGCTAACACTCTGGAGACAGTGGAAAGAAGCACCTTTCATCAGCAGAATTCAAAATATTCTCTAAGAATTAATGTGTTTATCCTTGTGAAGGACCTTCTTCTAGGTAGGGAAAGTAAGTAGCATCATGCAATAAAGTGTCACAGCCTGTAAAGGATTGCAGAAGGCTTGATAACCTGTAGATCATTAAATACAGCAAATGGGACAGTTTTTACCAATAATGCAAGCCTTGGGCAAACTCACGTAAGTGAAGAATGACACATAAACTCTCTGTTTGACAGTCAGATAAAGAAACCACATCCGTCACTCTGCTGATGAGTCTCACCACTTGATTATCACCCAATAAAATGTAAGTGTATATTGATTCATTCATATTCATTGACTAAGCCTTCAGAAAATCAAGTTCTTCTGCTGGAATAATGTGCTTTGCACACATTTGCAAGTCACATGATGCCAAATATGCCACTTTTCTGTCCCAGTGCAGGTAGCTTATGCCTGGATCCCTGATCTTTTTTCACAGAGCACACTGCTACCATCTTGCCTACCCTCCCCTCTTGGTTTTACAGAAAACTGTATAATTCCCTAACTCCATACGTAATCCTTTCGCTCATCTCACCTCTCTCTCATCTTCTAGATCTCAGTTCTAATTCCTTCCATGATTATACACACATACAGCGTGCATGGGACAAAGGTTTTTGAGGCATGTGATAACCACATGAAAATCAATAAATCTCGGGTTATGCATGCCTCTCAAGCACCCCTGTAAATCTTGACTTGGAAGACTTCTCCAAGAACTCCAGATTTGTGCAAGCAGCACACAGAGCTTTCAAGTCACAAGGGACCTCTAAGTGGATCACCCTTCAGAAGGTATCCCCAAATTGAATCCTCTCTACAGTAATCCTGTTTAAAATAGTACCAGCTCCATCAGCTGCTTAGACTTCTTGAGCCATTAATCCTGATGGATGGCTCTTCTAGAACCTCAGTCCTCCAACAGCTATACACCTTAAATATCCCCAATCACGTTGTTTATGACCATTACTGGGTTTGGTTTTCATTCATGCAAAGTCAGAGGTCGGTACTGAGTTTTTACTTACCTTAATCACTTAATTATCTTAATTTCTGTAAGACTCATCCCTGCCATAGCTGAGCACCCTTGTAATAATAAAAGCTGTAGTACTGAAAGATGAAAATGGTATTCTGCCCTTACAGCCATAACATCCATGACAGGGCCTGATGTGAATTTATACTGGGAAACACCAGTAAAACAATACATCCTAATAATTCATTTATGGGAGCATACCTAGGTATAGCCTGGTGGCCAAGCTTAAGCTTCCTAAGAGGGTACATAGGGTTATTGAAGTCCAGCATGCTGCTGAAAGCTGAAATGCAGACTGTTGCCGAGTTGGTGCCTGTGTTGCATCTTCCATAGAAATCTTTGCGGTGGAGTTGGAAAGTCTTACTACATTCTAGAGCTTGCTGTCGTCACAGACCATACAGAATCTTATGGGTACAAATAATAATCTGTAATGCACTTGGCAACACTTCATACTGTCATTGCTTAGCTTTAACACCTATAGCAACATTGCTTTTATCTCCCTCTTTGTGCTACTTCTTCGAACAGTAAACCTCATGGACAAGCCCTTCGACCAACCCCTGTGGTTTGGCACTGCACACAATCACTTAGCCAGGTACTGTTCATACCCACTCGGGTGTTCAATGAACAGGGAAGAAGAAAGGTATATTTATTCTCTCTGCTCCAACAGCTAAAGAGAGTTCACAGCCCTTCCATGCTAAGGCATCAGTGCTCATGTTTATTTAATAAGTCAGATTGTTTCTTGAAATTGTGCAATTCATCCCATGGAAATTTCCTTGTTTGCATAATTGTGTCATGTTGATATTATTGGGGTTATGGTCAAAACAAAATGTTACATGGTGATGATTTTAAACCTGAAAAATCTCTTTTGGTAAAAGAGGAGGGGAGATACTTTTTTTTTTTTTTTAAGTTGACTTCCAGTAAGGCTTGGAGGTCACTCTGAGTTGAACAAATTGCAGTCACAAGTCATGCTCTCCTGAGCAATAGCAACAAAATTCCCAGAGTCTTAGACAAAACAGTTAAAATGGTATTTAGAATTCCTGGCTCATCTGCTCCCAGATTTCCTGGACACTGGTTTAACACATGCTAGAAAAAACAGAATTAGTAGTGATGGAATACAGAAGTTCTGTTCCACCACCCTTCTCTTTCCTGCCCAGAATTTCTCATACAGGAACAAAACTCCATCCTTAACCCCTAGGCAGGTTCTAGAGAGCTCTTTGAAAGCTGTTGCTCATCAGTAGCTAAAGCATCATCCCGATTTTCATAGCAAACCTGACCAATCTGCTGTCATGCTTGTTGTGCCTCCTTTGTGCTTCTTTCCTTCTTTCCTGCATTTTAGGTTGTGGCATTAAGCTGCACAGCCACATGGCTGGCAATGAGATGGCAAGCAGGCTTTTATTTTGCTTACTTTGCTATCTCGGAATAGTCCAGCATTTTCCAACCAGGGCCATGAATCTGTAGCTGTTATGACGTAAAGAGGCTCACTGATGGTGGGTTGAGAAAGAACAAGCAAGTGTTGAAGACCTTTACTTTTAAAATACTCTTGTCATTTCAAATAGTTAACAGAAAAGAGCTCCTTCTAACCGGCGAGTTTTCGTTAGTCAATGGTACCGTCACCAACGGCCTTTTCCAGGAAATGTGTAATCAGGGCACTCCCTCGACTCATACTGGATTTAAAAATCATAATAATTATTTAATATGACTAACTTCCTTAGAAAGGAAATTTCCCTAAGAAAAAGAGCACTTTGAGTCCCTCACAGTTTTTTCACTGGTATAAGCAATTAGCGTCAGCATGAAGAGAGAGAACACCTCTCTTCACTTGCTTCAGAAAGGCTAACTGTGCATGCCCAAACACATTTAAACTAGACAGTTACGGTCACATTAGTCTAGGTAGGCAGAGTTAAATCTGACACGTGTAAAAGAGACAAGGGAAATTCAGGTGATTATGGTTTCAGGTATTCCAGCTCTTGGTCTGTATGTGTTTTGAGACTACTCTTCACTGTAAGTCTGCCACAACTCCTGCCATCCTGCTACAGTCCCAGGGCTGTTGAACTGAGAAGACATTCTGTGAAAAGGACAAATATTTCCTTTGCAGATTCTAGCCTGCGGATTTCAAGGAGTTTTTTTAACTATTTCCATGAAGGCTTTGAGAGATAATTGAAAAAGAAAACCTACTCACAATACGCGTTGCTTAGCCATATACCAGTTGCCACCTGCCTTGGAAAAAAACCTAGAAGAGCAGCGTTTAAAAAACCCACAAATTACTAAAGACTATGAAGAGTCTGACTTTGCCTATCTATCTTATGCTGAATTTTAGTTCAGGTCTTCACTACTAAAAAAAGTAGTGCACTAATTCCCTGTTATCCACACTTTAGTAAAGAGAGGTGTGTGTGGAGGTATGTTTTTTCACCCTTTCCCTTCAAGTAGCATTTGCTCAAATATCAAGAGACATCATAAAAATCATCGTATCCTTCAGCAGTTAAGGAGTTAAGTATTTTCAAGTACAGTCAGGCACAGGAATTGAAAGCCCCTAACCAGGGATTGTGCAAGAGAGGAAACTCGTGTCCATAATTTTCACTTTCAACCTCAGGATTCTCCATGCCAATCTGCTTTCTCATGGGAAGCAAATGCAGCTGGTGCAGAGCTGTGCCTGATACCATGTTGAAATGCTGTCATAGTGACAGCCTGGGCAAAATACCAACTAGCACTGCTGCACATGTAACTCTCCCTTCCTCCGGATCCCCAAGAGATGAACCTGTCTCAGAGTCAGGCTCTCCTAGGGTTGACTAGAAAGCTTTATTTAATTCTTAATTGAATAACTCCCTCAACACAAACATATAGATATTTAGAGGAAGTCAAACACAGCCCGAGCGTTTACATTTCTTTCCTGTTAACATTTCTTGCCGCAATACATCTGTGATTGTAAATTACACTGAGGTGAAAAAAGGAAGCATTTCAAATGATCAGGGTGAGATCCAGCTTGATAAAATACCAGTTACTTTCCCAGCAGCCTGCGAGTCAAAGTTCTAGAAGAATCCAAAGAATGGCTACCTTGAAATGATCTTTGGCTTGCATATTCTTTCCTCAACTCTTCTGACACCAATCTGGTGAGCTTTCAGAAACATTGCATGTATTTCTTGTAGCACTGCAGGAGAAGCAGGCAATGTAGCCAGAGAAATGCCTGCAACTATTTGGTATAAGCACCCCATGAGCAGAGATTTAGAGTAGTCCAAGTCCGTGTAATTCAGAAGACAGAAACTTAGCTTGATCAAAGGGAAACAGAGGCTGAATGCCAGCCTCCTATGGGCAAGACTTAATTGTCTCACAAGTCACAGAAATTCCACCAAAGCAGACAAGCATGTAACAAAATGAACTGTTCTGGAGTGGAGACATGTACTATGCACCTCACTGTCTCCAGCTTTCTCATTTCAAGCAGAAACACACGTTAACCTATTTCAGAGTATATCAGAGCTCAAGATAAGGCTGTAGAACACCACCTGCAAAGCAAGGGGAGTAAGATGCATTCTGCCTCACCTCTCCAATCTTTTCTTTGTCCTCAAAGACCCTGCATTTTAGGAGCTATTCCTATGATAGGAATAATTGCCTACAATTTATTTAGTTTTTAGCTGATTAGTGAAATCCCTATTGACCCACTACTGTCAGAAGTAAAATATAAGATATCCATCTTCTGCCAGCCCAATAAGAACCTCTACGAGGAATCTCTGGGCTTTCCACATGGAAGTAGGAACAACACCCTTAGAGATCACTCATACGGTTGTGATTTTCATGTCCTTTTTCTACCTCATTTCCTTCCAGCACTCTTGATACCATGCCAAGAACAAGCAGTGTGTGCGTTTAAAGCAATAAAAAACCAGCACAAATTAAGTGTCCTCCCACCCGCATTTTACTGGAACTCACTATCATTAAGCTGAAGAGTAAGCTTAGAATGCCACCTGATTAACACTGCAAACCTCTGCTACAAAAAAATAACACTGGCGGAACTGTTCTGTCCTATGTGCGGCCCAACAATTGTGTTCCTACTCAAGATTTCCTCCTGGTGTGGCTATGGCTGCTGCCATTGCAGGATGTTACCTAGGTTTTAGTTCTGAGAGATTAAAAGTAATTCTGTTTAGTTTTCAGTCAAAAACAAATAAAAAAGGCAACAGAAACCAGTTCTGTGTTCTTTGGGGGAAAAATGAGATAATGGGACTTCACCGTCTGGGAGGGATCTCAGCACTGGCTGAAGCTGAGAGGCACACACCACCTCTAGCCTAAGAAAGAGGCAGGCAGTAAAGAAAATGCAAGGGTGGTCTTTTAGGTGGAGGTTAGCTGAAAAAAAAAACATTAGCAAGGGCAGAAAGAGAAGCAACTTATGCAAGCAATACGTGGTATGTTGATTTTAATCATTAATTTAATGCTATCAAAAGCTGGTGACAGCACAAAAGTCCTGAGCCCAATGTTTATTCACTCTTTGTAGTCAGATTGCCTACTACACTTCTGGGTGCCTCACAACTCAAAAACAAACAGGGTAAGCAGTAAGCCTGTCAAATGTCCCACACAAGGCTTTAGCCAAGGTATGTCATTTACATCAGGCAAACACTAACAATTTGGCCTCTAAGACCATCCACATTGAACAGGCACTGTACCTTGCATGGAAATTGTTTCTGAGAGACCATGCTCAACTCCAAATCTACCTCTACAAGCAACAGGACTTCAAGTAAAAATTATCAGATGTCTTACCAAATAGATTTAAAAAAAAGTAGGCATTTCCATACTGTTCTCCGCTGAGCTATACCTTGGCTACAGAAACTTAAATTTTAAAGTATTACTTAAAACCAGTACTACTTACATCTATATTGAGTATTGCCATTGAAGTATTTCCACGCAACTTTCATCTTGCGTGGTTTAGGAAAGAGAACACCTCAAAATGTAAGCCATGGTGAGGCTCTTTGTGCTATGAACTGTTTAGCTTTCAACTCAGTCTGGCCAAATCATACACTGAATGAAGAAGAGAGTCTGGTACCAAAGAGCAGAAGCCTGTTTCTCCGAGGACCTGTATGCCGCAGCTCCAAGACTGACATGTCCCTAGTAGAAGCTTGTCAAGACAGATCTTTCCTAACTTTAATTTAAGCGGCAGCACCATCTCTTCAGACAGCTGTAAGACAGCCCTGGCCACAGCACAACCAGATTTGCTTCATGGTGCTGTCATGCATCATGGGCTTGTGCCATGGTGTGGTATGCAAGTCACAACAAGCAAAGTTCTGTGTTTCAGACTTTACACTTTGCACATCCGTACAATATAAGGAATGATTACACAGTGTTACTGATGACATAACTTCCCAAATTAACACTGGAATCCTCTTTCTTGGATACCGCTGGGACTACTAATTCCAAGAATCTGAAAATGAGGCAACAAAGAGAAGGTAAAAATCACCAAAGCTATAAAACACACATACATATGATCACACGCATACATGCTTTTCTTCGCGGTCCTTTGTAGCCAATTTCTGAGCCTTGTGAATCACTTTTTCTAGCTTTTCTTTATAAAGGCCAAAAACTTGCTTTAAAAAAAAAAATAAAACCTCAAATTCTTTTATTGTCATGTGGCTTCAGCAGATGCATCCTTAGGAAAAACTTCCCAAAACTGCAACACTCCCTATAATATCGTGCAATTTTCTGCCGGCAATTTCAGTGATTCAAAACTTCTAAGAAACTCCCTAAGCAACGGAGAGGGATAAGGCTTCCTTGGCAGAACAAGGCCTTACTGAAGATCAATTCAGGGGACTTTTGCAAAGAATTAAAACAGCTTTAATTGCCAGCTGAATAGGAGGGAGGGAATAAAGACCTTCTCTCAAGGGAGAAAAGAAAATGCTGATGCCACACTTGTAGCAGTGCACATCGGATCACTTTGTGGAACTAGGTATTTCGAGCAGAATCACCCATCAAGTTTACAGATGATATAGTTGAGACAGAGGAAGGTGATGTGAAACTCTTTACTTGTTTGTTTCCTGTACCCCCATGCCATCTCAAATCATATCCTCCATCTGCACACACAACGTGTTCAGCAACCCAAGCAGCCTAACCCAAACTCTTCACTCAGTTCACCTGAGCTCGCAGCTATAGGCAATCCCTTAGGGCACACAGACCCAAGAGCACTCACCCTCACTTTTCAACAGATTGGGATGGTACAGAGCAGAGAAATAACATGCACTGGTTTGTGCCTATTGAAAACTTGGTTGGAAGAGCCTAAGCTCTCTGGGGATGCCCTCCCTCCATTGTGTCTTGGCTGGGATAGAGCAAAGGTCCTTTCTTCCTCTTATTTAACGGGAAATAGATATCTGCAACCCTTCCTCCCAGCTATTTTCATGACCACACCAAGACATTCCTTATTACGGGCACTGACTTAAACTCTGTGGATACCCTTGATTTCTCCTTGCCACAACTGCATTAGCAGCCACTAACACATGGCACCCAGTTCCCACGACAGCCACACACCATTTCTACGCCTTACATCCAGGGTCCTTACTGTGCCGGCCAGCATAGCAGGGCTTAAACCAGAGCTGCAGGCTCTAAAAGGGAAGAAGCACATTTAGCAAACCATCTCCAACATCACGCTCCTTTGCCTGCTGGTTAGCGGGGGCTGCGAAAGATAGATGAGAGGGCAGCAAATAGCAGAGGAGGGGGAAAGGAGGAGGGAGGGTAGGAAAGCGAGACGTACAGGGAGGAAGGCTGGGGGAAAGGATATGCTCCACTACAGAGAATCCTGTCAGGATGCAATTTATTTTCATTCTGCGAGGGAGTATAATGGTGCACTGCCTGAGCTCTCTCAATAGCTGTTTTGAAGCGAACCAGGCTGGTATGTCTTTAATTTATCATTTCATTATGAAACGGTTTCCCTTCCAAGAAGCCTTCAAGTCAGGAAGCTCTGTCTGCCCACACAGGAAATTCCTTTGCAGCAACTTCCCCAAAAAGGAAATTTCCCTCAGAAGCGAGCCCAGCTCACGCCTTTCAGCAGGGCTGTTTGAAGAGACTCTGGCATGTAAGCCCCACAAACACCCCTGCCTGCTTACTGCAGCCGGCATGCTGGGATCAGCGGCTCTGCCCTCGCACAGGCGTGCAGAGAACCCCCTGCACACAGCTTTTCTCCTGCTCCCTCCTCCCCAAAGACAGGAGCATTCACAGGAGATGAGCTGCTGAGCTTTCACTAACAAGAACTCTGTCTATCCAGGACAGAGGCACAGGACACAGATAGAGAGCTGAGAAAGAGCAGGGGAAAAGGAGGGGGAGCTGTAGAAAAGCTTCCCAAACTACTGCAATACCCTACTTGGAAACCAGAGGACAAATGTGCACCATACCTCAGATCTCTCCTACTAGCATGCTTGAGACTGCACTCTGTCCTTTATACAGACTGTGGGGTTTATTTAATGAACCTTTGCAGTGAAAACTCACAAGGAAAGAAGAGAGGGGAGAATATGCAGAGGGAAGTGGGGGGGGAACCGCATTTACAAAGATCAATCTCACAGACATCTTGTGAATCATTAAGTAGGGGAGAGCCAAGAACATCCAGGCCAGAGTGAATAACAACATACAGTATTTTATGAAGCACCTTAGCAAAGTGGCAGAGATCGCAAGCACTGCCAGACTCTCAGTTGGTTTTTAATTTACCATTTCAAATCACAAGTCATACCGAATAATAGCTTCTTTTTAAATGACTACACCCAGAAACCCAAACTGTCGTTTGGGGCAAGAGAGGAAGCACAATTGAAATCTATGTTACACGTTCCATTGAGGAGACAGGGCCACAGAAGGGTCCCAGGCCAAACTGGACCTTGGACTGGATGGCAGCAGGACAATGAGGATGACCCTTTGAGATCATGTGGGGGAAACAAATGCGAGGGATAACAGAATCACATATGGGGGTGATGACAAACCACTGGAGGCCTGTATGCCACGAGAGAGACTCTCCACGCTTCCCCCTCAGTCCCAACTTCAAATCCATTCTCCAGCACTTGATGGGGGAGCTCTGGTCCTTGAAGCCAAAGCTCCAGCAGGTGGCTGCCTGCCCTCCTCTCCCATTCTTTACTTCACCAGATAGCTTTGCCCTGTTCCCTCGCCAGCTAATTTACATGAGATTTTTTCTGCTGCTGCCCTTGGCATTACATTCAGTGATTCAGTCAGCTGTTGTGTAAAGAGACTTTTGTCAGAATTGCTTCAAGGCAAATCCCCCCACTTAACTTTTATCCGTGGCCTCTAGCTGATGAGCTAGTTATCACCTAAAAGAGCCCTCTGGCATAGCATATGCATACTGAATATCTATCTGCTTGGATGGCATCCACACTACTGTCAAATCACTGGAGATGGTTATGAGATGGGGTAAAACAGAAAAACTGCCATACTAGAAGAGATCACTGACCCATCTAACCAAATGTCTTCAGTAGTGGGTCATAAGCAGAAAGTGTAAGGAATAAGGAAACATTAAGCAATCTCTTTTATATATATATATATAACACTTATCTCAGTCTCTGGTAATCTGTGGTTTAAGGGCATCGTTAGCCACAGTTGCATCCAGAACAGTTTCCATACTGACCAAATGGCCTTCTCTCCACAGTTTTATCTGGTTCCTTTTAGAGACCTATTTACTCTTTCAGCCCATAAAATATCTTCATGAAATGATTTATTTCATGTGGTGATGAATCGTCATTTTTGTACCTTTCAAACATGTTGGCCAATGATTTATCTTGGATGTCTGGATTTGCTGTTTTGTGAGGAACTGTGAATAATCATTCCCTGTTCACCTTCTCTGTATCAAGTATGATTTCTTAGCCACATGATAACATTCTCTCTGCCAACCTAATCACTTTACAAAACTATCTTTTTCTCAAACTGCAGCACGCTATCCCACCCCTGGTCTCCTGGGAACAGGAAAACTGGGCAAGTAGACTGCTCTAGCTAGGTCACCTGTCATTAAAAAATAACTTTGTTGATGAGACCACCACACCCTGAATGGCACTGAGTCTGAACAAACTCAAGGTGTTAAGAAACCACTCTAGAAGTTCAGGAGCTACAACAAAACTGTGTTAGATCTTCAATTTTCTAACAATTTTGGTGCAGGATCATGAAATTAACACAGAGCTGCTAAACAAATTTGAGACTGGGGAAGTGATCTTTGAAAAGTATCTTTGCTTAACTCTACAGCCAAGGGACACTCACAGGTTTTACTGTAAAACCACATGAAAAAGTCATGAGCTACTCACATCAGTAATTGTTTTCTGCTGAACAACCACAACATCCCTCTGGAGGAGATTTCCCTGTACTGGGGTCCCATATGAATAAATTGCAGTCTCTCAAGAAAAGTTGAGAACATAGGAATAATTTGCTTTCATCCCCATTCTGAGTGATGCTGGAAGCAGTTAATTTAGTAGATGACCATAACTTCAAGCGGTAAAGACATGCTGAGCATTTTATTCATGCAGAGAAAGATGATGTCCCTGTTCTTCCAGTTGTCAGGTTCTATTAAAGTGAGGCTGTCCTGAGGCTCAAATTATAACAAAGCATATGTGTAATATAGAGCTGCTTAAGATACACGTTTTGTACCACTAACTGTATTTTTACAGCCTTTACATTGTTGATGTTATATCAACTTCTAAAATTGTACTGTGGAAATGCTCCACCGTGGCAGCCCAGTCATTTCAGGATAAATATATCAGTGTGAGCTACCTTTATTCACAATAGGTTGTACCCCTCTGATTATTTCAGTTTCCAAAGTGGTGCCAAGACTTGTGGATTAACCTTCACATTAGTAGTCTTCGGGAAGTGGCCCGTGGAGTGCACTCATTAAGAAAGCATTAAATGCAGCTGATTGAGCCCCATCTACAATTTTAAGCCAACTTAGAGATTTCAAGTGATACACAATACTGCTGACTCTCTACACTATATCCGGTAAAAACAGATTGAAAGACCAGTTCAAACCAAGGCCTTTAGTCTCAAACACAGGCTAACTCTGCAGTGCCCGCCTGATGCAACAGAGATGTGGAGGACAGCACTGCATGCCTAATAGGCAGCATATGTGGCACAAAAGGTGCCTTCCACCATCTTCTGCATCCACTTTTCCTGATTACAGGCAGTAATTTTACAACTTTGCCTAAAAGAAATGGTTGTAACATGTTGTAATTGTTAATTAGCTTCAGGAGAAAAAGGAAGAGTAACAGTCCCTGTGCATAAAACCCAAGCGTTTGAGTAGGCATCCGTTTTGCAGAATCTAAGTATGTGTGTGTACACAGAGAGACATGACATGTGTCAGATTAAAAATAAAAAATCCAAAACATCCCAGCTTTGAGACGAATTTTGATTGTTAACTCTTTTTTTAGTTTAAGTGGGGTTTTTTGCGCACACGTGTTCTCACTGCAAATGATGGAGCACCAGAAAGGCCACAAGTGAGAAGCTGTATTCTCAGGGTTATTCTGGACAAGCTGGATTCTCCCAGAACTCTCACAAGAAAATCATAATTATGGAGAACTCACTACAACACAACCAATTTGAAAGACATCTGGATTTATTTCTGGGTGTTCTGTTGAACTGAGTCAGCCGCCAAACTTTCTGAGATTCAGCCATCTCTGTTGCACACACTGATAATGATGTGGCAGGAGGCCAACAGCAAATACTGACTCCTTTAACAGCCCAGCTGCTTCAGGTCTGCCCATCACAAACATGACTCATCTCGCTGTCAGTTACCTCTACTGTCACTCCCAGACCCTACACTTGTTTTTCATTCTTCATGATTTTGAAACTGAGAGAGGGTGTAAAAATTGCAGGAGGTCTGTAAATGCTCCAGCTCTTAACAGACATTGAGCGCTATTCCCTGTTCCTACTGCTGAGCTCCAAGGCTTCAAATCCTGCACCAAACCTTGAACAACTTCTACTGCATGTGACTCTTTCACCACTACCCCATGCTGTGCATTGCATCCCTGAGAACAACACAAAGTGGAAGTAAAGAATGACTCCTGTGATTTGGTCGTGCTTGCCTTCAACAAGTGAAAACCATCAAGCAAGCTGTAGAGCAGTGATGAAACAAGCCCTATGTATTTAATAACAATATTTGTCACCACTGACTATTAGTATTTAAAGAGCAGTAAAAGAAAAATACCTCTAATAAAAAGATCAAGGTGCCTTAAACACACCCAGCAACACAGTAATGAGTAGCTGGGTAAAGCAGCGAAAACCCCAGAGGTAGTCAGACTACCGAGGAAGTTTCCAAGGAAGCAAGATACAAAGAAGTGTAACAGAAAAGAAAAAAAGGGAACAAAGAAGTATCTGTGTACAGAGGGGTTTTTCTGACAAAACGCCTTCACTGAAGCACAGAGAGGAAGCGAAAGCCAGCAACAAGGTTAAAAATTGAAGGAGGCAGATTGCTTGGAAGAAATCAGAACAAAAGAGAGAATAGGAAGGAGGAACTTAAATACATAAAGGGAGATTTCCCCCACTAGGAAATACATGAGGACCCACTCAAGTGGCAGAACTGAAATGAGTAACTGGTTTGCGGACCGGCAAGGACCAGGGCTACTTCCTTCTGTGCTACCGAAAAGGAGGAAGTAGAAAGGGAGAAATTCTCAGTATTGCATAAAACCAAAGAGGTACAGTTGTTCCTTCATCTCTCTTCCCCCAAAAGTTGGCCAAACAAGTAGAAGCACATCACAAACCTACACATTTACTTACACACACACACACATGTTCTGGATAAAACCACTGGAGCTGCTGAAGTCAGTCAGACAACTCCTATTCATTTCAGCAGGTCCAGAAGGTCATTCTTTTTTCACACTGCAAACATCTATTAAGCTGGCATGACAATTTCTGGTTCAGCCCCAACTTTTCCACATAGGACTTGTGCAATCCTACTCATGACATGAGAGTGGATCCCCAGTTGTGCTTTCTGAACACTCCTTTGCCACCACTATTTCTGTTGTTAGTGCCCAGGGTGGCAGAACCATGAGCTCTGGAGTCTGTGCGGAGGGAGAGTTTAAATATCACAGAATCTCTCTGCTGGCTTGAGTTAATGGAAACGTTCTTTAAAGCTCAGCATCAAAGCATTCACTTTATAAGCTGCAAGCCTTGGTTCTTGTGCCAGCAGCAACTTCTCACCATAATTAATTAATACCGTATTAATTGTGCATGTTCCACGGGCCTGTTGAGGAGGTGTGGCAAGGCCTGCACACGCAGATCAACCTTCCTGGTGCAGACAAAAGGGGAGCACAGGAGGGAGAAGGTAAAATCCCTTCAGGTACCTACAAAAGGAAAACTGAGCACAAGTGATGCGCTTAGGGGCTCAAACACAACTGAAGCTAGAGGAGTGTGCTGAGCCCTGCCATGGCCCTTCAGTGAACAATGAAGGCAATAAGGGCAAGGGGGGATATTTCACCAGCTGCACCCTTGTGCAATCTGTTCGGATCTGGGCCAGCCGGGAGCACAGTCAGCGGGCCAAGAGGAGGGGCCCACAGCAGCTGAGTGCCCTCACGGGTAGGATTTGGCCACAAGTCATGAGATCCTGTGAAATCTCTGGAAGGAGAAACACGGAGGAGGAAGAAAAAGGAGATTATTGTACCTCCTCTCTGCTGTGGCGGGCATCAATTCTCCAGTGACTCCCGGCACTGAGGAGCTCATCCTTCGAGGGGCTTTGGCCATGGTGCAACTAGTGCCACTGTGCAGTGGTACATCACAGGCACAACCCCCGAAAATATAGGGGGAGTGCTCAGGACACGAATAAGTGAGAACAGAGGATGTCCCAGCCATTAACATGCCCCATGAAGAAGCCTGTCCCCAGACATGTGCTGGGATTTGGCTGGAGACATCAGCCTCCCAGCAGCCATGCAGGACATACCAGCCTGCAAGCAGACCCTCCCCACCATGGGATAGAAACTAAAGTCTAACTAAGGTCTAAGTGCTCATTAAAGTGACTTATGAAGCAGATCCATCCTCTATAAAACAATCAAGCTAGGGGACACGTACATATTGTTGATTGTAATCCGAATGGCAAGTACAGCTGGCCTGAAATCTAACCCGCAAACACACTTTCACACAAACTCTTCCATCAAAATCACTCATCTCTATAAATTTTTGTGTAGGCAAACAATGATTTGTTTTCCTGAAGATACCACACATTTGATGCTGTTGAAAGAATAAAGACAAGCAGGATGGAAAAGGAATCCCACCATGGCAGGGGGGTTGTAACAAGATGATCTTTAAGTTCCCTTCCAACCCAAACCATTCTATGGGTCTAAAAAATTTTCAGCAAAAGTCCAAAGAGAATGGCATCAAATTAAAAATACACAAAAGAGAACCATAAAAAGGGGGGAGATAAACACAACCAATTCAGAAGGTTTACAAACTAACTGCACAAAACTGTCCCAGCAATCTGCTTGCAGAAAAACAGGAATTTATGTGTAACTACGAATTTGCTCCAGCACATCCACAGTAAATGTGAAAAAATGCAGCTGAAGATCATGCTACTTATTCTGATAAGAGAGCACCTTAACAAACTCTATCTAGAGAAGCACTAAAACATAGGCACATAGCAAAAGCATGAGACTTCTGCTGAAAGGAGGTAAAACATTTCCCTCATGAGAAAGGCAAAATGCAATTTATGCTTACCATACACATTAAAGAAAAAAAAAAGGCTGCTTTTTTCTTTTGTGGTGGTGTGAGAAGGATGAGCAGAAATAAACAGACAACTTGGCTTCACATCATTAAATGTACAGATGCAGATTACAATCTTAATTTGTTGATCTGGAGAGCCAAGACGTGCCAAATGTTAAGGCTCTTATCCTACATGGTCCTTTTCTTTCAACAGTTTGAAAGAAAGGCTAAACAAATCTCCTTGGATTTTTAAAAACTAAAAAGGTAGCTATTTATAGCTGCATTTATTGGAGCTGTTTCCTTATCAGGAAGTATGTAGCTGGGAATTACTGTCTGCCTACATCGGAAATTCTTTCAGGGATACAAAAACCCAAAAAGGAAATTTCCCTTCAAAAATATTCCGTCATTTTTTGCTGCTGGTGGGCTTAAAATAAAATGTCAGCACTCTGACCAGGTCACAGCCCCTTCGGGAGGTTTGTTCTGCAAACAAGAAGCTTTAGGACACCTGAGGGAAGCATAAAAAAATGCTTCTGGAGAACTGAAAGGGAGAATGCTGAGAACACAGGAATAACTTAAGAAAATAAACCTTTTTAGCAGAATGCTAAGATAGTGCAATTGCACTCCCAGCATTATAGTATTTACCTCTGAAATAAGTAAGTACATTCTTAAAGCTTATCCTCACCAGAAAGCATTTGCAAAATTCATCACTCTGGCAAAGAGCTGACGCTCGCAGTGCTGACTACAACTGGTTTGTTCAGACCAGCTCTTTGCTGTGGTCAGTATAGTTGTCAGACCCTCCCCACTGAGCTCCTGCCACCCAACTGACTGCTTCCTCCTCCATCCTCAGGGCATGCCCAGTGGTGCATAGCCCAAAAGTCAATCAAACTACCACTGTTTCCTTGAGAAGGAAGTATGTAATGCCAAAAGCCTGTATTAGGGTACTACCCCCTTCTGCATGTCACAGCACCAGGACAGGGCAAAGGCCACGTAGGACACGGATGGAGTATTGCTTGCCTGCAGGAGAGGTCCAGTTTTTCATGGTACTTGGAATCTGGTGCTACAAGCAACTCTGGGACTTGAATTGTGACTCTCCAGCTACAAGGATCCACTCAGTAAACTCTCAAACAGGAAGACTTGCACTGTGTCCAAATCAATACCCATAACTGAGAATTTTGTCCCTCACCCTACATCTCCATTGATTGCAGAACACCCTGTACTATGCCTGTGAACTCTAAAGCAGGAAGAAGACATGGGTTAATCATTAGAGACATTAATTTCATTTTAACTTGTCACACCGTAATTTAACATTTTCATTTTCTGCTTTGTGTAATTGCCATAGAGCTCCTTTACCCTGATGCCAGTGCAGAATGGACACTTTTTTTCAGTGGGATACAAAAGTATACATATGGAGTTCAAAACCAGACAGGTGTATGCAGTAAATAAAGCAGGGCGCTTAGGGCTATTCCTAAGTTATGACTTTCATGCATATGCTCATAAGCAAAGACTTGGAGCTGAGCAAGGAACCTAATGCTTTGACTCTAGAAAGCCAATCAGTGGTGACTGTTTTTTAACTGACATATATGCCTATTTAATATATAAATAACTCAACTTCTGGAGCAAGGATCACTGCGATATTAACAGCAGCATGCTAGTCCTGCATGAAAGTTTACATGAGGAGTGAGCACATTCAAACATATTCATCCCATAAAAGACAGCAACACACAAGCATCCACAGCAGTGGCTGATGCACACATGCTTCCCCCTCCCAAGTTATCTTTGGAAAACAATCTTGGGAAGAGGCTCTTGGCTGAGCTGTTGGACTGGGCCTCCAACTCTGGATGGAATTGTGTTACCAGAAATTTCTTCAGTGAACTTATAAATCATTTAGTCATCCAGCTCCAGCAGTAAAAAAGGGAGTTGTAAAATGGGCGTAAAATCCTGTTTAATTGTGATTTTGTCAGGCTGCATTTGTTTAGCACCAGAAGGAGTGCCAGCACAGGAGAGAAGACATACAAATACAGCAGAAGGAAATCCAGCCTCTCATAAAGGCATCAAATAATTGTTTTCTCTCTCTCTGTATACGCACAGCGTATTACATTAATCCCTGGTACCCTGAAGCTGCAGCCCACACACTCTGTGCCCTCTCAGTGTTGAACAGTGATGCTCTCTCCCAATGCTCAGAGGCTCAGCTCTGGTTTTTATTAGGGGAGTGGACACTGCATGCATACTATGCTGCTTCCACAGGGTTTTCTACCACACTTGTGTTTTGTTGCAAGGCGCTCACCACACCACGGTTTGTCATTGTGGCGTTGTTAGTCACGGCTTACACGCAGTTTCTCTTCTAAGTTTTCTTTAATTGTAGGGCTATTTATGAACACCAGGCTCTCTACATTAATTTTATTTCTTAACAAAAAAATCAAACAAAACAACAAACCAACAAAAAAAGCACTTATAACACAAATGAAAAATTAAACAGACACATTTGGGATGGAAAGAGAAAAGCAAGCTAATTTTAGGTTCACTGATCTTAACAGCGTCCCTTTAAGACAAAGCTAAAAATGCTTCAAACACAGCAATACCATAAATGTCCTGCTGCTTTTGCTTCTTATTCCTCTCCACACTTTCCAGGGGAATTCCACAAAGGATCAGCTTGAATCCCAGATTAAAGCGACAGGGCTCCCTTTCCCCTCTGAATAGAGGTGAGTCTGTTTTGAAGATTTAAAACCCTGAAGTGAAGCTTTCCAGGAGGGCAAAAGGCTGGCTTAGCACCAGTGGGACTCCCACACCACCAGTTCTCTGTACCTTGAAGCACAAGGTCTCTCACACTCCTACCTCAGGACTGCTTTGCAAGTTCCCACCAGCACAGGAAGAATCTCATCCCTCCACGCACTTCCACTGGGGACTGCTGGTGCAAGAAACCACTGCGTTAACTCTGTGTGAGTAACAATCAGGTACATTAAAAAAATGAAAATAAAAAGGTACTTGCCTACAAAATACTCTCTCAAGAAGCAGAACCAGCTCGCAGCACTGCCCTTTTACATGTTTTTTCTCACTTAACCTGGTGCCTCTGCCACAGTCCCTAGCAATAAGGAGCTAACAGATTCAAGGTTCAACTCGCCAGCTGTTTACATCAAGGGTGACAACTGAAGTGGCCCTGAGCTGCCCCAATGCAAACCCAGTGATGAGGGGGTCAGTCTCCCACAGCTGATGAATAAAAAAGACCATGCCAGAAAAATGAAGATCAGGATTTTCCTGACCCAAAGGCCACAGCTTTCCGAGCTGGACCAGTAATGGTACAAAAGTGAACCTGAGACTGAGCTTGACACCCATACAAACTGCCTGTCCATACGATCACTCCAGGGCTGGCCTGAGATTCACTGTAAGAAACACCCAGGAGGCAGGCTGGAGTAGGCGAGTTAAAATTAGATGTACACCTGAGGCTGCCTGTGGGAGAGGCCACCTTAGGTAACAGACAGGCATAATCCATGTCTCCCTGGCTCAAGATTTTCATCCTGTTTGCCTAACAACTGTATGTAATTCACAATCTTGAAGGAGTCAGACCCAGTCCCTTCACTAGGGTTGACCAAAGTAGTGTCACTGACAGGACAGCTGGCTGGAATTTCCACAGTGCAGTCAGCCTGTCAATAGATAATTATAAGTTATGAACTGAATGACCAGGAGGCACTGCTGAACAGAGGAAGCAGATGGGCCCTGCCTTGCGTAGGTCACAATATAAACATGTAAGAAAAGCCCATCGTGGAAGATAAAGAATCAACATCAAGAAGATCAACTACTGCAGACAGTCAGGTGGCAGCAAGAAGAGCCATTGTCCCAGCTTAATTTTTTGCTGTTGTAGTAGGTTGGATTGGCTAGGAAAGGACTAGCTACCCAGGGATGGAATGAAGTATAAGGTAAAAAACAGATGAGGAGGAAACTCAAGTATATAAAGGGCAGTAAGAGGGACGAACAAGGCTTAAGTGGCCATAATGTCAGAGAAGAGCAGAAAGGGGGCTGGAAGAAGCCAATGATCTGAGAAAAAGGCCAGTCCAGATCCCACTAAAGTCAGTGGGAATTTAAGCACTCATTTCAGTGGGACCAGGATTAGTCTCAGAGTCATTCATTTGACATTCTGGCCACCTCTCACAGCCCCTTTGTTTTAGGCATCTTTTATTTTATTTTCCCTGTATGTGCGTCAGTCAGTTTTGTTCCACAAAGATCCTTCCAAAGCAAATATTTTCATTGCTTGTTGCTCTAAATGTGGCTTAGGGTAAAGGGCTTTTTTTTCCCATCTCACTACGTACTTTCAGTTCAATGCATTGAATATTCTAGTAACTAAATAACAATACGCTTAATGCTTCAAAGTGGCTTTCCAGCTGCTAGCCAAAATTGTAGAATAATTAACAGGTGCCAAAGGATTAATAAAAGGAGCAACATAATTAATAGACACTACGCAGAAAAAATGGATCCTTGGCAACCCTGACAGTGTTGTTGCTTCCTCCTCCTCCTTTTAATTGTTTCCTGCATTCCTTAGAAGGAGCAAAAATAAAAAGGAGAAAGAAAATTGGTGCCCTTAAACCACAAATTATGCATATCATGCATATAAGCAACAATGTGTGATCAGAAGAAAGAAACTCATGATAAACTGCTCTCAGGTCTGATAAACGCCGTAGTTTAAAGAATCTGCCCAGAGAGCCCAACTGCCTGGGCTACTCTATTACTCATGTCCACACTTGGGGCTTATACAGAGGGCTTTTTCTGCACAATGTAGTACAGCCAGGATCACAGAGATGTCAACTGAGCTACTGGACTGGTCCCCAGTGAAATCAGAGTACCAAATACCAATATAAATAGGCATGGCAACGGGTTCAAACTTAAACAGGGGAAGTTTAGATTGGATATGAGGAAGAAATTCTTCACTGTAAGGGTGGTGAGGCACTGGAATGGGTTACCCAGGGAAGCTGTTAACGCTCCATCGCTGGTGGTGTTCAAGGCCGGGTTGGACAGAGCCTTGGGTGGCATGGTTTAGTGGGAGGTGTCCCTGCCCCTGGCAGGGGGTTGGAACTATGTGATCTTAAGGTCCCTTCCAACCCTAACTATTCTAGGATTCTATGCAGAAAGATTCCTGTGACAGGTTCACTAAAAACTTAAAGCCTTTAATATAATCACTGCAGAAAACTAAACAAATTTCCCTTCTGTCCTCCTTAATGAGGGCACTAGAGCAGACAGTAATTGCAGGGGACGCAGAAATACTGAGATAAAACACATCCTCTCACTGGCTGTATGTGACCAGGTCAGAATACTCTGGAGTTCATCAAAACCAGCTGCGGCCTGGAACATCTCACACACTGGAAAACCAAGGACTAGAACCCAAGCCTACATCTGAAACAAGAAGTACTCAACAATTTTACAAATAGGTCTTTAGCTTTCATCACCACCACCACAACCTCCTTAAAAAGTGAGTGCAGTCAAGACAACACTGCAGACCCAATGTAAAAGTTCTTCCCTATGAGGTGATGCATGTACCCTAACATCTAGTGTGTGTCATCTTACTCTGAATACCGGTGCAGGCTGTTGGGGGTTCAGAAAAATGTAACAGCAAGAAAAAACAGTTACTGCCGAGAATAATTGCTTCATCCCTGGCAGTGCTCAAGGCCAGGCTGGACAGAGCCTTGGGCAACATGGAGTAGGGTGATTGCCCTTGCCCATGGCAGGGGTGCTGGAACTAGATGATCTTAAGGTCCTTTCCAACCCAAACCATTCTGTGATTCAATGATTCTCTGCGTACAGAAAAGTACAGAGAAGTATGTGCAGTGTGCCTTGCTACGGCAATGGGTTACACACTTATGAAGGATGCCAACACTAAAGAAACAAAAAAAGATTAATTTGTCCAGAGGAAGAAATGAACTCTTGTCCATGCTTGTATCAATTGAAAATTCTGAGGTCCATCTCCCTAAACAAACACACGGGTGTTCCCAAGGGAAGATTCCCTTTAGAGATAAAAATCAGACTGTACAAATCAACAGAAATGTGAGGGAATGCTGCTGAATGCGATTACAGCATGCAGCAAGTCCTTTTTCAGCACTGATATCCCTGTGTCTCTTGCTGAAGACGTTTTATGTTGAAAAAAGAAATCCATGAAACCCTGTTGTAGAAAGCAAACCACCTAATTTTCATCTCAATTGTTACAAAAAAGGAAAAAGCTATTTTTCTCTCTGATTCAGAGCATATTAATGGACATGGGGAAGTGTTCTTGCATCCACCCCTAAGTTCCAAGTTCCAAGAACTGCCCGGTTCCAAGAACTTTCTACCACAAGGTATTAGCCATAGCTCAAAAGGAGTAACTAATGACATCGTATCAGGCAAGACAAAAAGACTGGTTTTGATAAAACTAAGAAAAAGAAAAAAACAAAGAACTAACTTTCTCTCCATGGTAATATGGAGTAAGCTTCCTCAGAGACAAGGGGTATGCAAATAGTTTCACCTATCTCAACATTCTTCACTATCGCAATACCTGGGCAGCCACTGTACCAATTTTCAAATCTTTTAAAAGAGCCTTTGCATTCACAGTTTTTTATATTTTACAGTGGGGAAACTAAAACAAGATGCCCAAGGTCACAGAACGCATCAAGGGCAGAGTCTTGTGTGAGAGCTGAACTTGCTTCTTCTGAATCCTTAGGAAACATCTCCATTTTCCACACGTTCCTCCTATCTGACATCAGTGCAATCTAGTGGAGATCAGATATGCTGCAAAGCTACCGCAACATGCGCACCAGGGACAAAGAGTAAACTGGAGATCACTGCAGTGATTCTGACTACATATCTAGAATAGAGGAAAGCATATTCTCCAGCTCCTCACAGATAGTTTGTTTACAATGCTCCCAATGCTCAGTTACTAGGTAAGGAGCGGACGGTAGGCAAAGAAATATGTTTAAAAGTATTAAAAACATGGGTCAAAAGTCCCTTACAAAGAAGCGCAGCGTCAGGGAGAGGTCTGTATTATCAGGACATGATTCTCACTATCACACAGCTTTAAACTTAAGGCTGACTAAATTGTACTTCTATACTACAGGAATAGGGCAGGCTGGGAAGAAAGCAGCTAGTTAAAGTAAGAAAGGCTGTGTGAGAAGGGGAACGTGCCCTCACATCACCTCCAGAAAAAGGGACTTATCTATTTCTAGCAGCATTCACCAAAGAGGAGGCCTCCTCTGCATACTTGTAGCAAAGGGGAATCTCATTCCACCCTTCTAAACTTTGCACTTCCCCATTTTCCAGTCTCTGGATGAAATTAGCTCAGCATAGCTGAGACCCATTTGCTCAGCAAACAGCAAGAAATAATTTACTGCACCAAAGGAAATTGTTCTACTAATTGTCCTGATACGATTGAGTGTTAGCACCTTTGCAGTGCTCTTCAACATCAGGAACAGTAAAATTTCTAAAAGGAAGGCATAAAACACTGCCTAAATCCACAAAGTGCACTTCAAGTTCAGAAACATTTGTCTCTAGTTCTACCTTTGCTTGCACCAACCACTGTTTCCAGCTGCACTTGCAGCATAGCTCTTGAATTTGCAAGCTGGCAGAGATGAAGACGCACAGGTTAGGACTGAATCTTGCCTTTATTTTGGTAAATGCCATCAGAATGTCATGGAAACAGGGAATGAGTGGAGGTCTGACAAGCTATCAGCTCTGTGTATGACTGCAGAAACTTACCGAATCTCCCTGCTGCACTGTAATGAATGAGGGTTGAAAGATGTTATTACACTTCACCTAATCAACAAAAACAGCAATAAGGCTGGTACCAAACAAAATCTCAGATCTAAAAACTCAACTTTGCAGACCTAAATGCAGTCTTTAAACAACGTACCAAAGTCTGAACAAGAAATTAGCTGATTTCTGAGGCAGTTTGGATTTAGGACCAAAGCCACCTCTCAGGCACTTCTCTAAATAAAAAATACTTATCAAATCAAAAGAGAGAGGTCCATGCAGAACTTGCAAAATCCCATTTAATACCTCGTAAGCCTCACAACCTGAGATCCACCTGGTTATTTCTATACCTGGTATAGGACGACTAATCCTGGAATATGATCTTCTGTTCTGTTGTCCTCACCTTAAGAAGGATCTTTGAAGTAGGAAACAGTTCACCAAGATGATACAAACAGAGTTTGAAATCTGGAAGCTTTACAGGAAGATTGACAGCCTTAAGAGCCTCTTCTTATGCAGTTTAGCCAAGAAGAGGTTAAGAAGTTACTTTATCTAAAAGCACCTATATCAGGAGTAGTCTTTTGACAATATTTAGCAGGAAAGGAGATAATGAGATCTAATAGTTGGAAACTGAAGCTTGACTAATTCAAACTATAAATAGGGCACTTAAAAAAAAGGCAAATAAGGAGGATAATTAAGCATTGAACGAACATCTAGAGACCTTATATCCTCCCCATCACTGAAGTCTTTACATGAAGCGCAGGAATCTTTCTGCATAACATGCTGTAGCTCAACTAGTGGACCCAAACACGGGAGTTACTGAGTCAAGTTCTGTAACTCAAGTTGTACCAGAGATGTTTCAGGAATTCATAATGGTCCCTTCTGGTCTAACTATGAATCTACGTACTTTAAGCAGTGGTTCTCACAGTGTTTAGGTGAGTTGGATGGTAACAGTGTTTGGGTCAATACTGACTGCATACTGAGCTGTACTATACTGACAGGAACTACAACTAGTAAAGCTGTGTAAACGTGCTCCATGTTGTTTATGACCTGAGACACTAACTTTGTGGAAGACTGTTCCACAGGTATTTAATGATTTAATCACCTGTATTTGTACACTACAAGTCAGACTAGTGTGAAAATAGAAACAGGAAAGAAGCCTCCTTGCAAGCTAAAAAATGTGCCAATCAGAAGAAAAACTGGGACAAAAATGAAGGTGTATTACACCTAAGAATACTGGGTGGAAAGTCTTCAGTCAGAGGGAGCCCTGTAAGCTTCATAGTGCCTAGGAAGCAGGGCAGATGATGGGAAGGAAGCAGGTAGTAAAAACAATGCCCCACCCCTTTCAATATCAAGGGTCTCTGCCTTCCTGCCTTCTGCATCTACCAGACCCAGCAGGGAAGGCAGGAAGTGATTGGAAAGCCGGCCCTGATCCTAGCTGTGGAGGCAACAGCGGCTTCCACAGCAGAAGTAAACAGCAGTGGGAAAAAAAAGAAAAAGAACCTGAGATCCTGGGAATTAAAAACATTAATGGAAAAGAACTGCTATAGAACTGTTTCTGTGCTGGGTTTTTGTGTCTAAGTTTTGGACAAAGCATAGAAATGCCTTCTAAGTGTGGCAGCAAGTTCTCCCCAGGCCGAGGAAACAGGCCAGCAGCCACACAGACAGGGAAGCAGCATCTGGGAGCTCACAGACGCTCACAGAGGCAGCAAGACATGGTCTGAACAGATGTTCTGACCAGACATGGTCAGAAATGCTGTAGTGCCAGCTCCCGTTCCCACTGGAAAGCACAGAAAAGGGACAACCCAGGTTCTGCTGCAGCACACACAGAAGTGCAAGTCTTAGCAGAGTACAAGGCAGCAGTAGGAAAACCAGGATAGCGCAGAACGCAGCATGGGCAACGAGAGACCCTGGGTCAGAGCAACCACCTCCATGGCCAGCAACAGAGCGAGCATGGGATCACAGAAGAGCTGGGGGCACAGTTTGCATCCAGAAAAGGAGTGTTCCTGGGAGACAGCTGAGGACAAGAATGAGAATGTCTAGTGATAAATACAGACTTTCCCCCCGCCCCCTGAAATCCCAAACCCATTTGTCAGATGGCAACACACAAAGTCACACTTGCTTCTGGCCCTGTTGCTCACTGTCGCTCAAGTACCCCAGGAGGGTTAATACCCAAGGAAGGTTTGCTTTAAACTTCTCAATTTACATCAGAACTGCTTCCCCTCCAAAAAACAAAAACTCTTTTCCGTGTTCCCATCCTATTTTACTAATTCACCTCTCTTTGGCCAACAGTCCTTGGTGTTTCCTATTCCTCAAACATTAAATTATCTTAGCAAGAAAGTGCCTGGCTCTCATCCTCGCCCCAGCTCCAGTTTTTATTCCAATGTCAGTGAAATGCCCTTTCTCCTTTGCAGCACCCTTTTGTGCACAGCTAAGATCATCCTTCCTCCTTTGCCGCTGCCTTTGTCAGCACACACATTCTGTAGCAGACAGCCTGGGCACCAGGAGTATTTAACACTGAGACTCATAGCAACTTGAAAAATACCCACAGCACAAACACACTCCACTTGCCACAGGTTTATGAAACTCTGACCTTGTGTCACAACACATGGCTGAGCAATTCTTATACTGTGAAAGGAAACATAGTAGTTCCCATCAAAATAAAACCTCCACATTTGTGCCTGTCATGAGAAATAAGCCAAATGCTTGACAAGGAGTGCAGGGGAAGGAGGTGCGAATATAGTATAATGTATTTAAGAGTAATTTCCTTTGGTTGAAAAGGATATTTAGAAAGATCAAACCAGCTCGAGCTTTATAAAAAAGGAAAAGAAGTCTAAAGCCAGAGGGCTTCCCCATTTCCATAAACACAGAGACACCTCCTCATGCCACCCCGCACCCTCCTCAACCCAAGAAGGGTAAGAAGCATCCACGCTGACACTCACGCAGGTGTGCTGGCAGTCTGATTGTGTCTTCCTCCATCCTGATTGCTCGCGGCACTGGGACATGTAGTGGTGTCGAGGAAGTGTAATTTGGTACCGGGCTCACTGGAGGTGTGTATGAAATTCTTTCCTGCTGTTAAAAAGAAACCGGGGGGGGGGGGGGGGGGGGGAAGACAGAGAGGACAACGTGAACTTTGGAACAGAGGTGTGAAACCAAGGCAGGGCAGGGGGAAGTGGGTGGAAGGAAGGAAGAGTGTGCACACGGAGGGGGCGAGCAGCACTAGTGATGCAGCTGGCTGCCCAGGGAGCACAAAAGCGCTGCGCAGGGGACACGCTGCTGCAGCTTTCAGGGTGATGAGGCTACTTTTCAAAAGGCCCACCAAGTTTCCAAGGGTCGTCACAGAAATCTGCTGACGGAGGAAAGGGAAGCGACACACAAGTGGGGGGACTCTGAAGGTTTTATGTCTGACAGCAACTTCACCATACACGTGTGAATACTGTTACAGAAAGTGCCAAAACCACTTTATCTTACCCTAACAAGTCAGTTATGATCTGAGCACATATATTAAGTATTTAACACTTTATTCTTTCATAGCATTTTAAAGACATTAAGCAATTAGTTCTCTTTGCTGTAGAAAACCACTCTACCACTAAAATCTGTTCTATTTACCATTGAGTAACGTACTTCTTTTTTCTTGCCTAAAGTAGCTACTAGCACTTTCTTTGAAGTAGTTTAACTTGCAAACAATCAAGTAAGTTAGTGTACAGAAAACAGCTACACAAGGACAGTGAAACAGACTTAAGGGGCAATTTGTGAATGTTACATTAGTTTCATAATAGTCACTGAAAATGCCTGCCAAGAAATTTAAGACTGAAATTTCATCTGATCTGATGGGAAAATTGTTCCGTATTCTAATCCTGTACTCCAATCAGAGCATACATTATACCCTTTGTAAATAAACATAACCATGATTTTACAGGAGCATAAAAAAATCATTATTGTGTGCTTCCTGGAAGGCAATGCGCGTTATTCCCCAAAACCCTGCTGCTGACATTTAACGATGGCAGCGCAAACAGTGTGGATTTACATCCGCGGACATATAGAGGCAGAAGGAGCTACCTTCCTTTCTGAGCCTTTGCAGGAGAGTGCATGTGCAGCCCCTTAACCCATCTCTGGCAAGTGGAAAGACAAACTTGGTGCTGGAGTACGAGAAGGCAATTACTTCCATTATGAGCCACAACATTATCACAGCAGTGCACCAGGGAACTAGACTGAGGCTGATGGAGGTACCTGCAGAGCATAACATTAGCACCCTCCCCACCAAAGGGAAGGAGAGGTTTGTACAACACGAGTAAATAACAACTACATGCACCAAGCAGAAAACTCTTTAGGCAAACTAGGTGACATATCCAGAAAGAAATGGGGCATGGAATACTGAGGACATCCTGCACCTGTCAGCCACTACTTCAAAGCAAGCCCAGTTCATTCTGGTGCAAGGTGCTGCTATCCCCTTGCTGCCCAGCAGCTCACAAAGAACCAGAAGTTTTGCCTCAACATCCTACGACTATACTACAGCCACAACTGATGACAGTCATGGCAGAAAAGCCTGATGGCTGGTAGAACATGAACTATTCTAACTATACTACATTTACATGGAGTGGGAAGACAGGCCTTGTTCACTCAATCATCACTAGGCTATTTCTGTGAATAAAGCCTCCACGGCTTCCAGCTCAGTACATTTTAACCATAAATCATTCAATCTTATGTTCCAGTCTTCCACAAAGCCGTTTAGCATCTTACTGCGTCCACCCAGTTTCTTTCTATTCATCATTGTCCAGGCAACAGCAATCCATTGGCTCCTATCAATTTAGTTTTTCATAGGTAACAAACAGGGACATTCATCGAGACGTGGCGAAAGACGGACCAGTGGAACTACAAAACCTTACTCAGCTTTCAACTGATGCAACTCCTTCCCTGACCAGAAACGGCTGACTCTGTGCCTCACTTTCCCACAAGGTGCGGCTCTCCATGCCCATTCTGCAGTCTTGCTGACCATTTGCACCTTCTCACCCCGGTACATACTACCAGCAATTCCCAACAGGACCAGCTACTTCCTAGCATTTCCTGCTGTGAAGCACAGCTCAGATGATCGAACCGTACTGCAGCTGCTTGTTTTGTGTACTGAATGAGACTGAACCCAGGACACAGGAGATGAAATTAAATCCAGAACCCTGCGCACTTCCCTCAGTACCCAGGACGTGCTGTATCAAACTAAGACACTACGCTTCCAGTACCTCCTGCCTTTCTCTTCACACTGTTCCACCTCCTAAAGCCATATGGTAACCTTATTTATACCAGACAGATTCATTGAGATTTTACTGTTATAAATATATACATCAGAGACATTGTTTCCTAGTACTCATGAGAACAGGACACTAAAAATCAAAAAGAAGTTGTGGAAATGCAGTTACTTTTTCCACGCACTTTCGATGTCCACAGTAATGTGTGAATTGGTAGTATCTGCAGAACACATTTAACAAGGCACAAAGGGGAGTTAGCTGTTAGTGCCTTTGAAATGCCTTCTCTTTCTAATCCTGCATATTTTTTTCCAGCACCTTTAACCCAAATATCAAAGCAATTTACAGACATTAGATAAGTCTTTTTCTTTTTATTAGACACACAGACAACCTGAGTTACAGAAAGAGTAAAGCTCAAGTGAGCTGAGTAATTTCAGAGTTAAGCTGTCTTGGAAAAGGACAGCATGTGCCTCTCAAGGGCAACAGATGTAGCAAGTACACCCTGAAAGAGTAGCCCTTGTAACTGTCCTGGCCAGATTTCCAAAAGGTGCGAATGATAATGGCACAGGAAGGTCAAGGCACTGGGCTTGTGGAAAAGTGAGCTTCATCCCTCTTGGCAGCATGAGTCAGTAACACGGCTGGAAGCAGAACTGCAAACATCAGTCCAGTTCTGCAACCGACTGCAGCTCTGTGCTTCAGCCACATATAACTGCCAGCCTACGCATTCGCACAAACGCACAAGGTCACATTTGCTCCTCCAGGCTTTTTGAGGCTTCTTAGAGTCACACTTCCAGGAGGTACCTGTTGTGCTCACACCACTGCGAACAGATTTGCTTTAACCTTCACAACTCCGGAACTGCCTAGTGCTTTTCTGTGGAGTCCACCAAACAAGAACATGTCTGGTTACCTCATGCTTCTAAGGTTACGCACCCAGCTACTCCACTACTGGCAATCTTCCTGAAAGAGTTCCCTGACCAATCAGTTTAATATTCCCCTTTGCTTTTAGGCCAAGAATAGAGGGTTCAATGGTAGGGTTGTTCAAGCAACAGCTTGGGAGAAGAGGTAGGTAGCGCTGGCAGCAGAACCAGCATGAACCCTATGTGTACTTGAGCAAAAAGCCTTGCTGTAACTTAGTCTACTGTTAAGAGACTAAGCCAATACATATTTCATGCGGTCTTTTGAGTTTATTGCTGACGAGTGCTAGGAAAAAGCTTGGCATTACCACATTACAGATTTGCCGCCTGCCAGGGGACTCTATAAACATTTAACCCCACAAGTGACAAACGCTCAGCCCCAAACAACTGCCATCTGCAAGCAACTTCAAAATAGCAGCTCCACTATTTTGCCAGCAGCCACAATGAGGTGGACGAAATAGTTGGCATATTGCTTGCTGTCATCATTTTCAAAAGGCTTCTTCAGCTCACAGTGAGTCAGGAAAGTTTCACCATGAAATTTCACCTTGACTACTCTTATTGAAGACATGCATTAAGTCAGCTTTTATGGAGACCCTCCTTGGGGTGGCGTCTGGTGGCTAGTGCTCCAACAGTGCCACCCAGACAACCTGCCAGGTCTACTGAGAGTGCAGCATGCTTTTAGCTGCCTGACCTAGCAGAGACAGAAACAGACGGTTAGAAACAAGACAAGCTATGGTTTTGTTCTCTTTGTACTAGAAAAGTATAAAATACTAATATCCAGGTGCTGAAAAAGCCTTAGATCAAGCCATCCTGCCTAAAAAAGGAAGGTAACTCAAAAGCTGTATTGATCACGGTTAGTAGGAGTGTACATAACAGCTGACTGGACTCCCAAAGCTACCAAAGCAGACCCTGATTCCAGTCTGGAGAACTGGGAAGATCCTTTACAGACAAAAGTATGCCTGAACAGTTAGAAAATTCTGTCCGGAACACAAATAATTCATACGGCAATAGCGATAACAACTATAATAGTAATAATTCAAAATTGCAAACCACAGTTTTTAAAATGTCTAACAGTTGAAGATGAGGCGGCAAGTAACAACAGCTTCACACCTTTGATAAAATTACACTCTTCTAAATTCCACAGCAGCTGCTTCACTGTGAGCACTCACCAGCTTGCAGACCTTTTGTCCCTTTACCAACTTCATGCAGATGGCAGGCACAAAGGCCACCCATGTTTTTGCAGAAATGGAAAAACAACACGTAAGAAAGCATGCGGAGCGAGCCCTCATGTTGTCCCAGTGACACAACTACTTCAATAGCTGGACAGGTGGGACACTAAAAGGACTTTCTTAATTGATAAAGCAAAGAAATGATTTACCTGTATAGCAATTTCCAGGAAACTAAAACAACCAACATGGTTTGCAAATACTGCGCACTGGACAAAAAAGGCAGCTGACTCTTACCACTGCATAAAAACTTACTCCTGCACTGCATGTAATAACACTACAAAGAGCAAAATTAACTGAGAGTGAAAGCTGACACATATTTGCCCCTCAGGCTGCTGGCGTACGTGTGCCACTCCATGCCTGTCTTGTTGCATTTGCTGTTCATCTTCGCTTCTCCAAACAGCCCAGGCTCCCCCTGCTCCCAGAGAATCAAGCATTACCACGAGGTGGAGATACAGTGAGTTGTGCTGCGGTAACTATCAGGAAGCCAACTGTTATAAGTGAAAGAGAAGAAAATTACCTGTCACGTTGTCACAGGCCATCCCTGCTTACTCACAGGACAGTGGTAGCAGGACGCTGCTTTAAAGGAAGCTTCCAGCTCCCTGGGGATCATGTCATCACCCTGCTTCAACTCCTCACCTGCAGGACACACACTCAGAGAGGGCAGCACTAGCAGGTCTGCAGATGTTCTGGTGCCTGCTGGATTTCTGGGGAGGCTCTAAGCCTTAAAAAACCCAGAGTAACAAGCCCTTGGCTTGTGTAAATCCAGGTTTGAAACATAAGGTTGTAGGTCTCAGGGCTGTGAAAGCTGGTGTTCTGGACAGAACAGTGTACCCCAAATCACAGAGGATGTTAGCTCTGCAAGGACAAGGGACCAGGGCAGCTATTTCTTTCAGCAAGCACATGGAGGCAAGGAAAACGGAATGACAAGCCAAGGGACAGGAGCTGGGGGTAGCCTGGGTAGGTCTGTTTTTGCTACTGTGGATCCTTCTAGGAGTAGGTGCCCTGGGTACAGTAGGGGGGAAGAAAATGGCATTAGAGAAAAGGGTGGTCAGGGGAGAATGAGGAGCTTGCAGGAAAGATTCAGAAAGCCCTGCATATCTAGGCACTCTGCAGGGCAAGGGCAGCAAACCAGCCACAAAGTAGCATGAGGATAATAGCAGGAGATTCAAGTAAGTTAATCATTAGGGAAGCAAGTGAGGGGAAGAGGAAAAGGAAGAAAGACGTTCACAGTGCTCACCAGTGTTTTGTATGCAATGCTATAGCTAGAAACAAAGCCCCAGAGATCACTACAAAGTGAGCTACAGGGTCTAATGCAGGGAAGATGGGGAAGATCAGATCCCCAAGAGACTGTATGGCACTGGTAAACAATTAAAACATTTCGGGAATTTGGTCAGTGTTATAACATGCATACTTCAACTTCTGCCAGGGACAAAGGAAAAAGCAAAGTAGAGCTCTGCAGTACCAGGGTATGAATTAAACTCTCCACTTCCCTCCCTTCCCCCAGCTTCTGTCATCTTCTTAATTTCCATAGCAGACTTCTCCTCATTTTTAATCCCATTAATATAGCAATTCACATCAAATCTATAGCAGCATAATCAGCACACTATCAGTAATTAGTGAAATTAAAACAAACACAGTTCTCTGGAATGGACCTTATGCGAAGCAGCACCGGGAAAAGATTAACATCTCATTTCCTGCGCCCAGAGAGCAGAGATTCCCTCAGTGACCTTAGTGATTTTGTGAAGCTCAGTTCCACCCTGCCTCCTCCTCTCAGCCTGCCTCTGATGAACCTCCAGGCACAGGAGCAGGAGATGGCTACCCTCTCACATCTCCATCTCTAACTCCAGCCAACAAAAAACAAACAGAGGTGCAACAGTTCATCATGAAAGGGAAGGGGACAGGAGACAGTGGGGAATTCATTCTTATCCTCAAATGATTGCAGCCACTGTTCTAATTAAATTAAAATCCTGCAGACAGCAATATTGATACACTCGAGTGTTGTGAAAAGGCAGCCTGAGGAGGTCAATGCTGTTGTTGAAAACGCCATGATATGGTTGCATTATTGTCTAAGCACTGCAAAATACCTCAAATTAGCAAATATAAATGAAGCAAAAAACTAGCTGAATCACATGCTCAAAAAGCATTCCTCCACCGAGGTCACTGCTAACGTAGGGGAAGAGAGAGCAGAAACAGCCTGTGAGAAGATAATACTAAAGCAAAAAGCTTAATAAGATTCATGAAAGGATTAGTCATTTATATAAATAATAAAGAATGTTATCTATAGATATTCCAGCTAGGCAGTACAAAATACATATCTGGGAAGCAAATCCTGGTTCAGAATTTGGAAGTGGAATCGCTGTGCTCCAAAATGGGAGTAAAGCCTTATCTACTTGAAGTGGGAGACCCTTCCACCCACCCTTCTGCAGCCAAGCTCCAAGAAGAGGCAGTAAAACTGGGACTTTGGCTCACCTGACTTACTACTACTTAAAGGCAGAAGCCAGCCACAGATTCAACTGCCTGATGTTAAGAAACTATCTCCCCCTGGCTCTTTTTCACATGACTGCAGAATTTGCATTATGGGGTTGTCACTCCAAAGAGCTTGCTGCTGATCTCTGCTCAAGCAGGGCATGGAGGAAGGTGGCTACTGCACTGACCCACAGGGCAACCCCTTTTGTGCCTACATGGTGATTTTGTTAGCACACTTGCTTAGCACAAAGCACCACAGAAGGCTCAAGAGGGAGAGTTCATTGCACAGCTAAAAAAACCAACCCATGTGAGTCTTTGAAGTAGCGTGGCCAATGACTAAGCAGCAGGAAAGCAGGGAGGTCAATAGAGAAAGTCTTTCTAGGCTTAGATAGCTGCATGTCTGATGTTCCACTGCATCTTTTGTGTGTCATCTTTTCTACAACAGGGAGTGCTGAGAAGCTTCATCTGTAGCATATGGCAGTTGTACAACCCTGGCAGTATGCATGGGAACTCATACACTGAGCACCCATTACTGGAGTCACATGCTCATTTCAGTGCAAATTTACTGGAGGAAATTAAACTGAGACACGACATCCAAGGGGAAACATGGTGTACAGGCAGCTGCCCTCTCACATGTTATGGAAAGTGGGAGTCCAAAGCTCCTGTTCAGCATTTCAGGGCTGGCATGGCAGCACAAGTGGTTTTAGCTGGTTGCATTATGGAGCTGTCAAGGTACTGGCAGGCCGCAATGTTATTATGTATTCAAACACATCTCTAAGGATACCCATCATTTTTAAGCTTTCTACAAGGGATACGTGTTGCTTTCTGAGCAGGATCCTTCACAACAGGGGACATCAGATATTTCCATAACACGAACCACAGGTCCAAACTGTTACATGGATGAGATCAATTCACTCACTGCCATGAACTACCTACATGCCCATCAGTTAAGTAGTGGAAAAATCATGGGAGAGTATTCACATAAAAGTCATAGCTTCTTTTAATCCTCAATCACTGATAGAAACAATTTCCTGAGGAGCTACAACACTCTGAAATACACATTTTAAAAGTTACAATTTAAACCCTTCTTGGTCCTATAGCACAGCTGGACTCTGCTCCCATCTATACCTGGAAATACACTATTATGTACTATATATGCTATTATATACTATTGCTGCAGAATTCTCCAGCAATTTTTAAAACAATGGCTCTGGTCCTAGTTTATATTAGTGGAAGTAAAGTCCACATACAGGCCCCAATCTTGATCTTCTCCAGTTCAGTCACTTAAGTGTACTCTGTGTCCTTAGCTACATGAGATCCGTTTGAAACTGAGGGTGAAAAGTGTGTATATATGCCTGTTTGGAAACAAACTGCAGCATGATACACCATAATTACCTTATATCTGTTACCATATGAAAACACAGGCACACCCAAAAATCAGCTACTACAAACTGGGAAAAAAGTTGTGTATGTGTGATCACGTAGGTGCCTGCCCTTATGAGAACACCCCTACGAAGAGTAGTTCCTTGCTGCAGCAGGCAATCTTGATCACAGGCTTGGGTTCTGGCACTGGAAGACCACTCCAGAGCAGAGCACTGGTGTACCTGCTTACTGCCCTAAGAAACAACAGTTTACCCCTGCAAGCTTGACATCTTTACAACTTTCCTCACTGGCAGAACAAAGCACTACTGGCATACAAAGCACTTCATCACACTTCAGGCTTCTGGCAGACTTTCCATTAAAAAGGACGTACCAAATACACAAAGAAACCTAGGGATATCATGAGAAAGTCTAACCCCACAGTTTACAGTTGCTGCTCCTAAAGGTTCAACTGGTGCAAAATCAACTCAGCAACACACACCATGGCAGGGAGTGTGCTGTACCCCCTTGTTCAACAACACCTCTAAGTAAGTAAAGGCAACTTTCCAGATGGAAGCTAGGCCAGCGCAGGAAGGGGACAGACAGCTATAATAAGGGCTGTTGGTGAAAAAAAAATGGGCAGATTCACTTGGGTACTCAGGAAAACTGAGCAGAATTCACAAAAAGAGAGAGCTAAATAAAATACCCATTCTCAAAGACTGTCTTAATAAGCTAGTCCAGAAACAAGGGATGTTTGCCACTGCATGAGGATTCAGATTATTTGACTCCCAGCCTATTAAATGCAGAGGGAGTACCTAAACTGGACCATACTTGCACTGACCTTGTCTACTGTACAGAAACTGGATATGGGAGAAACATCAAATTACAATCATCTTCTCCCACTATCTTTCACCTACTCCAGTCACCTACTTTAACATGGACAACGTGAGATCAGTGTGACTTAAAAAGGAAACTCTAGTAGACAAAGGAGAGTATATAAAAACCAGCTGGTAGGATTTCACTTCTAATATTGCATCCTGCACATTTGCAGGCTTTTCATTCTGCATCATACATATACACACACATCTATATATGCAAGACAGACAAGTTTTACAAGAGTCAAAAGGTCATGCTTATAAGGAAGGAATAAAGAAACTACAGAAACACACAGAGATATGAGAGATACAGCCCAACAGCCAAAAGGAAGTAAGAACAGAGGAAAGAGAAGATAATCTGGAAGACATATTGCAGAAGGATGAGTTAATAAGAAGCTGTGATTAAAACATTAAGATGCAATAGGAGACAACTGAAGGAAGCAGAGTTATATCAAAAGACATAAAATCTGCAGGCAGGTCAACCTGTACCTGAACCGGGTTATTTCTTTTACAATTTATTTAACAAGCTTTTAGCAGCTTTTGGCAGGTCTCTCCAGTCAGCACACCATGGGGCTGAGAATGCAAACAAGCAGAAACTGAACTGTTTCCTGATGGATGCATCAGATACAAAATATTACTTGGCAAAAGTAAACAAACCACCTGGGGGACAGCTTGAGGCACAACAGAAATCTTTCATTTGCTCTAAACCATGGTCCTTCCAGCAGAGAGCCATTGGGATTGGCAGAAGTTTAAGGAGACTTTTAGAATATGTTTGTACAGAAACAGCTGGTCATGGTACAGCATATCTGATTCAAAGGCAGAAAAGATGAACTTTCACATGGGTCTGAAAAGAAGCTGAAGCTCCCAAGCAAGCCATCCATTTAAGAAGGGGTAGGTGACAGAAGGAGAGCAGAGCCTGAATTTGACAATATAGAATCACAAAGTCATAGAATGGCTTGGGTTGGAAAGGACCTTAAAATCACCTAGTTTCAATCCCCTGCCATGGGCAATATGGTCTGGATTCCACGGACAATGACAGGGTCGAGTGATGGCTCTTTATTAAATGCTTTCTCCTCCATTAATGCTGCACAGCCTAATGATTTGGCCATTACCATTAACCAATCTGCAATGTCCCTGCCTGGAGCTAATAAGTAATGAACTAAGTGGGTGAATATTCTGTTGCGTAAGGAGGACTATTAGCAATCCTTTCCCAACTGCTCTGAAAACAAGAGATGCCTTCCAGGTATGACCTGTCCATGTGACAGGGTGCATCCCACACAGCCCTTATTCCTTCACTCTGGAAATTCCAGCGGCACTCCCAGCATTCAGAATGGGAACATGAAGTGGATCACCCCATGCATAAAGCTGCTGTGTGGGGCTCCGCAGCAGATGCCACACACAGAACACAGGGGAAAAAAAACCTAAGCCCCACAGAAGACTTTTGAAGAGAAATAGTGAGAAAGACAAGAATCTGTTCCCAGACCTGCTACTGACTCTCCTAAACAAGTTGTGGCACTACTGCAGCCCTCATTGCCTTGGTTGTGCCAACAGGACAATGGGATAATGCTGAGCCCACAGGTCTGTCAAGCCTTGGGATGGCTAAACACAAAAATCTCATGTTAGCTGCCCTCCTTCTGTCGCAGCTTTTCCTGTTCGTTAAGTTCCCCAATTGTTTTAATTGTTACTTTCAACCTTTGCATAGCTTTTTGTTCTTCCTCAAATTATTATTTTGTTTTAGCTCATAATCCTGAAGCATTGGTTATGATGTTGCTCCTGGCAGAAGCGCTGAAGTCTCACTCTGGTTATCTTTGGCTTGTTTTCACAGCTAAGCACTGCTGTTCACAAGTGAATGGACACTGTGGTGAGAGCCACTCCACCCTTACCATAAGACTGCTTCCGAGCTGCAAATGTTTCCTCACTACATGAATGACAAGCTTGGGAACTGAGCCAGCTGAAATGGAGTAAATTGCAGACATCTTTAAGAAAAAGCGTAAAGTGCTAGTCCTGGACCTGTTCTGACTCAGTCTGAAGGCTTGTCCATGGTCCTTACTGTTACACTATTTAAGTATGCCCTGTAATACCTTTAGCACTTTCCAGCAATGAAGAGAAGCATACTACACTCACCTTTACAAGCCGAGGGATCAAAAACATAGGCAGATGAGGTGGCTAGCCCATCAGGAACACAGAGGCTGAGCAAAAACCTACTTTAATACCTTAGAAACTAATACTGTCTTCTAAGAACTCGTATTGGCATCTGAAGCCAGCTGTTCGAACTTGACATTTATACACTGACGGCACTCAGAGGCAGTCTGAACCACAGGGCCATTGTCAAAGGCACCACAGAATCACCAAGCTAGGCCAGCCTTGAAGAGCTCAAAGGCAAAACAGAAGCATCAGAGGAACGATTGTTCTGAATCCTATCTTACAATTAGGAAGAGAGGTATAGGAAGAAGCAGGAAGTTGCCTACATCCCATTTTGACCCTTGACCCGCATGTCCATGTTTCTGGGGTTATACAGCCACTCTAGAAACAGAAAGGCAAACTGTAAAACTGTAAGTAAAATGACACGGATATCACACAAAAGCTCTGAGAAGGCAACACTTCACTTTGTGTTTTAGCACTGATTTTAAACACCCTCCCCATGAGCACTTCTGATGTCTAATGCTCCTCCTTGTCAAAGCATTGACTGAAATCTTTCCACTCACAAGTGGCAGTAGAGATGGCCTGCATCAGAAGAGAGCTGTGAACACGCGCCAGAAACAGGTCCCTCCTCTGCCACAAGAATCAGGACAGAGGCACTCCAACCCTTCCCACGGTTATGCAACAGCACAGATCCAGTTTGGAAGGCAGGTCACCTTACCCATCCAAACTCAACTAAATGGCCTTAAAAACCAGCACACCTTACTGCTGGCACAAAGCAAAACAGGGGGCATCAATCACCCCCATTTAATCAAGCAGGGCGTGCTTAACACTCGTGCTGAGCTGTGAAATTGTCAGAGGAGATGGGGAAGGAAAAAACACCCCAAACCTGCTAACAAGAAGCATGACAAAACACTTCTTCTGTTCCTACAGCCAAAAAGGTGACTAGAACAATTGCCCAAGAGTAGGAACATGTCCAGTATATGAGGACACACATGTTCCTTCTAGCAAGCATCCCTCAGCCCCTTCCACCACATGCCCTTCCCCACAGTCCTGCTCACATACAGCGATGGCCAAGACTTTTGTTAGGGGAAAATTAACCAGATTTTTTTCCCAAAGCTGGCAACAGAGACATGAGACTTTTCCTGGCATTTCTCCTGTTTATACAAGACCTGCCAAACCGGTTGTGTGATTTTTATGCTGCCTTCTTTTCCACAAAGTCCTTCGAAAGGCAGAATAACAGAAAGCTACTAAGGAAAAAGTTTGGTTATACAGGTCCAAAGATCAAATGCAGTTGAAAATAATCAAAAATTAACCAGAATCTTGCTGAATTTATTTTGAATATCCAAAGACCATGGTTGTTTATGTTTAATATTAGGACTGCGTTGAAGTAGAGCAGCTGTTTTCTATAACGAGGGGCAGTCCCATTTCAAATTGTTTAACATCTTAATAGATGTTATGTGGCGCATAAAATGAGAAAGAGGCACAGAGCAGTCAAATGAACTGCCCAAGGTGGACAGACCCAGGGACAGACAGCAGGTCTCTCTGAACATCCACCAGGCTTCCCTGCATATTAGGGTATGCCACTTCACCTATGAACACATGCCTAATTCCCAGCCAAGACTGGGCTACTGTTATGGATATGGATGCTTTACCTCCAACACCAAACAGTTTCTAATCCCAAAAAATCATGCTGCTTTGTCCTTCTACTATCCATTAGACAAAAAATCATTCATCAATTGCAACTGCCTGACTACAAGTCCACCGCTGAGGATCTAAAGACCAGAAGTGGTAACAAATCTCCTAGTAAGCATTTCCCTCAATGCATGCAATATTGCTAAAACTCACAACATCGCACCAAAACTAGCCCTTTCAATTACTACAGAGGCTTTCTTTTAATGTTGAGGTTTGTTGGTTTGGGGCTGGTTTTCTTCCAGTATAACTTACCTTGAGCACAGGAGCAGACTGTGCTACTACACTTTCCAAGTGGAACAGTTAGCCTTCAATTCAGAAGAAATTTCTGTTTCAATATTAAACTTGCTATCCACATTCAAATTCCTGAAGCAAAATGAACAATAACAGGCAAGTTTAGCTTCCTCTTCAGTGCACTCTTGTCTTGCTCTGGTGTTAAGAGTCTGCCCACAGAACAAAAATGCTATGGGCATGAGAAAAAAGCTGTGGGGGAAGGAAATCAATCGCGTGTATCAAACCAGCCACCCTACCCACTCAGCCCCAGTGCCCACTGTTTACTCAGGTGTTCCTATCTTCTCTGATGGCACAGAAAGCATGGCCTTCCCCGCCAACACTCTCACCCGTGAGGCCACCTCGCACACAAGGAGCCTGCCACTCAGATGGCCCTGCTTTAACTGACACAGTAAATATTCATTTTACATATAATAAAGGATGAGACAAAACCTTGAGCAAATAAATGGGCAAAGTTCAAGTGTACAGCTGCTCCTCATGGGCCACTTTGAGCTGACACACCTGCTTCTTTGGCAACTGGTTTTGCTCCCAAAGGCCTGGGCTTTGCAGGGCTGGGTGATGTGCCCATACAGGACCTGCCTGTCAGCCAGAAGGGTCCCAAAGTGGTTTAGGAAGGATTTAAAAGCTTGCTGCCCAACAAGTGAATGGGTACCCACCTGAAAGCAAAACCAAAATCATTCACCAGGTTCCAATTGCACCATAAAGGCAGTTCTGTGGGAGCCCTTAAAACCAGCTTATATGAGAACAGCCATTCCTCCTGACCCTGCAAGCCCTACAGAAACACCATCCCCTACAGCTGTAAGCTCTCTGACCTGGTCCAGCTCTCTTCATGGCCACTATGGAAGGGTTCAGTAGTAATGCCTACATACATAACCACAAAGCAATGTAAGAGAAAGGATCCCTCCTAACAGCCCAGATACTTATAACTTGTGTGGATCAGACTTCATAGGCATAGTGCAGCCATCCTACGCAGACCCCTCCCCTACAGCATGCACCCTTGAGCTGCTTTTAGGCTCAGACATACAGGCATTCCACTGATGGCAAGTGTGGTTCTCTGCATCAGGAGAACCCAATCTGAGTTAGACAGCACAGCACACACTGTATGCGTGACAGGATGATATCAATGCAACAAGCTGCATTCATCACGCAACTAGCAACCACTCTACTTGCCTCCCGCCTGCTAAGCCAGTGCTAAAATTACATAACTTATTATGTCACAGAAAACTGTATTTCTCTATTTACACCAAAAGCTTCTCCTCTTCCTATCTCCACCCAGACTGGAATCCTAGTAATAAAAATACAGAGATCCAAGGCGCCAAATGGGAAGTGCTAAAGCTACCAACACATTTAAAAGCAGAGTAGCCTGGTTTGTATGGAAACCTAAGATTTTTTATTGGATTAGTTGATGTAGGTGGAAGAGTGGAAGATTCCAGGCAAAGCTCTGCTATCTTTCAACACATGCGTTCACATTATATATGCATACTATTACATACTGCTATTGCCACTTTTAGGCTAATGTCAATATTCGTAACAGTAATCAGGAACCGGTGCTGAAACTCATCTCAACCTGCAAGTGTGTAGAAACAAATTCAAGATCTTGGTTTTTGGTGTTGCACAAACTAATCTTAAAAAGACTGTGAGCAAGCATGCGCTATCCTACTGACACAGAGAACTACAGCTTTTGCTGAACACAGGGAATTGCAAAAGTAGAAAAAGGAGATACTGGTATCTTTATTAGTGAGTAGAACTACCTGCTCCTATTACTTGCAATAGCTGACTGGTGACATCGTGACATATTGCAGCATGACAATATCCATTGCCATACTTAAGCCTGTCATTACAGAACAGCTGAAAAAAAATGCATCAACTCTGTTGGGAGATGTATATAACACCCTTGGCACAACAGAAATTATTATTAGATACAGAGAGAGAGCTCCTAGTTTGGAGAAAGAATGAGGAAGCCTGTTACTAAGAGACAGGTGAAAATTTAGGGGCACAAATTCTCTAGTGCATGGGAGAAAAGAAAAATGGGAAACACTGACAGCTCCAGGTAGAGCAGGGAACACAGAAAAGAACCACATCTCACTAATGAGGATGGAAAGGAACACCCATAAGAGCAAGTGGAAGGAGACAACATAACCTCCTTCGTCTGTAGAAGCAAGGACTCTTACCACTAAGGTTCAACTATAAAAGCTATGGAAGTCAGAAAAAACATGAATGTCATTTTACTAAAGGTGATGCACCAAGCATACAGCATGCCAACAGTCTCAAAAGGGGTGCATCAGCCTAAGAAAACCACCCAAAGCAGTTGTTGTGAAGCAAATGGTGGCTAGTAAATTTTATAACTGTGTTAGTTAATGGGAGTCAATTGTAATATCCTCATTTCAACTTATACTGGACCGACCACAAACTCCTGTGTAGTCAAAGCTCAGGGTTTAGTAAACAACTTCAGAGATTTAATTGTTGTCCTTACCACCCTGCCACCAGGAGTAACAATCTGAAGCAGAGTACACAGAAGGAATGCAGGAGTGCTCTTTATCTACTTGAGAGCAAAGTCTGGGGGCTTACCTGAAGTCACTGGGGACTCAAACCCAAGCAAAAGTGACCCTCAGGTTAAGCAGAGGCAGTTGATAAGCTACACACAGCGACTGCATCAGCAGCTGCAGAGTTAATGTAAGTAGGATGGCTCACTCTGTCATTTTCATAACCTGAGCTTTGGCAACAAGGAGTTTCAACCACTTAAGCTCAAGGAGAAAGCAACACTAGTGGAGGTAAGGATGTGCATATAAACAGGAGAGACTAGTGGGGAAACTGGAGTTACAAGGTACACTGCAAGAGCAGTGAGGACACATCTTTAGTGGCCAATCTCTCAAGACATTCTTTTTTCTACTAAAGGGTGCTATTTAAGGCATGCAACCTACACCACTATTCAAAAACAACAAAAACCTCACACCACGCTCCCCAACTCCAAAAAATCTAGCACAACTTATAAAATCTGCGTTTTCACACATTACCTATACCTTTAAAACATCTACCTCTCCCTTACCCATATGCACAGATCATCCCTGAACTCCCGGCTGCCAACTTGTACAGCAATGAGGGTAATCCCAGGGGCAAGTGCTTTGATCCCTGACACAGATTTACACAGGCAGTTTGTATTGTTAAAAAACATTAGCATCCACATGACTATTTGCCTACCTATCTTTTTCTATATATTAATTCCACTCTTGTTTTCAGAGAACAAGGAAAAAAACCAAGGGCTTTGTTCCCTTACACACACCGACATCAGATCTAAGCCAAGAGTAAGCAAATCATCAGCACCCAGAGCACGAGGCCTAATTCCTAAACATACACGTAAGGATGTAGTTGTCTGTACTAACCATCATTTGCCACACAGGACCTAACTGAGCTTTGAGAGCAGAAGGGGTAAGACCATACGGCTCCTCTCTGCTCTTGTGCTGCACTTGAGGCTATGATTCTCTGCTGCATCTATACAAGCTCTGGCCAAAATGCCATCTGAGACCTCAGAAAACTACAGTTCTATATAAATAAAACCATACCTGATTATTCCATGTGATATACAAGCACTTTAAGGATGACTGTATGAACAGCAGATGTCATACATTGTTTTGCTGCTGTTATTCAGCTATAATTTAAAAATACAAGTTTCCTTTCAAAGACCTCTGAAGCCAATGGGGTCAGGGGAAATCTTGCAGGAAAAAGCCCAGAAATAATTTATTCAGTTAAATTTTACTTACACCAGTGCAACAGATCTCCTTCACCATTTTAAGCCCCTGAAGTCTACCTGAACTTTGGTTCTCTTTTCCTTCAAGTTTCATGCAGAAAACAGGCTTCCAGACAACTTGGACATGGTCTTCTCCCTTTAAAAATACTTGAACCCTAGATTAAATGAACTTTGACTCTTCTTAATCTCCTTACCATAGGGATGGCTATGGCTGTTCACACTCCTCTTCACAGCTTGCCTTTGCCAATGTGTCTCTAATGTCACCCACAGTTAAGATTTCAGGTGGGGAACGGGCAGCAGGGGCAGACAGATGCAAGAGATGCTGCCCTCATGATGATGTTGTTTGTGATGCAAAGCCACAGAAGAAATCTCCTGCCTCTCCCAACTACGTCAAAGCAGAATTCTGTCAACTAAAAATCTTGTCTAAAGTTTCTCATCAGCGGCTCTATGGAGGAATTATTACAACCTATTTCCCTTTAAACGAGTTTCAGCTCTGTCAAACCACAAACATCTGATCATGGAGCCCTTAAGAAATGTTCAGCACCAGGCAATTTTGGGAGATTACACCCTGGCACAAGAGAATGGCTCCAGCACTGAAGAAAAAGCCTGTTGTTACTCAGCGGGTCATAGCTACCTCCCTTTGGACAGGGCTTGAGAGAGGGAACAAGCCTGTCTCTCACTACGGTCATTCCACTAACGTCCATGCTCATTGCTTAATCCTATCTCAAGTCCTGCATTGCATCCTTCCTAGTAAAACATGAAATCAGCAGGAAACAGAGATGTTTTATGGACTACATGCTGCTGCTGGGCACAAGCCTGCTCATTCGCCACAACAGTTAAATTTAGTACAAAAGAGCAGGCCTAGAAGAAGGGATGCTTTGCACCACCAGGCTCACAAGACCATTTGCTTTAGCTTTTTCCCTCCCTTCCTTCCCCTGCCCTTTTGGAAAGCACAGTCACTTCCTCGCTAGCTAGCAGGGGGATGAAAATTGAGCTGAGCAGATGTTGCAAGGCTTGTGATAGAGGGTGACAAACATTAACATACAGAATACATGCATAATAGCCAGAGAGGCAGAGGAGCCCTGTTCTGAAGGGAAGACCTCCTGACCCCAAGCAGTAACTACCCAATGAAGCCAGCAGACGGGTGGCAGCAGGTCAGACCAAGCAATGCTGGGATCACAAAATACATCATAGTAGCAAACTTCTGGCTGATTAGAACTGCTAGGGATAATTTCAACTCCCTGAGCCTGAAACCCAGCCTACAGGCAGACAGGAACAGCACCTCAGCCGCACAGCTCCGAAACCAAGCCATGTGCCAGTGGTAAGTTTGTAGCATGGTTTAGGCTATGAGGCAGAGGAGTCTCTCCATCCTCACCTACCCAGAGAATGAGAGGACTCTCATGTAAGGCAAACCCTGTATCAGAAATGCTGAGACTGCACTGGCAAGGCCTAGGATGAGGTCAGGCCCATGCAATTGCCCTGCCTGCCTGGCTGATGGGAGGACAACCGGCAGCCGTGCTTGTTACACTGGCTTCAGCCTGCATGCTTTCCTTTCATTTACAGCTGTGGAGCAAGTGGGGGCTCCTAGCAAAACATCCCTTTTACACCAACCCCATTTTGCCAGTCCTCGGCAGATTTCAGGCACGCACATGCAGCCACTCACAACGTGTCATGTCAACAGCATTGCCACCTTCCTTCTCCATGCAGCACCCTTCAAAGGAAGCCCGTATCTCACACCCAGTTTCCAAGGCTGTCTCTCCAGCCAGTAGCAGAGCCTAGTGGCCCAGCTCCCGCACCGCATGCGGGGACAACAAAGCATGGTGAGTGCGCTTGGGAAGAGGGGATACACACCCAGCCTGCGGTAGGGTGGTTGCTGCTCCAAGGTGCCCGAGGAGCCACACAGTGAAGGGGGTTCTGAAGGATATACAAAGAAATGGAGGCTCCACAGAGAGCAAGGTCTGGGCTGGCTTTTGCTTAGACAAGCCCAACCCAAGAAGGCAGGATGCCAGCACACCTCATCTAAGCAGTCTCCCTGAACCACTTGAGCTTTGACTGCAGCATGGGTCAAGATACATCTGGGATGGCTCTGCAGCACTGGAGCATGCGAATCAAGTCACGTCCCCCACCACACAACCCTCTCTAGAAGCCCTTCTCCACCAACAAATAAAGTAACTCCCACTGCCAAAAATCCCCACCATCTGCTTTCCATATTTCCCTATAATGGAAAAATAGATTCTCTGCTATTTTTGAAACAGAATTAGTTTGCAGTCTTAACTTATTTTGCTTTTTAATAAACATCTCATCTTTGTCTCAATATGTAGATGCCACTAAGAAAATAGGCTTCGGATTGCATGAAAACCTGGCTCAGGAGACCACAACAGACCCCAGGACAGTGGGAGGTAAATCCCACTGAGATGGGTATCTCAACTTCCCAATTCCATCATTAAAAGAAAACAACTGTAGGCAGTTGGGGTAGAGATGGAAGGGACAAATAATACAGTGATACTTGAGGCAGCACCTCTTCAATCTGGTTTAATTACAGCCAGAACATCATGTCTGACCAGGTCTTCAACCAGATTTCTCCAAGTCCAACCCAGTGACAAGCTGATAAGCTTCCATATCTACTTTAATTAAATAGAGTGGAACACACTTAACAGTTTTTAGGACAGACATGTACAGCAGAGGTCTCAAGATGGGAATTAATACAGAGAAGTTTCTGATTTTCAAAATAAATCCTCGTACTTATGGAAAAATGTGTTTCCTCTGAAAATGGATATAAACACTCTTATTACAAAGGAAAAATCTATTAAAAATAATTTCTTTTGACATTTTTCATGGGAAATGCCACTTATACCAGTTCTATTTCTATGTAATAAACACGCTACACAGATGTAAGAACTTGCACCACTTCCAATGTACTTGGTTAATTTAAAAAAAAGGCAGACAAACACTAACTCATCTCCTCCCGCAAATTCCATATATGTGCATGAATTTATGTACTACAAAGAAAAGGACAGAGTAAGTCTCACTTTAACCACTTTTTTTCTCGTTAAACTCCTGCTTTATTTCTGAAGTGCATACTTTAAAGTTAACACATCATCATGTGGCCAAATATCTAAAAACTGCCTTGTGAAGTGTCTGGAATTAATATTGTGTATGCACGTATGTGTAGTGTATTAGCCGGTGCTCATGTTAACGGAAGAGTTAGGGTGTTAAAGGAACAGCTAAACAGACAAAAGTAATGCAGCAGCCTTGAAAATTAGCCTAAAAAGCTTAGCCCTACTGGTCTTGTCAGGACCAAACATGGAAACTATAAAATCTCTGTCTGGGAGTCTGCTCCAAGTCCATTTATAGGATCCATACACACATTGCAAAGAGTTAATTTACTGTTTTGTTTCATCTGTACTAGTGCAAAAAGGCAATGACAGATAAAGCTTTCCCTCCAGATTGCTTATCAGCATCTCCATAAACAGGGCTCCCATTAAAATGTGAGAGTGGGTATGTTTGATCAGGGACCTCAAAGATAGCACACTTCCAAGGCTTTGAACTGCCCGGGTCATTCTCCACATTCCCTGTGTACTCATCCCCAAAGGGCCACACTTGTGTTCTCTTACTAGTGTAGGGACACGAGCCTGCCATCAGACCCGTGTAGGTGAGTATCTGCACATATGGAGTCCCAGTGGACTCAATGATAGAGGTCCACCTATGCAGATCTGATAGTCAGATCAGGAGTTTGGCTGGAGTCCATAGTAAGGGCTTGTCTCTCCTTGCGTTTTTTGGGGCTTAGATATTTTGTGTTGTAACCTAGGAGAACTATAACTCAGCAAAAATTCACAGCAGACAGGCTGTGCTGACGGAAGACAGGATGCACGTTACTGCCTTTCATCTCAGTTTAAAACACCTTGCCTACAGAAAGCAATCAAGCAGCACAGCTATTGCACATGAAGCCATTGCCCAATTTTTATTCTGGAGTGGCTTCCCATACAGAGACAATTCTGGAATCAAAGCATTTTTGTCCCAGAATAATTATGCTGCTAGTAACGTGGGCAACCTATTCCGTGGCAACTATATTACAGCAGGATAGCCATTCTAGAAGAACTAAGATGGTTATACACCCCCATACACACCCCTAGTAGACTAGGCCATAAGCAATACAGGATAGATCCGAATGCCAGCTGAAAAACAGTGGGAGTCTTCCCAATGACTTCAGTGGGCTTTGGATGAGGCACTGTGTAAAGGAAATTGCTTAAGTCCTGTGTATTTTTAAAAAGGATTCTAAAAAAGAATCATATAAAACCGAGCTGCAAGCCTGCAGGCATTCAGCCACGTGAGTAATCCCACCAAACCCAGTGGGACCCATGTGCATTTGTGGAAGTGTGTTCTTGGTGTGCGAAGACTACATCTATACATCAAGAACAGACAGAGCAAATTATTAACCCCTAACTTCCTCACCGCGAGGCAGCCCAAGAGAATGCCCCAAAGCACGTTCAGCCACGATATACACCTTGCTTTAATCCACCTGCCTCTTTTTTTAACTTGAGCAACATGAAATTAGTAGTGGGAATTAAGGACATCAAGGTGACAAGCACTGCAATCAATTCCTTCCCCAAAAAATTCACTCCATGTAATGTTTCGTCTTTTCTGTGGGATTTATTTTGTGGTTCTTTAAGTTTAAGCATGAGTGTTTTTTTTTTTTTTTTTTTAAGGGTAAAATCTTTCCATCTAAAAATTCCAACCAGATGTGGATTTCAGACTTCCAAATTTGGGAATGTTCAGATCAAGAGCCGTTGTTTTAGTCTTTTAACCATGATCATCACTGTAAACATATAAGTTTTCAATTATTTCACCCTCAAACCATCAAGACACTCAACCTATATTTAGCCAAAATCAAGCGCAGGTCCAGAAAATCTCCTCTGTTTCCAGCCCCCAGGCCTGAGTCACAGACCTGAGATCACACAAGTTTTGCATGATTCTGCTAATCTGGCTACGAAAGTTTAGCACAATTTGTGATGCACATCTCATGTATGGCAATTACCTGGGTGAGCTAAGGACAAGTTTCAAAATTGGTATATGTGCCTCCCAGCAATCTGCATCACAAATCGCAAGTTTCTATGAGGGGAGGAGTATGTTCCTTTCTCTTTCTTCTGCCAGGCTCGATTAGTTGCTAATCCTGACCTTTTGAGATGTTGCAGAGATAAGCAATCCCTTTCTGAACCATCAGATCCATCTACCGCATGCACCTTCCAAAACAAAAGATAAAATGTCTCTAGCTTTCTACCAACCATTTAATAAATTTAATTTAACCTTTTATTAAATCATTTAACCATTTATTAAATCGCTATGTATATGTTATTTAAATAATTCTTAACCCTCCTGGCTATGGAATTGGATGTTAAATCAATGCTTCCCAATTTGGTAGTATCATTATGGCAGTAACCAAGTTCTCTCCTCCTTCCATTTACCAGTCTTCCCTTTCACCTTTCACTCATCTTTATTCACCTATTCACCTCCTTCAATCCTTCACAGAATTTACTTCTCCTCTGTGGAAACTAAGTTATCTACATGCATTAAATATCACAGACAGCATCAGCCCCTGGTTGCTACTAGCTTGTGCTTACATTCTGTGGAACAAGGTGTTGCAGGATTGCTGCATGTTGTACAGGCAGCAGCACAGTTAAAGTGCCTCCCAGCACTATAAGGCAATACAGCAGCATATACCTTGTGTTTTGTTTTTTTTACATGCAGCGAATACTGAGGCACAGGAGCACACAGGGAGATCAACAAGTCACCCATAAGAAACTGGACAAAAAAACCCACTTCAGACTCTTTAGGGAGCATACAGTAGTCTAATTTTTACAATAACAAAAGTACCAGGCAACACCATCCAATGCACATAACATTATGATATATAATATACACTGCACTTCATGTAACAATAACATACATTTTGATCTCAAATTTATGAGCTGGAATTTTGATCACAAAATTATGAGCTGGTGGTGTCACCCTTGGTGTCTTTGAGTGGCTCACTCTTACTGCTCTTTGATATCTGTGTATATATACACATACAGAATCATAAAATTATAGAATCAACTAGGTTGGAAAAGACCTTTAAAATCATCAAGTCCAACCATTACCCCAGGACCACCAAGTCCACCAGCAAACCATGTCACTGAGCATGACCATCACTGACCATGTCATCTACACAGTTTTTGAGCACTTCCAGGATATCAGCGGCAATTAGTAATGGAAACTCCCATTGGTTCTAATCAGAATGGGTTAAGTCCTGATGCTAAGATTGGCACATTCCGCAAAATCCTGCATATATAGATAGAAACACAAGTACATACATTCCTGAGATACGATCCTGAAACTCATTCTCTCCTAAGCAATCCCATTGAGAAAAACCTAATCCAGGTGAAAGTTCTGAATCATACCCTTCCAAAAATCAGTGGCAAGATGATCAAAATGCTCAGAGGCATATACTGAACTAAGGTTGGCTTATGGAGGAAGGAAAAATGAATGGTGTCTCACATGATGTATGAGGACTCAAGCAGCAAATGGAATTGTAACACTCTTTCTAGGCACTGTAATCCCACCACCCTGCGAACAGCTCCCAAGCCAAGACCCTGGAAAAGTTCATTTTCTTGACAACAATAACTGCTGCTCTTACAAAAGCTAGGTTGGCTGTCAAACCTTGGGCTTCATTAAAGCAGCTTCCAATGCTGACCTAAGTCTGCCTCTTCACATGATCGTGAAACACCTTACACCAATTGCAAAGACTGAAGCTCTCTCTGAAGACAGGTAAGTGGATGTATCGGAACAGTCACTGTTCATCTGGTCTGGGGTTTGTTGTTGGTTTACGTGGTTGGTTCTTTTAAACAGAGTAACTATATTGCTTAAATGCTCAAGGGATGACTAACAGGGGTCATTACACTGCTGTATGAAACTGTTTGCTTGGGGACCTTGTGCTCCCTTTCTGTGACTGTTCTGAGCCCACCAGGAGTTTCTTTTCAAGTCAACTCCATCAAAGAGCTAACTGTCAGGGCAATTTTGTTTGTCTTCATCTCCTGCAACCCAACTGGTAACACTTCTCCACTGTAAAGATGGCCGTTTGCTACATCTCCTGCATCCTTAAGACAGGTTCTACAAGGCCAGATGCTGGCACCCTTTACACCAGCTTTCTCCTGGCTGTCAGCCTGGGTGATGCTAATGGGTTAGTGTAAGTGGAATGGGCCTTGCAGTTTGGGTTCAGTGAGCAATGCTGTTCACAATGCTCTGAAAAAGAGGGCAAGGCACAGGAGCTATTGCCGTGCTTATCATTAAGTGTGTGCTTAAATGTGCTGTTGAACAAGTGCTCAAAGAACCAGGCTAGAACAGGTTGCTACCCCTATCTTAGAGTGGCAGATGCTAAATAAGCTGTTCCCTTTTCACCACTGCTCCTCTCTGCCTCAGTTTATCCGTTAGAAAATCAAAGGAAATTACACTGATTTACTTTGTTAAGCCTTTGGAAACAGCGGCCGAAACATGAAACAAAAGCTGGGCCTTGCTCCACCATGGAACCAAGACCCGGTTACCACCCACTACAGGCTTTCAGGCAGGAAGTTTAATCCTTCTCAAGATGGATCTTTCACAAGCTAGAGGAAGGATTCAATCTCCCGGGGACCAGTACCTAGCATGAATATTATACATTACAGATCTGCAATAGAAGAATATTCAGCTACCTCACCTCTTCTCCCAGAAGATGCCACAAGATGTGACCTACGCTGTTTCTCACACCTCCTCTGTAGTTTTTAGAAGGGTTGCATGCACACCACAGACACTTGCAGAGCAATGCCCACCAACTCTAACACAGCTATGCCAACAGGAGCATGGCCTCAACCATACCAGTGAAACTGCACTCACGCTGGAAGAATTTGTTTCACTGGTGGACAGCAGGGATTTTTACAGCACTGAGACTGCTATGCAGCCACATTTATCCTCACACCACTCTGTCAACACACTGCCTGCTATTCTCGTCCGTGCAAAGCGGCGATAGAGCTTCAAAAAGATTTCTCTTCCTTTCTCTGCCCTGTACTCCCACACTCTCAGGAAGCTGTTTGAGCCTCTCAACCTCTCATTTTCTAATTTGCTATCCCTCTATACACAGACACGCAGAGTCCTCAGCAGCTCTGCTTCCAACCACAGGTGGCCAAAATTCCACCACAACCTCAGGACCGTGGGAGTGAGGAAGGGTACACAAACACATGCAGCACCACTACTTGAGATGTAAGTGGAGAGCAAGTCCCGGTTCCAAGAAGCACACAGCGAGGTGCATTTGTACTCACCACAAAGTGGCTGCAAGTGAGAGCAAAATTCCTCAGGGGTCCCCCAGGGAAAGAAAACTCTTCCAGGAACCTATCCCCCTGCCCTTTCTCAATGCATTTAAGAACCTACAGTTCTTCACAGGGACACCCGGCAGGCAAGGGAAGATGCTCAAAAGTGCTTCCCCTAGCACTTCAACCACCTTTTCATAAAGCTTCCAACTGAAGCTCAAATTGGCACCTAATTTACAAAGGAAACCTTATCTCACCCGTAAAACATGCAGGAACAATCTTTGGGAGTAATGGGAGAGGAAAGAAAGAAATGACCTGCAGAGAGCTGGAGATTATTATTTACAGGGCTGAAAACATCCTCCCACACACATACACACACCTTTCCTTGTCTGCTGTACTGGTCCAAGTAAAACTTGCACAATTAACATTGCTTGAGCTGAGCTAATTCACAGATGGATCCAACAAAAATGAGTCTCTGAAACTGAAGTAAGCCCAGCAGGAGCAGCTCCAAAACCCCTGTCCAGCTACTCAACTTAAAAGGGACGTAGATTCTGTGCCCGCTCCCAAACAAGGTGGCAAACATTGACCATTTCAGCCTAGAAAACGAAAAGGAAGGGAGTAACCCCTAGGAGCCCACTGTCAGGTCAGAGATGCTGTCCCTTAACAGCGCTTAAGAGTCCACACCACCAGTGACGCAGCAGCACTGGCAGAACTTATTTTATAGGGAAGTGTTCCAGTTAAGGCTTCTTTCCTTTTTAAATTTAACAAAACAAAAACATTCAGCATTGGACCTCTTCACTGTCTGATAACTATCCAGTCCATGCTGAACAAGTTCTACAGTACTACTAGTTTGTACTACGGTACTACTACCTTGGCACCTAGGTACCTGTGTATGATGCAAAGTGCTCAGCTACGGGTGGTAGAAGAAAATCACACCTCTGAGACAGGACAGGAGACAAAACCAAGGTAGACAAGCACTTTAAATAAATCTGAAAGCAGATTAACAACAAATGGAGATTTCTTCCAATCGCAGTACATACAAGGAACTGATACTAAAATAACAGCCAGATGAATGGAAGACAGGTGGACCAAACATTTGGACCAAACAATTGAAGACAGCAGTTGACCAATGTATTGAAGTAGCTCCTGCATCAATTTCATACTTCTCAGAGATGTTCTCAGTGGTTTACATTTTGAAGTGGCTGGAGGCAATACAAACCCTCCCTCAGTATGCAAGCCCAGTTATGTTTTCCAACTTGCAGGCTTGGGAGGAAAAGATGCCTCCATCTGATGCCCTGAGAACCACGGAAAGCAGACTTGTATCACAGCCAGTAAGCATCTCTGCCTTCGTTTTCTGCCATCAATAGTGCACACACATCAAAGACAGGTGACTCATCCCAGCAAGGTCAGCCCTGTTGAGCCTCAAGTTGCGAAGTCTTGAGCTGGTGTAGGGGAGGAGACAGGTAATCAGACAGCAAGTCATCTCTTGCGGCTGCAGAGAAGCAACAGCATCAGTGCTACCTACTGTTCAGGAGCAAGAATGGTCAGTGAGTCACCTCCTCCCCAACCAGGCTGCCTGTCAGACAGGGGCACCACGCGGGCTCAAGAGTAGAGGAAAAACAAGTGCTACTTTGTACCATCATTTCCTATTTTTGTTGCTGTTGGTGCCATCATCAGCTAATCAGAAGTTATCATTATTAGAAAACACCTCTGTATTCTGAAGGAAAGGTGTTGTTTCAGTCAATTTCCCCAAGCTGAGTCAGGGAGAAACCAAATGAAGTTCCGAAATGCTGAATTATTCTGCTTTGTACAAGAATACCTCAAAATAAAAAAAATAATAGGAATTAAAAGAGAAACCTGACTTTGCTGTTAACAAATCTCTAGGAATCTGACCAAACTTCTAGAAGTTTGCTGCATTTCTTCTTAACCAAATACACTTTTTCATGTTCAAGCCTTCAGAAAACGAATTAAAACTAGTGCTTTTACCTGTGTGACAAAATCTGTCTTGACTAGCTTTTATTATGGCCAGTGCCACTGACTTATAATGAGGTTTCCTTTATCAATTATCTCTTGCTCAGTTATCACTACAGGCTTCAGCCAAATCCTCTTGAATTCAGTGGAGTACAGAGATCAGGTCCAATCAAACACATTTGTCTTATCTCCAGTAAATACTTGGGTCTTGAAGAGCAACTTCTTTCCTCCTACAGCTGCAAATGTTTCTTTAATTTTTCAAATAACTTGGGAGGAGGAAGAAGAATTTCCCAAGTCTCTATCACAACAATCATCTAAGCTGTTATCAGCCAAAAGAAACCATTTCAGTAGAATCTACACCAATCGCTAATGTTGGGGTAACACCAAACTGATAGCTCAGCAGTTCTACACTGCAGGGTTTAATACTAACTTTCATTACGTTTTAAGTTCATCATCCTAGCCACAGTTCAGGCCTCCTTTTATGCACCAAAAACCACAGTGGTATCTTTAGGAGTAATTCAGATAGAGTTTGAAGCACAAGTTTAAGAAAAAAAGCCAAACTAACCAAAATCATCCCCAGTACTGTTAAACCCTGGGTCCTGCTGCCAATAATCCTGCAGTACTCATCACCCCAGCAAGCTGTTGGGGCAAGATCATTAGTAACTATTTGTATTAGAGGCCCAAGCAGTTTCCACCCATGATGGCATGCAAAGAGTTGTGGACAATGGCTCATTGTCCCGCTGGAGACCAGTAATGAGTGGTGTCCCTCAGGGATCGGTGCTGGGACCAGTCTTGTTCAACATCTTTGTTGGTGACATGGACAGTGGGATTGAGTGCACCCTCAGCAAGTTTGCCAATGACACCAAGCTCTGTGGTTCAGTTGATACACTGGAGGGAAGGAACGCCATCCAGAGGGACCTTGACATGCTTGTGAGGTGGGCTGATGCCAACCTGATGAAGTTTAACCATGACAAGTGCAAGGTCCTACACCTGGGTCGGAGCAATCCCAGGCACAGCTACAGGTTGGGCAGAGAAGAGATTCAGAGCAGTCCTGCAGAGAAGGACCTGGGGGTGTTGGTCGATGAGAAAATGAACATGAGCCAGCTTCAGTGTGCGCTTGCAGCCCAGAAAGCCAACCGTATCCTGGGCTGCATCAAGGGGAGCGTGACCAGCAGGTCAAGGGAGGTGATCCTGCCCCTCTACTCTGCTCTTGTGAGACCTCACTTGGAGTATTGTGTGCAGTTCTGGTGTCCTCAACATGAAAAGGACATGGAACTGTTGGAACAAGTCCAGGGGAGGGCCAAAAGGATGATGAGGGGACTGGAGCACCTCCTGCATGAAGACTGAGAAAGTTGGGGCTGTTCAGCCTGGGGAAGAGAAGGCTGCGTGGAGACCTCCTAGCAGCCTTCCAGTATCTGAAGGGGGCCTATAAGGATGCTGGGGAGGGACTCTTCATGAGGAACTGTAGTGAGAGGACAAGGGGTAACGGGTTCAAACTTAAAGAGGGGAAGTTTAGATTGGATATGAAGAAGAAATTCTTTCCTGTAAGGGTGGTGAGGCACTGGAATGGGTTGCCCAGGGAAGTTGTGAATGCTCCATCACTGGCGGTGTTCAAGGCTGGATTGGACATAGCCTTGGGTGGCATGGTTTAGTGGGAGGTGTCCCTGCCCCTGGCAGGGGGGTTGGAACTAGATGATCTTAAGGTCCTTTCCAACCCTAACTATTCTATAATCTGACTCAATTTGATAGGCGTTATCGCTTTATGAAGGGGCAATCACATTAAATGACTTCAAGGTCACAGAGAACACAGTGGCAGAGCAGAGACTGAACTAAAACCTCCTGTATCTCTATACAGTACCTTTAACCCAAGTCTCTCCTCTCTGTCCAGGACAATGTGTATATATACCAGGCCCGGCTGCTATATTTTTATAACCATGTTGCAAGGCCAATGTGGAAGATATAAGAAAAATAGAACAAGATCTATGAGCTGGCCTGGTTTTCTACAGGAAGCCTGCCCTAAATACCTTTCACCACACATCCAATACAAGGCATACATACCAACTTCCCAGGAAAACTAAGACAAGCATGGCTCACAGAGCTCTTGTGCATGGACTGAAAATATTTCCGTGTTTGCATGTCTGGAGGACTCAATTTTAACAGAAACTATGAAATGACCTCTAGATTAAGCACGTGGGACTAACTTCCTCCCCTGACCCAGAGAGGCTTCATGCTTTGCTGCATGTTTAAACAGCTCCAGAGCGTCTATGAGCATCAGCAGTACAGAACAGCATGAATTTGCAATGAAAGCATGGGGTCTGGCCGTCAGTGTTCTCAGTCTCTCTCAGAAGACTCAAAACGTGCAAGTGCCTCCTTTTATTAAAGCAGCATTCTCCTACAATTAAACCAAAACAGCGTAGGCAAGGTATGTTCAGAAACACAAAGCAAGCCATAGCACCATAGGTTGGAAGTCTATGGATGACAGCAGTGGGGCCTTGCACTAATACCAGAAGGCTCATTCACAGCTCCAGGCAACAGCTCTACCCTTCACACTAGAAGAGCAAACTATGCCGCTTCAGACCCTTGGTGTCTGCTGGCATAAGAAAAGGAAAGATCACTTCTCAGTACAACCATCACCATGTTTTCCTGATGCAGTGACCACTTTTCCTGTAGCTACTCCATCTAGCCTAAAGGGATGATTCTTGTAAAGAAAGTAGGCGTGCACCTTTAAAAGCTTTGGTTCTGATGTCAGGTAACGCAGATCTGACCAAAGCTTTACTCTGAGTTTCATCAACACTTTAAATCCCAGATCAACTGGCACCGCCACCTGAAAAACGTGCCCTGCCCTCCTCCTGTTCCCAGCTGCTCATTCCCACCACCTCCACACCATGCTCTGCCTTGCGCTAGCAGAAGCTGTCCATTTTCACCTAGATATGCTGCCCTATCAAGCACAGGGCAGCCCAAACATTTGTGCCAGCCCATGGGAGGAGGAAGGAGAAGGGTGGGACAAGATCTTGCAGGGTGCTACCACCTTAGCTTGAGCTAAGAGTCTCATCAAACTGCTTCTTCAGCAAAATAACAAAGGCACACTCTTGCAGTGCCTTTAAAGAATGGTTAAAGCAGCTTCACATCAGCCCCAAGTTTGATATAGGCAGATACTGCTTCACAGAGGCACTGCCAGAGGCAGGGAAGGCTGGTATGACAGTATCATACAGCCACACCATAGGAGAATTCAAGAACTAGCAGGCTCAATCTAGGATGAAGACCGAGGACCCCTGCTCAAGTTACGATTTTCACTTGTCTCACCACATCTGGATCAGGACTCTTCTTTGTATCATACTTAAAGAGCCTCACCTCTTATGATGCCAAATCCTACTGTACTTCAAAAGAAAACATGTTATAGAATAGCCTGACAATACAATCCATGACCTCCTACAAGCATGTTACAGCAACAAATAGGGCAGCATATAGGGAGTATACTCTCACCCTGTGAAAACGGAAATGACAGACATGTAAAGAGGCAATCCAGGAGGAGACTACACACTACTTAGCCATGGGAAAAACAAACACCTCGGCACAAATTCCTTGTGCTGTTCAGGGCTTCTTAGCAAGCCCCTAGCCAGAATAATTAACAATGGGCAGAAGTGAGACCAGGGATGGAGAAAGAGAGGGCAGGAAGTTAACAACATGGCCACGCGAGCAGCCTGCTACTTTTGCACACCAGGATATGTGCGCTGCCTTTTCATTTTAAGCTGAAGCTGTGCAAGCCAGCAGCAATGGGAAATCAGACAGACTACGATTCTTCTTTTATCTGACACACTGTTAAGAAATCAAAGTTAAAGTACTTTCCACTAATGGGCTAAATCACTAAGTTTACCCCTGTACTGCCATATAAATTATCAAACCCTCACCTTTTTTTTCCACTAGAAGGACAAGATCAGGTAGAATACTGCTGCTTTCTAAAACTAAGCATATAATTTAGCTCTTATTTCAAGTGACTTGAAGAACAAACAGACTTTGCAATCTCCAAGGGCTGCGTTTTCCCAGTAGCCTTGTCACCACCACTTTTAAGGACTGTGGCTTCAAACATATGAAAGGCGAGGTAAAACCAGAGGTACAAACTTGAAGGAAAATGCAACATGGTGACTGTGTGTGGACAAATCAGCTATCCATTTGGGAATGTGAGAAAGGGGCAGGCTGAGCACTGGGAAAGGCAGGCATGAGAAAATTTAACCTTGCCTCACCAGCCTAAAAATGAAGGCTGCATTCAAGAGTGCACTGTTACCTGTTCATTTGTCTGCAGATGGCATTCCAGCACCCACTCCTGTAGCACCATGAACCACACAGATACTCAAAGGCTGGGTGGGAAACCGAGGAGATAAAAGCAGCCTGGCGATAAAAGCAGCCTGGCACAAACAGCTAGGGTATCAGTAAGAAACTAAAGACGATCTAAAAAACTCGGGCAAATAATACAGTCCTCAGTCACAGGATCATGTTACTGGCCTGCTTGCACACGGCGTTAGAAAAGTGCATGTCCAGACTCTTCATGCGGGATACAGACATACTTTAACTCACTTTTGTATAGAATGATAAAACTGTGTTCAACACTGGGAAAACTGAGTATCTTCAGCTATCCACATCTTTTGGGAATTCACGCCTCTACTTTACTGTGTTGGTAACAGGTATTATGTCTTCAGACATCCACGCAGCACTTGGAAACAGCAAAAGAAGAGCCTATTCCCAGAGGGATCATCCAAGCTGGTGCAGTGGGACAGGACCTCAGGAGACAGTTAAAGGTGAGCAGGTTGAGCAGCACAGACATCACAAGTTCAGCCTGAAGACAGGTAAGTATGTATCACATGAGAGCAAGCTGCTGTGTGGTCTGCCTGCTGTAGGACACCATTCTAGACGTGGGGCTTGGTAAAGGACATACAAGCATTCACAGGTTTGATTTTCTCCCTTTTAGCCACCGCACTTTTCGAGTTCTAATTGCCCACTAACTGCACTGGTGCAGGACAAACACGGTCTGAGAAACAGCTCAACTTGTACTGAAGGAAAGCACTTGGTGTACACAGGGTCCCAACAAGAAGGTCCTGTCTGCCAGCTTACTCACTTCTTAATCATTATGTGTGGAAAAATGAAGCCCAGGCATCCAGTAAACAACACTTCCTCCTTAATTTTCTCAGCAATTAGGAACTTGAAAAGAAGAGTCAGGGATTGAAAGGCAAAGAGATTGAACTATCAAATCAAGATAGTCACTCCAAAGCAGGTTTCAGGCCTGCTGATGGAATACATTAATGGAAGTACTGGAATTGTCCCTGTATTGTATAACACCTGTTCATCAGCCACATAGTCATGTAGTTACGTGTTTGGGCCATCCAAACAAACGCATCCCTGTCTTGCAAGGAACTGTGATCACTTGTCTCTTATCAGCCATCAGAAGAGGTGCGGCTGACACAGCACGTAGCACTTGAATTATCCAAGAATCTAATTATTTTTTCCGCCCTCCATCAGCCAAATCTTGGGAAAAACCTAGAGAAATAAAATAGGTCAGGGCACTTTTCTGCCAATAAATGGCGTCACAGCCCAAGAGGAGAGTCAAGGACAGGAAAATCCCTCGGAATTTTCCCGAACAAAGTCCTTCATAACCTGAAGAACATTGGGCTCATGCATTTCAGATGGTCAGGCTACCTCTGCTGAGGAAACATCACACAAGATCAAGAAACAGAGCAGAACGTCTGATTCACATGAGAGGTTTTCTCAACTGTTATTTTTCCACTTGTCAGAGGCATCTGTACCGCATCCAGCACCAAAGTATGAGGGCCCTAAATGAAAATGGAAAAACACAGTAGTTCTGGTCAGTCCAAACATCTAAGTTAGTACCACATCTCCAGCAACACCCAGCAGGAAATGCTCAGGGCAAAAAGCACAAGGAATAAACTCTCCCTTTCACAGCACCCCACAGGTTAGTGGCTTTCTGAGCCAAGGACTGCAGCTGTATCTTTACAGCTAATGGTCCTGAATAGATCCATCTAGTATGAACCCTCTTTTAAAACCAATTGCCTGTTTGGCCACGCATTACAACTCCTGGCAGTAAATTTGGTGACCTCGCTGTATGTTGCGGGAAAACATACCTCCCCCTCTTTAAAACTGCCAGATGCTTCCATCTGATCCTCCCTGTTCCCATAGGATGAGAATAACCCTTCCCAATTCAGCTTCACCCGGCCTCTGCCTCTTGTGACCTTCTAAAGCAGATTTTTACCCTTTCCACAGGAGTCTCAATGGGCCCAGCTGGTTGCAGTTGCTGCCACAGCAAACTCCTCCCCTTCACATCTTAATTCCTTCACTCCCAGTACCACCCTACTTCCCTGGCTCCTGTTTGCCTTCCACCACTAACCCCATTCCCATCGCTTAGAGCAGGTGTGCAGAAATACAGATACCAGATCTCTGCTGGGTTCAAGCAGTTCCCTAGGCACATGGGCATAGAAAGCCACCTAATGTCAAAGCTCCCATCTTGCAGCAGTGCTGAGTAGCTCTAAATTTCAGGGGGTGTGGCTATGAAGGCAGCTGAGCTGAGAGCAGCACACTCTGGGAGCTCTGGTACAAACCAGGGCAGAAGCTCCAACCCTGGGCTGCAGGACCGCTCACCTGGACTCCTGCCACCACCAGCGTGTGTCTAGAAATACCTGCAGTTTGCTGGAGTTCCAAGACTACGGGACAAATTTTTCTCAGAAAAGCCGAAGGGACAAATTCTGAACAACAACAACAACAAAAAAAGTCTATTTTTCAAGTCTATGCAATTATTTTAATCCACACACAAAAAAAAAAAAAAACTCAGTGCAACTGAAAACCAAATATTTCATCTGCTTAATAAAAAAATGCTTGTCATTTATTAAGTAATATCACCTTAAAACGTACCATGTTCCTTCTCATGTGCAATTATCAAAACTACTATTTTTTGTAGAACTACTTTATGCTCGGGGTTTTGATGGGGGACGCTGCACTTGTAATTACATTTCACTGTAAAGCCAAGTGCTGTGTAGCATAAACAGCATGTAAAATAAAGCAAAAATAAACCCAATCACCCATCAAATGATTTGTTATTTCCCCATATAAAACCCTAACTAAATCTGCATAAGGCTACCCAATTACTTAAACAGATACTTGTAGACATTGTATAGATTAGCAGAAAGAACTATATTTAGGTTGAAGACCATATTTAGCTGCACATCGATATGCTTTAAGGGCTGTCCAACACCGTGAATCACTCACTCTTCAGGAACAACTTAAAAGTACACATGCAAAACAATGTAAGAATTTATTCTGTACATCCATTCTTCCATTTGCCATTAAAAAAAGGCAAGTCGCAATCAAAAGCGTGATGCAAAGTCTGTACAAATGACAACACTTCCAAGTGAGAGAGGCAGCTCAGTGACTGCCTGCAACATTTGGCCAGGCAATGAAAGCAGCAACTCTCATACCCATGGCTGCAAGCCTCGGTTGGGACACCATTTGTCACATATGTGAAAAAGAGTTAATGTTTCAGGAGCACATTTCACACGGGTGATAATGGGAACTGGGAGACCTTTGGGAAAGCACAGGTCAACTCACACTTGGCTCCTGGAAGCAAACAATGTCTCTTCCCCATAACTAAAAAACTTCCCCTTTTTTAAATGCTGATCTGTAATTCCTCTTCCACGTACTCCCTGAAGGTTTTCCCCTCTTTCATTTGAATCTCAGCAATTAAAGCAACAAAGCCAGCCTCTTGCTAGTCCTAGCAACCCAGACTTCACAAATCTCTCTGAGTCACAGCCACAAATTCTTCCTTAGCTCTCTTCCCACTTACAATTCACCGGTGCTCTTGAAATCAAGACTGCTGGCCTCAAGACTTAGAAAACAATCCAGAGGAGACTAGTAAGCACTTGAGACAAGCCTTCCAGGGTGTAAAATTTTACATTGAAGCATCTAAATGCCTACACATCATCAGAACAAGTCTATCTTGCCTGGGATCTTGTCCCCAGAAGACAGGAAGTCTCTGTTTCAGGAAAGGTTTAACAGGCGGAAAAAGCAATGTTTCCCTTGTGCAATTATAGCATGTGCTGTCCGCCCGGCTGCATCCCCTCATACAGGCTGTTAGACTTATTATCTTCACCTGTTCCTCCACTCTCTCTTAAAAACCCATTTGAACTTACAGTCTCCACAGCACCCTGCAGCAGTGAGTTCCATAATTTAACACAAATGAAGACTAGTAATCAGTTTTGTACTATCAGAAACAATTGCTCACCATACTACATACACTCCTGTGTGATCTTATAGATTTCTATTGTACCTCCCTCCGCAGTCTCCAAGACGGAGAGTCATAGGCAATTTAGCTTCTCTTCCTATGGAAGTTTCCCAAGGCAACTTCGCTGCCCATTTCTATCCCTTTTGGTGCACTAAAACCCTTCCTAACAGTCAGGAAAACACACTCTAATCTGCACTGATACATGGCATGGATTCAAACTACAATATACAGATAATTCCTATTTGACTGCCTGCTCCTTTCCCACTACAGTTTTGTTTGCTTGCTTGACCCCAAATTGAAAACTGAGCTCTGTTTTCTTTTATTCACCAACCAAATAATTTCCTAAAATCCAATCTCAGCTGCCAGACCAGTTCTGGGAGGTCTATCAGCAAATGAGACCAAACAGCTCAAGGAGACCTCACTGTTTCTCTTAAGCAGAAGAGCCATCAGAGAGCCCCACTCTAAACTACCCAGTTGAAGGGAAAAAAAAATATATATATATACTGCACTTTCTGCCCACTTCTCCAAGGCTGCAAAACTCAGCCGCTGCCCATCAGCGTGGTTCACCTGGCTGTGCTAATTGACTGTGCATACACTATTAATTCACTCTCTTCTTACTCTGAGGTTTAAGAGAAGTTGTAATTTGTTCCAGTTGGGAGGTAATAAAGCCAGCGCATGGTCAGTCATGGATGGCTCTGATGACTCAGCTGGTGTGAGGTAGGTAGCTTGCTAAGACACCATCTCCAGTGTGGTTGAGCCCAGTGTTTACCGTCCAACGTGCGATACATATCTCAGGCCACATGCCATGAAATATTTTACAGCCCATAACCTTTTTCCCCTGGAAGCTGCTCCCAGACTCTTCCCGGACTCCTCTTCCAGAGAACCCATTTGCTCAAGCCATTTGACAGTGACACAACCACTCAGACTGCCAACTGAGAAATATCTTTTACACCCATCAGCACTCCTGTTCCTGCAACCTGGTGCCCTTCCTGACACCCTGGGACTTAGCAGGAACAAGTGCATCCTCACCCCCCTGTGAAAACAGCTCAGCCCTTCTTTTCGTCACCCCCAGGGAGATGGCGGGTCCATCACTCCACAGTGACAGCACAGCCCCAGCCTGGTAACTGGCACCTACATGTACGTACACCAGGCTGCCAGACCCAGCACAGTGATGCTCTAAACTGGAGGAAGCTGGTCCTCTGGAGCTGAGGTGAGGCTGCCAGGGCCAGAGCCACCACAACTGAAAGGCAACAGCACAGCTGACAATGGCCCACCAGTGCTAACCCCACTGCTCTGCAGGGTTCAAGTTGCAGCCATTCTCACACAATTATTGCCTGTTTCCACACCCAAGCAGCTTCTTATGGATGTGACAGGGAGGATCCATCTGCCAGGGAAGGTTTTTTCCAGTAGCCTCCAGTGATCCAAAGGAGGACCACGAGGATGATCAGGGGACTGGAGCACTTCCCGTATGAAGACAGGCTGAGCAAGCTGTGGCTGTTCAGCCTGGAGAAGAGAAGGCTGCATGGAGACCTCATAGCAGCCTTCCAGTATCTGAAGGGGCCTATAGGGATGCTGGGGAGGGACTCTTCATTAGGGAGTGTAGTGAGAGGACAAGGGGTAATGGGTTCAGACTTAAACAGGGGAAGTTTAGGTTGGATATGAGGAAGAAATTCTTTCCTGTAAGGGTGGTGAGGCACTGGAATGGGTTGCCCAGGGAAGTTGTGAATGCTCCATCGCTGGCAGTGTTCAAGACTGGACTGGACATAGCCTTGGGTGGCATGGTTTAGTGTGAGGTGTCCCTGCTCACGGCATGGGGGTTGGAACTAGATGATCTTAAGGTCCTTTCCAACCCTAACTATTCTATGATCCTATGATAACTGGGACCAACACCCTCATCCCAGAATCTGTGGTTCCTCCCAGCCTACCACCTCTAACCTCAACTCCTGGACAGCTCCAAGAAGGCTTGGCTTTGCCCAGGTGTTAAAGCACCGGGCAGGTAGGAAGATGAGAATGGCCTTTCAAGAGGTAACACAGTGAAACAACCACTCCTAATCCATGAGAAGGAAATAGCAATTACTTCTGTTACAGAAGGAATCCCAACAGAGACCTCAGATGAGTTCCTTGAAAGTGGGAAGGAGCTCCCCAATATTGCCGTAATGGTGGGTTTGCTCCCTAAGATCTTAAAGCACATCAGCAGAGCTTCACAGTGCTTCATCAGTGATGGAAACCACTTTTATATGAAGTCCTTTTTAGGAAAAAAGAGAAAGGGAACAGAGAAATGTGTTTTGCAGATACTGAATGCCTTGTTGTGGCCCTACTAACTGGATAAATCTGTCTCTGAATTCTAGTACTGCTATCTCTGGCACTTTTACTAAACATTTCATTTATCTGGTAGAACTCCAAGCTCCTGGATTGCCACAGAATCCTATTCCATTTAGAAAACATTCCTAGTTTCTGTTAATAGATGTTTTTGAGGATCCCACTAAAGACATAATGGAAAATCACTTCAGCCATATTCTGTTGAAATTCAAACTATATAAAGAATATCTCTCTCCGCTGCGTTCCATCAGTTTGAAGGATTCTCCTTACTGGATGCCAGTTGGTTTCCTCCAGATTAAACTCTCAAGACTTTTCAAAACAACTCATTTCCAAGCTTGATCATACGCTACCTGAGCGAGCTAGGAAAAACCCAAAGAAAGCCTCAACAAAAGCAGACACACACAAAAAAACCCCAAACCAACAACCCACAAACACAACAAAATCACTCATTGTTCCTATTTATAACCACATTTCATTTTATTTTGAAATTAAACATCCAGACTCTGGATTTAATATTAGGCAGCTGTTAATAGTTTACCATGTAAAGCCTGGTTGTCACATTGAAAGTATTTTTGTGGAGTTGTAGTAACACTTAACTCTTGCAGTCACACCCAATGCTACTCCTGGCGTTATACACACCTTTAAAACGATTTACAATGCTATTTGTTTCCGTGTGCAAACATTCCACAGAACACCAACATAAATACCACAGGGAGAAGCTCGCGCTCTTTCATGCCCATTTCCCCAACGGACTGTCTTAACCAGGACAGCATTTGCAAACTGTACAAGAACACCACTGAAGCAAAGAATAAGCATGTGGCTTAATAAGGAATAACCTTTGGAAAAATCATTTAGATGAAGAATCATTTACAGCTCTCCTTAATTGCTATAGCCAGCTCACTTTGGAGCTCAGCAGCATTACAGAAGAGAAGCAATACCATCTATCAGTGAAAAGCTTATCTCCTTTCAAAATCCTTTATTTACCACTGCTCCAGACATTCTATAAACAAGTTCAACTTCGGCTGGAGTTTTCTGCATTTATTTTCCTGCCAGAAGTACCATTTTTGGAAGAAAAAAAGAAAAAAGTAAACCAGTACAATCTAGCCTCAAGTTCCATATGTTTCATAGATGGAGTAGCTGTCCTCTATGCTCCAACAAAACACTGCCTGAAGACAACTCAGCAACACCAGAACCAATATGGTCTAAATTTGGCTTAGGTTGTAGACCTAAAAAAATAACCCACAATAGCAGGAATCAGCTGCCATGACTCTGCTGTTAAAGGCACAGAGAGGCTTTGGTGGCCTGCCTGGTCTCTTTGCTCAGGATGAACTGAAGCACATACCTGGGCTCAGTTTGGCTTCTTCACAATTGCCTAGAGGAACATCCCACCCATGGGCTGTCCCGGGTGGCCTCCTTCCCGCAGGCAGCACAAGGACATATTGCAACCTAAACATTAATTGTTGTGGCAACGCTGGCAGCTGATCACCAGCCACTGCCTCTGCCAGTGGGTCCTCCCTTGTCAGATGATGAAGGTGTATCTGACCTGACAGAGAGGGATGCCCTTCCTACCCCAGGAGAAAACAACACCTGGGATAACTGAGTAAGCAGCCTGCTCTGTGTTCAGCTCCAGGGAGCCCTGGGAAGGGTGGTGGTCAGGGAAGGGAAGGCAGCCGGGAGTGCCCTGGCAGCCACATCTGGCAGCCATCCCACCCAGGCACTCTTGCCCTCACCCAGAGGCACGACTGTGGCAGAACAACTACGCCTGCACCTTGTGCCCGCCGCTCCCAAAGCCACATTCAGTGTGGGCTGTGGGCACAGGAACACCACCCTGCCCGACCCAGCCGCTGGGACACAGTGAAACAGTAGTATCACGCTCTCTCCGACTGCTCAGCAGAGGCGGGCGACCCCTAACAAAAGAGCCAACAGATAAATGACAACCACCCCATTGCCCCCAAGCACTCTGTGAGCTAAAAAGCCAGGAACAAATCAGACCACTCTGTCACCGGTTCCTATAATAAACACAACTTGTTCCCATGCTGCATTACGAATACCAAGCCTCACTACTGCACTACAGAGGTACATTCATTATTATTTCATGCCTGTTTCACAGATAGGGAAAGCAAAGCAAAGAGAACATTTTCAGAAGCACTGGCTTTTACCTTGCTGTCACTCTGGGGATGCCCAGCTGAAGGCACTGAACCACAAATACTCCAAAGCAAACACATGTAAAGAAATAAAGCAAAACCAAACCCAAATTAGCCAGTTTCTGGATTGTAGGTCAGAACCACACTACTGGCCAAAAACACAGGCTGCCTTAGCGCTCCCTTCTCACAGTAAGCAGGTTATTAGGAAAGCTTCTGTCAGGAGACTTCAGAAGGGAAGCACACAAGGAGCCAGGTAACTTTTCTAAAAGGCAGGAACATCACTCCCGTGTAACTGTACAAGACTTCATCTCCTGGTTATCAGCATCTCTATCAGCAGAGCCCCGCTTAGCCACCTCCCTCCGAAAGGCACTTTGAGATGCAAGGTGCAATATGCATGTAAATTATCATTAAAGTATCCTCTCTTTCACTGGGGCATTTTCAGATTGGGTCTGCTGTTTTAATGGGTTGCCTCCCAGGAAACTGACTTCACCTGTAATGACACAGTGAATGCTAATGACTAGTGTTTAATTGGGGCAGTGTTAGTAAAATTTTGCTTCAGAGGGATTCAATTTAGCTGGTGCCAAGGGGTTAAGTGATTAATCAGATGTTAAATAGTATGTACTTCTCCCATTCAAACCTACACCCACTGAACTTAATGAGAGTTTTGTCACTGACACTAATAGAAGAAGGATCCTCCTCTTAGTACATAAGTTCCCTAATAAACACTAAGGAACATACTCTGTACTAGGAGATACTCAACCTTGGTTAAGGGTAACAGAATTCTGACCATGTGGTGCTGAACAGTCCCTCAGCATGGAAAGCGTTTGGTGGGAGAGCGCTCTTTGCAAAAACAGCATGAACGAAGTATTAGGAGACATTAAGCATTACTTAAAAAATAACTTAATCTGGGGAAGCCAGTTAAGATTGCAAGCTCAAATACTATGCTGATTCTTTGCCCTTTGGCTTACACCATCACTCTTTTTCCCCCTTCTTTCTTTTATAAATGATTACAAAGTACATTCTTGAATCCAAAATAAGCACCAGTGAGACAAGTGCTCGAGCTACAGGGTTCTGTGCTGACTCCTACAGTGCCCAAGCAATCACAAGGACCACCACGTACAGCTCACTGCAAGAGAAAGCTCTCCCATCCGCTGGCATACAGCTGCGTAAAATCTCCACTGGAATCAGCTGTGAAACCCAATTCACAGGAAGGCTCTGTGCCTTCAGCGCTGCCCACCAAAAGCACTCTCAGCTCAGGCATCATCCAGGCACACACTGGGGGAGCCTAGGCTTGGAGCAGCCCTGGCCTGGGAAATCTTAAGCAGCTGATGCCCCCCATATTCCCAGTTTCAGTTCCCCCGCAACTCTACACTTTTGCCAGCACAATTGTTTGTGGTCGGGTGGCAAATCGAATTGAGCAACTGAAATTGCCAGATTTATAAAAAGGAAAATAAATCACACTGCACCCTTTGGTACCCTTCTATTTGCTGATGAATTCTGAGCCTCCATGTGACACCACGGGGATATTCTTGAGGTATTAAAAATTCGAGGGGAAAACAGGGAGAGCCTCACAGTCAGAAAGTTCCATGTGAGTTTTTGAACAGAACTCATCACCACGTGGACCTTAGTTAACCATAAAAATCATCACCTTTCCCTAAACTTCTGTCCCTGTCTCCCTTTGAGCTTTTGCCCTCCTATAAGCTTTTGCCAAGATGTTTACACTCTCCCTGTGCCTCAGTTCTCCCACCTGGGGGAGGAGATGTGAGGCCGTAAGGATCACTTGCCAATCCTATAACGAGTGCCAACCTCATGTTAGTATATACAATAATATAATCAGCTAACTTCTATGGCTCAGGATCAGAGGAACAGGTTTACTACCAACATAGACATCCCAGCACCTGGGATGAAAAAGGTTGTCCGAATATGACAACCACAACAGATGTCCCTTCCTGACCCACCTCGGAGTCGAAGCCCTCAGGCGCTTTCAGACTGGAGTATGCCACAAGCCCGAAGCCTGTTGGTTCACACAGGGAGTACGCTGATACCCTAAGTTGTAACAAACACTGAGGGTCCAACCTTCACACTCACCTCTGACACCCAAGATCTTTCTCTAACTCCAGCGATGACTCCTCTCTGCAGCTTTAGACTCTTTCTGCAGACGCTTAACTTCCTTGCCACAACAGCACGGTTGGAGTTACTGGGTCTATTTGCCATCAGTCAGGCAAGCACACACCCAAGCGTTGGCAAGATCAGGATATTAGCATTGGGTTTCTCCTCTCTCGGAGGAAGAGAACGTAAGCAAGCACACGTACTTGCCGCAAAGCAAGCATATATCAATATACAATCATACATACATACTGATAAGTACTTGACACAAACAGAGATATTACTGTAAGTTCATGTTGATTACCAGTAGTTAAATATATACCAAAACTTCACCTCCTTTGAGCTTTCCTAAATCTTATTGGAGCACTTCTCTAGTAAGGCGAGATGGGGAGACCATGCACTTCAGCAGCTCGGGCAAAAACAAAGCAGCAGCCTTCACTCCCTCTGCTGAAGCTGTGGTTCATCACCTCAGTTGCTGTGGCATTTACTGCACGCAACCTTGATTCGTATTGCAGGAGGAAGGGAAAAAACAAATATATACAAAATACATCCTCTATCACCACTGCTTCCAGTTCACAGGCTCCTAATGAAGCTCTGCAGCACGCTCACAGCACAACACTTGGCTACTTTTCAGAACAACACGGCAGCTTAGCACCAAAGTCGGAGTACGGTGAGGAGCTTGCTTCTCTGCCCCGACCTCATGCTCTGCAAGCTGGGCTGACATGCTACAGAAATCATCACTCGTATCTGTATAATCACACTACCATTTACACAACACCTCTTAAATCCAGCTGCTGTTTGCAACCACCTCTAACTCCTCCTGGATGAAACAAGCATCCAGAAAGCAATGGCAGTTAGAAAAACCGAAGAGAAAATTACCCTGAATGGTTTGACTAGTGAAGAAATGTTATTGTTGGAAATTCACACTTTGGTCTGAAGATATGTACTTTCTGTGTTTGAAACTAATAAAACCATCACCAGAAAAGCCGGCGGCAGTAGTTTCTGTTCTCTGACAAAGATAACTGCACGAGCCGGCATGTAAACAAACTACACACTGGAAAATGAAAAGAAGTTCAGACCATGATCTTTAGAATCAGTCGCTTCAAAAACGCATCAGATTCCCAGTATCTGCCTAAACATAATGAAAATTTGGCATTTAATCATTTCAAGACTCAAACAGAAATTTGTCTGCACCTCCTCCTGCTATGTAGCACAAATCCCTTACAGATGATTCTGTAACATACCTTAGTGAGGCTAGGGAAGGACCAGCTTTACTATTCCCAAAATCAACAGCAGCACTATCACTGACTTCAGTAAGAGCAGAAGTAAGCCTCGTATTCTCAAAACAACACACATTGGAAACAAGGAAACACAACTCGTTTGACACCACTTCTTCATGGCATGCATTTGTAATCTTCTGTCCAGAGAACACATCCTACCTTTCCAAAGGATTTACTAATAAAAACAGTAGTTACACTTCATTTTGCATACATATACGGATCTGCTTAGTTAATTGTACACGTTTTGCCAGCACTAGCATTTTGCCACCCTGCAATGCGCATACAATACCCCATTATCCAATTTGCCCATCTGTGTTATGGAAAGTTCAACTAGACTCCCTAAGCCATGAGACTTCACAGGACACAGGCCTGATCACATTTAACCCAGCAAGAGAAAATACACCCACAACTTTTCAAACTGAGGTCACAGCATATAGAACATAAGACTCCCACCATAAATGTACACGCATTGCAAACAAAAAACCATCATGGTGAATAAATACGTGTTTATTACAGGCTCTTCCCCTTAGAGCCTGGAAGTCACCTTTTCCTTCCAGTCAGGGAGAGACAACTGCTAAAGCACTCTTAACTCGGGCAGAGTTACTAGTGAGCAGGAGGGAGATTCCTGGCTGGCAGCAAAGCAAAGCGACTCCTGCAGAAAGCGCACGATTGGAACGAGACGGAGGGGTGAGGGAAGGAGAGAGGAAAGCACTATTTCTAGCAGATAGGAAGGGTCGGGACAAAAAAGGAAACTCAATTTTGTTTCCATTGTCTCAGCTTTACACCGCCTCCACTTAAAACCAGAAACTTCATGGGGCAACCCGTTCTTCAAAAGGCCAAGCCATGGAGAAACGGATCCCCCAGGCCCTGGCAGCACGGGGCAGGGCCGTGCAGCCCCGGCTCCCCTACCTGCTGATGAGCGAGTGATAATAGTAAATGCAGTGAGCAAAAATTAATAACATGGGCATTACTAAATAAAGACAGAAAAGGAAAGCAAAGGAAATCCCACATCCCCGTGCTGGTGGAAGCAGCAGTGGCTGCATGTCCCCGACGGCTGGAAACTTTCTGTGAAGTTGCCGTCGGGGGCCGTCGGGCCACCAGCCCCGCGGGAGAGGAGGGGAGGACGGGCAGGGCTCAGCGGCTCCATTTCAACCTCCCGTCCCGCCTCCAGCTCCTGCCGTGAGGAACCACGCCACGAAATCTCGGCCGCGGCGGCTCTGTCCTGCATGTGTCCCCGGGGGGGGGGAGGTAGGATGGGTGCACCCCGGTGAAAACCGACGGGAGCCGCGTCCCTGTGTGCTCCCCGCCCGCCTCCACCGGGAGCTCCGCGCTGCCTCGGCCGGGGACTGCGCGCTGACAGGGGTCGGACGGACACGGGGATGGAGCTTTACCTTGATGCAACACTGAGCAGGAGCCTCAGACATCTCTCAGCAGGGAAGCGGCGAAGCCCGGCGGGGCGGGCGGACGGACGGACGGGAAGTTCTCGGGCTTTCCCCACTTTCCGCTCCTCTCCCGGCCCGTCCCCTCAACGGGAAGTTTCCACCGCCACCATGGCGCGGCCCGCGGAGCTGCCCGGGGGAGAGGCGGAGTCCCCCCCCGCCTCCGGGGTCCCCTCCTCAGCGGTGCCGGTGCCGCCGTCCACCGCCTCCTCCGAGTGAGCGCGATCGCTCCCGCCCCGCAGAGCGCGACTGTGCGTGTGTGTGTGTGTGTGTATGCGTGTGTGCGTGACCGCGCGCGCTCTGCCCGCGTGCGGCGCGGGGGGAAATGGATGTGGGAAAAGGGGGGGAAAGAGGGGGAAGGGGGAAGAAGGGGCGGCGCTGCCGTCGCGGCCCCGCTCCCCTCCCGGCGTTTTCCTTCCTGGAAGACAGAAACCGAAAGGCGGCGGGGGAAGGGCCGGGCGCTGCGCCCCGCCCCGCCGCCGCTCATTGATCCGGACTTTCGGGGCCGAAACTGACGTGGATTCCCGGCACCCCGCACCGCCCCTTAAAGGGCTCGCTTCGCCACGAGCAGCCACCACCTTCGCGGAGGGGCGAAGGAGAAGGCGGTGGTGCCGGTTGCCCCATCACAGTGGGCGCCCTCGGGTGCCGAGGCGGGGCGGCCAAAGCGGAGGGAAAGCTGGAAGGGCGCAGCCGCGTCGCGTCGGCTCAATCAGGTGTCGTTTGACGCCGCGGGCCCTTTAAATGCCGCGCTCCGGTACCGGCTTTCAGCGGCGGAGATGGGCAACGGGATGAGCGAATGTGGCTGGCGGGGAGGGGAGGGATGGCAGCGGGCGGAGCGGCGGCTCGCGGGCAGCACAATGGCCTTTGTTCCATTTGTTCTATCGCGGGAGCGGCCCCTTTAAGAGCCCCGACCAGGAAATGAGGCTCGGGTTACGGCGGGGCACGGGAAGTCCGGGGCGGAAGCATTGCCGGCCGCTGTGGTCCTGCAACCCCGCGCCCGGTCCGCTGCCCCACAGGTCCCCGCGTCCCGTCGGTGAGCCCCTACCCGGCGGAAGACGGCCGTCCCCTCGGGGAAACGTTCTGGAGCCTGAGGCTCTGCCCGTGTTTAGAGCCCGGGCCGGGTGGCACCAGCGCGGAGGTTCAGGTCGGGGTTGTGTCGCCCGCAACTTATGGGGTGCATGGTATAACGTGTGTTGTTTCCAGCTGCAATGGAACAGCGCTGTTCTTCTCCACTCTGTGGCCCCTGCGGGCACAGGAGTGGGTACAGCCAGAGCCCTCGTGACGGGGGGTGGGAAGAGGGGTGGTGGGGAAGGCAAAAAATGGCTTGTCCCTCTCTTCATCTAAATCTCTCTTTGTGATTTTAGAGAGAGGTTTTGGTGTCCTGGTTGCTTTTTGGATGCACCCATTTCATTGCAAGTTGGGAACATGTGTGAGAGCACAACAGCCCTGCTTGTACCCGTGTCACTGACAGGCAGAGCAACCTCTGGAGCGTGCTGGAAGGATGCTGGGCCTTGGAATACAACGGGCACAGCATCACATTCAGTGATTCAGTACTACTGAAAATAGCAGATGAGAGGCACTCCTACCATGGTGTTTTAAAGCAAGCCTCAGCACATACATGGCATTTGCTTAGCTGTGGCACGCTTGCATCAAATGCAGAGCTGCTTCATCTGCATGGCCCAAAGGCTGGACTGCTGGGGTCTCCTGGTAGTCCCCTCTTGGTGGGCTACTGCAGGCCATTTCCCAAACAGGACTGACTCCCCACAGCCTCTTACAACTTCACAGTGGCTAGTCACTGAAATGAAACGAGGAAGACGGAGGGAAGGTACTATTCCTTCTCAGCCTAGCAACCAATGACCTTTTTTTAACACAGGGCCAACTCAGTAATAAAGGATTCATATTTACTTGTCTTCCCTCAGCATGGCTGAACTGCTGGAGTAGAGTCGCTGCATTTCTATCACTTTTACAATGCCGCTCTCCCCTATTATTCTCTCTGCTTCATCACTATGATGTTTTCCCTTTCTACTTGCACCATTACCACTCCCTTTCCCAAGTGCTGAGTCATTATTCTGTATCTCACGGCAAGTTTGGGTTATTTTGTGATTCTTTATGTTAAATGCAGAAATCAGAGATGGAAAAGACCTGCTAGGTCATCTGTTCGCTCCCCTGCAGGTAAAGGATTTGCAGCACATGCTAGATTGCTCTGTCCGCTTTAGTTTTAAATGCCTCAGGTAATGGGGCATTTCTTTTCAAGACTCTTTCTTTTCAAGACTATTTCACACTCCAGCAAGTCCCATGGTCAGGAAGATATTTGTCCTATATTTTCATTTGTCCAGTTTCACCCAATTACTCCTGGTTATAACCAGGACTATTGTATTGTACTACCCTAAACAAATTTTCCCCTCTCTGGCTCTTTGTACCTTGCACCCAGGTATCACTTTTTTCCCTAGCTGTTGCCATTCCTTCTTTTTATCTCCTTTGATTCATCAGTCCTTGCTGCCACTTACTTATTGTCATTAGTCTTCTCTAATTCCCATTCAATTGTTCATCTCAGCCCACAGATGACCACACTTAGGGACATGTATCTGCCTGATCCTTTGTGAATGCAGCCAAAACCCCATCATTGTTTAGTTTGTCTCCGACCTGCCTCAGAAGCTTACACAAAATTTGCCACCTGCCATTGCCCTGGATCAGAGCTGATCCTGTTACTCCTCAGTGTTCTCTCTTGCAGTGCAACTGCAATCTCTTTTTCTCCATGGAGACTGTGGTGAAGCTACGTGCCCCAAGTGTTTGTTTGTCTGCCTGGAGTTTCAGCATCTGTTCTTTCCTGGGTCACTGATAGCTGCTGTTCCTCCCACTTTGATTAATGGCCATTACAAATACAGGCCAGATCCATCTCTCAACCAGTGTGAATGGTTGCAAGTACCTGTTCAAGTTCATAGCCTGGTTTAGAGCTGTTCTCTTTCAGCTCTTTCCGCTCTTTTTTTCCACTACTCCACTAAATGTGAGGGCAATGGATGGTGACTAGAAATGGTAGGGAGATAAACAGTGAATGTGTAGGGAAGGACACAGTCATGAGTGCAGTACCTTTCCAGCCAGAAGTCAATCCCATTGAAGCTGCTGTAAGAAAACGTGGCTGGACAAAACATATCACACCACCTTGCCAACAGAAGCAGATATGCCTCAACCATGCCAACCAGGTGCTAGCCACAGCGACTGGAGAGCATCTTTAAACCCTTTGAACAAGGAGGGCCAAAGTCCTTGTAATGTCTTAGCTTGCTTCTACCCTTGTTTCTCTGACCTGGTTTCTCATGGTTCCTCTCATTAGTTCTGTCTCTTGAGATGTCATGGTCCTGGCTGCTGCACCTTACAGGAGAAGAAAACTGCTACCAAATCTCCTGGTGAGCAGGATGGTCCGTGGCTGCAGGGCAGTTGCTCTGGAAATTTGAGGAAAAAGCTTTTCCAGCATCTCCCTTTAAATCCGCACTGCGTAGAGATTGCGCAGAATGGAAAGGAAGTCCATTAGCTCGCATTAAACCTTGAGCAGGCTCCCAGTTAGCTTCCTTCCCTCTCACCTAAAGGCTACTGCTTAGGTTATCTCCAGGGAGGACTTTTTAGTTAAAAGCAGGATTTACCACCCCACAGAGCCACCTGTCATCAACAGCCTAGCCAGTAATCCCCTAACTTTCTGCTGGGGTAGTTGACGGTCAGGCAAAAAGTAACCGTACTCCTGCCTGTGAAGTGAGGCCAAGTCCCTGCCTTGCTTAGGGCTCTCCCAGGAAAGGAAGATGGGTGGCATGGTCGGGGACAGCAGCAGGATGAGAAAAAACATAGACAAAAGTGTGTTCTTCCTCCTCATAGAGGCCTGAAAATCTGGCTTTGGATGCTTGTGTTTTCTGGTCTAGAATTTGTCCCTAGAGCAAGCCCTGAGGAAAAGAAGGCAAACCAGCTTTTCCTTGGGACTTTTTCATTTTCTGTCCACAGAGGTGCATCTGCATACTGCCTTCCGCTGATTCTCTGTAACCTGGGCCTCTTTTACTGCTGTGAGACTCCCAGTGTTTTCCTAGCTGCCCTTTCTCAACAGCTAGTTTAGTTTTTTTCATATGTCCCTGAAGGATGTTGGAGCCTTCTTCCCGAAGGAGTTAGACACTTGGGAACCTACACCCAGCCGAAAGCCAAGGTTTTCATTTCTTCTTCTGTGTACTGGTTTTCTAGTTTCAGCAGTGTAGAACAGTACCTCAGACATTTGCAATAATTGTTGACTTCACCTTGGTTTTATTAAGGAGACTTTGATCATGGTAGTGTTTTTTTTTTCCTCTTAGTGTTTGCAAAAGCACTCTTTAGTTCCCAATGCCCAGATATCATTAACTCATCCTGTTTCTCTGCTGTTATCTTTTCCTTCCCTTTATCTCCCCCCCCCCCCCCCCCCGCACAACCTTTCTCACTTCTTTAGTGCTTGATTCTTTGCTTAGTTTGTATTGCTAGTTTAAATTTCGTCTTCCAATGTTTGAGCAGATACCTGTAGTCCCTTGATATGACTTGATGGGTCTGCTGACATTACTGAGCCTCAACAGAGATACTCTTCCAGCTTGAAGGACAGGATCAAGCTCTTAAGGAACAAGACACAGTAGGAAACAGTAGTAAATTGCAAGAACATGCAAGGGTACATTGATGTTAGCAGGCAACAGAGTTTTTGTCCTGAGGACACCGCAGGAAATCCAGGAGCGCTGGTGCACAGAAGTGCAATGGAAATGATCCCCATTGCACACTTAGCCCTATGATTCTTTTTCCCTTATCAAATTTGTTTCTGAACCCAAATTGCATTTTATGGCCCTAGTTCATGTAAGAGCCTAATCTTTGAGATTCAGTGGTCCTCTAAATGCTCAGGGTTGGCTCTAGGAATAGCATTTGCACCAGTATAACGTTTTTGGGAAAGGGTTTGGTTTTGTTGGGTTGGTGTTTATTTGTTTAAATCAAAATAGCAATATTAGTGCATACCCTAAAGCTGCAGGCATTTATTATAAAGATACGTATACAATTTACGTAGGCACTCACATAGCTTTTCTATTTCAGAAACCCACAATAGTCACAATGGAAATGCCAAAATCCTGGTACGACACCTATTCATACAGCAGCAAAGAAAATAACCCTGATCATACTTGATGCTCTAAGCTATGTTATCCTCACACATCATCATATACTGGATTATTTTGAATCATGTAGTGTATTGCTTCTGTAAATAAGAGAAGCATTTTTCTACCACTGTGACTATTCTTTAAGGGGAAAAGGGAACTGTACTGATTTAACTCCTCTTTGTTGTTCAAAGCAGTGCGGTGTCTTCTGAGAGACAAGTTTATAGTCTTGTTTGAAGAGCAGACTTCATTGCACAAGTCACTGCTTAGACATGTATTGGCAGTGCTACTCCTGGTACGTACTTTCAAGTTGCAGCACATGAAAATGAGGCAGTGAGTGGCCCTGACAGAGCTCCTGAGAGCACTAACTCCAGTGACACCAACCCTGCAATGGCTAAACCTGACTATCAGGTTGGGCTAAATGGTGTGGGACTATAGGCCCCTCTCATACCATGAGGCTGTTACAGTCAAGTCGTTTTCTATCTCTTCTAGTGTTCTGGTTACAGTATGGTGCCACAAAGCAGTTTCTAGGGCTAGCACTCTGCAGAAGTGCCTCATCCCACATTGCTATGCTGTGCAGGTGATAGCATACCCTCCTTTGGCCATGCCAGCAGCTGCCTTTAGAACTGTGAAAAGCCACAAGGAGTATCTCTGTGTGTGCATCCCTGTGTTTAAAGCCAGCTCGGTTCCCCTCGCTGTGGTTCAAACAGGTGGAGACTGGCAGGGATGGCTTAAACTGGACTCTTATGGTCCCTCGAAGCAATAGATGTACCTTCTCCCCTCATCTTATCCTAGTAGCCCTGTTGCTCACTACAAAAGCAATGAGAGGCTTGGCCAAGCACTGCTTCTTGCCCTGACACTATAAAATCTTGCCTTGACAGAATGTGGAAGGGCTGCCATGCATGCGAAAGCCAAGGGCTAAAATCAGGGGAACTCTGCTTTTGGCTGGAGATGGGCAAGGCCAGGCAGGCTGTATTGGAGGCTCTTCAGAGGAGGGAGAACATGTCCTGAGCCTGGGAGGACTGAGAGGAACAGAGGGAAGTTTGCTGGGGAAACAGCAGTAGCAGGAAACTGCAGATGAGCTGGGGTAAGAGGCTGGCATGCCCCTGGTGAAACCTGCCTGCTCATGTTCTGTTACTGGAAAGCATTTTAAACAAAACCAGAAAATCAAAGCTGAAGGGACAGAGCTCAGATTCTGTGTCAGGCAAGTCCCAATTGATTTACATTCTGCGTGTACTCTGGCTGGGTTTTACTTCTCCAGTTCACTCTCCTCAGCTGCAGAGGTGAGCCAAACTTTTCTCAACCCTCAATCCTCTCTATTAGTAATATTTTCACAGGTCCCCCGCCTCCTCCCTCCTTTTTCAGCATCATTTTCTCCATGGGGTGACAGGATTACAGCTCCATTCGGAGCTGTGGTGCACATTCTGTCATCCACGTCATTGTAACTCTATCTTGCTGGCAGTAAAAGAGTGACACAAATTGTTTTCCTGCCAGATAAACATTGTCTAGTACATTTAATGCTCATAATCTAATGTGAGGAATAACATTATATGAGCAACAGCAGTCAATCTGCTTACAATGATTACCCAGTATTGCTGGGGGAAAAAAATGGGATACTGCTGCTCCAACCGTGTGGAAGCTCAGCACCTTTCTGCTCAGCTCTGCATCCTCTGGGGCAGGGGCTTACAGCAGCATGACCATGCAGCTGCCAAGCTGATGGGCTGATGTGGAAGCTTGGAAATGGAAAAGGAGCTCAACTCAAGGCTGAGTGAGAGTAGTATGTGCTCAGCAAATGGCAGAATGAAACCCTTGCAAATGGGAAAAAAACAGCAGTGTGAGTACAGCTAGTTGTACAGAATTGTGATTTATCTGCTTTTATTTTCAGTAGTTCCAGTGGCATCATGATGTAGGATTTTATAGCCTATTAAATCATGCCTGACGTTTATGGATATAGTTTAGAGTGCATGCATTATGGATAGGAAGTGGCCTTCCTGTGGCTGAGCAGCAGTTTCCACTTGCAGGTCTTACTCCATCCTCACACCCTCTTACAACTTTAGCTCAGAAACTGCCAAATACACCCCAAAGACAGATTTTGGCCAAGAATACAAAAAATTAATATTTCTGTTCCCATTGAGGTCATTCTGATTGCTCTGATCTAAAATGGTCTTCATTTCTTCTGTTGTCTTCCATTTCCAAGAGCAGGTCCACATCCAGAAGGGTTAACTGCAGCCTCTTCAGGCACTGCATGTTCTGCAGTCTCCATGAGAGCGAACAGATCACTCTGTCACAGGAAAGAGGTGGTAATCAGCCCAAGTCACTGATGAGCTTTTTTGGGGTGTGTAGGCGTAATTAAGACTGGAAATTTGAGCTGACCCCAATATTAACTTCAGAGATGAACTGAGAGTAGGCACAGAGGTGGATGGACCTGGGTGCCAAGGCCTGACCTTGTTGGGCTCAACTCTGCACGGGTCTCTGATGGCTACAGAGGGCCTCCAGCCCCTTACTCTGGATTTCAGCTTTAGGACTGCTCTTGGCAACATAAATCCAGTGAGTTTTGTGTCCTTTTTGGGGGCAGCATGCAGGGGCAATATGTTAATAAAGGGGCAATTGGGTAATGGTATGGGTGGTGCCGGAGGACCAGACCATGGAGCCCCCATGGGCATGCATGGGAGGACAGAGGCGATGGGCTCCGGATGCATTGCTCTTTGCCTTCTGCAGCCTATGGTTCATCACTTGGACAGTGGCGGGATGGCAGCATCACCGCTGCTGCCCACCCAATATCTCATCTACCACCCCTTCCCATCCTTACGGGCAGACAGCATCTCGCTAGACAGACCTGTCTTTGTGGCCACTGCCTGAGGAAAGCAGAGGCCAAGTCTTGGATTGTACCAGTTGAGACAGGCTGAGAGGGCAGCCAGGAAGGAGGAGGGAGGGTGGCTTGGACAAGTCCTGTCAGCCATAGCAGAGGGAAAGAGAAGAGCAAGCCAATGGGTGAGGATGGTGGAAAAGGCAGACAAGAAGAGAGGAGGACCAGGATTTAGGTTCAGGAGAGGGCTCACCAGCAATTTCAGGAGAAGAGAGAGGAAAGAGTGATCAGAGTGGCTGGATAGGTGATCTTGACGGGAGGGGAATTCAGCCTCCCTGCCTGTTATCCAGAAGGAATTGCTCACAGCCAGGGAGACTCCACTGTGTCAGAGGACTATGGCACAGGGACCTTTGTGACCAGCAGAAGGGATATTTTGGCTGCTGGGGGAAAACAGTTTTATATGCCAGGGCCTGAACTAAGCACAGATTTGGGTGGTCACAGCTACCACTGCAAGAGATGAAGACACATTTCACTCTTGGATAGCATCTTGCAAGTGGTAATTAAATTTTTACAATACCCATGTGAGGTAAGTGTGCAATTGCGGCTCCTTTTTTACAGCCAGGAGAGGAGAGACGGTGAGCGGCTTGCCGAAGGCCAGGCAGTGACTCAGGGGTGGTGTTGCCATCACCAACCAGGAGCTCCCAGTTCCCAGCCCGCCCGCAAACCGCGGCCGTGGCAGCAGCATGACAGGCTCCCTGCTGAGACGAAAGTGAACTGATTTCTCAAGAGCTTTGATGAAAGAAGGAAGGTTAGAAATAGCCTAAGGCTGTTTCTAGAGAAAGTGTCAGAGCTGAGGGAGAGTTTCAGAGGAGGGCAGCAGGAAAGGGGATGGTAGTGGAGTAACTGTTGGTAGGAGCGGCTATTAAGGGAAGGGAGCTGACAAACCAGAACCCAATGACAGAGGAGGAAAATGGGTCAATAAAGAGGGTAGATTTTCTTGAGAGAGGTGTAGGGGAGAGGAGAGGAGGCAGCAAGAGAGGGAAAAGTGGTGATAAGGGCATGGGGAAGGAGAAAAAACATCCAGCAAGTGTGCACGGTGGTGGTTGAAAGCTGTTGTGTTAGGAGGCAGACAAAGAAGTGCCACCGAGTATGGGGTCTTACAGTGCCTGGGCAGTTATAATCATGCTACTGTCTCTTGCACAGCAGCTGGAGATCCTGGAGCTCTCAGCAGAACGGGATAAACATCGTTAACTTTGTTTCACGTACAGGAGAACTGAAGCTCTGAGCAGCAAACTGTCTTGCTTATGGTAATGCAGTAAGGCCAACACATTGTTCTGGTTTAAACTATTATGATAAATGCAACTTGAAGTAGGAGTAGGACATACATGGATACACAGTTGTCAGTGGCATAGGAGAGAAGAAGAGAGGAGATGACTGATGTCAGCAGCCCAACTATTTTTTGTAGCTCTAGAAAACATAACATCAAGTAAAATGACAGGTTGAGGCTATGAGCTTTGGATCCTCTGTGCTTTAAACTACAAGCTAAGGAATACGTGTCTAGGCAGACACACCACTGTATGCACACGCGCATATATATCTCTGCACACAATAGCCCTGATGATAGCACTAGTGTGGTCTGTGCCCTTAGACAGGTTATTTCCTCAGTTTCCTTCCTTTCGGCAAAATTAAGGTAAAAATTTGTACCCACAACTATAAAATGGAGACATATCTGTGCTCCACAAGACTTACACAATGCCAGGTATTCTTAGGTTCCCAAATGCTTTGAGATAGGAAGAGATATAGACTCAACTAGGCTAGACTAGAATATTACAGTTGGAAAGGACCTACAGTTGTCTGGAAATGCACGTGGCCACCATACTGGTGAGGTTATTTGTCTGCAGTCATTATGTGCCACAGTGCAGAAACCATATGTCTGTCAGCCTCTGGCTGCCACACCAGAAGCAGCAGCATCTGAAAAAGCAGAAGACCAGAAAATGACCACCAGTGTTACCAGTGGATTGCACTGTTTGAGGTAGCATAGTGTTCTTAGGGCCTAGAGGGTGAGATGCTTTTGTAAAAGTTCCTCTTAAGTTGAAAAACCACCTCTCCTCACCTCTTCTTCCTCCTTTTTCTCACAAGAAATGAAGAAGCTGCTGCTGTTTTTACCTTAGTTTGAAGAGGGCAGAGAAGCCTCCTCCAGTATAAAGTGAAAGGAGAAAACCAGTGCAACACATCTGCTGAAGGAATCAGGAAAGAGCAGTATAAAAGATAGAGCCTATTTTTAGTAATACCCTTTTAGCAGTAAAGCTTCCACCATTTATTCCAACTTCACCACCTCTTCTTCCTCAGCTCCTCGGGAGCATCAGAGGCTCCTTTGCTCCACCTCTCCCTCCTCCTGGTGCAGAGGGCTGTGGCACTTGTGCTGTGCGGTGCTACCACCCTCTGGCCACCTTCAACACCACAGTCCTCCATCGGCAGGAGTGTCCTGAACTCAAGCCATCTGCCTTGTACATCTCTGCGGGATAACTCATGGAATCATAGAATAATAGGCTGGTTAGGATTGGAAGAAACCTTAAAGATCATCTAGCTCCACCCCCCCAAAAGCTGCCTTTCAGTGTACCCAGTAAAGAGAAACAGTGATTTACACCTTCTGATGCAGCTCTACACTACTTGTTTTGGCCTCTTGGTTTTGTAAAGAGGCTTCATATGGGTGAAGGATGTAAAGGTCATCACGTCCAAATGTGTTGGTCCTCCACTGGTCCAACACATGTTGCTGGTGAGTTCTTCTTCTGGTGACTCCTTGTTGCTGGTGAGTTCATCTCCTGGTGACTCCTTGTAAGGACGAACCAGCTGTCTTAGAATGGTGGCTAATTCCTACTTTGAGGACGTCCTTGTGAGATGAGACATTTCGGGGTCATTTTGGGATCAAAGTGTTAGAATGGCATTTCCCATAGCACCGTGAGCAGGACACTTTATCTTTCAGCATCCCAGCTGCACAGCTGTAAGATGCAGATTGCGCATCTTAGCTCTTGCACATGGATGATGCTATGATGAATTCATGAATGGTTTTGGTTGCATGAGCACAGGGATATAAAAATGACAAGTTGCATAGCAGTCCGTCCATGACTTTCTGTACTGGCATTACCGACACTGAGACTCTTGCAGAGCTGTTTATCAGTAGGGGCACCTTCTGCCCATCAGAACTTGCACTGAGACCGCTAGCTTATTTCCCAAGGAGCAGCAACAAGTTATGGAGTGGAAAGGACTGGAAGAGTATAAAGGATGTGTGACCAAAGCCCGAAGTACTTGGAATACAAGAACTATTTTGCATAGTTCTACTATGTCAGCAGACTGAACTGATTTTGCTGAAAATAAGCAATAATTTTCATAAAATATGAAAAAAACTTTTCATATTTTATGCATGAAGGTATGCAATGAAAACAGGCATACAGAGACAAATAGTCTCGTAAGCAAATAGTGGCTTCAAAATTCAAAGGGCATGTTCCAGTGTGATGCTTTTTTTCTGTGGCAACCAAACCATGGGTTCTTTTCAACCATTGTAGGACAAGAAACTCATGAGCATAAGTGACAAAGTGCTTTCCTGCAGAACTGTACCAGCTTTATAGCTCTTTAGGAGTGATGGAGGTTCACCCTGCCCATGTCCTGTTTGAAGGAGCAATGGAAGTGTCTGTTGTTCTTGATCATTTCCTGATTACAGCCTTTCCCTATAGGGGACAGCACACCCTTTTCTACAAGTGCTGTGTGTAAGGGTACAAGGAGGGCTTAGATTGTGTAGTGTTCACTAGGACTTCACTCAAACTCTTCACCTGCTCTCCAAAACCTCTTGGAAGGTGCTATTAGGTTTGTGATATTACACCCTGGTGACCATGTAAAGAACCTGGTGCAGTAAAATGCCAGAAATGGTCATTTCAGGCAGAATTTAGCTTCCCTGGTATGTCATTTAAGCCTATGTGTAGATTTTTCTATTGGTAGAGCAGTTCATCCTGGAAGTGGGTTTTGGGGTTTTTCCCCTTGGTGCAGTCACATTACGGTGCAACTTTTTGTGCGGACAGTAATGTTCCAATGTAAGCATCTCAATACTCTGTGGTCTGTTTTTTGCCTGATAACAGCTATATTTGCGTCAGTGTTTTTTTACAGGTGTTTGTAATATTAGAAGGCTAAACTACTGTCCCAGCAGTGGGGTAGTTAAAGTCCTACAATTTCCATGTATAGGCAACCCCCAAGTGCCAGCAATGCTACTTCATTTCTCAGGTTCAAAGTGGGAGGACTGTTTAGAGCTCCACTGTATCTTGTGAACAGCATCTCATTTTGTGGCAGTTGAGATGTTCTTGGGAAAAGGAACTATTCTGTTTTCCACACCAAGAATGGGGTGAATTTAAATTTAAAGCCACCAGTTTAAAGGGTGGCTACAAAGAACTCCGTTTTCACACGGAGTCACATGGAAAAGATGAGGAGTAAGGGAATAAGGGTGTAAGTTACTCCTGTGGAGAGTCTGATTGGACACGAGGAAAATCTTTCACAGTAAGAACAAATCTCTATGAGAATAACCTCCGCAGGGAAGTGGTGGATTCCCCAACACTGGAAACTCTTAAGGTTTGGATGGGCAGGGTGCTGGGACATCTAGTCTAGGTCATGCTTTGCCTAGAAAGGTTGAAGCAGATGATCCTCTTAGTCTATGATTCTGTGAAATGGGTCTAATCTAAACAACTGACAAAAGAAAGCAATGGAAATGGGGACTGGTCTATTACATTCCCCTTCTAGGCCTGGGAAAGTCTCTGAAAGCAGCCAATTTTCATGTGGTCACATTCAGACACCTCTCTTGCAGGTGGTGTGGCACTGCAGGTGGTGTGTTCCTCAGGAGGAATATAAAAACATAGGAACGACCATACTGGCTCAGACCAAGGATCCATCTAGTGCAGGATCTTATTTCCAGGAGGGTTCATGAGCAGGCATCGAGGGGAAAGTAGTGACAGGTAAAGCAGATGTGATTCACCCATTATTTCCCCCATTATTTCCCAGGCTTTCACTGTTTTTAGCTCAGACCATCCTTTGAATCTTATGCCATTTGTCGGTAACCCCCTATATACTTTTCTTCCAAGTAGCCAGCTAACTGCTTCTTGAGCAACTTTAAAGCTTTCACATGCACCACGTACTTTTGCAAGGAGTGCCACAGATTTACCAACAGCTGCATGACCGCCATTTGTTTGTTCCCAGCCTGGCCCCTAAAAGCATCATCTGATGGCCCCTGGCTGTCGTAACAGTAAAGGTAATGAAGAGTAGCTTTATTCACTCTGTCAATGACCTCCATGGTTAGTGTACTCCTGTGTTAAATCCCCCTGTCCTCTCCAGGGACACCAGAGATACTTCAGCATCCCAGTCTGCTAGGAGCAGGTCTCATTACCAAGCTTGCTGCACTGGAGAGACATAAGCACAAACACTAGCTCATCACTTATTGTCACTTCCACACTGGGCAGCCACTTGCACTGTGGGAAGCAAACTTATCCAAATGCAATGATACTTTTGTGCACAGTTGCTATTCTCTGTACTATGGCCACTGTACCATATATATGTTGTCTCATGTAAGAGTGTATATCTGAGAAGGTCCATCGTTCCCAACAGGTGGATGTGGATATCCTGCAGAAGATAATTATTTATTTAAAAATCCATGTATCTTTCCTCCTCCTCTAGAGGAGGCCCCTTGTATAGATGTGTAAATTTTGTATGCTAGGCTGATGTTAAAAATTGCTGGTACACAAATGTGTCTAAAGGGATCTCAGTGCATATCTGAATGCTAACCATGTTGCTCACAAATTTTTCCCCTTTGAAAAAGAGACAAGCCCAGTAGCATCTCTAACACTTCTCAAAAATAAACTACTCCTCTTTTCCTCTCATCTACCTTCCTGTCCATACCCAAGAGCTCATTTATTTAAGGAAGAAAAACAGACAAAAGAAACCACATCTTCTATGCCCACCATTTTGCAATGGAAATGTGCTTCACAAAATTAAAACCAAACAACCTTCAAAGCAGCAGCTCTTGACACATCAGAACTCGCCTTTCCCTTTCTCACCTCCACCCACAAGAGAGATCCTGGCTGCCTGCCCAGGTGAAGAGGGAGCCATGGCACACTGAGGTATCTTGCATCATGCTTTTCAATGGGCAACACTGGCATGCCACAGGCAGTGAAAAAGAACAAATTTCAAAGTTGAAGGAACTTTCCACAAGGACTGTACTTTACCTTTGGTTCCTCTCTGGGGACCAACAGCCATTGTGTGTCTTCAGGTGATGACATTTGTGGCAAGTAAATCTGTTGGCTCTCTATGCCAAGGTTTGACTGCTGCTTAAGCTATTTTCTAACATTAATGACATGATGCCTTTAATAATAAAAACCAAAAGAAATCCGCAACTTAATGATCCAGTAAAGAAGTTAATCAGTAAAAGATTTCCCATGGTACAGCTTACTTTCTCAGATGATGTGTGTTCCTTTTGGGAGACAGATGCTCTACTGCATTTATTGTATTTGATGGAAATTGCAACACCTATTTGTAACCAAGATAAGTGATTGGATTCTCTTGCTCTATGACTCTAAATCTCACACTAGCTGAGTGGGTAAAGACATGTATGAGGCTGAATGACACATCCCTGTGCTTCACAGGTATATATGTCTCCCATCAAAACCTGCCCAGGCACCAGAGGTAAAGAGGGCATGTCCTAGATGTCCCTCTTTGATACACCTTCCCACAGATGGATCTCCCAAGACATAGACAGTCCTTCCTTAAACTTCCTTACAAGCTGGAAAACTTCCGAGTATCTTTACAACAGAAGCAACACAATGGTTTGCCTGTTTTCCCAGTAGCTTGTGTAGTTTCTACAATACTTTTGTCTCCAGAGATCCCAAATCAGCAGGCTGCCTCCTATACTGATTATTGAGCCCCAAATCCGTCTAGCTGCCCATCAGCCAGCATGTCTGACTAATACAGCATAGAGGAAAGGATGGAGAAAATAGGTAAGTGGATAAGTGTTACAGTTTAAAGATACCAAATCTGTACTGAGGAAAGTGAAGAAAATCACAGGTCCGGGCTTCCTCCCTGAAAGCGTTTTCCACCAGCTGGTTCTATTTAAAATGCCTTGTTTGATGTCAAGTGCCACGTTATTATACACAAAAAAAAGAAGTAGCTGATTGAAAGGTTGCTTCCTAGTTTGTGTGAGACAGAACTCAAACCATCTAAAAGTCGAGAGGTCAGTGCCACGAATGCTTGATGAGTGACAAGACCTTCTGCAGTTTGCTTTAGAACATTTATTTTTATGGATAAGTGTGTGTGCTCAAGCAAGGAAAGAAGTTTCATTCCAAATGAAAATAAAATTCAGAAGCTGACTTTTATAAGATTTTTTCACCTCTTTTTCCAATCAAAAAAGATGAAAGAAGTGGGTGGGGAAAAACCAAAACTCAAAAATATTTATTGATTTAATTCAGCTGAAGCCATCAAGTGATCTAAATCAGTTGTGAAAATCAGCTGGTATTTTCAAAAGAATACAAATATCAGAATAAAATTTAGCTTCTCCTTTATGAAATAACACTTCAGCTTCTTGTGAGACCTCACTTGGAGTATTGTGTGCAGTTCTGCTGTCCTCAACATAAAAGGGACATGGAACTGTTGGAACAAGTCCGGAGGAGGGCCACGAGGATGATCAGGGGACTGGAGCACCTCCCGTATGAAGATAGGCTGAGAAAGTTGGGGCTGTTCAGCCTGGAGAAGAGAAGGCTGCGTGGAGACCTCATAGCAGCCTTCCAGTATCTGAAGGGGGCCTATAGGGATGCTGGGGAGGGACTCTTCATGAGGAACTGTAGTGAGAGGACAAGGGGTAACGGGTTCAAACTTAAAGAGGGGAAGTTTAGATTGGATATGAAGAAGAAATTCTTTCCTGTAAGGGTGGTGAGGCACTGGGATGGGTTGCCCAGGAAAGTTGTGAATGCTCCATCGCTGGCGGTGTTCAAGGCTGGATTGGACATAGCCTTGGGTGTCATGGTTTAGTGTGAGGTGTCCCTGCCCCTGGCAGGGGGGTTGGAACTAGATGATCTTAAGGTCCTTTCCAGCCCTAACTATTCTATGATTCTATGATTCTTCCAGAGGCTAAATGGCTGGCACCAAGGCCAGCAGAGTTCTATGGGACTCCCAGGGAGAAAGACATTTAACTGTACGTACAGGCTGCTGCAATGAGTGGATCTCTTTGGCAGTATAGAACTACCTTGTCTCAAAACTTGGCATTTTTAAATACAGATTGTCTATAAATCCTCAGTTTATAGATGGTTCAGTGACAGCAAATGGAAAAGAAGTTATCTCAAGCTGTTTGTAAAAAAGTAAGTTACATGGATCAGTGAAGACTCTCTTAAGATGTTGTCCTGGGTTCAGCAGTAGCAGTCATTTTTCTCCTTCTTAGTAGCTGGTGCAGTGCTATATTTTTGACTTTCAGCCTGGGAACAGCTTTGATAACACCGATGTTTTTAGGTACTGCTCAGTAATGTTTACTCTGACCAAGGACTTTCTGAGTCTCATGCTCTGCCAGGGAGGAGGGGAAGTCGGGAGGAAGCAGAGACAGGACATCTGACCCAAACTAGCCAAACGGGTATCCCATACCACAGCATGTCATGCCCAGTAAAAGGAGGCCATTTCTCTGTGCACTATTATGAATTACGTTTGTCTTTGGGAACCAGAGATAGGTTATGAAAGAAAATTCTGTATTCTGAAGTCATTTTCTGGAGAAGGAAAATCAAAACAGATGATCTTGTTGTGGTATTTTAATCTATTTTGCATATAAGTGACTCTAATTCGATGGCCTCCTTTAATAAATTTTATATTGTTATTCAGTCATTTAAATCATGCTCCTTGCCTGTCTACAGTCTGCTCTTTTCCCTCTCTCCCTCCCCCATGGATGTGATATCATCTTTCCTGGGGCAGAGGCATAGAGGAAAAACAGGAATAAATGTGCAGGCAAGAGCCACAGGCATAATGCTCCTGCAGGTGATGTCCTTCAGGACCATATCTACTGATATATCTTGAGCCTACAGTCAGCAAAGTTATGTTCCTGGCCATGTGATAGGACAGGAGCTGAGTCCCTCCACAGTGGGTCACTTTGGACCTGAGGAAGGTTTCTCATCATCCTGTCCCCCATGTGGGTCTGCCACTGCTCTGCATAGCTTCCAAGCCCATAGGCCACAGGTGGTGGGTCAGCCGGTCTCTGGTCACACCATGAGGTGGCTCCTGGGCAACAAGCAGAGAAGCAGCAGCAGTGGCTGCCAGAGTGGCTGATAAAACAGGAGCATGAATTCTACACTCACCTGGTTAGATTTGGTAGGTCTCTCTCCTTGAACCAGACCAGAGCTTTGAATTAATTGCTATGGCTCTCCCAACAGCAACACTGGTATTTGCCGGGGCCCTAGCTGGATTGCAACATGATAGATGTATGCATACCCTGATTCTATGGATAAGATAATTAGGAGATAGATCAGGCATGTGCATGTTTCATGTTCCATCAGAGTTTATGCTGAAACATGCCTATCTGTGGATCTCCTTGGCCTCTTTGTGCCCTGTGGAAAGCAAAAAATCTTTGATCTGAGCTCCAGGAGCTGGAGCAGTTTGAGATGCTCGTGCAGAGTGTGTGCTGATGCGGCGTGATGAAGATAGACAGATCCAAGGGCTGGCAATTCCATACAAAAATATCGTTATTACCTGGATGCAATGAGCCACAGTGGGTGAAGTGCCCAGCCAGGCAATTGTCCTCCAATTGGTGATGGACAGCTGATAAAAAAGATGGGAACAGCTCCCTGGTCTTTTCAAATAGGCACATGATTTTCAATCAGAACTGCCACTTTGCCCACTGCTGATCATAAATTCGTCCAATACACCTGGAGGCATTGGTCAACACCAGGGTACGTGCCCATACAACTGTCACAGTTTCATCAGCAGTGTCATACTACAGTGCCATCCATACCTCCAGGGCCCCAGAGAACACAAAAGCTTGGGGCTTGGTGAATTTGCACATGTAAGTTCACCTCTGCATTACAGCTTTCTCATAAAACACAAATGAGAACAGTGGTAAAGCAATTGAGCACGTATGGAGGAAAATGACAGCACGGGAGCTAGGTATTATCATTGTGTAGGAGAAAAGGTTTATTTTGTCACTCCATTTACCACCCTCAGAGACACGAATTCAGAACGCATACAAGCTACAATACAAGCAGGTCATATGATTTGAAAGGTGAAGGTGTTTATAAGGATCTGGCAGGTGTTAATGATGTCTTTCAATTGAAAAAATAAATCCTGGAAGAGAAATTGCTCGTTGAACCAGTCTAACAGCATTGATGTGTTCTAACCGCATTACTTTCTGGAGCTAGGTGTTACAAAATATAAAGTGCCTTGCTACTTTTATTTAGGAAGAGATCCTTATGAATGTGATAATCTTTTAAGGTCCAATTTTATCATATGATGTGCTTCAACCCATGTTTCCTATGTATGTTTCATAATGAGATTACCGGAGTGCAAATCTTCATGCAATTTAAATAAATAGTCTCTCAAGTGTCTGGCATTAGAATATATTGTTCTGTATTTCCCTACAGGCACTGATGTTGCATCCCATAATTGTAAAGTATTTATCTGTGTCTTATTGCAAGGCATTTGATTTGATTTTAAATAGGAGAGTTTCATCTTTTCTTCGTTTTGACCATCATATAACTTGGTTAATTACAATTTGTTTGATATTTTTTCTGCTCACTGCAAAAAGGCTTTCATTTAGTCTTTCACTTAGTATTTCAAAAGCACCCTATATGGAGTAGCCATTGGCACAATGCATGGCGCAGGCGGTGACCGAGCATAGAGATCACTGTCAGATTTATCTCATTAATCTTGTCTTTCCAGATTTCAATTTATATGATTTCCCATTCACACAATCTGAATGGTTAATTTCCATATTAATATTATCTGTTCTGACATCTGGATATTTCCCAAGTTTCCTAGCTCTACTGACTCATTCGGTACTGGTCAGTTCTTAACATGGCCAAGCAGTATTCAAAGTAGAAAAAAGCCATACCAACTTCAGGTGCCCTTTCCCTCCTCAAATGGGGTTTAGTTTTGCTGCCACCTTTGCTGGTGGACACTAACAAAAAAAAACATTCATTGCAATCAGTAGAGCTGGGGGCCTAAATCAGTTGTTCCCCTATCACTTTGTGCATTGAGAGAGAAAGATCTTGCTTTAGTCACTTTAGTTCATCTAGTCCTACCACAGGTGTCTGAAATGGGTCAGAGGAACAAGGGAATTATCTCTTTGTCTCTACTGACGATAGCAGGAGTTTAGGCGATTAGCCAGTGTCACACAAACATGTATTCCAGGCTGCCCCATTTGTGCTTGTGATGTCTTTGCCTTGGCTTTGTGTTACTGTGGCAGGTCTATCACAGCTCCAAGGCTAAAAATATATCCAGCAGGAGAAGCAGAGCTGTCTGGCTCCCTCTGAGGTGCAGTTACACAATCATGGCCAGTGGCTTAGCATAGGAGGATTTATATCAGTACAAAACTGCAGTAAACTCCAATAATTTCATCAACCCCTACCTTTGCTGTGATTATCTTGTCTGCCCCAATGCGTTTCACATGATGTATAGATTCCTTTTGATAACTCCAGCATCAAGCTCGCAACAGTTTGAGGCTCAATAAGACCAACTTCTTCAGAAAATTAATATTCTCTCTTTGTTCTAAGCCCCCCAGTGTAAGTTAACTCTTTCATATCCTGGATAAGAGTCTCCTATAATTTATATTATACATATGTCTCACCATTAGACACTATAATAAGATTATCTTGATTTCCAGTAATAATCTGCTGGTGAAAGAAACAGGTATAAAGTTTTTTCTAGCTTTCATTGTTAATATTGAAGTTACTACAAGGAAACAAGTACTGCAAAGGCATTTTCTCACATTTCAGTCCGTGATTATCAGTCATGATAATGGTTGATCAATAATGAAGGGTTTGCTGCCCATATAGACACTTACTTAAAGCCATCAAGCTCTAAAACATCACCAAGCAAAATTTACTTTGTGATGTTGCTTTCCCAAATGATGGATCTGTGATTAACCTGCCCTTCCCTGCCTTCTGCTGCCTGCTCTAAAGTGCTCGTAACTCTTCGGTTCAAAGCCCAATGTGACAACCTTCCTCTGTCTGTGCCAGAGCCAGCTGAGGCAGCACAGCCAAGGAGGAGGAAAAGAATCAACTAGGTTGGAAAAGACCTTTAAGATCATCAAGTCCATCCATTACCCCAGCACTGCCAAGTCCACCACTAAACCATGTCACGAAGGGCCTCAAGAAAGACCTTCCTCTAAAGGCATCAGAGAGACATTCCTCTTTGCATAACTAGATGGTCTGGCCATAGGGCACAGGGCCTGGCAGAAGAGACGAGGTTTCCCTTCCTTGTCTTATGACTGGGTCTGGCATGGGCCCTCATCACATGAATTAGAATCATAGAATAGTTTGGGTTGGAAGTGAACTTTAAAGGTCATCTAGCCCAACCCCCCAAACATTAAAACTGAGATTGCTCCTCATCAGACGATTGGGCATGAGAATGTGCCATCAGAGATGTGGCCCAGTCAGCCATTATCCTCCTCCCCTTCACATCCATGCATCTGCCCCCAGGTTTGCTGGGTTTGTTTGCTTGCTTGGTTTGGTTTTGGTTTTAAAAAAGTTTTCCCTGTTAAGCTTTCATGCCTTTATCCACAACTGCTATTATAATTCCTTTTAAAGCAAGAACCAGGTTGCTCAGGTAATAACTGGGCTGTAGGACCTAAGGCTTTAAGAAAAATAAGTAACCATGGCAACTGATTGGCAACAGGTCCATGGCTTCTTTTACCATCATAAAAGAAATATAACTAAAGCCTTAGAGGGCTGTTTTGGGTTTTTTTTTCAGTTTCCTGACTCCTCATCTAGACCAATTGCAAACTCTCTGGAGCAATGCCACAAAAGCACTGACCTCTTGAAGCATGGCAATTTAATTTCCCAAGTAACAGAATAGGTACACACACCCGGGAGGACCAGCTGGGGCTGGCACAAGTAGCAAAGCAATGGAGAGGGACAGTTTGGGCAGTGAATTTACAGGGACCTGTGCCCAAATAAGATCAGATAGCCAGGGCTGAGGAGACTACATGTGACTCCTCCTTTGCTGGAAAAGGCAGATGCTAAGGAGACTTTGCTAATTTCCCCTGCCTGGAAACCTATAATGAGCTCACAGCTGAACAGCAAAAGGGCACATCTGTTAGTTTCTGCTAAGCTAGAAAGGGCTGAAAGCCAAGAGAGATGTCTAGGGCCTAATTTGCTGGCCTGTCTACAGCACAGGAGAAAGTCTAAGCCCCGGAGAAAGCTTGGTGCACTCTGAGAGCAGAGTAAGCTGGCGAGCATCGCTAGGAGCTTAAGGGTGATACAGCTTAGGGGATAGAAGAAAGGTTTGTTTCCTTCATTCATGCAAATGTTCACAAAGAGCTCCTGTTGATCATATCATACACATTCAGTGCTGCAAAAGTTTATGTTTATCCATGAATAGGATGCTAAAAAATATGCTACCTCGGCACAAGGCACCAGTCATAAGGGAAACTGCTGGATGCAAAGGTTTCCTGCCCAATAGCAGGTAGAAACAATCTGTACAGTGCCTGTCATGATGGGACATCTAGAGATGCCCAGAGCTCTGCAGGTAACGGAGGTGCTGCAACCTTTTTAGTGTAGTGATTTAACTGGGGTAATATCTTCCTTTTCCCAGCAAGGTTAATTAGTCAGTGCATACAGACCATATTGGTACTCTCAGGTAATGTGTATACTAGTAAACATAGTGTCCCCAAGACAGTTCTTTCTCCATTCTGCCAACTGGCATGGGACAGCCAACAACCTTGCTGTTAAGCTCACCCCTCCAAATCAGCCTGATTGCACCCAAAGCTCCTCTGAAGAATGGTCCCTGGCCCATATCAACGCCTGAATCATGCCCAGGCTTTGCTCTTGAGCGCACTGGTTGATACAAACTAAAAGGTGTCACCAAGGACAGCTGTAAGGACTGAACAGGGCAGGTGACTGTGCTCCCATAGCTGAGGATGTTCCCTGACACCATTTAAATTGCTAGCATATGCATGCAATACTTTTGACTCAAAGCATTACTGCTCTATGTGCAAAGGTTGGACTTTCAAGGTGGTGTTGGCTTCATAACATTAATATGAAGGTGGGTGTGAATTTGCCTTCAGAAAATGAGAACCATGTCTAAGCACCTGTCAGTCTGTATGTGTGATTTACCTAGACTGAAATAACAGGGCATTGAAGACATAGGCCTGGGCCTGGTGGATATGGCACAAGGACTGTGGGAGGCTCAGTGACCTTCTGTATCATTGGCTGGAAAGCTGGAGGATATGGCATATCTCAGATGGCCCTAGCTGCCTGGGATTGAGAAACTGAATTGCGCTCCTTGTCAGTGCAGTGAAGAGAGCCTAAAGAACACTTCATCTCCCCCTAAAGAAGTCACTTCATGGCTGATCAGTTGAGGTATCCTCCTTGATCCTTCAGTTGTATCATCTAGAACTATACTGACTATAGAGACCAGGGGAGCACAGGCATCATACACACCTTGAACTCAGTCCCACCTACAGAGCTTTGTCACTGTCCTACTCCAGTCACATGGAGCTGCACAATGCGTATAAGGTCTGTGTTGGCTAGTGGTGTGAATTCTGGCTTACAATCACAATGGATGGTTAAATAGAACAAAGCTTGGTAAAATCCACACCATTTATTTCTTTGTTGGAATCACCAGAACTAACTCATCTTGCTCCCCTTTCTCTTTCTGACCCACCAATCGCTATCTTTGCCCTTTGTCTCTGCAGGCATTCAGAGCTGAACTGAAAACATCCTGGAGCTGGTAAGGTCACAGTATAGCAGTATGTAACCCCTGTGTAATTTCCAATTTCTTCTGAAGCATGAGAGTACAGTCTACTTGGATAAACACATGATCCTGTATTTAATTTTTAAACCTGTTGTTGTTTGTTAAACTACTACTTGGAAAACCAGAATCAGTTAGCTGCCCTTTCCTGGAGGCAGAACTGTCCCAGAATAGATGGAACAGAATTAAACTAAATGTAGAGCTTCAACCACTTGTGAATGCTGCACATCAGCTTTCTTTATACGGAGTTGTGCCCTCCAATAAACAGGTGCCTGCATATCACAGAAGATAATCAAGCCCAAAGTCTAGGAAAACTGTCTCCAGCCAAGACCACAGGGATTTTATAATTAAGCACAAGTTGTGAATGCATGTCAGTAGTCTCAATTTGGAAGATGACATTTCTGTGTGGTCAGCGTAAAACAGTTTTCTGAAAGTGAAGAAACAGCTGAACGGGCATTTATTATTTACTCCCATAGGAGGATCAGCAATGACTCATTAAAATGTTAGTTACTGTCTTAAAGTTTTGCCACTTTATATCAGATTAATAATATTTGTCATTAGAAGAACAGTCTCTTATACGCGGGAACTGCTACAGCAACCCTGCTTTTCACAAGTCATTTGCTTTCTCCATTTAATTTATGTCCTTATTTCCAAGACTACTGCAGAAAGTCTCTGAGGCAAACTGCTTTTTTCCAAGAGCTGGAGGACAGACTTGCTCAGTTGTTAGTGTTTGTGAAATAGGAGAAGAGCACTGACCAAAGCCAGGAAATTTGGAATTCATGTGCACAGCAAGCTTTCAATAAAAACCCCCAACCTTGTTCAACCAATTTGCAATCCCACTACCTCACTTGACTGATCTTCCTTTAGGCACTAGCATTGCAAAGCACAAGTTTTGTGTCTTGCTTTAATAATACTGCACAGTCAGGAAGAAATGCCAAAAGTGGGAAATGCAATGTTCTTGGCCTGGTCTGTGTATCAGAAGACCGGCTTTCCACATGTAGAACACTCTTCCTCTTTCTTTTCCCATACCTTTTTTGTGACCGGTATTAACTCTGCTTGGTAATGTTACCTCTGAAGTTTTACTCTCCCAGTTGGACTCCTCCAATGGGAACTTCCCTGGCTTTGAATTAGGTTCTGTAAACTGTTGCTGTTAAACCCACAAGCTGAATTTGGAAGTCTAAAAGTTTAAACACTCTGCAAACTTTTAAGTTACAGTTTTGGACTGTTCCTCTATCAATTCATTTATTTCATATAAGCTATCAATTAATTGACAAATTAGAGTAGGAACTAACTCCCCTGTACGCTTTTGGCGGTTGGCAAAATGTCTTTGTAAGAGGTCTGGCTTTTTTTCCCTGAAGAAGTACCAGAGGGACCACTAGACTCATATTAACAGAGCAGATCTTACCAGTCCATTTTCAATATTCTGGTGACTTTTACTGTTTTCTCAGTGTGCCTTTCATTTATACATACACACTGATTAAAATGGCTCTTATTTTTTTTATCTTCAGCTGGATACCTTCTCAGAATAGTTATCAGTTATTCCTGGGATGGGGTTATTTTTTATTTGAAGGGTGAAGTTTCTGTTGAGCAATATTTTGGAGCCATCTGCTTCCCATATGTCTTGATAAATCAACTATCTCCATGTCGCTCTGTACTGTATGGCTGCTATTAATACAGTTACAATATCATCCCAATGTAGGTAAGGAAAAATAATCTTTAATGACTTTTGCAGGCTGCTATTTGCATCTGGAGCAATAAATTCAATTCATACGCAACTCCATTACCTGATAAAAGGTTAGACAGCAATATATCACACTGCATTCAGTGAGAAAATACAACATTCAATCATCATGCATCATTTAGTATATGAATTACTTTTAGAATTTGCTTGATAATAGCGAGAATTCTACTTTTCTTCCACTGGACACTCCTTTAAAACCATGAATTGCAATTTTTCACTCTCTTCTTTTTCAGATCTGATGAGTCTTCCTCTGTGTTACTGTGTGCTCATCAAAAATCCCAGCTATGATCCTACAAGTCATGTGCTGTGATGTTTCAGCTGAGTCCTGGAGGAGCTCAGTCTGAGGCACACAAGCTGCTCTTCCAGGAGCTGGCCGGTAGGAAAGCAAGTGCATGAAAAGGAAAACCTTGTGATTCTGAAGATCTGATGCAACTCCAGGCTAGGCTTTGAATATGACATTAAGAAAGACACTTCACCTACCTTAGGCACATCCTCAGTTGGTATAAATTGGTGTAAACTCACAGCATTACTGGTGCTATGTCAGTTTTACACCAGCTACTGAGCTACTCTTTTCCCTCTGGATTCCCTCACATAAAGTGATGGCTTGTTTGCATTTACTAGGGCATTGCTTGCTTTCTTTGTCATCAGGTATGGTTTTTTCTATGAAGATTGTAACCTACTTAAGGGAAGGAATTCCTCTTATTCTGTTTCTACAAGCCATGGTACAACACATGCCTGGTGCAGCACATGCCTGGTACAGCACATGCCCCTAAGCTTTGTAATACTGGTTATTCCTTAAAAATAATTAAAATTCTAAGCTTTTCAGAAAAAAGAGGTAGTTCTGCTTTAGCTTGTTTTACTTAATGGGCTGTAAGAAAACAAGTCCTGCAGTGTAGAAACCCAGGGGACAGCAGAGTGCAGGATTTGTAGTAGAGCAGCAATTTCCAGATGACCACATTTTTGTCTGCCCTTGCGTACTGGCACAATGTATCCCACCTAAGAGGATTAAATCATTTCAGAAATAATGTATTAGACATTCAGCACACTTCAATGCTGCCAGCTTCAAACCCCACTTCAGTGATGGGGGAACCAAGCAGCAGTCAAGTTAAATGACTTACCCAAAATCACATGTTGGTGGTCTGTCTAATAGAGGATGTATCCCAGTGCTCTTCATCAAGTCATCAGAGGGGTTTGTGCCATGCAGTAGGAATCAATAACATTCCCATGGTTTGGACATAAAATATTCAGTGTCCCTGCTCACTAGAGTGAATAAATTATTTACTGGCATTTTGGGAGCTTTTGATGTAGTTCCATACAAGCCTTATGCTACTACGCACAGGTGCTGACACTCAGGTACCAGAGCCACAGCCTTACCTAAAATCAGTAGACGCTCCCTGCAGCTGCTGAGTGAATTCATGCAAAGTGTTTGGGTTCCATCTAGTGGTTACAGACTCACCAGCAGCCGCGTCTCTCACATGGGCTGCTTTTACTGCAACCTTCTCTCCTACGACCCAGGAATATGGGAGCAGCCGTGACAACACATGTTTTACTGTGTCATCACTGCAAGTTGGTCCTTTGCTTAATTTCCGACTAGTCTTTTACCCGAGTCACTGACACCCGCCACTCTTCTGCCCACCCGCTACTCTTTTAGTTTTGTTCTTACTCTCTCGGCTCCTGGGCCAGGAAGCACCATGGGAGGAGGGAGCTCCAGCCTGGTACCACAGCTGTGTGAGATCCTGGTCCTGCAGGTGAGAAGGGAGATAAGGCAAACCCAAGTGACATTCTTTTGCTTTGCACTGACAGCATGAGTTTTGGGGGGGTCTGATATGAAGCACAGAACAATCTGGCCTGCAAATTGCCCTGTTGTTTGGGATGGCTTTTTTCTTCATTCAGTTTCTATCCTTTATGACTGGAAATTCTGTGGATTACTTTCTTTTTAACAATCTAAACATTTGGTTAGGATTGAAGCTTAGCTGCATTTTCATTAGCTTTCTTTTTCCTTCTCTTTAAACTCTTATCATTTTCCTCTGCTATTAGCTTACTCCACAGGCTCTAAATCACACTAATCTTTCATCTAGCCCAAAGAGCTGTGAGCAGCTCCTGCAGATTTTCAGTATACCACTATCACAGCAGGGGAGATTACTGAAGAGAGATTAAGGTGCTTGAGAGACTTGCTGTGCAGCCTTCACTGTAATATTAACTCTTATGACTTCAGGCTTATGCTAAAAACTGGTAAATATTAGGTAATACTTGTAAAGACTACTAATAGAGCAAACGGATGACTGGTTGAAATGGCTGTATCAGAGCACGCTGGGCACTGTAATAAGCACCTTATCTGATGCATGGAAGGTTTTGGCCTGCACAGAACTAGGGTGCTTGGAAGAAATTGTAATCTTGGACGTTGAAGGCAAAAAGGAGCAAGACAATGAGAATACTGGAATATATTTGAAAAATCATGGCAGTCAGGTAAAGTTCCTGATGACTGGAAAAAGGGAAAGATAACCCCCATTTTGAAGAAGCGGAAAATGGGTGAGCTGGGGAACTACAGACCAGTCAGTCTCACCTCTGTGCCTGGCAAAGTCCTGGAGCAGATTCTCCTGGAAGGCATGCTGAGGCACATGAAAAACAACAAGGTGCTTGGTGACAGCCAGCATGGCTTCACTAAGGGGAAATCCTGCCTGACCAATTTGGTGGCCTTCTATGGTGGGGCTATGGAACTGATGGACAGGGGTAGAGCAGTTGATGTCATCTACCTGGACTTGTGCAAAGCGTTTGACACTGTCCCACCTGACATCCTTGTCTATAAGTTGGAGAGACATCAATTTGATAGGTGGACCACTCAGTGGATAAAGAACTGGCTGGATGGCCACATGCAAAGAGTTGTGCTCAATGGCTCAATGTCCAGCTGGAGACCAGTAATGAGTGGTGTCCCTCAGGGATTGGTGTTGGGACCGGTCTTGTTCAACATCTTTGCCAGTGACATGGACAGTGGGATTGAGTGCGCCCTCAGCAAGTGTGCCGATGACACCACGCTGTGTGGTTCGGTTGATATGCTGGAGGGAAGGAATGTCATCCAGAGGGACCTTGACACGCTTGTGAGGTGGGCTGATGCCAACCTGATGACGTTTAACCATGCCAAGTGCAAGGTCCTCCACCTGGGTCAGAGCAATCCCAGGCACAGCTGCAGGTTGGGCAGAGAAGAGATTCAGAGCAGCCCTGCAGAGAAGGACTTGGGGGTGTTGGTCGATGAACAAATGAACATGAGCTGGCTTTAGTGTGCGCTTGCAGCCCAGAAAGCCAACCGTATCCTGGGCTGCATCAAAAGAAGTGTGACCAGCAGGTCGAGGGAGGTGATCCTGCCCCTCTACTCTGCTCTTGTGAGACCTCACTTGGAGTATTGTGTGCAGTTCTGGTGTCCTCAACATAAAAAGGACATGGAACTGTTGGAACAAGTCCAAAGGAGGGCCATGAGGATGATCAAGGGACTGGAGCACCTCCCGTATGAAGATAGGCTGAGAAAGTTGGGGCTGTTCAGCCTGGAGAAGAGAAGGCTGCATGGAGACCTCATAGCAGCCTTCCAGTATCTGAAGGGGGCCTATAGGGATGCTGGGGAGGGACTCTTCATGAGGAACTGTAGTGAGAGGACAAGGGGTAACAGGTTCGAACTTAAACAGGGGAAGTTTAGATTGGATATGAGGAAGAAATTCTTTACTGTAAGGGTGGTGAGGCACTGGAATGGGTTGCCCAGGGAAGCTGTGAATGCTCCATCGCTGGTGGTGTTCAAGGCCAGGTTGGACATAGCCTTGGGTGACATGGTTTAGTGTGAGGTGTCCCTGCCCCTGGCAGGGGGGCTGGAACTAGATGATCTTAAGGTCCTTTCCAACCCAAACCATTCTATGATTCTATGATTCTATAAAGGACAGTCTGTATGTCCTTCAGAAGTTCATTGATAGACAGACAGACAGAGCAGGAGACAAGGTGAGCTGGCACTGAAAAAGAGCCTTTTTCAAGCAAGCAAAAGAGCCTGAAAGCTCAAAAAAAGTGGTATCTGCAACTAGGCAGGTATAAAAAGCTGTAAGGAGACCTGGGGCAATACAGCACAGCAGAGCGCAGTCATGGATGGAGTGTTGGAGGAGGCAATAGGCAGTGTTAGGATTAGACCCTGTAACAAAATACAGAACATACTAGTTCAGATGGGGCTTATAATAACAGCATGTTCTTTCTGCACTGTCCTGTTCTCTATGCACCTGTGTTCATATGACAGCAGCATTGCAGACTGAGGTTTTAAGCTGAAATCTTTAATGGAGGGTAGAAGTTAATATCACTCTTCCTCCCTTCTGTATAGAATCACAGAACAATTCAGGTTGGAGGGGTCCTCCAGAGGTCTGCTCATCCAGCCTCCTGTTCACAGTAGAGCCACCTCCAAGGTTAGGTATATTTTTCTCAGGATCTTGCTTAGTCAAGCTTTGAATAACTCCAAGGGTGGAGGTCCAACAGCTTCTGTGGGCACCCATCCCAGTGTTGTTGCTGTATGGTTCCATGGGGTTACTCCCTCCCAGGTGCAGCACTTTGCATTTGCTCTTTTCAGGCTTCGCAAGGTTCCTGTCAGCCCATTTCTCCAGCATGTCAAGATCCCTCTGAGTGGCAGCCCTGCTTCTCAGTGTAGTAGCTGCTTCTCCCAGCTTCACATGATCTGTGAGCTGATAAAGTATGTTGATAACAAGATGTTAAACATGATGTTATGTGAATACTCAGGAGGTTTTGTTTCATAATCTTCTAAGAGACTAGAACTGAGGTTATTCCCACATGCAGAGTCTTTCAACATTGCTTCATTTAGGTTTGCATTACTGAGTTTTCCTTAGTACCTCTTTGCTTAGAAGGGTTGAGAAAAATTTGATCCACAGCTGAAAATTTCTCCCTCTTTTTTTACTGCCACGAACAATGAGAATGCCACTTGTATTGGAAAAATTGCTTTTTAGTTCAACTCTACTGGTACAAAGTCTCCTTTGACTGACATAAGCATACCTAGAGGATTTGCAGTTATAACTACAACAGGAAGAGCCTTTCTGGGTGCTCCTGTCCCAGACTTTGCAAATGACCTGAAGAAGCTTGCCTGTTAGAACAAAAATATGAGTGCATGCAGGGAGCCTATGGATCAACAATCTAAATTATCTGGAAGGCAGGTGCCCAAAACTTTAGTGTGTTATAGGAGAATATGGTCATCACCCAGATCCAACAGGGAATTTCAAGGAGGTTTTTGAAACAAAGCATCAGCACGAAAAGAAGTCAGAGAGAAGCATGAAAAATTGTCATAAGAGGAGAGAGAACTTAGACTGGGAACAGCAGGAGCCAAAACCTGGTCTGGCACTGATGGAAGTCACGCTGCTGGCATCCTGACTCCTGCTTAGGCCAGATAGAGCAGACTCCCTGTTGGATGCTGTGAAGAGCCTGCACCCAGCCAGCAGAGTCACAGCACAGTGCAGTCAGTAGGGACCCGCACTTGGGACTGCGTGTGTGAGGACCAGAGGGTGGTATGGGTGCCATGAGTACCCATAATGCTGGAGAAACACAAATGCAAGTAGCGAAACCCTATGGCATCTCCACCCACCCTGGTGGAAGAACCACTGAGCCTTAATACTTGCTAATAAAGGTATTTGCTGGCTCTGGTCTCTGCTGAAATATAAAAATGTATCTGCTAGTTCTAACAGGTATCTGCTGGCTTTGGTCTGGCTCATGTAGCCACAAAGTCTGCTGAGTTTGATCACAGCAGGATCGCACACCTGGCTACTGCTAGGCCCACACTTTGGTTGAAAGCCAAGAACCCTCAAACCATATTTTCGACCACAGATCAGATTCTACTAGGGTATGAATGGGATCCTGCCGGCAGGCAGGGATTGAGTTGCTCCTCCTCAGAGCAGTGGGTCTGCAGCTGAGGACTGTCCCCTTAGCTGGGACACTGCCTGAGGTAGCTCCTTGAGGTTGAGATCCCTCATCTTGACTGGTAACTGAAACACATTTTGGGTTAATTCCCTTTAAAACTTAAGCTTAAGTCAGTTGTGTAGTATTTGATTCCACTTGGCATCTAGAACTTGTAATTTACTAATGATGCTGGAGTATTAAATTGTTTTTTCTTAGAATAAATTTCCCTCGGGGCTTGTAAACTACCTAAGTCAATTTTGTGGGCCTCCACAACAGTGACTAATAGCATGCTAAACTTTGAAATCTTGACCAAGTGGTTAAACGATTGATAGTGCATGTAAATAAATATCTATATATATCTTTAGACATAACCTGGACTTGTGCAAAGTGTTTGACACTGTCTCACCTGACATCCTTGTCTATAAGTTGGAGAGACATCAACTTGATAGGTGGACCACTCGGTGGATGAAGAACTGGCTGGATGGCCGCACGCAAAGAGTTGTGCTCAATGGCTCAATGTCCAGCTGGAGACCAGTAATGAGTGGTGTCCCTCAGGGATCGGTGTTGGGACCGGCCTTGTTCAACATCTTTGTTGGTGACATGGACAGTGGGATTGAGTGCGCCCTCAACAAGTGCGCCGATGACACCAAACTGTGTGGTTCAGTTGATAAGCTGGAGGGAAGGAATGCCATCCAGAGGGACCTTGACACGCTTGTGAGGTGGGCTGATGCCAACATGATGAAGTTTAACCATGCCAAGTGCAAGGTCCTATACCTGGGTCGGAGCAATCCCAGGCACAGCTACAGGTTGCGCAGAGAAGAGATTCGGAGCAGCCCTGTGGAGAAGGACTTGGGGGTGGTGGTCAATGAACAAATGAACATGAGCTGGCTTTAGTGTGCGCTTGCAGCCCAGAAAGCCAACCGTATCCTGGGCTGCATCAAAAGGGGCGTGACCAGCAGGTCGAGGGAGGTGATCCTGCCCCTCTACTCTGCTCTTGTGAGACCTCACTTGGAGTATTGTGTGCAGTTCTGGTGTCCTCAACATAAAAAGGACATGGAAGTGTTGGAACAAGTCCAAAGGAGGGCCATGAGGATGATCAAGGGACTGGAGCACCTCCTGTATGAAGACAGGCTGAGACAGTTGTGGCTGTTCAGCCTGGAGAAGAGAAGGCTGCATGGAGACCTCATAGCATCCTTCCAGTATCTGAAGGGGGCCTATAGGGATGCTGGGGAGGGACTCTTCATGAGGAACTGTAGTGAGAAGACAAGGGGTAATGGGTTCAAACTTAAACGGGGGAAGTTTAGATTGGATATGAGGAAGAAATTCTTTACTGTAAAGGTGGTGAGGCACTGGAATGGGTTGCCCAGGGAAGTTGTGAATGCTCCATCGCTGGCGGTGTTCAAGGCCAGGTTGGACATAGCCTTGGGTGACATGGTTTAGTGGAAGGTGTCCCTGCTCATGGCAGGGGGGTTGGAACTAGATGATCTTAAGGTCATTTTCAACCATAACTATTCTATGATTCTATAAATCTTAGACCAAGTCTGGGACTAGGAATGTATCCAGCTGCACCTAAACACCTCTTTCAGTTTAGAAAGCAAGGGGGTTATCCCTGAACCTCATGACTCAACAGAAGAACAGTTCTATCTAACTCTGCCCTCTATGCAGTAAATAATCAAGTGAACTTTCCCACTGAATCATATTAAACCACTGTCACATTTTTCATTGAATAAAGTATATTGTTGCTTCTCTCTTCTTAGTGACGTGCCTAACTGTTCCACAACAAACCTTACTTCCAGAAGGTTGAAGTTGGGGGGTTGCTTGTCCTATGACAGGAGAGGTTTGTGCATATACCCGTGTAACTCTGTGTGTGCACGTGTGCAATTAGAATTTCTTGAAATGAGTAACAGAAGGATCTTTAGAAATGTGTAGATAATTACTGAGATTTCATGAGAACCTAGCAATGTATCTGTTGATTCACCAGTATTAATCCTTACTGTATAGATCAGTGATTGCCAGTTAAATATGTGCCCTTCATTAATTTATAAACCCCTTTGATCCCCTTTTTTATTTAAATTATTTGATCTGACCATTTCTTCCATGAGCAATCCTCACAGCAAGGATAACTCCAGTTGCATTGACCTTCTCACAATAACCTCCACCTTCTGTGATAGAAGGTGTCCTGAGCAGCATTCAGGCCATGGATGTCAGCATGCAGTTAGTTAATGCGGTGATGTAGGCTGCTTGTGTGCTTCTGTGGCTTTATTTTTGCCTGAAAGAGGGAAGTGAAAACCCCAAAACAGTAACACTAGAATCCAAATTTAGTGAAACAGTGATGGCAGAGGCTGCAGAGACGAGGAAGGAATTTCACCAAATAACTCATTTCAGGGGAATATTAATCAAACTGTTTTATTTGCATAACTACACAGAACAGGGTGCTTCAGTCAGCTCTCCCAGGCTCCCTGTGTAGTCCCCAGAGTGTCCAGCTGAAACACTGTCTAAGAAAGATGCTTTACTTTAGGTGGTGTGAACATCTCCTTAAACGTCTGCTTGTTTGACTAATTGATGTTCAATGGCTCCGGCCTTAACTGGCTTACCTACAGCAAAGATTGGAATAACACACAGCTGCCAAGAAAGAAGCTTTCCAGAGAGAAATGAACAGGTAAAGACTGGTTGGTATGCAGTGAACAAATCAAGGTCTCTAAAAACAGCTATTAGAATTCTCTTCCACCGTGAAGCCAACAAAAACAGAGACTCAAAGTAGTTCAAAAGAAAGCCAGAGATTTCTGAACAGATTTCCCTGTGAATCATGGGCTTAAATTTGCACAGACTTCACTGACAAAGCAGAGTTTTAGCTATAGTGACTCCAGATTCTGCAGTGCTTGTAGGAAGGGTCACCATAGCAAAGGGATAGCACTTTGTTACTAACTCCAGGTAACTGTAATCTCCTACCCACTACGTAAGGCTGCAGTGATTTAGCGCCAGACTTGGCTGGTCTGCAAAAGAAGCTTCTAATCTGGGACTTCCTGCTAGTACAACCAAGGGGGTGGCTGAAAACTATGTCAGAACTGGGTTTGGTGGTTGCTGACCGTGCTAACCATCTCAGAAAGTGTAAGTTTCACCTGACAGCAGGCTGACTTTTGTGGAAAGTTGAGATTACTGAAAAGAAGACCCTCTTCTATTAAAAAAAATATACTGAAAAGTAAAGAACAAGTGTGACTGCTACAGCACCTGATGAGCCTCATGCTTTGGGGCCAGATGGTTAAATTTTCCTCTTTCGCTGGGTTTTTCATCAGGACTTTATTTTGTATGGGGTACACCTTCCTTTTCTCCTTGCTGCAGATGCACTGAATAGCCATGGTGGACATTATGGCTCTTAGTTCTCAAAGCCTAGCACAGGCACAGTGACAAGGCTCTGTCAGGCACAGGAGATGTCCCAAAGCATGGGAGAGAGGGAGTAGGAAACCTTTCAAGAACAAAAAGTAATGGATTTGATGGAAGCACCCACGGACCAAATCCAGCCTGGGAGCTCTCAGCAGAACAGGTTCAGTCTTCACAATGGAAGAATGTCCCTGAACGGCTCAGTGGTGATCCACCTGTTCTAACTCTGGTTTATTTTCAATACTGACTGTTGGTACAGACCCATAAAAGCTGCAGTGACTAAGACCACTACCCAACTCTGTTGTTCTGAGGCATCAGCATTAGCCAGATGGGTCATGTTCTTGCTCCAACATATGCAAGAAGGGGAACAGTTGGGTTGCTTCAGGCTTGAAGCTTGGTCATGTTGCTGGCTGCAGAAGGAAGGTGGATCTGGGCTTTCTGGAAAGCTATTGGAGAAAATATAAGCAATGTTAAGCAAGACCTCCAGGCAAACATAAGCCTTGAGCAATGCTAAAGGAGCGAAAGTAGCTTTGGAGTAAGCAACAAGTGGCAGCAACAGAGATTCTTGTGTTACGGGATAGTGTGAGGCCATGACAATGGCAGAGATTCGTGGCACAGAACTGCTATGCACGAAGTTACTAGCCACAGCATCCTGATACTGTAGGCATTTGGTTGGTCACAGGAAAATTTACCTGGCGGACTCCAAAGCCAGCTCCTTTGTCCATCATAGCTGTTGTGAAGAAAGCAGGACATGAGGGCCTCCCCTCCTTTCCCTTGGGAACTGCTCTTAAGCCGAAGCTTTACTGCCAGTCCCCGCCAGTGCTAGGCTGCCGCTGGGCAACAGCCACACCCGTGCTCAGTCTCAGACTTTGCCAGTCTAGCCCTGGCCTGGACTGAGTGACTCTGCTTCCCAGTGTGAACTTGAACCTGCCCCGTCACCTGCCCTGAGCTTTGTCTGACCTTGACTGACGTCTCCAGCCCTGATCCCAACCTCGGCTTGCTATTCTGGGTCCCTGTTGGTACTGTCGCTCATGCCTGGCTCACCTCACTACTGCGCCATGCTGTCAGCCCCATTCCTCCTGCTCCCTGATGCCTGCAGTGCACTGCAGCAGCAGGAGAGCAAGGGAAGCAGCAGCCCTGTGAGCAGCCACCATTCCCACCACTTTCCAGTGGCCAGGCACAGGCATGGCTGCGATGCAGCTGCAGCCCAGTGTGGGTGAGATGAGGGACAGGACTCTCAGCTTAAGCATAGTTCCCATGAGAAGCAGGGGCAGCTCCCATAGAAATGCCTGCCAGCTTTGTTTCACAGAGCTCTGCTCAAGGCCACACAGCTGCTTGTAAGTGTGGAGCCAAGAGTGCAGGCAATACAGCTTCCCAGGGTGGGTAGTGAATGCTGCCAGAGCCCTGACTGGCACATTTAACCCTGCAGTCACAGCTGCAGGAAGAGTACTGCTTAACAGAGGGCATGGATAGATCACCTAGTCAAAGGAACGCATTAAGATACTCTTGCTTATATCACTTACTGATGGCTACACAGACAGAAACCAGTTTTGTTTGAGAAACATTGAGCTGAAGGATCTGCAGAGGTCAACAGTTGACAAGTTATCTTGTTAAAGTTGTACATTTGGGTGCTGATCTGAGAGCAAGGTAAGCATATAATGGTCTAAGGTAACAAAGGTTATATGGTCCCTTCTAATGAAGCTGCAAGAGCAGTCAACCTTGTAGAGCTTGTACAAGTTTCTGGAGATGTTCAACATCAGTTGCTCTTCAAAGGCAATAGCACAATGGGGTGCATTTTCAAAGATCTCTAAAGGTTTGCTCTTTGAGAGCACCATGCCTCATAGCGATATAATAATTGAAGTTCAATGCTCCTATGTTACTGTATTCCCACAGAAAATATATTTACAAGTGTATTGTGAAGGAACTAGCTGCTGGATTTGGTTTACAAATGCACATGTGTAAAACATGCTTAAAGAGAGACTCTCCTTTCCTCAGGAAAACCAACATACATCCTATCATGTACCTTTGCCAAATCTGACACTGGTTTAAAAAAAGCAACCAACTAACTGACCAAGACAAAACAAAACAAAAAAAACAACACCAAACATAAAAATAAGAAGCCTAATATCTAAATTGAATTTGTCATATTGCAACTTGTGCTTCTTGCTGCTCATCCTTTCCCTGTGCACCTTAGAGGGAAGTCTGGCTCTGTCTTCTCTTCATCCTGGAATCAGGTAGTTGTCAAGAGCAATAAGGTCTCCCCTTTTCCTTCTCCAAGCTGGAGATACCCGGCCCTCTCAGCCTCTCCTCATTCATCATGTGCCAGAGCTTCAGCCAACTTGGTGGTCTCATGTTATTCCTATGCCAGGACATCAGTGGGCTTCTTTGCCACAAGAGCACATTGCTAGCTCCTGGTCTCCGATTGTTCACCAGGACTTCCAGGTCTTTTTCTGCAGATCTTCTTCCTAGGCACTGCCACAGCCTGCATTATTGCATGGTATTATTCCATTCCAGGTGCAGGACTTGCATTTGCTTTTATTGAACTTGATGAGGTTCCTGTCAACCCACTTCTCCAGCTTGTCTAGGTCCCCTCTGAATAGCAACCATGCCCTTCAGCTTACTAAAACTACTTTCAAACTGCCATCTGCAGTTGTGCTGAGAGTATGCTCTGTTCTGTCATCAAGGTTTTCAATAAGAAGTTTAAACACCATTTTGACAGGGATCAGTACTGGGATCATAGAATTCTTTAGGTTGGAAAAAGGACCTTTAACATCATCACGTCCATCAACAAACCTAACACTGCCAAGTCCACCACTGAACTATGTCCCACATCTACACATCTTTTAACTACCTCCTGAGATGGTGACTCAACCATCTCCCTGGGCAGCCTGTTCCAGTGCTTGGCAGCCCTTTTGGTGAAGAAATTTTTCCTAATTTCCAATCTAAACTTCCCCTGGAGCAGCTGGAGGCCATTTCCTCTTATCTTATCCCTTGTTGCTTGGGAGAAGAGCCCAGCAGCCACCTCACTACAATTTCCTTAGCTGTAAAGAAAGAGTGATAAGGGAAGACAGCTGGGGAGCTGCAGAACAGAGGGGGGAAGAGGGTCTGGGCTTCAGGAAAGACCCTTTTGCTAATGAAGAAAATGAAGAGCAGAGGCTTTCTATAGGAGCCCATACTCTGTGGAGTTAAAATGCGCAGGATTGTCCATCCCAGGACAGTCATGGAGCTGTGTCCTGGGAACACTGGTCTTCACTGGCAATACAGTTGTGTTTAGGTATGCATTCATTTTACTCAATTCCCCCACTTCATGCACATTCATTCAATTTATTCAACTTCATTCACACTGTCAAACCCCATATTCACAAGCACCAAGGTGCACGTGCCCACCAGGTCTGGCCAGGATCTATGTGACATACAGTATAAAGGAAGATAGGCACCAACTATCACACCCTAATGGCATCTCCTGTGTTATTCTTCACTGGCAGTGGCAAAGTGCCTTGGACAGGTCTTTTATGACTTTTATGAAAGCTACCTGGGATCTAGCACTTACTGTCGTGGCATCCTTGTGCTTTACAGTCTGGCTACTTCTGCTTTCACACACTTCAGGCAACTCATTTACCTGTTATCTGTGTTTCTTCATTTTGAGTTTCTGAAGCTGTGGTCTACTTCCAGTTGGACCAACAGGAAAAGAAATGTCATTTGTGATGTGCTGCTGTATCTTCCTGCCATGTCCAGCTGGTAGGGTTTTCTGCAGACAGGTTGTCTATGCTTACGAAGTGCAGATCTTCCTGGCTTGAGAGAAATAATGTCTTTCCCAATTTTACTGCCTTAAACTGTGTCTTTAGTTATCAATACAGGCCATTCTTTTAACCTTTGTTCTGTTATTTCTGCTGGTGCTTACGCACACCCATTTCTATTTCCTTTCAAACTTTGCTCATACCAATCAATACTTCAGTTTCAATTTTCTGAAAGCTGATTTGGCTTACTAAGAAGTCAGGCGAATACCAGAGCCAGGGCAAACAAGCAAACATTACAGCTGGAAATAGAGGACACCAGAGAGAAAGATATACGGGGACATTTTTAGCAGCAACAAGAGGTTGCATCAACCCAGCCACTTTTTCCAGGTTTTCTAACTTTTTAACTTTAAGCAAATTGCTTGATATTTAAGCCCAGAATCACTCACTGCGCTGTGAAAATAACACCAATTTGTGACTCCTTGATAGAGTGGTCCCTTCTGTCTCACCTAGTTGTGTTGTGTCACATAAGCAGGTTCTGTTTGAAGTTGGTAAACAAGTCCATTATTTGGGACATTTGCATTTGCAAAACATTATACCAATACCCAGAATAAATCCAGTAATGTTTCTTAGTTTGCTTCCACTCTGGACTGATCCAAAGCCCTTCTTAAGTGCATTTAAGTGGAGAATAGAACATGCTTGCCGAGGCTGTATCTGCATCTTCTTTCTGCTTGCAGTACTTCACCTTACTTTTCTGCTCTGTGCTGTTCTAACAAAGTATCCAGTAAAGCTCCTCCAACCACACAGTTCAGTTTTCAGAGTGGGCTAAGGCAGAAATGTATGTTCTCACTGGAACTGGCTGAAAAACAGAAGACATAAATACAAGCAAATGACTGAAAGGTTTGCCTGATTAATGGTTTTCTTCTGCTGCCTGGAGTTGGCAGTACCATGCTGATTCACTTTTTGAATCATTTTCTACCTTATCAGTCAGTCCTGAAACTACATCAGGTACAGATCTCAGTTTTATCATCCTCGACCTATTGACAACCAAGAAAGCACAAATGCGTGCCTGGAACATAAACCAGCTGAGAACTATCAATTTAGTTTTCTGAAGCTAGAACTGATGAGGCAAAATTCTTCTTCTACCTCTTCTTTTCTATTGCTTTAAAACAAATATTTATTCAAGTTTCATAGCAACAGAGCAAATATGGGGAACTGTGACCAATGAAAAAATCCTTCCATAGCCTTCCCTTCAACAAACCCCCAGACTGTACCACCTCAGTCCCATTCCTTGAGGTGGATTTCTTTCTGTGACCTAAACAGCGATCATGACTGTGTCTATGTAGAATTATAGAATCATAGAATAGTTAGGGTTGGAAAGGACTTTAAGATCATCTAGTTCCAACCCCCCTGCCAGGGGCAGGGACACCTCCCTCTAAACCATGCCAACCAAGGCTCTGTCCAACCTGGCCTTGAACACCGCCAGCGATGGAGCATTCACAACTTCCCTGGGTAACCCATTCCAGTGCCTCACCACCCTTACAGTGAAGAATTTCTTCCTCATATCCAACCTAAGCTTCCCCTGTTTAAGTTTGAACCCATTACCCCTTGTCCTAGTTTCACATGCCTTTCAAATCAGGCATTTGCACCAGGCAACACAGGCTATCATTGATTTTATTTTCAAGGCTAACTTCCTGATTCAGAGGGAGCAGTTGATGCTTACTGTTCCTTAAACTTGCACTGCTGAAGAGTTTTAAGTATTGAAGCTCATCTCAGATGGATTTAATACTCAACCCTATCCCCATCTTTCCGATTCAGTATTTGCCATGCTTCCTCCCACACCCACAGACCCTCCTTCAGCATTAATGGGAGCCAGTCACTTCTCTGCTTCACACCCCCTGCCAGGACATCTGCTGCTGCAACCAGCATTGATCAGCAGCTGACTACCTATCTGGAAGAAAGAGAAGTAATGGCATTGCTACATAAATACTAGAATTGTTTGGGGGTCCCAAGTTTTTCCTCCTACATTATAGGCTTTACACACTCTGAGAGAGACTAGCTGGGATCCATACTTGATATCATGGAATGGTTTGGGTTGGACAAGACCTTAAAGCTCATCCAGTTCCAACCCCCTGCCACTGGCTGGGATACCTTAAACTAGACCAGGTTGCTCTAAGAAAGCAGGAAGTCCCACATATCTTCCGACGAGCTCTCACCTCATATCTCTCCTGGGTGGTGGTCAGTCCATGCTGCCCGCCTTTCCCCTCTGCTCTGCCTTCAGCCGCAGGCTCCGCCCCAAGCCTTCGGTTTCGATTCCCGCTGCCGCCGGCCGGGCGACGGCCGCGCAGATCCGCCCAGCCCCGCTTCTTAGTTTCTTCAGTTCTGGACCCGTCGAGTTAGAGCGGAAGGGAACGATGAGCGACCCGTCGGTGTGCAGCTTCCTCACCAAGACCCTGTGCGCGCACGGCGGGCGGCTGGCGCTGCGGGACCTGCAGCAGCTCGTCGGTCTCTCGGCGCAGCAGCTGGAGGAGACGCTGTCGGCAGTGGGTCCCCAGCGGTTCCTTGTGCAGCGGGATGGCAGCGGCGTGTGGGTGCTGGCCGTGTCGGCAGTGCGGGTCTGCGTCCGCAAGGACTGCGGGGGCTGCGAACGGCTGCATCTCTGCAAACTGCATCTCATGGACAAGTGCAACCTGGGGCCCAGGTGAGCGCAGCCGGGGCAGGCAGCCCTCGCTGAAGGCAGGGCACGGGGGACCCTCCTCATGTGCATCCGACCCCCGTGGGCTTCTCACGGAATGGGCCGCGGTCGGGACTGGCTCGGGGCCCCCTCCGGTCCCGGTCCCCGCCTCGGGTACAGCCTCGTATCACGCATTTCGTGCTCTCGAAGGACACGTTTGCCGCTCTCGCTGCTTATTGTGTCTCGCTGTTAAATCCCTTTGTATATTCTATATATTTCAAAGTGACCACGGGGGGTTGTGGTTTTCTAAAGCCTGGTTTTCCTTGTCAGTATTAGGACTTTTTGTTTGCTAAAGCCTCTTGCCTGTCGCACACACTTCTCAAACCTTTGAAATACTTTACAAGTATTTATCTCCTAAGGCAAAAGTACAGTGCTGTGTGTACCGTCTGGTTTTGAGCTATAAAGTTACGAACCTAAGTCGCTTGCTCTGCTTACATCCCTGCCTTGTCAGCGTTTGAGTTCCCTTGTGCATCAATCCTGTATGTACGGAGGACCCACAGGAAGGGTAGGCCTGGTGGGCCAAAGATTTAAAAAAAAAGATAAATTAAACAAATAAAACCGGGCAGAAGTGCAACCCAGAAGCTTTTCAGTGACAGTCAATGGCAACAGTGAGCTCTGGGAGAAGAGTTTAAGCCCTCAAGCCCCAGGCGTTGTGCTGTTGCAGTATTAAGTGTGTTGATAGCCACCAGTTTCTTCCTCTTTTGTCCCAGCAAACCAGCTCAGAGCTCCCTGGGATCTGAAGAGCATGGAGGGGAAAGGCTATGTGTGCCTGAGAGTGGTGCTAGAAAAGTGTTAGGATGCTGAAGTTTTCTTACTGTTTCTCACGTCACTGGCAGTACAATAACCTTCCACATGACCCACTGTTAGAAATGCTTTCAAGTGCATGTAGGCACTTGTGCTGGGTGAGTTGGTGTGAACTAAAATGTGCAGTGTGGTGGCGCCCTTCATAATGATACGTATTTAAAATCACTTTTGTATGCATTAATAATTATTAAATTGAAGAGTATATCTTTCATGGGGGGAGGTTGGTTAAAATGAAATGCAGAAGTACTGCTAGGAGAGCAGCATAGATGAAGACAGAGAGTATTTTTAAACGATAAGGTAAAATCTACCCTTGCTTCCAGATCTTGCACCCTTTTTGTTTTAGAATCTCTGGAAATAAAAATGTCAGTGCAAATACTGGGGTCCTCTTATTTAGTGGAATTAGGATTTTAGTCCCATTAAACCCCTTCTTAACTTGTGCCTGGTAGTGGAATTAGGATTTTAGTCCCATTAAACCCATTCTTAACTTGTGCCTGGCAAGTAACTTTTCACTGCTTTTTCTACATGTATTATTAAACTCAGCTGATTAGTTATCACTGTCTTCATGTACTGTTTCAACCTTTGGCTTACAACTGTGTGCTCAAGTGATGTAGATCATTGTGTAACTACAGTGGAATCTGAAGTTCTCTGTGGAGGAATGCTGGTGATGGCTCCCACCTGAGCTACAGATAGCTCACCTACCTTCATATCCATTAATCAAGTGCCTACAGAATCTATTATCCTTAGGACATTGTTTCTTAGGACCAAAGATGGCACGCTTCTGTCCTTCAGGCTTTGCATTCTTATTTATTAGCTTACAAAGCAATGAGTCCAACAGGTAGTGGGGGTCAGGGGTGAACTGGCTACACAAGGGTCTGTACAGAAGGGTTGGATTAGACACAACATGAGGTAAAAAAGCTTTCATGAGGAGAGTGTCAGAAGTTAACTAGAGGGAGGCTAAAATGATAAAGGGAACAGAGGCTTGGGTCTGATACATTCACAGGTACTTTTAATGGTTGAGTGTGTCTAGTCTAAAGGCTGTATCAAATGCTTTGGAAGAGCAAGACATTAGGAAGCTGTATTTTACTGCACTGAATTAATGCATAGGTTGACTCCTTCTCCTCTTATTGATTGCATTATCTTTTCAAATAGATGCAAAAAGCCCTGCAGTCTCTAATTCATACTCACTTCAGACATTTCTCTTGGGTTAGCAAACGCTACCAGCATCCTTGTTATTGTTATTTAATTGCTTCTGTATCTGAAACTCTGAAGTTAATGAACTTCCTTGGGGTTTGTTTGTGTTTAGGATGTTTTGTTTGTTTTAATTCCTGCCCAGCATACATAACAAAGTGTGTTGTTTTCAGTTTCACTCTTTGTTCTGCACTCTCAGACACTTGCATCTTTCTTTACTTGCCAACCCTGAGACAACAACCTTTTTATGTTCCCAAAATCAAGGGTGTTTCAACTTCCTCTGTTGTTGATGCATTCCTCTAAAATTAGCTTTCTTTCTAGCTGTTCAGGTTGTGTGACTTGACTTGCCTCTTACAGAAGGGAAAGAGAGTGTGGGGTAGACAGACTTGACTTCAAATCTCTGCTGCTAGCTTCCTCAAAAGTGGTCTGGCCACATCGGTGTCTAAAATGGGGATAGTAACGCTACCATATTTCACAGTTGTTATGCTGTTTGATCCATTCTCTAGATAATTACAGACACCATCTGAATGTTCACGGAGGCTTTTGCCAAACTGCCTTTCTCTCCACGGCTTTTCCGAGGTTGCACGTTATCTGAGGTGGTTCTTTACATCAACTTCACTGAAGAAGTAACCACTGATATTTCTGTGTATTTTCCTGTAGATCTTGTAAGTACCCGCACAACATCGTCAGTGCTGAGAACAAAAAAGTTCTAAAGACTCATGAGTTGTCTAGCCTTGATGAGAATGAGCTGCGAGTCCTGCTTCTCCAAAATGACCCTTTCTTCCTCCCTGATGTGAGTTTTACTGATTTCTTAAGATAAGCTTTTGTTCATTTGGAATGGGAGAGGGGCAGAGAAAATGTGGAGTTCTGATCTCAATTTCAAGCTATTACAGTATGTAACAGTAATGCCAAGATTAGTATGAATGAAGTAGGAATGGGAATGGCTGGGTGTGAAAGCACCAGAAAAAACAGCATAGAGCTGGGGTTGTGAAAGTGCCAAGTACTTATCATGAAAAAAATAAAGCAACAGCAATAAAAATGCTAAATTGCTGAGGAATGTGTTGCTTATGTAAATACCAGAAAGGTCACACCTGGATAAAGCCATGTCATCTGTGACTTGTCAGCAGATGACCTGCTGTCTGACAGCAGGAAGTGGACAACCAGGCTATGGCCTGTTTTGTGTGCTACTCCTGCTATCCCAACAGGATAACTATAAAGTTACTCCAAACAAGCAAGCAAAAAACATCAGCAACTTCACCAGAGATTTACGGTGAGGTAAGCAAGATGGAGGTGAAAGATCCAAATAACTGTTTGTGCTTACAGGATAAAAGGCCTATGTGATGGAGACCAGGAAGCAAGGGTCCCTTTCCTTTTCCAGCCTATGCAGGTGTCGTGGTTTAAGCTGTAAATCACGCAGCCCGTTCTCTCACTCACTCCCCTCTCTTTCTTTCCCCCTGCTCCCGGGTGGATGGGGAGGAGAAGCAAAAGAATGCAACTCCCACAGGTTGAGATAAGAACAGTTTAGTAACTAAAGTATAACAAAAGACCACTACTGCTACCACCAATAACAATAATGACAAGGCAAATACAAGGAAAGAATACAATTTCTCACCACCTATACCCAGCCCGACCAAGCAGTGCACCCCCCACCCTTACGGGTCTCTGCTCTCCGCTTTTTACATCCTGGGCATGACGTGCTGTGGTATGGAATAACCTCTTTGGTCAGTTTGGATCAGGTGTCCTGTCTCTGCTTCCTCCCGGCTTCCGCTCCCCCCTGACAGAGCATGAGACTCAGAAAGTCCTTGGCCAGACCAAAACGTCACTAAGCAGTAACCGAAACACTGGTGTTATCAGTGCTGTTCCCAGGCCGAAAGACAAAAACACAGCGCTGCACCAGCTACCAAGAAGGAGAAAAATGACTGCTACTGCTGAACCCATGACAGCAGGCCCGCACATTCTGGTGCGTGAGGGTGTAGGGGAATGAGAAAAATCTATGAGAAAACAACCAAATGAGTGCAGTCAGTTTTGTCTGAAATCTGCCCCTTCTAAAGTGCACTGAGGTTTTGTACACTGAATTTTTGCAAGACAATTTTTTTTTTTTTAGGTTTGGATGCAAGTCACTGGTTTTGATAAATTTGCTTAACAATCCATTGTGGTTCTGCGTGTGTGCGTAAGGGCAATACTATCTTCAAGGTATGGCTGTTTCATAGCCGAGAATATCCTGTTCTGGCTACAGCTGTTCCTGGTTAAGAAATTACCAGAGTACTTCCTGTTACCTTTGTTTTTTGGAGGTTATAATCTCCACCAGATCTCGTTGGCCTAATGCTCCATTGCTTTCTTATTCCCTGCTGTGACAATGCAGGGCTTTGACAAAATAGATCCTTTCTTGGTTTTTGGTAGCATTTTAAAAGGTTCAAGGAGCATGGTGGTGATGAGCCAGGAGGATTAACATAATCTCTGTCCACTCAGCTGCATCTGAAACTTGTGTTACTTGTTTAATTAGTCCTGGTAATGACCAGAGAGTGGCAGCCATCACTGATGGGTATTATTGGAAGCTCTTTTCTATAGCTCTGTTCAGACTTCACTGCACTCAGGCATTGTTGATTACCTCTAATTGAGCCCCTAAGCTATTATGAAGTAAAATGGCAAAAGACAGTGATCATGCAGGCCATTCATAAACCTGAGAGCTGGGGAAAGGGGTGTGAAAGCCCATTTGGTTGTTTAGAAATGCTCACTGGCTCTGTGTGTGCGCTGTGTTTGTGGGAGCTGGGTCTGTTTAGCTTGGAGAAGTGAAGGCTCAGGGGAATCTGATCTCGCTAGTGTTTACAAACACCTGAAGGGGAGTGTATAAAAAGCACAGAACTGATTTTTCCTCAGTGGTGCCCAGAACCAGAGGTGATGGGCGCAAACTGAAACACAGCGGGTTCCCTCTGAACATCCCAAAACACTTTTTTGACTCTGAGGGTGACTGAGCTCTGACACAGGTTCCCCAGAGAGGTTGTGGAGTCTCCCCCCTGGGAGATACTCAAAACCCATCTGGACACAGTCCTGGGCCCTGCAGGGGCATCTCTGCTCAAGCACCTTGAGCACCTCCCCTTATTCCTTCTTCTCCCCTTGGTGTCTGCAGGGGTTGGTTTGTTTTTTAATAGAATAGCTGTAAACCAGTCAGTTGTTATGTGATTGTCTTGTTTAGGAGTGCTGAGAATGAATGCTTGTTGGATTGGCTTTTCTTGGTGGGGAAAAAAAAACAAACCAAAAATCAAACCGCACTTGTGCACAACTTCAAAAGTGGAAATGCATGAGTCAGCTGAAAATGCCTGCTCTTCTATACAAGAAATCTGCCTAGATTAAAGAAGTCACAATGAAAACATGCCTTTCTGTCACTGTATTTCTGCTGTTGAAACTGCATGTCTACAGAAGAAAGAAAAAACTTACTGATTCTAATGTGATTCTAGTGGAATTACTGATTCCATTTCGTACTTCATCTGTCCTCCCCACTTCTAGATCTGCCAACTTTACAACAGAAAGGATAGTAACTGCAGCCAGCAAAATAACTGCTACAAGCTTCATATTTGTCGACACTTTCTCCAAGGGGAATGTAAATTTTTTGTGTGCAAGAGATCCCATAACCTCTTGGATACCAATTCATTGAAAGTGTTGGAAACTGGAGGCATTGATGTGAAGATAGCTTCAAACATGCAGACTATATGTAATTACAAGCATATGGAATTCAACAAGGAACTGAAGAAGGGGAAAAGTAAGTTGTGAGAAACATCATCCTCAACACACAAATTGGGATGTTACCAACTAGCTCAGTTTCTGGTCCAGCAGTGCTGTTCATTCAGTCTTGTCATGCAGGTCCCAGAAGCCATGCACCTGGTAAGAGACAACACCAGCCTCCAACAGGAACCCGAGTTAAAGATGAAGGTATGGATTGTTTCTAACCTTCCTGTACTAGGATTGGTGGGTCTCATTGGGATCTGTTTTCATATAGCTCCACAGCTCCCTGTGGTAGTTGAAGTGCAGCTTATGTGCTTACCCTACCAGATGCTGAAAGCAATGGTACTGGACAGCCTGTGCAGGAGTGTTGAGATATCTGCCCAAGCACTGTGCAGCGCAGTGTGGAGTAGTCTGGGATTGATCTCTGTACTGTTCTGGACGCACTGTTTGTTTCCTGGGAAGGAGATAGAGTTGTGTCTGTGTGAGAGAGATCTTTCCTTGCCTTCTGCCCCCAGGGAATGGATATAGCTTTGCCAGTTGAGCAGTTGTCTTGGTCTACCTTCCAGTGAGGGAGCAGGAACTCCAAAGTCTCCTGTCCTCCTGAGCAGAAGGACCTTATCTTTAAAACCTGTCAGAGTCCAATACTCTGAACAATTTTTTTAGATGCTCCTTGCATGGAGGGTGTGATGACTAATATCAAATTTACTTATCTGAAGATAGGTGCCATTACACGGGTGTTGTGAGCTACCTCAGCGGGCAGCTAGGCACCACACAGCCACACACTCTCTCCCCCCTCACCACTGGTGGATCAGGGGAAGAGATAAAAAAGAAAGCAACAACAAGAAAACCTGAGTGTCAAGAAGAGGGGAAAGCAAAGGGTAAGTGGAAGTAAGAAAATGAAGGAAAACAAGTCATGCAAAGGCAATTGCCACCTCCCACGGATAGGCTGATGCCCAGCCAGTTCCCAAGCAAAAGATAGCTAACCTTCCTCAAACACCCTCTTTTCCCTTTGATTGCTGAGCGTAGTGTTATATGGAATATTTCTTTGTTTAGTTTGGGTCTTCCCAGGTGTGCCCCTTCTAACCTATTGTGCACCCCCCAGTCTATTCACTGGGGGGCAGGGTGAGAAACAGAGAAGGCCTTGATGCTGTGCATAAACTGCTCAGCAGAAGCGAGAGCATCTGTGTGTTATCAGCATTGTTGTGGTTGAAAATCTAAAGCACAGCATCCTATGAGCTGCTAGGAAAAAGATTAACTCTATCCTAGCCTGGCCCACTGCAATGAGATTTCTGATGTAGCAGAGTAATGCAAAATACACTGAGAATAAAATAAAAATGTGAAGTTACACTTACCAAAACATAGCAATTGCAGTACATGCATGTTTTAGTCAATACCAATGGGATTCCCATACTGGTCTATATAAATATGCTCACTGTCATGATGCTGAGTGTTCCCGGTCCCTAGGAGCAAATATGTAGTCTTGAAGCCAGTTCAAGGCCGTTGCTCTCTTTGAAGTTCTTTTATTAGTTGCTTAATTTTTATACCCTTGTGTTGGGCTGAGCCCTGTGTTCACTCCTCCCATGCTGGTCTGGCTAATTAAGGAAGAAACATTTATATTGCCAGTTGATTCACTCAGCTGTTGTAGCCCTTTACCTACAGTAAAGGCCACCCTTTGTTCCCCTTTGTGTTGAGAAGTCAGCTTCTTTGCAGTAGCCACGATCAGTCATACCCTGTGTAACTCTCTGAGCTTCATGACATTGCCCTTGCCCTTGCCATTTCTACTGAGGCTTCTTCCACTGTAGGGGTTTATTGGTGAGTCAAAGAGCCCTAACTCATGTGGTGGGGCTTCATGTATGTGGGATAGTTGGATCCTGAAAGCACTTGACTTGGCCAGTGCAGTTGACTCCTTGTGATTTCTGGGATGAAATACCAAATGCAGTGCCTTTGTCTTAGACATCTTGGTCTATTTTGATAGGGCAAATAAGGATTGATGTGTTCTTTCCTGTAGATAAAAAAGGTGATTCCTCTGCTAAAGCTTCAAAGGACGACAAAGAAGATAAGTGTGATCAGATATGTGTGTTCTATGTCTGGAAGTACTGCAAACATAAAGGTAAGCTTTGTAAAAAGTAATGTTATCTTTGGAGAGCAGAGTCTACAGAGGCACTCCCCACTCATGGCAATAGCAGTGCCATATGGAGTGGCAATTTTGCCTTCTCATTTACTTTGTTTCCAAGTCACTAATAAACATTGTTAGAATTACAGGCGTAATCAGAGGGAAGTCAGGTGGGTACTGTAAATGTTTTCTCCTCTAGATGATCCATCTGTGGCCTGTTTCAGCCCTCTTGATGGGGGCAGGCTTTGTGTGTGTTTCTGTGGCAAAACCCCTTCAAATGTTAAATGTTACACTTTCTGTAACTATTAAATCAATTTAAGAGCTCTTCTTATGTTGTCATCATTGGCAACAGGTAACTATAGGTCATCCAGTATTCCTGCTATATCTTATATACATCAGATAATAATGATACTCTTCCCTTTTAAGTCCTTTTTAAAGTGATCTGAGGTGTTAAAATGTCTTAAGAAAACAGTAGTTCTACCAGCTAAGCTAAAAGTAAATCTAGTTGATCGTCTGTCTGGCAGTGGCCAATATCAGAGGTCTGGGGGAAATTGCAAGTATAACAATTGTATTTGGGGGCTGTCCCTGAACAGTTGCTTAACCCCCAGGTTAGGCTCTTGGTTACAAGGAGGTACCATGAGATTTTCTTTAACTGAGCTTGTCCAGTCTCTTTCTAAAGGACTACTCCTTTTCAGACCACCCGATCTTGGTAAAAGAGCTGCTTAAATAGATCAGACTGTGTTTGCTTTCACTTAGGATGTGGACACTAAGTTGGCTGAGATGTATGTAAGGTGTCTGAGATGTCTGTGTGCATTTAGCATTTCCGTAGCATGTGTGTGTTCTGGTAAAGCTTCCTGTCAGAAGCTCCTTTTCTGAGATGCAGATGAGTCAGTTACTTTAGGGCTTGACAATACCTTTCTTAATCTTTACTTTGAAGAGAGACAGCACTTAAAAAAAAGAATTATCTTTTTTATGGGTATTTTATGGATAATAGAAATGAAATCTGGCCAAGAGAGACCAAGTGCGGTTTTGTCTACAGTATGCCAAGTTAATTTAAGCACACAGGGTGCACTCCAGCTCTGTTAACAAAAATGGAGGAAGAAAGAAGTGAATGACACTCGTGTCTTCATAATGGGGGTTTATTTCCATATGTTCTGTGGTCAGATACATCAGGGGTCATGAATGGTGAAAATCCTTTTGGTTCTGTCTATGCAGCCGCTAGCCGTGTGTCAGAGTTCTCAGACTCTGCTTGTTTAGGACCAGGCTTTGAGGCTTAAGTTTATCAACTTTTGGAGCTGCATGATGTCAATGGTGTACCCATGTGCTGGCTGTGGAGGTCAGGCTCAAAGCAGCTATGTTGTGACCACCAAATAGCTAAACTCAAGTAACAGCCGGAGGGTTAACTGCTTTGCTATGCCACATTTGTCTCAAAAGTGATAAGTAAGAGGTTTGGTCCATAACTGGATGTGGAGCACATCAGCTTTCCCCAGCACAGAGGCTTGGAAGGCAGCCTCTGCCTGTATCCAGCAACATGCACATGTGCAGGGGTGTTAAGCCGATCTGAACTCAAACATGCAGACATACATGCATTGAAAACATAGATGATTTAAAAAGTCCCAGAAGTCTTCCTCTTTGTGTGAATGGTATGTAGCACAGCTGCAGGTCTTGCATGCAAGGCAGTTAAGAATTGCTGCTTTCCTATGTTCTAAGAAGCAGAGCAACAACTCCAACAGTGCCTGGCAGTCTCGTTAGCAGGGGAACATGCTACCTGTTCAGGGGTGACTGTAGGGTCTCTTTTGGGAGACGTTCTACAGAGCATTGCAGTCCTTTATGCTGCCTTATTCATTGGGCTTGGCCTGAAAACAAAAGCATGCAGATTTTGATAACCAGCCCGTATGTTCTAAAGGAAAGAGAGAACCAAATATATTGAATGCTTATGTGATGTGTAGACTAGAGTTTTTACAGCTGAGAAATGTGGTGGTGTGACCCATAGACACTCATTTCCTATCTGTGGCTCTTCTCTCCCGGCTGTCATTGTTGAGTCTCAGCAAAGGGAAGGTTGTGGTTTCTTTGGAATATATTTAGCAGTATGAGAGCTTATTTTGCTTTTCCAGGTAAGACGGGAGACGCCCCTATCATTCAAATTCTGTTTTCAGCATTCTGTCCTTATTGCTCATGCCAAAGTCCAGGAGATAAAGCCAAGAGTGTAAACCAAAAATGGTTGTTCCTTCCCTCCCCACCCTGCCTTTTCTTGCTCTCTGTTATGATTGCAGAACTCTTGACTGTGTCTGATCTCATTACAGATAAATGCAAATTTGTTCATTACCACTTGCCGTATCGATGGCAGATGTATGATGGGGTGACCTGGAATGACCTCTCCATGATGGAGGAAGTTGAAAAGGCCTATTGTGACCCACACACCAGCAGGTATAGTGATGCTGCACTGCTTGCTTAGAGTACTGTAGTTGAGCCCTGGAGGACGACCATTTTGTTTTCTTCCTAAAGGTGTTTGACATCCATAACTTTTGATTATTGTGCTGCTCAGGATCTGGAAGGTGTACAAATGAGAATTCTTCTTCTTAAAAAGAAAAGTGAAAGTGATTGCATGGAAATATCACCCCATTTTTGTCTTCTAAAAGTAACAAAACTATCTTGCATTTAAAACTCGAGGGTAAAAAGAAGTAGATGGAATTTAGTGCCTAAAATATTAGTATTTCAGATAATGAATCATACTCTATAATAATTTATCTTGTGCCTTTTAACAGCAGTTCAGAGCTGGTCCTTCTCTATGGCTGTTCCTTTCCCAATACAGTTAGTATCTACAATAATTTAATAGTATCTATAATATGCCTAGAGAAATTTATTAAATGGTCACTTGTGTAAACAGCCCATCTTGTTTCTTTAAGAGAGTGCATTTTCCGTTTAACTCCTTGCTAAAACCCGCCCATGAACCACATGGATTCATAGGGGACCCCAAGTTTGGCCTCAATAAAATGGTATAAACATTTTGGCCTGTGCCTCTTCTGACGGCAGATGATTTAGATTTGCATCTCAATTAGGCTGTGGATGGTACATATCACAAGCAAGATTCCCAACAGGAGGCTGCTTTCAAAGTCTTTTTGCCGGAGAGTTAATTTTTCAAGCTTCCCAGGAGTAAGAGCCCAGGTGGCTCCACTGTTGAATGCCATTTACAGATCTGGCAACTGGGACTGCATCCTCTGTAGTCACATTAAGGACAAAGCTGGCACGCTGCAGGTGTTTGCTGGCAAACTCAGGCAGGTACTTACCAACTTCCATTTTTGTACTGAGAAAAGCTAAACATGATACTTATTTCAGAAGTACTGTTTGCCACATTGCACATGTAGCCCTAGACTGTCTGTAAAGCTAGCAGTGCAGCATGTGGCTAGTGATCGAGGTGGCATTTGGTGTCTCACAGGCCATAGTTCACTTCTGAAGCTTGGAAAGAGTTTTCAGAGCTGCCACGCAGCCTGTGAGAAATACTCATATTTCAGGCCTATTAAGTTCAGGCAGTCACATTATATTAAAGAAAATTCCACCATGTTAAACTGGGGATTAAAGGATAATATATATACTGTTAACTACAATAAACCTGATTTTATCCTTACAGTATAGCGAGTAAGAACATTGATTTCCAGACAATGACCTGCTGCTCTTCTTCAGTTCGACGCCTCTCTACACCATCATCAGTCACAAAACCCACATTTGTATTGACCACGCAGTGGCTTTGGTATTGGAAGAATGACAAAGGCCAGTGGATTGAATATGGTGAACAGGTGACTCCACATCCTCTGCAAGGAATCATCTCTGAAGAAGTGTGTGGAGCCTCTTTCCCCTCTTCCCTTTTACTCAGCAGGGTTAATTAAGTAAATACTTGTGCTTGAACGTTACAGTGTTAAGTAAGGAAGTGAAGCTACAGATATTCATAACAGATGCGATGAAATGATGATAGGCTGGGGGGAGGGAACATGCCTTACCTCCTTGCAGTGAGGTTCAGTATGAACTGTTCATGTGTTGTACATTGTTTTGTACATTAGAGAATTATACTTGCATTGTGTTTTAACCCTGGTGTCATGGAGCAGATTTAGGATCTGCTTACTATGCCAGTTTGTTGCAGGGGAGATTTTAGACCATTTAAAAACCACTACCAAAGGAAGCAGCAAAGTTTCTTTTGGTAGTAGGATGTTGTAAAAGTAAGACAGCAAAGCCCCAGTGGCAAGGTTCACTCTTACTTGTTTCACAGAGAACATAAAATAGCTCAAAGTTACTAATACAAAATCTTAGTACCCTGCAATACAAGGTTAAGCACTATTTAGGTCACTTATAAAAGGTCTGCAGTTGGTAAGGGGTCTTTCAGCCTTGAGGAGTAACCTGGAGAGGCATCTCGGCTCAGGAGGAGATCACTGCTGTGGAGCCTGCTCCTTAGAAGGGAGAGCTCAAGGCTCACTTGGGCTGTCATATTTATGGAATAAAGTGGTTGGCTCATAGTCAAATTACATGTGATGAAAAAGGAAAGCATGAGATTCCTTGTGCCTGCAGTTTTCTTTGTTCTTTGACAAATTAGCCTTGGGAGAACCACCTGCTATTCATGTGTTAATCGCATGATTGATGTCCCGGTTTCCAGGCTCATACATCAGTGCTCACTCGCCATGTCACCCTGTTCCTGTGAGGGTTTTCTGGGAACAGTTTGGAACTAGAGAAATTCATGGTCACAGCCTGGAACTTTACTTCCTTTGGAGCCTGAACCAAAATACCACCAGTTTGGTCAAGGAGTTGAGTGCATCCATCACACCCAGCTGACAACTAAGCACCACAGAGCTGCTCAACCCCCATCCCCAGTGGGATTGGGGAGCAGATGGGAAGGGTGAAAGTGAGAAAACTCATGCGTTGAGATAAGGACAGTCTAATAGGTAAAGCAAAAGCTGCGCACAAAAGCAAAGCAAGTTCATTCACCACTTCCCATCACTGTTCAGCAATAGCTAACATTCCGATATATAACACAATCGCTGTGTTAACACTGTTCCCAGCACAAATCCAAAACATAGCTTCACACTTGCTACTGTGAAGAAATTTAACTCTCTCCCAGACAAAACCAGCACAACAGCAGGAATTTAAATGGGGTATATGTGTGTCCATCGTTACTAATAATTTATTTGTGTGTATGTTAGGAGTGTGTGGTAGTTATGCTTACTGTAGATTCCTTTTCATCCTACTCTTTGCATCTTCTCTCCCTCTACCCAAACTAGTTATCCAGGGCTCAGTCCTGACTGTGTTCACTCATTATGCTTCTCTCTCTCTTTTTTCTCTTTTTCCCCATAAAGGCAGAAGGAGATAGTGTGAGCTCACCATCTTCTGCTGTTATTGAGAATTTGTATCTAGCAGATCCAGATGGCACCATATTTTTCCAGGCTGGCTTGTATAAGTACGAGCTCAATTTTAAAGGTATTCATTTTAAAAGTTCTCATTTACAACTATGAAGTGCTTTAGAAGGGCTAACTTGCAAACTATCCCAGATTTTAGAAGCTGTTGTTGTTTTGCAAGCACTACCAGATTTACTCACTGAAATGGGAAGTGAGCTAGCGATGGCCATAGAGGAAATTCCTTATAAAAGTAACCTTCCCCCTTATTCCTTGACATTATCCAGATTCACACTGGACGAGAAATAAAGAAGATTCTTAGTCTTCACATAAAGTCATAGTAAACCTTAAGTAAAGTGAGTTAACCTTGTGGATGGTAAAATGAAAAATAAGCATCTTTCTCTGCCACTGGAGCAACATTTAAAGTGCATGAATTACTTAAGGGAGCAAGCAAGACAGACACAGGTAAAATAAGAGTTACAGGAAGGACAGGAAGCTTGCACAGTCTTTATGTCACCATTCTTCAGCAGCTAGAATTGACAATGAAATACACTTTTCATTAATGAATAATTGTCATTAATTAATGACCCCATCTTGTAGGCTTATTTGTGACTTTTTCCTTTCCTTTTCTCCTCAAGAAATGACCCAGACAAACACCACTTATAAAACTAAAAGGCGGGTCTGCAGGCGACCAAAGTTTGTGTCTTCTGAAGATGTGCAGAAGATAAAGAAAGGGTAAGTGTTGCACTTTAAGTTGTTGGATCTTCCTATTTCAGAAGTAATTATAAGGCAAAATGGCTTCCAGTGTTGGCAGTAATTGTGCAAAGAACAGAGCTGTTGGTAGAAGGAAACATCCATTTGGCTGAGCAGAAGCTGTATCACAACTACCAGGTTGGTGCATCGCCTGGTTCTTGGGGTACATGTTACGCCAGGTGCCATGTCTGCAGGACTGGTGATGGACAATTGTTCATTAATAAAAAAGCAAGTGAAAGAGGACTGTGACGATTGAATGCCAGCATGCAAAGCCCAGCTCACAAACTGAGGCTGTTTCCCACAGGTTTTGTGGCTTATTTTGTTATTTTTAAATGTAGGAATTGGCCAAAGGGGATGCTGCCAGTTCAAATGCTTGGAGCATTACTGAAATTACTAACACCTCATTTTCTGTCTGTTTGCCACCAGCCAGAGGGATTCTTCTATTCCGAATCAGTCCTGTCCTGTCCACTGGGATCAGTCTGCCTTGCCTGACTTTGGATACAAGGTATCTTCTTACCCCTGCTTTGCTCCTTATTCTTTCCTTCTTTGTAATTCTGACTGAAAGGAGTGATTCAAAGGAGGATTCTGCTTAACTGAAGTAATTGTAATTGGGTAGATGCTAAAAAGGGACAGGAGTGTTTTCTTGGGTCGATGTGCTAAAGAACTAGGGGATCTCCCAAGAGCATGAAAAAAGGTGCCAAATTCTCATGAACTTCAGCAGCATTTTAGGCATCTACCTACACACAAAACCAAAACTCATCAAATTCAGTACAAAAAGGTTCACTGTTAGAAAGTAAAAAAAGGATGACTTAGTGGGCCAGTTAGGGAAGGGGCTTCTATGAAGTGTGTGTTCCTTCACTCAAAGCTGGGCTGTGACCAAACTCTTCCTGTGTAGGACATTAAAAAGCCATCCAATAATAATACCATCATGGCTGTTGACAGATAAAGTTTGGATTGGAGATATAGGAAAGGAAATCTCTGTATGCTCTTTCAAGTCACCCAGTACTGTCGTGTACATCACAGATCTGAGCGTAGGCCATGGCCTCAAGGAACGGCAGAAGTGGGGTTACAGTCAATAGTAAAAAACTGTTTGCAGTGATCTCTTCAACAAACCAAACCCCTGTTAGCCCAAGGTCTAGGTTCCTAGTTGGTCTACCAAGAACAAAAATGTTCGGGTGTTTTTAAACATTAGTAATTCTTAGTTTTAGCAATTTTTTAAATTGCTAGGTCTAATGGCATTAAGAAACAGTCCTGGAAGAGCAACGCAGACTTTGGAAGTACTAGAATGCTAGAAAAAAAGGCTTTTCGGTGTTACACTTGGCCTTCTTTATAGTTTTTTTTTTGCCTCAGGTTGAAGGACAGCACATAATGTAGAGCATAACGTTTTTCCTGTTGACTGTGTCAGAGTCTTGTATGATGCTGACCAAATTGTATTGACACAAATACCGTGGTGGTGAGGGACAGGGCAGACGTAATACCATATTTCCCAACTGGGAGACCTTTCTGTCTAGGTTCGGTTGATGGAGACCTCCATTGCTATTGTCACTCTGCATTTTATTTTCCCTAGTGTGGTTGCATTGGCAGTGGCATGAGAACCAGAAATATCTTGTCTCTTGGCTTCTCTGGCCTGGTTTCTGTTACTCTGCTTTGTGCTGAATATTTCGTTTTACCTTGACTACTCTCTTGTGTTGGATTATGCCATAGTGTAACACCTTCATCTGGCCATGTGCATGTAGCAAATTCATCTAAACCTAGTCCTAATGCAACATCAGCAGGTACAATTGAAGTCAGCTGCTGTGTACATCACTTCAAATAGCTGGTTTTCACAATCAGCAAAACTGTGAAATTTCACCAAAAAATCACAGTTATTAAAGTGTCAGTGCCCAGCACCCACCGCATGAACTAAGAAGGATTGTGTGGAAATATGGCAGCCAGACCTTTTGAAGATTTGAGCCTGTGATATTTTGAGCTCTGTCACAGTAATAAAGGATATAGCTTAGCAGCACCTGAACTGATTGACATAAGCTTAAATTTTTCCGAAGAATGCCAGGAAGACCGGTAGCTCAGTTCTTTATAGGTCTCCAAGTTGTTATGTACTTGGCTGCTTCCCTTATCTACTCTGCAAACTTCAGTCTGAATTTTAGTCAAGTCCATTTGTTGGGGTGCTTCTGGAGTCACTGAGGTGAGTGTGAGACACTTTGGAATGCTATGTACAGATCCATGGTATCATTAGAGGTACTTGTAGGGATGCGTGTGGTGGAAAGTTCATCTTGCTCCCCAGAGCTCCGTCTGCTTGCTGAGTTGGTGCCTAAGAAACCGTCTCTTAACATGCAAACTGAGTGTCTTTCACAGGAAAGGAAACGTTAATTCTGTACCTAAGAAGTGACAAAGCTCACAGTACCTGTTGGCACTTCAGGTGGAAGCCTGGGCTAGATTAAATATTTCTGTGGGACCCTACGCTTGTTTGTTTTTTTTTTTGCAGTAGGTAATATTGGGACTGGCTGGGATTCTACATACATGTGATGACCATCATACTACCTGACAATTACTAACTGATGCATTCTTCAGACGTTGGCAAATTATCTGGGAATATTTGCTGCGCTGGAAGTGATCCATATTAAAAAGGAACAGCTATGAGATAGGGAGAAAGTCATCTTTGCTTAAAAAGAGTTGTTGTGCTTTGATAACATTGCTTATTTTTTGAGTGTTGCAGTGTCTTAATCTGTAAATCCTTTAGAATCATAGTTCTGTAGAAAGTAGAGTGTATGAAATGCCCAATGGAACTTGGGAACACCAAGTGGCAAGTAGGTGTGAATTTCCTCTGTCTTTATGTAACAAAGTGGAATTAGTAGTTGATAATTCCTTTTTTATGTGTCTCTAAAAGATTTGATATTGTCTTGGAACCTCATGATGGGTTTTAAAATGTATCTTTAATGTACAACTGAGAAATAAGCGCAATGAATGCATGGGTTTATGTCAGAGGATCAGTCTTTGGCTGCTATGTTGCTGAATCCTGACACGCATGCCGAAGATTGCTGTGCTGTAACAGGAATGAGAGCTGATGCAACGCGAAGAGTCTGTGTACTTTACAGATAGCAGTTCTAGCTAGGTTGTTGTTACTAGTACAACCTGTGCTGCTTCCAAAACCCAAGTTAATCAGAGATCAAGGTTTGATATCACAGAGTACTGTTTTTGTAGTCACACACTAACAGAAATTACTGTCAGGGCAGGGGATTCCTCTGCTGCTTCAGAAACTCCACTCCTTAACGGAGGGTTAGCAAATGCTTATGCTTTCTAGGTTTTTCCATTTTAGCTCTGAAGATGAAAAGAGCTAAAAAAGTTACCATTGCTAAGAAGTACTCAGTATCTGAAGGGGTCCTACAAGGATGCTGGAGAGGGACTCTTCATCAGGAACTGGAGCGCTAGGACAAAGGGTAATGGGTTCAAACTAAAACAGGGGAAATTCATCAGGTTAAGTATAAGGAAGAAGTTCCTTACTGTGACGGTGGTGAGGCACTGGAATGGGTTGCCCAAAGAAGTGGTAAATGCTCCATCCCTGGCAGTGTTCAAGGCCAGGTTGGACAGAGCCTTGGGCAACATGGTCTAGTCTGAGGTGTCCCTGTCCATGGAAGGGGGGTTGGAACTAGATGATCTTAAGGTCCTTTCCAAACCAAACCATTCTGTGATTCTGTGATGGGTATCAACCTGCAAGAGTAATGTGCTGTTACCCTTTATTAGCAGGAGAAGCATCCTCGGGGAAATATGGACAATCACACAAAGTTTTCATGCAAAAGATAACTGTCTTGGTTGCTTGAAGGCCATCATATGATAAAATAATTTAAGTACTTTTCTTACAGGATTAGGCTTTGTATCACGTGGCTGACTGTTTTACCCAGAAAGATTACAGTTCATCAGTAAAAGATGCAGCATAGCAAAAGCGTAATTATAGTTTAAAGAAGAATCGTTTATGTAGGAATGGAAGATTTAGTACTGAAATATAGTGACATAATTTTCATCTTGTTAGGTGATGGTGAGCAACTTGAGCTGTGGTGTAACAGAGCTTGCAGATAATAAATATGTATTCAAATTGTTTTATGTGTTGTATTATGTTTTAAAAAAGCTTTGTAAAATGCTCTTGTATTAAGATATGAGAAATTCCATTCAACCTTGTGAAAACTTTTTAATAAATTCAAACAAATTATTCTTCCTTGTGTAGCTGACTTTATTTTTAATCCTTAGAAGACTTTTCTATGATAAGGCCTTTTCATCAGTAAGTCCTTAGTGCACAATCTGTACATGGTGTCCAGAAAAACACCTCTTTATTTATATGCAGCTGTGAAATAGAAGTCCGATTTTTATCTCCTGTTTAAACTCAGCCTTGTAAAACATGGAGGTTTTGCCTGATGCTGGTTAATATGTTGGTTCTATTAAAGCAGTTTTCGTGCTTTAAACACAACTTTGATATGTGGGATGTCACCTTGAGTCCCTGCTTGCTTAGGCAGTGGTGAAGTGGAAAGTACTGCCAAGTGACGTCAGTCTACTATTATGCATTTTCAGTCAAGCTTATGGAAGAGAAGTGTTTATTCTACAAGATTAAAGATATAGATTACTTCAGAGAAAAAGTGGAAATTTTATGCGTGGCACAAGCAACCAGAAGAGATCCAATCATGTTTTAATTATGTTTTGCATTAGCTCTTCCTTGGGAAAAATGTGCATTTCCTAGTGGATTTTTAAACACAAGAAGTATGGATAAATAGACTTTGTTTCCTTTAGGAAAGGAGATCTATTTGCTTAAGCAGCTGTTTAGTGTAACCTTCTTATTAGAATCCTAATTGTTCTCTTATGTTTAGAAATGGAGCTTTTATTCTTAAGTCTGTATTTAAGTGCAACTTTCCAAGTTTTAACTTTGACAAGTTAAGGAGCTGTGGTCCTGGGAGGTTGTATGTATTTGTTTCACCTTTAACAGCTGAAGCTTCATTAAATGTCTGATTACAAATGGTACTGTTATCTAACACCTTCTGTTCTTAAACAGCTTTGTATATAAAACTAAGATTATCTGCCATAATCAGTCAAGTTTTCTTTCTGAAATTTCTGTTTCACTGAGATCTAAAGTTGTGTCAACTTTTACTTGGAGGTGATGAACATTTAACTGACCCTTTTAGCATCTTCCTTGAAGAGAGGTGAGGTGTCCTTGCAATACAGGAGTGACACACTGATTTACACACTAAGTATCTGTCCTAGTTAGCACAAAGTCATGATCTAAAGCATGAAGTTAACCTTCACAAGTATAGTTGGGGACCCTCTTCTGAAAGTGTACCTTCTGTAATTAGGCTTTTGCATGTTATGAGCTAACTGAAGCCTCATGTCTTCTTTTGCTTTGGTTTATATTTTATAGGCAGTGGAGATCAGTGATACAACTGATGAATACAACCAAATAAAGCAGCTGTTTCATCAGACTATGAAGAAATACAGCATCCTTAAAATAAACAGGATTCAGAATCCATCCCTCTGGAAAGTGTTTCAGTGGTAAGTATTTGTTTCCTCATCCTTATCAGGGCTGGGGGTTGTCCTGATGTCCGGTATCTGCTTCCTAGGAAAGAAAAGATATTATCACCTGAGCTTTAATGTACTGATATTTCCATCTTCGGAGCAATTCAGGAGTGAAATTTTGTGTCAATGGCCTTCCAGAGAATGCCATGCTCCTGGGAGAAGGTTCCCTTTCCACGTCTCTTTGGAAGGTGGGGGGACAGATACAGACACAAAGACATGAATGATGCAGAATTTGGGATGAGGATGGCCGCAGTACTGCGGCATAGTGCATTGCCTCAGGCATTGAACAGTGACTGCCTGCCGCACATGTGTTCTGTCTACTACAAATGTACATAGAATCATAGAATAGTTAGGGTTGGAAAGGACCTGAAGATCGTCTAGTTCCAACCCCCATGCATGCATTAGAGAAAGTGGGCAAGGCTACAAGGTGCTTGGGACTTTTGTTCCAGTCAGATGTAGTGAAGGCCTTCTCAAGAGTACCTTTGCTGAATGAAGTCAGTATTTGCTGAGAAAGAATCCTTGTGCTTTAACTTAACAATCCCTGAGATCAGAGCTCCTTTCTGGTTTGCAGCATTTGCATCAGTACTACTGAATGCCAAGCTAGATGATAACAGATTTCAGCTGATGCTGGTGACAATACATGACCATGTTCAGGTTAATTTGGTAGCAGATTAAGCTGCAGCATAGAAACAATGTCTAGTTTAAAACAAAGGCACAGATACTTAATACAAGTATTCAAGGACTGCATGGAATGGTAATGGAGAAGGAAAATACTGCTCAGATAAGTACTTTCACCTGCAACATGACTGAACCCAGGAAGTCACCAGCTAATAATTTCATAAAACCTTTTCATGTAGTGAGCCTTAAGACACTTCAAAATATGTAGTAGTGCATACGGTTTATCCTCCTCTAATGAGATATTTAAGCTAACCAGACAGTTTAACAAGTTCTCAATGAACAAATTCCAGTCCATTGCTCTTAGCTTTTCATTTACGCAGTTTACAAGTTGGAAGGATTCTCCCCTCTCCCTGGCTCTGTTTATTGTGTAGCTGATCACCTTCTGAAGATTCTTGTTGTCTTGCCCTTCAACAGCTTCTGAAGACCTGTAAGGTGTCTGGGTGCTGTGAAATATTTTTGCCTTCCATTGTGATTCCTCTTCTGATACATGTCATAGCTCAGTCTGGCTTTGGCCTAAATCAGTAAAATTTCAAGTGGTGGAAGGAGGCTCAGTTTCTCTCCTTCTGGCTTTCTCATCAGCCACACTGATCTCACAGAGGGGCAGGAGCTCAGGATGTATGGCGTGAAGAATAAGCTGCCTCTAGCTCCTAGTTACTGCTGGGGCACGGAGAGTCTGTGGGTACCAACACCACTCTGCAGTGTGCTGGGTGGGACAGGATGAGACAATAAGGCAGAACTAGTAGGACCCTACAGAGGAGCAAAAGGTTGGTACAGTAGTGCAGGGGACTGTAGTAGTGTCAGTACTTACTTAAATTTACTAAAGAAAGCCAGGATTATCTAGAACTGCTGGGCAGTGGTATCAGTATATTGATCATCTTGTATTTGTTCATCATACTGCTAATCTGTCTCATCTTCCAAACTGAGAGAGGAGAAAACAGACTGGGAATCAGAATGGTTTGGGTTGGAAAGGACCTTAAGATCACCTAATTCCAACCCCCCTGCCATGGGCAGGGACACCTTACACTAGACCATGTCACCCAAGGCTTCGTCCAACCTGCCCTTGAACACTGCCAGGGATGGAGCATTCACAGCTTCATTAGGCAACCTGCTCCAGTGCCTCAGCACCCTCACAGTAAAGAACTTCTTCCTTTTATCTAACCTGATATATCCCATTTAAGTTTAAACCCATTATCCTGTGTCCTACCACTGCAGTCCTTGATGAAGAGTCCCTTCCCAGCATCTCTATACACCCCCTTCAGATACTGGAAGGCTGCTATGAGGTCTCCACACAGCCTTCCCTTCTCCAGGCTGAACAGCCCCAACTTTCTCAGCCCGTCTTCATACGGGAGGTGCTCCAATCCCCTGATCATCCTCGTGGCCCTCCTCTGGACTTGTTCCAACAGTTCCACATCCTTTTTATGTTGAGGACACCAGAACTGTACACAATACTCCAAGTGAGGTCTTGCAAGAGCAGGATAGAGGGGCAGGATCACCTCCTTCAACCTGCTGGTCACGCTTCTTTTGATTCAGCCCAGTCTATCTCATTTAGCTGATACCTACATGTACATTTTATACTTGTTTTTAAAAATTACTTTCTCCCTTTTACTCTGTGTCTCACTCGCTCTCCTCTGCACTTTTCTGTTAGGCAAAAGGAACAGATGAAGAGGGAAAATGGAGGGAAGGAAGTAAATGAAAAGCTCCTTTTCCACGGAACCAAGACCTCCTTTGTGGAATCCATCTGTACTCACAATTTTGACTGGAGAATTTGTGGAAGCAATGGAACTGTCTATGGGAAGGGTACGTAGGAAATGGCTCTGTGTGTTATATGTCTACTTAGACTCCCCTGATACTACAGCAGTCAAAGTTTTGAACTATAGAGGGTGGAAAAAAAGGGGTAGGTGATTATTATGATCTTCCTTCCCTCTGGGGAGGACAAGGATTTGCTTTGAGCAGGGTTAAGGCTTTTCATGAGGTGTTAAGAGAACGAGCGTAGGGATTTGGAAAAGCTTCTGTTGCTGTAGGTGGGATCTTCTGAAGGCTCAAGTTCATAATTTGAACTTGCAAGAGTTCAAAGTGACACAAGTGCCATGACACGTCACTGTGACACTTTGTGACACAAGTAAAGGAAGATGTGTGTGGTTAGAAGAAATGAATAGCCACAAGGTCTCCAGTTAACTTGCTATGCAGCATTGCATAGTGTGCCTACCATGTGTGTGCCTACCATGTGTGTGCCTCAGGATGCCCACTTCCAACAGAGCATTAGGCAGTTCCTATTAACTCAGACAGGAATTTGTGGATGCTTTGTGCTTTTGAGCTCATGAAGTGCCATGAAGGCTGCTAGTCCCCATGGCAGGGAGCAAGAAGGGCATGCATTCCCTCAGTAGGATTGCGGAAGGTCATCATGTTTTCTTGTCTATTCCTCATCATAACACACACACCTGTAGTGGTTTTGTTTTTAAAGTACTAACTCCTGTAATAGCAAATTCCAAGTGGAAATCATGTGTGGAAGTCCCTTCTCTTGTAAAAATTTCTATGGGATTATGTAAACTGAGTGAGAAGAGACCTGAAGGTTGGGTTGAAAACCTCCTGAAAAACAAGAGGATGCTCAGTTTTCATTGTCCTTTTATACATATTTCTTATAACCATATTTTTGTATTATTTTCCAGGAAGTTACTTTGCTAGAGATGCTTCCTATTCCCACTCATACTGTGAGCTCACGGTGAAAAAAAAGATCATGTTCGTGGCTCGCGTGTTGGTTGGAGACTACGTTAATGGCAACGCAGCTTATGTGCGCCCCCCGACAAAGTCTGTTGATGGGCTCCAGTTTTATGACAGTTGTGTGGACAATCATATAAATCCCTCCATTTTTGTTGTCTTTGAAAAATACCAGATTTACCCAGAGTTTACAATAGAGTATACAGAGGAAGAAAAAAAATGTATTGTATCTTAAAGGGATCAGAGCTGTTTGTATCCCTTGTCTTATTCTCTGTATTGCAGGTGTTCCCATACTTGGTAACTTCTTTTTATTTGAATCCTTTGGAATGTTAATCCAAGGAATTCCTGTATTGAGGAGGGATGGCAAAGCAGATGTTACAGTTGAGACATTGCCTTGTCTTCTCCTCTTCCTCTCTTATATCAAGTGTAGACATTTGGGTAACTGTAGCAGAAGAATCAGAATTGTGGGATGGGAAATCGAGCTTTTTCACTTCTGTGGGCAAATAATTGTAAATGCATTTCCTTAGAGAGTATTTCTCTTTGCCAACAATTCAGTTAAGAGAAGAATTAATGGTACAGCAGTTTATAAGCAAGATGTCAGGTTTCTAGTAATCAAAGATTCTTTCCGTTGCAGAATACAGTTGTTCTTGATCCTCTCGTCTACTGCAATTCTAAACAAGTCAGTCTACCTCAGAATGATTTGACTTAGTTTTCAAAGTACTACTTGTTAATGCTGATGCAAGTTTTAATTTAAAATGGCAAGACAAAAAAATCAAAAGCTTATTTTAAATCTGTATCATAAGTTCTCAAGTTTCATCTGTACAATGGCAGCTACTGTTTGGATCAGAAAATGGTTAGCTCAGATTCTCTTTGCAGATCTGCAGTAACTTGCTGTGTGACCTGTACAAAAATAGAGCTCAAATGAAACTGTGAAAGTCCCAGTCTGTGAATAAGTAGGTACAAAAATGTGATGGTTTGGCTGCAACTAATGGTCTTAAGTATATAAAGGCTGTGTCTCAATGAGCCAGGCTCTCAAGTCAATGTGTCCACCTATTTTCTCAGTGTGAATGTTTGCTTAGCAAATGCTACGGGACAGGAGAAACATCTCAAGAAGCAGAGATATTTCCTGCCCTACTTGTAGATGTTAGTTTTAATTTTTCCAGAAATACAACATGACTGGAAGAACCCAGCTATGTCCTCTGGAGGCCAGTGGTAGAGCTGCTGTTCTAAGATACGTGTTTTGTTACCCACATTGTGCAGGACAAATTGCTGATGAGCGTAGCTCCTCTTTGTAGCTGTTGTGTTCCTGGATACTGCTTCCCTGGGTCCGATGTGATAAACGTGCCTCGCCTCTGTCAGTGATGTACAACCCTACCAATGGTGGTTATGCCTTTTCTTACAAAGTTACATGTGTTGTATTGTCCCCAAAAGAAAATAGATAAACTTGTGGAGTCTCAACTGAATCTTAATAAGGGGTTTGTAAGTTAACAGAACTGACGACCTTCTGTACAAAGACGTCTTCTTCAGGCAGTCTAGTTGTTAAGAGGGAAACCATTGCCGAAGATAGAGGAGCAGTAACTTTTGCTTTTAGGTAAGCTTTACAGTAACACTAATAGTCTCCCTATAATTCTGCATCCAGCTCTGGGGCCCCCAACACAAGAGGGATGTGGAACTGTAGGAGCCAGATCCGGAGGAAGCCACAGAGATTATCTGAGAGCTGGAGCACCTCAGCTATGAAGACAGGCTGAGAGAGCTGGGCTTGTTCAGCAGGGAGAAGGCTCCAGGGAGACCTTGTAGCTCCTTTAGGCACTTGAAGCTGCTCTAAGAAATCTGGAGAGGGGCTTTTTACAAGTTCCTGTAGTGACAGGACAAGAGCGAATGGCTTTAAACTGACAGACTTAGATTAGACATTAGGAAAAAGTTCTTTACTGTGGGGACAGTGAGACACTGGAACAGGTTGCCCAGAGAAGCTGTGGCTGCTGGATGGGCAGACTGTTACAGATTCACGAAATGAACCTGGATAACCCATTTAAAGCTTCATCCATACATGCAAAGAAGTCATATACTTGCTGCTCAGCTGAGCACATCTTTGAATTTATTGATGTAAAGCAGGCAAAATTCTCAATCATGTATCAAAAGTACTACAAATGTCATTCTTCAATTTGTATAGCAATGGCTCATCACATTATTTACACACTTCACAAAGAGCCAGCAGAGTTCTCAGGCTTTTCTTCCCTAAAATGACTTTATATTCCCTGAGGGAAAAGATACCTGTCTATCCATATCCTATTCCTCTATGCAGGACCTCCAGGGGCAGTGCAGGGCCAACTACAGAAGTGCTTTTTTAGGTCAAAAGGGAACTGCATGTGGGACATGGGGAAAAGCCTGAGCTGGACAAGCATGTTTGTGTGAAGGAGAGCTTGTAGATGTGATATCAAAGCCAGAACTTGGGCAGTTGAAGAGTTGAGAAACATTCTATTCAGGAAAAAGAAGAAGAGGAGGCATCAGGCTCAGTTTTGGTTTGAAATATCATCTTTCCCTCCAGGAGGGACTACTGAGTTACTGTTGCAAGACAATCTCTTAGCTCTGCTATGCTGCAGGAATCCAGAGGCTCAAGAATGTCATAAAAGTACATGGCTCCCATCGTGTCTCATTTGCAGCACCAAAGCTTATCACACTGCTTGTGCCAGACAAAGCTTTGTGTCGGTTCCCGTTCGCTCTCTTTCTATGGCAGAAGCTCCCTTCCAGTCTTCACCTGCTCTGATACACCTTTATAAACATTGTGTTTAAACTCTGCTTTGCTAACACGTAGAGACTTGTGCTTTTGAGAGGGTAGTAAGGCCTGACTTCCAGAAAGTCCAACCTGCCATCCAGAGATGGTGGTGATTGAGCTAAAATTCAAGCTTTTTTCTTTTTTCCCTGAAAGATTCAGAAGTGCCAAGAGAGTACCTGTGCAAGAACAGTTGCAGGCAGCTACTATCCTTCTTGTCTGGTTTCACTCACACAGTAATATCAGAAAGCTCTGAGGCGTTATATTGAAAAGAAAAAGTTAAAACATTTTATGAGAGGGAGTTCAACAAAACACACCTGGAAAGAGCCTGAATGCAGACAGATCTTTAGGACAGAGTCTGCAACTTGTGCCTGAATGGATAGGAAGCCTGATATGGAACTTGGTTTACCCCTGTATTGGCCCTAACACCACACTTTCCTATTAGCTATGTTTAAAAGACGTAACAAATTGGACAAATGAAGGACTGAAATCCAGGCCTTGTTACTGCACTGTATGTAATCAGGGTCAGAGAGAACTTTCAGGAAAATATATCAGAAAAGCAGTGTCTTAGGATGCTCCCAAAAGCTATGCATTATCAGCAGTTTAGCTGTTTCTTTCCTTGTAGAATCAGGTAAGATACAACATCCTGAAACAGCTCTCCATATTTTTTGGAAGGAAATCTTCATCAGATCTCTGACTCCTCAGGTACTCTTACCTACCGTCAATGTCTACCATGGTTTACAGAGCCCTCCACTCCCTGCACCCACACTTTGATTGGCAAGCATATTGCTATTTAGCTGAAGCACAGAGGAAAGACTTATGCCACTGAGTGAACAGCTGCTGCCTTCCTAATAAGTCGCTCTGTCATCGGTGAATTTGGTCTCATCACATCACGTTCTCTCAGGAGGCACCTGAGAAAGAAGAGGTAGGAGAGAAACAGGAAGATCATCATCAGTATCCTTGTAAGAGGAGGAAAACAGTATGTAAACACCTGCTCTTGAGGCGCAGGTTTCCCCTGTTGGAAATAGTTGGCATTGGCAGTTAAGTTTAGGCAGAACTCTCAGCATTGTTTTCAGCACTGGGAGAGACTGAAAATGAACACCTAAAGATCAGAGTGCACAGAGGAATCGCTTTGTTATTGTATCTAATTTTTATGTTTCAAAGAGACCTCAGGAGGAGAACAGGGAAGGCTTCACATTGTCCCAGGGATCCATTCTTTTAAGGGTGCAGGTGGACCCAATCAATACAACATAACAGAACTCCATGTGGATGAAGCAGCAACACCTACGATTTGTACCAAATGAGACTCTTGTGATTTATACTAAGGCAAGCCCACACATCAGACTCTGCAAATCTTGTTTCCCAATACAGCAGCTGTCATCATTAGGACAGATCTGATTTTCAGCACTTCACAGAGAAGTTTACCAGTCCATTAGGTACACTGACAAACAGGCAGGAGGCCACATTTTAAGACAGAACCATTTGAAAATCAGCTGCCCTTGAACAAATACAGACCATTCCTCCAGACTGCAAAAGTGTGCTTTTGGACTTGCAAGCTATTTTACTGGCTATCCTAGTTAAATGTTGCTACAGTTAACATAAATGCTCCTGTGCCCAGAGAAGCTGTGGCTGTCCCAATCCTGGCACTGTTCAAGGTGAGGCTGGACAGGGCTTTGAGCAACCCGGTCTAGTGGGAGGTGTCCCTGCCATGGCAGGGGGTTGGAACTAGGTAATCTTAGGGTCCTTTCCAACCCAAACCATTTCATGACACAATTTTAGCCTCAATTTATTGGCTTGAGAATACTCACTGCTTCATATGTTTAGTAATACTACTACTTCTCCAAATATTTAGCAGGAAAAATACTTACCTTGCAAGGTTTTGTTTGGCTTGTGATTTAGAATTTAGAGCTGCATGAATCAGTAACTGGCTGAAAACATCTCTCTGAAAATAAGCAAAAATACAGACTAGTAAGTAACTTACAAAGTACTGCTTGTTACAGTGTCTTGTTTTCCAAATTATTAAAACCACTGAGGTAGGAAAGGTATGGACAAGAAAATACAAACAGCCAACACTGCTGATAGTGTTTGCAAACAAGATTTACTCACAAGCACAGTTTAGCTTTTCACTTTCTAAGAATGAAGGGTTGTTAATAATGCAAGTGCCTAATGGAGGCTACTGAAAGAGGATTAAGTTGCATCAGAAAGTCCTACTGATCTTCTTTACCTGAGCATTACTGCCTCCTACTTCAATCAGCTGATAACGGATTGGGTACAGCAGGTCTACAGCTTTGTCACAATTTCCATTTTCAAACTCTACAAATGCCTGGCACAATGGCAACCCCAAACTAGGAGCCAGTGAAAGCTCATGGTCTTCACAAGGTGCTCTGTAGAATGAGAAAGTGGTTAACTCCTGTAAGTCAAATTATGAATATGCGTATTTCAGTGTCACTCCATCACAAACACAATTTATTTTACTGTACAAAGCCTGATGTTTCAGGTACTTCATTTAGACAACCTGCACTAGTGAAGGGTGTCCCTGCCCATGGCAGGGGGGTTGGAACTAGATGATCTTTAAGGTCCCTTGTAACCCAAACCAGTCTATGATTCTGTATCTTTCAGTGTGGCTATGTTACTTTCACCCTTTTGTTAGTCGTCAGTAAATCAGTTTTCATTCTTCTGAACAGAGCTGCAAAAGGCCCAAGCTGACAGCTAAGAGTCACACTACCATGCTAGTACCTTACATTCACCAAACACAGAGATGCTCTGTGTTCTCCTTTTTGAGTCAGCATTACAAACTTCCCATTTCTTCCGCTAGGTTAGAAGTTCATAAGAGATGTGCCTTTTAAGTAAGTAGTTTGACATAGCTGACGAAGAAAATGATAAAACAATTCTTCACTCAAACGTTGGCTCCAGCTCTCTGATAAAATGCACAGAGATGGAAGACTTTTTTTTTTTTCTCATTTCTCTTTCAACTGATCTGATGTGTTGACTCATGAACAACACACCCCCTGCATCAACTGTAACTGTTCTATCCCCAAAAGTAAGCACGTGATAGCAACCACCAGAGAGTGCCAGGGAATACCTTACCAAAAAAATTCTCATCAACTTCAAATTGCAAAGGCTAGGGAAAAATATTAATGAAAAGCCAAGGATGACTGTTGTTTGTGCCAAAGTTTCACAACTGCTTTTTTAAACATATACAAAACCCATTTTAGGCATAGCTTAGTTATTACATTCTTGTGATACACATAAATTAATCCATTAATCCCATTTTACTATGATCCCTTCATCTCACAGTCTGTTTCCCCAAATAATAAAACTAAACTTTATAATACTTCCACCTACAGCTAAAAATGTACTGCTGAATTACTACGAAAGGCTCAACACACTAGCAAAAGGAAGCACTGGGTGAAAGGATAAGCAGCATATGTTCATTAAAGCTTCCCTGAAGTAGTGTGCATGTGCAGTTTTAATGCTTTATATATGCTTACATCTATTTATATACTTATATAAAAGATATTTACCATTTTCTACTTTAGTCAGACATGCTTAAGATTGATTTGACAGTTACTTGGTTTTGTAACTATTCTTTAAAATTATGTTTACTTTTTATTACTTTTGATTGATGGGTATAATGGAACAAATAGCGACAATTTAAGGTTCTCCCTCCCTTTCGAAGGCAAGGGAAGCAATAGATGATGAAACAGAGGTAAAATGGGGGAGAGGAAATTGCATTTAAAGCATCTATATATATCAACCCCTTCAAAAATTTGAGGCAATTTACAGTTATTTAATACATAACGGAACACAAAAAAAAAACATTGTTTAGATGAAATACTACATATTCAAATGTTTCAAATAATATAATTTGCGAGCAAAATATTCTCTATTTTTACTTTAGCAGTACTTGAAATTCAGTTTTCTGCAGAGGTACTTCGCACCCATCAAACACCAGCTACCAGAATATCATTACTAACATTCTATTATAAAAGAACCTTTCAAACCAGAGCCATAAAAAAGAACCACCATAGACATCTGATGTACATTGTTGAATGCCCTTACTAATACAGAGGTGAAATACTTTGTTCATTGTATGTAACATAACTTAATGTGAACCCACTGAAAGGAAACAGACAGCAACTGTTCAGTTAGCATCCATTACTTCAAATATAAGAGATCTCTGCTTAGCAAGGTAAGAAACCCCTCTAGACATTAACTCAAAAAATGAATAATTATAGGGATCTCCTAACTGGAGACTGAACCAGACATGTTCCAGTGACATGCTAGAGCAAAGAGCATGCTGTAGTGCTTTGCTTTACAAAGCAAAGCCAGAGACATTATCAGAGGATAAAATAGTCACACAGAGGATAAAATAATTAAATACAATACTTCCATTCACTTGCTTACTTAGCAAGTTCCTGAAGAGTTGTTAAGAGCTCATCAGTAGTTTTGTGGTCTTTGGCTCCAAGCGAGGACATCAAGAAATGTACATCGTTGAACAGAAGAATGTGATCTCTGCTGTGCTTCTTTGTAAGCTGGAGAACATTGTTCCACCTGTCTCCAAGCTTTACACCTAAGAGTAAAAAGTATTTTTCTCAGTAAAAATGCCACATGCAAAAGCATGACTTTGCAATATACTTCCAGCCACTCAGCATAAACAGCATTGCTACTAAACTCAAGAATACATTCGCTGAAATGGCAAAATGTATACAGTAATGCCCAGGTGCAGCATGCTGTATTCGGGCAGAGTTTACTGACTATCAGTAATTTATCACAAATGTTCCAGACTGCACTATGTGAGGCTCTGGCTTTATTATGGCACTGCTCATGTGTACATTTCTAGTGTCCTCAACATAAAAAGGACATGGAACTGTTGAAACAAGTCCAGAGGAGGGCCACGAGGATGATCAGGGGGCTGGAGCACTTCCTGTATGAAGACAGGCTGAGAAAGTTGGGGCTGTTCAGCCTGGAGAAAAGAAGGCTGCATGGAGACCTCATAGCAGCCTTCCAGTATCTGAAGGGTGCCTAGAGGGATGCTGGGAAGGGTCTCTTCATTAGGGACTGCAATGGTAGGACACAGGATAATGGGTTTAAATTTAAACAGGGGATATATCAGGTTAGATAAAAGGAAGAAGTTCTTTACTGTGAGGGTGCTGAGGCACTGGAGCAGGTTGCCTAATGAAGCTGTGAATGCTCCATCCCCGGCAGTGCTCAAGGCCAGGTTGGACAGAGCCTTGGGCAACATGCTTTAGTGCAAGGCGTTCCTGACCATGGTAGGTGGGGGTCGGAACTAGATGATCTTAATGTCCTTTCCAACCCTAACTATTCTATGACTCCATGATTCTATGTCTTCTTAGAGATGAGGTTCTAGTGAAGCATCTGTGGCAATCAAAAAAACCAGAGTGACAAGATGGATTTCATAAGCAAAGCCAATGCATCATTAGTGTTTTAGCAGAATACTGTAAATGTCCATCTGTCTGTCATCCCCTCCCCTTCATGAGCCCTAGTGTAAAAACACCAGCTTAAAAAAGCAAAGGAGAAATGCCACTAAGTTAGCAGAGTACACAAAAGCCAGAGGCTAATAGAGACATACTAGCAATTTCAATCAGTATCAAAATAGGAGGTTAAGTATCTAGCGTGACATTTACTTCAAGGAAGCTCTAGAGATTTTTAGAGGATTAGGTACTTGATCATTCAGCCTCCAATCTCCAGGGACAACTGAAGTGAATTTTTCAAGGAAAAAGTATGTGACCTATGCTAGCTTGAGCTGAATGAAATACCATAGTGGCATGGGGAAAAAAAAGAAGCTCTTGGGAAGAACGAAGGTTATGGACATTATGAATTTCACATCGAGGATTTTCTCAAGAGTAGAATTTTCTTCTGTAACAGAATTTCTCCGTAACACTGAACAAGCTCACTCTGTAAGTATATTTCAATACTTCTTCAAAATGCAAGGCAGGGGAAGGGGTGAAATTACAGCTCTAAAAAAGAACGGCAGGTGGATATCCTACCTTCCAGATGAAGCCTGTACAGCATTGAACAGTTATCTACTATATCCAGCATACTTCCCCTTGACAGACACCGAGGAGCAATCTGTAATCACAGATATTCATAACCTGCCCATCTGATGCGCTAGTGGGAACTTAGTCAGATAATCAAACTTATTTTCACAGTACAGTATTAATTTTATCTTTTTATTCATTCAAAAATACCCGTTTTGCAATAGCCCTAACTGCATCCTTCCTGAATACAGCAATTTGCAGTGACAAACACGTAGCTTCATTTGTGCTGTTTTTCCTGTTACGAAGTCAAACACAGTAAGTATGGAGAGTCACCAAGGCATTCCATTTTTTCCAAAATAAACCCATAAATATTACTTAACTTTGGCAAGGTTAGTAGATAGGATAGCCCAGCAGCTTTCTATTCTATATATTTCTATTCTATAGCTTCCCTATTTTTATAATCCTTACAAAGATATGTTATCCTAGCTAGTTTGATATTGCTTATTTACAAAGATTGCCTTGAAATCTAGACAGTGAAGAACTATAACAAATTAGCCAGGAAAGAAAAGACATGCTTCTGCTGACTTAGTGCCATACAGGCAAAAATCAGTCCTTTGTAAAGGTACTTTGAGACTTTGTAGCAAAACAAACAGCACCAACATTGCCATTATAGCTCTTTCAAGCACAAGTGTAAGAAACACTTAAACTACATGAAAGTCTTCTGGGCATTTTACCCAAAACCACTGAGAAACACTTTCGTTTAAAAACTGTAACAACAGATGTAAATAATATACACACATATATGGCACTCTGTGATAGGTTTCAGTCTCATACAGAAGGAAGAAAGCATGTATCATGGTTTTAAGTGAGTTCTCAGTAAAGAAGAAAAAGGCCCTACTCACATGATTGTCATAAATTGTCAAAGCAGCCTCATATTCACCCTGTGAAAGCAAACAAGCACTGCATGATTAACAGATACAGTAATCTGAAGTGACTGGTAGTAACCAAAAGACATACATACAATTAATAATGTCATAATACTACTTCACAACCACCTCATGACTTCATCAAAACATACCAAGTCAAAGAAACCTTGAGGTATTAAAAGAAAGACTGAAGTCTGAGATAAACCAGGATTTACTAGGCAAAATATTCAGTACAATTAGGTTTCATTTAACACTAGGTACTAACACTGGTGTAAGTTACACACGAAGGAAAAAGACAAGGTATTACCTCTCATTTTAATGTTCCTGTCAGGGATTTTTGCAAAAATTAGTGCATCCCACGGTGTATGCAAGGAGGTAGGAAGAAAAATAATTTTAAGCAGGCTACAAAAACATTGTATACATAGAAGGTGGCAATATAAACAGGCTACTAGACTACTATCAAGGATAATGCTTCTTCTATGTTAATACTGACCACAAGGAAGTTACTGTTTTCTGACTCAAAGTACACTGCCTTCTCAATGTCACATTTGTCTCCCTAAGAAACCGAACCCCACAAGTGCTAAGTAGTATTAAATCCAAGGGAATTCCGTATTGCAACCTGACAGGTTGGGTAAAACTGTAAACATTTTTAAAAGGTTTCAATAACAAGAATTACTAACATTAAAAAATAATGACATTTGTGACCAAATTTAGAGTTACCGCCTCTTTCTTTTAGTCACATTTTGGGGCCAACAAATTCATACTGAAGAAATTTTTGTCTTAAAATCAGAGATCCAAGTTAATCCTTCTATCAAATAACTGTGCCAAGTGTAATTAATGAGACTATTCCATCTTCAAACATGCAATAATCTCAGCAATTTTTCAACATTCTAACAAAGATCCTGGAACTTCGACCAATGTAATTTAAAGTTCTCAAAATAACTGTAATAATGAATAGCTTGTAAACACGGCACTGTGCTATTTTATAAAAACACCCCTTTAAATAGCTGAAAAGAAACCTATAAATGTTAGGTCTTCATTTTTAAAAGGAAGCATTAGGTGAATGACCTATCTGAACAATGAAACACCTGCATGAAAATATCTCATACCTTTTCAACGAAGTATAAAGCCCAGTGCCAGTAATTATGGCAAGCAAGCATATCACTGTTCTGGGGGAAAAGAAAAAGAAAAGAAAGAAAACATTATTTACAAAATAACTTTCCATTTAAACATATCCAGTCAGATTTCTGTATCCTTCTTCAATAAAAATAAGTATTCAGGAGATGGAAAAGACAGAAGAGACAAGAACTTCAAATCAGCTGGCCAAGACAGAGTCTCATTTGGTATGTTTGCTCTTGCAGCTACTCACGCAGACACCTCAAAGGCAAGGTTTTCCCCACATCATTTTCCAGAGAACAATTTAACTTGTATGCCTCAGAATTCATGCTTTTGAAACATTTTTTTGTTTGTTTTTCTTAGGAAAAAAAAAATCCCATCTAAAACTTGGGTGTCTTGTCTAAAGTAATATAGAGAGAGAAACCCACCTTCAGCCACCTAACAAGAGCCACTCATCCCACCCGTCCAGACACCTGTCTCAGCCATAGAGAATCACTTCATAACCATGTTCTACTAGAGAACACAGAAGCTGCACCAGATAACAGACACATTGGCAGTTCATCAGATGAGATGAATATCTGCTGTACTGTATCAACTCTTCACTGTTCCTTTCAGCTGGCACCAAAACTTCAAATACTCTTCCCTAGCCTGCACTTCAAGACAATGTCATTGCGGTTCACTTTTGTGAGTGCATTGAGAATAGACAAACAGGCATATAATTTCATAATCCTTTGGTGAAAATTAAAATACCAGAAATGTTCATCCCCCTCCTCCCATTCTCTCTCCCAGTGCTGCAGTTAAACTTAACGTTTTTACAAGTGGAAAAAGCATCTTCATTTTCATGGTGACATCTGTAACATTCCCAGTGCATGTCAGATCTTTATGGGGCTAAGATAAACATTCTAGTAATCTTTACTTGTTTAATATTAAATCACAAACCAAACCTGAGCAACTGAAGTAGTGAAGTGTTTGGCAGAAAACTGAAAATATCAAGTTTAATATCATACTATCATTCCAAATGTCATACAAACAAGAATGTGTGATTACCTCATAAACATAACAAAACCTTTTTAATGCTGCTGATTCTGAGTTCTGAAAGAGATTAAACTGCTAAAGGAAAATAGGCTTCTAGATAACTAAAATAAAGAAAGAAAAGCAGGCTATGAGAACTCACCACAAGAGCTCAGGAGAAGACCCATTGCCATTTAATAGTAAATCTCACTGGCAGAGAAATCCTCTCTGGTAAGATAATTTGCCCCTTTTGATTTTGTGCTGAAATATACATTAAACTAAATGGTATCTGATTTTTTTTGGGGGGTAGAGGAGCAAGCAAAATAAAATATTTCTAATCTTGGTAGTTGTAGGAATGATGACTTAAAAGTGGTCCAAGCTATGTGTCCCTCATAGTATGCCATTTTTTCCTGCCTCTTGCTTCAAAAACAGCACAGATAAATAACAGCCCCTCAAGTGATGGTTTCTTCTAATACACAACTTTGCATTGCTTATAACATGCCTGCAGATAGGAAGGAATTGCATGCAGAGTAATCAAGAACTTGGCTGGAGGAGATAAAGGAGATCTAAAAGGGGGTTTTTCAGAGATGCTACAAGAATATTTACCTTCCAGTTGGTTTCTGTTTCCTTCATGAATTCTAACCCTTTCTTCACCTCTGCTTTCATCTCATTCACATGAGCTATAGTATGAACAGACCATGCATCTGTCTTATTTATAGCCAAAGCCTGCAAGTGAAAAAAGGGAAAGCTTACAAACTTTATTAAACAGTATTTAACACTGCTGATAGAGAAATAAGAGACTACTTTTTACTTGCTGCATGTACCATTCCAACTAACCACAGCCAGGAAGTTTAGTTTGGACAGAAAAGGAAGACAATGTTTATTGGCTGACTTCACTTCCCAGCTTCTACTGCATAGAGATGAACACCTGCAGAACACTTCAAAATGCAGGCTTTGATGAAGACTGTCAAATGATATTTTGTTTCACAGACATGCATCACTATCAGCTGTGAAAGAACTGCATGTACAGGCACAATATATTCCATGACATAGTGCCTTGCAGGTAACCATATCTTCTTCAAGAACATAGCCAGCTCTGAACATTCAGAAAATTCCTCTTTCTGGCCCCTGCAACTCCCACTAGGTTTTAGGCAATTTGCAAGGTTAACCACTAACTTGGTAACTGCTAAATGTTAATATTAAGTCTTTGTTGTCACTTTCAGCAATTTGATGTAACAGAAGTTTTGCAAAAACACCCATTTGAGATTAATCATATCTTGAGATTCCTGGAGGACAGGGATAATCCTGAGGACTGGAGAAAGTCAAACATAATTACTATCTTCATAAAAGTGAAACAGACCAGCCAATATTGATCCCCAGAACACTGTAAAGTTAACTGTGCTATAATCCAGGAACAAGCATGTGGGAATAAAGGAGGGGGAATCCAAACTGGATGGATTGTCAAAAGCAGATTACATCAAACCAATCCAACATTCTTTAGCAGGAGTATACAGTCAATTATACAGGGGGAAACAACAGATGGGATAATATATAGATTTTAAAGTAGTGTTCTGATACCATCTGACAGTGTATGCTCATAAGCAAGCGAAGGAAACTGCCATGGTATGGCAAAGGTGTGTGAACCTTTCTAAAGAATAGTTATTAATAGTCTGTCATGAAACTGTAAGCATTTCCATGTTGAGCTTTATCTCTTTGCTACTTCTACTAACAACTGGGATGACGGAGAGAGTCAGGTCATGGCATTTATGCAAACCATCACCTAGAGACAGGGACCATGTTTAAGAATTCTAAAACCTTTTAGCACCAATAACAGGCAGCTTACCTCATGGGCAAGCTCTTCAGCACGATCAAAGAAGTTTGTTTCCATGAGTCCAAAAGCGTAGAAGCCCTTCACATAGCTAAGCAAAAAGGGGAAAAACAGCACATCATCCATTTAGAACTAGACGTCATTTAGGACTGAAACCATATTCAAATAGCATTTAACTCAAAACAATTCAATGCAAGTTACAATGAGGGTTCAAGTTTGCAGAATACAGAACAACTATCCAGCTCTCAGGGAAAATGAAAGGCCCAGACACACCAGCACAGGAAACAATAACAAGATGCACCTCATCAGTGTTCGGACAGCTGACATTTACATCTTCGGATAAACTGGAATTAAGAGTCACACAGAACAATCTGCTGACCTCCATAACAGTTGCAAGATGCAGAATTGTAAGGCTTGAAGTGAGACAGTGCTGTCACCAGAGCTATCTGAGCATCTCAAAGGCTGTTACACACATACCTGATGCAGTCATTTTAAGAAATATTGAAATGCTTTTTTTGCAGATTCACAGCTTGCAAAATACCACAGGATATGTTTGTGCTTCTCAAAATATCTGTTGGGGTTTTGGTTTCAAACTCCTAAGGTACACGAACTATTAAAACATGTGGGGTACGTTGCAAAAGATTTATTCCATGGATAGAGATGAATAGAAGTTGATTTATTTATTTTTTGCCCACATATCAATTAATGAGTAACTCTACATACCTGTAAGCTTGAGGATAAGGGGTACTTGCCAGGGTTTTATACTTCAAGAAAAGCTTAGCATACTAGTGTTTCCTGTTGCTTTACAATTGTGTCCACTAAGTGGATAACAGCCTGTGCTTTTGTAGCATTGTGTCTACAAAAGTTTACAAAAATGCATTCAAAACTTCTAAGTTGTCTGTCTTCCCCAGCAAATGAAACCCTCCTACTGCAGTTCAAAAGAACTAAGGGGCTTAAATTTTTCAGAGCTGAGGTAATACAGCTGGAAAAATGAAACTCCTGATACTACCCTCTGCGCCATAAAGACAGTGAGGTACCTCAGGGAGCTTAATGTTAGCATTCTGTCTGTATTTTCTGCACTGTTTGTGGAAGAAAAAAAAGAGACAAGGTTGTGTTTGATATAGAGATACAGTGCATCGGTGTACAGCAACATTCATTACATATTCAAAAAGGTATGGTTGCCTGTGGATTGTCTATTCATCTATCTCAGAATGTTAAATGCATGTCTTGACTAATAATTTAATGTTAACTTTTACATAAAGGTAAAGCTTTCAAATAATTTAACAGGTCTTAAAAATAATCTAAAAAAATCATCCCAAATTAGTTTTTTATTAATGATTCACTTGTTGATAGATTCGGATTATCCTGAGTTAACTCTGGGAAACTGAAAAAAGTTCAGGTCTGAACTAAAGACACTTTAAAAAGTTCTGCCTTCCTGTCAGTCTTTGCTGCATCAACTGTTAAGGTATATCCAAAAGTTTTATTGCAGAACTACACTTGGGTATTCCAAGTTACAATTCCTTTCTTCCTTCCACTGTTGTGCTCTATCACTCACAATGTGAGCCCCAAGTGAAAAATTGGACCCATAAAAGCTCAAAAGAGTTTTGCCACTGTCCTCAAAGAGGACATGATTTTATCCTGTGGGATACATGTCATGTACTGTATTTGACAGCAAAATTTACTAATTGAGCCTCAGCTCACTTAATTAAAAAACAGCATCAGAGATAAAGGAAAGATGTTCTAGCTGTGGTCAGGTCTAATTCACTTATAAGCCCTTGATTTTGCCTACGTGTCCATTTACCAATGGATCCTGCTATTTAGATATCTCTGAACTTAGAAAGCACAAAGTACGTGCACACCAGATAAAGAGCAGTTTTCAAAATGAAGCATGACCCACCTACTTAGTGGAACATCAGGTGTCCAGAAAGGATAAACCCGGGCAACAGAATCTCGCATCTGTATCTGATACCCCAGGTAGAAGTAAGTGTCCTGAGAAAATTTGAGGGCTAGCAGGTCAGTTGGGTGGCTCTGAAGAATCTGCTCCCATAAATCACAAGCTTTTGGAAGCTGCCTACAAATGAAAAAGTATTTTAATTGCTGAGAGAAGGTGCATATACATGTCTCTACTGTTAGTTCTGAACTCATGCTATTCTGAAAAATACAAAATTCAACATTAAATTCTGTTTGGATTTTTTCTTTGATGGAATATCTTAGTCTTTTTAAAGTAATAATGGCATTATTTTCACTGAGCACCTTCTGGGAAATCTTCTGAAAGAAATGTCCTTGGGTTACAAGTCATTGTAACACACAAGGAAAATTAAACAACCTTAAACCATAAATCTAAAGATTTTCCTACAGGGTTGAATAGCTCTTACAGAGAGAGATCTATCACAATTAGCCTAATTTCACATTCACAGACACCTTCCCTCCTACTGAGAAACAAATCCATAGTAACAGGGTTTCAGTAACTTCCTCTTTACCTTTGTAAAGAAGTATGTGAGGTACATCCATGTTCACCTGTTTGCTTGACAAATAACGAAAGTGAAGCATTAGCCCATACTTTCTGCAGTGCATGTAAATTCATTATACTGAACAGAACAATGAGCCTTTACAGCACTTCTGACCCTCTGCTGTCTTCCTATTTTACAGGGGAAATACTTTTTGACACAGGGAGACAACAGAGAGAAGTCTGTTTGTAGCTTTGCTTTCGTGCATACAAATCTGTGTTATATTATATTGGACCCTACTGTAGTCAAGTATTTAGCTTCCTAGTTCTAAACCACATATTCCACTGATGGATCTATGACATTTAAAACCTGGAGTCTTAATGATACAAAGCAATGGCAAAAGAGCACTTCCCCTCCTACAGTGCTGCTTACTAACTAGTCATGGTGGTTACAGTATGGAGAGATAAACTGAAAGACAATCACTGATATCTCACCCTTTGCTAGATGTCAGTGCATGTGAGGCAACACTACTACCAACTATCGCTTCCACATGCGGTAGCTAAAACTCTTCAGATTCCTTTAAAAGGGATGACAGTAGACTTACCCACTTGCAAACATGTCCAACGCTGATACATGAAGCTTCTCTCGCTCAGTCAGTGGCTGTGATTTCGAAAGCATCATCATCGTTCTCATTGCACTGTCCAGCTCTTTGTTGAGCCGCACTGAACTTCCACTACCAATCAGCTCCAAACCATTAGCAATCACATGTCCCATTGCTATGGAAAACAACACACTACAAGTTGAACTGTACAGCACTACATTCATCTCTACATAAACACAAGAGTTGTTTATCTTGAACAAGACTGACTTGTACTCACAGGGGTCCAGAAAGTCTTACAAGCCTAAAGTTCTAAGAGGCTTTTCATGAAAGCCATTTAAAGAACTTGAAATTAAAAGCAAAAAAAAAAAGACAAGCCCAAACACACAAAACCATCCCAGCTTGCCCTAGATTCTGAAGACAACACTTCACAGAATTCTCTAAGCCATCATGTATGCCATCACACCAAGACACCAGGTATTATCCAACATTTTCCATGCTATGAATTACAGGTTATACTCACTAAAATTTGGATCTGCTGCTTTTAACTTGGACAGACATCCCTCAATACCTCCAAGGCTCTCATTATTGGTCCAGGTTGCATACTGGAAGAGACAGGGAGAGAGAGAGGCAGTCAAGGAATGCCCAATGGTATTGCTCTTCATTTCATTCTCCTGGGCATTTAAAATTCAAAAGCAAGCAAGGGAAGTGACTAAAAGACAAACATTGCATTTCAATAGGGTTAGCATAGTAGCAAACAAGAAAAGCAGTTTTCTTTAAGACAGTTTGGCCACCAGCAGAACTAATACTCTGGATTTCTATGTGGTTTATGTTAATAGGTTGATTCTCCAGTATCAAGAAGCAAAGCATGCTGGCTGTGACCTTCCCCACAGCTGCAGCATCTGGCATAGCCCTATGCCAGAAGGCTTTTTTGATGCCTGCTAATGGCTGAAATCCTCTGGCAGCCTGATTTTGAGGCTCTCACAGTTGATAATAAATCTGAAGCTGAACTACAGCAAAGACTGTTTCATGCACAAATTCCTTCAAAGCACATTTTCTTAAACTTTTTGGTCATACCTGTGCCAGCACAGCATCAAATAGCTTACAGGCTTCATTGCTAGTCGTGGACAGGACAAGTCCAGCATCTTTCCAGGCCTGCACAACAAACGGATACAAACACTCATTTTGCATACTGGTTTTCCAAACCATTCCAACAGATTTTCAAATTGATCATGTACTGATATTTTTGTCAACTATGCTTTTTTAAAACAACAACAAATAAAAGCTGGAAGGACAGTGTGAGCAGACACGCAAACCTTTATTTTGTTGTAGTTACATATAAGGATTCAATTAGTTGGGGCTAGCAGTGGAAATAAAACAACAAAACGTTATAATATATAATAGATCTTGATGGGTTATACATCTCATTACGAGAGACTCATTCTTAATTCATTTTTTGGCTAGTCCCCCTGCTGCAGATGCACCTAATGTGAAGTACAGACATGGTAAAATAAATCCCTGTTCTTCTAGAACTGAAATCAATACTTCAGGTATCTTGCAGGCTGAACAGCTTGGCAGAGCAAATCCACCAAGTCGCTGGAGCTAAAGAACAAAGAATTTGGGCCACAGATTTGTACAGAAGCCTTACAAAAAGGGGTTATACAGATTGGTTTGGGCTGGAAGGGACCTTAAAGCTCATCCAGGTCCAACACCCACCCATGGGCAGGGACACCTTCCACCAGACCAGGCTGCTCCAAGCCTCGTCCAACCTGGCCTTGAACACTGCCAGGGACAGGTCAGCCACAGCTTCTCGGGGCAACCTGTGCCAGAGCTTCACCAACCACAGAAATGAGGCAGAGTTTCTTCAGAAGCTATGCAACACTGACTGAGGTGCTGCATCTCCTGGTTAGTTGCTGAAAAATGAAAACAGCTCATTAGACAGAATGGTGGAACTAAGCAGGCAGCGCCCCACTTCATTACTGCCTCCATGACTGTTCTATTAAGTAACTCAGTCAAACAGGCATGTAAACTCCAGCTGTTTGCAGGCCTTTTCCCCTACACAGGACAGCCACACAGAAACAAAGCATGTCATCTCATGAGCTGAGGTGCTTCCCTTAGCAATCTATTATTCAAATTTTAATATGTCTGGGTTTATTTATAGTAATCACTCAACATTCAGCATTCTGATACTGCAACCATCATTACCTCTACAACTGTTTTTCAAGCACAAATTTATATTCAGCACACCATATACATTCCTGTCTAAGCATACACACATTTGAGAAGCTGCCCCAATCACTTCAGCATCACTTTTATTCCAGAACAAAGAATATATAGGATAGACATTAAAAAAAAGAAAGACCTGGGGCAAATCAATTTAGAGTCCTCCTAACAGGAGATTAGTCTTTGCAGATGCTGCAAAAATTCAGCTCATCTCATTTTACACTCTAACGTAATTCCTGGTTCTAATGACCTAACTTTCACAAATTTTAAGTACACAGGCAATGACATCTTTGTTAATATATTCTAAAGCTTTCCCACTGTGATTGGATTAAAGGCTCACATTCCGGCAGCTCAAGCACTTGAGTGTTCAAATTACAAGCCTGAAAGACTCGACCTGAATATAAAATTACAGATTTTCTTTACAATTCATACTATATCCAGAAACACTGTAGAGAGAAAAGTCAAGAGGGTAGCAAGGTTAGGCCTGCTACTTACAGGCTACCTTTCAAAGTGCCCTGAAAAATAGACTAGGAACCACTTTCATAGAATCATAGAATAGTTAGGGTTGGAAAGGACCTTAAGATCATCTAGTTCCAACCCCCCTGCCAGGGGCAGGGACACCTCACACTAAACCATGTCACCCAAGGCTCTGCCCAACCTGGCCTTGAACACCGCCAGCGATGGAGCATTCACAGCTTCCCTGGGTAACCCATTCCAGTGCCTCACCACCCTTACAGGAAAGAATTTCTTCCTCATATCCAGTCTAAACTTCCCCTGTTTAAGCTTGAACCCATTACCCCTTGTCCTATCACTACAGTCCCTATTGAAGAGTCCCTCCCCAGCATCCCTATAGGCCCCCTTCAGATACTGGAAGGATGCTATGAGGTCTCCATGCAGCCTTCTCTTCTCCAGGCTGAACAGCCCCAACTTTCTCAGCCTGTCTTCATATGGGAGGTGCTCCAGTCCCCTCATCATTCTTGTGGCCCTCCTTTGGACTTGTTCCAACACTTCCATGTCCTTTTTATGTTGAGGACACCAGAACTGCACACAATACTCCAAGTGAGGTCTCACAAGAGCAGAGTAGAGGGGCAGGATCACCTCCCTTGACCTGCTGCTCATGCTCCTTTTGACACAGCCCAGGATACGGTTGGCTTTCTGGGCTGTGAGCGCACACTGAAGCTGGCTCATGTTCATTTTTTCATCAACCAAAACCCCCAAGTCCTTCTCTGCAGGGCTGCTCTGTATCTCTTCTCTGCCCAACCTGTAGCTGTGCCTGGGATTGCTCTGACCCAGGTGTAGGACCTTGCACTTGTCATGGTTAAACTTCATCAGGTTGGCATCAGCCCACCTCACAAGCATGTCAAGGTCCCTCTGGATGGCATTCCTTCCCTCCAACATATGCTCAATTTGAAGATGGTCCATTTGAAGTAGCTCTTCGCCACTGCCCGTTTTGCACAACAGCTTAAGGTACTTGCCAAGTAGAAAATGTCATCAGGTTTTGAGATTTGTTAATGCTACACTTATTAGGAATTAAAATGTCTCTGTATCATCAGAAAAAACAGCAGAAAAAGAGTTAGTAAAAAAAGGCCTGCACCCATGATTAAGGACACTGCTGATCCAGTTGAGGTACATGCTGTGAGAAATGGCCTCCAGATAAAAACTATTCTTGTAAAAGCTCAGGGTAGACAGAGCTGTGAAGCAGCTATTTATTAGCGGTTTTGCAAAAATGGGTGTCCTAGCAAGCAGGCACACACAGCAAAGGCAGAACTTTTATATTGCCTATCAAGTCCACAAGTTCCCTAGTTTCCCCATTGCTTGGGTACTCCAAGGTTTACAGCATATCCAAAGCATATAATTTACATGCTAACTGTCCCACCTCTGTTTACACTCCCCTTACTCAATTTCATACACCCCATCCTCTTATTTATCTCCTTTTACGGTTCGATTTCATAACTCTCTGGCATATACGTGGCACCCCAACTTACTGTTTAACTACAGAACCAGTTTACACCAGCTTAGTTTCACAGGTTGTACATAAGATAGCATTCTTTTTTAACCACAGAGTGTATCTGTTGCCCAAAGATGACACTGTCTTTAACTACAGTGTGTCTGGTTTAAGTCATGGTATTTCAAACCCTCTGTTTCATTCCCTTAGTAACTTAACCCCAGCCCCAATATTTCAAAGCCTTAATACTGCAAACCCCAATCGCCAGCATGTGAAAACAATACTGTTTCTCTCACACATGCTATTTCTACCCGCTCTAGCAAGCCTCTATTCTGCTAAGCCTCCAGCCCACATAACTCATTCCTCACTGGAAGACTCATACTCTGGCAACAGGAGGATGGCAGCAAGGGTTTTCCTGTTGGCACACCAGGACAATCAGCTGCAGAAAGAACCACCCTGTAACAGCTGCTGACTCCTAAGAAAAAGAAAAGATCTGTTCCAAACCTAATCAGTTGTTGTCACCAAGAACCAAGGAGCACAGAAGAGCTGGCAACCCTTGTCCTCTGCATCATATACAAATGGTCCTGCCCAGTCTACTTGGGACACTCATGCCTTGGGACTTTCCTGTACTCATATATCAGACTGTGACTGAAGAAATCCACAAGAGAGTGAAAGGAAGTAGGTAAAACTCAGCCAAAAGATGATGTGAAACATCAGCTCCCCTTCCCACAGAAGCTGCCTTTAAGTTGTGTTACACAAATTTCCCACAACCTTTCTCTCTAATTCCAGAAAAGACTCTGTGATGCCTGTTGGAGGAGAGTGCCATGGCCTTGGCTCTCCTTACTGCTTCTTGGCAAGACCAAAGCCCTGCCCTTTCTCCTGCTTTCATATAAGAGTTTGGTCAGGAGACCTGCTGACTGTTTATTTGTATTTTTTTTCCCTGCTAGAATCCCAGCCACATCTGAGAAATACGCTCTCTGCATGCTGCTGTTAGTACATCCTCTATTACTTGAGTGGCAGCTCTCCAGGGCTCTGCTGCTCATGAACCTCTGACTCTGTCAGAAGATCTTCAAGACTTCTGTTAACTTACCCTTGCCTAATTAAACAAAAAAAGGAGTGGCAGCATGAACTTCATCGGGAAGAAAGCATTCAAATAACTAACCAGTAACTAGCCCCTGCAGACAGATTTTGAACCCTTGGACTCAAAGACAATTCAGAGTGACCTGATTCACTTTTAAGACCCACAGAAAGGGCAGGTGCGACTGGTATGCACTATGATCAAGACCCAGAGATGTTCAGCCACGGTTTTCTTCCCCGGTGGCAGGCAAGGCTGCAGTGACTCGTCCCCATTTTCAGATCCCAACAGCAGCCTCACGCCACCTGAATCCACCCTTAGCGTCAGGTTCTACGGATTGAGGCAGACGGGCTCTCCCCAGCAGAGGCCTCTCCACCCCGGGGCTGGCCTTCCGCGCCCACCCGCCAGCCCAGGCCGACTTCGCTACTAACCCGCCCCAGAAGCAGCGGCTCTCCCGCCATCCCCTACCTTCGCCGCCCGACCCTCGGGTGGACCGGGACCTCTCCAAGGCCCACATGGAAGGACACCGCCCGCTACAAGGGCACACCCCGACAGGCGCAGGGGCCACGGGCAGAGCGGCCTCTGCGGCAGAGCCTTGCTGGGCTGGCAGCTCCCGTCCCGCTCCCTTCAGACCTGCCCTCACCTTGCAGTCCCTCAGCGGCGCCATGAACCCCACAGCCAAAGCCCGGCAGCTCCGCGCCTCTCACTCTGGAGGAGGTGGAGGCGGGGCCGGGCGCGGAGCGGCAGCTGGTAGGGCAGGACGGCGCTCGGCCCCGTCGCAGCGGCTTATCCCGAGGCCCCGTGTCTCTGGGGAGGGAGCCCGGGGTGCTGCTGACGGATGTGTTTTGTGTAAGTTATTGACGCCGAAACAGAACTCGCCTCTGGCTGAGCACAGGCTAACGTAAGAGCAGAAGTGGCCTGACATCTGAAAGTGCTGATAAATCCCTCCCACTCGGAGCATAAGGAATAGGAAAAGGTCGGATGAGTTAGCAGGGTGCCAGCCGGCAACTAAACATAGAGCTTCACAATACCGCATTGCATTTATATGCAGATGACTTTGTTAGGATGTTCCTTTGGAAGACACCAACTGTGGACCATAAAATCCTGTTCCAGGGTCTGAGGGGAAGACTTCTGTCTTGTAAAACTGCACCTGCACACGGGTCACCCTGCAACCCCCTGTAAGTAAGGACTGTCCAAGTGAACTGGGAATGTTGACTGTTTGGAAGGGAACTCTTGAGGCACACTCCAAGTCTGTTCAGAGAGGAGACACTGTTCATTCTGTGCAGGGTGCTCAGTGGTGCATTTCCACAAAGCAACTACGCCCGATGCAATGTGGGCTTCTTCCTTACATTTATGCACAAGTTACAAGGCAGTAAACCCCCACTTTTGCAGTGATTGGTCAGCAATCTACAGTCATTGGCGCCTACATTCTCTCATCTGTTAAAGACACAGTGTAGATTTATTTCATGATGCATGTTCTGTGAGTAACGGTCTCTGTGGGCAAGGGTCTCTTACTGCACAGGTCCTGAGCCCTGCGTCACTGAGGTGGGCCTTAGTGCTGCCAACAGATGTGCTTCATGGAGGTTACTGGCCCCCAAATACTTGTTTCTTGTGGCACTGGGTATACCCGCAGGAGATCTGCTGTTTCTACCATTAAACACCTTTCTTACCAGCGGTGCCAGGGAGGAGGATGAAGAGCAGATTCTGGTTCCAAACGGGAACTACCCAACTGTCAATGTCTTAATGCACTTGGGGGGGGGGGGGGGGGGGGCGCTATGCAAAAGCCCTTTTAATCACAGCCCCTGTGATCCCTCAGCTCTGTGACCATGTGCACACTGCAATGGCAGCCCTTCACCTTATCCTGCTCCAGCTCTGCTGCAGCGCTCGAGGCTCAGGAGTCTTCCCTTCCCACCTCCCCCTTAATAACTGGACTCTCAATGGCTCTGCATACTACAATGTGGATTCACAGGAAAGACCAAAGGGAATCACATTTACTTGGTCCTGCACTAAAGAGGAGTCAGACTTTAAAAAAGCAAGTCAACCTGGGAAAGAGATGTCATCCGCCCAGTGCATTTTCTGACAGCAATAAAAAGAATAAGGAATCTTCAACTTTTCAGTTAACAGTGGGACCTGATAAAACAGAAGCTTACACAACTGGAGGATTTGCTTTAGAAGTCAACGGAAACACCAAGAGCATATACATCCAGATCCTGACAAAATTAGAAGTTACATTCAAGGTGCTAGCATTTACAGGCTCCAATGTCACTGATGCTCATTCCATAGCTTCGTTTGCTGCTTCTCACAACATGCCAATGCCTGCAAGCAGTCAGCCAGCGCTCCCTCTATTATCTGTCTCCCAGAGTCACTGCTGACAGCCACAGCTCAAGGAATAGGAACCAACACTCAGAACATCTCTGTTGTCTTGATGACACCCTATTTCATAAGGTATCAGAGCCAGAGACTGGTGAGCATATACGTTTTTAGTGATCAATGCTTGTTTCTGGAGGGGGCTCTAAGTCTGTGGAGAGAAGACATGTGCAGGCTTGGCTCCATGACCGACTGGCAGAAGATACACTGTGTCTGCAATATGAAGCGGCATCACAGAAGCCTGTCTGTGCACGCTGCATTAAATGCATCCACATTTGACATCAGGTTCCTGGCAGCCAAAGTAATAGTTACCCCCAACACAGTAGATCTGGGGAAAATCCTGATAGCAGACATCAATAAAAACCCAGTGACTCTCTTAACACACTATACACTTTATACACAGGCAGTCACTGGGGAGCTGGAACCACAGCCGATGTCTTTCTTCAGCTCATTGGCCAAAATGGCATGAATGACGTCCACTGTTTACGGCACCCACATTTTCCATCTTTCCAAAAAGGAAGTACAGACTGCTTTCTGTTAACTGCTAAGGAAGACTTGGGAGATGTTTGTTCCCTCAGGGTCTGGCACAATAACAAGGGCCCATCTCCAAGCTGGTTCCTAAGCAGAGCCAAAGTTGAGAACATGTCCACTAGGAAGACCTGGTTCTTTCTGTGCAGGAAACAGCTTTCACTTGACAAAGGTGATTCCCTTAATAGTGATCCCAATTTTAATTAGGGTTAATTAGGGTTTTAATTAGGGTTTCAATTAGGGTCCCAAAGGGAAGCTCACACCTCCTATCTGGAAATCATAAGAACTCAAAGGAATGCTTGCAAAAATCACACATCTCAGAACAATCGAGGAATATTAATCCCTCAGAGACCCTTCCTGGTCCCAACAACTCACAGAGCCCACCACGTTCCAAGAGGACAGGAAGCAAGGGAGCTCCCCAAAACTGGAGGAATTGCACTGTTCCTGAAAGAGATGCAAGTGTAATTGGAACAGAAGAGCAGGCAATAACTGCAAGTTCCCCTTCAGCGGCTGAAGCCTGCCAAAGAAGGCCACGATCACATTCCAGTTTTAGTAAGAACTATGCAGAAGCAGGCAGCAACTCTCAGGAAGAAAGGAAACCACCAGGCACTGCCTCCATGCTCCTTCGCAAGAGAACACCCATCGTTTTTAATTGGTGGTGTGTCTATGCCTCGTGGGCACTAGTTATAGCTGTAACTGGGCTATCGTCATTTCTCATTGTGTTATATGGTTTGTCTTACGGCTATCAGACTTCACTAGAGTGGCTTATAGCATCTGCAGCCTCCTTTATTGAGAAACGTGTGTCTCCTTTCAATCTAAAAATCAGTTTTTTCCCCAGCAGTGAGTGTAATTCGCCCAAAACATCCCATGGTTAACTTGGGGCCAGGGTTGTGAGTTTATGTTGGCTAGAGGAACAATGAGTGCTGATGAGATGAGAGAGGTGCACTTGAAACTGGCTGAAGTCAGAGGCAGCAAGCACTACAGGCCTTTGGAAGCTGATGATATAGCAAAAATGCGTAAAAGAGCAAAATTTAAAGTCAAGGCATTTATTTTTACCACAGGTTTCATCAGTCACCTTGTCTTTTTAACACTGCTATTAAATTTTGCCTATTCTGCTGAGCAAGCCAGCAGTTTCCACTACAGCAAGTTCATACATCACCAGTTCTCTCCACAACTTTCCAGTGCAGATAAGCTGGAAGATGTCTACGTGTGGGTGAAAGACGTATTCTTGCCTTTGATCCACAATGACATTCAGCCAACCTTTCTTCCCGAGAGCTGGTCCAAAATCATTGGCTTGCCCCGGATGAGGCAAGTGCGGGCTAAAGGGACTGAGAAAAAATGTTTCCATCCTCACAGCTTTCTAAATAACTCTGTGATCAGGAAAAGCCACTGTCTTCACCAGTATGGCAGTGACATTCCAGAGACAGGTGACTGCTGGCATGCGTACAAGAGTTGCCAACCGTTGTGTTTTCAGGGACTTACGAGTATCTCGGATCTTCAAGACTTCTGTTTACTTCGCATTACCTAATTAATCAAAAAACAACAATAAAAATATTGACAAAGAACATGAACTTGCTCAGGAAGAGAGCACTCAAATGACTGATCAGTAAGTAGGCCCTGCAGCCAGATATTGAACCCTGGGACTCAAAGATGGCTTCAAGTTAAAAGAAGGCCTGACTGCTTTTGAGCCTCACAGAAAGGGCAGATGAGTGCCTATGGGACAAGACCCTTGAATCCTGTGCTCAGTTCTGCACCCCTCACCGCAAGAGAGATGCTGGAGCGGGGCCAAAGAAGAGCAACAAAGCTTTTGAAGGGTCTGGAGCACACGTCTGATGAGGAACAATTGAGGGAACTGAGGTTGTTTAGTCTGGAGAAGAGAAGGCTCAGGGGGGACCTTACTGCTCTCTACAACTGCCTGAAAGGAGGATATAGAGAGGGGGATGTCAGTCTCTTCTCCCAAGTAACAAGTGGTAAGAAGACAAGGGGTAATAGCCTCAAGCTGCACCCAGGGAGGTTTAGATGGGATATAAGGAGAAACATTTCTTCACCGAGAGGGTGCTCAGGCATTGGAACAGGCTGCCAAGGGAAGTGGTGGAATCACGGTCCTTGGCAGCGTTCACAAACCGTGTAGATGAGGCTCTCAGTGATATGGTTTAGTGGTGGACTTGGGGTATGGTTGGACCTGATGATGTTAAAGGCCTTTTCAAACCCAGCTGATTCCATGAATGCACCCCGAGTACCAGGCTCTACCGGTTGAAGCAGACGGGCTCTCTCCAGCAGAAGCCTCTCCACCTCGGGGCTGGCTCTCCACGCCCTCCTGTCAGCCCAGGCCGGCTTCGCTGCTATCCCGCCCCAGACACAGCGGCTGTCCCACCCTCCCTTCCCCTCCTCGCCCAACGCTCGGGCGGGACCGGGGCCTCCCCAAGGCCCACACGGGAGGACACTGCCCACCACAAGGGCGCACCCCGCCGCCCCTGGCCACCCGGCAGGAGCAGGGGCTACAGTCAGAGCGGCCGCGGAGGGCAGGGCCCTCCCGAGCGGGCGGCTTCCGTCCCACTCCCCCCTGACCTGCCCTCACCTTGCAGTCCCGCAGCAGCGCCGTGAGCCCCGCAGCCAGGGCCCGGCAGCTCCGCGCCTCGCGCCTCCGAGCAGGAAGAGGAGGCGGGGTCGGGCGAGGCACGGGACCAGGCCCCCAGCTGTCAACGCCCACAACGTTTTCAAGTGACCCTGTGCCTCAATCGGTGTCCTGCACCTCACACGCAATGGCAGGGCTCCACCTGCTGCTGCTGCTGCTCTGCTGGAGGCCCCCGGCCTCCGGAATCTCCTCTCCCTGCCTCCAGCCACCGCCCCTGTTGGTCAGCTGCTGGGGCACTCACGGACAAGTCTCTCAACGGCAAGACAACGAGCTCCGGGTCTCATGCCTGTGGAGCAGCACCATGAAGCTGCGTTACAGGCCCGCCCTGGGAGCAAGGCCCAAGGTACAGAGAAAAGCGGGATGGCCGCAATCCCCACCCCACTGCTCCTGGTACCTGAACTCGGCCTGGGTGAAGAACACCTCACGTTGGTCTGGCCAAGTCACGCTGCAAACAGGCCTCCTACCAGGAAATGATCCTCCACCCATGGGTTTCAGCCTTCTCACAGTGCAGTGCTCATCTGCTTCATGTGCTGCACCTGAGTGCTTCCATCACAACGTGAGCATCCAGATGGCTGCCCAGGATATGCGGCTCTTTGTGCTTTGGCCGCAGACACACCTGATCCTCGTGCAGCAGCCAGTAGAGCTGGGCTGGTGTGCGCGTCTCAAGAGTGTCAGCTGGCAGTACCGCTTCAGCAGCCAGGGAGGCAGCCCCTCTACCCTTCTCCTTCCCAGCAGTGAGCACCAAGAGATGCTACCACTTGATATGTACCCAACAGCTGAGCTGCAGCAGACCTGTGCCACCTACTACAACTACCGCTTGACTGTGCGCTATGGGCATCCTGGGCTCCGTGTTGCTTCAGTCAGCATTCAGCAGATGCCTCAGATAAGCATCAACGTCTCTCTCAAGGTAGAGCCTGACTTGTTGCATGTCCTCAGCATCAGCTCCAAACTCCTTAGTGTTTCTCAACAGCCACTCAGCCTCTCCTGGAGGCTTCAGCCCCTTACCCTGCAGACTATGGCCTACAGACTGGTGGACACACAGGCTATAGGAGGTTGGGTCCGTTCCTACAGTGCCTTTACTTCGCAGAGCAACTTCTGTGCTGTTCCCACACCTCAGAGCCTGGGTGAGGTGGTGGTGGCCAGTATTTACTTTCCTGTTGATGGAAAGAGGTTTGAGGAATTAACAGGAGAAATACATCTACTCAATGGTACTCTCAGTCTAACTGCAGGCAGAGAAACACCCACCCATGTCAAGCTTCAGCCAGGGAAGACCAACAGTAGCACATACATTTTCAGGTACAACCATGGAATATTTTACAGAACCAAAGATAACCACAACCCTATTTACACAGATGGCCATAACACACACACTGTGTTCTACCAACACAAGGGCCTCTCCTACTTATTCTCCATAGAGTTTGTGGCCTTCCATTGTTACAAGTTCAATATGTACCTTTATGTAAATCAGAAGAGGGCTTTGTTTAGGTCCCTGCCAGAAAGAGACCTTGAAGTCCATGTTTTTAGCAGCAGCCATCCTTTTCTGCAGAGCTTTACTTACTTAGTGTGGTTTATCCCTGTGCAACATCCAATGCTACAGTGTGAGTGGACCTTCCATCTGCAGATTTTTGGAACACAAAAAGACCACCTTCTCCAGAATAGCACATACACATACAATGATCATGTAAGAAATGCCACACGTTTTGTCCGTCGCTCTGCTCTACCCTTTGATGCAGAGAAATATACAGGGTTTGTGGCAAAAGTGAACTGTACCAGAAGTGCACTTACATCCGCTCTTTTAAGAGCCAGAGTCAACAACTATGCTGCAAAAACCATAGAAGCACCAGTGTCTTGCCAGGAAAAAACCTGTCAAATACACAGCGTGTATATACAGAGACCTACTCTTCATACCTCCATCTTGCAACAGAAAAGGGCATCAACTTTCATCCTCTCTGCCAAAGTGATAGCAGAATGCAGAGTTGTCAGAATTGTTAAACCCTTCTGGCGAGTCTATCCTCTTCAGGACATAGCCACTATTCCTGACTGGACAAACCCAATGAACATTTCTTCATTAGATGGTATAGAAAAGATAGTCTTAACAGTTCCCAGATTTGCTTTAGATTATGGGCTGTATTTGTTTAATTTCACTTTTGAGATAATTGTTGCTGCTACCAAAGAAGTCGTCAAGGATTCAGATGGGATTTACGTTCTGATTGAGAGAAGCAGTCTAGTGGCAAATATTGCAGGAGGCAGATTCCGCACTGTGGGTTTTTATGACAACTGGGTTCTCAATGGCTCTGCATCCTATGATCCTGATTCACACACAAAGGAAAGACTAGTGGGAATCACATTTACTTGGTACTGTACTAAAGAGGAGTCAGACTACAAAACCATGAAAATCAGCCCAGGAAAAAAATGCCATCCAGCCCAGAGTGATTTGAAATGGTTAAGATCCTCAGGTCCAGTTCAAGCAATGTCACCAGAAGCCCTCCCAGGAAACTCCATGTACTACTTCCGTCTAGTGATTCGAAAGGATACAAGGATGAGTTATGCTGACCAAACTGTAAACGTGCAGCCTGGCTCCCAACTCCTTCTGGATGTGACATGCCTCGAAAACTGTGGGAGCAGTCTCATTCCAACAGAGAGATTTACCTTGTCTGGAAAATGCCTGAACTGTAGAACACACAACCAGCCAGTCTACTTCTGGTCCCTTTTTTCAGAAAACTCTACAGAAATTAGCTTTGACTGGTCTTCCAGAACCTCAACAGGGAGATATGGGACTTACCTATCTATACATGCTCTGACTTTTACAAAGACTGCACATCAATCCTACATATTTCTGTTAAAAGTAACTACCTGGGATGGTAGGTCCTCCACCTACAAGTATGCTTTTAAGATAAATATTCCTCCTAGGCCTGGCAAGTGTACCATCAACCCACATTGGGGTACTGCCTTTCTGACAAAATTTGTTGTTCAATGCAGTGGATTTTCTGACAGCAATTTACCTCTGACATATAAAGTGATAGTAGCTTCTGACAAAACTACCAAAATAACTTCTGTGAAGGAAAATACATTTGGTGTAATTATGTACTTTGGTTATCAGCCTAAAACTCCTCCATCATTTCTCCCCATTGGAGCGCCGTCTCAGAAGTACACCTTGACACTTTACGTTCAAATCTATGATTCCCTTGGAGCATTTACCCAAGTGAACTTATATGCCCGCGTGCAGAATCCAATTGACAATCGGCCAGTAGCTGTTGTGTTTCATGAACTGCTGGCCTCAGTAAGCGGTTTTAGTGCACCAATGACATCTTATCTCCAGACTGGAGATTATTTTAGTGCAGGATATTTGGCTTATATGACAGCCTCAGTCTTAAACTATATTAAAGCCACACCAACCATCCAGCTTCCTAACACTCAGTTTCGGGAAAGACTGATTAAAATAGCCATTAACATTTCAGTTGAAAGCATAATGGAAATCAATCAAGTAGTTGCTTCTCTTTCTCAAGTCACAGACAACCCTGGTGAATTGAGCTTTAGATCACAAGACCTTGCTGTTAGGAAACTGACAGAAGTTACGGGATTGCTGAAGATACAGAGAAACAAGAAGCACTGGTCTGAGGAAGCAGAAATTCAGAGTAGTGGAATACTAACGTGCTTGTCCAACATCCTGAGAGCTGCTCTTCTGCATCGTAGGAATGTCAATGTAGGTGCAGTTAAACAAGTCTTCTCCATCATGGAAAATTTAACGGACATAGTTCTCCAGGGCAAAGTCCCTGGAGAAACAGATACTCTAATAGAAACAAAGCACTGGAACATCACTCTGAAGAAAGATGAAAACCTGAACAGTGTAAATGCTACTTCTACAACTAACGCCTGCAGGAACTGCTTTTATCCATCACTGAAAAAGGGAAGTTATTCTGAATCGCCCCATAATGCTGTGATTTCAACTGCCCTTTTTGAGTTTGATGAGAACCCCTTCCCCTGGTTAGGTTACACAACAGAAATCACAACAACGGTCTTCGGGTTCAAAATGGCAGAGACCAAGGATAATGGGGATCAGCTAGGGATAGTGCCTGAAGGAGCAGAAATTACAATTGCTAGAAAAGATAAGGAATTTTCAACTTTTCAGTTAACAGTGGGACCTGATAAAACAGAAGCTTACACAACTGGAGGATTTACTTTAGAAGTCAACGGAAACACCAAGAGCATATACATCCAGATCCTGACAAAATTAGAAGTTACATTCAAGGTGCTAGTATTTACAGGCTCCAATATCACTGATGCTCATCCCATAGCTTCATTTGCTGCTTCTCACAACATGCCAACAGTTGCAAGCAAAACCAAGACAGCCAGCGCTGACTGTGACATCAAGGCTCCCTATATTATCTGTCTCCCAGAGTCACTGCTGACAGCCACAGCTCAAGGAATAGGAACCAACGCTCGGAACATCTCTGTTGTCTTGATGACACCCTATTTCATAAGGTATCAAAGCCAGAGACTGGTGAGCATATACGTTTTTAGTGATCAGTGCTTGTTTCTGGAGGGGGCTCTAAGTCTGTGGAGAGAAGACATGTGCAGGCTTGGCTCCATGACCGACTGGCAGAAGATACACTGTGTCTGCAATATGAAGCAGCGTCACAGAAGCCTGTCTGTGCACGCTGCATTAAATGCATCCACATTTGACATCAGGTTCCTGGCAGCCAAAGTAATAGTTACCCCCAACACAGTAGATCTGGGGAAAATCCTGATAGCAGACATCAATAAAAACCCAGTAACTCTCTTAACAGTGCTGTTTATTTTTGCCATCTACTTTCTTTTGTCACTCTGGGCCATAAGAAAGGACAAAGCTGACAGGATCAGCAAAACCAAGATTGTAGTTCTGCCAGACAATGACCCCTTTGACAAAGCAAGCTTTTTGGTCACTATATACACAGGCAGTCACTGGGGAGCTGGAACCACAGCCGATGTCTTTCTTCAGCTCACTGGCCAAAATGGCATGAGCGACGTCCACTGTTTACGGCACCCACAATTTCCATCTTTCCAAAAAGGAAGTACAGACTGCTTTCTGTTAACTGCTAAGGAAGACTTGGGAGATGTTTGTTCCCTCAGGGTCTGGCACAATAACAAGGGCCCATCTCCAAGCTGGTTCTTAAGCAGAGCCAAAGTTGAGAACATGTCCACCAGGAAGACCTGGTTCTTTCTGTGCAGGAAATGGTTTTCACTCTACAGGGGCAATTGTTTAATAGATAGGACATTTTCTGTGACAAACTCCAAGACACCGCTGCCCAGAATTGACTATTTTTTGATTACACTTGCAAACAGCCTAACAGAGGGCCATCTGTGGCTCTCCATTTTTGCTAATGATCTCACTGGCACTTACAGCAGGCTCCAAAGGCTGTCTTCATGTTTAGCAATATTGCTATTAGACCTGCTTGTTAACATCATGTTCTTTAATGCTACGAAGGATGAAGAATCGTCAGTACACCTGAGGTATTTGAGATCAGTAACACTAGGAATTGAATGTGCTTTGCTTACCATACCTGTGGAAATGATGATAATTGCCTTCTTTAAGTATTCCCAGAAGGAACCTCTTCCTCCTCATGGTGTGGTTCAGAAAGTCCCAAAGGGAAACTCACACCTCCTATCTGGAAATCATAAGAATTCAAAGGAACGCTTGCAAAAATCACACATCTCAGAACAATCGAGGAATATTAATCCCTCAGAGACCCTTCCTGGTCCCAACAACTCACAGAGCCCACCACGTTCCAAGAGGACAGGAAGCAAGGGAGCTCCCCAAAACTGGAGGAATTGCACTGTTCCTGAAAGAGATGCAAGTGTAATTGGAACAGAAGAGCAGGCAATAACTGCAAGTTCCCCTCCAGCGGCTGAAGCCTGCCAAAGAAGGCCACGATCACATTCCAGTTTTAGTAAGAACTATGCAGAAGCAGGCAGCAACTCTCAGGAAGAAAGGAAACCACCAGGCACTGCCTCCATGCTCCTTCGCAAGAGAACACCCATTGTTTTTAATTGGTGGTGTGTCTATGTCTCGTGGGCACTAGTTATAGCTGTAACTGGGCTATCGTCATTTTTCATTGTGTTATATGGTTTGTCTTACGGCTATCAGACTTCACTAGAGTGGCTTATAGCATCTGCAGCCTCCTTTATTGAGAACGTGTGTCTCCTTTCAATTCTAAAAATCATTTTTTTCTCAGCGGTGAGTACAATTCGCCCAAAACACTGTGAAAACATCCCATGGTTAACTCGGGGCAAGGGTTGTGAGTTTATGTTGGCTAGAGGAACAATGAGTGCTGATGAGATGAGAGAGGTGCACTTGAAACTGGCTGAAGTCAGAGGCAGCAAGCACTACAGGCCTTTGGAAGCTGATGATATAGCAAAAATGCGTAAAAGAGCAAAATTTAAAGTCAAGGCATTTATTTTTACCACAGGTTTCATCAGTCACCTTGTCTTTTTAACACTGCTATTAAATTTTGCCTATTCTGCTGAGCAAGCCAGCAGTTTCCACTACAGCAAGTTCATACATCACCAGTTCTCTCCACAACTTTCCAGTGCAGATAAGCTGGAAGATGTCTACGTGTGGGTGAAAGACGTATTCTTGCCTTTGATCCACAATGACATTCAGCCAACCTTTCTTCCCGAGAGCTGGTCCAAAATCATCGGCTTGCCCCGGATGAGGCAAGTGCGGGCTAAAGGGACTGAGAAAAAATGTTTCCATCCTCACAGCTTTCTAAATAACTCTGTGATCAGGAAAAGCCACTGTCTTCACAAGTACGGCAGCGACATCCTGGAGACAGGTGACTACACTGGCACTTGGACAAGAGTTGCCAAGCAGTCTGTTTCCAAAGATGCCAGCAGTTACAATGGGTTCATGTATGAGCCAAACAAGACTCCATGGATGTATTATTCGTATGGAGATTTGCACATGTATGGACCTGCAGGATACACGTTTTACTTCTTCCCTGAAGAAGGAAGATCTAATTCAACAACAAGGCTGGACGCTCTACAACAGAACAACTGGCTTGATGAAAAGACATGGGCTGTGATTGTTGAACTAACTACATTTAACTCAGATGCAGCTCTCTTTTGTACCATCTCAGTCATATTTGAAATGTCTCATTTGGGGATCATCAAACCAAGTTTGTCAGTCCACTCTTTTGCGCTCCCAATTTTTAATCAGCAAACCAAAGCTCAGATGTTTGTGTCTGCAATTGTTTTTGCCTTTCTGATAATTTATATTGCAGATGAGCTTTATGTCATAGGCCGAGAAAAAAAAGACTATATGAAAAAATTTTCCAATATAATCAACTTTGCCTTAAAATTGGCATTCCTCCTTCTTTTTCTTTTAAAGGGCCTAAAGTTTAAGATGGGAGAAGATATAGTGAACTTCTACATACTTCACCCAAATGATTTCATTTATTTTCATGCAGTTTCTCTTTTAGATCAGCTTTTAAGGCGTACGATGGGCTTTTTAGCATTTCTTGTAATTTTGAAAACTCTAAAATATTCTCAGTTCTTTTATGACATGCACCTGGCACAAAGATCGCTCTTGGCAGCCCTTCCTGGAATCTCCTCAATGGCCGTCATAGTAGTGTTGTGCTTCTTTGTATTTTTGGCTTTCGGCTACCTTGTGTTTGGTCAGCATGAAAAGAGTTACAATAACATGATTCACTCAGCTCAGACCATAGTCTCTTACTGCATCTCAGCTTTCAGAGATACCAAATTTTCATCCAACAGGCTGCTGGGTGGCCTTTTCCTAGCCTCTTTTGTGGTGGTGATGGTTTGTGTCTTGATCAATTTGTTCCAAGCTGTCATTATGTCTGCCTATTCAGATATGAAACAACCCATATATGAAGAACCATCTGATGAAACACAAATGGTTACTTTTGTATTGCAAAGGCTCAGAAGGATATTTTATCTTCTGATCTGTAAAAAATCCAAAACCGGTGAGACCGACCTTTTTCACAGGGCAGTTTATGGGCAGTCTGAGAGAAGATGTCAGCGACATTTAGGACTCAAGAGCAGAAAAATACATGGAAAGAAAATGGTTTATCTTGTCATATGAGAAAGGAGATACTATTTTTGTATTCAAGACCGCTTTATTCTGTAATATTCATATTTCAAATAATTGTTAATGAATAAATTATTTACTTTTAAGACTTTTTTTATCATTCATCCCCTTACTAGTGCTTGGGCTCAGATGTTCTCCAGACTATTCTGCATCAATTTCAGTGGCACTTGTCTGTCATGGTGTGGGGATTGATGCTGGCTGGCAGGTAAGCCCCCCTGGCTGCTCACACACTCCCCTCCCAGCAGCATGGGGAGAGAATTGAAGGGCAAAAGTGAGAGAAAAACCCAGTGTGGGTTGAGGTACTGACAGTTTAAGAAGCGAAAAGGGAAAAACCCCAAACCCACAGGTGATGAAAAGCAGTCACTCATCACAGGCAGACGGATGCCCTGCCAGTCTCTGAGTCAAAGTTTCTTTCAAAAAGCTCCCCTCTCTCCAGTTTTCTTGCGAAGCGTGACCTTGTATCTCATGGCTTTACTAACTCTATGCCAGCCAGGCCCAGCTTGCACAGGAAGGGATGCCTATATCATAGAGGTAGTGCATAAGGAGTTATCTCAGGAGTGTGAGCAGGACTCTCGCCTCTGGCTGAGCACAGGCTAACATAAGAGCAGAAGTGGCCTGACATCTGAAAATGCTGATAGATCCCTCCCACTCGGAAAATAAGGAATAGGAAAAGGTCGGATGAGTTAGCAGGGTGCCAGCCGGCAACTAAACATAGAGCTTCACAGCACCGCATTGCATTTATATGCAGATGACTTTGTTATGATGTTCCTTTGGAAGACACCAACTGTGGACCATAAAATCCTGTTCCAGGGTCTGAGGGGAAGTAGACTTCTGTCTTGTAAAACTGTACCTGCACACGGGTCACCCTGCAACCGCCTGTAAGTAAGGACTGTCCAAGTGAACTGGGAAGACAGGGCAATTTGGTGAAACCCCTTATTGCTTATTCATAAAGCAGGGAGCGTCCTCCAGGCAGTCCCTCCGAATACACAGAGCCCACTGAATTTATTACTATTACTGTTAAGTCTTACGTGCTCCTCGCAGTGCAGCGAGTTTACAGGCAGCACTCCAGCCCAGGGGGTGGTGTCGCCCATCGGCACGCAGCCACTTGCCTCTCGCGGTGCGGGGACGACCAAGACCAAGACCAAAACCAAAGCCCCTTTCTCCCTTAGGCTACAGGGACGCGGGCCCGGCGGACCCGGTGGTCAGGAAAGGCGCCGGCAGCGCCTGCGAGCAGCCGAAGCGCCGAAAAGAAGACGGGCGGCACCCGCGCAGGCGCAACCTCGGGCGCCGTGCCGCGCTGGCTCTTTAAGGAGAGTGGCGCAGGGAGCTGACGTGTGGGTTTTGCGCGGGGCGCTGGTAGCGGTCGGGTGGAGCTGGTGCGTGTCGCGGTGCTCGGGGGCAGGGAGGTGGCCTGGGGGTGGACCGAAGGCAGCGGAACCGAGCCGGGGCTTCCCTCTCCCCCCCGGGAAAAGGGGCCCCGGTGTATGGGCCGCGTGGGAAGCCTGAGCTCCCCGCCAGCAGTCGTTATTGTTATTACATTGTTGACAGGAGCGAGTTTTGTTCTCATGTCAGCTGGGATCTGAGAAGGTTTTTCAGTGCTCCTTGCCAGGCGTGGTCCCTCTCCAGAAGATCTCTCTCCTTGGGACAGGACCCGGGCTGGCTCAGCGGTTGCTGTGGAGACTTCTCCATCGCAGCGCACAGAAATAGCGAACCGTCCCTGCGGAGGTGGGAGAGAAGAGTTCAAACCGTGGATTTTTTTTCCCTTTGATGCTGGAGAGGGACTCTTCATCGGGGACTGTAGCAATACGACAAAGGGTAATGGGTTTAAACTTAAACAGAGGAAGTTCAGGTTGAATACAAGGAAGAGGTTCTTTACTGTAAGGGTGGTGAGGCACTGCAACAGGTTGCTCAGAGAAGTGGTGAATGCTCCAGCCCTGGCAGTGTTCCAGGCCAGGCTGGACAGAGCCTTGGGCAACATGATCTAGTGGAAGGTGTCCCTGCCCGTAACAGGGGGTTGGAACTAGGTGATCTTAAGGTCATTTCCAACCCGAACCATTCTATGATTCCAGTATTTGCTTGGAGTGGGGAAGGTTTAAAGTCTGCATCTCCCACCTCTGAGGTGCTTGGTTTGCTAGAGTGTGAGTTAAACTGCCTCTTCCCTTTGGATTTCTGAAGCAAGTGAGGAAAGCCTTGAGGTCAAGACAGAGCATGAGCCTCCTGAGAGTGCCCTGCTGAGCAGGTTGCTTATTGGGAGACACTCATGATTCTGGATCTAACGCCAAAGCTTGATTCTGATTTTTCTTTAAGTCTGGGCTTTTAGTGTAGAGCATATTCTTTGTTTAATAGAATGTAGTGGCCGCAGATTCCTTTTTCTTAGGAACTGCGTGAGTTGAGGTTGGAGCTGCAGGATGCAGCCTCAGAGGAGACTGGGGAGAGGATTCCAGGGAAATTCTGGGCTGTCTGGGGGCTCTAGGGAACTTAGGGGAAACCCTTGTTTCCTGTCGTATGTAGGCATTTCCAGTTTGAGGTTGCACTTGAATAAGGTGGTGTTGGGACTACAGCCTTGGACTTAGAGGACTGTAGAGCTGTGTAAATTATCGGGTGCTCAACTCCTCTCACAAAATGAGGGGAGGTAAGAAGTTTGCAAGATGTATGAGAGATGGGGTGCCACAATTTCTCTCTGACTCTGCTCTGAGAGCCTATGTAGTAAGAAGTATGTCCATATCTCAGTGATGCTAAAAATGGTCTCTGCTTAAGGAGAGGTGTTAATCACGTGGCTTTCCTTCATGCTCAGCCCAGGCTTGATTGCTAACCTGTTACTTGTCTCTAAGGCACTTGGGCTGGTTGAAGTCTTTACAGACGCTACAAAATGCCATCAAAATAAAGCCAGTTGTGCCTTAGGCATGATGGCCTAAATAATCTTTTGAGCTGACTTCCATCTCTACACATCTGTGAGTCAAAGAATTGGATTTATGTACTAGCAGCTAGTTATACTAGTACTCACAGGGTTGTGCATTGGTTACATTTGATTTTATTTTCTTTTTCAGTTAGGGTTTTTCCCCTGCTGTAGTCATAGAATCATAGAACGTTTTTGGGTGAAAGGGCTCTTCAAAGGTCATCTAGTCCAACCCCCTGCAGTGAGCAGGGACATCTTCAACTAGATCAGATTGGCAATGTTACCAGTATACCATCTTGGATGGACACTAGAGTACAGTGGTGCAAAGACGCCGTGTGCTGATTAATTTCCCCTAATTGGTATAGTTTACAGGTTGTATTGACACAAACCCTTTTATGTCAGCGTAACTAATTAGAACACTACCTTAACTATATGCTTATAATTGAAATTGCATGTTTTACACAAAACAAAATGTAAAATGGAAGACCTTCATGATTCCATGCCAAAAAAATCCCCAAACAATTGTTCCTTATGCCTTAATTTCCCATGTAAACAGAGAAGTTTGCCAGGCAAAGTAGCTGTTATGAGGGTGTTACTTTGTATCTTGTCTCACTTTGTCTTGCCTTCAGTAGAGTCAAGATGTACATTTGTGATCTCTACAAATATGATAAGGTTACATCAAGACAGTGCTCTATGTTTTATTTTTTTAGTGGCCAGCTAACATGAACTATGCTGCCTCCTGTAAAGTCTCCTTATAACTACATGCCATAATAATTTTCCACTAAGCTTTCTTCACCACCTTTTAATTTATTCTAACACAGAGTAAAGTTACTACTAATTAACCACGCTTAGAGGTGTGCATATGTGCGAAAAGAAAACTTGTTTAATTCTGTAACAGACATCACAGCATTCTTAAGCCTTATTTATCTAGCTAAAGCCTTATCTACTGGCTATAGCCAGTACTTTTAAAAACTCTTGATGTAAGCATATGGCATATAAAATGTCTGTCAAGACCCCATAAATTCCCTTGCTTAATTAGCTTTACTCTGCAGCCCATACTTTCTTCTTGGACTTCAGAGAAATCTTAGACACATCTGTGCTTGCTGAACAGATGAAGATCTTAAACCAAAGAAAGTTCCTTAAGTATCTGTGACACATTGAGGATGCTGCTAATTCTCACTGGATTTTGAGCTGATTGGGCAAAAAGACACACTTGCAAAGATTTTGAACTTCTGCCCTCCTAGCATATCACCCAGTAGTAGCAGTTTACTCTGTTTGTAGAGAATTCCAGGGTCCACACTTCTCTATCCATAATTAAATTTGTCACATATCAAAACCCCACCTTTCTCCTCTTTTACATGTGATGAACAGAGCAGTGAGTTTGTCCAAAAGAACTTCTTGAAGGGAAGAGCATAAGCACGTGTTCTGGAGAGCAGGCTGTGCAGACTGCAGAGCATGCGCAAAAGAAATGTCTTGGCTGTTTATTGCAAAATGTCTCCAGATACTTGCCTAAGAACAAGCATAATTTCTCTGTGTCCTACAGAAAATTGTGGAAGTGGTTCTTATATGTGCCTTGATACCTGTTTGATGAGAGTATCAGGTGTTGGAAGAAGTAAGTGTAGCCTTAGTGCCTGCCTGTTTTTTAGGCGCAGTAATCCAAGTACTGGTTGGGAAGCAAAGTCTGACAGGAGCAAACAGACTAACCTGAAAAAATGCAAAAATCTCAGTGTTTGTACCTGGCTGAATTCACTTTATTTCATGTTGCTACATGGCTAGAAAAAAGGAATTTACCAGATGAAAGTTAGGAAGCCTTGAAGCTGTTAGCCCCTGAATAAAGGGTTAATTTCCAATGTAAAATGTAACCGAAGGGGCAAAACCAAAATGACTTCTGTGTGAAGGTGTGGAACAAGGCACCTGTTTGTAAGTTCTTGTAACAGAACTCCCAGCAAGTACCCTGGAAAAGAGAACTTTCTAAGGGTTGAGTGACAATGGACTTTTTTTCTTTGTCAGACGCACTGGAAATACTCTGGTGTTTTCTTGTGCTCGCTCTTCTCAACAGCTAGGATAACAAAACTTGAGGAACATGTCTTTTGGAGAAAATGGGCATGCCTGTATGAAGGGGGGTGTGTGTGACTATGGGCATGAGAAAGTTTAGTAGGTACAGATCTTTCTTTATTCTCAGGCTTTCTTGAAGCTAACACTACCCCGTGCCCCCTGCCCCACCAATAGTTTTGTGTTGTCTTTTCTTTTTGAAGATTTTGTTTTACTTCATTATGAAGTCTTCTGCTTGAGCCCAGTCCTAACAAACTGACAGCTTCATTCACTTTTTACTGGAAAGAATTCTCCTCCACAAGTGTATTAATACTGAACACAAGGGAAAGTGGGCAGTGGCTGTCACAGCAAGGACACTGTAACTTGCAACCCCACATAGTGGGATCAGAGTGTTTCCTTACAGTACCAACTTTGCTTTCTGTAGGGAGATAAATCAGTGAAGCTATATTTATTTCTTTCAGGATTATGTCGTGTTGCAGTGTCTTATTTCCTGAAACAGCATGTTACCCTCTCCTCATGTATTTCCACAAATTCTCGGAGTTCCTATTTTTAGACTCTGTTGGACAGTGTCCTTAACTATTCTTTAAGGACAACTTAAAGGGAATCATCATCACTTATATTAATAGAGCCTTACTGACTTATTCTTCCCCACTATGGGTATTAATCTAACAAAGCTATAATAGGGAACTGCAGTTAACCTTGTAAGTCCCTATAACTGTGCTGTGAGAAGAGCAATAATCTTGCATTGCCTTTCTTTAACTTCTAGGCCATTTTACTGATAATGTGAGAATGGCGTCATGGATGATGACGTGATAAGCTTTATACTCTGCTTAGGAAGGCATGTTGGAAGAGAAGGAGAAGAAAGAGGAAAGAGGGGTACTGAGCAGAAAACTAGACGTGATGAGAGGTTAATTCTTGGGAGAAGGAAAGGAAGAACTAATGACAGTATAGTTCTCCCTCGTCTGTCAGGACTGATTGTTGTGTTACACGGCAAAGAGATCCACCACACACTGTGCCTCTCCAAACAGACGTGGAGATGGACTCCAGCAGGCATGCTTAGGCAGCTTGCTTTTATTTTATTCTGTCACTCACTCCTACTGTGTGATCCGCTTAGCTGGGCTTTTGCAACTAAGTTACTCTGAACAGCGGAGGTGCTGAAACGAGTATTCCCTGCAGCTACTAACGGGGATACCGCCAGCCGCCAGGGCAGTGCAGGTCCTATGTGTCCACTAGAGGACAGTGGTATCTGCCGGTTAACGTCTTGTTGCAGCGTTCGTGTGTGAAGCTGTTAAATTCTCGCCTAATTTGAGATTCTTCATTATTAAACGCTGTCTAATTTAGAGCTGGCTGCCTGCCATATTGGCATAGTACTTGGGCTAGTTTTTTTTAAGTTTTGGTTTCTCAGCTTTGTTAAATCGTATGTCTTCTCAATAGATGCCTTTTAGAGATTCATCTTGTGTTCATAAAGCCTTTTTACCTCAGATAGTGTTTTGATTTGCTTGTCTGTATTACTCCTCTCTTCTGACACGCCCTACATTCCCTACAACATGCTCACATCTGTGACAACCTAGGTGTTTGTCCTAAGGGATATCCATGGGGAATCTGCACAAGCTGTTGAAAAGCAGGGCTTGGGGCCTGTGATATGACCCTGTGATGCCTAGAGAGAAGCTTGTGTGCTGCAACAATCTCAGTTCCTTCAGAGCAGAGAAAGCATAGTGAAACCAGCACAGTCCCCACAGCCTGAAGGGAGTAGTTGCTGCAACAAGTCAAGGTTTAATTCAATCAAGTGATCTTTGCAAGAGGTAATAAGGCTAAAAGATGTAAAGAGTAAAAAATTACTATGCTTGGCGAAATTGCATTCCTGGGCTAATTTGTTATGCTGAACCCAAAGTAAGTGGCCTCAAAGGAAGAGCAGGGAGGCAGCCAACAGGTGACCTAAACATGCCCTCAGGCCAGTAACATGAAGGAACTGGATGGAGAGAGTTGTTCACCTGGGGATTAACTAGCAAGTAAGAAGGTTCTGCTGTTTCATTTACTACCTAAGCAATTAGGCAATTTTCTGGAGGAGGCGAGTGCATTGTTGGTGCCAAAGTGTATTTAAATTTATGTCACACCAAACTCTGCAAAATAAGTTAGCATTTACCAGCTATGAATTTACTGGCTCATGCCCTTCTATTAGAGAACACTCTTTCCCATAGAGAATCAAGCTGTGAATATTATAGTAGGTCATTGTCATCAACAGTGGATACTGCAGGAAAATCTTGGCAAGTAAAAGAAACAAGGGTTTAATTGGAGAGGATTAAAGGTGTGTCAGTGTTGGTTTTATCTGACACACTCTTTCAAATCAAAGCCTGCGTCTGTAGGCAGTTTGTTTCTTGTATAGCTTCTCTAGTTTATCAGTGACTTAGAAATACATGAGTCTCCTGTGGAGTATTAAGAGGGGCTTAACCTATGCATTGTAAAGACTTGTGCTAATGAGGTTTGAAGCAAAGAAAATCAGGTTACTTATCTGTGCTGCTACTTTGCCACTGACCCCGACAATTTAATGGTGATTTATTATTTCTGGCATGCCTTCCAGGCCTGTTAGCAGAATACTCTAAGCAGAACTGCCCTGAAGTTTTTAGGAGTCCCTAGAGAACAGCACTGAGAGCCATTTCCCCACGTGCATATCATGTATCAGTCACAGACAGCATGGAGAAACACTCTTATATCACTGTCTAACCTGCGCCTTTCATTGCAATTATTTCCTTAGTATGGCATTCAAGGTTCTTTACCTTTCGCCATGACACATGGGCCAACCTCACACATGTCCTACAGCATTCTGGGCTTGACTTGGCAAGTTTCTGCTGAGCATGCTTGTTCAGCGTTTGCTTCGTAATCAAGCATGTGTGAGTAGCCGTGTTCTTTTCAGAAGAGCTATGCATGTGCTTAAAGTATGTGTTTAAGTACCTTGCAGCTTCCAGCCAAAATGGCAAATGCTTGGGCAGAGTTTAGTTCTAAACAAGCTGTTCTGAAAGACTTCTTCAGTACCAGCCAGCCAGATATTTGACATGTTACTGAGCCATATTGCCACTTCAGAAATCTCCAGGGAAAGGACAAAAAGCCATTGGTAGCCCAGGTGATGATTTGAGTCACTTGAGGTCAGAAATTTGCCTGTCATTATTATGAAGGGATTAGTGCCCTAGACTTTTATTTGCTCAAGAGATCCTTCATCCTGTTGTTGGTATGCTAAAAAGAAACAAGTTCTCAGTCACGCTTCATATGTCTGCTTGGAGGGTAGGCAGACACCCTGTCATAGTTGTCGTATCAGGCATCTTACTAAGATGGTGTGTGGAGCCAAACCAGCAAACTTACTTTATGACAAACCAGTGTCTGTCTCGACTGTGGTTTTATCGCAGAATTGCTTCTGTGTGTTTGTTATCTGACATACAGTTCTTTTAATTGCATACGAGGTGTTTGGAAGCCTTGTGAGAGAGTGCATCTTAGGACTTGTTTGCTTGGTTGTTTAGGCTAAAGGTGTGAAGCACATGCAAAAATTAAAAGCTTGTTACATTTGCCATTGAATCTCTTTCTTAAGAAGGGAATTGGCTTTACTTTGTTATATAGCAATATATGTAACTAATAAATGTGACTTCTGAATTGAAGCATTCGTTCTGAAATCTATACGTTCACTTTACACTTTGAGTTGGTAACTTTAACATTCCCAAGTGCTGCTGTGTAGACAAATGATGTTCCCAGGGAAGTAAAACTGATACCAATTTTATACCAAGTGATAGAGGTGATACCAGTGACTTGTAAGCTGGGAGTAAAATGGAAAGCATCATAAATTCATCTGTGCCTTGCAGGCAAGATCATATGCTTTTCAACTGGCATAGCCAAAAATCTGTTTGTACATAGATATCATTCCTTCCCAGTGGGAGTCACTGAACAGATTCTGTTCTACATGCCAACTGGACTATAAGAGAGCAGGTGTTTATATATCTAACGTACTTCAGCTCTGAACCCATGGCTGTTATTTTGACTTGGAATCAGCACACATTCATTCCAAAGTCTATGACCCTCACTGCCATAAATACTCTTTTTTTGTTGTTGTTGTTGTTCTGAGTCTTTTGCATAATTTTAAAGAAAATACCACCATGAGAACTAGATGATCTTAAGGTCCTTTCCAGCCCTAACTATTCTATGATTCTATGACTTTCTGTACTCTACCTCTGTGGGGTTAATATTTCCCCTTTTAAAAAAAGATTGATTACAAAAAATTACATACAATGTACTGGACTGAATCTCATTCAGACGGGTTGGTGTCTTGGTAATGCTACTGACTACCTACAGAAAAGGTAAATTTAGGTATGTTTCGGGGGACTTACCTAGTAATCCTAAAATGCTGATGCAAGGTTCAAAAAGCTTATTCTTAGTTGAGTTTGTGAATAGTTTGAAGAAACCAAGTTTTAATATACAAGGAGAAATAGGTAGAATGTTCATGACTTACATCTAACTGAAAAATCTGAAAGCACTTTAGTTAATTAAATTCTCTCAAGCATCCCTGTGAGGTAGAGAAAATTCATGATATCCGAGGGTTGCATCACTTTTTGGAAAAATGTAGTTGCCAAAAGTATTCATAATTCATATTTATTTATTAAACCAGTATCCACACCCATTTGTGTTACATTTGAAGAACTCCCTGTACCACTGAAATGACAGGAATGGAAGTAGAAAGGATGATGGTGAAAGAATGATGGGGTTAGGGAGATTATTCCCAAAACTTAAAAGGCTAGGGCTTTCTGAACTGGATGTCTGTTATGAAGCCTCTGTAACCTCTGAGTATCTTGGGGCTCCCTGTTCTTCTGGAACATTATATGACAAGTAGTCACAACTCTGCTTCACCTTGCCCCTAATTCACCTTAGCAGCATATGTCCCTAAGGATTCAGTTTCACCACATAGGGTGAGCAGAAATAGCAGCTTACTGTCATTGAAAGAGGGAAATACAGGTCTCTCTTCTCAGACCTCCCTTTCTCCTGGTTGTGTAGTTTTGCCTCTTACCTGGAACTGCTGTTAACAGTTGTTGGATTCCTCTGCAAGCCAATTTAGTTCCCTAAAATAGGAGAGAAAAAAGACATTGGAGGAAAAAGAATTAAAAAAATAAAAAGAAGAGGTAGTTCTTTTACTCGTTGCTACAATATAACTGGTGAGATGCAGTAAGAATGAAACCATAAACCAAGGTGCTTGATGTTGGATACCAGCTGCTCACTCTGTGTTTTGGGATGTTTCAGCTTACCTCTGGTGCTAGCCTGTAGTCTGTATGGCCATTAGTTAGGCCTTCAGGTTGAAGTGTATTACGTGTGCTTCTGGAGCACATTTTTCAGTTTAGTTTCATCTGAAACTGTCCAGTTTGTGTGCTTTAAGACTGCTTCATGATGCAAACCAAGTGTTCACATAGTGAACTGAATCAGCTCTGTAGGGGAAGGGTATGACTGCAAAGCTAGGTGAGTGGGAATCAGCTGCAGTCCTTTGGCAGGCCGTGTATCTGCTCAGCTGTGAGCACATACAGCCTAACTGCTGAGATATTGCTCAAATCCAAGTTCATAGTGCTCACCTTCCTAACAGCTTGATGCGACCTCTGCTTCACTTAAAAAAGCTGACAGATTTGCAGCAGCAAACTGCATGCCATGAAAAGTGTGATTAGTGCAAATCCGGGGACAAATACATGGTTAGTTGTGTTTGTTCTGATCATGCATACACACCAAAATCAGTCCTAAAAGCATACTTACCACACCACACTCTGAAAAGCTTGGGGTACTAGAGAAGGGTGAGCTCCCAAATGTAAACCAATGGCCAAGATGTTAAACAAGTCATCTTATAAGCATCAAAGCTGATGAAACATGGCTTTCTAGGTTTTTTATCTCATTGACAGGTAGCTATACCTTTGTAACCTGAAGTCTTTCAGATAGATAGAGTAGCTTTCCTATATGCAGATTCTCTGATTCGTAGAAATACATAGGTATCCTTCACGAGGGGAAAGCAGAGTATCCCTCTTCTGCCTATTTTCATAAAAGTTATAGAACCTAAACTTTTGTAAAGGTACTTCCTCCTCTGTCCTCTGTGGCTTGTAGCACCAGCTACTACGAAGGAGAAAAATGACTGCTACCGCTGAACCCATGACAATGGGCCAGCACTCTTATCTAGGCACAGGGTGATTACATCAGCCTTATTTCCATAGGAAGCCAGATAAGAAGAGGGAGCCAGGGTTAAGCTTCCAAAACTATTCAAAGGTGAGCCACAAGCAAAGAAAAAGATGTAGTAAATCTTTGCAGCGCCTACATTTCGGGTGCCTGCCTCCTGAGCAGGGTCCCAAACCCTTTCGTGGCTCCATTTGCAGGGAGGAGGAGACAGGCATTGGAGAACTGGGGTTCCACACAGCAGATAGAGTAGTTAGATAGAGTAATTTCCAGTGTGGTGCTTAGGGAGCGTAGGCCTTGGTTGAGCAAAGGGTTTTCCAGATCACAGCCATGTGCTTTGTTACCTAAATTCTTTTATGGATCAAGTTCCAAATTAACAGGTGAACTTTATAGTCAAGCCTAAAGCTATCTAAGGGATTTGTAAGTGTAACTGGGACATGAGAAACTAACTTGATTTAGGAGAAAATATTTACTCATCAAAGTTTGCAGTAGTCAATTTTCCATTGGATTTTAATCTGCATAGCCAGATGTTCCACATCAGTTTAATCTTCTCGCAGGCAGGCATGTTCCCAGTATTGCATTTTGGCACTAAAAGGTGTTTGTATTGCTTGTAGGTAGCTTAAAGATGGATGCTCCCAAAGAAGTTCAGCCTACAGGCGAGTTCACATGTCAGCTATGTAACTTAACGGCTCCATACACGTACTATGGGCAGAAGCCACCACACACGCGCTTTATTGTGTAAGTACAGTCTTTCATATTACAGGTTTCGTTTATGCTATGAGCATTAGAAGCCTTGTACCATGGAATGACATACAGTGCATGAATGCAGTAACATATCATACTGCCCCTGAGTATGAGGCTTGGTACTTAAAGTGACGTATTTCCAAAGGGAAGAAATGTTAAAAATTGTCAGCATTGATAGCAAAGACAAAAATCAACTTTCCCAATCTGCTTCAACACCATGCTAAGATTTTCATTTAACTTATTTCCTAACCCCACGGACCACCCTAGAACACAACTATGTCGTTATTTTCTAACTAGAATGCTGTTGATTGTCAGCCTATCAGTTCTGGGAATAGCCCTTTCCTTTCAGCTGTGTCAGCTGGGAAACATGTAAACACAGAATCAATTAAATACATATGGTAAAAACACTTTTTAAGAGCTGCTTGATTTGGAGTTCTGAACAGCCATGCTTTTTTGCATGAATTAGACAATTCTTTTTTGGCACATTGTGTGGTATTTAAGTGTGTGGAAATGTAGTGAAAATTTACATTTTAGGAGACCAAAGCCTTTTCCATCTCTGCAAAGTAGGGATAGTTTGACCAGAATATTGTCTGCAGGCATTAAACTGCACAAAGCAGTTAGCTTTAAATGTACGAATTGCTCTGTTGTGGCCATCCTGGTCAACGAACCCATCAGGCAAACATGGCCAGGAACTCACTGGAACTGGGAGTCAGGCATGTACTCAGTGTTTCACCGTATTAAGACTGCTAATTTCTTATAAAATGGACACAGCTGTTGATTCCTACCTGCTTGGGCTGTTTTTCTTGGGCAGCTCTATTTTTATCATTCCAAATCCAACAGTGCTACTGATTCTACTCAGCAGAGCAATGGCCTACCTTTGATCAGGTCAGTTCCTAAAGAGTCTAAATCAAAGCTGAACATAATCTTAACTTTAGGTTATCCAAGCTCTCTGTTATCATCTCAGCTTTATTTAGGTGACTGAGATTCAAAAAGCAAAAGAATAATGCTGAAGCATAATAATTCTATACATGCATATAAGAAATAGCTTTACACACTGCCTTTATTGGCTTTCTTTCTGACCTACTGATATGTCCTAAATGCAATTGATGCAGGAAACTTGTGCCAGACATAAAGGCTTGTATAATGGCCAGGTCTCTGCACAGATTATGACTACATTAAGACTGTGGATCTTGCAAGGGAAACTTTGCAAAGGTAATCCAGTCTTTGTATATTAAGAGACTTGTTGACAAGGTGATCTCCAATGATAAAATGCCTGATCTTTCCTAAGGAAGGCTTGAACTATACCATTTTTTGTTTGAGTGGAGACGAAAAAGAAAAAGGAATACATTCACAGATGCACACATAAGTGCATATGTATGTAGACAAGGAGAAGGCAATATGAATTAAAAGGATACCTTTTAATATATATATTGTACTCCGTGTTACTACAGAATCCAAGTTTGATTTAAGTCCGAGAATAAGCTAGCCTTGCAGGATGCCCTGTGCAGACAGGCACCCAACTGACTTCTGTAATACTTTGCCTGGAGCTCACAGGAAGAATAAGGCCTTAGTCTTTCCCAAGCAGATTGCCAAATTATTAATAAATACACTCCCTTAGTACCCTGAAGCAAACAGTGGAGTCTGACATAAAGTAAGCATATTCCAGATCATTGCAAAGCTCTGTGCCAGTAGCTCCAGCTTTCAAGGGGTGGGAACTGTAGCTTTACAGCAGTGGCATAACTAAGAGCAGTAAAAACTTTTTATACGCTCATGCACGCAGCTTTGGAATAGAACTTCTAATAAAAAGCTGTGCAACTGAAATGCTAACTTGACAAGGTACTGAAGTTGGCTATGCTGAGGAGTGCCTGTCAGAAGTATGGAAGATAAGAAAATACTTCAAGGTAGAGCACTGAGAAAAACATAGTAAGATAATGTTAAGAGGATCACCAATTCCCCTAATTTTAGAAGACACATAGGAAGTGCAGTATAGGACTCAAGGCAGCCGCAATGTTGGTATTTGAAGAGGAAAGGAGCTGCATAGCTACTACATTGCCTCATGTGCAACACCAGGCCAAGGAAGTCGAGTAGAAAGGGCTGATACCTTTTCAGCCTCCACAATTGCCCCAGCCTTTCAACTCTCCCTTACTGTGAAATGTACCCTTAAAAGCCTGAAATTATTCTCTTTTTTTTATAGGCTTTTGGAAGAGAGCTATGTCATGAAGGATCCTTTCACCCCTGACAAGGACAAATTCCTCATCCTTGGGTCTCATTGCAGTTTGTGCAGCAGATCAGTGTGTGTTGGTACAGTAAGTAACAAGTAAAACAAGCTTCTTCAATCACTTCTTTTTGTTGCAGTCCTGATGACCTGTTGGAGAAAGACCAAACAGAAAAAAAACCAAACAGCCTAGTTGTAAGGCAAGCTAATTGTACGTTCTCATGGATTCCCACAGATAGAGCTTTTTGTATTAAAAGAAAATGATCAGCAATTCAAGTGTCCTATTTACAGATGAGCACAGTCCAACCTCACAATGAGTATTCTTTTCCACTTTTCCTAGCGCAAGGAAATGCAAGGCAGATCACATGTCAGTTTGAGACCTTTAAGTTTCAGTAGATCATACTATACCCAACAATAGATTTTTCTTTTTTGCCTCTCAAGGGAATATGACTGTAGTGATAGGACAAGGGGCAGTGGGTTTAAACTTAAACAGGAAGTTCAGGTTGGGTATAAGGAAGAAGTTCTTTACTGTGAGGGTAGTGAGGCACTGGAACAGGTTGTACAAAGAAGTGGTAAATGCTCCATCCCTGGCAGTGTTCAAGGTCAGGTTGGACAGAGCCTCGGGGAACATGGTCTAGTGTGAGGTGTCCCTGCCCATGGCAGGGGGTTGGAACCAGATGGGCTTTAAGGTCCTTTCCAAACCAAACCAGTCTATGATTCTATCCATGGATTGTTAGGTTTGTCCAGAGCACAAGTCTACCATCCTATGTGCAGAAGTTATTGTAGAAAGTGAGCAGGGAGGAGAGCTGTGAAGTGGCGTGATAGCTCTCTGAAGCAGAATGCATTTGAATAGCAGCTGGTAGGCAACCTTAAAACTATGAAATCTGAGCGCTGTCCGGAAAGGTGGTGTAAAATTAGTTGTCTTAATTCCTTCTCCTCAGTGCAGAACTGGCCGCTTTGTTTGCTGAGAGTTCAAAGCAAAAATGAAGACAAGTTATTACACAATTATCAGTGTCTGGAGGCTGTACTGTGTGTCTTGGAGGCAGTAAAATGAATTGAGAAAACTTAGGCTCCACTCCTTTCCCTCAGCAAGCCAGTTCTGGGGTTGGAAGAGAGTTGGGACTGCAGTAGTCAGGATTCATGTATGATTCAACCCATGAGGAGACATCACTGGCTTGTTTAAATGGACAACAGCATGTACCTGTTATGCCAAACACCATTGCCCTAATGCCAGCCAGATCCCGGCCTCCTCTTTCAAGGTGGTCGTTTGCTATCCTAGAGTAACATGCTTAAATCTAAGAGTGCAGCTAGTAGGATGAGCTATTAGCAAGAGCACACCTGAGTCTTCAGTGTCAGGTTTTGCAGTTTTCAGATTCAACCTTTTCAGCCTGCTCTGTAATTGCGGTGGTTAGGGCCCAGCTCCAGTGGCATGGTCCTTACTGCAGGTAGCTAGTAGTGGGAGTTTTAAAACAAACAGACCTGCTAAAGACTTTGTGAAGATGTAGATTTATTTATGTATTTATTTTTCATGTTTGGTGGCCAGTTGTAGTTCTGGTGGGACAAAGTAATGCTCCTGGCCTCCTCAGAGCACGAGGTGAGGTAATCTGGGCAACTGAGGCAGCTCATATGCCAATGCCAGACAGTTTCTGTGTGGGGACTTGAGGAAATTCTCTTGAGCAAAACAAAGGGTCAGATTACACTGACAAAATTTAGAGGGTTGGACAGACACAGCCAAAAGTAAATTGGCACACTTGGACAAGTTTAGCTGCTATTCTGATTTGCAGGGAGCTAGCACCAAGGATGGATTTGGCCCCCTGTCCTAAGAGGAGTGTGGAGTAGCACCTTGCTCCTGATTAAATTTGTTTCCTATTTCTGAAGTCTCTTCTGTCATTTAAATTAATGAAAATCACCAGAACATCAGACTAGGGATTGCAACTGAGATTATTTTTTTCCATTCTGGAGCTACCTGAGGACTATGTGGGAGTCAGATGAAGTACCAGTGCTCTCTGGTTACGTCTTTGATAGCTGGGCTCAAATTTCCAGAGCCAAGTAGCTAAAGGCAGTTGTGTGGAGGCAGAGCTCACATGTGAGCAAGATCCTCCTAGTGACAATGTCACTGTCTTGGCTGGAGGTTGACTCGCTCCCCCACAGAGCCAGTTGTAGAGACAGATGCAACTAGTCAGATCATTTGGGGTTATGAGCTTGATTCCTGCCCTGATACGTCAGGTTTAGTCCTCTTTTTTACAGCAGAAGATTGGTAAGTCAGGCGCATTTTGGGCAAACTTGAGCACATTTAGCTGTCTTCATTCCCAAATGAATTTTCTTGAATTTAGGAAGGATTCAACTGGTATTTCCAAGTGTGGCAGTTAAATCGGTCAGAAATACAGCCTTTTAGCCTCTCAGTATCTTTCCACACTATGCATTTCTGAATGAAGGTGGGGCTTTTTCTTTTTAAAAGATTTATTCATTATTTCTGTTAGTCCAGGGCATAGCAATGTAAAGAGGGTATTAGCAATGAGCTATTAGAAGCCCCTTCTAATCTTTTTGACATTCCTTCCTATTTCGCCCATTGTGGAAATATATCAATCATTTACTTCTTACTATCGGAGTCTTCAAGATTCCCCTGATGGAATCACTCAAAGCAAAACCTTGATTGCAAATAATTGAGAATACATTTCTTACCAAACTGGCCAGACCAGATAGTGAATCACATCTATGACTATGGTTTCAAAATGTATTTAGCAATACTGCTTAGGTAACATTGAAAGAGATCTGCAGAAATAAAGATTAGTGCTTTAAACACCCACACCACAAAGCAGGTAAACACATACTCTTCTTCTTTCATGTAAGGAAAATTAAAAGTCCAGAGAAGCAAAGACTCATCCAAGGCAGTAGAGAGAGATGAAATTAGGATAATATCTCTGTGGAGTGGTTTTGGTTCCTGCTTGTGCTTGACCCAACTAGTTAACTCAGTCCTGTTCTGAATCTTTCTGTAATGTTGTAACATAACAATTGAAACTGAAGAAAATGATGCTTTCTTGGGCCTCTTTGGCAAAGAAACTGGACCAAAGTGATGGAAAGTTTTCAGTGCCAGGTTGCTTTCATTTTTATGTTGACTCAAAATTGTACTAGACTAACCTGTAGCTTTTGTGTCTAAGGAGGCTGAGATACAGATCAGATTTTAGGCTTTTCATAAGACAACCTATGTTAGCTGAAGTGGCTTCCCTTACAGCTGCTCTGCCAGTGAAAGTCAGGACTAAACAACTGCTCTGTTTAATGCTCATAAACTCACTTCTGCAAATATTCTCTTAAGCCTCACGCAGTTAATTAACTCCAGTCAGCTTGCAGTGTCCATCACCCTACTGCACCAATCTTTATCACAGCGTACTGGTAAGTGCTGTTATTTGTGGTCCAACTGGAAATAATTCTAATTATTACCTGTAATGTCTTAAAACATGTTAAAACCCCACAGAAAGGAAGATAACAAAAATACTTTTTAAAGTCCTTAGGAAGTTTGAGTGCCCTTCTTCCTGTTTCCTTTTCAGAAAGCGGAAGAGGAAGTGATACATCTCACCATATTAGTCATTTAAAACACTTACTTCTTTTTTATTGCAACACTCATTAAACATAGGAAAAGAAAAGAGGTGTCTTTTGGAGACGAAAGGAGGACAGGGAGCAAGTTTCATCTCTTATTGCTCACCTCAGCAGACAGTGACTAGATACTGACCTTGGACATGATTATAGGTATTAAGTGATAAATGTAACACTACAGCTACTTTCCACTCAACTTCCAGTCATGCAGGGTCAATCCTGGACACGGTTAGGCGGAACCTTTCCTTTACATACAGCTTCCTTGACAAGTGTGATAAAGATGCTATCCTTGTATGTATTACTTCTAGACATGATCCATGTCACAACAGAAATAAACTCTGGCAGTATGCTTTGTCAGTACAGTTTTGCCTGAACCAGATTGTTAAGTTTGAAATTGAAATGGCCTTATCCTGCCTTGGTGATGAAATAGGTGAAACCTATTAAAGAATTTTCCAGTTAAGCACTGAAGCCTATCAGGATAATGGTCAAAGAAGGGCTTGTCTATACATAGTAGGTGTAATTTGTAGGGCTTTAAAACAGCAGCTAGGCTGAATAATCATAGAATCACAGAATGGTTTGGATTGGAAAGGACCTTAAAGCTCATCTAGTTCAATCCACCTGCCATGGGCAGGGACATCTCACTTGAGACCATGTTGCCCAAGGCTCTGTCCAACCTGGCCTTGAACACTGCCAGGGATGGAGCATTCACGACTTCCTTGGGCAGGCTGTTCCAGTGCCTCACCACTCTGATCCCACAACCTGCCTCCAGGTTAAATTCATGGCTCTACAGTGATGGGCCCAGCACTCAGATATGCAGTGGTTCATATTCATCATTTGTCCAAGTCCCACTGGCCAAAGTTGGCAGCTTATTTCAGCTAAAAGAATGTAAATTGAGCACCTGTATGTCTGTGAGGAGCTGTGCCTTGACATCGGAGTTCCCCATCTGCAGAACAGGAGAAAAGCCTCTCCCCTGCTTTACTATTGCCTAGCTGCACAGTGTCCATCACCGTGGAACTATGAACTTAACCTGGAGGCAGGGGGAGCTGTGTGCCATTTTGCAATACAAACAAGAATAGCAGGGCCAACTTAAACTCTAATCTTCCCTTTTAATTGGCAGCTTAAAGTATTAGGGGCACCAAGAGACAAAAAACAATAGGCTCTGGAGGTTGTGCAACTGAAATCCAGTTTCAGGGCTTTTCAGAGACCAAGTCCTCACACTAGCTCTCAATATGAAGGTGCCTGGCAGTCAGTGCAGAAACGGACAATGGATGAAGAGGAGCTGTTCTGTGGGCTTGGAAGTTGCACAGAAGCAGACTGAGATTGTGATAAAATCATCAACTGATAAAGTCTCAATAGCGACAAGGGACACAAAAGCAAGAACAGAAGCACAGAAATAGCCAGGCCGAGCTCCCAGGGAAAGGCCAGCCACAAATGACCATGGCAAGAGAAAACTTTGCTATTTAGGAAAAATGCAATGAAATCCACTATGCCCCAAAAAATGTCCTCAGCCATCTAAATTGATATTGTTATTCATGCTTAAATCTCCAAGAATAATCCATCAGCAATACCAGGTCCAGCTTACCCATTAAATCCTATTTGGAATTTAGTGATCAGCACGCCGGGAGAACTTTAGTCTTGCTGCAGGGCAAAGGAATAATACATTAATAAGCTTCTCTTCCAGTTGTCCAAACTCTGTACTGTAAATTGGCTGAGACAATTAAACTGAGATTTTATCCATTAGCCACCTTTACCTTGAACAAATGTACTCACTGGTTAGAAACTAAAAACATACATGGTGCTAAAGCTTGAGCTGATGTCTCTTCTCTGAACTTTTAATGGCAAAGTATAAAAGCTGTTGTACACAAAGGAGGTATTTTCCTTGCCTTTGAAGTGGAATAACGCTATGATCTGACAGGTTTCATTCACAACTGGTTTCGTTAGCAGGGTTACAGACCCAACATTTTTGGTTTTCAGTCAGTTAGCTCTAACCAGATGTTAGTTATTGAATAGGAAGAAGCAAAATTGCTGGAATATTTCAACCTAGAAGAAGAATTTAATTTAGAATAATTCTAAATATAAATGTGGTTTAATGAGACTGGAACGGAAGCAGTTCCATTTTGTGTATCCTGCTAATAATGTTACTTTCTTTACAGGAATGTAGTCTGTTCTACTCCAAGAGGTTCTGCCTCCCTTGTGTGAATGAGAACCTAAAAGCCTTTCCTTTGGAAATACAAGAAGATATGGATAAAAGGAAGCCCCAGGAAAAATCCTCCTGCAAAAAAATGGATACAAGAACATAAATACTGAAGGACCAAGAGAGACAGTTCTTTGGCCAGGGTTTCTCCTCTCTCCCTTTGGTGACTATCACGTTGCTCCTTTTAAAGAAGTGACCTTCATCATCTCACTACTACAGAACACAGTTACACATTTCCTTACAATTGGCTTGGCTTCAAACATTGTCATGCAGCGATTCCAGTGCCAGCAGTATGACCTGAAGGTGTTGAAGAGCCAGAAAGAAAGGCAGACAAGCCTGCTGTCATCATGCAAAGTGCATGTAGTAAAAAATTGAACAGTGTATAGCATAGGAACCATGTCCCAGTTTTCACATTTGTTAGTTTAATGTTTTATATTGTTCTTGACACTCCTCAGTGTTATGAAAATGTGGGACAGATTTATCTGGCTTGATTCAGTATACATCCAAGAAAGTCAGTATATGCCAATTGTTAACTTGACAGAGCTGTCCTGATAAGATTACAGTAGGCATGGAATTCAAAGCTTTATTTTTAAGTCTAAAATAAAATAGTTACACGAAAATGTCACAGATACCCATAGCAATACCTAGATCCTTCAAGATTAGAATATCAATACTATCACAGCATTAGACTTCTGAAAGTAGGTGCTCTTGTAATAGAATACCAATATAATAATAAAAAGATGCAAGTTACTTGCAGTTGCAGTAATTTTCCCCTCAATCTTGTAAGCCCATATAAATACAGCAACAGGAGAGGATCCTTAATATACCTGGTTTATACTTTAAAAGTAAAGATGACTTCCTTTTCACTGTCACATCAGTTAATCTGGAAATAGAAAAGTTCAGCTAGTAAGTTTAATTCTTTCCTGACTGGGATTAAGGGACAGGGGAATGCTCTGGTCCCTGCCACACCACAAGGCAGAGCCCTCACAGGAAAATGACTGAGAGGATTTTTTTTTTCCTAAATGTTATTTGGAAGGACAGTGTTGAACCTCAGTTCTAGCGACTCAGCCTTTGGATCACTAACACATCCCTCAATCCTTAGGCACCGCAGCTACAAAATCAATGTGTTTGCAATTCTATAGCAAGGAATGCTCAGATTTAAAGAAAAAAGTAGTTTTCTACTATAATGTCTCATCTGCCACTGGAACCTTCCATTTGAGCAAGTTGGGGGTTTACAGGTTTTACCTAAGGGATTTTTCAGGGGTTTAGCACAAGCTTGAAAGTGAACAGTCCAGAGCAAACTCTAGAATCAATACATAGAACAATCTCAACTCCCAAATGTTCAGAGTTAATATATTGGAAAAGGAATACCGTGCTGCAGCTGGACGCTGCCAGGAGCAGCCCAAGCTCTCCATACTCAGGTACCACATACCCGCTGTCCCATGCACTACAACGACTAGAAAGGACTTCCAGATAGTACTGTGCTTCCTTCTGTTCTTTCTCCACAGTGTTCCGGAGCTCCTAAAATTAATGTTAAGACTTCATCAGAAATCTTAAAGTATTAATGTCAAGCACATAAAATTAGTTTACTATTAGCATATTTTTATTAAGTAATTTTTATCTTGGCAACAAGTGTTCTTTGCTCTCCCCTCATCACCTTACTTCTTTACCCCATACTTTCCCAAAAGCAACTAGTAAAGCTCAGAAAAACAAATCTAAGAATGTCTGTCCTTGCCCTCAAAGTGGCAAAGAACTGTGAGCAGGTAAGAAAAATCTTTACCAATATATCTTAGTAAGTCTGGGCAGGGGAATGGTGAGGACAATGAATACATAGTACAGGAAACTCATCTACATTCCCCAAACAACACTTTCAGAAAGACTACAGGGATGCTGGGGAGGGACTCTTCAATAGGGACTGTGGTGATAGGACAAGGGGTAACAGGTTCAAACTTAAACAGGGGAAGTTTAGATTGGATATGAGGAAGAAATTCTTTACTGTGAGGGTGGTGAGGCACTGGAATGGGTTACCCAGGGAAGTTGTGAATGCTCCATCGCTGGCGGTGTTCAAGGCTGGGTTGGACAGAGCCTTGGGTGGCATGGTTTAGTGTGAGGTGTCCCTGCCCCTGGCAGGAGGGTTGGAACTAGGTGATCTTGAGGTCTTTTCCAACCCTAACTAGTCTGTGATTCTAACTGGGCAATTGAACTTGCAGCTAGAATAGGGGTTTCAATCTGTTGGGAAAACAGCAATTTGTTTAGCTCAAAAATTAGGTTCAAAATTATCTATGCTGACTTTGTCTTAATTACAAGGAAGATTAAATATCATTTATGTAAAAACCACTTAGTCCCACACCTTAAGGATATGTCTAGAATGCTCCCTAACCGCGAAATCATGTGTTTAACTCAAGCTTTTGTTGGCCACTGCTTCAGAACCTGTTAATGCCTTGGTTAACATCTCTTTGCTCAACTCTTCCATCCCCATCATTTCTCATATGTCAGCATCTAAACGTTTTAGTAGAAGGAACTGTGTGTGTGTGTGTGTGTGTGTGAAAAGAAATCAACATTATTTCAGAGAGTTATTTTTAGATCTTTAAGTTATTTGGGTATCCTAAAATTGTCTTAATTTCTGAACCTAGTATATTGGTGTCCTCTGTTGAGGACTGGAATTTCTTGCAGCTACTAGAGAACCAATAACGGACTTATTCATACCCTTTTCAAGCTCTAGGTGCCTTAAGACATAAAATACATATATATCTTTAATTGTGGGGGAAAAGATACATGTTAAAAGTCAGTATTTCAGCTTTTTTTTGCAGTAACAAGAACCTATTCTTTTAAAGAAAGTGATATTTAATTTATATAAAATAGGAAATTTCATCTTCATATTAGCCCCACCAACTTTAAAAGTTGTAGTGTATCTATCTGCCCTGTATGAGTAACAGGACATCTCATGCTAAAACCTCAATTGTAAAGAGAATGAGTGATGCTCAAAAGAGAATCACAGCACTTTTCCATCTTAAAATTCTAGTGTTATAATCAAGCTGACAGAAAGCAACAGTTACATGAGATCACATGTTTATACCAGCAAATGTTTTTCTAAAACATTTTATTTCCTGTATTTCACAGTGTTTGCAGTAGGTTGCATCTTAACTCTTAGCTTGAAAATAGGCTTTAAAAGCCTGGCTAGCACAGTTCCCATCTAAAAGAGAATGTGTCTTTTGGTTGTATGACGCTCAATCCGTTTTGGCACTGAGAAATGCACCCGCTAATGTGCTGGGAAGTATCTCGTGTCTCTGAGCTATTCTCCTTCCTGTTCAACCTCATCTGTGCCCTTTAAGAAAAATGCAGTTAACTTAATCATAATCATTATCTTTGCCACCATGCTACACTATAAGAATCACTTTAAGCCCTCAGAAATGACCCTGCCGTTAAGTACTTATTAAGTTGAACCACAGCTTAATGGTGGAGTGGGAGTAGACTCACGTGTTGAAAGGTAACAGAATCTATAACTACAGGAGTTTTACTTTGGCCCAGTACAACTCATTTATCTGTCTCAAGTACAGTACAAAAAGCCAAGTTAAGGATACATCTGCTTCATAGTTACGTGGTTCTGCATACCTTTTAGGTGAAGAAAAGACACTTCCAGCAAGTACCATAAAGTAGTTCAGTTGTCCAGGGCCATCAGATAGATAGGTTCTGTCATCTCTGATCCATGCTTTAGGGAAAGAAGGCTGACCTATATGCAACTTAGTGTTTCCTAGAATGACAAAGGATTATCATCTGTGCCCAGCTTTTGAAACTTAGATATTCTGTGTTCTCATATTCCTGCTGAACATGAGCATTATGGTCTCGATATCATAATTCTGGTATATATGGGGTTTCGTGGGCCAAATGCCATCATGCCCAACTTACCAGCCACAAGGCCGACTCTTCAAGACAAGAACAACCTTTGCAATTTGGTTTCATCAGGTTCTCCTAGTACTTTCTGCTGCTGAAAAATAAGGACTTAAGTGCTGAGCACAGCTGAGGAATAAATGTGATTCTTTATCTTCTGCTGCAGTTTTTGCACATAGATTCCTAATTTAAAAGGTGTGTCTAACAGTAAATCCGTAAGCATCAGCACTTTAAAGGTGCCTTCAAAATGTCCTTGCAATACATACATTATGTAGCAAACATACTTAATACAATTTGTTAACAGATAATTGATGCTGACCCAAAACAATCTTGGCACCAATCCCAGCAAAGGTTGCTTATCTACTCTTGTTCAGTACTGAAAATGAGCGCTATTAGTCCCTGGTATAAAGTTAAGCAGCTGAGAGTTTTCTGAAGCAGGGCTTTGTATACCAATGAAGGCAAATCAGGTTAAGGCAAAACCATTCAAGTTTGTAATTGCAGCAGAGCAGCACAAAAGACATTCATGCCACTGGTACTGTTGTGGAAGGAGTGACGGGTGTCACCGTCCTCAGATCTCAACTGCAAACATTTACACAAGCTATCAGGTGAGATCACAAGTGGTTGTACGAGGGTAAAGAACACAACTACTTTTGTGTACATAAAAGTTACTCATACAGGCATGGTCACTGAATGAAGGACTCCGGTTAAGACTTAGCAGCTGCTTTGGATAATGTGCAAGAGGCATCCATCAGAGGGTAACGAGCGTGTTTGTCTCAAACCCATGACATTACAGTAAATTCCTAGAAATAAAAGATCAGCACAAGTCATTAAATTCACTTTTAAAAATACTTTATTTTTTTCTTAAACCATTAAGGCAAATCCGTATTTCAAATTAACTGTGTTTGCAGTCTTAAAGGGTTACTCTTTTTTAAAGCACATAGGTTCCTACCAGTCTCTATACAAACACTATGAATTCAACCTCTTGTTTTTAAAGGAGACAGAAAAAAATCAGAATGTAAAAAAGAAGAAAAATGTTTAGTTCAAGTTTGTGTCATCCTAGATCAGAAGGCTGGTAACATTTGAGAATGCATCATCATATTTAACCATGTGTCATTGTTACATTCACAAGTGCAAGTCTTTCCCACAAATCCCTGCAAGACCAGGGCTTCCATTCTTTCTTGAAAATGTCATTTGCATTGTTCCGACAGAAAGAGACTTGGGAGCTTGGCTTGAATTAGTGGTATTTTACTGGGAAACAAGCATTCCGTGAGAATTAGGTTCGACTACTCCCTGCAATAAATGGCTGCTCTTTGTAGGTTCTGTATTTACTGTTATAAAACGTACCCAAAACCTAAAACTAGAGGTGACTGGAAACAATGATCTGGTTTTTGTTGGGGCATTTTTATTCTGTAATATTGATAGCTTGGTTTAATTAAACACTTGTTAGCTGCAGTAATTAGGGTTTGGCAACCTTAACAAAAATGTGCTTTTTTGTGTCGTATCAGATATCGGACCATTTAAGACATGATAAAGGGTGTTAACATCATGATGTAATTAAACTGCTGCGTTACATTCCTAAAGAAAATTCAGAGCCATTGTTTGCAAAAGCCATGAAATAGCAGGAGCGACATGAAACAGCTCACCTTCATAGCTGATAAACCAGACTTTGTCAAACAGTCACGAGGGGTGTTCTTGTTCAAATCCGTAATATCAAAACGTTGAGTAGATTTGTTTTGACTAAAGAAATAACTAAAGCCGTAAGTGTTTGTCCACTTCTGAAACCAGAAGAAAGTACTTGTGGCTACTGAGACAGAGCCATGGCTTCATGTACCCACCTAACCCCCAGGATTCATTTCCCAGGGGAGTGATTTGATCAGAAGCAGCTCCCTGCTGCTGTCTGCAGAAGCGCCAGCAGCAGAAGAGCCGCAGCAGGCTCCTCAATGACCCTCTGCCGAGCAGAGCTGCTGGCGAGTGCCTGCAGATACCTGAGTACATGCATGGCACCACAAACAGCTCTTACTAACAGGATGGCAAAGGCACCTTGTCTCCACAAAGGCAACTCTACGCTACCGTGTGGCAAATTACATCTAGAGTATCCCAGTGTGCCAGAGGTAACGAAGCGTGGATTTGAACAGTGCTCTGCATGGTTATTTGCATATGAATCATCCACCAGAAGGTTTGGTAACCTTCTGATGCTGCACGGCACAAACACGTTTTTGAATGATTACACTGCACTCCTACGCAGTAGGTGTAGGATGCAGTACTCACATGTTGCCAACAGTGCGGATGGTTTGTGTTTTCCCATACCGCCAGGTTTTTTTTCCTTTCAAGTGTAAAGAATGCCAGGAAATGTTTTGCAGTAATCATAAGGCTGGTTGGTGTCTTTTCCACAATGGGGATTACTGTACCTGTATATCCAGCCTAAGAAAACATACCAAAATACTCAAAACCAATTTTAAGTACCTCATGCTTGATCTTGCAGTCCTTATTTAAGGCCCAACCAGTAATCAGATTAATCTCTTTTGTGTATGCAGCCTATCCTCTGGGCAGAGGCAACTCATCTGAAATTGAGGTCCTTGCAATAGAAATTCTCTTTTGAAACACTCTGGCAATGGAATCTGACAAGATCAACAAGCACAATAAAGGTGTTTAAGAAAAACAGAACAGCTTCAGAAGCAGAAAAAGATTAAACCCCCCTGTAAGCACATTACAGAAAACAAAAGAGGCAACACCCTTGCCCTAGGATGGGTTTAGTTAACAATGAATTTGTATCAGGTATTTTGATCACAGTAATGTGACATTTGTTAATACCTTTTACAGGGGTTTTTATCATTGCTGCCTATGAAATGCAGAAAAAAAGTAGCTGTAGGTTACCACAAGAAAGTCCAGCAGAGCTTTCACAAATATGACACAAACATCTTAATAGACAACATATCTGTATGGTGACACCGAGCAAGTGAAAATTGCAAGTTGCAGTGATTTGGGGAAATAAAATACTATCTATTACAAATAAAATGCTCTAATAAATCACGGCTGGAACATTTGGAATATAGTATGCTTGTACTAGATGCTACATTTCGACTACAGCAAAATAAGAGGTATACCTTTAAAAGGTAACTTAAATGTGTTCTGGTACCAAGATTTGTTAGCAGGAATACTGTAGGCAGAGACTGTCACACTTGAATCACAGGACACAGAATCCCTACAAACAGATTCTGACTTCATCTCTACTAAAAATCATCAAGGGAATGCTCCTATAGAAAAGCCAGTAATGGCATTTCAGCATCTTGTGCTAGAAACTCTCTTTCCCATCAGTAAACTTGATTTAAAACATTAAAAATACCAACTCGATTTTGGGATTGCAGCTCTTCCTCACCTAGACTTACTTTTATTAAAACTGAATAAAAGGAAGTCGATATTCCATGCGAAAATATATTCTAAAATGTTGTTACAATTATACCAAACACTGATAGGTTGCAGAATTTGTGATACTTCTTCACAAATGGTACATTAATAAAGACAGGGATAAATAGCAGTTTGTCCTTGACTTCAGGCCCATTATCCTTGCCCCATAAAAGTACATCTTTCCTCACTGTACAAAAGGGTTCATAAGATAAAGTATGAAACATATATTTAAATTAAATAATTTATATATTTTTCTTAAAGCACCTCTGTAATATAATTTAGTGAAAGTTTATACCCTGCAATTATCTTCTTGTATTTTACAAATTGAAACATGAAGAAATGGTATTACATTAATTTAAACAATAAATCCCAAAACACATAACAATATCAATAACCTTAGATCAAACCCACATACAATTTAAATCTCTAGTAAAAGGAGGATAATAAAGCTGATTAAACCTAGATTAAAAACCCCCAACATATGCAATGGACTATCAAGAAAGCACTTGAGATATAAGCAAGCACCAGGTGCCACACTACACCTTACATTTCAACACTTACTAAAGGATTAGGGCTTTCAGGGAAAGACCATTATTTGTAAGAAAGACCTCATGCCTAAGCAGTATCAGAATAGCTGCAAATGTATTTGTTCAGCGGAGTCGCAGGTTTTCAACCAAGTAAGAGGGATGCTTTTAAGGAGAGACAGGGCTGAAATTTTTCCTCTTCAAACACAGTACAGGCAGCTACAGTGTAATCTCCAACTGCTTTGTCTGAGATGGTGCATAAGTCTTCCAGGCTTTCCATTAGAAATTAAGGCGGAAATTCAATTCAATAGTATGTGACCCAGCTCCCGTGATGCATAAATCTCCCCAGGTTTTAGCAGTTTGAATAAACAAACAAATGTTTAGATGCTTATTATAAGCTCTTTGATATGCAAACTTGTGCTAGCTCTCTCATGAGAACGGACTTAGTGCAACTGCTGGTATTTCCTAAATCTGTGCAGGCCAGAAATCAGGCAAAAATACACTCTTTGGCAACACTTCAGCTTCCTAGCAGCTGGCTAGAACCAAAGCACAAAGGCACATAGAGATGACAATTAAAAAAAAAAGATTTCTTTAAATACAAAGAAAGAAAGATTCAGTTTCTCGATGTTTTTACCTATTGTCTGTCAGTTGGTGTTTAAAATAGAACAGGGATTCTGAAATTTAAAAAGGCACAAAGTAACTGATTTTAGCTTTTAAGCAGCAGTTGTGTGCTGTCACACTGAAGACAGTACACCTTTAAAGAAAATATCTAAGAGGGAGATAGAAATGAACATCAGATTTCCCTCATACTGGACACGAAAACTTTTGGGGTTTTTTCTTTCCCCTTGTCAAAGTATCCAGGGCATCCCAATAAATAAATAACCCCCCCAAAGCAACCGTCAAAAATGAGCAAGCTGTACATTTGTTGAGAACTTATGTTGTACCGTTGTTTCCTAGGATTTTTCTCTATCCATCTGCTGCCTCTTGTCTTAAGCTGCTTGTGGGTACCTGGTTGCTAACCAGAGCACTTCGGTGCTATGATAGCAGTTACACTGGTAAAGATTCAGACTAAAACTGTACCTAACAAGTCAGTAAATCTTTAATATTTTTGTAATTCTAAAATCTGATTCCTTTATTTCCCTCCACAGAAGGGGCATTTTAAAGCATTAGATGACCTGTATAAGATGGAAATGCTGAGGGCTCCTCAGTAACAGATTTCAAACTAGTTCAGATTCCAGACTTCCAAGAAAGGAACACAAATGGGGTCAGTTTGAAATGACAAAAGCCTGCTGCAGTCACCTACTGAAGTAGTGAATGTACTTCATTAAGAGTGGAAGGTAGAAATTCAGAACTTGTTTTGGCCGTTAATGCTGGGGAAGTGAATCCTCTGCCCTGTGTCACTCTTTAAAGAGGCTGTGGGTGAGAGCACAGTGCAGCAGCGTGGGCAGTGGAATCCGTCCAGAATTTTAGGCTATATTAACATCTTGTTTGTATTTCTGTAATTCAGAGATGGGTTCTTTCTTTTTTTTTTTTTTTTTTTCATTAAAGGTCTGCGATTTAATTTAAAACAGAAATCAAACTTCAGTGCCCAAGAAACTAGCCGAAAAATGCTTGCTGGTTTTCAACTAACAAAACAAAATGGATCTGGAACAGGAGAAATGCAAATTACACCCTTTACTAATGCCAATAATAGGAACCTGTTAGAAGCAGCTGCTAATACAGCTAAACATTATGCCTTCCACTGCATTTTGCTGTTTCAATTCTTTATAGTTTAGTTGAGAATTTATATATTTGTTATTAAATTTTCCATGGTTTTTTTTTTTAATTTCAGAAAACTGGGTTAGACACTTTTGAGAGCAAGAGCAGGAAAACCAGGTTTTGTCCACACTGACTACACAGGGTTTCTTGAGAAACTTCTGTACTCCCAAACTATGAAACATGGCTTTGGGATTTGCTCTTTGCAAATATCTAAGCTTTGGGGGCAGAAAATTCAGCTTATCTTTTTTTTAGAAGATAAAACATTTGTGTATTAGAGCCATCACAGAATGGCTGATACTTTGACCATTTCTTTTGAGTAAGCAATGCTGCAGATCAAGTATTTCAATGCTGAATGTCTTACGCTTAAACCCCACAGTCCTCTAGTGAAACATGGCTGACTGGAAGAATAAAGCAGCATCACTGCTAAAATCCTCTTGTTATTCCTGAGGGCGTACCTTGTACTCCTGTAAACCACAAAAGACAACCCATTTCTCATCTGCTGTTTCCTGGCAAGACCAACAATCTTGTCTTAATGAAGTGTTAGGAGTAGCTGTAATGTAAGGCCTATTTCGTCCTGTTGCCCACTGGCAGCAGGGAAGGCGAGAAATTTTTGTGCATGTGCTTTCATTGGTTCTATCCTGACCTCGACGGTCACCAAATTTGAGGCTTATGCTTCAATATTTTACACTAATTATATCTGACACCAAAACCTCTGTTAATGACCATTGCCTGGATAAATGACAAGCTGCTTTTAAACCTGTAATTTATCCAGTGTCTAGCCATGCCAGCGGGCCTGTAAAGAAACAAGTGACTAAAATGAGAATTGTAGTGTGATGTCCGCACTTCAGTGATCTTATTTAATTCTTCTAGTAAAGGTGTATTATTCTGAACTCTTCAAACATGCTACAATAAAACAAGTACAAAATGTTCTCCTGTGCCACTGAAAGCTTAACTATTGTGAAAATGCTATGATTGGCTCCTGAGATCTTTGTGTTATGAAACAAATACTAAAATAAGTAAACAATGTGAAGTCACCATATTAAAAAAGAAAAAGCACAGTATCTTGCATGCAGCTAGCACTTTTGTGTAGTACGCTCTGATAAAAGATCCTGTAAAACGGCAAAGTCACGCAGTTTCCTTACGGATTATTTTGCATTAGCAGTAAGTACTATTGTAAAATCAGAGTTCGCTCTCAGTGATAAACTTACTCTTGCCTGTGCTCTCTTTCATAATATTGCACAAACAACACCTACAAATGCTGTTCTTGGTAATATTGTCCCCTTATCCACTGCGGATGTATGGACAAGGACAAAATTTGGTGAAGTAATCTAGCTAATACTTCTATTGACAAGGCCTAAGAACAGAAAGAAATACAGCTGAGTGGACAACTGGAAAGAATGAAACACCATATTCATCACAAAAGTAAACAGATCCAAACAACTCTGTACTGCCAAGATACTTGTCAAGAAAGAAGGTGCCTTTCCTACACAATCAAATATTCAGAGTCAGCTATCATGGCACTAGAATACTTTGCCGCTGAAATTCTTTTGTCTGGGCTAGGATCAGAGTTTTCAGTCTCTCCAAAATTCTTGCTAATACAAAATAGCATTTTTTTAGCCAAAACTGCTTGAGCTATTACAAGTTCTCCAAAATAAACATGGTATGACACCATTTTTCCTTAGGGGCACTTTCATATTTCCTTAAAACACTTTTGAAAAAAGGGTTCCATCGCTTTATCACATTTACTCAAGAAACACCTGAATGGATCATCTCTGCTGTATTTTAGATAACTGTTCAGACTTTAACCCATCTCATTAAAGAACCATCTTTTAAACATGCTAGTCCTAAGGTAAAACCTTACTTGGATACACCTAGGCTAACCCTAAGGTATACCAATGTAATACTATATGAAGCTGTAGTGCATTACATGGAATTAAAGCAGCAGTGGATGAAAGGTCTTTCAAATTTTTTAGATGTGTATGTACAGTAATATCCAAGTGTTTCACACACCTAGACTGACTGCTGTAAGGAAAAGTGTTAGTTGGTTCTCAGTAATTACCATTAGCCAAAAGTGCATAACCTTTATGATTGCGCATATACCTGCAGAGAATTTGTGGGATTTATTATATTAACTCTGAAATGACTAAGCCAAGAGGAAGTACAATTCTGTTCATTTCTGTTACTTAACATTCTGATTTATTATACAAATATGTATTCCTTACCATTCTTCAAATTTCCAAGTTAAAGAACCATTGTAAGACACTTCACGAGCACTACGATCAGTACTTTCCTGCAGAAACCTTTCCAAAAAAGACAAAAGATCCCAAACCAAAAGAAGTGTAACACTCCAGCCACCCAGCATTAAATTTTTCCGGGCCGAGTGAACAGCAGGTAACCGTGCAAGTAGTTTTGCTCCCATCCGTTATTAGTATTGCTCGTCTTTAAATATTGTGGAAAAAATTACTAAAAATCCTTAATACATATCCCTGTAGATTTCCTGTAGTAAAGGGTGTAAATGTGCATCAGATTCAGTCTTCTTAATTATCTGAACAAGCTGAGCGTGCTCTGTGACTAGTTGTCGGAGGTCAGCCATTTTTTGGAGAAGTTTCGGGAAGAGGAAGGTGTCATCAGGATGGTTGGTTTGCAAGTGAAGTTTCAGTACATGCACAATGCTCTCCTGCATTTTTTCAATGTGTCCTACATTCACAAGACCAGGGCGATCTGTTCTCAACACAAGTAAAAGAATACATGTCATAATTCTATAATTATTCCTTAAAGTAAGCTGCTTTATAGGTTCTATATCGTAGGCTACAGTGTATATTTACATTATACACTGAGGGCAATGAGGCTCAAAAAGAATCTGAAAAAGAAAGACAAGGAAAAAAAGTAGTCTTTCTTATCCCTTTTGCCTAACTTTCATCAATGCCAAAATTTATCTGAGGAGAGATTTCATACCACTAAATACAACTCATGTCACAATAGTACAAAACCCCCACCATTCTCTCACCCCCAAAACCAGAAGTATCCAGTTTTATATCCTGCATGATAACAGAATTCAAACAGTAAGGATAGAAAAAGCATGTGGCCATTTCTAGAGAGTTCTTGAAGTTTGGCAGAAATATGGCAAGACATAAATAGCAGGCTTTTTCTCTTGGTTCCTGTATGTATACTGTCACAGCACAAGTTATTGACAGGATGTAGAGAAGCCCCTATTAAGGATGTTTCACTCTTTCTAGTATATGATCTCTTTTTCAGCTACTTAGTCTTGTAGTACCTTCACTCTCCAGATTAAACTTCTCTGTAAGAAGTCTGGGACAACAGACTACATATGCTTCTTGAAAACTTAAGCTAGTTCCTAGGAGGAGGATAGAAGGGCAAAGCAAAACAAAACATTTTGCCTTCAAAGAACTCTCTTCACTTCTGAAAATGTTAAAATGCCAATTTATTGTGCAAAAATAATTCAAGATTTGATCTTGATTTGCTATCTAAACTAGCATATGAAGCTTCTGAAAGTCCACAGGTTGTATGTCTCCTTGTAATTGCTAAGGATGCAACCAGGGCAGTGGAACACCCTGTGAGTTTGGCAGAATGCAAAAAGGGCAGGCAGGAGCAGTTGTTGGAACTTTCTTGATCTTTTATTTTCTTTTTCTCTGTTTAATATCTTTGTTGGCAACAATGACAGTGGGATTCAGTGCACCCTCAGCAAGTTTGCTGATGACACCAAGCTGTGTGGTTCAGTCAACATGCTGGAGGGAAGGGATGCCATGCAGATGGACCTTGACACACTTGAGAGGTGGCCAGTGCCAACCTCACAAAGTTCAACAAAGCAAAGTACAAGGTCCTACATCTGGGTCAGGGTAATCCTAAACACAAATACAGGCTGGGCAGAGACTGTATTGAGAGCAGCCCTGTGGAAAAGGAGTTGGGGGTGTTGGTTGATGAGAGATTGAGATGATTGAGATGATTGAGAACATGAGCCGGCTTCAGTGCGCGCTCGCAGCCCAGAAACCAACTGTATCCTGGGCTGTATCAAAAGGAGCGTGACCAGCAGGTCGAGGGAGGTGATCCTGCCCCTCTACTCTGCTCTCGTGAGACCTCACCTGGAGTACTGCGTTCATCTCTGGGGACCTGAACATAAGAGGGACGTGGACCTGTTGGAACGAGTCCAGAGGAGGCCATGAGGATAATAAAGGGGCTGGAGCACCTCTGCTATGAAGACAGTCCGAGAAAGCTGGGCTTTTTCAGCCTGGAGAAGAGAAGGCTTAGGGGAGATCTTACAGCAGCCCCTCAGTGCCTAAACGGGGCCTACAAGAAATCTGGAGAGGGACTTCTTACAAGGGCATGTAGTGACAAGACAAGGAGGAATGGCTGTAAACTGACAGAGGGCAGATTTAGATCAGACATTAAGAAAGACGGTATTTTTTTGCAGCAAGGGTGGTGAGGCACTGGCAAGGTTGCCCAGAGAAGCTGTGGCTGCCCCATCCCTGGCAGTGTTCAAGACCAGGTTGGACAGGGCTTGGAGCAACCTGGTCTAGTGTAAGGTGTCCCTGCCCGTGTCAGGGGATTGGACTGGGATGAGCTTTAAGGTCTCTCCCAACACATACGTTCTATGATTAAAAAAATAATCTTTCAAACCCCAAACAAAAACCCACCAACACTCTTCACACCTCACTTTTAATAACAGAGAGTAACCAGATCCCTCTCTAATGAGGCTTAACAGTAATTCCAAGCACATCTACAGTTCTACAAAGTCAAATACAGCATCAAGACTGCTAACAGTTACACAGTATCTTCCATGAAACATGCTAAAAGGCAAAATGACATTGCTAGTGGTAGAATTGAATCTTCAAGAAATATATTAGCTTTTCCATTAAAATTATTGATTCACAGGAATATTAAAATTTACTACCTTAAAGAACAAAGATGCAATGCTTACCTCCACAGCAAATGATGGCAGCAACAAAAAGGGATATATCACTATCATCCAATTCCAGTGCATTGAATTTCATTGCAAAATCAAATTTTGGCTCCATTATATCACAGAATGGCTTTCTCAGGCTTTTCAGGAACTCCCGGGTTATAAAACCATTTCCATAGGCGACTAACATCCCGTCCTTGTTCATCACAGATGCTAACATGGCAAATATGGCTTCATAAACTCCGTATTTTAACAGTGTCACTTGATCATTCAAGTCAAGATTGGAGAAGCCAGGTATAGATTTGGCAAATTCAGTAAGTTCAGTGACTGTCTCTACAGACGTACACTGGCAGCAGTGGAAGATTCGAACCTCTGCTTCCTTGTTCTGAATTCCATTTGCCACCAATTTTGCCACCAGGGTCTTCTCTGCCATACACAAGGTATCCATATCATGTATAACAAATGGCTACGGAGGAAAAAACAAAACTAATTCAGTTTCAAAATAATGGTTATTAATCACTAGTTTCCTAAAGAATAGGAATTTTCATAATCTAACTTTCATGCTGATCACTCTTCAACTATCAATAAACCATGAGTTCTTTCATAAAACCAAACATTATAGAACTACAAACTGCAATATCTAAGTCTGCTCTGCAAACAACAATGCAAATAGTAAAATGTAAATATGTATGACATATCTTTAATCTAGTTTTATGTAGATCCAGAAGTACTGTGCTTAGTATGCATATATCCATCTTACAGCAAGTCCCAGAAGGTTCACAAAAGACTTGTATTACCTTCTCCAGAAGTCCAGGTTATTCTGCCTACACTCCTATCGATTCCTAAACTAACTACACTTGATGCACATCATGATGCTTTCCTGAAGTATCCTAGGGGGAATACAGACAGTCATTTAAATATAGGACAGCATATTTGTACAAAAACGTGAATCTTCTACTACTCTTGTGTTTTATTATCAGATTTTCATAGACTATGTTTCCCAGCTGATCTACCGCAGAAATGCAACTCATCTTTCTAGCTACAATTAGTGCTAAATCATCTCTAAACCCAAAATCCCACTAGAACATCAGACAGCACAAAATTCCAGTCTTGATCATGGTCTTGTCCATAATCCCCTTATCTTAAAGAGGTATGTGCATTACAAACTGATGAGCCAGTCTCTTGAAACATCATATAAGAAAAAGTATTCAGACTTTCTTGAGAACAATTAGAATTCAAAAATATTTTGATATATGTCTGAAGAAGGCAATCCACTAAAGGAAAACAACAAAACCCAATGCTCCCTGGCCTACCAAAGTCATGGCAATTGAAAATATATCTAGTTCCATACATGCTACACAAAACACCTTCCCTGTGCTGTTTTGGTCATCTCAGATTAAATATCATGAGGACCACCCTGTCAGAAATGCACAGAATTCACTTATTTCACCTATAAAACTGTCAAGCATGATAGTTTCCCACAACTGTCCACTTTCAAATGCTTATGGCAGCTACACTTTCCAGCTCACTTCTATACTTAGTCTCACACAGAACAGAAATTTCTGTGTGCATCTGGATATGAATGGAAAGTGGCAAAGCAATAAACACATTTCTAAACCCTTTGAAAGATGCAGACTATCTTGTAAATCTTTTTTGGGATTTATCATCATTTCACTATGCAGAAAATATGTATGGCCAATGACTTAGAAGCTAAATTTAAAAATGATACCTTGCCATTGTTACAAACGCTAGTTAATTCTCAAATGAATTATAGTAGTGATAGGAATTAGAATTCAGTAAATCAGCTGTTAATGCACTGTTCAGAAGTAGGTGAATTACTAACAACAAATCCCATCTTTTTTTAATTTATTTTATGTTAGAAAGTCACAAGAAAATTAAAATGTTTGTTTTCCCAAGAGATGATGAAATAGCTTAAAAAACCTCTTTTCTTCCCTGCATATTGAAGAATGAGAAACCAGCCTCAATTGATAACATACTAGGCATTATTCCTCATTAATTTTTGCTTGTAAATTTACCAAGACACATGCCAGCCACTATTAACTAGTCAATCAGATGACTGTAATCCAAGAGCCTTGATCGCATAAATAGAAACTCAACAATTAGGATGAAGTGATCTGGGATCCCTACATGTATGATACACATTTTAACTTGTGATTCTGACATGCGGCAACAAGCATGAAAAGAACTTTATGCAGATACCTACTTGGTAAGGTGTTAAAGCATGGTATTTACTGTAGGCTTATGTCAGCTTGTACCCCAAAAAGTTTAAGCCTGTGCTTAATTTTATACATCTCTTTAATCCAATGAAAAAGACCGGGATTACTCATATGTCTCTCTTTTAATGTAGAAGCCTGTATTCTTGGCTAGACTAGACTATAATATGCCAAGTTCCATAATTCAGAAGACAGCTTGCTTACAATTTTTATAACACTCATCCCCACAGTTACATGGGGTTTTTATTATGGCATATGTAAAGCCTCTTCCCTGCAAATTTTTCCTGAAATTCGAATTGTTGGTAAAATAAGAGGCTGATCTTCTACATATAATTAACATAAATCCCAACAGAATTTAAAAACATATGCATAAAGTGAAAGAAGTCAGTCCTTACAAGAGTTATACAATCTCATGTGCTACGCAGCAAAAAGCAAGTGATAGGATCAGGTAGACCTTGGCTAAATTATCCTGAGAGAAAAACAACCTCTACAGCATACGTGTCTTCACAACCTTGCTCGCTTCTCCCTTTCAAGGTAACCATACAGTAAAGACCAGGAAGGCCGGGTAAGGAAGTGGCCACAACTGTAAATAAAGAATTACAAACTCAAGTTTTCTTTTCCCTCCTGCCATTAATATTGTTGTGATTAAAACAAAAGTCATGCAGAGCTCCTGTATGCCTTAAAAGATAACAGTACTTATCCTGGCATTTGTGGCAGAAAAAACATATTTATTTTTCTGCTGTCAAATAGGAAATTATTTTTGAACCATTTCCCCCACCCATACCAAGAGGTATTCCCATTTAGATGTCATTTTTTTTCTTCTAATTAAGAACTAATTATCTTTCCCTTGTGTGTCTACTATAATTTAAGATTTTAAGCTTCCATTTACATGTTAATCACCTGATTTTCCTTAAGTTTCCTATTATTCTGATACTGGCTGAAAGCAACCATATTTACTACAGGTAATCTTTTTGCATATTTATTGTCTATAATAACATGACACTTATTTTCTAGTAGATCTGATTAAGAGTTCAACAAATTATTATAATTATCTTATATACCTGACAGCTTTACTTTAAAGTTACTGCAAAAGTACTTACTGGATTGTTACTAGTTTTCCCTGCAAGGATGATTCTGGCTTTAACCTTGTTCATATTGAAGTTTTTCAGGTAAGCATCATGAATTCTTTTGGCAAGTGATTTAAGATCTGCCATTTCTGAATCTTCTACATAATTTTCACCTGTTAGAATTTCTGCCTTCAACTTGGCCTTCTCAGACCTTGGCATTCGTCCAAAACGTATTGCTGATGGGAAGACACAGTTGTAAAACAAATGTTAGTTACACAGAAACCTGTACCTTTTAACATTGCTGGTTAGAGCAGTAAGACGTTGTGACTAGAAAAACTGAGATAGATAAAAGCAGCATCTTTATTAAGAGAAATTCACAAGTGAAAAAAATCTCATCCTTTCTAACACGGTGATTAAATATTTAGACAAAATCTGAAGGTATTCAGATGTTTCAAAACACATCCTGGTATCTACAATGAGCTGGAACGCACGCTTTTTTCCTTCTACATTACCTAAGTAGTTGTATTTTTTTTTTCTCTCCTTATTGTGTTCTACAGCTCCCAATAAGAAACTCAACGTATGCCTTGGGAATTCTGAAAACTGAGTAAACTCCTGTCAGGAATTTGACAGAGAGTGCACATGCCAGCTGGAGAGCTGCCTGGAAGGTTGCTCCATAGGGAACACTGCAACAGGGTTGAACCCAAATCCCACTGCTGATCCTGAACCTGCTGGGGCATTCAGTTCTTTATGCACTCCATTTTCAGTTCGACATATCTGTACTGTCTAGTGTGAACAAAATAGACCAGAGACCCTGATTTATGCTTAAAGGCTATTGTCAACAAAACCTCTTCCTAGCCTCAGCATTTTATCCTTCTTTTTCTTCAATAAATTAGTCCTTCACAACTGGAGAGGATGAGAACAGAGTTTGAGTATCCAATCTAGTCATCGGGATATTCTTTTGAGAAGGAGATGTAAGTTTGCAACACCACTGGGATGGAGGTCTCCCAGTTCTTGGGCAAGTGGTCTTGCCATTTAACAATAAAACAGGCATGTCAACATCCTTTAGTTTCAGCCAAAAACTAAACCAGCTCTATATTAAAAGGGGCTTTATCTTCTGATGATGTGCAAGGTTTTAGAATGGCTAATATAGATGGTTACTTTTACCACATTTCAGCATCTCACCAGTGAGAGGACAGAACCTCACTGCTTAGATTGAGCAATTCAGAGCATAGGCAGAATTAGCCCTTCAACACGCCCAAGCAACTTTCTCCTGAATTGAGGAGATATCTCATGACATAAGGAGGTGACTCTAGGCATGATCTGAAATACAGTTTTGGATTTCAATGGAAGCCCAACATGGAAGGCCTGTTTGGAATCTGGCCATGGGTCTATTGGAAAAGTGGAAGAATATCTGCTCTAAACTGAAACTTAGAGCTTCAACTGAATGTTAATTCCTGCCAACCAGCACAGCTCCCTGTTCAACACCCGTCCCTGGGCTGTTACTTTGTTGGCTGGCGCATTCTCCCCAAGCCTGCTGCTGCAGGAAGGTTATCACCAGTCTTGTAGAGACTATTAGCTCTCTCCCAGTGGAACTTAATCTCAGTCAAGTGGAACTTAATCTCAGTCAAGGCTCACCACAAGGAAGTCAGACTTCCCCAGAACCAGAAAGTCAACTCTCCCAATGTCATTCTAGGACTCTAGACTACCACGTCACAGGCAGCTTCCCCAACCACATCCCCACCCAGCTATCTATCTTGACTGCATATTTTCCTTAGGAAGGCTCCCAACCCACAGCTCAGAATTTTCACCTACTTTTCACCCATTCCCAAATTGCACCTGCTCCCAGGGTCAGCCTTGACACTATCAGACCCAGGCAGGAAAAGCAAACTATTGTCATCTGCCTGAAAAAATGTGCTCTCTCATGGCTGGGCCTCTCCCTCTTTACCAAAGTTGCTTAGCAAGCTACCTACTGTGCATAAAACTGCCTTGTGGGTTGAAATTGGCCTGTAAACCACAGGCTTACCAGCCTTATCTTAAATCATTAACACAATAACATAATTTTTAAACTGAATATCTAATCACTCTGAATTTTTACCATTCCATTTAACAATCAACCTACCAGATTTCTGTTCCACAGTCAGCACAGACCTTTGCCCTCCCTCACCACTCCCTGAACCATCTGCCCAAGAGCTGTTGCACTGTAACCTGAAAAACAATAAGTCCGGTTTCCTACAGATTTTTATCCTACGTCATTCCCTCCCGCAATGAGCTAGTTGTTCTCCTACTCATCTACAATGCCCTTGATCAGAATTCTTCCAGTATTGAAACTTGTTTCAATGGGAGTAACGGTACCAAAGTTCTGGGTGAAGAAAGCAACAAAATGAAGACTCATATCGACAAATAGACATCCAGCAAAATTGAGTGTAAAGCTTATAACAGGACATTTGGCAGCTGTGTATCAATTACATTAACTACTCATTAGGGAAAATGGTGTCCCCCACATGACTGTAAAAATCTGAGGTTCAACTCGTATGTACAAGTAAAAACGCTATCCAAGTGCCTGCTTCCAGAAGCAGACTCTGGGTAGGACCAAACAAATTGTTAAGGGCACTCTTACCTACCATTATGTGACATTCCAACTGAAAGGCACTTTTGAAAACGACAGTATTGGCACTTATTACGATTTTTTTTCTGAATTTTGCAGTTGCGATCACATTTATCATAGATGAGTTTTAAATGAATTGTTCTTCTAAAAAAACCCTATAAAAAGTTTGAGAAAACAATATGCAATGTTAAAGAAAGTTGACTACTAAGCTTCAGTCATACAGGTGATTTTTTTTCTTTCATTGTTTATTGATGTCACTAGCAAAACAATACACAAAGGAGAATCTCTCCAAAGGTAAGAATCTATGCAGTGAAGTGGTAAGTATGAAGGCATGTACAGAACAGAAAACACAAAAGGAAGGAGTAACTCCTAGCCCTCTTTCTTGGGAGAGGGCCCGGAGTACCTGGGTAGATTTGTCCTTAAGGATTAAGCAAAACATTGACATACTGTGTTTGCACACATTCTCTCAGCATCCTCTGTCAGAAATAACCTTCATCTTTCATATGTATAAGACACACAAACACAGATTTAACACATCTTTTCTTCATCCAGCAAATGTGAGGGGTATGACAACACAGCACAATGTATGGAAAAAGCCAAGGACACAAAAAAAAGCATTACAGAAGAGCCTATAAGTCAACATCTTACCATGATGTCTTGGTACTGCAATGTAAGGTTAGTCTCATACTACAAAATCATAGGGTTAGCAAATTTAGAGACACTGCACCATTTTGTATTACATGGCATAACAACAAGTCATTTAGACTGTGGGACACAACGGACTACAAACTGACCCCACATCTCTCATAGGTATTGTAGCATTATTCTGGAAGATTTATATTGGCTTTATCATATTCTGACATTGTGCATGAAAGAAAAATATACGCACATACAATTACTCATCTAACTTCACATTATAATTTAGAAAAAAATGGAAAACTAAAACATTGGAAGGAAAAAGAATCTTCTAACTCATTGGCCAATGATCGATGATAAAATAGCCAATGATAACAATGATGATAACATTAATTTGCCGCAGAGACATGCACTGGCCCCAGAACTAAAAGAGGTATAATACTAAGTGATTCAGGCAGAATGTGGTGAAGATGAGAAATTCAGCATTTGTTACTGTTATAATGGAAACCTAGCAAACTGGCATGCTTCTCATAGCCATACTCCCAACACAAATAAAACACTAGTGGAGCAAGTAGGCTTTGATTTTTGGTCACAGTTTAGTGTTTTAAGTTGTTCTAGTGATTAACTATCTATATGCAGAAAATCAGCATTAAAAATATAATTGTGAATTGCCCCTGCTTGATGAAGGTCTGGTATTGAGTTATGGTATCCAGGTATGTATCTGAACAATTTATTTCAGAGAAAAGATCACCAATATGTTTATTATTTAATATTTTAATGGCTAGAATTACATTAATTAAACATTTATGGAACAAATGTTTATCTTCATATAACCCTGTAAATAAAGCAACATGATTTAGGTTCTTAAAAAGAAAATTATGACTGTACCTTACAACCTTCACAAGCATGTACTCCGTAATGGTAGCCTGAGGCTTTATCCCCACAAATTCTACATTCAATGTTTAATGCTCCACTGGGTGATTCATCTATGCTACCTGGAGCTGTGGCAAAATTAATGGATGAAGGACTGGATGCTGGTGAAAGGGTGTCTAAAAGAAAAAGGAACACTTCATAAATACTATACTATAGTACTAAAACTGATACCATTGCTATACTAAAAGCACAGGAAAAAAAAAAAGCTTATGCTAAAAAATAATAGAGTTAATAGTCATTAAGTGATATTATAATTTGGACATAAGTGTTTGAAAATAATTCGTATTTATATTAACAGTGCAAACAGACACAAAACACAGGGTGTGCCTTGCTAATTTTGATGAGACATACAATGTCAACAAACAAAAAGCCTTGCTGAAGTAACTCTGACAGCAAGAACTAGAAGGCTGATAATGGTCCTTGAAGATTCACTAAATACACAGCACACAAAATAAGAGAAAACCAAGCTGTTCTGGATTTTAATACATTTCATTTTTCATTTGGAACATTTCAAATGTTTCTCAATTTGATGTGAACAAGATTTTTTTTATCCCACAACTTAAGTAACAAAAAAACCCCTGAATTAGTATTTCATTTAAATCAAGGAAATTTTCTTAACCATAAAAATGTACACATACCATTTTCACAAATAACATGAATTTGAAAACAAAAAAGCAGGATTCAACATGCCCAGAGAATTTGTGGCTGCCCCATCCCTGGCAGCGTTCAGGCCAAGTTGGACAGGGCTTGGAGCAACCTAGTCTACTGGAAGGTATCCCTGCCCTTGGCACAGGGGTTGGAAGTAGATGAGCTTTAAGGTCCCTTTCAATCCAAACCATTCTGTGATTCTATGATTCTATGTACTGTTTGTCTTGAGCAGTAGATACAAAATATATTAAAAAAAAAAACCAAACCAAACCAACAAACACAAAACAAGAAACACCTCAACCCAAAGCAAAACCAAAACCAACCAACCTATCAAAAAAACCCACAAGGAAATAGAACCCCCCATGCCTTCAAGTTTGTATCACAATATCCATTTAACCTGTTAATCACACTTTCCAGAAAGCTTATTAACATCTCAACTTGCCATTACATCTTCCATCTCTAGTGCCTTAGTGTGGAGCATAAGATCTATTGCTACGGTATGGCAAGAAACATATTCCTAGCTCATGGTGAGTTACACTTACAATACACTTAAGGTCCCCCTGACTTCTGAAGAGGTACTCATAGTCTTATATGCTAATCTAAACTGAGGTCTAAAAAACAGTTACACAACTTCTTTTTCTAAAGAGATTTTCTCAAACTGAAAGCCTGCCCCTGCACTTCAGTAGAAAGGCTGAACAGATACTAAACGGAAGGTAACACAAAAGTCTGCTTCCAAGATAATCTAGCAGTAGAAGTCTCACTCAGGTATTTTATGTTTTGATCTTTAATGGGAAAAGCATTTCTGAATTGTTGTACAATGAAAAAGCCTCTCCACATATTTTACTACTAAATGAACATGTTAAAGACCTAACACATTCCAACTTTAATTATTTCAATTAATTTTTCCACCTTCTTCAAGGAAAATATTTTCTGAGGCCCGAATTTCTTTTATCTTCCATCTTGCATCTTGCATCACATGACTTCAGCAAATTAATGGGTGTGTTATTTTAAAAGAAAGATTAAGAAGCACTCATGAATGTAGGTCAGCAAGTATTATGTTGGAAAAAAATCCTTGGCATAGAACTCAGCCTGCACTGCCAGCACTGCCAAGCCCACAGGCATCAGAGTCATCAAGAACAGCCTAAAACCCAAGATTTTTTTTAAAGCGTGATTTAAATTTCTTTTTACTTGCCTTACAGAACTTGAGCCTTAAAAGTTTACACTTTCTGTCTTCTCTACCAGCAAAACTAGAACGTTTTGCAATGAACACTGAAAACTCAAATTAGAAGGTGATGCTAGAAACTTGTACACCCATACACACAATTAATTTAAAAGCCTCATGTCTCAGAAGGATAATGTTATAAACCCATATAAACTTTTTCTGTAGAAGGCATCTCTCTAATGTGAAGGTCTACAACTGAAAGGGACACAAATCATTGCTCTACAAACATATCTTTGGGCAGTAGTGCCAAGAGGCAGCTCTCTCTGCTGTCTTTAAAACTCACACTACAACTTTCAACCACTTCAGCACAGAGACAAACCTCAGATGTTTTAGTGCAGTTTTTGTAAGGTAAAATAGCAATCGCAGCCTGTAAATTGATTTAAAGTAAGAAACCCCAAAGCAAAACATAATGCAAACCAACTAGAAAGTTAATCATAAACTGGCTCTACTGCTAAAAGATTTGTAAACCCACGGTTTCAAAAGGAATACCTTAGTGACATTATTGCAGTGCCACATACCACTTCAATGAATTCCATTTTGATCTCTCAAAGCCTCTCACTAGGATCTTTTGACTAAAGACTAGGTAATGTATAAGCACTCTGAGAGTATTACTTGAACCAGGGTAGAAGTCATTAGCTAAATAATGTTCCTCTTTGGAAGGGGGAGAAAACAGCATGTTCAGAACACCACTACACCAAAATACATGGGAATTCTAGGTGAGCTTTTAGAGGTCAGATGTTTGGCAAACACTTTGCAACACTTTTTGAATATATGTGATTTGAAGAAACTTAAAAAAATTAGGAATTCCTTCAATGTTGTGACTTCCTATATGACTACAATACATAGTAACGTCTTTCACAGTGATTTTTACAAGTTGTTTTGAAAAAGGTGTTGATACTAATGATAATTTAAAACAGTGACTTCACAGTCACTTTTCAACAGCATTTGTCTAATAAGTTAACTTCAGCCTTAAATATTTTATGACTGTGCTATAAATCAGCTTATATATTTCCAGTGTCACCTAGTCATAAACAACAATTATCATATTTAAAAGGTTTTTAATTTATGTCACTGCGCAATACTACATGTATTTATAAAACAAAGTTTTGTGGTAAACCAAAACTCTCTTACCTGTTATGACTGATCCATCAGATCCTGGACCATTTCCCAGTGACTGGAACTCTGTTAAACTTAAAGCTCCAGAGCTGTCATCACCTAGAGACTGAGAGAGGTCTTGAATGTTCTCCATATCTTGTAGGAACTCTCCAGATAAAGGGCTGCCTATATCATCCTCCTCCAAAGGAGTAAGGGGAGAGAGCTGGTTTTCAGTGTCCACCATGTTGATCAAGTAGAGTGGTCACTTAAACTTCTTTATGCTGGTGAAAGAATAATTAAAAAAAACTGTACTTACAATACCATAATATTTTAATTTTTCACACATATTTGAATCACAGCACACAATACATGAATTCTAATCCAACAGTGAAATACTATACAGCATTCTGTTCCTCCAGAAGCTTTATGCAACATGAATTGTCAACAGGACATGGGAAAAAAACCCAAAACATGCCCAAAATATTTCAATACAGATTAGAGTTATGACAAGATTAATCTGTGGATCGTTGTTTTCTCTCCTTTGCTGATAAAAATTACATATGGTGCATTATGCACCTCCCATCAAAATTGATATAAAAAAATTACAAATATCAATACACATATGTTTGGCAAGTCTTTTCTCACTTATCCAACAGGTTTAGCTATGTTGATTTTGTCCTCTGTTCTCATATCTCAAATTTGTTCAGCAGGTCTTATGACACTGTAGGGAACAAAATACTGTCTTACACTAAAGTCATTGTAGAAGTGGCCAAAACTAATACCTTTTTTACCTACTTTGGTCAGATAACATCTTCAGCAATTCAATATGTCAGTAATTCCTAGAGTTAGCTTTATTTCCTACAGTGAAGTAAGTTTTCAAAGTTTCCTACAAAGCTAGCCATCACTGTCATCAACTTTGAGTAACAGCACAAATCCCTTAGAAAACATCACAAATTGTAATTATTCTTTTGTTGACTTCTCAGATAAGGAATTAATAAACGTACTACAGAATATTAACTACTGCTGCATAGATATGCTTCTGCTAAAAGAAATTTCTCTTTTACACTGAGTAACAAACATTTGTGCATACACATAGTGCTGCAAGTCTTGTCCATGCAATGAATATGTATGAGCATTTAGAGAAGCTCTGACTGTTACTGTGGTTACCACTCAATGCTGGCCTTTCCAAAGAACACACGTTCACAGCAGTTTACTGTGAAGCTTGAAACTACCAATAACTGGCTATATGGATACATACAAATGCTGATTTTAAAATAAAAGTGCGATGTCCTGATTAAAAAAAAACAAACAAAACTTCCCTGATATTAAAGTTTCAAATACCGACTAGTTCGATTCATATGACACTGAACATTTTAGATTAAGAAATCAATCCTTTTCTCTGATAATCTGTGATGGATTCATCCTATGAAAAATCAGTCATTTATTCTGGAAAAAAACCCCAACATACAGAGTAATTTAGCAGATGAAGAGTGCCTTACGAAACATTACTTTTACAAAGAAAGAAAGAAAGAGAATCAACTGCAAGCATTTCCGGTTAACACCATTTGTTATTCTCTGCCAGTACTTTCAGTATTGAATATCTTTGTACAATTTCTCTGTTGAGGCAGCATGAACCAGCCCAGTAACAGCTGGAACTAACGCGCTGTTTGCTGTTTGTTAGATCTGAGTCCAAAACATTACATTATTCACCTGATATCCCTGACAAAATTAGAATATACTCAAACTGAGAAATGAGAAATCATTTATGTATTTTATTTATGAAAATGAAGTTAGATTGCTATCCCTGTGATGTAGCTGGTTCGTGATGAAGGGGAAGAATAAAGAAACCTTGACATACACTGGTTTTGTAATGGTGGCTGAGAATAACTGTTCTCCAGCAATCCAAAGCAGACTACCAAATTTGTCTCCCTAAGGAGCCATAAACAAAAAAGGAAGAATGGAGTGGCAGAGCCCATGATGGGCACTGCTCCTCCAGAGTACTCTTCATGAACTTATCCCAGGGTAAAGAGTTGTTCACAACACAGAAACATTGTATTCCTCAGCAGATATACAGCATGTTCTTTACTGTGAGGGTGGTGAGGCACTGGAACAGGTTGCCCAAAGAAGTGGTAAATGCTCCATCCCTGGCAGTGTTCAAAGCCAGGCTGGACAGAGCTTTGAGCAATGTGGTCTAGCGTGAGGCGTCCCTGCCCATGCAGGGGGATTGAAACCTGATGCTTTTAAGGTCCTTTCCAACCCAAACCATTCTATGATTCCATGAGTAGTATGCCTCAGGAGAGCTGGGGAGGTTCCAGGACACACTACTCTCCTTGTACTCAAATTACTTCAAGTACCCTAATGAATAACATACCTCTCCAAGTACCACTTCTTCAGCTAGCAAAAGCATTTTTAAAAGATCAAGTGAATACTGGTTTACCTTGAAACAACATGGACATTATTTGACATGAAAGCAAAGGAAAGGCTTGATAGCAGAACACAACATGGCAACAGCTTTTCCAGCAGCATGCCTGGTATTGCCCAAGTTGCAGCATACTTTTCACCATTTACAGTAAATACTTAAAATTCAGCAGTCATCTTAGCTGAATTGATGTAAGAACAACCTAACAGCTAGTGAAACATAAGTGAAGTGCTTATTGTTTTAACTATTAAATTACATACCCTTTTGTACTTTCAAACACTACCAGTAAATTACAGCTGCTTAATCATTATGGCTCTGGTCAAAGATTAACTAGCTACCTTAGGAAGCACAGCCATTTCTGAGACTCTCCATTTCTGGAGACTGTCAAATTATACTGGTCTTCCCTTTACTGAAAAGGTTATACTTATTTTTTTTCATAATCACAGAAAAACTTCAGGTGAAATGTCTAGAGTTCATGCAATAAACCATTTACCTTCTGTCTTCTCTGTATTCTGTGCGTGTTTATACATGCGTATGCTTTCATTGGCAGGTTTCACTTAATATGCATTGATCCCTGCTTGTATGAAAGTAAAACTTCTAAACTAAAAAGGTTAATGAGTATGAAATTCATTTAAGTAATATTCCCAGAGAGAATTTTGCTTTGCAAAAAAAGCTGTACATGTTACAACAGTAGATGTGGTAGCTGCAGCACAATAATTCCACTAAAGCATCTGTATAACTTCTAACTCTTAAGACTCTACAAAAAACCTGTGCCAGACATTCACAGAGGATTTTCTCCGTTCCCCACATGATATTTTAGTCTTCATACCCCCTTTCTTATACCCACATACAAACACACACAAAGTAAACTGAAAACAAGAGAGCATGACATGTAGAAATAAGAACACAATTTCATGTAATTATGACTTTAAGAATAAACAGCCTTCTCTCACAGCCTTTTATCTCTGAACTAAGTCTATTTTCATACATCTTCGTTTCCCACCACTATACTGCAAATACCCAATGAGTAACTTACCTATAATCTTGAAACAGGTCTTAAAGAAATCATGGTCAGCCTATCAAAGAAAAATACCTAATCATGCAGCATTCGGTTATTTGCTTCATTTTTGGAAAGGGATAGTGGGAGACTGAACCACCGGCCCTTCCACATTCAATATTTGCCACACTAGGGATAATCCCTTGGGTTGCTGAAATGCAAAGGTCTCTGAGAAGCAGTAACAAAGTCTGGATTTACTGCATAAACAAATTGATCGTGTAAAGGGCTTGCATGCAAGTATCAAGGTTAAGGTTGAAATAATCATTACCTCTCAGTCACTTTGAGAATGCTGTAGCTGAACATAGCACATTTAAAACTAGTGGCTGCAGTAGATAGGTTTAGAAAACATAGGTAAATAGGAAGAGGTGGATTTGTAAGCTACAGGATATTTCCAATATCCTGATTCAACACATAAAAAACAACTGAAAATAAAATCTGGCACCTAATATACAAAGTACAGTCGCCTATCTGGGAAAGGATGCATGTTTTCTCCTCTATCCTGTGACATTTGATTCAGTTTTCATGCTTCGTAACCTTACATACTGGTAACATTTTATATATCACAAAGTATTAAGAAGTTAAGACAAAGAGAATTTACTATGCATGGGATTAAAAACTTTCATGAGCCACCTCTTCAAGACTGCCACATGCATCCCCTCCCCAATACAGAGTTGTACTCCAAGATATCCTATGCAACTTATGAGCATCCTTGCATTTAAAACAAATAAAAATTCCTATACCTCGATTTTGAAAAATGATATTCAAATTGCAAACTCTTAAAAGCTATGAAATTTAACAAAAAACTCAGGTCTTAGAATGTCACTGCTTTGTCAGGCATTCAGTTATTTTTACTTTGAAATAAATTGAAGGAAATTACTTAATAAAATTACAAAATGTAATTTACAGCTCAGTGCTACAAATCTACAAGTTTCCTGGTGCAAACCACTCTTAAAAAGTAAAAACATATGTAAGGAAATACTAACATAAGCAACACCTGTCATGTGGCAAGAAGAGTATTACTGACAGTAAAATGTAAGATCAGGATACAAATTCTGTAGAGAAAACAAACAAGGGTTGTGAAAGATGGGGTTGCCATACTAAACATGAAAGATTCCTTACATATTACATGCAAAGTACCCACAATGCAGGATCTGCATTAATGAAAGTTTAAGGCTCTAGGAACATCTGTCTAACATCTATGCCCCTCCCAAGTAACAATCTAAAACCTCAGTCTATATTACTACAAAAAAACCTCAGTTAAAGGCAAGGTATACAAAGTCATCTGGGATCACTAGACAAAATGTTACTATATTTCCTCATGAAACAGAACTTTGAATTGCTTATGATAGCTGTATATACAAACACACAGAAAAAAATAATAAAATAGCACTTTCACCAATATCACAACATAAAAAGACCAAAAAGCCCAAAATACTTATTGAAATTATTTCCTAACACTGCTCAATTACAAAAATTTGGGCAGACCCTACACAGAAACAGACAGAAAAAGACAGGAAGAAAGCAACTAATCAGCAAAGGAAAGTGTGGAAACACGGACTGAAAAACTAGGGAACAATGACATAATCATTAACATCACTATGCAACTACTTTGCAGCTACTGAGCCAGCTTCAATCCCTGTTGGCATCTCCCTGTACCTTCTTTCCAAGATTTAGTGGCACAGGGTAAAAGCTACTTCATGGGTCCCAACTCCATGAAGTGGGAGACTCATTGCCTAGAATATATTAAAGATAAAAGTCTCGGAACAGGACCACTCACTCCCCTTTTAAATGCAACATTTCTGCTTTACAACTGTTCAGCTACTTTCTATACCTTCATGATTATGAGCATGACGCTGGAATTGGTTGCCCAGAGAAGCTGTGGCTGCCCCATCCCTGGAAGTGTTCAAGGCCAGGCTGGACAGGGCTTTGAGCAACGTGGTCTAGTGGAAGGTGTCCCTGCCTGCGGCAGGGGGGTTGGAACTGGATGAGCTTTAAGGTCCCCCCCAGGACAAACCACTCTGTGATTATAAAAACCACTATTTTCTCCAGTGTTTTCTTTCAATTATGTAACACGTTCATTATACTCCAAACAGTTCTAAAAATTGTTTGTTTTGCCAAGATTACTGTCTAAGAAATAGCTAATAGCAAGGCAGAACAAAACTATTCAGGAAGTAACTAAACTATCTATCTCAAATATCATACCCTCTCACTTTCAGATAACAGACACGATTAACAATGGAGAAAAAATATTACAAAGCAGAAATTAGTTTTCAGCAAACAGCAATAAGAGCAGTAATTCATCTCATGTTGTGTCAAGCACCTCACATGTTTGGGTTGAGTAGAACTTAATGGACTTTTCAGAGCCACAACTGATCTCTGAGGCCGTGATTACAAATTAAGAAGTGGTACTTTCCGATCCGATTGCTTCCCTGATCCAGTTCACTTCAAAGCTTTACAAATATTTGTGCTGGCTCAATGGAGGGAGCAGAAATAAGCAGCTGGGGAGAGGGATACATGTGCTCCATGGCCAACAAATAAATGTGTATGTACAGCCTTAATCCCCTCTGAAGATTCCAATAATTGTATGAACAGGTTGGCCCTGTAAAACAGGCACTTGCATTGCCTGAAGTAATGCAACCATGCCTCTTAAGTCTCTGATGAGGGCTGAAAACTGATCTACAGATCAGAAGCACCTCTATTACATTAAGCAGCAGCATCTTTTGACAGGGCCATGGAACTGTCATATACGTTGGAGAGATAATATACATCCTACACTTAATTCATCATCCTTCCTTCCAGCAATAGAACTCCCATAGAAATACAGTAAATGGAAGATACAGACATTTACTCTGAGTTGAAACAACATACTCCAATAAATAAAATAATAATTCCAATGCTGGAAGCTCAAGCTGAGAATAGAATCTAGCTTAAAGACAGACTTAAGATGCTTGTAAAGAATAAAACAACATCCTGGCATCAAACGTGTTTCTAATGGGAAATTTTAAACTCAACAAGCCCCCAGAGAACTTGGTAACTAGGAACTCAGTTGAGAACACTTTACATTTGAATACATTACTTTTACACTGACTTTATATTAGACCAGAAAATATATTTCATCATATATGATCCAAAACATTAGACTGGTCAACCTCTAGCAGACAGAGCTCAACTTAAGATGTAAAGAAATACCACAGCTCTAGGTTATCAGTACAATGAGATCAGAAGCCTCCCTTTAAGCCTGCTAACCCCTTTAACACAGGAGGTTTGACTTCATCAGCAACAGGACATAAAAGTTTTGTGACCTCTGACTTCAGGCTCCGGAGACAAGACTTACAGGTCTATCACCTCAGATTAACATCTATGTGAAGTTATGCTTGCTTTCTTCCACATGAATGGAATAGAATCAGATGCATTAAAAGTGATATTACTAAAATTTGTATCAATTAATATATTTTGTGTCAAATAATATATTTTAAACTAAATTATATTCCAGTATGATGTTTAGATGATTCCTGACTCTGAACCAAGCAAGCTCTGTCAAAAAAGACTTAAGTGGAAAACTTTGTGTTAAATTCTTTATTCTTGCTTTGGCTTTTATTGCTGAGATGCCTAAAAATCCTGAAAAACTGGCTATTTGTAACCTTTTTCTATTTATCTTGTCTCTGTTTCCACTTTTATAGTAAGTAATGAGCTCTGACACATGGTTGAGAATTGATTACAAGTTTAATCTATAGAATAAACATTCTATTATTAATATGACAATGAAAAAGAAAAATCAGCCTGGACAACAGTATGAGGGAAGTTTTTTCAATTTTTTACATTAGTCATTAATGCACGTAAAGCATAATATTCAGACTGAAGTTAATTGTATTCCATATTTTTGAGACATGATCATTGAAGCAAGTATATTTTATTAACAAGAGATTCAAAAGAACAACAATTATTTTTTCTTTCTGCAAGAAACTAAGCTGTGGCAACATTTTAGTAACCCCTAAGTTACAGAGTACTCTGTGTTCTCTGACATGTGCTTTCTTTCAAGTTCAAATACAGTTCCACAAATACTACTTACAGCTCACCAGTTTCTAATAAAACCTCCACTTCACTGTTATGTATACCTTTGTGCTTGCAATACACTCTCCCTTTTCCTCTCTCCAAAGAATCTCCAGGTTTTGCTTTTTATCCAATGCATTTTGATGTCAATATCTCTTCAAGTCACTGTTCTATTTACTCAAATTATTCCATACTTGAGCAAGATTCAAATGTTTACACGTTAATCATAGCAGCCATAGCAATTTGTGCTTCAACCTTTTACAGATTCTAAATCCTTCATTACAATATCTTGTCATGATAAAGCTAGGCAAAGAAGCTAAAGGAATACACCATTTAGCACGCTGATGCTCTGTGTGTTTGCTGAATAGTGAAGACCACAGCTACCATGAAACGAAGATTTGATGCGTCATTTAAGAGGCAGGGGGTTTTGTATGTACATTAAAAACTATGATTTGATTTATGACTGATACTTGAACCAATGCAAGGTCACGTTCGGACAAACATGGCACTTATGTATTTGCTATTTGATCCAAGATCCAAGGTCACGTTCACACAGATGCATCAACTGAGTATTTGCTGTACTATCATTACCCAGCTAATGAACTCAAAGCTCTCTTTGTTTCCCTATGTGTCCCAAAACTCCTTACCTATTTATTTGGAAGTAATTTGGTTTTCCTAAGTTTTGCAATACTGTAGAAATGTCTGACAGGCTTATTATATAAGCCAAGATTTTGAATTGATTAACAGTTAGGAATATAGTTAGGGATACCACAACTTCAGAAATCAGTGCTCAGGCTGAGGCTAAATCTGGTTGCGTGGCATCCTTGGAATTAAGACTTTTTTTTTTTTTTAATTTTCTTTTCTGAAAAGGAACGAACCAAAACCACCACAAAAACTATGTCTTGTGAACTCCATGCACTAGTACATGCTCGAAACCATTACCAAATTATTCCTAAAACCAATATGTAAAAGTAACTTTGGGTGGTGAATTCCAAGTTGATTCTGACATGTACCGCATTTACAAACAGCCTACACATCTGTCCTGACATGCCATTGACTGGAAACCAGATCCTTAAAACTAAATTGGAATGCTGCAATTGTTTCCTTACACACGTGATTATGGCGTCTCAGATTATGCAAAGCAGCTTCTCAACAATTTTCTAACTATACCCTGATATTCTACACAGACTTCATTTGTTGAAGGATAAAGATATCTGAGGGTAAAACGCAAATAGAAATTGCATTTTAGTGCAGTGACTAAGTGACTATCTCCAATACAGTCAATTTTTGAAGTAAATAAAACATCAGCCCCTTGCTAAGTCTCTTGCAGAGTCCATTTTTGCTACATATGGTAAAAATAAACTTCAGAGGGTATCAAATTAAAGACATCTGTGCAACTAAAATTGTCAATTAAAATTATAATCTAATACATACAGAAGCAGTGCCAGGCAAAATTTTTGGCCATTTTCCATTAAACATCCTGGCTGTGCTGTTAGATAAACCTTTATAAGCCAAAAGCTTTACTTGCTCACGTGTTTGATAAAAAACAAAACAAAAACCCATCAAGATTAATGACTGTTCTATCCAGAGAGACATCATACCTTTTATAAGCAAAGCTGTTTAGTAACTCATACAAACAAAAGTGAAATTTTAGACATACTACATTTATGAAAAGAAATAAAAAACAATTGCCACTAACTTACAGTCAATTAAAGACTTTGATGCACTTTCTAAAACTGATATTTCAGCAATCTTTAGGATTCATGTGCATGTATGGATAACTTAAAATGTGTTCTTATAAACTAGGATATAAGAATCTCTTTTGTTTTATATCCACAGATTTTATGTGTGATAGCAATTGCTGTATATTACCAATAATCCCTTGGCATAATTATTGGCAGGACTGGTAGTAACATACTCTTTACAATTTAGAATCCTTGCTGTGTTATAAATAAAAGTACCTGCCTTAAGTTTAAATTTATAGTAAAATGAAGGATAAGATATAACTAATTAATCTTTTGTTCTGAGAGCATATTTATTCTTCCTGTATGATTTCAACCTTGCTTGAAGAGGAATATTCCTATGACATCAGTACTTCAACTGAATACAACCTAATTCAAATTATATTATATATAATATTAATATATTATTATTTTTCAGCCACATAATTTAACATTATACAGAAACCAACTAGCATTATTTTAAGTTGCACATAATTCTGTGATTTTAAACATGACATCGCTGGCGGTGTTCAAGGCCAGGCTGGACAGAGCCTTTGGTGACTTGGTTTAGTGGGAGGTGGCCCTGCCCATGGCAGGGGGGTTGGAACTAGATGATCTTAAGGTCCTTTCCAACCCTAACTATTCTATGATTCTATGACAAAAGCTTGAGAGCATTAACTTGTGACAGTATACAAATTTGAAGGGTAGAATTCATATCAGTATTTACTATTACCAATATTAAAATACCAGGAAAAGAGCAACTTTGGTGAGAAGAAATTAAAAAAAAAGCTTTAATTTCTATTGATTTGCTCCCAAGAACATAAATTTTTCATAGCACTGTCACCCCACATTGTCACGTCATGTCCCCTTGTTCCTTCCCCTTCTCACTATACTTACAGTTCCCCCTCCCCACACAATGTCCCTGAACTACTTACTATGCAAACAGCAAACATGCTGTAGCTGGTTCAGAGCTGCATGTTGCAATGGCTCCCTATTTCTCCTATGCTGATTGGCAATTGACAGGCCAAACAGAACATATAATTGTTGAATTCAAATTGCATCATTTCCTCAGGGGAGTCAATAATGTGTTTTCCTTTCTTCTTCCTAGTTACCAACTTCCATAAAAATTAAAGAGCTTTAATGCCTTTGCCACCACTACTCTTCTGTCAAATTCAACAAGACCTGCAGGTTCAAAGTTATTGGTGGGGGGAGAGGACAGCAGACATACTGCATATACCTGACGTTCTTAGGGAACTAGACTAAGAGAGATGAGAAAACAATCTTGAGGACAGTTTTCAGAATAGCAGTTTTGGAGCATAAATCTCTTCCAAGACAGATTTGGACATTTCTTTCCTGCCCCCCATTTCCACCTCACTTCTCCTCCCCCCCCCCTTTTTTTTTTCCAGTTCACTTTAAGTATTTGTTTTATATTTACTAGTTTGTAGAACACACAAACAGTACAATGGGTGCCTGAAGTTTTGTCAGTACTCAGAGTATTCTACAGTTTTCCAGGGTCACTCACTTTTTCTCCTAATCACATACTTTATTTAGAAAAAGATAACTGGCTGTCCTTGAAATACTGGTTAAATATTCACTTTGACTGAGGATTTCTGACCTGGGGGCAAAAATACTAGTTCTTACAGGCATCTTGATGGCAACATTCTTTCTGAATAAAGAGCTATTGTTTTGGAACAACATTTTTAGTCCGAAAAGGGGGAAGGGGGAGAAAAAAGGTATCTTACATTAAAATTACTAAATGTAAAAAGTTGAAAGATGACCTGGACTTTTTAGCATGCTGATTTAAGAAAAGCTTCACTGGAATCTTACCTGCCCTTCAATCATAACCTAAGCCTTGCATTCCCCCTTTTTTAAAACACCTAGTCAGGCACAACTTTTCACCTGACCAACCCCAGATTTGCCACCTTGATCTCATTGCACAGGTCCTGCTCAGAATAAGCAAAATAAACCCCCCACAACTTTGCATCTGTATCTGTTACTACAATAGCTCTCCTACTTATGAACAGCATTCCTTTAAAAGGAACATGAAGTCTCATAGTTTTTTCATTTACAGCTTAAACTTCCACATCTAATTGTGGTCTGGCTTGGGGCAAAAGTCAGGTTACTTTGGCATCTGATGTCGTAACTTCCGCTTCAAAGATCAACAACAACAAATACCTTTCTGCCTCAAGTATACCTCCTTTTCAGTTTCCACATCCCCAGATCTCGGTTCAGTTTTGGCTTTACCCTGGCACACTCAGCTTCAATACTCTTTCAGCTGTCTTACCCTTCTCTTTCATAAGTCATGTCAACCCATTCTGAAATCACCTCCTTCATCCCCTCAGGTCTTCTAGTCTTCTATCTCTGCCCTCTAGCATCTGCACAGCTGCACTCTTCTCACCATCTGCAACCCCTTGCATGATTCATCACCAAACACAACAGACCGTGATTATTCGCTATTTGAAAAGCTACAGTGGAATTTACATCTGTTTCTGGAAGATATTCAAGAATCTTGAATTAGCCTTCTCAGTAGAGAACACCACCACTGTGTATTTGCAGTGGTTTTATTTCACTGATAAACTTTATTTCCTTGCCCGCACATAATAAGTCATATTTGATAAACTAAATTCAGCTTATCAGAGGATTTATATCCTAGTGAAAAGAATGACCCTCAGGTAAGATATTACAGGCTTAGGCCCCTTCCACTTGCAACTGTCTTTTTGAAAATTAATTGAGTAATCCCAATGGGCTAGCTTTCATATTCCTCTACTAGTACACAAAGTCTAATGTCTCCTATAAACAGCGCCTGGAGTTGTGTAGTTTACTCATTTTTTGGTGTAGAACAATTTTACTCATTCCTTCAAAGTATTTTTACAGGCTCTTGTTGCTCAGCTAGTACATTTAAATAGATAAATAAATAAATAAAGCTTTCTAAAAATAAACTAACTTTGATTTAATGGCATGCCACAACTCAGAGCACCCAGACTGGAAAGTGAAATGAAATTCTCTTACTTTTTGTTGCTGATGGTTTGGGGTGGGGCTTTTTTTTGTTAAGAAAAAGACCTTCAGCTCTGTTCTGGTAATTTAGAAATTCCCATCTTAAAATGTTTTTCTTTGTGATAAATTTATCACAGAAAAGCAACATTTACACTGAATTAGCATTGCTGACAGGAGTCTTGGCAACAGGTATGAATGCAATAAATCTACATTACTTGGCAAATGGACATCAAGTACTTGTACTTCCAAGCTACTGACACATCAGGCAGAGGATATACGTGGGACATATGACTTCACATTTCTAAATCAGGTCACTCGCTACAGTATAGAGATCACAAGCCTCACACTCCTGCACAATTAAAAAATGTCAAAATATAACCAATTACTTTCCTGACATCTAACCTCTCTACTCATCCTTCAAATGACATGAAAGGCATCTACTTACTGGTTTAACAGCCCCATATTAAAAGCATCACCACTGCTGTCTGCCTGCTACCTCACTTCTTTCCACTTGCTTTGACTAAGGAAGCAACTAAATTGCAGAAAAGTGGAAGAAAACCAGTGGTCCAATGAAACAGGATAAGATAGCCTGTTTAAAAAGTCATATATGTACTTTCATACACCAGTATTAATTCACTTTGTAAGGCATTTCAGCTGACTGAGATAAAGTAGTTATAGGGACACAGCACTTGAAGCCCTCCGCTGAGCTAAACTAAAGCTGGTTGCAAAATAAAGTTATGTTAAGCTACAGTTGGACAAACCAGCTTAAGTAATGTAATAATAGTTCCCTGACATCAAAAGGATACCCCTTCTATAACTCCCTGACATTGTCAGCCCTGCACCTTCTCTCTCCCTTCTTTATTTGCAGCCACACAGCTCCATCCTGCTGTGCTGGCCCTCTCACTTGCCTGACCTCCCTGGCCACATCTGTAACAGTAAATAAAACGGACAGAGCACAGGCTCAAGCCATGCTGTTGGCATCCTCTCTGACACCATTTCATCCCATAGCAGCTTGGCACTCTCCCAAACAAACGCCCAGGCACAGTTAAGGGGACAGCAAATGAAGAGCAGCAAACTGCTCTCCACTGGTATCTGGATGCAATCATACTCCTTTTCAGGATGAAGACTGTTAGGTGCATGCAATCTTGTTACTTTGTTCTAGGTCCAGAGAACAGCCCCTGGCATATTTTATTCCCTAATGTAGACACCGCCTTAGTGAAACAATTCAGCTCATTTATCTGGTAGAAGTGTAATAGAGATAAAAACACACTAATAGTTAGAAATAGCTGAACATACTCACTAAGGGGCAGCAAAGAGGAAGGATAGAAACACATGAATGGTAGCAAAGGAAAGAAACATAAAGGAACCTGGCTGATCTTTTAACAACAGTTGCTAGATCAGATCAGGCCATGCTGTATAACTACACCTCTGGCTGTAAGCCTCAGATCTGCAGGTCTGTCAGGAACAACACAGAGAGGGAGTATCCTTTTTTTTTTCTATTTATGTGTTCATTCATATACACAAATACACATGTATGCCATATAGAAGAGAAAAAAAAAAAAAGAATGATAGCTGCAAACTGAACAATTCTACATTCTGAAAGGATAATCACTATTACATTTCCATAGGATTTACAATCCTTAGAAAATGCAGCTCCGTGTAAATTTGGTTAGAATTATGGCAGCTCAGTAGGCAGAAAAATCAGGTGCCCAAAACACATATGCAAGTTGAACATTTGACAGCTGTTTGAAAATATTGGCCTATTTATGTATAGTTACATCTCTGTGGAAGCACAGTACACAAAAATGTACAGCTGCTGCATTTTTCAAAACCAGTATCCCATGCTGCTTGTCTCTTAGTTACATGTATACTAAAGCTGTTACCTCACTTGCTTCTAATCAGACTGGCCTGCTTAAGTGCACATAGCAATCTTGTGTCTTGAGGTGGGTAAGAAGAAAGATATTACATTTATGTATGTTTGTAAACATATATATATACACACAAGTTCATTTCAGAGGTAAAAAAAAAAGCAATTCTAATTTCTTATGTGCTCTTCTCTGTGGGCAACTATGTCCAAGATGAATAAACACATTATACCATATATACAGTATAACAACATAAGTCTTCCCTATGCTCACAGGGTAAAATTTCCAACAACCAGCTGGTAAGAAACAACTACAGACAGAACATTCCCATGCTTACAGCTCTCTCTTACAATGAAACTGCATCCATCCAGCATCTTACACTGATAGAAACCCCACTCAAACCCCCCTCACAATGCAGCATACTTCCTGCAAACTGAATATTAACCTAGAGTAAGAAAAAGGTTTTGAAAACCACACGTAAGCATTTCCAACCCTGCTGAGTAAATTTCAGTGACCAATATTCTGTGCATACCTGCACTGGCTAGTTTTTAAAATTATTCTTAGAATTCCTAACCAACAAGAATGCTCCATTAGAAACATAATCTTTATGCTAGCAATGAATAGTTCTTGTGATCTTCCCCTGAAAATTCCCAACAAGCCACCAATATTCATTACAACCTGCAGGCTGCAATTAGTTTTATTTTAACATCAGAGCAGTTGAATTCCTCAACCATTGTAATGGAGCATTCATCAGCCCTATTGTAAAGAGTCCTGCTAAGCCCTGCCTGCTAATGAATCCAGGAGTCGCCAAAACAGTCTTCTGACACAACATCCACCTTCTCCCTCTTCCTCCCCCTCGAACCCAAATGGTTCCATATTGTATTTTTCAGCTTTACTACTCCAGGAAACATCTACCATCCATGTTTAATAAAGATGCAGGAAGGATTTCTTTTGTTTAATGCGAGCTGGCACCATGACTCCAATGCCATCATGTACTTCATGACATTCCTGCTGAAGCAGTAACACTAACAGGAGGCCAGGTAATACCATCAGGAATTCAAGCCTTCACTTTCAAACAGATTTTGAAAATAGACAAAAGTTGTTCTTTGCATCTGAATATTCACATTCTGGTTTAAATTCAGTGTTTTCTTCTGTGAATTGTTACACCAAGTGTTTCTAGTAAATAATTATTTAAGCCAAAACAAAACAGGCATCTTGCACTCTTATTTCTGTAACAAAAAAATATAGTGGCAATACAGGCCTATATGCAGATAATAGAACTTACTCAGATAGCGTAACTTTGCTGGATGCATAGGTTCATAAAACAAGACAGTAAGCCCTGCCCCCAATACTTAATCATAGGCTGTGGAATAGTTTCAAATGACCCCGTTTTTGTTAAATCTAAATAAAAGTTCGACAGACTGTGGTATCACTTTTCCATGCAAAATAAATCAAACTCTAAACTATTCACAACAGTTGCTCTCAGCTCTAGGATATTATACGCTTATCTGAGTAAGAAGTTACTCAACCAGCAGTTAATTCGCACACTGAACAGCAGTTCTGGTTTCCTTTTATATACTTAGCAACAAACTGAAAATTGACTAATGAGATACAAAGTACAAGATATGAAAACATTGGACTAAGTTGCTTTCACATGTATTTCAGCTGCCTGGAAACAAATGCCAAAGAACCTTACAACTTCAGTAGCTACTCGGAGTTCCTTGAGGCAGAGACAATTTTTAAGAAGTTAATTTTACTGTCTGGAAAGATTAAGTGAATAAGTTGACAATTTTTTTAAAAACCATGACAGTATGTCAGCGTTTCTAGAAAGGGAGAGACAATTTGCCAAATGCTTGCAACTCTATCTCATACTGTTAGTGTTTCCACAGGCATCCGAAAACTCCAGCATAAAACAATAAATTTAGATTAATATAGTGCCATAGAACAAAAACCACCTGTTTGGTAATTCTCATCTATCAATCTCCAAAGTAAAACAAAATAAAAATCTACTTATGTTTCCAGCATTTTATAACAGCAAACAATCACACAAACCAGTCATGTAACAACTTGGGCCTCAATCAGGACTAGCACACCAATGAATTGTAATTTGTATTAACCTGTGCACAACAAGCCCTCCACTGGACACAGAAATTGTATTTCCTAGATACTTAAAAAGACACCCTAGATACTTAAAAGGCGTATGCAGTGCATTTATAAATAAATATTGTTTCATAAGCAGAAACTATGAGAACTGGTATGAGGAAGTGGAATCAGATTTGGCAACACTTCAATTCTACATGCAATCTGGTCACATAACAATCTCCTCATACCAATTTAATGCTTTTAAAACATGCCAAATATCACACTTTTTAAGATTGAGAGATTTTAGTTTAATTTTGAGGATATCAGTGACTTTGAGCCTAACTTTACTGGTTAAAACTTTTTCATTCCTCGAATACTCGGCATTCTACTTCATAAAAAGTCCTTCAACATTTAATTTTACAGACCTGGCCCTCTGAAATGCTGAGCACTCCTGAAATATTCAGAATTCTGCTGAATAGCATATTTATACAACTTTCACATAGTAGTCTAACACAGCAATAGATACCAGAACATAAAGAAATTTTATTTACTCTGTTCTTCCAATTGTGCTACTACTTTCCATTTATCAACTATCTGTTGGCAGTTCTTGCTCAGACTTCTTTCCTTATCAGTTGACTATACATTAATCACTCTTTACAGAGATTCTGCCTCCAATGTTTTTCCTTCTTCAGTTCTTCAAAAACAATCCCGATAGCTCCCAGTCCACATATGTACTCACCACGTCATGCAACATCTTGCAAGGTTGAAACAAAAGTTATTTTCCACAATCTGTTCCTTTTCCATTTCATATGCACATTGGTGATGACAAGTGGCTCTTCATTATTAAGAAGCTGCTGACATTCTTTTTCAAAAAAAATGAAAATAAAGAATTAACAAAATTTCCCAAAGCTTACTACTCTAATTTTATATTGATAACATGTAATATGCTTTTTTTTATATTTATGCTTTTTCAGAAAAAAGCCAGTCATTTCACCTGAGCTAAAATTATTTTTAAATGACTGAGGCTTTTAACACAACATTAGTTTTACAGCAGGACTACACTGACATCTAGCTAACTATGGTATATGACTGGTATATCCCATTATTATTCTGGTCTTTTTTTCCTCATACTAGAAAAATTCAAAACCACTCAACTAAAAACACTACATTATAAGGACTATTCTCACAAGAGTCAGTCTTTACATAGATAAAGCATCAGAGTAGTTACAGTTTTCAAAGTGCACACATACATGTCCCACAAGATCTCTTTTGCAATTGGCCTTTTAAGTTCCATTTACACCCCAAACACAGAGATTCTACCTTTATATACCTTATAAGACTTGCTAAATAAAAAAAGCATACATTGCTATAAAAATAAATAATGATTTATTTAAACTGACTCCCCTATCTACTCCACTAAAAACAAGATTGAGAGAGATTTTGATAAAGCAGTCATATTTGATTGTTAAAATTCCAAAATCCTGTAAGAAAATACATTTGTACTTACAATAAATATGAATTCAACTATTTTCCAAGCCAAGTATAGTGTTCTCTTCTTTCCACTTGCAAAAAATTTGCCATATGCAAAAGAAACGGAACTCGGAACTCCAATCTCAGCAGGTAAGCTAAAGCAAGGTAAAGAGAAAACAAATGCTAACTTAAGTAAAAGCTTCTTCTAAAAAAATTACTAGGAAAATTTACATTGCCCTCTTTGACCACTTTGGATGAACAGTGAGCATCATAATATATTTTCTAGAATAAGATGAACATCCTAGGCCATGTATCTTACTCTCCTGTAGAACATTATCTTCTCTAATATTTTTATAACACTCACACATAAAATATTAAAAGTATAAGGATACAAAAATCACAACTGAAATGCAACCCTTTCTAAGGGTTTAAAAATCATAATGCCCTTTAAGAAGACTTCAGTATTGAGGGGCACGAATAGAAAATGAAGATATTAAAGAACTACTGAAAAGCAAATAAGAAAACCACAAGGTTTTCAGGATGTACAGGTTTGTAATAGGCAGCCAAAACTCCCTATGACACCTGATTGTAGAGGATGACAGTCAATATAAGGCATCAGCAGATTGATAAGAACTTTTTTTTTTTTGGACTACACCAAGTGTTCCTTCCAAACATGGGAAAGGAAAGGGAGCGTGCTGGCTGTGCAGTTCTACAAACCTCTGATAAGGACTGCGCATACTCTCATCCTTCTGAAGCACTACATCACACTACTTAAAATCAAGAAAGTTGCCACTAAAAGTAACTAAGAGCCAATAGCTGCTTGATAGCTCATGCCAAATAACAAAGGTTATGATACTGGTTTGGCTTTGGGTAGACTTGTGACCACATCACATGAACCACAACTGCTGTCAGTTTCAGCATGAGACCAGGTAGCCTCAGCCTTAAGTCAGTGATTCAGAATTCATAAAGGAAACACCTTTTATAGCCTATCAGTTATGCTATCTGCAAAGACCATGCAAATTTCAATCCAGTAACCACTGTTAGATGACGATAAGAAAATCTGTGTGTTCTATAATACAAGTACAGTTTGATTAAAACTTTCATTCCCAACAAAACTTATGCAATGTTTTTATTTGTGTAGTACTACTAACATCCAATGCCACCAAACTGCCAAACATCATTATTCTGGATAATCCTGTCTGACGAATCCTACACTCATGCTTTTTCCATCAGAGAATTTAGGAACAGCTACTCGTGTCAGTGAGGCTGTGCTAATCTTTATTTAAATATAAGGCAATTCCTTTTAGCACTCTTTTCCATTACTTTTTGAATGCTATCTTTTTTCACTTGCTTTTCAGAAAGCAAGTGGACAGCCCCGTAGGGATAATCAAGAACAGGTTTTTCTCATTAAACGACAAAAGCAAATACAGGGGGAGCTACCACAGACCCACTCCTCCCTCCAAGGATATAGGACTCCCCTCTGACCAGCCAACTGGCAAAAGCACAACTTGCCTGGTCAAGCCAAGCCAATAGAGATAACCTGCAAGCATGTATTCTGCCTACTGCCCAAGTTCCTTTCTCAAACCAGCTAAGGACAATTCAAACGTCCTGCAGTTAAGAGGCATGACAGTTCCAAAACAGCACCTTATATGACAGGACGTTGTCTTCTCCACCCCTCGGTACCCTGAAGTCTCCCCACCAAGTTCCCGAGATCGCTCATTACCTACAAACGCCAGCCTGCATCAGGGCCGGCTCCCGCCCGTCTTTTGGCCCCGGTGAGCCCGGGCTACCGCCCACCGCGGTCCCCGCACGGCGGGCAGCTGGCGCGGAGCCCGAGCGCGGCAGCGACAGCGGCTAAAGCATCTCCCCGGGCCAAGCTAACTCCTGCTCCTGGCCTTTGCCACGGCAGAGCTTCCGCAGAGCGTTCAAAACGCGGCGGCGAGCTAACTAAATACACGATAAAACAAAATCAAAAGAAGGGAGGGGGAGGAGAATAAAGGAGAGGTCATCGCCAAACCCGCCACCGTGTTACTGAAGCGGGAGGTCACCCAGCCGCGCTCCCACCGCCTCCCCGAGCCCCCCTCAGCCGCCGGAGCCCCAGCCGGGGCACGGGCAGCGCCGGCACCACAGGGGGCGGCTGGGCAGGGGGTACCGCTAAGGCAATACCGCGCGTCACAGCACACGCGCGCCCAACGTCTGCCCAACCGCGCCAGCACCTCCTCGCAGCCAGCCTCAGGCCCTGTCTGTGTCAGCGCGGCGGGCGGGGGTCGGTAACGGGGAAGGGGAGAGGAGGGTTGTGCAGGAGTACCCTGGTCCGGCGGCTGGTTGACTGACGGACTGACGGACGGACTGACTGACTGACTGACTGACTGACTGCCGGCGGCGGGGTGACAGGTACCGGAAGTGAGGTCGTGGCACACACCTCCCGCCACGGCCGCGCGCGATTGGCTGGGCGGGGAGGCAGCGGGGGCACGCGCTCCGCACCCTCATCTGCGCCCCCCCCCACCCCGCTGCTCCCGGTCCCTCCGCGCCTGTCACCGGGGCCTGGGGAGGGGAAGGGAGCGGTGGGGGTGTGAGAGTGAGGCGGCCCGACGGGCTGTCAAGGGCGAATAAAGCTCCGCTGCGAGAAGGGGCGGGCAAAGTCTGCGCTCGCCTCTCCTGACCCAGCTGCCGGCCTCGGGACGGGCTGAAGGGGGTGCCCAGGCCTTGAGGGGACGGGGTGTGGAGGAGTCGATGGCTCCTCGAGTGCCGCTGGCTAGCAACAACTTTAACGTGTCTGTAAAGTTGCCGCGGGTCACGCTGAAATCAAGCCTGAAATCATGGATGAAATTCAGCAATCCCCTGAACAAGGCTTTGTAACGGACTGCGCCTTCCTGAGGCACTTAAGTGTTGGGAAGACAACCAGAAGCATGAACACAGTGGTTTTACAAGAGGGTCAGCTTCCCCCAGCTCCTGCTTTTTGACTATTTCATCGATATTACACCTCTTGAATGACCCTCATGATTGTGTCATCACAAAAAATACCACTAGCTGTTTTTCCTTTTTAACATAATTGCATTTTCACTTTCATTTTCCTACTCCATTTAACAGAATCATGGAATCAGTTGGGCTGGAAAAGACCTTTAATATCATCAAGTCCAACCATCACCACAGCACTGCCAAGCCCACCACTAAACGGTGTCACTGAGGGCTTCATCTACACAGTTTATGAACACTTCCAGGGACGATGATTCCACCACTTCCCTGGGCAGCCTGTTCCAACGCCTGAGCACCCTCTCGGTGAAGGAATGTTTCCTAATATCCAATCTAAACCTCCCTTGGTGCAGCTTGAGGCTGTTACCCCTTGTCCTATCGCTTGTTACATGGGAGAAGAGCCCAACCCCCACCTCACTCAATCCTCCTTTCAGGCAGTTGTAAGAGCGATAAGGTCCCCCCTGAGCCTTCTCCAGATTAAACTCTTCAGTTCCCTCAGCCGTTCCTCATCAGACTTGTGCTCCAGACCCTCCACCAGCTTTGCTGCCGTTCTCTGGACCCACTGCAGCACCTTAATGCCTGTCTTGTAGTCAGGAGCCCAGAACTGAACATAGGATTCAAGGTGTGGCCTCATCAGTGCCCAGTACAGTGGGATGACCACTGCCCTGCCCCTGCTGACCACACAACTGCTGATACAAACCAGGATGCCATTGGCCTTCATGGCTGCCTGAGCACAACCTGGCTCATGTTCAGTAGCTGCCAACCAGCACTCCTGGGTCCTTTTCAGCTGAGCAGCTTTCCAATAATTGCATATTCACTTTCATGTTCTCACTCCATTTAGAGGGAAAAAAAAAAAGCACCTTGGCACTTCATTACTGAGCTGAGCAGTCAATATGACGGTGCCAGGAGGAGAAAACATGACTCAGTTCAGCTGTTTCTAATGGGAAGTTATTTCAGAGGTACCAAGCACATGTGCAGCTTCTGCTGTTTTTTACATGATGGAAATACAGTTTGTGGCAGTTCGAAAAATAGAAATGCATGCCCAGAAGGGAAGGAGGAGAGCACTGTCCTGGAGGCTCAGCCACTGCTGCAGTGAGCACCATATTTTATTTCATAACTTTCTCATAAATTTGGTTTAAGCACATGGACCTGGACACCAGAGCACTCAGTACTGGAACAACAGCAACATTAGAGGCTGAAAAAACACCAGAAAGCAAGCCTCAATAACAAGCAATAAAAAGCAGTGTTAACCATGTGAAATGGAAGCTACTAAAGCCCTCACATTTATTTAAAGACTATTTTCAGACTATTTCAATATGGTTCTGGTTACAGCACAACTCCTCAACCACTACTGCTGTTCCGAGGTTTGTCCCAAGCTGGGCCAAGACCCAATGCTGCAAGTATGAGTTGATTTAGTTATTTAAGTCCCAATTTTAACACCTACGTATTTCTCTACAGTGCGTAACAGAGCTCAGCTGATAAGGATCAGGGACTATATACATAAAAGACGTTATCTGAAGAGATGAGTTTTTATTTCCTTCCTTCCTTCCTCCTTTCCTTCCTTCCTCCCTTCCTTCTTTCCTTCCTTCTTTCTTTCCTTCCTTCTTTCTTTCCTTCCTCCCTTCCTTCTTTCCTTCCTCACTCTCCTCCCACCAACCCCTCCAAATATATATATGGATATCTGTTGGTTTTCTTTGGGTATATAATCATATCTTAAAACTGTTTCCCCTCCTCTTTTGGCAAGGAAGCTATGGAGAGTGAGGTTCTGTTTGAGTTTCCATATTGAACTTTCAGACTGGATTTAGGAGGTCTGTTTGCATGCATACTCATGTTGCTGGTCCCTGAGAGGACATTGTACAAGCGCTGCAGTACAGTTCTCAAAAGTAAGATCTTGGTATGATTGTGAGCTTTTTTTTTTTACCTTGGGAATATGCATATTTTGAGAGATTCACCACATCAGGGCTTTGCTGTTGCGAGTGAGAGGCATGCCAGGCTGTCTAGACTTTATTCTAGCTGTTGAGTGCAGCTAGCTTTTCTGATGGCAAATGCTTTGTGCATCTTGTCCTGGCTCAGGCACTGACACTGTCCCAAAGGCAGTGAAATGCCAAAATATTTATTGGAATTTAAAATGAGTTGTGGGCTGTTTCCTGTTTATGAGTTGTGGGCTCCCATCCCACACTCCGTGATAACCAAACTCATAGCAACCTCCACCTCAGTGTGGTCAGCAGAGGACCATGTTATCTGAGACATGGAAAAGACCTCTGGTTTAATCCCTGTTTTGGAAGTGTTTTCTTCTAAAGAAGTTGCATACGTTTTTGCCCATAAAAATGGCTGGTGTCACAGAATGCATCTGCAGTGAAGGAGCAGAATGTATTCCACATTTAAAAATTCACCCAGGAGACCATACTGATTCCTTCTGTACCGAAAGTGCTTTTTAAATATAGATTACTGACTGAATTGTGTAAATTTGTATCACAGTTCAAATCTTAATAACATATTAAATATTATAAACTCCATTAGCTATTTAAACGTGCAAGCTTTCAGAAATCAGAAATTAGCTTATTTAACTAGGCTTTTAGCTGGAATAAGCTGTAACTGGTGTTACATTCCTTCCATATGCAATAACCATATTACTATTGCCTAACAGCTCAACAGTTAAGAAACAAGGAGCCAGACTTGTGCAGTTGTTGATTTTCCATCTTTCCAGTAGCCAGCTGGCTTTGTCAGAGGTCTCCACAGTCATGCACAACATTTCTGTAGCAAAATGTTTTCATTTGAGAAACAAGAACCCCTTTCCATTTATATAAAGGCCAGAAACAGAGTTTCTCATGACAATTCTGTGGAAGCAGAGCTGATCCAAGTCAGCACAGGCTCATTCAAAAGTCTGGGAAGTGAACTGTACCAGCAAAAGTTATCAGTGCCTTTGCCACCTCTTCAACCATGGGTAAAATGCAGGAAGTGGGCTGACCCCTATGCTCAAATATTTGCTGTGGTTTCTCTTGCTCATCTGATGATAGAGATCTTAACAGACAACATGCCTCCTTTTTTGGGTCATCATGAAAGACTTTCTTGACAGTCAATATAATAAGCAAAATAGAGCTTTCCCATTTGGGAACTGCAGAGACTAAGCATCATAGCCAGCATTTTGTAAGCTGAAACAGCATAAGTATGGTTCTGTTTCTCTTTGTGTGACTCCTGAAGTTTTGCAGAACTAACATGCACTAAATGGAAATTATGAACTATGTTTCTTAAAAGAACAGAAGTGGCTGGATCATCACAAGACAACAAGTTTTATAAACAGGTAGAAAACTATTTGAGAGTAATTGGAGACTTCTTTGCCCACAATTTTGTGCATGCTGAATCCTGCTCATTTGTGCCTGGTCAAAGTAAGTTGAAGCCAAAAGTCCCATGTGATAATGAAAAGGAGATGATTACATCTCATTATATAAGTTAATACGTGGGTCACATGCATATACAGTATGCAAATTATTGTTAAAAGAGCTCACCAAATCAACCCCCTCAAAATAAAAACAACAACCAAGAAAACTGGTGAAACAGAGGAGACCTGTGAGGTTTATCCATCCTGACCTTTCATTATGAAGCTCTATCCCAGCACATCAGTCTTGTTATGGAAATGTCTGCGCTGCTCTGCTTTATTGTTGGTATTAGGGCAGGTTGGTTTTGAGGGTTGGTTGTTTTTAGTTGCACGTCTCTTCTTGATTAGAACAAATCTCTAAGACTGAAGGTGATAAATGAAAATGGTTTAAGATAAATCATATGACGCTCATCTGTCTCATTTTAATATGACAGGTTCTGGATGGAACCAGGATGCACATTACAGGTTTACACAAGTCTAATGTTCCCCAAAACTATTTTGACGCTGTATATATATACATTTAAATCTAAGCTGACTTTTTATTTCCCAACAAAATAAGCAATTAAAGTTGTTACTTATATTTAATTTTCATCAGACACATTTACCATGCTATCCCATCAATGTAAGGTATGGATTGCCATTCAGATAATTTCTATCCATATGTGAAAGTTACTTTTTTCATTACTCTTTACTTACTAGTGAACTCATTCATCATTTGTCGGAGTGTCAAGAACAAACATTCTAGAGGTACATCTCCTACATCAAAAAGACTAAGCACAGCTGCATGCAAAATGATGGTGCTTTAAACTTATCAATTAACCCTTCTTAACCCAAAACATTTAGACTTTCTCTAATAACCAATGCTTTTTATGGTGGTGCTGTCATCATCACTATGGGCAGCTATACGATTGGCAGCAATGTTGAGAATTAGTAACTTTTTTTTTTTTAACATGACAGTTTTTTCTCCTTCTGTCATTATTATGGTCAGTCTGTTTCATGTCTCTGCTTTAATAATAAAGTTCTTTAAAGAGGAACTGTTAGCAGTGAGCATTATGTTTTCCAATCATGCAGCATACGCAGTAAAGGTGAACAGGAAGAGAGCAGGAAAACATTGAAGCCCAAAGCTTTTTTCTAAAGCAGAGCCCATACTTGAGCCTTCTGCAGGATGTGAAGGAACCACAGAGAATGATACCAACTTGAAAACACTTTATGGGAATAACTAATTACTCTTAAAACTCAATTGTGCTTTTCTTTCCCAAACCTCCCTATCTTCTCACTGGAATCATTTCGTCCTCCAGTGTAAGATTCCTTTGCTATAAATTTCTTTTTGTATGGGACAGTGAATTACCAGCTTCAGCAAGACTTAGCAGATTTATTTATGATTTGGGTTTGGTGTCTTTTTTTTTTTTTTTTTTTGTCTCTGAGAACTGCTAAAATCCCAGACTTAGTATAATAAAGTTATGAGACTAAGTTGGACTAAGTCAGACTTAGTATAATAAAATTACACTGTTGTAGAAAACAAATCACTGCTCCATATCTTGAACTAGGGAGAGTTATTATTCCTGTTTTTTGCTCCTGCCTTCCTTTGATGAACATGATGTGTGGCTGAAGGGGTAAGAGTTACCTCCTATATGACAGATTTTTTCCTATTATTCTTGGAAATAGGTGTAATCTTAGTTTAATTAATTCTTAATTTAATTGCTTAATGAATTTTAATTTATTGATCCCTGTTTTTCAAGTCCTTTGAACTGAATGCTATTTGAATGTTTCCTATTTCAAATAAAGGATTTTTCTTATCCAGGTTCTCACTTCTGCTTTTGCTCTGTTGACGCAATGAAGCCTTTGTTGCCTTTTTTCTCCAGTCTCAGTTTCACATTCAGCGTTTGATCTGACTCACTGCGATTCTGTTCTTGGATGACATCTTTAAAATCTCTCCCTGCCATCACCACCGTAACTGTGATTCATATCTTATTAGCTGACTATTGCAACATCTCTTTTGGCCTTCATTCTTCCCCCTCTCCAATTAAAGCTATCTTTTACTGTCCCTCTCAAGTCTCTTTACAATCCTGTACCCCTTTCTGACCTCTGCTTCCAATTCCCAACCCTTCTTTCCTGTAACAACCTGTGCTCTCTCTGCTATTATTTAACAGTCATGCAGAAAATCTACACTTTCCCCGAAAAGCCTGTATGTTAGCACTATATATCAGAACACAGAAGCAAGAAAAAATGTACAGTGGATCATATTTCTTAATACAATTATTAACAACTTCTGCTTGGTTTTCTTTTAAATGCGTCCTCCTATATACCTTTGCAGTACATATGTATTCTCTTGCATGCCTAGACTAGCTTACACTGTAACTGATAAATTCTCCCAGCATACCTCAGTCGATACTTATTTACTCTTGTCTGGCTTTAGTTGTAGCCTTAATCTAAGCTTCAATAGTTTCTGCACCTCATCTCATGTTTTCTGCAGATTTCCAGAAGGAATTACCATGTAAATGTCAGTTTGCCATGTTCTCATCTCTTTGTAAATAATTCAGTCCAAGTGCAGAAATTAAAGCTGAAGATGGAACTTATGTTTGCCTCCATACTGAGCATGCACACTTAAGACTAAGTTCTTCATGCACCAAAGGCATAAGCATGTTTATTTAGCAAGCAGATGCAGTGATTTTTAAGAGTTGTGTTTTTGCCAGAGCGCCTAAGGAGAGTCAGTGTGAATCACGTGCGTGTATATTTGTTCAGGTGCAAAGCCCTGTGGCTTTTGAAGGTGAGTTTAAAGCTAAGCTGTTTAGGTTTCTTTTTTAGTTTGTTTTCTTTTTAACGAAGGCAATTAAAGGGAAAGTAGAGGTTGCATGATGCTTTCAGAGTGGTAGCACTTGGCGAACAGGTAGCGTACTCACCAGGTGGCACTGGTACTTTGTATCCGCTCCAGTGCATTTTCTACAGCTCATCTACTCGCAGTTTTGCTGCCCTCCAAGATCCTTAATGCAAGCAGTTTCTTTTCCTGTTGCTTGTTCTACTGCAAATGCAGGTTTAGAAAGCCCCAAGATTTCCCCCCGCTCTGGAGAAAGGACAAGTATATGTTTTCTACTGTCAAGTAAGAATTTTGAGTTTGTATTTCAGGGTGTGTAAATCTAAGACTTAAAGCAATTAGCTGAGTAACTATTCACCTTAAATTGTTTTCCTACCCTGTTTCCAGGCCATGACTAACACTGTGCTACACCCAGTCTTTTTCAGCACTCACAACTGATACACTGAGCTAGAACTGCCTTGCATTGAAATCAATCATAGATTTCATTTCTGGACTCTTTGCTCAATCATTGCATATTTACAAGTCAGATGTTTAAGCAAAAGTAACACATGTATAGTTGCAGTGACGCTTTTCAGGTACCAGTTTTTCTCTCACACTATGACTGTCCATGTTCTCATTCAAGAATTTCTCACTATTCTTTACACTGGCCAGCTTTACTGTGTGTATAGGAACTGCTCACAACTAAGCCCTAGATAGATTTGTTTAAAACAAGACTGTACTTCTAAACTTGTTTGAAGTGTTTGATAAAATAATTTTCAAACAAGACATTAGATAACATAGAAGATGGAGGTGAAGTGAGATGAGGTTTGAAAACACATGCAGATTTACTGTGCTATAAGACATACCAACACACTAACAAGCTCACCCCTTGCTAGAAATTGAGTCGAGGCTCATCTCAGGCCAGTAGCAGAAAAGCCACTGTTTTCTGATCCTCTGGCCTCAGAAACATCCCAACACCTAGTTCCACATTTTTTGTCCTCATGCAATGCTGCACCACTCCTCAATTATCCCAAACCCAGCTCTTTGCAGAGCTGTGTTGTGAACTAGATCAGGTTCCACTGAAAATAATAAAAAGGAGCAGCAGGAAATAAAAATTATTTCCTGATCTAATTCATGGCACGCTCTCCACATCCTGGAGAGGTCATGTGCTGTGATGAAGGAATGCTGGCTGAATTCCTTCCATCTGCGCTACCTCTGAAATCAGTCTGGCATCAAACTACAGTCAAGCCTGACCAAAGAAACAGAGAAGATGACTGTAGTGGGTGATTGGATAAGGAAAGAGAGTAAAGGGCTTATTTTAGTTACAAGGCAACTACAGGGAATCCTGGAAAAGGAGGTGATTTTCAAGTGGATTGTGAGGAGCAAAGCCAGAAGATGTCTGTAGGACTGGAAAGCGCTCAAGTCCCACTTGTTTGGACATGAAGAATGTAAGCAGCAGCAGGAGCCATAGAATTGGCTTTCTTAGGGTTTCTGAGCTTGGAAAATTGGGAAGGATGTCATTTCAGCAACACGAAAACACCAACCAATAACACTATACTTATCCAAACCGTAAAGAACAATTTTAAATAAGAAGAGGTTTCAGAGCTGTGTTTAGCTGAAAGATCTGTGTGGGAGAGGGGTGGATACCTTTGGACTTCGTTAATAAGTAAGTGGAGGAGTATGTTTAAGCCTATGGAATGGATAGCATGGTAGTAAAAATACTGTGACTCACTGAAGTTGGAGGGTAGCAAACAGGCAGCAGTAAACAAAATTGCACATGAACAGATCCTTGTGTAGCTGGACCTGTCTATCTTCGGTGAAACCGTGCCTGAAATGCTCCGTTCAGGTCTGGAAACCTCATGGAAATAATTTGATACTGAACCTGCAAGATATAAACCCACTTTATTCAGACAGAGCTGGATGCAAATCCAGCATGTTTTCCAAAGCTTTCCTATAATATTTGTAATATTTGTTGTATTTTCCAAACTTTTTTTTTCCTCTTAATAATCGCTATCTAATATCTTGCTAGTTAAAAAAAATAAGTACACATAGAAACCTTCTTTTCTCAGATCATTTCACTTGCTCCAAATGCAACAAAAGTCAGAATAAAAATCTGGATACACGTGGTTTAAAAAAGGCAACAGTGACGACTTCTGTAAGCAGTAGGTCTTTGAAGTTTGCTTTCTGCATAATAGTGTCACCAGATGTTTAGCTTTTAACTGAGTTATTTTAAACGGCTTTCCCCATTTAAAAAAAAAATCTTAACTTTTGCATTCATTAATATAATTCTCTTAATTTCTTCCTTTTTATCTCCTGTTTATGGCTCAAGGTACACTTGGTTATAGAAACTGAGAGAAAATTCATAAAGTTTGAACGTAAAGCAGCAAATACTCAAAAGTTGGTCTCCTGCCAGCTGCCAACCACTCAGGGTTCACATACATTTGTTGTCTGAGTTCCCTGTTTTGACAGCCAAAGCTGGAGACCTCAGATATTCCCAAGCCTCTGGGAAATGCCGATGACAGCACAGGCAAACACATCAAGTGGATCACCAACGTTTTTCCAGAAGAAGCTAATTACAAGAACCATAGAATAGTTTGGATTGGAAGGGACCTTCAAAGCTCATCTAGTCCAGCCCCCCTGCAACAAGTAGTGGTATCTTCAACTGCATCAGGCTACCCAGAATCACATCCAGCTGGGGCTTAAGTGTCTCCAAGGACGGCTCATCCACTCTCTCTCTGGGCAATCTGCTCCAATATTTTACCACCTTCACTGTAAAGAATTTCTTCCTCAAATCCAGCCTGAACCTCCCCTTTTAGTTTAAAACCATCACCCCTCGTCCTATTGCAACAGGTTCTGCTAAAAAGTCTCTCCACATGTTTCTCATAGGCCCCTTTTAAGAACTGAAAGGCCACAATAAAGTTTCCCCAGAGTCTTCTCTTCCCCAGGCTGAGAAAGCTCAACTCTCTCAGCCTTTTCTCACAGGAGAGGTGCTCCAGCCCTTTGATCATTTTTGTGGCCCTTCTTTGGACCCTCTCCAACAGCACTGTACAAGAGTGTTTAATTAGAGGTTTATCAAAGTTTTGCATCCATTTTGAGTCATGTTACCCAATTCCAGTTGTTTTGTTTACCTAATACATCCATGTGTAACTCTGCAAATATTTGCTAAAGAACACAAAATATTTGCTGTTTATCCTAGGGTTCAGCATTTCAAATGTTTGTTTAATTTCCAGGCTGGGATTTTCAAATGTACCCAATAGCTCAGTATACCCTCAATTTACTTCTATTAAATCTGGAGATAAAAAAACTTGTATGTCTACCTACCTTCTATGTCTCATCTTGAAATGTTTACATTCTTGAAGTTTACCTCTTGAAGCTATGTAGAAGATAAAGTGCCCTGTCACTCTCCTGCATGTCAGCAGGTTTGTCATCACACACACAGAGACACAAAAGGCCTTTAATGCAACATACATAGCGCAAGCTACCTGTGCCACTGAAAAATGGGTGAAGGCAAGGCACTGTTATGTTATTATAGGGTAAATGAGGCTGGATTAACCAAGGGTGTGAGTGTGCTGACATCACCTAATTACTTGGTGGTAGAATTACAAGCGCTGTCTCTCCACTTCAGATTTTACAGTTAGATTAACTATTACATACTACTGTGCTCTAAGACAAGCACTTTGGTGTCAGTAAAAATAAACACGAGCCTTTTTTGACCCAGTAAAGCTCTAATTACAACACAAAGCGAAAATGTGTATTTTTTCTTGCTAAGGATAATGTCATAGGGTAATTTTAGGACTGGAAACTGAGTCAGGAAGAAATCCTCAAACGGAGGTGTCATAGGCTACAGAACTATTTTTTGTGGTATTCTGGCCGCAGAGCAGTCCTTTGGGGTAATGTTGTAGTTGCTCAGCATTGCTGAAAACAGAAAAATCCCATTCTCTTCTTCTACACCTTCCTTGAGGCATGGGCCTCACAATTTACCTTCTTTTGGCTTTGGTATCTGTCAACCCCCCTAGTGAGTCAAAATCTGACTCACTAACCTGTCAAGAAGACTAGATAGTTTTCTGTAGGTTAGTGAGTTGAGTTGACTCAGATGGGAGCAACTGAACACCAGAACATGCACAAGGGTGAGGAGAGGACCTCAGAAGAGGGCAGGAGAAAGAGAGATCTTCCCCCTTGCAGCTGCAAGGTATTGCATCAGTTCAGTTGTTTGTTAAACCACACTTTGGAAGAAGGTGGTAAAGGCCACTCACTTTGGATATTTAGAAGTAGATCAAGGAGCTGTTGAAATGACTACTGGGACATTTGGTTTCCCATAGTGTCAATATTAGTTTTATTCCTCTTTTCTGCCTCCCTATCTACAGACCACTTGACTGGGGCAGTGTCCCTGTTAACATCCACCCATTATCTTTTCCCATCATCTTTATATAAGTCCTTAAAGCCTGTTAACCTGTTTATTTTGCAAACTTTTTTAAATTAGCCAGCTCTTTGTTGACTGCCATCGACATAATTATACTGGAACTCTTGCTCCTGTTTACCTGAGTATTTGGGTCTCTGGGGCAAAATCTTACCATTTCATTTTATTTTGTAGAGTGCTCTTTGCCTAGTTAAACAGTTTAACAACTTCCATGTGCTTTTAGAGAGAAGAGAAAGACTCAAATCAGATAGTATCCCACTATCAATCCCATAAACTATATAGAGGAAAGTATGCATTACTAAGTAAATAAAGGTGAACTATATATCAGAACATCAGAGTGAATTACTGGAGTCAAAATGTGCTTAATCCAAACTCAATTACTCTCTGGTTAAAAATAAAATACTAAAACAATGCTGATTTTAAAAATATCTGTGATTCCTAGAAGGGCCCCATTGGAACAACTAACCCTTTTTCATTATTTTTTCTGTTTCTAGCTAGCTCTTACATTGTTGGGGTTTTTTTCACTCCAGAAACAGCAACTTTACAGCCAGTATATATCTTACACTAATGATGTTTGATTTAGAAATATATCTACAGATGTTAAATTAATCTAGTCAGATTTCAGTTACCTTTGAGACGTAGCTACAGTGTTTTCTTGTGGAATGTATTCACATTTTATTTGTCACTGTGGTTCATGAAAGTCAGGCTGTCTTTTGATAAATTACGGCTGATTTCACGCTTTTCTCAGATATCCACTCATGTCTATAAATTTGAAAGATGTGTATTGTACTACTGGAGAATGTACTTTGAAATCAGTTTTAGCTTTGGCTGCTAATCATATGACCCTGCTTTCGCCTTCCGTAAATAAGTTAAATAGTGACCAACGGGCCCGAGTCCAGCAAGGCTGATTACTAAACAGCTTCCAGGTAGAGCTACTCCTTAGTGAAGTGACAAAGCCTACACTAAAAAAGATGTTTGATAATGTGAATGTATGAAAATCTTTACTGAATGCTTCTTGCAATATACATCTCTTTGCAGGTTTCTGAATTTAGATAGCTGAACTGGATACCATTCCAGGCTGTACCTAGAGCACTAGTACCTGACAGAAGGTTTCTGATAAGCTTCTGGATACCAAAAAGATTTCTGAGCAAATAAGTTTGATACAGTAGTATACTAACTTATATAGTTTTTCCGTTCCTGATCTCAAGTCATATTAGGACTAGTGAGAATTAGGTAATTTAATTCTAAGGCTTTGTTGCTCCAGCAGAATTAAAACTTTCTTTAAAAAAGTGTTTATGTGCCTTAGGGGGAAAAAAAAAAAAACAACAACAAAAAAAAACCAACCCAAACCTTTATTCATGGAATTAATCACTGGGAGCAATGTGCTAAGTACACTGAGCCGTTCTTTTTGTGGAACATGAGGATCAAGCCTTGGTTCTTGGCAGCAACGTCCTTCATGCCGTGCATACTGTAACCCACTGTTGTTATTTTTTATTCATCACGGGAGAGCAGGGTGCTTTACAGCAAATGAAGGGACAGATCCTCCCGGAGAAGTCTGTGATACAGCAGGAAATGACACCCAGGAAGAGCTGGGGAGCACAAAGGTCACTATAAAGGTCATGATGAAAGCTTGACATGGCACATATGTTCTGCTAACACCACCTTGGACTTGGCATGCTTCGTTGATTTTTGTGGGTGGTATTCAGACTGAGGCTCAAGAATTGGAAGCTGGTACATAAAAAAAGGAAAATAACAGACTGCTGAGATGTACCAGATGCAGAGACATCGCAGAGGGAAGAAATTGAGACCTTCCATTTGTGCTTTGTTGACAGTGAAGAACTTTGAAGGAGTCTGCAGGCAGGACAGCTATCAACACTTCTGCCATTTTGTCTCTATTAGTACTAAGCAACCTGCCCATCCCATAACCCATGAGCAGGTTTTATCTCTTTTTTGGGGGTGCTCTTTAAAAAAAAAATGTTGGTATTATTTTTGCCTTTCCTCTTCACTGGTGTAGAAGAGTGAAAAAACACAGAAAGTTACTTTTAAAAATCCCCAACAAGCATCAAAATTACATTCTTGTCTTCCTCTTAGAATTGGGGCTTTTCAGCCTGGAGAAGAGAAGGCTGCATGGAAACCTCATAGCAGCCTTCCAGTATCTGAAGGGGGCCTATAGGGATGCTGGGGAGGGACTCTTCATTAGGGACTGTAGTGAGAGGACAAGGGGTAACGGGTTCAAACTTCAACAGGGGAAGTTTAGACTGGATATGAGGAAGAAATTCTTTCCTGTAAGGGTGGTGAGGCACTGGAATGAGTTGCCCAGGGAAGTTGTGAATGCTCCATTGCTGGCAGTGTTCAAGGCTGGATTGGACAGAGCCTTGGTTGGCATGGTTTAGTGTGAGGTGTCCCTGCCCCTGGCAGGGGGGCTGGAACTAGATGATCTTAAGGTCCCTTCCAACCCTAACTATTCTATGATTCTTATATCATTACCAAAAAGCATTAGTGGTCAACACAGCAAAGCCACAGCCTACGGGACAGTTGACGGAAGGTCAGTTCTCATGCATAACGACAAAGTTATAATCCCTGTCTCAGAGGTAACATATATGGATGCAAATATTTCTTCTATATATTCACCTTTTATTGGCATGCCTCTAAAAATTTGTGCCAGAACTTATAGAGAAAAAGGCAGAAGCAGAGAACACATTGCTTTATACTAACTTTCTAACATTAAATGGATTTAAAAAGTGTTGTTTTTCAAAAAAAAAGGAATAATAACTTATTACTAGCTTTACGAAGTGCAATCATTCGGTGTTAACAAAGTTAGCTTCTTGCCAGCATGCACAGAAACCTTGCACTGCTCGCACTCAGAAATGTATAGTCAGTGTATAGTTATCATCTTAAAATTGTTTTTAAGAATTCAGTCCTGCAGAAGACAGCAGAGCTCATCACAATGCTGACAGGATGTACTCATGAGCTGTTCAAGCCATTCCTCCAAGTATTAGCCAAAGTGAACTTAGCTATTGCAGTGTTTACAAGGACTGTATGTATGGAAATAAAACACCTTTTGTGTTTAACTCAAGGCAAAACACATCCTCAGACCCCACATGAGATGGTGCACACTGAAGCCCAAACAGATCTGTAAGGGATAGAGAAGATGTTGGTACTAAAAAGAAAGAAATGGAAAAGTTGTCCATGAGAATAAGCATTTCTTGCTTTAGCAGTTCAGGATATACCAAGGTGCTTCTGACGCTAGGAAAAATTACTATTAAAAAATCCCCAAACATTAAAACTGATGCACAGTAAGTATTGTAGAGATTTCAGGCACGATGACAAGGCAGGAGTTTGATTCAACAGGTCGTATTTTAGAATGACTTTTTAACATTCAACTATTTACATGACTTCCTTGCAAGCACCATCTACATGAAATGAAGATGGGTGTTCACCTTCCAAAATTATATTCAGATTTGCTGGAAAACACACCTGACTTGCAGATTTAATAGAACCAGTTTTCTCTCATTTACAAACATTTCTCCTTGCATTTGTCTTACAAGATTACTAAAACACAAATAGGTGACTTCCTTCCCATAACATAATAGTAATAAGTAATACATAATAAGATTTTGTCTCTACCAGTAACAAAGAATACCCTTCTCCATACTATTTAAACCCAAAAATGAAATATTTTCTGCTGAAATTACTCCCTGGTTGGAGCAAAATTTTGCAGGACCCTCTTCTGAGAACTTCCTCAAAAGCACACAAAGCTTTATGGCACAGGCAGCAGAATCTGAGCAACTTAGTCAAAGTCACTAAAGTAAACCTGAAATCTAGTTCTAGAAAAACTATAAAGTAGTGTTCTACAATGCTCTGTGAATAGTTTTGTATTACCAGCAGCTGGTTTATAATAGTAACAGAACAATTGTGCCATCCTCTAAAATAAAGATTCTATCATAACAAAAATATTTGCATGAAGTAAACGGACATTGAGTAACTGTGGACTTTCATACCAGTGATTACGTTGCATCAAGCCACGTTGAAAACAAGGTGGAGAGACTAGAAACAACCCAGACATAAACTGACTTACAGCCTTTTTTCCATCCCACTGCTAATAAGAACATCCATTTGTCCTTTGAACAAAGACAAAAAGACATTTCTACTACCAAAAAAAAAAAAAAAAACAAACCCACACTCCCCCATCCCAAATAAACACATTCTTTCCTATTCCTGATCCATCTGACTGGTTCTCCAAGCTTTGTGGTTTTTATTCATGAGAACAGTCTCATGAAAGAGAAGGCAAAGTGGGGAGTTTCTTTCCTTCTCCTGAGCTGTTTTGGTCCTTTAAGAACCACCATTAATCATTTGGATATCATCTTGTGGTGTTTTCAAGTGACTGTCAGGCTGCTTACTAAATACCTGTTGCATAGGCTATCGCATGCCACTGGCCTATAGAAGGCATCGCCATAAGATCATTTAATGAGTATTCCTATGGAGATGAAGTGTTGGGAGTGCAACAGCATAGGTGGAGTTCTGCAGAGCTAGATAGTATTGCAGTGGTGTCACTGGCTCATGCTGGTTTAGTTAATTGATTTAAATAGCCGTTTATTTTAGCAAATGAATCTCTTGATTTTTCTTAGGCACTTCTGAGCCTTGCTCAGCAAATCATTATATAATACATATCCTGTATAAAAATAATGAAGTGTTCATGATCTGTGAAAAGATGATATATTTGGACCTAGAATGGTTGTTCTACTTGTGTTAGCCTGTATGAATATTCACTGCGTTCACTGGGAAAAATCAAACCCAATAAACTTCTACATTCTTCGTATTTTTATACAAGGTAGTATTTACTGATTGTGTAGCTAATAAAATGCTTGGGAACAAGCTGGAAAAATTAAGGACTTACTTTAGTAGGACTATTTCTATACATACACACGTTGTATGTGTGCCAGAAAACAAACAAAGCCTGATCTCCCACGCATCTTGTGTGATGGGAGCATCAGCTGGTCACCTCCTTTCCCCTAGTTTCTTTAGCTTCATAACCTTTATTTCAGGCCTATACTGAACAGTACTTTTCCAGCATCCATCATTTTGGGGTAAAATAGCTGATTTGTTCCTCTGCTCATGCTGCCTGCCCAGCTGGCTATTCACTTTTGCAGTGGTAAGAGACCATATCACTAGGCAAACACTGATCTGTGTTGGTTTTGACTATTCATTTGTCAGTTTTTACATAATTTGTGATGACTTGCTTTGTTTCAATCTAATATCCCTCTGGCAAATTTGGTTTAAGTCAAGTCAGACACTGGGGTCTACGTTGCTAGGTCCACATCATGTCACTGTTCACCTACCAGAACCAAGTCTAAATGCAAGAAACAGAAATATCCATCACCAAATGAGAAGCATATTCTTCTACTTGGGGCTGGTACAAATTACTGTAAAAGAAAGGCTGTACATGATTCAAAAAGTGCAAGTACTGCATCTAATAATTGCTTTCACCATTACTAATGTGCAAACTATAGCTTCTCTATTATTTTTGATACAATAACTCAAATCAACGAACATTTCATTGCATGTTGGGAAGGTTTATCTTTGTACATAGCACACTAAAAACTACAAATTTCTTACACAAATTTCTAATTTTAAGTCTTCTGATTTCTAAAGAGCACATAAGCTTGGTGTAAAGTCACAATTCATCTTTGCTCTTAATTCTAATTTGTATTTATGTTTATTTGTAGATACATAAGGCATTTTGCAGCGACATTATTTTCAAACTGTACAGCACTAATGGTTATTAATGATTCTAAAGAGAATGATAAACATCTGACCTCTAGCGGCAGCTATCTCACAAATAACTGTAGAGCATACTTGATGTGGAAGAAGTGAGGGACTTGGAAAGGGGGGGAAAAGTGGTTATAGAGGAAGCTGGAACTGTGAATTGGAGCCTTAACTTTCATTAGTTCATTTTTAGGTTTTAATTATCTTGTCTATCAAGGTCCCAGTTCAGAATCCAGGATATTCTTGTTTCTGAAACTTTCATTCTTGAATCTTTTTATTACTATGTTTAAGAAGTGTGTGCATGGCCTTCCAAAGAGAGGTTTTCCAAAAAGCAATACAGCAATATTCTAACAGGTCTTATATCTTCATATAGGAAGGTTTTGCTAAGTTTGTTGCTTTGGTTGTTCTCCCCCCCATGCCCACATTGTATTCAGTAAGCACATTTGGACCCTCAGACTTCATTCCTTCTCCTCAACTGACACATAACATTTCCCCAGTGAAAATGCATACTTCACTATCAGCACTCTGTACATCAAAGCTTTCATTCCTATTGGGCTAAAAATACAGAAGCTATTCCATAAACACAGGTCATAACCTTTCTAATCAAGTGGTTAATCCAAATATTAAATCCCCTCCATGAGAAACAACAGTCTTGTTTTTATCCCGCCTAGGATTAAATTTCAAAGTGCTGATTTACACAGACTTTCTCCTAAGCCAAAAACATTATCTGCAAGCTGAGGTTAAACTTACTTTTCACTACAGCCTTGTGAAGCCTTCAGTCCACTGATACAGTCTTTTTAACATGACGGCGGCAAATCTGCAGGAGGACTGGAGCAATAGCAGCTTCAAAGTTGAGCTGGAGTTACAATAACATACACTTACTTCCTGAAGTCAGAACGAAAATGAAATTAGGTACAACTTAAATAATTTTGTACATTAAAAACAAGACGACAGAGCCATGTGAAGATATGGTTTCTGTAAAAACAGCTGTGATAGCAAATATTTTAGCCCATTGATGTGACCAGAATAACTGGGACATAATGGGTATAAATTTGTGTTTTCCTTATGGCTGACAAGCAGTGATTTGAGAAGGGCATAACCAAGTACTATACTGTTTAAGTCTAATGTTTCTCATTAAAAAGTTAAATTATCATAGTTAAATTTAGACATCCTGTTATCATAGAATATAGAATGACAGAATAGTTTGGGTTGGAAGTGACCTTAAAGCTCATCTAGTTCCAGCCCCTCTGCCATGGGCAGTTACACCCTCCACTAGACCAGGTTGCTCAGTGTTTGAGCCACTCATATGTTTTCTATTTAAAAGAAAATTTTTATAATATTTTTCATCCAGAAGCCTCTGATATTTTCTTCTCTTCAGATTTTTCTTCTGTCTGTTGAGACTAACTTCAAATCTCTTTCCCAATCTTCAAGGTGTTTTGGCACAAGCCCAAGATACCCAATGTCTTGTCCTACACTAGATGTCAAAGTGAATTAACACCAAAATATACATGAATTTTAAGTGAACATAACTCAAGCATATATAATTTCTCTACGGACACTCATTTAGGAGTCAGCTGGCCATAATTACCTTAACTTAATTCATGCTCAAAGTGAATTAAACTGAACAGAACTAATGGTTTATCAACATGAAAGAGACACTGTACAATAAGCTTGATGTAAATTCACAATTCATCAGCTACTTTGCTCTGACTTCCCTTATGGAAATACAGCGTGCCCTCCAGGTGCTGCTCTATGAGGTAACTTAATTTTTTAGGGGAAAAAAGTGCTATGTATGGAAGTGTGGGCTGATTGATAGCAGATGCAGAATAATTGTATTTCAATGGTGCTACGTGTGGAAAGAAGGTCAGCGTGTATCGTTTGAGCAGTCAAAGCTTTTCTACCATTTTGTGACCATAATGGCACTTGCTATGCTATAGGGTCTATTTTGAACTGGAGTAAGCCAAACAGCATTTTTTGTGTTTCTATAGCAGAGGAACAGGCAGCAGATTAGTACAGAATAACTTGTGTATTGTTAATTCATATCTTTATTCACTGTTCAATAACTCCGCCATGTCTGAGTGTAGAGAAGCCGTAACCATTTCTGAACAAAAACATCCAAAACCAGTTACATACTTTAAATTTACACTCTCACCTGCCTTATCTTAACTTCAATGAGTACCTTGGTATTAATTTTCTCCTTAATGATTTCCCACATTTCATTATTCATTAGATTTATCAGCATTTTCTGTTAGCATAAACAAAGCGATGCAATAAGGAACATGGAGAACTATCCCTACTTGCAGTACTCCCCTTAAATTGAATCAGCATCATCAGGCAGTCTCTGACATTATTACCCAGTTATGAAAACATCCACAGCCCTGTTCATTCAGCCATTTCTGCTCATTTTTCCAGGCACAGACCATTTGCGCCGTAGCATGCCTTGTCAGATTTGGAGCCCTTCCAGTACCTGATGAGCATATTAACAGTGCTCCCATTCATAGACGAGAGCCTGCCAGTTCTATCTAATTTTAGTTAAGTTTCTATTTATAGCTAGATGGCTTCATTTTCCCCTGCGAAAGCCTTGCAACTGCAAGGCGCAGAGGGAATATATTTTTGTGCTGTTTTAGTTGGCACACAAAAAGTTCACGGTTGTAATTTACCTAAGTCCAAAATACTTTGCAGTCCACCCAAAGCAACAGCGATGCTCCTTGTAACAATTTACACCAAAAATATCCTGGCACTGCTGGCTGGTTTTTTTCTCAGTCCAGCGAGATGCTTCCTGTGTTGATAGTATTGGAGACCAAGGAGTCAGATGACAGTACAAAATCATAGTCTTTACTGAATATTACTGTATGCAGAAAGACTCCAAGGTCGAAAAGACGGGGGAGAGAGAAAGAATTCTTTGTGACATCTATAAGACAGGCCAGTTGAACTGAATTCTTTCTGCCTTGTTGCACTGTATAAGAAACAACATGTTAATAACATTAGGAATAATACCAACCTTTTCACCACAGTGTTTTGTGATTATTTGCTAACTTTGGAAGTCCCATTAAATGCCAAGAAATGTTACGCAAAGAGATTCTCTGCTGTAGACTTGGTGGTCAAATTTACATATATAGGTTGTTACAACTTAAACATTTCATTAATATACCAAGAATTTATGCTCCGCTATGTCTCTATGTACATATGCATACATGTATAGATATGAGAAACTGAGAGACAGCTAAGAGGAAATCAACATTACAGTTCATTTTATCTTTCACCAAACATGCATACGAAAAGCAAGCACTTCAAAGTGATTTCATTTAGAAACACATTGTTCAGATTATATATAGCCTAGTGCTGCAAAGTTGTATAATGGTCCTTGTGCAAACACAAGTTGGCCTCTTTCAGTTGAAAAGACACTTCACTACAAGTTTGATTATTTGTTCACAGTGTTGTTGACATGTCAGGAAGGTAGTTGAAAGAATAAATTTATTTCCTGTAAGTTGAAATTGGGGTTCATCTTACCTTGGAATTTCAAAAGTAATTCTGATTTTGGTAGAGGGAGGATCAAAGCACAGAGTTTCAGTCCAGTTTTGGCTTCTAAACTTCCAAAGATGATAGTGTCTACTCTTGTGTCTATACAGGCTTCCAATATTGGTAATATATGTCTCCCATGTTTGTAAGTGGTGCCTGCAGGCGTTGTTTAGTGTTTTTCTGATGTTGTATTGTACTCATGTAGAATATATATTCTAATCATCCCTCATTCTTGCTCCAATAGCCATGCAGAGTTTGGAACAGATGCAACTATGAGAGTCACAAGAAGTCAGAAAATAATCTTCATACTCATCAATCTTAACTGTGTTTTGATTCCTAGATAATATGTGGATCACAAAAAAAGAGAGGCATTGAACCAGCAGAGATTTTGGTTCAGCTGAAATTTGTATTCAGCCTGTCTGGGGTGATGCCGAGGCAGAGCTGAACTGGAACTGAACCAGAAAAGTACCTGAAGAAAGAAATAATGGTGTAATTCTGTGCCTATTGTGGTTCACAGGACAAAAATTAATTTCTTCACTATTAATTTCTAGCTAACTGCTCCACAGGATTAAGTCCATGCCTGCCAATCCAGAGGTCATGGGCTGGCAAAGGACTGTAATTTCTCTAACTTTCAGAGGTAGAAATGTGCTTTAGCTGCATGGTTGTCTCAGTAAGACTATTTGCCTCCCTCCCTCCTCCTCCAGCTGAACACAGATGTTCCAGAAAAAGAACTGGTTTAGACGTGACTGCAGATAAAATCTACAGCGTTGCCTAATGAGAATTGCAGGTAAAGCTGTAACATAGCTTTTAAAGAGCCCTAGATTGACAAATATTTATGTTAGCTCGAGCATGGTTTGTGGTGGATGAGGATGCTCCTTGTGTGTTATTGGCAGGGTGATATTGAGAAATCCTTGCAGCTGTGGGTGTATTTCTTTCTGTTTTTTTCAGGGATGTAGAAACAGAGGCGATACAGCATGTGGAGGTGACAGCATCAGCTGAGGGCCATGAGTCCAGAGGGTTTTAAGCTCCTGTGTCACTGGCAGACCTAAACATCTGTGTGGTGGGTAAAACACATACACATGTGCTTGAGCAGCCTGTGGCTGGAATCGTACCTACGTCTCAGTGAAGTCTTCAGAATCTCAGATGGGACCAAGACGTAAGCAGTCCTTTTGCAAGGTGCCCACACTACAGGTTTCCCTTGCACAGTCTAACAAAACAGCCAGCACCTTGTGTTTTCCTAAGACCATTGCTACAGCTCCTCCAGCAGAAACCCACCCCTCCTCACAGCTCATGTGCTCTTCTGAAGGCCAATGCCTGGGCACATACCTTACCTCCCCCTCTGTAGGTAGCTGCAGTAGATTATTAACCCTGTTCTATAATCACAAATCAAGTTCATTTTTTTGTCATACTTATTTCCTAATGCTTTGATTTAGTCACTTCTGAGAACCTCCTCCAAGCACAGCAACTCACAGAAAACCCCACCACAATTTGAGAGGCTCGTCTTCCTGCACAGGCTGCCAAATCACTGTCCTTGCACCACATTGAGCTCTCTTATTTGCTTATCTTGGATTGCTTTGTGGTGTCTATTAAGCAAATTAATTATACTCTCCTTCTTGTTTGCATTACTGTATTTTACAAGTCTTTGCAGCCCTCCCAGAAAAAGCTGACACATTATTGCTGCTTCCATAAGTTGCACTTTCTTCCATGTTTTCTTGTGACTGATGGAGATTTTTCATCGTAAGATTCAGATCTAATGCAATTCTTCTTCATAAATGCCTCTAATTAAAACTAATTCATCATTGCTTGCTGCTGTAAACCCTATAAGAGAGAGTAAAATTGTATGTGGTGACCAGCCACAGAAGCTTCTCCTGCCAGCACCTGGAGAGTTGGGGCTGGGTTTTGCAGGCACAGAAAGGCAATGTCTCCATCCTTCTTGGATTTTATCTGGCATCAGTACTCCTACTCATCCCAGACATTTAGAGCATTAACGAGTTTAATTAAAGTGACTTTATGGAATGATTTTGAAATAATCACCCAATATAAAATTGGTGACTTTTTCGTACACCTGCGGTACTCAAACACCTTTATGGAGACGATGTGGCAGATAGTGAGACAGGGATTATAACTTCAGGGAAGGTTTCTATTTATGTGCTGAAAGAAGGCACTTTCCTCTGCAGCTAATATTTGCCTTTTCTATTTACTTTAAGATAAAGCAATTGCTGCCATCCTTCCTAACCCCTCTCTAACTCCTTACCTTTTAAGTCTATTCTAGTTAATTGGTCCCAAACCAGGAGTAGCAGAATCGTTCTACAGAGTTTTGACTGATGCTGTTTCTGTAGGAAATTTAGACTTTTACAGTAATAACCTTCCACTCTCTTATGGCACACTTTTTCGTCTATAAATGCTAGCATCTATATCCAAAGTAAAAAATAATTTGGAATACTGGAAGGACCCATGCCTCTATGTCATGGAATCTTGACAGCTTTTAATTTCTTGCCAATCTTTTCATTTCCTTTTGCAAGTTCCTTGCTGCTGCAGTTTCCCTCTGCCAGTATGAGCCAAAGCAGTCGATGTTTGCCATTCTTCTATAATTCTTAGGACATTTTCTAATCAGTGACAGGCAACTGGCTGGCGGCTTTATCCATCCATCTTGTCTTTCTGAACTGGCCGCACTGCAGCTGGGCTTCCTGATTTGCCCAGACACTGTGTAGCTGCCCGAAAAGTTTTATCTCCCCACTCCGATGTCTCCTGTAAGCTCATCTTGGGAAACTATCTGCTGTTGGTGGAAGTATTTTTAGGAAACATTCAGCCCTCATTTAAGATTATTTTGGTATTTTTTGGTGTTGTGAGGCTGTCAGAGTTCGTTCTCTTTAGCCCCAGCACTTCATCAGCTTTCAAACCTTGCATGTTATTACTACTGGGAAGGCTGATAAAGAATCAACCTGCACTTATTTATTTATTTAAGAGAAACCTGCTTATTTACAAAGAGCATACACAAAGTGCTGTTTTCCCCAGAACACCTCTCTGCTTCTGGCTTTTACCTTGGACACACTCACCTCAATGAAATAAGGACCTGACTCCCACATCTGCTGTCTGAGGCAGGAGGTCTATTAATGAGGCTTCAGCTGACAACCCACCCCAGTACTGCCACACTGATTTGCAGTGGGCATGGCGGCATCTACTACTTCAGCTTTCCATAAACAAAACGGATGAAAGTAGCTGCGGTGCCTACAAGTTTCAGTGAGGTTTGGGACTTCCTGAGGATCAAAGACACACTATTTGTATGCCTAGCCTCAAGCATAACAATTCATTACTGCTCTAAAATATGAGGCACGCTGGTGATGTGCAAACAACCACAGAGAGTTAAAAGATAGGACAAAAATTAACTGTGATGTTTACAAGGTGTTCAGTATCATGCTGCTGCACTTTGCTCATCATCCCAGAAGCAAGGTGCCCAGCTCAGCAGACTGCATGCTGGATGGGCTATTTGGAAATCAGGAACTTCTGTTCTCCCTGTGCAGCATTTCTGTCACTCACCTAACAGGCACACCATGCGTCTCTCTGCAGCCCCTTCCTTCTCATTGTCAAAGCCTGTCTTTTCCATTTTGCCCACCCTCTCTTCATGAAAGTGCATTGTCTTTTTAGATGAGAACATCAGTTCTGCGACTTTTTTCCCAACCAAACTCGTTATTCATTTTTCCATGAGCATCTAACTGTATCTTTCAAGGTTTCATGCTGCGTAATTCATTTGTGAATAAACTCTTCCCCTGAAAAGTTAAAATTAAACCAAGCAGCTTCCTGCTCACATCAAAGCCAATACAAATAGGCCTCCACCGGGAAGTGAAGAAAGCAGCCCTGCAACTCAGATTTTGGTGGGAGAGGAGCGCAAAGTTGAAACAGAAATATTTAGAAGTGCCAAAAGGGAAAGCAACTCTTCCTTCAAAGAGCAGCTTTATATTAAGTCTGTAACACTTGCTGCAAAAGGGTTGAAACTTTGTATAAAGGCAATATTGTACATGGAAAACATGTTAAATAAGTACCAAGGGAAGAAAGAAGATGTTAAGACAGATTTGTATTGGGGGCTGTGAGCTATAACTGAAGTTTCAAAGCTTTCTTTATAATTTCTACTGTCTTTTTTTACAGTAGAAATTATAAAGTATTTCAAAACTTTTAAACTATTTCCTTAAATAAGATTTCCTACTATTTTAGGTGGTTTTGCCGGGGAGCTCCACGTACGTCTCCCAGAATCCCAGATGAGCCTAGCACCTGAAGCTCCAACCCAGATTCCCAGTGTCTGGAAGTTGAAGAGACCTTATTCTGTATTTCTGATCCATTTGTAGATATTATACTTCCACAGCCCTGCTGTGATCACTGATGACCCGGTCTGATCTTTCTTCAGCCTCTCTTCAGATCTGGTTTATTTCAACTTGACGTACTATGTTAATCCAATATTTCATTTTTCATCCTTACCATCTTCAAAACACATGCTGCCAATTTTGACAGTGTTGAAACATCACCTTTCTCAGCAGCTCCCCTGTGTGCCTCCAAGTCCTCTCCACAAGTTCCCACATACTTCAATCTTCAGTGGACTTTTACACCTGCAAGTCAGTTACAGTGCTTCTAAAATCTCTTTTCCCCTGACTCTTTTTTCCATGACTCCCTTTGCACATTAGGAACTTCAAAGCTTCAACAGCTGCTGAAGATTGAATTGCAGGAGATCCTTCTGGCTCTTGCTTGGCTTGCAGAATCTCACACACTCGAGAGTTCAAATATTGTTTGAAACAAACTCTCAGCTTGAAGGCCAACTCAAATGGAGACATTTTAAGATAATATATACCCCATCACTGATGGTGTTCTGTTGAGCAGGAGGAACTTGCATTTAGAAGAACTCAGATTGGATTTATCAGGCTCAACTTCAGACTGTCTGCAGCATCAGATTTCTGTCTCCTGATGAAGCCAACTTCTTCCACTACAGGTTCCTTTTGGAATCCTCCCAGCTCAACCAACCATTTTTCCATCCTGATCATGTTGCACGTATGCAATCTCAGTTGCATTTTCGTCACTGCTTGAGTAACTCCCTGCATCCTCCCTTCCTCACGCTTTTAATTTTCCATTTTCTATATTCCCTCCCCTCCTTTAGGGGAAAGTGGACAAGTATCATCATATTGGCTTTCAACCTTGGCTCCCAGTACCTTTAGCCCACTTAGCATTTGATTTAACATCAAGCTGGACACATTTCAGATCATCAGTTATTGGATTAATGGATTATTAATCCATTAGTGCATATCCAGACCTCATCTGCTCTTCAGAAACTCGTTATTTAGTTAGGTTATGTTAGATAAGGTGAACTTAAAAATGATTAACTTAAGGGCTTCAATACATTCACTCTGCCGTTTAATCACGGTAGGAATGTAGGAAGAGACAGGTAGATTTTTCTAGTTTTTAATTTCTATTTTAAAAAAAATCCATTGGATTTTGTATTTTACAGCATATTGCTATGGATTTCTTATTATATGGTTTTGACTCATTTCACCATGCTTTAGTCTTCATGCCACACTGCTCATGGCAGGACAACTGCCATGAGAAAGATGAAATGGGCAAAATAAATAAGATGAAAAAGGCAAAATTTATTTGAATGCCTACGTTTTGATGAAACAATCACTATTCAGGGTTTTGTGGTTGTCATTTGGTTTCATTTGGTTGTTTTGAGGTCTCATCTTTGGATTAGTGTCTTGAAACAGGGATGAGTCAGTCTATGGTTCTGAACTTGTTTTGATACAGAAAAAAGTTCAGTCTGTATTTCCAAGCTGAGTTCCAGATGTTTTAAGATGAAGCCTTTTATTCTTCTACCCACACATGTGGAATCTTACTATTCCATATGAAAACAAACTTGAAGCAGCAGTAAAGATAAGTCTTTTACCTGTAGGCTGTCTCTTCATTTACTTTGATTTGTGTAATCACTATTGCAGTAAAAAGAGCTTCAGTTAATGAACAGGTATACTAATGGTTTTGTTTTGGGATGAGGCTTTTTGTTTTAAAAGCCTCCCCTCAGTGCAAGATGCAGCTATCTGTTTTGGTTTAAGAGTAGCTGATTAGGATCCTAATTCGATAATCTTCTGGAGGTCTCCTGATACAGCTATGGATGCAAGATTTCGCTCTACTGATCTAGCTGGGTATACATCAGCAACAGATACAAGAACGCAAGAAAAGTTTCGGCTATGACCATCACTTAGCAATGCATCAGTAGAGTGCGTGAGAGACAAAACACCATACGGATGTAAATCAAAGACCACTGTAAATAAAATGCGATTAATGGATTAATTTTTTGACCAAAGATGTAAGGCATGGTGATTTGATCCCCAATATAGAATCATAGAATAGTTAGGGTTGGAAAGGACCTTAAGATCATCTAGTTCCAACCCCCCTGCCAGGGGCAGGGACATCTCACACTAAACCATGTCGCCCAAGGCTCTGTCCAACCTGGCCTTGAAGACCACCAGCGATGGAGCATTCACAACTTCCCTGGGCAACCCATTCCAGTGCCTCACCACCCTCACAGGAAAGAATTTCTTCCTCATATCCAATCTAAACTTCCCCTGTTCAAGTTTGAACCTGTTACCCCTTGTCCTAGCAATACAGTTCCTCCCCAGCATCCTTATAGGCTCCCTTCAGATACTGGAAGGATGCTATGAGGTCTCCATGCAGCCTTCTCTTCTCCAGGCTGAAAAGCCCCAACTTGCTCAGCCTATCTTCATATGGGAGGCGCTCCAGTCCCCTCATCATCCTCTGGACTTGTTCCAACACTTCCATGTCCTTTTTATGTTGAGGACACCAGAACTGCACACACTACTCCACGTGAGGTCTCACAAGAGCAGAGTAGAGGGGCAGGATCACCTCCCTCGACCTGCTGGTCACGCCCCTTTTGATGCAGCCCAGGATACGGTTGGCTTTCTGGGCTGCCAGCGCACACTGCCGGCTCATGTTCATTTTTTCATTCACCAGCACCCCCAACTCCTTCTCCACAGGGCTGCTCTGTGGCATCACTGGCACTGGGACATATACATGACCTCCAACTTTTGAGAGCTCGCTAGAACTGTTTATTTCATTTCAGAAGCTGTTTTCCACAGCAGTTTGGACCACATGATCTCCAGAGGTGCCCTCTAACCCAGACTTTCCTGTGAATTACCTACAGGGCCTACAACTTCACATCAAGCAAACAGCTACAGTGCACAGGGGCACAGAGGGAGAAGGGGCCAGCTCAGGCTGGAGTGCTAGGATAGATTCAGAACAGAAATCAACAGGAAACTGCATTTCATTAAATGTTTATAGAACAGCGTGTCAAACATTGCTAACATGAGCAGAGCTCGTTTGGTTCTAAAGCATCAGTGAGACATTTCCTGGAAGTTGCCAAGCTACTTAAAGCCAAAGTATAATCTATTGCATTAGTGCTGTCATATCCATTAACTGTCAAATGTAGTTCCTGCTGAAACTTCAGCAATGCCTGGCTATTTAGAGCACAGGGAAATGTCTCTTCAATTAGGCAAATAACTCAACAGCTGATATACTAGGCATGTAAAGCAAGGGGAGATCAATGCATTTAGTTAACAGAAACTTTTTATGTAGAGTGTGCACAGACACTTGCTGGATAGTATTAGTTGAAAGACTTCTTAAGTGAAATTGAAGTCTAAATCACACAGTGTCTCTAGGAAGAGGCTTACATTTATTACAGATGCAAGAGTGAGAGATTGCATCGGCAGATTTATAAATATCAGTTTGCTTTTAATTAAACTTTTTGCTTGGCTCTGGAGTCTGCAGCATTTATTGCAGCTAGGGAATTGTGGTTTACTACAGCCCCTGGTTGAGATTAAGTACTCTATAGAGCCAGAAGAGTGTTTACAGACCTTCATTACTGATGCATGGGTGTTTTCTGCTTGTAGCTATGAAATAGAAAACTAAAGCTATATTTAGGAGCTTTTGGGGTTTTCCACATAAGCTGGATCTAGATTTGCCACCAAAAGAAGAAAGAACGTTTTCAGAGTTTAGAACTGATGAGCCGCCTCTCTTACTTATGGGCAGTGTGGTCTACATTTGAGTCTTTGGTTGCGTAGGAAACAAGAGGCTGTGTTCGCCTGAAACTGTTAAATCTAAAGCGACAGCAAGTGTAAAAGGTTCAGTTTCCTTGGCTGCTGTTTGAGAGTTAAACAGTATCTGACAGTTGGTACAAAATATCCCAGTCATGCTAAATAAAAACTTCATGTTTATGCCAGTAAACTCTCAGGAGTCATATACCCCTCAGATTTTGTGCCCTTAAACTTGTAGTAAGCCTTGGTACATAAGCATACAGTATTATCCCCGTTTACAGATAAAGACATCATGCGCCATTTTCCGCCGTGCTGCAGTATTTTGACCTTTATTTAAATATGCACAACACAGCCCAGCAAGAAGTGCCAAACAGTTTAAGCTATGACTTTATCTTTTCATTTTATGGTAAAATCTGAGTTATGTGTCCCACTGGAATGGTTATAATTGAGCATACAAATCAAGTGCATAGCCAAGAGGATCCTGGCAGGAGGAACAGAATCTGAGGAACATCCTCAGGACTCTCACGTAAGCCAAGTGCGTTATATTATAAGAGTAGTGAAACCTAATGCAAAAATTACTAACTAGCAAGAGAATTAACTACCCCTAGCAAGACTGCTTTCTGCTGGAAGTCTGCCTGTGGCCAAAGTGGGGGACCCACAGAAACACTGCAGCTTTGAGATTTACCTTAACCTTCACTTTAAACCACACCACTTAAAGCAAAGCAAACATATCAAAGACAAAACCTTCTAAATGAAAGCAAATTTAGTACTATGGCAACTTCTTGCTGCAACTCTCTCAAGCCAGTTCTCCTTACCATAAGAGAAGCCTTTTACAACTTTAAAGTGAAAAAGCCCCTTCATAAAATTAGACTCTGTCCTCCCAAGGGTCCATCCTCAGCTGAGATAAGAGTGCTACATCTGCTATGGTCATCCACATACGCCTCTCACTCTTACTGCTCTTTGAGCTACCAAGGGCACCGTGGTGCACTCAACAGAAAATATTTCTACTCTTTAATCATAATAGCTTGAGAAAAAGCTTCTCTTTCTGATCATTTTGAATCTGCCATTTCTAGGTCTCTCACTGCATGAGGCAGGATGCAGTTGTTCCCTGCTCACCTTTATCCACGTCAACAATCAAAGACTAAGCTGAGGATAACCACGTAGTAAATACGTAGGATCTTCTGACGAGTTAAATCAGCAAAACAACACTGGCTACAAAAAAGGAGGTAGCATGTTCATATTGTACGAGATCTTGCCATATGTCACATATAGCATATTCAAAACACACAAGAACTGATCAATTTAGATACTAGTCTTAAACACATGCTGTAGTGCTAATGTTTCCAGAAGATACCAGTTTTGATGTCAAGATAAACAGCACGTAACCAGAAATCACTGAGAAACTCAGTAATCAGCTGAAAACGGGAGAGGGATCTGGGGAGCACAGGGATCCCCCTGTTAGTGGGGAAGCACACACCCCCCCTTGTGGCAGAGTTACATCACTCACCCTTATTCAGACCCCGTTTTGGAGCAGAACTCGTATCTCAGGAGAAGACCCGCATCTGTGACTTCCTAGGGCAAAGCCCCAGGCATTGAGGAATGACACCTGGGCAAGGAACAGCAGCAGTGAAGCTGCGTGACAAACCTTCTGCAGACTATTTCCAACAATTATTTTCCTTGAAAGATGTTCTGTGTTGAAAACTAAAGAGGCGCTGCTAACTTTATAAACGCCTCTGGACTCAGGTAAACCAATCTGCCTGCAGAAGACCCCAGCAAGGCAGATTTCTGTTGGCCATCAGTTCTGATATCTATTTTACATCTCGTGAGAGTCCAGACTTCCAAAGAAAAGGTGCTTCAGGCATGGAGTAGAGGCCTGTGAAATTATAAAAGAGCATCTATTGCCCAGCATTTTTTAATCTTCTTTACTTTGGAAAGGGCTTACAGTGTGACCTGCATTAAGCAGCTGGGGAACTGGAGAGTGTGTGGCTCTGGAAGCTTTGAAGAGCAGGTAGGCTGCTATCTGGACTGTTGGGTGCCCTTCAATATAACAAACAAACAAATAGACAACCCACCCAGAACCGCATGCCATGAAAGCCTTGCTATAGCCCTGGGCTGTAACCAGAAGGGAGACAAATTTCTTTCCTCAGATAGAAAAATAATGATAATAAATCTGAGTAAAAGGGAGCATGCCAGAGCCTGTCTTATTAATGAAGGGAATGACACTGTAGCTGGAGAGGATTATGGCACTCACCTAGGAGGGTAAAATCTCCTCTTCCTGGCTTCAGTTTCAAGACCAAAGCCTCGGCAGTAGGTCTTGGCACAGGAATTATTTGTTGGCTGTAATTACAGCTTTCCTCCCTCTTGCCAGCTGCTTTGCTTTGCATCTTGATACAGAGCTTTTAATGCAGGCCGTGGTCCCACAGGTGACCCTATGCAGATCTGCCATTGTGCTTGTGTTATCCTGTTTGTGCTGCAAGGTCCCACATTATCCATCTGTAGAGTAAGGGCAGCGCCTGTGTTTTTGCTGTGTGCTACAGTTTTGGAATAATTGATGAACATATGTAAATAATGCTATGGAGTTGAATTATTTACAGCATTACTTTCCTCCTCACACTATCGTATCAATGGAATCAGGCTTAGCTTTTGCTCCACTTCTCTATGGAAGATCACCACAAATTATTCCCTTTCAGCACCATAAGCAGAGTTGCTCCGCAGGACATCATTAACCTAGGAAAGCACAGATCAGTGTCGCAGTAAGAGAAGGCACAAGAAAGAAAGCCTGTTCAGATGAATGTGGGATTCCTACCTGCCCTAATGAAATCTGTGTTTCTGGGGCTCTGTGTCTAAAATTCATTTAATTCACCAGTGGTATTTTGGGATTTCCTGCACGTGCTAAATCATAATAAAAGACATCCGCTGATGGCAAAACATCTCAGCTCAGTGGATTACAGGCTCCTCCCTGCCATTGGATAGGGCTGCCCAAGACAGCTGAAATCCACTTGAGATTGAAAAGGTGTGAGCAGTAAATAAACGGAAATCATGGATCACCATGTAGTGTTCAGCTCCCACACTTTGACCTCCTTTGGTCCCTTCTCTATTTTGTTAAGATCATATTTCTTTCTGTGCTGCCTGGCTTTACATCATAAATCTGTGGTGTGCATTAAGAATAACAGAGAAGGCACCGTGTAATACAAGGGGCTATAACTCCATCCCAGGCACTTGGAGGGAGTCGTAAATCAGCGCAGTGAAGCTTTAGCCAGGAGAAGCAGGGGCAAAGGCTGGGAAGGCAGCAGCAGCCTGGCCTTTGCCTGAGCATGGTAGCCAGCAGATCCCAGTCTTGCTCAGGCTGAGGTAAGCCCACTTGCCTTACTAAGGCTTCCTTCCTTACTGGGGCTGGGAGGAAACAGCCTTTCCCTCCCATGCTGCAGGGGAACGGCTCACCCCTGCCCTCCTCTCTGTTAGCAGAGAGCTGTGCCCAACACCCTGCACCCTCTGCCAGCAGGTATCCCCACAGGCTGCTCCAGCCCCTCCTGGGCTCCTGGCGCTCTCCCTCCCTCAGCCATCAGGCTAGCTAAATGAAGGTAGAAATTGTAAGCATCTAATGAGTAATGTATCTTCTGCATTCATGATGATTAAGAGCTTGGTCTGCAAGTAGCCCAGAGCACACGAAAGATGTTCCTAGGTTTCTCCAGGCTTGGAATGGTTTTTTGGGCAAAAGTGCACATTGCTACCTTTGGGGAAATACCCTGCTGCATGTGATGTGCAGCTGCAGGTTTGGGTATTGACAAGTTCAAGCAAAGCCTGTGCACTGCCCATGTCATGTACCGAGGTGTTTACCTCCACTTGGCATCATCTGAAAAACAGTCACCAAGTGTTTCTGTATAGTCAAACCTCTTCTTCTCTTCCAGCTGCAGATGCTGAGTGTGGCTCAAGTAGCAGGAGGCAGGAATACACCACCATCAGCTGAGGGTGGTTTCCTTTTGTATCTCCTTAAGCTTTACATGAGCAATGACCACTTCTTATTGTGTGATCACGTTCTTAACCAAACTCATGTAGATGTAGCTCCTCTGTTAGAAATTTGGGAACAGCTTGAGCTATGGATACACTACCTAGATAATCCCACCTCTTTTTCTTTCTTCTAATGTGAAAAATCTTCCAAGTGTGGAAAATTTCTGAGGGAGATTTTCCTACTTCTCATTTTGCTCAAATTTCAATAAAATTTGGGAATGCTAATTTCTTATTTTCTGTCAGCTAGCACTATATGATGAATGTCTGAAATGTAATGTATTTATGGCAATTCTTTTTGCTACAGTTAAAACTTAAACTTTGGAGAAGCTGCTGAAACACAGAGGGGAATGAAATGGAAACTAATTTGTCCAATCAAACTTCCAAACTCTCTGTTTTGATAAAATGGGGAAATAGAAGGTAAACCATGAAATCCTGGGCCATCAATAATTTTATTTTATCCACAGTAAATAGCAAAAAAAGGGTGAGGAAAAGAAAATATAAAGCAAAGATTAGGACATGTTGAAACGTCAGAGGAAAAAAAGGGTTTATGTTGTAACCATGGGCACGTATCACATGCCTCACCTCAGTGGAAGTCACTGGAATGAGCCAGCAAGCCAAGCCTAAATAAAAATAGAACCTCTGCGATTTCCAACCTGATTTCCAAACAGTCACTGCTGCAGCACCATTTGTGAAGCTTGCAGGGTAGCTTTCAACAGATGTAAGACAGACGGTACCAAATTCAGGTTAAAGCCAGAGAGAACAGAGTGCGTGTGTCCACAGGAGACTAAACTGCTCAGGAAGGACTGTAAAGACTGAGATTAGATTGAAACCTCCCAGGCCCTCAAGGGCTGCAAACTGTGTTTTACTCTTAACAGTTTCACCGACAATGAGATGTTTTCATCACCACAAGAGAGATGTTTGAGACCTGTCTTGCTGTGTGAAGGAAGGATTAAGCTGCCATTTTTCACAACAGGTAAACACCAATTTACCTCATCAGGAATCACTTTCTTTGCAGTTTAGATGTTGACATTGAGAAACACAGAAGAAAGGTACTTTTATTTGCGTTAATTCTAAGGGCATCAAGGGTTTCTTGCACGCTTCCAAGTATTAATTAAAACCGTATACTAATAGATAAACCACTGCACACTTTCAGCTGATTGAGAGACCTTTTTAACACACTAATGCCTTTGTCTGCATTGCAAAATCTCACTTGGGCTCCTTGAGGATGGAAGTGTTATTGTTTACATTAGCATATGCAAGCTGGACAGAGAAAAGCTCAAGTAACAGCCTCAGGCCCTGGCTGGAATACAAACATATGCCACATCAGGGAACTTAGTTACAATTTGGTTGTCTCTTAACCTGGTTACTCATATGGTTTTGATCTGTGTTGGAGACTAGACATGAACTGTATTCCACAACCAGACAAAAGCCTTTATACCACCAAATGCTTAGCATGACTGGTAATCATTACTGTTAATTGTAAAATAATTAGAAGTGCCAAAGTGTCTTAGGAACACAGACCTATTTAAAAATCAGTGTGTATTTAGGCCTTGTTTTTTTGATGTCTTTGTCTTGCTCTGTTAAACGGTGCTGGTACTGATATTTTTTTTTTTTGTGAGATTTGGACATCTAAGTCACTGAATCCCAGATCCTTGTAGACATCTTCACAGGCTCCCATCTCCCATAGTTTTTGTAGTGGAAGTTAATACCTGGGTACCTTCGCGGGTGGTTTTGAGCAATACAGCAATACAAATACCAATATAGCTTCAAAAAAAAACTCTTCTTCAAGTTTGGTGTGCTGCTCTTAGGACTGGGCCAAGTTTTACTCTTTCCCACTGATTCCACTTGCATCTGCATTGCAGCAACAAAGGTATCTGCAGCTCAGCTGCTCACAGTTCTGCAAAGTCCATGGTCCTGGAGGCTTTTTAGCAGAAGCCCAGATTTGCTTCCTTGATGCTGCCTTCATGAAACTCTTGCAATGCACAAGGAGAATAAACCAGGCAGACATGGCTGCATGCTACAGTGTTGCTGCAGGCAAGTGTATCTACAAGCCTGGAATAAAGGAGTTAGGCTGCGCTTCAGCCCAAACCTGAATACAACTTTGAGTTCAAGCACTATGGAAGACAGCTGAGGTTGTATTTAATGAGAGCTACAGGCTGTGCTTGAAGGCCCTGGAGCATATCCTGGGTGACCCGGGGAGGAAATCCCTCTCTGCCAGGAAGAGGCATGGCCATCTGTATGTCAGTGCAATTATACCAAAGGCCTGGCTGGGCTGGTGGCTCTAAGAGAGTGCATATGAGCAGACGTGCTCCTTAAGATGATCTTACACACAGTTAAACAGCCTTTCTCAGTGTGAGCTACACACTACCCCCTCCAAGTTGCACCTGTGTAAAATCAATGGCATCAGCAGGATGGGTGCAGCCAGACAGATTGCTGTCTACTTAGAACCAACATGCTTGTTAAGCCTCTGAATCTCCAGGGCAAATTGGAATTTTTCCTAGTAAATTTTTGTAAGGGCCATTCTTTTTGCTTCAAAAACTCTCCAAACATTACCAGCAGGTGGGGCACAATTTGGTGCATCCTGTTAGTGACTGGCCCCTTGTCCTGGGGTAGCAGTAGCAGTCATTTTTCTCCTTCTTAGCAGCTGGTGCAGTGCTGTGTTTTTGACTTTCGGCCCGGGAACAGCGCTGATAACATCGATGTCTTCAGTTGCTGCTCAGTAATGTTTACTCTGACCAAGGACTTTCTGAGCCTCATACTCTGCCAGGGAGGAGGGGAAGCCGGGAGGAAGCAGAGACAGGACACCTGATCCAAACTGGCCAAGGAGTTATTCCATACCACAGCATGTCATGCCCAGTAAATAACCTGGGGGCAGTTACCCAGAAGGGTTAGATCACTGCTGGGGTCAGGCTGGGTATCGGTCAGCGGGTGGTGAGCGGTTGTATTCTCTTCCCTTGTTATTTCCCTTATCATTATTATTATTGGTGGTAGCAGTAGTGGTTTGTGTTATACCTTAGTTACTGGACTGTTCTTATCTCAACCCATGGAAGTTACATTCTTTCAATTCTCATTTCCAGCCTTCCAGGAGTGGGAGGAGGAAGGGGGAGAGTGAGCGAAGGGCTGTATGCTACTGAGTTACCAGCTGGGCTTAAACCACAACACCCGTGTAGGTGGACTTCAGCTTTTGCACTTCCATTAAGGGTATTAATTAGTGTAGTAATTCAGACCAATGCAGACAGCTACAGGGGAGCCTCCCAGCAGAGCCAACATCTCTCATGCGGAGACTTGAAGATACAAACACTTCTTGGTGTCTGTAACTCTTGTAGCACTTTGACGTTGCTCCACTTTGCCTGCAGTGATGCAGCGTATACAGGTAGCTTCTTCTTCCCATCTGTCTGCCTGGTGGAAAAGTCAATTCAGTGCAAGATGCAGCACATTCCTGCTTGATGATAGTGCTGTTGTTTCAGTTGGTTTTTTTTTTTTCCCCCTAAGCATTTGTAGTTTTACCATGCAGCCTTGGTCAAATTCCAGTTTGTGTGAGCACCACCCTGTTTTTACCAGTCTTTTTTGCAGTTTTAATCAAATCTTCTAGCCTACCTTCCCACCTCCAATTTGCTGTTGCATTTCATGACAGAAATTACTTTATTTCGTCAGTAATCCTGATAACCATTATTCCCAGAATTGTTAAGCATTCATATTGTGAGAAATGCACAGTGTTAGTTACACAGTCCCCTCCAAACCCAACCAGATTTTAGCTACACCATCTCCAGGTCTGCTGTGCACAACCGCAGTCATGGTAATTACCAGTATGCTGAGACCTCCGATTCTCTGAATGGTGCATATTGTTTCACCACAGATAACTTTTGCTCGCATTTAATTTTGTTCTCAGTTAGTATTTGTGTTCCAGTAGGAGCACAACCCTGGGACTCAGTCTGGTGTGCGGAACCTTTCCAAGCACAAGGGAAGGCAGACATTCTTTACTTCCAGAGGAGCACCAGCTCTCTCTCTGCAACCACAAGTGCCACCGCTGCTTAGCAATATGCAGAGTGTGTTATGTCAAATTTGTACCAGCACAAACTGGTATGCCAGCTACGGTCTGAGTGCATTTTTGGATTCTCTCCCAGTACAGATCCCACTTTGTAATTTGGGCTTCCAGTGGAGTGCCTGGGAACTACTTCTGTGTTCAAGGTCTTCGCGCTCTCAAGAGCAACCATGGAGGAACAGCCTCCGCAGCTGGCATTTCACGGTACCTGTGCACAGTTGCAATGCTGGATTTTCACAAGTGGGGCTGGCAGCACAGCCTGTTGCTAGGATTGCCTAAAAACATTTACCTTTGCTTTAGTGTTTTCCAAATAAAGTCAAAGTTTTCATGCTGGGCTTCTGGTTTTAGAGAATATAGAGGTTTATTCGCATTAAAAATAAACTCTGCAAAATCCTAACAGCTTGAACAGGATCACAGAAGAAGAGGTATAATGCTTCATGCATCCACACAGCAGAGGTATAAGTTTTCACAATAGGGGCTTTAATGACAGGGGTCTGCTTGATGTCTTTTTTGTATCTTGTCTCAAAACACCACATACTTTCTCCAAGGCACAGAAGGGAAACTAACAACTGTAATCCTGGCCTCACAGAAGACCCTGTGCTCACTAATTTTCACCTGGTCTGTAATAAACAAAATGTACAGACTTCGTTCCAGCAAGATGTATTAAGCTTCTGCTCATCAATTACTGCTGCTGTTACACTAATAAAAAAAGATAAAAAGATTAGGATGACACAGATTATAGAAGTGTATATTATATTTATCAAGTTATATGTACTCATGATTATTCTTTTTCATCACACCTAATGTGTGCAACACAATGGTGCGTGACTTCAAGAAGTGATGTTGACTTGAGTTTTAAAAACCAGCTTGGTTTTCATCATGATTCCAGCAGCCCAAGCTACTACTTATGTTTTATTACGAACATTTTCAGGATATAATTCTGGAAAATATTTTGTACCATGGAGTTGTGCTTTAAAGTTTCTTTTGGAGTTCTCATTAACTATAATGACACCTACTGCTAAGGACAGACATGATTAACTGCAGGCTTGCACGCTGCTAAATATAGGCACATGTTTTTGCATTTACTGTAGATCCTAGCAAAGAAAACACTATGGATTTTTTTGGCCCTTTGTTTTAATGGGATTGCCAGAATGACTAGAATCTGAAAACTCACAGTTCATTACCAATAACAAAATGCTGACCCACGCAGAGCCAGAAGATTTTAAAATGACTTCAGAGACAAGACCTAACAGGCTGTTGTAGAACGTGGAGAGAGTTTTCCCTCTTTTCACCCCTTCCTCCCATACAGAACATTTGCTATGTATTTACTGGATATAAGACTAAGCTAAAAATTTCCAGACAATTTTGTACCCTGGAGAGGAGCAGGATGTTTTAAGCTACGTACAACACAATCACTACTCACACTCATCTAAGATGTTTCCACTGCAGCTGTGAGCCTGCACTTTCAGCAGAAGAAAGAGTTCGGAATCTGCAATGCATGTCCCACAGCCCCTGAGCATGGCCAGCGTGGTAAGTATCCTTACAGCAGTTTTAAATTAAGAGATCCTCTTTAAACAGCAAGAAGAATAGAGAAGATTAAAACCAGCCACAGTATCGCCTGTTCTCCTACGTTTTCAGACATGCAGCAATTTTCCCTCTCGTACCAACAGCCTTTATCCCTCTCTATGAACACGAGACAAATAACATTCCTAACCTTTCATTAAAGGTATTAACAAAAAGCCCTGTTTCGAGGTGTTGAATGACCCCAAATACCATTTCAGTCCAGACACATGTGGCATTTTTGGACCAGAAAAGCAATAAATACCCAGTTTTCCTGTCAAATGTATCATCTTTTTTTTTTTTTTTTTCATTTGCTTTCACCATGGATGTCACAGCTTGCCTAGCTACAGAGGGGAGAGTAATGCTTCCTACATGAGCAAGGCTTTATTTTAGGTAGCATATGTCTATAATGGACCTAATATTTTCTGTCCATGGTTCTCCAGGTGCAATTTGTACCTTAGATAGCAGAGAATTCTCTTATGGGTGCATTTAAATGAAATGAGCCTGCTTATGGGAAACTGAGGGACCAAAGCAATGTCTGGTTTTGCTTTTTTAAATCTGGTCCTTGATTTTCATTGTTACAGCTTTCTATTTGTAATATAAAGCTGACCTGCTGAAGAATGTTTTGTGACTTAATCTGGTCTTATTTGTAAAACACTGGAAGATTCCTGAGGGGGAGGTAAGGTTGAACAAAAACAGTGCATTATTAGTAAAATTTGTTTCATTCAAATTTAGATGTCCAGGAAGTATGAACATCTTGACTGCAAGTTCACAGTGGTTGTGGAATCATTTCCCATGATAACTTCATTCCACTCATATGAACCAGAAACAGAACAGATCAAGAGCAGACAAACTTTGAAATAAGCAAAATGTCTTTAATTCAATTTTGCACAATAAAGACTTTAAAAAGATAATTATTTTCCTGGAAGTTATTAAAAATAATACGAGACACTAAATGTAGAACTATTAGGGACAGGATAACAACGACTGTACATAGACTTACTTTGCTGGACTCAGAAGTGTATTTTAGCTCTTGTTTTTTCTGTGACTTAAGACAGTGATGTTGTTATGCTGCTTAGCAGGGAAGGCAGTAGGTTGTATAGTTATCTCCTGATTGGGGCAAAATCACTACCCTGAAACCACACAACCTACTACCTCATCCTGTTAGAGCATCAAGTGTGTCTTCTGAAGGGAAGCAACATTTCACCGTTTGCAAGTAATGCACTTTTTAGCCCACGCGTATTTTAGCCTTAAAAAGATCATAATTATATCCTGTTGGCACTTCCTCACAGTTCTACCTGGAAGTCAGTCAGAATTGGTAGGGTGACTCCAAAGACATAAGAACCACAGTGGCAAGCGCTGTCCCTCCAAATTAGCATTGTGTAATAAAAAAGCAAGTTAAATCAGGGTACCAAAGACTGATTAAAGGAAAACTCTTCACCAAGGGCTCAGGTATTTACCAGTTCCATGGCAGGATGCAAGCAACTGGAAGACATCATCACTGGTTTTTGTCCAACTCATCACTTCATATTTCCTCAAACATCCTATGCAAAGTGGATTTAAATAGCTGCTGAATGAAGAGTGGCATTTTCTGTTGAAAATGAACACATATGTCACAAAGTAAGGAAAATACATCAGCTATTTCTAAATGGCCACTCTCATGGCAGTCCATGAAAGCTGAGCATAGTGAGCCCATTGCAGGTTGGGCTTAGCTGTGTGCCCTGTCACACCCCACCTTCTCGGAGGAAATGACAAAAAGGAAATCATTTTTTAATTGTTACAGGAATCTAAACACTATAAGGGAATTTGTGTACTTTTGTAACCTTGCTATGAGAACCAAATGTAGCATGTAGACAAAGCCAGAGAACATGACAGTTGAAAAATATTTGCTTTGTCTTTTGAAGTTATATCCAGCGATGATATCACAGCCACTTCAGGAAAGACAGTAGATTGTATAGTTATCTGACAGGCAGGGCATAACCCTAAAACTATACAACCTACTACCTCACCCCAAAGGACAGTCAGACTCTGATCAGATGAAACAAAAGCTGTACTTCCAGACAGCTGGATTGCTTGGTGACAACCTAGAAGACAAAAAACTCTGGAGACAAATATTAACAGTCTTGAGTCTGAAACAGTTTGCTATATACCAGTCAACATTTTGCTTAATGAGCTCCAGATTCATGTTTGAAATGTTTAATAGATTTGCAACTTGTGAAGTCATGTCAGATACAAGATACACAAGGGGAAAGAGGATACAGCATTCATTTTTAATAAATATACTTTTGTACTTCCAGCTCTGACTTGACTGCATCTCATAAAACCAGTTCTGTCACTTCATGAAAAGCATCGCTATGAGTTAAGAGAGTGGATGCTGACTTCGAGGGATTGTTTAACATGCTTCTAGATATTTCTCTGTTATCCTAACATGGAAGAGCTGTGCTTCTCTAACTGAATTTCCTAAGCTCTGCATGGACAAATCTGTAAGACTGAACGAAGAATTTGTTAAGACTGTGTGGAAATGTTATGACCTACTTAAACAATATGCCACTCCTCAATGAACAGTAAGCAAGCTCTGAATCAATGACCAACTAAACGTACCCTGTGGTACTACAAAGATTTTGGTTAATATGACAAGTAAAATTGCCACTATAGTATAATCTAATGTCATGCATATGCTAGAATTTGAGGGGGTTGTTATTCCCCAGCAGCTGGTTTGATGGTCCACAACATTTCTCCTTTGAGGCAGAACTAAAGAAGTGAAAATAACAGAGATACCAGTCCACACTGTAATATAAATATTGCTTTAATAAATAAGTGAACTTTGAAAGCAAATACCCTAACTTAATCAGCTAACTTACTTTTTGTTAACAGTTAACTAAAGAAATTGCTAAATGATACATACATCAGCCACAGATAAACTAAAGTGATGTTTCACTATAAAGCAGATCTCACCCCAAAGGTTGTAGGTCACATTTCAGGGTAACTGAAGTAACCTGCCACTGCTTTCAGCATAATTGATATGGGGACCTAAAAAGAGAGGAATAAGAGAAACCACATACATATCAGTTTCATTTCACTGCATACTGAAACAGTTATAAAGTGAGTGAGAGCACATGGAAAAACAGAGAGCAGCATCTCTGTGCATTTTCTCTGGGAGAACCACACACAGGACCAGCTTTCCCATTCAGTTATTACTACCACAATTACACCATGGCTCATGGGACCTCAAGTTTGAAAGAGATAGGCAAGAGACAAAGTACCGTGAAGAAATAGGAAAGGTATTTTTTTAGATTGACTTAAATGCTAAGAGCATTGCAGAGACAGGCAGACAGATGTATTGGCTACTTCACCTTCAAGGAACAAACATACTTTTAAACGAAGCAGATAAGGAAGGAGAATGCAGATGTCTGACCCAATTAGATATCTGTGTTAATCTATAAAAGGCAATATTATACCATAAGTTTCAAAGAACACTTCAGTTGTGAACTAAGACCACATGTAGAAAGAGGTCACTGGTTGCTGTGAGCTGTACATGGCTCTTATTTGTTGCACAAAACAGGAACAGCACAACTCTGTCCATTCTGAGACTACTGTAATGGAGGAGATACCATACAACCCTGTATTTCACATCCTGTAACATCAATGCCTTCGTGGGCCAAAAAAATATACATTAAAATATTCTTTCTACCCTACACAGAAGGAATAGCATGAGAGATTTCAACATCTCATTAACATAAATTGGTAAAAACTGGTAGCAGAAGCCACTTTGTAACCATTATCGAAAGCAATATGGAAAGCTCTGTAGCAGAAAGCATGATAGTCTTCTCTGTGTACTTAAGTGTTTTAAATACCTAAATTTTCTTAGTGCCAGCTATTTTGCAAGGTCAATTATCTCTGAATAATCCTCTGAAAAATACCCAACCCTGTAACCCTTTTTTTTTAGATAAAATATTTAAAACCCAACATCTTCTGCAAGGTCCTACACCTGTGTCGGGGCAATCCCAAGCAGACCTGCAGGCTGGGCAGAGGATGGACTGAGAGCAGCCCTGTGGAGAAGGACTTGGGGGCGTTGGTTGATGAGAGCATGAGTTGACTTCAGTGTGCACTCACAGCCCAGAAAGCCAACTGTATCCTGGGCTGCGCCAAAAGGAGTGTGACCAGCAGGTCGAGCAGAGTGGATCCTGCCCCTCTGCTCTGCTCTCATGAGACTACACCCGCAGTCCTGCGTTCAGCTCTGGGGGCAACAACAGAAGAGGGATGTGGACCTGTTGGATCAAGTCTAGAGGAAGCCATAGAGATGAACAGAGGGCTGGAGCACCTCTGTTACAGAGACAGGCAAAGAGTTGGACTTGTTCAGCCTGGAGAAGAGAAGGCTCCGGCGATGCTTTACAGCAGCTTCCAGAACCTAAAGAGGGCCTACAAGAAATCTGGAGAGGGACTTTTTACAAGGGCATGTAGTGACAGAACAAGGGGGGATGGCTTTAAACTGACAGAGGGGAGATTTAGATTAGACATTAGGAAGAAATTCTTCACTGTGAGGGTGGTGAGGCACTAGCACAGGTTGCCCAGAGAAGCTGTGGCTGCCCCATCCCTGGCAGTACTCAGAGCCAGGTTGGATGGGGCTTTGAGTAACCTGATCTAGTGGAAGGTGTCCCTGCCTGTGGCAGGGGGTTGGAACTGGATGAGCCTTAAGGTCCCTCCCAGACCAAACCATTCTGTGACTATTATTCTTTATGCATTTGGTCGGAGATCTCAGTGTTTTCCCTAAGAGTCAAGAATCTGTATTGGAGTTTCAGTTAAAATCCTATGCCGTCAGTGTATCTTAGCAACGCAGGGTGGGTACCTTTGTATTGTGCAGTCACCTCACAGAAAGGTCTTTCAGCGTAAAATAAACCCTATGTTTATATAAATACATCAGTGTTACATAACATAATTGAAGGAAAGCTGTGTCTTGTGTGATTTACTTCAAAGTGAGAGTTTTGTACAGGCATTTGCTTCATAGTGGAAGAATAAAAACAATGCAACATTTCAGTGTAGCAACTCTTTATGATAAATGGTCCAGTGGAAACAGTTTGAAGGACCAATCTGGCATTAAAAGGATGCATTCACAGTAGCAAAAAGCCCAAACTACCCCACAGACCCAAACACCTCAAATAACTGGAAATTTTGGATGACCAACCCTACACTCACAGCTGATTCGAGTGACCCTAAGAGACAGAAGTGAAAATGCAGATCAGAACAATGGTAACGTTTTGGAAAGCCAGAATATGCCCTAGGCATTTACACTGCTTGCCTATCTTTAATATAACTTGACTTCACTTTTAAGTACTCTGCTAGGTGGGATATTGGAAAGTGTTCACCATTGCTGAAAAACTTTTGAGCTTTTATTAACCATTTCAAAAGGATTCTCTTATTTTCTGCAATGACAAGGATGTTGAGATTCTTTTCTCTATGTGCAGTTCTGACATAATGTTGCCTTAGTGTGCGTTTTCCCACAAAAATAAGAGTCATTTGTTAATTCAGAAAGATATTGAGATAATTATCTGTAAAGTACCATAAACTTTGTTTAATACTATTTTCTGTAAGATCTGAATTGTGGGCATTGGTAGTACTCATTAGCAGACGAAAATGGAAGAGAACATCCAACACCTAAAATTAGTCTTCTGCTCTCACAAGCTGTTATAAACTTATTTTAATTTACTAGATCACCAAACAAGGATGAACTTTAAAATACTTCATGAAAGAAAAATGCACGTTCATTTTCTTTCTATGAAAAAGACATGCATACAAAATAACTATCTGGCAAGACTTATGTTTCTAGTTTAATAACTGTTTAATATTAGGAAAAATATGACATTTCCATATTCCAACTCTCATTGCTCACCGAAAAATTTATTGGAACTGATGTTAATAAATACCTCAGCAGTCACTTTTAAAAAGGCAGAAGGCCAAGTCTGCTTTTTCTATGATGTAATAGGAAAGAGGACTGTTTTAAAGTAGGGCTCTTACATAATTAAAAGCCTTACTTATTAAGCATTTTGCAGTTTCAGAGCACCTTCCACCCAAAACCTCAAGATGATTTACAAACACAAAACCTCACTAGGCTCCCAGGAGGACGATAAGTGCGCCTGATGTATGCTCTAGGTAGTGCATCATGAGTACACCAGGGAAAGAGATGGCTCGGAGGCTAGCAGCAAGTTAGGGGTGCTCCCTAGCAAGGCTGAGGGTCTGGATACAGGTCAGACCAGCAGTTTCCAACACCTCTCCATAAAACGATTATCTTGTGGCTTCCAAAGTGACGTAAAGCCACCGTTCCTCTCTTACAGACTATTTGTTATTAAAAATGTCACAAACATTTGCTGGCAAGAGTTACTGTGGGATAAATGGCTGAGGACCTGCTATGGTGGATGTTGCAGCCATGGGAAGCTTTCTGACTGAATTCAACATGATCTGGATCAGGCAGGAAACTGAACTGCCGCATCATTCTTTCAAGGCAGAGTTGTGACAGAGCAGTACCATGGCAGGCAACTTTCCTAGAGATTTCAGGTAGAAATTATTTGGTGGAGGGAAGGATTCAGTTTCCTGGGATCTAGGTATGGCAAACTTCACACACAATGTTTTAAAATATATTTTTAACTAAATATAACAAAAAAATGACACACTGCCTTCAGATAGCCTTCATCCTTCAAGAAGTAAAAAGTATTCTACAAATACAGAATTTGTGACTCCTGTGAAGTATGACATATATTGTGATCATACCCATTACTTAAATACAGCTGCTTCTAAAATGGCAGAGACAGCTCTTTCCCCAGTTGTGAAAATTTACTGTAACTTAATAATACAGGGCAGATTCTGCCATAAATTTAGGCAGGCAGAATGGCAAATACTCACGGGACTGAACCTCCAGAGCTTTCTCCTACATTCGATGGAGATGCACAGGTTTTTCTAAAATTCAATTTAGTTAGGGTCCTGCTCAGACAGTTCCCTATACAAGTGTTTGTCCTTCTCAGTTGGCTGCACAAGAGCATTAGCCTGTGCACATTAACTTCTTAACATCTTTTAACTAGGCTTTAGTATAGCCATGCATAATCTTTCCAGCTACTTACTTCTCAGTTGAGTTGTGTTCACCCCAATGGGCTTTCTGTCCAGGTCTAAGGTGGCTGCGAGGTGTGACATGGATGGCTGCAAGAGCAGCAGCGGTGGTGGCACAAGGGACCCCTGCAGGGCTGTGTTCCTGAGCTCTCCAGGGCAGAAATGATGATTACCAGATCCTAATGCCCAGAAATCAGGTGAGGCCAGTGTCCAGGGGAGATGAAACCTGCGTGGAAATAGCAAATTGGCTGAGGGCGAGGTATGTCTTATGGAACACAAATCATAGAATCACAGAATGGTTAGGATTTAAAAGGACTTTAAGATCATCTAGTTCTAAGCCCCCTGCCATGGGCAGTACCCTTGCTATCTTGCCATATGTAAAAGCAAAACTGCAAGGGATGGATTATCTGGGAGATGGGTGTCTGCAGTAAAAGCAGATGAAGCTATGGTAAATTATTTCTTGTTAAGGAAACAGCTAAGACAATGTCAGTTTTATTTTCTCTTGCCAGAGATAGCAAGAATGAAAGGGGCATATAACACCTTTCTTATAGTAAGCATTCCCTAAACATTCATAATTTATCTGCATGTTCTAACGCAGATTGTATTCATGCAGATGACACAAAAATGAAATATTAATGACACCACATCCTCCCTTCACCTTCCCTCCCCCACAAATATTCATTAATTTTAGGATGTTGAATATTGGACCTTATTTTTGGAAGAGCTGAAGTCACATAACCCAGCTGACATCACCCGGATTTGCTTAACATCTCTGAGCAAAAAATAGGACATTTAAGTCAAGCACCCTTATCTTTGATTTCATATGTGATGTCCATTCCTTAAAAATTGTGCATTTCCCACCTCCCCTTGAGCTCCATGAAAATAAAACCTGGGCACAATCACAGATGTAGAGAACAGTCAGAATCACAGTCTGATGGTCTCTCCAACTCAGCCGTCCCACAAGCTATTATTTGAGGAATGTTTATAAGCATTTTTGGATGGAAAAATACATTTACTACATAAAGAATCTTAAGTAAGCCATGTGACTTTTAAGTCAAGCGGATTTTCATTTTTAATACATGCAATTCATACAGTATCACACCTAACCTACATGATACCACTGACAGGAAGTGTTATTTATTTCAGTTCCTTATGTAAGCTAGGAAAATAACATTAAGCAGACTCACAAGATGATTGTGAAAACAATATTCATCTGACATCCTCCTTACTATTCTCAATCTCAAACCACAAACCCCCTTTTGGGAAAACTGAATTTTCAATCTGAAATGGATCTAAATCCATGGAAACTGTTTTCCTTCTTAAAACACATGCAATAAACCAGTATGTGCAAGTCCTAACTTAGTTAAGAACCAAGAGGGAATGCCTGTCAGGATATGTTCTAAGCCTCAATGAGAAACTGAAATCCGTTTTGCAGAAATGCAGCTGTGCCAATAATTCTAGTTGGTAGAAAAACATCTTCTGCCCTTTGCCCCATAAAGCTTTCATTTTAAATTTTAGACTTTAGTGAAATCAAGCAGCTGACAAGTAGGAGTGAGGAAATTAGTAGTCTGGGAACCAGGATTAGACCAAAGTTGTGAATTACCCAGAATTATAAGGATTTAGCCTAAAAATCTGCATTTACATCAATGCACACTTACATTTGCAGCACCAAAACCAGGATAAAGTTACTTGAATGCTAATGAACAATAAGCTTTGCATTATAGCAGACAAGCAAAATCCCTCCTTTATAAAACTGTTACATTTGTCGTGATCACTTTATACCCATAGCATTTGAAATCATGGATAGCATTATACGAAAACCTGGCATGAAATCACCAATCTATGTGGTATGTTTGTTTTAAAATATTGTTAAAAGCTTAAAATTCATTTCCATTTCAGAACAACGTTCTGAGGTCTGGACTGCATTTTGGCTCAAGCCACTGGGCTTGGTTCAACCTGACAGTCAAGAAGCAGAAGTTCACATACATTAACACAGAGAAAGTATTTGTACAGGCCTAGCAAACAAAAATTGCAGCAGGCTGTTTATTTCTGGTTACTTTTTCAGGGAAGGGGAGACCATAGAGCTGATCAAAGAAGCCCATTTGTAAGAGCAAGTATTTTCATTGACCCTGTTAGGCATTTTCATGTCCCTGGCTATGGCACACCAGGTGACAGTGAGAGGCTTCCTCCAACCAAGGGACAGCCTGCAGTGCCTGCCTCTTGAAGGTGCAGTGGCTCTCTGATTCATGTCCTGCCTGGTGTCCTCTTCCTCTGCTGTCCCTCTGGAGCCTGAGCCGGGCCCTGCCTCTTGCACGCCTCTAACTTCCAGGGACCTCCATGAATTTGCTGTTAACACCACTGCTAATTACGGAGATCCCTTTTTCCTTTTAGTTACTGTTTTCCTTTGGTTACCAGCAGATGATCTCTGTGCACAGTAACAGCTTTGTTACCACCCTTTGATATCGTCTCAAGTTGTGTTATAATTAAAAAAATATACGCATGCGCTTTAGTCACAATTACTTTGCCTCTGCTCTGATCAGCTGTTTTCTATTCAGAGTACTCCATGCCACAGGTGCAACAAAGACACCAAAAAGAAGTCTTACACACATACTTGCTGCATGAGCTTTTGAGATTACCAGCCTTATTAGCCGTCCAGTGCAGAGCCCAGCTTAAGATCCAGACCAAGCTTAAACACAAGCCCTAAAAAAGCAAGGGCTGGGGGGAGGGAACCACTGAAAATTGCCATTTTCACTGCAAGGGCCCAATTTGACCCCCAAGGGGGTTGAAGACTTTCTGGAGTGCCAGGGGTACCAGGCCAGTGACACCGACGGTGCTGGCACAGGAAGCGCTCCCCATGAACTACAGGTGAGGAGCTGGGGTGGCCACACACACAGCACTGCCTGTTTTGGCTCCCTCTGGACAACCTGACGTTTTCCCAGGTCACCAGGGCTCTCCACAGAATTACAGTAGCTCAAGTCTTTTTACCTGAGACTAAAGCTTTCAGTAGTTAAACATTGATTAATGGTCTTACAGCAGGCTTCCGGGGGTAGAGAGTAAGCAGATCTTTGCCAGAGCTCGACTGTGTGTTAGATGCTTTGTGTCCATTATTCATGATGCTGTTGCTACAGGCCCTAATTTTACATAAATGAAAGTCACAAGAGAACTGTTAGGATGAGCAACTATGAAAAGCACAGGAAGAGAGCGCCTCGTCAGTCAGTATTAAGTATTAAAGACACAGTTTAGTATTACATTTTCTGATTTTGAAAGCCTCTTGGGAGAGGAAATATGCAACACATTTCCTCTGAAGAGTGACAAGCTGAAACCTAAAATCTTGAAGATTGGTCTTTAAAATCAATTTTTTCATGTCCTCTGCACAATTCCATTCCAATTCCCCACATATGAAAAATACATAACCTCTTACCTCAAAATTCATATGCCCTATAGCTCCTTTTTGCTCCTTTTTAAAAACTGCTATAATTTTATCTTAGCTATCCTGTAAGCTATTGTTCTATGCCTGCTCCCGGATGCTGGAAGAATTCAGCCTTTACAAATTGCCTGGCAAGCAGCGTATTATACCTTCTGTGCTGATAGTAACATGCACACTAATAGTACCAACCCAGCCATACAGCAAGCAGATTTGGCACAACTGGAATAATTAATTCCCCTTCCCTTATCAACATAAAAAATAGATTCATATAAAAATACCTACTTTTCTATCTCACAGCATTTATAGCAAACATATATATATAGCAAACACATATTTACAGAAAACATACTGGCCAGTATTTCAACATTTTCCTGTAGGAGAAATGACTTTAAAATTAAGCTTCAGGCCCAGAATCCAAGATGTGTAAATTAGTATACACTTCACAAGATATATTGTTGTTGTGAAAGTAGGTCATGCATTTAAGGCATTTCTAGACTGTTTCTGGATGTAAATATTCTGAAAACATTCTTGTGTGTGTAGAATAATTTTTTTTTTTTTTTTAAATCAGATTTCATTTTCTAAGGACAGTAAAGGAATGGCTATTTCTAAGACTCCTCATAGGTTAATAAGTAATTCTTTGCAACATTTTATAACTTTATGTAGCGTATACTCAGTTCCTAAGGGAATTGCGTGTTTGAAGCACACCACAAAAAAGTTGATACAGTAGGAGAAGTTGATGGGTGAAGATCATACTCTGCAGACATAGGGATCCTGACTAAATGATATAATGAAACTTTCAAATATTTACTATCCTGTGTTATTTAGGGACACTTGGACTTTCCCCAAGACTGGTGTTGGGTATTTGTTCACCTGGCTATAAGCAAGTTATTCCATGAGCAAAGTTAGTGGGGATGGGGGAAAGGAAAGAGGGAGAAAGTAAAAAAGGAAGAGAGTCAACGTGTTTGTAATAGGAATTGAGTTTCCAGGCCAAAATGTCTCTCAAGAGAATCTAACAAACCCAAGGAAATGAAAATCAGCACTACTATCAATTTATCCACTAGGTGTCACAAAATAATCGCACAACCAGATGAAAAGCAATTATACCTAAAATGTGTCAGTGTACTACATCAATGAAGTGCTGCTTTGAAACGAAATCTGTTATAAGAGCAGATGCAGGAAAATGTCATGAATCTCATGAATACACATACTGTCAGGAGTGTATGGGAACCTGAGCCATGACACACAAAAGCTGTTGCTAACCACGGTGTATGTCATGTAATGGATTCACATACAAGCGTATAAATGTTCCCTTAAAAAAAATGTCTTCCTAAATCCTAAAAGCAGTATTACTAGTTCTCAGAATCACAAGTCGTATGCTTCTTGCTTTTTAATGCTCCAGCTACTGAACTAATGCATTATGTTAGATTCTCTACAAATACATGAAAATCCCTCACAACTACAGGGAAAATGCTGGAAAGAAAATAAGTTCTGAAGGTTAAAATGTATGATGAAAGGAAGCAAAAAAATTATTAATATTATTATAAAATCACAACAAATGCCAAACAATGGAGTCTGCAATAAGATGCTGACAGACACTTCTTATTATCCAGCCTGCTCTTACAGAAGGATATATTATGAAAGTTAGGGTTGGAAAACTACCAAATTATTCTGTAGCCATTTTTCACGAGAAATTAACCTCTACATTGGAGGTATTTTTGATCTTCAATATTCCTGGACGATTCTACATTCATAATCACATGTACACCTGCACTCATCCAAAACACTGGCTGCAATAAAGGATCAAGACTGGGCTGTTGAAACAGGCGCTTTGGTTTCCAGAATGGTTTTTTAGTAACAGTAACTTTTCCACTGAGTTGCCTGAAAATTTTACAAGCCAAGTAGAATCATAGAATCATAGAATAGTTAGGGTTGGAAAGGACCTTAAGACCATCTAGTTCCAACCCCCCTGCCAGGGGCAGGGACACCTCACAGTAAACCATGCCACCCAAGGCTCTGTCCAACCCAGCCTTGAATGCTGCCAGGGATGGAGCATTCACAACTTCCCTGGGTAACCCATTCCAGTGCCTCACCACCCTTACAGGAAAGAATTTCTTCCTCATATCCAATCTAAACTTCCCCTGTTTAAGTTTGAACCCGTTACCCCTTGTCCTATCACTACAGTTCCTCATGAAGAGTCCCTCCCCAGCATCCCTATAGGCCCCCTTCAGATACTGGAAGGCTGCTATGAGGTCTCCACACAGCCTTCTCTTCTCCAGGCTGAACAGCCCCAACTTTCTCAGCCTATCTTCATATGGGAGGTGCTCCAGTCCCCTCATCATCCTCGTGGCCCTCCTCTGGACTTGTTCCAACAGTTCCATGTCCTTTTTATGTTGAGGACACCAGAACTGCACACAATACTCCAAGTGAGGTCTCACAAGAGCAGAGTAGAGGGGCAGGATCACCTCCCTTGACCTGCTGCTCACGCTCCCCTTGATGCAGCCCAGGATACGGTTGGCTTTCTGGGCTGCAAGCGCACACTGCCAGCTCATGTTCATTTGTTCATCAACCAAAACCCCCAGGTCCTTCTCTGCAGGACTGCTCTGTATCTCTTCTCTGCCCAACCTGGAGCTGTGCCTGGGATTGCTCCGATCCAGGTGGAGGACCTTGCACTTGTCATGGTTAAACTTCATCAGGTTGGCATCAGCCCACCTCACAAGTGTGTCAAGGTCCCTCTGGATGGCATTCCTTCCCTCCAATGTATCAAGCAAACCACACAGTTTGGTGTCATCGGCAAACTTGCTGAGGGTGCACTCAATCCCACTGTCCATGTCACTGACAAAGATGTTGAACCAGACCGATCCCAACACCGATCTCTGTGGGACACCACTCATTACTGGTCTCCAGCTGGATATTGAGCCATTGACCACAACTCTTTGCGTGCGGCCATCCAGCCAGTTCTTTATCCACCGAGTGGTCCACCTATCAAGTTGATGTCTCTCCAACTTAGAGACAAGGATGTCATGTGAGACAGTGTCAAACGCTTTGGACAAGTCCAGGTAGATGACATCAGCTGCTCTACCCCTGAGTTTCTCATTATCTGTACTCACACACAGATTCATAGAATTGTTAGGGTTGGAAGGGACCTTATAGATCACATAATCCATATAATGAAAAAATGGCAATCAATAGTATATGTAACATAAAATAGGCTGGTTAGATAAGAGGAAGAAACAGACCCTGGACTTTTTTTTGTCATATAAACATAACAGTAACAAGGTTAGATACACTCTGCTGACAAGTGTCATTTCGTAAAGCCAGCCTAAGCAATGTTAAAAACCCCTTCCCCCTTTTCAGAAATGCAGGTAAGGAACATATGCCTTAATACTGCACTGTATGTTTATACTGCATTTTCTATGTTTTATCAACATTGTAAAAGGCAAGCATTTTCAGGGTATAATTAAGCTCACATGATAAGGTTTGGACTTTTTATATAGTCCTTTTTTTTCTTAGATGTTTTTTCTAAATGTCAGAGCTGGCCAACAGTTACCAAAGCTTTGAAATTAATACTTTCTAACTTGGGGATCATAGGAAGGAAGCATTTGTTCCCTGCAATCTTCCCTCCTTTTATGAACAACTCAATTCAATACTTGTGATTACAGGAACACAAGCACAAAGCTGAGAAAGAAACACTGTTCTTTTGCTTCCAATACTAGGATAACTTTATTTGTATACAATAAAGGAGTCTGGTGGTTGTGAAAAATGCTTTCAAAAAAAGTGAAAAATATTCTCTGACATTCTCCCCACATCAAAACCATTATCTGACTTTGCAGAACCCTCCTATGCTCTCCATTTAAGCTGACAGAATTCAGAGCATCATGAAGTCAATGAGAATTTTGTTATCTGACTTCAGTGAAGCTGTGATTTCACTTCAGGCAGAACCATACAGAAGAAATGCTGAGGTAACTGTTCATTACATAAACCCCTGACTTGATGCCAAAAGGTGAATTGATCAGATGCACAGTATTATTAATTCCATTCTGATTTTTAACAGGTTGTTCCTTTTCACTATAATCTTTCAGTAGTCAAAGTCTGTACTATTGTTCTTGTTTTAGTTCTTGTTATGAAAGTATCAAAGAACCACAGAATAATTCATGCTGTAAGGGACCTCTGGAAGCATCAGACCCAACCTCTTGCTCAAACCAGGTCTTATTACATCAGGTTGCTCAGGCATGTATCCAACTGAATTTTGGACACCTCCAAGGATGGAGAATCCACAGTCTCACTGGGCAGCCGTCCCAGTGTTTGACCGTTCTTTGGTAAAAATATTTTCCTTGTATCTGACTGGAATTTCTCCTGTTCCAACTTGTGGCTATTGGCCCTCATTCTATTGCTGTGTGCTTCCGAGAAGAGCCGGGCTCCATCTTCTCCTTAGCCTGTGATCAGGTAGTTGCAGACAGCAATGAAGTCTCCCCTTTGCTTTTCTCTTTCCAGCCTGGACAGACCCAGCTCTCTCAGCTTCTTGCTTACCACATGTTCCAGCCCTGACTAGACTGGTGACCCTCCATGGGCTCATGCAAGTATGGTGGTATCTTTCTTGTACCAGGGTGCCCAAAACTGGACGTAATACTCTAAAAACAGTCTCACGAGTGATAAAATGAGGAGCATGACTTCTCTAGAGCTGCTGGCTGTAGTTTTGCTAACACAGTGGATGCAGTTGGCTCTTTGTCCAAAGGGCACAGTCAACTTGTGCACCAGGACTCCTAGATCTTTTTCTACAGAGCTGCTTCCTAGACAGTTGGTCACCCTCCTGCTTCATTATAATCTCACTGATGGCAGTATATACGTATATACACTATTTCTCAAATCATCAATATTAAAACCTTCCTCTTTTTTTAATTTTTATTTGAAAGCTTATCTAACCTAGGCCTCATTCAGCTTTGAAGCGCCATGAGTAAAACAGCTTAAGAACGTGAATGTACAGCAAATGTGCTTCCCATTAGCTCTTAATGCCATAAATCCAAAATCCTTGATACTAATGTTATAGCACAGCTTCCACTCATATCTTAAAGAAGTTTTAGACAAGATAGTAAGTCTCAAGAGCAGCACACAAGACAGTTTTGTGTAGGACAGGCTTTTAAATGTATGTGGTTAAGAGGTCCTGCCCTTGTGCACCAATTTCCCTTAAAATGGAGTAATTTTAAACTACATTAAGAACTATAATCATATTCTGCTATCATTTACTTCTTCATATCCTCTGCCACTAGAAAAAAGCTTGAAGAAAGACATCTGGCCCCAAGTGCACTATTCTGGGAAAGTTTCGATTTAGATGAGAATGTTAATGCTCATAACTACATGACTTTCCTTTTAAGCTTAATTCAATATGAATAACTAGTTCAACTTGGTTTCTACTCATTAGTGAGCACTTGGAAGGAACTGGTTAATCATTGTTTGCCATCTGAGTTGGAGAATCAACACTGTACAGAACCTTTTCTGTAGCCAATGTAAAACCACAATGCACAAAGAGCACTAAAGGAAAATCCTGTTTTCAGCTATGGGTTGTTTTTTTTTTCAGTGCACACTAAAATGGTAAATATCTTGTGGTTAACCCCCTCTCACTCTTTGACAACACTTTTTTCTGGACAGTGGTCTCTGTGGTACATACCACCTCATTTAGCAGTCCCTATGAAGATACAGCAATAGTGCTGTGGAGAAGCATTAGTGGTCTGTTCAGTAACAGCCTGCTCATGGAAAGACAGCCTATCAAACCACAAGGTCACCATTCAGAAGGAGGTCAGAAGGCTGCAGGCCACATACAAGATGCCACCTGTGGACTTTGCTGTAATTTACTTCGACAGAGCATAAACTTAGAGAAATATTAACAGCATCAGCAGTTTCAGCTCCTCCCCCACTTCTTTCTTCATATATGATCAGTAAAATGCTCCTATGCATTCCCATTGGACTTCCTGGCCAAAAATGAAGGCAGCCCCTCTCAGATATTTGCAGTTCTCTCAGAGAACCTCTGAATTTCCTAAACCTCTCCAGGCTTTTTTATTAGAACCAACTCTCAAGTTCTTCTATACATACAGGCCAGGAATTAAAATGCTGTATTGAGGCAAAGAAAAGCATTTGCCTCTTCACAGAAAAAGTGAAAATGAAAGGACAAAACTGGTTGGGTATCCATGCTACTTTCTGGCCTATCTTCCCCATCTGGTGACACTGACAAGAGCTGTGTCATAATTAGAAAGGAAAGGAAGATTTCATTTTTAGATTAGTTTTGGAATCCAGAATCCTCTTCAAAAACATGAGTTTTCTTCAAAATGAGGAAATATATATGCGAATGATGTAAAAACATTCCACTTAAACAGGGAAATATTGCTGAGAAAAGCCCTTTATAAACGGAGGTTTTATTAAAATATACATTCCTAACAAGTGGCAAAAATATCAGAAGAAATGCTGAGCATTAGAAAATCAATATTGCTAGGCTGCCTCTCCTACCAAGGATCTAGCACTGGGGACCATAATTCAGGTTATTAAAGTCTTTTTTCAAGGTTGATTCAAGTTCATTTTAGTAACATCAGCAGGGAACACTGGCTCCAATGATCTTAATATTAAGAGTGCTAAAGTCTGCAGTCTTCCAGTGGAAAAAAGTGTGTTCCTCTAGGCCTTCTTGCAAATGCAAAACTCACAGTGTATTCAATCATTAGAAAGGCCTTTCAGTGAATGGTATTTTTCCTTTAAAAAAACTCATAAAAAGAACACTAAGAAATAGTCCCTCTGACTTCGTTTTGCTCACATCATAAACTTTCCTCCCTTTCTTTGCACATCTCCTGGGGTATATGACAACTGGGCAGAATTCTGAGACCTGCAAATGGTTTGTAATTTGAGATAACTGGTAACCACAGAGGTCTTAAAAGGAGATCATTCAGTAAGCCTTTGGAGACTTCAGGGTTCAGGACCCAGTATTTTCTTATGTGCGCTGTGGGTCTTCCTGAGAGGACTTTTGGGAGTCCCCCTCTATTACAGCTTGCAGCAAGAGAAAGAGCAATTTAATGAGAACGCTTCACGGAAGAGCTGTACTGTCTTCCAAAAACTCAGTAAAAGAAGACTTTGGAACAAAAAAGAGCATAAGGAGGGAGTGAGAAAGGTCCTTTGGGTGTGCAGAAATTTGAGAGAGCAGGATTCATTTCCAAACTGTATCAAAAATTTCCTTCATGATCTTGGGCAAACACATGTGTCAGGTTTTCAGAAAAATAAAGTCAGTTCTCCTGGCTTCTTTAGATGAAGTAACCAGCCAGACTTTCAAAGGCAAACTGCAACCTGGTTGTTGGTCTCCCTGAAAACGTTACAAGATGAGCTGACCGATGCTGAATGCTTTTAAGTATCTGTCCTCAACCTTTGAGGCTATACATCCAAAAGTATTCACAACTGTGCTTCACTTCCACAACTGTAAAGTATTATGTTCCTGAATCTATGAGCTGAGGAGAATGATTTGTAACGTCCATGAACGAGCTTTGACAACCTTCAGATCATGTAAGTATGTAGACTGATACAGGGTATCTGTTTCCTGGGCACCCATCTCCCACTTCTGATTTTGAGAAGAAAGGAAGTGAGATTCTACAAAGCCTAAACTCATGATCATGAGATGCCACAGATGCCAGAGTAGGTTGCTGTAAGCTCTGTGGGAAGCTTGGCCTTCAGGTCAGTCATGGGAATGAGTAGGGCACTTTTCACTCCTTTCTTTGACTGAGACAAAGCTCCCCTCTAACATGTGTCTGTGTTGAGTTCAACTGTTTGCTATGCAGGTTATTATACAGCATCTCATTATAAAGCGGAAATATTTAGACCAAGATCTGATTTCCTTTCCTAAACTTGGCAATGCTTTAACAATAACAGAATACTTAACCCAACAATTCAGATTCCGATTCAGATCATCTTAATATATCTTCAAACTCCTAAAGGCGGCTTAAAATACTCTGCATCTACCATAAGGGTCTCCAGCTTGTTTTAAATTTAACTACAACATTTGGATGCATTAGGATTAATATACCCATGCTCAAGCCCAAACTCCTGCCACCCAGATCACCACTGGAGCATTCCCTCAGAAGGAACACAGTGTTTCTTGAATTTATTTTTGCAGAACGATGTGGAAACACTTTAATTCACTGCTCATTAGGGTGAGACTGGCACAGGTAAGGACCTGAAATAGCTGCAAAAATTCTCTCTTCCATCCCTCAGCTGGGTCCAGCAGAAGCTGCAAGTCAAAGGCCTTGCCAGCAGGAATTTCATACCAATTGACTCCACATTCTGCAGCTATTTTTCTACTAAATTATTATTTTTTGTAAAATTGATTTAAAAGACACATCAGGAGGATGTATCTGTAGTTTTCTGCAGACATGTAAGAGTAGACAGAAAGCAGATTACTAATGCTAAAGTATCATCACCCTTAAACTGGGCAGGAATCAAACACAACACAGCATAAGGTTTGGACAAATACTTTCAGTCTTTTTCTGTGCTAAGACACAGCTATATAGGGCTGTATTCTTTTAAACACAACCCAAGAGAGAGATAAGGAGTCTATGCACTGACATGAACATCTTTGGTGGAGGATCATGTATTTTTTATACACATTTTCCATAAAAATCAACAGCCTTTCTCTAGCATCCAACTCATTATCCACACTCCCCACATCACCACATCAACATTTCATTTGAAGTATCAGTGCTAGCATCCCATCAAAATTTAATAGCCGCTTTCTATAATTGAAGAGTATTAACTCTTGGTTTCACCTATGCTAAGGCTTAGCCTTCCCCTTCTTTTAAAATTCTAATGATATTAAAAACAAAATACCTTTCTACAGCGTGACTCAGAAATGCATAATATTCCTTTCTTCAACTCATGGTAAAGGAAACAGAAGCAAAGGCAAAAGAATTCTGTGTTCCAGTTTATAGATTTATACTGAATCTTGTGTGTCAAATGCACAGGGCTTTTAAGGAAAATGTCAACAACTGTAACAGTTACATAAGATATGGTTAGAAAAATATTTTGCAAGGTAAAATGACAGTTTCTGTCACTTGAGAAAATGATTTATACTTGAGTTTTAGAATGCAAGCAGCCAACATGTGACCTGACATTTACTAAAGGAAATCAAAGAGATGTTCAGCAAGATTACAAAAGGAAAATCGTCCTACACCAGCAGTTCCACTCTGTACTACAGAAAGATCTGTGTAGCCTTCCTCTCAACAATATGCAAAAAAATAGAAAGAGAGGTCACAATAACAACTCTCCCTTTTGGCATTTTGTGCCTTTGCTCAGTTTATAAAGTCCATCTGGTGCTATTTATGCTGGTCTTTTTGCATTGTGTCTCATGTTGTTCTTTATGGACCAGCATGATTCACATTAACTGCATGTTTTAAGTTACTCTGCAAGAGAATTTGATGGCTAAAACAGTGCATAAAGAATGCATAGCTCTTGATGTACACATCCCAAACACGACAGAACATAGCAAAAAGGACACCAAATGCAGGGATGTCCAAATAGGAAGGATGGCAGGTCTGATGAGCTGGCTTTCATTGCTGGCTCTATTATACACTACCTATATGACTTGAAACGATTACATGAGCCCTTTGGGGCTCAGTTTTATCACTTGTTAAATGGAGATCATAATTCCCTATCTTACATTCATTAATGGGTTCAATTCAATGCTAGGCAGATGGTCAATACAGATTTTATGCATCACTGAAGTAACATTTAACCTCAGAACTTAAATGGCATATAGCTTGTGCCAGTCTCTTAGCAGTCACTGTATAAATATTATACATCCACATTTCTGAAAATATTTGATAGGCATGAGTTGTTAGTAGTGCTGATTTTGCTTCCCTCAAGTTACAAATCTACAGGATGACAAATGTAAAAGAACATATTCTTTAATTGCAGTGCAAAATGGGTACTAGCACATCTTCTTGTAATGGTTAGAAATGACAAAGAGAAAATGGTACAACTCCTGCACTGAGTGTACTGTGATTTAAATGAATCCATTAAATGATTATTTTAAAGTCTCAGGAATGACCACTGATAATATCTGGAGGGATTTCAGCTTGGTGTTGGGAGAAGGGTTGTTTTTATTGGCCTCTGCCAAAAAAACCCCCTAATTCATGAATGTGACTGTCATTTACCTGTAGAAACACAACTCCAATTCAGCATAGTAATGAGTTTAAAGATGTATCTTAAAGATATTTATCAAGACATAAATACTTACTTTGCTTACTCTGACAATCAAACAGAAGAAAAAAGCTCTTTTCAAAACATCTTTTTCAAGGTTTCTGAGGACTATTTTTAAACTTTATTGCCAGAAGTAATCTACCATGAAGACCTAAGCACCAGCAAGAAATGAACCTCCAGTGTGATTGCTAAGCATACCTTGTCATTTCCTCTGCATAGATGACCACTCTTCACTTCTTTCATTTTCCAACTTGGTTCCCCACTATGCCATTCTTTCTGTTTCAAAAAATAAAGGTGAAAAAATGATAAAATGTATATGTTAGCATTATGAGGGGAAAAAGTGAGAAACAGTCACACAGATATCAAATGCAGGCCTTCCACATTTTTTTCTGCAGGTGAGGAATGTGCTTCAACAGAAGGCCAGTGTCCCACTTCAAACTTACTTTGAAAGCCTTAATCGAGGGTAAATGGGGCATGAATGGCACTTTGTAGAGGGATGACTTTACCCTCAGGGAAGCACTATGACTTCAGGTTTTGGAGACTATGCAATTTAGCTGCCGCAGACCTTGAAAGCTTCGAGTTAAAAAGGTCTCCTCTACTTTCATAGCCAACCAATCCTAAAGAAAAGTTACCAGATGAAAATATTTCAACCTTTACTCCTGTATATCAGCTTTGTTTTCAGTCCTTTAAAGGTGCTATACTGATTGGCAGCAGAAAGATTAGTTGTGCTCAGACTAATCAACAAAGTATGGACATCAATACATTACGTATCAATTATTCATAAAATGTAGTATTCAGCCATGTGGTCTCAGTAGCCAGTGATACTAACATTTTCTGATAATGTGTTTGTGTCAGTAATACCTCTGCGTGCCCTTTGTGATCACAGTGAAATACAGGAACCACTAATTGCATATGAAAGTATTTATAACTTGGTGAAATAACTTCTGTTTTCTTGTATTGTGATAGTCATAGAACTATGAGGAATGTGAAACAACACTTGACAAATTGTTTTGGGTCATCTCACAGAAGTGATGCTATGACTGTTCTCTGCCTATTCATCAGACGGAATACTAAATCTATTCCCGTCTTAGTGCTTCTAGTTTTCTACAGCTAATTCTGCTGATGGTTCCTGAAGAAAGGTTACTTTTCTCCATAATGACCTCAAAACTTGTATATATTCAACACCTCATCAAATATCCTTGGATTGCTTTCCTCCAACAAAAGACACCTCCCTTTTGGCATTTCCCAATTCGTACCAATGCTTATTCACTTCTTATTCCTACCCTCTCTTTCTGTGAAGCTGTGAAGATATCAATCATGTTAATGTTATGGCTTTTATAAGCTCCCACCTCTTTTTTTTTTTTTTAATTTATGTCCCAGACTGATTTTTTTTTTTTTTTTTTCCCTACCTATTTCAGTATTGCTCTTCCACTCCACAGGATACCTTTATGCTTTTCCCACATTTTCCCTTTGGCAAGATTTTCCCTCTCTTTTGTTGCTGCTTCCATAATTCACCAAAGTATTAGAATAGCCTGGCTTATTTTTCTCAAAGCCATCACCTCAGCACTGCTTTATTTTGCCTTAGTGATCACAGACCGGTTCCTCTTCTGCTCCTTTGGTGACATAATTCTTTGCTCACAATTCAACTTACTCTGAATGTGCTAGTACATCTGTGTACCATTCTGAACAGCTGAAATAATTTATTTTAAATTGTCACTCAGTTTATTAATAAAGAAGAAAAATGCATGTGTATATTTTTCCTTAAAGTAGAATATAGATACTGTACACAAAAATAATCTTCAACTTCAGTCAGACATGTGGCCAATGGGAACCCACAGGCAGAAAAAAGTCCAGACACAAGATGGGAAAGAAAAGCTACAGCTAAAGAAACTGTTCAAACATGACTGCCTTAAAGCTGTATAAAGAATGTGTTGATGCAGTGCTACACTGAGACTTTACAGGCATGGTTTTCAGACTATTCCATTATTACCGCAGACTACAACCCTGCAGGTGTTTAGATGTGAAAAACTTTACTCAGTCATGTCAGTGTTTTCATGATTGGATCTTAAATTCCTCCTCCAGAGAGTTAATAAGAAAACCCTCACTTTTAGATTTATCAGAGAAGAGCAGCAGTTGTCCAGATATACTTCTGCTGAAACATGAGAACATACAAGAAGCATCATATTAAACTTGTTCCTGTTTTATGAAATGCATTATGCCCATGCTTCAAGGACTTGAATACAGGATTCAAATTAATGATGTTATGTATAATTCTGAAATGGGGTATTACTGAACATCAGATATATTGCTTCCCAAGCAACAAATATGATCTTCCTTAGCAAGAGCTGTATTTTAACATTGTGAGTACAAGCAAAAAGAGAAGGCAAGCAGCACAAGCGTGTTAACTACAGTATTTGAGATAGCAAAGTGCTACAGCCTGAGAGTCAGTGAACTAATGATAATGCATATTTAGAACACAGACAAAAATTGTCCTTTGTGCTTAGTTTCTACACACTGAGATAGTTAAGCAAGTGTACATTTACTTTTAGCCAAATTCACAGAGATAGTCACTTCTCACTAATCTAATGCATCAAAAAAAGGGTTCTAGCAATAACCTCAAGGATTAATAAGCAAATCAATTTACCTGTTTTAGCTTAACCTGATTATATAATTTTGAAGGCCAATAGGATAAGCCACCTTTTTACAACAGCAGGTTTCAATACAACAGAATTGCTGATTTAACTCATGATTACCTAAAAGTAGTTCTTACACACGACAGTAGTGCAATGCAAAGCACCAAACATACAACTGACATATAATGTCCACTAAAATAGAAAAACCACAGTTCACTTTATAGCAATGCAAAATGTTTACTTAATGGCAAGAAAGGAGAAATTATACTTCTAATTAATTAAAACTCCCAAAAAATATGACTGACAGGAACCCTATTGTTGGGGTAGTTTTGACCACTTGAACAATAGCATGCAAGCATTTTCTTTAGGACTAGCCGCCAAGAGGAGAAGGTTTAAATCTACATTACCTCTTAGCTGACTTCCAGAAAGTGGAAGTCCATTGCCCCACTTCTACAAGAATTATTTCCTCCATGCAGCAAAACATTAGTAAGCTATAATTTACAGTTAGCCTTAACTAGACTACTATGCAAATTTTCACAGCCTTTACAGATTCTCTGTCCCTCCTCCTCTTCCCTGTACTGATCAGACTGCTGACCAACCTTTCTTGAGGAGTTTTAACATTTTTCCTCTCCAATATCCAAAGATCCCTGTGTACGACACCTGAGTCATGGACTGAAAATACTTGCTTTTCTATTGGAAAATCCAAGAACTGAAACTAGTGGCAAATTCCTATGAAGAATTAAAAGCGCTCGCTGAGTGATTCTCTTTAGGGAAATGTTTCCTTTTAGAAACACATTCACAATAGTAACACAGCTCATAGCAATTAGGTTTCAATAATGTATCACATGAAACTTCCAAAGAGTCACTTTCTTCCTGTCTTCCTGCAGAAAAAGTCTTGCTCCAACTAACTATTACTACTAATGCTAAAAAAAACTACTGAACTTACCCAATTAATAGCACTCCTGATATGCTCATTTCTGTTTCACATGGACTAAAGCATTTGTTCAGAGAGATGCACTGTTAAAAGACAACCTAACCCCAACTGGAAGTACAGGCCTATGCTGCCCACTACAGAAATATAACCCCTACCATCAGGACCAGGATAGTTTTATTCCTTTAAAATGGTTAATACTTGCTCTCTTGAAACAGGAATCGTATTTGACAAAAACTGATTTGAGTTCTAAATGGTCATTGAACAATCTAGTGTCTTCAGTGTTAGCTTCCTGCGTCTGATACTTTTATTTTTTAACTTCAAGGAACTTAATTCAACTTTAAAGAAAAGAATAATTAAATTATTCTCTTAAATAGACCTTGGAAAATTGTAACTCATTTCTGCTTCAGCTGTTCAGATAATCTTGGTGAAAGCAGAACATATGAAAAGCATAGAATAGTACTTGTGGTCAAAAGCATAGAATAGTATTTGTGGTCAAATGCAGTTACAGGACTGCCATTTCAGAGGTGAACCCTACTAAAATGCAGTGGATAAGGTTGAAGTAGGATCTCTATGAGGTTGCACCACTAATCTTACTTCAGGAAAGTGTTTGCTATGAATCTTTTTTTGGAATAATTTCATAACTGCCATAAGACATCCTAGGTGTGGTAATTACAACTATTTCATGTACCTGTAAGCTCTACAGCTTAACTGTGCAACTTTATTAGAACACTTCAATGCAAAATGCAAATTCATGTGACACAATGCTACTTCAACCAACAGCAAGTCCCTAAAACACCTGCAAAGACTAAAAGAATTGGGTTTATGCTGAAATAATGTGGAAACAATCAAGGCAAATCGAAACCATTATGCAAAGAAGCATTAAGACTAAGTTGGTTATTGATTGTATTTGAACAATCTTGCATTTACTGTCACTGAAGATGAATGCTTGCACAATTAGATCATTAGCAAATGGCTGGAATACATGTACTTAACTCCAGACATGCCTGGTGTTTGACAAGATGCACTGTGCATCTGTATGCTAAAATATGTTACTGTGAACCCAATCATACAAAGTGCAGGTTTTAGTGTAAGAATGTTATGGCCTATGGCAGTTATAGTCTAGGGTGATTTTCCACATGCAGGGTGACTAACCTGAATAAGCACAGCACTTTTGTCCATTTATTCCTTACGCATAGAACCACTTGGTTTTCTTCCATAACACTAATAGTCTACTAATCACTGCTGGAAACAAGACAGTAAGCCAGACAGACCCTTGGTCTGCTCCAGTGTCAATTCTTAAATTCTTCAGATTTTTAACTGAGGAGACTGTTTCTCAAGCTTTTGTTTAATACACATGGATACTGAAATTGCCCTACACTTCTAAGGCTGTAATTCACAATCAAATGCTGCCCCACAGTATGAACAGGGAGAACAACACTGCAGATGAGAGGTGCTGAAACAGAAGTACAGCTAATTCAGTTTCACCAGTGTCTCTCTGATTCACTGCAGCACATTTCACATTTAGTAGCTAACAGTGGCTACTGTTAGCCACTAATGTCTAGTGTTAGGATTCATTCCTTACTGAAAATTTCCACAGAAAAAGCTTTGGAAACAAAAATTAAACACAGACAATATCAACAGTGCATTGTGAAAACAATTATGAAAACTGTGAATGCAACAGCAGATGTGCCTGCTTACAGAAAATTCTCTCCACTTCATGATGTAACAGGTGCCATACAATTACCAGAAGGGTGTCTCCTGGACCCACCTGTGTGCAGCTAAGAACATGTTGCCAGCTTCTGGGTGAGAACATCACCGCTTTGCATCATCTTTGGACCTACTTGGGGGAGCAGTATACTTCGCTTGAGAGCTACGAGACGCAAACTTACTGCTGTCATGCAACATACGGCAAGGGCCTACAAGAAGCACTGACACACATGATTTTCAATGTGTTGGTCTGGAAAACAAAGCTAGGTAGCCAGAAAGTAAACGGCTCAGTGGGTATGCTAAGGTTTTGCTCCTGTGCTGAATCAGCAGTTGTATCTGATACTGCTTTTGATAGTTTCTTTTTTGTCTTTAACATAAAAGATACGTAACTTTCCAGGTAAACCCACATTCTGGAATGTGCTGAACAAATATTTCATACAAGGGGAAAAGTTTATATTAGAGTCATGTTGCTGTCAAATGATTTATTAGAACACAGACTCAAAACAGGCAAAAGCCCTAAGGAAGTGCTGTATCTTTCAAATAATTCAACTCTAAAAATTAAACCCTGTACATGAACAGGAAGATTGGGGTTTGGGAGGAAGGTGAGGAGCAGAGTTTTGTGTTTTCCACACATAAGTCAATACAATTCTCTGCAACAATAGCTGAAGAAGGAGCAGGCACTAAAGAAATCCACTTGAAGACACTACTAATGAGGTTACTTGTGTATCACAAAGTCTGGATTAGCTAATGAAACTTTCAAACTATCTAACTTGAAAAACAGAGTTTGGCAAAGTCCACTGACATCTGCCACAACTTTATTTAGCCTTCTACATTCCCTGGAGGTACTGAATACGAGTTGTTCTTGCAGTACCACACTAGAGCAACTGCAGACAGAAGGGAATGTAGACAAACATGCAAAGTGTTTAAAATAGGAAACACAGGCTCTGTGCTGGGGGCTAGTGTAACAGGTGTATATATATTGGAAGCTTATATTAATGAGGCTTCTGTTACACATGCACATGGCTGCTGGCAGCCTTTTCAGAAGTAGATGGGTATTTTGGTTAAAGTCAGACAGAGTAACCTCGTAGTAACCTCTAGTCTGGCTCACAGCCACTAGGGAGGACTCTGAAGGACTGTCCCTCGGTGCTGCATTGATTAGATTTCTTCCCATAATACATCCAGTGTTTTTGCTTGGTAAACCTTCCTAACAACTGAATCAAGAATAAAGAATGAGAGGGGAAATAAAAGCTGATCTCCATGTGAAAATGGGCCATAAAATTAACAAGGTTCTCAACATCAAGTAATTCTGCCTGCTCTATTGTGGCCAGAAAATCAGAGCCTGTAAAATACATAAGCAAGGAAGGAAAAAAAAAGCCAAACAAAAAAATCCAGAATTTATACATCATCAGAGTTGAATATTTACACACAAAACACCTAAGAAATCAAAAAGCTTGGTTCCCTACTAACAAGTAAATATTTCCTTGTCCATATATTGTACACATCCATGGTTTTGATAATTCTAATTTGGATACTAATTATGTTGTCAAATGCACATTTTTCACAATCTTTTATGGTGCTGTGTAAATGTTAACATATAAGTTTCCTAATTTCTCTGTCTTGCAGCATTGACAGTGCATAGAAAGCACTTTTACAGAAACAAGCCCAAAAGTAAAACACTCTTAAATAAAATGTGGATGGTAAACTGGGATATGCACACTGGGTGTATCATCCCAGAACACACTCTAATCTCAATGCTGGATACTGAAAGTGCACCACTGTCAGCTGGACTGTGTGGCTCATTTCAGTGAAGGCAGACTGAGCCTATCCAGTAGGAGACATTTTGAATGTACAATAACTTGCATGGAAAAGTGTCACATGAAAAAGAACTTGTAAATGCAAGGGTTCAGCACAAAAGTCTCTCAGCCTTGATGAATTCCTTAATGACTTTTCAGTCTTTTGTGGCATGCTAGTCTGCCTCCTCCAAAGCTAGCTGAAACTGTCTATGCCAAATGTTGGGCTGGTAGAAAACCAGGAACCTGCAAAGTTTGGTGGTGGATTACCAATATATTTGGTAATACAAGTTTGGTAGTGGATTGCCAATATATTTTGCTAGTATGATCTTTAGTTTCTAAAAAAGAAACCAAGCCCCAAGTCATTGCAATTGGAAAGACAACTGTAACACTGAATGTTCCAAATAACCAGCTCATTAAGAAAGGAACAACACTTTCTATCAATAATGAAACATCTAAGCTTTGAGTAAAAATTATAACACTCACGTACTAGGTGATTCATGTAAGAAAAACTATGATCTTTCTAACATAAACATAACCTACTAACAATTCTTAAAGTAGAAAGGATGAATAGGATTGCCATGACTTCAACTATCCACACTGCATGATAAATGATGAAGTAAGTAAGCTAAATATTTTGTAATATCTAGAGTAAGATGTGAAGATAAGACACAGGATTGCTTCATAAGGCATATGAGAATACACAAATACTTCATTTTTATCTTCTTTAATAACAGAAGGGGCTCTCAGAATGGTCTGTTACCCCAAAATGATCAACATATAGATAGGAAGACTGGTATAGAATGAAATGTAATTTTAAAAAGTTTACAGCTGTATTTGGATACTAGACTATATATACTCTATACCAGACTATACTTAAATGTATCTACACAAGCTACATGTTATCATAACTGGGACCTGATAAAGCAGGCGCAAGAAAAGCTTCTTGCTAACTGGCTGGATGGCTGCACACAGAGTTGTGTTCAATGGCTCAATATCCAGCTGGAGACCAGTAACGAGTGGTGTCCCTCAGGGATCGGCATTGGGACCGGTCTTGTTCAACATCTTTGTCAGTGACATGGACAGTGGGATTGAGTGCGCCCTCAACAAGTTTGCTGATGACGCCAAGCTGTGTGGTTCGGTTGATAAGCTGGAGGGAAGGAATGCCATCCAGAGGGACCTTGACACACTTTTGAGGTGGGCTGATGCCAATCTGATGAAGTTTAACCATGACAAGTGCAAGGTCCTATACCTGGGTCGGAGCAATCCCAGGCACAGGTTGGGCAGAGAAGAGATACAGAGCAGTCCTGCAGAGAAGGAGTTGGGGGTGTTGGTCGATGAAAAAATGAACATGAGCCGGCAGTGTGCGCTTGCAGCCCAGAAAGCCAACAGTATCCTGGGCTGCATCAAGGGGAGCGTGAGCAGCAGGTCAAGGGAGGTGATCCTGCCCCTCTACTCTTCTCTTGTGAGACCTCACTTGGAGTATTGTGTGCAGTTCTGGTGTCCTCCCCATAAAAAGGACATGGAAGTGTTGGAACAAGTCCAAAGGAGGACCACAAGGATGATGAGGGGACTGGAGCACCTCCCGTATGAAGATAGGCTGAGAAAGTTGGGGCTGTTCAGCCTGGAGAAGAGAAGGCTGCGTGGAGACCTCATAGCATCCTTCCAGTATCTGAAGGGGGCCTATAGGGATGCTGGGAAGGGACTCTTCATGAGGAACTGTAGTGATAGGACAAGAGGTAACGGGTTCAAACTTAAACAGGGGAAGTTTAGATTGGATATGAGGAAGAAATTCTTTCCTGTAAGGGTGGTGAGGCACTGGAATGGGTTGCCCAGGGAAGTTGTGAATGCTCCATTGCTGGCGGTGTTCAAGGCTGGGTTGGACATAGCCTTGGGTGGCACGGTTTAGTGGGCGGTGTCCCTGCCCCTGGCAGGGGGGTTGGAACTTGATGATCTTAAGGTCCTTTCCAACCCTAACTATTCTATGATTCTATGATTCTATCTAATCTCAAAGGGAAACAATGGTAATGACTTTTAAATACTGGCATTTGTTTGAGGTCCCCTCCCTGAGATTTTTTAACTGAATGGCTTTGGTAAAGTAATGTCAAGAAACAATGATCAGACAAAAAATACCAACATAAACCATCATCAAGACAAGAAGCCTAACACAGCTGAGACTGAATGTTAGCAAGCTTTTTTGCTTCTGGAAACATGGACACTTCAATTTTTACAATTTCTGTTTTAAAACCTGATATGATCATTTCTGATCCTTTCGCATTAGCTATGGGAAAGGAATGAAAGCTAGCCATTCACCTGGTGCTAGCTTACATTCCTAGCCACTGCTGATCTGTAAAGTCCTTTTCAGAGTCCAAACACTGCGTAAACTAATTGCTTGCAAACTGCTTGCAAAGGCTTGCAATCTACATTTAGAGGGGAAAGGTCTTGCTTAAAAATAGTAATAATAAAAAAATAAAGTAAATTAAAAAATATGTCCAAGCAGCTTCATAAAAGAAAATTTAATTTTTCATGGAGATTCTCCATGAGCTTAAACAATTGTTTAGTAAGGATATAATATATTTTTTGCACAAATGGCAGTTCAAATATTCAAATACAACTTAAGTTTTTGAGCTGTCTGCTCTTCCTATATCCAAAATCTCCTTTTCAGAAAAGGTTCAGAAAAGAATCAGACGCTTGATATACTCCACCATGACAGTCTGTCCTCTACAATTCAACAAGCAATGCATGGAACTGTAGGATAAATTTCAAAACATACACTAAGAACATACCCTACTAAGAGGTCTAGGTCTTTCATTTTTACCCTGCCTTTAAGTATGATGAACTATAAACACATATACATTTATTTGACATAGAAATGTGCAATAAGTTACAAAAGCTTGAGTACCAACGTCACTAAAACCTAGCTGCTTCTGCAAGCCTCTGAGAAAGGCAGTTTTTTACACAAACAGAGACTGGAAAGTTTTGCAAGGCATCTACACTTTTTCATTCTCTCCACTGCCTTAGGATTTAGGGAAACTCTAGGCCTTTCCCCTGTTTGAGCAAAACAACAGTCTACAGCTCTTCTTAGAACTACTGGAAAGCTGCAGACTTCAGCTAAGAGATCCCATAAAAGTGTTATTAGTTCTGTTGAAAGATGCATTGTTCACATGTGTGCTCTTGCTGGTGGAGTACCTCATGTCTGCTATTTTAGAATGGGAGTATTCTGGCCAGCATTGCCCTCTGAAGTTCATTATATGCTGCCATGTGCCATGAGGATAACAGAAAGGAAAGTGCAAGCCCCACTTTCCTTTCAGTTTCTTTGTCAACTCTGAATGTTATACTAATGAGACAGAGGCAGGTCACAGAAAGGACATGCAGATAATTCACTCCCAAGCACTTTAGTGACCACACAGCAAAGTCCTCCTTTCTTCTTGGAGCGTCTGCCTACAAGCTACACTCTTGTGGCTCACACACAGTAATCTGATGTACCAGAGTTCAACTAAAAATAGATGGCAATAAAGTTCTGCCAAAAGAGGTGTCTGCTCCGGATCGCACCACCAGCAAATGGTGCTTCCAAAAACTATGTGAGGAACCCCATATGGCTGCTTTCCAGATGTCAGCAATGCAGATGCATTTCAAGGAAGCAGCTTAACATGCTTGCTGCCTGTTAAAATGAAGCAGGTAATGGGAAGGGACCTAGCAGAGTAGACAAACACAAAATATAAGACCTTATTATTGCTACTTTAAAAGAAATCTTTTGAGATATTGGCTAATATATGGCTTATCAAAGCAGTAAACATTTTAAAGAAGTCTTGGCGTGAATGTTTATATTCTGTTTGCTAAGGCAGCTTTCCCTAGTAAGGATGCATTGAGATGTAAAAACTGCAAAAATACACTACTACAGTTATGAATGCATAAGGCTAGGAAGTACTGTCATCAGCTGCCCGGTAGTTCCAACGTGCTTATTTTGAATTTATGGAAAAACACTTATTAATCCCCCAAGGAACCTAGATCTCAGATGCTGAGTAAAAAATGCTCATATGTAAGAGGAAAGCAAACCTTATTAACTCCTAGTTACACCTTCAGAGAATTGACTGGAAATCCAGATGCCTTACCTCTATAACCTATGCTCTGAGCCCAGATAATTTACTCTTTTGTTTCCAATTTCACCTCAGCTATACTTGTTTTGCATTGAGTTATTTTTTTGTTACATAAGTGGAATAAAAACTACATTTGTGGAGGCTACTGTTCAACTGAAACTGAAAATCTCTTTCACAATTTCCCCCTTCATTTATTGTTGGGGGAACAAGAATGTTTGAAATTAACTAGTAATTCACGTGAGATTATTTTGGGCATGTTTGGCCCAATGTGATGGTCCTACCAGTTTGATGGCTGAAAACATCAGCGTTTCTTGCTGATCCTTTAAAAAAAGCCTTTCATCAATACAATGGTTGAAAGTGACTTTCAAAATATGACTGACCCAAGAAAAACCTCACCCATGAGAAAATCCACGAGGAATTGTAAATATAGGTAACATACAGGTATGCTCTCACTGTAGTTGGTTATTTGCTGGGATATGGTGCTGATACTTTAATATTTAAATTATGTTAAAAATTCTCCCAGTTAATACACCATTAACATTACTGAGTCATGTAATTCATATTTTTACCACTAACAACAGTGATAGGTGTATTTGCAGCATATTGGAGGAACGTCCAAGTAATTTACTATTGTGCTAACGATAAGGAAGCATTAACCCTTATTTTGCAGGTGAAGAACAAATATACAAGACACTTCTGCTGTACCCAACAAAACCCAAGAACAAACAAATTCTATACTTCTAGACAGGCTTGAGTCAGGTATGGCAATTTCTCTGTCCTTCCTAGCTCAGTCCATGACAGTAAACTACCTGGCAATAGGTCTTGTTTGGAGGATTTACTTTCTGTCATGTAATTTCAGACTTCTCTTGCAGCTTTAAGATTTTGCTGTATGTGTATGGGTGACAAAGGAAGAATGACTCCACAGGAGTTTTAGATGCTTTACTTTTACTGCCATACACACCATTTTCTGAGGTGTCTGGCACTAAGGGTGCAATGTATTAAAATGATTGATTGATTGCATTTTAAAAATAGAAGTACTGTTCTGATACTGGGATTAACTATTATCATCAAGATATGGCAGAATTTTAAACAGCTCCGAAGCTGCACCCTACTGTGAATGTAAAGCGCCCTTCCCTATTCCCCCTTTGCCTATGTTATACGCACAAACCAGAGCTTTTCATAAAGGAACTAAGTAAATGCCACTAAATTAATTCTTCACAGAGAGAGTACTGTATCCATAGGACCACAGTAGCAACTCCACAGTGTCCTTTCGACTCCCATTGTGCATTTTTAGCTTGATTTCATGAAATTCATAGCCTCCCCTCCTTTTTTTCTGAACACCATTATGTGTTGCTTTATGGGAAAAGCTTAGGTATAGGTATTTTGAAGGTTCTTATTTTTAAATAACTTACATATTCTAGATTAAATGGTGGTTAGTGAAGGGGCTACAAATAATATTAAAAATAAAAGGCTCTGCTGGTTTGAGGTAAGATAGAGTTAATTTTCTTCATAGAATCATAGAATATTTAGGGTTGGAAAGGACCTGAAGATCATCTAGTTCCAACCCCCCTGCCAGGGGCAGGGACACCTCACACTAAACCATGCCACTCAAGGCTCTGTCCAACCCGGCCTTGAACACCGCCAGTGATGGAGCATTCACAGCTTCCTTTGGCAACCCATTCCAGTGCCTCACCACCCTCACAGTAAAGAATTTCTTCCTCATATCCAATCTAAACTTCCCCTGTTTAAGTTTGAACCCATTACCCCTTGCCCTATCACCACAGTCCCTAACGAAGAGTCCCTCCCCAGCATCCCTATAGGCCCCCTTCAGATACTGGAATAGTAGTTTGTATGGGGCCATGCTTTAGATTTGTGCTAGAAAGTGTTGACAACACAGAGATGTTTCAGGTACTGCTGAGCAGTGCTTGCACAGAGCCAAGGCCTTTCCTCACCTCACCCCACCAGCAAATGGGCTGGGGGTGCACAAGAAACTGGAAGGGGACACAGCTGGGAAAACTAGATCCCAACTGATCCAAGGGATATCCCACACCATATCACATCATGCTCAGCATATAAAGCTGAGGGAAAAAGGAAGAGGAGGAACGCTCAGAATGATGGTGTTTGCCTTCCCAAATAACCATTACACATGATGAAACCCCACTGTCCTGGGTATGGCTGAACACCTGCTTGTGATGAGAAGTGGCAAATGAATTTGTTGTTTTGATTTGCTTGTGGCATGCGGCTTTTGCTTTACCTGTTAAACTGCCTTTATCTCAACCCACGAGTTTTCTCACTTTTAGGTTCTCTCCCCCGTCCCACTGGGGAAGTGTGAGTGAGCGGCTGTGTGGTGCTTATTTGCCAGTTGGGGTTAAACGATGACAATAGTGTAATCTAGTGGCCCAATACAGTGTAAACAGGTTCTGATTCAGAGCTGGGTGACCGACTGCAGCTACAGGGAGACCCTGCCAGCAGTACGTTCGTGCCAATAGAAAAGAACAGTTGATGGCATCTACCCAAGGTCAGCTCCTCAAATTCGGGAGCTGGTTTTCTTCCAGACGCTGTAAAGTTGCTTGTTTAAACGCAGCCAGTCGGCAACAATTAAGCGTCTAAATAAAACATGCAGATTTTGTACTCCTTTTGAAATCTCCTCCGTGCCACGCTGTTTATTTTCTATTTCTCACAGTCTTCATTATCCAAAAATCAGGCTACAAAATGGCGGTCAGAGTGAGGCAGACATTTTGTAACTGTCTCATTAAAAGCCTAACAGAACAATGAAAATGAGCCGAACGAAAAGAAGCAATCCGAGGAGCCAAAAGGAGCATGTAGTACTATGGCGACCGAGCTTCTAAGCAAACCCTTTTTCTTATTTTATGGCAAAGTTAAAACAAAGCTGCACTAAGAAGCAACCTGACAGTATTTTACTCCTGTGCAGGCAAAATACAGTGTAGGGCAGCGCTTTTCAAACACTTTCACTTTGGAGAGCACAGCTCGTCACCTATCTGAGCACAGATTCTGCTGTGCCCTTGTCTACTGTGTGCCATATGGACACAAAGACCACCCATTGACAGTGACTCAGTCGCTATAATTTTAACCACATTCTTCCCTTGAAAGTCCAGACACTAATGTTTTCTATTAGAGCTCAAGCAACTTTACAGTCTTCAGCATAGCTTTTAAAGCACTTGCAACAAAAATCAGCAAATGAACATCTAAAGAATCAGCCTACCTCCATCTCTGCAGATTCAAATCCAAAATTCATTCAAATTTAACTATCTAATGTGTAATAAGCTAGGGACAGTAAAAACAGAACAAAGTAATACCATAGCTGATGAAAGCAAAGAGCCCCAAGAATAAGCCTGTTTCCCTTTTTTTGTGTGTGTGTCCACCTGACTGCTCATAGAAATATTAGCAACTGATGTATCCTAAGAAGCAAATGTGCAAGTCTTCAGGAAAAGCTGCAAAGCACATGCTACTCATTAAAGATTTAAGTACCTGCCAAATTTCAGGTTTAGAGATTCAGACATTTCTGCATTGTTCTCTGAATGTAAAAAAAAACAAAACAAAACCCACACAAACCAACCTACACCAACTTTTAATACAGAAAGCCTATGTTTTTGTCACCCTCCTATAAATAAAAAATGGCTGAGGGGATTTTTGCTTACATTTTTTAATGATACAAAACAAGCAAAGCAGCTGGACTAATGTTAAATTTGAAAAGGGGAATATAGGTTTTAAAGAAACACACTTAAATTACATAATGAAAAAAATAATTATTAATTTCAATGAAGCTTTCTATTTGAGCACCTTCTAATATATAGAACTTAAACCAACAAAACAGGTAAAGACTAATTACATAGATAAGCATGCTGAAAACACAGGCATACAGCTACATTGACATTAGAAGAGATCGGGCTAAAGCAATGCATCTCTGTTCTCTCTTTTCTTACAAAGGCTTGCATGCAGTGTGATGCTGCTACTTGATATTTAATGAATCTGGTCATGAAACAGGCAACTGAATAGGAAGAAATGGCTGGCCCCCAAAAGCCAAAGTTAGGTAACCCTTCCCAGAGTACACAAGTACAGGTGGGAGAGTGAACCAGCTTCCTGGAAAAACAGCCTGGAGAAGTTTCTTTTGAAACTTTATCCCTAGGTGGGAAAAGGCAGAAAGCTGGTGTGCCTTACTGTGCTGAAAGAAAACTACTCTGAGCTCCCCAGACAGAGCAGGGTAAAATGTTCTGAGGAAAGGGAAGAATTTAGCCTGTAGTTTAGGTATGACTGTGACACATTTGCTGGTAAGACTGCATCTCTCTGTGCTTTTATACATGTGAGAAATTTCCAAGCTACACACTGACCATTCCCTTACAAGCAAGTAAGAGATACAGCAAGTGAAAGGTGATTTGTTTGAGCCACATGGACCTGCAGTATACATATAAAAGGACAGGAGAAGAATTATTAGCACAGCCTGTAACCTTGGCGGAGCCAGAGCTGCCGGAGACAGGCACATGTGCGATGCTGTTAACATATGGTGGAGGTCCCGCTCCAGCCTGCACTACAGCAAGGCCTGAGAGAGACAGGTCTGAAGAGTCCAGCTGCTAAACGACCCCCTCCACCGCTTGCATGAAGGCTGTCTCTTACAACACAATATAGCCCTCTGTGTTCCACAGGAGATGTTATTTCTCCAAGACATGTTCTGTAGCATCCCGTGTCTTTGTGGCGGGGCTAGCAATCTGCCGCACTGCTGTGACAACAGGTGGGACAGCTCTTTCAGAACTTGAACAGACCTGTCAAAACCCGGATGCCTGCCAAGCTTATTACTACACAGATGCTGTATTCAAAGGTTACGACCCATCTCTAAACCCACTGGGTTAAAAGCAATGTTGATTACAGTTGTCCTCTGCTTTCATTACAAAACCCCCAAATTGTGGAAAGAATTCTGAGTTTTGTTACAAATTTGGAAACAGGCCAAAGTTCATGAAGAAGTTCCCTAAGGGTCGTGATCCTTCAGACTAAAGCTAACTTGAATCTGATCTGAGAAAGAAAAATGCTCTGAGCTAAAACTGGAAGTGTGGGAAACTTGTGGTTTGACAAGATTTCCTTGCAAAGCCAGGTGAAGTTCTGTGGTTTCTGTGATATTTCACAAAGAGCGCCTGCGTGCCTTTGAACTTGAAACTCAAAGCAGAATCCAGCAGCTGCAAACTTAAACACAGCAAGACAAAGATTAAGAAAAAAACGTTTGCATGAGCTCCTGGGAAGAATACACTGCCTTTCACCTGCTGACATTTGAAGAATCAGAGGTCTACACATCCTACTTTTCAATTTAAATAAAAACATTAAGGAGGTATGGCAGAGGCACCGTTACATTACCTAAGTGAGGCACTTGTGGGCGGACTGCAGAGTTCCTGTTAAGACTGCTGCCCACTGCTATTCTTGCAGCTAATCACGTTTACTTCTAGAAGTTTTGCAGGGCCATCCCCCCTAGCTCCATCACAGCTCCTTTTCTAGAGCAACCAAAGCTACCATGGCTTACTTTCAACAGTCAGGAGGGAATGAAAGAGATGTTGGTTCTAGCCTTTAAATTTGAAGAACTGGAATTAAAAAGACAAAACTGGTGACAAAAAGACAAAACCCACAATGTGGGTTTAGGGTTTGAAGCAGTATTTTCCTTCAAATTATACTTTCCAGTCATCACTGCAAGCTTTCAAAGCTGATGAAACAAATGGCTTGGAGTCACATCCATGAGGGGTATTATATTAGTTCATGAAAGTGTGAATCTCTGTGCTGTTTGGCACCTGTTAGCAAGCTGATGCAGACTACTTTAAGCATCCCTAGTCTTCTGGTCACAAACAGCTTGTAAGAGAGGGAAACCAATGTGGAATAATACCATCTGCATAGGCACGAGTGGTCTACAGCCATATAACTTAGCAACTTTGATTTGCTGTATGTTAAAATTGGAATAATTGTATTCTGTAGGAAATCTACAGTATTTTATGTTTTAAAAGGGCTTTCCTTAATAGCACTGAAAACAGGAGAGTCTACATGCAATGCATAAAACTGTAAGGTAAAAAGTGACAATTAATTTAAGAATGCAGGAAGCAAGGACAGTAAGCAGCAAAAGAAGAAAGGTAAAATAGGAAAGTAAAAGCAAGATGATTACAGACAGATGAGAATAAAGGTTAAAAAACAACCAGCAAATTTGGGAGAAACATTTAGAACTCATACTGAGAATCAAGTAACGGGAATAAAAACACTAAGCATGTTAATTACGATACATTTTTTGACACTTTTTTTTCCAAAGTTGAGAAGTTTTTAATCAGTAAAGAAATAATAGTTCAGTTTAACTGTGATTCTACTGTTAAATCGGGAGAGAAAGAGAAAAAATTCTAAATTTTGTCAGCACAGTTTCTGTCATTGGGCTTCCTTCTTTGGTGAAGTATTTCTCAACCACTGGTAAATTCTGGAAATCATATATGCTGATCCTAGAATAATATCCCCTGCCCCACCTTAATCTCTAACACAGCAAAACTGCAAAAAAAAAAAAAACATTTTCATTAAATGGTTAATCGCGTCACCTCAGGGTCACTGCAGCATTTTCTCTAGTTGCAGTATCTGGCTATGGGAGGGAAGTTTGGGAAAAGAAGAGCAGAAAAATACTATGTGGAGAATCACAAATATTACACCTGGGGTTTTATAATATTGCTCTGTGTCCATTTTTGACAAATCTATTTCCTAATGGAGGAGCTTTATACAAGCACGAGAGAGTCAAATTGGTATAGCTATGAGCATATAAACGCTGTGATTTTTGATTATGAACCTGGATAAAGCTAAAGTTGGAAAAATTATCTGGAAAAGAGTGAGCTAGAGCAATAACAAACCCCAGAGTGCTTTCCTGTTAGTTTAAAAAGTACTGGATTTACCATTATGACCTAATATGCCTCTTTATATACATTCCTCTTCATCATTTATGTACGACCAGTTGCAATGACATTTAAAATAATTGTTTTCATAAACGAATGTCGACCCTATATTTTAAATGCTGCAGGTTCCTGAGACAAAGAAATCCACCCCACAACCCTAAGGCTAAAAAATAGTAAAATACGAAAAGAAACTGAGGAAAAAAAAGAACCCTGCACACCAAATGAGTTTTGCATGGAAGTGGTGTTTCTCACCCACAACTCCAAGCACAAGTTTACTGGTTATTAGGAGCTTTATTACTGATACCTCCTACATCCATTACTTCCTTTTGTGTTCCTATAGCAAGCCAATCAAAACCCATATCTCTTAATAAGATAACATATAAAAATAAAGATATGTTTATCTCTCAATAAAATAAGCCTAACGCAATGCACAATGCAAGTATTGCAAGAGTACAGTCTTAAATGCTAAGAACTCTGTACCTACTGAGACCAAGGCATCAGTCAAAATCTGACATGAGATGGTGATGAAAGGCTCATGACGTGCCAAGGAAGAGCAGGTCCTGCTCATCTGCGCAGTCTTCAAACAAGACTACACAGATGGCCCAAAGGAGATGTGTCTTTGCAGGATCAGGTCCTTGCAGTCTAAGTAGCAATCCTGAAATTTACATCTAATTACAGAGACATGGAAGTGTATTGGTCAGTATAAATAACCATAGCCTGGTGGGAAATTCTGGGAAGGAAAAGGTGACTACCTTAGGTCACTGGAGTGAAAGGCTAACTCCCTGAATTCTCTCCCCTGCATGTTGGCATTCTTAAGGTAGGGACTTCTGCGTGCTTTGTGCTGGCCTGGAGCAACTTCTACCTATTCCACAAAGTTATCCAGACCACTAATAGTTAATAGTAAATGTACAAAAGAGAACAATCAAACACTGTCAAGGGAGATGAAATTAAATATCCCAGCAGACATTCCTGTTCATACGACATTCTGCCCAACAGGTTTCTTCAGATACTACAGTGATAACAATACAATTAGTTTCATTATTAATGCTAATTCAATGTGAATAGAATGGAATAAATAGTTCTAATTAGCAATTTCTTTAAGGAATTCTGGGCTGGCAACAGTAACATCTGTTTCTTCGTAAAGCAACAACAGACAGCTCAAACTTCAGGTTTGCCTCCCCTTCAACACCAGGCATCATGATACTAACCCGGAGCTAGGTAATGATTCACTTGACAATTTTAATGAGTTTTCAGCTATCTATGCAGGCTTCAAACTAATGAGCACAGGTAGTATCAGCAGCAGCGTAGCCACTGCAGCATGGTGTTCACAAGGGACTGGTTTATGTGCCTTAGGTGCTGACCTCTTGTACTACCACATCCAGACAGTGCCTGGGGTGCAGACCAGCCAGCCTGAAGCTGGTTTGGGTATGTTCTGATAAGATGCAGTTCTAGCATGGGCTTCAACCTAGTTCTTACTTATGTGACAGTGACTACACTGAAAATCAGCCCTTGGACTACCAGGACGATTTGATTAGCAGCACAGCATGACTGGATTAGCAGCTGATGCACTGTGTTTACTGAAGTTTGAAGTCTCTCGCCACTTCTCTATTACATTACCAATTTAAACATCAGTAGCACTTGCTTTTCAAAACAGGCTCCCGAAGGACTAGCTGACTCAAGTGAAAAGCACTAACAACTCCACAAAACTAGAGGTTTTTGTGGGTGAATGAAGTTAAGGTCCCAGTAACACTTGAGTTGGGTCTGTAGTAAACACTTCAGTGAAGACAGATCCTTATTTTATACATGCACACTCAAGAGTTTGTAAGACTTTTATGTTCTTTTTTTTTTTTCTTCCCATAAAGTGTTTATTTTCTGAAATACTTTCAGAACTGCTTAATTAACACCATGTTTCTGTTTTTGTATGGGAGGCTGCTTTTTAAAGCTATTTTGAAGCATAAATTCTGCACCAACCATTCCATATAAGTTTGTTACTTCTAAAAGCTTCCCTCTGCCACATTACGTTTTTCTGAGTAGGAATCACAGATTACCTAGTTTAGAATCATTGTTTACAGGAGTTTTATGTTTGAAGTTCCCATCTTTTATTCCTGCACAACTGTGAAAGAGTTAATCTCACATCTTATGGGAGTTTGCCCTTAATAAGAAAGCACTAAAGCAAGCCAACAATAATAAGCTAAATGAAGGCCATTCTTTTGCCTTTTGTCAATATTTTCATAGCAACAAATAGATCAAACACAAGATATTTTTTGAGGCTTTTATTTTTTCCCTCTTTGTAAATCATAAATGCTTTGGAATATTTAATTTCAAAATGAGTTCCCTGTGGATTAAGCTAACACAACAGATTAAAAAAACCTTCCAAACCCTGCTATATCTTCAGTGGAAAAGTACACAAAATGTTCTTTTGCTATTTCCCCCTGCTCATTTTCCAACTGTTCCTCTTTCCCCTACACCTGAAGACCAAACTGTCTGTGTTAATCAGAAAAGTTGCAGTCCTATTCTTAGACTTCAAAACATTGTAGCACATATTTGTCTAAATAAATAAAGAATTTTAGCTATATCCAGAGGAAGATACTCAGGTGTCTAAATATTTGCAACAGCACACAGATATAGCTGGCATATTCGTATAGGAGGAGGTAGAAAACTGTCCCCTGCAATATGAACTCAGCCCTTGAAAATCAGGGGGAATACCTCTGTTTTGTGACAGTCTGTGTCAGCACTACTTGGTGTCTGTGGCAGAAGGGTTTGAAATGTGTTTGAAGACCCAAAGGACTGTTGTTCCTGAATCTGTACCAGTTTTAAATCTTCTTAAACAAGGTCAGAATACACTTCTGCCCAGTCAGAGGTATTTGTGAGACCTCACTAACTTTTCCATGCAAGGGCACTGGCCAGTCTCTGAAAATATTCCACTGCAATACTTGCTTGTCAGCGGGGATTTAATGTGTGGACTTGAATGTCCTTTTTCTTGTCCTTCTGTCCTTACCGGTTACATATGGCCAAGGGCTCCTCAGTGAAATATAGAGTACAGCTGTTAACAACTGCTTTAACATATGGACACATTCCGTTAATGTATTAGGCTGGGGCTTAGCTCCCCACCCCCATTAAGTCTGTTTCATGCTAAGTCCTTTCCCTGGAAAAAGCCTTTGTAGAAACTGAAAATTCTGGTCTGTAGACAGACGAGAAATCAGCAATGGTGATAATGAGACAACCTATGAATGGCATTAACACCAACGCCTCAATGCAGTGGGGAAGTCCAGGCTGGACCACCTCCTCCTTCATGCAGCTGAATCAGAGAACGGAGTCTCAAAACTAGAAGCAAAAGAGACAGAACAAGCCTTATATTTGACAAATCATCAACTCTTCCAGCTGGCCCCATGCAGCTGTGACGTCTACCAGCATCAAAAGAGCCCATCACGAGAATGCCATGAAAACAGACTGGGATCACCTCTTCCTTAGGTGTTTGGTGCCCTGCCTGGCCCTTGTCCAAAGTGAAAGAGTACCCTCTAAAAATGTTGCAAGAGTGGTAAAAGTAGTGGCAAATTACAAATGGCATCCTAAGTTTTAACAAATTTCTCCGGAGAGAGAGGCAGGCATACAGCATGAACACAAAACAATGAATGCTAATTCACAGAGAAATAAAAGTCTCAGTTGCAGCTCTGAAAGATTATGAATTTCAGCCTTAGCATGGACGCAGTTTGGTTACTTATCATGTATTTGAAATAACTGAAGTGGTTTTTTTCTGTGTTTATTTTGGAGTTGGCTATTTTTAAGGTCACAGTCGCTGCTAAGGGAGGAAACTGCGTCTCTAGGGTATCGGGAATTAAACAGAGGAAAGAAAAAGGCACAGAGAAAGTAACTGTCTTACAGAGAGAACTCCAATGTTTTGTTTCCTTCCTTGTTCAGTCTGTAGTCAAAAAAGCACTTTACAGTAAATACTAATTAATTAAAAAAACCCAACCAAACAACAAAAAGCCAAGAAACCCAAACCTATGTAATTCTGAATTTCACAGCAATTATTCTTTAGCTTTTTCCCTCCTGGAATCCCTGCAATATAAAGGGACATTACATCTTGTTGATTGGCTTTTACAGCTTCAGAGGTTAGGCTTACCACTCTTCTCTCTAGTGACATATAAGGGCATCTATGTCAAGCCAAATGTTTTATGCAGCCAGTATTCTGACTTGGAGAAATGAATGTGGAGGTGTGGGTAAGGCTGAGAGCCTTGGAAAAGCCAACTGAGACAGAAATCAGGTATTGCAGAAGACACATATTGCACTGAGATCACAAACTTCTGTGCTAGGAACCAGAGGAAACCAGAACTGAAGCAATGGTGCGGGAAAGGACAGGAGCAAGCAACCAGAGAGCCTGGGAAGACAATCAAAGCAATTCCACCATAGCAAAAGAGCAGAATCTACTGCTATCCATCTGCAGTCTGCTCTGACCCTGCTCAAGGAGGTCATGCAAGATGTTACCACAGCAAAACTACACTGCATATCTAACAAAAGGAATTCACTCCAGAGTCTTAGGTGTTAAATAACGTAAAGAAAGATCAAAGCTAGCAGCTATATGAAAAGAGACTTCCTTCATAACTTAATTGCTCATTTGCAAATACCAATGTTATTTATTTAAGCAACTATGACCTTTTTTTATGCGCTGTAATGTAAATGCTTATGTGTGGGTATCAGAAGAATATCATGATAATAAATTACTAATACCTTTGATCAGGAGTTGCCTGATTTATTTTGCTGGGATAGCATCCCTATAGAAATAGAGTGGTTTTGTACCTTGCTGAGTCAGGGGTTACAGCTGTTTCCAATTCTGTCTGAGGCTCTGCATTTGCAGAAGAGAAATCCATTTGGATGCATTTTTTTGATGTTTTTTTCTCATGTGCATACCATGAGAAATACATGAAGATTTTGGGAATCCTGCCTTTTAGCTAGCCTCTGCTCTTTTTGCCATACCACAGATTATGGCAGATGTCAGGTGCGTTCCTTCAACTGTAGTGCCAAGAAGCATTATTTTGAAGTGCCCAAGACAGATAAGGCATGTACAGACAGGGAATGGCAAGTGCACTCCAGTCCAGAGGACGTGTAATGTCAGCTAGAATTGGTTAGGGAAAGAGTGATTAGGACAACATCAAGAAGTCTAGAAAGTGAAGGAAGATATTCCTATGCCTTAAGAGTGGTACAACGCTAGACATTATCTGCTCCTTATTTACAAAGATGTCAGCAGTAAGATCTAATGATAAAGGGAAAGTTTCTAGTCTCTACTTATTACTTGGTCCCAACTAGTATAAAGAACACCAAGAAAGCTCAGCAGTTATTGAAACAGCAGACTACAAGAAACTCTGAGGGAAAAGAGAGGGAGTAGATACAAGAGTTCTAATAATGAGAAAATGAGGAAGAGCTTTTCCAAATTACTCTTAGGCTGTCATTGTGCTTCCAAGAGAATGCTCTCCGTCTCACACCCAGGCATTATAGTAAGAAACTATCTTTTGTTTCCGTTAGGATTCTCAAACTTGGGATACCAATAAAAATGGGACAGGAGCCAACAACAATATAAAATAATCCTCTCTTCAGAAATTGTCTTGCAGATGCATATATAATTTATCTTTAGGAGATACCTATGTGTTTATATGCAGCCTGACCTGAGTAGGGTACATACCGGTACAATACTTTCCAGTGACACAAAAGAGCTGCACAGCTTTTTCTTTTATTCACCTGCACAGACATTTTGTAATATACATGAATGTAGGTGTAAAAATACAGATCCGAACTGAGTGCTACTGGTGTGAAGTGAAACTGTACGACCTCTCAATCCCATTTAAACACATTAGTAGGCTTTCATAAAATTAAACAATATTGTGGCTATATTAGCAGAACCAAACAGTCATTGCACAGTATAAAAGAACTGTGCATGCTAGAATGAAAGTATCAGTAAATTCAAGAACTAATAGTATTAAAGCCATATGGTCACCACAGTAAAACCCAAGCTTTTAAGAGTTCAGGAAGGAGATTTAAAAGCCTGTAAAGCAAAATTAGTGAATACACAAGAATTGTGTGTGTGCTTTGGGACTTGTCTTACTTAAATTCCACTGTAATCAATATGTATTTTGGATGGGAATGAGAAACTCCTCAAGCAGACAATGTTATTCAATGGAGTTTGAATATGAGAATATTCCTTCTGACATGCTGAGGGAAGGTAGAATTACCAAGAAAGGTGTTCTAACTGAAACATGTGAATAATTAACCCTGAAAAATGTGGAAGCTGCGCAGATAGAAGAGCACTGTGTTATAGTTCAACAAAACCAGAATGCAATGCTGAGGGACTGCAAAGTTTTGCAGAAGCATAAGCCGTGGCACACCTTGCAGGAGGGTACTGGTTTGATTTGTTAACCTTCTGACAGAAAAAACACTTTGCAAAATGTGTTTTTAGGATAAAAAGCATAATTTAACTACAAAGGAGCAGAAAAAATATATTCAAGTGAAATATCACTTTCTCAGCTTCTTAATGCACATTAGGTGACTTACCAAATACTTCTTTCCTGAGTCACACTACTTCTAAGTCTCCCTTGCTTGTTTTGACATCTTATCTGGAACAGACAACAGTAAGCGGACTCCAGTTTGCATATTATGAGTGAATCTGAAATAAAGAAAAAAATTTTGTTCAGGATTATTTTTTTTTCCATACCTCAAGGAACACAAACACTGCCAAACTTTAGCACTGACAGATCTGAGAATTCCACTGAGCTGTCAAAGACAACAACATCCCAACTCATCAGAAGCCAGTACCAAATGATTCTATACAAGACGAATCTAAGAGAAGGCAATTTTAAAATAAGGTCTCATCCGCAAAAATTTCTTACCCATAACACTTATTGTTCAGCTGATGGCCAAGAATAAATCTGAAGCTCACTTAATTTTTTTTGTTAGGTCTCTTTCCAGTGGTAGTGCTGCTCAAAATATGACCATTGCTTAAAAAAATGGAGATTTTTCTATTTCTGAGCCTCAGATTTTCACTCCTCCATTTCAAAAACTCTCATTTATGAAGAATGACACATTTGTATTTAACAGCATGGCTCATGCGCTTTCATACTGACTGGAATACTTTGATAAGAACAAAAAGCTCTAGCTTCTTGTAGCTAAATCTAGTGAGTATGCAATGCAGCAACCCGAAGTATGGATCTAATTAAGCTCCATGGCCTTGATTTTATAATCAATAATCCCATCCCTATTTTTATGAAAATAAGTAGAGTCCATATGAGTTAATAATGGAATCACTGTTGCTACATAGCAACTTCAGACTGTATAGGAAGAATACAGTATTCTGATGATCCCTGCAACAATTATCTTACACCTTCTGGTTTTCATCATCAACAGTTTTCTCAGCTGCCATAAGATCCAGGAAAAGTATGTGAAGCACAGAAATCCTTTTGCACCAAATGAGAGGAACTAACTGGTGGAAAAAAAATCATCTGCCTTTTACTCTATGTTTTGTTACCTAGGAATGATCCCTCAGGACTTTTCAAAGGTTGCACCAGAGCTCTTCAGTGCAGTAAACATTACATCACTGAGCTACAAATTCCAATCATGGAGATAATAATGTCTGCTGGTTTTAATTACTGCAAGCATTCTGGTAAGCAAAAGCAAAAATACACCATCTTCCTCTGTTAGAAAGTTGTTGAGAAGTAGTTTTAGGAAACTATGACCACTCTGGTTAGGTAGGACATGCTGCAATCATGGCATTTTCTGTCATTCTTAGGTCTGTAAACTTGCTAGGAAAAAAACCCTTCACAAACCTTGCTTTAAGGAAGATCAGGTGCCAAAATCTACACTATAAACATCTAACCATCTTCTGTACAGATTAAGTTACATTCAGGACACAATGCCTTCCTTTTTCAGTGGCTGAACTCTCACTTTATGCCTTCTCTGAACATTATACAGAAATACATTTCCTCAGTCTTCCTGTGTGAGAGCTGTGCAAAAATCTTCTGCTGACATAAGCAGCAGCATATCCAACAGTGAAAGACTGTAAATGTCATTGGCAAAATGTCTTGTAATTAAGAACGAAAGCACGCCCATGATTGAACTGATTTGTGTTTTACTGCTTTAAAACTTCACAACTTACTAATTCCAAGTAGTGATGTGCTACTATTTTGGTTAGGAAGAACCAGCTTTTAATGTATCATCAGCCAGTGGCAGTTGCTGTGTTATTTACATAATCTTACACGTTTCCCAAGATATAGCTCATTAAAAAGAAGTTTGCGGGGAGACTTGGTAGTAGTGAGATGGATGTCAGTGTCTTCTCCCAGGCAATAGAACAAGAAGAAATGGACTCAAGTTGGACCAGAGGAGGTTTGGATTGGCTATTAGGAAACATTTCTTCACTAAAAGGGTGAACAGGCTGCCCATGGAAGTGGTTGAGTCCCCATCCTTCCAGGTGTTTGAAAGATGTGTAGATGTGGCAATTAGGTACATGGTTTAGTGGGGGACTTGGCAGTGCTGGGTTAACGGTGGGACTTGATGACCTTAAAGGTCTTTTCCAACCTAAATGATTCTACAATTCTATAAATAGCACTACGGTGACAAAATAGAACTTTTCTCATACTTCTGCATTTCTAAAGACATAAAGTAGCATTTATGAACTATTCTTAACAGTAGCTGCTGTAATTATTCACCAAAACACCAGGGAAAAAAAGAACTGGTATGGCTTGAAATGTATTAAAACCATTCGCGACTGGTTGTGTCCTTCAAGACAAAGGGAATAAGCAGGAAACAGAGTTCTAAGGTATAATTCAACATGCAGCTTTCATTAAACACCTGCTGCCCCAGGTACTGAATAGGCACATTAGTTATTCCTCAAAGCACTGTGCTGAAAATGTACATATGAATTAAAAAATCATATAAAATTTTGTGTGTGTGCCTAACTAGGCTTGCCCCCATGCGGAGAGAGATTAGTATATTCCTTGCCTGGAGTCTGACAGCTGCCTATGAACAGTTATGGTTTGGCTGCAAAGAGCAAACCTCTCTGCAGGGTACTTTACTGTGATTTTATTTTAAAGGGAGGAGTAGTATTTAGTCTTGCTAATGACATTTTCCAGAAACTGCTTCAGATACATACTTTCCCACCCTAAAATTATTTTTATGATCATCAGTACAACTCTGGCTCCTAAGAGTAGACTCCTTTCTTACACACAAAATGGCAAATTGAACTGATCAAAATCTAATCTATTTTATTTCCTTAATGGATTTTTTCCTATAGTAGATATATATGCATTTATGTAAGTCTATATCCCAAACATTACTCTATTTTTTAAATAATAAAAACTATTTTAAAAAGATAATGTCAAAATAAATAGTAACAACTTCTTAAATTATAAATAATGAATTAAAAAGAAAAGCAATACTCAGCCTCCACCGTTATCGCTTATCACTTCAAACTGCTCAGCTTCTATAAGGAAATTAAAGTTTTATGCCACCAGTACTGAGAATCCAATATAAGCCTGATCATTTGCACATAAAATATCTTGCCGTTGCTCCAGACTCTCAAAGCCAGCTATGTTCTGATTATCTCCTTCATATGCCATATGTGTCCCACAACACATGAAGTACCACAGCTTCATGCCTCCTTGAGAAAAAGTGATGCTACCCATATTTTGCACGCGTACACACAGCAAGTCCTAATTTCACAGATTAAACAGGTTTTCTCTAATTGTAACCACAATCTACATATTGCAGTGCCACTAGGGATTTCATTCTACTTTACTATTTTGCTATCCATTATAACTAATGTGCATTTAACTATGCACATACAGATCCATAAAATAATAAGTTCTATGTTTTTATCCTCTGAAATAGAATTAAAGATTTGTCTTCAGTGATATTTGTTGTTGTTCTTTTGTCTGTGCATTACCAGCAAGAGTAACAATGCTCAATGGATTTCAATCAAGAATTAACAAGAGGAATGAAAACTATTGTATGTAGCTCCATTTCTTCATCTACACAACTAAATCAGGAGAGCCTTCTCCATATTCGTGCAGATAGACACTGTTTTCTTACAGTTATAAATAATCACTGAGATTATGATCACAGAAAGAAGTTAGCAGGGAACAAACACATAAAAAGCCTTTCTGGTTTTGTTTATTTATATATTTTATTTCACAGCACTTTTTCCTATCATAATGAGAAAGTTGGGGCTGTTCATCCTGGAGAAGAGAAGGCTGTGTGGAGACTTCATAGAAGCCTTCCAATATCTCAAGGGGGCCTATGGGGATGCTGGGGAGAGACTCTTCATTAGGGACTGTAGTGATAGGACAAGGGGTAACGGGTTCAAACTTAAACAGGGGAAGTTTAGACTGGATATGAGGAAGAAGTTCTTTACTATAAGGGTGGTGAGGCACTGGAATGGGCTGCTCAGGGAAGCTGTGAATGCTCCATCGCTGGCGGTGTTCAAGGCCGGGTTGGACAGAGCCTTAGGTGGCATGGTTTAGTGTGAGGTGTCCCAGCCCATGGCAGGGGGTTTGGAACTAGATGATCTTCAGGTCCTTTCTAACCCTAACTATTCTATGATTCTATGATTCCATAAGTCAACCAATTAGATAGTGCTGAAAGAAACCTTGTCCAACAACCATAGGAAAAGAAAAGAAGCCTTGGAATTACTTTCTCAAAGAAACTAAAAGCAAATCAAAACAGGGCAAAATATTCAAACAGTATTATATTAGAAATTATATACCAGATTTTACCAGCTGAGGAAAAAACGACAAGCTAAGCAGAGCCCTGTAGCTTTCCCGTTTTACTAATTCTTCACTGGTGCTTGTTCCTACAAAAGACTTCAGCTGAATTCCAGTTTAATCTCTCCCTAGACTATCAAGGAGACATTCTATTTAAATATGTTCTCATTTTCTTCATGTTATGTTATGTGTTTCTTCCCTGGAAGTGCAGTGTGTTGTCCTGAGAGGGTAATACAGGTAACATTCAATCTATAATTGTAAAATAATAGTAGCATTTATCAACTCTCAAGTCCACTGGCAGAATTAATTATCACAGAATATACCCACATAACTGAGGCCACAAGCTTTGGGAATCCAAAATGCAAACAAATTTTTAGCTGCAGCAGCAGGGAAGGAGGAAGGTCAAGAGAAGCCAAGGTGCACAAAGACTGGTGATTAAACCAAGTCTCTGTCCTCGTTCAGAAACTTGCCCTTAGAACATCCTCTCACTCTTTCAAAAGTACAGTGCTAGTGTAATCACAAGCAAGAGAAACAAATTATCCATAAAACATACTTGAGTTTTCCTTTCAGTGGCATCTATTTTTTCAGTTGCAGTTTTGCACTGAGCATTCATTAATTCAACAGCAAGACAGTGGATGAACCACGAGGCCTAATTAATCTTTAACTTTAATTTTTTTTGTTTAGTCATTGATGAAAGTGTCCTCAGAGTAGACGCTACACAGTAACAGCCTGGCACCTAGCTCCAAGGATGTAGATGAAATATGTAAACTAAATGATGTACCAACTAATATGTACCACTAATGCAGGTATAACCTTAAAAAACATAAATTCTGTCTAAAATCCAGGAGATTCACAAAAGATCATTATTTCTCCTTTTTGCTAGCTAGTGGTATACGCCTCCTTCACCTGAAATACTGCTGCACTTTCAAGAATACTACATTAAATTAGATGGCACCCTTACCACATGCACTCTAACAAGTAGTATTTCAGCGTTACTGGAGTACTGCAATGCAAATAGAATTTGTATTCTCATCTTTACTTCTAAACTGCCCTCCTGCCCTGAAAAAGCGGAATGCATGTGACAAATTCAATGTACTTTTTACCTTTCACCAATGACACAGTTTGAGAACGGCTGAGAAATTTAGGCATGTGACTAAAGTGATGCATGTGAGTGGTTCACATCTCAGAGAAGCCTCTGCTGACTAGTTACCAAAAAAACACCAAAGCCTAGTTTAGGTTAAAACAAACGTCCTTGCAATGAGTGTATCTACTGTTTAAATCCAGTTTCCACTTGCATCACCAAGAAGAGCTACCTGTGTTAGCCTATGTACTTGTTTGTTTTTAAGAGCCTAGAAAAGCGCGCCCTCTTTGCCTCTGTTTCTCTGAAAGGCTGCTGATTATCACCACTCTGCTTGAAAAGCTGCGTGTTGTGAGATCTGCAGCTCACAAGCTGCACTGGGTGGCCGAAGGAGGACACAGAAATGAACTCTACAGCAGCATGTTCATACACACTGGACAGAAAGCCAGTCTTTCCAAAGACCTGAGCAGATCTAAATATCCACTCTTCTTTTGGAATTTGTTCAGCAGCCACAAATCTATAAAGTCTGAAAACCACTCCTTTACACACAAGCTAATCCACTGGCATGTGCCAGGATGCTCAGGTTTGTTCATACTCCCAGGTTAAACAGCTTACTTGAGCCCCGACACCCAACAAAAAAACTTTATAAAGCTTTCCTATAGTGGGAAGCATATTTTCTTCCAGTATTTTATGTTACTCCAGAGCAGTGCAACATGTATGAACATCTGAAATCAGTATGACTATGAGCATTTTACTCATTTTGATTTTTAAACTTTAATTATCAAAGCACAAAGAAGTTTGAGTAGTGAAGGTTCTAAGTTTAAATTCATTGACTTGGAAGTTTATTTATCTAAGTGAGAAAAATCATCACACAAAAATAACTGAAAAATATTTTCAGAATTGAAATGAAGTAACTGACATTAAGTAGGGAAGGGAAATTCGTATTTTGTTTTAACATGCAATTTTAATGTAACACCTCCTTAGGATGGCATTTGAGAGTTCACATAAATATTTTAACACTCTAAATTGCATCTTTACTGAACTGTACATAATCACATTTATTATTATAATTTTCACTGAAACAGAAACCTACTAAACATACATTTAATTTCAGTACCTGAAAGCAATAACAGAGCTGTACCTTTGCCTGCACTCAACGTCCATCTTCACTCTGCCCAGGACTATTTTCAACTGCAAATGACTCCTTAAGCTATAAATGCGCAGTAAGATACATAACTGGCTGCGTGATTGAAATGGCTTCCGGAAGGAGGATGCAAAATCTGAACTGCCACCTCCAACTCAGTTTCTCGGTGACACGGAGGCAGAGTTCCACAAATAGCTGTGAAGTTATATTAAGAGGTTGTGTGATGTCCTGCCAGGGTCTTTACTAGGCTTCTATAGCACAAAGGTCATATATTATTTATTTATAGAGAAGGAGGATACTGCACAAACTCTACGAGGTTTTAGGGCGCTTGTATTTCTAACCTAAATGATTCTGTAAAATAATGCAGTGTACACCAGATTTTGAGAAATGGCATTAAAATATGCCTATAATTGAAAGGTGTCCTGTTTAACTCTCAGATGATTTTGATTCAAGAAGAAAATCAAGATGCATGCTTAAATCTTGTTCAGTTGGGGTAGAGCTCACCTTTTTTTATGGTTTAACAGAAATTTACTGAAGAGTTCAGTTAGACTGAGCAGTGCCAAGATAAGGATTCCTCTTATTACGAACCACATTTAGCACAGCTGTATCTTTTTTCTCTATACATAAAGGGACTTCCTTTTCTGAGTTTGCTTAGCACATAGTATGAGATGTTGTAAGTATAATGACTGAGTCCGTCCTACTCAACCATAGCATACATCACTTTATCAATAAAGTGGTTGGTTAAGATTTGTTTCCCACCCCAGTTCTGCCATCCAGTATCTGCAGTCACTTGGTCAAATCACTTCTGCCTTGTTTCTGCTCTCTTGAGACCAGGTAGTAGAGCACTTACGTTTGCCAAACAGCTGTTGTATGGCTTAATTATGTCCACAAAGCAAAATAAAATTACTTCAAATTGTTCTTCAAGGACTTGAAATGCATGCCATGTCTGTCAACAATATCAGCAAATCAATCAGTATTTTGAGTACATACAAATACAGGAAACTCTCTAAAAAAAAAACACCTTTTTCCCCTTTTCAGTTGAAGAAGGGACTAAGGTAGCCTTCAGTCCTGTTGTGAACCCTGCCTTCCCTCCCACTCTTCGCTTATTAACAGGCAAAAAACATACTGTGCCTCTCTCTCTAGACATTGTTTTTATTTTAACATTACTGATTTTCAAACTTGACAGAGCCTTTAATAAGACATAATAGGGAAACTGAAAGTCAGTCCCAAGAGTCAGAAAAATATTCCATTCTAACCTGTCTGAAATGCAGCAAACAGCTCCAAGGAAGAAAATGAATAGACAGAACTACTTCTGTGTTAAGATACTTCTACTGTATCTGTATGAACCTTGAGTATATACAAGACACACCTGCCCTCTGGAAGAGATGTAAAATCACTGATTTTAGAAGTCTGAATTTGAAGTTTTTTTCCTTGTTTAGACTGCATTTGTTTTGATTATAAGCAGCATTCTGACAATTCAATTTAGATATTAACTGATTTCCTACCTTATCTGAAAAAAAAACCACTTAATGATCTTCCTAATAAAAGGAAGCTGGTACACTGCCGGCCCACACCAATCCCCTAATGGTGGGATTTATGGTGCCCTTTTATGTTGCCTTGATGGACAGTATGATTTTCTGAATTTATCAATCCTCAAAGTTTCCTTCTGATTTCTGCTTGACAGGAACACATTGTGGAAAAAATAATTCCCATTTTTTACCTCTTCTGGCATTTCAAGCTACCTTTGACATCTCTTTTGATGGGTTCCATCTTTCACTGGCAGCAATGTACTCTCCATGGCATCTTCTTAGCTACACCTTCTCTCCTGCTGTCTTTACTCCTCTCCATCATAACAACAGCTTTTTATTCCTTTTGTTTTCCTTCCCCTTTGCTGTTCTGCCACTTAAAAAGACCTACCAAAACCCAGAAATTTGTTTTGTTTAAAACAGTGACCTACCAAAACCCAGAAACTTGTTTTGTTTAAAACAGTGAACTAAACTTGGGCATCCAGGTTTATTTCCTGCACTGAAACTGATTTTCAAAACAGCTTCTCTATTTCCCAGTGCTTAAAAGCCCACCACTGATGTCAGATTTTCAAGTGAGCTCAGCAGCATCTAGTTCCTGCTTCAATTCTTATGAGCTTCAATTCTTTTTCTATTCGGAATCGCTCAGGGCCAGCAAAGCTGAGCAATTTTGAAGTCCAGCCTTCTGTTCTACTGTCTAAAGAGGACTTCACAGTTTTTGACATTCTGGACCTAATCTTTCAGTGTCCCAGTATGTCATATGAAACAAAAAAAGGTATTTGTCTTCTCCCAACCCTTATCTTTGTATAAAAGATATTTGGGAAATATATGATCAAATATTGTACTACACACAGCTTGTCTTTAATTTTAACCTAGAACTCTACTATATGACTCATTTCAGAATACTACTGTTATGTAATGTAATGTCGTACATTTTATTTCCTATAATATTTTGTCCATAAGAACGTTTGACATTTAAGACAGCTCAGTTTCAGGACTAAAACGTGCAAAGTCTGTTTGTATTAAGAAACCCTCTCCAAATGAAACTTAGTGAGGAAAAACTCCCACAGGCAGCAAGACTTCATGGTGATTTAGTTAAAATCAGTCTCTCAAGATCATGATTTTGTATGTTTGTTCAGCTGGTCCTTTGGTTTTGCAGAAGTAATCTTAGCAGTCTGCAAAACGTGGTGAGTAAACAATAATTTTAATACTTTGCTCTTTCCATTGCTTTCCATTTGAAGCTTTTAATGTGTTTTACAATCACAGCAAAGAGCTTTTCTCTTTGTTTAACAGAAGATGCTACAAAGGGGTGACCTCAAACATGACTGAGGACAAAGAGCGGCTCAGGTAGTTGCAACTAGCTTATTTCCAGCTCTGCACTATACCCATTCTGAAGGATAGATAAATCTTCTCGCTCTTTTCATCCCCTAACCTGAGGGTTTGGTGATGGGCAGAGGATACATGGGACCTACACGTGTTCTACTGTTATGCTCAAAAGAGTTTAAGAACAGTCTAATCTTAAGCACACCTTGTGACTTCTGACAATGTCCTGTCATTAATCACCGGTGTTTGTAAAACACTGGTTCTACCAGGAAAAAAAAGGTACCATCAAACTCTTGGAAGGTGGAAAGTTTGACAATTTTACTCTTAGAGTCTTTCTCATCTCCTTTCTCTATTTAAGTACTATTTAAGCACTTATTAGCCCATTCTAAGGAGATTTTATGTCACAATATGCAGCAATCTAATGATTTCTGTTCTTCCTGTCTTTTTTAAATGGCAGGGTTCCTTATCCACTTTTACTCCCCTCTCCCCCCTTCTATCTACCATTCATCTCTCTTGTCACTGTAAAGCTGAAAATCACTGAACACATTAATGAGCTCCCAATTAGGATCAGTGCTCTACACAAAATGCTATCTAACACATACCTAATGACAGCAAAGTCAAAAGCACATGGTGTTTATCCAGCAAATATTAAAAAAAAAAAAAGAAGAAAAAGAAAAATTGTGTTCCAGCAGCATTCAAGTACCTCAGCATATACTTAGTCTGAAACATGACAGTGGAGTTAAACATATGCTTAAATGCTTCCTTTAATTGGAATCTATTGTTTTTCTGCTGTTACCAAATATACTCATGCTTATAATTGACATTATTTCTCTTGAAGTACAGACCGTTTAGGTTAGCAGTTATTTCATTTACGAGGCTATCCTGTCCTGGACTACTTATCTGTGTTCTATCTACCACACTAATCTAACTTCTAAAAATGAATCACATTTCAAAAATAATCCTTTACCAGCTTTGCTGTCAGATTCCATAAAGCATCCTTCCATCTCGAACTAGCAGGAGGTAGTTTCAAAACAGACAAAAAGGAAGTGGCTCCTCGTAATATGCATGTCAAACCCTGGGACTCCTTGCTAAAGAGTAATGTGGACGCTTGGAGTTTGCCAGGCTCAGAGGGAGATCACGTAAGTTTACAGGATAGGAACCCACTGTGGTTACTAAATAGGAAGAGACAATGTCTGGCTGAATACATCTCTGGGATAGCTGAACACCAAGAGATTACTTAGCTGAAATATGATATACAATTTCCTTGTTCTTACACACTTCCTTAGGCATTCAGTTTTGGCCAGTGCTGAGGACAGGTGACAGTCTGAGCGGCTGGACAATCCACCTGCTGCTAGACAAGTCCCGGCTCTAAGCTCATGTGCTCATCCTTAAGCTCAGATATTCCAGCTCTTCCTAAAGGGAACTCCTACTCCTTGTACATTGATGTTTGAATGAATGATCAGGAATAGTTAAACAAAACGTTAAATATTACAGACTGAGGCTTAAGCAAAGCCTGTTTCAGCCTACTGGCTCCAATTGAGCAAAAATGTTTCAGCATTTTTGAATTTTCCTGGTTTATGAAAAAAAAACAACCTATCAATTCTTTTTCAGTTCCACCCAAAACTGAATAGCTCCAGATACAGTTTTAGAATGGTAGAGGTTTCACGAATTTTTAATGCAGCTCACTTTTGCAGTCAAAATTAAATTTCAAACAAAAAGTTAATGACATTCAACAAAACCAAAACTGCTTTATTGATTACGTCAAGTTTTACCCACCAGTTACCAGGTTTAATGACTTCAAATACAATCTCACCAGCAGTACACATATCCCCTGGTATTCTTAGCTACAACATGGAGCAAAAATGAGTGAATATGTGAGAAACACTTTTTTGCCTTTACCCAATTCCTATCTATTCCTATCGGAATCAGATGTAAGACAAAATTCTACCAGAAGTTTTTCTCATCTCACTGCCAACTGATTCTGCAGAGTCAGCTAAATCACAGACTTCCGTGCACTTCTCTGAAGAGATCTTCCTACAGGATACAAGAACAGAATTAGAAAAAGGGGCGGGGGATGCAACTAAAGTAACACAGAAACTTCACAGGTACGTATGTGCCATTTAATGCTTTGTGAGCAGCCAAGTATTTATTTTCATCTTTTAGGTGGAAATTTTAAGATGCCGAATCTTGAAATCGATTATAATTGTGCTAACTGAAATTTCATCCAAACAGACTTGGCAATCAATTCCACTACTTACAATCCATAAGAAATGCTTTAGCTGCAGTGTAGCACAAAGAATGTCGTTACTTGGAAACATGCTTTCAGTTTTGGGAATGAAAGACAAATTTTAATATTTTAAGAAAACTACTGCATTGTTTAGATTGAAGGGGAGAATTTTGCCTCCTTGTCTTTATTCTAAGCAATGCAGCAGCTTCCTTAAAATGGTGAAAATTGCCTTGCATTACCAAACTTGAAACCATGTTTATGCAATTTTAGCTAGGTGCGATTACCATCAAGGTGTGCGGTCTCCACACTGTTGGAGGCTCAGGGTTATCCTAAATGTAGTTTCTTTGGTGTTTTTTTTGAAGTGTAGTGAGAGAAAAATCAAGCCCCTTGGAGGTCTGGGATCTAACCCAGCTTTATATCATTTTGAATACAAATTTTCCTGTGGCATAAATCAATCCTCCCACTATCCACAAGAGGCTACTGGGATCTGTCCAGTGAGCCCCCTCCTTTTCCCCTAGCATACTTCTTCATGATGATCTCATTCTCCACTCATATATCTTCACATTCCATCTGTAGGCCGATAACTCATAAATCTGCCCCTTCTTTCATGGCTTGTCTCATTTAATCTCATTCTGTCTCATGTCTCTTCTTGGGTGTTTTGTTGTCAGTTATGAGTCATTGTAACTCAGGCCTAATTCACTACTGAAACCCTTTTCCCTCCCCCCACACTACTGTTCAGTACATGCAATTTAGACCCAATCAATGCCCTGCCTCCAGAAAAAAAAAAGGGGTAGGGGGAATCAATTCATGTTTTTGAACATTATCAAGGAAACCAAACTTTTAGACCACAAGTTCAGGAACTTCCAGCATAAAGGCTGTCAATTAAATCATCATCATGTCTTAATGTCTTATTTTCTTCCTCCTCAGTGTCTCACTACATTTACATTTTACAACTGACATTCAACTAACCACTGCTACCTTGTCTGCATTTTGCAGTAGAAGCTGCTCATGCCTGAGGTGTGTAAGGGTTGCAAAGCCGTAATTTTGAAACAAAGGCATCCGGGCATCACCACTAGCTTAACAGCACCCAGACATCACTGTCACCACTCAACTCTGAATCAATGTCCAAAAAAAGTAACTGATACTCCTGCACTTTCTGAAACCATTGCCTTGGTTACAAAATGCAGCACACAGGAATGAACTGGTTAACACAATTAACTGGAATAATCCTCTATCACATTCTCTATTAGTATTTTGATTCTAATTCTTCCTATACTCAGTGCAGAGTGGTTTAGAAGGAGAAGGACTAGGGGTCTGAGAGTTTCTCAGAGTTTTCCCATTAGATAGAGTTCCTCTTAAAACATCATCATATTCTAGAAAGACTGTGATAATATACTGATTTGAAGTTTTTCAGTTCCCCAAATTGCACAAAATTTGTCAAATAGAAGTACTCTTTCTCCTCCTTTGAAAATCAAAGTGGATTAAAATCTGCATCTCTCAAATACAGCACCTCTCGTAAGTAGCTTTGTGGCATTATAACTGTAATTTATTTATAAAATAGTGTATTAGGTTTAGTGCTAGAAACATGAAAGGTTTGCAATGAGTATTAAATGTAATTTTTTCTGCACAGAGGAAAAGAAATTTTCCTTTCTAAAATAGCTTGTTACTCATAGTTATTCAAATCACAAATAGTTTGAAATTTCTAAGGGAAAATCTGACATTTAGATTTTTCTTATTTTGAGAGAATTGGAAGTATTGGAATGATCACAACCTGAAATTCATAGTTTAGCCTATTTTCCCATAACTATGAGTTTTTAGAACATTAAGTAAGGTCAGTAACTCATATCCAAAACACTAGATGCTTCATTTGACCACCACCTTGGAGAACAGAATTAGTGCTTAATTTCAGGTTATAGAATGTGCTCAGGCACTATTCTTCCTATCTACTGTCAATAAAATTTGTGTAAGGCTCATTTCTCCCATCTTAGAGACTTAATTCTTCTGAAGGAACTGCATAACTGAGTAGTTAAACACTTTTAATCTTGAGTGTACTTATTTTTAAAAAGGCTTACAAGTTAAAATACATTAGATACAATTAATCTTTTTCAGGAAAATAGCATCACTCTTCAAAGTTGAAGAGAAACCTTTTCTAAATCTACATTAGGAGATTCTGATAGCAGTTTCCTGTTCTTACTGAGAAAACTCCAAAGAGAGACTGAAGATGTTTTGAAGACAAATGATCTGACTCAAGGTTCAAAAAAACCCAAGTGTTTTCACGACTGACTTTACATTTTGAGATGCTGCTGCTAACAACTACGTGCATTAGAGGACCAGTGTTACCAAAAAAACAGACAATGAAGACAAAATACTGAAAAGTACTAATAATGCTACACCATCATTCACTGGTCCCGGGTGTTACATCTGCATTACGTGTAGTAAAACCTGGTACTATGGGATTTAATATTGATTTTGCTTATGAGTTATCTGACGTTCATTCAGATGAAGCAAACTGCAAGAAGTCAAAGCAGCAGTTTGGTAGCAAAACCCAAAAGTCTAAACCCCCCCAAAAAAAGCAAAACCCAAAACATCAATACTGTCTATGAACACACTGCCAAAACCACGGCAATGCACACATAATGAACTTGAATAAATATATGGAAGCTGATACAGTGTGTAGTTCAGGCATTAAGATAATATTCAGAGTGACTTTCCTGTTTACTCATACTAGCTTTTCAGTCACGTATGGTATAACATTTAACAAGAGCGATTTTTCACATATTAGTGACATAACTGTTAAATATATACCCGGAGGTGGTAACTCTGCTTTTGTGCTTTTGTTCAAAATACCTAGTTATGAACAATAGTTTGCAATGTTAATTCTAACAATTTAGTCATTGTAACAACATTAACGTAAGTTTGTAATGACTATAGAAGTAAAATATTTTCTTTGAATGCACTTTGTATTGATGAATTCTGCACACAAAACTCTTTATGCCTGTTAGCAATCTCATTTGTTTCACTAATTAATCAGCTATAAAGGGTCTTACTTGTGTATAATCAATATCTCTACACTATTATCAAAATACAAAAATGTATTAAGTTATCAGTTTGCACATCTATAGCATGTCTGTCATTACCTGCTCACAAGGAGCTTTGAAAAGTAACCACACAATTGTTCTCCTCTCTTCAGAGACACGTAACAGACTAAACAGACCTGTACTAGTTTTCCCTGTATGAACTCAGAAAACAAAAATCTATTTTCCTATAATTTAGAAATTTACAACCTTTCTCTATATTGTCCTTGCTATCAAGCTAGAAAGTCCCATTTCTGCACTGGGACGACCTGCAAACGCCCTGCTTCCTTTCATCTGTATACAGGACATATACACTATTTAAATCTCACTAAAATCTGAGGCCTGGCAAAGGTATACAGGATTCTCTGTCATGTCTTGAAACCAAAATGAATTCTACCCTCACTGTAGGCCTAATCCAGGGTTTACGCAGTTCCCCACATCTAATTCCTGAGGCCACTGGGAACTTTATAGTGCCTTACCCAATAGAGGAGGGCCTTTCACTTTCCTCGGTATCAAGAAGAATCCACTTTCTCCACTGTTCCTCAGATGGCTGTCAACAGTCTGGGCAGTAACAGAGAGTAAAATCTGACTTAGCTAACCTATGTGGTGGAACATCCAGAAGCATCAATTGTGTTGAATTCTGAAGTGCAACTCTGACAGGCTACCTTTTTAACCCTAGGTTCATCTTTAGTTCGAATGGTGGCATTCTGACTAAACAGCTTTAACCGTTCTTGTGACTTTTTCATTTATGTCATTTTCTCACCTCTTTGTGTGAGTTAACAAGAACATTTTCCTTCAAGTGCATTAACTGCAGAGCACACCACACTGAGCACCAATTACTGGTATACATAACAAAAGCACAAATACCTGAACACCTTGCAGATTACTCTTAAATACCTTCTTTGTATTCTGAGTTCCTTTTGGAGTTTAATGCTTCATCTCTTTAGGGGCAGCCTGAGACTGATATACTGTAACAGCAGAAGAAAAGGCTATCTGAGTATGAATTTAGCTAGAAAATGCTGAATGAACATACCAAAAGCCAAACCATCATAAAATAAACATTTAAGTACTGCTACCCCCTACAGTCTGTTATACTGATAAATGTGACATATCATGCAGAGCAGATAAACAAGAAACAGTAAACAAACCATGTCATTTCACAGAAAAGGATGGAAAACATTTACACTGTGGTGCAAATTCCTTTAAGCAGTGGTTTTGAACTTTCTGAACTGAGCCACACTCCAGATTATTGGCAGTGCTCACAGCTTTGCTGCATTTAGTGTCTTCTTTGCCAGCCTCTCCCTTCTCCCCTTCTTCAGCTGAACCAGAAAAGCTTGAGTACAATATCTCCATTACAATATAGACACCTCACTGGCTTGGGACTACTCACCCATAGTATACATTTTATGCCAAAACTACACTCAAAACCTAATGAAAACTTTCCCTCTGTTGGTTACTCAGGAATTGGGAAAATGCGAAACAAACCATTTGTTACAAACTGAGGCCAGATTATACGCCACATAAACTGGCATAGCTTGCATTGATTGAGCAGAGTGATGCTGGGCCAGTTCACACAAGCAGAGAAATTTAGTCACTGTGTATGCAAAAGTCTCTCTGAAATATGTCTAAATTCATCAGACTAAACACCAGAGAACCCTTTTCTCTCCAGGCCAGTAAGAAAATGTTTGTTCTATATTTGCGAGAGAGTCAGTTCACTGCCATTAAGGTAACTCAACGCACACACACAAATATTGCAATTTCACATGGATCTAGATGAGAATGAAAATGTTACAGAATGTCGAAAGTACAACTCAGTTTTTTCCTGCATTCTGCTCATCTTTCAAAAACCCAAACCAAAAGCTGCCTTCCCCTCTCGCATCCTTAGATGTCAGGCCACTGTGAGCTTTTCTTTGGCTGAAGCAAAAGAAAATTTTGAACACCAAAAAAGATGCATTATCCTCCTCACTGCTTCTTCCAAATCCTGCTAGCGTATGGTACAGAGTACGCAGTGGACATACCTGGTGCAGGACTGAAACTCTGTCACTGGAGGTCATCTAGTCCAGTTAGCACACATGTATCATAACTGCTTCTAATCTGGTTGTGTTAATTTACCTAATCAGTAGTTACTGCTGACATACTGTCCCAATTTAAGGTTCATGTTTGCCTTAAAAAGTAACAGTCGGTATGATCTGAGTTTTAACGCACCTTACATTCACATATACTGCAAGTGATTACATCGTTAAAAAGGATACATATTTTGAATTACAATTAGTAGTGTGCACAATACTTAGTTTCTTCTACCTTCAAAAACATCCGAATGTCATCAACAACAGCAGCCCTACCAACTAGACACTGTCACAGGCCCGCAAATAGGCACAAGTCCAAGCTTCAGCTACCCTCTGCTTCTTCAGGTCTCTACTTCTCCTTACTGTTAGATACTGATTACAGCACATGGTAGACTAATGTGTTATGTGGTCAAAGGTCACACAACAGCATATAGGCCTACTTCAAATCCAGTTCCTGTAGCAGAAGACTGACACGCTAGTTCCCAGTTTCAAATGCTTCTGTTTGCTAAGTTTCGCCTTCCTGGTAACATCAGAATCTACACGTTCATTTCAAATGAGTTCTAACATACATCTACTGTGCACGTAAAGTACTTCCCATAAAGGTATTCTTTCATTAAATACTGCTGACCTTGGATCTCTCATGAGTATTGATGCAAGCCTGAAATTTTCAAAACTTGGGGCAATGTGATTTTAGAAGATGCAGTCTTCCCTAACAGCAATTTCTGAAGGTGCTACGTCCCTTTGAAGATAGTTGAAACGAGCCACCCAAAATCACTCATTATTTTCCAATCCTGAGGCAAGATATACTGTGAAAAATTATAAAGTAGCGAGTATTTGGAAGAGATCAGATGATTTTCACATCAGTAACATCCCATAGATTTCAAAACTATGTCCTTTCCTGGTAGCCAAATTCTGCCATTAGCAGCAAGAATATGATTTTACTAAAGTAAACTGTAAGGCTAGAGTGAAAAAAGATAAAGAAAACTCTGTGTACTGGGTAACTGCAGGGAGTCTAAAGCTGAGGATCTAATTATTAGTCTCATCTCTATCAAGGTGCAACAGAATAAGCTGAGAAGTGCACGAATGCCTGACAAGGCCCTATGGCTCCTCACAGCCGCAGAGAAGCCTCATTGTTCTGGAGGATTTTAAGGACGATCTCATGTGGCGAGAACATGAGAAATTTCTTTTCCCTGCCACACTGCTGATGCGGGTATCTGGAAGGTACATTTCCCTACAGACTCTTCCCTTCATACAAGCCATAACAGTGCTGAAGGTTCACTGTTGGGTTCCCCTTTACATGGCTGTTCAGGCACAGCAAGCAGTAGGTGCACAAAGAACAGCCTCTGGGGCAGTAAAACTCCTGCTGTTTTGCGGTGGGAAAGCCCAAGGGAAAACTCACTGCAAAGGGAAAGATGTCTTCCTTGAAGTTCTTACATTTTTGCCTTGCACAAGACTTACTCAGTGCGCTTTAGCTCACTAATGCAAATATTTAGATTTTGAAATTTAGCAGTGATTATTACACATTCAAACCAGAGCTGCCACTTCACTTTGGAAACACCCAGGAAAAAAAAAGGCGTGTCTCCTTCCCTGTGCTCTCATACAAACTCACACAAAATACCAGCAGGTAGGAATGAGGTCACACACTTCATGCTCATCTGGTTTCTCAGAATGACATGTGAGTGCCTGAGTAACAACTTTACAGGACTCTTCTTCCAAAATCAGGGCGGTTTCTCTCTGAAATGTGCAAATTATACGGCACCAGCTTGCTAGGAATCATGTATCTCTATCTGTAAAATCTGAGTTTCTTTACCCTTCTATTTTAAAATGTAGTGGTAACCAGAACAGACATAAGATTGCTTCTTCCTAGTGTTCACAGTTGCTCCTCTTTTCCATCAGTGTTTTGCTGAATAAGTAGGGCAAATGCTTTAACAGTGACTCTTGACTGTATGGTCTTGGGCAGCCACCAGGTCAGTTTACTACAGGCAGCAAATTCTTGTTTGATGGGCCATCCCTTCAACTGTTCAGAGGAATTAGGGGCATTACAGCAATCCAATCCTCATTACAGCTATTTGCAATGACCAACCACTTTATATTCTCTGAAGAAAATGATCAAAGAATTAGTTACACTAAAACCAAAAGGGAATGCATGCTATGGACTCACAGCTTTTTTCTACTCTGTGAGAAACTGCATCACCAGTCTTTTGCAAATTCCCATTGAAAGCAAGTAGAATTTTGTCACCGGCTTCAAGTAGAGCTAAAGCAGCTTTCAAGTTATTTTAAAGTGCAGCAAACAGTATCTTTTTCCTTGAGCAGCATAAAATTCTGGACTTGGGATATAAAAATACAAGTTTGACTGTGAAAAAAGACCCAAAGCTTCTGTTTTTAATTCCCAGCCAGTTCAATGCCCACAGCCCTCCAGTCAGCTGCACTACTTTAATAGAACAGCAGTGGAAGAGAAACTGGAAAAACCACCGTAGCTGAAACATAAGCAAATGACCTAATCTACAACATGGATCTGCAGCAAGATTAACTCCACTGCCAGTGAAGTCCAAAACAAGTTTCATCTTCAAAGAAAGCAGCAGCAGATCTTTACCCAGTATAATAAAGCTTAAGCAGTTTGCAATTTTGTATGGTTAAAACATATGGGCCATGGTCAAGTGAATGGTTATGCCATGTAATTTTTTTCTCTTTTCCCAAGTTTCCTAAAGTTCTCATAAGGTCCAGAGCCTTCTTTTTGCGTTTTCTGATAAAGACAAAAAAGAAACAAGGACAGAGGGGAAGTAAATGGGAGGTTTGGGTTACTCTACATCTTCCTTTCTCAAGCAGATGACAAATACCATTATTCTTACTTAGAATCATGATTAACTTATTACCTGGGAAGTTGTTGAGGCTTTCAAGTTTAACTTAAATCACCCCGACATCAACTCATAAAGCAAAATCAGACCTCTATTTAGGTAGATTGCAAAAAAGTATGATTGGAAGGCTGAAGCACATAGACAAAAGCAAATACCTTCATTAGTTTCATGATTTGTACAAAACCTTTGCAGCCTCTAGTCCACACTTATGTGCACTCTGAAAATCCAACACGGATATTTAAACTAGGCTGGCTAATGAAATCCACAAGGAATACTATTTAAAAAGAAATTCTGACCCATGAAGTGACCATCACACACCATAGAACTGTTCTCTGCCCAAACCAACTGGTCCAAGTCTGCCATCATGTGTCCCATCTGCCTTTCCAGTGATCCTGTACCAGCAACCTCATGCAGATAAATCACCTGAGGAGCTTGTTCCAGGAAGGGCCTCCAACACTGCATGCAGAGAAGGCAGATGGGATTTGCAGCAATCCACAGCTTGATCATCCTGAGAAAACGCCACTCCTTATCCAGCCCCTTGCCTGTAATATCACACATACAAAGAACCGACTATCGCCATTTGTTTCCAGTGCATAACACAAAATAACAGTCCTGTCTTACCTCACAGGGTAGAGCAATGGTTGAAACGAGTAAGGCTTTAAAGGCTATGAAAAACTCAAACGCTACATGAATACAATCCAAGAGCCATACGCACAGTCTTATTAATGCTGAATGCAATTATGATAATGATTTGAAAAAGCCAAACTTAGTATTTAGAATCTGACTGAAGGGATTTAGGACTTGACTGGAGAGTTTATGTTAGAAGATGTACCTTTCAATAACCCAACTGAGTTCAATGAGACTGCCTATATAAAATCCTTATTGCTATTTTGATTTCCACAGTGAACTGCACTACTGAAAATACTGATGAGATGGCCACAAATAAAACATACTAGCAAAAATTATTCAGAAATAAATTTAGCCCCCAAAATGCCTATGCTGCCCTGCCATGCTCCATCAAGAAATAGTTCACAAGATTCTGCCTTGAAGGTTACACTTATTACTCACATGTACAGAAAACAGGACTTAGGATGAGCGTTTAGTGTTTTAAACACAGGCAACTGAGACATGGGAGAATAATAATCATTACCTGCTCCTGAGAAACAGTGCAAAAGGCTATTCAAATTAAATAAGAAATTTGTGAACTATTATGCATAGGAATTTTTTTCAGTTAAAAATTTCTTTCCTAATTCTTTTAGGACTAGAGTATCATTAGTCTAATTAAAGACTATGTGCCTTATTTCCTCCTTCCTCCTCAGAACAAGGCCATACCAATCACTGTGTGTTGATCTTGCAAATCAGTTTCTCCGAAGGGCTTGGTTTTCTCAGCAGCTGTATGCTGGCTTCATCATGGTGCTGAAGTCAGCTGCTCTGGTACTTGCCACTATAATGCAGAATGTCAATCACACTACTCATGAGAATCAGCACAACACAAGTCTAATTAGAAACTAAACACTGTGTTATCTGCAATGATTTGGAGATGGAGTAAGTTGATGCATGTTTTAGGAACCTTTCTTGCTGCACAGTAGCTCATGATAACACCCACCTCACAGCTCATTAGTGAATCAAAATATTATACTGTATAAATACTACTTTGCTGGTTTACATTTCACAGAAGCCCCAGGTCTCAGAAGCCCCCATTACAGAATATATTTGATTTAGTTATATTGGAGCATTGTAGGAAATGGAAAGCAGCCCCAATTGCCCAAAACCAGCAAAATTGAAGCCAATATACTGTATGCTTTGGTCTTCTCTCTATAGAAATAGTCCCAACCAGCCTCAAGACATTTCAAACTGAAATACGTATTGGCAGAACAAAGAGAAACTATATACTGTATGACGTTGTACATGAATTCTCAGTACTTCTGCTGCTGGATTTATTTCTTTCTCTTGCTTTTTTCCACAGAAAACAATGTAACCCACTATAAATCTAGATGGCAGTACTGCAAGGTTCAACCAGAAATCCAAACGCAAGGAGGGGGAAACCTGGCGAAGAACTGAAATCAAAGATGTAAATGTGTAACAGCAAAGAAGGACATGAAAGGATATGCAGCTGTTTTGCTGCATGGTTTCTCAAAATGGGAACTGGAGAGCACAAACGTAGACCACGTTCTCACTTCTAGTTGAGATAAACATTTACAAGCTACTCACTTTAAACAGGAAGACGTAACATTAGGACACGACCTTTAATTTCACTGAGTCTGTGAAGGCAAACCACCACAGCTTTACTGCAGTGCAGTTAAAACATCCAGGAAGAGATGCATACTATTCCACTGCTTTGTTATTACAAGTGTACTTGATTTTAGATTCAACAAGGAAGGTGCAATTTTATAGCTGTGTGGAAAAATCTTTAAAATGCTTGCGGGTGGATGTCTAATGATGCCAGACTGGTGTTGCAAAACATAATATGAAGAGAAAGCATCAAAGAAACTGTCTACATGCCAATGAAGGAGCATTTAGGTAAATAATATTAAACCATATATGCACAGATTTGATGTCATTACACTGTTATTACAGATGTGTACCCTACTTTTGTTCTTTTAAAAGGGTGCCATTCTGATGTGTCATCATTAGTTTTCTAGCTGAAAGCCAATGAAACTTGAAAGACACCAACAAAAGATAGTGGAATATAAATTTACAGAAAATACCTGCAAATTTAGAAAAGCTACAATCTACTTGTAGCGTCAAAGATGAAACACATTTCTTGTTTGTGTGACATTCACCACGTTTCCTTTACAGAAATATGTGCAGACGATTTTTTACTGTGGGAAACTATTAAATGTATAAGACATCACATTGTATTAATGTGCAAGTGTATATTTATAGCATTTTCTTATAAAAAGTAAAGAAGGTCAAAGGCTGAAAGGTGACAAGTTTGGATTTCTGCATCCCAACATGAGATACCTTATAGGTGGGTTCCCTGTGTAGAGCTGAATGCTTTGAAACCTTCATAAGGAGTATTAGCAACATCTCCCGTTTAGTTCTCCAACACTGACATTTTCAGAGTTACTCGCAATTTCTAAACCTTGGCTCTCTAAAAAAAAGCCTATGTTTAAAAAAAGGTTTTGCAATATCCATACATTCCATGATAGCATGTAATTCTGTAGGGAAAAAAATATTGCACATGTATATTGAAAGCAAAATTCTTCCCCGTTGCATAACTGCCGTCTCGTAACTAAAGGCCTTAAAGAGACCCTCTGCTTCAGCTTACTATTACTTTCCATCAGGAGAAGACTGAGGATCCCTTCAAGAGGTTTGTTTTAGGCTTAGAAAACAGTTCCAACACAGGCTGCAGAGTACCAAAGCTCTGGAACATGCAATTCTGAAAGCTTGAGATTTTTTTTAAAGAGGCACTAAACACAACCATGACTTAGAAATCCAAACTAACTGTACCAAACTAGAAAAACTCTTTTGCATTACTTAATAGCCTACTAACCTGGCAAAATACTAATGCTGGGGGTTTTGTTTGGGTTTTGGTTTTTTTTTTTGGAATTTTTAGTTAGTTTGTTTTTTAAATTCTAAATACTATTTATTGAAAGGCAAGTGTAATATTTCCTATGAGAGAAATACCCAGTGCTTTGCAAGTTTCTCTAATTTTTAGACAGGTCACTCATATAAACTTGATTTATTTTTTTCAGGCAGCAAAGAACACTTCAGAATGGTATTTTGTATTTCTCTTGTCTTCCACCTGAAATGTCTGCATGCTCAACAAACATTAATGAAGAGACCTTTCACAAGATAGCAGTGCATTACATGATGGTGAGAGGAAGGTACAGGGAGAGAAACCTAGAGAAGCTGTGCAGGAAGGCTGTGACACAGTGGAGAGCCAAGCCATCACTGCCCCAGCCCAAGCCCTCTGCTTCAAGCACAAAATCCATCTCCCTGGTTGGAGAAGCACATGGCAGGTGTGACAGAGAAGTCTTCTACCCCACTTTTAGGAGAACCGCTGTTTGAAATCTCCTGAAGAGAAAACCATATTCAGCTGTTACCAGGTTTGGCTACTAATCTAAAACTTGACCACCTGGTTGAGTATTAGGAATACGTTTTAGAGGACCTGGATGGCACCTCACTGAAAGTTGGTGTAACCTCAAGTAAAATTCAGTTTTACACAAGTCCAAGCAGGCACAGTAATTACCTGAAAGCTTCTAGAATTTTTCAGTTGACTTCCAACTGCGAACATACAATAACTGAAATTATCTAGCTTGCCATGTCCTACCTATGGACATTTGAAGACAGTATGTTCCTTTGACCTGGGTCTATTAAAGGACAAAAATGAAGACAAGAATGCAAATTTAAAGAAACACTCAAGTGCTAGGAATCTGTTTGTAAACATTATGACAACAAATATATCAGCATTAATGACTAAAAATTCAGGAAAATGTAAGGTGAAATAGAGAAAAAAAAACTCAAAACTTCGGGAAACACATAAAAGTCACCAAGTTTACCTTACTCTAATGAAAGAATGGTCCTGGCTGCTATTTCCAGGGTCTGCAATGGCACTGGCATGTCTGATTTTGCTGTAAAGTTCTAATTTTCTTCTTGTTCCCCGAAATTTACTATCCTTGGTTAAAAATGTTTTTTTTTCCCCTAAGAAATTCACCTTCTATTTATATGCAGATGAAAATTATCTACCTTGAGATGGATCAGTCTTATGAACAGGACCCAGAAACTTAAAAAAAAGGGGGGTCTGGTTTGTGCAGAAAAACCTTCAGTCCATTTGAGTTTAACAAATTCCTAGGATCTCGTTGCAAGGTGAATAAAGCTAGATGCTTTCCTTTTAGTTCTAAGACTGCTTTCAGGTTATAAACATTGTGAGCTGTTTTTTCTGAAAATTAATTGCTATAGATCTGCACCAGTGTGGCAAAAGCAGCACAGGGCAAGACTGAGTAACGAGAATTTTAGCTAAGCCTAAAAACACATTAATAAAGGCAACATCTTAAAATATATGTACATACATACATAACACATCTATGTAAGGTTCAGATAGCCCAGTATTTCTGGTAATAATTGTGGTTATTGCACAGAGAACAGTAATTTGTCCAAACCCAACCACAAATAATTAAGGCCAGGATTTTGAAATCGGATCTGTGTGGGTGGATTTTTGCACCCCCACGGATTCAATGGCAGGATCAAAGCCTAGGAAAGCCAGAAATACACTCAGAATCTGCATATTGCTCAAGTACACCACCTGGCATTTCCAGTGCTGGGAAGGGTCTGTTTTCACCACCACCCTCCCACCCGAATGCCTGACAAACAAACACTTTCAAAGCAGCAAACAATCATATTCTTGTCCCACCCTCCCCACAGTAGCTAATTCCTACTGCGTCCGTTTCTTTGACTTATGAGTTAGAGCTAAGGAAACAACAGAGCAAACATTGTGAGCTTCCACCTCCTTGCTATTCCAATTAAAATAAGTTTAGCTCATGCCCTTCTTCCTGAGCTACATATAAAGCACTGGTTTTCTTTTTATTTTTCCTTGGACTTTCTAAGAAGTAGTGTTTATTTCAGCTGTTCTGAAAATCATCAGAGAAAAACTACACCCATTACTAGTGATGATAGTATGGAGCAAGGGCAGATCTGCTGGCTCCTGCTGAGGAAGTTGTTGACAGCTGTCATGCAAGAAGTCACTTGATGCTGACAACTGAGCAATAACTGCCCACAGGCTGGACTTCTACTTTTGGACAAAATTGTTGAGGATTGCTGTCAGGTTCAAGCGTATGAACAGAGTAGCTCTATTTCACAGAATCATTAGGGTTGGAAGGGACCTTTGGATATCATCTAGTCCAAATCCCCATTCCAAGGCATGCAACCTAGAGCAGGTTACACAGGAACATATCCAGGCGGGTTTGGAATGGCTCCAGAAAGGGAGACTCCACAGCCTCCCTGAGTTGCCTGTTCCAGTGTTCTGACATCCTCAATGTAAAGAAACTATTTCTCATGTTAAGGTGAAACTTCTGGTGTTTTAGTTTATGGCCATTGCTCCTCATCCTGTTGCTGGGCACCACTGAAGAGTCTGGCACTAGCCTTTGAGATATTTGTATGCATTAATGAGATCCCCTCTCAGTCTTCTCTAGACTAAACAGGCCCAGCTCCCACAAGCTCTCCTAAGAGAGATGCTCTAGACCCCTACATGGAGAGATGACAGCACTCCATTATTACCATGGTACCCTCCTGAGCACTTGTGATGGCCACATATAAAGCGATTGCAGCACATCTATGACCTTTGGACACTGGTCATCACGAGACACTGCAGACACTGTCATGTCCTCTACAAATCTTAAGAATTGCTGACTTGCTTTTCCTCTTCTAGAAATCTGGAAAAAAACCCTCTGCTATTCTCTTTGATAAGTTTTGACCACATGTTGGTTTTCCTCCTGCTCAGTATGTCAGGAAGGTACTGAAGAAGGTAAATGTCCAGTTGGTATTTATGTGGATGACACTCAGTCCATTTCAACTCAAACATGTCTGTCAAATACCACGGCAGTAACTGGAAGAGAAACAGGCTATGAATGAAGGCAATACAGCTGAAACTCAACCTTACTAAAAATGAGGTGAGCTGATTGTAGAAACTTAAAAAGGTCATCATGATGATGACTGCAGATGTCCCTAAAGTTTTTTTGAACATGTATGCTGCCAAAGTGTCAAGCACTTGCATATGTGCCATAGTGATTCTTTTATTTTTTGGTGAATTTGTGTTTCTCTCGATACAAAAGAATTTTTGAAAGTAACATTTGGGAATCTTGACTTAAATCACCACCAGACCACAGCTCCCATTCATGTGGGATAAGAGGTAAAATACTATAGGCAACACTATGAACAGAATTAGCCTTGATGATGTCCCCCAGCTGCCTTAATTTGCGGGAGAAATTCAAAGCTGATCAACAATTCAGCTGATTTCCATGGAAACATGATTTCAACTCCTGAATCAAAATTGCATGAGGGCCAAAAATGCCAAACACAGATTATAAAAATATTTTTCTACATTGGGATTCTCAAAATAAAAGGCAAATAGTTAAGCAGAATAGAAAAAAAAAAATCACAACAGACTCGTTTTTCGTCATCCACACTTTGTTTTGTATAATACATATCTACCTTGTACCTACAAACTTACATTCTTTGAGTATTTCATTAAACACCCCAAATATCAGCACATTTTCATGGGTTTAGTATCTTCAATAACTTAATAACAAAAAGTGCCTATATGTGGAGAAGCCTGCGTTAAGTTTAGTTCAACGTCTCACCACAAGCCATCCTAAGTTCTGGACTTAAACTTTTCTTAAATTTTGTATAAGGGAACAGCTAAATATGTTTTTACTGCAGTTCCCTGTGGAAACATTATGAATAGCATGCTCTGCTTCAGAATTACCACTTCTCTTAAGTACTCAGAAAAAATATATGATGATTCCTCAGGAACACATTTGGAATGTATGATTTCTTTAAGCAAAATTGGCTCACTTTTATTCTAGTAGTAACTGAGGCTCTTGAAATAAATGCAGCAATATTTAATTGCAATATTGGCAGCGACAAATCTATGCAAGAGTTAGATTATTGTGTAACTTTTAGTGCTTCATTGAAGGAGGTTTTACAGTCCTCTTTCAAGTTTACATAATTTCTCATAATCTACAGAATAAAACCAAATCTGTGACTATCCAGTTCAGCTCCAAGGATACAGAACAGCACGTGGTGCTCTGCATTACACTAAGACTGCTTAATCTGTTAATGTCTTACTGCCTAGGAAGAACTTTTCAGGTAACATAGCTTGGTGAAATTTTAAAACCTTTATAAAGACTGAGTACTGTTAAGAACACTACATATCTCAGGATTAAAATACACGAAAATAAGGGAAAAAGTTCGGCAACTTTGTTTTTCAGCTCTTAAAATACTGAACAAATTCCCTTCCAAACTGAGTATTTGGGAAAAAAGAAATTAATTCAATAGCTTTAGCTGAAATTCCTGGGAATCCTTTCATTCTATTCAATGGAAACTTTACCTGACATGTAGCTGATGCTTTGTTGGTTTGTTTGCTTTATTTTGATGTGGGTTTTTTTCTCTTGCAAATACCTTTATTATTTGGTTAGATCTTTAAGATAATCGAATGTTTCCATTAACTTTTCAATTTTATACCCAATTTTCTTTTTGAATAACCCACATGTACTGCAGATATATATAATGAAACCTAACAGAATACTTCAGAACCGTGTATTTGTTCTGCTATGGTTTATTTATTCTTTCTACGTATTCCTGGGCTTAAGAAATCTTCAAAAGCACTACCCAAAATAAAAAGCAAATTACATGTAATTTTTAACTTAAAGAATCAGGGTTTCCTAAAGATAGCTTCTAATGAAAGTCAGGGGTTTGGGTTTTTTACACCACCTTCACTGATGCAATTATACTTAATCACTTTAACAGTCAAGACTTTCAGCAGCTAGATGAAGTATACTGTATTAGCTTAATAGCCATATCTTTTTTCAGACTTTTTAAAACCTGTTTTACTTTTCTACTGGAGCAGTGAGCTAGGGAACTGGAAACTTCCAGTGATTCTTTCATACACTGAAGGGGTTTAACTGTGTCTGCTCATTTAAGAAGACAGCTGTAACTCTCACAGGTCAAGAATGAGAACAAACAAACACTACGTTACCTTTCTACGTTAGTCAGAAACATGTATTCTCAGAAACCATTAGTTGCTGTACCAAAAACATACAGGCATGAAATAAAATAATTCAGGAATTTTGAGACTCAAATCTCTTCAAGGTTTCATGAAAAAGAAAGCCTATGCATTTAGATCTAAACTAGATGAATCCGTCACTTGACTCAATATCCCAAAGAAAATGTGGCTCATAGTGTATTAATAAAACCCCAAACAAATATACAGCTAATAAGTCTGAAAATTCAAACCATAAGTTCCTCATTATAAAAGCCACAAGTGACTTTCTAAGCAGAACTACCCAAACCACTATGCTGTGTCCCTTGGGACATTTAGTTTTCCTTCTCATCTTCTTTGCTGCTTTTGCGCTGATATATAAAAGTTTAGCTGTCTGGTGCCCAACTACTCTCAGGCAGCTTTGAGCAGTCACCAGTCCAGTGGTGAGATGATCATACTTGATGAAAGGACAAGGTTAACTCACAATATCTGAGTTAGTGTTAGTGTTTCAGGTACCACATGATGAATAACAACACGAGACACCTCTATTCTTCTGAAATATAATTGACTTTTCTTTGGAGAACCATGTACACAAAAAATGGGGGCAACATTCAGGTCATGCTCAGATAGATGAAGTTCCTGGTGCCTCTTTATAACATTATCTTCCTATTTCTTTTCTCTCTGAACCACAGATGGGTCACCACAACTTTCGTTTTGACAGCTGTTGTGCTTTTCATGCAAACATTTGGTAACTAAGGAGAGGTTACTAACGCAAAGACACCTAAAAGCTAGCTTTCACCGCCAACCCACTTGGACCAGTTTTATTTCATGTTCCTTCATATACGTTGAGCTCCAGTACACCCTCTGCTTTCCTGTTCTGCTGGAAAAGAACTTGCTTTCACCTTGCCAAATCTCTGTCACACTGCCTGCTGGTTTCCTTCTGCCTCCTCTATCTCTGGTCTAGGATGGGAGAGCCCAAGAGGCATCAACCAGACAACACACAGCAGGACTGCACAGTCCTGCTGTTCACCACTGAATTATACACTTGTGACTCCGTTCCTACCAGCCCTAACATTACTTTGCTTTCATGTATTGCTCTCGGTCTTTATTTCACCTCTGCTCCTCCATGGCTGCCTCCCACAGTCCGGTTGCACTTGTCCCGCCTGCCCTCTGCTTCCCAGCAGTGCCTTGCTGGCTGGCTCCCCATCCCCATGGCCATTCAACTGGCCGCTGATCCACAAGTGTAGCACAAATGCAGTTGTAGCAATCAGTAGCTGAAAACATACGTGGCAGCCATTGTCTCTAGTGGACATGTGCTACAAGATGCTGAATTTGCTCAAGTCTTGCTGGGAATTTCCTCCCATACCTTGGAAATTTCTCCACAACTCTAAGCACAGCTGCTTTTTCACAAAAGAAGCTACATGCAGCACTGAGAAGTCAATAATGAGGATTTCCACACCCTTTCCAGCATGTGTTCAGAGGAGCATACCAGCACACTACCACAGCAGCATCCTTCATAAGCCTGTCTCTGCTCTTTTTCCTGGATTCATTTTAAACATAGCCAGTGTATTGTAACAGTGGCCACCATTTGCTCCTTTCTGTGGACAGTTCAGCTGCTCTTGCTCTTTGATTCATTCATTTAGGGTTAGATGTCTTTTTCTCAGCAATTCCTCCTATAAACTGGAATCACATCCCACAAATCATCCTGTCTCTAATTAGGAGATCTTTTATGTCTCTAATGTACATATGCATGCCAGAATTCTCAGCAACACAATGCAAGCATCTATCCCCTTCTCTGCTTCTTGCTTTCGGGACTTAGAAAAAAGTATCCCTCTCCTATCTTGTGTATATTTTCCTCAAATGTTTTCCTCAACTGTGTCAGAGTTTGCATATTTATTCCTAGCAATTTTATTTCACTCTTTAATTTTGTCCTATGAAAATGTAAAAAAGCTGCACTTTCATTTCTTTATTTATATTCTTTTATATTTTAATTTATATTGATCAGGTTCATATATAGACACAATTCTTCCATATACTCCGTGAAATCTTTTTGGCCTGGAAGTTTTTACATTCCTAGTAGTCTGGTTACTTGCAGGGCATTAATTCACCTATTTCCAGGTGCTGTTAATCAAATCTTTTTCTCTATGTGGCTCCCCCTCAACCTGCCTGAGGTTAACCATGTTTCCATGCACAGTACCCTAGGTAAATAGCATGAAGGCTGGATATTTTTGCAGCCAATTTTAATATGGGCATTCAGAGAGCTTTACTAGATATAATATGTGGGTATTTCAGTCAGGTGCAATGAAAATAAAATATCCAGTGTTTCAAACTGGCAAACTATGCTCCCCTTTCCAAGTTCCAGCTGAGCTGCCACAGCAATTCTGACAGGAGGCTGTTCTGACAAGCTTGACAAACACCTCCAAATCTTCTGAAGTATTCTTCCTCACCTCCCCCCTGCCTAAGTGTTACATTTCTCTCCGTAGGCTTCTAATGGCCGTGTTTAAGAAAAATACAGCATTCTCTAATGGAGAGTTTCCTAAGAAGAAGTGACAATGTCAGTCAGTCCTAACTGCAGCTAGACATTTTTGCTTAAAGATTCGTGGAAGCGTTGCTTGAACCTAACAAATATCTACTGGAATGATTTTTCTCTTCTACAGAACAGCTCCTCAACTCTGCAGCAGACACAACCTGTCTCCCATTAATTCATGCCTCTAAGAGCTTCTCAGCTGAAGGAAAGGTATGTTTTAGTCAAGTACATAAGCTCTGAAAAATAGTCAGAGGCTATGCTCTGGGAAAATGCTAGAACCAGCCCCCCTTTAGGCTCTCCTGCTGGACTGAGTTGCTCTGCAGGTGCAGAGCGCCTCACTGCCTTGGACTGAGAAGATCTGTGGAGTCACCATCAAGGGTGCACCTGCGTGAGGCACAGTATTAAAGTGCCCTCCGACCATGGTTTCCCAATTCGTAGGTGGAGGTTGCCATCAACATCCACATGACAGCCAGTGTTTCAAAGTAGGTCACACTTCAAAACTTACACATAGGCACTTGCACAATAAAACATACAGAGCATCCTCAGGCCAAGTACATGAGCCAAACAATGCTACACTTCAAAGAAGTAAAAAACCTTTAATGTACTTTAGGAGAGGAAGTGAAAATACTGCGAACAAAGATGTGAGAATTGAAATAGTTTTGCAAAATACTGTCATGCCACACCACCAAACAACACCTCATACCCAACTGATCTTCTCTCAAGGAGAACAAAGGTGCTGGAGTTCAGTCTTTTGGTGCCTCTCTTGGAAGCTTAAGTGACAGCAGATTTTAAGGACCAAGACCTGGGATTGCTGCAGGCCTTTCTTTTCGTAAATGCGATTTTAAGGCTCAACGTAATTGCTGCTAAAAATAAGGTATCAAAAGGGTTCTAGTCTTGCACTATAATGAACTGCAGGCTCAATTGTTTGAAGTAGTAAAATTTGCATTGATGAGACTGGATCAAAGATGGACAAAAAATCAGGTATTTTCTCTAGAAAAAAATTTAGGAGCATCATGCTTTTTCAAGCAGACCTTACTGTGGTTTAAAGGCAGAATGAGCTTGTATTCAGATTTAATTTATTAGCAAAACAACAACAACAAAAAAATGTAGGTACTTGAAAACTTCAAACTGAGGAAATGCTCAAAGAAAACCAGACATAGCAGCTCTTACACACGCATCTGTGTGTGACCAATCTTGCTTTGTTTTAAAAATTACCTGCATCACAGACAACAGAATGGCATTAGTAACAGCTACAACTCTCTACCATCCCCAGGCAGCAAATCAGAGGCACCACCATTTTTAGTTCCCTGCCAACATATACATTTGTCATGATTGTTAGGAAGCCAACCATTTCATGACAGAATCCAAACAGCAAGAATTTTTAATCCAGGGAATACTCAGAGCAACTTATGTCAGTCACAGTGTTCCATTCCAGAGTCTGAGAATTGCACAGTTGTTACAACTAAATCTAATATACACTTAAAAATATTTAGTCTTTCATACTTTTTTTTTAATATAAATATTTTTTTATCATGGCCAGTTTACTAAGTTTCAATTTTGTGGACACACAACTTTATTTTCTGATAGCACGCAAGAGAACTGAAACTGAGCAGAGAGGCCAGAAAATTGCTTGAACCCAGGTTTTATAAAGCCAGTTTTATAGATGCACCTTCTGATTATGTCAGCCATCTTGGTAACCCTAGACTCATTGGTGATTTGTGGAGCTCTTCCACAGAGAGGCAAGTGGTCAAATGGCATTGATTAATTTCATGTCTAGCTGCTAAAACATATCTAAAAATGGGAAAATGGCACACTGCACTTTTTTTATACTACTATCCTGCAATCAGTGTTTGTAGTCAGAGCAGTAGTGCTGCATGAACCTATGAATTTTGAGCAGTCTGTGTGCCTGTGACCAGCAGTTCCACATTTACATTAGAAATAACATGTCCTTAAATTTACTTTTCAAAGACAGCTTGCACTTGGGAGTTTTCATATAGCAGCAGCAGCAGTTCTCTCCCATGAAGAAAAAGAAAAAAAAAAAAGAATTTCTTTAAACCTTCCCCCCAATAAAATATGAGAATTATATCTTGAATATCACATGCCTAGATTTAATCAAAGAATACCAGATATACCTCTGAACAGGTTTTAATATCTTTAACATGCCACCTTTTCCTAGTCTGCTAACCATCTCAAGAATTGCTATAGTCCCATCAAGTACACATCAGGCTGGAACTGCCTAAAGTCTTAAAAAACATGAGACGAGAGATAACAGCCTCAAAGCTCGCAGGGTTTTAGGCACCATCTAAACCTGGTTTCTTAAAAACACATGTCCAAAATGTCCTTCCTCTCAGGCCACCTGAAGAAAGGACCTTCATTCAAGGTCCAATGTAAAGTTAAAATTAAAGACTGGCCTCTAAGGAGTGTTAATGGGCCAAACTGTCTGAAGCAAGTGTCAGTGCTAGGCACTGACTGGTAAATGAGAGCAAAGTTAAAGCTCCTAATCAAACATCTCTGTGATTGTTACAGGCTGTCTGGATGCTACAGCCACACTCCAACTAGACTGTGGGTGCTCTGAGATCTTAGGGACTGTCCAAGAACACTATTTTAGACCTCTAGGAAGCAGTGAAATTCAAAGGTGAGTTTTAAATCAGCTTTAATAGTTCACCTGATATGTGTTCTGCAGCAGTAACACCAATGTTGGGATCTGGTTTCATATCTGATACTTGTTCACATAAAAGAAAACTTGCAATATCACCCAGCCACATCACTGAGCATGCATATAAACTACTGGGGCATGGGTGGAAAAATGCAGGGAGCCATAAGAATCATTTGCTGAGCGGCTAAACTGTTAAAGTTGTGTAGTCTATACAACTGGATGTACCCGAGGCCAGTTTAGCACTAACGCAATACTACGTCTCAAGTACACCAAGGGAGAGAAGTTGTGACTTTGAGATACAAGATAGCATACCCCACATTGCATCAAGTACCAAACAGAGGTATTCCTCATCATAAAGCTAAGTCCAGAATGACTGTATTAAAAATTGGGCCTACTTCTTAGGGGAGAAGATAGCAGGTGACTTTAAGATCCATTTCTTGATTCACTGAGTTGTGCTTCCTTGATTAAAAAAGGCACGCTTCTCAAACCCATTTCCCTGCAAGTGTCAAAACCACACAGAATCCCAAAGCCTGAGTAACATAATGTCTGATACAATAAAAAGACAGAACTGTATTAATAGGTTCATCTCTTGCTGATGAACTGTAATCTCATACTAACATTTCAAATGAGAATCCTGGCACCTTTTTCACATGCACTTTCTACCCTGACTTTGAACACTCTCTGTAAAGAGACAAATACACAAACACATGTAAAGAAAAACAATGAGGTTAACAAATTATGACCCTTTCTAAAAAGAGACAACTAGCTTCCGGTTTTTAATCAGCTTTTTTAGCAAAGACAATTAAAAAAACTAGCAGTAAGAGGCAATCTGCCACACTGCTATTTCAAGACTTGCTCCAAGAGGAATAAGCTGAAATACTAACGTGTTTAATTTAGAAATAATATATGTGTCCATGGTGAAAGAGCTTTAGGCCCCAAAACACAAGAATGATTCTATGTTTCAGAGTTATACAGCTCTGCTTCCACTGGTTGGAAGCATCCTTCAGGGTGCTTTGCCATCCATTGCATACATAGGTACAAAACATTATCAAGCAACCAAGTGATTTGATCTCCATTGTGGCATCTGTCAAGAATAGCCACATGTTGCTAATGCTCTTCTGCACTGTAGTGATTAGGCTGATGGTGTAAATAAAAATACAAAGCTGCAACACCAAGAATCCTCAAAATTCATCACTGAAAATGTATCTGGAGTATACGATGACTATTTCCTACAATGTCAACATTTTCAGTAAAACTTCACTGATAAGGTTTAATTGTGATTTTCTGCTTTTATGTATTTAACGGTTTCTAATAACTTGGCCATTCTTCTGACAGTGAAAAGAAGAAACTTCTTTTTATTAGCGGAATACTTGATGCAAGACAATGTACTAAAAAATGCTTCTATGAATACATAAGTGAGAACCAACAGAATGAGAGAACAGTAAGAAGAGTATTGAATATTAGTGCAGGACACAAAGGTTAGTTTTTCCAAAATGAACTACATTATTGCTGGGAAAATTGTGGAACAATATAGCAACAAAAAGAAAGGCTAGTACTTATTGTATTCATTTAAGATTTTTTTACTAAAAAAATATTTTAATTAACTATTTGTGACAATATCATCAGGCATTACGTGATTTTACTGTTACCTAGATTTCTTCCTCAAAAAATTAACTTCAACCTGCACAGACTTAAACCTTCATGTGTTAGAGTTCTTGGAATAGAATACTTGTTTAAAAATTCATAAGAATCAAGTTTTAGAAGATTTTTATTTAGTCTTAGCAATTTATTCTGTGGCTTAGCCCTAAAGATATAGATTTATTACTAAACTTATGTATACAAGACAGGCTGAGAAAGTTGGGGTTGTTCAGCCTGCAGAAGAGAAGCTGCATGAAGACCTACTTCATAGCAGCCTTCCAGTACCTAAAGGGGGCCTAAAAGGACACTGGAGGGGGACTCTTCATCAGGAACAGCAGTGATAGTACAAGGGGAAACAGGCTTAAATTTGAACGGGAAAAGTTCAGGTTAGTTATAAGGAAGAAGTTCTTTAGTGTGAGGGTGGTGAGACACTGGAACAGGTTGCCCAAGGAAGTTGTGAATGCTCCAGCCCTGGAAGTGTTCAAGGCCAGGATGGACAGAGCCTTGGGCGATATGATCTAGAGTGAGGTGTTCCAGCCCATGTCAGGGGGGCTGAAACTAGATGATTTTAAGGTCCCTTCCAACCCAAACCATTCTATGATGCTATGAGAGGTAGCTATAGCAACTATTTTCTTAATTAGAACAACAATCCTTCAACCAGACTGATTTTTTCTGCATCTCCATTTTTCATAAGAAGATTCTTATGGTGAGATATTTACATTTTAAATTCAGTGTAAAATGCAGGCAACCCCAAGTCTCAGCTTTATAACACCACTGGCACATAATTAAAGCCATAAACCAAGACAAAAGTCAGAAAGCCGGCAATATTTTATCAATGGAAGTCATTACTTTAGGTAATTATTTTAAGGCTTTGAAATGCACAAATTTCCAGCAGATACACACAGCCCCAAATAAATGACCGTAGTTGTTACAGAGATAAATGGGCTTCATAGCCAACAAACATGCTGTTTTGGACCAAGCTGTGAGAGGAATCAAATCACAGACTCAAAGGGCCCTTAGAGAAATTGTGTTGCTCTTACACACCAGTGATCCTCCACAACTGCTATTTCAGCTGATCACAACTCTCAGAATTGACACAAAAGAGGCACAACCCTTTAAGTTAAAAGGTCCATCACACATAGTACTTTGTCCTCCAACACAATAAATCCCACTTTATCCATTTATACACTTGTCTGCATGAACAAACATATGTGTCCACATAAATGCTTCCAGCTCAAACCAGAGTAATAATGTCTATTCCAGGATTCCTGTTTAGCTTTAACATGGTCTTGATTTAACCCATAGTTGGGCCACACAGGGTATAGATGCAATGGATTAATCAGCAAAAGGGTAATTTAACACTCGCTGTTTCCAGAAATAAGACACTGATATAATGGTTGTATAAGTGCTTGCACGTTTATCATTAGTCTCTCTGGCAGTTGAGGTGTGTACAGAATGTGGTACCAGTGTATAAGTATCATATTTATCTACAGCATTCGGGATGATAACAGAAAGAAGTATGCATGCGTGTTTTTCTGTTACGGCAGATACACAGACAACAGGAGGATAGGGGATAACCAGATTTAAAAAGAAGACAAAAAAGTCTGCATGTTATTGATTCTTCCACACTTATTACTGACTGCTATGTCTTCTACCACAAATATTCTCTTTGATGTTAACAAGAAAGATGAGCTGCAAAGGCTGCAAGAATGCTTATGCCCATTACTGTCTTAATTATAAATTTGTCTGACTATAAACAAATGAAAAATAAATTGTTTGTGTGCCCTGGACAAATTCCTAAGGCTATAAAGTGAGCACTCCATTATTTAAGAAGCATTTTATATTGCCATGAATGTAAATGCCTGTAATACTAAGAACTGTACCAAATACACATTTAGACAACAAGGTCTTTGGCATGAATATTAGCTGTATATAAGACCTGAAACAGAAGCAGGAGAAAAATATTTCATGTATATGAGAAAGTACCAATATCCCTTGGAAAATGCTGTTTATATGCAATGCTATGACTACAGACACAGAAAAGGTACCCTGATGACACCCCAGCCACCTGTACTAAACTGATGCAGCAATCAGAAAATAAAATGGAAAAATTTAGTTCACTAAATGGAAGATAATAGATACCGCTACTGAATACAAAACAAAACAACTAAGAACAAAGCAATGACATTAACTATGCATAGTGCAAATATTTCAGCTATTTCTCAGGAGCTAAGTAAGACAAAAGTTATTGTACTAGTCAGCAATTCATACTTTCAACTTATTTTTCATAATTAAACATTTGTGTACTTTGACATATATTATCAAAAGAATAAAAAACCATAGCATATGCTTTCATTTTTGACTTCTGAAAAATTACTTTGTATGTATATAGATATTTATTGTTGTTTCTGTTTTTATTATTTGAACAAATATTGCATAGAGATTTTCTCATATGGTATTGCTCCTATAGGCACTACAGCGTAGAGGTCAACTCACAAACAGTATCTTTTTATACCTTTAAGCTTCATGTCAGCTTCTACTTTACAACTAAGCTGTTTGTTCCTGTTTTTAATCTTACCCCAAGTTTCAGAAGAATCTTCTAGGAGTCCGGCAGACAGCATGATAGAAAACCTATTCATTTCCTTTCATTCTGTGTTTTGAATGATGGTTCAGATGAGGAAGAGCTTTTTCAGTGTTAAACTGTAATTCTTCTCTTGTAACTTTCACACTCCTTACAGGGAGACTACATCCAGGCTGATTGATACACTGAAAAAAAACAATTAAAAAAAGAAAAAAAAAATCTTTCATCATACAGAAGCATGCAAATACGTATCAACTGAAGCAAGCAAATGTCTGTGAGGGCTTTCTTTTTTCTGCTTTTGTAACTCTTGGGCAGGATCATCAATACTAGCTGTAAAAGAAAAGATGCTTGAACAACTGCATTTAGATCTCAAACATACAAAGAGGTATGTACTGAAGTGCAAGTCTAAAAAAAAAAAAAAAAAAAAATCAAAGTTTTACAGAAACATCGATTTCTAAAAATCAGGTCCTATGTCGAAGTGTAGGCAGGGAAGAACAAGACATTTTTAGAGCGCACATTTTAACTTCACAAGAGCAGCAATTCTCAAACAATTCCCAATACAACGATTTTACTCTTTCTGTGTCCTTTTTATCAACACACCACTAGATACTTCTCTGTCTTAATCCATTAGATTCATGATTGCACTGCACAGAACGACACTCCTTGTCAGGAGACTGCACTGTACCACGAGGAAAAAGCAACAGATCGAGCAGTGGGCACATATATTGCCAACTGCTTTCTATATAGTGAGACAAACTGTAAAAGAAAAGAAGTTATCTGCATTGTAAAGCAGGAGAGCAGCATTGTTTTGAACTGTACACTGCATGCATTTCAGCGACATGAAAAGTAGAGACACCTGCTTTTTGACTTACAAGTCACGTAGCCTGTAAAATAACAGAGTAAACCTGATCTGATGAATTGTCCAGTACAGGAGCAACATTAATGGTTTCTCAAACATCTTGCAGATTATTTATTAGAAAGGTTTTCTAGTATAGTGTCATAGACAGTGGCAGCATCTCACTTTGCAACTGCACAGCCTGTAAATTCACACTGGAGATTTCCTAATGACATGCTGCAGAGTTCAGGAAGACAGAAGTGGAATCAACATAGCAAACTGACATCCAAGATAAAACTAATTAATGGCTGAAGAATTAGCATGGTTTTAACTATAGAAGCCCCCGAGCCCCCCCCCCCCAAGCTCATCACCTCTCAGTAAAAATGCTTTCTGCAAGAGAAGGGCGAAGTCTGGTGAGCTGTGAGAGCCTCATCCCCATCTGCAGGGTGTATGTGGAAACCAGGCATCTCAAATGATTCAAATCTTGCAGACAGGAATTCCTTTTGCCCTGCTCACACTGATACTTCTGGATAGCTCAAAGACCTCTGAGCACTATTTGAGTATCTTAACAATTTAATCTTTAGTGATTATTACAGGGCAAGGTTTACCTTTAAAAATGCTTGTTCCAGACAGGTTAAATATGTGAATAAAACCCCACATATATTTAATAAAATTGAGTGTATTTTCATAATTATATAATATGTAATCAGATTTAAATATATTACATTAAATTTCACTGCACCTATGAAGAATACACAAACACAACATTTCCTACAGCAAAATATATGCTGCTGTACTCAGCAAGCATATCTAATTTCAATCCATACGTCTAAACGCATGTCTTGAAGCATTAATATATACTTTAATTACTGTGCTGAGCAGATGAGCACATAATAGCAGCTATCATTTTAGAACTTTACAGACATGGTTCACTATTTGAAAAAACCCTTGTTACATGAACATTTCCTTTACAAAAGCAACAGACTCTTGATCTTATCAATGTTGTTTGATTTTAAAATCAAATCACAAATTTCATGATCCTCAGCATTGTTCTTGAGGCCTTGGCTCCTGCAGTTACGTTATTACATGACACTTAAAATTTTTTGAGACTAAGTATATCTCTAATCTTTGTGCTCCATGTTTAAAATGTGCATCTCGGCAGCTGAAAAGAACGCTCAGCAAAGTAGAAGAAATCCTGCATTGTTTTAACATCTTATAGCATTTAAACGATGTCACAATTTTTGAATCCAAGCTAATATTTTTCTAAATTAATACCTGAAATTAGTAATGCCACACTATTAACCCAGGAATCTGCTGTGAAGGCCAAGGCTAGGCCAGCCAACAGCATCAGCTCCTGGCACTGCTTCTAGCTGATGGTCAGCAAAAAGATCCATATACCTTAGACGAGCTCAGAGGAAGCAGTATGTCTCACAGCCAACACCAAGCTGATCTCGGCTGCAACCATCAAGTGGACCTGCCTGTGACAGCCCCAAAAACATCCAGATAAGCCTCCTGTGTCACACATCAGGTTGCTCAGCATTATTGCGATGCAGATAGGTTAAGGAGAACCCCTAAGATGGTCAGGGGGCTGGAGCATTAGCCCTCAGAGAAGAGAATGAAGGAACTGAGCTTGCTCAGCCTGGAGAAGAATTTGGTGAGGTTTGGAGGCTTTCATGATCCAACTGGATGAAACCCTGAGCAACCTGGTCTGACCTCACAGCTGACCCTGCTTTGAGCAGGAGCTTGGACTAGACACCTCCTGAGGTCTCTTCCAACCTGAAGAATGATTCTATGATCATTCTGTGCTGTTGACCATTCCTGCCTAACTGGCTTGTTTACTGGAGTTACTCTCTTCTAACAAGGTTTTATTTGCTCTGTTCATTCCTAAGAGCCCTTACTCTGGCATCCTTCATGACCTTCAGAAAAGGGTGCTTTTTTTCCCCTCTAAGAGTCAACAGTTCCAGGTACCTGAACCCCAAAGTATTTTAGCAAATACTCTGAAACCCATGAGTTGATTCTGGACTGTACTTGTTACTATCTATTGAGTAACTCTCTTATATTATCAACATTCAAAACAGAGAAGGAACAAAAGTCCTCATCATGAACAAAATCCAACTTGGTTCAGGACATTTTTCCCTGATCTTTTAAAAAATACAGCCCCATAACTGGCCTTGATATTTCCTTTCTCATGGGGGTCAAATCAGATGCTAAACCTGCTAGTACAAATGTATTTACACTTTTTTTCTCATGCATGTGTTCTACATTTTCAGCTCCCAAAGCATAGCGCGGAGATCAAGAACAGCCCGGTGCAGGCAGGCAGCTTCCACACAAAACAGAAAATCAAAGCACATCCACAGCAAGACCCCAGAAATGTATCTTCACACATGTACCTGTTTTTAAGACTACTATAACACAGTGTAACAACAGAAATACAGTCATATATGAAGGAACTTGGAAGCAACAATGTTGAGCAACCTAGAACTTCAACCATCTGACATTGAAAATGCTCATTTGGGTGTTACATGAGGTCCTGGGCACATTTTCATACACAGATTTTATTATGCAAGTCTAAAAATAATGCAGAGTGAACTCGTTGAAAAAGAAACTTACTAGGAGTAGTAAGGAATATACAAGTTTCAAGAGGCCACCCCAAAGCACTTCTGAAATGCATTTAGCAGAAACCTGCTATACTTTTACTAGAAGACCACCTTCCTAAAGCAACCGATTTTCATCAGTTACTGGAGTGCTTTCACTTAATTTCGTTTTCTTGTCCAGCTGTGCTATAGCTTCATTTTGCTAACATATATAATTTTCCCAAAGCAAAAGATTAAGTGGACAAATCCAGTTCCTACGTCTGGCACCAAGATGTTACTGAGCTACATAAGCTATTAAGGGGTTCTAAACTATGGCAAACAACTCCCCCAAGCCTCACTTAGAAAAAAATATAAAAACACAGGTCTAAGCTTGCCAGAGTGTCTGCCTCTTACAGGCACAGAAACCTGCCTGAGAAGAAAAAAAAGCAATCATTATTATGCATGAGGTACAGACCATCTGCAGTGGGCTCCAAGAGCCAACTTCAAAGAAGGGGTGGGGGGGTGGGAGGAGTGTTCCCAGCTGCATTCACAGACAGTGAAGAGCCTGAGACTCAGAAGCTGTGAGTGGGAAAGAGATGGAAGATTAGGATGAAGGATGTACGAGATTTGTCATTGTAAATAACGGAAAAAATATAACATGCATACTGTGTTTGGGGTGTACAGAGAAGAGCAACAAGAATGTAACAAACTTGGTGAAGACAGAAAGATCAGACCATCAAAAAAGGTTTATAGGAGAGTTCTCTCCCTGCCACTGTGGTAGTAAGAGCATACAGAAGGTAAAAAGGGATGATAATATTATTACTCTGGTTGCAATATGGACCACTGAACTCCTTGTGACATGGGAAGGTAAGAACAGCAATGACTGTAAAGTGGCAGCCACAAAGAATTTGGGGAGGCTTTCTTTTTTACTCTTTCTTTTAAAGAATTAAACACATCTTTCCATATTAGTCTTGAAAATTCTCTTAATTCTCATGACACCTGTTTTCACTACTGCCACTACACATCCCCATATTAGCTATTTACCATTATGCATGCCATACAGCTCAGTAATGTTTCATTTCTGAAAAGGAAAAAATAAACTATTTTTTTTTATTTTAAACTCTGAAACTTGAGTTACATTTAACTCACCCACCAAAAAGAAACAAAGCCTTAAGAACATTTTCTAACTTCTCCAGCTTTCTGTGCACTTACATATTTGCAGTTCAGTAAACAGGAGATAGTTACATTAGCTATAAATGAACTGTGGCTAGGTAAATATGAGTAAACCTTTCAAAGTGACTGTTGCTGATTCTGCCAGGAAGCAAACGTATTTACATCTCTATTCAAGCCAAAATCATCACAAGTACTTGTGCTATTATGTAAAAATTGCTGGCTTTTTAAATAGTACAAATTAAACCCCGGTTTCACTGATATGCCTGGCTAAAACTCTGCTCACCTCTCTGGGGCCAGGATTTCACCTGGAATTTGAGTCTATATATGGGCTGACCCTGTAAATACTTACCATGATGGAAGGGGCACTGATATTTGAGCTCCGGTGAATCTTGCTGCCACACGCCGAAGTCCCTTTCCCGAGCTGTCTGCTCCGCCTAGCTGCTGGAGATTACAGCTCTCCATGCTGAATCAGCAAACACAGACCTGGGGCACCCTTCAGCAGCTTAGCAGAAAGTGATACATTTTGAAGGGTTTGAGCTGGACCTGTGGGTTTTGCAACAAAGCAGCTAAGGTGTGAGCACATGTTCACTTCTGCAAATTCCGCTGAGGAAGCACTAATCCCCAGTAAAAGGGCGGAGCAGGGAGTCTGGGGCAGTAGCAACTTAAACCACTTCAAGGAGGTTTGCCAGAGCTTGTCTGTCAGCACTGGAGCTTTACTCCTGCAAAGAGTCCTGTCGACTTCAAAGAGACCATGTGCACCAGCACAATTAGTGACATCCACATTTGCAGAGAAGACTGAAGCCTAATTAAAATACATATTTTTTTAATGTGCATCACTTTTGCTTTGCTAAAGTATTATAAACACTGGGAGAAGCAGTGCAAGATTACTGTGCTTAAATTTGCTTATTTATTTAAAACAAGGTCCGTTTTACATGCATGTGCCAATATGCATGGAAAACTTACTGACTGTTCCCCTGCAAATGTATGCTAATCTGTATATGCTAGCATAAATTAGCACAAGCTCTTGCTATAAAAATGCCTTTTTATCCACGTATCTAGGAATATGCTTATGCCTAAGCAGGGAATTTTAAATTGTTTCCCAGACCGTTCCTGTATCCAACTGCAACCTGTTTATTTTGACCTCAGTTCTTAGAAACTGTTGATGCCACAGTAGAAATATGCTGTGTGTTCCAACAGGCAACAAACAGTCCTAATGACAGAATACTCCATCTGTGCTGCCAGAGCATACAGTTTCAGTCTATAGCTTGTATATGCTCTAGCTGAGCATGAATCCTTGAAACGCGGAGAGAGCAGGAACGGAACCTGCACTGCAGCTCACGTCATAAGGTATATTCTGACAGGACAAAAAATACCCAAACCAGGCCTTTGTAGAGAGTCCAAAGGCAGACAGTTTACATCAGTATGATCCGATTGCACCAGAAGCACTTGTATTCCACCATCCCTGCTCTTATTTTATAAACTACAGGCTTTTAGGTTTTTTTAATGTTTCAAAACTACAAAGTTAAAGAAAGTGGGCTTAAAAACTACTGCAATCTAAAGGAAAGAGTTAAAGCATGCAGAACGCATGGCATTATTTACAGCGAGCTAACACACTGGATTTGAGGAAATTTTCTGTCAACCTTGTACTCTGGAAAAAGTATATTACAGAAAAATGCATGTGGGGATCCTTTAATTTTTCTTGCATCTTCTTATGATGCAGCTGTGGAGCAACACCCACTGGTATTGGTAGCATGAAATGGTGATCCTTTCCTTTTACCAAGGTCTGGTACCAATTACCATGGACTTAGAGGCACTATATAAAAGACAGTGCTGATTTGTTTCTAAATTTGTACCTTGATTAAACTGTCAGACTACAGCACAAAAGCAGAGCTTACCTGACTTTAAAATGCTACTACAATAAATTACCCAAGAAATGCAGTACAATTTGGAAATGCTTATAAATGGATCAATGCTACACTTCATGTTTAGATTTTAAATTTTGGCCATTCCAAATCAAACAGAATAGAAGCAGCATTTTATGTTCAAACTGTAAGCTCAGTATGCTCGAAATAAAAACTGACTGCGAGGAGAGACTGTGAAGCAGGATTTTAAAAATCTGCAACTTGGCCAAGAGAGTAACAACTGCATTATTATTTTCAAAATAATTTTTGACTGTATTTAGGTACACAAAAAAGGCAAATATGAAATATGAAGCTCCAAAACTCATGTTCTCAGGAACACAGATGTAAACCTCCATGGATCAGAATAGTAGTTTTCAGAATTTACCCCTGCAAACAGAGCAGAATTTGGTCTTGCCCTGTTAAAGCAAAGTGATTTTCCTCAGAACAGCTCCAATGATACAGAACATATTTTAGCTACCTAGAATTTCAACTTCTAGGATTAGTGCTGTAAACACACATAGTGATTGTGGTCTCATGAAATAGTCAACGTAAACATGGTGAAGCAAATCAAGATCAGCCATGCAGAATTTCCAAAAGTAGTTTAAGAATTAAATTACTGTTAGTAAAGTTACTGCTATTAAAGTGCAGTTATTGAAACTTTAACAGCATACTGAACCATTCTGTACAATGAAAATATTATATTAAAACAGAAGTTTTATTTTCACTCATGATTACAAGCCATTGCTTTTCCTAAAGCTTCTGCTATTCTTTTTTTCTTTTTTGCCAATGTTGTTGTATGCTAACACAATTTTTCTACTTTTACACGGTATGCATGTCAGAAAATAGCTATTCTAAATTAATTAATTAGCAAGCACCCTTCCAGAGAGGCACTGTATGACAAAAGTGTTACATAGTGAAGTTCAGGCATATTTTTATACCCTCAAAGGATGGTAATTGATCCTCCCCTCTCCCCAGTTTCAAATGTGGAACTTGGCTGCTATGAGTTCTTTCCCACACAAATCAAGGCTTGGCTCTTTTGAATTGAAACAATATGGGATGATTATTGTGGGAAATTTTTTACTGTTGCTGTAATTTAAAACTTTCTGTACCCAATTTTGCATTTTCTATAAATCAAAACCCCATTTCACTTACGGCTACAATTAAACAGGGGAAATCAAAGACTAACTTCTAAGCAAGTCTTGCTATTAATCATGGGATGAACTAGTAGTACAACTACTTTTACTGCAGTTTCTTTCTGCCTGAGAACTGTATTTTAATCTAAAGCTTGAGCTCTTTAAAGAGACTGTGTCACAGATGAGACAAATTAAATAAAGGTATACTAAATGGTATAGCATTGCATGCTATTTAAAATGGAAAAGAAAAACCCACCCAAAGCATACAGACTCCTGTAGTGACTCCAAGAGAATCACTAGCTACAACACAATCCATCACAGTTATTTATAGCAGCCTCTCTCACCTTTTGACACAACAGAAGCCTGCTAAAAAGTACAGCGACAGCAAAGTTTGCACCACCACAATACTATTACAGAGACAGCTACTCAGGGTTTTATGCTGCACTTACAGAAGCTATCATGCTTTTTCTCTTACCAAAAGCAGCTATGGAATCACATTCCCTACTTTACGTGTATTAACTGAAAGGTGTCTTTTTCTCCTTTTTAAAGGATAATTTACAGAGGCAATTGATTTCAACATCAGAATTTAAATGTAAAATATGACATGCAAACACAAAATTAAAATTCTCATGAAAAATGGAACCCTGTGGAATATGTCAACTTAGGGCTTCTGCTTTTTCAAGCTAGAAGTCAAAATGATGCATTTTTATCTCCTAAAAAGAAAAAATGCATCTTGATTGCTAGACAAAATAAAATATGAACTCTTGTATCACCAGAAAGACATGTTTAACCCAGCTGTCTTTATTTTTTTTTCCCTCTGTCTCTCAAAAAAAAAAGAGAAATCTTATGTCATTACTGGTTTTCAGTGCCCCAGATATTTTTAGAGCAAGGTTTGTTGCCTCACAGTATTACTCTTAGCAAAACTCCTACAGAGGTTCAAGTCACTGCATTATTTGTGGCAGCGCATCCACAGTAAGAATATGCAATAATAGCAATTTATTCATAATACATATGTTTAACATAAAAATTGGCTTCCAGTTAAGCGCAGTCAGTAATGCGTACTTTCCATGCTAAAGAAGAAACTTTTACTGAATGCAAAGTAAAATTAAAATGTATCTTGTAAAAATCCCCACTCCCCCCCCTTTTTTTTTTTTCAGTAAGACACAAAGGAAATAGCTGTGAAGAGTTTTGGGAGTTACTGGAAGGGCTTCGTAAAAAAACAAACCAAAAGTCTTCCCAACACTGACTTACTATTCAAATACTATTTTTCAATAAAACGCCAACAGAAAAGTTTTCACCTCTGAGAAGAATGAGATTTTTAGATGTAAATTACTGAGATTATAGATTGAAACATTGTTTTGCAATTGATTTTCTTAATAATGAAGATTTCTAATGTACTTGCAGATCTCATTCTCTCCAACAATGAACTCCCAGAGCAATCAACACCTCTTTCTCAAAAAGTACACTCAAAACACATCAGTTCATCTGAGACGCAATATACCAGGTCTTTTCTTCAGTTTGCTGAAGCTTGCTGATCACTTTAAGCATACCACTTACTGAGCAGAAGTAAAGGGGAACGTCTCATTTTATCTTCCTCTCTCAGCTGAGCATCAGCCAAAGACAAGCGCTGACTACAGAAGAGATGCACAAGCCAAAACAATTCCTGCAACCATAGCTTTGCCTACCAGTAATTTTGGAAAGACTGGATGTGAATTAACCTAAAAAGTAAAGAAAGAAAAGGTGGTGAAAACCCCAAAATCAAAAGGATAAGTTTTGAAATATTGTGCAAAGAGTGGAGGAAAAAAAAAAAAAAAAAAAAAAACAACCCAACAAAAACCCAAAAAGTAGCACTTCCTCCACTTCAATAGTTACAAACCCTGCCCAAATTCACCATCCAAGCTAGAACATTTGTCCCTTTTTCTTTTCAGGTTTATCACACAAACTTCTCCCATTTGACTTCAACTGATACTCTAAACTGAAGAGGGAAGCTGTCTACCCTGGCTAGCTTACACTCCTTGGTGTTCAGGACACCTGCACACAGCTTGGACTGGAACTCTTCTCGCACTACAGGTAATGAGAATATAAGAAGACTGGTTATCAGAAGCACTCACGAGCCAGCTGGAGACACCTAAATGCAAGCACTAGAACATACCTGGGGCCCTGCAGCACTCACCTGAAGATTTTCAGCACCATTAATAATCAGGCTATAAAGCTCTCAAACTAGGCAGAGCATTACTAGGAAGCATTTCAGAAAACTCTCACTTTAGGTCTTCTGTATTTTCACTTCTGGTTCAAAGCACTGTTTTTCGCACAGCCTTTACCAGCTGCAGATGAGAAGAGAGAAGGAAGGATATGGAAGCAACAGTCTGGGACTACCAGTGGGTGCAAAAGTAAGTCCTACACATAGGCGTCTGCAGAATGCAATTGTCACTGGCGCACTTACTAAAAATGAGGGGGGCAGGGGTTGGGGTGTGGAGGGTGTGTGGATGACGAAAACAACAAAAAAACCACAAACCCACAGTTTTTACACTATTCATTAAAACACAGTTGGCCTTCTCAGCAACTCAAGCAGCACAGCTTTAGCTGGCTTGAAGCTGTCCACATGGTGGAACCAGTGTGGTTCTCTGAGCTCAGTCGAACCCTTGTCTGCTTCCCAGCTCTGTGCATCACGTGTGTGTCTGGGGCACTCTCCAGTGTAGCTGTGCCCTTGATGCGAGTGAAAATTATAGACAGGGTGACTGAGAAAGCCTGCTCACTTGAGCTGACTGTGATTTGCTACACAATGCAGGTGCTGCATGAACCAAGCACACTTGCCTGTCTTCTAGAAACTAAATTCTTAGTACAGAGGACAGGCTGCTGTAAAAAGAAATCAATTCTAAACTCAATTTCATTCAGGCCAGCAGTAGTACAGAAAGAATAGAATTGTCAGAGAGAGAAAAAAACAAAACAAAACAACAGCCAACAGAAGATTCAAAATATGTCAATGTCTTTATTTTCAGAAGTTCCCTCCCAGTTTTCTATTCTGCAGGGAGCACGTAAAATGTTAAGTTTTTTAAGTTTTAGTTGTTCAGTATCCTGTAAAGGTTTGGGGATTTTGGTTCGGTTGGGGTTTTTTTTTCAGTCAATGATCTAATTAACTTCCCCATACAATCTTAAGATGCTATCAATAAACTGGATTTTAATTATTCGGACAGCAGAATCCCAAACTGGAAGACCAGGCAATTTCACAGCATATTCCTATTGGGGCATAAAACAGACCGACGCATTTACAAGAGGGTGGCGATGAAAGACACCTCAGGGCAAGTAAGCAGGGAGCGCATCACCTTCCACTTTGCTAGAGAATACTACTGAATTTGGGAAAGCAGTAGAATCATCTCCTCGAGGTAAGAGAGAAAGTCTCCATCCAAAGGAAGTCAAGGGCCAGAATAGCAGCTGCATCACAGATCTAGACTATGAGATGTTGCCTTGTGCAAAGCAGTATTTGATCCCTGAAATTCTGCAGGCACTGCATTTCAAAACAGCCTGTGACTTCTCCCTCCTCAGCTCAGTGTTCTCCACATGTATGATGTGCATGGCTTATTCAAATATCAACAGTTTCTTACTGAAGAAATCTCACAGGCAACATCAGTTATCGCCACCTTACACAGGGAGGTGCTGAGGCAAACTCAAAACTCAAAAGGGATGAAACTTGAAGAGGCTCTTACTGTTACATCCAAGGCTCAGTGTAAAAGAATCTCACAACTTCTTACTCATTTTTCCAGATATGGGCACCTCAACTTCAGCAAGGCCCAATTTCTGGACAATAGCATGTCTAAGTTGCATATTTTACAAATTAAAGGATATTATATTAAAAGATAGAAGAGTGACTAAATAAACTCTTGAGACCACAGATGTCACAATAAAAACTATTCTTTGTACCCGGTATTTCTCTCAGTGGTCTCTACAGCAGTAGCTGTACATAAAGTTCAGTACATTATGGCCAGAAAAAAGCTGGGTGCTATCTGAAGTGGTCTGAGTGGGTCTTAAATTCTATGTAGGCCTTCTGCAGAGGTGAAATTCAGTCTGTAAAGAATGGTTTACTTTCTTTAATTGCTATTAGAAGTAACACCCACTAGACAACAAAGTGAAACACAGTCACTGATTGCCCAGATAAACCTTTTCATTATAAGCATTTTTCAAAAATGCTCACACAGAGCTGTAACAAAGTCTGTATGAGTACAGTGAGCTGGCAAAGTAATTTTTCTGCTTGATCCCTTGATGTTAATAGAGTTGTGAGACTTTTCTATTTGCTCTTCCACTACTTGCTACTTTAAAACCAAGATACACGGTTAAGGCATAGGCCTTTCTTTATCTCAGGCTGATCTTTGGGAAAGTTCATTAGCTCTTCCTGCTGAAACTTGAATTAATCTTCATTTTAGGTTAGAATGTATCTCAGGAGGAACACACTGGTGACAACAAAAGTTACAAAATGCAGGGATTTGATACTAGCTCACTCACACCCCCCACCTTTTCCATGTCAAGTTCAATCCACCACCAAGCGGCTGTTTACCCTTTCACGTATTCAGGCGGGCAGGCATCAAAAGTTAAAAGGCTTGAAGCAATTATTTTAACAATAACAGAATTTTAGTGCTTTAGTGTCCAACCCAGAACCTTATATGGGTGCAAATCAGCCACATCCAACTGACAGTGTAAAGAAATCTATTTTGAGAAGAGAATTATGCTCCTACTTTAAAGTTCCTTAGAAATTATTAAAACTGATTGCAAGATGTAGACTGCAGTGTCACAGACTGAAGAAATATTCACCAATAATACATGTATGTATACACAGTACCTTCCATAAGCATGAAAGTATCATCATAAAGTTACAATTACTTTGCTGTCTCTCCTGACTCCCAAACTGGCCTGCTCTGCACAACAGGCACTCTTCAGTTTGCTTTTCTCTCCCAAATCAGTCCTTCACTTTTACAAACTCTAGATCACTCTGCTGCCAGCTGACTGCATCTGCAGCCATGTGCTATTCCTTAGCTGCTTGCCTTAAGTAACACTCAGAGTTCTGACTCCTAAAAGCATTTTAGGGGGAAAAAAAAAACCCAAGTATCTGATGGATACCACTTTTACCCTGTTAAACACCACCCCGTGAGAACATTTTGTGTTACAGAGGAGTAAGTAATTGCCACTCTAAAATTTTATTTATAAATAGTATCTTAAATGTGTACACGTGAATATTACATGTTCAACTTCATTTTTATTTATGTCAAATAGGAGAGCATCCATAGAAAAAAATACTCTGATCACATGTGAAATATATATATAGTAGAGTGTGCTATACTTTAAATGAAATACTGTTATACAGAGATTCAGAAGGCACAGAGGAGACAGTAGAAATAATTGTTTTAGTATCATTTAAAATGTAAATGCCATGTAATATGTAATTTAAATGTAAATCTGCACTTTAAAACTTCAATCCATCAATGTAAATCTCCATTTAAGAAACAAAATTTCCATGTGATCATGTTAATTCCTCTTTCTATATTAATTATAGAATGGGAAATGTATAACCTTCAATTAAAAACTGGTAACTATCTTCGTAACAGACTGAGTTGAAAAACTATTTTTTAAAAGTGGTTACTAATAGATTTTTAAATGTAAATGGTTATTCACATAATAACTAAGCAGCCAAAAAATCCCTGTATTTCACACTGCATTAAAAACAAAACCAAACCTCACAATGAGCTCCTGCAGCAAAATTTATATGTGCATACCCTTTGGGCCTGTAAGTTTCCATTCATTTGGGGGTAATATGATCAATTCCTTCCCTTGCACCCTGTAATTCATATATGCATACTGGAGTAGGAATCATACCAATGCTGTGTTCCTGAAAACGAGAAAGCAAGACTCTGGATCTCCTTGGATTAAATCAGACAAAGTAAGAAGGTGAAAAAGCTAACTGCATAAGTACACAAGGTCATGCAGAATGCAGTGCTCTTTAAATGCACTTTTCAGGTTTCCTGTTTCAGGTTTTTAAACTAGTGTTACTTTGGTTGAGAGTATGATACAAAACTCTGATACCTGTGGAAGACTTTCCTCTAACTCAGGTCTGGATATACTCTTTTCTTTCCTATAGGCAAATAAGACAATGCATCTCATCTGCCAAAGGTAACAAAAATATTGTAAGAATTATCTTTTGTTAAAAGAAAGGGGGAAAAAAATCTGCAACCAGAGAGAAGAATAAATATCAAAAAAGAAAAAAGAAAAAAATATTTATCAAAGAACAAAATCTTTTCAAAATACTACTTGCTGTATACACAAAAGTAGAAGTAAATATACCGGAGCTCTTTGTGTATGGGCAGCAAAACAAATACAGTGATCAAAATCTCTTATATGCAATTAAATAGCTTTCCTACCCTTCTGCACACTGAATTCCAATAAACAGCAAGACTAATCCTGAAAAACTGCAAATGCATTTAAAATTTATGTCAAAGCTTTGTGTTCACCAACACAGTATTTCCTGAACTGAAACAACTGCCCATCTAAACCACTACAAATATTTGTAACTTCTTTATGGTTAATACATCTTGTAGATGAAAAGACAAATTAATTCTTCTTCAGCTTTATCTTCTGGCCGGAACAAAGTCATTTCTGTCACCTCTTCTATTGTGACTCTGCAAGACCAGTTACCATGAACAGTGTACTAGAAAGAACAATGCAATTTGTGCTGAAAAATCAGTATTAAGTATGTCTATCTCCTTTACAGGAACCCTAAACTGACATCTCTCTGATGAATTAACTTCAGGGTGAAGTATCTTGGCCTACCATGGTTGTAAAACACAAAAATGCTATCACGTATTTTTCCAAGCTACTCAGTGGCACCATCTGCCCCCACAACTTTAAAATAAACAGACTTGATGCTGCTGCTTCTTGTTTTCTAGCTCCTGAGAGCAACTGTTCCCAGCTCACTTGCCTATTTTTTAAATTACTTAAAAAAATAAAAAAATAATTAAAAAAAAATCTAGACCAGTTTCAAAAAATGCTATTTTCCCCTCATTTGACACTCTAAAAATATTTGTGTCTGCAGTTATAAAACCACGTGAACTCTTTTGTTATTAAAATTGAAGCTTCCTTCTCCTACTGGAAATGTCTCCTTACACTGACAAAAGAATTTCAGGAGCTGAATGAATGCCACAGGAACCATATCTACATGCAGGTATTCAAATACATGGGCAACATACTAAGTGTACCTCAGATTTAAATTGTTGCAAAATATCAGTCAGCAATTCAAACACAATCAATCAAAGCTACAGAAAATGATTAGTTAATTAATATTTAATAAAGGTATATTGGCTATTATAATAATACATTCAGTTTTCTTTAGCTCCTCTTCCTTCCCTTTTCCAAAGCCTTCAATCAGTATCCAAAGCAATTTACTTTTCTATTTGTGTTTTAATAAGCTTGGAAAGAGCAAATCACTTCAAAACTTCAGAGAGAGTTTAATGTTTTCCTTGGCAGATAACAGCATAAGACGGTCGAGGTTAATTTAAACTTACGTGTGTAAAAATAAATATGTGGTACATTGCCATCTTAAATCTATAGACTTCTTCCAAAAAGACTGCCCTAATTTAAATAAAGAATGCATAAGGTAATGCCACAACTGCATACCAAATATGGAAGCCACATTCACTCTTTTCTTATTCATAAAACTCTGATTTGGAGCATCAGTGAGATGAAGCTCTTTAGAGCCCTCCCTCATAGACCTTTTTTTAAAAAAAAAATAAAATTAAAAAGAAAAAGAAAAGCCAACAGAACTTGATCAATGCTTAGACAAGTATTTTGGAGTATTATGCCTGGACAATTTCTGTGAGTTTTATAAAGTTTTAATGGTAGGCCCTGAAAACCACTATAGCAGTCAGATCATTATTGCAAACTATTATGTATATAAGCTTAATCCAAATCCCATTTGAAGTCAATGGAAAAATCCCCGTCGCCTTCAGAGGCCTTTGGATCAGATCCTTTGTTTCCAGAGGTATGGCACAGGAAATTTCAAATGTATGCAAGAGGGAAGAGTGTACAACTACTAAATAAGTGGTAACACTAAGCTTCTGTGAGAAAAGACTTTTTTACAAAGGGCAACTCAAAATTATGAGACCTCACATTTGACAGTACATCTTTTTAAAAGGCAGGCTACAAAGGGCTTGATTCCAGGCATTTTATTCCTGCATACCTATAAATCAAGGTCTCTTAAATTATGAATTATGTGTTATTTTGGCGATAATAAGTAAAATTTTCATGAAATCCTATTATTATTGGGCTCACTACCAGATTTAAAACGTTCTACATGAGGGCTGGAATACCTGTGGACAAATTTCTGCATCATTCCTAGGAAAAATCACAGATTGGTTTGCTCTCTAGCAAGAAGTTACAGGCCAAATTTATTAGCAATTTCACAAATGTGCATACACACTACGTTAGTGACTATGCGAGTAGGGGAGGATTGCTCCAAAGTCCATCAAACCCAACAGAATTCATCCTATTGTGGATCAGGCGCAGAGTCAAATGAATAAACAAGTATGGATTTACACAGTACCTCTTACAGCAATATTAACTCAGGACTTGCAGAAGTGTATGTGCACTGAAAACATCTACCCCGCCATTTTATATCTACTGGGATCACTCTACTTATGAACGCCTATTGTGCTGGCCACAGGGATTTCAACTTTCTGTCTTCTGGCTGCAATCAGAAGTCTAACTAGCTGCATACACACTGAATAAATTAATACCAATCTTTGCAAAAATCAAATGCATTGTAAAAGCACGCATGCTATATGAACATATATGTAGCTATGAGGAAACATGTTCTACAGTATGTCTTATCTGAGAAACAAAGATACACAGCCATATTTCTAAATTAGGGGTTTTTTTCTTCTGAGGCACATTCAGCCATATATCAAAATCAAAACTGCATGACAGTGTTGCTTTGTTATTTATATATATGTATTAGACCTCCACAACTGCCACTGTGGGGGGAAAGGGTGAGAGGGCTGATTGCCTGCGCCAGTTTCAAGCTGAGTGCAACTGATGCAGTTTGTAGGAAAAATGCCTAATTCAAGCCTGCTTCCATTTTCTTGAGGGAAGGTGTCACAACCACAGGCCTGCCCATGCCCGAAGCACCCATGTGCGCAGAAGACTTTGAATGCTGATGTACAAGGTACAGGGCGCTGCCGAGGTTTGTAACACCATGTGGCTCATGGGCGAAGGCCGATTACAGTGAGACCATTCTGCCTGCAAGTGAGCTGCTGAAACACTGAATTACACCACCACCCCCCCCCCCCAAAAGTAAAAAAAAAAAAAAAAATCCCAAAAATAAACTGGGTGAAACAAGGCATTCCTTCCACTCCTTTTCCTTCTCCTTACCTGTTACAAAATGTTTATGAATACTTAGCACATACCAGAAGGCAGTGCTGTACCAATACAGACATACAAAATATAATCCAGCCTCACAGTCTTAAATTACCTTCTATATTCAATGAAGATGAGATCTCCAGACTGCACCCACATCTGAAAGTGGTAACTCCTGCTCCTTCCCCTTTCCCTTTCTCCTCTCCACCTCCTCTTTTTTCCCCTCTCCTTTACCCACAATGAAATCTCCCTTAACCTGATCCAAAGCTGGCAGCATCATCCAGGCAAAATTCCAATTAATTTCAAAAAGTTTAACCTGAATAAGGAGGCCACGCGTCCCATTTATTATCTCTGAGAGTAACCATCACATCGTAACCCACTTACTTGTGTAAAATGCTGTGGACTATGCTCCTCTGGTTTCACTTCAAGCTGCTCTCTGCCTTGCATGTAACGCTGCTCTCTGTTGAGCACTGTGTATTACATACAGGCCTAGAACACATACACCTTTCCCTTGTGCTCCCCTCTTTCTCAGCATTAGTATCTTTTGGTAAAAGCCGTATTTTTAGTCAGATAGGTGGCAGGTTAAGAATCTACTGTTCATTTCTCAACACCTTAAATATCCTTTTGGAGGACAAAAATCCATTTGGAAGATGCGGGTGAGGGAGAAAGACTATACTTTTAATTTTTCATTCCATACACCAAACATTTTGTATGAGAATCTTGGCAGTCCCACACCAAACACTTTCAAAATGTAAATGCTCGAGCTCACATACATAATTCCTGAAGGCATTTATCTGAGGGGCTGAATGTTTCTGTTAGCATTTATATTTCAAGTTACAGACTAAAACTAATTCTAAATTTAAAACCTGGAATTCACCAGTCTAATGAACAGATTTTAATCCTTCCTCCGTTAACACACACGCGATCTTTATGCACTATGTTCACTTTCAGCATGCTTACAGAAATCCCCACTGTGAAATAAACCAGTAACAAGGTAATTCTGCTTCTTTTACTTTCACAGCGATCATTTCCAGCAAGCCACCACAAGATAATGAACTAATACACCCAAAGCAATTTTATATTCCTTTAAGTGCTAGTCCTCAGCAACGAAACAACCCCAACAAGCATTACAACTTAAGAAAAAAAAAAAATATCCTCTTTATCTAAACAGTATCATTAGGGGAGCAATATCACTGAATACTCCAAAATCTCTGCGATTTTATACCAATAAAAAATATACTCTGAAACCTCAGTTTATGATTTTATACCAATAACTACAAGTTAGAATCCTCAACTAATAGTTTATTTGCCTTGTACTGTGCAGCTACTACAGGCCTCCAAAAATCACTTTGAAGAAACTCATTTCAGCTACCACCAAGCCATATGTTTCTGAAGTCCCTTCTTAATCTACAGAGTTCACTAAAACATTCTATACTTACTTTGAGCTTGATTGGCCAATAAATACTGCTTTATTATTTAAAGTTATGAGTTATTTTTCAGTTTATGTTGCCATAAAACAGTTCAAATGCATTGTCAATACGGGGATGGTTTTGATACAATGCTGTCAATGGCCTGAGTTTAAAAACTATTTTTGTACCAGTCACTAGGTATTTCCTAATTATTTTTGTGTTTTTTTTTTTTCATGGAAGGAAAAAAAATAAAAAACAACCCACAACCAACTTATCTGGATTTGTTTTGATATTTAATTTAATCCCTGGATATAAATAAAATTAAAGGGAAAAGAATGAAATATTTTACAAAAGCATTCCCTTTTTTTCAGTGTAGAGGAAAGCATTTTGTTTTACAAATACAAATGAAAAGTCTACCTTCCTCATAAAGTGCCTTCAAAACTTATTTATTTCCAGATACTTTAATTTGCACATGCACTTGTCTATATAAAGAACACAAAGTAAGTATTATAATAGGTCTGGCAATTTCATAGTAGCAATAAATCTTAAGCGTACAACTAACTGCCAAATTGTGCCAAACTCAGTACATCTACATCCACATGCTACTTTGATCTATAAATGGCATTACTCTAATATTTAAGTATTATACTTAAAATAAATTCCTTCATTAGCACCCAAAGAGCAAGAGAAAGAGAGTGGGAGTGTGTGTGAGCATGTGCCCATGTGCGCATGTAAAACATAAAGAAGAAAATGCACTTTTGGCACTTATAGACCTTAAAAGGCCATGAAAAACAGTATTCTAAAAAACACATGACAAAAAATGTTAAAGTAATCCTGAGCAATTACAGGTATTATAATTCTCGTATATGAACCCTGAAAATATTTATGCCCGAATTCACATTGCTAAGACAATCAGGAAACTGTAATGCGATGCAATTACTAAAGATCATCACATAGTTACCTTAAAAAATATTAGTTGAGCAATAAGAATATGTACCCTTGTGTATACATGCACAAATGGCATAAACCCCTACGTACTTGGTAGCAGCTGCAATAGAGGTACTCTGCACATGGGCGTTTCAAACATAGTGAAATATTAAATAAATATAAAAACTTGCACCGCCTAACTTTTTTTTCCCTGAGCTTCCTTCTGTTTAAAATAAAATATAGGGGAAAAAAGCGGGGGGGGGGAGGGGGGAAGGAAGGGGGGAAATGCCACTGAAGAAAGAAGCTATATTGTAATCAATGAAGGCAAGACTGGCACAAGTCCTAGAACATTTGCATTCAGAAATAAAAGCTGTGATCGACCTTTGTCTGCTAAGAAAATGAAGCTTGCTGCTTTTAAACAGACTAGCGAAGGGAGGGGCAGACTTGATAGAGAGGGAGAAGAGAACCTAAAAAACAGCAACAATAGCAAATATTAGTATATCACATCCCTAATAGCCAGCAAGCGATCACCCTGAATGAGCCTAAACCTTGCCGGACTGGTAACGTACTACTGGTTAATCAGAAATTAATAGGCAGTCACGAGCCAATTTGCCGATATCCACGTAGTTTCTGAAACTTAATTTCCCTACTTGGTAATTACTGGCAGCTCATGCCATCGTAGCGGTACACAGCCACGAAATGCTGGTGGGTGCCCGTCAAGGGGGGGAGCGGGGAAGCGGTGGGAAAGCAGCTTACCCTGTGCAGGGTGGGGAGCCAGCCCCGGGAAGCCGCCGATGTGCTGGTGGTGCTGGTGTTCACCTTGCAGCTCTGCAGTCTCCTAGAAAAGCAGGCAGAAGGCACTGAGCGAGCTCTGTGGCATTTCTCGCCCTTGCAAGTGCACGCAGGCCTAGGAGAGGAGGGGAAGGCGGTCCTTACCTAGCAACCGGCGGCCGCTCCTCCGCCCGCTCCGGCCGCAACTGCCCCCGGCTGCCAGCGCCCGGCGGCAACAATGGGCGGCTGCGAGGGAAGGGAAGGGAAAGGAAAGGAAAGGAAAGGAAAGGAAAGGAAAGGAAAGGAAAGGAAAGGAAAGGAAAGGAAAGGAAAGGAAAGGAAAGGAAAGGAAAGGAAAGGAAAGGAAAGGAAGGGAAAGGGCGAGGGGAGGGAGGGAAGGAGGGAGGGAAGGCGAAGAGAGAGAGAGAGAGACGGAGGAAGAGAGGAGGGGAGGGGAAAAAAAGAAGCGTGTTAAGCTTGTCTGGTAGTTAACAAGTCTTGAATGAAGAATGTTAGCAAACAGACAAACAGCATGTCTGATGCATGCTAATAGTCCTGGCTTCACCATTGACACTATGAATAATTCAGTAGAAAGGAGGGAAAAGAAGAAGAGAGGAGAAAAAAAAAAGAAAAAGAAAGAAAGAAGGCACCCTCCACCCTGCCTGCACGCTGTCGAACGCCTGCAGAGAAAATGAGAATAAAAAGTATGCCGCAACTTTCTCCTTTCCACCCATCGCTAAGCAAATATTCAGCAAAAAGGCCAGTCAGGCACCATCACTTTCGCCAGTGCAGCCTCTCGGAGACTTTCAATTCCTATTTTCGTTGGCTATTAATTTCCTCCCCCCCTTCCCCCCGACTCCCCCTTTACCGCCTATTTTACTTCTTTTGTCTAGGAGCTGGCACCTGTCCCAGAGACGGCATTTTACTGCACATCCCCTTTTCCCTCCTCAGCAGAGAAAGAGGGGGGAGAGGTTTGTAAGGACGAAACAGCCTGTGCACCCCCTATCCCCCCTCCAGTCCTCTGCTGCCCCCCCCCCCCCCCCCCCCCATATTTCCATTTCAGCCATGGTCAGATTACAAGCGGTTTGGAGGGATATCATCCACACTATTTCACATGGCATAGATATCTAAAGCTATTAAAAATATATTTGTATTAAAGAGAAAGCCAGCCAGAGTGAGAGGCTTGTTCCATAAGCAGTACTGTGCACTGATACTTGGGGGAGGAAAATCACAAACAAAAGCCTTCATTCTCGCAGCATACAAACTAGCAAAGCCCGATTCATCGCTCGGTCAAAGAAATCAATTCCTTTAACGGAGGGAAGAGAGAGAGAGGAGAAAAAGAAAAAAGGATCAGCGGAGGGGAAAATACTTGGCGATTTAAACCTCAGCATTGCGATATACAGTACAGCCGAGTACAGCGCAGGGGAGACGGAAAACGAGCTCCCTTCTAAAACGGTGGAGGAGGAGGGTTAACTAAAGAAGAGGGGGCATAAAAAAAATAATAATAAAAAAAAAGCAGCTCCTATTCGCAGTGTTTTCAAAAGTTGTGCTCTGGCAAAGGCCGTCTGAAGGGGAGGCCCTTGCAGCAGGAATGCGAGCAGCAGCAGCAACCTTCTTTTTTTTTCCTTTCTAGAGCCCAGCCTCCCCCTTGTGAGCGACTGGAGCAATCTGGCTAAGGAAGAGGAGGAGAAGGACGTGAGCTAGCGAAACGCAGAGGGCTAGAGCTGATGATGAAAGAGAGGCACGGCCCTCCGTGAGCAGGCTCGTTTCCATCATACGCAGCAGGCACACAGGGAGGCAAGTATAGCGCAGGGAATCGAGGGCCCTGCCATGCAGGGGCACCCCCCCCTTTTCCCTCCCCCGGAGCTTAGGATGGAGACCCAGGGAGGAAAAGAGCAACTGGGAGGAAAGGCGCTGCGCTGGAATGTCAATGCACCCACGCTATGGCAGTACGGTTGACAGCGCAGTGCGGCTAATGAAGCTTTTAATTGGGGGGCGGGGGGGGGAGGGGGAAGTCCAACGGAAATATCTTCCGGGATTAAAACAGAGAGAAGAGCTCCTCTTTATATTTACACGCACCTAGACCCCTCTCTGTAGCAAAGCAGTCCACAAGGACCACAGAACGCAGTGCACACAAGCAGACACACAAAACCCCAAACCAACCACACAACCCCAAACCCGCAGAGCAGCAAATGCATCTTTGAAAAAGTAAATACTGCATGTGACAAAAAACCTCTGTGATTTTGTTTTCTCATGCCCTCACTTCTAAACCAGCTGCACAGCCAAGCTCAGGCTGCTTGGCCCTTATAACTATCTTGGCACTGAGTCAAAAGCTGATAAGCATTTGGGCGAGACAGCTCAACTGCTGTGCTGGAAGAAAAACAGCTGCCATGATTGCTGTTTGATTGAGAGCGCTTACACACACTCACAAAAAAACATATCGGGCTGCAAAGACGGGCCACAAATGCCTGAGGATTCAGCTTCAGAGGATCAACACACATTTCCTTTTTTTTTTTTTTTTAAAAAAAAGTTTTTATATAGTTTCCCCTCTGTTCCCCCTCCCCTCTTTTAAAGAAAACGTACAGTGTGGACTTGCTTTTCTTCTTCCCATCCCCCTCCATAACCTCAAGCAAACTCAAGGAATTGTGCCAAAAGTCCCGTTGCTAGTTACCAAGTGCATTTTTTTAAACATCCCTTTGATACTTCTTTCCCTCGTGCTTGCCATGGAATATGCAAGTAAGATAATCTTTCCATTACTTACAAGAAGTAATTAAAAAAGAAAAAGAACTTCTAGCTCGACGTTCCTTTCTCTTTTTCTCTCTTCAGGGGCAAAAGGAGGGAAACGAGGGGGAGAAGGATGTTTTTTCTCTTTGCCGAGTCCAACATTTGGCTTTTTCCATTTGTGGCAGATCACTGTAACGCTATTGTAAAACAACTTCCTGCCCCTTTTGGCTCACGTTCCAGAAGCTGCTAGGCTAAGTTCATAGCACAAACTTTTTTCCCCTTTGCCGAAGAAGAAAGACAAAAAAAAAAATTCCCTGCAAATTATTTCCCCCTCCCTTCTGTGGCTAATGGACTCACAAGGTGAATTTATTGCAGCTCTTTAAGAATGTTACACAAGAGACGTCGGTATCCCAGCTGGATAATTCATAAGCTGAAAAGGTGGGGTCATTATAAATATATGTCTGTCTGTGTCTGTGTGAGTGTGCATTTTAATTTTGTAATTTTGAACTGTAAGTCGTAATACCATCAGGTGGATAATGAGCTAAGCTGCTTCATCTGTCGTACTAATTTGTATATCTATCATAGCACAGATCATTGGCTTAGTATATGCAGCCTCCTACTTTCCAATTGCTTTTGTACTCTAAGGTGACCTGCATATCTCTCGCCTTCCTCCCCTCTTCTGCATGCTTGGTCTAATGAAAATACCCACTGAGAGGCTCTAAACCCTCCCTGCTAGAAAGGGAAGATGTTTCAGTCTCACTGCTAGAAGCCAAAGAGGAAAAAAATAAGGCCTCCACAACTTGCTCTCTCACGATCTCTCTCTCCCTCTCCCTCTCTCTCCCTCTGTTTCTCTCATAGCAACAGCATTTCTTGGTACGCCTGCTTTGGCATACATCAGCATTTCTACCCGTCCAAGTGTCCTTTTGCGTCACATCTCGCCATTTCATTCAACCAATGAAATCTCCTTCTTGCAATAAAAATATATATACTTTTTCTGTTATTGGTATATTCAAAATTTTTTTTTAATGTGCTTTCCTAACAAAAAACGTTGTCAAGCATTCAATTTGCCCTACATGGGGAGGGAAGGGAAGGAGAAGGGAGGGGGTGGGGAAGGAGACTGTACAGGATTCAACCTTGAAGAGTCTTCTTTGTGGAAAATATGTTACCATAAAAAAAAAAGGATTACATGGATACTTAAGGAAAGTGATAGTTGTCCCTCTCATTTAATATTTATTTTGCTTATGCTATCACTGCTTTCCTGATGTATTTTTAAAGCAGCTAGGCAGTTTCAACTCACTGGAAAAGTCAACACTGTGTTTCTAAGACTTTGTAAAATACTCTTCAGGACAAAAAAAAAAAAAAAAAAAAGGAAAAAAAGGATACTAATTGATTCCTTATTCCTCTAAATATTGATCATGAGGTGATAGGAAAAAAAATGCAATGGAAAAAGAAAACTGATATATGTGAGTTTCTATCCCTTGCAACTCTCACATCCCATCCAAAGAGGCTACTCTCCAACCTTCAGCTTAAAAATACACTATCCTGCAAAATGGAGCAGAGGTCTTCAGAGTCATAGATTTTTTTCTAAGATGCATTTCCTTCTCTCACAAACTCACATGATTTTTTGAAGGCAGTATTTAAACAATCTGCTGTGGTTATGATAGTGACAAGGATTTCATACTATTTAAATTATAGCTTTTAATACAGCCATTCCAAGAGCTGTATGTACTCTGCCTAACTGGTAAGACTGGCAAAGCAAGCACTACCAAGAACAGCCTATAATATACTGGATGGAACATACTTTCTACCAAGTATATGAAAACTCATCCCCCTGTTTTCAGGCCTGACTTTAATCACATTTGCTCTATTAAAATGCACAATATTAGCCAAGTCTAGAAAGTACAGGGCAGCACATGTGGGTTTCTCAGAACTGGCTGGCTGTGCCACATCTTGAACGACTGCTGCAGTGGCATATTTAAGGAACCTCTGTTACACATTTTTACCCAGACTCAAATCTCAAGAAAATGCTCAACCACTGGCATTCTGAGGAGAATAAACATTTCTTTTGTAAGCCAAATATATGTTTTATGGTTTACCCCTACCAACTAATTTTTTTTTTTTAATGGTGTGAAACCACAAAATGTTTTTAATATTTATTTTTAGGGAGTTATAGTAAAAGCACACTAGAGATTACCAGGACATAGCTGACAATATATTTAAACTGTAACTTTCCCACAAATTTTTATTTCAGTAAAATGACACCCAGTAATTCCGACCTCTTCTAATAACTCTGGTATCTCTTACATACAGACTGTTGGATGCAGAAGATGTGTGTGAATAAATTCTGGGTGGTTAAAAAGTAAAAGCAATTTTGCAGTTTCTGGATAACATACTTTGCAGCAGGCAGCCATAATATCCAGCTAAAACTCTCACCATTTTTGTTTAAAAATAATGGCATGACATTCCTGATAGCATTTATTTTAACAGAACATGCACAGATGAGAATGTTAACCCTACGCTGGAAAAAAGAAAAAAACAAAAAAACCAAAATATTATATGCAGTAATGCACTCAACAACTTTAATGATGATATAATATAAAAGACAGACCTGTTTTTTTAAGAAAGGATCAGATTGAAGTATATGAATAGCTCAGTTGATAGTGTTTTACTTGCATTTAATCCATTTTCTGAATGACTTTCCCTCCTTTTTCTCAGCCCCTATTTTTAGCTCCTTATTTATTTTTGTACTTTCTATATAAAAATACAGACCTTCTTGTTCTTTACTCTCCATACTTATCCTTTCCTTTCTCACTTTTTGTGTAAATGTGAAAGCAGCTGAGTCTCACCTCTGCTTTTGCCTGTTTCATAAGTGGGCTAATTCTGGTGATTTGGAGGGTTAAAAGTGCATTGCCTTTACAGAATAATGGCTTCGATTCATGCAATGAAAGTTATCCTTCTTCGGAGAGATATATAAATGCATTATATCTGTCACCATACTCGTAAAATAAGATTTAAAGTCATCTAACTTTAGGTTACTACACTACTAAAAAATAAGGATTCAGGAAAGAAGAATACAATTACATGAAGCCCAACTTGTAAGATTCATTTAATAGAAATGGAATTCCAAAAAGGGAAGTGGAGGAATTATTTTAAGATTCATCACGCCTGAATAAGTCAAATCATGTAAATAGTAGTAAGCCAATATTTTCACACCACAGTTTATACTATTACATAATTTTACAACCTCTCTCTTTCCCCTTATCGCAAGTTCTGTCTATTGGAAACTCATTATAGATACTCCACTATACACTAATTTATTTGCTTGCATTTTAACTCAAAGTGGTATCTCTTATTCTTTCATCTCAGTTTTGTGTGATACTGACATCAACAGTGAGGTCAGCTCTAAACAGATCGCGATTTTTTTCTATCTAAATAATACAGCTAGTTTTCAATAATGGATAGTTTCTAATCTGACAACAGCCAGAAATGTTTAATTAAAAAATGATTGGGTACATGATTTAACAAGTTAAAAAATAATCCAATGATTTATATTTTGGGGGGGGGGGGGGGGGCTTAAGCTATCCAGAAAAGAGTAAAATCACATTTTGCGATTTTTTAAAATTGTATCATTAAAAAAAATCCAATATATGCTACAAGAAAGATCACCAAGAATAACTTTACTTAACATAGAGAACTTTTCTTTTTACAACCACTCTCCAGGGATTAAAAATAGTAATAATTAAATATATATATATATATATATATATATATATATATATATATATATATATATATATATATATAAAAAAGCAAAGCAGTCTTGTCCATCGCTCCCTAAAAGGACCAAAGGTGCTCCGTGGGGTTATACCTGGTGTATATTTCATAGGGAGGATAGTAATTACACATTTCACAGCTTACTCGGGAAAGTTCTATTCTGTTGAATAACATTAATTCTGATGGATCAGTGGCATATTAAACTGGGGGGGGGGGAACATTTAAATACCAAATAAAGACAATTTTGAAGTGGTTTGAACTGTAAAGACAAGCTGAGCCAGGATATATATCCACATTCTTCCATTCAAAATGTAATGAAGCATTTTTCAAAAACAATTCCTTCAGTACACTGTATTTTAACAGTAATACTTCATAGCGAACTTGGCATTGAACTGGTACCGACATAAATGCAGCTGGCAGTAGCATAAGTGTTTTGTTTTGCAATTATTTCTTTTTTAAGAAAGGAGGATTAAACAGTGCACTGAGTTAGCAGGTTTTTTAAGGGTAGCACTGATACTGTTTTGTTTATCTTGCAACTATTTTTCCTCCCTTTTTTCACTGTACAGAGCTGTACATTTCAAACTGATGGTATTAATATTTTGCTTATGTACCACACTTACTGACTAAAATTTGCATCAGTACCAGCAGTGAATCAAAGCCCAAGACAGGATTTTATTTACTGGCTGTACTTATTTATCACAAATACGCTGCAAAGTTCCTGGAGACTAACTGCAAATATGTGTTTGTGAAGGAGTTGCAAGCTGGAAACTAAGCGATACTCACGTCTGGTTTTACGGCCAGATAAAAATCAAGCTTTCCTCGGCTGCTAAAACACCACCTTTTCATTTTAGTGAAAACGTAACTAAACTTTACCAGGCAGCCAGTTTCCCCTGGCACTGTTAAGTCATGCTCTGACAGACTGTAATTTATCCCTCACGCTGAGAACAGACAATGCAGCTCCACACTCTGGAGCACTGTCTCTTGTTCTTCCCTGCTAGCCCACGACAAGCCGCTTCCCCCCTCCCCGCCTTCACTGCCCGGCCCGGCCAGGCCCTGCCCGCCGCAGGTGCCGCCGCCCCGGCCTCGGCCTCTCCCCGGCCCCGCTCCTACCAGCGGCAGGTGAGCGGCGGCCCCGCCAGCCTCAAGTCCTCCCTCCTCGAGCCAGCTCTTGGCTGCTGCAGCCACCAGCTTGCCGAACAGTCAGGAAAGTGGCCATAACAGTTTCATAACGACCAGAGGAGAGGAGAAGCTGCTGCCTTCCCCCTCAGCAGCACGTCCACCTCTGCCTAGGGGCGGGGGAGACGCTGGGTACTTCACGGGCAAGGCTCACTAAAGCTAAAACATCAAAGACATTTTTACCATCCCGTATTTCTGTACCTTTAGCAGTGACTGCCATTTCTAGTTCTTCTGATGTAAATACTCTCTTCTGGCAGTACTTTTCTCCGGGTATCACCAGAGCACTGAGTTAAAACAAGCCATTGGATTTTTAAACACAGCTCTCCCCTTATTTCAGTGCTCACGTCTACTTAAAACTGGATGCCTCGCCGAAATAGCTACTGGAGGGAAAAAAAAAAAAAAAAAGGCGAGATGATTAAAGAAGAGGAAGAAATTAAAAAAAAAAAAAAAGCTGAAAAGATAAATACTACACTGGAAAAAAAAAAAAAAAGGTGCATTTTTAGAGAATGATAAGCTGCAAAAATCAAGCAAATGTACACGATGAAACCTGTAATGAAAACTTAAAATTTCTTAGGTCTGAAAGGGGATTAAGATACCTTTATATTGTGAATTACTTGAAGGCTTTTAAACTAGTCAAGAGTTGTTCAGTGAGCAAGTTCTCTGGTATTAAAAGCATCTATTTTTTTAACTACAGCAGAGCACTACGATCCTGAACAAAGTTAATTACAAGGGGGGGGGGGGAGGTGAAATACATCAGAAAATACTTACTGGTTTTTTTGGTAGTGAAATGTTAGTAAACACAAAAAAAATTGGATAAGTTCTAAGAAAATAAAAAGGGATCTCCATTACAGTAACTGTCACAGCACAGTCGCAATTACACCCTGAGACACTTAACCCAAAGTGGTTATAGATACAGAATTCACAGACACACGATCTGTTTAAGAGATGAATATTAGTATCACATCTATTTTATGCTGCCAATTTCTGTTTTATAGTTCAAGTTAGTATTTATTTTTAGCCTATTAAAGCTAAAATACACCGTATATAAGGTGCATCTTAGATTGGTCAATCTAGCTTTGCTATCTGAAATATCACTGGAATCTCACACTGTCACAGAGTATATTGGCAAATTTAAATCTCTCTTTCTGCAAAAAAAAAAAAAAAAAAAAAAACACAACAAAAAAACAACCAAACAACCTAACATGAACAATATTGACACAGTATTTTTATTAACCTAAAGTATAATGTCGAGAGAATAATGAACCTACTGAAAGTATACATGTATTTATCTGGACAGATAATACAGGCTTCTACATTCTTTGTAGCAGTTGCAGTTGTGAAAAAAAGAACACCATCTTCAGTTTAGTACTTTGTAGGATCTGTGTTCCATGAACTGCCTTCCTGGGAATCACTCGAGTTTTTTCTTTCTGTCTGTCATGTTGTACTTACTAAAGTTGTCAGACTTGCATTATTAAATTTCTTACATTTTGAAGGGATGCCTAAATTTACATATTCAGCTTTAACAGTATTCTGCTACTTTTCAGTTCTAGTAAACAAAATGTCACACACACATGTGATTCCGTATTTCCTTTGTCCAAAAAGATGTACTCCTATAGAGAGATACATTTAAGCATTCCATGTTCTATGCACACACATTTCACGTTTGACAGAAATGACAGAATACGCAGAAAGGATGCTAGAAAATTTGAAGGAACAACTGACCCATTTCCAAATACAGGCTGTGAACCAGGCACTGCATTAGGTAGTGTGCATCAGAAGAAGTTTAAACTCACTCCACCACCAGCAACTGCAGTGGTAGGGAGGCAACTCTGGGACTCCAAAGCAGACACAGCAGCACCAGCAAGGCCGAAACTCAGAGCATCACGCTCTGAAAGGAATCATTTCTGAAAGGAGAGACTTTTCAGACTTATTACCTTTACATTACACAGCATGTAAAATATTTTTTAAAGAGAGAGTCATTTTGGTGTTGCCAGCAAATCAGAAGTTTACTGCAACAAAAAAAAATCTTGGTTTTATAATTTCCCGTTCGGCTTTTTAAAAGACGAATCGGCATCTATGCAGATAAAATGTAAGCTGTAATTTAATAAAGGTTATTTTAATGACATTTATTACAGCCTGACAAAACCAATACAAACACTGTTGTAAAGGAAACATTCAAAAGAGCTTTTACTATGCTGTCTACACTTAATAAAGTACAATATGAACAGTAACACTGGCATCACAAAAAAAAAGGGGGGGGTGTTATGAAAAACTGCTTCAAGATTTATTCTGTGAACTATGGTTTTCAGTTGTTTAAAAACACTTCCTTTTCAGAATACTAAAAATTCCCAGGGGATATCAGTGACTAAGCCATGGAAATTTCAAGCTTCAAATTTAACCATTTTTTCCTAGGGCATAAATGTGTTTTTCTGGAGATGTTAGATGGACGATCAAAACACTGAAATGTTAAAAGGTCAAAACTTAAATTTGTATTTCCAGAAAATGTTATCAACAGAAATGTGATGCAATGAATTTTCATTGGTTCACCAAAAATTTCAAGAGAATTGCACAGTTTTTTTTCTAGTGCAAACAAGTAACTTAATCAGAAAATTGTGCAGGTTAAAGAAGACAGAGATTTTTTTGCCTCGTGGCAACAGGACAGTGAGAGTTGGGATGAAATAGAGAACTCTCCCTGACTCAATTAGAAATGCATCTGCTTTTTAAAAACTTTTGAAGCCAAATACGAAAATCAGAGTTGTCATCCAAGGCCCGTATTACTTCCTCCGTTTATTTGTAACAAAATGAAAACAATTCCTCCTTCCCCCAACAACCATTTTAACAAAATCACGTACTTCGTCTCTTCTGCATGTATGTGTGCTGTGTGCAGTATGCTAGACCTATACACAAGATAGATATGTATGTGTACGTATGCATTTATGGCCTCATGTTAGAACAGCCCACTAAGTATGAATACTATTAGAATAAGACTGTAAATTGATATTAATTTTATATAATACTACTCAATAGAAATCACAGTAATGCAGCCTAAAGATTACTAACAAAGGGTTACATTTGAATCCTAACAGGAAAGTCACAGAAGACAAGGTTCAGGACTGATTTTTTTTCTTTCCCTAGCTATGCAAATAAACATGTCTTTTAAAAATATTAATATATCTGAAATACAGCATAAACTAAATGAAAGAAGTTGATCATAGCAGCACTACATCAGCAGTAATTTATCCCTTCAACAGCATCGTAACAACTCATCTGTAACATTCAGAGAACACCTACAACTAACTGTTCTGTGACTACCTGAGTGTAAGAGCTCGTTCCTGTACTAGACCTGAAACAATTATGGAGACTCACATGAAGAACAGGGATTTCCTCTAATGAAGGACTTCACACACAGACCAAAACGTTGTTCCAGCATTCAGCTGGCAGTGCTACGAGTTTTCAGCACAGAGGGGAAAGCATTGTGGGGACTTGCAAAACACAATTTTGCTTTAATATTGTACTTATACGCATGCTCATATATCAAATGGGTATCCTATACATACAGGGAAAGATTTTTATAGGAATATCAGATTTACTGTACTATTGCTCAGCTTTTACTGGCCAGCTAATAGCCAAAACCTTAATCAGCCTAAGAAATTTATAGGAAATCTGTTGGAAAAGGCCATTTTGTGCTGGAACTGCTACGTTATTCTGACTTTCGTCTTTGCCTTTCCCTCACAGAGAACGCCATTTTGAGGCTGTCATGCATTTTTTTTCCAGAGCTGATAATGCCAGTGGAAAATGTAAGAAGATGGGATCCTCTTACCACAGAAAAATACAGCAATGCAGTTTCATGGAGAAGTAGCCTTTTTATTTTTACAGGTGCAGCTGAAGTCTGTCTTGGATTTTCTGCTCTTCCTAATCTAAAAACCACACACACAAGTGTACGATGTGCAGCTATCTGTACCCACATAGCATTTTGAAACTTTCACATATTTCTTTTAATCAAGTGTGCAATGGAAAGATGCAGAAGAAGAGATTCCACCGGAACACAAATCAGGCAAATAAGCATTTACTCCAAATGAATTTTGCTGAGTTGCGGTGAGTCTAAATATTTATGTGGCAGAGCAGTGTTCAGAAAAACATTTATCTTCAACAAGTCACAGACTCAATAATTTCCATAGTACAATTGAAGCCTGACCAAACCCATGTTCTAGAGGACTTTCTTTTATTTTCTTTATTTCTTCTCTCCTCACATAAACTAATATATTGCAAATCATTGTCCAAAGGGTGAAGGAAACCAATGGAGTAATAGAAATGGCTAAATATTAAAAGTGGAATAGACAGGTGTACAACAGTTGCTTAACAGAGGAAGCTTTTAAATATGAGTGGTTCTTACTTAATTTTCACTGCAGGGGTCACATTTGGAAACAATTCTGATAAGCATATTCAGAAAAATAATTTAAAAGCTTGTATTTCTAATTTCAGTAACATCTTTGTCCAGGAAATGAGAAAAGTCTTCTCCACCATTAAGCTTTACCAGGTACACTAGCTGGAGAAAACACTGTCAGAAACAGTAATGCTGAGGAATCAAGTTCTATTTGCTGCCTGTTCTATTAACCAAACATTGCCAGGGATAAAGCTCTTTTTTAAACAGTTAGGAAAGTAACCCCAACTCCTGAGAGGTTTTAGTCAAGAACATTCAAAGCAAAAAAATTTCCAAAAGGCTCCACTCAGTAAGAAGCTTTCAGAAAAAGCATTTTTACTATGACATCTTAGATAATCATATTGCATGTTGAAATGGTTATACACCATGAGAAAAATCAGTATTCCATCCAGCTGGGCACTTCATATAGTTATTGTAAGGTTGCAATATCTTTTTGAGGAAAAATTCGTATTTTTAAATTTGATCTTTCCTTTTTTTACTCTGAGCAGCTACCCACATTTTAAAATTCTACAGCTCATTACCTCCAAACAAAGCACAACTGTATCAATGCTTTAAGGGAAAAAAACCCACCAAAACAAATGCAACTGACATTGCCTAGACACCCTCTTTAGTGTTTAAATCCTGCACATAACAGAAAAACAATACTAGTACTGAAAAACACATGGGGGAAGGGGATGGACTTTGTATTATTGTTAGGAAACATACTAACTATAACTAGGTAACACAAGTGAGGAATATATGCATGCTAACCTGACAATAGTATTTTTCTTGCATAATGGCTATGGTAGTTCTACCTCTTTCCCCCTCTGCTTTCCATTACAGGCTAAAGCTAGTGGACTTTGGGAATTTCAAGTAAGAATAAAGGACACAGAATGTTTAGTCTCAATACTGCTGTAGTTAGAGTCACTTGCTGCTCATGTAATAACGCTGCAGTTCACATTTGGCTCCTCTTTGAATACAGCTTTTCATTAAAAGGGCAAGATGATTCAGGTGCTTGGCCACTTCTTTTGTTTAAAGAGCTTATTTTGCTGTATTACAGAATGCAATTTTAAACCTAAGAGTAGATTATGAGAAATGTTTGTTTAAATAATACAACTTCAAGAAAACCAAAAGGAAAGACAAAACACTTTACTTGAAATGTCTGGAATGCAAAGAAAACAAATTAAAATGGGGGAAGAGAAAGAATCGAGGTAAAATTTTGGCGTCTTGCACAAAAGAGAGTTACAGTAGTCTATATCAGGCAAATACGTATTATGGCACATAATCTGAAGGAGGAAAAAGAAGACTTAGAAGTCTGCAACAGTTTGAAAAAGTTGTATGCTCTTTTCTCTAGAGAGGAGAGTCTGGTATGGAAGGCAAATCTGTGTAGCAAATGCAGCACCACCACACCAAGCTCTTTGCCCAGCCCTGCCCTGTGCCTGGGAAAAGCCTCGGGAGATGGATGCTGTGGGCAAGGCAGAGGCGCTGCAGATCTCCTGCTCATGAACTCCTCCCAGCCCTTGGGCAGGACTGAGCCACTTCCAACATGGTTAAGCCTCCTGCTCCACAAGGGTGGACTGAGCACAAGAGGTGCCCACAACTGTACATAAGACAGATCAAGAAGTATCTATAGGATGGTTTATTGCTTACTACTGGAGCAGTCTAAAAGGAGTCAAGAGAAACACAACTGCAAACTAGCATTTGCAGGATTTTATCCTAAACCATTAGGAACATTGTGCGAACCCACCCTGTACTCCATTATGCCAATATGGTAGAGACTGCCAGGAATTTACAGCAATATAAAACAAGGGGGAGAGAAGGAAAAAAAAGAATAAAAAAATAAAGTTAGCCCAGAAATACCCAAGTCTGAGCACTAAAATCTGGTCATGCGCATTTTTACCTTGACTTTATTCATGTCGACAGCCACAGAAGCCTTGAAACTTACTATCGTAGCATTACTTAATTTTTTGTGATGGTAACATTATAAGCTCCCCCAACACACACTCACCCCTTGAGCTCAGTTCTAACCCTGCTGTGTTTTACACAACTTGGCTGTCATCGGCAATTATGAGCTTTTTTTCTTTCCTAGAAGGAAGAAATACGAAAAAGCAGTTTTAACTGACTGTGTTTACAGTTTAATTATTTTATGATCTATCATTGTATTTCACAGATTTTACTGTTGAGCAAAGAATGGCATATAGATAAAAAATAATAAACATCTTTCAGTGAAAGGTGATGGTTTTCTATATACAACCCTTCCAGATAATTTATCTCTGCTTCCATGTTTATATATGTTCCCTGGCCACGACAACTGAAAATGAGCTGCATCACATTCTGCCACCAATTGCTTCTGAAGGAAGAAAAAGTAAAGTCAGCATTTTTTGAATAAAATTAGTGATAAATATGACAAAGCCCTAGCTTGCTTTGACTTAGTACCCCGTGCTTACAATGGTCGACTTCAGAGAACTCTGCATTACATATGTGTATTTACTTGGTGCAACACTAAGAAAATGTCATGAAAAAGGTGATGAATACAATCTGCTGGGACACAGCATCACGTTTCTTTTAGGGCTGAGAAATAACGCTGATTTTGAGACCTCGGGGGCCCAAGTTTAATGCTGCGACTGCCACGCAGTTTCTCTCTTTCTTTTAAGAGAAACAAAGTCTCTAATTTTCACTAGTCTCTGCTGTTTCATTTGGAAGAGTCCAGTGGAGAGAAAAAAAGAGAAGTTTAAGGTTGAAAACAGCGAAACTGCATGGGCACAAGGGGAAGACCCGAGCAATATATTTAGCTCAACGAGGGATTAAGTGCCATGGCCATTGATAATTAAAGAGCTAATACATCCTCTTTGAAATAGTTTGACTTTTTCCTCCCCTGGTGGCTGCTGCACACTCAGAGGTTTGGGTAAGGCAAACCTGATACTCTGCCATTCTCTGCCAGCACGTGCCTAAATTAGTTCTCCATTTTGTGGTGGCCCTCTGAGAGCAATTCCCATTGAGAAGGGAACAAAGGCCGCGACCCCGGGGTCAGAGTGTAATGTAGGAAGCATGACCTCCCCTTTGTTCAGAACAGCACTGTTTACACTGCCTAAGTAAAGATCACCAATACATTAACTAAAGAGGATTAAAAAGGTCATATCCCTAGGGATGGAGCTCAGGCAAGTGGCAACTCTCTTCAGTCACTAAATCATTTGACTTCCCCCTTAACCCCCCCTTCAAAATAGAGACACCTTAAGCTGCCAAGGCTCAATGGGACAATTATTTCCAGAGCAAAAGTCTGTACAAACTTCATGTGGCCTTCCTTGCAAAACCAGGTTAATTTCTGCACAGCTAGCCAGCTGGTTTAAGTTATTTTTAAAGTTGCCGAAGTATTTTAAGCGAAAACTATCATCACCTCAATGCAATTATTTTTCTCTTTTATATTTCCTTTCAAAAAGTTCTGAGTTGATTTATAAAATTATTTTGGTCTTAAAATAGCTGTTTAAAAGTGTAATCTTTTGTAGCTATTATCAATGTGAATCTTAAAACATCCTGCAGTATGTGGATAGGCAGAAAAGTTGCCTGTAGCTGTTGACAATAGCTATCTCCAGGGTGGTTCACTTGCAATGAAGAAACCAAGGAAAATAAAGTGAAAATATGCTGCTTATGAGAATTCACATACGTAGATAGCTAGGCTTCATCAGGCTAAAGAAGCACTTCTTTTGGCTGTTAAGCTTTCTGTTATCAACTTTTTTATAGTATCTTAGAACACCACTATTAATCCGAATTATATTAACAGAAGCGTCTCTTGAAACAGCAAAATGAACGCTGCATTGGTAACATATGGAAGGCAACATGGTCAATTAGATAGCGTGCTGCATTGTCTCTTTTCCATTCTCCCCTCTAATCCACTGGCCTGCTGGATGATCCCAACCTTTGCTTTGTGCTTTGGTTCCTTCATCTGTGGCGGTATCACTCACTGGGATTGCAGATGTTACCATCAGTTACTCCGCCAGAACGGGAGAAAAAGAGCATGTGGAAGGGAGTGGTCTAGAATCAGATATTTCCCTTCTCTACCCTCAGGCAGAAGCACTTCTGATGAAGCTGAACATTGCTAGAGGTTCCAGAAGAAAATAATAAGAATAAGGCCAGGCAGGGGGTCCAAGCTGATCAAAGTCTTTGGCACTGGGAGCTCAACACCACAGACAAACCCCACAGGGGCTAAATGCAGCTGAAATCAGTACTGGATCACCTATTATGCCAGCAACTTCAAAAGGAGGACAAGGAGTGCCAGACTCCGAAAACTGAGGTCCTCCAAACACTAAGAGCAGCACAGTACTGCTGCTTGGATTGTATGGGGGAAGGGGTGAGAGCATGTCCTTCAGTTCTCAGATACTCTGTGCAAAATAGCTGGTTTTGAACCACAATAATACATGCAGCTTTCTAGTCTCTCATAACATGAATTAATGCATGAAGTGTGACAAGCTGGGGTCTCATTTTACCCAGCCTGCGTTCACACTGGTATGCTCTGCCCTTTCCCATCTCTTCTGTTTAGCCCTGCATCCTCAAGCACAAGGCAGGATGAGGAAGGAAGATTCTTCACACTCCTCTCCAAGACATTCAGTCACTTTCCCTGTTTGCAGGCTTCTTCATAGCAGGAACCTGTGCATTTAAGATGTTTTAAATGTATCTGAACAGAGAAAGGAAATCAAGAAACTAATAAAAATAACATAATGTTTGCCTTATAATGTTCTGTTAGTGAAAAGAATCACTTCCTTCTTCACCTACCACTGCTGTTCCTTGCTCCTATAGTTTCAGATCTTTTCTCACCCCAGCAGGAAGAGAGGGAAACTTACTGTCATCAGGAAAACCAAAAGAAGAAAGCTTTCTTAGCATACACATCCCACTGGGAAGCGCAGGGTTTAGCCCAGATGGCTCACAACAGATTCCAACACGGCCAAGCATAAAGAAGAAACTTCCAGACCATGTGTTTGCACCATGATGGGCAGTATTCCCACTGCAGGTAGGTGAAAGACTAGCACTCAGTATAACTCCCTTCTATGTTTTCTCACCTGTCCACTTCTATGCCTGGAACAATCAAATAATACTGTTTCCAGTGATTGCTGCTCCCTGAAATCTAATATAAAAGTCATGAGCTTTTTATTATATACCAGAAGTTGGAAAAATAATGGTAGAATCAGAAAGCCCTGACAGACAACAAGCTTAGAAAAGCTGGTGGCCAGAGCAAAACAAGTACATAGTGAAAAAGAAAGATGTATAGCAGGTATTTAAAGTAAACTACCTGGAAATACAGTACCATATTGCCACATCATATGTTTACCAGATCTTCCCACTGACTTCAATGGGAACACTTGGCTTTTTTGCATGAAAGATTATGCAGACATCTCATATCCACCAAAAAAAAAAAAAAAAACAAACCCAAAATAAAACAAAGGGTAACAAAATCTCTAGCCACAGAAGAAGTAGGTGGACAAGGGCAATGTGAGTAGTGAGCAAAGCTTTGTAATACGTTGAGGCAGAAAGGTATGTTTTTCAAAAAACAAAAGCACTGAACTGAAACATCTAGAACAAAGAATTAGAAAGTAATATTTAAGAATGGAGATTAGGAGCGTAAGGACTGAACCAAAGACAAAGACAATTTACTGACATACATTAGAAGCAGGAAGACTGCACAACAGTTGTCTGGCAAGTCTGAAATAGTACTGGAAAACAAAGGGAGAGAGTAAAGAGGAGGCAAAACACTGTAGAAAAGAAAACAGCTGATTATGACTTTGAGATATTTAGTAATGCAAAAAAGTAAACTCACCCTTTCTCACCCTGTATGGCCATATTAGCATTTCTTGTTAGCTGGGTTCTTGATCTGGAGTATTTAAAAAAACAAAAGGGCAAAACCAAAGCTGTACACTCATTACTTCTTCCAGTTCAAACTCAGCATTATACCTCCTGGTCTTTCATTTTCCAGTTCTCTTTAACCTTCATACCAGCCAAGAGCACTCTCCCTCCAAGATGGTAAAACCCACATTCTAACAAGTTACAGAATAAGATGTCCCTTTTTTGAGCAGAAAAACAGAAAAAACATGACTTTGTAACACAAAATCCTTACATAGTCCATGACTTTGTAACACAAAATCCTTGCATAGTCCATTTTTTGAGCAGGTGGAGCAATACTGACTCTGCCTTGAATTCCTGGATACAGCTCTTTTTCTCCTGACGCACAGAAATACAGACTGACTCAAAGGTATATTTCATCTTAGAAAGAAGTTATTTGTATTAATATAGGTGGAAAAACCGATGATGTTCAAGTGATCAAATTATCTTCTCTGTTCCCTCCAGACAGCAAAGCCCATTAATCAATTCTTTTGCAAGTAAAGGGTGAAGGAGCAGCAGATACCAGAAAAAGAAAGTGCTGAAATAACTGGGTAAATTAAAAGGCAAGCCATTCTGAGGACTAGATACATACACTGGAGTTTGAAGCAGCTCAAGGTTGGACGCAGGGTTTCCAACAAAAATATGCACTCTCCTATCAGGAATGAAAGGGTAGCATTCCTTAAAGAATAGCCACAAATGATGATCCAGATTACATGCCAATGAATTCTAGCATTTAGTAAACTGTCTGGAAGGCTACTTTTAAAAGATTATAACTGAAATGCCTAAGCAAAGATTACATAATGGAGAGAAAAACAACATTGCTAACATAATGAAAAATATGTCTTTCCTAGGAGTGCATCCGCACAAGAAATTATTATGTATTTGGCCTTTCAAAAGGGCTTTGATAATGTGACTCATAAAGACCATAACGAAAACAAAGTAAGCATGACTGAAAGTTGGAGTCATCGTTAAAAACGAGCTGAGAAGCCAAAAGTAAAATGTAGGAATAAAAAGACATTTTAAGAACAAGAAAGGTTAATAGTTGTTTCATGAAGAGACCATGCTGGTTATCAGCTTTTAACTTTAGTTAGCAGTCTGGAAAGATCAGCTGTAAAATAGAATGGCAAAACTGACAACTGACGGGAGTGTTTTTGGGTTACAGAAGGGTTTAGTAAAGTTGACTGGATGTGAAACACAGAAAATATGTTTTTCATAATTGCTAAGGAAATCATGTTGCAACACCCTCGACAAAGAGAAAAGAACCGAGTGCCATCATACCAGGTTGACAAAAGCTTTTATGTACATGGAGCAGTGTCAAATAAGCCAAGTTTTACGATGCACGCAAAAAAGAATGGAATACTGTATTGAAAATATTACCCTTCTAATATATGCTTACCAGGGAAATAACTTCATGGAGAATGCCATCTACAGTTCTTTTTACCTTACCTCATTAAAGCTACAGAAGTAACAGAAGTGCAATGGAAGATGACTAAAATGATTTGACTTACAAAAAGACTGCCATATATGAAGACATAAAGCGATTAAACTCTTCATGTTAGTGAGCACATAAGCAATAGGGTAAACAACAGATACACACTTTGAAAGTCAGAAATTGTAGCCTGACTTTCTCACCCAGTTACAGTCTTCCAGTATGGGAGATTATTCAGTTAAATTAAATAAGCAGTAAATTCAAACTATGGAAATAAATTCTTTTACAAAGTGCAGGCTGAGAATGTGAAAATCAGTGCCACAATCAGTTGTTAAGGGACATCAGTGGGATTCTGAAAGAATACGGTTCTATTCATGGCCTAGAAAAATATAGAGTTAAGTGGGACTGTTTGCTGGGAAGACCATAAAGACCTTTGCGCAAAGCCATGATAAAACCATGGGCCAAAGGATCTAGCTGGCCCACTTTCTGAAAAGGAGAGGGTGTTCCAAAAGGATCAAATGTTGGTTGTCTTCACTCTCCGTTCTCTTACCAATCACACCATTGTAAGAACTGTCAGGGTAGACTTCGCATTAATTAGACTGTGGATCTGATCCAATGCAGTAATTTCTACTTTTGTTTCCTATAGCCAAAAGCAATGGCAAAAAAAAAATAGACAAGTTCACTGTTAAAGAGAGATTATGCATCCTCTGAGCTAGCTACTGTGTGCCTGGTAACAATGGCATCAATGCATCGCTCAAACTTCACAAATATACTTCAACACACGTACGTTTACTTTACCACCTGCTCCTCCACTCGCTGCAAATAATAAGCAAGAACCTAAATTGTTTTGTTTTACTATACGTGTTTCCTTGTTTGTTTTATTATCTTTTTCCCCATCCACACATCATTATTTGAAAAACCATTTAATAATTACAAGACATTCCAAGATGTGTGTCAGATCCTGGGATACTGCCACTCGTACGGTGGTTTGCTACACTTAGCCTTCAGTCTTGTGGCTAACAATTCACCCAAGCTGTGAAAAAGCCTCACCACAACCCACACACTGCTGCTCTTCAAAGGAAAACAAGGATACGTAATTAACAGATGATGAGCTCAAATTCAAGACAAGAGATGTGGGAGCAGATTCTGTAACCACACCTGTGAGTGGTTATACTATTGAAGAAGTTTCTTCAGCTCCATCTTCATGGCATCATTAAGAGTCACACATTTTCAAAATACATTTGCTGCATAATATTTACAGCAGCAGAGGCAAAAAATGAGTGATAAAACCATGCCACTGCAGAAAAATAGCTTTTACATCAATTACACAGAACACAAATTGTAGAGAAGCATTATAAACAAATAGCCCTTGTAACAAGCGTGGAGTATGTCTTTAGAAAAATAATAAACTGGAAACATCATCAGAGTCCCATTGCACAGGGATTGTTACCTGAAAATAATCTCAAAGTCTCATTCCAAACTTTGTGATCCTGTAATTACCATCATAATATAAAGAACTATAGACAAAATTATCTGTATGTATATGTGCCAGCTCAGGGGCTAATGGTGCAGCATGCTGCTGCATAGAAATAAAAAATAAAATGGGTACAGATATATTCTAGAGTCTACCAGATCAGTCCCTCGTTGGATATCCAGAATAAACAACACATCAAACCATCTTCCTTATTACACTATAAAAGTTAAAACTAGTTTTTCTTGGGTTTTGTCATGACTAGTGAAAGAGTTGAGAAATCTGGGGCAGAACAAGATGCGAATAAAGCTACCAAACTCAGGTGAGGACAACTGACATTCCTTCAGAAATATGCATTAAGAAATAAGATGATTGTCTGCTTTATTATTTCTGATTTTAAAAAATGTACAAATAAATTCTGCTTTACCTGAAAGAAGCGTCACTTTGTCGTGATGAAGGACCGCGTCTCCACAAGTTAGTGCCCGTTTGCAGGGCCAGATACTCTGAGCAGCAGCCACACCCTCTTCTTCCTCATTTTTTTCCACTGACCATGGAGTAACTTTCTGAGCCAGGCCCTGGAAAAAAAAAATCAAAACCACAAACTCAATGCATTTTCAATGGACACCAGATACCGCATTGCCAATTTAATTAGGCAGATTAGAAACAAATCAATATATCTGCGCATATATATTTGCATTTTCTGTTTCATTTCAAACAAATTTGGTAGGCCTGATTTGTCTCTCTGTTCCAATCACAGGAAACAGAATTAGTGTTCTATGCTGACAGCAGAATCGCCCTCTATCTCTTTTCAGAATTTAATATAACATGTTTTCTATCGGTAACAGAAATATTCACAAATCAGAGGCTTTTCAGAGTATCTCCAGGCAAGCCTATGAATGTTGTAATAGCAACAGACAAGCTTAGAAAGACCTTCCAGAGGCTGACTCTTCAGCCTGTTCTATGGATTTGAAACTATGTTCAGTGGATTTGAAACTCAGGTAAATCTGTTAACTCTGACTTACTTTAAAAAATAATAAAAAATATTTAAAAATAGTGTTTGAGTAAAACTTTTCTGTATTATGCGTCACTTATAACCTCACCCAGATTATCATATTATTTGGATCACAGTATCCTTAGCCTAGTTAACAATGATACTGCATAGCGAGTATCACCCAACATGTCCTTACTCTTATTATATCTCATGCAATTTATTTTATCAGTAATTCAGCAGTGCACAGAACTACTTGGAAATTTATTGTTGCTATAAACAGTTTTGCATATTGTATCATCTGCTGGCTTTAATCCATTAGTTAATTGACATTGTAATTGCACTACATTTCATATTCTATTTAACCAGAGAATATTTAATATGAATACAAAGTGATAAAAGCAAATTTTTCCAGAATCTCAAAAAACACCCACTTATTTTCAAATAAGCAGCTCCAGCATTCAACAACAAAGAAAAAATATGGCATTTAGGGCTCAGCAACTTAAGCTCATTTTTTTTTTTTTACAAACAACTGCACAATTATTGTTCAGCTATCAGTAGGGCTCTGAAATTAGTATTAAAATCAGCTGCTTGTTTATGTAAATTTAAAACTAAATATGTAACCTGACTCCACAGCTTCATGTTATCATGTCTGCTGAAAAAACAAACCACTATTAAAATAAAAATGTTAATGTTCTATTGAAATGTGTGCTAGGGGATAACACAACTTACAGGTAGCGTATTAAATAATGCAAGTCCAAAATTTGTAATCCCAGCACCTACGACATATTAGTGTACAATTCCATACCCACAGAAGAACACTTTTATAAACAAATGATACACTTTCCTATGACTAAAGATTGTTCAGTTTCATGTAGTCCTACTTACAGTTCATATAGTCCTAACAGGTTTCCAATATACAGTTTTGAAATCTCAAGGCCTGCATAATGCTGTATTTTGCACAACAGTAAAAACCAATTACCTTGCGGAATAATATTAGTACTACAGTATTTGCAGACATGCTTATTCATGCAGAAATCTTTTTTATCTGAACTGCAGAATATTAGGTGATACATGTACCTCTTGTCATACTGGAGTGCTCCCAAACACAGCAGCACTGACTTTTAAATCCCAATCTCCAGAGTAGGGAATAATGTTAGCACATTAGTATTTTACTGGTCTATAAAGATTCACCCCGCAAAACCCTCCCATCCACCTATTCCAGATCAGAAAAGCACACTTACTCAGGACTGCATTCGTATTTACAAGGTGCTCTGCAAGAAAATGAGCAAACAGAGATCCAAGGGTTAACAGAAGGAGAAAAACAAAACAAAACAACAAACCACAAAACAAAACAACAAACCACACCACCAATATCCCCAGCCATACTAAGACCTTGCAAGAAAAGGAAAATGCTCGTCACATAACAGCCTAACAAAAAGCAAACAGAGAATTTAGTGTCTCGGTATTGCCTGGATACCAGTTTGGGATTTAGGCAGCCTTGGATTACAAGGACTATTCCCTTGAAAATCTAGCCCACAGTTCCTGCACTGTTTTCTACCAGTATCAAATCCAAACTGTGACTAAACACCTCATTATGCTTCTCTGGCACTGTCTGAAGCAACCATATTGTATAATTTTATGTGGCACCTGAAAGCAGAGGGAAAACAGCTATTTTTTGTACCAAACGGTAATGAAATGACAAACAGCAAGTTCTGAGCAAAACCTTGCACGATCGCTGTGTGTTCCCCCTCCCGCCCTTTTCTTTCTGTGGTAAACAACAGGTGACAAAATACAGCCCTCAATCTTCAACTTAAAAAATGAGAAAATACACTTAATCTGCAAGAAACAGATCATATACCAGGGGAGGGGGGTGAGTGTGTGCGTGTGTGCTTAATTAAAATCTAATGAAGAGGTCTAACCGGGCCTCTACATTGGCTTCAGAAAGTAAATGACTTTCTTAACATTAATTAGGAAATGTTTCATTAAAAGAAGATACAGCCCTCCCAGTTACAAATAATAACCAGTGGCTTTAGGTAACAATGTAGTATTGACAGATCTTAAACAGAAACCCCAAACTGCATTTTCAAAGAAACTGTCAGATACTCCACTACAATCTCTTTTTCCAAAAACTTGTTAATTGATCTTAAATACGTAGGTGAATTATAAGGCAATAACCTCCCATTTTCTTAGCTCTTACTCGAGACAGACATTATATTCTGATTTATGAATATCTGAAATATTTAATTTGATGTTCGTAGCACTTCAACAGTTAATCTAATTTCTGAGGAGTAAGAATCCCACATTAAAGATACCTTCTATTTCCTCCTTTAAGCTTCACCACTTCAAAAGCATTTTTCCTATCTATTATTATTTAGAAATAGTCTTCCTTTGTGCCTTGGACATACTACTGTAGTTCAGGAGACCGTGTATCAGCAACACAATTCGTTTGCCAGTCTCCATGCTACTTATTAAATAATTTTATTCCAATACGTACATAAACATCTCATCAAGTATAAAGAAACTGTTACTTTCAGCTACATCTCACACACTTCCACTGCAAGCTTTGGAAAAGAAAAATCACAAGGCTACAGAAAATATCACCTTCTATCACTGTCTATTTCTTGAGTGTTATACTGCTTGCACTGCATTTGTAAAGCAGTAGCGCACTGTGCTGTAGCAGTACACCTGTGTCCCCTCTAGCAACTCATTACAATAGGCTAAAAACCTTTGATTCTGTTCATACCCATTTCTCAATTCGCAAATAAAGGGAATCTTTCTTTAAAAGATACTGTTTCCTGAAATATTTAAATGCTAAAAAATACATTAGTTTTCTATTTGGAAGGTTTGTCAATTTCCTCCTTCCTCCCTTGACAAATATACAGCTTTGCAGCACCAGCGAAGAGTACCCAGTTCAGCAGATGGTTAAAATTCTGAATCATTTTTAATAGCCTTAAGAGAAAGCACTGCCTTTTTTCGGGGGAGGGCGGGTGTGGAGGAGAGGAAAAAAAGCTGAGAACAGCAATTTGCAGCCCTTTTTTTTTTTCCTTGACAGCAGCTAGCCACGCCTCAGTCTGGCCCTTCCTCCAACCTCTGCTAACCTAAAAACCAGCGCCAACCTGGCAGCCGGCCATATATTCAAAAGTAAACATTATTCTCCTGCCATTTTTCGGTGGTGTTTATCATATCCCGATCTTCTTTATTCCCCCACCCCACCCCCCCTTCATTCCCCCCTCGCCGTAGCTGAAATCACTGCCTTTGCCACGGTTTGTTTCGCTTTGCAACTCCATCAAGACATCAAAGTCACCCTCTTATCTAACACGGCAAACTTGCAAAAACGCGTTAGAGGGATTTTACCTTCACCCAGTGAAGCAGCGGACTATTTTGGAGCGGGAAAAACCAAAGTTAGGCGTATCTTTAGGTACTGCTGTCCCACAGCACTGGAGGGTACGCTCTTCTTCATCACTACAGGCACGGGCTCCTTCTGACACCACGCACACGCTTCTCCCAGAGCCTGTCGCTCCCGTCACAGACCTGCCTTCGGCTTCCACAGCTTTCCCAATTTCTTATTTTAATTGCTAAGGGAGCGTTTAAGAAGATAAATCGGATCGACAAGCAGCCGTGAGGAGGCACGCACAGCACTGCACCTGACTCTTTGTTATCCCTCACCATCCATCCCCATTCCCTGTCCCTTCCGCTCCTCGCTTCCTCCTCCCACCTTGGTCTGCTCCTCATTTATAAAGGCTCTAAAAAAATATATAAAACCAAACAAACCCAGGCTAATTAAACTAGTTGCCCGTTACTGGTTGTTACCTAGCCGTACACTGCATTGCACGGACAGTTGACATACCGGCAGAAAAAGATGAAAAGAGGGCGTTATAAAAAAACAAATAGAGGGGGATGCTGCAGCTTGAATCCTCCGAGCCATCCCCTCCTGCTAAGAGCCGGTACTAAGGAGGAGAGGAGAGGCGAGAGGAGCCGCTCCTCTCCGCTCCATCCCGCCACGGGCAGGGGAGCGGAGACTAAATATCGGCCATGTCGTGTCCACGCCGCCTCCTCCTGCCCAGTCTTATCGGGTGAAGAAGCAGCTGGCGGCTTGCGAAGCCGCCGGTCGCCAGGCCGGTGTCAGGCGAGGGCAAAGTTTATTGTTCGGCGGTGGCGTTTGTATCTCGTGAGGTGGTGGTGCCCTGTTATTTATTATTTATTTTCCCTTGTTATGAGGTTTCCCCCCATCTCGGCCTGTCAGCGACCGCGTCCGACGGCTGAGGAGCGCCCGCGCGGCAGCAGGTAGCACTGGCTTCGCCCCTCACCCCGCCGCCTCCTCTCCTTTCTCCTTCTCCCCCCCCAGCTTCTTCACCGTAAAGTGCCAATAACGTGGCGAGGTTTAGCCAAAACAGGCATGTGCGCGGAGCCGGGCGAACAAAAGCCTTTATTTATGTATTTGAGCCCGCGCACGGCCGAGGAGGAGCCTTTGTGCGCGCGGGATTCACGCACATCAGAAGGGAGGCGCCGCGCCGCGTTCCGCGGGCTGGACGCGGCCCGTCTGCTAACGCCGCGGGACGGCCGCGGGGCTCATTAATAACTGCGAACGGCTCGCCATCTCCATATTTAAATCGCGAAGCGGCGGATGATTAATTAAGAAGAGGCGGGGGGGCGGGGGGAGAAAGAAAGGAAAAATAACCCCACAAGGCGCAGGAGGCAAGGCCCGCCCGCGTTAACTCCTTCCAGCCCGGGCGGCACGGTGAGGGGCGCGCAGGCCGCCCTCCACACCCCACCCCATCCCCCTCGGCCGCGGCCTGGGAACTCGCGGGGAATATTAATTCCGCTATTTTTGTGTGGTTGGGCAACCACGTGAGACTCTGAATAGCCTTGAACTAATGAGGAGAATTTGCAGCAGATCCACTTGTCATTAGGCTTTTCATCGGGGGGAAAAGGGGGAGAAACACAATAAAAAATGGTTTATGAATTTTAGCGCAGTTGTAAATGGGCGTATTTTCGCTCAGTGAGGTTAAAGGAATATTTACAAAGTTACTTCTACAAAGAAATGCTGCAATTAAAATGCAGTAAAATGTGTAGTATAAACTCATCCGAGTGCTCCCAACTACGGAAATACTTCACGGCGAAACGCTGTGATTAGCTTGCATGCAGGATCCCAGATCCTCAGACATAAATGAGGATGAGTAATAAGGATGCTGTATACAGTAATCAAAATATTTAATGATAATTTATCAGCGAGCTTAAACTTCAGATTATTCTGTTTCCCCAAGCACTTGGTTTCCAGATCTAAGTGTAACAGATGTCAGATTTTTATTTATTTATTTATTTATTATTTTTTATTATTTTTATTCCTCAGAGGGGCAGGCTGTATTTCTGACCTTCCAGCTGCCACCCCTGCTCATGCCCTTGCCTCTTATTCACTGCCTCATGCTTGCCATCTTAACCCTTTGATTTCTGCAATCTCTCCATTTTCTGATGTCCAGTTATTCCAGAATCTCACCTGTAACTGTTCAGTGATTTATTCACATTTAACCTTTAATTCCCTTGGTTAACGTTTAGTCCTGAACAGCGGACAAGCACTTATTTTGGCTGGAGGGCGTGCAAAATAGATGGACTGTGCACCAAACTGAAGAAATCTTCTTTTGTTAAGCCAAGGATGTGTTTATATGATTTGCTAAGATCCTTTGCAGAGGATAAATCATGGCTATTACTTGCCAGGTGGCTCCAATTATTCCATTGGAATAATCTCCCCAGGGAAGTGGTGGATTCCCCAACACTGTATATTTCTAAGCTTCGGCTGGACAGGGTGCTGGGACATCTAGTCTAGGTCATGCTTTGCCTAGAAAGGTTGGACCAGATGATCCTTGAGGTCCCTTCCAACCTGATAGTGTACAATTCTATGATTCAAACAACCCGAGTTTATCCAGGCATGATTGGATGGAATAAAGTATTGGATGGAGCTAGTTATGTTTCATCTCCTTCATATGGTCAGTTTACAACTCAGTACCAAGTTTGTCCTGAGAAGCTGTAATCCCATTGGTATTATTCAGCATATAAATTAACATTCTGAGCAAGGATGAAAGGGAGAGGCTACAAAGTGAAACAAATGCACCTATAGGGCCTCAGTTTAGGACCCTAATTCACAGGCGCTTGGTATTAGAAAGAAATTCCCCCTTCTACATATTCATAAATGCATGCCTAGGAGAGACCCTCTACTGCCTCTAACACATTAGGTGACAACTCCAACAACAGGAGAGAGGTGAGACACCGATGGTCTGATCAGGGATGGCAAATTCCTGCTACCAACATTCTACAAAAGTTTTTACTGGGTGTAATCTGTTTATCCTTGTCATACCTGAAGCCACACCTGGGCATCTTACCAAAATCTGTAACTACCACCACCAAGAACATTTTCTTCCCCTTTACGGATCAGAATAAAGTATATTCTGCTGTGCAATATGAAGAGCAACTTGCTATACCCAAATATTTTGCATCTGAGTTGGCATCCAAAAGTAAACAATCAAACAGAATGCATGCTGAGCAAATCCTAGCCTTTAGATTTAGACTTAGGAAGGCAGGGCCAAACTACTGAGGTAGGTATTTGGTTTTAGAGGTTACAGAATTCTTTGGAGGACATAATCTTTTAGCTATAAAAATGTTAATAAATATTTGCTCCGAAATGAATAAAGAGCTTGCAGTTCTTTCTTAGGAAGTTTGCTAAATGTAGACACAAGAGCAAATACCAAATATTTTGTTACAGCAAGTGAAACGTTGCACATACCAAAGCGTTCTCTGCTGTCAGTGTCTATGTATATTTACTAGTTTTCTCCTGTTTAAAGTAGCATGATGTTGTTGCAGCTAATATTAACTAAATAGTTAAAGATGCATGGATAAAACATCAGTAAGACTTTGATTTCTCATTTCTAAAGTAATTTTCAGAACATGTAAGGATGTGTTTTTAAAAGCATTAAAGGTATACTGAGGGTGTTAAAACTGGAAAAGTCAGTAACAATTTTAGTACAGTTTTTCTTATTTTGCACATACATGTTCAATTACAGACTTCTCAGTATTATGAAGCTTATACAGGACTGGCTAGTGATTCCAAACTGAACATGCTGGCTTAAAACGCTCTCACCATGCTTCGTAGTTGAAAGGAGTATAGGGAAGCTGCACAGTTGTCTCTTATTAAATTCAAATGGAAAAAATACTCCCTCAAAAAATTTTCACTACATTATTAAATGATCCAAAAATATGATAGGTGGGGCTGGCACAGCTGCCAACTGTTATGATTGCCACATACCTCCTGTTATAAGACTGCATTTTCAGTTGCTTAAAGACTTTGCTAAACTTAAACTGTTTGGTTGAAAATTTCCCTCACCAGGTGTGTGCCTCAGGAATAACTTATTTGAAAATCTGCAGCCAAACAGCTTAGACCTTTCCAAGAACAAGCCTGCCCAAGCATTGATTGTTGGGTCCATGCTGGCAAATTACAGAAACCTTGTCTTTGAGAAGCTCCTGCACCCTCTCGTTCAGAGCAGAGATTAGGATGGGAGGTAGCCTGTCAAGGAAGTAAATTTTGCTGCCTCACTCCAGCCAGGCTTTAAGCGTTTGAAAGCTTTGTGTATATTTGCTAGGGCCTTGCTGAAGTTCAATGGGAAAAATTCCAAAAGATCCCACCACTTTCACTAAGCGTGCTGTTTCCTCAGAGCTGTCCAGGTTGATGAGACGGTACATAAGCCTACCACATGTTCTACACTGGAACTGTGTAATTCAAGCCTGTGATGGCTGAACTACGCTCAATCAGAAGAACCAATCCAGGTACCACAAAACAAGAGTTTTTGGCTTTTCTTATTTCTGCTTGCACCCAGACAGTCTAGTGGAAGTTGTTTGATTTCAGTATGGAAGAACTAATGATATTAGACCAAAATAGAATAAAAAGAAGGGTGAAGGAGGCAGGTTGGGTGCAGAAGTTGGGAGCAGGCTCTCAGTCTGAGCAGGGAAGCTAAAACTATTTTCCAAAAGAAATTTGACTTCTTGGCTGAGGAAGCAAATGGGAGCAGGCAGAATAAAATGCAGGGTTTAGAAGCCAGGACGCTGTCAAAAGAAAAGAGGGAATCACCAATAACTCCGTGTTGTTTCTCTATAGAGGTGCTTTAAATAGAGAATTATCTGCTTATTGCCATCAGTTGGCTCAAGTAGCTGGGCACTGTGGGGCAGCTCAGAATATTCCAATCCTTCTAATGACTCATTTGGATGTGACTAGACTGCTACAAGATAGCATCTCTGTAGACACAATTTGCTTTCAACCCCCCCCCCCCCCCCATCGTGCAAAAAATTACATACACAAGCATGTGCATTCACACATGCATAGATATGCATACGTGTTTTAAAACAAGGGTTAATCTTGTTCACACAGGATTAAGGAGCATAGAATCAAGGAAAAAAAAAAAAGGAATAAAATCTACTGTGCAGCAGCATTTCTGCTATACAGCCCTTGCATGATGCAGTTCTCCCTCACAAGCCTGGATTCCATGTTTCTTGCTGGGTCCCAGCTTCAGTAAGTGAACGGAACAAAACAATGCCAATATTACCAGCTACTCTATTTTGTATTCTCCCTGATTAACAAGGTGCAACCTCATGCTTTACTTACTGGATGCTTTTCAAACTACCCACTGGCACCTGAATTACAAGGTTTTCCTGTGGTACTTCTTACCATTGTGGTCCTTGAATGCTTCTCAGAGATCCACTAACTGGTCTTCTTGGAAATTCTGTGAACTAAGGAGAGATACTACCCACATCTCAGAGTAAAAATCTGGCAAAAGTAGCCCCTCTATTCTGGAAGCCCAAACTGTGAGATGAAGAACCTGGCTTTTCAAGTTACTTGGCTTTTATAAAGTACCACATACATACATTGGCACTGCTTTTTGAAAGCACCTTTCCCCTAGATCTCACTGGCAGCGGCAAAAGCTTGCCATAGTTCACAACCAAATAAGAATACAAGGAACCAAAATTAACAGACTTATAATTTGAGCGTGTTAAAAAACAAAAGTAGAATACCTGACCTAATGTGTTTCTGCCAAATCCACACACCTCCTTCTTTACAAGGCAAAGTTTTAAAGCAAGTACTACCATGGGTTAGGGGTGTTATGTAACATTTCCCATTATCCCGGTTCAATAAAACTTGTTTTCTCAGCCTTAGAGTGTTGGAACACAATATAAAATAAGTTTTAAAAACTATTTTCTATCCTTTAATATCTTCTTTTTAAGCAAATATTAAGATTTGGGGGAGGTGTGACTCATATAAGTTGTGGAGTTGGCAATACGAGTAATGCCTTAGGGGGAGGTGTAATGGGTTGCTGAGCCTTTCCTTTTTTGTGTTCGAGTGGATTACAGTACACATGGGTTATGATTCACGGTTGCTGTAACTGATGACTGCTCAGTGGTCCACATGGACCGACTCAGGTGTTCTGAATCAAGGGCAAATGCTCATATCACGAAGTACCCACAAATAATATTTGCCAGGCCAAAAAGATATCAACTTCCCTCCTCATTTTGCACAAAAAGAAGACTGGAAGAGTACAGAGAATGCATATTTCTTTTCCATTAATAGAGGTGGGAGGATGCATGGTCAGGGCAGCCAGCAGAAGGCCATAGTGCTCTTTCTGGAAAGTCTGTAGATATTGGAGTTTGTGGTCATTTTTGATGACTATTATTCCAGCAGCACTTTGTTCAATTTGTTCTGCATCTTCTCAGTTTTCATCCTTGTTTCTTGAATATTTTAAGTGTTTTGAAGAGTGCCTAGAGCTGAAAATCATTACTCAAAGAAACGTGTATGAACATGAATGCCAACATTAACTTTTACAGGCATCTTTGAGACACTCTGCTTGCAGTACTGCTTTAACCTAGCTATTGAAGCAAAACTCAAAAAGGGACAAATCCAAAAATCATGGAAAACATGAGCTATGAAGTTAAATGTGACAGCATTTGAAAAGAAAAATGTGTTTTCAAGGTGAGTGATTTTGTAAGAACTCATTGCAAAGAGATCTAACCTTCTTGATAGCAACAGGAAACCTTGAGCACCAAAAGAAAGGCTGGGTCTTTGGAAGAATAAGCTTCTACATCATAATAATAATCATCCACAGCATAATGAAGCAGACAGCAAAGATATTTGAACTGAAGTATGGTCAGATGACAGTTTCCAATAGGAGACATGGAATGCTTTAGTGAGGCAGCAAACAGTTGCCTAAGGTTATGCTAGATGTAAACTACTCTCCAAACGTGATGATAACAGTCAAAATGTTGGTAACATAGTTTCCAATAGAAGGACCAGCATCTTCTCAATGGAATAGTGATGACCATTTGGGGTGAAATGTTCTTAGTACAGAGCTATAATGTGAAAACAACCTTGCTCAGGGCAAGTTTGACCAAGGTTGAAGAAATTACTCCTAGAAACAGTTCAAATAGTCCAAACAGGATTTTTAAAGAACTCAAGCGTAATTTTGAAGGCACTCTTCTGATCTGGATAAATGGAAATTCATGCTCTTCCCTACAAATTATTTTTCTCTTTCTTGCCTTATCCTAGGACTTCTCTACAACTTCTCAAAAAATCCACTCACATTCTGGAATCCTAGATGATCTACATGGAAGAAATGTCCCAAACTAACTTGAATTGTTGGTTATTCTGTGAACACTTTCAATGAAAAAATCCTCAAACCACCTGCATGTGAAAGCAGCTCTTCCATTTTCTTATGGAATGTTACAGAACATTTCTTACAGAAAGGTTACTTTTCGTTTCTAAAAATGTTTCTTTGGAAAAGGTACAACTTACCTCGCTGCACTCTCATAATTGGGGAAAATTAATCTGGTAAGTGGTCTAATGAAGAAAAAGTAGGAAAATTACGAGTTAAAGTTGCTATGCTTACCATGCTCACTATTAATTTGGAAAGGTGAAAAGCAAGTGAAAAATATGTGCATAGGAGATGAGAAAGTACTCAGCTTCCTTCTTAATGTGGTTCCCCAACACTCAACCGTGGTTTATACTCAGAATACAAGTCGTATTATCCTTATCTAAACCATCTAAAAGCAGCATATTCTGGAACAAGACATACACTCCTGGGAAGTAGGGCTGATACCTAAGTAGAAAAATAGTGGAAGAAATGGAAAAAAAAAAAGCCCCAAACAGTCCTCTGTTTCATGAATTGAAAAAGTCAAAATCCACCCACCAGGAATTTAAGCTGATCTAGTTAAGTGCTATTTCCTAGCTTGTGTTTCTTTTTCTCACAGAGTTCAGTGTTGTTGAAACACTGCTTCTTGTTTATGAATTTACTTATAGCATAGGACTGCTTGTTGAGCAATGTTTATGCATTTTTTCATAAGTCATTAGTTTCTTTCACATTAACTATGCGTGCTGACACTAAAAGATACTTCCACTTTTTAGTCTAAATAGAGTAATTTTGGAATTCTTTTAAAATAGAATAAATGATGAAAAATGGGGTGGAGTAATGCAATCAACGTGAATTCAATTGCATTTTTAAGTGTATTCTAACATTTGAAAAAATGGCCAAAAGTATTCTGCCTGCTTGTTTTTATACAGATACATCTGTCAGAAATTCACACACAAGCTTGTATGGGACTCCTAGTATTGTGTGTGTTGTAAAATAAATCTGTATTGGTCTACTCCCAGTCTAAGTATACTTGTGACTAAAGCTCTCACATGCAGATAGGATTCTAGCAAATCAAAATCTGTTTCCAGGAGCTGTAACTTCTTGAATTTATGCACAAATCCTAACAGGTGATGAAAAAAAAATACATCAAAGATTACTTTAACTCTATCAAAATACACATCTACCATTAGATCTTATTTTATTGAATGCTTTATACCTTATTGGCTTTTCTAGATTTGCTTTTGTATTTCCGCCTTGCTATTTTAAGATGTATTATCTTTAATCCAAAATCTGCCATCCTACCTAAACCTACTTAGAATTTCTATGATGAAATCTCATTGAATGAAGATTAGTGAGAATTATGGATCTTTCACGGTGCAGTCAGAGGGAGCGAACCAGCCACAGCACAGCATAACTCAAAAATCTCTTACCCACCTTTAAATTTTATCAGATCAAGAATTAAAGCTACAAAATATGAGGGATTTTTTCTTCACTGAGCAAAACTAATAGAAGACACACGGATATATGTTCAGCTTGTACTTCACAGCAGAAAGCCTCAGAGCTTTCTTACATTGGTGCATTCTTTGTACTATGGACAGAACTTATAAAATGCTGTGTTGTTTCTGTAGAAAGATGTTAGCAGGGATTCAAATCTCAGAGTGGAAGGGAGCTTAAAACAGGACAAAACTCATCCGGAACTTGACTGCTTTGTGGGAAATTCTCCTATTTAGAGCCACCACAGATGTTTTGCCTGAATCTGTCTGCACGTGCAATTAGCAGAAAATGTACAGAAATTTGTAATTATTTGGGAAAGACCAGGGCAATTATTTCAAAAAAGTAGGTTGAAGCTTTCATATCCAGTACTTTCCGTTCACTTAAGATACAACACCGCTCCCCATTTAAAAACTCTTAAGAAGTTATTTTGCTTGTTATTTAAAGGAAACTGGAGTTTATTGTGCATTTTGAAGGTCTCACAATTAGTGAACATTTATATCGCAGTACTATACAGGGACTATAACTTTTGGCCTGACTGTGTTGACTGCTTATTCACTAAATTAAATACCTTCATTTTTTAATATGTATATAGTAGTTTGCTCTGAAAAAATCCCCCAAATTCTGAGATAGGACATTATTCTTTTTTAATGAAAAATATGCCTTTTCTGCAACAAAAATGTTAAAAGTTAAACTTATTTAAAAATATGTTTTCTTACAGTAGTAACTGCAGAAAAACAAAAAGAAAAGAACAAGATACTGGAGTTTGGTTCTTGTATTTTGTGTTTTCACACTCACAATATTTAGTTTCGCATTTGTTAAACAGAAAAAATTCAAGATTAAAATCCATGTGTGAGGTTTGATTACAAAAAAATAAGCCAGTTATTGCAAAGTTATTCTTTGTATGTGTAAATGGGGATCAAGTTCATGTTACTTTAAAACAATAGCTTTTGTTCTTGATATATATTTTAGAGGCAAAAAAGTACTAGCTGCTGCAGCACTGTGAGCTCTTGATGTATTGAACAGTAGAGGAAATAGTCTCAGAAACTATGTAAACTGCTTCCAGCCTGAACTTAGCAGGCTGCTTTTTTGCCAGTATTTCAAAACATGTTTAGCTGAATAAGCATATTTTCAACATTACAACAGAGTGTAATCACTTTTTCATCTGATCTGCTGTTCATGTACTCTTTATTACAAAAAGGTGGAAAGTTATACATGGGAAAAAACCAGCCATAAAGAAATTCAAAATGAAAAATGTCTCTAAAACATTTTCCATTCTCCCCCAGCACCCTCCCCAGTAAAATGGATGGAAAAACCGTATGTAGATGATGAGTGCATGACTCACATGGGAGTTTCATATAGCTTCCTTTTCTACTGTAAGCCTCACTGGGATTCTCTCTCTCACCAGCACTAGCTACTGCATGGTGTATGTATGTCATTTAAAATGTTTTCTTTCACCTGAAGTGAGCTAAATGGCTTAAGCAGCCCTTGAGAAATTGCTCCATTCTCTCTGCCACACCACGCCAGCACCAGGGAGTGGGGGTGTGAAAGCTCAGGCTTCTACCAGAAAGGAGAGAGGTGCTGGCACTGAGGTCTCTGTGAGGAGGCCTCCTGCCAAAACAGCTGAAACACTCAGCCAGAAGTAGCTAACCTTAGAGGACACAGCACAGACCATTTATCTGCTGAGGCTTAGGAGAATATTGAAGGTTGCAAATGGGATACAAAGCAAATGTTTATCACTATATAACTGTCACAGGATTACAGGTCCAATTTCTCCTCTCCAGTCAGTGGCCTTACACCTCAGGACTTGAAAGGACTCACCTTTTGTGCTGATTTGGACTGGGATAGAATTAATTTTCTCCATAGTAGCTTGTATGGGGCCGTGCTTTGGTTTTGTGCTGGAAAGTGTTGACAACACATGGATGTTTCAGTTACTGCTGAGCAGTGTTTGCAGAGCCAAGGCCTTTTCTCACCCCACTCCACCAGCAAATGGGCTGGGGGTGCACAAGAACCTGGGAGGGGACACAACTGGGACAGCCGACCCCAAGTGACCCAAGGGATATCCCAGACCATATCACGTCATACTCAGCGTACAAAGCTGGGGAAAGAACACAAGAGGGCAATGCTCATAGCAATGGTATTTGTCATCCCAAGTAACCGTTACACATGATGGAGCCCTGTTATCCTGGGGATGGCTGAACACCTGCCTGTGATGAGAAGAGTGACAGCACAAGGGGCAATGGGTTTATACCAAAACAGGGGAAGTTCAGGTTAGATATAAGGAAGAAGATGTTTACTGTGAGGCACTGCAACAGGCTGCCCAAAGAAGTGGTGAATGCTCCATCCCTGGAAGTGTTCAAGGCCAGGTTGGATGGGGTCTTGGGTGACATGGTCTGGTGTGAGGCATCCCTGCCCATGGCTGAAGGGTTATAACCTGATGATCTTAAGGTCCTTTTCCAACCCAAACCATTCTATGATTCTATGATTCTATGAATTTGTTGTTTTGATTTGCTTGTGGCATGTGACTTTCACTTTACCTATTAAACTGCCTTTAGACCCACTTTTACTATTCTGATTCTCTGCCCCATCTCACTGGAGGGAAATGAGCAAGCAGCTCTGCGGTGCTTAGTTGCTGGCTGATATTAAACCATGACAGGTTTTCACACATTCAAACACTCATTCAAGTGTAAAGATAACTAAGATGACAAAGAAGAGCCCATATGAAGCAAACTACAAAAAACAGCTCAATGTCCAAGTGGAGATGAGTGACAAGTGGTGTTCCTCAATGGGGATACCATCCAGAGGGACCCTGACATGTTTGAGAGGTGGGTCAGTGCCAACCTCATGAAGTCCAGCAAAGTGAAGTGCAAGGTCCTGCAGCTGGGTCTGGGCAATCCCAGGCACAGCTACAGGTTGACCAGAGAACAGATTCAGAGCAGCCCTGCAGAAAAAAACTTGGGGGTGTTGGTTGATGAGAAACTTAACATGAGCCGGCTTCACTGTGCGCTCACAGCCCAGAAACCAACCATATCCTGGGCTGCATCAAAAGGAGAGTGACCAGCAGGTCAAGGAAAAGGATTCTGACCCTCTACTCTGCTCTCATGAAACCCCACTTGCAGTTCTGCATCCAGTTCTGGGGGGCAACAACACCAGAGGAATGTGGACCTGTTGAAGCAGGTCCAGAGGAGACCACAGAGATGATGAGAGGGCTGGAGCACCTCTACTATGGGGGCAGGCTGAGAGAGTTGGGCTTATTCAGACTGGAGAAGAGAAGGCTCCAGAGACACCTTGAGCAGTGTTCCAGTACTTAAAGGGGTACTGGAGAGGGATGTTTTACAAGGGCATGTAGTGACAGAACAAGGGGGAATGGCTTTAAACTGGCAGAGGGAGATTTAAATTAGACGTTATAAAGAAGTTCTTTACTGTGAGGATGGTGAGACACTGGCACAGGTTGCCCAGAAAGGCTGTGGCTGTCCCATCGCTGGCAGTGTTCAAGGTCAGGCTGGATGGGGCTTGGAGTAACCTGATCTAGTGGAAGGTGTCCCTGCCCATGACAGGGATGTGGAACGAAGTGAACTTTAAGGTCCCTTCCAACCCAAATATTCTGTGATTCTATGAAAACAGCATTCCCACTCTTTTCTTTCCAGACTTCAGAGGACATCCCTTGCTTGGCTGCTGTAAAAGCCTGCAACTCAACCAGAACCAGACTGGTTCACATCAGCCTGGGATCTGGGCTAGGCACGGACAAGGCTGGAGGCAAATATCACTGCGAGGGCAGCTCTGATGTGGTTCAGTTGCCTTGCTGGAGAAAGACAGTGTCTGCGCTCAAGATATCATTCAGTTTAATCATCTGGTATGGAAGAGCAGTGCATGTGGTTCAGGAATACAAGCTCATATTTGTTTCAAAATCATCTCTGGCTAATACCTAGATTCAAGCTGTGTGATGAGCCTTTGTGCACTTACACAGACTTTTGCAGAAGAAGGAAAACTGTTTAATGAAAAAAAGGCTGTGGGCATTAATTGTGAGTTAAACGCTTTTAGATCGTGTACCTGTTTATAAGCAAAAAACAAGGTATGGTCAAGGTATGAATGACAGGACTGCAAAGTACAGTACATTATAGAGCTTCTCAACTTCCAGACACATTAAAAAACCCTGGGTTTACTTGGCATTAATTATTTGCTACCTGCTCTCCAGAATTTATTATTGATACTTATTAGCACTATGGGAGTATTTCAGATCCCTTCTTAATTTTAGGGCACTGCTGTGGCAGGATATGCTTTGGAAAACTGACGGGATTAATATAGATAGTAATGAGGAGAAATATAACGCAGGGTAAGGCTGGGAGCAAGAACAGTGCTTTGGGAATGTGTCGCAGTCCATGGTCCAGGATGCACTAACAGCAGCATGCACTAACAGCAGCATGCGGGCCTAGAACCCTGTCCCTGAGGGGTGTGGAGTGGGAGTGAAAAGAGGAGAGGAAAACTGAATTGTCATTGTGCATCAGGTCAAATAACTCAATCCATTAATTCTCAAAGCAGGACCCATATAAAAGCTGTTCACACAGATACTAAAAAGCACAGTCACAATTTGCTGTGACTTTACCACCTCTGTGTAGGAGCTGACGGGAAGGTGGGGGACTTGTATGTGGAGGTCAAACTGGAAAACTCGCCTATATATTGTCAGTAGTTCTGTTTGTGAGATCAAGAACATGTTCATCCAGTGCTACCCACCTGTGTACGTGTTGAGTAAAGCTTTGCAGACAGCTAGTCATCTTACCTCTTTTTTTCTCAGAGCACATTAAGTGCCGATGAACATAATAGGGCAGAGGGGTACAACTGCTTTTGCTGTGATGGAGCGATACCTGTCCAGTTTGGTTGATGTTTACACATAGATCCAATTTATTCTATTTCTTCATCTGGGTTACCGCCGCAGTTTTGCATCCCTATTTTTTCATGCACACACTAGTTGATACCAGGGATGACAGCCTGATTAATGATGACAAGACTGAATTAGGGATGTGACTAAGGGCTGCATGATCATACAGATTCAATCATCTTTCACGAGCAAAACAGGGAAGGAGAGACTAAGAAGTAAACAAATTAAAATGCTATCTTTAAAATTAAACTCAATAGTCCAGCAGCTTTATTTATGCTTTATTATGGAAATAAAGTAGTATCTTTGCCTTCAGAGGTCCCTTTAATTCCAGAGCCATATGTAATCATAGAATCATAGAATGGTTTGGGTTGGAAAAGGACCTTAAGATTATCTAGTTCCAACCCCCTACCTTGCAGGGACACCTCACACTAAATCATGCCACCCAAGGCTCTGTCCAACCTGGCCTTGAACACTGCCAGGGATGGAGCATTTAACACTTCTTTGGGCAACCCATTCCAGTGCCTCACCACCCTTACAGTGAAGAACTTCTTCCTTATGTTTAATTTGAACTTCCCGTGTTTAGGTTTAAACCCTTTTCCCCTTGTCTTATCACCACAGTCTCTGATGAAGTGTCCCTTCTCTGGCATCTTTGCAGGCTCCCTTCAGATACTGGAAGGCTGCTACAAGGTCTCCACATAATGATTTAGTGTCATCTGTTGTTATGTCAACCTTGAGGTAGCCAAATATTGGTAAATATAAGGAAAAAAGGGGAAGAGAGAGAACAGAGCTATAAAAATATGCAGCTAATCAAAAGAGTGTTCCTCCAAAAAAACGGAGCCTCTTATTGAAATTTAAGTCAAAACTAATCACGAGACCATGACATATGGCACTTTCTGCTTGCCCACATCAGTTGGGCAACTAATGCCCTTTCATATTGATTGTGTGAGGTCAAAGGATGTATGTTGAGATCCACAACCACCACCGCAACAATTGAGTTTGTCTGGGGTGATCAAGAGCAACCAAAAATGTTTCATTTAAAAGAAAACTCATGCAACTCTTTATTTATTATTTAACTATTGGGAGGGGCTGTTTATCTTTAAATGTTCATCTATTATTTAGAAAGGAAAATACAGCACAGTGTTTTCCTTCATATATCAGACTATTTCCTCATGTTTAAGGGCTGAATATAACAATTGATCAGTGGACAAAAATAGCTTTTGAAAGATACTGCAGTGTTTTCCAAGAGACAGAATGCCTCTGAAAAAAATGTACTGTGCCTCAAGCATCCCCTCTCCAACATACAAGACAGTAAATAAACAAGTTGTATTCCACACAAGAAAGAGATGATGTTGAACCTGCAAACACCTCCATCTTCTACCTATAAATATATTATGTAGAAGATCAATCCTGAAACTTTCCCCACCTCCTCAGGACCATGTTAGCTCAGGCGACCTTGCCAAAGAGTATATTTAGCCAGAAGAACTAAGCTGTTGGTATAAAATGCTTTACCCTGATAATAATGTTATATGATGTCTGCTCTGGAAAAGTATGATTTCCACCTGCACCACCTGGCTACTAATTAAGCTTTGCTCGCGTTTCACGTTTTGGTCAGTTGAGACCCATTCTCTTTGCTCTCAGATGCACCCAAAACTATGAAACTAAAGTCAAATTTTATGCTGGTCCTTCTGTTCAAATACTGTCACCCATTAGCCTAACGTGTTATGTCTTATCTAGGTTATAACCTACCTACAGTGTTTATCTGCATAATTTTGCAGCAGAAGAGCCCCTGCTGAGATGGCCCTAAATTCCACAAAACAGAGTTCTGCAAGTCTCAGGTTTCTTTGTCATATTTGGAGGCTGAATAAGGTGGGATGCCTCTATAGGTGAGCCATTTTAAACTCATTTTCCACTTGTCGCTTACTAAGCATAACTCAATCATACTGAAGGATGGCAACCTGCATGCTGGATTCTCAGAAAGTTTTTGCAGAGCAGCCTGCTAGTGAAGCATTCCCTCTGAAGAGACTTAGGCTCTGAGTCTTTCCTGTCAGCTACTAGTTGGAAGGCAGAAATTAGCCAAGATATAGGAGTTTTAAGGCCCATCAGAAGGCTAAAAGCATACGACATATTTATAACTTTTCATACAGGGGGCTGATTTGCCAATTCTGAAGTGCCAAAGCATGTTTGATTGTGTGCATTTTCTGTAAAATGACATACTGGAGTATCTTCTTCCTTTAGAAAGCTGCAAAGGCCAGTATACACCATAAGAAGAGTCCAGCCCACTTCTGTAAAGATGACCTTTATAAATCCATGAAGATTTATAGTACAAACATTTCCAATACAGTCACAGGTGAGTTTGCCTGAACTCCAATATATTATTATATGAAAAGACAGTAGCCAGCAGCTATTCAGAAGTGCTCAGAGAATGTGTTAGCAGTTAGCAAGTGAATTCATTTTTCTGTTTTAAAATCCTTTCAAGAAACGAATAAACTACAATAACAACGGAAACTTTAACAATATTACTCAGACAAATGTTTGGACATATGACATGCTCAAGTGAAGTGTGATAGCATCTATCACCAGCCGATGCTGTGCAATTATACAGCATTTCCCTGCAATCAGAAACTACATCAGATTGAAACGCTGGGCTGTAGAGGCAGGCAAAGAACTTCCTTGCAGAAATAGAATCACACAGTGCTCACAGTTTTCCCTTTGTGATACCAGGAATGCAAATTAAACCGAGGAATTTCAGGTGTGTAACCAGGAGGCACCAGGAAACTTGCCCTCACTGACTGCCATTGGCAGTTATACCTGTGAAATAACCTTTCAGACACTTAAAACCACAGGATATTTAACTGCAAGGCATTTGTGGCATAACCAAATTTATGGATATGAGTCTTCTTAAGAAGGTCATGAAATGCTGATGGACATGCAAATACAAACTAGCATAAACCCCTATGCTCCCATATGCAGAAAAAAATCTATTTCAAGAATCCATTAGGGCATCCACTATTTTTACTGGGCACTATGTTAGCCTCTGCATTTTAAAACCAGTTACTTTAGTTACCAGATGTTTTGCTGGGCAGCTACCAGAGTGCTGGTAAGTGTTAAACTCTCCAAAAATATTTTAAATGTTTCTTATACAGTGGAATGCTACATTTGTCCAAAGTCTGATATCTTGAGACTTTTGTGGGCTTGAAGTCCTAATTTGCACTTAAACAAATGACACTTGAAGAATAAAACTACCTGTTTCTATTCTGCCAAACAACTGTATCCTAAAACTGGGCCACTGACCTGAGACTGAATACTGCAACTACTGTAATTCTTTCTTGAAGTACCTTCTTTATTTAGGTAATAAATAACATATCTGTGGTAGATAATGATTTTTTTCTGTTAGATTTCTACCCTTCTGAGGTTACAGAAAATTTTGCATCTTAGAGAAAGTCACAAAAGGGCTGGATTAATGATAAAAATGCATGAAAAGCAGTTTATCTGCTCAGTGTCTCCATATTGCTAGATAGGACAGTAACAGTGAATCCATGGCATGCACATAGCACCAATACATACACCTGGAAGCTTATCTACTTTATACTTAAAATACCACATTCAGCAGGAAGGAGCCAACTGCATTTGGTTTTGCGTTTTTTTGTTCATTTTCACTTTGCTTAGAAGTACACTATTTTAGGTGAAACATTATAAAATGCCTTTGGGGATAAAAAGTTTGCCTGTATCTCTTGTGCTATTTACAATTTCTAGCAATTAGTGCATACCCAGAAAGAAAATGGCTGCAGAATTAAACTCACCATCATTAAAGTAATGAAAACTCAGTATTAATCTTTAGTGGCAATTATTGTCTTACTAGCCCCTCCAAATTATAAAAAGGGGATAGCTAGATCTTCCCCTCCAGCAACAGCACTCTTACCCCACCAAGGGAAGAAAAGCACTCCTTGCAAGGCCTGCCAGAAGAAGCCTCAACCAAGCACTGCATCTTCCCTTTCACAGACACCCAAAATTTACTCAAAGCGGTCAGAACTGGCCACATTCCAGGCCAACATTCCCTGTAAAGTGGAAATCCTTTGGTTATGTCTAACAAAATCCCAGAGGTACTATATACAATACTTAACTCAGTTTTGTGTCTGGCAAATACAAGCCTGTGCTAAATGCAACAAGTGCAAATCCCTCTTTTTGTAAGAAAAAGAAATTAAATGTATATGGCTGACAATGCCCTCACCGACTTCTCAGCCTACTTCTGTACCACATTTTTATTTCCTTATTCTCAGTCTGTGTTTGCACCTTTTCTCAGGCAAATTAAAAGTATTGAAGTTGGTATTAACATGGTGACAACAGGAAGGACAAGGAGGGATCAGGCTGACACAGGCCTTGATTCAAGGGAAACAGCAATTTTTAACTCTGCCTCACCATTTTCTACCATAGTTTCCTCTCCAGGCCTTAGCATTGACTACGTCAGCCCATCCACTCTCAGGTGGCTTCCAGCTCTTGCACACAATCCTGCCCCCGTTCAGATCTGAGTGCCACCAGCAGTGCATTGGAAAAGGAGGACCATCTTCACAATCAAAACTCAATGTATTTAACTTTTTTGTGTATTAACTGTGCAACACATCTCCTTGTTACAGGAGAAAATTTGGTGTGAAGTAATACCATAAAGGGAAGAATTTCTTACATGGGACAGGCTCGGAGCTCCTGCCTTTCATTACCTCTGTTATGGCCAGGTAATTCAATATGTCCTTTTCCAGATTTAACTGTTATTGTACATGCTTTGGACTTGAACTTCATAAACATGGACAAGCAAATGGAGCTTTCACATACAAGCAATCAAAAGGAGACTGTTCTCCACAACAGTTCCTCAAAGAGCCTTTGCATTTAATTACTTGTATATACACAAGAAATATCCTTAAACGTTCACTGTATGTAGTAGAAATAAGAAAGGATAATCAAGCAGTGCCATGATTATTGCTTTAAAGTAACTAAATATATTTAAAATAGTGTTGAGTTGTGCAGAATACGTATCTACTTAGGGGCTGCATTTCATTATGCAAGTGGGCCACATAGATATGCTCCAAATAGTAAAGTACTATAAAGAATTCTAAAAAAACTTAGGGCTTAGATTGCTAAATATTAAGATTAATGCTTTGTAAAAATAATTCCATTTTCAACATAATTATCTTCTTAAAAACATGTAATTGCAAAAAAATATAATCAGTATCCACTTCCTTGAAAATTTGAATTCAATGAGAGCAAGTGTTCAAGAGTATTTCCTATTTCAATAGCTCAAGGAAAAAAATACTGAGAGAAAATAATAGTGTATGGATGAGGAGTAAAACTATGCTTAACTGTACTGTGCATTTTTGTGCTGAGGCCCACATGCACAGAAAGCATCGCCACAACTTTTCATTGTGAAAAGCGGTCACTATCAAACCTAGAATCTTCTTTTACTTCCTTACTTATTCAACATCATTTTCCTAGAATGATTAAAGAGGATTACTTTCAGTGTATCCCAAAGCAGGAGATGCAAGAAGGTTCACTAAAGTTAATCAGAGCAAGAGTTTTCTGATCCTTCAAAGGTTTGACAGGAGGAGAATATGTCTCCTTTGCAGGGCTCACAGTTCTGTTTGTCAACTAAATTTGTTCTTTAAGTTTCCCACTGTGCCTTAGTCATAGCAAGAGGTGAACAGAGAAGAGGAGATTTCCTGACAGTTCATCTAAGAACTGAGCGCTAAAATCTGTCATTAACTCCTCTACCACCCACCACAGAAACGTTCTAGCATGACCAGCCTTTGCAGACTCTAGTTCCTGATCATGACCCATACTGCTCAGTTTTGGGCTTGAGCTGGGGAAGAAATGCAGAGAAAAGAGAGTGAAAAAGAGATCTTGGGATCAGTCAGCATCTATGTGAGCAAATTGCCACTGTAATATCCAGAGAGGCAGACAATGACAGGCTGTCACAGCTCTATAGGGAAATTGGGGAGGGGTCGCACACGCAGCTAAGGGAGAAGGCAGGCTATGCTACTGATGAGGGCCTCTCCTGAGAGAGGGGAAACAGGCCTGGAGAAAATGAAGCTCAGTAGGCTGTTGGCAGCATCATGGCATGTAAATACTTGTCATGTTCACGAGCTTTTCTTAATGTCTATAAATTGCATTATGACACAACGAGGAAAATAGCCATTTGTTCTAATGGTAAAATATTAAAAGCATCCTACCTCTTCAAAGCAAAGGTATGTGTATTTCCGGAGTCTGAACATGGCCATCAAACTCACTGTAGAGCTAGCAGGAGGAAAAAACCAAACAAACCACAAGGTGACAGATTCTCAGAGATAAAATAAGTATTTTTTTGTAAAAAAAAGGGAAAAGAGAGAGAGAACAAGTAGAAGAAAACAAAGAACCGGATTAGAAAATCTCATCTTCTCTTCTTTCCCCTTGCCCCCCTCCCAATATAAAGCAACTCTAAAATTTGACTTATTAAGATTTATTTTTTCTCTCTGGAAAACTGAAAGCTCACAGCAACTTTAGCTATGAGATCTCCACAAATGTCCTCACACTGCACACACCTAGTTAAAGTATTTGTTTTCATCCAACATTACTGTGGTATGTCAGTATTCTTGTCACCCTTTCTCTGTGGCACAGAAATTTCAATAACCACTTTCTGCCTTTTCTCTCCCTGTTCAAAACCAAGTCCATAAAAGCAAACAAAAAAACCATCCCTTTACTGGTCAGGGCTGCAACCCTCAAAGAATCCACTTCAGTCCAGGCTACCCAATGGGATCCAAAACGTGCCTGCAGCCTTTACTTTCACTTGCAAGTAATCCAGGGGGTATAGGAGCTGATGAAACCGACCTAAATAAAAGCATGAACTAACATAACAGCTGCTTTTTCTACATCAGTGTTTGTACAAATAAAGTACCTTTCACATTAGGTCAGAAAGCAGTGTGAATTGTCATAAAACAAATCTCGATTCTACAGTGAGTGAACCATTGCAGAATATAAAACTATTCAGTCTGTGTGCTTCTCACCTCCTTAAAATTCCAGAAACAATGAAAGAGCACATATGTATGTATACACACGTACACTCACACACATATGAATTAAAAGAACAATGCCAAGAAATAATTGATTTGGTAAATCTGATGCACTGTGAAAGAATTACTGAGTTTTGAGAGTAATACAACTGCCAAAAAGAAAGCGACTCTGAAAGTGTATTCGGTACCAGTACACTCAACAGGATTAGAGAGAAAAATATAAGATACATTTTTCTTAACCTAAAATGAGAATATATTCTTATGTTTGTAATGTAGTCCAGATGCTTTGTTGATCTCCATCTGTTTTCAGAGGTAGCTACAAAGTGCTTCCCACATGCTCAACTGCATCCATGATTATGAAAATATTTAAAACCACAGAAAGGATATATAACTGCAGACATGCTTTCTGACTTATCGAATTGCCTTCTGATTACACTGAATGCTTTACAGATAGGTCACTACTTGCATGCATCCAGAAGCTAATGCTAAATGAAATAATTAGTGAATGAACTGTTTTGTCACATGCAAAAGGGTTTATGCCTTGCAGTTTGTTGGGAAAAAAGAGATAAGTGTACTAACAAAAAAAAAATATCACTGTTATAATTACAATATGATTTAATACAGCTACTAACAAACATGCTATCTGTGTATCCAACAGAGGCATAACTGGGTTCTTGTAAGTATGAAGCATACAAGCAAGTAAGAAAAAGTGTTTGATCAGGATAAAGGGCTGCAGATAAAAACTTCAGAACCGCAGTCACTTGCTTCTTTGTCCATACCCAAGCCTTAGCAGTGACTGGAGTTGGCAGGATTCAGCCTATGCTTTCACTGTGTGGATGGTAGTCACCCACATAACTGTACTAAATGTTTATTTGTCCATTTTGAAGCCAAGATTCAAATCTGATTTCAGAGCATGACTACATTTGTGGCTAGTTTATTATTGCTCCTTTCCTAAATATTAGGGTTTATTAGCCACAAAGAAATATGTATCTCATTGCTGAAAACATTCTTAATAAGTCAATCCTGGTTGTGTTTTAAAAATTAATTTCTATGTGTGGTAAAAGATTTTGCCCATTAAAATAGTCCAAACTGACTGAAAATACTTATTTACTAAAGCAATCTTGTGGCAGAACTGAGTTTTTCAAGAGTTAAAAATAAAAATCAAATTCTGAAATGTTATTCCCAGATACATTTCCAACTACTGACAATTTTATGCTGTTTGCACCATGTCAGTAGTTGTATAGACTAAGAAAGGAGGTTCATAAACAACTTTCTTTTTTGGTGCTTATTAGTATTCTAACTGTGGAACCTTTTTCAATGATTCATCTGTTAAACATTGTATCTTCCCATTAATACATTACGTGATTCTTTAAATGTTTATTTTATGAGGTGCTTTTTCACAGTAAGGTTTAATATTTGTAAACATTTCCATTTAAAACATGCTTTTGCTATTTACGTGTCTTACCCAATATGGCATTTTAAAATAACGTTCTCAACTGTATTTCTAAGGGTCAGATGCAACTTGGCATGGGTAAGACAATGAACTGATTATACCTAAGCATTTGTTTTGGGGGTAATTGTTTGCAGCTAGTGCAGCTGAAGAGTTAAAGCCATGTGCTGAATTTAAATCTATAAACATGAAAGATGGTGCCAACTTGGCAGCGAATCATGCATTCAAAAGTAAACGGGTCTCCCTGGCTGCTTCAAATGGAGGCATCAATATGAGGTTTAGCTGCTGCCTTTCTAGTTTACAGATGCAACCTTCCTTGCCTATGTCACGTTTTACTCAAAACAGTCCATATTTTGCAGAAAGTCTCTTTAAAACAGACCAAGAAAGGTCACAGTTTGCATTTCAATAGCGTGTTAAAAGGAGATCTGGCATGTTTTATTACTTCTATATGAAAAAAATCTCAGATCTCAAGCTACAACTGTAAGGACAAACAGTTTTTGTAACTGAGTTTTAGATAAATCAAAGTCAAGCAGGGTTTACTGATTTCAGAGTAATGGGGTACAGTAAGCCAGCCTGGAATGGAGATGTCAGCTCCTAACAAACCTGCAATAGGATCTCTCACAATGTATTCAGACACACCATTTAAAATTCAAAATGCAGTTTGCAAGGAATCAAATTACAGCAGATAAATCTATATTTCATTTTAAGAACTGCAAAAGGCCAAACCTCTTCTAAACCTGGAAGATGTAAAACAAAGCTAAGGAAGTGATTTCTTTGGGGAAGGCATTCTGTCTTATAATATATTTTAAGCTTTACATGCAAGTTGTCAAAAGATCAGGTTATCTTTTGGTTATCTTAAAACCAAGATGGGTTTTATTAGATACATCTTTATGTGTGACCATTAAAGCTATATGAATGGCTTCTGAAGTCTTGAATTCTGAAAGATGCCTATTCTTTGTCAGTCCATGCATAAAGGAAGATCTCCACACAGCTTTTGCATGTAGCTTAGAAGGAAGCATTTCAGGGTGTAACTCAAATATATCCAAATAAAACCAGGAAAAAAAGAAAACCCAAACCCAGACCAGAAGAGAGATTAAGGCAATGGAGTGTTTTCTATGAAAGGACAAATGCCATCTTTTATTCAGCTGGACTCTTCTTTCATAGAAGAGAAAAAAAATAGCAGCAGTACAGTGCACTGGTGAGCACTGCCCTCTCACTGCCTCCAGATGTACTGACATTTGATTTGCTGCTGATTAGTATGGGCAGAAGAAGAGGGGGGGTGGGAAAAGCTGGCATCAAGTCACGTCCTCCATCTTAGTCCCAGCTGGTACCAAGCTCCAAAGAAACAAAGCGACTTCAGACTGTGCTATCATATATTCATGACCAAGAAGAAATATAAAAACCAGCACGTTTGAATTCCTGACAACCATAGAAGAATAGTGCATTGGCATGTTGAATTTTTCCAGCCAGCCTTTGCTGACCTATAAACCTTTGTGACTGGAACAAATGCAAATAGAGCTGACTTGCCTCACAAACTACTGAAGGGTATTCAAACTGAGTTGTGTCTAACAGGCTAACAATAACCCACTGTCCCACCCATGCAAAACACAAAGTCTGGGAAAAACAGCTTTAGAAAAGCACTTGAGGGAGATATAAAACGCAGACCACGCCAGAAAAAAAAAAAAAAAAAGCCATCTTGCTTCCTACTTCTTCCTCAAAAAAGCAATAATAAAAAAGTACTTGGGAGTAAAATCATCCATTAAAATGAAGAATGCACAATTTTAAGAACAGACAAGGAATTAACAACTGAAAAACTCGAGGACCGCATCATCTTAAGTCAGATTGGGTTTCAGCCATCAAATTTCATGCCCTGAAAGCAAACCTACAGTAAATAACACTGTCTTAAAAATGGTTGTGTGCTAACAGATTGCATACTACTAGCACTGGACTAAGTAACAATTTCGCAAAGAGTGTTTAAGAGCAAAAGGTGTGCTCAACTACAGAAATCCCTGGATTACATTTCTCTTTGAATGATCACTATTCTTGCATTTTTACTTGGGAAAGGAAGGTATCTAAAAGTACTGACCTCTCCAGCTTTCATATGGCCTGAAAAATAGCTACAGATGAGGAAGATCAAACTCGTATAGTAATTCAGCAAAATCCTTTTCCATCAGAGAAAGAAAATAAGGCACCACTGTACAGCATCTATTCAGTGAAACATTTTTTTTGGTGAGGGAATTAAAATAGTAAAGTGGATGGCTCTTTTCTTGAGTATGGGCATGCCCTCACTATCCTTTTATTTGACTCTGCATAGGCCTGTGACTGAATGGGCACAGGTAGCCATCCCTTGGTCTGCTTCCATCAAAGAAAGACCAGTTAAAGCAGCCCCACTCCCTGTGCAGAAAGAAAGGGATGAACAAGAGCAAAGCAACATAGGGAAAAATGTGGTGCTGTCTCAGTGCTCCTGCTGTTTGCTAGGCAGAGTCATTAGCGATTGTCTGACCCTACACTTCATCCTGCTCTTGCAGTGCTTGAACATTCATTAGGTAAGCCAAATAATTCTCATTTTAACACTATCAGATAAATTCAGGTATCTGATTTATCACACCTAAATTTAGGTAGCCAGACATCTAATTTTCTGAAGCTGTGTGTGTAAGCAGCGAAGAATAAAGGGCACTTCCTGATGAGCATTCAGATTACTGACTCTGCTGGAAGCCTAGTCTGAGCAAATTTCTAATCTGGTACTTTAATTTAGTCCCCAAATCTAATCTCCCTAAAGCAGAAAGAATCCAGGCCAGAACACTAGTCCTACAAGAAGCTGCTATTAGTCTTCTTTCATTCAGCAAACTTCTTGTGTGAATAAAACTGCTTGTAAGTTCTTAGATTCTAAGCATGGCAAATAGATACATTTTTGAAACCTTTTCAACATCTGGCCTTTCAGAACAGTGCTAAGGAAAGTTGAGAAGATTTGTCTCACGTTTCCATTAAAGCGTGTATGATATACAACCATTTCATAAGCATTCCCCCATGTTCATAAAGAATGCAGGGACAGCTAGCACCAGGAATAGTTCAAAAGAGAGCACAAAAGACAAGTTTGCATTTCTACTACCGAATAGCAAAAGGTAAGGCGTAACCACCGTAAGAGGCTACTGAATTTCAACTGGAAGGGGCAAGTCCCTTCTGGACCAAACTGCTGTGTAAGCATATACTAGGAGCTTTAAAACACAGTTTAGCTACACGTGGAGCCACTTCAGAATAACTGATTTATATGCAGTGACAGATGCAAAAAATGTCCAAAAAAAGTAACATATCTGTGAGGAATTCCCAGTGATGAACTAAAAATCTGCCATTGTGCCATGTTCTTTAAGAAAGGAGATAATATATCCTCAACTCTCTTGGACATTTGGGAGATCTGGGCCTGCACCAGCCTACAAGGTATTTAGGCAGGAATTAATCCCACAAACTGCAGCTGCCTGTGTTAGTACCAAGTGTGATTTGCTTTTCGGGCTGCATGTACAGCCAGGAGAGCAAGGCAAGATGACAAGAGTTGTCTTCTGAGGTGACTTCAAGAGACAAGACATATAAGATTTAGGGACTGAAGTTTTCTATCCTTAGTCTTCTGTTAAAAAGCAACAATGTATTCCAAAAATAAATTAAATTCCACTATGCTGAAATTGCAAATGGCTAAACAAAGCATGTGTTTCACTAACACAAAAAGTTATTTCATTAAAACTCACTGATATTCACCTTTTCATTGCACTTCTGCATTAATTTTGTATCTTCTGATTTTATTTTTGTTTTAAATACTTTTTTCCAGTGGCATTAGTATTGATTTTAATTTGTCTGTATTTGCCATGTGTATAGTCACTGTGGGGCTAAAGCATGTAGAAGGCCAAACATGAGAACTGGAAAGACACCAACTATCTTCCTTCAGCTTTTCTAGGTCAATGCTTGCTAAAGGTGTTAGTGGTGCAGAGGGTCGGCAATATTCTGCCTTGTGATAGATTTAAGAATGAAGAATGAAGCCAAATTACCAATATTCTAGCTTAGAAACTTCTAGCAGATAGCTCTGCAGAATCATAAAGGTCTATAAAAGGTCTCTTATAGAGTTAATATAATGCAGTAAATTTATTCTATGGAGTAAAAGAAGTTTATCATTAAAGTGTACATTAAGACACACAGAGCTAAATTCTATGGACTTGTTTCAATGTGAAAAACAACAGTGGTTTGGGTTTTTTTTAATCTTTTCCCGCTAAAGTTCAACAACATAAAGGGTCAGATGGGTTTTTAAATCTTCTCTAAAACCTCCATCTTATCCTGTTAAACTCTAAGAATGTTAAAGAAGGGAAAACATGTACATAACTGAGAGCTGAGCTCCCAACTCTGCTCGCTAGCTGTGATATTGCCCTGGTACAAAGAGCAGTATGATGTCTCACACATTTGTTAAATGCCTATTGTAAATGCATAGACCCTGTCTAGCAAAAACAGTCAAATCAGATACAGAAAAGCCTGTGTTGGTACTGCTCAGTTAATGTAACATGCAGCCTACTTTAAAGTTCATATAACCTCCAGGTATTTATTCATTTTATAGTTTACTATAAACTGTTGCATACAATATATTTTCAAAAAGGTCGGCTACATTTAACAGCTCCATCACCCAGATAATTACAACTAAAACTGCTAATTTGGTAGTTGCAAACAGCAGAATTCTCTTCACTCTAGTTTTCCATTCCTTGTTGTTTTTAAAAAGCACTGTAAATTCTTACCACTGGTAAAGAAATATATGACACATCCATGTAGGCTTTTATGACTGGTGAGCCCACAGTGGAGCTAAGAACCTCCAGCCAGAGGAGTACAACTTACATGATACTTCACACATATGTCACATCTTACATGAAAATCAAGAGAGGGGAAAGGAAGAGTTTTATAGCGTTTTTGGAAACAGCAGATTTTTCCAGTGATCCCATTTGCCCTTCTGCAAGAAGAATAGTTCAGTAGATGTCTCAGTCAATTTAACTTTTAATTCAAACTAAATGGCCTTTTCAGCCCAGGAGTTATTTAAAGAAATTTCTTTATATCAGATGGAAAAATCAGCAACAGCAGAGATTAGATATAATATCAAAAGGTATTAATTGGCATACTTTGAATGCAATTAAGACCTGAGCAAGCGAAGAAGCCCACAGATGAGACAAAAGCAAAAATAGAGCACTTGCAGGAGGATAGTCATGTAGAAAGTCAGCTTACGTACCCTAGAAGCTTAAGAATGAACTCAGAAAGCCTGCCTTTTATGTTCTGACATTTTTGGTCAGTGATCTTCTATTTGTAGCAGGCTGTTGCCTTTTCAATCACAAACACAGCACCGATTTTACACCTGTAGCTATATAAAAATGCCACAGGGTTTGCTTCATCGTTAGTGCAATGTTCTCCAATACTGAAATGGGTCAGAATCATTACAGAAGCACCAGTTGCCGCTTTCCTGGTAAGCACTTCATGTTATAAATGCTAAAGGACAAAGGCTTGAATAAGAAAATTTCTAGAGAATGAAGTTTGTTCATGGCAAGGCAAGGCAAGATTGATTGGGACTAATATACCAAACAATTAACGGGGAAAGAAACAAAACCACAAGCTTTCTTGCACATAAGCTCTTTTCCTGGCTTCACAGCTACAACAATACTACAATTTATTACTTAAAGAAAATAGAACAGACTCTAAGACCTTCATTCAGTCCCCGGCCTTGATTCAGATCAAGTGCATGATCCTTGAAAACTAGGTTAACTGTTTCTAAAATCTGAAATGAGGATGCTGCTGCTTCCATTTTCTAAGCCTGTTCATTGACCCTAACTCCAGTATATAATGGTCTCTCAGTGCATAGAGAGTTGTACCACCCAAAAATGGGTTCTGAGTAGAGCTGGCTCTGCCGTTATGCAATTACAGGTGAAATGATGTTCCTGTGGAGCCAGATACACCAGTTAAACACCCACTTGTCAGAGGCTCAAGGTAAAGAGTTGAAGGGTTTGACCTACAAACTGTACTGCTAAGTGGAAGAGGTTCTTCAGATATTCTGAAGCAAGAGGAGCACATGCACAGCTGAGTAACTTCAGGGGCTGCTTACATATCTATGGCTCCATAGCCTTTAACCTCTTGTAGGCAATCACAATCCGTAACAGTAAGGCTGAAGAATGCTGTGTGATCTCTGCTGCCAAGGGAGACAACACATAAACAAGATGATGGCAAAATGTTTCTCTGTAATTTCCATAAAATACCCAGGAACAATTTAGCTCTTATTATGCATTTTATTGAGCACCAGGTTTTGTGCCTTAAGTATAATCAAGATTAGGACAGATAATACACAAACTTGCTTTTAAACAACCCACCTTCTCATCCCTTACTTTGTATTTTTTAATCTAGCCTTTCTTACACAATTAAAGTAATACCTGATATGTGGTAGGTATACACTGATATTTCCTTTTAGAATTTTCTGTGCTGTAGGTTTAGAAACATCCTTTCTTTATAAAGAAATTTATCACTGCTATACAACTTAAGTATGCCTGATTAGATGATACAAGAAAATATCCCTGTTCTTGTATTGCTGTGAGCTGCAAATTTTCTCATACACTGATCAGTTTCACTTTAACTCATTGTCCTGGGTTCAGCAGTAGCAGTCATTTTTTCTCCTTCTTAGTAGCTGGTGCAGTGCTGTGTTTTCGACTTTTGGCCTGGGAACAGAGCTGATAACACTGATGTTTTTAGTTGCTGCTCAGTAATGTTTAGTCTGACCAAGGACTTTCTGAGTCTCATGCCCTGCCAGGGAGGAGGGGAAGCAGCGAGGAAGCAGAGACAGGACACCTGACCCAAACTGACCAAGGAGCTATTCCATGCCACGGCACGTCATGCCCACTATATAACCTGGGGGCAGTTACCCAGGAGGGTTAGATCACTACTCAGGTCAGGCTGGGTATCGGTCGGAGGGTGGTGAGCGGCTGCATTCTCTTCCCTTGTTATTTCCCTTATCATTATTATTATTGGTGGTAGCAGCAGTGGTTTGTGTTATACCTTAGTTACTGAACTGTTCTTATCTCAACCCATGGGATACATTCTTTCGATTCTCCTCCCCATGCCTCTGGGAGCTGGGGAGGGAGGAAAGGCTGGGGAGTAAGAGAGAGGTTGTGTGGCTGACTGAGCTTAAACCACGACACTCATCCCTGTTTGAACAGAGAAGCATTATCCCACATTGGGACAGAAAGAGCAAATCTGGTTCTTAACACAATATTTTGTTCCAGTATTAAAAGTTCAAATAATAAGACAAATTCAAGCAAGAGTTGCATTCTGCATCTAAGTCTATGCAGACAAGCTTGTTGAGACAAGGTATAAAGAACAAGTAAAACAAATAAACAAGGACTGCAGAGAGAATTTAATCTGAACTCACCCCCCAGAAATCAACCAGAATTTGGAGAGGATGTTTTTGATCGGGTTATTAGCACTGACTTGGTTTGGTTTCATCCTGGAGAGTGGTTACCTCCCTGTGTAAAATTGTATACATTTGGTAAGTCTTTTGCGTGAAAGGGACAATTCATACTGTCACCATGGTTTTCAGGATATTGTAAACAGCTGATAGAAGTAGAAGAGGTGACCGATTAATTTTAAAAGGATAGTGAGAGAAGGTATTCTTTCAGGATGAGTGCCACAGAAGCCTTTTGATACAGGATTTGGGATGTGAAGTCATCCTCGAGCAAGCAATGTTTGTGAAGCTCTGTCAGATCAAGTCACACATGGTTATAGACATAAAAACATGGGTCTAGATATAAAAAATAGACTTTTATCAGGTGCATCTGACTTAAAAGCAATAATTTCCAATTAATTTAAACAATAAAATTTGGGGAGGAGAAGGGGGAATCATGGTGACAGTCCTGATTGTATCATCAAAACTTAATCCTTTGATAGTTCTAACAGTGCTTTAATAAAAAGTCAGATTTTGTCTTCTTTTTGTTTTACATTTGATGTAACTTCTGTGGCTTTTTGTTTTATATTTGATGCAACTTCTGTGGCTTTTGCTGAGTCAAAAATTAAATTGGTCAATTTTTAGTTTAGGGAATTTCCAGGAAATGCTTGTCCCAGTTACATTTGCTAATATTTTTTTATGAATATGTCTATTCTTCATAGTATTACACACAGTGTTTCTCTTAGGCTGTTTGTCCCTATTCTGCAGGGCAAAGGGGACAATACAATTCTTCAGAAAAACAAATTGCTGCATCTCCCCAGAGCAACTTTATAGCTCATTTTCTTATTTTCAACACAGCAGCATGGGCAGCAGCACAGAAATCCTATGCCACTTCAATCCGATCACCAAAGATCTAAAGAATCTTCCTCTTGACTATACTTTCTTCCACCCAAAATATAATGTAAGCATACTCCATTAGTCAACCCAAAGGTCAATTTGTATGATGCTGCAGTATAGACTGGTGAGTGCTGGACCTAGATCCATGTAGGCCCCAGACCTATTACAATAACTTACCAAAATGAGTTTAACTATTAATATTACACTGCTGCTACCAGTACTAGAGTTCACTACCTGTATCACATGATGCTGGGTGAAGATGTGAAAAATGGCTTATGCTGAAAATACTGATGGATCTTGAGGAATAAATAGCCTGTTGTCCTACCACACCGAAGTTGGTTCAAGTTTTGCTGTTGCTTTCAATGAAAGTGGGATCCATCCTCTTAATTTCTAGTCTTTGCTGTAAATCAGGTTGCTATGAATTATAGATCAGAGCTTTAGGAACTGACAGGTAAATGTTAAGAGATTTGCACAATTAGCATGAGACTTGCATATGTGTGACTAGGGAGACAATTCTTTCTGATTATTCATTTTCTTAATTTAAGATGTTTTCTTCTGTTCAGATGCTTTCTCTAATATTCCCATAAGTAAGTTAATGATTGAGGTGAAATACTGCTCACTCTTAATTTTAGAAACAACAGTCAAAATCAGCGTAGCAAGAATACTATCTGTAACACCACAAAATAGGACACCACCCAGGGTTATATACCTAGTTATAGAAAAGGGTTGCCTGGCCAAAACATTTGGAATGGGCCATTAGGAAGTCCCCAGATGCTGAATTGAGCAGCCAAGCAATACAATTACATCAATTGTTCTGCACTAAGGCAGTCTGTAGCAGGCCTGTGAAGTGGGAGGCATTTCCCACGCCTGCTTTAGGCTGCGGTAAATCACCTAGGTTGCTCCCCATCCTTCTGAGCTTACAGTTTGTCCCAGTGTACTGTAGATATCATTACTGGAGAGGGGGCAGGGAATGTGCATTTGATCTGCCTCATTTCCCTGACAGAGATGTCCCTTAACAAAATACTGTAAATTAATCTCACATTTAAGCATTTTTCATTTTTAGGCTGTTCACTCACAGGTAGTGATGCAGAATAAATTTAAGTCACTTTCTCTGAGGCTATGTCAGACCATGCTATACACAACTGAATCAGTATAAAAAAAAAAGAATTCACATACTGTCTCAAAATGAATCCCTGGGTAAATACACGGAGTTACACCCTTAATTATTCCAAGAATTAATTTATGTAGTTATTGCCTTCACTGGGAGAAGCTAACACAATAATATGCTCATGCTCCAGACAAACTTCCTGATTGTTTTACATTCAGACTTGCAGACATTCATACCCTTAGTTATTCAAATAATGAATCTATCTACTATCTATTTCCTTTATTTGGGAAATTAATATGGTCATGCTGTAGACAATATTCTGCATAGTTTTAACTGCTGACTTCTTCTGCCTGCCTTTTAAATTATTATTTCTGTATACTGCACTAAGACCATTGAAAAACCCAAACATTAGCTAAACTGGGAACTACAGGAATGATCATAGAATCATACAATGGTTTGGGAAAGGACCTGAAGGTCATCTAGTTCCAATCCCCCTGCCATGGGCAGGGACACCTCACCCTAGACCATGTTGCCTGAGGCTCTGTCCAGCCTGGCCTTGAACACTGACAGGGATGGAGCATTTACCACTTCTTTGGGCAGCCTGTTCCAGTGCCCCTCCACCCTCAGTAAAGAACTTCTTCCTTATACCTAACCTGAACTTCCCCTGTTTAAGTTTGAACCCATTACTCCTTGTCCTATCACTACAGTCCCTGATGGAGAGGCCTTCTCCAGCATCCTTGTAGGCCCTCTCCAGATACTGGAAGGCTGCTATGAGGTCTCCACTCAGCCTTCTCTTCCCCAGGCTGAACAGCCCCAACTCTCTCAGCCTATCTTCATAACAGAGGTCTTCCATGTTAAATACTCTCAAAAACTACAGTAGTCTCAAAAATCATTCTACATTGATGTGAACATATCCTCTCCAACAGCTTTCTGTTCTTGAAAGTTTATTCATCCTTTCTTTGCTTATTTTTTGTGTAACATAATAGCAACACAACATTGCCTCTCTCTGAGGCCTGATTATTTAATTTTAATTGTCCGTTCTGCTTTTTGTGGGGTTGATTTCATACAACTACTTTAATGTTTTCTCATGTTTTCATTCCTAGCACAAATATAAAAACCACATGAATATATGAGACAATTCAAAGTTGTGCTTCAGGAGCATCAAAATGGGCCTTGGACCAGATTATTTGTATATCTGAAATCACTGCATATGGATATTGGATCCATGCATACTGGTAAGATTTTTCCAGATGTAGTCTCTCTCACTTATCTAGACTGCATATCAGACACCTGGATAACAATATTTTAATAGTGAAAACCTACAGAAAGGAAAATTAATTCTGTTCACTGTGAAAGTGTGTTTATAATAAACTGCTACAATATTCTACCTTCATTCATGCACAGCAGTATCCTTTGTGTTGAAATGCACATAGTATTGATCTGAGAGAAAGAGGATGGATAACTTTACCTCGTATAGAAATATTACAGTAAGTGTGTCACAAGGCAAATATGATTTCATTATATTCTGTTAGTGGACTACAGGTTCTATCTGAAGGCATTGTAACAGCCCTATATTTCATATATATATGTGTATATATATATATATATCATGCTACTTGTGAACTTCATTCTTTGGTCTAAATCAGATGAGAAAAACAACACAAACAAGGTAGATGTCTAACATTCTTCTACAGCATGATTTTTTCCAGCAAAGAACAGCATTAATTTATGCTAGAAATATTTCTATCTGCCCTCTTCGTATCATGGAATGCACTTTATTTTTATTATCTGAATGCTCTTTTTGTCAGGCCACACTCCCTTGGGTAGGAGGGGCTGTTTCCCAACATAAGAACAGACAACTCAAGAATTTGTAGCTCTACACTACGAGTGGAATAGATATTGCCGAGCCCTTTAGGGTCACATTTTTTGAAGGAGATTATCTTTCTTACCCAAGGTCTGCTTTGCAGAAGCTCCCAGCTCTCGCACATACAAATCTGAGTGGCCACATTCTTAAAACCACTGATCTTCTGGGTGTTGATCTGTTCTGCAAATCTTGCTCCAGCTCCAGGTTTTGAAAACTGTAGATACTTAGCTCTAGATTTTTGGCTTTAGCATACAAATGCCACAAAATATCAGAAAGCCGTAATGTAGATGAGCACCAATCATGTGAGACTATACATGTTAGTGGAAATAAGCCTGAAAAACTGAGCCCTATGGTGAGCTAAAGCGTCAAAAGTATAGCTATTATTATCAGATGAGCATACATCCCAGATTTGTTCAGCGAATACAGATATATCACACTGAAAGACAGAGACTAACGTGCTCCATGAACTGCAGGTGTAGTGGCACAAATTATTTACAACTTCTGTAAAATTCTCCAAGGACAACTTCTGCCTTCCCTGATGAAAAGGGGAGCACTGTATTAAATATAGCAGCAGTCTTTTCATTTACTACTCTAACACAAATAATATTTTTTTCATAAGTCATAAAGCAGATTTCAAGGATTTATATTAATCTGTAACTTCTGTTCCAGTTATTGTGAGATACCACAACAAATACCTGCACTATATTTAGGAAACATGCATTAACATATTCAACAGACTGGCGTTGGAACATACTGAAATTTGTTCTGTCTTGGAAAAGAAATCTCACTACTGAAACACTTTTAACATTTAAAATGTTTTGTAGAAGACACCATCAAATGCCAAAAACATTACTTGCATGGTGGGTTACTGACTACTCATATGGAATTTCTGTTCAGGCTTTCTGTTCATTACTGTTCATTACTTTTCTTATGAAAGCATAACAAAATTCAGATAGTACAAGTACTTGTGGGATCTCAGAAAAGATGACATATTCTTATGAAAAAAGACAAAATCCTGATATTTATTCCTTTGAAATTGCCTCTTCTAAAACAATTCATATACAAAACAAAAGGTATCAAGCTTATCTGGCACAGTATATGTACTCTGGTGTTTATATAACAACATTTGTATACTGATCCTTCACTTGAGCAGCCGCTTCTTAAGTATCACCACGAGTGTCCCTTCACTTACACTTCTTGGGTTGCCCTCTCTAGTTTTAAAATGCAGACATCTGAGGATGGGGGAAAACATTGTTTCACATTATCTTTAATGAAAATTAGTTACATAGTCTTCCTAGTTTAATACAGGGTTATTTCACTACAGGCAGAGTTCACTGAACATAAAATGCCAAGTTTGTAACTTTTCTAGTGGCAGTTCTGTTCATATAGGTAATATTTGTGCAGTCCTTGCACTGTATGATTGTCCTTTCAAGGAAGAGACTTTAGAGTGCTTTACTGTCCACTAAAACTTTGGAATAGTTTCCAGAGATTTCTAAAAAAGAGTTCCATGGGTCAAAATCCTCCGCTGTGTAGCACAAAGAAAAACTGCTACAAGACACAGATACTTACAAGAAAAGCTTTCTCAATCCTGCCTTCTTAGTACAAAACTCCACATACATTGACTTCATAGGGCATTTGGGAAAACAATCGCCATCTGCAGTGAATTGTCATCCATATTTCAGTTATTAATTTTTATCCCCTTACTACCAAGTAAGTGGGTAAAAAAGCTGCCTTCATGAAAAATGTTGTGCATATTTATAATCCGGTTTATAAATAAATCTTTTCATCGCTCTTTGTGCTTAAAGATAGAAGGGAGATAATTTATACAGGAAGTTCTATCCACACACTGTAAATATACTGCAGAAGTTACACAGAATGGAAATGGTGTGGTATAGCAGCTTTATCTCTATTATCCTCCTAACCACAAGACCCCTAAACTGTAAAGCCAAGAGCAATAAAAATCATCAGAAATGAATGCTAATATAACATTAACACCACATATGACATCACTGTATCTTGGGCATGTACAATGAAAATATCAAGAGGGCTGTTATTTTTTCTGGTTTCCTACATTATGGTACGTCTGCCTCTAAAACCCTCAGAGGTGTAAGGAAAAATAGAAATAATATTTTAAAATATCACGAACTACAACACGGTATAGCTTTTTAAAATGTGCAAACCTCATTATTTTAAGACCTTTTCTCCAGAGATTACTAGTAACAAGTGCCATGTGTCCCAAAAATTGTGACTTGCTCCCTTCCAACAGCATAAAGACTTTTTTCATGCAGATTTTAAACATGCCACTGAGCCATTGACTGTTGTGGACTCCTGGGCATAAGGCCAAAATAATTTCGGGGAGGAATTCCACGTATGCAAAGGGGGAAGAAATTAAATAGCTCCCTGGTGAAGATATATGTGTGTGCATGTCTTGCTAAGAGTAGCTTTGAGTTACTAGAAGAGATTATGAAAGCTCTTCCTGGAGATTATATATTGATGAACCACCTACAAAGTCAAAGGTCCATGACAAATTATGATTTATTTATGGGTATTGTCCAAAGATGTGTACATACATACATGAGGACATTACATGCCCACACATGAGAGTAAATCATTATTCCAGAACTACTTCAGTATGGCTCAGGAAATAAGTGCTTCCTTATCCTGACAGTGAAAGCCTTAACTAGGAGACAAAGCAAGCCTGACGGTACTCAGTAAGAGAGTTACCCTCCAAGAGCTTTAGTTGCCAAAAAGCAGCAGTGCTGAGGTTTAAAAACATGAGCAATATTCCTAGATGTAGTTTGTCAGTCTCATAAACTCTGTCCATAGTGAGGAACAACCCTAGTTTTCTGATCATCCAAGCCTGAGGGACACTGCTGATGTGCTGTGCAGCTTCCTCTCCACTTATATGCTCAGGCTTTTATATGCCAGAAGGAAGGCAGTGTCTGCCAGTATTATGGTCATAACAATCAGTAAGCTTGCAAAATATACAGCTGGGAACTAAGAATCTGAGATACAAGGCAAAGGACATCTGCCCTTAAATAGATAACCTGCAAAGATCTGTTAGAAGCATCTGGCAACGGACTCGGTTGCAGTGGTGCTAGACATCTCCAACCTATTTCTTAATTCTTACTATCTCCATGCCCATACGTACTGTTTCCACGTAGGATTGAATAAGATACTCAGACCAACCTAATTTGTTTCTTCTCCTATACACATGAGAAGAAGATTCAGTCAAAATCATGATCATCACAGAATACCATGTGATTCTGCCATAAGTATCATATCTGGGACTGGTCTTGTTCAACATCTTCGTCAGTGACATGGACAGTGGGATTGAGTGCACCCTCAGCAAGTTTGCTGATGACACCAAGCTGTGTGGTTCGGTTGATATGTTGGAGGGAAGGAATGCCATCCAGAGGGACCTTGACACACTTGTGAGGTGGGCTGATGCCAACCTGATGAAGTTTAACCATGCCAAGTGCAAGGACCTACACCTGGGTCGGAGCAATCCCAGGCACAGCTACAGGTTGGGCAGAGAAGAGATTCAGAGCAGCCCTGCAGAAAAGGACTTGGGGGTGTTGGTCAATGAACAAATGAACATGAGCCGGCAGTGTGCGCTCGCAGCCCAGAATGCCAACCGTATCCTGGGCTGCATCAAAAGGAGTGTGACCAGCAGGTCGAGGGAGGTGATCCTGCCCCTCTGCTCTCGTGAGACCTCGCTTGGAGTATTGTGTGCAGTTCTGGTGTCCTCAACATAAAAAGGACATGGAACTGTTGGAACAAGTCCAGAGGAGGGCCACGAGGATGATGAGGGGACTGGAGCACCTCCTGCATGAAGACAGGCTGAGCAAGTTGGGGCTGTTCAGCCTGGAGAAGAGAAGGCTGTGTGGAGACCTCATAGCAGCCTTCCAATATCTGAAGGGGGCCTATAGGGATGCTGGGGAGGGACTCTTCATGAGGAATTGTAGTGATAGGACAAGGGGTAACGGGTTCAAACTTGAACAGGGGAAGTTTAGACTGGATATGAGGAAGAAATCCTTTCCTGTAAGGGTGGTGAGGCACTGGAATAGGTTGCCCAGGGAAGTTGCGAATGCTCCATCGCTGGCGGTGCTCAAGGTTGGGTTGGACATAACCTTGGGTGACATGGTTTAGTGGGAGGTGTCCCTGCTGATGGCAGGGGGGTTGGAACTAGATGATCTTAAGGTCCTTTCCAACCCTAACTATTCTATGATTCTATGATTCTATGACCTGTTGCAAAACTTAAGCATCAGAGGGAAAAAAAGATGCAAAAGTTTTAAAGCAGTGATCACCAATTTTTCAGTTTGTCCACTGCCTAGCAAGATAAAATAAAGGCTAGTTATCAGTATGACAAATATAGAAATAGCTCTGAAATATCTATTGGACTAAGGTGGAAAGTCCTGTTTCCTAACCTTTGACTGTAGTTATCCCCGGAGTAGCAAATCAAAAATGCAGATTACATCATGAATGGTTTTGTTTCCCATTTTTCTTAGAAATGATTAAATTATAAAAACATATGGGAGATGGAGAATGGATAATTTTGATAATTAATTTTTCATTTTAACTTTTAAATGTCGATGAAATAGCATTACTGTCACCTAATTTTCAAAGGCAGTCTAACATATGACGCCATAGGTGATGTTAAATTAATTTTCATCAACACTGCCAGGGATGGTAGGTTTTTGTTAGATAAACAGATCATACAGTGCTAACTCTTATTCCAAGGGGGTCTCAGAAAACCTGACGCCAGCTCCTAATACTCTACAAGGCTAACCGAATTCTTCTATTGTTATGAAGAATTTACACAATTCTGGTTTTGCAAAAGTTATACCCTTTGACTCCATTTTGAGATTGGAAAAGTTTATATGTTAAGAACGGAGAGTGAGAAAAAGCTGCCTTAATATACAGATTCTTGTCTGTGCCTGAGTAGTGTGGCTTATAACATCCTAGCCCTAGGACTTACACTCTCAGGACAGTGGAAGACAGCTTTAAGAGGGGCCAAAAAAGTCTAAAGGCACATATGTGATATTGTCTGAGTCTGAAAATGCAGTCCTTTAAAGTTCAAATGTAATAAAATAGCAACGTTCTACGCAAGGTAGTAGGCGAGAGGCACAAAGTGGATAAAATACTTTAATAGAGTAAAATAACTAATGCATTTGCTATGTTCTCTCAACTCCACATACTCTTAGGACTACATATTTACACTGAAGTCACTGCATTCACTGTTACAGTATACAAGGAAGAGTAACAATCCCTTGTGCCTTCCTGTCTTGTGTTTATTATATGCTTGTGCACAGCTTGCTTTACTTCTAGAAGGCATCAAACCATGGAAAAAGTGAATGCTTTGATTTCCTGACTTGCCTGATACTGTGGTAAATTGTTCTTCAGTCCTAATCAAATTAAAAAACATTTCCTAATACTGAAAGAAAAATAAATATATTGACTCTTTTTGATTATCATCACAACAGAAATCATGCTCTGAAAAGGTTAAGCATGTGCCAAAAGTAAAATATATATAGTAGCTCTACAGAAGTTAAAAAAAGCTTTTGTAATCTTTACTTTAAATAGATTCCTAAAATGTTTTTGTCAAAGTCCTATAGAATATACTTAACCTAAAAAGTATCAATAAAAAATAAATTGCCTTCAGTGAAAGTTCTTACTTATATGATTACTCTCATTAACTTCAGTTTAATAGCCACTCACACACGAAAGGCTTTACCAAACTGGGTCTGACTAAAATTTGGCATCGAATATTGTACTGAAGAACCTGAAAGACAAAAAGCATAGAAACACCAGGAAGTAGACTAACTAAAGATATTTCATTGGGAACTCTGGTTGAACAAATACATTTTCTATGAGTCAGAAGCACCCTTGCAGAGCTTGACCTTGTGCAACATCTTCTTGTAGTTTGCTGCATGAGGAGCTAAGAAAAGGAGGATAATGATTGGAAAGTGAGAGCACAGGAGAGAAGAAAAGTTTCAGCCTGTCTGTTCCGGTAGCTACTAAACAAGAGCAGAAGACAGGCAGGTATGTTTGGAGAGCTCAGTATTTTTGTGCAACAGGATAGTTGTGCCAATGTGCTGCTGTGACTTCCTAGTTGCCTGCATAATACAGTGACACACTACCGTCATGTTTCAAAACCAAATGAATCTCATACAGACTAAAGCAGGTTTCTTCAAAAGTGCACTAAAAAGCCAGTTGTTGTGTCTCAATCTTTTGCTCAGAAAGATGTATTTTATCAAGCGAGTCAGAAAAGTTTATTTTACATGTTTATTTAAGTACCATCATGTCAAATAAAAGCAGCTCTGTTTGTGCAGCACTCCAAATGTGCCATATTCCAAATAAAGGCATGTGTCATTTGGGAGGCTTGTTCATTCAGGTCAGGTAGGTGCAGGTGCATGCACTGAATGTGAGAGCTATTCTTTGCTTCACTTTCAGGAGGGAGCAGTATCTCTGCTCCTCTGCAAGCTCTCTCCTTTTAGCTGCTGTGCTGCATGTTGTCGGATTAGCAGAGGGAGCAGGTCTCCTTGAAAAACTTCTTAAAGTGCTGCCTCACTGCTCAGCCTTTATCAGACGAACCATGTTCAACAGTACCGTGTTTGCATGAAACACAGTAGGATCAAACAAGAATTGTTGAAAAAAAAAGAAATCCAATGTAGCTACAAATTTGATTTCCCTCTTAGCTAAAACATAAGACATTAAATTTAAAAGGTCATGAGCTCTCCTAGCTCTTCATATAATTTTTCCAGAACAGAAGAGATACGAAGTGGCCTCAGGCTTTGGCCAGAACTTGAGGAGAGAGACAGAAGGAGGGAAAAGGGACTTATTTGTTCAAATACACCATTTATCATGCTTTAATTAAATACAGCTCAGGAATTTCCACAGTGTTGTAGAGGGAGGAGGACCACAGAGCTTGTGAGAGACATTTCAGACTTGTGGCCACAGTCTGTATCTTCCTATCAGCACAACATTCTTTAAACAGGCTACTTCAAAATAAGCCACGTGCTGACCTGAGCTGCTCTGGACTTCCTAGTACTTTTAGTTGTCCTCAAATTGCTTGATGCTCAAATTTTCTTCTTTATGAAACACAGAGAAAATATTCTCTGTCAAAACCACTTGTAAACTCTGCAAACTACTACTTTGAAATCCTCCTATGCTAAGGTCATGTATAATTGCAAAAACTCAGATGATGCTCATTCATGTTTAATTGTACACAGCAACCCCAGAGGACTACTCATATGAGTAAAGTGAGGCAGGAGTAAGATTTGGTGAGATCAAAGGCCTGTGAAACTATTCTGTTTTTTCTAGTTTATAGTAAAGGGATAGAGGGACTGGCTTCTAACAGTCATTGAGATCTTTTCTTGAAGAGGCAGATTAATCATATTCTATCCAACAAATGCCACCAGCAAAGTTGAGAGCTGTGGCTGCCGCAAACTCCACTTATTTTCTCAGACTCAGCTCCTCAAGCTGTCCATGCTTAATTCTGTTGGCTTACATTTGCCTGGACCTTTTTCATGTAGCAGCTGGTATTTACCCCCAGTGTGACACATCATAGATAAACTGACACAGACTATGCCCTCTCCCCAGTTTTACACAGATTACAGACACTTATTACAAACAAACAAACAGAACCATGCTATGCAACTGATGTTCGTCTTTTTTAGGGACTACATTTGAAGGGAAAAAAGGACTGATATAAAATATTTTTATAAAATTATTTCTTTCAGTAGTTACGAAACTCATTCAATGATTTTTTTTAATATGCCTTTTTACATACTGAATTGTGATGTAATTTTGATTTCTGTCTCAATAATATTCTGTGTCCATAGTTCTGGTTACATTTCTTGAAGTTAATAGGATTCTTAGCGAGAAAGTGAGGATTGGCCTAAGCCCCCTGTGCTCCTGAGTGATATGAATAGTAGTATTCAGTGACCTTCAGTTTCGCCTCAGCACCTTATCCTTACTGCCTTCTGCAATCTTCTCCTCCCTTTAGCAAGAATGTTTTTAAACTTGAGCTCTTCATTTCCAGTTCCAGTGTCCAGGGACTAAATTTGAAAGAGCTTCAGCTTTCATTAGCAAATCATCAGTACCAACAAAACCACAAGCAACAAAAAAAGCACATCAGCATGCTTTTCAGCACTGTCGCTAACTGACATCTTCTCCTTCCCTGAGCTTTTTGTGTTTTGGGGGATTTTTTGTTGTTGGTTCTTTAATCAGTGAAACTAGACTATTGAGCTTTGAGAAGGAAAAGAGAGCCAGTCCTTTCATTTTATAATTAGTGGAAATTCAGTAGTGGCATTAACAGCTGTCTCTTTCAAAGAAGCGCTTAGCATCATCTATGCACGAGTTATAGCACAGACTGGGGAGAAACACTAGCAGCAACATGTTTCACATCAATACTGGTGACACACTAGCAATTGCGTTTCACTAAAGGACAGTCCAAACTCGTTGTTTGGGCAGGCTAATGGCTTTGTTTGGCTCTTTTTGAGAACGTTAACTTTTCATTTTTTACTTTTTGATTAACAATGTGGAGGGAAGAACGCACAAGAGAAGCAGACAGAAAGACAGACAGAGTGTCCCACATGATGAGATCAATTAGGCAATCATTTTGGACATGTTCAGACAAAGAAGGTGGTCTCCTTGGAAACTGCAATCACATGCACACACACTCAGAATAACTTCTCCCACGTTCTATTCTCTGTTCAGTACAACAAACTTGGATGTAAGCTTCCAGAGACAATTGCACATCCAATGTCACCAGACTTGTCAGGATTTCAAACTCTACAAAACAGGCCTTGACAAATTTACCGTAGATTGGAGTATTAAAAGGTATATCAGGAGGGTGATGAAGAGAGGGAAAGCATAGAAACCAAAGTTTAAAGTTGAAAATTATGACTTTCTGGAAAGCAAGATGACAGTACAAAAATGCCTCTTAAAATCTTGAAAGGCTTCAGAAAACTCTCTGACATAAAATAAAAAAAATTGTGTCCCTAAAGTGAAATAGTGAGTTTACTATTGGGACAAGAAAACACCCCAGATACTTAGTAGATATTTTTTGTTTCCAATTTGAAAAATAGGGGAAACAACATTTTATATCCACATTTGCAAAAAATTCTTTGGACCACAGTGCTCTTATTTACCAGAAGTATTTTACTACTGAAACAAAACCCACACTCTTCTTTAAAACTGCGATATGATCTTCAATATAATGAGTGACAAAACTCAGACATTACAAAAATTGGCATTAACTGTATTAACTATTACACCAACAAAAGGCATCCATTTAAAGGATGAGAGCAAGATTAAAATCTTTTTTCAAGAAAGTGCAATTACATAAGGTTAGACTCCTTAAAAATAAAATATTTCAGAGTCTTCTATAACATTAGCATACACACTGGAGTTTTTACCATATTTAATAGCTTTCATTGTATTAATTTCTTCCTATTAAAAATGTATGTCATGAGAACGTAGTATAGCTTAATTAATATGAGACAGACTTGGTGCACAGTACTCAGACAAAGCACAAACTGGTACATAGTTCTATGTAACAATAGGTGAAATACCTTCCTTAGCAATCCATACACAGGATTCAATTAACCTTGAAATGAACTTCACTTTTTCAGGCAACAAGACAAAATTTTCTAACTGGAAGCTTTTCTAACCAAACAGTGCCAACATAAGCACTGAAAGAGCCAACTAACCCTGGAAGAAAAAAGATAATTTACCAGAGCTCCCATTTCACCCTGCACAAAAGTTCCATATTGGAACTCCCTGCAACCCCTACAACAGCAACTTGAAAGTTAAAATAACATGATATGACACACTTGTCAGGACTAAAACTGTCATCGGAGCCAGAACCTACCGTCTCGTACTGCTTGAGTAACTTTGAACTCTTCAGCTGTTTAATGACAAAGGCATTATTAGTATTGGGACAAAACAATAAAGGAAAATGAGTTAGTCCCACATAGTACACTAGTAATTAGACCGGTAAGGACATTCCTTTTTCAAATGGACCTCCAGATGCTGTAGTAAGTTCCTCCTTCGCCATCTGAAAGCAGATGCAAATTAGAGCACAGAATGAATCACCACAAATGCTTAAAAAAGGATAAAATATAGAAAAATCTGACCCAAATTTAAATTTTGAGCTAAACCTGTGCTTCACAATGAGTAGGTCTATTGGAAAGATTTACACAGGATTCTTTTCCCATTTTGAATCCCAAAGGAAGCATTAAAATGGAAGGAGCGCACTTGTCCTCTTCCTTCTGCCGAACAGCTTTTTACAAGAGGTACATGCTGAAACATATTTTTTTAAAGCTAGCCTAACATTCATAACAAGCACATTTTTCTTTCAAGAAACTGAATGAAACTGCAAAAGCTCTACGTGACAGATTCAGTTTCACGACTTCATCTATTTAGTTTTGCAGCTACAACACATCTTGCTTCTATACTATTAAGTGGGGAGGATTAAAAGCATAAATTCCTAAATTCATAAAGCTACAAAGAAAGCAATTTCATTACCATAAAAGAGGCCAAAGATACAGAGCTCCTGCTGATTTCAGTGTGAGCCTTATGGGCTTCTGAGAAACCCCATTTCTGCAACAGTCCCTGAGACAGCCTTTGCATACACTGAGCACGTGTTATTTGTAATCTCAGATTAAGTACACGGCATTGCTGTATAAGGAAGGATACACAGAAGGGGATTTTTGGACTAATTTTCAAAGTTACAAAGTTACCAGCAAAAGGTAAAACTGATTTGTGGATCTTGCAAATCAGATCTCTCTGTGCTTTTAGCAATGAAAACTTCAGAAGGTGAACGACAAAATTCTTCTCTTAAAAATTCAGAAATTTTGGCATTTTATTCTTTTGTCTTGATTTCACTGAAACATTTTTCATACAGAATGGTGGAAAAAAACCTAAGCCCTAAAAATTATAGCAGTCCCTCTTAAATTTCTCTGGTGCAATTGATTACATGAAGTATTTTAAGTTTTGCACAAGTGTGACCCACCCATTTTTGCGATTCTTTAGTTCAATCTACTGCTTAGAAATGTTCACAAGCTGAATCACACAGGCAGGCAAAGTATCAGGACATTTTAAGAGCTCTTCCTGGCAACCTGCTACCTTCCATTAATACAGGATGTTAACATTTTGATTCTAAATCCTTGCATAAGGGTGATCCCACATTTCAAGTGAGGGTCTCTTTCCAGGGACTGCTGCAGGCCCAGAGTGGATTTTTCCTCCACTGCCTGTTACGTGGAAGTCTGTGCTGCCAGACTTTCCTGGGGAAATCTGCTGGCCAGGTGAAACAGGAAAATCATAACAAGCTGGTTTAGTGCCTGCAGAAGTCAGGCGCTCTTCCAACAGACCTCAGCTTTCCTTCATTGCAGGCTCACAGAGCTGGACTGCTGGGAGAGTAAGGGAAGGAGGTTGGCTGGACAGAATGAAGAATTCCTTTCCAGTTCCTTTTTCCTCACTCTTTCCACCCACTGCTTTCCTAGACATCCTGGGCACCCTCTGCTGAGATAGGTGTTTTGACTTGCCCCTGTTGAAATCACACTATTCTACTCCATTGCAAGAGGGATATGTTTGTTGCCATTATCTTGAAGTATCAAAAAGATTTCCAAATTGAACACATCTTTTTTTTTCTTTCAATGTTTAATGTGTTAAAGAATCACACTACATTCATTTCTACTTTGAATTACTAGAAAGGACACATCATAAACTGGTTTCCAACCAAAATACCATCCAGTCTCTTTTAAAATACAAATATAGTTTTCTTCTTAGATCTAGGTACTGAGTTCAAGTCCAAGGACTCCATAAACATGTTGTGACGCAGCTGTTTTTGCTTGCCATGTGCAGCCAGGAGAGACTGTCACATCCTAATTCAGGAGGTGAAGTCCCACAAAAAAAAAAAACAAACAATTACTTCTGCCTGACAAGCATTTTAGTTACCAAGGACTTATAAATCTCAGAAATCACCATTATGGAAATGTTGATCAAGTGCAGACTGGCATTAGCATCAACAGTACTTTTGTCCACTCTTACTTCTTCCTTGCCAGTATCCATCCAAGTCCTGCTTATGATCAGCAGTGTTCATTTGGAGGAATTATTTACCAAAGCAAGTAATACTCTTTCAAAAAGTAGATTAGCCCCACTTTGAGTATGAGACAGCATGTATGGGACTGCATGAACCACACTGGGAAGTAGTGATGGAGACTGTGCCGAGCTCCAGAACTCCTCATCAGTCTACAGCAATTCACAAGGCTTTCCCCCGCCACGCAGATTCCAGAACAGGATTTAGGTCTGCACCAGAATACTTATATGCTCTACCAAGGGCTTCATACGTGTTTTGCAGATTAAGAAAGTGATCAACAGATAAGTAATTTCATCAGTGTTATGCCCACAGAGGTCTGCGCCAAAGCTGGGAAAGGAATTACCTTGTTTTACTGCCTTAAACTTTGATTCTTCAGTCTATTACAGTCTCTCAAAGACCAGTGTTAGGCCTTACCTAAATGTGTGTAACTCCGAAATGCACGCTCAGGTATGATTTGATGCATTTCTGATGTTGTAGCTTGCAGACATGGCGTTAAAAGAACTTTAAAGACTATCACTCTTTCTACTGTAAAAGGCAAACTTTTAACACTTAAGATGTTAGAAATTCACCCTGAATATTCCTGGCACAAAGAATAAAATAGTAGGCAGGAACATATAATATTATGTTTTCAAATCAGTAAACACTGTCACCTAGAAGCTTGCACGGAACCAGTAATCCTATGACAGAAAATCATTGTTGCTGTTCAACACAGAAAAGAGGTTCAATTAAAATGTGAAAATTGCTCCTTCTTTACAACTTCACATATGTGCTACTGTATTCACTCATTCAGAAAAGCTCTTAAGCAAAGGAAATGAGACCAAAACCAAATTACAAGCAATTGGCATCATACGAGCTTTACTGTAAATTCAGTAAAAGCAATGAAAAAAAAATCCATCAGTGAAATCATAATATTAACAACTTCATGTCTACTACCTAGGAAGTTACGTTATATCACATATTCTCTTATGACCCTATGCCCATATGTTTAGGTACTCTAGTGCTGTGCATATGGAAAAAACAAAGAACTCCTTTTTTTACTGCCACAAATTTCCACACACTTTCCATTCCCTTCTAAATGGTTGACTCACACAGCTGAAAAGATGACATAGATACTGTGGTGGGATCATGGCTTCTTCTAACCACAATATAGACACATGGAGAAATGCTCTCAGTGTTGCCAAAGAGTCAATCAGATGCTTTCCTGGACAACCACCTACAGCTTATGATGAGCCTGTGATGAGTCACCTGGACACGGTTCCACTCCCATCCTCTAGCATAAGCCTGCTAAGCATTTGGCAACATTGTCCTGAGTAACCTGACCAGGTTGCTTTCTGCTGCTTTCATTTTCTGGGGTAATAAAAATGAAGACTATCCTGATTTATGTCTGCAAAATACTTTGTGTTTCTTCCCACAGAAGAAAAATTGAAGGTGCTTCATTCTTGGATGGCTGAGCTTATATTCACTGAAGTCAATAAAAAAAAAATAAATTCCAGGGGTTTCAGTGAGCCTTGACTCAGGTGCTAGAAACCTTCCAAAGTGGCATATCAAACCAGAAACATATGAGGTGGTATTTTTCTTGTAAAAAAGAGAAGCTGTGTGTTAAATAACACACTAAAAACTTTTCATTACAGAAAGCCACTTTAACAACGCACTTGAACAAATAAAAAGATGGAAGCTGAACCCTAGAAGAGCTGCGTACCTTCAATTTTAAAGAGATACAGGAAAAAAAAATGCACCTAAAATTAAGGAAACTACATCTGAACTAAACCAAATTGTATACACATTACTAGATTTTGGAATTGTCACAGCAATTTCACATGCCAAACATGCTGTTGTTTTCCATTCTTTGTAGCAAAAGGGCATTTTCTTGCTACATTTTTCAAGCCATCAATATATATATAAATATATATATACAAAGAAGCTTATTTTGAAAAAGAAGCACGAGTCAAAATATACAAATCAGAAGAGCAATACAGGTATCAAAATCTGCCAGGACATCTTCTTTGACCCAGCTCTTTACGACTGTATCACGACGAGATAGCATACACCCAGAGATGAAAATGCATCCTTAGCTGGTGCTCTTTACCATGTCAGCTCCTGTTCAAAAAGCCTATCTCTTCAACCCAGTTTAAGGCATTTTACAGTGTTCTGAGGACAGATGGAATAGCTGAGGATAGACTGGATCACAACCCCTTTACTGGAAGGAAGGTTGCACTTTTGCCTCATGGTAAGATGGGCTCAATTTTCCTTCCCCATGAGAAAGAAGCTGAAGTGTGCCTCCAAGCTGAGAAATGGATTTGTACTGAACTTGCAAGGCAGTGTAGAACGAGGCTCCAGGTTTTCACTCTCTACCATATTTAACCTCTTTGTTAAGGCATTCTTAGTAAGCTCATATATTAAGCAACCGCCCAGAAGACTTCAGAAGCAACAGCTCCCCAGCACATAGAAAAAATGTTAAAGTAGAATTCCTCTCCACCTATGCACAGCTGTGCATATTTCAACCAGTTATTACAGAATTAAGAATAATTGAGTTTGCAAGGGACCTCAGGAGGTCTCAAGTCCCACCTCCTGCTCTTGTAGGTACAACTATTAGGTTATACCCGGTTAGTCAGGGCTTCATTCCCCTGGGTCTTGAACTCCTCCAAATGTGGGGACTCCACAACCAGTCTGGGCAACTTGTTCCATTCCCTGAATGACCTCATGGTGAAAACTTTTTTCCTTACATTCAGCTTGAACCTCTCATTTCAATTTATGTTCATTGTCTCTGTAACTTCACTTCATCATTGCTGAGACTCCATCATCTCAATAACTTCTCCTGTGGATACTGCAAGACTGCTATTAGAGCCCTCCGCCTCTCAAAGCTTTCTCTTGTCTGAACAGACTCGCCTTCCTCAGCCTCCCCTTCAAAGACAAAGCTGTAGCCCCCCGACTATCCTGGTGGTCCTTTACTGTGCTCTCTACAGTTACTCAGTGCCTTTCTCATAGTCAAGGACCTTAAACTGGACGGAATTTTCTGAGGTCTAAAGAATATTATGTAAAGGGAATAATCTCTTTCCCCAACCTACTGTTGGGACTGTGTTTCTGCTGCTATAGCCAAGGATGTCATTAGCCATCATCATTGCCAGGGCACAGGGACTGGCTCATGCTCATTGCTGCCTGCCAAGACCGCCATAGCAGAGCTGCTCCCTGAACCTGTATCACTGCAGGAGGATTCTTCCTTCCAAAGTACAGGACTCTGCATTTACTCCTGTTGAATTCTCTAGGGTTCCTGTTGGCCCATTCCTCCAGCCTGTCTAGGTCATTCTGGTCATTTCTGCCCTCAAGACTGGTCCCTACAATTTGATGTCATCTGCAAACTTCATAAACATGTAATCAATCACTTCCTCCAGTGACTGACTGCATGCTTATACAATCACTGAAAGTGTTAAATGCACAAGTCCCAGCAGAAATCCTGTGGTGCTCTCCTTGTCACTACCTCCTACTAGAGTACAACCCATTAATCACTACTCTCTGAACTCAATCATCCAAACATTTTTATTCATTTATTTGTCCACCCATCTATATCATAACATTCTAAATTATACATAAGAATATTTGGAGGCATGGTCCAAAAAATCTTGCTGAAGTTAAGATAAATTACATCTACTGCTCTCCCTCATCCACAGCCTCATCCAGTTGTTTTATCATAGAAGGCAATCAGTAAAACCTCGGTAAACCCATGCTGATTGTTTCCAGTCATTATCATTTCCCTCCAAATGATGTATTGATTTTTATTATCACTCAGTGTCCCAAAGTACTGTCTATAAGCTATAGGTATGTAGAAGCTACCAGGCCGCACGCTTTGTCACTGAAACTAGCAGCAGAGAGGTTGCTTCAAGAAATGTTATTACTCCTGTACACGTTGTGAATAAAACCTGTTCATTTGAACCATACAAAGCTTTGCTGCACACCATTTGCTACAGCATTCAACTTCAGTTGTAAAGAAGAGTGTGTATGCATATGTACATATGTATATGCATGCATTTATAGAGGCATATATAAAGATAAAGCAGTCATTTTTCGACCTCAGTTGTCAGAATTCAGTACTGATTCTTGCCCCTTTCAGACTGCTGGTCAATTCTGATTAGCTGAGGTATTTTAAAAGTAATCCTGTGCTATGAAACCTAACTGAAAAAAAGTCAGGCAAACAAATCATTTCTTATTGCTTCCAAAATAATAAAAACTAATAACTGAGTCTAACATGCAGTATACTATGTACTACAATACATACTGCAACTCAAAAAATTGCATATTGCAACACATAAATATTCTACAGCATTTAATATGATGTTAACACCAACAGTTAGATGTGGTGGTCCTGCTGCAGAATTACAGATTAATTAGGTCTCTCAGAAATCAAAAAGCACGGCAATGAAAAGTATATGCTTTTAGAATAACTGCTGTAGAAAAGCACATATTTATTCAATATAACAAAGAATTTCTACAGCCCTTTTCCACAGAGGAATATTGCCTGAGATGAAAAATACCACGTTCAACTTTCTTTTAGCAAGTCTCATACCTGCATGCTTTTGAGACTACATTCTTGTTTCCTCTGGTAGGTGTTACATAAATTTGTAATACAGACCATCTGATAAGCGTTTTTCAAGATTGCTACTTCCACATGAACAGAAATAAATTTCCAGCACCTGGATGTCACAGCACAAAGATGGCAATTGAAAACCGTGCTTACAAGTACAGAGAAGTATCTAGAAGCAGCATAAACATAATGGAAATCTTAGGCAGAAGCACAAAACTCTACAGGACCCTATACCACATCTGACTAGGATATAAGAACTGCTGCCAACAGTGATAAGAGAGTTTGTAGATCAGGGTTAAAGGGAGAACACTGTTGGGAGACACTATTGTGAGGATCTGTCACAGACCCTCTGATCAAGAGGATTCTGTGGATGAAGCACTCTATAGACAGGAACAGCCTCATGCTTGCAGGCCCTTGTCCTCATGGGGGACTTCAACCACCCTGATCTCTGTTGGAGGGACAGTACGGCCTGGCACAAGCAATCCAGAAGGTTCCTTGATTGTGTGGAAGACAGCTTCCTTCTGCAAGTAATAGAGGAGCTGACAAGGAGAGGTGCCATGCTTGACCTTGTCCTCACCAATAGGGAAGGGCTGGTTGGAAATGTGATGCTCCAGGGCAGCCTTGGTTGCAGCGATCATGAGATGGTCGAATTTGAGATCCTCAGGACAGTAAGAAGAGTGTGTAGCAAGCTCACTGCCCTGGACTTCAACAGAGCAGACTTTGGCCTCTTCAGGAACCTGCTTAGTAAGGTTCTATGGGATATAGCCCTAGAGGGCAGGAGGGCCCAAGACTGTGGGTTGATACTCAAGGATCACCCGCTGCAAGCTCAGGAGCGATACATCCCTACTAGAAGGAAGTGCTGCAGGAGGGCCAGGAGACCTCCTTGGATGGATAAGGAGCTGCTGAGGAAAATTTGAAGAAAAAAAGAAGCTTATAAAAGGTGGAAGCAAGGACAGGCGGCCTGGGAAGAATGCAGGCATGTTGTCTGGGAAGCTAGGGACCAGGTTACAAAAGCTAAGGCCCACTTAGAATTAAACTTGGCTAGGGATGTTAAAGATAACAGGAAGGGATTCTATAAATACGTAGCGAATAAAAGACAGACAAGGGACAACATAGGCCCCCTCTGGAAGCTATCAGGAGAAGTGGCTACCCTGGATTTGGAGAAGGCTGAGGTTCTTAACGACTTCTTTGCCTCAGTCTTCACCAGAAAATGCTCTGACCACACCACCCAAGTCTTGGAAGGCAGACACAGGGACAGTGAGAATGAAGACCTTGGACTCACTGCAGGAGAGGACCTGGTTCAAGGCCATCTTAAGAACCTGAACGTATACAAGTCCATAGGACCTGATGAAATCCATCCAGGGGTCTTGAAGGAGCTGGTGAATGAAGTTGCTATGCCACTGTCCATCATATTTGAAAAATCATGGCAGTCAGGTGAAGTTCCTGATGACTGGAAAAAGGGAAATATAACCCCATTTTCAAGAAGAGGAAAATGAATGATCTGGGGAATTACAGACCAGTCAGTCTCACCTCTGTGCCTGGCAAAATCTTGGAGCAGATTCTCCTGGAAGGCATGCTAAGGCACATGAAAGACAACAAGGTGGTTGATGACAGCCAGCATGGCTTCACTAAGGGGAAATCCTGCCTGACCAATTTGGTGACCTTCTATGATGGGGCTATGGAACTGATGGACAGGGATAGAGCAGCTGACGTCATCTACCTGGACTTGTGCAAAGCATTCGACACTGTCCCACATGACATCCTTGTCTCTAAATTGAAGAGACATCAATTTGATAGGTGGACCACTCGATGGATAAGGAACTGGCTGGATGGACACATGCAAAGAGTTGTGCTCAATGGCTCAACGTTCAGCTGGAGACCAGTAACGAGTGGTGTCCCTCAGGGATCGGTGTTGGGACCGGTCTTGTTCAACATCTTTGTCGGTGACATGGACAGTGGGATTGAGTGCGCCCTCAGCAAGTTTGCCAATGACACCAAGCTGTGTGGTTCGGTTGATATGTTGGAGGGAAGGAATGCCATCCAGAGGGACCTTGACACACTGTGAGGTGGGCTGATGCCAATCTGATGAAGTTTACCCATGCCAAGTGCAAGGTCCTCCACCTGGGTCGGAGCAATCCCAGGCACAGCTGCAGGTTGGGCAGAGAAGAGATTCAGAGCAGCCCTGCAGAGAAGGACTTGGGAGTGTTGGTCGACGAGAAAACGAACATGAGCCGGCTTTAGTGTGCGCTTGCAGCCCAGAAAGCCAACCGTATCCTGGGCTGCATCAAAAGGAGTGTGACCAGCAGGTCAAGGGAGGTGATCCTGCCCCTCTACTCTGCTCTCGTGAGACCTCACTTGGAGTACTGTGTGCAGTTCTGGTGTCCTCAACATAAAAAGGACATGGAACTGTTGGAACAAGTCCAAAGGAGGGCCACGAGGATGATCAGGGGACTGGAGCACCTCCTGTATGAAGACAGGCTGAGAAAGTTGGGACTGTTCAGCCTGGAGAAGAGAAGGCTATGTGGAGCCCTCATAGCAGCCTTCCAGTATCTGAAGGGGGCCTATAGGGATGTTGGGGAGGGACTCTTTATGAGGAACTGTAGTGAGAGGACAAGGGGTAACGGGTTCAAATTTAAACGGGGGAAGTTTAGATTGGATATAAGGGAGAAATTCTTTACTGTAAGGGTGGTGAGGCACTGGAATGGGTTGCCCAGGGAAGTTGTGAATGCTTCATCGCTGGTGGTGTTCAAAGCCATGTTGGACAGAGCCTTGAGTGACATGGTTTAGTGTGAGGTGTCCCTGCCCATGGTAGGGGGTTGGAACTAGATGATCTTAAGGTCCTTTCCAACCCTAACTATTCTATGATTCTATGATTTTATAAACTGACCATGCTATGAGAAATGTAGTATGATCAAAGAGAAGAACACCTTACTGGACACACAAAGTTCTTCCATATGTCTGACATTATCAGTAGGATTTGGGTTGTCTTTTTATAAAATCACTGTTGCATTGATGAACAAATAACTAACATGATTCATTCTCATAACTGTATCACAATTGTGAAAATCCAAAATTTTGCACTTTAAAATACTGGTGAAATTAGAATCACTTCTGTGAGATTTTGACCACAGTTTCCGCTCTACTGACTTGAAGGAAAATATATCCGAGAGTGAATTATCTCAAGTTATAGCAATGCAGTTATCGATAATTAGACAAATGTTAATTATTTTTGATGCTGCAAACTTATAAAAGACTGAGCTGAAATTTATTGTACCTTTCTACTTTACCTACCTTTTCTACCATGTACTACCTGTTGTGGTTTTAGCTGTTAATCACGCAGCCCATTCACTCACTCCCCCCTCTTCCTTCCCCCCCATTCCAAGGGGGGAGGCGAAATGGGGAGAAGAATTGAAAGAATGTAACTCCCACTGGTTGAGATAAAAGCAGTTCAGTAACTAAGGTATAACACAAATCACTACTGCTACCACCAATAATAATAATGATAAAGGAAATACAAGGGAAGAGGATACGACTGCTCACTACTCAATGACCGAGCTGTGAACTCAACTTTTCCAGGTTCCTGCCCCCAGTTTTACATCCTGGGCATGATGTGCTGTGGCATGGAACAGCTCTTTGGTCAGTTTGGGTCAGGTATCCTGTTTCTGCTTCCTCCCGGCTTCCCCTCCTCCCTGGCAGAGCATGAGACTCAGAAAGTCCTTGGTCAGACCAAAACATTTTAAGCCGTAACTATAAACGTCGGTGTTATCAGCACTATTCCCAGGCTGAAAGTCGAAAACACAGCGCTGCACCAGCTACTACGAAGGAGAAAAATGACTGCTGCTGCTGAACCCATGACACTACCTTATTTAAAATACTCTGGTGACATTAGCTACATCCTAATGAAGGGCTATGGTTCGATTTTCAAATTTTAGTTTGTCTTTGCACTTAAAAGAATAAATTGTTCACTGTTGATATAAAGGAATTTATAGGAAGTGGTTGAAAGAGTTAATGCAGAACCTGAATAAGATATAGCAGTATAAGCAGTTATTTGCTCAGGTTTTCCAGCTTCTTTTTTTTCATATATAAAATATTATTAAATTACACTTCTATCACTCAGAACCTAGCTCCTGATGAAGTTGCGTATAGAAAAATGGGTACAATTTAAACATACTCTATTATCAGAAGCCCTACTTTACTGTTGATGTTAACTTCACAGAAAATTGTGATAGAAAGATCTGGAAGGAAAAAAAAAAAGGTGAAGTAGTATTTTCTGTCTATAAGTTTAAGGAAAAGTTTTAATACTGCAATTTGACAAGAATGCCTTTAGAAGCTTGATTGTTAACAGACCCTAGTAAAAAGTTTTATTTCAAAAATGACATCAAGTATTTCAGTTTGTAAGCTTTAAAAACATTTCTGTAATGTTTGAGAAACATTAAAATGGGAGAGAAAACGGGATTTAGGTTATTTTTTAAAATACAGTTCAAATGACAAAAGCACAAAACTGATTCAATTGCAATCCTTCTATTTTCATGAAATAATACGATTTCAACAACCAATATTTTTTATTAGTTTTTTACATACTCAAAAAAAAAAAGGCAAAAAAAAAAAAAAAAGCCATGCATTCCAATGTGGAGGCAATTTGTGAGATCCTAAATTGCTCAAGAGTCTCTACAGATAGCCTTCCTGATTAAAATTTCAGAAACCACTAGTAACATCTCCCACCTTTTGCTGAGAATAACGGAGAAGGCCTAAAATGGGCTATAAAAGACCATAGAATCATAGAACAGTTAGGGTTGGAATGGTCCTTAAGATATCTAGTTCCAGCCCCCCTTCCATGGCCATCTTCCAGAGCAATGTATCACACTAAAGTTAGTTGCTTATCACACAGCTCTCATTTTTAAAAGCATGCGGTATGGCCAAGGCCTTATTACACAAAAATCTCTTAAAAAATGAAACCCTGTTTTTAGGCACACTTCTTATTTCCAGCAGAGTCTTTGAGTAACTGGTATTTTTACTCTTTTCTAAAGAAGTCTTAAGTAATCTGGCCAGAAGAGATAAGCCTATGAAACAGGTTCGTGAAAGACACAGTATAAATTTCACTCTGGTAGAATAAAGAGCTGGAAAGAAAGATTAGCAACAGAAGAGCAACAACACAGGAAAACAGTGTACAGGAAGAGCAGAAAGACTGGAAACAATACTATAGGTAGCTACAACATCATCAAACCTGTATCCATAAAGTAACTACAATTACATAGTGCAAGATTAAGAAATACGTTGTCAGTCTCTTAGAACTGTAATTTCTCATTCTGATGTACTGATCTTTGCTTTTACTTACTGGCATCCAGTAGAATTCTTCAGTTAAAGAGAGCTGATCTATTTATAGCTCAAATCATGCCCCATCCCTGTGAAACATCATCAACAACATTTCAGTGACTCTGTATGCTTACTGACCAGAATCATAAGAGGATCACTGAGAAGGAAACACGCTTAAGTGAGTTTTCAAACCTTTTAACCATGGCTATATGGGAAACACACACCAGGAAAGCCAAGACATTGTTTAACTCCTGGGACCTTGCAGAAGCCCCTACCAGTCCTGACAAGACCACATTTTTTTCAGAAAAGAGTATGAAGCTATTGAATGGATTCTGTTTTGAGATTGGAAGTGATTTTGGATTAAGAATTGGCTTTAGCCTCATACAAGAGGTTAATGAGGTTGACAAAGCACAATTTATATTAGCCTTAAGATACCATTACATTTAATTGTAAGAGGCTTGCAACCTAAGGTAGACTTCAGTCACTCTCAAGTAGAAGGCCTATTCTTCTTAGCCATCTAAAGTAAAGAGAGGATCATGCAAAGGCCATATTTACTTCAACTGAATATAGTCAGTATTCTTACAATTCCAAATTTCACATTTTTCACAAGCAGTAATTTGCTTTGTGTCTTTATTAATCACCAGTGCTGCTTAAAAACCTTCTAACACTTTATAATCCGTCTCCTACTCTTCCAACTATATCATATCCTAAAGTGAATTAATATTTTCTAACACAACAAAAACTTCATTGTTTCCCCTGAAATGCTAATATATGCTTTAGCACAAAAGATGTGGACACACATTCGAGATTAAAATTACATGTAGGATTTAACAGTTTTAAAAACAGAAGGAAAATTAATTTGAAAATCCTGAAAACTGCCTGCATATACCTAGAAACACTAGAGTAAATGTTGAAGAGAGTGCAAGCCCAGTGAAAGTCCTTTTTGTTCATGGAGAATTCAAACGAGACATGGAGAAGCACAGCACCATCATCTAATACTGCAAATTCATCCTAAACTGCCCAGGAACTTCCAGCCACAAAGTTCAAGTGGATAAAAACTAATTATTAAACAATCTTTCCCCTTTCAAGACAGCTCAAATAGTGGCTTCACTTAGTGTCTCTCACCTGGAAATGGCCAGCACAAAGAATAGATTGAATATTTTTGAAAACTGGAACTCTAAAACTTTGAATTTGGGAGAAAAAGTGTGTAAGTATACAAAGAAGAGACTCGTTCAACTAACTTCTCACTGATCAGAATTCAGGCCTGCTCTGAGTGTAATCATGTATCAACCAATGACATGCAGCGTTAAGTCTGAATGTGAAACTGAAGAACATTCTAATATCCATATTAACGATCTCAGTATTTTAAAGTACAGAATATTTGCAAATATCACAGCACTCAGTTTGACTTACACTGAGTTTAAGTCCGTTGCTGGTTTCCAACATGCCATATATGCTGCCTAGATAGATACTGTAACATGTGTCTTCCCCTATCACCAGTCTTCTGCATCTCTCTGAACCAGAGCCACTAATCATAATGATTTGTCACAAGTGAGCAGGGAAACTCTAAGTGCCCTGCGCAGAAAGTTTTCACTAGCAAGTTTTGGCAATACCTATCTAACAACTCACATATTTCCAAAAGATATAGTATTCTATTCTGCCAGGATGCAATTATCTAGGAGGAAGGGACTATGTATTTCAGCAAAGTATGTGTTCAAGCTGAAAGCAATAGTGCTTTTTAACTTCACACTAGATTTCTGCACACTTAGTCCCTCTTAGTGTCACTTCCTCAGTAGCAAGAGGACTGTTTCAAAAAGTAAGAAGTGAAGAGCTTTACCTTTGTCTTTTCAGAAGTGGGTGTTTTTATTCTACATTGCTATATTTATTCAAGCATTGTCAGGCAGCCAATGTAAGAAACTTCAGCCATAGCATTAGCTCTAAAACCTCAGTTACAGTATGCATTTTGAATGTTATCCCATATTGGAAGCAATTTTCTGTCTCAGAAATTCATACTAATTTTCTGTAAGTATTACAGAATCACCTATACCTACAAGAATGTGAGACTAGAATTGATCAATTTTTTTCTTTCACCTTTTAGTATGGTGTTTTCTTCACATCTTTGTGAATAACATATCAATTCCACAAAGAGCACTCAGGGTATAAAGTTCCTTTTTGGTATTATTTAGAGATTCAGTCCTAGGGGTAGAATATTTATTACCACTAATAAATATGATCTGTGGTGCCACACATCTTTCTGTTAGCAGCTATGCGCACACGAAGTTGGAAAGAAGGTTCTGTCCTCTCCCCAGTTTTAACTGGGTTACATTGTAACTACCAGTACAGAAGCCTTAACCAGGAGGATACCAAGACAAGGTTATTGAGATCATCCTACTAGTCAGAAAGAGAAACGAGATTTATGGAGAAAAGCGTAAAGAGATTACTATGAAAACATGAGATTGCTGAACAGCGAATAAGAAGTACTCCAACTGGATATTCTCCTAGCAGTTCTTGTTCTCATTCCTACCTTTACCTCTTCTCTGCATAGGTAGGTGTTTAATTCTATCATTCAAGGATTTAACTGGAGAAAATGAACATAAATAGGAAATGTGTTTGGGATTGCAGAATGTACAGAATAAGAATGAGCTCTAAACTCTTGTGAAACATGAACCATAAGGTTACCTTTTCATTTCTTACCCTAAACGCATTATATGCTGGCAAAAAAATCATGGAATAAATGAAAGATGCTTTGTTTTTAAAAACATAGCCCACTTGATGAAGTATTGAAAAATCACAACTCACTTTGTTTTTCCTTAAATATGGTATTTAACTAAGTAATTATTCAAGTTCCTTAGACTGCATGAGAACAAGAAGCTGGATAGACCTTGTGTTCATTTATTCATATATTTCTCCATGCAAAGACCTCTTTACTAGAGCGAGAGAAGTACAAACTCCACTTCTGAAAAAAAAATAAAAAAGGGAAAGAAAAAAAAAAGGGCAAACTCTTGCTTCCTGTTATGTTTCATGTTATCTTTCAAAAGCTCAGCAGCTAAAAGCTACCATGAAACAAGCCAGAGTATTTAATGAGACAGAAACTGGCAAATAATGCATTTCATGGGCCTAAGTTGGACATTTTCTTCAAGCTAGTCAATAAATTGTATTTAATACAAGAAAAGTACTGCCTATAGCTCTTTAAATAAATGTTAAAGGACTGGTAAAAAGCAGGAACGTATTCATTCGGGAAAAACCTTTACTGCTTATGCCTCAGAAATGACTTTGAAAACTAAACTAGTTGGAACAAAGAGAGTCTCTGCACATCAGCTGAAAGGTAAGGGTAATTTGATGAACTAGTATCTCTATGAAATATATCCTACACTTTTTATGTAACTGCTATTGCAGCTTGGTTTTAAACAGAATAAAGCCAATAACAATTTGTTCTTATAATTTAAAAATTGCTTATTTGGTATCTGAGAGATTTTTCACTTGAATGTCTAAAAAGATTGTTCTCCCTGTATTTCTGCATTGAACTTTCTCTTCCGATAATGGTGTCTTTAAACAACATGCTTAGCTTCATTCTTCCTTCTTTATACCTCAGCTACTCACATCTACTGCCCCAATTCCTGTTAGTATTTATTTTTCTGTTTCCATAGCTTTCCATACCTTCCCCCTACAGTTTTCGTTCACTTCTATATTACTGATAAAGTGTATTACTTAATGCCTTTCCCACCGTATCACCTTGGATGCTCATGAAATCCCTATATGCTAAAGGATGACTCAGTGTGGGGAGTTCATCTGCATCAATACAAGTTAAAATGCATGCTTCTGTTTTATCAAATTGCTCATTAGGAAATCATGACATAGTGTCTCACCTGCATTGCATTCCCTTTGCACACAGCAGTGAAAGGGTTTCTTTCCTTCCCTCAACTCAGATTTCAGTGCTTTCTACACAGTCTTCTGGCCCAATGTACATTTATTTTTGAGTTCAAGCCATTGAGTAAGTTCAGCAGAGGGTCAAGTAAGGGCATTTCTTTAAGCAAAGTCTCAATTCTTAAAACTACATTGAAATTTTTGCTTGTGTTTTATTATGCAATTCACGTAAATGGAGAACAAAATTATGTATCCTTTTTCCCATAAATGTTCTTTTTGCTATATTCATATATAAGGTATTTTTTTACTGACATTTCTACTTGCAACTATAATACATTGTTATTTGCATCTCTACAAGACCATTAAGGTTTATCTTAAAACTAAAAGCAAATACAGTATAATCTCTTCACAGACTGATAACCAGTCATCCACTCTTTATCTATTAGCATTTTAGCATCATTTTCAATCAAATCAATCATATTGTATCCAAGAGAGAAAAGAGACTAGAAGTCATCCATAGAAGAAAGCTGTAGATTAACAATTCTGTTAGTCTTTTAGCCATTCAAAGTCCCGACCTACTAGCTACATAGCTAATGCTGGAAACAAAAGAGGAGAATGCTGTCCAGGAAGACTAAAACGGAACAATTCTGTATCTCTCTATGCACAGCAAGGATCCTCAAAGAAGAAAATACATGTTACATCAAATGACAGAAAAGAGATTTTAGGAGCACTCATGCAGCTAACACTTTTTGTTCAGACATTCTACCACTGATCACCAGGGAAGTGTTCCACAGAAGTTCCAAAGTCTCCATTTCTGTACATCACCTGCAGTGATTCACTAAAAGCAAATCTCAAATAGCCTCTAAGTCACACAGCAGTATATAAACTTACAGTCTTGAAGGTGGAGAAAAGAAGTGCTGTATAGGCAAGTATCTCATAATGTAAACAGATTGGGTACGATGAGCATCTTTTTCACAAGCCTCCTAGGTTGTGTTCTGTTTTCAATCTTCTTTAGTTTCATGGTTTGGTTGGGTTTTTTGTTTTGTTGTTGGTTTTGGTAGGGCTTTTTTCCATTTTTTATGTCATTTTATTTCTTTGTTTTTCTAAATACTGAACCTCCTCAGTTCTCCTGTTCTTCAAGCCGAGCACTGACAAAATCCGTCAAACAAGAACGAACCTGTCCCTGGACAAATTATTCTTGCAACTTTAGAGGTTGTATCCAGAAACTTTTCACTTTAGCTGAGTGAGTGATTCTGCCCCTGGGAAGGTGTGGTCATCGGCAGTCACATAATATTAGCATTCAACATATCCATGAGTGATCTCATCTTTCTACAACCCCAGGGTATCATTGTTTCTCCATTTTTCCAGCACTCTCCTCTGTTTGAATTAGCACTGCAGTCATTACCAATGTTAGCCAAGGATTTAAACTTTCAGAAATCTTGTACATGTAAGAATCACCGATACAGCCTCTATGGGAAAGCAGTCATGGAGGTTTTCTTTCTCAACACATCTTCATGTATATACAGCAGAGCTCAAACAGGCAAGTTGATAGAGTCTACGTCTGGTTCAACTGGTTTTGAAACTATGGACAAGCAGTCTTAGCCTTACTGAAGCAGCATATACTATGGAGTCCCTGTTACAAATTTGTTTTACTCAAACATCTGCACTGACGCATTGAAAACAAGTAGCAAATGCCCGACTAAGATCAAAGAAAAACTGGGATCTGACCTAGCAAATGCAAATTTTCAAAAATTAGAGCACGTACATGTGAGATATGCTCCCACAGCCACACCAGCTGAATGAATAGCTATATTCTTTCCTAAGGTAATGTGTCTTTTAAGCAGGTGTGAGTTTGGGATCTCTGAACTTACACTTTGTGCTGTTAAATTCTAAGTGATGTGTAACATTTGCTTTGGTGTTAGACCGTTTATGTCATAGAAACCCTTCAAGTTTGACTGCAACAAAAAGCAGAAAGACAGAAGATAATGGTTACTGCAGCATCAATAGTGTTGTTTTTATAGCTTTACTTATCCACATACTATAAAACTACAGAAATACCAAGGAGCTCCACATATCATGAGAGGCCCCATCACCACGTTTATGTGATACAGCACCACTGATATGGTTAAAAGAATGGTAAGATGCTCATCAACATAATGAAAAACATGCTAGATAGGAGGATTCTTCACTGGGTTGGAAAGTGTCTGGACAGTTTTGCTCAAAGAGTGGTGGTAAATGGCATCACATCCAGTTGGCGACCAGTCACTAGTGGTGTCCCTCAGGGCTTGGTGTTAGAGACAGTGTTGTTTAACATCTTCGTTGATGATCTGGGTCAGAGGATTAAGTGCACCCTCCATAAGTTCACAGTTAACACCAAGTTGGCTGGTAATGTTGATCTGCCGGAGGATAGGAACTGATCTGCAAAGGAATCTGGACAGGCTAGGTCAATGGGCTGTGGACAGAGGTATGAGGTTCAACAAGGCAAAGTGCCAGGTCCTGCACTTGGGCCACAACAACCCCATGCAATGCTCCAGGCTTGAAGAAGAGCAACTGGAAAGCTGCTCAGTGGAAAAGGACCTGGGGGGGGGGGGGTGGGGGGTGCTAATTGATGGCCACTGAACATGAGCCAGCTTGTGCCAAGCATCCAAGAAGTCTGGAGAAGACAAGGCTCAGGGGGGACCTTATTGCTCTGTACAACTACCTGAAAGGAGGTTATAGTGAGGTGGGTGTTGGTCTTTTCTCCCAAGTAACAAGTGATAAGACAAGAGGTAACAGCCTCAAGCTGTGCCAGGGGAGGTTTAGATTGGATATTAGGAAACATTTCTTCACTGAAAGGGTGCTCAGGCATTGGAACAGGCTGCTCAGGGCAATGGTGGAATCGCCGCTCCTGGAAGCGTTCAAAACCTGTGTAGATGAAGCCCTTAGTGACGTGGTTTAGTGGTGGACTTGGCAGTCCTGGGATAATGGTTGGACTTGATGATCTTATAGGTCTTTTCCAACCTAGTTAATTGTATGATTCTATGCTGATATATGTAGAACTCCTTCATTCAATTATTGTCCCAATCATAATATGCCCATATTGTGCTATCTAATGGGTTCACAATACAAAGATGTTATATATGTGAATACTGAAAAAATAACACCTTTGGATTCAAAATATCAATGGGGGCTCCCTTAAGTTACTTTATTAGTAGCAAATGGTCATGTGTTCTTGCATGTTTCTCAACTAAGAACTGGGCCATGGTTGGATCTGAATTTCAATTCCACTTGTGTATGTGGTAGAGCTTTTACAACTGTTCCACACACTGCCTGGAATACTGTGATTTGGTTCGTTAAAAGCATATATTCTAGTTTGGACAGGAATTTGAAACCAGTTCCCAGAGATGTGAAACTAATACTGAAAAGCCCTGCAGGAAGCTCAGTTTTACACATGTATCTATAGGGATGTGTGTCTTGTATTTTATTATACTTATATATACTGCTGAAATTTATTAGCCCTCTGATGTCCTTTATCAGACTTAACCTGATTTCAACATGTTCAACATTGAGTGGATTCCTGAAATCCAACCTGTGGACAATTCTTGCCAGGTTTGTTTTTACTATTCCCAGTGTAGCATATAAGTAAAAGGAAGAGGAGGATAAAGACTAGGACATCTGAAAAACACCTGTTAAAACTTGCTGTGCTGCCATTTGCATGAATACATTTTAAACCTAGTTGTATCACTGGAAAACACAAACTGAAGCTTTATTGCTGCTAAGTTGTGAAGGCAGTCATACAGAAACTGTGAGATGCCTTGCTAAAAGCTCTCATTTCCCCAAAGTTTCTGCAAATATGAAAAGCAATTTACTTTCCTGAAGTGACAAAGACTAAATGCAAACTAAAGGAAAGCATACAGAAAAACTTAAATGCCTTTGACAAAGGATAAATTTCTCTGAGTTTGAGAGTTAACTCACCTACAAAAAATGAAGCATGACAGCTGACCATTCCTATTCTTATTTTAGGGGTTAAACCGATGTACCACAACTGATCTGCACGAACCTAAATACTTTGCCTGTAGAGACAATGAAAAAACCCCACCAAATTTAGTCAAGCAACAGTCCCACAGGATATACTAATTTTCTTCCCTATAAACTTTATAATACTTTAAAACAAAAGAGGCAAGGAACAGCGAAGTCCCTTAGTTTTCTCAGATAACATCTTCGATGGACTTCTTAGCGATAGATGTCATTGCCACTTGCTGATTGATCTCTACTAGGAGACTTGCCAAGCATGTATCAAAGACAGAGTTTTTTAAACTCAGAAATAACACCAGGGCATAATGCTTATTCTTGAGGGCTAGTTCTTAAGAACAAATGCAGCATACACCAAGCAATTTTACTATGCCACAAATTCTTTCCAAGGTCTCAAAAGTCAACAAGACCAAAAAAACCCAGTTAAACCCAATAATTCATATTGGCCAAGTAGAGCCGAATGAAAAGCAAGCAGGCAGCAATTCTCCCCTTTCTTTTGTATACTAGTACTATATGCAAAATACTTGACAGTATTGATTTTTGTCTTAAATATAAGTTTTGCAACAAGTAAATTAGACAGCAATTAGACTGGCATTATATACCAGTGGTGGGAGGAACAGCCCCTTCCGCAACACCATCTTCCACAGGCTTTGTAATTCAGAGAAAAGCAGGCTCAGAACCGCGTCAACAAGGCCTGCTGGATGGGGAAAATGAGGTTGCCCTTCAGATCTGAACTCTGTAAAACAGCCAGCAGAAGAGCTCCAATGAGCTCCTACATAAAGTCCAGATGGTTTTAAAGCCTGCAGATTGAACTTTAGAAGGATAAATATTCTCAAGTATTGTTTAGGAGAGAGATTGCATGGGCTAAAATTTTGCCAGGGAGCACACTAAAAATCTAAAAGCATGGGATGAATATCCAGTGTCTGAGTCAGCCACATCTTGGGCCCATTTAATTTGCAAGGATAGCTGTAAGCATTGTTTTCCAGATGCAATTGGATATCGGCGCCTGGCTCCTCAGCACAGGGGAGGAAGCTGGTGTTGGAGAACCAGCAGTGCGGGGAGTTCAGTGACAGCAGCCCAGCAGAATACTAACAGGCCCCTCAGGGAATTGTACAGAGTCATCAGTACTAAGATCCTGAGGTTCACAGGATCCATGAAGTTTCAGGGGAAATGGAAAAAAAGAAAAGTATTTCTTTAGAGAAACCCAACGCAGTTCAAGGGACGATACATATCCATACACCCATTTTCAAGAGAAAACGACTTCTTGGGTATGGCTGCTACCCTGTTCTTGCCTGAGTTATATATTCTGAGATGCACAAGGCACCCAACAGGTTTTCTCAGGTTAAAACAGAGCTTGTTTTTCTTGTGCAGAAAGTGAAGGGCGTATAGGGGATGTACAAGTACCTCGCACAGAACAAATACCATCTCTCTCTCAGAGCCATGAAGATGGAAAGAAGGTAAGTAAGACAGGTTACTGAAGTAAAAACAGAGCTTTTGAGAAGTCACCTGTGCAACCCCCTAAAAACTGAGACAGCCTAATGCCACCTAAAGTTGTAAACTTATGTCCTCCTATCTGTATTACAAGGTTATTTGAATAGGTGCTTCACAAGAACTTAGGACTTATCACCTCCAAGAAAAGCCTCAAGGATACTCCTGGTTAGCTGGGCAGTAGAGAAGAGCCTCTATCTATTTTCCTATGAAGTATCTACCTATGCCCCTTCAGATGTGATGAGTGAGTATATAAAATTGGTATATTTCTAATTAGCCCTTAGGATCCAAAAGCATTTCTGAGGCACAGCTGCTTATTTTATAACAAAAAAAAAAATTAAATAAATCCTGAAATTTCATTAGTTACCACAGTATCAACAGTAAGACTGCGAAAGCACTTGAAGTGTATTCTGATGTGTGCATTAGCCACAAGCAGTCAGCTAAAGTCCAACTGGGGAATCTTATGGTTAGTGAATACAGCACTGAAAGCGCACAGAGTGGTTTTCAAATTGAACCCTTCTCTGACCTGCAAGAAAGTGAATCTGTAAGTCATTGAGAGAAAGAAACAAAGATAGACACAGGGAAAGGAATGAATTAAATACAAAATTCCCAGGATACCACGTTTAGTCATTCTTTCAACTATTAACACACTTTGGAAAGAATTAGTACCCTTACTCATGGCAGAGAAATAGCTTTGTAGTTACTGCCTTTCTCCAGAATAACAGCTCACTGGAGTCTCAGAAAAAAGGAAGTACATCTCAGATCTTAAGCTATTGCTTTACTAGAAGAAAAAATAATTATCAAGATCAACTGTGAAGTATTACAGGGACTGCACTGTAGTAGGGACTGAACCACTGCACTGCTGAATCTTACTAGGTCTATCAAGAGGTACAAAAGTTGCACATAAGACAAAGGTCAAAGTAAAATTCTTTCATATTCATGTTGATTTTAGAATGGGAAATTCTAAAGCCAAGGAATAACCAGACTGGAAGTTTTACCCAGGAAAAACACACACACACACGCGCAAAATCAATGAGAGACTGTGGGGGAACGTTGTGGTTTACCATTTATCTGGCAGTAGTACTTAGTTGCCACAAGGGATCACAGCCATGCAGCCTTGGGTAAGACAGTACTTGTCATCACAGGTTACTACAGTAACTACACTCTTGAGAGTCACCAGACTCTCTAAACTCAGTGGAGAGAGGGGTTTTGCCATCGTTCTTACTGCTGTCTCCTGAATAAAGAGAGAGATTTTGCCTGTGGAAAACAGAAGTATCCATACTAGTTGAGATTTTTTTTTCTCTTTTGGTCCTTTTCAAAGGGATATAAACAGGGGGTTTTCTCTCCCTCTCTTTCAAAAAGAAAACCCCAACAGGATTTAGTACTGAATTTAGTGACTAGAGCTGTACCTCAGTTCTAGTCTTACACCATTTCAAATATGAGTAATACTAGAGCTGCCATTCTATTAATGTATTTTCCTTTACATCTCTTAAACCTGACCACTGGGAAGCATCTCTCAACCCATCCAGAAGTATGGAACTCATTGCTTAATACCGCAAAGCTGTTTATATAGGTTTATATAATCTCTGTATCTGCTCAGCTGCTGTTAGGCTGCCAACAAAGAGAGTCATACTGATTTTGTGAGGATTTTTGCAATCACAGAAGAAACAGGATGTATACAATCCATTCACTAAAACTTTCATATGAAAAAATAGTTATTTTGACCCCCCTCAAAAGCTATTTAAAAAAAGCCAGAATAGTAGTGACATCTGAAATGAAAACTCATAGCCATATTAGCTGCTCCCAGCCTTTACTTTTCATTCAATAGGTGGAGTCTCTCCTATCTAAACAACTAATTCATTTATTGGTACTGAATTATAAAAGCATCATTGCATGAGATACAAAGACAAGGATAAATCAAAAGAACATGTGTATACATTACATTCAGGCCACCATAATAAAAAATACGCATTCTCTTTTCTAGTTTGCCTGTTTACTCAGCTAAATGTTTTAGAAAATGCTGACAGTTCTCCTTACCCACTTCCCTTCTTTCTCTTTTTGGTGGCTTACCACAGATGACTATCATTTGACCTATAATTAAACTGTTTGATGATGTGCTGCCATAAAATTATTCAGCTATATTATATGATGCAAGTACTTTTGTGTTTTTCACAACCTCTAATCCAACACATTTCTGCTTCTTGTTAAGGAAAGATATAAGTGGTTCTCCTAAGAATGTACTTATTTTTTCAATATGAAACCAAGTCTTATTTGCAGTTCAAGGCTGTAAAGATCGTAAACACAAGCACAGGAAAATAGCATCTACCAGAAACATGAGATCTAAGTCTTAAATATAGGTGATAGTGCGTCCCAAATACATACACCTTTATCAGTGTCTATTTTGCACTGTTACTTTACAATCTGTGTTTAGTAAATGCACAGAAAATCAGTATTAACATACAGAAAGATCAGAGAGCTTGAAACAATTAGCTATGATGGGTCCTTTAAATCCACTTACTTCAATGTTAAATTTAAATGACAGAAACATAACCAAAATGGGATGCCCGCTTACTGTCAGTAAATACAATGTAAAACTCAATCCAGCTCCTGTTGAAGTTAGCGGATGATTTGCCTTTCATTTCATGGGGACTAGAAGGAAAAGCAAGCAGGCTTGTCAATGCTTCCAGTTCTACTAATTCCTTCAGGTTTGTTCTGAACAACGTTAGTAAAATTCCTGTAAATATCTGTCTGGATAGTCTTGTTATAGTTAAAATTGTGTTTATTATGTTAAGATTATATCAAGTAAGTGAACTATGCTGTATAAAAAGGTCCCCACATTGAACACACAGAGCATTAAACTATTTGTTTTGTATTGTCATATAATTATACTGGTATAGCAATTCTGGCAAATACACTTTTATGGACAAGACCTCAGAATCATATTGAGACCAAAATGAAAGAGGTTAGTCTAAAACTGAAAGAACAGTTTTGCCCCAGACGCCATATGAAGTTTGACCAAACCAGCTAAATATGCCAATGCAGCAGTTACTGACAAAAAAGTCATAATAGAAAGCCATAATGACTCAACAAACCAGAAGTTCTTTGAAAATAAACAGCACAACAATTATTAGCTGACACTAGCACAGCAGTTTATTATTCCTAGTACAAAGGATTTGATTTTCACACAAGTTCCAGCTGAAGAATAAGAATGGAAGTGGAAGAAAGTACCTTGAAACCTGCTCTGGCTTTGGGCAAAAAAAAAAAAATCTTATGGAACAGAGTATAGTATAATAGATCAATTACATTTCAGAAGAAATTCTGCTGGTCTATAAGTAAACTCATATGTGTGACTTCCTAGCCGGTATCTTGGAGCGTCTGTGTCACTGCAGTAGTGCCTCTGAAAGAAAAGCCAAGGTGCAAAAGGAACAGAAGCCGATAATTAATTTACAAAGCTTATCTGACTTCTCAAGTTTAATATTCAAAAACGGAAAAAAAATTATCTTTGCGCAGAAATGCTTTACCGTTTTGTGGCTTTCACTATCCTTGTAAATACACATACATATTTAATCAAGACCAAGGACTTCAGTCTGCGCTCTTGAAAATCAGGATCAATACTCTGAAAAGCTGCCACATGGAGTGAGCTAAAATCAAGATTGAAGAGCCTAAATGCTTTGAAAATTTTTCCTCAGACTGTTAGTATCCTGTCAAATATTGTTTAGCTTTCTGCTATCCCTTACTTGTACTGTAACAGTACAAGGGGCAAGTCCACTGGAATGAAATTTTAAACCCAAATAAAAAATCTAAAATAATAGGCACTGGATTAAGGCACACAGTGTTCTACTGCTATTTCTCTTCTAATGGTGGTACACTTACTACTTAAGATTCGTAAGCAGATAGCTTTGGTATTAGTTATCAGTAAAGAAACCCCCCAAAGCATTTTCAGGAATAACAACAAAAAATTCCTGGGCAGATGCTCAACTTCCTTCTCTTGAGTCAGACAAACAAATCTGCTTGTCCTCTCCTGACTTCAGATTTCTACACAACAAATGCAAAAACTTACTTACAAACTTACTGAATTACCATAGTTGTTCAGGAATTAGACAGTTTAGCTATTTAGTGGTCTGGTGATCTATTTTGCCATCAGGCTCAGTGAATGCCTTCATTTTGTCCCATCTTCTGCTTGTCATATAAATAGGCCTTCTGTCTACCAAGTAGCATTAGATTTACCATGTGATGCTGATGCCTAGTTTACTGCACTCATAACCTCTCTTTCACAATGACCTCACGGTAATAACAGCTTTTGTTTTCACATAAGATAAGCTGACATAAAATGATTCTAGCAAAGTATTTGTTATATTTATTTATATATATATATAATGAAAATTACATGTGGAATGTTTTTAAGGAGTTCAGTTACAGAAGTCTTGGAATTACCCATTGTGCATTTGGGGTTTTTGTTGGTTTTTGTTTTTGAGGGGAGAGCACATTGGTAAATTAGTACTGACAAAACCTTTGATGAATGTTTAATCAGATAATACACATTCAGACTTATAATGCCTCTTTCTTAAACCAGGGGAAAGTGAACTAGGATTTTCAAGATAAGAGTGTGACAAGCTACATGAAGATGGCCATTTTACATGCTAATATCGTGCACTTCTCCAGCCTTAAATACACCTAATTCTTTGTCCTTCTCTTTCCCTTCACCATTCCTATCTGCTTCACCTCTATTTTCTGTGAGATACCGTAAGTACTATGGGACATACATATTCTTGGGGTACATAGCCAACTATTTTAAACAGAAATCACACAATTTCCTTTTATTGAAAACTTCACGTGCTTTGTGGAGAGTTGCCAGAGTTGCTACCAGTTTCTTTCAGCTTTCCCAGCATTTTGTAAATTCAAGCCATCAGCTAGAGTACTCCAGCACTAATGAGAATGGTCCATTCAGAGTCTGACTTCAAGTCAATATTGTTCTTCCTGTTCTAGCTCAGTTCAGTTAGCCAAGAAGTTAGGTGACCTCATACATATTAAATGAAGTTATTAAGCCCGGCTCCACACAAAACTGTGCAAAATATCACCTGTCACAAGTCCTATGTACTCAAAATATTTCAGAAATCTGTTCATTCACACCCATATGGTTCCTTGCTGACCTACTGCCATAAGTAGGTAGAGACTGATTAAGTTTCTAATTTTCACAGCACCCAAAATGCCAAGAAATTTCAGTACTCTGACAAATCAATAAAAGTGATTTTGCAATTCCCTTCCCTGTATTCCTTGAACAACGTTTGTCTTACTCTACTGGGATGATCAAAGTCTACACACAGATTCCTTCTCTCCTATATATACACGTTAGAAACACCAAATCACCTCCAAGAACAAATTTAGAACATGAAGTAGGAAATAATCTCATTTGATTAGAAGGCCTTGCTAGACCACTTCTATGCGATCCTTTTTAGTATATTTCAGCTTATGTCTAGTAACATTTCACAATAATCAACATGCTTACATATGTAGCAGGCTGAACAAGCAATTGTGACCTCCAGATAGTGCAGTGATATTGTATAATGCATCAATTCCTTGCTTAGTCTGACAAATATGAGTTACTGACACCTTAGATTTCCTTTAAGAAAATGAAGAGGGTGAAACAAGTTGAAGCTCGTTTTACCTGCAAGATAACCTAATGACTCATTTAAAACTTCTTTCTAAGGCATTCCATAAATCTAGTGTTGGTGGTCCAAGATTTATCATATCAAGTTTTTAAACTTGTATCTTCCCTGCCTCTGAAAGTCTGATGTCATTTTGCATGAATTCCACACAAAGTAGTATTATTAACTGCCTTTTCCTTATATTGAGAGATTACTTCCTAAGTCTTTTGAGTTCCCAGGACACACACTGACACAATGCAGCATTACATCAATATACAGGAAAGTAGAGATGAAAAATGCATTTCTGCATATTGAATGAAATCCAGTCCATCTTCATTTTACCAGTCTTTTGAGGTTCATGTACATTCAGAGTCAGGAAGACATATCATTGACAACATAACCCTGATTTCAATTATGCAACTAGGATTGATTTAGAGAGAAGTGACCTTAATGAATACTTTATTGCTAGTGCCTTTTCTTTATCAAAGATCTCGTCAATGATTTTACTAAATGCTTCCTCCCTTCAAAGGGGACGTTGTGTACAACATGCATTGTCATAGTCTAACACTAAAAGTTTTCACATAAAATCATCCAACTTTTATAACAGAAGTTACTTCAAAGTATATGATGCGAAAACTCAGAAAAGTTTTGGAGGGAAGAGGAGAGAGGAAGAGAAAGAAAGTGAGAGGGGGTGAGAAGGAAAGAGACTACTTCTCATTCAGGAAACCATGATTCCTGAATACAAGTGAAATAGCAGGTAGGGAAAGTCCCTTCAAAATTTTTAATGCGATGCATCATTTGAATGGAACAACCAACTATTACTGAAGTCACTAAAGTTGCTTCAGGCAGAATCTCCTGCATGCAAAAGGATTTTCCCTCCTCTCTTCCAGATCACAAAGGGCAAGGGACGATGCTCACTGGAGTAAATATAACTTTTTCCCTGCTTTTCCAGTGCACAAGCCGGCAGACTTGCCAAGGAGCTCAGTGTTCACTCCTTTGCCATCATTTCCATAAATCCAAAGAAAATGTGAAATTGCAGTAAATGAAATAACCAAGTTCCAGTATGTGCAAAATATTTAATATAAAGTATAATCAGACTACATGATGGACCATACCTTGAAGTTTGTGCTCTCATTAAGCTTTGCAATTTCTAAGGTAAAGTTGAAGTGACTTAAGGATAACTCAGCATGAACAAGGACTTTAAGGATTAAACTTAACATAATAATACAGTATCTTACAATGCATACCATTTATTTTCTTATGAAGGATTTCAGGGTATATGCATTCACGCAATTTAGAAATCTACACGATTGGGAATTTTCTGGTCATGTTATTTCAGTTGGAAATACCAGGCGAGTCTGAAGGGTTTTCATGTACCAGGTAGAATTTCTATCTAGAGTGAGTAATTCCCAAGACCATAAGATAAGTCAGTCATTAGTGCACTCATCTACACTGTGAGAGATGTGGCTTTACTTGGCTGAATGCATTGGCCAATGAGCTCTTTATGGATAGATCCCACATTTTCTCTTCCTTCAGAATTTTTTCAGAAATTCCTTCTTACACACAGATATTCAGACAATTCAGATGCCAAAACTTGAAGCTTAATTTGGATAGAAGTCTCCTCTGCACTCTGGTGCCACTCTAAAACACTGTACAGCACCACCACCTTGGAACAGCAAAGCCTCATGCAATCTCACTTTCAGAAACCTAATTCAAGGCAGGACACACAAGATTAAGGAATCTCAAATCTTTGGCACATCATGCATTTGGTCTAACAAATCTCCACAGCTCTAGAAACCCACCTGGAACAACAGGGACGCAAGTTTTTCTTTCTCCTTCCACCTAGCAGATCAATGCCCACTTATATCTCCTCAAGGTTGAGGCCAGAAATTCATCACTTTCCTAGCTTTTTCGTCATCCTTTAAAAGGAAAACTAAGAGAGATCTTTGGGTTCCTTTTGTCTGTCAGATGGTGGCTAGGTGGGCTAAGACATTTTGCTTTTAATACTTGTCCCATGGTTTTAAACTCAATTTTGATACAACTTTAGGTTCATGACTCTCAGAATTTCTGCTTCAGGGCTGTCAGCAGGTAAGAGGGAAATACTGATGCATTTTAAAAAAATATTTTTACCTGGTTTATGTATTCAAGCTTATCTTTTAAACAGAAAATAAATACCAACATATACAGGTATTTCTAATGAAAATAGAGAACTATGTATTCATCACATGAATCTAGATGCTGGCTGTACAAATATACATCTATATTATCAATGTTCAATTTGGCCCTTAATTGTATCATAAAAAGTCAGTGTAAAATAGGCAAGAATTTTGCCTGGGAAATGAACTGAAAACTCAGGTATCGAAGGGTCTTTGCAATCCAGCAGTCAAACACTGAATGAAATAAAAATATTAACATGTTTGGTTTTTTGTTGTTATGGTTTCTTTTTTTCTAGCAGGTTCTCTCTTCTTCTCTTTTTATTTTTGTGGAACTGTGTTTAACTAAAGCTGTTTGTCAAACATTATTGACAAACCAACTAACACACGTATTCATAGTTCCAGCTTTAAATTGTAGCTTTATTTATAAACATTTCCCATATCTTTCAGAGCACTTAAAAGGCTCTCTCTGGTGGTTGATTTCCCCACCATATATGTTTTCCTTTTTTCCCATGTTACTGTATTGTAATAAAAATATCTATTATCTGTATTCCATGAAAACTGGAGTTCAACTGGAAACATAAAAAACCCAAAGCATTTATTATGTATTTAAATCTCTCTTATGCTAAGCAGAAGGGGAAATGTAAAATTCATACAGTGAAATAGTATTTTGCTGCAAATAAAACAAAGACTTTTGCTAGGTAAAGCTCCAATCTTGAAGAAAATATCTTTACATGCAGCTTATGGCACTATTAGAAAATTTGTTTCAAGGCTAAATCCTTATAAGTTAAATGTGAACAAGCAAGTATTCTTAGTGGACAGCAATGGACAGGATAACTTTAGTTCTATTTCTATATGCTGCTGTCTTGCTGAATGACCTAACTTCACAGTTGTTTCAATTCCACATCTCAATTTTGCCTTTGCAATATGAAACTTGAAATGTGGACTACTTCTATAAGATACTACAACATTTATGCATACATAAATATACATCAATATACCAGATAAGGTATTTTGTAAGCATTTAAGTAAAAAAGTAGCTTTGTTATTATTACTTGTTATCTTAACATCTGTGCATACATATGAAATGGATCTCCCATAGGAAGAAGGAAAAAAAACCAACCCAAACGCAACAAACCACCTTTCTGCATAAAACAAACTTCTACATCCACATGACTCTTGTGATTAGTCTGGCAGAGGTATGCAATGGAAAGAGACATTCACATCATCAGAAAAGCCTTGCACAATGTAGCAGCAAAAAGAATTTCTACTCTTTGTTGTATGAAGTGCCAAAACCCAGTAAGGTAAGTCAGTTTATGTCCCATTTCTCATCCAACTCCAATGTAATTTGTCTGAAGCACAGAAATTTAGTGGACAATAACTTACATAAAAAGCATTTTCACCAAGACATCCAGGTTATTAACTTCTTTAAAATCAGAGGGGATGCCTCAAGAACAAGTTTTGCAGATCAATATAAATTTGCAGACTGCTTGTTATACTTGTCAGTCATTTTTGCCTCATTGGAAGAACAACTTCTGAAACTCTAGCTTTAACATTTACAGGTATGCTACACTCACAGAGTTCACATCCTGGAACCCCCTTTGATACTGAAGAACCTGTAACTTACATAAAGTAAACAGGATTAAGACTTGCAACTGAATGAGATTCTTCTAGAAAAGGCAGTATGTACGGTGCCTAGTTTTCAGAAGATTTAATCACTTGCAATTCTGGTAGATTGTTTCAGTCTTTATACAGATAAGAACCTGTATTTTAAAAGAACTGCACTGAAAACAGAAACAACAACAGATGGCATAAAAAAGATATGATCTCTATTTAAACCTACCACCTTAAGGAACTACCAACCAAATTATTTTCCATTAAGTCAGGCAAGTTTAGCAAGTAACAACTGAACTTTAATCATTTCCTTTTGCCTAAGACATCTCTGTCTTATGTGGTTTTAAGAAGTTAAATGGCAGCAAGCTAACCTTAACTGTTCCTTGTTTAGCTTGCACCATTTAAATAAATAACACATCTGTTTTTACAGATATAACATCTTTACGTTCTCCCCCACCCCCACACTGGGAGGAAGAAGGGCATTTGTCTACTAATTTTGCTCTGTACATGGGAAATGTTATTCATCATGTAGAGCATGGATGCAATTAAGTAACCACATTGGGAGCTGCTGTTCTGTTTCTTAAACAACAAAGTTAACTTGAGTAGACTTTGTCTTTATCAGTGGGATGGTTCCTTCAACCAAGCTGGCAAAGTTCAGATGAAATGCTGTGCCTGTAATTCGTACAGTGACAGCTAGATTGAGACAAATGAGAGAATCCAAAAGACCACAAGAAGGAGAAGCACTTGACAAAACAGGACTTAATAAGTGAAATTCCGTGACCTGGGCATCTTAATTCTATGAAGAAAAGATTGAGGAGACATCATCACAACTGCATATACATTTGAAGATGGATATTAAGATGGCAGCTGTCCAACTTTGCCACATCTGCATGGCAGGACATGACAGGGTTGTACAATGTGGGGTTAATGGGATTAACTTACAGAAAAGGAATGTTTGGTTTGTTAAGTCATATGAAAACTTGCTAAGTATAAAGAAAGATAAACACTAAAACAAGTTACCTAATAAAGAGGTGGAATTCTAGGTTTATTGGAATATTATTGAATTATTATTATATTTCTATAAAAATAATAATATTATAACAATTATAATTATTATTGACATTATTGGAATTTTTATAAAACAGGATAAATAGCATCTCTGAGGAATAAGGTATATGTATACTTAATGCTCAGTGAAAGCAGAAGACAGGAGGAGTCAAGATGATGCCTCTAGGTATTATTTCCTTCAAAGGGTTATTTTTTCCTTTTCCTTGGTGCACCTGGTGGTTTCGGGGTTTTTTTGTAGAGTTCAGGATTTTAAAATTACCAACCATGACTAAATTAAATTTCCCTCTTAGAATAGGAAAGCAATACTGATGTCCCCAGGCCATTTATTTTTTCTTCTCAGAAGTAAATTAATTTGTCTACAAACTAAAGTAAATATAAAATTGGTCGTTGAAGAAATCCAACACTTGTTCGTAAGACCCTTGGCAGAACAAAGCAGACTCTTTAGTCTTATTGTGAAGTTAAAACTCATTGAAATCTTATATACAAGCTTTACTCAAATTATATGCGTAGACTTTGTTGCTTTTGATACTATTCTTTCAAAATAACTGCTTTTTTTCTCATTCAACTGAATGGTTCTTCCCTAGAGACTTTCTTTTAAAACTGTCTAACCCTTGAAATAGCTGCTAATTCTATAGACTTCCAGGATATCAAGACATTACCTTCAATTAAATTATTTTTTTTAAAGCTAAGTTCTCTAGTCACAACAAAAATGGGGTGCAAACTGACCATAAACAATCACTTGTCCCCACTGTGTCCCTCTCAACCTCAGAAGTCAGTCATAGAATCATAGAATAGCTAGGGTTGGAAAGGACCTTAAGACCATCTAGTTCCAACCCCCCTGCCATGGCAGGGACACCTCACACTAAACCATGCCACTCAAGACTATGTCCAACATGGCCTTGAACACTGCCAGGGATGGAGCATTCACAGCTTCCCTGGGCAACCCATTCCAGTGCCTCACCACCCTTACAGGAAAGAATTTCTTCCTCATATCCAATCTAAACTTCCCCCGTTTAAATTTGAACCCATTACCCCTTGTCCTTTTACTACAGTTCCTCATGAAGAGTCCCTCCCCAGCATCCCTATAGGCCCCCTTGAGATACTGGAAGGCTGCTATGAGGTCTCCACGCAGCCTTTTCTTCTCCAGGCTGAACAGCCCCAACTTTCCCATCCTATCTTCATACGGGAGGTGCTCCAGCCCCCTGATCATCCTCGTGGCTCTCCTTTGGACTTGTTCCAACAGTTCCATGTCCTTTTTATGTTGATGACACCAGAACTGCACACAATACTCTAAGCGAGGTCTCACAAGAGCAGAGTAGAGGTACATGGACAACATTCTAGGTCAATGTTTGTACAAAGTGTTTCAGGGATTATTTCAAAGATTTCATTCTAAGCAAAGTCAAAACCCAGCAAAAAGAAAAAAATAATTATAATCATCAAGACAAAAAAACCCTGATTCCAAGTTCTTTAATAAGAAACCAATTCTTCAAATATAGGAGCACTAGTACAGAGAAAGAATAAGAGAAGATATGGCCAACAGGTGGAAAAGTAATCCATGCTATAGAGGAAAGAACATTTCTCAACATACGTCAAGAAAGCGGAAGGATAAAGGTTTTGAAGTACATGTGCTGTGAAACTTGTGTGCAGTGTTCAGAAGAACATGTACAGAACAATATGAGATAGAGGAGGCTATCTCACCAACTAATCTATTTTTTGTTTTGCTCTGATTTCCCAGGAGTTTCATTGCAATTCTAAAATCCCTCAGTTGTGTAAATCCTGCTCTGTACTTAAAATAGTTCTGTCATGTTTTGTGGCCTGGAGGCATTGATACCTATTCTCAACTTTAATTCTCTTTCAATGCTGATTTTGCCAAGAATATATGCCAGCACTTTAGAAAACTGTTAAACAAATGACTTCAGGGGAAGTTACTTCTTAAAACACAGTGCTTGGCCTCAGGTAATCACAAGGTGCTGCAGCTGTCATGGCTACAGACTATTAAGGATATAACACTGGATCAACTGTTTTCGTTCTTGGAGAAGCTCCAAAAGGTGGTATTAGGCAATAGCTCTTCTACCTAGAAAACTCATATGCTGGATAATGCGGAGTCCTCCAGTCCTCTTTGATCCAGTGAGTATATAAAGTCACTGTGGTGCTGTGGTGAAGTACCAGCGTAAAAACCCCCAACCCTTCACCTCCAATTTCAGCTGAATATTGCACTGCTCGGCTTCTGTCTCAGAGAGTGCTGTTTGCGCAGACAGGCTGTGCGATTTTAAACAGCTGGTCCATGTCACTGTAAATTCATTGTATTTCAGTGGCAGGTAAAAGGAATGGTGTTCTTCAATCTAATTGTATGTACAAGTGATACACTATAGTTTTCTAAAGACACTAATGAGAGGTTTTTAAAGTATTCTAAGAACCTTCTTGAGCAAATAGGAAAAAGGTACTGTAAATGTAATTATTAATTTTGCATATTCTATATCCTTACAATACCCTTGCCACGAGTTTGAAATAAGCAGAGGAATACTGTGCAAAGTCACATAGCCACCATAAAATTTTTGAAAAGGCATTCTCAGAGTCCCACATTGTACGACGGGATTCCCAGTGTCAATGGTTTGTAGCCAATGTACAATTTAAGGAGGAAAATCAGGCAACACTTCTTCTATTAAACACTCTAGTTCTGCTCAACTTTGCTGAGCTAAATTATTAAAGCCTGTTAGAGAAGACGGATTTGCCTCCTGGATGATAGCCTTGCGCAAGTAAACAGTGTATTTCAAATACACTGTAAACCTGCTAAGATATTAGCAAAAACTCCCCAAACCAAAACTTGCTTTGCAAATTTTCAAACTCACAGCTGCTAAATTATGACCCACCAGTATTTTATGGTATAATCACATATTTAGATGTTCAGAAAATATTAAAATTTATGTAAGTTAGGAAGACTGAGAAAAAAACAGAATATGTCACAGTTAATTTTTCTCCTCTGCTCCAGTCCGATGAGTTTAATGGCATTAGTTTGTATTTAATCCATACTAATAGAGAAGAAAGTAGTTTACATTCTGAGGGAGACATGGATTGGATTAACTCACTTAACAAAAGAAAACACAGTCCTAAAATTGCTGATGTTTTGTCTGTTGAACTATTATATACTGTCTTTATGGATCAGCAGAAAATTAAAACAAGAAAAAAACCTAATTCCTGCTTCCATGAGGATGTATTACAAACTATTGTTAGTTTCTTTTCTGAGCTGAAATGAGAGTGGAGGAGAGTCTGCAGAAATAAACTGGTGCACTTTTAATAACACATATATACTAAAAGAAAAGGATGCTTTTTAATGACATGTTAACCTGTGCATCAGAATTCAACACAAATAAGATAGTTAACTCCTAAGAAGTGTTAATAGGCAGAAAAAAAATCTTGGACCCCACAATCATCCCACCTAAAGAAGGCCTCCGAACTAAGAGCATAATTCCCTATGGGCTCCCTATCATTCCTTACAGTCAAGAGGCACACTTTCTAATAGCTGAATAAACTCCTGGTAGTGCTTACTTGTCATTGATGACACAAGCAAGTTCCAGCTTAAGTACCTCAACCTAGGTAGGAAGTATCCTACATTCTACCTCATCTTCACCAACTATAGTTTAAATGACATATGACAAATGACATTTAAATGACAACATGCCTCATCTACACTAGAATTTGAAAATGTGCTAACTGGCATATCCCCATGGATGCATACTCCATAGAAAAAATTCCTTCCTTTCCCCCACTACACTTCTAATGTGCTCATGTCCTTGTACACGCAGAAGGCGAGAATAAGAAAGAGGAAAAAGAGCTCCAACAAATCTTTTCTAATTCCTAAGGAAGCTGTTCTTTTCCTGGAGATGTTAGGAACTTTTGGCTTCTTTGGGTTTTCACAGATTGCTGTATTTGGAGGAAAACAGAGCATTATCATCAGAGAATCACCATCTCAGGTCATCAAGCTGAGTCACAGCACATTATTAAATACTACTTCTCTAGAAATGAGGCATTAGGAAGAAAAGACATTGTATGATGCCATGCAAGTTTTCCTGACATGAGAACAGGCTTTTCATATTACCCACAAACGATAAAATCATAGGCAGTCATACAGGTTATTTCAAACCACTGTTGATAAAATCTTGACATATCATCATGTCTTTCTGCACCAGGACTAAGCCATAAAACAGAAGGTACATTCTATCATGGGAAAATCCCTATCTCAAAATTACTACTCTTGCCTCTGGTAGTCCTTTCATTTAGTGCCTGAATTTATTCAGGTGCATTTTGAGCAGAACTCTAATTTCTGCTCTTCTCCCATACAGAGAAGACAGCATTTACCTTAGTTTTTGCGAAGGCAAATTTTCACCAACTTCCCCCTCCCCAAACAACCCACATCCACTTTGGGCCCCCTGCCCCCCAACACACAAAACTGAACTGTTTAATATTTTTAGAGGTACTTTTAAATTAGTTAATAATTTTACTCTGCTGGTATTTCTTTTTGTTTTCTTTTTTAATAAAAATTCTCTAAAGAGGGGGTAGGAGATATCAATCTCAGTATCTTGTCCTCAATACTTCCATAAAGTAGGCAATTTATTGTATTTTTTGCATGGAACCTTTCTCTGTATTACATGTTTCTGTTGACTAAATCTCAAAGCTTCCCAGTTTTGTACTTCTTTTTTTTCATTAGAACACTACAGATCTTACATGGTAACATGAATTGGCCGAGTGAATTGAAAATTATCTCCCTATATATGACTACAACAAGGTCTTGACAGTATGGCAAGAGACTAGGATAGAGGTCTTCAAACTGCTGCTACCATGAAACAGTTAATGCAGCTGAGAATTTTACTATCTGTGTTATGAAAGTACAGAACGTAATACAACTTTGTGGTGTCCCACACCTGGCTGATGTTTGCAACCTTGATGAATCCATGAGAAAGCTGAGTAGATTTTGCAATGTTGCTATTAAAGCATGAAAGGACTGTCTGAATATTGTATTGAGACACCTCCCAAGTTTTGGCAAAATTTCTGATTTGTGTTTAGCAGTCATGTCCACATGACAGCCACTTAAGCAGTATAAGCATGAGGTTAGTATTTATGCTTTTACCTCCTAATTCTGACAGGCTCCAGCCCATGTTAACCTTTTAAAGTTCTCCCAAGATCTAGAGAGATACTGAATGCTAATCTCTCCCTTAATGTTCCATTTGATGTTCTTTTATGCTGACATTTCTTTGACATACACACTCGAGAGAGACTCTTACACTAATAGTCTATCATGGTAGTCCATAATTTTCTAGCGTACTCAAACTGTTTCAGTATTTCCCACTTGCTTTGTACCAGACTGACACGGCCATTTCAGGGGTTGAGCAAAGAGTCAAGAGAAAAGGAACACTTGCCAGCATGCCTTCCTTCGTGGCCATGCTGTTTACTGTAACTACAATATACCTGCTCTGAAGTTTAAAAGTGTTTCTCAAACAGCAAGTTCCAGCTCAGAAATCATTATCTGAATAGAGGAGAACAAAAGACAATATGACTATATACCATCTCTTGTCTTTAATAACCATTAGCTGTCTCACAACAAGATCAGATACTTTACCTTGAAATATCTATGATCTTCAGGTAAATCCTGAATAGGACACTCAGGGCACAGGTGCATTCTGAGCAGTTCTCTGTCCAAATGATCTCCCACTCTTTAACTGTAAAAACAGCGCATTGTACTATGATGCACTATTATGGATCTTCTATAGCATTTAATTCTCCCACATAGTAAAAGCGAATGGTCATGAAAAATTGCCTTCATATGACCAGACCATGAAGCAGAATGTACGCAGTTTTTATACTGAAGTTTTGCATCAAAAATTGTGTAAGCTTGTTGACAGACATCAATACTGACTATTCAGCTGTGGAAGACTGATGTAGGGACACAGATTTGCCTATCAGAAACTGTATTTACAAGTTATTTGAGTCACTACTTATTGAAGTTTCTAGTTACTCAAGACACTGACCACTAAGAGCTACACTTCAGCACATCAAAACCCGTATTGCCAGTAACAGAGAGATTAGATGGTTTAGGAAACAGAACCATAATCTTCAGAAAGTAGAGGAAAACACAGAGGCTATGCCTATAAGCTTGACAGCTGACATATGCCCAATCCACAGGACCCTTGACAAAATGCAGAATACACTGCAAAATCTTTCCATAGGGGTATGCCAATGTAGCAGTGGCAATGAAGCATATTTAGCACTGATATTGATGCCATGCAAGTCAACCAGTGGAACTGGACTGCACTAAACCAATAATTTGATTACATCATTGAGGACACAGATGGATGAGGACACGATGTTTAGTTTATCCCCTCTCTGGAGACTTCAAGTGCAAATGAGATCACTGATTACATCCAGACTAGAGACATTGAGGCACGAGTGCAGTGTAAACATCTGTAAGACTGAAAAGTTCCAGGCAAAAAAATTTCTACGTTTGAAACTGTAGGCTATCATCCAAAATCATATCTGGTAGGCAAATGAAGCAGGCTTCCAGGTGACCAGATGCATATCCTTTTAAGCGAGGTTTTACAAAGAGTATTTTTATGGTGTTTTGACTTCTTGTGTTTTGAAATATTCTGTTTTCAAAACTACAAATTTTTAATGAAGAAATCTTTAATATACAGGTATTTCATTCATAGACTCAGTATAGGAAGTCATTATCATTATGCACATTACAAGGAAGAGGAAGCAGAGAGAGATGAATCAATGAGGTAGCAACAATGCCAGGATCAGAACCAGGTCATCTATTTTGCTGACCAGGCCTCACTACCAGATGTGGAAATTGAAAGGATCAGAAATAAAGACTACAGTAACAAATAAGAACAGCTAACTGGAGGCTTAGGAAGAGCACAAACCGGTAAGTCAGAGACAACCTTTTACGCCTACATTTCCAATTGCATTTGTGTATGTGTATTGTTCAGGAATAAGGTATCCTTCTGTAGCACCTCTTAGGAGACCGATGGAGAGGAAAAGAATCCTACCTAAGAATCAGGTAACACCAAATCCCAAATACTATATTTGAATGAAAATTCAGGCACATGGTAACTGGCTACTAGCTTTGAAAAATATTGCCAAAGTATCTGAGCAAGCCTGAAACAAAGTAGAAGGAAAAGGTAGATAAGAGACCAGTATTACTTGAGATGCAGTACAGACTTGAGGAAAGAGGAAAACACTGCTCAGGGAGCAATAAGGGGCAGAAATTGCCTGAAAAATGTTCAGATTTTTTTAATCTGGTTTTGTTTAGGTCCAAAAACATAAAGCTTCTTTCTGCAAAATTGTCTTGCCCATATAGTTTAAAAGCCCCATTTTTTAAATAGCAACAGTAATTAACATTTGCCTAAGTCACTGAGATTTATGCAGCAAGAAGTTACCAAACAACTACAACCAGCTGCCTTCATTTACTGTTTCAGCCGCAACTTCCTTGAAGGAGAAAGTCAAAACAAAGCAGAAGCAGCGCAGAAAACCAGAACATTGGAAACAATCGATCCTTGTAGATTTTCTATTTGAGAGAGACATATTCAACTCAGTGCAGAAAATCAGATGATAATTATAATGCCTGCCACCTGGAACAGCACACTAACAAGAGCATGTTACTGACACTACAAAATTGGTTCATCACCACACCTCCACTTCTATTACTAATCAGATAAAGGTTGGTTTACAGACCTGGTAGCCAAATACAAGCAGATAAAATGGCATAACTTGATTTCTAAGTAAGCCTATTCTTGCAACATTCAAAGCAATGAGCCCTGTAGTTCACTTGAACTTGCCATTTCATCCATCTAGCCACATGTATTATAGCAGATGCCAGTGTTTCTGCTGACAACAGCAGGGCAATTTGGACAACTGATTTGATCAAGCACAGATCAGAAGGGAGAAACATTAAAATTAATAACATGTAAAAACAAGTTATAGAGATACAGAATATGATGTCTTATGTTGAAACATAACATAAAAATATAGTAAGTGGGATTTCTAACCAAAGAGAACTGAGCAATGTGTTTTTTTCAGTGATACAAAGCTCTTATTTGTTTCTAGCAATGAAATAGGAGGAGGGGAAAAAGGTTTTAATACTCTGACACATATAGTCATGCAAAAGGTGTTACTGAACTACATGCAAGTTTTGCCTATCCCAGACCATGGACACACAGAAAACAATGTAGGAAATTCCATATTCCACTGAGGATAAAACATTTCAGTACTGTTTTTTTCCCTTTCACTCCACCCCCTTCTGCAGTGGCAGCTGTTTGAAACTCACACAGTTGAAATCTTAAAGCAAATGTTAGCATGTTGAATTGTAATTCACAGAAAATGAGAAGGTGAAATACAACTTTATTCAGCTTGATTTTATCTATGTACGCGTATGTGCGCATGCATTCACTGACAGACACAGAATTCTGCAAAACTACAGTCCTACCACCACATCAAGCAGTACCTCTTCAGTGTCTGCCTTCCTTGGGACATCTCCAGCTTAAGACCCTGAGTGCCACAATTACACTGAGAAATTAGGGTCCTGTAAAAGCACCCATTCAGTAAAAAGGGTCTGTCAGCAGGGATTCAATTTCAGGATTTATCCCTGAGGCTGGTCTTCTTTTAAAGATAATGTTCTCTTTTCAATCTCAACTAATTCTTTAGGGTATATGGGGAGACTCTTCTTTCTGATAAGCATGCAAGTCTTCCAGGGCCTTCTAACAAATTATTTTATCTCTTGTACCACAAAAGGTATTGTATTAGAAATCTAAATGGCATTATACAGTATGTCTAATCAATCAGTGCTGTCTTTTTCCACTAGTCTAGTTGTCTAAATATTGAAAAAAATAAAAACTGTAAGGCTTTACTATAGTCTGCAGAAAAAAAGTTCAAGATAAATTTCTTCATAAACCATACGAATAGAATGTACTCTGAAAAGTATTATCTGCTTCAGTAATTTCAGAAATACGCTTCGTAGCACCCACCTGCAGAATTACAGGTATTTTTTTATTGCTTATATCTGTTTATTATTTATTGCCTTCTAGATAAACACAAAGAAATAAACAATTTCTCATTCTATCTCGATAAAAATAATGCAAATGTATCTTCAGCTCACTCAAGGAAAAATGAAGGTATTGAAAATGCTCAATGGATATATATTTGGTATGAGAAGTATAATGAAAACATTTCACGGACCTTTTATATTTCAGCGAGCAGTTACACCCATAAAAATATCAGCAAGTTTTAGGAAAAGCCGTCAGAGATTATCACACACAAAAAATAATAATAAAATAGTTGATTGAGTCCTTAAAAATCACAGGGTTCAATTCATTTAAAATATAGATATTTACTAATTAAGATTAAATAACAAGAAAGTTGTGACAGCTTCTCCTTTTGAATTTTAAAAATACATACTATCTCTGAAGTAGTAAACACTCTGTCAGCTGTTATCTTCTTCACAAAATATTCTAGTAGAGTCAACAGAATGCCTTCTAAGGTGAGATGCTGCTCAAGATGAGTACATGTAAATTATCTGATTCTCTGGATGTGAGGGAAAAGCCTCTGGAATGTTAATAGCAGCCTTTATAGGAAAATTTATTTATTTTCAATCTAAATATTTGGATGCAACTCAACAATACTTTTCTACTGTGTATGTCAAGAAATTATAAAGTTCATCAACACTTACATTCAACCCCCTTACTAAATAAACACAGTTCGAAAGACAGAGCTGTTGTTCCAGAAATTGATACAATGCCTCAGCTGTAGTTGACTTTTACAGGAATAAAATTATAAACAAGAGAATGTAACAGTTTTCAGAAGTCTTAAATGAAACAAAGATTCTTCCAAATGCTGATCTCACAGCTATGAAATTGTGTTAATGACAATGAATATTGTTCCGAGATTTAAAAAATATCCACGAAAGTTCAAAGCTTCCATTTAATCTTTAGCAAGCACTTTAAAATTCTGTTTTGCATTTCTAATCACATTGTCACCTTAACATATACTAAAAATCTGTATTTGTACATTCATTTGTATTTTTACACAATACGTTATTTCAGCACCTCATTTCATTACATTGATATTTGCGTCTACATACAGAAAAAATAAAAACATATTTTTACAAAACCCAAAACAATCTCCTGGCTTGAATTTGTCAATTGTATACTTCGCCTACTATCAGACTATTAGCAAGCACCGCTTATCCTCAGTCAGCAGTGTTCTAAAAAAAATCTAAACCTTCCAATACTTTGAATTTCTAATACTTCTACACAGTGGAATTGGGGGGGTGCTCTACCTGCCTTTTCTATCACAAAATTTTCAAACTGAAGGAATAAACAGAGATTGAGCCTGCTGCTTGCAATGTAAAAGCTGATTACTGTGAAAAACTCGAAAAGGAATTTATTCAGACTGAGAGCATTAAAAGCAATTCAAACTTTCTGGATTACATCATTGGAAGCAGTATGTAATTTGTTCCAACTGATGTCATTTGCTCACATAAAGCCATTATTTTACAAAGCACCTTCTTATATTTATACTTTCCTTCCTCCTAAAGCTCTGATCAGACTCACACCTGACACATGAAACAAGTGGAAAAGACAATGCAAAAGAATGAAATCTGACAGATATATTTTGCCCAAACCAAATTAATATTAATAAATAAAATGGTCCATCATATGTATTTTTAAGCATCCCCTTATAAGCAAAAAAGTGAAAAGAATTCTCCACATTCTGCTCATACAATGACCTTGGATAACTCAGATCTGTTCTTGTGGGATTTTCAACTCTTTTCCTGAATGGATGCAAGATGAGGTAATGCCATTCAAAAGGGTCTGAGCAGTGAAATGTTACATGCAGGACTCAAATATTCTGGCCCCAGTTCTAACCTTGTAATTATATTTAACTGGGTCAATGGAATTTCTCAACTTCCATTACTTGTGTCTTTGCTTCTAGGTTTAAAGTGTGCCAGTTCCATATAGATAATATACTAACAGACAGTAGTTCAAATTAACACTACAAAAACTGTAGGAAACACAGATTTGTGCTGCTCATCTACACCACGGCTGGTAACTGCAGTGTGATACCCTTTGTGCCTTGCTTACTGTATTATGGTAAGGGTAGGCCATTACTGCTTCACCACATCAGTAAGAGAGATGCACGACTGCAAGTAATGTTTTTAATTACAAAGTGATATTCTTTTTAAAAAGTGCTTTAAACAATAGAATCTGTCTGAAACACAGGATAATAACTTGTTTAAAATGATTCTGGGGTCAGTCAAAATGAAGCAACTTCGTTGCACCCCTTTAGACCTGAAGTTGTGAAAAAATATGTCCTATAGGAATTGACCTGTCGAAAAGAAAATCTTGCATTTTAAAATTAATAGAATAACAGTGGCACAATCAATGCAAGTGCTAATATAATACATGCAAAAGATAAGCATGTGTTAAGCAAAACAGAGTGGGTTTGGTGTCTACCTCAGACTATTTACCCCACAAATATATCACGCTAAGCTTCTAAAACCTCATAAAACTGAACTCTCTGTTAACAAAAATTCAAGAGGGTATAAACTTGTGCCATATTAATCATGATATCCAGAAACAACTTGCACAGAGCTATAGATATACATAGATATATAGCTAGATAAAACTTCCTACTCTGTTTTCTTTGCACAAAGCAATACAGATAAATCACCAGCTAACTAGTAGGAGGCTATACAATGCAGACTTTGGGGTTTGAAATAATTCCTGAATCTTCAGTTTACCTTTGGCAGAGATCTTTTAATTTTAAATGCATACTTCTTGGGTTTTTTTTTTTTTTTTTAAAAAGACAATCACCACAGAAAAACCCAAATAAATCCACACCAAACCACAAACAAGGCCAGAACAAATTCAAAAAAGGACAAATTCAAAAAGAAAATAGAAGTAATAACATTCCCCCTTACCTTTTCCATCTTTGATGGGTCACTGCTAATTTTTTGTCTATGCCTCAAATCCTGTTTACAAACCATTTTTTAGATGTAACTTCAGAATGGTATGCCTGGCAACACTTTAAGTCAAAAATATAATATAAATAAGTGTATACACACACACCATCAGAAGCCACATACTTATGGTTTCAATCCTGTGTCTTCTTCAATAAGCATAAAAGTTTGTAGTAACGAACACCATAAAGCGTGCAGAACAAGGACAGTGCTGCATATTCTCCCCAAAGTGCAGATGGTACCAAAGCAGATTTTAAGATAAAAATGAAAATTAAACCTCATTCACTCCTCCTTATTCCTCTTCTGGGAACACACCCCCCCTACATACATCACCAAAGAAAAAGAAATACTAAACGTATTCGCAGCATGCAAGTTATTTGCAATATCTCACACTGGGTGATCAAATGTTAACTAAGATATGTGCAGAGAGAACCAGTTTAAAGGCTTTATTTCTTTTCTCAACTGGACATAAGTTGACAGCCCCAGTTAAAACTAATACCTCTCCACTTTGCCAGGAGGTTTTTTTCAACAGGACATCAGAATTAATTCTTCACATTATATGACTGGCAAAACATCAGAAGTTTTACAGATAAACACTAGTGTAAATATATACAGATATAACCTTTCCTTAAAACTTCTACCAGAAATTAGTGTTTACAGAAGTACAGTACAATACTTTGCAGTCCAAGGTTATATCTCAAAAGTAGGCATGCCTTGGACATTTCCCCATTCCAATTAAACCTTAACTTACCTTGCATAGTCAAAATCAGCTAGTGAAACTAAGCTGTTAGAAATCTTAAGTTCTTTTGTCCACTACCTCATATTTACGTGCCTTTTTTTTTTTCCATTCTGCTGCCATCTGCTGGCAGCGAATTTATTCTACATTTGACAGTCGGTTGCATCATTTACCGCTGTTATAATATGAACCTTATTTTCCATGTTTCTTGGCCAACCAATCAGGTAGTGTTACACTTCCAAGTCAAAAATGTTCAGTATCAACGGCCTGTAGTTAGTGATCAACATGACTTTTCTCGGCCCGGAAAAATTGTGCCTCTAAAATTCTGTCTGTAACAGTACAGCATTGAATATCTGTATCCTTTTAAAAAATACAGTTTCTTCCAGATCATTGAAACCATAAAAACATTTCAAGCACTAGTAAAACTTTCTGAATCTCTTATATGTTCTTGTCAAAGTACAATACTGTATCTTGAAGTTTATGTGCGACCACTTCCTCTTGAGGTTTTTGTGCATATTCTGATAAAATTCACAAGAGCAGTAAAATGTTGTCCCATGACCTAAAAGCATAATAAATAAAAGGCAACATAATGTAATTTTAGAAAAAGTAAGCTAAGTTCACAAAGTGCAGTATTTTTATGCTTATTAGTTTTTCATTAACATTCTACTTTAAGAAAGCAATATAAGCGCCTCATTACAGTCCACTGAATTATAAAATACCATGCTTATACAATAGGTAAGGCATGAAGCAATGCAGAAAAGGAAAATGGTTGTATGTAGGCAAATGCTTTGAAACAGTTATTGCATTCTAAAACTAATGGAAGCATTTCCTAAGAAGAAAAATTAACTGATCTTAAACCAAAAAGTTATGCTGGCTAGCCTCTGGGTTACAGCTGTATGTAGCTCACTAGTCTAAGGGATGACATGACTGGTTTTACCCAAGTTCCAGGCATAACCACAAAACAAAGCAAATTATAAAGAATATCTTCAAGTTTTATGCAGGCAGCCTTTGTTTTCTCCCCTTGCCTGCAGATGTACATATTAAATTGTTATATAAAAGCAAGATATTCATAGAATTAAAGAATGGTTTGGGTTGGAAAAGGACCTTGAAATCAACTAGTTCCAATGCCCCTGCCATGGGCAGGGACAACTCACCCTAGACCGTGTTATCCGAAGCTCTGTCCAGCCTGGCCTTGAACACTGCCAGGGATGGAGCATTCACAACTTCTTTGGGCAATCTGTATCAGTGCCCCACCACCTTCACCATAAAAAACTTCTTCCTTATACCTAACCTGAATCTCTCCTGCTTAAGTTTAAACCCGTTGCCCCTTGTCACATCGGTACAGTCCCTGATGAAGAGTCACTTTCTGGCATCCTTGTAGGCTTCCTTCAGGTATTGGAAGGCTGCTATGAGGTCTCCGCACAGCTTCTCTTCTCCAGGCTGAACAGACCCAACTTTCTCATCCTGTCTTTATACGGAAGGTGCTCCAGCCCGCTGATCATCCTCATGACCCTCCTCTGGACTTGTTCCAACAGCTGCATGTCCTTCTTTTCTTGGGGATACCATAACTGCACAGAGTGCTGCAAGTGGAGTCTTATGAGAGCAGGGTAGAGGGGCAGGATCACCTCCTTCAATCTGCTGGTCATGCTTCTTTTGATGTAGCTCAAGATACGGTTGGCTTTCTGGGCTGCAAGTGCACACTGAAGCCGGCTCATGCTCATCTTCTCATCAACCAATGCCCCAAGTCCTTCTCTGCAGGGCTGCTCTGAATCTCTTCTCTGCCCAACCTGTAGCTGTGCTTGGAATTGCCCCAACCCAGGTATAGGACTTTGCACTTCACTTTGCTGGACTTCATGAGGTTGACATTGTCTGACCTCACAAGCACGTCAAGGTCCCTCTGGATGGCATTCCTTCCCTCCAGTATATCAACTGAACCACACAGCTTGGTGTCATTGGCAGACTTGCTGAGGGTGCACTCAATCCCCCTGTCTATGTCACCAACAAAGATGTTGAGCAAGACCAGTCCCAGCACTGATCCCTGAGAGACACCACTTGTTACTGGTCTCCAGCTGGACATTGAGCCATTGACCACAACTCTCTGAGTGCAACCATCCAGCCAGTTCCTTATCCACTGAGTGGTCCATCCATCAAATTCATGCCTCTCTAGTTTAGAGACGAGGATGACGTGCAGGACAGTGTCGAACAGTTTGCACAAGTCCTGGCAGACGACGTCAACTGCTTTGCCCCTGTCCATCAGTTCTGTAGCCCCACCACAGGAGGCCACCAAGATGCTCAGACATGATTTGCCTTTAGTAAAGCCATGTTGACTGTCACAAGCACTTCGTTGTTTTTCATGTGCTTTAGCATGGTTTGCAGGAGAATCTATTTCATGTTCCTGACAGGCACAGAGGTGCGAATGAGTGGTCCGGAGTTTCCTGGGTCTTCCATTTTTCCCCTTCCTGAAAATAGGGGTTGTATTTCCCTTTTTCCATATCCTTTTCAATAGCCACTAACTAAAGTTCAATATATGCGCATCTGTCACTGACAGAGTTCTTCCAGGAGCCTGTATGTGTTCATTTAGCTTTCATTTTGCTTTTTTATTGTTAGGTGTGTCCTGCAACAACAAGTTCTAAAATTTGCAGACATAAACTTGTTCTTTTCAAAGTGCATATAAATGAGCAGCCATGCTTTGTACTTTGAGAATAATCTCACCGTTTCAAAGCACTGGACTACTCTTTTAGTATAACTTGGCTAAGCACATGAGAAAGTGAGTTCTCTCATAATCCAAGGACCACAGTGAGGCATCAGGTAGTTAAGGTATAATTTTGTATGTCTAAAATCCACAAAAGCTTTTGCTACTACTGATGTTTTAACCTCTCATGCAAAAAAAACTGAAGCAATGCAAAAGTGGGTAGATCTTAACACAAATGGAGCATCTGCACAGCTCTATATCCAAAGCAAAACACACATTCTGTGACTTTTTCAAATTCATCCATTCCATCAGTTCTTCCCCTAGTACATGCTGAGCTACAGCAATGTGACTACACGGAGTTGTTTGTGCCACCTCAACACTAGAAGCACAAAAAAAGGCAAAGGGCCTTTTCTGAGTTGTGAGGCTGATAGAGACTTTGGTGATAGAGGCTACCTCCAAATCTTGACTGCACTGACTGACCTACAAAAACCAAGTAAAATAGAAAGAAAAAAACACCAGAGCCTTATCAGCCTCATTTCATCAGCACCAATGAATGCATTTTGCTCCCATCTTACAGTTTGTGAAAACTTTGTGTGCTCATCTGCATGCACAAAAAAATATGTATTCATGTATATATGTTTATATATGTAGGACATCTCAGAATACTCTGGAGTCATTAACAAAATTTGTCTTGTAGGAAAAAGTGAGAAGGACCTATTGTATGGACAGGTAGCTAGTGCTGGAAAAGCAAAACGAAAGGCAATGAAATAATAAACCAAAAACTGTGGTGGAGATGTGAGGTCTGCTAAAAACAAGAGTTAAAATTTTCAAGAGTACTTAACAGGAACAAGATCTCAACAATCTGCTTTCTGAAAAGCTAATGCAGAATGGCTATTTTTGATTGATAACAGCCAGGGTAGAGCCAACTAAGGTTGCAGAATTCAGGTTAACAGCAGGTAATGAGGAGCCTACATCAGAACACATAGCAAAGTCTTTATTGCATCCTCAGGTATGCTACAAGATCATAGAATCATAGAATAGTTAGGGTTGGAAAGGACCTTAAGATCATCTAGTTCCAAACCCCCTGCCAGGGGCAGGGACACATCCCATTAAACCATGTCACCCAAGGCTATGTCCAACCCAGCCTTGAACACCGCCAGCGATGGAGCATTCACAACTTCCCTGAGCAGCCCATTCCAGTGCCTCACCACCCTTACAGTAAAGAATTTCCTCCTCATATCCAGTCTAAACTTACCCTGTTTGAGTTTGAACCCGTTACCCCTTACAGAAAGAGTTTAAAGAGGGTATGCCGAATGTTTCATATTGTTCAATGTGTGTGTACTTCTGCAAACTGTCATCCTGGGGCATCAGAAGTATTTCAGTACTTCAGCAAACACTTAACAGAACAAATACCTCTGAAGAAAAAAAGGTCTTGGTTAAGGTAAAGACAGCCATCAAATTCCCAAGGCTCTAGAATGAACGCTTGAAAAAGGATATTATAAAAATAAAACAGGCTTGGGAAAAGTGCATTTACAGTCTCAGAGACTAGTTATTTAATACAGTATTATCTAAATTTATATATGTAGTTCTCCTATTTTACTTTTTGGAAATATAACCTGTGGAACTAAAGAGAGCATCTTCCTCTACCTCCTCTTCCTCTCCCCCCCCCCCAAACATAAATCAAATCAAACAATGTACGTAAGAGAAGCTTATACATCGTGTGGCCAGTTGAACACCAAAGCAAATCAGTAACTTATATGATTACCGAGAGGAAAACATTGTATTATCTCCATGGGAAACTAAACTCGAGAGTCCTTGACTTTGATATAGATAGGATTTCTTGTTAAATACTTGCTAAGAATATATATATTAATCCAACAGCATATTTGTATTATATAACTTACCCAGTGGCATTCTGAACCACCTTTCAAGGATAACAATTCTTGCTTTCAGGACAAACATTGCAAAATATATAAAAGTGGAAATATAAAACCTAGACATGCAAGCATGAACAAACACGGAGATATTAACACAGATACAGCCCCTTTTCCATACTTTAGGTAGTAAGACTATTATGAGCTAGCCCATGAGACAGTTTTCTAGGAATCAACATACGATTGACACATACATATCCCACTATACTTTCAGAATTCCCCCACGTCCAGTACTGAGACAAGCAGCTTTTTAAACTGAAGCAGGGTTTATACAGACCAGATGCAACCATAAAAATACAAACCACTTGAACCTTAATAAAATACACAGTAATGAAAATGTCGTAAAACAGACACTAAAACCATAAAATCTTAACAAGCTTAATCACAATGAAACAGGGTTAAAGCCACTAAGTCCAGCCATCATTTGTAGAAAGCCAACAAACACCAGATGTATTTTAGTTTGGGCAGGAGAAGGGTAAAAAAGAAAGGAAAAAAACAACCCAAACTGATTTTGAGCATCATAGCAATCTACAAGTGATATACAGACAAAATACATAGACCATTTAATATTTCACTTAACTTGAAAAGTTCCAGTTTTTTTACTATAATTAATTTGGTTGCAACTCATAACCTATTCTATAAAAGAGATACCTGGTATGTGTTAATAATACACAAACTGAGGGACAGTTGGAATTTCTCTCCCCTCAACACCTTCTTTAATATCATTTTCTGAAGAGCCCTGCAAAACTCTGAAACAAGAAACTCCACTTTAATGCAGATCTATAAAATCCTAAAATATTCACTTTTAAGTCACAGATCCTTGTAACTTAGTATTTCTTAAATGTATATGAGGGTATTTGTCATAAAAAGTAAGTTATGTGAAACATGTCAGAAAATGAGGTAATGCTCATATCTAAAAATGAGTGTGTAATTGTAACAAAGCAGGAAAATGCTTCCCATATTCCTCCAAAAAACGTGTTTGAAAGATTTGAATGATCTGCCACACTTGAACACTTTATCTCAGTTGTTTTTGTTTCCTTCCTTGTTTACCAAACTTTCTGAACCACTTCAACCTTCAATTCTTTTAAAGTAAACACTACACACTCTATCATGATCTGATATTGTTATGATACTGATTGCAAACACCATTTCCCATACTTTTATAAAATGCAGTTTATTCACTGTTAATCTTAGGTTCTACAGGACAGCGCAGTATTCAGTGTAGTGCTCAACTCGATGCTGGTTCTGCATGCAGCACAAAGGTATTTTTGCATTTATAAATTACCATGGTTTAGGATTCACTTCTCTGGGCTTATTTCTGCACTTGCACAGAATCCAAGCAAGTTAGCAGAACTTCATGTAAGTGTGGGATCAAAACCTCTAATAATGAGCAGCCCAAGCGTTAAAGAAGCCTAAAAGTTTGTAAAGCAAACTTGAAAAAATTGGTTGCCAACTCCTTTTTTTGCATCCTCTTCCCCTTCTCCCCTCCCTCCCCCCCCCCTTTTTTTCTTTTAAGACTTTGCAATGATTTGGGGAGAGGGTGGGAGGAACTTGAACTTTTTTCTTCCAAAATAAAAGTGAAGATCCGTGACTCAGTAACTGTAGCTGCAGGAAAAACACCAAGAATCATGAGACAGACATGAAAATCACAAAGAACTGGCAAGATTTTCCTATTGCAGGATTGAAGTATGAGACTGCCAAAGTAACTGAACAATTATCTAGCAGCCAACTTGCTCATACAGTTTTCTAAAAGCAAATAACACTGCATTCCAGATCATCACATAAAATGAATGATGTAGGGAGATTTAGGCTACTTCAGGGGGAGGAATAAAAGTAAAATTAAGGATTAATAGAGTGAAGCATTGTCATAGATTTTCCAGGGAGATTGTGGGATCTCACTCATTAGTTTTTATGAACAGGTTAGACAGGCATATGTTGGAAATGAAGTAAGTACAGTTTATCCTCTCTCCAGGCAAAGGAGTGGCCAACATAACATCTGGGGGGCTCTTCCATTCCAACTTTCTGTATATTCCTACTTTGCTATACTCTGCAAAGGGAGAATGGAAAAATACTTTTAGAACAATATTCAAGTTTTGCCACAGCGTTAAGAAGCATGCTTTGAAAAGAAAAGCACGGCAGTGAAAGTTCTAAAAGTTCAAGCTGGAAGTTCTTTACCAGATATTGCTGCTCCCCAGCTTAATGAACATTATTTTATGGATTGCTTGTTAAATCTTCAAACACAACCAGTGCTGACGGATTTAAATTTCTTCCTACTCTGAATTCTCTGAAAGCAACATTTTTTTCAATTGATTTCTTTTTCATTATTTTATTTTTCCTTTTACCTGCAAAGGAAGTTCCTTTATTCTCTCTAAGAATATTCACACACAGAAACAAGCACATATTTCAGAATAAGTAGCAAGCCTGCACTGATCTCTCATCCACCAGACATCACCCTGCAAATCTCCCAAAACAATTTTGTTACAGTCAGGTAATACTTTTTATAAACATTGACCTTTCATCACTGCTGTAAGCAGTTACATCCTGAACCAGGTAGATATATCCTGTCACTTGATACTTAAGATATCAGTCCTAATTTTATTTATGTACAGGCACATGTGTGTATGTATGGGAAAATCCTCTCTGGGGAGAAAGAGGCAGATTATAGGAAATATGCTTCACATCATAGCAAAGAACAGGGAGGATCAAGCCAGGAGAATCTCTTGCTCACTGAAATTGACAGAGTTATAGTAATTTACATAAAGTCTGACTGTGATCTTGATTCTGACATATACTCCTTGAAATTTATATTTTAAGCCCTGCTTCCCTCTGTTTGAGTGAGAACAAAAAAACAACTCAAATACAGACTGAGAGGCAGGGTTCATGCAGTCTCACACTGCATGAACCAGAAGGGAAAAAGTGGACTGAGAGAGGCTTTCTGCCAGGGCCATTGTTAGACTCAAGTGATTTTTTAGAGGCCTTGAAGTAGTCAAAGCTGAATTGGCTGTGAAACACTGAATGTGAAAACAAAAGGGCAAAACTTCTCTCAGAATCCAATCCTGGGAAGAAGCTCACAGCCCGAGCAAATGGACTGCATGGTTAGACAAATGTATTCAAAAGGCTCACCCTACCCTGTAGGAACTGGCTTCCGTTCAGCTGCAGCTGCTATTTCTGCAAGGTGCGGGCTGCAAACAGAGCAGCAGACGTGACCCACTGCTCTCCATTATCCCACGGGGCATGTCAGGCTGGTGCAGGCATGTTGCACAGCCAGATCACCCCTGTGACATGGCCACATCCTGACACTCCATAGTCCTATGTAGGCAACTGTCATCAGCCTCAGCACTGTGTTATGGAAGGGTAGCACTGTTTGACTCTTCCAATATCATCTCCAACACCGGTTGCACACTGTTTTGGAGCAAAAAGCAAAATCCAAATAGGGTGTAATTTGTTACCATTAGTAGATTTTTTTTTTTCTTTGAGATTTTAAATCCAATTTAATCTTATAGTACAGAACTTTTATACTGCATGCATCCTATACAGTTGCCTTTGTTTTCTTAAGTAACTACATGTTTTAGCAGTATGAGACAGATCTTCAGCTGCAGAAAACAGAGAGCATTGCATACCAGTGAACCACCAATATTTTTGTAATTGCATTGTGTTTCAACAATACTGTCTGCACACCAAATTCAAAAATATCCTCAGTTTAACTGCAGGCTATGTTTAAAAGGAAAAAAAAAAAAAAAGCAATAGTTTGTCTATAATATTTTACTGTGGTATGAATGTTGCTTTGTATCCCAAAGACAGGTGAAAATATCCTCACAGTCCATTATGTGTACACCACTAATTTCTATATTTCTTATTATGACTGTCCTCAATTATGTCCTTTCTCATGCAGCCTTTCTCTTTCATTCCTATATATCTTCACTTAGGAGCTTCTCTGCACTTCCAATTAATTTCGATGTTTGCAAAATGAATATTTATTTTCTTTTTCTAGGTAGCTTTTCTGACAAAGTAACTGCTACAACAGAGTACCACATATCAGATGAATCAAATAACATACAGAACAATATTAGAATGTTTCTTGAAAAAAAAAAATATGTTCTTTTTTATTTCTGCCTCAGCCCCAGCTCTCTATGTCTGCCTCCTTTTTCAGTGTTTGGGACAAATCTCATTGTTTAACTTCAAGTTCTACTTAGGCTACCTCCCCATCTATCAAACCTCTTGAGCTGGGTACCTACTTGGATAACTTCTAGACTGCATTTTTTTTTTACCTGCACTTTTTAATTCACTTCCCAGGCTGTACTAGCTAATCTGTTTAATGAAATGATTTGTCGTCTCATATTTCAAAGGTAGAGCCTGTCATGCAGGAATCCATCCTACCTTTCATGTTCATCGTGTACACTGAAGATGTCAAACACAAATAGTTTCAAAATCTGCAAAACTTTGGGAAATAGTTTTCTATCTGGGCATATTAGGATACAAAAGTCACCATGGTGACTTTTCCACATAGGAGAATTCTTTTTTGTAAGAGTTTCACTTGGACTTTGCAAAACTAAAAATCTTTGTATTTCTTTCAACCATAGAACTTCTGCTGGCAAACTTCTTTAAAAATTAACATCTACTTTGAAGCTTAAAATCAGCTTTTAAAATCTTGAGTCTGGTTTTTTATTCCTTTAATAGCCAAACTATTCATTTGCAGAAGTGTGTTCTAAAATGCAGATGTGGGCACATAAATCTGTAAGGGAATGTGCACTAACTCTTTATTGTAACCTTTAACATAGCTGCTGTAATTAAAATGAGTACTAGGTCTTCCATAAAGTTATCTGAGTCCGCGCTGGTTCCTTCAGTATATAAAATGGCCAGTGACCTAATGACCACCTTCATATGGTTTGATTAAATGTAGGATACAATGTAGCATCCTGAAAATAACGTCTTTCTTTGAGAAAAGGCCCCATGACTGGGGGGAGTAAGGGCAGGAGGGTGGTATGTGTGGTGTAATTATTTGCTATAGTGAAAACAACTATCCATATTTTGTTTCCAGATATAATTATGCTAGAATTAATCTGAGGTAAATACTAACTCCAAAACAATACTTCTAGATTAATCATTCTAGATCTATAACAGTGTAACAAGGAGAATTTGATTTAACTTCTCCTTAAAACAACCCATTCATTTCATACAGCCATAAAAATCTGCAGTTTATTTCTTTTATAAAAACAATCCTCCAGTATCAGCCACAGACTGGAAAATACAAATCCTTCAGGACATCTTTTGAGGTTACTCTCATTTTTTGCTTATTACTACATTTGCATGAACGTATCAGTTTAGTTTAGTTTTAAACCATATTTCTTACATACAGGCTTATGAGTTGCTGTGGAAAAGATCCTGCCATTCCAAAAGAAGAGTCAAATATAAAGCAGATATTCCTTACAGTTTTCCCCATGCAAATAGTCATTAAATGTATGTAACCTATATCTCTTGACCGTGAAAAAGTAATGTGGCAGAAAAACCACAATGCTAGCCAGCACTGGTATCATGGAATTACTAAGAACACAATGAAATCCCAATGAATGTCCATACCAAATCTGCTTAGGCAACCAGCTCAGTCCAAAACCACTTCTAGCAACAGCTGTTTTAAGAGTAAATTTTTGCCTCTTATTTAAAAACTGTGCCTTATAAGACAGTAAGAAAACTTGTTTTAAGAACATGCAACACACAATACAGTGTACTCCCCCGTAAGCCTTCTTTGAATCTCAACACTTCTTGCTTTACGGATTATGCTTTAAAAAAGATAAAAGTGGACTTTTACCAGTAATGGAGCTGCTAGTACAAACACCACCATGTCAGCAAGACAGGCTGGCTTAATAAAGAATAAAAGAGATTGAGACTTAGGAAAGATCCTCTTGTTTGTTGGCCCCTTCTTACAGCAGTGTTTAGGCACCTCACAATCTTTGACTTCATACTATAATTGCAAAGTGAGGAATTATTATAATTGCCATTCTACAAATGAAGGAGACTAAGGGGTTATATTTTAAAGGTACTTAGGTGCCTAAAGATGCAGATAGACACCTACTGGTATTTTAGCTCTTAACTTAATTAGCAGATTTAGTTGCAAATTCTAGCCTTGGGCATCAGTGTTTGACAGCTGTGCTGTCTATTAAATCACCAGAAATATCGTTACGACTGCCTTTCCAAGTTTTGTGTTTAGTGTTTACATGTAACTTTAGTTAAATAGAAGAGTTACAGAATATTCCAACAGTGGGAAATAGACTTAAAGTGAATATACAAGAACAATTTGCACAAAAACACATAAAAGGCATTGGAATTATGCCAAGACAGGATATTAAATACCCTAATTTAGTTAGTTTAGTTGCATGGCCTTTGTATTAACCGTATACTCTTTCTGTCCCATTACAGTTTCTCCTTTCATTCTGAAATTCTAATTCATTATGCTCCATTCTAGGACAAGTAAATCTCTACATTTATTTTGCCCTCAACTTCAGTGTTTAGCTATTTGTTCTTCATATATTGTGTCTTTATTTGAAGTTAAAAAAATAGGAACCTTAAATGAACCTAGAAACATTAATATTTTAAATTTCCTAAATAAAAACGAAACATTACAAAGCTGACATTTATTCTTCCGGTTTTGTATCACAGCTCATAAATTGTATCAGAACTATATTTATATTATTTCAAAGATAAAAAAATGGATATCAAAACTTTTTTAGTTGTTCAATGTAACTAAACTAGTTTCACTTGGACTAAATGACTATTGTGCCTCTTTTGTGACTGAAGTATTAATTACCTATAATTCTGCTGTATCAGGTGACATGACAGGAAATAAAGTGGCTTCAGTTTGCAGTTCTCCTTAGTGCCACATACTTGCCAGAGCTGTCACCATTCTCTCTTCTGCAAGATAACCTCCCAGTTCAGAAAATCTCTAGCTGCTGCCACTGGTGGTATGTATGTAGAACCACACTGTATTTCATTCATGATAAACCAGTCATTGAAATATGCAAGAAAATGCAATGTTGGGTTTTAGTATCAAATAAAAGCTAATACTGATTTTAATACTGAATGTGAGTATTTAACAATATCTATTAATAATGAATAAGGATTTTTAAATGCAGCTTTAGATTGACCAGTTGCTGGTTAATCAATGTCAACAGCCATTACAAACAAATAAAACAAAAAACCAAACAGCAAGAAAAAGCAGGTATCTTCTTTTGAAATTCACAATCCCACCTAATCAATTAAAATAATACTTCACCTTTTAAGTCTTACCGATGTGTAGAGCAGATGTTTAGCATCTAGTTTCAGAACTATTATATTATCCAAAAGTTAAGCTCAATGTCTATTGTAAATAAGCTCTGGTAAAAAGATTCTCCTCTAAGACAAGCCATAAAGCTATTGCTGTTCTGGGAAAAATTTCATTACTTTTTGCCATAAGATCCATTGTCTCCTTACTTTTTCAGAGCTCTGTAGCCTGAGGACACTGAACCAACTTCCCCAAAGTCATTCAGCTCTTCCTTCTGCAACTTACATACTAGTTCAGCCTTACAAATAGATTAATAGCTATCCCCTGCAATCCCATTAGTGCCAATACTTGGATTTGGCTTTAAGAGATTTTACAGGATTAGCTTAATTGCCAAGACCTTTCAGGTGACCTCAAAGCCAGGAACATCTTTGGTGAGTTTCCTATATCCATTCCTGGGATTCCCACAGAATCCATATTCCACAACCTATATCATCACATCCTTCAAGCCACATCTCAGCAACCCATAACATATACATCTTTTGAAGAACATCACAGCACAGACAAGATAGCCAGCCCTCTTATTTATTGGACCACTAATGCTATCAGAGGAAAATATCATGCATAACAGAGAAATTCCATAAGATACCAGAGAAAGAAATACACAAATGCAACAAGTGAAACTGAATCATGCTCAGCATGACTGGCACCTATACTTTTTGGACAGACAAGTCTTGACCAAAGTCTGCCTGCACACAGGTGGTGCTACTTCCTTTTACTGGAGCTACTTCAGTAAGATCATTGATGTTCTTTGTGAGACCAAATTAGGTGACATAGAGAGAGGTCTTCCTGACTTTTTTAAGACAGTAGAGCACTCAAATGTAAAGCATCTTGACTTACTGATAAGTTAGCTTTCGAACTGACAGTGCTGACACTGCCAAAAAAATAAACATTATCTTTAACAAAGGCAACCAGAACATGGCAGAGAATCATCTCTAAAGGAAAAAAAAAAAACAAAAGCCAGGCTAAATCTACGCAATATCTCATAGAGTTGTCATCTTCTTTCTGTTTCATGTCTTACAGTATCATAAATTGTGCAGCAGACATAATAACAGCAAGGTAGGTGCCTCTCCTTTTCTGAGAGTTGCACAGACTGTTCAACTGCTGAAAGGCTGCAGAGTGTAGGGGAAACAGGAGGGAGCATGAGAAATGCAGCACATGATAGCCTATAGCATGAAAAGAAAGAAAAAGATGCCAAAGTCTCAGATGTGAGAAAAAGTCTGACTTTTCTCTGAGGACCTAACATAGTCAAAGTCATTGCAACCCAAACAGCCACTGAAATTTTTTGAATGGAGAACAAGACCGAAGCAAAAGATTTGTCATAGAGTCATAAACTACCAGATTAGAAGGGACCTTAAGGCTCATGTGATCCAACCCCTCTAGGCAAAGCATGACCAAGACTAACTGTCCCAGCACCCTGTCCAGCTGAATCTTAAAAGCGTCCAATGTTGGAGAATCCACCGCTTCTCTGGGGAGATTATTCCAGGGCTGGTTGTTCTCATTGTGAAAAATTTTCCTTGTGTCCAGTTGGAATCTCCCCAGAAGTTTGTGCCCATCACCCCTCATCTTTTCCATGCAGCTCCTTGTAAAAAGGGAGACTCCACCTTTGTAGCCACCCTTTAAATACCGGAACATGATGGTAAGGTCTCCCCTGAGCCTTTTTTTCTCCCAGCTGAACAAACCCAGCTCTCCCAGCCTTTACTCCTAGGCAGGCTTCCCAGTCCTTTGCTCATCTTTGTGGCCCTTCTGTGGACCCTCTCCAGCCTGTCCACAGATTTTTATATAGTGAGAAACAAAACTGAACACAGTATTCCTGGTGTGGCCTGACAAATGCTGAGTAGAATGGGATAATGGCATCTTTATCTCTTCTGGTGATGCCCTTGTTGATGTAACACAGCACGTTGTTGTCTTTCTTTGTTGCAGCTGCACACTGTTCACTCATATTGAGCTTGTCCTTCAGTGACACACTAAGCAAAGTGGACATTTGTTTTCAAACCATTTCTTTTTATCCAGTCTCAACCAGGAGATCTCAGTGGCTTTCTGGTACTATATCAAAAAAAACCCTTACCAGTCCCTAGATGCTGCTGTGGTGAAATGATGAAGACCCAACTGCTCCTCTAGCAGTCTTGTGCAGCAACAGGAGGGAGGAAGGTCCAACCCTGAGACACAGATGCCCATCTGCCCTGCGCCAGAGGCTATGTTTGTATACAAGACCTGCTACAACAGCGGAGAAAACCGGGAACCCAAGGTTAAATCCAGCTCCCACTAGATTTGCCACCCATTTTATAAAAAGTGGTCACAGATAATAGCAAGACAATAATGGCATTATGGAAAAAGGATGGCAAATGCCTTAAACACTTGACACCAGGACACCCTGCTACCAAAACTACACAGGGTCTGTGTTAGGCTGTGTGTGAGGTTGGGGGCGCTCCTATTATAGAGAACTCAAGCACACCATAGGCTAAAAGGGGCTTCATTGGCAGTGCCATTAATGTCTGCAAAGATTTGTGGGTTAAATTTTAGAAGTGTCAGAGAAGACAATATGAACCGGACAGAGTGACAAGAGAAGCACGATTCAAGTGCTGAAACATGGGTGTCTATTACCATTTTTAAAAACCCAGTGTGGCCTGCCAGACCTCTTGTAAATCTGTTTCATATCTGCCAGCCCTCTGCTGATGTCTCACATACCCAAGGTCAGAAAAAAAGGTCAACAGGTGGTTATGTGTAAGCACCTCAGTCTCACTATCAGTGTTTCAGAGACATTTCTAAGAGAGCAATTCTTGGGCTTTGATGAAGAAAAATATTGATTTAAGACAATTACAGCTAAATATGAAAACAAGTGTAATTCTGCCCACATGGGGGGCAGCAGGGTGGGATGTGATGGGAAAGAATAAGTCAGTAATAGCCTTCTGATCTGATTTTCTACAGCTCTTACATCAAAGACAGGAAATGAACCACCAAAACAGAGGTTTGGCTTTCTAACGCTGTAATTGCAGGGAGAGACAAGAAGCTTCATGATTGTGAATGAGCTCCAAGTTCTTCTCATTTCCCATTCTGTCTCTCTGGTGGCTGAGATGAGCATAAACCAAGCGTACAAACCCGTGAGACTGACTCTCAGATATGACAGCTGGTGGTAGTCAGCAACTGGGCGAGCACAGACAGGAAATTGTTACCAGAGAGGCAGACAGGATGGCAGACGTCGCAGGCTCCATCCTAAACTTCTTTTTCTTTGGGGCATGTGGCAGATTTGGAGCTGCTCTGTAGTTATTTAGGAATACCGTGCATTAACTTAGTCATTCGAATGTTTTTTTCCCTACAGCTATGGTAGTTTAATTCAGTTACAGTCCATCTAGAAAAGCAGGCATGAATAAATGCATGGCAAAATATGTACCACTTCTTTAAGAGTTAAAAGTCTACTGAAAAAAGCAGACCTTTTGCTGCAGATTAGAACTGTGGTCCCTTCCAGTCACTCTTCCAGAGTCCAACCTTTCTCTCACATGGTGGGAGTGTTTTATGGAAGAGAAAAACTCAGCAAAGCATGAAATAGCAGTTATGTATGAAAGCAGTGCTCACCAAGACTGTAGATCAGGGACAGCAGTATTATCAATATTCACTCTGAGGTACAAAAGCCTGATTCTGTCTTTTGAAAAATGCCAAAATTGTGTCTTATTTCTTTGTTCCCTGTAAAATTTATCCAAACGGACTCACAACAGTCATTCAAATTCACAGGGTCTAGAGATCTAATTTCTTCTTTTAAAGAGGATATTACAATGAAAATGAAGTACAGGGAGCAGCAGTCAGTCAACTCTCCCTGTGATAAGCTTTCTCTGAAATGGTAATCAGACTCTTTTCTTCAGTCCTCATGAGCCTGAAATGTTGCATGAAGCTCTACTGAACTTTTCTTCTCCTTACTTCACTAGTTTGATCAAAATGTAGCTCTTGGAAGCTTCTCTCTAAAGACCCAGATAAGAAATTTACTTCCTCTAAACATGAAATTGAGGGCTACAATATATACTGAATAGATCACACTGAAAAAAAAAAAAAACCACCTTTAACCAAACTCTTATAGATGCTAATGGGAGCAAATAGTGCAGAATGATGCCAAAGAGCAGGAAAAACTGGACATAAAACATCATTAACAGGCTTCAGTAAGACACTATCTTTACAGTGACAGGAGACATTATTAGAAAGGTCTGCTTCGTCTGGTGACAATCACCCACTATTTTATCAAAAGTTAAAACCAAATAGAGGTGGCAAAAAATGCCATTATCTGGAACTTCCTAAGCACCAGAGACAAGGTTTTCAGAGTAGCAAGTACAACATCATGATCTCTCTCACACTGAAAAATGAATCCTTGGTTAAAAATTCTGGTCATCCAAAAGATTGTACTAAAGCCAAAAGGTTGTACTAAAAGGTAAAGGAACCAACAATGGTGTTTCCTAGTGTTCTTTGAGAAAGATGACAGTTACCTATGTTGAGGCAGGCCCTTTAAAAATTTTTAACAATAACAAGGCAAAATAGGTAACTCACTTGCCGGGATCATGAACACAACCTTTGGGTTTGCCATCAATTATTTTAATGCAGGTATATTTCTTTGGTCAAGAATTTGCATCATATTATACATTACTTTAATTTGAGCCATATTATACATATACACATTTATGGTACAGCAGATTTTAATGGATCTTCCACCATTACAAAAATAGTCTCTTAGATTTTTAGCTTAAAATCTACTGCTTTTCCAAGGGTTAGGCTGATATAAGGCTTACTTTCCTAGATACCGTGCAGCACCGCACCTGGAAAGATGTTATTGCACATGTTGTTACTTTTTAATGGTTAAATATCTCCAGTAGTTTATACAAGGCATGTTTTGAGATAGAGGTCACTACCATTTAATAGAAATATTCTTTTATTGTGTTACGTATGTCTCAAGACAGGATACAGTAGTTTTGTTAATTGCTGAATTCTCTGATAGGTATTTACCTAGTTCCTCAAGAATACAGCCCATGATACTTTTTTCACAGGTGAGATAGAAAGATGTCAAAATATGAAGTCCATGCCACCTGAGTAAACAAAGAACCATAAGGAGACCTCTCCCACATTCATTCTCCTCCAACAAAGAAGCCGAAGCTAATTCCCTTGATTAGTGCAAGGGACTGACCCTTCCCCCTGGTCCCAAACTGTTACCACTACTGGCCATCAGCAAAGTAGTTTCAGGCTTATGGACAGAACAAATGGCTTGGAGTTCATTTGAAACAGGGAAAAAAATAGGGAGCTAATTTTGATAAGAGAATGAGTTTCAAAGTCTCAGGAGCAGGGAAAGAATGTAAGCAAGGAGACAGGAATGATACAAGGAAACGATTATGAATGTGCTAAAAAGAAAATACAAAGCTCCTCAGGAAGGTGAAGGTTATACAAGAGGGAGGACGGGGGAGGAAGCAAGAGAACACACTGGCAAAAAACACTGACAAAGATATCTGAAAAAGCACAGCAAAGAAAAAATAGGGTAAGTTTACAGCTTTCCTATTAACATGAATGTTTTATTCCCTCTACTATTAGGTTTTTGAATATATTCTCAATCGCTGTAAAAGAATTCTCCGAGTTCTTTGAGCCTGTCAGTATGACATACAGTACGTAAGAGAAAGAATCCCTCAACAAGTGGCAAGATCAACATCACAGCTGCTATCCTGGTAACTTACAATCAGATTTAATTGACAGCCTGAAAAAAGGCCATCAGAAGCACTTCCCAGTCTTCCTCTTGTCTTGTAAAAATAAGAAAACAAACAAAAAGCAAACAGGAAACCACCTCTCCTACAAAGGCTGAACATAGTAACAGCAGCAGCAGATCCATAATTGCTGAGTAAATGACAGGAGACTGAGGAAAAAGCAGATAATCCTCAATTTATCACTTCACTGGTGTGTAGGTGTCAACAGTCCTGGTATGTTTATTAAATCAACAAGCAGTCCTGCAGTCTATTAGCTACATCTCTTCAACTTTATAATGCTGAAATGTGTAGTTAATTGTGTGTTGATGTTATTTGCTCTAAAGTCCCAAAAGCTGATCCATTTCTGCGTTCTAGTTAGTTAGCTAGCCTTGGAATCTTTGTATATGTTGATCATTCAATGCTAAACAAGTGGATTATTGACATAGAGAGTCATCACAAAAGACTCTTGTAACTCAGAAAATCTGTTGTAAGTACTTTAAAACCAGCTGACCTTAATGCAAGTGACTGCGTGAATCCAAAAGAAAATACACTAAGAGAAGATAGTTGGAAATTTCAACAATATTTAATCCTCTCACTGTTCTTTATATTACCATAACTCTTCAGGGAATACACCATCAAAATTAGGCAATTGCAAACAGATGTGTGGTGTATTTTAAACCTTTGTCAATATCCTGGTTACTGAGCTAGAATCCCAAACAGCACAAACCCCATGAATTTAGGGGGTCACAATGTTCCCTCATTTACTCAGTTCAAGTAATAAGAACCATATACTATCAGATTTATTATTGATGATATCATTTGTGCATCAAGACAGCACTCATCCTACTTTTGTAAGCATTTTTTTGTCTTCTCCTGGGATAAAAATAATTTATTCTTGATGATGGAATCAGTGTATAATCATCTTAGCACTCGAAGAAACTCTTCATACCAGCCAGCAGCATAAAACACCATAGTATGAATGTAAATTTGAAATAAGCTAAATCTTACAGCAGTTTTGAATGCAATAAAGATGCCTACACTACAGAGTTGAATACATACCACTAAGACGAATATACAACCAATATGAATTACATCACCGAGGAAACTATGCACTCTGATGTGTGAAACATGTCTAAACATTTACTTTATCTTATGAGCGTACGCATGTAGTTCTCAAGTACAAGTAAATCTGCATTTTGTATTCTTTCAGCTGGGTGAACGAACAAGTATAAACCAGGAAAAATATGAGAATAGGAAAAAATGGGGGAGAATATTGTTTTCAGATTATATGATGTAAGTACAAACAATTTCATTGAGATTAACATCTTATTATAACAAAAAAATGAAAGCATAACTCAGAGCCTGAACCTAAAAATAGCCAAAGTAGGATTTGCCTCATTACCTGCATCAGTCAAAAACTTAGGCATACAAACTTTTCTTTATAGTTAGGCATCTATTCCAAGCCAGTCTTTCCAAAAGCAAACTCATTCTGCCTATTGAGGGCACCTACTTTAGGGTCACCATTTCCCCTTCAGAGGGAGGCACCAAACTTTCAGATGGCTAAAACCACACAACACAAATCTAGGATTTCTGTTACTATGACAGCTTATCAGTATTCTAATTTACTTAGATGACTGCAAAGATAAAGTGAAAACCTACATCAAATCCGAGATATCTGAGGTGGCTAAATTCTGAAGTCTGGCTCTTTGAATGATGTTCCCAGATTTTCTTCAAAAATCTTAATATTCAAAAATATGGAAAATATTTTTATTACTAGCTCCTATTGCTCTTTACAGAATTCTCTAAGAGTATGAAACACTGGCTGCATTTTTTTGCAACAAAACATGAGTAACATTTAATTAGTTGATTTATGTATATTTTATTCCTGCTTAACAGTAAAAATATTTTCTAAACTACACAAAAAGGATAAAATAAGAACCAAAAGGTACATGAGGGTCTGAAAAAAAAAAGTTTGTCATATTCTAGAATAATAATCAAATTTATTTGGTTTATTTTTCAGGAACATAATTTTAGAAAGGGATATTCACAGAAAAAAAATCAACTGGGAGAACAATATGACTAAAAATGTTCTGAGAAAAATGCAGTCTGTAAAAAAGATACTTTATGTTCTTCTTCAATGAACTGAACCACAAGAAAGACAGAATTTTTTATATTGCATTACATCTTACATTAAGCTGCATGAGAAATATTTCTGTTAAATGAGATGTTAAAAAAGAAAGAAAAAAATCCTCATACTTGATTGCTATTCCATCAATAGCTGATGCATAATTAGGGTAAAAGGCACAACAAGCCATGAATTTCAAAATAAAGGTAAAAGAAAATAGTGTAACAAAAAAAATCTGTAAATGTATGAATGTTACACCATTCCAACTAGCTCAAATTTGTATTTACTCAAGTCTGTGCAGACTCCTTTTTCTCTACAAATAGAACAAGTGTTTGAGGAACCTCTCTTGTTTTTATTTCCCATATCAGTTGAATTAAATTGTAATATATTACTTTTTAAAAAAATCTAGATTCCCTTCTAAGTAATTAAATACATCATTCTGAAGACAAATTAATATATTTCAGCATGGAAAGTTCTGAATATAACCAGATAAACCCAGCAACTATAGGAAAGGCTGTTCAAACTTTAGTGATAACCTCTGTGTAAAATCATAGCGGTCTGCTCAGTTAGAAACACTGCTATGACTGCCAAATTGTGAAAGTAATAAAAACTATTTTTCTGGTAGATGCTGTGGTGGCATGCTGCATCTATAAAAACACCATAACACTAGGAAGCTGTAACAGAACTGGCTCTCTCATAGGTATGTAGGACACATCACGTACCTGCCATCGTGGTGAAATCTTGACACAGCTTGTTTGTGCTCCAGAAGACAATCCAAGTCAGGCACTTAACCAGTCCGAATGCAAGGCCTAAGAAATAAAAACAAAAAATTCTATCAGCATTCACATTTGCAGTGTTTGAAAATAAAGATGTCTTCCATGTCATGCTATCAATCACCCTGCTTTTATGCACTATATATCATTTAGCTTGTTCCATGACAGAAAGGGCAAAAAACATTCAGACCTCATTTAGGCTCATCCAATTCAACAGCGAGATCTGAAGAGAAGAATTAAGTCCGCATATGATGGAAACATACTGTCATGAGTATTTTGCCAAACTATCTATCATCCTGGCACTGTACATTGCCACATATTTTTGTATGCTACTTGATAAAGAACTTCCAGCCAATATACCCATCTGTCATGTATGTGAAAATAATTCCATACAAATAAAACAAGGGAAATATGCTTGAGAAGCTAGAACAAATTTGGTTCGTAACACTGAACATTTGACGTCTTATGAACATCTAACCCAAAAATAACTTCGTTACACAGTATTAATTAGGAGTAAATATTTAATGAGAAGTTGTACAAAATATCTATTTGAAGACTAGAGCAAATTGTACAAAGCAAAAAGTATTTTAAAATAAAGATACGTTGACAGTAGTTACCCAAAAAGAAAATCATCTCTAAAGCTGAAAATTCAAAACTGAAGAGTCTGGTATGCATCATAATTCAATCTTGATCTAGGAGATCAAAAGGCTATTGCCACAAAACTTATCTATGTCAGTGAATCTCCAGAACAAAAGTTAGAGTTGTTCACAGTCAGTGGAGTAGAACAAAAGACAACATTTAGGGATTGGGCAATCTGCTCATGACAGTGACAGAACCAATTTGCTATAGACAGCTTCCTTCCTCTGCTACTGAAGGTACTGGTAACTGATTATTTTTAACTTGGACATCAGACTTCTGGAAATTTAAACAATACTTCACCAATATTTAAAAATAATGGAAAACTACTCAAATTCAGTTTATAGGGTGAAGACATAAGATGTCTATGTTCACTCAAATTTTTGCTATTTTACTGACTTCAAGCTCTAAACCAAAATGTTTTGATTGCCAAAGACATGCTTGAGTTGTCAAAAAGCACTGAGTTGTAACCTATAAAAAGCACTGTGATCCCAAATGAAGATGTTACTTTTTCTTCCAAGGGGCAATGAACTTATACTCAATTTAGAGATGAAAAATATACACCAAAGGAATATTTTTACATTTAGTAAAGGTATATATCTTGTAAAATTAAATTTCTAAATCCAATTCTTAAATATTGATCTTGTACAAAAAGAGCTTAACAGTTTATACTAAAGTGATACTACAAAATTGAAACCCTCAGTAAACATTCATACTATTATAAGTCATAAAAAATACATGCCTTACATTTACTTTGTACAAACTACTGAAATATTTGCAGGATAATGAGTTCTTTTCAGTATAAGGCACTAAAATTCAGCAGACTAATTCATCTCTTCTGGATGCTATACCATACAGAACATGAGCTGTGGAATACATTTTTATCATCCTAAAATTCTCTAAGAAACTCTCTTTGTCATTTACAGTCATTCTCCAGCACAAAGTTAATTAGGAAGTGTTTGCTTACATTTTACTTCTTTTAAATTAAAGAAAATAAATGTTACTTCCTAGGCAGGTCAACAAAACAGAAATTAAAATCTAAAGTTACTAGCTATTATAGTTTAACCTGCCAGCTGAAATTATAATGGCAAAAAACCCTTCTGATACCCATTTGCTGCTCCTTGACAAACTAAGGCATCTATGTACTGTGAATAAACCGTAGGAATGCTAATGGAATAGGATCCTTGTGTCTCCAGGGTATCTGCAGAAATCCATTCTGAGTTGCTAGTGCTACACAAAGCGTATAAATTTGAATGAAACACTTTCATGGAGTTGGTAGCTGAGTCCTTGCTGTCACCAGATACCTCTCTGAAACTAATCTCTGCAATTGGCATCTTCAAGAAGAACCTGAGAAAAGAAAGGGGATCTGAACTACGTATGTGTGGGAATTAACTGTTGATGTCCTGTATTTCCTACAGATTACAATCTCAAAGAAGGATAACTTAAACTTAAATGTTGCGGGGTTTTTTTCTGAATACATTATGCTCTTTTTTTTATCTGAACTGCAAGTGATGTAGAGACTTAATTTCTCAAAAGAAAACATTCTCATATCTCTTCTTCATGATTTTATTAAAAAATAAAGTGCAAAGAAATTGTTAGAAAAAAAAATATTGTCTAGGAGAAATCCTCTTCTGTGTGCAGGACTGGTGTAAGATGTTCAATGCCAGATAAAATCCTTCTGATAGAATATTCAAAAATGCCCTGAGAGTCAGTGAGAGAAGTGCCCACAGCCTTCAACCCATTTAGAAGTAAAAGTCTGAACACTTCTCAAGAAAGAATCTATACAAAGGACCCTATAGAAAGAGAAGGAAGTCCTCTTCATGTATTTTGAGTTTCACCTTCTACAGTTAGACACACTACACTGAAAATCATTACTGGTTCAACTTGCTGCTATGGAAACTGCACTGGGTAAGTATTCCACTTTGGCAATGGAGATGCTCTGATTACAACAGATGAAGGAAAAGTTGAATTGTCTTTGTTTTCACCTGATCTAATGAAAATTCTTACTTTGGCATTCAAAACAATCCATCACTGTACTCACACAAAAATAAGTTAGAAAAGGCCTCTGTAAAACATGTCACCATTTCTTCACATGATGTTTTTCACATGAAAACGACAGAATAAAGTAAGTTCTTGCAATTAAAAAAGTGAAATAGGAAAGAGTGAAAGAGCAATAGAGAAAAAGAGACTCAATATTAGCAAAAATGCACTACTGAAAGATAGTGCCTAAGCTTAATAAAGGGCAATTTATATGGCCTCTTTAATTACTAAGTTTGGGGCATTGGTAACAGCTGTAGTTTAAGTCAATCTGTATATAAAAATCACTGTCCATCAACACAAATTGGATACATAGTTCAAACACAAAAAAATTAATCTTAGCTGGTTCTACATTTTCTTTATCACATCTAACCACTAATGATTCCGTATTAAAGAAACATTTCCTGAACTACAATCATACTTGCCTAAAAACAGCCGTTAAGTACTCAGGTTGCTGTTGTCCTAGGAATACTCTGCCATTCCCCAGTAGGACTAGTTACCTGTGTAGCTGTTCATCTTTGCTCAGTACACCGAAGAGTGCATGGCACACAACAGAATGTTCTTGCTACAACACAGCAATAGTGCACCCTTCAACATTATTCGTGTTCATGGAGTTAAAAGACAAAAAACAGGCATCTTGGCTTATGTATTTTCTTTCACGAGACTTGAAAGATTTCAATATAAATGAAAACTGTATTTGCAATGGCCACAGAAAATTTTACTTTAAAAAGGAAGACTCATACTTGTGTGTGTGTGTACAAGTAAAGACTCCTTGCTTCTAATATAGTAAATAAATTGTTCAGGCTCTCGCTCACTGTAGAGAAATATGACCTCTGTAATTGCTGTCAAGGTCAATGAGAACAGGGTACGTACTTAAATTCTGGATATATAATTTACATCAGCCTGGAGCAATTTTAACATGAATTTTCAACTTTTCCAGCCTATTTGTTTAATGTTCATTCAAATACTACACTTTTGAAAAAGTAGTTACTTTGAAGAAATAAAGTTATCACGTGATTCTATTTGATAACGATTTTTGTCTTCAAATATGCATGCTGCCTTTTATGTAACCCTTTATAGCAAGATTTAGAAGAACTGTAGATTTGAATAACGAAAATTAAAGTCAAATGACATCACCTTCCCTTCCAAAATATCAACAACCCCAAGATGCTCCAGGCTGAAAGAGACAAAAAAAAAAAAAAGCATAATCATAAACTGCAACTTTATTTCCTAACAATTTGGTGATAATTTTTTTGTGGAGTTAGTTAACTGTTGTTAACATTTATTGAATTTAGCGAAACACCTCAATTCCAATGCACAGTCTGCAAAGTTCAGTCTCTGGGTTACATCTATTAACAAAATGCTGCTAAGAGAAAGCAGATTTGTTTAGGTTAGATGGTAACTGGTTCCCGAAGTATTCCAGTAGCAAGACTGCATCAGTAGTGAAATTATAAATACCTGTAATGATGAATTCTGACCCAAATGTAGGCTTTATTTACCATTCCTATGTTAACACCTCCTTAAATCCACTTGGTGCAGTTTCAAGATGAATGTGACCTGGGATACTACCAGAACAAAACTGATCCACAATTCATTAACCAAATCAGAAGAAGCAAAAAGACCAAATTCACCTTCTCTCTTTCTTTTCCTTCACACCTGTAGATAAGAAAACACACAGCTCTGGGACTTTGCTAAGCTGATCATAAATGCAGGAAAACAAACAAAAAAAAAATATAATTACTGAATGTGCCCTTTTACAGCTTATAGCTTTGACCCAGAAAAACTAATCAGCCTCCAGCTGGAATTCATGCCATTCATTGCAACTCTCTGGGCCCAACCATTCAGTCAGTTTTAAATCTATCTCACTGTCCACTTAGCTTACTCATATTTCCTCTGCTTGTTCATTAAAATATTTTGAGAAATAGCATCAAAAATCTTACTGAAATAAAAGTAAACAGCATGCATTGCTCTTCTCTCACCCATCAAACCAGTCACCTTGTTATAGAAGGCTATCAGGTTGGTTAAGCATGATTTCCCTTCCATAAAACCACAATGAATACTTCAAATAAGCTTCTTGTCCTTCATATTTCTGGAAATTGTTTCCAGGATTAGTTGTTCCAACACCTTCTCACCTCCTGAGGCTGACCACCTTGTAATTCCCCTTCTTGAAGACAGAGGTTACAGTCTTCAGAAACTTACCCTGATTACCACAGCCTTTCAAAGATGGTCAAGAGTTGCCTTGCAGCAACATCAGACAGATCTCAGCACTTGTGGGTGCAATCCATTATGCCCATGGACTTACTTGCCCAGTTTTTTCAAGTGTTCCCTAACCTGAAGGTCCTCCACCAAGAGAAAGTCTTTGTTGCTTCATACTTTTTATTGGGTCTCAGGTACCTTGGATTCCTGAAAACTTGTCTCTGTATTAATGGATATCTTAACATATTTACCAAAACCAAAGCATTTCTAGATAAAATCCTATTCCCAATTCTCCCCCACGGAAGACTGCACATGAATTGTAAGATTTTCTTCCAGTACTTCGCTGTACGTAGTTATTTTAAGTTAGGAACTGCTATTGCGGTTTCATGACATTAAGATGATATATAGTAAAGAAATACCTCTGAAATCAAAGGAAAGTTTACAGAAGAGCAATTCCATTGACTGAACTATTACTAAAAAAAAAATAATTAAAAAAACCCAAACAAAAAACAATTCCAGCTTAAAATACAAGGCCAATCTGGATGGGGCTTTGAGCAACCTGGTCTAGTGGAAGGTGTCCCTGCCACGACAGATAAGTTGGATCTTTAAGGTCTCTTCCAACCCAAACTTTTCTATGATTCTATGATTCCATGAAACATTAGGTTACAGGAAAACTTCTATTGATTTTAGATGAATAGCTAACTATACCAGTTGCTTTTCCCTCACACATGAGAGTTTTTTGACTATTGTATAGGGTTCTTTCCTAATGTGGAATGGAGGCCACAAACAGATTCAGAGTAACTTCAAGACTAAATATGGAAGCATTAAAAATATACCTCTGTAGTGAGCCCCATGTGAAACCTACTAGAAAAAGCACCCTGTCAAATTCATACAATCAAATCTGTGCCCTTGAGGTCAATCCAGTTCAAACAAGTTCATTAATGTAAGCATAGTAAGTCAAGCCTTTACCTAGGCTAATTTTCAAGCTGTCCTCCTCCCCTCCAAATCTGAAGTTGCATTATATTTCATTGATAAAGTTGTTGTGAAGGGAGCTCTGAAATGAACACCTATTTCTCAACCATGCAACTGCAAAACCACACGACAGATGACCTGGGCTTAGGATTGCACGTGGCAACTTTTGTTATTCGCACAGGGGACAGAAAGAAGAAATAAATACATTAGTAAATTTAGATAGATAGGAACAAGACACAGCAACAGAGTGAAGGACTGAGATTCTATCAATACTGCAAATCAACGCTTTTCACAGTGCCATCTGGCAAACATCATTTAATGTAACATTAATGGGAAGTATAAACACAATATACAGACATATGCACTTCCAGATTCTGCGGTTATTAAAATAAATTCTAATGAAGGCTTGGAAAATGCCTTCAGGGATACTGCCAGGTAAGATTCTGATAGTGTCTCTGCAAGATCTTGATAACATGCCTAATAACCATTGAAAAACAAGAAATTCTGCTGTGCCAGACTTCAATTAAGGATAAACTTTGAAAGTAGGAGGTTTTGTTGTATACGCAAGAAGGCTGCAAGAAATTACATACATGCATCGTAAGTACCAGAAGTGTTCTTTCACACATGGAAAAATATTGTCTGTTGAGGACAAAAGAAAGTATGGGTCCAAAATCTGGGTGCCAGACATGCTGCAAAACTGCACAAAAACATGGAGAGGGGAAGGAAGGGGGAAGAGGAAAAAAAAAAAAAAAAAGACACAAAAGCAAAAAAACCCCAAACCCAGACAGTGACCAGCTGCAACAAGCCAACAAATACCTCAATGAAAAACAAAGCTTTTCCTTAGTGACAGCTGGAAATAGAATAAATCTTGGGACCTACTGTAGACAGAAGCAAAAGAGACCCCAAAAATGTAACAGGCTTATTATGGAAGTGACAAGAAAATAAGCTTTATAAAAATCAGCACACAGAATGGGACTGTTTCTCAGTATGCACAGGACCAAACTAATAAGTGTTGGGTTTTTAAGTATTAAAGATGTTCCAGCACTCTCTTCACCTTTCCCCCCATTCTTTCTCCAGGGGACCCTCGAGAACAGAGATGGGGTTCCCATCAGGCAGCCTAGCTAACTGTTCCATGAGTAGATATGTAGTTATAAGATGTTTACCAATCAAAACCACTACCATTGTGATGATGCAGTTAAGGAAATTGAGTTTCTACAACGATCTTTGCTGCAAGCCTCTATATTCAAATTTTGTAACAAGTCTACTTCTGTGATCTTAATCTAAAAATTCAAAATTGTCATTAATGAAATTCTATACTTATTAATCTACAGAAAAAAAAATCTTCCATCATAAAATAATAACGTAATCCCACATTTCCTTTCATTTTGTATTAGTTGCAAAGACAAAGGATCAGATACCAGCATTTGCTTATTTCCTTGACTTTTCATTTAAGGATTTTAATGAGTTTTAAAGACCACTAAGAAATACTAACCTCAATATAAGTGGATCACCTAAACAAACCCAAGTTACAGAATTAATTACAGAAGCAAGTTCTCATTACAACTTTCACAGGTTTTTCACTCTGGATTCAACGTGTAGCAGAAAACACCTGCAACATATGTACACCTGTATTGTTAGCCCTCTTTGGCAGGGGAACTCTACAGTTACAGACATAATGAAAGGATCATATTGGAGAAGGCCAGACATACATGGCCGGAACATAATCACCAAGCAGAGGGCAATAACCCTGGAAAAGAAAAAAAGAGAATGGTGAATCTTACCATTCACACTAAGGAGGAAAGCCATTCGCTGCACAACAGAGAAAGACCAAGTTAGAAAGAAGCTCAGCTAACCTCCAATTAGCTATAAAGATGCTCTTTCACTATGTATGGTCTGTGTGTCTTTAGAAAGAATGTTAACTTCCTGCAGCATGTTTGGACATGTAATCACTTTGGGATCAAAATAATATTCCTGGCTTTCCTATGCAGTAGTGAAATATAGCATCAATAGGCTTTTCAACTACTGTTTACATAATATGACTCATTAAGTGCTGTTTCAATGCCATTCCTCCATGCACATAAAGGGGGAAAATAGTAACTCCATTCCAAAATGAAAGAGTGACAGCTATTCAAAGTGGGGGGAACCACCTACAGACACCAATTCAATAGTGCTGCACCTGCCCACTTTAGACCTGAATTTGACCCAAAATACCAAATGGCAACAAATCAAATAAGCTCTTTGAAAATACCTTTATTAAAAGTATTGAATGCATTAAAGTCAAAATAAGAACCACTATTCTCCAAATACTAAGTAAGCTTCACAATTAAAAAGTTTTTTAGTCAAAGCTTACAAATCATTACAAAAAATACACCATACATACTCACCATATGTACATAAATCCCCAACATCCAGTACATATTTGACTTAATTTTAGCCATGGAAAATGAAAAATTCAAAACAAAATGATCTGACTGTGGGTTTATGTCAAACCTGTGACAAAACCCAGAATACTGAACTCCCCATTATCATTATTATATTTTAATGCTGTTGCATTAAGGTAAAAATCTATTTGCTGCAAAAACTTAAATATGGTTCCCCCAAGCTTTGGGCAGAGATTGAGTTAACTGAGAGCAGACAATAAGCTCAAAACCATCTAACAATATGAACTGCAGTGCTGTTATATTCAATGAGTTTAACAATGCATGCCTTATATACGTGCAACTACAACAGGAAGAAATTCATATCATCATCTAACTCATGCTTAAGGGGGCCCCCAGGCTCAAAGTGACTGATAGCTGCAGCTCCCCAGAGCTCAGACACCTCATCTAGTGCAACTAAGAGATACTTCATGGTTGCTACAGCTTCAGTGACTTGGACAGACAATTTAAAAGTTCATCTGCAGGCTATACAGGAGTTTCACATCATGGAAGACCCCGAGTTGGGATGACATCAACTGCAAACATGGAACCCTCTTTGCGCTATATGAGGAAGAACATCCCTACAAGTTATGAAAAAGGGAGAAAACTGCACAGTCTGAAGCAAATGTCATATAGTTTAATAACATAATAAACCCAAAGAATCTTATTTCTCAGATGTACTTAAGGCAGTGAAAGTAATCACTGTTATACATGTAGGTTGATAATAATTAGCTCAAACATGCTTTTAAAAAAATGCACAGTTGTCAATTAAAAAAACAAAAGAGATGACCAATGAGCTGCACCCAGTGTGCTAGTCTTTCTAGAACTTCGCTCTGAGAGTCCATGTATGTATTGCAGAGAGTGTACCCATCAGTGTAATCTGACAACAGTGAACAAAGATTTTAATTTACCTTCATAAGAATACTTTTCACCATAGAAGAGTGTCTCATGCTTTTGTGATACTGCTCTAATTTCAAAAAGCAGAATAGGACACTTAACTGCATGAAGAGCAATTTAGAAGCCCCTCTTCAGTAGGTTTCACACAGACTTATATTCTCAATGATCTAGATATCCAACAGGATCCGAAAGCATTACAGTTTTTCCAATTTTCCTGCTTATCTGCCTCCATTTACCACCCTTATTGCTTCAGACATGGTAAATTCAGGATGTAATATGTAATTTACGAACTCTTTCAAAGAGTTTTAGTAAGTGTACTCGTAAAAAAATAAAAGGGAGGGGGGTGGGGGAAGAAAAGCGAATTTTACTTCTACAAGTCCTTTGGGTTCCATACAGATTCAGATATGGATGAAGAGAACAGTCCTGTGCTTTATAGCTGTCTTTATGATTTCTTTACTGAAGCAATAAGTGATTGCATGCATTTATTTTGCCTGTTATTTCTGTAGTTTTCAAACAAAATCTGCCTTTGCCTACAAGCATAAAGCCTGCCTCTACCTACAACTCTCCTAAATGAGGGTTCTGCTAAAGGAAGGGAGTCTCTCTTTGTACTCCTAGAAGAAATTTGCCTTCAAGAAATGCAAACGAAAAGATTGCAAACTGAGCAGATATCTGGCAAAGTGGTATTTGAGTTCTTTACCACTGGGGGGGAGGGGAGGGAAAGGCTTCATTGACGTGGTAACTGAGAGCTACGAAGAATTATTACAGTATGAGACTAGAGAAAACAAAATACTGGGAAGAGCTGCTGGGAATCTTCTATGGAATAAAGTCAGAAAGCACAAAGGACAAGCAACTAGATAGCAATGCAAAAAGTAAACAAAGGCACTGGGAGAATGATTGTGTGAAGCAGAGACGGAGGCATCTCGTTACACACAGGGACGAGAAATTGCAAAGGATACAGGAAAGGTATTCAGGAAATTACATCAGGTAAGCAGAGGTCCTAAGCCAGATTTGATTTACAATTATACATATGCCTTGATGCTGCTTGCTGCCTCAAATGCAAGATTTAGAGATTATTTTTAGGAAAACTGAGACAATTGTCACCTGAATTTTTTATTTCAGAGTAACATTAAATGATCAACTGACTCTGCTTCTGTCACTCTACAACATGCCATATCATTTAAATACATGCATTTTGAAAGGACAGATTTTCAACATCATTAAAATAATGTATTGGGGGATGGGAGAAGACAGCATTTACACCAACATGACTGCAGCTGAACAAAATGTGAAGCAAATAAATCATTTGGCTGTAGCTACAAAATGCAATTTAGCCACTGGAATTCCATGATGATTTTCTGCTTTCTTGGACAAGAGGGGCATGAAAACCTGCTACTGACATCTAAAACACAAAAGAGCATCTGTCAAAATACTGCTCTCTGATCTTAAACTGGCAGGCTTGCAGAGAACAATTCGTGCTTTTAACTAAAGAACGAAACAAATCACTGGTTTCATCAGTTCTTAGCAGCAAATGTTAATACTGCTAACTTAGCAATGCCTGTGCATAAAATAGAATGAAGAAAATCCAGTTGGTGATCTTACAGTCATGCAACTTCTTTGAGCCAGTATCCGCATTCTTGAGTGGTCATGTGAGTACTCTTCCTCTCCATGTCTCAGCTGAAAATGAGACACCTGTCACATGCAATTACATTACCAAACACAAGACAGGACCAAAGGATGTAGGACACAGTAAATGAGATAACATTAGTCATTTAGTTTGAGTGCAACAGGCAGCATTTGTGTCTGGGATATTAAACACACATGACCAAAATTAACATAAATAATACAAATTATTAAGTACTATGGCAAATTTTGCAAAATTAACATTTTGGTGAAAAAAAAAGGTTGCAAAATGAGATCATTTCCAGCAGATTTCAGCACTATGCCTCATAAAATAAACCAGGTGTTTTGTAGACTACACTTGATTTTAAACTCTACAGTCCACAGTTTGAGAAAAACACACACAAGCTGCAAATAAGTTAACCCAAAAAATGCATATTGCATGGACAGAGTTTTTCCTGTTTGCATGAATATTGCATACCAGGAGTTAGTACTATAATTTCTTAGAGAAATAAAATATAATATACAATCCAAAGAAGCTATTTCACACTAACCATTGTGTATCTTTTTCCCTAAGAAACCTCATAGAGAAAGTAGTGAAACAGTGACTGAAAAGTTCCAGGATACTGACAGAACTCCCTCGTCTCAGAAAGGTCAATTAGACACTTGCTAGTAGGAATGGTATGCTGTAAATAGAGAGATGATTTGATAAGAGATTGCAGTTAGGTTTGTACAAAAGTGGAAGGCAAAACCCCCACAGGATATGTTGGCAATTGCAGTCTATCAACCCAAAATTACTAAAGAACTTATTTGCTAAAGAGGAAAGGTGATAGCTCGTTTCATCTTGGGTTTCTGGGTTTTGAGTGTTGCTAACTATCAGTCTTGATTATGCTTATATACTGTTTGTGGTGATTGATGTACCATAGTCTCTATTCTCTGATGTTATGCCAAATTTCAATTTAAAACTAAAGCAACTGAACATGAGTAAAGACTTCACAGTGATCCCAAACTCTTCAAACAAAAACCTTTGCAGAAAACACAGACCAACTCAAATACTAGGCAAATTATTCCTTCACTTCTTCAGTGTTTTCATAATCACAATATTTAGTTTATAGGTATATTCAGAAAACTAATATAAATGGTCATGAACACCAAAGCAAATTCTCAGTTTTTACCTAAGTAAATGTTGGCTGATTCTTCATGTTATATTCACTCAGTTGCAATTAGAAATATCTGCAGCAAATGCCACACCAAATCTCTTGCTAAATCTTCTCTACAGATGAATATATATAATAATATGTTACATATAATCTGCATCTATGGCAATGCCCATCTGTTTATAACAAGCAATATAAAAAGGATTAAGTAGGATCCGTGGCAAGGATTTGTTCCAGTTTAGCACTTTTTAGATGATATGACATCACAGTTAATTCCAAACCTCTTGATGTAGTTAACCTGGTTTATAAGAGTATCATATTCCCACTTGGGTACAAGAGAAACAGAATATTAAATATGACAGCTGGCACCCCTCCCAAAGAAACCATCAAATATTTCATTCAAGATCTTAAACTGTAATCACCCATTTAAAAAAAACTTCACACATGAACATACCCACTTGCTGTTTCAACAAAACACTTCTAAAACTAGAGTTACAACTCTCCCATACAAATCAATTCCTTGTTTCACTTTGTCATCATGTATGTAATAAGAGATACTAAAATTGAATGTAACGAAAATCACCCATTTTTAACAGATTGCATGAATTACCTTAGTAATGACTTTCATTCTGCAAAATAAGGAACATTTAAGATTTCAGGATGGAATTAAACTTTCATTCTGTCAATGGCAGCCAACTCATACATATTGCTCCCAAAGTAGGAACCTAAACCTCAATTCCTTCAGAGCAATTGGTGCAATTTTTCATAACTGTTGCAAAACCTGTTGCAAAAACTCTTCTATCAGCTCACTTTATCCGATATTTTCAAGTATTCCTCCACAGAAGCTTCTACCATTGTCTGCAGCCCCTAAATAAAGAAATAAAATTTCCTTCCCTCAATTTGCGCCCCAGTAGAACAGATATCATGGCCAATCTGCACACACACAAAACAATAAATCCAGTGAAGCACTGCACTATTTTTTCAGTAGGTATGCTGCAGAAGGAACACTGTGTCAGACAAGTTTTACACAAAATCCCAAATGCAAGACATTATCGAAAAAAATAAAAAGGTCAGTTTGTTCAGAATAGGATAGAAAGAATATGAAACACGTCTCTGCTCAATACCTAAAAAGCAGAAAAAAGTATGCTTACTAAATTCACTGCATAAACTCTCCATGTATCAGTTCTGTTTCAACACTGCTACGCTCCCTTTACACCCAAAAGATGAAAACAGAAATAGCTTAGTATTCAGATGTCTGTAACAGTGAGGACTGGAATTCCAGTCACTTGCTCTGTTAAATCTAAGCAAAGCTTGATGACCTTCTGCAATACTTGTTCCTTGGATTGCATCAAACATTTATTTTGTGAAAGATTTAGATGACTTTAGGTGGCAATTTTATCTTTTCAGATCTGAGTCAGAATTAGCAGTACAAATGCACAGGGTGTTTGGCTGCTACTGAACTGGTTTGGTTATGTAACACACTTCTTCAACTGAAAGCAGGGAGTTTGTACTGGTGACACCAATAATGAAATACGATCTTTTTGTTGAAAGGTGTAGGACATAACTGAAGCCACAAATCATTAATCTTACTGAATGCAAACTCAAAAGCATGCTTTTCTTTCCCTCGGCTTGCCATCAAACATCCATCCTCAGTAGGGCCAAAGCACGCAGTTCTCCCAACGGGTACTTCCAAAATATCTTTTTCCACAGGATCTGCTGCTGTGATTTAGCGCTGTCCCTGGATCCTGTATCATTTTCTGCTTTCCCAGTAGTTCACCATTTTTTATTTATTTTTTCCCCTTCTCTCTAGACTCAATACCCCACAGCAGCACTACAATTATACCTCCTCACACTCTGCAAAATGAGATTCAATCACCTTAATGGATATGTGAGCAGGACAATCTGAAAACTCTATGAAGGAAGACTGTACTGTCTCTAGAAAGATAATTAGGGCCATATAGGATACACCTTTTGATATACATGACAAACTTTGTCTCTTGAAGAGACAATCTACACCCCTTAGAAGGCAGACTCATTCAAATTCAACTGTATTATCCCTGAAGAGGCTACAGTGACCTCCACTTCTAGTACCATATTAACACTTTGGATTAAAATATAGAATCTGGGGGAAGAGAGAAATTAATTGCAGGGGTTGGAAGAGAATCCATTCTGTAACTAGAAATAGGGTCAGGGCAAACACTGTCAGTGAGCTGTCATTAAAACCACTTTTCTGTTGCTATTGATAGCTAGTTTTTCTAACAAAAAATATAAAATTGGGCTGATGTGTGGCAGTACATGAAATGGACAATAATTTCAGTTAGCGTTAAGAGTACCCTATATTATGAAGAAATTAGAATTTGTCTTTTTTTTTTCTTGGTATTTCTCAAGAAAATCCTTGCAAAAATCTGTAACTTGCAGTTGGTATGAATTTCAGAAATTCCAGTAAAATTTATTTCCTTAACAACACAGGTTATGGAACCCAGCCATCCACATGTGATCTGGAATGGAACCTGGCACAAATGTATTTTAGCAGAGAGCATTTTATCTCTGAAAGAGACACTCCAAAAATTTGGTTTAGCAATGTCTAGGTGGGTGGTTTTGACCAATGCAGTGAGGCTGCAGAATGAGCAAAACTCTTTACAGACAAAGAAATGTTCAGGAGAGACGGTACATCTATGAGAAAGATTTTTTTTGCTGTCTGGTAAGGGCTGACCTCACCCGTTATGAGGATAACAATGCAAGTTCTATCCTCTATTCAGACATTCCTTCTTCCAAACTGTTAAGAACTTGCATAACTAAAGTATTTCAGTTTATCTGTGATGGACGATGCTTCTCTTACCCATAATACAATATTCCTCATATACTTCCAATAACCCCTATGCTTCCACCACCACCAGTTATTTTTGCCTTGCCTACCTGCTTGGCATGTACTGGCCTACGCTGTAGCTGTAAGGTTGCTAAGGCTGCACATGGAAAGTGGCTGACAGTTGTACCTGTTCTGAAAGTGAGACCAAACAGAGCAGTTTGCATTTCTGACGCTTCAGGGCTGCACAAGGCCCTGGTATATTGAACAGGCCTCGTGTAAAATGCAGTATTAGAACAGCAACCCCTCTGTCAAACCTGGTAAAAACTGGTATCAGTTCAGCGTTTTTTAAACAGGGACATGGAAGACAGACATGGCACTATTGACTAATTCTCTTCTCCGTAGGAAATCAGGTTACAATAGAAGTTTGGGGTACTATTATTTTCAAAGAAGCTTTTCTCTGAAATTACAAAACTAAGACAGGAGTCTAATATAACAGCACTGCAATTTATAGTCTGAAAGTTTGAGTTTTAAAATAAGAGACAGAACTACCACAAAATTTCTGTGGTGCGTGGAAGATGGGACATATTAAAACTCTGGTTTTGTGCATTTATGAAAGCAGTTAAGAAACATTGGCCAAAAAGATTCAAGACAATGGAACAGCTAAAATGATTATAGGTGAAACTGTAATGTGGAAAAATATGCATATTGTGCAAAATCACAGACATTAACATGCGTGAATGAAATTTATAACTATTCATTTCTTTAAAAAAAATAATTAAAAAAATTAAATATTCTGGGTTACTAGTGCCGTTTTCTTTGTTTCCTGTTGTGTTTCTTGGTGGACTTGAAATCCCAGATAGGGTCTGATCCAATAAATGCTTCCAGATGTATAGCTCATATTTAATACTCCACCTAGAAATAAATCTTATTCCCACTAGTTACTGTTTGTATAACCCTTCTGAGTTCAGCCTTTAAAAAAAAAAAAAAAAAAAAAGATAAAAAGAGTCAATATCCATTAAAAAGTTATAACTTCCTTATTCCCTGTCAGAGATAAAGGAACACAGGCCTAGGCCATCAATCAAGGTATGCAGATCATCCATTTCAGTAACGTAAAATTCCCTCTGACTTCCATGGAACTTGGGATCTCACCCAGGTTATTGACAGTCTGACTCAGGACTAACTGAGAAGGGGAATGTGGGGTCAATCACCATTTAGGTCAATCACCATTTAGGACAATCACCTAAATCTTTCCACTGCCACACAAAAATAGTGCACACTTAGATGCTTAGTCTATGCCACTGTGCATTACCTACCATCCTATTGTCAATAGAGTAAATAGCCCACAGACATTAAAGGACCAGAATAAAGCTTTTACCCAATTGTGCATATAACAGAAAAAGGAGAGCACTTAGACTTACAGCATTCTTTCACTAGCCAACAAGTGGAGCTAGCCTTCAGTTTCATGCAATACAGTATATTGCTTTCCGTGCCACCTAGCAATCTTTTGGGCATCAATTCAGTTATTTCTGGGGTTTCTTACCACTTCTAAACCTTCCTTGCAACTCAGGCCAGGAGCTCAGCAAGATAACAGACATGGCTGTCTAAAAGCCACTTTCAGAAAACTGCTGTAATCAGGTCTACAATGCTGACAGGTCTTCTGTGTCACTTTGCATGCCAAGGTAAGAAACCAAATGAAGCCTTTAAGTCATGGCAAGAAGCATGATGTGATCTCCACAACTTAACTCTCTGCAAAACCAATAATAATAACTTCTATTGTTATACATAAATCTAAAGTGCCTCTCAGGTAATTCACCCTTCACAGACAAGCACAAGTAAATATACACATTGAAAACTGCCTATAGAAGGATGTTCAAGGATCTCAGTAGATTCTTTGTCTTCTTTTCTCTGTTTCCTTGCAACAGAACAGCTGACTTTTTTTTTTGAGCTACATCATTTTGTCTCTTTTGAAGGAAAGAAATAGAATCTTTTCTCCTACAAAGAATTTTAAAGTTGCTTTATTAATGTAAACTTTAAAATAAGAAAACAAAAAAGTAAAAGTAATAGCACATTCCAGACAGTTTATTAAGTAAAATACAAAAGCACCTCTTGGGTGCGGGAAGCATTCATGCTTCAGCCTTATGCCTTTACAGCGGCCCCATCATGTGTTAATGATTACATATATTCATTCACTACCAAAAATAGTTTCCTCTAGAATTATGCACAAAGAACATTTGTCCACAGTGAATTTCAAGCTTGGCTAGTCTGCTTGGGTTACAGTTACTCCTAATTTTACAGTGGCAAAAATCCAGAAGTCTACTTTGTGTTAGCAGTTTATCTTTTGTGTCAGAATATTTTATTCATTCATTCAAAAGTTAGGACAGTTGCAGCACCTAAACCCCACAATCTTAACTTTACCTGTGGGAACAGTTATCACAATATACAGGATACTATACAAAAATCCTAGTTAGTTTGTCTGGGAAAAGCATCTTGCTCCCTCCCGCTTTGCATCTCCTCTCATTTTGGTCTCCTCAGGAAACCTTAAGTAAGATTTTTTTGATCATTTTCACATGCCTTAAAAAATTAGTATATACTATCAATACTGAAACATTTGCAAGCTTAGTAATGCTTAAAAAACCAGTAGAAAGGGAAATATACAACCAAAAAAAAAATCTACTCTTATTATGTCTACTGTCTCACAAAATATGAGTGCTGGGGGGAAAAGGGGAAGTTGCTGCACATTTTTCCAAGCACAGCCACATATTACTTACAGTGTAAAACATTTTACACATATTTTAAAAGCTAGCTGCATAGAAGCCTTTCGAAGATTTCTTGGTGTTGCTTTGAAGTTCCCTATTCCACCATCCCCCCCCCCCCCCCCCCTTTTTTTTTTTTTTTTGGATGCAGAGAAAAATTTCTCCATTCCTGCTTGGAATCCAAAGGAGAACAGGAAGTAACGTCTGAGCTCCATAGAGATTCATTTTTATTTGCTTACAGGACGTGGCGGATTCAAAAACTGGCTTCGTTTTTCAGTATCCTTAAAGGACCTAACTTTTTCCTTTTTTTCTTTTTGGCAGGGAGCACGGTTGGAACTTCAAGTTCAGCCAAAATAGACAATAAAACAGTAAGAAGGCATAATGCCAAAAATGCAAAGGCATCAGCGTCCAGAGCATAATTCCACCCTTTTTTCTCTCCCCCCCCTCAATGATTTACACAGGAAAACGTAAAAAACAGAAAACTCTCTTTGTCCTAGAATGAACTTCTCATATTTTAAAACAGCCTATGAACATCTCAGACCCACTGGAGACGAACTAAAGAATGATATTGCTCATTTAAGCCGACAGATTTTTTTTTCTTATCCATATGTTTTATTGTTATGTTCTTTTGAATATCATACTTTGTTCTGCTTCTTGGGAGAAAACATTTGTATAAAATAACAACATGTGGAATCTCTCACACAACACAATATGAAATTTAGTTCAAGTGTAGCCTTTTTTTCTTCTCCCTCATGATACACAGTTTTAAACATTCTCACTGGAGGTAAGCCTGTGTTCCCCCCTAAGCCAAAAAAAGTCCCAATTCATTTAAAAATATAATTTTTTTGCAGCAAAACTGATTTTTTTTTTTCTTAGGGTCCAACCTCCAAATAATGCTGTAAAAATGATGTGCCGTGAGCAGCAAACCAGTAAAGCTCCTCTGCAAGGATACGTGCAAATGTTTCCTCACATTTGCAACAGGAAGCCAGGCAGGATGGGTCTGGGGGAAGGTCTGGAAGCTGTATAGCAAAAGTGGAGGGAAAGACCAAAATAGCTTTTAAAGAGGATATTGTCTTCCTTACTGCATTAATCCTTGTTTGGAATTAGAAGCTAACTATTCAGTATTTCCTTTCCATCATATAAAATTGAACCTATATAATTTGCAGAAAATATCCAGAATCTACACAATGCCTTCTATTTATTAACAAGAGTCAAAGAACTACCTCTGCAGAAGCACGTCTTACTCAGAAACAAAAAAAAATGGAAAAAGAGAGGCTATCTCTCTCATGAAAGTGCAAACTACAACCGAAAAAAATAACTTTCTCTTTCTGAAGAAAATAAAGGATAACTCTGACACTTGCATTAAAAACAATTAACATCCCAATTACAGAAAAATGGTAGACTTTGGGAAGGGTGCAAAAGTGTTTGTGAGGCCAAACACTAGAAACCTGGGTAACCATAAGGAAAAACACAGAAAATACCATCAAATCACTGAGGATTTAAACACCTGGTTTTCACAGGAACTGCAGTATGAACTCACTTTGAAACGTGGAGCAAAATGGCACACTGGTCTGAACTAGTGAAAATACAAATCATAGAATAGTTAGGGTTGGAAAGGACCTTAAGATCATCTAGTTCCAACCCCGCTGCCAGGGGCAGGGACACCTAAATCATCCATCAGGATTAGTAGGAGCCTACTAGAAACAGCAAGGCAGGGGGGGCTTGAAGGGAAGCTGAAAAGGAAAAAACTTAATCTGAGAACAGTTTCAGGACACTGTCATATCAGGCTGCCATGTTCACAAAGGAAAATGTAGCAGGTACAGTAAATTTAGATACAAAACAGATGGCATCAGCCTTGTGCTGATCATGTGAATAAACCAACGCAAAACAAAACAAAAAGCCAAGCAATCAAAATGAAAAACCAAAAAAACTTCACACACCAAACAGGCAATCAGGCAAGTAGACCCAGAAAGGATGAAATAATTGGCCGCTACAGATTATTTAACAAATCCCTGTCATTTTAAAAAAGTGAATGATAAATCATCTATTTGGATGCTCAGTAGACAAGTATTTGGATGAGATGCATATTGTTAATGCCATCTCAAAGAATACATGAAGTTACAAGGGCAAAGATCATACAGTGTTTGGGACTAATGTAGACTTTCAAAAGAAAAGCAAAGTTTAAAAAAATAAAGATCGCAATGGAAGTTGATGATATAGCTGGTAAAAGACATCCACTAGGATGCCTAGGTTTCCAGAGGGAAAATCAGGCTTTTGAAGCTCTGCTTCATGTGAATCATCATGGTATCTCGTGAAAATTTAATTTGAAGTCTCTCATGTATCCATTCTACAAAGGAAGTCCTGCTTCCTGGCTGCACTGTAACATCCCTTAATGAACTGTAGCTGAGGTCTAGCAGTACATTACAAAAATGCACCAATCAGCACAATCATTCACTCTGCTGTGGCCGCGGGAGTTGTGAGATGTTGTTAGATGTGTATCAACAAAGCCTTCTGCAAGCAAATGCACACATGATCTGCCTATTCTTCAGGTTGGCTGGGTGTAAGTAAAGTCTTAATGCAGCTCAGGCTTACTGCTGCACTGACAAAGATGTACTGTTTTGAAGCAAATCTCAAACATTTTGCATTCAATTGTCTCCAGGCAGAAGGCTAACCCCACTCACAAAAGACTGCATAAAGGAACATATGAAATTTTCAAGTGCTTTTTTCTGTTAAATTTTCAGCTCATATTCCAAACATTACTCAAAACTGAACTCCAATTTATCCCATGACTAAATACGTTACTCTTCACCTGGAAATAATACACAAGAAATAACAGTAGTCAGTACAATATAAATAGCTTGAATCTTCAGGATACTATAAACCCAGTCATAAGACTGTGGTATGTACACTATTTTAAAGTGGGAGAATATTGCTGCAATACATTCCAATAAGAACTGTCTATACCCTTTTTATCTGTAAATGCAAAGGACAATTTGCAAGCAAAGAACTTGGAGGTCTCTGTAACCTCATGTGGGGGTCATTTTGGGGGGTTGTTTTCAAGCTTTTTTTTTCTTTGTTTCACTGACTTCTAATGTAAGTACAAACTACAATTGGAAAGAACAATATCATAATACATGCACCACTTCTGTGGTAATATAAGGTGAAACGGCTCATCCAAGTTCTAGAAGCCCCAAGGAGAGCCGAACCCAGAGCTGAAAATTTTTCACACTAACAGGACTCATTCAGCATTAGCAGAAACTCTGTGTGCTTCTTTATGACTACCACATTATCTATTAAAGACCTAAGAGGAAAAAAAAAAAAGGTCCATCCCTGCACAGTCTTTATCAACCTTATGAACACACTGTTCAAATGACAGCAGAATGCTTAAGTGGCCTAGTAGGCCTACAACCAAGAAAGCAAGCTAAGGCTGGAGGAATGGGAACCAAGCCAATTGTCTAGACAGCAGGCAAAAAAACATGCTGGCTAAATTTAATCAGCTGCCTCCTTTATTTTGTAAAGTGAATGGGTAGATTATAGCCAGGATGACACATAAGTTGTGATTGAAATTGCTTGCTTAATTGTAATTTAAAAAGAGGTGAACTTCATCCCAGTTCCATATCCATCATTCTCATTCTTGCACACCAAACCAAGAGCCATCTTCAAAATAATCAGCAGCTGCTGAAAGCCTCCCACTTCAGCAGTGTCTCTTCACTCTCTCTACCTTTATAGATTCTTTTGCTCTCACCCCTGAAAGAGAAAAAGCAGACTGTTTTCAGTCTACCATAAGTTCTTGCTCTCCACAGAAGGTCTTTTAAGATCCAGACTGGCAGCTTCTTTCTTGAGAAGGGGGCAAAGTTGGCAAAGGACAAACAACATGATTTATAACATCAACTGACTACAATCAGTTGCACAGACGGCAGTACAGAACAGCTGGCAGGATAGCGATGAATAGTTCTTATTAGTGTTCTGCTATTTAAACTCAGTAACTATATTCAAATTGTGATGCAAAGGCATTAGAGGAAAAATGGTGAAATTCTAAAACATTGAGGGGGTGAGGTGGAAAGGCAATAAAATAAACTTTAACACTCAATTTAATCCCTCTCTAAAATTTAAGGTGGAATTTGTGATTACAGACCTCAAGAAATACATTGTCCTTCCAAAATGAGGTGTTAACATAGATTTTCTAAAATCGCCTCTTGCCACCACCATTTCTTTGAAGTCTCGAAACTTGAGAAAAATCAAGGTAAGTTGGTAAGATTATCTCCGATCACTTATTTTTCATCTTTAATGCAGCCACTGAAAATCCTAGTGGAAATCTTAATGAACATTTGAATACTCACCAGTTCTGTCGTTTCAAACTTCAGCATACTTTGATGCTGCTCTTAAGCAATTGTAGGCAGAATTGACAAAGTTTTGCTTAAACCTTTAACAAAAGTATTCAAATGAAACATTTAATGCTGAAATATATAACATATATTATAACAGCACCCTCTGTAATTTTTTTTAAATAAAACCAGAATTGCCTTTCGTTACCTTCTCAGTTTGAAGTAAAATAGTGTATTACGATCCCTTTTTAAAAACAGAATAGTGTCAACAAGATTTCTTGCCCAGCGTGAGGGTATAGTATAAAAAGTTAACAGCATTAGAGTTCTTTTCTAAATCTAGAAAAATATGACTAAAATATATTTATAATTAACATACTAATTTATAAAGTGTGCTCATATGCATGTGCTGGGCAATGTCTTCTGAAAAGTTCCGGTGAGTTATAGCAAGCTTATTAATTCAAGCAGCAATAGCTAAGTAAATAGCACAGAATATGCACTGAAAACATATTCAAAGATCATAATCACAAGCATCGATGTTAAAAATCCTATTTCCTGCACTCAGACTTAAAGAACATATATGTATCATGAAGTTCACACTGCAATTCAAATAATCTCCATTTCACATAGCATCAGAAGTGATAGACCAAGAGCTATTTACAGGCTTTTGATCAGATGCCTGTAAAAAACAAATAAATTTAAGAAAATTGCATCTGATTCACAGATAATCTTGATCAAAGAGATTATTTAAGTGAACTGCTACGATCACAGCAGGTTCCCATAATCACCTCACAGTATAAAATACTGAAAAATAAACACTTTTCTGCTCACCAAAGGAAAGCATGGATATAATTTACTGAATCCACACATTGCCTGTTAAGAACGCCTGTTAACACAAAACTACAATAAGCCAGTAACAACAAATAATTATATATATATGTGTGTGTTATTTGTACACACTCTTCCTGGAGTTTAATCAACACACACCCCCCCCCCCCCCCCCCCCCGGTTTAATTTTTTTAATAGGTACAAATATTGAAAGGAAAAGAAAGAGGAAAAAAAAAAATCAGCAAGTGAGCCTATATGGAATCAATAGACTACTACTAAGCTAACCCGCAATATATAATACTGCGGAGTAATTGACTGTAAGTCAATTTGCAGGCTGTCTATTATGTTCTGTATCAGGGCTGCATGGGGTTCCACACACCTGCACAACACAAGTCAGCACAGATGAGAACTGCACTACAGGCAAGAAAGGCTTAAAAGAAACAAAAATTAAAGGGTCCTGTTCCTCAGTGTTCTGTAGAGCTTCTGGGATTACTTCACCTCTCAGTTGAAGCTACTATACAGCAACTACCATAACAGCTAAACTTCACTACATGGCATGGGTTGCCAGTGTTTTCTTTCATTCCATATTCAAAGCATATAACATCTAAAATACAGTCTTCTCAGGGTGGATTTCAGCCTTTGTTTACTTAACTTGAATGTATGGAGGAAGAGGCCAGAAGGCACACATTATGAACATTGAAACAGAAAAAACCAAGATCTAGAGGCAAAGAAAAAGTCTTATACTCATGAGAGAGAGAACAAATACTTATGCTAGCAACTTTCTAACAACCATAAATTCATGCCAATGGAACAGATGTAAAAAAGGTAAGGAAGAGATTATAAAGAAGTACAAATAAGCTAGTATAGCAAACTGATAGGTATTCAATTCCAGGGACAAAAGTTAAATGAATAGACATGTACTGGCAAAAGGCCAGCTCCTAACAGAACACAAACTTCGTAAGATTTGAGTTCTGTTTTTAATTTCAAACCCATGAACTTTAAGTGGATTTGAAATCAGGCAAAACATGTTCATCCATTCCTATTTATAATAGGAAAGACAGACAAGCAAGCTCTAGTTTGGGCACTGGAAAGGGAGGCAGTGACACAAATCATCCTTTTGCTTCCCAACCTGAAGCCTGGTAGAGCATGTGTACCCTGCTTTAAAGACAGCACAAAGGAGCAACTCACAGCTGGCAAAGCCCCTCCTGGAAGACTGCAGTGTACAGGCCTGCAGATTGTCTCAAAAGCCCCCTTTGGCTGGTTGTTATTGTTGTTAAGTTTACAAGAAAAGGTTTCTATTCAACAAGGCAAAGAAGGGGGGGCCAGGGAAAAAAGTCCTGCAGAATTACAATGCAGGCAGGCCTATTTGGAGACCACACTGCATGCATCACACCAACAGGGTTACTGTAACCACTGTGGTTTAACAACACAGGGTAGACAAATTTGCAGAGATCTGTAACAGCTCTTAGCAGGCAAACAGATACAACTCAGAAAGAGAAACATTTCAAGCACACAAACGCTTCTATTTCAAACCTAAAGAAAATCTGGTGTGTCCAAAATCTCACTTGCAGTCCCATTAGCAGGTCTACTGCAAGGTATTACTCCTCTCAACAAGCTTTTTTGGACAAAAAAATTAAAAAAAAATTGAAATAATATGTAAAATGTCATTTATGTTTGGAAGCCTAAAAAAGATTTCAGAACCATATGGCAAGCACACCATTAGTTCTGGCTCTGACACTAGTGCCATAATTTGTTGCACCATCTTTCACTGAGACATCTCGCCCTTCACCTAAGAGAACATATAACACATTCTCTTTGGACAGAATTATTACCATCACACTTGGAATTAGCATAGAAAAGCAGATAAGGAGAAGGTATTGGCGTGGTTGGAAGCCACTACAGCTTGGTGTCCTATGTCATCCATACCAGGTCTCTGGAACACTGCATCCCTCTCTGGAATAGTCAGTGTTAAACAAGTAATACAGTACTGCATAGTGGTTATTACCTTAAGCAGAGAATACTATAACTGTTAATGACAAAGAAGAGCATGAAACTCATTCTTCAGCTTTTTCTTCTTTCCAGTGAGTTCAATCAGAGCAAATTCTTTGGCAAAAAAAGTTAACAAAAAGATCCAAGAAATCAAACATAAATCTGGTAATGTGCCGAGAGAGGAAGAGAATTGGCAGGCTTTGTTATTAAATACAATTTGTGTTATCCAACAGATCCAAGATTAACATACAGATTGGACTCTGTACAGGAAATCTATTATATTGACTGCTTTCAAGTTATGTATATTGATGATTTCAGAAAGATCAAATACTTAACTCTGGATGCCTTATGAATAAACATGAATAGGTTTCTATTTTTTTATGTTTGAGATAGACCTAGGCAAAGTTTTTCCATGAAAGCTGCTCCTCAGCAGTGAAACAGGTTTTCAATAAAACTTTCTTTTTGTGAAAAGTATCTGCTTTTGGACGCTTTCCTGCGATGTAATCCAGCTAGGAAACCAGGACCCTAGAGCAACTAAACTTATTTTTATAATCAAAACCTGAATTTCTCATTTTTTTTCATTTTTAAAGTTGTAATTCTGTTTGGTAGGAACCCTTTTCTGGTGAGACCTTTTTTGCGCATTTCCATGCAGGGAATATATTTCATAATATTGGTACATTTTAGCACTTAGATTTAGATTTTACGGGTGCAAACCATCCTTTTTTTTCCAGTTTTAGTTTTCCATTAAGCAAAATTTGCAGAAAAACACTGATCACATGAGACCACAGTCTGTTCTAACCTTGTTCAGAGCTAAGCATGACAGCTACTTGTGAACTTGCTGCACCAGACATTGGCCTTACTGCTCAGAGCTCAGAACACCATCGTTTCTGAATATGGGACCACCCTTATCTTCCCCTTACAACTGTCTGCATCTCACTGCACTCTCCTTCTGTGAATCAACAAAAACCTGCAGAAAAAAGGCTGTCATTATCGGGTGACTTAATATTTTTAATTATAAAGACAGTTAAACGCTGCAGTTGATTGCCTGGAAGGCCTTAGACTTTTTAGCACCAATGCTTGAAGACAAACACTGACAAACTTTCTACAGAAGCTGATCCTGCACTGGGTGACACCTAAATGACAGTTCAGGTGATTCCTAGCCATGTTCTCCATAATCCGACAACTTGCTCCAACTGACTGTAATGGAAATTGAACAATGACTTTATATCCTAAAGTTTAATAATGATGTTTAAAATTCTTTTAAAAAGTGTTTGAAGTGTAAAAAGATAGTGTTTGGTTTAATCCCTTGCCAAGTAAAATTAGATTATGTTTAAAATAAAGAATAAATGTTAATACTGATTAATCTCTCCATTTTTAAAATCAGGAAAATCTTAAATTAAGGTCTTTTAACCTGCAAGACTCTTCTGTGTCATTTTGAGAAGCCTTCTTTTTATTATTTTTGCAGGTAACAAGTGTCCCTAGACAGGAACCGCAGTACCATTCTGCAACCAGACCTATGTGTTTATGGAAAAAGTGATAAATCCCTGAAAAGAACCGTCTGATAACTGAAGTGCTGCCACAGACTGCTTTGTAGCTAGAGGAATAAAATAACCTGGAACCAAGCAAATTGCTTTTGACTTGAGAAAAATCAGTGCCTAGAAAATCTGCATTCAATAAATAAATCATCTTTTAAACCTTTTATACAAATATTGCAAGATTCAATGCTAAGAAGCAAGCCAACCTAACTACTGACTTTTCAAAGTAATAATTTTCTATTTTTGACATTTTTTATGAAATAAACAACCCTTACATGCCAGGCATTTTGGATTTAATTTATTTCAGAGATTTTTGATTCATTTTCTCCTCTGGAAAATACTTTCAAGATACTGGTCAACAGATTTCTAAGATTAAGTTAAGAGCTACATTAATCATAAGCACTTTGTATCTGTTACACACAATTATGAAAAATAAATACATGGTGTACAAATATTTTTCTTTTTCTTTCTCCCCTCCCTAATCTTTTTAAGATTGTAATCTTGTTTTGTGAGACAGCACTGATTAATTTCAAAAGGACTCCTTACATGTTCAGATTTACTTGGCTGTGCTACAGAAGTACCTAGAGCTCTAACAGGCACTATCTATTCAGTTTAACATGCATTATATATAATTATAAAATGGATAACCACACTGGTTCCTCAGTCATAAACTTTTAAAGCGGCCTTTTATGTCCCATAAAGCAGGTCTGTGTGTTTCCAAACCTGCAGTTGAGTACTAATGTGGATTCACAAGTAGCTTACTGTTTTGTGACATAACAAACTCTGTTTTGTGACATAATGAGAAAGTGGCTCTCAAAGTACTTTCAATCATGGCATCACAACCAAAATAGCTTTAGAATAACTGGTTCCAGCTAATTATATTCCCCACTTCCTAAACTGTCCATATAATGGAATATCTCTTCTGGCCATCTCTACCCAGCAACACTGTTAGTTTCTCTGTTATCTCAGGACTTTGGATCCACTCATGCAGCCATCTTTTCTTTTTCAGAAATACTGCACTTCTTCCCATCTACAACCTATACACATCCTTCAAATTTTATATCCTAGAAAGTATCCCCTGTTTTCACCTTGCTTGTAGTGTTCTACCTCTCTTCCACTCACCAATGCTTTTCTTTACTGCACCCTTTTCCTCACCATGCATACACACTTGAAGTCTGGAAAAACTACAAGGACAAAATGGTTAGTGGTACAAATAAAAGTGGATCTATAGGGTAAAAAAGAAATGTATCGGAACAGATGACAATGTAAGTAATTGCTACACCGAAAGTTGAAAGAGAAACAGGGTTTGCCCAGACTGAAAATAGAAATAAATTGCCAAGAAAGTAAATCCACAACTGAAGTGGGAGTACCGTCTACAACTTTTAACAGTCAAATCAAGACCCTACTCCAAGCCATCTCCCTCAGATGGTGTGAGAAATTACTGCAGACACAGAGAACTACAGAATTCAGTTCAGCTTTTCATATTTACTTAGCTGTGGGATTTACGTGTAATTAAGCATCATCTTAACTATATAGCTACTAATAGAGTTGAATGCCATCCTGCATGCTGGAGGACTCTTTAATACATCACTCCTTGGTCATACAACATATATGCAACTAGAACTGTGCAGAAACTAGTGAATTGGAAGGACAGGTAACAACAGTAACTAAATAATTTAATGTCATACTTAATAATCTCATAAAACCATCCAAAGTTTCAGCAAAAACCACAAAAGCACAAAATTTTTTCCTTATGTAAAACCTAACATTATTCCTTTTTCTGTCTTCTCAACCTCCAACATTTTGAAAAAGCACCAATCTTAGGCCAACAAGAAGATTAATTTAAATTTGAACAATGCATAGGTCAAATGAGAGTGTGAAACTTTCCTTTTTATAACAGACGATGCCATTCAAGTTGGAAAAACAACCATATTATTTTCCATTCATTTACTTTAAGAAAAGTACAATACACTGCAAACATCACTTCTGCAGCAACAAAAAATAAGAACTAATATACAAAGATTTCCTAGGGAAAGGGTGGATGCAGGGGGGATGACCAATACAAGCAGCTCAAAAGGCAAAGCCATTAAATCCAGCTTACAAGAATCATGTGTCTGGAATTAAAGAGAAAATATAGAATTTCAGCGTGATTTTCACTAAAGAGAAAAAAAAACCTTCTCTCGACTCTCTCTCACTTTCCCAAACACTGAAAAAGCACACTATAGAAGACATTTAGAAAATGTATAGCCCACTGTTTGAATTGCATTCTACACAGCTTGTAATAAGACTGTGTGCCATGTTTCCTAGGTGCCACTCAAAAATCTTATGTTTTGCTGCTTGTGTGCTGCAGACTTCATTATTATATGGTAGTGTACAAATAAGTTTATACATAGACATAATACCACTATAGTAGAAGTTTTGATGCAACATTTGTTGCCCAGGATATAATCCTGAAAGAGATTCTGCCACCCCACCAGGATTGCATGTCTATTTCATTGATTATTCAAATGACTTTTGGCTAGAGATCACTTAAAGGAAATACAGTTCTAACTTTCTTTATACACCAGCAAAATAAGTAACAGTGCTATCTGCTATTTCAGCATCTTAAAGTTATTGTAACACTTCTGAAATGTTATAGAATGAGAGCAAAAATATAGAAGCTGTATTTCTCTATTCACAATGTACTCCTAAGATGTCAACACACTCTCAGCTTCTCTAAACCATTTCAACACTTCAACACTTTTACTGTTGCACAGCAAAAAAGGAGACTGTGAACGGAGTGTATGCACCCACTTTATCTCTCTTTGTATGCTTCCTCCCAGTATCACCAGTAGGGTATAGATAACTCTGCTTCTGTCCAAGTTATCTAAGCAGAGGACAGCCTTCACTCTAGACACATTACTCGAATGCAGCGCTTTTATAACCTCATTAGCTGTCATGCTTCTCAAAAGTGAAAAATGTTATACAAATAAGACAACAAAGTGCTGGATTACAGCAGAACTTTGTCAGTACATATTGTTAAGCAATTGCTCATTGCTAGGCAATGACATTCCTACTGCAAGGATTTTTTACTTTAGTTTATTTTAAGGGTACACATAGAAAATGAGAGGAGACAAATCCCTGAAATTATCAGCACTGGTATACACTGAGGATGGGACAATGATTGGTTAACAGAGTCATGCTATACAATGAAAGCAACTATTCTAAGCTCATGAGGGTGATGATTCTGAAAAGTTGAAAAGAATTTTACATAACTTAAACCTGGAATGCAAGAACAACTTTTTCTAGTGTACTGTGTAGAAAGCAAGAAGTGTTTGTTACTTTTTTCTACACATAGTGTGGCTTTGCTAATAATAACGTGGCACCATTCCCACATACAGGTTTTGAATAACCAACATGTGCAGCCAAAGCATACTTGCTGAACTAGTTCATGTAAAACATCAATACATTTCTGTCCATATCTTAAATCAACTTTGATAATAGTTTTTTTTGTTGCACAAGCAAAGCAGCAATAAATTAACACATCTTGGTCTCAGAAAAAAACCCACAACGGCAACAAAAACAACAACAACAAAAAAATAGACAGAAGAAACACCAAGAAACAAAAAAACCCAAATGAACAGCCTCACATTCCCCAAAAAAACCAAACAAACAAAAAACCAGACAAAAAACAACAAACAAACAAAAAACACACACAAAAAAAATAAAAACCCAGAGAGTATTTGGGCTTAAGAACATGGATTAAACTACTATTCACTATCAAAGTATTGCAAAAAAAGGGCACTGTCTGAGTCTTTGTAGTTGTATGACTCTGCAAATTAACTATAGGTGTCTGCGTTATAAAAAGTTTTGCTATTAACATTTAAGCTAGCAAAGAGAATTTTAACTTAGCCAGGCCAGAGCAGCTACACCTGAAGGTATGTTAGCAGAACAGATGAAGACCTCAACAAAGCTAAAACCAAACCAAACCAGAACAAAATAAGGCAACCAACACTGAGTTAAGTTAATATTCACTCAACTCCAAAGAGCTGCAGCCAAGAGCATGCCTGACCATACCTTACAACCCTAAGATAATTACCACTTGGATGATCCTTCCTCTTCTGTACTGAAAACGTACTTAGATTTTAAAAGAAACCTGGTGAATGAAACTTCCCTTTTAATTTTGTCCCAATACAGAAACTGATATCTGGCTACATTCTGAAGCAAGACAGTGACAAATCTGAGCAGAAAATCTGACACTTACCTGTCTGATTTTTCTTCATTTATTAGAAAAATATTCCATTCCATTCTTAATGCATATACAAACATTTTATTTATGAACTAAACAAAAAGAGGTATATGACTAATAAAAAGAGGCTAGCAAACCGGTAGCTGGATCTTTAATGCATATTCCATTGTATTAGTCTACTCAAATACTGTGTTTGTGTCACAGGCAGCATGATGGAGAGCTGCCAGCAAATACAGGTGGCATTAACAGCAGTTAGGCTGCTGTTTTGCTGTAGTCATGAATACATGATAGCCAGGTGAATTCTTTTTATTTGCAAGCCAACCAACACTCAGTATTGGTTTTTTTTTTCCTCCTAAGCTTCTGTGTGCTATGTTAAAATACCAACAAATGATAAGAAATGAAAGGAGAAACAGTTATGAGAGTAAATTTAGTTGTTTGCATTTTGAAATTCAATTTAGAAGTTAGACCTTTTGGCATTCCCTCTTCGCTCCTCACTTTAAAACACCTTGGATAAAATTTTTAAGGTTTATTTTACTGGAAGTATCAGAAAGTATTAGCAGACATTAAGAATTGTTCACAGAGTCACACAATCACCAATCTTGTTCAGCTCTGCACTTGTCTTTTAGTACTGAACTTGTGAATCAGTTGTTTTATGAAAAACAAGCTATTATTTGGTAGAATATGTAACAAGCCACAGTGGAGCTTCTGGTAATGATGCCATCTGACCACAAGTTACCTTTTATTATTACTAATATTAATAGAAGTAATGACCTAGACCAGCATTTCTCATACCTGAGTTGCAACTCTCAGTGAAATAACAGGAAGATGCAAAGGGTGGGAGGCATAGAAAGGTAGGGGGAATTTTAATTAAAAAATTACTCTATTTAAAAAATAACAAGAAAAACAATAAACCCAAATTACTCTGATTTACAGCTGGAAGTAGCTCTTTTCCTCCAGGGGATTCAGAAGCAGCTATAATTATCAGCTGCACATATTTAAACTAGCTAGGGAGCTACGAACTCCCCTCAACTGCTGGCAACAACTCAGTTCCTCCCAGGCAATATAGAGAGTATTTACACCTGCAGCTGATAATTACAGCTGATTTTCATGCTTTTTTCCCCCAAACACCCTGAGGAACTTAGCTGCTGCCAGCAATTAAAGTAGTACAGTAGTAAATTTTTCCTTGGGGATTGCATAAAAGCAGATGAGCCCAAACAGTGTTCACATTTGCAAAAAATTTGGGAAATGCTCATCTACCCTTATCCACTATTTCATCAGTGAAGAAAATCTATGTTGGTTAATACAATTAAATATGCCTGAAACTAGGACCATGCTACTTCTCAAGGTTTGTAGAAAACTTTTCCATCTAGATATGAGTCATACAGTAATTCTGGGCTAGAATTAACACAGATATACATACACTAATTTCAAACACATACTACAAATGGCTTTGAGTTCTCAATTCTTTAGCTTGTTCTACTTGAGCATTTAATCTAGTAAAACCATTCTGGCTCTCTCCTCAAGCCATCACTGTTTCCAAGAAAGCATCCAAATCACAAAGGTGGTATAATATAACCACACAGTAGGGACATAGGGCATTCCTGGAAGATTTCCCTACAGGCACATGGGTCACAGTATTACAAAAATCATTAAGCTTCTAAAAATGTGCTCTCCATCCACACTTGGCTTAGCTTACTGAAATGGAAAAACATTCTGTGCTGGCTGCTGCTTGTTTTACCATGTAGAGTGGCAAATTTTCAGATGGTGCCGTTATGTAAGGGGTAATCCTTGTAATTTGTAAATGGTAATATTCCTACCTTAATATAATAAAAGTACATGCAGCAGTAAGTGACTTTTGGAAGAGTGGACTGTTTTATGCTGCTGGTAATGCTTTATGTCCTATTTTTATGTTATGAATTTATCAAGGTATCACTTTACGTGAATGTAGATTCTTCTTCCTCTCTGCCCACCAGACCGCTCATCATGAAGTATGCTGTTTAAGACTGACTTTATTTTTTTTAATTAAAATATTTATTTCTAATGCATTCTTTTAACTGAAAAAAATGAGGCATTTTCAGGGGGATCTCTTATCATGTAGTGGGCAAAGGTGTATAGCACTGCCCTATGTCTTTAGACTTAGTGTTCTGTTTGATTGGTGATTTTTTTTTTCCTGTGAACAGAGAAACATGGTATTAGTCTGAGAATGCTCAGTTCTTCTCTGAATTTATATTACATAATGTAAAGCAGACCATTTAAAGGAAAGTATCACCCATGTACAGTCTCAGTTTGAAAATTCTGAAAGTCTAGTCAAAACAATAATGGCAGAGTAGTTTCATTTTTTAAAACCATTGGCTATTTTCAGGTAATTTAATTTTACAACTTCACCTATGGCATTTGGAAAGCCTATAGATTTCAAAACACACACATTGCATCTTCCAGTTTCTATGTACTTATAACTATATTCAACTAGAAATGTGCATCTGTGCTGGAAATAAAACTCAAAACTCCTTCATAATCTAAGCTTTCTCCTGAGTGATTTTTGAATTAAAATTATTTCATTTCACAATTAAAATAGGCTCTTTGTTAATCTTTTTACATTATAACACACTGAATAATTATTGTAGCTTCCAGTGCATAATTGCATAAACAGAACTACTGCAGAGTGGACACTGATGTAGCGGAGCTTGTAATCTCACATTCCTCACAAGCAGCCCTGTCCTCCAAGCTGTCATGGGACAGAGAGGCATTCCATAGCTACATCCCCTTCACCACTGCAGGTCTCTCAGCCCCAAGAGCCACCCTCTACCTTCACTGACAGATAGTTGGGGGTGTTTTTCTATTGTCATTGTGTCATAAAATCCTACCTGGAGACAAGGTTTCATTAAACTACCTTCCAGCCAGTAGAGTAAGCCTTAAAATTTTCTTGTGAAAGGATAGCTAATGTGTACTTTGCTGAAGCAGCTGTACCTTACAGGTTACAGAGGCCAACCAATTAAAATTAAAGGCCTTATAGACAGTAACATGTTTATCTGTAATCATGTGCTAATTAAAATTCTAGTTAACTGAACTAGGAATGTTTGATCAGGACATATAGAAAACATCTGCAAAGTTTGAGATTACTTCTGAGTCATATTTAAGGTCCTTAAAACTTTAACACTACAGCAAAAACATTTTAAAGTTGTACATACATAATATGTACATCACTATTACTATTGTAATGTGTATGAACGTAAGTTCACCAGCGTTCTACACCATATAGGGGATTAAATGTCAAGATGTCCCTAGAGTTTTACAAAGTAGTAATTTGTCATTGTTTTGCACTTATTTCTTCATTACACATGACTAAATAAATAAAGACTGGTCACCCATATAGTGCCCACACTCAGGCTAGTTCAGTAATGGGTCTTAACAGCAGCTTGGGAGAAACATCATTAATGAGCCCTGCAGATCTAAATGAGTATTTGTCATTACTGAATCTAGTCTGTGAGAAGGAAAAACAGATCAAAAACAGCCTTCAAAATGCAAAGTGATATCGCATTTGAAGTGAAAAAAAAGAAAATAAAATAAAGAGAATGAAAAGGAAAAATTAAAAGAATGAATGAATCAAAAAATAGTTACTCCTACATTGCTGGCAGCTACTAGTGATTTACAACAGTGTCTACATTTATTAATAAGGGCTTCCTGAAGAGGGAGAGATTAAGAAAAAAGTGAAATTTAAGTGTCATTGACAATTAATTATTTCCTTTTCCCTTTCCACCTCACCTGACCAAGTTAAAGCTCAGAAAGGTCCTACTTATGATCAACTAGCGTATGACAGCCTTAACTTACCCAGGGCAGGTAACCAGGCCATCCAGAAGATGAAAATGACTACTGCCCTTCAACCTTGTCACTCCCCAAATTCCCTAGTGAAGGATGTCACAAACATCTATTTCATCACCTCAACCAGCCTACGCTCCTACATGTACGCCCTCTCACAACCACACAGCCACCTTCTAGCACCCTTTCCCCTTCCATCAGCAGAGATCCTTCCTCAAGCCTTTCCCACCTTTCTTCCCAGTCACTTTACTCCCATTCCCGGGAGAGAGGACACCTTAGGACAGAGCCTCCCTTCCCATCTATGAGATCTGTTCCACAGCCTGCTTGCTGCTTCCTCAGCTCCCACCAGCCCCTTCCTTCTGATGGGCCTCCTGAGCAGACAGGCTGAGCTGCAGATGCTCCCTTCAGACCCAATACCCCTCTTTAGGGAACAGACACCTTCCTCTTAATACCTTTAGTGTTTTGAGGGCTCGTTGATAGGGAAGGGAACTATTTTTTTTTGCTGGGTCGTTGGGTGTGGGGAGGGTTCTCCGAGACCGCTCTAACCCTGTGCCCTCCACGGGCAGCTCCAGCGGGACGCAAGGGACCTTCCCCACCTCAGTTGAGCCCGTTCGCACCCCGCCTCCCCCCGGGCTGGTGGGGAGCTACCGTCACCCCTCTGCCTGCAGCAGCCTCCCTTCCCACCCTCCGCCGCTGACGGGGACCCCGACACCTGGACAGATCCCAGAGGGGAAGCGCCGCCATCCCGGACACCCGGACTCCTCTGCCGCTGCTCGGGGCTCCCCCGCCTCGCCGGTGTGTCAGCGCCCTGACCAAGGACCCGCAGCCCCACTCACCTCGGGCCCAGCCCCATGCCGGGGAGCAGCGACCAGCGCCGCTGTGCACCTGCTGCTGCCGGCGGCGGGAGAGCGGCCGCTGGGCTGGCGCGGCGGCGGCGCAGGGGGGGAGCGGGCGGGATGAGCACTTGGGAAAGCGAAATTACATCTGGGGGAGCTGAATGCGGCAGTTCAGCGTTATCCCGAGCTCGGCTGCAAGGAATTTCGCACGCCGGCAGAGTGGCTTCCCGGTGGCGGGGACCCCTCACAGCATCCGCAGCCCTCTGGGAGGGGAGGGAGGGCTGGCGGGAGCGTGGCAGGAGAGGTGGCAGGGCTTGCAGCGGGGAACTCGGCGAGGTGATGCACAGCCAGCCACCACAACACAATACTCGTTTCCGTGGTTTGGGGGGGGTTGTATTTGCTGCACACTGAAGAGGCAGAGTCGCAGAATGGTTTGGTTTGGAAGTGACCTTAAAGACCACCTAGTTCCAATCCCCTGTCCAACCTAGCCTTGAACACTGCAAGGGATGGGGGAAACGCTGCCAGCGATGATCCTCTGCCAGCACCCACCTAGTAGAAAACTCACCAATTTTTGCAGAATTTGTCACAAGAGGAGAAGGTATTAAAGGAAGAGTGAGAAATTCAATACAAATGAGACATACTTAAATATCCATATGACTTTGCAAGGCTGGATAAGCTGGATTAGAGACTGAAGGCTCGTTAATGCATTTCATATTAAATAAAACTCATCTGGAAAACAATGTACTTATTCCTAGGCTACTTTACAAGACATGGCCCTGACTCTGAGCTACTGAGTAATCCAGCACAGTTCCCACAGTCTTCAGGTATTTACAGGTCTGGGTTTATGTCATCTCCAAGGCAGCCACTCTGGGATAGAGAACAGCAGCCCAACAGGTCCTTGCAAATGTGGAATGAAGGTGGTTTGGTCAGGGTGCCCTGGTCTGACTTGGAAACACAGAATTTAAGACAAGAAGAAACAACAAAATATTTCCTACACCATTTCTGAGTGTATCATATAAAAGGAATGATCAAATTACTTTATTTGAAGCTGCAAAAAGTCAAGTGATGGTTATTTTCCTGGGTGTTTCATTTACATTTACATCCAGAGTCCCAAAGAGGTGAAATTTAGGTGAGGATCTTTATGTTTGGAATGAAACTTGTATTTTTTTAAAAAAGATCTTTTATTTATTCCTAAATTCTAATACTAATAATAATAATATATATTTTTTTTTACAATTCTTTTTTCATGTATGCTAAACTTCTGAGAACTTCTCTGAAATCAGTTTGGTAACATAAAGTTAACATAAAGTTAAAGTGAAGAAAAACAAAATGTGGATGTTATAGTTTATAAATTGGGGCACAGTTGTAGCTTGCTGGTACAGCATCCTTAAAATAATGTGCAGTCTTCCAAACTATGATGATCTGGGTGAAATGTAGCTCTTGCCTCCTCTAACCAAGCTTTAGTCTCTGTTTTCAGACAGATTATTTCTTATTTCATTTAGTAAATATACAATTCATGCAACTTCTCTCTCAGTACCTAATTTGGAGTGATCAAATGCTAGGAGTAAAATCTTTCAGTGTGCATGGAAGCGTTAATTCCCGATTCACAAGGGAAAATTGTTCAAGTGGGTTTAGATGTCTACACATAGAAAAAACTATATAAATGAGGCTTTCACTTCTGACTGGGAAATACTGATGCACTGAAAAAATTTTAAAGAGTGGGTATGTTGGAAATTCTACAGATTTTATAAATAATTTAGCAATTTTTTGTGTTAACTTCTGTGTCCACTTTCTGTGGATTAGATGCTCGTGTGCACGTTATGTGTACAGATAAAAGAATTACTCACCACTCGCATATCAATCTGAAACCTCAAGATATTCATTGTTATATCCTAGGACTCTTACTTTACCAAACTTGAAAATATTAGAGAAAAAGAAAGTGTAGTAGATCACACTTTTTTTTTTTTTTTTTAAGAGCCAAGAGAAAGAGGCTTTCACCTTTTAACCCATTTCTGCAGATAGCAGAGTATTATATCATGTGTTCATTTATGGTAAAACAGAAGCTGCTCTCTGACCACCAACTAGAACACAGACCTCCCCCTCAGTGCCTTAAACACCATATTATGAGGTCATTCTTAGTCTTGTTTTTTCCATCTGTGGTCCAGGGAGCCCCTAATTCCCTATGTACCTGCCAGTGTTTCCAAGGAGACTAAGCAAGTGAAATGCTGCTAATTTCTGAAGGCGCAATCAGGGCAAGTTCTACATTTGTTTGGTACTTGACCTGATGTCACCCAACACTGAAAAATGGCCCAGAAAACTCTGAGATTCTGCCTTTCTTTTTTTGTTTGTTTGGTTTGGTTTGGTATTGGTTTTGCTTTTCCTGACGTGCTGTCTGTTTCAGGAGTAAGAGAGTTCTCATCTATGCATTTTTGGAAAGGATCAGTCCTTAATCTCCAAAATGAAGCAGAACAGAATGTAGTCTGTTTATGCCATTTCCTAACTTTCATAAGAGTTACTGCAAATATATGGATATGTACTACTCTCTTAGGGCCTTCGGAAAGCTGAGCCAAGCAGGTGGATTTCTACGCCTCTCTGAAAAACCATAGATATCAGGGGCTTCATCAGGGTTTGGAGATCCACCTGAGTGGATCTGACTGCACAGCTGGGGTCATAGCTCCAGCCTATATATACTTCTACAGCACTGCTTTCATTCAGCCTCAAAGGGTTGCATCATTTTGAAACCTATTGTTGCAAGTAGTGGCAAAATCTCCATCTGAGATCTTGATAGGTTTACAATAAACCCCATGCTCAGGCTTTTTAATCTTCCTTCTAAGTTGGCTATGTAGATTAGCCACAGAGCAAAATATCTCAATTGAGCTCACAATCTATCAAGATTTTTGGAGACAAAACCAGTACTGAAAAACTTCTGTTTAAAATTAAACACCTCCAATTACAAATAAGTAAATAGAAACATTGAAAAGAAGTTACCAGAAACTTCAACAAAAATCAGAAGCATCAGTGTTCTGGGGCTGCTACAGTCATTAACTGCTCTGCTTTTGGCATGATTCACAACAGTCAGTGCACTGCTAAACTGATTATTACTGGATCTATTTCAATGTATAGTGTGTCACAAGAGGGACTAGAATATTGTCACCATAGGAAGATCGCTGTTTGGGAGAGCTGAGATTAAGTGTATGCCAAAAGCATTAGATCTTCTAACTGCAGCATTAGTAAAGTTCTGTATTATTTTTGTCAGTGCTGACATGGAATTAAAGGGAGCCAGAAGATTAAAACCAAGCATGAGTATGGTTAGAAATCTACACACAAAAATTGCTGGTTTATTTTTAATGCAAGAGGACAGTAATGTAGTTACCACTGGCTAATAATTGTACAGCTTACACAAATACTAAAATTTCTGGGTTAATTTAGTATTTTACAGGTCCAACCCAAGTACAGTTTTCAGATCTTCAGGATATCACCACTCATTAGGGAAATTATAAAATCACTACTTAGAGAATAGAATGTCAAAAACTGCAGCTAGATTAAAAAACAAATAAACAAACAAAAAACCAACCATTCCTTACCTGCTTATGTGAATAAAATAGTTATACATATTTAAATGGTAATTAATTTTTGCTTCTACATCCTGGCTTAAGCTAATCATCACAGCAGTTAAGTCAGAACCCAAAGAGCATTGTACAATTGGTTAGATGTGATGCAGTAAAAGGTTGCCTTATCAGACAGTATTTTTTATTTGGTAGACCAAATCTATACCGTGTTGTAGCAAATACTGTATTGTCAGTTTCCTAGTTAATGGGCTCCACAATCAAAAACAGCATAAACACAGGGATATGTATTAGATTTTTTTACCATTCTTCCATTTTGACATGCCAGAACAGCATTACTAATGCATATGGAAGAAACTTTAAAAACATGGTATTTTTAACCTGGCACTATCAGTTTAATGGCTGAACAAGGGGAGGTGGGGAAGGGAAGAATTGACTCTACTATATATTATATAGCACTAATCAACTATATCCACCAAACTGTAACATGAGATGGCCTGCTGCACCGGACTGAAATCTGCTGCAAACATATTCTAGGCACCTGTGGGACATATCTATAATGAGAATGATGGAAACCACAAATTTAACAGGTTTTATTTAGTGCTATCGTATTTCACTGCACTATAAAGCATGAGTGCTTTGAGCAGGTGACTTTACCAGGTAAGCACATTGTCAAAACTTGTTTCAATAGTATATTTGTTTTTAATAATGCATTAGTCTATAATAACTTACAATAGTAACTCAAACTGACATTATCTATAAAGTGTAAGATCCAATATAATTCAATTAAATACCAGTCTAACAATTTTTATGCAAATGACTTTACTTCATCTTGCACATTCCTTTATCTCTGGGGATCATTCTCAATTTCCTTTTCTGTAGCTTTTCTAGCGCTACACTGCATTCTGGTAATATCACCACTGAAGCTGAAGACAGTATTTCAACTATTAAGCCTACCAGAAAATTATAGTTAGATTTATATCCAGTTTAGTCATACAACTTTACTTTCCAATGATTTTTCAAAGTTTCTATGAAGACTAGAAAGTTCAGACAGGACACCAACATTGTTTTCAGTCTATTCTGATTTTCAGGCTAGTTTTCAAGTATATTAATAGCCTTTGTACAAGCATGTTCATTAGGAAGGAGGCTGTTAGCACATGCTAGTTTGCCAGACTCTTCCCATTTTAATTCCCAGTTGCTTATAACCTTGCCAAACATTATAAGCTTGGGCTGAAATGTTCCATGCAATGTCTGTGCCTCAAGCTGAGATGTGTTGGAAAAATTCAGCTAAAAAAAATACAACTGTTTCCAAGAATGAGGGTAGGGAAAAAACATTCTGTTTCACTCTTGGAGAAAAAAAAAGGGAAAGAAATAAGTAGAGATGTTTTCACTGCAAAGCTCACTTGCTCTGATGCACTGCCCTGAAATTGGTAGGAATAATTTTGTTAAGAATTACTCTTTTTTTACTTTCCTCATGAAAATCAACCCAGTATGGGCTACTTACAAGCCTTTGAAAAATTGTGGCCTGTGTGAATTTACTACAACATGGGATAGGAAAGAAGTGCTTAAGGGGCTGAAATCAGTTCCATGCAGTCATGACAAATGTACAGTAGATGTTCAGGTCCCAGAGCTGCACAGACAATCTTGGCATGTGCTCCTGCAAGCCCTTGGCCCCAAAACGCTCTTATTATACTCCTCTATTACAACATGCTGAAAACATGAAGCATGAGGCCAAAGCCATTATGCCAGTTTGGTGCAGGAAGAAAGCTGTAGAAGCTGGAGAATGAGATGGGAAGGAATTGCTGATAGGGTTGCTTGAACTTTCAAGGTGACCTGAGGACCAAACTTCTGGGCAAACTGCAGGCTACACAGGAGAGCAATTGTCCTTTGCAACTTGGGGGGGGGGGGGGGGGAATTCCTTTTGACCCCAAATCTGGACTTCAGTTCCAACAGCAACCATCAGTGGTAATTACATGCATGCTGACGATTTTCATCTCTGGTCTCAGCATTACTGGGGTGTATTTGTGAACAGAAAACATGGTATCTCTCTCTAGTACTTTCAGTGACTGACTGCTGCTGATACACAGGAAGAATCTGGTTAATTCAGAAATCAGAACAAGACCTAGCCCTGCAGCAGCTGCTGTAATGCTTACAAAGGAAGTCAGCTGGGAAGAGAAACCTGGATTGGACTGATATTGGTTGAGTCTGTAGGAGCAAAGGAAGACTGCAGTGCCCAACAATTCACATATGGCACGCACATGCCATTTTCAACTTCGATATCCAAATGATTTCAAGAGGCAAGGCTGTCCTGCCACCAGCTTTTCAAATATACAAGCCAGCACTTTTCTGCAACCACAAAAGAACAGTTTGCGAAGACTGTGACTTCTCTGGGATATTCAGCTTCATAAGCCATGACAAAGAGATGGTCAGGATCCGCAGCATGATTATGGGGACCAAACTTCTTATAAGGGTTGGTCATTAAGAAAGAACAAAATTCCAGTTTATCTGATCTTGCTTTTTGAATTGTATAACTTGAAATTGTTTCTTGGTTTGGTATTCTTAGCTGATTCTGCCTTTGTTCCACAAAGCTGTGGTACAGTCATGCTAAAAAAGTGCTAAAAAAGTACCTTTCATGGTTTCTTCTGGTTTTTTTCATAGAGGCAACACACAGACACAATCACTTCAACAGACTCCAGAGCATTACTCTGTTATTTTACCAAGACATCTCATGTGAACAAAAAGCTTTTGTTGTGTCATAAATATCTAGCTGCCATCAGCCCAAACTTTGACTTGCAAGCATCAAATGAACTAGTTGTAGATCTAGTGAAGACTGTGAGAACCAAATCCTAAGTAACAATTATGGCTCATTTCCGTCACAGCTCATGTATTACAATAAATGCTGCGGTTCAAGAGATTTAGGATGAGTTTCCATACAACTTCATGAAAACTTAATTTCTGCATGTGGAAATTCTAGAACCATTGCTGTTCAAAATTAAAAATTATACAAACCCATTTTCTCCTCATATGCATCCTACAGATACGCCACACGCATTTAAAGAGAGATGCAATTATAGTATGAATCATATAAGACTCATGCTTGTTTTCTCCAGATTCAAAGCTTCACAGTGTTGCTCTGAGTGACTGCCTGTCATGAACACTTGTGGTGCAAGGACAAAATGCTCCTCTGATAAATTCACAGCTGTTTCATTCTGCCACAAATAGATAAAAATGAGCATCCTGCTGAGCCATTGAAGACAGACATCATACCACATATCTGTGCTTATTCACATTCAGCTTCGGATGGCGCTAGGACAACTGGGCTACATCCCTGCCTGCTTTAGCATCACTCACAAGTATTCAACAACTGAAGTTGCCTGGTGTCTTGTGATAATGGAAAATGGTGAATGGAGAGGGGTAGTTTGTAGGCCTTTAGTTCAGGGCAGAGCATTCAAGTCTACTTGCTATGGAGAAGTGCTGCAGAAATTATGGAAATCAGAGGATAAAGAACTACATCTGCTTCTGCTGTGGAGGTCCTATATGGTGGAAACAGAATAACAGTAATCTTCTCCACAGATTCAAGACCATGATCTGAGGAAATGCAGAACTGTCACAGCTGGAACTAAAGTAATTGAGAATTGCAGCTTTGGCATATAAAGTGCAGTAATAAAGCTACGAACCCTTGAAGCTCAGGAACTTTGAATTAAGCATCTGGTGTTTGTGAATACTTTTAGTCTCATATTTCCTACGAAAGACTAGGAAGTTGTTTGGCAGACCAAGTAGTTTGAGAAGGATGACTTTGTTGTAAAGGAGGGATATCCTTTGTTACATATGAATGCCATCCCATTTTATTGACCAGTTGTGTATGGGTATGTGTATTTGGACCCTGTGTGTGAAAACATGTCACAAATTATCACAAGAAAACCCCACAAAATAATAAATTGAAAAAGGAGAAAAGCCATTTTACTACATCTTCCACAAAATGCTACTTCAGAAATAATTTGCTCTCCCTTTCTACAAAAGCTATCTTGCTTAAAGAGGAATGAGTGCAGGCTTTTTGGTGTGTGGCAACTGTAATAGTGTTTGCATATATCAGAGCATCTTTGAAAATCATCTTACTATTACTTTTCATTATGAGATAAATAAGTCTTTTAATCTGGAGGAACTGCTAGTGAATCACACTGATAACTGCACTTCTGTTTTATCCATTAGGAGTAGAATCAGATTTTTTTAATTGAACAAAACCAATTCTAAGTCATGTCAATTTTGATACTTCTTTAAGGAAAAGTCAAGCATAAACTAGGCAATAATATTTTCAAGTGGTTTTCTTTCTTGCTCAACTAGCTCAAAATGAACATCCAGACATTTTAATGAAGTATCAACCTGAGAAGAAAACTTTTTGAGTCAAGAAGAATGTATTTCCTGCATAGATTCTTTAAGTTATATTTAGACAAACTGGGAGCTCTGAATGGACACAATTCAATTTTAATTTGTAACACCTGTACCACAAAGCTATCCGCCTGGTAACACATAAAAGTAACATTCCCATCAGATATCTACGTCATGCTACCATATATCAATATGATCTCTATGTTTATTAAATCCTTAATGTGATTTTAGTTTAAGAGTCAAGGTGTTTCATTTAGGATGAAAGGGCAATAGCCTTCATCATATACTTTGTTGCTCTCCAAGTCCACTTTCTTTTGCATCCTATTTTGCTCCATTCTTACCTGTACTGGACACCTAGAAACTCTAAGTGGTCTTTGTTCATGGAAGAACAGTTGTAGGATGAGGACCTTAATTTGGTTTGTGAACTTGCTACCACCTATAGTCTGCATTGCAACTAGAGAACAATTGAAGAGAAATCAAATCAGAGAACAGTATAGAAATTATAAATCCTGCTCTCCTAGAGGTAAGGCCTCAATTTTTTTTTTCTTGTTTCTCTCCTCTTGCAAGTGCATGAAATACCTGTACACCTTAAGCATCACATAGTCTTTAGTTTTGCATATAGACAATCTGAAATAAACTTTTACAATTAACAAAATACCCTAAACTAGAAGAGAAAGGTCTCAGTGCCATTGAGCAGTCTGTCCTAAATTAAGTATCTTTCATCCAAAGGCTTTATTGACCTGTGTAAAAGTTAACATGTGCTAGTGATTTATCAGTACAGAAGAGTTAACTCTGCCATACCTCGAACCACTTGAGGAGGTTTCTGTTCCACAAAGAAAATGTTACATGCATTCATCATTCCTGAGCTAACTTCAAGGCTAACCTCACTTCTTGAATTTCTTGAGTAAAAGCTTGATCTCTCAAATTCATATTGCACAATTCTTTGCATTGATTTTGCTTAGCTAGAACTTAAGAAGAAAATCAGTATCAACTGCAGGACATGTAAGCTTCATTAAATATTTAAGGAACCTTAGCACAGTTAAGTCTTTTTAATGTGGGAAGAAAACTATGCTAAGGCACTATAAACACTTAAGTCTCCTTAGGAATTTAGAGAAGCTCAGCTACACTAGGACAATGTAAGAGCTTAAAGAAGTTTTAATTGGCTAATAAGCCATAAATTCTTAACCAATCTTAAAAGATTTAAGGGCTATAATCCCAAATGCTTGATTCTTTAACCAGTCAAAACAATCAATGAGGTATATACTATAAGCCTCTGAAGTTCAGTATATTTTTCTTTTGCATCACTATGCAAAAGTCTGCACCCATACTCAGCCAAATCTTCAGTGGTAGGAGAGGTCAGTCTGCTCTGAATTAATTATATCTTTGCTATTTGAATGAATTTGAACTAAGAGCTCAATCTAAAATACTGATTATCAGAAATGTTACCAGAATCTTGCCCCAAGCTTCCTGTGGTACTCACACATCTGTTTACTTAGGGTCAACCTAATACTCCTGTAGGCAAGCACTGAGCTGCCTGCCAGTCTCTCAGATCCCAAGGCAGTGCCTAACTAGTGATGTGTCCTGTGATCTAGGAAGTCCACTAGTCTTCATTAAAAAGATGTATCGGTTGTATGCCTGAAACCTATTTCTAAATGAAGCTGAATTATCCTGTTGGGAAAACACAAGAAATTTAACACTTCCTAAGAAAAATGCAGCAAGCAGTTAATGATCACTTTCAGAATGATCCAGATATGTTAGTGAGTTGCATATCAAAAGGCTAAAATAAAGTTCCTATGCCTTATGTAGTAGGGAGTTGTAACTACCATGTTACTGCGCACATTCATAATTAAACTGTCTGTATCCTTCTCCACCCCACCCCCTAATATGCTATTGTTAAATAATGCTTATTTAAAAATTTAGGTGCAACCTAATTATCATTTTTTTAATGGTTGGCTGATGATTTTTTTTTTTTTTTTTTCTGATGGCAGTTGATACAAGTAAAATAATTTACTGACCCTTCCTGTTTAAATACCATTAGGCCAAAACCTCAGTTTAAGATCATTTAATAGGGCAGTCACTATAGACAGAAAACTGTGCAGTCAGCGAGCCAAAAGGGGTGCAAGGATTAAAGCAATGCTCCAGGAATATTTATGAAATTAAATTAACCAGGTTAATTTAAAATATTGTATCAGAGTGTAATGGCTGAGAAAATATATATTTTGCAATTTTAATAATTATTTCAGGACAGAGTGAGCTTTTAAAAACACCTAATAAATTTGGGCATATTGATCCTATACATTGCTGCTTCTAAGTCCTGCATATAGAGAAAGATCCCCTCACGTACCTCAACATTTTATTAGCAGTAATGCCATGTGTATGTCTTCTGACTTCCTGTAGAAAACTGGTTTATGACTATTAAGAGATTCTTATGAATAAGTAGTAAATTTTGGCCACTGTTTGTGAGTCAGAATCCTACTGGCTCCTTGTTATAGAAGGGCTCAATATACCAAGGTCCTACATCTGTAGGATGGAATAATCTCTGAGAAGAGATGTGGTTATATTGACAGTGAAAGTTTTAACTGCATTTTTTTCAGCTTTGAAATGAATCAGAGAATGTTACTGAAGAGCAGTTATGCTTCTTATGAACCACTAAACTACATTTGAAAGGGTTTTTTGTTTGTTTTTGTTTGCTATGGAATCATCTAAAGCAGCAGCAGCTCATAGCTAGATGTTGCAAAGCCTGGCCCAGTTGTTGGGTGTGACATAATGCAGGTGAACAAACAATGAATGAAAGAAACAGCAGGTACCACAGTTTTGCAGTACTGAATGAAAGTGGAATAGACAAGGCCTTAAAAGAATAAAAGGCTCTTAAGGCCTTAAAAGAATAAAAAAAAAAAGGATGAAAGAAACCCTCGTAACTTTAGCCTTGTCTAAGGCAATTATCAGCTAAAGAGTTGTGAGCTAAAGAGTTGTGAGGTAAAGAGTGTTTCCAGAGACAGCAATCTGGTTCTGAAGCCACATCGAAGCCTCGCAATGAGGAAGGAATACAAGGAGGCCAGTAACTGTACATCCTGGATGAGATACTATTGCAGTACACACGTAATAGGCTTGCTGAAGTGACTCCACGTGTCCTCGGAGTTTTCTGATGTTACCAACTGTATGTACTCAAAAGTACAAGTCAGTCTTCAAAATATGATGACTTAAAAATAATTAGACTTATAAACATAAATATCTTACATTTTTTTGATTACTGACTCTGTGTTCAGAAGTGAATCAAAATTTGGTTCAATTTTTTTCTCTACAACCATGAAAACTAGAAAACATTATTAAAAATACATTGTTTGAAGAGATGACAATTCTGTCTTCTATTACATAAATTTAAGGGCTAGGACAAATATGCAGCTTCCATACATACGAGCTAATCTGCCTAGCTTCTTCCTGTATCAGTCAGTTTTACTGGAACAATCTGTAATTATGCCCTTCATTTAATGTTTGCTGTTGCCTCGGTGTAACTCATTTTAATAGTGCAATTGCCATATATCTAACAAATCATTACTGCTCGAACAAAGGCTAGTCCCAGGCCTACCTAAGGCAGGAGAAGAATCATTATTACTTTTTATTATTATTCATAACTAGAATATTGCTCCTTTTTATCTAGCAAGTTAATTCCTAAAGTAACTGAGATCTAAGAAGGCACTGCAATTTATAAAATACCTACTTATTTCAAGTTTTGTGGATTTTTAACAAAAATATTCAGATACTTAAAAATTGCAAAGTAAATACTATATTAAACGGGATAAATACAATTGGAAAAAGCTTATTTGTATAAAGGCTAATTCTCTCCAGCTTGTAAAGGTGCATATTTTATCTATCTGTAGGTAATTTTGAAGGACAAGTTATGTTTTTCAGGTATGAGAATAGACTAATTTTTGCATCCTTCATTATTGCTATAATCAGATTAAATTGAACTCCAAAACTGAAGTTATTGAAGTTATATGTATTATTTATGTAAACATCACATACACACATAGAGACATACATCTATATTTCAAGATTCTCTTGTCTGGCATGAGGAAAAGGATGGAAGATGAACTGGCAAAATAATTGTACTGCTCAGAGCTACCAGCTACTCAGCCAATCCTCCTAGCAAACCCAGGAAAGCTTCTGCTTAGCCTTATTTCAGCCTGTTTGGTTTGAGCATAGCACAAACTCCGTTTAGCTATTTCTTTCTAGCCAATTTTGCCATGTTCTGGTTTAGCTACATGCTTGCTTTTCCAAGGCTGTATTAATCCAGGTCACTTGGGAATGTTTTGATTGTTGTTTTTTTTTTTTTTTTTTTATGTTCCTCATGGCATCAATGTTAAGTCATATTTCTGATTACCTTTCTTTCTCTATGCTTATTCTCACTACAGATCCTAAGGCTATTGGTCTTTTGGACAGTAAGTAATTGCAGCTATTACAGTATTTGTCCTACAACTTTGGGGAAAAGATACTGGAGATGAACAGATCCTGGTAGACTGGAATCTTTCCCTTTCCTTCCACCTCATTGTTCCAAAGGAATAGATTCTCCCAGATAAATCAGATACTATACTTGCATACCAAACACTGATGTGTTTGGATATTTGTAGTTAATAAAAAAAGGTTGTGGCCAGATATTTACTGAATCAGCGTTGATGCCAAATTAGTTGTTTCACAGTAAAACCTCCTCGACAGGTGCCAAGGTTGAAGCTAGTAAGAGCCTGTGAAGGTTATATTGTTAAAATGAGTTGGTAACTCTACATTTAACAGTTTCCAATTAAACATCAGAGTGGCTGTTTCTAGTTTCTGTTTGCACTCAGTAGGTCTCATTTAGGTCATTATTGTTGCCTGTGCTCAGTAACAAGAGACAAATAAAGAGCTTCTTTCTTTTCAGAAAGGTCACTGGTTGTGTTTCTACTTCCAATACAAAAATTTATGCTGTGAATTCTTGATCTGTCTCATTATTTTGACAGCTTTCGTACCTCTCAAAAGCTGTTTATAAAATAAAGGTGGGGATTTTTTTCATGGCATGATGGCTTTTCCCAGCTATTTCTTTCTTATCTGATGCCACAAGGAAAATAATTAATGAATAGTCTAGAGATCTAATGAATTTGAATACATATTTACATTCTAATGAAGTCCATAGGTCTTAGGCACACAGTTGAGCACTTGGCTGTGTGTCTAAGTAAAAGAAAATCCAAAATACAAAAAGAATGCAAGCTTAAAACTTAAATATATTCACAATACACATTTTCAGAAGTGATCACTGTAAAGATGTATTTGGTTTTACTTAATAGTTATATTTAATTCTGAACTTATCTGCTTGTGAAATAGTAGAGAACCACCAACATGCCGCCTTCTCTCTCCTATTCTATATATGTGTAGAAAGAGAGTTATCTGTTGATAGACCAACATACATAATAAGGTCTGCAATACTTTTCAAACAGCAGACATGCTTTATAGCTTCTGTAACAGCACAACAATGGTAGTTTATTGTATTTTTTTTTTCCAGTAGATTTATGTTAAACAAATGAATCTCCATTTGTGCAATTTGCACAAGAAAAAGGCAAGTGGAACTAATTCTAAAATTTTGTGCAGGTGATAAAATAATTAAGTAGTACTGCACTTATTCCAAAAATGCTACAGTAAAGACATCATAGCAGTACAGTGTAGTACGCCGCTGTGTCCCCTGGGATGTGCCCCACTTTGCTTTCTGTCACCAGCCAGCCCAGGGAGCTGCCCTTGGGTGGTCAACACTTACACAAATATGGCTGGAAAAACCTGAGAAGAAATTTCAGGGGTTTCACATGCAGTACTGTCTGGACTCTAACCCACTCCTCTGGCTCAACCTGTTGTTGGGCTGTCCCACTTTGCCCTTCTTCTGTGGTTTGCAGCTGAGGGGCAAGATAGAGCATAGCCCTATACAGCTCTCATAAAACTGGATTGCTGCAGGCGGTCAGGTCTGTAAATAAATTGGAATAAGTTCAAATCATGGATAACATGGCCCTTGTTTCTCCTCAGAATGCATTCCTTGCAACTCCAGTTCCTGCTGTGCTGCTGACATGCCTCACATACCCACCAAAGGTCAGTGTTCCTACATGCCTGCCTGGCTTCTGGCTGCCCTCCTTAAAGGACAGGTTGCCTGAAGTTGCTAGCATGTGTCTTTTTATGCTTTTTGGGCAGACAACCCTCAGGCTTGGTGAAGGCTGACCTAGAAGAACCACAGCCACCCTTCTCTGGTGAGGATTTACATTTCTGTGCCATGGTCACAATGAGTTTGTGCTCTGTCTGTGGACTCTTCAGTAGCATATGGAAGAGCAGCACTGTAGGCACATCAAGCATCCATGCTGCTGGAGAAGAAAGAGTAAGATCCCAGAAATATCTTATAAACCAAAATGGCCATTAAGAATCTTTGTTAATTAAAGATCAGCTATGCAGTAAATCCCTGATAGGTATGTGTTGTACATTATTTATTCATTCTGCTCCATAAGTGCTGTGAAAAGCATGACCAATCAGTTAATTCATATAATGGTGCTTATATAATCTGGTTTGTAAATACAGCCAAGCAGGGACAATGTCATTCCTGGAGCTAGAGTATTTCAGGAACTATGTCAGCCAGTTCTGTTTAGATCACCCAGCAAAATTATTTTCTCAAAGTACAGCAAGAGGCAGTGAGAGCCATCAAGATGGCCAAGCCTGAGATGGACAGATCTGCCCATTAGGTCCCCAGCCTTAAAACTGGTGAAACAGGTTTAGATTGCCTTGCTTAAATTGCATCTTTAACTTGGTTTTCAATATCATTAACACTTGGAGACTATTACACAAACCGTTATCCAGATTAATATGAAACAGAGGGGCAAATCCCAGTTCCCTGATCTTAGCACCAATATTGAATCAATTGGGTTAAGGGGAAACTGTGTCTGGAAAAGAAGAAATTACACATATGAGGACTTCAGGTGTATCACATCACACTAATTTTAATCTAAATAAGAATTATATATTATGAAAATTCAAAATCCAATAATAAAACTCTTGTAGCATCTCTGTTAGCTAAATAGAGAACATTTTCACTTCTAGAAGTCCAGGATCATTCTTCTGACTTTACTTAGATGTATATGTATATGACCTTACATCTTTCATTAGTTTTCGGTATGAATATGGAGCTGGAGACAAATGGGAGCATCACCTTCAGTCAGGGCTGCAAAAAAATCCGACCAAACCAACATCAATAACAAAAAAATACTACCAAAAACCCCACATGACACCAAAATACCTTTTCAAAAGTGAGGTTGCATGAATGTGGCAAGTCATCAGACCTTTCTAGTCTTTTCAATTGCACTGGAGGTGTGGAAAACAATCCCTTTAAGACAATATCCCAGACAAAGACTTGTGGTGATGCGGGGGTTAATTACAAACAACAGAGGCTCATTATACATTCCACAATGTTGTTCTCTTACACAAAAGGCTCTCTCACTTGTTAAATGTCTAGCCTAGACTATCAGAAATTGCATTACACTGCTGCCCCTCCCCTTATTCCCGGACTTTCTTACCCTGGCCTTTTTTCCCCCCTTCCACCCATCTCTATTGAAATATAGTAATTAAACACTAAAGCCTCTCAGTTTCTGCAGCACTGCAGGGGAACTCCTCCCTGTAATAAGCACCAATTACTGGCTGCGACTGCAGCTGATGAAGGATTATCCTCTCACTCGGCTACGGCAAACTCTGGAGTATAATCTTCAATTAGTTCAATTCATGTAGCACACTGGCAGGCAGGCCACTACGTTTCCCACGACTTACACAAACAGCCTTTCTTTGACACCCCCCATCTCTGCACAGATGGTCCCAGGACAGTCTGTTGCAAAGTTCAGTGCATCTGGCCCCTAAACCCACCTAATGCAGGCAGCAAAACAAAGACTGGGACTCAAGTGCTCTACAGTACCTATTTGTTTCAGTAACAGCAGGCTTTTTTTTTTTTTTTAAATAAAAGAAAGAGAAATTATTCAAGGAGTCAGAAAACAGGTGGATAAACAAAAAACAACCAACAAATCTTCTGGACTGATGCTATAAATCACTTCTAGTCATTTTTAACTGTGTTTAAATGTTTAAAAATCCAATCTTATATTAATATGGCTGTCAAAGGCAAAAGCTAGGGAAGGCAAAATTAAAACTGCAAGTCTATTTTTAGCTCTTTCCCTTTTGCTTAGGTATTACAGATATCCTCTAGAAGTAATTGGGGGTTTGGGTTTGTTTTCTTTGCATCATGTCTGGTCAGTACTTGTAACAAAGACTGTTTTGAACTCAGACTTATTCTGGGCTCTGACGTCTTGCTTCAGCATCCTGATATTTTTTATGGTCTACATATCAACTTTCTTTAACTGCTGACTCTAAAAATAAATGCAGTGTTACTTGTTTAAAGAAAATATGTAAAAGCAGGTAAAATTTAATTAGTTGTTGGTCTGTCTTTATCTGTTTGTGATACTGGAAGATTTTGCTGTCTGACAGCTAAAAATAACACTTAAATAGACTAAAATAGATTAGTTCCACTGATGTCATCTCATACACCAACTAATTCTGTTGCCCCTGCCTTCATTTCAGAAGAGCTGCCAGGACTGTAAGGAAGGCTGTACCTAAAGGCACCCTGCTCGTAACACCTGCTTTTATGACCTAGTATTTGCATCCAACAGATGCAATTTCCACTGCTGCCTCCATGTGGCTGCCTAACCAGAAAAGAAAAAGATTTTATTTCCAAAATGGAAGCTTGCCTTCGCCTGTAGAGAGGTTGTGTACTCTTACAGGATGATTTACAGCAGGTAGTTAGCCATATTATGAAAAAAAAAAAAGAAACACCAAACCAATACCATAGTGATAACTGCATTGGTTCTGTATTTCCATATAGACTAGATGCAGAGGCCTCCATTCCCAAGCCTATCAGTCAAATTTAGCAATATAAAGACAGTCTTTCAAAAAATCCACCCTACCAGGGTAATTAACATCAAATGTGCATTATTAAAATTATTCCTTAGCTTGGGACATCCATTTTCAGGAACCTGAGGAGGAGCATCTTACTCCATACCTCATCCCACTCAGCAGATGAGCGGGAAGTCCTTGGGTAGGGACCTTGTTCAACACGCCAAGTGCTACAGACCACATCATAAGCTGACTGCATCTGAGTATCCAAACTTCTAGGATAGCTACAGTCCAGTTATATAGAGTAGAACAGAGTTTATGAATACTTAACTTTTTTCTACTTTTTTAACCAGGGCACAGTAACTTCTTTTCCAACCTAACAGTTCTTATGCCTTTATGTACTTAAGGTATATGGGCTCTTATGTGTCATCAGACCTGGGAAAGCGCTCCTATGTCTGAAAGTGTATCTGGTTTAATTCATTGTTTTGGTGTTTTTTTCCCCAACTACACTCATTGTGATTTAATAAAAGAGATTAATTTGTAAAGCTTGCCTCAGTCACATCCTTATACTATCATTTATATCATCCTGTTGAGGATACAACCATCTACATTTCAACACACACAAAAAAGAAAACCCAAAACAAAATAGGTAGACAAAACCCCCACATTTGTTTTAGCTAAGCTGTTTATTTCAGATAGTGTGGTAAGAAAGCCAAAAGTAAAATGTAGGTCCCAGTTTATGAAATACCACATACCTCATGCAACTTCGAAGTAAACGCCTTCTAACCATTCTTCACTCTACCTCTCTTCTAATTCCTCAGATTATATAGTGCTGAGGTGTTTTCATAGAGAATAAAATAAAATAGAATTAGCCATTTGCCTAAGGAAAATTTAGTTTATAATGGTGTTTTTCAAGATAGAAGTTGTATTTGCAGTAATTCAGACTTCGAGACTTCAAGCACCCTAGGTTAGTATTGTGCAAACACATGCACGGCTTCCAGACAGAGGCAGAATACTAATAAAGAGGATCTGAAAGAGAATACCTTTCTTATTTTCTATAGACCCAGAAGCTGAAGGAATCCAAGTTACAGATTTCTAATACTGTGGTGGATGATTGAGGCATCCTGCTACCATGAAAACAAGCAAATGTGAAAGAAAAATATTTTGTGAAGTTAACATTCCTTTCTGCTGTGGGAGCTCATAGGAAAAAAACTGAAACAAGACAAAAAAAAAACCATCAAACAATGACCCTCACTTATCATGGGTACAGTTTTTAAGTGTGAGGCCTTACATGCAAGTTTGTATCTCACATCTGGATGTTGAAATGAGTACTTAGTTTTATTAAGATCAGAAGACCGTCTTCAGTGCTGCTATAAACACCCAACTGTTGGAATTTGGTCATATTAAAGTGTCATATTTAAAACTGCATTTGTAACAGGACTGAAATTAAAAGCATGGAAGATTTCTTTATTTTATGACTTGGTTGGCTGACAGTGTACTGAGCCTGAGATCCCACCAAGCTTACAAACCTCATATCTAAGCAGTTGAATTCCTTCTCTGACTACCTGAGCACTTAAAGTTTAAAGCTAAAATTGCCTCATGAAGCAATGATGCATGTGGGAGAAGAGCACTTTGCATCTGAGCATTCCTGGCCTTGGTTGTCCTCTTTCGCCTTCTCCTTCCAATATTTTTCTCACATTGAACAATTTGTTTAGCTCACTACCTAGACAAGTAACATACAGCACAAAATAGGTTCATGCTCTTCTTTGTCCTAGGCATTTTAGTCAGAGAACAACACAGAGTCTGTTACAAATAAGAGAAAAGTTTCCCCAAAAAATGCTGTAACCACTGAAATTTGAGGAAATAGAAAACAAACTAAAGGAAATTAGTGGAGTCAAGTGAGCACCTGATCACTGACCCTTGGCAGCTATAGCCAGGGGCAGACAGCAGGTCATGACCATCATGCAATACAAGTATTGCTTCTACTACATAGTGAAAGAGATCACGAGTATTATACCTCCATTCTTCACGCAGTTTGGAAGAAAAAGTAAATAAAAGAAAATTATCAGACCCATAAGGATTTAAAAAATTATAATGCACTGAATAGATAAATAGATTCTACATGGTACACACAAAACACTGAGGGATAGATCAGAAAGTATCTCAAGGTGGACGGGACTCAACATGGATCAAGTCCAATATACTGAGAATGTAACCTCAGGCCCAAAAAAAAGTTTTCGGAATTGGATATGTAGTATTTGTAAAAGACCAAAATCAGAGCATATTCATATGAAAAGAACTGACACTAGTATTTGCTGGGGACCCTTTTTTTAACTGGCAATTTTCTTTGCATAACCAGAAATAAGAGGAAAGGAATACAAACGTAAGCAATTGTAATGCTGCCTTAACTGAGGAATTACATCTTAGCAAAGTTAATCCAAGTGGATTCCTACCTTGGAACCCTGCCATTAACTAGTTATTCTTGAATGATACTAACCTAGTTTAAATTTCCAGTTTAGGCTCTAGATCCCATCAAATGCCATTTTCAATTATCAGTAAGATAGCTAATACAGGAACTTAACAGAGAAATCACTTCACCTCAATCAACCTCCATCAACCCATAGATCTTTTTATATGTATAAATGTACCTATCTACATATGTATCTATCTGCAACCATGCTAAAAGTGAGCTCACATGCAGCACTGGGAGCAAACAGGAGGAACTGGAGGTCTGTTTTTCGTTGCAATGCTACAGTCTCACTGCAGTCACAAAGATGTGGTGCAATAGCTCAAACAGTGCAGCAATGGCTGGACACAGGCTCTGTGGGAAGGACAGGCAGGGAAAATGAGGAGGGGGAGTTGCTCAGTATGTGAGAAAGCATCAGAAATACATGGAGCTCTGCCTGGGTGTCGTGGTTTAAGCCTCTATAACTCACGCAGTTTTGCTCACTCACTCCCCCCTCTATCTTGCCCCCCACTCCCGGAGGGATGGGAAGGAGAATCGAAAAGAATGCAACTCCCACAGGTTGAGATAAGAACAGTTTAGTAACTAAAGTATAACACAGATCACTACTGCTACCACCAATAATAATAATGACAAGGCAAATACAAGGAAAGAATACAATTTCTCACCACCTAAAACCAAGCCCGACCACGCAGTGCACCCCCCACCCTTCTGGGTCTCTCCTCTCCGTCCTCCATCTTGGGCATGACGTGCTGTGGTATGGAATAACCTCTTTGGTCAGTTTGGGTCAGGTGTCCTGTCTCTGCTTCCTCCCGGCTCCCCCTCCTCCCTGGCAGAGCATGAAACTCAGAAAGTCCTTGGCCAGACCAAAACATCACTAAGCAGTAACCGAAACACTGGTGTTATCAGCGCTGTTCCTAGGCCCAAAATCAAAAACAGAGCGCTGCACCAGCTACCAAGAAGCAGAAAAAATGACTGCTGCTGCTGAACCCATGACACTGGGACAGACAGCAAACCAGCTGAGAGATTAGGAATCAAGTTTAGAGGGCAGACAAACACAGGAGTTGTGAGGGTCGGTGTTAACTATGGTCTGCCTGGTCAAGAAGAAGCCATTTTCAGACTACTGGAAGAAAGAGGGTCACATTCACATGCCTTGGTCCTTATGACAGGCCTGAGCCTCCCCAGTATCTGCTGAAAGGCAGCGCAGCAGGACACAAGCAATCCAGAAGGTTGCTGGAGTGCATCAATAACAGCTCCCTGAGATAAGTGGCTGAGGACCCAACAGAGAAGTGCTCTGCTAGGCGTGCTCCTTACAAACAAGGAAGATCAAGTCAGGAAAGAGAAGGCTTGGCACAGCAAACAGTGAAGTGAGTGTTTATTTTAAGCACAAACCAGCAAAGAACAGCAAGTTTCAGGCAACCAACCACCTGCTTAAAGTTAGGTGTATGCTTAAAAGCTTTCCTGGACCAGGGCCATTGTTGGCCATTAAGATATACACTGGGAAAAAAAACATGCCAAATCAGTTATAATGTGTCTAAAGAGCAAATCGTGTCTTCAACACTGCACATACATTATTGTGCTCTGGGTTGATGAAGCATGCATAATTGTAGTGTTTGCATTAAACAGTGTACTATGTTTCATGTAAATACCGTAAATAAGAGGCAAGCTGAACAAAGAATGCTGTCATACCTTTTAATTGAGAGAGGGAGGATTTAAGTTTAAAATCTTGCTGGATAACACCAATCATGCTCCTTTACAAACTGCTGAGACATTAAAGGACAGCTTTCTCTCTAGCATCCTAGGAAATATAAATAAAGCATGATGTGTTATTACTGAAAATATTTGTTAGATATTTACAAAGTCTGCAACCAGCATTATTAACTGCACAATAACAGGGGCTTTATTCATCAGGATGTGCATGTGATTTATTCCATGTAAAAATCATTATCACAAATATCGAACATGCAGTGGATAATAAATGACAGGGCAGTAATAAAACAAAAAGAGCTTTGTTTCAGGACACAAAAGCAAGTTGACCTTTTTGATTTATTTGTTTTCCTAAAGGAAGGAAATGCTCATTTAGCAGATTAAAAATGAAATAGGAAGCTTGAATGACAAAAATCTTGACGAAGATGGTACTTGTTAGAACTGTATGGAAAGATAACAAGTGATTATAACAGAAAATGTGAACAGTCCAATAAAAACCACAAGTATGATCAAAGCTGCGAAAAAAGCAATTAAGCCATTTTGACATCTGACTGATGTGTTGAATGTGTGTGTGGATTTGAGGCATTTAAGCTATGTTCACAAACACTTCTGTTTATGGAGCACCTATTAGCATAATTTTCTTTCATCTTGCCATATAAAGCAAAATGGAGGATATTTCAAGAAATACAGTGTCACTGGATTAACCAGATTTATTTTGCTACACTTTCTTAGAACACACGAATTTTACATTCCTACAAGAATGACACCTTAAAGTTACACAATGGTTGAAAGATTCATTGTAACACAGGGTCTTACAATACAGGGTGTAAGAGCAGCTCCAGAGCTTGTACAATTTCCTTTCGGAGAAACTCCTTTATGTAAGCAACTGAGCTATCCAATATGCAAGCATATCAAGATAACTGGAAGCTTTTTTCTTTTGAGGCTACAGGGAAAAAATGTTAATAGCTTGCTCGGTATCTAAATCCAAGACAAGAATTGGATCTAGAAGGCTGTTTAAAGTCTGATACAGTGTACTTTAATAAAACAGATTGAGGTTAGCATCAGATTCAATTGCGTTAGACATTGGTTTGAGATGTAATGTTAAGAACCATAAGGTGATAAAGAGGACACAGTTGTTTCTAATTGTTACCACATTTCTGATGCAAGATCCAAACTGCCAAAGTCGAAGGGAGTTTTTGCACCGATTTTAGTGAAATTGGGGTTTCCTGCATATCATCTGTACTCAAATGCTTTATTCTTTCTTTTTAAATTTACTATATGAGGAGTTTGACAGGAAATATAAACAAATAGTAGTAAATAAGAGCAAGACATGACTTTTTCAGTGTTTCTTTGTGGTGTGCAAACATAAGGCAGGGCTTCAACTGTAGACATTTCCAGGGAAACTTTGGACAAAACATCCTGTTCTCCAGCATTGCAAAGGCAGCTCTACTCATCTGAGAACCATTACACTGAACACAGAACAGAAATACTTCTGTCACCCTGACTAACAGGCAAGTAGAGGCTGCATTAAAGAGGTAAGGTTTCAATACAAGATTCCTACATGCACTATCCTGAGAGGTAGCACTTTGAAACACCGTGTCCTGGGTTCAGCAGTAGCAGTCATTTTTCTCCTTCTTAGTAGCTGGTGCAGTGGTGACAAAAGTTCCAAAAAAGCACCCCACCAAACCATCAGCCAGTAAAATCCAGTGGCCCCTGTTCTTGTATGCTTGTTGTTTCTGAAGGCATGAAATAGTAATAGAAGAATAATGTTTCCTTTGTGGAAAGCACTTTGGAAAAGGCCAGGAGAAGGCAGCTGGTATCCTGCCTTTTCACCTACACCAGTGTTGACTGCCTCCTGCTCTCATTGCTCCTTTGCACTTTGGAGTGGTGGAAAAAGGCAAACAAATGAAAAGAGATAAATCTCTCAGGTTGGTTTGCCCTGATGCCATGGCAAAGAGACTGTGAAATGGAGCAGTATGAAAAGTGGGTGACCTTGTTTCTAGACACTCTAGTTTTGAGTGAGGGCTTAAGTTCAATGAGCTATGACATGGTAAGATGAACACACTTGTTACATACAATTTAGTTAAACATATGACATATGTTGACAAATATAAATCAAAGTTTCTCCAAGGTCTCAAAGGTGAGGTGAGACAGTGAGGACTTGCTGGGGTCGTGGAGCAGAGATCCCTGCCCTCCTCTGCTGCCCGTTTATTCCCTTCCCACAGTCAGGGTGCAGCACAGTTATCTTCAGTAACGAAGTTTTGGAGATGTATATGTAAAACTCGTGACTTGCTTAGCTTGATGTGCAGTGTTTGCAGCTCCATTTCCCTCCCCTTGCTGTCCCTCGCATAACCAGAGGAGCAGCAAACTCCAGGGTAGTGGGTGATCTCATTGACAGCCCAAACTGAGACAAGTATCACCATTCCTGGAGGTGTTCACAAACTGCAGACGAAGCCTTTAGTGCCATGGGTTAGTGGTGGCCTCAGCAGTGCTGGGGATTGGTTGGACTTGATGATCTTGAAGGTCTTTTCCAACCTGGTTGATTCTATCATTCCAGTTAGAGGCTACATTACTACAGCTGAAGTCTCAGATCTTAAGAGTGGTCACTACAACACACTAAAGATGAAAGATAGGAAAACCACTCGCCACAAGGAACCACTGATGCAAAAAATTTCTATTCTATGCAGCCCCCTATGGACACCTAAAATACCCCATCATAAACCTTGGAAATGGACAATTGTAGATACAAGTGTAGCCTTGACAGTTTGGAAGGAAACCACTGAATTAGCCCTAGAGAAAGCTGTCAGGCTCTCCAAGCTCATGAAGCCTAAAACACTACAGGGCCTGTTCTGCTGTCATTTATGCCACATACAGCTTGGCTTTGGGTGTCACGTACAGCATGAGTCACCGCGTCACTCCCAGATCCTGCAGAAATGAGCAAATCTCACACTATTTCTTCGTGAGGCAAGGAGGAAGTTGCCTCCCAGAGGGGTCTTTTTTCCAAATGCACTAATTGCAGCCATTCTTGCTTTGAAAACTTACCGTCTCCCACTCCATGCAAAACACGTACCACTCTTAACTCAGTGTGCAACTGAAAGTACTGTGAAGAGAGGCTTTACAAGACAAACTTCATGATGTATCTGCAAGTCATATAATTTCACTGGATGAATATAACCCTTCTGAACTTCACCCTTGCAGGGTAGAGGGTTGGGTATTGCCATGTTTTCTATCCCCCTCCCAGGATAGTCTAGATAGGCAGCTGTCCAGTTCATTTCTCTCATGCTCTCCCCCTCAATCACTTAATTCATCCTCTGATAGCTCCCCTTTACATTTTCCTCTCTTCAGTTTCTTACACTTCACATTTTCCTTCTGCGCTTTGTCACGTTCTTCTACCTCTTCACATCCTCCAGAAGCATTTCCAAATTTCTTATAACATCCTGGCTAACTTCTCAAAACACTACTTCTACTTACTGCTCCTTCCAGTATCCTAATAATTCCGTGTCCACACCACCCTGCCTGGCCCCCTGTCATGAGCAGCATGCTACCTCATTTCTCAACAGCAACTCACCTGCATCCTTTTAGAAACAACACAGTCTTGCCAATCCTAGACATTAAGCAATCCTCATAGTAGCTCGAGCTACAGAGATTTTCCAGGAAACAAACAAAAAGCCACTGTAGAATTATTTTTATATTTTTCTAGTTTTTTGAGCCTTTGTCTTGGATTTTTCAAACTTTCTCCAAAAACACATAAGCAGCACAGTGCTTTTACATTTTAAATTAAAAATTTAAAATGTAATTAGCTTTTTCCAGACAGTGTCATAATTGGCATAGACAATACTAATATGAAAAATAACCAGTAATGTTACAACTCCCTAACCTTTCAGGAATAGAAATTGCCTTTTCTTTCAGTTGGGATGGCACCTGAAGTCCTGCCAACAGTGTTAGTACAAATGCTAAGAAACACAATACTGTCACTTGGTTTTGATTTCTTGCAGTGTGCTTTAAATTGTGGTTAAATTTTCTTGAAGGTTTGAGGAACAGTCCTGTGACTGTGATTTCAGCTCTATGCTTGCTAAAAAAGGAGTAGTGAACATTTTAGATCATGCTACTTCAAAAGAACAAAAGTAGCAAGTTAGTCTCAAGAACTAATTAGTGCAAAGAACTGGAGAGAATAATTTAGGTGAGGATGCACTGTATTTTTGGTCATCTTTATTGCTACATTACTAAAATAATTATTCTGGCACAAATCATATGGAACTAAAAGTTATCCTACGGGGATATAGACAAATAATTTCTTCAAAGTGTATTTACACGGCTTCCACATCCATTGCAAGATAAATACAAGATCTTAAGATAAAATGTTTGAAACACAGACTAGTAAGAATTTAACCGTGCCTGTATACATTGATTTCTTTGTAATTTTTTATTTCAGGTAATTTGATATTTTCGAGACTTGTAGCAGTCGCATTAGAGGATACTCACAACAAGGATCAAATCTGGTTTGTTTCACTGCCAAATACTGGCAACATGCTGAGAAATATGTAATTACATTTACCATGTGATAATCCCTTTACATGCTGTATCTATGGTGATATCCTTTCTAATGAAGTCATGACAAGGGAAGAAACCGATTGTGTAAATGCGAAGCCTACAGGAAAATGAAGTGCACTGACCAGCTTTCATCCTCATGTCCTCATTATGCGACTCTTGAAGGAATAATCACACCTGGGGCTAAAGGGATTGCTGTGTGGGTATCAGCCACGGGTCACTGCTAAGCTATTCCCTGGATCAGTTCTCTTTAAAGTCAACAGTAAAACTTCCCTGCATGTCCTTGAGAGCAGATCCACTCACCTTAAGCTCACAGAAAATAGAAATTAAAGAGAGGTTAGATAACACTGTTTGCTACCCATATGTGTTGGGCTTGAAAGAAGTGAGAAGGGGCAGCATTAGAAGTGAACCACTTGAGGTTCAAACTGGAAGAGACCTGCAGAATGTTTCACTGAAATAATGGGATGGATCTGCTACTACCAGAAGCAGCATAGACAGAAACATGGAGCTGCATGTAGGCAGGAATACATATTATCGTTATTATAGAATTAGCTTGTATTAAGAATTGTGTCATTCCAGCACTTTCTGCAGCAGATAAAAATAAGAGAAAATACCTGTACTGCAGGTATTTCACCAATACTCAGTTATTCCAGCTTGTGAATAACAGATGTATTTGCCAAGAAATCATTGAAACTTCAGAGTTGGCTTTGGTAAACAGTGCAATTGTGATAGAAAAATAATTGCAGCAAGATCAAATTCAATATTAACAGTTTGACACATAACTGCACAGTTGGGAGGGGAGAAATCAAAGTACACTGAGCTGTGTTTGGCAGCATCAGAGAAAGGGGGTGAAATAGAGTGCTGTATCATTTATAGATAGTGCAGGGAAATGTATTTTGGATTCAAACTGGGGGCTCTCAAGGTAGAAATGAGGAGAACAGTCATCTGGGTATTTTAATTGACCACAACTTGACTATGAATTGCTGATATGATGCAGCTATAGAAAGACATATTGGGATTCATTCATGTTTCTTGAAAAAGAATTATGAAACCTATTGCAAAAGCACTCATGAGACATCATGCAGAATATCTGTGTGCTGTTCTGCTCATATGAAGACAAAAACCAGAAAGCCATGTTAGCAGAGGAATAGAAAGTAAACTAAAGCAGCTTGACTTGCTTAACCTAGTATTAAATAAGACTAAATGGGGAGTCTAAAAGACTACAATCACTCGAGATCAGTAATAATAAGAAAGGTCATTTAAATGAAAAAAAAATGTTAGCCTAGTAGAAAGTGATGTAAAATAGGAATAAAACTAGTCTCAAACTTAGAAAAAGAAAGAAAGGTTCTGGACCAGCCAACTTCTTGAGATATTAAAGCAAAGTATATCTCTACTATTAAGGTTGTAGGATGAACTTACAACATACTGGCCTTAGGTTTAGAAATCATCTAATCACAGAATTGCGAGGGTTGGAAGGGACCCCTGGAGATCATCTAGTCCAACCCCCAGATCTTTGCCTGCCACATGTTCCTAGAAGGAGTAAATTTAAAGGCAGAGTTAATGAGTAATAGGAAAAAAAACCCCAGAATTTTAAGGAAGCTGCATAATGAAACTGGGACAATATAATACGCTTGCCCTTGGCTTTAGCACCTCCTAATTGAAAATCCTCTAACCATAAAACTCTGAAGTTTGGTTACAAATTTGAACGTACAGTCGAGTTTATATAGTTTTGCTGAAAGACAGCAATGAACTAGCTAAAAGAATATGAAAAACACATGGGTGATGGTTTATCTGATGGACTGAATTCATAAGGTAAATTCAAACAGTGAAACACATTTTTACTGGAGTTTAATAATGTTGTTTTGGAGTAAGACTGAAATTCTTTGTACTTTCAGTTTCATAACACTGCCCAGCTGGAATTTCCATTTCAAGTTATTATAATGTAAAGCTTTATGGTAGTATTTTAACTGTTCATTTTAGATGGTTTTCACACAGAGAAGTTTATTTGAATACCAGATATACTGTAAACATCCCGAACATCTGGTAATTAAGTATAGTGCACAGTAATCTCCATAAAGCCTCTATCTGTGGTGAAATCTTTTTAATAAATAGTTGATAATGGAATGAAGCTATTAAAAGAATTACAGCACACATGGGGAAGTACAGCAATTATTAATTCCACAGCATATAGAAAAGCTTTTAACTGTTCATTTTACCAAGAATCTTTAAGATGGGACTATTCTGAAATAAGTGTCACATAGAAATATCCAATTTACAATAGAAAAAAAATAGAGCCCCATAATTCTACCAGGTTATTTTCATCACTAATCAACTACCTAGTGAACTCTGTAAATTCCCAAACTGTTCATACCCCACTTCATGACAGCATAACCTCAAAGGTCTTCTGTAATCTGGCAAGGACACTGTTCTCTTTACAAAGCGGAAAAGGAGGGTAACTTCTATTTCACCCCCTTGTATGAAAGACTCCATCATGAAGTAGTTTGTGTGCATCATTTGGAGTGTCCATTTTCACCCTCAGCAGCAGCAGAGAAGTTGTCTTCTCTGATCAGAGAATTTGTCTGAACAAATGTGAGCACCTACCCCTCCTTGTTGAAGATTTCTTCAGAGGACTCTTAATGTAGCGACATTGCACAGGTACAGATTTGTTTATTCTATCAGTAAACAGACCATCCCATTCTGTAAGCTCAGTTCACTGACAATTCACAATATCCCAAAAAGTTGTTATGCCACCAGCCCTCAAGTTGCATTACCTGATTGCCACCTACACTTTATTTCAAGAAACCCATAAAAAGAAACAGTTAACAGAGCCTTTTTTGTGCATCCCCTTCTACAATGTCTGCTTAAAAATAAAAACAACTTTGAGCTTTTTTTATAGCAACTTTTTCCCCCTTGTATTCATCAGTGATTCTTATTCTTAAATCCAGTAATCCAAGGCTGGGTTCATCATCCACTTTAAGATACCAGGCTACAGGTTTGAAAGACTGCATGCCTCCAAATTCATAGGGGCAACCTGTTTATACTACTGGGTGTATTTCAACTTCAGTTTTTCCAATTCCTATTTAAGGCCTCCTGTACTTTTTCCAGGCATGCTGGCACATTGTTTAAATCACTGGTATGACTCACTACCTTATTCTGTATTTTAGCCAGTACAGTTCCTCTACTTACACTCCTCTGTATTTCCATTTATTTTTTTTCTTTAAGAAATCAATGTCAAGACAACGTATGAACCTGGCTGGCAGTTGTCAAGCCAAATGTGAATTTATGCTAGCATCAAATGTCAATGCCACACATCCCAAGCTATCCACATCCGCTGTCACAGAACTTCTGTGGCACATCACCTTCCTGCATACATCCTCTTCTCAGCTGCAAATACTTTCACTTCCATTTTACTTCACTTAACACTGGACAGGAGACTGAATGTAACCAGTCACAGCAATGTTCTTCTAACTATGTTTATCAATACACTTTCTAAGCAAGTGACATCCCAGCCACAGACTAAGGCAGGGACATTCAGGTGCTTGTGGAAGTTCAGCAAAATTGTTCCTTGGGTTAATTCCTAAACCTGTCTTACCCATCATGTATATATACATTCCCGTGTTCAAAAAAGCAGTAATACAGCATTGTTTCTGAGGAGCCTTAAAGCTTGTTTCAGTCCTGGAACAATCAAGCACCTTGAGTCTGTATTTTCAATGCTGACACCTCATAGAAAAGGGCTAAAATTTAGGCCAAGGTTTTTGTAGCAAAACATCAAAACTGAAGTGTAAGTATATTTTCCAAAAATACTAAATAATACAACTTCTGATGAATTCACTGAATCTGACATAAAACAACATGGGAGCCCAAATTTACACATATAGATTCAAAAACACTGGTCTTAATTATCTTTGAACTGCCTTCAGTCCTTCACTCCCACTCCCCTCCAAAAGAAAACCGCTCTTTCATGTGGTGATCCATCCAGCTGTACAAACAAAGCACAAGTTGCCACAAACCTTGAGTTGTTTGACAAGCAATTTATATCAGGGAGAAAGACAGAAAAGGAGGTATTTCATGAGGACTTCAAATTTCACATTGTCGCAATTGCTATTGTTGTATTATATTGTTATAATATGGCTCTCCAATCAGTTCAGTACATCTTTGCCTATGTTTGACCATGTGTGTCTGGCAAACAACCTTGGAAGCTTGCAGAAAGTGAAACAGGTGTTAAGCTCTTGAAGAAGAATTTTAGTAGCTGCACGAGAATAATGCAACATAAAGAGTCATTTTACCACCAGCTCCAGAGCTGTAATGGACTTTTTGGCACAAAAGAAGCCATAGAGGTTCTGTTCTGAGTTGTTTTTTTTTACTACTTGGCATACTCCTACTTCTTTAACTTTTAGTGGCTTTTCTCCAACAATAAGCAAAAAAGAGGAAAACCTTGGGGAAAAAAAAAACAAATAAATTTATTAGGATATAAATGTATTGGGAAATAATTCCAAAACATTATGAATTGTTGGTGCCAACTTCTATATTCAATTTTTAAGCTCAGTCATTACTCTTCTTAACAGAAGAAATGTGCTTTTTTCCCCTTTTTATTTTAGATATAGTATAAAATCGTAACACAAATCTGTATACTCTGGAATTGAAAGGACTTAGATTCAGAAGGCTTCTCAGCAGAAAAATAAACAAGCATTTTCTGAAAATCTAGAAAAAAAAAATTATTAACTTTGTAGCCACTGACACCAAGTAAAGTTTCAACTGCCATTTAAATAAAACAAAACAGCATTTGGAGTCCTGCAAGAATTGAGGAGTATATCTGAAAATGCATGGTTCTAAAAGCCCAAAAGTCTGAATTGTTGTCCATAAAAGCCTTGCTGTTCCTTTGAGGACTGCTTATGTGTGCTACATGTACAGTACTGGAAACTCAGTAGGTGGCAAGGGAGATTTTGTTTGGTTTGGGGATTTTTAATCTTTGTTTTCTATTAAAACACTTTCCAGTGCCAAGATGATTAAGATCAGTCACTTGCACCAAATGATGCTTCTATTATCATACTGGAGAGAAAGGTGGGGGGTTTTGTCTCATTTTGCTGTTTGGGTCTTTGGATCACATTTTACATAGTTGATACAACAATCGTATATTTATGTTTGGAATTATGGGAAAAGGCTTATACAGAGGATGAATTTTGGTTTGTAAACTTACTAGTTCATACTTTATTGATTGGAAACCTAACTCAGGAGAACAAGCAATGGAAAAAAATATGGCTGTGTTAAGTCTTTCATAAGGATATCATGCAGATTACCATAGCTTCTGGCCAAGTGTAGAGAAGTGAATTATTAACTTGTATAGCCAATAAGAATCTTCATTAGAAAAGCTCAGAAGATTCTAGAGAAAAAAAGAAGAGTTAAAAACCCCTGCAAAGCTCCCTTCTTTGAAGAGAAAAGACAGTTTTCCACTTCTGCTCTTGCCAGCAGAATCTACCAGAAAAGACAGCTATATGGATTTGTGCACACTCTGGGGGGTGCTCACATATTTGTACCTACTCCAATGTAAAGCTCAGTTGTGAACCACCAAGACTCAAGTATGGTGGAACTTGTGCTTCCTGAAATACAACTAAATAGCTCAAGAATATATTACAATTTTGGCTTTCTACATAAGGAGTTTGTGCTGGTACTCAAACACTGGTGACCAGGTCAACCCTCATAAATGAGAATTCGCAGGAATTTTCAAAGTGGTAACTATACAATCAAGGCATGGTCCAGACCAGGATCTGACAGTAGAGCAATTCTGGCTTTGGGACTCCTTTTGTCAGATAAAATGCCATAGCTTACATGACATAGTACATTTGTCTGCTATGCATCATTTGCGAGTTCAAATATGTTTCCAAGAAGTTGACCTATCAACTCAGCATTAGTTATCAGATCAGTTACCTGTTCACAGTTCTCTGACATTACAATGGATCAGATATCTTCTGTCCTTCTGCATCCAGCACTAAGTTGGCTCAAAAGCCAAAGGCAGCATAACCTCCACATTCTGCTCTCTAATTTGACATAAATGTGGTAAGGTGCTCACGTCTGACTCAGATTCACTTTGTACAGTGGCTTGCTGTCAGACAAAGCTGATTAAACCAGAGTGATCAGAGGATACAAGTCATAAGGGACTATTACAGTCAGATCACCCAGTAACTACCCAACCATTTGTGCCCTGAGCTCAAAACATTTCAGCTGAGCTAGAGCACATCCAGCAAGCCTTTATTCTATGATGCTTTGAAGTTTGATACTGTGCTACCAAATGAATTTTTAGATAAAATTACAAAGACTGACCTTAGCTTTCATTCCTATGTACAGTAAGGCTGCTATCTGACATGCCCAGTTCAGCAGATTAAGCTTACTTAGAATATGGAGGTGGAATGTGTTAAGAAAGTAGTTTGCCTTGATCCAAACTAATTAAGAGTGACTATGACTGAGCAGTTTAGATAGGTTTGCCATCTATAATACTGCTTAAACTTCAAATCCTATGGATTTATACTAATGCTAAACCAGTCTAACTGCAGGTTCTACCCACAGAAACCAAAGAAATGAGGCTGCCTTCCCAGCATTATGCCTTTACTTCAGAAGTACCATCCTATAGTACGACATTCTAGCTGCTGTACCATTTCTGAGCTGAAAAAAAAGCCTGCACACTGTACTGCTAGCTTGTATCTAAAAAAAAAAATCCAAAAAAAAAGAAAACCACAAAAAAGATCCACTCATTATTTGCAGTACTCTTTCACCATGGCACTTCCATTCTGGTAGGGTTTTTTTAAGGCAATTTCTTCCATAATTGCTGATTAAATCTTGTTGGGGAACAGATATCTGTATTTCCTTCTATGCTACAAGTTCTGTATTACATTGCATTGGCCTTCAATTTGACCTGGGTCTCCCAGGTCCTGAAAGAATTTAATTTCTTTATGATACAGTCAGTAAACAGAATCCAGCACCAGAGTATTAAATCATTTCTTAAAGGGACCTGAAGTAGTAGCTGCATTCCTACAGCAACCACATCACCCTTTGCATGTCAAGAGATTGCAAACTGGAAGAGCTATAACCACAGAGAACTTAAGCAGTTATGTGGGTAACCACATTGCAGGAGGCTTTTCAGGTGAAAAACATCGTGCTGTAATAAGGTACTTCACACCTTCTTTACAAAGACAGCTGTCATATATTATACATGCATATATACAGTACATCACTTTTCATATATTAAATTAAAGCTTTAACAAATCTCCAGCATTTACATGGATACAGAATTGTAAATAGCTACCTACTAGCAGTGAACTAAGAAGAATAATAGAGAAAAAACAGATACTAAGCGTATAGCCCTAAATGAAAGGCTACTTCAAGTAATTCTCATTAAAAGGTACATGGGGTTTATTACATAAGACAATGATGCTATCTCTGAATCAAAAATGTTTCCAGAGAGATTACTGAAACAGTGAGCCAGATTTCATTTACTGTGAATCAGAGTTGTTTGGATGACTCCTAATCACCTTTTTAACCAATTTAAGCTCTAATCCGGGAGTAACTTTTCTTTCCAGAGATGGCAAGGGTTTATTGCTTGTTGATTTTCTGTCACCAGGAAGAAATTGCATGGAGAGAAACTGCACAGGTAAGCCCACATTCTTATCTAAACAACACGCTACAGTGCGAAAAAAAGGCTTTATCTAGAAATGTGTAGATATTACAAAGGTGCAGGGTAGAGGTAGAATATATGCACTTCGAAATCTGACCGCAGTGGAAAGTTTTTTCCTCAGTTTAAACTGAAATGATGCCTTTTCACATAAAGATCTACTGTTATACATTTTTTCTACTGCAATTTAGCCATGCCTCTGCATAGAAATCTTTGGTTTCAGACTCTGGGATTTTAAATAAACAAGTCACATGTCTCAAAGTACTATTAGCACAATTATCGTGCCTTCACTCCCTTCCTCTCCTGAGGGGCTTAGGTATTTATATTGAAATAAAATAGCAACAGTGTCCTAAATCCTGAACTAAGATTCTATTCTGCAATGTCTTGTGCAAAACCAGGCCAAAAGGCACTCTAAAAGTTTTGGGTTTTTTTCAAAGTATGCAATTTAAGAAGGTAATCTGAAAGCTTTAGTTTCAATTAAATAAATTAAATCCACAGCAAATATGAAGGCATGAGGGTCAAACACATAGATGTGGAGATCCATCAGGAAGAGGTATCTAAGGTTAGTGAATGGGAGAAGTGGGAAAGTCCGCCTTTGAATGTACAGTACAATAGACCTTCATAAGAGGAAACTTTGTGTAGCCTTGCATCCCACAAGAAGGAGCTAAATAGGTTGTAACACAGCAATGGGATATTCCCCTCCTCTGTTTTGGGGGCAAAGTGCACATATGACATCGTTTACTTGGTCAGGCAAGTGAGGTCTCAGACTTACAAGTGTGCCTCAAAAGCTTCTTTGTTTAATGTGAATAAAAGAAAGTAGTTGCCTTGGGCAAGTTTGACATCTCAATTGACAGACTAACCACAGCTACAGAGCTGTACATGATGGGTTTATCCTTATAAAAAAAGTAACTGTAAGGTCTTCCCTAGGCTAGAGCAACAATTTCTTGTCAATTAACTATGATATTACAAAATTGAAAGGGAGTTAAGGAAGCCCACTACATTGCAGTTACCAGATTCCAGGTTGGGTAATTTTTCATGGGTCACACTGAGAAAGTTGAGAAAATAAAATCTGAAAGAAAAACCCTTTCCCTTCTGGGAAGAGTGCAAAGAATATAAAAGAGAAATAATAATAGATGCTGTTTGTTCACTTTATATATACACTAGCTAGCCTTCAAAATGAACACCAAAGTATGCATACAAGTGCATGACTTAACTTCTTAAACACACTGTCACATCATTCCAGTGAAGTCTTTAGGTGTTTTGATCACATATCTCCTAAAATTAGTACATACTCTTTCTTGTGTCTTGCAATTAAAAACATTAAAAGAAATCTTTCTATACTGGCTTTTTTGTAGTCTGTGTATGTTAAACCAACTAAGTCTGCCATCTCCCAGTAAAATAGTACTTTAAGTCCTCAAATAAGGGTTCCACCTTGGATACTAGCATGATACTACTAACTGAAACACTTTAGTAGCTGGGTATTAAGGACCAACTTTCTAAGGTATTAAACACATGGTTCTGCCCCCCCTTGACCCCAAACCATGACATACAAGTTTGGTAATACAAAGTAAGCAGCCCAAGAATAAATAATAAAAACATACTCGCCTCAGTCTGTTAGTTTCCATTTGCACTCAAAATAGGTATTGTGCTGGCAAAACCCACTAGAGTGCTTGAACTCTAGCTACTCCAGTATCTCCCTGCATCTCAAAGTCTGTACTTTCACATAATTATAGCCAATGAATTGTTTCACTATACTGACCAAAACACCTACTGATTCAGGATCTCAGTTGCTCTAGATAGAAGCAACTAGAATCTCTAGATGGGAGAAGAGGGGACTTTTCTGTTTGGTTGTTCCCTCCCCTCCCCTTACTCCAAGCCCAAAGTTACGCATCTCCGGAGAATCTTTCAAAAATAATGAGGTCCCTTAAAGAAATTCTTCACCAAAGAAAAGATGAACTATCAGTAAATGAAGCTACAGCTACAGAAGCAGGCGTACTCTCTTGATTAGTATTGTCAGGTATCCCCAACTATTTAATTCCAGTGACACCTATACAGTTTTCCTGATCCTTTTTTGAGGTGGTGCAAGGTGTTTTTCTGTAACAGAATGAGGAGTGAGGAAAGTGCAAAGACAGCGACATCCCCATCCCAAATCCAAACAACACTCCCCTTCCTTCACATTCACTTGAAGACATGCCACAGTCTCATCCTCATCAATGCCTAACATAACACTAAGCATCAGCAACCCTACCCTTGGTCCTCTGCACAAAGGGTATCTATCTACTGATCATTCACAGTATGCTGGCCTCACCTAAGCTTTATTGGAAGATTATACACTTTATTACTCTTTCTCCATAGTGGCCAGTCATTTAAAGAGCCTATCAAGTGCAACAGGTTAAAAAACTCTGTAATCACCACAATGAAGAACAGCAAAATATACTCGCCAGTTTTTCTTTACATCAGTAGTGACAAAGTATAAAGCAACTGTTCTCCTGCAGTGAAACCTCTGTTTTACATCACCAAACTAACATTTCACAGCTGATTTTATCTTGCTCATCTGTCACCAAATTGATGAGCATAGGGAAACTTAAGTTACCACTCCCTTTGTAACATGCCTGTACAGGTGCAGAAATACCAAATTGCATTAACTCAAGAGGCTGACCACAATTACTGTCTGTTGCTAAGTATTAATTGCAATTTGCTTGCAGTCTCCCTGGCCCAGAACATCATGAAACTTGTCACTTGCACTTCCTTTCTGCCAAGAGCCTCGGGAAATTGAAGTAATATCTGTTTTCCTTTAAGTTGTTTTTTATGGTGCTCTTTGTATCTGGTTTCATAATTCTATTTTTTTACCATTATTTCGTCTGTGAAACAGCCTCTCCTTCATAGAATCATAGAATCGTAGAATCATAGAATAGTTAGGGTTGGAAAGGACCTTAAGATCATCTAGTTCCAACCCCCCTGCCATCAGCAGGGACACCTCCCACTAAACCATGCCACACAAGGCTATGTCCAATCCAGCCTTGAACACCGCCAGCGATGGAGCATTCACAGCTTCCTTGGGCAACTCATTCCAGTGCTTCACCACCCTCACAGGAAAGAATTTCTTCCTCATATCCAATCTAAACTTCCCCTGTTGAAGTTTGAACCTGTTACCTCTTGTCCTATCACTACAGTCGCTCATGAAGAGTCCCTCCCCAGCATCCCTATAGGCCCCCTTCAGATACTGGAAGGATGCTATGAGGTCTCCACACAGCCTTCTCTTCTCCAGGCTGAACAGCCCCAACTTTCTCATCCTATCTTCATACAGGAGATGCTCCAGTGCCCTGATCCTCCTCATGGCCCTCCTTTGGACTTGTTCCAACAGTTCCATGTCCTTTTTATGTTGATGACACCAGAACTGCACACAGTACTTCAAGTGAGGTCTCAGAAGAGCAGAGTAGAAGGGCAGGATCACCTCCCTCGACCTGCTGGTCATGCTCCTTTTGATGCAGCCCATTCCCTTGTACCTCCTGAGCTCGTACTGTTTGGGCGTAATACCACCACATCAGTAAAGACAACCTACAAGAACGTCTTACCAAAGCGTGTATCTCCATAATGCTTTATAGATTCCTTCATACAACCACAGCAACCTTTCCACAGTTGTCGAGGCAGAGACAGTCCTGACAGGGTCATCACGCACCACATTGGGCATTTCTGATAGGAGATTTATTAAGCCCTTTCCCCCACCATAAGTTCACACCTTTATTTAAGTGATGTCTCTGTGGATAGTCCTCTCTATCCATTGAGGAGATCAACGGAGAAATTGCTGCTGATGGTTCTGTAACTGTAACCAAGAAATAACTTGAAGATGATTAATCCCAGCCATTTTCACCTTTTCTTCAAGTGTCTGTGACAGCAAGCCACAAGACTGATGAATTTGCAGCTCCAGATTAACATTTTGACCAGGGAAAGGCAAAATAGCTCCCCCCACCCACCTACCCATTTACTTAGCTAGAACTAACATTATGCATAGTTCTTATAAGATTTAGCCTACTACACCATCACATATATAGCACATGAACTGTTTAGCATTGATAGCACTGTTATGCCCAGTTAATACCTCGCTCTGTGCTCCTTGCTTGCAGGATCTTTGTCTCCTGGGTGGCCTTTCTGCTAATAATTCAAAGCAACTTTTGACAAGGCTGTATTGAAGTAGGACACATGGCTAAGCAATACAAGATGACAGGCAGTGCATTGTTGGGTGATTACCATATGCCTCAGGTGGCAGCAAGAGGCTAAAGTGCAAGTGACTTCAACCACCCAGCAAGTAAGGTAATCCCCCTGCCACGCACAGTTTGGAACTCCATCTTGGTGGGAACATCAGGGAAATAAATCAGCCGTCTGCATTTAATGGGTATTGTGGGAACAAATACTATTGTTAAAGAGTTCATTCAGAAACAGTCCATAAATCAGAGAAGATGCTGAATGATGCCCTTTTTTGTTGTGCTTTTCCACAAACTGTGACTGTCTATTGACACAATTAACAAGAAACACTCTTCTATTTTTCCTGCAGGAAAAAAAAGTCATGTCCCCCCTCAAAATACAACACCTCCAAACCACGGCCTGCTCTCCTTAGGAACACAACTCCTGAAAACCTAGGCATTAACCTAAGCATCCAGCCACAGCAGGACTCCCAGGGGGACAAGCCAACTGCTAAGGGTGATCCCTGTGCAGTACATGCAATGCCCTCACCCCACAGGGTATGAGCAGGCCTGGGGCAGTGGCAGTACCCATACCCACCGATGGTCCCAGATCAGGTGAGGTAAGGAGCTGGCCTGGGCTTCATCCAGAAAGCACAGTCAGGGACAGCACAAAATGAGCTTAGAAACAGGGCTACCTATTACAAATTATCCAGACAGAAAAAAGGACCCAAGACAGGACTGGACACAAAGCTACTGCAATACAGCCTTAGGGTCCTTCCAGGAACACAAGTCATGAGAAAATAACTGATAACCGTCGTAAAAGGACTTCTAAATGGATTAGCTGAAGTAACTCATGAAGTTGGCTCTGTTTCAAAGGAGAGGTGATCAACAGGTGCACTAGAGCAACACCACAATCAGCTTCTGACACATCTGAAGACAACTCTCTCTCTTTTATACTTCATAAAGCACACCAGGATTTGGTTTGGGGATTTTTTTGATGATGTGAATGAGCAATTATAAAGTGTCTGGAAGGTGCCATAAATGGTGAGGAAGCTATTGAAGTCTTTAAATAGTAGTAAAAATAGCATATACTTTGAGGGGTTATTATTAAAAGAGTTGAGGCCTCTATTTCTAGATGTAGAGGACTGTGTATGGGAGTCTGCCACATGACCTACAGAAGTATGTGAAAGCTTTATTAGCGGAGGAGTTTAGCAGTTCCCACCTACAAGGAAATGTGTTGCCATGGTATAGGGCAACCCACTAAAACAACCTCCTATCTACCACCACAGTCCCTGGAAAGATTTTCCTGATAGAGAGTTTTGAAAACAGATGCAACAATTTCCCTACTGTGAATGACTATAATTTTAAACCTTTTTGTTTCTGCCCTCTACTGAGATTTCTTCCATTTAATTCTTACCACTTGTGCTAGGCTTGGTTTCCTGTCCCTGCAAAGGCCAGCTCAAAGCTAATTTCCCTTACTGTCTGCTGCACACATAGGTATAGGAACTGAGCATTCAAAAGCCGGATTCATACGTAATCATCTTAAAACACAGCCAAGTCCCCCACCCTCCAGACTTGATAGGAAACAGAGGACTTAGTATCGCCATAGCTGCTTAGTCAAGCAAATAAGCTTGTTGCAAAGAGCTGACAGAAGCTGCTGGAAGCTCAATTAGTTACCTGCTAGGAAAGCTGTCCTGCTGAAGCGATGGTGTTAATATTGTTTAACGTGTGGCTTAAGTGACCCCTCTGTTACAGAATACCTGTATCCTGGGACAAAAGTCCAGCTAGTTTCTGATGGGCATCCTGCCATCTGAACAGATGGATGTGAATGTGGGCAGCCACAAGTCCTCCACGTACATGCATTCTGTGTAGACACCTGGAGCAACATTAAAAATGGGAATTCTCTAAATGACTCTTAACCCCAAATACCTAAATCAAGCTTTGTGTGTGTGTTTAGAGAGTCTACATTAATGAAATCACACCACTGTAGACCAACTACAATGAACACATGTATAAAACCTGACCTCTCTGTCTCCCTCATACCAGCAAACACACCTTTAGCACGGAGAAGTAACAAAAAAATCATCTCCAGGAGGTAGTACTATTTTATTTTCAATTGCTGATCTTGGCTATGCTTGCAACGAGGCAGGTGCTGCTCAACATCTGTGTTATACAGTGTTTGGGAAAGAGTGAACAGTTTGCCCTTTCTGTAGATTTCAGGAAAACAGGAGTTCAGGGGAATGCAAAGACTTCTCTTGATATCCTGAGCCTTCGGATGGCATTGTGTTAATCTCTGAAAAACATTTTTATCTACAAGGAAGGAATAGCTTCACTCACTGTGATGGAAGGAGAAGGGCTTTCTGTTCAAGGGAATTACTGAAGTCCTGTAGGACTTTTCCTTGTAGTCCTGCTAATTGTATTTATTAGATTTCTAATCACTCAGGTCATATTTGAGCTCCTCTCCCAAAAGTGAAGTTAAAGAAATAGCATTGATACAACAGATGGGCATCTCAGGCTGCTTGGAGAGGGCAATAATGCCTCTTAGCAGATAGGGGATGGATGGGGCTATGTTGCTTTTCTCCACCGTGAGACTTCTTGGTGGGTTCATGCAGTGACTGGACCTCCATGAAGCTCAAGGCTGTTCTTCCATTGTGCTCCTGCAAAGATATTCCTCGAGCTTCTTTCTCTCCGATTTTCAGGACCATGTGCAACCCTGGATCTACACTAAGACTAAGCAAACACATACACATACAGAAAATGAGCTTCCACCTGCACTGGGCCCCATGGAATTTTTCAGTAAACCTGGCCAGAGCTTTGTGTTTCTAACAAAACCAAAACAGTTTTTAAATCCAGCTTCAAGCTTCATTGCAAATATTTCTCACAGCCCTGCATAGCAGGAATAATTACTGTCCTTTATACAAATCCCTTAGTAAGTAAATTGTAGGATTAAAGTTAATGTGCTAGATTAAACTGACACATTTATTTACTTCCTCCCATAAGGAAAGGCTAAAGGACGATGACCTATCACATGTATTAATTCAACATCTAACCCTGCCTCAACTCCAGTGACTATCTCTGCAAGTGCCAAGTCTTGGCCTAGCTGATTCCAGTGCAATTCTTCATACACAGAAGTTCCATTGTCTCAAATATTTTACCTGTTCTGCTCCTGATTTTTCAGATGGTAATGTGTAGTGATTTTGCAGTGCCTTCCCTCTAGAGTTTCAAAGGGCTCACAGTGAATTACACCTGCATTCACCCCACAGAAAGCATCACTTATTCTCATTTTACAAGTATTCACTCTAATTCAGAGACTAATGCCAATTTTTTCTATGACTTGTCTGTATGAAGGGGACAATTTGTGCATGATTCAGAGTCACTAGGCACTTTGGGAGTCCCTTATTGTGATTTTTCCTATTGTAAAAGTCACAATCCCAGCCATGACAATATCCCAAACTATACATACTTCAGAGCAAAGAGGCCATCTGGATCTCCTGCTACTGTCTGATACTGACACTGCTGTTGCAGTCATGTTACCTGTGTGTTGATGCTGCAGTTGAGGACACTAATGAAAAGACAGATACCTTGTGCTAGCTCCATAACATCAATGCATGTGTGCCTGAATAGGGACTGGGCTGCCGTGCTTTTCAAGTGAGTATTGTACTCTTCTGCTTTCCTGTATTTATTCTCTGTAAGTAACCAAGTTGCATCCAACAGCACTGCCTGAGCACATCACATGGGTATCATATGATGGGTAGCACATACTGTCCAGACTTGCCCAAGCTGGTGATTTTCTGCAAATTAATGTTAGAGGTTTTAAGTAACTACTGAGGTGGAGACTTCTTGCAGCATGTTGTTTGTGCATCCTTGCAACACCTAACTAACCAGTGAAAGGAGGAGAGAGAAACAGATACTAAATGGAGAAGCAACTTTCCTACTATCACAAGGGACGTGGCAGAAGCAGGACTGGTCTCCAAAAAACTGACCTTCAGTGCCTAAACTATTCTTAAGGTTGTGAACTCTTCAATAGTGGGATGTGATAATGCGCTGAAATACAAAACACTGTCTGTGTTGACAAAATACAGACATGTCTTTTCTCACCCCAACACTAGTGACATGCCTTCTACACTCTGGTAATCTTCCCAGGATAACTTGGGAAAGCCATCTAGGTGCAAATGCCACATAGGTTTGCACAGCAGGTTAGGAGCAGGACTGGGATTTACCTGAAACCCAGTGACATGAGCATCTGTCTGTTCTTCCATTTCAAATAAAAGTTTCATCCCCATATACTGGCCCCAACAAGTTTCTATATTTATCTATCCTTATTTTAGGAGGCCTGCAGGAGAAACATATAGATTGCAGATGTGGTGCTCCTTGTTTTAGCTAAGGTTTCCAATAGGGATAGTTGTTTTGGGACAGAATCCCAGCCGAGAGTCATGTGCTGTTCGCCTGCCAAAGGGGACTGCAAGTATTGCCAATGCTCTGCTTGACTTAGATTGAACAGTTCACAGCCTCTGAGGAAGGGGAGGAAAATTCCATCATGAAAAGTTGATTTAAAGTGCTGTAACCCACAGTGACAGTAAAGAGTGTTTGCTAATAGTAATTCAGCTTTCAGAAAGAACTTTAAGTTCAGCTTTCAAAACGTGTTTCTGCTTGGGAGAGGGCCCAAATTAAACCTCTCCCTCAGTTCAAAACTTCAGTAAGTTTTGGATAGAGAACCAATTCTGATTTCACAGCTGATGCCAATTTTGCAAATGTGAATGGTTACAGAGAGGAGGAGGAATAGATTCTAGTGACATATCCACCTTCACTTCTCTTAGCATGGAGAAAGGCATAGCTACAGGCATACAGCCTTTTCCTCAGTCTACATACTTTTACTAGCACTGGACTAGCTGTTCCTTCTCCATTAAAAGCAATGGAAATTTTACTCCTGACTTCAGTTAGGGGAGAACTAACGCTGTGTGACTTGGTATAATTACACAGATAGTGTTTCAAAAGGAAACAAGGATCAGATGGCTACATGAGTTACATCTGGCTTTGAAAGTGCAACCCTGCATGAAGTGGAGAAAGATGGAGTATTTCAGGGGGTTTGATACAGAAATCCCAAGTATATGTCTAATTTAGCATTCTAACTTTCCTTTCATTAAGTTAGATTCATATCAATGAAGATAAATCAATTTTTCCTAGTGATAAGCTAATAGATACCAGGAATATGATGTCTAATGTAAATGGTGTGGAACAGCCACAAAAGATATATCAAATATTGATACTTTTTTTTTCCTAATGAGATGTGGCCAGTCAGCTATCACATTAGTCAGCTTACCTCTTGATTGCATCCCTCTATGGTATGACTTAAGTAAGTAGATTAAAATTTCCCAGTACCCCTGACATGCAGGAAAATCAGATGATAAATTAGACCCAAGTGGCCCATCAATATATACTGGAACACATGGCTGCACCAAAACCAGAGAATCATGGTAGCAAGAGTCATCAGCAACCTGTCACAGCTGAATTTTGTATAAGAGGAGATCTGTGATCAAAAGCTGCAAAAAACATCCACCTCAACCCTGCCCCTTCCAGGGATCTGGCACCACTGGGTCAGACTGCATCCCTCCAGGAAACTGGGGGATCAGGAACTGGGAAAAGGAGGGAAGTCTGTCCATATTGAATAGGAAATCCCAAAAAAGAGTGGCCTGCACAAAGCTGTGTTGGGTAAACAAGCTAATTCACAGTTTCCAGTCTCTCATTCATAACTTTCTAGTCTCTCATTCATAACTAGCACAGATGGTTAATCTGGAAGGAAGGCTGAAAATGCTGTCTTCCATTGATGGCGAGTAACACAAATGGACACATCTAATTGGCATGTTACCGCTCTACAGTGCTTTCTAGGTTTGGCATAAGAGCTTTCACATCTTATGACAGTTTCGGGCTCATGCTTTGTGTTCTTGTAAAATGTCACGTTACATTAGATCAGTAATCTCATGTAATACAGTATAAGACACTGCCACTGAATTAATATGTTGTAGAAATATTTTTAGTTGGTCTTTTTCCTTGGAAACACCTCCTGGCTCTTATCTTTCTGGAAAATAATCTGTGTTGACATATTGTAAGGTAGAAAGCAGAGTAAGAACAACAATTATGCAAAAAGGTTAAGAAACTTGAAGGACTAGTGAAAACATATCTTTAGGGATTTGCAGCCCACCCAGGAATTTTTTGATGTTGAATTACCACACTATGCAAAGTATGTATTATAATAGCTGGGTGAAGTGCATACATGTAAGCCAAACTGTTGAGAGAGCAGCTGCAGTAGTGTTACCACAATGATATGCAAGCCACAAATCCTGTTGTTGAAACAGGTTATTCATGAACTGCTTCTGTGACATCCTCTGTCTGTGAAGTTAGTTGGGCTTTGGGGAAAAGAAAGAGCATCTGATGTTCTGTTTTACCTCTTCAACATTAACTCACTGACATTAAACTGAGACATTTATTACACTTGTGGTTTTAACATTTTAAATCTGCACATATTTACTATACATTCATAGCCATTGTGTAGGGATGATGTTGTGAAAAGCCAGCACCTCACTGAAATTGTCATGAGCCAAGCGTGCAATCACCTTTAAGGGATGCCTCAGTGAATCACAGAGGATTTGACCCTGTTTCACAGAATAACTCAGGTTGGAAAGGACCTCAGCCCAACCTTCTGCTCAATGCAGGAACAACTCTGAGGCCAGACCAGGCTGCTCAGAGCTTCACTCAGCTGGGTCTTGAAAGGCTCTGAGCATGGAGGCTAGCTACACAGCCTCTCATCCAGCCTCTTTCATTGCTTGACTTGCCTCTTGGTGGGTTTTTTTATATCCAGCATGATCATCTCTTGCTCCAACTTGCATCCTTTGCCTCCCATCTTCCTAACAAACACCACTGTGAACAGCCTGGCTCCATCTTCTTGATAACTTCCTTGTGGGTTGCAGAAGGCCCTCACTTCCTCCTGAAGCCATCTATTCTCCAGACTGAACAAGTCCATTCCCCTCAGGCACTCCTCACCAGACAAGTGCTTCAGCCTCAGACCATCCTGGTGACCCTCCACTGAACTAACTTCCTTTCACTTATGCCTTTTTTTTTACTGGGAGGGATAGCTAAAACAGTATTATAAGTGTAGTCCAAAAAATGCTGGGTAAAAGAGGATGGTAACTTCCCTCAACCTAGTGACTGTGATCCTGTTACTACAGCCAAGGATGCTGTTAGCCATCATCACTGCCAGGGCAGAGGACTGATTCATGCTCATTGCTGCCTGCCAAGACCAGTATAGCGGAGCTGCTCCCCCAGCCTGTATCACTGCAGGGGGATTCTTCCTTCCAAAGTGCAGGACTTCGCAGTTATTGCTGTTGAATTTTGTAGGGTTCCTGTTGGCCCATTCCTCCAGCCTGTCTAGGTCTCTCTGAATGGCAGCCCTGCCCTCAGGTGTATCAGTTGCTCCCTCCAATTTGGCATCATCTACAAACTTCATAAAGAAGCACTTCATCACCTCCTCCAGGTCACTACTGAACAGGATAGGTCCTCGTAGACACCCTTATGGTGCTTCCTTTGTCACTGACCTCCTGTTGGAGTGTCACTACCATCTGAGCCTGATCATCCGATCATTTTTCTTATGCATTTCTTTGTCAACCCATGCAGACCATAAAGTCCAAACTTGGGTACAGCAACATTGTGGAGGACAGTGTTTTGAGCAGAATCAGGTATGATTTACATGCTTGGTACTGTCTCTTCTCTGCTCTTCAAAATGAAAGGCAGTTCAGCATGCTGACCATCAAGAATTTCAGACCTTCTCACACAGCTGTACTTTCACCACCACAGAATTTAAAATATGCAATGATTTATATGTAAAATACTCCTCAGAGCTCTAGAGATGGCTACCAGCAGTGAAGCAATTACTAATGCCTATAAGACCATGTCCTCAACATGCTTAAGTACCAAGGAGCTGTGGAAATCAGTAGCTACATACAGACTAATAAGCTCATTGCCTGAGTTGTTTGTGTGTCCCAAGGCAGGACTGGCTGCGCCGTTAGCACATTCACTTGCACTGTTTGGCCTGGGTCAACTAAAAATCTTCCAAATAACTGCTGACCACAGCTTGACAGCAGAAACATCCAAGGGACTGCTCCCAGCAGGCAATTTGCATGCAAATAACCAGGTTTAGGGACCAGGAGTTTACTAACATAAGTGTGGGCTGTTCCAGACCAAGAGGCACAAGAGACAGCCAACTCCCATTAAGGATCTATGACAATTAACCATCCATTCTCATGCAGTGGCTTGCAAGATCTAGAAGTCTGCATCTCTGCCAAGATAAAACTCCAAGTGGATGTGTCTAATGCAGGGCTTAGCAGGCTGACCACCTCTAGGTGCATTCATGTTTATGTACTCACTCTTTCCTGCATCTGATCAAGACACAGCCATACACCAGCAGCTCAAGTTATCTTCAGCAGATGAGTGCTCCAGGAGGTAGAAGAGTGGGAAACAGCCTTGAGCTGAAACCTACCTTTAGGAGTAACTGAAGGATAACATACAAGCTGGTGAGAGAAAGCCCCAATGAGATCAGAGTTTTTTCATTGCATTAGCTTTGTTGATAGCTAAACAGTCCCTCAGATGTGCTGAACCATGAAACACATAAACACGCAAGTAAATGTAGCATAAATATAAAAACATCAGTAATGGGATATGGCTAAAAAGAAAACATGGTCAGTTTTCTGTGGACAGAACAAACAGTGTGCTGTAATACCAGACTTTTGTATTAAATAAGTAGCTTTTAATTACACCAATGAAACTTCTCTTTTGACAGGACTGGTGAAATCTCTTCTGTGTCAAGACATGAGGAAGAAAAGAGGATTATTAGCTTTCAGTCATTCCTTGGTGTGCCAGCAGAGGCTGTGCAGTGAAATTGTGGGGTGCAGAGATCCTCATGCCACCCCTGCCCACGAGACAACCTTCATGGGAAGAAGCAGAACCCAGCTGTGCCCACAGAGACATTACAACCTGCAGAAATGGGACAGTTTGTTGTGCTTGGTTTTCTTGTCACTATTCACTTCCTGTGCTGGCTCACCCTACCAAAGCAATCAAGATCACAACAAAAAAAAAGTCATAGCACTTCACTCCAGTGTAGATATGCTGTAGGCCTACAAATTGGACTAGGCTGTTATCATTCAAACATAGATCTCTTAAGTGCATAACACTTGTGTCTGCATTCAAGAACTTCTCCAAGACTATCTGCCTGTCTCATTAGCTTACAATGACAACCCACTGATTACGCTGAGGGCTCCATCAGTTCACGAACAACTAGGAAACAGCAACTGACTACAAAGGCATTTTCCATCATTTGTTTGTTGACCTGACTGTGTAACAGATCAGTCAGGTTTGCATTATGGTGTCTGCTTCCATGACAGAAAGCTCAGACTGGGAAGTGTCTGCCTTCCAGGTTTTTAATCAGTCTCCTTGTGATCCCAGGTGTGCCAGTACAGCTGATTTTGCAACCCTGTGTTGAGGGAGGACTGGGACTTGAGTTTAGCTTTGCCAGAAAAGCTTTTGAGGCTGGACAAGATACTGATTTTATACTAAGATAAATGATTTGGTACAAAGAAGCAGTTGCATCTCTTCTCAGAAGCTAAGCACTCTCTGGGGTCTGTGACTCCCAGGTTGCAGCTCTTCTTCAGAGGGAGACTGAAGGAGAAAGCACAAGGGGAAAGGTGATAAACTGGACACAGGACAAAAAAGAATCTCTCTCTGCATTAATGATGGTATACCTTTCATTCCAGCAGTGCAAAAGCCCAAAAGAGAAGCAGGAAACTGAACACCTTATTAACATGGCCAAAATGAAGCTTCAGCTCAGTTATCTGTAAATGTTCCCATAACATAACATCTATTTGTAAACAGAAGATCTAGTCATACATACCCAAGAAAGATGTCACCTACCCCGAGTTTCATTTATATCTGTTGTACATATTTTTGCTGGAGTTCCAATAGATTCGGATTTCTGACTGCTTGAAGCACACTGAATTGACTTTGCATTGGCAAAACAAGGGAAAAAAAATACACCTAGGAAAGAGTGCCTAATTCTATTCCTTAAGTTTTGTCATTATACCATTTAAAATAACCTTTTTGAGTTTTTAAATTTGTATATATGTATATACATTTACTTATTTGCAAATGCATATATTAAAATATGATGCAGAAGTGTCTTTGCCCTTCCATTAACTACAAAGGGATTTTAGATGGTGAGATCATCTGTCAACATCTATCCCATAAATGTTTAAATACGGACAGATGAGAGTGTCATTGATTATCTGGTTCCTTTATTCTGCAAATTGGAGGCTAGATGAATAGCAGTTTGCCAGGAGAAGCATGAACTCAGGCGCTAAGCTGTCAGTTGTATTCAGTCAATGGAAAGGTAGAAAAATGTCTTTATGCATAGTCAGCAAGCAGCAGGTAAGTTAGGGGTTGGTTCTGCTGGATGCACTATCCTTCTCTTTCTATCCTGAACTGTCATATTGCACTATCACCTTTGGATGGACTGTGCAAATTGTTTGTGTGCTTTGAGTTCTCTGAATTTTTAAAACTCTTGTATAAATGACAATTACTAAAAAAGAGTGCGCTCTAAAGCTCATAGAGGCCAGTATGCAGGTACCATAGGCCTCAGATGGCTCTGGATCAGGCCCCGTGCTTTTAGTTCTTTTTCAATTGAGAACATAAATCTGAAATGTTTTACAAAAAGAACTTCCTATTCCAATGTAACAAAACTTCTAACATTTGCCTGCTCAGGAAGTTCAGCTCTTTGTGGGACCAAATTAACAACTTCTGTGCCTGAATGAGATAAAACTGAGTAGAAACTCCTTGTGGAAGACTTTTCAACTATTTTTTAAAAGCATACAGAGGTGATATAAAACTATTCTGCTCCAATTCATTGTTTCTCTAGATTACCATGCTGTTCTATTGTGCCAGTGCATTTTCTAGGACTGGCTTTTCCCTTGATTTTTTCCTAATGATTGAATCTTTTGGAGATCTGTTTCCTTCATGCTACAGCACTACACAGCTGCCCTCAGGAACATCACATCTTCCAAATGCCATTTTAAACTACATTGATAAATGACACCAACCTCTTCTTTGGAGACATCAAGAGCAATGTGCTGGACAATTCTATGAAGCAAAATAAGGCTAGATGCCAGCTTCATATTATACTCATATAAAGTCAGTATTTGCTGGCTTCAGGTGATCTCTCAGTAATAGGACTACAAATGAACTGACAGTGTATCTATGACGTCTCAGAGTTTTATGGTGCCATCATCCACATATAAGACCAAGACTTCCAAGTAGAAGTATTTTGACTGTGTCTATGAAGGCAACAACTTAAACCTTCTTACTCATTCTATGTTTGCCCATCTGGAATAAAATGTCTGAGGACAAAGAAATTGGAAATTTCATCTGTAGAGACATTTTAAGGACAGAACCTCTAGCTATAAAACAGTCCAATTTTCCCTTTATAAAAATATGCTTTCACATACTGTAAACCCTCTTGAACTCCACCTATATAATTTTTGCCATATCAGAAACGATTTTTTGACACTGGTTAGAAAAAACCTCTTTCAACTAATACAGTTTTTCTGGCCGCCACAGAAAGAGCAATTTTTCTGTTAGTACTTGCCCTGCATTCTCCCCCCACACCTCTACCCCCAAAACACACGGTGGGATCACTGTATGTTTAAATGTGGCGTAGCCTATAGACACCGAACAACTAAAGGCAAAGAAAAAAAGGAGCAAGGAACAGTTTGAAGAGAAGGAGATCATAAAATCATTGGACCTGAAGCTTAAAGATGTAGCAACAGGTTTTGTTGTAGCAACCCAAAGCTCCAGGAGGACCTGGAGTACTTGAAGATATGTGTGGACTAACAGTGATTACTAGTGATTTTTGTGTTCCTGAAAAGGATACAGCACAGGAGCTATGCATTACCACAAAGCTGATGTTGTTGAAGAAGCTGTCTTGATCTGGTATAAATATGCTAAATAATATTTATAAGTATTTGGTTTATTATATTGATTATATTTTATTATTAAGCATTTCAGTATTTCTAGTCCTAAGCATTTACAAAAATCACGGGCTTTTCTAGAAGGAAAAATTAGACTGGTGACTTTGAGAATTGTGGTACGGCTTTTTTAAACAGATTGTTTTGAGGTCTTTGCTGTCTCTTTTAAGAAGTTAGATTTCATATACCAAATTTTCCTTTATCGTCAGGTATACTTAAGTGGTGAAAGCTGCAATTCTGCTTTCAGAATAAGGTTTCTTTCACAGGAGATGCAGAAAACCATCAAGTGTAAGAAAGGCCATCAGGACCAACAGCACTGAGTATTTTTGGTTGCTTTTTTCAAGAGTTCATAGTAGGGATTTCATTCTTCCTTGTATTTTATTTTAGCCAGCCATGATGTCTATCCTCTAAAATGTTCCCCAAATGCATGTCATATATTCTATATTCTTAACCAGACAACTAATCTCACTTTTATTGGGTTTTACCAAGTAGAGGGAATTCCTTCTGACTACCAGTCCCTCTAGTCTAGAAGACTGCACTAGGTAGCTTCTAAATAAAGGGGAGAGTCGACTTGTAGAGAGTTATCTGGGAATTGTATCATTACATACGAGTAACATGAGGGGAAGAAAGCACACAAACCTGCTTCTCTGCAGTCATAATTTTGTTGAAAGTCAACCAAGGGAACAATTCCAAATTGACATCTATCTTTGTCACTGCCTCTGCATCAGATGAAGTACTGCCTGCTGGGGAGAACACACAGCAAAAGGTTTAATCCTACTGCTACTACTACTAATAATGAGATAATTCATGCTACTGTAATGCAAAATAAAAGAGGCTAAAGCCAGACCAGCACATGGCAATCATGATACTTAAAGTTTGGCTTGTTCATGCAGTGACAAGAGCTGAAAACCAGAGAGGAATGAGCTATCATATGCCAATGGATCACCCCAACCACCAAATTTACTGCAGAGCTTCTTCGCTTACTGCTGCTTTTAGCCATTAACACCTTCTCAGCAGAGTGCAATAGGTGAGACAATTTTACCTGCTCAGAATAAGCAATCTCTCGGTGTGCATGAAGTTACACATTCATTGGCAGAAGCTTGCAATAAATATTGGGTAATGATCTAAATGATAATTTCTTTGTATAAAGGATTTTTAAAAATAAAATCCACATTTACAAAAGTAAATGTAATAGTAGGTGCTTAAAGTTAAGCACCCTTTAAGAAGGAAATAATCATGGCTTCAGTTTTCCTGCCCATAACATGGGGATAATGTTACATAGCCATTTTCTAAATTACTACAGGATGTTTAGACAGGAATTTCTACATCAGGGCACGACAGTGCTATTTTCAATCTCTTTCCACACAATATTAAGTAAAATGCTTCCAAAAAACATGCCCTGCTTACCGTGCCACATAGTCAAGTCAGATTGAAAAAAAAAATAAAGGAGATTGAATGATCAAGCACACATTACAGCTGTGCCACTGGGTCAGTAAGTGAGAAATTAAAATAAGAAGTTCATTCAATAAAATATTGATTCTGGAAACAGATTACAGGAAATCATACTGTACCACTAACTTAATTTATGAGTGTTTATATTGCAGGAATTATACCAATATATCAAACACAATGCCTTCAACCTTAGTTCAAAAGAGAATTTTATCTCTAAGCTTTAACAAGAGGGTTGGAAATAATTCAGATTATATGGGCAGCATTTTAGCAGCCCATTTTCATCTTCTTTAAAAGCAACACTCTAATGCATGATGGTTAAGGATCAAGTTGGGATTATGTGGAGAATGTTAAACATACACCAAATAATACATCTGTTTTGAATAAAAGATGCTGCATAGAGTTCCAGTTCATTTTTTTCAACTCTGCTTTACGTGTTGTAGCTGCTAAGTGAAACCACACATCAGATAAATACATCACTTCAGCAACAGATTGCTAATCAATTGTCTGACATGTTCTGAAATATGTGGGTTAAAAATACTTGGGGGCAAAGGCTTTTCTAGCTTGGAAAATAAAAAAAAACCAACCCTGTTTTATGTTCTCCTGTGGTTCATTCTTCCACCTCTGAACTTCTCGGAGTGCTACCATTCCTCTAAGCTGGTGATAGATCATTTCTTCCATGGTGGGAAAGCAGGAGACCTTATACCATGCTCTGTACCCACTTACAAAAGCTAGTGTGACTGCAGTCATATTTGCTGACCTGTCAGTCTCTGGCCAACAGATAGATTACACTTAATAGGAGAACTACTAATATACTCTGGTTTATTGCTCTATCTTATAACTTGAATATTGTTTTGAAGCAATCAGGTTTTTGTAAAACTAATTTGGAAATTCTGATAGAATCATAGAATCACAGAATCAACTTGGTTGAAAAAGATCTTTAAGATCATCAAGTCCAGCCGTCACCCCAGCGCTGCCAAGTCCACCACTAAACCATGTCACTGAGGGCTTCATCTACACAGCTTGTGAACACTTCCAGGGACAGTGATTCCACCACTTCCCTGGGCAGCCTGTTCCAACGCCTGAGCACCCTCTCGGTGAAGGAACGTTTCCTAATATCCAATCTAAACCTCCCTTGGTGCAGCTTGAGGCTGTTACCCCTTGTCCTATCGCTTGTTACATGGGAGAAGAGACCGACCCCCACCTCACTCAATCCTCCTTTCAGGCAGTTGTAGAGAGTGATAAGGTCCCCCCTGAGCCTTCCCTTCTCTAGACTAAACAACCCCAGTTCCCTCAGCCGTTCTTCATCAGACTTGTGCTCCAGACCCTCCACCAGCTTTGCTGCCGTTCTCTGGACCCGCTGCAGCACCTCAATGCCTCTCTTGTAGTCAGGAGCCCAGAACTGAACACAGGATTCAAGGTGTGGCCTCATCAGCCCCCAGTACAGTGGGATGACCACTGCCCTGGCCCTGCTGACCACACAACTGCTGATACAAACCAGGATGCCATTGGCTTTCTTGGCTGTCTGGGCACAAGCTGGCTCATGCTCAGCTCTGTCAATCAGCACCCCCAGCTCCTTTTCTGCCCAGCAGCTTTCCAGTCACTCTTCCCCAGCCTGTAGTGTTGCATGGGGTTGTTGTGGCCCAAATGCAGGACTGGGCACTTTGCCTTGTTCAACGTCATACCATTGGCCACAGCCCATCGATCCAGCCTGTCCAGACCCCTCTGCAGAGCCTTTCTTATCCTTCTGCTAATCAACACTCCCACCCAACTTGGTGTTGTCTCCAAACTTATTGAAGGTCAATTTACTGGAATTTACGGATCCTGAGGTGAATTTACTGATCCTGAGGTAAATTTACTGATACTTGTATTACTATTTTCATTTAAATCTTCAATTATACTAGGAAAAGGAAAACTTTCCATAGTATATAGTTCATCAAAATTACTGTGTTTTTAATTTTCATTATTTTCATTATTTAAAAGGAAAATACTTTTATTTTAATAATGTCAAAACATTACACGATAATATATTGATGTAAAATATCTATATTATCAAATATGTGCCGTAACAATATCAATAACTAGCATGACCAGTTCCTAATATTAAAATAAACATACTTTTAAACTTCAATACTTTCATTGAAACAACCATTTAGCACTTTTCCTGGTCCTGAACAGGGGCAACCGAAGAAGCCCCCATGCAGCACCAAAGGGCTGCTCACCATGAGACATCACTTTCTTCACTGTTCCTTTCCCCGTTAGCTGACCTTTGTGTCCAGACCCACCTACCCAGCTCCATAGGTGCGTCCTGTACAAGGAAGTACAGACCTTCATCTCAGGGCAGATGTGACAAATACAAATCACAGCCCAGCACAAACCCTGAAGAGCTCCTTTGCCTTATGAGCACCATTGTAAACTCCAACGATGCCTGCCCAGTGTACCTCCACACTGTGCCCCAAAGACTGTTGTACAAGCTCCTCTCATTCACTCCCTTTCCCAGCCACTAGACCACAAAGTGGCTGTCTGTGAAGGTGCATTTCCCAGCACCCTCCTCTGGGCCACTCCACAATCTCAGTAATTCCCATTAGGCCTTGGACCCTGTGTAATGCATTGGCCAGTTAAGCATCCCTTGACCATACAAGGAACTCTTGCATGCTCTGAATGCCCTCCCAGCTTCCAACTGTCTCCCTTGGGGACTAGAGATATTTTCTATGCATTGACTAATTTAAACTCTATTTAATCCCTTCTACTTCTCATACTGGAGAAAATGGTGAACAATCACTTCTTCACTCCACTCCTATTGTATCATCATTCAGCAACCTGTTTTTCATGGGGAAGTGCTTTGAACAATTGATTTTGATCAAAGAGCATCACAACCATGTTCCTCTGTCTGCCACTGCTGCAATCCATCCAAGCCTTCTCACATTCACCTTAGGAAGAAAGAGTAACTAAAAAAGCCTACCTACACCAAAGGGTCCTGGAGCTTCTGGCTCCCGGGAACTTGACCATTCCTATATCTATCTATTCCTATATCAGAGACAGAAAGCTTAGTGAAAAAACATTAATCACCTGCCATCCAGACTGATCCTGGGCTGACCTTTTAATATTTCCTCACTAGTGTAATTCTGTGTGTTTTTCTGATAACCTAAGGCAGATGTACGTGATGACAGAAGATATATTTTGAACCTGAGACACTGCTAGGTTATGGGTTTGTGCTGTCCTTTTCCTCTGACTGTGAAGCAGGCAGAGAGAATTCTTACTCACTCTAGCATCAGCTAAGCACCAGAGCCATTTACATCCCACTGGGATATGGCTGAAGACCCAGCTCCTTTCTATTACACAAAGCAATCCCCCTAAGACAGACTGTTTAGCACAAAAAAGCTGCCAGTGCAAGGGCATAAATACATGGTGTTCCTGAGGCAAAGAGAACCTAGACACATCAGCAGATGTTCCTGCAGCCAGTGGAAACTGGCACACACAAGAAATGTAACTTCCAAGGAAGTAAAAAAATTGATTTATGGAGTGGGAAGTTTTCAAAGGGGCTCATGCAATCCAAAGGAACACTTACTACCAGCTCTGTCAATGAGTCTCGCTGTATTCACAGCATCCATTCTCAGTATCTTTATCTCCTCTTTATTCTCACACAAAGTACATCTGAACTATTGGCCTAAGCAAGCTTCAGCCTAGGATCTGTCTCCAGCTACAGACACTGTGTTACATAAGCACAGCCATAACAGTGGTACAAGGTTTGCCAACTGAAGGAGCTTTTGTGCCATTGTAGTTATGCTAGGCTCTGAATCCAACATGTTAACCTGGCAGCAGCTTTCTCCTGGCAGCACAGCTGTGTCCACACCAGGAACTTTGCTGGCTGAGTTTCACTGTGCAGGTGGGATTTATTCATTTTTATAAACTGTGTGAGCAAAACTTCCTAATGTAGGCCTGGCGCTAAAGGGAACATCTCCAACATCTCTGATCTAAAAAGCTCCATTACCTCTGCATGTATCAATAAACTGTCTTGTCCCTCAACTCCAGCTATAAAACAAATTACCATCCTCCAAAAAAAGGAGGTGAGAAGACTCGCGGTGCTGATGGATCACAGGAACATCATAACTGCTTTACTAGTTTTTCTGTGGTAGCAATACTTGATTCCTGCACTAACAAGGCAATCAGTGAAGCTTCCTATTACTGCTGGTACGTGAGAGACATAGAATCACGATGTACATTACAGCCGAGTTGGCTTCAGCTTTGGAAAGCGGAGTGAAAACACCCATTTTTTTAAAACCTGTAGGACCACTGCCATGCAAAGGCTCTTTTAAAAAAGGGGCTTAGTTAATTTGTTTAATTACTGGGCTTACAGATGTCCCACTTTCAATTCTAGTACAGGGATATGAAAGTTACATGCAATTAATATGCATTTAGAAATGGATCAACACATTGGACATTAATACCAGATTATCTGTTTACTTGTTGATATTTAGTACCTTTTTACTATAGAACCTCATTAGCCTTGCTAAAAAAAAAAAAAATATCTTCTTTGGAAAGCAAAAAACCCTTCTTTGTATGAAGCTCCTCAGAAAAATAATGTAAACTGGAGATCTTACACAGTTTGATAAACAGCATTGAATAGGAAGCAAAGTGATATGAAAGGGCTTTTCTTCATGTGCCTTGTGTTGAAAATGACAGTTTGTTCTTCCTTGTAGTTACATGTGGGTCACTTCAGTATTCCATTTTGAAAAGCCACAGCATATCAAGCGTACCTCACTCCAGAGAGTCAAAAAAGATTACTCAACAAAATAGACACAAAGAAAAAGCAAATAATGTGTCATCCCTATATACACATCTGGCTCATACCACTTTATCCACCTCCTTTAAACTGCTGTCACCAAGCAAATCCTCCACTATCCTTAAGCACCTTGTAGCCTTTTACAGATATTTTTTCTGATTATTCGCTTGATTTAAACATGAAGAAACCTTCATTGAGAGAAATTCTGTGACTCGTGTGACAGCCACCTTGAACCAAGACCAGTCAGACTTCTTAAGTCATGCGCAAAATAAATGAAGAAAAATATTACCAATGCAATATTAACACTGGACATTTTATAAATCAGAAAAATGGAAAATATCTGGAAACATAAAATGAGGCTCATTCTATTTGTGTAGTATGTTACATGGCTTTGATTACTAAATATGTGTGTTAACCTGATTGTCATTTTAAATGAAAAATCATTAAATGTACAGGATATGTAGAGCATAGCTAAAGTCCCACCCCTGTAAAAAGCCTATCTTTTGCATTTTCAGACTTAAAAAGCACATAGAAACTTGATACTTTCATGAAGTCTGCAATATGGTACTTTAATAATAACTCAGTGTTACATAAAGTTAAAATCCACTGCCAAACATTAAAGTTGCCAAGTTAACACTGACTTGCAGATAACCATTATCACAGCTGAGAGTTTTTCCTGGGTAATAACTTATTCACTGAGAATGCAGTTTTCACAAATCAAAGCAATCCTTAACTCACGTCAAATCTGGCAAATACAACTGAACATTTTTTTTCACTATGAATTCAGTAGATTAAGAGCATTCAAGAGCATGACCCTAGAGGGCAAAGGTTTGCCTCTGAGCTGGGATGTCTATTTTGCATTTTTTTCCCAAATTCACTAAAAAGGAGATCTGACTATTTTGTCTTTTAGTTCTTCAGGTAACAACTCACTGGGCTGCTAGTGAAAGGAGAGAGAAAAGAAGGAATAATGAAAATTACCACCTACTCCTATTTATCCAGATATATCTCGCTCTTTACTTTCAGCAAAAAAAGGACGAGAATACTTTATATAAGACAGTTATTTTAATAAACCATTATTAAAATGTTTAAGTTTGGGTTTACCTGAACAAGTGTTTAAAACCTCAGCATGGCTGCTGAAATCAAAATATCATTTATTCACCTGGGTTTTTTAAAATCAGTACCTCTAGTAATGCATTTTCATTTGTTAGCAAAAACTGTCTTGCAGAGCCCTGCCACATGCAGAGAAACAGAAAGGGATCAAACTCAGCCAGGATGCAAAAATCTCATTGCTGTTCATATGCGGAGATGGGAAGCAGAAACAATATTAACAATCAGTAACTAAGAGAATTAATACAGACCCTAGCTTTTCCCGCAAAGCACAGGTTGCAGGCACTGTATCCAACATATTCATCACATAGAAAAACAGATTTTTATCAGTTCAAATGTCTCACTTCCATATGTCATACTGAAAAAAAGAAATACAGTCAGCATCTGAACTGCCTGGACCAGGTACATGGTGATTGATCAGACTCTGACCACACGCCTTTGCTGAGATCAGCCTCCCTGAGGCTGCATTTAGAATTAATCCCAGATGATCCAGATTAGAGAGAGTTGAAACCCAGATTAGTTACCACTCCCATTTAAAACACAAACCCAAGAAAATTATATTAGTATATTTTAGAGGTTTCTAAAACAGTCCAAGTCCATTTAACTGACCAAAGAAGGTTAAATAAATCGCAAAGAAGGAACCTGGCTGGGAACCTGGTTTTCCAGGGTTTGTGGATACCTTATTTTCTTTTCTTTCACAAGTTTCCTCTTTCAGACGTTTTAAAAGAAAGGCTGTCATCAGGATGTAAAACAAAAAAAAAGGGAAAAGAGAAAAAAATATTCTCAAGAATCAGCAAATACTCTCTAGGGGTTGTTTTAGGCAATTCTAATCTTACAGTTTCCTCTTCACATTGGATAAGGATCTTGGATAGTGTCAGAGATTTGGCACGTGCACAAGATCTTGGCCTTGGAACATTAAGTTGTCATAGCTACTTTGGATGGTTTCTAAACATGACCAAATCCTCCACAGAATCCTTCCCAAGTTTAAAGGGTTTTTCTGAAGAAGCTGGTTCCGAGTGTTTCAAAGCAAGTCTCACTGTTTCACCTATATGTATTGGTACACCTAAATCAAAGAAAAGCAGTCACTAAATCAATGACAAAGTGAATTTAAAAACAAATAACTAAAAACCTTTATATAATATAAAATACAATATATAAATATAAGGAGTCGAGGACTGCTTTAGTGTGGTGTTCCTCACACTTAAACAGCACGTTTTCATTGTCCGCAGGTGAGTTCTCTTTAAAAAACAGGAGTTTGCAAGACTCTGTGTGTAACAGAGTTTTTCAGGCAGAGTTTATCAGTTCTTTTGAAAATAAACTTTTTTTCAATTATAAATTAGGAAAAGGATGAGAGAGACTACAGGCTAACTAAGAGAACACACATCTTCTGAAAATAGAAGAAAATGGTCCAATTCTTTTATGCAGACCCAACAATAAGTTCTGGTTTGGTTGTAGCAATGTAAAGCTGGAATAAATTCATCAACACCAGAGAAGCTGAGCTGGAATTATACCAGTGTCATGGTTTAAGCCCAGCCGGCAACCCAGACACTACACAGATGTCCACTCACTCCCCCCCCCTCCTCACCCTGCTCCCAGAGGGATGGGGAGGAGAACTGAAAGAATGCAACTCCCATGGATTGAGATAAGAACAGTCCAGTAACTAAGGTATAACACAAACCACTGCTGCTACCACCAATAATAATAATGATAAGGGAAATAACAAGGGAAGAGAATACAACCACTCACCACCCACCGACCGATACCCAGCCTGACCGAGCATGATCTAACCCTTCCAGGTAACTGCCCCCAGTTTATATAGTGGGCATGGTGTGCTGTGGTATGGCATACCTCTTTGGTTAGTTTGGGTCACGTGTCCTGTCTCTGCTTCCTCCCGGCTTCCCCTCCTCCCTGGCAGGGCATGAGACTCAGAAAGTCCTTGGTCAGACTAAACATTACTGAGCAGCAACTAAAAACATTGGTGTTATCAGCGCTGTTCCCAGGCTGAAAGTCAAAAACACAGCTCTACACCATCTGCTAAGAAAGAGAAAAACGACTGCTACTGCTGAACCCAGGACAACCAGAACAGCTGAGAGAAAAGCTAGGCCTTGAGTTGTACATTTTGTCCAGTTCTCCTATGACTTGAGAAGAATCAGCAGCTTATCATCTCTGCAAATATATGAAAAACTAAGTAATTTTCTTCTGGGCCTAGAGAGGCCCAGAATTCATTAATTAATTAGCTTCAAAACTATAATCTTGCTTTGAAGGTACAATTATACTTTAGAATATGGTATTATAAACCCTTTGACACAGCAGAAAGAACATTTTCCAAACTGTATTGCACTCTGGATCTTCAGGTTAGTCAATATTCTTTTCTGTTGTCAATACAAGAGGCAAGAGCAGAATAAATCCTGAACTTCAACAGTTAAAAGAAGTACAGGGATTGTTGGTTCCAAAGGTTATTACAGGTAATCACAGACCAGTCTTCTCTTGTAGCAGAGAAGATAAAAAGGGCAATCTCGTAAATGGAAAGTGGTTTGGAACAAAGTCTTCAGTGAGAATTATTGACATAAAATATTGATAAAGAAATAAAAAAAAACCCCAAACAAACAAACAAAAAAAAACAACCAAAAAAAAGTGAGCTTAGTAGGTTAGGTTTGCTTTGAATAGGAGGTTGGACCAGATGACCTCCAAAGTCCCTTTCAACCTAAATCATTCCATGATTCTAAACAAACTGGACTTTTTCTTGTGAACATATTTGTTCAAGATATTAAAAGAGATTTAAAAATTGATGTTGATTGGATAGGTAGTTACCACTGTAGCAAAGCTTACAAATAGTCCCTTACAAACAGCAAAAATATTACTTCCTCAGGAATACAAGAAATAATGACCTCATGGTTTCATCATTCAAGTACAGTCTGTTCTGTTATATAATGCATAACTCTTAGTATTTCCCCTAAGCTTTCTCACTGATGAAACACATCGTTCTGGTCATGCATATCACTTCTTCTCTCTCAATTGCAGTCCTCTTGTGTTCCAAGGAAACAATGTTGCTGAATACAAAATTTTATGAATGCTATACAGTAAAGACCTGTTGGAAAATGTTACAGTGTATAACTTCTAGGTAATTTAGTCTCAATGTGGAATATGTATCACTCATGAACAGGGCACTTAATTTTTATTGCCTTGTTGGTTAATTATGTTATAACTGCTAGCAATTTTTCATCAAAACAGGAGGCTGTTTTACCATATTTTTTACCTTCTGCTCCACTGGAGTGTACCGGAAAGTATCACATATGTAGACAGAGGAGCATTGTTAAATGGTGGTATTTGCACTTGTAAGTTCAATCTAAAATAAAGCTGCCATAAGCCAACAATAAAATTGAATATAAGGCTGACGTTAAGGTAAGGGAGTGAAATTTACCACAATGAAGTAATGAAAAGTAGAATACTGGCAGCTTTAACTTCAGATGTATATTAAGTGTATAACAAGTAATATGTAAAGTTTCTTATATTGATCCTCCTATTGCACTTATGTTACTTGACAATACTTAGGTTCCAGCTGTGGATATGAACTTGTTTAGGTGAGGTACTAAACAAAAGCCACAATAAGAGGGTCATGGAGACTGTGCTGTTGCTAGTGCAGGTGTACAGGCACAGTCTTGCATTGATTCCTTACTACTTCCATCCCACTCAATCTAATATGCACAGTGAGAATCCCTTTTTCTATCAAGAAAAAGATTACAGTCAAAATGGACTATTCTGACTATTTTGACCGTCCCACCAATTTCAACAGTAAATACAGTGTTTCTTCCTAGTGCAGTTAGAATATGCCCAAAGAGCTGCTGGTAAAAATCAGGTCATTTTTATGCTTACAGTTATGTACAGACCTATACTACTATGAGCTATTTTGGTATTCATCATATCCATCTCACTGTTTTGATGTGAAACTCAGTTTTTATATCTTCATGCAAGTCTGGATCAGCAGTTCAGGTTCGGAAGGTATGGAAGGCACAATTGGTTGTCATCACTAGCTGTTAGTGTTTAAGCTTATGCCTCTCCCAAAGAGGGACTGAACCACTTTCAGTGATTAAAGGTAGATATCAGTAAACACTTGCAGGGAACAATTATCGAGCGTTTTCACTCCTCCGACTGGAGGAAGAGAGCTACTATTAACTTAAAGGGGTTTGAGCTTCTGCTGATAGCTATCCTCTAACACTTGAGACCATTTTTGACCAACAGCACATGGATCTGATCTATATGGTACCATTATGGTCCTAAAAGAGGCCTGGTTCAGATGTTCTTCAAGAACAGGCCGAAAGGAAAGGTTATTCAACTGCTATTAAATACACAGGTAGCATTATGGAAGTATTTTCTGTTCTCTCTGCTTTCATCATGGCTTTGTTGGTAGTATTTCTATTCTTTCTGAAGAGGCCAAGGTTTACACCCTCTCACAGAAAGATGTGTTTCCTTCATATGGTTTTATAGCTTAACATTTTTGACTTTGATTTCCCTCACAGTACAACTTTAAGCATTTTTAAGCCATACACTTCTTACAAGGAGCAGCAGATATTTCCTGAGACAATGAAAGTGTAGACACCACAGAATCCTCCTTTCTCACCAAGATGTATACAGCTCCCTCTCACTTTTTTTCTGTTGCTTTGTTTTGACTTGATTTGTTTGTTTGTTTCCTTTCTGTTAATCATCATCTACTTGGAAATATGGATTTAAAAGATGAGTCTGTCTTTCTTCAGATGAGGGCAGCTTTTTGCCAACATTTTTAAACCTAGGCCACTACACTAGACGTTGTAAGGATACCAACTGTAAAGACAGCTCTCCTGAAGACATAACACTTCAGTGTCTGACAAAAGACCATAGTTGAATAAAACACACACACAAAAAAAAAAAAAAAAAAAAAAAAAAAAAAAAAAAAAAGACAGATTTGTAGTGGTATTTGGCAAAATTTCAGGTAAATTGTCACTTGGATTGTATTCCCCTTATTAGAAGATCACTGAGAAGACCTGAATGACTACATGACCTCTGTTCAGCTGTGTTTACCCAGCGAAGCTAACTGCAGAGGAAAGCAAACAAACAATTAATTCAAGGAAATCATTTTTCCCTCAGTGTGTCCCTAGGTTAGAAAACAGGGTGCTGAGCAGGACACCACAGCAACTCAGGAGCACAGAATCAGTTTTCAACCCTGGAGTCCCTGTACATCTGGAGAAAGAGATCTCCCTGACCTTCCCAGAGAACAATTTTTTGAGATCTTTTTCTGCTACTGTTCTCTCACTTAAACCTGTTTAAAGCCACCACCAATGAGGGAAGAAGACTCAGAGATAAGAACTGAGAGTTCTCTGAGGTCCCACAGGAAGAAGACTTGGCACAGATGGAGAAGAAAATATTTCCTCTTTCCCTGTCCATCCTCCCTCTTCCTACCCCTGCCTTACTATACAGTGACTCTGTACTCTTGGAATATTTTGATTTGAGCTTAACTGTAACTAAACTCTACACTGCACTCCAGCAAGGCTAAGCTAAAAGGCCTGATGAGGAAATGCTGCTGGGAAACATCTGCGCTTTGTTTTATGCAACCAAAGAGTTAAAATTCTGTGCATAAATACCATAATGTATAAAAGCTGTGAACACCCAACTGTAATGTCAGACTTCCAAATTGTATAAATGTATTTGTCTCTCATATTAGTAAATGTTATTTGAACAGAAATAGCACATTGTAACAGCCTAACAAGAAGCAGTCTTTCTGATGACATTTAAGACTTCTTTGCTCCACTGTATGGAAATATTTAAGACTTAAAAGGTTTATATTACAACATAGCATTCAAAATGGCTCTGTCCTGTTTCCAGAAAAGTCAAAGAGGGTTTTTACCATCAGCTTCAATGAAAATGTCATAAGGGCCAATATACATTTTAACATGATTTTTTTCTCTTTTTTGCTTTGTTCTAAGAGTCATATGTTTCTCCAAAGGCCCCTCTACCCCACCAAAAAAAAAAAAAAAAATAAAGCACGTTCTCAAGCATCAGTTACTGTCATGGCCAGACATTAACCATTAAGACCTCTGAGCAGGTAACAGTAAGTGGTCTCTGAATATCCAGAGTTCCACCACACAAAGCACATTGGGCACAGAGGCATGCAGTGTATTTCTAGGTTTCTTATTGGAAAGCTTTTACTGCCTTTCAGGATCCTTTCTCACAATATCCAACACACCATCTAATTTGCTGTGAGACAAACAATCTCACTTTATATGCACTCACTTCAAAGATAAAACTCAACATGAACTAGTAAGTGATAAAATCTGATCCTTGAAAGGGATTTGAGTTTGAGTAAACTCAGCAGCCTTTGATCCATTTTCTTTTTTCATGATTGACAGATCCAAATTAAATAAGACAAATGAAGAAACAGTCACATAATTTTTTTTTAAATCCATGTTTTCAGTTAAATAATGTGAGGACAAACACCATTTCTATTCAACTGAGGTTTTCCATCAGCCTCCAGTAATAAAATTTTTTTCTTTCTTGTTTTGTTATCTTTTGTGCCTTTTTTCTTTTGTTAAGTGATTTTTTAGATCATGCATTTTGCATTTCTGTTGAGTCTTCAGTGATACATGAATAGCAAAAGAGTATTTGTTTCTTGATAACAGCTTACAGGAAACATAGCAATTATATGTCCTAACATTTAGTTTATTCTTCCTTCTTGTGTTTTTCTTGGTCGGGCTTTTCTTTTTTTTTTTTTTGTTTGGTTGTGGTTTTTTTTTGGTTTTTTTTTTTTTTCTCTTTTCCTGTATTTCAGATATTTGTCTGCTATGGTGCCCTAAGTATTAATGGAGTAGCAGAAGGTTTTCTCTAAAGTATCCTCCACTGCATTTCTTAGCACTCTAGTTTCCAAAAAGCTTGTTTAACATCCCTTAAAATATCAGTTGCATCAGGGCACCAGTCCTCAAAAAGTGAGCAATTATAACCCAGGCCAGCTGCATATTTGCCCATCTTTTTAACTGCATCCACAGGATTTATCTCACCACAGACATTCATCTTGCACTGCTGGTTTTCAATAGGCACACCTAAAAGCTGAAATGAAGGGGGGGGAAAAAAAAAAAAAAAAAAAAAAAAAAAAGACATTTCTCAGTTAGCTCTGTGGAACCATATATTTAAAGAAAACTGAAGGAAAATGAAATTTGCAATGAAGCCACTGAGCTGGGATAAAGATTCCTTTTTTTGTTGCTGGTTTGGTCAAAAAATGTTGTTGAAACTTAAATATTGGCTAGTATGAAATTCACTCTCCCCAAGATCTGAGATGGGAGCAATAATAATAATAAAACTATTATTAATAATAATTATGTTTTCTCTTCCTTTTTGTTCTGACGATTTAGTTAGAATTGTAAGCTCCATTAGAAAATACTTACTGTGCATATGTCGAGAGCCCACGTCGATAGGTTCTTGATCTAGTTTGGTGTTGCTAAATGTAGCAGAAATACATTGGTCAAGAAAAGAACATGTTTATGTGGCTCCTAAAAGTTACACTAAAAGAAATAGTCTGAGCATTTTTTAATGCGGTAGTATGCATTGTATTAGAACATGAGTCACCCAATATCAACATTCAGGCCTGCGTCTTCTTTTTAATACGTAAGCAGCAAGTAGTTTCTGAAACACCTGCATTGTAGTTTTCAGCTGAGCACATTTGGCAAGTAAGGGGGAGGTGTATAGTATAAGAAGCTAAATTGCTTCCTAAATAAGTGGGAATGAACACTTGAGGAGTCAACTGCTCATCAGAATATGGAGTATAATGTTTGGAAACAGACTGCTGTAATAAGTAATAATAAAGATTTTCTCACTTGCTCTTTGTTAAAATTTCTGTTCAGTACTTTTATAGACATAGGTATATATAAACACAGACCTACCATGCATGAATAAAACAAGTTACACTGAAGAAAAAACCTTCCAGATTATCTTCCTCATTTTTTTTCAGTGAATAACCAACCTACATTGCCATGCAAACTGTGCCTCACTGTGTAAGCAACAATATTTACATATGCAGATAAACACAAGAAGTGTTCTTGCTGAAGTTTACGGTTTATAATCCCCTATTATTGCTAAAGTCTTCTATAATTTCCTGAAGCATTTGCTGTTTGGGCTGAGATTCCTGATTCCTTTACTACTCTTCAAACTGTGGCAAACGCCTCCAGCATGATACTTCCACCAGTTTAAAAGCAGTCAGGAACTCAGTGCCAGGCACAACGCAACCTTGTATGCATGCAGTTGCGCACATGCCAGCCTGTCTGTCTGAAAAGTAAGCATGTGACAACAGCATCAGACAGTCATTAAGACACAGAAACCCATCAGACACAAATAGGATACTCTTGTAACATGTCCCTGTTACAGTTCCTGTGGGAAAGCTAACTTTGAATTTCCGTTGGTCTCAGTGTAAAAAAACTTTGACCGTGCAGCACTAATACTTCAGGCACAAAGCTGAATACTACAGGTGTTAAAGTGAAATCATTTTGAGCGTTTTACTTGCTTCTTTTCCTCTGGTGTTGTGCTTCAGTGTTGTTCTGTTTGAAGAGCCCTAAGTGACCCTTTAAGCTTAAACACAGCCAGACAAACTTTTATCCCAGACAATTACGAGGGAAAACACGGTAATGTCACGCAAACGTGATCCAGTGACTTAATTAGAACCAAGTTAGCAGAGACGGAGAGAAGTTGTAAATCTCCTGAGACTTTTCAGGGGGCTGTTGTGGGAGAGTGAAGCCCTTTTGCAGCGCTAGGAAAGGGCAATACAAAGGAGGCAAAAACACCTTCCACAAACCCAAACCAAAAAAGAACACCAGAACATCTCGCGTTTTAAAAAACAAAACTGTTAAAATAAAGCTGTATATTTTTAAAGGAAAGGGTTTAGTAAGCCTTTAGAGAGGCCCCGAAGAGTTAATTTCCAACAGCCCTGAAAGCAGGCAGCAGCCTGGGAAGGCTCCCGGCGCCCTCTGGTGCGAGGCAGCAGCAGGAGTGGAAATTTCCTTTGGAAACCAGCTTTGTTTCAAAGTTCAGGCAGATTAAAATGACACTGAAACGTGCCGAGGGGACGAGGGGTGATTTCTCCGAGCGACGAGGCGCGATAAGGGGAACCTTGCTTGGGGGAGCAGTTTAGTTTTGGGGGTGATGGGGGGGAAGGGGGAAGGTTGCTTTATTTTTTGTTATTACTATTATTTTGTATTCTTCGTTTTCTCCTTCTCTCCTCCCCCCCTCACCCTTTATTCCCCCCCCCCCCCTCCCCACCCCCCATTTCTGCTTCGGAGTGTCAAGTTGAGCCGGCTGCGATGTGTAGAAAGGAGCCTTGAAAATCGGGCTGTGAATGAAAACATCGCATGCTCTTCGGAATAATGGTTGCAGCGTGACAAACATCTTTCAGAAAAAAAAACAAACCCAACCAACAAAAACCCATGCACGTCTGTTTCCCTCCGGTCTGGAGTTTCCAAGGGAAGGCCAGCCTAAACGAGCACGGAGGAGAAATGTCTTCTTCCTACATTACTTTAATACTAAAAAAGAAGGAGCTCAAATAGAAAAAAAAAGCCATTCTTGATTTCAAGCACCTCTCCCTTAAAACTGAAGGATGCTGCCTAACTCAAATCGACACCCTTTGAACTGCCAGGCGAGTGAGAACCCCTCTCCGCTCTCAGGCTGCGAATTAAGATTTTTTTTACATCTTTACAATAAATAACAGCAAGCCATTTACAGCTACTTTGGAGAAACAAAACGCAGAAGCACACACAAAAGCCTACCTCTAAACGAAAAGGGGCCGGCACATTCAGACTGGAGAGCAGGGTTATTCCTTTAGGTACCTGCTGGGGAAATACAAACTGGGTATAACCCCTAAAAACAAGGGGGGAAAGTGATGGGGGAGTGGAAGGGGAGATGCCCCTCTGGGGTGGGCGATGATGCTAGTAGGTACCTGGTTAAAGCGATGGTATTATTCGGGTTTTTTAGCTCGCCCCTGCTCGCTTATCTTCCCTTCGACATCCTTTTCACAGGGGCAACAAGCTCTGGGTTTTCCCTCAGCTTAAGACAAATTTACCTTAAAAAAAAAAAAAAAAAAAAAAAAAAAGCTTTTTTTTTTTTGTCGGTTTTTTTTTTCCTTTAAATTTTTCTTCTCCTTAGGAGGCTTAAAAAAAAAATAGGGGCTTTTAAAATAAGTGCTTACACCTCCCGCCCTAACAACCCTTGAGAAAATTTGGGGAAAAAGCGGGAAGTTCCCGGCGGCTGCTCTGCTTTTTGGATGCCAACCAGAACACGTTTCATTGGGGAAAAAATAAGTAAAATACAAATACGAAAATGAACAGAATCGATTTAATAAAAGCCAGCAGAATTCTGTAGTCAGGCAGCGGCCGAGGCTCAGCAGCTAACCTGGTTTGTATACATGTACACATGCGACTTTTCGACCCCAAGCTCACCATACAAGTGCTTTAAAAGGGGAAAAGATATTTCTCATATACATATATATAAAAAATTAAAGGACCCATTTTTTAGCCAGTAATAAAGCAAAGCAAACTGTCGAGGAATATTTGTAGGAAGGGTCATGTGCAGGAGGATTTGTCCTATTTCTAGGACACAGAAAGAGCCGGGAGAGCAAACGCCTGTCCTGACAACAACGTTGTGTGTTATTTGAGGTAATAGAGTGAGAACAGACCCTGGAAATCAGTGCTTTGTGTGGACGCCCAAATGCGTCGTTATTTCGCGCTAAATAACCTTTTAGAAGAAGCTCCCCCATTTTTTTCAGTAGGAGGAATGCAGGATTATTTGGAAGCAGTAGTAAAATGTGGGGAGGGGTGGAAGAGAAATGAATACAGACGACAGCTACCTGTTAGGAAGCTAATCAACATTATAGATTATAAAGGTTCACCTACCACGGGCTGCTTTGCAGCAATTATTTTTAAAACATAAACATATAAATACAGGAATTTATTAGGAAACCACATCGGAGTTTATCTGGAAATGATTGGAAAGTAAAAGACTATTCCCAAAACCTGCCGGTATCTTCCAGGGAAGCCTGTTGGTTCTGAAGAATTGATAGTAGGTGGCCAAAAAAATAGGGCCGAGGGGACACACCAACGCCTCCCTGCTTAGAAGGCAACAGACGATACGTTTCTAAAAATTCAGATCACTAACTGTAATTTCTGTAGTTAAAATATTGGCCAAAACCGAAGATGTTAAAGATCTGTTAGTGACAGGCTATTACGGACATTAGGGAACATTTAAAACATGACCTTAACAATTTGAGTAGTAAGCATTTTAGGAAAAAAGAACACAATAACTATCAATTTCCCTAGTTAGAAATCATTAATTTTAATTAAATCTTTTTACAACTGAGACTTCATAAAACAAGAGTTTAGTAATTTTGCTCGTAGGTTGTTATATTTTATTATTATTATTTTGGGCTTTTACTGTTATGGGTCTGGTTTTAGGTTTTGTTTGGTTTGTTTTGGTGTTTTGTTTTTTCATTCCACTTTGTGTCCATGTTTATTACTATTAATAAGAATTTCCGGAAGAAAAAGAACGTACATGGAGGCGATGAGGAGGGCCTGACTGTACTACTTTAATGAAGTGAAGGACAAAACTTCTATTGCCTTCCGTGAGGACAGAAAAAGGCCCTACGAGATTTACTGAGGGGGTCCCTTGTGCCGGTGCCTGGTTTCTTTTCCTGTCTCCCTCCAGCCTTGCGAGCGGAGCTGGACGCCCAGCACGTTATCCGATTCTCCTGCGATAGCGGCAGAGCTTGTAGCCGTCTGTTCCTTCCCAGGGAAAGGCTCTTCATTCCGGGAGGAGCTCCAGAAAATCACCAGGTCTCTCCCCAGCTTCCCCGTCTGTACCCCTGAGGGCCGCGGCCACAGGGGGAAAAGAGGACACGCGTGGCAGCTGTCAGCTTTATCGCCTCGGTGTGCAGGGAGCCGTAGCAGGACGTGCGGACAGACAGCAAGACCGACCGACAGACGGGATAGAGGGCTCCCTGGTCTCTCAGGAAGCGAGTGTTCCCACGCAGCAGAAAATGGGCAGGGGCTGTGCAAATACTCCTTCCACAAGAGAGTGAAGAGGGTTTAAAGTGAGTTAATAAAAACCCCTCAATATTCTGCTTTCATTCACCTTTCAAATCAATTATTTTATTAACGACCCATTAACTGTTTTAATGACCCGTTTTATTTAATCACCAACCGTTACGAAACTTATTTATTTGAAACTTCACTGTGTTACCTCCACTTACAGTGGGTATAATATGCAATAATGATGAAGGGGAGGCTCTCAAACAGGAAAACGCAGAGTTAGTCCCACATGCTGCAAGACGAACACTACACTTAGGCTCCCAGTTCCGTTTTTAATACAAATAAAAGTATTTAGCTAAGCACCCACTGCTCTTGTTGATCTCTCTGGAAGGTGTTTGAAACTGAAGCCTTAGGAGAAAACAGGCCACCTTTTCCGTAAGGGCCTAACTATGGATTTAAATAGCCTAACTTTAAGCACTGTCATTAACAAACTGAAAGCCCTGCGACTTCATTTCAATTCCCAATTCACTGTACCACGCTCCGAAGATAACAAACAGATGTGAGCACTGCAGAAACGCTGTGCGAAAGTGAAAGCCAAAGGAGGAAAAAAAAAAAAAAAAAAAAAAAAAAAGCTATCATGAACGGAAAAATATTTCAAGGAATGTTAGCACAATGACAGCCGCACTGTCGCACTGTCGAGCACAACCAGCAAACTCGTTCACTCCCTCTGGAAAGAGAGCCAGTCTATTCCTAATAGGAATCATAGAATTATAGGATGGTTTGGGTTGCAAGGGACCTTAAAGCTCATCTAGTGCCAACTTTCCTGCCATGAGCAGGGGTACCTTCCATTAGACCAGGTTGCTCCAAGCCCCATCCAATCCGGCCTTGAACGCTGCCAGGGATGGGGCAGCCACAGCTTCTCTGGGCAACCTATTCCAATATACATCGGAATATCGGCAGCGTGACACTCTGTAAATACCCCTTGCACTGGCCCCGGCCCCGACCCGCAGCGGGATGTGCGAGGAGCAAGGGCCACTGACTAGCAACTCTGCAGCAAAACTGCAAGGGAAGGAGAACGGAGATGCTCCCCGACAGACACGACTTCTTTTTGTCCGGGTCTGCCCTTTGCAAATCGATGAGACTTTTGCTCCGAGGCAGGGGCCTACACCCCCCCTAAAAAAAACCCTCAGTCCCCTAAAACCTAACCGCTTCGGTGGTGTTGCCGAAACCTAACACGTTGCAGGCTCCTGGTACGCGGAACAGGTTAAGCTTACGCGGGAAGGGAGGAAACCACGGCACGATCCGGGGGATAAGGGCGGCAGCTGGGGCCAGGCAGGGCCCGTTCCCTTCCTTCCCTGATCCTGATATTGGCAACAGAAATAGCTAAAGGAATCGCCGCAGGCCTTAACTCGACAGAATGAAAGATTTCACGAAAGCAACGAAAAATAAATATATCCCACCCCCCCTCCCCTCCAAAAAAGAAAGTCCCCAAATCCGCTGGGGACGGGAGTCCAGCAACACAGCACTAAGTGTTACTAACGACCGAGCTGTTGGTCGGATTTTCCTCCACGATACTTCCACCACGGAGGGAATAAACCTTCCTCCCCTTCCCCTGCAATGTCTCTTATCTTTTCTGCACGAGGCAGCAGTCTCATCTCTGCACTAGGCCTTGTATAACGTCCTGAAATAGCGCAGCCCTAAATAAAGGGGATATCCCAAGACGGAGACATTCTGATCGACAATTATGTTACTAAAACCACCCCAAAACCTGCATCTTTAAATGTACCGGGAACAAATTAGACCCGAGGTACTGCAAAGTCTGTAACAGAGGCAGCTTTTCTAGCCAGGCATTGTCTTTACGTCTGGTTTATACAGTGCTTAGTAAAATGGATTAAACAGAACGATCCCTCGGCGAATCTAAGCAGTGTGATAAACCACGGTGATAAAATATGGCCGTGCCATTCTCTGCCTAATACCTCCGGATTATTTTATAATGGTACATTCCCAGGTTATTACCTCTGCTCATGACTAACGACCGGCTGGCTGCCAGAATTAAAATGCACAGTCTACCCGGGGAAAGTTTTAAACCCCGGCACCGACCTTCCTCTTCACAATCAGTAAAAAATGCAGCGTTCAGGAGGTGTAACGAAAAACTCTCCTTAAAAAATAAAATAAAATAAAATAAGATAAAGTGACACTGGAGCAATGCATAGACTTTAAAACATTCGGTGTGATTATTTTTAAAGAACTAGCACGATTTCAGCAACCTTGTCTTTAAAGTACACTTCGGCGACCCTGAACGTTATGTGTTCAAATACTTGGGAGGCAAAGGGCAGACCGGGGCACTATGATTCTCCCATTTTAGTAATATTTTCTCTCTTGATATTATTATTTATTAATTTATGTTTAGAAATAAGGCAGTACAAAGCGAAAGGAGACCAGGAGCAGGAATAGGCGGGTACCTCCACACAACCAGCGCAAGCAGCACGCAGGCATTTTCGCCCTTTTAAAAAGTCACCACGAAGGACCCGGTTCCTGCGCATTAAAAAGTGGAGGATAAGAGTACATCAAATAGTAATAACAGTATTAGTCTGGGGACTGGGAGGGAGTAACCAACCGCTCGGGGTGTGTGTGTGATCTCTCCCAACCCCCCAGCTGCGGAGTTACTGCAGACGCTTGGTCATGGGAGAAATGGGAAAGAAGAGAGGTCTGACCATCAGCTCCCGCTGGGTTCTCAAAAAGACGGACAGAAAGTCACAGCCCCGCCGCGCCCGTTCAGCGAGAGCGCTGCAATTCCAGAGAGCCGAAAAGTTAAAAGAATACTGAAGGAGAATCGCAACCCCTCTTCTGTATTTTCACGAAGGGCCCTCCATGAAAATAAGCCTGTCACCCGGCAGTCGGAAGGGGAAGGACCTAAAATAAAAATGTCTGTGTGCTACGATCGGAGAGGGCAGCGGGGCAGGGAGCCCTCGGCTCGCAAGCCCGCAGTCCCGCTGCCCGGCACCTGGCGGAGGCCCCATAGCTCTCCCGCGACAGCCCCGGGCAGCGACAGCCCGCCCGCCTGCTCCCCTCGCAGGCCCAGAGGAGCGAGGCGGGCTTAGGGCGGCCGCGTCCTGTCACTACGTGCCCGCGGCCGGGAATGTGGGTGAACGGGGGTCGCGGACATTTGCCGGCGGGCGGCTGCGCCCTGCGACCCGCACGGCACTCCGGGGAGGGGGCGGGGGCTGCGGGGAAAAGCTCAGCGAAGAGAGAAAATGGAGGAACGCGGGATGCGGCCCTGGCGGAAGGGCCGAGGCGATTGCGCCAGCGCTCCTCAGCTGCATGGCGAAAGGCGGGGCGAGCAGCCGGGCGAGAGGAGCGGCGCAGCGTTTCCTTTCCGCCTCCAAAGGCGGACCAGGGGCCGGACTGGCACCAGATCGACCCGAGCTCCGTGCCAAGGGGACGGTGATTGAGCTCCAACCCCGCCCGAGTTCGCCTAACCGGGAAACTGCACCGCCGGCCCGACCCTCCCCGCTCCCGCGTCTGCCCCGCCGTGTCTGAGGGGCTGGGGCGGGTTGCAGTAACAGATGGACCCGCGTGGGTCACCGCGCCCTCAACTAGAACCTGCTGCGGACAGGGCGACGCGCCCAGACCTTACAACACGATAGAGTACCCCGGGGGGACAGCTCTCCCGGGGCGGAAGCCGTGCATGGCCCCTTCCAGAACGTTCTGCGCGCTGACTGACAGGCCGGCGCAGCCTGCGGCGAGCGGAGGGCGCCCTCTGGTGTCCCGCCCGCGCCGCATCTCATCTCCCCCCCTCCCCTCCCCTGTGGTGGCGGGGAGACGGTTAGTTAAAAACGAGAGAAAAATCAATTACTTTGTGGGAAAAAAGTAATCCGACGATGCTGATTTGGCTCCCTACAATACATATTCCTCCTCCCACACCTGCTGCTTGTATAATTTTTTCAGGATTGTGTTAAAGTGTTATTTACAGCCAGAGCGCTCTAAGGGAAAAGCGCTGAGTTGCCAAATAAAATTGAAAGTTGAGTTAAACTCAGCTGAAGAGCACAATATTGATTTTTTCAATTCTTTTTTTTTTTTTTTTAAAGTACCGTTTTGTCACCACTTTGTGGTGGTTTATAGTTCCATTAAACGGCTCCTGGTATCAGATGGCAAATGCCAAAAACTGTAAATCCAGCTTGTCTAATCCAGAGTTTAAAATATTCTTGTGATGTCACAAAATGATGGCTTATAAAACATTTTCATTTAATTAGGAAGCACTAAGAGGATTTCTCCAAGGAGGAAAAAAAAAAGGCCAGCAGCTCAGTTTGAATTATTTATGCGCTGTGAACTATCATGATTGCTGCTGAAGCTTTTCAAGTACAAAAACGTGGGCTTTGCTCACTTTTCACTTTTAGGCCTTAATTCTTTAATTATTCAGGCATGCAAATTCCTGTGGACAGGGATTAATTATGCAGGTAATCAAGGCTTTATTCAAAGTTTAGTTTTAAAAAGCAAAGATTAGCTGATAGTATGCTGGGTGCTGCCGTCGCTGTGCTCATGCACTGAAATACTATTTGCAGGTACTATAACGGCTTGGGATTTCACAGAAGCAAAAAGGGGGATGGATGGACTCATGCACTGCGCAAACCAAGGAATGCCAGCCATGGCAGCCCAGTGGCGGTTGGCTGGCACAACTCGCTGTTCAGCAAGAGTGAAGGATGTCCTCCACAGGGATTGAGTGCTCATTGTCGTTTTGCAGGTAAGCATAGAAAAACATGTACCGCAGTGTGCATGAAGAAGGGAAGGTCAGAAGCTGTTTCACGGAATCATAGAATGGTTTGGATTGGAAGGGACCGTAAAGATCATCCTGTTCCAGACTCCCTGCCATAGGCAGGGACACCTTTCACTAGACCAGGTTGCTCAAAGCCTTGACCTTGAACACTGACAGGGATGGGGCAGCCACAACTTCTCTGGACAACCTGTGCCAGTGTCTCACCAGCCTCACGGTAAAGCATTTTTTCCATAATATCTAATCTAAATCTCCCCACTGTGAGCTTAAACCAGAGTGGGAGAGTGAGCTTGGAGTGAGAGGCAGGAGGAAGACCCTTAATTTCACTGTTTTGTAAAGCTGAGCTGGCCTCTGTTGGGGGGTGCCAGTTCAGGGGTCTGTCTCCAGATAGTTGCTGCATTCACCACAAGATGTTGGGGTGCTGTATTTAGCTGCCCTGCTCTCACTTACTTTGCTGGTGCTCCGACACTGAAATGGCATTGAGTATCTCAGTTTGGGTGCCAAAGCACATGTATCTAGCAATGGCAGACTGTAACATAGAGAAGCTCAGCTTCTGTACATAAACAGTGCACTGTACCTACCATTTAATAAATGATGCTGTCAAAAGTACCACAAAGTAACACCAACAGTGAGCACCATTTACATTTGCATTAAAAGTTTTTTGCAGCTCTAATCACAGATACTTCAATTCACAATCCCTTACTTAAAGCTGATAGTTATAGAATTATAGAATCATACAATAGTTAGGGTTGGAAAGGACCTTAAGATCATCTAGTTCCAACCCCCCTGCCATGGCAGGGACACCTCCCATTAAACCGTGCCACCCAAGGATCTGTCCAACCTGACCTTGAACACCGCCAGCGATGGAGCATTCACAGCTTCCCTGGGCAACCCATTCCACCCTTACATGCCTCACAACCCTTACAGTAAAGAATTTCTTCCTCATATCCAATCTAAACTTCCCCTGTTGAAGTTTGAACCCATTGCCCCTTGTCCTATCACTACAGTCCCTAATGAAGAGTCCCTCACCAGCATCCCTATAGGCACCCTTCAGATACTGAAAGGCTGCTATGAGGTCCCCACACAGCCTTCTCTTCTCCAGGCTGAACAGCCCCAACTTTCTCAGCCTGTCTTCATACGGGAGGTGCTCCAGACCCCTGATCATCCTCGTGGCCCTCCTCTGGACTTGTTCCAACAGTTCCATGTCCTTTTTATGTTGAGGACACCAGAACTGCACACAATACTCCAAGTGAGGTCTCACGAGAGCAGAGTAGAGGGGCAGGATCACCTCCCTCGACCTGCTGGTCACGCTCCTTTTGATGCAGCCCAGGATACGGTTGGCTTTCTGGGCTGCGAGTGCACACTGCTGGCTCATGTTCATTTTCTCATCGACCAACACTCCCAAGTCCTTCTCTGCAGGGCTGCTCTGAATCTCTTCTCTGCCCAGCCTGTAGCTGTGCCTGGGATTGCTCCGACCCAGGTGTCGGACCTTGCACTTGTCATGGTTAAACTTCATCAGGTTGGCATCAGCCCACCTCACAGTGTGTCAAGGTCCCTCTGGATGGCATTCCTTCCCTCCAACATATCAACCGAACCACACAGCTTGGTGTCATCGGCAAACTTGCTGAGGGCACACTCAATCCCACTGTCCATGTCACCGACAAAGAGAGTTTCCAGATACACAAGTGTCATTGTGTCTTCAGTATGACTTACTCCAGTAGAACTACAATTTTTTACCTGAGAGCTTCTCCTGACCCCCCAAACTAATGTATTTTAATGTGGAGCTGAGCTGAAAACAGTGAAGCTTAAGGCAGCGAGCGCTGGAGCCTGGCCAGGATGCTGCCATCCACCTTGTTTACAGGTGTTGATTACTTTGTCACTTCTGGCTTTAAGATGCAGAGAGTTAGAAAGTCCACATTTGTTGATTCTGGGTGTTCTGGGTGCTGCTTAATCACAGGTGCCTTTGATTAGTTAAAGAACTAAAGCCATAACCTACAAAACACCTTTTTGGAGTTGGAGAAAGGGAGTTGTATGCCTTTGTCAGAGGAGCTGGATCTGAAGAGTTAAGGAGTAATGTTACTTTATTCATAGTCCAAGGAGAAGAAAATTATGTTTATTTTAAATGCCAGAGTATTATTTTTAAATGTTAGGATTAGAGTTAGAGGTCTGTGGAATGGGTAGCCCGAGTCCTTTGGAGGCCTCGTGACTCTCATCTTCCTCCCCCCACCCAGAATGCCCATTCCACTCCAATTGTTCAAGTCACCCTCTGGGCAGCAGGGAGGGGTCCATGCCATTAAAAGAGCTATTTTATTTCAGACTGACAAAAATGTAGGACAGCATCTGCCTCCTGCACGCAGAGCAACTAATAAAAGCTTTTAGCTTCTCCCTACCAAGGTAGCTTCCTCAAGCCTCCCTCAACAGCTGCTCCTTGAAGTACAAAAAGGAAAACCCAAACCCTAAACCACTCTTCCCCCACCAACTAATCTGCTGGCAGACATTCAGAGGGAGAAATGAAACTCTTACTTTCCTCAAAGTTTTATTTTTTTTAACTCACTGACATGAGTGGTGGTTAAGTAGCATTTACAATGTGGCAGTTCTGAATGTGCTAGAAGGAAAAGACAGCGTGTGGGATACCAGTACAGCCGAGAAAAAGTCTACACATTTTATAACCAGTCGCATTCAGTTAGGTGAAGATCATAATGCAATTTATTATACAGAAAATTATATGGAAAATATAGTAGATATAAATTGACTATTTAGAAATAGTAAATAGCCTTCTCAAAGAATAGAAATAGTAATGCTCATAGTAATCAATATTAGCATTAGTATTAGCATAGTGTTTTTCAACTAGCTTGAGGGAAGACATCCTATTATGAACGGAACATGCAAGTTCAAGCTCATTCTTTGTTCTGAAGATATCTTCCGCAATCTAAGAAAATCTGCTTAGAAAAGGAACATGATTAAAAGAAATAATGACTAGAGAACATGTATGCTTGCATCTTCTGGTGACATTTACTTGAGATAGGAAAGGAAGAGAGAGAGAAAATGAGAACTGAAGCTCACAAAAAATCTGATTCACCCCCTTATTTTGTCAAAACATGATGAAATGTGAAGGGGGGGGGGAAAAACCCATCGTAAAAATACACACAAAGGAGAAAACCGTCAGCACTTAGTCATGGAATTATGGCATTCTATTTACTTCCCTGTAACAGTAAGGTATGATATATTGTTCTGATTTTGAGACAGTTTACAGATGGTTTACAGAATGCCCACATTCAGGACTTTCAAGTCATAGGGTTGCATGCTGTGCTGTAGTTAACGTCAACGTAGCCATCACGGTGCAAATCTCTTTGTAGACACTGTAGTATTGGTGTGACTTCTGAAGAAACTTCCTGTCTAGGGACAAAAGGGGCTGGAGGGATCAGACGTCTCCTCTTCTCCCTTATGTCGTATTCAGTTTCTCAAAGCATTGTTTCTCCTACCCCAGGGATGGAAGCCACTTCCAGCTTTGGGTGGCTGGAAGAAGAAGAGCCAAGGAGCTGATCTTCAATTGAATGGAATGAGCAGCAACAGATGGAGAAGTAGGAGACAAATGAATTGTTCCTTCCCTTTCTGTATCTCTCTCTGGATTTAGTTATCCAGGGATTTTGTAGCTGTCAACTGATGGATATGCAGTCTACCAGTGCCTGCTGGCTAATCCACTTTGGGGCTGTATTAGATTGGTTGAAAAATGATTGAATTAGAATAATGTTCTGCTGTAAATAAAACAATAGTGGGAGAATGAGGAAGTCTATGGAAAAATTTTTATTAGTATCAACAGAAGAAACCGAGTTTCAATTTCTAAGGGGTAGATCTGAGTATCAGTTACATTAGTGCAGCACCACAGAAAGAGTTGGGCTTGTTCTTATGAGACTGCGAACTACATAAAAGGAAAAATGAGAGACAGAAAAAATTAGCAAAAAAAAAAAAAAAAAAGATATATGGTCTTGTGGTTTGGTAGGAATCCAAATAGAGGATATTAAATTTGGTTTGTGTGGCCAGTAGCATCTTGTAAACCCAGACACAGAACACTGAGAGTGGTAAAGCAATAACAACTGGAGGAAGAGAAATGGGAAGTTGTAGACCTATCAAAAGAAATAGAAGTGAGCGCCTTTAAAAAATGAGTACTTGAGGTTTTGCGTAACTGGAGATCTGTCATATGCCATGAGAATATTTTCTCTGTGTGAAGTTTCTATTCAATGAATCATACTCAAATGTGTATCCCTGTGTATCCATTCTCATGCTCTTACCTCTGAATAATGGTTTACTCTTAGAACAATGATTTGGAATTGAGCCCAAAGTAAAACGAGGGTTTCTCCGTATATATTAAGGTTCAAGAAATCTTGTTTAATGTTTGGGGTTCTTTTTAAGTATCTTGTGCTTAGTGCAACAAACACACTGGGTCTTTTAGCAGAAGCATGAAAATTGTTTCTGCATCAACGGTATGCCTTTATCATCTTGAATTGTTTCCTCTTAGATATATCTGCATATCAGTTTTGGCATATCAGTTTTGCCATTATCTTGGCTGAACTGAGTCTGACTCAATCTACTCTTCCATTTTCTCTAAGTAACTGGAAAAGGAAAGTATTTTTTTCATACAAACTGCATGCTGAGAAACAGAATGGAACAGAGCAGAACATAATAGAATTAATATTATTTGAGTCAGAAGTGACCTCCAATGATCATCTGGTCAAACTGCCTGATCACTTCAGAGCTGACCAAAAGTTAAAGCATGTCCAAATTGTCCAAATTTGGACAATTGGGGATTGTCCAAATGCCTCTTGAACACTGACAGGCTTGGGGCATTGACCATCTCTCTAGGAACCAGTTCCAGGTCTCTCGAAACTTCAGTGCTCTTAGGAAAGATAGGTAAATCATTATTTTAGTATCCAGTATTTATGAAGGGGGTAGAAATGGCCACTGAAAGCAGAAGCAGTGTACTTTCACAAAATGTCCTGAACATGCTGAGTGATTCAGGGAGTATCAGTATATCTCACAAGATACATATGGTATCTTCGACAAGATAAGCCTGATCTCCTTAGTGGTTTCTGACCTATTTTTTTCATCCGTATCAGTAATCAAATATGATAAAGAAAAGAAGGCCTCTTAGGTGAGAATACCAGCAGCAATATTGCCTACAAGAAGCAACAACTGATAGGCTCACTATCATCTATGGATTACTTCTGAAGGACTGCCTTCATTACAAATTGTGCAAGAGTGGCCAATACCCTGCCCTTTATGCAGTAAAGTGTTAACAGTCTTGTCAGTAATAACATCAAAACATCCCTGTTGCTCTTTGCAAGCCATGAATACAAAGGTCTAGCTCACAGTTTTGGCATTTCCCATTCAGCAAAACTGGCTTAAACATCCAATGACAGTGGTATATTTATATCTTTTGGCTTTCTTACTGCCTCCTTTGTATCAGCCAAATCTACTGCCAACCCTTTAGATTTTGCCTCACTGATAATACCACTGCTGTCTTTCATAGAACTATTTATGAGTAGATAGCAAAGCACATGGAGAAGGAATTTGCATGAATATCCCCATCTCCTTGCTGAGGCAGGAGGCCCAGTGATGGAAATGACTCACATGAAGTCACTCAGGCCAGTGATTCAGTGAAGACTAGCACTAGGCATGCTAAATTCAGTGTACTCAGATTTCCTTAATGTCATGACAAACTCCATGAACAATGAATTGCTGAAGTAACCTGTGACAAAGAGTTCAAAGACAGAAGGCGCCCACTTGCCAATTGTATGATTTCCATGGGTAAAAGTTGTATTTTGCTACATTCTCAGCAGGATGCCTTGACAGACAAACTATGTAATACACTTAAAACAATTACAACCGAGTTGGTCTGTCAGCATCTGCAAGGAAGACCATCAGAAAAGCCACACCAGTCTGAAGGAGAGGTAAGAGAATTTAATTTTAAAAAGGGAGCTATAGCCAGGAAATTATTGGCAGACAAAGGGTCTTGTGGATTGCAAAAATACTGCATTTGCTGCGGGATTACACTCTTGAACCCAGCTTTAATTTTTATTCTCAAAATATAGTTGTTGAGTTACAAATCCATAGAAATAGCAAAAAAAATACTGTATTTCCCATATATTTTTAATACAATGGTTCTTTTTACTGAAGTGCTTCTCTTTTGTTTGGTTCCAAAATATTTTCTTTCCTTCACTCCTGTTCCAATGAGTAAATCTCTTATCTTTTCATTATCTGCTGATGTTCTTATGCACACCATTTTTCTTTTATCACTGTTCCTTCTGAATTTCTCTGGGAATTGCTACCTTACATTTTCCATCCTCTTACAGTCTTCTTTTGTCAATGTGTAAGTGGGTATACTAGCCACCCTTAAAGCTCTTTGAATACTACTGTCCTATATTGAATTCTTCCACAGCTACAGAAAACAGATTGCTCTGTATTATGACACCGAAAAGTAAAATTTATTAGTAGGGCAATCTAACAAGAGCTTACAGAATGCCATTCTGGCAAATGACAGACAATTAAGATTTGGTTTCCACATTACAAAAGAAAAGTATCCATGCAATGCAGGGAAGTTGAAAAGAAACTTTCTAGAAAATGACACATCCTATTTTTGGTTGGTTTTTGTTTGTTTGTTTTTTAATTTCCAAAAGTAAATGGACACCTACAGCTGTCAGCCAAAAGAGGGTTTTCCCCTCTCTACCTTTATGCTCCATTGATTGTGAGGGAGGTTGTCTGTGGATGAAGTGGGATGTTGCTTTAGAATCAAACCAAGCTGTGACTTTCTAAAAGAAGAAGAAGTAGGCAGCGAAAAAAATATAGTAAGGAGACATTTAGCCAAGAGACTGTGTTTGGTAAAAGCAATAAATACATTCTCAGTTTACGGCTCATGGAGGCTCAATAGACAATAGCATAACAATCAACTATAGTTTCAAAGATCCCTGTTGTACCAATGAAAGAGCAAAAGGCAAAAGCCTGTATTAGCTCTGGCATGTGCACAAACAAGTCCATAATGATTCTGTGAAAAAAGCTATTTATCACTTTAGAGGGAGTAATTTACTCAACATAAAACTCCCCTGCATACAGAAGCCCTGAAGACACAATAGGAAGTGGTGAGGAACATCCCCTCCACAAGATTTCAGGGCTCTACTCTGGATCTGGGAGGATGTTGGGACTAATCATTTAAGCTTGGTAACCAGCAATTCTGTGTTGTGATGCCAGCTTGGGAAGGAGGAAGAGGATGTCTCATGTTTAAACAAGAGATAATCTAGCAGTCAAGATTCCCAGAGTCTTGACCACATTTATTCTCTACCTAGACCAGACCATAGCCAGTAAAAAAGGAAGAATTATCATTGGCTTACATGCACTGTCATGTGTATAGAGAACATGTCAAAATATTTCCTGGTGAGAACTATGTTACATTTATATTGAAGCATTTTCTTCATTCAGGATCCTATGAGTGAACATAGCTACTTCATAGCTACTCTTTACATAAAAATCTCCCTTGATAGATTATGTTGTCCCACCATTTCCTACTAGCGCAAGTAGCATTCATTATTACCGTTAGCCTCCAATTTGCTAACCCTTGTAGGAACATGTAGAAAAAAGTCACTGTCTGCACCCAAAGAGGACTAAAAGACTTTAATGTATAGCCTGGTGTGAAACCTGTCCATCCTTCAGGAACTGTTTATACTTTCTCCAAAGATGCTCTAATTCTTCACATTTTTGGAGGCACAGGTGCGGTGCACAGGTACAAGCACAATGGCACCTGTACTTTTTCCCCTCCTTCTTTTAAAAAGAAAGAAAGATAAACTGATTCTAGAAGCTTCAGAGAACTGAAGATTTTGTGCTAAGGCAGGGTTTTGGAGACTTCATTTGCCAAAATCATCAAATAACTGATCTCTGCTCCTTGATTTACACATTTTGTTATCACAGATGGTAGGTATCACAGAAGCACAGTACCTGCCAGCCCAGTGTCTTACAGGATTTGTTTTGATGCTTTCTTGGGTAACCTGTCCTTATACTTTGCAGCTTTCAGGAAGCACAATGTATGGGGGGAGAGACAAGGGCTATGGTGGCCATGCGATGATTTCAGCATAGTCTCAGGATCTTAGAACGGAACCTTTAAAGGTCATCACTCCAGTACAGGTGTCATGCCAGAAAGGCATACTGGGGAAGCTCCTGCCCTTTTGGGCCCTTGCTCAGTAAGCCTGTGTTTGGTTTGGGAAGAATTTTTTTAACATCTTTTATAATGCATGTAAGGTATGGTAGGGCTGCACCTTGAAAAAATGCTGAGAACCTTCAGGTCCAATGAAGGTGATAAAAGAGCAGAGGTAGCCAATACCACTTAAGATTTAGACCCTGGTCTCTACAGAACTCTTGCACTGAGATTAATCAGACACTGGGTTCAGGCAAAGAGTTAAATATGAAAAGTAAAGTATTCACTTTTAAACATCTCATAAATTGCTTATAACTGCACAAAATACCGCAGGGTGCATGTGAGCACCCCCACATGAAGTTGAATTTCAGCCAGATAAAATATCCTGCAGCTTTCGCTGATAATACTGATGAAAGAGAGGCTTATTGTAAGAGAAAGAAAATATAGGAAAGATTTGTAGATAAGTGGCTGTTATAATTCAGTGACCTGGGGGAGGACATGACACAAACAACATAATTTGATGAATTGTTGAAAACTGTAAAGGAAAGAGGGGCAAACCTTTCTGGCTTATTTCCGAGGTCTGGCCATTTCTGTATAACTAAGCCAATATTTCCAATGCAATTATATCATATAACTGCCATGCAGCAATGTTGCTAGGTTAGTCAAAACTTGATACATAGAGCCAAATATTACAATATCCCTGTTAAAGGGACAAATGTTTTGTAGAACAGATGAAGTGTGAAGGAAGGTTAAACTTAGCTGGACACAGCCTTATAAAACTACTCACTAGGCATCGTCTTCACTTGAAACCCTCTTTAATGGAGCAGTTTTTTTAGATTTAGGACACTAGAAATAGATAAAACTCTTAAGAAGTAGGTTAATGAATGGACGTGTATCTCAGTACTGTCATTACTGTACCTTTAAATGAAATGCTGTCCCTCCTAGGTAAGAGCAGTAGATGGTCCTTGATGATGGCTGGGTGGAAGAGACAGGAAGCTAAACAAACCAATGTCCTCATGTTTGGCTTGGCAACATTAGTATCATCAATCCTATGCTTTCAAAACCAATGCCTGAACTCTCCCTCCTCCCACTCCCATTATTAGATTTACTTAAAAAATCAGGATAATTTTAAAAATAGCAATTCTAGATGTGTTTTCTTTTCTTAGAAGGACATAGTTTCTGGGAGGAGGGGGAAAAAAATCGCATTTAGGAGTTTTTGTTGGCATCTCACACATATGGAAAAAAAAATCCAGACGTTCTCATCTCATTCATTATTTAAAAACATCAGGTATTGGAAGGCATGCAATTAGCTTTTGAAATCGGGCAATGATGTACGGTCAAGTGTATATAAATATGAATCATCAGAGTCATTTTTAAAAATGACATACAAAAAATTGACAGATCATGCTTTGATTCCAAACAGGAGGGCACATATTCGTACAGGTATATCTCAAAACGGTAAGCAGTATACAATAAAACAAATTAATAACTTCAGTGCAAACAAAGCCTCTGAAGTCCAGTATTTTTATGCAGAGATGGTTATCAAGTCTTTTAATGAGTTGTTCTGAGGAAAAAAATGAATGTTTAAAAGCTCAATTACAATATACATAATATGACCCAAACATATTGCTGCTGTTATAGTTTCTTACTGGTTGCTGAAATCTGTTGAATATTTTCTTGATATGTAAGGAAAAAAAGATGCTATCATATGGTCTTCTGCACTTACTCTTCATCTTTCAGGATGTTTCCCTAACAGGGGACCGCACCAGATAGCTAGAGCTATTATAGCAAGAGACGGATGTGCACTTTGACTCAAGACCTGAGATTTCTGGGAAATGTAGTTCAGAAAGCAGAAAGGAAAAAAACCCCACAGTTGTGGTCTGTGGTTTTTTAATGTCTTCTAGAAAAAGGGAATAGAAGAGATTAAAGAGATTCCTTTTTAAATAGCACAAAACCAACAGTAGAAGATGGTGCTGATTACAGATTATATTTCTAGACTAAATTTATTTTATCTTAATTCCAGTATGAACCTTGCTGAACTCAATATTTAGTTTGCATTCATTTGGGTTACCTTACGCAAGCAGCAGACTTGGGTTCAGTGAGGTTGTCTCACTGTGTTGCCTGAAGAATGGAATGAAAGCTGTTCATTGGGTTCAGTCTCTGAATTGCTGAACTTTAGAAATGTGCTAAGACTCCTTTTATTAGACATTTGCTTTGTGAGGACCAGTGAGAGCACTTGTTACTGCAAGATGAAATGGGTTACTTCATGAAATCATGTCTAAAAGGAACCTTGATGCTTGTAGCCTGTGGTAGGATCCTGTACTACTCAATTTCTATAGATGTTTATTTAACCTGATCTTGAATCTGAGGAAGATTTTGCTAATTCTTAAACTAATTTTGTTTAAATGCTGCTCAAATTCATTTATCCCGTGTCTGTGTACATCAATTCCTTACCTTGCTATCTTTGTGATGTGTTTTCGCACATTTGAAGACTGTTATCCTCTCTCTGCTCAGTCTATGTTTCTGTAAAATAAACAGCTGATTCAACTTTTCTTCATGGATCATGTTTCTACTCATCTTCCTGTTGTTCACCTCTGGGTCACCTCCAGTTGATCTATATCCTTCTTGAAGCATACTGCCCAGAAGATACAGTTAATCCATCATTCTATATTTCCTACCACTGCAGAGTAAAAGATTAGTTCACATACAACATGTACATTCAACATGCCAATTTATTTGGAGTATTTAACCTTTTCTGCCACTATATTTCTGAGTCCTGTTCCATTTTAACTGCTGAACCTTCTTCTGTAGAAAATCTTTCAGACTAAGATAGTCAGTTGAGTAAGAAGCCAGTTCATTTAAAACTATAATAAGTCCAGTGCAACAAAGCTTGTAAACATCTATTTAGCAAAGGGGGCATTAGTGGGAAGGTCTGTTAATTCCATCTCATGCTGGTACTGCAGACATGTATAATATATACAATTATACATTTCTGTGGCTTGAACAATGCCTCTCAGCTTTGATGAAGCAAAAAGTAAACAAAAATTTTCAAACCAGGATTAACCTGAAAAATGTGAAACATGTGAAGCAACTCAGCCTGGACATCTATGTTGCTTATTAAACTAATTTGGTGTTTAACTAATGAAATGTTAGCAGGCTTAGGAATTGCAGGAAGACAGATACCCTGAGAAGTAGAAAATATTCCAGGGAATGAGATGTAAAAGAGAGGGGGAAAAAGAGGGAGAGAAACAGTGAGGGAATGAAAAATGAAATGAAAGCCAGTGGTAATCAAAGATATAGACAAATGCTGTTGTGTGTAATACTGAGCAATGGAAAGTTCAGCTGCTAAATAAGACCAGATTCAAACCTTGGCATTGGTGCAATGTTTTTATTGCCATTGATCAGTGCTGTGCTGGACACCTTGCCAGATATGTATCTCAAGAACATAATCACCTATGAGATGAGTTTCATGCCCTTCTGCAGAATCACAGCTCAAAGCCAAGATGATTGAGAACACGATCTAGGATCAGCTCACTGAAGGACATCATGAGTCTTAAAAAAAACTCTAGAGGCAGAGGGTAGGTTTGGTAGTCTCTCAGAAAAAATTGACATCTTAGGCCTAGGAAGCAGCTGGGTAAATGAGAGGAAGTATTTTAAGAAAAGACTTCATGTGCAAAGACCTGGTGACATACATACAAAATATTAAAGACTAGTAATAGTAAGTGCATATATAGACATTTGTTAAGAACACGTGTAAATTGTGTGCAAGATCCTGGTCAGCTATGAGATACCTCTCGTTTTATGCTTCTTATTGTAATTTTTCGTCTTTTAATTCTTTCCTTTCTTTCTCAGCCACTATACTCTCCATATTTTCCCTGAGGAACATTTTCACACTTCGTGTTAGATGAAGCCTTCATCTACAATTGCGTGGAGCAACAGTGCCAGACAGTGGCTGGCTGCAATAAACGCAGCTGGATTTTCCCTATAGTTAAGATTCCTGGGACCTGTAACAAGCCTACTAGTTACCTGTGATTGACCTGAGCAGTACATAAAGAGAAAGGATTGTAAAGTAGCCTGTGGCAGAGGAATTATCCCTGTTGTCTGCATTCCTCAGAAATTTCACAGGATTTGTTCTGATTTTGAACACTACGCTTGGAAATAAGCTCTAGGGAAGATGATGTGAGCTGTGACCAGCAGTTTAAAATTCCTTTCCCCTTCAGCACTGCTCATACTTCCATTTACAGAGCTTTACAGTGGGCTGCAAAACTCTTCATACTGTGGGGATTGCTGCTCCTGCTGGGACAGAGTCACTGGTCTGTAAGGCCTTACAAGCTGTTGTAGCTCAGGTCAGACTAACAGCACTGTGTCCCTGCAGCACATTATGGGTGACATGCAGTCTGGAATAAAACAGTACACATGCCTTGGCCAGAGAATCTTGTTGCTGGCATCTCTTTTTTTTAAGGAACTGACACTGAAATTACCCTTGAGTTACTGCACCCACGAGTTGCCTCCTGTTGGCTAAGCTGTCAGAAAAAATCACAGCATGCTGATGATTTCTCAAGGTCTTCTCCTCCCTTGGTGCAGGTAAAACCTCTCCACTTGGAGTGGGAATAAATGCATTTGTGGTGGATTGGGGAAGATCAAGTCCAAGGCCTTTGAAATATCCTGCCACAGGAGCCATTTTACCAAAAGGCTGTGGGGACCAGGCAGCAGTGTGGTTTAGATGAACTTTCCTTCTTCAGGTTTAGAGGAGCGAATGTTAAGCTTTGTCAGCAGAAGGCCAATGGGTGCAAAAATTAATTACTTGAATTTTCAACTTGAGTGTATCACCTCCCATGACAATTATTTTTGATGCGTAGTAAATAATGGTTGTCCACTAGAAGAGCATTCAGCAGATGGTTTCAACTCACATCTACCAATGCTTTTGTATTTATGAATATTAATTACCTTACCTGCAGGAAGTTTTGTAGCATTTCTAAGGTAGTATTTGTTTAGAGTAGTTCAACAAGCTTTACATATTTTGCCTATAAAGTGTCTGTATGAATTTCTGAATGCTAATGTGAGAATTACCTACTTTAATATTCTACAGGGTTTTTTTTCTTAAACCACAGAATTATTAAGCTTCATGAAATCTTCTTATCCTCAGCCTAAGCTTTCAGCAATAGTTAAACCAATATTTGAAGGAAAGAAATTCCCTCATTTTCCCCCAGTCCAGCATCTCCAAATCAATTAGCTGCAGGTAACAGTGGAGTAGGGGTCAAAACCACAAAAATATTATGCCCTGTAAACGATGCTATCTCCAAGCTAGTTTAGATGCAAACTAGCTTAGTTTCTGTTGTCAAAACTTCTTGGGTTCGCATGGTGACACGAGGGATACTCACTAGTGAGAAGAGGCAAGTAGGACACACTAGCATGATGGTTAGCATGCAGTCACTGAGAAGGTGTAGGCAATCTGCAGTCCTACTTCCACGGGTTTTGTGAGAAAAAAAGCAAAAAACCAAACACGTATAAGTGATCTTTGGAGAAGAATTCTCACAACTAGTAGGTGTGCTGCTGAGCCCCTCACTCTTAATCCCCATAGCCAGCCAATGTCCAGTGCCTATACAGAAACTGGCATAGCTTCACAGGGAGGGGAAGCGTGTCCATCCACGCTGGTTTCCAGACCGGAAACCGGGTCCAGGCCAGGGCTCGGGAGCTGCGGCTCCATCACAGCCCGGCAGGAAGGAGGACTCCGCCATCGTTTCCCCCCACCCCTCCACCCGGCGCCGTTCCTCCCCACGAGTCCTCGCTGCTGCCCCTCGCCCCGGTCGCCGCCGCCAGCCGCCCCTGGGTGGCGGTGTTAGCCCGCGGGACGCCGCCGCGCCCAGCGCCGGGGCCGCCCCGGCCCCGCTCTTCGCTGCCGTTTGCGGGGCCTGTGGCAGAGCCTCCCCGCGACCGAGGCCTCCTCAGCCCTGCCGCCGCCCGCTCGGGCCGGAGGGAAGCCGTGGCTGCCCTGAGTCCGCCATGGGCGCGGGCAGCGCCCGCTCCTGGGCTTCTGGGGCTCTGAGGATGGAAAGGGGGGGGGGGGGGGGGGGGGGGGGGGCGTGTCTTCGCCTTCAAAAGGCTTAAAAAAAGCGGGGACAAACAAAAGGGAGTGAGTGCTGCATCTTGAATGCACTTCTGGGTGTTGATCGAAGAGTTTGGATGGCAGCTCCGGGCGAAGTTATGAGGCTCCCGGAAAAATAGTTTTGCAAAAGGGAAACACGGCCTCATCTCACTTGAAAATCCTTCAAATATGGTGGGGTGGAGTGAGGGGGGATTGGAATTGGGTCAGTGGGGGTGAAAAGGAGGGAAAAGGCCATTTAGATACAAGAGTGTGAAGGGAAGTCCAAGCATTTTGAAAAGACAAATTGTTCATAGTTAAGTATTAGGAAAAATGTAGCAGAAGCGGTCTGGATGGGGGCTGGTTGCCTGCTGCAAGAGCCGGAGCATTGATTATTAAGGAATAAGCCGTGAGGAATGCAGGGGGAAGGCAGAGTGAACCCCATCAGCAGGGATGGGGTGTGAAGAGGACGGCGGGAGGAGGGCAGGTTCGGCCCTCTCTCCCCGGCCCAGGGGACTCGGCATGTACACTACAGAGGGGCCTTTCTCTGTCCTTCTGCTCCCCCTTCCCAGGGACAGGCTTGGTGCCCCGAGGAGCCCCTGTGTTCTGGAGCTGGGTGGGTGATGGCAAGGTGTGGGCAGCGTTGGCTGTGGGAGCCGTCTGAAAATGACCTGCGATTTCACACTGTGTCTCTTCAACCACGGCAGCCTGGCCGAGCTTTCAAAAATCCTTTGTTTTCTCCGTCAGGATAGATACTTTACGATGAAGTTCTGTGCTCAGCCTCTTTTGCTTGCTTGTCACTGCCTGCTTTCCTTTTAGCCTTCACTGGTGTGTGTTTAGCCGATTCTCTTTGAGAGATGCCCAGAGCTATCTATGCTTACTGTTACTACATGCATATAAATGCATGTGTATGAGAGGGCATAGGTGCACGGGTCTATCCATTTCTATATTACTTACCACAGCCCACAAACCTGTATTTGAGTGCTATTTAAGCGTGCATATGCATGCAGGCATATGCCTCCAGACAGGCGCACATTGTGTAGTAGACTGAAATAGGTAACTCCACAGAATGCAGGAATAAACTGAGCAGCTCAGAAATCAGTGAGAAAGAAAGAAAAGAGAGAGGGAAAGAAGTGAAAGGCAGAGAGAGAGAAAGGAAAAGCAGAAAGGAAGCCTTGCTTGACTTAGTGTCTGAACACAAAGTGAGGTTTTGTCTCACCGATTAATCTCGCTAGGAGCAGCAAACTGAATATCTTAAACTCGTGTTAAAAGCCAAGCATATCTGTTTCTGAAAGGGGAAAGAATGTTTTCTTGCTGTGGAATATGAAATCGAATTTAGTGACAGGCGTTTGTGTACAGCAGCAGGGTCATATGGCCAAAGAGCCTGGACACACACCCCCGCCTGTTAGGCTATGGTGCTGTAAGCAAACAGAGGTTAATGCTGCCTCTTTTTGATTAGAAAGGAAAAAAGAAAAAGAGAAAGAAAAATTAAAAAAATAAAGAAGAAGAAATTAAAAAAAAAAAAGGTTTTAACAATCTCTTTTTCGAAGCCCATACATTGCAAATCCAGCCGCGTTACCATGCTAGAGGAAATGAAAAAATGCTTCGGTTTGAGAGGACGAGTCCCTTATTTCCCTTACTGGATACATTTCATGTGTTTTCCCCAACACTCCGGCTTAAGGAGATGCCTTCTGAAACCAAAACACACGCATAGCTCGCACCCGCACATGGACACGGACAGATAAGATATGTATGAGATCCTGACACATACGGGGTGGGGGGAAGAGCACGGGAGAGAGAGAGAGAGAGGGAGAGAGAGAGATCCTCCTACCTGGAGCCATAGATTGCAAGATACGTAGTGTTACCTGGGGAAGTCAGAACAAGTAAAAACACATTGAACTTCAGGGCTCTATGAGGCAGTTGATCAAGATCAGTGCTTGCTCATTTTCTCCCTCAGACTGTCTGTCTTGGGTTTTTGTTTTACCGTTTTAGCAGCTCTTTCTATTTTTGCCTCCCTCTGGAGCCTTCATATCGGAGCCGGTTTTGCTCACCATGGCTCTGGGAAGAGCTGCTTGTCTGCACGGTGTTGACTTTTTACAGTTCGGCCGGCTCTGCTCCCGGGTAGCTTCAGCAATGCTCCTGACTGGGATTTAATCGACAAGATCAGTTCGGCTTTTCGTGCAGTTTTTATGGCTCAGTCCATTCTCTAGATCATGCACAGAAACTTTCGCAAGTGGATTTTCTACGTGTTTCTATGCTTTGGAGTCATCTATGTCAAATTAGGGTAAGTCCTTCTGCACGACAAATCTCCTTGGCTTTTGGGTCACGTTATTACGGAGTTGTGGACAAAATATTGCACAGAAAAGGAAAAACAAAAGAAAGAAAGAAAAAAAGAAAGAAAGAAAGAAAGAAGGGAAAGAGAGAAGGTGACTGTTCCTCTCTGTCTGTCTGTTTCCCCCCTTTCCCGGGTGTCCAGGCGGTGGCAGCCCCCGAAGCTCAGTCGTGCCGCCCACCCCGGCCCCGGGGCAGCGCGATGCCCCGCGGCAGGGCGCTCCGGCAGCGCCGAGCCTAGAGAGAGCCGGTGGCTGGTGATGACGGATCCTTTTCTTTTGTACTGCTTAAGCGAACTTAAATATTATCTCTGGCGTACAGTACCCTCCGTTTAAAAAAAAAAAAAAAAAAAAAAAAAAAAAAGGCAGCCTGACAGAGTTAACTCAGCCGCTGCTGCTGGGACAATAGAGCAGAGCTGAAGTATTAAAAAGGCGAAAGGGGCGGGAGGAGGGGAATCCCTGCTCTGAACCTGCACTCGGGGATTTGGTTTATGCAGGCCTAGACAAAATTTGCGTTTCTATCCATCACGCGGACGTGTTGAAATTAACTTGACAACTGGTCCGGCTGCCTCCAAGCTGGCGCGCCCGGAAGGCCGGGCGGGCTCCGCCGAAGGCCCCCCCCACGGCCCGTGGCCGACTGGCAGCGGGGCTCCCTGGGAGCCCGCGGCTCTCTCCTCGGCCTACAGTCGCAGCAAGCGAGCTCACTCTGTTATTTCAGTTGCCAAGTTTCTCCCTCTCTGCCTCTCCCCCCGTACCTGTATGCCCTTATTAATATTGCTCGTCGCAGTAGGCTGACTTGAGTTGAATTTCCACATTCCTGAGTCCCAGCCGAGTCCTTACCTGTCGAGCTACAAACTCTTTAAAGCTCCTGTCTTTGCATAGCTGCGGGATTTTTTTTTTTAATGATCAAGAATGCGTAAGGTGAGTTGCAATCCAAAGAAACGCTCCCTTCACTCCTTGAAATCAATCAGTGGAAGAGGGGGAAGCAGAAGGGCAGCCCCCAAAGGCGGGAGAGCAAGGGCAATTCCCCAGAGGGACGGGCCAGCCGGCACCACGGCACAGCGTTCCATCCCGTCCCGTCCCTTCCCGGAGCGGGTGGGCAGCGGCAAGTGGGAAGCTGCCCTCCTGGCCCTGCGCTCCCCGCCGCCGCCGCGGACGCTGCTCCGGGCTCGCTGAATGCGCTGCGGGGACGGCCCCGGAACAGTCCCGTCCCCGCTGTCAGCAGCCCCAGCAGAGGCGGAGAGGAGGAGGGGGCTGCAGGGGGAGGGAAGCTGTGAGAGGGAGCACGCCAGAGCTTGGGATTAAGGTTACACGGAGGGGGGACTAAATCAGGCTCCTCGGCGATGAGCAGAAAGGGTCTGTGCATTCCCCCCCGCCCCGGGAGCTCTCCCAGCTGTGGGCAGCAAGGGCAGGGCTACCGCGGTTGCCGTCACCAGTGGAAGCCACGAGCTGCCTAGCGGAGGGTCCGCAGCAGGTTGCTCGGCGTGCAGCAGCCGAGTGCATCCCTGTGCGTGTTTGTCTAGTTATTTATTTATTTATTTTATTTATGGCCCGGATCTCGGCCCGCCCCACAGCCGCAGGTGCCGCCGAGGAGAACCCGCGGAAGATGAGCAGAGGGAGGGAGGCGGAAGCCCTCCGTGCTGCCCCCTGCCCTGCCCCGCCCCGGTGCGGGGCCCGAGACCACCCTGCCCCTGCCGTCGAGCATGGCCGGGGGTAGCCCCCGACAGGAGGGTGCTCTCCGTGCTCTGATCCCCGCGGGGCCGAATACCTGCACCGCCCTTTTGTCGGAGCTGTGGTCGGCAGCGATGGGTTTTGGCGTCCTCTAGGCTCAGATTGACAGGGTTTTAGATGAGAAGTGAATCTGGTGAGGCTGCTTATCCATAAACGAAGCGATGACGGGGCACCCCATCTGCTTCAATAGCTGGAGGACTTCGTGCAACACATCCCTCACAGAGAGGCAGGCGAGCTCAAAGAAAACGCTTTGCAAAATCAGGGTAATGATATTGCTATTGGCTTTCAGTGCGGTTTTATTTTCAAAGGGAACAGAAGTTTGGGCACATGTTAGTCTGGAAGGCAGATCTCTTTTCGAAATTGCTTGTAGCTATTTTAGAAGGGGATTCAAAGCAAAAATCACAAGAATGCCGTTGGTCTGAGCCTGGAAGTAAAACTGAGTGGACAGCAGAAGCAATAAAAGCCCTTATAGAAACCCTATCAGATCCATCACCATGCCTGTAAGGCGATGAGGATACTTCACTTTCTCTGAACAATAGGGGAGAAATTTGCTCTGAGATCCAGGGCTACTTCTAGGCTAGGCATGTGGGATGCAATTATTTCCTCTTTCATCAGCCACTGGAACTACCATTTTGTTGAAACCATACCCTTTGAATGTAATGATACCTTTTCTAGTGAGCTCTTTGCATAAAAAAGGGGGAGGGGGGGGAGATGAAGTCAGATAAAACATAGTTTGTCTTCCAGTGCATTCGGTTTATTTTGCAGCGTGAAGGAGAGAGCCGCTGTGCCCGCAGTAGCAAGGAGCTTACACTTGGAAGATCTTTTTTCTTTGGTTGTTTGGGGTTTTTTTTCTTTTTCTTTTCTGCGGAGCACGTGTTCGTATCTTAACAAAACATGTTAAAAGCTCCACTTCAGTGGCAAACATGAGACCGAAGGGAGAGAAAATAACGCAGTGCATAAGAATTTACTAGTTGCTGGACGGGGCGGGGGTGTCCCATGGGGTGACATGGCAGGGGACCATATCGCGGCTTCAGCTCTACCCAGTTAGGAGGAGAGAGCAAGATCCCGCTCAGGTAGTCCTTTCTCTCAGGGAATTCCAGTTTTTCCCACTTCTATTTCCTATCTCAAGTTTGCTGGACAGAGAGGCGTGAGGTGAAGCATCCCTTGATGTTTCTGTCGATGACGTTTCTGTCCAGGCACCGAAGCATAAAGCGGCTGCAACACTGTTGGCTCCACGTATTCCCTTGCGAAAATAGATCGCATCAAATACTGACCTGGGCTAGCAGCAGGATCGAAACAGAAATGTTCCCTGCGAACATCGCAGAGCCCTCGTCTCCTATTTATTTAATAAATACGTCTGAAGTTAAAAACCACAGCTGTACCACAGATGAAAATCACAGTGGAAGCTCTGCGGATTAAGTGATGTGACCTTCGGCAGGACGGAGCCGCGGGCAGTGCTTGGATCTGGGCTGCTGGGGCAAAACCCACCCTTTTCCTCTTAATCTTTTCTGGAGGGGAAAAAGGGAGACAGTCGGATAGGGGAGCCGGAATGACTCCCATCGCCGTCGGATGGGAGTTCAAGGTGCGGTGCGAGAGATGCAAACGGCGGGAGCTGGCGCTGCCCAAAGGGAAAAAAGAAAGGTGCCGGCACCCCTTCGGGCATTCCGGCCCAGGCTGGCCACAGCACACTGCTCCCTCCCAGGACTCCCAGGGACGCTGCGACGCGGAACGGCCCAGCCGACCCAGCTTCTCCCCCCTACGGCGAAGCTCGCCTTGGCTTTCCGGCGTTTGTAGCAAACGCCAACGAAATCCCGCGCCCCTAGCCCACCTTCAGGGCTGGCCGGTCGCAGGAAGCCCGTGAGCTCGTCCCCTCCGGTTACCCCTGCCCAGCGACCGGCAGCGGCTGGGGCGCAGCCTCGAAGGCGGGCAACACGTGCAGCATCAGGAGCTCCGGCGAGGCCCCCGCGAGGAAACCAGCGGGGATTACGCTCGGAGCCCCGTACAGAGCAGCTGAAGTACCAGGGCTGCCTGGCACCGTCCCCATGGCGGAAGGACATGTTCCCCGGCCCTTCCACGGACACCCTCCTTTGTGCTGCTGCCGCCGTCACTCCTTGCCCTCGCCGCCAAGCAGACCTCCGCTCATGTTGGGAAACTCATCGTTCCCCTCCTTCTTTACCCTGGCACTAGACTTGCTGCTTGGTGAGGTACAAGAAATACCCGATTTAAAGCAGAACGGAGTCCGGTGGGTTGCCAGCCGGGCAGACCTTCAAAGCCCTTATAGGCTTCCAAAGTGCTCTTGTGCCGAACACTCTCCAGGTTCGGGGTAAAAAGGACACCGCAGCTGGGAATGGACAGATAAAAGAGAGAGAGAGAGAAAAAAAGAACTTTATTCGTGCCTGCTCTGCTTCATCTGCCAGACTATGGTGTCAGCAACCATTCCAGTGCCGTTCTGCCCCTATTTTGTCCCAAATACACGTGTTTGTGGAATAAGGAACGACAGCTGCCGAAACGCCCATATTAGGTGTCACCGACAACACCCCCTCCTCCAGTGCCACATCATTATATTGACAGGAATATATTCGGCTTCAATCAACAAAACAAGTGCAGTTCTCACTATCCCCGGCTGACATACATATAGAACCCATTTGGATGGAATTTATCAGGTTATTTCTATTATCATCGTCATTAATAATTTTTCGACGTAATAACTGGCCCGTGGTTTTAGAATGAAATTTAACTTCACGGAAAGAAACAGCACAATTTGTTTTGTATTTACAAGTTTCTTCTCTCAACACAGCTAAGCTGTGGATAAAACCAGCTTCAATCCCAGAATTGTGGAGATGGGTAAATTGCCTTTGTTTCAACTGGACTGGGTCTAACTCTGGTAGCACGGGTTCGAAGATTTCCAGGTCCAGCATTTACTTTGCATTTTGACGATTAATTTTTTTTTTTTTTTTTTTTTGTCTTTTTTCCCCAAGAAACCTCTTCAAAAGCAGATGCATATTTAAATACATATCTGAAGCCGAACAAATGCTAGAAATAAAACATTAAAAGCGGCTACGCCGTTATCCTAGTTCCCGTTCAGAGCAGCTGCCCCAGCCCCAAGCCTGCGTGCCTGAGAGGGAGAAGGGGCATTACACGACATTTCTGTTTACATATACATATACATGCGCACATACACTTACAGAAGTATAAATACGACGCTTTTAGAATCTTAAAGAATTATAAGCAAGACGATTCTGTGATTACAATGATTGTTGAAAGGCTTAATCTTCCCTCCCTTGTTAATCGAGATTCGCAGTTTTCTAAAGGACTTTGACTGCTCCAGGGTCTGCGCTGGACTCGTAGATGAGGGTGGTTAAATGACCCCAAACCCCGAGAAGATTTTTATCGCATGCTGGGAAGCAGACAACGTTTTTACACCGGTTCTGCAATTCCCGTTCCATCTGAGGGAATATTTCGTTGTGTCACGGAGGCAGCTGCACCCCTGTGCTGGGACTGCCTAACCGAGGAGGTGTTCCCAGGATATTTGGAAGAGCACTTGGCCAGGAAAACTCCTTCTGTCATTAGGCAACTAACCAGAGACGAACATTTACAAACGCTAGGGACTCAGGAGAACTCGGAGCCTGATTCTCCCTGATGTCTGCTGCATTTGTGTTCAGTTATCTGCGGCGCACGTTTCTCTTTCGGGGTTCGCTTTAAAGCCCTAACCCTGGCATCCGCAGCGCACGTCTTTGCACCGCCTCTCCCACCTCTAAACCCTCCATTTTTCTGTTTCTCCTCCTCCGGGAAAAAAAAAAAAAAAAAAAAAAAAAAAAGGACAATCGCCTGACGAAGCAGAGAAAGAGCGACTGTCTCATGCACGGTTGGGCTACACGGGGCGAAGGGCTCCCGCCTGCCGAAGTGGGGAGGGTCGAGCATGCCTTGACCCCGGGGCGCGGCTGGGTGAGGCAACTGACCTGCCGGGAAGGGGCTCTTCGGACCGGCATCTTCTCAGGAAAGAGAGAGGGAAAGGGAAGAGAACAGACGAAAGCTCTTCTTGCGGGAGCAGCGAGAAGTGCGGGGAGCCGGGACCCCACCGCTCCCCTCCTACCCCGGCTGCTTCACACCAGTCCTTTCCCTCCACTTCTCTCACGCGAAATCCAACCTCTCCAGGAAGCTACGAGTGTGCATGTTTTTATTTCTCACTCAGGCGGAATGCGACAACATATGAGCATTTTGTGGGTTTTGGGGTTTTTTTTTTGCTTTGGTGTTTTTTTTTTTTTTTTTTAATGATTCCCCCTAAACCAGAGTTTAATTTTTTACCGAGGGGACAAGGAGAGGCAGATCCCTGCCGAGGCTGAAAGGATGGTGGAACTCTTCAGGGGACCTGGGGCAGCCGCCCATAATAAAATAATTCACTGAGAGCGAAGCTGGGAGGAAGCTGCCAGCTCCTTCGGGATCTACCCCTCACGGCAGACGCGGGAGCGAGCTTAAAAATGCCCTGTGGTGGGGGAGAGGCGTGCAGCGAGGGCTCAGCCAGGGAGCGTGGACCCATGGCAGCCTGGGCAGGATCAGTGTCTCTCCATTGTCATCCTCCCCTTTAAAAAAAAAAAAAGGAGAGGGAGAGAAAAAAGTAGGCGGATTGCAGTGTCTGACTGCCCAATGGCAGCCCTGAGTCTCAGGAGAGTTGCAGAGAGAGGGAGAGAGAGAGAGAGAGGCACTTTCTGCCATCCAAATCCCTTAAACCATCCTCATTCCAACACGAGAACCCACTGTAACAACTTCCAACCACTGAGACATGACAGGCAGGAGCCCAGAGGCAGCAGCAGCAGCGAGAGCCGCAGCAGCAGCACACACTCTGCACAGGGAGCAGCATTAGCACCAGGGGAATACTAGACACATCAATACAAACAAACAAACAAACAAACAGACAAAGCCCCCCCAAGCCCAAGGGACTGGATTCCAACTCAGATTCAAGCCACAGCAGACACCAAAAAGGGTGGGGAATTACGACCAGGGGGGGCCCAGGAAGGAATAACCAAGGAAGCGAACTCCAAGAGTGTAAACGGGATTCAGCCATGATCCTTTTTTCATCTCGCAGTGTGTTACTCTCAGTGTATTACCCTCAGATTTTCCTCATCCTTACCAGTGGGAGTTACCTGTAAGTGATCCAGATTTTTTTTTTTTTTAACAAAATACTGTTTGCAATGACCCCGCTAGCAGCTACCTAAGGGCAATGCGCAAAGCGAGCAAGAGGGAGCTGGGAGAAGCCAGCACGGGCGGCAGCTCCGTGCAGTGCGTGGTGGTGAGGATGGTGGTGGCGGCGGCGGCGGAGGAGGAGGTGCTGCTGCTGCTGTGCTGCCGGCGGTGCTGGCGCTGCCGGTCGGAGGCTGCGGGGGGAAGGTGCACAGCGCCAGGTAACTCCCGGGGCTGCCCCGCCGCCGCGGCCGGGGCGGCGCACCTTGGAGGGCGGCGGGGCGGCGGGGCACGGAGCGGCCGGCGTCTCCCCTGGGGACTCCGACCCCGACTCCTCCTCCTGCCAAACCGGAGATGGGCATCGCTTCGCGCTCGTCAGGGGGAAGTGTGTTTCTGCGCGGAGATCCCGAGGAGAGCGGGGCCCCTGCTGCCGGCGGCGGGCGAGCCCCCGGCCGCGTAGGTGCTTTGCTAGCCGGCTGCTTTCGCTCCGGAGGGATCTCCAGTCCCGCAGTTAGAGCTGGCTCCAGGACCTTTTCCTTGTGAGGAAGGGGGTGGAGGTAGGGGTGGGGGAAATGAGAGTCGGTGGGTGGGACTGCAAGGAGTTTCGCTCTCTTTTTTTTAAATATCTATATCTGTATTTAACATTGCGGTGGATAAGGAGCGGCTGGGCTAGTTTGCGCGGGCTGCGGAAAGAGTGCCCGCCGCCCTGCTCCTGCCGGTCCCCTGGCATGTTTCTGTCTCGGCCGGGTGCCGCGTTAGGGGGCGGAGGGGTATTAGGCCGGGGTCCCCGCCGTCGGCCAGCCGCGGTGCCGGGGGAAGCCGGGCCCGGCTGGGGATGCTCGCAGGAGCCCGGAGGGGGTGGCGGGCAGCTCTCCCGGTTTTCTGGTCTTCCTCACCCTGCGAGGGACCTGCCCGCGCTTCGGGACAGGCGTGGGAAGAGGATGGCGCGGGGGGCGACAGGTCCTGCGGCCGGTGGAGCCGGTTTAAAATGAGGAACCTTCTTCCTCCTTTGGGCATCCCCCCAGCAACGGGGCACGCCGTGCTCCTCCGGTCAGGGACTCGGGGATCGGGTCCGGAGAAGCTCTGGGGCAGGGAGCGGGAGTGTCGGGTCCGGGTTCGGCTGCCCGGGGGCCGTGGCAGAGGGGCTTCCCTCTGCCCGGGAGAGCATTGGTCTCGGACGAGGAAAACTCGCCTCTGTATTCCCTGCCTCGACTGTCGGGCCAGGCGGATCTCCCTTCTCCTCCACCCCCTTGCAGAGTTCAGGCTTTATTGCACCCTGGAGGGTGTAAAATCTGAGCTTCTGCCCCTAAACTGTATGTGGATGTATGTATATGTATATATATTATATATGTAATACCTTTTCTATCTGTATGCATGCACAGAGCACATGAGCATAAACAAGCACGTGTGCGTGTGTTCCTGTGTGTGTATTTTCCGTGGGCTACGGAAAAATATAACCCACTGCTATGGACGAAAAGTAGGAATAAACACACCCATGAAAAGAAACTAAAAGCCTATTTTTTACATTCTTAATTCTTAATGAAATGCACATGCCTTGGCTACCTATTTTTGAAGGCTCTTGGATTATGGAAGCCCGTTAGGTTTAATTCAACCAGAGCTGCTTGTTTCTATTCACAGGCTGGATTATGTCTGCTGGTAGGTGACCAATAGCTTGTAAAAAATAGCAGCGCTATCTTTTTTTTTTTTTTTTTTAACAGGAGGAAGGAGTCGTAATAAATAAATAAATACCCCCTTTTAATATAAGCGTAGCTATATTTTTCTCAAACCCGTAGGAAATTACTATCCTACCAAGTTTTCCTTCTATAAATAGTGCAAATCTTAAAACAAAAGTTTTAAACCGCACACCAGATGCTGGGATGCTAGCGGTTTCCCTTGCTGTGTGACATAATTATAAGGTCCGAAAGCAAAAGCTATAGAAGTATAATAATAATACTAAGGCGACTGCTGAGGGGAAATACAAGGGAAGCGATGCCTGCTTTATTTAGAGAGAGCTGCTTGGGGATCTTTTGAGCGCTGCCCCTCTACAATGAGAAGTCGTTGCGGATAAATAACGCTCCCTCGCCTTTCCCGGTGCTATCCCCGGTTCATCATCCCCTCAGCGGCGGGTCACTTGGAGCTGGACCCACGGAGCAGGAGCCGAGGCGGCTATTGCAGTCCAGCAGAGCAGAAGGGAAAGGGATCAGGAGGTGAAACACAACAAAGCGGAGCCCCAAAGCAACGCGCACCTCCCTCTCTCCATCCATCCACTCCCTCCATCCATCACCCCGGAGGGAGGGAGCCGGCTACCTCCCCGGGGAGAGACTGCCCAGCCTCCCTCTCCCTGCTCCCCGCTCCCCCTCCGTGCCACCCCCTGCCCTGCTTGCTGCATCTCAGCCGTGACTCCCCTTTTCTCCCCTGCAAACGGGGAGCAGCTGAGGGGAGAGTTGGGCGCGCCTTCCTCTCGGTTGAAAGTTAAAAGAGGAGTTATTTCAGTGCTTAATGGATAGTAGCCTAGCGAACTTGTGGTGTTTATCTTGTGGGTAAATATACTTCTCTGGCTTACTAATGGTAGCTTTTGAAGATTAAAGCCTGTTTGAGCATTATCTTTTGGTGTCTGTTTCTGCTACCCGCGCTCTCTCTGGAGGGGAGGATGCTTCCCAAGTTGCTATTTAGTGAGCTCTCGTGGACTGTCAATGGTTATGTTAATTTTGCCCGAGATCTCTATCGTCTTCTGGCTGTGGGAACAAATCCTCCGCTTCGGAGTTGTTGGTCCTTTAGGGGTAAAGACGCAATTAGCAGGGGCAGTAAGTAGAGCAGGAGAGAACGGAGAGTGGGGTGTCCGTCAGTGTTCTGTCTCTCCCAGTGCGTGTGCGGTGGGGTGAGCGCAATGCAGCTCGGCTATTCCACTAGAAAAGCTGGAAAGCATAAGTCCCCTCGTGATGAAAATGGTTTTCAGGGTGAAAAAGACAATGATGAAATGAAATTTCATTTTCAGAATGAAAAAGGCACTGGGGCCTCAGTGTTTTGTGCGGGGAAGAAAGTTATTGTAGAGTACATTCAAAATTAGTTTAGAGAACCGACTCTTTTATAAAATTTATTTCTATATTGTAAGTTTGCTATCTGATAAAGTGATCTTTGGCTTGCCTACTAGCATCTGTAAAAATGTAAAAGCTTTTGCAGCCAGGGACAACTGGTGTCTGACTTTCCGAAACAGAGAACTCACTGCAGCTAGAATAGCTGGTAGTGGGATGATTGATGCATTTTAATGCTCTGGACATATTTTGGTAATCCAATTACATATTTAAAGTATAAAACTGACATTCAATAGTATCAATGTAATTAGTATAAATGTCTAAAACCCAGGATTATGTCTAACAGTGTCTGGCACCATTTCTTGCAGTGCATCTTTTGAGTATGCATGTGTCTGTACACATAGACAGATTTAGCTTCTTCTAAAGAAGATAGTGCTAGTCTGACTTTCCATTTGTGTACTCCTTTCACTGTTCATCTTCTTCAGGGTTAGATGTATTCAACAGCAACGTGAGAGTTGGTTCTTAAGAAGCTTATTTCAGGGATTATCTGAGGGTACATAGAGTTAATTCAGTTTTTTGCTATAATGCAATCGGGAATAACTCATACGAGAGTGTGTGTATTTAGGAATAGCAGCATAAATCTTTAAAGCAGCTACATATTCTAACACCATAATAAAGCAAATAATTTGTATTAGTGAGAAGATATTACTGGCTGGTTATAAAACGTAGAGGGAGAAAAATCCCTTGCACATTTTGCATCAGTCCTGTTGATGCTCCCACGTCCTTACAATTCCACATCCTTTACAACAGGTCTTCTTCACACTCATGGGAAATGGCTTAGAAGGAATGCTTGTTTTCGTATGTCTTAAGAAAGTACTCATGCCTAATCCCTAAAGATTAGGACTGCTGGAGACAGTCTCTGAAGTTTGTCTCTTAATCTGTGGAGTGCAGGAGGGAGCTGCACAGGCAGAGAGCAGCCAGACTGCTCTGTGGTGAAGACCCTTCAAGGGAATAGTGGGCACAGCTTCACTGTTAACATCAATGCTTCCACATTAGCTGATACAGTCAGGGCTACACAGGCTGGCCCACTTTCCCCATCCCAGTTAGATCAGCTGCTGTGATAAAACTGTCTGTTATGGGAACAGGATTATCTCTGGCTCAATCACTGGACTACAGCATAAATCCATTGTTTCCCTGTTTTTGCACCTCATTCCTCTCACAAGTGAGACTGTGTACTCTTTAGGGCAAGCTTACCCTCTTGACCTCTATTTGTACAATGTCCCATGCATGGGAAGAGCTCTGTTAGGATCCTTAGATACTCCTTTTTCATGGTACTGTAATACTAATCATCTATAAGAGATTTTGGAATAGGATTTAAACCCTACTGTCTCCCAGAGATGTGCTGGCTTAAAGACAGAAGAGGTGAACCTCCAAAGGCTTTTCAGGATCACCTAAAGCCAAATGCTTTTCATCAGCAGAAGCAAGAAAGATAAAGAGTATTTTCATACTAGGCTACCATAATCACTGTGAACTTGGCTTACCTGCCTGATTCAGCCTATTTCCATATATTGAAGCAGCCACACAGAGATGAGAGAGGGATTGCGATATGACTTCTTGACAACTCCAGAAAATAAAGTCCACGATTTCTCTGAGAGACCTGGGTTAAAATTCCCTGTCTAAACTCAAAGAGCCCTGGTAAATCTGTGACTGGCCACCACTATCCCTGCCATGGTCTATGTCAAGCACTCAAGTTCTGAATATCCTTGAATCTAAATGCGAGTGAGTGTAGACAACTCTCTCGATCCTTTGGGGCAAGTAGGCTCTGGGAACTGAATGTCAACTATGCCTTAAAATTGAGAAAAAGTAACAACTTCAGTAATTATAAGGAAAGGTGGCTGCATCCATATTTTGTAGGATGACCACATGATATATATTATATATGTTATATATGTTGCATATCTAACATAATATAACAAGTGACTATAAAGCAACATGAAATATTCAGATGAGTAGGTAAGATTAAATGCAGATATGCTTGCCTATTAAACGAAGAACAAGGCTAATCCCTCAGAAGACAATCTTTCAAAGGAGGTGTTAAACAAAGTGAGCTGCAATTATACAGTTAGACTGACAAACACATTTTATGTAATGGAAAGAAATGCACCATATGTACCTGGCAACATAGCGTGCTAAAGGTAGAATGGTGCCAAGTGTTTTCTCAGTGGATGAGACTACGCAATTTGGGATGAAATGCTGCCAGAGAGATTCCTAACCCCCTGAACAATGCAGTTTAACACACTAGTCCTCCCAAGCTACCACAAGCAACAGAAAGCTGGGACCAGTTATAGATCAAAGGAGTTCTGCAGACTTGCTGACACCATGTGTTACAGAACTGGTTAATGTTGCAAGCTCGATTTCTTCAGCCCATGATCTTTGTATGGTGTTTACCCTCAGTGGACTTTCGCTGGTGCCTTTCATGCAAGCTGGCAAAACAGCTCTACCTGTTAACTACTGGACAGGTGGCTTTTTTGCGACTCTACATTCACCTGTCTGCTCGATTCCTCTCATTATTTTTGCTCCTTCCTCCTTGATACTTCACTGCCCTCCTGTATGGCATTAGCACAACCTGCTTCAGGTTGGTATAGTGTTTATATAGTATTACAGCAGCACTCTACATGGGAGAGTTGTATGAGAGCCAGCCAGGCCTCTAGTCATAAGAACCATGACCAAAATACCAATGCACAAAAGCAAAATCTCCATGGGTTCTAGGATTATGCAACACACGTGTGTGAATAACCTGGCAATGAACTGAACAAACTTGCCACTGAAAGCTTCAGGTTTACAAGTCCAGAATTGCTTGGAAGGCTAAGAAAGACGAGGGGTGCAGGCACAGGAGCGCTCTGGAAGAAAAGTCAAGGAAGGCAGGTTCCTGGAGAATGTCTTTCAGTTCTTTAAGGGTTATTAGCACCCTCTCCTCCTCTCTTACTCTCCCTTCAATCCTCCCCCAAAGATGAAAGGATTTATTTTCCCTCCATTGTGGAGAGCAGCATAGGACTTACTGGCTACTTCTTGCCAAGACAACACCTATATGTTTGCTAATGCATAAGGAGCATTGTGCATACTTCGATGTACAGCAAACGTGAAGTTCTAGATATGGAGATTTGAAATATTTTCTCAGTAAGTTTTTCTGTCTATATGCAATATATTTCTATGACTTCTCTCTCAATATTGTTAGGACAAACCTGTCATAAAGCATTGAGTTGTCTTTTTCACACTTTCAGGCTTTCTTTCTAAAAGGCAGTTTTCTTGATAGTGCAATGGAGCTGAAAGTTAGCAACTTCTTTCAGCTCTAATGGAGTATAGGCAGCTTTTCTGAAGTTAAGATAGTTAAGGCCAAATAGTTGTTCTCATCATAAAACCAATCTTTCTTCCACCAGGAACTGACAGCAAGATGATTATCACCTATTATTTATTTTACAGTGAATCATGCCTTCTTTAGAAAATATGAAGACAGGCTAAATTAGGGAATTATTGTATCTTTTGTTGGAAATAATTTTAATTGTGCATACAGTTTGTACCCATGTCATAGTTACAGTTTTAAACATTTCTTTTCTTTTTGGCCTATGCTTGTGGATCAGATTTCCCTCACAGCAGGAACCCACAAAGGATAAAATTCACGTTTATGCAAAAATCCTGCTTAATCATCATGGTGACATAGTCTTTGTTCCAGCTCTTTGTCCAAGGTCAAATTTCACCCTGAGTTCCTAAGTAATAAGAAAAAAAGGGCATCCAGTGGTACAGCGAATGTGCAAATTAAGGCAAAAGCTAGCCTTGGCTATTAAACATGAGGCAGTGGAATTTTACCCTACGAAGTAACACCAAGTCCACTTATCATAGTACTGCATGTCCCCAAATTTTTATCTGAAGTAGAGCCACCCTGTTGCTAATGAGTGGCACCTCTTTCAAAACTGATTGAACTCCAGGGACTTTACTGTCTGATTTGTGATGCAAAGGTAATGTGGATGAGATGCATCTTCCACCAGCTCGTACCTGTACTGCACAGCAAAGGCATTTTAAAACTGTAGATCTCTGCAACATTTGGGGAAGCTCCTATATCTTGTCTTTTCAGCTCTGAGTGCCTAAGGTTTATCTTCCTTGGAGTTACATCCACAGCTCTATAGGTTTACAAAGCAGGAGAGACTCTGCTGCAGACAACAAGAATGATTCTGGTACAAGTGAGAGGAGAACCAAACAGAAAGCCAGGACAAGCCTTGTTCTTCCAGTATCCAGTTGAGTACAGACTTGGCACAGTCTGCCATATTACGCAAGTTAAAGGGAATGTGGCCATAGTTCCCAAGAATATACAGAGAAAGCAATATTAATAGGAGGCCATGTCAGACAAAACCCAAAATCAGTTCTATGTGCTATGGAAAGAATCATTACAGCCTCTGGTGCCAGTAAGAGCTGACATAAAAACAAATGTTATTTATTTTTTGAGGGGAAAAGCACTTCGAGAGCACTGTGGCGTTTGCTCATTATATGTAAGGTATTGTGGGGCAGCCCAGCTTTCAAAGCTGGAAGTAAGCATAAGCCATAAAGATACAAACCACTCTCTCCCTGCAAGTGGGGCCTGGAAAAAAAATTGAGGTGTATCTAATTTGAAATTGTGTAAGTAAGTGCTGCAGTACTGGGCCTGGATATCATATCTACCCTCCTAATCTGGCTGAAGTTAGACATAATTATGAAATGTGATTACTATTTAATAATAGTTTCTTTCATTCAAGGATCGTAAGTGAATTAATCCTCCCAGCATTCAAGTGAATTGGGCAAGGATCATTTCACTCACCTCTGGGGTGGAATGCTGCCGCTGCAATGTAGCACCCAGTAGAGCTGTATGGACATGCAGGACTAGCACTGGTCCTGTCATCCCTGGCAGCAAGGCAAGAAAGCATCTGAAAAAGTCCCTCTAAAGATTATGCTTTTTCATGGCAGGTTTCACTCCATGGTGAAGACAGATAAGATCCGAGACTGGACCGATACTTGAGATGCTGAATAGCAGTATCCTGGCATGTGCCTCCCTCAGTTTCCCACAGCTTTAATAGGCAATAACAATGCTGGCTGGCATGGCTTGGAGGTAGAGGAGGGGCAGGAGAGTGAAAGCTGCCACAGCACTTTGAAAACACAGTACGTGGTGTAAATGTCACATCATTACTTTCAGTGACTCTTTTCAAACTACAAGCAGCTGTGACAGCATGATTGTGTCTCATCTGAAACAGGGCATCCCTACCATCTGCTTCACCTCCATGTCCAGCATGGCCTTGGGGAGAGGGCAGGGGGAAAGTACCGCTTACCAGAGTCATGGGCATCACTTCTGACAATGCCTCCTCCTTCCACAGGAACAAGCTAGACTGACACCATGGGCACAGCAGGGCCAAGGACTGCTGCTGGCCTTGGGGTGTGAGGTGGCCTGTGGCAGGCTGGGTAGCAGGCAGGACATGGTTAAGGGAGTGCTGAGGGGAATGGCAGTATCTCTCATGACTCCTTTGGCTGCTCGCCAGGGAGCCATGTGACTCCTTGGTTAAAAGAGTCCTCTCAACCATGAGACACTTCCCCCCCTCCGTTGTACCTTTTCTTCTCTAAAGTTAAAAGAAAACAAAACGTACCCACAAAACTTTCCACATTAAAGTTATATTGTAGTCTGATGACTCAGGGTGAGAAATTCAAGGGGAATGAAGAGGAAGGGGACCATTTCTGAATCAGACCTGTTGTGCTGAGCCTTAAAGGAGAGGAGGATTTTGCTGGAGAGCAGCATTGCTATACAGCACAGTGAGCAAGGAGCAAAGGACGAGGCTTAAATCTATTCCCTACTGCTGTGGGCTACTGCTAACTGTGACGGAGTCCAAATCCAGCTGACTTTGATGTTATCAAAATGGCTAAGGGTGGCCATGCAAACAAGTATGGTTTCTTCTGATTACTAGCAAATTCCATTTTCTCCACTCCCATGGACTAGCTTTACAGTTTTTGGTTGTTTTTCTATTATTGGCAGTATCTGAGCACTGCCCATAATAATTAGACTTGCACATCCTTAGTAGACTTCCTGGAGTCTTTTGTTCTCCTTTCTCTGCCTCTGGGGAAGCTCTGCCCAGGGTAGGTGGTTCTGAGGGGAGGAATGAGGTCAGATTATTGTTGTTAGTGTCACTCTGGTTATGTTGTAAAAGATGTATCAAAGAGGAAGTTCTTGCACTATGACCCAAAGGTCATCAGAGCCTGGATTAGTCTAATCTCTGAAAGATTTTCCCTAGACAGATCCTTTTGACCGAGAGTAGCTTACCTCTGGACTCAGAGCTTTGTCTTGTGTTTTATGATCTTCGTTGTTCCAGAGGAGCTCAACCGCCCTGGCAGAGGTCTGTTTGGTCTGTCTTTTCTTGCTGGGCCATGATCCACTAATTTCTGTGTGAAGGTTAGGCTTCACACCTTGAACTGGAGATGAAAGAGAACAGGAGAGGTGAGGAGGACTTGCATGCAGAGACAATATCCTTAGCGTAACCACACCTGGACACATAAAATCTACTTTGAAGTGGGTGTGCTGTTTTCATGGTCAGAACACTTTGGGAGTCATAAAGCCTGTGTCTCACTTTGGCTTTGTCCTCTTTTGGGGCGCAAAAGGGCAAAACATTTTGAAATTGCCAGCCAAGTGGTTTTCCAGGCTCACCCATCTGTTTGGGTCTCTTGTGGGCTGCACTGAGGAGTTGCAAAAGCTGTGGCTGGTTCAGGGATGTCCATTCACCAGTAACTCACAGTGCAAGCTGTGCTGAGGGCGGGGGCAGTTCTGGACAGGATTTAGAAACAACCTTTGGACCCTGCAAACACAGATATGCTTCTGAGCAGGACCAAGGCATCATCTTGGTGTAAATGCTCATTTTTAAGGAATGTGCTCAAGATAAAAATGTGTGTCTGCCCCTGTGTGTTCCTCTCCCCACTCGAGCCAAGCAGTGTGCCAAAGCTAGTGCCTCAGCAACAAGACTTGGCAGGTGGCACCTGATGAGATAATCATGCCCCTGAGACATTAGGAGGCATGAGGTGCAGCCAGGTGCTCCTAATCTGTCCATGGGTGTGATTTTCTGTGGTAACCACACCTTCAAGTGTTGTCTTACTGCAATTAGGAAATTTGTTCAGTTTAGGTCAAGTACTTCTATTAGGGTGCTCTTCACATCTAACACGTGTTGGCATGGCAGGAGCATGTGGATGTCCGGGGTCACGCAATGCATGGCATTGAGTGATGTTCCTTCAACTAGCAGGGAGGAAAGGATCATACTTCTCACCACTTTGCTATCTGCTTATTTCTGAACTCAGACCTTCCCTTCATGAAGACCCACTAATCTGAGCACTAATTCAGGTGCATATAAATCCAAATGGAAGCTGTTCCCTGGATGTGATATTCCATTTGGACAGGGCCTGGAGAAACCTGGTCTAGTGGAAGGTTGCCTTCTCATGGCAGGGCAGTTGGAACTAGATAATCTTAAGGTCCTTTCCAGCCCTAACCATTCTGTGATTCTATGATTGTATTTCCTATGTGTCACCAACAAGGAACCTTTTAAGAGTTTCTTACTTTCACTTCCTGGGATTTCCATTTTGCAAGAAGTTCTTTAAAAGCCATAACATATGAGGGCCTTACTGCAGTAAACATCAAATGACAGTTCCTTCTTGTAGGTAGAAAATGCCTTGCTTTCAGGGGCTGGCTCGCATTTCAGTCTTACTACAGGTATGGGAGCTAGGTGTTAAATCAGTCTCATAGTGAAAAATACCAGGCAGACACCCACATTCCTACCTTCTTTATTAAAGACTTGATGTAATAAAGTCCAACAAACAATGAGGCGCTCTGGCTATCAGAGAGGTGAATAGGAGGGGGAGGCCTCCTGCTGCTTGCAGAATTTGTTCACCATGTCTCCACTTGGGCAGAGCTGTCATTGCTTGTCATGTCTGCTGCAATACTGTAAGAGGTATGAAATGAAAAATACAGAAGCGGCTTCAAGTACTGTCAAGGTCTTGGTGTGACTTTGGGGAAGCCTTTCCCACTTTTGTGCCATTGTTCCTCTTCCAGCGTGGCCTGCTTGGGCTGCAAGCAGGGGAAGATCTTTCTGTGTCTTCACACAGGGAAGCACATGCAACATCTCAGGAATTGGCCCATCACTCAGGCAGCCTAGATGCTGCCTCATTCAAAGTTTAAGTTTAAATTTTGGCTCCATCCAAACTTTGCCTGCATAACTGCAGGATTTAGCTTGCAGTATTTCAGTGGGATAGTGCTGTTTACTGGAAAGAGGGACTGGTGTATTTTACCTCTCTGAAAATGAAAAGCACTTTTGGTGCTAACAAAAGTCCTGCTTTCCTTCCTATTGCAGAAATATGTTTTTTGAGGTGTATCAGATCTTTGCTTACATGATAGTTGCCATTCTATACCTAATTAGAAATCAGCTTTAGCTCTCTGACAATAGCTGGCACGAGTCATATTTCACTCTAAGACATCTTGTGAGATAATTAAAGTGATGACTGACAACATAGCACAGCAAAAGGAATGTTTCTCAAAGTAGAACCACATTGCAGGCTGTAGTTGTACACATTTTGTTAAATGCAGCCCTGGTAGTAGTATAACTACTTTGACTTTAATGTATTCCCCAGAAGTTAATCTGGACCATTAGTTTTTGAAAACAAATCCGGAAGTTCTCTCAGTTTCTGACTCCTTTTTAAATTCATGTTTAAATGCATGGGCATGGATATACTGCTTATGAAGGGTGCCTGAATCACAGCCCTGGAAAATGAATTCCTCTCCTTACCCACAAAACCAGCGCAGCACAAGCAGAGGGTGTGTGAGCTTCCCCACCCCACCCCATCCTTGTGTCTCATCCATGACCTAGAGGGGCAGCCTCTAGCTAGGCACAAGCGGGTGGCTGTCTCTGTACTTATTTAATCCTTGGCCAACCTGCTAAGGCTGCCAATAAGGGTGCCAATTGTGGTGGTGGTTTCTGTGATGTGGATAGTTGTCCACTGGGAACTGGATTAAGACCATCAACTCATTTCAAATACTCTAGGCCACAAAGCATCTGCCAAACGGTAACCATTTTTCTGGTCACTACTGACTTGGGTCATGTTTGGATCAGCGATGAAAGGCTCCATATCCCAGCACCAATCCCCTGAGCCATAGAGTTTCCCAGAATAATTTTTTTAAAGAAGGAAAACGTTATTTATTGTCCTAGATTCTACTTTGATCTGCTGTACATATTGACCCTTTAAGGTGCATATTTTTCATTATCTGATTGCAGAGGGTTCAGATGCTGGAAAAGACTTTTGAAGATGGCAGGTGGCAGATCCATGTAGTGTGATCCAAAACAAGCTCCCAGAGACAGTGGTTACACACTCTGGCACCTCAGCTGGTGTTGTATTTGGATCTAAAACTAATCTTACACCTTCAAACGTACCACACAGTCCCTCAGCAGGGAAACTGCCATTAAACTGAAGAAGATCCCATTGCTTCCTTTGCTCTTGTTCTTTCAGAGATACCTAGACATCTGTGTCAGACCTGTAACATCGACCAGCTTTGCTGGTAACTCTCTCAGCAACTCATTATATTGTCAGTGGTCCCTGCTGAACCCACCATAAACTTTTGTGTATGCCCACTAGCAACCGCACATTGTTGTTGCGGGGTGAATTCTTTCACAGACGCTGCAAAACTGCAGGAGGCAGAGGCTAAGTCATTTGGCTCAAATCACACAGCCCAGCAGGGCAGAGAACTGGAGTGGAATTTTCCTGATCTCAGCCTAGCTCCCACATTATTAGCACACCTGAGAGTGGAGCTAGGGCCAGCTGAAATTCTTAGTTTAGTTGGCAATGAATAATACTACTTCCTGTGACAGTGTCTCTTGCCCAGAAGAGACCCAGTCTCAGAGAATGCCTGTGATGAGAAACACACTGTCAGCAGGCTGAGGAAATGTCTTTCTGTTTTTTCTTGGATAATACAAAGCTGTGCAATATTGCCATCAGCTCTCCTTTGAGCTGATGCAAATCCTAAGAAGTGACTGGATTTTTCTTACCTAGGGGTAATTTGCATTTACGCCAGCACAAAGGCACTACATTGCTTGCAATAGTTCCTCAGAATAGTGAGTCACCTACCTTGCTCTTTATTACATGTGGAAGTGAAGCATGCTGTGATATCAAAGGAGTGACTGTTAAGATGATAGAAAATTCTGAGCATTACAGCTATGGATGTTCAGAAACAACAGATAGAGTTAAAAATGATAGTAGTGAGCTGCTGGTATTGTGAGGCTGTGGTAGAATCTGCTTTCTATCACACAAGAAAAATGCCAGGGGCAACTTGCCAGTAGATACCTCCAGTGGTTTGTTGGTGTTAGACTGGGAAACATATATTTTGGATTTCCTTTTATTTTGTTTAAAATAATAATAAAAAAAATTTATTCACTGTATATTTCCACTGTGAAAAATTGTTTCTGTTAAGAGAAATAGAAGATGATCACAAAAGTAGGGAAAAATAGTGTTTGAAAGATGGTGTGAGGTCATATAGCTATGTATAGAAATCATAATTCTTTAATCCTTAAAAAATGAATGCATCACTAGAAAGCTCTCTTTTGTAAATATCTCTGCTTATTTGAAGCCCTTTTATGTGTAGTTTATCTTTCCAGAATAGAAGCTTCCCTTTCAATAGCAGATGAGGCTTAAATTCTAGAAAACACATGGAGAAATGTAAGTGTAGTGGCTTAAAAGAGCCTCCAGTTGCATGCATTTATTTAAGAAAACCAGGTCCCAGACATAGAAAACACAGGACATATACATTGCCTAGCACCCTTGTATGTTCCCCAAGTACACAGGAATTCCAACACATGCTTAACTCCTTCCTAAACTATGTTCTAAATTTGGTTTATAGCTCTCAGTTTTACTTTTTCACTAGAGAATCCATGAAAACCAAGCTGGAAATGTACAGTGTCAGAGTGTCAGTGAGATCTCAGCTTGGCATGTATGGCTTTGTATAAAGTAAGTCAGATTTTTCTTTTCAGCCTACTGGCTGTGTGCAAGGACCAAGCCTACTGTCTCAGGAGGTTAGAGATGAAAGGTAATGGAGAATGATGGGTAGCAAGGGCGAGAGAGACAGGGCAGGGCCTGTGTGTTGCCAGAGAGAAGGGGGTGGAAAACAATGGGACGGAGAGTGAGCAAACCAGGAAGAGAAAAAGTGAAGAAGCCCAGCAGCTGGAGGGAAGAAAGTGAAAAGAAAGGGAAACATGGAAAAAAGAGAGATGGAGCTGGGGAATGAAACAGGCCTTAGGGTGGTTGCCAGATATGGAGGCAGTTCTTCGGAGGTTCAGCATTTAGCTGAATCATCATTCAACCTGTCTTATTGGTCCAAGTCATGGCTCCATCACTTGAACAGAAATTTAATCACCTGGGAGCAGCTTTTTTGCATCTTAGCAAACTCAGCATGAGGACCACAGTGTGGGCAGGAGCATAGCTAGGAACCAGGAGACAAGCATGAAAAGAAAGCACGAACAGAGCAACTCGGGAGAGCTCAGCCCAGAGGCCCCCACTGCGCTGCTGAGGCTTATTTGTCCCCAGAAAGGATGTGACTGACCATTGCTGGTCAGGAAGAGAGACATCAAAGGGCAGAGCACAATGCATAGCTGGCTAGTTTCAGCTAGCAGAGGACAATCCTCATTTTGAGGAAGGGGGAGAGGTGCAGGAGAGGGAATGTAAAAGAGGTAAGAGACAAAGAGCAATTTACATCAATAACAGAATTTGGCTCTGGAAGAAGATTTTCTGCATGGCTGCTCCCCATAAATTGTGCTTAGTTCTACAGCTGCAGGATTTTGGGGTGTCTGATGAAGGTCTTTAACCCCTAAAGACAATTTTACTATTTAACTACCATCCATGACCTACCAGCCTTAAATGAGTGCAATTTTAAGTTTAGAGATTTGGAAATGCTGTAATACCAAAGATTAGAAAGGACATGAATTAAAGTCCCTGTTTACAGGATTTAATCTGTAAATATTGGGGCAAATGTACTCTTTCACCTGAGAGTCCCCGAATGGAAGGCCTAACTGCAATACATAATACTACAATTCTTCAGTCACAGCAGATGCTGTGTAACACTGGTGTGAGGCTGAACTGGGACAGTCATTACTGAACGGATGCTCAGCTTTTCCTTCCTGTAGAGCATGAATTCATTTCAAAACCCAAGTTTTCAGGGGCTATAGCATTGTTTGTGTGCAACCAAACCATGAAGGATTTTCTTCTCAAATTAAATTCAGCTCTTTTCTTCCAAACTTTAGAGCTATCTCTTTATATCAGCTGACTAGGATCCAGTTTTTAAAATATATATAGGAGCTATTGCTTGGCACAGAATAGAGTAATTGTTTTTTATAGCATCCCTGCGCTACCATGGTCTAGTTTATTACTTTGTAAACTATTTTTGGGATATATCTTTGTTTATATAAAACCAGGTCCAGGTACCATGCATATTTTACATCTTTTCTGTTGTTTTCTTCATGGACATAAATGTGTATAAAGGGTTTACAAGATTCAGAAATACTCTGGAGAAGGTCCTTCATGACTGACTATGAGTGGTTTGGGGATCTTCTTTTTAACTTTGTTCAGAGTTCTTTTTCCAAAGTTGCACACAGTTTTACCTGAAATTGGTGCCTGATATACGCACACATGATTACAATCTATGTCTCACAAGCCTAATTCTCAAAGTTTCACTCAGCAATTTTCACTAAAGACCAGACAAATGTTAATTCAGGCTGGCTATTTTATCTTATCCTTCTGAGGAGCTCAAATTAAACTCCCTGAGATGAACAGAGCAAGACTGTAATTTGAAGTAAAGTATTTAATCAAATCTAATCTCAGTGTAGTTGTGCCGGTTTCAGACTTACAATCATAGAACCGTATTTTTCTTTTTCTCCCACACCTCTATTCCCTCTATTATTGTTTCTAAAATAAAATGATTAAGGAAAGAGATAACTGCTAGAGAAACACATGAAACTGAAAGGAGTCTCAGGAGCCACTCATGGTTCCCATTGGAGGATTCTGCTCTTTGGAATAAACCTCAAGTCAGCCATTTTTACCTGAGATGTGAACCCCAAAACACGCTTCCCAAGGACCAGGAAATATCTGGCAAATACCTGGAGAGAGATTTGCTCACATGTTCAGCAACGCATCCTGGTACACACGTGTAGTCACCCAGGCAGAAGAGCAAATGCTAGCTCCAATCCTTCCAAGTTGAGAACACATATCTGGGCAAACATAGGTTATTATAGCTCTGGACAGCAAACCACAAAGGCATTCAAAGAATCACCACCACAACATTTACAGAATATTATTACAACTGTCACCAGCAGTTCTGTCTGAAATCTGAAAATTGCAAAGGACAAAATTTAACTACTGAGGAGCAGGGAATTCTCAAAATTTGTCTGGCAGTATGCTGGCATGTTTCAGACCAGATGGAGAAATGCTGGACTTTCCTGCTAACCATCCCACACAGCACAGGGGAAAAACTAGTATCGGAACAATGCTTATCTACATGTCTTTGTTTAAGATCAGTATTGCACTACCTCTGAGCTGGACTGTCTTCAAGGACTAACTCAAACACTGTTTTTTATTGAACTCTCACTAGAGCTGTGACTTTGGAAATCATAAGATAGAAAGAAAATGGAGCTGTGTTCAACTTGCTTATACCTGCATCACCTGCACTAGCAAAATATGTCACAGTAACACTGCAGTTAAATTATACCTCTGAGTTCACCTAAGACATCTGGTTGGGCATGACCTTTCTCCATGCCTCCTTGATGCAAGAGGTTGTCAGAAGAGAAGTAGAGATTTGGATATAAGGATCTGGCTGTTGGCACTTCCAGAGCTTGGGAAGCTTCCACAGGAAGGGTTTTGGTGGCTTGAACCCTTGGGATATCTTCTAGATCTTCCTTCTTCTAGGAAAGGTGCTGAGCTTGAATTCCTTCTTTAAGTCCCACATCCAACAGTGGCTTCAAGTAACCTTTATCCATGCTGCAACCCTTTTAGCTGCTACTTGAGCAAAAAGTTATTTACAAGCACATTGCCTCAAAGGTTCTGGTTACGCTACTAGGAGTGAAACTCTTAAGCACACTAACTGCCATTTTTACCAGATTTTGGGAAAAGCAGTTTTGTAGCATGAACTCTGCAGCTCACAGTTTTCTCAGAGTTCTAGTTTCAGGCTCCTTGCAAACTGAGTGGAACAGCAAGGTTACAGTAGGTTGTATGTTGAAGGGCTAATGAACTAGTGAAGAAATTACTCAGGATCAAAGTGGTGCTGCAGCTTCCAAATAGCTAACAAGGACATGTTAATGTCATTGCCACCAATTACTCTGTATGAAAGCCTGCTAATATATGTGCAAAATGTTGCTGTGTGTGTGTAAACTTTTGCCAGCAAAGCACTGTTGCCTCTATCATTGTATGTTCAAGGATGTTTTCCTGGACACCTGCACATGGCACAAACAGATGCTGTGGGTGCTCTCCAATGCTGGGATGTGATTGCAGCCAGACAGTGCTCTGAGTGATGCTGGCAGTGCCTTCCTTTTGTGTTCTTGTGTGATGCCCTGTATGGAAAAAAGATTTACCCTAGAAATACCTGAGAGAGTTATGAAACATATTATTTTTACTACTGGTCATGCCCATTTCCATCTAAATCCACATGTTTTTAATACTGAGTGCTCAGGGACTTGTCTGTAATACAGTATACACATTGTGGAGTGGTGAAAGTGTCCAGCTGTGCAAAATTCCTTCAGCTGGCTCTGAGCTAATGACGTGTCAGTTGGTATAGATATGGAAACTGAAGTTCAGCATCATGTCCTCTCATTTTGGTTCCAATGCTGGATGGGATATTTGGCTATCTAGCATAGTAATTTATAACCAGAAGAAAATGCAGTTGTATTTTTGTAGGTGTGAAAAGTCTCCTAACCTACAGTCCACAGGGCGAAGGGGATCGTGTCATTACAGGAGTGTTTTTTAGGCAACCTAACACAACTACCTACAGAAAAGTGTGGATTGCCCCAGAGTCAATAAGTATGATTGTGTAAGGCCCAGAAATGGACAGAAGACAATTCCTAGCTCCTCAGTGGTACAGCACAATCCTTTCCAGCAGTAATGACTTATAAGACATTACACATGAAGCCTGTCAATCATCCAAAGCTGACTGCTGCACCTCTGACGTAGGAAATACCAATTGTGGGGAAATATGTTTATTTATGTACTAGTGGTTTTATAACTGCTGCTTAGGTTTGCAGCTTCAGAAGTAGCTCCAGCAAGCCCGGGTTAATGGACTGAGAGGAAGAGAGGTGCAGGATAAGTAATGTAGGAGGCATTTCCGCAGCCGAGCAGCTGATATCACCACAATGTAAGTGATATCGATGTATGTGCTGAACAAAGCAATCTATTGTATTGGGTTCCCGCCTAGCGCAGTTCAGCAAGAGGCTGACGTTTTGTGGCCTAATCTCACCAAAGTACTTAAGACTGGGAGTATCCCACTGGCTCTGGTTCGAACACAGTGGGAACATATGTGTGTTTAAAACTTTCCACATGCTCTTAAAAGCATATCTAAAGCCCATGCCTGGTGTACTCAATGGGATGAACACCAAAAGGCTGAGTGTCATCAGCAGGCACTGGTGACGTGTGTGCTTCGGTCACAGCATGCTCCCTTGGGTGGGCAGTTGCTTCACCAGACTGTTTTCAGTTACATATTTTTCCTGACCAAGGTTGTTTAGTTTGTCTCTTTGCTCTCAGAGAGACCTTTGCTTGGACAGTTTGAGTCACTTTTTAAGAGCTGTCTTTAATGCAGGAGCTCAAGCCGATTTGGGAAATCAGCCTGCAATCATCAAAATCAACAAATCTGCATATTGAACACGCTGAATGTGTAACATCACGTAGATACCTAAAGAAGATATGAGCTCTTGAGGAAATCAGACTGCTCCTGTGCTGGAAATCTGGCTTTCAATTCTTTGGAAAGTCTGGGTGCTGGACAGATTCACTTTTAGTTACGTGTCTCTGCTGTCACCCCGAGCACTTTTAAAATCTGAGTGAAAACGTATCTTCTTCCCTGAAAGCCTGGAGAGCATTCATTCATTCACTCACCTGTGTGTGCTATTGTCCATACATCCAGCTGATGACGTAAACATCCCCTAGCTATACATATAACACTGGGTCCCCTCCCAGTACCTCTTCTCACAGAGCTGTACCTCCAGCTCCCTCACCATCCTGTACGCCGAGATGTGTCATGACCCTTTACTTTTGGTTTCTCCAGCTCTGCTCCAGGGACGGTCACTCCTCCCCCAGCATTGTCCTTTCCCATTGCCATTCTAACATTTGCTATTCATTTATTTTTAAGCTGGACCTCTGGTCTACAGCTGCCCATACAAAGTAGCTTCTAGCAGGGCCAATCACCAGCACCAGTGGAGTTCATCCTCTATCACTATCTCCTGGTCTAGCAGGGAAGGAAAAGTAAAAGCATGTGCGCAGGGAAGGAAAAGTAAAAGCATGTGCACAGGCAAGGTCCTGTGCAGGACAACAACACTAAGGCAACAATAATGAGCTCTGATACTGACCCTAGTTTCCTATACACATATTACCACTGAGGACAGTCCCTTCTTTGGAATCCCCAGAGACTCTTGTAGACTTAAAAGGATTTTGGCTCAGGCCACCTTCATCTGATACAGTCATTTGCTTTAATGGGATAAATTAAATTACTTCAATTCCCTCCCAGACTGAGAAACAGCTGATTGAAGGTGAGGGTGTGGATGTTGCAGAGGGAGGACGAAAGAGGGACTAGTCTTCTTTGAAAGTAAATAAATGCTACCACTTCTGCTAATTGCATAAAAGTCAAAAGCTAAGACATAAATGATAGTGCAAGTCTGAGATTACTTGACAGCTCTGTTATTCAAATGCAGAATGCTGTATGAAGCAGGTACAGAAGAGCTTAGTATTAGAAAAAGCTCTTATCTTCACTTGTTAAACCACTTGTGTTACAACAAATCATCCCCAACCTAACAAAGACCAGTGCACCAAAAGAAGCATTAAAAACTATAGATACTAGAAACTGTAACAGTAGACCCAAACGTCCCCTGGTCTTTGGAGAACTGACACCTCAACCCAGTCGTATTTCAGACCTCTTTCTCATGAAACATCTGAAATCTACCTATCTGTATATACCTGTGAACATGCAAAGTGCTCTTTTTGATGTGAGAACTGACTTTCTAGTCCAATTAACCTAGTGAAAAATTCCTGCTCTTTTCAATAGGCTTTGGATCAACCTGAGATGTGGCTGATAATGCACATCGAGCACTAACGTGTGACCCAGAAGGATGGCAGATATTGCATCTTCTGCTTGCATTTTGTAGTTCCTATTAAAGCCAAGGCATACCAGAGTGCCTCCTCAGAGATTACTTGCTGTGGAATGGCAGAAAATTGGCCTCAGTGATAATATCCAGAGTTGTTTTCAAAGTCAACTGGAATACATATTTGTGTGTAGGATTTTTCCTTTGAAAAATTCAATATGCGGAAACCGCATTTGCTCCATGATAAGAGGTAAACAAAGAGAAGAACAAAAGGAGCTGTGAAAAGCAGCAGCATGTTGCAATCCACTTGAATGTTTATCTGCAGCAACATGCAGAGGTAGATTCATGCAACCAAATTTAGGCAATGAGGACAGACTTTCAAGTTAGGAGTCTGGTCTCCCTGGGTGCCTCCTATAGTTAATGGAGAAACAAGCAGGTCCATGGGGTAATTCAATCCACCTCCTTTCTGAATCATCCTGGGAGGTGTCTGGCTCTTTTCTTGGTGGTAGAGGGAACCTGGAGAGCCTGGTTGCCTAATGCAGGCACCTCTGGCAGCACTGTGAATGACACAGAAAGTGGGCGCCAGTGAAGAAGGCTACCAAACATCTTTGTTTAATTCCCTTTAAAATGAATTAGACCTAGTCTGGCTGCATGAATCACAGAATGGTTTGGGTTGGAAGGGACCTTAAAGCTCATCTAATTCCAACCCTCTGCCATGGGAAGGGACACCTTCCTCTAGACCAGGTTGCTTCAAGCCCTGTCCAAACTGGCCTTGAACACTGCTAGGGATGAGGCAGCCAGAGCTTCTCTAGGCAACTGGGGCCAGTGCCTTACCACCCTTATAGTGAAGAATTTCTTCCTAATGTCTAATCTAAGTCTCTCCTCTGTCATTTTAAAGCCATTCCCCCTTGTCTTGTCACTACATGCCCGTGTAAAAAGTCCCTCCCCAAATTTCTTGTAGGCCCTTTAGGTACTTGAACACTGTTATAAGGTCTCCCTGAAGCCTTCTCTTCTCCAGGACGAACAAGCCCAACTCCCTCAGCCTGTCTCCATAGGAGAGGTGCTCCAGCCCCCTGATCATCTTTGTAGCCCTCCTCTGGACTGGCTCAAGCAGATACACAACCCTCTTCTGTTTGTGGCCCAAGAGATGTACACAAGACTGGAGGTGGGGACTCATGAGAGTGGAACAGAGGGGGAGAATCACCTCCCTTGACCTGCTGGTTATGCTCCTTTTGATGCAGCCCAGCATACTGAGGTGCAAGAGATTTAGAAGGGAGCAAATGGGATACTAAAGAGGCAGGGGACCAAACTCTGCTCTGTGCCCTTGATAACATGATATGCATGGATCCCAAGCAGTGTAAAGGAAAATGAAGCACTGTCAGTCTTTGTACTCTATGGACTTTCAGATTGATGAATTGGAGATGTGAAAGTCCCTCATAAATTAAAATAGTCCTGGGGTGCTGCAGCAGTAGCATCCTTAAGGCTGTTGGACCAAGTAGGGTGATAGCAACATTTTGTAGAAGGTGGGATAGTGAAGGTTTATACCAACCCACTGCTTTCAAGAAACAAAACAAACTTCTTAGCCTTTGTTATGGGTTATCAGTGCCACGGTCAATGTACGTGTAGGGAGCAGGCAGAGTAAACCTGTTTTAATTCAGGAAAGGGGCTCAGCAGCAGTTTGGGGAGAGGCAGCACAATTTCTAGAGCTGCTGAAGTGTTCTTGGGACTTCCAGGCAGAGAGGGTGAGTCACAGGGAGGGACAAAGAAAGAGAAGCGAGCTCAGATCTGGGAAGGTAGAGAGTGTGGGTGGAAGGTGAATACCATGAAAGAGCAGAGGGCTGCTTTGTGAGTCAATTGAATCCTATAGACACTAATATTTATCATAAATACCAAAGAGGCTTTAGCAACCACAAACTCTCAGAAAGTAGTAAATGAAAACTTCTTCCTGCGGTTAGAAGGACCAGAGAAGACGTGAGCAGAGGAAAAAGAGATAACAAGACTGCTAACGCAAGGAAAGGGGTATTAGGGAGCATGACATAATGGAATAAGGATTAGCAGCAATTATGTGGCATGGACAATGAGATCAGATGATTAGCTTCTCCAGAAAGATGATGTGTTGTTTTTCCCAGTAATCTCTTACTAAAAGGGTGCTAGAATGCATGAACAATACAAGAAAACCCTGTCTTATTTTAGTGGCTTTTCTTTCCATAACTCCATGAGTTTTGGCCATAAAGCACTGTAAGATATGCTTTGGTTTTTTTTAAGTGCTACTTCATTTCAGTTTTATGTGTCTTGCTTGCTTTGATTTTCAGATGGCAATAAATGCAAGGCTTGCAATGTTTGCAGAAGTATTTTTAACTCTGAAAGTTCTTTTGGGGAGCACACTCAATGTGGAGACCATCATTTGATCCTTTAAATTCGCAACAAGATCTTTAAGAAGGGCCTGACCTGTGGGGTGCAATAGCCTATCAATGATTAATTTCTCTTCTTTCTTCAGAGAATGCACTGGAAGGTGAGGGAAATGATAAGCATTCTAGCAATTTTCGTACATAGCTTTTTTTGATTTTAATAACAAAACGGACATTGTGAAAAAAAAAAAAAAGAAATGCATCTTTGAAGGTAAGGCAGCAGTATGACGCCCAGGAGAATACAGATATTTTGCTCTGGCCTTTTAGAACGATATAAAATAAAGCCTAAAATTTGGGCATTCCCAATATACAATCGTAGAAAATCACAGAATGGTTAGGGCTGGAAAGGACCTTGAGATCATCTAGTTCCAACCCCCTGCCATGGGCAGGGACATCTCACATTAGACAATGTTGCCCAAGACTTTGTCCAACCTAGCCTTGAACTCTCTATGTGAAGTGATATTCTCCACCTCACCCCCCTTTTTCCAAAGGACAGATAACAGTGAATTTCAAATATAATTGTCAATGCTGGACTCTAAACCTTCTCATGTGATTCCTGAGATTAAGTAGAGCACTACTGAGAATAGATGTAAGGGCAACAAATGGCCACAGCTGATATAAGTTAGGACAATACATACAAGCCAAAGCAGGGAAGGGAGATTTTTTATCTGAAATTATAAGAGGGATCATTATGCATTTAGTTTGGTGTCTAGACTTTTCTGTGACTGCCTCACTAATTTCAGACAAGACAGTTCAGAAGACTTTTCGAGATCTTATTGAAAGGGATACTGCCCTGACCTAAGCGACTGTTTCTCTCATAATATCTAGAGTGCTCTTGAACAGGAATTTGCAACTCACGTCAGAGTTGTGTCCGAATTTGCCATTTGATAGCTCCAAGTTTGGGTTAAAATTTCACTTTAGAAGTTATTTCTTTTTTTTTCCTGGGAACTGCCTATGGATCCTGAATGTGGCATCGGCCTAAGCGTGCGTTGGTGTGTGATCTTCAATTCGCGGTCACATTTTGCTACAGGATCCCTGCCTCAGGAGTGCATGCATGCTCTGGGACATTTATTTCAAGTGACTTTAGGTTGGTCAGCTATCCTCCAGGGCTGTGAGAGTCTGTGGGGGAGTGGGAGGAGCCTTAGGTCAAGTGTTTGAGCATTGCTGTTGGGACTGTCTTCTGCTCTTTCCCTGGCCCAACTGCCTGTGTGTTACTAGATGAGTAATTTAAACTTTCTTCTCTCCCCCACAACCCTTACAGTTAATAGTAGCAGCTCCTTGTATCTGATTGCTTGATTCAGGTTCCAGGATGTGACTTGCTGTGTTTCAGACAAAGAAAAACTATTTTGAAGGCTGGTGTCCTAAGAATTGTCCAACTGAATTCATTTGATCAGTGAATACTTCATAGCTAAATCCTGCTAAATTTCTAAGGTGGGAAGAATCATGCCTCCTCTCCTTAAAGGGATATTATGAAACGATTTTTCTATCATTCTCTCGCACATTGCGTTGATCAGCACTCAGTAAAAGCCAAAGTCAAGCCCAGAATTCATCAGTAAAATAGAGTTTGAAACAGTAATAAAGCCTGAGGTGGGCATAGCAAACAAGGAGAAAGCAAGACTGAGTAATTCTACATCAAGAGAATGCATCCACCCTGTGCACCAAGTGGATGGGCCTATGGAAAAAAAGGTTGTGTTGCCATTGAACTGCAGGCTGTATCACTGTGCACGCACAGAAGATAGATGAATTAAAGTTTTACTGTCAGTTTTCATTCTGGCATTTCCTAACTTAACGTGTGTTTGACTTTATGACCTTAAAATGTTTGTGTAGAGTCACTTTCTATCAGTTAATATTATATATACTTACAGTGGTCTAAACGGAGAGACTGATAGAATGAACTAGGATATGAAACCCTGATGCAAGTTGTCTCATTTATTTATTTATTTATCTATCTTATTTTAGGGAACAGTTCTTTCCATATTTGATTTGCTGAGGCTTCCTCTATGACATATTATAATACATTGTCTCACTTACATTTATATTAGGAAGTTAATTGAAGCTTGTTAAATCCTAAAATTTAACAGTTTGGGATTTTAGAGGCATTGCCCAAATTCATCCGTCTTATTACGCTAATGACTAATGACTAAGTGGTATTTAGCTTATTGCACACCTTTCATTTTGGAAGGTTAATCCTGCTAGCCTTACTCACAATGAAGAGATACACTGACTTGGCTTATTACACTGGACTCCTTTGTGTCGATAACTCAGTAAACAAAGAGATATATTTGGATGCCTTTGCAGGGAAAAAAAACCCCTACTTTCTGCTTGCCAAAGAAACAGAAGCATTCACAGGGCAAATTAAAACTTTGCCACAAAGCTTATGGAAAACTGCTTAGCGATAATTTCACAGGGCAGTTTGCTGAGTGCTGCAGCCTGCTTATAAGCTCTTGGCTATATCCACTCTAACTCTTGAATTCTAGGTCTTATTAAAACAAGGTGTATTTTTAGATAAAGACATTAGAACACACTGTGATTTCTACAGCTGATTACACTTTGCAAGAGAAGGAAAGCAAGGTGAATGGCTGGGTGTGTGTAAGCATAAGTATGTGTGTATGTGTGCATGTGTGTGCAGGTACCTGCAACAAAGGTGGAGTTAACTATTATTTGAAAGAAAAAATATCAATCCTGGTGATTTGTGGTTTGGCTTTGGTTTTGTCTTATGTTTTATTTTTAAGAAAAAAAGACAACTTGTAAATGTGCAGCCTGCAAAGCAGGTGTCTGCATTAGACCAGGGTAAATGAAGGGTGGTAGTAAATGCAGGGTATCATGGAATACATCTGAACAAAAGAGTGGCATGACCTGAGCTTGACCAAAGCTGTTAGTTGGAAGACATAATCATATAGTGGCCGCTGGGGGCTTGAGAGGAAAATGGATGTTGTGACTTGTCAGCAGCTCCCCCATGGGTCCCACCAGGTCACTTCTGTAACTTTCAGCAATTACACAGCTGTTTCTGTCATTAGCTCCAAGGCCAAGTGGCAGGCCAGGAAAGGTGTCCCTCTGAGAGGCCCTTAGGTTGTGGCTGAACTTATAGAGTTTGGGATTTTAGAGGCATTGCCCAGATTCATCCCTAGTTCATCGCTCCTAGCGAGTGTACTACTCCCTGTAGTACCCTTCAGCATTTGAACAGTCAAAGAGAGTAGGCAGCTGGGCAGAACATAAGCCACAAGAAACAATGGATTAAATTTACTATCTCACCATTTAATCACCCTGAGGAAAAGCACTGAGAATTTTTAGTGAAGAAGGAAAAGACAACTATGTCTTAAGAAGCTACTGTCAGAGACAAATGGCAGAACTAATTTAATACTGCAGAGGCTTCAGTTTTCTTTTTGGCTGTCATTTGCTCTTCTGTGACAAACATTACTGTCTGAATCAATGACTGGAAGCTCAAAACAGAATCACTCAGATTTGTGACAACAAATGTTGCAGCAGGAGTCACTAGAGCAAACCACTAACGGGAGTGATGGGCTGTTCAGCTTGTGAAGTGTTCATGTAAAGCCTGGATCCTTTCTGGCATGTACTTTAGTTCTGGGTTTCTCAGATGAGAAATATGTGATTTCTTTGGGGGTCAAAAGAGGATTTGGGTGATGCTACAAAATTTTAGATGGCAGCATGCAGCCATTCGGTTCTTCCAAGGGGAAGGAATGAGAGGCAGTGCAGATATGGGTGTCCTATGACTGACTAGCTAAGGCACAGTGGTGTGGCTTTGGTTTATTGGTAGGAGCTCAGCTTCTCCACATCAAAGGGAATGTGCAGCGAGCAAGGAAGGAAAGGAAGGTGAAGCAGAAGTGTGTTACTGCCAAGTGAGGAGCCAACATAGTAAGCATTTATAAATTCACAGAACTTCTACTGTATTTATACTTGGGCTACATCTATGATAAGAATTTGAGATATAATATATTCTGTATATCCTTGTTTTTAGCAGAAGATAATTGATGCACAAACTAACACTGAAATCTTAGGCATGTAACTAACATGTTGGTTAATGTTAGCCTGTTTAACATAGCTGAATTTGAAAATGGTCTATAAGATGGTACTGCTGAGATACCTAAAGGGGACATTCAATATTTGCCATACCTACACTCATTTACCTTCTCTAGAGTTGTAAAACACTGGCATGTATTTGACAAAAGTGGAGTGGATGGCTTGTTTTAGAATTACTACTTTTGCAACAACATCAGCTCAAGCTAGGAAAAAACCCTGTGTCAAAAACCAAAACAAAATCCCAGCCCAACGTCTTTCTTCCATAAAATGAGAAAAAACAACTACTGAAAAACCAATCAGGATCATTTAAAAGAGCTTGAAAAGGATAATTTGGATGGCAGAGGAAAGCACTAGAAATGATAGTACTCTTTAATTTTTTAGTGCCTCCCTTCTTTGCTCTCAGCTTGTTTGCTACTGGTGGCACCTATGTGGGAGTCAGTTGGTATGTGGTTCTCATTATTTTCTTTAACTAAATTAATGCCTAGCACTGAGTCTGTACCATGGAAGAGATTACAAGAATGGGCAAGTCACTGTCCTGGCCCACATACCATCTAGGAAGGTAAAAGAGATGAATGCAAGGAAGCAAGAAAGAAACACAAGGCAATGAAGTAGCTTGCCTAAATGAACAGAGCAAATCAGAGCCAAGACTAGGACCAGATTTTATTATTTTGATTGAGTATCTGAGCCACTGGACAAGTGGCTCTCCACTTCTTGTATGTGGACCTCCTAGAAGAATACCTGAGCAAGGATAGCAAGTGTAGGCTGCTTTTCAGGACCAGGGGATTTGATATCCTGCACTTATTTGATGCATCCCTCACATAACCTGACTCAGGTTGTGAACATGGAAGTGAGCTGATACTCTTAATGGGAACAGATCAGTGTGATACCAGAGTCTGGTTGCTCGACTTAGTATAAGTGTGTGACTCCAGAGGACAATCTCTCAGATTTCCGTTTCAAATCCTAAACATATGGGATGATCTGGTTTATTATTTCCCTAGTTTGACATTGTAGTGCTAAGGTCTCTCATACAGAAAGACAATATGAATGTAAAAGTGGTAAAGTATTGCACTAAGTATATGCCAGGGAGGCTTCCCATGTCATTTAGAAGCTGTAAGCCTCTAAAATGTGGAGGATACTGAGGCAGACAGCTAATACCAGCAAAACTTAATCTAGTGTGCAGCAGCTGCTTGGTTTTGATCCTACTTAAAGATGTACATTTATTGGAAACCATAGCTAACAATTTTCTACAAACTCCCATGTGGAGTTTTGGTCCTCTCCTCTTACATTGTACTATTATAGCTGGAATCACTCAACCCCGAAAGGAAACAAGTAATTCTACAAGTTTCAATAAGCACTGAGGAGCTGAGTAAGAGTTTGCTAGGTACTATCATGCTAGACACTGCATCTGAAAAAGTTAAAATTATATGAAGGCATTTAAGTTATTCTTCAGCTTTTCCATTCAAGTTCATGAAAAGCTTTGTGAAGCAGAAGATGTTTTGGTTTAATTGCTACATTCAAATTCAAAACATTGCATAGTTTTGTGCCTCAGTATTCACATTTCTCATCTATTGCTGTTCTAGGATTTTTTAATACCTGATTTTTTAAGACTGTAGGTTTTTATTCATTTCATATAGGACAGGTTTGAAAATTATTTGGTTTGCCTGTGCAGTGTCTCACCATGCTCAGAGGAAGGCTCAGAAGGCGTTGGATCCCACCAACAGTTGATGCTAGTTAAGAAAAAGTAATGGAAAATAGCGCGTTGAAAAAGATAAGTGTGGAGTTGCTGCAGCAACAATTAATTATTTGATAAGCTTGCTGCACAGAAATCACAGGTCTTTGATTCCTGGCTGCAGTAACTCACAAGATCTTCACAGGGACTTACTTCTTCATGTTTTCTTTTTAGTCATCTATACCAGCATCAGGTTACAATTTGTCTGCTTTCTATACAACCTTCCTTCTGATTTAGCGCAGTCCAGGACAGCTGTAAGCTTGCAAGTCAACAACTTGTAATCAAACACAACGATCTCAGCCACCAGGAAGACAGTCTGTCAATAAGACAAAAATAAAGGTACCCAATAGTTTACCATGCTTTGGAGCAAGCAATATTTAAGTCCGCGCCTTGTAGCTTGAAGTAACAACAGTCTGAAAATATTAGCTTACTTTTGTGTGAGTTCACAGAATTAAGTGTGGGTGATATTTGTACAATTTACTGTATTTTGTGCAGAATTTGAAGCTCATGATGACACAAGGACATTGCAAAGAATCAGTGACCAGGGAGACAAATTGCTGTAGATAAATATAATCAGCTTTTTATTTTCGAACCATTGATGCTGATCATGATGAAACTAGTAGTTTTGATTGACATGAGTTGGACCAGCCTTGGCATAATTTCCAGCAGCCCAGAACACCGCAGCTGCCATTATCTGCCATTGCCTCATTGACAATATTTACACAGAATTCAAAGAGTTAATGGTTATAGAAAAGGAACTACCTTTTCACCCTGAGAGAGGATTTTTTGTTTCAGCACTGAATACTGTGGTCATTGAGTGTGCACAAGGAAATATGAGAGGGAGAACATAAATTTCTAGAAACTTCCCAAAAGAAATGTGCTAGTGTTGCTTTTCCTCTCATTCTCACATTAAAAAAATACACAAACTATATCTTGGAAGGGTGGGATGAGAACCTCTTCTGTAACTGGTAAAAAACCATCAGGCAAACATCCACTATATATAATATATAATTATAGCTTTTATTTTTTATTGTGTCTATGTAGAATTTTATTTTCCTTTGTGATCCCTGTATTTGCCATGCTGAGTCACTTAAGGTCAAGTAGCTCAATTGTCTCTGCCATACTGCGCACCGTTTTTGGGGTCACTGTTGCTACTGCAGCTGTTGGTGTCACCAGACACTGCTTAGCTTGGGTACCAGCATCAGCCCAGTGTGATGCCTCGCGTGAACTAGAAGCCTTAGGAAGCACAGCTTCTTCAGACCAGACTGCTTTCTCTTCTGGCCCTCTTTACATTGCTCAGTCTCTTGCATAGATCTTCTCATGCTCCTGTCACAGCTGTGACCACATTATGGACGTAGGTGACACTCTAGCAATAGAGGGCAGTGGGTTTGGTCTATGAAATCTCTTTCTCCCAAGACTTCCAATTTTATCTGCTTTTTCCTATCTTATTCCTGGAAATTACTAGTATTTCAGGCAGGTCTTGCTGTAGATTTTGGTCAGTAAAAGTGACTTTAGTAGGCTGCTGTGTGTTAGGACTTCATACCAGAAGCTATTTTATTTCTCTTTTGGGCTAACATTTTTCCTTCTGAGTGACTGATTTTTGTCACAGGAAACATTTCTATTTTTTTTTATGAGCTTTTCTCTGTGTTAGAGTTTTAAGAAGTGATATTGTGTATGGATGGGTGACGGAGGATACCCTGTGCTGAGCATTTGGCAGAACTGAGAATAATCCCTTCATCAAGAAACTGATGTCAATGTTCATGTCTCTCAGTGAAGTAGCGCAGGGGTAGTTTTAAGCTTCATAATGAAATTGGCTAGGGAACTGATAATGATATTTATGGTTAAAAAATGGTCTATGGTATAAAAATCATTATAATGTCAAACTTTCTGATGTAAGTCTCCAGTTCTGTGAATCACATTTTCCTCTATTAGCAAACCGAAGAAGATCACCCTCTTCTGTGCAGTGTGGATTCGTTCATTGCCATTATTAGAAAGCCCTAATTTAAGTTCAAAAACAGTAAGCCTGTTTTATGTCTTGCTCTTACGCCACCCGCAATGCCTCTGATAGGTTATGGCCAAAATCCATCCTGGCTACATTTCAGTTTTCCAGTCAGAGAACATCCTAACAAAAACACAGAATCATACACCTTTTCTTTCTGTGTTAAAGACACATCCACCTACACTTTGTATCTGTTGTATGTAACTGAATCATGAATGTATGATATTTCTGACCCTTCTGAAGGAGTTCTAAAAAAGTTGCAGGCCTCTGAAATGTTTGCTCAATTTTACATCTATGGGATTGTTCCACTGCAATATAGAGTTAAATGCCAAACCATGTCTAAATTCCTAGGCAGAGTAATGCAATTCTGAATTGGAAAATATCAGCCATTTAGCAGGAAACTATCAAATTTACTCAAGTAATCAGCAGGTCTCTTGTCCCCAGATTTACCAGAAATAAGCTACGATTGCTGCTGTTCAGACCAAATGCAGAAAAACTGTTTAAAAAGAAAAAGGATACTACAATATATAGAATCATAGAATCATAGAATAGTTAGGGTTGGAAAGGACCTTAAGATCATCTAGTTCCAACCCCCCTGCCATCAGCAGGGACACCTCCCTCTAAACCATGCCACCCAAGGCTCTGCCCAACCCGGCCTTGAACACAGCCAGCAATGGAGCATTCACAACTTCCCTGGGCACCCTATTCCAGTGCCTCACCACCCTCACAGTAAAGAATTTCTTCCTCATATCCAGTCTAAACTTCCCCTGTTTAAGTTTGAACCTGTTACCCCTTGTCCTCTCACTACAGTCCCTCATGAAGAGTCCCTGTGGTTAATACTTAGAGGAATTTTACAGACACAAGCATAATTATCTCATTTTCCATCAGTTCTCTGACTCAAAAAAATGCCAGAGGACTTTTAACACCACAAGAGATCAAGCCCGCTGTTTCATCTCTGGGAGGCAGCATCAAACTGAAGGACATGTGTCACCATGTATCACCATCTATTTTCATTGTGAAGTAGGCATTTGATATTTCCAGAGGAACTGGATTTTGGGCTAGCATGAGATTGCATTGTTTTGTTCTATAACAAAGACTTGCTAGCTTTTGGAACTTGATTTGTGGTGTTTGGATTGTATTATCAGGATCTTGCAACATATGGGTTAGTTATCAGATTCTTCATGAAGTTATAGTTTTCCAAACACTAAACAAAAAATGGGTAATTTTCTTACTCTTGTATTGCTGTATGACAGAAAGAATGCTGTGGATTTTTTTTTCCTGGGGACAGGAAGTTTTGAAGCATAACGGACAAGATGCTCAAAATGTGCCTGAAGTATACTTTAAGACATGGCATTAAGGTATTTATACCACCTTTTTTTATGAAAGCATTCAAAACATTCTCCCTATTAAAGTTACTGAACAAATATGTATGGTGGTGGCACACTGCAACTAGTTTTTCCTCTAAAATAAAGATTTTTACAGCCTTCTGGAAGTATTTTTGAGAACACACTAGAAGTCAGAATAAAACCACTCCACTTAGAAAGCACTATCCACCACAAGAAGAGCCTTGGGAGGATGGATTTTGAACAGCATGAACTGTGATTTTTTTTTCTGGATGTCTGTGGGGTGGGCTTCCCCACAGAGAAAGGCAGTTTGTGTCTCATGGTCAAATTTACAAAATAAAAGAGATTTCTGTTGACCCTCCAAATGGGTGGCCAGCTCATCACAAAGAATTGTCTGTCAACTGAGTAGATTTGTGACAGGGGTGAGTGGTCCTACTTACGGGCTGAACCCATGACCCCCTAATCCTATCTCGTGTAGTGCCTGCTAGACTGTTCAATGGTCATTACACCTGGGTGAACAATTTGGACAAAAAAATAGGGTGATTCTGGGGATTAAAGATCCAAAGAAACCAAAATCCAGATCTCCAAGTTTCTTTGGGCTTCCGGCTTCCACACTCTTTTATATTAAAGTGATGTCTTTCCCATAGTACGTTTGGTTTGACATGAGCTCAAACTTTCAAACTGCATCCTATAGACTGAGCTAGAAAAGCTGGAGAATATGGTACAAATCTATTGTGTGTGAGCTAGAGAAACTGGAGTTTAAGGATTCACTTTGATGGAATAACACAATGCTAATCCAATAAAATCAGGCACTTTGATTTTTACTAGGGATTAAATGTTCAGAAATGAATAAAAATGTAAACACTGGCTTAATTCTAGAACTGTTTATTTAAAGTGGTATTGGATAGGAAGCTTTATACCATATTCTATACAAACCCCATGAATTATAGCAAATTTAGAAGCATCTAATAATTTGGACTCTCAATCTTAGCTCCTAGGGCCCCTTGAGCATACAGAGAGACTGCATTTCGGCCTGCAACTGAATGACACTTTTTGACCAACACATGTCATTCCTTACAACTGAAACTTCTTTGGCTTTGTTTTGAGACATGAGAGAATGACCCAGTAAGGCTGGATGTGATGCCACTTCATTTCTCTTTCCCAATTCACAGATCTCCAACTAGAGCAATTCTCCTGTGCAGTTGTTCCAGTTCTCAGAAGTGCAGTGAAAACAAAATAGGTCAAGCTTACTTTGGCTACAGTTTACTGGTAAACTCGTTTCTCTGCCATAATTCCACTCAATACTGCACCAAAACTTTGTTGGGATGTATTTAGACTGTGTATCATCAGTGGAAAATGTCATATGCAATATCTTTAAGACTCTTAAAATAGATGTTTTTATAACATAATCTTTTTGTATTTTAATTATGTAGTGAGGATACTTTTACTTGCCAGAGTTTACCCTGTCTCCACAATAAAACCTTAAATATCAAGCATAAATTATGCAAACCATGTTTCTACACTTTTTACCTTACTTCCCCTCCATCTGCCCCATGCTTTCAAAATCAGATGCTGTAACTCCCCTTATTTGCAAATCAAAGGAGTGCTGATAACTGGATGTTAATTGCACAACTGCTATTCTTCCACTAATGAGGAGGTGAGACACAAGTTCAAGGAGTCAAAATATTTTTGCAGGGCCCATTTGACACAGCTGCAAGAGAGCCCTGACACTGGGTCTGTGCAGGAACTGAATTAGTCAGAAGCAATGGAAACTCACTGTAACATGAGGACTAAATAGTCACTTCAGGTCTGAAGTCTGTTTCTTTCCTCCCTCCACATGTACCTATTTTCAGATTTGGCAGTGTTTTACTTCATTTTTCTCCTATGCCACTATGAAGGATACAGAGGAAGACCTCAGGGTTGAGCCAGTATTGATTTTGATACACTTGATAAATTTACTCTTAGTATGGAACCAATGATTTCTCAAATCAGCTCATTCCCCCTCACCTACAGCTATCCCAGGGTGTGGAAGTTAATCTAACATGGGTAGTCAGGGAGCCTCAGTCTTGTAGATGGCCTGAGGTCTCTGGCCCTCAATTAAGTCAGTGGAGTTGGACATCTCCCTCGTATAGGACAGCTTTCCGCTCTACCAAACACAAGAGGATCAGCCCTCCTGCCTTTTCTGCTATGTGTCTTTTCAGACTGTGAAGGAAGGAGGGACACTTTGGGGTTTGGTTTGGGATGTAATTACATTGGGATGTAATGCTGGTGAGTAAGGAAGGGTAAGATTATGATACAGAAGCTACCCACTGATCACAGCTCTATTGAGGTATTGCCTAAATTAGAGCCAAGGGCAGCACACAATGAGTGGGTAGCAAGCAGCATCCAGAATGGCACTAAATGTGTGGGGTAGAAAACCAGTTAACTTAATATTGTATCTCTGTGAGGAGGAGAGTGCAGCATATTTCCTTCAGTGCCAGTGATGATAATCAGTTTACCTTCTGGTGCAGAAAAACATAGACCAGTGAGAAGCAACACTGAAAAGAGAGAGCAATAGAAATGATCAAAGGTCTCATGCCTGAGAGGAAAAGTTGAATAAGGACGGTTGTGCTCTGCAGATTTATAAAAAATGGAGAAGGCTGTGCGAGGTCTCTGGGGATGAAATATTCTGTTTCTAGTGGGAGTCAGAGAAGCAGCACTAAGCTTTAGTTTTAGAAATTTGGGGGAAATTAAGTTAGGGTGTTTTTATTAAGTGTACTGAGTATCTGTCAGGAGTGAAAAAGGTGTAGCTGATCCTGTCTCAGCGAAAGTGGAGGGACTACTGTCCTATTTACTCCCTTCTGTCATTAATACTGTGCCTTCCCATCACCATTCAGACAGAAGTGATTACCACGTTGCTTTCTCACAAAACTCTCTCCAGGGAATGCAGCTCATTCAGTCTCCAACATCTGTGGTCTTGTAATATCCTAACAGGAGCCTTTCACCGTAAGTGTACTGTGGCCAGCTCTGCACACTGCTGCGCATGCAGATGCCAGTCCAGCAGAATGCTTTGGCATGTACTTATGGATCATTTGATGCACATGTTCTGCTAGTTCTTTTAAAAAGAGGCATTTGCTTTGTTTTGCTTGGGTTGGCTTAACACCATACACAAAGGCATGTCACATCATATGGGTAACCGTTGGGAGAAACTAAAGAGGCAGGCTGCAGGTTTCATACCTTAGAGCATGTCCACAACTATTGTTGGCTATACTCACAACCCTCCGGTAGGTAAATATCATTAGGGCTTAAGGATATTTAAGTTGTAGGTTCTCAGGAAAATTTGATAGTTTCACAGCTTAATTGTAGTCTATGGTGCTGCTGTTAGCTTTTCTTGTTTAGAATGGTTAAGTGTAACTCAGACAGAAAGGTCATACTTTATCAATTTCTATTGCACTTAAGGATAAAAAGGTTAAAAAAGTCAGTGGAAAAAGAATTACAGCATTGGGATAAAAACAGAGTAAGGTTTAAGCAGTGAAGGAAGATTTATCTGTGAGGCTGGCAGAAGATGAAGACTAGAGTGTGTCTCAGATGTGGCTATTAAGCCATGCTTAACCTTCCCTCGGCGCTCTCTGGCTGACACTCTGTGTGTCACACCATCTGCCTATACACCCTACAGATTTCATAAGGTTCATTTTTCTGCAGCTGTTTTAGTACCACCTCTGCTGGCTCAGCTGTGAATCCCAAACATTTATTATCACTTACTTCTTTGAATATGTTCACTCTTTGGATTACATGGCCATTAAAAGGGACTTTTTCAGATTATTAGATTTAGAAAGAGAACTGGAGGAAAAATACATGCAAGATGCCCATAGCCAACAGAATCTTCAGTTTGAAGGCAAGAAGCAGGTAGATGGGAGGCAATGCGCAACATAACAAAGATACAGCGAAATGCTTGCATGTGTATGATTGTCAGAGTGTGTGTGTGGTTTTGAGAGATTTTAGGAGGAGAAACATCTCATCCAGCTGCTTTCACAAGCTTGTAGTGATTTGGAAAAAGCCAGAGGCACACCCAACACGGGCCACTGGGATAATAACACAGATGCACGATTTTTATGGCTGCCTACCAAATTTAGAAACTCCCTCTGGAAAAACAACTCAAAATGGCTTTTGATAATCCTTCTGCACACCTGAAATAAGCTCAACAAGCCAGGGAACTCGGAAAGTTACTGTGTGGTTTACCATAGCTCTTACACCACTCACAATTAAAATTTTGAAGTAAGCAGCTGAAAGAAACCTTAGAAATTCAGGGACAGTGCTGCTGGGTGTTACTTGTTTCGCGCCAGTGTTGATGGTTCAGATTACAAAACAGTGTTCCTGTTCACAGAAGGCCCACATGCTAAATAAAACAACATTCTGAATGTTTGTAGGTCTACAAGCAAGATGCGTTTTTTATATTCTACAGTTTCTAAGGGGTTTCCCCACCTTTTTTTTTCACCCTCAAGGCTTTCTCTAACCACAGCCGTTTTATAGCAATGTCCAGCTTCTCGGAACAGGTTTGAAGGTCTGGTGTGTCTCACGGTGTACTAAGAACTAAACCGTTTCCTTCTTTTACTAACGTGAATAACCTCAAGTAGGCAAACTGTCTCACAGCTTCAATTGGATAATTCATGTAAGGAAGCTAAGCATAAATTATCTACCTGATGGATCAGAATTTCTCTTAGCATGATTATCAAGAGCCACTGCGTGTTTCTCTTGGTGCAAAGAATGAAAGCCTGCTCCACAAAAGCAGCAAGCAGTTTTGCTTGCAGTTGGTTATGATGGTGCAGAAAGGCTGCAAGTGTTTTTCACGCTGGAAAATAAAGTTCATTAGACAGACTGGAAAGAGAAGAGGTGAGACTAGTTAACACAGCAATAGGCTATTAAAGAAAATATTTTGCAAGAGCAGCTCAGTTTGGTATTTGATCAAAAATATGCTGTACTTTTTATTCTGCTTTCAGATAAATATTTATTAAAAGTATTCAAGACCTATCAAATGCAGCATTTCTGCACTCTGTTTCTTAGGTACCTGCCTTAGTTCAAAGCTTCTAGCTCGTTGATTCATTTTGGGATTTGGTGTTTACTGTGAAGTCTTCACGCAGGGGTATATTTTGATACATTTACTTAGGCTGACTTACAGCTTAATAGCAAATTTCCCACTGAAGAAGACAAGACTGCATGACCAGGAAAGCAAGAATGGTGGCAACTATGCACCTAGCGTACTGAAATCTGTGAGACATCTCTTAGATTCAATATGCTGGTCCTAATAGCAGTTTCTTTCTTAAGATCAAGTCTTTGTAAGATCTTATCTGAGCTGTGCAGGCTGATGGGCATTCTCAGGGCACCTTTGTCTGAGGAGTATGCTCACCTTGCAGCCAGCCTAGTGAGCTCATTTAAAGCTATCTGTCTTGCCATAGCACAGCCTCCTGGTAGCTATATGTGTTCAAGTACCAGGCAATCAGCCCATGCTCATCTCAGGCCTATGGTGGTTATGCTGCAACTTCTGACAAGCCACCTAAAGCTACTCTGGCATGCAGCTGAGCTCACGGCTGCGTGATGGTGCAAAGTGCTTGGTCTGAGATGCAGGTTGGCTGTGTAACTGCTCTGCATCTTCAACACCAAGGACAGGAGGGAAGCTGTATCTGCCATGTCACTTAAAGCTGAACGGATGCAGCTCTGCTGTTTCCATTAGCTTGTGCCTGTGTAATTTTCTGTTTACTCTCTTTCTGGTTTTGCCAACTTGACACTTAGTAAAGTGACATGCCGTTTTGCTTACTGGTAGCAACATGACAGTGCTAACCACAGAATGGGTGCAGGGTTTCTAAATCAATAGACAAATCTTAGAAGAGACAAAATATCTTGATTCTAAAAGCAGATCACCTGGAAGAAACAGCTATGTAATTAGCTGCTCTGAAAAAGGGTAAAGAATGCCTGCGTTCCCGCCAAACCTGGAGAGGTCGGTGGTTTCTGCTTCTGGGACTTTGTTTCTTTTCCAGTTTTTCCCACATCTCAGGAACAATGCAAGTGTGTTCACTGTAAGCAAGTGTACACCAACTAGTGTAATTTGAAGTAAAGCTAAAAGTGGGGCACTGAGAAGGAAAGGTCAAGGAGCCAACAATTTGCCTGGTACACTTGGGTACTGGCAAGGATGTGTTCAGTCCTCACACTCACTTCCTTACCTCCTGCACAGTTGCGTGGGAGAAGCTGCATTTCACCTCATGGTGTGTATCCCAAGGTTTGACCAGTTGTAGAAAAAAGTCAAGAGAAGACCCTGTGCTCTTCATCCTCTCTGTTGGCAGAAAACAGCCTGGCATTAAGTGGGATAATTAAAGCAGAAGGGAGCAGCAAACTCTGCCACTGGTTTGAGCAATACACCCATTCCAGATGTAGAAACAGGCTAGTAAGTAAACCTGACAGCATCAAGCCTGTGGGTTTTTGGGTTTAATTTTTTTGTGGATGTTATTTAATTTCATATTCTGATAGCTCATGGCCTTAGCAAAGATTTACCACTATGAAAACAGTGGTGAGGAAAGGAAAAGAAGAAATAAATCATGACTCAGAGTGTACGGGTGTATTCAGTGTACAATAATTTGATATCACTGACAAAGTGAATTCATTTTTTTCTCTTCTGCTGTTAATTCAAGACCAGTCAGTCAGCTTGATTTGTGGTCATATATCTATGCATAAATAGCAACCTCCAGTGGTCATTTAGTCCAAATTGCACATTTTGTGCGGGGTCAATATGGCCTCTTCACTTTCCTCATGTAAAAGGACCTCTTTGTATGGCTTTTCAGTGTAGCTTAGTACTGCATATATGCTTTCATACTCACAATTAACAGCCATTGCAGGGTAGTCTTAAAATTAACACAAGACTGAATTTTCTAACATATTGCTTCATTAATAGATTTTCAGAATTTATTCTCATTGACTGCTCAAACCTTGGCTAACAAAAATGAGTTCCTACCTGAATCATCATAGCAGTAAAACCAGCTACTTTCATTTTGGGAAGCAAGTATCTTACTTTCCTGTAGACCCCTTATTATACGTTTTCCTCTTTCAATTTTTGTATCATATTCAAGGAAGCCCTGTGCATGCAAAGCTAGAAAATTAAGTTATATTAAGATATACTTAAATGCTAAATGGAAAACACAACAAAGCATGTATTTGAAAAGATATTCTACCAACAGTCCATCTTCAAGATTTTAAATCCACAATGTATACCTGCTATTAATGAAATTAAATTATTTATAATATTATTAATACTATTTAGTAATATTTAATAATTAAAATTAGATAAAATAGTAAATGAATGACATTTTAGAGAGAGCGAAAAAGGGATATATGCTTCTGTGCATGAGAACTGCTCTAGCATGATTTCAGAGCCACACCATGACTGTGATCAGAGCACAGATTTCATCAGATCTCAGAAATTAAGCAGGGTATTGTTTTGCCAAGTCTTGGACTTCGGCTGAAGGACTTTCTCTTCCTCTTTTAACCTTTTCACAGGAGAGAGCAAACTGCTAAACTTTGGTCAAAGCCAAAATATGCACTCCAGTTATGCTTAATTAAGTCTTGGAATTGAAAAGGTTTGGAAAACACTCATATATATGCATAAATGTGACTAATATTCATTCTTATTTGTTTTAGTAGAAACATAACAAAAGCATAGGTTTTACATCTTGAAGTGTGAAATCTTTATTTCTCCATGATTTTGAACTGGTTTTGTGTAGAGACACAGAAAATCTGTGGCTTATCTCTATCAGCCATTTTAGGATTTCGTAGATGCATATTCCCCCAGGGGAGCTGCAGTATCCCACCACAGTTATTCTACAAGGAAGTTTTGCTTTCCACTGTGGTGGATCTCTATTTAGCAAACAACTCTGTAACTTTCTGTTATATATCTGCATGACTTTTTCTAGCACTAAAGGAAAACAGAAATGGGGTGGAAGGCAAATGATAGCACTAGACATGAATACCAATTGCAAGAACTCAGCAGACATAATGGCAGTCAAGAATGGTCATTTTTGCTATTGACGGTAGAAGCTGCTTGGTACGTTGCAGAACATAACACATGTGTATGGATGCTTGCAGAACTGAAATGGTAGGTCCTGTTAATTGAGTTTATATAACCTTAGGGTGAAAAAATTAAAAAAGGAAACTGAAGTGTTTCCGTTTGGTTTCTGAATCAGTTAAAATCCTGGGTTTTAAAAAGAATCAAATAATTTTATATTAACACAACTTTTCGTTAAACTGACTTGGTTAAGTTCAGCTATGCCATGTGCTTCACCATCCTCATCACTAGTAAGACCAAAGCAGGAAAATTCCAACCTTTCACTAATTGCCCTGTGAATGCCAGCAGAGATGTTGTCTTCCTTTAGCTTCCAACACAGGCCTATCAGTTTACTCTGGTTTAGAAAACTGAACACTTCTTGAAACCCAGATTGTTTTGGAATCAATGTTTCCCACACTTCAGCTATTTTAACATCCTATTTTACTTTTATTGATTTTTATATGTACAAGATGTGAATGTTTTCTACTCTATAATATCCCTAGAATGTGATTGCAGACAAGAAAGAAAATATTTTTTATATAGTAGCTTGCGGTGTAAATTCAGAATGTCTGCTGTAAGACCGTAAATGGCCAATGTAAATGCCCAATGCAGTAGGACATATGAGGCATGTGAGGCATTTCTGTTTTCCATGAGTCTTCCGTTGGTGTAAAAATAATGAATACAGGCAAACTAGAGATGTAACAGGTCTTCAAGAAATCCTGCTGTTATATATCAAGTTGCCTCACTGACTGATTAATGAAAATTATGACGGTGGACCAGGCGTACACTAAGTAAGGTATGTGTCAGTTTAATATCAGATCGGATTGCCATTTTCGGGGATAATTCTCAGGAGGAATCATGCCAGAAATAGAAATACTGTCTATGACAAAGAGTCATAGATACTTTTGCTTTCTCTTGCTCTGGCATGAACAGGAAGAATTAGCGAAAGGCTGGTACCAAGCACTGATGGATCTGTGACAGCTGGTGAGTAGGAGAATCAGATTTTGTTTCTAACCACTCCCAGCCCTCCTACTTTGACATAATGCTATTTAGATAAGGAATAGCTCCTGGGTCTTTGGTTAGAGCTTCAGTTATGTGATGTTAGGAAGCCAAAGTGAGTACCCCTCCGCAGCTAGCCTTCATTTCAGGCTCAGGACTGCCAGTATTCCTATGGTTTTGTACAGCAACTAAAGACACAGCGCAAGTAGTGGAAGGTGCTCTGATGAGTAATGGGGATTTTACCATATTCATTTTGGCTCATAATGTTCACATCTGAACTATTTTTTCTGTTAGTCAGTGTAAGCTTTTCTTTGGTATACAGTAGCAAACCAGTGGGGTAAATGCCATATCAGCAGGGATTGCATAAACACATCATCTACAAGGAGCTGAAAACATGCAGTCCCTGAGGACAACCCTTGTCAGAGCCTGTGCATGCTACTGCAGTGTAGCCTGTGAGCGTGGGCCTAGGGGCAGCATGCAGGCCACTACCACACCGGTGTTGTGACCTGGGGACATCTCTCTGGTAGGCAATGTCTCCTTTCTTTCCCCCTGAAACCAAATCATTCACTGCTGGCTTCATAGCAGTCGTCCTGTGCCTCCCAGCTGGCAGGTAGGAAAGTGTGTGAATCCGAGGTTTTGCTGATGACCCCTATATCACTATTGCATACAGGGATGGGGACCTTTTGCCCACTCATCTCTGAAGTAGGCATTTAGCCTGAGGCATGCTCTGCCATTGTATGAATCCTCCCTCGACTTGCCTACCCCTCTGCTTCCATTTTGAAGGTAGAATCACAGAATCATAGATAGGCTCTCTTTTTGGGTGACCTCCTCAGAGATATCTCTACCTTTCATCTGATGGGAGTAAACACGTTGCTGTGCACAGCCCCCACATCCAAAGGCTTGTCTTGGAGCCCCAGCAGAGATGAGTGCACCACAGGACAGTACCAAGCAGCCCTATTGGATTTCCGTTTCAATAACACATGCAACTGAACAATGATTTCCCAAAGCCGGCAGTGGAAAACAAAATTGAAAGCCTAAATATATGCAGATGGCATTCAGAGCCCAGGATGCTCCTGCCAATTTCTGCAACTGATACACTCTCAAAATATTTACTCAGGAATTCTTAATTAAGTAAACCATTCGGTAGTGGTGTACTGTTTCAGATGTGTCGCAGTGTCACCACAAAATATCTCAGTGGTTCCTTCTAACAAAGGATCCATTATGGGGATTTTTTTATCAGAGACGGTGGGGTAAGTTTTCTGTACAGTGCACTGAGGTTTGAGCCATGAATCTCCTTTGCTGTTAATGGAATTCATGTGGCTAAATCCCTTCACTCCTTGTTGAAAATGAACCCCTAGCTCAACAGCAGCTTCAGGTGAATTTCGAGTAGCATGGTTAGGGGTGAGATCATGGTAACCTTACGGCGCCTATTCAAAGTGCTTGCAGTAAGGCTGGCTCAGTGACTCAGGGGAAAATGTGCACTGTGCTGCTGTGTAGCCAGGAATACAAATGAGTGAGGGTGTCAAAAGAGAAGGTGTAGCTCCAGAGCCCACTCCTGTTCGGCAATAAATTTTATTTGCCCAGGGAGCAAGGATTGCCAAGAAGGATTTTTAGGGCTTGCTTTTTTTCTTAATCAAAAGGTTAAAATTAACTTGGTTAAGTGCTTTACCTATATGAAATGTGTTGCTGGTTTAATCTATTTTACATCTTCTATTTTACGTCTTCTTGTTATGTATTTGTCAGAACTGAATTTTAAGATCCTTGGAGAAATCTCAGTACACATCTGTGCCTGTGTTTGGGGAGAACTCTGAAGGCAGGTTAGCTACTGCCATTTAGCTGTACAACGGTCCTATTTCATAACTTTGTCAAAATTCAGATTTTTCTAACAACAGTAAAAATTAGAATTTTCCTCATGTAGCGCATGTAGTTTCACAACTGCCCATTATAAGGAATTACTTTATATATTTTTGTCACTTGTGCAAAGACTCTAAGATCCCCTATAAACTACAGCTCAAGTGATGGCCTTTCTGTATGTGAAATTCATCTGAAGTTGCAAGAACATAATAACATTTGAAATCATGGAATCATAGAATCATAGAATAGTTAGGGTTGGAAAGGACCTTAAGATCATCTAGTTCCAACCCCCCTGCCATGGGCAGGGACACCTCCCACTAAACCATGTCACCCAAGGCTCTGTAATGAAATTACTAATATGCTCAAGTTAAACAAATGCCTACCTTTGCAAATGTAAGCTAGACACTCAAGAAAGCAAATATGAAAGAGGAGTACATTTCTGTTCTGTCAAGCAATACTGTATTTAATTTTGTATTTTTAAAGCTCACGTGTTTAATTTCTGAAGTGTTTTCAAAGACCTTTGTTTTTATGAAGTGCTTGGAATCAATAGCAATTTTCATGGTTATGGTCTTTCAATTTTTCTATGTAACTGTGTGAAAAAGAAAGCTGTAGTTGTTTAGGTCCCAGAGAGAAGATACAACCATAAAAAGGACATGCATTTTCAGGGAAAATTTTAACTTTTTGCCACAGTAGTAATTTGTCTTCGGATAATTAAACAAGCATTACTTCAGAAAATAAGCTGAAAATTGTCTCCCACTGCCGTGAACTTCTGCTTGCTATGCCTGCAGTCATAGTTACTTTTTCAGAGAACGAAGAAATTGATGTTCCAGGATTCTGATGCAGAAACCAGGCCTTCCAAAACATCACTCACCAGGTTTAGCTTGTTAAAAGTTTGAACTGCATGATCCCATCCAAACCTAGTCCAGTGTCTTTTTAATTTGGATGTAATTCTCTTTATAACTATGGGTCAATTTCAGCACTGGTGCTTCCCTTGGATTAATGACTAAGTGATGAAGGAAGGTGAAGACTTTCCATATGCCAGGGACTACTGTTCGTTGCACTAATGCTCTTTAGTTGGATAAAACCATGTGGATGATGTTTAGTTGGGTACCTCATGTGGATGTCCCAGCATAAAACTCTGAAGCGTGTGAGGGATGAGGGATGGTTGCAATTACATAAACTGCACCAGAAATCTGAGTAGAACGTTGCATTCTAGATTTCCTGGTGATAAGAATCAAGGAAGTTTGCACTGCAGAGAAAGGTTAGATGGGAGAAAACGCCAAAATGCGGCATGGGGTTCTGCCTCTTTGCAATTCTAAATGAAATAATCTTTATCTAGTAGCAAAAAATAATGTAGCCTTCAACCTGCCAAGGGGCAGAAGCACGGCACAACCCTCCTGAATGTGTGACAGATGCACAAACTGAGGGATGCCACAAGAAATAATGGAGAGGAAGCTTGAAATGCTGTTGGGTGCATTTCTTTAATATAAATAAAGTTTTCCAAAACCTCAATTTCATGATTCAGCATTTCTTTTGGCACTGAAATTATAGTAACCATTTAAAAGTCAGCTAAACAAGTCTGAGGGAATATGCTGGTAAGTGCAGGCTGGAGAGGGAGAAGTCCCTGGAAGTAATAATAAAAAACTTAATACCCCCTTCCACCCCCAATAATTGCAGTTTAATTCTTTTAATGAGGAATGTATTAAAGAACTTTACAAATGCATAATAACTATAACATCCTTAAAATACCTTCTGAGGCAGATAAGATCATGCTTCTTTTCTGGTTGAAAATACAATCCTTTGACCAAGGCCTGCTCCAAAAACAATGGCAGACCAAAGAATACACTCCTTAACCTAATTATGAGACAGTAGCAATGTATATAGAGGAAGCAACTAAACTGAGAATTATATGTGGGGTAGATACTCTGGCCAACTCTTTCTTGCTGTCTGTTGTTTTAAAAGTCATAAGTTTTTGCTGCTTAACTTGAGATAATAGTGGAAATTGCGGAGGCTTAGCACTTTCAAAAATATGATGTCAGAATGTTATCTATCTCATACCTTTTATAATAGATTTTATTATTTTTATTTTTTATTAAAAATATTTATATAATATAAAAATATTTTTATATATATTTTTTATCTGTAGGTTGGTCATGTGGGATTAGTAAGTCAATGACTATTGGGTAGGCAGAAAACAGAACTATGGTTCTTGTGAATGTATACTGAACATCAACTTCAATTTTGCATGATTGTGCATGTCTATTTCAGAGGACCCAACCCTGTATTCCTTCAGGGTTAGGTTTTACTAGAAGGGTCAGTGTCTGATACAGCAAAGCCAGCTGGAGGGGATGGGATAAGGATGCGGCAAAGCCTAAAATGCACAGGAGAACTGCTGCATATGCCATGCCAAGGAGGCGTTGCTGCCGGGGAGCCCTGGCTGTTGCTCTGCTCTGAAGAATGGCTTTAGAAATTCACCCTTTCCTCAGCCGACCTGCTGCCTGTGTATCCCAGCAGAGAGCTAGTGGCTAACCAGGCCTCCCTTCAGCCTACCTCAGGGGGAAGAACCATGGACCAAGCTGTAATGGCAGAACCCCCTGTCCCTCTCACATCTTCAAGTTACTTAGTCTGTACAAAATATCTTTCCCTTAACATAACTTTAAAATCATGGAAGGGTCAGACCTGGATCCTAACATTGCAAAAGTCAGAGAATCTGATTATTTCTACATCAACCTCTTAATGTTGCTTTTTTTTTTTTTTTAATGATTATCATGCCTTGAAAAGTCTTGATTTAAAGACATCACAATTTAAATATAAAAAATAATAAAAATATAAAAAGGAAAGAAAACCTTTGATCAAAACTTGCATCTCAGGGACTCAATGATTCCGACTGATGCTCCAGCTTTGTTGCTCAGTACCCAGAATTAACGTGAACTAAAGCTACAGGTCTAAGTGCTCCTGCTCCAAATGCTGTGAGTGGTCGGAGCCGCAGCTACATTTTGTTCTTTTTTTTTTTAATAGGTAGTGCCACAAGACATGCATGCTCTATGTTTGCAATACCTTGTCTCCGTATCTATCAACACCCTCGCCAAGCCATAAATAAAAACCCACAATTGGTGAATTTCTCATGGTTTGTTAACTTTGGAAAAGATGCACAAATACCTATTAAAGGCAGAATGAATCACCATGGAATTTCCATTCCACAGTAAATGTGCTATTTCATTTTGGCCAGGGAAGAGTTCTCCATTTCAGTCTTTTTGCTCTGGCTTTAGTGTAGTTTATTGAAATGGCAAAATGAAACACACTGATTTCATTGAAATGCAACATTTATGTAATTTTGCATTAACCTTTGTGATGAAGTTGATACATCCCTATAAAGTTCTTTGATTTTGTTGTTCAGTCAGCATTTTCCAAAAGGAGCATTTCTAGAGGGAAATTTTTAACACTAAGAAAAAAGGCTTAAGTGAGTGTTCAAGATGGAGAGAAAGATAGTGGGGGAGACAGTCTGTATCCTGTTTCTGACCTATTTATATATGGTGAATTCTATTACTGTGAAACTCCACTTAAAACCAAGGTGCTGCAGCATGATCTGGGCAAGTAACTTTACATTACAGAAGCAGTCAACAACGGGATTTGATGGGCAAATGAAATTACCCATATGATCTAATACTAGGCTGGAACAAGCTAAAGAGAGGAAAGGGTTTGTGGAGATACTGTCTTGCAGGTGCTGAGAAGCAGTGTCATTCTCAGCACCCTAGCCAAGGAGCAGGATTGACAGCTGGGCAGCGTGGCAGGGGCTTTTCCAGGCTTTGGTTGTGTAGCTATCTCAGGGTCCACTAGATCTTGCTGTGTAAGGCCTGAGCACAGCTATACCACTTTGGTCCTGCTGTCTTGCTCAGAGCCAGTTGAAGCATCACAGCATGGGCCTGGCTGGTACTTGGTAGATGCTACATGAGGCATCACTGAATATGTAAGCAGGTTGTCTAATTTTTTTCAAAAAATTACTACTTAAAATGTCACCTGTAAAGATGTAAAAAAATGAGCCTGTAAAGATGTTGAAAAGTGCACTGGAAAATGAAAAGTAAATACACTAAAGTGAAAACATATGGCAGGTGCAAGTTATATGCAAACTTTATAATGAATTCTGAAAATATACTTGAAGAATGAAAATTACAAATGTTTGTAGCCCGGATGGCACATATCAAGGATAACTCCTATATGCTCGATGATATTTGCCAGATCTAAAAGCACAGTTGTGCTAGTGAACTTTCATGGATCACTCGATACCCTCAGCGTAATAATGGATTGGTATCATCAAGTCATTCTCTAAACTGTGCTTAACAGTTTCAAATGGGGGATGGATGAACTGGCTGTAGTAACTAAAATGCTGAACCTGAATCCATGCAAGCCATTCAAAACAGACATGAGTTTCAGAGATCCGTGGATGATCAAATATCAGAATTTTTTGCTTTTAAATGTCTTGCTTTCCACATCTCATCAGCTGATGGGTCTGTGTAGGACTGGAAGCAAAAGTGCCCAAATTACATTTCTCTGTTGTTTCTGGCACAAATCAGATCAGGAATTATTGCAAGATTTCCAGCCTTTTTTGCCAGACCGAGAGGTTGGGATAAGTTGGCGTAATTATAGGAACCCAACTTCCAACCCTTGCCCTTTTGCCCAGAGCCTTGCCTGCCACATGGCAGCACGTGGCAAAAGCATTTAAAGGCCTCAATTTGGTTATAACATTTCTTTCTGCTCTTTTTCTTCAGAGCTTTGTCATCCGTGGTGGCTTTAGGAGCTAATATCATCTGCAACAAAATCCCAGGCCTGGCCCCTCGGCAGCGAGCAATCTGCCAGAGCCGCCCTGATGCCATCATTGTGATTGGGGAAGGGGCACAAATGGGAATCAATGAGTGCCAGTACCAGTTTCGGTATGGGAGGTGGAACTGCTCTGCGCTTGGAGAGAAAACAGTCTTTGGACAAGAGCTTCGAGTAGGTAAGGGTGTCTCTAATATGGTACTGAAGTGATGTGTTTGGGCTGGTTTTCTTTTTAGCTTTCTCACTGCAGTCCTGGAAAAGTGTATAACCTCCTGGTATTTGCCTACTGCAGTTCAACAGTGATGCAACCAGAACAACTGTGGTCTATATGTTTTCACTCATTGAAAAGTAACTGGCAAGAGGCACAAAATCTCTAGTGATCTGTAGATGAAGTAAATAATAATTTGTGCCTCCAACATAACTAAATGTGGTCAGACATAAGAATTCATTAAAACTGTGTGAAAAAAAGACATGGCATTTCATCTCATCTGTGCAAAGAGAAAGTGACTTATATGACACTTTGGTTGTTACTGGAGATCAAGGTTTTTTTCTCTCCAACACCCTTGTGAAATGGACATCAAAAGATGAGGTACACTTAAGTCAAAGATCAAAATAATATTTTTCAAAGAATGTGCAAGCCTGAGAGTCTGGCTGAGGTCTGGGGTTTTTAAGGGCACAGTGGTCCAGCTGTAAAGTGTTATAATTAAATAAATCCATTAGCATCAGGGAAACTGACCTACACCCATAGAGAATCTGTCATATTCTGTATTACTCACACCAAATCACAGAAGCAGAGAGGGTTAAAGCTAATAATAAAAAGACTGAGTAAACTAAATCAATTGCAAAAGAAAAGTCTGAACTTTCTGAACTTCAGAAAAAAGTTGGGTAGAATTTGGTTTTGATGTTGCAGAGCTGGTGGTGAGGTATTTGCTCATCTGTGTCTCTTCCCGCATTTGTCCTAAGATATTTTAAATTCTGTTTCGATAACGCTTCTTGCTTAACTTTTGTTTCTTAAAGAGTGTGAGTGGAATGCATCAAACATTCTCAAGACACCATGTACAGGAAATAACCTATCATTTGACTTTTACCTTCAATTTTAAATGAATCAATGAAATATTTAGCCGGTTGTCTTGACTATTAGAAGCACAGGTCTGGTCCTCCTTGGTTGGTCTTATGCTTTCTTGTCTTAAGTTGATGTCTAAAATGATGATGTTGCCAGAAAATATATAGCTGCTAAACAGGCTAGCATTGTACTTTTTCATGCTATGTTGTCTTGATCTGCCAAAGCTTGCAGCCATGATCTGACCCTTGGACAAATAAATCCCCTTAACTTCAGTGACATCACTATGTCCTTGAAGTGCCACACTCTGGAGGGTTGTACCAGAGTTGGTGTCATCACTAAGCTTCCTGATGAAAAGGCTTTCGCCACTTCTACTCTCCTCTTGAAGCTGAAAATCTTGTGGCACCTCATCAGCTCTGTCCTTGTACTTATGAGCAATAATCCTCTTCCCCAGAGACTCCTTTCATCCTCAGAAACCTTGAAAGTGAGTGCAGTCCAAATGCCTAAAGAGGACTACAAGTCATGCCTCTGCTATAATTCTTAGTATTTCTATACAAAATAAGAGCTACAGGAAACAAAAATTGTTTGGCATCAGGATGGACTGGCGATCAGATTGGTCAGAGTATACATAGTTTGAAAAAACCCAGTGTTTTCTTGAGCCACTTTTCAGGCCATATTTGCCAAAATGTTCACCATATTCTTGACCTCTTCACCGAACCTGGGTGGTTTCTTACAACTCTGAAATGACTGATGTGGAATTTGGTGGGTTCTTTTATGGCTTAACCCAAGCACAGATGAAACTTGGCAGTTGCAGCTGAGCTCTGCTTTGACATTTGTTGGGTGTGAAACCACACATACTGTAGCGGATGAAGGAGGTTTACATGACCCCTGCCAGCTGAGCCAGATGAGTTCCATGCAGGTCTATAAAGGATCCCATAATCCACATGTCTTTATTTGTTTTATTAGTGGAGTAGCACCCAGAGATGATGTGGTCAGTATCTAGGAAAAGGACAGGGTTTAGGAAGTGGTGTTATTACACTGGGGGTGGGAAGGGAATAAAAAAGGACAGAGCTAAAAAAAACCCCCAAAACCCACTTAAAGGTACCAGATACTTGTACGCATATATATTCACTTGTGTAACAAAACACATCTGCGTCTGACACATACAGAAACACTACACTAGACATTTGGTTCTGCCTGAACAAACTGAAGAAAGGATTAAGACTAAAAAAGACAGGCGTGTTTTTCACTTCACCCCAAACGAAAGCTCATTCAGATTATTTCCAGAACTGCTTAAGGATATGAATAATCATAGAATCATATAATAGTTTGGGTTAGAAGGAACCAACTTTATCTGTGTGGGAAAGAGGACCTGCTCTTTAGCCACTAGGCCAAGGCTCTACCACTGGCACTAATCGAAGGAGGCTGTCCAGCCCCTCTACTCTGCTCTCGTGAGCCCTCACTTGGAGTATTGTGTGCAATTCTGGTGTCTTCAACATAAAAAGGACATGGAACTGTTAGAACAAGCCCAGAGGAGGGCCACGAGGATGATCAGGGGACTTAAGCACCTCCCGTATGAAGATAGGCTGAGAAAGTTTGGGCTTTTCAGCCTGGAGAAGAGAAGGCTGCATGGAGACCTCATAGCAGCCTTGCAGTATCTGAAGGGGGCCTATAGGGATGCTGGGGAGGGACTCTTCATGAGCGACTGTAGTGATAGGACAATGGGTAACAGGTTCAAACTTGAACAGGGGAAGTTTAGATTGGATATGAGGAAGAAATTCTTTCCTGTAAGGGTGGTGAGGCACTGGAATGTGTTGCCCAGTGAAGCTGTGAATGCTCCATCCCAGATCAGGTTGGACGGAGCCTTGGGTGGCATGGTTTAGTGGGAGGTGCCCCTGCTGATGGCAGGGGGGTTGGAACTAGATGATCTTAAGGTCCTTTCCAACCCTAACTATTCTATGATTCTATGACAAGTGCAGATTTACAGCTATTCTAATTTGTAACCCCATGCAATACATCTCCCTCAAAATTCAAAGCAAACCTCCAGACTCACCCAACAGGAGGCTTCTCCAACAGCTGTGCATCTATTGCCAGCACCATTTCCTTGGTGCCATTATGCTCCAACTATGCATGTCTTCCAGCCACACCAAGCAACAGCCAGAAGGCATGACACAAGAGCAAATGTCAATCCTTGTGACTTCTGGGGATCCTACTGTGCCAGGGGAATCCCCAGTGATTTACCTAAGATGGATTAGTGATAAGCTATTTTTTCAAAGAGGTGCTTCAATGAATGAGGGCTGTATCGCCTATATAATACCTGGGAGTCTGTACTAAAACCAGTTGAAATAAATAGTTTGGAGGACAGAACAACAACTATAGAAATGATCGTAGGCATGGGGCATTCATTTTGGTATGAAAGATTTATAGCAGCCAAGATAAAAAGTGACAGATACAAATTAGTAGTATGAACAAAGGATGTAGCATGGGATGAATTAGCCAAGCATTGTGTATAGCTTTTTTTGGTATATTTATGGCTGGAAACTTTTCCATAATCTTGCCATCCCCCAAAAAAAGTCACTACTACACTCATTTGACTCATCTTGTTCCTGTACATACTTGTATTTATCACCTTCCTGCACTCAGTTTTCATGACAGCTTCTAACATTAAGTCATCTTTTGCACTCTCCAACCATTTCTCTTGCTGTAAGCCTCTTTAGAAATTACTTCTGTAAAGATTATCTCTTGGGGTCAAAAATTAATTGGTTAACAATATATTAGCTGTTATTATTGATAAGTATAGTTGAAAGAAATTTGTCCTAACTTTTTGAAGGCAAGGACTCAGATCTAGAAAGTAAAGCCTCTGGTTGTATCAGGTTATTGATGCAAAAGAGCACTAGAAACTGGTCTGTCTTCCCACAAATGATGGTTGAAGCAACCTGTCATGTAAGTAGCTCTAAAAGTTACAGATAATAACAGCTGGGAGCAAATAACTCCACACAAAAAAGTAAGCACTGCGGTTTCTGAAATATGGAGTCAGAATCATTTATGGAACTGAAATCTACTGTTGTTCCTTGATAGTGGCTTATGCTGGCTAATTATTTGCGCATTGACAATTTCTGTTGGAAGTCTCCAAATTGACGTGCTTATAAACAGACTGCTCTTACTAGTGCTAAATCCAGGGAAAAAATGAGGTGCTCTGAGAAATACAGCTGTCAAGATATAAAAAGTAATTTGTAGATATCTCCTTTTCAAACACATGCTGTGGAAAATGATCATGATTTAGTAATATTCATTTGGCTGTGCCACTGATTTGGCAAATCGTTGAACTGGACACCTGACAGGCAAGAATCAACAGATAGATGAAAACCAAGAGTTCTGATTTTTTTTTTTTTTTTAATCTCTGACATTTTATATTGATCTGTATTTTTCTGGCACTTTGAAAGGCTGCATCTGAAGTAATGCTGTCAGCCTGCTTGCTGTGTGTAGTCTAGGCGAACAACACCTTAAGCAGCTTCCTGTCACCACACATTTGCTCGACTTTTGATCCACTCTCCAGGCAGAAAGGATGAGGGATGGGAGAGAAAAACACAGTTTTAAAGGCTGACAAAATCTGTTTACAGATTTTATTAACTCGCAGGTGAAGAAGACTGCAAGTAATTTTGAGGAACACAATCAGAAAATGAAGTTGAATGTCATGGTTATATATAAGCATGCGCTTGTACACGTGCACATAAACTGCTAAGAAGACAGCATAAATTTGAACAGAAGACTAAGAAAGGGAGGGTAACATCTTCTCAAAGAAAGATACTCATAAAAAAGTGATTCCATCTATATTTGCATGGGAAACAGGTAACTAGTCCACATTGGATCCCAATGTTTTAGCTGCAGGCCTGAAAGAACAAGGGAATTGGGCATGAAAGATATGTAAGTGATGGTGTTGTGGAGAAACGGTTGGTATCTCATCATACATGCTGAGGGGGTGTCAGACAGTAAATTATTCTTGGTTCAGGCCATATATAGGCTTAATTAAATTTGGATTCAGACTTGCATATGAATCCAGTCATTTTTTTCTGGGCTATAATGGTGGTTTAACCGAGATGCCAATGTTCATAAAAACTTCCCACCAAAAATGGGAGGAGTAGACAAGTTCATTATTGTCCAAAAATGGAAATTTACATCCAAGCAGATATATTAATCTAGCACAGTAGTGTCTAGCATGGTATGAGTTGGCCAACTTGGAAAGCTTGTCTTTCAGTACGAGCAGAAATCTTCCAATCCATGAAGACAGGCAGCATTCTTAGGAATGCTTTACAACCATACTTGTGCTTTAATGCTATCAGCAAATCAATAAAGGGAACCATAAATGAATCCAGATAGTTTGCCTAAAGTAAGTACATTTCTATCTCACTTTTTGCCTTTCTTCCCTCCTGCCATTTCTTTTCTGTTTATGTTCTCATTTTCTAATTTTTAAATCTATTTCTGCTCTTAGTTATGTATTTATTAATGCTTAGCAATATTCATATATCAGGTTGACTGTATGTTTATTATTCTAACATCTGTGTGTTTATTATGGGAAAATCTATCTTTACGGACTTGCGTTATATCCAATAAAAACAATATGGGGAAAAGAAAGGAATAGTACAGCTGGAAACAATTTGGAGGGGGAAAACTAGTTGGAAGTAGATTATTTTAAATATGACACAGAGCAGGGTACACACTTCACTGACGGAAAGGCAGTAATTATCTTTGTCATAGCAGTAGGTGCTATGATTGCTTTAGGTATTTGTCAGTTATTGTGAACCTCAATTGCACAGTGGCTTTCGGATCAAACATGGAAAAATTTCTGGGTTGTTGTTGTCATATAGTATGGTCCCAGACAGCAATGATGTCCTTTGAGCCTTCAAGCAACTGATCAGAAAGAAACTTAGTTTCAGTAGTTTGAACTGGATGACTGCATTGGTACTAGGATATAGTAAAAACATTCCAGTGTGAGAGGTGGCTTCTCAGGGGATGGCATTGGCTTTCAACTCCTAGTGCAGCAGGCTACCTGGGATGCCAGGAGATAAGTGCACAGGATGCGTTCAATCAGCTGAAATCTGTATTAGGTCTGTGTGCAAATTCCATAAGATCACATAGGATCAATAATATCTGGGACTTTATTACTCACATGGCTACCTCAGAGTGACTGCTGATGTCCATTTCACAACGTGTCATGTGGACCCATTGCATTTGCAAGTGTGATTTAGTGAAACTACTAGATACTATAAATACCATGGCTAATTTAATGAGCTGTGGCTTATGCAAGGGTAGTTTTTAATAGAAGCATATTACTGCATCACAGGATGTATAATTCTTCATAATTTAGAGACAGAGTTTTCTCATTATTAGGCTGAATAAAAGTAAAAAAAACCAAGACATGCATAGTGAACCACGACTGATATCAGCTGGGTAACTGAAAGGCAGGCAGAGACAACTGGTAGAAGCCAACCCCCACCAAATCTGACTATGTCCTAAGTATGCTTATTTTGCAGGAAAAAATTATCACACTTCAAACACTCATTGCAAAAACATCTCTTAAAATGTCTCAGAGCATTTCTTTTCACAACTGAACTGTTGTTGCTGGAAGGAGAAACAAAAATACCCTTAACCTTAAGGATATCCCATATATTTGTTCTAGCTTATTAGGTATATATAATTGCAGAATGATTTCAGTTATGTCAGTAACTATCCCACATGTTGCCTTACTAAGGCAGAAAGGCCATTTCTGGAACAAAGCTGGGCTATTCCTCATAAAGAACCATAGAATCACAGAATAATTTGGGTTGGAAGGGGCCTTCAAAGGTCATCTAGTGCAACCCCCCTGCAATGAGCACATCGTTATATAGATAGATACCCTAGAGACAGTAACGTAAGCACTATGAGGCATCCACGCTGCCTTATAAGGACAGCTTTTTTCAATACGATTCATCTTGATAGAAACTTAAACAGTGGGAAAAAAGCTGCGATAATCTAGTAGCTACAAGGTAAATGAGATTGCTATTTTAGTTTGCTTTATCACCTTTGGAGGAAATTAATGAGTTGATTCGAACAGCTCATATTTTCTGACTATTGAAGGGTGGATAAGATTTTTACTATCATAAGTAGCAAAGCAAGACAGTAACCCAAATTTGAATAAGAAAATAAACTTCCTAGCTGGTGGTAGCTGAGTTTGGAAAGCATTAGTAAAAAATTATGAAATAACTACTGTGCTAAGAATTTATATTATTTTGACTGAGGAAACAGCCTCCACAGTGAGAGTGGTAGGTTCAGACTCATCTTCATTTTAGAAGTATTCTGTTACTTGGAGGTTTTTAGAAAAATAAAAATATCTTTCTATTCTGAGGAAGCACTGTTGTTAAAAGAAATAAATACCCTATTTTGAGATGATGGAGGATTCCCAGCTTAGTGAAGCAATTTGAAATTTGTAGATGAAAATTTCTTTGTGCTTTAAAAATTTCTTAGATGCCAGAGCCTGATAATGATCTAGTGAGGCTTTCATACTGTTTTCAAAACACCCTGTAAATCATAGATGAAAAGATGAATGTGAATGGGCAGTACCAATTGTAATTTATGAGTTGACAGGTATAAATTTTGTTTGACTACTGAAAAGATGTAATTTTGCTACATCAATATTATCATCTAGATCTCTTTTTCTTTGCCTCCCTATTTATGCCTAGCATATATAATATGTATCGCATAATAATCTCCAACAATGAAAAGACAAATTTTTATATTCCCAATTAATGTTCTCTACTCTCTAGTCTTTTTGTAAGGTACAACTGTCTAGTTCAAGCATATCTCAGTTGTGTTTTCTTTTTACTCAAGGGTCATGATTTGGAAGAAAACTATAAGTTCTCTCAAATTAAAATGTTATTGCTGGCATTTAAATATTTACCTCTTTGGCAGCAGGCTTGCTTTACAAGGCAGACATCCTTATTCTAAACATAGCACTAATATGTTAATACAATTATTTAATGAATTCCACAAGGCTTGCAACTGGATGAGAAATGGTAGATGACCTGAACAAAATCTGGAATTTCTATCCTGAGGGAAGTGCTACCTTCTAAAACTTCTGTTTCGGTCCATTTTAATACAAAAATTAAGATTTTCTTGGAATGGATCACAGAATCACAGAATAGTTCGGGTTGGAAAGGACCTTAAGATCATCTAGTTCCAACCCCCCTGCCATGGGCAGGGACACCTCACACTAAATCATGTCACCCAAGGCTGTCCAACCTGGCCTTGAACACCACCAGGGATGGAGCATGGAACCTTTTCTGTAGATATTTTTAAATTAAAAGGCACTGACATACTTGACTCTGAACGACATGATTTCTGTTTGTTAGAGCACTTAATTTTAAATCAGTTAAGTGCATTGAGGTAAATTGGTGCAGGGAACTGAAACTGGAAAACTCAAGCCTCTCTATCTCTTGATCTCCACTCTTGCATGCTTCCATATGTATTCTAATCTATATGGTTTCATAACACACCACACAGCTTAATAAGAGACATCACATAGCATGACATGCTCTCTTCTTATGACCTTAAACCCCAGATGTTTAATAAAACAACAGACTGATGTGGGGATGCAGTTTAATATTGTGTTTCAAGGGTTCAAACCTAAGCAGACCTGTTTTTCACTAAATGAAATAGCTCCATTTAAGTGACAGTATGGAAAAGAAATATTTTGTTGGAGAAGGGCAGGTACTTTTGGTTTTTGGCATTCTGTGATCCTCCTAATAAATATGTAATTAGCAGTAGTGGAAAAAGGTACTGTTATGTATAACGGGGCTTTATAGACAGTCTGTAATGACCTGTATCTCTGATTATTTGCTCAGCATTCACCAGAAGAAAAATCTTCCTTTTCTCTTGCTTTTAACTCTGTCTTTAGCTACTCACAATAAAATTTTCCATGTTAATTTTCTGGTTTGCCTTGGGATGAGTGAATCAGAGGTTCTGTGGAAAAGATAGTATGCAAATTCTAGGCTATTAGTTAATTGAATACTGTACCAAAATTTGGACACAACAGGGCTAATTTGCATATCAACATTAATTTGGGCACTTCCTTACTTCCGACTTCCACGCTTGTAACATTAATGTTCTTTTAATGTAACTTTTTCATGTCACTCTGTAATAAAATTGCTGGCTGTAAATGCTCCAGAGCATGCTTGACTCAGTTTCCAGCAGTGTTCCAGTCTGTTGGTCAATGACTTACAATGGAATGCATGCTTAAAACAGGAAGGCAAATAACATTTACAGTTAAATAAAGTAGTGCTGGGCTTAATCCAAAATGATGGGGGTCAAATTCTGATCCTATTGTTGTAAGTAGATATTTTGTCACTGCTTTCACCAGAGTCAGGATTTTACAGCCACTAAAAGGCTCCTGGGTTTTGTGTACAAGCAGAAGTTCAAAGTGGAGCTTTGATTCTCATAGGAAGGACTCAGCTAAAACTTAATTAGCTAAATGGAAATCAACTATAAAAAATTTGATTTCTTAAAGCACAGAGCAACTTTGCAAACAGGCAGGTGCTGCCAAGTCTTGCCACTGCAAGGAAAGTTCTTTACGTAAGATGACAGGTAGTGTGGGACAGCAGCTAAGCTGCTGGTATGCGATCCTGTGATAACTTGGGGTTCTAATGACTTTGAGATTCCTTGAGCTTTACTACTGCGGTTAGCTATGTTGTCAAAATCTCTTCCCTAGAATTACAGATGATAGGTTTGGTCGTCTAGTTCAACCTCTAGATCAAGCAGGACAGGCTAAACATAACATTAGACTTCAGAGTTACATGTGTAGCAGCATCCCTCCCTTTCCTCCCCTGTTCTTTGGGATACATTCTGTTTGGTAAACCATCTGGTTTTAAATTGAAAAGTTTGAAATGCACAGAGAGGCATTTACAAACATTACAAAAAACACAGCATTTGTTGATCTGTACATTTTGGTTTGCAAGCAAATGTTTTAGCATTCAGGCTTAGATTGCCAATCTGTGCAGTTTGCTGTCTTGCCTCCAGTCACAAGCAATTTCTTTTTCTAATGAAGTAACTGGAGTATCCCAAAATATTACATCTGACAAATACCTTATTTTCTAATTGACAAAATTTCCTTCTTGAGTATTGTGCATGACTTTTTAACATGAATTAAATTACCCGTGACTGTAGTGTATTTCTTACTGCAACAGTGTATGACCATAACTGTGAAGTATAACATTATTGTTACTGATACGAGTCAAATTAAGACGAAAGAAATAAAGCAAGCAAGAAAGAGGACTATATAATTTATCATTTGAAGGTTTGAGAGTGAATCTAAAGTGGTAGAGTAGTTCTTCTCTCAGGATTCAAACTGGCCAACAACTTTAGTCATGCTCTCAGAAGTGCTTAACTTTAAACCCTACATTTTATGCCCTATTAAAGGATTTGAAAGTGTTTTGCTTTAAATGCATGCCTGGATGGTTTGCAGAACACAGAAGTCATAGTGAAAGCCAGCATGCAATATTGAGGTGATGATGGGTCCTTCAGCTAGTAAAAACCGTTGTGCCTATCCAGTTTTGATCAGATTTAGCTTTAGGATTGAAGTGTATCTAAATGACTTCTAGCCGCATGTGCAATCTGTTGCTCTTTCCACTGCAAAGGTTCAATCACTGTTTTCTGGGATTATGAAAGAAAGAGGATTCCTAATACTTAATCAGTGTTGTAAAAAATGTGTTTGGTTTGCTGAGGAGTCTTTAAGTAGTCTTCTTTCACCCCAGAAAGCTCACTGGTGCACTGGGAAAAGACACTTTCATATCTAGATGGAAGTTCAACAGACATGGTCTGAATTGCTGTAGACTGGAAAACTCTATTCAAGCTGCTAAAATGAAAAAAGTTTACTCATGCATCATGATTTATTTTTACCTGTACACTGATTTCTTCATGACTACATGGAAACTTGCTTCCTGTCTGATTCAGCTCCCACCCAACCTGGTCAGAAGACGTCTGTATGCAAAGTCCCATTTGACATGGTCAGTGCAACATTACAGTTTCTGAAGAGAATGGTACAAGAGGTAACAGTAGTTTCTGTCACTGTTGTTGAACTAAAGGGCTTCAGACAAAGGCAGAAAAATGAGGAGCTCCTTCCTCACTTCTTTCCTTTGGCCCAGTTTCATACCACATAGCTCCAGGCATTTACACGAGATGTCTAAGATAGGAACCTAGTCAGCCTGGCTTCCTTGTATGGTCAAAGAAGAGAGAGAAGCACTTCCAGAAGATGATTTGGATCTTAATTTGACCGCATAACTGTCCCTGTTGACTACCCTGGGAGCTTAGATTCCCCGTTCATGTATCAAGTTTGTTAATGTCTAATTTTTGTTTGTGAAATTTTTCCACCTCTCCATGTACGTTTCTTAGAGGAACATGTGGTCCTCTCATAGTCATACCTGCTCACCCCACACAGCAGACATGGAAACTTGATCTTCATTTAAAGTCCTAGTTATTCTTGGTACTCATTCACCAGTAGTACTTGCAAAATTTGCCTTAGCTGACAACTTTCAGACAGATACTGGCTAAAAAAAAGAAAAAAGCTGCAACCACAGGCATAACTCTACCACTGCTATTTGGAAATTTAAGAACAAGTGGGAGTCCAAAATTACCACCAGATGGTGCACCTATTTAGCAAGTGACAGAGACATGTTCCACAAGAAAGGGTAGCCACAGCCTCCAGCAACCCATCAAGTTGCTTCCCCTGCTGTTTATTCTCAGCTAAGATATAAATTGAATGTGTTTGAAACATGGACCTGCAGGTCATACTATTCTGTTACATTTAATATGGAGTATGTTTTCAATCTCTGTGATGGAAGCTTTTCAGCTGCCTGGCTAGGGACCTGAGGAAGTGGGAAAAGTCTAGCAGATCTACTACACGTAAAGGGAGAAGAAAAGAAAATGAGGGACCAAGAACGGGAAAAATTGATGATGGTGAAGGGCAATGAGCAGGATCCAAAATTAGAAGTGGTCACCACAGAGCATTTATGCATTGCTGTTTCATTAAGTTGGCTAGCTCTGGCTATTAATGGTAGGTAGCTGGGAGAAGGTTGAGGTCAGTACATTTCTGAAGGATAGTCTTGATGTCTAAGTATTTTGGAAAACTGCCAGTGCCAGTATCCCAGGAGAAAACATATGGGGTATTCTATAAACTGCATAGCAAAGGTGGTAAACTTTCCTAAACAGTGAAGTGTTTTTATGCTCTAGCTGCTTCTCATTCCTAAGCACTTGGTAGTCCATACTCAGGGAAAGATCAGCAAAAATGGATAAGCATATATTTTCTGCCATATTTCTCACAAGACCATGTGATTCAGCTGGATTTGCTGTAAAACAATCCATTATCATGTGCACGACATGAGCAGGCTTTTATTCCCGTTCCACTGTACTTGCTTTGAAGAAGATTCTAAAGTAATAGCTGGGTTCCTGGCAATCTTCTTTCATGAACATTTTAAAACTGATGCAGAAGAAAATGTTGTGAGTCTCTCATTCATTTGCATAGCTACATCTTTTACTGCTTTTTATTGTTTTGGCATGTTTTAAAGGATGCTGCAAATAGAATTTACCATATTGCTAGAGAATGATTAATTAGAAAAGTTGTTCTTTTAATTACAACTTGATCAGTAAAGAAACATCTGAACTGAAAATTTCCTCCGAGCAAAAATGAAAACATTTGCATATTCTTTAACCTGAGAAGTACTCATTCAGAATGGATAAAATAATTCTTCATTCTCTTTCTCCAAGCTGAGAGGAAGGCGTCACCTCAAGAAGCTCAATATAATTCCCTTCCTATCATTTTTCACATACCCTGTGGCTCCTAGTTCTATGTGAGAACTATCATTTTATGGTTAAAGCATGGACTAGGAGATAATGGACTTGGACTCTGTTCTGAGCTGTGCTATATACTTTTCTTGTGACCCTAGGAAAGTCACTTCATACCTCGCAGTCTGGAGACTAAAGATGACTAATTTTAGTGGGGAATTGAAAGGCTTAATTAATGTGGACTAACCTTCACTTAAGCATTTGCGAAGTACTTTGGGATCCTCAAACGTAAATGGTTGCTGTTAAAGTCTTCTTATCCAAACAGGAAGCAAAGAACATAAATGTTGTGTAGGGATCTGGTCTTCTAGAAAGCAAGTCCACACCTGCAAAAACACCATACTGAAAAATCTCAGTAGAACATGCCTGGTAAGATTATTAGCTTAGTTTGCACATGAAGGAAGTTTCGAAACGTTAGGCAGCTATCCACAAAGAACCTAAACTCAGATTTCAAAAAGAGAAAATACTTATGTGTTCAGTACTTACATGTAACGTAAAAAAAGAAAGAATAAAGCTCACAGGGAGAGTAACTGCTGGCTACTTACTGTGTGCTGGCTGTATGTGTGCTGTGATTCTTTGAGTAAATCTTCCTGTCCAAGACCCTCTTTTTCTAGCTACTGGTGCACAGTGGCATCCTGACACCAGCGATGGGGCTTGAACATTTTTTCCCTCCTTCACTTTCTTTTTCTCCTTGTCTCCCATTCTCTTTCATTTCAGCAGTTCAGTAATGCTGAAACTAAGTTCCCTTGCCTTTTGTTTGTTTTTCCTTTGTCTATTGATCAACCATGTTGCTTTATTACAGACTCTGTAGTATTAACTACAGTATAAACAGAAGCTCTTAGCAGGAGAGCTAGTTGGATTTCCCTGCCCTCTTGCACAGATGAAGTTTCTGCAGCACCACTTTCTTGTTTGTTTTCAGGGATTAGTGGCAATATTCCACATACAGCTGACATAATGAGGCATAAACTTTGCTCAAAGAAGGCAAGGCACCACTGATTTTTAAAAGACCTTAGACTGCTGTGCTACCGAGGATGGGCATGGAAAGTCTGAAAGGCAGAAGACTACCCTCAGATCTGAGTGGCAGTAAGATTGCTGATGGGTTTTTGCACAGCACAAACTGTTTCCATGAATACTGCGTCCTGCTCAAAGTTAAATTCAAAGTGTCTGTATGGAATATCTCATATGCATGTGTGTGTTGTCACTTTGTGTTAGTCAGAGGAACATGACATCATGTGATAGACAAGAACACTACTTTGTACCATATAGCCTACTTCAAGACTTTTCACGTGAAACATTTGTTTTGTTTTGGTTTTAAGACATTTGCTTTTCTAACTGCTCTGTTTTAATTAGAGCTCAACCTGAACCACAAACGATAGATTTGAACTTTCCCAGAGTTCAGTGGTGTTCAGATCTGGCTTTTGGTTTGGCCCATCACAAAGACAGGGGTCAGCTTCAAAGTTCAGATCTGGAAATGGGCTGCTACAAAGCAAGGGGCTGAAAAGATTATTTAATGAGACCCACATCCCATTTTAATGTGGATTTGTAGTAGAGACACTTAATGAGTTTTTTAAACATACTTGTATGTAAGCAGTGTTCCAAAGACTGTTGTTAATAGTAATTTACCTATTTAAATACTCTTGTATTTATACTGCAGAAAGGGACTCTTTCCTTCTTTCCTGATCACAAGGCCTGGATCCTGGTCTGAAGCTGAAGTACCTTAAAAACCTACAGATTTGGCTTCTGATCGCTGTTTAAAACTCATCCATCAGTTCTAGGTTATCATACTTAAAACCAATGGAAGCTCTTTGTGGGCTAGAAATGTGATCCTTTTATCCTCATAACATTTAGGTTTTTCAGCTGGAAGGGCAGATAACTCACAGGACTGGCATCTGCTCATTTGTCAAACTCTTGCAGGCATGGACCAGCATTTTAGGTGAGCTTGCTTAGTATATGGCAAAACACAAGCTTAACACAACACAAATAATAAATAACAACTACTGTTGTTATACTGGATAAGATAACCGGACTGGTACGGTTAGTTGGACAGGTTCAGATTAAACACTGATTCAGTATTTAATATGAACACTGATTAAGTATCTTTCATGAATCCTAAGACTCATACAATTCTTCCTTGTTAATGTGAATCTCGTCACTTCCCAAGTCCTGTCAGAACCAGAAACTCCAGAGCTGAAAAAAGACTTTGCTCCTGTGATGCTTCCAGACTCATTTTGCAAACCAGAGAGGCTTGGACTAGAATCTAAACTTCGTGTATTTATCCAAAACCCTATGAGCTCTTTACTCTTTTAAATCTCTTTCATATGTGTGATTTTTGCCATGTCTTGTTCACTGGGTTTACAAACTCGACTAGCAGACACTACACTAAGAAACATAGGCATTATTACTTGAACCTAGCTCTCCTCCCTGGAAGATTATCAGGCAAGTTAAATGTGTCAGAGATGTGAATGCAGCCACACAAGCAGTGTTGGAGTGTTTGGAAAATATTTAAGCAAATTTGAAAGCAACTTTCAGTCCAGCCCTTCCACTGGAACTTTCTCATTTGCTTTTCACAAAGTCTAAGCTCTGATGACAGTGACTTTTGGGGTTACTGCCCAGCTGTTTGCCCTATGCCTGGAAGATGTGATCTCTGTAGTGGAATTAGCAGAGCAGAACACAGGCTTTTACCGAAGATCTGCAAATCCAGCCTCTCTGCTGCAATCACCAAGGAAGGGCTAGTTTGGGTTGGATTGTATGCTAAAGCTGATGAGACATGATCCTTCTGCTGCCATGAGAGATATCAAGGGAGTGATAACATCCTAAACAGCCACATCAAGACTTACCGCGTCTCACCTGTCAAACCCTACTTTGCCAAGAATGTGCCAGGGAAACACATTAAAGCCCACACACCTAAAGGATGAGTGGTGAGTCACCAGTGACAGTGCCCATATTATAGAATTGCTTGTGAAATTTGACATATTGAGCTGGTTCTGTAAGTATCCTGCCAGGTAGTAGAAAACCTGCCAGGAACTTTTGTAAGCAACAGATTTGTAGGAAAAACATACTGAGCAATATGCAGAATTATCCTCCAGGAGACAATCCAACAGTGAATCCCAGCAAATGCAAAAGGAACCTCTCTGCTAGGTTCCTGTGCAGAATTTTACAGAAAAAGACAACATCCTGGTGTATTACTTAATACAAATTATTTTTCCTATTTTTTTTGTCAGACTTAAGAGATAGTCTTCTGTCTATGTTTATACAGTTTTGAAGACTATCTTAAGGCCACCTTGAAATGCAGAGTTACTGATCAAGATGAAAGCATTACAATTTGTGTGTCTGGAAAGCACTCTCTCAGACACACAGGAGCTGTTTATCCATGATCAGTAGTCTGAAATGCTTTTCAGAGTCCCTAGACTGTCTGTCACCATTTCTGAGTGGGCAGTACTTCCTCCACATTCATTGCTATTACCACAAAAGGGTGTGTAGATCAAGGTAATTCCAGATGTCATTTATTTGAGTTATTTGACATAACAGTCCTCTTGTATCGCTGTTGCAGTGAAATCTACAATGTGAGGACAGTTATTTCTCTGGATTTAGATTGGAAATCTGACAAATATTTAAATATTTATTTATTAGATCTTGTCTCAACCACATATATGCGTAGTATATGAAGTTCAGTTAAATGAAAGATACTGCTGCTCTGCATAAACCTTATTTTACAAATGTCATGACTAAGCAGAATTAGTACCTTATTTTATATGAAAGGATTCTAATTCTGTACTTGATAGAATCAAATTAAATGATAATCTGAAAAAAACCCATAGAAAAATACACTAGAAGAATTATGTCTAGTAGAATATCCTAATCAGTGAAACCAAGAAAGTCATCTTCTGTCTTTTAATGTAATGAAATCTTTTTTCCCCAGTCAGAATATAAAACAGGATAATGGACTGATAGTGGAATGTTTTAAGGGTGGGATCTCCTTTTCTAAAACCACCATATACCCTCAGCAATTACACTTAGATGACTGCTGCCAGCACAGTTGGAAAGGCTCACTGTGCAGCGGAATCTGTCTTAACTCTCTGGTGGGATAAGTTTAGACTCTCTCCCTTTCTTTGCATTTTCTACTCCCAGTTTTGGGGCTTCCCCATGCAGTTCGATGGCTTCTGGAAGTCTTGCTTTTTTGGTGTCTGATTCTCTCAGCGTTTGGTAAGTCTGGATTCCTATCCTGGCCACATGGAAAATACTAGTTGGAAGAGTATCTAAAAGACAGGCTTTAGAGCCAACTTCCCTTGCAGATTTAGCTCTATTTGCTTAGCTCTTGCCCTATAGATGTAATTAATTTTGTATACTATAAAGACTGGCATCAAATCTGAAAACAATAGCTTATACCTGCAAAATGACTTGGGCTAGACTTGCTAGCCAATGCAGTTGCTTTCTATGTTGCCAAAACGTTATTTCTAGATGAATACATATATATATATATAAATATATATCAAACAATTGTGTTGGATAGCATAAGAAGTGAGTTTGAATAAAAAGTCCATGCTGACATATAGAAGAAGCCAGCTTTTAAGATTCTACTTAAAGTTGCACATGCCTTGCTAGTAGTCAAGAATCATCATCAGCTCCAAACTGGGACATGAAAACACTTAACATCTCACTGAAACAGAAGCAAATGCAACCTCAGCAAAACTTATGGCAATTAATTATTTTTTCAAATTAAAAATAAAGGAAAGTTGAGGATCTAATGATATGCAAGTATGATGCGTGAGCGCAGAATGTTAGGAGTGGACTTTAAACGCTGTGTACTTCTCTGGTAAGCAGGGTGATCCTGAGCATTGCTGTGTCCAAATCCCTTTATGACTCTGGCAGTAGATGACCAGTTCAATACTAAGCTGTAACAGAATGTGGAAAAGCAGAGCAGAGAGGTCCCAGTCCCATGAGGCGTTTCTTTTTTCTTGGAGTTCTCCCATCCCGCCATGAAGCTGCATGGACATCTTCCCTGAATTTGTTTCAGTTGTTGGTTGAGAAGTGTACAGCTAAAGTCCTCTGTGGTCTTCCCACAATGAGAATCCAACAAGAGGACAGTTTGTTCTCTTACAGGTCCTTCTGCATATGCCTTAACCTCCTTGTGTCCCAGTGAAAGAGGGGAAATAGTGTCTTCCTTCTGTTGCCCTGTCTAGTTGAGAGATGCAGCTTCTTAAGGACTACCTCTTCCATAGACAGATTTATGTCTAACAGCAATTTCAGCTATGTATGATTTAGTATATTTGTAATTTAATCATTATGACAAACTGGTACTGCCCCACTAGTAGGGTTTGTGCAATATATTGAAGTAACATTCATGACTTAACTAAACTGCCTGAAGAAATTCTGAAACAAGAGCTGAAATTTCATCTGCAACTTACACAGACACACACACAGACACCCACCCACAGACATTTTGGCATGCCCAGGTATAGGAGCTTAGCGCTTATAACTACTCATAATTCAGTGAACCCTTTAAAAGGTGTTATTATTTAACATGTCTCTACAGCAAAGCACAGGTGTGCATAGTGATTTACAAAAGAATACAGACATGACCACTGCCCTCAGGGCTTTGTTATCTAGGTTAGAAGTGACATAAGATAATACAGGAAAAGATGACTTCATGCAAATGGCAGCACAGATTTACTTTGAAAGAGATATTCTTCAACATAGTGTGTTTGTGTCAGACCACTGAAATGATTGCAGTGAGCTAATTAAAATACTGACCCAGAATAAAGTCCACTGAGAAGGTCTGATTCTGCAATGCAGTATCTTCTTAATATTCATAAGCATGGTAGTAGGGATAACACAGTATTTGTGAAATTGGGCCCATAGCAAAGTCAAATATAATCGCAGAATCACAGAATAATTTAGGCTGGAATAATCCTCTATTGACAGCCAAGGAGAACATTCATTCTGAACTGATTTATTCACTACAGGCTCGATCCACATACATGAAATTCTCAGTGACTAAAATGGTTTGGTAGTAATGGTAGCAACCTATCTTGATGTTGTAACTGCATTTTCTCTTTCTTAAATCAGAGTAGACAACATTTCCCTTGATGAGTACCACACACGTATCTTAGAATATCTTTAAAAGGCCATATATTAGTGCAAGAACACTGTCAAGAGCAAACCTAAAAAAAAAGAAAAATATGTGCCCACATAACTATAGTTTCCCTTCCCTTTTTCTTAACTATTGCTTTTATTTCTCCCTGTGAAAGGCCCTTGAACAAAGAAATCATAATGCGCTGTCAATTCCTATATATAGGAACTGTTACAGTGAATAGATTGAGGCAGTCGAATTATTAGACTAGACTAGACCAGACCAGAATAGATAATAAAATCTGCTTCTTCATAACCCCATTTAATTTAAGAACGTTAGCATGCTTTAGGACCTAGTTTCTCTCAGATGTGTTCAGGAGTCTGTGCTTTCCAACAAGGGGTGCAAAGAACCTTTAAAAACCCCAGTATGCTGCAAGATACCTCCAGCTGAGCTTTCACATATTACGATGTATCAAACCACTAGACAGCATTGAAAAGAAAAAGCACCAAACATTCAGCAGGGAATCATTAAGTCCCACAATGGGACGTCGGTAGGTCCAGAAGAGAACAGAGGCAGGAGACAATCTCTCTGCTTCAGCTATTGCTTTCCACACACTACTTTGATAGTATTAGCAGTAGCATTGTGAAAACACAGCCGGCTGTGACACTGCACAGGCTTTTATCAATGGTACAGTGTATCTGGGAACTACCTCCTCATGTGTACTGTGTATTTCTCAAGCCATGCTCTTGTGCATTCTTTAAATGAGTGCTTAGCACCATGCTCTGATTAGATCCTGACGAAAACAAGCAGCGCTGCTTTTGGATCAAGACTTAATTTTCCCATTTCGGTAAGAATGAAACACAGATTTTTTATTAGGGTTGAGTGAGTAAAAAATATTGGCTACAACTAATACAGTTTTTTAGGGGAGAGACCAAAAAATTAATATTTCTTTGGGCACTTCTAACCATCTTTGCAAAGATCACAGCTGACACACTAGCCTCACAGGAGCTGTCCCAGAAAACTTCACCAAGGGACATGCTGCCAAAAGACAGTGAAAAACACAACAGAATTATGCTCACTTTGGAACAGAAATGCTGACTATTGTTTGCAGTTGCCAGGAGTTAGCTGAATATGTTTAGGGGGTAATTAAGTAAAAAAACCCTGCAAATTGCTGGAAGCCTTGTTACAGACATCACTGTGGAAAGTACCACCAAGCCTTTAGAAAATAACCATGAAATTGGAAAAATGCTTGAAAAAATGTGAAAAGCAGAGCCATAGTAAGTAGCTCTTTTTAATAGACATGCTTCCAAAAGTATATAAATAGTGACAGCAAGGAGCTGCAAAAGGCGAGTGTGAAATATATCTGGCTCATGCACAGCCCATTCTAAAACAAAATTTGACAAACCCACATGTGCAACAGAAAACAATCCAGTTGACAGAGTGACTCTAGACTGATGGCCAAAATTCTGGCACCTCCAGCCATAAAAACTTAGCAGGATTCTAGAAATGAAAAATGCTGAATAAGAGAAAAGTCTGTAAATAAACTATTATGCCATAGTACTACACATTCTTAGCTTTGAAATCAGCAGTGCTTTCTGTCCCAACCATGTCTGATCAGAAATAGACATCATGAAGACACCTAGGAAGGAGCTGCTGAAATCACTTTCAACTCCTGCTCTAGCTCTAGTCTGACTAAACAAGACTATTTTAGTTAGACTGCAGTAGAAAAAAGGGTTTTAGGAAGGAAATGGGGAATGAGCAAATATTGTAAAGAGGACATTACTCAACATGACCACCAGAAGACTCCATCAGATTTGACCAGAAAGTCCTGCCACAGTAAGAGATATTCAATCTGCACCAGATTCATTGTTCAGAAGTACATCTGAGCACAGGTGCTACAAGAGAGACCTTGCAACCTCGGGTAGCTATATAGCTATGTGGTCATATATGTAGCTATATGACCACAGGATACTGAGTAATCAGTCATTCAGTCAGTACTTTGTCAGAAGAAAAAAGCTGGTCCACTTCTTAGTGGAGTGGACTCCTGAGGAAAGTGTAAACCAAGAACAATGTCAAAAAAGCCAAACATTTCTCGCATGAGCATTCACTAAAAAGTTCAATCGTGAATTGGTAGTTATAGAACTAATGTCATAGACAGAGGAATATCACCTCAGCATTATACAGAAGGAAGTATTTGTCCAGGCTGAATGCTTCCCAGTTAGCAGCCCTCTCTCTGAACATTTAATGAAGCCATTTTAGAGCTGTTTGTCTTCAGAGTCACTAGTGCTGAAAACGTATGGAGAACTCTAATTAAGAATAATGAAAGGACGAATGTATTGTCTCTGTCTAAAAGAAAAAAGGAAAGGAATTATAGGACCAATCAATTTAACTTGAGTAAATGAAAAAATATGGGAACAAAACCCCATTTGTAAGCTCATAACTGAGAACAAGGAGATGAGTAACAGTCAACAAGGATCTGTCAAGAACAGATCATATTAAACCAATCAGATTTCCTTCATTTGCCACCAAGGGCCTCAGAGGCAGAAAAGCAGCAGTTTATACCACATATCTTGGACTTAAGTGAAGCTTTTGGCACTGCTTTATATGACACTGTCATAAGAAAACTAAGAAAATGCCAAATGGGTACATACCATCTGGAAATCATAATTGAAGGGTATTTATCAAAATAAAAGGATGTGCTAACTACGTTTCCTTCTGATCTCTGCTGGAACTGGTACCAGTCAGAATTATACTTTTGACTTGACCAAGGGAATAAGCGGTACCCATCGAATTTACAAATGATATCAGGCTGGGGATGACTGCAAGGATAGTGGAGGAAGTTTGGGTCAAAATTGAAAATTATCATGGAGAAATGGTCTGGAAAAGAAGAAAAAAAAAGACAAAAAGAGGAGGCGGAACAGAAAGACAAATACAAAGATCTGTACATGGGAATAATCAGTTACACAAATGCAAGATGGGAAACATCTGGTGTGACAGCAGCTGCACAGAAGACTACTGCAAACTGAGTAAGAGTCGAAAGTATCCTGCTGCTGTGAAAACACCATGCTGGCATGAGTAAACAGGAGTGTAGCATGCGAGACATATGAAGTGCTCCTTCTGCTCTAACCCCAAGCAGGGAAGACCTCAGCTGGAGCACCCTGTCATGTCTTCAGCACTGCACTGTAAGGCACAGGCCAGCCAGCTGGGAAAGTAGGAGGAATGATTAGAGCTCTTGAAAGTGCTCTGCAAGGACTGATGATGGAACACATCTAGGAGCTGGTGGAAGTCTTTAAATATTTAAAACCTACTGCTAGAAGAAAAGAGTAATCAGTTATTAGCATCTGTAGAGAAAGAAGCAATGGATTTGCATTCAGAAAGAGAGTTTCAGCTTCATATTAGTAAAACATGTAATAGGGCTCCTGAAGCACTGGAATAGACTGTGAAACCTCTGCTACTGAAGATCTTTAAAAATGGGATAAATAAAAAACTGTTGGGAAGGACATCTGCATTATTAGCCTACATTAGAGTTGAGGGTCAGACCAGAAACCCTCTTGAGGCTCCTGCCAGACCTGCATTTCTGTTTCATTTTTTCTGCTTGTACGAATTGATTGCAGTGGTCTGTAGCCCTGATATGCAGCAGTGGGTATAGTAAAATAGAGGCATAGAGAAATTAAACCAATCCCTGCTTTTAGATTATAAGCCAAGAAGCCTAAAATCAATTACACTGAAAATGCAAATAGAGAAAAGATTTGCTTCAGACAGTAAGAAAACTCCCACTGACTGCTATTGCTCTTGGATCGAACCCAAAGAGAAGAGCTTGTAATATTTTGCTTGAAAATTGCTAATGAATGTGTTGAATAAAATACAAAATTATAAAGGAACTAAACTTGTCTGTAAGTCTTCATCCAACCCCACTTAGGGTGCTGTTGTTTGAGTTTTAGTTTACTCATCTAGATGCATCTATTGTCTTTTGCCCATAAAAAATGACTCAGTGTGTCCTCAACTTTCACTTACAAAAGAAGACTTGCTGAAAAGGATAGGTTTGGCAAAAAAATCAAACTTCTGCCTGTAATGGCTAGTTTCTTCTTACCACTGACCTATATTGCATTGTGTCATATAATCAATCTGGTGTCTTGTGTAATTTGTTTTGTTTAACAGCAGTGTGTTGTCTTTTTTTCTATCATTGTTGATCCAAGATTTAGCAAATTACTGTCTAAACAGCATATATTCTACACTTCAATATTTCAAGTTCAATTATAGTTCTAATACTTGACATTCTCTAGGAGTCTTACTCATCTAGCTGCAGACATAAGACATTTCAGATGATGTGCGGAATAGCGATATTCTCATATAGTTACTCAGAAAAGTAGATGCCTTGCTAATACCTATGAAAGAGTTAAATTTTAATTCTGCACTTACAGCTGAATGATCAAAATATATATTTAACAAACATGATTATCTGCTTGTTGTGGTTACATGTTGAAAACACACTGCTGAATATATGTATGTTCACGTGAAGTAAACTACAGTAATTATGGAACATGTAATAATTTCCACAGCAGACCATACTAAGTTTAGTGCTCAGTTAGCAGTCTAAAACTAATTATGGAACATGTAATAATTTCCACAGCAGACCATACTAAGTTTAGTGCTCAGTTAGCAGTCTAAAACTTAGTCTGAGATGACATCTAAATTAGGGGTAAAATGTAGGCTGCTCCATGACTCCAGCAATTAATAAATAGGCTCCTCTCGCCCTATCTGCCACAAATCACTCGTTAAGGAAGCAATGATCCAGTATCTGTCTCTTTAAGCAGCAACTGCCCACATTGCTGGGTATTAGAGCACTTTTAAAATACAGCCCTCAGTTAGAATGCAAATGAACTGGCAGACCACAGGCAAGACTTTTCTTATGGCTTAGCAGATTGCAAGAAGTGACCTTCAGCACCTCCACTGAAGACAAAAGCCTTCATTTCAATTAACACTGGTGGTTATCTCCTATTAGATTTATTAGATCAGGCAGTTATCAGATCAGAGTAATATTCATATTACTCGTGAAAACATTCATTCTATGTTTTGTGAATTAAGTCAGAACTGTCTTCTTTGACACCAAAGCAGACACTCCTAACAGTGAAAAGGGTGAATCTAAGGGTTTCAATAAAAGCCAAACCAGTCTTTTCCCCTCAAAATAAAGCCTTGGCAGAATTATTCCGGTCTATGTGACAGAAAACTTTAAGAAGTCAAACACGAATTTTTCATCTGAGACACAGGTGATGGGCATATACAGTGCCAAACAACAAGATGCCCAGGATGTTCACTGGAAAAAGAAAATTGTAGCTTCAAAGTTGGGTCAAATCCCAAATTTGCTGTTATTTCTAAGTATTTCTTCATTTCTAGGAAGACTTGTCTCTGTTTTATTGCAGAACAAGAATATTTTTGAAATCTCAGAAAATTCCATAAAATGAGATTATTGTTCTCCATTCAGGTATCACAGTAATCATTACTTAAATATTTTTAGCTGCCCAACAAAGACTTGCTTAGAACTGATTCCAAGTGATGACATGCTAATGGAAAGCTTTGTGCACAGCAAACACATTATTTGAGAACAGAGGTTCCCCTCCCTCCCCCATCAGCATTTTCTGATAGGCTCTACTGATCGCACAACTTTAGAGAACTTCTGAGGTAATGGTCACACTGAAATTCAAGGGAAGTTTTGGAACATCCTTTAGTTAAAAAACCTAAAGCAAAACCCCCCTTAATGCTTAGCAGGACAACCTAGCTTGCAAAAAAAGAATCTGATTTTCAGTCAGATCCTTTTTCTGAGCCCTACTTATTTTAGAGCTGTATTGAAACAGAAGAGTAATCTCTTGAGTCAATATGGTTTCCATTTGGTATTATCCCATGACTCAAGATAATTTCATCACTACTATAGCTCTCTAGTGGGTGAAAGATAGATGTTTTCCTCTATTCTTGAAGGTAATCAGGGGTATAATGGGAACAAGGCGGGGCAAAAGGAAGATAAAGACAGGATATTCTTCAGTTTTACAAAACTCATCAAGGCAAGCACAGTGTGAAAACTCATTGACAGGTTACAGATGCAGTGGGATGATAAAATGGCCTACCTTCTACTGTGGATACATGTGGAATATATTGAGTTTAAACATAAAACATAAGCAACCTCTCTCTTGCAAATCTCTGAGTAAATCTACAGAACTGTAGGTCACAGCTGCTACATTTCCTGACAGGAATATATTTCTGCTTGTTTATAAGCCATTCTACATGTGTTTCAAAGGTGTCTGAACAAAAATTTTCCTGGGTCTGATTTTGCATTCTCATTTGCCCTCAGCCTGAAGAAAAGGAAAATGTAACACTATGTACAGTTTCTATTACATCTCATATTTCTAATCTTTTGAGTTACAGATGAAGAATAGATTAAAAATCAAACCAAACCAAAAAACAAGATGAAGAAAGAAATCCGTCAAGACAACAGGATACATGTTAAAACATGGGTCCTAGATTTGACTTCAGCTGCTGGGTAAAGAGGAGTCAATATCTATATGCTTTTTTAGAGAGCACACTGGGAGCTAGAACACTGGTTCCCAAACTTTTTTGGATTGCTCTCAAGCCTCAGAATTTCTTGTGGACCACCAGACATCATTATCATCAAACTTTTAATTGAAAACACTATTAAAAACAGTGCTTAATATTGCTCTGTGGATTAGCTGTGAACCCTTCACCGTGGCCTCCTGGACCACCAGTGTTCTGCAGACCACGGTTTGGGAACCACTGAACCAGACTACACACATTGTACACCCCAACAAAACACTTCTGTGTCTGAAAGCAAAGTCAGTCCTTCTATTGCGTGATGTGCTTAAATAATACACAAGTCAGTTTAACTTTCTTGGTACCTGAAGAACACAGCACCCTTTTGTTTTTCTCTTACCTTAAGTTTCATTTTTTATTGCTTTGGAGAAACAAGTATATGGTGCCAAAAAAACAGTTTATGATTGTTTCTTGTAGGATCTTTCTCATATCCGGCAGAGGTGTAAGCTTTCAGGAAGCTATCTATGAAAATAAGAAATATAAAACATAAATATATATATATATAAAAAAGAACATAAACCCCCCACACTGTGCACTGGTCATTCCAGAATAGTTACGATATCTGTGAATACTAAAATAAAAAATTAGAAATAGCTTCTAAGTTGTTTTGGATTGTGGTTTTTTTTTTCCCTCCTCTGGAAAATTTGTTCTTTATTTTGCTTCCCAAATCCATTAATGATGTTAAAGCTCTGTGTGTGGTCATTAAGGCATTTCAGTAATTTTCTGTGAATTCTTTGCAGTTATTCTTTGCCTCCACTATTACAAGATTGTCTGTTTATCACCAGATAAACACACGGAGGAAAATGATGATAGTGCTGAGAAGGGAACTTTTAGTGAAATGGTATAAATAAAACACCAAAGGCCATGATCCAGCCCAACACTAAGTCAGTGACAAAGTGTAGTCTCACATGAGAGCATGAATGGACTACAGTATTCCTTTCAATTGTTCAGCCTCTGTATCTCCTTGCTTTTGTGCGCCCCACAGGCAACTCGGCCAACCAGTGTATAGTAAAGAAAGGGGGCTTATTTACCTTCCTTCATATACTCAGTATCAACAACAATAAAATGGAATTGGGAATGAGGAAATTCGGCAAGTAGTGAATTACAGCAAAAAAAAAAAAAAAAAAAAGAAAGAAAAAAAGGGACTATTCTTTTTTTTCCTAAGACCGTGCTTCCATGACAGTATCTCACTTGGTTTGGACAGGAAAGAATGCTGCCACAGCATTTCCATAATTCTTGCATGTTCAATAGCCAAGGTAATGCAGAGGATTGAGTCAGAGTGGGAGTAGAAAAGGGTCATTACAGCAAAACTAATATGCAAGAGAAGTCAGCAAGGGAAAACAGTAGCTTCTACTATAGCTTGAAAGAAAACAAAACCTACTTAGCTGTTTTCTTTCTAGGCATCTCTTGCAATACTTTACACACAGCATCTCTAATGGATGTTACTGGAGCATTTATAAAGGTGGATTAATAATCTTCCCCTCTGTCCTAGCCCTCTTGCACATTTGAAAGCGTCTGGTATTTCTTATGTTGTCTGACTGCTTTTCTTTTTCCATGCGGTGCACAGTTAGAGGTACCTCCTGCTTTCCAGTGAGCATTGCACCAGTGACTCACTCATTATGCATCTGAAATACATAAGGTTCAGCTTGCAAACCTGACTAGACAGTGTGAAAACAAATCATGTTGCTTCACCTCACCACTGTCCAGACTCATTGTCAAATTCCCCTCTGGCAAAGGGGGTTAGGTAGGACTATCAGCTGGCTTGTGTTTGCCTGTGGTAATATGCCCATGTTGCACCAAGCACTTTAAATATGTATGTAATTCAGTAAGAATGAGAAATACACACTCTAGTAGTAATGCCCTCTTCACATTGCTGCCTGTCACCATTGCTTTAGATAACGTGTGTATTTTTTTAGTAAGTGCGTGCTGCTTTTCTGCCAACCCATCAGCTTTTGGCTTCTCTCCACAGGAAGCAGGGAAGCTGCATTCACCTATGCCATTACTGCTGCTGGCGTTGCACATGCTGTCACGGCCGCCTGCAGCCAGGGCAACCTCAGCAACTGTGGCTGTGACCGAGAGAAACAGGGCTACTACAACCAAGAGGAGGGCTGGAAGTGGGGAGGCTGCTCTGCGGATATCAGATACGGCATTGAGTTCTCCCGGCGGTTTGTTGATGCCCGAGAAATCAAAAAGAATGCACGGAGGCTGATGAACTTGCACAACAATGAGGCTGGAAGAAAGGTATTCCAGAAAGGAGAAGGGATGGGGAATTGTCTGCTGGAGGACGGGGGGGAGGCTGGCTTGGTGGCAGGAGGCATTCCCTGATAATTTACCCCTCTCTCTGCTGTTATCCTACACCCACATCAAGTTACCTGATGGCATCTAACGTTTACATTCTGTTGCTGTTTCTTTATCCTGAGCTGGCCATGTATAATAGATGCTGTCCTAAATGATTCTGCTTCCTAAGCCTTCTTTCCAGTCCCACCGATAATAGAGAGGGCTTTGCTAGAGCTGTTTGGTATAACGATAAACTTTTGCTTTTCATTTCCTTTGCAAAAGCCTAGCAAGTGATTGTCAGGGCTTGTGATGTGACAGGACTGTGCCTGCATTGCTGAATTCCCACAGCACTTGAAGCTATTTATTCCATTCAAAACAAAACACTTCTTTGACCACAGCTCTAAAGAAATGCACACGTCATAACAAATGCACAACTCTCCGTTTCTCACTGGCAAGCTACAAATGGCTGCATAAGTGTCCCTTTGGAAGAAAAAACAGTTCCGTATCTGCAACCGTAACTGTGTTGCTTGCAGTGGAAACAATAAACATTGTGGAGCTATGCTGATTTATGTCCATTGAATAATGATCCCCAAAGCTTCCCCTTTAAAAGTTATAACAAATATTTCTGCCTAATATATACCTACCTCAGGAGAGATTTTACTATGCCCTTCAAAGTATTTTCCCCCAGGTAAATAAATGCTGCTTCTACCCTCCAGTGTTGTAGGAGACTCCAACATACCACTCCTCCACACCTAGCCCCCAAAGTTGAACTGGAATTTTCTCCTCTAAAACAACGTGTGCTTTCAGTCCTACACTGCACTAGCCACTGAGGTGGGCAGAGGTGGTTCAACTGTTACAGTTCATGGTTAAACTTGTTGAAGTAGTACAAATATCTTAGTGCCTGTATTTTATTTTTAACACTCAGTCCATGCAACAAAACCTCCTGGGGGTTTCAGTTGGCTCTGCACTGAAACTGAAGGTGGTACATGGACAGTTATTGATTGGGATGAAAGTACTACATAAACACAACATGGTGAAAGACACCAGTTATGGGGCATAATCTCAAGTGTAGAGACAGGATCAATACTTGAATGATGGTTGATGCCAAGGTCTTCAGACAGCTGACTGAAGAGCCAGACAGAAAAACATCCTTAAGAGAGGCACAATCTTTTTTTCCAAAACTTGTTACCACAAGTGTAAGAGCACCTCATACGCTTATAAGAGGTACTCTTGGAAGACCAGAAGCTTGGAAGACCAGCTCCAGGTCTGATCACTTCTCTTAGCCTAAGTGTTTCACCTCAACATCATGCATTGTGTTTGGATGCAAAAGAAGATGGAAGCTGCATGCTAAACTTGCAAGGCAGCATGTATTACTGCCAGATGCATTATTATTCCTGCTTAAACTGGCAGCCTTCTGCAGTGGGCATTGTGCCACCCCCACAGAGATGCTAAGACGTTAAGTCGTTAAGTTAAGACGTGAAAGAGGGACAAAAGAGCAAAAGTGCATACATAGATGGAGAACAGTGAAGTCCCTTGCCCAAGGACAGAAGGCGGCTCTCTATGAGCCAGGCACTGATCCTAGGTCCCTCAGTTCTAAATATAGCCCAGTAACCACTAGACCACATTGCTGATTCTCATTAAGAAAATTATATTTTTACTTTTCATCAGAATTTCATAAGCGGGGGACATTAGCAAACCAAAGAAGTGTCTGCTTTTACAGATATTTCTTGTAGCAGCATGAATGCAAATGCATTTCTTTCAACATTTCCAAAAACTTATTTTTGTACAAGTGCTCTTACAAAACCAAATGATAACACTCTCATGTTTTTGAGACAGGAATAAAAAGGCTTGTAAATCCTGGCAATATAGGTGGGTTTTTTTCCCCAACACATTTTTTTATAGATACCATTTAGGAATCTACCCGCTTTTTTGTTGTTGGCATTTTTCAGCGGTTATTTATATCCATATGTATTGGCTGTAATCATTAATGCATCTGGTCACTTTCAATAGCTGAGGATGACTGAAAGGATTTTGTGTAGCTTTTTGTTTTTAAGCGCAATCCATCAAATCCCAAGGAATGTGCTCACATAAAAGATGGTTTGGGGGTCATGTTTAGAAATAATGTTTGTGTTATGACATACATTCCCATGAAATGAATATGCAAAGTTGTACTGTATATAATACTTAGTGATTTTGGTTCATCTGAGATCATCTGCTATTTGTATAAATAAGATATTCTGAATTTTAAGATGACTGAAAATTAAGGTTAGGACAGAACTCTGGAAGTTAGGATATTTTTTCTCTGTTTCAGAGTTGGACCTTTGCAAAAGCAGCCACAGAGTTTTATGCAATTTCAATGTGAAATCACATGTCCCTCCTGAGAATCCAGGCAAACTTGAAATCTGACCTATGCTCACCTAAATTTGACAATTTTGAGGGTCCAGGACAAACATGATTTGGATTGTGACCCTGACACAAAATCCGAAATGAGATTTGCTTATGTGTGATTGTCATTCTGACACTCAAGTCAGAAATAACTGCAGTTATGTCTGGAGACTTTCTGAATCTCAATACTAAACCTCCATTTTTCTTCCCTTTCCTTTCCAAAAACCTTAAAACACAGCTGGGAAATGCTTGTATCTCCCTGAATAAGACTGTGAGTACCATCCTGCTGACCTGTATGCAACTTCTTTTAAAATTTGGAAACAGTTTGGAACCAAGCTTCTGGTTCATAGCTGCTATTATTAACAGTAAAAGTAAGGCTATTTTTCTCATGTTATGAATAAGAATAAAAAATAAGAAGGAAACCATAAGCAACTCAGGGTTTTTTTTTTTGTTGTTTGTTTGTTTTTGTTGTTTTTTTTTTTTACATCTTCGTTGCTTTGGAGGTTCTCAAATAATCTTTTCAACATTAAGGTAGGAATGCCAGGACAGTAAAGGAAATATATGCATTTCTAGCTTCCTAAAGAGATTTCATAGCACTTTAACTATTAAAAAAAATTACATTTATATCTGTTATGTTAAGGCTCATGGTTCTTACTCAGTCTTACCAAATTGGCTTTTTGAGTTAGGTTAAGAACAACAATAGTCAGCCAGTAAATCTGCTATCTTCATAATAGTCTTCTCTTTAAATCCCAGAGCCTCCTAAGACAGAAATATGAGGAAAAAAGGATACAAAGAACTCCCAAACCCACCTACAGTTATTTTGAACTTGCCCAGTGGAAAGCCCTTGATGACCTCACTAGGCCCAGGTGGCCAGAAGATCATTTCTAGGATCATTATCCACGACTCTGACCACCAGTTTTGCCCCCAGAGCAAAACCTGGTGCATGTGCACCTCTTACTCCATCGCATGGACTTTTGCATGTGCCAGCACAGGAATCTTGTCCACCCTCAATATCCCCCAGCACTTGTCCCAAACATGCTTGGGAGTCAGAGGCGTTTGTAACTACAGCAGTGACTACAATGTTTTGCTCTCATAGGAATGGTTTAAAAAGATGTCCTGCTGGTATTTCACTGTTGTTAAAAATAGAGTTCTGAGGAATTTGTCTTTGAGGAAAAAAAAAAAGCATGCTGACTAAATAATTGCACAAACCTTGCAAACAGATGAGGAGGCAAATAGTTCTGGGGGCCCTTTAACTTAAGTCTGGGGCGGAGTTTCTTAGCACAACACTGATAAAGTATCTTTTTGGAAAAAAGACAATATTTAGGCTTTTCAGGGAATTTCTGATGACCTTGGAAAGGAAAGAATCCTTTAATTGCTTTGCATTGCATCCCCTGATGGCTCTGCATTGCACTTCTATGGATTGTTTCAGCTAATGGCAAGTTTGTGAAGTTTCTAATGAATTTGTAATGAATAGCACCAGTAACAACATAATAAACTTGCCATTGGTGCCATTTGGAAGAAATTAATGCTTAGTGATTCCTGGTGACATGAGAGGCTACTGATGGGAGATTTATGGTTTGTGGCAAAACAGCGCCGTGCTGTGTAAAAGACCGAAGTAGCTGACTTCACCACCAGTTTTTAAATGTCCACTATGATTCAGGATTGAAAGTACAAGTGCGGTAAATGAAAACAAGCCCCCAAAGGGAGACTTAGTGTTAGTCTAATGCAAAAGTGACTGAAAGAATGGCATGTTGCAAATCTGAATGTTTACAGAGAGATCTGTGGGCAAAATTTGATAGAGTAATGAAAAATTAAATACCAACAAAACCAAGTAAGCTTTGATGCTGTTTTATGAGACAGCTTTCTACCATGTATTTTTAGAAACAAGTATCTTTATTCTGGGATAAATGAACTTAGAAAGAGTAACATCTGGGAACGCACACCATTAATCTTAACTTTTTGTTGAAAGCTTCAAAACAATGACCGGCTCTCATGGGGAATCTCAATTATAAATACGGGGTTTTCTGTTGGTTTGTTTGTTTGTTTTTAAGGGAGCAGCTAAAAGAACAAGCTGACAAATTGGTAGCAGATCACAGCTTTTACCAAAAGGAAAAAAAGAAATATTTCTAACAGCTTATCAATCAATTATGCTCTTATGATAGACAATGACTGTGGTTATGCAGAGAAAAAGCTGGCCTATTTCTTCCCCTTCCAGAAACACACCCAATTCACTGACTGCCAGCAATTCAGCCTGGTACGATCCCAATATTTATTTCTTTGTAATGTTGATGGGTTTTTCTTGTTCTTTTTTTGGAATGCCTGGAAGATGATGACATTTTATTTTACATTTGAAACAATTAGAGTGTAAGGACAAAAAAAAAAATTGTAATTCAGAGTCTCTTTGGAAGAGATTATTCGATTACTTGGGACAACATTTCCACCTAAGCCATGGTTCGTTCTCACAGTTCCTGGCTCTGTAGGACTGTGGTACTGGGAGGGGTTTTTTTGCAGACATGTTTTGGCTGTACAGCAGCTAATGAGGTGATCTGTTGGTCACCGTTCATTATACATATATATATACACTCACACCTCCACATGCATATATGTAGAGTGTGTGTGTGTACATAATTATGCATATTTATACATATTTATATGCATTGTGCATAGAATATATCAGAAAGTGTTAGCTCATTTCACCTCCCATAAAACATTTACATTAATAAAGTCACTTCTGCAAGATGCACAGCATGACCTAATACCTTGCAGTCCACCCTCACTGTCACCCAACAGGTCATAAAGATTAAAAGCAATGTTCAGAAAAAGGCTGGATAAAACACTCAAAGTCACTGGAGGCTGAATGCCAGTTTCAAAAGCGAAAGCCAACTAAATTTATGCTCTTACAAGTCTAAAATATTCTTAAAAATGTGACTTTGTTTCCTAAGTCATTTCAGTGATTTAAAGAATGTGACTTTCCAGGTTTTACAGGCCTGAGTTCATCATTTGCTGAAAGTTTCTTTCTCTGAGAGAAACTAATTCACTGCACATCCCTTGTGAGAACACTCATGAAAGAAAAGCTTTTGATAGTTCTACTTCATAGCATACTTTCCACTTTCCCGCTTAAATTGATTTGAGGACAGATATAAATCCAATTTCAAAAAGTTTGGTGTTGCAGCTTGGGTGGGTTAGATGGATAGCTAATGCTTATCCATATGTCCTGAATATGCAAGCTTTGGCTCAAAATCTCATGAGGATAGCTCTCTTGCTTCCAGTTGGGCTGGATTTACTAGCTTATTTTTTTCTTCCAGAAACACACCCTTAACACTGACTGCCAGAAGCTACATCTGGTACTATCCTACCTTTTGAACATTTTGCCTTAAAATTAGAGGAGGGGAATAGCCAAATATTTTAGGACTTGCTAAATGGTTTTATTCTAGAAATGCACATGCGCATACATACAATGCAATGTGTGCAAGACACATATCACCCACCTAGTAAAAAATTACTGCACCACTTCAAACCTGACATCTCTATAAAGGCTGACAGAATAAAACCATCAATAAAATATTTTTAACCCTTTAAGTTGGTATTTAAAATTTTACTTTCAAGCTTCACAGCAAATTCCACAGAAAAGACAGTGAAATACTGCAGTCACACTTGTTTTTGGGGTGACGTGAAGAGTGCGCCTCAAGATTTTTGGGATTTTTGTAATTCACTCTAAAAACAGAATTCAGAAAGTTTTAACCAATTGCAGCAGTTTATTGGTCAAACTTAGTAGCTATTTTATCTTCTTCTGGAAGGCAGGAAAGAGGCACAGATGAGTTAGGCTCTGTAGCCCATCTTCATGCTAATGAGGAGTTTCATCTCAGTATCCCAGGATTATTTTCTTGCTAGCTGAGAGGAGGACTTGGATAGACAGCAGTGGGCATTCTTCAGTTTGTTTTTTTATTGCATTTAATGGGGATATTATGGGAAAGAGTGCCTTACCTAGGGAGGCAGGTGAAGGGTAGGAGGAGGTGAATTGATGCCTCTTGCAGTTCAGGGGGTCCACAGCCCTGCTGAGCTCTGGTCAGTGTCAGAAAAAAAAAGTCTGTGGCTGGATACTGACCTGCTGCAAAGCAGAGGCTCCCTGCTCTGATAAAACTAAACAATAAAGAAAACAGGGATGTGAAAAGAGGCTAAGCACAGTAACTCAGTTCCTCATCTCCAATCCCACAAAGTGTAAACACTGTTTTAATGCTTGATGGAACAACCTCACAGAGGAGCAGAAATAAAAATACGTCAGCTGAAGCACCTGTTTACTGCTGGCTCCATGTTTTCTCTTTACAGGGCTAGGCACAGCCCAAGGAGTCATGGCATGAACTGCTCAACTTTGGGGTCCGTGAGATGCTATTAATGAAGAATATTTTCAGGACATTTATATTGGAGTGGCATTACACCCTGCTAATGTTAGTTACACCCCTGGATATCTGAGTTAAAAAACCCCAAAAAACCCAGCTTTGTTTCTCAGATTGGTCCATGAGATCAGCATTTTGTCAGCAGCCATGGACCCCAGCCTGCACTGAAACTAAGGTTACCCAGTGCCTACACATCATCATTGACAAGCCATCAGCTCTCATGGCTGCAGCTGTATGAGTATCAAAGGGGTGGTGACATCCTGTGACCAGGATCCATCTCTCTTGTTATTGTTATTACCCAAAACAAAAATTGATCACTTGCATATTTGATGGGAGAAAACTGAAGTTTTCTATTTCTTTTTGATGCTGCAGTCAAAAAGTAATATGGATTTTGTTACATTCAACATCTGGTCCAAAAATGTGCATTTCCACTAAGGAAAACACAAACCAGAAAAGGCAAGCCAAAACACACACACACAAAATGTTACTATTGTTTCTACATATTTTATCCAGATAGGATTTTTAATATGTACAGAAACTGTATCTGATGTTATGCTGTTGGGTCTAGATATGGAACTTGAAAGGATGAATTTCTTTTCATGCGTATCATTTTGTTTTATTTCAGCCTTTGCTAGTCTTTTTCTACTTAACTGGCAGCGGACAACCCTCAAATTGCATTTTCAGGGTATGATTTATATAGGTATAAAAATATGTGGGATAAGAAAGCTTTAACATTGTATTTCACAATTCATTTAACAAAGTAGCAGTAGTTAGAAAATTTTGCTTGGCAAGATCATACTAGGGTGGGAGTGGGCCTGTATGTGGAAAAGGGACTTAAGGAATGTTCCTACCATTACTCTGAAGCAGTACAGTCCAGCGATGGGAATTTGCTCTGGGAGGTAGATCTTGCTGTAAACCATTCAAGATTAGATATAAGGCACTGACATATGACAAATGAACTGCTGAGAGTAGGTCGTACGAGCTAATGATTTTCAATCTTTAATCAGGCACCTACCTTGGCATAAGGTATTAGATTTGAGTAAATAAATACCTTTAAGGCTCAGGGTCAAAGCTTTGGTGGGAATTTTTCTGAGAAGAATAGAGGAGGAGAGAAATTTAGGAAGAAAAATGTTATCTGCTCTTCATTCACAGCATTGAGCTAACAGGGACAAATCCTGGCACCTTTGCTGCAAGTGGGAAGCTGCTCGAGATACCACACAGACAGACATACCTCTGTGAAAGTCAGACCATGCTGGCTTGTCAGCAAACAGGAATACTCCACTACATCTGGGTGGAAAGAGAGAAAAAAGTTGCTTAGAATCTGCTTAGTTTGGGCCTTGTATTCCCTGACCTCCAAGTTTTTGGGCACAATTTTATACCCACAGCTGACTGTGGGCACACAAATTACAGCATTCAGGAATTTAACTACCTGATGATTGGGCCTGTGCTCAGTGTTGTAACCCCAAGCATTCCACATTCGTGAGAGAAGCCTCCAAAAAAGTAAAAAACCTGTGAGATCGGCTTCAAGATCATGAATTAATACTTCTTGAAACTTCTGCTTTTTTTGAGCCTGTGTGGCTTGCATTTGCAAGTTCTTCCACCATCATAAACAGTGGGAACCTTTGAAAAAATACAGCAGTGAAATCAGATTTCTGTACAGCAAAATGACTCACGAAACTGGACCTTCAGGAAGACAAAACCAAAAAGAGAAATCACGGCTTAGGATAAAGTTGCTGGATATTGTACTACAGAGGATGCCAGGCAGTGCTGTGTATAAATGGCAGCATCTCAACCAAATATGCACACAGAGGCAAACATAAACACACACACATATCCATATATAAATGTATGTGTACAAAGATATCCCTAGGACACCGGAATGGTTGATATTTTTGTCTGTCAGGAACAAAGACATTTTCTGTTGTATTAGGGAAGCACATCAGTGATGGAGATAAAGGCTCCTTGGAACAGTGTCCAGTGTGTTGAACCCACACAAGAATAAGGAGTCTCACAAGCTTCACCTCCTCCCACTCTCTGAGCAAGTTACTGACTTGTCCTTTTCAACCAAATAACAGACATCAAAATACACACAGAACAAGACAAAACATGTACTTTTCACCAAGATTTACTACTTGGGGAAAAGAGGAGCATGAATCAGATGTGGCAGACATATCCCATTGGCAATGCTTTCCAGGAAGTCCTTAGATCTTAGTACTATTTGGCGAAGGTGTAGAAAAGATTGTCTCCATCCACCTTTTGTCATGTATTTTGCTGCAGTTCTTGTGGCTGCAACTGAATGTTGACTAGTGGTTGAGAAAGCTGTAGAAACAGTCTAGTTTAAAAAAAACATATTTCAACAATATCAAGCAAAACTTATAAACACTTTTATACCTCTCTACATGCACATCTAAATACCTATAGAATATATTAACACAGTTTTGTGGAACAGGATTGGAATCTTGTTTACGGGTCTTAGAAAAAATCATGTACTTTTGCACAGGCAGAAAGTAGAGATAGAGGAGACCATGGAGACCCCAGAAAGATGCTGGAGTTTTTCGCAAGGCATTCCTCTATTCACTGACACTGAAATGCTGCATTTTCTTTTCTAGAGTAGTTGCAGCTACAGGAACTTCTCTAACCTGGTAAATCTTCTTGGAAATTAAATTTTCTGCCTCTGATAGGTTAACTTGACCTTGATCTGGGAAAAGCCTGTGGTTCCAGAAGGTCTAAGGTATTCTTGAATAGGATGTTCAGCTATCTTGTACTTGCTACTGTATGTTGGCAAGGGAGAATTAAAATCAAATATTCTCTTTAATATTGAAACCCCAGAAATTTGGGAAAAAACAAAACATACAATTTAAGTGAAACTCGAACAACTCAGGAGGGTGCCCTCTATTTGCAGGGATAACCAGATCTGTACAGCTTTTATTTTAAGGCCAGTTTCTTAAGCAGTAAGCATTTTTTACTCCCTTCCACTTCATTATGCCATTGTACTTAGATTTCGGCCCTTTTATCCTTTGCCCATTTCAGTCATGTTCTGGGATCTGCAATGAAACCGCTACAGGAGATGGTCTGCAGCATCAGTAATGCTTTAAGACAAGCTCGGTAGCTCATATTTCTTTGTTAGTATCCCATTGCAAAGGGGAAAGATCAGTTTGTTTTGTTCTTAGGCCTTGATTTTCATAAGCTAATGGTGACTGTGGATGTAATTATGGTCAGGCTTAAGTGGTAGCACAAGGGCAAAAAAACACAGAGGCGCTTCCACGAGGCCGGTTTCCCCTCTGCCATGCACAGGGAGTGGGAGGGCGTCTGTCTGTCTTCCTCCAGGCGTACATCTGTGCCCAGGGAAGGAGGGATGTGCCAGCCGTGGCACAGCTTGGCTGCAGCAGAAGAAGGAGGTGGAGCATGATCCTGAGCAAACACCAGTTTGGGTCCCTTCTAGGGAACATCTGGTGCTGGATTAACCTCCTTGAGATTAACCTGCTCTATCAATAAGCAATAATAAATGCTCCCATTTCTTTTCAGCTTACAGCTGAGCAGGACCCTTTAGTAGAATTTTCCTCTAATGTTGCAATCATGGCTTTGGTGCAAAAAATGTCTTAACACTTGCAGGATAGTAAGGTAGATATTGCGGGGAGTACTGCTTTTAAAGGGGGTGGTATGCTCTGTGGATTGAATAGTTAATAGGTATTGCCGCTGCCAGTATAGGTAACATTTTTCATTTAGCAGTGAACACAAATGCCTATTCAGCCATGAAGTATATGTTAAAGCTGTGATATTAAAACTGCTCAATTTTTTTTAAACGTCCTTTGAGCATTACTGAAAGCAATTAAGATTAAATATTCTGAATCACTTAAGAAAACATTTTTTTCCTGTTTTCAAAATGAAAATGGTTTGAAGAGTATTTTTTTTAAGTCACTGCAGTCTTATGAGTTACTTTGGCTCCAAAGACATGTCTTCTGAAATTTAAGTAAATATTGTGCAATGCTTGGAAGCAGAATGAAAATGTTTTCTAACAAAATGATAAAACACTGCATTTCCAACCAGGCACCGTGTAAAACAAAATGTGTTATGAGCATTCTGCTTGGTGGTGAGAAGATTTATAAGCATGCATCCGAAAAATTTCAATCAGCAGTCATGAATATTCATATGAACTAACAGACTGAGATTTACGCAAGTTTGCAATATCATTTTCCTGTAGTAACAATGTGCAAATGTCTGTACACACAGGTTCTTGAAGAAAGAATGAAATTGGAGTGCAAGTGTCATGGAGTTTCAGGTTCCTGTACAACTAAGACCTGCTGGACCACACTTCCTAAATTCAGAGAGATTGGATATATTTTGAAAGAGAAATACAATGCTGCAGTGCAAGTGGAGGTGGTACGAGCCAGTAGACTAAGACAGCCAACCTTTCTGAAGATCAAGCAGATTAAGAGTTACCAGAAACCCATGGAAACAGATTTAGTGTATATCGAAAAGTCACCCAACTACTGTGAGGAAGATGCTTCCACGGGGAGTGTCGGTACCCAGGGACGACTCTGCAACCGTACCTCACCCAATGCGGATGGGTGCGACATGATGTGCTGTGGAAGAGGGTACAACACACACCAGTACACCAAGGTGTGGCAATGTAATTGCAAATTCCACTGGTGCTGCTTTGTGAAGTGCAACACGTGTAGTGAGCGGACAGAGGTGTTCACCTGCAAATAATGGCATCATGTGCAAACAAACAGAACAAATCACCATGAGTGAAGAAAGTGGAGTACAACCAACGACGACAGCATCATTTTGCACATCTAATCTTCTTTGGGAAAAAAACCCCAAACACCACCACAACAACCACTCTCTCCCACTACTCACACTTCCAAGGATGGTGCATTTTTGCTGGCTGGCTGTTGTAACTGCTTTGGAAACAAGAGCAACAGGATTACGGTGATGTTGACAACCACATGAAACTCTTTTTGTTAAACTACAATCTGGGTGTTGTAGATTCTCTTGCATTTTAAGTTATACATATCAGAGAAGCTGATCGCATTGCAGCTCCCATGAAATTTAAAAGAAAAAGACTCTTTCTCGTATTTTACAACAACAAAACCACCGAGACCTGTGCAAATAAAGACGTCTTTTTTTTTTTTTTTTTAAAGTAAATGAAATCTTCACTGTCTAGAACACAGCAGTCTTGCTGCAAAAACATAAATTTCTATGAAAGCAGGTAAAAAGAAAACAACTGGTAGGGAGACAAAACCTATGGCGGAAATACTCCACTATCAGTTTGGAAAAAAATAACGTTCACAAAAATTACATCAGCTGCCAGTGACACTGGAACTCTTTGAATGAACATTAAAAATAATTATTTATGTTTTTAATAGTATCAAAAAATTCTAAGCACTAACGGGTAGCTTTGTCTTAATTCTGTACTAAATGTAAACTTATTGGAACTCTGACTTTATGGCTTTTGTATTTGGTTCTCCCTAAGTTCTTCAATGCTACTGATCTGTTGTCACTCCACTATTAGAGTTCAATTACTGTAGGCCTTAAGCAATTACCAGAATTGAGCAGAAATATCATGCGAAACTGTGGTTACAAATGCTTGATAAAGACTTTTCCCAGCTGCCTCCTGATTAAGAATGACTCTTTTTAGACTCAGGCTTGAGGCATGGAGCACCTGCTCTCAGCTCCTTGTAGGGAGTTTTAGGATACAAAGACATGCTTTGACAAATATCAAAGGTTTTGCTTTGCTGTTAAATGCACTGGCAGAATCTTCCAAGCATTGTGTTTTGCCTTTAGTGGTTGAAAGTTAATATTACCAGTAGTTTTAAATAACTTATGCTCAGTATGAACTGAGAAGTTAATGAAAATATGGTAGCTGAGCTCCAGGTTGCTGCAACCTGTGAGCTGTGGTGGCTTCATGAACATGAGAAAGCTAAAATATGGGTTAATCTGTGTTGTCATTCTAAGGTTGGAAATAACGTACCCCATGGTAAATACATGAATGTTAAGGAAGAAGCTGACTTTTTACACTAGCACTCAATTCTAATTTACACACCTTTTCCCTATGAGAGATTTAAAGAAAGTCCTCAGATATTTTACTACTGTAAAATCCAGTGTTTGTAAACCCAAGAGCTAGATATGCCCACTTATAACATAGCGCATTTAAGCACATAAATGTTTGCTTGTAGCAAGGGTCCTACCTGATTTTCTGAAAACTGGGATTAAAAATTTCCTAACATCTGCATATCTGCATTTCTAGATTTTGTTTCATTTTATTACTTTTATTGAGGGACTGCACAGCCGTAAGCCCTCCCCACCTGACATGGGAGCACTTGCCACTCCGCACAGTGCCCTTGGGGCAAGGGGCTGGTGGAGCTACTGCTCCACCAGCTCCCATGCTGGATATGTGAATGAGCCAGGATTACCTCCATATTTTATGGGCCTGCATTATCAAAGGTAACTAAACATTGGGGACCTTCATTGGAACACTCATGAAGACCTGCCTTTCTGACCCCAAGCACTTACCCCCTGAAAATCAGAGCCCTTCGATGAGCCTGCCATGGAGCAATCCAAAGTTGAAAAGCTCATTTTTTAGATTGTTGCTGTTGGTTTCTAAAAGCCAACCATGATGTGAACAACCCCATAGAAGTCAACAGGGGCCCCCCAAAATGCTAGAGTTACTCCATATAATTTAAAGTCCCTTTGATTCATGGGTATTGTTGTTGAATAATAATGATATACTGTACTTTCACTACATTCTTGACAGGAAGCAAATAAAGCTCCCAAGCACAGTAATGCACAGTCTTATGGTACTAGGTACTGTAAATATATTAGAATAGTATTTGTTAAGTACAATTGAGGAATCCAATTAAGTTATATTATTGTATATCGTTTAAATGTCTATGGAGTATTTTAAATTATTGTGAACTACACTGCGTTAAAAAAAAAAAAGGTTATATATTATAACACCAACCACTCCGAAAAGTGGACCAAAGTGACACTTTTTTTTACATACCCTATTTCAAATAGCTTTGTCAGCTACTGAAACACCACGGTAACAGTCCTATGATTGGATTAGCTGTCTAGAATATAATGTTTCAGAGCACCCTATAAAATTTTTGTTTGTGTGGGTACTGTATGGCACAAAGCAGGGGATGCCCATGGGAATGCATGGACTTGGAACTTTGTCCAAGGAAAAAAACAGTTTTGGTCAGAAAACACCATTACCACTAATGTACTGAAACATCCCCCTAAAATGGCAACCTTTTAATGAAGGTGTCTATGAACAGAAGTGGGTTACACAGAACTTTTATTTTAAAAGATGCAGTTTGATGTCAAAGAACTGTGACAATAGAGGTTTGAATGCAACCAGCAACACAACATGGTTTAACCATATCTTAGCCATGACAAAATTCATACTACTCTATGTTATTAAAGAATTTAAAAGCAAAGATCAATTTGTTTACTATGTTAATGTTTTATGGCAAGCAGAAAACAAAAGATAAAATGTGTGTCCATTAAAACTTAATTTTTTCCCCTTCTAGTTACCTTTCTTTTTGTTTGTTGTTCATTTAGAAAGAAGGAAGAAAACATCAAGGCCTGATGCAAAAGCCGCTTGTGTGAAGGCTTCTCTGGAAGTCAAATGATAGGCAGATTTCAAGTCCAAAGCAGTTTTCATGTTTTGTAAGAAATAATAGTGAACGTGCCTGTGTTTGGTATCCCAGTCCAAAGACATCTACCTACACCGGTAGTACCAGAGAAATTGGTACAAGCGCCACCAACCTTGCTATTACCAGAGACTTTGGTTGGCTCAAATGAGAAAAATAAAAATGTTTTGGGATATAAAATGTGGCATCCTACACCAAAATGGTTCTTGACCATGAACCTCACATAACAGACAGATAGTGAACAGAGAGGAGTAAGAAAGAGACTTAGAGGAGTAGCTTGAAGACCCTGACTTCACCACTTGCACAAGTTCCAGTTCACTCAAGTTATGGACACAATCTGTAAACCCTACAGATTTAGGGTTTATGGGAAACCATACAGAGATACACAATCTGTATCTCAAATATTTTACAGCATTTACCTTGATCAGAATAGTAGCAACCCCTTTGATACTGAGAATAGTGTCTTCCTGTAAGAAATCTGATGAAAATGTACAACCTTTGTTGCATTTGCCTCTCGGGGAAGATATCCAGCTATAGATAAAGGTATAGCCAAATTCCACATGAACTAGATCCAAAATAACTTCATTAAAATGAACTGATTTGGCCTGGGTTTATAGCAGCATAAGTATGTACAGCATTTTATCCATGGATGCCAAAGAAAACACTACACCTTCTTTCTAATTACATCATGGGAAACTTGTTAATAGAGCTGAAGAATCTTTTAGAGCAAGTGATAATATTACATCTGTTTCTACAATGACATCTGGAAAATAGAAGAAATTCATCAAAGGTTTGCAAATCTTAACAAACCTAAAGCATGGTGCAAGTAGGTCAGTTACAGTTTTAAACATGTTTCCATGGATTTCTTTCTTAGTTTAAGGTCAAAACCCCAAAATGATACTGAACATAACAAATCAAGACCATCCCTTGTACCATCTTTCCCATGCGAATAGCGCCTTTCACTATTGAAGGCACAATTGGTGTTCAACAAAAAATGCTTTCTACAAAGCTACAGATAATTTGCATTCATAGTGATTTTCATAACTGGACAGAATGACTGCACATTTCCTTTCTAATCCTTCAGACCTTTTGTTGCAATGACAGTTCCCACAGCAAAGGCGGTACAGTAAGTGGTACAGTAAAGACGCAATATTCTTCTCTCTGAGTGACTGCCACAATGAGATGTGGGATATACACAGCTGAAACTATGCATAAAGGAAAAAAACATCAAAGTTGGAAGCGCAGCGGAAGTTGTAAGCAATTTCAGTTTGTGACACTGTGGTATTGTAAGAAACCTCCTGCATGCAAAACAAACAGCGTTATAGGCTGAACCCACAAAAATTTTACCCCTCAAATCCAAAATTCCCATCTGCATCTCTGCAGATTTCAACTGTTCCACTGGAGGACAAACATACCCAACGACTGGCAAGGATTTCCCTTTTGGTGTTATACTTGCTATTAGGAAACTGCAGGGGATCATTATCTGACAGGGGACATGAAGCTGCAAATTTTAAATCTGCATCTCATTTTTTAAATAAAGATCCAGGGTGTTTCTCTCCTGCACATTCCTGCAGAACAGATGCATGTGCTTTAAAAGATTTGTTTGGTGAAGAATGAAGATGTCAGTTTACACACAGTATATGATTGTTGTTTGTACTGTGTTGCACAGAGCACTGATGCAGAGGGAATAATACTGCTGTAAATTCAAACTCTTTAGTTGTGCCGTTTTTACTGAAAGCAATACACTAGATATTACCTATTTGGATACCCTAGTGTCATTCCCTTTCGTACGATGGTCCTTTCCATAAGTTGGTACTATGAAAGGTCAAAAAATTTGGAACACTAAAGTTTACTTTGGTTCCAGGTCCTCTCATTCTTGCTGTAAACAGACCATAAGTTCAATAGAGAACAAGCTTAATGACAAACTCCTTCATAGGTATTAAAAACAATTAACACATTTGTTTCACAGGCGATCCCAACCAAATGACACTGCAACAGACATTGGAAGTATTTGCATTGAAAGATAGCTATATGATTAGCCTCTGCCTTCATTTGCCCAGAAATGTAATGGAAAGCCAGCATTTTAGATCCCATACAACTAAAAGGAATTCCCAAGGAGATTACAAGATTTTGATCTTATTGTTTAATTCCTGTGGCTGAGAATGAAAAGGAGCATTCCCTCAATCTTTGGGTAAAAAGAAACCCAAAGGCATTTTGAAGACTATTCACACCACTCAACTTAAAGGACTAAAAGACGGGCTAAGTGAGCTGACAGCCTCTCTGGACTCCCTCTACAATAGGGAGAGCAAACTTGCTCTGGGGGAGGCGTTAGCTAAACTCTGACAGAACCTCTCTTCCTTCTCAACTGGAGAAAAACCCCAGGGAGACACACCAGATAATTTATCCACTGAAATTAAGTACCAAAAATTGTGTCATGTGAATGAACTCCCATTTCCCCTCTACCATTTGCCTCAGCTGCTCTTGGGCACTAATTATATTTTCCTTAGTTTTTGGGGTTTTTTTTCCTTTTTTTAACTGCAAGCTCTATTATTTTATGTGTTGTGGAATAGATACTCCATTATGTCAGTGAAATTGGCTTTGCTTTTCCTTTTTACTACCACCCTGTTCTCGTCTCTTCCAACCGATCTCTAGCTCCTGATTTTATGCATGAACTATTTCCCCACAGAAATTATTTCAAAGAGAGTTGTAAAAAGCCAGGCTATTATCCTGTGATTTGATGAAGCAGTTTCCTACGAAGTGGCTTATTTATGATTTTGACTTCCTCTTAACATACGTGCTGTGCAGAGAAATCTAATCCAAAGGGTGAATGTTTAATGGCATTATGATACCGGTTGTGAAGGATCCTAACGGGTGTGCATTGCAGTGCTCCCTTGGTTATTTCATTGGAGTGTATCCAGGCTGCTGTTCAGTTCATCAGACTACACCGAAAGGCTCTTGCAGCAGCTGAATCCCAATTACCTGCATGGATTGCACCCTGTCGTTAAAGCTGAGTTCAGCCTCCTGGTTAGGCTTGCTAAAAAGGCAGTGAAATTTAACAGTCACGTATTTTCTGTAGTGCTAGCCATCACACAGAATATGGTTACTAGTCTCAACACCTTTCTGAGGTATTATATGCTTTAAAGATAAAGAAATCTATACCTACCAGTACTCAGAAGAATTAGCGTACCAAGACAGAAGCAAAAAAGGCACTCCTAAAATTGCATCATATATCCTAAATAAAAAGGCTAAATTGCACACTTATCACACATGTATTTCCACACACATGTAAAAATATATGTAAATATATGTTAAAAAATATATGTATGTGCATATCTGAAAAATACACACTGCAGATATTCAGAGCAATTTCCTTCCTCAATTTTTCCCTTTTCAAAGGGAGTGGATTTTGTGCGCTCTTACTGAAAGAGAGGGATACAAATTTTCCACATTTCCTTCCAGATGTACTGTGTCAGCAGCACCATAATAACACTTCTTTCTTTTATTTGTAGGTCGTTTTGTTTGTAGGTCTCTAAGAAAAGAAGAAAAGTTCTCATTTTGCAAGGGGACAAAGTAGAGATGTGTGAAACCTTTTTCCTCCTTCACCTAGTCAGGAACAGGAGGCAGCCTAATTTAGTTCTAAATCACTTGCCAAAGGCCCTGGTAAAAAAAAAATAAAAGAGTCAAGAGTTAGGGCTACAACTCAGATATTCTGGTTTTTCGTCTGGGGCTCTCATTACTAGCCCTACCCACCCTGGTTACTGCAATGCACAGGAGCAGGGAGCGTTAGTTGTGATGAATATATGTTTATTGGCAAGCACCTCACAAACCTTCTTCCTTATCTCTCTCTTTAAAAGATAAGCTACTTAATATTTGCCCCTGGCTGGTATCAACAAATATGTCATGATATGCACTTACTTTGCACCCATGTTAACCTTTTGAGCAGATGCAGCACTTTCAGTCAGAAAATCATCACCAGTATGCTCTGCTAGCAGATTTACAGTAATGAGTCAGATAAATGCCTTCTGTTTTTAAAAGGGTAGAAGCAATGCAGCAGGACAGGTTTGTCCACCCACTGCATTTTGTTCCAGCAATTCTGGCACAGAGCTGCATCTGGGATCAAATAGTCTTAGGAAGCCAACATGCCAAGCTTGAACAGTAGACTAATGTAAATATATAATGGCGTGGGAAAAAATCTTTTGTTTGTTAATATTAGGTGATACAGAATATCTGTTTTTCAGGACAAGGAACCAGAGAACTGTTGGATTACGTTCAGCAATGCCCAGCTGCCTTTTTTTTTTTTCCCCTGGTGCGTAGGTTGCTTTCCTCTCTGTGCATTTGTATGTGTGCACACAAGCAGAGGGACTTGGGAAGCATTTAACTAAGTCGATGCATTAAAAAACTTTTAATTTCATGGACAAAAGAGGGGGTGGAAAAAATAAAAAGCATTTAGTGTGAATCTAAGAAAGAAATACCTGGAGATGAGTTGCAGCAGCATGGTAAGAAAATATGTGCTTTGGAAGTTTCAGCTGACTACCTAATCCAAACCACTCCTGGAGGAAGAAGGAATGAGGAAGTCAGTTTGCGGTCACCAGCTTCTCTGCCTGTGATATCCAGTACATAATTATTACAGGGTTACAGTTCAGCCAGCTTTTGACAAATGAGCTACCAAGACTTTTCTCTGCATGTTTTCTATTCAAGTGTGTTTAGTCATAAATACTTGGTTTTAATGGCATTTTCTTAGTCAAACAGAGCCACTCCTAAGCATTGATAATACATTTTATTCTTGGTATAAACCTCTGAACAAGATTCTTTTATTCTGGTTGAAGGTCTTTTTACAGAAGTGGAATATCCTGGATTTTTTCCACCCACACTGATTCTGACTACTTATACCCCTAGTGCTCTTCATCTCCAAACCCTTTGCAACAGTCCATATATTCTGCACTGAAAAGTTTCCATGAAATAGAAATAATCCGTGTGATATCCAACAAAATTATCAAATTAATTTTATAAAAGGAAAAAAATAATAGCAAAAGGACACAGGCATCAGGTCAGGACACCAGATTTCCTTGTTCCCAATGACCTTACTTATACTCAGATTCTCTAGTCTTCAGGTTCATGAAACAGAAACTCCTGAGTGCGTGTAATGCTCCCATTAGTTCATCTAGAGGCATCCCCATTTTAAAGGTTCCTGTAAATACCAAGTTTCAGTCCCAAAGATATGAAGTAGGAAGTAATGAGCCGTAAACAATCCCTGGTAGTTCTACCCTATGATTTGACTGTATCAATTATAATTATGAATTATTGAACCATTTTTGTAGGTTTTGACTCTGTATGAACAATTCATGTATATGTAAAACACATCTAGTGAAAATACCAGCACTGACAATGTTTACTTTCAGGTACTCCTGGAATTTTCTCCCCATCCCTAGATGCTCACCAGCAAAGAGAACACATAGAAATCTTTAAAAAAACCCAAACAACCAAAACCAAAACCCAGCCAAATAGATGCTTTTCCAAGGACCTGCATTTGCCCTCTTTTAAAAACATTACTTACAGTTTTCTGTTTAAAAACTTTTGCATTCAAGAGATGCCTCTTTTCCCTAGGTGGATTCACTTAAGCTTCTTTCTCTATTTCAGCTTTTTAGTTAGCTACACTCCCTCACAATCTGATGCCTGTTCAAATGTCTACTCAAGCTGAGACAGATCCAAAAAGTGCTTGTAGACGGTGTTGGCCACAGTCCTGAAAGCCTTTCTGCTGGCACTTCAGAGCAGTGAAGTGTTTGCCTGCTCCCATCGTCTCCAGCGGAAAGAGGAGGGAACTGAGCTTACCCTTCAACCGTGAATGACTGCAAGGTAAGGCGCATCAATTTAAGGAGCAATAAATCAAATCAGACTCTATTCAAGCTCCTGGCCTGAAACTTGTCAAAGGTGGTGGTTTTCACCAGAACTTGAGGATGCTGTGACCTAAATGAGAGGGTTTTCTAAGTCCAGCTTCAAAAGTGATTAAATCCCTCTGAATATTGAACACCTCATCCTAAATATCCCATTTTATTTTTGAAAATTTTGACACGTTTTGTTTAAAATCTTTGTGTTTAGCACAATTCCCATGTTTTACCACCCTTCAGTAATTCAGCTATTGAAAATAGACCTCTCAACAAGGGATTTTCAGGATTAGTCTTAAACTGATAACATAGCTCACACAAAACAGAAGCACCAGGAAGTAAAAAAACCCAAACAAACCATAAAAGCAGTCCCATGAGGATTAAAAAATTGAAAGAACTGAAATGATGGAGTCTGTGAAAAAACATCATTTTGGCACATATCCTATTCTGTATATAATTGTAACGGTTATGAGGCTCTCATGGTTGCATACATTCGTATTCATGAACAGTTTTCAGGGCTCATTTTTGTGTGCGTGTGTGTGATGAGAAAATAATTTTACTCCTAGCTTAAGGAGTATGTTATCTTTTGAACATTTCTCTTCAAATAGTGCCCATAATCTTTCTTTCCTTCTACCTTGGTAAAAAACCTGACCATGTGACCGTGGTGGAGTTTTGTATTTCAGTTGCAAAAGAAGACAGCTCCTTCTTTTTCTTCTCTCTAAGCTTTTTCAGTCATACACTATGTATTATAAGATGTCATTCTTCCAAGTTCAGACATCTGAAACAAACAAATCTGGACTATATTGTCATCTTCTTCTCAGATAAATATGTAAAGCCAAAAGGTGTTAAGAACAATTCTTTAAAGAGAGTGGAAATACAAAAATAAAAAAACCTACACAGAAAAAATATGATGCTGCCGGGCAGACTCAAGATCTCATTTCTGAAATACTGCCCAATGGCTAGGTAGATTCTCCTTTTCCTTCATTCAGAAAACCTTCATCAAACTCAATCCTAAGGTCAGGTGTAACAGCGGACATGTCAGGGAGACCAAATCAAACCTGGGAAGCCAGGGAGCATATGCCAGGTGTAGCAACGCACAGACTTAGCAGGCTTTCTAACTTCACCACAGCCATTTGCAAAACACAGTTATACTTGTACTGCTCATCAGATCATAGGCAATTTATGTCTGGAGTTATTTTCAGCCATGAAAAGTGCTTGACTTCACCACACCATTGGGCAATGACTACTTTTGCATCCTCTGGGGGAGAGGAGGGCAGAAGGCAAATCTCTAGAACTTAACTTTGAGAGCTACAAATAACTGGAAATGAGCACTCTGTCATCAGTGTGCTCATTTCTCCTTATCATGTCACCAGCTCAGGAGAACACTTGGGGGCCAGCAATGGAGAAATTATTTAAGAGAGATGCAGTTGGTGCCGAAGCACCTTCTCAGGTGACACTGGTCTCTACTGAATCCTACAATATTTAGACTGTTATTTGGAAAGCCTGATGTCATAGTTGATTTCCTGGTGCTTTATCAAAAGCCATCAGTGTCTTTCTTTCCAAGACCAGCAACAAACCTGGGCAAAATAAATGCACTGCCATGAGAGTGTGCTGTTAAACATCTTCAGCATGGGTTGCAGTGTCACTCAAAGTGTTGACGAGGCAAACAAACAAACACCCCCCACACCTGATAAAGCAAATATTCCATTTGTGTCATTTTGGTGATGGCATGTGTCAGGAAATCAAAGGCAGATCTCATCCACTCAGGGGACTGGACTGGGATTGCTGCCCTGGGTAGGCTGCTCTGCAACTAGCAAACAGCCATGGCACGGACCGAGAAGCCAGAGAGGCATAAGCCCAACCTTCAGCACACCTCACTGCCTTGCTTGCAGCTCACGCTGAGGAGATCATGTTTGCATACTCAGGGCATGAATAAAGGCAAAATTTTCCAAACTATTTTAATGTAAATACAGGGGCGTCCACAGCTAACCAGCATGGCAGTTTGACTGGGATGACTGCCAAGGAACAAATTTAATGCAATGTATTTCATTTACTCCCAAACAATGGGTAAATGGCACTCTTTTGCTGTTTAAATGGCATACCCACCGCTGTCTACGTGTCTGCCCACAGGTGTTATGCAGTACGAACACTTACCGTCTGTTAACATAAATTTGTTCACTTGTGTTTGCTTCCCTCTTCCAGCCTGGCTGCTAAGCCTATCAAAGGTCCCAAGCTAAACAAGTACAAACACCACTCGCAAAGTGTGTAGGCAGCAATTAAAACACACCGAGGTAGGGTGCAGTGTTTTAATCACACTGGCTGATGGCCAAGGAGCTACAGAAGTGAACTGTGCTTCCCCAGCCATGGAGGAAGGAGGAATTCCCTTCGTGCCTCTAATGTGTTGCTGTCTACACTACTCCTTCACTTCAGAGCTGCGCCCTTGTCCGCACCTTTTTACCTGCTGGTGGATATTCATGTGCCTATTCTTAAAATGTCCCTTCCCCGCAACTACTTTTGCAACCATATTAAATAGGAGTAATAGCCCATTTTTTTCCCCTGACAATTATTTGTGACTAGTAAACAAGCTGCTATTGAAGTGAATATATTACCTTATTTGAGCAAATGCTGACAGGTCTTTGTTAGCTTTGCAATGAATATTCACTGCCAAAACAAAAACGTAGAACATATTGTGCTATTACGCAATAACAGAGGAAAAAGTAATTTTAAGTCATGGAACTAAAATATTTTATCAGTTTACAGGATTAAAAATGAACATGCACAGAAACTGTTTGCTAAATTTTAACCTTAATGATTTTTACCTTCTGGGACAAAACCCCAGTAGACTAATGATGATGAGCAGAAAAAAAATCCGTTAATTCTATAAGGCTTTCTTTCTAGTACGTGTATACATTAGGATAAGGAAATAAATTCAGCTCATGTAGTTTTTCCTTTGGATGTAAATGTGGACTTTCAGCTTTCTGCTTGCTGTTTGATTACTGTGAAATAACTAGAAGTGCATCCTGGATATTAGCTTACAAACAGTATGTATAATTCAGTATAAACGAAATTGTTGATAAACATCAAAACATTATTTATAGCTCTCTCTCAAACACACACATCACCATGGAAACAAGGTAATTGCTATACTATTAGGATGCAATTTCTCTGTGCAGTGAGGGAGAATGGCAATTTATCTGCATCTGGGTGGTTTCACGTTACTGTTTGTGGTCACAGATCTCCCCTCCAAAGCTTCTTTGGGATGTGAAATTAGTTTTGATTACTGAAGAAAAGATTAGATCAATATAAGAGTGAGACGATTTGAAACAGAAGAGCACATGTGAAAACACTGCAATTATTGCACAGGAGTGATGTGAGCTATTCAGTGATGGGGATTCAAAGACAAACCGAGGAATTTCAAGCTCAGTCGAAGGTCACTGTAGGCCAGCGTTTCCCATCTCGCCTTTGCCGATGGTCAATGGTTGTTGCCATCTGCTTGCCAGCCTAAATGAAGTAAAAAGCAAATTAAAGGCATGAAGAGATATCCTTGTTTCTAATCTTTAAAGTAAGGTCAGGGATTGAATGGACCAGAGAAAGTTTTTTCCTCTTGAAACAAAACAGAGTGTACACAGTACCAATATTTAAAGATAATCAGAGCTTGATTAGAAGAATATAGTAGCAGATTTTCTAAAGGACAGATATGCCTGCATATAGAGATGGGCATCTACTGAGATTTTTAAAAAATATAAGTAAGAATGTAAGGTGTTAAGACCACTGCTTTCCATCTTGCACTTGAAATGGAGGCTGTGATGCAAAGAAACATATTTTTAACCTTATTAATAATGTTAATGGCAAGAATATCACACACTGGCAAAAACAGCTTCCTACTTGATCATCCCTGCATAACAAGAGCACTTTAAGAGAGCTAACAGAAAATGGATGATAATTCATCACACCATCATATCATTTATGTTTCAACACAAGAAAACATAATCAATTTCTCAGCTGAAATTATCGGTCCTCTCAACCAAAACATTCAAGGATGAGCTGACAGAATCCTTGTAATTTTGATGAAAGATTCACACCAAGACTAATTTTCAATATTACTGCAGGCAAAACTCCCAGAGATGTTAAGTCAGACTCGCAAGGTTACTCCAAAAAGATTGAATGTAGAAAGTCCCATTAATGCATGAATTGAGTTTATTCCCCAGCTAGATTTCCTAGGAACTGACCTGCATTCTGTCTCATTAAAAAGTGCTCCTGAATTCAGAATGGAAGATTCCTTTGTGCAATCTGTCTAATAACAGTGAAACCAGAATGGCTTCCGTAATTCTGACAGAGGCTCTTTCTCAAAAGGAGAAAAAAAGAGTCTCCTCTCTCCTTGCAGATGTAAATGCTGAAAAGTACTTTGGGAGCCTTTAGAATAAAAACCTCTGCTCAAGTAAACACAGGGTATAATTATCATCATCTGTCATCTCTGCAAATCCATACATTTTATATTCCACTTAAAACAGAAAAAAAAAAATCCTCAGTGGGATGTCTTCCAGTGAACCAATTTAGCTAATGAGAGTGAATATCAATGACTGCTGGTTAATCAGAATGGTATTAGCATAAATTTTACTTAATGAGGACATATTTGCCTGCTGCCAGGAGCAAAATGGTACTGAGCAAGAGTGTAAAATGCAATGGATGGGTAAGTCTCATCTGGAAGAAAAATAGCAGAGCAAATAAACAGAACTGTATCTGAGGTTACTGCTGCACTAGCACTTTTTATGCAACCTGGGATTTTAACCTCACATGAGGCTTTTCAAACTTTTGCATTATTACAGAATCTCATCCACCCTTTAACTGTGATGAACTAAACACCCTGGGGAACAGCTTGACAAGAGATTCAATTGAACTCTTTTAACCTCATGTTGGTAGGTGGATCACCAAAGGAACTTGCTTTCTTTTTAATTTACAGCATACAATACATGCACTCTGCTGCACAACAAAAGTATGTTTTTCCTTTGTGCATTGTGTAAGTCTTGCTTCTGAAAAATGATCAAATATTATGCTCAGCTTCAAAACCAGCAATGTTACATTGCCCTCTGTCTGCCTGTGAGCAATCTCAGGCAGAAAATTCCCTTTGGCCACTATTGTCTCAAAGGAGTTAAATCCCAGCAGCATCCCGGTGCTGTTGTGCACACAGTGTTTCTTCCTCTCTATATAGGCTCCATATTAGACAGTCTGAGAAGTCTCGACGAACAATATGAAAGATTTTGCCTACAGTAACATAAAGGGGTTGGAGTTCAATGCTTTCACAAAATATTTAATCTTGTGAAATGTTATTTGTAGTGTCATTCTTGTATATACCTGCTTTGAAATTCCTAACCTTAGATTCTTCTATGTAAAGGAATATAGGGCACAAGTGTTCTTACCTTTGATATACTATAGGATCTAACAATATTTAACTGGTGAAGTCATTTTTGTTTCCAAACCTGTGTCTCAAATATGCTTGGGAACGTGGAAACTCACAATGCCCTTATTCATGACATCAAAATCAGTTCCATGGTAACACATTGTGATGACAAAATACACAGATTGCAAGGTCACAAGTCACACTTAAGAACAGGCAGGGGAGAAATTGTTAGTTTAATGAATAACATTAGCCAATTCCAATCGGAATAAAAATAAAGAAAAAAATAAAGTGCCTAAAGTAAACACCCTTAAATGCACTTCAGAGCCATTTCATCTTAAGTAGTTCTTCAAAGGCAGAAGGCTTCCACAGCTTTCACCTCTGCGGCAAATAGAAGCCCATGTTAAAAAGAAAAACAAGATGCTGTACGCTAATGATGGCAATAGCAATGCTTTCCCTCTATATGCACAGAGAGAAACAGCAACTGCAGGGAAGAAGCTTTAGAAGAAAAGGAGTCATGTTAATTTCAGGCTAAATCTCTCAAAGCAGCTCATGATTCTTATGCTTAGCAAAGGCTGGGTTTTCACACACAGTGACGAACCCACTTTTGAAGCTTGCATTTCTTTGGTCTATAGCCAGGTATTTGAAATATTTCTGTCACAGAAGTCAGCAATGGCAGCTGTGGTACAGATATTTCTAATGATTTTGAAGTGATTCCTCCATTGCTTATTTACTGAACACTGTGCCACAAGAAAGCAATTCAGATTCACAAGATTTTAATGTACACAGGCCACCTCTGAAATTTAAGTTGCAAGAACCCTAATATACATACGTATGAAAAATCACTGCAACTAGATCATCACCTGCAGAAGAAGGAGAGGAAGGAAAAACACAAATGAGAAAACTGCCAGCCCAGTATCCAGACAAATGTCAGACACCTCTAAGACTTTGCCATCACCATCAGATTTGCTTGTGACTTCTCAGGGTAATGACAGGCAAAATTTGGAGTACTTCAAGGAAATGAACCAGAAAACTCCGTGGTTAAGAGAATGTTCTTGCATATGGCATGTCTTAGGCATTAGGTGGTTGGTCCACGAAGTTACTGTTCCCTTCTGACTCTTACATCAAAACCTTCTTTGAAATCGCAACTAAAATATATCACATACAATTTGTTTGATATGACTGTGTCATAAAATTGGCACTGTATGTTCTCTGCTTACCACAGTCTGAAAGGTCAATGGAGAGGATAGATTTCCTTTAACCTCTTGTTTAAATAGCATCTTATTTTTATTAGAAAAGATGTTATTTTTTTTTTTTACCATATCATGGCAGACAGCCCTATCCCAATACATCCTTACATAAACAGCCACTGAATAGACAAAAAACAAATTGCAGCTTAAACTCTACAAGGAGAACCTCAGATTAGTTTTCTTTCCATATATTAGAGCAAAAGATTTGATAGATTAGAGCATTTCAAAATAGATCAGGGAGCAGCATCTTTGATTCTATTTAAATGACATAAAATCCCTGGATTATTGAAAAAAAATGAAGCATGCTTTGGTAAGACATTAACATTTTTAACATATTCTTGCACTCTGGCAGCAAAGGGGATGTTGAAGTTCCCTCTATATTAAAGAAAAAGCTTGACAGTTGCATACACACTTAACCACAGGTGGGAGGTTCTTCTTAATCTGGTGTCTATCATGTGATGCTTCATAAGCAAAGAATAGCAGGCCATGCTGCTTTATTCAATTGGGTTATGCTTTTACTCTTTCTTCCTGCGTGTGAAAAGCATAACAGAGAACTAGCAGAGCAGAAGTAAGATGCGTTTTGTTAGTTGTCTGAAGCCCTGGGGCCCGGAACCGGATAAGTCCTGATATTATACCCTGGATTGAGCAGAATAAATCCATTTTGTTTCCTCCAAACATTTAGCCATTAAAAAAATATGAGATAGAAAAACAGACTTTGCTGTCTGCATGCCTTCTTGTAAAGCTTGTATTGTGGAAATGTCAGAATCATTAGGTCATTGGCATATATTTTGCAAGCTAATGCTTCTACTTTAAATCTCACTGGGGACTGCATGTCTGCTTTTCAAATAAAACCCAGACTGAAGAGGGTGAAGAGAGCTTAAAATGATGCTGGTAACACTCTGTGATAGCTGATAATACTTCTAGATATGAATAATTAGGAAATATCAGCCAAGGTTGATACAACCACAGCTATTAAAGTATCAAGCCCCATGAAAGTAATTGATAACTGTTAAAATTGCCTCATAAATATCTGTGGCTCCTTTTAAATGCACACAGAGACATGTGACTGAATGAAGTTTTAAAATAAATACAACACAAGAAATAAATTTAATATGTGAAATTGTGCACATAATAGAAGAAGCACGGCGGGTCATACTTCAGAGAAGACAAGTGGATGAATTCCCTCCTGAATCACCAAAGACAGATGCAGAAGAAGCGGTTACAGAAACACAAGCCCCATTCCAAAAATAGCTACTCTCCTGTCAAAACATATATTGCTGATAAAACCTGGCATGAGCTGAAGAAAGAGGTTAATACTAGTAGACATAATAAAGCAAGTAGAAACACTCTCAACTCACAACTGGATAAAAAAGTCTTGAACTTGCAGCAGTTACTCTTCTGCCTGAATGCGTACTCCCGCTTTATGACACACAAACATGCTTTCTTCTGCGATAGAGCACAGAAATGCCTCCACCCCCAAGAAGACAGATTCCTCCACTTATAGTCTTGCCCTCGCAGAAGCCAACATGGCTCCTGCAGCGTTGGCACTTCCAGGCTTTCTACCTTCAGCTTGGGGCTCTAATGAACTCAAAATAGCTGTTCAAAACCCAGCCAAAACCACCAAGAGCTACCTTGTTTTTATAGCATGGCCAGTTTAAACCGTACGAAACCACAAGCTTAGTGTGATTTTTGATACCAGTTTATAAATCAACCCAGGTTTATCTAAAAATTAATTTAGAGTCAGTAGGCAAGTTACTTTTGGACAAACAGTTTGTCAAAAGACAAAACAGTTCTTAATCTGAGTTTTAAAATCCTCAAGCTAAACAAATTTCATGCAAGTTTCTGTTTTCATTGTGGACATCTTGCACAGCCCTAACTAGTTGCAGATTTCTGGGTCCATTTTTATGTTTCTGATCCATCTTTTGTGGTTGCATGCTCCATAACAAACCTACAGGATATATCCTGACTGACTTTCATAAGAACTTCATGTACTGTGACACACTGGCTTAGAGTTACATTGTTCCAAAACATAGGAAAATCAGTGTGAACACTGAAAGATGCTATTTCACCTGGCTATCCCTTTCAAGCTATATATTTAACTTGTGAGCACTTTAATAAATCAAAACTTTCCTGTAAGCTTCTTTAAAGCATAAATGCAAGACCTAAACGGATCGTAGGCAATGATAAGCATAACTCTGTAGCTATCAGATCAGAGATCTGTAAAAACTAAATCATGCTCTGATGTAGAAAACTTTTCAGGTTTTGCTGATCTCTTTCTTCAACCTGTTCTCCTTTGCATTATTTTAATTAAAATCGGTCAGGCTGTACAACCTATGCTGCATGCTACAAACAAATAAACAAAACTTGTTCTGTGTTGCTCCTCTGAAACTACGTGACAGTTGCATTACCTATGCAAAAAATTAAGAGAAGCTTACAGTCACTCAGTTTTTACCTGTAAGTGCCTTCTTCAACTGCAAAAGAGGGTGAGACGATCAGTGGAAAATCAGAAATGAAAAATTAAGTTTTATTCAATTCTGTTGATGATTCACTCTTGTCCTTCAACTAATATTTGAGCAGTTCAAAGCCAATTGGGAAAATGTGGATTTCCAAAAGCTTAAATACTAGAATAAAATAATTTTCAAAATGTATGTCTCAAAATCATTAAAAATATAGTCTCTGCAAGGTAAACAGTCCCGTTAAAGCAGCAGTTTCTCACAAAAAGCGGAATGTCATTTTGAGTATAAGTACCTTCAGTGAATATCTGTGGACTACTCAGAGAGAGACGGTTCACAGAAAAAAATGGAGAAACCTGAATTAACACAGTTTCTTTGAAATATTGTGGAAGGCAAGTAAGTTTGGAAACATTTTCAAAGAACAAATACATATTTTCAGAATCCGCTTTGCATATAAATTTTGTCTGATTATTAGATCAGTGGTACATCTATTTATTCTTAACTGCCATACAAAAAGGGTTTGCCAAGTACTGGCCTCATGCATTTTCTTTTCTAGATCAAGCACAAAAGTAACTGGAACATGATTAAAATGAAGACCATATTATTGCTCCTTTGAGAACGATGGCAAAGTTTCTGCGGCTTAGAGCAAAAGAAGACATATTAGTGAATCACAGAACTAAAACTGAAGAGGAATACTGATCTGATTTAAGCACCAAAAGGAAGTCCACAGAAGGTGGAAGCAGAGACAAACAGCCCAGGAGGAATAGAGGCACTGCTTCAGCTGGCAGGGATGGAGCTGGGGAAGCCAAAACTCAGCTGGAGCTGGCACTAGCAAGGGATGTGAAATACAAGAAGGATTTTTTGTAAGTATGTTGCCAGCAAACAGCATGGGCCCATTGCTCATTGGGATCTAATGACAAAGAGCTTCTAAAAGGCTAAGTTATACGATGGCTTTTTGCCTCAGTTTTTGCTGGTAGGCTTTGCCCCCACCAAACTTCCCAGGTCCGTAAACCTCACAACTGAGTCCATGGGTATGAAGCACATGAAGTACCCACAGGACAGGAAGGTGAAGTTAGGGATCACTTAACCCACCTGGATACACAGAACAGCATGGGCCAGAGCAGATGGATCTGAGGGTGCTGAAGGAGCAGCCCAACGTCATTGCGAGGCTACTCTGTCCTCTTCAAAAGGTCACGGCAGTCAGTGGAGATTCCTGATCCCTAGAAAAGGTACATACCGCACCACTCTGCAAGAAGGAGGCAAGGAGGATGGTCCATGTCAATTAGCTTACTTTGGTCCCTGGGAAAGTTACAGAGCAAATCCTCATAGAAGCCATTTCCAGCATGCGAAGAGCAATAAAGCGACCTGGAGCAGTCAGCATAGATTTACCAAAGGCAAAAGATGATGACCAACCTTCTCTGGCAAGGTGACCAGCCCTGTGGACAAAAGAAGTGCGAAGGCAATGGATGTTGTATAACTTGGCTTTAGCAAGGCTTTGACATAGTCAAACCCCAGAACAACAGCAGAAAAATCCCCGATTACACATGCCCATACTGTGAAAAGGAAAAGAGGAAAATGTTGTGGGACTTTTCATATAGATCAAGAACCAGTACCTGGAATATTATGTTTTTATAAGTTAGATTTTGGTGCATAAGTTATTCTCACACTCAGAGTGTGTATAGGCTACTAGTTAGCTGACATTACAGAAATGGTTTTGAAAAGAAAACCTGTTTATAGGAAAAAAATTGATAAAAGCTTTCTTTGATGACACTAGAATGAAATCAAAACTTTATGTGTGGATACGAACTCCATGTGAAAGCATAACAAAATCTTGAAGAAATAACATTAATAATTGTTTTCTTATAAAACATTTTCAGGAAAGGGAGTACTTACTCAAGAGGCGAAAATGCCAGATATTAGGTTGTTAAGAAAGTGAATACAGTAGGAGGACAGAAGCCATTAAAAGGTAGAAATTATATTCTCAGATGTTTTTAATGGCATAGAAAAGCTATCAATGGAATACAAAATACAGTTAACAGAACTCAATTTCCCTGTTATACATGAGCCAACACATACTTAGAAGTCTACTTAGATGAAAACTTAAGGAAGAAATTAAACTTCTTGCTGTGAGTCTAGCAGAGAGCACTGAAGCACCTTTTAGAAGGGGTCTTTTCTCTACCAGCTCCAGGAAAGACAATGGACAATCTTTACCTACACCTGCCTCCCAAGGGGCTGAGCCAAAGTCTTTGTACTGAACTCCACATATCTACCAGGAAAGACATTTCTTAATAAATGTATTTTGCCTTCCTCCCTCTCATTTCACCCTAAGTACTTCAGATGGCTTCTGGAAAATTTCTTTAGAAGAGGAAATCGTGTCTGTGAAATTTTAACTTACACTTTCTGAACACAGTGCTTTACCATAATTTTTAGGCTATGCTCTGCACCCATATAATTCACAAAAGGATATCCAAGCATGGGAAGATACTGAAGTTTACTGATGATATTTTGCTGTAAGTATAAATAGTGGAACTCTATCATGGGTATGAACTCAGCAGTGTAAGCTTGGAACTTAACAGACAGCGACGTAAATGTAAGGGTGAATAATTAACTTATGTAGCAAAACTAGAACTGATCTAGGGGCCCTGCTAGGCCTTGGGGGGTTATAGATGGTTATCAGTATTTCTCTACTTGAAAAGGAGGAAAGTACACAGGAATGATACTTTTGGCTGAAAAAAATCTATCCAATCTGGTTGCTGTAGCTGTTGATCTAAAAACTTAATTCTGAAAAAATGGACAGTGTATGAAAGATGTTAATCACAACAATTAGCCTAAGCACCATTTATAACGATGCCCTTCCTTTGGTATATTCTGCCATACAAAATTGGCAATGGGGCCTCACAGCAACATTTTTGTGACAATGGGAATCACCAGACACTGTCGTTAATGCTTCAGGAAACCTGACTTAAGCTGGATGCTAGTGAATATGGACAGGAAAATTAAGAGTCTCTGGTGCTTACGCATACACAAAAAACCCAGCTTCTCATTTGCAGAAGCAGACTGCAAACCGTTTATGACAATGGTAAAGAAAAGTGTTTCACAAACACAACTTTCCTTGAAAAGGTTATTCTGTCAATTGCAGATGGATGATTTATAGTGAGAATATAAACCTGGGAAAGACCTTGCATCAGCAGACATTCTGTCTGAGCTTTTAATGCAAGAGAGGTTGTACAAACACCAGAATCTGTTGTTGTTCATGTAAATAGGTTCGAGAAAATGTCCTCAGTCTCAGGCAGGATGCAGCCTGTCACTGCAAAAGACCATAAGGCAAAATTGAGCCTTTGTGAAAGGTACCAGTGATTAAGGTTGGCTGGCCTTCCAAACATAAACCTACTCCTTTTAACAGCTTGGGAGGAGAAATTCATGTTGCAGATGGTACTTCACTCAAAGGTTCTAGATCAGTAGCATGTGAAGTTTTAACATGGGGAATAACAAAAATAAGTTCATGAAAGGTGTGTGGACACCAGAAGCTGAGAAGACTAGTTAAAAATACATGGTATTTGCCTCAAAATTAATGCAGATATAGGGATATCCCCCCTACACCCCCCTCCCCCCCCCAAAAAAAAGAAAAATATCAAAAATAGGAATATTCAGAAACTGGGGGAGAGGGAAGAAACTCTGATTGTAATTTTAAACAAAGCTAGACCTATAGGCCACATTTGGTGTATATAGGTTTCTGTACATAATCGAATAACTATTAATGGTTTCGTTGTGGATTATTATTCCTAATTTCCAAAAACATCACCATTAGAGTATGCAACCATGAAATATGTGATTTCACTCATAAAATCTCTGCATAGAACTTACCTGCCTTGGAAAACCAACGATGCTATGAATGCATTTTTTGTAAATTTTAATAAATATATTGAAACAAATTGAAGCAGCAGAACTACTGGGACAGTATGTCACATGACTTAGTCTTTGTAGTCACAAAACAGCACACACAAGGTACCTGACAGAAAATGCTGTTGTAAAAATCACTTGTTTCCTGTAAAAGAAGTTTATTAATTTCTCTGAGCAGAGTACTAAGAATGTCCACACAAATAGTGCCCATCTAGAACCTGCACAAAAGAAAGAGGAAAGACAAACATCCTGAGGCTCCAAGATTCAAACCAGAGCAGACAAGAAAATAGAGGATGTCAGCCAACATTGGTTTAAGGGGCTGAACAAAATACTTTGGAGAGCTACAAGTAAATGTGTACCAGCTCAGAGCCTGATGGAAAGCTATGCAGAATTAGCTGCATTGTCACTTAATTTTTTTCCCCTCCTTCATGGAGAAATGAAAGTCCTTTGTGAGATCCAGCATCTTATTTTGTCTACTCAGCTTACAGCTATTGAGGTAAACAGCCTGACTTTGATCAGGGATCCATCTCCCTTCTTCCCAGACTCTTCCTTTGAGCAATCATTAGCTTACATTGAAAATGCCAAGTGGTTTGTTGGCCACTACCTGTAGACACAAGATGAGCTTCACAGAACTTACAGTTAAGGTAGACAACTATGATGATGGCAGACGGCAAAAGGGAAGAAACTAAAGCTGAATATTTAGAGAGAGACAAGCAGAGGGAAAAGAGACATACTAATTCCTTCATTATGTTACCAAAAATTTCTCTTTCCATCTCCTCTCGCATCTTCTTTCAAGACAGTTTAAAGAAACAGATCATCTTCTGGGCAAAGTGAATTTTGAAAAAGGGAAGGTAAAAGACAGGCAAGATTCATAGTGCATACGAGAATCTGCTCCAAGGAAAATTGCCTTGAAAGTATGGGGTGCAGTCATCCCACAATGTCTGCTTCTGCTTTGCTGCATTACTTATCCAGAACTGGTAAACGGTGGTAGTTCAAAATTCAAAGTAAATTTCTATATTTGCAAGCAGGGACCTATGGGTTTATTATCGCCATTTGGCCTGTCTTGACCCCTCCCTAGACCTCTGCCCCACTTTGTGCATTTAGACCTCAATGAAGGAATATAATTTATAAATGTACTTAACTTTAAAGAGGCGATTTAAGTCTACAGACATCAATAGCAGGTAAGCACATAATTACTTATGTCTAAAATAAAGATGAGGTTTGTACACTCTAAGTGCATTCCTGAAAGGATTTCTTATGGGAGATATTTAGATCCTGTTTTGCTCACCTATAAAGAGTCTAGCACAAAGATTCCTGTAAAGAAAAAAAAACAGAATAGTTTCCTTGGCAGGGATGTTTAAGTAAGAAAAAACAGTTTGATTTGCTTGGAACACAGAGTATTTTATTGTATTTTAATTTCTTCAAGCGTTTTTAGTATCTGTGAGAAGAGGTTTTCAAGTCAGTGTAATCCTTTTTGTTTTTTGCAAGTATAATGTCTATGCCTCTACTTTTGGTTCAGCCACAGTAAATAAGAGAGCTTTCTTCCCTTTTTGTAAGGCCTGTTTGATGCTGTTTCCTGATCTTGAATCAGTTGTTGACTCATATCAAATGCAAATCAAGCCCTTTTACAGTATGAATCACAGCTGCCCTTGGTTAAAGGGGTAAGAAGAGATGAGAAGGGAAACATTACATTTCTGGACAATACTGATGACTGAGGGCTGGTGTGACTCATACATAAGAGGGCCGATATGCACTTTCAAGTCAACAATTTAGGAGATTAAGAAGCAAACTTCAAATGGGGTTTTCAAAGGGAGAAGAAAACAGGAACTGGAATAAGCAACAAAGTAATGCACACAGCCACATCCTGAAGTCTTCACTGATGCAAGATTCCCATTTACATTAACTTTATGGTCTGCAAGCACTAACATTAGAGTTCACGGTTTAAGACTAATCATTAGTTAGCTGGGAGTTTCAAAGAGCTGCAAGTCCACTCAGTAGAGTTTTAAAGTAATTAATTTTTGGTGAGATCTTGTTACAAGCAGAAATCCACAGAGCTGGAGGTCATTTTCACCAAAAAGAAAAAAAAAAAAAAAAGTTTTTTCTCATATACATGGTATCATTAGAAAAGCTGTGGACATATCTGTGGTACAAAGAAGAGAATATGGAGGGGGGCCTTTCCATTTGCTGAAAATCAGATGTGGAGGACAACTCACAAAGAAGGAGCAAATCCATTATTTTTGTATCCAACCTAGTTTTACTGTATATGGGAAATGATTGTGGAATTAGAAAAATGTCCACGCATGCAGCAAAGCACCTCTTTGCTGATGAGAGAGACAGAAACATTACAATATCAGGAAGCTAGAAGCATACCCACTTTAGCTGTTTATCATAGAAATAACTATTTCTTCACAAACACAGGACATAATTTTTCTTCAGCTCACTAAAAACTGAAAGATATTTTTTGCTGTTCCTTTAAAGACTGTTTTGGGGAGGGTGTTGTTTTATTTAATCAAAGCTTGTTCCGTGCATTACTCTCCTACCTACCACATACATTACTGCACATGAGCTCCTTTTGTGTTTGGCTACACCAGATAAAATTGCAGAACCTATACTACTCACTTCAGAGGACAAGGAATCAACATGTCTTTTGTGTATGAGCAAGATTCTGTCTTAATCCCATAATAATTTTCTAATTCCTTTCATATTCTTGTCACTGGTGCTTAAGACAAAAACTTGGCAAAAGGGCTTTGAAACAAAATCAACGTATTGCTCAACTAGTTAAAATAGAGCAAGGAAGAAGAGATTCACTTATTTTTAGAGCTGCAATGGAACAAATACTTTTATTTTAAAGAGTTCAGATGACTTGGTTAAGAACATTTTGGATTAAAGAGCAAACACAATTAGGATTACTTGGCAATTACACTGTGGTAATCAGCCAATGATCCTGCACAGAGATATCCTACTTCCATCACTTTTACCAAAAGGAGGGCATTGTACTGAATACTGATGATCCAGCCAGTGCCTGCTATCAGCTGGGGGCCGTCCATCAACCCTTCTCCAAAATCTCTGGCTGAAACTTCACCCTCCTTGTCCTCATCAGGCTTGCCAGAAGGTGGAGATCCACAGTGGGGCTTGGGGTTGCACCACCTCTGGGCTTCACCTTCCATCCTTCCCACTCCTCCAGACAGCACCAACCAACTGTACTAAGCCACATGTTCTGATATGACAGATTAAACACCAAGAATGAGGAAATCAAACAGCACATGAAATCCACCAAGCAAGTTTGCTGGACAAATACTTCCGATTAAATCTGCAGCTGGGGCCAAGTTCATTCTGAAGCTGGCTCTGTAACCAGAAACCTCACAGTCGGCCAGACAGGTTTCATGTGGATGTGCTGTGCTGCATGCAGTCTGGCGGTGGAGAACCTAGTCTTGGGGAAAGGACATGGTGGGAGTATCATAAAAATTGGTGGTAGTGTGTTCTTCAGGGCTGGTACTCATCTTTTTTTGGTTACCATTTTAGCAGGCAAGGCAATGGGATTCAGGTGCCATGCTTCCCTGGGCACCTCTGGAAATGCACGTGGTACCCACGGACCACAACACAGAGATGCCCCTGTTGCTTCGTGCTCTGAGCAGACCTTCTGCCTCAGCCCAGTCTTTCTAGAACAGTTTCATATTCATTGAGCATGGACAACATAGGAACTAAACCATCTGCCTGACTTAACGATGTTAATAAGCTTAAAATCTTCTGTCTGTCAGAACCACTCTTGAAGGCAAGTCAAGCACTCACAACACATTGTTCCTTTAAACCAATGTCAGATTTCTGTCTTGCCAGACCTTCAGTAAATGCAGCTTTCAGGTTTTGGCTAGCACTGAAACAATTTCTGTAAAATATACCACAGATAGATAGCTTCGCATTTTAAAATATTAGCATGAATAACAATGTGTTTGATATGCACTCAACCAGTTATTCATTGGTTAAAAGAGTAAAGCCTCTAAGAAATATTTGAGAGAATATGCCCACAGAAGGGACCAGTTTGCATTTGTGGTGTTTATTCTTGTCTGCTTAAAAAGAAAATAGAAAATCGGGTTGACTAGGTTTTCTATTTTAATGCAGCTTTCTAGCTATCATGATTTCAAGCTGCTGATTGCACATTGGTGGTGTGATAGTCAGGTGATGAAAATTTGAGGCTTGTGATACAGAATATTTACAGTTTTGCATAGATTTTAACATTTTCCAGTGAGCAATGATATGCCAGATTTACAGCTAGATTTACAAAAAAGAACCATAAAGTTAGGACCCCAAATTCCCACTTGCAAAGAAACAGGCACAAAGAACAGCACTCCCACTACCCAGTAGTATCTCCTGTGCTCCTGAGGTCAGTCCCTGGTGGAACTGATGTGTACTCATTGTTCATTTAAGTAAACTCATGTTATCGGGGTTTCTGCTTTAAATTCCTCTTTTAAAACATCTATTCAAATATTTTAATAAGTACATGGAAATGCTGGAGGAATAAACTCCTCAGCAATGTTTATCTTAAAAAAAAATATATGTATTTTGGCATATTTTACATAGCAGTGTTTTCTATTTCTTCAACCAAAATAAGATAAAAATCTCCCCTGCACTAGCCCACAGTCCTACCTTCCTTGCCCTTCTTTATATCACAGCTGGGTAGATATTTATTAATGGCATGTAATGGCTCTTTACTCTTCCCTTCCTCTACCTGCAGCGGCTGCTGCAGTGCATTGCTTTGGCTCTTGGATTTGGCTCTTGGATCACTGTGTGGCCAGATCCAGGCTTTAGATGCAACTGGGTGTATGCCATCTGCAAGCCCTGACAAGCAGCCACTGCCCTGACCATGTGGGTTGGACACATCCACAACTCATGGGCTCACTACAGGATCCTGGTTACTCCACATTCACTGTTTGTGACCCACGCCTGCAGATGCAAACTCCTGAATGCTAAACAGGGCTGCAAGCAGCCCTGTATTTATTCAGGCTGCCATGTGTAACTGATTAACACAAAAGAACATTTAACATCAACATCCCCTGCTCAGGTTGTTCCAGCCTAGATTTCAGGTTCATTCACAGCGAGCTCCAGTTCAGTCCTGCATTTGCCTACCCAAGATGCCATCACCATTACTTGAGACAGGGATCCCACTGCATTAGGCCAAAGGCACACACACAGAAACAGCAGCAAGAAGCAGCAGTGCTCCAATAAGCTGGCAGCCTGAACATTAGGAGGAGAGGTGGGAAGACAAACAGACAACACAGACAGAACAATGCTCTGAAAGGCTGAAGTAGCTTAGGAGCAGAAGTCTCACTTACTTTCAACAGTGCTTTTGAAAACTGCATCCAAATTGACTTCTCCAAGATCACATAGGAAGTTAGCAGAGAAGCTGATAAGAGTCCAGCACCCACATGACCCCAAAGCTCCTGCAGAAAGGCTGGAGGCAGACTTCAAACAGTATAGACAACCAAACTGTGAGATTAGATCTGAGTCAGGAAAAAAGTTAAATAGTCCAGCAGTGCTGCTGAAAACAAGCAATATGGCACTGGCGCAAATGCTAGCCTCAGCATCCAAACCACTGAAAAGAAAACCATGGCAGCAAGGCTTGCAGAAGAAAGGGCTCAAAACCTCACAAACAGCTATGAGGGAGGGGGAAAAGGATTTGCAAAGTCTGCAATCATCTATACAAAACTGCATCAATATGTACGGGTAGCAAGGTCCTCATGGTGTGATGAACAACACGCACCCCTGGCTCATGACTTAGTGCAGGCTTAACATGAGAGAACTGCAACTGGGAAAGAAAATGAATGCAACCAGAAGAAATTGGAAAATGGATGAAGGGCTAAGGGGGAGAGAACAAACCCAAGCAATAGTAAGTCCCAAGTTTAAGCAGCAACTTTGAATTCTGGTTTGAGTTTGGCTTTTCTGTTTATGTGGGCATTTTTATTTTTTTTTAGTATTTTTTACTCTAATACTTTGCCAGCAATAGCAAACTGTTTGCTGCAAGAGATGGCTGTCCAGGTAAGTAATGAAGTGGTAAAGCAAGAGTTCCTAATGCCTCAGACACCTACCCTGCCTAAAGGGGAGGCCTGGCTCTAGAGTGCTGAAGGACAAATCAGTGTGAAGGCAAATCACTCCTAGCCTTCATCAGTCAGTGGGTTAAGCACAGTCCAATGAAACTATAAGGACATTTCTAGACATCCCCAAAATACCACTCAGGGGAAAGGTTCATGCTGTGCTCGGAGAAGGAACCCAGTGCTGCTGACAAGATCCAATTTGCTGCCCAGGTACACCACACACCTGCAACTGTGCAGCCCCACATTGTCCCTCCATGACAAAGGGGCCCTGCCCACCTGAGGAGACAAAGTGGCTTGATATGACTGAAAAGGTTTTCTGCAGAGAAGCACACCAGAGCTGTGTGTTGCACTCGTGGCTGCTCCCAAGATAAGTCACTAAGAGCTCTGCAGACGCTACCATGCCACAGCACTGTATGAGAAGAGGACACTCGAATCTCCATGCAAATGCCACAGAAAATTGCTTCATCTTTAACCTATATCTTCTCAATGAAGCCATGTAGCTGTATTCATGTTCTGGGCAGTGTTTATTACAAAGGCTTTTTGCATGTGTCTCCACAGCAGTCCCTTTTCCCTCCACAGATGTAAAGGTTAGGTCTTATTTTCTCCTGGCAACAGCCTGGGCTTATTTATCCTCCTGGAAAGAAGTCTAAGGGAAACAAATACCCTTTGGCTCTCAAAATCAAACAGTATTTGTGAAAACTCTCTATATAGATGAGCATTTGACAAAGAGAAGTCCTCAGCTGTACCATGCTCTCCGTGCAATAGTAGGCATCACCACTTTTCACATTAAACAAATCTGTCCTTGGGGTTTGGGAGGGGAAGAGGGCTGGGGCCTGAATTGTGGGGGTTTTAGCACCTAGGTGACTCTAGGTGACTTCCCACTGCAAACTGGGGCACTGGAATGGGTTGCCCAGGGAAGTTGTGAATGCTCCATCCCTGGCGGTGTTCAAGGCTGGATTGGACACAGCCTTGGGTGGCATGGTTTAGTGGGAGGTGTCCCTGCCCCTGGCAGGGGAGTTGGAACTAGATGATCTTGACGTCCTTTCCAGCCCTAACTATTCTACGATTCTATGATTCTATACTGGTTGTTACACCTTACAGTACCACGACTTTGGTAGTATCAGTCACACACAATGCCAGAGTTCAAAAATCCTAGTGATGAAAGAGACTACACAAGTGATGTCATACTGATGCATTAATCAGAGAAGCATGACACTGAGATGGGTCTGCCCAGACTCTTATCTCAAGCACCCTAAAAATACTTATAAGGCTTTTAAACTGAAATGCTATGTGCATAGCCTCCATGACCTTGCCCTGCAAAAAGTCTTCAAAGGGAGACAGAACAGAATAAATAGATTAAAAGCAATTAATTTCACGTCTGAGCCTTGTGCTGTTGCAGGGTGCAACTTTTGGGGTTTGCTAACTTTTATCATCGTAACTCTGCTTACAGTGATGTAGAACCTATCTGCCTTGAAACAGTCTCAGCACATCTTGAAGTCCCTCATCATGCACCTGCCCCTTCCCCTTCTCAGAAGCCACACACTCCCTGCTGCTTTAGAATCATAGAATAGTTAGGGTTGGAAAGGACCTTAAGATCATCAAGTTCCAACCCCCCTGCCATTAGCAGGGACACCTCCCACTAAACCATGCCACCCAAGGCTCTGTCCAACCCGGCCTTGAACACTGCCAGCAATGGAGCATTCACAGCTTCCCTGGGCAACCCATTCCAGTGCCTCACCACCCGCACAGGAAAGAATTTATTCCGCATATCCAATCTGAACTTCCCTTGTTTAAGTTTGAACCCGTTACCCCCTGTCCCCTCAGTACAGTCCCTAAAGAAGAGTCCCTCCCCAGCATCCCTATAGGCCCCCTTCAGATACTGAAAGGCTGCTATGAGGTCCTCACGCAGCCTTCTCTTCTCCAGGCTGAACAGCCCCAACTTTCTCAGCCTGTCTTCATATGGGAAGTGCTCCATCCCCTGATCATCCTCGTGGCCCTCCTCTGGACTTGTTCCAACAGTTCCATGTCCTTTTTATGTTGAGGACACCAGAACTGCACACACTACTCCAAGTGAGGTCTCAGGAGAGCAGAGTAGAGGGGCAGGATCACCTCCCTCGACCTGCTGGTCACGCTCCTTTTGATGCAGCCCAGGATACGGTTGGCTTTCTGGGCTGCCAGCGCACATTGCCAGCTCATGTTCATTTTTTCATCGACCAACACTCCCAAGTCCTTCTCTGCAGGGCTGCTCTGAATCTCTTCTCTGCCCAACCTGCAGCTGTGCCTGGCATTGCTCTGACCCAGGTGGAGGACCTTGCACTTGGCAGGGTTAAACTTCATCAGGTTGGCATCAGCCCACCTCACAAGCGTGTCAAGGTCCCTCTGGATGACATTCCTTCCCTCCAGCGTATCAACCGAACCACACAGCTTCGTGTGATCGGCAAACTTGCTGAGGGTGCACTCAATCCCACTGTCCATGTCACCAACAAAGATGTTGAACAATACCGGTCCCAACACCGACCCCTGAGGGACACCACTCGTTACTGTTCTCCAGCTGGACATTGAGCCATTGAGCACAACTCTTTATGTGCAGCCATCCAGCCAGTTCTTTATTCACTGGTGTTGCTTTTTCTACCCCTTGGCTGGCACTTTAGACTTTGCAGAACACAGGCTTCTGTCCCAGGAATTCCATGGGAAGGATAAAAAAAGAAGGGAACATGCTATATTGTTATAAAAGATGATTCACAACGCTTGCAGGTAACAAAGTGCAGAATAATCATTGCCCTCAATAAAAAATTAAGACCAACTAGCAACTTTAAACAAAATAAAGAAAAAGCAGAATTTAGTCACTTTCCTAAGGGAATAAGTGCAAAAAAATTGCAAAGCAGGGTGCTGCATGACAAGGTTGACTCAAAAGCTGAAATTTTGTGGAGCAAAGCTCCCCTTGCCTAGTGACACAAAGGGCACGGTGAATTTAGGAAACATCTACATGCGCTAGTAATACTGGGAAAAGCAACTGGACAGCAGAAGGCATGAACATGGAGATTTCCCTGATCTGACCTGAGCCAGAGCTTTCAGAATCTGGGGTGAAGAAAAGTGGACCTCCTCTGGTGATGGTGGCAGTCTCTCCAATACAGCCTTGCACTAAAGAATATTACCGACTTGCACCACCAGTTTCTAATCTCCTTATAAAAGATTCACACAGTCATAGCATTAGCTCCACTAAGCTACACGGAAACACTCAGAAGGCTAATGTTCTTCTCTAACTTATCCTGTTAAAAAGATCCACAACTACTTATTTTATTCATTAATTTTCCAACTATGTTACAGTCTGTTAGCCTTCCTGCCTCTTGTTCAGTCACCGACACGATGGCAATGTTCAACGGGAAACGTTCTTTTCTTTTCAGTAATTGCAGGTATGTTCCCTTGAAAAATCCAGTCCTTCAATTTGTTTTTGCTTCATGCATGCCAACTCTCAGGAAGAGAGGTTGGGGGACAACCTTGCTGTGGGAAAGACAGGTTGCTTTTTCTAAGAGATGTTTAGAGCCTAGAGAAAGTGAGTTGAAGAAGCATACAGTCAGCAGGGAAAATAATTCAAAATAAGGGAGCATTTAAAATCCTTTCTCTGGCTAACACTGGCAGTAAACATCTCACTTGAAATACTGCAAGGCAATTCAGCTTGCCTGCATGAGAGAGCAATGGCAGAGCACGAAACTAAATCCAGTAATTAACAGTGAGATTCTAGCTCTGACAACATAAACGTAGCACAGCACAAAGAACTTTCTAATATTTTGCATTTCTCTATAAGAACAAGGGCAGAGTTTAAAATAATGCAGTGGAGTTGGGTTTAAGCTAATCATTCAATGGCAGCTCCTAGCAAGGATCCTCTGATCCTCTTTTTGGAACTCTGTGGACATGTACGTCTCCATGAGTAGGTCATGTTCTGCAAAATTGGTGCCTGATGTTCTGGCTGAAAGAATTCAGCCTTACTGCTTATGCAAAGGGTGATCTGAAGTAGATACAATAGAAGTACAATGAAAGGGATACAGGACTTGCCTGATCATTCAACCATAAGGGTGTGCTGAAAGATTTCTTTCTGAGCCTTCTCCGGCACAACCCCACAGTTCAAGCTACTGCACTGGGTCTACAGAAGCCTGATTACTGTGCACACCGTGCACCACCTCGGCAATGAAGTCATTCAGTAGTCTGACTAAAATAACATCTTCTAATTCCCTTTTTGTTGTAATTTACAGTCTCTCTCCTTTGGCTGAACCTGCCAGCCATCCTGGAGGTGAACAAAGAGAATGTGCTAAAGTTGCCAGTTCTGGGGCCTGGTGTGAGAGAAAGCTTTTATTCCAGAGGTTGTATTTACTCTGGAGACAGTTAATCAAAGCTCTGCAGAGCATTGTAATTCTTCTGTTCCTTTCGTATGGGTATGAACTCTTGGTGTCTGATCCCTGCGACTCTCCAATCCCCACAATAAGCTCAGTCCAATGTATCTTACAGTAGGCCTGGTTAAGAAAGATCCAAGCTTTTACAAAATGGCTTTGAATAAGAAAATTACATCATTTGTGTTGTGGTATTTCATATTGGCACCATGGACACCAGCTAACACAGCTGAAATGAGTTTCAGGACTCTTTCAGCAGGACATTTAACACTCAGCCCAAAAGTTGACTTCGATGGAGCCAATTCCATCGAGGAAATGAACATCTGGGACAATATAGCCAATATGTCATATGCTTAAAGTAAAATCAATGGACAAGGCACACAGAGGCATCCAAAATGAGCGGGTGATAAAGGTGTGTGTCTCAGATTTCCTGATTTTCTCAATTTGCTATTAATGCTCCTCTAATAATCCACATTGCCTCTAACCATACATGAAGACTACACATACAGAATCAGTGCCTGGTAAGTAATTTTTCTTTCATTTAAAAATCACACGGAAAACTCTCTAAGGTACTCTGATGACACCAGCAGACACTTTCTATTTTCAGGTACAGCTGAACAAAATGATAAATCATTTCAAACAGCTAGGCTCTTGGTTTGGTCTTACAGCAAGTCTGCAGTCTATGGCAAAGCAAAACTACACTGGAGCTACTTGCGATACTGAGACACTGGTAACTTAAGTTGAAAGTTTTGTTGCAAAGCACAACATTCTCTTTTCAGCTTAGAATTACATAAGGAAGAAACTTTCTTGATAAAAGAAACTGTGTGCTACTTAACATGCAAATATTATGAGCCTCTTTTGAAATACAGATACTTGACTAAACAGATTCATAAAATCAGTAAAGGGTTTTTTTTTAGTATGGACATAGATGCCAGTTATCCTAGATAAACATTAAATATGAAGGTCACTCATTTATTTTTAAACCGTTAATTATTTTTTAAATGAGTCCATTACACAAATGCAAACAAAGCACACCAGAAACAGAGTGCTCTGAGACAACTCCCCTGAGCGCTGCCTGCGTGCACATAACAAGCCCAGAATATGCCTTATGGGCAGTGAACTCCAAATAATTTCAGCCTATTTATGTCCTCAGAGAGGACGCTGCTGTATCTGGGTTCTGGGTGGTCTCCAGTTGCATGGGGAAACAATTTTAATACAGATAATTTAACATTGTAAACTATTTTGTGACTCTGGGGAACGATGATAGTGAGAAAACTGTGCTATTTAACCCTGTTCCTTCACCATCTCTGTGAGATGAACCACACCAACACCAACCTATGTCACCTCCAGGTTGTTTAGGCTGAACTTTAGCCAGCATAAGCCAGATACTAAAGCTGGGAAAGGAGCACCATACACCAATCCACCACATTTCATGGACAGGGCATCAGAGTAGGACACAGAGCTATGGATTTTTCCCAGATTCACTGACTTGTGACTGGTTCATTTTGCCTCTACTTCAATTTTAGCTTTGGTAATATTCCAGCATGCTTTCGTAGAAATATCTGCAACTGCAGGCAAGCCAGGATATCTTGTGTGCTATGGTACCAAATCTAAAGAGCAGTAGCAAAGCATCAAAGAGGCTGTACCATGAACTACTAACTGGAGGTTGCCTACACACTGAAGCCCAGAAATAGCTCAGAAGTCAGCCAACCCCCTTTTCCTGCTGGGAAAGCATCAGGAATACAGCTACACTCTGCATTCCCCATATTGTGGTCTCCTGAGAATTGCCTCATCAGATGCATGTGCACCTTGACTTCTGAGCTGTGGAAACCATGAACTGATGATACCCAGTATCTTTTCTGTTTTCCCAGTATCACGTTTCAATTAAAATCACTGCAACAGATACTACAGAAGGACAATCTGTGCTCACAAACAGTAGGAAAGGTGATCTGTGACACAGGCTTTGTGTTAAAATGTAGTCTACCACACACATGAAACCAAGTCTCTGAAAGACAGCAGAGGAGAGCAACACAACCCCAGACTACAGACCAGTGCACTCAAATGCATTAACAAAAGATCATGGCCAGTTGTGAAAAAAATGCTTGAACACAAAGCCCTTTTGTGCCATCAGAAGATGATTGTGATCTAATAAATCCAGCTCAATATTCACCTGAAGCACTCTCAATTTGCTTCTGTGCTTCCTCACTCTTGCTTTCTAGCATTAGGTCCACATCAACATCTGTAAGAAAGCTGCTTCTAATTAAATGTGGAAATTCGTATCCCGTGCACTTAATTCATACTGTGTGAGCATACTCAATGCTGATAAAGTAACAGAAGTGATTCTAAGCCACAAACTGCTAAATGGGGCCTCCTCTGCTTTGCAAAGTGTTGCTCTTTGAAGTGGCAGCATTTTGACTTACTCTATCTAAGACTGTGCCACTGAAAATCTACAGTGAAATCTGTGCCCTATTGAATGGCAAAACTCCCAGCAACTTTAGCAAGGCCAGGAACAGATTTCATCCCCTGTTTCTATAGCAACTCAGAGGCATAAATTGCGTCCATGGGACCTTAAAAGTCAGAAAGCAATGGGTGGCAATCATAATGAAGCTGTTTTTCCCAGGATTCTTAGAAAACAGTAGACAAATAAATAAAAATCCAGAATATTTTAACATTTCATTTCCCCAACCCCTCTTTATGAGCAGCTACAAGTCCTCAGAGTTTCCCACTGCCAGTGGTCAATGATATCATTCACAGTGATTTTTCTACACCCTTCATTCGCTGGCCTTTCTTAGGGCTGTTACGGTTTCCTGTGGGCTTTGGTTTGATTTGTGTTTTTCTTGGCCATAAGCTGACCTGAAAATATGAGGCTATTTCAGGCAAAAAGTATCAAAAAATAAAGTATGCTTTTTCAACCCCTATGGCTGCACCCCCATGCCTTCTGCCATTCTGCCCAGTTAGCATTTTTAAAATACATTTTAATTTATTTATTATTTATTTGTGCATTCGATTCAAACTCAAGGCAACCAGACTATAATTACAGAGGCTGTAATTTGGCAATAGAAATCAGGTTCTTTCAAAAAGTGCTTCAAGTCTATGGGGCTGGATGGGATCCATCCAAGGGTACTGAGGGAACTGGGGGAAGTGCTCACCAAGCCACTTTCAATCCTTTATCAGCAGTTCTGGCTAGCTGGGGAGGCCCCAGTTGCTTAGAAGCTAGCAAATGTGATGCCCATCTACAAGAAGGGTCAGAAAGAGAACCAGGGGAACCACAAGCCTGTTAGTCTGACCTTGGTGCTGAGGGAGGTTATGGAGCAGATCATCTTGAATGCCAGCAAAAGGCATGTACGGGACAACCAGGTGATCAGGCCCAGTCAGCATGGATTTATGAAAGGCAGGTCTTGCTTGACTAACCTGATCTCCATCTATAACAATGTGACCCACTTAGTGGAGAGGGGAAAGGCTGTGAATGTTGTCTAAGTAGACTCTAGTAAAGCCTTTGACACTGTTTCCCACAGCATTCTCCTGGAAAAACTGGCTACTTATGGCTTTGATGGCCATACTCTTCCCTTCGTAAAAAACTGGCTGGATGGCTGAACCCAAAGAGTGGTGGTGAATGTAGATAGATCCAGTTGGTGGCTGATCACAAGTGGTGTTCTGCAGGGCTCAGTATTGAGGCCAGTTCTGTTTATATCTTTATCAATGATCTGGACCAAGAGATCAAGTACACCCTCAGGAGTTTTCAAATGACAGCAAGTTGGGTAGGAATGTTGATCTAGAGGAAAGAAGACTCAGGGGAGACCATATGGCTCTCTACAACTACTTGTAATGAGGTTGTAGTGGGATTTCAGTCTCTTCTCCCAAGTAACAGGTGATAGGACAAGAGGAAATGGCTTCAATGTGCACCAAGGGAGGTTTAGATTGGATATTAAGAAAAACTGCCTCATCAAAAGGGTTGTCAAGCATCGGAACAGGCTGCCCAGGAAAGTGGTTGAGCCACCATCCCTGGAGGTATTGTGTTGATGTGGCACTTAGGGACATGGTTTAGTGGTGGACTTGCCAGTGCTGGGTTAACAGTTACACTCAGTCTTAAAGGTCTTTTACAACCTAAGTGATTCTATGATTCTAGAAGTTCTTGCAAAAAGACGCAGAAGCTGTGCCATGACTGGTACCTTGATTTCTCCTGTCACCCAAAAGAGGCCTCCTATTGCCACAGGATGTCACTTGACACCACAGCAATGCATGAGCTTGGGCTGGAGGACCAGACCTCACAGGATAAACAGGAGCACCTTCCAGCAGTACCTGGGTGTTCCTTTGGGGTTTTCTTTCTCATCACTTTCCCCATGAGCAGGCTCTGATGAGATGGAAGGATTAGGTGTTACTGCAGTGCATGCTAAAGGCTGTTCAGCCTTCCTTTTCCCTCTGAGGAACCTTCCAAGCTTGCCATAATACAAATTGACATAGTATTTCAACAGACTGCTTATGTCTATGTGGACAGCCAAACATATAATTGAAGGAGTATTCTGAATATTCTAATATTCAATTAGTCATATTTTTCAACTGGCACGAGTCTAACACTGTAATCAAGATATTACAGGACACTTGCAGAGTTCCATGTGGTGTTTTTCTAATAATATACAAGGCAATGGCAACATTTTGTCCAACTGAAAATTTACATGGTGGCACTGAATCTAAGATTTTCCAGTTGCTAAAATGAATTCCATCATTCAATGAAGAGCGAAGAAAAAGCCCCCAAGTGAATCGTATTTCTAATGCCTTGAAAGCTGCACATAAACCAAAACAACCTGCCCCCCCAAACCCTGTAAATTTATCCAGTCCTCCTTACATGTTGAGGTACAGTCATGAAGGAACTCTAAATTATTAAGGATAAAAATACAGTTATTGTGACTGATGCTACTTAGAACTGCATTCCTTCTTACATGTTGAGGTACAGTCATGAAGGAACTCTAAATTATTAAGGATAAAAATACAGTTATTGTGACTGATGCTACTTAGAACTGCATTCCTTCTTACTGAAGAAAGACACATACTGAAGTTCAGACCAGCCTAACTGCTGCAAAACTAATTTGAACTAAGCGAAATAAAGTGATTTAAACAGAAAAAAAAAGTGATAAAAACAGAAAACAGTTTTGCCAGTGGGATATGGGAATTGCAGAGTGTGAGATATTATGAATTTTGTGCCCTGTCTTCTGATCGATTTGCAGAGGAAACCCCTTATGCTCTGATTCCACAAAGACAGGTGAACATGAAAGCAACCCTCTGCTGCAACAGAGCTCATTGGAGTCATTGTTGCCCAGGGTAAAGGTGAGAGCCTTAGAGGGTATCCATAATCTGGGTGATTCCTGGAGAATTTTAGCCCAACTTACAGTTTATGTCTGTAACTGTCTACCTATAGAAAACTTGTGAAAGAGCTATTTGGACAAGGCCAGTGAGACAAAGGTCTCCCCATACAGCCAAATAAGCAATACAACTGGTATTTGGCAGCCCCTTGGTCCCACAGCCAGTCATTAGAGATGCACGTCTAAATGATTCTCCTTGCTGTTGCTCTTATTCCCCTTGCTTCTGTTCCCTACTCATGCTAGGCAGCAGAGGAATCAAGAAAGGCTTAACACTGGACCATAAGCAACTGCTCAAGTCACCTCTTCACTGAAGAGCCCATTAGGTCCTAAGGTCAGAAGAATCTCCCCGGTGAAACAAGACAATACCCCTCAATTACCCCAGCACTGGAGCTGGTACTTTATGTCTTGTCAGTACTTATCTTCCAGAAGAGGCTTTGTCTGAAGACATTAGGAGACTGAGGACACCCTGCTTCCTTTAGCATTTTGTTGCAACACATAATTATTCTTCATTTAGTCATTTGCTTCAACTGCTTCAGTGACTCATTAGAAAATGAGTGATATTCACCCACATGAATGCAAGCTCACAGAGCTTCAGAGAAAAGTATGCAAAGTTTTTTATCTCTGCTTTTCATCTGCAGCTGACTTCTCTCCAGCCTTGCTATGGCTGCTTTGATTTCACATTGGCTGCCTTCCATGCCATCTTTCACTTCTTTTGGGGATGACTGTCCTATTTTGTTGTGAGGGTGGTTTTATGCCAAGCTCCTTCTGTTCAGAGATGAAATTTCCCAAAGTAGTGCCTACTTCTCCATTCCTAAATCCTTCTTTGAAACTTTGGTAATTGGCTTTGATTTTCTAAGATTTGGAGCATAAGGCATCTTCTGACAAGAGATATCAGGTGCAGGCCCGGTTTTATGGAAAATATAGAACTTGTTTTCATGTCCCTAAATAGCAAATTAGAATTACAGGTTTTCATTTGTGGGCTTAAAGATCTTGACAAGAATGCCTATCCACTGGATTATAATTCCACATCATTTGGCAGCAATTGCTCAAGTTGTCATGAACAGTTTAAATCTCCACCAGTCACACAATTTGCTTATTGGAAAGCAAGTAGCTGGTTAAAACCAGATGGCACAGGATCAAAATGTCAAGAGATATCCGCACGGGACAGAGCTGGGTCTAATGGAAATACTTATAATACCTCTAAATAATACCAGAAGTAGGTGTGTGTCACCTAATGGTTCCATAACTTCATCAACTTGTTAAGTATTTCTGGACTTTAGAATATTACTTTAGAATGGGGTTCCAAACTTACATCTATTACATTAGATCTAATATATTAAATCCACCATCAGAATAATCTATTTGAAAATATTTCATATGCTTAACCTCACATATGTGAGACACTAACTTTTAGAGTTAGCCTGGATTATTATCCTTACTCTAGAGCAAACCTCTTTTCTGCTTTTCTGGATTTTAGGCTGACAGTTCTCCAGTCTCTAATCCCAGTGGCATTCTGCAGATTAAATGGCATTGATACCTGAAGCAGCTAAGTCATCAGTGGCATTATTTAGCCACAATTTGCTCTACAGGTATTTAGGAAAAAGCTTCTTGGCTCAAGAAAAAATAAAATATGACCCAGCACCCATACAGCAGAGTAGGAATAATGCATGGGAACAAAAGCTTTGATGTAGGAATGCTTCTACTGGGGCTGCATTAATTCAGAGGTCTATTTCCAGGGCTAACTTGGCTGTCTTGACCACTATACCTTGATAATGACCTTTGTGGTTACAGAAGAAATTTTTAATGAGGTTGAGATTGGAAACCAGCTATTTCACTTTTTAACCAGTGTCCTGAGTTCTGATCTATCCTTCCTCAAAACATTCACTTGCACAGCACCAGTTTGTATCATCAAAAGTTGACGCTTCAGGACAACTAAGAAATTGGGCTTTTCCTTGACCATGGCAGGGGGGTTGGAACTAAATGATCATAAGGTCCTTTCCAACCCTAACTATTCTATGATTCTATGATTCTACGATGGTAACTGAGTTGCACTCTCAACAGTTTCAGTTGCTAACTGGACTCAGAGGCTCCAACTCCCCACACCTCTGCTGGATTACTTCTACCAGGGAAATGAGCATTTATTTGAAGTCTAACAACTGCTATGTCTGATCCATTTCCACCCCAAAGGGCCTGCAGCACATGGGGGCTGGATGACTTGATGACATTGCCTGATACTGGCTGCACCTTAACCATTGTAAGGCCTCCAGGACAGTGGAAAAGATCAAGACAACAATGTACCCACCAAACAAAGTGGCCTCTTCCCCATCAGGCTCCTTAACACTGATGTACGGCAAATCAAACTAGCAGTCAAAGCCTAAACATAAAGGGCCAACAGACTCTTACCTTGCTCTTTTTATGCTGCTGTTGTCACTCAGACTTGGAGTGGGTTGCATGGGCTAGACATAACAACCTGACAGAGGTTCCTCATGAAAAGTGGAAATTTTGGAAACATCCTCAAAGATTTACCCCTTGGAGTACCTTGTCATCATCTATGATGGAGGATATATGTTGTTAGGGAGCTGCATTAGGCTGATTAGATTTCCTTCACATCCTTACCTCTCTCCTTTTCACTCTAAGGTAGCTTACTGCCAACACAGTAAAAACTTGGAGGAAAACTTAATCTTGATCACTGCCTGCCAACAAAAACCTGTAGGCTGGATGGTACAAGTCTATGACATTTCCTATATGTCTGCTCAAATTAGTGGCAAAAGATGTCCTACAAGATTTTTCAGAAAAAATTTACAAGCTATAATTTTTTTAATGGGAGGTGTGATTTCAAACAATATTGTTTTCATCTCAAAAGCAGTACTAAACATTTACATCATAGAAAAGAGGAAAGCACGTTTATTCCTATGTTTAATTTTAGGTATCTGATGAATAAGGAACTATGATAATTCCACTTATTAAATACGCCTTTTTTTGCACCACAGAGACAGAAGTCAGATGGAAATGACCATTTCTACGTCTTACAATGAAATTACAGTGTTTCGGAAGAAGCATGCCAGTTTACTGAGGAGAGGAGGGTGAATGTATCTTGTGTTCCCTCCACAGGCTGGAGTGGTCATATAGGGTACATTTCTGTGCCATGTGATGCTTCATCACTCTCAGACTGTGCTTGGTCACACAGCAGTCTATGGAATAGTTAGTTTTTCCAGGCATTGCTTTGCCAGGCACAGGTAGTGGAGGTGAGAGGAAACACTCTTCAGAAGTGGTCTTTGAGACGTACTAAATGGCGGCCATCAAGAAGGTCTTAAAATAAGGTTAATGAGAGCCACTTTTAAAAGAGCCATTGCTCTTTCCTGTTGTCTCTGTAGGTGAGGGATTTGCTAGCATGACGTCTCTGTGATATGGGATAACATCTTCTCCTGTGGGAACTGAAGTGCTATGACTTTATATGCTAAGAATTGTCCTTCAAAGGTTCATCTTCCACTCCCGAGTCAGAAAACAACTGTGGCATTAAACATTACTGTCTTAGGGACACAGTCTGTACGCCTTCAGTTCCCTACAGGCACGTCCTGTGTTAATCTAGGATAACATCATGTTACTACAATTACTGGAAAGCTTCACAGAAGTAGGGAAAAAAAAAAAATCAGTGTTAAGTGAAAACAATTTTGAACTAACGTTATGCTACAGCATCAAAATGTTCCAGATGGATTGTAATGACCGCAAGTGCAGCATGTCAGCTGTACTGGAAGCCCTTGCTGAGTTTGATTTGTGCATTTTTTTTCCTTCCCCTCCTCTCCTTTGGTCTTCTTCACCCCCACCTTATTTTTATCATGTCCCTTTTACCAGTGTTCTCAGAGAACCTCATCTGAGTTTGGTTCCTTTGGAACAGAGCCCTGCACATAAAATTATCTAAAGCAATCTTCCTTTTATTCTAATACTGACATTCATAATCCTCTAAGGACTTAAAAGAAAAAGCAGGAATAATGTCAATTATGGGAAAAAGGCTTTTATAAGCTGAAAAGGCATTTTGATCTGTTGAAATAAAATTAAAAAAAATCAGCCATTTGAGTAACATTTCCCAGGCTAATCCCCAGCATAATTCAAATGAGATGGTTTAGCAGGCAAAAAATATTAGGAATTCTTTCTATGAGATAAACCCACAAGGTTTTGTTTATTTAAAATAATTGCAGCTGTGGGATAAAGAACTTGAGCTGTACCAACCAACCAGTCTCTGTTCAGATATCACAAAAATTGCTTCCCCTCTTTTTTTTTTTTATTTTATAATCACCGTTCTATTCTAAAAAGAATGAAGTCTAAGAAATCTCGGTTGTTCACTATTTCAGATATTTGAAAGACAGAATATCACTTGTACTCACTTTAAGAGTGCAGGAAGGGACAAAAAGTGATGCCTTGCACAAGTAAGAAGAGAATATCCTCCTCCTCCTTCGCAGATAAGTTTATTAATAGCTCTCTGCAAGCTATCTTCTGAGAGCAGGCTAATGCTCTAACTCTACAACTATCCAGCTATGCCATTAAAACTGGGAAGATGCTATATGTGTGGTAAGTATGATTCTAAAATATATAAGACAACTTTAAACATAAATGTTTGTGGTAAACTGCCACTTGAAAACACAGCTATTTTAGAAATAGATCTAAAACCTAAGAACCATGGTTCTTCTCCCCACTTCTATCTCTGCTTTCACTCCAGCGCATATCAATGTAAAACCATCATATTTGCAATTTCACTTACAGGTTAATATTTGGGAAGATTAAGCTTAACTCCCTGCATTGCTCCAATTTCTACATACCTCCATGTTCATTTAAAGAAATTGTCAAACAAATAAACAAAATATGTCTTTTTCCACTTCCCTGAAGAGCAGACTAAGAAGTCATAAGGTCTGGTAGCCATATGTTCCTTAAAGCTGGGACAGTTCTAAGAATCATGAATCTAAATGATACTTTTATGTTGTGGTTTTCTTGTTCAAAGTGAAGAGCAGAGACCTAATCCATCCCCTGAGCACCTCTGAGTTAGGATCAGAACTGGGATTGGGATTCACACTTCTCCAATTCTTGCCCTTGTTGCTCCTCTACATCAAAGCATGACTGTCTTAAAGTTGCATGTTTGCTGCCAAATCAGATACTTTCCCAAAGCTCATGGAGCCTCTAACCCTGTCTCTCTTCTCCAACTGAAAGACTCCTGAAGCCCCACTTGGAAAACTCATGTGCAGTTTTTCAGAGGACAAGTGATCTGAATCAACTGAGTTCTTCTGCATACCTATTTGAGGAAAACATGGAAAAAGATAAAACACACACACAGATGCAAGGCTGTGTGATGCTCTCAGCACCATCTCATGCAGTCTTACCACCAGCTGCGGACTAGCATCTCTCTTGCTGTCTGTACTGTGCTAACTTGAAACAATTCTCATACGAGGATGGACAGCCTCATGTGAGATTCACTGGCAATGTAGGCCCATGTGGTGCCTTCGTGGTATCTGCCAGCCGACTGGCAGGGCTGGCTGGCCCGATTGAAGTAGTAAAAGCTGAGTTTTTCGTTTTCATGCCTTTAAGAAGACTGTACTCCTAAGGGAAAAAAGAGAGATCAAGAGTTTGGGTAGTGTCCTTTCCTATAAATTCAGCATCAATTCACTTTCAGTGCCAGTGAACTGAAATCATGTTGGAGGATCATAATCTTCTATGTCTACTAGTAGCTGTAAGCCATACCTATGCCTCTGGGGCTAAGTAGGCTGGCTGAGAACAAGTTGCCAGGAAGCTTTAGACCTGAATGCTGAAAGGGGATGGTGAAACCTCAAAAAAGCTGCTTCAAGCTAACTTTTTTCTCTCACTGCTGGATCCAGTTTGTCCAGCTTTATTTACTCCTTCTGTAATTCCCAAAAGAATATCCTGGTCTGCTGCCATATGTACTTCCAGTTGAAAGCCAGAGTTTCCTAGGCACACATAAATTGAAATGTACGGAAGCAACTAGCTTTCCCAAAGTTAATGCTAAGCTATCGATGGAACAGAGAGTATCTGAAGTGAAGATAAGACTAATGCACTCACTTTTCATCAACAAACTTCAAAATAAGTCATTTTTTTTGTGAGGGTGATGTTGCCATTGCTCTTTAAATCACATAGAAACACAGTCTGTCACATTAGCATACTCCAGTAAAGTATAATAAAGTGTTTTCCTGCATTCAGGTGAACATGGACTGCACACAGCTGACAGTCAAACAAGTAAAATGTTTTAACATTAACCTGTTTCTATTGAGTTGAACTGATATATCTCAGAATATTTGATGTCTATAAATTTTACAACCACCATGAATAGGTTTTTAACTTTTAAAGAAAAATATGCTACTGAACTGAATGGCTACAAAAAACAGCTAGAAAGTATAACCAGTGTTTATTTCCAATGTTCAGTCCTTCCAGTATCATACTCTGCATTTCAAATTTTTAATCCAATCATATTATTGTAAGATTTATGATTCCTGAAAACCCAAAATCACACAAAGGACTCACAAAGCTACTTGACTATGCAATTTCTTCCACACCTTTCGGATGCTTCATTGATACGGAGTAACCAGAAAGCTCTTTCTCCTTCGTGTTGCTGTGTACCACAAACAGCACAGTATGAACCAAAGATTTAGTCAGACTTCTTCTTCAAGTTTAGCAAACACAACACACTTTGAAGCATAACTGTGAGGTCTTTAGAGCTCACTGCTCTACTTTAGCTTCATCTCTGCAACAAATTGGTTTCTAACCTCTTACACCAAAAAGCCTCCAAACCCCCTTCAGACAATTTAAAATGTTTAATATTTCTGTAAGTTCAACAGTCTAGGGAACATAAGCAAGAGGAATTGCCCCCATCAAAGGCAAACAGATGTTGCTATAACCTTTTGAAAAAAACCTGCTCTTAGAAGTGTTATAGTAAATATGTAAATATGCTTTGAAATCTAATATCCTTCCTGAAGTGGAAGCCCTGGAGTACAAGAGCTCTTTGAGAGTATGTTTTGGTTTCATGAGATCGTACATATGCGATACTGAGCTGTGCCGAGCAAGGCCAAGAGTCATCACTACCATACCCTCTTTCAAGAAGATTGCAGGGAGGAGATTTGTCCTAGTGAAAGGAATGGATAAAGAATGTGTGTGCACCGTGACAGCATCCAGAGGCCTCTGACCAGGGGTTAAGAATCTATTAGCCCAATGAGTAATCTATTACCATGAGTAGATGTTTTCTGCCTCAGTGGAAATAATCTGAAACATTTTCTATGTGTCTTCCCTTCTCCTTCATGTGGAATTCCCTTACCTCACACAGCTTTTCACCGGTCTGTTGATTATGTTTCTGCTTCAAGCAATGAAAGATCTTAGAGCTGACATAAATTACGTTGCCAGAGAAGTTGTATTGCTCTGCATCAGCTGAGCTCCTTATGTCTCCCCTTCGTTTGGAAATAATTCATCTCACTACTGCTTTCACCACAGCAGTCCATACAGGCTGGTGCCTCTGATGGGTTTCCCAGGAAGTGGGATCATTAGGTGAATCCCAGAAAATGACTGCCTTTCCCAGCCAGCGTCTGAATTGCACAAAATTTCCTCCTCTGGCTGTCCTGCACTATCAGAAATCAGTTGTACTTTATTTTTCTAGTCAGACAGAAATAAATATTATGTTATTCTCTCTCAAAGGGCTCTGGTGCCAGCCCCCCGGTACACTGAAGAGGTTTGGGAAGTAAGAGCAGCCATTGCTCTTTGTCCTCCAGAGACTGCTTCTAATTGTGGAACATGGGCTGGTGCTGTTACAGTGAGTAATATCCCAGCTGTGGTGCACGAAAGGACATTTCTAGGCCAGGAGAAAAGCAGAACCAACTCAGATGTTTCACAGGCTTGGGGAGTTCAGCAACAGCAGAAACACAGGTACCAGGTGGAACAGACCACATCGTGCTCTACAACAGGAAAGCACAGGTTGATGAAGAACTGCTTTCTGCCAGACCAGTGCTCTGAAAACGTAAAGTGCTTTTCAAGGGTGCTATTTTGCTCCCACAAGCAGCCAGTGTGAACAGTGGGTAGCTCATGATCAGCTTGAATGACTGAAACCAAATCATGTTACAAAGCATTTCATCTTCTGTTCAATTCATGTCTCATAAATTTGAGGCAGGGGATTCATAAGCTACCCATTGCTTGTGAAGTATCTCCCACAAATATCCCTTTGGACCACCTCCAGGGGAAAGAGCTCTTTCATTTTCAGTTCTGTCTGTTAACTCCTTCAGAAACCTACAGATGACATCTGGAGAGTTTGCATGCAGAAAACTGTAGCAACCCTTTGCTTTGTGGGTGTAACCTCAACATTTCAAAGCGCTTTCTCCTCTGAGGGGTTGCAAAACTCCTCCTGTTCCTTGATAGGGCTTTGCAGATTGTGCAGTAATGTTCATCCTGGGCTGAGATGTGACCCCTGAGCAACACAAGGAGGCTCCTGGCAAAGTTCCCTCCATGGCTCTTTCCTTGGCATCTGCCCCACATCAGAGCTGGCCTGGAGCACCAGTGGGCAAGCCCCAAGGAGGAGCCAGGGGAAGCAGCTGCAGAAAAAGTGTGAAGAAGAAAAAAACTATTTGGTTTTGCTATGTGAGAAAGCACAAGCAAGACAGAACACTTAGTTTATCTAATCATGCTTTGAATTTTCATTATGGAAACCAAAGGCAACATGGATAGCACTGCAAAAATCCATCACAGACTAAAATCACCCAAACTCCAGCCTCATTCTTTATTTTTGACTTTTCTGCAATCATAGAGGGGCTGGAAATTCTGGTGGGAGAGGGCCCTCATCTGCACTGTACTGATTTGCAGAGGCAGTCATCCAAAAATAATATTCTGGGTCGAGTTCCTGGAGAGGGACATTGGGGTTTTGTGGTGGGGAAAAGCTGGCAACCGTGAATCTGATCTGCAAAAATCTTCCTTCACCCCTTACACATTTATTGGCTTGTTTTCACACCTTGCCCTCTTTGAAGGATTATATACAGAAACACGACGCTGTCTGGAGCTTCAGGGTTTTCAAAGCTTGAAGCAATTCCTTGCCTCCCCAAACATCCAAAAAAAGGTCCTATCTGCCTTGATTTTCTTCCTAAATTTTCCCTTCTTGTTTTAGACATTGTGCCGCTTATGCCCATTCTAACATATCCCTCTTTACTCAATAAAAATGCCATATCTAAAGCTTTAACTGCCATATGTCCTATATAGACATATGAAGCATATTTCTTTTTTATTCATATTTTATTGGAAGCCTTACAAAGCATACAGAACAGATGCCAGTACATCAAATTCATCATGCCGAGCCTTGATTATACAGACCCCGAAGCCCCAACACTGCCATACAATCCTTCCTTTCAGGAAATAAAAGCCAAAGACCAGTTTTCCCGCAGGACCACTTGTGGGTATAAGCTGAAGCCCTTATTATCGGAGGTTCCTTGGATACGATTTAAAGTTTGAAAGTTCCTCATATAGCTGTTCACTCATCATAAGGTACTTCTCAAAGTCTAGGCATGCTGCTAAAAGTAGGAACACCCGTCCAAAACCATGGAAGCACTCAGCCAAATATCTGCTTCCAGCATAGTAGCAGCAGCCTTCTCTTTTTCTCTGAGAGTGCAGCAGATGAAGAGAGAGATAAGTGTACAGAGAATGCAACATCGGAAATGCCAGCTACTAGAAGCTGCTACTATGTGCAAAGGAACTTCATGCTATTCTTAACGAAATTTGGTTCAGGGCTGTCACCTGAACCAAATCTACTTTGCAAAGAAGAGATAAAGTAGTTCCTGAGAGCTTGATGTGCTATGCCATGACAAAGCAGCAATTAAAAAAAAAATGAATAGAGCAGAGTCTCACTGGTCTGACATTTCCTCCTATAGTTTGTGGTGTAAATCAAAGCAGGCATGACATTCTCCGAAATTTTAGCTTTATTTACATGTGTTTGGGCTGACCATGTTTACTCACTCGGGGTTTCACTCCACCACTTGTTAATGCATTTGGCATACTCTCATGTAAATACATCAAGGATTTCAAAGGAAGGTCATTTTCTATTCCTCCCTCCATGCAGAGGGAACATGCCAGAACTACGCTGAGGATATGGAATGAGATCACTTGAGATCAGAGTCATCATGGGTGGGTAACGATGAGGTTACCTCTATGGTGTGTGTAGATGTATTCCAAACCCTTATTACAGTTATGATATATTCACAGGAACACAGCAAACCCATCTTTGAAACTGTTCCTTGATTTTAAGTCTACTTGCTGCTTTATGGAAGCCACTCCTGTAGTGATTTTCTGCTCATGTAAATGGCAGTGTTAGGGGAAGAAAGGAAGTGGGGGGGTGTGTGGTGGTGGTGGTAGTGGTGGAGTAGTAATGGAGGAAGACAGAAAAGAGAATGCAAGGAAAGGACGGCAGAGGAAAATGATAGAAAACTAGGGCACCACCATGCATTTGAAGATGTAACTTCAGAACAGCTCTAAATCTCTGTTTATAAATCAATATTAGAAGTCAGCTATGTGTGTGGATCCCAATACTTCATATGCATAGCCAGGTCAGGTAAGACTCTCATCAGCTTCACTGCCCTCAGAATCAAACCCTGTGAAGCCTTGTGCCACTTTTTTGTTATTTCGAGTTTTCTGGTCAAATAAGAGCTTCTTGAAACTCAGCCAAGTACTGGAAGTTCCAAAAATTTTGGTTTCTTGATCAAAAAAGGATTTGGTATTACACAAGTGAGGAGATGCCTCTATCAACCATGAAGTGCCTGCACCAATTCACTTCCTCTGTGAGTCCAGGCGATTGCACTGGTCTTGCTGAGGCAATACTCTGCAAGGCATAAATATCAGTTCTGTTCCCATCTGACATGTATTTTTCCATATTTATTCTGTGCTGTTGTGGGAATAAAGTCTACGTTGGTTTTTAGGTTTATTTTTTAAAATTTATGGTAAAGAGTTATGAATTTATTTTGCTTAGTATAGAGCTTTCTTTCTTTTAAATACATCTGGCTAGTTGGCATAAAATATAACTATAGCTGGCTGAATCCCTAGAGTTTAAAGAAATATTTCTGGTCTCAGGGGATATAGCTCAAAATTTATTTCAGGATTATGCTTTCGATGATTAAGGCAAAATAAAATCCATGCAACACTTACTATTTTCTATTTAAAATCTAGAAACTGCTTTGAAAAACCCAGCCAGCAAAAACAAAAATGTTTTTAATTGTTAAAGATTATTGTTAATCTTTCACGTTTTAATGATGAAGTTTTTATAGAAACTGTACATATCTGTGAAATGCCTGTTTGCATAAAATAGAAGGATTTGTTGAAATCACACTTCAAATGTGGAGGGTTTTATTTTTATTTATTTTATTTCTTTTGAAGAATGTACCACATTGACACTTCAGATGAGACTTCTGAAAGCACTTAATATTGCATCTAATTCTAACCCATTCAATCCCAGTGGTGGCTTAAATGAAAGCAGTATTAAGTCATCATGGAAGACTTCTGAAAATCCCAAATTAATCCCTACTGTTACCTCATTTAGGTCATGATAGCTCCTTTTCGCCCAGTAACGAACTAACACTTGTAAGGATACAGATTTTCGTGACTCAAGAAGAATGCAAAAAGGGAACTTTAACATCTGGGTTGATAAAAGCCCAGAAATACTTGGCTTTTACCCAGGTTTTGGTATAAGAGACCAGCAGGAGGAGAAATGCCCAGTGTTATACAGCTTATGTGACAGGTTGTGAACTGATGTAAAAAGGCCTAACTCCACCAAGACCAGCATCAGGTTTTTTTCAGTGAAGCTATGGCAGCTGAGCTTATTATGCCTAGCTTAGAACAACCCACTCAGTAAATTCTACAGAGCTTATGTTATTCAAGAGCAACTGGTACATTTTGCCTTGCTGATGATCCTAAGGAGACACTCCTACAGAGGACAGTGCAAAGCCTGTCATTGACTTTCAGTTGTTCAAAGAAATCAGGTTTTCCATGCTATAACAAACTTCAAAGCTGCCTTGTCCCACTGTCTCCATCCCTGTTCCTTCTCTGTTTATAGCCACCTCCGTAGCCAACCGCAAAACCTCAGCCATACAGTCCCCAGTAGAATCATCATCTATGCACACTTCAACAAGTCAAATCTAATGTGACAATGGAATGTGGATGATCAAAAAGTCTTTTGTCTCACACAACTAAACATCAATAGATCAATATAATAGATCAATATTAGGTCAATACAAGTTTACAAGCAGGTAAGCAAAACCACAAATGTAAAAACCAGCCTTTTTTCAGATTTCCAGCATAACACCATTTCCCCTCCACTGCATTCAGCTCGAAATATTATCTGCCAGTCACCTTTCGCCTACCTCGCACTTGAGTTGACCACAACAAAAATAACATGTCTTGTGACCTTATTGCCATGTGCCAATTCAGCTGAATTAAATCTTTGCATGAAACTACTCAGCTCAGATGAGGGGTAGATTTAACAGTTCTTAGAAAGCCAAAGAGCAGTGGTGAGAAGGATACAGCACTTCCAGCAACAAGCAAAAATAGGAGAAGCTCAGAGAAATACCTCACACCAATCAACAGTTTGAGACTTGACAAAACCATATTTAAATGGTAGACGTAAGAAGCCATGGTGGCACATTCAGCACTTTGCATTGCTTTTGGAACTAGCATTCTATAAGTTTGTTGCTTGGTTGCTCTTTTTTCTCATCTTCAGCTAAGGTTTGATTGAAAGTCATCTTCACCAAGCCCATTCACTCACCCACAGCTTCATAGTCCAGTAGTAGTGTTTGAGAAGCACGAGTGGTTTTGTGCAGGGTTTGTGGATATATCCGCTGGGGGGAAGAAAAATTATTTTTAGACATATCCTGATGCATCATGGTGTTTATGTAGAAAATTTAAAAACAGTTGGTCAGAGAAAATTTGACTTTTACCATGTTAGCACATGAGTGAGAGCTGACTCACATTTTTATTATCTGAGTGGGTCTCATCTACTGGAACCATCATTTCCAGTAGTCATATCTTGTACTTCTCACATCATCAGTTCTTCCTCTGCAAGTCTCTCCCACACATATTTCAGCTTTCAAGGATAAAGAATAAGGGAAGTGGGAATACCCTACTCATTCCAGTATGCAAAATAAACCACTATTCTGGGATTAAGATCTGAACAGCATTTTCAGGATATAGATACTAGTCAGTTAACATCTCACAACTGCTTTGCACAAAGGTGATGTGGAAGACCAAAAAGAAGCATCAGAAAGCGAAGCCTGTCATATTTTTAACAGAGAAATCTTTGCTAAACTATTTCAGAAAGTAAATGATGAGGGAACTTTAAAAGAAAAAATCATTTTCACTGAGATATTTTCATATGAACATTAATATACCTGAGAGTTTTGTTGCATGAGTCAAGGACTCACAAAATCATAAACCTGGATGACATCTGAAGACATCATGTAATGCACGCTGCCATCCTAGGACAGGACCAGACCTGTATTTTTCAGTTCTTCAAAACTTTCATCTAGCCCCTCTCGTTTTCAGTGATGGAAACTACTCAAATATCCCAGGCATTCCTACGCCAGTGATTCACTATTCTATTAATTTTTTTTTCCTAATGTCTATTTAAACCCAGTCCTTCTTGTCCTAACCACCACTGGTGCGAGGGCCAGAGATCTTTTTCTAACATTTTGTCTTGCTTTTATGGAAAGCAAAATTTTGAATAAGAGCAAATAGCATTTTTTTCCAGAAGAAAATCCGGTACTTGCGATTTCAAAACATGAGTTATTTTTTGCTTTGTTTTAATGTGAATCTTCTCTTACTGGTTTTGTCAAAAGCATTCTGAAAAAGAGCTCTTTATGGTGCCTCAGAAATCCAGTCCCAATCTGGTTACGCAATAAATCAGAAAAGACAGACTACTCTCATGGGGCAAGGGGGTTGATTTGGAGACCAGAATGGTTTCAGAAAAGTTAAACTTTTAGATTCTTATCTGAACCGAGCCATTTGAAGCTAGGCCTTCACTTGCTAGTAGTTTACTTTTTCACCTCCAGAGACTTCAGTTTAATTCCTGGTTTAGGTCATAGTGAAAATGGGTTTGGTGGTTTTCATCCTAGTGGACTTCTGTCAACATTGAAAAACCACCGCACAATCCTGCACAACTGGAAATTTTTGTTATAAAGAAAGCCTGGACTGGAATACCAGAGGTCACTACCAGTTGAGACAGAATTGCAATGCTACAGCTATATGGAGAATTTTGAATAGCACCTGACACTAAGAAGTCCAGTGATGAGAAAGTTGGGGCTGTTCAGCCTGGAGAACAGAAGGCTGCGTGGAGACCTCATAGCAGCCTTCCAGTATCTGAAGGGGGCCTATAGGGATGCTGGGGAGGGACTCTTCAGTAGGGGACTATGGTGATAGGACAAGGGGTAATGGGTTCAAATTTAAACAGGGGAATTTCAGGCTGGATATAAGGAAGAAATTCTTTACTGTTAGGGTGGTGAGGCACTGGAATGCGTTGCCCAGGGAAGTTGTGAATGCTCCATCCCTGGCGATGTTCAAGGTCAGGTTGAACAGATCCTTGGGTGATATGGTTTAGTGGGAGGTGTCCCTGCCCATGGCAGGGGGGCTGGAACTGAATGATCATAAGGTCCTTTCCAACCCTAACTATTCTATGATTCTATGATTCTATGACAAGCAATAGAAATTAACTGCTCGCTTGACAGGGATATTTTTGTTTTTTCACATATTAGCCCAAAAAATTTCATAACAAGCAATCACAACAGAGAAACTGATCCCAGACACTGCATTTTAAATTAAATGGTTAGCAATAATGTTAAAGAAATAATTTGTTGTACAAAAATATTTCTATATGAAGGTATATTCAACAGTTTGATACTGTTGACCTCAAAAGAAATATAGAAAATAAAAAAGACAGATAAAGTGGTAAGTTTTAGATCAGAATATAGATTTACATTTACCATACTAAAAAGAAAATAAAAAAATGCCTGAAATAAAATGAAAAGATACAAATTATAATCTTTGTCTTCCACTTCTGTTGCCTTTTTTTCCTTCAATCACACAAATACAAATTTGTTCTCAACTGGCCTGTAAACAGACACAAATGAAGTAGAAACACTCTCATGCATAGACAGTGCTAAGTATGAATTTCTTGGTTCAGGTGTTCCAAAGCTGCAGATGACAACAGTGAAAGAGTGAGGTTTCCCACAACCCAAGGGATTAAGAAAATTTTCCACCAGCTTTCCAAAAATGTTCACATATGGTTTCTAGGCTAGAGATGAAAAGATTTTTTTTTTCCCACGTATGCGAATTAAAGGGAAACTGAATGGGAATGAACAGCTTTGCACTGTGGGAGTTGATGTCACATCAGATACAGGCAGGATGCTGTGAATTCAATCATTTGTGGCGCTGGTGTTCGCAGTACAATTCATCACTTGCTGCAGGTTATGTTCCAAAATCTCCACTTTTATTAAATAAAACCAGAACAATCACTTTTCTTCCCTCCCCTCCACCCCCCTTCAACCACAGTTGCATAGAAGGCTTGTATTTTGCAGGACCACATAAATGAGCATAAAATTTGTTTTCCTGAGTTTGTGGTCTGCCTTAAGCAAGACTGAAGTCATGTGAAACGTCACATGCATCTCAGCAGAACATCTGCAGTGAAGAAAAATGAAGACAACAAAGTGACCCAAATCATCTTAAAAAGTGGGGCCCCCCCCTCCAATGAGCAAATAAAATTTAATACATAAAAATAAGCAACACACATAAGAACTATGGCACTGATTTTATAATTAATTCTCAAATGTAAATTGAAAATACCTATTTCTCTGATGCTATCACAGCTTTATCCATAGGGAGATTTCTGAAGAGTTCAAGGTACATGACACCTTGATGACAGCTTTCTCATTCGGTGAAATCTATTGCATAATACAGTAACCTAAAGAGCACAGTCTTACAATAGTTTTTATCTACTCATTTGATTTCGTAATATTAGTATCTACAGCCTACAGCAAAATGTCAGTTGTGGAGCTGTATCAAAATCCAGCTCTCCAGCCCCTTATAAAGTGGACAATATTTTTGAAATATTTTTGGAAAAAGAAAGAATTTATTCAAAGGTAAAATCAAAGGAAAATATAATAGAATTAAAAGACCTGACAGAAAAGTGAAATAATTCAAAAGCTATAAGAGTTGCCAGGAAAAAAGCCCCACAGGGTTTTCAGTCTAGTGCTCCTAGAACAGGAGGGAAGATAAGTAATAATGGGAAAACAACTTCTCCAGAGAGTTAGAAAATAAAAGGGTGCAAACAAATTAGAAACAAAGAAATACCCTCAAAGAATTTGCACTGATAAAGGACACAGGAAAATGCACACCTGACTTCTGCAAGTGAGAGAACAGTCAGAAGGACAACTGATTGACAACTAGCCTATGAATCTGTACAGGAATAGTGAAATTTAAAGAACTGGAAAATAAGAATAAAATAGAACAGATTCACTTATGGATTACACTATAACCATTTAATAATATGATTCAGAGTAAGACCAATCAAAGTTGCTTCCAGAATTTCACATCCATCACTATTTGCTGTCATTCTCATGAGGCTCAGGAACCAGGATTATACATTTTTCACAGAACAGTCTAACAAATGATGCACTTGATTACTTTAGAGGATGAGAAAATACAAACATGTGAGGATTGAAGAGTACTTGGAAAAATTGTATTTAGACAAGAATTGGTAGTGTTGATCCACATAAGAAATCTCAAGCCCTAGCACCTTCAAGAGATGCCCTACAAAGGTTTCCCTAGAGCTTTTTGAGTGGCCAATTTGGTTTTCAGTCTACAAAATCAGTTAGTCTGATCTGATGAATGAAGAACTGGAACACTTGATGGTTACTAATAAGTGTTTGTATTTTAGGATTAGATCAGGTTAGGAGGGGAAAATATATGAGCATAAATGATTTTTTAAGTCACAGATGTACCTAGCAGTATGGTTCACGGTACTGAATTTTGTTGACATCTAACTATGTATCAGATAAGAACAGGTAAAACAGTTTCCATTCTCAGCAACAAGATTAATGAATTTATGGAAATAGTGAAATAAAAGTTAATGTTAATGTAATGAAAGTTAAAAACTATATATTATTCTATTTCAAAATGGGAACACAAGAAAGCAGAGCGTGGATAACAAGTAAAATGTGCTTAGAATGAAAGGCCATTAAAAGCCTCTTTGCTGCAAGAGCAAAGGTTCCACATAGTTTAAGTTCCACATTTGCTGATGTCCACCTCAGAAACACGAGGGATCAGCTTGATGAATTTGAAGCAGCTGATCACACTCCCATTAACTGTATATAAAGTGTGTGCACAATGTAAGAGTCTGAATCTAAGCAGGCCTTATGATGTAATAATGCCTTTGAGGGGAGAACTGTCCCCACTAGCCAGTTCCTGCTCCTCAGTTCATAATGCTGTTTAAAACAATTAATTTTGGATAAAAACTAATCAGAAGCCTTGATTCTTTTGGAGCATTATATTCCTCACAGTGATTTTTTTTTTCTGCAAGAATATAAATTACCAGATGGAATTTCTGCACTAAATTCCAATTCAGACAATGACAGCTTGATGAAGACCTACATGCACTTTTGGTTTGCTATATCTTTTTTACGGCCAATGCCTTGCTGTGCTGTCATTTTCAACTCAGAAGTAGATGCATTTCAGTATGTAAAATGTTCTTATGTGTGTTCAGGATCTTCAACAATCTGTAGCACTTAGGTCTTGTACTTGTAATTGAATCATCATGGTAAACTTACTTTTGTTTGGATCCCATTAAAGTTAATCTTACTAGAGTTGCCTGCTTTCAGATACAGTACAAATGTACATCCACTGCAATGATCAGACAGTAAGTTAAAAAACCTAAGTAAGTACTTTCTCACAGAACACATTAAATTGTATATCTCACTGATACAGGAGACTTGGGGAGTCAGACAGAAAAAAATAAAAGACTTCAGATAAACCTATGGACAATACATCTGTCAGCAGCTATTACAAACAGTATTGCAGACTGAACCTCTGGCTGAGAAAATACCTGTGCCCCTGGCAGCTGGAACCTGGGAAGTGTTGTGGGAAAACAGAGTGCTACAACTGGCACCCATTAATGGCCATGCTGGTGACAAAATACTGGGCCAGAAGGACATTTGGTGTGACTCAGCACAGCAGTCATTATGGCTAGCAGGAGAACTGAAACAAGGATTCTCCAGTCAGAGAGCACTGCATACACAGGAAGGACAACCAATACAAGACTTTGTTGTTAATCTAAAGTAACAACGACCAGTTGGACATCTGTGCCAATGTGCTGACAACGTGTACTCCCAGCCCTAAAAGTCAAACATATCCCTGGGCAGCATCAAAAGGAGTGTGACCAGCAGGTCAAGGGATGTGATTCTCTCCTCTACTCCCCCTTCATGATACCCCACCTGCAGTACTGCGTTCAGTTTTGGGACCCTGACAAAAGAGGGACATGGACCTGCTTGAGTGAGTCCAGAGGAGGACACAAAAATGCTCAAAGGGTTGGAGCACCCCTCCTATGAAGAAAGGCTGAAAAAGTTTGGGTTGTTCAGCCTGGAGAAGAGAAGGGTCCAGAGAGATCTTGCAGCAGTTTCCAGTGTGCAAAGTGGGACTATAAGAAAGATGGGAACAAAGTTTTAGCAGCATCTGTTGTGACAGGACAAGGGGCAGTGGTTTTAGTCTAGATATGAGGAAGAAATTTTTTACAATGCAGGTGGTGAGACACTGGCACAGGTTGCCCAGAGAGGTGGTAGATGCCCCATCCCTGGAAACATTCAAGGCCAAGCTGGATAGGGCTCTGAGCAACCTGATCTAGTTGAAGATGTCCCTGCTTATTGCAGGAGGGCTGGACCAGATGACATTTATAGGTCCCTTGCAACCCAAACTATTCTATGATTCAAAAAAACCCTCAAAAAAGCAGCAAAAGAAGTACCTAAAGGAAAATATGTAATTTCAAGGGAAAAAAAATTAAAGTTCACAGGCATGTGCTTTTTCCTCCTGTCCTGTTTAGGGGAGCAAGCAATGGTGTATGGAAACAGAGAGTTGCATAAAATTGCAACCTCTCTCCATCCCTAGTCATTATGGAAGTTCTAATCTTTAAGCTTTAAGCCTTCAGACCATAGCTACTAGCTGAGGAAGAGTTGTCACACTGCATGTGACAAGCCTTGTCTTCAAGCCAGGACAGGTTACGGCTGCTTACAATTAGCCCCACCATTATTGGCTGCACACCTTCAGCTAGAGTCACTAAGAAGAAAGAGGATTGCAACTACCTGGATTTCCCAAGCACTCCCCTCTTTCACTGCTCAGAAAGGTGGGAGGTGATTTCACAGGATGTGGGACATTCAGAGAGAAACCTCAGTGATGTCAATTAGTTTAGTTTCAGAAAGAATGTCCTAGAGTTTAAGTTCAGTCTTGTTGTGTTCCAAGATGTATTAAGATATGTCAGTGTGTCTCTCAATAATTATCTTAGAGAAGGACATGCCATGTCTGCAGCATTGGAAAAATCACACAGAGAATCATAGAATCAACTAGGTTGGAAAAGACCTTTAAGTCCACCCATTCCCCCAGCACTGCCAAGTCCACCACCAAACCATACCACTAAGGGACTTGTCTACGTGGGTTTTGAACACTTCCAGGTGTAGTGATTCCACCACTTCCATTACAGATGACAGTTACACGCCAATCACAAGAGCAATAAATGTTATTTATCCCACAGAATACTACAGAGGCAGGAGAAGTCTGGATTTGCACATAAAATCACTCAGAGAAACACACCATCCTGTTTCTTTAAAATAGCTTTTCTTCTAAATCGACTCCCTCAGCCAACTCTTAATTTCCTTTTCAGAGTCAATGGCATAAATCTATAAAATGTACCTCCTCATAAACTATATCAGTGCAGACTGGACCTTAATGTGTCAAATTAGACAAGCAATTAAGATTTTGTAGGCTTCACTTCCAATGATAAGAACGGCTGAATGAGCAGGATGGGGAGGAATTGCAGCATTATGATACTTGAGTCTGTCTTTCTGCAATTACAGGGATGAATTTAGATGAAACAATTCTGCTCTCTAAGGCTTTAATGAAGACCACGTGGCTTGCCTAATCAAAAAAACAAAAAGTATATATTTGAGAACCAAAAATATCTTGGTTTAATGACGCACATAGGCAGAAGTTTCTAAGTGGGTAAACTTCCTTGCTGCACAGCCCGAGTACACCTGTGCAACAGCTGGATTTAATCTATTGAGGACTGTATTTTAGAAGCCCTTGCCAGATTTTAGGCTGGAAACTGAACAGTGCCTCAGCCAGCCACATTACAGCCCGCAAACTGCTTTCAACATTTCAGTGAGGGTACAACAATTGTATTCTGTCAGTTAAAGAGATCCAGGGATGATTTGTGTGTTGCTGGGAGTTTAAAGAGGAGAAAACAAAACAAGGCAAATTCAGCTGACGAGAAAGCTAACTAACCATTTGGTTTGGTGCAGTGAACAGAACGTTAAGCTTATGGATAAATGCCATTGACATTCGTGCTTGATTCATTACAAAACAGCTATGTGCAAACAAGATTGTGATCAATGCAGCTAAGTTAATAATATTCACAGCTTCATAAGAGCTGTGCTTCCTCCATATCTTTCAACAGTTACATATCTTCACAGTCTGCATCAACAAAACACAGATTTAGACATAAAGATCAAATACTCTGCCCAAGGGCTGAGCACAAATAACTATCTGCCAAATGACAGCACAGTAAATAAGTGAAGCTCTGAAGCCTACAGGCTTTCCCAGCAGTGATTTAGGAAATCTATCTTTGGACACTTTGTTTACTTTTTTTCCAACTCCCCCTCCAATCATGGGCAAAATGTTGATACCACGGACCTAAGTGAAGCCACGTTTATAACCATTAGCCTTACCATACAAATTCATCTGTTAAACAGATGGTATGAGGTCAGGACATGATCTCACCTTTTAGGCACAGTATCAAACCCCTGTGATCACACCCAAAGCATCTAAAGCAAAGGAGCTGGATGTAACAAGACCACCTGAGCACCACTGCTTCATCATCAAGATGAGCTGAGCTGTTTTCTAACCTTGCAGAAGGCAGGTTTTTAAAAAAAGACTGTAAAAATGTTGTCTTGCCTTCTCTGTAAGCTCTAAGACTCTATCCCTAAGGCTCAGTTTTGGACACACTCCTTAATACACTCCCCCAGCTTCTCCCTTCTGTTTTTGAAGCTACTCTACTAACACTTAAGATCACCAGACTGAAAAGCGAAACACACTGCAATAAAATTAATCAAAACTATTACTGGAAAAACAAACTCTCCTTAACACTGTGATTAAATGATCAATTTATGGACATCTGGAGAAGTTACTACACAAACTGCAATTCTAACCTAGAGACCCTTCCTAGCTATCCAGGTGCTAACGTTGCTCTATGCTCTGAGGGAGCAACTTAATATTACTTGGCAATGATCTGCTTTATATAATCGGTGGGGGATATTTTTTCTTGACTTTCCCTTTCCATCAGCTACAGATTGACATCCTATCTCACTCTGTGGCTCAACAGATATCTGATATGAAACGAAGCTGCTCCTCAAGAGAGGCTGATGAAAGCTTATCTCACAAGCCCTGGCATCCATCTAGGGGTGGGACCCTGGATTGTGCTCCTTGTTTTGGGGCGTAATTATGTGTGACATAAAGAGCCATCACAAACACAGAAATTAAGACTCCTGAATCTGGTGATTAGGACCCAGCTCTGGGAGAAGCTCTGCTTTAGCTCAAACAGGTCATTCAAGGCTCAGTGAAGGGGGAACACTTGCTTTTCATTTTAATGAGTGAGAGAGAGGGAAACTAGATGCAGTTGACTTGAAGTAAGTATTTTTTCTGCAAGTTTTGCTGAACTGGAAAATCAACTTTTCACAAAGTCTTTAATCAACACAGGCTTTCACATTAAATTCACATGGATAAAAACCCCTATTGTATATTGCTTTTTTTTTTTTCCTTATAAATATTATTATTTTCTCCCTTTGTTCCACTTTTTCCCTGGAACTAGCTTTGCTTACACTAAACTAAATGTTTGAACTTAGACACTGAGAGGTGCAAGTTGAGTCTCCTAATCCCTCAGTGCAAGTCAATCTATGGAAATTATGAAACCTTCTCATTTTAAAGATTTATCAATGAGTTTCAGTTAATCAACCATAAAAGAAGGATCTCAGCCTGCATATAATTTAATGCTAAAAGGAAAAGCAACTTACTAGAAACACACATTTGGAAATATATGAAAACCCCCAATCCTCTGCCTGAGTAAAACAGTAGACCTTCAACTCGCCAAAGCTGTGGGGTGAGAAGATAAGTCTAATTCCTGCTGTGTGAAATTTTGTGTACACCGATTACATCTGGAAACGCACAACTTGTATTATTTGGAGGTTGAAGGTTTCACCACAATAGAATGTGAGAGGATTGTTCTCTTAGTGACAAGCCCTTTTACATGTCCTTGCCCTGAAGAGAAAGGAATGCCAACACATCGAGTTACTTCTGCATTTACCATCACTATATTTCTCTTTCCCATGCTCATCTTGGCCAGCTGTTACATTGTCCCAGCTCATCTTTATTTGAACAGCTTGATGGTATTCCAGAGCAGCAAGGCGGCCCACCAGGCAATTCCCATCCTGATACACTGCTCTTGTTGATTTTGGCAATATTTCATCAAACAAATTTACAGGGGCAGACAAACAGCTGACTGATAATTGGTGGATGATAGAGCTCTGCAAGTAAATTCAGATTGCATTCTTTATTTGTTTATGTTTTAGCTCTTGTCAAGGGCTTTGACGCAAAAATCAGCACATTTTCTAACATGACTTCCTTAACAACAAGTTCTGCCGAAATTCCTTTTGCAGAAATTCCCAGGAAGCAATTCAACACAGCTTTATGCAAATCTCACTTTTAAATGACAGCTTTGATTCTTCTACTTATCTATGCTTTCATGAAACAACTACAGATTTTGAGAGACAGTTGCTTGGGTGCTCAGCATATTTCAGCATATGTGTAACTCCTATATTACAGTGCTACTTGTTTGCTCAAATATTTACCTTAACAATACCTCTGAATAGTTAAGAAGTGTTATTAATTTCCTATCTGTAAACCAGGAAATTAGTCTTAGAGATATTAAGGAACAGATCCTCTCCTCCTTCCGTGCCAACCCCATGATAAAAGGCAAAGTCCAAAATCTAATGTAACTGAGGTGAAATTTGGATTGTCAAAACCTGAGCACATCTTTCACAGACACACTGACTAGGCAAAACATGTGTCAGTACAAAAAAATACACATATGAGTACCTAAAGTTTTTCCACTATGCTTACACAGGACTGCAAGCTTCTCATCAGAAGAGTCTTTATTCCTAGCTCATGGAAAAGCTTCCTTGGGAATTACATAGTAGGAGGAGGCCTTAGACCTGAAATCCCTTCAGGGATCTGAGCATGCCCAAAACACACTTCCCCTCTTGAGATCAATACCAACAACAACAGGCTTTGTTTTTAGCATCTAAAGAAAACATTTGGTAAACCCTGCAAAATGAAACCATAAATAAATTAGTAGCTTTGAATCACCTGAACAAAGCTTTAGATTAAATCCATTCTCAAAACAGATTGCGACAGAGATGATTTCTAAATGGACAGAATTCAGAGTAAATAACAGTGTAAAGCCGGCAGAGAACAGTATCAAAGGTGTATGCAGAGTGGAACGGTGGTGACCTTCCTACAGAACATTGCCAATACATCAGGGCACATCTACATATCTCTGAGCTCACAACTATTTTGGAGGGAAATTCCCAGTGAATTTTGCAATAGAAAGTGTTAAAACAACAGCTCTGCCTTCTGCACACGTGCCACAAATAAAAAGCATTCACTTGACATGCTTCGGGTTCCACCTATATCATTAGCTATTAAGGAACTTGCGTGGTCAGTATTGCTCTTGTTAAGTACAAGATAAATCCACAGCAAGAGCTTGATTTCAAGCTCATATTGCAAAGGAGGTAATTATAAATGAGTAAAAGGAGAACTACAGCATTGAAAGACAAACTGAAGTGCATTCACAGTGTTGGAGGCCCAACTGCTACTGCAGCTTTATATTTAGCTCTCTTCACCCAGCTCCCTGCAGTTTATTCAAAACTTTGCAAAGTGAGTTCACAGAGGATGGACAAATGTTCAAACCTTGGTCCAATAGCATATTACAGGAGAGTAGAAAACAACTGAAAGAGGGAGGAACAGATTGTATAGTCACTTTTCTTCTTTTGGGCAAGTCTGCCAGCAAAAACACACCACACTGCTGCAGCTACTATCAATGACTGCATGTTCGGAGAAGGCAATATAAATGGTCAGATTTTAAATCAGTGAAGCTATGCTGAGGTTCAGTCTGCTCTCAAAGGCTTTGCTTTACCTCTCTGAAGTCTTATCCTCCACAACACTGCCTTTTATACCCCCTTGCAGAAAACCTCAAACATATTACCTTCTACTGTGAAATGCAATGCAATTGAGTCCTGACACTGAGAAACAACTGCATTGTATCTTCTATTGCTTTACTCCAGTGGTATGCTAGTCACAATTACTGCTTTACAATAGTCCATCTTTCAGGAATGGCTTCCAGCTCTGATATGCTGGAAAACCACAAAATCCATGAAAAAGTCTATGAGAATTTCATACCCAGATACTGTTAGCTCTCATCTAAAACTCCAGTGGGTTAACCCCATAGATTGACTTACACAGACAGAAGTTTACCCCATCACTACAACCTCAGCCTTATTTAAATCATCTTAATTGAGCTAAAATTATTCTTAAATGTAAATGTCTATTACATCTTCCATTGTTTTATCTGAATGGGAGACAGCAGTGCCATTTGGGCAGAATAAATGGGATGGGACAACAACTGGTTTGAGCCACAGCTTCATGCATAGAGAAAGTCCTGTCCCACAGAAGAATAAAAAGCTGTCAGCCTCAGACAGCACAAGGCTACGGTATCCAGATGACAGAGGCACAGTAGGCATGGAGCCATACAATACCAGTTCTCTGGCCACACAAAGGTGTAGCAGCATGTGTTACTGACCCAATGCACTCACCATCATGCTGTTCACTCCCAAAACAGGAGACCTAAGTCTTGTAGAAAATTACTGCCAGTCTGAAAATTATATGCATCTGCTCAGGCAATTGCATTCAATATTCAGAAAACATTAATTGGCATTAAGAAAAGCAGATCACTTTGGGCAAGTCCTCCCTCTTGCCAGAAGTGACAAGTCTCCTTCTCTCAGCTGCAAGCCTTGCTCTCAGCACTCCAGCCACTCATCACGCCAGTTCAGTTGCGATGGATGTAACTTGTATGGGCAACCACTAGCCCATATCATTGTGCTTCCTATGCAGCTGCTCATAACTGTAGGCCTCTCAACAGCACCGAGCCTTCAATCAAAACAAATTGTTTATTTCTTTCTGACCACAAGAAGAAGTCTGGTTTCATCGTTTTCTTTGGCTATGTTGCCTGAGTAAAAACACACTATAATGCTACGAACTCCACCGAGCCCTTTTCAGATCTAAAGCCATACGGTTGCAGTTTAAAGTTCTGACTGACGACACAAAATAATTCACAACTGCTTTCGAGGCTGTAGCACTCACCAAGGAAAACTTCTTTCTACACCTTATTATACTGAGCTCCCACATGATTGTGAAGGTGAAGATACGTGCTGAGGGGTTTTGGAGGACGGCATGAGAAAGGGTTTTCAAGGATGGTACAGGGCACAACACAGGGATACTCAAGCTAATATGGGAATGGAAAGCCCCCAGCCAGCACAGTGTGGGGCTCCCCAGGCAGCAGTCCACCCTGTCGCCAGCACCCAAGACTCCTTGGCTCTTCCTAGGCTGCACTGCAGGGTAGGCATACCCAGGGGAAATGATTTTCTTCCACTCCTCTTACAGCAGCTTGGGAACAGATATATATATATTCCAAATAACCTTTGGAAACCTTGTTTTCTGACATGTTCCTCCGGGCTGTTGGAAAAGCTACTCTGAATTCTCCTCATTCTTTATGCTCTGCTCATTAATGTTGCTGCCTTTGCCCTCCACAGTGCCCAGCTCCCTGGCACATCTTATTGTAAAACAGAGCCACCAGCAGAAACTTGTGATAAGCCTCAGCGTAGGTCCAATCCCAGAGCTAATGGAGACAGACAAAAATTATACTGAACTGGGACAAATCTGTAAATTTAAACACCCATCTTCTGTATCATCTAATGGTATGTCAGAAGATCGTCACAGTCTGAAAGAGGGTAACACAATGTGGTTTCCTGAGACCGGGAGGGACTGGAGCCAGTGACCCAGGAGGTACCATCCCTTCCCATGCTCTTCTTTTCTTTCCATGCTCCCTGTTTCCACACATCTAAATTTAGGCTGTAAACTAATTTTAACTGTAAGGGGCATGTGGTTGACTCTTTTGAGTGTCTGACACACTGTACGAGCAGGGTAACTAAAACACAAATGCTTATGTAAATTCATCTTTGATTTTGTAATCAATTTAGTTCACTAATTTGTTGCAGGGATTGGCTGAAGTAACATGCCAGAATTTTTACTGCCTCTCTGCCATAAAACTGACAAGCGCAGGTTTTCTGTTTTTGTTTTTACTTCCTTTCAAGTGTAATAACTTCCCTTTTCATAAAATGCCAACATATCCTTTAAAACTGTCAGGCTGCAATCAACCTGGTCATGATCCCGTGCCAGGCCATAGCCAGACAAGATGAGTTACAAGGTAATCTTTTCTCTGCCAAACAATACAAAGATATTGGCACGTTTCTCACGGCTGCAAATCAGCTCAAAGGCCTACAGAAATGAGAAACCCAAGAATCACTTCTTCCTCTTTTCAGTGTTTGCCTTGCAAGGAAAGTGGCATTCTGCAAGGAGCCTAATGTTTTCATTAATAGCACGCTGGCTTCTTCCCTTTCTCCAAGCCTTTTCTTCCACAAAAGTCCTGGATATGATTTTAATGAGATTGAGGATAACCCCCCCCTCCAAGTTACACACTGGATTCCTGAAGGCTGGTTTCAAGGAAATGTTACTCCCAGATGAAATACAAAGCAGCTGCACAACTTTGGCAGGGAAGACTGCACGAATGCCACCAAAAAGTGAATTGCTGTCTCAGCCTAACTGGAAGTGCATCAATATTCCTATTCAGGAAGGTCATGCAGCAGTGGAGACCATCCCTGACATCATATAGAAAAAACAGTTCAAAAGGCCACAGAACTGGAGTATTGACCCCATTTTTTCCATATGACTGACATGAAAAATGAGGGTTTGTGAAGTCCACCAGCTGGTAAATGAATGCATCAGCATAGTAAGAATTTTTAGAAGGAACCTTAAAGCAGTTTTAGTTTCATGAAGTGATTTTGAGACTTCTTCACCTATGTCCTTTGCTGCTTCAGTCCCTCCAAATTCTTGTTGCTTTTTAGTGATTTGAGATGTATGTGGGTGGTACAGAACTTCCACCTTCTACCACCATCCCTCACCTTGGATTTCAAAGGAGGATGTGTCAGCCTCTTAATTTTATAGTTTGGAAAGGGCATCAAAAATGGTGATGAAAATAAGTTTCTCCATCCAGGACTTTCTATGCCTCTTATCCTAACAAATGCATAACTGGTATCTTTGCGCATGCACAGCATGGGCAGGGATTGCAAGAAGATCCAGTTAGTGCTGCTGGGAGAATTTTCTTTTTTTTTAACAACTTTAATTGCATGACCATAAAGTATACAGTTAGCCCAGCAGCATTAGCGCATCAGTCCTTTCTCATACCAATTCATTTAGCAGCACGGTACTACAGGCGCCAAGCTGAGAAAAGTTAGCCTGGGTTCTGACTAAAGTCAAGCTGGTTTTAATTTGATCTGCATAGCACCACCAGGAACAGAGATTCATGGAGCCAAACTTCTGCTCTCAACTCAGTGTGGACAACTCCCTGTTTCTAACAAGGTAGAACAAGGGTAAATTAAAGGCAGGATTTGCAGTCACAGTAGCAAAATAGTTAACAATGCCAAGACTTATTCCAAAACTGAGACAGCTGCACACTTTGGCAATACCTGCAGCAATAAAAGCAGTAAATATTAATTTCTGTCCCAAGAGCATGCATATAGGGATATGTTATCAGGTGTTTGCTGATAATGGTGTGTTATGGAGCGATAATGGTATGTTATGAAACAATAATGGTATGGAGGAAAGGTGAAATTTCTTCATAATGACTTTTCAAAGTAGAAATGTCCTCAGGAAGGCACTGGGTTAACTAATGTAATTGATATTTATTGATATTACTGATAATTACTTGTCATTAGAACAAATATGCATGCTTATCCACACAGAGTGCTTGTAAAAATGCCCACACAACAATTATAGCATCCACACACATGCTTTTTGAAAACTTGGACTATCATTAGTCAACTTTAGGCTCAAAATAAATTATTTATCAATAGACAATAGCCATTCAATAAAGGATTTGGCCAACATACTATCTCTGAGAAACTTGAATGAGAATATATGGCAGTAGGTTACAGCTCCCTGGACTGGTAAAGGTTCATAACTCTAGTATTCACAATTCTTGTGTTTGCGTCCCTTAATCCAACACAAGTTGTCATTAGAAATGTAATGTTTACAGTCACATTAGAAATCACAAACCCTGAAGAACACATTATTAGAAAGATGATAGCTGAATATCAAACACATTAATTTTAAGGCATGAAGTTTTAGACAAGCACGCAGAGGATGATAGTAAAACTTTCGCAATAATACAGCTCAATTGTTCCAGAAGCATGAAAAGAATGATTAAAGAAAATAAAAAAGAGAAAGGTGACACAGCTCACTGAAAGCATGAAGTGATTTGGGAGTTTGCCTAGTTCTGCTTAGGAAGCCAAATGAACAACTCACCAAGGGAAAACGATATCCAGTGAGGAAAGGAAATCAGATGAATACACAATTTACACACTGTCTAGATAAGAGATATTTACCTTCAGATAACTTTAAATTCAACTACTGAAATCAAGTATTTCCGGTCTCCAAAACTCTTGTGACTTAGACCAACATCTTAATAACTCTAATCCATGTAGCTGGAGATGAAAAAAGAAAGGAAAAAAAAAAAAAAGAGAAAATCAAACAGAGCTTGAGGTACGTTACACTCTGACTTGATCTGTTACTGGATACAGAGCAAGATAAGGTATATTCAATAAGGAAGTCCTCAGGCAATCTTCTGCTTTTAGAGTATTGCAAACAAAGTAGCCCTCTTTAGCTTGCTCGGTATATTTCATATGAAATGTTTAACTAGAAAATGGTGTTATATTAAAAATAAATTTCCAAGGAGAGTTGCACTTCGGCTGCATTCCAAATCTCAGTGCAAATCATTAGGCATACAAGTTATGATGATGGAGAAACCAAATTTCCACTCATAAACTTATGTATAGCATAATTAGTGACAAATTTACACAGAAAAATATTTTAAAAATACTTTAGTGGTTAAGCAGCACCTTCCTTTCTGATGAACTAATGCTATTCTTTACATCCAATCTAACCTCACTCAGTAGTTGTTTTTGATATCAAAGTGGAGCCTGGTGCTATGAAAGAACATTAAAACTGGTGTAAAATTTAATTTTACATGGTCTTTAAGGCATCTAAAAAAAGTTGTAAAGGTTGTCTTGATATTATTAGAACCCAGCTTCTTTGCTTATGCATGAAAAGCCCTTTAAAGTTTCATTCATAGCATCATAGACTCATTTAGGTTGGAAAAGACCCTCATATCATTGAGTCCGACATCTTGCTCAGTCTTCCTGTTCTTTTCTCTTGTTTCCTGGAAAGCAACAACATACTAGCATAATACATGCCAGTGAACCATGTAAATTCAATGAAAATGTACACACTGGATCTCAGTGGGTCAAGAATCAGCACCAGAATCATTCTTCATTTATCTCTGTGCTAGTCTCCATGAAATAGCTTTTTATAATCCTGAAGAATTCAGAAGGACAAGCACTAACAACCCCATTTTACACATTGTGACCACAGCACCAAGGATTTTTGACAAAAGCATGTGGAAGAATGTGGGGCAGAGGTAAAGGGGAAAGCCCGCAGAGTATGTCCTATCAGTGAGCTTGCCACCTCTTCATTTGGGTGGAACCTCATGTAAAGGGACCACTGCATTTGTGCCAAAGCTCTAAACTAACTTAAAAGACTAACCTTATGAAAGACTAACCTAACTCCTTTCTTAAGGAAAGGACTCATTCTTCTTAGGAAGTACCTTATGCTGTTGGATGTATGGAGAGTGAGAATTAATTGTGGACAATGATCTCAGTGCTGCACTCATCTATAATGTAACAGGAACATTTTGAAGGAAAATAAATACAGATGAATCCTCTGACACGAACAGTAGCAGAAGGGAAGCTTGACATGTTCAGCATATGGCAGTACATAGTTTTTAAGTCATCACTAAAGCTCATGAAATGTCACCAACATACCTTGAGAACAGTGGTATTTTTTAATTATCTTTATTTGTTTTGACATTTCAGCCTTTACTATTTATATACTTTTTAGCATTAATGTTGAACCAATCTGGCTTTATTTTAGCAGGCAACACTTTATTAACACTCTAGAACTTCAAGTTTCCTCAAAAATGCCTTCAACATGCAATTTGGATGACAGCCAGCTGTAAAAGCTACATCAAACTGAAAAGGATTAAAAAATGGAATGGACTTTGGAATGAAGAACGTGTAAGTTCAGTTACCTAAGTCTTATGAAAATATAGCAAACACAAAGAGTAGATGATGTGCCACAGGGAAGTCTTACACAGGTTGATTGCCTAATCAACATTTCTTTCATGGATGCACTCTCAGTCATAGCATACTGGTGAGCAAAGCAAAGTGCTTTGAGTTACATTCACATGCCAATGCAAACTTGAGCTGTATTTAACATATTTGCCTCAAAGAAGAAACATTCCCATAGTAACCTCATAGTTTACTTCAATCCCTCCACCCTAGGCACCCTACAGCTGGGAGGGGATCACTTTCTGCAACATAAAATGGGAGTGAGAAAAACCTAAATATTTGAAATATTTAGCTATATTTAACTTTGTAAAAATTAGTTTACCTTGAACACGCATCCTGTTTTCCCTCCATGCTGTATCAGCATAGTGGAGCTCTCAGCAACACGGTGGTGACTCTCTCTACTTCAACTCCAAGGGTAGTTGCAAACCTTCACAGCCATGTTTTCCCCTGGGTCATTTGCTTCAAAGAGAAAAGTGAAAAAGAAAAGAGAAAAAGCAAAACAGGGCACAGAATTAGCACTATCCTTTTCACTCCTGCAGCTGACCAGGAGGGAGGATTAGCTTCCTTTCAGAAATCCTCCAGCCTTTAGACTTTAAGGCCCAAAGAGAAATAATGGAATTTTGCTTGTTCCTCTTCCTGGGGGTTTAAAACATCACCAGATTTTAGGAATTGAACCAACAGGAGAGGGAAAGTGTTCTCACAAGTAACTGCCTTCCTAACATTCTTTCCCAGCATTCATGGAACAGAAAAAAAGCCAGAATAAAGTGCCTACCCTGCCACACCTGGCCATTATTAATTACACAGTTAATCACACTGGAAAGGCCACACAGCCTAATTGAAGCAGAAACTTGGACAGAAATATCTTTTTTTTCTTTTTTTTCTTTTTACTGTTGATCTTCCACTGCTTTGTGTGTGTGGGTAATCAGAAGCTGTCATTTTCAGGCTGTGTGGATGGGCAAAAGCCAGAACTGACATATTTAACTTGGGAGGAGGAAAGGTGAGATTTATGGTGAATGGCAGGAGCCAGTTAAAAACTAAACACCTGTCATATTAAATAGAAAGAAACCTGCTATCTACCGAAACTCTACTGAGCAGAGTCCGACCCCACCTACAGAGAGCTTGAATTACAGGATATTTGTTATAACAAACAGAAAAATGCTAGGGAACCCAAGACAGGAGTCAGGCTGGGCAGTGGTGCAGCTGTCTCCCCAAGGTGACAACCTTTCCCCCAGTGCAAAGAGCAGCCCTGCCATGGAAGAAATTGTTATTTGCATAGCCAATCTCCTTTTTGTCCCTTGGCCCCAAGGCTAGAAGGAAGGTAGTCATCCTGCTGTTTGTGGCTATGATTCCATGGGAAGTGCTGCTTCTCCTCCTATAGGGAATGGAAAATGAAATGTTTTACATGAACTGCAGAGAATCTTCAAAAATCATCAGACAGGGGAAAGGGTAGGCCTATCAGTGATCATTTGGAGAATGCTTCCCAATGGCCAGCCCAAAGGTCCTTACCAAAAGAAGCTGAGGAACTCAGGACCTCACATGTACCAGGACTGGTCTAATGCATCAAGAATCAGGATTGCCATGGGAGATCAGGCCACGCACTTCTTGGAATTCAGTGTAACTGGCTCACTGATGAGAGAGTATGGCCATAGTTCTCTCATAACATAAACCAGAAATAAGACTAATTGCAGCAGGGCAGAGGTGGTAAGAAAAGGGAGCATGCTCTCTGATTATTTGACATAAGGTGGGTGAGAAAAGAGATCCCATCTTAGGAAACGACTATACAAGAGCTAGCTAGGTTAAATATAAGAGCTTGATAGGTAAGGTCAAACAACAGGCTATCTCAATATCCTGTCTCTGATGGAATCCAGCAGCAGATGCCTACAGTAGGTAAATGAGAAACATAGCAAGAATAAAACAATCCTCCTTGAGATATTGCTTCTCAGCTTCCAGCAAACCCAAGTATTACAGGGAGGATACAGAAAAAAACCCAACAAATCTTATTCCTGCTGATATGCTTCCTGGCCCTGTGCAAATGACCATCCTTGGGTGACTACCCTGGCTTGCCCTTCTTTCCCCAATGTTTTCTCCTGCTCTTTAGACTGAAGGCTGCTTCACAGTACATATGAATGGCACCTATAAAAAAAACCCTTTACCTTGGATGACCCTCAACAAGGTCTACAGAAGAAACTGTAGGTTAAATCCCACCCTCATCTAGAAAAGTCAAATGAAAAAGGAACAACTTATGTTCTGCTTCTGCTTGCAAAACTAGAGGGAAGACAGATAAAGCCCCCCACTGTGTAACCTCTGCCTATTTTTACTGATGCCAGAAAAACAAAGGAATGGAAAACAAATTCTTTTTGCAACTTTTCTCCTTTCCATACGATATCAATAGTATAGACCAAATTCAGAAAATAATCTGAAACACAGAAGATACAATGTAAGAGCTACTACTCCTGCATTCACAAGAACTGAACAATCTGAATATTCATTACAGAACTAAGACAGCACAGAGGATTGAGAGGCCAATCACTGCCTTCCATATACAAACTGAATATGCTATAATTATTTCCATCTTCTTGCTTAGAAATAAATAAAAATTTTATTTGAAAGCACAGCTAGTCATAGGAAACAATGGCAAGCATAAGCCAGAGCCTTAGCGTAACCTACTCGCTTCCCAGTGTATCAAAAGTCCATGCATGCAGCTGAAAGGTTTGACCAGCTATAACTGAAGGAAAAATTTGGCCTAGTCTGTAAAATCAGGCTAAAATGATAGTCAGATCCATATTCAGTACAGCTTCCCCTTCTTTTTTTTTAAGCATCATATCCGCTAGTTTCCTAGCTTAAATCTCTTGCTGAAAACTTAATTTAAAATCTGATACTAAACAGCCCAGCCATAGTCCTGATACAAAATACAGTACTACAGATGACACACTGGGAAAAATAAAACAAAATTAACATACCAGTGTTTGTGGCTGGACCACTATACCATTACTGGCATTTTGCTTATGTAGTGATTCCATTGGTGTTTTGCATTACATGGCAAAACCATAGGTTCCCCTTCTAAGAAAAGACTTGCTTAATGTGCCAAATGGTACATCTGGAGAAAAGTACTGCCAGCCTGCAATGATAAAAAAAAATAAAAAAAGAAAAAAAAAAAAAAAAGAAAAAAGATCAACCTGGTGCCTGCTGCCTTGGTTTCTAAATGATGGTGCTCATCATAATATTTCTATTGAGAATCATATTTTGGTAATGTATTGTCTAAAGCTTTCAGGCCAGGAAGCATCTTTAATCCATTATTCTATGGCTTTTTATTTTTTTGGCAAATCCTGTAGCTACAGGGGAGATGACTACGGGTTTGGTGAGATAACATGCATTATTAGTGCTTTCCTTTACCTTGTTAATTAAAATATTCTGTTGCCTTCCACTGTCAGAGACACCATCAGGCACAGAATTTGTTTGATCTTTGACTGAGTGATGTAAAATGAAGCCCTTTGCCTTAGAGTGTAGATTTAGTGTCACATGGTATTTAAGGTTTAACACATACATCAGAGAAAACAGGTAGAAAGGACCAAGTAGATCAGACCTGGTCCATTAGAACATGCTTTTCTGAAATGTATTAAACTACTACCATACAAAATCTAGTCAGCCCTTCCAAGCAGTGACTTCTGCCACTTCTTTGAAAGGTTACTGCACAAATCAAGCTGTTACTGCAATGGGATTCCTGCAGGGGGAACAGCTCTGTGCCCCTTGTCTATTGTTACAGGGCACTGGACAGCTAAAAGGATCTGACTATGCAACCCCAAGCAGAGAGCTGAGTTGCAGCAGACATCCACATGAAGTTTTCAATTTACATAGCTTCAACCATGCTTCCTTTTTAAGTGTTTTCTTCCTGACATTTTCAAAGAAACAAAAAAAAAAAAAAAAAAAAAAAAAATCCCAAGCATTTTAGACTCTGGAGACTCAAGTTTGCACAGAATGATACAAGCAGAGGTCAGATCTGCAAGGATTTCATTCCAGTGATATAAAATATAACTGCTATTAGGAGAAATAACATAATAGATGTCATGGATGATGCTACTGCAGCACGGTACACAATTAATTCATGGTAGGCTCAAGACATCACCAAACACATCTGTCCCAGCACACAAGGCAGGGATACAAAGATGCCTTGGAGCAAGGCTTTGCATTGCTAAAGCTGTGCCAAACCATCTGAGAACAAAACTGTACAAATCTGCAGCCGTTTCAGAAGCTGAAGGAGCTCTCTGGTTTTGAGGTTTTTAACAGGCCCTGCATTACAAAAGGCCATCCAAAGAATACGGGTGATTTTTTTCCATGAAAGGTGAATGGTTTTCCAACTGAATACCTCCCTGATCCACTGATTCTAGGCATGCTTTCTGGAGTTTTTGGAAAGAGACCTACATTATAGATCTCAGAACAAGTGCTCCCAAAACACTGCTCTAGAGTTGTTCCTAACCAGTCTGAAATTGCCTTTGGACCATATTAAATACTCAGTGGAGAAAAAGGGTGATGCCTTTTTCTAAAGAGTATTTCACATCAAAAAACTGCAGGGAGCAAGTCGAGAAAGCTGAGACAGGGTACTTAGTACAGCACTACGAATGCTTCAGAGATGACACATCACTGCATGTGATAATGTAGACACAACACAGGTAAAATACTTGGAATTCTGTAAAAAGGCTATGGCTCATTATTACTGACTTGCACTGCAAGGTTAGGGCTGGGAGGGGTAGGAGAGAGAGCTGTGCTTTCAGGGTTACATCTCCTGGCAGCTGTCTTTACGCAATGAAATTTATCAGTTAGAACAAAGACAATGATAAGAGATGGCTTGGTCAAACTGCTGGTTTTGAATGGCACACGTATGGCCACGCCTTGCCTGCTTCTCTGCCAGTTTAGGTGCATGTAATTGCGCTACAGACATCCCTTCAGCATTGCTGGGTAGATATACTACTTCAGCCTTCAACCAGGTAATCACCACATCCCATAGTATTAATGAATACTGAAAAATAGAATGAAACCCATACTGACCTTTCAAAAAGTCTCTGTCATAATCTCCCTTATGCAGACAAACTGCGAGCTGTCACAGGAAGCTTCCGTGTTTTATAATGTAAATAGTGTAAGTTGCTTTGACGTTTATCAGAGTATCAGAGCTTCCTCCATCTGGAAGCACCTCCTCACAAACTGACTGCACACATTAAAAGGCAGACTTGAAGTCTGCAAATAAGTCAAGTTTGGCAAACTCACCTGTCCACAAAATATATTGACATTTTTCATCTCACACAGCAGCCCCTTTATTTTCCCAAAGATCAGAATTTTTACATTCCAGGAGGTAGTTTTCAGGATCGCTCTTTAGTTCCTTCCTGAAGAAACATGTTTGAAAATAGATCTTATCTAAGTTATTTCCCTTCTCTGACACAGAACATTATGGAAATTTGAACAAAGAATTCAGAGCAGCATGCGTGTCGACAAGTGGATAAGGAGTGTCTACATTTAGACACAAGCTACTGAACTTTTCAAACAGCCTGGGGACACTAATCCCTACAAAGCCTGATGTTATTTGTTTACTTTCAGTGTCCAGACCTGTGCTTCATTTTATTGAATAATCAGCTCTGAATTCTCCCCAGTGGCAAATAATGTGCATTTCCTAATTTAGTGTCAGACAACAGATCTACAAGGAAAGGCTTTCATGGCATGTATCATGAATTCCTGCTGAACTTCCTTTTATGTAGTGAAAACATTATTTTTCCTCCAAAAAACTGCAATTGCAAAAGAACAAAGCTCATAGTGAAAATAGATGTGGCATGGTTTTATCCTACGATAAAGTAAAAGTTACTTAAAACTTAACTTTCATAATAACAGCTAAATTAGGTACATGCTTTCAGAGACACAAACTGTTCCAGGCCTCGCTGTTTCACAGATGGTGGATGCAGAGATTAAGTGACTGGCTGAAAGTAACATAGCAAGTCTGTGGCAAAGTCAAAAACTGATCCAAGAACTCCTGATTCCTATCCATTGTCTGAACCACAAGATCCATGGGATATAGTCCTAGAGGGCAGGGGGGCCCAAGACTCTTGGTTGATATTCAAGGATCACCTGCTGCAAGCTCAGGAGCGATACATCCCTACCAGAAGGAAGTGCTGCAGGAGGGCCAGGAGACCTCCTTGCGTGGATAAAGAGCTGCTGAGGAAAATTCAAAGGAAAAAAGAGGCTTATAAAAGGAGAAAGCAAGGACAGGCGGCCTGGGAAGAATACAGGGATGTTGTTTGGGAAGCTAGGGACCAGGTTAGGAAAGTTAAGGCCCACTTAGAATTAAAATTGGCTAGGGATGTTAAGGATAACAGGAAGGGATTCTAGAGGCAGGTAGCGAATAAAAGACAGAGTAGGGACAATGTGGACCCCCTCCAGAAGCTATCAGGAGAACTGGCTACCCTGGATTTGGAGAAGGCTGAAGTTCTTAACGACTCTTTGCCTCAGTCTTCACCAGAAAATGCTCTGACCACACCACCCAAGTCTTGGAAGGCAGACACAGGGACAGTGAGAATGAAGACCCTGGGCCCACTGTAGGAGAGGATCTGGTTCGAGACCATCTTAGGAACCTGAACCTATACAAGTCCGTGGGACCTGATGAAATCCATCCATGGGTCCTGAAGGAGCTCGTGAATGAAGTTGCTGAGACACTGTCCATCATATTTGAAAAATCATGGCAGTCAGGTGAAGTTCCCAATGACTGGAAAAAGGGAAATAGAACCCCCATTTTCAAGAAGGGGAAAATGGATGTACCAGGGAACTACAGACCAGTCAGTCTCACCTCTGTGCCTGGCAAAATCTTGGAGCGGATTCTCCTGGAAGGCATGCTGAGGCACATGAAAAACAACAAGGTGCTTGGTGACAGCCAGCATGGCTTCACTAAGGGGAAATCCTGCCTGACCAATTTGGTGGCCTTCTATGACTGGGCTACAAAACTGATGGACAGGGGTAGAGCAGTTGATGCCATCTACCTGGACTTGTGCAAAGCGTTCAACACTGTCCCACATGACATCCTTGTCTCTAAATTGGAGAGACATCAATTTGATAGGTGGACCACTCGGTGGATAAAGAACTGGCTGGATGGTCGCAAGCGAAGAGTTGTGCTCAATGGCTCAATGTCCAGCTGGAGACCAGTAACGAGTGGTGTCCCTCAGGGATCGGTGTTGGGACCAGCCTTGTTCAACATCTTTGTCGGTGACAGGGACAATGGGATTGAGTGCGCCCTCAGCAAGTGTGCCGATGACACCAAGCCGTGTGGCTCAGTTGATATGTTGGAGGGAAGGAATGCCATCCAGAGGGACCTTGACACGCTTGTGAGGTGGGCTGATGCCAACCTGATGAAGTTTAACCATGACAAGTGCAAGGTCCTACACCTGGGTCAGAGCAATGCCAGGCACAGCTACAGGTTGGGCAGAGAAGAGATTCAGAGCAGCCCTGCAGAGAAGGACTTGGGGGTTTTGGTTGATGAGAAAATGAACATGAGCCCGCGGTGTGCGCTCGCAGCCCAGAAAGCCAACCGTATCCTGGGCTGCATCAAGAGGAGCGTGACCAGCAGGTCGAGGGAGGTGATCCTGCCCCTCTGCTCTGCTCTCCTGAGACCTCACTTGGAGTATTGTGTGCAGTTCTGGTGTCCTCAACATAAAAAGGACATGGAACTGTTGGAACAAGTCCAAAGGAGGGCCATGAGGATGATCAGGGGACTTAAGCACCTCCCGTATGAAGACAGGCTGAGAAAGTTGGGGCTGTTCAGCCTGCAGAAGAGAATCCTGCATGGAGACCTCATAGCAGCCTTCCAGTATCTGAAGGGCGCCTATAAGGCTGCTGGGGACTGTAGCGATAGGACAAGGGGTAACGGGTTCAAAGTTAAACAGGGGAAGTTCAGATTGGATATGAGGAAGAAATTCTTTCCTGTAAGGGTGGTGAGGCCCTGGAATGGGTTGCGCAGGGAAGTTGTGAATGCTCCATCACTGGCAGTGTTCAAGGCCAGGCTGGACAGAACCTTGGGTGGCATGGTTTAGTGGGAGGTGTCCCTGCTGATGGCAGGGGGGTTGGAACTAGATGATCTTAAGGTCCTTTCCAACCCTAACTATTCTATGATTCTATGATTCTATGATTGTGTCTTCCAACTTACATTATTATTTTGTACCTTTACATGTCGTTTACCCTCAACATGCTCTGTTAAAATTGCTCTCAATACCATAGAAAACACCATTTTTATCATCCATAACCCCCATGTTTAGCCTCAGAAGCCCTAACCCCACCTAAAGGGAGGTCCAGGAACCCCTTCCATCACTATTCCCAGACACACAGCATTGACAGCCCACCTCTCGACAGTCCTGTGAACACAACCCCACAGATCTCCTACCTCCTCCCAACCTCTTGAACACAAACTGACTGGCAATCTGTTTACTAAACTTGCAAATCGGTGAGCATAGCTGCCAAACTAAGTGTGGTATGTGTGTCTCTGCTGTTCCCATTAGTGCCTTCAAGGTACCTGTGGCTCAGAAACCCCCTTCCTATCTAGCCCATGCTCTTCCTGTTGCCCAGCAGCTTCATACAGCCAGCTCCAGCTGCAGGAGCAAGATGCAAGCACTTGTGGAGGGACCACGCAGTAAATGACACCTCTGCAAATATATTATTGCAGAACTTACATTCCAGGGCGAAGAACGCCAAAGCTTTCACCTTTCTGGGGGGATGACTGAAAACATGGTAACTGAAAGACTACAGGGGAGAGATTCAGAAAAACACAACCTGCCTTTAAGCACTTCACATCACTTGTCAATGGGAAAAAAATACTATACGTGTGTCTCTGAAAGCATCCCTGATGTGATATGTTGTGCAAAGCACATACCAGAAATCTAGGAATTTCATACCATTGTTTCCTGGCACTGACCACCACAGAATGGCTCACTGTACCTCGCGTTCACACGTGGAGTGCCTCAGGCTCTTGCCAAGTGAAGAGAAATTGTGGTGGTTTAGAAGCCATCAAATCCAGCTTCCACAGCTCTTAAAAAATGCTGTGGGAAAAAATGAAACAAGCATGGAAAATATTTGTTTAGAAGAATAAATTTATATGGAAGTCTACAGTGCATATAACATTTATCAACATTTAAAATAACAGTGATTATTTCCCCTTTGAAAATTCTTAAATTTTCACAAACACACATACCTGGGTTTATTGTTCCATAAACCAGTTCATCCAGACTTCTTCCTAATAGCAAGATTCCATAACTTACAATGGACCAAAAATGAAAAACTGGATCCAGGCAATGAATGCCAGACAAGCTGTGATTAAAAAAGATTTTTGGGATGAAGTTTCCAGAGTAACCATGGAAAAAACACATATTGATCGTTTTCCCTTTCCCAAGGGAAAGAACATGAAAACATGCATTTGTTTACATCAGTTCGAAAGGAAGTGGTAGAAGGAATGACTGTAATACTGCCCTGTCCAACATTATTTCCTGGATCTCTCAGCATCTTCTGATGTTTGAGGTGAATCTGCACAAACTGCAACTTTGCTAAACTTCTCAAAAAATGTGAACAACAAAATCAAAATTAGGTAATAATGGATATGCCGAACCAATGGCACCTTCTCTCTCCCTTAGTCCGCCAGCAGGACCTAGCAAAGCCTATCCAGATTTGCATTTGAACCCCACCAGCAGCAGTAGGAATGTGTTATTCAGAAACCTCAGAACAATGGAGTTTATTTCAACATTACCACTGATTTCTGGTCCCTGTCTCCAGTTTGACCAGTTGCCATAGCAAAGTGAGGAACCTGTGGAACGGTAATGATAGTATGACAGCAGATAAAGAAGAGGATTATCATCAGACTTACAGTGATCATTTATCAATATTTGAGTTATGCCTTCCATTCTAGCATTTGCCATATTCTATTATAGACTCAGAAATACCAAGGAAATATTAATTTCAAACTATTAAGTTATTCCAAGGGTGATTATTTGGAAAAAATAGAATACCTTACTCATTAATTTAGTTGCACAACTTGGAACCCCAAGTACCAGTACAGGTTGGGGGCTGACCTACTAGAGAGCAGTTCAGCTGAGGAGGACCTGGGAGTATTTCTGGATGACAAATTGATAAATAAGCCAGCAGTGTGCCCTTGCAGCCAGGAAGGACAACAGAATTCTGGGGTGCACTGGGAGGAGTGCAGCTGCAGGTAGAGGTAGCTGATTTTCCCCCACTCCTCAACCCTGCTGAGGCCAAATCTGGAGTGCTGTGTTCAGCGCTGGGCTCCTCAGTACAAGAAAGACAAGGAGCTACTGAAGAGGGTCCAGTGGAGGACCACAAGGATGATCAGGGGTCCGGAGCATCTCTTATGAGGAGAGATTGTGGAAGCTGGGCCTGTTTAGTCCAGAGAAGAGCAGACTGAGAGGGGATCTCATTAGTGCAGATCAATATCTCAAAGGTGGGTGTCAGGAGGATGGTACCAGACACTTTTCAGTGATGCTGAGTGACAGGATGAGGAGCAATGGCCATAAACTAAAATACAAGAAGTTTTACCTCAACACGAGGAAGAACTTCTTTATGCTGAGGCTAGCAGAGCACTGGATTAGGTGCCCAGGGGGGTTGTGGAGTCTCCATCTCTGGAGACATTCGAAACCTGCCTGGATGTGTTTGTGTGTAACCTGCTCTAGGTGACCCTGCCTTGGCAGGGGGTTGGACGGGATGATCTTCCAACCCCAGTGATTCTGTGAAAGCAGGACTGTGCTCTTCCTAAGAAGCATAAAGTGGAAACAAATAGGTCTCATGTGGTGACCCATGCTGCTAATTTGACCTGTAATCCCTGGAAGACTCCATCTGGCATATTATCCTCCTGTTCCAGAATACATCTGACAATTTATTGACAAATTATTTCTCTGACAATATGCTATTACTCCTGGGTGCACTGGGCAGTCTGCAGTGTTTAACAGGCTCCAAAAGAGCATGCTACTAAACTTTAGAGGCCTCACAGGATTTAGTAACAATTAAAATAAGAGACAAGATGCTGAGCATTTTGTTTGAGGGTTCTCCTGCTTAGCAAGTCACAAAATTGGATTTGTAATCCCATTAACTTTGTTACCTCAACAATAAAAGGATTTTTTTTGGGGGTGGTGTTGGGGTTTTTTTAGGAAGTAATAGGAGATAACAGTATGTCAGTGAATGAAATAGAGGTTATCTGTTTGGCACTCAAGTGCCTGATAGTTATTAATGTTGTGGGTTGGAGTAGTTTAATCTAGAATTTGCCTTAAGAAAGAAAAAAAAGGGTGATAATAAAAGGAGATATGTGTCTGTGGTGGGGGAGCCCTTGGGGTGCAGCATCTGAGAACGATCAGTGGACTGGGCCCTCAAGGAGAAGCAGCACTACTCTTCCCTCCATACCAGCTTCCACACAATCCTCCCCCCATCTCCAAAACATCCTTCACAGCAACAAGTTATCCTTGGCATGACCCATGTTTCCAGCTAGTAAAGTCCTCTGTTCCCCCCATTCCCTCAGAAGGCATCAGTTTTCTATTTTAAAAATATCAAGTCACCCTATCTCAGCTGCATTATAAACAAAGACAAACAAAACAATCCAAAACAGTTTTGTGTGTGTGGAATGAGAAAAAAACACTTCAAACCCAAAGAAGTTTCCAATAAGTCACTCATTGAAATTCAGGAAGAAGAAACCCCAAAGCGTAAAAATACTCCCATGTATCCAAGTTCTCTGAGGCCATTTCTTTCCCTCATCTGTGTTCCATCATCTTCTTCCTCATCCAAAAAAGTTGCGGTGTCCGTGGGAGTATGAAAAAACATTGGTGTGACCACCGAAAGGAACTCTCTGTCTGGCAGCAGAAAGCCACGCGTTATCCCGTCTCCAGGAACTCAGCCTTGCTTCGACGGTCATAAATATTCTCTGATGACAAAGCAAAGGGTAGTCATTCATCCAGATTGAATAATACTTTAAAACCTTGAAAAGTACACTGGGATCTGTCCTCTGTTCCCAGCCAGAAGACTAAGACCCATGGGAAACAACCCCTGATCGGCCTTGTGTGTAGGACACCCCAGCACTGCTCACCTTCATTGTCAGGGTGTTCCAGGTAGAAAAGAGTGTTGGAATTCTCCCTTTCAGAGGTCCCAACCCATTACATCATCTGAGGACAGTATGAAGCTTTAAAACCTTCCCAATTTTCCCCCTTGCAAAAATACTCCCTGGGATTTTTTGTTTGCTAGCCTCATCCTGTCTCGAATGTGTATAGGAAGCCAGTCTTCACATTATGTAGGCATCAGTGGATGCTGCTTCACAGGGCAGCAAATTAAAATACCATACTAAAATACCATATCTGTAAGTGATCAGCCTCGACTACATCACTGAATGACACACACACACAGAAAGGCTAAAAAAAGCATCCAAGCACAGGCTGAGTAATGATAGCTGGTGTATGCTATTAATGGGTACCCAGAAATTTAGGTCACCTTTTTGGATACACTCTGCCCTTGGAAGCTTTCAAATCTTTACAAAACATTTAGATAAGTGTGATTAAAAGGGGGAAAGGGGAAGACCCATTACAATATTAATTGTACTGTACTGAGTAATCGGAGATCGAATTTTCAAATGTAACGTTACATTTTCTTGCATAAATACGCTGCTGGTGCAAGCAGATCCACAATCAGTAATGTACGTCATAGCCTTGCAAAACTTATTGATGAGAAAATTATGAGTAGTTTTCATTTAGTCAGTGGAAAAAAAAGATCAAAACATGAGTTACTTTCCTCTTTTGGACTCCCTTTCTACCCCCAACCCAAAAAGTTATAATATATTTACAACAAATAAATAATAATTTTATGCTTACCTGCTTGCCTTCTACTTTTATAGGAGTCTTTTGAGTTAAATGTAATGTTGGCATTCATGGCTGAAACAAGTAATAAAACTAACCTGTTTATTAGTCAGTGCAGTTCTAGAATTATATTCGCATTTCTTCCTTTGAGAATGTAACTGATTGTTGACACAATGGAGGCCAAGCATGCATTTATGGTGCATGATATCATTGTGTGGCTAATAGAGGGAGTTTACTTATTCCACAGATGACTGCCACAAGAGAATGTAATTGCTCAATAATGTGTCGATGTACCCATGGGAAGGATTTAAGTCATCTGAGACCCATATTGGGAACTTGCCAGGGACCCCAGCACTACCTCTAATTTGCACGAAATGGTGGAGTTGTGGCCATTTTCCGCAATGAGGATAAACATAAGGAGGGAGAAAGTCAGGAAGAGCCAGAAAGGCACCCCAAATACAAAAATCTGTTAGACCTTCAGTTGACATGAACGAATTGAAGGCTTAGTGATTTAAAAAAAACCAAGTTTTTATACTTCTGAGTTCAGAGAAAGACTAAGAAAAAACACTAGATTAAAACGTAAAAAATCTTAAAAATATGAATTTATTTGTTAAGAGGTCTGATGTGTAGAGTATTGCCCTGGAGCCGTAAGATCCCAACAAACGTAAATGGTAAATGTATCCTCATAAAAATTATTATGATATGCCAATAAAAAAAAAAGAAAAAAGGAAAAGTATTTCTCAAAAAATTGTAAGAAACTAGAAGGGGAAAAACTGCTACCCAGAGGCAGGTAATAAAAACTGTAGGAGTAGCAAACTTCCAAGGGGACAAGTCAAAGTAAGTGCAGTATACTCTGGTATATAAGATGACAGGGAGAAATTACCTCATCAAAAATTAAAGGCTCAGAAAAACAAAAATAAAATAGATGCAACACCTGGCTGAAAACTATTCAGACATCAAAATCTTTGTATCAACTATACTATAGCTTTAGCTTTTTAATTGTGTAGCAAGTTAAAGTGGAACACCTGACTGAATACTACTGTGAAATAAATAACAGTTAAAACAGAGTTAAGAGCTCATTGACTACTGCAAATCAAGTACCACAATGCAAGATCAAGCTAATAAATCAGAACATTTTCTATGTATCTCAAGGACACAAAGAGTAATAGGATGAGATTCAGCTTGGTGGATGCCTATTATTAAGTACATAATACCTTCAACTGATTTTGGGAAGATTACCAAAATGCTTCAGTTCAGGTACATGCATTAAGAAAAGTATTTGGGTGAGTGGAGGCCTTGGTTAGGAATTCGTCATTGGATGTGTTGAGCAGCTTTTCAAACCAATGGCAATTGTAACTCTCTCCATCAAGACCCATAACCATGTAAAAAGACCCTGCAGATAAAGTGAGAATGACCAGACAGCCCCCACTGGCTAGGGCAAAACTGGAATTTAAAGCCTCTCCCAGTATCCCATTGGAGAATTTTCCCTGAATTTTCAAAATGGTTTACGAAATGTTTTCTGTCCACCTCTCCCCAAGATGCAGCTCAGAACCACCGGCATACCCTAAGCACAAAAGGGTTCAACCCCAAACCCCACAATGAGTCAAATGATCTGGTTCAATGAGAAGCACTGTGTCATGGTACTGAAAAACAAATGCAGTCCTAGGTCGTATAAGGCAAGCTCTCCCTCTGGGGAGAAGATCATATACATGGCTTTGTCAATTCTCACACTACCAAACACCCACATGCAAAAGAACCTGACATGAGACTGGCATATAGGTAAACAGAAAGGCTTCTGGGATGGTGGTGGCAATGGGGAATCTGTTGTATGCATGAGTAGCGGAAGTGTGTGGCTTTTTTAATATAGCAAAACAGAGACTGAGAGGAGATATGAGTGCTCTTTATAAATATATCAGAAGAGTAAACACCATGGAGGGAGAAGAGCAATTTAAACTCAAAGACAACACTGAAACAAGAGGAAATGGGTATAAAAGGCCCATGAATAAATTTATGCTGCAAATTGAGTTTGTAAGCAAAAGACCAGTAAGATTTTAGATATCCAAGTAAGACTACTATGGCAAATAACCTAACTGTTTCTAAGATGGGGTTTGGTTTCTTATATGATAATAATGTGCTTAGTTGTGGTAGGCTGTGGCACCTCCACTGCCTTACCTGATAGTGGAGGGCTGAGTATCATTTTCCTGTGATTTTATATTCATATTTGGGGGAAGATCAGCCTGAAAAAAGCAGTCTCCATATTTGATATAAACAGCCCTGCAGAGAAGGACTTGGGGGTGTTGGTTGATAAGAAAATACACATGAGCCAGCTTCAGTGTGTGCTTGCAGCCCAGAAAGCCAACCATATCCTGGGCTGCATCAGAAGCAGCGTGACCAGCAGGATGAGGGAGGTGATCGTGCCCCTCTACTCTGCTCTTGTGAGACCTCACTTGGAGTATTGTGCGCAGTTCTGGTGTCCTCAACATAAAAAGTACATGGAACTGTTGGAACAAGTCCAGAGGAGGGCCACGAGGATGATCAGGGGACTGGAGCACCTCCTGTATGAAGATAGGCTGAGAAAGTTGGGGCTGTTCAGCCTGCAGAAGAGAATCCTGCATGGAGACCTCATAGCAGCCTTGCAGTATCTGAAGGGGGCCTATAGGGATGCTGGGGAGGGACTCTTCAGTAGGGAGTGTAGTGACAGGACAAGGGGTAATGGGTTCAGACTTAAACAGGGGAAGTTCAGATTGGATATAAGGAAGAAATTCTTTACTGTAAGGGTGGTGAGGCACTGGAATGGGTTGCGCAGGGAAGTTGTGAATGCTCCATCGCTGGCAGTGTTCAAGGCTGGGTTGGACAGAGCCTTGGGTGGCATGGTTTAGTGGGAGGTGTCCCTGCTGATGGCAGGGGGGTTGGAACTAGATGATCTTAAGGTCCTTTCCAACCCTAACTATTCTATGACTCTATGACTCTATGATTCTATGATGTGACGCTCAGGGCCCACATGTAACCTACTCCCAAAAAAATCCCATACTAGTTCTGCTGATTTCAGGTTAGTTTTTCAAACTAGCCCTTTTCCCCAGCCCCCCATCTGTATCTCCCTCCCAACACAACCTGATTTTTCTCATTTTTGAATAAGATTTAGAAATCTGCCCAATGCAGGTGGGTGGAGGCACTCCAGATACTATGTTTATTGGTAGCCCAGCAGTTATTTGTGGTTGACTTTTTTGGTTGCCCACAGGAATTTCCAGGGTGGTGTAAACAGACAGATGTGGGTTCTTTTCTGCTATATAGATCACACCATAGAGAGATATCAAAGGCAAAAAAACAAATCCATGAATAATGGACTAGTGGCAGCGTTTGAAGCTCAGAACTTTTAAAGACTGGCCTCTAAATTTATTGGTTTAATTGCTGGGTTTGGACACGTTGGCCACCAGATAGCTTTTGAAATCAAAGCATCACTGGATGGTTTCCTGAATATTTAAAAGTTCATACAAAGTGAAAGCGGGCTCAAGTACTGGCAAACTCAAAACTGCTCTCACCCTGTCACCACTGCCCTAACCTTAAATACTAAAATTGCTCTCTCCTTTTCATCAGTACCATATTGGTTTGCTTTGACTTTAGTGATGCATCTCAACAACTATTACCACAGCTCTTTACTGCTCTTACATTGGCAAGCTAAAGGGGAGGACTTCAAGGGTCTGGGTGACAAGACAGACCTTTTGCTGGCTTAGATTAGTAAAGCTCCACTGATCACAGGCTAACTCATATTAGCCAGGAATATTGTTCTCTTTTTTCTGTATTTGATTTTACTGATACCACTATGCAAAAACTACTTTGCATGTGATTTTTGTGTTCCTTCTGCTCACACAAGAGACATATTGTGGCATTTTTTCCCTTGAGATTAACAAGGAGCACGTGATTGAAATCATGTTAACTCAACAGAGCAACTTGCTAATCATTCTTACTCAGAAATTGCCAGCTAAAGTTCTTTTCATAATTTATTTTTTCAGGAGGATTTGTATATGTTTCTGTCAGTCTATTTTAGAGCATGGCAGGTTAAAGAGGCGCTTTGATTCATGGCTGGACATAGATTATTTTAAGTAGAAGGAAAAAGGAGTCTTGGTTTTAACAGCATTGCACTGTCATCTTGCGGTTGCTGCGCTCAGTTCCTAACCCTTATTTGGAAATGCCTTGAACAAGAATTTGATGTGAGCAGGAAGAAACGGTGATTGCCTCACTCCTGGGGCTTGGGTTTGTTTGGAAGCCTCCTTCCTGCCACTCTTGTGACAACAAGACAGAATGACCTTGCCAACTGTTTCCACAACAGTTCTTTCCATCTCCTTCCTCCGTGAGAGGAGAGCGTGACCTCCTTCATAAAACCATCATTATTTAGAAGACTTCATCTCCTCTGGACTTCCAGTACTTCTACTATGAAGACTTATTTGAAGACACATTTTCAGGGCAGTGTTGTGTACAGTCCTCCTTCCTGCCTGAGCTTTACAGAGGGAATGCTCTACCACTGTCAGCTCCTGAGTATACATCTCTTTCACTACTAAGGCAAATCAGTTCAAACACCTTCTTGGCTTAATTCACTTTTTCCAACTTGCAAACAGGAACCATTTTTGCCTCTTTTTCTGGACTGCTCAAGACACCAGCCAGCATGGGGGGCTCCTTGTAGACACCACCAATCAGCATAAAAGAGTTTATTTTCTGAACTTGTCCAAGATGTAAGAGAAAGCCCCAAGCTAGGCTGAGCTAGGCTTCCCTTTGCCTCCAGCTGTGCCATTCCCTGACTCCTTATATCCTCCTGCTGGCTAAAAATAAATCATATATCAGAAAGATACAAAAAATGCACTCAGTCACAGTGAGGTCTGAGGTAATCATCTATCAGAGCATGACTAGAAATGCTGAAGTGGTAGTCAGCCTAACTAGTGTGCAGCGTGAGGGGACCCAAACCACAGACTCCAAAAGCTGCAACCCTATCCTCCTCTTCTAAAGGCAACAGGTAGATCTCCTATTGTAGATTCTAGCTTACCTTTTACCAATATCAGGAATCAAAAACTTAAAAATCTATGTAGCTTCTATTTGTGCTCTTCACTTTAGCAATTTTTCTTGAGTTAGAGAAACAAACCAAACTCAGAAAGTCACTATTGTTATCTTCAAGTTTTGGCTTTTGTGTTTGGGCTGCCGATACTTTGAGGGAATGTTTATTTTTGCAGAAACCATTGTTAATATTAAAAGTTGGAGGGGTGGATCAGAAAAAAGTTTCTGTGGGGCTCAGTGCAGTACTTGGGAGGAGAACCACTGTATTTTGGTTAGAATTGTTTACTATTGTTCCTCTGAATGGAATCTGGAGTATGCACACTGAATTCCCCATCTTCAGAAAGAAATGCCTACAGCTTAAAATGATGCAAATCATGTTTACTTCAGCTTGTTTTACACATGTGAAAATGTTCATGATCTTGCAAATGGATTATCACAGATACATTTATGCATCGATCCAAAATCTAACTACCAGCAGAGGGATCCTCTGTGGGTTCTGGAATCCATCAATGCACCATTCAGGGTACACAAGGGTTATATTCTAAAACTCCCCAAATAGAAGATATTTACTGCAATGTTCTTCAGCTCTAAGGCATTTTAAAAGCTCAGAATTACCTATTTTATGCTCACATTTTCAAAAAGACTAACTTTTGGGTTAGCTTCAGAAAATAACATTTCTTGCAGAGATAAAATGTAAAACACTTTACAAAGAGGATTGCCTGTAGTTACCACTAGTGTGATTGCTGTTTTTAAACAAATGGTCTGAAATGTGACAAATCTTAATTGTGGTAGATTCAGCAGAAATGTTAGGGCACTAATCTGACTGATATAGGGTGTACAGGAAAGTCCAACCGCCAGGTATCGAAACGCCCCTGAACCCAGGAATCGATAAGCTGCAGAGGGCAAAGCAAAACCGAACCGAAACGGGGACACTTCTCACAGCTTGATCCTGTGGAAGCAGGAAAAGTTGCCATCTCCCCAGAGGGAGAAAATCCACATGCACACACAACCCAGACAGTGTTAAAACCCAGCTGCCACTGCAAGACTCGAAGAGCAGGGTGCCTTGGCTCTGTTTCAGAGAGACCACCTCTAACAGCACAAGACAACTCGATAGCTAATTCAGTCCTTTGCCTCACTTACTGATACTGCCAACAAGGCTGCTAATTAGTACTAACTGTGACGGTGGTTTCTGTGATGTGGACAGCTGTTTGCGAAAAGCTGGACTGAGACCACCAACTCACTTCAGACAGGCCACTAAACAGCCATCTGAGGGTAACCACTAGGTCGCTAGCAACTTGGGTTAGATTCAAACTAGTGACTTCGAGGTGAAAAGGCTCCATATTCAATTACCAGTCCCCTGAGTCATCCCATCTACCCTCTATAGTTATTTCAAAGTGCTTTGGTAAGCAATATCTGAGGACATTACATGTGCTCAAATTGCTAAAAATACACATCTAAGAGGGCAGGGAAAAGATCAGATCACCCAAAAGTAAATTTTCCTTTCTATTTAAAAGAAAATAAAGGAAAAAAAGATAAAAACATATGATTCTAAAACTTAAAGCTTGTTTTTTCTTTTTAAAAATATATAAAAGCCCTTCCTCCCCTTTGCCATTCCAATTAATTTCTTGCAAATATCATTAGAATACTAAAGAAAGAGACTGTTGTTGGGAAAGGGGAAAATATTCCTTTTACCTTTGTATTTTCTAAATAGCCAAACCAACAGTAGAAAGAAGGGGAAAGTATTAGAAGGTGGGGGGTGTAAGAAGGGTAGCAGGAACAAAACAAAATGCTAAAAGATGGATTAAGAAAAGCCCCATGCTGAAAATGACAACTCCCAGGGATTCCACCCACGGCTTCTCAAACTTGCAGATTTGTTTTAAGAGTGACATTGCCCTTTGCTACCCCAGGATATGGTATTTTCAATGCAGCTCCAGAGGGCCACTAATCTATTTTTGTCACCTATCCTGAGATCTGACAACTCTCACCAGGGGCTCAGTTAAACAAGCCTCCAGTTTTTAAACAAAGTGGATTTTAATTGAGAAGCACCTGTGGCGAGAGAGTCCACTGGCATTATTAAAAAGCAAATTTATCCCAGTGAATCATAGAGGCAGGGGGTGGGGAGAGAGCGGGGAGGGGGGCTCCACACATACGTCATACCTGCAACACAGTACCATTCCTTTCATAAAACTCCCTTCAAGAAATGTGTAGGATTTGACTGCACCCCATGACGAGTGTTTTTCCCAACAAGCTGTTCCCAGGGTGTTGAAAAGCTATCATTCATAAAAAATTATTGAGGGGGAAGGAGGTAGCAAAGGGGAGTTCAGAAGGCCAGGGATGCCAGTGGAAACCACAGAATGAGACCCTCTGTAAAGCACGCACCTGTTTACGGCCACCATAATAGCTTAACTAAAAAGCTTAAAGTTCCAAATTGTGGGGAAGAGGGGGAAAGGGGAGAAAAGAGAGAAAACATAATGAAAGCTTGTTCTAATATCAAAATACACTTTAACCCATGGAGTGCAGGCTCACCATGGATGGCTGCAATTCAGAATAAAGCACTAACAATGGAAAATACACAGAATTGAGGAGGACACTCTTCAGACACATCTTGGCATCGTTAAATAGGTGTGGGCTTTGGCCAAAGACTGGAAATTTTTATTTCAGCAGTTTATAAAATATGTGGCTAAAACCCCTTGTTTATTAAATAATATTGAATTATTCTAATAATTGGTTTGTTAAATAATGTTTAATATTGGCCCAGAAAGCAGTTGAGAGTAGAGAGTAGGTGCCAAGGTCTGTCTAAATGCAGTAACGAACAACTCCTGTAACAAAGTGATTACAAGGCAAGGAAAAGAGAGTGAAGCCACCCTGTAAAGACTTGGATGATACACAAACATTTAGAATGACAAAGTATGTGCTGTAATTTCAATGACACTATGAGTAAAATTCCTTGGTGATCTGTAACAGTGTTACGCATGCACTTTGCACTCAGTGAGTGGTAAAAGTGACAAACTCACACCTGTTGGTTCAGCTGAGAAGAACTGACATTAAGGATGAGACTCCTCACAGGTACTAGTCAGTAAAGATGCTTTTGTTTTTTCCCCTAGAAGGAGCTAGACATTTCCATGCATTCCCTTATGAAGTTATTTTGTTGACATTTTTGCCAAGACTTCTCAAATCATTCTGAGAAAATGAATCTTAAATTGAATTGAGGGAAACCACAGACAGGAGGAATACACATACTCGCAAAGAAGCCAGGTTTAAGTCTTTTATCATAAGTACACTGAGCAAGGCTGGGAGGCTGCCTTCCATGCAGAGCCTCAGCCTTGTTACAAACAAACACTTACGGTAGAATCTATCACCAGGGGCCTATACAAAGCAGAACAGGATGGCTGCCACAAGAGTTTGAAGGGGAACACGGGGCAATACAGGACAGCTATATGTTTCTTCTAATCAATATTATTAGCCCAACACTCTCCCATTTATTAATGCACAAGTAATACTGCATATTTTTTTTGGTCTTGCTCATATAATCAGCCTACTGAACCTCATCTTCATTCAAAAGAAGGATCAGTCTATAACGTGCAGAGTAAAAAGAGGGTTAAGGAACAGAAGTATCCCCTGCTCTACATTCTCTGTCTGGGACAACATGATTATTTTAATGGTTTATCACCAAAGGGCTTTGATCTGCAAAGCCTTCCTTCAAATAATAATAATAATAAAAAAGCTAACACAACTTGACAACTTAGACTGTTTAGATCTGTATTTCTAGCCCTAGTTATGTAGCAAATGTAGGCAACTACCTCCACAGTCAACGAATAGGTAACCTGAAGCAATTGCATTCTTCTCCTGCCACCCACCAGAAAAATAAACCCATAACCTCACAAAAATAAAAAACATTGCAAAACCCGCTTCAAGACACTGATCTTGCAACATGAGACCACAACTCCAGGCATTCCACACAGAACATGATAGGTTCTTATCACTCTTCCCACTGTTCTTCCTAAGTATTGCTCTACCCAAATTCAGCATCACTTCCTGGCATTTCCAGTAACAAAATATTTTCAGAAATCACTGAGAAGAGATCATCATATAACCACCTAACTAGACAAGCTGCGGATTTTATAACCAATTAGCCACAAGAAAGTCCTTTGCATGAACACTGACTTCCTCATTATTCCCCAATTGGCCCATAAGCAGTTCATCTTACAAAAGCGCACACGCTAGTTTTATGATCTGTTCTGTGTGAAATGTGTTAAACAACACATCACATGCTACCGCTTAAACTGATTTCTCATTAGTTTTTTAAAAAAACTTTATATATAGGATTTATCATGATAATCCAAGAAAATGCTTTTATAAGCATTCATTAAATAGCTCACAAAGAAGACTTTAGGAGTGATCATCCCCCTGTACTGGACACCGATAAAGCTGCTTCTTGAATCCTGTGTTCAGTTCTGGGCCCCTCACTACAAGAGAGACATTAAGGTCCTGGAGTGGGTCTAGAGATGGGCAACAAAGCTGGTGAAGGGTCTGGAGCACAAGTGTGATGAGAAACGTCTGAGGGAATGGGGGTTGTTTAGTCTGGAGAAGAGAAGGCTCAGGAGGGACCTTACTGTTCTCTAGAATTACCTGAATGGAGGTCGTAGTGAAGTGGGTGTCAGTCTCTTCTCTCAAGTAACAAGTGACAGGATAAGAGGTAATGGCCTCAAGCTGCACCAGGGGAGGTTTGGACTGGATATTAGGAAACATTTCTTCACTGAAAGTGTACTCAGGCATTGGAACAGGCTGCCCAGGGCAGTGGTGGTGTCACCATCCCTGGAAACAGTTAAAAGATTCATAGATGTGAGACTTAGAGACATGGTTTAGTGAGGGACTTGGCAGCCCTGGTTTAACGGTTGGACTCAATGATTTTAAAGGTCTTTTCCAACCTAAACAATTCTATGATTCTATGATTATAGCAACTTTCAGTAACCACAATTTTAAACCCCAAACAGCTGGATCCCCTCTATACCCAGAGTTAAGACTTGATAAATTGTTAGGACTTGATAAATTGAGATAAATCGTATTGTTTTCCTCACTGTTGTGCTGTGAATACAACATAAGTATGTATTTCTGAAAAATAGGTCAACAGTAGAATAGGTGTCATTACCAACATTTACTATGCTTACAATTTTAGAGTTAACACCACTGCTGAGAGGCCTGTTCAATGCACACATTTCAGACGTATTTTTGAGACTTTTTCCTTGAGGCAACACAGCTTTTGTGCCTGCTTTGATCACATTTTCAAAACCCCATGAGAAGAAAATCTCTCAAGACCACCACCACAAAAAAACCCAAAGTAGAGATGGGACTGTTCATCTTATAACAAATATTGACTACGAATATAGTCAACAGTGTTCAACAAGAAGTGCTAAGATACTCACAACTCTTGAATTACTACAAAACATCCCATCAAAACCAAAGGCATTGCATACCAACTCCACAAGTGGACAGACAGGTTGAAATACTTAAATACTTCTTGAATGACAAAGTTAAAATTCAAACAGAAATTCCTTTTTTTTTATTTTTTTGTGCCATTGTGTCTCTAAACCTATGTTTGCTTGTACTCAGAAGTGATAGGAAATTTTCAAGTTTAGCATAAATGTTTTATGGAGGTCATCTGAAGTATCAATGAGACCAAATCATAGAATCATAGAATAGTTAGGGTTGGAAAGGACCTTAAGATCATCTAGTTCCAACCCCCCTGCCAGGGGCAGGGACACCTCCCACTAAACCATGCCTCCCAAGGCTATGTCCAGTCCAGCCTTGAACACCACCAGCGATGGAGCATTCACAACTTCCCTGGGTAACAAATACAAGTTCATGTTACTTATCATAGAATCATAAAATGGTTTGGGTTGGAAAGGAGCTTAAGATCATCCAGTTCCAACCCACCTGCCATGGGCAGGGACACCCCACCCTAGACCATGTCGCCCAAGACTGTCCAACCCGGCCTTGAACACCGCCAGGGATGGAGCATTTACCCCTTCTTTGGGAAACCTCTTTCAGTGCCTCAGCACCCTCACAATAAAGAACTTCTCCCTTATATTTACCTTGATCTTCCCCTGTTTTAGTTTGAACCCATTACCCCTTGTCTTATTGCTACAGTCCCTGATGAAGTGTCCCTCTCCAGCATCTTTGTAGGCCCCCTTCAGATACTGGAAGGCGGCTATGAGGTCTCCATGCAGTTTCTCTTCTCCAGGCTGAACAGCCTCAACTTTCTCAGCCTGTCTTCATAGGCGAGGTGCTCCAGTGATGCCTCTACATCACTACTGGTGAGGCATTAGCTGTACTCCTATGTGACATCTCACTGAGGTGAGATGCCATGAAGCAAAAGAGGATGGGGATAATTTTAAATGCTCTGGACTCTCTCTTTATCTACAACTGCTTTTTCTTATGAAAACATGAAAAATTAGAATTCTGTTGTATTTACATGTTTTCTGATTTTCATTTAAATATTCTAATTATTTAGTATTTTCTGACAGAATTGGCTCTACTGCTTTTAATTGCCTTATCAAACTCAAGGATACTTTACTGTCTGGCTCTTCCTAAAGGATACCTTTTGGACAGCAAACTTCTACAACTGTCAGAGCCCATAAAGAATGTTGCAAAATAATCATGCTCCCTCATTTGTTTTACAAACAGACTGATAACGCATTCCGCATCTTCCAGTAGTCCTCTCCCAGACTTAAGCCACTCCTTCTTCCACCCTCTGAGATCCATTTTTATTTATTGCTATCTTCTCCAGTCCATGCAGTTCCTAACTCCATGTTAGATGGACACCACTAGGCAGCTAGTGAGATGTGCAGAGATCTCTCAGTTCCTTATTTCTTTTGCTAGCACCACATTAGTGAGGAGCAGTAGCTGCTGAAAATGCTATGTACAGGCATTGGATTCATGACTGGAACAAAGACAGTGCAAAAGCAAATTCAGCAAACTTAGTAGATCAGTTCTCACAAGCCTCTACTTACAATGTATAAATAAAGGATTTCCAGCTTACAACGTGGCCAAATTTGGACTGAATTATGACAGAGGAAAATGCATAACCCTCATTTATATTCAGAATAGTCTTTAAAACAATTCTTTTAGGGATAGCATATACAAACCAATGCCAGCTTCTCATCCACATAAACAACTGGGTCTTATCAGAAATCACTGAGAGGGAAAGTTCCTGTGAAGAAACCAATTAAACCTAAAGCAGCATGGAAAATTTCTCCACTTGAATGGTTATAATTTGGTCAAGCTATAAGCAACTGGAATCAGATCTTAACATGGAAAGCATCATTTAACCCTAAACAGAGACACTGTTAACAGGTCTGGCCATAAACAACAAAGACCTAAATATCTTCCACATGTAACACAGCAAGAAGTATTTGTCTTCAAGAACATGTTATCAGCACCATACATGCTATTACCCAGCTGTGACCTCAACACACTGCAGAGAAACTCTAAAGGAAATTAGAATGACGATAAAGCCTTGGGGCTGCTTTCCTCGGGAAGGACACAGGCAATTTACAGAGCTCTCCTCAGCAGGGCTATGGGCAGTCTGGTCAGAACCTTGGACAGCAGTGGAGAAACTTCACAGCTGCCTATCTCAGCCCCGCACAGCCCCCTCCTTTGGACACCAAAGAGGCATACATCTCACAAGGAAGCCTCGGAATCATAGAATCCCAGGTTGGAAGGTACCCCAAAGATCATATAGTCCTACCTTTCCAGGCAAAGCATGACCTAGACTAGATGTCCCAGCACCCTGTCCAGCTGAATCTTAAAAGTGTCCAGCACTAGGGAGTCCACCACTTCCCTGGTAATATTACTCTCATAGAGAATTTTTCTCATTGTTAAAAATTTTCCTCTTGTGCCCAGTTGGAATCTCCCCAGGAGGAACTTGTGACCATTACCCCTTGCCTTTTCCATATGACACCTTGTAAAAAGGGAGTCTCCCTCTTCTCTTTGGTCACACAGAATCATAGAAACTGCATATGATCATAGAAGTCTACTTAAGAGTATCATAAGAAAACAGTGAATTCACTGTCAACGTAATCCAATTATATACATACCAAAAGTTAAAGTAATTTTGCGTGCAGCCACACATTTTTAGTGCTTTTTATCTGCAAATAAATTAGTGGTTTTTTGGGATTCTTGTTATGTAAACACTCACACTAACCTCAAAATACAATGCCAACTGCTATTTAAAGGTTGTGACAAAGGCATTAACTGCCTCTGATTTTATTTTTTTGTTGGTTGTGCTTAAAAAACGTATTTTACAAGTGCTTTAGGCAAAACATAAATTATTAGAAGCAGTGAAAGTTCAGAGCTTTGCAAACAATTAAGCTTATTTCTCACAATTTGCAAGAAAGCTCTTTAAAAATCTATCTACTTATGATAAAACCCCAAATCTATTCCCTTTTTTATATAAAAAAGACCTTAAAAAATAAAAGAAAAAAAAAAGATTTGATCACTATTGTTTGAAAGCACTCGAAAGCAATAAGATGGTCACAAGACTTGATCTGACTGTTCTGCCCCTTTACAAACTCAATAAAGCTTGCTTTTTATGACTGATTGCTGTGCTGTATTAATCCCCCAGCATATAAAACAAGCCTATTGGGGACTGGGACTCCACTGGGGGAGGACAGGGAAGCTGTTGTGTTCTCAGAATTAATCCATCTAGGAAAATCAAAAGCCAGCCACTCACAATACAGTAATCAGCATGTTCTCCACTGTGAAAGCCCTACATTTCCCATTTAGAAAACACAACTATTACTCCATTATCTACCAAAACACACAAAACCCTTTTATTTATCTGTGTTTGTTATCATTTGGCTTATATTTATGGGTTTGTGTGTATTCCATTGGGGGGTATACAACCGTCAAGTTAAAAAAAAGCCAAACCCTGTCTTTTCCCAACTGCTTAAAAGGAAAAAAGGACTCCTACTGCTTCTTCCACAACTGAAGTTCCTTCTGGATTTGCTTTGTGACCAGGATTTTAACTCTTTATTACCCTAAATAAAATGAAATTCTTTAAATTTTTTCCTTACACAGGAAGTTAATTTTCTCTTCAGAATAATTATGTGGGGTTTTTTTCCTCATGTTGTTAATTGTGTAATATGAATTTGCAAAGTAGTAGTGCTAAAATAAAAATTATTGAAGGTTTGTAATTACTCACTTGAAAATTACTCCACTTTACTTCTAGGTGCTATTATAGTTGATGCTCCATCAGCAAAAAGTTTAATTCTTTCCTTTCAAAGTTGAACAACGAAGCCCCCTGAATATTTTTTTTAAAGAGCAAAGGGTTTTTTGGTTTCTTTTTTGTTTTTTTTTTTTGTTTGTTTGTTTTTTTGCCATATGGGTGCCATAAGTATGATTTTTCCATTATGTTATGGAGAAAAAGATTAAATAACCCAAACAAAACCAGCTGTAACTCTAATGTGACATAGTAGTTAAACTGCTAAATGAATTCTGGCCTAAACACAAAAACTAAGGCTTATGGAAATCACTGAGAAACCATAAAGTGATAGACCATGTGCTCAAGAAGAACCAAACCCATATATACTTTTTCATTCAGGTAGCAAAAAGCACCTATCTGTATAAGAAATTATTTTTTAAACCAGCACTTGAAACACAAGATTTTAACATCCACTGAAATGTTCTGTCAATTTATTTTTCAAAAAGCAAATAAAGCACTTTGTTTTAGCAAAGAATAAATACAAATATAAGCAACCAACGCTCTTCTTCCATTTGTTTTTAAAGTAACAAGTCACTAAAAGCAACAAAAGTTACAGTTTTCGTTCCTTTTGCCAATATCCCTTTACATACATCTTTTTCTTAATAAAGGTCTAAAGACAGCAGTTTCATATCACTGCCTTTAAAACCAGCAGGTTACTAAAATCCCACTAGGTCAATTCCATAGTCCCACCTGGTCAGAACAGTAGACGCTTATGGTTAACTTGAAAAGATCTTAGTAGTTTGGCTACACTAACTATCCATTTTAAGTATTACCATGTATTTCTCATAGTTAAAAGCACCATGTGTTTTTTTGCCATTTTCAGATGAAAAAATGCACTGGAGGAGCAAAGGCTGATGCACATAGCTTAACGTCTGTTACATCTACATGTAGTTTTAGGACATAAACTTGCCCTTCCATTTAAAAATAGGATCAAAAGATGACAACAACATGAACAATTTAATTTTTCTGGGACCTTCCCGTTAGACACAACTGAAGATAAACAAATGACACACTGATACACAAGTGCTTGTGATATTAAGCTGTAATTCTTGTTTTGCTTATGCATGCAGGATTACACTTCTTGGGTACCATGGCAAAGCTATGGCACACAGAGAGTTAACCATGCCCCCCCCCCCCCCCCCCCCCCTTTCTTCACCCCCCTTCTCTCCCCATCTCATTCATGCCACATTCCACAGTGGCAGGGTCCTACAACAATATAGGAGGGTACCCAAAATGAAGAGGCAGGGCCTTCCATTCTTCTGCCTCTCTTGAATTAATTAACTGGAAATGAGTTTTGTCAATGTTTTGGAAAGGCAGAGGGGTGAAAAGAAACTGCTAGAATTAATCACAGTGAGAAACTACCTCTTCAGCAGTCTGCCAGAGTTCAGAAAACCCATGAGAAGTGCAATATAAAAGGAAAGTGGGCTGACTTACCATCCAAAGGAACAAATAAAATTCAAACAAACACCCAAGTCTCCAAAACAGAGACATGCCCCAGTGCAAAGGAATGTAGCATCTGTTGCCACAACAGCTTCAGCTTTGTTTTTAATATACTTGTCATGAAGACTGAAAGGTAACAAGGTAGAAAAGACAATTTACTAATAATTTAAGTACACAGAAGACATGTTATCTTTAATTCACTAACTATTTAAGTACATCCAATGTTAAATCAAACCTTAAGCACCATGACTGAGAACAAGTAACTTTCATTGTTTAGCCCTGACTCAGCACAGATCTTTTACATGGAGAAGGCAGACTGCAAAGCACTTATTCCTTTGTTGAGTTTTTAATGATAGTTATCTTCAGATTCAGCAATGGAAATTTTAACAACTCACTACTGTACACATGAGATCTTTCTATTAATGGAAAAAGAAAGTAATGAAATTTCAACCATCTGAAAAGAAAGATCTTTTTCCACAGGTTAATTTATCTAGGTATTCAGAAAATGTGTAGGTGTCCTTTTGTTTACAACAGAGAGGCAGAAGTACCATTTGGCAGCTTTTCTGAGTATGAATGCAACAGTTCCAGCAGACTGGAACTAAACCTGAAGAAATCTTGATTGCCTGAGCAAGGAAACGTATTTTTAAACAGAAATCTACTTTTAATGATTTGACTGTTCTTAATTTTTTTGTTCATGAAGGCTTCTTCCTGACAGATCTCAGAATTAACTTGTCATCTCGTTTCTCTACCTCTAAGCCCATACTCTCAAGGGCAGAATTGTCTGCCAGCCCCTTCTCCTCCATCTGCGCAATAAGCTCTTGGTTTCTCTCATTCTGCTCAGTGAGATTTCGGATAGCGTATACTGCCCATGGGTTCACAACTGTTGGACAAAGTTAAGGATCATTTACTTAAAAATGAAACAATGCTTATTTTAATTTATTACTGCGTTCTCCCACCCTCCCCCATCCCTCAAACCCAGAAAAACAGCAGAAAACAAGGGTCTGAAAAAGGCATTTACAAGCAGTGACTCTGGACCTGCAAATACTTGCATATGAGGTAATTTAAGTCTAAATGAGGTATGTCCATTAACTTCAGGCAATTTTACTAAGTTTCATCTTGAATTAAAGTAGAAACAAAACACAAATGCAGGAATTAAAAGGACATAATATTTTAAGCCAAAATTACAGTTAATTGAAATGTTCCAATGATCTTCCTAGTGAGATTAAAAAAAATAAAGTCACTGTTTTTAGGATCTGAACACTTCAACACTATACTTCCAAGGACTGGCAAACAAAATGAGCTGTAAATCAGGTACAAGAAAGACAACTATTATTTCCCTGTAAAAGCTAAAGAAATGTAGAAAAAGAGAAACACCTCTTTGCACAGGGTAAAAACTGAAAATGGCACAAATAATGTGGGTGACACTTAAAAATATTTAACTTCTAATGATATCTAAACTTTCTTTGTGCCTGGGTGCTTTTACAAACTCGCCAACAGAAGAGACACTAAGATCACCAGCAGGTAGCTCTTGCTCATGTTTAAATGGGCACAAGCTGCAACTCATTCACCTTCTACGGTGGTCCCTTGAGGCCAGGATTGAAGCACATGTCAGGGCCATAGACAAAGGATTTAAATTCCCAGGATTATCAGTCAGGCATCTTCCAAGTGAACTACTGTGTTCATTTTATGAAGTGTCAGGGATGTTAGTCCCAATTCCACAGCTGAAAAGCTATGTTACGATATAATCTTTCCCAAGTTACCCATATGGGAGGCAAGCCATTCTGAATCACACAAAAGTGATTTGCCTGCAGGGCACCAATTATTTACTACATGTAGCTTCACATCCAGTAGAAGAATATGCATAATTTACTCATCTCCTTGACATCTTTGGGGTTGGACAGTGTCTAAGCACAGAGATAAGACAGTCTTCTTACTGGCATTTGCCAGGGGGTGACTGGAGGGGAAAAATCCTGGGTTGTGGAAGACGGGAACTTCAGTGAAAACAGTAAAATACAGGAACTGGACTCTCTTACACAATCTATCTTGACAGCATTTGGGCAATTTAGTACCAATGCATGCACATTCTTACAGTAGCTGTTTTGCCATTTTCTGTGTGCACCTTGCACTGACAGCTGTGTCTATCTTACTGCTACCTCCAACTACCCCTTATGCTTATACACTTTCAGCAGAGGCAGTCTTCCATGCTGGGTTGTGGGATGCACGAGGCGATGTAGGTGAGCAACAGCAAATAGCAAAAGCAGCTTTCTTAATGTAAGACCAGATCCTGCCTTCACAAGCTTATATTTTAAGAGAGGGGAATCAGTAAACTGAGTGCACAGGAGACAAAAAAAACTATTACAAAAACGCATACCTAAGCACAGTGCTGCTTAGGTGTCGAAAGAGAATAGAGAAGAGACTGAAATGAAAAGCACAGAAGGAATCCTCAACAGAGAGAGCAGTTTAGATGAAGAGTAGCTTGGACAAACTTCACAGGAAACATACATGGTTAAGGAGCAACCCTGCATTGGCACAAATCACTGAAACAGCCCCCTGCCTTTTAACAACAGTTTATTTTTATTTTCACATTCTAGCAGCCCAGAATGGAAAATAAAAAATTGGCAAAGCAGTAACAACTATAGGGCTGGGTTTTTTTGACAGTTCTTCAGACTTTGACAGGAAACATGCTGCACACCTCCTCCATTTATGTTAAATAAACCAAGGATTTCCACTGAAGATTATATTTGAGTACATAAAACAACAATAAAATACCAAAGAAATAAGACTGCTTATGAGCAGGATCTCACTCAGCAGCTCCAATGGTGAGAATAAATGTCAGAATAGGGAAATACACAAGCTGATGAATGCAGAGGAACAAAGCTGATACCTAAACAGGTCTTTCTGAGGTCTGATTTAAGGCATTTCACAAGTGCCAAAAAGTAACATGAAGTTCTCCCAGGGGACTGTGAGAAACATGCTACCACCCTCCCTGGCTCTGCTCCTGCAATGAGGCGCAGACTTCTCTTGTTCTGTTCCTAAAATACAGCTCTGCATAAAATACAGCACTTGCATAAAAGAAAACCTCCTAAAAAAAGTAATTTTCAAAGAGTGACAGTTCTCAATCACGCAAAGTGCCACACAGACAAAAAAAAAGTACTCAAAAGTATTTTTTGTGTGTATTAGCCTTGGGAATAATCCTGTTACCATCATCTTTATGTCCTTCAATACAAAACCACTGCTAAACCCCACAGCAAATGATGTTTTCCTATTATCATATCCATTCATGCTTACATAATATCTAAGACATCCCCATTATCTTATGAACTCTATCATCATTATGGCATTTATCATTACTGACTACTGTAGCTGAAGCCACAAAATGGTTTCAATAACATTTTCACTCATTCAAAAACTCTATTCTGCGTAGGTTTTCCATTGTAAATTCAGTCATGAATATGCATGATTTCCCTTGTTCGCATGCTGTGTGAGGCTAAGACCTTTGGATGGCTGTGTGCAGACCTAGACAGACTTAAGTGTCAGCAGAGATTAAAGCTAGTCCCCAGCTAATATTCACATTACCCTCTTGCTCCTCTCCAAAGATAGAGACACAGAGAGAAAATTAAAAATATTCTCGAGTCTCTAATCCTACCAACACTTTAAGCACTTTATTGTATGCTCAGCTTTAGAAAGAGAGCTTCTAAAGTTTCCATAGTTACTACAAATAAGAGCATGAGCCTGTTTGTTGTGAAACTGCATAAAAGAAATGCAGCAAGCACAGTAGATCTGATTGCATAGACTTGTCTAGATGTTTCCAACAGGACGTACTACACTCTCAAATTAATTAGTATTATAGACAAGTAAAGACTACAATCTTTCTGTCACGGTGCAGAGGGCATAAAAAAGAAAGAAAAAAATTCATTTTATTTTGCAGGATCTTCATTACTACACTACCTGTGTTTAGGGAATGAAAACAAACACTTGGACATGTTTATAGCAACTCTTTTTCAAAATACTTCAGTACTGTATGCTACGGGATTCCTACGCTACTTTGACTTATACAAACAATAAGAAAACTGAATCGACTTGCCCTGTGTTCCACATTGATGTAAGATGTACATACAGTGATTTAAAATTTATCATCTAAACTCTTGTGGGTTGTAACTTTAATCATCGGGGAGTGGGGGGCAGGAGAGGAATACAGGGAGAAAGGAAGAGAGGCAGAGAAAATGTGCTACCAATCTGCCCTAAAGGATGAAATATTTTACTGGCACCTACATAAGCCATGAAAATCTATGCCACTAAATCCTGTGGAAATTCTGCCACTGACTGTGAAGGGAACTTTTAACAATTCTCTCATTTTTCTTCATATGGATTCTGCTACAAGAGGTTGCTAGACTTAGTACTTGCAATAGCACATTGACTGTTCTGTAAGTTTAGTGGTGTGTGAAAATACAACCGCATACTGTCAGGAGTCGCTAACCAATATCCTATTGAGATGCATTACTGGAGAGGAGGACTTACAAACCATTTTCCAAAGAGAGTATTCCAGCTTTTTATTCTCATATTTGGAGGTCCAATTTGGACTAAATGTTATTGTCAAGTCTACTGCAGCCATCAGGTCCCTTATGAATTATTCTATAAAACAATTTGGATTCTATGGATGAAAGGTAGATATGCAGCAATGCATAAGTAACCTGGAAAGTACGTTGCTTAAAAAAAGCAAGTAGTTCAGTTTTAAATGCTAGATATTATCATTAATATAGGATACTGAAGAGTGGTGACAAGCAGAATGAAATACATCTGTTTTCTTTAGTCCCCTTAATGGTTATTAATACTAAAGAATTTCTAAATATAACATCTTTGGTGGAGAGTTTGATTCCTTACATAACGTAGATAATTATTTTCTTTTTAGTTAGGCCACTTCCTGCATTACAGTTAATTTTCAATAATTAAATGATTACTTAGGAAACCTTCTTCCTTAAAATCATTTGGCCTAATGAGAAAAAGAGGATATTCTTTGCCCAATTTCACTACCTCATTTAAATCAGATTTTTGACTATTTAAATTTTAAGCACATTGTAACCAAATATAGGAAGAGGTACAAAATCTTATAAAGATGGACAACCCACAAGTGTTGGAACCCTAGTCAAATGGGCTATTTATGCAACAGTGAAAGCCATCCAGCTTCTCCCAGGGCTTTTCTGGAACAGGTCTACAGGGCTAAAAACCAGAGATGACGAAAATACTATTCTTGTTAATTATATTTCTTCCTGGTTTCCAACAAGTAGTCCAATTATCACTAAAACTTCTGCAGACAGGAATGAAATACTAAAGTGACACATTAGAAGAATCACTTCCACTTACAGACCTGACTGGACCACACTGAAAAGACAGAAAGCATTTCCCCTTCAATTCTTTCAGTCTTTTCAAGTACTTTTGTTTCACAGCAACTTGAAGATAATTCTTCTCACCATTAAAAGAGGTCTCTAGACAGCTACCAAAACTGTTAATCACAATTTTGGTCAGCGTGCTCTGACTGACTACACGTATTAAGACAGTCAGGAGCTTTGTCCCTCTGAGTCAGCCAAATTGCTAACAAAGTTACAAGTTTCTTCCTGTTGGAGCTCTTAGTAGTTTTATGAAGTCCGAGAAACTGTATAAAATGATAGAAATTCCTTACAACTTCTTTACTTTTTTTTACGTAACATTTACTTATGCCTAAGACATTACCCCAAAAAAGTAATCACAGAAAATGTAAAGAACTAAAGGTTTTATCTTAATTTATTTATGTAAAGAAGTCAATTCATATTTTTACAATTAATACTTTGGACTCTATTTATACCTGACATTAAATTTTAGCATGAGAAAACCTCAGGAATTCAGTGTATAGAAACTTACAAGACTCTGCCTGGAAGGTAGAATAAAAAGGTCTAAAATATTTCAGTTGCCTTTATTTTTATTTATTCCATAGCAGTTAGTATCACTTACAATTGCAGTCACCTCATTCTGGATTTTAAAGCTAGAAACAGGCAGGGCTGTATCACCCAGGGATGTCTTCAGATTGACCTGGCTCTTGCAGAGCATACAGAGCACAACTCATCTAACCTAGAAGCCTCCCAGGTGGAGAGGAATCACTGGATGCTAGAGGAGGCTTTTATTACTGATCACACTTTCTAGGGAAAAGATTTGTAACACTGGGGAACCCAAAGCAGAGGTTGATGTCTACTACAGGTAACTCTCACCTGGTCCAAGGGATCAGGAGGGTTGGACTATCCACCGCCAAACAAGCTTCTATCTTTACCACTACGTGGCAGCAAAGTTTCACTGGACATGCATGAAATCAGATGCCTGCAGCCAGACCTTTCCGACTCCTCTAGGACAAGAAGGCCAGGGTGTGCTGTTGATGCTTAGTGCAAGCACTCCCCATAAAATCTGCTTCAGGAAAATATTTTGGTAAAGAGAGAAAGCCGATCCTGCAAAACCTGAACTGGGGTTTGCAGCTCGAATTCCACTCTGTAGAAGAACATTGATTTGCTAGAGAAAGATCTCAGAAGACACCATCTCAGAATAGACAAATGGGCAAAACTACTCAGTTTAAAGTGTTCAAATTAGTTTCAGTACTAAGGCAATATTCTCCTTAATTCACGGCCAACATAAATTAGGAAACATTCATAGCAGAAAATAACTGCACACTAATGTTCTGTGGTTCCCCCCCCCCCAAACCTTCACTAACCTCCCATACCAGCAGCTATCTCTTCTGCTGGCAGACAAACACCATCTTTCCAACTACCTGTACTTGTACCAGTCTCGGAACATCCTATCCATCACCTGTCAAGATGAATCCATTTCTTAAAGTGTGCCATTTGGGATACAGGTTTTCTTAAAATGGGAGTGGTATCTTCTCTATAATCAACAGACAGGCATATCATAACACGTGCAACTTTCGGTGAAAATTCACTCACTTAAGGATCAACGGCCAACAAATACACTTCAAGACCAGGATAGATGATTAAAGCTCTTTTGTCCCACACTTCTGCACAGAACACAGATGACACTGGTCAGTCACTTTTGAAATCAAGCCTGTCAATTTTGTTTCATGTACAAGATAGTTCCATGCCTTTTTCAGAAAGATGTACTATGGTGACTGGGAGATTATACTGTGTCCCTAAATAAATTGTTCCACTGGGCAAATATCTCATTTATTACAGCCTGTGATCTATTTCTGGTTTAGATTTACGTAGAATTGTTTCCAAACACTAATTTTCATTATAGAAAAAAAACCAACCCAAAATCAAACAAAACCCCAACATTTACAGATCATAATCAAGGCACTCAGTAAGCATCTTTTGCATGAACTAAAGAGAAACTGAGGGAGATACTCCAAGCTTTGCATAATTCTTGTACCTATTCCCTCCATTTGTATTTTTCAGCATCCCTTTTGAAGCATAGGCACCAGAGCTATGCAACACGTTCTGCCAAAATTTGCTCTATGGCTGATTACAGATGTAACACAGTTGCAAACACCTTCCGGCTATTAGGAATTCAGAAAAAATGAAAAAAAAAAAAACCCAAAAAAAAACCAAACCAAAAAAAGCTCGCAATATTCAGTTGCCCTATCACTCCTAGCTGTATTCCCACAAGCAGAATCCAAACTCTCCATGTTACTCAGAACACAGTTTCAGCACTGTCCAATTCTGACACCCAGAGTCGAATTATAAGGCCCATTCATTCATGAGGCATGATTGCTTTTAACTACATACTTCCGTGATATCCAGCTAAATGGTACCCAATGTTCATTCAAGCGCTGTTTACCACTTCAGATTTTGGGTTATAAGACACTTTTTTACCTAGAGCAAAGTAGGGATTTTATTCCTCAGATTACTCGTATTTCCAGGAAAACAGAACACATAGGACAACACAGAACAGTATTTTATACCCAGACTGCTATTACTCTTTAATGCCTACCAACTAAACAACATTTAAGCCATATTCTATGTGCCTCCTTTCATGCTCTGTGGGACTTAAAAGCACAGTGCCAACACACCTTAGTATTAAACACAAAATTTTGGTCAAGTACTCCAGAGATGCAAAAGCCATAGTACATGTTTAGCTATGCCAGGCTATTTTTAATAGGTCTCTTGTGCCAAAACTTACAAAACTCAACAACAACAACAAAAAAATTAAGCCATAACCTCTAGTTTGTTTTACTTTTTCCTATACTCAGACTTGCAATACTAGCTTAAAACCATGAATGTGACACATTCATTTTTGCTGCTTAGGCTGCCAATTTGTTTTCTAAATTACGACTTTTTCAATAGAAACCCATAATTTATGAGTAACTATAAGTCATCTGGTTTTTAAAAGAAAGGATCACACTCTTGATCAATCTTAAGCTAATACTCCACAGTTATTATATTCTATTCTTACAGTTCCTTCTATTACACTAATTCCACTTCAACTATTCATAACAACTAAATCTGTTAGTTATCTAAAAGAGGTACCAGCGAGTTAGCAGGTTGTTACATCAAAAAAGAAAAAGCTTCAACTGCTGTTACCTGTTAAAAATGCCTCAGCTTATCTTCTTTTCCCATTTACAGAAAAAAAATGCAAAATTCCATTAAGTTGAAACTTGTGTATCAAACTATTATTAAAACCTACCACAAACATTGAGATATAATGCACTAAAGCATAGGGGGATGGAAATGTGTTCACAAACTGATTAAATATCAGGCAGACAGTAGTAATTTTAAATTTCCTTGGACATGTAAAGAAAAAATCTCCACCTACATGCAGGAATATATTAATGTGCATTTATATGGATACACACAGACATCAAGAGCTTTTCTAAAATTCATTAAAATGGAAATTACAGAAGTAAAAAAAAAAAACTTTCAAAAATTTGACACTAAACTCAAAAACCCAGCCTAGTTAATACCTGAGATGTAGTCAAGCTAATTATAATTTATCTCACTAAGGTAGATGACAAGATAAGCTGACTCACAATTTGGACAGAAGCTTTTTTACTATGTGTAATCTCTAGAGATAAGTCTATTGTACAGATTCAACAAGGATCTCTATATGAGCTTATCTTTCAACATTGTATTGAATATTTTATTGATTCAGGGTCTCTGATTAACTTATGTATTAACTCCCACTCCTGCTCCTTTTGGTAATTTCAAATGTCACATTATGACAAACAATCAAAACAATAAACAAAACTCCAGTTCCAGTGTCACAGACACCAGATGATGTCCACTGCATCCAAAAATAACAATGGTTAAATAAATGAGTGTTCTGAAAGATGAAACTAAATCACAACCAACTAAGGTTTTTCTCCCATGTTTTGCAAAAAAAGCCATTAGCCAAATTTCCTGCTAAAATTTCAGGAAATGGTTGTATCTCCTTGAAGAACTCTCAGAACACCAAGAGGCAAGAACAAATCAAGAAGTTCAATGGAATGGACTGCAAACATATCCTTTGTGAGGAAGGAAAGGTTAGATTTTGGAAACAATTTCAGAAAGAGAAAGAAGGAAGTCTAAACTGGAGAAGTGAGGGAAAATGTTTTAAGGATCAGGAAGGAGCTGCAGAGGACAATGCATTCACCAGCTGATGTTACAAATTGGTTTAATAACAGTGACCGAAAATATGGCAATAGAATAATGTCAGAATAAAGGTATTATGTTTGCCGTATGACATCTGAATATTCTTTAGAGGCATGAAAGAAACAATGTCAAGCAGACAGACTGAAATACAATAAGGCAGTCATAGAAGGCATTCCATTCTCAACAATACTTTTGAACCACTTCTAGCTTTATTTAAAAAAAATAAAATAAGTCTTTGGGTCTCAAATTTCTGGTTCTCCGTCTCAGCCCAGAGGGGGATTTTTCAAAAGAGTCTACAGAAAAATCAAGCAAGCTGTTTGAGCTATAAAAGCAGTGAAAGATTATCTATATATTTTTTGTTGTTGTTGTTGCTGCTACTGGTAACTAAAGATCCATTTTCTTTCAAGAATTCAAGCCTGTCGTGGATTTAAATCCAACAAGAGCATCAGGCAGAGGACAAATATGACAATATTTGGTTTAGAAACAGAGTTATTAACTTTAATTCCTCACTTTCACATGCCTGAGTTGGTACCTACAGAGATTACTCTTCTCAAGGGATTAGAAATATTGTAATATAACATTCGAAAAAACCTTCTTGCATTCTGTATAGCTCTGTTAAACTACCTCCAGCTCGAAGAGGAACCCTGTACACTACACATTTCTTTACGATGGTAGCTGTCAGTTACTGGAGCTGGATAGAAGGGAGGTACTGAAGGAACAGACTTCAAATTTACATCTCTGCAAATCTCCTTTAACTTCCCCTTGTGCCGAACTCTGAATCTCAGAGTTTCAATCATCCTTCAGATGCACTAAATACATTGCATCCTGAAATTATGGAATCAGCAACCTGAAATATAACATCAGGAATTATAAATTTGTTAAATGTCCAAACACAAAATTTAATCTGCGGTCATTTCTGGAAAAAAATGGGCAGCGCTTTTATTTCTCAGAGCATCTTTTCCTGTCCTACATACTACATTCTTTCTGTGGTCTTCAGTCTTTTTCATATTAGGAGAATGTTGTGTTTGACAAGAGAAAATTTGACCTTGGGGAACAGTGTGGATAAGTTATACAGCTAGTAGATGTAGAACATCTCACAAGAAAACGTCACATTTTTGTTTTCATTTTAAAGTAAACATTTCTTGCAATAAACATTTCAGAAGTGCAGTCTTTGAGTCAGAATTTAGACCTACCAAATATTGTGCTTAAGGTGGTTGGGTTTTTTTATTTGGTTCTTCACCTTTAACCAAATTCTGATCCAAAGTGTGCAACGCACAGAAAAGAAAAACAACAGGTTAAGACACACAAGTTGTATTATCCCAACTCTTCAGACATGAAGCCAGTGTCAAGAATGATTTAAAGCAAGATTAGGTTAAACAAACGCCTCCTGTATCCTTTTCAACAGGGTGCATGCACCTAGATCCTCCCCCTTCAAATAACCTCATTCAGGACACTTTCTTCAATACTGCACAGAAAAATTCTACTTAGAATGGAATCCAGACTATAACACTTCTGTAACAACAGTACTGGTTACTCGCAATGCTTATTTCAAGACTGTAAAAATGCCCTGATACATAGTGACAGAAATAAGCACTCATTGGCAGATGACCGTCCCAAATAAAACCGAAAGTAGGGTTTGGGAACAGGGTCTTTCCCCTTTCACCATGACAAATAAGAAAAAGGTTGAAGCCTCTTAGGAATCACTTAGGAAATGGGTCCACTACTGCAGCCAAAAGAAAACCAAACAACCACCCTTATCATACAACATTAAGGGATTCCCCTAAGAACTACACAGACCCCTAGGCTCCATTAGCATCTAGCAAAATACAGCTATGAAGAATTCACAGTAACTTCCCGCAACAGGGTAGGATTTGGTCCACTGAATAAGGTGAAAGAAATAAGCCCCTCTCAGCCTGTTCTTGCTCAATGAATGAACATTTGTACCAGTTCCAGCTTCTAGTCTGACCAGCTCATCTGAGTATTATTGTAAGACACAGAGACAGAGCTAAGGTTTGTGCTTATTCCACAAACCAGAAAGCCTCCACTCTGTCTTTAAAGAAGAATTCGCAGCACATAGGAGTTGAATTAGTCTGAAATGGAAAATGGCAATACAGAGATTCCTTCTTGCTGGACCTTTTTTTTTTTCATCCTAGTTCCATCTATGGTGGCTGGCTTCCACTCAGCTGATATTTTCTGCTGTCTTTGGCACTATGAACCTAAAAGTTCAGGTCAGGAAATTTCTGCTCTTTACCAGAGCTAAGTCCCACCCTTTCACTGCTGACCTCCACCACTGCGGGGTCACTAAAACCTTACCATCTACCTTTTTTGTTAAAGTCATAGTGACACAGTCAGTATTGGTTTACAGAAAATAAGATTCTAATAGTGCTTTGTCTCAGGATAGGGGTTGCAGCAGCAGCAACCTGCAATAATGCAAAACTGAAGCCCTGTAGCAAAGAATACACTTCCATTTAGCCCACTTCAAACTTAATTGTGCAACAAAGCAATTGTCAATGCGATGAGGAAAAGAGTAATTTCTTCCAAGTAGGCAGGACTTGACTTGGCATGAGGAAGTCATGATTGTTTTCATCAGTAGACTAGGTCCTTCGCACTGAACATATCCATGGAAATAACATGATTTTATGTATGCTTATGAAAATACAAAACCAAATGCATAGCCTCCAATTACTAAATGCATTGGCAGTGCCTAAATCGAGCTTCCCAAAGAAAGGCAACTGTTACTGATGTAACATTATGCTGTATTTTCTTGCTAACATACATGAGATGATAGCCACATTTATGTGAAAATGCTCAACTGTATGATGGTTTACTCTAAAAAGTCATCTTACACTCCTAGTTTTGCTTTCTACTGGCTTCTATTCAGCTTTTTTACAGCATGTGGCTTGTTTTAGATTGCACTCTATAACTAGGAAATAAAATGTGTGTCAGCTCCCCTAAAAGTCTTAGTGGGCATCTCACAAAAACAAACTGCCATTGTTGTAGACCGTAGTAACTTGATTTCTTCTAGCTTTAGCCAGAAGTTTCATGAACCACAATTATACTTCCTGCTGCCATGCAGTCAAAAGTATTTTTGATCTACCTCTCAGATGACCTTCAGACTGAATATAAGAAGCAGCTTAGGAAAGGAGTATCTGAAAATGAATTTATGTTTTCTACATTTTGTATGGATATCCGCAGCAACCACAGGTTTTCCTTTCATAAATACTTAAAATTCTTCCTCCTAAAACATAGCCAGCTGCGTGTTTACTCATATATGTAAGAACATATATATGTGTGTGTACACACACACATACACACCCTACAGCAGGATATTTTTTCTTCACATATGACTGCACTTTTGGCTAACAGAAAAACATGCCTGATTAGGGGTTAATACAACATGGACACTTATATAAGGTCATTCCAATTAAATTCAGTTGTTCACAAAATCAATTTATCAATAGACCTACTGTAAGAATCTCAAAAGGATAAGATTAGCAAAAAACCTGAAAAAAACAAGAATATTCCACTTCCAAAACTACATTTTACTTCTGATTTCCAAGTTTTACCACTAATTAACAGCTATTCCCTTGCAGTACTTCAGAGAATATGTTTTTTCTTAAAAGAGTAACAAACATTTTGAAGGACAACCATTACATTAAAAAAAAAAGGCACACCTTTGTATTACTCATGAGCATAAATGTTAACAAGTAGTGAAAACCCAGACAACTTAAGGTAAACTGAAAAGTCTTCCATAATGAACAGGTTAGTTTATTTGAAGTCTTTCGTAAGCACCTTTTTTTGTTTGACTGAGGTCAACAGCCTTTTTATTAGAATGGGCTGGTCTTCCTTATGTTTGCCTTAAACAAGTGGAATCTGTGAAAGATCACAAATGAAGCTGGAAGGAGCAGTAAGAGCTTAGGTTGAGGTAAAAGACAAGAACAAAAAGAAGGGCTCTTGTCTGATGCTAGAGCCTGTAAGAGATGAAGACAACTGTGGGTTATAGAGCAAATAGAACATATTTTAATTTAGAACATCTTTTCAGTCCAAATAACCTGAAAAGCAGGATCTGGAGTAAATTTTTTACTGGTATTACCCAGATAGGCATCTCCAATCCACTCTCTTCAGATGCAGCAGGTTAAGTTATTAGTTTCTAAATGCAGGTTATGCAAGTAAAGCACAACACTCCAATCTTTTCAGAAGCAGAACAAGAAACTGAATTTTCAAACCCTAAAATTTATCTCATGAAAGAACCTCTCCTCTATCTAACAGCAAACAAGTCCACTTGTGTTTTGAAACACCCTTTTTTCTTTTGAATACAGAAGCACAGTTATGATTAGGATACAGCCAATACAAAATGGAAAGATTTAAAGGGCATAGAAAAATTTAAAGCGACATTCAACCTTCTCTGAAGTTTAACTCTTCATACCCCAGGGTCTGTAATGAACTGCATCTCCCTGGTCTCACTCTGCTTGCCTCTTCCTCTGTGCTAAAAGCCTAATAGCTAACTGTTGAAAATCTGGCACCTTTCAGCATTTCTCCATTGAATTTACTTGGAACAATGCAAAGTTATAGTAGCTGACAATATAAAATACAAATTCAAATAATTGCAAGAGGCACAGCAAATTTATTCTTAAGTGTCCATAATCACCTTCACATCTGTTACTAACGAGGGTGGGTTTTACTCATGAAATATCCTGAAGGAAAAAATACTATTTGTTAGCATGAATGTAAAAGATACAAGTCTGTCTGAGATGCAATTAGACAAGGTAACAGTTCTCCTAAATTGGGCACTGAAAGATGAATCCAAACTGAGAAAGTTAAAGCAATTCAAACATGTCAGTTAAACTTCACCTAGCTATCTCGTAAGCTATAAACCTTGTAATATTTCTATGCACATTACAGAACTGTTCAGGATCTCAAAGGATGCAATTTTAAGGTAATGACAGGTTTACAAAGGAGTTTATTTTAGGATAAGAGCAGACCCATTTCCTCTTTCAATATGCTTACATACGCTACAAATAAAAAAGATTTATCAAAGGATTTCTCCTTTCAAAGGTAATAAAGAGCTTTTTTAACATCTAAGATGGCAACCCAGTTTCAGCTGATGAATTGCATACTTTAGGGAAATTGTTTGGGTTTCTTTTACTGTCCAGAAAAAAAAAAAATCCCATCATTTTTCCACATAGTTAGATATTTCTTTGGAAAATCCTGTATTGTAATTTGGAAGCAAAAAATTAATTACTAAAATGAAGAAAATCAGCATATTGTCTCTAGTAGAAAACATAATGACAGCTGTGGAGCTTGAGTGCCTCCAAAACAGATGAAGATTGAACAAAAACGTGCATCCACAAAGACTTTACTAGAGAAATCTACAAAGTTTTTATATAAAAAGAATCCAGATTAAACTTTTTCCAGACAGCTTTATCCAAGGAGAAATATGAGCAACACAGCCTGAAACCACAAAAAAAAAAAGCACTAGAAACAAGAATGCAAACAGAAGTTTCTGGTCATGACTTCTTGAAGGAACCGTGGCTGTAGAGCTACACCAAGCTTTCCCTTGCAGCTTTCTACATCACCTTGGTAAAATGCAGCACCACTTAGTGACCATATCAGAGTTTCAGCAACCCTCTTAACGTTCAGCTCAAGAGCTGCCTAAAGACTTCCTTTTAATTAATCTTCCTTGAAAACAGAAAGAGACAAATTAATTTCACTCTGAATCACAAAGTTATAATGCAGGCAATTTTAGGATGTTGCAATTTTAAGTAAGTAGGCTTTCAAATCATAGTAAGAGCACTGTTCTGGTTTACAAACATCGCAAAATGGATTTGTTGCAGACAGGACTGTGTGTACAGAGGGAGGAGAGAAACAGTTGAATCCCTTCAAAGGAACATTATGCAATGGAGCCAGGTACCTACATGCTATTACAGACATGGACTGTGGTGTCTAGTAGTAGCAGAATATGCTGCAAAGCAGGTGAAAGTAGACAGATACAAACTGTAAACTCTTATTTTGCTTTCTGCATAAGACATGCTGAGAATGCAGCAGATGAGCAACATCAGAAGCAGGAGAGAAGCAGGGGAGCATTAACTTCAGGTAGCACAGGAACACCTGGAACAACTCAAGGTCAAACCAAAAAACAGAGTAGTTGCCAGAAGCTGTGCTGCAAAAGCTGACACAGCAAACTCCACCACACCAGGCTAGTCTCCCCTCTGCCCAAGTTCGACTTGACTTTTTCACATATCTGAATACTGCATGCTACGGATCACTGGTGAAAGCTCATATTAAGAAGTCTAATTATATCTTTAAAAACCAAACAAACAATGTCTTACGCTCTGGCAAGAAGTTTATAGCACAACCATAAAATGTCAGCCTGTATCAAAGGGTGTAAAAAGTTCCATGTTGCTCAAAATGCAGTAAAGGCTCCCATGGTATTTGATTCAAGACCATAAATTACAACTCTACCCTTTGAAGGCTTCAAACTTTATCCTCTTTCACTAGCAGCTAAAATGAATGACTGATCCTAGAAAGAAATTTTAGAAATTGTTGCACAGCTATGTTTTCCAGCAAAGGAAGAGTAACTTGGAACCAAAACTCCCTACAGCTTTCTCAGGGCTGCTCTTCTGCTTAGGAAAACATAACTTTCCCTCCCCTTTCCACTGTATCCAGCAGTGCCCCTTACCAGAATCAGATCATAGAAGTACCACTCTGGTACTTGGTGCCCTGTCAAGAGACACACTGTCAGGTCTCCAACTATAGGAACAGTGATGAATGTAAAAACCTTGCATTTAAACCAGTAAACTGAATGACTCAGAGGAAACCTCATAGCCGCCTTCCAATATCTCAGGGGGGCCTATAGGGATGCTGGTTAGGGACTCTTCATGAAGGACTGTAGTGAGAGGACAAGGGGTAACGGGTTCAAACTTAAACAGGGGAAGTTTAGACAGGATATGAGGAAGAAATTCTGTACTGTAAGGGTGGTGAGGCACTGGAATGGGTTACCCAGGGAAGTTGTGAATGCTCCATCGCTGGCACTGTTCAAGGTCAGGTTGGACAGAGCCTTGGGTGGCATGGTTTAGTGCGAGGTGTCCCTGCCCCTGGCAGGGGGGTTGGAACTAGATGATCTTAAGGTCCTTTCCAACCCTAACTATTCTATGAGTCTATGACACTTAATACCCATTGCTCCTCCACCCAGCTTGTAACATTTTGCTATCATCTGTCCCTACATTGTTCCATTAGAGATATATATTTATAAAGTAGATAATGTTCTACAGCACACAATTATGAGAATATAGAACACTTTCACAACTTTGTTTTTTTATGATACTTGTTAAAAGTGAGCTTTTTCTGATAAATTAATTTAAAAACATGTTCCATGTGTTTAGTATAAGAAAGCTGACATTATTCTAGGCAGGAAAGGCATTTGATTGATAATAGCTCTAGAACATACCAGCAGGATTACTATGCAGTTAATGAAGAGATGGGTAAGTCTGCTTAACAACTGTTTATCTTCAATAATGTTATTTCCCTTTAATAGCAATCTGTCTTGGAAAGTCTCTGCTCTTAAGCCCCAGGGAAAATAAAATCCCAAATATGAGACATAACATCATTTATATTAAAATCTCCCCAACATTTCAGTCATCTGCATCACTAATTCTCTCAATTATACATATTATCATTTCAGCTTACTAGCCTTGTCTCTACACTAAGTCCTTCAATCAGATTTAATAAGTGCATAGAATTGATGGGGCACTTATTTCAGCCTACTGAACAGATTTCAGTTGAAGCAAAAGCTCTAAGGTCTGTTACAATGACCAAACCATAGCCTTAATTCAGACTCCTATTACAGTAAGCTCTCTGAATTGACATCTGTAAACCGGAAATGTTCACTACTTTAGGAAAAAGAATGGAACAACAGTTCAAATCACTTTAGAAGCCAGTTTATGAAAGCGTATTTATGAGTTTGCTCACTTCTTAACCAAGCCTTTAAATACAACAGAAACTCATGAGGCCAGTTAGACTTAGGTACCAAGTGAAAGCAAGGCTGGCATAAACACATCAAACCTCCACACCGTTTCTTATGACTCATTCAATAATTAGAATTCTTTTGTAAAGGATACAAGGATTGTTGTCATCAATGCTGCAGTTGTCCAGTATCAAGGGGATGCCATCTAACTCATAAACCTAAATAAAAAGAGAAGCTTAATTTAATAGATGTCTCAACAATACTAATGATGTTTCATGCAAGAAATAGGTAAAACATAACAGACATTTGTTTCACCCAAAATGTTACATATGTTAACACTAATTCCAGTGTAAATCTGATGTTTTCAGCAGTAAGTATCACAAAATAGTAACAACACAAGCAGACATTAATGTCACATTCTTTCTTCATTTAGCATGCATTTGACTGAGGTATTTTCAATGTCATGCTTCTCACACTGAGCCAGAAAAAGTGATGCCTACTGACAGCTCATACTTGCTTCCAGAAGGGAAAAAAGAACGAAAAAGAGAAAGAGTGAAGAGGAAAAAAAAAGTTGAAGAACACATATACACATGCATACAAGTTAGCACGGGGCCATGTGTCTCCTGTATCTATGCGGCCTTCAAAAGCAGTGGGTTACCTGTATGTAACTAAGCACAAATTCAATGAAGTAAGAGCCACTGACTTTTTCCCGTTGATAATGTGGTCGTTATGTTATTACGAAACCAGCAAAGTTGAGATCTGTCATTTTCCATTTTCTATGTATGCATACACATGTGAACTCAAAAATTACAGTAATACATGTGTACGTGGATGTGATAATAACATATGGTCTTAATAGACTCATACATACACACACCCCCACACTACCAAGAACTCAGGACAAGTTGCTGTTAGCAATAAATATGTAGCACAATTTTCCTAAGAAAAATATATTCCACAAGAAATTTATCTGGACTTATAAGTTACACTATAACAGCACACATCACCATGCATATATTTACAGATTTAGAAAATGTCACTTACTTAAAAGAAAACCTGTTCTAAATTGTGTGCAAAATTTCAACCTTGGAAATACCTTCTTAAGACATATAAGCGTTTGGATTTTTTTAATACAAAAGTAGTTTTAAAAATACTTGAGAGCATGAGGATTAACTGTTTATATTCTTATACCTGTATATTATATATAGTCTTTAAACCATCTGGACATGGTCCTGGGCAACCTGATCTGCATGTAAGTATGGGGGTTGGACAAGAGGTTCCCCCAGAAGTCCCTTCCAAGATCAACGATTCTGTGCTTCTGCGATAGCCAAACCATATTTGTCCAAATACTGAATTCTTTAATTCCGTAAAATTTCATTTCAAACCAAGAACTGACAGGCAAAGGAATTTAGACAAAACATTGATTCAGACTGTGGCTTGAGGATGGGATTCTCTCTTCCATCCTTTTTTTTTTTCCCCAAAATAAGATGTGTTTTTCTGCATGTAAAACAACAAATCACAAGGTTTATACTGCACGATGGATCAGCTTTCTGAAATGCGAGTTCTATGGTAAGAGAGGAAAGTTGGGTAGGATGACATTTAGATGTGAAATCCAAAACAGATTATAGATCAGTAAAACTGAATTCAGAGATAAATCTCAGCACATGCCTCTTACAAGTTCCTTTGACAATCTTACTGCAGAGTCTTAAGCTATAACCTAAGAAAGTAACAGTAACAGAAGACAGATCTGCAAACAGGCAAGGCTTATATGTAAGAAAAGCAAACAGCATTCCTAGCTTTTAAGACCAAACTGGCACATCAGTGCTAACATGCCTAACTACATGAAATACAGTTAACAATGCAAGTTTTAAAATATTCATTCTTTCCACAAACTTTTTTTGTTTTCTCCAAAGATCACATATCATCTATGATGTCATACTTCAAAGCTTGACAAAACGTGAAAGTGACCTTTCAGTAGTACAATACTTGCGCATGCTTGGGAAACATTGTTTCTTTGATTTTCATGCTGTAGCCAAACTCTGATATGCCTACAATGTTACCTTTCATTTTCCATCAGTGAAATGCTGAACAGTACAAATTAATCTAGATTAAGCGCTGTCAACTGAAATAAACCATGCAATCTGTCCAGTCCAATTCAAATGAGATGTCTGGTTAACAGAATAAGTAAGTAATCTGGGAAAGCAGAATTTTAATTAAAATCCACACATGCTTCAAAAAAAGTTGTAACTGGAATATAATGAGATTCCTCCAAAGTTAAGTGGGAACAGAAGCAGCAAATCACAGCCTTAGTGATACCTTAACGTAAAAACCAGTTGCTAACTACTACTGCCTTACACATCCACTGAAAGTCTCTTGAACATCCTACAATTAAACTGTACAAATAGTTTGACCGAGTTAGGCATAGCATTTGTCACCATGATGCCAGCTTTAGCAGTTACCTGTGATTTACCACACAGTGAAGAAAAGCAAGGGAAAGAAGTTTTACAATGTACCCACCCAAGACAAATCTATATACTTCTCAGTCCAAGTATGAGGTAAAGAGCTCAGATTCCTGAACAACCATTATTAGAGAAGTTCCAGTTCATGCCAGCTGTTCCTGAGTCACCACTGATCCACTAAAAGAAGGTTTCATGGTAACCTAAAATTCATGCCAGTGTATTGTAATGATCTGGGCTGCAATATGAGTCAGTTTAGCAATTGCTTTGGATTTAGTGCAGCCATTTCTGTAATGAGTGTCCCAGATAGTGAAAGGAAGTGACCACTGTCCCCCCCACCAGGCTTTCCCACTTGCATTCTAAGAGTCTGCCAAATCTCACTCTCATCTGCCTGTAATCTCCCACACCAGCAGATTTTGTGAATATCCAGAAACCATCATCCCAAATCTCAATCACTTACACAGATTCATTGGAACTATGCTGCACAATACAGAGAAGCTACTGAATTTTTCCAAATAATTACTGGTCTCAAAGTTTTTCCTTTGAAGAGAGATGTCTGTAAAATGCACAGTGCAGAATACGGCAGTGGAACTTTTGCAATGATCATCTGCAGGGCTTGCAAAAGGAGTCATAGTGCACAAGCTTCAAATCTCACTTTAAAAAAGGTGCAAAATTATCCTGGGAAGAAACCATGTAGTAGCTGGTATGAAACTGGCTGTAATCCGTCTAGACTTTGGAAGGAATTATAGACGGAAATTATGGAACAGAACAATAGTTCTGGTGTCTGTCTGGTAAACTAATTGGCCTGTATTACAAGAGATCACTAAAATTATTCTCCATTTACATTACTGACAACACAGCTGGCCAATAATGTGGAACTGCACTGGACTGTAACAAAACCACAAGGTTATTTTATTTTGAAGAACTACACTACTTTATTCTGAACTATACTGAAACAGTAAATGAAGCTGCAACCTATGTGTAGGCTTAAATCTCAACTACATTTATGTTAATTACAAAGGTTACTCAAGACAAAAAATTACAGCTTTGTGCTAGTGTTATTTAGTACCTTAGTCAAGTTAGTAGCAAAATTTTTGCTCCAATAGCAGTTTTTGCAATTGTTTTCTAGAAAGCAGAAAAATAGAACATCCAGCATTCAAAGCAGGTTATCTGTCTTTGCCAGGTAAAAAAGGTACTTTTTACAACGCAACTTTATATTGCTGTCCCACTTGTTTTCTGTACTTGCCTTTGAAACATAATGAAGATCGGTTTCATGCTAGTGAGAAATTTAAATGTATTATGCTTAAAAGAAAATGCATTCCTGAGTGACAAAGTGACTGTGAGGTTCTTTCCTCTTTCTGTGTACATGGAATTTTATAATCTATTTCAATTACTTAAACCAGACACTGAACACAAGCCCATGTAGGCAAAGGTACTAAATAAATATTAAACAAGAAAATGACCAGCCCAGACCATGCCTACTGCTCTGACATGCCAGCCCTGTGGGAAAAGCTGTGCTTTTTTCTCTTAAAAACCAATGAAAATATTCAGGCTAAAATTAAAGCTTTCATGTTATCTTACAGAATTCACATTTATTTACCTTACATATAAATAAGGCCAAAAACATAATTAAGGATATCTGCCCATACAGAACTATTCCTGATAATCTCCCAGTATTTTCTTTTGAAATTCATGGAAGTAAGCATCATTAACACAATAATTCACAGCAGAGCCCAGAAAAAGTATAAATTACCCACAGATTGTTTCTTGAATCTTTCCCTCTAGCAGCAATGGAGCCACGCTCAGGGGTAAGAATGCAAATTCTCCAAGCATTACAGCGCTTGTTGATGATTCTGTGTGCATCTCTCCAGTAAAATGCAACTACAATCTCCAGGTCCAACAACTATACGGACAGTAACAGAAAACTCCCAGCAAAAAACACCTCTTCAAAGAATCATTAACACTTCAGGCATTAGAAGCATTACCTGGTCAACTAAAAGAGTACTGTCATACAAAAAGAACATTCATGCCCTCAGGTAACAACAGCTTGAACATAAATTATTCTTCCACCAGAACATGACCAATTCTCAGTTTTCAATTGATGCAGAAGGCGGAATGAAAAATATGTTTGTTTCAGCCAAAGAATACTTCTTTTCTTAAAATTTTTATTTGGTCTAACTATAAATAAGCAAAAAGAAATGCATTCTCACAAAGAGAAGTGGACTACCAACACAGTTTGAGTATCCCATGCTAGCACCCGCTCTTCTTTTTATATGTTACAAATCGGTACATTGACAAATAGAAAGATGAATTTCTAACTTAAAAAGCAGCTGGGTGCAGGAAACACGTACTCTAGAAGCAAGTCAAAAAGCGGGAACAAGCAGGAGCCATTTTTATGGAGAAACTCCAGATATTGCATTCATTACAGATCACCAGTTTCCCACCAGAGAAAAAGCCTGTCTCCACAGCATTTAGCTCCAGAGTACTACATTTAAATTCACATTACTGAACCTAGAACAAAAAAGGCTTCTGGGAGCAATGTAACTGGCAAACGTCGCATTTTAAAGGACTTCGCTCCTTCTCCCTTTGCAACGCCCCGAGTTCTTTCACACAGCTACAAGTGTCAAAAAACATGCAAGTAGCAGCACATGGTTCATAGGTACATATGTGCTGATAGGCTGCCAAATGCCAGCCTTTGTTTGCACTGGGTAAGGGATTAAGCTGCTACTACCCAGTTTCCCCCCTCAGGAGCACTACTTTGGGTTCCTCATTTACCTATTTGCTGATTCTCATGAGGATAAAACCAGGAGTATAACACTATTTCTGATACTCATATTTCTCTGACAAATTTTATTTAAGCTAGCTAATGGATATAAATGCTGGAGGAAGTAGAGTAAGGGAGAAGCGGAGTAACAATACAGCTGGGATAGGATGACCATAGAAACCCCAAAAGATGTTTTAAGCTCGCAGAAAACAAACCTATTGACTCTATTTTCTGTTTTCTCTTAGTATCCAAGATCACTGAAGCCATTACATTTCAACATACTTCTGAAGAGCTGAATCATCAACATATTAACAACCATCTGACATGAAAGAGCAGAATCCTAAGCTGTACCAACAGAAGCATAGCCTGTAGGTCAAGGAAAGCAATTATTTAACTTGGTATTCATTTGACAGCAACGTATTCAAGGGCTGAAGCTACGCCATGCGAAGAGAGGGAACTGGGTTTTTTTATCCTGGAGAGGAGGCAGCTTTAGGAAAACCTGATGTCAGCTTACAGTACCTACAAAGAGGTTACTAAGATGACACAGCTGCTGTCCTGACTCAGGTTCACAGTAGTTTAAATAGACAAAATAGGGTAATGGAAATGAAACTGAGAAGTTTCTGGCGTACACAAAGAAAAAATTTTTACTATGAAGATGTGTAGCAGGCTGCCCACAGACACTGCAGGCTCTCCATCGTGGAGGTTTTCAAGACTTGTCTAGAAAGGCCCTGAGCAACCTGCTCTGAATTCAGCTATGAGCAGGAGGTTGGACTACAGACCTCCTGAAATCCCTTCCAGCCTGAATGACTGTGCGAGTCAGCCTTTTCCATCTCACTCCAACAAAAATGAAACAGCTAAAAGCACGAAAGAAGTGTAAATCCATTCTTCACACTAGTTGAAGACCAGATTCTTTCTACCCTAATATGACCTTTTCTTGGTCATAAAGCTGGGAAATTTGTCAGAAACAGTTTATCAGAGAATGTAACAAACAGAAATAGTTCTAGAAAACATATGATTCTTGCCCACTGATGGAATAGTCCTGTATATTCACTACCTTCACACAACAGAGAAATATTAAATTAATTTGTATTTTGGATGCCAGACAGTTCATACAATTTTGTTCCTATAAGCTCATGTAACTAAGAATTAATGCCTGAGAGTATATAAAAAGGAATCCTCAAATGTACAAGCTAAAATGACTGTATTTTCTAGAGTAAAAGGTACGAATCTGTACAACCCGATATCCTGAAGAAATATCTGGGTTGCCTGGGAAGAAAACAGAGGGATAAAAGTGAGGCCTAAAACTAAATTTCATTAAGAAAAAAAAAATGAGTGAAAGTATAAGCAACATGGTTAACCTACAGCAAAAGCTTGCTAGTGAACACAGTAATGTTTAATCAGCTTCAAGTAAAATTGTTTTGTTATCTGCATTCAGGAGGACAAGAAGTAATGGGCCTAACATATATATATTCACATTACACACTCATAAAATATTTTTAATGATGATGGTTAGTCAAGCACTGCAATACACTGAAACACAACTCTAAAAGACTCCTGGATAATTCTCCAATATTGCAAGTCTCCACAAATGACCTGACAAATCTTAAAACCATGAACACTCTTGAGCAGCCCTGTTCTGGACAGGTGAATGAGTATTGTACTTTTTGTCTATTATGTACTATATTTTTGTCTATTATGTACTATTGTGATTTAAGTCTTACTCCTTCTGAATGTAGAGATGGGGACTACATAATGACTGTGTGGTAAGAAATAAATACTTAAGGTCCCGCCACCAAACAGGCTGACCAACAAGAGTCAATTTTCCTGCAAGGTAAGTGATTAGTAATTAAACATCAGGGCAGAATCTAAGCATTTGCAAGAGTAGAAATAGATCAACTGGTCAGGTTCACAAACAGGCTCCTCTGCAGCTATGATGATACTGAAAAATGCTATTTCATATTTTTCATTTCTGAGTCTCAGTTTGGGGCTTGGTTTTTTTTTTTTTCTTCTTCAGTTTTTCCAAGCAGCAGAAGTGATAGGAGATACACAGTAGATTCTACTTCAAAGGACCAAAGAACACTTTAGTCCCTCAGTGCTAGTGGATTCCTAGGTCCACGGCAGACTACAGGCACTTTGGCCTAGAATAGAGGTAGCTGTGGCTTGCGACAATCAAGTCTATTACTGGAGCTCACCACATCCTGCAGATCTACTGAAATACTTGTGGACAGAGGCTCCTTTCACCAGGACATCGCAGCAGACTTGCTTAGCTAGTTTGAGAGCTCCTTGCAACAGTGTGAATGACTTTGAGATCCAAGAGAAATCTCTATGTCCATTTCAGTCAAGGCAATGTCTCCAGAACACTCTTCCACCTACTACACAGTCTAGGTAAGCATGTATTTAACATGTTAATGTATGAAATGCAGAAATCATGGCAACAAAACTGGTTGCTCTGCTACATTAATTTCAAATATATTCTCCCTCTTTCAGCATTGTTTTCCTGGAGAGACATGAGGTTTATTTCAAATCTCCCACAAAAGGTGACCCTTGCCTCTTTCTAAGACATTAAAAAAGACATTTAATTAAAATAAAATCTTAAAATCTAATAGTGTGATTCCTTTGTGATGTCCTAAAACTCTCTGAAAAGAATTGGTTTAGAAGATGACTGTTGGCCTTACTGAGAGGGAGGGAACAGAACAGAAGAGAACATGAAGGTACCAAGCACACAGTCAGGACAAGGTCAAAACAAGCAGAAGCTAGAGTGTCCAGCTACTAGGAGAGTGTAATAAGTCATCTCAGTTTTTTAATAACATTTTCCGTTGGTCTTTCCAAGAACAAAACATAGGAGTTTCCAGCCACTGAGATGACAATATAAACACTTTAAAATTCAAGAGACAGTAATACAATTGGCTCATTTGTTTTTTAAACAATACAGCTTTCTTCATCCATTATTTACACTTCTTGAAACAGAGGCTACTTTTAACAAATAGATGCTGCTACCAGGAGCAGGCTCTTAGCTCCTTAAGTTTAGATCTGCTACTTAACATGGATAAAATACAGCCCAACACAAGATGGATTTTGCTTGAAACACATTCGCTAGTATAGTCGTTGCTTATCCTGGCAGCAGCAGTAAGAGAAAAGCACCACTCAGTATTAAACTCCTGCTTTATACAAATTTATGCCAGAGTATGTTTCTCTGCTTCTAGTCACTCACTAGCTTATTCTCAGTCCACTAGACCTAGTGGTTGGACAGTCTTACTTGCTGATTTCAAATCATTGCTATAAAAGAGGTTCTTTTAATTTTCTTTTCTTTCATCAGAACAAAAAAAAAAATTAAAGGAAACTAAATATAAGAATTAGCTACATGACTAGAACTGGGCTGAGGAAACAACTTGTCCTCAACATAAAAAGGACATGGAACTGTTGGAACAAGTCCAAAGGAGGGCCACGAGGATGATCAGGGGATGGAGCACCTCCCGTATGAAGACAGGCTGAGGAAGTTGGGGCTGTTCAGCCTGGAGAAGAGAAGGCTGAGTGAAGACCTCATAGCAGCCTTCCAGTATCTGAAGGGGGCCTATAGGGATGCTGGGGATGGACTCTTCATGAGGGACTGTAGTGAGAGGACAAGGGGTAACGGCTTCAAACTTCAACAGGGGAAGTTTAGATTGGATATGAGGAAGAAATTCTTTACTGTAAGGGTGGTGAGGCCCTGGAATGGGTTGCGCAGGAAGCTGTGAATGCTCAATCGCTGGCGGTGTTCAAGGCTGGACTGGCCATAGCCTTGGGTGGCATGGTTTAGTGGGAGGTGTCCCTGCTGATGGCAGGGGGTTGGAACTAGATGATCTTAAGGTCCTTTCCAATCCTAACTATTCTATGATTCTATGAACTTATACAAGATCATCAGCATTTCAGAATTGTATTTTGTTCCAAAGCAGGGTGAAAAAGGAAGACTTGAAATTACTCCGAATTCTGAAAAAATACAGAGATGTAGTGGGGTAAGTCAGAAAATTAATTTCAGCTGGTTTAATCACAACTGCAATAGGAAGTTCCATGCCATTCTGGCAAGCTGCCACTGTTTTGGTGGCTACAGTATTTTTGTCTTCCATGTTAAGCTTAACAAAGCATTTTAAGCATTTCTCAGTTAAAATGAAGGACTTTGTCTTGTGGGTTGTGTCTATCGGGGGTTTGGTTTTGTTTGGGTTTTTTTTTTGGGGGGGAGAGTGTTTGTTTTGTTGTTTTGTTTTTTTTGTTTGTTTGTTTTTCTTTTCAGTTTCACATTTTATATTGTGTTGGTATAGCTTTTCTTCTGGAATAAAATTCCAGGCATTCCATAAAATATGCTAATTTTTAAAATCATTCATATTGATAGAAAAATAGATAACCACAAATTTTTCTGATGAAGATTTCCTCATTACTGTTCTACACACGATCACATGCTCTTCTAGCCAAAAAACAACACAACAGCCTTGTGACCCTCTAGTAATCTCTTCATTCTTTTGCTCATGCCAACTTTGGTACTTCATTTCTCTCCCAACAGCCTACACACCTGATTTGCTGTTACCTTCCTTCAACATTCCAACTGTTCCTTAAAACTCAGTTCAACCAAAATATCCCTGAAAACCACCAACAGCTGACAACTTAGGGTGAGTGGGAATGGAAAAGGAGAAAAAGCAAGTCAAATTCAAACGCTTTTTCGATGAATATACACCCTCACTGAGGCCACGTGTCATCACTCTCCCACATTACTACTGTATTTCAAAACTGTTTCCACTCCCAACAGCAAGGATTTCAACTCTTCCTTGGAAACTTCTGAATTCAGCAAAAATAAATGCCAGTCAGATGTTCTGTCCTCTAATGATGATTTTTGTTGTGTCCAGCATTTCTTTGCATACTCCTTGTACTTCACTTTTAGCCAAGGGTTTAAAAAAAACCTAATTCAATGTCAGACACATAAATTCATCTGTGGCAAAGATATAAACACACAATACTCAAATGAAAAAATGTGTGAGAAAAGATCTAGTATGATTTTGAAACATAAAGTGATTTGTGCTAGTGATTGGTGCACTTCAATGGTAAAATTCTGCAGCTAAATGCAACAGCGTTGCACGCAGTGAACTGCAGCACTTGGAGTGCACTGTCAGATCCTAGGACTAAAAACAAAGTACCACAACCGCCCAAGTGGTGGCAGTTTCCCATAGCTCCCCAGAGTTTCCTACTTCAATTATGTGGCTTCAATAGTGATAAACTTTTTTAAGGATCTGTAAAGAATAAGTTATTGTATATATTTGTATTACCCAAAGTTCACAGCCAAGGAAGGGTGGGAGGATAGTAAAAAGAAAGCTAGTAGGCTAGAAGATTGGAAACAGCACACTGACATTATTAATGGCATTCACTATTTTATGTTTCCACATTCCCTTGTATGCAGAGCTTTCAAGATTTTAGTAACGGGTCAAAGAACAAACCATTAATTTTTTTGTATGTGTGTAAAGGACATGCACTATATTACATGTTAAGTATAAAACTATCTTTAATGATAATCAGATTTTTCATTAGGTTAGAGCACAGTAAAATAAAGCAAGTGTTTCAGCAAAGGAGTGTAAAACGCCTTTCTAGAACTCTACAGAACTTGTAAATGGCAGGCTGCAGGATCTGGCTGACTATTAAAGCCAGAAGACAGTTTAATGCTGTTTGCTGCTTGGGTTTTAAATCAGACTAGTCAGGGAAGCCTTCAGAAATTTGCACTCAGCCATACAACTCCATTGCTTAATACCACCATATATAACACTCCTCATTGAGCAATGCCAATTTCACACTCCATTATATATAAAATGTTACATTTTCCAAGAAACATATAAATAACAGAACTATGGTCCTTTTCAAAGAACAAACAAACAAACCAACCAACCAACCAACCAGATCTTGCAATTACAATAATTGCTTTGTTTCAGGAGTAACAGATGTGGTCTCAGTTTACTGCAGAGTGATATGTACAGCCTACTGTGGAAGGTTTCAAAGGAGGTTAATGCAGGTGTAAATCTAGTCTTGCACTGGGAAAGAAGCTTTAGATATACAGTATTCTGCTGAGACTGATTCCTATCTCCCTCCCAATAACTCTTCTCCTTTATGATACCTTCAAGTCATGGAGTATTCTTCATCCAAACCAGAACAGCTAGCATGCCATTTCAAATAGAAAGCAAAGCAAGTACATTTCTTTCATTTTTCAGAAGCAATTCATTGGCTCCCTTTTTATTTTATAATCCTGTACAAACTATCAATCCCAGTCTAAGCACTTCCCTGTAAAGCCCTTTCATTTCTTCCTCTAAGTCATTTTATAAGCAAATTAAGCACAATTTTTATTTACTCAGTACTCAGTACACAAATAAATCCAGGCAACTTTCATTAGAACAGTCAGGAAAGGCAAGAGAAAGTTGAAGTGGTCAGCTCAACTTTATACTGAGGACTAGGTTGTTTTTAAACACTGATCAAACACCAAGTTCCTTTCAATCTACTTTCAGAAGCTCTATATACTCGGCTATCAGTTTCTGCCCATATTACCTGAAAGAAAAGCGATTCAAACCTATCACATTTATGTCATACATAGCAATAACAGACTGACAGGTGCTAGAGTTCACATATTTAAGTTTCTTCTGCCTTTTCAGTATTATGTGTCTGTAGAAAGCATCTATTGTAAAACAAATTGTAAGCAGTATTAAAAATAAGAAATTACCATAGATGAAAAGAGTAACTTCTGGTTCAGTTTAACTTCATTTACAAGTGTCATGGGTTCAGCAGCAGCAGTCATTTTTCTCCTTCTTGGTAGCTGGTGCAGCGCTATGTTTTTGATTTTGGGCCTGGGAACAGCACTGATAACACCAGTGTCTCAGTTACTGCTTAGTGATGTTTTGGTCTGACCAAGGACTTTCTGAGTCTCATGCTCTGCCAGGGAGGAGGGGAAGCCAGGAGGAAGCAGAGACAGGACACCTGACCCAAACTGACCAAAGAGGTTATTCCATCCCACAGCACGTCATGCCCAGGATGGAGAGCAGAGAGCAGAGACCCGGAAGGGTGGGGGTGAGCTGCGTGGTTGGGCTTGGTATTAGGTGGTGAGAATTGTATTCTTTCCTTGTATTTGCCTTGTCATTATTATTATTGGTGGTAGCAGTAGTGATTTGTGTTATACTTTAGTTACTAACCTGTTCTTATCTCAACCTGTGGGATTTGCATTCTTTTGGATTCTCCTTCCCATCCCTCCGGGAGTGGGGGGAAGAAAGAGGGGGAAGTGAGTGAGAGAACAAGCTGCGTGAGTTAGAGAGGCTTAAACCACGACAACAAGTCTGACTGAATTTATTTCTTCATGACTTAACTAATGCTACAGAAAACTACAGCAACATTTCTCTCAGAATAAGTAGTCACATACTTCAGGAATAAAAAACTCTCATACTTAAGAACTTTGCCTGAAGAAGGTACTCTCCTCAAGACAGAGTATCCCAGACAGACTAAATGATTTCTCCCATGCTGAAAATAAACATTAAAACAAAACAGACTTTCAGTGACGCATTTAAAAGATTTCATAATACCAATGCAAGGGAAGCTGTGGCATGAGAGAAACACTTTTCAATGCAAAGGTATTCAAATACATTAAGAGAGGTTTTATTCAAGTTAATAACCAGTAACACGATGTATTTGTTCTTCTCACTTTATGGCATTCTGGAAAACAACGACTATTTCAACAAATGTAATTTATAAATTCGTTTGTAACTCAAATTTGATTTCTCACCAGCTGTGTCATATAAACTAGTCATTTAATGAATGCTGGAGATGTACTAATGGAGGTGCTTTGAATTGCCAGCTTCTTATGGAGCAGCTAATGGCACTGTATACTAATATAAAACTTGGAAAATATCAGTTATGGAAGATGACAAACAAGCCTTTTCCATCATTGAAAGAAAAAAAGTATTAACTTAAGCTCTGTAAACCAGCATAGTTGCATTAAAATATTATTCTTTTTCAGATTAAGTAAATAAATGGGGAAATCTCTGTGCACACATACTATTTAAGCATTTAGTGTTCCTCACACTGCAGAACAGAAAGGGGTTTACTTTGTTTTGGGGTCTTTTTTACAGCTCTTACATAAACAGAACCAAATCCTAAACAATTCCAGGATCTTGCTACTAATGGTGTTTCATTTTTAACTGAAAAAGAAATCTGAACCTTTTAATGACCGTTCATCATTCTTGATACTTACAACCCTTTTACTAATATAACTGCTAAAGTGTTTTGCACTGACAACTGCTACGAAGTCTGATTCGGGTAGCATAAAGTTTTCATAACTTTTCCATTACAGTTTTGGAAAATCCAAAATTGCCAAACCACAAAAGGACTGAGAAAACAAGCCAAATTATACTCTAGGTTACAGTAGTTTAATAGTTCAGTACTTGGCCCCCTCCAGCAGTTATCTACAAACATACCAATACAAAAGAACAGAATAAATCCTTGCACCTTACACTACATCCCCATGATAGCTGAAGAAATCAGTTATCAAATGACACGGTCCACTTGCTTCATAACCCAGCTCAACTGCATTCTGAAATGCCACTGCCAACTCCGAACCCCTAACCCCTGGAGCACCCTTTGACAAACAGATAAATGTAATACTTAACAAATCCCTCCTGCAGGTGGAGAGCTATCTGTATTTTGAAAACAATTTTTAATGAAAACAAACTACTGAAAAGGTTAGGAATTACAGAATGTCAAAAGGTTAATAGAGGAGCAGGGCACAGCAGGTTGAAAACCATGTGCTGCAACTCAAGAGGTCTGCAAATGAACTAGCGATGAGTTGTCAAAAGTTTACCTACACAAAACATCTTGAGGTGAAGGGTCTCCATGGCTAAGCCAATGGGACCCAAGGTCTACTTCCAATTATTGTAATCAAAACAAGCACAAGAATCATTGCAAGAGATGCAGATCATAGGGAGGAAGTAAGGAGAAGAATCCACATCATCCTACCCTATACCTAGTAGTGTTCAAGTCCAGGTTGAACGGGGCTTTAAGCAACCTGGTCTAGTGGAAGGTGCCCCTGCCTGTGGCAGGGGGGCAGAACTGGATGAGCTTTAATGTCCCTTCCAACCCAAACCATTCTACGATTCTGTGATCTTAGGTGAACAATACACTAGTGAAGTCTGAATGCTGCAACAAACTTAGGTCATTCCAACTCATTTCAGGAGAACTTTTAGTTGCGTTAGTAAGAGATGCAGAGCAGGGATACCAGGCTTGTGGTTGATGTTTTCTGCTGTACTTTTTGGATGGTCCCAAGGGGCTGTTGGCTCGTAACAGCTAGCACTCCTTTGGACAACAATCAGGAATGGCTGGGTATAGGGTGTAGGCTATAGGCTCTTCCCAAAGAGAGGTATGGGGAAGGCGGTTCTGTGATTTGATTTTGCTGGGGTGAGATTAAGGTGAAGGAAGAAAAGTCTAAAAGAGAACGCTGTCATGCTGATGTGAGCCATGCCAAACTCTGCAACCTGCCCTCAGGGCTCAAAATGGTTCCTAACACTTTCTACTTGATGTCCCCACTAGTGACTGGCCCAGTCCTCATGTGGCACTGACTGTGTTCTTTGCTGATGATCCAAACTTAAGGAAAGTTGAGCAATTATTCTCTGCATTTACCTAAACTCCTATTACCTGAAGAGCATGCATTTTCTTTTAATGATTCTCCATGCGTAACCTTTGCACAGGTTATGCAATGGGTGGTGAGGCACTGGAACAGGTTGCCCAGAGAAGCTGTGGCTGCCCCATCAGTGGCAGTATTCAAGGCCAGGCTGAACAGGGCTTTGAGCAACCTGGTCTAATGGAAGGTGCCCCTGCCTGTATCAGGGAGGTTGGAATTGGATGAGCTTTAATGTCCCTGCCAACCCAAATCAGTCTATGATTCTATATACATACATACACATATACGCACACATACACAAACTGATCAGTTGCCATAATATACTACTGTGGGGGGATTTTTTTGAAAAATACAGAAGAGAGGCGTTACTTTTGGTGAAACTAACCATATTGTCCATTTTCAATTTACTAATCTTCCCATAAGCAGTGTTCAGACTGTATTACTCATATGTACTGTGAAAGAGATTTTCAAATCACCTCTTTCAAATAAATCTCTTAAGAATCATAACTTTTGTTCCATTCCTGGGGGAAAAAAAAAATTGCAATGTTAAATTGGAACTTTTTTATTATTATTTTTTTTTTTACACGTGTTGTTAGACCTTCATTGATGGCAAGATGTTGTCTTTTGGCACCTCTCAATGAACTACGTTAAAAAACGAGCTATGGAGCAGTCTTGATGCGCAGAGAAAAAAGAAAACAGTGATACTTTGAAACATGACAAATTTTGTATAAACATAACTTATATGAATTTGAGGCTGAAAAATTTACTTTGCAAGCCAGTAGTACTCTGTTCAAGACTCACATTTCCAGCACTTATAGCTTTCAGTGTATGTAACCCACTGTGCAATGTAGATATGGTACAAAACATGGAAATTTTATTCCCCTGATGACAGTTTCCTGAGGAACAGAACACCCAGTGTAAGTGATCTATTTGCAATATGAATGGGTATAATCAAGGCTATTTTGCAGTATTTTAATTTGAGATTCATTTTGCTTGTGTAACTGCAGAAATATAATTTTGTTGCTTTGAAGTGTTACAAAAAAATTTAGATAGTTGCCTGTAAAGTAAAAACATTCAGTGTGCTTCATTTCAGCCTAATCATTTTTGAGGTGACATGCAATATTTCAGATTGCTTTCTTTTTCTAAACTTATTACAATCTAACTCATATTTCAAGTGAAATATTGAAACTGGACTTAATATGAGGAATAGCTCCATCTTGAAAAATAGAACTAGATCATAAAATAAACTAAGTATTGAGTTGCCTTCCTATTTGTGTGTGTGTGTGTTAGTCGAATGGTCTGCTTTGGTTTAACATGAATGTTACCTGTGACAAAATAAGGCGAATTTAGATTTTGGTCTAGACATTTATTACTGTTCTAGAGCACAGTTATAGAGCTCTGTGAATTCATATTGAAGTTGGCCACATTACTGTTGAGTTTTAGTTAGGGTAAACATTAACATTTACCTCCAAATCATTTTTTTCCCGTCTTTTCTAAGAAAGGAACGGTATTGGGGGAAAAAAGAAAGCTGAAGAACACTTTCTTAATTTTAAAAATTAAAATGACATTTTTAACGCTCCTACAATAGATCAATCTGGTGGCAGCTGATTGAGGTTCTGACTTAATGCTTTTTTTCCTCTCACTTTCTGACCCACCATTACTGTCAACCCGCTCCTGCAAGCTTTTCTATAAAAGTGTCAGCCTGCCCCTCTGAAAAATCATCTTCAAAGAAAACAGTGTTTATTAATAAACTCCTATAGAAGCTGCCTTTGTTCTTCAAAAAAGAAAAAAATAGTGACTTGTAGGTCCTGAGAATTAAAAAACACCCCAAACAACAAAACTAATTTTATGATTGCATTTATTTGGATACAAATTTCAGCTACTGAAATGTACCCTCCAGCTCTGTTTGTATGAGGTTTTTTTTTTTTTAATTTAATGGACTTGCTAGGAAGAGTCCCTGTGCATGTGTAGGTTTCCTTGAATGAAGTTTTAATAACGTGGTGCATATATCTACTTCGTGAAGAGTAATGAAGCTGTGCCTTGAAACAAGAACTCTCTCTAGTTTTCAGTTACAACCTGCAGGTTTGACTTCATAAGCACAGACCGGTAATCAAATCGGTGATCTGTTGCCAGAAAGGTAAAAGCTAATATAAATAAAGCTAAACAGAACATGTAAAATTTGATAAACAACTTGCTTAGTGCTTGAGGATATATATGCATGTCCTGTTTTGCACAATAGAATTTTAATGTAAATTGACCATATAAAAGGATGATTATGGATTTTTTAAAGCAATATGTATGACACTTTTACAAATTTAAAAACTTAGAATTATGTTCACCTAGTTCACCTAGAAGCTGGGAATTTTACTTCCATAGTACCTGCAGTTGTTATTCCCAGACTGCAAGACATTTAGAGACACAAATACTCAAAACCCCCTCTGGTAGTTGTAATTTAGAAGTAAATTAAGAAATGAGTATGCAGTCTCCTTATGTAGAGCTTCATGTATCATCTCGCTCAGTAGCCTTAGGCATTAGCAAGCTTTCAGCATGAAATTTAGCGCTAGAGCATGCATACCTGAGTTATTGTATATCATGCATACTAAATATATGGCTTTTATAGACATATAAATCACAACATCAGGGTTCTTGTGTTTTCTAAATGTAAAGTTGATCTTAATCTCAACAAGGTGGCTAAATTTATCTTAATAAGAGAATCTGATCCTGTGCAAAGGTTATGCTTGGTGAATCATTAAAAGAAAATGCATGCTCTTCAGGTAATAGGAGTTTAGGTAAATGCAGAGAATAATTGCTCAACTTTCCTTAAGTTTGGATCATCAGCAAAGAAACACAGTCAGTGCCACATGAGGACTGGGCCAGTCACTAGTGGGGACATCAAGTAGAAAGTGTTAGGAACCATTTTGAGCCCTGAGGGCAGGTTGCAGAGTTTGGCATGGCTCACATCAGCATGACAGCGTTCTCTTTTAGACTTTTCTTCCTTCACCCTAATCTCACCCCAGCAAAATCAAATCACAGAACCGCCTTCCCCATACCTCTCTTTGGGAAGAGCCTATAGCCTACACCCTATACCCAGCCATTCCTGATTGTTGTCCAAAGGAGTGCTAGCTGTTACGAGCCAACAGCCCCTTGGGACCATCCAAAAAGTACAGCAGAAAACATCAACCACAAGCCTGGTATCCCTGCTCTGCATCTCTTACTAACGCAACTAAAAGTTCTCCTGAAATGAGTTGGAATGACCTAAGTTTGTTGCAGCATTCAGACTTCACTAGTGTATTGTTCACCTAAGATCACAGAATCGTAGAATGGTTTGGGTTGGAAGGGACATTAAAGCTCATCCAGTTCTGCCCCCCTGCCACAGGCAGGGGCACCTTCCACTAGACCAGGTTGCTTAAAGCCCCGTTCAACCTGGACTTGAACACTGCCAGGGATGGGGCAGCCACAACTTCTCTTGGCAACCTGTGCCAGTGTCTCACCACCCTCATTATAAAAAACATTTTCCTTATGTCTAATCTAAAGCTTCTTTCTTCCAGTTTAAAACTGTCACCTCTTGTCTTTTCACTAGATTACAGACAGCAAACCAGAAAATAGGTAATTTTTATTGGTTATCAACTTCCCTATTCCCTAGAATTATGGAAAATACTCAATTTCATAAATTACCACAATGAACAATAAGAACACCATCTTGACAGGAAGGCTGTATTTGCCGTTTCAGTACAAGTGTGTGGGTTGGTGCTCAAAGGACATACAAAACAAAGTAGAGCTCTCTTCTGTAAGTCCTCAGTTCATTAAACTTATACACCTACAGGACATTTATGATAACCCACCAAAGTGATGACATATTAGTTATTATATTGAACTTAAATCTTTATCTTGTGAAAAATAACTTTGGTCAAAACTATCCATCATTTGTGCATCACAACTGCCAGTAGTTTCTATGCCTATTTTAGCCATTTAGACCCTGCAGAAAGACATTTGTTTTCCCCCAAGCCTAAATAAATGGCAAAAGGAGTGCATTTCAGAATTTTGGACTGTGAAGATGCATCCATCTGTATCAGTGTCTGGAAGGTGGATAAATATATGGACAGTGCTGTTGTCTATTCAGTTGCGCTCTCTCATACCAAATACATGGGTATCCTCCACCTGAATACACACTGATTATTAGCAAGTACTTAATCTTACCCTAACAAGTGATAACCTTCAGAGCAAGAAGAAAAATCACACTGGAGACACAGTCTTCTTTCCTTATAGAGGTGCTTAGCATCAGGATATGTGATGGAAGCAATCTTGCTAGCAGTCTCTAATCAACTAAAGCTTTAATACATACAATCAAGCCACCATCTTGGCTTTTGAAAATTCAGCTAATTCTGCATTTCACAACAGCAGAAAATTAATCTTCTTGGTGCTATGACTTTCAGCGCTACATATCATCTGACATAGTACATCTGATGTTGCTCCCACTGCTACAATATCTAAATACAGGCAGTGCTCCATCCAAGGAACTTAAACTAAAACCCAATTGTTTTCCCAGTGTCTTCGTTAGATCTGTAGTCAATGTCCCTTCAAAATCCCTCCAGTAAACCATTTCTGCCATAACAATCTGAACAAGTCTGACTGACCGCAATTATGACGTGTGAAGTTGAGAGAGATGCAGTTTGAAACATTTAAACGCTAATGAGACTATTTGTTATCTTTGTCACTTCTTCAGAGAAACACTGAGCTTTTTTGATTGAAGTATAAAAAAATTGCAAAAAGCACAGTTAATGTGAATTGCCAAAACAAAGACAGACTGTAAAAGAAATATTGTCTGTTCTCCTTCAAAACACAGACAGAAGACCCTCCCTATTTATAAAGTCCTTAAACAACGCGAGAACCGAGATATTTTTCTAAAACCTCCTTAAAGAACACAAGAAGTTCTCCTCACCTGTTCTACTACTGTGTAGATAAAAGAAAGCATGAAAAGCTAGGCAGGTTTCTTTCAATCACTGGCCTTTGACATCAGTGAGATGAGATAATCCATATTTAATAAAACAGTGCAAAAGTGATCACTACTTATTTTCCTATTATTGCATCCCTCTCATAATATTTGGGCTCTTCAAAGAGCTCTGCATTTCAAGCAGAAAAGATAACAGAATGGAATCTTGCAAGTAAAAGCCGAACAGGCTGAACCTTTGCCTACATGAACATGTGCACCCTCATTTATTCTCTTCCCCCCATTTCTGCAGCCTTTAAAAATCAGATGATTCAAATATTTTGGTCCCCTTTCCTCACTGGCATCACCAAACTTCGCTCAAGCATTGCTATGCTGAAGAACAAGAAGCAGAATACTGCAGGTCTAACAATTTAGAACAAACAGCATCACCCAATGGCAGAAATTCAAAACTGCAGATGACAGTCCGCACTTTCCTAAGATACAAAGAAAAAGCAGGAGAAAGTGAAAAAAACCCCAATAATCCACAACTAGGAAAATCAACGGTCTCTATCTCAAGACTAAGTAGGTGCTCTGATACAGCCTCATGTGCTTCAACAGGAATTTTAGTAAACAATTTTCAGGGTTGGTGACAGAAGTTACACTGGCTCAAAAGCACACAGTTGAATAGAACTGAAGGCTTTTGATAAGGCAAAGCCAGGCTGAAGTGTGTAAGACAATTCATCTCTACTAAACCTAATGATGGGCTGACATAGGAGTGGGGGGAGTTAAGTAACTGAACCTCACTTTGACAAAACAGAAACCAAACACCAGACTTGCGTAAGTACATTTGTAAGCTTCTCTGATTTTGGTGGGAAAATTAGTATCAGGGCTCAGTGGCACGTGCTCAGCACCCTGCTTGCTGACCACTGGTAAAGAATCTTCCACCACCCACTTCCACAAGCCTTCACATAAAGTCTCCTTTATGTCCTCCTCACCCTAAATGTAGCACAGAGTACCACTAAACCCATGAGTTAGCACAGTAAATTCATCACAAAATGTAGAATATCACATATGTCATGCTCCATTATTTCCTCAACAGAAAACCCAAATAATTGCATGTAGGATGGCAGTTAAGGTGAGACAGGGAAACTCCAAGTTCATGCCAAGGTTAGAACAATGAAAAATGACACAGAAAGCTAATGAAATTCCTTGTTATAATAATGGAAACTACGTGTCACTTGTATCTGACACCAGTAAAAGCAGAAAGAATTTGGATTAACAGCTCAGACCTGAGCTGGAGAAAAAGTATTCAGAAAGGCAGACATTTTTCTACATATGTTGGCCTTGCTTCCAACAATCAGCAACACTGACAAAAAGTAGGAAACACAAATCTCCAGCCTGCAATACAGGGCACAGTGCAACTTCCAAGATGATTTAAAAAATAAAAAAATAAATTAGCCACATCAGAAGGTGGTTATTTTAGTAATGGTTTTCATAACAGTGAGTACCTCCAAAAAATTAAGTTCTTCACCAGCTAGCAAACTAGTGAGAAACATTTTTGGTTGATACAGTGCTCTTCACTTAACTGAGAATGATATATGGAACAACAACAAAAAAATTCTGAATAGCACAGAATATTTTGCAAGCCACTGGAACTTTAACATCCCTTGTCTTAACTGAAGCATTTAAATCCAAGCTGGAGAAAGGAAAAACAAAGCTGCCATGACTCCCAGACTCCTTTTTCTAGATGCTAGGCCATGTCATCTCCCATCATTATAGGCCTCAAAATGTATACCTGAACAAAGAAACAACAAAGCTGATTGAGATTGCTGAGAAAAGCAAAGACATTTTTAGATTTCAGTGGACTTTTAAACTAGCGTATTTACCCAAAAGATGCTGGGGCTATTCTTGAAGAGAGAAAGCATCTGCAAAGTCCAGGAGAACACTCCTCTGTTTTACAAAGGAGGCAACATGCCAAGAACCCACCTGTGATATCCACAGCACAGCTGTAACCCCTCATTATATGATTCACTCTGTGTTTACAGAAATTACTCCAAGCAGCGATGACTACCACACAATACAGGTTTCAAGTAAGTACTATGTCAGGTCATTCTGCAAATGGGTAAGTCTAAAAAGCCTGCTACATCACAAAACACTCTCTGCTGAACACTAAGCTTATACACATGGTAGGCATGAATTGGTAACTACTATCTAGTCCACTGGGCCAGGAAAAGAGTTTCAGGAATCTCTGAGAATTCTTCCATAAAAAGGCCAACACCTTATCTTTTTTCAGTTTCAGTCTGGCTTATAAAATGAGTATTTTCATACGAGCTGCCCCTCTCTAGGCAAATTAAATTTAAATGCTATAGATGCAGTTTCAATACTTAGAATAAGTTTATTGTGAATTTGAAAAAGGTCTGGAAATGGCTGTTTGACAATAGCATGCTGAGCTTTCCTTTAAAAAGGGCTAGAGTCCTGCAGTGTGCTGCAATGGTAATAGGGTTCAACACCAAACAGGGCTCAAAAACCATCCAGAGTCAAGAAGAGGCCAACAAGCCTGTAAGCTGGTACTGACAATGGAAAGGTATGCAGAGTCAGCTTGTTTTAATTCTGAATGTTAGAAGACATCTAGTCATCTTAATCTTTTCTATCTTCCCTTTTCACTATAAATCAAAGCAATTAATTTCTAGAGCTATCCAACATCTTAATTTAAAAGACTGAACTTCACAAGATAATCTTCTCACAGCCTTCCTTTTACTCCAAAATACCCAAGTTCTGTTCTTGCTTTTGGCAAATATATGCTGCATAGAATGATTCTACAGACATCTTCATATTGGCAGAAGCCAATGTAGTTTACACTTACATATATTCAAGGTTTGGTCAGAATCTCAGCCTGTGATTCATGAGAACATAATAATAAACAGATGGATCTTTATACCCCTCTATCTGTTAGATGGCAATTATAGTAATCCTCCACATGAAGCAGGCCAATAACATACAAGAAAGGAAGTATGGTACTGTGCATATGTCAGCCTTCACCTAATCACTGAGGATAAACAGACAATCAATATGTGAAGATATCTTTTATGTAGTGCGCAATTTAAATATCAAATGGAAGCTGTTTATAATAAAAGCTTTAGAAAAACAAGAAATAGTTTATGCATGTCATGGGTTCAGCAGCAGCAGTTATTTTTCTCCTTCTTGGTAGCTGGTGCAGCACTGTGTTTTTAATTTTGGGCCTGGGAACAGTGCTGATAACACCAGTGTTTCGGTTACTGCTTAGTGATGTTTTGGTCTGGCCAAGGACTTTCTGAGTCTCATGCTCTGCCAGGGAGGAGGGGAAGCCAGGAGGAAGCTGAGACAGGACACCTGACCCAAACTGACCAAAGAGGTTATTCCATACCACAGCCCGTCATGCCCAGGATGGAGAGCAGAGACCCGGAAGGGTGGGGGTGCACTGCGTGGTCGGGCTTGGTTTTAGGTGGTGAGAAATTGTATTCTTTCCTTGTATTTGCCTTGTCATTATTATTATTGGTGGTAGCAGTAGTGGTCTTGTGTTATACTTTAGTTACTAAACTGTTCCTATCTCAACCTGTGGGATTTGCATTCTTTTCTATTCTCCTTCCCATCCCTCCGGGAGTGGGGGGCAAGAAAGAGGAGGGAGTGAGTGAGAGAGAGTCTGCGTGAGTTAGGCTTAAACCACGACAATGCATTACTAAAAAGACCTTTAATATGAAACTTTGACGGTATCTAAATGCATCTAAGCTCCTTGCAAAAGCAAACTTCAAGTGAAACTGGTCAAACTTGACAAGTCACAAGGAATGATTTGATAAACTCTACCAATTGCCAAAAATTGGTAGTTGGAATAGGAGCAGGACAAGAGGGACCATTAACTTATGCCTATAAAGGGGCATCACAACATAATAGCTTTGGATTATTCTCTAACAATAAATCAATCACACTGTTCTAAAAATAATCCAGCACTTCATAAACGATACTGCAGGGGGCATGTATCTCTGACCTCAGGGCAAAAAAAATCCACATCAACCCTTTAATACTCATAGTGGCCCACCTTTGAGATCTTGTGATTCTTTTTTATTTAACAGTCTCCAGCACTTTGAAGAAAATCTTGGCACTTCTTTAATAGATTGTGACAGAACTGAAAACTAAAATAAAATCCATATGGGAGCAAGATTAGAGACAGTTACCTTGTATGTCAAAACAGATACTTTTAAAGACACTCTTGAACCAGAGATACTTTTCTACTTGGGGTAAGTCTATATCAGTTAGGTAGAAATCTTGTTTCCAAAGCAAAACCTAGGCTTTTCAAAGCACTTCTCTGAGAAAGCCCATTTTAAGCCTTACTGCTGACTTTTACAGTGCTATATATACCTAGACAAAAAGTTACCCATTAAAGGGCTCAGTCCTGCAGCTCCCTGAATGCTTTGTCCTTATCTAGCAAAGCATTAAAACATACAGACAGGCACAACATTAGAACAGCCCCATTCAAACAGTGGAACCATGCAGAACTTTACAGTTAGCCTTGCAGGAGCTCACAACTTTGGATCATCCATATCTGAAAGGCGCCACTGCTTCTGCTCAGCTCTTAAATGAAGAATCTTGCCCATTTTTGGCTTATGTTTAAAATTAGGAAAATATGATAACCACAATTATGTAGGTTTCTAATGAAGAAATCAAAGTGGTTTATTTCTCCTCCCTCTCTCAACAGCACACAGATAAATGTGGGATGCTCTTCATTGCAAGTAACTCAAATCCTGCCATACCAGGAAGAATGTAATTATTTTAGAGAAGTTAAACTAATCCTGAAAAAACAAACAAAAAAAAACAAAACAAAACAAAACAAGAACCCCCCCCCCCCAAACCCCAGAAATTGGATAAGCTCATAGTCTTTCTGAAAACCTCAGACAAGAAAAAGCCAATTGTTAAGTAAAACAAAGTACTTGTCTTTAGTTTGAAATTTTCTATTTTATAATCACTACAGCAAGAAGACTAAGTTAAGGAGCCAAACGGTGACAATTTTATCTGTGGGTGCTGGCACCTTTTTCTAACTGTATTCTAACTGTATTCATTACACACTCTGCCCTAGTGAAAAAAAGAATGAAAAACTAAATTCCAAACAAGTCAAAGCTTGTTTATACTTTCAGGCAGAACAGTCTTCAAATTAGGGAGCTAGTCTCATATAGAGCAATTTGGCCTAGATTTATATATAAAAAAATATCAAAGTTACGGTAATCACATATAACAGTATCCAGATGCTTTATTTGCTACTTTATTCTGTAGAAGCTTCTACCCCACCACCACCTTTTATCCCAGAAAACTTCCTTTCTCAAGCCTGCAGTGACAAACCCCAACATAATTACATTAAAGGAAGCATTGTTGCCACCTCAAATAAAAAGCAGGCGCGTAAAAAAGTTTCCTTCATAAATTGTTCACCTCAGAGTGATTCCATTTCGGTAGGAAGGTGCCAGTACCAAAATCAACCCTGTATTTCAATTTTTTTTCCTCTATATAAACAGAGCAACTTTACCAAAAAAACACACACTGAATTCAGAGACTAGTATCCTATAATTGGGTCCATCAGCATCTCTAGTATCTAAAATGCCCTTGGCCTAAGGGTATGGATTACTTTATTTACCTGAAAGCATCGGTTTTGTTTTAAACAGGCTGATTAAGAGACATCTCAAAGATACTTGCACACATTCTGGAGAGCACGGAGGTCTCTCAGTATATATCAAACTATCCCCAGCATACTAAATGTATCCTTAGAGTAAGCAAATAGCAATAAACTACCTATCCTATCAGTAACAAGAATCACTTAAAGACAGTAAAGCCAATGCAAACAGATTACAGCACCAAACCCAAGCTGAGTGCTTTGTTCTAAGTTAGGCTTAACTTTGCATTCAGAAACATAAAAATTTTCCCTTCAGGATCCCTCTCAAAAGGCCACAGCACAGCCTGATCTCAGCAGGCACATATTTAGCCAGTTGGCTGCTCCCCCGTTGCAAGTAACACAGCTCATGTCTCACATCTAGCTTGTTCCAGACGACACTGCATCCTCCAGTAATAGTTTTCACAGGATAGAACCCTCAGGCAATTCAGACTCCCCCGTTTGATCTCAGAGGTAATAGTGAACACTAAAGTGAATAATGAATAAAGACTGCAATTAAACTTTGTCAAGCTTTCTACTTCCTTTCAATCCCCTATTTATGTACTCCAGCAAGGTTGTGTGATTGAAGCCTATCTAATTTCTCTCTTTATAAGAGAGGACAGGAAACAATGCAGAATAAGGTCTACATCATTTCATTCCTTACTCAAGTACTGATGACACTTGCAATTAAACCAAGTATTTTAAACAAGTCATACTGCATAAACACCTCACAACATAAACAATACTTTTAGGGGAAGGTAATAAGGTTGTGCAGACTAATGCTGTTTGTCACAGCAAGGCAGAGATCAGTCATCTCACCTTCCAGTACACATTCTTGTAAATGAGCAAAGGAGGAGAGGTGCAGATTAATTGCTGTGACCTATTGTGTATTTGCTTCATTTCTACAATAAGGGATTATAACCTCTATCCTTCATCCATTAGGTTTCCTACAGAAGTTTTATTCTTTATTAGAACAGTTCCACTATACTAAACCAGTAGAAAGAGCTGAACTGAATCCACCACTTCACAGCAGAGAGGAAATAGTGACTTCAGAGTGAGAGCAGAAATTAGGTATAAATTCTGTCCCAATGACAAATCTGAGGTGTTCAGAAGGCAAGTCAAACAAGGTGAGGGGAGTATGGATGAGTTTTCACTTTTTCTTTGATAACTTCATTCACTAACTACCAGCCAAAGCCTCCATTCCTTGCTCATCCTCAGAAATCATCTCCTTCCTTCCAGAATATTTAAGAAAAGCATACAATACGTATTTGTGAAAGAGACATAACAAAGTAACAAAATACAGGATCGCACCACATGCATGACAATAACTCTTTACAGCTTTTCCTTCTACAGGGAGAGAAAGCGCAGGAGAATTGCACATCAGCGGCAGGCTTTTGGCAGGTTCAGCACAGAAGTAGCTCAACATTCGGTGTCTTAAGTACAACACTTAATTTTTCTTCTCTCCTCTTTATGCAAAAGTGTGCACATCTAAAGACATGCATGCACCAAACATCAGTCCAAAATGAACATTTTATCAGACATTTTTCTTACAAATTACCAATCCATCCAGCCTCGCAAAACATGCAAGTGGGCAGTAAGCCTGGTAAGACCAATTTTAACAACTGCATCTCTGGTTATGACTTAAATGTCTGCCCACTCCTTTATATCTTAAGAACTTATCACAACAGTAAATAAAACTATGAGGAAAAAAAAGATGCAAAGAATGTATTCTTGATGTTAATAGAGTACAAGCTAAAGAATGCTTTTTAGAAAAAAAAGAAAATTATATAAAACAGAAAGCGAAGAAGCAATAAAGCACGCTATTTCTCCATTTCAAAGCATCACAAGATTTTTCACCACTGCCCACAAACCAGTGCACTAATCTCTTGCAATTATTGTTCTTATTGCAGGTAAAAACCATAAATGGAGACGGTGAAGCAGCCTTTGCAAAGCAATTATCCTTCCACTTCAGGCATTCTGTGGCTTTAACTCTGTCACTAATGCCCCATGCAGTAGGACTTCACCACTGTACTTCAGCAGACGTGGCGCATGAAACAGGCTGGCTCAAGACCCACCTGCAGAGAACAGGCAGGTAGTCACTCAACTCTTGAAAAAGCTCCTCAAGATAGTGATGCAACTCTGTCCACTTAGAGCACTTAGCTCAAGTCACCATTGGGGTCCAATGGCTTTGGGAACTACTCATGTTTTCAGAATAGGTCAGGCAGACCAATGTCAAGCACTAAGGTTATATTATAAAATTAGGGGCTATATTTTTTATTATTTATTATTAGTAGTACACAATGACTCGATTTACTAATGCATTATCATTGTTACTGGGAAAAGAACTCCACTACGACTAGAAATTACAGCAAATATTAGAGAAAACAAATGTAAAAGCCTCAGCTAATTAGAATACTAGCAGTGCTGTTCAAAAGCCTTTGGTAAGTGCCCTCTCATGCCAAGCAACCAGCTAAACTGGCTGCAGAGAAAGCCACTTCCCCAGCTTGTGCCTAGAATTCACACAGAAAGTCACACAAAAGCAACAGCCAGCAGTAAAGCCCAAGTTCTCTCAGATGTGTTGGTCAGTATGCTTGTTATATAAAAATACAATCTACCCTGTATTACATTAATTTTGACTGAATACAGAAAGTAAACTCTGTGTAAACCCAATAACGGATATAAAGTAAGATCTATATCATGAGATACTACACTGAAGAGAGGTTTGGGAACCCAGGAACTAACCCCACTTTCATTCAGTTCTAGCTCCGACTCATGCACCACTTTGAACAATTCACTCTCATCTCAAAACTTCAGGTTTTTTAGCTGTGCAATGATATGAGCTGCTTTTCCCTTCCACACAAGCATGTGTTTATGTGCGCAAATGGCCTTAAAAATGACAAGTGCATTTACCAGAACCAATTTAAATGTATGAAATAAACTGAAGGTACAGACAGTGTATCATAGTATTGGCATTTCTAAAGTTTCAACGGCACTTAAATAATGTTCCATGATATCACACAAAAGAATCTAAGTAATTTTCAAGACAGCATAAAGCAATAATATTTGCAGGCAGTTTAAGGCAAGTTAATACCCACCTTCCATTGGAAACACTAAGTCTGCTTGCCTAATTGCTCCAGGGGCCTTTGAAAATCCCAGCAAAAATGAACAATAAGCAGTAAATCAACCCTTTCAAATGAAAGCAACATCCTCCCCTCCCCTATCATAAGGTATTCCACAAAAATGTATTTCACTTACACAAACACACATTACACCATAATGGGTCAGAGACTGAGGTATGCAAGAGTGATTAACAGTATTAATTTTTCAGAAATGTTAATATCTTTTATTATATTCTGTAATATGAATGGGGAAAGGGAGGATCATTACTGTATTTCCCATCCATATGCCCATATTATTAGCATTTGTCAAAGTGGGTAGCATTCCTCAGATTTTCCATTTCTCTACCCTGCAGAAAAATACCCAAGGACATAGGAGCACTCCTCTCATACGCTATGAAAACGCCCTGCTGCCATTATAAAAGTCTAACTTGGTAGATGCTGAAGCAGTTGAAACCAGATTTGACAGCATCAGTACAAAAGAGTCTACTATTTTTGTAAAATGAAGTATTAATAAAAAAAAAAACACCAAAAATCAGGAAAAGAAGTTTCTAACAGGGATTGCTTTTTTTGGTAGTCAGTGTCTCAGCTCTTTGGCAACACAGAATCAGACTCCATGCATCTCATCATACGTAATTTCCTAAAGAATAAACAGCATTAATTATTGTATTTTTGGTACTTGCTGACATGGGCCTCACTTGATATCATAAGAAGTGAAAATACTACTTTACTCCTTTATATACTCCTTTACTCCTTCTTTGATACAGCCTTTCTTCCATGTTTTTCATTTTCCAGCCTAAAAAATTACTTCCTTGACAGCACATGAAAACTTTGATTCAAATTAATAAAGAAAGGAAAACAAACCCAAATTTCCCTTTCAACTACAAACAGCAAGTAACAAAGGCTACTCAATACCATTTCTTTCCAGGACAAGGCTGCCAGAAAAAAAAAACCACTTTAAGAGAAAGGGAAGATATGGGAATCAAGAGAAGGCTTCTCTAATACACGAAACTCACAAGGAAGGACTAGAGAAATAGAAACCTTTCACTAAGCTCAGACTCCTGTAATACTGTATGTGGTTGCTTAAGCCAAAGAGTAAGATAACCTAATTGATTTTTGGAAGTGCTCAGATGAGCTGTAAGACAACATCATTTCATGACTGTTTTTCTTGCTGAAATTAGGTTAGTCTAGCAAGTCCTGGAGAAAATCAACATCTTTTATCACTCTAAGAAAAAAGGTTCTGTATTTAAAAACCCACTGTTGTTTCCTCTTTTTCCTCATTGTGGAAACAAAACTAATTTTCCATGCAGAAATTCTAAAGATAAATTGTTCAAAGTGATTTGATGGAAACAGACCTACATTTTTAAAGTGGCATGAAAAAATATAAGTGGAACAAGGGAAGAAGCATTAGATACTAATTCAAAGATTGAAAATTAAATTCATGCAACAATTCCCATCCATTTCCTTCAAAGAAAAGCTGAGCTTAGGTCTCAGAAATTTTCTTTTCAAAGAAAGTATAAACGTGAAAACAACAAATGAATTCATCACTGGACTGCATTCTATAGGACTAAAGTAAAAGACAGGCATACATTACAATGTTATTAAAAAGCCAGCATATCTGTGATAGTAATTCCTTTACATGACCAGTTCTATCCAATCTAGATCAACAACATATTTTCATCAGTAAAGTTACGGTCAGGCATACTCTTCTGTTCACATGTCAGAGTTCTGCCAGAAAAAGGTATAAACTTACCTTGTCTTGGTTTTCCTTATTTTTGTAACACAAATTTCCAATCAAACGAATGAGATGAGATTTAAAATCCACAGCTGGATGCAAAACTTCTTCCTGCCCTGTCATAGCATGTGTGGCAGTAAATACATTTACAGTCTGTTTCCCAGCAAGATGAGTTAATCTCAGTGTATCTACAGAAAACAAGAATATTTAAATGAATTACCACAGGAAAATTAGTATCACTTTGCACAAAACTTTTACTACTAATTGTTAGGTTCAAAGTCAATCAACATAATTTGAAATATTCAGCAATTATGTCAAAAGAACTTTGACAATTTTTGTAATTTCTTAATTTGTGCTAGCATAACCATAAAAGGCCATCTCAAGGTCAGAAGGTGGTTTTGCATCCTTTTTACACATCTACATACATCTTTTACACATACATTTACACATCTACATGTCTACATCTATGTAGACATGAAGTCTGAAGGCTGGTGCTATCATTGTCTACTTGAAGAGTTAGGATTTGCAGGCTGTTGATTCTGGCACCGTAAATACATTGCTAAACTCCAGGTTTTTTTAGAAAACTTCATTTAGCTAAAGCTTGTCACAACAACACATACTAATCACAAAATTACTTTTTTCTCTCTTTTCCAATCCATCCTAGCTCTGTAGCATGAGAGGATTTTGAGTACAGATAGCACCTTGACACACCTTAAGAAATCCTTCAGTGCTGTAATCTTGTCAACTAAGAAATACTAATGTTCCTGTACGGCAAATGCTAGTTTATAGCAACTAGGATTTTTTCTACAAAGCTCCAGGGAGAAATCAGGGAGAAAGGAAACTAAAATCTGTGAAAACAACATCCTATAAAGAGACCACACCTAGAAGAAAAGTTGAAATCACATGAACACCTGAGAGCTCATACAGCTGAGAAGCAAATTCACTAAAGGCTGTGCCGATATTCCAAAATTAAGAAATATTTCCCCCCTAAGTGACCTGCAATACTAAAAAATGTCCTATCATGCCACTGTCCCCAGGATTCTTCATGCAACTTACATTAGAACAATGAAGACACAGCAAAACCAGGTTACCGAATAGGGTGGTAATTAACTCCTATACTCATTCTGTTCTAGATGTGGCAACACCCATAGCAGAATGAGCACCAGATTTTCCTGGATTTAAACTAGAGGAACCATCATTTACAATTTCACACCCAGATGGTTGATACAGGGAAGAAAAAAATCTCTGTGCTAATAAAAAGGTAACGACATTTTGGTAGGGCTTTTTAAATATGAAACTATACTAGGGCCTAGAGGCCTCCTGCATGACAGCTACCACTCACACTTGTTCATATTCTGAAATAGGAAAAAAAAAATACCAAAACCCCAAACAACACTCTCCTGACTGCCCCTAAAAATGTCATCATAAAAATTGCTTTTAACAAACTCTTCTTTCACAGAAATTTGTCTGGCTTTGTAAATTCATGAAATTTGTCATTCTTGCATCCTTTTCATGGCATTTCACTTTGTGTGCTGCCTTGCCTTAAAGTCTTACTACTTCCCCACACACAACACATAAGTGGTCTTCCTAAATCTTCTGCCTGTCCTGAAGAGGGATCCCTGAAGAAAACGATTTAAACCAAAAAAACCCCAAATCAAACAAAAAACCCATAAAAAAATTAAATAAAGCTCTTCAAATTTTATTACAGTGCAGAACTAAAATGCAATGAGCAGTGCACCTTCCTGGAAAGAGAAGTACAGGAAAAGGCGGAAGAAAAACAGCCACCTTCCATGCATGATGCCAACTCAGAGAGAACAGCGCTCCTCTCAAACGTTGCACATCGACAGGACACAGCAACTGCTCTCAGGATGTCACCCATACTCTCAACTAAAGGACACTTCAGTCTGCCGTTCTCTCATCCCAAAGAGCAGTTTTTCCAAAATGCCCCTCACTCCTAAAGACCATTTACCTCCCTGGTGATATTCCCCAAAAACCGTGCAATCAAGCTGTTAACAGTACAAAAGGTATTGTTAATACTGAAGCATTAGGGTCTAATGTAATCCAACAATTACTGGAAATAGCAAAACACACTCCTTAGCTGATGCTTAAAAGATTATTCAGGTATTTTTCAGATCTTTCAATCACGCTTTTGCTAACTTCTAACAGGAAACTCTTCATCATATAAACTAAAGAACATATCAAAAAATCTGCTATATGAAAATCTTTAGCACTGTTTGTCCTTATTCTTCTGGTCTTCTGAGTTAAATATTGAAGGTGATACAACACATTAATACAGCTTTTTTCCCTTTCTGCTAATACAAAATTAAAGCAGTCTTGTAGCCAAAAGGTAGCATTAAAGAAACTATGCAAGTACATAAATTATTGTTGGCTGAGGGCATGTGAGCAATAAAAAGGATGCATATGGTAGCAATGTTCTAGCCTGTACTCGTTTCATTAGCCTGGACACAGCTGTGGAGAAAAGTCAGGCTCTGCACAGCTAGAGACAGGACGACATGTGTGTAAACCTCTAAACTTAACTGAACTGCAGCTCCCTGAAATTCTCATTTAAGTTTACTTATACAAGCATCCAGATGATACAACACGTACCTTTCAGTTTCCTCAAAACATACACACAGGCACAAAATAGATTTTGTTGTTAGTCATCTTACTGTAAGGAATAAAAATATAAACCTGTCATCAAAAATAGGTTTGGCATCTTTTTGGTGGTGGTTTTTCTTTCTTGTGTGTTGGTTGTTGCTGGGTTTGTTTCAGGTTTTTGGTATGTGGGCTTTTTTTTAGCAAAGCACCTCTGAAAAATCTCAAAATAGCCACAATTAACAGCTGTTTCAGCCTTTTTTCTTTTTTTTTTTACCAAAATATTACATATTTCTCCTTAAAATTCATAAATTTTACAATTTTCTCAGAAAATGGTGGTAGTCTCAGAAACTGCTAAAATTTAGGAAGGCACAGGCATACATACACTTCCTCCTCCTTCCTCCCTAGGTATATAGGGTTTTTCTGGATGATACTGGCTTAATTTTCTTTGGGTACAGCCCTTTGTTGTCCCTTAGCAGAAGACAAATTCTTTCAAACTGACCTTTAAAAGTAACTGAATTTGGTTAAGAACATTCAAACTGCACTTTGTTTCAGTTTTCAGGAATTTGGAAAACAGAAGGGAACAAGCATGGAAAAGTCCTTTTTCTACCTCTTGAGGAAATTCTTCCCCACGCATTCAGCCCGTGGAAGAACATAGGAGGCAGTTGTCCTTTGCACAACTCTCACTGCATAAATAGCTCATTGCTACAGTTGAATCAAGCCTCTGTTGGGTAATAGGAACCAACAGAGCAAGAGGAGAAGCAGAAAAATTCCAGGAACAAATCAAATATTTGAAAATGTAGATTAACTGAATTTCCTATTTATTTATTTTATTAAAGGTCAGTATCATAAGTACCACCGCTTGTGAAAAACATGCTTTCATTCACAGAGCAACACAATTTGGAGCAAGCCAACAGCTGAAAAACCTTGTGGTTTTTCACTCACCTATGGCTGTTTCAAGCAAACCAGGCAAAGTCTGTAGATATTCTAGCTGTCCATTGTTCGATGTCATTTCACAAAGAACATCAAGAAGACGAATTGTAACCAGTGCTTCCTGTAAATTAATATGACATTCGTGAAAATGAATTATGAAGGATACCAAAAGAACATACAATTGGCAACCTAAAGAGAGGACAGGAACTCTCAGCACCTCAGGTTCTTTGCAGGTCTTCTAAACTGCCAAGAATATATTTATATAAAATGAGGACATCTTTCTAGAATAACAATAATGTATTACACTGCAATAATTTCTACAGTCAACCAAGGTTATATGTGCCCCGAAAAATCATGGGGAAACCAAAACAGAGCCATAAAGGATAAAATTTTAACAAAAACACAGTAGCTTCCAAAAGCAGAAATACAGAAAATTACTAGCTGAGAAAATTATTTCTGTATAAATGTTTTCTTTTGAGTTTATTCAGTAGGAGCGTCCCACTTTAAAGACACAAATGCCGCCTGCAAGACACCAATTTGTTATCCGCAGGAATTCTGTAAAGTTCTGTGGTCACATGAACTTTGGCTGCGAGAATTTACGTTATTGTTGGGTAAATAGGATTGGGATCAGAGATGCAGCATTTTGTTTAGGTATGAGACACGGTTTTATTTGCATATTATTTATTCAGCCAGAGAACTATTTTTTTCTCACAGACTACATTGATGTGTGCTCATAATGACAACCCAGCACTTACAGAAACTACCTGAAGAGTGTATGGCATAATTTGGAACACCACATATTGCTCAAGAACCATACTGTGACTGCAAGATGATTCAACACAAGGTGTGGTACACAAACTGCAAGTAGCCTTGAAAAGACTCAGACATAGGTCACAATAACTATTCCTGTCTTGCCTGGTCCTGGACAAAGAGACATTTACTTACCAACAGTATAACATTTTTGAATCCACATGACAATGTAACATATTTGAAATCATCAGCAATAGTGTTCAGTAGTCAAGAACGATAATTATATCCATTCATTGCTCCTTGGAGGCAACAAGTCAGTACAGAGTCCAAGTCCTAAAGCTGTACTTTCATTTTTTTCCCCCTCACACAGGTGTAGGACAATGCAGATCTTCCCTACGTTATTCAACAAATTGCTTTTAATAGCACAAAATCTGACAATACACTGGGCATTGTCCTGTTATAAAGTAAGAATACCCCAAATGTATTTCAGAGACAGTAAGCTGGTATTTAATATTTTCAAAGCCATTTTGCCTTGTTATAAGACAGTAGCTTAACCATAAGCCCCTTCAGCTCATACACTTAGCATTTACCTTCACACAAGAAAATGTTACGTGCTTTACATCTGTAAAGCAAGCAAGTATCAATAGCCAACTATAAATCACACCAGTAAGGTACAAGAGCCCTTGCTGCCTATGCGCACCCCATTATCCATGTACATACTGCAAGCTATGTAGTGGCGGACATTACGAGCTGTGGCTTTTCCTTTTTCAGCCTTATCCTTTTCACCCTCTCCCTTTTTTCTACTTTTTTACTTTTTTTAAAATGCATTTCCTCACTGTCCTCTACAGAATTCTTCCCAGAGCCTTATAATACCATCTCTCCTTTCTATCCCACCCTCTGTCTCAGTTCCTCAAGTGCTCCATCTAGATTTGAGAAGAGGAACAGATCATTTAAAAATCACAAACAAACCCCTAAATTCTTATCCACATTTGAAACTTGATACTTTCAAAAAAACTGTTTAAACATTTCTGGTTGGGCTCCCTAACACCACCCCAACTTTCCAATTGTATTTTTTTTTCCACCCTCCACCTGTGCAAAAGAAAGGCAATAAGGCAGAACAGTTTAAGATCAGCAACAAGACGCTGTTCAAACCCTAAAATGTTTTGAAATCTGACAGCCATCTAGATGTGGATATAATCTGGAAAGTAAATAAGGAAATAACTTAAGTTTTAAAATAAACATATTTCAAGAGAGACTCAGAAAAATTTTCCTTATAAAGAGATGAAGTAAGAACTTAAAATCACAGAATAACAGAATCATAGAAGAGTTAGGGTTGGAAAGGACCTTAAGATCATCTAGTTCCAACCCCCCTGCCATGGGCAGGGATGCCTCCCACTAAACCATGCCACCCAAGGCTATGTCCAGTCCAGCCTTGAACACCGCCAGCGATGGAGCATTCACAACTTCCCTGGGTAACCCATTCCAGTGCCTCACCACCCTTACAGGAAAGAATTTCTTCCTCATATCCAATCTGAACTTCCCCTGTTTAACTTTGAACCTGTTACCCCTTATCCTATCACTACAGTCCCTAATGTAATCCTATCACTAGAGTAATCCTGTCACTAGAGTCCCTCCACAGCATCCCTATAGGCCCCCTTCAGATACTGGAAGGCTGCTATGAGGTCTCCATGCAGCCTTCTCTTCTCCAGGCTAAACAGTCCCAACTTGCTCATCCTGTCTTCCAGGGAAGGGTTTTATTTTGCAAGTATGGCTGAAAGTTACTGAGAGCAAAATGATGCTGAAGTCAGGCTTATAATGGAAAAGCTATTTAAAACATTGGTTTAAGCACTGCAGAAGCATATGATTAGCTTTTCTTTGGTTTAAGATGGAAGCTGCAAGACCTGAGGTTCCTTTGGGAAAAGAAGCTATGTCTACATATAATAAATTAAACAGTAGATGGGACACCCAGAAAACATTCTGGGAGTCAGGCCAGTTCAAGGATTGTTCCCAAAAGGCAGTTTTCAAATGTGGCCTTGCAGTTTTGGAGTCTAAGACAGCTTATTAATACAGACATAGCCTGACCAAGGCACTTGGCTTCAGGGCCACAGAATAGTCTAGGCAGAGTTTAGTTTAATATCACAGATGTTGCCTACAGTATTTTTAATGACAGAATGTACACACACAACTGCATTGTTTTTTCAGTTAATCACAACTCTTATGCAAAACCTAAAATATTTATATAATCGAGGAGAAATTGGTGCAATTTTTTATAAGAAAATTAAGTTTTATGAATTTAAGTTGGAAATTCCCTTTACCCATAGCAAATATACATTATGAATAAATGTATATACACAATATGCATATACACACACTTTCTAGTTTTGTCATTGCTCTCCATTTATCCAGCTATTGTGACTTGTAGCTTGTACTTTGTGCTCATCAAATGATCCACATTTCCCACCAAATAGTGATACTCAAGCTACCATACATCATGTTTATGTGCAAGAAGAACAAAAAGTCAGTGGCAAGCAGGGCAAGTTCTACAGTAATATTCCCAATACTGCTGTCCCAGCACCTTCAAGTTGGACAGAGACCTCTTTGGCTGGGTAGAAACGTACGTTTTTTTCCAAGAACTGAAACTACAGAATACTTGGAAAGTAAACACACCAGGAAAAAAAAAAAGGGGGGGGGGGGGGGGGCAGAAGGTAAAAAGAAAAGAGAAAAAAGAGTATACAAGTGGGTGGGACGGGGAAAGCTGGAGTTGTCTCAGTATATGTCCTACTGCCAAGCTCATACCTTTTCCAGAAGTAGTCAATGAAGTTTTCTAATATAACTTAGACAAAGTAGTTGTAGTGATGGGGGAACCTGTGCTTCTTGGACAGATAGGAAGACATGGTTATGTTTTTGCTTGGTTTGGATTTCTGGGGGGTGTTTTTTATGCATCAAAATATCACCTCTTCAGAAAATTATTTTTAATATATTTTCATAACACCTCTCAACATACATTTAAAATTCTTGTGCCCATTTAAACAAAAAAAATTGTCAAGTACAACACTGTGTAACATTACCATACAAAAACATTTAAAGATCAGTATTTTTTCACTTTGGCAGTAAAACAGTTATGACAGCCATTCTCAAGAGTTTCTACAAATAAAACTATTACAGGTTAATTTTGTTTTAACAATAAAATGCTTCTGATTACATGCATATTAGGTAACACAATCTCAACATCACACTGTGGTCACTTGGCAAGACAGAAGTTAGATGTGACTCTTTAAAACAATGTATTTTAAAATATATTACTAAGAAAATGTTAATTACATTTCTGAAACTAAGCATGATTAATCAATGAGAATCAGTGACTAACTAATTCTATGTTTGACTAAAACATATTAGATTTCTCAGGTTTTTTGGCTAGTTGTCTTAAAAGAAAAAAGAGCTCACCCCTAACTCAGCTGAAAACATTAAAACTTTATCTAGATGAGAGGGATCAAGAACGGAGACCAACATGACCTGACACTGCCTGCTGATAATACAATGAACTAACACACAGCACAAATAATGTCATTGCAAGTTAGGCGCAAGTTGCTTCCTGTTTTCCCAAAGGCATTGTTAGATCTTCAAACAACTTACTGAAAGCAAGAGTAAAAATAACACCAGATTATTTGAACAGACCTCTACCCTTAGATGGCCTAAACCTCCTTACTGCACTATATGGTATGGCAAGTAGCCAGCAATTCTTGGATACTTCATAAGGCGGAAATAAAACAAGGCCATCCAGGACTGAGCTCTGCACCAGAGGTTCCCAAAGTGCAACCCACAAACCATCTGTGACCCATAAAAGCCGTCTTATTTAGCTGGCAAAGGGACTTCATTGTGGCCATCCTCAACAGAATCAGTTCATTAAATCTGAAGGAATAACAAATTTCTTCCATGTGGACTGGAGTTGGGGCAAGTGTCTGGGTGTTGAGACAGGAGCCATCTGCCACTAAGAGCTCAGCAAACTGCAACTTGATGCTGTGCATGCTAGCTGGCTCCAGGACTGTCGCCTTGTCAGAGCCATACAAGGTCCAGAGAGCCCCACATCATTGGGAAACAGGGAAGAGCCATTAACAAAAGTCCTTGCTTTCAGGGAGGATCACTACACATTTCAGACAATGACCCTGCACTGAGCCAATCACACACACACCTCAGCTCTCCACAATCAACTTGATGTTCCAGGTCATAACAGAGCAGGAACACCTGCCTTACAAGTAGCCAAATGCATTTTCTAGTATTTGGGACCTTAATGATGTATCAATTATCAAGCTATCATCAGTTATTTAAATTAAAACAAAACTGAACAATAACCAACCACATTAAAAAAAACCCTCCCCAAGTCCCCCAAACCTAAGATTCACTTACTTTAGTACTCCTAGGAAAAACAAAAGAACAAAAAAAGCATCTACTCCATTTTCACACTGATTTGGGGGAGGGAAAGGGGGGGGGAGGGAAGAAAGATATGCTGTTTCCCACCTATAAATAAAATAAATATTTTAAGTTTTGATTCATATTTGAACAAAATCTAATTCACAACTCAAATAAATTATACAAGAATAGAAGGGATCCTTAGAAGAATATAATGAAACATGCAAACGTGACAACTTGAACATTATTAAAATGTTGAGATCTTTAACAATATGATAGATTTATTTCTACCTCAAAGTATTCTTTTCAAACCATATTCTTTGTCATCCTCAAATTATAAGCAAAATTGGGCTGCTGTCTACAGATCCTACTCTGAACTCTACCAGCGTTTTCCCAATATAAAGTAAACTGGAAATGTACACAAGTGCCACTTGGGTAGTAGTGGCAATGAAGACTCCGGTACTATAATGTTTTTTGTCAGACATACCTCATCATCTGTGTCTTCTGCAGAAGTTAACTTGAGCACAGCTTCATATTTCTCTTGGAAACAGCCTGCAAGGAAGTCAGCGTGTCTCATGAACAAATTCATTTCTTCACTGGTATGTTGGTTCTTCTCACATACATTCACCATCATCAGCTCTAACAAAGTAACTCTAGAATCAGAAAACAGAAACTGGTTAATCAAATTCACCAAGCCATACAGAATTATCCTTAGAAATAAGCAGATACTGTTGTTTAAAAATATACAATTAGTATGCCAGTAACAGAGTTGATTTTTTAAAATTAAGAAGTCTTATGAACACTGGTAATCAGTTCCTGATCAATGGTTTATTTCTGCACACCATTAATTCATCATTCAATTAATACAATTTGGCCAGACAGTGAATATTTTTTTTCAAGTCTATTTCAATTTGTAATTTCTTATGTCCTAACAGCACTGACTGCATATTCCATAAGTCTAAAATTTCCACCAAAACAACTCTTAAAAGCTGTTGTTACGTTCAGCAAAATAAACACAGACTATTTGATAGCTTTCATTGAAAATACCACTTTTCACAGCCCTTGACTTGCATGCAGTCCTTCACTCATTCTCCCCCCGAGCTCAAACCAATTGTGTGCAGAAACAGAGAAAATAAAAGTTGATATGCACACTCTGTTCTTTACAGTTGTTTTATAATTACCATTAGATGGACTACAGTAAATCCAAGTTACTTCCTCATATATCCAGTAAGAGCTACTCAGTGTATTAAACCAGCAAGTAAGCGGATGCAGAACAAAGCTGTTCTATAAAATACACTTCAGTCATTTATTTGAACAGCTTTAATGCAATTTTATTTACGATACTCCTTAATGTTGTTAGGGCAAACAGGGAGTATTTTCTGGAAGCTGGACTTTAATGCGGCAAAAGCCCTCCTATAGTTTCCCAGTTCACGTCCAGCACAGAGGAGCACATGGGTTAGTGAAGTCCCACTGTAATTCTCTCTCAACCTGAAAGAGCACTATTTATTGAATGAATTCAGGAGCCAGATGAGAGTTTTCTTTCACTAAAATATTTGCAATTCAGATGGAAGGTCTGACATTTAAACATGTGGAACAGTTCAAATGCTTTTTCTTCTTCTTCTAAATCTACCAAGCAGGTTGTCACAAGGGGAAGAGAAATGTCTTTTGCTGTGGAAAAAGCACGGTCACTGCTTTATTAACCTCCAAGAACCCACCCCTATTAATCACATAACAGCTACTCAGTTCTTGCTAAACTCAGCCCTCAATGTCATCAATACAGCTGCATTAAACAATTATCTGAATGAGGACAAAAAGCTTTTTCAACACCGTGCACAGAAATGCACTCAACACATTTGGGAAAGGGTGGACTTCAGACAGAAGGCTGTCAAACACTGGTAACCTCTCTCACAGGCTTTGCTTATGTGACGGAGCACTGACACAAAGCAGTTGTTCTGTTTGTTCTGCAGGTTACAACTGAGTACCACACTCTTGTCCATCTACAAACTAGCGGAGTCCGTTTACCCAACATCCCCAACTGAATGAAGGGTTTCAGATTTGGCCTCAGACTATGCAAAAATCAAACTAAGTGCACAGATGTGTCATCCATCCCCAAGACAGAGCTAGATTTTACATGTTAGTTTTTATCAACTAAGAAAGCAGGCTGCTCAAAGACGTTATGATTACAGGAATTATTCCAATAAAATATTGTCTCTTGTTTAACAGAGTTCTAGTCAGCTACTGTTGCACCAATGATCCAAATAATAGATGTTTAAAAAATGGCAAGTAATACTTTGTAAAGAAGTTGCAGGGTCACTACATACTTCCACAAACTGTATTAGTGAGATGAAATTGTTGCAAACAGGGAAGTTTTGTGTATTACTCTTCCTCTTGCAATATAACTTGGTGCACTTTTAGACAACTATAATCCTTCCAGAGAAATGGGAGTGACATTAAAACACCACCTGTATGTAATTTCTTTAAAAGTTTTCTGTTCTTTTTAGCCATTCATGTCAAAACTTTTTTCCCAAGTTTTCTTCCAGGCACAGTCATTCAGGACATGTCCATCTTCCCGCTGAATTTCAAGCAAGTCTTGCCATTCAGCAAACAATTTCCTGAGAGCAATGCTTTTTGTTCTGGTGCAAGTTCCTTTACACTCCTTTCTTCTATTGTTTCTCTCTGTTTTCTTCCAAGACTCACATGAAACTTTCCAAGTTAGTTCTCCTACACATTGCAATTTGGTTATTTCTTTTAAATAATCTCAGAACCATTTAGCCATTCAAATGGCAGAGTTTGTTCCTACTTGTTTGTCTACATACAGCTAAATACAGATATGACAACTGTATTGACAATCAGTTTTAGCATGTTTCATCATGAATCTTTGTAACAGTTCAATATCTAAAATATATTTTTGTGTATTCTACTTATGATATTATTTCTATTTGGCAATGGTCATGCCATGTCATCTTCTTTTTCCTTAGACACCACTTAGAAAGTCTTTTTGTCATTCTCTTGGTGGTTTTTTTTTTTCCCCTAGCCGAATTAAAACCAGTTCTTCCAAAAGCTGACCAAATTGGCAGGAACTTCGAACAACTCCTATGAAGTATTTGCAATCATCAGTAAAACACATTGCTGTCTCTTATAGTCTGCAAATAAACCACAGCAATTAAGTGAAATTTAAATCTGGAAGGTTGTTATTAAAAAAATAAAGTGAAGTCTTGCTAAGCCTGTCTAAAAATAATACCGTAAAATTGTATCTATTTCATTATCACCAAACAGTTTTTCCATCAAGCATGCCTGGTTTATAACCTCTTAGCAAGTGCCAGACACTTGGGATATTCTTTTTCTGCAACTGGGACTTCCCTTTCCTGAAACATTTCACTGACATCAACAGCAATACGAAACAAGTCAGGTCCTCTCAAAACTTTCAATTCTTTCAACTTCGAACTGTACTTGTAAGTATCCTATTAAATGCAAACTGATAAATTTGTGAAGGACAATGTTACCTTCAGCTATTCTGTGTTTGTGAGCATCACCAAGAACAAAACCCCCCATCTGGTAAGTTGGTAAATGGCTATATCATGCACTGAGAACTCTCAATATGAAGTAGCACAAAAGTGAAAACTAAAGACACAAGTAGCTGAGCATCTTAAAAACACCTGATTCAGTTGCGATTCAGCTGCATTTTTGTTACGGTTAATTAAACCAAAACTCCTTCTTAAAAGTGACAATACAGATTAACTCATTTTGAAGGTTTTACAATGTAATTAAGACTATCAAAGCATTAATTCATGCTGTCTACACTAAAGGCTAACTTGGATTAAAGCAAAACAGGCTTTTTCTAAATACTTCTGCCAAATACTTGTACACACGTGCAGAGAAATCTCAAATCTGGCAAAGAATTCAAGAATCTATTTTTTTGGCTCAATACCATAGCCATATGCTTTTGCAATAATCACTTGCAGAGAAACAGTAGGCGTTGTCACATCATCATACACTTTTCAAAGCCAGAATATTATTAAAAAGCTGATCATATTATCACAGTTTTTATTTCAGGCCATTTGCAAACTCAGACATGCAACACCGAAGCGCTTAGATGTGTTGGAAATGAAAGACAGTGCTGTTCAGAAGTCAAGAATTTTATTTGAATTGAAAATTCAGATTCCAGATCCACTTCTACAACAAGGACTACTTCATGGCATGTACTACGGCTAGTGTATCACAAATGCACTAGATTTCAATTACAGGAAATACTCTGAATAGTGCGAATACTGTGAATACTGCAAATAACTGCGGTTACGCAACTGCATATACTTTGGTTATCTAAGGCAACTGCCAACTTTAAGAGTCACCACGAAGGTACGTATTCCCAAACTTTCTCAGCATAGTTAATTTTATTTCAGTAAATATATTTAAAGTAAGTGTATTTAATGCGCACGATACTGTAACTGAGAGTTACCATATATTCATGAGCGCAAACTGCTTTCCCCAGACACCTCAATACCCCATCTGTCCTTTCTTCGTTTATATAACTTGGTCAGCCTTATTGGACACCCAGTGCAGCAGCTCTTGCAGTGAAGGCTCCTTGTCTCGTTTTGAAACAATGAATTCCCTAATGCTTTGGTTTATACAGTTACTTTTTCCTCCAGTTAATGACAGTCAAAATGTTTTTATCTGAATTAGATTTGTCTCCACATATATCTCACAAGAATGCATTGTTAAATATTCTAACAATACATGGGAAGATGCCACGGCAGGGCTTTCTTCTACAGCTCCGATGCAGAAGGACTATTTCTACACCACTTCTATATGTTTGACAGTAAATTAAGCAGTAACAAATTCATATTAAACTGTACTGTTATTTATGCTTTTGAAAAACTTAATGAAGTTTACCTGATTTGCAGAATTCTTGGGATTGATAACAAATTCAGTGAATACGCTGTGACTACCCATCCTGCATGTGATTGTCCATATGATGCCTACGCCAAAAGCCTTCCCATAGAGGTAGCAAATCACCCTCTGTAGCATGGTGCATGCAACAAATCCATTTCCTTTCTAGAAACTGATTACATCTACTGCTTGAAGTACAACTGAAAACCTAACCCAGTCTTAGCTGTCCTCAAGGGATTAAAAAAACATACAAACTGCCATTCATGACATCCCCCAAAAGAATTAAATCATTCATTTAAAGCATTCTTTCCCTCTAACTGGTTAAGGAGACCCTACTTCCAGGCACAGTAAGCCCACAGCTCATATTCATTTCCATTTGGTCAGCCTGAATAAAAAAAGAGGACAGTTAATTCCCTCCTTAGCATTCCCATTCCTTGTTTTTCATGTCTATATGTCAATGTTATTTGACCTATGGTTTTCAACCTATCATATACTCTTTATTTGCCTGCCACCCCTTTTGCTTCTTTCAAACCTCTGATCAGTGTCTGTACCCCCATTAGTAATAACACTGTGGCTTCAGTCACAGAAAAAAACCCCAAAAACCAAACCAAACCAAACAACCTCCCCCCAAACCAGGAAAAAACCTCCAGCATTAAGGGACTGCTTTGTTTACTGCTTTGTCTTTCACCTGCAAGTACCACAGGGGGAACTTGGAGTTTCTCTAGGTCAATGGGGAACAAAGAAGCAGCCCAGAAAGCCAACCGTATCCTGGGCTGCATCAAAAGGAGCATGACCAGCAGGTCGAGGGAGGTGATCCTGCCCCTCTACTCTGCTCTCCTGAGACCTCACTTGGAGTACTGTGTGCAGTTCTGGTGTCCTCAACATAAAAAGGACATGGAACTGTTGGAACAAGCCCAAAGGAGGGCCACGGGGATGATCAGGGGACTGAAGCACCTGCCGCATGAAGACAGGCTGAGAAAGTTGGGGCTGTTCAGGCTGGAGAAGAGAAGGCTGCGTGGAGACCTCATAGCAGCCTTTCAATATCTGAAAGGGGCCTATAGGGATGCTGGGGAGGGACTCTTCATGAGGAACTGTAGTGATAGGACAAGGGGTAACAGGTTCAAACTTCAACAGGGGAAGTTTAGATTGGATATGAGAAAGAAACTCTTTACTGTAAGGGTGATGAGGCACTGGAATGGGTTGCCCAGGGAAGCTGCGAATGCTCCATCGCTGGCAGTGTCCAAGGCTGGGTTGGAGAGAGCCTTGGGTGGCATGGTTTAGTGGGAGGTGTCCCTGCCCCTGGCAGGGGGTTTGGAACTAGATGATCTTAAGGTCCTTTCCAACCCTAACTATTCGATGATTCTATGATATTGACTACATAAACAAGATGACGAGATCTTCAAGCAGTTGGAGGAGCAGTAGAATTATAGTACAGGATTTCCAAAAATTGATCTTCCCTAACCTTTGATTAAAGCAATTGCAAATGAGTATTTTCCCAAATATGGCAAGGGCCATTTACCATTAATTCAGCATATATTTAAAGAAACACTTGAAGGAAAACTAGCTTGTTTCTTTCAAGGTGAAGGATTGTTGAAGTATTTCATGTTTTTAATAGTGGAAATACTAAAAGGTTAAGTAATAATGGGCATCTGCATATCTGCATTTTTTAGGTTCTGTGACCCAGTAGGAGACACATTTCCAACTTTAGTAAAGGCTTCCTTTAATTTCTTGTAATTACAACAGGAGTATGAACAGTTGAGGATATTTCAAATACAGCTGTAAAACACTGCAGGGTGTGGTGCTCTTATGAAATCAAGACACAGGCATGAAATCTTGACTTTTTTTTTTTTTTTTTTAAAGTATTTCTTTACCAAGTAATGGCGCCAACCTGGATTCTGCAACCCTACATAAATCACTGCCAGTTGTGGCTAAGCTGTAATGTTAACCAACCAATTTAAAACCATTACTGACATAGAAACATGTATTTAGAGATTCTGTGCCAACTATGAAACCACACAGTTTTTCAATCATGTGAACAGGATACTCTATATGGAATGCTAAATACTAAAAGCCACATTGGTTTTTGGGGTTACCTTTCTTGATTGCTCAGTTTGGCATAGAGGGCTTCTATCAACTCCGGACATTTCAGCAAATAGTCTGTAACAATCAAGAACCTAAAGAGGGGGAGAAAAAAAAAAAAAAGAAAAATAGGTGTTACTGGTGCTACAAGAATTAGCATCTACATTTAGTCCAAATGGCGTCGGTTATTTTATCCTGTTGATGACCAGGTTACATGCTTCTGGTCCTGTTTGCTAATAGACAGAAATTGTCACAAAATAATTGTGTGTTGTCCTGCAGCATCTTTCCTAATACAGCAATGGTCATTTCCCATCAATTCAGTACACTCAAATGCTTGAAGGAAAGATGGTGAGGGTCTCTTGCCAGTTATACAAAAGGCACACCACAATTCAAATAATAAAATAGTCATCCAATTGTTTATGCATATCAGCAAAAAAATCAAAGTTCAAGCTTGAAAACTATTATGCTACTCTTCACAACACTATTTTACGCACACCAGTCAAAAAAATGCCCCAATAATTTCTTATTAAAAAAATTCTAACAAAACATCAAACCAAATGGAAACTTCTTTGTCAGATGTAAGGAAGCAAAATGCTGTTCTCAACTTACAAAACTATTTCTTTTGTAATAGAACCTAAGCTGATAACCAAAATTCAACTCTTTGCTCTATGAGGCATGGAGGTATGGTCAGTCTAGCCTTACCCTACCACAAGTATTTACAGAGATCACTTTCCCAAGAACCATTCACAGTGGTCAATAGCAAATGCTAGTCCTTTATTTTCAACACAAACATGTACCTTTAGCATTATGGGAACAACAAAGTATGTAAAAATATTTTACTCTTCAAAATACACTCCTAGGAGCACTGACAGTACTATATATGCTGCACAGGTATATGTATACTAAACAATGCATTTTTAAAGCAGCATGTCTACCTATTAAATATAAATAATTACAGGTCAAATCTCAGAGCATCCTCTGAGCTGATTAAGCTACTGAAAAGATATAGCTAAAATAATATGAAAACCAAGTGATTTCAATATTCCCTCCACTTTCTCCTTACTTTTCACTTTGCTGACAGCCTTTTATTTTCTGTGTCCATAATCCACTACATAGCTAACAGGAAGATCACACAGAAGCCTTCCAGCTGCAGTGAAGTATTTTTTGGATGAATACTCAATGACAATTGGGGAAACAGGAGAAGAAGAGGTCAAAAAGACTAATAGCTATTATATTTCTAATGGTAACTGTGGTCTTAGCCAGCATCTGGTTCAGTTACTGTAAACTAGACATTTTTAAGAGGAGGAGGGATAATAAAAGCTATTCTGTGATGTTCTTTTTTCTTTCTTTTTTTTTAATGATATTTGTACACATGTTCAAGGCAAAAAAAAAAAGTACAGGCATAGGGAATCATTAACATAAAATTGGCATTCTGAGCAGTGTAGTACTGATTCAAGAGTTTCTCAGAACAACTTTGAACTCGCAGACTTCCTCAAAGCCAAAAGCACAAATGTATTCCAACTGAGCAGCACAGGCTCAGCCATAACAACTGAATGAAGCTATCAGCAGGGTAGTCAAGGTGAACACTTCTGCAGTTCCTGAACCAACAATTCATTGCATACAAGCCATCCACAGTTCAACCTTCAGAATGCTAACAACTGACTTTTATTTTTCAAAGATTTGAGTATAAGCAAAGGCTTTTCTCTGGAGATGCAAAAGAAAAAAGCAAAATAATCAGAGTTGTGCAGAACATAGTACATAGCCTCATAAGTTACAAATTTCATCTGACAATGAAGTATGGAGAAAGTGCATTTAAGGAGACAATCTAAACCTCAGTTTTTCAATTTTGCAGTTCAGACTAAGAATTTCAACCTTAATTTTCATAACTTTATTTAAAGGAAACCTTCTTGTCCATTTGCCTTGCAGTTAAAAAGTGATCAGCAATTATCTCGAACTAGCACTACTAGGTGCACATTAGTGATTACTATTGCAAAGAAGACAACCTGTATTTTAGCTGTTACTTGGGTCTACATTCTTGTTTTTATTCACACACATATTTCACGTTCTGTGGATTAGACCTCTACTGCTTGAGGAGCTTGCAGTATTTCAGAATAAAGTTCCTGTTTATAAAGGAGCACAGACTTCTCTATGTGCTTCTTACCCTTTTGTTTCATGACATGATGTAATACCGCAGAAATTTCTGCTTCTGTATTTATGCTCCTCTTTCACCTTATCAACTTCATTACTGTATCATGAAGAACAGAGCAGTAGGATATTGTAAAAGATCATCACCAAGAGATAACAGAAGAGTTAGTAAAGGAGTAAAGCACTTTCAACTCTTACTACCATGCCCAGAAATTCTGGCGGTAGCTAAGCAAGGATGCAGAAAATTACATCTACTGTCTTTAGTCCTCAGTTATCCTGTTTTTCATTTAAGGCGTCGGAAAAGAAAAGTAGGCCATCCACAATTCTGAACTAAAAGAAGATATTCAGTTTTGGGTTACTGACTGAATATGGCATGTCACATGCACACAAAAGGCTTTGGTAGGAGATTTAAACTTTCTTTGGAGCCAACAGTAGAACTACTGGGATAAACTGAGGACCATGGTAATTTAGTGAAGGAAATGGTGAAAATTAAAGTTGTTATGCAAGCATAACACAGTAACAAATGAACAGCGTTAAATATGCCCATTTTCTTGACTTTTAAAAAATTGTTTGGCTAAAATCCTAAAAAAATCAAGTGCTTACATAGTAGATAAATACAGGAGGAGATGTTCAGTTCAAAGACTTTACAATAGCACAAGGGCTGCATTGTACCAAACTGAACTTGAGAAGCAGCCAAGATGAAATGGTATAAGCTACATTTGTGCTCAGTTTATTCCAAATGACCACTAAGCTTGCTCCAATCAAAGCCGGGTGTAAGCAATCAACTTTATCATCAAATGTAATACTCCATATTAAGTTGATTTGATCCCATTAGCAAGTTTAGAGAACAGTGTCATTGGTCTCAGAATATGAGGAAGAAAACCCCCACAAATGTTTTAGAAGAAAGAAAAAGACATGGTAATTCTCTATTTGATCAACAAACTTCTCTTCCAATCTCAAAGCCAAACGCATTTTTCATCATCCTACAATAATGTCTCTCTAATCCAAAATATTTAGTAAGACTAAAATAGCCATTTTTGTAGTTTCAGAAACAAATCATATAAATTTTGAAGAAAAAAACCCACCACAATTTTGATACCTAACCTTTCAAAGCCACATTGCCAGCCTTTTAAGATGCCAAAAAAGTAACATGCCTTATGCAGAATTGTTTGGGAGCAGAACATACTTCAGAAACAGATATATTTTGGTACTTCCACAAGAATGCAAGCAGTTTATCAAAACTATTTAAAAAACAATTACAAGTACAAAGCTATTTAGTAAAAACTGGAACATGTGTTGTCACAAAGACCTCTAGAAACTAGGAAATTCACCCTACTTGAACACCAGCACTTCTCACTCAAAAGAATAAGGAAACACATTTCCATATTTAAGGCTCAACCCATGTATCAAGCTTCGCAGTACTGCTCTCCTGAGCTGAATCAAGCAAAACAGTGAACGTCTTTCCATCTTCAAAAGGCATTACCAATAATGAATGCATCTTCCTTACAGGCCTGATACTGTCCACCAGCTCAACCCTCAGGTCTAGAAAACTGAGCTCAGATTGTAATATTTCGCTGATTCGGAAGACAATCCCATTCAGTTTGAAAGACACTAGAAGAGACTTTTTTTCATTCATGTGGAAAGTGGGGATAATTATATTTTTTGAAGAGCTACCAAGGGGGGAAAAAAATAGGAAAATGATTTCCTGCTTCCCCCCATCCATAAAATACAGAAGAAAAAAAGAGGTGACAAGATAAATAAATATGTAAGGCTGGGCTTTGAAAGACTGAGGAAATCTGTGCCAGCACACTGCAACTGCAAAGAGAAAGTAGAAACTACTCTGATCTCTACAATTAAGGAAACTTTTCCAATTGTCAGTACTATTTAAAACCACGGTTGAATTTGGAACCTGCAATGTAACTCCAATTTTCCTGGAATTAAAAATAAGAATTACTTTCTGGAGGGTAGAAGAAGGGGGCAGGGGACACCCTAAATTGTCAGAGTGAAGAGACAGAGTTGCCAGCCCAAAAAGAAAAATAAAGAGAATGGAAAAAAAAGTAACATTTTCTGTTTTCTCCACCACATGCATACCAATTAAGAAACAAGCACTCCACTGAGGAGTTCCATCTTTGCTTTTAAATCTGTGCCCACGGGCGAGACTCCTTGCCACAGCAGCACTAGTTTCTGTCCACACTTCTTTCCACTTTCCATAAGCCAGGATGAAATAGCCAAAGGCAAAAAATGGGGAGGGGGAGCCCCACAGCCTAATCTTTACAGTCATCATTGAGCTGTGGTTTCCAAAAGAGAAAGTGGATGTTCAGAAAAAACTCACTTCCTATGCCAAACAGTTGACCACACTCTTAATATAGTTTTTCTGGAAGCCAAAAGGCATATTACGCCTCTTATTTTAAAATGGAGGATTTCTGTTACTTGCTCTTCAGGAATCAAAAATACAACCTGTTTTTCCTTTCCATAGTAGCTACACTGCCCCATGCACACACTTGGAAAAACTGATGACACAAGCGATACTCTCATCTCTAATGGAACCACCAAAGTATTTCTTAAACAAACAGCTTTTAGAACACACATTGGTCTCGGTTAGGATAAATTATAATGTAATTTTGTACTACTTTTTCCTAATTATTTTACAAAACACATATGTTTGCAGGTTCAATACTCTAGATCTCGTGGCATTCTGTGCCGAGCTCTCTTCTAAATACAGTAGCTTCTAAATTGTGTGATACACTTTTCTGCTGTTGATTAATGCAAACCCAAAAGGGAGTGGATGTGTGGGAAACACAGAGGAATGACTTTTTAAAGGCTCCACAATTTTCCAGAGCCTAAGGCATAGCTCTCTGCATGTTTTAAGGAAAAGCTTTTACTGGGGAAAAAAAAAAAAATTAATTAATGGCAGTGCTTGGAAAGCCTTTTCAGCATACTGCACATAGAACATGGGAATCAACACTTCAGGAGAATTAAATCAGCATACCCGTTACAAAGCTATATTGGAAAGATGGAAGATACAGAGCACGTAATTTATTGTCTCACAAGTACATGAAAACTACACCCATCCCTTTGAATAAAACAGAAGATGGAACATACGGGTGGAGGAAGCAGAACCAAAAGATGCATAATGCAGAAAGACCGATTATAATTGTGATCAAAAGCAGAGCAAGATGGAAGCAACAGATCATAACCAAACCTGAAAGGGGAAGCCTACAGTAAAGGACAAGGTCTCAGAACTAGACAGGACAGGAATGGTCACTCATGCACCGTTCCTGTAGCAGCATGAAGGTTTTTTACCAAAGTTAGAGGGCATTAATTCTGAAGCTAGTAGCCTAGATAGTAGCTGCATGATGGCAAGACCAACACATTTTCTAGAAGACAACGGCGCAGCAAAGAACCGTCAAGGAGATAGGATCATTTAATTAGTGTATGCCATGAATCATATCCAAGAAAGGAAATGAACTTGTTTCTGCAGAGCCAGTGTCTTTGGAAAGACTTTCAAGAATATCCTATAACATCATACTCCTTAAAACTTTCTGAGAGCAGCAAGCTCTGGGCACTCCTCACAAGCCCAGCTATAGATCAAAACATCCAGGACAAGACAGGTAAGTTTCAACAGCTTTCAGTCCTGAAACTTCCAGTTTCTTCTTGCTCTAAGATTTTAGCCAAAAGCTACGAAACAAAGGGGTATACAGCCAGTCAAGTGATGTTTTGAAGAACCTCAGCTGGAGCTACACAATCTGCCTCCTCAGATCATTGCTCTTGGGAGTGAGACCAGCAGCAGCATCAGCATCAGAATAGTTATTATTCAAGATTACCAGATTGCTAGCCTGAAACAAGTCCAGGAGCTGTGTTAACTAGAAGCTCAGAAGCAATTTAAGAATACCTTGTCTAATATATGTTAATTAATACCATTTAAAAATGCCACTCAGCATCTAGAATTAAACATAGCAAAGGCAGCAACATAAAAAATCCTGGAGCTGTTTAGAGGATAAAGCTCCCACAAAGAGAAAGATGAGGAGGTATCAGTTCAAGAGAGTATTTATTGTGTGAATTACATTCTGCAATGCAACTTTACAGATTTCAGAGACAGAAGCATTTCTGATGCTTACAAGTAACCACAAGCCATCTGGTCTGGGTAAACAGGTATCATAGAAGGACTAAATATAAAATCTGACCAGGGCACTCCTTCTAGAACTGACTTCCTTCTTAAATTTATTAACTATTTCCTTAGCTCATAGCTTACAATAGAGAAGACTGAATAAAAACTGTATCACTCAAAGACACGATTAGGTGCGCATCACAGCACTGTAGCCTTCCTTTCTTCCAGGTTCTGAGGCAGCTTTTGTTACGCTGTCCATCTACAAACACATTTTCAAAACACATCAGTACTTACAGTCTCAATCTCACTATGCTGATATGCAAAATAGCCATCCTCTGTTTCACAATCTGTTAGAAAGCATATGTCTTGTCTTTCCATCACTGATTAGATTCAGAAGTCACTGGACTGAGGCCTTAGCTCCCATAACCCACCGCTCTCAGGAAACATAGCCAACATTTCAGACGTTCTCTCTTCACTGACAGGAGACCCTTGTCTTCTACCAAACATCTTGTGACTTGAGAAGTAGGCAAATGTTACAGGAAAATTACAGAAGCTATGTCTGCCTTTAAAGATGCTTCCTCTGCTCTCTTTAACTGGGAGAGGGGTTTATGGCAACAAAAGAGGAACTGCAGAAGGTCCACTACCAACAGCTGCTCCTAAAAAAGGAGCCCTGAGGAACTGCTCAGAATAATCTCAGATTTCCTCTGACAAAATTTCCCTACAGAACTGCTGCAAGACTGAAGGGAGAAGCCAAAGGCATCATACACTTGGACAGAACTTTCTCCTGAACTTTCCCTAAGGACTTTTCCAACTTGGAGACTTGGACTTTAAATACGAATATAGGATCACAGAGGAGGACTTGAAAAAAAAAGATTTTAAAAGATGTGCTTGCCTTCCTGTGATGGGTGAAGAGTAGAAAACCCAGCATGTGCTAGCTGAATGGACTAGTGAAGACCCCATGGGAGAGACTACAGTTCAGCCAATGAACTTAAACCCAAATATTTGCCCTGGATGCCCTCTCTCTGTCCTAATGGCTCATGGCAGCAACTGCAAAAATAATTTGAGCATCCTAAGTGTTTATTTGTGGAATTCACTGCATACAAACTTAGAGGCACATTAAGTCACAAATTTCAGTGCACAATAAAAGGGAATAAAATATTGAATAAAGTTTTGCCTATAACCAAAGTCACCTGGTTATCCAAAGAAAGATTTTCCATACCTGAAAGCAGTGTTTGACAGCAAGAAAGCTCAGCCAAGAGGAACAAACACACATGGCATTTACTTTTTACTTAATGTAATATGAAACTGGATGCTCCAGCTGAGAGACAAGAAGGTAGACAGGAATTAAATAATATTTTTAACTTTAAAAGTAAGAACATCTTAATTCCAGTCATTTGTGAGTCCACTAGTGAGCATAACTTCCGGGAAGAATAGTTTGTTTTTCAACTCAGCCATATAATGCCATAACAGACACTTAAAAACGGTTGGTGTACACTTAATTAGCTGTGGCACAAGAGACCCAAATCTTTACAACAGAATACTGGCTCTGTTGCAAATACCGCAGCTATGTAAATTCGTTTAAGCAATCCTAGTGGTATGTACTTCAGTGAGAGCTGAGGGACAGCTCCAACTTTTCAATGAATTGCTGACAAAATATTTTTTCTACAGTCCAGCCAAAACTGGCAACCAAAGCTTGGCTTCGAATTCAGAAGAAAAAGACAGAAATCTTGTTAACACACTTTTACCTGACTATATCTTACGCATGCTCTTCTGTATCAGAAAGTACTGTAGTTCTTCAGGAAGGGGAAATAAAGAGTGCTTTAGTAATGAACCAAGAACTTGTTCCAATGAGGAAGATTATAATCAATGATAAAAATGGACACCAAAGCAAGAGCAGCAATACACCAGAGTTCAAATATATCCTCAAAGCAGCAATGACTGTGTCTGTTTTTCACACACCTAATTGCAGAAAACTGCAACTGATTCAACATCAAAAATAATTAATAGAAGGCTCTAATGAAAAGTATTATTGACTATTACTGAATATAAAATTGAATATTATTATAATGACTAGAATATCATTCTATCATCAGCATAAGGCACATGAAAATCTACACAATTTCAAAAGCCGTCCTAAAGTATTACTACATGTCAGGACTAACGCTGACTCAAGGACGAAGTTTAGGTTTTCACTTCTTGATGTCCAAAAAATGTTCTTACATTCAGGACGAGAATCTTCAGCTTTCACGAGCCAAAGTAAATAACATTTCTTCTACCAAAGTAAGAAATCCTGTTTACTGTTCACCCTTTCTATTCATAGCAAAGTGTGTATTAGCGAGCCACTTCTGGACATGGCCTGCTCTGTTTGACCACAGGACAGAGCAGCACGCTACACTAGCAAATCAAGAGCCGTGAAAAGTTCACAATAGTTTCCTACAGGAAATAGATGCAACATGGCTGGCATCAATAAAGTTTTCCCCTAAATTTGGAGAACCAGCAGAGAAAACTGTTTGAGTAGGCAGAACTCAAGAAAGTCAGCACAAGTGCCAGCTAGCTTACTTTGTGCTGCTCAGCAAATGGAAAAAGAAAATCAAGCAAGTAACAGAAGGTACCATCATTATATTACATGATTGCACCCATCCACATTGACCTCTCAGAAAGCCAAGAAAAAAATCTCTTGATAATTAAAAATAAATTAAAAAGATATTGCAAGACTGATTGTTCTACTAACTTTGTAGGCTTCTCCAAACCTTTAACTCCACAGAAATACACCATGCAGTACAGGCTCACAAAATGCACGTATTGTCTATGATAAAAGCATTACATTAGTGTAACACACTCACCTATGGCTAACTAGGAGAGGGGAGAAAATAAAACAACAACAACAACAAAAATCATAACCAAATCATAACCAAAACAAGAAAAAAATATTTTTTTAAAATCACTGTTGCATAAGGAAAGGTGCACACTAGCAGATTTCCTTTGAAAATACGAAAAATAAACCTCTTGTACTAACCATTTTTTTTTAATAAGAAAGGATGTGAAAATGTTACTTTCTTACCTCCCCCTACACATCAAGTAGACCAAAGATACTACACGTATTCTAATGTATAAATATCACAGATTTTCAGGATGTAAATATGAAGAACATATTCTGCCATTTAAATTGGTGTTGGCTACGACAAATATTGGCTCACAATAAGAAAAACTGAATAAGAGGGAGAAACACACTCTCCAGAATGTGTTTCTTGAGATGGAAGATATAAGAAATACAGCTTTAGAAGAACAAATGAAATGAGGGCAAGAAACTGGAGGCAAAGGGTTCCAAGAGCTACAGAGTAACAGAAAAATCAGCCCCTTTCTAGCAAGGAATTATCTTTTTTCACTTTCAAGATAATGTTGTTTGAATACGTATTCAAATACCTTTTGCAATGCACCTTTTAGTTTAGATTCTGCACTTGTGAATGCGCTTTACCTGTGCTGACTGGAAAACAGTGCCAACATTATTGAAAGATTTTAATTTAGAATTCGGTTCAAGGTGCCAAGAAACTCGAACTACAAAGTCACTGGTTTTTCTTTCAGTTGGGAAAACTGATAAGATTTGAGATTTAACTAGCCAGTGTTTAATATTATGAAAGAAAAGCAAATATATTGTTTTCTTAACGCCTGGATGATAATCTGATGCTTTTTTATACGTTCCCTGTATGAGGAACTCAGTGTTCTGACAGGAATTAGAGGACAAACATTCTGCAACTGCCTTATAGCAGGACTAGGATTATTTTTCTCTACCCATCTCTTTTCCTTCATCATGGTACTACATCTTGTATAGAAGTTTGCCCCTTTTTAGTTTCAAGACTACTCTGAAGAGAGACCATTTTCCACCCACATCAAACATCCATAGTGGAGGCAAGACATCTTCATAGTAACATCAACAGAATGCATTTCAGGCTAGAAAGATCAGGGAAATTAATACCTTGGCATTTATTTTGATGCTCCATTTATTCTGTAATTACCTTCAAAATATAAACTTAACACCACAACTACCTCTTCCAGCTCTCCCTGGCTTTCATCTGTCCTTCAAAATACATTTCAGCATATCTTTGCTAGATAAAGAAAATGAAGGATAATCAAGATAATTATCTGAAAAGCAATCTTTCACATGTATTTATACTGACAGATGCCAAAACTGAAGACTCAGTTTGTCACTTCAGAAACAGAAGTCTGCTTGCCTGATCCTGAAACTTGGCTTTCTGAAAACTATTTATGTCCTAAGCAAATTGACTTGGTTATGAAAAAAATTCCAGCCACCAACAAATTCTGAAGTCATTTTACAGTACAAAAGCAAACTATTAAATGACACTTGCTTTGCATTTGATCATCTTAATTTTGTTTGGAGACTTTACAAGTAACTAGTAAAACCCTGACAAATCTTCCTAACTCAATTTTCCATTTCAACATGACCCTCAAAAGAATGCTATAAAAAAATACAAACTATCCTTTTTATCTTCTTGAAACGCATCATATAAAAAAATAACAGAATGTGTATCCTTGCTGATGCAAGGCAGAATGTTTCTCAAATGCATAACTAACAACAGTATTTACAAGAATGGCCACTAGCAAAACACATAAAAACTCAATGGAGTAAGACCACTGACTGGGTGCTCTTAACACTATGAAAATGAAATGTGCAATATTGACAGATAAAACATCTTCTCTGCCGTGGTATAAAAATGATTGCATGTTGCACTAGACAACTGATCTGTTAAAAGCAAAGAAACCCACCCATGTTTCATGTAGTACTCACAAGCAGTAGCCATACAAGTTTTCCTACCACAACCCAATAACTGAAGTCTGTAAGACTATATTGTGTGTTAACTTTATTTCAAAAATCTACACAAACCAGCACATGATTATAAATTAGTTTGTACCATTCTATGATTCTAGAACCCTGTTTCAACAAGAACAACAAAAAAAACACCATGATTTTAAAATTCCTGTCTATATCCTCAATAAAAATGTAGTCTTATTTTAGCAGCAATCAAAACGGTCAGTGAAAGTATCATGAAAGTTATGTCTTTACCAAATTATTAACTTCAAAGTAGATTTTCATTTACTATTTAGTAGTGTCACAAATTTTGACTTTTTAATACAGAGATTTTCACTAGAAAAATACCTAATTCAGAGGGCGTGGGGAATAAATCTAAAGATACATACGACCACTCAGACTCCAGCTGCTCTTTGTAGACTTTCAGGACATGAAGAGCCACAGTCAAATTCCCAGGATCCAGTAGTTCTCTCACCTTCTCTGAATTAAGGCAGGTGAACAGGACCATACAACAATAGGCAACAATTTTCTTATCACTGTATGTTAGGCATGTCCTTTAAGAGAAAAGAAGGAGTTTAGAGAGTTAGTTACAAATGAACCTGGAAAAACAAACTAGTGGCATTCAGCTTGCCAGGTTGTTTTTCTTTGCTGTCTTCTAGAAAATTATGAGTTTGCTATTGCCTAAGAGGGAGAGAAGTTATCTGCAAAGAAAAACATCCAAATTCTAGCTGAAGGTCAAACTTAACAGGCAATTTACAAAATTAATGCTAAACTGGAATTAACTGGAGCTCCAGAAATTGGGTGAAACCATAATAATGATCATCTGCTTCTATTATCATAAGGTACTTCCACAGCCAGTACTGACAACTAGGCTCCAAAAACACATTCAGAATGATTATCAAATTGAATGGAAGTGCCTTTGTTACTAGCTTACTACAAAAAAATGACCAAACACATCAACAATATCGTCATATGTCTGCACACAATCATTTATGTAATATTCCATTACACATACGTAACCGAACTGCCAGGAAGATAATCTGCTGAGGCCAGAAGGGAGGCAGAATCATTAGAAGATATAAAGATTATGTCACTTCTGTAGATTCCATCTAATCCACAGATACTGACAGGTCTGCATAGCAGCAAAGTGAATAAAGAAAAAGATATGTTCTTGGAAATAACAGAATCATAGAATGGTTAGGGTTGGAAAGGACCTTAAGATCATCTAGTCCCAACCCTCTGTCAGAGGCAGGGACACCTCATCCTAGACCATGTCACCCAAGGCTCTGTCCAACCTGGCCTTGAACACTGCCAGGGATGGAGCACTCACAAGTTCCCTAGGCAACCCATTCCAGTGCCTCACCACCCTCACAGTAAAGAATTTCTTCCTTATATCAAATCTAAACTTCCCCTGTTTAAGGTTTAACCCATTACCCCTTGTCCTATCACCACAGTCCCTCATGAAAAGTCCCTCCCCAGCATCCCTATAGGCCCCCTTCCGATGTTGGAAGGCTGCTTTGAGGTTTCCACACAGTTTCTCTTCGCCAGGCTGAACAGCCCCAACTTTCTCAGCCTGTCTTCATACAGGAGGTGCTCCCTTCCCCTGATCATCCTCGTGGCCCTCCTCTGGACTTGCTCCAACACTTCCATGTCCTTCTTATGCTGAGGACACCAGATGAGTATAACTACTTAAAAAGACCTCTAAAATAAAAGCTTATGTTTGAAGCTTGTAATTTGAAATAGAAGTTTTCTTTCCATTTCTGTTAAATGAAATCAATTTACTGTTAGTTTAGAACAAGGTTTTTAAAGGTCCTGACCTCTGCAGTTGACTAACGAGAAAACCATCTACAGGATATGGTCTCAACCATCTCATTCTCACCAAAGTTATTTTTCAAAGCTTCATGGTGCTAGTAGAGGCACAACTATTGTGTAGAAAAGATTTGAATATAACCACAGAAATTACATTAGGAAAAAAAAAAAAAAAAACCGCATCCATGCTTACAAGAAGAGATCTGGGAAAGCACACTTCCAAATGCTATTCTGGGAATCTCCATTTCCTGCTGCAACGTTTCCAAGAAACTGGAGGCTACAACGAAGAGCTGAAAAAAAAAAACCCAGAATATATATTAACAGGAATTCAAAGAAACAGGAATAAATTTCAAATAAATGACATACTTCAGCATCATGGTCGTATACTACAGAATCCATCTCAATTAAGCTTAGGGTAAAGTATTGCACAGCATTTTCTCAACGCATATTCACATTTTCTATTCCAATGAAAATAATTTTACAAAGTATTCCAGAATTATACCCAAAACAAATCCATTTTTTCCCCAGACTTATAGGAATATCAAACATGGTTTGATCAAACACCTGGCTACTAGTGATTACAGGAATTAACTATCTCTGTCAAGGTTTAAGACAGACTGACATCAATGAAAGCTTGGATCTACAGTTAGCACAAACGGAAGCAGACCCATGCTGAACCAGTGGCTGCCACATGGCAGTGGCCATTCTGCCTCTTCCAGATCTGAGGTGGCTTTCTTCCTCTTATTAAATTAACACAAATAGGTCATCTGTCATCACCTCAACTCTGCAAGAGGAGCTTTGCCTGGTCTTAAGAGAGCTCCCCAGGCACCCTCCCTATGCTGGCTAGAGACAGCTTAAAAATTTTGTTGCAGCAGGTATAGCCAGAGCAAGAGAACCGAATCTGTTCACTCTCTACCCACATTAAGTTCTGGTTATCTGGACAAGTCATTATACAATATGATGATGTGCTCAGTACTTTCTGACTTCTGTCCCAGAAAAACTCCAGTACTCGAAGTAACTTTACCACCGATTTTAACACTGAATTTAATATGGTGGATTTCTACTATTACTAAGAAGGATTTATTCCAGCCTCCTCTCAGTACAGACTTAAAATGTAGGAAGATAATATTTCATCATACACATTAATAACCTAGAGCCTGTCAAAAGGTGTAAATTTATTAAAAACAAAAGCATGAACCCACAGACCTCACAAAATTAAAACACTTTTTTTGGCCCTATTGACAGGTTTCAATAGCCTGGCCCTTATTAATAGGTTGGCAAAGAAACTTTTAATATTAAATGTTAAAATCCAGTTTGACAGATATTACAATGAGCAGCCCATTACAGATGGAGGTGGCTGATACTGCCAGGGTCTGCAAATATAAAGTTAGGAATCTTTGACAGGTGCTGGGCCAGCTGGCAGCCAGATTTTCTACAGAGGTCCGGTCATATGTCCTCTTGGGAACAAACACAAAGCAAGTCTAACATGAGCTCACTTGGGCTTAGGGAATAGTAAGTATTTTTTTTTTATCTATATTTTTTAAGCCTGCAGTTATGTATATTCTCTCCATAATGCATTTTGAATCATAATCTCCTTTATGCTCTTCTGTCTCCCTGCACATCTGCTCTTTTTTATTACTTTCTGATTGTCATTATGTTTCCGCTTCTCCCATCCATCTGGTTCCCATCCTGCTGACTCAGAATTTTTCGGAAGGCCAGCAAGCATGGGCAAGCTACTGTTCTAGCAGACATTTCATGGAAAAACTTCTCCACTAGAAAAAGCCAACAAAGCACTAAATCCTAGGAATAGGGTATTCTTTCTCTTGGTGAACTCCTCACCTGCTCTGCTGTGAGAAAGATCTCTCAAAGAACATGAAGTCGCTTGACTATATTCTGATCTTTACCTGAAATTCACTTGATCTTTCTCAGCTATCAATTACCCTTCGGTTATCAGAGCTTAAATTGTCAAAAAAAAGTACTACAGTCGGGGGGGGGGGGGGGGGGGGGGTGGGAGGGGAAGGGGAGAAGTTAAAGATCTTTTAAATGAAGTTGCTACCCTTAACATTACAAAGATCAAATGCTATGAACACATTTGCAGTACAATAATAAATATCTACAAATTCTCCATTAACACACTGGAGTCTTAATATTTGTGAAAGCAACTAACTCTGCCCTTCCTCGATTGCAGTCTCTTGAACAAGCAAGAAGGATAGAGGAAAAGGTCAAGATTGTGTAGATGCATCATGGAAAACAAAACAGTTTCATCTGTAAGTGCTTAGTTTTAACCAGTAATGTTAACATCTTTCTTTTAATTGGAAGACGCAAATCAATATATGGGCAAGTATTTAACCTGAAAGACAAAAGATACTGTATCTATTCACAAATAAGCAAAAAAGGATGAAGCTCTGATAATGCAACATTTCCCTATCCAATTAATCTCACTTGATGAATCTCAGCAATTTAAAAGATGTGAATCTACAAACACAAGAAGTAATTGAGCTACTCCAGGAATACAGATTACATACAACAGGACCTAGCTCACAATCATAGAATCATAGAATAGTTAGGGTTGGAAAGGACCTTAAGATCATCTAGTTCCAACCCCCCTGCCAGGGGCAGGGACACCTCACACTAAACCATGCCACCCAAGTCTATGTCCAATCCAGCCTTGAACACCGACAGATGACACCAAGCTGTGTGGTTCGGTTGATACATTAGAGGGAAGGAATGCCATCCAGAGGGACCTAGACACACTTGTAGAGGTGGACTGACGCCAACATGATGAAGTCTAACCATGCCAAGCTGTGAACGCTCCATTGCTGGCGGCGTTCAAGGCTGGATTGGACATAGCCTCAGATGGCATGGTTTAGTGGGAGGTGTCCCTGCCTCTGGTAGGGGGGCTAGAACTAGATGATCTTAAAGTCCTTTCCAACCCTAACTATTCTATGATTCTATGATTTACAATTGCCCTGGGCAACACATTCCAGCTCCTCACCACCCTTACAGCAAAGAGTTTCTTCCTCATATCCAATCTAAACTTCCCCTGTTTAAGTTTGAACCCATTACCCCTTGTCCTCTCACTACAGTTCCTCATGAAGAGTCCCTCCCCAGCATCCCTATAGCCCCCCGTCAGATATTGAAAGGCTACTATCTGTCCAATCAACTCATGTGCCCTGCCACAACTACAGTGCAACTGTTGCACTGCCTCTGCAGTATCTGAACTCCTTCCCCCTACAAAAAGAAAAACCAAAATAATTCAGACTACACAAAATTTAACTCATTTCAAAGTACTCAGTGTGATGTCAGGTCAATGACACAGGACAAATACAGCCTGTATACCAGTGTGAGTATTTATGCTTCAGATTATATGATCACCCAAGTCCTGGAAGGCAGATGCAGGAACAGTGAGAGTGAAGACCCTGGGGCCACTGTAGGAGAGGATCTGGTTCGAGACAGTCTTAAGAACCTGAACGCATACAAGTCCATGGGACCTGATGAAATCCATCCTCGGGTCCTGAAGGAGCTGGCAAATGAAGTTGCTGAGACACTGTCCATCATATTTGAAAAATCATGGCAGTCAGGTGAAGTTCCCGACGACTGGAAAAAGGGAAATATACCCCCCATTTTCAAGAAGGGGAAAATGGATGACCTGGGGAACTACAGACCAGTCAGCCTGGCAAAATCATGGAGCGGATTCTCCTGGAGGGCATGCTGAGGCACATGAAAAACAACAAGGTGCTTGGTGACAACCAGCATGGCTTCACTAAGGGGAAATCCTGCCTGACCAATCTGGTGGCCTTCTATGACTGGGCTACAAAACTGATGGACAGGGGTAGAGCAGTTGATGTCATCTACCTGGACTTGTGCAAAGCGTTCGACACTGTCCCACATGACATCCTTGTCTCTAAATTGGAGAGACATCAATTTGATAGGTGGACCACTCGGTGGATAAAGAACTGGCTGGATGGTCGCAAGCAAAGAGTTGTGCTCAATGGCTCAATGTCCAGTTGGAGACCAGTAACGAGTGGTGTCCCTCAGGGATCGGTGTTGGGACCGGTATTGTTCAACAACTTTGTCGGTGACATGGACAGTGGGATTGAGTGCGCCCTCAGCAAGTTTGCCGATGACACCAAGCTGTGTGGCTCAGTTGATATGTTGGAGGGAAGGAATGCCATCCAGAGGGACCTTGACACGCTTGTGAGGTGGGCTGATGCCAACCTGATGAAGTTTAACCATGCCAAGTGCAAGGTCCGACACCTAGGTCAGAGCAATCCCAGGCACAGCTCCAGGTTGGGCAGAGAAGAGATTCAGAGCAGTCCTGCAGAGAAGGACTTGGGGGTGTTGGTCGATGAAAAAATGAACATGAGCCGGCAGTGTGTGCTTGCAGCCCAGAAAGCCAACCATATCCTGGGCTGCATCAAAAGGAGCATGACCAGCAGGTCGAGGGAGGTGATCCTGCCCCTCTACTCTGCTCTCCTGAGACCTCACTTGGAGTACTGTGTGCAGTTCTGGTGTCCTCAACAGAAAAAGGACATGGAACTGTTGGAACAAGCCCAAAGGAGGGCCACGAGGATGATCAGGGGACTGGAGCACCTCCTGTATGAAGATAGGCTGAGAAAGTTGGGGCTGTTCAGGCTGGAGAAGAGAAGGCTGCGTGGAGACCTCATAGCATCCTTCCAGTATCTGAAGGCGGCCTATAGGGATGCTGGTTAGGGACTCTTCATGAGCGACTGTAGCGAGAGGACAAGGGGTAATGGGTTCAAACTTAAACAGGGGAAATTTAGACTGGATATGAGGAAGAAATTCTTTCCTGTAAGGGTGGTGAGGCACTGGAATGGGTTGCGCAGGGAAGTTGTGAATGCTCCTTCGCTGGTGGTGTTCAAGGCTAGATTAGACATAGCCCTGGGTGGCATGGTTTAGTGTGAGGTGTCCCTGCCCCTGGCAGGGGGGTTGGAACTAGATGATCTTAAGGTCCTTTCCAACCCTAACTATTCTGTGATTCTATGATCACAGATCTACCTTTGAGAAGCCAGGTCTGCTGGGAGTTGATGAGATTCACCTGGCCAAGCGAGACAAGAGAGTCTCCATCAACAAGCTAGACTGACCTGTACTGTAAAACCCCACCTGGAGTACTGTGTTCAAATCTGGGGTCCCCACTACAAGAACATGGACCTATTAGAACGAGCCCAGAGGAAGGCCATGAAAATACTCAAAGGGGTGGAGCATCTTTCTTATGAAGAAACGCTGAGAGACCTGGGGTTGTTCAGCCTGGAAAAAAGAAGGCTCCCAAGAGACTGTATTGCAGCCTTTTAATATTGTCGTGGTTTAAGCTGTAAATCATGCAGTTTTGCTCACTCGCTCCCCCCTCCTTCTTCCCCCCGCTCCCAGAGGGATGGGGAGGAGAACTGAAAGAATGCAACTCCCACAGGTTGTTACCAAGCCCGACCCCGCAGCAAACCCCACCCTTCTGGGTCTCTGCCCTTAGTTTTTACATCCTGGGCGTGATGTGCTGCGGTATGGAATACCTCTTTGCCTAGTTTGGGTCAGGTGTCCTGTCTCTGCTTCCTCCCAGCTTCCCCTCCTCCCTGGCAGAGCATTGGGAGTCAGAATGTCCTTGGTCAGATCAAAACATTACTAAGCAGTAACCGAAACATCGGTGTTATCAGCACTGTTCCTAGGCCGAAAGTCAAAAACACAGCACTGCACCAGCTACTAAGAAGGAGAAAAATGACTGCTACTGATGAACCCATGACAAATAAATAAAGAGGGCTTATAAAAATGATGGAAGGAGACTTTTTACCAGGGCCTACAGAGACAGGACAAGGGGCAGCAGTTGTAAACTGAAAGATGGTAGGTTTAGATTGGACACAAGGAAGAAACTTTTAATGATGAGAGTGATGAAACACTGGCACAGGTTTCCCAGAGAAGCTGTGGCTGCCCCATCCCTGGCAGTGTTCAAGGCCAGATTGGATGGGCCTTTGAAAATCCTGGTCTAGTGGAAGGTGTCCCGTGGCAGAGAGGTTTGAACTAGATGATCTTTAAGATCGCTTTTGACCCAAACAATGCTGTAAATCTATGTACCAAGCCCAGAAATCACAGATGGGAAGTCAATGATGAAGAGGGGCAAGCAGCATTAAAAGTCATAGCACCACAACTAGAGTAGCTAATCGTAGCACGTTCTCTGAATCCTATCACAGTAGTACCTGTATCCTTACACTTAAAAAAAACAACAAAACCAAACAAGCACTACCCAAAAGCAAACACCTTCCCCCAACCCTCACATATATACCTGATGGGCTTGAAGTACACAGATATCTTACATGCAGTGTTTCTCTCCCACCATTTAACAGACAATTCCAGAAAAAATTGTAATAGCCTAGCACCAAGCTACCAAGTGACAGGAAATATTGATATGAATACTGCAAAACTACACTTTGGTATTCATGCTCTAAAAAAAGACACCCCCCCCCCCCCAAAAAAAAAATCCAACTAGAACTATTAATTCACAGTAAGTTATGCATGTGTTAAAAAATGCAAATGCTACAATAAAAGTACTGCATTCCCAGCTATGCAAGTCTCTTCTTAGCATTCAATTTCCATGCTTCTATTTTGTTTTTGTCTTAACTCTATTGAATTTGACTGCTGCAACTTATGATTCAACTATACACAGAAATCTGTAGAATACAGATACTGCTTTTCTCCTCTCCAACAACGTAATTGTCCTTACAGCAAAAGCAAGAAAAATCCAAAAGCTGATTAAAATCAACTTCACTGCACAGTATACCAGCTGAAACCATTCTGCCATCCACTCAATAAGCCTTATGCTTTTTGAAAAGGGGAAGGAAAAGTAAAGGAAATAAAAGAAAGAAAATAAGAAGACAACTATTTAACTTTTTCCCTGAAAATGTATGGATCTTTATGCAGCTAAAAAATAACTGCCAGCCACTCTTTCCAGCTGCATTAGCTAGTATTTGAGAAATACTACTCAAAATTATACAAAAATGTCTTTTCCATCGGACTGACTCATTTAACTTCTTTAGCCCACTCCCTAGCTGCTGGTGTCTGTAAGCACGGAGTTTAACAAATAATTCTGTAGCTATCAAGACAGCTAAATCTTAATTTAAAAAAAGTTACACTGTGTGTGGTCAACAAGGCTATTTTTAACCTGATGGTCAACCACTGTGCAATTACATGTACTAAGATGTAACTTCTGATACACAGATAGGCCTTAAGAGCTGAAGAACGTTTTTCCCCCTTTGAGATACCAATGGTTACTACAAAAGCAGCATATTCTTTAGCAAATGCAAATACTCAGATTAAATACTGCTTTCACAACTGTCATGGTTTAAGCCTCTATAACTCATGCAGTTTTGCTCACTCACTCCCCCCTCTTTCTTCCCCCCGCTCCCAGAGGGATGGGAAGGAGAATCGAAAGAATGCAACTCCCACAGGTTGAGATAAGAACAGTTTCGTAACCAAGGTATATCACAAATCACTACTGCTACCACCAATAATAATAATGATAAGAGAAATACAAGGGAAAAGAATACAATCACTCACCACCTACACCCAGCCCGACCAAGCAGTGCACCTCCACTCCCATTCCAGGTCTCTGCCCTCTGTTTTTACATCCTGGGCATGACGTGCTGTAGCACGGAATACCTCTTTGGTCAGTTTGGGTCAGGTGTCCTGTCTCTGCTTCCTCCCGGCTTCCCCTCCTCCCTAGCAGAGCATGAGACACAGAAAGTCCTTGGTCAGACCAAAACATTCTAAGCCGTAACTATAAACATCAGTGTTATCAGCTCTGTTCCCAGGCCAAAAGTCAAAAAACCACAGCACTGCACCAGTTACTAAGAAGGAGAAAAATGGCTGCTACTGCTGAACCCATGACAACAACCAACCTACACTGGGTTACAGAGAATTTTCTAAGTTCTACAAAAACAACCTCTCTATACCACAGGACAACCCATACAGGGGGAAACAACGACTCTTTTCCTAACGAATTCTGGTACCTAAATGTTTGTCTACATGCAAACTGATCTTTTAGAGTTGTTCAATGCCACCCATGCAACAAGTGAGGCAGCTGATTCTTACCGCCCTGCATGCCAAGTGCAAGGTCCTCCACCTGGGTCAGAGCAATCCCAGGCACAGCTCCAGGTTGGGCAGAGAAGAGATTCAGAGCAGTCCTGCAGAGAAGGACTTGGAGGTGTTGGTCGATAAGAAGCTTAACATGAGCCGGCAGTGTGCACTTGCAGCCCAGAAAGCCAACCGTATCCTGGGCTGCATCAAAAGGAGCATGACCAGCAGGTCGAGGGAGGTGATCCTGCCCCTCTACTCTGCTCTCCTGAGACCTCACTTGGAGTACTGTGTGCAGTTCTGGTGTCCTCAACATAAAAAGGACATGGAACTGTTGGAACAAGCCCAAAGGAGGGCCACGAGGATGATCAGGGGACTGGAGCACCTCCTGTATGAAGACAGGCTGAGAAAGTTGGGGCTGTTCAGGCTGGAGAAGAGAAGGCTGCGTGGAGACCTCATAGCAGCCTTCCAGTATCTGAAGGGGGCCTATAAGGATGCTGGTGAGGGACTCTTCATGAGGAACTGTAGTGAGAGGACAAGGGGTAACAGGTTCAAACTTAAACAGGGGAAGTTTAGACTGGATATGAGGAAGAAATTCTTTCCTGTAAGGGTGGCGAGGCACTGGAATGGGCTGCCCAGGGAAGTTGTGAATGCTCCATCGCTGGCAGTGTTCAAGGCTGGGTTGGAGAGAGCCTTGGGTGGCATGGTTTAGTGGAAGGTGTCCCTGCCTCTGGCAGGGGGGTTGGAACTAGATGATCTTCAGGTCCTTTCCAACCCTAACTATTCTACAATTCTGTGATTCTATGAAGATGCCTTAAATGCACTCCACCAGTTCAGTACCTTCAAAATCACAGCTCCATTTGTTCCTTTCCATCTCTTTTGATCAGACGCTATCTGAACCAAGCTTTAGTGTGCACTTTCCATTTAACAATTAGAAAACAATTAAAGGTAGAAGAGCTTACTGCTGGTAAGCCTTTATCAACAAGATTAACTGCAATTTCTCACCCTCACAAACACACCTCCCACCCTCCCAGTATTTTTCCTCATTAAATTGCCACACACCACCATTATGTTGTACAGTCTATTTTGATTTTTTATATTATTATGTATACTATTTAAATGTTCATATTCATACACGTTTTTATACCTCACTTACAGAACATAAGGTTTTTTCCCCGGAGATAATCAGACTTATCTGTCAAACTCGTACTACAATTTCTCTAAGGAAGAACAAGATCCCATGAACTTGCTCACCAATCACTTTGGCCTCAGCTGCAGAGGCTTACAATAGTCATAAAAAGAGATTTTCATTCTTTTTATTTGGGGCAGACTGTACAGAAATAGTGCAATCCTCTGCCTTTACTGGAGTTACATAAAGATATAAAATAAATGCAATCAAAGCATGTCTGAATCTGTACAGGATCACTTGCCAGAGTGCAAACACAAGCCTAACAAACTTGCATATTTTTTACACTTAAATGCTTTACTAACCATTAAGTATGCATGAAAGACATAGCTGGCTTGCCCCTCTATACTGGGGGCATGCACAATGGTTTACAAGGACTTAGACCAAATCACAGCCTCCCAATAGCATGCACAACTTGTAAATCAGCTGTGAGTTTTGCAAATCTGAATAGTAGACTGTGAGCCATTACACAGACCACCTTTGGTTGTTTGTAAACAATGGCAGAATGCTTTGTGATGCACTGCCATCCCTGGAAAAATAAAACCTTCAAGTCAGCAGAAGGTGTAGACCTCTATTACTATAAAATGCTAGTTTCTACCACTATCATCCGGTCATTGACTTGTTTCCTTGTGGCTGCAAGTCAAAGCAACTTCCAGTCATAAAAAGAGTTATTTGCCTCTTCACCACCATGAATCATACCACAAATACTGATGAAAATGTATTTTCCTTGGAAAACAGTCTGTCTAGACTGCTCAAATTGAATGTACAATGCATATACGGGCTCTGTCATTTAAAGTTATTAAAATAGTGCTTAGTATTTTATTTCTGTAAATAAAATGAACATCTAGCTACCGATTATATTTCCGCCTTGATCATACTGCACTTGCTGTAGTGCAGACTAGTAACCCATTTTTACCATCTGTGGAATACCAAGAATGTTGTGTTTAATAAGTTTCTGTTCCCACTCCTCATCTTCTCCACCTTCAAAAGAAAGTAATGCTTTTAAGTTTTTTTTCTTTCCCTTCAGAAATGCCAACTCTAATATTAACAGAACAGTACGTGCACTGACTGGACAACCATTTTGTTCTTGGAAGATAAACGTCTAGGCAAAACACTTTGTTCTTACTAAAAGGCGAATTTGACTGAAAGGCAAGAAAAATCCCCACCATGCCATTAGAACTGTGGAGTTACAAGTGGATTAGCAGGGAGCTGGAAGAAACCATCAGACCACTCAATAAAATTAGCCTCTCATGAAAATTTAGTTCTAATGAGATCTCATAATGGTAAATTAAAAAAAAAAAAAAATAATTTTCAAACCAACCTTACTTGTACATTTACTAGGAAAAAAGTCAGTTTTACAGCCCACTGCATGACATGAGATCAGTTTCATACTGATTCCAATTCATACAGCACTAGGAATACTTATTAAACACAGTAACAGGGGCAGTCTCTTTATCTTCTGGTATTTTAATTGCATCATTTTTAGAATCTAAACATCTTAAGTGTGTTAATCTCTTTAATAAATTATCTATTAAAGTCTAAGGGCATAATAAATGGTACTCCTGTTATATCCCCACAAGTAGCAAAAACACATGCCTGAGATTACTCTCCTATGTGAAGTAAAACACATCTAAGTGCTTGCAGACTTGGGAACTGCATTTATAAGCTTCCTGCATACGTTAGGATGTAAAAATCTTTTTCCTCCAGCAGCCTAGAAGCTGAGCCTAAATCTAACAGACAATGTCTCTTTAAAGACCTTGCTGTAGCAAAATCAGCAAGTTTGAAGTACTGGGGAGTCTCAACCTGGACTTAAACCATGCCAGGAAACCAAGAAAAATAACAAGAAGGACTGGCCACCCACTATGTGTTATTCGTGGTATCTAACCATATGACACAACTACTACATGATACCTTGTATAGGTCAAAGAAAAAAAAAAGATTAACATGTAAAATACTAACCAAGCTCATGAGCAAATTTCTCCAATTATTTTTGATGGCATAGTGTGGATGTTGTTTCATTTAAACCAAAATTTCCACCAAAGTGCTTATATTTTCCCTAGAAAAGCTAAATGATCTTTTTCTGTAAGTCTGTGGAAAGGATATTAGACTTTTCCCACTCACACTTTGGGCCATTTATAATGTGTACCTGGCTAATAAATGGATCCTGTTCCTTTTGCAATAGACAGAAATCCACAAGTAAACTTATATTCAGCATGTTTACTTGCATTCCCCCATTAATAAACAGCAGTAGGTTTTGGGCATCCAACAGCTTCCACATTTTGGGCACTACGTTTTTTTACGCCTATAAAGGCAGCTACTCATTGCCTTGTTACAGGTCCTTGCATGTCACCTTCAATGTATGCCCAGAGGGTAGAAGAAAGGGAAAAAACTTGATGTCTCCTGGTACAAATTTGTAACTTTTCCTTTCTACACTGTCAATTTTCCCTAAAATTCTAACTGGAGAGTGAAAGACAGGCACACAGCATTTCTCTTTAAACCCAAAACTGCCAGCAAAAAAGGATATTGCGGAATGGAAAAAAAAAATGTCTTGCAGCAGGCATCCAGAAAGCCACGGTCACAGACAGTACTCTCCTTTTCCACTAGAACAATGCTCATTAACAACAGTCTGGAAGGTGTGTCATGGCAATAATAATCAAAAGGCTGAGAGAATGCCATGGTGAACTTCTACATGACTATAACTATTTTATCCAAGTGTTTTATCATTTGTTTTTATCCAAACAGATGATAGCTTACCCGAAGAGCAGATGCCTCCCATTATCCTCTTTGCCTGGATCTTCCTCCACCTCATTGCATCCCTTTCCATTTTCACTTTCCCTGGAGGAAGGAGTAACAGCACTCTCCAGCCTCTGCAGGAGATTCTTTGCTAGCAGCATTTCTTAGTACGCGTGAAAACAGTTAAGCTTCTTCTCCCAAATTATCTTTAGGACACTCTCTTCATGAAGTTCTCTTAATTAAAAGGTTTGTTTGTCCCATGCTTCCCACCTTGGTTTTATCATCCTGACATCCCTGCTGGGTAAAACAAAAATCACCTAGTCCTGTAAGAATATAATTTAGACGATACATTTATTGTAAAGATTATATCTTCTCCTCCATGACGGCCACAAGAGAAGCTGAGGTGGAGGAAGAGAAGGGAAGAATCATGCAACCTGCACTATGTTCATCATTGCAAATAACCACAGGATCTGTTAGGGACGGTATGTAACTGTCAAAACCCATCAATGTCTGCCCCTTTCTGGTGAAAGCCTAGCAGCACATTATGAGATAAAGACTGGTTCCTCTTCCTGCCTTTGATGCAGAGGAGAGCTAAAAACAGCCACAGAGCAGCTGCTGCAAGGTAAGATGATGAGAAAGATGATGGCCCTGCTCACACCAGAGCTTCCCTGTGCAGCTGCCGATTCAGCACACAATGTCAGAGCAAAGCAAAAACACCACAGCCTTTCCACCCAAAGGCAGGGAATACATTTTCCATCCAGTATAGAACAGTAAATTCCACACAGCCTTACACCTTCACAGTAAACCACCGGTGACCATCTTAAGCCTACAGATATTTCTGCAAATTTGATTCACATATATTTATGTAGATTAGAAACCTGCCTCAGTATGAATATTGCTGACATTATTTGCTTGTAGGGGTAGGAGACAGTAAAGAGCAAGGAATGAAGGAAGGAAAGGGCTTACAGAACACTGTATTTAAAGGTCCACAGAAATACATTAATTACTGTTCATTTCAAGCCTCAACCAAAGTAACCAGAAACTATTCTAATTAAATAGACATCAGCAAACTCCCATTTCCTTTGTGCTCCAAGTGGATATCAGTACACATTATAGAACCACTATGCATGTGTCATAAATCAGCAACATCTTGGCAGTCTGTACTAGAAAGTCTCCAAATTGCAGGAGGAAGAACAAAACAAAACAGCTATACATACTGCCTAAAAAGCAGTACCAGAAACAAGAAAAGGGAAACATATAAGACAGCCCTCTGACCTACTAATTGCTATGACTTAGGATATTAGCTCAGGTTAGTCTCTCTCCTTGGAGCAAAATTATTTATATTGACTCTGAGACAGTCACCACCTGTCTCCCTGTACAGAAATCAAAAACTATTTCCATTAATACTATGAAAAGGACAGTTTTGATCATCAGTGCAACAAACATTGAACTGTTGGGAAGTACAAGCTTTTTTGTCACTATTTCAAAGTCTGCTTCCAATGCCATCCATGTCACCAGTATCTGACAGGTGAACCTCATTAGGCAGGATCTGGGGTCTGTAGTTCAAACTGTGCCTCAAACAAGCCACTGCAATAATACACTCATGCTCACAGTCCATAGTAAATGAAATAATTCAACTCATCATAGCTTAAATCAGCCAATCACTGCAGAAGCAACAGGACTAAAGTAAAGAAACAAGCCAAAGGCAGGAAAAAAACCCCAGTATCAAGATTCAAACTTGGTAAGACACTTAGACCAAAGGTGGGAAAAGGTTTTAAAACAAGAGGGGAGTTTTCCACAGGACTAACAAAGGATAAACACAGCAAGTCGGAGCTTACTGTATTTGGACACAAGATCCTACAACTACAGTTGCTTGTGCTATCAAGGGTCTAGTAACGATGATTCAGGCTTTGCTGAAAGCCCCACTCTCTCATCCTTCCCCTCCTCTCCTCCCTCTTAAGAAAATGTTGCATTTAAATAGTGCTCCTTGCCCTAAAGCTGTTCTTCTTCAATGGATCTGAACTCGCACTCCGCAAAACTAACTCCACTCTGCTCCAGATAAAATGAGAAAAAATAGAAAAAAACTTAAGGCATATCTAAATTCCCACATCAATACCGGAAGTCACAGACAAGTTGTGCATGTGACACAGACGTGTCAGGCTGAAAACAACAGTAACGCTGGCATTCACTGAAAATGACAGCTACTGCTGAATAAATATGTTCTACTGTACTAACCCTGCAGGGTACAGTTAATTGTGCTTGTACACACTGCACAAGATTCACAGACCAAGAGTTGACCACTGCAGACATAGGCAATACTACACACACAAGAGTTAAAGAGAATTCAGTGTTTGCTAACTCCAGATAACTCATCAGTTTAACTCGTCTTAGTCCAGGTTTGGCTCTTTTCCTTCTGCAGACATCTGAGAGAGGTATAAAAGTTGGCTTCTTGTTTTTGCAGTTTCTGAAAAAAAGGCCAAAGGCCAAAGACCTGGAAGGAACAATGACCTGAACCAAGGCCCACACAAATCAGAGTCATTCCACAGCCTTTTAATGGCTTTTGGATGAAAATATGAGGACCACCAGGAGAACCTTCTGGCCCACAGAAGGTGGCAGCAGTTGGCATGCCTAGGAAGGGTGAAGCTTGCACGGCTGTAATCCTTGATGCAGATGTTCTGAAGACAATTAATTAAAAAGCTGTGGCAGTATTCACCAAAACACAGCACAGACAGAGCACTTGTAAACTTCAAACTGCAGTACAGAGCAGAACCAGAACATTTCTGCATCTGGTAACTTACCATTGCCCAGCAGCAAGAATGCCTAGCACCATTAAATAGCAAAGGGGCAACTGTCTACTGTTAGAAAACATTGTACTTCCTAGCACAGATGTTTCTGGAAGACACTCACAGTCACCTTTCGAAAGCACTCACTCACTTTCAAATGCAAAAAAAAATACAATTTAAAAAAAAAAAAATCAATGAGCTAAACACAAAGGAACAACAACAACAAAAAAACCCCACCCAAACAAACAAAAAAACTACCCCTGACCAACCCCAAGTGGTACCAAGAGAACAAGCCAATTACTTAAAACTTTCCTGTTTGGTAAAGTAGTAAAATGCTCTGAGCTATAATAATTAGGGGATAGCAAAACTCAACAAAAACACAGGATTTTCTTAAGCTATGGAAACATGAAACCAAAATCCCAATACAAGTGCAAATAGCAGTTTACTTCCACCAGATAATGTATCAACTGATTGTTAGGGCATACACTCTGTAAATGCTACAAAGACCATGAAAATCCCAATATTATTTTTACAGATTGGAAAAACACAAAGGCCAAAAACAGCACCAATAACTCAAATAAGAAACTCATGCTCATGTTTACATAAAAGTTTGATGAGTATAATATATTTGTCACACTCCCACAATTATTCCCTGAAAATACTATAAATATTATTTTGACAATGTAATTACAGTTTTTACTTTAACAGTGGCAGCGAAGTACTGGCACCAATCCCCCATACAAAAAGCCTAACAGACAAAGCAAAGATCACACATGGAAACTGGCAACTCTTATGATCAGGGCTGCCCTTTATTTATTTGGCTAAAAAAAGTCTGTTTAAATTAATGTCTGGTTTATTTAAGCTGTAAAACAGAAGTAGTTTAATTATCCTAGTAGTAAGCAAAAGGAAACCCCGAATACAAAAATAAATGGAAGTGCAGATTTTTAAATTCTCTTTTCTGCCAAGCAACTGAGGCACGTTCAGCACCCCGTGGACTGTGGGTCCATTCAGGAACCACTCTTTCCCACTTCCTCTCCCTTGAAAGAAAAGCTATCATGAACTTAAATTGACAAATGTCGCCTATTAACAGTTCAGGATGTTTTGACTCTGCATGACAAGTAAAATGGTTTAAGCTTTATAACCACTTGCTCTCTCATTCCACGCAAACCAGCCCATCACATTTGACTTGTGCAAAAATCTGAAGCGTAATAATTTATAGTATTTGCTCTCAAAAATCTCTCAAAACCAAACCAACAACCAAATCCCCAACAAAACAGCATGCATTCTCCTCAAGAGATAAATATAGAGGGCATTGATGTGGGATGAGAGGAAGGATTAACTTTCCTTCCTTAGTCCTGCTGGTTTAAATATAGTAGCCATTGTGTTTGAGAGTCTGCAGGATACAATTTAAAAGTTACATCTTCTCCAACTGTAGTCACATTACAATGAAATCCCTATAACCAATCCTGTGTCTCCACACTTGTTGTCCAGACAGCAAAAAAGACCTCTGTTTATAGGCAATAAAACTGAGCAATGGTTTTCCAAATGCTTTTGTGTGAGCTCTGGATATTCACTATGCCACAATATCTGTCTAGTAAAAATCTACCGTTCCCTCACACTTTCCAGGCATATTTTAAAATGTTTATTTTTCATATATAAACCACAAGCAGTATTTTGGAAATGAAACCATTCAGAGCAACATGATTAAAGAACTACAAAAAGCTGTGAAAGATGAATGTGTTAGGGTTTTTTTAAGAACAAAACTGAAACATGAAAGATACCAAACAGGAAATAAACGAGAAGCACAAAGGATAAGGGCCAGGCTCATTTGGTCAATATTGGCATTCATTAAAGGCTATCTAGGTTCCACAGCTGACCACTGCATTTCTCGTTCCTGATAATTTAAAATACAGTGCTGAATGACCAGTCCTGCCAAACGGTAAGGTACAGGGGAAAAAAAGAAGAGAAAGTTACCAAAACAGGCCATAGATAGTCTCCTATGCCAGTGTGTAAGCCCACTAAAGCATTTAGCCCTGATTTTCAAACTAATGAGTTCTGCAAAAATACCACCCTGACACATTCTGAAAAACTCTGAGTATTTACTTCTAGCTCATTTTCCAGTTGCTAAGATTGTGTCTTTTTAGTGGAACCAAAAGTGTAAGTGCTGCTGTTGCCATTGCCTTCCAGGGGAAGAAAATAAATAAATAGATAGACAGATAAATATTGACAAGAATCAAGAAATGGGTAAGGAAGCATGGCTACGCATTTAAAAAAGAATAAAGGAAAATCAATTTAGTGTTCTTTGGCAGGTTTGAGAATGTCACCTTCCCCTGCTTTTCCACACCATCAAAATTAATCGGTCTTGTTTTCCCAGGGCAATTCAAATTTGCAAATGGTTGAGTGCAGAACTAGGAAGAGGGAAGAGCAAAGAAACATTCCATGTTTCATTTCGCTGAGTAAGGACAGAACTGAAAGGTTTATTTCTCCTATCCTCTCTTGAGGAAGTAGAAATTACTTGAATCACTTAAGAGCTATTAATTTATTTTTGTCTTGAGGAATACTTTTGCAAATATGCCAACTCAAAGCCCCTCACTTTACTCTGATTCTTCTTCAGGAAAACAAAATAATTTGATTAAACATCTCATTTTCTGTAAAGCCTGGAAAACAACTTTGTATTAACAATTTTTTAGAATAGATAAGCTACCCAATGCAGCTGCTGTGAATTTCTGATCTCTGCATTTCATTTCAGGGACTTCTTAACGAAACGTCAACATGATTTTCTAGCACTACATGAACTCTTACAGCATAGAACTCAGTGGCTTTTTAAACACAGCATGCCTTCACCTTCAAGAGTTCAAATAATCAAGTATCTTTCTTTGCTCAATTGCGCGATGTCTTCCTGCAGACCCTGACAGAAAGTTTTTGCTTTCTTATTTCAAAGATGAAATATTTCTAAGCTATCTGGCTTCTGCAAGAAATAATCTCTGAAAGCTATATATAGCCTAGGTTCCTTACCTCTTCTTTTTGAAGCACACACACACTCTCCCTCATGCCTTTTTTTTTTTAATCTCTACGAAGGAGTGATGATGTTTTTATTTTTAGAGTTCTGAATTCCAAGGTTACTTACTGCCATTTCTTCTATAGAGTATGACCCTTCCACACTGGCAGATTAAAAAGTACCTTTCAATGCACTTTCTTGCTAGACCACAATCAACCTATAAGGCAGCAATGGGTCAAGAGCAATTGCTTTTTCATTAACTAAAAGAAAATACACACGGTAGCTGATCAAGTCCAAATCAGTCTGACACTTGGAGAACACTGACTGAAGCTGAACCCAGGTTTCAAGTGGTCTTTACCTGAAGAGCATCACAGGCTTCCTCCTCTCCTGGTCGAAGCAAGAAACATTTCTTTATAGCTCCCTTGTAAGTACCTGGCATTTACAGCATTTGTAAAGTGTTTAAAACAAGATATTCCATATTTTCCTACACGTCCTCCCTCAAGAAAGGAGCTTTGAACAGGTGTTAGGTATACGATATCCACGTTGCTGAACATCCTACCAGAAAATGATCAAGTTACTATAATCAGCCCAGTATTAAAAAATTTACATAGAATCATCTTTCATCCCTGCTTGTAAAGGAATGTTTTAAGTTCTGTTCTTAATAGAGTATCCGTAGCAGTTTAACTACACCTGAACATTTCTCAGAAAATTGGAAGCAAAGTCAAATTCCTGTTCAAGGATTCAAGCTTTTCATCCATGATAATCTACCCACTGTTTCTGGACTTCATAACATTAAGAGCAGTGAATGACCTAAACCTTTGTACAACAAAGCTGGCACATCTGGACCCTGATTTTGAACAGATGCTGTTATCATCTTCCCATTAACGCATTTTTATGCTGCTTACGCTGGTAGATTAAAACCCCTAAAAACTTAAGAGGGATGGTATCAGGACAGCATAACAATAATAACACCCACGCTACTTGATTTAAAGCTAGCTCAAGTACCACCAGCAGCCTGAAACTGAGGAATGCTGGCATGATGCTCAGAGCACCTCTCTCAGGCACACACAAACAGCACAGTATTGCTCTGCAGCTGATATGGTGCAGTTGTGTTCAGTTCTGTTCAGAGAGGACAATCAACTCATTCAGGGAACTTGCACAACAAATTGTCCCATGAAGGGCAGCTATCAGGAATTCAATGCCTTTTTTATCCTGGAAGAGAGAAAACTATTTTGGCAGATAACTGCTTTTTGAGCAATTATGCTGGAACTCAAAGTACATTCTTCAGCACCAGCAGTATTTTCAAGCGGTGAAAGGTTTGAGAAGATCTATTTACTAACAAAAAATATTAAAGCTCCTTCTGTCCAGGATGGGGAAGGGCTGGAAACCAATGAAAGGATCAGATGGGACACAGCCTATAGAATATAAGTTTGCTTCAAAACAGTCATGCCTTGCTTGCAATTTATCAAGAAGAAACAGTTATCAGTTTTTTCCAGATTTCAGAGATGAATCCTAAATCCAGATCTCACACTCTGGAATCCAAAGATTCATCATCTCAACAAACCTCAATGTACCTTCCCTAAGGTCTGCTAGATTCTGCTGGAAAGCTTAAGATTTGCCATAGGAAAAAGGAAAAAAAATAACCCCACAACCAAACCAAGACACATGCTATGAAGTGAGGGAGATTTTCTACTTGGGTTTCTGACAAGGATATTTCCTACGTCTGCTGCAATCCCTAACATACTGAACTACTTCTTAGCTCTTAAGAGATCTGGGTCTGCTTTAAGTTCAGTTAAAGTTCATCTGGCAGCTTCATCAGCCTGCTCCTCTGGCAAGTGTTCTTGGTCTTTGTACCCACAGCAGAGGGGGAAAAAAAAAACCAAACCAAAACAAAAACCCTTGTTATGATGAGACTTTTCTTTTTTAATTAAACTAAAACAAAAGGGATGTGCAGAGGGTACTATGAAAACTCCATTAAATCTATATTCTGCAGACACTTAATGATTTGTTGGAAGACTGTGGTCTCAAATCACTTTAAAAAAAAATATATCAGACCTCACTGCATGCAGCATTTCCACATGAACAGATGAGTTCCTGCATCTTCAATCCCTATCCAAATTAATTTTGAATTGGGGAGAAGGGAGAAATATTTGTCATCTTGTCTGCCTCCCCACTAGGAATATCCAAGCTCCATTTCCACGTCCTAGACCTTCAGCATGTATAGTTACAAGAACACTAAGGTGAAACCCAGTTGTCAGATACTGCCCAAGAAGTGTAGCACTTGAATTTCTCTTTACTTGATAGAACTTCGAGTTCTATCTTTTGCAGAGAAAAGGGAGGACTGCTGGAGCAATTAGAAAACAGAACATTTACAAGTATGTGTGACTTACCTGTCACAAATCAGTCTTGATGCTGCCCAAACATTTAGCAAATTGTCAAACACTTGTTTAGCATCATTGCCTATCAATCCCCTGCATTCATCTAGCTGTTGGCTTTCACTGGGCAACTCCTTAGAGCAAGCTCTCTTCTCTAGTATAATATGAATAGCTCAATACAAATTAATACTACATATCATAAGAAATTACAAGAAGAGAAACCAGGCTATGAAATGTAACTAGTGTTGGGAGGTACACAGGGAGAAAGAGAGGGACCAAACAGCTGTCTGTAACAACAACATACAGGGAGGGCCTAAAAATGTTCTTTTAATACATGTATAAAAAGAAAGGAGAATATTACTACAGGGATGACTGGCTTGCAGGTGGAGTTGGACAACCTTTATATGCCATATGTAAGAATTAACTGGTTATTATTAAACTTCTCTCAAGCCTTAAAGAGATATTCCAGGACAGACATACTAACTCACCTTTGTCTTTTCCGGCCCACTGCCTCAGTGGCATACCATATATTCAAATAACAGCTTTTTCTAGAGTTGGCAGGAACAAATACATTACAAGCTTTCAGGAATTCATCTAGCTTTTTACAGTATTTAAAAAAAGAAAAAGAGGTATGCTGAAAACTTGTATTAGAATTGTTCCAGTAAATACACTGAAGAGGCGAATTAGCCATGAATATAACACTTGGGCCTAAGATAAACTATTAAAAAAAGTCTTTCTCCTAGCAAAGAAGACACAAAGCAGTCTGGATTCAATTGAATAAATCTTAGCAACAGTTTATAATTGCATCACTTTGCACAGCGCTTCCTTTTTGCTGCTTTGATCATGTCTCCTCCCTTAGAAACACCACACTGGTCACAGTAGCGGCCTGAGAATACGTAATTTATTTCATATCTGGTTTTATCCATTACAAATTGTACTACACTGAACTTTACTACAAAAACCATCACACCATTCAGACTTACCAGTCTTAACAGTTACTAATGGATAAAGAGCAAAAACACACCACAGATGAGGCTAAACTAATTTTGCAGTTCGCATAAAGAGTTTTCAATCTCTCTTCTTCATAAATACAATAATGTATGAACTTTAAATTTCTTCAGTCTACAGTGATTTGCTCAGGGAATTTTTCACAGGGACATAAACTGAACATTTACTGCTGTTCACTCTGTGATACAGCATTAATGCTTTATCCTTGTATTTTGTTGCTATGGAAGCAACATTAAAGTATCTAAAATACCTGAAGAATATAAACAGGCACCAAGAGGGATCATTAAATCCAAGCAGCCATTTAAGGGCAGAAATGGGACACACATCTAAATGAACAACTTGAAATATTCCACTTAACACCTAATTATCTGCTAGAACAAAACAGATTATTACTCTAGCCCTGTGACCTGATTTCCTATGTGAAATACAAGAAGGAGAATCAATCATGAAGTAGAAATATAGCTAATAAACACAGTAATATTTACTAATTTCAGGAGTTTCTTTTGTTTCAACAGTGCTATCCGATTTTGCGTCTCTTTTGAAAGTATGACTAATAATCCACAGTGGAATGTAACTTAACTTCTGAGGTATGCTCTACAGAAGGGGTTGGTGCTCTAGGCACTAGCTAATTTTCACTCAGAACAAAGTTGAACAGATCACTCAGCAAGGAATTAACAATGCTTGCTTGTCTAAAAACCTTTTCGTTGCACTAACTTACAGGGAATACCCAGCGATGCTCATCACAGATGTTTTCCAGTGAGATCAATACTACACACAAATCAACCACCCATCCCGGGTCAATACACACATTTTAGTTATAACTCAAACTCATTTCTTAAATAGCACTGTAGAGTAATAGTAAAAAAACACTTTTTATTGAAATATTATTAAAAATGTTCTGGTCAATGCCCTGTTATTTCTCAATAGTGATAAAAAGAGATTTTACAACATCCTGTGGCTAGGAAAAGGAGTCTAAAGCAGTTAATCAAATTACTGTGTTCCAGCCCCTCTTTTGTTTTTTGCCAAGTAACATTCACTGCTGCTTCTTCAGACCCCAACAGCAGCAGAACAGCACACATGCATATGATAACTCATCAAGGAGGGGTCAGTTGCCACCGGATTAAAGAGGAAACATCAGGCCATGCATGCAACCAATGAGGGATACATCCTGCTCACTCTCCTGCAAATGCTGGGAGGCACCAGTGAAAGGTGATATTCCCATGCTGCAATTCTTGAAGCTTTGAATAGGCTGAAGGCGGGAACTCCACTTCCCCACAGCAGCCTTCCGAGCCTATTGCTGTCAAGGACCCTAGTCCTTGGGGTCAACATCAGGCTGGACAAAAACAGCATTTCAGTTCCCATCACTCTTCATTTCCTCTTACTGGTCTAGGAAGAGGTTCACAACCATGGAGAAGGACATTCTTGCCCTTCATGCCTTCTCCCAGTTCTCCCTGTCCAACTGTGTGACACAGCTTGAAAGTCACTCCTGTGTGCTATCAATTCCTTCTCTTAACAGTCATTGAGCAAGCCTTCTTTTTGTCACACACAGGGTTTAGTTCTGGTCCTCCCACACTGAAGGGCTGTGCATCACTGACCCTTCCCTGAAAGAAGGATTCCAGCAACAGATGAAGGAGTGAATATGGCTTTAAGCACAGTACTGTTACATGCCTGAAAGGCTTCATTTTGAGCCAATTATAGCAGCAAAAGGAAAAAAAGAGTATCCTGGACTACAGTGCTCTTTCCCAGCTTCATAAAGGTGTTTGAGGGTAAGTGAAAGTACGACAGTAGTTTCATTTGCTTTCACAAAATGATATAAAGCAGCAACAGGAACCCAGTAAAAACCTCCTCCAAGTAATGGGAGTGAAAATAAATAAAAGTAGCAAGAGAAACCAAATGTTCCCTACTCCCTGTAACCACAGACAGTAAAGACTGGGATCCAATGCCCTATATCAAGCTCCAAATACACAGAGGGAAAGAGATTATAAAGAAGAAAATTACTGAAAATGTCTTAATATCCAGTGAAATGAGTTTGCTAGAAATCAGGAGTAAGAACTGCCATTAAGGTGGAAGGATACTGCAGTCAAATTTTCTCTTCACTGCATAAAGAAAAACCTTCATCCATTAGGGAAATCTGAACACTACTCAAATCAGTGCTCAGTTCTTGGCACTTACCCTGACTGGCCAGCAACCACAGTACAGAAATGAAAATTAAAAAAAAAATAAATAAAAATTTCATAAAAGTCACAGCCAAAATTTTTTCCTGGAATCGTCTAAATTATTTCAAGTGTCATCAAAATAAAAGCTTAGTGTTCATTTATTTCACTATGTTTGCAGATCAAACAAAAAGACAGTAAAACAGCAGAACGTATTTGGAATGGAGATATTACAAGAACTTTTCCCTTTTGCAATTCAAATAGGTTGGTTAATTTCAAAGAAGTTTCCACATATATTTCCTTTAACAATCTACAGGGAACAGTTGAGTGAAAATACAACTGGACTAGATGCGAGGCTGGATTTTCTTCAAGCGGCGTAAAGAAAGCCACTTTCTCCTCTCCCCCCAAATTCTTAACTGCAATTCAAGAAACAATCAAACAAATCTATGAAAAAAATGCATCAGTAAGGTGACATCATACCACCATAAGACTTCCCACATAAGAAAATACAGTGCAGGCTATATGTTTAACAAAATCCATAACCTTACCAGTCAATAACAATTCTTCTTTGATTTGTATTCCATGAAGCAATTTGATCAAATGGACAGATGTAGAGATGAGACCCAGGTTCCTGTTATTAAATTGGGGAAAAAAAAACTTTATATGAAATACACTCAAAGTGAAAAGCTTTTCACTGAAGTTAACAGCAAGTCTTTAACATCTTCAGAGGCTCTGAAATAGATGGCAGTTTCTCCTACTTAGCTGTGCCTGACTATCAGTAGGCACACTACTACCACTGGAGGCAAAGCAAACAGGCTTACTACATCAGCTTGCATATTAACAATTTTGGACACAGTACCTTCAGAACCAAGCACCCTTTCTTCTCTTTTTGCTATTCCTCTAAAACAGATGTTAAAAATTAGCAGGTTATTCCTGCAATTTAAACAGCTTTATTTGTGTAAAAACTTTGCTTTGTTTGAAGATCAAGTGTCACTGTACGTCACTTAGTAATAAACTTTGAGGATTTTATATAACAACAAAGCGATCAGTGACCACCAGCAAACAAACAGGGCCAGTTCAAAAGCAAGCATACAAAACTCTTGGAGGGAAGCAGGGAAGTTAATCATCCATCTTTCTCCAGTGATAAATAATTATAGTTAGAATGGTTTGGGTTGGAAAAAAAACTTTAAAGGTCATCTAGTCAAACCCCCCTGCTACGGGCAGGGACATCTTCCACTACACCACGTAGCCGAAAGTCCCATCCAACCTGACCTTGAATACTGCAAGATATGAAAAATACGGTGATAGTGAGGATAAATCAGTGAAGTGAAGCCATTTGGAATCAAAACCACCAAAATAAGTCTACAGCCAAAGATAAGCAATCCTGGAGGTAGACAATATACATGCCAGGATGTGCATGCTACAGAGAAAAAAAAACAAAAGTCAAAGAATGCAGTATAAGCAGATGAAATTTTCAGCTTTACAAAATAAATGGAACTCAGATCTCCATAAGTAGGTTGTATCTATCATGCTAGTGAAAAGGACAATCTTATCAGCTCCCGGCCCCACAATTCTCCTTCCCACATTTTGTAAACATGAGTAACTATGGAGCTACAGCAACTTCCAATAAGAAACCAAGTCTGGCTGAACATCCAGCCAGCAAACATCTATAAAAAGCATATAAACTCTGTCAGAGCAGTTCCTTGCCCCACAACATGAGTGCTAGCACTGCCAGAACAAAAATGCAAGAGCCTGAACTTAAATTTACGTTGTTCTACAGCTACTGTCTTCTAAGAAAAATCCTGCAACTTTATGGCATTAACAAAATTCTGCCCCAGAACAGAAGCTGCAACTTTGTGCCATGTCAAAAGTATATTTACTCCAACGAACCATATCTGACAAGCCCTCTGAACCCACATTTTAAGAGTGTGCTCCACAACAATTCTTCATGATCTAACAAACTTACAACCGCATTTTATTCTTGGTATTTTTTGTTATGGTTTGGTTTTTTGGGGGGGTGATGGGTTTTGGGTTCTTAGGGGAGATGTTTGCTTTTAGTTTAGGTTTGGTTTGTTTTTTTTTTTTTAAAGAACTGCAGATAGACTACCATGTTTTCAGTAACAACAGCAACTACAGCTGGTTGTATCCCAAGCATTCCCTGGATGTTGCAAAGAGAGGGTAAATAACTTAAGGAGCCAGACTGACTTCTTATCTTCCATTAGTATCAGTTTACCTGTATATGTATCAGGGTTGATATGCACAATTCTACACACCATACTTTGTCATGAGTGCCAGACAGATACATACGTACCTTAAAAAACACAGTAATCCTGATAATTAAGACTACCTACTTATTCATTATGTTAAATAAATAAATGAAAGAGAAAAAAGGATAGTTCTGCAGTCAGACTTCCAAAAGGTTTATATCATTTGCCTAATCAACTTGTACTAAGGACACAAACACTCTGTTCTATTATTCAGCAGTTCCCCAAACTCTGACCTACAAATAGGTCAGCTATTTGTTTCTTGCATACTTAATTTCAAGTGATTGAATCAAGCAGGAAATACCAGTTAATAAATCAACTAACACAGCAGTGTAAAATAATAATAATATCTATAGAAAACCACACAAATATCATAACATTATACTTTTGGATGGGTTAAAATGGATCATAACTATACCTCATGACATGTTGGTTCTTGGCACACTCAACACAGGCATTCCTCAGACATCTGAAACACTCTGCTATAAGCAGCAGGCAGGTGTCTACATCTACCAATTCACAGGAGTCCTTGTAGGCCTGCTCAATCTCACTTGAGGCGCTCCTCAGGATTTCCAGGAGATCCTGAAATACACTTCCTTTTGCCATTTCTCTGAAACAAACGAATTTGTAGTGAACAACAACAACAACAAAAATGCACTGCTATGAAAAAGCCTATATTATGACAATCTTCCTGTAAACACAAAGATGTTTCTGCAACAATCTCTTAACTATCCATAGTATATAAGGTCTTTCAAGTAGAGAGAGCAAAAGACATGCACACAATCATCCCACCAGCCTTTTCAGAAGATGAGCTGCAGGAGAGTTGTGTTGCCTTAGTATTCTTCACAGCTTTCCAACAGCTCTTTGGAATCTTAATTTTAAAAAGAAGTTTCCCTAATGCATGTAGCTAGCATGTTTATATATGACACCACATGGTTTTTTAAGAATTAGGAATTGCTTTAGTTCATGAACACAGTTTAGATGTCCAGCACTAGATGTGTCAGAAGAAAAAGGTATCAGAAGCTCCATTATAAAATACCCTGCCACAAATTTCACCAGAGGGAGAAAGAGAAGTCATGGAGAAAGCCAGTGGCTGCACCAGCATCATTTTCAAGTGTGTGAACCAAAGCCAAGGGAGAAAGTCAACTCTATCTATTTCAGCAGACAACTATGCCAACACAAAAAATACCATGTCACTTCTTAGAGTATCAAGACCTAGGAAACAACACTACAAAACCATAGGCATATAGACACCTTATGAATGGATGAAAGAGCTGATGCTGCTGCACCACATAGATTGACCAGACTCCCCAGGACTGACAGGCACATATGCAGATGCTCTGTCACACAGATATGCACACTTCCAAACTACAGCTATTCACATGCTCTCTTCCCTGATTTTATGTTCAGAAAAGATATGAGAGCAACACATTACAAAGATTACTAACTTAGTTTTCGATATTTCATGCTGAAAAGAAACGACACCAAAGAGTGTTTATGGCATTGCTACAGGGAAGTCCAATAAATTCACTCATCTACTACTTCTAAAAAGAATCAAAAAAGGGGAATCCAGATGCAGCCTCCTTGAACCTTAAACAGGCTTGTCATGTACGCAAGATCGAACAGGAAAGTTAGGATCCAAGGCACGAGATTGAGAAATACCTCCTAAATTATAAACACAAGAAAGTTAGATGAAATGTAAAGTAATATTAAATAAATGTATATTAAACAAAAGATGTTCACACAGAAAACTCTTCCTAAAGGAGAATTTAAAATCTTCTTGATCAAACATTAGTGGATGATGCAGTACTAGCTGTGTTCAGCTGCTCACTCTAAGGCCTAAACATTTGCACAATTAGAAATTCTACCTGCTCTTTATTGTAAGAGATCACATGTTCATAAACCAAACTTCAGAAACATAAAATCATTCATATTGGAAAAGACCCTCAAGATCATCGAGTCCAAACGTTAACCTAAGGCTGCCAGCTCCACCACTATGTCCCCAAATGCCATGTCCACATATCCTACCTGTAACACCTTTAAACAGACCTGAAGACTGTATTTCCCACCACTGCTCCTGCTACATTCTCTTTCCTAGACTAAACAAAAACAATTCTCTCCACTTTTGCTTACAGTTCCTGCTTCCTAAGCCTCTTATCACTTTTGTTGTTTCAACAATGACACTTTCATATTCATCTACATCTTACTGACAGTACACTGCATCCAATATTGAAGTCTGTTAGGGTGTAGGGTAGACTTACAAAGAAGGGTGAGCACTCGTACTGTAAGAAATACAACAACGTTTACAAATACCATTAAGTTACTACAACATCATGTATCAGATCTCCAGGAAATAAGGGTTTTATTTTACAACCTCCCAGTTGATCAAAATCAATACACTTACACAATCTCCATCTACATTAAAATATTAAAAAACCCAACCACAGCATCTAGATACATTTTACAGGGAACTAGTTGACTATAAGGTCCTTTCCAACCCTAAATATTCTATGATTCAAATACTAAGGAGAAAAAAGTACTAAAGTAGCACAACAAAGACCAAAAGCAGAGCTGGCTTCAGTCATAAAGAAAACAGTGGAGCTTACATAACCAGAAAGAAGGTTTGGAATTTTGTTTAGTTTTCAAGATCTAAGAAAAGACATTCATGGCTCCTGAACCTTCGATGTACAAGAAGTGGTACAGCTCCTGCCACTTCATGACAGGCATGCATGCCAAAAGAGATTCAGTGGCTGACGCGCCACAATACACATGGCAAATGCATCCAGACGCAAGTTTTTCTAAACATCAGAATAGCTACAGTCTGGTAAAGGAGCACTCAGCCAGGCCCTGTCCCAAACACTCAAAAGCCATGTATTCTGTATTGAATGAAGATGCCATACAGAACCATTAGCTGTTAGTCCACTGAGTTTTTAAACACTAAAATTATTCTAAAATAGGAAAACTCTCAGTCCAACTGCAGTTTCCTTTGTATATGCCTACACCATGTGTTGGATTATCACATGAAACTAGTCATTTCCTGACCCAATTCAAAAATACAGAAATGTATTACTGTCCAACATTCAATTATTTGAAGTTAGTAAAACAAATTAAAAAAAAGTTGCAAGTACTTTTGTGCACATTCTTGGGACTCTATCATTAAAACGACACCTTAAAAGTTATTCTTATCTGGAAAAGTTTCTACTCTCATTACAGAGTTATACAGCAAAACAGAAGTTTTAGCCAGACGCTGGATCACAAGCATACTGGGGCCATTGTGGCAACTTCTTTTTTCAATTCTGGATTGAAAGTTAAAAAAACCCAACCTTGGAGTGCAGACATTTCCAGAGAAATACAAAGACAAAACTCATCCTAACAAAGCAAGTATGAGGTTGTCGTGGTTTAAGTCCAGTCAGCCACACAGTTTTCGCTCTCTCACTTCCCCCTCTTTCTTCCCCCCGCTCCCGGAGGGATGGGAAGGAGAATAGAAAAGAATGCGACTCCCACAGGTTGAGATAAGAACAGTTTAGTAACTAAAGTATAACACAAATCACTACTGCTACCACCAATAACAATAATGACAAGGCAAATACAAGGGAAGGATACAATAGCTCACCCCTTCTAATACAAAGCCCGACTACTCACTTCCCCTCCTTCTTCCCCCCCACTCCGAGGGTGGGGGGAAAAAATTGGGAGGAGAATCAAAAGAATGCAACTCCCACTAGCCGAGACAAGAACAATTCAGCAGCCAAGGTATAACACAAACCACCACTGCCATCACCACCCACAAAAATGATCAGGGAAATACAAGGAAAGAGGATACAATTGCTCACCACTCGATGACCGAGCTGTGAACTGAACTCTTCCGGGTTCCTGCCCCCCCAGTTTTACATCCTGGGCATGACGTGCTGTGGCATGGAATAGCTCCTTGGTCAGTTTGGGTCAGGTGTCCTGTCTCTGCCTCCTCCCGGCTCCCCCTCCTCCCTGGCAGAGCATGAAACTCAGAAAATCCTTGGCCAGACCAAAACATCACTAAGCAGTAACAGAAACACTGGTGTTATCAGCACTGTTCCCAGGCTGAAAATCAAAAACACAGTGCTACACCAGCTACCAAGAAGGAGAAAAAATGACTGCTGCTGCTGAACCCATGACAGAGGTACACCAGAAAGTGCCCGTCCTCGCTGTGGATGTGGAAGGAGATGTGGATTTTTAATGTATCAGTGGGAAGAGACAGCACTCCAAATCTCTCTCACACACTGTGAAAGAAAAATCACATGCGCTGAAGTCAGATCTTTCTGGGCAAAAATCAAATTTCCTACAACAGAAAAGAAAAGCCTAAGTGAACAAGCAAAAGGTATTACAAATAAACATGGAATGACTTAAAGGCTGCTTGGTATAAAGAAGGATTCTATTCAGAGAAAATATTAATCAACTCTTACTTCAGCATCAATGCAATTTGAATGTGCACTACAAAGGAATTTAATTAAAATCATCCTTCTGCACAAAAACTAAATTCTCAAATTAGTGAGAAGGGCAGGAAGTGTTCAGCTAACATAAAGAAATCAGCCAGGAGTGGCTTCAGGTAACTATTCCAAGCAACGCTTAGAACCATTTTTAAAAAGAACAGTCTTTTTCCAGCAGTACGACAAAGATTCACACACATATAAAAATAACAGCTACAAGTATTTAAAATCTATTTCTTTAAAGGATTTTCCTTTCACAAGAGTTTCCCTAATCTTTAAATATCAATCTATAAAACTAGCAAAAAGCCTGCTAAGTAGCTTTCAGATTCAAAAATACTTTCTACTGTAAACAGGCCATGAAATTTGTACAGAACTGTTCTGTGGGTATTCCACAGCTTTCTCTTTCCTTTATTTTGTTGCCTAAAACAGGATCTTCCCAATTTGCTACTCCCACCTGTCCTTGATTTCAGCACCAAGTATTCTGCAGGAAAACAAAAGGAAGCAGAAGCAAACAGTACAGTGGCCCAGCTCTCAGACAAGGAAGACATACACAATTTCGCATTAAGTCAAAACAAAGAATTAAAATGCATGTATCCATGACAAAAGAAAATTACTGTCACTGCTCGCCAGACCTACATGCTTGACTTTAAAAACAGAACTGTACAAGGTAACATCCTAGTGAGCAGGGTTAAAAATATTAATACAACCCTGTTCAAAAGACCAGGTCTCCAAAACCCATGAAATTAGTCAAGAACTAGGCAAAGAATCCATAAGCTTGTAAATCTGCATTTCCATTCCATGTTTTGGATACTTACATAATTCCATACCTATAAACAGATACCCTATAAAGCCTTTAAAGTATTTATCTTCACAATATCCTGGTAATAGAATAAAACCATTTTCTCCCTCTTGTAGATCAGTAATGGAAGCCTAAAGAAATCAAGTCCTCTGCTCAACAGCACTGGAAGTCTTGGCTAAAGCACACAGCTGAATTCAAGTCTCCCAAGTTCCACACCATGGTCTCACAACTGAGGTAGTATTTTCCCCACTTTATTTGCTTCTGAATTATAGACCACTAGCACTCACATTTTAAAATTACTTTGTTTCCACAAGCACTGAACTATCACATAATAACAAAAGAATCGTCACCAAGTATCACAACTTCAAATACCAAACATCCATTGGATTGTGTCTTCTGGTTCAGCATTTCCCACAGTTGGCAAATTTATTGCCAAAGTTGCTCTCAGATCCATTCTGGATGTGAGCTAACACTACAGCTTTGTCCTTCTGGAAGGACAATTACAGCGTCTCTCTTTTGGCCTACCTGTACCCACAAAACTTGGCTATTTTGGGGGAATATCTACTCCTCTGTCAAAGACTGTCACAGATTTCATGGAAGGCAAGAAACAGTCAGGGAGAACACCAGCACGTAAGACCAAAATTTGCATAGGTCCTACTCTCTTCCAAGATAAAAAGTACGTCTTCGCTCTTCCCCCACCCAGACTTTTAAATCTAGATTTAATTAACAAAAATAGAACTGGGAACTGGGGGGGGGGGGAAAAGGGAGGAGAGGGGGGATGCTGGTGGGGGAAGCTCATCCAGCACCACAATTTTATGCTAAGCTATGAAGTCTGATTTCTTCATTCTTAAGTGCAATAACTTTCAAACAGCTTCTGTTAGGAGTGAGCACAAGCTTCACATCAACTTATGCCTCCTCCCACCTCCCAGGCAGAGTGAAAAGCATTACTCTAAGCACTGTCACACAGCTGAACCTCTGCATGCCCAACCTTTATATAGCCAACAAGCGGCGTGCAGCATTACCGAGGTCTCACTTACCTTACAGCCACGGCTACCCTCCATACCAGCCCCATGTTTTCACTCCCTACCACAACACAAAGGGGCACCCAACCACTGAAGCCCCTGCAGCCCATCCTACTGCACAGCAGTTGCCTTCAGTTGCCTACAACCACCCTCATCTCAAAGCCTTGGCCTCGCAGGTACATGAAACAGTCACCCAGCAAGGCCTCAGACACACACACCTTCCCCGTTATCTACCCACCCTGCAGGGCTCCGGGTGGCTTTTCGCCCCATAGCGGTGACCTGAGCGCATCTGCCTTTAGCGCAAGTGCTGTCGTCTGTGACTATGGGGCACAAAGTTTTCCTCCCTGCCCTGGGCCTGCTTCAGGCAGATGAGCAGACTGCCAGCTCCTCATGGGACCCCAAAGGAAAGGAGCGAAGAAGGAACAGGTCACTCTACTGGCCCCGGGCCCCACACCAACAGCCCTTGGGGGGAAGGCAGAGATTACACAGCAGGGAGGGCGGCACACGACAAGTTCCTCTGTGGGCACTCTGCGGTTCCCTTTCCCTACGGACCCCGCTGCCCGAGGGGCAGGAGCGCGCTGGAGGCAGCAGTGAGCCGGAAACCTCCCAGGCCCGCCGGCACCTGCGGTTCCCGCGGTCGGACCTCCCTTCCCCGGCGCACGTGGCCACGGGGACCCCTCCTCCCCGCTACCTGTGCTGCGCCTCCCGGAACAGGCCCGCCAGTGCCCGCACGCTTTCCAGGCGGGCCCCCGGCCCGGCCGCCACGGCGGGCAGCGATCCCGCCGCTGCCATAGCCATCGCCTGCCCCTGCGCGGCCCAGCTCCGCCTCCCGCCCCGCAGAAATGGCGGCGGCCAGGCCGCGCCGCACGGAGGCTCGGTTTTATGAGGCTGGCCTGGGGCCCTGCGGGGTAACGGGCGCCCCGGCTGTGGGGAGACGGGTGGGCATCGGGACTGTGTCCCGTGTGGGTCCAGGGAGTGTAAACCACTCTCTTTTCCCCTCATAAAAAACAGACGGTGGGGACAGCCTTCGGTTCCGCTTTCTTTCCGCGGGCCCGTGGCGGCTCGGGGTTCCGCCCCTCAGCTCTCCTGATGGAGCGGAGCGCGGTGAAGGCTGGCTGCGCGCTGCAGCCGTCGAATCTGGTCCTTCACGTCCTCCCATCTGCGACTGGGGGTTCGGGGTGCAAATAAGCATTTCAGTGTGTTCTAAACGTCTGTATGAAAAGTAGGTACAACCAGCAGAGCACAGCTGCAGCGAAGGAAGCAGTGAAATACACTAAAATCTGACAACATGGTCACATGTGGTCTGTGAAATTTACCTGCAAATTACTAATTTTCTATTTGGTTGTATACTACACTGTTTGGAAAGGGATGCTATTTGTCCAGCAATCCAGTTTAACTCACTGTCTTCGAGCTGACATTTTGCCTTTTGTCAAACACAAATCTTGTAAGGTGTTTTCTTTACCTGTTATAAACATACTTGTTTAGGGATTTGGTGTTTTTTTAAAACCTCTTCCAAGGAGACTGTTAACCAGCTCTTACTCCATAAGTATACAGGCTGTTCATGTAGTGTACTGATGAGTTACTTTGGAAAATATTTCAGATTAAATAGCTGAAAATACAGAATAGACCATTAGATATGGTCCAAGACATCAGTATGAGGATGCATTAGTTCTCGAATTCAAACTACTACATTGTTAAGGCTTCAACCTAACCCCAGCTGATATAAAGGAAGGCAAAACCAGCTCATGCTTACCCTGGGGTTAGATAGCACACAGCAGCTTCACATGTAGATGTTTTCTTTTTAAGAGCACTTAGGAAGCAATGCAGAACAGAAAAGTTTTTTGTTGTTTTTTCTTTTTTTTCTTTTTTTCTTTTATTCTGGCAATTTTGACAGAGTCCTGATCTTGGTGGTATCTTCCAATGGTTTCCATAGGCCGGCTTTACCCTGTTTAGACTTGCTGCATGTTCCATCAAATGCCTCTGCAATCAGTATTAATGATTATTACTCATGGATCCTTGTGAAAAATAGTCTTGCCTATGCAAATAATCTCTTTTGTACTTTTTTTGCCTGCCTTAAATAGCCACAGAGATTTTGGTTTTCTTCAGTTTAGTCTTTCCATGCTTTCTTTCGTTCTCAACAATGTACTCCAAACCACCTTTATTACAAGGCTATGCAATACTTTGAGATAGGTTTCTCACAAGGGAGTTTTCCAAGGTCTCAGGGATATCAGTTATAGAATATAGTAATTTTTACCAGATTACTTGCAAATGCTGTATCTTGAGCTTATCTGGTTTGCTTGATTCTGTGAACACTGGCAGATCCCTAAAGGATCTGTTTTTCCCTGCAAAGAGCTTACAATCTAAATAACGTTTGTTTTTCTTAGCACAGATTTAGAGAGCTGCTTGAAGGGAAACAATCCACCTACAGCCAGCTAGTCCATCTGAAAACAAAATTACACAGAACCTATTTTTAGAGTTCTGCATAAAATTAAGAGGAAGACCAGTCTCGTGAGGCCCTGGCCTTTGAAGCTGAATACGGAGAAAGATCTGTCCCAGCTGAGACCCTGGGTGGAGACAGTTCCCTCATTCCAACACATGATGGCTCTGCGGCAAGCAAAGAAGGTCAAAGACTTCGAATCCCTCACATCTCAAATGTTGAGAGATGGCTGTTCATTCTAATCACAACATGTATACTAGCCTTGCCCTTTTTTTATTGGAGGTAACTCCCATCAGAAGATAAAATTTGGGCTCTGGAAAAAGTTACTTTACACTAAAGCAGCAAATCCTGCAGCATGTTATATTTCCGGCATAAATATTAGTTTTCTAACTCTTACTTTGGGCCTGTATTAGATTAAGTATGACTTGGGCCACAGAGCTTTGAAGCTGTAGACCAAAGCTTTTATTTTTGGTCTAGCATTTAATAGGATCCAGTGAAATGGATTGATGCACTTGGGAAAATGCTTTTGATTAGCCTTTGTTTCTGAGCAGTGAGCCCCACAGCAGATCTGCTGAGCTGTGGAGTACACCATACCCTCCTGCTGGTCCTCAGCTTCCTTCTTACACCAGGCAAATTACAGTAATTTACCAAGGAATTCTGAACACCTATGCTAAAGGTGAGGAAGAACACATCTGAGAGGAGACGGCACCATCTTCTTAGCCACCAGAGGTGGAACAGAAAACAGCTTTTAAGTTTTCTGGAGGTATTGGGAGCAATGAAGAATCCATATGAAATCGGAACTGCAGACTGTCTTAATCCTCCAAATAGCTATTGAAGTCCCAATTCAACAACTTTAGAGTTTATTTGGCTTCAGATGAGATGTTCCACATGTGTCTGAAGACCATAAAAGAGTGGTTGCATTTGATGTTGAGATGTATGTGTCACTCCTTTGTTTTGTAATAGCAGAAATAAATTTAATTCTTCATAAGAAAGAAATCCATCCATCTGGAAAGAAAGCCTGCAGAGCCCTGGAGGAGATATTCAATGCACTTGCAGTTTATCATGGAAATGAATGGCATCTTCCAAGAAGGAAGTATGGATGAAATACCATTCACTGTACAGTTGTCAGGCTCAGAGACACTGCAGATACTTTCACCTCATTTGTTAGATATAGTCCAATTTCCAGAGTGAATGAGGGATTTTGTTACTGTCATCTGCCCTTCACAAGGTTTTTATGCTACATCTGTATGGAGTGGATTTTTTCTCAGGATCATCATCTCGTTTGGCAACTGCACAAGTGTATGGAAGGACTCAATCTTTGCACTATTCAGCTGGATCAGAGACAGTACTTGGGATATCTGGTACCCAAAATCTAGCTCCTTAGTAACCTCGGGAATTTCATTGCACATGAATTCTACCTTGTACATATACCGGTTTATTTTTTTAATGTAGAATTTAAGGTCCGGCTTTGGTCAGGTATGGCAGAAGACGCAGCTGAATTGTAAGAAGGCTGATGCTAAGTTAAAGGAGGCTATCCATATGCCAACTTACATAGTCCTTCAGTTTTCTGTGTATAAGGGGCACAGAGATTGTCTTACATATCAGTAAGAAAACATGTCAGCCCTGGGAGTATGAGAGCTACATCCAGCCCTAGCTCATTGCCTCTGCTTTTCTCCAACATGCTGATTTTAAACACTATCAACTAGGAACATCAGGGAAGGGTCATTTTTATTTCTGTACTTGTCACTAGCTTTGGCCTTGGCAACAGCTATCTCAAAGAGTTTATTCTCTCACAGAGGAGAAGTCATGCTATTTTACCACCTCCTCCCTTTCCACATCTTGACCCATATGTGCTGTGCACGGCTCTGCCTGCATCTTCCATGCATTTCCCAGCTGCCACCTCTCCTGTCCTCCAGCTGAAAATACATTCTGGGCTGCTCAAACTTGTATATGAGCTGGCCAGGCATCCTCCAGTGATCCTAACAAGTGCCTTTCTCTGCCTGCCTTTCTACTGGCTCCCTCCCTTGCCACAGCAACCTCTTCCCTTTCAGTCAGTTTTTAGTTGTGACAAGAAGAGATTCCCGTGCCGTGAGGGCACAAGTGAAGCAAAAGCCTTGGCCAGGGAGAGGCCTCCTTCTGTTTAGAATTTTATACTCGTGGACAGAGAATCTTCCTATTACAGGGGTTGACATTAAATCCCATACTTGGGATTTAATTACCAGGACTGGGAGGAACCCAGTAACAAAACCTGTGTTCCAGGAGCTACATCGCACACAGGGCTTGCCTGCTTAAAACCCCAGGCTCTGATGGGCACAACAGGATCCTTTTAGCCTGCAGCACACAGCACCCACCGCTGCAGAAGTGGACAACTGGTTCAGTTTGTGCATGAGCGTTTGCACCTGCTTACATGCATATAGAGACAGGGAGACCTGTAAAAAGCATAGGAATTTATTCTCTGATATTTTGCAGTATACGCTAAATCAGGACTCAGATTGGCACACGGGGAGTGATGTTCTCATTTTTGAGAGAGCCAGGGTAAGCCTGGATTGGGATGACTAAAAGGTAAGTGCAGTCAAAATAGAAAATTTATGCATGTAGGAGAAGGTAAGATACAGTTCACTTAACTCTCTGTCAGACCCTCTGTATGACAGGTTTATTTTTCCTCCATGAGGACAGGTGAATTTGGATAAAACTAAACCTTAAAAAACTCACTGATTTTTCTCGGTTTTGGATGTCAGTTGACAATCATATGATTTAACTCCATGGCAGAGAGAAAAATCAATTATGGCAGTTTAACATCTGTCCTAGGAAAGGACAGGCATGCTCCAGGCAATACACAAAACAGGGAAAAACCTCTCTCCGCAAGACAGGCTGCCATTGACACTGACCACGAGACTAAAGAAGAAAAGATGGATGTAGGGAAGGTGACAGTAAGCAGCAGGTTTAAAGAAAAGCATGACCAGGAATGCGTTGTGCTGCATAGAAACAGGATATCTGAAACAAGTTCCAAGCATTTTATTTAAGGTTTTGTGGGAAAGGAGTATTATTGAGGAGGGCTGTGAAGGTGAGAGTGTGCAGTTCCTAGTGTCCTCTTGTGACCTTTTCAACTATCCAGTGTTATTTTAAGTCTTATACTGCCATGTGAAAATGCTCCCACAAGCAGTGCTAATTTTGAAAGTTTTGCCATGTAATACAGATTTCCCATGCAAATACAGTTGGATCTCATCTCTCATGTGAGAATCTTGGCTTTTCCTGTGTTTTGACAGCAGCAACAGTTCTTCAGGATTTCAGCAGCCTGGACAACTGACCATCAAGACAGTTGCTATTAAAGCACACATAAATCACTCCTGTGCTGTATACTCAGCTTACCAAGCTTCTGTACATGCATGGAGTAACTTTGTATCACAGGACAGAGTTCAAGCGTACTCACTGCTTTTGCATGCCGCGTGTGCTAGCTCTCTGCATGCACATTAAATCTGACATGCTGGGATGGCATTGTGTTTGCAGAGCTGCCCTTGGGAAGCTTACCTTTTTGGGCTGCAGAAGCTATCAGTTAGCATCTGCAAGCAAAATCCTCCAAAATCCTGTGTACAGTTCTGGAAATACTGTCCTGATTCTGCTGCTTGGGAGGTTTAATTCATCTGCTAAACCTTTAGTCCAGCCTGGCTCCTTCAGCTGTCTTATAAAGATGCTAGTGGAGTGGTGACTCTGGAATGATATATTCTTCCAAGGAAAGAAAAATAAATGTCCCTGCTAAGGAACCGCAATAGCCAAAAAGCTCCTCACCACCTGGCCACTGTCAGGGAGTAAAAAAGGCATTACTTAAATATTTTCAAGGAACTCACAAGTGAAGAAGTCCTTCTGAGTAGATGTGTCAAGCCTGGCCCCTTAGGAATGGATTTGTGAAGGAAAAATGCCCACAGGGAATAATACTGTGTTACTTGGTGCTGCTCCCATTTATCAGCATTGATGGACCTTGTCAATGCTGAGAAATTTGCTGGAGGTAAAATACAGGGTCTAAAAGAGCAAAGAACAAGAAAAACTAATGTAGTGACTCAGAGTATCTTCTCTTTTGGGTTACTGCTGGTGATTTGAAGTAAAGAATTGTAGCTGTGATCCTGACCATGCTCTTTACTATGAAATAGGGATTAAACCCCTCCAGCTCTGTCAACAGACTGACATCTAGTGGAGCTAAAATAACGGGCTGCAAAATTCCACTTAAAACCATCTCTCTGAATGACTATAATTGAGCTCATATTATTCACTACAGATGTTCAGTTCCTTTAATTTGTTAATTCCATTTCTGAAATGTAAAATATTTTGATGATTGAATCTGTTAATCCTCATTGTAAACTAAAATCACAGGAATCAATAGGCAGATTTGCAGCATTTCATTTAGCTTACACAGAAATAATATTAGGATCTAACTAAATCACAAAAACTCAAACTTTAGAAGATTTTCCATACTTGCAATACTGTGTCAGCAGATAGGTTTTGTAAGATGGGGGCAGCAGGACTGGGATCTGTATCTTAGGTATTAGGAAACAAATACTTACAAAGTTTGGTTTTGGAGCATTTATGAAAGCCAGTCTTAGCTTACAAAATAAGGTTTGAGAATACGCTAATGGAAACCTGGAAGTTGCCACACACATAATATGTCTGTCTTTAAGAACAAAATGTATCCAGTTACATAGAGATGTTTGACTGACTGACAGATACAGAGAAATAAAGGGTTTAAACTTAAGTTCTTCAGAATCTTTTTCTTCAGGACTTTCTTTGTCAGTTTTTGCAGCTATAAGAAAAGTTTAACAGTCATGAGCAAAGGGCAGTCAAAATTGTATTAATTTTGATATAATATTATGAAACTCATGAAGATCTAATTAAAAAATCTCAAATCTTATTTTCTTAGGATTGTCCTATACCAGCTTTACATTCCCTTGAAAGAAGCATGCAACCTGAATTTTCAAAAAGGGAAGAATTATTGCTATTAAAGTAGCGTCCTGAGAAGATTTCAGAAGATTTGTGGATATGAGGATTTTTTATCGCCTTTTAAATTTCAAAACCTTAACACACTAAAGAAATATTGGGTGAAACTTTGTTGCCATACCTGTGGACCTGAAAACCAGAAAATTTTCTTTTAAACCAGTATGGAAAAGCTGTCCAAAAAGTTAACCCAATTACGTATTGGAAGGGAAGCTATTTTCCGCTCATGTTTTATACGTTTTATTCCCCACATGATCATGTCATTAGACTAAAGTCAAGTGATATATGGATTATTACTTTCTTAAACCACCATCATAACTTCCTAAAGCCACCACAACTATAAATGAAATGAGATAATTCCCTTCTGCGTGTGCTGATTACAAGAGGCTGCCTCCACAAAAGTCATTATTTGTGTTTACATGACAGGATTCTGATTTTCTAAATTTAAAAATCCCACACTCTTTAATGATTTGGAGTAATAATGCTATGGAGCTATTAGATTTCTCATAGATAGAAGCAAATTTTGTAGGAGGGGGTTGTCCATCTGTTCACCTGTGTAATATCCTCCCTAAGCCTGAAACCCATACAGCTAAAACCAGCCCACTGTGCCTCCATCAGTCTGCCACACATCATCCACTTGCTAGACCTAGAATCCATGGGTTTTATTAGTCTCCCCACCATCATTCACCAGCCTCTAATGTGCCTGGTACTTCAATAACACTGCATGAAATTGTTAAGTACTATAAATTAATAATTAAAGTAAATATTAACTATTAATACCGTGCAAACACAGGCATGTTCAAGACACTGTCAGGGATGGGCGAGCCTGCTTTTTGATCAGAGTAAGTGCTGATATTCACCGAGTACAAATACTGGTTTCGCTGGAGGGGTAAATAAGGAGAAAACCCAGTGGTGAGTCGGAGGTGGAGCTTCCGTTGGCAAGAACTGGGTCTGGGATTATGTTGGTCTAAGGCCCCACCAGACTTCTCTCTTCCCCTTTCTCCTTGCCCATCATTTTTGTTACCTGGGACTCTGCAACTGCAGAAGACTCTGGGTTTTCCCATTAATCCTGAGAAAACATATTGTTTGTCTGCTTTTCTGTGTGGTCTGGTTTAGAGGCAGGATGAGAAGAGGAATAAAGCAGAATATGGCGTTCATGTCTGCTAGACTTCATTTTTGTCTTTTACCCATGCTCACCCCGCACTGATGAAATAGGCATCCTTGCCTGCGGGGTGAATCGACATAGCAGGCTTATCGTGTCCCTGGGGCTAGGCTCAGAAATAATAGGCATTGGGATTCACGCTGTTCAGCGCCCCAGTGCCAGGGAACATGCAGGATGAGATATTTCTATATAATTAATGCAAGTAATTAATGCAAGGTAAGAAGCCTGAACACCACAGGCCACAATCTCTACTCCTCTGCTTCTGTTTTATGCCAATATCATCAAAAACTAGAGACATATCTTAGACAAAATCTGTTGAGTTGTTTTCCCAGCTAGAAACTCCATCCAGCTTCATCTGGTATAACTTCTCAAACTAGCTCTCCCCCTTACCTCCTGAAATGTTATTTACACCTGCACATGCCTGACTTCTGAATACAGACTGTAGTTTCCCAGTACAGTCACACTCAGACCAAAGAGGAATCACTTGATGATCAGAAGTAGGTAACAAAGTCAGTTTTTCTTAGGAGAAGACAAAGTTTTATAAGACCATCATGTTAGGCGAAGAGTCTCAGTATGGTGTGCACCTTCATTCCTGAAGCAAGGAGTGCCTTTACCGAGGAATCTGTTATAAATCACATTTTTAGTGAGTCTGGCAAAGCTACATAACTCTGGCCTGGGGGAATCTGTCTAATTTGTCAGCTAAAATTCAGTCTCCTGATAGAAAACTAGTCCATTCATGCTTTGTGAAAGCTAATTACCCATGGAAGGAATCTGCTCAGGGAACTGTCAGCAGTGATGTGGTATGGCACCATCATCTGGCTGGGAGCTTCCCAGGGAAGGTCAGCAGATTTCCCCCTCCTCCTTGTGCTGCTTGCTCCCAGTACCAGGTTCTCCTCTGCAGCTGGAAGTGGCAGACATTTGCTGTAGTCAGGATGGTCTAAAAGAGGTGAGATTTGCAATAAAATGTATGTTTCGTTAGACCATTAACAGAGTTGCAGAAACCAGAGGAGCTCTTATGTACCTTCTTCAACAGCAGCTGCTTACAGACTTGCTGCTGCTCATGTCTCAAGACAGAAGGGGTGCAAATAATGTACAGCAAATAGGAGCTTCCAAAAATAATCCTGGGAAGATACACTACTTAAGTTCTTAAGAACTTACCTTTTTGAAATCATTCATATGCATTAGGAACTGTAAAAACTCCATCACTGAATAAATTGCCACAGATTTAACATTTCCCATATCAGAGAAAATATTTGTTTCTCTACTGGACTAATGAAAGTAATTACAAAGGCTTCTTTTACTACAGATCATAGTTTAGTTGCCTTCCGTACTGTTAGTCTTGCAATATATGTTTTTTCTTCTGGGAAATAATCCTGTGTTATTGATCATAAACTTTGATGAGCTGAGTACCTCTAAGCTCTATTTATTCCATCTTAGTAGCACTTTCAAATGACTGTGTTTTAGCACTGCTAAATATGTAGCCCAAATTTTGAGAATGTCACTAGAAGAGCAATGAAAATGGGAAGAGAAGTTGGAACAATGGCTGGATCTTGGGGGAAAAAATGTTCATTCAGTTATTAGTAAGCATTAGAGGTCCAGTACCTGAACAGGCCATGTGTAAAATCTCTTCAACTGACACTGTTACCTACCTTAGGAGTTATTCATCAAGCAGTTACGAACAGGTCTTCTGGACTGAGTTAATTGTATTAACCAAGGAAAATAGGGTATGAAAAGAAGATAATTGCTTGGGAAAAAGCTATGTCCAGCCCCAACCTATCTACAGCTACTTTTTTCGTTTGTTATTATAGAAAGACTTAGTTAAAAAATACTGTTACAAAAATTGTTTGCTGCAACTAAAAAGTATAATGCAGATTGCCCAAGTGAGCTGGAATTCAGCAGGGTGCTGAAGCAAGTGCCAAGTTTGCAAGAAACTGAGCAGTCCTGGGATGATTAGCAACCTTAAAATAATGCACATGTTTAAGTTTCTTGATGTACAAGGCGCCCTCTGTTCTGTTTGACTCCATCAAGTTTGGGTGTTTGTTCTACTAGATGGCATCAGTAACCAGTCTCTTCTCAGAGTGCTGTGTAGAAAAGGGAGCATAATTGTCTGAAGAGAGGCGTAGTAAGTGTTTGCTCTTAAATCAAAGAACACTTTTGAAATATTAAATAAAGAGGGACTACAATATGTAAGTCACTCCAACCCATCTCAAAAATACTGATGCACATTAATGATTTACTTTGGGCTTATACATCTGTTTGCTTTGGTATTCAAAAAGGTGCATTGTTACCTTGGTAACCCCAATATCTCTCAGAATTTAGCTTATTCTCCGCCTGAAGTACACCCTCTTAAGAAAATTCATACAGGTTCTCATGAGAGCACTTTTCCCTCTTTTCCCTATTGTTTGTAAAGGAAGAAATAATGACTGGTTTTGTTATGAATGGGCCTTTTTTGTCTTTTCTTCCTCCGCTCTCCCATTCCATTAATAAGAGCTGAGATTTAAACATGACAGCACATTCAGCCACTGTGTTCACTGTATAACAATGTTCCCAGTCTTAAGTGAGTTGTGCTGCTTTACTCCCGTATCAGTGTATATTGATATGCTGCATAGAGCCTTTCTAAGGAATTCATCTCCTTATTTTAGGGGATACTTTCATCTGGCCAGTCATATATTCCTTTAAACAAGAACAATGTCTCTCTGTTGTGGTATGCTGGCATTTTCCTGGGACATCATTAACTAGGGAATATTTCAGCCTCTCTTACCATTCAGGGCCTTTTCAGCCCTTGGTGCAACTGCAGACATCAAGAAGAGGTTGCCTGTGCACCTCACAGGCCGGCTTCTGCGCCATGGCAGGTAGACAAGTATGGGGGGAAGAGCAGTAAGTACCCTGTGGGAGATTGTACCACTCAGACACCGGGAATGACTTAAATAATCTGCCTTGAAATTGCCCAGCCTCTCTCCTGCACTGGTGGTGACTGCTGATGATCCAGAGCAGGCAGTTGAGTCAGGCAAATGGGATGTCTGCAGACTGACAGCTCTCAGAAAGGAGCAGTCCTGCTTTTCCCTGAGTGCTGGTTCCCACCCTCACTGTTGTTTGAGGTCCAGCAGTCACCTGGCTGAAGAACAAGCTGATTCAGAGGGCTGATCCAACAGGAAGGCTGCAAGCCAACTCCAGGACTCTGCTGCCCTTCCTCCTGCCTGCTCTTCCTTGCTGGTGTCCTACGCCTTCTTGCCTCCCATGCTGTACTGCTGCGAGTGTTTGTGTGGGCACACATCCATCTGTGCTGGTGATGTGATCTGACTGTTCCAATTTTGCTACATCATGTTCATGTTATTATTTTTATCAGTTCCTGCACGGTCCACCATGTGGTGACTCAACACTCACTTAGATGCAAGGGAAGAGATGGGGACCTGCAAGAGTAAGGAACAGGGAATGTGAAAGGGCAGGATGTGATAACTGGCATTGCCACCCTTCACACAAAGCATGACAAAGCAAGTTATTTTGAGGAGGCAGGTCAGAGCTGGAAAGGAAGATAAACTTTGCAGGTTTTGCTGAGCAGACCGCCACCTCTAATACAGCCCAGCGCTACAGGAGACCTAGCCCAAACTAGACCCCAAGCAAGCCACAGGTAGCTCCTGAAACAGAAAATGCCATCCATGTTTCTTCTATGCCCTCCTGCATAGGGTTGACCCTATGCAGGGGCACCTGACTGAGCACAGGGCAGAAAGATGCCAGTCAATGGAACACTTTAGAGAATTAGGTCCAGGGGAGAATGTTCCTGAGAAGGGGTGGATGGATAAAACTCTCCAGAGTCCGTCCCCTTAGCAGGTACAGTTCAGACACAGCCACACACTCACCCTCAGCTTTCTGCTAATGCCAGAAACAGCAAGACTTATTGAGCACTGTGGTTTACATGACAAAACAGTGTTTGTTCTAGGTGTTGATTTTTTTAATTAAGAAGATTTATACAGACCAATGTAGAAGAAATGAAAGAAGTGAATGCAAGCTTAAAGCTTCAGAAGAGTTTTAGAGCTCATTACTCATCATTATTGACTTGGTGCATAATCTCTTCTCATCATTGTTGACTTCTGGCAAACAAAGAGTTGAGCTGACAGCAGCTTCCACCTTCCTTCCTAGAGCCAAGATTCTTAAAAATACCTGCTTTTTAGAGATGTATTTCAACCTCTACAGACAGTCTGTCCAATAATCTCCCTTAAAAGTACCGTCCTACTTGTTTTTCACATTTAAGACTAAGAGCATGAAGTTAGGCAGGTACATAATTTTCTCTTAACAAGAGTAAAGGGGAAAATATTCCAAAAGAAATGAAGCCAACCTGCTTTTATAAAGACAAAACCTCTTCTCTTGATTTTTCCTCCCTGGGGTGTATAAAAATATCTTGCTAATCACTTCAGGGTTTCTGAGGGAAAAAATGTCAAAGATCACTACACAACAATGTAAGTTACACACCTGAAGCAGAAAAGATTGACTAATGTAATGATCAAACTAAAAAAGATGTGTAAATGACTGAAGAATGTATTAGGGAAATATATTAACTACAGTTTCTTGATATGTCTACCTTTGAATCCTTAAGAATTCACTTAGAGGAGATGCTGAAATGGACTGTCTCAGTTAGCTCTTGCTAACCTTAAATGGAAATAGGTTTTAATCATTTCAGTCAAAAAAAACCCAACCCATCAGACTATATCCACTTACGCCAGTTTATAACTCTATCTGGGTCAGAGCTGGTGAAAGCTTTCCAAATTTTGTATGATGTTATCCTCACAAAATTTAAAATTTGAATGAAATAAAGGGGTTTTCAGGGATTTTTGGTGGTGGTGGTGGTGTTCGTTTATTTTTCAGAAACAATCACTTCTTTCTCAGGTAGATAATTCTCTGAAATCATCCAGGTTTTGAAGTGGAGACGAAAAAATGCTTCTGAATATTTTAATGTGAAAGAAGAATAAAATTTTCATTAAAAGTTTCACAGCATTTGAATAAAACCAGAGAAAACTGAGTGCATCCTAATCTAGATAGAAATGACAACACACAATTACTTTTATCACCACAAGTTTAGGTAAGTATGGAACTGCAAATACTAAGTGCCAGCAACACAGTCTCAAGAAATATTGTGGAAAAAAAGTAGATTGAATTTGCTCGTTAAGCAAAAAGATTACTTAGTTTCACTAAATTAATTGGTCAAATGACCTTAATGAGCTCAAGTGATGGTGTTTTTTCCAGTCACACTGCAAACGAAGGCATTTTGTGGGAGTTACCTCCAGATGTACAACCTTCTGCTGAGCACAGATGGAAAGTAAATGGCTTTGAAAATGGAAGTTACTCAGGCATCTTGAAGATCCCATTAACATCAGCAAGTATGAGCGTCTCTGTGACCCTTGTGCACAGAAGCCATTCCTGCCTTACAATCTGATCTCTTCCTGCAGCTCCAAGCATCACTAAACTCACAGGGACTCAACTTGAGCTAGTTTGCTCTGTAGTGGCTGGTCCTTGGAAAGCTCTTACATACTAAATCAGGTTTGATTCACCTATACTAACAAAAATTTCATCTCCTTCTTATATCAGTCGGTAAATATATTGGAAAAGAACATCCAGGTTTGCCCCTAGAATGAGTACAGCACAAATACCATCAGGGCAGTGCCCTAGGAGCTTTTCCCATACTGGCGGGCAGTAACATCCTGGGCCTCAGCTGGCAATCGGTTTCTAGCACTTCCATTGACATCCTTCAGCATAGGTAGAACTATAAGATGGCACCTGTTCAAATACGATCAATTATCAGCTCTGTTGGCACTGGACTAGTCTATCTCAGGCAAGCCGCCAGGCAGGAAGGTGTTATTTGTATTGGATGTTTGGGTAGCAGTCAGAAAGCCACAATTCCCTGTGAAAAATGCCCAGGAACAGGAGAGTCTCTGTCTGGGGGAGTTTGGCTGCTACCAGCTTGGATGAGATCTGATGACTATCAAGTCAAAAAGTTCTGCAGTTCATTAGTTCCTTCACATGCCAAACCGCTCTATCACACCATTTTGGATTAATCTTACTACAGAACACGTCTTTGTATAACGGAGTGGAGTTTTGCTCACTGCAGTGTGTGAGTTACTGCTAGCTGGGGCTAGGGGCAGAGCTACTCAAGGGATTGGGATATAGAGTTATAATTGCCTCCTTGGAATATTCTCCTTGATCCAGTTGGGAACATGCTCAATTATTGCCCATTATTAGGGGCATATTATCTTATCCTCCATGAAAGCTCTGCTGCGTTGCATTGCAATTTACTGGAAAAAAAGCCAAAGCATCATCTATTTACGACCACTTCCATGTTCGTCCCCTTTTGCCCCTGCACGTCATAGAATAGTTTGGGTTGAAAAGGACCTTCAAAGGTCATCTAGGCCAACCTCCCTGCAATGAGCAGGGACATCTTCAACTACATCAGGTTGCCCAGAGCCGCATCCATCCTGGCCTTGAATTTCTCCAAGGATGGTGCATCCACCACCTCTCTGGGCAACCTGTGCCAGTGTTTTACCACCCTCATTGCAAAGAATTTCTTTCTCAAAGCTTGCCCGTGCAGACCTAACCATCCCTGGCACTGTGGGTGGTCTCAGTGTGTGCCTGTTGAGAGTGGTGAGATGAGGAAGCCATAGCTACAAATTACAGAGGGGAAGCCTGAAGTGCACTTTCATCCTTGCCTTAACCGTTTGGAAATGGACGGAGAAGGCAGCTCCCAGTTGTAGCACACCTCTTCCTAGTTTGCCTTAGCTGGAGTACACATCTGCGGTTCATCTTCACAAATGCCATGTCAGGATCTGGGCCAATACAAACACCAAGCCTGTCTTCAATATATATAGTGAAAAAAAGTAGTTCAAGCTCACTCTAAATCAGAGTGTGTTTGCAGAGAGAGGGAGGAAACAAGGAGGGCCATATTCCTGTGTTGTAAAGGTTTGCAAAACCACCTCCCTCAAACTCCAGTGTTAGTAAAAACATTAAAACCTGATATTTAAATAGGCTGAGTTCTTGAAACCATTTTAGCTTTCTTGTGCCTGGAGATCCAGTCATCCATGAAGTGGAAATAGCACAAGATAAAAAATAAAATTAACAAAAATAAAAATAATAAAAATAAAATACTTTGCAAGAAAGATAGCAACTGAAATGGATTCTGACAAGTGCTTGATCACAGCTGATGACAGGAAAAAAAAAGAAAAGTTATCTTTGTTTGCAGGTGGTCGGTCACTAAAAATTAGGTTGAAAACAAAATAAAGCATATAAATTAATAAATTATTCCTGGTAAATAGCTTTCCAAGCATAAATCCATGTAGTTTTCATTAAGAATAAAGATTATAGTCTGGTTTCCTGGCCTTATTCCAGAGAAGGCAATTATATTGTGCCTACTTAAATTTCCCCTTCAGTTCAATATGATGTATGTGTCTTCCTCTCTGAAAACTGTTGTCTAGCAAATCTAAAGCCTGCAACTTGCCATTTGATGTTGTATAGCTTTCAGTTTTGCTGCAGGACTCTTTAGACCTCTACCTTAGTAGGCTTCATATTTCTTAGCCTGGTAGCACTAAAGAAAAGAGCACAAGGATAGCATTGCTAAATCCTAATATTTCTAAGATTTTCATACAATTAGGTATTTTAATACCCTGGGGTGAAAAGTTTCAGCAGTGCCAAACCCACACAATTCAGCCCAGAAAGGGAACTGACTTTGCTCAGCCTCCAAAAGCTATTGTGTGTTTTTATCATTAGTTAGGAGCCAAATTTCACTCGGGCTACCCTCTACAGATACCAACTTTGCATCTGAATGCTGCCGTGTGGACTGGGGATTTTCCACGTGACTTCAAGTTTCAGAGCAAGCTGAAGGCTGTTCCTGCAGCTCCACCTTTTGGGAGCCAGAGATCAATCAGATTGCTTCAGTTGGTTATTTTGTTACTAGGGAAGATTTAACCTTGTTGCATTTATGGCTGACATTAAAATATAAAGAATAAAGCACTTTAGAGGTTTTAAATATGCATTGATTCTTCACAGAAAGCCCTAAAATGCATTAGGCTGGAGATATTTCTATTCTGAGTAGATTCTGAAGGCTGCTTAGTATCAGTGAGGACCCTGATTAATATATATATTTATCATAATAAAAATATTTTCATTCACCCTTTCTGCTTAAAATCCACTTGAAGTCACTGTTCCAGTTTGAGATGTGCTGTAAGCAGACCACGTCAAATATAGCAACATCTGATTCATGTCAAGTTCAGTACTATTCTGGTACCTTTGAGGTGGGTTTGGTTTCTGATCTTCCACTTGCAACCTCACAAGTGATTGCAACCTAGAGACTTCATGCGGTAAAGTGCTGAGTACCTTCAGCACCCAGGTAATTTCTGTGCTCTGGTGAGAGGTCTAATTGTCTGGTCCCTTTTAAAGAGAATCCAAAACTCAGCAGGAGGAGATGTTACCCTGTACCGGTGGGCTGAAGATATTGGAAACTTGAAGAAAGCAACCTGGATGCCATGAACTTCCAAAACACCTGGACCTGCACTACAGCAGAAGTCTACCTCTGCTGTAAAAAACAGGCATATGTTGGAGATTGAGGAAGGGGCTGATCCAGAGTTTTAAGATGAAGAGATATTGTGGCAGCCAAGAGTGATCTATAAGCTAAGAGAATCCCCCAGAATAAACACCCTCACTTGTTGGTTCCAGAAATTGAAGGGATGAGGGAAAAGCAAAAATAATCAATAACTCACAGATCAACAACATAAAATCTCTTTAACCTCTTTGCACTATTCAGACATGGATTAAATTGCTTTGAGGAATATCAGACACATATTTGCATTTCATCACTTTTCATGTTCTAAACCTTGCCCCCAGACTTGGCATCACTGTTTCAGACTACTAAATAGTATGTGTGCACAGGAGCAATTTAGTGTATATAACGACATGCATGATTGTTAAATTGGTTTCCAGTGTCTTTCGGGCTATATCCCTGCAGAACTGCAATTAAACACTTGACAAACCACAAGGTTATGCTAATCCCGCTTCAAAAACCTCTGATGGCAAGGATGGCAGCCTGCCTTCCTTTTCCACTGAAAGACAGAGAGACCCAGCATTACTCTGGCTCTTCTTAAAAATACACTTTTCCCCCTTTGGCTCAGTGGTTCATGTTTCAGCTGTAACATTCTGCCTGAGTTCGCTATTGCCATGTAACAATCTCCTCTTTGTTTAGCCCTGCTACCTCATTTCTCTCTATTAGCCTTTAATCCCTGTCAGGGTTTCACCTTTGCAATGATGAGGTCACAGCTCACGTTGATTGGGAAAGGAAATCCTGATGATTGTTGCTGACAGAAAGCTGATAATGCTGGTTTGGGCAGCAATAAATTCTCAGTCTCTAAATGAAGACTAATCTTTGAGTCAGAAATCACCTCTTTCAGTAGTTTTTTTGGGCCTCATTCACAAATATTTTCCCATGCTCAAGCTGCTTGACCTTTGGAGCATTCAATGCACCTATGTTATTGTGCAGAACTGTTTTTCAGGGATCAAAATAAGCAGCCATCTATCAGTTGGAGGCAGGTGAAATTATGAAATAAATCAATGATCTTATCCTCATTGGGACTGCAGCACTTGTAGCTCCCTGTAGCCCCTGCAACCCTAAGTGCAAAACTGGTATTTGTTGCTGAACAATTCCCTGCTGTCAGCATTTATATTTCCTCAAATGACTGCTGTTGTCAGGACCAGTTACTTCTATTTTTCTCTCAGAATAAAAGTACTTCGTGCAGAGAGATAAAATTGGGGAGCTGAGGAGTTGTGCTGTTAAATTCATGTTGCTGACCTGATGAGTGATTCAATAAAGGCAGTAGTTAAATAACCCTGATCAATGCAGATGCTACTTTTACAACATCATAAATGCTGTCTTTGGGGCAGTTCACCACTTTAAATCAAGTATGGCCATTGAACTGTCTCTTCTCCACTGCAGCATCCATTATACGTGAGCTCTTTGCACCTTCTGCAATGACCCAGCTCCTTGCCAGCAGGAAAACTCCTGAGCAGTGGGAAAGTTCACCAGTGGTTGAGCAAGGAGAACTTTATCGGAAATCCAAGAATTCAAATAATTGACAATACTGTCGAAAACATAGCTTCTGCACATTATATTGTCTTTTTCTTTCTGCTCCTCCTGCTGTTCCCCAAAACACGTGTTCCTTTGGCACATTGCAATCTATAATTCCTAGTGTCTTATCTGCCTAACAGAGCCTCAGTGCTCCCAATGAAGCTTCTTTGTGCACTAAGTCACTCCTGGACAACTGCATCCAGGCTCAATGCTCCAAGAAATGAGAAGCTGGTTGTTGAAAGCTTCAGCTCACTCTGCCAGTCCAGTCTGGCTACTGTTTTTGTCTCCACAGCAGGCAATGCGCACTTCTTTGAACAAAATAGCCCTGGACTTTGGTCTGAATGCAGATTTGAACTTTACAAATTGGGTCTCCCCCAGCTAACAAAGTGGGCATTTTACTCCCTTTCCTGCTAGCAGTAACAAAAGTCCCTGCTCCCATGCACAGCTGGTAGCATTTTAGTCAGGCAATCCCCTCTGTAATCTATTATAACTTTTTTCTTCCTTCCACAGTGTGTTGGTCTGCCCAATGGTGAAAATCCGCTATTGCCTGGCCATAATTCTCTCTGAATACAGGCTCCAGCAGAGCTCCTGAGGGGAGCAATTCAGGTTCCTGAACACAGATGTGCAGTGCCATAATAAACTGTTCAGGCTAGCCGAGATACCCATACCAGGCTGGCGGATGTGATATGGAAGCTATCAAGGATGTAGATATGGAGCTATGGAAGATACCAAGCAGGGCAGCCAGAGCCCAGGCAGGCTGTAATACAGTCTTGACAAGATCCCAGACACCTGCAGTCTGTCCAGGCAACACCAGACCATCAGAGGGACAGATGGCTTCTGTGCTCATCAGCTGAATGTATAAGTAAGTTTGACCCATGCATTATCAAGGTTAGAAAATGGATCTTTATATGATAATAGAGAAACCAGCACTTCAGTGTTTATACTAGCATTCCCACCTTTGCAAGGACAAATATCAGTATGTTTGTATTCTTATCCTTATGCCTACAGGTAACTGCTTATGTATCTTATACATGCCTGCATTTGCCCGCATGTGTCAGATTTTCCAATCATTTCATCAACTGAATCTATTGGCCTGTGGGTTAAACTCTTCAGAGGAGAAAGGGAAGCTCTGTTCCTTGAATTGTGTTAGCTTTAGGATTCTTTCTTATCTTGGTTTAGTGAAAACTCTAGCATTAGCTACACGTTGTGTGCAAGAGAAGTTTCTCATTAGAAAAATTTGGCTGGACCAAGACTCCTAAATCTGCCTCACTTTCCCAGCCAAGATACTCTCTTCATAAATCTGTATCCCACTTTGTCAGAGACAACTCAGGAGCTCAAGGACAACACCACACACAATGGCTGCAGGTCAGACTAAAGGTTTAGCTCTCAGTCTCAGACCATGGAGTGTAAGCACCTATCTGGGAAATGCTTAGATAAATTCATCCCAGGGCCCAGTGAACTACAGTTCTTGGAAAGCAGAGGCTGAGTAGCCAGAGCACACAAAGCAGAGACCTGACATCTCCTTTGCGCTGGGGGAGCAGTAAGGAAGCAGGAAGGGTAAAAGCAGGAAAGCAGCTGTGATACAGAGAGCACAAGCAGAGATGGTGGCCTGCTTAACCTGGTTTACATTACCTGCTTTGGCTGAATAAGAGTGAATTTCCTTAATTGCAAGAACATTATCTCTGCAAGGGATTGGGTTGGATAGTTTGGCTCTTGTTTCATCCCTTCATTTGTATGCCTTGGGATGTTGGCGAGACAAAATGCTGCATAAATGCATGGATAAATACCCTGCAGTGTAACACTCAAGCTCAATGGGACCACAGCATCATCCTTCCCATGCTCCCAGGACTCAACTCTAGTTTACAGATCTCACTGTTTTGTGCTGGCTCCTTTGAGCATCTGGCCATTTTCTGCCCATACTGCACAGCTCCATTTCACAAAATCGAAACCTCAAACCGAAAATGGGTATAGTAATACATCCTGGAAGGGAGGTGTGTGTGGAGATATGCTAATTGCTAATGGATAAGTCCCAATAGATGGCACTTATTTCTCCCAGACCAGATCAAACTTCCTTCCATGCATTGCAAACAGCTTTTCATGTGCAACCCTTTACAATAAACTCTTAACAACAAACACACTACCCTGCTTTTCTGTACAAACCTGCTGCTAAAAAGAACAGGTATTATGGTTAGAAAGTCACTTTTTCTGGAGCATCTTATATTTTATTTATTAATATGACATAAAAGCTAAAGAAAACCAAAGTAATCCTGACATTGACGAAACTTACACCTAACCCATCCAAACTGGAATCTCAAATCTTATCACAAGGAAAAGACACAGGAAACCTTTTAAAGAAGTAAAAATGGGATGTCAGATATAGTGCTACTATGCTACGATGCCATTATAACCCAGTTACACAACTAGAATTGAGAAAAGTCACTACAAAGCTTTCCCCATCTCTGAACTGAACTCATTATTCCCATTCCAAAATCTAATTACTTTAGCTAAAGTAATAACAGTATTGTTGTCACAGCTTTGTGTCACTACAGCTAGAGAGGATACCTTAAATCTTTCTCAAGGAACATAGCTGAAAGCAAACTCTTGCAGCAGAACAAGTTGAAAATGCCATATCACAACTACATGGCATCCCTTAGGACTGAGAATTCCCTTGAGTTTAGGATATTTTATATAAACAAACACTCTTCCTTGGGAAGCAAACAGTTAATTTCATCACTATTTTAACCTCATTGGCTGCAGGCATCTTTCCTTCAAACGCCATTTTCCATTCTGAGACTTCTTCTCTTTGTCATCTCTTTTTGTTCAAATGTTGTATAACAATTACAAACCAGTCCCCTTCAGAATATTGGGCCTATCCTAGAGGTAGCATATAGTTAGTCTAGTCTAGTGCCTGAGAAGACAAGGGCCTGGCACACCTGACAAACTGGCTGCAGAGACGTCTGGCCCACAAATCGCAAAGCAGTGATTTCACGTTTTAATACAAACCATGTAAAAGACCTGGTTTGCAGCACATATTCTTAAAGAGCCACATCAGCCATAGCCATGGGACAGCAAAGCACTGTGCAAGGTTTGAAAGGACTGGTAAGGAGCAGGAGATTCTCAAACTGGCTGTGAGAACAAAACCTGTCACAGGGTATACAACCCCCTCTGAATATTATGGAACTGCTCTCTCAGACCTGGTTTGAGCCACCAGAGCATCTGATCCACTGATGAATATTGAAAAGTCTGAGCATGGCCGGCAGCAACACTAGCTCCTTGTGCCCATATGAACTGTCGATTTATACTGCATCAAACGTGTGCACTGAGGCTTTCCACAGTGGCAAATTAAAAGCTTCAGAGTGAGCCAGTAAGGAAGTTTTTTAATTTTTTGGCGTTCTGTTTGGTGGGATGGTGAGATTTGGACTGGGCAGATTTGTTTTCATAAAAAACATTTGACTTCTGGGGAGATCACAGTTCTGTGTGAAAACATGAATGCCCAGTCCCCAGCTACTTGAGGCTGAAGTAGAGATGTTGTTTTCAGTGCTCTACCACAACACCGAGACAAAGTTTGTGTCCTTTCCCATCATGGACCCCTGCCCAACTTTGGGGGAAGACTTGTGGCATCATAGTAAGACTGTGTCAGTAGGAGGACCTCAGCTATTCTGTCAGAAGGAATATCCAGTTTCCTTCTCCTTGGGAACCACAGTATAATTTCCAAAGAGATGTATTTAAAATAAAAATTCAAAACCCGAATCACTGAAATTAATTACTTGAATTACTAAATTTGAAAAATATAAAGCTTTTTAAAGAAAGACGTGATCAATTCAAGAATGGTTATAGCATGTTAGATCAGAGGTTTGTCTTGCTCCATTAACTGCTCTGGCAGCAGCCAATACGGTGTGCTTGGGAAAGCACATAGTGATTGTTCCCAAGGAAACTCCAATCCTCCAGCAATTCACAGCTCAGGCTTTCCAGTGCACAGGAGAAGTCTTTGGAAAAAATGCCCCTCCATGAATTTTACTTCTAGGAATCTGCGCAGCCACTTCTGTAATGTTGTGAAGTTTTACTATCTGCAATATCCTGTAGCAAGGAACCCCACAGTTTAATTCCCCATTATGTGAAAAAACACCTCCTTTTTCATTTTCAGTCTGATCTCTGCTAATTATGTACCTACTAAACATCATTTAATCTTTGCTTACATATTGTCAAGTGAATGCTGAAATAAAATATGCTATCACATCTCCTATCATTATCATAGTAGTCAAACAGGTCATACATAAATGAATCTAGCATAGCAATATCCATATGAGGCAGCAGGAGGAAAAGGGTTATCTGCATTGGCATTTCAGTTTGCATCATTAGTGCATTTCTGAAATTAATCTGGTTGTCCCTACCTAAAACGCTTTAGTTCATACTAAAGAGAGTTCACAGTAACAGCTGGATTCACCCTAGATGAAACTAAATTAAACTACATACTAAGAGGGCTCCTAATGTGTTCAAGCATCATGGATGTTCAGCACTATGGATCAGACTAGACTTTTTTCCAAGGGAAAAAACAATCTATGCGGTTGGGGCGTGTGTGTGGAGGGTAAACATCAGCTCCTTACCTTCAGCTTTCAATCTCCAAACCTGATCCTTTTACACTTCACTGCTTGCTAGTGTAGACAAAGCCTACACAGCTTGCTCAAGGCTATAAAGAACACGAAAATAAAGCTCAGCCCTCCTTAGCTGCTTCTTACCTCTTTGAGATATGTAACACAATTAAGTGTGCAGTTACAACTTACTGCATCCAAACATTTCAGGCCTCATATCAGGGTGCACATTTGATCTATCACCAGCTGCAGTCAGACAAGATTCTCTCCCTTGCCCCTCCTTCCCCCCCATCACTTGGACCCGTCCCTCTCATCTTTCTTTTCCACAGAAAAAGTGCTTTTATTTCCATGAGTGAGTTCCGCAGTGACCTGGGACAATTCCACCCACTGGCTTCTAACAAACCAACTTAGTCATGGATGATGATATAATTTGACTAATAATAGGTCAGCAGTGCAAATACTGTGAGGTCAGAAATAATATAGCATGGTGATGACAGTCTCTGTGCTGAAAGGATAAGTGGGCAGTATTACTTTTCAAATGAGATTTATTGACCGTGAGCTGAAGGTGAAGAGGATGCAAGTCATCCCATCAGTAGACTTTCTTCCAGTGTTTAGCAAGTGATTATTTGCTCTGCTGTGTCGGTGGTTTACAGTCAGTTGAATCATATCATCTGAGTATCTTACAGAACATCAGCATTTCAATTCCTTAGTGCCAGTTGGAGGGTTTATAGCACTGTCAGTTGGCTTCAGGTTTTACATACATAGTCTCTGGCTTCAGTTTAAGGGGGGTAGTGGGAAAGTACATTACTTTCTAGCAAGTTCAGTGTATTTTATTTTCATGTTCCATCAGGGAAGAATTGTATTCTTAAAAATGTCTTTCTGTAAATACCTTAGTGCGTACTTTCTTATTTGTTATACAGCCAAATTTTGAGGAGGTTAGGGACTAGTTTAAAAAAAACCCAACATTGACATACCTAAATATCACAGCTAGCTAATGTGTCTTGACTCTTATAGCAATCCCACTAGGCATCTGTGGATCTTCAGAAATCTGGCCATGTGGAAAATGGTTTGCAGATCCACAGATCTGTCAAATATTTGTTGGTTTATCCGTTTTATCCCCCCACTCCTCACCCCAAGAGTTTATTTTTTTGGAAATAAAAAATAAGGTTGATATGTTATAGAGGGTCTAATGCATTTAGAATTGTAGAAGAATTAAACAGAGAACAGGGGATGGGGAGAGAGACAAAGAGATTCAGTCATTAATGAAATTCTCTGGTCAAAACTAGTGGCAATGTTCCATAGAGACTTCAGGAAAGCAAATTCAGGCCGTGAACCACAACTACCACGACTAGAAGAGAATAAAAGCACATTGTCTGGATGAGACATGTGCAGTGTAAATTCAGAGATGGATGCTACTCGGTTATTTTAGCATGTTGCATTTATGAGCCAGACCCAGAGCTGCAGTTACCTGAGTGCTCCTTGTTTGAGCATGAATTAAGTTTCATGTAACATTAACTAGCTGCAGAACAGAGCAGTGCTTGTTTGTATGGACACGATAACTTACACAATGTTCCAAAGAGTGTGGCAGGTCCTGAAGAGCTGTAGAGAGCAGGGAGGAAGAAGACTTGTGTATGCAATTAGAATTGCAAAGGAAATTAAATAAGCAGAACATCATTGCCAAGTTGGTATTTAGCCTATAAACAGGCTATAATTTACCTGCTTTCACAAACTCCTCCTTCCAGAAATCTGATGTAAACTCCTTAATATACTGCAAATAATTGCATTCTTGGATTTCCTTTAATCTCACATGTGGGACTTAATCTTGAGTGAGGCACCTGTGGTTTGAAGATTATTTCTTGAGCTCACCTGTATCTGATAGTCCCTGACACAGCATTGTAAATTAGACATGGCTAATTTGGTTATGGCTATGTTATCTCGTTTTGTTACGGCATCCTCTGTCTCAGAATGAGCACTATCCCCACTGCATTTACCTCATCTGTGTTTTCTTTTCCAAATGATCAGGAGCAGAAGTGAAGGCAAACAAGTGTTTGTAACTCCCCCTTTTCCTGTCAAACCAAGCCTGCAGTCTCCCTTCCCAGCCTGGGGATCTGTCAATAAAATAAGATTACTTTTGTAGACTCCACTTTTTGACTGAAGTCCTCAAATTCCAGCCAAATGGAGCAGAACAGGGTGATCTAGATTTTTGCATTTAAAGCTCACACCAGTTTCCATAAAGACCCTGATATCAGAGTGAATTCAGTTGAACAGCCTTTTCAGTTACAGACCTTTGCTGGCCCTCTGCTTAGATTCACTGGGCAACGGACATTACAGACAGTATTGCTTTCCTTCGGTGACAGTTTTTTCTGTCAACACATTAATGGCCTTTATTTATTTACGGCATGTAGTTTATTTCCTGCATTGTTCTATTTATTAATTTATTTTTTTTAAATGTGTCTGTGTATTTTATATTTTTAAAAATATTCTAATAAAAAGATTAATACTGAGACTAATAGAATGACTTAAAAGATGAGATCAGTTTCATTCATCCTGAACCATAATCTTGATGTGCTTTCTGTGAATGAGGTGGAAAGAAATATTCTTTTCACTCTGCTTTTTCATACATATCAGAAAAATAATAGGATTTAAGCTTCCAAGCCTGCTGTTAGTAGTTTCCACTGATAGATCTGCAAAGATCGATCCCACAAGACCTTTGGAAGTACTTCATACAGAGGTCTTCCTGGGCACAGCTCTGGCAGACTGGGAGGTCCTGTTGGTTTTCTTCTGACAAGAACCAGCCAAGTGATAGCACCTCTCATTCATGTCCTGGAGTCTGTGGTCTATAAATAACTCATCCGATTTACACACAGGTAGCTATCAAATGCTCCTATCATCCCAGCAGTTGCACTGATATTACCTGGCAGCCACTCAAACACTCAGATGTAAACCCACTGGGCTGATATTTCTTTAATCAGATGAAAAAAGGAAAAGCAAACCCAGAAGCTGCCAACTCTCCCCAGCTCCTTGTTCAATCTTTCTTTCTACCTGCATTACTCTTCTGTTTTGGTCAGTTCTTGGTTGGCCGTATTCAGCTTCTCTGCCCAGTCACTTGCCAGTCTGCATTTTCCATTTCCAAGCTACACAAGATAATACTCAGAAATCTTCTCCAGATGTGCTTCATTGCTTATAGACACCTTTCCCTACAGACAACATCTGCTTTTGCTTATCCTCTCTGAGGAACATGGCAAGATGACAGAAAACAACTTTTTTTTGTCTGCACAACTCTATTTTCCTGTTATCTCCATCAGACTAAACCTAATTTTCCCTTTTACAGTGGCTTGTCAACAAATGGTTTTGAAAGCTCATCAGCATGAAGCTGTGCTAGCTTTTATTCTGCTGAATTCAGTGGTGAAATTCCTGTTGGCACAAATTACTGGATCCAGACCCACATAAATAAAACAAGCTCTTGACTACTGGAAACAGAAGAATGCCACCAGTTTAGATATAGCCATATCAGCTGTGCCTAACCTGTGTTGTCCCACCAGGGCAGGCCCCAGGAGGGCTCAGTGCTCTAGGGTGCCCTGGAGATGGAGTTCAGATGCTGAAATCCAGGCAGTTAGTGACAGTCAAGATGCCCCCTGGTCTCCACCCTCTTCCAGAAGGGTGTGGGTCTCCTAGAAGTCCTCTGTCATATCCTGAGCAACACAGAGTTGTCTCTCTGACACCCCGAAACACCTAAATGGCACTAGAAGCCCATGGCTAAGCAACTGAATCCCACCTATCAGGTCCTTGCTGAGAGTGGTATTTCTGACTGAATGTCCACCTTCACAACATGTGGTCTTGGGGCCATGTGTAGACAAGCAGGACAAATTCAAACAAGACTCTTGCTTGCCAGTTTGCCTGGGGTCATTGTGGCAGGACTAAGTGGGCTAGCTGAAGGATACAGGGGACTGATACGCTGGGGAAGAGCCACTGCAGCTGAGCATTATGAGTGACAAACTGACCAAATTCCCTGGAGACCCCAGACAACTCCTTATAGATTAACAGCCCTGTCTTATTCTACGGTCACATTTCAGGTAGACCTGCATGCCCATCAGTGGGTGTTTCAGACTGAAGAGCTGTTTCAGGGAGCTACTGTTTCCTTAAGAGCTGGCTTCACACCATGATCTCCAGTGTCCCCAGCTGCCGTTGCTTCTCCTCCCTCCAGCTGGCTCTGGTGCTTAGTAGTCCATTTGCTTCCCACCCACTCCCCCCAAAAAGCAAGTATTTATGCCATTTTGAAGGCTTCCATCAGTTCAAGGAAAGAAGCACCCAAGGACCAAAAGCTGCAGGTGGAAGCTCTGTATTGAGCCCTCAGAGTGGCTCTGGAAGATCAAACCACCCCTTGGGGACCCTCCCAGATCAGGATAACCCACTGCAGACTGAAGGAGCCGACAAAAGCCATCTCCCTCAGCAACACAGGTGCACAGCTGTTTTCTGCTGAGCTCAGCACTGCAGAAGATGCTTTTCTTTTTGGCTTCCCTAACTCCTATCACCACCTTTCCACTGTTTCTGTGAAGTTTCTGGGTTATAAATTTAAAATATTTATAAAACATGTTAACATTTTTTTATAAGTAAAGATATATATTAAGATAAGCCAATTAATAAAATCTGTGTTCTCCCTTGGAGTCTCTGCAGCCCAAGATGGCAGTGCAACTTGCTTTTAGTAGCAAAACATCAAAATGTGTATTTTTCAGGTACCTGTCTCTGTAATCTCCATAAAAGAAATGGGTAAAACATGGTGTAAAGAGGTGAGGTCAGAGGTCTTCTTATGATGTTGAATGCCTGACAAATCATGAATTGGATAACATTGCTTTAGATAGCTTGGGACCCCACCCCCCCCCACCCCACCCCCGACCCTGTGTGGCTGGCACTGAAGCCACAGCCATCCAGACCACTGCCACAGCATTCAAGTAGATAAGAAGCCAGGTCTGGTACAACGAACACAGTGTGGAGCCAGTGTGGCTTCCCTGTGTGCCTGGTGCTGTGCAGAGAGTAAAGACACAATGAGCCCTTCTCTCTGTTACAGCTGTGTTCCTCCCCTCCATGGGCTCATGCAGCTAACCTCACCTGCTGCTGGACTTCCCCCAGCTCTCAACAGTGAACACATCTGCCCACCCAGCTCTGCTGAATGCATCTCTGCTGGGAGATCAGTCCTTTTGGCTTGTATTTTTCCTCCTCCTTTATTCAGTAGGAGTGTTTTCTCCATTTTGCTAGAACGTAACTGACTGCCATGGAAAAGAGGATGAACCAGTTGGCTCCCAGTCCTTCTTGCCAGCCAAATGCCTCCATGTTTCAGAGGAGATGGGGTTCCAGAGAAAGGGGGCAAGAATTCTGCTTGCAGAGGTATCAGAGGCCCTGCTGACCGAAGTGCTTTTTGAACTGCTGTTCTCCCTCTGCTCCTCTTGCAGAGATAGTCCTGCAGAGGCAGTCCCTAGACCAAGTACTGGCTACAAAGCCACCTCTGAAGAGTGGGATCTCTGGATCTCACCTCAACTAATCCCTTGCATCTCTTCAGTCCTTCTGCCACTGCCTAGGTAAGGCCATCTCTAGCCTAGATGTGGAGCTCTGTTTCAACTGCTCTCCAACCCTGCCTCAGTAAGCTGGGAAAGATCTAACCCTGCCTCAGTAACCCAGGAAAGATCTAACCCTGCCTCAGTAAGCCATTCATCTGCAGATCTGGAAAAGCTTGTGGGTTTTGGGGAAAAAAAAAAGCTGCTCATTTTGTCAATGCCGTTCAATGAGAGCAATCTTTCAGCCACCCCCGCCTATCAGCTAACTGTGCTTGGCCAGACATCAGAAAGTCAAGCCTGAACCACCAACAATTTCAGTATAACCTTTGCCTAGGAGGAGCTCGGGAAAGCCCACATGTTTTCAGACTGCATTAATGCCTGCGTCTTGGCTTGCTAACAGATGTTTTCCTGCCTCTATCCACTCATCTCATCCATATAACCTTCTTCACTGGGTATCTGTCTGACAGGGAGGCAGCAGCTCTACAAACATGGAGGCTTGTGGGGGCAAAATATCTCACTTCTGTTTGACTGAGGCATCAGCAGCTGAAATACTCTTTCCATGTTCCCAGCTGTTCCACACCAGAGAAACTTAAGAAAGAGAAGGTCAGGTGTGAAGCTTACTCAGGGTAGGGGTAAAAAAGTACTGTATTCACAAACATTTACAGAGAGATCAGCAACCAAAGGTACATGAGTTTGGAAAGAACAGATTTGCCTGACTGCATTGAAGAAATATCAGTGAATTAAGTCTTACGTATATAAAGACAAAGCGAAGCTCACTTTTACTGAAGAGAGCAAAGTTTACCATGACCTGTTAACTAATGGGGCCTGAATTAAAGTGAATACGAGATTTAGTGGCTACAGAGGGGGTCTCTGATCCATCAGAGGTGGTAAGTTGAAGGCTACAGAGTCCCTTTTTTCTTATGTTTTGGGCAGTTGTTTTACAAAGTACTTTGTGATCTGTGGATACCGCAGATAACCTGGTGCTTCCTGGTAGAGCTGGAAAATTGGTCACCATCTCAATATGTACAAATGTACAGCAATTTTTCCACTTTGGAAGGGAAAAAAACATTCTCTTCTAATTTCTAAATACTAGACAGCTGGCCACAGTTAAGGCATCATCTAGTACTTTCTGGTTAGCCTTAGTTAAACACATATTTGTAATTTTCAAAACCGAAACTGTAGTTACGGAGTTATGATGGTATCCGTTACACTGGTGCTTTTTTATCGTTATTACAACTTCTGCCCAAAATGTTGGCAGTATTAGGACAATTCAGCAGCATGTAATTTAACTTACCTCACATCCAGAGTTGAGGGTGGTCCCTCTGATCAGGTCTGAGGTCACTGGGGGGGCAGGTTCAGAGAAAGTTGCTCTTGCCTTTGCCAGGGTCAGCCCAACTAAGGAAACCCAAAAACATTCCTCTTTTATCAGCTCTCCCCCACCATCACTGCATGACCTGCACCAGATCTCACTCATGTGAGAACCATCAGCTAATGGCAAAACAAAAGAGCTAATCACCATCTCAGCAGTCAGCCTGCAAAGGTCACTCTGCAAGAATTGCCAGGTCAAGATATTGATCATCTGTGGTATCAGATGCGATACAACGGGTTTTCTTTCATTTAATTTGATTTTTTTATTATTTTTCTAATTTAAATGATGCAAGGGAATCCATTTACATCAGAGAAATACCAATGCCAGACTTACTTAAGCTAGCTGTGACCATAAAATAGCCATGCTTTGCTCTTGTAGGATCTCCCTTGCAGGATGGGAAAGAAAATCCCAGCTTGCTTTGGTTCAAAGTCCCAGGCCTTCTAATGGGACGAGCCAGCCAGTTGCCTTTTAACACAGGCAGACCCTAAATGTCTTGTAATGCACCAAGAGCATGATTGTAACATGAGTTTGGGGACCTCCTGTGTGGCTTCTCTTCCCATAGGTACTGACAGAGTACCATCCCAAATGGGAGCATCTTACAAAAGAAAGTGTCTGAGTCTTCTCTATTGCTCTATGCTTCACATTGGCTATTGCACTTTGAAGTGATGAGGTATGTGGATTTAGTTGTAAGAAGTAAGTTTAAAATAGGGTGGCCATAAGCCGTCCCATGCAGGTGTCCATCCTGGTGTCCACTAGATGTGATTCGGAGTGCCATGGTGAAACATTTGGTGTGTGAAAGTACGAGGTGGCTCTGTCTGTCTGCAGTGACCCCAGCACAGGTTTTCTTTCTGCAGTTCTTCGAGTTGCCTCTTTTGGGTCTGGTGGACACGTTTAATTTCAGTTGCTCAGTTAAGAAGTAAACGCTCAGTGATAGAAATAAAAAAAAAGATGGATGCAGGGAGTGAAAATAAGGAGACGGAGAAGAGAATCCAATAAAGTAACGGGAGAGGAAAAAACCCAATGAAATAGGCTAAGGTGAAGGCAAAAAAAAAAAAAAGAAGAGCTCATTACAGAACAGATAGCGCATTCTTAGCCACAGCTGGAATGAAAAATCTTTCATCAAATCAATGGCTTTGGAGACTTGGTGGGTGTACTTTATATCTCTCTTGTCTAGTAGCAGCAAATTCCATGCAGCCTCACGCCTCCTGCACTCACCACAGGCAACAGGGAACAAAGACGCTCAGAAAGCAGGAGTGCTGTTGGTAAGGGTTCTGGCATTCCTTGCTGTTGCAGAGTGGGGAGGACTCCTTGGACCACACCAGATGGGTAATTTGAGGGAAGGACGTCCTCCACGCGCATGCAGGGAGCCCTGGTGGGATGGGCAGGAGCCGAGGTGTGCAGAGCGCAGGCAAGGATGCGGGACTGCCCACAGGCAGTTTTGGTACCTCAGCCAAACTTGGGGTCCTGAGATATAAATCAGATTCTGGTCCCTCTTGCTTTCCTTAGGAGAACTGGTATCACTTAACTAATGGTTAAGCACATGCTGGACAAACAAAAGCGGCTCTGGCATTTTTATCAAAACTGTGTTCACTTCAGACTTGGCCAGGAGAGGACAATCAAGTGCAATTTTTGAGTGTGACTGACAGCAAGGCCTTGGAATCCACAGGCTCTCTGCAGGAGACCTCAGCTGATGTCTTTTAAAGAGCCAGCAAAAATCCCAAGTAAGGGAAGGAAAGAGTTTTTTTTTTTTTTCCTGTCAGAGAGAATGCCTTTTCCACAAATCCAAAGGAATATGTTTAGTTAGTTCTGACTGGGTGTTAAACATACCGAGAGCCAAAAGTGAAGCAGCAGCCAACGCACCCAAACTTGAACCTTGCTATACCTTTCAAAGTAGAAGACAGAATATCAAGAGAGTAGGTATGCCCACAGTAGGAAAAGATTGCAGGATGCTGTTATATACAGATTTTTTTCTCAAAAATTGGAATAAGAAAAAAGAAATAGAATCATAGAATGGTTTGTGTTAGAAGGGACCTTAAAGCTTAATCAGTTCCAATCCTTCCGCCATCGAAGGGACACCTTCCACTAGACCAGGTTGCCCAGAACCACAACCAGCCTGGGCTTGAATGCCTAACACTAAGGATCACATTTATTTACTCCAGTTCTACTGAATTTCAACGGCTTTGTCTCAAATTCTTCTTGGAACAACCATGGATTCGTTTTGAATGCCTCAAAATAAGTTACTTTGCTGCCCTTAGCATCATTTGCTTATTTTTGAGATGCACTAGATCATTACACAGAAAGTAGATAAAAGCGCAGTTTTTCAGCTGTGTGGATATTTTTCCTTCTGTTTTTACAAATAGTATCCTCACAATTAGAATCATAGAATATTTAGGGTTGGAAAGGACCTTAAGATCATCTAGTTCCAACCCCCCTGCCAGGGGCAGGGACACCTCACACTAAACCATGCCACCCAAGGCTCTGAAAAACCTGGCCTTGAACACTGTCAGGGTTGGAGCATTCACAAGTTCCTTGGGCAACTCATTCCAGTGCCTCACCACCCTCACAGTAAAAAACTTCTTCCTTATATCCAATCTAAACTTCCCCTGTTTAATTTTGAACCCGTTACCCCTTGTTCTATCACTACAATTCCTAATGAAGAATCCCTGCCTAGCATCCTTTTATGCCCCCTTCAGATACTGGAAGGCTGCTATAAGGTCTCAATGCAGCCTTTTGTTCTTCAGGCTGAACAGCCCCAACTTTCTCATCCTATCTTCATACAGGAGGTGCTCCAGTCCCCTGATCATCCTCGTGGCCCTCCTCTGGACTTGTTCTGACAGTTCCATATCCTTTTTATGTTGAGGACACCAGAACTGCACACAATACTCCAAGTGAGGTCTCAGGAGAGCAGAGTAGAGGGGCAGGATCACCTCCTTCAACCTGCTGGTCACGCTCCTTTTGATGCAGCCCAGGATACGGTTGGCCTTCTGGGCTGCGAGCGCACACTGCCGGCTCATGTTAAGTCTCTCATTGACCAACATCTCCAAGTCCTTCACTAGCAAAAAAAGTTAAATGAAACAGATTTGGGGAGAAGGGGGAGGAAACATCCAAATATTTTCTATATTAACTCTTACTTTTGTGTTGATACAGCACATGGATCATATACAAAAAACAAGATCATTTTCCAACAGTCTCATTTCGACAAGACAAAATGCAGCCAAGGCACTTACTTCAAGCAAGCTGACATCCCTCAGTCATTCTGCCATTTCTGTGGAGCAGAAGAAAGCAGTGGTTTACATTCACAAAAGCGCTGTGAAACAAGTCACAGTGAAATGATGTAAGGGGAATTACAACCGGAGAGGATGTTGAAGAATCTGTGCTCCTCTGACACATATAGCACGGCTGCACCCTGCGCCTGGTATATACACAGGCTGCTGTTTAACTTCTGTGAAGGACTACCTACCTGGGAAAGGCCATCCCACAGATAGCATCCTGTGGTGGGTTTCTTGTCCAGTTGTATTAGTGATCTCGCTAATATCAAGAATGATAGGTCTGGGAGATAAGCGTCTCAGATGCGTAAAGTAAAGGCAATATGGTTATGGCATGAACACCTTCCTCATTCCAGCAGGTGTGAATTACTCCTCAGGCATCAGGATTTCTTATTCTAAACAGCCTATCTAGCAAGCCACACCTAATACATATGTATACACAATTTTCTTATGCAATATGGATTAACAGCACCGTAGAATACAGAAAAGTCATGTCAGCATCCCTGTAAAAGCCTTTCATAGAATACTAAATCTAAGCTGCTGAAATATTGCAAGAAGATTGCCAGAGGCTATCATTCACAGCAAATGTTTTTAAAAGCCCACTCTCTTTTTCTGCCACCTACTATTTTCTGCGTCAACAACAGTTTCACAAACAGACCAAAAATAGAAATACTCCTTTAGAAAATAAAGGTACCAAGATCACATTGACTGATGAGCAGAGCACATTCTCTGTGTTCAGTGGAACAAATAGCATGTTTCTACTGACACTCACTCCTGGAAGGAGTTGTCTTCACAGCGGTATACCTACACACCACCTGATGTAAGGCTGGTGGTGGTCAACTGGTAACTTTATGCCACTCTTCAGAATTAGATATTAAATAATAATTGCATTCACTTCAGTTACCAGTATGCTTGAAATACAGGCTGTCATCCACATACACTTGCTAGTTCAATTATGTACCATTACAAAGAAGTACTGTATTTAATCTGGAAACTGTCTCTGTTTTAATTCCATTGTACCAGCATGGATATATGAACACAACTGCACTGAGCCTGCTTTCAGAAGTGCAGTCCGTCACATCTTAGAGACACTGGTTGTAGCTCACTGTGCTCCAGAAGCCATCTGGGGCTATGCTTTTCACTCCACCCCACACTGTACGAGGCAGGAGATTTCACCAAGGCCAGGCTCGCAACACTGACTGATTGCATGTGTTCAGGCACAGAAGCAGTCATGAACTGGATAGGCAAAGCAGATGCAACAATATTTTTCATGGGCCAGATTCAGGCATAGTGTGAGTTTCTGGCTGAGACAGGAATACATCAAGGCTGCAAAAGCTCTACATTAATGGAATTACAGTGCTGACAAGCAATTTGCCATGTTTGGGGGTTACAGTCAGTCTCCAGCAGCTTCCAATGCTTACCGTACACTAGTTAGGACAGCTAACCTGGAAAGGCACACAACATTTCTTTCCAAATGATGAAATAACATTTGTCATCACTGCACCAACTTATCATGTGTGGAATGCACTGATTCTAACACTGTTATGAAACTTGCTTGCTCTTCATTGCTATTGTCCTTGGCTGTTGTGCCCTCCCTCTGTAAAAGGAGTAACTATGCTAGGATTGCATACACTATGATATATTGCCTTCTTGATCTGCTAACACATTACAGATCTATCAAGAAGTGGTTTTAAAGTGAAGAAGTAGTTCAGTCTATCAGAAAATTGATCTGAAATATTCCTGGTTTTAATTATTTCACTTGACTATATTACTCAGAACCGCCTATGTATACTGAATGCTTACTAAGGCAAACTGCCTTGTCTTCCCATCCATGCAGGGTGCCTGACTCATGGCAGAACAACCAGAGAGCTGTTGCTCCTCCCACTGGGAATCTTGCTGACACCTGTGAGCCTTTGCTCATTCGATTCTTGTCTCTCCATACTCATCTAGTGTCAAATGAGATAGTTTATCGTGTAAATTGAGCCTATGTAGTATCTGTAATTGTGTCTTATTACTCATTCTTTTAATGGTGCGCAATTGGTTTTCCAAGGCACGTGATAATAGTTCTGTGTATGACTGAGCAGATGACTCTTAAAAAGCAGACTAATGAACACCCAGCAGCCTATACTTGTTCTCATTGTTTTCTTCTAAATACTCATTCGTTAGTGATTCTGTTTCCCTACAATTAAAATGATTTGAACTTAGATCTAATCAGTCCGAAGAGAGCACAGCAAAAGAAAAGCCCTCGAAGTGCATGCATCTCAGTGACGATTTCCTAAGCATGTTCTCCCAATTGAACAGCTTTAATGATTTGCCAATGAAAACTACAAATAGTTGTACTCTGCCCCATTTACAACAAATCAAACTTTATTGTTACAGCTTTGGAAGAGAGAAATATTTAATCTTTCCTGTCATTACTGAATTATCTAGTTTTTCTATGCAGATCTATTAAAAGATAAGCCATGTCACAGTGACCATGGCACTAAACACTCTTTAATTTTATTATACATAAAACATAAAATCATTTACCAGATCAGTGTTCTCATATGACATCAAGACTATTTAAAAAGCTGTTTGCAATTTTCAAAGGTTACTTGGGACAATGTAGGAAAGCAGGTCTCCAGGAAGTAGTGGTAATCCTTCATCTATCCTATTTTTACTCAGAAATGCAGACAGAAGAAGGGGAGAGGTGTGTGTCTGTGGCGGCGTGTGGTTTCTCCTTTAGAGAAAGGAGAAATTTGTGAATTAGTTTGTTCATCAGTTTGATCCTAAAATTAGATTTCTGTCCCAAAGTTCTTTCCACTGCAATTAAATACCACTTACAAAGGAAATAAAGGATCAAAAATTGCAGTCTAGAGAATCAGATGGAAACAGTTTCTGTATTTTTGGTATTAGGGTACTTACTTTTCTTACGCCAGCAAGAAAAATAACTCAATGGTATAAAGGGAGCTTTTCAATCTTCTTTTCTTGGATTCTGTTAGCATAATAAAACATTTTACTTTCCAATCTAAATCAGAATTACACTGGCTATTAATCCCTGAAGCCAACAGCAGCTCTTGGAATCTGGAGTTCTCCAACATCTCCTCAGTTAGCCGAATGATGGTCACCTGCCATAAATATATCTGCTTCACATAATATGTCTACGGAAATATGTTAACTATTTATTGAAATCATAAGGACTGTAGAGGTAGCCACAGACAACACTGGACACATTTTAAACTGATGGCATCCTAAAAACCAGGCTATGTATGTAGTCAGGATGTTCTGTAAGTGTGGGGGGAACAAATACTGTCAAGAAGGTATCCTGCAGTCAAATTTTACTTATGAGAATGTGTTATAAAATCTTACTTTAAGAAGTGAGAATGCTACAGGCAGAGAAGCTTCCCTGCCACAGAGAATGGAATTAAGACTTCTGTATGTACATAGCAAAGTTGCTATGGCCTTTTATTTGCAATGGATCAGAAAGGATTATCCTTATTATTCTCCTTCAAAGATCATTCAGGTCAATGGAAAGATTTCCTTCAGCTTCTGGAGCTTTTGTGTAAAAGGAAGAGACAAACACCTAGTGCCAATAATGACCAATAAAATAGAGGACTCTTTTGAGTGGGGAATGTGTATATCTACATTGAATTAATTTGTTTACAGAAGATATATCACCTATTTTTTTTTTCAGTAAGCAGAAACCATAACATACTTCTGAGTATTTCCCATCTGACTTTGTTTATTTCCTCATATCTTAACAAACACGACAAACCGAAACACGGAGCTACTTATTTTCTGTTTTGTGATAAAAAAAGATACATTACTTTGATGCCCAGAAAATACATTAAACATTCATTTATTCGTGAGAGTTTCATTATATTATTACATATGCCTTGCTTTGGTGCATAGGAAGTGTACAGTTCAACATGCTAATTTTATTACCAATTTTTAAAAAGTATGGAGCTTTACTCTATAATAGACAGGAGGTACAGGTCTGCAATTTCCATGTATTGCTGAGTACAGATGAGATCGGAATTTAAACAATATGCCTTATCCTTGTAACAGGTTACTTTCAGTGAGAGGCACTTGTTTAATTAGAATCAAATATAATCTTACAATCAATAAGTAAAAAAAGGAGTATTTTTTTAATATGTGCAGTAGCCTGCTAGCCTCTTGTTATTTCTGATTCTTTTTTGCATTTCCTCCTGTAGCCACAGCTGGATGGCATCTTTTAAATATCTAGGCTAAACTTTTCAGAAACAATTATCAATTCTGGGTGCCTACTCAGAGTTATCCTATTGGGGCCTGAAAGCGAGTATTTAGCACTTTCTGACAACCTGGCTCCTTCAAGGTAGTTAATACTGAGGTGAAATTACTAATATTTACCAAACTTCTTCCATCCAAAGACACCATATATTCATTCCAATGAACTCTGATATCCGTTTTGTTCCACATCTTCAGTCGCTCTAGTTTTCTGGCCAAGGAGCAATGGTTAAGATCTGCCTGAACATTTAGAAAAGTTTTAAATTTCACTAGGCAGCCGAGCACTTTTACACACTACTTATTTATACAGACAACTACTTCAGGATCACTTAAATTGCTCCACCTTATGTCTAATCAACATAATAGCTTGTTATTTGTCTTAAACTATAAACCAAATATTTAAACAAAACAAAACAAAATGCTATGGGGTTTTACAAACAAGTATACGACATAATAGTTTGTGGTAATGAGTTAGGTTGGAGCGGCTCACTTGTCTGGGAATTTAAACACTCTCTCAGAACCAGTACTCAGAGACAAAGATGTGAACATTGACGATGTTACGATGAGATACCACTCCACCCATGACGTAGTTCATCTCCAGCTTCAGGATGGCATGGAAAGGTCCAACAATGGGCCTTACCTGGCGAACTACACCTGTTGGGATAGAAATAGGTTGCTGAGATTAATAGGAGAATCAGATGGGTTTGGATGAGCTACACTCCCTTTCGTTTTCAATATAGCTGATGGAAAGTTGGATCCACAACGAGCTTGCAAGAAAGCTTGCAAAATAAGAATAAAATATAACTTTTAAAACAAAACACCTTGAAGAAGATCTAGAAAGAGCACTAAAATGCTGCTCATGCAGAAAACCTACATATTCTGAAATTAGTAATGTTTTTTTTTTTTTTACATTTTATTCAGAGAGATAAATTCTGTAAGCAGTCTGCTTTTAAGTAGGACATAAGAAGACTTTCCCTAGGTAAGGCAGCACACACATTACCCTGAGAACTACCTAAGCATGCACGCCTGAGTCTGTGTTGTAAACCACGTTTCATTTGGAACAGTAGAAATTAGTTGTAATGCAGCAGTAAAACCAACATTTTCCCTATAAACACCAGATAACACTCATCTGTGAACCGTTAGTGTGGACAATCCCAGCAGGGGAGTTTAATGAGGAAAGTGAGACTATCATGGCATCTGTTCCTGTGTCATTCCTCACATGGATGGTGGCCATTCCTTCACCAACTTCAGGGCTAGATAATAAGGAAGGAATTGGCAAGGAAGAAGTGAGCTATGTCTTTTAGGGCTTTAGTCCTTTTGTTTGCTTTACACAGAGGAGCCCCAGTGCTGGGATGCAGCAGGATGAGGACTGTTGGGGGCTGAGAGTGGTGAGATCCTCAGGGGGGTGGCAGGGCAGGGCCTCTCCAGACCAGGCTTGTCCCACCACTCCAGCCAGGCAGCAGGGCAGGCCAAGAGGCAGACAGGTTCAACCAAGGGCCCACATCGCTGGGCAAGTTCATCATGATGACACTGAGCCAAAGTCAAACTGCAGAGGCAATGTGTGGGTCAGAGTCCAGAACAAGAGGACATACAGCTGGGATGAAGCTGGAGACAAGCCCTCTTCCAGTGCTGCTCAGGGAGGGACTGAATCTGAAATGGGGCTCTTGGCCTCTGGGCATGGTGTGGGAGAGGACCTGGGGAAGGCCCATTTGGGCCATGAGGTCTTACCCATGCCTTGGCACAAGGTGGCTGAACAGAATACTATTACAGTTTCAGACATATGCAAAAAAAAGTCCACAGGAGCTTTGCCATTGGCTCCAAAGGATCAAGATCAGATCATAAACGTGTTCTCACTTCATGGTCATTTTCTAGGTCCAGTGTCACAGAGCAGGGAGCTACCAAATATCTCTCATCTAAAAGGTCGTATCCAAAAGGTCAAAATCACATAAATCTGAGGTCAGCCAGCAAGCAGAGGCAGTCTGGTGGAAACTCACTTCCTCAGGCACATCCTTCTGACAGCTGACTTATCTGACAGTGTGTTTGATTCAGACAGAAATACACAGTTCAAGAAAGATTATTTAAGATGTATTCCTTCTGCATGCTTCACAAACAGGCAGCACACCAGTGCCTTCCCAGAGTCCCAGATGAACTCCTACAGCAGTCCCCTATGAATGCATTGGCTTGAGATCTGATGGGAGAGATAAATGTTCTCTTATGCGGGCTGTCAGCACCTTCTTCTAAGGCAATGATGGCATTACAGTTTTTTCCTAAATGCTAACTAATATCTTCAGCATGCAATAAAATTGCAAACTTTTCACCACATTCAGTTTGCTTGCCATATTTGAGGAATACGTTTTTAAGCATCCTTCCCCCTACAATTTATATCTACGTACATGCATATACATATATTTATTCATTTTATTGTAGTTTTCTTGGCTACTGTCTTGCACCTTACGAAAATGATTTGGCTTGGAAGATAATATATTGAAAAAGAAACGCCTTGCTAAAATGCCCTCCCTTTAGGGTAGCATTTAAAGCATTTTGCTAACAGCACATCACATTATTGCAGGCACTACTTTAACTGACAACCATGGAAACACACAGCATTGGAATCACTCAGTACTGGCAAGCTGTTTAACCCAGCCTGTTAGAGCTCATGCAGTGATCACCAAGCCTCAGATGGCAAAGGTTGCTGTTTCCATTTACCAATCTTTTTATAGTGCTGTACACTTTCTTGCTCTACTCCAGTGGAGCCTACTCTAGCCTAGAAGTGGGATTGCAAATCATGGTTTTTTTCTGATATGATGCCATTCTACACAAGGTAGTTTATGCCATAGTATGGCATCTATCTATACATTATTGACACAGGGTTCAAAGCAGTTAGTAACTTTATTATTATTGTTTGGATGCATTCTGCTAATATAACATTTATTTTCAAGGTAGAACAGGCAAACACACTGTGATCCATGCGGCAGTACTTTTCCACGCAGTTCTCTTGCTGCAGTTTTAAAATCTAGCCTAATAATTGCCTGAGAAGTGAATGGTGCACATGCTAAGACACATGCATCAAAGCAAGAAATTGAATGAATGCACAATGAAACAATACTCTTATGATATTTATTTATGCAGTTTACTGTGTCAATGTCCTAGGTGGTGCTGAAATGACCACCAGTGCAAAAGAGCTACTTTTCTTCCTCTCCTATGAAATAAATAAGATAACTCATATGGATTTGTGCTTATCTGTGTCTGTCAGAATGCAGTCATTCTAAACGTGCAGAAGAGAAAAAAAAAAAAAAAAAGAGTAAGAAAAAAGCCATGAAATGTTCTACTGGACAAAAGCATTTGGCGGGTTTTCAGTTCCTGGCAGATTTACTCATGTCGAGTTTTTTTTTTTCCATTTAATAAAAAGGGCTAAAATGGAAAACCTGAGTTTTTTCTTCACCAAACTCAAGGACAAATGAGGGTGGAAATCATGCAATAGCAAAACTGCTCAGAGCCTGAAATATGGCTACATGTTTATCCAGTTCCCAGTGATCCTGCTGCAGTAGTCCTAGGATTTGTTTCCGGAACGGCTTTAAAGACTTCCTGCTATAATGTGTCACTGCCTTTTGATGCTACCTGTGTCTAATTCTCTAATTTCTTGTGTTTTTCATGTCAGGGATGAGGGAAAATGCAGCTAATCCAGTCCCAGACAAAGCCAGCAGTACCTTGTGCCTACTTCCACAAACAGATATCTTTAAAAAAAGCCTGAGACTCATGCCTGGTACATGTAATTCACATACATGGCTGAATGCATCAGTCAATATCTCAAGAGCATTTAGTACAGGACACATTTGAAGATGCCATGTGGACTAATTCTGGATGTTTTTAAGCAATGTGGATTTATCAGTTACTGCAACATTTTCCTAAACATGTTGTTCCACTATGCCTTTTGGCAGACTACTGCTGGGTCCTGATTTGTGGTCTGGCATCCTTCAGCATCTATAGCTGAATAGCAAGTATAAAAGCATACTTTATAGTAATAGGAAGGTTACCATTTTTAAATGTACTAAACAGAATCACTGACTGCTTTTTGATCTCTATTATACCAGTCTAAATCCGAAGTAGCTGGATGGAGCCACTCAGATTTGACATGGGGATAACTGCAGGTTAGGATTCGGTCCTGGATCACTGTAGCATTACACACTGTCCTGCGAGTCAGTCTCTGTAAGAGGCCAGGAGAACAGTGGCGTTGCTCATTAAATGAGCTTAAAAGAGAGGGCTCTCAAATACTACCATCAGCTAGTCCTCTCTGGGACCAGAGCTCCAGACTCTGCAGTCGGTAAATGGGCTGAGTTTATTTAAGCAAGTTCACTCACATCCTTTTCCAACAAAGTTAGATTTCAGCTAGGTTAGCATTTTGCACAAATACCACCCCCCCCCCCACATCCCCCTCCCCCCAAACAGGGGAATATTTAGCTATATTAAAATAGGGTGGATCACTGATAACTGAACAAAGAAATTCGTACTGCTGCTGAACCTCATATGCCAGGCAACACTGAACCTCTCTGCTGTCTTGCCTACAGGCACATCTATGCAAGCAAGTGCTTTTACCCTCCACTCTCATGTGCTTCTGTTGCTGTTTATACTCTTCAGTTCATAATCTGTGAGCCAAACACAGACTCAACCTACAGAAAACCCTATGTGTCACAGCCAAGCAGATTGCTTTCCAGCAGCTCCCCTTTGTTTGGTTTCGCTTTTTGTTAACCGAGCACAGATGATATTACATGTCCCAAATCTGCTTGGGTATCTTCATGGTTTGCTGACCTCCTTTCAGAAAACAGTGATAAGACTTCTTCTCCACACTTTGCTCTTAGTGTAAATAGGATCTACACCAATCCTTTCCATCTGCTGATCTGTGTAAGCAAACAGCCTTGGCTTGAGAGGCAGTAAGTTTTTGGATGTCACAGTTATTTCTGCAGTGATAGTCAGACCATGGCCCGGAACTTTTAAAGCTCTGTGATGAATACACTGAGCTGCCCTCTTGCTCTGTTTCTTCTTCTTTCATGTTTCACATTTTGATTTTGTCTAAGGTAAAAGTATGTACCATATGAGTTGAAGACATTAACCTAAATGATATATAATACTTGTTTACAAATGAGAATGATGACAACAACCAACAATTTTAGACTTGCTGTCACTGGATTACCAAGGCTTTGCTTATCAAAGGAGATGGGATAAATAAGACATCAAGGCTAATATTGTTAATCTTCCTAAGCCTTTCAGCAGGATTTCTGGTATTGTAATCAGATAGAATCATAGAATAGTTTAGGTTGGGAATGACCCTTAAGATCATCAGCCTCAACTGTTAACCTGGCACTGCCAAGTCCACCACTAAACCATGTCCCTAAAAAGCCAGATCTACACGTCTTTCAAATACCTCCCGGGACGAGGAGTCTACTACTTCTCCGGGCAGCCTCTTCCAGTGCTTGATAGCCCTTCTTGTTGAAGAAACTTTTCCTAATATCCAATCTAAACCTCTCCCGGTGTGACTTGAGGCCATTTGCTCTTGTTCTATTACTTGTTATTTGGGAGAAGAGACTGACCCCCACCTCACTGCAACCTCCTGTCAGGTAGTTGTAGAGAGCGATAAGGTCCCCCCTTGAGCCTCCTTTTCTCCAGGCTGAACAACCCGAGTTCCCTCAGTCGTTCCTCATAAGACTTGTTTTTTATATGCCACAGGTATTCCTTGGCTTGTCTATACCTCTTTAAGATATCATTACATTTCTCTGCTTTGAAATATGTCAGACCCTCAGGCAATTCACCTCTGTGTCTGGTTTCTGCTTGTATTTTTGCATTAGGTAGTTGATTTGCTAAGAAGCTCTATTTTGAACTTAGGAGAAACACTGCAATTTTGTTACCATATTAACCCATTCTGGATGACAAGTCCCCACATTATCATGCATTAATATCTTGTCTCCAGAAATCCAGACTCCTAATTCTGACTTTCGTGCTAAGCTCAGTGCTCAGTACACTGAAGGAGCACTTGCAAAACTTTTCAAAATACTGAAAAAGCCCCAAAACTTTTCTTTTTTCTTTTTTTTCCTTTTCTTTTCACTGCTAACCACAAAATTTGCAGCAATTACACTTGCAATTAATCTGGGTCATTGTGTTCCTTACACCTCTTGCTGAATACTGCATTTGCATTTTCTCTAGAGAAAGTTCCTCTAAACAGGGATGGCCACAGTTTGCCTGAAAGCAAAACAGAACTAAAGAAGCTTATTACCACACTGCCACTAGATAAGGCTGTTTGGGGTCAGCAGTGAGAATCTGTGGTTTTATGTTTTCTGTTCCAGAAGTGAAGGTGACAGTATTTTTCACAGGGATTGATTCTTGAGTCTAGTCAAGTATTTAAATCTGTATCACCATAAGAAAGCAGTACAGACATGGATTGCATGCATTCCTCAAAAGGAGAACCTCAGATAACCTTAATTCTAAGGACTCCCCAAAAAAAAGCTGAGAAGTATTAGCAGAGCAGGCAAGGAATCAGAAGCTTAAGAGAGGGTCAGCAAGGACTGCTGATTACTCCAGAGCTGTATCAGATGACTGCTGGAAGAAGGGATGCGCTGAAGTAAACCTCCTCTTGCCTTACCTGCATATGCAGGCATATGCCTTTGTGGATATATAAACAATCCAAACTACTGCCAAATGAAAAGCTGTTCTTCCAGATAGCCCATGGGCTATGCTCAGGAAAATACAATAAACACAGTTATCAAAAATGTGATCAATTCCCTCAACCACATTTCAAGGTTTGTGTTAAGTAACAAGAACAAGAGATCTTTTTCTTTACCACCTTCCCATCTTTTCCCCTATACACACGGTTACAGCTATATTGTTTTGTTCCGGTCATCACATGCCAAAGGAGAGTAATAAAACCACTTTTTTTGTTTTTCTTTTTGCTCGCAGCAAGCACACAGTCTCCTTTCTGTGATTCTTCTCTGGCGGCAAGTTAATAAAGAGATGTGGCTTTTTACTATCAGCTGAATCCAAAAGTCTTGCGCCATTTTCACTAGTGCAATACTTCACACTTGCCATTACAGGCAAGTACTAATTTGGCCAGTTTTTCTAGGAACAAGCAATTTATTTAGGAAAATTTGCCTTTTTTTTTTTTTCCTTTCTTCTTTACATTCTTTTTTTGTATGAACTGTGATCCAATAAAAAATGACCACAAACTGACTAAACTTAGGATGGATGGAGAAGAGTTATGAAGTGATGAAAAGAGCATGAGGTGGTGAGAAGAACAATCCACTTTTCTGAATCATTAATCTATAGTTAACATATTACTCCAGTCTTAAATAGAACAAAACACATCTTTTTATTAATTCAGAGATCTCTTTTAAATGAAGCACTCTGTAAAAGTATCTAAAAGAATAAGAATAGGATATATATTTGAAATACCCCAGGCAGACAAACAAGTCTGAGCATAGGTCATTGCTTGCTTTTCCTTCAAAGTAAGCACACACTGCACTGGGGAGGGAGCTTGAGTCTGTATCCTGGCCATGCAATATTAAAAGAAACTAAGAGGACAACTGAGAATTAGTCTTCATTCACTCTACTGCAAGTGGAAGTACTGACCATATATATATAAAAAAATAGGATTTTGCATTAGGTAGAATTAACAGCAACTCAGTATATGAAATATATGAATTACTGTGTGGAATATGACTGCATAAGAACGTTGATATCAGTTCCACTGTAAAATACAGTCACAGACAGCAACAGATCTAAGGGCTGAGGAAAGCTAAAAAATATCCATCAAAAAATGTACCCCCTTTAAAAAAAACAGCACAGGAAGGCTTGTCAAGAGAATGTGCTATTACATGATGAGAGAAGTGCTGCCTCTTTTCAGATGGAACTTACGGGATAAGCTGCTAGTGACAACTACAAGAGAGAGATTTCAATGACACAAAAAGACACCTTAGAAATTTTCCTCTAGCTATTTTCTTTGTGCTTTAAATGGATACTTGGAACATGAAATGATTAATTTGGAAAAATTGAACCACCAGAGAATGTGGTGAGAGCTGTGGAGCTGGAGCCTAAACTCAACTGAAACTTAGGTAATTTACTGGACTTTATATTAACTTCCAATTAATCTCAGCCTATGTCCTGAAGTCCTGCATTTGGCTGTTCCTGGATCTGTTTCCCCACAAAAACCACTGTAGTCCTTTATACATCCTTGTCAGAGACGAACAGTCCTAGCTGCCACAATATCAACAGTAACTGCTCTTTTTTAAACAGTGGATCTTTTGGAATCACAAAGATAGCTTTTAAATAGTCTGCTAGTCTGTGTCAGGCCCCAGGTATGTAGGATAATATACAAAGGATGGACATAGGCTTTCCCCTAATGTTAGTGAACTTCTTTAATCCCATGTGGATGTTGAAGTAATGGAGCAGAGGTGATAACCTCAGCCTCCTGGAACCTAAAGCCAGTGCATGGCTATTAAAAGAAAAACTGCCCTGAACAGCAGCATACTAGTGTAGCATGTGGAGAACAACTTTTTGTAGGGGAAAAGCATGTTTATGAGTTTCCCTTAAGCAATACAAGAAGACCAATCTCCTCATGTTAATGCAAGATCCTGGACTATAATTTCAAGTTTGCTTTTCTCCTCTAGGCCTCTTGCTTTATACTGCTGGCCAAGATTTTCAAAATTAAGAGTAAACATCTCAGATGCATCAGTGTTACTTAAGAGCCTAGTTATAGTTTCAAAGAAGATGTGCAGGCAATTAGGAAGTTTAGGATTAGAGAAATGATCGTTGCAGTGGGTTTTTTAAAGAGCAAAGTTGATACGATCATTCCAGAAGTGAGTAAAAGAAAAAGCCAGCCATGCTGGATGCTTCCTTGGATCAAACCATAGACAATGAGCTGCTGGTTAGACTTGAATACCAGACTATCTCAACCTAAAACATGTAAATACATATCTATAGTGTGGAGCCAAAACCATATAGCCAAATTGGTTTTTGGCTCTGTAGACAACTAAAAGAAGTCATGTTAAGATTTGTAAGAATAAAGTTATTTCTTATTCAGTATTCATTACAAATATATGAAGTTCATCAATAAGGTTGACAAATAATTCACATCCTGATCACAAACAGAAAATTCATATTTTTGGGTATTTTATCCAGGGTTGTTTTTTTTTTTTTTCCCCTGCAAAAATCTTTGTGGCTCTGCATACGTTAAAGTTTAATTAAATTCCTTTCCTAAAGGCTGCTCTTTATTCCAAAAGGTTATGCCAAAGTAATGATTTTTGGTGCTTAAATCACTCTGCCAACATAGTTACTAGAGTACTTACTGACCCAGGGGAGAAGGGAAGTGAATCAACTGTTGGGTAATTGCATAATGTATCCTGGCTTTGAAAATATAATGCTTCAACCATTGCACATTATAGAGAATCTTTTACTGCCTTTGGTAGAGTGAAAGCTACGAAGTCCAGTCCTCTCATGTTTTCAACATCACTGCAATCCAGAATCAAAATCATGGAACAGTTGAGCCAGGAAGTACCTCTGAAGACCAATCCCTTGCTCAAAGCATAGTTACCTAGAGCATCTTGCTCTGGGCTGTGTTCAGTCTGGTTTTGAATATCTAAATGCATGTAAACTCCTCAGCTCTAGGCAACCTGTTCCAGTGTTCAACCACCTTTACAGTAAAGAAGTGTTTTCATATGTTTAAATGGAATGTCCTGTATTTCAATTTGTGCTCATTGACTTTTGTCCTTTCCATGCCACTGAGAAGAGTTTTTCTTTTTATTTCCTACCATTACATTGATTGGATTCCCTTTGAGCCTCCTCTCCTCCAGGCTGAACAGCCTCAGCTCTTCCAGCCTCTACTCATATTGTGAATGCTTCAGTGCCTTAATCATCTTCTAGACTCTCTCCACTATGTCCACTATGTCTTGTACCAGGAAGTCCAGAAGTGGGCATATCACTCCAGTGGTGACCTCACCAGTGCTGAGTAGAGGGGAAGGATGACCAACTTCAGCCTGCTGCCAGTGCTCCTCCTCACGCAGCCCATTGGCTGCTTTTGACACAAGGGCACATCATTAGCTCATGATCAACTTGGTGTCCCCCAGGACCCTCAGGTCTTTCTTCATAAAACTGTTTTCCAGCTGTTAAGCCCCAGTGTGTAGTAGTACACAGGGTTATTGGTCCCCTGGAGTAGGACTGTGCATTTCCCTTTGCTGAACTTCATGAGGTTCCTGTCAGCCCATTACTCAGTCCCATCATCTAGGCCATTAATGAAGAAATTGGCCCCAGTACTGAACCCACAGTTATACCATTGGTGACTGGCTGCTAGCTGTGCTGCTGATCACAAACCTTTAAGTGTGGCAGTTCAGATGTTTTTCAGTCTCCCTCACTGTCCACTTATCAAGTCTACATTTCCTCAGGTTGCCTATGAGAATATTGAGACACTGTTGAAAATCTTAATGCCTTTGTATCTTACTAAAGTCAAAATAAGCAACATTCACTCTTCTCTCATCTGCTAATCCAGTAATCTTTTTGTAGAAGGCTGTTGGGTTGGTCAGGCACAATTTCCCCTTCATAAACCCTTGTTGACTACTCCCAGCCACCTTCTTGTCCTCAGTACATTTGGAAATATTCTCCAGGTGGATTTGCTCCACCATCTTCCCAGGGACTGAAGTGAGGCTGACGGGTCTGTAGTTTCTTAGATCCTCCTTCTTGAAGATTGCAGTGACATTTGCCTTCTTCCAGCCCACAGGAACTTCTGATCACCACAGTCTTTCAAAAATAATTGAGAGTGGCCTCATAATGACATTGGCCAATTCCCTCAGCACTTGTGGGGGCATCCCATCAGCTCTCATGGACTTGGGTATGTCCAGCTTTTTTGTTTCGGGGTGCTGATTGACGAAGCTGAACATAAGCCAGTGTGTGCCCAGGGAGCCAAGAAGGCAAATGATAGCCTGCCTTGTATTAGAGATGGTGTGGTCAGCAGGGCCAGGGCAGTGATCATCCCACTGTACTGGGCACTGGTGAGGACACACCTTGAATCCTGTGCTCAGTTCTGGGCTCCTCACTACAAGAGAGACATTGAGGTGCTGGAGCATGTCCAGAGTAGGGCAACCAAGGTGGTGAGAGGCCTGGAGCACAAGTGTAATGAGGAACAGCTGAGGGAACTGGGGAGTTTAGTCTGAGGAAGAGAAGGCTCAGAGGGGACCTTATCGCTCTCTACAACTGCCTGAAAGGAGGTTGTAGTGAGGTGGGGGTCGGTCTCTTTTCCCAAGTAACAAGCAATAGGACAAGAGGAAATGGCGTCAAGCTGCACCAGGAGAGGTTTAGATTGGATATTAGGAAACACTTCTTCATTGAAAGGGTGGTCAGGCATTGGAACAGGCTGCCCAGGGAAGTGGTGAAATCACTGTCCCTGGAGATAGTTAAAAGATCTGTAGATGTGGCATTTAGTGACATGGTTTAGTGGTGGACTTGTCAGTGATAGGATGAAGGTTGGACTTGATGATCTAGGTCATTCTATGATTCTATGAAATGTTCCCTAACCTGATCCTCCTCCACCAAGGGTTAGTATTTCTTGCTCCATACTCTCCTATTGCTATGAGAGCTCCGGGACTCATGAAGGCTAGTCTTATCAGTGAAGAATGAGGTAATGATGGCATTCAATTCAGCTTTCTCTATGTCTTTAGTCACCAGGTTTCCTGCCCCATTAATAGGCACATTTTTCCTAGTCTTCCTCTTGCTGTTGATGTACTTGCAGAAGGCCTTCTTGTTGCGCTTCACAGCAGTGGGCTGTGCCTCTGTAAGCAGTCTCACAGGCATTATGTTCCTCCAGTTCTTCTTAGTTCATGACTGTGCCTAAAGGCACAATCTAGCTGTCAAATGACAGGCATTTCCCAGGCCACCAGATGTCCGCTGACTTCAGACAGTTAATGTACACCTTAGATTCCTCCATCTCTCAAAAGCTAAATAATCCCTTTCATTTTCTCTTTTTTTTTTTTTTTAATTTTCCTGAAAGCTGTCTATATTTCTCTCAATTATTTGTGACAATAACAATGTAGACTCCTGCTATGCGGTGCTCTGACAGTTTCTGATACAATCTGTTTTTATTAGTAAGTGGCTGCTCTTTGGAAAATGAAATATTTCTTGGTAATCATCACTGCAGGCATCAAGTCATATACAGAAAAATAGCTCTGAAGATATCATTAATCCTTGAGCTGCCATAGCTGACAAACATAAACTGGTTACAGGATTCAGAAAACTCATTAATCAAAATACAAGTACTGAAATAGATTTCCTCTTGCTTTGAAGTATATTGCCCTCATAGCATTGTGAATTAGACCTTCATTCAAGTCTGATGGTGAACACTTCACAAAATAATAGATTTGGAGAATCAGTTTAGAGCTGGATGTTAACAAGGTTTCCATGCTGATGGAGAACTGCTTCATAGGAATGTGGCTGGCTATACATATCTTTGCTGAAGTATCTGGAGACAAGATTTTCAAAAACATGTGCTTTTCAAACATGGATCTCCCAGATCTTTATACAAATTCCTAAGAGAATGGCCTAATTTTCAACTATTGAGAAACCAAGTGCTTATAAACTGCTTCAGAAATCAGTCTGAACATAAAATCATATTTTCATAAGGTACATACACTCAGGGCAATTTTACTGTTGGTTTAAGCTGACCAAAAATAGTGGCCCTGCTACATCCTCCACCCCTTCCCTTGGATTAACACCTGAAAGAAAAGAACCAAAACCACAGCTTGCCACACAAGCACTAATACTGACAACAGGGAAAGGGCTGGAGTGTTAGCTCAGAGGTCGACAGGAGAAGGGTTTCCCTTTTGAGCACCCACAAAGCTCCAGATCACATAATACAATCCCAGTGTTCCCAATTAGGGAACAGAAAGGCAATGGTGGTTTAGGTATTGTAATGGTGAGTATCGCCCCTGTGGCATAAACAGGACTCTTAATGACTTAGGCCAGTTAGTGCAGTGCTGACCATGTTATTGCAGGAAGAGACAAATGCCTGTGTCCCTGGAGCAATTCAGTAACCGCTACCCAACAGTGCAGCTCAAAGCTGTACTGTTTCCTTCTCTGAGGGGTGTAAAAGAGGATAAGGGGAAGCGCAAGACAACCCTCAAAAAAAAAAGTGTAGTGTAACAAGGTGGGCCCAAGCTTCCGACCATAAGCAACACCTATTGCTCATATCTCTCAATGGTCAGAGCATCTGTTGACCACAGTAATCATTTTTAAACCATGTAAAGACAAGGCCCTCTTTTAAAGACTGTCCAAACAATTGTCTCTAAAACTCTCCAGGTACTCATAGTCTTTGAAGTTTTCACCTACTGTCCAGATCTCAGTTTAAGTTAAAATAAAATTGAATCTGCTTCTCTTTTTGCCTTTAATTTTACCTCTGAAGAAAAAAGGAAATTAGAGTACAGGAATTGCACTTCAGCATGAAAAGGCATCTTTCTGCCTCATTCAAAAGATCAGAAATTTGGGATTCAATTTATTAGAAATGTTATCCTTCAACCACTCAATGAAGTTTAATTTCATTATTAATTTCATTAACACTTGGGCTTCTCTAGAAAGCTTTGGTTGCTGAAATGCATCAAATAAAGAGGCAATAAAGAGGCCTCATGGTATTAATACATTTTTTGGCCAGAAACAAATGGTAAATATTTTCAAAGCTATTATCTGTCATGTTGGATCATATGGAGGCTTGCTATTATGAAAGAATTAAAAACAACCTTTGATTTTACTGAGGTTTGGCTAGTTTACAAATACTATGATCTTTATTAAGGATACCAAATAACTTCAGAGAGATGTGCTCTTATCTTGGTTTGGCAAACTTGAAGTGCTTTTAGATCTCTGGTTTGCCTTCCAGCCAAACCTCGCAATGGGTTTTAATGTTGACAATGCTGTGAAATCACTCATGCCTAAAATGCAATAACTGTACTTAAAGTAGCCTCATTAAAAAATAGTTTCCACTATACATTTTTTAATCCTTCTTTTTCCACCTTTGAGAATGTGGCATGATTTATGCAGTACAAGAACCTCACATATTACAGAAACAGGTGGAAAAAACTTAAGGGCTGAATGTCCAAAAGAGGCAAAAATCATTTATGTCAGCTTCCTGATTTTATCCCTACTACCTTATTACAGGGGGTTTAGTGTCCACTGTGGTACATCATCACGTACATGCGATCTCTTCATCTAGAAAGAGTGGCTTTGTTTACCTTACCTGTCCTGCAACCACATTATTTGGTTTCAGCCAAGCTTGGATACTGTAGCATATCCATGACACCTGGGCAATTAATTATTGTCACCCTAAGCATTTCTTGGCAAAAAGCCACGCTGTGGCACACAGCACGATATGGCTCTGTGATTCAATTTACCATGGAAGATAAGTACCTAATCCTGAGGATTTGACATGAAAGCCCTTCTGTAGCTGCTCAGTCATCACCTAGAGGCGACAGCTCTGCAGGTATTGTTAGCAGAAATTCTGATGAGGGAAGTTCTCTGAATCTTAATGCATGTTAATCCCTCACCAAATTCTCAAAATAAGGCTAAAATAAGGGGTCACTTCACCACATTTGCCCCCTTTAAAAATAAAAGTTTTTTAAGTAATCCATGCATCTGTGCATCATGCTGGGAAATATTTATGATACGCTTTTAGTCTTTTATCTTCTGTCTCCATTTTTATAGGGTGTGTAGGTGCTACTACAGGAATGAGATGCTTGCTATCAACACATGAACTAGGGAGCAGCAGCAGAAGCAGCTGAATCGGTCACACAAGTATTTCACACTTGGAGATCCTCAGAAAAGTAGGTCTCTGACTACTCTAAACCAGGGCAAAGAACCCCAGAAAGCTGAATTCACACAGAACTCTCTCAGAGGAATTGCTGTAGGATGTTTCTCAGTGTACTGAATTCCAAATATGGCTTTATTGGCTCATTTATGTAATACCTCAGCCCAGTGTTTAAAATTAATACCGAAAAATGCATGCTATGTAATCTGAACCAAGGACCTTCGGCAGTCCCCTTAGCCGTTCCCTGACTCAGTCTATTTCTTTCCCAAGCTGGCAGGTTTTATACTTCATGCCACAGTTCACAAAACTCCGTCAGAGCTGCAGTGTAACTTATTTGTCTGCTTGTTTTGTGGAAGCTGTAACCAAAGGTGGTCTGTATGAGTGTTTTTGTGATATATTATACCTTCCTACCTGAGGGGTGAGATGAACGTTGGTCAAGGGGTGTTTGATTAACCAGATATTTGCAATGTGCTAGAGTGAAATTTGGCATTAGGAAGGTTGTTCCACTCGAGCATGAGACTCATTCTCACAAGAAAAGCACCTTCAGCATTTCTCAGTTATGAAATGGAAATTTACCTCCCGCTCAAGTTGCCTGTTTGCCTCCAGAAGAGCTCTCCAGCCTGACATTTTTTCTGGAGGGGAGGGAGGGTATTGAGAGATTTGACTACTGAACAGCGCACTCATCAGCATCCCAAAAGGGCAGGTTCAGGCAATAAATCCAGGATCCCGTTTACCAAATGGCTTCTGGGCACTCTCATCTCAAATGCATAGCTACTAATTTCAACAGGGCATCCTGGCACAGAGAAAAACTCACGAAATATTCTTTGCTGAGGGAGTCCTCTTGTGAAAGGGGCAAGTCTAGATGATAACAGAACAAAGATATTGAAAGGGACTGTGTCTTTTTAATGTAAGGCTGCAAGAGCCTGTCAAAAAACCTGCTGAATTATGTCCTTGCTCTCTGTGCTTACTGCGAATGACTGGACAGCATCAGTTTTGTATTGCCAGACACCATTGTCATTTCATGCTAATGACATTATAGTCATGACAAAAGGTGGCTATTGTTGCTTACTTTCTCGTAAGAGTACCCACAAGGGGAGATAACATATGTGCTGAAATTCTCACCCATGAACAGCAGAGCTCTCCTGGACACCCTGACTCTGCCTACACCTAGCCTCCATTTCCCCACAGAGAAGCAATTGCAGGTGAACTGCTACCTTCAGCATTAGAGCTGTGCCAAGAAGCCCAAATCAGTCCAGGGATCTCATTATGCTAAATACGGTAACAAATGCATGGTAAGAGCCAGCCAGCCTCTGGCCCAAAGATAAAGTCTAAAGCAACAGAGGATAAGGGAAAAGCAGAGAGGAATGTGAAAGCACTTGCCCAGCACTGCAGAGTGGGTCCAGGGACAAAGTTCAGAACCAAATCTTTTGCAATCCAGTGCCTCTGAATGTAATGTCAGACCATACAAATGTCAGACCATACAAATGTCAGATCGCACAAATGTCAGATCACACAAATGTCAGACCACAGCATGGCAGACTGTGAAAAGACCTTGCCACACTGGGAATGGCCAAACTACTTACAAGACACAGAACTACTACGCTGTGTTAAGGAGAGGTTTCCTCAAAAGTCAAATAAACCTACAGTCTTCTTCTGCCCCCAATCAATATGGATTACACAAATACACTTTCTTATGATATTTGTTTCTGTTTACCTTTTGATCATTTTTTAAATGTGTCTTCCCAGCCTCTGGAACATACTACATGATTATGATACCATAGTAAAAATTTGACTGCTATTAAATCTACTGTTGTGCTATCAGTAGTTGAGACACTTTCTGTAGTAATTCAAGGGTAATATCATGAGCTCTCACATGTGTACATGTGGCTGGAAAGCCAGCACAGAGATAGCAGTGAAATCCTTGCCATAACAATGGAGAACAGCAGTACATATCTGTAAAATTACAAGCAACATTGATACCAGTGTATTCTAGCACCAGCGCAACACCCCTGAGAAGCTCTATAGGTACAAGTGAAATTTTATAATTGTATTGACTCTAGATGTTTTTGATCAGAATAATACATTTCCGCTCAATAAGCAAGAGGATCTGCTTAAGTTAGTATTGAATGCAACATGAAAGATTTCAGCCTATCAAAACTACTTTCTGCTGTATGACAAAATTTTACAGTCTTCCTGAAGTTTACCAGACTACAAAGTGGTATTACAGTCACCTAAGGAAATGAATGCATAGCTGAGGGGGGGGGAAATGTTTTATAGTACCTGATAATACCTTAGGCATTGATAGGACATTTTTGTACAGGTTGAAAATGCATTCTTCATTTTTCACTGACAGCTGGTTAAAGGAGGAATGCACTGAAAAGTCTATAAAAGCCTTTTTAAAAAAATCCACAAATGGATAGGCCTGCACTTCTGTCTTCCTCCCACCCATGCTAATAAGTGATGTGCAGTGGTTAACAGGGTCTTTTGGATTCAGTCCCACCTTGGGCTGTAACCACACCAGGCAGCAAAGACTCTACAGCACTTCTTGAACCAGGAAAGAAAGGGGTTTCACATCTCTTTTTAATACAATAAGGATGAAATATTGAAGACAACTTTTTACACAACTATTTTTCTTCAGCTTCCAAGAAGTCTATGCACTATAACTCCATCAGGCTGGCTTTCATTCCTTCTCTTCCACTGGAAGATACTTCCTGTAGGTCAGCATAGCTAGTTCTGGAGTCTGTTCTTACTTCTTTTGGCTCCTCCATGTCTGATACGGCTGATCACTGATTCCCATTTGACGTATTTTCTTTCCCTGATCTTGCAATACTGTCCTTACCTCTTTTTTCTCCACACTTGTGCCTGTTTTTCCTACATCTCCTTTGGGAGACTGTGCACTTTCTTCTTTTAACATTTCCTGGAGCAACTACTTCCTCTGCTTCTAGTGTCTTTTCTTTCCCTCCTCACAACCTGCTGCTACACACTCTCATCTCCCCCTACGACCTCAGCTTCTGTCTTTCCATCAACAAATCACAAAACAGTCTGACAAGCCACTCTCCATCCAACCCTGCATATTTCTTAGCTTCACTAGCATCTTCTCCTTGATGTCTCAGTGTCAACTTTAATAGATAATGGCTAAAACTGATGACCTGATTCTTCAGTCCACAGTTCTTTGTCAGTATTGAAGTCCTCACTTTTCTTCTGTAACTCCTTCTCTAACAGCTCCTCCCACTCTCTAAGCCTTTACCAAAAGGAACCTGCACCTTTTCACATTTTTTTAGTGTTACACTTTTGAGAGCATCTTGTTCCTTTCCATTCACACACAGATCCTTCTTAAGGTGTCATCTCTCGTGTTTGTGACAACCTAGCAAAAAACTGTTTTACTAATGAAGGATTTCCTGCAAGGGCATCCTCATTGATCTGTCCTTTCTCCCCCTCTTTTCTCAGTGCTCCCTCTTTTCTTTGAATGTGTTCATCAGTTTCCTCTGCTCTGACATGAAGTTTTTATTACACTCAGCCCTTTCAGTAACCCTAGTAATTATTTTCCTGCCTTTTTTTTAATATGCTCTTATGCATTTCATCTCTCTCTGAGTTAGTCCATGTCTTTTCTTTAAAGAAAATGAACCCATAGAACTCCTGTAGAGGTTTTCAACCTTTTGTCTTATAGAGAAAATCTGTCTTGTAGACAAAGGTATTTGGTGGTCTAATTTCCATTAGCAGATTAAATAGCTTTGATACTCTGGTGATTTCTCTCGAAATATTACACAGAATGAAACATACTTATTATTGCTTTTACCCACACATCAATGATTTCAGGGTAAATGTATACAATATAGACAGCAAAAATGAATAATAATTAAAAATAGGTTACACAGATTGAAGAGACATATGTCTATCAGTGGCCATCCAGCATGGTGGCCCAGGTGCACTTTCCCAGAACCATATAAACTGCTGATTGCAGCAAGTTGGAATATTACATTTGCAGAAAGATTCCTATATACCTCTCTGTTACTGACTCATATGTTGGACAATGGTTACTGAACTAGTTGGGAATTCGTTCTGCTAGAGTCCCTATGTTACATCCCCACAGTTCTTATGTTCATGTAACTTAATGAGATAACCAATGAAGCTTTCTGATATTGCTTATGCCCTTTGTCTTATTCCACCCTTATGCAAGTCCTCTTTCTTTACAAGAGGAACTCACTTTATGAACTCTGGAGGACTAGGATCCCATCTTATTTATTGTCTTTACAACTACTCAGCACTTTCATGGAAACACCTAACATTCTGATTATTAACAAGAAAAAAAATGATATTCTGATGAGAGCAGCAGAACTGCTGCTGGCAGAATTATTTGTAATCCTGATTTCACACATACAACATGTCGCCCTAAACCTCTGCCCCTTCAGGTAAGGATCAGCTGGGGTTTTGTTTTGTTTTCCCTTTTCCAATTCTGCTGCAGGCAGTTTACTCTGCAGCTTCCATCCATTAATCTCAAAGTAGTTTTATGTAGAGGAATTAATTAAGAATCTTACATACAAGAATTAATTAAGACAGTAGTGGGCATGTTTTATCATCTCCATGTTGCACATGGGGGAACTGAGGTGAAGAAAGGGTTGCTCAATTCTTTTGCAGAACTGGGAATTTACTTAGGCGTATATCATATCCTCTCAACCTGCTGTATAAGAATATCCTTTTTCTCCTAACGCTGTGAGGCAGATATCCAATTTACCAAGTAAAATACCATCGACACTTAGTCCTGTTATTCAAAATGGAAAAGCTTCCCTCAGGCGAATACTTTGGCCAGCCAAATTTCCAAACACATCTTTCTTTCTTTTTTTCAGACTGAAAGAAGCACACAGCACGAAAAGCAAACTACTGTAACTACTGTGGGATCTGATAACATTTATATTCTTCTAAAGAATCAACCCAATACCTGAAATCTGTAATCTTATCATCCCACTTTAACAGACTCTCCCTCTTTCTCAGCATTCACATGTATACTTCTGTTAGATAAAGAAAGACATATAAACCTAATGACTGATGATTTTTATCTACAGTTCATAAAACCTTTGCACAATTCAGGCTGTAATATCACACTTCTGAAATGCAACAGTGCCACCTTCAGATCATGCTAAGTATGACTTTTTCACAAACCTTGAGTATGGGAGAAGCGCAGAAGCAATTTTTCTATTCATCCAAAGTCCTGCTAGAAAACCCAGAAGCACATAGATTTATAGAATCGTTTTAGTTGAAAAAGACCTTTAAGATCATCAAGTTCAACCATTAACAGAGCACTGCCACACCCGCCACTAAACCATGTCCCAAATTGCCACCTCTACAAGTTTTTTAAACTGAGAAACACAAGTACTTCCAGCTAACTTACTCTCTAGTAACATGGTCTGGATTATGAACTATATGATATGCAAGGGATTAAAAGAAAAAATCCCTAACAAAACTTTGCACCACACATTGTTTCACTATTAGAGCACTACAAATAATCACAGAGGAATACGCTACTTTCACTGTAAAATATTTCTGCCCAGATTCTGCTGTGCTTTTGACTCCTGAAAACGGATGAAGTCTCACATGTGTAAACTTGAGCAGACCCTGCACATTCACATATTGAAGCACAAATGTTCAGTGGGAACAGTAGTCCTTTATTTTCATAAATAAACATTAATAAAGAGCAATCAAATATTACCTTTTAATACCTGGCATATTCATTCTTTAAGCATGAGAATCACAGCACATTCCTCTGCTACAACACTAGCAACTTGCATCAGGCAGAGCAGCACATCAGCTGGGACCCTCACATGATTTTCCACCTACTCCTGGGTTTGCTGGATCCCAGAGTGAAAGCCAAGCAGCATAACACAGTAAATATATATCTGTACGCCTGTATATATATATATGCTAGATACACTATACACATTACATGCTGCATATATTATGCACTATATCCCCCAAAACAGCCCTGCTCTGAGAGAAGTCTACCAGAAAGAATGACCCCAAGTTGTGTTGCAGCCCCTCCCTGCTATACAAATAGATGCAGGTTTACATCATGATCCGTATACACAGGTGTACCTCCTGCCATGTCTCTTCCCTGCAAAGCTGAGACTGTAAATCAAATATGTATGCTCCATTCTGAAGTTTCTTCCAAACCACAGCATTTGTCAGATCCCTTTTACCCTCAACAAAGGTAGTTATTTAAAACTGAACGAGCCTGTCATTAAGTATTAAAACAGGTAACAGTTCCAGTAAATGCAGTCCTGCTTTAAAAAAGTTATTATCCAAAAATTGGTGCAATGCTGTTTAAACAAGAACCCTTAATTAGACTTACAGTCTGTTCACTAACTTGCGGTATTATTATATTAGGCTTGACTGTAATGGGCAAAGCTCATAATTTTAAAATGAAGCCATTTGCACTTGTAATTAGCACCAATTCTGAAAGAAGTTAGAACGTTTCTCAAATTGAAGTTTAGGCCCCTACTATTTTTACTAAAAAACTAATTTTGATATTAGTTCAAATTACAGATTGGACTGGAGAATAAGTCAATACAGGCTTGAAAATCAAGGTGGGAGTTGATTACTTGAGTCAATTTCCTTGACCTTGTTCTACAATATTACCGAGAGAAGAAAGTAAACAGAAAACACTACTCACCCACTGTCATACCATCCATGTAACGCTTGATGATATCAAAGGAATCTCTTAAATTTCCTTCTGTTATGTCAAATATGATATCTGCCTGGTTGGCCGGATATGTAGGTGTGATGGCACGAAGAAAAATAATCTCTGCAAAGAAAGAGGATCACAGAATGTACTAAGTATTTGAAAACATCACTGAAGAACCCGACAGAATGTGATCCATAATGACTTGCCCTCAAAGCTGGTGGAGGACAACCCCCTCCCCCACCACTCTCAGTTTGTCCTTTAAAATGAAAAGAAAGAAGATCTGGGGGAAGGGAGGATTCAGACAGATATATTTTCTCCTCCTGCACCATCCAAGAAGCCCTGAAGCCAAAACACTATTACTTTTAGAGTCCAGAAAGACAGCTCTTGGAAACCAGGCAGACTTCCAGACAAAGTCCCAAAGAGGACAACACTGAGGATCCACAGGGTGGGCAGGGGAGGGGGACCAAACATGTAAACCCCTGAACTCTGATTCCATTAGGCAGTTAAAATATTGCCATTACAAATTAGAGCCCTTTTGAGTACTGGAAAAAGGTTTTAGGTTTAGAAAACAGTAAGAGTATCTTAGCCCCTTGGGGGGGGGAGGGGTAAGTATTATTACTCTCATTATTATCCTTGCTTTACAGATGATGAAAATAAATTATGGAGCTGTAAGAATTCACCCAAGGCCATGCACTGAATTACAGTTTAGGAACATGTCCTGGGCTTCAGTCATACTCTCAGATTGCTAGGTCTCATCTCTTTTTATTAAATCGTAAGGATGGACTAATGAGGGAACAGTTTGGGAAGCATCCTAGGCCAAATCCTTAGCTTTTCTGCCAGTACACCTGGTGAAGTTGAAGGGGTGTGTATGGGAGTAGAAGTGGCTATGGGGCATTCCTCCGCTTCCTGTGAAGTAGGGCCAGCCAAGGCCTGAAACAGGCCTGGTGCAATCTATAGCAGCTCTACACAGCTAAGTTATTGGTGGTTAAATTGTTCCTATATGAACAAGGACCGTGATGACTCTTGCCCTACTTCTTTTGCCTGGTACAGAAGTGAAGAAACAACTTTGGCTTTCATTTAGGACAAATTTATGACACAGCAAGGCTGAGACTCTGTGTGCATCAGAAATGGAGATTCAGTTGCTTTAAAATCCCCTCCAAAGTAATCTTCCTTTCTCTGCCACTTCTCTCTCTGTGCCTGTGCCGTACAGCCTTTCTCTGCCACTTCTCTCTCTGTATCTGTGCCGTACAGCAAAATTGTTGAGTAGGTTCATCCTACAGGGAAGCAGGGCTGAAAGCAGTCATCCCACCCATGGATGTGTACACAATCACCAGTAAAGCTGCCAGAAAATGAATACCAATGCCAAGCAGCAAAAATTGGCTCTTGATCTGTATGTATGTATGTGAACTAAGCAAAGCGCCTGTGATTCTTATGAAACTGCAGGACTTAAAAACTTGCACGTGCTGCAGAGGCTGAAGGAACTAAAGAAATACAGAAGTGCCCATGAGAGTGCAGCATCTGGGGATGTAAAATTCACTTCAGATGACTGGACAGATACTCACTTGGATACTTTTTGAGAATCCTAGCTTAGAAACTTCCTGTCCACCCCGTGAAATTTCCCTTCCTTTATTCTATATTTTAGAAAACACATTTATTTCATAGCTCAAAAATTATCAAATCACAGTACTAGATAGCATATTCAATAGAATGTATTTTGTGATTAATGTCTGCACATAGATAAAGGCTATATTTTTGGAACAAGTCACCTGTCAATGGAAAACAACAGGCCACAAACAGATGAGAGGAATATAATGAGTACCTACTTCCTATGGCAAAATCTGCAAAAAGGGGAAAAAAAAAGTCATGGGGCACACGGCTATTATGTAGATAAATGTGGTACCTGGGAATTCAGACTCAATATTTATTTCCTAGGAAGCTATATGAGTTAGAGCTCTGAATGACTTTCTCTGCCCCATAAAATTAAAACTCCTGGATATTGAAGGTTTTAATTAAATGAATAGTACACTATAATTTGGAACTGTGCAAACATTTTACTGCACCGGTAGCAAGTCTGGCTTTAGGCAAGGATTTCCGGTGGAGGTTTTATATGTTGTAGTCTTAAATGGAACAAGGAACAAACCACTTACCTTCAGGTCTTGTAAATTCTCTGAACGTGGGCAGTGAAATGACAGTGTGGGAAATTGTGTGGACTGGATCCAACACACAGTTGACATCATTAGGTCGACAAGACTTAATGCAACGGATAGTATCTGTCTTTTCAAGTCTGACACTAAGAGAAACGAGAGAGAAATATGCATACATATTCTGAAAATTAATTACTTCTTTGTGTTTTGCAATCTGGGGAGCTAGAAACTATAATTGATAGAAGTGTTCATTCTTCACCTCAAAAGCTGAGACAAATGCAGATCATCAGAACTGCTAGACCACTGAAAAACTTGGCTCAGCTGAGTTGCGGTCAAAATCCCCTTAAATCCAGTTCTTCAAGCCAGACATGTGAAAACAGGGAGAACTGTAGAGCAAGAGATGCCAAGATGCCATGTAAAATCTCTTCCTAAGTAAAACACGACCAAACAATTAGGCCCAGATCTTCAGCTGCAGTGCACTGGCATGGTCTCACCAATTTCAGTGAAGCTGCGCTTATTTGCACAAGCCTTTTTGCACTCCATGTGATATCAGCCATATAAACAAGAAACAATTCCCATTCTGGAAATCTGAGGGACCAACTTTCTTTCACAATTTTTGTGCAAAAAGAGCCAGGAAAGCCTCTCTGAAGTTTTTTTGTCAGTTTTTTGTTGTGGTTTTTTTTTTTTTTTCCACATGCCCCCTTTCCATTTAAACTGAGAAAACAGAGAGGAATGGAAACTGGGAGAGGAAAAAAGCTAAGCACATTATTTAAAACCTCAAAGATTGAATTCTGAGTTTGGGGAAATGGTAAGGGTCATTTCATATTCGATCTCAACCAGCTGCTCATTCGTCCCTGCAAAGTCTATTAAAAGTTAAATGACGACTTCTCACCCTTGTCCACTAGAGTGAATTTAAAGTCACTTACAGTTCAAGAACTTCACACAATACCCAGTCTGTGCTCATGAGAGATGAAAGGGCTATGCTGAGACTTTCAATGTGACTAAGCCCCACAAATGATCTCAACTTTGACCTGCCCATTTCTTCATATTTCTAAGTGGAGAAAAGAAAAGACTGCAGTGTCAGAGGGGGGGAATTAAAAGATTAAAAGGAAGAAAAATTCACTGAGTAAAAGAGAAACAAAAATGGAAGCTTCAGTTTGCCAGATACCTCTAGAAACAAATGGTTCTTGCTCTTTTCAAAATGTGTTGTCCAAGTCCACACCTACAAGCCACCTCTTTCAGATGTTCAAAGGGATTTTAAGGCTCTATTAATATCAAATACATCAGCGACATCTTATTACATGCTACCCACATTTGCTCACCAAAGCAAACAAAACCAAACAAGCTGATATTGCATGAAGCTAAAATAAAGATAAAAGAGAAAACATGAATCAACATTAAGGAAATCATGCTTTAACAGATGTGAACGGGCATAATCCACAGGAAGGCAATGAAGTTGCTTTAATTTACACCAGCTGAGCCTGGCTTGTGATTTTCACTCTATAGTTGATGTTTTTGAGACTGGCCGGGAGATGGAGGCCAGGAGAGAACTCTTACTCCCTACTGTTACCTGGGTACAAAATTTCGTCATTTCCTAGACATCTCACGAAGAACAGAATACGTCTTTCTGCTGAAATGCTTCATGCTGGTCATTTCAGAATGAATTAATTATGGATATATGGACATAATAGTCTGATCTACAGTAACAGATTCCATCCCCTTAAACCTCAGCTGCCAAATTAAGAAAGGACTTCCAGCTAGCTGACCCTCATGTCTGTGAAATAAGGATCAGATAAATTACACAGGCTAGCGCCAGCTTAATATAATCTATTTCAAAATACATAATAAATAGAATTAAAGCAAAATGTGCATCATTCATGTTTGTTTCCCTCTCCCCACTTTTTCTTTTTTTTTCCCTGCCTGCATATGGAGGAGTTTAGCAGACATTTACATCTATATACAGCCATGCAAGCAAACACTGCATCTTTCCTCAGGATCCTGCTGAGCTGGGGTCACAAGAACCAAGTCAGACTGGTTTTACTTCCAACATGTTTAAAAATGCTGAAAAAGTTCTTCAAAATTTTTTCTCTTGGCATTACATAATGCAAATAACTATAGCATCCTCTAAAGGTTTTAGGGACATCAATAAACAGTAACTTGCATAACTCAGGTTGGAACGTTACTACTAATGAAGTACTACTGGTACAATACATACAGCATCCTATGTTTTCATAGCTGCATTTAGATAATAGGATTTATATGCAGAAACCCTGGTGGGAGTGTCTGAAGCACTCAGCATTGGTCTGCCTTTGCCCCTTCCTAGAAAGAAAAAGGAGCTTTACTCTTGCCTTCAGCTGTAACAGAATTTGGCAAATAGAAACATTTCTGAAATTCTCATCCAAAAAGCCAGGAATTTAAGATGAAGTTCTAAGACTTGCATTCATGATTCTCACTTTTGATTCACTGGAGTAAAGCATTCTGACATGAATTAGGTACCCTGCGTACAGAAACTGAGGATCACAATGGTCACAAGTGATTTGTGTTAGTTCCTGACTAAAACTGGTTCCTGACCAAAACTGGTTTCTAGATCAATCCAGCTTGTAACCATACATGCTACAGACAAATGTTTGCCAGCTCTATTTTTCACACCATTTTTCTCTCCTCTTACAGATCCCACAACTTTTTTTCTTTCTTGCATGCTCTGTCCATACTACTAAATTTGAGTTTATGCTTTCATTTTCTCCTGCCCAAATATTCATTCTCTTATCACCTTTCTTTTGATATCCCTGCTAATTGCTTCAGCATATCCAAAGTACAGTTGGGTAACACTTTGTTCTCTCACTGCTTCAACATCCCATTTTGAGACAACTCCTGGAGGAATTTTTTTGACAACTAGCATCTATTTAAATCCTGTTATTTGCTATTAATTATGTGCTCTGATCTTAAAATACTTTTAAATTTTATCCTTATGCATCATCTTTACATTTGATCTTCTGATTAACTGATGTTTTCCTTTCTGCTCATGTCCTACAGTAGAGACAGTGAGTGACAAAAGTTTCTTCCTAAGTGCTGAGAAATGTCTTTATTCAAATCTTTCCTCAAGTTTTCCCCCTCTAACAAAAATTGCAGCTCTGGAGCTGGTGCCTCTTTGAGACCTTTTTCATTTAAAAGAGAAAAAAGTTAAGAAAGAGCTCAGTTGCTCTGATTATTTTGCAAATAATCTTTTCCTGAATATAATTTTTCATTTCTCCTTGGGTCCTGGTGTAATTTATTTCATATTCTCTCTTAGATTCAATTAGTAAGTTCTTTGGTTCAGGAACTGTGATTTCATTTCCATTTGGAACATTTTTGCACAAAAATAGCACTACAAAATTACATACATGTTCTTGAAAGTTCCAGCCACATTGCAGCATTAAAGCGTCTCATACAGGAAAATCTGAGCTCCATGTTCTTGAATTACTTGCTAAAAGCAATTAATATAGTAACATTTTACAATACTGAGGGCCAAATTCTCACACTGCCAAACAAATATATATTAATGCTTGCAAAAATTAAGTTTCTTTTTGAATCTTTATCCTACTTAATTATGGCCTCATAATGAACTGGTAGCCAGAAGGCATTTATATACGAGCATCTACTGTGGCGGTAAGAAACCCCATTAGTTCAAGTAGCATGGGCTTGTGATTTCAATATTTAAAACTGGGACTCTATCCCCACTGGCAGCTTCTGGCAGCTTTATAAGTATGTGTCAACAGACTTATTAAACATTGGCATTCCTCATGAGACTTGAACTCCTGTCAGCCAGCTGGGGTAAACTTTGCCTTAGGGAACATGTAATACTCTGGCAGAGTGCTGCAATCATGCCCCGATCTAGTCCTTGGCTGATGATGAGCCCAAGAGCCTGCAGCTTACAGCTAATAGAGTAATTCGCTGTGTTCAGGTGATTAAAGCTTGTGATCTTGGCTTAGAATGTTCATAATTTCTAGCCTTGTACCTTTCCTGCGTCTTCTGCATTTATTCGGTGAAGCATTCTTTTTTATATATATACATTCACATGGATTATTCTTCATCTATGGACTGACTATTCTGCCTATGTACCAGGCGGCAGAGATATCTGAGCACAGGATCATGTAAAGAACACTGATTTTTAGATCATACCTCTGGGAATAAGCTTTTTAATATTTATCAATACAAAGACTGAAAAGCAAAATAAATCCTTTTCCAGCTCACGAAACAAAAGAACTCAGAAGAAATTCCAGTTGTATTTTCTACATTTTTCTTGACTGCATAGAGGTGAATGAAGAAACTTGTAGAAGTAAAGGAAGAAAGATTTGGATATTGGAATTCTTGCTTATCTTTCGGGTCTGCTAGAGTTTGGTTGGGATTTTTTGGGTAGTGGTGGTGGGTAAAGTCTTTAAAATTTAATATTTATCAGCTTTGATATGGAAGCTGGAGAGAGACCAACTAAATATCTTTTTCAAACATACCTACAGACACATCTCAAGATATTGCCTGTGAAATAGAAAAGAGCTCTCTGCTAGTAGCTGAATGCTGTTAGGAATTTCATTGCTGATTTCCCATCATTAGTTTTTCAGTTAAGTGGAAATTCCACAGAAAAGAAGATGAAAAATCTCAAAAATAAATGTCCTTCAGAAGAGATTCTCTTTTGTATCATCTTTAAAAGTTAGAACTGGGATCTGTACCTGATGGAAATCAGCACAAGTTCAGCGGCTACAACAGAGCAATGATAACTAGTGCAGCTTGAGAATATGGCTCCCCATTCTCAAAGCCACTTGTGCGTTGGGGCACTGTAAGGTCCTAAGGGCCTAAGTTGCATCCTTTAAATAGATTTTCAGAAAATGCACAGAAGATTTGCCCCTGAAGTGTCGAAGCGCCCTAAAGATGTCTCAGTCGAGACAGGTCAATTTATATACCTATTTTGTTTAAAAAATTTAGACCTAAACATACGCAGCTGTGTCTCATCAAATGAAACCAACTCCGCTACTGTGTGAAGTAAATGAATTGTTTTCAGTCCTCAGTATACTCAGGCAATAAGCTCTTGGACACCCATTTCTGCTTTTTATAATGACACAGACTACATGTAAGAATCTCCCTAAATTGAGACATTCAGTTATGGGGGAAAGTGGAGAACTGTAATGAAATAAAATGCAAGTGCAGCATGCAACAGATGAACTAAAACTTTATTAAAACTGGGAAATAAAAGCTACTTTTAAAAGAGAAAAGGCAGCCAATGATGCCTGTAAGTTAGGGATCAAAGCTGTGCAGAGACAAAGATAAAAAGTTTGGCAATAAATGTGTTGACAGTTCCATGGCGGAAAAGTTGCATTTGAATTGTCAGAAGAAGGTCTCTGGGTTCTGTGATTTGCCGCTGCATGACCACAATGCCACTGTGGTTGTTCACTTTTTTTGTGGTGAAAAACCCCTCCTGGTTCCCGCTGATGATGGACAGCAGAATTTTATCCCCAGGGACAGCATTGGAAGGGCCCATGCGGAAAATGTCGGTGGGTACTTGAATGTTGGTAGGAAAAGAGAGGTGATAGTAGGTTATTCTCAGAGGCAGGCTCTGGCACTCCTTATTTTCATTACAAGGCAAGCGCTCACAGCGACTGCAAGAAAAGTGAGAACACAAGACAAGAGGAAGATTAGCGTACATTTAGCAAGCGTGATAGGAGAGCAAGGGCAGTGGGGGTGGGAAAAGATATCTTGATTTGCACACTGTATCCATTCTTCAGCCTGGCACCTCACTCTTACTGCAAACGGGCATTTATTAAATAAGGATGAACTTTTCTGCAGCAGGTGCTTTTGGAAAAGCATTGCCATTTTCAGAAGTGCTGCACTTTCTTTGCACGCACAGATGGAGTGAGTCTGGCACCTCAGTGTGAGTGAGAGTTTATTTGCATCTAGATCAGCTAAGCTCTTCCCACAAAGAACACTGCCTCCCCCCTCCCTCAGTTTTATTCTTTTGTTGATTGGACATAATATTAAATAAAGGAAGAGATCCTAAGCGGTTACTGAGTTGACTGTGTCCTACTTGGCATGCCTGGCTGGATTTTAAGACTGAGCAAAGTATTCTGAAAACCACAAATATACAAACAGCCTTTCTGAGAGAGAACAGGCACTTTAGATACTGCACTACATATGCTCATCATCTGACAGCATACAGAGGCATGTAAAACTTATTTCCAACACTGTCTGTAAGTTAAGGTTTATTGACTTTGAAGGAAAACCTTTCTCCTCTTGATTTGGCACAGTATTCCTCTGTGCTACCAGGACAGCCAACATAAGTCAGTCTTAACACCCATCTAGGAAAGCACTGAAAGCAAGATCAAACAGCTTGATGTCTCCAGCATGTGACCTACACATTCAGTCCACTGTTATGCAGCTTTGAGTTACAGGAATGATGCTGGTGAGTAAGAAAGTTGCCCTTTGCTGTTTCTTTTCCTTATCAAAAGACATTATATTACAGTGAAAAAGTCAAGAGGACTAAGAAGAAATCTCCCATACAGGCTGAAAGCGAGCAATGAATGCCAGCACTAGAAATCATGATTTGCACAGAGAGAGCAACCTCCTCCCTTTCTGTTACTGAGAACTGTGAAGTTTATCCAGTAGACTATGGCACAGACAGGTATGAGCATGAAAGTCACTGCTAATGAAGAACGTTGTATTCTACCAGCACATTAATGGAGATCTGACATGTCATGATACCTGATGGGTTTGAGAAGTGTTTGAAGAATTGCATACAAGGAGAGTTTATATGAATTTCAGATTAAAGATGCTTAACACCACCATTCGAGTTGTGGTGAACATCCTCTCAAGACAAGTGCATGGAAGTAGAGATAGATGTGATGATCTCACCTGGATATCGACTTTGCAAAATTGGGGGATGATGAGGTTGTGCATTTAGCTCCAAACTTGCCTCATGCACAACTATGACTCAATTACACTGTGTACAAGAGCCTCTCCACTCAAAAGCAATGCTAAGTTCACAGGCTGAGGTTTTAGAACCTAAACTATACAAATGCTCCAGCATGAAAGCCTGGCTTGCTTCTTACTACCTCAAGGAGATGGGGGTGCCCATTTCATGTATTTTATTTTGACATATGAAATTGAGCTCCTATCAGGAGTATCTGGTATCAACAGAACTGTAGCTCATAAGCAAGCCCCACTTTGTTGCCAATGCATCATGACCTGAATTCCAGGAAGTTTTCATTATATGCAAAATAAGGACTTTCAAAAAGAGTAGTTAAAAGCACCCTCAGTTCTTCAGTTAATGTGTTCTGTATTTTCTTTTAATACCGCTTGCAAATGAAAGTACAAAGCAATTCTTTGAAGACTTAAATGCATTCTTTATTTTGTTCATCTGTGTAAAGAGCATGCACAAGTTTTCACAGGATGACCGGTTAATTAGGTGTGGATACTCCTGGAATATTTTCAGGTATAGCTAGTTCTGCATTCTTTTCTGAAATGCCATCAATAACTCCACTAAAAAAATATTACTTGGTCTTGCTGAAATCATGAAGCAAGTCAAGACAGTTAATTTCTTAGTCGGAAATGTTTTCTTCATGTAAATCTTTTTGGAATCATGTACCTGCTCATGAGCATGCTCATAAAAATGCTCTGATTTATTCTTTTATAAAAGTAAAATACATTTTATAATAATAGCTAGATTTTTTAAGAGAACAGAACCCTAAAGCTTCCAGTTTCCTAATAACAACTTTCTGAATCAGGACATTTTCCTGGTTCATTTGTGGAGACAGATGTGCCTGCAGCTAGAAGCTAGAGTTCATTCAGAATTCATTATCTTTTATCATATTCTTTGGTGGCGTACACTACACACTGCACACTTCACTATAGTTTAGTTACTATTCACTAATTGTTTCACCAAATGACCACAAAGGACTGATAGCAAATATTGCTGCTTTCAAGAACCACAGTTCACTCTGGGGTCATGCACCACAAAGGCAATAAGCAGTGAGCATTTAAATCCCAGTGTACTCTTTTGACCTTATTTAAATGCTTCCCTTCAGTGGGCAGAAGAAAATCATAAGGCAAGGGAATCCAACAACTACTGCTAGTGAGTAAACATCCCAAGATGCGGGATGCTGCTCCAGCTCCGTGGCATCTCAGGATGGATGAGCTGACCGTGCAGCCACCATACACTGCCACCACGCCGTGTCGCTGTGGGAGAGAGCACAGGGGACCCAGCGAGAAAAGGGGAGTGCTGAGCAGGCAGTCAGATGCTAACAGAGAAACCCAACCCAGAACCCAAGTAAAACACGCACTACTTTGCAGTGAGGTGGGATTATATACATCTTTGCAAATGTTTGCAATTAGGCACATGAGCTAAAAAATAAGCACATGCTGCTGCTAAACACTTTGTCCTGAATTTGTTCCTGATTATTTTAGCTCACTCACTACTCTCTTCCCCTACATTTGATTTTGTAGCTGAAATACCAGTTTTGAACAATGTCTCCTAGTGTGAGTTTCATATACAAAACACTGGTTACTCATAAAGGAAAAGAAAACTACCAGAACTAGAGAGATTACGTTTTAGATAATGAATACACCATCTCCTAATGAAAAAATGAGAAAATATTTTCTGCCTTCCCTCCTGCTAATTTCTGAGCCTCATTTTTACTCCTTTGTGCCCAAAAGAGTTGAGTGCTATGCAACATCTCCTCATGTGCTGAAGAGACAAGAACTTTTTATTAGCAGCATTTATGACTTTGTAATTTACTTCATACATGGAAAACATTTCAACATGCTGAACAACTAAGCAAGTCTTATTACTAAACTATACACTACATATCTCTGAAATTCAACCCTATGGATTTCCAGAGCTGTAATAACCTTCCAGACCTCCTAGAATATACTCCATTACGGCAGCCTTCGCTCTTGCTATTGTTAGTCTGTATTTATTTTCAGTAGGTTGCACCATACCTTGCAGCTCAGGTGAGCTATCACCACATCATGGATCTCTACATCAATGTTAATAGGGCAGCTATGTAGAGAAGGGGTGGTTTGTCTTAGACTAGAACTAAAAGGGAATGAAACCAGCTGATAGCTGGTTTTCACAGACATTTCTTAAGCAGAGGAGAATCTGGAGTTCCACTTCAGGCCAATACAGGAATACAGTATTCAGCAGTACAGAAGACAGGATGGACAACCTTGCATATCCCTCCTGTCTAGAGCTGGAAAGTCTCAAGGAGTTTTCAAGCCATAGAAGAGACAGAAGCTCAGATCTGCTAAATCAGAGGACGATTGTTTGTTGCTTTTTTCTTAAATGAACAAAACAATGTGCTGCTCCCTATGCTTGTTCTTGGAAATGAGGGAACTGCTTTTGCTGAAATCTGCCAAAACTTGAGTGCGAATCAGACACTTGGCATGTAAAATTTTAGCCATTGGTTGCATTCTGCAAAACTCTAAGCAGTTAAAAACAGGTCCCAGTAATGAAAAGTGACAGGTAACCTTAATAATACGCAGACACGTCTCGAATATAAAGATATTTCCCAGTCTGGCTCACTGCAGCACACATTTCTGACATGCCGCCATAACCACTTCTTTATCTTTTCTGCTATTTTTCTTGGCTTAAATATTATAAGTGTTAGACTTCAGTGTCACATAAAGAGAATTTAATTGTTATGCAATTTGAAAACAAAAAGTGTTTGGCAAGGCAGTAGAGCAAGTTAAGTTCTACTGTGCGTAGATCTTAATTATCCTTGGAAAAATACCAAGCCTGAAGGCTGATAGAGGCAAAAAAAAAAAAAAAGAAAAAAGGCAGAATTTAAGCAAAAAGATAACACCTCCAATAAAATTGTTACCACCAAGAATCAGGCCATGCTAGGCAAAGAGGCCTCTGGGAAAGGTTACACAGGCTGTCTCTTCATGAAGCTCAGTGTGTCTATACAGCATCCTGAGCTTTCAGCCTTTGACATAGGATGATTCTGCAATTACTTCACCTGTAGACAATCACCACTGCAACCGCCGCCATGCAAAAATCTCTGCTTTAAAGATATTAGGTAAGGAAACTTCTGGATCACTGAGGACTGTTGTCTCTATATAAGAGTTTTCAGGAAAAATAAGAATGAACAAACTTGGATTTGTAGGACTATTGAATTATAGCTGCTCCAAAAAAAATATTGGAGAATAGGGTAAAAAATCCCATGAGGTGCCAACTGGATGGAATTGAAAATGTGTTGTCTTTCTTATGATGTGCCAAGTTGGTGAAACTAAAATGTGTTTTGAATAAAAAGGAGAGGGAAATGGTATCTGTGTTAGATATGATGTTATGAGAAGCCAACTATTTTGATTTCAGAATTCTACACAAGGTTGGGTAAAAAAGTGATTTAATATCATTATCATGCAAAACCTTTTGAAGATATGCTATCTGTCAGCTATGGTGGGTTATATATGCCAAAAAAGAAAAAAAAAAAATCAAGAATATGTAAATTCATTTGGATGTTAAAAGGGTGCTAAAGAGCCGTCTTATCAAACTGTTCCTCAGTGGGCACAAGGTAACACAACACATAAACCCTGATACTGGCACAGAATCACAGGATCATAGAATGGTCTGGGTGGGAAAGGACCTTCATATCATCAAGTTCCAACCCCCCTGCCATGGGCAGGGATGCCTCCCACCTGACCATGTCGTCCAAGGCTCTGTCCAACCTGGCCTTGAACACTGCCAGAGATGAAGCGTTCACCATTTCTTTGGGCAGCCTGTTCCAGTGCCTCAGCATCCTCACAGTAAAGAACTTCTTCCTTACATCTAACCTAAACTTCCCCTGTTTAAGTTTAAACCCATGTTTAAGTTTAACAATCATAGAAACATAGAATAGTTAGGGCTGGAAAGGACCTTAAGATCATCTAGTTCCAACCCCTCTGCCATCAGCAGGGACACCTCCCACTAAACCATGTCACACAAGGCTATGTCCAATCCAGCCTTGAACACCGCCAGCGATGGAGCGTTCACAACTTCCCTGGGCAACCCATTCCAGTGCCTCACCACCCTCACAGGAAAGAAGTTCTTCCTCATATCCAATCTAAACTTCCCCTGTTTAAGTTTGAACCCGTTACCCCTTGTCCTCTTACTACAGTCCCTCATGAAGAGTCCCTCCCCAGCATCCCTATAGGCCCCCTTCAGATACTGGAAGGCTGCTATGAGATCTCCACGCAGCCTTCTCTTCTCCAGCCTGAACAGCCCCAACTTTCTCAGCCTATCTTCATACAGGAGGTGCTCCAGTTTAAATTTATACCATGTTGGTATAATACTCATATACTGGCTAAGCATGAGACTACCCATCTCCCCATTGAACTAACTTGAACATTTTGCAATAAAGATAATGGACTCATATTCTCTTTGGTTTATGCAAACGCATTTTTTACAATAAATTTAGTAACTGTCTGTAACTGTTGAGAGGGAAAAACCTAATAAATCCAACAAGATAATAACTCAAGGAATTAAAGTAATTAGAACTTCAGTGAGCAGCTACAGGGTTTGGGTCTGACTCATGGCCTAATTATAGCCCTAGCACATCAGAAGAATCTCTCCCTATGAGTCTGTTTGAGTTTGGCAGAGTAAGCCATTACAGGGCCCCAAAAACCCAGACAAAGAAAAACAATTCACACATTCTACTACTTCCCCAAAAGAGCCTTAGCATCTCAAATAGCCATTAATTTCATAAATTGCATAAAAATATAGATACGATAGAAGATGAAATGGAATGTGTGTGTACCATGCATGTTTTTATAAACTGAACTTTGTAACTCAAGGTGTCTGTAAGAACAGAAATCTACTAATTCTGCTTAGTAGCCCATTGTAAATGACTTTTTTTGAAGTAGGGTATAAATGAACATACAATATTACAAATAAAGAGAACATGTGCACCATGAGGCACTGCTTGCTTAGTGATGTGACAAACTGACAAAAAATTTAATTACTATTGACACTTGTAAAAATACAAGCATATTTTATAAATATGTGGGTTTATACCAAGAACTCACTCGATAGCATTCTGATCAAATACATCTGTTATGACACTTCTATAGTGTTTCACAGATTAAGTTTTAAATGGAAACTAACTAATCCCCACAAAGTCCCTCTGATGATCATCATTAGCTTCATTCTACAGCGGTGCCACAGAGCACTTGATTTTATCTAAAAGATGGTGGGTATATGAGCACTGACTGTGAAAAGCAATAGCGAGCTGATGACAAACGTGATTTATCAGCTTTCCTCCCCAGCTGGTGGAAGAAACACTTACCTCAGCATGGGCCACATTTGGGTGACCATGGAGCAACACTTGGAAGAATTGCTGGAGTATAGGATGGCCATAAATGGTGGCCATAAAGCCACAGGGTGGAAGGAAAAGCAGCCATCTTCATCAGCATAAAGTCTAACTACTAGACTGAAATTTTGAAACAACTTCTCAACTTAGCACCATTTGATAAGTATAAATGAGCTGCCAGCTGTGCCTCCTCCCAAAGCTGTCACATATTTTTAACACCAGAATGCACAGACTTTCTTTGAGCTAGGTTAAGAGACACAAACATGAGCTGAAGCTAACATACCACCCTTCCTAGGGTTTCCAGCTTTTTTAACACAGGTAAAAGGGTACTAAAAATAAGACATTCTTGCAATACTTTGCAACAGCACCTGTAAGATTTCAGAGAGGGACCTACAAAGAAATCTTTCACTGTGTGCTAGTGAAATAGTGTAATAATAAAGAAGGACTACGTGTGAAAGTGAATAGGAGTCAGAATCTGAAGCTGAGTATCACCCTCCAAACAGGTTGCCTGCAAGGCAGCCAGAAGGAGAACATCTGCTCATGGCTCTATATATCATCACGGTGCAAACCACTGATACTTGGCCTTTTCTGAAGAGATACCTTTTTCTTAGACTGAAACAGGAGCTTGAGAAAGGGACCAGTCCTGTGTTTGCAAACCATAGGGTAGGCCTACCAACAAAATGCATATTTTGTATGTGGACATGTTCTGTATTCAGTCAGCAGTGGCATGAGAGATCATGCCACTGAAAAACTGTTCAATCTCGAAAAAGGAAGTACTTACGTATCTCCTGACTTGCGGTAATTTTCTGGACATTCCAAAGACAGACAGCGAAAGCCCCCCTGGATGTTAAAGCAGGTCTCATTGAAAGAGCAGTTATGGCTTTCTGCAACACACTCATCAATATCTGCAAAGGGAAAAAGGTGAATTAAACACATGCTTTTCCTCTACTTTCCTCTACACCTGCAGGTGTCAGGTGATGAAAGTATCACATTAGGTACTAGAGAACATGGGGTGCAATTAAACATTATTACGGGATTGGAAGAAGAGGGCAGAAGAACAAAAAAGAAGAAAACTAACCCAAACAACAGGCAAGAACAGGAAAAGGAAGAGCAGCAGTGCCACTAAGTGGACAAGATCTAAATATTTGCTGAAATGCTTACAACATGACACTTTCTTTTAATGGCTGAAGTAACTCATACCATTCACAGTGGGAATCTTAATCTCCAGAATATTTTATAATTCTTTAATAATATTATAAAAAGTATTTTCTACTTCATTCTATCGTTTACAACAGAAATTTCCAGTATGTTTATTATAAAACACTGTTTTCTTCAGATTTCAAGCTGATGTTTACTGCTTTACTTATAATGTTGTAGGTAAAGACAACTTTTTGAACATAAAAACTTGATAAACTTTTCAAAGTCCACAACCCGATTAGGTCTTCCTGTAGTTACTGAACTCACCTTGGCAGTTGCGTGCATTGGGGGCCAGCCTGTAACCAGTGGAGGGACAAGTACATTGAAAGCTCCCAGGAATATTAATACATCGATAGGAACAGATATGCCCTCCAGTAGGTAAAGCACATTCATCAATATCTGTAAGAAGAAAACTACTTTATTATGCGTTATGAGAGCGCCCTCAGCAAGTTTGCCAATGACACCAAGCTGTGTGGTTCGGTTGATACTTTGGAGGGAAGGAATGCCATCCAGAGGGACCTTGACACGCTTGTGAGGTGGGCTGATGCCAACCTGATGAAGTTTAACCATGCCAAGTGCAAGGTCCTACACCTGGGTCAGAGCAATCCCAGGCACAGCTACAGGTTGGGCAGAAAAGAGATTTAAAGCAGCCCTGAGGAGAAGGACTTGGGGGTGTTGGTTGATGAGAAAATGAACATGAGCCGGCAGTGTGCGCTCGCAGCCCAGAAAGCCAACCGTATCCTGCGCTGCATGAAAAGAAGTGTGACCAGCAGGTCGAGGGAGGTGATCCTGCCCCTCTACTCTGCTCTCCTGAGACCTCACTTGGAGTAGTGTGTGCAGTTCTGGTGTCCTCAACATAAAAAGGACATGGAACTGTTGGAACAAGTCCAAAGGAGGGCCATGAGGATGATCAGGGGACTGGAGCACCTCCCATATGAAGATAGGCTGAGAAAGTTGGGGCGGTTCAGCCTGGAGAAGAGAAGGCTGTGTGGAGACCTCATAGCAGCCTTTCAATATCTGAAGGGGGCCTATAGGGATGCTGGGGAAGGACTCTTCATTAGGGTCTGTAGTGAGAGGACAGGGGGTAACGGGTTCAAACTTAAACAGGGGAAGTTCAGACTGGATATGAGGAAGAACTTCTTTACTGTGCGGGTGGTGAGGCACTGGAATGGATTGCCCAGGGAAGCTGTGAATGCTCCATCGCTGGCGGTGTTCAAGGCTGGATTGGACATAGCCTTGTGTGACATGGTTTAGTGGGAGGCGTCCCTGCTGATGGCAGAGGGGTTGGAACTAGATGATCTTAAGGTCCTTTCCAACCCTAACTATTCTATGATTCTATGATTCTATGCGTTCATGACATTCAACCAATTGCACATGTACAGCATTCCCGCTGCAAGCTTCAAAAGCATGATCATTATTCTAATTGCTGGGCAAGGAGAAAGATCATAAAACAGATGTAGCTCTAGTCAATATAAGGCTGTCAGGAATAAACAGAAGTGTGAAGAAAATTAAAAGCAATATAAGGGCCCAAGAAATAAATGCATAAGAGCAAAGCACTTCACAGTGACGTATATTATAGTACTTTACAAAAGGGAGAGAGAGGAACAGTTTAATCCTTGTTCTTACAAAAAGAAAATTGAGATGAGGTGATCTGCCCTTGGTCTTACTGTCTAGTAAGTCCTGTAGACCTAAATCCAAATTCAGGATGCTGTCCATGAGGTCACACCCACATCCTCCTTGTATTTGAGGAGGACCTACTTATACATTAGTTTGGAACCAGCCACAAAAAGAGGATATATAAAATACTACCTAGTAATATTATATATTACATATGTAAGGTATGTGTTTGCGTATTCACTTGCTGATGACTAGAAATTCTGTTAGTTCCTAAGGGAAAAAAAACCCAAAACAAAACAAAACTCAACACCACATTTCTGACAAGTTACAAAATTATGCAAGCTACAAATCAGTGTAAACAGCAAATTGACACCACACAAGCAGAAGTATTTCTAAACTAGGACATTAAATACAGTTTCATAGTTTCACAGGAAAACACCAAAGAGAGTCAAACGTTAAAATGAAACTATTACAGGTACCTGGAATTGCTCATGTATGTTTTGGTTGGAATAAGAAATGGTCACTCATCTTCTATCTGCAAAACGGTAATACTTACCTTCACATGAAATCCCGTCTATGTCACTGAGTTGAAAGCCACGGCGGCAGTAACACTGATAGGAGCCATACACATTGGCACACTCTTGACTGCAGGGGCTGCTCTCACACTCATTTAAATCTGAAATGCAAAATTATATACCTGAACCATAAACGTCTTGCTGTAATCATCATTCCTATTACAGGAATAAGACAAAAGTTTTGGAGACAATTTTTTTTTTTTTTCATTAAAAAAGGATGGGATGCATGTCACTGAGTAAGCTGGAAATAGGAGGCTTTGGGTGTATTATGCTCAATAGGGTCTTGCAGTATAGGCTCATCTGCACTGTGCTGTTCAAGGTGTATGACTTGGAGGAAGTCTTCAAGACCACACTTGCATTTTTCTGTCTGGATATCAGCAAGGCTGTTTTTAAAGGTCTTAAATCCAACCCAGTTGGATCACCCTTCAAAATGCAGTAAATGCAGACCCACACATCTCTGCATGATCCAGCCTAAGGGCAATGTATTTGAACTGTGGGTTACAGTGGCCTTGATTAACAGCATTCATGTAATTGGAGATAACACACTGGATTGATTTCTCATGCCATTCCAGTGCGGTCCTACAATCTAAAATCATATGGAAATAGCTAAAGAGTAATTAAGTTGTATCTCACACTGTATAGCCAGAGCATATGACAGCCGTACCTTCACATGACCTGCCATCAGCTGAAAGCTTGAATCCCATGGTGCAAGTGCAGTAATAAGAACCAGGAGTATTCTCACACTTGTGAGCACAAAGGCGGCCTGGATAGCGTCTGCATTCATTGATATCTGCAATTATATACAGAAGTCTATATATATATTGGCTGGCTTCACTGCAGTAGTAGTCTGGACAAGAATGTAGTCATAAAAGCTTGATTTTTATTTTCTAGATCGAAGTTTCATTTAGAAGCCCCCCAGTGCATAATTGAATTAGGTCTATAAAGTAGATAGTTGCTTTGATCTTCCAAAGGAATGTTCTGCTGTAGGTGCATATAAAAATATCACAGAAAGCAATTACACACATTCTCATAATCTTACCTTTTAATAGGATAACAGATAACATGCTGACAATACTAATATACCTTCCTTTGAAGTATCAGCAGCTCTTTAATATGGTATTAGATTTATACAAATAATACAGTAGTCAATTTTGCATTCAGATGAAAGAGGTTATGCAGAGAGCAGCAACATTCTTTACACAGGATCATTTTTTAAAATGCCACTGCTGCACTTATTTAAGTAGATACGTACAACTTACCAATGCAAGTTCTACTGATGACATCAAAAGAGTAGCCAGTTTTGCACTCACAACGGTAATTGCCTGGGGCATTAATACAAACATGTCCTTCTCCACAAGGCTGATTAGAGGATGAGCACTCATCCACATCTAAAAAAGCAAGAGAAGTGATTGAAAGTACTCTCCTGAGCATTCAAGTTGGGAGAAAAGCAACATGTTTAGATATTTCTGTTTTCCTTGTAGTGCTTTGATATAAACCATTTACCAAAATTTAAAACACATGTAAAAATACCTCACTTTGCAAAAGTCATTTTAGTTAAAAGCCACCCAAAGGCATATAATATACCCCTTTCAACACTACTTAAATGGCTTCTATGAGATATCAAGTGGGCCTTGTGTTATACTTCTATCTATTGAGAAGACCACACAGCATTGTTCCAATGCATTAATATAGTCAGACAATAACATTTCTTTGGGGGTGATTATTATTTCTCCTTTTCTCAGAATATAGGGTTTCATGAGTTATTTGAAGGACAGAAAGTAGATGTATGTCATTATTCACTTATTATTACTTCCACGAGGGAAAGGACTAGATCAAGAACTGACTGTGGGATTGTGAAAAATTTGGCCAAAGTTCAAGAAACTGGTGAACATAAATGATAGATCCATTCATTTGCTTCAAGCTGTTTTTTTTCTTCCTACCTGTTACTTACCTACGCATCTTGTTCCATCTTCATTGAGATGATAACCTCGGCCACAGCTGGGTGACATTCGCTGACAGGTGTATGAGCCATCAGTGTTAATACATATCTGTCCAGCTGGGCATGGCATGTTGGTGCTCAGGCATTCATTGATATCTAAAAGAGCACAATAAGTTCGTATAACTATCCGCTGTCTGAAGATGTTTAAGTTAAGAGGCTTTCCTTACATAATTCCTCAGATTTTTAAAAGTTCTGCACATGGGAGAATATAACTACTCATGTCATTTAGCTTCACTGATATAAGGCTTCCAGGGTGAAAATCAGGAGAGGTATGAGAGGCCCAAATCCCACTAAAAAGCAGTGGAAATTGAGCATAGAATTTTTATTTGTTTAAAAGCCTTTGAAAGTCTCCACTAAAAAATACAAGGAGATAACCCAACAATTCAGTTCACCAGCTCAGCCAGTTACACTGCTCTTTGTGGGTTGCGGCTCCCAGTGAATGAGCTATTTCATAGTGTGTGCTCATAGAGGTAGTAGCTAACTATTTTCACAGAGAGATAAACTACTGCTCACAGGTACTCACCATGAATACCTTACTTTGTCTTAGGATAAGTTGTCCATGTAAACACATAAGAATGTGAATAGCTTATCTACGTTACTACAAGACTACGCAACCCTCTACCATCCCTCAAACGTATGCCTGTTTTTTTTACTAACTGGACATTGTATCAGTTTGTGACAAAGAAAACTTTTGCCTGGTAAGAACCTACTGTAAAATAAAATCTCAGAAAATGTAATAAGACCTAGCTGTGTTAGAGTAAAATCTGTGTGGTGTATCCAGCCAAGATGGTAAGGAACCCACTGTTACAAAAGGTTAGCATGTGCTATTAGTTTTGGGGAAAAGAGTTTCAAAGTCAGGAATCAGCGGCTACAGGAGATACTGAGGCTATCTGGAAATGTTCATGTAACTAAGACTGTACAGTTTGTAGGAGCAGCACTGCTTGTGAGTGTTTGGGTTTGCATCCCACAACCTTCAGCAATGTCCAGCTTCATGCAAGTACTTCTCTGCTTAAAATTTTCATGTTTCACTGGGATATTATCATAATTTTACACAGTGGTACTGTTAACTGCTGAAGAGCTACTGCTTTCTAGTTGGCATGGTATAGTATTAAGTACAGCATCCAGTTAGCAAAACGCTGGCTGCCAGACATGGAGAAGCGGACCTGGTATAATGCGAAACATTGAGCCAAGCCTATCCCAGCTCACTAAAGCATAAAATTTTCAAATTACAAAGACACTGAAAAGACAGGAAAATTTTCATACTTTTTCCTTTCAATACCACATAGGGTAGCATTTGATTCACATTTGAATCAGCCTCTGAAATTGTTTTGGTATATATTTTGAGCAAATGCGTTTTAGGAGACATAACTTTTGCTGCTGCAAACTGATGTGCCTGTGAAGGCAAACTAACTACTAACTGCCATGGACCTGGTGCTAGCTATGGCAGATATACTTCTTCAAAGGGTTTGTTATGCACAAGCACTTAATTTTAAAGGCTGCAATTTTGTTTTCAGTCTCAGTGTTTCCAGTGTCAGATTTCGGCACTACAGGGTATGATATGGTCAGGAGAATGAGGGATTGACAATGAGCTAGGCTTTGCAGCTGCTGCCACTCAGCCAGTTCCACAAGTCCGAGACATGCTATGCTGATGGGGGAATGCAAAGTTAAGTTGAGACTTGAAAATACTACTCAAGGGAATAACTGATAGATGTGTAGATCACTTTAGACAATTCCATTTAGAGTCTGCTGGAAACCACTATCATAAATGTTATAATTCTGTTTCGCAGGAGTCTTGGAAACAAGGCATTAACTTGACAGATTGCAATCAGTCTTCAAAATAAAACTCCTCCCCAGTGTGTCATAACTGACCCATCATTCTCATTCACAGTGAGGTTCTCGATAGGCTGTAACTAATGGACAACAGGTCTGGAAAGACCCATATACCTGTAAAACCATGCATACTAATATCAACAAAGTGTGTTACAGAGGATGTCATAAATTACAGCTTTTTATACTAAGCTTTTGTAAAAACCTTTTGGATAGAGGTAAAACATATTGCAGATTTTTTGTTTCAGATAAAATACCACAAAACTTCAGGAAAAAGTTCAAGTGTAGATAAGTGCCTCAGGTAACCAAATCTCATTAAAAATAGAGATCTAGTACTTAAGTCTTTTATTGAAATTATTTTCATCTGTAAATCCTACATGTAAGACCAAGCCTTCTTTCAAGTAGCAGAAAAAACACATAGAAAAATGCATACATGCATGAAGAATGACTTGAGAAGCTCAGAACTTGATGAAACTACACTTAACTCATGGGCAACACTTAAGTATTCACCGAGATAAGAATATCTTACCAATACAGTTGCCTAGCGCATCTTGTATAAACCCATTCATGCACTGTAGCTTGGGTCGGCAACGGAAAGATCCTGGAGTATTCTGACAGATAAAATCGGGGGGGCAGTTATGAGTACCAGTCTCACATTCGTCAATATCTGGTACATCACAAAAAAAAATTGTTAGCGGGAGTTTGACAGAAGCTTTTTCATCACATTTGAAACATAAGACATAGTTAAAAATGTCAAATACATTTATCCACAGCATACCTCCATGCAATTCAGTGCAGTGACCCAAGATTAATCTGACCTACCTCAAAGAGAATCACAGTAAAATCAAGTAAAATAAGTTTTTATTATTCCATTATTAACATTATGTATAGGGAGGGTCTGTATGTTTCTTCTGCTTTACAAGTTTAGTTCTCACAACTAAATGATTCAAAATTGTTATAGAGCACCTGAAGCATCACGTTCAGCAGTGTCCAGCCTTGATTCAGCAGTGTGCTCAGCTTAAGTCAGCAAGATTTAATAATATGTCCAAGTGCAATTTAAATTTTAACCTCAGATCCAATGCAGAAGTTAATCTCTTTCATAAGCAAATTAATTGGCCTTGATTCTCATCCATATTAAGGCTTGCAACATCCTTGTGTTATTGTGCTTTTAAATGCACATAACTACTATTTTCAATTTAATATTCCAGTTCAGAATAGACATTAAATATTTGTGAATAAAATATGGTTCAGATAACAAAGACAAGGGCTAATGAATGCAACACTATCCACATAGAAGCAACTAAAATTTAATGTTTGCCACCTAGCAATAGGATGAAATCTCCTAAAGCTATTAAAATACAGAAACTTTCCACAAATCGGATGCCTTAGCTTTCCCACTCATGCAGCTGACATAACAGCAGATGCCACTGCTTATCCCTCGAGCTTTGTGAGACTTCAATAATGATTGTGGAACCCATTCTAAGTTTATGATGGATTAATATTAAATTGGGTTCAGCAGGTTAATGGTCGGACTCAATGATCTTTAAGGTCTTTTCCTAACTATATTCTACAATTCTACATTGCACAACTCAGGCATTTTGCTCGGTATTTAAAAATCATACCTGAAGATTATTAATTTTCTATTTTAATTGCTATTAATATAACATCAATAATTGACATTCTTAACAGATCTTTTCCAGATGAGAAATTTCTAACACCAATGGCATTCATAATTTACTATCTGTACTCCTGTTATTCCAGAAGAGAAAGATAGTTAATACTTGCAGGTAAGGTATTTGTTGGCCTAAATCTGATGTCATTCAAATCAGCAGAAATTTTACTTCAAAAGGATCAAAGTTAGACCCTGATACTTTGAAAAACATTGCCTGCATATTCTGCAGGTTTTTCCTTGCAGTAAGCTTTTTTTAGTCCATCTATTATTCATCACTGACCAGTTCCTACAATATAACCTCACCCATAATTTTGGTTGAGTTAATTTACTCAGTAGAATGAAATTTGACTGTTTATAAACAGTTCTAGGCTCTGGAGGAACAGACTTTCCCATAGTGTAAACCTATTTCACATCAGATGGAATCTGCTGCTAATTTAACAGTAATTTCTGCAAAGTCAGGTGAAGTTATGAATGCATGTAACAGCATACTTTGAGCTAGATGAAACTTGAAATCAGTCATTTCTTAAGTAAAAAAAAAGAAGACTATTACCTTCATGTTCAAAAATAGCTAGTCAAGAACAGTATTTGCAACCTTTTTTAATTTTTAAATCCTTAAAAATGTTGTGATTAAGAAATGCATCCCTCTGTAACAAATTTAAACCTCCTGAGGATAAAGGCTCACTTTTTTTAAAAAGATGCATCTAGCTTTTCAAATTGAATCACCTTGTCACTCCACTTGCCACACTTCATTTAACACCCCAAAGTGTGCAAACTCGATTCTTTCAGGTGAAACTGAACCATTAGACATGGTCCAGATGCAGGACTTAGGCGCTCCACTCACTAACAAGAAACTAATTCACAGGCCAGGACTAGAGCTAGCCAGAAGTAAACACCAGAAAAACATGTATAGTGTGAGCGCTGGCCCTTCAAAATCAAGCGTTTCCATTCTCAGACCAGTTCCTTTTGCACAACACAAATTGCCAGTGTAAAAGAAATGTAATTATCTCTCCTAGAAGTCTCTGTAGTAGTCCACAGACAGCCTGATCTCGTATCTGCAAGGCGACAGGCGGAAAACTACTGTTCCAGAAGAACTAGCACTGTCTGTGTGTCCCTGTGTAACTACGGCTCACACCTATCTACCAAAAGTAAAAGAGCATAACAGGATGATGTACTTATCCTTTTACCAAATTCTAGAAAATTTCAGTTTCCCTGCACAGGACGTACCTTTGCAACGACTGTCATCTGTTAGTTCATAACCAGTTCCACAGCTCGTATCCCGCTGACAGCGAAAGGATCCTAACGTATTGACACAGGTTTGTCCAATTCCACAACTGTGTGTCCCAGTGATACACTCATTAATATCTAGAATATGAAAAATTATTGGGGGTGGGAGGGAGAGGGCAAAGATGTGTGAATAAGAAACATTAAATCATTTGGCGTCCACATGTATCAAATGTAAAAGTTTTCCTTTTTATATTTCACACTAAGTTAATCTTCAATACCTGACCTGATCAATCATCAATACCTGTTTTATATTCTGAAGTTTGTATCTGACCTACTTACCTAGACTCCCTTTTTAGTCAATGACAGAAAAAGGCACTCCTGATAAGTAATGCTTGTCATCCTAGAATAGCCATGCAGAACAGGCAAGATGAACTGTGCCCTGCAAGTGCTTCTCTCAGTTAGCAACAAAAGGAGAGTAGGCTGATATTTGCTCAGAAGCAAATATCTACATTGCACATGTCTGAAGTTAAATGCAATGATCCCTATCCCAGCCCATTTAACTTCCTATGCCTTCAGTTCTTCTGAGAGATGCTTAATCCTTACCCTTGACTCTTCCTATGCCACACATGATATCCAAAACTTTCATCTTTTCTGTCAGTTGTGTCCTTAACAAGGTGAAGAATCCTACTCTACTTCATCTGCCTTATCATTTACTATCTACTATTAACAAAAGAGAACAGGTATTTTATTTTGGTCTTATTCAAAACAATAAACTCAAGATCTTCTGCCTCTTCTCTCTAAATCCTGTATCTCTTCTGATTCTTTCTTAATTCCATCTTCCCACAATTCTCATCCCAGCCCTCCATTTATACCAGCATTTTACGATGTCACCTCTTTTGCCAGCTGGCATAAGCATATTCTGATCTCTTCTGTTTGCATCTTTTTTAATCTAGCCTTGCTCTTTTAAAACAATAATGCTGATAACTGAGGTAATTATTTCTTTTACCTTCACAATTGACACCATCTGCTTGAAGCTGATACCCAACAAAGCAGGAGCAGACGTAACTGGATCCTGTGTCTCTGCACTGCTGAGAGCATGGACCACCACCTAATAGGATATTTTAATAAGTTTTATATAATTAAGAGGCTCTTCACAGGAACTGAAACAAACTATTAATTTACAGGACGGTTTCTGATTTATTTAGAAAACAGATAACATGCATATATACAAAAGAAGTGTTTGTGATAATTGGATTCTTTTAGCTCTAAAAGTGAATATAAGAAGTATATTAAGAAGTCATTCATTGCCCATCACTGTTAGAAGTTGAAGGAAAAATGCTGATGAGCTCAGACACCTCCTCAGGTTTTGGGTGGAAGTTGAAACTTTGTAATGGTGATTACTGCAAAACAAGGAAGACAAGTTGCATCATCATAAGTTAATGAAACATTTTCACTATTAGCTGCATTAGGCTATATTTTTAGCCCATGATTATTAGGACCATATTCCTGAATTAGCCATTGTGTGCATTCTTGTCCTACTTAGTAGGCAGGAAACATGAAAGGGAGAAGAGGCTATTGTGAATGACAAAGGCTTCAGAGAACCTGAAGGCTTAGTACTGGGTAACTAAGAATGTAGTGAGGTGTGTGCAGAAGTCACAAAGGATGAGAAAGAAAGCCGAGGTTATTTTGGCAAACAGAGAGAATATATTACGACATTTACATAAAATTTAGCTCATCCTTAAGAGAACCTTTTTTTCTGAACTTGTTAAAAGATAATTTTAATATTAAAAACATTTCATATTCTCACAGTAGAGAAAAGGTTATTTACTTCCAACCATTTGTTATAAGAGTATTGATATTCTTATTACAAACAGAACCTGTCCTCTTCTATTTTTCAGAATAGCTGGATAGGCATTATAACAAAAGGTTTAAGATAAGCACAATCAAGGCTGGCAATGCAGCTGGAATACTTTTAACTTTAGAGTGAATTAATTTTTTTTTAAGTGTAAGGATGTCCGATGATGACAGGGCCATTATTACACCACAGAAAATTAGGTCTGTACACAGTACTGGCAAAGATGATGACATTAGAAGAAACCATAGTCTTGTGGTTGAAATGGACAGCTACTGCTCTCTGAATCTTTGTTAATACTTGAGCTCCTGTCAGCCACAGTAAAACCTATCATGAAGCTGTTGGAAGAATAGAATTAATTTCCTCATATACCACAAAGGGGCTCCAAAACAAACTGCTGTAAGTTCCATTGCCTAGGAAATTTAAGTTTCCCCTGCTGAAGTCCAGGAGATCACAAGCAATTTTGGCATGCCGAGTTTATCAGAAAACGTACTGTAAAAAGAAACTTTAATTTATAATTAGTCGTACCAATCCATCTCTTGCAGGCAGCTGATTAACTGACATGCAACAACTGAGTACATAAAGAAATAACGCTAGGAAAATATGTCACACATTCTTCTATGTCATCTCTTATAATTAGCAGCTGGAGACAAGGACAGCCAGCGTTGGCTTTGACTAGCTAATGACCTAGTAGACATTTCCATCCTCTCTAGAGTGTAATAGCTATGCAACATGCCACACAGTAAATCATCTCTCAACTAGAATATAAGACTACTAAATTGATTTTATCCTAAATACATTACTTAGTTCTGAGACACTTGTAGAAAATAATAAATCACTGCTGATTTAAGTTTATAGACATGTAAATCACACGTGAGAAGCAATAAATCAGAATACTTTGCAGAACAATATCCCAACAACACATTCTTCCCAGGAAGGAGAATAGTCTGACTAATGAGGACAATAGACACATTCTTCCCTTTTTTCAGGTGGTGTATGAAAAAGAAAATAAGTTTCATTTCTTATTCAATCACTGTGATCATCCCAAGAGGAGAATAAAAGAATGCACATATTTAATATAGGATCCCCATATCCTGAAGAAGCCAGAGTGCTCCACAGGTTCAATACGTAACACCTCTGAGGTACTACCCACTAGAAGTTAAATGAAAGTTAAATGCATAGTCTAAGTTTCAGGTGGGTAAAATGAACTCCACTAAGGAGGACAATGCCTCCCTTGTGTTTAAGAACTATTGAGGCATCACATATAATGGCCTACTATTTCTTAGAAAGGATCTTCGTTCTGTTATTTTTACCCATAACTAGCCTGGGCAAAAGGTTTTGACTAATCTCTAGATCTAAGTTTGCTTCACTTTTATTGGAGGCAATCACAAAAGAGCTGGTTAACAGGACTAGTCACCTGACTTACCTCTGCAGCCATCATGCAGATAGGGATCTTCTTGGTCTAGTTCTTCCTTTGAAATTTCGACTAAAAAGAGGAGAGACAGGCATTAGAGGAGAAAGCGCTTTTCTTCTCACAGTAAAAAGCTGCCTGCTTGGCATGGGACTCAGAACAGGGTTTTGAATAAACCAGGACAAAATTAAAGAACATTACTTACATATTTTACAGCTATTTCATACTTAAATTTGCCATTCAAATGTACATGGCCACTGGGCATTTTCCATCTGACTGATTCAATATGAAAGTCATGCTGTGATCATAGATTAAATTCAGGCTGAGATTTTCAAGTGCAGGTTTTTAACATTAGGCTTTTAACCAGTGCTTAACCTCATTTTCATAAGACACGCTGCTGAGGCATGCTTGGTTTCCACTAACTTTATAGTAGCTTGGGGTATTCACAGTTATAATGCAAATCAGATTAATCTCAGTTATTTATTTAGACTTCACTCTAAAAAGAACTTCAAACCCAATTTCTGGGTACCTACTGTTGCGGTTTAAATCCAGTCAGCCACGCAGTTCGCTCACTCACTCCCCCCTCTTTCTTCCCCCAAGCTCCCGGGGGGATGGGGAGGAGAATCGAAAGAAGTTAACTCCCACAGGTTGAGATAAGAACAGTTTAGTAACCAAGGTATAACAGAAACCACTACTGCTACCACCAATAATAATAATGACAAGAGAAATACAAGGAAAGAGAATACAACTGCTCACCATCCAATACCCAGCCTGACCCTGCAGAGGACAGCCCTTCCGGGTCTCTGCCCTCCGTTTTTACATCCTGGGCATGACATGCTGTGGCATGGAATAGCTCTTTGGTTAGTTTGGGTCAGGTGTCCTGTCTCTGCTTCCCCCCAGCTTCCCCTCCTCCCTGGCAGAGCATGAGACCCAGAAAGTCCTTGGCAGACAAAACATTCTAAGCAGTAACCGAAAACACTGGTGTTATCAGCGCTGTTCCCAGGCCAAAAGTCAAAAACACAGCGCTGCACCAGCTACCAAGAAGGAGAAAAATGACTGCTACTGCTGAACCTAGGACACCTACTTATGGCATTCTTTCATATGTAGCTCATATACCTTAACTCGGAGTTTTGATCAGAGGTACTTCTCCTATATGCATGTGTCCTGAGAGTTCTTTCCCTCTACAAGGAAAACATAAAAGGGCTGAAATGGGTTCACTGTCTGAGCCCATTGCTCACCCAAAGGACTAGCTAATGAACTTCCTCCAATCCTGCCACTTTGAGCACAAGGGAAATGATAGGTTGGTAGTGAGATGTGTAAAAATAAAAACTCCGAATATGCTGGTTATTGAATAGGAAGCTTGGTCTCATTCCATATGATTGCCCATAAGCCTATTCAACCACCAGTCTCTTACAAGCAAATAATAAATCATGGATGTGAAAGCAAGATTTGTGCAGTGGCACAAGGCTGGGTTGGTACACTGAGTCCTCACACTATAGGGGAATTTTGATCATAAGGAGGCTAAGGAAATCAATTTGCCCAAATCTGGATTGATTTTATAGAGGTCTCTGGGGACACGATACGAGAGAATATTCGTGACATGACCAAGAAAGTGTCATACAAGAACTCAGCTTGCCTTACCCTCTGCAGTAGAATGCCTTGAATGTCTTTCTATTGCATAACACAAACACAAGGTGCTAGTCCAAGAAGCTGCCTTGCAAAATGGAGACTGAGCTCCTCTTAATGACTAGCAAAAGTGTCTATTCATGTTGTTTGCTCTGCCTTTCTACAGGCAATTTCTGTTGTCGATAGGGATATTTGACATATGTTGAATTACCTGCTTGTTTCTTAGTTTAACGATGAACATTGTCCTTCCCTGCTTGCTGACATAGTTTCATTTTTGCAATGCACAATGTTTGGCACAATAACCATACTAAAACCATGCTAACCATATGCATAGTGGTTATTATGCACACCACTTGTCTCCAAGGGTATGGAAATACTGTATGCTGTGCTCACAGTCTGGATTTTCAGGTGCTGATAAATTTTTCATGTCATGCAGGTACGTTGAGTCTAAAAATTTTTCTTATTAGCAGAGTGGTCTAAGTACAAGGTGTCTACTAGTCTGGTCACTTCAGCCAGAGCTAATGGACAAGGGGAATTCCCCTGCTGAAACAGTGGTGCACAAAGAAACTGGAAGGGCATTTCTAAATGTTACTTGATAAGGGCAAACACTGACACAAGCTGTGTTTGAAAGACCTGAAACAAGTCTGATAACACACTGGCTCAACCTGTCCAAAGCAAGCTTTTGTTGTAGGGTCTGGGCTTGAGTTTAAGTGCTTGGTTAGGATAATGTCTTCAAAATCTGTCACTGGTGATCTGCAAGCCAAACTGCATGTTTTCAGTGCTCGACTGCCCACTAGGGAGGCAACACTACACAGCACGACTTTCCTGCAATTTAGGGCTGCCTGCTAAATGAAAAAGGAAAAAAAACCTACCACCATCATGTCTGTAAGGGTCAGGATGTCCACACAGAATTCCAACAGAAATAATTTAAAGTACAAGCACTCCTTGTACCCCATATCATTTTGCATTTCCCTTTTTATATTTGCAACATAAAATACCTTGCTCCTTTTTAGGAGCATCATCGCTGATGGATAGGTCTTGACCCTTCACACAGCAAGCTCTGAAGACAATTCCACACTGGTATCCTATCTTTGGGTTGGGTTCACAACTCTGTCCTTGAACTTGGGCTGTCTTTCCCAGCAAACAACAGTAGCAGCATACCTGTCAATAAACAAATACATAAATAATAATTTAAAGAGAGGCAAATCCTAGTCCTGAACAAATCAATGCGAATTTTGTCAGTAGTGTCAATAGTGTTATCTCACCTTGGCAAAATCATGGAATATATTCTGCAAACTCTTTAAGAAGTCCTGGTATACTTAGTCTCAGACATTTTGATCCGTAGTTGAGTTCAGTGAGCTTTGCATCAAGCCTACATACAGCCAAGCACAGAACCTGGATCCAGTTCTCACAAAAACTGTGTCTGTGTGAATGCATGTGCAAGAGGATGCGGAGGACCAGAATGGTTCCCTGCCTGCATAGTCCAGTTTCACACACCAGCAAACAGTGGAGCCTCTTTAGACCTCCGCTTCCCTTTTATGTCCAATTCAATTAAAACAGGGCACAATTAATGAAGTGCATGACTCAGTTTATAATTAAACTGCCTAGTCAACTTCCCAGCAAAAAATACCCCTCTCTGAGACAAACAAGCCAACAAACAAGATTCATCCAAGGTTAGTGTTAACAGGTCATAAAGAGAAGCAGTTCTGCTCTGAAAAACAGACTACACAGTCAAACATTATTTAAAAGCATCACAGTCCTGATATGGCTTCCAGCAATGAAACATGGTCAGTCTCTTTCAGACCTGCTGAACTACAGCCCAGAATACACCACAGAAGTGAACACAGGGCAAATTAATCCTGTGGAGGCTTCCTTTTAGTTAAACTTGAGGGGGCACTGCTGACTAATTCAGTTTTCTTCCTTGCTGTTAGAAATCAGCAAAGATGTTCAGTTCTCTGGAACTGATCTGCAACTGCTACTGTCATGTAAAAGCAGATTTAAGCTTTTATTCTTAATTATTCTTCCAGACTTTTTTATTGCTTGAGAAAAATAGCCTGCACCATGAAACAGATTAATATCAAGTAACTGAACACTGAAATAAATGCCTATAATTTGCTGCTTTAAGCACCACAACTATTGAAAAGAAGGCAACTATGACATTTCTTTCATTACTCTCAGATGTATATATACCCCTGCCTATATTCTACAAGGTGTTATGTATGTTTCTCCCTCTGTTCTTCTAACACCTCAAGCAGAGTGAAAGTAAAATAATAAAATAATAAAATATTTTTCTGTGTTTCTTCAATCTTCTTTTACTTTACAGCATTTTGAAGTAGCTAAGCATGCTATTTTGTACTTTGTCTTTCAATATATAGACAAATTCTCTCCCTGCTGCAGACTGCTGTACAGCAGGAACTCTCCCCTCCTGGCCAATGCTGCGCTGTCATTTTTATGCTCACTCTACTATTAAGATATATGTTTTCCCTTATTAACTACTGTTTAGTGGGACAGTTCCTCACTACCCATTTCTGTTACTTGGTTCTCCAGCTACTTGCATCTAGTGGTGGATGCTCTGGTTTCATCACTAATATGACTGGGAAATTTCCATATTTTCTGGCTTTTCTGAATGACTTTAGAAATAAACACTTGATCTCTTCCAAGAACTGCAACATTTCTGAATATATATTCTGTCTAGCATGTTTAACATTTTCCTGAAGCATCCTTCTCAAAGTTTTTAACATCTGCCTATAATTTTGCCAAGATTTCCAATTTTCTCAACCATAAATTAGAAGACAGAAATGAAAACTGTGCTACAGATTCATTGTTTGACTTAACACTTGTGTAATTTTGATAACAAACCTTATTTAAGTTACTGAATAGAGCTGATGCCTTGCCAGATTTTGACATCATGTATTTCTGGATATCCTCACTGTCTTCTACTGTTAGGCATATGAAGTGACTCAGTCTAGTTCTTTGTTTTGTCGCATAATGCTCAAATTGGGATTTACAGTGTTTCTTTAGACTTTTTAAAGAGTAATCATTAATCTTGCCAGTCTTAAAAGTGCTGAATAGACTTATGTTCTTGAGTCACCACTTGAAAGACCTCTGTCTCCAGCTAACGTGAATCTTCAATTACAGACCTTGCTAAGTCTTGCAACATCTGTAAGAAACTGCATTTCATTTACCATAATTGTATGCATTGAACCATTTGTTCCAACCTATATTTATTCTAAGTGTGCATGATGCATCTTGATTTAACACCTTGAAAATGATAATAATTTATGTTGCGATACCACAGCCAAAATAATCCAAAGATGGAAAGTGTCAAATGTTTTCTTAACTGAAGTTCATGATAACTAGCTTTTAATGTTGATCCTAGAAGATTCTGCACTGGCAGTCCTAAGGATTAACAATTCCTGCTTAACTAAAGAAAAAAGATGAATAAGCTGTTGAATGGCTTCGTGCTCAGAGCACACCCAGAACTCCACACATTTCACCCCTAAACTTAGAAAGTCACCTTTTCTTTCAGTTCTCCCACTGCGGAATGGTAGTAATATAGCAGTGATAAGGCTAGTTCAACTTATGTTCATGGAGTACTCTGGTATTATTATAACTATCAATATCCTGATAAGATTAATCTCAACATTTCTTTTTTCACACAAGCTTTTCCAGGCTTGTTAGCCTTTTCTGAAAGACTGATCCTTTAGTCCAGACTGCAGTTCTAGACTCCATATCAGTTCAGTTCTTGATGTGTTTGCAGCCATATTTCAAAGGTTGCCAGCAACCTGGAGGCATGTTTCAACGACCGTTCACCCGCTGGCTACAACCATCTCCGCCTTCATGGATAGTACAACCTAATGATGAAGTTGCTACTACACACTTTCACTACCCATAAGCTTGTTTTTGCTTCTTAAGTGATCCCAATAATAAACATCTTCCCTTTGCCTCTCCCCTGCTATTAGCAAAAGTCCATGCAGTTTCAGAGCCATGCCTTGATATTCGTGTTTTGATAGAAACCTGTGTCCTACTTGAAGTCCTATGGTCCCTTGCCTGCTCTTATACCTCGCCTTCTCACAGAAAGGAATGAAGATGGAAAGGAATAAGGGAATAGCTACATGTGAGAAGCTTGAAGATTTAATTTTGGTGTAATTAGAAAGCACCTGAAATTTCTATCATCAATAAGCTCTTTTAATTAGTTAAAATGTATAGTAGTGCTTTATTATTTACGTTACCAAAGTTTAAGAGACGTATTATTTAAATCCCTACATCTGGGTGAACCATGTATTAATATTGCTTTTGTCTATCTGTCCACAAGAGGTCTCCCACTTGCTGAAATCCAGACTAAATAGTAGATGCTATGAAAAACAGGCTGAAAAAAGGCTCAAGCCAGCCAGTGGAATTTTTCAGGACTTTTGAAGATCTGAACAAAAATTAAAAATAAGTTGAACAGGCCAAAGCAATAAAACTTTTCTGCTCACCCAATATGCACAGCATTCTTGCCAAAACTGGGGAGATAAGGCCGTATATTGATCTTTGGGAAAAGAAAACCTTTTGCAAATCCATTTCTACATTGCCTGTACCAGAAACAAATCTGAAATTGATTACTGGGTTTTGATCAAGATTTAAAGATTAATTTTTGCATCCTTTTTTTCAAGAAGTTATGCTTCCAAAAAAAACAGAGGAGTAAAATTATGCCCATCATTATCAATGCCTACTGCCTTTGCATGTAAAAGCCGAGGCAAGTGTTTTCAAAATATGGTCCTTTTATCTTCTTTCCAATCACAAGTTTTAGATTCAAAAGAAAGATTTGCTGCTTCATTTGCTGCAAAGTACTGCGATTAATCCTACTGACTGAATTACTAAATCGCTCTTTCTGCTTCCTTGAAGGAGACAAAGAAGATACAAAAGATTTCCTATGCTACCTAAGCTAAACAGAAACTGAGCAGCTCAGACAAAATGAGATTCAAGCCCATGTCAGATTGGCTTGGTATTAAAGTTTGTTTGCTACGGCACAGCACAACTGCAAGATACATCATCTTGCTAGGTCATCAGGTTCAAACAGTATTCAACAAAAGAAATAATAAATTGTTCACTCATATTAGATCGTAAATCATCTATGTCCATCATGGATCAAATGGACTATCTACAAAGACATACTTACAGCTAACTCAGTAGAGTGATTAAGTGTAAGATATTCCTATTGTGGGGAAAGGGGGAGGCAAAGTGTGGCTGACAACAATTAAATAACACTGACTGTGTTTATACAAGTAAATTAAACAGGGACAGAATATGGGCTTCAGCATTGTCCTTCAATCATCTGTAATGTTTAAATATTGGGAAGCTCTAATGGCAACTAACATCCTCTCAGACAATGCTGAAGCATATTTTGGGGTTAGCACAGGCCAGCGAGCGTTCCCAACAGCGCTTATGCACTGTGTTTTGCAGCAGAAAGATGTCAGTTATGTGACATGAGCTGTGCTGAGCAGTTTATTCTCAGGGCCAGAGATCAAGGCCAAGTTCATTTGGTTTAATAATACAGCTGTCGTCATGAAAACCTGACATCTTTAAAGAAGTCTGGCCATTTTGAAAAACAACATCATTAACTCTTCTTCCTCATGCTGACATGCCCATATAGGGAAACATCAGTCAATTGATGGGAAAGTGGGTTTCCTTGAACAGTTCTATTCTGGTTTAGAGTTGTCCCATGGCATGTGTTTAGAAAAATGTTGCTGTTACAAACCTGTCCCTGTTTGCAAGCACTTGAATCTGCAGAGTAGTAGCCATCACAGTCTTTGTTCATCTGTGCATAGCCCCTCAAAGTACTGACACATAGGGCTAAATATTTTTCATGCCACCTGCATATTGGGATGGACACACTTCCTAACAGCAAAGGCTGCACAGAGGAATCTCTAAACCAGGAGCAGGGCATACCCTGGACATGGCCAACAGGAGACTTATGGCTCCTCTGGGGGACACACTCCACCGTGGACAGAAATAGGCTGCAAATGCAGACAAGTTTGTGACAACCCAACAATGCCAGCCTCATCAGCATGTGTTACCTTATGCTCACAGTGAGAACATGGATCACTTCACAGCCCTGGCACCAGCAACATCCTGCTGCCAGGAACATGATCAAGATGTCATTTTGAAGAGAGATGAAACTTGTGAGTCAGACATTATCTGCCATCTTCTATATAGTTGATTTTTTTTAACTGTATGACCAAAACCACTCTGCCTTTTTGAGCAGTGGGGGAAATTAAAATAATTCTCATCTATTTTCATCATCACTGAAAGAAATCTGTAACAGGACCAGAGCTGTTAATGACAGGGTCATGGTTAAGGTCAAGATCTTGCTGATAGAACTTTCTTCCAGCAGCACGCTGCAGAGTGCTATGAATAGGCTCCCTTTCAAAAACTGAGAGGCAAAGACAGTAGTAAAGGCAGAAGGCAGGGCATAGATTAATTAAAGATGCCAACAGTAGGCATTTCTATTCTAATATCAAATACTATTATCACAAGCTTACACATCTCCATTCCATTGTAAATCAAAGTGGTGTTAACTAAGGACACATACAGAAGCTAGAATAATAAGTACACTAAGAGGATTAACTTCAGTCCTACCCCTTTGGACCACCCATACTGAAAATCACTGAGTTTGACCTTAATCCATGAAGCTCTAATGAAAGCTAAAGTCTGAAACGTGGTCAAGTTTCCCACACATCCCACAGTGTTTACGTCTTATCTTTATGCAAAATTAATTTCATAACCAGTTACCCATTCAAGACTCTCCACCTTTTTGCATTCTACTCTCTGCTTGTGCTAAAAACGTAATGAAACAGTCTGCTTCACTCAACAAGGAACTGTTTATCTCAAAGAAGCACAAAGTGGATAGCCTTAACAGAGACACGAAGTTTAGAAGGAGAAAAAACCTGTTTATGTGCATCAAACTGAGTATCGTGACCTCCAGGGTCAACCCTTAATACTAATCTAGACAGTCAATACCATTTCTTAAAGATGAACAGGAGTATCTCCTATGTCTCACCTTAAAGTAATCAGCTTCACAAGTGGAATTTTCACCAATATGTGAGTCACACTCTTCACGCACATTGGCAAACTCAATCCCATCTGAACAGTACTGCTTCTCCAATTGGTTGCGGCAGCACTGTACCTGAGTCATGCTGACAAAAGCATGGAAGCAATAGGAGAAAAATGTCATACATAGGTCAAGAACAGATAATGCAGGTTTTGATAATTAGCATTTATCTTAAGGAAAGAGGTTCACATTTTAGTTACAATGTCAAATATTCTTAGGAATAGGCAGAATGTCCAGGTGATATGTTTAATAAAGTTTAACAGCCTGTCTACCTAGCAGTCTGCCCTAACACTTTTTTATGCAAATGGATAACTCCAACCACATTTGCCACAGGGCTCAAGGTCTATTAGGACTTGCGTTCTTGCATGTTTTGTAATAACTGATGGCTGAAGACAAGATGGCATCCAAATCAGTGCTCTGATGGAAGTGAGAAGCGAGAGTCTGCAATCCTGCAGCCAGGCTACCCTTACACCTGCTGCCCCTTGCCCAAATGAACAGACATAGCATGTTGAAAGAAGCTCAGAGTGTTGCCCTGTGGGGCAAATGGAGATACAGGGAAGTGAAGATACCAAGGAAAATCATAGTGAGAAGAGTGTATTGCAAGCAAGAATTGAAGAAAGACAGAGGAGAGAACAGTATTACAGGGCCAGAAGATGTGCAGAGGAGAAAGGATAAAAATATGCAGAAACTCAGGTCTTTGGTACTTCCACTGCTCATAAAATCATTCTATTTTCTCTCAGTTTCAGTGAATAAATTGAAAACTCCTTCCTGTGGCAAAATGATATGCATGAGGAGGCTTTAACCTCCTCCACTCTTGTTGCTACTGCCACCTGAATGCAAAGCCCATTGAAGGAGATATCTTCCCTTTCTCCACACTGTTTTTAGCATAACTTGGCTTTGTCGGGTAGCGCCGCGGGTGGAGCTTGCAGTTTAAAGCTCTTCCACTGTTACCTCCTGTAACAGGCACTGGGAAATAGAGAAGAAAGCTAAAAAGAACAGTAGCAAATCAGATTACACATACAAGGGTATAAACATATCCATGTGTTTTGTGACAATCCAGTTTCACTAAGAATGACGGAACCTGAGTTTACCAGGGGGAAAGGAAAGTATCCCAAAGGCAATCTAAGCTGATAAATTCTGTTTACAGTACAATCAGTCATGCCCTGATATGCTAGAGCTCTATAACAAGTACACAGAAAACCCCTATAAATGCACTTGTATACCCAGCAGCATGGGAAACCTTATATATCTTACAGACCAACAACACTGAACACATTCTCTTTGCCGTTATAAGTATTCACCTGTTTTTTTCCCCTCATCTCTAGTTATGTGAACTGATGAGTAAAATCTTTTAAAGGGTTACTTAGAAATACATAAAATCATGTATAGATATTCAGCACACTATTACCCTTTACTCTTAAAAAAATCATAGAATCATAGAACAGTTAGGGTTGGAAAGGACCTTAAGATCATCTAGTTCCAACACCCCTGCCAGGGGCAGGGACACCTCCCACTAAACCATGCCACCCAAGGCTATGTCCAATCCAGCCTTGAACACCGCCAGCAATGGAGCATTCACAACTTCCCTGGGCAACCCATTCCAGTGCCTCACCACCCTTACAGTAAAGAATTTCTTCCTCATATCCAGTCTAAACTTCCCCTGTTTAAGTTTGAACCCATTATCCCTTGTCCTTAATTTACACTGTTAGGTATTTTGTAAGTGTAACAAAGAGGGGTGGGTTAGTTGCACTACTGAGCCACAGGCTTCTAATGTCATCTGAGATACGTGGATTCCCATGCATCACCTCTGGAGTAGCCTCCCTGCTCTCGATGACCATAAGATGATTCCCATGCATCACCTCTGGAGTAGCCTCCCTGCTCTCGATGACCATAAGATGAGCTTTCAGCTCCCAAGTGGTGTGAGAGACTCCCTCAGCTCTAAGGCCAGGTCATCCAGTCCAGCCCACTAAAAGCAGGGGATATATGGATATTGGGCTCAGATTCTGCATCTCTGTGCATATTGGTTTTTAAGCTACAATCCTGAAGATCCCCAATTCTTATTTATTGGATTTTGCAATGGTCCGATTATGCAGTTCTCCCTTGGACGAAAACAGCTATGAGATTTCAATGCATAGGAACAAAAACCAGGATAAATTCATGAACAAATTATTCAAAAATAGATTCTAAAGTCATAGCAAGAAGTTAAACCCAGGACAGTAACTTTACTTGGCAGAATATTTGAAGGTTTTGATATTTGATTTAGTTCCAGTTTGGAAGAAAATGTAGCTTTTTTGTTGCTGAAATTCCCTCTGAAGAAGAATTTCCATTCCCTGCCCAGCTCTGGGGTGGTCTGACTGTTAGGACTTTGGGAGCCTGTAAAACCTGAACTTCAAGCACCAAAGTGTGGGAGTTGAGACTTTCCAGCTCCTTTAGCCCTCCAAGTCCTGTTGAGGAACTAGATTTGTTAGCCACAGACAAACAAACAAACAGCAGTCTTTCAGTAGATCTGTTTGATTTCCAGTGTGGCCTTTTTTTCCCCCAAATACAAATAATCTCTTTGAAATCTCTGAGAAATTGGCAATTTCAACCAAAACAAAAAAGTTTCTTAAAATGTTTCCCACAGCTGTATTCATAAGTCATGTGGCCCTCCCCAACTGTAATAAGGAATTAAACATCAGTTGAATACTAGATTAAAATACCATTTGTTCATTCTCAGAACAACAACAATAAAATCACACTTCGCTGCCCAAATCCTACACTGAAGTTGCAGTGGTAGCAAATATTGCTTGAGACTGTAAACACTCGTATGTCTGTAACAGAGGTAGAAGTACTTTTAAGATGACAAAGAAAAATGCTAAAAAAAGTGCACAGTACTGGTCTTTTGGCTGCAACTTAGCCTGCCCAGCTGACTATCCTTTTCCCTTTGCTGATGGTGGCTAAAGCATACCACCACAAGCTCTTCAGACTCTGATGCTTTTGAGATGATGAGTATCCATCCCTATCTTTGCTAGGTTATGTGTGTCACCCTGGCTCAGACCCTCATATAATATATACCCACTTTCTACTCACAGCAGAAGGACTGAAAGGAGGTTGTACTGGGGTGGGGGTTAGTCTCCTCTCCCAAGTAACAAGTGATAGGACAAGAGGAAATGGCCTCAAGCTGCACCAGGGGAGGTTTAGAGCGGATATTAGGAAGCATTTCTTCACAGAGAAGGGTGCTCAGGTGTTGGAACAGGCTGCCCAGGGAAGCAATGAAATCACCATCCCTGGAAGTGTTCACAAACCATGTAGATGAGGCCCTTGGTGACATGGTTTAGTGGTGGTCTTGGCATTGCTGGGGTAATGGTTGGACTTGATGATCTTAAAAGGTCTTTTCTAACCCAGCTGATTTTATGGTTAGCCAGTAGAGGCTACTGATTTGTCTCATTGTGCAAAAGCTTTCACCATTTCCTGTGCAGCATTCCTATTAACTTCATGTCTATGAACAGCGTACAATATTGGTCTCTAAAAAAAGAGAAAGTAGAAGGATACTTTCCTGTGGGTTTGGTTGTATTTTTTTAGTCACTCCTAATAATTAAAAGGCTACGTCTACCTTATCTGCCATATTCTGATTTTCAGTTAAAATAGTGCAGCAGAACCTTATTGAAATAAATGGTTATTTGCAATATGGCTGAAATGTTAAGACACTAAATATGAAATATTTAGGAGCATGAGGCCTCATAACTGACATTCATGCAGAGTATTACTGGTAAAATCATGTATCTTTGAAATAAACTTTATTCATGGCCCACTAGTGAACAGGAATCACTTGGACATTTAAAAAAACCTTATTCTTTGTCACAGATGCTGATCTAAAAGTTATTTCATTACTAGGTAATTTGATAATAAATCAAGTTAAAAAATAATGGTTTATATTTTTACTTTGACTTTCTGTTTAAATTTAACTGATGTTACTGATTTTCATGGAATAAATCTCCAGCTGAAAATCTACATACCTATTTATCTCCACAACCCCTTCAAATTTTTCTCCTTCCCAGAGGATGCAGTACTAAACCAGCACGGATTTCATAATCGCCTGGTTTTCCTTTCATTTCTTTCCATGAAAGCATTAAAATTTAACTTCTCTCTGAAACAATGTCTCTGTCGTCCATTTCATCCCATTACCCTCTCCATCTCTCCTTTTACTTTTTAGCCTGTCTTCAAACTATGTCATTTCTATTCATGTGCACAGTGGAAGGTCTTGGACAAAAAACATTTGATTTAAAAAGAGATTGATTCCACGCCAGAATTATTTTGCAAAGACAAGCTGGGTTTTCCACTCTTAGTCCTTTCAGTTTGCAGTTTAGCATGCAATAGAAATGGATTGAAGAAAATTAAGAGCAAGATCTGGTATTACGTGTGACACAGTATGACAAATGAAAATAATAAAGAGTGGGTCAACAATGAAAATACATACATTTGATCATGTTTTATAAATGACCAAAGGATTCAAATAAAAATAATTGATGCAGCAAATCTCAAAATAAATCAGCTGCAATTCATAAAAAACTTTGTAGATTATATAATGAAAGTTTTCTTGAAGGTAAAGGGTAAAATTATATTGATCTTATATATTATGTAGAGAAACAATACTGATTATGTGACAGAGAAGGATGAAGTTTGGCATTATTCACAAAGTGAAGTAAGCAAATTATCCTAAATGAGTAGCAATAAAACCCTCACCACATCGTAGCAGACTGTTCTATCCCTCTCACTGTGAAGCCAAAAAATCTTAGTGACTGTGAGGCACACTTAGCAGACTACAGAGAAGAGAAAATAATTAATAAAGACAACTTCTCCAAAAGGAACTTTAAACAGCTTTTTTGTACATAAAACTGTCACAACTTTGATGTCCAAAATCTCAAGCTCTTCCAGACTTACAATGGCATAAATCAATAAATATCAGCAGTCAGCATCTGGTGCCTATCACTCCAAACACTCTTGTCTTATTAATTCCTTGCACTCCCATCTGAGTCTACATCCAAGTGCTGCCACTTGTCTCCACTTGGGAAAACAGATGACCTTTCTGTTCTGTTCTTGCACTGTACCTAGCAGAATGTTCTGTAGCTTCTCCTTTTATGCATTCTTTTAACGCTAATAATAAATAATATAACTCCAAAGACGTTACTCAGTGCTAAAGGCATGCAATTCTCATATGGAGATGGACTGTTTCAGGCCCAGGAGTTGAGTTCACTTGCTAAAAGCTCTGGGCAGGTAAAACTCTTCATTTTTAAAGGAAGAGGATTTATTGGTCAGGTTGACTTCCAAAAAAAAAAAAAAAAAGGCCAAAAAAGGCAGCTGTGCTCTTTCCACCTGCTGCGAGTTTAGCCACATCACAAGAAAACAGATGAATGGGCAAAAAGCTGCTGTTATGACAGCCAAAGATATTATTCATTAAAACTCTACGCTCATATTTACTGAGTTGTGAAGACACAGAAAAATATCATTGTTGTTCAGAGTAATAATACAGTGGGGTATACTTTGTAGCACAAGCAACCAAGGTAAGAGATTGCAGACATGACTGGACATTGAACCCGGAGCCTCGTTTCAACTTAAATGCAACCAAGTAACGGAAGCCAAGTAGATCTCATGAATTCATGTGAACTTCAGAAAGGGCCTGGCTCACCTGTGCTGACAAGAAAGTGAGCATATCTGCAGTTTGACCTGTGCCATATTCAGCAAGTGCCACTCACATGGATGTCAAGGCCCTCAGGAGCCACAAGAGATTTAGGGGGAAGGACCCTAAAAAGATGTTGAAACCCAGATCTGTCAGCTTGTTTCTAGGATATATGGCAGGTGTGAGAATTTCAGCACTCAGGTGGAACCCCTTCTTAATTACTAGGAATGTGCATTAAATTGTTGGAAAGAGGTCAAGGGGGTGCAATTCTAATTCACTGAGGCAGCTTGTTCCTCACATGAACAAAAGGAAAGCAAAATAAACTATCTTGCTTTGAGGGAAGGACTGAATCTGAGATGCCATTATGTTACTATTATTCTAAGCAGAGGATTCAAAACCAGGATGTAAATTCTTGCAATGTGTGCTGGGGAAAGTACTCCCATCCAATCTGTTCTGTGCTGCATGGTCTTTGCCAAGTAACTGCACAAAATCATTTTTTCTTCATCAAAACTGCTCATTTCACAATGTATTTTATCATTGCATTCAACTGCTAACCTTGCAAACCTAAGCTAAAATATGCAGGGCAAACAACTCCATCTGGTATGAAGTAATATGGGTTTGTACACTCAAGGGGCCATGTTCTTTTAGAGCCCTCCAAGTCAGACAATCTATGCTGTCCAACACTGTGCTGCACTGGACAGTCAAAAGAGCCCAGCTGGGGTTTAAACAGCCACATAAGTGCCAGGTGTTTAAATACATATTTATGTTTATTTAAATGCAGGTGTTTAAATAGGAAGGAAATTCTTTGGAAAATCTGCACCCAATAAGGCATCCTGTGCCGTATTCTCACCTGCCTAGACCTCAGCAAGTGCAACAAACTTGGTTCTGCCCACATCTCTGTACAGTAGGAATAAATGTACAAAATCAGTGCCATTACCCTCACATGTTTGCAAAGGGAATCATGCTCCCTCACTGCTCATTCTGGCTCCAATTACACCAGCAAGTAGAAGTAGTATTTGTCCCTTACTTTTCTGTCTGAAATGGCATCGTAAAGAGATTTTTCTGTACCTCTCACAGATACGCTAGTTTGCAATCATAACTGGAGTAAAATAACATTGCCATTAAAGAAAATAGTCAAAGACACCAAAGGTTCACATTTTTAGAGTGAAGCCAAGCTTCACTCAAACATAAATATGTTCATTTATCATGCAGTCATGAATAAATGCAACTGAACTGCATTTATCTGTATTTTTTTTGTTTGTTAGTAAGTGCTCATGCTTCTCTCAAAATACGTGACTCAACCCATTTCTGAATTACCATTACATCACTATGATTTTCTTTATTCCATATCAATTATGCACAAAAGCTAGATGAAGTGTTAGCAAGCTTTTTTCAGTTCCTATTAAGTCCTAAAGGCTCTCTAAAATGGCAGTCTTTAAAAGACTAAATTACATTTACAGCAGAATCACAACTCACATTAATCAAAATATCATTAAATCATCGAGATTCTCACTCCCAGATTGTTCAGTAAACTTGGTTTCCTGTTTTTGCTGCCTCTGTTTTGCCTGTAACTCTTCTGACTCTTCAAGGTATTTTCTCAACTGGGATTTAAGTCCTATCTGTCAATTCTTCTGCGTAAAAGACTGTTTTCATGCCAATGTAAACGCAAAGGTCAGAGAACATGGACAGATTTGCCTGCAAGACACATTCTTTCTGTAATAAAGATCAATCCAACACATCTACAGTTACTGAGGTTAAATCACTTTGAAATGCATTTGAAAAGATGGGAGCAATGTAACATGTCTTAAATACAAAGTCCTCTGTGAAACTGCCCCTCAAATTACCAATCACAAACTGTTAACTCCACAAATTAAATGCAACAAGTGCATTTAACAGCAAAAATAACAAAAACTATCACTGACATTAAAAAAAAGAATGTCCCAACCATATAAGAGGTTCAGTATAAACAAAATATTACTGTTCAAATAATTTTAACCTTTTAATTATTTCATTTGCTAGATTACGTAACAAAAATTAGGATCACATTAAATGTCAGTAGGTTTAAGAAATCTATTTATAAACTAAAGATTACTATTGTCTGTGGTCAAATACATTTGACAGAAGTCAGACACTCTACATAACCAGTAATCTCCTTGACTTAAGCTTTAAGTTGCCACACACAGCAATTCAGCTAAGACCTGCAGGATAATCACCTGTGTGGCACTACACAGAAGAAACAGTTTTAAAGGGCTGTCTTACATAAACACATATGTACGTATCCAATCCATAGATTATTCATGTACAGGATCTGTCATATTTCTTGATACACTTTTGTTCAAGAATTTGGACCATTGCTGAGCTAGATCCACAATCCTTATAAACTCAAGAAGCTTTGCTGACATTAGTGGTGCCACACTGAGATGTATTGACTGCAGGCAAAGTCGGAGCCCTGTGAGTATGGTAGTCATCTGCCTAAGAGACAGTACATGTCAAACAGATAGATCTGGATGACTCTATACTAGAACAGCAAAAATTTAAAGGAACACAATGGAAGAAAAGTAGGTACTCAGTAGGTACCCCCCAAGGTGGATTTGAAAAACTTGAATTTAGGATCTGGGTGCTTTATCTTCTAAATCAGCTTTCATACCTGCCATTCCCATGGTTTTACATGCAAATACAAACTGTAGTTTAATACACAATACTTAACGATATACCTGCATTCTCTGGACTCAGATATTAAGGGTAGAGAAGCACATATTCTGTTTTTATTTGCCCATTCAATGCCCTTGTCACAGCATTCTTCCATTGAAAGATCTGTAGAAATGAGGAAAGAAAGAAAAGGACAAAATATTTAATACAACCTTAGTAAATGGTATTGCATCTGCCAGTTAAAAACAAACCAAAAAGAGAATCTATTCATTTTCCCTAATCTACACACAGAATAGTGCACCTGTCCATAAGGCAGCCATGGCCAAATGAAGCATCTGTTAGCACCTCGCAATAAGCCCAGATGCTGGAAGTACTCCTTCCTCAGTAAAGCAAGTTGCAGTTTCCCTTAACCTGCCACATAAAGACACAGCCTTAGAGTCTGATACTCTGGCAGAAAACAGTTCATATAGATGAGAGTACTGCACAATAAAAGGATCTGTCAGACTGCACTCCTTTAGTATCAAAAACATCAGTAGCAATAGGCAACCTTTTAAAACCCTGAAAAATACAGTATTAATGATGCTACTGGGGTTGGAACTAGATGATCTTTAAGATACCTTCAAATGCAAACCATCCTATGATTCCATGAAATCAAGTAACTGTCTGATATGGAAGATAGATTAATCTCATTACAAGTTAGTTTGCAGAACTATTTTTTTCCTGAGGTTATATTTCAATTAATGTTTTACTCAAAAGCATGTCTGTAAATGCAGAAGCATTGTACAGAGAGACAGTATTTTGATAACACATGAAAGAAAAATTAATAGAGATACAATCACAACAACCCTGAAACTAAACAGAAGCATAATGAAGATAACTATTTGTTCAGAGGATATTTTTGCAAAAGTCTCTCATTTAATAAATCTAAATACTGTTAATGAACTGACAAGCACTACAGATTTGCTTCATATTCCAAGTGCAAAAGTTCACTGCACAGCAGGTGTATCAGAACTTGGAATAAACATGAGTCACATTTTCCTATTCATTATCTCGTAGTCCAGATACTGAATGGTTCCTGGCATAACACGTATGCAATCTGTGTAAAAGAAAAATAAAATCTGATTATCAAGAGGGACAGTTTTCTAATGTTTTCTCTTTTTTAAGTTTTTTGCTGGACGGCCCTGACAGGATGCACCCTTGAGTGCTGAGGGAGTTGGTTGATGTCACTGCCAGGCTACTCACAGCTATCTTTGAAAGGTCATGGTGAACGAGAGAAGTTCCTGAAGAATGGAAGAGAACAAATTCCCCTCCATCTTCAAGAAAGACATAGTTTCCCTTATCTTCAAGAGGGAAGTTCTGAGAAACTACAGGCTGGCCAACCTCTTCTCACTGTCTGTGAAGGTGACAGAAAAAGTCCTCCTGGTAACAGTGTCCAAACACATGAAGGACAAGAAGGTGACTGGGAGAAGTCAGCTTGGATTTATGAAAGGTATATCATGCTTAGCTAACCTCATAACCTTCTACAATGAGGTGGCTAGCTTGGTCGACAAGGGGAGAGCAGTGGATGTTGTTTACCTTGCTACAAGTACGGGTTTTAACTCTGTCAGCAATAACATTGTCATTGACAAGCCGACAAAGTTAGGTAAGTGGACAGTGAAATGGACACTGGGAAGGAGTACACCCTCAGCAAGTTCACAGCTGATACAAATCTGTGACGAGGTGTGCTGCCATCCAGAGGGACCTCAACAGACTAGAAAAGCTGGCTGGCAGGAAATTCACAAAGTTCAGCAAAGGGAAATGCAAAGTTGTGCATCTGAGGAGGAATGAGCTGTATGCACCAGCACACACTGAGGACTGACCTGCTGAAAAGCAGCTCTGCAAAGAAGGACCTAGGTGTCCTGGTGGTCACTGCCAGCAACACACACTCACAAAGCCAGCAACCTGCAGCCAGCTCTGCACTTGAGATAAATGCATATCATTTTTCAACACAGTTAAGATTAACTACAGACAACAGCACTAAAAATACGGTGATTTGTAACACATTGTATGAAATTTGATGCATATAGCGTTTGTTAGCAATACACTGGCAGACAGAGCACAAGACAGTGTCCTTATTCCCAGAGAAGAGATCAGACACAAATTCTCTCTGTTCCAGCACCATCTTGGGCTGCATTAGACAGAACACTGGCAGTGATTTGAGGGAGGTGATTCTTCTCTTTTGCTCAGCATCAATGAAGTGCTGTGTGCTCAGCGTCCTCTGGAGTGCTGTGTCCAGTCCTGGGTTCCCTACTTTAAGAAAGATATGGACTTGCTTTGGTGGGTCCAGTGCAGGGCCACCAAGATGATTTATGCACTGGGGTATCTTTCACATGAGAGACAGAGAGCTGGAACTGTCAAGCTTGGAGAAAAAAAGGTTCAGGAGAAATCTGACTGATGTTTATAAATACCTGACAAGAGCTGATGAAGAAAATGGAGCCAGACTTCTCTCAAGTGTCCACTGACAGGACAAGAGGCAGTTGACACAAATTATGCTATATGAAGTTCCATCTGAATACAACAAAACACTTCTTTACTGTGAGAGTGTTCAGACACTGTACGATCTCAAGAGGTCCCTTCCAACCTAAATGATTTTTGACTAATTACTTAACGAAAAATAAGTAAGACCCATTCATCTGTAGGTTGCTGTGCTGCACAGACAAAGGCAAATCTCATTTACTTCTTTTTGATGGAGAAGCTGAAGTAAAGATTGATAAAATTATTTGGCCACATTACACAGCAAGTGGGTGGCAAAACAGGGGGTGCACAACAGGTCATTCCCAGACCATCTCTGTACTGGATCATAAAATGCCCCACATGATTGTCTCATTCTTAGTTTTGATCCAAGCACATCTAAAAGGAGCAAAATTCAATAAGCAGCAGCATTATATTCAAGACTATCCATCTTCACAAATTACTTCCTGCAGAGCCTAGTAAGGACAAGCATCTGTCTCCTCTGGCTCTCTCTACACCAGTTACAAAACCATCATTCCCCAGCTGCTCCTGACGTAGAATGAGATTTACAGGCTCTTTCCATCTCTTCATGTACCCTAAACCTAACCTGTTGCAGTTATCAAAATAAGTGGAAATATAAAATCTGTTCATGATCACACTTACTTTGACACACATCAGAGTTTACATGAGTACTTCAAATGGCAGATCTTCATATGTGGGAAAAGACAAGTAAGCAAATAGAGATAATTCCCTCAAGTAACTCAGTTGTTTGCAGGGAACAACACATATATCCCAACTAGTGATTATAATTGAACAATTCAAAGCAAAATGGAGAGAGTTAAATGAGATTTTAGGATGCATCATTCATGTTAAGGTAGGTACTCCTAACGTAATTATCTGATCTACCTTACAGAGCTCTGGAGTGTTAAGCATAATTCTGGCCATCCCTCCTTAGAAAAGATTACACCAAAATGGAAAAATGTGTAAAAAAAAGACAAGAAAGATGGTCAGAGGAATCAAAGCCCTATTCTATGAGGAAAAAATGGAAGAAATAGACCATTTTAAGCCTAGACAAGTAAAGCTTATTAAAGGATGTGGTTCCTGTCAACAAATATTACAGTAGTAAACAATAATCAGAACTATAGGATCAAATAAACCAAATGTGTTTGAATGAGAAAATCATTATACTTGCAAACAAAATTACTTTAAATGTGAGTTTATACAGAGGTCTGTACTCCATGACCCAGATCACCCTTCTAGTCTTACTTGCATACCCAAAATAATGGTCAAAATTCTGTCATTACAAAGTCAAAGCAATATTTCTCTTGAATTCCTCAGTGTGTCCAGAATTCATGCTAGCGTCTGAAAGCCAACTGCAGTTCACAATGCTACAAAGAAAATCAATCTTGTAAATAAATATCTGCCTGCGCTGAAAGACATGAATTTGTGTCTGATCTCTTCTCTGGGAATAGGGACCCTGTCTCATGTGCTCTGTCTGCCAGTGTATTGCTATCAAACACTATATGCATCAAATTTCATACAATGTGTTACAAATCACCGTATTTTTAGTGCTGTTGTCTGCAATTAATCTTAACTGTGTTGAAAAATGATACACATTTAACTCAAGTGCAGAGCTGGCTGCAGGTTTTTGCAGGGCTTTGTACAAATGGGTCTTTAGCCAAGTTCCGCCCTAGAAGGACAATCCCTGGCTCTGTACAACAGTTCTTCCTTCCCAGCTCTGGCAATACACCTCTACTGCAACCAAATAACTCAAGAATTCAAAGCAGGCCAAGCTAAGCAAGCTCGCCTGTAGGAGTGCATCCAGGCAAAGAAGGATTTCAGATAGTTTTCTGAGGGAGAACTGTGGTCCAGACTCATTGTTTTGGTGACATCACAATTCATATCCTTCAAAGATCCTGCCAAAAATCTCTTGAGAATAGAGGGAAGTGAAAAACAAGCAGTAAAAAAAAAGACTCCACCCTCAAGGCCATTCTTCTAAAGCATAACAATAAACCAGTGAAAAACATTTTCTCTAGGTTGGCCTTGAAGTTTGCTTTTAAAAATGGTCATTTGTGGACAAATCTCTACTCTTTCAAAATCTGAGAAAGTACACGTCTCACACTGCGGGTGTCAACTCCTGATTGCATTGGAATCGATTGTGACTACTGTCACATGAAGAGTTGTTAATGAGTATTCAGAACCAGGACAGACTTACCGTTTCGTAACTGTATTTTTCCACTGTTGTGGATTCAACCTTACATGTGCATATTCATGTGGTTCCCAGTTGGAAACCTTTGGGCAAGCAGTTCATACTGAGGTCATTTGTGCCTCCTTACACCCTCTTCAGGGGACCAACAGCATGGGGGCCACGGCCTCTCTTCAGTTTCTGAAAACCAGAGGTTTGTAATGCAGGATATCTGAAAGTAAAGGGAGGCGGGAAGCAGACGGTAGAAACTATGCTGATTACGACATCTCAGAGAATGTCACTTACTGTGTGGAAAGCGATGTGGTTTCTTTTCTCTGAATGTGACCATGTGTCTTTTACTGCTCTTGGCACCCCTCAGAGCTGGAGTGCTAAAGATGATCAAACAGAAATTACGTACCGTTCTGCTGAATCTGGTGCCCCTTACTGTTTTGCCAAGTGCATAATGTTTCATGCAAATGCACCAGAGATATCTCAGGCATCTGAGAGACAAAACACTTCTAGGAAAGGCTGATGATATTGTCTGTGTCCAGCTGAAATGTGTTTTTTATCTGGAGGGAGAAACCCTACAGGAAAGTTGTAAAATGTGGGAATACACTACCTGGTCCATTTTATAAGTTTGTGAAGTAATTGTTTAACTTTTTGGTATCACAAGACAGAGAAGCATGAAGATAAACCAGAGGTCTGTTGAGATGGTAGCATGTTTACTTCCTTTCCACTCAGATGCAGTAATTTTGCATGACAATTTACTAATTGAGAAAATCCAAGTCTATATTGGGTAAAATCAAATGCAGCTTTATCACTGCTTTGTCCCTGTAAATAAGTATGTGCAGCAGGGCATCCAAAAGAATTTGAGTTGTGTTAGCATGGTAAAAACTGAGGATGCCTGTCCTCATGTCAAGGTGTTACATGTAGTATTGTGAGAGAGATTTCAGGAGTCTCTCAAGAGGACAGTAGAAACATCTGAAACTCTGACCTCTAATTTTACAAAACCTGTGACAAAGAAGACCTATCAGATAAGAAGTGATTAGAGGTCACACAAATTCAAATATTTTCTGTAGATGATGCATCCATGTGCTAGCAATGAACTATGCTTGCATCAGCAAAATGTGTACAGGCATATGGCTGTTTTAAAAAAAAAGGTAGTCTGCTAATCTTAACAGGATTGCCATACTGTGTGGGAGTTCAAAGCAAGGACTGTGGTTAAAATCTGCATAACCTTAGACTTCTGTGATGTAATAACTGCTTATTCAGCTGCTACAGTGAATATTTTCTGCAAAAGAAAGATAAGCTGAAGAATGCTACCCAAAAGCATGATTCTTGGAATGAGAAACCCTGAATTGTTTCTGGGAATTAGGCAAAAAAAATAAGCAGGAGTAAAAAGGAATGGATAATTTTCATGGCAGTAGCATTCCATCTAGATCAAAAAGGGACAGATTTTTTTAAGCAACAATCTGTAATAGCAGCTATTCTGTACAGCTGCTGCTGATGGAAAATCCTATGTACAGTCCAGGATTAGGTAGCTGCTCATTACTCAGTGCTGATCTATGGAAGGTTTATAAGGCTAATGATAATGCCAAACCAATGCTACACCTGAGCCTAGGTGTGTTTAAGAAGCTAGTGCTAGTAAAGCTCTCCAGTTCTTCAGTGCAATAAGGGATGTGACCATCAAATTCATCGACTTCCCAGCCCATATAACCAGCTATAGCTGGGTATGGATTTGGAAGTGAGTGCAGGTCAAGGGGTCAAAGTCACACCTCCTTATTTAGATGTTTTCAATCTTTTAAGGACAAAAATTGATAACGTTTGCAAAATGTGGTGCAGGTCTTTCCCTTCACTCAATTTACTCTGTCAGGGTCTCAGCACTATGGAATGTGAGAAAACAGAACATGATTATCACTTCCCAGCAGACGCAGACGCAGGCAGCAGATGGACTCTGTGAAAGCTCAGCACTAGTCCAACATGCTTCAGTAACAGTATGTCATCCAGAATTTTTGGAACTCACGATTACAACAGACGTGCGTTCGTTTAGATTTCCAGTAAGAAAAATACTTTCAACTTTCACAGCATACCTTTCTGACAAAACTTTTCTTGTGCTGTCAAGAGAATCTCTTACTAGCGATGCTCATCCATCTGTCAGCTGAAAAAACCCTCACGTCTACATACAGATTTTGAACCTCAAAATAGCACATCGGCCACCTGTATTGTTCAGAGTCACATTGTCTTCCAACCTCCCTTTACATCTGTAGTCTCCTGACAAAAAAAACCCAGAGTGACTGCACACCCCTCTGGCAAAGGCTCAACTGTGCTATAGGTTCAGGGCAGACAAAGTGTGCTTGGCCTGATCTGCTATGCCAAAGCAATCATGCTTGGAACAACGACACCTGGCTAATATTAGGTGGACAAGTCAGTTGCTTTTGTAGCAGGGATGGCAGTCAAGTGCTGCCAGCTGGGGTTTGTAGTCTTGAGTTTTTGGCTGTCCTTACAACAAACTGTGGAAATGCTGTTTCTGGCAATGCAAAACCACTCTGGCTGGTCACTGAAAGCATCAAATAGACCCAAAGATATGTTTAGACAAGAGAAGCCAGCTGACTTCAAAGGTCCAACTGGTAATAGACTAACATGATAAGTACAGTCTTGTTACATCTTGATCTTGTGTATAAACCTAGGGATTAGGCACACAGAGTAGAGGAAAGGGTAAAGGACACCTGAAGCTGTGAAAGAGAAAGACATAAACCAGAAAATCGGGCCTCATGATTCCCTGAAACAAATGCTTTGAACTGGAGTAATGGGGTGATACAGGAAACCATTACCATTCTCCATCTGAGATGAGGTATTTGCTGGATCTCTTCAGGCTGGAGCTGGCATGAAAATGCCCCTCCTCCATTTCATATGCAGAGAAAGAACTAAAATGAATAGGAGCTTCTCTTTTTCTTCAGAGACATTTTTGTTTACCTCAAGACTGCACATCAAATATGCCAGTACACTAATGGGGTAAGATGAATAGACACAGCTGAGCTGTGGCATTAGTCACCTTTCAACAGTAAGCTGTTCTTAGTGCTTCCACACTAGATTGTTCTTACAGATTCCCTTAAAGAATATACCAATCTAAACTTTCTTAACATAAAACTTGGAGCCAAGATGCCCTTTCTTGTAATACCCACAACAGCACAAGCCAGGAAGCAATCTCCAGTGCATCTCTGGCAGCACACAAGGCTGTCCCTCTCCTGTTTGCCCTCAAAGAGAGCCTATTACAATAGTGCTTCTCTCTTCCAAGTGTGGAGGTCATACTGGATCTTTAAGGACTGGCAGTCACATACAGTTCATGTGCTAAGAAATATGATATTCTTCCTGAATAGGCTTTAAGTGTTTGAACCTTTAACTTCAGATGAATTCTCAGCTAAGTGTGATTATTTCAGAATAGCTGAAATCATTGAAGAAACCCAGTTATCACACTAAACTAAAGCAGCAGCACCCTAAAGGAAATGCCAGGTATGTTAGTGTGTTTTGTGGTTGGTTTTAAAACAGCCAACATTTTACTGGAAATTTTCTTAGGTCTGGAGAGCACTCACTTATGGGGAATGTGGCTCTGGTAGCACCAGCAGTAGCCATCACACAATTAGGGGGACTTTTCAGATACGGCCAAACCTCATTTTGAGATGTCTGTTTGCAATTTATAAAAGCAGCTCTTAAAATCATTCATGGCAATAGCTGGTGATGAGGTGGCTGCTATGTTTGGTGATAAGGGCAGCCCTAAGGGAGGCAATGTTATGTTGCAACATGCCTTGTTTTCTCAGGTGGGGAAAGTAAGTGCGTTACTGCGGCTTTTTTATTTTGTTTCAGGCCTAGTAAGAAAATTTTTCAAAAAAGTAGACAACTGGCTACTAAAAAATTAGAAAAGGTGACTCCATCTATTGCAGAAAGACTAGGAGGCATTTTGAATATATATCAAAATACCATAAAAGATAGGGATGTAGGAGCCCTCAAGAGGTTGCCTTCTCTTACCCACTAATCTCAGGCAAAACTGATAAAATATGGTCAGTTTTAGGCAGATTCCTATCTAGTTGTTCAAAACAATATCAAGCGGGGCTGATCCCACAACCGCTCTAGGCAATGACAGAGAATTTTTAATAATACATCACCTCACTGTCCACTTCAAAAGCCTACTGAAACCTAATTTTTTGTTACTATTTCTTACACACAGGCTCCTACACACTTCAAGAACCTCCTATGTGTCTGAAGATTGCTACTTCATGTGGATGGATGACTTTTCTGTAAAGAAATTAACTTGAATTTTTTTTATCTTTCCAGGTAGATTATTATGGGGACTTCTGTGAGGATGTTGGAGTTTGAAAGATACTGAAAGTAGAAGACTGAAGGCTGTCCTGAAGATTTCTAGAAGACATGAAGATATTGAGAGAAACTTAATACTACACCCCACCAAGTCAGCATCATGCAAACAGCTTAGTATATGTAATGGCTATCCTAGACTTATTCACAAAAACATGAAAAAAGAGTGCATTCACAGCTCTGATGGATACAGGTGGCCTAAAGAACCCAGTCTCACCAAGATGACAAGGTGAAGCTAGGAAAAAGACTCGGAAGAACAGCAGCAACTGCTGTTTCTGACAAGCACATGCTGAATTTTGTTCTTCACTCTTCCCTGTATGAAAAAAATTAAGCAAATAATGAAATTACTTCACAAAATGTTGATACCTTGAAGTGGTATTTTCTTTCTCATTTAAGAAAAACTTTCTATCTTCTCTTGATTTTTCATTTCAAATCTTAAAAAAAAAGTGTGTTTAGAAAGTTTTATATAAGAGGTAGCAATTAAGCTATTGTTAGTCCCTTTCATTCGTATACTGAAGTAAATGACAGTCTTTAGATAAATCTTAAAGAGCTTTGAATTAAGCCCAAATATATATATATATTCAAATTAGAGCAACTGAAATAGGAAGGATCTGAGAATATGACAAAGCAGCATGTCTCAGAGTATCGAACATACATAATGCTTAAGCATTCTTGTATTTTCTCATGAAAAATGGTTACAGAAAAAACATTTTCACACTGGGATTTCTCTATTTTCATCTGATCAAAAAGTGAGCAAGAATAACTATGCTTTTATATACTGCTTAAGTGAAATAGATCTACTCTGTATGCATGTTTATTTCTGAATATATATAATAAAAAAAATAATAGACAATGATGAAGGATTCTCATATTCTACTACTGCCATATTGAAAGAAAAGTCTGGAAACATTAAGTAGATGGGATAAACTTCATCCACAGTGGGACAAGGTTCAAGTATGGAGGGAACCACAGACTTCACAGAGCATGAAGAAAACAAAGATCCAGTTTTTGTATGTAATTATATGGCAATGATTTGGAGAAGGTTTTGTTTTGGAGAAAACATTACTAAAACATTTTCTTACATGAGATTTCCCTCATTTTTTAAATTATGTATACTGAGCTGCAAACTGGTATCCAGCTCTTCCAGATTTTCCGCCAAAGTACTGATATTAGAAGTACTCAATACTTAAAAGTTTAGTCAGTGATAAGAACTTCAAAGCTGGAGGACTGTAGTATTTTGAACGGATGTACTGCTGGTAGCATTTGTACAGTGCTTACTAAATCCTTGGAAATACCTTAAAAAGTTGGAAAATATCCAGCAAAGTATTTCAATATCCATACACATTCTTTGGCATTGATACAGAAATTTTTTTAGGTACTGCTTTATTACTAAGCTTAAGGTCTCAATACAGATTTTGACTAGACTCAAAAGTGAACCGTTTAGCAGGGAACATCCTACATCCTTGTCCAGCATGGGTCATTTATGGGTGCTACCATAATCCAGAAAACAACATACTTCCTAGACTTGTGTAGTACATACCCCAAACCTCATCCCAGATGTCATTCAGCTTCTTTTGAATGAAGCTTTTCCACTAATTTGATTTACTGAAAAGAATTCTCATGAGAATTTGTAAGAATCTAGAAATCCAGCATCTACTTCAGATCCAACAGCACATACTTGAAATCAAAAGGGCAATTTCTCAAAACTTTTAAGTAGGTTATACAAGCACAAAACAAAGACAAAGTATTCATGAGGGCCGGGGGGAAAAAAGTGCTACTTGTTTAAATAAGTGAAGGCAAGACACTTCATTAACTACATAGTCAAATATAATCATGGAATGGTTTGGATTGGAAGGTACCTTGAAGACCATCTAGTTCCAAACCCCTGCCATAGGCAGGGACACCTTCCACTAGACCAAGTTGCTCAAAGCCCCATCCAACCTGGTCTATTACAGATACAAATCTGTGTATTCAGGAGAGCATTAGCACTCAAGATTCTTCTTCAGGACTGGTGCATCCAGTTAATCAGAGAAGACTTTTCCGACTTTTACTGGACTGTTCCAGTGACTTGCCAGAAATGAATTCAGCAGGACAAAAATCCTCGCCCAGTGTATAAACTGGCAGGTTTCTGTCACAATTCCTGTACACACTCTCCCTGTCACTGTAAATTACCCAGCACATCATCTTTGTAGGTACTACTTTGACTACTCCTCCACTTACTTGACATTATTTGGAGTATTTCTAAACTAATTTTTACTCACAAAATATTATGGCCAGAAATTCTTTACATTTTTCTGGGGCTCTTCAGTGATCTGTAATGACCCTTTCTCTCCTATATATTCTAGTTTTGCTTCTGCCCTATTCCTCTGTATTCCCTTTTCTTCTGACAACTCCTTCACAGACTTCTTTGTGGACAATTTTTCCAGCCTTTCTCAGCCTGCAATCTTCTCAATACTGCACCTTCACCTCTGTATCTTATCTTGGAGCACTGTTATCCCCCCTCCCAGTTTAATTATATGTGATGACTATTGAAATATCAACAGCTGGCCTACTTCTTTCCATCAAATATACACATAAATACATGTGCCTGATATTTTCTGAGTGCTTTACAAGAACTTTTGCCCATTCTGGCTAAAATGACCTCCTTAATTTGTTCTTTCTTAACATTGCTCATTTTCCTTATTCCCTGTCACTGCCAACCATCACTTTTTGCTACCTTTTTCACAAAAGCTTTTGTTCATTTATCTCTTTCATACTAAACTACTCTACGCTACCATTAAAATTCCTGACTATGCTCTGATGGTTCTTTATTTGGATTTCAGCTCTCTTGATCTTCTCTGTCTCATCCCCTTTTATTCTCTACAGATATTTTACTAGATGTAGTAAATCCACGTCCTCTGTTTACTGAATTGATTTTGTCACCTACTTCTTTAGATCTATCCAAAACTCACAAAACCAAACTTAAATTCTTTCATGGTCCCAGGTAATTCTATTTCTGTCAACTCCTAGAGGGCTAACATACATCTTTCAGAAAATGTTAATAAAAGTATTATAGAACAAGCTGGTCTCAATACAACTATCTATTAAAAACACATGTAAAACTGATATGAAACTTGCAGAATGAGCTAAAGTGCAACAATAAATAAATAACTTTTGAAAATGCATTGACCTGCTATCAGGTAGTGCCTGAAATCTGACAGAATGATATAAATACACTGCAGTAACTTGATAAGCTAGTTTATGGATTTTCGTCTTGGATTTCACTAACAAGTCTGCTTTCAATTACACAGATGAAAACCAAGAGTTTTCACATTTTGTTCTTCCCCTGACTGCAATAAAATGTCAAGTCTGAAAATGGACTATTAAAAAAAACTCAAAACTAATTTAGAGAGAGCGCTTGTATTTTAGAACTCTGTTTTTTGGTACTATGTGATTTTGGGGGGAGATTTTATCTATGACAGCAGGCAAGAAAGCACAGATTTAGCCTTTTGTAAATTCTGCCTCCACCCATACACTTCTTACAAATTTATTGCTATAAATGCACATGTAAAAATCATAATCTTAAAATAAAACTCATTCCACAAAGTCAGTGGAACATTTTTTTTATTACAAACTCTAAGCTCACCCTGAATAGACATGTTTCCAGATGTTTAGTGAGTTAAACTGTCTGTGCCTGTAGTACCAAGACATGCCAAAGGCGCAGCTAGAGGATGAACTATTCAGACAGTGACTGGACATAATGATGTGAACAATTCATATTCTTCCGTAGAGGGTAGTTTACATTATAAGGAAAACAACAACAACAAAATGGTTTAAAAATTAAATTTTGCAACAAAATAAGGCTGCATTATAAAATTTAGAAGGTTTTTAAGACCCTTACTCTTGCAAAGAATGATGTGCGCATCCATACTCACATGCACTGGACAGTTCCACTGAAGGCAGCAGTACCTTGGTTTCTTTTTCAGAATGAGGACTTAAATTAATAGATACTGATGATTTGGTAATTCATTAGTAATGAAAAAGTAATTAAGAAACCTGATGGTAACAAGCTTAGGAGGAAGCTGTTTCAGAAATATGTTGTCCTAGTAACTTGGCAATTATATTACTAAAGCACTTAGGAGCTTGTCTTTGCCCCAAACCCCCTTATTCTAATCACACAGAGGAACGGAGGCACTCTCCCAAAGAGCCTGCACTTAAACAACATGATCTCACAAGGTAATTACTTCATTTGTCTGCAAAACACAGATGGCCATGTGAAATAATGCATTAAACAAATTATCTTTCTTACAGCAATTACAATTACCAATAACTATTTCACCTGAGTGAAATCTACACATCAAAATATAATGTCCTAAGCAAGGACTGCCATCTGGTTTTAGACATTTAAATCTAATTTTATCTAATGTACTGCATTCAGAATTCTATAGATGTAGAAATCCTCAGTGAATTAGCGAATGGATTTTTATTGGAGAATAAAAACCTGGTATACCTTTTACAGACAAATTTGGCTATATTTTGTGTTCAAAAAAAACCTGTGAAAATGTGACATCATATCTAATTACTTATCCTTTTTCTAAGAATTAGTCCAGTAATTAAGGTTAAATGTGCAGAGATTATAAGATTAAATTCTTCCATGTTTTACCATAACACAGAATGCTTAGAATTACTATGCCTGTTCACTGTGATACATCAAAGCCACATTTTTGGTGATGTACTGTTATCTGAGAGAAAGTAGGAGCGATCTGAGGATTCTGGCACTAAATATTGCTTTTCTAACCTTTATTTTGTCCCTCTTTCTTTAAAAGGAGTGGCTAACATTTCTCTATCAAAAAGCAAATATTCTGAAGGATATCTGTGAGTAGTGCTCTTCTATATGAAAATCAAAGAGCCAAAACACTACGAGAGTAACAACTTACTTCACTGGCTTTTCCCTGCCATTGTTAGGCCTATGCCAGAGACCATATGTTTCTAAATGTTTGCCTGGACTACAGCACAATCAAGCCTCAAGTCTGAATGGCCCCCTTAGGGTCACTCTAATAGAAAAAGTCACTTACCTGTTAGCTATGATAAATTCATTATCACCATATGAGAAGTAGTTTCTTTGTCATATCTTACCCCTTATATTTGCCCTGGATTACTACACTGAATTAAATCAAGGGAATGTCATTTTTTTATACAACATTGAGACAACAGGGGAAAAGTGCGTAGTATGGGAAGGGAGCCATGGCCTGGACACAGATCCACGCTTGCAAAAGCAACCACATCACACACCATAATTCATAAATGTTTCACATTTTATCTTCAAAAAGCCTGTGTCCTTTGCTTTGCTATTCCTCCTGCTCCACTGAGATTTCAAGTAACTCCTACTCCTGTTTCCCATTTTTGAGGGGATGTAATTTGGTCCCCTGCAGATCAGACCTGACACCTCCCCTGACCACCCTTTTCGGGGGACATCACCTTCGCGGTGCGCAATTTCACCCGAGCCCCACACGCACCGGGCACCTTTCGCTGCAGAGGGGCACCGTGCAACAGCGCCAACACCCCGACATGGGACATTTGTGGCGCTGTTGGGACATCGGCTTGCAAGAGTCCCGTGTCCGCCCCCGGGGGCCCGGCCGGCTGGTTCTCCGGGAGGACAGCGCTGCTCGACCTCGCAAAGGACCCACTCACCAATTCCTGCTGGCCAACTCCGTCCCGGCGGAGCTTCGCATCGACCCTCCAGAGCACAACTAAAGCGCATGGGGGGCGGCGGCCCCGGGGGGCAGCAGGAGCCGACAGCAGTGGGCAGCGGCTGCGGAACCGGTGCACGCCACGCCTTTCAGCTCACTTGAACGTGGCAGAAGCGCTTTAAAGCCTGCCCGGGAAGCCCAGGGGTACGGAAAGGTGGGGGGACGGGAGACACCAGGGGAAGCCCAGAGGTCCGACTGCCCTACGCACCCGCAGGTCACAGCTCGCTGTCCGGAGCTCTGCCGCACGCTCCACCAGAGCGGGTACCACTGGGGCAAAGAGGAGTCCAGCAGCCCACAGTCTCCTGGCCGGTACCCCCGGCCGCTAGCCCCGGGTGCAGAGCCGGGCCCACGGGCGCCGGGGAGGCGGCGGGAGAAGGGGGGAGCGAGGCGCAGCGCAGTCCGGCGGACGCCCGCGGCTCGACTCCGTGCCGCTCCCCGCACTTACCTTGGCCCCGAAGCGAAGGCACCAGCGCGAGGAGCAAGAGCAGCCGCAGCGGCCGGGCCCCGCGGAGGTTGTCCATCAGCCGCCCGCAGCTGCCCGTCAGCGGAAGCACTCACACCGAACTTGACTTGACTCTCCTGCAGCGTCCAGCGGGCTCCTTCCTTTTTGCTTGTCGCTGCTGCTGTTTCTGATGTTATCCCAGCCGCCTGAGACCGGTTAGAAAACAGTTTGCAGGAACCCCCCACTCGGTGGGCTTTACAAAGATTTAATTCACTGCCTGCCTGCTTAATTATACCGCCTGTAAGTGCTCAGCAGAACACAGCTGCCGCCACAGCTCGGCGGCAGAGCCCCGTTGCTGCTGATACCCTACCTCTCTCCCCGCCACCCCACGCACACACCCCCCGCTGTAAAAGTGACTCCCTTTAGCTCGGAAAACTTTACAGATCCTCAGCGTGAATCTAGGGCCGGCGTGACTAGTTCTGTAAAGGAGAAATGCAGCGACTTCTCTCGGTGCCAAGGAGGAGAAAGCCACAAACAAAGGCAAAACAAAAGAAGCCACCTAGCAGAGAAGGAAAGGTTTAACCTCTGGAGAGGAGATATTCAGCCCCCGTTCTTGTGCTTTCCGTGGATTTTACTCCAACACAACTTTTGTCAATAGAAAAGGATTTTATAAAGGAGGGATATTCTAGAATCTTTCAATGAAATTCATTGGGGGGGGGGAGGGGGAAATCCCTCCTTCCCCGTTCCTTAAAAAGTCAGGATAAGAATTTCAACCCAAATGCGGCAGTCAGCTCTACTCTCTCCTCCCTCCCCCCACCTTCCCCTTCTTTTTCTTTTTTCTTCTTTTTTTTTTTTTTTTTTTTTTTTTTTTTTAAACTTCCTTATCTTATTTACACAGGAACACAAACACTGATAGCGGTCAAAGGAAGAGCTGGAGTTGAAAGCACCCAGTTAGCTATGCTGTTGCAAAGATCTTTAAGATAATGAGGGGGATAATATTTGCAGGCAAATGTGCATGGAAACAAATGGAGAGTTCATCACCGTCTATACTTTGCCCTCAGTTTTACTCAAACAGTTGGAAATCAGTGTGTGTTTACTTGGTAATTGTGCCACATGGACTCTGGTTAGACTGTTCCTCTTGTAGCTACTCAGTAATGCAATTTTTGAGTATCTCTTTTCAAAATGTCCAACTGGGAAAAGTATTTAAGGCAGTAAGAGTTGAAAGTGTGCATGTTTTGTTCAGCACCAGGTTACTTGCTCTTCCCTTTTCTTACTCAAGAACGTAAATGGGGCTGGATGGGACTTTGAGCAATGTGGTTTAGTGGAAGGTGTCCCTGCTCCTGGCTGAGGGGTTGGAACTACATGATCTGTAAGGTCCTTTCTGGCCCAAATCATTTTACTATTCTATGATAAAAATAGCCATATGGCCAAGCATTCAACTATCCCAATAGCCAGTTTTCAGCAATGATCCTAAATGGTCTCCAAAGGAAAAGTATGAACAAGGGAAACACATGTGATAGATAATTCTCCCAACTGCTATCCCAACCTTCAGCTGCTTCGAGTTTGGAGCATTTCCTCAGTGGAATGTGGTTTCTGTGTACTTAGCAGCCTCCAGTGAATTCCTCTTCCACTTATTTATCCTGTCTCCCCATGAACTCTTGAAACTTCTATCATCCAAAACATGCTTTGGCAACAGGTTGCAACGATCAACCAGTGACTGTGTGAGGAGCCATTTCCTTTTGTTGCTTTTGAACCTGGCTCCACTAACCCTCTCATGGTGCCTTCCAACTCAACTGACAAAAACCGTGTAAAGTCACACGTAATAGCTTGTCCACACAAATTACCCTGATTAACACCATGTGTGGACATTCTTACTCCAGAGTGAGGTTGTTCCTTGTTCCTGTTTAGTTTGCCACCACAACCTGTTTACCAGAAATAAAGCAAATTTAAGGAACAGTTTAAGAACTATTTCTAGAAATCATCATAGCTATGGTCATCTGCAGATGTGATAGTAGGTTTTTCCTTGATTTGGGGTGGCGTTTTTTGCATAATATTAATACACTTTTCCAGTATAAATCGGCACTCTCACCTACAATCAGATTTAGTGGCCTTGAGGACATGTGATTCCAATTACTGAACCCAAGCTTTGTAGAGAGCTAAGCCATGCACTTCGAGCTCAATTCAAAGGTCCTGGAAGTCAGTAGAAAGTAAGGGTCTATGTGAGAGAACGTTTTGCATAACCACATTTTTTCTTACATCTGTTTGCAAAAGCCCTGTAATCCTTTGTGTAACTTTTAAGACAAACAAATTCTTTAATGAGGATTTTATTTTTACTTCAGAAGAATAAAAATCATTTGCAGAAGCTCAGATTAATGAGTAATGACAGCGTAACAAATTATTGCGCAAGTCATTTCCAAGGATCTTGTTGAGAGTAGATACATAGAAGTAGACTGACAAAGAATTTATAGTTACTCTAACAAATCTAACCATCTATGGTAGCAAATTCACAGTTGTCAATTGACTAGTTAGTTTCATAGGAACAGGAATTCTTGAGATGGCCTGAATAAGCCTATGTAAGGACATCAACCTCTGCCTTGTAGTCCCAGCTGTTCTGTCTTCCAGCTCCTCTGTCTTACTGCAGAGTAAAATATATCCTGATTTTTTCTCCTCCACCCATCTGTCCCAGAAGTTGAGCAAAAGAGAGGGAAAGGAAATTGCTGTGTCTTCTCTGTTTTTAGGAAGAATGTTGCAAGGAAGAAAAGAGAAATGAAATCTAACTGTAGTTAGATTTAATTTCCATTGCCATAGGGCCCAAGAAGTTTCTCTTCTTGGGCCCTATGGCAAAAAATATACTGGTTCTTGTTATGGAAATGTGCCACACTAAAGATGCATAAAAAGGCCTCTTTTCCTTCTTAATAGGAAGAACACATCTCTGAGTGCTACAGATGCATGCAAGATGATTTACTGAGAATCTTCATTCTCAAATCCCAAACTACTGACATTCCACACCAAATGGATACCAACCTGAGTCCTTTGCTTACTTACAGGCTCTAAGTAAGCAAAGGAAGGTGGGAAGACTTGAGACCCTCCTGTTTCCCTACTGTGGACAAAATTGTGCCTCCAAGTCTAGCCAAGAAGGCTGACATAGCCACCACCTTTATGCCATATGGTTTATGATGGCATCTCTAAAGTCAGGCAGGACTGGCTCAGGACTTCTTCCAGAATAATTGCAACGTCAGATGACATTTATAACCATCTTAAATTTGGACTGTTCTTTATATAAATAATATAATATTTACACCTATATAATAATACCTACTATATATACTACCTAAATAATACCTACTTATATATGTAGTACCTATATAAGTAATATTATATATATGCATATATATTCTTATGTGGATGCCAATAGCCCAAGCCACATACACCATATGGGTACCATATTGCTACCGTATGGGCAGCAGTACAGATGCTTGTATGCAAACCTGGGTATCTACTTGGGCTCTATGTTTCAAATACCTAAAGACTGTTAGAAGAGGCTTGGCTTACTGTATAGAGCTTTTCTTGTACAGACAAACCCTTCACTGCTAGATCAATCTCTGAACACTTTTTTTTCCTCTTTGCATGAATCAGTCAAATATTCCAGGCTGGGACTCATAACCCTGAGCCCTTTTCAACAGCACTGCTTCCAAGCATTTTGAGATTTTACCCATTTTAGAGTTTGTATCCATTCTATAAGTGTTGCCTACATTTTCTTTCTTGTCTGATGAACCAAAATGTATATAGCTACCTTGGATACTCGAAACACACACTGGTTTTCTATTAATATGTGTAGGGTCTGCTTCTAAGACAAGAAGGAGTTTATTGGGGTATAAAGGAATGCTTTGATGATCCATGTCATTTCCCTTGTGGCATTACTTGTAGAAATCAGGAATAACTCAATCTGACATTCATGGGGCATTTCCTGCCTCTCCTTGTAGAGATGCATCCTCCCAGTCTCTTAGATCTCCCTCTTCCCATAAATTTTCTTTGCCCTTCTAGACTCATGTTGCTGCAGGCGGAGCTAGTCTTATGTGCGAATAGGCAAGGCATTTTCCAGGACCGGAGGCCTAGGAAGGCTAGCCTCCTTTTGGATAAGCTGGAGAGCAGTCTGAGTCATGTACACATGGTTTGGAGGGGACAATGGCATATGTGTTAGACTTTGCTTGTGGCCTTCACAAACGTAAGAAACAGCAGCAAGGATCAGTCAATACTTAAGCTGCAACCACACAGAGGATGACTTAAATTTGTTAATCAGCATCTGTAGCAATGGCTATTTTCACTGTTCAAACAAACATAAAATCTCATTATAAAGGGTGGGGAAAAGCTATCAATAAAGTAAATGGCAATTCTGGCAAAACACCATTTCAATTCCTGACATCTCTGATAAATCTGAGCTCCATCCCTGTCAAACAAAAATAATATCCAAGTATGTGACCAAATGAGTTTTGGGAAACAGAAATACAAGTGAATATAAGACATTACAGGTTTGCATAAATAAAATTCCAGAGGCTATCCTATCTACCAGCTTAAAATCAGGAGCACAGATCCTTCTGCATTCCGTTATGATCACTTAAAATCTGCTTCATTCAGCTATTTCATAATTGTTTATTGAATTTGCTGTATTATTTACAAAAGTTTTTGCATAAGGTTAATAAAGAAAGAAGCCATGTTATCCATCTACAAACATTCCCAGCCTGCCAGAAAAAAAATATCTTTACCAATAGAAACTGCAGTTTAAACTGAATATAAGCAAACAGTCAGTGGAAAGAGTACGAACACTGATAAAGCTCTACAACAAATTCATATATGCTGGGTTTCCTCCTTTTCCCTCAGCCTCATAGACAGCTTCTGTTTCTTTTCCTCAGTCTTAGTTTCTTTTAAAGAGGTTCCCAAACATTATTTAATATACCACATCTTTTAGACTTTACAGCCTTGGGCTGTAATATCTTTGTCTCAGAAACCCAAGATCATCCTTGGTGGCCTGATTCTACAAACACATGTTAATAATATACACAGGGAGTGGTCCTTGTATTTACACAATGCTTACACAGTTCTGAGTGGCGGCTATGGGAGGGCACCTAATACAAATTAATTGAAAAGTTATTGTGGTGTAGCAAGCTGTTGGGAAGAAAAATATTATAAACTTACCATATTTTGTGGCACAATTCTATAGAAACTGGCTGACGTGGCATACGCAAAGTTGGTGGACACTGGCTCTTAATTGAAAGGGTGAATGGATCAGAATATCTTTGGACAGCTGCAAAAGGAAAAGTAAACAGATCAGCCCTATTAAATGAACTTAATGGGTTAAGATGTTCCATGCTGCATGTACCCTGTGGCTCCTAGGTCTCAGAACAGACATTTTCATTTTTATATACTACATCATTAGCCACAGACTACATAGATGAGGACACTGGCTCAGAGTCTTTGGAGAAAAGCTGTAGTGTACTTTCAGTTTTGCATAATAATTGAGCTTTCTGCCTGTCAGGGACTACTCTGCCATCCTTTTCTTAGCTCCTGGCTGTGCTTTGGAAGCAGAGCTAGCAACAGAATTTAGGTTCCATATAAAAAAACTCAAACCAACCACCCTGTACCACCCATTTTACTCCAGAAAACCCTTTCCTCCCACACTTATTTCTTTCAACTGTGATTTCACAACTGTTCTTTTGTCATAGAGTTTGGGACTGGATCACTGAGATATTCCTAAGAGAGTGAAGAATAGTCCCTAATGCAATGTATAAAAAAGAGGATGTGATATACAGACAGCAGTAAATTGTACCAACAGGAGGTAGAAAAAACATTCAGTCTGCTCTCAGAAATGACCCCCCAACCTAATGCAAGTTCTAATTATTTAGGAATTAATTATCTGTGAGAAATGTGGCCTGCTAAACAGCAAGTTTGAGCAGACTTTAAGAGAGGGTCTGTTTCCAGCTCTCCCTCTGGCTTATGAGATGTCTTTTGGCAAGATACTTTACCTCTCTGTGCCTCATTTTATCTACAGGAATAACCTGATTTGTAAAGTGGTTTGAGCTCCATAAAATTAAACAAGCTACATACATGAGAGTTAATTATTATAAACTAGCAACCTTGAGCCATTAACTTTTCATGAATGTGGCATGAAGTAATTTGAGGCAATTTTAGCTCAACTTCTATTTCACCCATTTAAAACCAGCATCCTATATAATCGTCTACATTAGAATAACATTAGTATTCAGAATAGGTCTCATATAAATTTCTCTATACTTAGAAATGTACCGACAGGCAAATTTTCAGCTGAATAGTAGATCTATATATTTGCTTTGATAGTTAATCCATAATTCGTACTTTACATTTGAAACTTTCCACAAACATACAGGCTAGTCATTATGAGGATCTAACTTGTGTGTATAACTATTAGCTTCATTCCCAGTCAGAAAACAGGATTCTTTCAAGATTTCACATTTTCCATTAAATAGGTGTATACTCTGTATATTCAGGAGTAATATAAATTGAGTCTTAACTCTCATAAAGCAGATAGCTAATAAAAAAAGCATTTGCAGAATCATTAACATGAATCCAAAATAAGAAGTTTCTTTATCTGTAGCTTTCACTTTTTCACTCCATTTATGCAATATACTGCATTTAATAGCTCTGCTAAAGACGAGCGAAATCTTGGCTCTATGGAAATCACTGGCAAAAGTCCCACTGACTTCAGTGGGGCCAATTCTGCGGTTAACTCTTCCCTACAAGGAAAATCCAGATTGCCTAAGAAACTGGCCTGCCTCTGTTATGACCATGATCTGGACTGCTTACAGTTGAACTGACCTTGCACAATTACTAAGGCTGTTGTTCTTGAGAACTTGCCAAAGCCTTAAGACAAAGCTAGCATCATAAATTAGCCCCAAACTTTAACCCTGAAGTAAAACAAACCTCCTCCCTTTATAAATGGAAGCACCTATGCAGACTTACATCGTCCAATGGTTTCACTGACAGTTTTGCTTTTACAGAAATTAAAAAAATTCATTCTCAGTTTTGGAAAGAAACTCATGTTTCTTAAATGAACACTGGTTAAATGTTTTACATTCAGGTCTGACATTTCACTCTAAATGCACTAAAATATACAAAAATAGGTGAAATATTAGTATATTATTTTGTATCCATCTCCTGAAGCTATCAGAATTAAGGATGATTTAAAGATATGTTTACAGCATGTAATTCATTACAGCAGACTATTCAGATTGCTTGTTCCCATTTAAAGATAAAGATGACTTTATGAATAGAAAAAAAACAAATGTAAAGGAGACACATGCACAAAGAAGTGCGTAGACACACAGACAACACTTCTGCACTTTCCGTCAAACACTAAGCAATCTACTTTAGTAATCTACTGACTTTTCTACACTCATTTAGTTATAATGGGCCTTACTCCTCCAACCTTACTCCTCCAATCTATTCCACCTAGTAGCAGCAATACCAAAAGCCAGCACTGGTTTGTTTGTTTCATTAGTATCAATCATAACTTGACCTTATATTGCATATTCTACTGCTTAGCTATACATTGCAATCATGACTGGTTTTGTTTTATTATATTTTATATGATGCACTGTGTGTAACTTAATTCTGCCCATTTCCTGACCACTACAAAAGTATTGAAAACTAGGTCTTGAACTGCCACGAGATAACAAGAAACTGCCTTCAATATGTAACAGAAAGTTCAGCAACATTGTCATAGTGCAAGAAAACTCCTAAAAATCCAACCATAGGGAGTTCTCTATGATACACTGAGAACCTTCCACATTTAAAGTGCTTTGATAAACATGCTGAATGCAGATACATGTTAGTGGTCACTGAATGTATTTCTGTGTCTCCTTGATAAGTGTCTCCAGCCATTCAGATGCATTTTTCTTTTGAACTCTGGGAAACTTTGCAATACATGTTAAACTACTGTTGTTCTATTCCTAGGTGAAAGAAATTTGATTGTTTGCTCTGAACCAGCAAAGCTAATAATAGCTTTAACTTTGCAAGTAACTGCCACTGAAGTAAATAGTAATATTTCCATTGGAGTGCTGTAAGCCTTGATCCCGTGCGATGGTATGTAGTCTGATTTCAACATAGCAGAACACTTCATCATTTTTAACAGACTTATTAACTTCAGTGGGATTACTCACACACCTCAATGCCCTTAAATTCTTTGCTGAACTGTGTTATATATAGTGTCCTAAACATAAAAGCTCACTAATGCTTTCCATTTTACAAAGCATATGTTGGGAACTGTAGTCTTTCACTACCATTTCTCAAGTGCAGTTTAAAAGCTAACCTTTGCCAGACTCAATTATGGGTCAAAGAATCTTTTTCACATACACGCTACTCATACCTCCTTCTGTTTATTCTGACAGCTCACACAACTTGAGGTCCTTTTGACCTAATTTGTTGTTACAAATGTTGGTACAATGTTGGTACAATGTTTATATTTCCTTTTTTAGAAAAGCTCGCCCTACAAGAAATGTTCATAAATTCTCTTCTATTTTGCTGTTCCATTTCTAGTAACAAAATTCATGCTGGAGCTCCTACAGTTTTCACTGCTGGTTTTCTGTTCAACTCAATATTGGGGAAGAGGACATGAACAATAACATCAGCATTGCTTTTATATGTCTAAAATTAACCTTAGTTCTTGGAAAAGTGGAACAATCTGTTTCTCCTATATACTGAGTCTATTTCTTTTGTGAAAGAGGCAATGACTGTTTTCCTTTTAAAAAGCTAGATAGCTTGTTATTGAATTTTTCTTCACAAATTACTTTCTTGAAGAATAGACACAAAAGTGTGTTTGTAGCTCAGGAAAGCATATCCCATATGCACTTTAATCAGGAGTGAGGACACATTAGTAGTGACTTTCAGTAGACTACAGGCTGTAGTCTCAGTCACTGTCACATCATCATGACTATCGTTCATTGTGTTAGCTAAAAGTAATCTATTTCAGGCACAACTATACGTGGTAGAATCACTCCTTTATTTGATTACACAGACATTAGCACTGTGATATCCCATTTGGAAAGAAAGACTCCGAGATACTGCCTTAATATAAACGGTAACTAATAATAGTAAGAATTGTATATGTACTTTCAGTAAAAAAATAGAAATAATGGTTTATGTACTTCCAGTAAAAAAAATGTTACTCCATTGATTGCTATGGCTGTCCTGGAACCATTGTATTCCACATGTACTTTCTGCTTCTGTGACAAACTGATTAATAAAGTCACTTTAAAGTTCCTTTCTTCTGCTTAGAGTAATACAAAAGGGGTTTGTTACAATCTCTTTCTTTTTAACAGACACAGTTGAGCAACACATACAGCAGCCTTCAGCAATTTTAAGTTATATGTTATGATTGCAAAGGCTGTATACCAATTGAGAAACAGAATGCACAAAGAATATTTTCTGTCTTATCTCTGACCCATGCGATAAAGTTCAAAATTTGTATTTTTTTTTTTTTTAGAATATGGGAAAATGCTCATCAGCCAGTGTGAGTTTGCCTGGCTCATATTTTACTCAGTTTGTGCTACTTTTGGCTTTGGCATTCCCATTTACCACACAGGTTGTATTTGATTTGGAGATTCCTCTATACTTCAGAGGGCTCAAATAAAAGTAAACAAACCATCTGTTTTCCATTGTACATAGGACAGTGGGCTGACATTTCCTTTGCAACATGGGACTGGAGCTGTAATTATAGCACATTTATACAATGAATTACATACATTTATATTGTAGCACATTTATACAATGAATTACATACATTTATATTGTAGCACATTTGTACAATGAATTGTTTAGGTAAATCTTAGTTATCAAAAGAACAGGAGACATACTTTCTGGGAGACACATACAAAAATTACTTAAATTACCACCCTCTCTTTTGACCCTAACACATATGAAAACCACTCATAATTATTTGTGAAACACCACATAAATATGAAGTTTGAGTATGTATTTCTTTGCTTGCTTGTGTATGTATGTATATATGTATGCATTTTTATGCTGGCGTGGGCTTTGGATCAACACATTTCCAGTTCCAGCTGAAATACATGGGAGTTTAATGTTCAATGTCTCTGAAAATGAAGAATTCTTGTTTAAAAGACCATTTGTACATTTCAGCAAGTTAGATGTTTTGCCTCAGGACTCCTGCACTCTAGCCATAATTTCAGGGAAAGACTGAACAGATACATAATCTAAACAGTCACGCATGGCATGAAGAAAAACAGAAGTCATGTCATAACCAAAAATGCAAAGCAAGTAAATATATATATGTCAAAGTTCTCAAATGTGTAAATCCTCATGGCTCCACTGATTTCAACAAAACTGTGCCAGTTTACAACAGACGAGGACTTCCAACTCTTGGAAAAATAAGGAGGTGTAGTATCCTTTGTTTTTCTGTATTTCCATATGTAGAATAGGAATTTTACTAGTGTTTCTTCAAAGATGTTCTAGTTCATATCTTTATTTAAAAAAGTAGAAAAAGAATAGCTTTTTAAAAAATCCTAACCAAAGTTTTGAAACTTAGACTTGGAAAAATACCAGTCACTGTAAAATCAGAACTTTAACACATCATGGTATAAAGCACTACACTTAACTGTAATACTTAAAAATATTCTGACACTGCTTGTAAAATCATATATAGGACCTGGATTTAAAGTTTTTTTCTGTTATTACATTTCCTGTCTCCTTTTTTTAATGTGTTCTTTTTTTTTCTTTTTTCTTGCTGAAAAACCTCTTAAAGAGTTGAAACTTCTTAAAGCCTCTGCTTCAAATGTAAGAAAATCTGGTCCCAGATGTCACTAATTGGGACCAGGTTAGCAGAGAGATTTAAGCAGAGATGCCTGAAGTTACAATTCATCATGTGGGATCTGACAACAGCCTATTTCTCTAGGCTCTTTCATTTAGTTTTCATAATAATAAGCTTTAACTACTGCTGCCTAAAACACAAAGGATACATTTAAATAGGAAAATTGCATTAATGCTGATCTTTCTAGATGCTATTTGTGTTTGCAATATACTATATACTATGTACATATCTCCTTTATATCCACTGGTTTGGCATAAGCACAGACTGAAAAGAAATCCATTGTTCAAAGCATTTTGTTTATCATATCAAGCAACCTGTTTCTTAACTTCTGACACTTAAAATTGAAAGAGTACATGTCTTTCAGGAGATCATTGAAGAACATTTTAAAATTAATTTTCTCTAATGATATTTGGTGAGGGAAGGAGGAGTAGGAAAACTTTGGTTAATTATGATGTAGATTTGGTTTTGCTGCTGGAATCAGCAGGAATTTTGGTATTAATTTCGAGGGCAGAAGGATCAAGATAACTACATTACAGTTGCACTAAACAAATCAACGGAAACAGTTACTGCCCAAAGGGTTGAAATATGCCATATTTTATTTGAAAGCTAGTCTTTAAAAAAATAAAAACTTCTAATTTCAAGTAACCTAAACAGTTTTGTACATTTACATGCAAACTTGGTCCAAAGACTAATGAAGTCAGCTAACAATTGTTAACACATTCCAACTAGTTAAGATTGCCTGATACTTAACAGCCTACTATCTGCTAATTATTTAACTGGGATACTAACACTTGTACTCAATTAAAAAATTGGATTAGTATCTATATGATTTCTTTTTCCTATGATACAGTGTGACAATGTAATTAAACATATAAATTCTGGCTCCAAATTGCAGTATTTTGTGAGCCTTATTATCCATTGTCCTGTGTTTCAGGTTTTTCTTTCATTTTCTTTGCTTTATCTCAAATGATTATACAAGCATCTGGGCAACTTGGTCCACTGAACTCTATGGCAAAATTTACCTTACTTCATAGGAAATAGGATCCAATTCAAGTTATGTGAAACATTTTACAATGTGGAGATGACTTTAGACATACTTTGTCCTTCGAATAAAATAAAAAATAGCATGCAGTTGGTATGCACACATACAATAATTAGTTGTATATTCATTATTCTAGGCTGTCATTTATTAATGTATATATTCTTTTTACTCTTAATTTGTAAGTATTAGAATTTGCACTTGAATACTGCAGTGGAGATACACTGGTTCTGAAAAGAAAGGTTTTAAATAGCAAGATCCTATTTTATTTTTCAAGACCAGTTTTCATTGCTGGATTCATAGCTCATTATAATTACTCTGATATGCAATACTAGAGAGTCTGACCTCTTTCCCTGTAGTAGTCTTTAATATACAGTGTTCTACTGTGGGAGCCAGGCAGCCACTGGACATTGAGGAAGGTGTATCCCTTTTGGAAGCATCAGCTCAGGAGAAGGGGAGATGCAACTTAAAATTGAATTTCAACAAAAAAGAAGTTTTTCACTTAAAAGCAAATTGGTGTAAATTTTTCATTTAGTGCAACTGGCAGTGCACCTGAATTCTAACACAGAATCACCTTCCTGCTGGATTAAAAAGATTCTGTATTTTTTCTGTTCATTTAATCCTTAGTTTCTTTAGTGGGTTCATACAAAGTCTCCAAACAGAAGAGCTCAGAAAGCTTATCCATGTAGGTGAAATGGAGAAAAGCAAACTGTCATCTTCTTACAATAATTGTGTTAAACAGGCAAGTAAAGGCAACAAGTAAGTTATTACCAATTTGTTTTACAGGATATTTCAAGATCTCGAAGGAAGAATTCAAACTATTCTTTCAAGCTCAGAACAGCTTTTCTTCAACATTTAGTAAGGAAATAAAACAATATCCACCCTGAACAAATGGCAGGAGTGGCAACTTTGGCTGGTAGAGGGAAGATAAGGAAGATGACAGGACTCACCATATCGGCCTTGTACTATGTAGCCATACACCTCCACACAAGACTGGGACAGAAGAAGGCACAGCATGAAGTACAGCTGTTTGAAGGGATAGTGAGACATACCCAGCACAACCAGAGTCTGATGTCTTACAACCAGTAATGCAGGCATACAAAGGGACAGGAGCAATTCACTGAAGTACTTGCTCTGCTGCACTGAAATCTGGGGCCTTATCTTCTGGCTCTGAGGCTATATCAAGTCTGTAAGGGTCTAACAGGCTCCCACTTGAAGAAGCAGCAGAAGTGGAACATGATTTTACCATGGACCTTGGAGGGATCAGAATGAAAAATGGTAGTTTGAGGCAAAAAGGTACAAATGCTATTTCTGGTTTTGTGATGCCCATAGTGTGCTCAAAGCATTACTGGTAATTATTGTTAGTTCTGAGTTGTACACTAAATTCATTACTGTAATTAAACACAAACACCAAGATTACTGTGAGAATAAAAATAAAAAGCATTTTTACAATTCTTCCAATCTTCCAGATGTACTAAGAGAACAAGAAAGAGACTGTAACAACATAAGATATTTTAAAAGCAAATATTTTTGTTCATACCTGCTGTGTCTCCTTTTGAAAAACCAGTTTGGCTTCCCTGTGAGGAACAGAAAAATTAATCTACTATACTGTTTGGAAGTATAATTTTCAGACTACATTCAGCCCACATGGGCACAGGTCTCAGATCTGTCCTACAGATCTAAAGAAAACAAGGTAATGCAACTTCTGCAGTAGACTAAAATTTTCATTGCTCCTAAACTAGCCATTTGCAACCACTTTAGAATATGAATTTCAAACAGATTTGCCTGTACTAGTCCCTCTGATATACTAAGGGCAATTTTTAACAATATGAGAAAAATACCATAGTGGAGCCTTTTTGGCAATTTGCCTGAATCCAAACACATATCAGGTATTGGCAAGATAGAAACTGTTTAGTTAGGTCAAAAGTGCTATACATTACTTTAAGAAACAAATCCCCTATGAAACAAGGAATTTAAACACCAGTGGAACTGTTAAGTACTTGAAGTGACAGCCTATGTTAAGCATCTTCCCAAATGAAGGCCCAACACACAGGAACTGATACACTTCAATATTTACTAGCCATGCAGACCAAGAAACAGGCTGTCGTCTATTACCTGATGTTTTATTGCACATTAGCCTGACATTAAGAACTGAATTGATATGCTAAGTGATATGCTAGAAGATTACGATTATTGAGGGTTAATATACACTGCAAACAACAAATAATATAAGCCAAAGCTTTAATGTAGGAATAAAAGTCCTAATTTTATCAGAAATCTTATAATAGATTGCTAGGTATACTGTATACACATATATATCCATATATATAGGGAGACATATATATACACACAAATAGATTAAATTTCTAATCAGCCAAGAGGAGTCTTTAGGTGGAATTCAGAGTCCTAGTGTGCTAACTAGTAGACTTAACTGTGAGCTAAGTAGGCATGTTAATGATGGACAGTGTGGTAGCATCTGGGTAGACAATGAATACATAGTGATTTCACTATTTATCCTTTCATTAATAGTTTTATGCTAATATAATTCTTTTCAAAACCCTAAACTTGCACAAGCCTCATGAAGTTGAACAAATAACAGGATTAATTGCTGTTAAAAGCATTAAGCTGAAGTTGATAATGTAAAATATACTCTTCTTAAATGACTGGAATTCATTAAAGAAAAGGTTATACATTGTAGCTGTGGTGGACTGAATCTTAATCTAATGCAAATGCCTTGGGAACTTCCATTCATACATAAATTCTCAGCTGAAATATATGAAAGTATTAATACAATCTTGGACAGCAATATTCTTCGAGATCTTAAACTGTTTAGTTTGAGGTTTTAAGAAATATATGCATTAAGGAACCACATAACTTTTTGTTGAGTCTTAGCTGAAAAGTTGATTCTTCAGAAAAGATATTCTAAAGGGTTACACATTCTGGAGTTTACAGGAGCCTCAGTGAATCAGCAAATGCAGAGCACAGTATTCTGCTTGAATGAATAACAGAATACATTTATGGAACAGTCATGTTCCTAGAAAATCATGATTAACATCAGCTTGATTTTGAACTCTGGTGTTCTTTGTTTTTATAGGCTTTGGAGATGAAAACTTAAAACAGAAACATGAGTTTCTTCTCACCATGTATTGAAAGTATGTATAGTAGCTTAGTAATCTTAAAGAATAAGAGAAGAGATGAATCCTTAACTAAAGTGTGAAAGTCTTAACCAGATTTAATTTTAACCAGAATCATTACCAATATTGTCTGCATGTTATTTTATGTCCCAGTTTTCAAGAACAAAAGCAATTAAATATCTGAACTAGTCTGCAATTCAGTCAGATTTGGAAGCCAGACTCCCTTCATGTGTTAGGAAAATATTAGCTCAAAATTCTTAGATACCTAAGCAGCCTAATAACAGAAAACACCACATGCCCAACAATCTCTAACTAGGTGACTTCAGTCTTTTATTGTTTTTAAGACATAAACATATTATTTGCAGTTATATTCTCAGCATAAATGCTCAGCATCAGCAGCTGAACAAAAGAAATAAGGATCATATAAGATCAGAACTGCATCTATGAATTCAAACCAGGGGTCCATTTAGTCTAGCATCTTTTCTAATAGTAGCTGTAAGTGGATACTCAGCAAAGAGCAACAGAGAAAAAACAGACTTGATTTGCCTTCAATAGTCCTTCAGTCTGCAGTTATATTCAGCTCTCGTTACTTCCTGAGCTTAATGGAATCTTTCTGTTTACTAATCTTCAGTGGTTTTCTTTTCTAAGTGCTTGTCCACTCTCCCCTAAAATATACATAAATATGAACATCTATAGTGCTTTTTGGTGAGCAGTTCTGTGGGTCTTCTATCCTTCACATAAAGAACTACCATATTATATTTTTGGAAGTTGGTGTAGCCAGCTTCATTTGGCAATCTTTAGTTTTTGTATGAGAAGAGACAGTGGACAGCTGATCCACCTCAGCTGTCCACATGAAAGCCAGGATTCTGTGGATCCGCCATCAGCCCTCTAAATCCCCCTTTTCTGAGTTAAAAATGCCTAGCATGCTAATCCATCCCTTCCATAGAAACTCCATCCTTTCATTACCTTTTTTGATTTCTCTGAACATTTTTCAGTTGCAATCTCCTTTTGAGATCAAGGGATCAGATTGTGCACCATATTTGAAAAGTTGAACTACCTTTTGAATGAAATGTATATGATGGCATAATGGTGTGGCATAATGGTGTTCTATCATTATCAATTCTGAAAATGCCTAACAGTTGACCTGTTTTTTTGGCTGTCACTGAGCAATGAATCAATGTTTTATGAAACCAGAGATCATAACCTCAGAATCTTGCTCTTGAGTGGTAACAGCTGGTTCAATTCTACATATGGCTCAACTCGATTTCACCATGTGTATCACTTCACATCTATCTATGCTGAATTTCAACTGCCATTTTATTGCCCAGTCTCTCAGTTTTAGAAGTTGTTTTTCACAGTCTTCTTCTTTCTACCCTGAATAACCTAGTATCTTCTACAAACTTTGAATCTAAATGTTCACCTCTGCTTGAGGTTATTTATGAATATGCTGAATAAAGTAGAACCTGGCACAGACCGCTGCTGAACTTTGCAAATGACCAGTCCATTGTAAACCTGACTTTTACACACATATGCTGCTTAGTCAAAATTTTAGTCAACTGTTTAGTTATGCAGGGAGCTTCATTTTAGTTGCATGGCTGATTAATTTTATTAAAAGCTTTCAGTGAGGGACTTTATTAAATGCATTACGTATTTACACAGACTATATTGCCTGGAACAATATGGTCCACAAATGTGTTGATCCTCTGAAAGATGACCCACAGGTCTGTAAGGCAGAGCTTTTCTTCATAGAAGGCATATTGAGTTTCTTATGTAGATCACACTTAGTTAGGTTTCCACTCATTTTAATCTTCACTATGAATTTATAACAGAATTCTGCATGGAACAGATGACTACACATTATAAATGCTAACAAAGTATTTCCAAAGCCAAATAGGTAATGGCTTTACAAATATGAAGGCAATGAGGCAAAGAAAGTAGGGCAGTGACTTAATGACTGTCAGATGACGCCTCCTTGCCATCCTTCCAGTGGCCCAAGGAATAAGGATGAGGTCCTGCCAGAATGACTGCTGAGGAAATGATTGTGGTCCAAAAAATCAGAAATTCCTTCTTGCTATCTGGCACTTCTGAGGAATACAAGCTGACTTATGGCTGTACTAGCTGTAAATTGGTATTGTCATGTACTAATAGTAGCTGAGCTCCTCAAGTAGCTCACCAAAGCTGTGTTTAATCCTCCTCACTTATGTTCAGGATGCCTGGTCTGGAAGGAAAGCAAATCAGTATATTGCACATTTTGCTTGTCAAATCCCAAAGCTGAGAAAGACGTGGAATGGTCATACTGCTCTTAACTTCCTTGCACAGATGTGCAGACGGATTGTTATCTTCTGAACTTCCATTCATGTTTGAGAACACATGAAGGAGACCTTGTTACTCAGTGAGCAAGGTTCACAAAACCAGAACCTGCCATTCTGTGCTTCTGAAACCTGCAGATTCAGCTCAAACAAGAAACACTAACATTTTTCAGGGCGAAGAAATGGCTCTGCTATCTTCTGTCTATACTACTGTAACCTCAGCAGAGAACATAGCCATGGTATTTCTAGTCTTTAAGCTGCTAAAATAGATTTGTTAGTATGCAAAAGCAGCAACTGATGAAGCTGTATTGATTTATATAAATGATAAACTGGATTACTTCACTTTTACTTTCACTGGAGTCATAGAATCTCAGAATTGTTTGGGTTGGAAGGGACTTTCAAAAGTTATCTAGTCCAACACCCTGCAATGAGCAGGAACATCTTCAACTAGATCAGGTTGCATGCACCCTTCTCTAAGCCAAATCACAGGTTTTACCAAAAATGTAAAGTTGGATGATTAATTCTTTTTCTGTAATTCATGAGAAGAAAAAGAACTAAACAACTAATTGTGAAAACCTAGAAACCTGGAAGGCTAAAATTGTCTGGAAAACAAACTTCTATAGTTATTATTTGAACCCTTTCTAGCCAGATGAAAGGTTTCTTAAGGTACATAGGAAAATCTTAAAAGAAAAATTCAGCATTTAACTGTGAAAATAACTGTATTAACTAAAGTTACTTTAAGTGATATCCCACAGCCAGCTTTCCACAGCCAGCTACACTACCTCTATCTTCGATATACTACATTGTCTTATAATGCTTAGAATGCACAATCTAAATAGAATGTCCAGCTGGAGACCAGTAACGAGTGGTGCCCCTCGGGGATCGGTGTTGGGACCAGTATTGCTCAACATCTCTGTCGGTGACATGGACAGTGGGATTGAGTGCACCCTCAGCAAGTTTGCCAATGACACCAAGCTGTGTGGTTTGGTTGATACGCTGGAGGGAAGGAATGCTATCCAGAGGGACCTTGACACGCTTGTGAGGTGGGCTGATGCCAACCTGATGAAGTTTAACCATGACAAGTGCAAGGTCCTCCACCTGGGTCGGAGCAATCCCAGGCACAGCTCCAGGTTGGGCAGAGCAGAGATACAGAGCAGTCCTGCAGAGAAGGACTTGGAGGTGTTGGTTGATGAGAAAATGAACATGAGCCGGCAGTGTGCGCTCACAGCCCAGAAAGCCAACCATATCCTGGGCTGCATCAAAAGGAGCGTGACCAGCAGGTCGAGGGAGGTGATCCTGCACCTCTCCTCTGCTCTCGTGAGACCTCACTTGGAGTAGTGTGTGCAGTTCTGGTGTCCTCAACATAAAAAGGACATGGAACTGTTGGAACAAGTCCAAAGGAGGGCCACGAGGATGATCAGGGGACTGGAGCACCTCCCATATGAAGACAGGCTGAGAAAGTTGGGGCTGTTCAGCCTGGAGAAGAGAAGGCTGCATGGAGATCTCATAGCAGCCCTCCAATATCTGAAGGGGGCCTATAGGGATGCTGGTTAGGGACTCTTCATGAGGGACTGTAGCGAGAGGACAAGGGGTAACGGGTTCAAACTTAAACAGGGGAAGTTTCCTGGATATGAGGAAGAAATTCTTTCCTGTAAGGGTGGTGAGGCACTGGAATGGGTTGCCCAGGGAAGTTGTGAATGCTCCATCCCTGGCAGTGTTCAAGGCCAGGTTGGAGAGAGCCTTGGGTGGCATGGTTTAGTGTGAGGTGTCCCTGCCCCTGGCAGGGGGGTTGGAACTTGATGATCTTAAGGTCCTTTCCAACCCTAACTATTCTATGATTCTATATATTTTCTTTTTCTACTGTCTGGAGGATGACTAGTGTCTGAGGCCTATCAATGAAAACTCCCTACAGTGCAAAATCAAAGATGAGTGAAAAAATATTGTCTGGATCATAATCTTCTCAATGTAGCGCATACATTTCTAACTAGTATTTATATTAAGGGTGGCTACATTTGTAAAGATATTTGTTAAGGCATTTGTGTAGGAATATAACATGAACTAGCACCTAAATATACTTAAAACTCCATTCAAGTTTTTATATTGAAAACTCCATGTCCATGAAGGACAAAATGGAAAACAGAATTCTTTTTAGAGGCCAAACAAAAGCACATGTGTGCCAAAATATTCCTTGTTTAAAACGGAGGGCAAAAAACTACAGTGAGAGCTGAACACAAAATGGAGAACAGGCTAATAGGAAGATGTCAGTGTTCACATAAATTAGTTGTCTTGTTTGTGATAATAGTTGAGCTGCTTAGCACCCTCAGTATTTTCAGCCTTTTAACTTTTATCAATAATATGTAATTTATTAACTATAAAATAAATTCAAGAGGTGTACAAGGAGCAACAGCGCTATCTAAGCAGCCATAGATTAGTGACCTGTATGGGAGCAGCAGCTTTACATTTAGAGAACAATTCATTTCAGTTTCTCCTGTTTTAATGACGACTAGTTTATTATAAATCTTTTGCAAAAATGAACTGATGCAAGATGCAAGGAGTGAAGAATGTGAGTTTCTGAAGATGTGTTGTTCATGTCTATTGGTACTAGCCAAAGTCTAGTCAGCACTGAAGTGTGGAAACCATATGGTAAGCTTCACAAACACTCTGACAGTACTGCTGCGAAAACTACTTACGACAGCAAGGAGCATGTTACAATTACAACATTCTTACCATAAACTTCGCCGGCATGGATGAAAGAGGCAGCTATAGCAACACGAGGAAAATCAGAATATTTTAGGGGCAATTGCTGGGTCTTCTGCAATAGAAGCTATGCATGAAGAACTTTTTGGCCTCCAGCGGTTATAATATTGATAGTTACAATTATACACTATTGCATAGAAAAAAAAAAAAGAACTGTGGGTTTGTTGTGGTTTGGGGTTTTTTACTTTTCAAACTTACAGCGTACTGTAGTCATTTGAGACTGCAATGAGTTGTGGCTTTGATTTGTTTTCAGGGCATCTCAAACAAAATCTATCTTTTTCACAGATACATTTTTTGTCTAAAATAGCAGCAAAACCCAACATCTATTCAACGTCTTTCAAATAATTCAAGTAGCCAGGCTGATGTCTGTTCCCCACCCAGTCTACTGCAGAGCAAGTAGACATTCAGTATCTCATAAATCTTTTATACCTAGGTTTATGAACCGTATGGTGGAAAGGAAATCCTTAGCTTTTAACACTCCTATGAACACAAAGTGTAAGCTACAACTCTGCAGCTATAGTTATGATTCTAGCCAAACTATTAGGAATCCTTAGCTGTCCCTGGTAAGGGAGGCGTATTTTCAATTAATGTTTGAAATTCAATTGACCTGCTGCTTCGGTCCATCATATAATGAGAGATTCAAGAATTTTCCAAAAGACAAGAATCTTCCTAAGAAGAAACTTTGTAAAAGTGAAGAATCCCATTAAAAATCCCTCCTTTCTCTACCCAGACACTGTAACTGCGTAGAAATACTACACCTCAGTGTTAGATAAAGACTATTCTATACAGCACAGAAAAAGAATACATAAATGGTAATGACTTGCCTTACCAATGAATGGCAAATACTTTCTACTGAGAACTGCTGCTTCCCCGGGTACACTTGGGTTGCGTTACATCTTAGGGAGCTAACGTGAGGTCACAATGAATTAGACTGGCCTATTCAGCACACTGGCAAACTTGCGAAACCATTTTTACCTCAGTATGTTAAAATTTCCTGCCTGCAGCTGATTCTTGCTCTGTGTTACTCCAACTGTGTTATTGCAATTTCCTTTTACATTTAACTCTCCCGAATGATTTCTAGCTGAGCTGGTATAGTCTTTGTAAATAAGTCTTCTAGAGCAAACATCAAAAGCTAAAACAAAAAAGAAATGGAGGCAGAAAGGAGGTTAGATTGTCTAAAGTACTTTTTAGAAACTAAATTAAATTGCTCTTTTGTTTTCCTAGTGTGCTCATACTTCTGTCTCTTGTACTTTACTTTAATAGCTTGGGCCACATTCAATAGACATATAAATCTGCAATTTTATTAACTTCCATTAAGGCTTGTGACAACAGGTACTTGGATAAAGAATGACCTTATCTGATCCTAGGTCACTACTTAAGTAGATGCTGGAGAATTATTACATGGGAGGTAACAGATAACAAAAAAAAGTACAGATTCCTCAACCCTGGGCAAAGCTAAATCAGCATTTAGTCATTCTTAGACTCTGAATTTGAAACACAAATACATACGAAGCAAGCATCATTAGTTATTTTGGACATAATTTTATGGAAAGTATAAGTGACAAATTAGTAACTGGCATAGCAAACTGCAAAATGATCATACATGAGACTCACACACACACAGGCTCTCAGAAACGGAAAATATAATCCATAGAGCGCTTTATTTCAGTTTTATGTGAGGAAGAATGCATTACAGATTTTCTATCCTGCTGTAGGGAAGTTTATTAATCCCTAATCACTGGGAGAGAGTCTGTGACTGGAATGTGACACTGGCAAACGTACATTTCTATAGGTAATAGGCCTGCTGTAACAACTAAAAATAAGCAACTAGGTGTTGGATTATGTCATTAAGTAAGAAAATAATACGTCATTTGAAAAGATGGAAGAAAGATGGAATTACCTTTTTTCATTCCCCCCCCCCCCCTCCAATTTTAAATGGCAAGTGGTATGGCATCTACACAACTCCAGGACTGTCTCAAATTGAGAAGGAGGGAATCCACTGAGTCACAGATTTGCTCTTCATACCCAAAATAACCTGGAATGTTTTACCTCAACTAGGAGAGAGCAACGCCTCATAGAAGCAGAGGACAAAGAACCACTCTTTCTGTCTCCCGAAAAATGATACTTTTCCTTCTCTGTCTTACAGGGTTTCTTCAGTTGCAGTCTGTTGGTACTATTTATGCAGCTTGGAGTGCTTTTTCCTATTCAAATCATAGAAGAATATTGGTTCTGATTCCCTGCAACTACTGAGATCATATAATTTCTGAGTCTTTGGAAAACCTTCACATCATGTGTGCATATGGGTGGATCCATTATGAAGATAGAATTATTAACTCTGTCCACAAGAAAACTACTGAATAAATTTTGAAAATATGACTAAGTTTTGGAACCGTGAACTCCTCCCAGAAAGGATAAAAACTGTCATGTTTGCATAGAAGAATTTTACTCCATTGAAGTTTTTGCCACTCTGGGCAAGCTGTTCCAGTACTCTGTCATCCTCACAGGAATGTCCTCCACCCCAAGTACAAAAGGACAGCCCTGTGCAAAAATGGCACTAAACATTGGTTTATAATGAAATATATATGTTTAAGAATAGAAAAACTAAACCTGAAAATTCATGTTTGCAGTCAGGTTAATCATCACGAGAATACTCTGCTCTCCCTCTCTACTTCATCTCTTTGTATATTCATGTCTACTATTATGAATACTATGCTCAAAAAGCTTCAGTACATGTTTATTCTCTCTGAAGTAGATACAAAGATAACTCTATTCATACTCAATACCATCATAGCCTTTGATAAAATTATAAGCACTCATCAGAAAACAGGAGACACTGAAAGCACAGAGGTCCCACTAGTGACTTTAATGATTTTGGATGTGGATATTAATCCCTTTGAACCAAAACTCACAGTGTTTCTTCAATGTACATCTCCTTCAAGATTCAAGGAAAGACAGATATCAGTTTCATCAAATCAGTAAACTTGAATTTTGACATAGCATAACAACTATTATATGTATTATACACATATTTTCTCTATACATGCAAAAAAATACAGCTAAAAGTTAGAAACACAACCATATTTTCCATGGAAAGTAAGAATAAAAAACCTGTATAGTGTCTAATTTGAGTACAATTTACACAGAGCCTGAGGCTTCAGCATTCAAATCTTCTCTTTCTCTTGCATATAGTCTTAATTCAGATCACAGTATGACAGTGTTATTTAGTCAGATGATCAGAATTTGATTATGCTGTGCATTTAGGACCTCACATTTTAGCATATTAAAACTATTAAAATGGCTCCGTTCTAAAGATAAACAACAGTTTCTAGACACAACAGTTTTTGTTTGCCTAAATGCTTTTTACTGAATCTGAGCAGCATTTGAAAACCATACATTTGCTTAATGCTACTTGCCAAGAATGAGAACAGCATTTGGGCTACAAGCTTAGTGACATCATTGCTGAAGAATTAAATGTTTTTCCCATCTACTTAAAAAACCTTGGATGCTATATAAAGTTTAAAAAAGGTAATCTCTATTGTCTGTTCTTTCTAGTAATTTACATTTCCTAGTGCATACACCTCTTCTATTTTTAGAGATCAAACAGATCATGCAGAAGATAGGGCCCATAATTCTTTTCTCCTCTGTACACCACAGAAAAAGGAAAAACAAAACTAGCACTGAAAATTTGCTAGTTACAAGAAAATATAAGAACGTGAACTGCCAATTGGATCAGACTAGTTGTCCATCTATCATAATATCCTGCTTCTGACAGTAACTTAATACTATTTGTTTTAGTGGAAAATAAAGGAAAGACATAATAGACACCTTCCAAAGAGCCTGTCCGTAGTTGTATCACCTGTCTACAATTGAACTGTTGGCTCCTGAGCCAGGTAAAGCACTTAAGTGAATACCATCTTTAAGCATAAATAGCTCCATCACCTTGAATGAAAGCATGCATATGCTTAACATGTTTGAGTAATTTATCAGATTCTGGTCTTAATAATTGGCTTAAGCCTTGAAACATGACTGCTTGCATAATAATTTTCACACCATGCCTAAAGTTGTTCAATAGATTCTCATTAATCATGTAAAGAAACTATTTTAGATTTTATTAAACCATCTCAAAGACTCTATCTCCTTACATTATGTGTTGCTTTCAAACATTTCCTTCTATATTTTTAAGTGTATTGCCTTCCATTTTCATTGTATTCTGTTATCAGAGAATAAATAAGATGGCTCATTCACTTTGTCTATACTATTTGTAGAAAGCTTGAGTCACTGGAGACACCAAAGCTAACCCAAACCAGGCCTAATTTAGATTGCAATTCTGTATGAATGCAATTGTTCTACTTTCAAGGTTGGCTGCATTTCAGAAGCAGTTGGTGTTACCACATGGCACATAAGGCAGTTATCACATGGCACATAAGTCTCTGCAAACCTGAAGATACTCGCAAGAACTACAGAACTAGTAAGTCAAAATGATATGAGACCTGCAATAGCTTAATTAGTGTGTGTATCACCTGAGATACCCAGGCCTACTAGTTGCCCATTACAACCTGAATTCCATTGTACCTATCAAGTTATCTTACGTATTTTTATATCTTTTGATGGCGACACAAAATCTTTAGTGCATTTATCTTGTTCTAGTCAGTTTTCTGCTTTAGTTCTTTATAGTTTGATGCAATTATTTAATCTTATCATTTCACAGTAGTGCTGTGAAATAGTATTTTCAAATTTCAAGTGAGCACAGAAAGTAGATCTAATCTAAGTGTTTATTTACATTATTTGCAATAGAATTATTCTCCTTTTGCAGAATGGAAATTAAAGTAGAGAAAGCTTGAAGAATGCTTTTGTGGTCAGACATGAAATGTGTGGCAGACCAAGGATATGCAATCATGGTCTCCACTGTTCTAAACTATTCCACAAATTATTTTTCTCATTAGATTAAAACTTTTTTTTTTTTCCCCTCTCTCATCTCAAAAATGTCCCTCTCTGAATTTTTTTGATAGAGGACAATCAGAGCCAAGCATAAGGTATTGAATCGAATGTTGCTCAGTTACACAATTTCTTAATCTGATTTTTGGGGCAGTGTCAACTGCTATAATCTTTCCCCCATTCATCTATACTTCTCTCAGCTCTGTTTCTTCAGCAGCTGCAATTTCTACTTGGTAGTTGTCATTGTCTTTCACTAGGTTTAACATATTATCATGCTGCTTACTGACTTTATCAGGCATGCGGTCTATGTAGTTACTATTATACAAATGTGCTCCCTGATGCATCTTATTTTTTCAGAGACCTGGGCTAGAGAAGGTATGGTATTTATGCTATCACTGTTACAGGAAAATAGCTTTAAGCTGAAGAAGGTAGATTAAGATCAGACATCAGGAAGAAATTCTTCACTATGAGGGTGGTGAGGCACTGGCACAGGTTGCCCAGAGAAGCTGTGTCTGCCCCATCCCTGGCAGCGTTCAAGGCCAGGTTGGACATGGCTTGGAGCACCCTGGTCTAGTGGAAGGTGTCCTGCCCACAGTAGAGGGATTGGAACTAGATGATCGTGAAGGTCCCTTCCAACCCAAACCATCTTATGATTCTATGACTTGCTTGTTTCCTACGGAAATAAGACTTGTGCAGTCACAGAGCCCACATCATCTATCTTACATTCCTGCTTTCTCTTTCCAGTAACACATTGAATCTCTTGCCAGTTTCAACCAAAATAAAAAGAGGTAAAGTTTTCAAATATTAATTCCTTCAAATTTCACAAGTTGAGCTTGGTGAAGAAGAAAGAACAAAGCTAATTGTCCCATTTAGAGAAAGGATGCAGCAAAAATTCAACACTGCCGTTCAGTGTAGCTTTGCAACTAGTCAGTCAGCCAGCACACTTGTAGGTCTGAGCAAACCACGCTGCTCGTGGTTATGTGGCATAGAAGGAGAAGTAGTTTTATCGCAAAATTGCATCATCATAGAATAAGTATAAACCCCATTATTTAATTTATCAGTGAAGTCTTTTCTATTGTTGTACCATTCTATCAGAGTACAGGAAGTCTCATATGCTGGAGACCTATTGTATGAACTGATGTTTAAATGGAGATGTGAGCATTACCCAAATACTTCCTCTTGATATTTACCTTCAAGAAAATATCAACAATCCAGTATTTAATTCTAGAATAGCTAGTTATAAACTATGAAGTTTTCCACTAAACTGAGACATATGAATTAATACGCAGAATGCAACTAAACAAACATTTAAATTCATAGTAAGGCAGGTCAATAAACCCTGGGACAATGATTGTTATATAAGCATCCTTAACAGTCAATTTTACTAAAAAATAATCTAGAATAACTAGAGAGAACTTATTTGTGTGCTGGTCAAACTAGGTATGTTTTTATTGTTCATTAGCTTTTTCTAATAAGCTATTCTCTTGTACTGAAATGTAACAATAAAACAGTCTTATAGCACTGAAGGATGAAGTTGAGGTCTTTCTTTTTTCCTAAGCCTTCAGTATGCTGAGCTACAGATTATAACTTCAGACTTCAGAGCATAAGAGTTTTATCTAACAGAAATTCAAAATGTATTTTCTTTAGCACAAATCACATTTCCAGATGAGAAAAATATGTACTATTCCTTTAAAATCTTTTCATCCTTACTTATTCTGCTCCACTCTGATGCATTTCTTCATAAACTGAATTACTGTACAGTTCTGTAGCTTATTTATAGACAAGTTAAATTTAAAACTGATGTATTAAAGGCTTAATATGACAAGGGCTTTTGTCTTCAGTGAGGATGCAAAATCCTTTGCTTCCTCAAGGTATACAATTTGAAACTTGAATTTTATCAGCAATGGAGGAAAGAAAACTCAGGTCAGGAGAACAGTGCTATGAGATCCTCTCTTCTTCTGTACTATTCACTTTTTGTGCTTCATTTATTCTAATGAGGAATGTAATTTGAAATACAGGTCCATTTCCTAGCCTGTGATTTTTCCATCTCTACACAACCTAGGTATTGAACACAATCATGCAGAAAGAAACTTGTAGATTGCTGTTCAATGTCCCAAAAAAGTATCCAGATTGTAAGAGTATTAGGTCTTTCCAGTGTGCTTCTGTGTTAGCTGTGTTAAGCTTGTGCAGAACATGTAATTTCTTGTCAAACTGCAAGGTATAAACCACTAAATCAGAAATGAGCAAGGAAAAGAGTAACAGAGGTGTGCAGCAAACCATGAGATCTTTGCAGAATACTAGTGAATTAATGCACCCTGTAAACTACAAAATAAAAGGGACACGCTTACTTCAGAGTGAAAGAGAAGTTACAGATACTGTGACCTTTCAATGCCTTGACTTTGGTACATGCTGCTTCTCATGTTTTGGGAGAGTGGTCACATAACTGCACATTACTTTATTAACTGCTGTACATATGAAAATGTACTGTACATTTTCACTCTCAGATCGTGGCTGAAGCCAACAGTGTCCATAATCACAACCAGAACCCCAGTGATCTCTGGTCTATTTTGTTCATAAATTATATCTGAAGAGGCTAAAAATTATATCTCGTAAGTCATACCTGAAGAGGTTCAAACTTAGAAGTATCAATTTTTATTTTCATAACTTACTCCAACTTTCACACAACCATGTTTTGCTGTTTCTGATTTTTCATCATTTATTATTTACTTATTTTTCTATTTTTTTTTTCCATTCTGTTTCTTGGTTAGATATCTGAATATATAGATGACTTAGTTAACTAGCGCAGAATCTGTTTTCCCTTGTCTATTACAAACCTTGCCACACTAATCCTTGTCTCAGCGAAATTCTAGCCCATCATTTTACAGAAAACTACAGTTATATTCTACATATGATGCTAACAATGGCTTACCATCCTAGTACTGAGTGGCAAGTAGGAATGAAAAAAACCTGCTGTTTTGTTAACTCCACATGGTGTGCTAATATTTTTCAGGAAGCACAAGACATTTATCAATAATTTTCACATCCACACACAATTTTGCTAAAAACGTGCAGTAAGCAAACACTTTTTAAATGAGAACATAGTGTTCTTCAGCTTTTAAAACTGAAATATACATTATATGACAAGCTTTTTCCTATTAACAATCATAGAATCATAGAATAGTTAGGGTTGGAAAGGACCTTAAGACCATCTAGTTCCAAACCCCCTGCCAGGGGCAGGGACACCTCACACTAAACCATGCCACCCAAGGCTCTCTCCAACCTGGCCTTGAACACTGCCAGGGATGGAGCATTCACAACTTCCCTGGGCAACCCATTCCAGTGCCTCACCACCCTTACAGGAAAGAATTTCTTCTTCATATCCAGTCGAAACTTCCCCTGTTTAAGTCTAAACCCATTACCCCTGGTTCTCTCACTACACTCCCTACTGAAGAGTCCCTCCCCAGCACCCCTATAGGCCCCCTTCAGATACTGGAAGGCTGCTATGAGATCTCCACGCAGCCTTCTCTTCTCCAGGCTGAACAGCCCCAACTTTCTCAGCCTATCTTCATACAGGAGGTGCTCCAGTTCCCTGATCATCCTCGTGGCCCTCCTCTGGACTTGTTCCAACAGTTCCATATCCTTTTTATGTTGAGGACACCAGAACTGCACACAATACTCCAAGTGAGGTCTCACAAGAGCAGAGTAGAGGGGCAGGATCACCTCCTTTGACCTGCTGGTCATGCTCCTTTTGATGCAGCCCAGGATACGGTTGGCTTTCTGGGCTGCAAGTGCACACTGCCGGCTCATGCTAAGTTTTTCATTGACCAACACCCCCAAGTCCTTCTCTGCAGGGCTGCTCTGAATCTCTCCTCTGCCCAACCTGTAGCTGTGCCTGGGATTACTCCGACCCAGGTGGAGGACCTTACACTTGTCATGGTTAAACTTCATCAGGTTGGCATCAGCCCACCTCACAAGCGTGTCAAGGTCTCTCTGGGTGGCATCCCTTCCCTCCAGCGTATCAACTGTACCACACAGCTTGGTGTCATCGGCAAACTTGCTGAGGGTGCACTCAATCCCACTGTCCATGTCACCGACAAAGATGTTGACAAGACGGGTCCCAACACCAATTCCTGAGGGACACCACTCGTTACTGGTCTCCAGCTGGACATTGAGCCACTGAGCACAACTCTTTGCGTGCGGCCATCCAGCCAGTTCTTTATCCACGGAGTGGTCCACCTATCAAATTGATGTCTCTCCAACTTAGAGACAAGGATGTCATGTGAGACAGTGTCAAACGCTTTGCACAAGTCCAGGTAGATGACATCAACTGCTCTACCCATCCATCAGTTGTGTAGCCTCATCATAGACGGTCACCAGATTGGTCAGGCAGGATTTCCCCTTAGTGAAGCCATGCTGGCTGTCACCAAGCACCTTGTTGTCTTTCATGTGCCGTAGCATGCCTCCCAGGAGAATCCGCTCCAAGATTTTGCCAGGCACAGAGGTGAGACTGACTGGTCTGTAGTTCCCCCTCTCATCCATTTTCCTCTTCTTGAAAAAGGGGGATATATTTCCCTTTTTCCAGTCGTCGGGAACTTCACCTGACTGCCATGATTTTTCAAATATGATGGACAGTGTCTCAGCAACTTCATTTGCCAGCTCCTTTAGGACCCGCGGATGGATTTCATCAGGTCCATGGACTTGTATACATTCAGGTTCCTAAGATGGTCTCGAATGTTAATTTAGTGGCTTTTTGAAAGCTGTAGAGATTTTGCATTTACTTTTCAAATCTGTTAAAAGAGCTTCTTGCATTTTTACGGTACTGCCATTTGCTGGTTGTTTAGGTCTGTTGCCTGTTCTTTCTAGATCTGAGAATGTAACACAGGTCTGGAAAGCAGAGCATTTACAACCTTTTTCTTCTGTTTGTGTGTTTAACTCTTCACATTTTCTTTCATCATTTGATATGGATAATCTAACACGAGGTTCTTGTAATGTCATCTCCTTTTTGTTTATATAAAATATACCTACTGAAGGCCTTATGTAGAGCTTATTGAGGAGAGGGGTAGAACAAAGCAAAAAACAACAGGAAAAGATACTGGATGGAATTTTGGTTCCACTCAGAGGTTAGGTTTTCACATATTATATAACTTTTAAACATACATAGATATGCACCGCCAGAGATCACTTATTTGAGCCATACATGATTAATGCTCTCAGGTTTGTAAGAAATGTTATACATTACTAAGGTCTCAAAAATAGAAAAGCTAAGAGCCTTTAGACCATGCCTTAATGCAGTCCATAGGTGAAATAAGCTATTTTCCAGCTCTACAGCAGCTGTATAACACTTGGCTACCCTTGGCAGAATCTCATTCTTCAGTCATTTAAGCTTTCAATGAAAAACATTTTCTTTGTAGAAATAAAGCTTATGATCTCTGTTGGAATGAACTGTGTTGCTGGCCATCCTGCCAGAAGCATAGGGGTTTTTTGGGGTTTTTCTTTAAGTCAGCAGGAGCTAAACAGACGGCTTTGAAAATTTCACTTCCATTTATCTGTATGTGTATGCATCAACGTTTACACATTACAAACTCATATATACAGTAGTAGGCTAAAATCCTTGATCCACTGCAATTTCAGTTCTCCTGAGTCTAGACTTAGTACTCGCATCTCTCAGCTGGATGCAGGTAACTACAGATATAGGAAGACCTGAATCTCCCAAGAACTCACAATTCAAACTGTTCATTGCTTGACTTGACTGTTTTCCCAGCAGGAGCATGAACCTGGGAAATGACAGTAGATCCTTCTGCATGTGGTAAGACAGCCAGCACTTTCCAGCTAGATGGTTTGCTGGAAACTGCTGAGTAGAGTAGCAAATGGGTAAAATAATCAAAATCCAATTATTATGTATCTGCACAGTTTCTTTTACCTGAGTTTTCTCATATACTACAGTATTAAACTATTCACAAGTTCTACTGTTTTCACATCGACCTTTTCATTAATGTCCTCACTCATCCTGACTCCAAGGCAGTGTCATTGCTTTCAAGTATTTGAACTGATTTTCATGACATTTATTTTAATATCACTTAATTGCCAGTTACAGGCACTAAAATAGTAACTAATATTTTAATATTACCGAAGAAATGTTTTGCTTTAAAAAAAAATTGTAGTATCTTTATGTAGCTGGCCATTTCCTTCTGTCAATTTTTCCTGTATATGCAGTATTTCCCAATCCTTGTTCTTTCCTAGCATTTTCAGTCAAGGAAGTGATATGAATTAACTCTTCAATTATACTGATGGAAAAAGGTCACACAAAATTTGATAAAGCTCAAAGCAATTTTTACTTTTTATAATGTTGTGTCATAGATAGCTAGTACTTACAGTACTCTTTCATTTTTAACATATTTCAAACAGCATCACTGTAACAGCAAATACTCTTAAGAAAGCCAGAGCACGTACTGGAGACCTGTTTTCTTTCAAGTTTCTGTGATGATGATGTATCTGGATCCTCAGTATTTCCACTCTCTTGGATTATTGCAAAATGGCATAATTAGATTAGATCACATATTATTACAAAAGAATTACTTACCCTTATCCATCTTTTCTACGGACAGAAAGAAGGGGGCTATTAGGTTTTGGAGCTTAGCATGAGTATTTTTTGCTGCGTTCACTGCAATTGTGCAACTTTTACTATGAAGACTAGTGGCTGCTACTTATTTTCCGTGGTTTCTTTTACAGGCAACATTTTTGTGGTTTCTTCTGTGAAGAATTAGGATTGCTAATAAGAAGCCACAGGAATTGGATTTCTCAGGGTGAGAGTTCACTATAATTTTGTTAAGCAGCACTGCATTTCTGAGTTAAAAGCATCAATAGCAAAAAAAATTCTAACAGTAATTCTTCCTTTCCTGACTGGCAAATACTCTTGCCATACTCATACATTAGTGAAGTAACTAGCACATATTTCTCTAGACCTGGGACAAACATATATTAAAACGGTACTCATTTTTCCTAACTAGTCTCCTGCACATATTTTGATCAATTCTCCTGGCTGACAGGTAATCAAGAAGAACTATGGTTTTAAACTGCAGCAAAAAGTATCTTTCTGAAGTCAACTGCGTAGAACACAGATAGTACATAGTACATCAGTAAGGTGTCTGGCTATGCAATGAAGTCCCATGTAATAACTATAGTAATAAAAAAAGTACTGAAAAATTATTCAAAGATTCATGTAATAGGCACAGCTATAGATCTGTAGCAACAAAAATTTACAGAAGAGTAGCAATAATCTATTTAATAAACTAAAAACTAATAAGCTAAAACAACATTTAAATTCATATTTAGATAAAACTTTGCTTCTAAAAAGCAGTATCTATCCTGATTAAACAATCACCTGAAGTACTCCTCATAATACATCAACGGCCTTTCATTGAGTAGAATGTCTACTAGATACTCAATTTTTCCTGCTTCCATGTCCTGTTATCCGAAAAGCATTTCACTCCATTAATAACTACAATACTGTATGACAGAAACCACAAATACAATTTACTTGAACAGACTGAACAGTAGATTTTTCCCTAATTTATACAGATTATTTCCTTGCTTCAAGAATGCGAAGTACAGTTTTGTTGTATTACAGGGCTGGGAATGAACATTCCTGCACTAAATGCTTTTCGTTTATTAGCATTACTGAAGTAACATGAGATAAGAAGAAAATACTAGTAACATTTCACTAATAGCTGTAAATAAAATTTATTTTGTCCTTGCAGCAGGAAAATTAGGAAAACTCAGTAACATGTAACTTATTCTTTCAGAAACTGATTTTTTTCCCAATTTGGAAACTATTGTTTTCCAGTTTTAAAATCTATGTGTCCCTTTGTCTATGAAAAATTTGCCATGTTGACTTGTAGATTTTATTTGTGATAATGTAACAGTTACCACACACAAAAAAAAAAAACCCTCAGTAATGGAAGCCAACAAACATTTTCAAACAGCACCTACTATCGGTTAATGCTTCTCTAATACATCTTGTCTACTTATTTCAGTATTCATCAATAAAAGTTAAGAGTGTGACATTTCAAAAGCTGAAAATACCAGTCCACATCTTTGTTGTTACAGAACCATATAGGTTTGAGAAGTTTCTGTGCTCCCTTGTTATTACCTACTATGTTGAGATACTTCTACTGAAAATATGAATTGTTTCCATGCAAAATAAAACAAGTTGGCATAAAACATCAACAACAATCAGACCTTTTTCACTTTACGCATGTTTTCTACAACTTGACTGTGCTTTTTTATTAACATTCAAAATAAATTTCAGGTTTTGCATTCTGAAACAAGTAGAATGTAGCATGGTTGTTCTTGCCAATATGACTGATTATGCTAAAAGTTTTCCAGGGAATTTAGTGATGCCTGATTCTACCCAATTATTGAATTGGCAGTCTCCTTACTTGAATTTCTCCCTAAGGCCTATTCGTAGTTCAACTGAGAAATCTATCATTTTTGTAACTTCACAGAAAAAGTTTTTATGCTAGCAAGTAGGCAAATATAGAAAAGCTTTAATCATACAGTCAGTCCTTCCTTAAGGAACAAAAATGTCATCTGACTAGGTCCAGCAGTATGTTAAACTGTACAGCTGTAAACACATACTTGTACAAAGGTGGACAAACGAAGACAACTTCATGAATTTTTCAACACTTTATTAGTTTTTCTGTCAGGTAACTATACCTTTAGTTAAAAAAAATTTAAAAAATTAAAAAACAATTAGAGCCTGAAATATTCAACGCAGATACAAACCAACTTGTAGTTGAACTGAGATTACCAATTCAATACAGTATTTGTTAATCCTACAAAAACATCCAGCCATGTGTGAATCCCAGCCTGACAAGTAAATGGCTCTCCAAATGCTAATACATGAGAATCTCTTGAATACGATCCCTTCTTTGTAGTCTGGCTCATCATTAACAATGCAAGTGTGATCCTCTCTCAGCTTTACCTTCCAGCTTTTCTGAATAGCACATTCTTCAGTTCCTGTTTTCCAGCAATGCTGCTTTTCTACCTATTTCTATCTATACTGCAATTAGTTCCAGTTGTATTAATATAGTAAAATTGGGACATATCTTTTTGCTATAGATTATCCTGTCCCAAGACACTTTTTTATACCTTTGCATGTTTTCCTTGATTTTCTTCCTCCTCTCCATTTAGAGCAATTAACAGTGGTCTTTTCCAAACTCCCATTGTTATCACCTGGTTCAAAATGGTAATTAGTCCTATCAGGCTGATCCCACAGGGCCACTATTTCAGCTGAGCAAGCAGACCTCTTTTGAAAGAGCCCCCTTTCACAGAAAGTAAACAGACCTGTTTGAACAGTCCCCTTTCGAGGAATGCTTCCTTCAAACATCTCAAAATCCTCCTAATAATCTTGAGAACCATACAGTCTTCATTATTTTCACAAAGATGAGAATAACTCATTAGAGTTTACCTCAGCCTGTTTTTTTAAACATCTTTTCTACTTAGCTTGGTGTAGCCATTTTCAGCCTGTTTCACCAGAATTCAGTTACCACTTATCCTGATGCAAAGGAAAGCCAGCAGACCATGCCAATGTCAACAGGATGTTTTTACCCCAAGTTTACATTCCAGATTCTGGAAAGCTACACAGACTTACTTTAAGATTTACTCTCATATATGGCCTCTCTAATTTTATTAGGGGTTGAAAGTCCTAGAGGTTCTGGATGTTTAGCTGAATCTCTCATCTCTCATTCTTTTTTTCTGTTTTAGACCACTAAGTCTTCTAATCTTTTTTCCAGTCCCCTGTATGTCATCGCTTTACTTTCTGAATTTCATTTTCTGGTTATCTCCATCATTCATTTCTCTTGTGCCGTTATTTTCTTACATTGCTCCTCCATATTTTCTTCCCATGTGCTTCATTTGCTCATTTTTCAAATACCATTCACTGCCTCTTCCATTGCTAAATAAATTCTGTAACCATGAAGTTAGGAAGGAAACTCTTTCCCTGAATTATTGTGCACAAGCTGAGATTTTTCTCCTTGATTCTGTTCGGTGCATGCCTGATTCCTTTCCTGCCCAGCCCCTTCCATCACATCTGTAAGCTCTTTCTACACTCTCCCTTGGAGGCACACTGCCTTTAAATTTTCTCTGTTATTTCTCATGAGTGGCAGTCTACACAGCAATACTTTCCCTCATTCTCTTCCCTACTATTACCCACATTCCATTTCTGTTCATGCCCCTGCTATAACCGCCAGGGTAATTGTCAAAATCTTCTCTTCTTACTCCTAATATTCAGGAAATAAAAGCAGTATTTCTGACCAACTTCTCCATTTCTTTCTCTTTGCTTACTTTTGTGTCTGGCTGGGGTTTTTTTACTTAAAAAAAAAACAAATCCAAAACCCAAAACAAATGAACCTACCAACCAAAAAACAAAAAAACCACCAAAACCTAAAAAGAAAATCAAAACAAAAAGCCCCCAAGCAAACAACCCCAAAACTTTCTGCCCAGGTCATCTTTCTTCCCTCCCACAGAATCTGCTAAGTTTGCACCACTTGTGATACATGTCAAGCAGCATCCCCCTCTGCCCAAGTGCATAAAGTAGCATCATATTTTAAACTGGGATTTCTTTACAGAAATGGATTTCTAAAGGCATGGATAATGTAAACCTCACAGTTAAGCCTGAGACACAACAGTCAAACAACCTACTACTGAAGCTACTAACACTTTTTTAGAAAAACAATGAAGTTTAAAAATTATGACAGTGTTTTCCTCTTCTTAGAACACATGTGGCCTAGCAGACTTTCCTTTAGTTTGAGTGCACTGTTTGCACAGGGTAGGAAACAGTTAAAAATAATAAACCATGGGATTGCTCAATTAACAATTTTAATATGTCTACATACTTCTCCATATTGCAGGTTGATTTATCCAGAATGTCATCGGCTAGTTGTATTAAACTGTGCAAAATACTCGTCTGTTGGATAATTTGAATATTCTTCTTCTTTAAGGTAAATGTTCCTGGCAATAAATAAAAAAAAATGCAGTTAGTAAATTTTTTCTCATTATGATATATAGAGGTAACCCGAGAAACCTGAAGATGTTATGCATAAACACTCATAAATGTTCATAAAATTCAGAATTAATACTGGAATTCAATAAACTAGGTCTTTCCCTCCAAAATGCATGCCCCATCTCAATATAGGGAACTTCTTCTTTCAATCCTAAAATAACCTTTGAAAAATCTCACGGTGAAAAAATAAATTAACACAATTATGAATTTTGCTTTCATAAGAAGCAAGCATTGGGTACTGGAAATTCTTTTGTAAAATCAATGTATGCATGCATGATGGGAAAAAAAAAAACAAACAAAAAAAATCAAAAACACAGAACACTGAATCACCTAGGTTTTTTCTCCTTCACGTATTATCTTCCTCTGTTCCCATTACAGCAGACACAAGACCTGTCCCCCAAGATATGTGCAGTTCTTAGCTAAAGAATCACTCAGTTTTGTCATACACAAATGGAAAAGCTCCATTTGTGATCCCAGCTATCAAAAACTGGCAGTTCTACTGATGTCCATCCTTTTTTGTTTCAGGAAACTAAGGCAAATTTAAGAAATACATACTGTTTTACACCTGATAAATATAATTTCTTACATAGTTAATTGTATTTATTCTCTATTTTGCTATCTACATAAACCATCTGTTGTCAGTGGAACACTTTTAAGAATTCCAGCTATTAATTTATACATGTAAGTCAGTAAAAATCATAAACTACTCTTTGAAGATTATTTAAATAGTACTGAAAAACACACTTAAGCTGAATTGTTCTTTTTTTTCTTTCAAGTATAAACTTGTAACAAGCGTATTTAAAAAGTTCCAATCAATACAAGTGAAAAAGCTCTTTGAAAGCCAAGGTATTGTGCTAATCGTAAAGAATTTTATTTGAAAAGAAGAAAACTCCTCTGGTACTTACTTCAATTTCTGCTCCTGAGACATGTCTGCATTCATGTTATCTAAAGCTCGGCGGCGTTCCCAATTCTGTCGCTGTAGATGCCGCTCTAAAACCAGCTGCGCTCTTGCAGTGTGTATTCTTTGTCTGTCCCATTCAGCATCAACTCGGCATTCTTCCTGCTTTTGTCTCTTCAGGAAGGAAAAAAAATGCTTAATTTTCTCTTTGTTCAAAGATGAAATGGTATATATAAAGGCTGATTGGTAAATTCATCCTTACAAACTTGCTTGCCTTTACTGAACACTAGGGGTAGCATTTGAAATAGGGAGAAAAAGTAAGCACTTCCAAACTAGGCGGGAGCTCACGCCTTAGGCAGAAGTAGGACACTGCAGATGAGAAAGCCATCCTTTTCTAGGAAGCAAGACGGACTCCTACCTCTGCACAAGAAAATTAGGGTCTGCTGCCTAGCAGAAGTTAATCAGTATTCTTCTCTAATGTGTTAGGCCTCTCAAAAAACACAGAGCAGAAAGACAGATTGGTTTGTGGGTTTTTTAAAGTTTTTATTAGCAAAAATTGTAACTTCTTGAGGTCAGAAGTTAGTAGATATCAGTATGGATTGTAATACAGCTAACGTGGTATAATAACTGAGCCACCAATGCCAGATGAGGAGACCCAAATTGTTTTCCTCTGCCCTGTTACACTATCACTTCCTCACTTCTTATCTGACATACTGAACTGATTCAAGAAACCAGGCTGCAAAAAGCCACCCTTTTCTTGTAGGGGCTCATTTTCTGCCAGCTTAACTACTTGAATGGGTTTACTTTAGTGTCACAGGAAAGCCAGAAAAACAACTCCCTTATCTTCAGCTTTAATTACAGCACTAGATAAGACATAGTGCAGCATAGGGCACTTTAGGGTTAAGAAATCAAAAATCAACAGCTCACTGTCTTATCTAGCAGTACCTTTCTACTTCACAATACCTAGGCCTGTATGCTGGCATCTGCACAGGAACAATAGCTTTCTTCATTTTGACTGCCTGCTTCCATTCACCTTTAGAGCAGCAATTTTTTGGCAATACTTAGTTTTTCTATTGTAATTCTATCCCAGAGCATGGCTCACCAGTTGTGTGGGATGGTAAAAAAGAAATGCTGTCACATTCATGAACGTTTAAGACTGTGAAACGTGCATGAGCATACCATTGGACCTGCTATATTTGTCTTGCTTGAGCACCCCTGAGCATGAGAACATTGCTCTGATTTGCCCTGCCTTCACCCACTGCTTGTGGCTCTTCACCTATGGAGCAGCCCACTTCTCTCATTCCTCGTAGGCAGCTCATGCAGTCTCAAGTCCTGAGCAGCACCATGAAGCCCGGTTTTGGGCTGTGCAAGAATTTCCTCCTCAGCTAAGCCACCATGGAACATGTCCTAAGATCCCCCAGGTTTCTTCACTCTGGCCTGCACAGCAACCTTCCTCCCAGCACAACTCCAGGGCTCCAGCCCACTTCTGATGCTCCATGACATTTCCCAGCTGCTTCAGAGACACTGTATTCAGTTTCATTTGGGTAAAATTCAGCTCAAAGGAAAATTGTCTTATAATGGGACAAACAAGGCAAGCAATAATAGTTTCTTCTACAAACACTGTCTATTATTACAATCAGGAATACAGAATGTGCAAGTAATCTTAATTACCAGTTTCTCCAGAACTTGCTGCTGTTGAGTATCACGGATTGCTCTCAGCTGATCCTGATTCATTCCCTTCCATCGATCTGTGATCACACGATGTGTACCAAAGGAACTGATTGCTTGGTCAGGGTTTTCAGAAAGTAGGTCTCCTTGAAGGAGGCTGGAAATTTCATTCATGTCATCTTTCATTTTCTGATACTTTTCCAACTTCTTTTTCTCAGCTAGTTCAGCAGCCTAAAGTGAGTGAAAGGAGAGAACTAAGAGTTTTTACAAGAGGGAAACACAGGGATCAACAAAGTCAGCACATCATTAACAGGTTTCTTTCCAACTTGTACACAGTTGTCAATACCACCACTACGATCACGGTACTACTGGCTAAGATCAAAAAATCTAATGGCATACATTTCTTCAGTATTGTCATATCACATATAGCAAGTAATTTGGGGAGAAATAATTTTGTTTTGTAAGAAAAGACAGGATTAATAAAAAAGAATTTCACATTTATTGACAAGCAAATACCAGTTTGGATATTCGGAGGCCAGACAGAACATGGAAGAATTTATGATAAAAGTTTACAATCTTGAATCAGTGGCCTTGAGAGACTCACCTCTGTGTCTGGCAAAATCTTGGAGCGGATTCTCCTGGAGGGCATGCTACAGCACATGAAAAACAACAAGGTGCTTGGTGACAGCCAGCATGGCTTCACTAAGGGGAAATCCTGCCTGACCAATCTGGTGACCGTCTATGATGAGGCTACACAACTGATGGACAGGGGTAGAGCAGCTGATGTCATCTACCTGGACTTGTGCAAAGCATTTGACGCTGTCTCACATGACATCCTTGTCTCTAAGTTGGAGAGACATCAATTTGATAGGTGGACCACTCCGTGGATAAAGAACTGGCTGGATGGTCGCACGCAAAGAGTTGTGCTCAATGGCTCAATGTCCAGCTGGAGACCAGTAACGAGTGGTGTCCCTCAGGGATCGGTGTTGGGACCGGTCTTGTTCAACATCTCTGTCGGTGACATGGACAGTGGGATTGAGTGCACCCTCAGCAAGTTTGCCAATGACACCAAGCTGTGTGGTACAGTTGATATGCTGGAGGGAAGGGATGCCACCCAGAGAGACCTTGACACGCTTGTGAGGTGGGCTGATGCCAACATGATGAAGTTTAACCATGACAAGTGTAAGGTCCTCCACCTGGGTCGGAGTAATCCCAGGCACAGCTACAGGTTGGGCAGAGGAGAGAATCAGAGCAGCCCTGCGGAGAAGGACTTGGGAGTGTTGGTCGATAAGAAACTTAACATGAGCTGGCAGTGTGTGCTCACAGCCCACAAAGCCAACTGTATCCTGGAGAAGAGAAGGCTGAGTGGAGATCTCATAGCAGCCTTCCAGTATCTGAAGGAGGCCTATAAGGATGCTGGGGAGGGACTCTTCAGTAGGGAGTGTAGTGATAGGACAAGGGGTAACAGGTTAAAACTTACACAGGGGAAGTTTCGATTGGATATAACGAAGAAGTTCTTTACTGTAAGGGTGGTGAGGCACTGGAATGGGTTGCCCAAGGAAGTTGTGAATGCTCCATTGCTAGTGGTATTCAAGGCCAGGTTGGACAGAGCCTTGGGTGGCATGGTTTAGTGTGAGGTGTCCCTGCCCCTGGCAGGGGGGTTGGAACTAGATGATCTTAAGGTCCTTTCCAACCCTAACTATTCTATGATTCTATATTAGATATTAAATCTATATGAAGAGCATGATTAAGCACTCACAACATCCACACAGACAAGTGATGCCTATGTTAAGCCTGAAGAGGCAGCCTTGAGTCTGTTCTCTTTGCTGATACAAAATGCGAACTTGGATGATGATCTGTAGTACCAGAAATCACAATATGCACTTCCTATGGAAAACACTGTTCCTAATGACCACTATGAGTTCATAGCCGCCTATTCAGAAGAAGTTTTCACCTTGGCAAAACTCCAGAAACCAAATATGGTGATTTTACTTAAAGTTACCTTCCAAGGAAGAATTAGACTAAGTAAACTAATTTGAAGTACAGTGACAATGCTATATGCATCATCCATTTCTAATCATGTCTCATTCTTCTGTAATGCATGAACTAAACCATCTGGAAAAATGTATCGTGCTGGCTTCCATCCGGACAGCAGACAGGTAATCTCCTCCTTGCCATGGCTCAAAAAGCACAGGTTACAAGACCTGTGTCTCACATATGTAGCTTTATGCATTTACCTTGACTGCAACAGATCAGTGAATACCTATCTCTCCAAGTTTGCCCAAGATTATCACATGCTCTGCTAAAAAAATCACTGGCTTGAGAATATTCACTGTTTGAGTTAAATAGAACTGCTGTCCACTTTTGTTGCCAATTAGTAGTTCACTGTTTGGCATACACATGTTCAGGAAGTGAATGAGGACAAATGAAAAACAAAGGCTTAGGCATCAAGAAGTCATAGCAGGTAGAAATAGTGTTCTGTGGCATATAGGTGAAGTTGAAAATTTGTAGACAGAGTAACTAGAAGAGACGAACAAACATTATGGAGTAGAATCCTCAGCAAGCACAGTGACTGATGCCACCAGAGAAGACTGCTGACCTGGCTTTCTCTCTACATTTGTATTTATGGACTTTGAGTCTGGATGACAGGAGTTGTCCCAGGCATCAAGCCTGAAGATTCAAAGTGTGACTTCTATTTGTTCCATGCCAGCATGCACAACAACTTGTCAGGGACCGTACAGAAGAAGAAATAACAAATAACACCAAGTACTGTATCCTAGATTAATAAAATTCGATGGCTGAAAACAGCCCTGTGGTTTCCATCAAAATAACAGAAATATTTGATGCACAAAGAACTAATAAAAGATACATTTATTATTTTTAGAAGTGTATATTACCTAAGACACAACTGCAACTTCGGTGATGCAGAAAACCTCATACTTAAAAATACTTAACAGCCATCTAATAGGAACATACACTTCAGGGCAGGAAAATAAAATGTCTACTTTTAGACAAGTGGAAAAACAAGCAAATAAAATTTCAAGTGGCAAAGCATCAACTTCAAATCTAGTAATTACTGGCTCTGCCATCATAACATGGAATAATACCTTGGAAACTAAAGGCCATGTTTTTGTCTTATTGAAGTCAGTGAGCACTTTTTTTTATCGGAACTTTAAAGCTATACTTTGAAACCAAAATGTATTTCCCTGAAGTTGGGTTTTTCCTCCAGAAGAGTCAATAATAACTTGAGAGGAAATACAACATTACAGCTTCCAAGAAAAAAAAAAAAAACCTCAAAGATTTTCAATCATCCAATATTTTGGGAACATGGAACCAGAACATCTGGATATGTACTTGTAGTTTATTAATACTATGAATTAAGCAATTATTTTTAGTTCTGAAAACACTCCAGAGTAAATCACACTTAAAGTAATTTTGGATGGACTTTACAGAATTACTGACCCTGAAACTTAAAATGTATAATTTTTATTTAGATCACCTTATTAATGTCACTGCACTCTGATCTAGCAATAGATCCAAAAAAAAGGCATTCAGACATTGTAACCCTAACCTTCTCAGTAAGAGGAAGAGCCTAAAATTTCTGAACTGCCTGGAAATCCTTACTGGAGAAAACTCCCAGCTCTACACATAGCCATGACACCACAAACAGAAGATTTTAAATTCAGAAAACACATCAGATTTCACTTCTCAAGTGAAATCCCTAATAAAATATAATCCATTGGCGTAGCATGGAAAAAAACCAAAACCAAATAGATGCACAAATACACACTCCTTTATTTATTTTAATTTTTGAGCCAACATTATACATCTTCCCTACTACTAAATGCTTCCTTTTGCTGTTGATTCAAGTAATAAAGTAAAAGAAGAAATGCACATAAAAAAATTAAGAGGACAGGAATTCACATGCTTAGAAAAACACTAAGTCATAGAATCATAGAATAGTTAGGGTTGAAAAGAAACTTAAGATCATCTAGTTCCAACCCCCCTGCCAAGGGCAGGGACACCTCCCACTAAACCATGCCACCCAAAGCTCTGTCCAACCTGGCCTTGAACACCACTAGGGATGGAGCATTCACAACTTCCTTGGGCAACCCATTCCAGTGCCTCACCACCCTTACAGGAAAGAACTTCTTCCTTATATCCAATTTAAACTTCCCCTGTGTAAGTTTTAACCCATTACCCCTTGTCCTATCACTACACTCCCTACTGAAGAGTCCCTCCCCAGCATCCCTATAGGCCCCCCTTCAGATACTGGAAGGCTGCTATGAGGTCTCCACGCAGCCTTCTCTTCTCCAGGCTGAACAGCCCCAACTTTCTCAGCCTATCTTCATATGGGAGGTGCTCCAGTCCCCGATTATCCTCGTGGCCCTCCTCTGGACTTGTTCCAACAGTTCCATGTCCTTTTTATGTTGAGGACACCAGAACTGCACACACTACTCCAAGTGAGGTCTCACGAGAGCAGAGTAGAGGGGCAGGATCACCTCCTTTGACCTGCTGGTTGCGTTCCTTTTGATGCAGCCCAGGATACAGTTGGCTCTGTGGGCTGTGAGCACACACTGACAGCTCATGTTAAGTTTCTTATCGACCAACACCCCCAAGTCCATCTCTGCAGGGCTGCTCTAAATCTCTTCTCTGCCCAGCCTGTCTCAATTGCGTGAGGAATTAACTGCTGCCAACACAGGACTAAAGGAACACACAGCTTATGAAGTGCTTTTCACAGAATCATTAGGGTTGGAAGGGACCTTGGGAGACCATCCAGTCCAAGCCCCCTGCCAAGGCTGGGCCACCTAGAGCAGGTTACACAGGAAAGTATCTAGGCACATTTTGAATGTCTTCAGAAAGGAGAGGCACTAAGCTCACAGATGACCAGAGTGACCTCTACAGGATCTTAGGAACTTGTGAAAGAGTGCTATTAATCTGTGTAGTAAATAAAATTCCCTTGTATTTACTATTCATAGACATGACATACTATACATGACATAGACATATTACATGAGATACTTAGAGCAGCAAACTGCACATCCAGCACATTCAACCTAGGAATTTTGCTTAGCAAGGTCTGTTAAAAATCAGTATGTGCACTATGTTCCCTCATGCCTGAAAATGTGATAAAAGTTGAAATAATGATGAGTCTATACAGTGACTATGAAGAATAGAAGTTGTGAATGCTCCATCACTGGCGGTGTTCACGGCTGGATTGGACATAGCCTTGGGTGGCACGGTTTAGTGGGAGGTGTCCCTGCCCCTGGCAGGGGGGTAGGAACTAGATGATCTTAAGGTCCTTTCCAACCCTAACTATTCTATGATTCTACGATTCTATAATAGGATAAAAATGATAAAAAAATATTTGCACACCACACTTCGAAGAATGACAAGTTCCCATTCTTATTCTGTGTTTAGGCATTCAAATATTTCATTTCAACTGAAAAAAATGCTCTAGAGTTAATGCAAATATGTAATTTACTCAAAGCCTGAAAAAAAAAAAACAAACCCAGAACCAAATGCTTCTCTGAAGTGGCTGCTGGCTCTGAATGTGTTAGTAACAGCGTAATGTTGAGTATATATGGAACCAGAATAATGCCATCAAATGTCTGTTATAACAACATAATTATAAAACTATTAAGCTGTTGTGGTATGCCCAGGAATAAATTCTAAGGACATATGGTCTATAAGACTGTTAACAAGTCTATAAATACAAGGTCATTGAGCTAGAGATTCTCTATAATAATATCCTCTCATTTTCTTAGCATTATCTACAAAGTGTCTTAGAAAGGATTCAAATCCTGTGCTACATAAAGCAAGACAACTCTTTCTGATTTCAAGAATACAGTCAGTATATCCATCACTGCACTGCTAAACTGGGCATTTCCAAGTGTTACTATCCTTTCTGAAGAAACCCTTTCTGCAATGGTAAGATTCAGCTATGGAATCACATCAAAAGCAGTGAAAAATATGTACTCTAGTCAGGACTTCAAGTAGCCTTCATTTCTGTTACCTGACTTTACAAATTAAAATGATTGCTACTTCTTATGAATAATTTCAGCAGGAATAACATACTGTCATGGGTTGAGCAGTAGCAGTCATTTTTCTCCTCCTTGGTAGCTGGTGTAGTGCTGTGTTTTTGACTTTCGGCCTGGGAACAGCGCTGATAACACCAGTGTTTCGGTTACTGCTTAGTAATGTTTTGGTCGGACCAAGGACTTTCTGAGTTTCATGCTCTGCCAGGGAGGAGGGGAAGCTGGAAGGAAGTAGAGACAGGACACCTGACCCAAACTAACCAAAGAAGTATTCCATGCCACAGCACGTCATGCCCAGGATGTGAAAACGAAGAGCAGAGACCCGGAAGGGCGGGGGTGCACTGCTTGGTCAGGCTGGGTATAGGTGGTGAGCAACTGTATTCTTTCTTTGCATTTGCCTTGTCATTATTATTATTGGTGGTAGCAGTAGTGATTTGTGTTATACCTTAGTTACCAAACTGTTCTTACCTCAACCTGTGGGAGCTGCATTCTTGCGATTCTCCTTCCCATCCCTCAGGGAGCGGGAGGAAGAAAGAGGGGGGAGTGAGTGAGAGAGCGACTGCGTGAGTTATAGAGGCTTAAACCACGACACTGACAGTTTAAGCTAGCAGAAGTCTTCTCTTATATCAAGGACAAAAGCATTATTAGTGTTCCTGGTTAACACATACTTAGATGACAAAAAACCTGACAGAAAGGATAACATTCATTTTCTAGAAACCATACACATTTAAAATGTCCACAGTACAGGATCCTTCACTATTGGGAAATATGGTACCAAACATATCAATTAATTGTCCTACTAATTAATTCAAGAAGAATGAAAAGAACCATTAAGATAAGCTTCTTAGCAATAAAGTCACTGGCAGTGGTATTATGTATGGAAGGGGAACCACTGTCACAGGGGGCAGCAACATCAATTCTTGTACTGAAGCAGGCTGTGAAGAACTGAGGTACCTTCACCCATCTGCTGGGATTTTTTACTAATTGACTGGCAGATTGGCTAAAACATGTTTCTCCTGGTGTACATCACTTGCTGGGTTTTGTTTTGTTTGTTTTTTTTGTTTTGCCTTTTTTTTTTTTTTTGGTTGGTTGTTTGGGTTTGTTGTGGGTTTTTTTTCTTTTTAAATATTTCATCCTTTACATCCCCTAAAGATATTGGCAACCATAAGGCCTACAGAGGATTGCCATGGAGACAATGGCTGATCCAAAGCCAAATCCTAGGAAATTTCTTCCTCTCTGAAGATGCACTCCCATACTAGACTTTATCCAAAATACAGTAACTGAAGATTGACTTAGAAAGGGTAGTGTTACCTTCTCCCTTCTTTTAATGCCACCTCAGACTGTGCATTCACACCTCCCATTCAGATCTAGCAGTCACCCATTCCAGACCAGATAATTTTCTTTTGGTTTTGAGAAATTACCTAATACATCCTGAAGCTTCATAATCATTAGATCAACTGGAAGAGACAGAGAAGAAAAAAAATGAATAAAACTCAGGGAACAGGAAAAAGGAGTTCCTCTCTTGGCAGCCACCAACAGCTAAGGCAGGTATGTGTAGAGCAAAATGCAGTGTGAGACTGGACCCTCAAGAGGTTAAGGTCTTCAAACTGACTGCACAGAATGCTGAAACTGCTGGAGACTTCTGTTCAATACATTTGAGGTCAGATACAGAGATTTATTCTGTGAAGCGCATCCTCAGGCTGAATGCCTTAGTCTCCTCTTATGGGAAAAAGATGCATAGAAAATCCCTTTGTAACATAGCTTTCTCTTAAAGTCAACATCACTGAAAGGCCTGGCAACCTGAAACCTCTGGTGTTCGTGTTTCAATAAGAAGTAAAAGGAGACTGTTGCCTTAACCTCCACTATCATGCCCTTAGATTAGAAAAAACATAGATGAAGACTTTTGAATACATTTAAAATGCACACCAGTTGTGTAGAATGTATATGCCATACATTAAAACCCATACCACACACAAACCTACCACCCTATCCCCAAACCGTATCACAAATTCAGGAATTTTTCCATGGAATCAATTTATGTGACAACAATTACTGGGGTACTACTGCTACCCTAAGTGTACCAGCCACTTAGGGTACTTTTGCAGCTGTTCATATAAAATACTGTTCAGTAGCCATGACTTCAAGTAGCGAAAGCCTTTTCAATTACCATATGCCAAATATTCCCTGAAAGGCTCAAGCAACGCTTACACACTTGCATGCTTACATACTTAAAAAGATACTGTAGTTGATGTGGGTAATTTTAATATGGCTTATTTTGACATGACCAAATAAATTTAAAGCTAAGTCACACCAAATACAGTTTAACCAAATTAATAGCCTCCATGTAGCCCTTTGAGCTGTGCCTATAAGCTGCACAGAAAAAAGAAAAAAATCTTTTCAGTAAGGTAAAGAACTGAGGCATGACAGCTAATGGTATTCAGACAGATAAAGTTTCATGTCCTGTTTCAAAAGGTTCCAAAACATGCTTGGTAAACAAGCAAGAGGCGTGCACAAATACCAAGGAAGAAGTCAAAGTGCCAAAAACAGTGGCTGAGGGGAATTAACTTCAATAAAGACAAAAAACCCTACTGGTAGCAACAGTCCTAAGCAGAAAGAAAAGCAGGCAGACACAGCTAAGATTATCTGACAACTGATATAAAATGAGAAGGAAGGACGGGAGGCTCTTGCTCTTTTGCTCAGTTTACAGACTAGAAGTCCCTGAAAGACTGTGGAGTTATTGCTGCCTTCTAGTCAGCAAGCTGAGAACTTGGTTCTCAGAGGGTAAGTAGAATGACAGAATCATAGAATAGTTAGGGTCGGAAAGGACGTCAAGATCATCTAGCTCCAACCCCCCTGCCAGGGGCAGGGACACCTCACACTAAACCATACCACCCAAGGCACTGTCCAACCCAGCCTTGAACACTGCCAGCGATGGAGCATTCGCAACCTCCCTGGGTAACCCATTCCAGTGCCTCACCACCCGCACAGTAAAGAATTTCTTCCTCATATCCAATCTAAACTTCCCTTGTTTAAGTTTGAACTCGTTACCCCTTGTCCTCTCACTACAGTCCCTCATGACGAGTCCCTCCTCAGCATCCCTATAGGCCCCCTTCAGATATTGGAAGGCTGCTATGACAGACAATAGCTAGATCCTTGGAGGGGACAAAGCAAACAGAATCTTTCAGTTACTGGGACAACCTTGGTAGTTAGCTGCTAAGAACCTCTGTGAAAACATCATTACTCATTGTACTCTTGCACATCTTATTTTACTTCTGTTTCCACTTAAAAAAAAGCAACAAAACAAACCAACAAGACCAACACTAATTTACCTGGCTTCTGTTGAAATCTTTAGTAGCTGCACAAACAGCACGCCTGTTTTCTTCTTCTTTTTGTTGCTGCTCCATAGTCTTTTGGTCAAGTGCAATCCTGTATTTGTCATGAAGACCATCTAAATTAGATTAAAATTAAATTTAGTCAATATTGTTGGACATAATGTGCTAGAGAAGTAAGCCAATATAAGAGAGAGGGGGAGACAGACAGACAGGGGAGTTCCAGGGATTGTAGGCTGAATTGCATAGGATTTCCAAATCCTACCACCAAAGCTGTCCATCTCGGAATTCCACGACTCATTCAATCATTATGTAACCCATCTTGTCTTAACAGTATAGAAGTTAAAATGAAAAAGTATGATAAATACTGCAGAAAAAAATGTTTAATGACAAGCTAGAAAAGAAAATTTGGTATTATTTGGTCTGCTATAGAACAGCAAAAAGTAGACAATTTGGTCTGATGAAGTAAACATACCACCTGGCATGTATTGTGTGCAGTTTTGGTGTCCTCAACATAAAAAGGATATGGAACTGTTGGAACAAGTCCAAAGGAGGGCCACGAGGATGATCGGGGACTGGAGCACCTCCCGTATGAAGATAGGCTGAGAAAGTTGGGGCTGTTCAGCCTGGAGAAGAGAAGGCTGCGTGGAGACCTCATAGCAGCCTTCCAGTATCTGAAGGGGGCCTATAAGGATGCTGGGGAGAGACTCTTCAGTAGGGAGTGTAGTGAGAGAACAAGGGGTAATGGGTTCAAACTTAAACAGGGGAAATTTAGGTTGGATATGAGGAAGAAATCCTTTACTGTAAGAGTGGTGAAGGACTGGAATGGGTTGCCCAGGAAGTTGTGAATGCTCCACCGCTGGTGGTGTTCAAGGCTGGGTTGGACAGAGCGTTGGGTGGCATGGTTTAGTGGGAGGTGTCCCTGCCCCTGGCAGGGGGTTTGGAACTAGATGATCTTAAGGTCCTTTCCAACCCTAACTGTTCTATGATTCTATGATTTTTCAGCATGCTCCAATACATCATTTGAGGCATGAAACAGAAATGAAACCTAGGCTATATTACAATCATGTTATTAAATATATATTTCTTAAGTGAGATAACTGAATACATTACAGCTTGTGAAGTAAAAACTGCTGCAGTATTTCTAAAAGATAAATACTGAATATACTAAAATACTGCTATGTCAGACTGACACAATGCGCTATACCATATTTTTGTCAGATACATCAGAATTTCAGAAAAAGGAGATTAAAACCTCTTTATATGCCTTTGTTACCTGCAAATTTTTGATCAGCTAATGCATTCTTTAAGTCCTTCTGTTGCTGAAGAGACCACTCTCTTAACTGCTCCTTTTGAAATTTCATCCTCTGATTGTAGTTTAAATCTTCACCCAAAAACTTCTGCAAGCCAGATACAGTACATCGAGGATCATCGTCTGAAACTCGAGCAGGTCTGTCCTTCTTTAGGGCTTGTGGATCATTCAGATCAAATTCACGTCTTGTTTCTGGCTTCTGCAAATTCTTCTGAAACTCACTGACAGCCTTATTTATGTTTCTGATATCATTTTTATGTCGTTCTTCTAACATACACATGATCTTGTCATTTTGCTTCATTTCATTAGCTAGAGAAAAACAAACATAACGGAAACAACTCTTAGAAGTGTACACGTAAAATGGAAAACAAAATTTTGAAGAGTAATAAACAGTATCTAAGTCTTCAAACTCTTATCCCTTAGGAAAGAGTACTTCATCTATGAGTACCAGCCCAGCAAACACTCTAATGTCAGTAACATTTACTTTTAACATACTTTCACTTTTTTAGGTATCAATTCTCTTATTCATGCTACAGTGAAATATATACATGTGAAGCAAAGACAACAATAAGTACTTCTAGAACTGTGAGGTTTCATTTGAATAAAACTTGTAGTAATTCATGAAATGGACTGTATAGTAATTCTTCCCATTTACTTTTAGTTTATGGTTACAACTGAAATACAATTTGGGCTCCCAATAAAAGGAATACAGATAGTTGTTTCATAGTTCAAATCATTTTTCTAACATAGCACTATAATAATTAGCGGGCTCTAACAGTTTTTTTGAACAGCTTAATAGCTCTTGCTCATTTAACCAACATAATTTAGTTTGAAAGCAAAACAACACCCCCCACCCCAAACTAGCCATTTTAGCCGTTTAAATATAATTCACAAGAAGAGATGATTTCCTCTTTTGACAGACTACACATTGCTTCTGGCAGTTTTCTAGGAGTCTGTCTGACAGGTATTCCGCTAGGAAAATCACAAGCAGCCCTTGAAGTACAGCATGGAAATTGGCAGCTCCATTCTAGCTCTTCTTGGAACCCACAGAGACCTCAGTCTGTGGGACCTTTTCACATGATATCCCAGGAAAACATTCCAAACACAGAGGGCCCCAAAGGGTTTTGAGGTCAGGGGACACGGATGAAATACTTGCATATCTGTGTGTTCTGACTTAGCAAAAGCTCCTATGTACAGCCTTGTTGTACATGACTTCCAGTAAGAATAATCTATAGAGGATTCTTTAGAGTTTGTATATTCTACTGAAGAATTGCCAGACAGAATACAGACTTACTCTACAAGAAAGCAATGAAATTTGCCACTACTGTTCTGAGAACAGTAATAAGTCTTTTTTTTAATCCTCCCATAGCTTCAGGTCTCTAAACAATGCTATTTGACAATCACTAGTGTTTTAAAAGAAACCACTGAAAATTGCAGCCTATGAGGAAACATACACCAGTTTAATCATCTCAATATAAATCTCAAGATACTGAGGAAAACACGCTTTACCAATGCAAATATATGAACTTAAATACGACTACACATTATAGAATTCCCTTTGTATGTCTGAATTTAGAGAAAAGCTCACAAATTTGCCTTTATATATATATATGTATATCTATACATATCTTGATTGATATAGCAAGATTCAAGGAGAAAGGCTCCATTTGGAAATAAATATGGCAGCTGGAAATACATGAAGGTAAAAAGAAAAGCAGGAAACAGATGTTATATTATATTTATCAATTCACAGAAATATCACTGTATCTATGAATATACCAAGTTCTTCATTTCGTGCTTTTTCATCTGCTTCTTGAATTTTCCTCTCCTTAACCTGGGTATCCAATGCATCCTTATCAACCTATTAAAATAATAAAAAAAAAAAGGCAGCTCTGAAACAGATACTAGGATTGAACAATTACAGGCACTGTCAAGCTACACTGACTCACAGTTGCACAAGTCAGATACAAAGGCACTACCGAAGCAGCATATACACATCACTATTTAACGTGAGTGACATAAAAAGAAAATACAGAAGCAGCAATAATCCTGTTTGCTTGCTTCACTTTAATAATGACAGGCATATTCTTACACCAAATCAGAATTAAATATCATATTTACATGATATATAGATCTATAAGCATTTTAAGCTGCATTACAGAGAATATGTTTTCCCCATTATAACTGGCATTTTTACTTTTTCTTGTTGCTCTGTTTTTGATTATAAAGCGGGTAAGCATTTTGACAGTCAAAATGACAGGAAGGTGTAATAGCTCAGAATTGAAAAAAAGACAGGTAGTTCACTAAAAGCACATTGGAAAAATAATTGGGAACGGAAAAGAAATTTTCTAATTTGACAAAGCTGTCATGTAGTGTCCTGTAGTTGCCAAAACGCAACACTGGGTGCCATTTCAGATACATGTAGGCATCTACAATGACCCAATAGGCATGGTACAGAATATTCACATCCCTGGAGAGCTGCATAATGCATGAACAAAGCATAATACCCTAAATCATACCATCAAATGGTAGCAGCTATCTACATTTTAGGCAAAAGAACCAGGTTCTGTATTTGTTGACAAAGGTGGGAAACTAATAAGCAGAAACCTGATTTCTTTTTTTTTTTTTTTTACTGGTCAAGTCACCTTTTGTCAACAAACAATGACAATTCTCTAAGAATCTGGTAAACTATTTTGATAGTTGTCATGGGTTCAGCAGCAGCAGTCATTTTTTTTTTTTTTTCTCCTTCTTGGTAGCTGGTGTAGCACTGTGTTTTTGATTTTCAGCCTGGGAACAGTGCTGATAACACCAGTGTTTCTGTTACTGCTTAGTGATGTTTTGGTCTGGCCAAGGATTTTCTGAGTTTCATGCTCTGCCAGGGAGGAGGGGGAGCCGGGAGGAGGCAGAGACAGGACACCTGACCCAAACTGACCAAGGAGCTATTCCATGCCACAGCACGTCATGCCCAGGATGTAAAACTGGGGGGGGCAGGAACCCGGAAGAGTTCAGTTCACAGCTCGGTCATCGAGTGGTGAGCAATTGTATCCTCTTTCCTTGTATTTCCCTGATCATTTTGTGGGTGGTGGTGGCAGTGGTGGTTTGTGCTATACCTTGGCTGCTGAACTGTTCTTGTCTCGGCTAGTGGGAGTTGCATTCTTTTGATTCTTCTCCCAATTTCCCCCCCCCCCCCTTGGAGTGGGGGGGAAGAAGGAGGGGAAGTGAGTAGTCGGGCTTTGTATTAGAAGGGGTGAGCTATTGTATCCTTCCCTTGTATTTGCCTTGTCATTATTGTTATTGGTGGTAGCAGTAGTGATTTGTGTTATACTTTAGTTACTAAACTGTTCTTATCTCAACCTGTGGGAGTCGCATTCTTTTCTATTCTCCTTCCCATCCCTCCGGGAGCGGGGGGGAAGAAAGAGGGGGGAGTGAGAAAGCGAAAACTGTGTGGCTGACTGGACTTAAACCACGACAATAGTCTTCGCCTAAAACTGTTCAGATCAAGACAGTAAGGCCTAACCAGATTATGGCTGAAAATGCACACTGTTAATGCTGTAAAGGACTACTGATGATACAAATTAGGAAAAGAATTCTACAGAGTAACATTGTACAAAAAAACAATGGTGTATTAGGTATTAAGTATCAACTCATTTAGAGGTCTAATTTCAGAAACTAAGCTTTCAGTATAACTATAGAAAACATTGTGAAGAGAAATTCAATATGACTTCATTAGTAGTTTCTGGCAATGTGCAGGAAGTCAATGTATTAACTTCTGTGCGCAAGTTTAGTTGCGCTGTCACCTCTCTCCCATTTGAACAGCTTTCTAGTCAGCAAGAACACAACCCTAAACCAACCACTCCTATTCACATAAATCTACAGGTTTAACTTTTAAACATTAAAATAACTAATCCCTTACTACGAAGAGATCGAAGCAGCTAATTTCTAGAGTACGTGTATTTATGTATAATAGAATCATAGAATAGTTTAGGGTTGGAAAGGACCTTAAGACCATCTAGTTCCAACCCCCTGCCATGGGCAGGGACACCTCACACTAAACCATGCCACCCAACGCTCTGTCCAATCCAGCCTTGAACACCGCCAGCGATGGAGCATTCACAACTCCCTGGGCAACCTATTCCAGTGCCTCACCACCCTTACAGGAAAGAATTTCTTCCTCATATCCAATTTAAACTTCCCCTGTTTTAAGTTTGAACCCATTACCCCTTGTTCTCTCACTACACTCCCTACTGAAGAGTCCCTCCCCAGCATCCTTATAGGCCCCCTTCAGATACTGGAAGGCTGCTATGAGGTCTCCACGCAGCCTTCTCTTCTCCAGGCTGAACAGCCCCAACTTTCTCAGCCTATCTTCATATGGGAAGTGCTCCAGTCCCCTGATCATCCTCGTGGCCCTCCTTTGGACTTGTTCCAACAGTTCCATGTCCTTTTTATGTTGAGGACACCAGAACTGCACACACTACTCCAAGTGAGGTCTCACGAGAGCAGAGTAGAGGGGCAGGATCACCTCCCTCGACCTGCTGGTCATGCTCCCCTTGATGAAGCCCAGGATATGGTTGGCTTTCTGGGCTGTGAGCGCACACTGTTGGCTCATGCTAAGTTTTTCATTGACCAACACCCCCAAGTCCTTCTCTGCAGGGCTGCTCGGAATCTCTTCTCTGCCCAACCTGGAGCTGTGCCTGGGATTGCTCCGACCCACGTGGAGGACCTTGCACTTGTCATGGTTAAACTTCATCAGGTTGGCATCAGCCCACCTCACAAGCGTGTCAAGGTCTCTCTGGGTGGCATCCCTTCCCTCCAGCGTATCAACTGTACCACACAGCTTGGTGTCATCGGCAAACTTGCTGAGGGTGCACTCAATCCCACTGTCCATGTCACCGACAGAGATGTTGAACAAGACCGGTCCCAGCACCGATCCCTGAGGGACACCACTCGTTACTGGTCTCCAGCTGGACATTGAGCCACTGAGCACAACTCTTTGCATGTGGCCATCAAGCCAGTTCTTTATCCACCCAGTGGTCCACCTATCAAATTGATGTCTCTCCAACTTAGAGACAAGGATGTCATGTGAGACAGCATCAAATGCTTTGCACAAATCCGGGTAGATGACATCAACTGCTCTACCCCTGTCCATCAGTTCCACAGCCCCATCATAGAAGGCCACCAGATTGGTCAGGCAGGATTTCCCCTTAGTGAAGCCATGCTGGCTGTCACCAACCACCTTGTTGTTTTTCATGTGCCTCAGCATGGCTTCCAGAAGAATCTGCTCCAAGATTTTGCCAGGCACAGAGGTGAGATAGTTCATATATAAATGGAAAATAAATTTTCACTTGCACTACTCATCTGAACTCTTTGGGGAAATGAGTGATAGATTGAGGATAAATTATTAAATCTGTAAGTGAAGAGAGTGGCACCTTACTTTTACATTATTCAGATGAAGAAACAGATATAGAGGTCAAGGTAATAATAAAACTAGCAATAATCAAGAAAAAAATCCTGATATCCTCGTTCCCATTCTCTTTTCTGGTCAATATATCATCTCGTGCTTTGAAAATACTCAATCCTTGCTTACGGATTTGTAGTGTCTAAGTCAACTATCATTTTGATTTTTTAATTTTGTCAGAGACAGCTGCTCAGCTAAACTTGTGAGAAAGAGGAAGCAAAGAAGCTAAAACCACACTGGAAATACTAACACATCTCCAGATAAATTTGTTGACTTTTCATACTTTGGACTTGGCCCAACTTCAAAGCACAAGTATAGCCCCTTCTGTCAGCAGTCATTGTTCAGCCAACGAATAAGGTACATCAAATGATGCTAATAAAAGTATTTACTAAATTTTTCCAATAGGCTCTCCTTGATTTCAGGTATTTGTGTCATGTAAACAGATCTATCAAAACCTGTGTAAACGTTAGTTCTGTGTAAACCTTTAGGAAAGTCTTCGGATGGCGTACTTCAGTATTGCTCAATACACCAAGATACACTATTTCATTCTCAGGTATTCCATTAGCTAAGAATTTATGGTTTACATTTAGTTTTTAAAGCTCTAGAAAAGCCAGAAATACCAGAAATATGTATTTCCTGATGACGAAATTTGAACTATCTTACTATACTCATCTCACAGCACTTAAAAAAGGTTATTAGCTCCTTGCATTTATTGTTTATATACTTGTGTCAGGATGCTGCATCAGATGTACGTGTTCTGTTCGTTAACTTGTAACTGCTATACTGCTCTGCAACTATGACAATACTAGCACAAGCATGATAAGTACAAATCCAAGGTGCTGTCAGAGATAGTAAAGATATCTTTCCACTGACTTGAGACACATTCACATACCTGAGACAAGATGGATCAAAATGACATTTGCTGCAATTCTACCAGTCCAAAGAAGTCAATAGAATAATTTTCACCAGTTCTAAATTTGGTTCTGCGCTACTTAATTCTACAGACAGAATCTCAGAATCATTAGGGTTGGAAGGGATCTCTGGAGAGCATCTAGTCCAACAGCTCTGCCAAGGCAAGGTCACCTAGAGCAGGTTACACGCAAATGTATCCAGGTGGGTTCTGAAAGTCTCCAGAGAGTAGGACAACCCTCCTTGGCAGCCTGTTCCAGTGCTCTGCTACCCTCAACATAAAGAAGTTCTTCCTCATGCTGAGGAGAAACTTCTGGTGGTTTAGTTTATGGCCATTGCTCCTCATGCTATCACTGGGCACCACTGAAAAGTGTCTGGCACCATCCTGGCACTCACCTCTGAGATATTGATCTGCATTAATGAGATCCCCTCTCAGATTTCTCTTCTATAAACAGGCCCAGCTCCCACAATCTCTCCTCATAAGAGATGCTCCATACCCCTGATCATTCTTGTGGTGCTCCACTGGACTCTCTTCAGTAGCTCCTTGTCTTTCTTGTACTGAGGAGCCCAGCACTGAACACATCACTCCAGATTTGGTCTCACCAGGGCAGAGGAGAGGGTGAGAATCAGCTCTCTCGACCTGCAGCCACACTCCTCCCAGTGCACCCCAGAATACTGCTATCCCTCCTAGCTGCAAAGGCACACTGCTGGCTCATAATCAATTTATCATCATCCACCAATACTCCCAGGCCCTTCTCAGCTGAACTGCTCTCTAGCAGGCCAGCCCCCAACCTGTACTGATTTTTGGGGTTCTTCCTCCCCAGGTGCAGCATCCTACACCTGCCCTTGTTAAATCTCTTTAGGTTTCTCTCCACCCAATTCTCCAGCCTACCAAGGTCCCGCTGAATAGCAGTACAGACTTCAGGTGTATCAGCCACTCTCCCCAGCTTTGTATAATCAGCAAACTTGCTGAGGGTACACTTTAGGCCTTCATCCAGGTCTGTCTTCAGACATTCTGATAGGCACTCTCACAAACACACCAACAGCTGCCAAAAATAACCACTGACGATATCTAGAGGACAACAACTCGCTTTCACCAGTGACTTTTTACAAGAGCCTCAGCCCTCTACAAGTCGCAAAGAGGCGTTTGCTCCACGTTTTCCTCCCTATCTGGCACCACGCCTGCTTGGGGACGCTTCTGAGGCGCTGAGGGGGGGCGAGCTCCCGCCAGCCGTTGGGGCGATCACTTCCCGCCCTCGCCCGGAGCTGGGGTCCCCACTTCCTCTGCTGCCCCCTCCTCTGCCCTAGGGTTTACCCTCGCTTTAGACCGCTCTCCTCAGCGCTATCTTTCCCCGCGGCGCAGCGATCGGGGCAGCGCCCTCACCCCTATGGTCCGGACTCGAGCGTTGAAGATGCGGCTCTGCCGCTGCAGCTCCCGCTGCCGCCGCCGCTCTAGGGCAGCGGCCTCCTGCCGTTCTCGCAGCAGCACCAGCTTGCTCATGGTGCCGAGAAGGCGCGGGGGGGACACTGGCGCGACTGAAGAGCGGCCGGGAGAACAACACACGGGGTTGCGATGGGAACGGCGGTTCCGCCCCCTCGAGGCTGCGAGCACGAGGCGTTGAGGGCGCGGCGTCTTTGGCGCCGGGTGGCGCCGGCTGAGGGGAGAGGTGTGGGGGGATGGGAGAATTGGGGGCTGAGTGCGCGAGGAGGGGAGTTCCTTTCCCCCCGGAAGATAAACCAGTGAAATACACTGGTTGAGTGTGTAAGTCTTGGGGGTGGTGTGGAAAGGTGCTGGAGTTAAAGGTCTCAGCTCCTCACCACCTGCTGTTGCAGGGATGGGTTACCTCAAGCTGCTGGTGATGAAGGATTTCAAGTCGTGGCGGGGGCAGCAGGTCATCGGCCCCTTCACGAAGTTCAACTGCATTATCGGGCCTAATGGATCAGGTAGCAGCGTGTGTCTGTGTGTGGGGCTGTTTCTCCAGTGTAGCCATCAGGATTGAGGTTTCAGTCTGGGGCTCCTGCCAGGTCTTTTCTGTGAACACCACAGACCTCATGGGGAGGAAACGGTAGGAGTTCATGTGCAGGCACAGGATTAGGGCCAGCATAGCTGCACTGGATGGCTGGGGGTTGGTTACAGCTTGCCTGTTGAGGAGTAGAGTTGCAGGGCTTGGTGGAGGAGAAGCTCATGGGCCTGCTTAAAATCCCTTCACGTGCACCCAAGGGGGTGGCAGCCCAATCAGAATTTTGAAGGCCATTGGTCTGCCATTGCTTCTTCAACTGGAATTACAGATTTTTTTTTTTACAGCATGGAGGGACAGAGGTGGAGTGGTTAAAGGAATTTTGGTTATAGGAATTTCAGGTTTTAGTTGTCTTCTCTTTTCAGCCCTTGTCGAATGAGCTGTTTGCAAACAGTGCACGATGCTTTTGCCACTCCAAATTGTAGTTTGACTTACTAAGGCCACTTAAAGATGGTTTACTCCAGTACTCTAGGTTGTAAACTGTAGCAGTAGAAAGGTGCTGCTTGCTTTGAGTCTGTGGTTTTTGCCATGTGAGTAAATGCCTCTGGGAAAGTGATAGTAGCTTTGTGAGATGGTAGCTGCTTTGTATTTTAACCCACAAAAGGCATAGTTTCTACATGTGATTCCAGATCGTTATGGGGTTTTAGATTACGTTTGCCGGAGAGCAGTGCAGTAGGAGGTAAACTTTGTCCTAACAGAGAGCCAAAATGGGATTAGCATTTGGTTTTACTTTCTCTGATCTGTTAATGGAATGTGATTTTATGTGTTAGATATCTAGATACTGTTGTTTTTTCACTTGCCTAGTTGAAGTCAGACCTATAAATATAACTGTTATTTAGAATTCTTACCATATTCTTTATCATCCTATCCTCACTGTTCCATACTGGAAAGTCTCTAAATTATGGATACTTTTCCAGATACACTTCCTGGTAAATCTAAATACGTTTCTTAGATGAATTTGGGAGAAAAATTGTGAATGTTGTGCTATCCCTGAATTGTGTGTTTTATGTATGTATTTTTTCCTTAGTAATCTTCCTTTTATGACATTTTGAAGAATTTAAGTCAAAATGTTGCCAAGTAGCAAGGCTGAAAGCAGGAAATAATTAAGCTGTCAACAGAAATGCACAAGACTAGAGGGGAAAAACAGAAAGAGAATTCAATGAAGAGAATTTTTTTGCCAAGGAGTATCATCAGAGAACTTTGTTGCTGTGGTGAATTGATCTGGGAGAGTATTTGTGTTCTCTAGAACACTGGGGTTATGTTGGAAAAGTTGTAATATGATAGCTTATGCAGCAAACTTCAGTGACTGCATTACATAAAGGAAAATAGCAAATCAAGATTATATTGATCTCTCAGTTTAACTAAAACCTCTAGAGATAGATGCTTGTGTAAGAAAACTTTGTTCAACAAGCTGAACAAATAACAGATCAGTTTTGTGATTATTTTTATTACAGACAGGCTTATCTGCTGCTAGTGTGTTATATTTTAGAAACGTATTTCTTTGTTATGTGTAATATTAATATTACATTAATTAGTAAAGACTTTTGTATGTATGTGATTTTTAATTGATTGTTAATCAAATGTTTCCTTTAATTTCTGCCATGTCAAAGCAATTTAAAAAAAAATATTTTTTTTTATTTTAGGTAAATCTAACATAATGGATGCTGCTAGTTTTGTGATGTGTGAAAAGATATCTAATTTGAGAGTTAAAAGTATTCGAGAACTTATTCATGGAGCACATGTTGGAAAACCAGTTTCTTCTACTGCTAGTGTGAAGATGGTATATTGTGAAGAAAATGGGGAAGAAAAAACATTTTCAAGAGTTATCCGTGGTAGGTAGTAGATTCCGTTGCACATACTTTCTTTTTTCTGATATATAAAAGTTGGAGACCAAGAATATTCAACTTCGAATTTCAGATGCCTAATATTGTTGTGTATTTGGGTTGATTAAGCCCATGAGTATCATACTTCTTATAGACCTTCAATAGCATTTTTATAGCCAAGTGTTATAATTGAAAAAACATACTGAGGCAAAGTTAAAAAATTAAACAAGTGATTAATACAAGTTCTTTGCTCCATACTTTGATCTGTTGATATTCACTTGAAGTATGTAGATGGTAGAGGCTCTAGAAAATGGGATCTGACACCTTGCTGGAGGCAGGAGCACTTGAGCATCTGTTAATACCTTTTGGAAATATGCAAGTAGAATTTTTTATTGACACGACTAAGAGAGTAACTGAAGTCTTTTGTCCTTTAAGGAAATTTTACAGTTAAATTGTATGCTAGTTTAATTCATTTCCTGTGGATATATTTCCTGTATCCCTTCTGTAGTAATTTCTTTTTTCTTTCCATCTTCAGGTAATTGTTCTGAATTTCTTTTCAATAATAAGTCTATCAGCCGATCTGCTTACATATCTGAACTTGAAAAAATAGGCATACTTGTCAAAGCTAGGAATTGCCTGATTTTTCAGGTAAGCATTTAAGGTACTTTGTAAAGAAAAGCTTCCTAGATTATTTCATAGGAATACCTAGTTACCTGTTTGACAGAAAAGAGGGCAGCCTTAGCTAATTTCAAGCCAATACATTTTTTCCTGACCTTTGCCAATATTACAAGACTACAAAATGAAAATAATAGGGGTTTGTGTGTACCTGAGCACACTGGTAAGAAAGAAGCTAGTCTGGAAGAAATTCAGTACTTGTGTTATCCAGAGTATATAAGAAAATGTGGTGCTCTATTTATAAATGTTTAGTATATTAAATCTTCAGAGTATTATAAGTAGGAAAAGATAATTTTAAGTAGGAAAAGATAATTTTATCTTAAAACACTCCTGTTAATTAAGATATATGAAAGTTTATAGTAATTTTTGTAAGGACTGAAAATCCTGCTGGGTTAGTTCACAAGTATTTAACAATATAGGTCAGAAATGCCATATCCTTTACATAAATATATTTCACATGATTGTCTTCCTTTTAGTTGCTGAGCAAAAATTCCCAAGGAAGAACTGCGGTTTTTTGCTCTTACAGAAACCTTCTGTATGGATTCTTACTGTGATAATAGTTTCTATGATGAGGGCATTTGCCCACTGTACAAATAGGATAAAAATCACAAACCCTGTGTCCTGTACTTCACTGAAAATAGTAACTCCTTCAGATCAGTGAAGATTTGAGCAGCGCATGCATGGAGAAATCTGTGCTATGACTTTGTGAGTTATATAATCTTGTAGTGCATTAATTTCAGCTGGCTTCTGAAATACTGGGAGGGTGTTAGTTTATTTTTCATTGAAAATGAGATTCAGCTCTTTAAAAGAGGCTAAAAAGAAGGTTTAATCTTGTCATTCTGCATATTGATATGTGCAGGTTGATTTAGTTTGAAGGTGTTTTTCGTAGACCATAAGTGACATTCTAAAACATTTAGTTTTAAACATTGCTGCTTTTTTTTCAATTTTGTTTTAGGGAACAGTAGAATCAATTGCAATGAAGAAGCCGAGGGAGAGAACTCAACTTTTTGAACAGATCAGTAATTCATGGGAATATGCTGAAGACTATGAACAGAAAAAGAAAAAAATGCAGCAAGCAGAAGAGGATGCACAGTTTAATTACAACAAGAAGAAAAGCATTGCAGCAGAACGCAAGCAAGCAAAGATAGAGAAAGAGGAGGTAGCCCAAAATTGTTCCCTTTTTGCGTGTTACTGGATTTTACATCTTTTATGAACTTAAATATAGGTTTTCTTAAAAAAAGGTCTTGTGGTGTTTTTCAGCTAGTATTTGTTTCAGTATGGCATAATAAGTATGAAAGGGTAGGGGAATATAATAAATATAAAATAAAATATGAAGTAAATGAAATTGTAGGTTTTCCAGTCTAATTAATTTAATTGTTGACTTACATAATTTTTATGATTAGTGCTCATTAGTGGAATACAGTTACTGGTTCATCATCTTATATTACTTTGGACTTGAAATTAAACTGCTAATGATTAAAAATCCTATTTATAAACCACAAATAAAATTTTTATGTTGGTAGGCAGAGCATTACCAGACACTTATCAAGGAACTGGATGAAGAAAAGATTGAGTTGCAGCTTTTCCGGCTTTATCATAATGAAAAAAATATTTACGTTCTGAAAAAAAGTTTGGATGAAAAGAACATGGAGGCTAGTCTCAAAAAACAGTCTCTTTCTACAGCAGAGGATGCATTTAGAGCCAAGAAGAAAAGACTTGGTGTACTAAACAGAGACCAGCAGCACATGGAAAGAGAATTGAAGTAGGTTTTCTCTGACAGTTGAGCTAAAGCATAATTTGCAGTGGGAATAGTTTGACAGGCATGCGTTTCCTGTTGCAGCAGTTGGGTGATATCCCAATGTTACGGAATTCAGTTTGTAGCAGTTTACTAAAGTATTATCTAGACACTGATTTAATTTTTTTTCTTCTACCACCATGCCCAGGTTGTCAGTACTTTCATCATATTAATACTTGTTTTCTATTGAATTTTTAGAAGGTTTTATTTCACTACTTAAATTTATATTTTCAGTGGATATTAAAAAAAACAAACAACTGTGGGTATGTAACTCTGCAGTGACAACTGATTATTTGTTTGTATGTGTGGTTGGAAGGGGGTTATTAAATTTCTTTTTTGTTGTGCTTTTGTTGTTTTGAATGTGTTTTTTGGTAGTTTTTTTATTCTGGTTTTGTGGTTTGGTTGTTGGTTTTGTTGGTTGTTGTTTGTTGGTTGTTTTTTGGTTTTTTTTTTTAGGACTCTGGAAGCATTGCTGGTTCAGCAGAGACCGCTCTATATAAAAGCAAAGGAAAACACTTCCTACCAAATCAAGAAAGTAGAAATGTCAAAAAAATTGCTAAGGGACAAGGAGAAATCCTGTGATAAGGAAAAGCAGAACATAAAAGAACTAGAGACAGAATTAAATGATATTGAGAAGACGTGGAGAGCTTTTGAGAAGAAAGCTGAAGAAGTATTGCAGAGAGCAGCAGATATTGAGCTAGGAGAAAGTCAGGTGAATTGGGAGGCCAGAAAGTAGTGCTTACTTGTAAATCCCAAAAATCTGTACTTAAGACAGAAAAACTGTTGTTTGACCAATTGCCTGTAATTTTTAATGATCCTTTTGTTGTTAAGCTCAAACAAAAACAAAATTATAACTTAGGGACTCTTTCATCAGCAGAAGAGAAATGATGATGCAATCTCTTGGGGGAGTGGGCTGTCCCGTTTTGAGGGGTGAAGTCAGATCTCACAGAAATTCCAAATGTGGAACACTTCTGGGAAGTAAATCTAACATGCATTGATATTTAGAAATTCACCATTGTGAGACTGGAAATGGTAAGCATCTCTCCTAGGGTGTGAAGAATTTCTGCTACACAATGTGAGAAGATACCGTATTAGAGGAAGTAGTGAATTCTTAGTGAACAGGAAGTTGAGAACGGTTTGATGGAAATTTCAGAAGGGTTGTACGTGGGGACTGTCATCTGTGGATTTGAGTTGTATCTACGTGTGATTATCCATGGTTAGGTTGTTCTCTCTGGTTTGTTTTCCCCTTCTTCAGAGTGATAATTTGATGTAATATTTGAGTGATGGCTTCTCAGCTGAGGTACAGAAATACATCTTCAATTAATGAAAAAGAAGACACCAAAATTGCAAACAAAACTTTGTAGTATACATAGCATCTACTCTGGGTCAGGATCTAGAAGTGAGCTGGATCACAAGCTATTTTAAGTTAGTTTAGAAGGAAAGGACTGCATCAATTTACATTGCGTTCACATTTGAAAAAGCTATTTTTGCAACCGTGTGCCCAGAAACACTTTTAAAACTAAGTGCTAGCTTTTCTCCACTGCCACTTTCTTAAGATTGTTTCTGATCAATCAAGGGAGAACCCCACAGGGTTGTTCTTTTAGTATGTTAATCTTCTCACTTTGGACTTAGAGACGTTTGGTCATTAGAAGTATCTTTGCAGGATTGCTTAAACTACTTATAGTTACCTTGAAAGAAAAAAGTGTGTGTGTATATACATATATGTGTATATATATAGATATACCATGAAAATTGGTATTTATAATACCAAACAGCAAATTTACACTGATTTTGGGTTATGCAGAAACTTAAGTGTTAGCCTTAAGATTGGCTGTGAAGTGCTGTAAAATATAAACTTCCCTGAAAAATAAGAGTCATTAGAAGCCTAAAACAAAACTGTAGGCAAGAACTATTAAGTGCAAGTTTTGGATTGAATCTTTCTGTTGTAAAATATAACTTCTTATAGTGCAATTAGTAGCTAGAAAGGTTTTCTGATAATTGGGTGGTTTTCCTACTCTTAATTATGATAAAGGAGGCAATTATTAATTGAGAGTGTAACTGAACTTGAGCCTTCCCACCTTCAGTGAAGTGCATTTATTTGTTTATTTTGTTTGTCCAGGTGGAACGTTACAAAGAGCTAAAGGAAATAGCAAGAAAGAAAGTAGCTACGCTAAACCAGCAGCTAGAAAAGCTTCGTTGGGAGCAAAAAGCAGATGAAGAAAGGCTGAAACTTAATTGGAGGAAGAAAAAAGAAGTTGAGGTATTTGCATCAAGCTAAAATTACGTGTTAAGGAGAAAAATGTTTGTCTACCTTTCCCTCTGGTATAAATGTCTATATAAATGCTCTGTTGTGAACGCACCCTCAGTGAAGGAGTTACATTGCAAACGTTAGTTTAGTTTTCATGTTGCAAAAGGCTTAGCAAAATGGCTTCTGAATTTGTTCACAGAATAGCTGTGTGAGACTACACTGAGGATTTGATTTTGCAAGCTTTGCCTCTAATCTCTTACGGTTAGGCAGAATATATGCTTGGCTGTAATAATTTACTGGTTTTGTAAGTATAGTTTTTGAGATGTCTTACCACTATTGTACCTCTGTATGATACTCACACCATTTAGAGGCTTATTTTGATCACAGCTACCTTTTTGATGGAAATGTTTTTAAAGGTCAGTTGTGTGTGCGAGTGTGTTGTGGTTGGAAAAACCTCCTTGGTGTCCACTCCTCTGTTGCCCTTCAGAGGCAGGTTTTTTTGGTGTGAACACAGATCATTGCTGTCATTTTGTCTCTGATTTCTTTTATCATTGCAGATCCACATGTGTGACAATAAAATACCTACATTTTTGACTATGACTTGATCACCATGCCTGCAATTCTCTTTTTAGAAAAACTAATTCCCAACTCATAGTTCAACTTTGCATGGGGCTTCTGATAGAAGTAGAAAGGACAGAAGCTCAGTTGATAATCTGTCTTTTGTTGAAAATTTTGCCATATTCAGTGTTCTTGGGGTTCTTTCTTCCTCCTCCTCCCCCCCCCCCCTTTTTTTTCTCTCCAAGCTATGCTAACATTGCACTTTTGTTACCTACTAAGAAGTCAGAGAGGAACATGTTTAACTGTAAAGTCAAGGCTTAGAGGAAATAATTTGCGTTGAGAAAATTTAAAAATCCATCAGATGAGACTTTATGATTTCTAAGAGTTTCTAGCACCTCATTCTTGTAGGTATCAACTTTTGTATGGAAAAGTGTATATTTTACTGTATATCTGTGAGGATGTAAAGTCATTCTTGCCATGATATCTAAGTTAATGCTTGTACATTCTTATCTTGATAAAATTCTACTTTTTGAAGTACTACTTAGCGGGAAAACCTAGTTAGTATCTAGAAGTGAAATAAACTCTATTGCTTGTGTTTCTAAAATTTGTCAAATCCCTGTTGAGAAAGAAACAAGGAATAATTGAGTGTTCATAAAATGTGTGCCTGACCATTCAGAGTTGACATTAGTTATCTATACTGCTGGCACTTGGTGATCACTCCTCACAACGCAGCATTTGTGACCACATCTAACATGCTCTGTCCAGCTGTGGGCTCCCCAGTACAAGAAGGATAATGATGTTCTGGATTGAGTCTGGCAGAGAGCCACCAAGCTGGCTGCGGCTGGAGCACCTGGCTTATGAATAGAGGCTGAGAGAACTGGGTCTGTTCAGCCTGGAGAAGAAAAGGTGAAAGGGAGACCTTATTACTGTCTGCAACTACTTAATGGGAGGGTGTGAATAAGAGAGTGTCACGCTCTTGCTAGAGTGGAACCTATAGTGATGAGATGGGGGACAACAGGCACAGCTTAGAATTCTGAATAGCTATTAGGTAAACTATTACATATTGAGAGCAGTCAAACATTGAAGTGGGTGCACAAAGAGGTTATGGACTCTCCATTCCTGGAGTTATTCAAAATGTCACAAGGATTTCAGAATTAAGGCTTATTAAAATGTGTAGGTAACTATTTTTTTCTTTCGCATGCTTTAGTTAATGTATTCTTGTTCAATTTGTGTAACTGAGAATACTTGTTTTACTTTTTTTTAGTACAGTGCTGTTGTATCAGGTTGGAACCTCTATGTCAAATTTTTAATGTGTCCTTAGGAAGAAGCTTCTATTAATCTTGGGCCAAGAAAAGCAAAGCACCTTTCCTCTTCTAACACCTATAATTTACTAACAGTATGTTTAAAGTTGTTTTATTTGATGCTTATTCCTTGTGCTGAAGAGGCTTTCTCTGAACTGTAGCCACATATGAAAAATCCAACAATGACCTTGAGAAAATAATTATTATTCATGGTGCAATTTGGCATCTACTGTTGAGAAGAGGTGTATTGCTTCAGCATGAAATATGAACAAGTGAGAAAAAAAACCTGTCTCTGTACTTGTTCTAACAGTTTTGTACCTTTGGTTTGTTTTTAACACATTCTATTTGTGATTGCGTAGGAAAACATAAAACAGACTGTGGAACAGGTAGAAGAGCATAAAAGACGGATAGAGAAGTTGGAAGAATATGCCAAGATATGCACGTATGTTTAAAAAATTAAAAGCTGGCATTTTACATATTCTCAGATTAATATAACAGGTTTCTTATTAGTTCTTAATTCTTTTCTATACTTTAAACTTTTAATCCAAATGAGAATTCTTACTAGTTCTATTTAATATTTCAGTTGCTTTGCCTGTTAAGATATAGTAGGAGGTCTGATGTGTTATCCATACTTTGTTTGGAATCAGTTCGATAATTGCTTCAAATTTCTTGTAGGTGTGTAACTTGTATCACTGTGGGGTATTGGCGTACAAATTCTGAGTAAGAGGGTAGGGTAATTCTGTAGTGGTGCTGCTCTAGAAAGCATTAATATTTATGTTGCATAGTAGCAGCACAGCTCAGGTCTTACTTCCTGGGTCTTGCCTTTGACTTGATTTTTTTACTCTCTGAGCAACCTGATGAATTTTGATGGTAGCCTGTGTTTTGTGCAGGAGGTCAGAGCAGGTGATCTGCAGAGATTTTTTTTTTTTTTTTTCCCCAACCAATCTTTTTATGTGCATCTGTAATGTGTGCTTTGGCTTAATGCTGTCTGTGTACTGAATGAAGTTCTGTCATGGACTCAGAGTAGCAGACCTATAGTGGTTGGTGTGATGTAAAATTATTTTAATTAAGTACTTGTAGTAGAGTGCAGTAAATCCTTAGTGATTTTTGGCAACTGTGTAAGGTGAGTAATAATTTTGCATGAGAATTCTCCATCCTTCTGATTTTTCCAGTACCAGACCTTTTATTGATGGAGGGTAAAACAATATGGTTGCGTATTACACAGGCAAAAACTCTCACTTGAACTCAGTTTTGAAACCTTAAAAATAGCTTATACTTCAGAATGCAACTTGTATAAGTAACTTCATACAGATACTTCAGGTCTTTAATGATTTTTGTAGTTTGTGACCATAGAATGCCTTTACTTTCATGACCTAAAAGCTTGTATAAATTAAATAGTAAATTGTTTTCTTTTTTTACTCCCTTTCAAAGTGAATCATTAGCAGAAAAAAAGCAGAAAGAGGAATTACTAACTAAGGAAATCGAAAATGCAACAGTACGAATGGCTGAAGTGAATGAAGAATTGAACAAAATAGTTGGTGAGCTGCAGAATGCCAGAATGGATTACCATGAAGGAAGGCGTCAGCAAATGAGAGCAGAGATCCTGGAAAGTCTCAAAAGACTGTATCCGGATTCTGTGGTAATTGAATGGCCTCATTTAAAGCCTTATTTTAGAAGTAAGATTTGAGAGTTCTGCCTTAGACTGAATAAGCAGCTAGAGTAAATGACTAGAGTAAATGAGACTGTCTTAAAAATTCTTTTAAACTTTATGCTTGCTTGAGTGTACTTGGTGAAATAGTATTGCTGAAAGAATAGCAGCATAAACTGCCATTACTTTTCACAATTACCAGAATGTATTACTGATTCCATCAAAGACTAATTTTGATCTTTTGTGTGATTTTGGTGCTGTTTGTTTCTTTTTTTTCTTGTTTTATATTCTTCTGTCTTCAAACATATTTTTGACTGACTTATTTTGAACAAATGAATGGGAGGGTTATATGAGAGACCATTTATTCCAGGAGGAATGCTTCTTCCAAAGGACAATGTTGCTGAGGTGCATGAAATTTTTATTTTACCAAATGGTCTGTCTTTGCTTATCAGTTACCCTATTTTACTTAAATTCGTCCTTTAGTAATGCCATTAAGTGTTCTGTGTATTGATTTTTTGGATCGTGAGCAGACACTGATTGTGAGGCATATTTACACCTTTTTATTGACACTTAAAAATATTTCCTCCAATGTTGGAAGCGATCCTAAATGAGAATTTTTTAATTAATCAGTTGAATAGTTGGTCTCTGAGTATGTCTCAGTATAATCAATCCTTTTTGATATATATATATATAGTTGAGCTGTACAAGCTGGGAAGATCCCCCCTCTTCTGTTTTAAAGGTGACATACCTGCTTTCTAGTGCTGCTATAAGAACATAAATGAAGATGAAAGAGAGTATTCTGAACACCATCTCTCCTTTAAGCCAGCAAGGTATCAGCAGTCTGATCCAGTTCTTTTGAGAGCTGAAATCAAATCCTTAACCTCTTGAAAAAACAACAGGATCAGACACTTGCCAGATTCTGAGGTTTTACAAAAGACCAAGGAGCAAAGAACAACAAAACTTTTCAGCTGTTCTTCAGAATCTTTTAATCCATGTTAATGATATGTTCAAAAAAACATGATTTTGATATGTTTTTTTGCTTTTTGCGTTGTATCCTATTTGAAAAGAGCTGGATCAGACTGATGATACCTTGCCAGCTTAAAGGACAGCTGGTATTCAGGATGTTCTCTTATTTTTTCTTCAGGAGATGCAAATTTAGAAGTACTTACAGATACGATGGCTTCTAATATGTAAAAAATAGATGAGTAAAATTGGTTACGTAAACTGTCCTGTTACAGAAAGTCTTAATGATACTTGCTTCAGTTACCCTTGTTCCTGCAATAGTTTTCCCAACACCAGCATATAAGGTGATAGTTTCTTTTGAGCTGCTCCTTAGGCTCAGGTGTCCAGAACTAAGTACTCAGGCAGAACTGGAGGAAATCTTGGTGTCTGTCTTCTGGATTTCATTGGTGAAAAATGGCATACTGCTTTTAAATACTTAGATTTTATATCCATTTTAAAACTTCCGTTCTGATAAAACAATCTTGTAACGGCTGGTGAATGTTCCACGTACTGAAACAGCCATGCAGTTCTGTGATTCCACATGTATGAGTGATGTGTATTTTCATGGATTTTTCTGATGAACAAAGTGACTTTTGTAGCTGATCAGTTTTTTACTATTTAATTTTCAGAATGGCATTCCTACATTGGTAGTTTTAATTGTAAGATTGTGATTGTTACAGAGTCAATTGAGCTGTCAGCACATATACTTGAATGTTTCTTTCTGCAGCTCAGACAAATGTTTTCATATAAATCTGGCATTCCAGCTAGACTTAAATGCCTGTGTCTGAAAGTATATAGATCCTCTGTATAGTTTTGAATGTCTGAAAAATCAAATGTTATTGCGTGAATTTATATGTGAAAATGTTCAGAATGTGGATTAGTACCTTTAGTTATTCAGGGAAAGTTAAACTACACCTATAATTACAGAAATGGAACAAAAGACCTTTAGTGAGAGTATGTACAGCAAAGAACTAAGCCGTTCTATTTATGGTGGTGGTTTATCAATATATGGCAAAACAGGTTTGATTCTTTGGACTATACAGTAAAAGAAAAGCGGTTCTTATTCTTTTCATGCTACTAAAGAAAGAAGATGCTACTTTTTTGGGTTGAAACTGGAACAGTGTCTCTGTTGCTACCATTTTCCAGCTAATAGTTCTATTTATTTAAGACCTTATTGTTATTCAAAGATCTTAGTGTGGGTTAGATACTTCTCTTCCTCTCCAAAAAAGAAACTTGGCTGATTTTGTTGTTGTCACTCTGTCATGCTTATGTATGCTAAGTTGAGTAAAACGTTGAGACGCGTAATGTTAATCTTGGGGAAAAAAGTTAAAACCCTCCCTTCAGATTTGAAGGCGTACTTTGCAGTTTGGATTGATGACTACTACGATTTCTGTTTTTTCTGATGTACAGCTATTGTAAGAGAGTGCAGCTCTTAGATATGTAACGTTTTTCTCTTACTACTTCAGCATCTTGCATGCAGAAATATGTGATATCTAAAGTAACGTACTAATTTTTTCTCTGTATTTTTATCTTCAGTTTGGAAGGCTGCTCGACCTGTGTCATCCTATTCATAAAAAGTACCAGCTTGCTGTTACCAAGGTATTCAGCAAATATATGACTGCTATTGTTGTTGCCACTGAAAAAACAGCAAAAGATTGTATTCGCTTCCTAAAACAAGAACGAGCTGAACCTGAAACTTTTCTTGCTCTGGATTACCTCGATGTAAGTACTCCCCCTGCCCCCCCCACCCATCATCAGCAAGTTAACACACTTGTAAATCTTGATCTTGGCTCATTTAAGCATAACTAAAATAGGCTTTAAGTGTTAGGGGAAAGCACAAGGTGAACTTCATGAGGTTGGCCCATTTGTCCAGCGTACTGACATAGAATCATAGAATAGTTAGGGTTGGAAAGGACCTTAAGATCATCTAGTTCCAACCCCCCTGCCAGGGGCAGGGACACCTCCCACTAAACCATGCCACCCACGGCTATGTCCAATCCAGCCTTGAACACTGCCAGCGATGGAGCTTTCACAACTTCCCTGGGCAACCCATTCCAGTCCCTCACCACCCTTACAGTAAAGAATTTCTTCTTCATATCCAATCTAAACTTCCCCTGTTTAAGTTTGAACCCATTACCCCTTGTCCTCTCACTACAGTCCCTCATGAAGAGTCCCTCCCCAGCATCCCTCTGGGTGGCTGCGTGATCCCCTAGTGTATCAGCTATTCCCTCTAGTTTTGTGCCGTCAGAAAACTTGCCCAAATGTGGTTCTCCCTCATCATTCAGATAGTGAAGATGTTAAACAGGATTGGTGTGAGTTCTGATGTGGCAAGTTACTGGCCTCAGACTGGACTTTGTGCCACCAATTACCACCCTGTGGATCTGTCTGTCCAAGCCAGTATTCAGTCCACCCTCACTGTTTGTCAGCCAGTCCATATTCCATTAGCTTCTCTATGATGATCTTGCAGGAGACAGTGCTGAAAGACTTACTGAAGTTTAGGTAGACAATATCTGCTGCTCTCCCCTCATCTGTCAAGCCAGTCATTTTGTAGAAGGCCATCAGGTTGGTCACACATAACCAGCTTGGTGAATCCATGCTAAATAGTCCTCCAAGACTTTTGTTATGTTCCTGGAAATGGTTTCTAGGGTTAGATGCTCTATCATCTTCCCAGGGATCAAGGTAAGGCTACCTATCATGTAGTTCCTTGGATCCTCTTTCTTGCCCCTTTTTGAACACAGAAGTGACGCTGTTTTTTTCCCACTCCTTAGACACCTCTTTCACTCGCTATGATCATTCAAAGACTATTGAGTAGCCATGCAACTGAGAACTATTAATATGTTTCTTTAGATACCAGATATGGCACTGCTTCTAACTGCCTGTAGGCCTCATCCATTGTACTCATTCCAAGCAAAAATAACAGGCTGGGCAGGGACTGGAGTGAGAAGAAGGACTTGGGGGTATTGGCCAACAAAAAACTCAACGTGAGCCGGCAGTGTGTGCTTTTAGCCCAGAAACCAACTTTATGCTTGGCTGCAGGAAGAGGAGTGTGGCCAGCAGATCGAGGGAGGTGATTCTACATCTCTCTTCTGAGACCCCACCTGCAGTCCTGTGTCCAGCTATGGGTACCTCAGCATCCTTCTTGGGATGTGGAGCTGTCGGATAGCATCCGGAGGAGGACCACAAAGATGACCTGAAGGCTTTAGCACCTCTCCTGTGAAGACAGGCTGAAAGAATTGGGCTTAACTCAGCCTGGAGAAGAGAAGGCTCTGGGGAGACCTTAGAACAGCTTTCAGTGCCTAAAGGAGGCCTAGAAGAAATCTGGAGAGGGACTTTTTACAAAGGCATGTAGTGACAGCACAAAGGGAAATGGCTTTAAACTGAAAGAGGGGAGATTTATATTAGCTATTAAGAAAAAAAATTTTTGCTATGAGGGTGGTGAGACGCTGGCACAGGTTGACCCATCCCTGGCAGTATTCAAGGCCAGGCTGAATGGGGCGTTCAGCAGCCTGGTCAAATGGAAGGTGTCCCTCCCTGTGGCAGGAGGATTGGAACTAGATGATCTTGAAGGTCCTTTCTAACCCAAACCAGTCTGATTCTATGATCCTGATAAGCAGCCTGTAGCAGGCACCCACTACAATTTACCAGATGTTTCTTCAGTCATTACCTATGAGCTCTCAGCTCATAATCCTTCCCCAGGCAGAGCTCTGTGCATTCCAGCTGTTCTCTCACAAATCTTTTAAATCATATTGTTTATTCTCCATTCTACATGTACTTGCATTTCATGCACAGCAAAATAAGTTATACAGATTTAAGGACTGCAGTATATATAGACTATGAAAACGAGATCTGTATCTAGTTTTACAGAGCCACATTCTGTTGATCTGTACATCCTTTCCCCAGACCACTCAGATTTGGACATGCTTTGGTATAACAGCATGGATTCTAAATGTTGCTTACTTGCTTTACAGGTTAAACCAATCAACGAAAAGTTAAGAGAAATAAAAGGAGCTAAAATGATGGTGGATGTTGTACAAACTCCATTTGCTCCACTGAAAAAAGTGATTCAGTTTGTGAGTGGGAATGGCTTGGTCTGTGAAACAGTTAAAGAAGCAAAACAAATAGCATTTGATGGACCAGTGAGGTTGAAAGTAAGAAGCTGAATTTTGTTGCATATGTTTTTCACTGCAGTTATGTATTTGATGCCATTTAAATAATTCTTCTATAAACATCCCACAAAGTATTGAAGAATTACACTATGCTGTCTAGTCTATTCCCACATAAATAAGCCCCCCCAGATATTTCACATGGTTATGTTTTCCTCTGTATGATAGTAGGTTTTAGTAATTTCCTGGAAAAAGGAGGCAAATTAGAGGATAGCGTCCAAATACGTTTCTTGGTATGGTCCTCGGGATGAAAAGGAGGAGGAGTAATCCTGTTCTTTAAACTGTCTGATTTAACAATACAATCTTAATCTTGCTAGCTTTTTTATGAAGAAATCCTTTCAAAAAATATTTAAAATATTTGACAGAATATATTAGTTGTAGATGCCGACTGTGTTGTGGGGGCTGAAGCTTCTCTGATTTTTCCTACACTTCTTTCTTTCTTATGCTGTAGATAGTCTGTAGGAACCTTTTATACACTTGTTAAACCTTTTAAAATCTTCATTAAAACAGCCTTAAGTCAAAGGTGAGTGTGAAATCATTTTTACTTGGAATCAAGTCACAAAAACACCTATGTTCTTCACTAAAATTTCTCCTTTCTGTTTATGGATGAGCTGTTTTCCTTTACTCCATTATCACATTGCTTGGTTTGCTCTACTAAGCCAGACATAACCTTCTAAGTTGTCAGTGTATACACAAATGTCTTGTATTAGTTTCCTAAATAAAAGGAAATTATACCATTTCATTTCCTTTTCTGATCAGTAGTAGTAACACCAAAATGTGACTAGTGCCAAGAAACAGACTTTTTTTGTAGCTTCATGTATTTCATGTTAGCAGGTTTGGAACAGGAAAGAATGTTGGAGTCCCACTAAAATGTGGTTGATGCTTGCTTAACCGCCATATCTGGGGCACTAGTTCATGGCATGTTTTAGATGCTTTGTGTTCAGATGTATTTGATTTTAATTTTATTTTTCTTTGTCTTCCAGACAGTGGCTCTTGACGGAACTTTATTTTTGAAGTCTGGAGTGATTTCTGGAGGATCAAGTGATTTAAGATTTAAAGCTAGATGTTGGGATGATAAAGAAATTAATACAATGAAAGAAAGAAGAGATAGCTTGATTAATGAGCTAAAGGTAGGTCTCTTAAAGAGCACTTAACTGCAAAAAGCATAAAGGATTTAAATCATTTGATTCAGCTATGGGAAGGTGATTTTCTAAAAGGTAATTTTCCAAACTTCTAGAAGATGCAGACAGGGTGTAGTAGTTGTTTATCCTCTTCTAGTTAATAATAATCAGCTGTGGGTCTCTGTTCTTTCCTAGTGGGTTGGTTCACAATGACAGAGGTGGAGAGGCAGGACAACACTGAGAAAAGTTTCTTCAAGGAAGAAAAGCTGTTGTTCAGAGTACCTGAAAACTTTTAGTGAAGATGCTAGATGCTGTCAATGTAAAAATATTCGCACAAACTAAAACGTGTCAGTGTAACATGATTTGTCATACTTGAGGTATTTTGGAAGAGGGATAGAACAGGAATTTAGGAATTTGCAAATGTTTTCTTTCTTTTGAGACATAAATATGTTACAAAATTGGTATCGAATATGGCCAATGCTCTCAGCATTTGCCTTGAATGGGGCCTGTGTCAGTGAGGCTAGCTTTATGTCGTGCATAAATCTGAAAAAGAGTAGTTTCCAAATAAGTCATGGTTTGTTTCAAATGATTTTTCTCACATTGTAATATTTTTCTAGGACTTAATGAAGATCAAACGTAAGGAGGCTGACTTGAAGCAGTTGTATGCTCAATGCCATGGAACGCAGACACGACTTAAATACTCACAGAGTGAATTAGAGCTTATTAAAAAGAAACATCTTGCTAATCTCTACACGGTATAGTACTAAGCCTTTTATAATTTTTGTTTAATAATTGCATTTTTTACTAAGCTGTAATTACTAGTGAAATAAAAGGAATTAGAAAAAGCTATTTAAGGAAGTAGTATTCAAGTTTTGCATACAGCAGTTATGACTGAGGAATTAATAAAATACAAAAAACCTCCACCAAGATTACAAAGTAATTTATGTGAGGCTTGTTCTCTTTTAGGTTTTAAAATTTGAATCTCTGGTAAGATTGGTTTATCATTTAGTCTGTAAGTCAAAGTGCACTTTAAATGATACTTGGGTGACTTGTTTTTCTGCTCATGAAAACTGTAATGGTTGCATGCAGATTGGCAATAATAGTGGGTAAGTGGCATTGTAGAAGAAAATATTCAATGTTTTTAATCAGAAAAATACAGTTATTCTGGAACAGAACCTTCCCTTATTTTCCAGAAAGTTGACCATCCCATTAAGAAAAATTACCATCTTTTTCCTTTCTTTTTATCTAGGAGAAATCAAAACTGGAAAGTGAACTGGTAAATATTGAGTCTCAGCTTGATATGCTGAAGGAAGGAGTAGCACAAAGAAAAGAAAAAATAGAAGAATTTCAGAAAAAAATTAACGAGGTAATGCTTCCTGTCCTAGTCATGGCAGCTCATGCTGTTGTACTGCAGAAGCTTCTTTCTGTTACTGCTGACTTTTAGAAAGTGAGCAATTTCTAACTTTGTAAGCAACTTTGACAAGGGTTATAAGTTACTCCAACAATCTTCCTACATTCTTTGCCTTTCTTACCAAGGTAATTGTGAACAGAGGTGTAGTTGGATCTTAATATATATGTATCATAGCTTTGCAAATCAGTTTCCTTAAAATCAAAATTCTGTGACTGTTATGTGCCAAACACAAACAAACTGAATCATGTACTTCTTAAATATTAGATTATTAAATGAAGCTTAATATATATGCTTAATGTATAAACTATAATTTCATTTCATTTGACATAGGAGAAAATTTTTGAGTTTGAAGAAGGTTGGTTGGTTTTCCCCCACCATCTCCTGGTCTGCTAATAAATACGATTTATGCTTTGTAGTATTGAGCAGGCACAGTCCATTGTAGTTCACAGCTTTAGGGCTCTCAGTGCAAGCTTCAACTGTAGATTAAATCCCAGATAATTGCCTTGTAGGTTTTGGGGTAAATTTTGGTATCAGCTCATTCTTTTTCAGACTCTTAACAACCGAATTCTTTGTAAGAAACTGTAGTCACAGGACCTCTCCTTTTTGTGGAGAGATATTTATGCAGTATGATTGCATGACTAAACTGTAACTTTCCTTTGGTGTGAAGTCTTCCTGGCTGATGTGTATCTAATGTATGTACACTAAACTCTGTAAGCACCCAGAAGAGTTGCAGATCTCTCAGTAATCAGTGCATCCACTAGTTAGACAGTCCTTGCATATGAGACTGTCTTCCTGAAAAGCAAGGTCCCATTCAGTGTCTTAATGGAAATCCTACATTGATCTCTTTTAATTGGAAGAAGATCCATCAGGTCTGCAACCCACATGCAGAACAGATAGGCATGCTCATGCCATTAGGAAGAGAGCTCTGTGCCATCTTTCTAGAGCTGAGAACAGTTCTGAGCACTGCTAGAGTGCTTTGTTCTGAATTCTATGGATGTCATGTCTAGGTGATGACCTGTTGCACCAGTGTATACTAGAAAAGTAGATAAAGAGCAGCACAGTGAGGATTCCTTTCTTGGGAAGTAGCCAATATCTGTGCTTTATTTTCTATGCAGTCTTACTGTTCTGGGAGCGTGGTTGAGGTATGCATGATGATTGTCAAGAAATTCCTTATTTCACTGTTTTTTGGGTTTTTGTTTGGGGAGGAAGGAGTTTTGGGGAAGGAGGGGTGTTTTGAGTGGTTTGGGGCTTTTTTGGATGTTGTGGGTTTGGGGTTTGGGTTTTTTTGGGGGGGGGGTTTGTTTGGGTTTTTTTTTTTGTTGGTTGTTTTTTGTTTTGTTTTTAAGATTGTTGTATGCTTGTTTGATATCTGGTTAAACAAGCCTCCATATCAAAACAAATAATACTTGGGTTTTGACCTATAAAGTTAACTTAGAATTTTGTTCAGTCCATTGGATTATCTTTCAAATGCTGTAGGCTGTTGCTGTTTCTTTGTTCAGTCTTGCCGTATACATTATACCTACTCTTTACCTGCTGAAGTCTTTCATTAAAATTTTAGGATTGGTTTTAACTGAAGCTTTTGCTAATATTTTCTGTATAATTAAGAAATAAGAGATTCTGTAGCAGGTCTTTTGCTGTGGCTTTGCTATAAATGGAACATAGTAATTAACGGTTATGTGTCACTTGAAAGGACTGGAACAAAGAACTGAGCTACACTGAGAAACCTCGTGTATCTGATTAGTATCCTGTGTACCATTCAGCTTTCTCTTCTTCATTTGATGGGGAACAACAGACAAAAACAGTAAACTGAAGTGATTGTCTAGATGTTTGACTGGTTGCAAGAGAGCATAAAAACTTTTTGCTCCATTTCTTTTTGCTTGAAGGTTGAAGATTCTGTTTTCCGGGAATTCTGTGAAGAAATTGGTATAGAAAATATTCGTGTATATGAACAAGAACATGTGAGACAACAAGAGGAGATTGATAAGAAAAGGTGGTATTTGTAATTGAAATGTTAAAAAATGATTTGTATTAGATTGGGCACACTGGTAAATTCCCTCCATCACAGGGAATACCACAAAAACCTAAAAGACTGTAAAAGGTTATATTAGTACTGCAAGGATTAGTGAGCAGTTGCACTGTAATGGTTTGGGTTTATCTGACAGTTAAAGTCAGGGATAGTTTGCAACAACCTGGAAAGGTAACATTTGCTATTTTGGTAGCACTGTTGTAAAATAAAGCAAAAAAGTCATTTAATAAAATCCACATAGGAAAATGGCTCTGTCATAAATTGAGGATGGTGTTGAGGCTCAATCATGTATCAAAAAGGTTAAAGGAGAACTGGGTGTGAGATGAAGTGATTTGGTAGAAGAACATGCTATTAAGGAAAGCAGGATATTTTCTCACGGGCAACCTCAACTGGTATTCCCCTCTGACAGGCATATGTCACAGGACAACACATTTATATTTTAAAGAATGAGAATGTTAAAATGAACTACTTCCTTGTACTACAGTTGTTTGCAAGCAGATGATAGTTTGTGCATTCATTTATAGGAAATACGCCTTTTCTACATGACTAGTATACCTGACAGTATAATGGCTAGTACTGAACTCCATTTTCTTTTTGGCTATCTCTTCAGCTGCTAAGAGGTTCACTGACTGGTTTTCAGAAAGTAGTCCAAGCATGTGTGATTGGTTAGGGCTGCAGTGAGGTAGTAATGCAGTACATTTAGTTCCAGTTAAAGCACCGGCTGGCTGAAGTAATTTGGTCATTTACTTATGTTTGCAAGAACTGAAGTCTGGTGAAGTGTATGAAGTTAGTAATAGAACAGTGAAAAGAGGAAATTTTTGCATAGCCTCATCTTTGAATCACCGAATGGTTTGGGTTGGAAGGGGCCTTCAAGTTCATCTAGTTTCAACCTGCCTGCCATGGGCAGGGACAACTTCCTTTAGAGCAGGTTGCTTAAAGCCCCGTCCAACCTGGCCTTGAGCACTGCCAGGGATAGGGCAGCCACAGCTTTTTTGGGCAGCCTGTGCCAGTGCCTCACCACCCTCCCAGTGAAGAATTTCTTCCCGATGTCTAATGTAAGTCTACCCTCTTTCAGTTTAAAACCATTCTCCTTGTTCTATCACTACATGCCCTTATGCTACACTGCATTGGCCTTGCTGGTGCCCTGCCTTGCCAGCATTAGACCTGTAAGCCTCTGCCATGGTGCTGCCTTCTTGCCCAGGTTTAAAGAGCCTGGAGCTTGTGTTGGACCAACCCTTTTGCTTGAATAACAGGTGCAGCACCAGTAGTAAGTAATTTGGTAAGCTCAGAGGCAGACAGTAACAGCTGAGAGGAGACCTTTCCGTAAACAGCTGCTTCCTTCAGTCCTTCCTCACAGCAAGATATGAAGAAGTTTCTGCTGTTGTACCCCTATAAGCAAATACAGATCTCCATTGAGAGATAACAAGCAAGGTTCAACATGGCTTGAAAAACTCTGGTCTCATGCTTCTTAATTGCCATCTATTAACTGAGATAGGTTTCTTGCAATACTCAGATAAACATACATGCCAGCTGAACAGGAAGCTTGTAGTGGCTGAGCAGGGAGCACCGGCATTGGGTAAATACACAGCATTAGTGTAGCTTTTGCCCAGTTCATATCTACATTATTTACAGGTATATCATTCATACTGAGATACTGGAACTTTCAGTGTCACTTCCCATATTAAACATGGCCATACTGTCTATTGTATTTTTTTTAACTGTTATCACTGTATTTTTGTACCTTCCAGTATATCCACAGGATGTGGTGTAGTGGAATCAAGGATCCAGATGCATGCAAATTTTTGTGTTCATATAGAAGATACGAAAATGCTATCTAAATAGTCAAAATGAAAATCTGTTGTATGATAACTTTAAATTGACTTAGTTGTCAGCCTGTTTTGAAAGTGTTGTTTTCAAATACTGTACTTTGACTAGACTGGAATTTGAAAATCAGAAGACACGACTAAATATTCAGCTGGAATACAATCGTGATCATCTACAAAAGTCAACAGACGCCATCAGCAAGTTGAGGGAGACTGTTCATAAAGATGAAGCTGAGATTACCAGGCTACAGAAGGTAACTGTGACATACCTCTCTCTACCTGTGACTGAAGAAAGAGTGCATTGAATTAATAATCTTGAGTAAACATAGTTAATGCTATTGAGTAATTTTTCTAGGGTTTAATTCAGTGCTGACTTTGTAAATTTAGAAAAAAGGCAGTTGCATATTGTCATTTTAACCTTGAATTACCTGTCATTAGGGTACTTACAAATTACTAGTATGCAGTGTTATACTGTGCTTAGTTTATATGAAAACACAGCATATGACTAGAGATCAAACTAGCAGCAGTGGATGAGATTCTTTAGAAGATTCTAGGAGTAATAGTAAACAAGTCTAGTGCTTTGCATCTTTTAAGGTGCTTCACAGAAGCCTTTATACCTGTGAAGTGCTTCACAGCCTTAATAGACTTAAATCTGTGAAAACTAATTCGGATTTTTAGTTGAAGTAATTTTATGGATTCCTCCTTCATAGTGTTCTTTACTTGTAAGTAATTTTTTGTTATGTTGATGTTGCTTGTGGTGCACTGGAAAGTGAAGGAGAAAAGATGTGTAATAGTGTTTTGAATAAAGAACAAAAGCAAAATGTAAAACTCCCTCAAAGTGGGCAAAACCCCCCACATGCATCATTTGAACTCTGTATATTTTAACATTAGAAGATATGTATTTCTGATACTGAGGAAAAATAATAGACCCTTCGTCATGCACAAAAACATGTCTGACTTAATGCCTGTGTGCATAATTCTTCTGAAATATGACTTTGAACAAATTCAGATGGTTTTGTCCTGGAGAAGGATTATTGATATTAAAATCTGAAGGTACTTTGTTTGGATACTGCAACAGCAGTTAAGTCTTGATTAGATTGCCATAATACTAGTCTCTTAGCTAGTCTCATAGTTTCTAGGACCATGTCTTCATGCATGTGGCATTAGGTTTATCATATTCTAGCACCTAATTTCTAGCAATTTAGCAATTTGGGTTATGTAGGGGAAGACCCTTCTAGAGTACCTCCCACAGATTCTTTGTTCTTTTCAGGTTACCTCAGGATTTCTCTTTAATGAACAATACTTTTTAAAGGATTTCAGATTTCAGGTTACCTTAGGTGTTGCTAAATACGTTGTAGATGTACAGCAGGTGGGATCCTTCTTGCAGGGATAAAGGACAAGGAAAAAGGAGTAGCTTACAGATTTCAGGCATCGTAGGATCCCTGCCTTGTTTGATGGCTGCACAGTTTACTCTAGTACAGTCACAAATCCAGAGATGGCTGTGCCTATATATACAAAACATCTGGATATTCCTATGTATAAGATGGGCAGTTTTCCCAGACCTTTCAGATTTTGTGCTGTAACACATTTGAATGTGTTTTAACAGGTTTGAACTTTAACTCTTTCTTTCTGTATAAAAAAAGCTCCATATCAAGATTTTTGGTGAAAGGTTAAAATTGTAAATATTTCTATGCAGGATGAGGAAAAGCTTCTAAAAAAAGTGAATGAAATTATGGAGGAGCGGCAGCAATTTAAGGATAGATTAAGTGCCCATAAATCCGAGGTTATAAAAGCCCAAAATGAAGTTGAAGAGTTCAGAAAGACGTTATTAACTCTTAATAGGTAATTGCTAATTCTACTCCTAGGAAAATGATAAACGTGGTAATATTTAGAAGAGCTGTAGTGATCAGATGTTTTAATTTCTCTTGTTCTGTTTTCTTGTGAAAGATTCATTAGAGACATGGTAATTTGCATTTACAGTATGCATTAGTTAAAGAGAGTTTCTGATTCAGCGTTTGGTTCCCAAAAGTGGTGTGAGTGAAATTATTTAACGAGAACCATCCCATAAACTGTATAGAAGAACATTATTTTATTATCTACCTCATGTTAGGTCTCGTGATTTCTGATAAATACATAATGATTTCTGATAAGTAGCTTACAACTTGGGGGGGGATATATTAAGTTTATTGGTACTTTCATATTTGAGTAGTATGGTTAGTATAATTATTGAGAAATTAGCTTTTTTATGGTCCAGTTTCAGGGTTCTCATTTTCTCCAGGCCTTTCAAGTGTTGAATACCTTAAACTAATACTTAGATCACTGTTTTGTCCTTACTGTTTTTTTTTTAAATCAAGGTCTTTATTATTGATGTGTTTAATGTCCCTTAATCAGAAGCCTGTGTTTAAAAACAGACATATTGGCACAGTATGGCTAGGGAAGCTTCTGGAATTTTACACAAGCTTGCAGATTATGTGCCTAGTAGTTCATTTTATAGTGTGCAAATTTCACTAAATAAGGCTGTTGTGTCTCTGCCTTACTAAGCAACTTGATGCTATCGGAGGAATTCATTGCAAAGAATCATGTATTTCAAGCAGTGTAATGATAAAAGATACTTGATTGAATTTCCAAAGGGTCAAATTTCCATGCATGTTCAGCAGAGCTGAACAAAAGCGAGTTAATTTGCAATTAGGAAAGGTGGATATTTGAACATGCTGTAGTGAGAACTTGGCACTATGCTGAAACTAAGTCTGTGCTAGTAGCATTTACCTTGCAATAGCTAAAGCTAATACAGAATAGCAGAGTGTTAACTTTGCCTGCTGGAATAGCTTGTGGTTCCCAGATGTCTCTTGAGTGATTTTGGAGAATGAAGGGGATGGAAGAAATTGAGTACAGTTTTTCCTTTATGTTTGATGGGATTATAGAGGAAACTCGGTAACTGTTTTTCATGCTGTATGGCTGTGGATGTTATTGGCAGCTGCTCTTTAATTGTTTTGTATCTTTTGTCTATGTAGAGAAGCTACAAAATTACAGAAAGAAGCTGCAACTATAGAAACCGCTCTGGAAGAGAAAAGATTGAGACGACATAATATGCTTCTCGAATGCAAGGTGCAGGACTTGAAAATAAAGTTGCTCTCTGGATTACTGGATGACATCAGTGAAGTTGAGGTACATAAAATGTTTATAAAAGATGGATATCATGGATGAGCAATTATTCAGTCTTGAATTTAGGGATACTTATTTTTCCTTACAGGACTGTTTATCTTGGACAGTAATACTATTTTTCATGTGGTTAGGCCTTATCCATTCAAGAGAAGGATTTTTTTTTTTTTTTTTTGTAGACAGAAATATTGTTGCAAGTATTTTTTACTTGTGTTTGAAATGTGTTCCTATGAAATATTTAAAATTGCTGTGGTAAAAGAAAATCAGTATGAAGGAGTATTTGAGATAAACATATGCAAAGGGACACACGGGGGTCACTTCAGAAATGTAAATAGATACAGCATGTACATGACTTGACATAATTTTTGGTTAATCATCCATAATATAAATGCTGTCTAAAATCGTCCATTTGTTTTCAGTAGGTACAAATATTCACAGCAATTGGGGGTAGGCTAAAATGGAAATGCTCTGCCGTCAGGGGATTGAGCCTCGTTATTTTTCTCAGTCTTCCCTCATTTTCCAGCTTATCTTCTGTGAGGGGAAGTTAAACTTTCTCCGTTGTTTCAAAATAAAATAGCTATGGGTTTTAAAGGACTTATAGCTAGTCTGTGAATTTGGAAGGAGTCTTGCTGATACCACTCCTTAGAAAAGTAGCTTTTCTGGAGGATAGGTGTGAATGAGTGGGTCAGAAGACAAAATGAACACAGTGAGATGGGCAGTCTCTGAAGGGAAAGGGCTGCTAATCGTCAGAGTATGTAGACAGCTCAGCTCTTGATGTTAATCAGTAAGGAAGAGATGAAACTGAGGAGATGGGCAGTAGGAATAACGACTTAGATTCCTAATGAATATCCCTGAGAAAACCGCTAAGATTTGGTTCTGAGAAGGAATCTTGGTGGGAAAGGGCTGACAGCAACAGGCAGCATGTGTTCCATTCAAGGGAAAGCAGTTGCTTGAAATCCAGGTGTACAGTGTCCAGGAGATATTCTGCTTATGCTGTACAGAATTGATGCTACTCATTGCTTCTGTAGCCAACTCGGAAATGCCTTGACTTACACACTTCAGAGACTTTACTTAAACAGGCTTGAATTATCATGGAAATGTAAACCTTTCCAATCAGATTTAAAGTATGCACATTGTTCTAAATGTATTACAAATAAATTACTGCTGCTTTCCTCTAAGCTTCAAAATGCAATAAATTTGCAGATGTTTTCATCTTCATTTAAAAGGTATGGTTTTTAATTAGACTCAGCTAACTGTTAATTCCATTTTGGCTAGGGGAGGGGCTATGGAATAAGTCTACCTCATAGCATGTTACCACTGTCTCCTTGTTTTGTATCCTTTTAAGGTATTGCTTTAATAGTTTAAAATTTAACTGTCATATTTCTCAGCTGGAATGTCCTTCCTATTTATAGCTAAGACCTGAAACAGAAGATACTCAGACTACATCCAGTATCTATGAAAGGGAAGAGGCAATTCAGATCGACTACAGCAGCCTAGCAGAAGACCTGAAGGTAGTCTCTTTGTTTGAAGTTATTAGAGATTGAATTTTTATTTAAAATACTTAATTTGTTGAAATTATTTATTCTTCAACCTGGTCTCTAAATCACTGTTACTAAAACCACTGTTAAGCTTAAGTGCATGTGTATTTGTGTTTTGCTTTTGTAATCATGCATAGTACTAATTGTATGGGATGTCTGCATAGATCAATTTCCTGTATATCTAAATTTAATTTAAAGCTTTTCTAAAACATAAAAAATAGAATGGATAAATAGTAAATGTAACTCAGATTTTTCTTCCTCCTTTAACTTCTGCATTTAAGTTCCAACACTCTATTTGTGTCAGAGGCTGGTTACAGAGCAAGGGAAGAATCTGTCACCACTGGAACTTGTTTGAAGACAGGTTCTTGATGAATTAATCGAGATGTTTTCTTCACAAATGAAGTAGTGAAGCCAGCTAATCCTCATCCTGTGTTGTATTTGAACCCAGACTTCTACGCTAAAGGGAATTTGTGTCTGTTTCTAAAGGTCTTTGTAGAACATTACTTAAGACCTTGTAAATTTATTCTGAGAACTAAGGCTCAGAGTGGAGTTTCGTGTTTATTGTGTTTTTTAGTTAAATCCTATTGAGTGGGAGGGCGAATTCTTCCAGAAACCATGGGTGCTTGCTGTGTATGTTGAAACTTCTTGGCGTAAAAGCACATTTTACTGCTTCGGTATTTTTTCTTTTTTTCCATTAGGACCTAGACTCTGATAAAGATATACAGGATCATCTGAACCAGATGCAGCAGGAAATAAAATCTAAAGAGAGTACTTTAATGAAAACAGCTGCTCCAAACCTGAGAGCAGTAGAAAAACTGCAGATAGCTCGGGGCAAGTTCCAAGAATCAATAGATGGTAATGCTGAGTCTTTCTTATTAATCTATGAGAGTTTTCACCCTAACTGAAATTTGTCTTTCCGGGGTTGGTCCAGCTGCCTTTACTTCTTTCAGATATTAAGATATCTTTTATGCTGAAGTGTTCACCCTCAGTTGTCATTATGTGTAAACTATTTATTAACATACTCTTAACTCTGCAATAGTTTATTGAAATACGGTTTGAATGATTGGAAAGGTATTTTGTTTGCTAAATGGCATAAAATATTTTTACTTATTTTCAAAATAGTACTCACTTTAATCATAAAATTATTTATTTTTTTTCTTAAATCACTGAAGGAACACATACATGTTGTCCAGAAGTCAGATATGAGCATTACTGCAGTTACTGTTTCCCTCAAAGAGCACTGCAGACATTAGATGTTAAGAAAACCAAGGAGTTCTAAAGCTGCAAAAAGCAAATGCAGGTGCTGCTTAAGGCTGCCCAGTTTACAGAAGGAACTGGGAGAAGAATTTTGTTCATTGCTCAGCTGTTCAGTTTCTGGGGCCTCCGTTTGAAATCTGGAAGGAAACTCAGAATGTTGGTTATACTCCTTGTATTTGCATTAGAATCTTTTTCTGCAATAAGCATTTTCCTTGATGCTTTTTATGGTACACAACATACATTCATTCTGTGTATTTGCTCAAGAGGCTTATTGTGGAGTAATTTCAGTAATCCTTTTTCATAGCTTTTGAGACCAGCAGGAAGGAAGCTAGAACATGCAAGCAAGAATTTGAACAAGTGAAAAAAAGGAGATACGAGCTATTCAGCCGGTGCTTCGAGCATGCCTCTGTAGCTATCGACCAGATCTACAAGAAACTTTGTAGGAACAGTAGTGCTCAGGTGTGTCATGGGCTTGGCTTAAAAGCCTACTTGATGTTTTGCTATCTAGAGTAAGAGAATTAGCAACACTTTTGGTTTCCAGAGACAGTTCCAGTCCTGAAGAAGAAAATTACACAAATACAGACTTAGGAATTTTAGGGTCAGAGGAGGAATAGGTAATAGCTGCATTTGAAGCTCCTTATACCCTACTTAAATTGTTGAAAAAGATAAAGCATTCACAACTTTTTAATCTTTGCAAGTGTTCTAGTATTACTGCTGGAAATAAAGAGGAAACTCCAAATGTTTTGGTTACATCAAGTCATGTAGGTGGTTAAATGTTTAAAAACTCAGGCTTGAACTCTTTTCTGTCTTAAGCCAGATTTTGTGTTCTCCTGTCAGATACTCAGTGAACATCATAAGTATCTTAAAGTATATCCTTTCTGCATGTAGGTTGGACAGGATAATAAAGCATTTCCTTCTTCCTGATTATTGGGCACATACCTTCTCCCCTGGACTGAACATCAGACTATGCATCATTTTGAAACAACTAGTATTTTCCAGATGCATTGCCAGAAATAATTAGTTCGGTGCTTTCTTTCTGAGGTTTGGGATGCTGTGCCTTGAGTTGAGCCGTAGTGGCAACCTGGTCAAGAGGTTATCCTGTGATTAGCTGGGAAGCTAAAACTGCCTACTAGATACAAACATAGCAGCTGAAGGAAGCTGGTCTGATTGCGCTGGGAGGGAAGTGATTGCTCTGGGTGCTCTGGTTAGCTAAAGAAAGGATTAGCTCTGATTTTTGCCATCAGAGGAGGTGGCCTAGGTTGCAGCTTGAACAGATGCTTTTTAAGCAACCTTAACAACTATTAACATGAAATTGCCTTTAATATTTCTTAATATATTAATAGCATTTATTAATAATGATTTACTGTCCAGTCTACAAAAGAGAAGCTTTGAGCGATTAATTTAACTTCCAGAGATTCTGGACTCAGAGCATTCGTGCACTGAATATATTGCTCAGTAGAATTTATTTCATCAGCACATTGTGCGTTAGGAGTAATTCAAAAGAAATTACAGCCTGAGAAATTGCACATAGACAGATTCACTCCTGGGTTTGACACCAGTTCTTTTCCATTCCTCTTCTATGGAGAGAGAAATGTCTTTCCTTTCATATCTCTATGAGCAAAAATATATGTACCCTAGTAAGCTATAAGATGATTTTTGCTAGTTGTGTCCATACATCTGAAAACTTCCTCTCGCATAGATAGATGCAGCGGCACAGAACTGGGAGCTGCATTGCAAGATATTGCTTACAGCCTGAAGAGCAGTGTTATTACAATGATAGGCGTTCTCTCAGCAGAGAAAGAGAGGAAAATAAGTGTACCTCAAACAAAACAAAGATCCTGCAAGCACTGTATCTTGCTTCCAGCACTATTTACCGCAGAAATTATTTTAAATTGAAGTATGTGTAGTGTTTTGTTTTTCTTCCACTGTAAATATGAGAAGAGCCATTTGAAATGAGTGTCACTTATGGAAATTTTATCTGTATCCACTTGTGCAGAGGAGAAGAGACTGAATTATTTTCTTGTTTCTTCTGTTAAATGGGAAACATAAACCATGTAGCAACAGGATTATCCATCATCCTTTTTAATAGTTTCATAACATGGCCATTCCTTTAAGATAATGCTTTTAGTTTTTGAACCTGGAAACAAGGATACAAAGAGGAGAGAAAGCCTACCTATATTAAAATCTTTCTCCACCTCAAAGGAAGATTTTTATAAAACTAATTTTCACAGAAAAGTGTAATTTTGGAAGTAGATTTACTTCCAAACAAAAAAGAAAACTGTTCTGGAAGTCTAAATTTTTAGTAATTAAAAAATGAAAGCATTTATATGAAAGGTGATAAAATTGAGCTTACTTAGTGGTTGAGAGTTTGTAAATTACAGATACATGGAGTTGCTCCCGAGGTGGTCTTGTTAATCAGCCTCCTAGCTCATGGTTCATTGAGAAAGGCATATATTCACTGGGGAATTTTATAATGCTGCTCTTTGGTCTATATGAACAGGGGTTTCCTGCAATTGAAGCTAACTGTAGTACTGGTAGTTCCAACTCTACCTTAATCAGTATTTAAACCTAAAAAAATACCCATCTTAATAATTGTATTGCTGTCACTATTAATAATGAAATATCTGTGTTTCCAGGCATTCCTTAGTCCGGAAAATCCTGAGGAGCCTTACCTGGAAGGCATTGGCTTTAACTGTGTGGCTCCAGGAAAACGCTTTATGCCGATGGACTGCTTGTCAGGAGGTGAAAAATCTGTGGCAGCCCTGGCTCTTGTGTTTGCTATACACAGGTAAAAGTAACACTAGGCTCTTACCCAGGTATGTGGCTAAATAAGTGGCAGGAAGATAGAGAGTGTTATACTTACAAACCTGTTGGAAAAAAATCTGCTAATAGCATAGTCAGACACCATTAAAGTCCTTATTCTTTACTCGTTATTACTTCTTATCAAAATGTTGTGATAAAGTAAGGGATATCTGTAAAGTGCTTAGAATGTTCATTAACATTTTGCATCTAAATGCAAACTATTGTCTTGTTTTCTACAGTTTTCGGCCAGCACCTTTTTTTATTTTAGATGAGATAGATGCTGCCCTGGATAACACGAACATCGATAAAGTAAGTTGGTCCGTTTCACTTTATCTATCAGCAATATAGTGCTATCCTTTTATATAAGGATGGCTACTTTTCATTATAGGTTGTTGGTATAAAGAGATTGGTTATGCTGTCTTAACCTGTTTTAAAATATATTGGGTTTAGAGTAGGGCTAGATTTAAATTCATAAATCTAAGTGTGTACTTAGTTCCCAAGCTTTGAAGTTGAGAAAAATTGGTCAGGAGTCTGAAGGCATGCCACGTTGTGCCATGTGTGGTACAGTCTGACAGGAAGGTCGCTGGTGAAGTGCTGGTGGGTTGGTTCAGTTGGAATATTTAAGGCCTTTGAGTTCCCTTACCTCTAAGAAGTATTAAAGAGTGTATCTGCCTGTTGGAATCGAGTCATTCACTGGAGTATTGCTCTTATCTAACTGGCCAACTACACATTAAAAACAATTGAGAGTAACACTCCCATTGGTTTGGCCACATGAATTCTTGCTTGATTAAATAATTAAAAAATTAAAACATGTTTCTGTCCTCTTAATTTCTCTTCCCCTTTTTGCTAACAACTATTCACTGCAACAAAACATTATGATAGAATAAAAACAGTACATTGGCAAGCTGTATGTTTATAAGATGTATATCCAAGAAAATAAAGAACATCAATGCAGAAAGTTTTAAGTATTTTAAGTTCTGGTCTAATGTATATTTAGAAAAGTATCATCTATAAATAATACTTCATGGCCAAAGAGCAGTTAAACTTGCATTATATTACATATCAGGGTTAACCTTGAAATTGCCTTAGTACTGTCTGTATTAGGCCTTTCATTGAGTCCTTGGGGCCCAGCTAATCTGCTTCCTGCTCTCAAGTTGAATTGTGCTTTTGCCTGTTTTGTGATCATCCTGGCTAGACCTACTCATCTGCCATGAGGCTGCAGCACACCAGCTGCACCACACTGGATTGTGCTTGGATTACTGCCCTCTGTAGTCCTCTGCCTGCATGCTCTGCCCTGGCCAGGTGCAGTGCAGAGGGGCTGGGGCAGAATGACAAACAGAGCTGCTCTTTTCCCATTAACAACCTGTGATACAGGTGGTAATGTGTAATGTGCTTGGAGAGCAGCTGCCCTTGAAATGCAGGAAGACCTTGACAGAACATCTCTTTCCTAGAAAATTCATTGAATTGGCTTCAGTGTTTGTCTATGGATTCTTACAAGGAGAGTCACAGTGTTATTTGAGCATGTGTGAGGAGTGTTTTAAATTGCAGAATGAGCAAAAGCAAAATTGCTGTGATCTGCAGGTATAATTAACTTAATGTTTCCTTGCACCCAGAGTCTTTCATATCTTGTTCCTTGTTTCTGAGATGCAGTTGTTAGTGGAAAGTACCAAAGCCTTCAGACAGAGGAATTAAATACTGCAAGTGAGCAAAAAGGTTGCATGGTATATATGTTGATAGTACTCACTGGTATCCAGGTTTTATGAATCACAGAATCACAGAATGGTTTGGGTTGGAAAGGATCTTGAAGATCATCCAGTTCCAGCCCCCCTGCCACAGGTGGCTCAAAGCCCCATCCAGCCTGGTCTTGAACACTGCCAGGGATGGGGCATTCACAACTTCCTAAGTCTTTCTGTCCATTCTTACAGTTTATGTCGAAGCAGATCTCCAATAATTTACTTGTAATTGCACTGTAAAATGAATATGAATTATGTAATTCCCTAAAGGCACTGCTTCCATTAAGAAAATGACTTCCATCACATCGATATAACAGTGCAGGCAAAAGTTGCATTAAAAATTTACAGGTTTTCCTTCATTCAGCATTTAATTTATGTTGTGGGACACTGCCTTATTCAGTCACCAGTTTATCAGTTCATGTTTGTACCTTTATTTTGCAGGTAATTGAAAAAAATGATGCTGTCTGCAGTGAACTAATACACATTGAGGACCTTAGTATACTACCAGTAACAATCTTTTCACGCTTTTTTTTCTTGTTCAGGAATTTCCACCTTTCCTTGTCGTGCTGTGAAGTGCAATATTTTGCATTGACACTGGCCTTTTTCTGTACCTTTACTCATTGGAGTGAATTATTATTTTCTTGAGCATTTTCCAAAAGCAAATGTTGAGGAGTTGTCTTAGGAATATGCAAAGTGTCTGTCGTAAGACTATTTTATTTCTCATTTTATCCTGCTTCCTAACTGAGTTACTGAATTCTGGAGCTAATGTAGTTTAGTTCTTCCCTCATCATTCCCTAATTGCAGCATGGTTTAAATCTGCCAGAACTAACTTACTGAAATATTTGGCTTCTTCCCAAAGGTATCAAGTTTCATTAGAGAGCAGGCACATGAGCAGTTACAAATGATAGTTATTTCTCTAAAGGAAGAGTTTTATTCCAAAGCAGACGCATTGATTGGAGTGTGTCCAGAGGTAACAATTAATTATTACCAACTTTTGTTAAATAATACACACTGGGGTTTGTTGAAGTACTGATTTACACTTCAAGTGTTACTCCAATAAATCATTTATGTAATTGTGTTGCTGGATTTGAACTACTCTATGTTCAGAAATAAGTGCAGCTGCTGGCTCAATGAAAAGATCGTTTTGGTAACTCATTCTTGTTATTGCATCTCACAGTAATTTATTAAATGCTTATTTCAAATGACAGAAGTGGTTTCAATTGTATCATCTTTCCTCCTTTTAGCACGATGACATTATGTTCAGTCGAGTCCTGACTTTGGATCTTACAGAGTATCCAGACACTGATGACCAGGAAAGAACAGAGACGCACAAACGCAGTTCAGAATAAGGTGTGGATGATTGCGGGGCCAGGTGACAACAGCAAGAACTGTGTTTACACAGTTTAACAAGCGCCTGTTACAAAGCTGAATCTGCATGTGGCCATTCGAGGTTGTTAGACAAATGTTTCCCTTTCAAATGAAGCAGTTTTCTAGAATGTTGAAGTAACTGTTGTTCACTGATACAGTTCTGTTAAGAAGTAAGAGAGTGCCAAATGTTCCTGAAGTGCAGGTAAGCCTCTTGCTTTTCTGACGAACAGTAACCTGCTTAGCCGTATCTCCAGTGCACTGCTTAGATGCACACTGCCACTAGTCAAGACCTTTTGCAGTCTGGCTCTTCTGTACTGCAGCTCCATCCATTTGCCTTCAGATAGGATTATTCTCTGTTTCTTAAAACAAGTTACTGGAATCTGCCCATTATCTCAGGTGATTCCTGTGCTGCTCAGTAGACTTCTGCTGCAACCTTATGAAAATACTAGTTACTTTACAAAAGCACATGATACGTCTCTATAAGCATGATGCAACCTGGAAAAATTTCACCTGTGAGGTATTTCACCCCACTCAAAAGTGGAAGGAATAAAACAGCCTTAGAAAAAAGTCTATTGGTTTGCAGTTAAAACTGTTATTACCTAGTTATCCCAGTGAAGCCCAGTTTATTTTGATGGCCATGCTTCATCCAGGGAGCCAAGTTAATGAAGTTGGTTATAGAGCACTGAGAGAGCCTGAGTCACTTCACCTGGCTTATGTTTCACCTCAGTGTATGCTGAAGAGCTTCATTTGGTTTATGGTTGTTCATAATTAGATCTTATGTTCATATACTTGCTTCCTCTTGTGTATAAGCAGTACAGTGGATATCTACTTTGTAATGTGCCACTGATACTGTGCTTGTTGCACACAACTGGTGTCTGGTCAGGTGGGGTTACTGCATAGAAAGGAATGCTGTGAGCAGTAATAACAGGTTCCTCTGGGAATGTTTCAACAATGTAAGTGTGCCCACTTATATTACAGACAGATGTATGCCAAATAGTAATGTTACTGCCATACTCTGTTAAATAAAATCATTTATTGAGTGTAAGACATGAGTTAGCATCAGCCTCTTAATTCAGACTCCATTGACAGATGTGGAAATACTTATAGTAGTCAGAAGGATGAGCAGAAGAGCAGCTTCTAGTGATATTTCAGAGCTCTTCGAGCCACATCAGATGCTGTATTTCAAATACTGAAGTTTGGGTTGGTTTGTGTTTATTTAACCATTTGCTGAAATAGAAAAATACAGCAAAGAATTGATTGATCTGAAGAATGGTGAAAGCTACATCTTAGCCACTATACAACAGTGGTCTATTTAGCTTTAAGTATTTTATTAAGGGAGTGTATGCCATCATCAGAGATGTCCTCTCACTGTCATAACACAGGACAAGAAATGGTCAACGAGTTGGGTTTTTTTCAGTAAATGTCTTCTATTTATACTTAATTAATTTTTATTTTTTTTTTTTTTAAAGAGCCACTGCCAGGAGTATTGGAAAGCATCATTTAACGTACCACTCTGTACAGTTAGTTCTTTCACAGTGTTCAGGTAATAATAACAGGGCCTTGAACAAGTTACTCTTTAACAGGTAAATGGAACAGCCAAGTTTCAAGGTCTGTCCCTTTTGACTGTATTTTAAACCCTGAGGTAGCTACAAAGCAGTCCTATCCCTAAGATTCTTTGATGGGGAAGGGAACCAAAACCAGGCACTTCTACCTTCTTATGGTGCATGTTAGGTATTAAAATAACCTCTTATGTATCATCTACTTTTCAGCATACAAATAAGTGGTGCTTGGGTTGGGGCGATTGTCGTACAAGTTGCAGTGCGGCAGTGATTGCAGGGACAGCAGAACTGCCAATGCTAGGTATAAGCTGCCCTCACCAAAGGAAGAAATGTGATTTCCTACCCTGGATCTGACTGCAAGCACAGGATAAGGAGTTACATAGGCATAAATAACTGCAGTAATCAGTGTCATAAATAGCTCATCTGATTCATTTTGCTGCAACTTGAAGCAACAGTTTGTGTTCTAATCAGATCCATCAGCATCCAAAATAGCATGGCTATCACTTCTCAAAAACACATATTCATGTTGACTAGAGAAGCAAATTGTAGAGGTGAGAGTCTTTTAGTGCTGCCACTAAAAGACTTAACTTATAGAAGCGATGTATGCATAAATACAGTTTCTCAAAGGAAAAGGATGAGTGTGGTCTATATTCAGGCTGGTTTTGCTTTAGATTTTTACTTTAAAGAAAAATAGATCAAGCCTTGAGAACTGATACTTGAGATCCTTAGCAATTGTACCTCATATAAAAAGCCAAGTATGAGTTTAGGAGAGAGGAATACAGCATTCATGCACTATTTCAGATTGCTTTTCTTGGCATAATGTCTTCAGGTCTTTACCTACTTCAGAACAGGAACAAAACCCCCACACCACAAAAACTTGACCCATCTCAGTAATTAGTCCAGAAAGAAGCGTGCACCTTATTTCTAAGCTCTTCATTCTGTATGCATACATACTAAAGACCAAGCAGAAGCTGTTTCTGTGACCTGGGAGTAAAGAGTTAACATTCCACGATTCAGACAGAAAGGTCATGTGACAAACCCACTGCTTCCACTCCCTGTACATCCTCATTTTGGTGTGATGTGACCTCAGCAGGCATAACAGATCTAATCCATGGGGAACATAGAGATACCTGACTGAATCAGCCCTCCAGGATTGCCAGATACAAATGCGTCAGTGTCAAAACAATACGGCTCTGAAGGTGCTCTCATGCAGACACTGAGGTAAGAGGCAGCTTAGAAAATCCAAGATGATTACCAGTGTTGGCAACTGAGCTGGTAGCTTTATCATTTTAGTGCTGAGACAGTTCAGTGGTAGGTGAAGTAATGCCCCCTTAGAAAAAAAAAAACCCAGACAGTTCACGTGGTGTTCAATGATTGGAGTAGTTCAACTTAGGTAAAACTTGCATACTAGAAATAGTATCCAGATACATGCTTAGATACTAACTGGGTTTAATTCTGCTGTATTGAGACTATCCATTATCTGCTTGCTGGGAGAATTGGCAGCATACTGTTCGGATTTAAACAATGTTTAAAGTATTTCCATAGAAACCCACTGCAAACAAGTCGGCCCCTGTGTATATGTATGTCGTATGTCCTTGCTGGTACATTCCTATTGCATCCTTTTCTCCCTGTATGATCTCAACATGCTGACAAATGCAAACAAATACTCATGGTAAAGGTGTAAAATACGCAAGTTATCATGACATGAGTTCTATAACTGTGACACAACACTTCTTATGGCTTGGGAAGCTGCATCGAAGCTTGTAAGCAGCCTTGTGCTGACGGAGCACTGAGGAGTTCAACCTCCAACAGCCTAACTACTGTTCAGCTGATGAAAACAGAAAGCCCTTCATTTTAAAGGTAACTAGAGGAGAGTCGTGGGTATGACCCAAGTAATTTCCGAGAGATTCAAATGTTACCTCTGTTGAGGCTTCACCTTGGTAAGAGCTTGGTTAAAGTGGCTTCAAGCACAGGCAGACAAAACTTGCAACTGCTGCTGGAACAGTTTTAGTAGTGTGGAAGTGCCCACAAAGCCCGGGTGCCTCTCAGTCTTTACATACACAACACATTTACAGTTCTACAAAAGAAAAGGCTACGATGCACAATTTTTATTCCACTTAAAACCATGGAACTTTCTAAGCAGCAGATGTAAAACTGTAATTTGACAATTACCAATTCTCAGTTCACTGGGCTTTCCAAACACCATGTCAAATGCATTTTTGAAAACAGGACTGTCCAATCATTTATCTAATCCATGTCTGATAGTAAGTAAGCACAACTGTTTCAAAGAGACAGGTCACAGTATTTCAAAGAAACAAATTTCTGGTTTTCTGGGAAAAGCAGTAATATTTATTCTCATTTGTTTTCACTTTAGGAGACACAACCCTAAGAACAGTTGTTCAGATCAAGGGTTCATCCAGCCCACTGTTCAGGTGTTACTGACCACAGATGACTCTCCACTGTGTATTCAGTTCTACATCAGTATTCACCACACAAGCTAGCACAACTGTTGAGAAAGTCTGGCTTTCATGGTTAATTTGCAAAGAAGTCAAAATGCCTTTAAACCATACAGTGATATCACTGTACACAATCAAAGATTTAGTAACACCCTTGACTTTCAGAACTACCTTTACGGATTTCTGATGCCTGTTAATCTGGTAATATGGATGTTTAACACCTCTTATTTCACAATCTTCTGAAACCATCTAGCTGAAACCATAATGTTTTACATGAAACAGCCTTAGCCAAAGCAATTAATAGACATGCAGGTAAACTTGCTAGCTAATGCCTTGTTGTGGTTTAAGCCCAGCTGGTACCTCAGTACCGTGCAGCCGCTTGCTCACTTTCCCCCTTTCTTCCCCCCTGCTCCCGGAAAGTAACTCCCACAGGTTGAGATAAGAACAGTCCAGTAACTAAGGTATAACACAAACCCACTGCTGCTACCACCAATAATAATAATGATAAGGGAAACAACAAGGGAAGAGAATACAACTGCTCACCACCCACCGACTGATACCCAGCCTGATCTGAGCAGTGATCAGGCCCTTCCTGGTAACTGCCCCCAGTTTATATACTGGGCATGACATGCTGTGGTATGGAATACCTCTTTGGTCAGTTTGGGTCACGTGTCCTGTCTCTGCTTCCAGCTGCTTCCCCTCCTCCCTGGCAGAGCATGAGACTCAGAAAGTCCTTGGTCAGAGTAAACATTACTGAGCAGCAACTAAAAACATCGGTGTTACCAGCGCTGTTCCCAGGCTGAAAGTCAAAAACGCAGCACTGCACCAGCTACTAAGAAGGAGAAAAATGACTGCTACTGCTGACCCCAGGACATGCCTACACAGGACAGGTTGCTGAGAATCCCCATGCCCTCCTCCTACATTCAGCACAAACCGTTTCCTCTCAGTTTACAAAGTGCTTAACCCAGTATGAAGCAGTCAGTGAAGAAACTTATTTCTGGGATTAGTTCAAGTTTTCAAGCATAATGTTCTTCTCATATCCAATTTTCAGGAATGTATTTCCACTGTATTTTCAGAGTTTCCTTAAGAGTCACTTTTGTATAACCTTTGTAACACAAGTTACCTGGATTTCTGTTCGCTTTCAGTTGTTGATCATTCTGATGAATCCATCTGATGCAAACCTGAAGTTTAACCATGCCAAGTGCAAGGTCCTCCACCTGGGTCGGAGCAATCCCAGGCACAGCTCCAGGTTGGGCAGAGAAGAGATACAGAGCAGTCCTGCAGAGAAGGACTTGGGGGTGTTGGCTGATGAAAAAATGAACATGAGCCAGCAGTGTGTGCTCGCAGCCCAGAAAGCCAACCATATCCTGGGCTGCATCAAAAGGAGCGTGACCAGCAGGTCAAAGGAGGTGATCCTGCCCCTCTACTCTGCTCTTGTGAGACCTCACTTGGAGTATTGTGTGCAGTTCTGGTGTCCTCAACATAAAAAGGACATGGAACTGTTGGAACAAGTCCAAAAGAGGGCCAGGAGGATGATCAGGGGACTGGAGCACCTCCTGTATGAAGACAGGCTGAGAAAGCAGGGGCTGTTCAGCCTGGAGAAGAGAAGGCTGCGTGGAGACCTCATAGCAGCCTTTCAGTATCTGAAGGGGGCCTATAGGGATGCTGGGGAGGGACTCTTCATGAGGAACTGTAGTGATAGGACAAGGGGTAACGGGTTCAAACTTAAACAGGGGAAGTTTAGATTGGATATGAGGAAGAAATTCTTTCCTGTAAGGGTGGTGAGGCACTGGAATGGGTTGCCCAGGGAAGTTGTGAATGCTCCATCGCTGGTGGTGTTCAAGGCCGGGTTGGATAGAGCCTTGTGTGACATGGTTTAGTGGGAGGTGTCCCTGCCCCTGGCAGGGGGGGTGGAACTAGATGATCTTAAGGTCCTGTCCAACCCTAACTATTCTATGATTCTATGTTCTCTGAGCCCTAAGTAAAACAAGCCTAATTTTTAATGCTTCTACCTTAAAAAAGGCCAAAATTAAGCCCAGATGTATTACTGTTAGCATTTTCTATTTATTTTTATGAAATATTTTAAAATTGATACTCTGTATGTCATATCCCAGTTACAGGAAACACTAAAAGAAACCAAGCTGACAAAGTATGAGAGTAAACCTGCAACAGCTCCATTTAAGCTCAATTGACACTTTGAAGCTAATGGAGATAGGTTATCCATGTAGCTGAGAAATACTTGTGTCTTTATTCAAGATAAAATTTGTCATACCCACTAAAAATTAATTTCAAGCAAATTGATGCATTTCTTGAATTCATTTTTTATTCAACCACATTTGTGGAAAATAGACTTCTGCAACACATGATGGTGAGAGGCCCTGTGGTAGCCATCTGGCTGCTCCACCTGACCACATAACATGAGATTTTTCTTTGCAAGTATTTTAAATAAAACCTTATTTCTGTATCATCTCCACTGTCTTATGTCTAAAGCACAAGAAGGACTGCATCTTGGCAAGAGAACCTGGCTACAAAGTTTGGCTGCTTAGAAATCCCCGAGTTTCATTCCATTAATTATTGGGATTAGTTTTCATGAAGATGTATGTTTTGTTTGGCTTTGAAATATATCTTAGTTTGTGGTTGTGGACATTGCAGGCTGCAGACCCTAATCCCTCATATAAGCATCCTGCCAGACCCTATGGCGTATAAGCCCACTTACCAACTCTCAGGTTCACATGCTAGAAGCTAGTTTGGAAGCAAGAGGCCTATGGTTGGAGCCTGGAGAGAAACAAAAAGAACAAAACAATAACCCTATGACAGACGTTCATCAGCATTTTTTTTTTTTGAGGAAAACAACAGATCTTTTCTGCAGATGCACCCAGAATGTCTTCTCAAGTAGAAAAGTCTTTCCTTATCTTCTCCACGCTCCCTTCCTTCACCAACAGTATCCTACAAAGATGCTCCACCATCATCTAAAGAATGTCATCACATTCAAAATTCAGAACAATAACCTATCTAGAGCAAAACACTTCAAAATCTAGAGAACAAGATTCCTTTATATATGGAAAAGTTATGATGTAAAAAAAAACACATGAAGGAAGTGCAACTTATTTATTCTGAAAAAGATTGTAGTATTTTATAACCCCATCCATGGTAGTATTTGGGAAAGAACTCCCAAGACAGCTTTAATAGTTACATTAGTAACTTTGCAAAGTGAATAAGCATCTTACCAAAGGATGCTGACAGTACCAACATTTTAGACCTTACTGCTTCGTTTTATCCCTGAAGTTGCTTTCTGGAAGCAGAAGCTGTGCAAATAAGTGCCAGCAACTATCATTTAGTAATGGCTAAATGGCTACAAATGACCAAGTTCAAATCTCTCCATGCCTTTCAATGCTGAGCAACTGCAGCTCATCTTGAATATTCCCTTATTAGGTCCAATAAACACTTCTTCAATGAGCATACCTAGAAAAACAGAGGTCTGGGGCACCAGCATTCAACACCGGTTTCCTTTTAGGGCACACTGGGCTAACAAAAGGTGTGTGCAGTGACTTTTCAAAGAACCTTTCCTTGTGGCAGCCTGAAATCGTAGAATCACAGAACGGTCTGGGTTGTAAAGGACCTTAAGATCGTCTAGTTCCAGCCCCCCTGCCATGGGCACGGATGCATCACACAAGACCATGTTACCCCAAGGCTCTGTCCCCACTGTAATCCAGGAATGCCTGGAAGCACTGAATGGGAGCCGGGTCTGTACTTCAAACACAGGGGCGCTCATCAGACCAAATTCTAATTGCATATTTTTCTTCCTGGTCAAGAAAGTAAATTTTACTTAAGCATCTACCCATGAAATAACAGCTCTATTCACTGACTGAAACGTTCTTCCTAGGCAGCTTAATACACGGACACACCCCAAAAAGTTCAACACGAAGGAAGCGCCAGGCAAAGCTAAAGCCAAGGCACCTTCCCCGATCCGTCCCACCCCGGGCGCTCTCTGGAAGCAGGCAGCGGCACCGCCGGTCCGAAGCACCAGCCCAGGCACGGCGCAGCCGGCGGGGCGAGGCCGTCCTCTCCCCAACAGCTTTTCCCGCCGGCTGGGAAACAGCTGCCCCAGAGTAGCAGTCCGCCCGGGAACGGTTCCCGCCCGTTGATCTGCTTATACAAATGAGTCCGCTGGGAGTCTGTATGGAATAGAAGATTCTCCTCCCCGCTCTAGGAGAAAGGGAACCCGGAAACTTGAAGATCCAGTGGTGGTAGTGCTGTGAAAACTTACGGTTGACAGCATTCAAGATGACAAATTATTATCAGGGTAAGGGGAAAGCAAAACAAAGCACACATAAAAAGATAAATAAACAGCAAAAAGAGACTGCAGTTACCTTCTGTGGCTCTACAGCACGCTGGACTTGATTGCCTGGATTGATGGAGGCATAATCGGGGGCCAACGGTGTGACTTGCAGTGACAGCAGAGCTGCCCTTTACTTATGATTCACTTTTGAGAACCAATAGCCAAAGCTCTCTTCTGCTTCAAACTGCTTGTCTTTTTGGTTTGGTTGTGGGGTTTTTGGTTTTTGTTTTGTTTTTTTTTTTTTTTTGGTTTTTTTTTTTTTTTTGGTTTTTTTTTTTTGGGTTTTTTTTTTTTTTTTTTTGGTTTTTTTTTTTTTGGGGGTGGTTTGGGTTTTTTTGCCTTTTTTTTTGGGGGGGGGGGGGAGAAGGGTAGTTAGTTTTTAATCTCTTTTAATTGCTTATACCCAAATTCCAGTTGCAAAACTGTGTTGAAAATGCGACATTCTCTGATTTTAATCTCTTAACTGGGTTTTCAAAACTACTCATGTTACCATCTTACAGACTTTTGAAGACTTGAAGTCCTTACTGGCATAATAGGTTGCCCAGTGAAGCAGTGCCTGCCCTATCCCTGGCAGTGTTCAAGGCCAGGTTGGACAGGGCTTGGAGTAACCTGGTCTAGTGGAAGGTGTCCGTGCCCATGGCAGAGGGGGTGGAACAAGATGATCTTAAGATCCCTTCCAATCCAAACCATTGTATGATTTTGCATATCTCTAAGCTTCCCAAACATAGATCTTAAAAGATTCTCTTGTTTTCTCTAGTCAGTCACTTCTGTTGTTTTGGGATGCAATCAGGATTCACAGGTTTGCATGCCTGAATGATAGATTTGACTGTTCTCTTTTATTCGTTAAATGTTAGTGTTGTGCCTCTATAATGGTATAGTTTCAGGAAGAGTTTTGGTGAGGATGGCCAGTTTTGCAGATAAAACAAAACCCCACTGTTTTTAGTCCATATTTGTTATTAGTTTTGGCAGGAATAGTTGTGCTGGCTGCACTGACTCCATGAACTTCCAATTTGCGTATGAACATTGTGTCCTTGTGAACTGTCCATGTTATACTCCCTAGAAATCTTTTCTCACTTTGTCGTATTTTCTTATATTACTATATTGCAGTGTCCCTTAGAACACTTCACAAGGATTTGGAGACTCATATTCATAGTGATAAGAAAGATGAAGAATAGGATTAGAGAGAATGGAAAAGGCGATAAAAAACTGTAATTCATCGGAAACCTGAAGTCTGGTTGAGCTAGCGAAGCTCTGAGATGCTTCTAGCTCTTTGCCTTTCACCCTTCACTCCTGCCAGTCAGTCAGTGAGGTATTTCAACAGGCTGATATTCAGGGTTCAGTAAACCTGAAGGTCAAAGATGTTTTAGAAGCAGCAGATGATATTTTTCTCCCTAAGCCCCAGTAACTTAAGTGTGAAATCCACCTTGGAATGCCATTTGACACTGCTTTGTAATAACATTAGAATGTATTACTAAATAATTTGCTGAATAACTCATAATATTTTTTCAGCTGTAGATAGGAGTCACAAAGACTTGCCAAATATTTTCCTGAGCCTAAGACTCAAGGTCAGACCCATCCTGTAGGTTTATGGTACCTAATACCCTTCCTTGTTTCACACAGATTTAAAAAGTGATGTGAGAGGAAATATTTGTGAGGAAAGGCCCTTGAAAGCTTTTCCATTTTTCAGTCTGAATCAATTCCTCTGCTAAATGTTATTACCTTTTCCTGAAAGTCTTGCTCCTTTCATATCCTTAGACTACAATAACCATTATTTTAAAACCCCAACAGTGTTCCCAACAATAATAAATTACATAAGCTCTGGATTCTTTTCTGAGGGGTTAGGAAAGTCACTAAAGAAAAGAATGTCATCACTTGCCAATCAAATAAAGTACAAAAGTAACCATATAAAATACAGTCAAAAAGGAGGTTTACCATGCTTTTCCAAACATACAACAAGAGGTAGCAACATATTATTTTCTATTATATTTCCTTGTCATTGTTTGAAATATATATGACAGAGACAAGCAAAAACCATTACAAGAAAAGCAGCTTAAAGTTTGGTAGCAAAAGTGGCAGTGATAAGAGGATGCTGCAGTGTGTTGAAACCTGTAAGCTTTGAAACAGGAAGGAGTTTCTTTCAAGAAGGAATAAAGAAAGGCAAGTACTGTTGCTACAGTCAAAAATATAATCATTACAGAATCTTAATGCTTATTCAACCTGAGATTTCTCTTTCAAATTATAGAAAGCTCAGATAATTCTCTAAAGTGTACAAAACAATAAGTTAATTTAGTTGCTTATTTTGGGCTTTCTTGCAGACTTTGGAAATATTACTCAAAGTGATGTAATCAGGATAGGAAATGCAGCTGATGGGTTTTGGCTGGAAGGGACAACACGTCTGATTTATTAATCTGTGCTTTTATGCACTGAGATGTAATGTTGATTTACTTTTCATATCTTGCTTTTTAATAAGCTATGATAAATATAAAATAAATCCTAGTTTACATTATGCCAGAACCTGCTGGTTTGAAAGAAAGCAAGTAAAACTTGTAATGAAATATTACTGAGCTTGCTGAAAAGTATCTTAAAGACACTAACTCATGTCTTCATTTTTTTCATAGCAGGAGCTGATTTGCCACTGTTGATTGAGATAAAATTCCTTCTACATGAACAATGGAACTTCTAGTTACTCCTTGACAGGTGATTACTTTTTTCTACCTTGGAGCTGACTGGATCTCACTAATTTGTCATCTTTGTAAACAGAATAGTTTATAAAATGTCTTGAAGAACAAAGGTACTCTCAGAAATTCAAAGTATGTTTTTAAAGGCTAGTGTCAGTTCACTTAGAGTTTACCTGTGATTAAATGTAGAGATTAATTTTCAAGGGCAACCTTTGACTTCCAGTACTGTGTATAAGCCCTGCAGAGTGACATAATCTGTAAAATAATTTGGTACATAGCTGCAGGTGGACTCTAGAGCTTATTTTTAAAGCTGCCAAATGGCAAGCACATCTTCAGTGACAGATACCAACAAGGCCTCTCCCTACTTACAGTCAAGAGCATTAACTACAGGCAAGTTGTGCATTACCTTGTGGCCACCTCCCACACCATCAGAATTGCAGTCAGTATTCTTCCGTGTGTACAATTTCATGCTGCTGTCAGCGACACAGGGAAGGGATAATAAGCTACAGCTTCTTAGGAAATTTTTTGAGCCCTCTTTTGCACAGTAGTATAAGATTTAATAGTATAATAATTAATAATTAATAAATATTATAGTATTGTTTCACTACAATGTATGCTATCATTCCAATAAAGATTATAGATCCTGGCCCAGCAATATTAGAACACTTACCTTCTATTTTTTCATCTGGGAATTTGGGCCTTCATGCAGAAACTCACTGGAAAGGAGACATTCATGTAGGATTATCATAGCAATGCCTTGAGGCCTCAGCTTTAACTATTTGAATACTATGTAACCCATAAAAGGTTGAAAAGGTTGAAAAGTTATATTATGAAGGTCCTGCATTTACAGAAGAAAAACCAAAAGCTATATGGTTACTTTTGAGTTTTAATATTTTACTAGAACATACTACAAGAAGAAAAATCTTAAGAAATTTTCAATGTTATTTTATTACGTGCATTGAAGTTTCTTTAACTAGATGAGGCATAAAAAATTTCCAGAATCTCCAGTTTTACTTGATTTATTGTGCAAGTTAACAGCTCCAGTATTGACTCACTTTGCAATATGGCTCTCTCTGGAATTCCTCATTCTTATGAAGAGACAAGTTGAACTGGGTTTATTCTGCTAATGCAATCTTGATTATAGCAATTGCTAGTTAGTTTGTGGGTAATTTTTTATGAGCCAGCTTTCTAATAAATGGCTGCCTTCTCCTGCTACATCCCTTCTTGGGACTCTTTAGCAATAGAGATGAAAAAAAGAAATCAAACCCAATTTACCTCTCAGAGTGTTCCAGGCTGAAAAATTTTCTTGTGAGAAAATGCAGATGCCTACAGGTTGTTCACCTAGGTGTTAGTCCTGTTTTTTGTGGAAAGATAGGACAGTTAAAAGGATTTAGTAACAGGAATGTCCCAAGATTTCAATCTCATTCCGGCTCATTGTTCATTTTCGCTCAGTATCTCCTCACCTGCTAGCTAGAGCAAATACTCCACACCAGGAGATGCCAGAGCTAAAAGTCCTGTGCAGTGGCACTCCTATATAAAAGGCTAAGATAAGATTTTGTTCCTCGAAGTGAACCAGCATTGTGATTAAAGCTTTTCAAGAGTTTTAGTACAAAAAGCCATTGCCTTCTCTACTTCATTCAACTTTTCAGCAAACTAAAAAAAGAAAACCCACAGTCTTTTGACTCTTTTTCTGTAACAGAAGATCTATAGAATCAAAAAAGAAAATTTGTGTTGTCACTAGACAGTATAAGGGTATACACTCCACAAATATCTGTCTGGTTAACATTTGTAAAGAATACTTACAAAGAGGCATCCCAGAAATATTTCCCAGAAAGGCATCCCAATATGTTGTAGTAATGCAAGGCTGCTATTCACAAAAGGTCAAATTCAGTCTGCAGCTATCCTGTTGTGGGCTGTGTTCCTGTTACGCTACAGAAACTGGTATTTGGGCAACAGGGTCTAAAACAATAATTAGTATATGGAGAATAGGTGAGTGAGTCAGTAAGATCTTCCTTTTGCCCATACTAAAATAAAATTCAAGGCAATACAAAAAACTGCTATTCTCCTGGTAACACAGACTTAACTGACACAAATATTAATACTTGTGACTCAGTCAAATCCCTTTTTTAACGGTTTAGTTCTGTTTAGCTTCCTGCAGTAGTTTTAATTAGATAGCTCCTGTCTGTGTGCTTAAACCATTCCATGACTTTATGCAGGAACATAGTAGGTTCACAAGTCCAGTTCTATATTTTAGCTGTATTAATAAGTAGTAGAAAGCTAAGTTGCACTGGTGGGCATAGCACTCACTTTCTGATATAAATGCTTTGCAATGAAAGCATTATGTAAATAACCTCATTCTTAATATAAAAAGGGTAATTTCTTTCAAGTGACTGAAAGTGAGCAGAACAAATGATTTAACTAGAGGCTGAAGAGCATTACAGACTTACTTGAAGAAACCTACTGCAAGGTTTGTATACAAATAAATTTAAATAAATATCTTGCATGAGGATTAAAAGAACAATACAGTAAGGTTTAAGCTCCAACACTAAGAAGCTACAAAATATAAAGGTAAATATTGCCTGTAGATCCCTGATTTGCTTCACCATGGATTTGCATTGTGACACCTCTTCATAAGAATACTTACTTCTTTCCCCCATCTTTTTGGGGAACCAAATGAAAACAAATTGCAGTAAATTACTTTTTAATCAGCAGAACTAACAAGTGCTTTTCCAATGGCTAGTTACAGCCGCTGGTTTAAAGCTAGATTCATGCTGCTTCTGCTGCTAAGAGATAGGCAAGTTTCTGCCTCTAGCAAAACACAATTTCCCTCTATCAAGACCCTTACCTCTAGCCAACTGCAGCCACGGCTGCTAAGTAAATGGAACCATAATTAGCTTTGAGATCACCACACTTCACTCAAGTCTGGCAGGAGGTGCTCTGCAAGAGCTGTTGGAGGAGCTGCCCTGTTTCCTCAGGTGATCAAGCTGAAAAATAAAGGTGGGGTTAAGCTGCTGGCCCAGGTATTGGCAGGGACCATTCACCTCAGCAGGGCTCAGCTGTTCCTGGTATGTTTTCAGCCATGATGGCTGCTGGCCCCCAGCTGGAGGCCATAGGCAGGTGTGGACATAGTGGTCCTGAGCTGCCTGCCACAACAGCCAGCACCTCAGGGGCACTGCCAGGGGCTCCGGAGCTGAGCTGGGCACTGTAGGATCTGTGGGTCTGGAGCTTGGCTGCCCATCACAGCTGGTAACTGCTCTTGGTGCCTTTCTCTTACAAAACTAGTCCCTTCACTGCTTCTGTACTGGTCCGCCTGAAAACCAGCACCCATGCCGCAGCCTGATGGCAGGAGCCATCTGCCCTCTGTGCAGCCACAGTGCCACCATCTTGGGAGGGGAAATCAGGTTCCCTGTCACCGCACTAGCCTCCCCTGCAGCCCCTGAGCTCTGCTTCACCCCCACTTCTTGAGGAGAAGTGTTTTGGTATTTTACCCAAAACACCAGAAATATAGCTTCCCCAAGACTGTCAAGTGGAAGCTGGTCATGCAGCAGCCTGCCATGAGGCAGATAGAGGAGCCATCTTGCCTTCAGTTCCTGGGCTGCTGGATTTATTGTGCCCAGCGCTATATGTGACAGCCATAGTGCCCCTCTGGTGTCTCCAGCTGGCTCTTCTTTCCCCATTTTGGAGAGGGGACACTTGAAAGGTGAGAGCAGAGTTGGATGACAGGATGGGAGATTGCTGGGTCTTACTGGGGGCTTGCTTAGCCCTCCCCACATAGAAATACATTAAAATATGGTTTAGCTTGTTATGGTTTGCTTTTATGAGGAGAATAACCTGAGGTAATTTGTGCTCTGCACATATGTTATGTCTTTTCACTTTCTCACTAACATGAAATTTCAAGCTCCTGTGCCACAGGCACTGAAGGAAGAAACAAATAGGACAAAACAAACTATTTTCATTAGCCTTGATCTTGTGACCTGTGTTTATTTCATCGAAAATTTTTTAGTCTGTTGCAAAAAGCCTGCCAGAACGGTTGGATGTTGGGAAGATCATAACGTAGCTAAAACCGGGTTTCTTTAATGGAAAATGGTGGGAAAACTCAACTCTGTGTGTTATTGTCAGTGCTATTGTAAAAACGATAGCACACACGATAGAAATTCCAAATTACTTGTGAAGAAACTTCAGTCAGGCAGAAACAGTGAAATTTTTTACCTGACTCCTATTTTCAGATGACCAATAATATACATAATATGTACTGAAAATACATATAGGTAATACATGAAGCTGATGCAAGATACAACTTACGAAGTCAAACTTGAACACTAACAGTTAAAAAACCATAAATGTCTCCTGGAGTTTTATCTTGTTGACTAAATGCATTTATAGATTTTACTGGGCTGTCTGTTTTCCAACAGCTGAGAAGTGGCTTTAAAATTCTCCCAGAACCCAGTGCTTCTCTAGGCAGAAATCCAGGACTTGTGGGACGAGTGCCCAGGGGGCATTGTAACTGAAAGAATATACAGTGGTTCTGTTACAGATGATTCAGTGCTCAGTGTAGGTGGAAATAATGATGTTAATATTCCATTTCTTAGAAAATGGTGCATAACATTGGGAACGTGCCAGGTATGTGCAGTACCTCAGGTTTCACAGTGGAGGAATAAAGGAATATTTGGGCTTGAAGTAATAAAATGTATGATAAAAATGTTTACTTTCAAGCACATGTCTTTTTCATCCTGGGTTGAAGCATCTTGAATGATATAAGTGGAATCCTATGTTCCTTTTATGATATTTAATTCCATGCTAATAACTTGGTGTATAAAAGCACAGCAGTTTGCAAAAATCAGTCTTCTCCATGTATGGGATCTCGAGCTTTTCTCTGTTGTGTGGAACAGATTCTGTGGTAGCAAGTAAAGCGGCGCTGGGCTATCTTAGTCTGAGCCAGGTTTGCGCTCTGTTTGCAGAACAGATAGCACAATGAGCTCTTGTTTTTTGCAGGAGAGAATCTCTTAAATGTTGCACAGTGCAAATAAGAGGAACGGTATACACACAAGTGGGTCAACTCTTGATGCCTTTTGTAGCTTCATCGTTCCTTGGAAGTGAACTGTGTACTCAAGCAGAAACAAGTCCCTTTAGAGATGAACTCTGTGCAAAGTGCCTTATGACTTCTAGGACAGTTTAAGCATTGCTTGTCACAATACCCTGCAGCTGAGGCACCTGTCAGGTGGTCTTCAGAAAGAAGTAAAACCTATCGTGTTGTGATAGTACTTGTGTGGAGGATGTACGTTGTATTATAGTTTATATGTGTGGCAACTCTACTGCACAGCTTATGTACTCTATACTATATTTATTTTTTACTGTACAACTGTGCATTTATGAATATTTATTTCTGTATTGCAAAACACACTTGGTTCCTGGTGTATATATATCAGTATGCAAACAGCGTGAGATCATAAAACTTAAGTTGGAAGAGGCCTCTGGAGATCTAGTCCATCAACCAAATCAGAGCTATGTCAGACTGCTCATGGTTTTGACCAGTCAGGTTATAGGTATGTCCAAGGATGTAGAATCCACAAACTCTCTGGGCAACTGTCCTAGTGTTTGACCCCCCCATGGAAAATTAGGGTTTCCTTATGTTATTGCATATACATTCCTTATCCAGAATAATTTGTTGGCTTATCTTCAGTTGTCTTTCCTTTGTTATGTCCTATTTCTGTTTGCCATCTGTGGGAGAAAGCCTTCTGTTTTCATCAGCTTTGTAGTTTTTTCACCAAGGTCACATATTCTAACTGTGGCAGTTTTTAAGTGGCTAAGCCATTGGACAGTGGAGTTTGGGCATAGGTTTTAAGCAGAGTAAGAACTGCTAAGATGCTTCTGCCTTGTTATATTCATCACCAGCACTGCAAAACCTCTGCTTTGTGGCAGCAATCACACCACCCAGGGCAGGGATCCAGGCATCCCAGCCCACAAAACAGGGCCCCAGCGGGCAACATGCTGGCTCCATCTGTTGGTGAGAGCACCACAGTTCTACGTGGGTCTGTCATGTCCAGATCACTGCACTGGGATCTCCCACACCTGAATAGTGGGTAAGTCTTAGAAATAGAGAATGCACCTTCCTCTCCCCAGACTCTAAGATACACGGTTATGCACCTGAGTGGACCATGGTTTTCATGTGATGTGCAACTTAACCTTTGCCTTCCATAGGTACCACTACTCCTCCGATTCCAGATCGGCAGTATGGGTGTCAGTTGTACCTTCTTCTCTTTAGATGGGTCTCCCTGCTCTCACCACCAAGGAAATAAGTTATAAGGATACTCCAGGGTTAATCTTCAGGTTTTCTTCATTAGGTAGAAGGCAGTATCAAGACTTGTCATAAGTGGCTAACAATGACCAGTCACCTGTGGTTTGACTGCGTTGATGACTATACTATGTTTTAAGAATGTATCCATCTAACGTTTGTAATAACAGCCAGTTTCTGCTTCACCCATGTCTTCACCAAGATTTCTGCTACAGCAGATGCTACTAACTGGGATGTAGTGCTTGTCAAAGCTGCTTTTCAGTCACTGTTTTACTAAATACTCTGACTCTCACACATAACAAATATACTTCCTGGGGTGGCAGCTGGGGTCACCCACAGCATCAATCGGCAGTGATGTCCACATAAGGGCTTTTGCTTGTAAATATAGCTTCAGAGGATTTTGTTTTAAATAAAAAATGATAGCCCAATATTGTAGGTGTAATTTGCAACTATTGAGCAGTTCTATCTGAATTTGGAAAGCACATAAAAAGTATTAAAAATTTCTTATTAAATGTTTTATAATGTGGTTCTGACTTCTTTCATAATTCACCTTTACAAGCAAATACATTGTAGCTCTTTTTTTTATTACAGAATTGTCTTCCTTTCAACCAAGATTCAGTGTTATTGCAATTTTAATTCAGATGTATCTTTAGCTTATGAACATCATTCATTTTTATTTGACATTCAAAGTAATGGCCAGAGTGGGTGGGAAAGAGGAAAACTGGAGTGGGAGAGGAAGGAAAAGGAGTTCACCTTTGTTGAAAGCCCAACATCATAATTAATCAAGACCATAAGAAGTAGATTATTGTGCATTTTTCAGCTAAAAATGTGAATACCTAATGAGAATCTGAGTAGTGAAATAGTAAACTGTAAATAATGGCACAGCAGATATGAGACGATGCTCATTGATAATATATTTCAGATGTATAGCTTGTGGGTTATTTGGGCCTTTTTATTTCAACAAAAGTGTAAACTTAATTTGCATTAGATTTATTGCTTTTAAATCAGTCAGCACATTCTATTGAGTAGTACAGAGTAATTTTACCCAAAACAAGCTGGAAGAGCACCGTTTTCCTCACTCTGAGTTATCAGAGATCTACAGCTAAATTTCTATTATCGTAATTAATTTTTATTTCTTATTGTGGGCTGTCACACATTTTGACATACTACTGTCACTTTATGAAGGTACTTGCAAATCACTATCTTTAACTAACTCCTAGCTGTTGAAAAAGTTCATTTTCTGGAAGGTAAAAGCCAGAAAGAGTAATTTTAAGTGCACTGCATATATACAGAATGTTTTCTATATGAATTCAGTAAGCTTCGGAAGAACTCCAAAGTAATAGTCTGTTTGTGCTTAAACATGTGAGGGCCCATTTTAATTCAGTGGGCCATTGATAAGTTTGACTGAGAATGGACAGTTGAAACTGAGGGCTGGACAACTCCTTGACCAACTATTAAGTATAATTTCTACTTAATTACAGGCAATACCTTATGTGCAAGTTGTTACAGAATTTTGGAGAGGCTTGCTATATTACTGTTTTATTCACTGAGACACCACTGTATCAATTTTCAACATTGCTTTCTTTTGCAAAACATACTTGTCTTTCCTCCCCTAGATCGTAGGAGAAGCTTTTTAGATGCAAGTGCAGCTGTTAGAAGATCGACATAAGTTCTCATCACTGAGATCAGATCTACAAGCAGTAAAAACTTTTCCAGGTGAAAACTAATCATTTATGTGAAAAGTTTAAGTAGCCTCAGGTGAAATATTTCAAGTCATAATGGGCATAGAACATTTAAGAGATTAAGTTCCCAAGAGCAGTATGGACAAGGTCCCTCTGCTTCGAGAGGAAAATGTTCGGCCACATGGAGGTGAGCCATGCTATGTCACTTGCTCTCAAGGCCAAAAGAAAGGGCTGTGCTCAGTTTCATTTACCAGTGTGGATGTAGCCAGGGATCTGACTGTTTGCAAAATAAACGTGCCATTTGGATATAGTCAAATCTATCATATAATGGTTTGGGTTGGAAAGCACCTTAAGATTATCTGGTTCCAACCCCCCTGCCATGGGCAGGGGCACTTCACCCTAGACCATGTTGCCCAAGGCTCTGTCCAGCCTGGCTTTGAACACTGCCAGGGATAGAGCATTTACCACTTCTTTGGGCAATCTGTTCCAGTGCCTCACTACCCTCACAGTAAAGAACTTCTTCCTTATATCTAACCTGAACTTCCCCTGTTTAAACCCATTACCCCTTGCCTTATCACTACAGTCCCTATAATCCATTCTGAATTTTTCCATAAAGAAATAAAGTGAAGATCTTTTAAATGAAAGACATGAGAAACACAAAGAAATACAAGCTATTCAACCAGGTCCATTAGCAGGATTAAACTAAAGTCAGCTATCTTTTAAGAGAGAGACAAACTGCTTGATGTGCGTGTCTTAGTAGATACTGTCAGAAAATAGACTGGATTATCCTAGTGCTGTATTTTAAATGGTAGCTGTACATGCTGACACACAGACTCAAGCAACTCCTTTACACAAAATGGAAAAACTTCAGTTATAGAATTATGGCATCCAATAGAACATATAGACTGTCTATGGCTGAAAGGCTACTTACATGGCTATATTAATATTATTGATCCTATTGTTAGATAGCCTGATTTTACACTGGAGCAGAGCAAGGAGTTACAGTCCTCTCTTACATAACAGGGCAATTGGAATTTTCTTGTTTTCTTCTAGGAAAGGAGAGGGAAAAAAAGGAATTCTCGTGATACAGATAGTCACTAAAATCCTGAGGATGTAGTAGTAGTTCCCCACTGACTAACCCTTAATCCCTAAGTTTTCTTCAAGGACATTTTTTTTCTGAAGCAGCCTGGGTTCTATATTCCTAATCAGTTACTATAGCAAAAGGTCGAAATACAAATGGCAACATCATCTCGTTGTGAGAAGCAGATGAGAGGTCTGCCGTAGTGCTTCCTCCAGATAAGACATATGTACTACGCAGCCTCTGATCACACTACTGAAGTTGAAGGATCTCATGAAGATTCTTTTCTCAGTCTAGGCATTTGATATGTGCTATACAAGGCAATTAGCCAAATTAAGTCTCATTAGGACAAGACAAACTATCATGTACTGAAAGACTTCAAAAAAAGTTGTCCTTATTTCATCTATGCCATTTATCTTCCATTGTCTGGTTGTGTTCTGTAGCTTGTTTTGGATCAGTGTTGCGTAGAAGAGACAGTCCCATAGGTCTAGCACCCGTAGCAATTCAGTGGCAATTCTGCCTTTGATGTGAATCAGGTTGTTCACTCGGAGCTTAACTGTGGTTTTAGTTCACTTTGTTGGATAGTCTGAGACATTCTCCTTGTCTCTGCAGAAGAATCTTCTGATCTCCTGGTAGATAAGTGAAAGGCTTTATTAAGTGTCAGTAGAGACTGAGCAGAGCCCAGAGCCTACTGTCACCACACTTTTCAAAGGCTGATTGCTACTGAAATAATTTAGGATCAGAGAGGCCCATAGATTTATTTTTATTATTTTAGTAATTTTCAATGCAGTTTTTGCTTTCCACACATTTAATCCAGGAGAACCTGGCAGCGCTGACTGAATACAGAGCACTCATCACTTCCAAGTAAATGAAATAAGTGGGTGTTAGCAGACCTAATACTCACCATTTCTAAAATTTACTTAATTCTCTCTGAAAATTCAACTTAGGTTTGTAAGACCAAAGAACATGCATAGACCAGTTGAGTTAGACAGCTTCAGCACAGCTTTGCTTACTAAATGAAAGGGGTAACTTGCTTCTCCTGGAGATGAGGCAAATAAATTAAAATCAAGGCATTAATTAGGACATTATGTAATCTTTGCAAACATCTGTGCTCCTTAAGACAGTTTCCAAGCTTCTGACTGGATGGAAAGCTGAAGTATGTAAAAAAGAATGTACAGGCTTAAAGTATGTGAAACTCTAGTAAGGACTACTGGGGAAAGAAATAGCAGAAAACCAGCAGTAAAGTCTGGCAGCTAGTAAGCTTAAGGCTATTGTCATGGGTTCAGCAGTAGCAGCCATTTTTCTCCTTCTTGGTAGCTGCTGCAGCACTGTGTTTTTGATTTTGGGCCGGGGAACTGCGCTGATAACACCAGTGTTTTCAGTTACTGCTTGGTAATATTTTGGTTTGACCAAGAACTTTCTGAGTCTCATGCTCTGCCAAGGAAAAGGGGAAGCCGGGAGGAAGGAGAAACAGGACACCTGATCCAAACTGACCAAAGAGGTATTCCATGCCACAGCATGTCACGCCCAGGATGTAAAACAGAGTAGAGACCCGGAAGGGTGGGGGGTGCACTGCGTGGTCAGGCTGGGTATAGGTGGTGAGTGATTGTATTCTTTCCTTGTATTTGCCTTGTCATTATTATATGTGGTAGCAGTAGTGATTTGTGTTAGGCCTTAGTTACTAAACTGTTCTTATCTCACCCTGTGGGAGTTGCATTCTTTCGATTCTCCTTCCCATCCCTCCAGGAGCAGGGGGAAGAAAGAGGGGGAAGTGAGAGAGCGACTGCATGAGTTATAGAGGCTTAAACCACGACAGCTATATAACAATTACAAGAGCTGCTGATCTTAAGGAAGATTATGATAAAGTAGCCTTTTCCTGTTACCAACTTCAAAATTTGGAGGACACCATCTGGTCTCATCTCAAACAAGACCAGCAACAGTAGCTTGGAGACTTAGGGAAGAAGGCTGATGACAGAGTTTAGGTATTCTTACTGGAAGTTGTAAAGTATAACAGTACTTACATGACAACAGAGGACACGGAAGCAAGAAAGCCAGCAAGCAAAAGGAACATCAGAACACTTAGGATCGATGCAATGACAATCATGTCTCCACTCCTTCGGCCAGGCCAGGTATCAATTTTCGAGGGAAGTTTAACTGGAACAGCATGGAAATAATGTTTCTATGATCTATTTTTGACCATGAACACCACTACCAAATGGGAGAAAGCCTGTGATTTAGGAGGGGCTAACTGAGTATGTCTATACCTGAAGTCTTAGATGATTTATGGGAAACAGGTTTAAGACTCAGAGTCAGCATTTAGGGTTTGTAAGCTTTTTTTCAGCATGTTAGCCAGTATGACAAGTATCTGTATTACTGAGAAACTTCAACACCAGATGCCACAACACGCATCAAATCTGAAACCACATGTACAAGCCTTATCTTTACTAAAGGAATTGTTTTGAAGTACACAAAAGTAGAAAAATATTCCACACTGAAATCTGCTACTCCAATACTGAAAGTCTGACAAAATTGTTCAAACTGTAGGAAAGGACAGGTATTGCTTATAGAGCAACAGTGTCCTAAGGCAGCACAGCTATTCAGGAGGGCTGAGCAAAGCCAAAGACTTACCTCTTCTGGTTTTGATTGGGTCAGACCAGAGGGTTTGGTCTTTCACGATACCTTCTGTGGTATCTAGCAACAAGTATTTAAACCTGTGAGGAGAAAGTGTTAAATTAGGTATTTGAAATTTGAGCTTCTTTACTGGCATTTTTAAGCTACAGGATTAGCTGGTCAGACTTCAGGATTTGTCAAAGCACTAAATGGATACCGTCAAAGGTAACAGAATATTTCCAGAGACCTTATAAAGAACAGATAGAATTAATAATGGAAGAGCATTATGTGCCATGTCATGCATAGTTTGCACTTAATTTCTGTGGGCCTTGGCAGGTGATGGCTTTCCAAGAAGTTTTCCCCAGCTTGCTATTCCCTGTTGTGAACAGCCTCATTATTTAGGACAACAAGTGGGTTTGATTTCCATATGGAAGGCAAGGATTTTGTCCAACAATGGAGATCTTTGGCACTTTTCCTGCTAGAGGAGAGATTTGAAGAGACAGGCTAACACTGTTTTGACAAAGAAATTAAGTTTCCATTCCACAATAGTTTGAGATTTCAAAAATGTCCCAGAGAGACAAGACAGTTTTTGCAAAACTGAGAGCCCATAGTGTTTTGTTTGGGAAGCATATTAGGTCTCCACAGAAGATACGGCTCCATGTGACTACTATTTTACTATGGCTTTTAAATATCTGGCAACAGCAAAATAAGTGTTTTGTGTAAGAGCTGTCATGGTGCCTACATTTCCCAGATGGCCAACTTCCTCAGACAACAAGGGTCAGACCAGCCTGCAAGCCACCTGGCCTCAGTGTGAAGTCTCCTGGAATATTAGGGCTTCCTAGAGCTGGAGACCAAGGAGGACTTTGGCTCTCCCAGGAACCATCAAAACAAAGCAAACAGAGCCAGATCAGCCAACATGAAATACATGGTGAATAATCTCAACATTTTCTAGTCAAAATCCTTTTCTACCAGCAGTTTCAAATCAGAGGCTGTCACTGGGTTATCTACTCCAACACAGGTACAGACCCAGAAGTTCACACATGCATTTTCCTACTGATCTATGAATTTAACCTGATAGAGCTCACCACTGCAAACTACATGCAGGGTGCTAGACCAAAGCCAAGCAATCTTCATATAACTACCCTCACAGCAGAGTATTTCAGTTAGGTATTGGTAATTCACATCATACCATCACAAATGAATATTACAGACTCAGTGTTGCTTCCTGCTATGTTTTAAGAGCAGTATGCACTTTGTAAGAAATAAGAATTATACCTGTATGTTGTGTCTGGTGCAAGAGGTGGGTTACAGATACCTAGGAAGTTTGGGTCGTGCAAACAAGTCCCATCATCCCCGACTCTGAAGAGGTACTGTTTTAGGACATCAGAAACTTTGTTAATGTCTCCTACATCAGCAAGTCTGGGAGGTGATGCACAACTGGGTACGTTGAACAAGGCAGCCTTGTAAGGTCCAAGCTGCCCCCCTCTTGTTTGTTGAAAGGTGCTGTCAAGTGGTTTGCTGCTGTTGATCACCAGAGAGTTTATTACACTTGCTGCAAGAGAGAGGCATTTTAACAAGGCTGTTAGAACTAGTTCAACCCTTCCCATTCACCCTGTATTTACTTGGAAACTTGTGCTTCTACCACAAAAGTCTCAAAAGGGAAATCAAAAATCTGCTGTGTAGGGATCCTACCCCTTCCACCTTATTTGTTGCTGAAGCTCTTTACGCTTGTCTCTCAGAAGCTGGGAAGGATCCACAGCATATCTCAAAGCAATTATTTTTAGTAGGCACCCTCCCAAAATTCCTCTTTTCCAAGGAGAATCTGGTGGAGCAGGGAAGAGGATGACAAAGGCTGCTTCTCCCCCATTCCACACCTGATTCCAACAGGCATCCACTAAGTCCTACCATTTCAGATTTGATACTGTAGCCAGGGCAGAGTTCCTACATAGTCACAACTCTGTTTCCTGGAGCAGAAACCGTTAGACCTCTGGTCACACAACGCCTGGACCTCTCAGAACCACACAGTATGCAGCCCAGTGTGTAGGGGCTGCATAAACAGACACAGCATCTACATTTCTGGCCAGCCAGGCATGTCACTGCTTCCAGACAGCATGCCTTAGAAAGTGCGAAAATCCTCACAGCTTCAAACAAAATATGCACCTGCACCCAGCCCTACAGCATAGTTCGGAAGCTCATTTGCAGCTCACAAAGCTTTCCTGCTGCAAAGCCAAGGGACAAGTCCCAAGAGGCGCTCCCAAGTTCTGCAACTGCAGGTCAAATATTCCGGGGGTAGCCCCCTCCAGCTGTTCAGTACTGTCAGCAGCAAAACAATGGCAGTTTTTCCAAAGTTGTGGTGCATTGGGAACTACTTCCACTTGGAAGCATTCTGCTGTGCTCCTGGAGATGAGTTCTTGCAGTCGCTTGGTCATGGGAAGCTTTTAGCTATGACTCAATGCAAATTTAAATCTGTTAAAAGGGAAAAGTTTCTAGCATAGGTTAGAAATACATCTTAAGGATCAGTGCTCAAGTTAGTTGTGCTCTGACACCCTTCTCTTCAATGGGAGCCAATTTGTATGAAAGCAAATACTAAGACTTGCTCTATTCTTAAGCTTGCTTCCCCAAATTATTATATTTCTCACAGATAGGACTTCCTGCTCACCCAGTCTCCAATTCAGTAACTCTTAGCCTGTCTCAGGTGATAAGCAAAGTTGGGGTTTGTTGCTGTTGGGTTTTGGTTGTTTTTTTAAACTTTACTAGTAGATTAAATGTGATAGTAACATTAAGAAGAACAGAGAACAAAGTTATATTATTTCTTCAGAAATTTGCTAGCCCTTCAGCTTTGGAATATGCTGACACATTTCCATACCAGTAAAGCTGAACATAAGGTGTTAAGAAAATCAACTTCTCTTAAATCTTCCTTTTCCCTGCTCCAGGAGGCATCCAAAGCAGAGCCAATGTGCTTCTCTGCAGACCAAATACAAATCCAAACAAAATTCCTCCCAGTCTGCTAAGTAACAAGTTTGAATCTGCTTGCCTTAAAAGTAGCAGAAGAGATTTCTCCATATAGAACCCCTTTTGCTGAGATTCACTCATCTGTGCAGGAAGCCTTTGCCACAGAATCCACAGAGGTGGGGTGGTTGATGTAATTTGCAACCCAAGACATATTTGCGGGTATAACTAGACATCAGTAGCATTTTATATGATTATAATGCACTTACAGTCTGTTTTAGACTTATGCGCACTTCAGTCATGGGATGTGTCTCAGGTGCCATGCATTCACAGTTGTCAATGTTAGCTGTGTGGGATGGTGTCTCTGGTTACAGCTTCTACCTGTCCACAGCTGCCTGCTTCCACATTGTGCATAGTGGCAACAATCAGCAGTGGAAGGTTTTAAGACTCTTCTGTCTGTTAGCCAATTTTCACTACCACCCCTTTCCCTCTCCCCACCAAGATCTCTTCTTTGTGCCTCTCAGCAAAGGAGACTGCATACAGCTTACAGGGGAGAAGGTATGATGTAAGGAAGTAATTTATTTCTATTAGCTTATGGAGCAGCTCTAGCTGGTATTCAAAACAGCCTGCAGAACAGCAGCGAACAGACAAAGCAGCTCTTGGTCACTGCCAGCAACGTTTTATTGCTAAGCAGTTATGAAATTCATTTTATGACTGAAACCGTGGGCCAGACATCTTTGACCACAAGTCTATCATGACTTGCCTTTGCCTACAAAAAAAAGAATCGAGTCATTGCAAGGGCTGGCTACCTCACCTATGAAATAAAGTTACCCAGTTTCTCTTAGCAGGTATTTTTAGGGGAATTCAAGCTTTAGTGCAAGAAATTTGTGTTCAGACAAAGATAGGATATTGGACTTTGGACTGCTTGTTTTCATTAGCAAGATTTGGACATACATCTATAGTTAATAGTTCTGCTCCACACTTATTGAGAGTCAACTAGCACAGTACAAACACTTGTTATCGTTAATCAGCCCCACTGAAATACTAGTTTATTTGCATTATATTTTATAATAACACTTTAGAGAAAACTCAGATCAGAGGATCACCTTATACATAGCTTACAGCTATAGATTTTTCCCTCTATTCAGATCCACTTCAATCAAATTGTTGGGAACTGGACTCAATAGCCACATTATGTAGTTATCTTCAAGACAGGCATAACACTGGACACTCACCTGATTCTTTCATTGCATATAAGTAGACAGCATAAGATTTATTTGGATGCAGTGAGCTGTCAAACATACAGAAAGGTTTTTGCAGAGTAACTGTAGTAAGTGTGGGATTGTTTGCAGCAAGCCGAGAGGCTGCAATCTGAGGCTTCAGGCTTTGATCTAGAAGAGAAAGTTACCCAAAAAAGCATATGAAAAAGTCTTTCTCCTCTCACTTTGCAAGGTCTAACACAAAAGGGAGGATCTGGAAGTGCTAACTATATCCAAGCATAAAAAAAGGTGTGTGAACTGCAGCTGGGCAGGAAACAGCTTACCTGACCTGTGAAAGTTTGAGATTTGGGGGTTTTGCTTAAATGTGAAATGGGGAACACAAGGATTTAGTAGGGGAGATAAGAAACATTACTCCTCAAACATATACATCCAAAGGACAGAGGCAAAACCTCATTATAGAGGAGACTTGAACCGCTGTCTTTACGTTCCAGTGTGCAGATCCCCCACCTCCAGTGGCAGCATCAGTAGTTATACAGTCAGTTCTCAAATCCTTTAGCAACAAGGAGTCTTAATAAGGTTTTAAGACCAGACCTTTTAGCATACAGAATGAGAGACTTAGCACAGTCTTACACAAAGGAAAACTGTCTGGGTGAAGCGCTGGAAGGAGCAAGTAGTATTAAAGTTTATGTCAGACACTTCCTCCTCACACAAGTTAATCCTACCTCCATTCTCCAATATTAACTAAAAGCAAAGAGAAAGATACAGCACGTCCTTGTCCTTCGCAGCCTCCTTGTCCTTCGCAGCCTATCTTCAGTAGAGAAGCTTCAGCAATCTTCCAGCAGAATAAATGTTTGAAGCCCTAAACACCCCTCCCAACACAGGTCCTAGAGCAGAGTTGACACCCAAGGCGAATCAAAAAAAAAACCAACCCCAAAATCCAACAACATAAGAGAATCAGAAAGGGAAGCAATACAAAGAGAGGAACAACAGAAAAGGAGGAGAGACAGCAGATAGATGCATTTTACCTGCATACAGCTGTCCCAAGCAGCAGAAGGCTAGTACAACCCAAGAGTTGCACATGCTTCAGCCCTCCAGAAACTTGCCACAAAAGGAAAACCAATGCTGTGAGCTAGCTCCCACTGAGGAATTCCCACATTCACACCCTCCCTGAAATCAACCACACCTGCTCCTTTCCACAAGGTCCCTGGAGTTAGAAGTTACCCATCTCTTCAGCACCTCTTTATATGCTTGCTGCCCCTCCTGCTTAGGTTTCACCAATCCCCCAGTTAGTATCTGCTCCCAGGTGATGCAGCTTTGCAGCTTTGATTTCAAGCTCATAGGCATCGGTTTTTCCCCCCTCATCATTGGTAGGTTTTTTTTTTTATTTTACCTTCTTCTGTCTAAAAACTTCTGACATTTCTCGTGGAGGGAAATTTCAGAACTGAATATCTGACCCAGTATCATGAATGGTTCTGATTCAGAGCTCTAAATCTGAGAGCCTTAACAGAGGCTAAAATTGCCATCTGAATTATGTTTTCTGGGTTGCATCCTGAAAAACATAAGCCTCCTGCTTCTGATTAACCTTAATGTGATTCAAGGTAACTTCATGATGACCAAATCACTAGGAAATCTGAATCTAACCTGTTATATCAAATCATTCAGCTGAGAATATGCTTGATGAGTAATTGCTGGTATGAATGGTCTATTGCATGAAACCTCAGGTTACAAAATTCTTAATCACCCACTTAAAATAGGCTGAGGGGAAAAAACACGTATCAGCAAGATTTTACAGAATTTATGGAGCTAACATAATGTCCCTGCAGCAACTCTAAGTTTACTCTAATATCACTGAAGTTACATTACCAAATCCATGTCCTTTATGGTTATGCCATAAGCCCCATAAATCTGTTTAAAATATGTAATCAAATGATTATAATGTAATTTCCTCCCCATATGTGTTTCATTTTGTTTCTTATTCTGCACGTCATCTTCAGTGTGTTTGGTTTGATTTTTCTCACACTACTTTCGAGGAAGAATATTGAATACAGGAGTTACTCTAGATTTGTGCAGCTATAGAGCAAGTTGCATTATTCCTTCTCAGTCTACAATGCCCTCAAAGCCCGTGCTGGCATAAGTACTCTGGTAAATCAGAGTAAGCCAGAAAAGAGCTTACCCTTCTGTCTTTTATTCCTTGGAATTGGATTTTTAACATTTACACTAGGGGAGTTAGTTGTACAACTTTTGTACTGATCTGCTCAAGACTGGGTTTATCCTTTAGAGCAATATAATACACAAACCTGTAAGATTCCTGACTCTGCAGTAAAAGCAGAGCTTCGGAACAACAAGATCTCTTTCTCCATCATAAAATCAGTGCTTTCTCCAAACAGCGACTCTTGTAAAATAGGATCCTGAATTCTTTAATTCTTTAGTTGTTTTGGTTTGGTTTTAGTTTGTTTTTTTTTTTTTTTCCTTAAGACAGAAAATAGGCACATTATTTGCCTAATTAAAAAATTAAAAAAATAGACATCAGGACATATTGAATGGCGGAGAAAAAGAAATATTTGGCTCCGTGGCATGTAAGCCACTTGCATGTGTTACAAAATACTCTTACAAGTTTTATAAGAAGGTGCTGCTCCTTTTTCACTTGTTAAAGGGTCAAAATGAACAACAGAAAAATAAAATCAATTTTAAAAATCAACAGATTGAGGCCCAGAATCACAACAACATTTTTGATTTAAAGGTAGCAATTCTTGGTTTTAGATTGACAGCCATCAAACAATAAAGCCAGCAGTTATTATCAGGCAAAATCCACATGAACTTCTTGGAGTCTTGCCTGCGTGAAGAGTGTGGCAAACTGCTCCTTGGGCTACAGTCATGCAAACTGTTACTCAGGTGATTAATTTTACAGCAACCAGGAGTATGTCATAGAACTGCCCATCACAGAAAGTTAATCACCCTTCAAAGTGGTTTCAGGATGATAATTTTAGCCATTATTTTTCAAGAGGTTGCTTTTGAAAGACATCATGATTTACCTGAGTTCAAAACCATCTCATGTTATGGTGGAATTCAGCAGCCATGATAAGGGGGGATAACGTTGCCTGTGCTTCAGGATTTTTAAATGGTTGGGTTTGTTCCATACTGAAAGAATCGCAAACAAAGGTAGGAAACTAACATGACAATAAACTCTCTCAGCTCCATCTGTGCTGGCAGATGTGTCCTAAATTAGGACCAGATCTCATCCTTGCCAACATTTGTGTAATCCATATTAACTCCACTGAAGTCAGGGGAGCTGGTTTGGATTTTGATGTTTCCTTGAATAAACTTAACCTTAGCATAATTAAGGTGTTCCCTGAAGGAAGTGCAAGAGAAGAAATCAGTGTAAATTCCTATGTCTTTGTTTAAGCAGGAGTTCCTATTTTCTTTTTCTATGTTGTCTTGTGGATAATTCTGGAGTAATTTATGGAATCTTACAGAGTCAGTTTGGATCAGTGGCTCCATGAGAACAAAACTTGCCTATAGCCTTGGCTTTCCAGGGCTGTGTGTAGCCCATAAGGGTTTGAGGGGGAATCACAGAATACCATGTTGGAAGGGACCTCAAGGATCAGCTGGTCCAACCTTTCTAGGCAAAGCATGACCTAGGCTAGATGTCCCAGTACCCTGTCCAGCCAAATCTTTAGTGTTAAACATCAGGGAGTCCACCATTTCCCTGGAGATATTATGTGGATGCCCCATCCCTGGCAGTGTTTCAAGGCCGGGTTGGACAAAGCTTTGAGCAACCTGGTCTAGTGGAAGGCATCTCTGCCCATAGCAAAAGGGTTGGAACTAGATGAGCCTTAAGGTACCTTCCAACTCAAACCATTCCATGATTCTGATTCTATGTTTATTCCAATGGCTGATTGTTCTTATTGTGAAACATTTTCCTCTTCTGTCCAATCGGAATCTCCCCAGGAGTAACTTGTACCCATTACCCCTTGTCTCCCCTTCAGAATGAAGCCTGAAGTCTCAAAATGCCATGAAATATATGGAAACCTCTAGGATCCGAAGTCCAAGCCTTCTTTACATTCTCAGTTGTGGGTGTAGTTGAGATAATCTTCAGTACTCTGCTGTGCTTCATCTCTGGTCCACTACATGGACTAAAATTTATGTCTGTAGAGACATTAGTGTTTAATAAAGAGACTAAAAAGCATGGTGGTGACATCTACCAGGCAAGAGAGAATCTAATCCAAAAGGTGAAAAAGACAAATAAAACATGGAATCTCTTTTAAAGTATTTTGAAGATCCTCATTAGTTTTCTGCATAGCTATTATTAGCTTGTAATTTCCTGCAGATATCCTGGTGGGTGTATATCCTTGAGGAATGAGCTGAAAGAGAAGTAATGCATTTGTGAATTAATTCTTAAGAAGTGTTCCATGAATATGGGATATCTGGAAGAGAATGCAGAGATGGTTTAAAAACAAATTGATAAAACAAGTCAAGGTTTATGAGCGTGCTGGAGAACTGACACTGTTAAAACACAGGGATGTACAGAGATTGTAAAATATGTGAGAGTGAGGACAAGTTGGAATGAGAAACAATGGAAAAGTTTTTCCTTCCATCCAGTCACTTTTCTTCAGACATAACCTGGCAGGAACTATAACCACCTCTACAGCTCAGTCTTTATGCATCATCTGGTCTGCAGAGGTTAGCCGCAAGGGAAGCAGCTGTCTACTGCTGTTACAATTTGAGAGTGGCACTGGAAGCAAAAATCTATTCAAAGGAGTTACTAGTTAGCGACTACTAACTTCAGAAGTGATTGTTCTGGAGGCTGGTATTGGTAAAAGATTGTCATGGGCATCGTCATGAAAACCGAGCTATCCTGGCAATGGGAATTTCATCTAATGGTAAAGAATTTTCAGCCACTTCTGAACTGTATTTATAAGGCTGCAGATGAAAAGGAGAAATGTCCCATTTATTCAGGGAGAAAACTCCTTACTGAAGCAGGAGGTGAAATACCTCTTAAGACATTTTTTTCTAAGTGTTTCCAGAATACTTCAAGGCAGTAGGAGATTAACAACTCACAAGATCTGCTGCACAAAGGCCACGTGGATGCCTGGTACTGGCATCCAGTTCTGAAATCTCTTTTTGTCTTTGGCTTCATGGAGAAGTATTGCTGTCGTTTGCTGCTGCCACAAGGGGCATTCACTTCTGATCGTAAAATCTACATGCTCTTAATGTGGCCTCAGGATTTATTTTCAGGGTCTCTCTTCCCCCTTTCCTAAGAAAGCCCCTTTGCATGTATAGAGTATGAATCTCTGGAAGAGCTCAGCAAATGGCTTTGTTAAAAAGGGACCAACCAGCACGAAGGAGATAACCCCATCCTACATTCACTCAGCACATGAATGTGCTGAATGGGGGTCCCATCTGTGCACAGATTGGAGCAGCATGACTCACTGAGCCATCCATTTCCTTAAATTAGAAATCTTTCATGTGTCCATAAGGAAATATGAAGGCTCACTTAGAAAAATGAGAACTTGGAACTTATTTTGTCATCTGGTGACAATTAACTTTGTGCAAAATCTGAAAGGTGAAGCAGTGGGAACATCAGGAAGGTCAAAAATAACTTTCTACTTAGGAAATCAGGGCCACGCCATTGTCTAATACAAATTGGCATGGCTCCACTGAGGTAAATTTGTTACGAACAGAAGAACCAGTCCTTCTTGCATTCCTCTCAAAAATCATGTATAAGATCTTATCACTACAGTAAACCCTGAAAAGTCACAGAACACTGAAACATCTGCAGCTTGGAGGAGCCAGGGGTGAAAATGAAAGGCCTCTTTGTTACACAGAAGTTATTGTTTTCTTTGCTGAGGAGATGTCTTACTATCTACAGTTATCTGCTTGAACTTTCATCTCATGCTGTTAAGAGCCACTAAGAAGTACGTCTTTTTATGAAAGTCCTCCAGTTTGCTGCAGCCTTCTCAGAACTGCCTCTTGTGATGGATCACTTGTGCCAGGCAGGTCAGAGTAGGTTGGTCCCACATTTTCCCACCTACAAAATGGTAATATTTTCCTACTTCAGTGAATCCACTGCTGGTTGAGGGGCTTGCTCTAAACATCAGTTATAATGAGGAGTCATATTTCTGTACAAGAGTAAGAAGAGAGAGTTTTTTGGTACCTCAGAGTGGTTGACTGTGTTATATCTATGGCCAAAGTAACACAGTTTTTGATGAAGAACTAAGCAAAGATGACAGGGAATGGAGTTAATACTCCTGGCCTGTGAATTGGCTGCATTCCCTGTTAATGGGCTTTGTGCAAAAGTAACTTGAAGGTGCTGGCATAATGGGGGTCAGTACAGTGACCCTTTCTGTGGCTGATGTGAAGAAGCAGGCCTTTCTAAGCACTGGGTGTAATCCCTCACCTTTGTCCTTAGCTTGCTCTTGAGTATTGTATAATGGAGCACTTTTAATTTAATCTTACCAGGTAAATAAAATTCAGCTAGGGTTTGCAGGCAAGAGTGAATTTTAAAGATATGAAACTTGATTAATATTTCAGGTTTTGAGAATGATCTCTCTGTGACAGCTGATGAGTAGGCTCTTCCCTCATGAAGATTTTTTTTAGAGCTTGGAATACCTTTCTAAATCTAGAGTCCTGAAATATCATTTCATGAAACCAGTTTAATACTCTTGAGACTCAGCTGAACTTTGGTGCCATAGCTATGGTTTTATATGAATGTGAAGTACAACATGAGGCTCCTGTACTGATCAGTGTGCCAAATTCCACTGCAGTCAGACCAGGGTAAGAGTTTTCCAACAAAATGGTGAATTAAGTCCATAATGTTGTAATTGAAATAGAAAAAGCTTTCTGTTAGGACTTCCTTTACACTATGGATTGTAACCCACTAGCTAATTCATCATTCCCAGAGGATAAAAAGTATATACTGTTTTTGACTACAGTCTTTATGTTGAGCTGAAATGGTTTATGCTAAATTCTGTTAGATGCTGTTTGAAGTTAATCAGAAAAAGCCCTAAAGCAGAACTAATCCTTACAAGAGGTACATGAGTTAGATGTTGTTTAGTCTGGATCCTTGTTCTTCAGACAGTATTACAGAAATGCCCCAGTCATTTGCCTTCCAAGAGGTGTACAAGGACCCCACTACCTATAACAAGAAGGTAGCCAAAGGCAGCAGCACATGGAAAGGCTGGACCAAAGAAAGTTACTGGACTCTGTACAAGGGGTGCCTGTCAGCAGTATAAAAAAAATCAAATAAGAAAAGGCTTTTCCATAGACTCATTCCAATGATTTAGAAATACTTCATCAGAAAGTCTACAATGCTGCATGATGTGAACTTATTTTTAAGTATACTGCAGTCAGGATAACCAAAAAATCAGATTAGAAAATGGCTATGTGAAGTTACATGGATCAAAACTACTGTGATCTAGACCAGAGATGAAGCAGACTATGTGATTCACAAGATCAGGAGCACAGCATGTACAGTTTTATTTGGGAACAAATTTTTGCTCATTTGAAGACAAGAACAGAGTCTGATGTTTAGTGCTGCCTCTGGTCATGAAACAAAAGCACAGATAACTTTGGGACCTAATTTGCTGTGCTGGATTTGGGATTAATAGCAAACATTCATACACAGTGCCTGCTAAGCACATCCTTCATTAAAAAGTCCTGAAAATGAGAATGAAAAGGTACTAAATAGACTTTTTCAAATGTGCAAGAGCTTTTCATCCTTTTCTAGTCTGGCTGTAGTTCTTGTTCTACCAGACAGGCCAGAAAGGTTTGTTGCTGTCTTCTGAATTTCACATTTTTAACATTCTCCCCCCCTGTTGTTAAACATTCAAGAGAAAAGCGTAGCTCCAAGAAGGCATTTCTATTTGATAGAATTATTAAATTTCAGCAGAGGTAACTCTAGAAGTCCAGCATCCCAGATCATTATAAACATTAAGGAGCCATTTGCTATTCCAGCCTTAAATATTTTTAAAACTGGGAATGAAATAGACCCAAATTCTTCTTTTATGGCAACTGGTATGATGAATGTGTTACCTCGTGACTGTGTAGAGGTAATCACAGGTAATCAGTAAGTTTCTGTACTTTACCAGCTTCCAGCTCATCAGCTGATCCATCTGAGCTGGATCTGCCAGGCCTTTTTAGAGTGAAATGAGTTAACTTAAACCAGTTAAGTCAGCCAGATATGTTTCATTACACATCTGCAGCAGTGTAAGAGCACATTACAGTGCCAATTACTGTTTACTATTTGATGAATGGCAGAGCTTTAAAATGGGGAAATTTGATCATTTACAACTATCTGTACATATCAATCATGAATCAATCCCACTGGTAGTCTGAAATTAAAAGTTTGAGCAAGCTTGATTCATTTTGTAGCTCTTCTAGCTTAAAAAAGGATTAAATTTAGCTAAGCACTCATCCAACCTGATGACATCTCTGCTCTTTCAGTGCCCTGACTAGTAGTGGCAAGACTAAGGCAGCTACAAAAATCCCAAGTAAAAGCTCCAAACTTGTACCCAGATCTCAACCAGGTTAATCTTATATCCTGATGCTTATCTATCATACCAATCCTTTAATTTTTTCACCTACTGGAGGGCTGCATTTAGGCTCATTCACACATTTTGCTGTACTTTGCATTAATCTCAATTTTTCTAATTGCACATCCCCAAAAAAAGATTGCTTATTACAGATCAAGCTTTCTGTAAGTGCATTCATAGCTCACATAAATCTAAAGTCTCTTCTTTAGAGTCAGTTCTCCTAAATGCAGTGGATGTATGGAACACGACATAGATACTTCATGAGAACCATCCAGCAGCTCAGGCATTTGCAGCTGTATTACACAACCATAGTCCTGCTTGGTCAAAGCAATTTTTCTACTAAAAGCTGATTAGTGATGCTGACATGCCAGAATTTGGAGAACATTTGTAACACAGGCAAAATGTTATCGTGCATGGCTTTCTACATTAAATACTGAAGTACCTCTCTAATCAGAGCACAAAAAAATGAAATTAAAAGCAAAGCATATAATCTATCTAGTTTTATAAGAAGTCATTGCCACCATCCCAGCTGTATTACCACAAGGCAATACACATCTGTCATCCAGGACGATAGCATCATAAATCCAGCATCATGAACGTGAATACCATTTACAAAGCCAAAAGGAGATGAAGCCAATGGAGCTACATAAATTCATACCAAGTGTTACATCTGTAGTCTCATCTAAACAGTAAACCCTCTTAATTGACCATAGTCTCTCTTGAGTGTTCTGCAAACAATGACAGGGAAAGACACAGGAAAGGGGAGGGCAGAGCTGTGTTTCTTTTAAAGAGAAAGGTTAGATGAAAGACATGGTACAGCACATATGTGAGGGAGACAGATTTCTCAGCTTGCATAAGACTCCCATGAAAATTAATGACTGTCAGAAAATGAACCTCCTTCATTCCAAGAACACAGCATAAATAGCAGCATCTATATAAGAAACGCAAGCAAAGCCTTCCTGAAATAAAGCGTTACTCTGCATGCACAAACCTCCCCTTGGGGAAGAGGTGAAAAAGGGAATGAACCACACATGATATGTGTTCCTTGGTGCTGCCAGTAATTCTTTAGAATGGACAGTTGAAGAAGAAAGGAGAGAATGGATCTTGCTGAAGAGAAGTTCGGGAGAGAAGGTGATGCAATAAAGATTTTGAAAACAGAGATGAGAACCAAAGCAAAGAGCTCCATGGTGTCAGAAACATAGAAAGAGACAAAGCTGTCCATGGCTAACATGAAAAGAAAGCCAGCTACATGCCAAGTCAAGAAGTTTTTCTCTACCTATTTGTCAACAAATTACCTTTCATATCCCCAACACAGTGACTTGCTCTGAAGCAACAAGTAGAAAGCAAAGGAGCAGCAATGATCTCCTAAGCAGCATGCCTGTGACTGCCACTGGAGCTCCCCTATGTCCCTTTCTACTGTCAGGGAGCAGAGGGGGTATCGCTAAAGCAGTGCTGAGCCTTCAGCAGGCTGTGAGAACGTGACAGCTCAGGTAATGTTGACTAAAAATAAGGCTGCTGTAGGAAGCATTTCCAACTTACAAAGTGGTAAGATGGTAAAGGCAGTTTTGAAACAAAATTAAAAGAAAATAAAGAGGAAGTCAGAATGGTAATCCACACAAATACCGAGTTACAGAAAATTCCACGGCAAAGCAAGTTGTAAGAACATTCATAGCCAAGGACAAGAGCTTGGAATTACATAAATTTTAAACTTGAAGCCACAATCACTAATAGAATAGAAACAAAAACCTTAAAAGTTACTGGAAATTCTAATCTCTGTGCAGTGTTCCCAAGTATGTTATCTAGACATTGCCTGTCCCCTCCATCTGCCATATAGTTCAGAGATGACGTCTAGGTGCCCCATGGCCATCTTTTCTGATGCTTGCCTGTACTCACACTGTGCCTCAGCATTTACCTACCAGCTGGCACTGCAAGTCTGAGGTTTGCCTGTGGCTCGGCTGTGGCCCAAGCGTTGCAGTACAAGTGCCCTGGAGGTAGGGCAAGGACAGTTCTAATGCTTCTTTCCAAGTCCTCAGCTTTGAGATCTGCTTTACTTCATTTTAAATAGAGTAATTAGCGAAGCAGGCAATAAAAAAAGGTTTCTGAAGAAAAATCTAGGATTGAAATGGGTTGAAAGAGCATTGCTCTCAGGCTTGAGAGCAAATGACTGCAGAGCCCTGTGATGGTGGCAGAACAGGTTACAAAGTATAAGACCGGAAAGCAGGGTAAACAACAGTCTTTTCTGCTGTCTGCAAACAATGTTCCAATGAGTTTCTAACAGTATGGCTGTCATGCGTTCAGCAGTAGCAGTCAGTTTTCTGCTTCTTGGTAGCTGGTGCAGCGCTGTGTTTTTGATTTTGGGCCTGGGAACAGCACTGATAACACCAGTGTCTTGGTTACTGCTTAGTGATGTTTTGGTCTGGCCAAGGACTTTCTGAGTTTCATGCTCTGCCAGGGAGGAGGGGAAGCTGGGAGGAAGCAGAAACAGGACACCTGACCCAAACCGACCAAAGAGGTTATTCCATACCACAGCACGTCATGTCCAGGATGGAAAGCGGAGAGCAGAGACCCAGAAGGGTGGGGGGGTGCACTGCGTGGTCGGGCTTGGTATTAGGTGGTGAGAATTGTATTCTTTCCTTGTATTTCTCTTGTCATTATTATTATTGATGGTAGCAGTAGTGATTTGTGTTACACTTTAGTTACTAAACTGTTCTTATCTCAACCTGTGGGAGTTGCATTCTTTTCGATTCTCCTTCCCATCCCTCGGGGAGCAGGGGGAAGAAAGAGGGGGAAGCGAGTGAGAGAGAGAGTCTGCGTGAGTTAGTCTTAAACCACGACAATGGCATTCAACTATGTTTTTAATGGTTAAGAACTGATACTACATATTTTTAATAGAATAATTTACTGATGAGTAGGTACTTTTTGGGAACTATTTGTCATTATTACTACAGATCCAGACCTTGTGACTGTACAGATGTTGTTCACTGACATTTTTACATCAGTGTACCATGCCCTGGTCCAGTGACCTGAGCAGCAGTCTGAAAGTCAGGATTTTGAAAGCATCTCTTTGATATTGGTTAGCTGATAACTGAAGAATATCATTTCAAGACAGATTGTACTTACAGTTTCATCAGTGTAAGGGGGAATTCAACATTGTCAGGAACGTAAACACACATTTTGTGAAACTATATGTTAGAATTTGACCTTTTTCTTCCGCATCTCAGTCTGCTGAGAAACGGCCCTTGTTTGATATTCTTCTGGTTTACAGACATCCAGGGATATAAACCTAATAAACCATTTAATGTTGGAATTTACACTGTAATTGCAGAATAGGCTAGTATCTCCCAGGAAAAATCACATATTTCCTTCCAAAAAAATCTTATCTTTGATTGAAGTAGTGACATCTGCTCCAAAGTCTGCTAAAAGAAGAGAGTCCCACATCTTTAAGGATATTACAGTCTATTTTGATTTGAAAGAAATGCACTATTAAAGGTGAGCTGTAATTCATCTTACCAGCATTCTGAAAAGCTTCATCTAAAGAAAAAATAGTCTGAGAAAAAGAGAGATTTTTTTTCCTACAGAGCATATTAACTGCACTGACCATTTTAAAGCATTCTTTCATCCTCTGGAATATTTATGAGTGAAGCTAACGTCCCCATTAACATTTAATATTCTCCCTTCCCTCTTGCACCAAAATACTAGATGATGGATGAAGCAATAGCTTGAGGGCTGAAGACACAGGTCTTAGTGATAACAATCTCTCACCTTTATATAGCACTTTCTCATCCAGATGGAACTGGGCACTAGAGCCAGCTTGCTTTACAAGCTAGTTCAGAGCTCTTTAAATTGGCCAAGGTTACAGTGACTTAAAGAGAATACTTGCTGTCAGTTCTAATTTAAGAGCATATTTGTGTGTGCTCAGGTGTACACATGCTTGTTTGCTCATACTTCAACCTGACCTGTAAGAATTGAGTTCTCCCGGCTGGCTATATACCTCCTTTCAATCTTCCTGCTCTTTGAGATCTAAAGTCATTGAAACCTGGGCTTCTAGATTTATATTTATATTATTTTAATGAAATACAATAATTGCATTTGTAGCATGAGTTAAATGGGTAAAAAATGACTTCCCATATAAAGCTGAGTTATCTAAGCCAGAGAATTTTTAATCTGTCTTTACTAGAATTCTACTTTGGACATGGAATGAGTTATACAAGCCTGGAATTCTAAGATGGAGGTCTTTCTGGAATGAAATAATGTTTATGATATAGACACATGGCACAGAATACAAATACCCTCTAAGTAACAGGGAAGGAAAAACCCCAACATTGAAAAAGATAAACTGCGTACACTTCTCCATTATGTATATCTGAGGTTGCTGCAATTAATATTTATCTTTCTATTATATTTCAGCTGGACACTGAGATCCCACAAGGAAAGCTGTCTTCACTGTGCAAGTGTCTATACAAATACAGAAGTATAGCCTCCCTCCCGGAAAGCTTGCAATATAAATAGGTAAGTGAGGAAGGAAAGAGGAGTACGCAAAACACAGTTGCTACCAACAGAGAATGATGTTCTTGAATACTGTTGTCCCATTAGTGACATTGCCAGAAAAGGCCTGAATGTCAGAAAATGAGGTTTGATCTCCAAATGACCCCTCAGATTTATGGCTTGCTTTAATTCTGATTTCTGAATAGTTTGTACCATATTTTTCCTCCCCCATGGTAATACATTCTGTGTATGTGGGAGAACTGTGCAGGCAGCATGCTTCTCCTTTCATGCAGTCCAACTCCACAATGCCACAAAGGAAGACAAAGTATTTTCTCCTTTTCCCCAGAAATGCTTTCATTCCAGCTCAAGATTATAAATTACTCAGATTAGTACAGAATGACTTTACACCATGCAAGGAGAGATACATGCAGGGTTCGTAGTCTCCATTTTGTGCACAAGAGACCTGTTTTATTGATCCAAGCCCAGATTTCAGGCCTGACCTTATTAATCTCTCTCCTCAGGACCCATCTTTCCTATCCTTCTGAATAAACCCTAGAGAAGGTAGCGATTGCAGGTAGTACCTGCAATTTGTTGGTATTGCCAAGATAAAAAACAAACAGAGGAGATGAAATATAGTGCTTGGATTCTGAGAACAGGTGTTTCTGAATTGCCATCTTTCCACAAGTGGTGTCCTTTCACTCCACAGGCACACACTTAAAAACATGCACAGTGACCATGTGGTCACAGCTAATGAACAATCTGCTTCTTAAGGTTGCAGTTGTGGAAAGAAAGCACTTCAAGCTTCTTATAGTGCTGCTTCCACTGTTTCAGGCATCACACATTTAAAAGATGTGGAGCAAAATTTTGAAAGGGGAATTCTTTTCAGATAATGAGTATCTGGTGAAGAACTAGGAACTGGGACACTAAAAATATAAATCAGAAGATCCTAAAAACTAGGGTTGTTTCAGTATTGCCTGGTCACTGCACTTAAGTGTGTTATAGTTCTCCAATACAAATACTGATAAAATACTGTATTACTAATTGATATTCTGCTGTAACTACTACTGTATTTGTGCAACATTTTATATGATATGATTTATGCCCACTGAAGGCAATGTAGTCTTTCCATGGCTGATTGATTTGGCCTATGTGAATATCTGTCAAGATACCCTAAGGAAAAAAAAAAACAAAACCCAAGCTGTTGTGCTTATTTCTGACTGAAGGGAATTGAGAAATGAAGCACACACTCACTCACCAGGTCAGAGCTGGGAGTGGAACCAAGAAAGTGTTTGCTAACATTATAAGCACTTTGTGAGTAGTATGCCCGTGACATTAATAGCACTAGGAATTCTATAAAAGGAGGACTAAAAAGTGATCTAGTGAAGATGAAAAAATATAGCTCAAAAGCTCTGTTACTACTCAAGAATGAGCCCACCTTTCTCTGTCTTAGATTTAATCTAGCATGAGATGCCTACTTCTACTGAATTTGCACTTCTAAATTGCAGTACCATTGCTGATTCAATGATAAAAGAAGCTATTATTCTACAGTGAGGTTAAGAATGGCTGGCTAAATAAACATTACGTACAGACCTACATCTGAAAAAGACATTTTTGTAATTTCCAGTGTTACCCACCATACAAACCCAGCTGTTGTTGCATTCAGCTGTGCATCCCATGAACAGTATTGCCTAGAAGTCCCAGAGCCAGGGGTAGGTTTGTATCATGCTGCTGTCTGAGGCTGAGAAGATCTTTTCCCATTTTACAGCCATAAAGTTGGAGCAGAGTATGTTGGCAGGTGCATGAGGGGACTGAACAGGAAGGAAGGGGAAGGCACAGGAACTGAACACCTTTCTTCCATACTTTGTCAGTTGTCCATTGAGTAGGCTGACAGCTTAGTGAGGGTGACACCCCAGAGTATATCTTCCTGTCTCAGATGAGCAGCTGGAATGCTGCTAGAAGCCCAGAGGAGCTCTGAGATGCTCCCAAGCTGTGCAGATTACAGATGACAGCTTGCCTCTGTAGGAGACAGTGGCTTCAGCAGAATTGGAAACTCAAGGGAAACCAAGAGCTCACAGCCACTAACCTGTATCTTTAAAGATGTTGCAGGTTCCTCAGCCTAGGCCTGCAGTGGCCATGTTGTGATATCCAAAAGTCAGCCATGTGCCAAGTTTGACATTGAGGCCAAATGGTCTAAGCTCTTCACTGGCAAGGTAGCACCCTTTTCTGATTTGAATCTGTGTAACTGGACAGCTGGAGAGAGAGGCTGCTAGGTCCATGAGCAAGCTGATGTTTAGAGCAGACTGCTACCAGCAGTAGATTTCAAAGGGAATTCTGACCTTCATCTCTCCTACTCACTGGGGGCAGGATAAGTTGCAGCATGTGCAAAGCCTGTCAGTACTCCCACACCTAACTGCTTCTTCTGTTCTCACATGCTTTCACAGCAGCAGACTTTGACTATCTCTAATTCCAGACCACATCAGGGCACAGCACAGACCTGCTGCTCCCTTGGCCTAGGAGCCACAGGGGTGCCACAGCCAGCAGCACAGGGTCCTCCACCCCGTAGCCCCATGTGAGGAGGGTAAGCCTGTGACTGCAGAGGAATCAGAGGGTCCAGGCCATTGAGTAGAATCATGGTGATGAAGCAGGTCCAACACCAAGACAGGAAATCAATCCAGAAGTTAGGATCAGGTCTGGTGAAGATAATCAGGGTCAGACAGATCCCAGTGACCACCAGGCAGGTCCATGGTGATGCAGCAGGCATGAAGTCAAGCCAGAAAGCCAACACACAGGTCCAGTTCAACAGGGTCCATGTCAGGCAAGAGCACAGCTAGACTGAATATCAACAATTCTACCATAAAGCTCAAACACAGGCTATGCTACAAGGCCAGGCTTAAATAGACTCCAGGCTAATGACCAGGGGGTGTGGTGGAGACTCCAGGTGAGGATGGTAGGCACCTTGAGGCCTATTTGTGCCCTCAGGGCTTTGACACTTGCACAGAGTCACCTCCATTTACAAAGAAATTAAGAGCATGAAGTTTGATTCATATACTGATATTATTTCTTTTTATTAATGGCTCAGTTCAGAGGTTTATAAACAGAAGACAAAAAGTGTATATTTCAACAGGAAGAAAAATATACATTTAAATTGTGTGCCACTTTGTTTACTGACTTAAAGCTGCCATTACTCCAGGAGAACAACAGAAGAGAAAGACCATGTCTCCCTTGGAAATCCATATTCAATAAAGTGGGAACATTTCAACACATGTAATTGATTTATACTTCAAGCAAATGAATTATATCTTTTCTCCACACTCTTAAGATGCTTGATTGGAAAGTAATTGCTCTGCTTTCAGGAGGCAAAGAGAGTTACAGATCCAAGGCTTACGTCAAAGCTAGTAGCCTCAATGCCACATCAAAGCCACGCAAAGGTGGTTGTGAGTAAAACCAGATAAATGTGGTGATAGTTAGCATGAGCACTAGCCAACTGAGACAATATTTATACATATGCAGGGAGTGTATTTTATTTAGTGTTTAGAAGGTGGTCATTTGATCAACCAGAACTTGTGCTTGCTGGAGAAGATGAAGGGACGGGGGGGGGCTGTGAAGGTCCAACCAGACGTTCTGGTTGAAGCCACTAGTGTTGATTTCTTACTCCGTGTTGCCACCTAGTGAATTCAAAGGTGATTTCATGTCTGCGCTGCATTTCGCATTTTAGGGGCTTTTTTTTTTTTTTTTTTTTTTTTTTTTGTTTTCCCCGTTTGATATTTTAGTTTATTTTGTTTTCTGAGACAAAACAAATGAAAACCCAGAAAAATTAACCATTCCAGGGAAAGAGTGGAGAGAGCCTTTTCCAGCATATTTTGTGATGTTTGTCTACAAACACAGGCAAACTCAGGAAAGCTCTCAGAAGCTCACAGGCTCATAAATTTTGCCTCATGTTGCTTTAAGTGCACGCTGGATTCCTGGCGCCTCACCATTCGGTAGGATCTGTACTTGCTTCTTACTTTCCCACAAGAAGTTTACTCCTCATCAGCCCATGCCGCTTGCTTATTTTGGCTTCTTTCTTCCTTTCTGTTTCTATTCACCCTACCCCTGCAAATCTTGGTCTTCATGCTGCCTCCCTTCCACTTTTCCTTACTATGAGCAATTACTAATTCTCCATATTGTGCTTGGAAAGTAAGTATCTCCTTCAGTGGCTGTCATGTGTTTTGACAGGAGTAATGAAACTCCCTTCTGATCAGTCCTAATTCTGCTCCCTGTCATGGCCTCTGAAACATCAGGTAAAGGGCATGATACAAAGTAAACTTCTGGCTAAGATGCTAAACTGGTCCTTAGGACCTCCAGTTCCTGAATCTCTTCTAGCTTTCTATGTGACTTTGGCAAGTCACTTAATTGTCATGTGCCTCAACTGCTCTATCCTGAGAATGCCCCTGGCCCTTATCCTTTGCATTGTGAGTCTACTTTTATAATTAAAAAATGTGGCAACATGAAATAGACATCACAGGACTTGTCAACAGATAGAGAGTACCATAGTATCTTATATATAACATTCACCTCTCTGTGCTAAAACTGAGCATTTGTTGCCATCTGGCTTGCCTTCCCTCATTTGTTCCACTATTTTCCTTATGCTTTGAAGTTCTCAAGGGCAATATGGAGTACAGGGTAAGTACAAAACCCTGCATTTCTGCTCCTTAGGAAAAGAAGAGTCAATAGACTCAACATTGCATGACAATGTTTCTATTGTAAATAACAACCTTATTAATTTATATTGGCACCTAAGAGATTCTTTTAGAGGCATTGCATTTTACAGATTAGTAATCTGATCAACAAAACAAAGATCTCTACAAGGTAAGGCTTCAAATGAACATTTTTTTTTCAATTTAATACTAAATGAAGCAAAAAAGTACAGGAGTGAAGCGCTCAAAAATTAAGCAAAAATTCACCCCTTAGAAATGGCAAACATTGATTCAACTGTATCTTGGAAGGGGAAGGGTTTGGTGCTGCAGTGGTGCTTCATTTATAAATTACAAAAAAAAAAAAAAAACCTGCTGATTAAAAAAAGTTACTAGAATTAAAGGATTTTTTTTTTCTCAAAGAAACCACGCATTCATTTTTAGAGAATAGTCTTTCCAGAATAGTATCTAAGACCAGCAGAATTTATTAGCTGAAGTCAGAAAATTAACAGGGGCTTTCATACTTTGCACTTCCAAGGCATTTTAGAGCTTAAGATTTCCATACTCAATACTTACACATAGTTGTGTCACTGCTACAGATAAAAACATCCTGGAACACATTCAGCTTCAAAAAAAGTTCTGTAAGGTAAGAACTTATGTATCCTTGAGGCATACCAAGGACATCGTATATATAGGCACATTCCAGTTACGTTGTGTAGGTGCTTACTACCAAGAAGTATGTAACGGTTCTGTAGTTTCATTTGAACGTAAGAGTTTCTTCCTCAGTGGCACTTGCATACCGCTGATGCAGTGTAAATGAAAGTAGTGTCATTTCTTTTATGACAGGGAATGGACACTGCTGATAAAATTGCAGGTGACACTAAAATTGGCAGGGCTATGTAATGATAGAGGTAAAGCAACACACAAACAGAGAGCCTGCAAAATGCATAGGCAAATGCAAATATTACACATCTGAAAGAGGAAGGTAAGCCTTGTCTATGGGATCTCTGAGGACTGAAAAATCACAGGGAGAAATTAACTCACCCTAGAGACAAAACTGCCACTAGGATGCTGAAATATAAATTACTGATGTCATTCTTTGTCAGTGGAAGTTGGGACAGAGATATTTTTACTAAAATATTATAACAGCATGGTGAAGATCACTGGAAGCAATAATGTCTGCATAAAATGCCATACATTTCTTATGACAAAAATTTCAGCTTGTCCAAGCATAATGCATGAAGAGAAAACTTGGTTACAGCATGTGAGAGCCTCTGACGGAAGAAAAGACCAAGTACTCTCATATCTTATCTAAGAGAAAGGTAGGAAGAAATGAGAGAGGAAGATGAAGCCTGGCAAACCCAAAGCCTGGCAAGTCCTTGTCCATGAAAAACTGAGAGGAACTTTTTAAACACAAACAGAAACTAATTGAACAAGCCATGACAAATGATGCGTTAATGAATCACTGGTGAATTCTGATAATTATTGGATAACTGCAAGGTAGAAAGCAGAAGTTCCATGAGTGATGCAGCAGTGGTTCACACTCCATGACATGCAGGCATGAGACTGAATAATCTGATGCTTCCTTCTGGGTTTAAATTGCACATTCTGAACAAGAATAATTTTCAGATTTCCTGAGAACAGTAGCATCTAAACTAGTGTCAACTCTTTTCCAGCCATTTCCCTGTGTTGGAAGGGTTACAATTTATACTAGTATAGACACTATTCTTCTGGCTTTGAACTTTAATATTCAGACTTTATTCCCTCATAATACAGGATCTGATTCCATTTTTACTTAGGGGACTTGGTTCACTTTATTTTACATCCAGTAGCGTAACTGTGTTACATCTGAGCTAAGAAATAGTTGGCCTTTAATTATAGGGGTTTTTTATTTTCCACTAATTAAGAATTCTTGGAGATTCAGATATTGCCTAGCAAAATAAATTACTCTTCATTTCAGTTTTCAAGAGATACTGCCTTTTATTGTAGGAGAGTTCTTCTAGGTAAGGTTGTAATGTATTTTTTATAGGAAGAAAGAGAATACTTTGAATCTTGAATGCATTACATGTAAAACTGGACTTAAATTAGATAGAGAATTAAAAGAGCTGAAGTCTCAAATGGAGTGATGTGAATAATGTAAGTAAAGAAGAGCCTAGCTCTTACCTGATATCCAATATTCAACTGACTGCCAGCATCTCAGAAAATCTTTCTGCCTTTTATCCTATCTTTCTTCCAAAGGCAGGGGAAATTTATGTCGTATAGAGGAAAATTCGTGACTGAGGGAACATTAGAAGGCAGCTACTGTTCTGTCCGAGAAATTTTCGGTCTTCTCTGATTGGTTTCGGTGGAGGAGCTGCTAACTGGTATGAAAAGGCAATGGCTCCCTCTAGTGAATTGCACTCCCCGCACAAGCAGGTGCACAGCCATTGGGACTCTCATTTTTTCGGCCAGAACACACCCAAAACTCTTTCCCAGGCCCAGTACAATCACATGCTGTCGTGGTTTAAGCCGTAAATCACGCAGTCGCTCTCTCACTCACTCCCCTCTCTTTCTTCCCCCTGCTCCCGGGTGGATGGGGAGGAGAATCAAAGGAATGCAACTCCCACAGGTTGAGACAAGAACAGTTTAGTAACTAAAGTATAACACAAGACCACTACTGCTACCACCAATACTAATAATGACAAGGCAAATACAAGGAAAGAATACAATAGCTCACCCCTTCTAATACAAAGCCTGACCACTCACTTCCCTCTCCTTCTTCCCTACCACTCCGGGGGGGGGGGGGGGGGGGGGGGGGGGGAATTGGGAGAAGAATCAAAAGAATGCAACTCCCACTGGTTGAGACAAGAACAGTCCAGCAACCAAGGTACAACACAAACCACTGCTGCCACCACCACCAATAACAATGACCAGGGAAATACAAGGAAAGAGGATACAATTGCTCACCACTTGATGACCGAGCTGTGAACTGAACTCTTCTGGGTTCCTGCCCCCAGTTTTACATCCTGGGCATGATGTGCTGTGTCATGGAATAGCTCTTTGGTCAGTTTGGGTCAGGTGTCCTGTCTCTGCCTCCTCCCGGCTTCCCCCTCCTCCCTGGCAGCGCATGAGACTCAGAAAGTCCTTGGTCAGGCCAAAACATTCTAAGCCATAACTATAAACATCGGTGTTATCAGCGCTGTTCCCAGACCAAAAATTGAAAACACAGCACTGCGCCAGCTACTACGAAGGAGAAAAATGACTGCTGCTGCTGAACCCATGACACATACTAATTACAAAACTGATCACCAATTTGGAAAAGCTCAAAATGCATCTGTATCTAACTACACGATTCTGTAGTCCATACTCTGTCCAGGCCAGTCAAACCATCCATTCTCCTACATCCAGGATGAGAAAACATTGGGCTTGGAGTTATGCTTGTAAGAGCACGCTTGAGGAGGTGTCTGCAAGTGATCCAGTTAAGCTCCTATTTTGCCCTTCCTCACAAGCAGCAGAGGATCAGGCCCAAACAACTTCAGTTTCCATTTCTTCTTCTCTGTCAAGGAAAAGGAGAAACTAGTTTAAGAGGTATGGAGGAAAAGATTTTTACCAGAGGCTGTCAAACTGTCATGCCTAACCAGCAGTATTGTAAATACTCCTCTGTCTTTCAGATTGTTCATTTCTAGTGCACAACCTGTTTTCTTCTCTCATCCCAGCTAACATTGCCTTTTTTAACTCCCTTTTTCCAAGCCCTGAGCTTCACCTCTCTCCTTTCTGCAAATGACAGGTACGACAGAAACAAAAGAGAACTGGTGTATCTGTTTGTCCTTCAAGATAAAGCAAACTCCTGAAAGGAATAACCAGTTATTCTGAACACTGAGATCTGAACTGTGTCTTCATGGCTGTTGCTGTTTGTGCTGCATAAACCCCTTGCAAAAGCTTTTAGTGCAGCTATAAATACATAACTGTTTTCTTGTCACCTAGTTATTTTATTGCTTTTCCCTTCTGAATTGATATTAATTAATGAAGATTGCAGCCTGTAAGGTGCTGAATGACACACTGCGTGTAAAGCAGTCATGCAAAATGAGTTTCCCCTGACTGTGGAACAGAATAAGACAGTAGCTAAACTGGAAATAATATTCCTCCAAATTAATTCCTGTGATGTCTTAGATTAACACAGTAATTCTGAGCTGTCTCAGAGAGAGATGTATAAATGTATTTACTGCTAACAAGCACTGTTCAACAAATGACTTTATGGCCATCTTTGATAAGTGTTGCACAATTTGGAGTATGAATGCAACTATGGGCATATAGAAAGATTCACATATCCTTCCTATGTGGCATTGGATAGAATTAAGTAGGCTGAAAATTTAAGTTTCTTGGGCTGCCTCACCCACTGTGGGGTAGGGAAGACATCTGGGAGTGGTGGAAGGGAATCCAAGAGCAGAGATTCCAAAAAATGTTGGACTGGTTAATGCTAAACTTGGAGTGAATTTAATACATCATAAACTTGGTCATATTCTTAGTGCATGTGCACAGTAACATCTTTTACCTTCAGTTGGGTAGTAAACTAGCTTGCATTAAAGCAAATGAGGGAAGGAAGAAATCATTTTACGAGCACGCAAAGTAAAGGGTGCTGTCATCAACTTCAGAAAGTCTGCAGAGTCTGCAAAGGAAAAACAGAATTGTAAATCTCCAACTCAAAAGTTTATTTCACCCTTTATCTTTGACTACAAAACCTGGAAATCCACCAGTGCTCTGGAAAATCTCAGAATGCCTTCTGAAGGCAAGTACCTCAGGAAAATATTTGTTCATGTATAAGTAAAGAAGGCATTATCTGTGGAAATGATTTCTGATAGGAATACTAGAGGTGGTATAGTTTGAGAAAAAAATACCTGATCATTCAGATTTAAAGTAATTTTGAATGATTTCTCTAGAGCTTCCTGTAGTAGTCCATCCTGCCCCCAGCAATATCTCAAACCATTTCCACAATTGGAAGAAATACAGGAAGGAATTCATAATGGCTATATTGTTTTTGCAAATAGCTGGGCACAGTTCAGTTGTTCCTTGTGTTTAGCTATGGATATGGGTGTTTTGCACATCATTAAAACTTCACACTTATTCATCTTACGCAGGCTGAGCAGTTGTAGTTTTTCACTGTATTGATATTTCTATATTGCAAATTTTTACACCTTAAAACTGTGTGCAATATGGATGGGTTGTGGTTATAAGGGAAGCCGTATCAAAAATAGTGAAGTTGTAGTCATTGCTGTATTACTTTGCCTTTTATTTCTTTCTGGTTAAAAAACCCAAGTATTTTTTCCCCCTAGTTTTCTTCTTATCCTATTTTATTTTTATCCCTTTGTTTTCACATGTTCTTACTCAGCTCTGACACTTCCCAAGCTGTTGCTCACAGAAGTCACATGATAATGTGAAGCATCTCTGTTAGGACAAATCCTGCATTTTACTGTAATTTGGTCTATTAAAATGATGAGGAGTGTTTCAGAGAAATACAAAAGGACTTCGTAATAGAAGTCTGAAGAGTAACAGTCTGACTGCTGCCATGGACAAATCTTTTAATAGCAAAGCACAGAAGGAGCTAACAGAAGTCTGAGAAAGGTAGGGCTGTTCAGCCTGGAGAAGAGAAGGCCTCGTGGAGACCTCATAGCAGCCTTGCAGTATCTGAAGAGGGCCTATAGGGATGCTGGGGAGGGACTCTTCATGAGGGACTGTAGTGAGATGACGAGGGGTAATGGGTTCAAACTAAAACAGGGGAAGTTTAGATTGGATATGAGGAAGAAATTCTTTACTGTAAGGGTGGTGAGGCACTGGAATGGGTTGCCCAGGGAAGTTGTGAATGCTCCATTGCTGGCGGTGTTCAAGGCTGGGTTGGACAGAGCCTTGGGTGGCGTGGTTTAGTGGGAGGTGTCCCTGCCCGTGACGGGGGGGTTGGAAGTAGATGATCTTGACATCCTTTCCAACCCTAACTATTCTATGATTCTAAGTAAATACAGTGCCCTAATTTTCAAAAGGACAAGCAAAATATATTAATGCAAGTCAAAGTTGGTTGGTTTGTGAAGTAAATCATCCATTTCTGTGTGCCACAGGATCATGTGAGGGAATAAAGAAGGAACAGAATAGTCAGATTTTATGCGGCGATCTTGCATAGTTTTGGTTGTGTTCTCTAGTCTTTCAGTGCACGTAAAGCATGCAGACATCTTTCTTTTCTGCTTAACACTTCCTGAGAACCTATTTTCAATAATCATGTATGCGCAAATTAAGGCTCTGTTTTAACGTACAAGTCTGAGCTGAGATCACAGAGAGAAGGTGGAAGAAGTGATTCAGTAAGACAAAAAATAAAGAAAAAAATCCCAACAAAGAAAATCAGTAGAATAGGCAGACACTGAATTCAGGACTGCAGGCCCTCCAGCAAACACTCTCTGCAGTGCACTGAGCATCTCTTTAAAATGATATATTTTATCCTTAATAGAGACAGCAAATGTAATAAAATAAAATAAAATAAAATAATACAAAACAAAACAAACAAACCAGGAAATGGCTTTTGATGAGTGATTTGCTGTAGGGAATTGTACTCTGACAGACAGAGAGAACCTTAATTTTCCATGGTGTACCTGATACTTTCTAGTTGAAAGAGAATTTAGGAAGATGTATTGGAGCATGAACAGATCATGTAGAATGAAAGGTACATGATCTGTGTTTGATAGTATTGTGCAATACCACAGGGATATTACTCATGGATTTGAAACCTCAGAAAGAATGCATAAATGAATTGAAGATATCAGTGGAAACATAAAAGGTAGTGCTTTGTATGTTTTCAAAAAAATGACATATATACTTCTTAAAATAGCTCAAGCAGCTTCTAGAACAGGTAGACATGTGCCACAGCATGGCACGATTTCAGATAAGAGAAGAATAATTTTTGAGGAATTGAAGACAAAACTAATGTATGGCACTTTTAATCATTTCTCAAGGCTTAATCAGGCGGTATACCAATAAAGATGAAATATTTCTCAGTGGTAATGGCACATTCAAAAGATTCAGTGCATTTCTATAAAACATCAATTGGTTCAAAAAGCAAACACAGATGCTAACCACAGGAACATGTCAAAGAGATTACTGAGAATACAATAAACATTCTCTTAATGTACAGATCATCTGTAGTAAGCAGCTAAGGGATATTTTGAAGAGAAGGATTTTTATTACTTTAGGTAAGAAGAGCCTGTTTTGTCATCCTGCAAATTTTATTCTTTGTTTCCTCTATGATGGCTATAAACTGCACAATGAAACAGCAGCAACTGAACTGGGAGGTGAAAGACACGAAACAATCACTAACTAGTTGCTTTAGAGAGAAAGTCTTCTGATGCACAGGTTATTTATTATTTTTCTCAATGGGCTTTTTCTCAGTTTCTTCAGACTCGTCCTATAAAGCCAGACTACATGACTGAGGAGACTGGTCGTGTGAACTGAGTGTTTAATTCCTGCAATTCCTACTGTGTGTGCAGACTGTCTGAGAGGCTCCAAGTGCCTCACACATAAATGTAAAGATTGGGAAATATTTCCAGTGTGTGTGCAGAACAAGGATATCACCTGAGTTCCACAAATGGCTAATATCCAAAGCAGTTTCTGTTGACGCAATGGTGAGTTTAAGGAGATGTTTTGCAGAGAACCAGGCAGATTAGCTCAGGTGCTGTCATGTCAATACTGCCAACTGCTTGCCAGATGGGAGCTGGCTCATATGGGTGACTTGGAGAGAAGGTTCAAAACCACATAAGTATATATGTGCATTACCACAGTGAGATAGCTACAAAAACTAGAAGAGTGGCCACATGCCTAGATTTCTAGTGCCCTAGCAAAATGAAAATAAAAAGCTTTTGCTAATAGTATGTAAGGCATTCATATATCTTCACATGTTTTAGTGGTAATTAGCCAGTGCTTTGATGTAAATTTGTAAATTCTTAACATAAAAATGATTGACTCAAAAGGGAAAAGCCAAAATAGAAATCAAATTGTGTGTCGACCTGCTCTTGATAAGCTTCATTGGATGCATCTTCTGAATTGGCTCGTCTTTAGGCTGTCATGATTGTGTGGCTGAGAACATGCTTGAAATGATTACTATTCTGGCTTTTAAATTTAAAGATGGTTGATTGAATCACTTGAAGTATTGACCAATTTTATCCCCATTTTAGCTAATTGGAATCTCAGTAATGGAACATCCCAGCCCTTTCATATCTTGTTATGGAGACACGTATTTCTGGCACAGCTGGATGACTGAAATGTTGCTTAAAACAGCTGTTGTGTTATTTCTGTCAGCTTCTCCCAGAGAATCCAGGGTGAGCATTTTTTGCCTTGTTTTCATGCCTGAGTAGGCATTTGGTAATTATTCTGTGTATGTGCTTTGTCCTCTAATCTCTGAAGTGGCTGATGAAATGTGCTGTCATTGCAGGGAGGTGTATCTGCCATGGAAGCTGCCCTCTTCCCTTACTTGATATATTGCAGTATCAAGAGTAATGACAAAGTTTGATTTCTAAGGAGGTTTCAGCCACTCACACTACCACTGTCCACCTTTTCCTGGCCAGTGTTTTCCTGAGCAGACTCTCACTTAAAACATGGCTATTTGCCAACAAATTCCTCTAAAAAGGCTTGAGGGAATTGGTCCATGAGCAGGTTGCTTTTTGGGGGTATTCTCATCTCAAGCAGTTACAAAGTAGCTTATTGATTTATGCAGCATATAAAGATTCACTGTGGGAATCAGGGTACCTCAGTTTCAACAGCTCCTTCTTGAAGTTTTTCAGTGTGCTGTAACTCCAGACTAACTGCTTCTATCATGTTTCTGCAATTTGTGTGTGAGATCAGCCTCTTTAATGCCGGAAGAAGGAGGAACAGGAGGGCATTAGATGGTCTTCTAAACTAAGCCTTGCTGCCTCCTTTCTGCTTTCTACAGCAGTACAATTGTCAAGGTAAAGTAAAACATATTCCAAGGAGGAAGAGTTGAGTGCTACTCACTTGTCCTGTACTGCCTTCTCTTTACATTCTGTGCTCTGAGCAGGGCCGTATCAGGCTCCCATGCGAGCAGGCAGCAGATGAGGCAGTGGGCAGAAAGTGGGAGTTGTAACAAGAGAGTCACTTGCCTACGCAAAGGCTGCTGAACATTTCCTGTCAGAAGTGTTTTTCATGGAAAAGTATTTCTTTGTTGTATTTTTTGTTTAAGGTAAGGTACTTTTTTGTTGGCAAGTTACGGATCTTCTTAGATTGTCTGTGTTCAGGACTCATGGCAATAATTTTTCTCCAGAAGACTTCCCAAGCTACTTTTGTGAGCAGCTCTAGTTTTCATATTTACAAGGAATTTGACTAAGTTTGCTGTATGGATTAGATTTTCTAGAAAGACAATGTGGAAGAGTTTGCATCATGTTGGAAGCTGGAAACTGATTCTGGCGAGGGAAAGTGGGACATAGCTGGGGGTGGGCTAACCTACACAAGTATGTTAAACACTTCCAGTACACAAGTGTTTTTTAAGCTTTCCCAAACTGTCTCTCCTAATTAAACAAAAAAAAGAAATTATAAGAATTTACAATTTCTTCCTTTACTCCAAACAGATGGAATAAAGTGATAGAAAAAGGCTGTAACCTCCTGTCATGGTTTAACTCCAGTTGGCAACTAAGCACTACACAGCTACTCTACTCAATACCCACCTCAATGGGATGGGGGAGAGAACTGGAAGGGTAAATGTGAAAAAAACTCATGGGTTGAGATGAAGACAGTTTGTTAGGTAAAGCAAAAGCTGTGCACATAAGCAAAGCAAACCAAACAATTAATTCACCACTTCCCATCACAAGCAGGTGTTCAGCCATGCCCAGACCAGCAGGGCTCCATCATGTGTAACAGTTACTTGGGGAGGCAAACGCCATCACTCCGAGTGTCCCCCCCCTTCCTCCCTCTTTCCCTGGCTTTGTATGCTGAGCATCATGTGATATGGTCTGGGATATCCCTTGAATCAGTTGGGGTCAGCTCTCCTGGCTGTGTCCCCTCCCAGCTTCTTGTGCACACGCAGCCCATATGCTAGTGGGGTGAGGAGCAGAAAAAAGGCCTTGGCTCTGTGCAAGCGCTGCTCAGTAGTAACTAAAACATCCCTGTGTTATCAACACTGTTTCCAGCACAAACCCAAAACAAATCCCCATACAGGCTACTATGAAGAAATTTAACTGTATCCCAGCCCAAACTGGCACACTCAGCCCTCACTTCCTTCTTGGAGAGTCATGCTGCTCAAGACATACTATTTCTTCTTCGGAGTATCACAGTGAAAATGCTTACAGATTAATGTTAGCACAGGAAAACGGTTTCTGTGCTAGCAGGATCTTTAGCTTGGACAGAGACATACAAACTGGATAATTTGGGACTAGGGATCACAGACACAGTGTTTGTCAAGGTCATAAGCTCAATCATAAGCTCACAGACTATCCCAGTAGAAACAAATAAAGATGCAGGAACACAGTAAGATAACCATTCTGGCAAGCAGCCTGCTAAAATAATAGGTTTTCTCTTGGCAGGCTTGATAAGCCTGCAAAATCTACTAGGTAACTGCAGTGTTGAGAATCCTTCATTTTAAAGACAAAACAAAGTATGTCTGAAGCACTTAGAAAACTGGGTGCAAGAGAGGAAGATATGAGATGGCAAAAAATGTACTAATGTCATTTCAAGACTTGGAGAAAGCCAACGTCAGTGTTCAGGAGCTGATAAAAGTCACTGACAGCTGATGATAAAGTAAATTTGAAGGCAGCAAAGCTCAGTAGGACTAGCATTAATTATGACTTCCAGAACAGAGAAGTTTTTCTGATGCAGAAGCCAGCTAACAGCTCATTAGACCTGCATGAAACACCTGCCATGACACATGCAGGATGAATTGTGCATTGGTGAACACTCACAGAGGTTGCACTGAACTTAATGGTCAGTTGTACAGTGGCCTTCAGATCCTGACTGACATCACTGCTGAGAGGATCATCTCTTCACACTGGAGCTCCTTTAACAGCTCAAGCTGGCATAAACCAGTGTTGTTGCTTAAAGAGGTGTTTCCACTCTTTGTGCCGTCTATTCGTGTCACTGAATGCCTGTTGTCAGTTGTGACTGCACAAACATTTCTTAAGGTGAGCAGTGAACTGGTTCTTGTTAAGATCAACCCCCTGAAAACAAAATGCTGTAATTGAGAACTTGCCTGAGAAGGTTCATTGGAGAAACACTCTAGGAATGTCTGAGCATATACAAGTGCTGACATGGAAAGCAGAAGTGTCATAGAATCAAAAAATCACAGAATGGTTTGCGCTGGAAGGGACTTAAACATCCCTAGTTTCCCCCAACCCTGCCACGGTGAGGGACACTTTCCATTAGACCAGGTTGCTCAAAGCCCCGTCCAACCTGGCCTTGAATACTGACAGGGATGGGGCAGCCACAGCTTCTCTGGGCAACCTGTGCCAGTGCCTCATCATTCTCACAGTAAAGAATTTCTTCCTAATGTCTAATCTAAATCTACCCTCTGACAGTTTAAAGCCATTCCCCCTTGTCCTGTCCTCACAGGCCTTTGTAAAAAGTCTCTCTCTAGTTTTCTAGTAGGCCCCCTTTAGGCACTGGAAGCTTCTCTAAAGTCTCCCTGGAGCCTTCTCCAGGATGAACAAGCCCAGCTCTCTCAGCCTGTCTTCACAGGAGAGGTGCTCTAGCCCTCAGATCATCTTCATGGCCCTCCTCTGGATTTGCTTCACGTCCTTCTTATGCTGGGGGCCCAAGAGCTGGATGCAGGACTGCAGATGAGGTCTCACAAAAGCAGAGTAGAGGGGCAGGATCACCTCCCTCGACCTGCTGGTCACACTCCTTTTGATGCAGCCCAGGACAAGGTTGGCTTTCTGGGCCACGGGTGCACACTGTTGGCTCATGTTGAGATTCTCATCAACCAACACCCCAAGTCTTTCTTGTAGTTCACATATGGTAAAATGTGTGGTGGAATTAAAGTAATACATAAATCCTCAAAACTCTAACATTTTACAGAAGGCAAGAAGTTAACACAAAAACACAGCAAAAGGAATATAAAATTGAAACAAACAACGAGGTAAGTTTTGGGATGGTTAGACCAGTACAAGATATCAGCTTGGCATCTGCTGTGACAATGTTGAGGAAGCCTTAACAATTGCACTGAGTTCAAACTTCAACAGGGGAAGTTTAGATTGGATATGAGAAAGAAGTTCTTTACTGTAAGGGTGGTGAGGCACTGGAATGGGTTGCCCAGGGAAGTTGTGAATGCTCCATCGCTGGCAGTGTTCAAGGCTGGATTGGACGTAGCCTTGGGTGGCATGGTTTAATGGGAGGTGTCCCTGCCCCTGGCAGGGGCGCTGGAACTAGATGATCTTGACATCCTTTCCAACCCTAACTATTCTATGATTCTATGATTCTATAAGATACATAAAGCTGTGTGAAAGAAGAGACCAAGCTGAAGCTAGCATCCATGTCTCAAAAATGCCTCTGAAAAAAGAATACAAAGATTAAACAGAAACAGAACCCAAATCATTTTAGATCACAAACAAAGCTGTGAAAAGCTACATAAAATGTAAAACTGTTGCAGTTGCAGGTAAAGATGAAAAGCTTTCAAAGAAACTGGCCACAAAAAGCTGGAATTGGTAAGGTTGTCAATAAAATCACCAAACTGTTAAAAAAGAAAAACAAACAAAACTCCTCCTCCCCTTAAAAAAACAGAACAAACTGTGAGATCAGGAGAAGCTTTCATATCAATGTGAAATCAGCATTTCATTCAAAATGCTGAAATGACCAACGCTTACACAACTGTGCAAGCTCTAGGGTCATTTTAGTCTTCCACAGACAGTACTGACTTAAACAGAATTAAAGAACTAAATAAAGAAAGAGCAAGACACATTTCTTTCCAGAAAACCATGTGCCCATCAGATTTTTACCCTAAGAATAGTCATCAAAGGGATACTTGAATAGCAAAAAACACCAAACTTCACACATTTTGGTAAAGCTTTTGACAGGCTTCAGCATCAATGTCATTCTTGAACACCTAGAAATATTATGGTATCCAATGAAAACAATAGACATGCAAACTTTTATAGCAAGGCTTAGTTCTATAATTTAGGTAAACATAGCTTCAGTTTCACATAGAGTCAAATGAGCATGTCTTCTCTTGTTTCACCTTTATGGAATTGCTTACCTCATTATGAGAAAGGGTACTTATATGAGAAGGTATTTAAACTTTATTTTATTATGACCAGCTAGCTTAACAACAGTAAGCTTGATTTAGATTTTGCTGATGATACTGTGACCACCCTAACAACACTGTTATTAAGGAGCTTGTCCAACAATAACCAAAAAGAGAGCCTTAATAATGAACAGTGAAAAGAATCTAGGGAGAACTCACCAACTTTGGGTTCTAATTTTCTGAAAGATAAAGGTGATACCAGAAGAGATTTAATTAGGCAAGACAACAGTTTTACCCAGCTTAAACATTTATAATTTAACACTGCTTGGACTTGGAGGTACATCAAAAGCAGTGACCCTTCAGACCATTATCTTCTCAATAAAATCTATTCATCCCTGGGTAACACCTAAGATATGTACATCTTATACTGAATGATGAGCTTGCATTTCATATACATTACACTGAAATAATGTATTTACAGGCTGAGAAATACATTCCACCCAAAGAATTGCACTTGCTAAGTAATCTGAGCTAAATTCAATTTAGAAAGGGCTAGAGAGGAGGACCTGGGAGGCAAGATACTTTTGCATCTGATTATTTTAGCAATGTCCCCTACTTTGGTGAGCAAATAATTATTTATTTAATGATGCATTGTATGCACATTGCTATAGGTAGGTCTAAAATACACTTGAAAGACAAAACATCAGCTGTTCCCTTGGTATTTGTATGAACATATGAACACAAGTGTCTAGACTACATGAAGGCAACATTAGGCCTCCAGTAGGTGCTAAACATACTTGGACTCCTCCGTGCACAGCGCAGTTAGTTGGAGAGTTGGACTAAGAACAGCCTCAGCCTCATGCTTCAATGTCAGATTAGGATACTCATGGTACTCCTTACTGCTGCTGATTTTAACAGAAGAAAAATCAAGCCTTGAATGTGAAATGAAAGCGTACTCATATTTTTTCTAGGTCAACATCACTATGTCATTACTTCAGTTTTGTTGTGGTAGAAAATTAGCAAAGGACTTGATTTCAGCTTTCAAGAAAGGCTTTCTCTCTAGAAGACAAACTCAGAGTGGTTTCTTCTAATTCTGCTGCCTATCCAAGATAAAATCAGCCAGCTCACAAACAGCGAAACAATTCTGTGGTATTCATGGAATTAATCACTACAAGCCTGTGGGCTTGAAATGTGAAAATGGGTGGGTTTTTTTAGACTTCCTGCCCAACATTAACACAGAATCACAGAACAGTTGAGATTGGCAGGAGCCTCTGGAGATCATCTTGTCCAATTCCCCTGCTCAAGCAGGGCCACCTAGAGCTGAATACCCAGGACCATGCCCAGATAGATTTTAAGTATCTCCAAGGAGGGAAACTCTACAACCTCTCTGGGCAACCTGGGCCAATACTCAGTTACCCTTACAGTAAAAGATGTTTCCTGGTTTTCAGCAGGAACTTGCAGTGTTTCAGGTTTTTGCCCATTGCATTTGGTCTGGGCACTCCTGAAAATACCCTGGCTCCCTCCTCTTTACACTCCCTCTTCAGGCATTTAATACATTTATAAGATCCCCCAGAGCCTCTTCTTTAGGTTAAACAGTCCCAGCTCTCAGCCTTTCCAAAAATGTGAGCTGCTCCAGTCCTTTCATCACCCTCGTGACCCTTCATTGGGCATTAGATTCTCTCCAGTATGTCTGTGTCTGCATCTCCCTCTATCTGCTGGCGATACTTTGTCTACTACAGGACAGATTCCAGGATGCCATTCACCTTCTTTGCAGTAGAGGTGCATTGCTGGCTCATGTACAACTTGCCGTGCATTAGGACACACAGGAAGGAGACTTTTCTGCAAAGCTGCTTTCCAGCTGGGTGGCCCTCAGCATATCCTGATGCCTGGGGTTGCTTCTCTGCAGGTGCAGGACTCTGCACTTCTTGTTGAAATTCATTACGCTCTTGTTGGCCCATTTCTCCAGCCTGCCAAGGTCCCTTTGGGTGCCAGCATGACCCTCTAGTGAATCAGCCACTCCTCCCAATTTGGTGTCATCTGCAAACTTGCTAAGGGTTCATTCTGCCCAGTCATTCAGATCATTAATGGAGATGTTAAACACAGAGATATTAGACTTTTTACTGTACTAAATGTATTCTTTAATCCAGCAGATTTCTGACAATAGTCTTAATTCATGAAATCAAAACCAAGTAAATATTTGCAAATATTGTTTTTATAAAGGATTACTTTTGATCAGAACTAGATGGCTAAGAACTAATTCTTGGAAGTATGGGGTATTTTCAGTTAATATAAGAAAGCTCATGGCTGCTTAAAGCTGTACTTCTTATGGATTAAACTGCTCTTTCTCTTTAAAACTCAGACATATTTCATGCCATTTCCTGTGTTCCATTCAATTGGCAATAGAACAGACATTATATACTCATATTTTTATGGTGTGACTCACAATTAAAAAAAATCATTATTTAGGTAATGTAACATGATGTATTCAAGAGATTCTGCAATTAGAGAAAACTGCTGCCACTGAAATATCATTTGAATAGCTCTGTATTAGTGTCTTTCACTTTAGTTCATTGATCCTTAGGCTGTGTGCTTCCAGCAGTCTCATCTGGGGATTCTAGCTCACAAGGTAATAATGACTTTCAAAAAGGCATCATTAATGTCATTCTTTCTTTGTGATAAAGGAGAAAAAGCTGGGAAGAAAAAAGAACCAATTTTTTTCCTGTGTTCTGGCAAACAGTGCTGATAATAATGATACTGATTCAGGGTCAACTGCAAACTGCATTAAAACTGAGATTTTTTGAAGCTGTTGATTGTCTTTCTCCTAGTGCATGGGGATGAGTACTCCCCCTTAGCCCATGACAGTACCTGCCTTACACTGGCATTTCAACTTTGGCAAAGATATCCCTCAGTTCTTCAAATGTCCACCTGGTTTATCTACAGCACTGATTTGGTATGTACCTCTAGAGAAACTGAAAACATCCGTAATTTGTCAGGCTCAGTGGAATTCCTTTTAAATGGCAAAGAAACTCAAAATGAAAGCAGTGAGGTTTATTTAAAGAAGACAGACTTAAATTTTCATTTAAATCTGGAAATAAAAGCAAGAAACATAGATTTTGACTATGCATAGTCTTAGGCTTTGGCCTGGGGTTGTCTAAAGCACCTCTTAGCTTTAGACAACAGGGCTAACAGAACAGAACAGAGCAGGACTCAGCCTCAAGGGTGCTGCCCAAGGCTACCTTCTCACCTCCATTCATAACCCAAGTATCCTGAATGCTTTTGAATGTCAATGAAGCTTCAAAGTCCACCACAAAAAATAACTATTTTCAGAGCACCTCGCCTGAGGTGCTGTCATAGGCATCTGAGAGATTGGTGCCAGAATGTTCTTACCTGAGAATGACTGCATTTGAAGGGTAGAGGGATAATACAAAGCCTATTCCTCTTCTCATGCTTATCTTTTCTTTTGGGAAGCGTTTTGAGTAATAGGCTTCCTCTAATATATTTTACAAATCCCATGAGAAATGTGTTCTTTCTTTTTATTTTGTAGCAGTTTCAGTCACCTTCTGGTTTACTGACATTTTGGTGGGTCCACATTTGCACCATAAAGTGAGATAACATTTTTAAGAGACATGTGATCTCAAGGTATCTGCATCTAGATTTTTAGCAATCCATAAGTAAGAAGTGCTCTGAACAGAGATTTTGGCTTTAGTATAAAAGGAGAAGATCTATTTGCAAATAAAGACCCAATCCTTCACAGGTCGAAGCACCTCTTGACAGAACAACATCCAATGAGTAGGATAACATTCTAAATTGGACAGTTTACTACAAATTCTATTTTTGACTATTCTTTGGGGTTTTTTACTTATTTCTGTAACTTTTTTTCAAATTTGAACAAAGTTTGCTACTTCAAAGTTTATTCCCTAGTAATTTCTTTTTGCCAGCTTACTCCCAAAGCGAACTACCAAGGATGCATGAGGGTAAGAGTCCACTTCTAGTTTGTATTTTGGTGTTTCTAGCAAAAGTCATGTAAAAATTCAAACTTCCAGACTTCAAGCCCAGAAGTAGGGTCAAATGATGGGCTTATTTTTCACAAACATTGTTTTTTGTCATAAAGGGAAATGTTTAGCTGTGTTTTAATAAAGTATCTGTTTCCTCTGATGTTAGCATCATTGTTAGACAGAGTTCACTAGAAACTCTTACTCAGAATCTTAAGGGCTCTATTGTTTTATTGTAGTGCTGGCCATGACCTATTCAAGCTGTAACACAGAGCAAAACTCCTGCCTGCTCACTGAAGACCTCACAAAACTGTAATTTCTGGAGCTCTGGCGAACTTCAGCCAACTTTTAGCTCAGATCATCCTGTATTTTACTGCTACTAATTCAGCTTGTGTTTTCAGCTGCAGAATCCTTACACCTCCCTTTCTGAACTGTAACATTATAGTAAGTTATTACATAGCTGGGTTTTTGCACCCTGACAGCAGCAGTTTTTTATCAGTAAGCCACATAATGGCAATACAGTTTTTATCTTCCTTTAAGAAATACTTGAGATTTCATTAATGCTAAATAAGTTTTTGTGAAAGGTCTTGTTGAAAGACATTATGCAAACATGAAGTGATTTTGTTTGTAATTGTTATTATTTGAGCACCTTTTCATTGCTCTGTGTATTTCTCTAGTATGTGAAGTTTAATCATTTACAGAGTGCCCGGAAAGCTTCTCAGCTATGTTTGTGACAGAACTGAAGAATGGGTAATGAGAAACCTAAGGTAAAATGGGCTTTGTGCAAGAGCAATCCACAGTTTCTGTTTTTTCCCTCCACCCCTCCAAACAAAACATAACATTAGCATCCACTGCTCACAGCAGAAAATAATTTCTTTTGAAATCACCCTTTTCAACAGTGCTTCCGTGTGAGCTGTCTCTGCTGTTGTAATAAATTAACAGTGATACCCCTAATAAGAAATGCTGCATATGGCAGCAAGATCTGGGCCTTGGTTTGAAGGCAGTAGAAGATGAACTTTGATATAGAGCAATCTTTCTGAGCACGGTGCTGGCTGAGGTAAATTGAAATGCCTAAACTGCATTGATTAGAACCAGTCTGAAAGATTCAAGGAAAAACAAAGCAAAAAAAAGATACTTTGGGATATTGGAAACTTTCTTGCTCATTAGTACACATATTGTGTTCAAGACAATTCAGTCTCTGTTTTGACCTATTTTAGAACTGCTAGGTGAAGCGGAGTTTCTTCAGAAGCGATCCAATAGGAGGAATTGAAATGTAAACATAGGGCTGGATTGCAGTTTGAGGTAACTCCTGTCAGTGGTAGCCAGGAACAAAGTAGTGATAAGATATGAAAAGCTGAATGTTTAGCTAGGAAATGCAACAAATATGGTACTGTTGACCATTACTGCATTACGGTCCCTCTCCTCTTGGGCCTTGGGTCTTCATGGAAAACTACCACCAGAATACGAGGGTCTGAGTGCTGAATGCAAGAGGTGTCCTGCGCAGAATTTTTTCTCACAGTATATGTCCCTTCTACGTTTTTTAAAAGTTCTTTTTGGAATTAGTCAAAGTTCACTAAATGACCCAGCAAAAAAAAAAAAAAAAAAAAAAAAAACAGTTTAAAAAAATCAACCTTCTATTATAAAAATGCAAGCACATTAAGTGTAACAACTACTCTGCAGTCAGCCTTGTTGCATACATACAGCCAAACCCTCAGGCCAAGGTGTTTTGAATTACATTCTTAAATCCTCAATTTAGATTTAGCATCAAGAGGTTTCTGAAGCCTAAAGACCTTTAAGTATCTGGTCCCTAAATGAACAGCTTGGCCCTTGAAAGACTAAGCACCTTAAGGATTTCACACCGACTTAGATATGTGCCATAGGTCTTTTAAAAAACAAATCATTGTGGGCACGCCAAAACATGACATCAAGGTTCGCACTGTATATTCCTTGTTTTGAAAATGTTAATAAATACCTGCAATATAGAATATCTCCCTTCTAGGAGGCTTCCAGTGCTCGCATACATCCAGGGGATGAACTGGATTATCTATCCTTACCTCTTTTTCTACAACTGAGCATGCTACACACTGTCTGTACCCAGGTGCTGCCACAGGTCAGTGATGCTGTAACTCAGAGGGAGCAGTTCTGTCTGCAGTGGAGCAATGCAGCATCTCTGCAGCCCACCATACAAACCCTGTGTGAATCTCAATTACCGACTGCTTTAAGTGACTGTTCTTCCTGTCAGGTTATAAGCACATACAGACTGGAAGTGGGGAAGGGGTTAAAGCTAATGCCTTTCTCTCATTCAGGTCAATCCTTTCATAGTCGCTTCAGGCTTCATAAATTCAAATTCCCCTTTGTGCTGGCCAAGGGGAAAAGATTGGGTGATACATCTTTAAGTACTGAAGATGAGATCATCTTCTTTTTATAGAAACTGAAGTCATCCAAAAGCTGTACAGCAGCAGGCTGAGCACACTTCTCAAGCTGCATGGAAAGAACACTATCTGGGAATTTCTTTTCAAATGAAAAGGGAAAACATATCCAGCCAGACTGTATCTTGAAATATGACACTGCTCTCATTTTCTGGAGAGAACTGAGAGTTTGACTGGTTTTATGTTATTACAACTCCAGTCACTTAATTCCACCTTTACAGTCATGAAAGTGAAAACCAGGCCTTTCCTTTTCCACTGGGTATGACTGAGAAATCAGTATAGCATTTTGAATCTCATCTGAGAAAGGAAAAATCTGTTGCGGTTATGGAGCTACTACTAGTCATCAAGATAAAGCAATAAAACCCACATAGAAATGTATCCTGCCCTAATACTGCTCTTTATCAGCTGGGCAAATAAGAAAAAGAGCGAATATTGTTCTTAAAGAGGCCTTGAGCCCCCATGCAAGCACACATGTACAGAAACAAACACACGTAGTTGGAGTCACTAGTGGGTCAAGCACGGCCAAGCAGAGGCCGGAGCTGGGATCCCTGCAGTAGTGAAGATAGCACCACAGGGCGTGTTTGCAGTCATGGCTTGCCCCTGTAAAAAACCCCAAGAATGAATTCTAGAATTAGAGTACCACAGGTGAATCTATAAACCAAAGCAAGGCCTACATTTAACCACACATAGTGAAAAATGAGTGGCGTCACTGTTTTCTGACTGTTCTGTACCTTGCATTGCTCAGTGTAAGTCATGCTAGGATTAGTTTTTCCTGTGGTTCCTAATTTTAGCAAAGGTTTAGTAGTCTCATACAAGAAATGAATATGTTGTGACAATTGTCTTTGACTGGTTTCATATACTGTAACTTTGCCTGGCAGAGGAGAAACAGTCCTTAAAGCTTAGTGAAAGCTCACAGAAAAGTGATTTGACCAACAACATATATTGTACCAGCTGTGGCCAGAGATCAGGTCTAGTTCTCCAGTCTAGTATCTTGTTCAGCAGACCCTGGTGCTTCCCCATGCCATTTCAGAGGGCAGGATTGAAACAGGATTTTAATACTAGGTATAAGTGGGACTGGAGGGGGTCGGGAGTGAGATGTGTTAAAGGTCTGTGAAGGTCTTTATTTGCAGTAAACGAGAAACAAGATAAGCACTTCTCTGGTTTTCAATGGCTTGGGTCTGGACCCCACCTCTCAGTCACCGGTTCCCTGGGACACAAAGGAAATAAGACGGTTGTGCAGTTTCTCTTTTTTCTCTTGGTCATTAATGACACTAGGCTGTGACAACAAAATAAACGCACAGTACAAGGATACATACTGTGCTGCTGGATCCTCATACAGACCCAAAGGAATCTGTGCAGCTCTCTAGCCACATCCGTTTCAGGCAATCTCAAACTGCTTCGTTGCTTAGAACCCCTATTCCACTGTAACCTGAGTGAGTAGCCAGTGGGCCAAGCTGCGCCAGGGGACCTGGCTGTCCTTTGTCATCCGGCAGCGCTGCCAGCTCTGAGCCAGCAGGGAGGGGAGGTCTTCCCACACTGAATGCACCAGGCTGTAGGAATGCAGACTTCTACAAACCACTTTGCTAATTGAAAGCACTTCAAAAGCCAAGTCCTGAGTGATGTTTTTGGGGAAGGATAAAGCATAAGACTGGCTGAGAGAAATTACCTTGCCTAGTTTTCAAAACCAGCATGTTTGTGTATATGTGCACTCCACAGTAGACATTACTTTGATTTATGAGTTTGTTTGCTGAGTTTTACTATAGTACAAGCAGACTGTTGCAATATAGTATTACATTGTAGTGGGTCCCATTACGAATGACATAGAACAGAAAACCACAAAAAGGTGATTACTTTTGTAATGTGAGCTTTATATCTGAAATACTGTATTGTGTTATAGCTGTCCTTTCAGGTTTGACTTTCATAAGCATCTTAGAAAATCAGCTGTGAAATTTCACTCCACATTCATTAACAACCAAAACCCAAGTACACTGCATGCTACAAAAAGCAGATAGTGTGTCCAAGGTAGTTACACTAAAGATTTATGTTATTTACTAACATTTAGCCATATGCTTAGCCCTTGTAGACTGGCACAGCTCCACAGTTACATAGCCAATACATCCCATCTGAGAGCCCATCCTTCAGAATCTTACCCCAAAGACAGTCATAGAGCAGTCATTATCAATTTAAAGAAGGTTTTGTGTCTTTGGTCACTTTTTTTTCAGTCTCATTTTTATAAAGGGAAAGCTCCCATTTTAAGTATTTCTTTGAAAGAGTGTACGTAATGGATGCATGTGATGTTTTTGCATTTAATTAGTTTCTTATAGTTGCATTCTTAAAGTTTATAGCGGGAGAGTATTTTAATTGCAAAAAAGATATAGAAATATTCTAATTTCAAAATCTTTCACTCTATCTCATGTTTTTAGCTTTCCTTGGACTCTAAGTTCATTCATAGAACAAGACGGATTATGACCAGTAAATGGAATTATTACTGACCTTGTTTAACCTTCAGCAGTCATTGCCTGACTGTCTCACTCTGATGAATTCAAACTCATTCTACCATGGAATAATCAATTGTCTCACATACATTCTTACATTCTGCATCATTACTGTCTGATTACCTCAAAACGAACAACTGCATTTTCCTAAAAACTTTTTACATAAGGATAGCATTAATTTTACCACCATAAGGCTGAGGCACTGAAAGAATCACCAAAGAAAATTACACTTATCTGGAATACCCTGTGAGAGAAAGCAAGAACTATGTTCTTTTGCCTCCATTATATTTCATGTCATTTGTTCCAGGCACAAAAAGCACGAACTTCAATTTCAACTGAGTCAGTTTCAGGAGACCATATTTACCAGACCCTATTTACTTAGTTTCTGCAACATCTGAACCAGAGATATTATAGACAACAACCTAGTTCTCTACACAACCCTAAATTTGACCCAAGAAGATGTCCAGGTCACATGTCAGAAATAGATGTGTAAAGTGAAGAAGGCTGCTTTCTGGTTGCACAAATTGTGTTAAACAATGTATTGCAGAATTCCTGAGCTCTTGAGTTATGCTACTTTGTTTTTTCTCATGCCTTTTTTATGCCACTCCCAGCATTTAAAAAAAGGCCAACATCTATCAGAATGTTTTAATGTGACAATCAAAATCCATCAATGTAACCACATAGTTCTTACTCACAAGTCATCAGCAAGTATAGGACATCTCAGTATGCTGCAAATCACTCTGCCACTTCACCTGGAAGTAGAATCACCGCTGTAGTCAGTGGTCACCCCTCATATAGATGTGCAGTTGGCAGGGTAATACTGCTCTTTAACAGTAGGCTCAACAGTATTTGTGTGAAGACAATGAAACAAAAAGGCTGAAAGGAGTGGAACACACATGGAAGACAATGTTCCCTTGCAATCACAGCCCTGCTCATCGTCATTCAGCAATCATTTTGTTCCTTCAATTACCCCACACCAGCAGAAAGATATTCCTTTGTCGTGATTTAAGCCCAGCCATAACCCAGAACCACGCAGCTGCTCTCTCACTCCTCCCCTTTCTCCCCCCCACTCCCAGAGGGATGGGGAGGAGAATCGAAAGAATGTAACTCTCACGGGTTGATATAAGAACTGCCCAGTAACTAAGGTATAACATAAACCACTGCTGCTACCACCAATAACAATAATGACAAGGGAAATAACAAAGGAAGAGAATACAACCACTCACCACCCGCTGACCAACACCCAGCCTGACCGAGCAGTGACCTAACTCTTCCGGGTAACTACCCCCAGTTTATATAGTGGGCATGATGTGCTGTGGTATGGCATGCCTCATTGGCTAGTTTGGGTCAGGTGTCCTGTCTCTACTTCCTCCTGGCTTCCCCTCCTCCCTGGCAGAGCATGAGACTCAGAAAGTCCTTGGTCAGAGTAAACATTACTGAGCAGCAACTGAAAACATTGGTGTTATCAGTGTTGTTCTCAGGCTGAAAGTCAAAAACACAGTGCTGCACCAGCTGCTAAGAAGGAGAAAAATGACTGCTACTGCTGAACCCAGGATATCCTTATAATTTGATAACAGACAAAGATAATGGCAATCGCTACATCTGTGTGATTGCTGTACCTTCCAGGCCATGTTGGTACTTAGGTGTAACCCTGGTCAGCCAGGGAGCTTGGAACCACTTTTCCAGGCTTAGGAAAACTGACGGAGTTGTTAAATAAAAGCACCAACCAACCTTTTGGTATTACTCAAACTGGACAGCTAAAGATTTTTAGTAATTTACTACTAACAAAATGCATATTTAACCATGAAACCAAGCAGAAGTAGAAGAGAAAGTTTAAGCTGGATAACAAAGACAACAAGGAATGAGTATGCATGTGTGCATCTACATGTGTGACTGTTTGTTTAAGAGATTTTTGTATCTTTTCATTGGCTTTTCCTAGAAATCAGTCATTCTACAAGTTATAATGTAATTTTAAAGAAGTAATTTCAAAGACATTGTGTCATTGAATTAAATAATTTACCTTTTTTTAGCAGTCCAGCTAAGATAGTGACTGTTTTAAAATTAAAACCAATGTCACCAAAAAGAAGGTACATGAATACATACGGCATCCACTGAACAATTTTAATATCTCTAAAATGAAAAGCTCTGGCTTCTTTGTTAAGGTTCATTGTGTTGCGCAGACAGAAAAAAACCCCAAATAAACCCAACACAAAACCCAAAGCCCAGCATGACTAGTTTTCTGCCTTAGTTGTGTCAAGCTAGTAAGAGCTGAACTGCTGCAGAGGTATTTACTGCAATTCCTTTAAAGCCATGCTTGGAGTGCAGTACGCATGTCATTAAGGCAATTGTACACTGCTTTGGGCTGCTTATCAAACTGGTGATAATAGAGCAGGAAGGAAGCGCTTCCTGCGCTGCCCACAGGCTAAGCTTATAATACTGTGTTGATGCAAGACAAATGCTAAAGCATTACTGGAAGGCAGCTATATGTTGAAGGTGGATACAGATGACACTGGAAGAGTTAGTGTTCCTACTTCAGTGCCAGGAGAGCATGTTAACTTCAGTTTTCTTTGATTGGTACAGAATAGGAAAAGATTAAAATGGTCCTTTTAAAATGTACTTATCCAGAAAATAAGTTTTGTCAAGTCCTGATCTCAGTTCTTGGTGATTTTGTCATGTTGTAAGCTCTGGTTTTCTAAGCAGCTGGTATAAGAAAATGTGCACAGCCATTATCCTCTTTAACAAAATAAATGCTGCCCAAGTCTGAACAGTTCTCAGTTGTGCAGGTCTGGCTACATTTTTCAGTGAGACACAAGGCAGAGCAGCTTCTAACCTAGCGTAAAGTATGGCTGAGCTTGCCTAGGCAGAGTTTTCTGCTAATGCCATCAAATCCGAACCAGCTTATTTCAAGCCGCTTGTGGTATTTCTACACATTATACTCTGTAGACATATGGAATTCTTGGAGCTAGAATTCTAAGTGAGATCCAGCACTGTTCTTGGACAGTTACTTAACCAGTGCAGAATAAATAATGCAGCCAATTTGACTCATTGTTTTTTTCTGTCAAACTTCCATAGTGAAAAAACATGCACTGAAATGATAAGTTATATTGTGGTTTCTTTCAGTTGTTTGGAAACCACAAACCACCATACATTTGTCCCTCAACATACAGGAAATTGCTGTTTCCTGAAGTTAGCCTAAATTCCGAATTGCAGGTTTATTTCCATTTCAATACGATATTGGAATGCATATTTGAGGAATTTTGTATATTTATAAAAATTCTTCTAAAAGTCTGAAAGAAAACAATATTTAACCATTTCTTTGATCAGGAAGAACATGAAATGTGCTTCTCTCTTTTCTCATGCTCTTATCAGTACTTTTCCAAGCTTTCTGCTGACTTTCATAGTCTATTTTATATACAGTCTGCTATAAAGTATCTTAACATAATCTCCAATCCACACAACACTGTCTTCAGCAGACCTTCCACTGCGTGCAACTGTACCATGGGGAAAGAAATATTTTTTTCTTTCTTTTTGCCTCTTAGTATATCCTTTTACTTTGATTAGGTTTGCTATAATCTTTGCATCAGATTGACCTGATAGCAGCTATTAGCTTCTTCCCAATTTATTTCATGATGCAATGAAATAACATCTTTTAGCACAGAGACTGAGGAAGAACATATCTGCTGTACTATTTCACTGAAAAACAAAACCAATTACTTCATACACAACACAGGATATTTATTATCCTGCAGAAAGATTCATATTTCTGAATCAGTGGAAGTCTCAGTAAGCCCTTCAAAATTTAAGCAGATTTTCAAAAATGCTGAAGATTGTAGTTTTATCTGAACAACACCAGCAACTCCTTACGTGTTTCAGAGTTCATCAACCACAAGTGACACATTATTTGTCATCATTTATTCAAAATAAACCACTTCCAGATGTATGGAATACTTCGGAAAGGTCCACTTAGCTGTGGTCATTGAGTTACTCTGAATGTCCTTATCAAATGATGATTTAAACAGTGTGCTGTGCCATGGCTGTCTGCGCTGGTGTAAACTTCAGGTACAAATCACAACCAGTTAGAAATTTTATTTCCTCCCAAGTGTAGGATGTTGATTATCCCACCTAATACTTAGTACTTCTACAACCTCATTTCCACAGAAGCATACGGAACAGGCACAGAAATCTATATCCTGGACTGGCTAGGAGCAAAAGTAACATTTGAATGGACAATAAGTATATGGGATAAGTATACAGTAAGTATACAGCCCTGAGCACTGGGACATAATTGTCTACACAATTGAAGTGTTACTATAGTCATTTGTATGCGTTCAACCCACACCAACAGCAATCTCTCAGATATCACATGGAAGTTACTGCAGCACGGCAATCATTCCACTTCTTTGGAAGTGCCTAGTAGGAAGTGCTTACTAGGCACTTCCAAAAATGCCTAGTAGGCAAATTTCAAAGTGCCTAGAGTATTTAAATCTGAGTGCAGGCTGTGTCATAACCTTTACCCCCAGAATTAGACCCTGGCCTGTGGTGCTTACATACATAGCCAGTAAGCCCCAGAACCCATAAATCTTTTTGTACAAAGAATTTAAGGGAAGAATAAACTAAATTGTCATAGCCTAGGTCCAAAATTTTGGATGTTTCTCTTGGCTTTCGAACCATCTTGACCCATCAAGCTTTCTTTTTTCCTCATCTAGCTTTGGGCAGCCTCCACATAAAATCAGAAAACAAACTGAGGAGACTGTTGTGGTTTAACCCCAGCTGGCAACCAAGTACATGCAGCCTCTCACTCCCTCCCTCCACCGTGCTTTTTTTTGGAGGGGAGGGGTTTGAGGCAAAGGCAAAAAGGTAAAAACATTTCAGAACTTCACAAAGTAATCCGTTGAATATAGACATGTATTTCATTATATGTTTCTTTTTCTTGATATAAGCCAAGCATTTGAAGTTAGAAGCACAGGAGGTTATTTTGCACACTTTCTGGAGTCATGTTGTGGTATTGTACATATTCTCTGGCCCTTTTCATTAGGAAACGATGAAACCATTAAACACAGATTAAAACCATTAAACACCACTAAATTCACAGGCATTTGAATGGTAATTTTGTGTGGTTGCACATTAGAGGCTCTATTCAGGCTATCACTATCACTAACAAGGGACTTTGGGTTGGATTTTTGAAGGACACAAGGAATTGTTTCACTTTTCTTTGGTCAGGACCAGGTGAACTCTGGCCCTTTCTGCCTTTTTCCTGTATGAGTGAAAAATAAATGACTGCTTTTCAGTGAGGATTTTTGCCACTATTTCTAATTACAGTCATCCTATTGGCAGACTCAAGTCGCTCAGATTTTCTGATTTCATATTCACAGAGTCAACAAATTCCCCTGCTCCTAACCCTTATCCTTTGAACTTCAATATTATAATAAAGTTCAATCACTCATTTAAAACACTGAAGCATGTAATTGAAAACATTGCAATTTGAAAGTCTTTTAAAAAGTTTATGTCTAACATCATTCTACTTAGGCCCAGCTGATTACAGCCATATACATTTGACAAGGTAAGGGCTGAGAATCATTTCTACTATCTACAGAACTTCATATGCTGAGGAGTCACATGAAATTCTCTGCTGCTTAAAGTAGTCATGTGACTGGCTTAATTTCTTAAATATAGTAGATAGGTGGGTTAGGACAAATTTATTCTGTTACCACAGTTTCGTGAACACAGCCACAATAGAATCAGTACTTTACTTGCTCTGAAATATTATGCAATAAGGAGTTAGGTCAACTTGGGAAAACTGAATAGTCATGTATCATGGATTGCATCTGAATACCCAAGGCGTTTCATATAACATCACAAGTGCTGTGCTCATTTCTTCTGCTTCTAAAGTCTTCCTCAGAGGAGTGGATACTAAAGAATGATGAATATCTCCAAGCTTTTCTACCTCAAAACAGGACTTCTGTCAACGGTTTTGGAAACAAGTGGAAATAGCATTAATGTGATCCATTCTTGACTTTAAAACGGGATGAGACATCTGGATACAGTTTCCTAATATCATTAGCATCACTTGTCATTTTGACCAGATCATAAAGACCTAATATAAGGCAAAGCTATTTTTTCATGCGCTTTTGAAAGTGCAGCTCCAAACCACATTTTTACTGGCAATGAATGGAGCCAAGCCATAATCTACTGCTGGGCTGAGAAGCTAGGTTATTTTCTGTCACTAGATTTGTCCTTCCAGATGAAGATAAATTAGAAGTATGGGAAAGCTTGTATTACAGTTCCCCCTTACATACCATTCACTGCTTAGACAAGGAGCTTCGTCCTTTTCAGTATTACCATTATGACACTACCTAAAGGATCCATCATGCTAAATGATCTGCTCTGCTAGGCCTCATACACATATGAGTCTCCTGAAGGGGGCAGAAATAAATCACTGCTTACTGTCTATACAATTTTGGCACAGGAGAGGTTGGACAATGAGCAGAGGCACACTGGTCTGAACTGACTCATCCAGGACTGGCCAATATGTCAGTGGCACAGCCAGGAGCAGAATCCAGATTTCCCACATTCCTAAACTTGTCAAGGTATTTCTAATCTCTGCTACGTATGGATTGCAGAGCTTCATTACCTTGCTGTAATGAAAAGCAACAATCATAAAACACCCAGCAGAACAGCACATGCTGCTGAGTAGCCAGTAAAATCTTTGAGGAAGAGAAAATTCTCTACTGCTGCAACAAGCGCCAACATCAGATATGGTTGTGTGGAAGATGGAGTTTCTGTAGATTTAACAAGGGCCAATTTGCCAGTTCATCTGCCCTAAATGTTTTTTTTTCAGTTTATGTTAGTGACCAGGGGCTGCCTGATAGCAACTACAAATCCTAGTATAGACACTTTTGAATAAATTGAATTGGAAATGCTTCTGTAGTGTCTATACTACTGCTTTGTATTTTGCCGTGCTCTTTTAATCTGTATCTTCTCATTTTCTCTTGTTTTATGGCTAAATCATACATTCTTTGAGAAAGAGCTTGTATTTCTGTTCTGTTTGTACAATATTTAGCACAAAAAGGACCTGGGAATAATAATTACTATAGTAAAAATAACAGCATTTTTCCCTTATAGCCAAAAAATTGCCTAGTGTCACTCACAAACCTGTCTTTTTGTAGTTCTTTTTTTCTTTCCTTCATCTCATTTTCCTTACATAGTCACCCATTTTAGCTGCTTATAAGAAAGATCAGGTTCTCTCTCACCTAATTTTGTGAGGCATTATATCAGTCTGAGAGTAGGACAATCTGTGAGATGTAGACACATGTTTTCAGAGTGTTCCTTAATCCCTGGTGCATATTCAGGATGCGTCAAAAGACATTTGATAGAGTTATCACTAAAGCAGAAATATTTTGAATGTCTATCCAATTGAAATTTTTGTTGATTCTCCCTCCTCCTGATCAAAAAGGGGAGGAAAAAATATGGGATTTTGGGAAGTGTCTGCTGTCCGAAACAGTGCAGATATATATACATTAACCAAAGTCTCTTTTAAGTAAAAAATAATAGGTTTAATTTGAAAACAAATCCTTCTATGGAATTCATAAGAAACACATTTATTAGCTCACACTGTCATGGCATCCCCTCGGTGCTGGACCATTTGAGTGGCAGACCCTCGCTCCTATACACCAGTGTTAGTTCCAAAGCAAAGTGTTCTACTTTCAGGTTAATAAATTCTAGCTAAAAAACCAACCAAACAAAAACTCCCAAAATAAACAAAAAACCCAAACCCAAATAAACAAATAAAGAAACCCCACCAAACCCAAACCAAAAAAAAACCAAACACTTTTACTGTGTCAGCCTGCTGACATTATCCATCCAGCAATATTAGGTTGTTACATACACCTACCACATGCAATAATAGCTGTTATAGTGCAAGACGATGACAGTTGTTGCAATGACATCAGACCCTTCTGCTCCTGAGGGCTAAGGGAACATTGCATCAAAACTTCTTTACATTGGCACATGTTCTTATGCTTGAAAATCTCTCTCAAGGGTCATATACTGGTGAATGACTACCAAAAGCAGCTTCTGTCAGGGTGCTGTGACAGTTGGATGCTCTGCATGAGGAGAGACATGAGCTGCAGGGGATTCACATAGGATTGTGGCAGTGTGGGGTCCTCACCAGCTACAGCCTGTCCTGTCACCCCCAGCCAGGAAGCAGAACAGATCTGAGGGGTGCCCAAGGGCAGCCCCTAACCCTGAGCATTAGGTAAGCTCACAGCAAATAGGCTGTAAAGTCAAGATCACAGGTCTGGCCAAGTGTCCAGATCAGCAGGACAGATTACCAGGCATAGGCATAGCTGTAGCAAAGATCAAGCTATTAAAGGTGTGAACCTCAGCTTGAAAGCAGCTCCCAAAAGTAGTGCAGGGATCCCACACTAAGGTTTCTCAGCAGAGATATTGAGGGGAAGCCTCTACTGAGGCTTATTTTTCTCTTAAGGCTACCAGCTACACCGACTGTGGGCTAGCCTTGAGCCCAGGCACCTGAAGCCCCAGGGCTCTGACAGCTTTCTCCAACAGATCGTAAGCATTTGTATGCCATGCCAGCTCTGCCCAGTCGTATTTTGTTCCTTTGTGTGCTGTTAGGTCTGTTTACATTTTTATTATCTCTCTTTAACATTTGAAGATTGGTACATAGAGCTTGAATTCAACTACAGCAAGTTCCCCAGACTGAAAATGTGATCTCCTGCTATTTTCCTGATTGAGTACATTTCACTGAAGAGCCTTAGGAGATATGCTCAGTAGGGTTTATTGCTCATTAGTTTGTACTTCCCATACTGAACTTATTTTTACCCCAAATTATTCATCAGATTCAAAGGCTGTAATAAAAACAAGACTAGCACATAAAATAAGACAGGGGCCCTCCTCTGTCACCTTGATAAATGGGCACAACTGACACCCAGACAACTAAACTTGCTTATCCTGCAGGACAAGGTGTTACCACCACGAGTCACCATCCTGTGCAAGCCCCCAAACCACAACTGGGAACCATTTCCCCAGAGCAAAGCTGCACTCGTGACTCTCACCAGTATGGAAGAGTTGCGTGCCATGGTTCAGGGCCAGCCTCATGTCTGCTTGGTTTGCTAGTAAAGGTGCAGTAAAGCATGTCAAGAGTGAGAAGATTGAGATGCGAACAGGTTTCCTTTCTCTCATGGGTGGCAGGAGTCATCTAGGTTTAACAAAAAGCTTGGAGAATGGGGAAAAATTGAAACAAAAGGGATGCAAGTAAGGCTTGCAGCCAGCTTTATGGAAAGCAGATTTTTGTGCTTGAAACGTCAGGTGACATCCAAGACCTGATATTTTGGGATGCTTTTGCTATGACAATTCATTTATCTTGATTGCTGACATGTCTGATTTTTGAAAGACTTCTAACATTGATTTCTAAAGCTTTGTGCATAAGAAATAGAACTAATCTGTTTAATCTCTTCAGGACAGAGACTATCTCTTCCTTTGTACATGCATAGTAATTAGACCCAGCATAATTTAGAGCCTTTAAATGTTGCAAGGCATACTGGAGCATTCAAAGCTCTAGGTATGACATTTTTCCTTTGGGTTAATCTGAAAATATTACCCTTATTCTTTTCATATCGCCCAAATGCATAAGATCTTCCCAAGTGGCATGGTCCCCTTCTCCTTATTGCAAAGACTTGTAGATGTGTTTACACCTCTGAACATGTAAGCCTCACAACGGGGATCCTGACCCAGGCTTATCTGCAAAGGTGCAATCAAGTCACCGTAGTAAAGCTGACATCAAAGTAGCTCATTAGGTGAAACTCTGACAGTTACCAATTACACTGTTGAATGAAAACATTTGTCAGAGCCAATATACAGCCAGGCATCCGTGAACAATGAAACTAGCTAATTACCTAAGTCTTTCCATTTACTTGATTGAGTTTGGCAAGTAGATAGAGCATGTGAAACCATTCTGCAGGGACCTCATGCTTGCACTTAGAGGCATTAGCTGTTCCTGACAGGAAATTGCTTTTCTTCCTTAATGTTTCCACAAAGAGCTAGTAAGACACAGGAAACCATTCAGTGCATTTGGCATCTGACATTCATAAAACTTCAGCAGTCCCTGTAAGCAGCTAGGACTAGATATAAGCATTGGCATGCACAGGAAAGCCTTCAACTCAAAGCAGCCATAGCAGCACCCCTTGACACTCCTGACATGCAACACTTACTAGATAAAGGATTTTCCAGGAGAGAAGCTGACAGCCACGTTTTGGGTAGATGGAAAAGGATATCTGTGAAAGAAGAAGAGCTGTCTGCAATACACTGTTGCTTTTGGCCTTAGGAATCAAATTCATGTTCAGGAATGAAAGGTTTCTGCCTGAATTCAAGACATCAAGTAGTCGCTCAATGCTCCATGAGTAATTAGAACTGTGAAATTCAAATTGATGTTCTTCAGCTTATTTATGTTAAATATGCTAAGAGAAGCCTTTTTACAGAGGAAAAAGGCAGCCCACCTCCTGAAGCTCCTTAACTGCCTCTTTTTCTGTCACACTGCATCAGGAAAAGAAATCCCATAGCCTTCTGCCTGAAATAAGCACATAACAAGCTCCCTAAATCTAACAGATGTCTCTACCTTTTAAGCTGATTTGGGGAACACATTTTTTAGTCCAAAAAAATCTGGCTAAGGAAGAGCACCACTACATGAAGAAGTACTATGTTGGGGAGAACCCAGAAACCAAGAATGGCTTTAGATTAGCAGATGACAAACCGTCTCTTCCTGTTCCGACTGCTCCAGTCTGACATGAGCCTCGCTCCTCAGCACGGGTAGCAAGCAGAGATGGACACAACAGTCACAGCTACTGGGAAAGCAGGACATCTCACGTTTGGTAATTAACTTGTAGTCATTTGCTTGTGCTATTAACCCTGGCAAAATAATCTTAACACAATTCCTAGAGTAGGATAAACTCTTTCAAGTCCAGCATTCCCTAGGAAAGTGTGGGAGTTTACAGCTGGCCAGTGAACAACCTTTCAGTACCAGAAAGAGCATTAGAGACCTCGAGTCTTCAAATGGTTCAACTCTCTACCGCTGGTGATACCCAGCAGAGAGTAAGCTTGTACGCAAAACAGTAGAGAAACTTTTACTTTCAGGAAACACAATCCCTCTGAAACACCATTTGGGGAATTCTTTATGCATTGTGAAAAGAGGCGACAAGCCCAGATAAGATTTATGTTTATATAAATTACTTTTTACAAGAGACAATATCTAAACAATGTAGGAAAACACATACACTCTCCAGAAGTAAAACCATAATGTCCATCCACAGAAAGCTCTACTGTATTTCAGATAACTTCTGGTTTATGTAAGCTGCCAACATGCCTTTAGAAAAATGGAAAACTAAACTAATTTCGCTACACTTCAGATTGGTGGAGCCTTGAATAAGATATAATGTATTCAAGATTTATGCTTTTATCAACATGCTTTTAAAAAGTCTATTGAAATTAACATCCTCCTTAGTTTTTTTGAGCTTAGTGCAGGGTTTATTGCATGAAGCATAACAACCTGTGGTGTATAGACAATTAAATAAGATAAACTATTGGCCTATTTTGCCCTTAAACCCCTGTATGTTGCTAAATCTATGACAATAGAACAGAAAATTGAACAAACAAAAGCAGCAAGTCAGCAGATACCAGTTATTTACATCTCCAGCTTTAGCACTTATCCTTCCCATCAAAGTATCATTGTGGAGAATGCATTTACCAATCAAATGACCACGCTCATGTGCACCACACGTAGGTGAAATACACCAATGTTACTCAAAATTTGTCACTTCAGCTTGGTCATTGTTTAGTACTTGATTAAAATGAAACACCTGGGCAAGCGTATGCAGAACAGGGACCCTAGGGCAAAGGTGCCCAAGACAATTACGTTCAAGAAGAGGGATTAATCCATAAGCAAGATGGATTTCAGCAATGGCTTGAGAGAAGTACAGGGAGCAAGAAGAAGAGGAAGAAATTAAATCAAAGATGTTATCTTGATATTTAAAGACAATTTCCTTTAGGTTCCTCTGGAACATGAATAGACATAGCAAGGTGACAAAGACATAAACCAGCCATTAATTTCGTTACTCTGACCCTCATGATTTAGGATAGCATTTTTCAGCAGCTTGGACATTTGTTGAATGTGAAACTGTTGAAAACCAGACATTTTAATAGATACTGAAAGCATTAATTCCACTCCAACTCCACTGAGGAATTTGGCTGCATACACTTAAAGATAAGCTGTTTCAGAAAATCTGAGCTTAGTGTTGCCTCCAGTTGGAAACTCCAGGCTGATGGGCAATACTAAGAACATGGATCTATTTGTATCAGTAAAAGAGAATAGGTCAGTCAGTGTCAATTGAGCTGGATTTGCATGTTTGCTTCTACTAAGTTTAGAATTATCTTTTTTAACATTTCATTTCTCTCAATAGCCTGCTTCTGCTGAGAATTTCAAAGTGTCAGCAACTATTAATGAATTACTCAGTAATGATACACTCTTACATGGATTGGGAACCCATAGCTCCAAAAAGAGTGTGCAGCACTAAATGCTTATGCCATTGTGATTTGTGCCGATATGAGGTATGTTAGTTACAAAACGCAAGAACCAATACACTTTTTGCCTCCCAGTCCACTATTTTAGCTCTTTCATAAAGCTTCTTGCCTTCATTGCCACTAATTATACCTGTGTAACTAAAGTCTATGCCAAAACACACCTACTAGTCTTCAGATTCCTTTCACTAGATGCAGATGGTCTTCATAAAACCTGACTTAACTTTTAGTCAAGGTTTCTTTTACAGTCATTAGTAGAATTTCAGACTTTTTTTTCCATCAGAATAAGGGATCTTTCTGCCTCAGAACAAACCACCCAAACTGATAGGCAATTTGTGCCACCGAAGCCAGCATACAGTTTCTTGCATACCTTGTGGATTTAGTGCCAATCGCTGAGGCAAAATTAGTCTGAAGTAATCCAGACTGATACGACTGTTTAAGTGACATACCAATTCCTGTGTCCATGTGAAAAAAACAAAACGAAACCACCACCACAATTATACCAGCTAAAGGCTTGGCTAGGCAAGAATTTAATTAGGTATTTAGTGACACATTTGTCAAAGGTACCGGTCTTAGGAGGCTAGGTGCTAGCCTTCTGTCAAAGCTAGTTCTTGGTTCTGAACTTTCTCTTACCTCAAAAAGTCTCTCTCTGTCCATCTGCTGCAGTTTCCCTTCTCAGCTGTTTGACAGTGCCAGCTTTTTGAAAGTGTGTACTCTGTTTATATTAGTAATGTCCAAGGCTTCCTGAAATATCAAGGCCTTACTAGGGTTTTAAAGTCTTATATATCTTTTTTCTTATATTTTACTTCATGAGCATGAACTTGCTTAATTTTATTAAATAAATATTCATTTTTCAGAGGTACAGTTGATTCAAATACAAGGCATAATTTTCCAGGCATTGCTGTGCATGAAACTTACTGTACACTAAAATTACTGTACACTAAACATTACTGTACAATAAAAGTACAACATGTGACCTTCACGATACGCAGTCTGAAATTTAGGAGTAATTGTAATTATACCGGATGAACACAATTTAGGATGATTTGAAGTGATCATTAATTGTTGTGAGCTCACTAGATGGGTACCAGTTTAAGAAATACATATGGGTATAACTTCTATAATTTTCTGCAACAGCAGATCCCATGATTTATAAAAGCATTCATTGGAAGGAGCTTGGCTAAGAGTTCTCAGAAGTAATCATCACTCAGGGCACTAACAAATGCTTTGCAAGCCACTAAAAAATACAGACCATTTTCACAGCTTAAGGCTATAGCCACCCTAACTAACTGCATTTTCTCAGTTCACCACTGGTGGAAAAGGAAAATCTTGTGGAGACAACCGAGTGGGCTTAATACCTTAGCATCTAATCTTGAGCTAGTGTGCAGAAAAATCATGTTGTCATGAGTAAGATACTCAAAATCACCAACATACCATAGCAGTTGGAGACCCATCTTCAAAAAATTCCATTGTCCCAGAGGTAAAGTGTTACCTGAACTGTCTTGAATGTAGTTGACCCACTTGGAATGTTTGCTTAAGCTATGAATCTAAAGAAAACCCACCATACCAAGTTCTTTATCTACAGGTGCTGCTTATGCCATTTATTAGAGCAGCCCCAAGTCTGCTGGCAAGTGTGATTCCTTTGGCTCTCTGCTCATAAGTTCTTTGTTATTTTTTCCTCTTATCTAAAATACTGACTAATGTTCAATAAAATAAATACTGACATACTAACATAATTACACAACTTAGTATAATCAACATAACATTAAAAATAGTAACAGAAAAATATGGTACTATTACAGAAATTGTAAGCTTTTCAAATATCAATTTTGTTAGATATTTCTAAAAGTAAAAGATTCAATCATTACTAGTTGCATTCATACAGTGGTTACTCATTTTCAAATTTGATTTTGTGCTCACTTTTCTAGAAGTCTATACAAAAATTCAGGAGTTTAAATATTCATTTCCAAATTCCAACGTAATTATTTATAAACTACCGCTGAAAATTCAGGGACTTTTTGGAAAGTTATCACACATCTTTTCCCAAAACAATCAAGTTAATTGCTCCATTCTTTATAAATTGTGAATTCTTTGATAATTTCTCTGAAGTAATTTCTTTTATACTCTCTATTGCTGTCTGTTAGGTTTTAATTTTTTCTTTAAGGCAGGCTGAAACTTGTTCTTTGTGGCTACAAACAGATCTTGCACAAGCCTTCAGCATCATCTGAAGTGGACCAGTAAACATGCAAGATTCCCGTAGCAGGCAGATTGGTACAGCTCAGTGTCACACAAGGTCAGTTCCCAACACTGACTCATCTTGCTGAACCACTGCACACTCACCACCCAGTTCTCTTTAGCCAGACATCTCTCATCAGCTCAGAGGACATAGGTCATACTCAAGCACTCTTTTACACGTTCACAGTTCAGAAATCCTGTGTCCCTAATTGGTGGTGAACTTTTCTTTGTTATTACTGCCTGGGCATTCAAAGCCTGCAACATACGTACAGGCTGAAGAGCACAGATGCATCAAGATATAAATAAGGTGAACACTTTAAGTTCCTTGAACTTAAGGAACTTAGCAATATATTAGCATCAAGTAATACTGCCTTGGAAAGCAATGCTAAACTTGTCATTGCTTTGGACAAACTTCCCAGCAGATATTTAATCTGTGCAAGCTCCATGTTGCCTCTGCTCTCTGAGGAAACCTCACAGACAGTTCATTCTTTTCATCAAAATCCTGCACCCTGAATACAAAACCATACGTAGACTGGCAGGAGCTTCCTTCCCACAAGGGGCTTGCCTTTACCAAGGGGCTGCCCCATTTACTCATAGGGAAGTATACGTTATAGAAAAAAATAGTTATTTCCTACTTGGACTCCAAATGTACTGAGCAGATGGAGGGCTTGGGGTGGGTTCATAAGTGGTGAGCTGTACTCAGAAACATCTCAAGGAAAACAATGAAACATGGATTCTGTACAAGTGGCTTACGAAACCCAGGAGTTTGTTATCACAAAGGCTACAGTTCATGTCTCAATCTTATTAAGATAATTACACTCTCAAGAGCAGCACAGAGCAGCCTAGGATAAAAGGCTCAGGTGGAGAACACTCAGTGGTTTGGGCCGCAGGATAGAGGGATCAGGCTAGACTAAAAATGATCCATGTAAGTTCAGACATATGTTTCCACTCCTACAATGCGAGGCTGAGCATCTCCAGCTCCCATTCAGCATATCCTGTGGCAATTAACTGATGAAAGTAGTGATAGTGATGACAAAAGTAGCACAAAGGGGGAAGGACAAAAGAAAGCTATCTAGGTAGAATAGCTCTAACATCAGAAATACAAGATCATAGAATAATAGAATCATCGAATAGTTAGGGTTGGAAAGGACCTTAAGATCATCTACTTCCAACCCCCCTGCCAGGGGGAGGGACACCTCCCACTAAACCATGTCACCCAAGGCTCTGTCCACCCCGGCCTTGAACACTGCCAGCGATGGAACATTCACAACTTCCCTGGGCAACCTGTTCCAGTGCCTCACCACCCACACAGTAAAGGATTTCTTCCTCATATCAAATCTGAACTTCCCCTGTTGAAGTTTGAACCCATTGCCCCTTGTCCTCTCACTACAATCCCTCATGAAGATTCCCTCTCCAGCATCCCTATCGGCCCCCTTCAGATACTGGAAGGCTGCTATGAGGTCTCCATGCAGCCTTCTCTTCTCCAGGCTGAACAGCCCCAACTTTCTCAGCCTGTCTTCATACGGGAGGTGCTCCAGTCCCCTGATCATCCTCGTGGCCCTCCTCTGGACTTGTTCCAACAGTTCCATGTCCTTTTTATGTTGAGGACACCAGAACTGCACACAATACTCCAAGTGAGGTCTCACAAGAGCAGAGTAGAGGTGCAGGATCACCTCCCTCGACCTGCTGGTCACGCTCCTTTTGACGCAGATCTTAAGTACTCTGCTGTGCATTCAGAGGAGTAATTACAAGGGACAGTTTCAGCTGAAAAATCTCACAACACTATATGGATATATCTTTCAGAATATTTAATTGTAGGTTTAATCCTTGCAGCAGAATTAGTCCTGTGCTGAACACTTGACAATTCCAGAAGTAACTCTGAATTATCTTTCAAGCTGACCAGTTTAACACAATTTATAATGTGAAGCCCAAACCTGCTGTGTTCTGAATCCAAATGCCTTGATGCAGTTATGGAGGTAATTAAGTAGAGACTGCAGAAGTAAGTTTTTGCATATAAACTCCCTGGATGGCCCACTGACCCACGAGCTGCAGAAAGCAGCAGGCTGCTGAAGATGGAGATACCCCAATTTATGACTAAAATATAATTGGGATTTTTAAGCAAATTGCTTAATTTCTTCAGCACAAAGCTGTATTTCATGCCGTTGAAAGTGAATATAATGTTCATTTGCAACATGTAGCCATTATAAATCTGAATTCATTTTTATCAACAAAGAAAGACATTACAAAATGAGGATACTTTGCATGCTTTTAGTAGGTTGGATACAACTTTCAAAGCTTCAGAGTTACAAAGTCTATTTCTGCAAAAGCTTAAGCACATACAGAGCTTGAAGCACGTAAGTAATGATGATCTCTGACAGGCTATAAGTAGCTACACAAGTTTTGACAGGGTCCGTACTGTAAGGCATTGTCGTGGGGGCTCATCTGTTAGACACACATTCAAATGCATTAAATAAGCCCATATTTGCTAACTTACAAACTCATCAGATATACACACACCACGTGCACTGCAAGCTGTCACTATTAGCTGTGACGAAAATAAACATAGTAAGGAAAATATAGCCTTATATAAGTAACTTGCTTGACTTGTGTACAGGTAGCAAAGCTTGACTAATTCAAAAGACATTCTTCTCAACATCAAGTCACTTGCTTACAATGAACTTCAGTTTTTGCATTGTTCTAGGTTTCTGCTGTATAGATCACACATCCTAAGTTAAAATATGAGGTCGGGCTATCCTCTGTCCTCTCTGAACTAACCATTTTGTTGATTAATATACATATCTTATATCAGGACACAAAGTGCATTATTGTGTAAGAAAGCCCAGGGATCTGTTGTTAGGGCACTGTGCAGGCTGAAAACTCCCCAGGGGCCAGGGAACTGAGGGAGACTCCCAGGGTGACTGAGCCTTTGGGGCCACAGCTCAGCACTACAGAATCTAAGCAAGGGAACATGGTAAATCAGAGCCTAGGTCAAAAAGTACCTCCACAGTCATGAGGCAAATTCATGGCTGAGAAATCATCCTGCAGCCTATGCTCCAGATCAACAGCATCCATAATGAGACATGGACACAACTGGGGCAGAACCAAAGACCAACAACATCCTTTCATGGTAAGTCAGGTGAAGTCTCAGGGCTGAGATTAAAGAGTCCCCAGCCTGTGCATGAGTGTGTAGGCCCCAGATGAGGCTGGTCAGGGCTATTAAAGCCAATTAGTGCCCCCATGGCCCTAACACCCATTACTCTGTTGCGAGATACAGAATTTATTATTCTGTGTGTAATTGAGTTGAGTGAGAGCACGCATGGTAGGATGGGACTCCTGGTACCCATTATAGTGATAACAGGGTGCTAAGTGTCAGCCAAGACCTTTAGGAGCAATATATAAAGATAAAATACAGTCCCTCCTCTCCATCAGAACTCCACCAGAGTTCAGCTAGACAGAGGGGCTTGTTCTTTTAAAAAGTACCATGGGATCTTTAAAAACAAAAATCAATTAGCATTTCAGGTTTCCAACTGATCCTAGGGGCACTTAATCAATATCCCCTTTAAGAAAACAGACTTTACCCCTCTCCTGATCAAGAGCTGTGATCTACTAGGATGTGTGCTTGGCTAGGGAGGCCTATGAGGAGAAAACAACTGAGGATTTTATTTATTGGCTTGTTTTGGTAGAAGCGGGAGAGAGTGGAAGGTCAGGCTAGGAACTGAATAGGGACAGGAAAAGCATTTCACTACCCAAAAGGCCTGGATGGGGCAGCAGCAAGTTTGCTTAATTGTTTTTTTTAAGGAGGGTTGCTGGAACTTTAGGGGGAGAGGTCAAGGCTCAGCAGAGATGCTGAACTGTTGGAGGCATTGGAGAACTTGCTGCAGGGTTGTCCACAGGCCGGTGGCACTACAGGTGTCAAGTATTTCCTTGTACCCCTTACATGATAGTGGTGTTTGGATCAAGAGATAACCTACTGGGGAAAAATGCCCAATCCTTAGGTAGTACAGCATGAGGTGAGGTAAATGAGATAATGACCTCCTCTTGCAGCAGAGAGATTCCTTCCTCCTGTCTTAAGTGTCGTATCTTGGCAATGTCACAGACAATTTGGAGAGTAACAGTACAGGACAGTCTTCTGATGCTCTTCCCCTTTGTAAGCCCATAGGATAAGTAACTCTAAAGCATGCTTTTACAGGGCCAGTGTGTGACTGCAAAACATCATTCTCTCCAAGAAAGAAAACTATCAGAGTGAACAACGGGAGAGGTGCTCAACTCATGTGATTGTGTATCCACACTTTCCATTGCTCTGTAAAAAAGTAGATATTTTACTAGAAAAATGCTGGGTTAACTTCAAATTTCTCTGATGTGCCCTATTCTGCCTTGCACAGAAAATGCTCTTGTCTATACACCTTTAAAGGGAAATCAGTGTATGGTTGTAAATAGCATCCAGCAGGTGTCTGATTGTTAGTTTATTGGTGTCAGAAGCTGACATGAAGCTGAAACTGGAAACATGGGGTAAATGTTTGCTATTTTGGAGAATAATCATGCAGCATTTGAACACTTTTCTTTCTTATTTAGCTGTAGAGAAAAAGCTCATCTGTAAAATCATGTCAACTCAAATCTTGGGCCATTTGTCCCCTTCTCTCCTTCCTACCACCTCCTTCAAGGCCTGCTAAGTTTCAAATAGGACTTCAGAGAGAATAAAAGACTACATAAGCCTTAACAATATTTTTAGGAACTGAAGAGAGCATAAGGTGATATTGCAAACAAAAAAATGCTGAGCAAATTGTTCACACAGGATTGGCAGGCAGTTGTATTGCTCTCCATCTGTGGTTTAGCAAACCCTGACTTTATGAGCTGAGGAAGCTTTTGCTGCTGTTGGTATCTTGCTGGGGACAACCACCAGCAGCAGCGGGGCTTGGGGTCCAGTTTCTGCAGCACAAGCTGGGTTATTCCCTGGGATCACCTATTCCTGATTCACATTACACCTCACAAGCAAATGTGCTGATGCTAAGGGAGAGGTGACCCAGCTCTGGGTAGATACTTCAGAGGATGCCTTAGGTTGGGTTTTGTCCCCGTACTGCTGTACATGGGTGGTCACAGGTGGCAGGGAGTAGGCGAGCAAGAAAGAAGCAGCAGCTCAGAAAAGTCGATGTCAGTGGGGCAGGCAGAGAGCTCTGTCTGCGGTGGCAGGGGTCTGGGGGCAAATGCGTAGGACGCGGCGAGATGAAAGGAGGGGTAGGAAGGTGCTGGGGGCACCTTCTGGCAGCAGTTGGAACTGGATGATGTTTAAGGTCCTTTCCAACCCAAACCAGTTTATCGCACCCAGCCATCGCCGGGAAAACGCTCCCCGGGAACAGCCGAGCGCCAGCCACGGGGGCGAGGCCGCCGGCTCCTGGCCCCGCCCCGGAGCCGCCTCGAGGCGGTACGCGGAGCCAACAGCACCGCCCTCGTGTCTGCTGTGGCAGGAAGCGGCGGAGCGCGGCCGGGCATCGCTGGTGGGAAGGGCTGCTGCGTCCCTGTGGGCTGCAGGCGGTGCCCGGTAACTTTCTGAGGGGCGAGCCCGGGGGCGCCGCCTCCCTCACCCGCCCGCAGGTAGAGGGGCCGGGAGGGCTTCTCGCTGTTGCCACCGGGCGGTCCCCGGCTCCGCCCGCCGCTGCCGGGAGAGCCGTGCGGGCGGTGGGGGCGGCAGCGCCCGGTGCCGTGGCTGCCTCCGCGGGGCGGCCTGACATGAGATCATCGGCAGCATGGCCTCTGCCAGGAGCGGCGGCCGCCCCGGGCCGAGGGACGAGGAGGCCAACGGCGACCTGGACCGCTCCCTGCAGCAGATGCTGCGGGCGATAGCGGAGGAGCGGAGCCGCGCCGGCCTCCGCCAGGAGATCAGCGGCCTCGGTGAGTCGGCAGCCGGGGCCTCCCCGCCAGGCTGGGTGCGGGTGGCGGCCGCGGCGCCCCGGGGCCGGGAGGCACCTGGCAGCTGGGGGGACCCCTGTGCTCCTTCACGGCTGCGGGCTGGGGCCGGCCGGCGCCTGGTTCTCCGTGTGCAACCGGCGGTGGGGGCCTGGGAACCTGTTGTGTGCTGCCGGGCTGTGCTGCTGCCGTGGGGTTGGGCCCCTTTTCCTCGAAGTCCCTGGGAGCCGGAGGGAGCAGCGGTTTCTGCTGCGTTGTCTGAAATGCCCTTGGAGATACATGGTCGGAAGACACTACGCACACGAGCTGATAATTTATTTTCTTTAAGTATAAACTATGTATCATGTGTTTTGGGATACAAGCAGAACAAATTTTGTGCTACTCTCTCCAGTGCATATGCTCATATGGCTCTCAAATGATCCCTGTAGGTTTTTTCCTCTTCTGAGTCAGACACCTCCCTTCTCTTGTGTATGTGACTTCACGCTACTTGCCGTCGTCTAGTAAGCACATGATGAATGTGGTGGCTCTTGGTGATCTGTTAATTTTCTTAATCGTGGAGGTTTTCTTCAGCTTTTTGGCTGTCCTGTTTATTTATGTCTCGATCGATGCAGATTTTACAGGGCACGTCTTTATTTAGCTTTTGGCAAAGCTTACGTATTGCAAAATAAAAGTTTGAAGTTGAAATTCAGTTGACTTTAGGCAACAGAGTGGAACAACAGTTCTCAACCAAAATCCTTCACATCAGGGAACTCTTCTGACTGGGCTAATGAATAGTAATCGTTTAGGTTTATGTGCAATAAGAGATCACAGGCAGAAGTTTTTGATGTGAGAAATTGTTTGAACCTTATTCAAAACTTTTGTATATCCTGGACTGAACCTGTGCTTTAAGGGGATGAATGCCCAGAAGTCCTGGCAGGGTCAGGGTTTTAAATTATGAGTACTGATGTGCAGTACTTCCCTTGTTTCTTCTATGAAGTATTTGTCTCTTCCTTCTTCAGCTCATTTTAAGGTCCCAAAAGTTTCCATTTCTGAGTCTACCTTAAAGCTCAGAATGAGTTTTTGTGCCAGATTTACTGTCTTTGTGGGATGGGAAATCTTTCTGGTTGTCTGTGTGACCTTTATATATCAGTCTGTCTGCCAGTGCTTACTGTGGTCTCCCAGGGGAGGAATGGGCTCTCCCTTCTTTATTTTTGCTTTGTACATAAAGAAGCTTATGCAAAGAGAAGCTATGAGTCTTTCCTGTTTATGCTTCTTTTTTCCAATGGATTTGGATCTCCAGGCTTTATGTAGTGTAATAATGTTACATGGCCAAAGAAAGCATTATGACAAAGAAACTGAAAACAGAACAGGAAAAAAAAGCCACAAAATCTAAATGCCTGTGAGATTGCATTCATTGAAAAGCTGTTGTCAGCTCATGTTTGGCCGTATCATGTTTGAATGAAGATAAAGGCTTACAGGAAAAGAAATACCACCATTGGCTTCTTTTACTGAAATTGGGCAAGGGAAAAACTGTGGTGGCTCATAAGAACATGGAAATGCTTCCTCTTGGCTTGCCTTTGAACACACATCCACAGTAGCTCATCATGAGAAGTCTTGCTGTGTAGCTTGGGGATAATCACACAAGTAATGGGACATTATTGCGCTTCTACCAGATGAAGGCTTGAAAGGGAAACCTCAGGAGAACTGCTTAGCAAATTGCACTGATGGGCTGATGCTGGCTGTGAAGGGTTGCCTGTGTATGTCTGTACCTGTGTGGAAATAGATTATGTGTCACCACAGGAGTGCCTTGGCTGCTCAATTTTTATATCCAGGGAATGGAGATGAACTTTCAGCTGAGAGCACTGTAGTTTGCCAAGCCACTATGCCTTTCTCACGAGTGCATTGTCCTGTGGGTAGAAGAGTGCCATGGCTGTCCCTGCCCTGGGCAGCTGTGGGTGTGAGATATCTTTAGCTGTGGTGGCTCTGGTGATTTTAATTCATGGAGAATCTGTTCCATGCTGGCTGTTTCTGAGCATAGCTGCAGAATATCGATTCCTGCTGGCACTCCTCTTGCTAATCCCAAAGCACTGCAGTCACAAAGTGGGGACCATTTGTAGGATTAGAGGTTGCAGACTCAGGCTGTCATAGGAATATGCAAATTGTCACAGTATCTGACCAGCTTTTTTAAATATGTATATATTACCTGAAGTTTGGGAGGAACACACTGGGAAGCTTCCTTAAGGCCCAGCAGACAGAGTCTCTCTGTGCTATAAATATCAGCTTTTGTATATTGAAGGGTTTTCCAAGATCTTCATTGTGTGCTGCATGTTACCTGATGTATAACATTGTCACCCCCAGTGAATGAGTACTCCTTTTCCCTATTCTGTGATTTATTTATAGGGAAGTAAATGGTTTAAATACTTCTCTTAAGAAAAACACTGAGCTTCTGAAGTGGTGCACAATATATAGTTCAGAGATGAACAGAAGGTTATCAGGTGTAATCCTACATCTTAAGTTTATGTGTCTCTGGATTGCACTAGTGAATGCTGTTGCAGGGTATGCAACACAGAATAGTTTGGGCTTTTCTGGAATATACTGGGCACCAGCAGCACTGCAGAGGTGCAGGCTTTTCCTTGAGTTCAGTACTTGAGAAAGTAGACACAGTCCCATGTGCGTTCAGGTGGTTAACACAGAGGTTTTGTCTGCTTTTTGTGACTGGGTGCTTTTACTCAAAATGGACCCACCTGTTGGGCTGCAGGATGAGCTTACCTACAGCTGGGTTTGTATTAGTGTTTCTTTTTGTAGTACCCAAATCCATTTCAGCTGTGTCAGTAGCTTAAACCTGTTGTGAGTCTCTTGATATCAGCTGGCAATGATGTCGAATTCTGGGTTTTCCCCGAGTGCTGTTAACCCCTCAGCAATAAAATGGGAGCCACTGGGACATAATTTGGACAGCCTCTCTCCTTTTGTGTATTGCCTTTCAGTGAGCCCCAGCTCCCCAGCCTGAGGAGGAAGCTGCTATTTTTGCTGACACTGGGTTTTGGTGAGAGGAATTGCTTTATTTCAGGAATATCATATGAGCATTTGGGCAAGTATTGCCAAAAAATGTAAACCTCCTTGCATGGGATCTTCCATTTTGTCCTGTTCATGTAAGGTAGAAAATACAGCAAATCTGACATAGTGCTTAAAAATAATGACTCATGAGTGACTCCTTACCACACTGCTTGAGGGGAAGGATGATGCCTTCCTGAGAAGCCTCAGCTGGCTGTGTCATCCAGTTGTATAGAGTATTGCAATGGTGGTGTGTGCAGAGCTCACTCCAAAATGCCGTTTGTTAGAACATTTCTCTGGAAGAATAGTTCTCCTTCTGGGGAAAAAGCTGACTTGCTGTATGTCTCCTCAGCCAGGCTGTGTGTAAGGCTCTGAAGTTACCTTTTTGGCCAAAGCCTTGAACTGGGAGGGTTTTATTTTCAGTGTTGTCTGAAACTACTGTGTAATGTTGTCAGATGCTTAATTTCCCTGTTCTCCTAATTGCCCTGCTGTTAATGTAGCACCGTGTGCTTGGGTGGAAGTGTGACTTTGTGAATACTGGAAATTATAATGAGTAAGAAGAAATGAATAGGTAGATCTGAATAATGTCTTGAATTGTGACTGATCAGCAATGGAGATGTGTAGCCACGTGAAATGTGAAGACAAGGATCCTGAGATGCAGGTGGCTGCCCCATGGGCTGCAGGAAGTCTGAGTAAACAAGCAGTCACAAACTGCTGCCACCAAGCACTGTTAGTAATGGTGATGATTGTAGGTGCCAGTGGAGGGGCTGGGCCCTGCAAAAGGCCTTATAGTCGCATCAGTAATTAAGTTTTTCTGCTGTTTGGTTTTTCTGGTGTTAGAGGAGGGCAGAGGAGGCTCTGCTTGGCATAGGGACAGCAGAAGGAGTAATGTTCATCCTCAGAGACAGAGGATTGTTTGGACTTGTTTGCACAGCAGGGCACCTCAGGGCTTGTCATGTGAGTAAAGACAGTGAGATGATTCATGTGCCAAATTATCTTGATGAATAAATCCTGGAAATAAATAGGTGTCTAGCCTTCTTGAGAGGAGGAAAGGTGAGGTGGCTTACAGTAAGTGCTTGTGCATGTGAGCGTTGTGAAAATATGCTGGAAACATAAAGACCCAGTTGGAAAAACATGGGTAGAAGAATGGTGGAAGAAAAATTTTGGAGAGCAAAAGAGGTTAAAATGAAGAATTAAAAAGAAGAATGAGTAATGTGGGTTTGAAAGTACTAGATTCATGCCTTAATTCTATCATAGTGTAGTAACTTTAATTGAATTGTAATATTCAAGAAGTATTATATATATTTGCTTCTGAAACTTCAAAGAAAGTGTAACCACTGAGTAGGTGGAATTGTCTGCTGTGAATTTGCAGCAGTACAGAACTGGTTTGACAGGAGTAGCTTTCATGCAGAAGCAAAACATTTTCTTCATTTGTGGGTCATCCTGGAGTTCAGTGACTTGTCCAGTCAAAGGTGAGAAACTACCAAAGCTGAGAAGCTTTGTTTTTTTTCTCGTGTGAAAAGCAATAATGACAAATCACATCTATGCTAACAAAAACTTGAGGGACATACACAACCAAATTCACTAACTCCTGGTAATGTCACCTATAATGAGATAGTTTAGTATACAAATGTGTTGAAAAATTTAATTTCACTCAGGACTTTTAGAAGGATTTAATTATAGTTTAAAATACAGGTTTTATTGCTTGTACCTTAGTGCTTGTACAAGTTCTTTGGTCCCATTTATGGAGTGTTTTGCAGCTAATGAATGTGAAATGATCAATGAAAAATGAATAGTTAAATACTGAAGCAAAAAGAAGATAATAATGTAACTTATAGTAAAACAAAAAAATGTTTATAAAGTGCTACATAGTCATTGAAAAAAAAAATTAATTATAATAAAAATCACAACATTCCAGCCAGGAAGAATCTTTCCAGAAAAAGTTCCAGAAATTACAAATGCAAAGTGAGATCAGAACAGTTTATTTAAATCTGAGTTAAAATAAGTACTTGAAGTCAAAGTGATTTAGCAGCTCACCCTGGGGGTTGAACCTCAGATTTGTGTTGGAAAAATATGAGTAAATAGCAAAGAAATTCCAGGTATAATGGAAATGGGTATAATAAGATCTATTTTTTTTTAGAGATGGAAGGGGAAGATGATTTTTAAAGCCCCCCCCTTTTTTTTTTCTACTTGATGTGCCACTGAGTGCTTGGATGGGGTGGTGTAGGAGACACCGCTGGGTGGGAGAGAAGAGCTTGTGCTGCTGCTCTGGGATGGGCCTCAGCAAGTAGTACTCATGCAAAGAGTATTATTTGTACTTCAAGAATATCAGACATAGGCAAGTCCAGTGGAGGGTAAGTTTGTAGCAGGGCTGGAGCACGTAATTTTGCAACCAAGGTGCAGGTTTTTAAGGAAATGCTTCTAGCTGCAATGCCTCAGTGAGAACGAAGTAGTTAAATGCTGCTGCTGGGAAATTGCCGTTTTGGCAGGGCTGTGCTGGGTGGCATGTATTTTGTTGCTGAGACTTCCTGCTGTTGGTATCACTGAGCAGAAGAGAGGCTGATTTATTTTTTTGTGTGTGTGTTTCTATGCTGGTTGTTGGGACTGAGAGCAGGACAAATGGCTATCTTACGCTGAGCGAGACCTTGCATGTTAGGAGAGGATTGTGTAGGATTACAGGCAGAGGCAAATAAGAGTCTTTATTATGGCTGAAGAGAAAATAACTCATGTCAGAAGTTTTGGGATTCTAGGAAGCCCTGGGATCCCATCCTGCCACTTTTGCAATCAAGCATAGGATATTTAGGACTATCTGTGTAGGATCAAGTCATGGGGAATGGCAATCTGGGGTAAACTCTAGGGCTGCAGCCCTGCAGGGTAAATACTGCCTTGTTTTGTTGGTTTTTTTTTTTTTGTTTTTTTTTTTTTTAAATGTGGTTCATTTAGAATTCCATTTCATTGTTGTTTTAGAACCTTGTTCATGCTCTTGTCACTAATGGCCTGTCAGGCTTTCCATTACATGCCAGTGTTGCCAGGGGATTTGTAACTTGACTTTGAAAGGTTAGCTTCTGTCAGGAGCTTGACATGCATCATTCCAGGCCAATAATATAATGTGGTCTTTCTTTTATTACAGCTCTTACGTATTTTTTGAGCAGTTGAGTTATTAGTTTATTCTTTGTTTTTAATGGAGATGAAGCTTTATGGGATTTTCATGTCCTGGTCAAGAGTGTACATCTTCAAATCATAAGAGTCAGACAGGAGATGCTGAAGGAGACAAGATTTCTTTAAAAGACAACAACGGTACCCCCCCCAACAAACAAACAAACCCAACGAACCACCAAAAATCAAAAAACAAAACCAAACAAACCTAACAAAAAAATTCCAAAATATCCTTCAGATGTTTTGTTGCCTCCTCTAAATAAGCAATTTTTGTTTTAAAACAAGGCATGCCACTCTTCATTCTTGGATGCTAGCAGGAATTGCTGGATACCTAATTTTTGAGAGTGAGTCAGTCAGCATGAATTATTAATCTGTAAGCCTGACAGTGGGAGTAGTCAGGGTATTTTAAAACATCCATCTCTTATACATGTAATGCTGTGATTCTAGATAGCTTAACTGTTTGGTTTTGTTGTTCTAGCAGAATATTCTGTAAATCTTTAGGGAACTAGTTACAAATCCATTTTGAAGTCTGGGTTCTGCTTTGTACTTTTAAGATGGTTTGGAGATTTTTATTAGGGATTAAAATACATCTTACCTTTATAGTTCAGGATTGATCTTTTAAGGATTTCATAGTATATCTGGTTGAATTCTTTCTAAAGAAAAGAAAAATTTAATTACCTGAAGAATAAAGCGCGTTGGTCTCCCTCTCGTCATCTGTGTTCAGGATGCTGGTCGACAGGAAAAAGAAGATGTAAACAGTTGAAATACAGTTGTGTCTTAGGTTCTAGCTACAGTTCCAGAAAACCAAAACCCTGCAGTTAAATAGTTAGCAATGATTGTTGTATCTACTTATGCTCTTAAATGTGCTTAGGATCAGGGTGGCAGCTCACTGACATGGAAAGTATTACCATGAAGTGAATGTTAAGGTGTAAGGAGAAAGTGTACAAAATCACTTCATGATCCCAGGAACCCCCTGAATAGTGAAGCTACTTTCTTCCAGTTGATATTCAAAAGAATGTGAAACTGCTTTGGTCCATTTGCAGCCCCTTGGGCTAAACAGGGTGAATGTCAGAGAATCAAGACTGCTTATTTGTGTGTGTCATCCCAAAGGATGTATTGATTGCTTCTATGCAGGAAATAAAATACAGAAATACCAGATGCAGCATCATACTGCACCTGTAGAAGAGCTGGGGTAACCTGGGCACAGTTCAACAGAAGTGCATTTGAGGCTGCCTGATCTGTTGTACTGTGTCAGGTTTCCCTCATGGGAAATGGCATTGCTGGGCTTTGTCTCTTCCCTTTAACCAGGATGTGCTCTGTGAGTTGGCAGCCTGGGTTTGATGCTGGGGTGATGAAAATCCTTCTGGCTCAGTAGCAGTCTAGCTTTTTGTAAGCTACCACAGAGAGGAGAGAGGTACTATATATTAGTAATTGCAGGGGCTGCCTCCATGCTTGCATTCTCTGTTTCAGGAAATTTGCATTAGGCGTTGCTGCAACTTAGTCTGTCAGAGCTGCAGCCTGTAGGGTCTTCTGAAGGAATATTGGCAGCATTTGCCCTTTGAACACTTTGTAGTGTTTCCCTTGATCAGTTGTATGTGAAAAATACATTACTTCTGATTATCTGTATCTGGGAGTAATATAGATAGGTTTAGCTCTAATCTATGCATGTCTAACTACCAAGTTTGGATAAAAGGGAGAAGTAGTATGTTGAGAGTTCTTGGTCCTGTCTTGCAGGGCTTCGGGTGATCAGCAGGAACTTGAGGGATGGATTAAAATGCCAGTGAAGCTTGAGCTGTCTTTGCACTAAGAAGAGTTTGATTTAATTGCCTGGAGATGCTTAAACATCATCAAGATGAGGGAAGTGTTTTGAACTGGATTTATAGTATTCTGCTAAGAGCTGTGAAAGACTTCACCAGACATTTATTCCTCTGCTTTTTCAGAGAAGAGGTAGAGGGCCTCTTGAATGTCTAGCAGTGTTAGATCTTCAATAAGGAATATATTTATTTACCTGCCTTAAAGGACCTTGAGAGGTGGGTTTTAAATTTCCATAAAACTCAGTGCTTCATAATAATACAGAATGTTTAGTGTGATTTTAGTAATCAGTCTTGAGGAAATGAGTTTATTGCCTTGTACAGGTCACTTCTGCTTGGTTATTGCCTGCCTGATCCTTTCAGAAACAAAGCAGCAAACTCACTGCAATATGTCTTGGAAATGGAGATCTCTCTGGACCCAGGTGGCTTCCTAAATAATCATGATCTGGCTTTCTATACACTTCATAGGAATGTTTAAGTACTTCATTTTCCTTGGTTTGTATGACGAGTGTAATTCTGCCTAATAACAAAGGCTTGAATGGATGACCTGTGTTTTTCATAGCAAGGGTGACTAAACTCTAAGTCAAAGCATCATCTGAATTGTTAGTAGGCTGTGGTTTATGTGAATAAAGACAAACTAATTTCCTTTTTGATCTTTGATATTACAAGATTACATTATGCTGTGTTCTTTAGTCTGACTCTTCAGATTCAGACTGGATTGAGTGTCATAACTGGCTTTTTTTTTCCTTTCATTTAAAAAGGAACAAAGATTTAAAGCTTTGTGTTGCGTGCTCTGGGGATGTAGGAGCTTTAAAATTGTTCCAGGATGAGAATAATTATTGTGAAGTTTTTAACTTCTGTTCAACAACTGTCAGGCTAACTCATTTGGTGGTACATGCCCATATGCACATAGAATCATAGAATAGTTAGGGTTGGAAAGGACCTTGAGATCATCTAATTCCAACCCCCCTGCCATGGGCAGGAACACCTCCCACTAAACCTTGTCACCGCCAGGGATGGAGCATTCACAACTTCCCTGGGCAACCCATTCCAGTGCCTCACCACCCTTACAGTGAAGAACTTTTTTCTTATATCTATCCTGAACTTCCCCTGTTTAAGTTTGAACCTGTTACCTCTTGTCTTATCACTACAGTCCCTCATGAAGAGTCCCTCCCCAGCATCCTTATAAGCCCCCTTCAGATACTGGAAGGCTGCTATGAGGTCTCCACACAGCCTTCTCTTCTCCAGGCTGAACAGCCCCAACTTTCTCAGCTCAGATATATATATATTATATATATATGTATATATTTAATTCAATGCATGGAGTCTATGACAAGATAAAACTGTTTTAGTGGAAGAATGTTGCCTTTGGTACTCGTCCCATGTTTTAGCATGTCTAGTTGCTCCTAGAAGCTAGTGGGAAAAACTAGTTGTGAGGCTAAAATAAAAAAGCAGGCTAAGTTTAAGATCCTAGGTATGCTGTTTGCCACTTCCAAGTTTTGATTTTTTGCATTTATTTCTAAAATACCATCTCTAGGTATCTCCAGCATAAAGAGATTAAAATGTTTAGACTAACTTGGAAGTCTGTCTTGAACTTGTTCTAATGTTTTGCTCTGTGGCTTTATGATTTGGCATTTGTAGATGGTCGTGGTGCTGCAAGTATCGATTAATGATGTAAGTACCACTCTAAGCAGGCTGGTGTCCCGTTTCTGGAAGTTGTGCTGTCCTCTACACAAGAGGCAGACTGCTCGTTACTGTAATCAGGATCACCACCTTCAGCTAGTGATATTTTACTGTCATGGGACTTTTTTCAAGTGTTACCAGGGGATAGAGGACTGTCATCCATTCAATGCTTGCTTGAGACTTTCAGTCCTTAGTCAACCTGAGGTTTGATTGTTCATCATTCTTTTTACTGGATGGTCTGGCACTACAGGAGAAGGGGGAGGAATGAATCAGACTTTAAACTGGAACATAGTTGAAGGCTCTAACCCTGCGTGCGCACACTGAGGGATATACCAACCATCAGTGCTGAACATCAGAGATCTGGGTTTAGTGTCCTCTCTTCTGTGATTTTGGGAAGTTGCTGGCACTCTGCACCTGCATTCCCAATCTGGCTTTTCAAAATAATAAGCCTCAGAGGGAAAACTATGGCTGACAACTCTACTAATATCTTGGGGACAAAGGGTGAGCGAGGGCCGAGAGCTCCCTCCGTAAGCAGCATCCTGGAGGAGTGCAGTAGCACAGCCGCAGTGGAGTGCATCAGGGAAAGTATGGGTCCATCCAGTGTGGACTGTCCCCTTCACTCCTGGGCTTGTTGGTTTGGCAGAAGGATTGAGCAAATGATAATAACAATGAAAACATATATGAAATATATGAACTGACAGTTCATATATTGCAGTGTTAGGAGACTTAATGATTTTGTTCCCCATTTGAATAAATCCAATGCCTGTAAATAACATTAATTTTGCTTTATTAACAAAAGCCATGAACACAGAGCAGTCTGTGGGATTTTTGAGGTCAAATTTTGAAGTCTAAGGTCCTTTCCAAGGTGAATTTTTCTATGTATCTGCCAGTACTTTGCGTTTTTCATCCTGTATTGTTTTGAATGGGGCAAAAAAGGGAAATCAAGCATAGGCATGATCTTCTTTCTAATTTCCTGGCAAGAAACTTTAAAAGGAATCACAAATCTTTCTTCTTAAGACAAATGCTGTGAAAAATGAAGTAATTAAGAATGTAGCACTTACTTTGCACTGTTCAGAACTGTCTTTTAACCCTGAGGTTGAAGGCATTTTCTCAAATACATGGGAAAACAAAGGCACAAGTAGAAATTGGAGTTTCTCTGGCTGTATCTGGAGCCTTTATCTGTCTCTTCAAATGTAAGATCTATGCTTCAGTGCTTTGATGATTGAATTGAAGAAAATTAAGATTCATGTTCTTTATTACAAAACTATTGTGGCAATATCACAAGGCAGGGTGTTCTGAAGCCCCATGGTGGGGGAGAAGTGGAAACAGACATTGCCTTCTTGTGCCTTTTCTGGGGAATTTTCTAAGACCTTTCTTTCTCAACTCACATGTTCTTATTTGGGGCCATGTAACTGTCATGGGACAGAGGTAGTGATTTACCAACAGATAAAGGTTGTGACTATTTCTGGTTTTATAAACCGTATTTCATAACAATTTCTTAGTCTGGAGGGAGTGGCTTGTTGAGGGTGATGTGGTGAGTGGGAAATACCCAAGGAGGGTAGAAGAAAGAGAGGTGAAGTGTCAAAACTGTAGTCCCATTGCAGGGTGTGGGGGGTGGGGGAGCTAGGAAGTTCTTAAATATTTAGTCCAGTATCATATTTCCTGGTCCACTTCACTGTAGTACACACATACGCCAGCCTTCTTCATCTGTAGGGATTCATAACTGTGCAAGCTCTCCTCTGCTTTGGAGGAAAACTTTAGTAGTGGTGCTGTTTACAAATGGAAAGAGATGGCATGTTTCTGGCAGCTGACATGTTAATGGTAGATTACGCCTGCATTTTTTAAACTGAATAGTAGCGTTGCAGTAGTTGCCCTCTGTCTGAAGGAGTAGGGTGCTGCTGGTGTTAGGACAGTTGTTTTGTGTTCTTTTGACTGAAGTTAGAATCATGGAATCATAGAATAGTTAGGGTTGGAAAGGACCTTAAGATCATCTAGTTCCAACCCCCCTGCCAGGGGCAGGAACACCTCCCACTAAACCACGCCACCCAAGGCTATGTCCAATCCAGCCTTGAACACCGCCAGCGATGGAGCATTCACAACTTCCCTGGGCAACCCATTCCAGTGCCTCACCACCCTTACAGGAAAGAATTTCTTCCTCATATCCAATCTAAACTTCCCCTGTTTAAGTTTGAACCCATTACCCTTTGTCTTATCACTACAGTCCCTAATGAAGATTCCCTCCCCAGCATCCTTATAAGCCCCCTTCAGATACTGGAAGGCTGCTATAAGATCTCCACTCAGCCTTCTCTTCTCCAGCCTGAGCAGCCCCAACTTTCTCAGCCTATCTTCATACAGGAGGTGCTCCAGTCCCCTGATCACCCTCGTGGCCCTCCTCTGGACTTGTTCCAACAGTTCCATATCCTTTTTATGTTGAGGACACCAGAACTGCACACAATACTCCAAGTGAGGTCTCACAAGAGCAGAGTAGAGGGGCAGGATCACCTCCTTTGACCTGCTGGTTGCGTTCCTTTTGATGCAGCCCAGGATACGGTTGGCTTTCTGTGCTGCAAGTGCACACTGCCGACTCATGTTCATTTTCTCATCGACCAACACCCCCAAGTCCTTCTCTGCAGGACTGCTCTGAATCTCTTTTCTGCCCAACCTGGAGCTGTGCCTGGGATTGCTCCCACCCAGGTGGAGGACCTTGCCCTTGTCATGGTTAAACTTCATCAGGTTGGCATCAGCCCACCTCACAAGCGTGTCAAGGTCCCTCTGGATGGCATTCCTTCCCTCCAACATATCAACTGAGCCACACAGCTTGGTGTCATTGGCAAACTTGCTGAGGGTGCACTCAATCCCACTGTCCATGTTGCCGACAAAGATGTTGAACAAGACTGGTCCCAACACCGATCCCTGAGGGACGCCACTCGTTACTGGTCTCCAGCTGGACATTGAGCACAACTCTTTGCATGTGGCCATCAAGCCAGTTCTTTATCCACCCAGTGGTCCACCTATCAAATTGATGTCTCTCCAACTTAGAGACAAGGATGTCATGTGAGACAGTATCAAATGCTTTGCACAAGTCCAGGTAGATGACATCAACTGCTCTACCCCTGTCCATCAGTTATGTAGCCCCGTCATAGAAGGCCACCAGATTGGTCAGGCAGGATTTCCCCTTAGTGAAGCCATGCTGGCTGTCACCAAGCACCTTGTTGTTTTTCATGTGCCGTAGCATGCCTCCCAGGAGAATCTGCTCCAAGATTTTGCCAGGCACAGGGGTGAGGCTGACTGGTCTGTAATTCCTCGGCTCGTCCATTTTCCCCTTCTTGAAAATGGGGGGTATATTTCCCTTTTTCCAGTTGTCAGGAACTTCACCTGACTGCCATGATTTTTCAAATATGATGGACAGTGGCTCAGTAACTTCATTCATGAGCTCCTTCAGGACCCATGGATGGATTTCATCAGGTCCCACGGACTTGTGTATGTTCAGGTTCCTAAGATGGTCTCGAACCAGGTCCTCTCCTACAGTGGGCCCAGGGTCTTCATTGTCACTGTCCCTGTGTCTGCCTTCCAAGACTTGGGTGGTGTGGTCAGAGCATTTTCTGGTGAAGACTGAGGCAAAGAAGTCATTAAGAACCTCAGCCTTCTCCAAATCCAGGGTAGCCAGTTCTCCTGATAGCTTCTGGAGAGGGCCCACGTTGTCCCTAGCCTTTTATTTGCAATGTACCTATAGAATCCCTTCCTGTTATCCTTAACATCCCTAGCCAAGTTTTAATTCTAAGTGGGCCTTAGCTTTCCTAACCTGGTCCCTAGCTTCCCGGACAACACCCCTGTATTCTTCCCAGGCCTCCTGTCCTTGCTTCCACCTTTTATAAGCCTCTTTTTTTCTTTTGAATTTTCCTCAGCAGCTCCTTATCCATCCAAGGAGGTCTCCTGGCCCTCCTTCCGCACTTCCTTCTAGTTGGGATGCAACACTCCTGAGCTTGTAGTAGGTGATCCTTGAATATCAACCAACAGTCTTGGGCCCCCCTGCTCTCTAGGGCTATATCCCATGGAATCTTACTGAGCAGGTTCCTGAAGAGGCCAAAGTCTGCTCTGTTGAAGTCCAGGGCAGTGAGCTTGCTGCACGCTCTTCTCACTGTCCTGAGGATCTCGAATTTGACCATCTCATGATCGCTGCAATCAGGGCTGCCCTGGAGCGTCACATTTCCAACCAGCCCTTCCCCGTTGGTGAGGATGAGGTCAAGCATGGCACCTCTCCTTGTCGGCTCCTCTATTACTTGCAGAAGGAAGCTGTCTTCCACACAATCGAGGAACTTCTTGGATTGCTTGTGCCGGGCTGTACCATCCCTCCAACAGATATCAGGGTGGTTGAATTCCCCGATGAGAACAAGGGCCTCTGAGCGTGAGACTGTTCCTATCTATCTACAGAGTGCTTCATCCACAGAGTCCTCTTGATCAGGGCGTCTGTAGCAGATCCTGACAATAATGTCTCCCATCGCTGTTCTCCCTTTAACCCTGACCCACAAACTCTCTGTCAACAGCTCACCTGTCCCCAGACAGAGTTCCATACTCTCCAGCCTATCCCTAACATAAATAGCAACTCCTCCTCCCTGCTTACCAGGCCTGTCTTTCCTAAAGAGTCTGTAACCTTCCATTCCAACACACCAGTCATAGGAGCCACCCCACCATGTTTCTGTGATGCCTATTATATCATACCCCTTAGATGTGCACACATCTCCAATTCCTCTTGTTTGTTCCCCATGCTACGAGCGTTTGTATAGAGGCATCTGAGCCGAACTCCAGTTGAAGCCGGCTCATTGGCTGGAGCAGCTGGAATATCTCTACATAACCCTGAAAGTTTACTATAGGTGCTGGCAAGTGACTGGGTGTGTTGGGATGGAATGATGCCCCCCTCCCCCAACACATCTAGTTTAAAGCATCCTTGAGCAGTCTGGCAAGCCTCCTCCCAAATCCGCTCTTCCCTTTATTTGTACATTTCTCTAAGATGTAAGCACCAGCTGAGATAGTTCTCCCCAAGATATGGAATCGTAGAATCAAGTTAGTATGTCATGCATGTTACAGAAATTCCTCCTTTGTTTCTCCTTTTTCTCTTTTAATCAATAATGTCTGTTTTCCCAGAGAGCCAATTTTTCTTGTTTCCAATAGTTCTTTTGTGGACTAAGTTACAATCTTACATATGTGGGAAAAGGTAGTGTTCCTTGACAGCCCCAAGTGAAGCACAAGATGCCTGCAGAACAAAAGGCTGGTGTGCTGTTGAGGGGATTGATGGTCTCCAGATCTGCAGTTTTGCAGGCTACGTGCAGTGCCAGCAGGCTGGCCTCAGACTGGTTCCTTGTTCCTGTGATGGTTTCAGAGTGAAGTGATAAGCTGTTAGAGGAAACATTTTTCTTCCTCGTATGAATGTGGTTTGTTTAAAGAGAAAGGCCTGCTTTTGCATGGAGGAGGAGGTTTCACTGGGATGTGAGTGGGCAGGCACTCTTCACTTTTAGCCAAACAGCTATATTTGTTAACGTAGAAGCCTGTGTTGTTAATAATGGAAATGCTAAAGGGAGTGCTGACTAATTAACTGAAATATCTAGGCACTGGCAGAGATGTTACATTTATTGGGCATAATGTTAAGTACCACTTTGCTTTAGCTTGAAGACTCTAGAAAACAATCTAAAGTGGGGTTTTTTAAAGGGCTTGGGCTTTTTAGTACCACCTCCTTCTGTAGACTAGTGTTCTTACATATGCATGTCAGGTTGGACCCCAGTTGAGAGATGCAGTGTCAAACAGTTGGGGTTTTCTAAATCTTGGCCGCAAGATGGGTGAAAGTGTTGGTTGTCAGCTTCTAAAAGCGAGTGGGTTTGTGGTCTAGAAGGTGAGAATTACAGCTTCCAGTGCAGAGTTGCCAACTGCTCACTCAGAAAGCTGCTACTGATGTACTACTTAGAACAAAGAAACTGAATTTGGAAAATACTAGTGTGTGGTAGTAGACGTGTCGGAAATAGCTCTGCTTCTCTGCAAACTGCTGTAATAATTACTCCTTTCTGCCTTGCCAACATGATGCTAACTAGGAGCCTGAAGCAAAGATAAAATGCTGGGGGAAGTACATACGTGAGAGCATCTGTAGCAGCCATGCTCTAGGTAGTTTTATAAAGCTGGAGCTCTTCCAAAATATGATTTACTGGTTTTACCTGATATACCACAATAGTCTCTCAGATAGTGCTTTGACAGTGATATTTAGTAGGTGTGAAAATTGAGACATTGGAGGTCATGAATTTACAGGACTAGCACTCTTTGATCAGTGATTGCCTTGGCAGAGAGCGAAAATAGCATGTATATCTAAAGTTGAAAATGTGCATTTATCCTGATACAGACAAGTTCCTGCACTCCAGCAGTGCCAGCACGCTTCATAAGTTACCAAGTGATGTTCCCAGTTTTGATTTAGGTCTTGGAAAGTTTGGGACTGTCACTGGGTGATTCTGGAAGCAGCAGTAGGGAATGTGCAACAGTTTGTCCCTCTTCCCCTGGTTTTAAAGAGATTGTATCCAGCGGATTCAAGGTTGCTTCTGTTAAGGGAGGATGGTTGCACCTGTTACAAATTCTCCACAGCTGGTCAGTTAAGGAAACACAAATGCTTTGTGCATTATTTTCTAATGTGAAAGGCATAACTAGGTGATTCCTCTGGTGTTATCCAAGTGAATAAATGAAATCTGGAAATGATGCTTCAGTGCCTTCTGGAATTGCATATGGGTTTGAGTGAGGTTTAGATCCAGTTTTTGGGGAGCTGAACTACCATGTGTGATGAGAGGCTGAATTACAGCAAAGTAGCTGATAACTGTTGGATGAAAATGAGTTTATAGTTTCTGTGCACCAAAGTTCAGTAGCAGATAACTGTATCCTGTCAGTTGTGTTGACCCTTGCTATAATTAGATATTTAAAGTGAACTGGCAGATGCTTGTGAGATGCTGTCACGATTTGGTATTTCATACTGACATATGGTATTTAATTATTTCTCTCTAAATTTAATATCTAAGATTGCTTCATCTTGGAAAATGTTTCTCAAATTATTTACAGTTCAGTCTGAATTCCACTTTTTCAAAGTGGGTATCTGCGGATGGTGCACAGTAGTTCATGCTTTTAAATCCTGTGGGCTTTGATTCATTGTTAAGCATTAACTAAAGTGGTGGTTTCCACAACATATGTAGTAATAGAAGAGAGAAGACTGACAGAGAGGCGTGAGCTTTAAGAATACATTCTACTTTTTTTACTTTTTTTTTTTCTTCTAGAGGAGGTTGCATTTGTGTTCTCAGGCATAATGATGCACAGCAGGAGAAGAGCATGTGGAAATGGAGAATTGAAACAAATCTGGCTGTAAGGAAGGTCTCCCCCACCTTCCTCCTCTGAGTAATACAGAAACCATCCCAAAGAAAATAAAGGGAAAACCACAGTGCCCAGGGTCCAAGCACTGAGACTCTTGTTTTGTATGAGTGAACGGTTGTTTTCCTTCAATATTCTCATTACTTGCATGAAATGAAGTAACAAATAAGCAAGATTTTTTTTCCTCTTTGAGATGGGAGGAATCAAAAGAAGGTCTAAGTTTAAAGAAGCTGTAAGCCCCCAGCCAGTCTTTGTGAACACTTTGTGAGTGTTCAAACTTGGGTGTGTTCAGCTCTCTTTCTCTGTCACTTTTAGTGGTCTTTCATAATACTTCATGGAGATTTGGATGTCCATTGTATTTTGGCAGCCAGCATCAAATGTATTGCAGCACTGTCATGTATGATATCATGTGGCTGTCATGTGAAAACAAGCATTCACCTTAATGTTTGTGTTACTAAGTACAAGAGTTCATTATGAGTTTTTCTCTTCACATGAACTCCACGAATATGTTTTGAGGGGTTGGACTTTAATACATGAACTCGTGCTAGACCTTTACAAAGGTCATTCTGTATTCCTGAGTGTCCCTCTCCTCTCAGTGGGAGCAAACAAAGTGAAAGCAAACATGATAAAGGTGATTGGACTGGCAGATGGTATGCAAAGTTTAGAAAGCAGAAGTGCTCTAGAAACTAGTTTTCTGAGGTGACCAGAAGTACTTTAGACAGCAATTGAGTACATAGATAAGATGTGTTATAGGTATCTAGAATGGTGAGGTGAGTACTGGGCAGAAAATCTTTGTTCAGTAAGAAAATAGATAAATAACCCCCCCCCCAACACCAACAAACCCCCTAAAAGAATGCTTAACAAATCTAGTATTTGAGCCAAGGTGTCTTTCTTTCACAACATCGCTTCATGGGAGTTGTTCTACTGCTTTTTAGCTGTTTTCTGTATAAAGAGGTGCTAAATTTGACCTAGAAAAAGTAATTCAGTCTGTGGAAGAACTCTTTGTATTGTGTATTGTTCTCCTTTCATTGTACATTACAGATGTACCTAAAGCCACACTCAGGATACTTTTTTTTTTTATGAATCCCTTCTCTTTTGGCTGGAATTCAATAAAACAGAAAATAGCAGAAAAGTATGCTTTGAATTCAGAAGCAGCTGTACAAGACCTTATCAGTAAGGAGGCAACTGAGAAATGTGTTGTGCTGGTTGATGGCTCTTCAGTTCCAAGGGAGTTCCTCAGGTGGGTGGAATTGTTTCCATTGCTGCTGCAGCGGGCTTTTATGAATTCAATCTTGGAAAATTAAAGCACATTAAATACCGAGTTTCCCTCTTTGTTAGGGCTCTTTTCCTGTGTTACATATTGTTGTAACCATTCAAACCAAATTGCTCTGGGCTCAGTTTCCTCAGTGCAAAGCTGTGCAATTTCATACTGTGGTTGTATTTTAAGTGTTGCCTGTGAGAGCTCTATTATACCCTCTTCTAGGCCCGTTAGTGTGTTCTGTTGTACAAGGGCGCATTTGAAATCTTGACTGCTGTTCCTGGGTGTTTCATCTGGTTGTGCTAGAGCTCTGCAATGGAAATATTTGAAGAGCAGGGAAGAAGAGAGTTTTGTGGAAAGGCATATATGTGCCCCAAAACTGGTTATGTTAGAAACTTTGCTACTGGATTCAGCTGAGTTTCAAACATTGTGTTCACAGAACAAATTGGTATTACTTGGGTTTGGAGATGTAGTAATTCCATAATAGTTCTTCAGTGTAGTCAAGAGAGGAAGTCAGGTGTTAGAAGTTATGAGTGAAGGGGTAGAAATCAATGTTTTGCCACAGAATGATTCCATGGCACATGCTCATCTTAAGGTTGAATGAAGGGCCGCAGAGGTGCCATGGGGGTAGTTTCCGTACAGGGCATGTTTAACTGGTAGGCTAGGACTTCTCAACCTGGAAGAAGAATGCTTCAGGTCTTGTGTGTGATGTAGAATTGTAAAGTGGGTGGCGTAAATACAGTTTATACGCAGTAATTGCTCACTGTGTCTTCTTGTGAAGAAAAGCATTACACTAAATTGGAAATTTGTAGGTTAAAAAAAAAACCTAAATAAACAAAACACCCCACCACCATCACCAAAGAACAACAAAAAAAAACACACACCCCCAAAAAAAACAACCAAACCAAAGAAAACAACCCCCTGAAAAACTACACACACAGTGTTTGGTAAAAGCTGTTGTGTGGTTCGTGGTCACAAATAGGTGCAGGTTGTAAAAGCTTGCGTAAATCCAAGGAGAGCATGGAAAGGCGAGTAGAACAGAGCTCCAGTGAGTGCTGCCACATACACAGGTCTCTGGCACAGGATTAGACATGCATTAACTGTGCCTTTGACAAGAAATGCTATTGCTGTATTCTTATGCAGTGTTAATGTACAGTATCTATGAAGACTAGGTGTTTTACTAGTGAATCTAGAAGTTGTGGTCTGGTATTATTTCTGGATGCACAGAAAGGAGGCAGTTCTGTTAGGAAGAGGAGGAGAAGAGGTTAAAACAGGAGCTGCAGGTAAATGTAGGTAAAGCGCATGTAGGTTTTAAAGACAGTTGTAGGATAGCAAGACCAACTAACTTTACTGTTAATAAACCAGGAATAACTGACAGATCAACAACCTAAATGTCTCCTTTTTCTAATGTGGTATAAGGTCAGGTGAAAATAGCTTCACAAAAGAGCCATGCTCCAATCTGTCAGCATTGATTGTGTCTGCATTTCTCTTCCTGCTTGCCAGTAGCTAATGAGGAGGTAGAAAGACACAAAATGTGTTACAGAAATACATTTATTAAGAATTCTGTGTACATGTGTTAGATTAGCACCAGCTATCCTCTTTAATTACTTGATTTTGGTAATTAAGTCCTGTAGCCAAGCTGCTTGTTAATCAAGGCAGATTTACACAAAGCCTTAGTGTAATACTTAAGTATGGGAAAGCAACCAGGGATAAGGGTTTTGGTCTTCCTCGTTCCTTGCCTGTAGCTGTTCAGGAAGGAAATGGTGAGATGCAGGTTGTGTGGATGTTGAGCTGTCAGGGAGCAGTGGTTTGGCAGCTCCCCTGTGGAGTGCTTGGGTAGCCAGGCTCTGGTGGTTGTGATCCTCCAAGTCCCTTGCAGGGGCTTTTCCGAACGCTTATAGCAAGAGCCAGAAATGTCTCTAAAACAGATTAAGGGATCTGATGGATGATGGCAGAGTAGGGAAATTTGTGTGCTGCAACTCTGTAAGACCTCTTATGGAAGGGTAAGCTAATGCTGCTTTACCAAACCTCTCATCAGGTTTATTCCATGTGTTAGCCTCCCATACTCGGTGTCACCAAGGTTGAGGCGGGGATCACTTGTGTGACTTGGAGGAGAAGGGATGCCACCTGCCAGGTCCTTCCCTTGTCTCTTGGCTGGTGAGGAAGGACTAGCATTTCGGCAGTTTGGGCTTGTGGGTACTTTGGGTTTGTTTTTCCAGATGGACAATCTGGTTTGTAAAGGCGAGTTCAAGCTGTTCTTGTAGTACCTGTTGTGTTTATCTGTTTGTTAAATAACCAAATAAAAGATTTCTGAGCCTAAAGTCTGGTTAAATGAATCTTTAAAATGAGCATGATGGGGAGATAGTGGCAGCCTGTCTGCTGAGAGCAGAGCTTTTACAAGTGCACTGATAGGGAGGTGCTGGAAGAACAAAGTGTTGGGATGGTTTTAAAGAGAGTTGTTTTGTGAAAATCAGTCTTCAGGAGAGTCTGGTCTTATTTGTGGCAGTTCAGTCGCTGTCATATTCAAAGCAACAATTTTAGAATGGCACTCTGTTGTTTTAAGTAATATGTAGGTCTATGTTTGTGCAACTGATCATTTTAAGTAGTGGTTCCGAGTTGATGTGTTACTGCCAAAGTAGTGGAGAAACGGTTATTTAATGAAGTAATAATCCCCCTGTACTTGGCACTGGTGAGGCTTCACCTCAAATCCTGTTCAGTTCTGGATCCCTCACTACAAGAGAGACATTGATGTGCTGGAGCAAGTCCAGAGAAGGTCAGCAGAGCTGGTGAAAGGTCTGGAGCACAAGTCTGATGAGGAATGGCTGAGGGAAGTGGGGTTGTTTAGTCTGGAGAAGAGAAGGCTCAGGGGAGACCTTATCGCCCTCTACAACTGCCTGAAAGGAGGATGGGCCAGGAGGTGGCTGGTCTTTTTTTCCCAGTAACCAGCAATAGGACAAGAGGTAGCAGCCTCAAGCTGTGCTAGGGGAGGTTTAGATTGGTATTAGGAAACATTTCTTCACCGAGAAGGTGTTCAGGCATTGGAACAGGCTGCTCAGGGCAGTGGTGGAATCACCATCCCTGGCAGAGTTCAAAAACTGTGTAGATGAGGTGCTTAGGGACATGGTTTAGTGGTGGACTTCACAGTGCTGGGGTAATGGTTGGACTTGATGGTCTCAAAGGTTTTTTCCAACCTAGGTGATTCTATGAACAAGTGATAAGTTGGTGGTGGTGGGCAGAAGGATGACAGCCCAAGTAGGGAGAAGCAGCGTGGTAGCCATGCTTCTTGTTCTTGGTTATGGCCTGTGCTTGCAGTAGGAGGAGGGAGTAGGGGAGTGCTCCTGTGCCAGGTTCCGCTGGTGACCAGGGGATGTTCTGACACTTTTGGGATGGACTGTCCTGTGGCTCTGAACTAGTGTCCCCTACCACATGCAGGTCATCTGCTTCAGGTAGTTGGTGAAGGCAGGTGCCTGTTGCCTGAGTCTTTGGAGGACCCTTGCTGGCCTAGCTTGCTGCAGCTTGTGCTTATATTGGACATCTGTGGCCGAGATGTCACATGGGTCATTTGAGCCGATAGGCCTTTGTATTGAGGTTGGCTCAGTTGGCCTTTTTCATCACATCCTGCATGATGCTGTGTTTCAGATACGGGATGAAAACATTTTCCAGTGTCACAGAATCATGGAGTGGTTTGGTTTGGAAGGGATCATCTTAAACATCATCTATTTCCAACCCCATGTCATGGGTGTGGTTCTTCTTCCAAAGGTCTGTAAAATGCCACAACATCTGTGAAATGATATGATGTGCAGTGCATTATCCCTGATAACCCAGTTTGCTTATACAGCTGTTAGTTGTAATTAGTATGTATGGATTAAAGTCAACATGTGCAGGTTGAAATTGTTATTTTCACTTTAGAAAGCATAAGGCTTTTTCAGGCTCTGTGATGTATTCAGAGAGTCTACATAGCCAGTGTCCTTGGACGTTGCATCGAGCTCGTGTGCTTCCTGGGTTCTTTTTGAGTTGAGCTCAGTTTCCCAGGCTGGGGGACTGTCCTGAACGCTGGGAGGAGCGGGGGCCATTATTCCCGGTGCTGGCGGGAGCTGGAGCCGTTTCCGTGCCCGGCCCTTATCCTGGTGCCGGGGGGCGGGGGGGCTGGAACCGTTTCCGTGGCCGGCCTTTTATCCTGGTCCTGGGGAGGTGGGAGCGTCGCGGCAGGGGCAGGGCCGCCGGGCGCTGTCCCTGGTGCTGCAGCGCAGCGCCCGCTCTCGCAGCTCCTGGGACCTTGGGCAGGTCTTAAGCGGATTTTTAAGTGTTTTGTTTCACTACCCCCTCTTACCTTAGCATGAAGTACTTTGCAAGAATTGGGCGGCAAAAGGGACATGATGCCTTTATAAGAAGTGTTTTGTTCAGTGCATATAGAATCATAGAATAGTTAGGGTTGGAAAGGACCTTAAGATCATTTAGTTCCAACCCCCCTGCCATGGGCAGGAACACCTCACACTAAACCATGCCACCCAAGGCTCTGTCCAGCCTGGCCTTGAACACCACCAGGGATGGAGCATTCATAACTTCCTTGGGCAATCCATTCTAGTGCCTCACCACCCTCACAGTATGATGGTAGTAAATTGACTTTAATCACTTTTACAGAACTCTCCTTATTGTTGTGTCATATGTCTTTCTACAGGCATTTCATCCCATTGTTTACAAGGCTTTTTATGTGAGTTTATCTCGGGTTTTGAAACAGTTGTGCCATTACTGTGAAGAGCACAAGCATGCATGATAGTTTGAACACAGGGTTAGGGAGGATTGGCATCCTAAGCAGGGAAAGATGTAGATGACATCATATGACACTGTATCATTCCTGACTGCTTGGGCAGAACACTGGAAAATCTTTGGTGACAGGTGGATGTGTACACCTGAGAGGAACCTATATACTCAAACATGGAAGTGCATGGCCATTCTTCATGGAGTTTTGGGAGGCTGGAGAGACCTGACAGGGCTTCTGGTGCAATATATAGGGGATGAGTAAAATAATTTCATCTCAAAGAGGAGAAGATGGGGGGAGGTGGCATTGGAAATCACCTAAAGGCTGAAGAAAACACAACTGATATGCTTTTTTGTTCGGGATTTCTGCTTTTTCAGACTCTTGGTCTTTATGCTGCTAGGTGGAGCAATGTAAGAAATCCCTTTGATTTCTTCAGTATCTGCTTCTCTGTAGTGGTATTTTCTGTTGATCTCCTTCCTTTTTACCTCCAAGAGGTTCTCCATTTTCTGAAGCTAATGAAAAGGAAGAAGGAAGCTCACCTTTCCAGGCTCAAGTGGAGGAAGGGGGCTGATTGCTCTCTCACTTTTGTTAAGAGAGAGGGGACAACTTCTTCCCATTCTGATTCCCTCTAGATAATTTGTTTGATAGTAAGCCACAAACTTGGTAAGAGTTCACTGATGCTGTGGGATGGCTTGCTGAATTTGTAACTACACTGCTTTATAGCACAGTATAGGTATGGATTTCCTTGAAATCAATGCTTGTTTGGCTGCAGCCAGGTTACAGACCCTTTTACAGATTTCTCAGCTCATCCACAGCTCTTTTCTGGGTAAGCATTAAACTAGGATCTCAGTTTTTTTTGCTGTTATGATATTGAGTCTAATTATTTTATTAGTTTGGTGCCTTTAATTTGCTGTCTTTTCCATGAGCTGTAGAAGGCAGTTCTACCCTGTAGGTAGTACATATCAGTGAGATTACTGGCTTGGGCTTTTAGAGAACAAATACCTGGAATTAATGTAAAAAGACATGTAATAGATGATCAGCAGACTCATGCTGAGAGGGTTTGAGAGGCTGCAGGCCCCAGCTGTGTCTACCCTGCTGTCTACTGGAGATGATTGCCACCACACCAGAGGTTGCACAACAGTCACTGGGTCTGTTCCTGGGGTGCTTCCAGGTGGGCAGACTGAAAAAAAAGAGAATTCAATGTTAGCTCATGTTAATAGTCTGACCTGCCACTGTAGATGTGTAAATTCACACCTGTTCTGCTGTCCCTGCTCCAAGAGCACTAATTTATGGTGGAAGAAGGAACCATGAGCCACGGATGACATCCTTTGAATTTTTCTGAGCAGAAATTATGTAAGTGTATTTGGAGTTGCCCTGTGTGCATCCATAGGCAAAAGGTGATACTTTCATGTGTTCCCTCATATCCCCAGGACACTTGTGGTAGTGTCCAGGGTTTGAAGTTTAGTTCACCCCACAAGAAAATTTGTGAACTGGGTAGGGCATTAGGCTGTTTTCAGCAAGTGCTATGTTAGAGAAAGGCTGTGTGTTTTCTCTCACTTTTTTTCATTACACATTTTAGTCAAGAGCTTCATCTAACTGTACAAAATTCTAACATATGGAAGTGTCTTCTTCCTGGCAATTTATCATCCTGACACGTCAGGTTCAGGAATAACTACTTATTTATTCCAGGTATTACAGTCATCCATGTTAATATTTAGAGGAGAGATAATTTTGTAATTAACTTGTGATTTATTTTTATTTTTCTTTCTCCAGCTGGGAATTCTCTTTCACAATGATTTCTGCTATTTTCTTTTCTGTATTTTAATTTGACAGAAAATTTCTGACAAACGCTTTTAGTGCTTAAACAGGACAACAATAGTGATGTGACAGTGATGTGAGCGTTAGTCATCTTGACGGCTTGACAGCTGATACACTGTGATTTTTGTTCCTGCAGAAAGAAATGTGTATGTCAAAGGTATCAAGATGTCAAATTTCCTACACAAAAGAAAGCTGGATGGGAGAGTAAATATGAATTGAGGTTTTTAATTTGTGAAGTATGAGTGCTGGATCTCAGTGGTGACTCTTCCCCCCCCCCCCATAGCAAATCAGAAGCTGTTTATCCCAACTCTATCATAAGGCAGTTGGAACAAAGGAAAGGAGTATGTGCCCAAAACACCAGCTGCTCACTCAACTGTATTAGCTTAGGTGTTTTCCTTAATGGAATGAAGTTCTTGTTTTACCAGAAGTGAGAAAGATTGGAATCCTTGTTAGTAAAGCCAGAAATATTTCATTTCTCTTGTCTGCTCAGCACATGTCTTTCAGGGAAGCACCTAGCTTTTCTGAGCTATGTTGAAAGGCTGTAAAATAATTATGTATTTATGGGGTTTTAATACTAAATTCCCCCCTTTTTGTTTTTATTGCTTTAGTCTTCCAGACGTTCTGAATCTTAGTGGTGTTTGGCTAAGAAAATTAACTCAAGAAATGCATTCCTTCCACATAGTCAGAAGTATTTATGTCAAAATGGCATTCAAAGCCTGATAGTAGAGTCCATACTTCCCCCAAAACATGCAGGAACTTCTGTGGTTTGGTCCATGGTCTCAAATGATACAAATCCCAGAGGAAGCTGGATGTCAGTATGCATGGAGGGTAAATGAATGTAGTTTTCACTTTGTGATGGTGCCCATAAATCTGTGCTTTATATAGAGAGAAAACAACAAAGTGGGCTTAGAAGACATTAGATGAGTCATGTTCCCCTTCCTTTTCACTGTTTCTGTTGTACTCTATCTTGCCTCTTTCACTGAGGGCAAGTTATGCTGGTTCTAGGGCAACTTAGCAACAACTCTATCATACTGTGCACTGTGTAATCTGCTTTGGCTACTTGGCAAACAGGCTTATGTTGAGGGCTCTTCCCTGTCAGTTCCCTGCTCGTTGATGTCAACACAGTATTCATACTCTGCTTCATCTGTTTTTGAAGTTGGCCCAGATAACATTCAAGCAGTGTTTGATGAAATCTCAGTAGGGTTTAGATACCAGAGCAGTTACGCATAGTAAGTTTGGAAAGGAAATTTGGTTCTGGCCCAGTTTCACAGCTAGAAATAAAAAAAAAGGAGAAAGAAAAAAGTCTGGAATTATATCCTTTTGTGTCTTTGCAGCCTGACTAGAAGGACTTTTAAGATATTCAGACTATGAAGAGCTGGCATGTATCACTGTTACGCCGCAAATGGGATACAGTATTAGCACATCCCCATAGCCAGTGGCAGAGCATGCAGGCATCGCCATATGCACACGCCTGACCTTGTTGGCATGTTGTGCAGTTTCTGGCATCTGTGCAAGTGTAGAGTAGAAAGAGCTGGATAAGGCCTTGAAATAATATCTTAAATATTACAAGTAGGACTCCAGTAGGGATGGGGCATGTTTCCATTTCATCTTGCTTTTTTCAGCCAGCACAGCTTTCATTGTGTGCGTTATTATACTAGCGGAGAATTCGGAGATGGCTCAAGAAGTACAAAGACTTAAATAAAATTAAAAAAAAAAAAAAGAAGAAAAGATGTATCTGTTTTTTTTGTTGTTGTTGTTGCTGGGTTTTTTTTTGTTTGGTTTTTTTTGGTTGGTTTTTTTTTTTTCCAACTTGAAGAAGCAAAGCTGACCTCAAAAGAAAGCATCCCTTACTGCCTAGAAGAACTGGGCAGCTTCCCAGGGCAGGCAAAATAGCCTGCAACAGAAGCCAAAGCCAGAGTACTGCATCTGTGAGCAATGCAGTCCTGGCTGTGATGGCAACCTTTCTTTGTGCCACTTATTGCTGTGAAGTGCTCTTGTTTCTTTCCTTCTATGGGATTGTGTTTAATGAGAAAGTAAGTTTTTGAAGGTTAGCATCTGAAAGTAGATTGGTGTGGTCTTTCGTTAGCACTGAAGAGCAAAACTGTAACTGCTGACTTCAGTTAGCTGTTAGCTTTAAAGCTGGCTTTTTTTTTTTCCTCTTGAAATGCATGGATGTAAAGATTTGTAAGACATAATCCTGTTCTACCAGGATGCTTATATCTCTCTCTTTTTACTGCTTGCTACTTGTGAATGCCTTTTTTTAAGGAAATACTCCTGTTGACTGGAAGAGCTATTTCATGCGTGTCTTTTGCATTAAGTTCTATAAAACATTCAAGACTTCTTAACTCTAGTTTGGTCTCTTGATATAGGTATTTACCATTCAGTCATCACTTTCAGTGTGAACTTGCAACAAATCACAGTCCATTTAAAATTCCTGTTTTATAGCCAAAGGAGATATTTTTAATGTAATACATTCAAACAGTTATTTTTTGCTTGTGTTCTTAAGAGACATATATTTTAAGTATGTAGTTACTAGAATAGGGCTAGAACTTATACCAATTCTGGTAATGATGGAAGCTTGAAAAATCTGGCATCATTTGTGGTGGCTTTGTCTTGGCTCAGTAGATCTGTTAGCATTTCCAGTAACCTTTTCCTTCTCTCAGTTTAGTTCTTCATTTTCATCCCAGATGCTTTTGTTTGCATTCAAAAAAAGGAAAAATTCTGTTCTTTTTAAGGAAAAAAGCTTAAAATAACTAATGCTTAATGGAGAAATTCAAGGCTTTAGAAGGGGAGGAAGTATTAATTTCCAGATTCTATGCCCAAATTTATCCAGGTTTTAAGAGATTCTATGCATTTATCTACTGTCTCTTAGTTAGCTGTTTGGGTATCCTGATTTTTTTTCTACTTGTTATGTGTCTTCTCAGGGAAAAGGAGACATATGATGGGAATTTTGAAATAAACCCAAGGGAATAGAGCAGAGGAAAATAATAACAATAATAATGTCTCATAATAAAGTGGCATTTAGAAACCAAAGTCTTTTGACTTTCCATGCAACTTACATTTCAGGTGCTCACAGTTGTTTGGAAATGGGAGCTGGGTTTCTCATTTAGATGTATTTTTAAAATGCTGCCATTTCACATAAGTGCATTTTATTGTGTTTCAGAGCCTTGTACTCACTTTTGTCAATATGGAAATGGATATCTGTAGCAAAACCACCTGCAGAATATTTTGGCTGTACACTAAAATTTGTTGTGTTTGTCCATGGTCATTGTCCTGGAAATTTATCAGCTGCTATTAGTAACCAGGTGCTGATATTGCTCATTCATTCCAATGACAATATGCTTCTTTCCTGTGTTAAGCTGCAAGAGGGATTTTATCTTGCTCTAGGAACACTCTAGCTGGCTGAGCTGCAATGTGTTTTCTTCCCCAAAGTGGCAAAGTTAAAGTTTCGACATGGGCAGTATCACTTTTTCTATTATTATCCTCATCAAAATTAGTTCTGCATGCTATGAAATATTAAAAAAAATAACCCCCCCAACAAAACAACCCCCACTCCAAAAAAAAAAAAAAAAAAAAAACAAAAAAAAACAACCAAAACTGTACCACTCTTTGATATCAAAATTTATTAATTGAGTCTCAGGACTTTGTAACTTGCGAAGAGGAATTCCTATATTCTTAAGATGATTTTTTTCCCCAGGTTACTGAAGTGAATTAGGGTGACTCCAGTGTTCTAGAAAGGACAAAAATCTTCATGTTTTAAGGTTCAGCACAAGCTCCAGCTGCTAAGGATTATGATGAGACCTGGTTGTGCAGAAGGGTATCTCATACCTACCTGTTGTGAATTGACTCGCATTTTCTGAGGCTGATAGTCCCTGTTAGAAACAAGATGTGGTATTCCATGTTCTGCCAGGCATCAGCTGGAATGGCTGTTCTCAGGTTTCATCCTTCATGTGTTTCCATAGTAGTATTTCCTTATGAGCTCTTCAGGGTCAAGATATCTTTATTATTATTTATTAGTAGCAGTATTAAGCTTCGTTGGCAAGTATTTCTGGTCTTCAGTAAGCAAATGGTCCACATGGAGAGCTGGTGGTTTATGTTGTTGTTCATATTAACAGCTAGTATTTTTGTACGGCTGGCAGGAGGGCAAACACTTTCTAATGCTAGCATTAAAAAAGTAGTATCTTTGGTTTCAGTGAACGGAGTGCATTATTACATGATATTCATCTTGAAACATTTGAATTTCTTTATAATTTTTTGTAGTCTAAAAGGAGTTGGTCACTTCCATCTTCAGGTGTTAGCCTTGTTTTTTCTTGCTGTTGGAATTTGAGCAAACATGGTCAATATTAGAAATGTCTTTTGTGTATAATGCACTTTATACTAATTTCTGCAGACCCGTCGCAAAAGAAGGAGTTTTGAGCTAAGTAACGGATAGATGTAAATTTTGTTGTCTGATTATGATTTGTCTCCATTCTATTGGATATTTTGTTAAGGCACATTTTGTGGCATCAAAGTTATTCGTGGATGATTTGTAGTTGGGAAGAATACGCACTCCTGACAACCTTAGGCAAGTTCAATTTGGATGAATTTTCTCTCCTAGGCAGAAAGGAGGAGCTTGTTTATGACACCTGAAGTGATGTTGCAATATAAATGAGCTAATTTGCATTTTCCAGAGAGACAGGAAACTAACTGTAGTTGACATGGATGCTGTGTTGAAGAAGGGAGTAAATCGTGGTGACAAAGAAACTGTGAAGTGTCTGTTGTTTAGATGTTTGGAAGTTGTGCTATATTGAGAGCAAAGCCTTCTGTCTTAACAGTTGTGGCACTAAACTGCCCTATCCAGTGAAAAAGCAGGTGGTTAGGTAGGGGTGTGGTTATGGTGCAGGGAATCTCTTATCTGCTAAAAGCCATCTCTGTGATGGATATTCCTTGATGCACCAGCCTTGACTGTGATTGAATAGCCTGTGTGGATAAAAGGTAAAACTTCATGATCTAGGCAAACTCTGTATCTAATTACATAACTGAAATTTCTCTGTATTTGGGCTAGGGAGACCCTGAAGGATCAGGAGGAGCATGGGACAGTGGAGAGACATAAGTAGTGAACATCAAATATACCTGAAGGTTATATGTTAGTCCTTTAATCAACAGTTTTGATGTTGTGGCATTTTCCTTCTTTCCCAGAGTGATATAATTCCATCACTTTGCAAGCAGGGGATAGGGATGTGATGTGATGTGATTGACAAGTGCTTTACAAGAATGGACCATGAAGCCGTATTGCTGTAACTGTGGCTTGACTTTTACAAGAGTTTCAAAGTTAAAGCTCTGAGGTATAGGAGGGAACCTGTTACAGGCTAGGATAAAATGTGATCTTTAGAACAGAACTGCATTTTATCCACTATTATTTATTTCATAGAACCATAGAATAGTTATAGTTGGAAAGGAATTTAAGATTATCTAGTTCCAACCCCCTGCCATGATCAGGGATGCCTTACCCTAGACCATGTCTTCCAAGGCTCTGTCCAGCCTGGTCTTGAACACTACCAGGGATGGAGCATTTACCACTTCTTTGGGCAACCTGTGCCACTGCCTCAGCAGTCTCACAGTAAAGAACTTCTTTCTTATATCTATCCTGAACTTCCCCTGTTTAAGTTTAAACCCATTACCCCTTGTTCTATTGTTACAGTTTCTGATGAAGGGTCCCTCTCCGGCATCCTTGTTAGGCCCCCTTCAGATACTGTAAAGCTGCTATGAGGTCTCCACAGCTTCCTCTTCTCCAGGCTGAGCAGCCCTAGCTTTCTCAGCATGTCTTCATATGGGAGGTGCTCCAGGCTCCTGATCATCCTTGTGGCTTCCTCTGGACTTGCTCCAACGGCTCCATGTCCTTCTTACGTTGAGGGCATCAGAATCGTACACGGTACTCCAAGTGAGGTCTCATGAGAGCAGAGCAGAGGGGCAGGATCACCTCCCTCGACCTGTTGGTCACGCTCCTTCTGATGCAGCCCAGGATACGGTTGGCTTTCTGGGCTGCGAGCGCACACTGAAGCCGGCTCATGTTAATTTTCTCATTGACCAAGGCTCCCAAGTCCTTCTCCACAGGACTGCTCTGAATCTCTTTTCTGCCCAACCTAGAGCTGTGCCTGGGATTGCCCTGACCCAGGTGTGAGACCTTGCCCTGGGCTTGGTTGAACTTCCTGAAGTTGGCATTGGCCACCTCTCAAGCATGTCAAGGTCCCTCTGGATGGCTTTCCTTCCCTCCAGTGTATCAGCCAAACTGCTGAGCTTAATGTCATTGGCAAACTTGCTGAGGGTGCCTCAATCCCACTGTCCATGTTGCCAATAAAGATTGGTCCCAACACCAAACCCTGAGGGTCACCACTTGTTACCTGTTTCCTGCACTCATTACCTGTTCACCATAAGGCTTAAGCACAACTTCTGTTCAGAGAGCAATGAGCCGTTTCTGTCGTTTAGGAAATGGAAGTTATCAGTTGAAAATGAGGTCAGTTTCTCTGAATCTCAAGTATTTTGGACCTATTATTTCATGGAATCATTCACAGGAATTGTTCAAAGGCCTTCATGGAAGGCTATATTACTACAGTCTATTCCTAAACATAGAAATGTGTTTATCTTTCCCTCTCCACACAGAGGATGGTATTTGTCTTTGATGCAAGTGCCAGCTTCTGGCTCATGTTATTTGGGGCCTTTGAGCCAACTATCTGGTGAGAACAGGCTTGAAATTTAGGGTGTGTACTGAAACTGCATCATGATTCTGGGGATCTTAGTGATGCCTACCTTTTAGTCGTGCTTAGAGAAGGTGAGAAATACAAGAGAGGCAATATCATTTATTGGCAAATGAGTAAATATGGCACAGCAGCTGTAAGAGTAATTGGCTGATGTTTTCCTCAGCCTTTTAACATTGATGGCATAATGCCTGAAGCACAAATTTTGTCTGTGCCTTTACAGATATGCTGTGAAGCCAAGGTTTAAGTCAGTTGTATTGCTTTAAAGAAGTCTAATAAGTGTGCAAGCTTGAAAGCATGCTAGAGGACATATTCTTAAAATGCCCACAGAAAGAAAGGGAAGAGCAACAACATTTCTATTTGATTTCAACTCTTCTTCATTCAAATTCAGATGAGCTTCTATTTATCTTCTTCGTAAATTACTGTCTGTTATTAAAGAAGCATGTGCTGTATTATTAAATTATTGTCTCATCTTCAATTATATTCTGCTTATCCTCTTCATATTATGTTAATGGATGTGTAGTGCAACACCTGATGGGGTAGGAGGATAGTTACCTCCATTCTAGGGTGAGAAGATGGCTTTCCCTGTGGCAGAGCAGGATTTTTAATTTGTGGCGTACGTCTTGTCCCTGTCGCTGCTGTTACCATGATAGCTTCCTTTTCTAGCTAGAGTTCTGCCAGAAAAACTTAGGTTGGAAGGATATGTTGTTTTTTCTGGCAGATTTAGGACTTGCTTGCTTTCAAAAGCACACTTCTCACTGTGCTATGTCATTACAGCTAGCTTCAGCAGTGGTGCTGCTTTCCCAGCCTCAATATTTTTAAGAGAGAAACATGCTATGAGGATGTGCTCTGGAAGCTACTTGTTTGGAAATGCATTCCTTCTATGTTGCCTGCTCTCAAATTGTTGGTTGCCAGTGAACTTTTGGGAGTTTGGCAAAGTCCTGTGTTTGTATGAGGTCAAACTGAAAGAATTAAATACTGTTCTTTTATGTGGGCATGGAAAGAAGACAGAACTTTAGATTTCTAATTATCTGGAAAGCTGACAACTATCACTGGACAGAGAGCGTCTGTTCTAGTTTTATACAGTCATAATTATAACTTTATAATATCAAAGGCAGCTTTAATGTATGTGAAGCACTTCTCATATTGCACTTGCAGAATACTTGGCTAAACTCAAAAATTAACCGTAGTGCAAATCACTTAGAACTCTAGTTTGCTTTCCATGCTGGGACTGAAATACTTCATAAGCATTTAATTAACCCCTGAACATCTAAGGATTCTCATTTTACGGGTGAATGCACTGTGGCAGAATTGGATAAAATGAGTTTTATGATGTTTCGTGGTTAAGAGTAGCTCATGGCAGGCTACAGGAGTAAAAACAAGTCATGCAAGCCTTATGCCCGTGTCTAGCTCAAATTATTGTTCTTATAATCTGCAAGTGGTACATGCTGAAAAAATGATCATCCACCAAATGGAAAATCTTTTCTCCTATTCCTCTGAAGCAAAATAATATGCTGACACTTCTCTTTGTCCACTGATTTTTTGAAAAGCATTAATTAAAAAAAAAAATAATAATCACAACTTCTTATGTGGGTCTGGTGTCAGTTCCCTGAAATGAATGCTGAATACAAAAATAATAGGTAAAAGGAAGGACATTTATTACATAGCAGCTGGCATAAATCTTGCTTCTAATGAGGATAAAATCTATGTAAATGAATCATTACAGTAAGTTGTTGTAATTAGGATTTATTCATGACAAAGGTCTCATAATTATTTAATCAACATTTAGTGTATCAAGATTTATAGTCTGAAGTCTTAATTCCAGTTTATTATTTAGCAGCAGAATTTGCTAGGGGAGGAATGTTTTCAGGAAGCTGACTTGCAACAAGCTCTCAACTATAGATGGAATTTGATTCTTTTGCAAATATCTTATTCTGCTGTTGCAGAAGGCTTAAATTCTCCTCTGGCAAAAATAAAATGTTAGCATTTTAAAAAGTCTCCCCAAATACTCAAGCCAAAGCTTCAAGAGCTTTTAAGTGCCGGGAGTTTCATTAAGGGCCTTCCAACTTAACAGCAGAGTATGTGTGTGCATGCGCCTCTTCTGAGTGTTGTTCAAACAGTGATGGACCAATGTCATAGAAAGCTGCTGCCAACTCACAATTGTTCAGGCTATGAAAAATTGGCTTTGGTTTTTGATCTCAGCCCTTGCCAGGTGGATAGAAGTAGTATGGAGAATAGCAGCAGAGGGTTAAGGTCATCAGCAATCCAACTGTGAGCTGAGTTTGTCCACTTCTTTGGTGGGAGGCATGTAATGGGGACAGAACTGCTTGCTGAGCCCTACTATCTTGAGTGCACCTGAGCCCCCTCAACAGGGTGCTGTGGTAAAGGCTGAGAAATTAAGGCTTTGTGCTTTCTTCTGTCTATTGAAAAGAGTAAGTTTGTCTATTGGACTGTTAGCCTGACAGTTTCAAAACCATTACCCAAAACAACTTTAAAAGCAGTTTCCAGGTTTCTTCCTGGCAAACCTGGAAAGCTCCCCGTGGGATGCTGTAAACCACCAAAATAACTGTGTGTATGCTGTGCTTTTGGGGATCTTATAGTTGAAGGAAAGCTTGGGTTGGACGTACTGGATCTGATGGTTTCTGGCTTGAAACTGGAATAGATTTTCCCCCCTCTCAAGTTTTAGGAAGTCTGCATTACAGTTACAAATTTTCTTGTCTCCTTTCCAAGTTAATGCTCTTTAATAGGAGATTTTAAAGGCTGTTCCTCATCCTTCCTGCTGCTACTAAAATTTAATAAAAGCAACTGTGTTGCAGTGACGTGGCTTTTTTAGGCTTCAAGAAAAGTCCTTTAGTCGCTGCAGTTGGAACAGTTAGAACATCCTCAGGCTGTTTTTAATTACAGCAATGTCTGCAGTCATCCCTGAAGCTCGGAGGGTGATTTTACATCTCCTCTGTTGCAGGTGGGATTTTGAGTTTATGGCCATCCAACTTTGCTATAAGTGTTTTCAGGGTTTTTTTTTTCTTCTGCATTATGCTGCAGAGCTGAAGTAGCTTCACTGCTGCAGCACTTCTGTCCCCTGGTTTTCTGTTTAGGTTAATGCTTAATACATTGGATTAGTTTGTCCTGCATTCCCTAGCAAGAGTAAAAGCACGTAGAGTCCTGGTACTTTACCCCATTCTGCTGTTCTGAACATAGTAATGCTCTGTTGTAACCACCCATAAATAGTTCGGAAGAGCACATGAACTTGTCTGCTTTATTGCATTAAACTTCTCTGATAGTGTAAGCAGCTTATGTGACAGCTTCTCAGATCTTTGCAGGTAATGCCAGAATGTAGAAGAGGTTTAACACTTATTTATTATGGTGGGTTTAGATAACTTGATGATTTTTGCTTTATAAGGGAAAAACTTTTCCTCCCCTGCTCAAAAACAAACAAACATTCTTATATAAATTTAGGAGTGGCTTGGCTAGGGTTTTGTTTACTCATTTGTGAAGCAAAACCAAAGGGGTGTACTTCTGAGTGCTGGAACTCCAAATGAACTCAGGGCAATCCTGTCTGCCCCTTTCCTCTTCCTCACTCATTTAATTAAGGCTGGGAATTCAGGTACTCAAACTTCATGAGATTTATTAAGTTTCTTTGAAACCATTAATGAATCATGATGAATGTGTGCACTGTTTTCTACTCTTGGCTAAATATGGTGGTGGGACTGGGTCTTCATGTCCTCAGCTGTCGCTGGTACCAGATGAAATTTCTTAACCAAGTTGAGCTCTTCTATCTTTACAGCTGTAGGGACTTTTTCCTTTGCTGTTCCACCTGAGGGACGTCTCCTCAACTTCATGGCTTGAATGCTTAGGAATGGATTTCAAATTTCCAACCTGCGATGTGCTAGAGCCTTTCCTCCTTGTGTCAGCCGTATAAACCTTCATAGTTGTTTTTCTCATCTCGGGGTATCTGTGAATATACTGACTGATGATAAAACTGTCTTTTCTCAGCCTGGTTTTGGGAGTCTGAATGCATTTGAATCCACTGTTATGTGATAGGCTCTCAGACATAGCTGTTTGCCATACAGACCTGTTCACCCATGCCCAAGGGAGGGGTTCAGATGGTGCAAGTGCCCACCATCCTGCGTCTCATCTCTCCAGTGCTTCATTCACCTTCTCTGCTGGAAAAACTGGGTAGTACTTAAATGCATTGCAGATTTTATTCACGATTGCACATTATGTTTTATTCCACCTTAAGTAATTGAAATGACTTCACTGCAGCAATGCAAATAAAGCAATTTCAGCATGGCCTGGAATTAACCTGCATAGGAGCTAACTGCCTTGGCCTTTTTCTGTTCTCTCTCAGCCTTTTCATTTTATTTTGTTTTTAAATATAATCAACTATATACATGTTTTCGAATACTATCCTGCTTGAAGTCAGTCAATGTATTCTGTGCATGTGCTATCAGTGGAATTTCATTTTCTTTTCAATATTGCTTTTGGCTTTAGTTGGAGAGACCCTAGATTTTGATTTGAATCACCCATTTGTCTGCTGAAAAATCTGAAAGTCTAATTTTCTGCCCACCACAGTAATTAAAGATTGGAAGAAAGATTTGTCTGGCAAATATTGCGCACACAGTGAAGTGGAAAATGTGCTGAGTTACACTTGTGGATTAAAAGATTGATTGATTGCTTTATGAAGCCCTGAAGTTAGCCACCAGTGTCTAAGAAAAATTGTGTTCACTGTTACAGTATGTGTCAGCTTTCTTGGCAATTGACTGGAAAAAATCTTCTAAAGCTTAATCCGGATACAGCTGTAAATAAATGTCACTTCTGTCTCATGCAAGATTTTCTCTGCAGAACATACATATGCAGTATAGTGCTGGGAGGGAAACACACCAACGTGAATGGTAGCTGAGAGCTGGTGAGTGATGTGTGTACCAATCTGGCAGCCGATGTGTAGCTTTTAGGGAGATAAGCCACTGTAAAGGATAGAGTTCTGGAGGACAGGTTGTCAGCTGCACGTGTGTACATACACACACCCCCACTGGTCTCGCTGTCTTGTGCATAACGCTACCACCTATCATCCATTTCAGGGTTTTGCTGTTTCTCAGAAATACAGGTGGTACTTCTAGTCTTTGTCTCTTCACAGGTTTTAGGACAGCTAAACTCTGCTAGCAGCCGCAGTTATCTCTCAGTAGGGCTTTGAGGAGAGGATGCAATTACTCCATCAAGGAGCCTCCAGTAGGACTGAGGAGCAGTGGAGAAACTCAGCTCCCTCGTCACCAGGCACAGTAGTGGCTTCTCTTCTTGCCTGTATAAATTTTGTTCTTTAACACTGTACAAGCATTATGGCACAGAAGAGATGCAGAACTTTCGGCTGTTTTATTACAGTGAGATGCTTTGAAGAGCTTCACAAACTGTGATGTCACCTCTTTTTCCTGGCAAGAAACCAACTGCCAAGCTGTTGCTGATGTAATTTGTCTCCTTAAACAAGATTTTGTTGCATCTTCCTCTCCCATTTTTTCCCTTCTCCCACTGCTTTTTTGTGTTTAATTGGGATTTAGGGCTTCAGAACTCCTCGGTTACTTGAGGAAGAGCTGGGGTTTGTCCTTTTTCAGAGAGAGGGTAAATTACAGTCTTGCCTGCATGGGTATGTTCTTGTTTCTGTGTATCAGTGTAAGCAAAGTAGTTTCTGAAGGATTGGCTATGATCCCTGAGAGCGTATAATAGTCCCCTTGGCAGCTGATGGCTTCATGTCATTAGCTGGAGTACATGTTGGTACTCCATGTCTTTTAAATTACTTGAGTGCTTTTTTTGGTGTGTTCTTGCTCAGTGTGCTGGTCTTGTCCTTCTGTGTGGCACAGGCATAGCCACAGAATTGTGGTCCCTGATTGTGTTTATTGTGCATAGGGGCAGATTGGTTGCCAGAAGGTGGTTTTGGTTGAGAACAGCCAAAGACAAGCTGTGGGTTCATGCAGAGTGACAGCTATGCTGTGCACTGTAGAGAAGCTTTGAGCTGTGCAAGAGTATTTCTGCTACATTTGGGCTTGGCTGCACCATGTGTAGCAAAGATTTTGTGGGTCATGTTGAGCACAATCAAATGTGACATGCTGATTCTATATCTCATTTCTCCCTTCTTTTATGCTTTTTAGGGTGTTTCAAAGATGACCGTATTGTGTTCTGGACTTGGATGTTTTCAACATATTTTATGGAGAAATGGGCCCCCCGGCAAGATGATATGCTCTTCTATGTCCGTCGAAAACTGTCCTATGTCACTGGGGATAGTACAGAGGGGAAAAAGGTGAGTAATGACTTGTTTCAACCTGGGAAATTTAAGTTAACATGGGATTTGGTGATCTGGAGTACCTGACACATCTGAAGAGCTACAAACCAAGGATAAGGAATCTCCAGCTCTGCCCAACACAAGTTATGCAGAATTGGCTCATAGAGAAGTACTGTGATTAATGCTGTGAAGCGTATGCAGTGTGTGCGTATTCTTTATAGTGGTATATGCATATACTTCACGGTGCATATATTGCACCGTGAAGTATGTGTGAAAACATAAACTGTACTGTGAAGTATCAGCGGTATAAATATGCTTCACTATCACAGGCTTGAGGAGATCAGAGAGTTTGCATGCTTTGTTGGGGAAGCTTTTATATTGGTCAGCACACATTTATGGGGAATGAGAGGGCATCCATGCTGATTTTTGGTTTGCTCTTCAATTATGATATTTTACAAATTGAAAGTCCCTTCCTGAGAAATGAGAGCATCAGGAATGAACAACTATTGTGTTCATTGTGTACTCAGTAGCAGGATGCTTGCAGCCTCCTATAGGTGGGATACAGTAGTAACAAACAGTAAAGAAACAAATGTATTCTCATAGAATCTGTATTTAAGACAATATCCACTCCTATTGAAGTACTCTTTCTTGAAAACATGTGATAAGGTAACCTAGTGCTGCTGCACAGGTATTTTCCCATTAGAGATTTGAGAAACTTTTCAGCATTTTGTCGCAGGTTTCTTAGGTGGGGAAAATAAAAGTGAGAAATAATGGTTTTATTGGGAATTAAGGAGATGGCTGCAGATGATCAAAAGCAGGAGGATAAATGGAATTAAAAAAGACTGGTTTTTAACTTCTTGACACATGTAAATAATTTACACTGTTGTAGAATCACAGATATTTGCCCCCGGTGCATGCGATGGCATTTTTAACCAGGTATGCCAGTGTTCTCTGTGTTTAAATGTGGTGACATAGTTGTCAGCTCCCTTGGGAAAATGATCGCAGAAGATTTTCCAATATTTTTTGTTGGAGATGCAGAAATGGGCAGAATTATCTTCACTCTTCCCGCGCTCATCCAAGTTCCATCGTGACAGCCACTAAGGAGAAGACGGCACAATACTGTTCTTTCTCTGACAGATTAATCGTTTAGTAGACTTCAGCCAGCATACTTGGAGTTTTAAGACTTTTGGAGGGGCTTTTTGTCCTAAATGTTGTTTCAGTGACTATAAATGCATTCGTGTTTCACATCAAAAAATACTGTGGCTTTGTTCAGCTTAATAAAAGTATGGGTTGTTTAAACTCTTGTCCTTCCCAACAAGGAAGGTGAACCTCAGAGGAAGCCTTGTCACTTAAATTGATTCACAGACCCTGATCAATATCTGTTTACCTTATTAATCAGTTTAAAGTGTTTGAACCTCTCATGGAGAGGAGACAGTGAAATAAACCCTTGTATTTGTTCTCAGAGCTTTATTTAAACCTCCTAAAAGCATCATAAATAATCTTAATTTGTAAGGTGGTTTTGTAAGCGGCAGTTATTACAAAATCAGCATTAGTGAATCGCTTGCTAGAACACGTAAGATGGGGGTGTGCCTTATAGCACACACAGTATTTTCTAACTCCCCCCTGCCTGTGCATTTTGCTCAGCCTCTGAGAAATGGACCTTTCCTGTGGCTTTGAAGTACTTCAGCTGCTTTGTGAAACTTCATAGTTTGGTGATTCTTTGGTATCTGTGTGGATCTCCTCCTGTTTGATTTTTAGCTCACTGCTAAAACTCCTCTTATATCTAATTTTTGAGCCTGTATCTAATTTTTGTCCTGTGCCGCAAGGCACTAAACAACTACTCTTATTTTTTTGAATTATGACTAGACAGGTTTTATTTTATTTTGTAGTTCTGGACATTCTTTCTTGAATGTTGGCTCCTGCCTTGTGCCCAGGCTGTATGAAACAGTCTGGTGGTTATTTCTCCATGGGCCATGCAGAGGTTGAATATTAGGTAACCATGGAAGTAGGTCTCTTTGTAGCTTGGATATATGCAAAGCAAGTTCATTGTAGTTCTTCCATAGATATTATATATGTGCTTTGCATTTGCCTGGCAATTGTCAGTTGACTGAAGTCTGTCAGAGATGCACGAGTTGGATCGTTGTGCCATGATATCTCAGAGCATTAGTTTATATGCATGAAAATAAGATCTGCACCACTTTGAGCACAGTAATCTGTAGGATTGGTGACAACAACCACAAAACTGGATTGAGTGGGGAGGGGCTGTTTATCTGGATGCTGACAATGGTGATGTTTGTTTTCTGAGATGAAGAGCTCATGTGGCATGTTTGCATCATTTACATGCCATGGTGTAATGATTTAAGTCAGTGAGGGGCAAGTGCCAATTTATCAGACACTTTTCAGGTTTTGATGGCTGTCCTGTGTGATTAAAAGTCGTGCCTGGTTGTAGTGTTTTTTCTGTGCTTACTGAGCTGAAGAGTGTCAGCAATAACATTTGATTTTAAGTTGAAGTGTAATAGAGGATAAGCAGCAAAAACCTGATAGGCTCAAGATTAGAGGTTCTGTTCAATTTTAAGGCTGAATGACAATGCTTTGGATGCAGCTTAGTCACAACTGCCTAAAGTAATAAATCTCACAATTTGCTGTATCAGTAGGTGATGATGGTAAACTTCTCTATCATCATGAATTTTATTTTAAATGGCCTTTTAAGTGATCTACTTCATGCACTTGCTGGTCTTTCCATTTTCTTCTCCTTTCCACCCTACCAATTTCTAAAAGGCGCATGTATACGTGAAACAGCAATTAATCTTTTAATATGGTCTGTGCCAGGGCAGAACTGCCATCTTGTATTCTGGGCTGTATCCATACACAGACTCTTGGATCCCAGAGGAGCGCATTCAGCTTTGTGGGTTTTTTGGCATGTCACAATTAACACTCTTGCAGGGTTTTTTTTATTTGCCAAGTTTCGGCGATACTTCTTCTCTCAGTGTCTTTAAGCAAAATCACAGTCCCTATCTGCCAGGACCTGTGCAGGCAGGGCGCTGTGGAGCATAGCTCTTCTTAAGGGATTTAGTAGGTTTTTTAAGGTGGAATTGCTTTGACTTGTTGCTCTGTATGCACTGTTAAGTCAAGACTCAAAAAGCCTCTTTGCTGCTGCCTCACACACCAGCTGATGGGACCTACTGGAAAATGTAAGCCCTGGTCTCCGCTTACGAAGAGTCCTGTATGTTGCTAAAACCTACAGCTTTGAAAGGTTAAAGTGGTTGGACTTGGGATTCTGATTTTAAAATGGTGTTAGATCAAGATTTAGTATTTCTGGCTCTTTCCAGTGCAGCAGGCGTATGCTTTGTTAGAACTGCAAGCTTTGGATCTTTCTGCAGAGAAGCTTTACTTTCTTATGGGACTGTGGAAGGTGCTAGTATGGTGTTAACAGAGACAACTGCCAAGTGGGGAGACTAAAGTAAAACCTTAGTGACAGGCCAGCAGAGCGAGGTTGTATTAACCCATTTAGCCTTACATCATGCTTTGTCACCTGAAAAGGGTGCTGTGTTTATAGGGCAAAGCAATGAAAAAAGATAAATGTAAGACACAATTGGTATGTATACTGAGCTTGCCTGGATTTTGGAGTAGGTCCTGTTTTCTTCAGCATGGAAGAGTACCACTGCCAAATGCATGGGGTAGTCATTCAGGCTGCTAAGTGTTCACAGAGCTTAGGCTACTGATGTTGTGGCTGCAGCTTCAGAAACAGAACTGAACAGGAGCCATCGTTTACATGTTTATGTGCATCTGAACTTGTGACACAACAAATATTGGCTGTGGTGGGAGATCAGTTAGTTTCCAAAGCTAAATGACTTCAGGCACGGGACTCCCACTGGAAATCACAGGATTTTCATAGCTGAATCTCTAATTCACTGTCACCATCTGTCTGGCTGGGAGATTTGAAAACCTGAACTCAGCATCCAGCGAAATGGAAGTTTATAAAATCTTATATTGCTGTTCCTGTCGTACCTTTCAGAGCAGTGCTATTTTTTGTTTGTTCGTTTATCCATTGTAAGCAAACAGGATGTCTCCAGAACTGTTTGGTGCACTTCAATGGGGGTTCCATATTGCCATCTGAATGCAGCAGAGCAATAAACAGCCAAAAAATGAGTCGTTTTGCCGAATGAATTCTCTTTTTTTACATAGAGAGTATGTGGGAACAAACAGTGATTGCAACATGTGCAAGTCAGTACAGAAAGACAGCTGTTCTGCCTCAGCTCTTCTGTTGTGCTGTTTATGGAGGTGTTGCAGTGAGTAGGAACAGTGGCTTCTTCAGAAGGACAGCATAGAATCATAGAATCAACTGGGTTGGAAAAGACCTTTAAGATCATAAAGTCCAACAATTACCCTAGCACTGCCAAATCCGCCACTAACCCATGTCACTAAGGTTTGTGAACACTTCCAGGAACGGTGACTCCACCACTCCCCTGGGCAGCCTGTTCCAACGCCTGAGCACCCTCTCAGTGCAGAAATGTTTCCTAATATCCAGTCTAAACCTCTCCTGGGACAACTTGAGGCTGTTACCTCTTGTCCTATGACTGGCTAATTGGGAGAAGAGACTGACCCCCACTTCACCCTCCTTTCAGGTAGTTGTAGAGAGCAGTAAGGTGTATCCCCTTGAGCATTCTCTTATCCATCAACGTTGCTCTCATTTGGAGAATGAAAAAGGAATACTGGCATTATCAGATTGATATTATGATTTTTCTGTAAGGAACTCAACATCTTAAATGCAAATTTGGCTTTTCTTTTACAGTTTTCCTCAGAAATTCCTGTGCTTTCTCATGCTATTTTGCTGATGTTTGGTTGTTTAAGTACATGAACATAAAGAAGCTGATACTTGACAGCCTCTGCTCACAGTGCATTTTTTGCAAGACTATCTCCATTTCCTGTGTGTGCTGTGTCAGACTGCCTGGCAAAAGTGAAGAGAAAAATACTGCTGCAGGTGTGACAAGAACATCTCTGCCCAAACAGAAATGGGTCTCTCTGTGACTTGGAATATGCTTGTGACATACCTGGCAGGCTAATGAGCATTCAGGGTAGAGATGATTTCATATTCTGTCCTATTTCCAAAGTTAGTCTGTGTCTAAGGCAAAGTGAGCAAGCAGCTGAAATATCCTCACAGTGTCACAGTCAGTAAGACTCCTGACTCAGGAAGGGGGTGTGGGCTGCAGGGGTATTTTTAATGAAGCACCTTTTATTGCTTCCAGTCTCTGAAAAACGCTTCGTAAGCAGTCAAAGAGTGACAAGAAAGTCAGGATCAGAAGTAAGTTTGGTATGAATTGCAGTGAAACATGGCAGCCCAGAGTCATGTGGCTGAGAAGGTGCTCTGTTGTCTGCAGCAGAGAGAAAAACTTTGTTGGGAAGAAGCCCAGACCCAGTTTCCCCATCTGATAGAATTGTAATGAATAATTCAGTATCGCAAATGCAGCATATCCGAGTCACTGAAGCTTGAGGGACAGAAGAGCACTGCTAGGCTGGACTTTGCACCCTGGAAAAGGTAAAAGTGTCAGCCTGGAGCTCCCTAAAGCCTCATCAGACTGCTAGGTCAGCACAGCACTGTGTGTGTTTGATCTGTGGGTTGCAGTCACTTTCAGCTTGTTTATTAAGGGCATGAAAATGTCTGGTTTCAGTGTAGAAATTAATATGCAATTGAATTGAAGCTCTGGAATATTGCAATCAAATCTCTAATAACACCAGTAATTAGAATTTAAATATCTAGTCTTTCCACCGGTTGTTTCCCCCTGCATTTTCTGGTCAGTAACCCAATTTATGCATTTCCACATTCAAAAGTAGATGGTTTGAAATATGATGATTTATTAACATTTTGTAATCTTATTTCTCTTATGTCCTTGTCTGCTGCCCTTGTTACGGATGCAGCATGCCTTCCCTTATTTTGCTGACTGTATTCTGCAGGAGACATGCTACGTGTTGCTTCAGGCACTTGTGGATTTCTAAGGAGGACTTCAGAAAGGTTGGGAAATAATATTACAGGAATAAGGCAACAGTGAGCAACCTGTAACACCTGAAAATATTGGCTACTCTGTGGTCTGGTGCCGTGTTTGGTAATTCTTTTAAGTGTTCAGATATGTATCTGCACTTTCAATTTTTGAAAGCTGATTTAGAATCACAGGGCTTAGAGGGTCATTAAAACTGATCTAGTTCCAACCCCCTGCCATGGGCAGGAACACCTTCCCCTAGACTGTGTTGTCCAAGGCCCTGTTCAGGCTGGCCAGGGATGGAGCATTCGCAACTTCCTTGGGCAACCCATTCCAGTGCGTCACCACACTTCTAGTAAAGAACTTTTTCTTTATATCTAATCTAAATCTCCCTGCTGTCATCTTAAAGTCATTTCCCCTTGTCCTGTCACTACATGCCCTTGTAAAAAGTCCCTCTCCAGGTTTCCTGTTGTAGGCCTTTTAGGTACTGGAAGACCTAAATATAAGGTCTCCCTTGAGCCTTCTCCAGTTTAGCCGATTCATGGAGTACTTGAATTGGGGAATCAAAGCTGATGCAGATGGAGTATGAAGTGTCAGGTGGCAGCTAGGATTGCATTGTCAATATCTCAAATACAGTGTTTTCTTGCTTTGCTGATCCTGATCAGCGTGTTTTAACTCTCAGGCTTGTCTTGCTTAGCCACAGTTAAAATGGCTTTCTCGGTGTCAGAGCTGTACTGGGGGAAGTCTGTTTCCACACCCTGTATATTTTATGATTTGCGTGTTATTGCTTTCCCCTCGTTTGAGCATTATCAAGCATTCAGACTGTTCCTGTAATTTGAACAACTTGCACTTTTCTTATTTTTAATTTTTTTATGTGTCTTCTGCGGTTGCTAGAGTTGCAAAGACAGAACTAGGCTTTTTGGGTTCTTTTCACCTAAGTAACTTCAGTTGTGGCTGGTTGAAGGGACTCTGTGGGTCCCATTAGCTTTTCTCAGTCTTATAGAATCATAGAATAGTTAGGGTTGGAAAGGACCTTAAGATCATCTAGTTCCAACCCCCATGCCATGTTCTTCATATTGCTTCTTCATGTACAATATGCAGATACTGGAAACAGTTAGATGTGTAAACTTGTTAAATCCTTGCTTTCAAAGATTTTGTTACTTTCTGATCCAGAAGGAATGAATTGTGCTCATTGAAAAGAAGAAAACAGAATACGTTTGGTAGGAATTCCTGTTGATTACTTTTGTAAGAGCTGTGATTGATTTTAATGTGATAAATATTGAGATATAAACTTATATAATAATGAAGAAAGGGAGAATTCAGTGAAATAATACTGAAGGCAGTGCAGGATCTAAGTAGTTTGGTGTGTGCCCTCAAATGAGTGGGGCTACAGAATGCAGAGGTTATAAGAAGGTGTTTTCTGTCTTTGAAGAAGGAGGAACCTGTTGTTTCTAGCTGCCAGCTGATACTATATGTTGCCCTACTTTCGTTTTACTCCTTTCTCATTAGAGGTAAATGGGGTCTGACTTTTTAAAGGTTACTGTTTTAGTTCAGACTTAGTCATAGACCAGAGTCTGTTCTTCCTCCACAATCACAGTTGGGTGGAAGGAGAGGCTGCCAATGGATTGAAACTGGGGGATGTTTGCAGGAATACCTTATCTTTTCTGAAAGGGGTTGGGATGATGAGCAGCGTAATTAACCTTGAATTTCAGTGGCTGGACATCACGAATCAGAGCACTTTTCACCCTGAGGTGAACTGAAATATTGACTTTAGGACGGTCTTGTGTTATTAAGCTGTCATCTGCAACAGTTCAAAAAATGACTGGAGAAAAATTAGGTTGTAAGGAATTACAGCAGCACTGAAACCCATGTGAATAGAGGGAATAGGATGTCTATAGTATGTAATATGGGTACGTCTGATCTCTTGTAAAAATCCCTTTAACTAATCTTTGTAGAGCTGAATATGAAAAGGAAAAGAAATGGGTAGGAATAAAGGATATGTGTGAATTGACTGTGCTTTTCAAGCTCAGACTCTGGCTGTGCTTGTTCAGCTAACAGGCAGTCAGTCAACTGGTTTGTGGGTCCACTTACCTCTGTTTCCCCAGCCTGAGCCTTTCAGTGTTACTGTGTCTTGGTGGAAGGTAGAAGAGAGTTGTATAATGAAGTGGTACAAGACTGGAATTTTATCACTCAGAGCTTTGTCCAAAGAACAAAGTTCTGCTTTGCTCTCCTTCACAGGTGTACGAGACTTGCTCCCTAAAAGCTCTTGGTTAGCACAAGGTAAAGTTTCCAAGCCGTCTAGTTAATGATCATCTTATTCCCTTAAGGATTTAGTTCAGTTTGATTCATAGAAGGGAGAGCAGTCAGCCTAGTCAACTTACTCGTTAAAATGCCAAATTTACTATGAAAAGAAAGCATAGTTCTAGCTCTTTGCCTGATAAAAGCTAAACTTAAGTAATTTAGAACCATACTGAAATTAACATATGGTGAAATCGCTGCCTGTTTTAACCTCCTCAATATCAATCTTCAGGAATAAAAGAATAGTGGAAATCATGCTAGTGATCCTCCTCGTGTTATGGCTCTTTTCCAAACGTGTATGTCCAATTTCATAATTGCTAGTGGAGTCTTTGAGTGACAACAGAATACAAGTTAAATTCTTATAATGCAGTATTTTATTGCCCGTTGTATTTTTGTACCAAATAGAAATGGTTTATTCAATCACGTTTTATTTTTAGCTTCCTCAGCACTCGTTACCTGATTTATAGTCATTACTGTTGCTTTATATATTTATTACATACAGACTAACAAACCTTAAAAGGTCTGTGGCTTTCAGTGACAGGACTGCAAATAGATCTATAAATCCAGCAAATTACTTTGGTCCCAAAGAAAAAGTGGTGAATGTTCATATTAATGAATATGTAATTATTCTGCTTTGGAATCTGATCATAGTTACAGTGGTTGGCTTGGTTTTTAAACATTTCAATCTAGACTATTGTAGATGCACCAATATCAAATTTACCTTGAGGTATGTTTGCGTAAGTTGCAAATACTTTGCAAATCTTGAGATGAAATCCTAGCTCTTCTGAAGTTGCTGAGAGTTTTACCGTTCACTTCTGAGGGCAAGAATGTCTTTCCCATTAAATATATGGGTAAAATAAATTACAGAATAATATAGCGAGGCATATGGGTACGTCTGATCTCTTGTAAAAATCCCTTTGACTGATCTTGCTTCTCGTCTGCTGTGACTCCATTCCTGCAGTATTCCCTGGGCTCTTCCAAAGTGCATCCCTCATTTATGTAAGGTTATTGCTGCTGTTGTGAAGTCCTAAATATATACAAGAGATGTGAGAAAGAGGAAAGGAAGGGAGAAGACATTTTGCAACAAGTTCAGCTGCTTATTTAAACTGACGTGGCTTCTTCAAGGTAGGAAATATTGCAGCTATTGCAATCTAGTCTGCATAATTTTGGCTTCAGTGGGTTTCACTCCCTTTTACAGATAAGTGTGACAAAACAGGGTGAATAGTTTGTTTACATTTCAATTTAAAAAGCATGTTTGATGGTAGCCACCTGTGAACCTCCTGCTCCTGAGTAGTATGGTCTGGAGTAGGAGCAGTGCCTGTTGTAGTAACACCTTTCATATGTCATCAGCCATCCTGCAACTTGAGTGATGAAAGAGGATAATCCACTGCCATTCTCCAAGGCTCTTATTCCACCTGCAAACACCCTCCTGTGCCCTTGCTGACAAATACACGTAGCATTTGCAGTAAACCTTCCAAGTTGAATGTTGAAGCAAAATGTCAGCATGGTATTGGTAGAGGTAGGTCATGAATACTGCCTCTGGGCTGCAAAGTTTCTTGCTTGAGAGTCATGAATGAGTAGCAGAAGTTCCAGTAACCCAGCATTTCTCATGCCAACAAATGGAAGAGGGAGTCCAAAGCTATGAATAGACTTTCCTGGGTAATTGCATCCTGGAAAAGATGAGCAACTGCTGTTGGGCACACAGTTTGTCCCATTTGGACCTTTGAAGGAACCTCTGCAAGGCACTAGAGTCTGATTGAGGTACCTTCTTGCTGTTCTAATTTATCCAGAGACACTAGAAATTACAGTCAGCTTTTTACAACATTTACTGCACGTTCAGTTGGTCGGCTTTTGATTATACAAAGTGGTTGTGGGGAGAGAATTCAAAGTAATTGATGCTGAAGCAAATTTTTATAAAATGGTTGGTTTTGTCTGCAGCTGAACTTTGCCTTTTGCACAAAGCAATTTACAGTCGCTTTATTGCAGTGAGCTTTGTTTCAGCTTTATAGCTAAGGTGGGTGTGAAGTTGCCATAGCTACTGACCATTATGCTGCCTTTATGTGGGCTCCAGAGTATGTTCCAGGAGGATCAGGTGCAACTTCTGAATAATTAATAGTGTCCGGGGAAAGGGAATTGGATTTTTGTTTTACAGGGTTTTCTTTTCATCATCCTCTACAGTTACTGCCAGTGAAAATTACAGTAGTGTAATCCCAGGAAAGCCCCGTATGGCATCTGAAATAATCTGTCGTCTTTATTTTAGTATATTCTTGCATTGTTAAATATACTTGTTCCCTTTTAAATATTCTCTCAGATATAAATATTCTAGGGAAGGCTTATAATGTAATCCGTTGTCAATGCCATTGTCCCTTCTGCAGTTTCTCTATGTTGACAGAGCTGGGGATGCACCCTTCCCATAGGGCTTCTCTGCATGCTCCAGAAAATACCAGGCAACTTTGATTTTTTTTTTTCCCCATTTAATGGAGACAGGTCTGTCGATGCTGAGCGGATGAGTGAGCAGATGGGTTTTCATGGGTGACTTGATCAAATCCGTTCATGTTGTCTTATTGGGTGTACATTCTACACTGATGTTTGGCAGGCTGTTACAGAACACAAAAACACTGCTTTATATACAGGTCTGTGTTACTGCAACTTCTTGCAGCCTGTTAAATACATGTGAGGCACAACTCTTTGGAGATAAGTAACTGTAGTGATTTCTTGTTCTGAGAAAATGCCCTACCTCAGTGCCAAGGAGTCCTGACAGCTTCTGGGATACCTCCTTCTGAATTCAGGCTGCAGAAATTATAGAATTGTTTAGGTTGGAAAGCACCATTAAGATGACAAATCTGACCATTAACCCAGCACTGCCAAGTACACCACTAAACCGTGTCCCTGAGCACCACATCTACACATCTTTTAATTGCCTCCAGGGATGGGGACTCCACCACTTCACTGGGCAGCCTGTTCCAATGCTTAACAACCCTTTCAGTGAAGACATTTTTCCTAATATCCAGTCTAAACCTCCCCTGGCACGGCTTGAGGCCGTTTCCTCCTGTGCTATCATTTATTACTGGGAGAAGAGACCAATACCCACCTCACTACCACCTCCTTGCATGCTGTTGTTCATACATTTTAGTATGTAGGCGAGGAAGCAAGGAGTGGCCTCGTGCCTCAGTGGTCTGGAGGTGGGAAGTTTTTTCCTCAAGAAGTGAATGGTGGTGTAATGGCAGCTGCTCACTGTAGGGAAAGTTTGGGTATGTTCTGGCAGATTTTTGGAGGTCAAGTCTCTGTGCTTGCTCCAGTGAGCTAGAGGAGGTGCTAAAGCTGGAGACATGACAAAGACTTCGGCATTTGTCACACAGATCTGTATTGCCACTGGGTTTCAGGCAGCAGTCTTATTTTCCACATTTCCCTTTTTTTTTTAAATGAATTACCCCCAAGAGCAAAATGAACAGGAATCAGTGTACACAAACCCTCTTCTGGTACTGGGTAGCTTGGCCCTGACTGAATCTGCCTTCTAATATCTGCTAATCTCAGACCTGACATGTGTTGGTAAAAAACCCATAAATTTTCAGACAAGTGTTGAGTGCTCTGCATTAAATCAGGGTCATGAGGCTTAATTGATTTATTTATATTTTTTTAGATGCAGAAATCAATATAACTCTTCCCAGCAACCAGTGTATTAAATTAGCTTGCAATGTTTGTGAGACTGATTCAAAACTCAGGGTTGCTACATCTTTGAATAATACTCTGAAAGTTTTAAGGGGGTGTGCGTGTATTTTTTTCTTTCAGTTGACATGACTAGAGGCAAGCCTGCTGGGATTTGAAGTGTTTCAGAGCTACACTGAAAGTAAAGCATGGAAACTAAATGCCCTTCCTATTATCCTTAACATCCCTAGTCAAGTTTAATTCTAAGTGGGCCTTAGCTTTCCTAATCTGATCCCTAGCTTCCTGGACAACATCCCTGTATTCTTCCCAGGCCGCCTGTCCTTGCTTCCACCTTTTATAAGCCTCTTTTTTTTCTTCAAATTTTCCTCAGCAGCTCCTTATCCATCCAAGGAGGTCTCCTGGCCCTCCTGCAGCACTTCCTTCTGGTAGGGATGTATCACTCCTGAGCTTGCAGCAGGTGGTCCTTGAATATCAGCCAAGAGTCTTGGGCCCCCCTGCCCTCTAGGGCTATATCCCATGGAATCTTACTGAGCAGGTTCCTGAAGAGGCCAAAGTCTGCTCTGTTGAAGTCCAGGGCAGTGAGCTTGCTGCGCGCTCTTCTCACTGTCCTGAGGATCTCGAATTTGACCATCACATGATTGCTGCAATCAGGGCTGCCCTGGAGCGTCACATTTCCAACCAGCCCTTCCCTGTTGGTGACTGTAAGGGTGGTGAGGCACTGGAATGGGTTGCCCAGGGAAGTCGTGAATGCTCCATCGCTGGCGGTGTTCAAGGCCAGGTTGGACAGAGCCTTGGGTGGCATGGTTTAGTGGGAGGTGTCCCTGCCCCTGGCAGGGGGATTGGAACTAGATGATCTTGACGTCCTTTCCAACCCTAACTAATCTGTGATTCTATGATTTGCATTCTAATAGAGGTCTGCTTCTGTCAGAGGACCTGGACTTTTCTCTTACTGTGTTGCTTAGAAGCTCTTCTAAGCATTCCAGTAGCTTATTACAGCTTGATTGCTGCCTCTAAAGTGCATTTGTATCAATGGCAACGTTGGTGACATTAGTCATGGAGATGATGCAGAAGTCTGCAAGTGTATTGGCTTTTGAGAATCCATTGAAGGTACTACATTGTTAAGTTACTGAACACCTGAGTTTCAGGAGTGAGAATCGATGTCTTTGGGGAAAAACAGGTTTGTTTTTGTGGTGGAAGGAGCCAAAGATGACTGCTTATGCTCCAAGGTTTGTTCTTGCTGTCTAACAACTGGGTTCTAATAAAAATCTGCTGTGGTCACAAGTTCTCTCCCCTCACGTCCGTAAGCTGTCTTTCTATAGTAGCATTATTTGTAATCTGTGTTCAGAGGATCTGTATAGAAAAAGGGTTTCAATGTTCTGCCCAGCTTGGGAATATAAGTGGAACTTACATTAACATTGCAGTTAAATGTGATTTAATTATTATTTTTTATCCTGACATTGCGTGATACCAGTGTCTAGCACTCAGCACCACTTCAGCGTTGTACTTTGAATGTTTTCTGTGATTTTTCTTTTAAGGCATCTTTCATTCCCGTAACAAAAAAAAAAATTATCTTAATTGTTTATGCTGGTAAAAATGTAATCTTTCACAGTCCAAATGTGTGACTAAATGTCTTGTGCTGTGTGAAGCATGGTACGTTATCAATTATATATTAATCTGATATGAAAGCAGCTGAGTATCACACCTTCAATGGGGTGCCTCTTCTGATGTCCTGAATCACCAATGCTCCTGCTTGGAAAGGGTGTGGATGGGGTATGTGTGTGTGTATGACTGCCTGCAGACTATGAAACAAATCCTTACTTCCAACTTCATGCTGTGAGAGTGGTGTTGCTCCATATGAAGCTGCTTGAATGGAACAGGAAACCCTAACAGCTTGAGTTCCTGACTTGAGCCAGGCTTGTGCTGTTGCAGCTACGCAGGTGCCAGTACCAAACTTGTCTGGTTTCCTATTGCTGTGGGTTTAGTTGCTGGGGTGAGGGGACAGGATGCCACGCAGAAATCCCAGCTATGTGATTAGGTGCTTAAATAAGTGCCTGTGGAGGTACAAAACATCAGGTGTTCAAGACTAAAGTTTCTAGAAAATGGAGACATGATATGCTGCTGCTAATACCCATTTGCTTTGTTAGCATCTGTCTGGGTTACACCATTTACTTAAAGGTTCCTCAGTGCTGAAAAGAGATTGTTAATGTGGGAGGAAGTAAAATGAGTAGTTGGCAGATAGTGCGCAAGAAAAGAGCGAAAGCAGCTAGGAGTGTGTTTGGGAGTGGAGCTGAAGCATGGGAAAGGAGGGCATTAGCTCCTTTGGTTAGTGCTTTTGTAGAAGATGGACCAGTTTGTGAAAGCAGCTTTTTTTTCCCTGATTCTTCCTGATTTTTTTGAACCAAAGCTGTCAGTGTAAAATCCTAAAGATAAAAGTTCAGACTCCGTATTGAGCTGGCCCTGGAGACAGTAGGGGTATCTCCTCACTGAACTTATATTGTGAAAAGAGTCTGAATTTTGTTTGCTATATCTTCTTCCTCTCCCTTTTCATGTTCAACCTCCTCCCCTTTACTATTTTTTCTTTAGAGACTGTGGTCTGAAAAAAACCCTGAAGGGTGGTGCTACTGCTAGATTGACCTGTAGTCCCATTAGATTTCTATTTAACAGAAAACCAGAATCTGCTTTTTTTGGATGGCTTCTGAATACCAACAAACTAGAGCCTCTTGCAAGCCCTGTTCCTATTACCCCATGTTTTCTGTGCTGCCCAGCTGATAGCCTCTATTGATTTTGACTATAGATTTCCTTTCAGAAGTTTTTGAACGGCTTATGTGCAAAGCAGTGCAAACAAGGAGATTTCCTATTCACATGGTTTCATCAAACAGCTCCAATGCCTTGGGAACTATATAGAATTGCTGCTATTCTCAGTGAGAGGTGTTCAGGGTGTGTGGGAGGTACTAAATATGCCAGTATTCATATTATTAATATCAATTTAAAGGACTGATTGTGTTCTGGAAATTTTGGGGAGCAAATAGGTGTGGTGGAAAAAGTATCCAGTTTATCACAAAGGTTTTGAATCTAGACTGGAGTATTAGATGGGTTTTTCTGGGTTTTATGAGAGAAGTGTTCCAGCTGTCTGTCTGTAACTTGACACATGCATTCTGTTGGCTTCCAGTACAGGGTGTTGTATGGCTTGAGTTCTTTTGTAAAGATAACCAGTATATAATATATACATCTTCAAAAGACATATTTCCGTGAATAAAATACATCACTGTTAATAGACACTTTTCTCCTGTGCACTTATGATGGGGACTTTTTGTGCAGATTGTAACTCCTGACAACAGTTTTGGTAATGATGTGTGTTGCAGATAGGAGTAGCTGCAACTGGAAGTACCTGTGAGGCTCCCCAGGACCTCTGGTTGTCACTCCAGAGTAGGCGCAAGCCTTGTGGCACAGAAGCCCATGAAGCCCCAGAGGTGGACCATACTAGCACGCAAGAGCTGTGCAAGAAGGTAGCCAGAACATTTGCCAAGCCGGGAAAAGAAATGGAGTGAGGAAAGACAGGGTGACGGTGGGGGTCCTGTCTAGCAGGAGTGCTAAAATGGAGTGAGTGAAGGCGGGAACAACCTCAGGTGGAGGTGTTTATGAGGGGACTCTGCAGGGGTTGGTGACCAGGATTATAAAATTGCAGTGGGTTCAAATTTGTGAGTGACACACTGGTGCTGGATGAATGATGAAGGCATGACCATCAGACTGCGCAGCCTGGTCCTTAGGAAATGTGGATCCATTTACTAGTATAGTTCGATACTTCAGTGTCAGGAGTGCACGCAAGCTCTGGACATGATAGGCGAGGCACAGAGTGCAAGTTATTGAGCATGCAGTGATGTTGCTGATCAGAAAAGTGCAGTCCTCATGGAATGGTAAGAGTGTGCACACCAGCGCTGTGCCCATACCAGAAAACTCTAGCACTGGTGAAAAAGGAGCACAAGTTTTGCAGAGAGGCACAGAGAGACCTCCTAAAGAAATTTTGTCTGGTTTATCTGGCAGATTATAAATAATCAAAAAAAGAACAAAAATCCCACCAAATCCCACCTGAATATTAAAGGTCTTCTTAATACAGTGAAAATAGGCATGATGAGAACCAGAGCCTGCAAAAGGAAAGCAGCTGAATTAAATAAAGTAGCACACTTTCAGCCAAGAGGATGATTAATCATTGGAATGAGTTCTCAAAGTAAGGTATTTTCCCAGGCACTGTCTAATCAAATGTGATTAACTGGATTTTGTGAAGAAGTAGCAGGGTAAAAAGCCTGTGGCACGTAGGAGGTCAGCCTAGCTGATGTAATTCCTTTACAGCCTCAGCTCAATAACACTGTGAAAATTTTATAAAGGTGACATTATGGATTTCAGCTTGCTGAAACTGTAGAAGGGTCATCACCTTCACTTGAATGTGGAAATACCCAGTCTGGCTTTTGGATTTCATTGGGAATAAATAATTAGTATTTACATAGTTCTTTCTATTAATAAACCTTCACTCTTTCAGGAAGGCACATGTAATCTAAAGCCAGATAAACAAGCATAGAGGCATGGCCAAGTGAATCAGGAGGAGGCCTGGAGAAAGACCCAGTGTCTCCTGAATCTCTGGCTGTGACAGGCTTGTTTTCTTGGGAGGACTCAGGTGTCCAAAATCCAGCATGCTCTCCAGGCCTTATCATTTCTTAACTCCAGAAGGCCAAACATGACAGCGTGAATTAATCCTAGAATATCAAAAAGCCTTTTCTGATAAGAAGCATGAGGTATATTAAGAAATTCTTATTTATTTACTGATTGATATTTTTAATATATTATATACATTTAAAAAAATAGGCCTACATTTACCATTGTGATTTCTATGTAAATATCAGGCAACACTTCTGTAAAGCAGGTGTTTCTCTTCATTTAGGAAGTGTTGTGCTTAGCACTGGCAACACTGACTTACCTAAACTCACATAATGGTTTCTGTTACTCGGACATCATTGTGATTTTGACAGCACTCCTGTTTGCTGATGTCTGAGCACTTAAAGGTCAGAACGGCAAACACTCTGGTCTTCTGTTTCCCATGCTGTCAATCGAAAATGCCTATCTTCACTTGAAATTATTCACTTGAATATAAAAGGCTAGTACTTGCCCCTTGTTTTTTGCATTGGGATGTAAATGAAGAAAATCCCTTGATGACAGCTAAGTCAACTCTTTCCACGGTATTTATGTGATCTTACATCTTTTGCACATAATGAGCCTGGGTAATGGGACTTTCTGAGGTTTCAGGGTTTGTTTTTTTTTTCTGTTCTTGGCACATATGCCATTCATACATAGTACCAGGAAGATAAGTGTAGTGATGCTGAGCAAGCTTCCTTGGAACATAGATGAATTAGATCAGCCTACCAAGAAACTTAGATTGCTGATTTCAACACTAGTGATTAAGGTGTATGGAATGGTGAAAATTTGTGGTTAAAGTTGTTTGCATGAGATTTTTTTAAATTTTATATTTATATTTAATGATTGATTTGGATGCCTCCTTTACTGACTAACGCTGCAGGGTCTGAATTGAGTCAGCCCCAGTCTTTCCTGCATCCTTGGCCCTGCCTGAGACTCCACAGTGTGCCAGTGACAGCGGGATCATTTGCTATGAGTTGAACAGAGCCTATTGATTTATTTCACACTATATTGGATGGCCACCTTCACATGTCCAGCACCGTGGCAGTAGAGGGTAGCTGAGATTAATTTGTGACCTAGAGCACTTGCATGAGAAGTTGAGCCCCTGGAAAGTGCCGAGATGCCTTATGGATACCTTTTCTATGCTTGGAAGAATCATTTAGAAATGAGTGACAGATGTTGCAGATAAAGGTGTTTATGAGATAAGGAGTGAGGTTTTTTTCAAAAGTGATTTGTAATTTGGGTGCTCGCACTGTGAAGTGTATTACCAGTCTGATAGGGAGCAGTGGTGTTGCTTGTTAGAGCATCCTGATGGGGGCTCATTGTGTTTTATAAATCAGATCCTTTGATGGTGTTGAAAGTAAGGCATTCAAAACTACTGGCTGCTGTAGCAATCACTGGCTTCTTGGTGTAACTACTACTGTAATTCTGGGTGAGGCTGGTTCATTCCTCTGATGCCTACCAAGGATGCTTACCTGGGCACAAGCAGGAGCTGCAAAACCTGTCCAGCAGATGCCAACGCCATAGAGAGCATTTGGAAGTCCATCTTCTGTCTTTCTGAGGTCTGATGAGTGCTGCAATTGGCTGCTTATGGATCCTTTCTCCCTGGGAAGAGATCACTCCTGCTGTGCCTGATTTGGCCTGTTGAATAGAGATTTAGACCTTGTGCTGTTTATTGCCCAGCAAAAAACCAAATTGAATTCCTTAAATTGCCTAAATTATGTTCCTTTGTAATAGAGTGTGGCATAAGCACTTGGTTTGGAGAATAGCCATGGTGGTGATTCGCAGTGATCCACCATGCCCTGACTCACAGGTTGTACCACCCAGGAATCCTACTGTAAATTAGTGCATAGGGAAAAATTGATTGAAGAAGGGCCCTTTTTCTGTTGTTACTTGTGACAGGGTTGTGGGGCATTCTGTGGAAGAGTTGTTGTGCAACGGCTTTGTAATTGCTGGGGAGAAGTAGTTCAGTGTGTGAATTAATTTCACCAGCAGAAAAAATTAGTGGCTGATTCATGCAAAAATCTGAACTTTATTGTTAAGAAGCAATTAAACTGCCTGCGTTAAAATAAAGGATCCATGGATACGGAGGCAGAAGAGAGGGAGGTGGTATCTGCTGAGCACTTGGTGTTTCTTACCTTGACCTTAGAGCTGGAGTTGCACCCTGCAATTACTCTGTCTTGCCTTTACCTGGTCCTCCTGCTGTCTTCAGAGACAGAGAAGGCTTTTGTTTCCACAGGGTGTTTCTGGAATCTTGCAAATGTGATGTTTCTGTGCTGTTAGGCATGAAAGTGCAAATATCACCTTTGTTTATTTGGTGATGAATTTTGATTGGTTTCTTTCCCTCAGCTGGGAAAGATATTAGCTTTTTATGGTACCTTTCATTAGTTTGTGTGATTTTGTTGCCAACAGAAAAATTCATGGTTAGGAGCTTTAAGAATAAATAAAGGAATAATGATGTATGAATCTATAGGCATTTTAAACAGATATTTGTAAATTAAAGAAATTCATTATAGAAAACTGTGTTAGGCTATCATGGTATCTGATGATAGTGTCAATCTTGAAATACTGTTTAACTTTTCTTCCGTATATTTTGGTCTTCCCAGAGGAGCTGAAATAGATGCACACTTACTACAGGGCTGAATCGTACTGTTTGATTTCTTTCACATGTTCCGACTTCTGTGACAATCTGTTGTCTGAGAGATGACCACTACCCTTCATTCTCTGCCCTGTCCGAAGCAAAAAAGAGTTTCATGAATTGCGCTGTTTATAGCTTTGTCAACTTGTCACAGTATTCACAAACACAGAGAAAAAATGCTTTTTGAGGTATTGTGTCAAGATAGTTTATAGCTTTGGCATCTGTTAAGTGTGCCACCTCACCATGGGCCGCACCATGGGCCGCAGGGGAATCCGCTCTGGTGCCTGGAGCACTTCCTCCTCCTTTTTCGCTGGCCTTGCTGTCTGCAGAGTTGTTTCTCTCACATTCTCACCCCTATTTCTGGCTGCAGTGGTGCAGTTTTCCCCCTTCTTGAACACGTTATCCCAGAGGCACTACTATCATTGCTGATGGGCTCAGCATTGGCCAGCAGTGGCTCCATCTTGGAGCTGGCTGGCATTGGCTCTATCAGACATAGGGGAAGCTTCTAGCAGCTTCTCACAGAAGCCCGCCCTGGAGCCCTCCTGCTACCAAAACCTTGCCACAAAAACCCAATACAGAAGGGTTACCAGAATGTCCTCTGTGAGGCATTAATTAGTGGACTTTGTCTTCCCGGAGATTCCCATCCAAATGGGGAACATGCAACAGCTACCTGCTAGATGATGTTGAACATTAGTCTAATGACATGTTCGTTTCCAAGGGATTGTGGTAAGAAAAATACATATGTGTGTGTATTTCTGATTTTATTAATGTAATATTTGCTAGAACATACCTGCAATGAGAAAGAAATGAAGCTGCTGTCCATAACTGAGATTCCCCTGCACAGACCTGCCTTACTCACCTGTTCTCTTCACACCCCCTTCACATCCCCAGCTTTGCTTCCACACAAAGCTTTCCACGAGGGCTGACCTTGCATGGTCAGCAAAATCCAATTCTGAGAGAAAAACGTAGCGGGAAGCTCCACAACATACAGATTCTGGTGTCAATTTATGTTAGCGTATAGGTATATTTAAGTAATATCTTTCAAGGAGTTCTGATATTTTCTTAGCAGGTTGAAGTTGAAGTTTACCGGAGAGATTCTAAGAAGCTTCCTGGCCTGGGTGACCCTGACATTGACTGGGAAGAGAGTGTCTACTTGAACCTCATCCTGCAGAAGGTAACAGTGATGCTTATTTAATTTTCACAGGCTGTTTATCCTGGAGAGGTTTCAGGATAAGCTTTGATCTGTCCCCTTTCCTCCCTAGCTTGGGGGATTTGAGTCCTTCTGGAGCATGTAAAGGAAACACAGCTTTAATTTTCAGAGTCTAAATGAACAGAACCTGAGATATTTGCTGTTTTTCAGTAGAGCCTTAATAGCTTTCCTCAAAAACCTTTAAATATATCCAATGAAGTTGGGCTGAATTTTATGCTTTGTAACTTAAGTTTTGCAAAATGGAAGGCTTTGTCAAGTTTGATAGCTTTTGAGAGTGAATTAGACTGTTAGACAAGCAATGTTTCTGTTAGAGTTCACAGTACCGGTACAGCTTAAGAGGGGGAACTGCTAGGTGGAAATGCAGTAAAGGTCCTATGCATTACACTGGGATTTTGCTGCTCTTTATTAGAACTTTAATAAAACTTTTGTTGCTGTTGTCGAAATATGAAGCTGGCACCTATTATTTCCTTAATTAACTCTTAGGTTGTTTAGTTATTACATATGTTATATTAGTGCTTAGGGAAGCTGAATGCTGCTACAGTCATTTGAGATCCCTTAAAAGTTCTGTTGATGATGATTCCAGAGGAGACTGCTGACACATTGCACACATCCTGGGAAATAAATTGTTTTCATTCTCTCTACTTCCTCCCAAAGGTCTCATTGCAGAACTTCTCTGCACAGAGCAGTTTCCACCATTATTTGCTCAATAAAACCAGAATCCATTTGCTACAGTCAGAATGCAGAGATGCTGCTACATCTGGGCATTGCTGTCCAGAGCTATTGCACTTGCTCCTTGCAAGGGTTTTCAGGTGGCTTGGCAGGCTACATTAATGGTTTCTGACCTCTCTAATGTGTTGCTTGTGTTCATTAGTATTTCTGGTTTTCCCTTTTTGAAGGGAGGTTATCTTTTCTATTTATACTTTAAAGTGTGCTTATGTGTGTGTGTGTGATGCTTATTCCTTCAGCTGACCGGTAAGCCAGTGTTAAACAGTATTGACAGAAGTTTTTTTAGCCACAGGTTGTGCACCTCAGCAAGCATCTTTGCAAAAAAATTCAGTATCACTGAGTTAATAAACAGGCTTGAAAATTGTAGGAGTTTTAGTATAGCGAAGAGAATAAAGAAAATGGAAATATCAAAACTTCTTGGTTTTTAGCCGAACAGCTGGAAAAAAAAAAGAAGAGGGAATGTCTTCTGCTTCACAGACATGAATGCTTTGTTTTTCTAACTAAACCTTTATTTCTCTATCTGGTGCTCTGTTATAGTTGGACTATGTAGTGACATGTGCTGTGTGCACACGTTCCGATGGAGGAGATATTCATATTCACAAGAAGAAATCTCAGGTGAGAGTACTATATTGTTACTGTGGATAAGAGGTTGGCATGCAGTATTACCTAATCCTAAAAACCATATCAAAACCAGAGCTGTGGTTCTCAGACTGGGATCTGACAGCTGCATCTGTGTGAAGCATCTCAAGTCTTTGTTTCGTGACATTTCCTGCCAGGCATCTAAATGTGAGCTAAATGTCTGCTATAGCCATGCTCAAAACATTATAAAGATCTCTGCACGCTTTCAAGATTTATAATCTCTGCCTACAGGATTTTGGGGGGGAAGATGGGGAGTGTGTGTGCTGAGGGAGGAGTATGCCAGACTATTAACCAGTCAGAGGGTAAAGCTGAAATTTTATGAGACCAGAGTTATGGGAATCCTTCAGGGTATATCTGTAATATAGGGCTTTTGAATGGTAGACAATTTACTGATCAATTATCATTGATGTTTACTTATCAATATATCTTTTTATTACTTTGTGGTTCTTGTTTTCTCTCTAAAACTACTCATTCCTTCCGTTTCCATGCCAAAGGCTTACATCATTTGCTTCTGCACAGCATACAGTTAATCCAGGTTTTAATGTAGTGGAGGAGACTGAATTATAAGCACAGAGGGGATAGGAACAAGAAGCGCTGGACTTCTTCAATCAGTTTCCAGCAGATCTTGCAATAACTTCTCTTAGATGGCAGAAATCCTTCTTTTGAAGGCTCCTGCTGCCTTTAAAAGGCTGTTTCTCCCAGACATTTCCATTCCTTTAGCTCATTCAGCTGCCTGCATGGCTTTACCTAAAATAAGCCAATGCTCTTTAATCCTTTAATTTTGTTTTACCATTTTGAAACAAGCATTGCTTTGCCTACAAACAAGACTAGCAACACTGATTGTTGTATGTACAATTTGCATTAGTTAGGTGCATAAATCTCCTGGTGCTGTTGAGACACCACATTACAACACTGATGTAGGCTTTTTATTTCTCATTGCTTTTTCCACTGTTTGGTAGTGGAAACACCCGCAATTAACTTCTGCAAAATTTTTTTGAGAAGAATCTTTAAAGTGAAGATTTGAAAACTAGGAAGATGAGGAACCTGCCCTCACTGCATATGAGCATTGTTCAGAGTAAGGAGGAGGTTTTCTGTTCCTCATTACTAGAGGAATGTGGGACTGCTTCTGAATTTTTCTTCATCTCCCCTTTTCTGGCAGAAACTCAGCACACATTGAAACTTACCAGCAAATATTAGTAACATTTCAGGATCATGAAGCTAATCTATGGAGAGAGAAAAGGCAATTCTATGTACTGTGAAAAGCATATTTGCAGTAGAGCATCTCACTGTAACATGCACCATTTGAGGCTCAGTTTTAAATGAATAAAACCCAACTCTTTTGGACCTATATTACTGCTCTGATACTTCTTGCTATAGAAAGCATTTATTATCCTGTCAGTGTGCAGCCAGGTGTTGAACAGGTAGAAGTCCTAGACAGCAAATCCTATTCAGGCATAGGACTTGCTGTGGTACTCCAGACCTATAAACAAACTTATTTTGTTCATACCAGTAGAGTACCTAAGGTACGAAACCAGAAACTTGTTGCTATCTAATGTTGTTTCTTGTCATGAAGCAACCTTTCTTTTTAATAACCTATATTTGAATGTGCATGTAGGCTTCATAAGTACAAATAAGGAAAAACAATTTCTCATGGGTTTGCCTTGAGTGGTTTGTAGCAAGAGGATCACAGGCCTGACAGTCTGGGCGCATTCACAGTGGACTGAGATTTGCCAGGTTCTTTAATTCAGAATTTTGTTTGCAGACAGAGGTGGAAGCAAAGAAAGCCACCTGGTATGAATTCGTCTTCCTCTTTACCTTTACGTTGGAATGATAAAATCTAAAGCCTTTAGCTATTTAAACACAGGTTGTTTTGAGAAGTGAGGTGACCAAAGGAGTTCAGGAACTGCTTCAAAGGGAGGAAGGTGCAGAAGATGAGGATAAGAAATCAAATGCTTGTCTTCCTGAGGGCCATGCTTCTCATTACTGAGTGATGCTGATCTCATTGTGGTACTAAGCAAACAGTAACAATGAAATTAACTGTACAAGCCAATAGTGCTAGGTCAGCTACTCCACAGTAACTTTCTTGCTGTGTGTGCTTTTATTTTTGCAGCACATTGCAGTAACTTAAAGACAGCTCAAGGTGGTTTTCTCTGTTAATGAAAAGGTGGATACCTTAGCTGTACCGTGGGATGGTGAGAGGTCAGGTACCCACAGGGACGTTTACTGTGGAGCAACTGGTATTTGATAACTTGCATGTGAAAATTCAAGTATTTCACAAGTTTTGTCACTATTGCAAAACAGGCTGTAGTCAAAAACCAGCTCAGCTTTGCCTGCAGGATGTCCGGCATCTCTAGTGTAAGTGAAAACATTGGCTGACTGAGCAGTGTGGGACTGTGGTGTTTTGGTGTTACTTGCCTTCTGTCCAGGGCGTTCATTCCTGAGTACATTTAATTGAGATGTACTTTCCCCCCCCCATATCTTAGCAAGTGTTTGCGTCTCCTAGCAAGCACCCAATGGACAGTAAAGGAGAGGAGTCAAAAATCAGCTACCCCAACATATTCTTCATGATTGACAGCTTTGAAGAGGTGAGTTCCTCGTTGCAGCAGTGCAGTTTTGTCCTATCCAGTCTTCTTTCCTAATCAGCTATTTTCTTGTACCTTTTGAACAAATGTTTTTGGCTAATTGAGCTTTTCTTCTAGTAGTTTTTATTTTATTTGACATTCCTGTTTCTTTAATGTCTGACATCTGAGCTTAAAGCTGGATTTTGGCATCTGTCTTTATGATGAACTGAAGCAAGACAGGCTAATTTGAGAGCTGCTTATCTCAACACATGTTTTGCAGTGTGCACTGCCTGAAGTCTGGTTTTTTTGAAAGGCTGGGGTGGAGCATACAGCTCCCTTGCTTTCTGCCATTTATGTTGAAACTGCTTTGGGCCTAAGGGGAATCCTGTGAATCTGAATATATTTGAACTTTAACAGCTGCAATTTGCCTTAAAGTGTTTCATCTTGCATCTTTGGCAGGTTTTCAGTGACATGACTGTGGGAGAAGGAGAAATGGTCTGTGTGGAGCTGGTGGCCAGTGACAAAAGCAACACCTTCCAAGGGGTGATTTTTCAGGGGTCTATCCGCTATGAAGCACTCAAGAAGGTCTATGACAACAGGGTAAGATGCTTCTGAAAGACAACGTCCTTGGCAACAGTGATACTCTGAACAGTTTTTGTTTGCTGCTATGTTAGCTTTTTGTCCTGTTTATCATCTGCGTTGTAGTCTGTCTTTTTTTGGCTTTGAAAGTTAACTGAAAAGTAAGGCTTTTGGCTCAGACAGCTGAGAGTATTCAGATCAGGATATATTACTCTAGTGTTTGCCAAAAGGAATGACGTAGTGAAGTTAATAAGCAGTCAAGAATGTGACACAGGAATGGGTCTGAATAATGTTGTTCTGGATGCCCCTTCATTTTTGTGAAAGGTCACAGGTATTTCTAGTTACTTCAGAGGTGTGTTTTGCATGGAGAACTTACAGCAAGGTAGTTATCAGAATTTATGTAAAATGTGTTTTTCTTTAGTGTGTTTCGTACTTAACAGCTATTTTCAGAAGACCACTGTAGTTTCACTGCCACACAAAGAAGCTTTCTTTCCTACAGAAACATGAAATGCCAGCACTTCTAGCTTCAAATTCAGTACTTGTGGCTGAGGTCAAGAGAGTGCAACAGCCAGTAAAACTCAGTTTGTTATGAAGACAGTCCTGAGAGGTTTAAAACAAACAAAAAAATCCCCACTATATCTACTGTGATTGTAAACTTCATTTCCCTTTGTTCCTACTCTTGTCAGGACAATTCCTGAATAATTTCCTTTATCTCTGTTTTAAATGTGAGTAATCACTTCTAGAAGTTTTTTGAGGGAACATGAAACGGGAATTGTTTCTCTGTCCCACCATTGTCTTATGGCCTCACAAAATCTGTAGGTGGGTTATTAAAATACATGAGAATGCAGAATCACTAAAGACAATGTAAGAAGAAAGCCCTGTAGTGAAAAGACAAGATTTGATGTGGCAAAATCACGAATTAACCTAGGAATGTCCTGTTTGACGACACAGCTACTTCACATTGTTATCACTTCAAATACTCAATTAAGGCCAAAGGTAAAAATTGAAATTTGACCATTCTTTTGACAGAACAGAAGCAATCCCTCTATGCTTTTGAGACCTGCTTGATTTTCTTTGTATCAGGGGAGGTTTAGATTGGGTTTTAGGAAGAATTTCTTTACTGAAAGGGGTGCCAAGCACTGAAACAGGCTGCCCAGGGAAGTGATGGAATTGCCATCCCTGTAGGTATTTAAAAGATTTGTAGATGTGGCCCTTAGGGACATGTTTTGGTGGTGGACTTGATAGTAATGGGTTAACAGTTGGACTACATGATCTTAGACGTCTTCTCCAACCTAAATGATTCTGCAGTTCTTGGTGCAATATGGGTTGTGTTACATGATGAGTATCTTGGCCCTTTTAGGCTACAAACTGCTGAAAGTTGTGATAAACCACTTAAACTTATGGATAAGTCCTACTTGTTTCACTTGGCAAAACCCTGACTGTTTTCATATCGGTCTGTTCCTTTTTTCAGTTCTCAGTTGAGTTTTCAGTTCAGTTGTGTTAACTGGAAATTGAACCCTTCTGTCTGTCGAGAGGGTTCAAAAGCTGTCAGGGTTTTGAGGCGAGCAGTACAATGCAGGTTAGTTGTACATGGAGGGTGGTTTTTCAAGCTTTGGCCTTGACAGTGTGGAAGCACAAATGTCTGAATTGACTTGCTACCATGTAGTGCCAGAATTGTGCAGTGCACTTTGCTAGTTTGAAGCATTGTGTGTGTGTCTATTGCATTTTGGACTCAGATGAGCGTCCCTGCACAGGCTGTGTTGAATTGTGCATGTGGCTTCTTGTGATCCAGTGTGGCACATTGTGTGGGTCTGGATAAAAACCTTTTTATCTCAGGGTGCCACTGGGTACTCTGTCTTTTGGATAGCTGAAGCAGTTGGTTTTTTTCTGAGCCGCTGTTTTTGTATCTGTGAGACTGCTTCTCCTTTGAACATCACTTCAGATTGTGCTTAACATGCTTTTCAAGAATCCAGATAATAATCATTGTCCACCATGTTTTTGACTTTCACTGCGGGGGATATGGAACAACGCAAACGCCGATTAATGTAATCGAACGCTGAACAATTTATTCTGCGCAAGCACACCTTTTATAGGAAAAAGTTACAGAATACCAGAACATTCCACAATAGATGATTGGCTCTGACTCCATGTCAGGTCCTAGCAACGGCTTGTGATTGGAGGCTTAAATTCATGTCAGCAAGTGGGTGTCCCCTTCTGGCAACTTCCAGCACCCTCTGGCAACTTCCAGAAGCTGCTGGCAGCTGCCAGCAGCTTCTAGTGGCTTCCGGTGAGGTGCCCTATAGCAACCCCCCCTGCAGCCTCTGATGACTTCCGCTTACAAGAGAATTGGAGTTCAGCCAAGGGCTGGATGCCTCTCATGCCTTCTGCTCACTAGACAGTTGGAGCCAGGCCAAAGGCTGGATTGCTCACAAAACCACTCTCAGTGAGAAACGCTTCTACATTTCACTACGTTTTTGACTTATTCTTAGATAACTTTGATAACATTCTTTTTCTTGAAACATGGAGGTGATGTTACATGTTCTTCCTCTCCTGTCTTGATGCATTGTAGGTGAGTGTTGCAGCTAAGATGGCTCAAAGAATGTCTTTTGGCTTTTATAAATACAACAACATGGAGTTTGTCCGAATGAAAGGGCCACAAGGGAAAGGACATGCGGAGATGGCAGTGAGTAGAGTTTCTACTGGTGACACTTCACCGTATGGGACAGAAGAAGATTCAAATCCAGAATCCCCAGTGCACGAGAGAGTAAGTAGTGGATGGAAATACTGACTTAAGACTAAACATGAACATATTTTGTTCCAAAGACAGTAGACGGACTGAAGCTGGGATTAACTTACATCAGGGTTCTGAACTTGGGTTTCCCTGTGTGTATTTTGAACACGCTCAGTATATGCAGATGAATTTTTAGCTCGTTTTCCCTTGAGCACATGCTAAATACAGAGATGACTGGATGATTCATACTTCTGGAGGAGTGTTTTGTTGAAATAACAGTGATGTTGATGCCAGAGAAAATGATGATTCTGCCTGTTTTCTATGAAAATTAATAGATTCCATTTCTGTACAAGATGGGATTTACCTAGAAATGTAGAATTTATATATTATGTAGGTTGCTTTCTAACCTTCACAGGAAATGGTACTGTTAGATTTTGTCACTGATGAATGCTGCCAGTGTGAAGCCTATATAAAATTAAAGCAAAGAGTACAGATTTAGAGGCAGTACCATATTTTTGCATTTGCTTAATTTTAATGCAACTGTAGTCAAATGGCAGTAGAATCAGTCCATAAATGCTGATTTCACTCTTATTCAGTCCTGAGTGTTGTTTTCCATTGAGGCATTTTACTTTGTTGATGGGGATTAGGCAGCATCTTCAAAATACCTACACAGATATGTCCTGACCTGGGATGGGTAATTCCTGATGGATTCTAGTATAGTTTCCTATGTACAATTGCTAAGTTGAGTAATTTAAAGGTCTGCAGGACTGCTTCTGAATGTCTCCATACAAGCTGTATGATTTTTGTTTCTGGCTTCCTAGGAGGCAAAATGAGCTGCCAGCACAGAGCTCATTGACTGGATGTGCTTGCTCTCTACTGTAGAGATGCAGCCAGGAGAAATCAGGCCTGGAGGGACTTCCTGAATTTTGGGCTCCAAGAATTCCAGTGTCAACTGGAAAATGTCAAAATAGATTTGATAATGTATGATTGCTGCTTTTGGCTAATGGTTTTAATGGTGATTTATATGTTTCTGGTTTTCTCTCCGGGTGTGATATGAAATGGCTACAGAATTAAAAAACTGCACTAAAGAGAGGATTAGTTGGGTGGTAGAATGCTTCTACTTTTTTTTTTTTTTTAACGGTAATGATAGAGGGACAACAGTGTTTTTCTGCAGTGCAACAGCAGCCTGTTTGCCTGTCATCCTCACTCACAGGTCATCTCCCTCTTTATCTGTATGGATGGAGATGAGCAGTATCAGATGTCACCTCAGGGATAGCTATGGGATTGTGAAATTAACTGTGAAGAAAAAAAGATGAGATAGAAATTACCTCAATTGGCAAAGTAGATATCTCTATTTATTTTTTTTCAGTTGAGATGAAACTGAAATATTACTAGCAAAACCTGTATATAAACAGTACATTTCAGTTCTTTCTGAAATAAGTATGGTTAACTATAATTGTGGTTTACTCAAGAGCAACTACTGCTCTGAAGGAAGGGTGTCTTTATAGTTTCATCCCTAACCTGTGTTTTACCATAGACAATTATATACTTGTGTTAGTCATCACTTGGACTGACCAAATCATCAGGGGCATCTCAACTTGTTTTTTCCCATCCTCTATTGAAATATGATATACATGTAATTGTACATTGACTTCACTTTTGCGTCAGGATCTTCGGCTAAGTAAATTGCCTTGTGACCCTGCTTCACAGAGACACTGTGACCTTTCACAGTGATCCCATGTGACATCCTTCTAAGCATGGAAACTACTACCTTGTGTTTGCCAAAGAAATGAAGATGTGCCATTTTAGTGTATGCAATACATTACGTTTCCTGAGTTTCAACATGCAAAAATAAAATTGACATTTTTGGTGCCTAAATTATTAATTTTCTTCTTTCATGACTATAAATCCTTCTTAAAAGTCATCAGTTCAGGAGAGACTTTGTAACAGTGGAGGTTGATGATACATCAAAATATTTTCATCTTGATGAGCATCTCGAAGCTGAGATGACTCTTCAGTTGACATTTTCTGGCCACGCTGATAAACCTTACAGATAGATACCAGTCATGATTCTTATTTTTACACGTCATTGCCTCCTGACACATATTTGAGACTGATTATTTCTTACTTAGAAGCATTAGAACTTTTCAAACAGAACTTCCTCTAGCATTTGTTTTATTTCCCTTTCAGGTCACTTCTTTCAGCACGCCGCCAACCCCAGAACGCAACAATCGCCCATCCTTTTTCTCCCCATCCCTCAAGAGAAAAGTGCCCCGAAATCGAATTGCTGAGATGAAAAAATCCCACTCGGCAAATGACAGTGAGGAGTTCTTCAGAGATGATGATGGTGGAGGTGAGAGAAGTAGTATCAGCCGAACAGACTTGTCTGGAGAGAGCACAGATCCCAGTGATGAATTTCGTGAAAGGTGAAAAATAAGCAGCATCCTTAGTCTGGTGTGTGCTGCCTCCAGTGCAGACAGACCTGTTGTGGACAGGAACAGCCCATGGGGACCCACTTTGCTTACTTTTGCTGTGTGCAAGTGTGAAACAGCAAGAGAATTATCCTAGCTACCAGAGTCAGGTTCTTCTGACCCAGTGACCACAATGTTCTTGGCATAGTGGTAGTGTGGGGGGAGAGGGAATAGCCTCCTTCTTCCCACACTGTTATGCATCTTGCTAGAGTAGCTGCTGTTACATATTCTTCCTTTGCTAGGACCTCTATGTTTGGATCAAGACCTACTTTTAAGCAAATGAATCCCAGAGCTTAGATTGCTCTTGTCCAGAATTGTTACATTCACTTCAGCATCTGCTTTTAGCACTGTGGGACAGGGCTTACTTATTTTTTTATGGGAAAGGAAGGAAAGTTCAGAAACACTCAAAAAATGCAGCATATGCATTCCTGGCTATAGGGGAGGCCTGCAGCTATAAAAAATGTCTCTAGCTTACAGTGGACTTGGTATCCTTTTGTTTAAAAGTTATTTGTGGACTTCTAATTCTGAGAAGAATGGCACTGCTGAAGTGTACCAGGGTTGGCTGAGGGCATATTAATGCTGACTCTCCCCTATCTGGTAGACATCAATTTTCTTCTTAAGAAACAATTTTTCTTCTGTTAACACTTGTGAATTTCTATATGAGTAACTTCTTAATTTTAGGGATATTCTGTTATTTTGCATATGGCTTAGGATTCTGCTTGTGCAATGTGGTTACAAAGATTTCACTCCCTTTCCTGGCTGTTTACAAATGCTGCCAGCTGCTGATACCATTCATTAGCTTCAGTTGTAATTAGTGAATTCTGTGTCAGGCAAGACCTGACTGATAAAAAAAATAGTAGTAATAGTGTTCTGCATGTGACTTACCTCTAGGCAATGAATGGCAGGCTTTCCTTTTTTCTTCCTTTTTTTTCCTTGACTTTCAGGAGTGTTCCAGTGAAACACGAAGTACAACAGTCACCTTGAACTTGCTGTCTTTTGCCTTTACAGATCTGCACAATGCAACGAATCTGAGGTCGCGGTCCTTATCCGGAACAGGACGCTCTCTGGTGGGCTCGTGGCTGAAGCTGAACAGAACAGATGAAAACTTTCTACTCTATGCACACTTAACTTACATAACTTTGCCATTGCATCGGATTTTAACAGGTAAATTTTAGCATGTATTGCGCATAAGCAGAGAGTCCTGTAGTTCCTAGACAGTCTTCTGTATTGGGGATTCCTCTATTAAGACAGAGAAACAAGTATTTCTCTGCAAGGAAACATCACAAACCTCATTTGCTGACTAGCAGCAAATCAGTCAACCTGTACTCTGGCTGTGGGCTGGTTTTGCTCCGTGATGGTTCAGGCAAGTTTGTAATTTGTACTAACAAACACCCAGAAGAACACTAGTTGCTTTAATACTGGAATGTTCATCCATCTCATGAGTGTATGCAACTCGTTGTAAGCCCATCCACTGACATCAGTAGTTGTAGCAAGACTTGTGAGCAGGAGGGTTACAGAAAGGCAGCTCTGGAATTTGGAGTGACCTCGTTTGGCAGTTTTGACTCTTAGATTTGGTTTCCATCTAAGCTGCTTGGACTGATCAGAGTTAGGCAAGACGTCTGTAAATCTGTCAGGTGTCCAGTGTCTTTAACTAGACATAATGATGTTCGTGTGTCATACCATGAATCATCAGAGTCCCCTATGTCGTTGGTCTAGCTATGTCAATTACACTGATGAAAGCTAACTCTGCATTTGTTCAGCTGAGCTAGGACAGCACAGTAAGTTGGGTTTTGCAATCTCCAGACAGTTAATGAAGTTTTGATTTTCACCCAAATAACTGTTGACTGCCTACAAATAAAGGTGGACTACAGAAAATAATTGATCTGCTTGAACTCTATCAATCAGCAAGCCTGCTAGCCTTTAAAGGATCCAGCTTGCAGAACGAGGATGCCTGTGGAACTCTTGAGATACTTCTGAAAACTGAGAAAGTAGCAGTGGTTAGGGGCTCTCTCCTCTGTCTAAACGTAGTAGCAATTTCTTTGACACAGACATTGCTAGTGTTTGCTACTGGAAACACACATTAATCTTCTCAGGCAGAAAGAAAGTTTGATCTCAGGCAAAACCATTGCTGAACTCCAAAATCTAGACCAGAATAAAGTTGGAATCCCCTGGAATAAAGCTGTGGTTCCAGCTCAATGTAGAGTTCTATCTCTAACCTTGGAAGATCCTTAGAATTGTTACTTCCTCGAAGAACTTAATCTTCTTTCTTCTCTTCCTATCTGGCAGATGAGGTGACTGATGAATAGTTTTTTCTGGGCTGTGGGCTTTTGATCAGTGCCTGCTTTTTCTTGTGTGGGTCTAAAAAGAGGACACACCTTGTCTATTACATAGTGGTTGTAGTAGTCTTGTCCTCATTTGCAGGCTCAGCTTTCAGAGCCTATTGCAAAAGTAGACTGGCTTTTACTCTACAGAGAAGGAAATCGTAGCTGGTAAGGTAAAGGTGGAAATTATAATTAGCAAGGAGATGTTTCTACATTTGCCCTTTCACAGTAAGTAGAGATTGATTTCCATTTAGAAGAAATTACAGATTCCAGTAAAAATTGTTCCTCTGTAATTAAGGGTGGATTTTGAACAATGGTTCAGCAAAACACGCAATTATGCCTTATGATAATTGTGTTGATGATCTTTCTGCTAGTTAGCTGGAGTTATCAAGCTCACTCATTCTCTCACCACAGGCATTCTGGAGTTCACAGAAGATGTATTGTTCCTGCTGGCATTTAATACGTGCTTAAGTGGGTGGCATAAATTCCTCCATGCTCAAATATTTGCTTTGAGCTTGAACATCCTTTCTGAGACTTAATTTGTTTAACATACGGTTGCAGGAGTTGGTGTATATATTGAGATGCACAGAAATAGGACACAATGTCTGGGCTGTAAGGCAGAATTCTAATCTGCAGTTTTTCACTACCTACATTAGCTTTAGCTTGGCACATTGGGTAGAGCCCATTTCCAGTGCCTTTTTGGAATTAATGCACTTGTGCTAGTGGCAGCTTTCCAGCAAGTGGGAGCATTACAAGTGGGGCAAGGTAAAGTGGGAAAGATGCTCATCTCCCTTGGGTAATTTAGGAAGCCTGCGCTAAGAAACTGAAGTCCCAGCAGCAGTGATCAAAGCACGTTTTAAAATGTCTGGAGTTTATACATATTGATAAGATTTCCTCAGCTCTGAGCCTTTTCTCCATGCTAGATTATCTCACTTCTCTCAGCCTCTCCTTATGCGTCAGATGATCCAATCCCTTAATGCTCTTTGTGGTCCTTTACCGCTTTTACTCCACTATGTTTCTTTCTTAACAAGTGTGGCTTGAGCCCTCTGGAGTTGTGGATCAATTTTTGTGCAGCTGTGTATGAACAGCCTCTTAATTAAGTCACAATTAAGCATGTGCTCCCTTTTCCCATGCTCTTTGTTCTCTATGTAGCCTTGAAAAGGACATAGCAACCCAGTTTCCAGATATTCCTACATGCTGCTGTGCCAGCACACTGGATTTACTGTCCACATTTGGAAAGATGCCCATGATTATGACAGATATTTTACAGGTTCACAGTCTGTCACATTTGGAGAACATGGAGCTGAGAAGCCAACAAAAGGAGGGGGCTTTATGGCAGTTTTTTGAGTGCAGAAATACAGGCTTCAAGCTATAGAATGCATTAAACAGTTGAATTATTTGCATCCACATCTTCAGAACCAAAAGCCTCTCTAAGGGTCTTGGGGATGGTGCGTTTCTCCAAGAAAGGAAAAACCCTTGGCATCCCCTCTAATGGCACTTCCACTTGTTTCTCTGGAAGATTATACCATGGTGTTTGATGCATGTTGCTTCATCCTACTATAAATGATAATGAATAGATCAGGTGTCATCTCTGCATGATGAGATATATTTGTGTCTTACTATCTTTGAACTAGGATGCAGCTGGGGAGGAATTAAGTTGGACTTTAATAGGCAAAGTCACATACTCATTGTGCTTTGAATTCCTTTAGCAACATAAGGGGGACTGTGCTGCAGTCCACAATTGCAGCTCTGGTTCTTCATGCTTTCTGGTGCTGTGGCAGCTTTCAGGAGGTTTCTAAGTTCGCTGTCTCTCTTTGTTTCTCTCCCTTGCCCAGATATCCTGGAGGTGCGGCAGAAACCAATTCTGATGACATAGCAGAGAGCGGGCACTGCCTTGGAGCCTTGTTGCCAAGTGCCTAACCACAGCGGTTTTCTGTGCTAACACTACCATCTAGTGTCAGAAACATAAACCTCCGCAGGAAAAAGGGAAGTCCAAGAATACCAGCTGATCAAAAGTGCCTCTTTCTTCCTTCCTCTGCTGTCGTACACTGAATGCCCACTTGCAGTACATCGCCTGAGTGTTTCTGACTGGAAGAGGACTTTGAGCAAGATAAAACGAGAAGGGGCTGTGTTTAAAACGAGTCAATGCTTTATGGACAGTTTGTTACTGTGTTTACTTTATAACTAAGAAACCAACAACGTGTACAGAATGTGTTAAACTTTATATTCTTTGAAAGAAACAACCTGAGAATTTCATAATGATGTGCTGATGAACGTTGTTCCATAGACTCTCGCCCATACACCCTCCTTGTTGGTTTGGCTTAATGTTTGTCTGAACCTGTGTGTGTGCATGTGGGGATTGAAGGGGTGAGAGAATAATTCCCTGCTGGGAGAGGAAAAGGAAAAAAACGGTACAAAGATACATCACCATTTTGATATGTGCAGCAGGTCAGAGCTTAAGAGGCTGAAAATGTTCCCATTTATTCACATGTCAGTGTTAGGACAGGTGAACTCTGCTGACAGATTTCTGTATCTACCAAAGAACAGCAACATTTTCATCCTCAAGAGCTGGCTAAGAAAATGAGCCAGTGAAAAGAAGGCTAAAATGTGCTGCTATAGTAAAGCTGAGGTTCATATGCAGTACTAATGCTGCTTATCTCTCTGTTAGCTGCGTCTATACAAGTTTGAGTCTCAAGTGGAAAAATAGGAGGCCATAATGGGACTCCAAAATCTAAAAATCTTACCAATAACCAACATCCTCCTGCATGCACTGGACTTCAGAGTACACAGGGTCATCCTTGTGGTAGTATTTGTAGCCAAGGGGAGCATGAGAGCTGATTAATGGTTGGGCAGCTTGCCTGGATTCTCTGTCTCCTGGTTGGTGTTTCACTGTACCGTTTCATGCCAAAGCATGGCGAGTTTTTTTTGAAAGACAAGATTGAAATGTAATTCTGCTCTGAGAAGTGACTAAAAATTGCATAGTGGGAAGTCTGAAAGTTGTGTCAGGAGCTGTCTCAGGAAAAAAGCCTTATGTTTACAGGTAAAATGTATCTTTCTCTACATAGCTGAACTCTGCTGTCCTTGACGTTTGAAAAGCTAAATGATTCAATACTGAGACTACTGCAGTCTGGTTCACTGTTTTGATATGGGAGCCAGTCGATACTTAGTTTACTTATGACTGCATAACTGGCACAGCAGTGGGTGGGGTAGTGTGCTGCTTAGGGCATGGGAGACTCCATACCTGCACAAAGGGAGAGCAAAGATGCCTTTTTTGTCACTTTTCAGACTCTGAGCACCTCAATCTAATGCTGTTGCCACAGTTACAAAGTGGCATGTGCTTGGAGCCTGTACCTTTGTCTCCCTCCCAAAGTGGTTTGTTGTTATTCTGCTCATAGCATATGTTGACTTAACCTCTGAAATAGGACTTTCTGCCTTTTTTCCTCAGATTCCATGGGAATAGCTCCACTTCAGCATAAAGGTAGAGATTAACTTTATCATTCAGCCCAACATGGTGAATCCAGCATGGTAAGGAGGCCTTTTTCTCTTTGAGGCTAGGCCCAGCAGCAGGCACCATAGCACAGAGTGATGGCATTTCTAACCTTGGCAGCATGAGTGCATGGCAGGGACAGCTGACCAGTTTTCAGTTTGCTTCAAATGTGTCGCAGCAGCATTAGAGAAACATTCACTTTATCATTACCAGCACAGACACTTTTCATATTGCAGCCTTTTAACTTTGCTCTGTGGGACCGTGTGGTACTCTCTGTGTGTGTATGTGTGAGGGTGTGCACATGGTCTAACCTGAGGCACGTAACTTGAGTGCCTAGGCTTTCTTCCTGAGCCAGGTTAGAGAGGTGGAGTCCTAAGTCAGCAGCTGAAGTGCCCTCTCAAGGAACTCACTAGACAGTTTAGGTGCTTACCTGAGGTCCTGAGGCAGTGTGCCTAATGTCAGTCAGTAGAAATATTCTCCCTGTGCCCATGCTGAGAGTTAAACCACTCTTCAGCTAGCAGACCAGGCCTACTCTGAAGCCTCTCCAGATGCTCCTTATTCTGTACTTTCATACTGATGGGCCAGGCCAGTCGGTGCTCTGTTTTCCTTTAAATATTTGGTATGGAGGGAAGGGAGAGAGGGTTAATATTTGTACTACTAGTGACAATTGATATGTTTCAGTCAGAGGAATAACACATGTGAAAAGGAAATGAATCGAGATTGGAAACCAAGTGCTAGGTGCCTGAATACTTCTCAGTTGACAGTAATTTGAAATGCTTGTTATCATGTATTACATTCAGGTAGGTTAATTTCATGTGATCTGGAAGACTGAGCAAATCTTGCTGCATAAGAGTTCAGAGCAAATTAATGATTATAAACTAGTACATTAGTACAAGGGCAGCATTACAGAAAGTATAGTTCAGATCCCACACCTGTTATGCAGGAGGTATCATCTGCTTGTTACATGTATGTGGGTGGATTTTGATGTCTAGTTTTTGAAGGACTGCAATGTAAATGTCCTAAAAAGAGCCAATTTATTACTTGTATCTTGCTAGTGGATATGCTGTAGGTACATAGCAGGTACAAAGTCTCACCTTTTCTAATAGAAAAGGGTACAGGTATGCCCAGATGTACATCCATAGAAAACAGAGGTCAAAAAGTCTACTGAATGTCAATAGTGCTTTTCAGAAACAATTAGATGAGCCAGATTCTCAGTTATTTCTTCTCTAAACTTAGACTTCTTATGTATTGTCTCTGGCTCCCACTTTCTGTTATCAAGTGGGGGAAAACAGGTTACATGTTTTGTTCTGCTTTTAAACAAACCCTGGAAACTGTAATTTATTGTCCTTGTACGGACAGATTAACAGGGAAGATGATTAAAGTTTTGCTTGGGTCAAGATGGCACAGCTGGGCCCTTAGTGTGCTATTGCACTAAACGAGAAAAAGAAAAGGAAATGTTAATAGGAGCCTCTCACCCTTTCAGTTTGGAGGAGTTCTTAATTCTGTAGCTCCTAACCAGTAAACCATTTGAGCCTCTGTTGGCCATTTAAACAATTGCTGGGGAATAAACTAGTGCGTTCAGAGTGCCATAAAGGCTTTGTGGCTGTCGATGTAACTGTTGGAGCGCAGTTGTTTTCATTAGTTATGCGGATGATTGAGAATGCAGCATGATTAAGAGATTTGGGAGGCTCTGCAGAGCAGCTTTATTTATTTACAGAATCCCACCATACCTCATGAAGTAGTTAACTTCTTCCTTCCTTCTGCCCATTAACTCCCTCTGGAGACAGGTTTACTACTTGAACTCTCTGTAGATGATGTATATTGATAGATGCCAAATGCAAGGATGTAAATCTTCTCACCCTTAACAGGTTTTTCACTGCTATCAATTTAACAAGTAAAAGCTGTTGTTTTCTAAAGAAAGCTCTTAAATTAATTAATTTGCATTAGCAGATTATTGCTCTGCCTTAGAGACAGTGACATATGTGAGACTCTGTTCTCTTATAGCCAGCCAGTGCAGGGTGGGTTCCAAATCGCCTTTCAAAAGAAGCCATTTTTAGAAATGCCACAAATCTTTGAGCTCTCTTGGCTAATCTGGTTTGTGTAGGTTCACGTTCCTTCTTTTTTTATTTTCCTGGTCTTCATTGTTTACAAGACTTAAGTTTGTTGGGTTCTGGATCACTGTTACTCAGTTTTACATTTCTGGGCACGCTTTGCTTTCCAGAAAACAGGAGTGTTTGCACAGGTGAGTTATTGCAGTAAACCAGTTTTCCCAAAGTATATTCTTAAACCAAGTCTTAATTAAAACACTGAAGGCTCTGGCTCTGCAGATCTCTTCTAGCAGACCCTGATATAGAGAATCCCACCTTGTCACTGAAGTTCTGTATGGATGTGGAGTCTTCTGTCTAAGACTGTTGACCTGCTTCTTGCCAGTCACTGATTTTTCCCTTCCCAGACGATTGCTTGTCCTGTATTTTGTAGTCTGAAGCTTCCCCTTATTACAGACAGATATAAGATAAAATCTTCAGAAGTGCCTAAGCCCTGTTGTTATCCAGTGGGGTTTAAGAACAAATTTTTATTTAGGGAATTAATGAAGTAGTCTTAAATTCTATCCATGTTGTGTGTAGCAGCGTCAAGGAATGACAAAGTTTATAGTTCTTGGAAGAACCGTTCATCTCCTGTGGCCTCACCCTTTGTGTTTGAAAGACTCATGGTCCCCAAAGGTCACGGCTGAAAGTTCTGGAAAATGGATACCTTGTGGTCACAGCAGTCAGATATCTGCGAATGCCTTATCTTGTTTTGTGAGGTACGACTAAAAGTGTGTGACACTGGTGTGTAGAAATTCTGTGTCAAAAATAGGTGTGGTAGAATCCAGTTAAAGGCATTGTGAAGTGAAAGCTTTTACACCGAATCTTAAATGAAAAAGTATTTTACACCAGAATGTAGCTGTTTTGATGCTTGGTCGAGATAATACAAGGCTGCAAGCAGGTTACAATGTTGAACGTTCTCTGTGTAAATATATAAATATTCTCAGCCTATTTTTGTCAGACTAACACGTTGCATGGTTTGGGTTTTTTTGCCTCATTGATCCACCAGTGTTGATTAGAAGATGATGGGCTGAAAATCATGCTGGCACTATACTGAGCCCTTTGAACAAAGAGCAAGGAGAACCTTTCTGCACCAAAAATGGAGTTGACTTTGCATACGGCAGCAGTGAAGAAAGTGTTGGACCCTGCAGCCAATAAACAGACCTCTTAAATGACCATGAATTCTGTTAGGAGTGTTTTTTCTCTACTGTGCCTAGTGATGTTTGAGTTTGAATGTATTCCTTACTGGTAGTGAGCATAAGGGGTGGAATAACGTGTTGTGGCACAACGTGTTGTGGCACTCATGGTGAGATTGCCAAATAGGCACCCAGGAGGCAGAGCCCCTTTATCCTCTGTTACGGGTGAGCCAAAAAATACTGGGCAATTCTGGTAGAAGTGTGGCTCTCTATTAATAGCAACTGCATGCTTAAAAAATGGAACACAGACTCTTGGATTTCTCCATTGTTGTAACTGGGGGTGTGGTGATGGGGAGATGTTGACTCATTTTTGCTAGCCATTAATTTTATCTTCATGTGAGAAGTAGCTCCCATTTGCAGGCATAAAGTGGGTAGGTCCAGAACTACGAACAGAATTAAGGTGTAGGGCTAAACAGCAGGATGTGGCTAATGGCAGGAAGTACAATTGGGTGACAGGTGCTCCCATGGTCTCAGCAGTTCATGGTGCATTTGTGCAAGATCTGCACTTGTCATGACAAGTCTGTTTTGATTTTATTCTTACTGTTTGGTTGATTTGGGATTGTTTTGGTGGAGTTTTTTGTCAAACTATCACAAACCAATGAAGAGAAGAATCACACTGTGGCCTGGCTTTAGGATAGTGCTTTTAGGCTAGATCTAAAATAACTTCTGCATCATTAACCAGGCAAATGCCAATTAATATTGCTCTTGAATCTTTCAGTATCCAAGCAGAGGAATTCTTAGTGGCTGTTCTCAAGAGTCATTCTCTTAGCCTGTAAGAACTAGCTTTCCTCTGTCTAGTCAGAGGTAGCCCTGCCTCCTCCAAGATGACTTTGCTCAGTGACCTGGCAAGAAGCGTTTCTGCTGAACTGGCTCTTTGCAGTGCGAGAGGTCTTAAAGCAGCCCTGGGGAACGGGCAGAGTAGGATATTGCTGCTTTTAGCAGTGCTAAGGCCATGTGCAGGGTTTTCTAGGCAAGGAGCTCGCCTGCAAGCAACTGATTGTAAAATTCTTTTTATTAATGCAGTGTCACACACTCAGAGTGAAAGTGATCCACACGAGACACTTATCTCTCATTCTTTTATTCACATTTTCCATGGATTGTTGTACACTTCCTCAATGTATTAGAACTAGTGAAAACATTGTTACATGACAACTTCAGTCAAACTTCAGTATCCTCTGAAAACTTCAGAGCAGTTTGAAATCTATTAACAGATCATCGCATTCAGCATTTTCATTGGATTTACACGAGCTCATGCCACTTTAAGTAGTTCAACGTCAGGTAATCTCTGCACACAGCTACAAACCTTCAGCAAATACAAATAAGTTAAGGCATCAGAAAGAAAGTCTTTAAGGACATTTTAAATGTTACAGTGCTGCACAGGGAGCTAAGTTCTTAATAGTAAAGCATACCTCCTAATGGGTTTACGTTCTGAAAGATGTTCATTTGAGATGTAAATTTAAATTAAACTTTCACATCCATCATCCAAAAGGGATTACAGGAACAAAGTTGTTGTGCTCCCACATAGATAATTTTAAGTACGTTACAAAAGAATCCCTGCATATAGCAATTTAGTATCCTAAAATAAAATGTAAACCAACTGTAATAATCTCCCTTACAGATGATTCTGAGAATTACAGGAAGCAGAAATCATGATTTTTCTGGTTTGGTGAGGTGAGAGGAAAAGGAGAGATTTCTGAGCAGCTGAAACTTCAAAATTATATCAGGAGGAAGAACACATGATCCATGAGACACTCCTCCACCTATGTACAGCTCAAACTGTGAAGGCATTGATTCAGATGAGGGAGGAAACTGGCATCTTTAACATCAGGTATCCTATATCCAGCTGTTACATACATTAAGTTTCTACCAAGATACAGGAATGTCTCACTGAGTTGGAATTCTGATCACAGTTCCTTCCTTGTATAGCATGTGACACTGTTATGAAGGCATCAGCGTATTAGTTTTTATGCTTTCCACTAACTTTAGCTTTTAATTAATTTAAGCCTTTATTTCTGTTTAATAATCTCTGGTCTTTTACCGTATTGATACAGTTGAATATTTCTTCACTAGAAACTGAAGCATCATCAAAAATTTGTGTTGGTAAAAGTACTGGCACAGGGTTGTGCTTTATAACTGAACACCAAGTGAGAAGCATGTGACTGGCTTTTCCTGTGTCATAGCCCAGATAATAGCATTACTATTAGTTATGTTGATTTGCAGTAAAATTCTTCCCTGTTCTTTTAGTGGCAACTTTCCCTGTGTAAAATGTTTAGTATCACATGTTCATGCATATATTTGACATTCTCATTTGCAATTCCAGTTATATACCTGCCCCTAGCTTTACCATAAATACGTATGGTGCTAAAGAATTAAGGTGTCTCATCATTTGATCTTTCCCACCTCTAACAGAGGCTATTATTTGCTACCATTGGTATTGTAAGGTTTAATTTTTCCAACACAATTTATTATTATTCTACTTATTTTTCATTACATTGTGCTCATCCTCAGAATGCCCACCTTTGGAAACAGGAGAGATGCACGAGCCATTATTCAGTTTGCCAGCTTTAGAATTGGGCCCAAGAGGTGCATGCAAAACACCAAGACTGGAGGCAAACTAAGGATACTGAGGAAGTTGGTTGTCTCTCATATGCTTAAGATAGTTGGTCCATGCTTCAGTGGATGAAGAATGTTACGCATCTATGAGCTGTCAGCAGTAAACAAACCCAAGACCACTTACACAACCTCTACAGTTGCTCTTTGGGGGATGCCTAAGAAATTTACCTACAACATCCAATGCTTTATAGTCCATAAACCCTTCTGCATGGAGACATGTTTAAGACACTACAGCCAGAAGACAAATGCAAAACTAACTGAGCCCTTGGACATTAAACCTGAGCCTGTAACAAACTTTCAGGCAATGCTCTGCTTTTCATTCACCCAACTACCAGGCATGTCTTCAGCTTCTGGCCTCTAATTTAGGTATCAGCAAGATTTTTTTTAAATTTTTTATTTTTTTTAGAAAGGACATTATTTTGAGGACAGTAATGTCACTTTTAAGGGGTAAGTACTGAGCCACGTGAAAGAAAAAGGCACCAGTTTGTACTTCAAATATCTGAAATGGTATTTGAGCTCCCTTTACACTTGAGTGTTAAAATGCAATTCCTGTGACTTAAGTGTAGCTGAAATTGCTAGCAAAGGCCTTTGTTTTTGAACTTTGGTCAAGATCCTAGAGTTTTTTTCCTCCTGTTAGTTAAGGGGGGAGAGGAAAGGGGAAAGGCCATAACCTGAATTATGCAGTGACTTAGGAGTAAAGGCAGCCCTTTCTTCCCCGGGAGCAGTGGGAAGCAGGTACTGTGTGCTGTGTTTAGTCAAATGATGCTACTACTTTTTTCCCACCACTGGATGCCACTCTTGTAGACTCCCAGGTTCCCTGCAAGAATTGCATCATAGAATCATGCTGCCTTTCATTTTTTTTTAAGGAACAGGATTTTTCCCTCCATGCCCACAGTAACCTTGAAGCAGGTTGTCATGTTTCTTGTATTTCCTCAGAGCTGGTCAGTGTGACAGACCTGAGAGCAGTTCAAGTTTTAACATTAAACATCTAGCTCTTGTATAGTTCCCAGAGCTGGAAGTGAAGCAGAAAACCAATTCTCAGGGAAGGTGCTGGCAGCAAAGAAGATGTGAAAAGGAAAAGGATTAAATAACCACATATGGTCTGGTGAAGTTGAGATGGAAGCAGAGACCAGTATGATGTTCTGACCACCAAATTACTACCGCATGGTTAACTTTAACACAGCTAAAAACTAAGTTGTAGATTAAGCCAGTGCTCCCTTCTTACAATTGAAAACTTGTCCTAAACCTGTGAACTACTGCTTTATTTAATGTAACACAGTAAAGCACTGAAGTTTTAGCACATGGGGAAAAATAATGACTGACACACACATCTATGCATGTATTTCCTGGTAATGGCCAGAGGCAATATAAAGATCTGTAAAAATCCTGAAATTCATTTGTGAAAAGAGCTACCTTCAGAGACGTACCAGTAGCAAGACAAGTACACCATTGACAACTCTGCCTCTGCTGGGTTTCGGCTGTAGCCCAAGGGACCTCCAGGGACCAAAATGGAAGTGCAACCCTTTGCCTCAACTTGTCACGAGTCAGGGAATGCCAGCTGTGGTTGTGGTCCAAGATACACAATCTTCCAGTTGTCTGCTTGTACTATTGCACATCATTAGCTTGTTGCTACAGTAAGAACAGAACTGACAGTTCTCTAAGAAACACTACTGTGAACAAGACTATGCAAGCAAGTTTTCTTTGAAATAGCTGGAGACGCAGTCTCAGTCTCAAAAGCACACAAGTCTGTAAAACACAGTACAATATATAGCATCATTGTTGTTGGGGTACACTGTTGTCACAGAGTTTGAAAACTTAGTCTTACCAGAATACTACAGACCAGTTAAAATTAAAAATCTGGAGTCTAGAAACAGTTTCAACTGTACACTTCAGCATCCTCCCTTCTGGAGAGGCAGGTGTTGCATTGCACTGCAGTCTGTGAGGAAGCTTGGGTACCGTATTTTGCACTCTGATTTCAGTCCATTCAGTCAAATTGACCAGTGTTAAAAACAGGCTTCAATTTAAATCAATGTGCTTTATAACCCTAACTATTCTATGATTCTATCCCCAAGAGGTCCTGCATTTAGATACTGAAAAATGAGAGAGCACAGTCCAACGCTTGGGTTCTATTAAAGCTTTTATTACCTAGTTTAGCTTTTCCTCACAGAATTTTTCCAGAATCCCTATAACAGTTCTTAATATCAGAGTAAAGAGTTAAGTGTTCAAGTGAACTTATGGAAAGGAAAAAGAGCAGCAGCAGTTTGGCAATAACTCCTCACATCACTGACTACAACTTACTTAAGCCTCCTTTTTCTCCAGTAAGATTTTGTGCAACTCATCTGCATCCTCGCTTGTTTTCACCCTTATTAACATAGTGACAGGAACAGCTGGGTTCTTCTCATCAATTGGTGGGTTAGGAACACAAACTATAAGAACATTGTTTTTCCCGGTTCTTGTACATGGCATCTTAGGTGGAATTAGAACATTCAACAGTATGTTTCCTGTGTATGAGGAGGGGGAAAAAAAAAGTATAATTAGCAATTCTTCAGCTTTTACTGAAGGAGAGATGTTAGTATACTTACTAAATAAGGACTTAAATTTATGCTTGGAAAGAAGGCAATTCACAAATATCAGGTATACTTGTCTTACTCTTCCCTAAGCATCTGCTCATGGCCACTGTTCTCACAGATTTCTTTCCTCATTCCTCATGAGGAAATCTCTGAAAATACTGTGTCCTCCTTTTTTAAAGGGAGAACTCTGAAGAATATCAAGTGATAGTAGGGACACACAGGAAAAAGGGAAGGGGACAAGGGAGAAGCAGCAAAAGAGGAATCCAGTCAGAGTGCTTAGTTGATGCTTAATGCAAGTTACTCATTCTGACAATCACACAGAGCTCATAAGCAGAAGCAAGAAGTTAGCTTTAACACACACAGCAGACACATTAATTTAATATTGGACAAACTATGGTAGAATAAGTACTTTATATCATCAAAGTGTACAACACATCTGATGTGGTCTACCACCAGGTTACTAACAGCAGCTCTACATCAACTTGTTAAATTACATACTGAGTTTGAGAGCTTCAGTATTAGTGATCTATTAAAACAGTCGCAAACAAACTCAAATCTGCTTCCACGGAAGATGCACACAGTTTGTAAACCTGGTAAATAGTTCAGAACACGGTAGTAGTGTTTAGGGGAAAGTCAGTCTTCGCCTTCCTTTGCAGTTCAGTTTTTCAACACAGTGAGATTTTAGGAAAGGATTACAGCACTGTGTGAAGATAGCAAAAAGGAAAGTGTGCATCACTATGACTGCAGCAGCTTCTAGAAACCAATGCTTGGAAACACCAAGCTGAAATGTCTTTAAGCATGTGAGCTGAAGAAAACAGGAAAGATTTCCTAATACAGCACCTCAGATGAAGGCAGAGGGAATGCAAATCAACACCATGGGAATTAGCATCAGCTGAGTGAAAAATCCAGACTTGCATTACAGACTAGGTAACTTGGAGAAATCAAATTTTCACCTGCTGTAGTCAATACACTCAAATGCCCAGGGAGATGCTCAAAGCACTGACAACTGACATACATCTACCTTTGGTGTTACTGCTGTGAACTGCTCTTTGCTGGCAAACCTTCTCTCCACTGAAAGTGTTAATGATTCAGAAGTGACTAACATAGGAGTCTCAGTCTTACCAGACCCCTGCAGAGACTTCATAGAGACTTGCTAGAGTACATTATAAACTGAAAGTGAGGTGAGATGTACCCATGGCCTGCAGTGCAGCATGGCCTTAGTCCTGAGGTCTACTGTAAGCATCATGTTTATTCTATTTTATAGAAATTGTCAAGTGCATGTGAACCCCACGTACAAGTGTGTTGCAATCAGGTACTGAAATACAGCAACATTTCTCAACAATGATTATCAAATCATTGATTTGGCACAGTTTGAGTGTGTGAACACTCAACATCACACTTGAAAAAAACCCTGTAACATATCAAGTCCCCCTAACTTCTAAAAGCAAAGAAAGGGTTGGATTTTTTCCTCTTTAATTAGCTGTATGTATTAATGTTCACCTCAAAAGATACTCTGAGGAACTATCACACTATGGGTTACTCCACCATTTGTGATCCAGCTGAAGTTAGCTGAAACGCAATTCAACAGATGGACTTCAGCACGCAGTAAGAGCAATGCATATAGCAAAATCTTACATGCCTGACCTATATAATGCCCCACTTTACCACTAGATACAGTGTCATGTCTGCCCATATGGCCAACAATTTACATATTCAGGATGAGTGGCAGACAAATGACAGCTGGCCTGCACCTCAGCACAAGCTTTTTTCCTCTTCATTCTCACCCCCAATTATATGTAACTTATGGATCTTAAGCCAACTTCAAGGCACTCAAGTCAGGGATGGAGAAAAGCTATTAAAAAAGGGGGTGGGAATGAACACTCAAACATACACCATAACCTTTTGCTTCCTCATATTACTTCATGTGCACTATTTTCTAGGGGCATCCAATTGCCTGTTCAATATTTGAAATTACTGAAAAAAAAGTGGAAGGGTTTTCACCAATCAAGTCTATTATGCTGTGTAACCCTAATGCTAGGCAGAGAATTTCACATCAAGACCTGCTACTAGAAGAAACTGACTTACCTAAATTGGTATCTGCTCGGACCAGGAGTTGAGTTTTTTCATTTCCTGCTGGTTTTAAATGTAACGTTCCTACACCTTTTTCTTTAAATTCGTTATCCTTTTTGTAAAACAGTTTGCATCTGTGGAAAAGAAATAACACCAACCTTTTTTGTGGTAATATGTAGAATACAAAGATGTCTCCCAAATACATGCACACTGTATGTATGAATCTGAATCCCAGAAGCCAATAGTGAACAATAATTGGGAGCAAACAAGCTGCGAGCAGCATAGATCTCTGTTCCCCCTGACCTTATTTCAAGTGCTAACAGATAGTACTTCCAGATCAGAAAGAGGAAGTTGACTGTTTCTTTCAGTAGTGAAATGACAAACATGTTACTTTCAGGGAAAAGTAGAATGCACAGCAACCTCTTATTACTGAATTACTCAGGGTCTATAAAGAATAATAACTGTAAGCTACTGTTTAAAAACACAAATTACAAAGCCATAAGGACTTGCTGTATTACTCTGAAGCTATAATAGGACTTTTATGGAAAAATTAAAAACATTTTGGAAGTGAAACTAACAAATCCAATGCCATTCTTCACAAATGAACATGTACGTTTTCTCAGATTAAGCAGGAATTTGTAGAAGGACAAATTTTGTGCTAAGTGTGAAGCAGATAAGCAGTTACTTGGTCTACTGAACATGCTTTGAAAACCTGCTTCTAGTAGAGCTAATCTCATTTTGAAGTTGGAAGTACAACTCGTTCACTCCTTCATACAACAATCAGCATTTTCTGATGAAAGAGTCTTATCTCAGGCTATGCAAATAGCTGAGCACCTGACTGACTTTTCAGAAGTACAGTACAACATTTCTGTGGTACAAGCCCTACAATTTAAACTTACAAAACCTGAAGGCAGAAACATCTTCATTTGTTAAACACTGACTACAAGCAGAACACAAACTACTATAGTGCTATGTCCAAGCTACACAACCGTTTTAGTAAGATTTTACACATTTTTGTCCGTAATTAACTTTTTTACAAGTGGAACTTCATATTCTATATGGTTTTCTAACAAACTTTATTAACTAAGAAGTCGAGAACATACGTATCATTAACTACAAACTGCAGTGGTGAACAACAACAATATGCAGGCGTGTAAGTTTTATTTTCCAAGTTATAATTCTATTCACTGTTCTCAGTCAAAGTCACTTACTTCTTTGAGTAGAAAGCATCATCCTCTTTTATTTCATTAACAATGACTTTTGGTGGTTCTTCTTCCTCCTCTTCTACTCCTTTAAATAAAAAAAGATATGTTATATTGTGAGTATATAATATAAAAACATTTTTGGTACTGTATTAGAATTAGCTTATTCATGCTATATTTGACATATACATGTGTGGCCTGTAAGTGATTGCCAAAGTATGTTTAGGTCAATGTGGGCTCTGAAACAGCTACAGTCTTACTTTATTTTCATTCAGCCACACACCTCAAGCAACTTTATGCTCATCTTCAGTTTAAATGGCATGAAAACACCCAGTCCCCACCAAACAATCAAACCCATAAATACAAAGCTTAACAAGTCCAGCTGAAGTCAAAACCTTCTGTCAGGGAGAAACAGTTATAAAACTTCAAAGAATAGTCTCTACAAATGGGTCCAAGTAAAGCATAATAAATGCTTCCAAACAGCCAGGTTTAATTTGGGGGAAAGGAATTAACTGCAGGAATGACAGCAAAAAGACTGTGGCAGAATTACGCCTTTCAAGTCCCCTGACTGCTAGGATTTCTGTCACCTTACTGTTCACAGACGAGGTAAACGAGTAAAACTGTCAAGTAGTATGTAAATTTATTTGCCTTACAGTCTATGAAGTAAGATGTATGAAGTTGTTCTGTATCTTATCCATTTTACTGAGGGAGTATCTTGATAAACCTATTAGGAAAAGCAGCAGGATTGAAACATCCTGCAGGCTCAAAGAGGAACCATACCAGTTGCTTTAAAAATCTCATAATTTCAAGTCTTGTATTCAGCTAAAGAACTTTATTCTATTACAGAAAGTACAAATCTGACTTTTTACAAGGGCATGTAGTAATAGGACAAAGAGGAATGGTTTTAAACTGGAAGAGGGAAGATCTAGATTAGACATTAGGAAGAAATTCTTCACTATGAGGATGGTAAGCACTGGAACAGGTTTCTCACAGAAACTGTGGCTGCCCCACCCCTAAAGCATTCAAGGCCAGGTTGGACCGGGCTTTGAGCAACTGGGTCTAATGGAAGGTGTCCCTGCTCACGGCAGGGGGGTTGAGCTAGATGATATTTAAGGTCCCTCCTGACCTAAACCATGCTATAATTGTGTGATAAAGGTTTTTATCACAGATTTCGTGATACAAAACATGTATCGTATCACATATACTTCTAGTATTACTTAAACAGGAGGCAAGGCCAAGCTATTTCCAGACTGGCAGTACAGTTTTGCACCTTCAAATTCAAGACAATTATGATCTAGCCCAACTTAGTATTATTTCATCTTTGTAGTATTCTTAAGTCATATATATTCACAGCTTACCACGAAAGTCATAATTTTAAATAGAATTTACCTTTGTCATCACTGTTGCCACTTTCTGTCTGAGCTTCCAATACATTGGTGGATACTGCAGTGACAGACTTAGCCTGGTTTGCATCTTTTCCAAACAAACCTGAATTCCCAGGAGAAAATGAGAAGCTACTGAGTGTTCCTGAACCAAGGGAACCTAAAACAGAACTGTCAACACTCTTGCCAAAATTAAACGAGACTGTTGATGTAGCTCCTAATGATGGGTCTTTTGTTTCTGATGCAGCTTCAGGTTTTTTGTCCGAGGTATCCTCAGTTTTGTTGTTAAACAAAAACGTTGATCCTTGCTGTAGCTTTGCATTCCCAAATGCAGAAACAGACTGAGCGCCAGGTGTCTTGTTGCTTTCATTTTCAGAGCCACTATCGCTACTGCTCCCATGTTGCTGTTCAATATTTGCTAAGTACTTCTCATAGTCTCTAAAGATGGGTGTCAGGTCACACAGTGGGTTTGTGTTTACATGCTTAACTATCCAGTCACGCACGGAACAGTTTAAACCTGCTAACTGTTTGTGGTAAACAGTAGAGCTACAAACTTTACTCTGAGCATAGCCAGATGAGGATGGTTGATTGCCACCATTAGTTTTCAGGCTTGCAGCCTTTTTCTCAGTAAATGCAGTAGCAGTGGGACCATTTGACATTGTGGATCCTATCAGAAGGAAAAACAAGGGTTAGAACATTTTTTTCCACAGAAAGCAAGGTTCTCATAAAAGCCTAACTAATGTTCTCTGTATTTCTTTACCAAATCTCTCATTCTTGCTCAGTTACATACCTCTCCTGGATCACAAGACTATGTATCAGGTATTGCTGTACAAATAAACAATGCTGTGAAGCAGACCTAAGCTCACCAAGTTTAGAAAAGTTAGTTCAGGGCCACACAAACTAGATGGAGCACATCTGCTATGTATTAAAAAAAAAATCTTGTATAGAATAACATTAAAAAAATGATGAGTTTAATATTTCACCAAAACCTCCAAAGTATTAATTCAAGCTTTACCGAGCTCTAACAGTCAATAAAATAAAATATTCCCTTATCTCTTGCTACTTCTACTTTATAAAACTCTGAACACGCTAGCCCATGATTTTGCACATTTTCAAGTGGTTTCTATATAAAAAACGTAATAAGCAAATTAAGAAAATCCTCATTAAAGTTTCTCCTAATTTAGTTGAGCTCACTGAAATTTAATTTACTCTAAACTTCGAACTCCACCATTTCTATTCTGTGGCACGTTTAACATTTCTGCATCTCTGACAGGAAGGGACAGAACTAATAATCTTCAGGGACTACCAAAGCATGACACTAAAGCCAGACTTACCAGAATAGTTCAAGTATCATAAAATGTTAACAGATAAAATTCTAGTAACTGTTTGCAATATAAGCTGTACAGGTTATAATGTAAGGTTGTATCTTAAAAGGTTAAGATTTTAGTTATGCAGCATATATTTACCAAGAGCTGCAAAAAATACAGAAAGAAGACATTAAAAAAAAAAAAAAACACAATCACACAAAGAAACTGTCCTACTAAATGGACATTTTCCATTAGTTAGGGTTTTTTTTGTTTGCTTGTTGGTTTTGTTTCAATTGAATTCAGAGAATTGGGACAATTCTTTAAGTGGAACAAGTTATCAGCTCGTTTATACTATTTGGAGAATGTCTTATGCCAATGTCTTCCAGTCCCATTTGTGCCTATAAAGCTTTTGCCTCCGTTATCAGATGAAACACAATTTTAGTTTCCACCTCTTAAAACTGTGTGCATTTGATAACTTGCCTCTCCAGCAGTCTAAAATCATTTTAAGAAAACTTACAAGGAGAAATGAAGTCTCAAAACCTCAAAACAGAACTACAGTGTTGTCTTAATTTGGTTTTTTTTCATTATTAAAATAACCCTGCAGATTTTATGGCTGAACTTGTTGATAAAGGTATATGCTTATTCAAAACTTACCAAATGCTGACTGTGTTTGTGTTTCGGAACTGGTCTTTAAACTGCTGAAAGGAGTGCTAGTGACACTACTGCTTCCATTAGACAGCCCTTCTAAAGGCTTTATTCCTGCACCATTACCAAATCCGCTGAAGCCACCTCCTCCTTTTCCAGAAGGCAATACAAAGCCTTTAAAACCTTTAAAAGCTCCTCCACTTTCAGACTGGGGAAAAAAAAAACCACAGAAGACACACTGTTACATCATTTTCCCATGAAAATCCTATGCCCATTTGATACTCCTTTTATTACACTGGTTCACTGTGTCATTTTGGTGCATTATTCCAAGTCAACCATGTAAGCAAAGTTAACAGCTTCCTTGTGACACATAATGCTACTATTTTTAAGGGACTCAGATGTTTGGTATGAAAATAAACCAGATCTAGGAAGTGGATACATAAAAGTTATTCAGAGCAGCGGATGTGTTTGACTACCTAGTTAGGCATTCATAGCATCTTGTTTTCTTTAAATAATTACACAGCAATATAATTGCAGGCTTATTTTCAGCAATATATAGCATTTACAATTGCAATTTGAGTCCAACTCTTTAAGCCACTCATCAAAACCAGCATACTTTGTAGTCACCTATGTAATAATGTTTGTGATTTACCCAAAATACTCCAATGAGGCTGATGGGAGAAGCAAAGACAAGACTGCAGCTGATAAAGCATGTATGATTTCTGCAGCCTTTTCATTACCTAGTTCTGATAACTCTTTATAAACACATGATTTTAGGGCACAGTTTCTTACATGTTTTTAAAAGATGTAGTGTGATTTAGACATAAATAGGCATTGCCACTTTTACGTACTACATATAATGTCTTTTGAGATAATGCACATTATTACTGGAAGTGAACTTCTGATGTCTCTGAAAGGCCATCAGAGGAAAAGGAGAATTGCTTCTGAGTTTCATGTGCTTTTGCCACTGAAGAAATAGCAAACCTTACCCATTTTAGGTTCTATTCCAGTATCTGGCCTTCTGGGCATGGGCTTTTTGCTTTATTCTGTGCTTTACTTTTTCTAGTGCAGTCCTGTTTCTCACTTCTAGGTAGCTATTTTTACTTTGGGTCTCTCTGATCAGTCCTACCTACATCTCCAGACGTTCAAGTTAAACTGCAGTCTTTTTCTTTGCAGCAGTCTGCTTGCTTCATCAGGAACATCAATAAAGTTCAAGCTTACCTTTCTGTAAGAGTTTCACTGGTTACTTATGCAACCTCAGCTGTCCTGCCACCTCTTCTGCTTTTTAGACTTCGCCCAGCCTACTGTCCTGGTTTCAGCTAAGGTAATTTTCTTCCCTCTTTCTGTTATCTCCACTTTTATTACTATTATTACATTTTAATTATTAAACTTTTCTCATCTCAACCCACAGGTTTTACCTTCTCTCCTTCTCCCTCTCAAGTTATCTTCCCCATCCCACCATGGGTGGGAAAGCCAGCAGCGGTACTTAGTTGCCGTCTGAGCTTAAAACCACAACACATCCTGGCTCTTCTTCCAGCTTTGATCTCTAACTGCTGACTCCCAGCCTCCTGACTATTTCTTCTACAATCATCTGGTCAACTTTCTCAGCCAGTTCTGTTTTTCCTATTCCATTTGCCCAAAGTCCCTCCTGTTTAAGTTGTAGTTTATTTCTTGCATCACCTCTTTACAGTATAATCCTTTAATTAACTGTATCCTCTATCACACTAGTGACTATAAGCGCTATAGGCAGAAGAGGGATAAGACAGCTTCCTCATTTACACTGCCTGGACAACAGAAGGGAAATTAAAAGCACTGGAGTCAACTATCTAGCCCCTAATTGTATTTTGTCCCATGCAATCCAAAAGCCATTTAAGTTAGAGGTAAAGTTTCTGTCCTACTTGTAGCATGGTGCATGTTCAAAGAATGTTTCACAGAAAGTTATATGATCAGGGGACTGGAGCACCTCCTGTATGAGGACAAGCCGAGAAAGTTTGGGCTGTTCAGCCTGGAGAATGGAAGGCTGCATGCAGACCTCATAGCAGTCTTCCAGGATCTGTAGGGGATCTATAAGGATGCTGGGGAGGGACTCTTCATTAGGGACTATAGTGACAGGACAAGGGGTAACGGGTTCAAACTTAAACAGGGGAAGTTTAGATTGGATATAAGAAGTTCTTTACTGTGAGAATGGTGAGGCACCGGAATGGGCTGCCCAAGGAAGTTGTGAATGCTTCATCCCTGGTGGTGTTTAAGGCCAGATTGGACAGAGCACCTTGGGTGACATGGTTTAGTTTCCCTGCCCAAGGCAGGAGGTTGGAACTTGGTGATCTTAAGGTTTTTTCCAACCCTAACTATTCTATGATTCTATATACCACAAAGCATCTGTCAGGGATTTTGGAAAGACTACAATTTGGTTGGACTGGGTTAATGCTTTCACAGGGACTAAACCTATAACAAAGGCCAACTTCCTTTCAATTCTCAGTTTGTTACTGCAAAGAGTAGGTGGCACTAAAATTCTTCACACGGGGAGGGGTGAAGGTGGGGGAAGTTCCAACATTCTTAACAAAAGACATGGTTTGTATTTTGGCTTTTATTTAGCCTCTGAGGCATCCCCCAGCCCTCCAGTATGGATTAACTTTTAATTGCCAGGCTTCCATCTCTGGCAAGAATGAAGCGGAGCAGTTTGAATGCTATTTTACCTACCTGTAGATGACACTGTGTCTAAACCACTCTGCACTTATACTTCAAAAATACACACATCTCTTCACCCAGTCTAATACTAGTATTACTCATTTTTTTCTTCTAGCTTTATTCTTTCTATGTAACAGTAAGCTGACTAGTTGCATATACTGTATAAAGCTGTCATTTGGAAAGTATTACTACAGGCCCAAGTAAGTAAAAACCTGAGCACAGATACTGCATTTTGCAAATGAGTCAAGCTATACAACAGTAATGCTCAGTGATTACATTACCTCTGATCCAACATTTCGTCGCTTTGCTTTTTTAATAGCTCTGTTCTTCAGGACTTCTTCGCTAGCTACTGAGAATGTTCCCACCTTTAAGAGAAAGTTATGAAATCATTAGTGAAATGCTCCATCGCTGGCGGTGTTCAAGGCTGGATTGGACATAGCTTTGGGTAGCATGGTTTAGTGGGAGTTTCTCTGCCCCTGGCAGGGGGGTTGGAACTAGATGATCTTAAGGTCCTTTCCAACCCTAACTATTCTATGATTCTATGATTCTCTGAATGCATAAAATCATCATAATCTGAAGAGATGGCAGAGATCAGTTTTGTAACACAACTGTAACACTGCTCCCTAACAAGTAAGGGAAGTAAAAAAAAACCAACACAGCCAGAAAATACAACACTGTGATTAGCTTGCCAGCTACTTGGGCATTAGTTGATTCTTTCAAAACTCTGCCTTTATTTGTTTTGCATTACACTTCCCTTCTTGAAATCTCAATTTTATTACAGTGAGTAGCTCAAGATTACTTTTTTTTTTTCCCTCAGAAAAGCTGTAAGATATCTTTGCTGAAGGTAATCTATCAGTACTGCACTGTTACAATCTTCAGTTTGGAGAAGGTACATTGAGATGTATGCTGTAAGTCAATATCCTGCAGTCCACTGTAGTTCAGGTACTAGCAAAGGCAGCTAATGACTAATTACTTATTACCCTGTAATAAATGAGGAAATTAAGTTTTCTTAGACTCAAGCTTCTGGAAGAATACTGGCAGTTTTTACAAGCTTAAACATTTAATACTTTTAGTAATAGTCTGTTTAGAGGTAATACATCAACTATAAGTAAATAAGACATTAAAATGTGAAAATCTGTTTTTTACAATCAGATGAAACAGATCATTTGGCTGTTTGCTTAAATCCCCTGGCTATGTAGCGAAGCACTCAACTTTAATATAGTTCTGAAATTAACTATTACTGACCTTAAAAAAAAAAAAAACATGAGACATGAAAAATACTTATCTCAAGAAATCAAAACCACTTTTACTGAACTCAATAAATACCCATCATGCATCTGAAAAGTTCAAAAGCACTATCCATTTTAACAAGCCCGGGGTTCCCTTCAGAAATGTAACCTTCTTTTCCCCTGGCTGCTGATGTCATTTTAACTGTTAAAAGCTGCTTTGCCATATGGTCTGCATATACTGGAAACATCACTGGAGGGGGAAAAAATGAAAACACTTCCATAAAATTATCTTTAACTGCTACACTTTTAATCAATTTTACTGGATTTCACCTGCAAGAATAACTACCCTACTACCTTCAGGGCTGGTGTGGGGGGAGTCTAATGCATCTCTTACCTCCTCAGCTTCATCCTCCTGATCCCAGTTTCTGTCAGTCAGTTCCTTCTCTGCAATTCGCTTTGCCATTTTTCCACACCTGTGTGCAAAAAAAATAAAATATATACAATCAACTGCACAGAAATTAAATTGAACTCAACAGTAGAACAGTGGAGTTTTAATCTGAACAAATAATGGGAATCAGAGTTAATACAGAAGTAGGTCAAAGTTGGAATGGCAGTTAAAACCCAAGTGTTTCTAACAACTGTTGTGTCAACAAGAAACGGCACTTGAGATTCAAGTTATAGTGATAAACTACATTTGATCTTAAGTTTAAGCAACAACACAAACACGCAGTTCAATGATGGGATAAAGTTTCTCTAGCAGGAATGCTGGCTAGAGAAATCACTTTCAGTCCCATAATTCATGTATCTGGTCACCACTTACTCTGTTGGGCTGCAAAAAAAAACCCCCAAAAATACAGGGAAAAAAATCTGGTTTAAATATTCCATATTTAACTCCTTCTTGCCTCAATACCCATTTAAGCATCAAGAGAAAAGTAAGTTACTTTATGGCAGCTGAAAAAATAGGATCAACAGAATATTACCGATTAGAAATCTGAAAAAAAAAAAACATTTAAAAAAATCAGATTAAATTTCCTCTAAAAGACATATAAAGCATATCACAGATTTTGGAGCAATTAATGTAAGCAGCCAATCATCATTTTGCTAGTTATCTCTGCGATGTAAAGGAAACCAACTTGGAGGAAACAACATTCATAATAGTTTTAACTTCCGAGTTCCATTTTACCAAAGGACAACTTGTCAGCTGTACATAAAACAAAGACTGAATCTAGCTATGACATTTTGTACCTGAAAGGCATGCAAGCACATCTCATCACTCAGATTTTATATGCAAAAAAGTTTATTTTTATAACCATCTGATAGTATGACTATTACTATTCATCTAAATTTGAAAACCTTGCGAAGAAAAGATGCAGGTTTGTACTAATTTAAGTCTCAAGCAAGCACACAAGTTAGACCTCTTCATAAAAACTCTTTCAGGTTTATGATCAAGACCTGACCAGATTAAGAAAATATCTACACATAGTTGAATTTCAGAACCTAAAACATTAACAATACCTGGTTACACAACATCTTGTTTAGCTGGTGAAATATTTTTAAATAGAACAGTAAATGTTTGCAAGACTGCTGTGCAGCTGGATTAGGCATCAAAGTCATGAATTTCAGTCTGACACACTTCACAAATAAGGTCAGGTTATTAGGATCTTTCCAAGTACAGTAACAAAAGAATGTTTTGTGTAAACACTTTAAATCACCCCAATCCACACCATCCTGAAAGCAGAGGTCCAACCATGCCCTGCCCAACTCTCTGCAGACTGGGGAACTATTTAACCCACTTATATTTAAAGTCATACTTGCTCCCCAGTCCAGTTTCCCACAAGGATATACAAACACCTGCAACAAGAGGAAGACAAAACTGCATCTCTCTGGCAGCATCCAGGGCTCAAAGGCTAGTAAAACCTGGAATTACACCAGTGGATTCCGCGCAAGATAAAATTACCACTCTCAACTCGGCCACTTGAGCATGACATGCACATTAACTACAAAGCCTGTTCTCCACTCATAGAACAGGGGTAAGCCTGTTGGCCTTGGCTCCAAGTACATTGCACCTATGTGTGTTTACACAATTGCTCTACAACAGAATCTAACATCTCTGAGGGCAGGAGCAAGAGAATCATGTATATGTTTTCTAACCTGTGAAACAAGAAGCAACACAAAATCACCTCTACCCAAAATAAACAACCTTGCAAGAATGTTCTGTACAGGTTGAGATACTGAAAAACAGCTCTATTAAAAAATAAATCCACAACATAGATGTTTGCTGAAGTACTAAAATCCACCTAGTAACTACAGCTGCCCTACTTAATGCAGCAGTTTGAGAACAAGACTTAATTTGCCATTTGCATGCCACAATTTCACCTGTAAGGCTAGAAAATCCGCGCTCCCGGAGCGCCCAACCTAAGCCGGGCTGCCGCCGAAGTCTCTGCTATCTCCTCACGCTTGCAAGACCTGAGGCGTGATGCGGCGATGCAGAACGCCGCACGCACTTTCGGTCCTGGGTGCGCAGAAGAGCAGGAAACGCCTGTGACGTCCCGGGTGCGCAAGAGCGGCGGAAGCCGGGCGGCCGCCTGGCAGCTGCGCCACGTTTCGCCAGTCCCGGGAAGACCTTCGTGTTTCGGCTTTCGACTTTAACCTATCAAGTCCTGCTCGCTTCCCACCACAGGCCTAGCTGCCGCCTCCTGGAGCACCTCAATTTCCACCCCCACCCCCACCCCCCCCCCACACACACACCCCGCACACGCACTACAGAGCGGTTCTGCGCTTTTTAAGCGCCTTGATGGACTGCTGCCCTCCAACCGCGGTGCAACTGCTCATAACGACACAGCCCCTCAGCACCGGCAAACAGGCCCCGGGGGGCTGCTCCAAGGGATAACTCCCTCTCTCCCCGCCAGCTCTACAGCTTTGAAGCCCTTCCGTTTGCGGCCCGCGGGTGACATTTGAGGCCAGATCCTCCCCTCACCCCAGACACGCGCTCTTCTCTCCTGACGGAGGCGATGCCCGAGGCCGGCCCGGGCGGATAAGCCAACGGGGCGACGTACACCCATGCAGGCGCCTCGGGGGAGGCACCAACCCGCCGGGAACGGTCGCGATCTTCCCCCAGGGACGCCGGTCCTAACCCCCTACCCGGGCCGACAGCTGGCCTCAGCCCTGGAGTGGCGAGCCCCGTCCCCCCTCCGCGCCCGAGCGAGGCGGGCAACCCGGGGAGCAAAGAGAGGAAGAGAGAGCTGACACTTACCCCCGCGGGGCCGGGGCCGAGCAGACGGCTCTCCCCGGCGTTGCAGCGCTGCGGGGCCGAGGCTGCGGCGAGCAGGAAGCAGAGTGCGGTGGCGGGATGCCCAGGCTCGGAGCCCGCTCAGCATGCCCCGGCCGGGCCCTCAACCCCCGCGGCTAACCCGTGCCACTCCAGCCGGCGTCAAGCCACCGCCATTTTGTCCCTCCCGGCCGACGGGGGAAGGGACGCGTTTGAACAGCAGAGCGCCGCCGGCCGCCGCGGCGCTCACCGCGCATGCGCCCCACCGCTCCGGCGGCCGGCGGGAGGCGCGGGGCCGCCAGTCACATGGCTGCCGCTGCCCGGCGGGCGCGCGGTTGCGCGTGCTTCCCGTGGGGTGTCCCGCGGGCCCGCGCGAGGCGCGGCGGTGCGGTGCGGCTGCCCCGGCGCGGGGGGGCTGCGCGTGGCCCGCCCGTCCGCCGCCCTGGCCCGGGTGGGGGCGGCTGCCGCTGGCTCACGGGGCAGGGCCGGATCCGGCCCGGGCTGCGGCGGGGGGGCAGGGCTGTGTGCCAGCCCCTGTGCGTGTAAAGCCTGGGCTTGTTTGCCGCTCCCCCTGTGGCCCGGTCCCACTGAGGGGTATTAGAACGTGGGATTGGCGCTAGTGTGAAGTGACTGGAGAGAAGGTGCCGTGCTCTGCCGTAGTTACAGGTTGTAAGCGGCGGCTCCCAAGCAGTTTTGCATCATGTACAGTAATCATGTACTACATTGCAGCAGTAACTGTAGAAGTGAAGTCAGAGTAAACCTAAAAGCTGCAATTCTCATGCCCTGCCTCAGATGCTAGCTTACAGCTAAGACGTAGGGTGCTATGCCACCAGGCTGAAACGCTTAGACTTAAATGTATTTTATTTTTTTGAGAAATAACTTTCTTTCTGGAGAGAACTTGCTATTCTAAAGCATGTAAATTGATTAAATTGTGGAAAAACAACAAAAAGCTTTTAGCAGGAAACAGGCTGAGGGGAAACCTTGTAACAGTCTTCCAATACTTAAAGGGGGCCTACAAGAAATCAAGAGAGGGACCTTTTACAAGGGAATGTAATGATAAAACAAAGGGGAACGGATTTAAATTGACAGAGGGGAGATTTGGATTAGATATTAGGAAAAAATTCTACAATATGCGGATGGTGAGGCACGGGCGCAGGTTGCCCAGAGAAGCTGTGGCTGCCCCATGCCTGCAGTGTTCAAGGCCAGGTTGGACAGGGCTTTGAGCAACCTGCTCTAGTGTAAAGTGCCACCGGCAGGGCGCTAGAACTAGGTAATCTCTAAAGTACCTTCAAACCCAAATGTGATTCTATGAAATAAGGGCCACTGATACTGTATCTGTGACGCTGTGACTCCTGAGGCATAGACTTACTCCCCAGTTTTGTTACCTAGGCTAACCTTCAAACAATGTATTTTCAACACATGTTTTTCTTCTTTATAAAATGCACAAATATTTTGAACCGTCTTCAGGTAGTAATTTGGAAAACTCATTTTACCTGCCCTCCTGGGGTTTCAGGTACACTTTTAAAATGCGTCTCACTGCGCAATAATGGTGTAAACCAGTGTTAATGCCCTGAATATAAAATGTCATTCTCACAATGCCATTAAATCTTTAACCGGCACTCTGCTGGTTTAGAACCCATTTATGTTTAAGATTCCGTCAGTGACTCCTTGTGTTTTTAATATCTCCTCTAATTCAGGAACACAAAAAAAATCCATTCTCCTTTGGCCTTTTGTTGCATTGTCAATCTGGTAACCCTTTTGAAAAGTTCTCTTTTGCTTAAAAAACAAAATCTTTAAAATACCCTTACTATCTGTGGTAAATATCCCACAGGAATTTGGTCTCCTGGAGGTTCTGAATAGGTTACGGTTACCCTTTCCCGCAGTTTGGGTGTATTCTAGCTTCCCACTTCATAGTTGCAGTAACAGAGACAGTCTTAAAGGAGAAAAAAATAACTGCTCTTTGGTTCTGTTAGCACAAACAATGTGCAAGGCTCTGTTACTAGCAAACACTGTGACCCTATTGTCTGATCACACCACAAGATTTATAGATTTTCAGATCTGTGCTCCTGAACTTTCCTGTCTAAGCCGGGGAGGTTTCTCCCTGAATTTTGTGATGTCACTTGTTCAACCCCAAAACCTCAAAATTGCTGCCTTCTGCAGGCAAGCTCCCTGGAGTTCCTGGTTCCTGCTTAGGGAGCTTTTTTCCCCCTGTAATTTTTAAAGACTTGTATTTCCTGCTCACTTTTCACTCGACCTCTTTGAATTGTAGTAAGAACGCCTTTCATTCTGCCTGTAGCTGCTGTTGTATTCAGCTATTGTCTGACCTCTGAGGTTGCTGGGAGCTGTTCCAGGCCGGCTCTTATCTGTACCCCTGCCAGGATCCTTATGCTCTGCACAGAAGTTAGTTCTTCTAAGGCCAGGCAGATAGCAGTACAATAAGGAGTAGATAACCCTAATCAAGCGTGATTTGCATAAACATACAGAAGCATTCCATGTTCTCCTGATGAGTTCTAGATCAGATGGATGATTCTTGTCCCTCCCAAAGAATATAGACTTTTAATTGTCTTTCCTAATAGTTATGTTTGAGGGTCCGTGTAATACAAAACTAGAAGGATGCCTATGGGTGAGGTCAGTACTATTTACCAGGTATTTTGTGTTATCTATGTTCAAAAATGCTGAGATGAGAATGAATCTGCAGAGAGGCACTGAAGTGGTTGATGAAGCACTTTTCTGTCTGCAGATGCCAGCAGGCAGGCGTGGCCACAGGAGCATGAAGGCAAAAAGCTTCAGGCGTTCTGAGAATTCTGCAATTTTAAATAGACTTCATCTGTCCTGTGTTTGTGGGTCACCTGCTTTTTCTCCCTTCCTTCTTTCATATTCTCTTCAGTTCAGTCTCCTTCAACTTCTGTCCCTTTACCTTTTCCTGTGCCATGCTCCCCTCACGTAGATGCTGTTGACTTCATTCTTCCCTGATTGTCTCATTCTCTCCCTCAACATAAAGCCATTATGCTTTTTTGCTATTCCTGTGTTTTATACACCATTTCTCTGTCCTGTGCACTTCTGAAGCCCAGTGCTTATGCAGCTCTGTAGGATTAGTATTCTGTCTTTAAGCAGTGCCTGCTGCACAGAGGAGCCCGGTTCTTGGTTGGGTTTCAAAGACAAACATAAAAGTGACTAAAAAGAGGGTACTGCAAAACATTTTAAAAGAATTTAGTTAAAGTTTTAGAAACTATTTCCTTGAGGTCTTTATGATGGTTATGGTAGAATAGGATGACGTTTTATGTCATCTCATAGTATAAAAGCAGAGGTCCACCTTGGTGCAATACTACAGTCAGTCAGTGTTGAACACGTAGAAGTTGCTCAGAAGTGCAGTTGGTCACTGGAAATTTCTCCTAGTGGAGGGCAGTGACTTAGCTGATGGACCTGAAAAAGTGTTTTAAGAATGAGCATATAACTTCATAAATCCCGGAAAGAAAATGAAAGATGTATCACCTCAGAAATAAAAGGAGCAGACCCTCCGCAAATGCAAAGTGTGGAATAACTGGTACAACAGAGGCAGGCTGGGGATGCCTGGGGCTTTACAGCAGACCACAGGCGACGTTCTAAGAGGAATTAAGGCTTGGATGATCACTAATGAGTACAGTGAAATAATTAGAAGCCCTCAGGTAAAATACTTTGTCCAGATTTAGGTGCTAAGCTTTCAGGTGGATGCAAAATATCCACATGCAATCATAAAAGACTGTAACAGGGAAGAAGAGATGAGCAATGAAGCAAAGTCAGAATAATTGTCTGATGAAAGAGAAAATGAGGAGAGTAAAGGATGATTTGTCCTCCAGTAGGTGGCAGGTTGTTAGAAAAATAATAAAACCTCGGTTATGTCAATTGAAGGAATGAATAAGTCTTAATAGCCTTTATTTATAGCCAGGGAGAGTGGAAGCTGACATTAGAAATTCTGTAAGAATTAAATATTGTTACAGGCTACCGAGAAAAAATCACTAGATATTCATCATTGCAACTTTTAATTGCAGGTTAATGACAAATGTATTTCAGTTACACTTTGTATCGTATGTGGAGGTCTTGCACAGCATTATCCTTCTATTACATCTAGTTGAGATGTACTTTGGGCAATTTCAAGGTACTGTGAGGGTACACGGGTACGTCTCCAGGCTGATCTGTTTGCAAGGTGGAACGATGTGACTGACAGCTGATAATTGTCAGAAGCAAAATGCCTATGCAAATCTTAAAATAAACAAACTTACACCAACATCTGTCTACTTCTGTTTCAGAAAGAGCATACTGATCAAGAAATGCATGGGAATGTACAGCATTTTCATACAAAATATCAAATTTCTAAGGACAACCCCCATGTGATTTATGCAAACAGTAGCTTTATTGCTGTATTGTCTTCCTACTTGCTTCTGATTTCCTGTTAGTTTTCTTCCAGTACTCTCTGTTCTCTGAGTCAGGAACTTTGTGGGTTATTGACATGTGCAGTCTCACAGTGACATTCACGGTGCTTCTTAAAGAGATATATACATTATCAGTTCAGTTTATGGAGTTTTTTAGGATGGACATTGTGTTTCTTAGATTTGTACAGCACACAGCACATTGGGATCCAGACAGAAGAAGTATTCATGTGTGCATAATAAACCATATAAGAGTATTCTCCAGAGTATGCTATTCATACTCTTTAGGGCAGCTTTTTAGAACAGTGATAGCATGCTATTTTCTCCCAAGTTGTGCTAGAGGTTGAAGTTAGCCTTTACTGAACTTGTATGCTAAAGATTAGAGCATAAATTGGAGCTGAAGTAAATTAGGAAGAGGAGAGCTGGTAATTTGGAATAGTTGTATAAATGTATATTTTTCTGTTCCTATAAATCAAACATTTTTACTACATTTTAAGGAATTTTCAGGATTTTGTCAAAATCCTTTGCTGAGTCCCAACTTCTGATACCTTGAGCACTTAGAACAAGGGTAGTGGCCTGGCCCAAAACAAGATACTTGATATCTCTATTCAGCTTCTAAACATTCATTTATGAATACTTTTTGCCTAGTTTATATTCTCACCTTGTAGTACAGCATGATAGACAATTGCATAAAAGTACAAAGCTATCTATTTCTGAATAACTTTTAGCTTAAATTGAGTCATCCCTGCTTTATATAACTTTGCAGTTGTTACAGTTCATGGAAGTTATGTACCATTTTCTTTCCAGAGTGCTTTCATGTAGCAAATCTTGAAATATTACCACCAGAAGTGTAATGCATTTTTCATTGGATGCAACAGCACTGAATTTAAGTGTGGAATCCGCAGTGCTAATGTGATCGAGCAGTCTTAAACTCAGTAGGCCTGTTCAAAGATGTGGGTGTTAAGAGGCTCAGGGTCTTACTTTGAAAGACCCTGAACTGAACTAAGCTTTGTATTTGTCATCCACATAGTCCACTATGTCCACATGAATGTCTGCTAAAATGTTTGCTGTAGTTACACTTCACTGTAAACTACCTGAACATGTGTATAGAGTTTACTTAAGCTTCTAAATAAAAGTAAAAATGAAAAGCTTAAATACTTAATCCTCTTATTAAAAAAAAAGTAAAAATAAAATAAAAAATGCAACTAAGCAAAAAATTAACCTGATATTGGCAGTATGCTTTTCAGGCTCTAGCACCACATTTCTTTATATGCTTCTTCTGGAAAATAAAGAATAAAGCTAAATAAGCTTATTGAGTTTGATCACAGCTTGTTTAGTCTTACAAATCTCTACTGTAATCTTGTTAGTATAAGAGATAATATACTTTTGAGAAAAGAGATAAGTATGTCGGAGACCTTGCAATCCTTTACGTTGTAAATTAAGCCACTTGATTTTCAAGGGAATGCCTGCCTCCATGGTCAGCCGCAGTATGGTGAGGGGTGTTACGGAATCACAGAATAGTTAGGGTTGGAAAGGACCTTAAGATCATCTAGTTCCAACCCACTGCCATGGGCAGGGACACCTCACGCTAGACCATGTCGCCCAAGGCTCTGTCCGGCCTGGCCTTGAATACTGCCAGGTATGGAGCATTTACCAGTTCTTTGGGCAACCTGTTCCAGTGCCTCTCCACCCTCATAAGGGAAGAACTTCTTTATACCTAACCTGAACTCAGGTTCCTTAGATGATCTTGAACCTGGTCCTCTCCTACAATGGGCCTAAGGTCTTCAATTCTGACAGTCTCTGCACTTGCTTTCTAAGACTTGAGTGGCGTGGCCAAAGCTGATGAAGGCTGAGGCAAAGAAGTCATTGAGAACCTCAGCCTTCTCCAAATCTAGGGTAGCCAGTTCTCCTGATAGCTTCTGGAAAAGGCCCACATTATCCCTTGTCTGTCTTTTGTTTGTGACATACCTATAGAAGCCCTTCCTGTTATCTTTGACATCCCTGGCCAGAGTCAGTTCTAACTGGGCCTTAGCTTTGCTGACCTGGTCCCTAGCTTCCCGGATGATTTCCTTGTATTCTTTCCAGGTCGCCTGTTCTTGCTTTCACCTTCTATAAGCTTCCTTTTTCCTTCTGAGTTTTCTCAGCAGCTCCTTATGCATTCATGAAGGCCTTCCTGCTCCGTTTCCTTCTTGTCAGGACGCAACACTCCTGAGCTTGGAGCAGGTGATCCTTGAATATCAGCCATATCCTTGGGCTCCCCTGCCCTCCGGGCTTTATCCCATGGAACCTTACTAAGCAGGTTCGTGAAGAGGCTAGAGTCTGCTCTCTTGAAGTCCAGGGCAGTGAGTGTGTTGTGTGCCCTTCTCACTGTCCTGAGGATCTCGAACTCAACCACCTCATGATTGCTTCAGCCAAGGTTGCCCTGGAGCATCACATTTCCAACCACCTGGAGGTGGCGTGACCCTCCCTGTTGGTGAGCATGGGGGGTCATGCCACCTCTCCTTGTAGGCTCCTCTGTTACTTGCAAGAGGAAGTTGTCTTCTACACAATCAAGGAACCTCCTGGATTTGTTGTGCTGGCCTGTACCATCTCTCCAACAGATATCTAGGTGGTTGAAGTCCCTCATGAGGACAAGGGCCTGTGAGCATGAGGCTGCTCCTATCTGTCTATAGAGTGCTTCATCTGCACAGTCCGCCTGATCTGGTGGCTTGTAGCAGACCCCCACAGTAATGTCCCCATAGCAGTTCTCCCTTTGACCCTAACCCACAAAGTCTTAGTTGGCCCATCACCTGTCCCCAGCTGGAGTTCCATACTCTCCAGCCCAGCCTGTCTTTCCTAAAGAGCCTGTAACCTACCATCCCAATGCTAGTCATAGGAGCCATCCCACCATGTTCCCATGATCCAGTGATATCATATCCCCGTAGATGTGCACACATCTCTTAATTCGTCTTGTTTATTCTCCATATTATGTGTATTTGTATAGAGGCGTCTAAGCCAAGCTCCAAATATAGCCGGGTTATTAGCTGGAGTGGCTGAAGTAGCTCTGCAGTGCTCCAAGCATTCATTATGGGTACTGGCATCTGACTGGCAGTGTTGGGATGGATTGGTGCTCTCCTCCCCCAACAAATGTACTTTAAAGCTTCCTTGACTAGCCTGGCAAGTCTCTGTCCAAAGCAGCTCGTTCCCTCCTGTGTCAGACAGGCCACATCAGCCTCCCGTAGACCCAGCTTCCCAATGCAAGTCCCATGGTCTAAGCAACCAAAACCGTGATTATGGCACTATGTGTCATCCTAGGTGGATGTAAGCCAGATGACTCCTATGCTTTTGTAATGAGTGATTGTTTTCCAGAGTGAGAAATGAAAGTACAGTACGTGAACATACTTTCTGCTGCCTAGGGAGCTGAATTTTCACATCAGCCTCAGACAACACCAATGTTAGCAATCTGTAGGTCAATCACTTCTGTTGTAATCAAGAATATCCCATTACAACAGCTTCAAAATTCTTCCCTTTCGTTATTGCAACAGTCTTAAGATCAGACTCTGCCTTCAGCGTAACCCCTCTGGGGCAAACCAGCACTGCCAGATAGAGATTACATCTGATCACTCTCTGGCAGGTAAGAGCTGGCTCCAGTCTCCTGGTGAGCAGAAAGCTAGAGAAGGGGAGTTTGGGGGGTGCCTGCACTCCAGCCAGCCTTGTCTGCCAGCTGGCCCACTCATCCTTTGCCAGCTAGCACAAGCAAGACCAATCCCGTGAATTGCATGTGCGCTGCAGATTTAGGGAACCATAACCTGCCTTGACCAGAGTTTGGCACAGATTTCTGATCCATGAAGTGTTTGGACTAAGTAGCCAAAAAGCATTGTTAGGCAGAGTCTTAGTGATGTGTGATAACTCCCATAGAGTTTTTTTGGGAAACATTTAATCTGGTTCCAGTTAAAATACCAACTCCAAATGTTCACTGGAGGAATAGGGATTCACTCCAAGGCTTGCAGTTAAGCTGTTTGCTCAGCCAGGTTAAATCAAGCTTCTGGTTTGCAGCTACACTAGAGCTGTCTGAAGTCCCATTCTAGAAAATGCTAAATAGTGTCTTGTTCCAGCAGCAAAAATAATCATCAGAAATAACTGTATAAGACAAGAGAGACAGGGGTTTGCATCGGAATCCATCTTCAGCCTGAATGCTGAAAATAGAGATTGTAATTTTGTCTCAGTAGGGGGCACAGAACATGTAAAGAGGAACTGAAAGACGAATCCAGCGTTGCCCTCACAAGACACATTCGATTTAAATTGAAAAGGTCACTGGCCACATGATTGCATCACCCACCATGCCAGGTCCGTTAAAGGTATGAGGCTTCTGTTTTTACCAAGGGTGAGGCATTCAGGGGTAGTTTGCTGAAAAAAAGCCAAGAAATCGAATGGAGATATCATGCTGAAATGTAATAAACAGGAAAAGAAAAAATATCTTCTTTTTTATTAAATACTTTTATTGAAGTAGATAAACATGTTCTCTACTGTTTGCACATTTTATTATTCCAGAAGTGTAGCTTTTTAAATTGCTTTACCTGTCAACTCCTAGTGCTAAAGAAAAGGTCCATTTATAAAATGCTCTTTCGATAAGGAATTTTCTGGGGTCACTTAGTAGGATTCTGGGCATTTCCTCATTCTATTTTTTATGCCTGTATGGTTGGACATTGTTGCCTGGAAGGTTTCAGAAGAATTCCTAACAAGTATTTTAATGCGAAGGACTCCTGACCTACACTGTGGAAAAGACTTGATGATTACAAATATTCAGCACTGTGTGATAATACAGGCGTTGGCACCTACTTTTCTGTTGGCAGGTAACAAAATCCAGCATTAAGGTGTTGTTACAGGTTTTCCTCGTTATTTTCTCTGTTTTGCAGTGTTTACCTGATCAATTGTTAAAACCCCAAGTACCTCAAAATAACTATCTGTAAAAAGGCTTTATTTCCTTGGCTGTTTCTTTCTAGCTAAAAATTGTAAAAGAGGGAATTAAAGGAATATCTCCCAGCAGGGAATTGAATTTGCTAAAATGTCACCACCAATCTCTTAATTAGCCACTCAGGATATTGTGCTGTCTCATGGTCCTCAGTGAGAAAGAATAAGAGTGAAAATGAAATAGAGTTTATTCTTAAACAACAAAACCTGAATAACTCCTCGATAGCAAAAATCACAATTGCAAAGTCAGGCATCATGTGAGAGATCTTTTACAAAAGCTGCATTGCAGAACATGGACCGACTTAGAAATTTGAAAGTTGATGCAAAAAACGCGAATGAAATTTCTTAGAAAAGGATTGGTGTTTACATTAAAAATAAACTATACTTACGTAATAATATCCAAACTTTTTTCCATTAATATGGCTAAGAAATGGGAACTAGGGGTGTGTAGCATGTTTGGATTCCAGTTGTTATTTCTCAATTCCCTATTAATTTATGTAAAGTTAGGCCTGAAACCTCTTTGCAGTGTTTCCAAGGTTTTTAGTTACTTTTTTTCTCAATCCCACTAAAGTCAAGGTGTGTTCAATACAACTGTTCTCCCCAGTTAGGCAGATGTTTGAGAATGCAAGAGAAGTCACCTTTTTTAGAATACTGTTGTAGGGAATGAGCACAACTGCTATTCCTGTTGTCTCTGTCCACAGCAGGATTGTCCCTGCTGTAAACTGTTTCTAATGTGCTGTGCTCATCTCCAGTGCTGCCAAATACCAAAGGTGGCTGTCTAGGCTAGTTAGAACATTTATATAGGCTTCTAAGGGGTGATGCGTGAGGCATGTTCATCACTGTGCATCAAAGAGCTCTGGAAGACATGACACCCGTTTCCCCAAGGAGATAAAGCTCTACCACGTCTTAAAGAGGGTCAGTACAGTAAAGGAGCTATGTGAATTATTAATAATTCCTTCCCTAAAATATTCTAAAAATTAGAATTTCATATTAACTTGAAAAAATTTTTGTTGTCAAAGGCAAAAAATTACAAATTGACGAGCAGTTGATATGATTTGTCCAAAGTGAAATAAAATGTTTCCCTTATTTTTGTGTGTGTGTTTTAATAATTCTGTTTAAAAATCGGGGAAAGGAAAGGGTAGGATTTTTTCTGCACTATTTCCTATGTTGGGTAGTGGAGCATATTTCAGTAAAATACTCCTTAACTAACGTGCAATCACTTAATTCTGTGTAATGAATTTGTCCAAAGAAGATTTGACTGCTTCAAAGTCAAAATTCCAAGTCAGGGCTATATGTGTTCAGTTTGGTTTCTGCTACCCCAGTTAGAAAAATGTCTGTGAAAAGTGTTTTCTTTGATGCTATTTTCAAGTTTTTTCTGTACATTATTAGAACTCTACCATCATTGTAATAGTAATTACTTACTTCAAAGTGGGGTCATTAGCCCTAATTAATATTTACAAACACACCAGTATTAAGGTGAATCATGTTCTGAAAGACTGAAGTATTTTGTCATAGTAACGTATCTCAGCAATCCAAAAGTGCTTACAGCACTCTTCTGCTCAGTCTTAGCTGCAAAATAGGTCAAGACTGTCAATTTTTCTCCTTCTCTGACTGTAATGTAAATTCTGCTCTACCAGACTTCAAACAAAAGATTAGTTTGTACCAAGTTTGCAGATTTGTGCAGCAGGAACTGTCTTAATTTGAAAAATACTAATTACTTGAGCTATTTTTCACATGTAAGCTTTTTCTCATTTTACAAAGAGATGTCACAGTTTTGGCTGTATCTCCATAAACTTTTAAGAAGCCACCAGGTTTATTAACATTTTCTATATTTATAGAAAACTATTTCTTTATGAATATCAAGTCACGTTATCATCTACATATGATAGTTGGTAGAAATACAGCACCTAATTCTACCCACAGTGAGATTGCGGGCGTGTGACAAAAGCCTAGCTGTAGAGAAGAATTATTTCTGCCTTTCAGTGTCCAGATGGCCAGAATGTTTGTGTGGGATTTTTTTTATTGTTGTTGTTGCTTTCTGTCATCTCTGCGGGAAATGTAAGAGTTGTTATTCTAAGCCTATAGTCATTGTTAGAAAAATGAAATTCAATCTGCTATTGACTGAAGGAAGCTGGGGGGGAAATCAACAGAAAGCCCCATTTGCTCTGCAGCATTTGTTGCCAGTTCTGAGCCAAAAGAACTCAAGCAGTGTGCATGAAGAACTCTGGATAGCTGGTGATATAACCTGGTGGACAACAAGGCAAAGGCACATTTTGTTATGAATCTTCATTTGTTTATGATTTTTATTGTGTCCTAGTTCCCAGCTACAAAACTTCTGAAGTCTTTTGTGAAGTGTCAGCAAGCTTATCATTAAAAATACTTTGTGTATTCATTTAGGTAAAGATATACTAACCAAGAGCAGATTTCTCAATACTTAAAATTAGCTTGGCTGTCATGAGCCAAACTTCCAGAAACCTCAGGTACTTTGCAATTAGTTCAGTAGAAGTTGTTGAACTGTTTGGTTTTCATTAGATCTGGCCTTGCTTTTGTGGTGCTAGGTGAGTATTTGGGTATACTCAAAAAACTCTGGGGAGAGGGAATGGTGATGATTCCTTTTGTCACTCCATTGACTGATGAATATCTAGCACAATGATGTTATTTTATGTATAGAGCTAGTTCCCTGCTTTTCTTTAGATGGTTCTTTCCTGATTTCGTTTGGCTACAGCAGTCTGTAAGGCTGACCTTCTGAAACCCTATGTCAAAACTGTTTCTGGTACATGGCTTTTTGCACATTACATGCATCTTATAAATTTTCCTGATCTTCAGCTGCCTATTGATACCGCTGTTAAATAGCTTTTTTTATATTTTAGGTACTGTTCTTAATCTCTGAGAGCCCTCTATAGAGGGCTTAGGGATGTTTTAGCACCTGGGCACCTGAAGGGACTCAGTTTTCAGTCTCACACTCCTAGTAAGTGCGTGTTTGGGAGACCTTGTACCCTTCTCCTCCTGTATTTCTGAGAGCTCTAAACCTTTAACTAAGTTAACAATGTAACAGCCTCTTTTCTTCTTCCACTCTTTCATCAATGGTGGTAGCGCCATTGTTCCTTGCTACTAACTCGTCTTTCCCTAGCAAGATTCCTGGTGAATCCAAGCTCACACAGGGACAGCTGTATTACTTCTGTGTTCCTGGTGTAGGCTGGTGTTAATGAAAGGTCAGAGGAAGATGTGCGATCTTGAACTTCCTCAACAAGCATAACTTCACTCCAGTAGGCTTCCTCATAAGCAGCTTAGATTGTGGGACACATACAAATATAGATGAACTGGAGACCTCCAGGCATAATATGTTAAATTTTGCTTTTCTTCATACCTATTCTACATGGGATAAATGGAGGCATCTCTGGTAGTACAAAGTTATTCTGTCTTCTGCTTTGCTCAGCAAGATGAGGGTCCTTTTTCCGCATCTTGTTCCGCAGGGGTTCCACCTAGTTATAAACTTAATTCATGTGGTGATGTACAGGTCTGTGAAAATTACTGGTGCCACTCGCTGAGGCTGCCTAAGCCAGAGGAAGCCATTTCCCTCATGGTTGGACTCTCTTTTTTATTGTTGTAATGCTCTCAAGAACTAACAGTCTGGGCCTCTGCCTGCGCTGTATGTGCATGAGCTCTTGTTGACTGCAGATTACCATTGACCCTGTAATTAGGTCAGTGGAGGCCAAAGACTGATTTCGGTTACTCTAAAGTAGACATGTTACGGCTGGGCTGAAAGCTTTTTAGATAGAGATATCTACCACTAGGTCATATTGACCAAGTGCATGTATAATCACCTGCATGTAGACACCTAGATTTATGTCTTCCTTTCAAAACTGAATCCTGCCTCTATTCTTTCTGTTACAGCCTTTCATAACAAGTTTCAGGCTAAGTGTCTGGAATTTGACACGGTGGAAACCATCATTCATTACCTAATATGGACAGAAAGCAATTTATGGTCTTTCTGCTGCTTGCTGTACAATCTCTTCTTTGAGAAGAGATTCTGGTCTATTCTCTGTGGCAGGGGGATTGGACCTAGATGATCTTAAGGTCCTTTCCAACCCAAACCATTCTATGATTCTGATTCTATGATTTATCCATGCGTGGATTATCCAGGTTTCTGGATAATTTGTGCTGCAGATGTGCAACACTTGTGCTTATGAGGCACGTTCCATCTTAAAGCAATATATTTTCATATTTTCATTGCACTACCTGAGCCTATCACCTAATGTACATAGGAGTCATCTGTGTTTTGCTGTATCCTGTGTGTGTGCTATACAATAGCCAGTTTTGATGATGAATTAAGAAACATGGAGCTGGAAGGGAGAGGAAGAGAAGGGTTTTGCTAAGAGAAGCATCTCTTAGCATGGGCATTTTGTTTGCTGTTTACAGCAATTAGTGTTATTCAGTACTTTATATATTTAGGCACAGCGACATTTGATTTAATTTACAGCCGTGAGTGCTTGTGACATCTGCAAATGTTAGTCCATTATCTGGAGATGCAAAAATGAGAAACACACTATTAGTGATAACTTGTTAAAAAACCTGTACTTTGAGTAAGATTTTCCAGTTTTCAAATGGATTTAAAGCCACAATATTCATCATACCTGAAATTCACTGAGAAGGACTTCAGTGAGACTTCAGATTCACAGAAACTGCAATTGATCCCTAAAAATTCAAAACTATTAGAAAGCTGCAGAAGGCATAGTTCAGCACTAGACACTAGTTAAAACATTCTACAAGTGGTGCTCTGTGCTGGGGTTGCCCTCTCTGTTGGAAACAATACCTCAACTTAGCATTTAACATCAGGGGGTTCTTTTGATCTCAGGTCTTCAACTGCCACCAGCACCACTCTTTGTACTTGCTAGGTATTTGTAAGAGTAAACTCACTACTCAGGAGACAACCAGGCATGCTTTTGCTGAGAAATCTTAAGAGGGAAAAGAAAAAGGGTTGGGGGGAATTCATTATTTTAAGTTTTAGAGCAGGATTTGAATAGCATGCAGTAAGAAAGGCTTGAGTCTGTCACTGAATGAGGAAAAAGCAAAGTGTTATGAGGCTGTCATCCACTGTGTACACTGAATGAAATGGGTTCTTGTTGGAAATCAATCTAAAAATGCTGTCAAATATAAGGGGAATTACAAAACATTTCTTAACATAAATGTAGGGTATCCATAGTACACAGTAACTCTCCTATGATGCATGACAATTGTTTTCTGTGAGGCAGTGAACTTAAAGGTGGTATGGGGGACACTGGGAAGCACATGCTTTTGTGGATAGTGTCTGCTGGTTTATAGATATACAGTACACTATGTACACACACTAGTATGGACATATCTTTTCAGCTGATGAAAAAACCTCTAAGTGCCAAGAAATATGTGATAATGTGCTGTTCCTTTGACTATGATGCTGCACCTGCCGTCCATGAGGAACAGCCTTCAATTCTGTTTTATAGTAAAATTATTTACATTCATCGTATTTTTGAGGCCAAGCAATGTTTCATGTTACATACTTTCAGGCAGGCCTTTTTATGCTATGTTTACGTAGAGAATAATGTTTATTCTAAATTCTGTAGCTAGGGCTGTTTTGTTATGATGAAATAGACATTTCTTTATACCTAGAAATAATAATGAGTCTATGATGTAGGCAGCCTAAGATTTATAAGGTCCTTAAATACTCATTTTCTTGCTTTTAAGTACTTGGCTTTTCTAAATGAGGTGATAGACAGCTGTTGTTCACAGATATAAGGGGATGGATCTGGATCAGTGCTTTGCACTTTGGTATAGTTTTTTTACCTGCATTTCACCTGACTGCAAACATCTCCGTGCACTTGAAAAATGTACATTTGTGTTATTAATGTGTTTCGTGATATGTCTGCATAAATGCAGACATTTCAGCGAATACAAGTGTATCACACTATATATAACCTCCCTAAATTTGTTTTTAATGGATAATAACTTTTTGGTTTTATCCTTTTTCAGGAAGCCTCTCAATTACCAAAGCGGGGGGAATAAAATGTCCTTTATCAGGTCTTGGTATATCCTTCATTTTATTTTTTAAAGTAAACAAATTTTATTTATAAGTTTGTAGTGGGAAGATATTTGAATATTTTTTGAAGTTTAGAAAATGTTTTAAAAACATTTCTATCTGTGCTTGGGAAACTAGCTCCTCTAGGCATCATCAACAAGATACAGTCCTGTTTTGTAGTATGATATACTGTGGTATCATTGGATAGATAGAAGATCAGACACAATAGATTAATAAAGAAAGAGGAATTGTAATATACTTTAACTTTAGAAAGATATTAAACTTTTAGAACACTCTCCAGTTGTCATGGTCCTGAAGATAGATGCTGGCTTAGGGCTTTTGTTAAATCTCTGTGTGTGCTTGGGATACCCATGTGATCTCTGTAATAGTTCCTCTACGCGTTAAATAATGGAAGCACTATCACCTGTGGGACTGGAATTCCATTTTTTGAAAAATCTTCTTTGGTTTTTTGTTTTATTTGATAAGAGAGGAGGGGAAATCTGTCCCTTTCTTTAGTCATAACATAAATAAATAATTTTGTCTTTAAATTATTGCACTTAACAGAGAGCAACTTTACACACATTTAGGGGTAAATCCTACCTTAAAATGATGAGAGCTTATGTTCCCACACCCATCCAGTATACATTGTTCTAAATCACCTCATTTACACTTGAGGATCTTGCCAGTAGTGCAGAATACTCCTTTGAGACACTGGTAAAACAGTGGTGAAAAAAAATCTCCTTGTTATCACTGTGAGCTGAATCGGGTCTCCAACTGTCTGCAAGAAAAAGAAAAGCTTCATAGTTTTGTAGCTGACAGGGGTGATTTTAAGGAGATTGAGTTGGGAGCAAAGTTGTAATGAGCATTAGAAGGTATTTCTAAATTGATGGGGAAAAATATTTTAGTATATCTTTGTGATGATTGTTTAGTGACTCAATAGTGGGGTTTCATAGTTTGCAAAAGCATTGTCTTTTATCTTCCCAACATCTATGGTAATCTTCTGTTTGTGCTTCTTTCAAGCTGAGGAGTCTCTCCAACCAAGAGATGGTTTAGCCCAGTGTTGCTTCATTTAGATCATTAGGTAGCAGACTGAAATGTTGTCCTTCTATTTAAAAAAAACCAAACACAACAAAGTACAAAATGTTAATCATAAAATAATGAGGAAAGATCCTTCATCCTGATCCTTCTTAGATATAATTCTCCTCTGAGAGCTTATTGCAAGACATTTAACAACTCGTCTATCTGCAGCTAACCTTTCAAGACCTGTTGAATAAGGCAGGCTACAGATTTATATACCGCTGCCAGAAAAAGTAGTACTACTATCCATTCCCAGTTCAAACTGTTGTTTCCTCTGTGCGGGCAGATTTTTTCTGCAGCTGAGGTTAGGGAACTGGTTTGGAACTTAATTTCTTTGCTAGGATGGTTTCCACTTAGATGACTTTCCTGATCAGGTTCACCACCTGGCTGCAGAAACAATTCTTCCAGCTCAAGGGAATAGCAGCACAAAGATCAGAACAAAGCTCTAAATTGAAGCTATTTTTGTTTAGTGGGAGCCTCGGTTAGTCACTATGGGATGTTATGAATCCACAAATTACAGCTGAATGTGTAACAGAGGCTATGTGTAAATTGCTTTAGGTGCAGTGAAGATCATCGCATGGCTCTTTGGGTGAGCAGCACACCCTGGTATGGGTTGCATAGGTCATGCCTGTTCTTCACACTGATCCCAGTGCTCTGTGTTGATGCTCCTGCCGGTGGAATCTGACAAGGACAGCGGTCTTTGGGCTCTCAAGACAGGATAAACGAAGGTGAACTACAGCATAGAGTGGCATGCAGATCAGACACTGAGTAAAACTGCGGGAAAGTTAATTAAGAAGCTGGAAACTGTCCACAATACATGCAATGTTTGTGTGTATTATTTGAGATTTTTTTTTCTTCTGAATATGTGGAGAACAATGAATTAAGAAAAGACAGAGGATGGAAGATTTTAGAATTCCTGCAGCCTCACTGAAATCCTTTTATTCCAGTTGTGTTTGTTTTACAGGAGGAAGGACCTAGATGAGTGCACGACATAGAATAATCTACACGGTATACAAAAAGTACTTTCATGGACAAAGCTAAACCAAGACAGAAAGTTTTATAGATTTCAGTGTGACATGACTACAAGCAGACCTAGCTTATGCTACTATGTTTATTGTAAGTTTTGGCCTGCAAAACTTCTCTCTAAAAAATAAGTGTCACTGAAAACAATGACAGCAACTCCAGAAAATAAGCAACACAGGACACAAGTCAATTCCATGTATTATTTTTTCCCATAGATACAGTAGTTCTCTCTAATCAAGGTAAAGCAGATGCAGTACAACCTTGTTATGAATCTTGCTTCTATATTAAGTCTCTGTATTAAGAGCTAGACATAACTGAAATCTTCACTAAAGTAGCAGTAGAACAAATCCTTGAAGACATTTCTAAGAGCTGTCTCAGATTACATGGACAGTGGTCAGACCAGGTGAGATAAAACAGCTTAAATAGCTTTTTCAACAAGAAGATGGTTTCCCCTCCCAAAAAAAAAAACCTCCCCCCCCAAAAAAAAATGTTTAATATGAAGCAAAGTTGAAAAGATGGTACTTTCAGTCTGGTCATTGCTGGTTTCAAAGGAAGGAAAATTTTGACAAATGTGGCAAATAACCTCTATCCTATAACTTGATAGTTTTGAAAGAAATATTTATTGAGGATATTACTAGAGTGTGCTGGATTCTGTGGTTGTATCTTACTTAAGAGCAAAGATGTAAGGTATATTAGCATGTAGAAGCAGCTGAAATATCAGCCAGTCTTAGCCCATCACAACACAGCATAGGATTTTCTGTGGCCCAGTACAAATGAGCTGCCCGAGCTGAGTTGAGGCCCTGGTGGCACTAAAAGACTTTACTATCCTTGTCCAGCCCTGCCTAGAACTCCCTCACGCCCTGAACATGAGGCACGTCCCTGGGGACAGGACAGGATGTCAGCAGAGCTACAGAGCAGCACTACTGCGGGGTGGCTGGGGCAGGGACCGACACCCCTGGACCGGGCTGCATTGGGTTTATGTGGTAAGGTTTTGGTAGCAGGGGGGCTCCAGGGCGGGCTTCTGTGAGAAGCTGCTAGGAGCTTCCCCCATGTCTGATAGAGCCAATGCCAGCAGCTCCAAGACAGATCTGCCCATGGCAAGGCCGAGCTCATCAGCAGTGGTATTAGTGCCTCTGGGATAAAGTATTTAAGAAGGGGAAAATACCTGCTGTGCAATGGCAGCTGGAAGAGAGGGGTGAGAACGTGTGAGAGGAACAGCTCTGCAGGCACCAAGACCAGTTTTTTAGTATGATATACTGTGGTATCATTGGATAGATAGAAGATCAGACACAATAGATTAATAAAGGAAGAGGAATTGTTCAGGGCTGGAGCTGTCGTGGGTCTGCTCTGTTCCCCCACAGGGAGCCCTTGCTGCCACCAGCCCTCAGGTTGCTGCTGGCCAGTGTGGTGCTCTGCAACTCAGCACCTTTCAGGGCCCAGGTTTGGAGTATGAAACACACATCTCAAGTGCTGAGACAGGTGATTGAGTTGAGAAGGGCAAAAAAAGTCATTAAGTGAGAGTGAGGCAGCACATTTTCTGGCAGATTTGGAGAGATTATAATGAAGCATGGAATAAATGGTTCAGTGAGAAAGCTCAACACAGGGCAAAGCTTTGTGGCTGCAACTCAGCTGTCAGTGAGAGGACATGGCTGTGACTGTTGCTTTGAAAAGAAGCTTGACAGCAGCTCATGGGCTTATGTCACACACTGATGCCAGGCTTCCAAGATGTGAGAGGGCAGCAGTGAACAGGGTGGTCAAGGGTCTTTCCTGCCTTCCTTGCACCATGGTCCACACCAGCCCCACTGTGCTCTTGAGGACGGACATAGAGATCCTAGAGCTTTTCAGTGGCTGCTGATGTGAAGGAGATGTAAAGTTATGTGAAGTGTGAAGGCTACAGGAGGACTTTGAATTGTATTGTAAAGAGAATGCAGATAGTGTTGCAAGGGAGATATAGAAAAAGTTGCAAAGGTGAATGTTTAGTTCTGGTTATGGATTTGTAACTGAATTCATTTTGAAGGCCAACAGAATAGATGTTTTATATTTAGCTGTGGTTCTTCAAAGCCTCCAGACTGTCTTTTGTTTCTTCCTTTAGGGAAGCTAGAAGAATTTTGAACTCCATTATCAGTATTTTTTGTACCTTCCTATGCTCAGGACAAGTGTCCTTGAACGGGCAGCAGTTTTGGATTTGCTGGTTGTCATGTAGACAAGGTTGTTTTCAAAATAAAGGCACACAATCCATTTGTAAATCTTCCTGAATATATGAAAGTCTAATCAGGCTGACTCAGACAGCCGAACTATGGCATATCTCATTTGAATTCTCTCTTCCCCCAGGCCCTGTCTACAAGAAATATGCATACATTGTATTGTAAGTAGAAAACATGAATGATAACAATACGCAGCTCTGGTGGAGTTCTGAATGTGTTTTAGTTTTAAATGCATCTGAGCATCTACCTTTTTCATACACTGGCTGTAGCTGTAACAACTCTATATAATGCCTTTTTTTGTCACCTAACAATATAGGCATGAACAAACTCAACCTTCCACTGCCCCATTTTTCCTTGCTGTTAGTAGTTGATAGTATTTTCTGCAGTAAGCTGGATGTTTATTGATCTACTAGATGAACAGTGATTTGACATACCTTGCTCATGTGAGTAGTTAGTCCTTACAGGAAATGTCATATTGAGTACAGATGTATTGGTTGTGTTGGTATGATTTGTAGGTCTTCACTCTGTTCTGAGAAATCTTATTCAAATAATAATTTGAGGTTTATTAAGTATATTGAACTGCTGTCTGGTTTTGATTTTCAGTGTTACCTTTTGTAGTCTAATATGTAAAGAGTGACGCTTCTCACATCAATGAAAACAGTGTTCTTGATGACTGTCTCTCTTAGAGTACCTGTTTGAAATGTCTTTCTTCTCTATGACATGCATTTGAGGAAAAACTGCTATACAGGTGAGCAGCAATTTCACTGTTTCTGAGCAGTATAGGTAAATGAAGTTCTACCACCCTCAAGTTAAGGGGTAGCTTGTGTGATCCCATTGCTGGCAGCAGCAAAAGTTGTTTCCTTGGTCGTGGCTTGGTAGAAATAATGGGGGTGCCTGAAGTAGGTTGCTTGTGCTGTGGAGAAGAGAGGGTGGGATAAGTTACCGTAGTAGGGCTGTGAAAGTCTGCAGAAAGAGAAGTTTCTTCCACTATAATTTGAGGGCTGCAATCTGCTTCTAGAAAGCTTTCATGGTGGCTGTCATTATACTTCTTTGGTCCATGCCTTTTGATTGTAGATGGCCATACTCTTAAAAGCAGGATGTAGATATAGGTTCTTCTCTTGCAGTCCATTTGCCTCAACTATCTTAATGATTTAGAGATCCTGTTATCTCTTCACATCCTAATGTAGGATCTGAATGTGCATGAACATTTGGTTCTGCTCTGTCTGCCTCTAGCTCCATTTTGCTTGTGCTAAAAGCTCTAATCTGGTCAAAGAATGGGGAGTGAGGACAAAACTAAATTAGCATTTGTGGCATTTCCTGCCTCCCTCTCCTATGCCAGGGATGGGAGGAGCAGCTGAAGGCAGGCTGCCTTCCCCATCCTCTCCCCTGCTTTTCTTCAGTGAGTTTACACTTTCCATGTAGACAGCAAGTCATGGCTGCCCTGAATAGGCATTTATCTGGAATCCATCTACCTAGAAGAATCCATGGTACCTCTCACGTTGCATTGGGTTTATGTGGTAAGGTTTTGGTAGCAGGGGGGCTCCAGGGCTGGCTTCTGTGAGAAGCTGCTAGGAGCTTCCCCCATGTCTGATAGAGCCAATGCCAGCAGCTCCAAGACAGATCTGCCCATGGCAAGGCCGAGCTCATCAGCAGTGGTATTAGTGCCTCTGGGATAAAGTATTTAAGAAGGGGAAAATACCTGCTGTGCAATGGCAGCTGGAAGAGAGGGGTGAGAACGTGTGAGAGGAACAGCTCTGCAGGCACCAAGACCAGTGCAGAAGGAGGGGAGGAGGTACTCCAGGTGCTGGAGCAGAGATTACCCTGCAGCTCATGGTGCAGACCATGGTGAGGCAGGCTGTGCCCCTGCAGCACTGAGGTCCATGGTGGAGCAGATATCCACCTGCAGCTGGGGAGGGCCCCATGTCAGAGCAGGGGGATGCCCAAAGGAGGCTGTGATCCCATAGAAAGCCCACACTGGAGCAGGCTGCTGGCAGGATCTGTGGACCCATGGATAGAGGAGACCAGGCTGGAGGTTTGCTGGCAGGAGTGGTGACCCCATGGGGGGACCCACTCTGGAGCAGTTCATGAAGGACTGAGCCTGAGGGAACAAACAGCAGAACTGGGGAAGACCGTGAGGAGGAAGGAGCGGCAGAGATAACGTGTGATGAACTGACCACATCTCCCATTCCATGTCTCTTTGCACCATGCAAGGGGAAGAGGTAGAGAAATCGGGAGTGAAGTTGAGCCTGGGAAGAAGGGAGGGGTGTTTCTAAGATTCGGGTTTATTTCTCATTACCCTACTGTGATTTGATTGGCAATAAACTCAGTTAATTTCCCTGAGTTGGGTCTGTTTTACCTGCGGCAGTGATTGCAGAGCGATCTCTCCCTGTCCTGACCTCCCTCTGTGAGTTTTTTGTTACATTTTGTCTTCCCTGTCCAGCTGAGGAGGGGAGTGATTAGAGCAGCTTTGGTGGGCACCTGGTGTCCAGCCAGGCTCAACCCACCACCCGTGTCATCACTGCTGTGCTCTGTGATTGTTGCATACAACTTCTTGTCACTGTGGGCGTTTTTTCCCCCTTTACTGAGCATTGTTTTTATTAAATTCATTAACATAGTTTCTTAATTTGGCATATTACATGATAGCCCAAGGAACCAACAAGTAGTAATGAAAAAGGAATTCAGTTTATTGCTTTGTCAGACACATCACTGTGGTTGGTGTATTTTGTACTAGCATGGCTGGGTGATGGCTGAGGTGCACATTTTATGTCTCTTTTGGGGTTTGTTTATTTTGTTTTGTATCATTACACTGACTTCAAAAGACAATCTGTTGCTCTCTTATTCAAAAATCCTCCTATATGCCCTCCCAAAGAATGGGGAGAGATTTCACATCTCTCAAATATTTATGGGATGGGAAAACATTGATGCTAAATTTAGTAAGATACATGTTTTGATTGTTATCTTGGCAAGTAATTCAAGTACTACTTTGCTATCTTCTCTGCTTGTTTGTCTCTCTGAGCAAGGAGATACCATTGCAAATTCCCATTATAGAAGAAGAGATGAGAGAAAGTTTGACATGCTATCATTATGTAAAAGAATACAAACTCACGCCTTGCTACTGGCAGTTACTGTACTCCTAAGAGTAACCTTTTTCTTACCATCAGTGATGTTTAAACCAGATGCAAAATACGAGGGAGATTATATCATGCACTCTCACAAAACGTGCTCTATCATCTTTGTTAAAAATCCCATCAACTAACTGGATTTTTCCACTACAGGGAGCTTGTTTAACACCAGCCAGGAAGAAAGCGCGATACTAAGTTTTGCTTTGCACAGTTTGCAGTCATTGTATTTGTGTTCTTTTCTAAATAAATGTGAGCTATGCTATGAATAGACTTCATCTGAATTAGAGATTATTAAAATAAGCCTGGCTACAAAATCTGTCACCTTTTTCTCCATCCATCATCAACAGCAATGAGGCCACTTTCGCTGCACAGTAGATACAATGTAATTCCATTGCCCCCCCCCAAGAGAGGAAGGATGCTTTTCTGGTAGCTGAGCTAGCTGAAAATTCATTATAGTGTGTATAATTAATGAGTGTCAGCAATGAAACAAATGATAAACTTCAGAGTTCTGTAGAAAGAAAAAACATTTTTGGAAGCTAACATTTGAAATAAATGTTAAAATGAGGACTGTAAGGGAATTCACATTTAAAGGGGCTACATATAATGTCTGAATTACTCAAAACTGCAATTTGCTTTTTGTCAGAATCAAAAATTCCAAGAAAATGGTACTCAGAGCTATTGTACAAGATATTTTCTAAGTCCTTGTAATTCAAGTATTGAAGAAATGTCAGGAAACATTATGATTTGTTCTCGTCTTTTATTTTATTTTTCAAAAATCCAAGATAATAAAGCCCTCATTTCACATCCAGAAATACTTGAAATAATATGCACTTCAGGAGGGAAACAGACTGAACAGCAGTTAAGCTATTATTTTCACTAAACCAAATAATAGCCTTTAATAAAAGCCTCCTCTTGCCTGTATTGTCCATTATTAACATGACTACATCAGTCCTATAATATTCTTATTTCTAAAGGACTCTTGAGGCTGTTTTTCACTCAAGGGAGGGTGGCAATCTATACATAAGTAGCTGATGCACAACTGACCCACCAGCTGTACCTGTCTGCAGAAAGCTGCATTTTCTACATCCAGCTGCACTTTGTGACAAAAGAAGGAAGAAGTCTCCAACAGCTGATGCGCTTTGGTCACCCAAGCTTGGTCAGTCATCCCTGTGTAAAGTGCATGGCAACTTTAATCAGCTTGCTAAAAATATTGTGTGCAATGCACTTGGGTTTGCAAATGCTTGGGATTTTCTGTGCATTTGTGAAGATGTATGGAAATTTTAATACTAACCAGAGGGATCATTACTGCTGGGGAGTTGTCTGTATTGAAATATGTACTGAGTATATTGAAGGCAAAACCTTTTGTTTTGTTTAATGTTGCTGCCTCGACGCATCCCTGTAACGAGGAGGATTTCAGGTGTTAAAGCATAGACCCCACTGGTTCTCTTCCTCTCTGAGTTCAGCATGCTGCAGATGAGAAAACTTCCAGTTTATGCTCAAGTGCCCAATAACCTCTTTAAGCCAACATATTTCATCTTTATAACTGAAAGAGAATATAACATGAGAGAAAGGCATTTTAATGCAATAAAAGAGCTACATACGTCTCTTTCTTACCCTAAGGCCTTTGCCCTGTGGTATGGAGTCAGAAGTTTTGCTTCTACACATCCTACAGTAGAATGCTTTTTATTATCTGTATAATTTTCTTAGGGAGATTATTTTAGTGTATCTTAATTTTTTAACTGTTCCCGTTCTTTTGGATCACTTTGCTTCCAGGTTGGCGAAACCAACTGTGTTAACATTGCTTGTAGTCTGTCACAGGCTGGAGATTATTATGTATATTACTCCACTCTCAGGGCTTGATTTTATTTCAGTAGTTACTACTTTATCCTTAGGAATTATTTTCACTAAATCTTTCTCCAGACCTGGACTAGAGTGCAGTCTCAAAACGATTGAAGTGTCAATAATCTCTAAAACTGATGAAGACAATGTTGGGAGGAACAAACAAGAGTTAGCACATCAGTGAATGCTAATCCCTTAGTCATCAAATCTACTGTTTCCAGAAGAGAAATGTATTTAGTCATGGGGGTCCCTTCCAACTTGTGATATTCTATGGCTTGAAAGCAGCATCTTCTAAGGGACAGGCAAAGATATTTCAATGATTCTCCACTCTTTTTTGCAGGAGGCTGCTTATTTGAAGGCATTACATAGTTTAAGTCAGCTTTCTAGCCAGTCTGTCATTAATTAAATTAACATATATATTAAATATTCTGATTACCTTATACAATACAGTAGCACAATGACCAGTATTTAAAAAATAACCTTATGTCCTTTTCAGCCCAGGCAAAGGTACTGGGTTTGGGTAGCCTGGGTTGTTGGGTAGCCTGGTTCTTACTGTTTCCTGTAGCTGAGTGCTGGTGAGAAAGGACTTCTCAGAGGTTCCATTATGTTTTGATAAACACCCTGTCTCAAGGCAAGGTGTTTCTTCCAGATTGCTATTTATGACATTTTTTTCCCTTAAGGAAATATCTCATAATAAACAGCTGAAAAATGTGATATTTTTTCAGCAAATGTGAAATATTCAAAGTCATTGCTAGCGTGCCTCATCAGTCCACAAACAGGTTTGAAAGCCACAGGGAGTTTTGTGTAGAGAATATGTTTCCTGCCAATGCAAATTTCACTAGTCTAAATGCAAGAAAAATTTCCATAGTTGCTATTTTTTTTAATGTGTTGTACTGTACCACCCCTGAGCTACATGACCGGAAGGGAAAAAATTACTATATTCTTTTTTCTTGTGGAGTAACAGATGTATTGTATAAAGGAAAATGGACCCAGGCCTTGAATCTGACGTTGAGAGCAAACGACGCGATCACAGCTTTTCAGTCATCATCTTAGAGGCCGAAACTGAAAGGGGACAGGTTAAGGCTTGTGTCTTCATCAGTTGCTAACTATATTGTTATTCCTGCTGTCTTTTGTCTATCTTAAAGAGGATGGTTCTGATGCACAGTGTTGTATGGATTCCTGGCCATTTCATCATCTGAAATTGTGGTGGTCAGTTTTCTGCCTGGAAATAAGTAATCAGATGGCCATCTATGTATACATACGGAGATAAGGTGATAATATAATCATGACATGAAATGCACAAAATGCTGCTTTCTTTAATTTGTCCTGTCATGAAAGGTTTAAAGACAAGATTTTTAATGTAGGATTAGCAGTTTGCTGGGTACTCCTTTCATAGAAAGTGTCTGCAGCCTAGCTCAGAGCTGAGTCCTTTGCCTGGAAAGTGTATAGATCTATAGGTTATGTTATGTGGTCTCTTAACAGAGGAAAATTGTTTTCCTCTGTCTGAAAAACATGCACATTTATTTAGAAAGCCTATAGTCTCTCACTTCATATCCTCAGTATAACTGTGCTGTGACTGCCCTTATAAAACAGTATCTTCCCTCAAACAGGACAGGAATCTCCCAAGTAAATTTTAGATTTCATTAATGAACCAAACAAAGGCAAATCCGCTTGTCAAAGAACAGCCATTTTCCGCACAACTGTTCTAGGAACAAATGTAAGGAATGATTTAAGTATGTCATTACTATAATTAATTTTTTTTCTATTACTTTTCTGTAATACTGTGGACTGATAATCATGTTACTCCATTAAAGAGAGGTTCAACTCATTTCTTTCAAGAGAGTTGGTAAGATATTTAGAGCAAATCAGTTTTGTGCTGTTATCACTTCGGTGGAAAGATTTGCTATAATGAGTACCTCCCATGGCAACTCCTGTACCGTAGCATAAAGTAGGTGGGCTAATCTCTAAAATACAAAACTCTTCCGTCAAAAAGTCACACAGCAATGTGTGAAGGAGACACTTTTCATCCCTGCAGTGGGATGGCAGAAGGGAATGTTATAAGCTCAGGATGAAATTTAATTGTAATGTGCTGCCCCAGACATCAAGGTTTTTCTGGCTCCCAGCAGATAGTTCACTTACTAAAGGTCCCTGTGACACAGCAAAGAGCATGCTACATGGTGGGGTTTTTTTAGTACAGATAATCAGGGGTGCTTGCATATGCTGGCATATCTGTGGTTATGGCATATCAGCTTTTTACACTGGAGAGACTTCTTCTAAACTTTGATGTTATTAATACCCTGAAGCTGAAAAAGCTTTTAAATTGCCTCATTTCTTCTAGCATTCACTGTTCTAGAAGAAGGAGAACCACTAAGAAAGAACTGTGTACCAGAGTCTGCGGGCAATCTGAATCCTCAGCTGTGAGGCACCTTCCAGAGGCTGTCCAAGTTATTCTGTTCAGCCAGAAATTCTTATATATCACGTAAAGCCTATACAGTCTCCCAATCCGTGCACTGATGGAACATCAAATTTTCATGAGACTAAAACTGCAAGTTTTATGTGGCTAATAGCCGCTGTTAGTTGCAATGTTAAAGCTCTAAATTCTGTGTAACCTTTGATACAATTCTGACCATACCAATACAAGGTTGCAAACCCTATTCAAAAGACATTTGAGGTGCTGTGAAACCCACAGCTCCGTAGGTGTAGCCAGAAGAGCCTTATATATAGATATTTGTCAAATAACTAGTGCCAAAGATGATTTGGAAGCCAACCGATCAATAAATGGTGCTCAGATAAACACTTGTAACAAGTCATTTGTTCCCTTCAAACGCTGACAATAAGGAACGTTCTAATAATCACTCAGTGTCATAGCCCCCAGGAAAGAAAACAATGGGCTGAGTTCATCCCTGGTGTAATCATAGTTAAATTTGCCTTTGCAGTTATTTAGGATGTCTTTCAGAAAACAGCAAATTGGTGATGGCATTGCATTTGTTCAGACTATGTATGAGTAAGCCTTTATTCCTATCTGTCCTCTAAAGCATCCTGGAAAATTGGCATGGAATGTCAAGGGTGTTAAATAATTAAATGTATTTATAAACACATTACACCTATTTCTATAGGCTTTCCTCAGTTCCGGTTTGTTTGTTTTTAATTTGAGTCCAAACTGAGATCCGGAATTTAATTTCTGGATCTCTGTTTCTTTCAGTAAATAATGATACTGAACCTATGCTGGGAAATGAGTTGCAGTTTTATCAAAGCAATTTTGCCTGCATCTAAACCCATGTTAACTAGAGCTTTGAAAAATACTCCTGGCAGGTCATTTACCTTAAGCCTGTTCGAATTTTGCTCAAAAATATGTTGTGGTACTCCTGCCTGTTAACCAAAACTGCTTGACTCCTTTTATCAAGTTCATAATAAATCAAGGGTCACTTGAAAGTTGTTTATTTCAGTGGCATCCTTGATTGCCTTCTGTGGTGTATATTAAGAAGCTCGGGTGTGTGTTGCATTATTTTTGCTCTCTTAGTGGACAATTGAAAAGTAGAAGAAAATGAGATTTCAAGGGTACAAAATGAATCCTGATTTCAGTACATGTTCCTAAAACACTTCCCATATTTTTTTCACAACTTGCTGGTAATAAACACTACTAGCACAATCACTCCTGGAAGATGAAAGACAGAAAACCAAATTCAAAGTTTTCATCCAAACACATGGAAATATACATTAAATCCTAACCAATGTCAGTTATTGCTTGATAGCCTTGCCAGTGCGCCTTCAGTCTTTGGATTTTAACGATATACTGTACCTAAGACCTATTTCTTTCCTAAAATCACCTAGAAGTATTATGTTGCAACAAAGTATTCTTTCCTCTTAGTAGGTGTAGGCTTAGATTTTAAACTAACAATAGTGTGTGTGCCTTTAGCGTAGTAGAATAGACCAAACTGTTCTAGCTTACTGATATGTAGAGAGAAAAGAACGTTTGGCTGACGGGGGAAGGAACATCATGGGGCTGATAACAACTAAGGAGACAGTAAATAAGACCAAGGATGCCAGCCTTCTAGACAGCAGAGTGGCACCCAGTATGGAGCAAGACTGGAACAGAACAGAAGCAAGGACATACCAGCTGCTAACTCAGCACTAGGACCTTGCAAGCGTGCACAAGCATTGAGGTCATTCAGTAAAGACAGTGAAGAAGGCTATCGGTGACCACCAGAGACCCCCCCACTCAGCAAGAAAGTAATTAGGATGCAAATATTACTAGTTCCTGGGAAAACTATGAATATGCATGAGTATGCTAGATATGTAGCAGCTGTCATCAAGATCAATTCGATACTCAGTGTTGGCAGTGGTAGCCTTTGCATATATTTCAGTATTCTGTGAGTTGAATGTCCTGAGCAACACTTTTTTAACTAACTCATAAAAGTGTCCTCTGGGCACTTCTTTCCTGGGCACACCTCCTGCTGTCTTTAAAGTGTGTAATTGCTATCCAGACTTGAGATGGTATTTGAAATTCCGCTGATTTTCTGCAACTCCAATCAACACCCTTGTGTGTGCTCCCTCAGTGCACCAAATGTGACCCACTTATTTATCAGTTTGGTCATTCCATAGTATCAGACCAAAATCTATGAGGAGTGAGATTAGGTGTACTTTGTTTTAACTATATCTGCCATAGTATACTCAAATATCCTGGCTGGCTATGGGCAAAGATACTGAACTTCTAATTTTGAGAGAAAAGAAGTCAGGCTTCTGCCACTTTCAGGTCTTCCGACTTTCTCTGCAAAGCCCAAGCAGGGACAGGAATGAGCTATGTGGGAGAGCTCACATCTACATCCCAACGTGTTCATTCTGAATTGGGTCAGGATGAGGTAAACCCTTGCTTCTTTCTGGGGAAAAAAAAAAAGTGAACCTGAAGACCAGTCTTTTTCTCTCTTTCACATGCAGGTGCCATAGGGTAGATGAGAAAGTTGAGCACTTTTCATAGGAGAAATCAAGGACCATGTGTGCATGCTGCAGGCTGGGGTCTGTGCCCAGAGCAAGAAGACATGAAAACACATGAAGAGCCTAAACTTCCTCTAACAAGCAAAAGAAACCTTCTTACTTGGAGTATCTCCACACAGAAGCTGGTGAGGGTTTGATTTATTGATTTATTTAATATTTATTTATATTAAAATAGGTTTTGATTCCTCAAATAACACTTGCTCCTTGGGGTAGGACAGTATCAACAGCCTAGTAAGGCAGAAGATGAGACAGTGTAACTGTACCTACAGTAGGGACAATAGCCTGGGAATTACACTGGTAGAAGCACTCTTGTGATTGAACTGTTTAAGCCAGTATAAAATTGATGTGTGTTGGTGTAACTTAGTTGGTTTTCTTTAAACAGCTGGAAGAAGAAAATCATGGGTAAAGCTTGGCTCTAACTTCTCAGGCTGCAGTGGTTGTTGTGGCCCCCAGCAGCTGTAGCTTGCAGGCAGCAGCAGCAGTGGAGGAATGAAGTGCCAGGGATCAGGTGTGCCTGACAGAGAGAAAAGTGTTCCCACACCATGCTGACGGGGCTTTCTTCACCTGAGTAGCATCTCCTGTCTAGGAAAAAGAACTCAAAACTAAGACAGGGACAGAAGGGATCAAGATGACAGCAGCTGTTCCTCTTCCAAAGTTTCGGTAGATGGAAATGAGCAATGATTTGACAGGATCCCAATCAAGAATGGTGGAAAGAAAAGGAATTTGTCTGACCCTTTAATCCAATCCCTGCAATAGATTCAAATAGCAGTATCAGGATGTATAAGCATAAATATAAATGCATGTATTTATGTATGTGAATGTTTACCAATGTAATTTTTCAATTGCTCGTTGTTTATGAGACACGCTGTAATTCCTCACAAGTTACTGTTACAGTGTACCTCATTAAAAAAAGAAATGTACCCAATTTTTAAAATGTGTTACTACCCAATATATTAAAGGGGCTTCTTTGAGGCAGTGACACTCCATTGCATACGTATCTGTTTCAGTAATTTAAGAAACTGGATTAATTACTGAATGGAATATATGTATATATATGTAAGATTTCTGTTACTAGTATTCCACATGTTGATTGAATTGCTAAAAGATGAAATGTGAAAGATGGGATGGGATAAAACAAAAGTCTGCATATCCACCTTTAAATATATAGCTTATACTAAATACTGTGAAATCTCTTTGAAGTCAGTAATTATTTTACATCTACTGTTTTCAAATGCTGACCCCTTTGAGGCAGTAAGATTAACTAACTTGTGATGGTGTAACTGATGCTTGAGATACCTCAGCATACTTTCTCCACTTGAAAGCACTGCGTATTGGGTTCCCATTCTGTGGCACTGTGAAGGGCTTCTCCTATAAAGAGAATGTGTGTTGCTTAAAAGAAAAAGGTACTGCTGTGAAAAAACAACAAAACCAATTTCTGAGAATTAAGAAGCATATCAAAAACCATGGAGCTCTTGGCTTCAATTGTTCAGTGCATTCTTATATTCTTCCCAGCAATTCAGAAGGGAGCCATTTCCTCCTTGTTTTCTAAGTCTGAGGCCCTACAGATTGAGTAATGGATGAGAATAAAATCATTTTGATGATAAGAGGTTTACAATGGGATCATTGTCAGATTGGTACCTTGAGGGCTCTACTGGGGGCCATTGTCATCCCTGTTTCCTTTCTGCTAATGAGTGGATCCCGGTTCTCACTGAGGTATAGTGAGAGATCAGTGTAGCTACCCAAGAGCTAGCAGTGGCTCATCTTTCTTGTCAGCCTCCCCGTACTCACTGTGACAAAGTGAAAGGCTTTGGAAAAACCAGACTCATTCAGTGTAATTGAACTAAATGGATAATAGGACACTTATTAGCGCATTAAACAGAAGAATACTCTTTGCTGGCTTTTGCAAAGACTGCAGCTCTTTGTCATTTTATAATAGACATTCACTTAGGAGTCTATTCTTTCTTGTGTGCATTGAGATTTTTAAGATATCTGACTCGCATCAATATTAATGGAAGTTGTGCAAGTAAACCCTGGGAATTCAGAAAAATAATAAATGAAACCTTTGTGTTTCTAGGAAAAACGCAACGAAAGCCTGAGAATAGAATCTGTAATTGTTTCTTTTTATTATGGGACTATCTTGGAGGCAAAAAAAGCTCAAATTATAAATTAAAGCAAACCGTGTAAGGACAAATTCCTCAGTCCCAACTTAGCCTTGATAGTAACTTGTCCTTCAGACAACCTAAGTCTGTTCAGTTATCTCAGCTTTTTGTGGAGTAAAAGGGAACTCAGAACAAAGCAGTACGATTATTCTGCTTCCCAGTCTGAAGCTTTCACATACATTTCTTAGATAGGGTTATCCTCTTGCTCTGTTGACATCAGTCAGTAAGACACCCTTTGGCATGAGAAATCAGAGGTGTGTTTTCACTCAATGGTATGATTTGAAAATACTGGTAAGGCTGCTGACTTTCCCCTTCCAGTTCAGCTCTGCATAGATCCAGCAATACTCAGTTTACAGCTTACTGGTGTATTTTATCCTCAATATACTTGCCAAATATTAAACCAGGTTCTCTTGTAATTTAATCGACAGTTTGGCATAGCCCAGAGTGGGATGTGAAACTATTCAAGTCCACAGCACTTGTAAATTAGATAAAACCAGGAAGAGATGATTACTCATTAGCATTTATCTTATGTAGAAGTATTCCAGCTGGACATAGCTGTTAATGTCAAAACTTACATGATGAGACCAATCTTGCAGTAAGAGAACCCCAAGTTCTAGTGTTTTCTCATGCTGCCATTTCTTATTTTACAGGTGGAGAAACTGAGGGAGGAATATGGCTGTAAATTGCTCTAGTCTGGAGAGTAAGTGGAAGTCAGGAGGAGAATTAACATTCAGTTTCCACTCCTGCCCTTCACTAAAGCGTCTCTCAGTCTTTCAGAGGAACTTGTTTCTTATGAACCCAGCTGGCAATTAAAATGAAAGTATTGGAGTGAAGAAGGAACGGGGAAGCAAGGACAGGTAGTGCAGTTCTACATTCTCTTTTTATTAATAGATGGAAAACCAGGGATTTTCCTGGTATGGAGTGCAGCCTGTCTGTTTTGTCTCCTTACTTAGTTGCTACAGTTTAGATGAAGAAATGTCTTATTTGTCCCTCATGGTTTCCTTATTAAGTGGGTATAGTGCTGCATGCATTTCCTTCACACTTAACAAAGGAGCAGGAATTTCCCCCCAGGGTATTTTGCCTCATGGAGCAGCTCACAGCCAGCAGCGAAACTTCAGTATTCTGGGATCACCTATGGCTGTGCTAATGTAAGAACAAAACCAGGTTTCTTCAGGCAGTGAATTAGTTTTCTATTAGTTGTTTACACCTGTCTCAAATAAGCAAGCCCTGGTTTGGAAAAAATAGATTGCTTAGGGAAGCAGCTAAATATGCACTTAATAGGCCAGTTCCCATCTCATTTACCTTTATGTAATCAGGAACAAACTCATCTAATGCAGGACAAAGTTACATCAAAGTAGAACCAAGCTGATAGGTGAAACGAAGCCATTACATTTGGGGATCCTTTATTATGTTTTCTTAAAGACAAGAGGCTGCCTAATAGAACTGATACTGTGTAGCTGAAAATTATGCTTTAGGAAGACTCAGTGAGGTGGCTGTCCCTTTCAATTTACCGGGTGTTTGTACCAAGGTCTTTTGAATGCCTGATCGTAATCCTCTCGATTTTTTACCCAATTGGGAACATTTCGGTTGCCTTCCACTAGATGGCTACACGGAAAGCAGTTTTGCAATAAGCAGAGGCATGCAGCCCTTAATGTCTGTGAGAAACTTACTTGGTTCTCTTTATCTCCCTTTCTATTTTAATCTCTGGCTATGTGATGCAGCTGAGCTTCCAGGGCCAAAAAGTTGTCTTCTGTGAAGGCTGGAGAAAGTCACCATCTTGGAGGAGCCTGCAGCGAATTGAACAAGGTGATCAATTTGATTCTGATTTCATTCAGCGCCAGTCTGCATGCCATGGCCATGCTCAAACTGTATGTCCACACCAGCAGATTGAAGGAGTATCCTGAGTGTTGTGTACAGCAGACCCTAACACTGGCCCTTGTTATATGGCAGATACAAAACCTGCTGCCTTGTGCAGGTTATGCTATGCATGGTATTTGGCCACAGTGCTACAGTAATTAATACTAGATCTGTGCCTTACTTATCACCTGCAGTACTACTGTGATACAGAGCAGGTGAGGGCACATGAGTTTGTTTTCCCCAAATTAGCCAGAGAACCTTATTCCAGTTTTCCACCAGGTATAGGAGGAAAGAGAGAGAGAAGCTGCTGGAGTATAAAAACCTGTCTCTTATCAATACTTTTTTTGAACATACAACACTTGGGAGAGTGAGCTTATATTAGGTCAACGTTTTGAATTATTTCACAGTGGGGGTTTGGATCTTAGGGTGGAAACCTACAGCTACTGCCTTGCTGTTTTCTTTTCTAGAACCAGTTTAACTCTGAGGTCATGAGTATTGGGTAATCTTAACTGGGACGAGTGAGATGTGGCAGGTAAGATTTCTGTTGTTTCTTTTACCTGAAAGCTGCGTATGGAATGTTTTTCCTAATTAAAACAACAAATAGAAGCATTTCCCAGTGAAGTGTCTTCCTCCAAGACTTCCAGCTTGCCTGTGGCAGACCTGGGAAGAGTAGAGGTAAAAATCCCATGAATCCTAAAAGAGTTGGGGAAGTGAGAAGGTCAAGTTCTGGGGTTTTCAGTGTGTGGGTTTGGCTGGAGGGAGTACCATAACTAATGTTAACAGAAAAACTACTATTGGCCTTACTTGGGCAGCTCAGGCTACAAACACGCAGGCAGCCTAGAGAAGGTGTTTTTTTAAAGCCCTATTTGTACCTAAGCATCATATTGAATCCGGAATTTCTTTTCCAAGAAGTTAAGGATGCAAACAGTAACTCCAAAATAAATTAATCTAGAACAATTGGTGCTTTGCTGTGAACAAAAAAGTGTGGAAAAAAAAAGGAAAAATCCTGTCTCATCTTTATGACCCACTTTTTCTACATTTCATGTAATATTTTAAATCAAGACAGTCAGCTGCAAGTCCATATGTGAAAGTTATACTTGCATATCAGTATTAATTCTCATTTATGTTAACCAAGGTTTGGCCATACCATGGGGCACGGCTGTTGCCCTTTCTGTCGGCAATAACAGAGCTGGCACTCTCCTCACAATCCCAATTTTTAGTGGGTTTTGTGAATTTATTTCTCCTCCCCCAGTATATCTTTCTACTCTGCACTTTCTGCATCTCTGAATATTACTATTTTTGTTGTGTTTTAAGGTATGAGTCTCAGTCAGGATATAATCCTCTGTGTTCTTTTACTGTAAATTAGTACAGTATTTTGTGTGGGAACATATGTAGGTGTAGAGATAGAAATAGTTATCTTTAAAGTTCACAAAATGAGTGCAAGTCAGACTTTCTGCAGTTTAATTTTAAAATATTTATGAAGGACGACCTGCCATTTTTCTTGCTGTCTCAATTATGCTGTGTGGGAATATAGTTCTACTGTGCCAGTGGTTTCTGATACATCCATTGCTTTAATGAAACTCTGCTCTGTAGCTTACATACAGCTAGGGAATAAGGGTGAGAACAGAGAAGTGCCTACTGCATCATCCAATTCTGTGATCTGTATGAAATTCTGTATATTGGCAACTTGCAGTCACAGTTAAGGTGGTTCTTGCACAAATTCTAATTTGTGCTTATACTTTATCAGTGGCTGTGACACTGCCAGCATGTGTCTTGGGGGCAGAGAATTGTGATGCTGTGACAGGAGGGAATGAATCTGGGCTGGTGCATGCAGAACTGATGCAGAGCACCCACACTTCAACAGCTGTATTTCTCTCCCAGTTTACCAGCATGTCTGAGATTTGCTGCTGCTCTTGCTACTGCTTCGTCTAACATTCTCTTCCAGCCTACCTGTACAATGTCAATATCTCAACTGCCTATGTTTATCCCAATTTACCTTTTTCAGACTTGACAGCAGCGGAGGACTCTGGATGGTCAACTGCTGCATTACTTAGTACCACCTGCTGTTTAAGAACATCTTTCAAGTAATTCCTAGGGCAGACCTCTCCCAACCACAGGGATGCTTCTTAGAATATAAATTTATATCTATCTTTAGGAACCAAGTGTGGAAAATTAGACACAAGTTATACTTAATGTGTAAGTTAAAGTTAGTATTTCAATAACACTAACTAATACAATTATGTTTATGGATGGAATCCTCAGTTTCCATGCAGCAACTTTTTGAAGAATTAGATATTAGAATCAACATATTAATTGTGGCATCTGTAAGTGTTAGCCCTAGGGACCTCAGTCATAGTTGTGAGGCACCATAAAAATACATAGCATTAACTCAACACCTCTCTTCAAGCCCATGCCAATCTCACAAATCCTAGATTGCTTTGGGTTGGAAGGGACCTTAAAGATCACCTAGTTCCAACCCCCTGCCATGGACAGGGACACCTTCCACTAGACCAGGTTGCTCAAAGGCCCATCCAACCTAGCCTGAATAATGCCAGGCATGGAGCAGCCACAGCTTCTCTGGGCAACCTCTGCCAGTGCCCCACCACCCTCACAGGGAAGAATTTCTTCCTAATATCTAATCTGAATCTCTGCTCCTTCAGTTTAAAGCCATTCCCCTTTGTCCTGTCACTACATGTCCTTGTAAAAAGTCTCTCTCCAGATTTTTTGTAGGCCCCCTTGAAGTGCTGGAAGGCTGCTCTGAGTTCTCCCCAGAGCCTGCTCTTCTCCAGGCTGAACAAGCCCAACTCTCTCAGCCTGTCTCCATAGCAGAGGTTGCTCCAGCTCTCCGATCATCTTCATAGACCTCCTCTGGACTTGCTCAAGCAGATCCATGTCCATCTTGTTTTGAGGGCCCCAGGGCTTGATGCAGGACTGCAGGTGGGGTCTCATGAGAGCAGAGTAAAGGAGAAGAATTGCCACCCTTGTCCTTCTGGTCATGCTTCTTTTCATGCAGAAGTTCAACTCTTCCAACAACTGTGGGTTCTCTAGTTCTAGGGTTTTTGTTGAGTGAACTATTTCTGTGTACATTTACACTGGATAAAGAAGACAGTAATCAGGAGATGAAAGTGAAAGGACCATAAAGTGAGGGGTTATTAAGGAAGATACAGAGTTATAGCTCTGGAGAATTGGTTTTCATGCTTGCCTTTCTCAATGCATCTATTGAAGAACTTTGGAAGTCACTGCCCCTCACTTTGCTTCAGCTGCTCCATCTGTATGCACCCACCTCTTAAGCCACTTCAAAATTGCATAATGATAGTGTAAGAATGAGTTGTTAGTACTGAACACAGGCAATGATTCTGCCAAACTCTAAAATCATTTTGTTCACCTTACCAGTTCATCTTGGAATTACTAGCATGGTAAATCTGTTTATCCCATGGCTAACTTGCAATAAGTGGAACATGTATAAATTGTTCCTTTTTCAGCTCTGGCTTCCAAAGTGACTAAACACACAATGACTTTATACATTTCAGATCAATACTGATCAGCAATGGCAAGGTTAGGAGCTAAAGTGCTCTTGTCCATTATGCAGGCACAGTAACTAGAATGAAAAGTCAGCTTTAAATAAAGCAACATCCAGAAAAAATATCTTGCTTTCTCTTAGTAAGTCTCAATTGTGTTGTGCAGAGGAGCTGAGCAGCACCATGTATCCCTGCCAGAGGTGTCTTCACAGCTTGGCATAAAGGGTGAGGAGCTCTGAGCTCGCTGCTGACTCCCATGGACAGGAGCCAAGAGAAGCACCTGCACTAATTCTTGCTAATTGCCTCCTAGCAGGCACTGGCTTTGCACAGGCTGCTCAGGAAGAACCATCTTAAAAAATCAGCTCTACTGGAGAAAGAAAAATAAATTCAGCAGCAATTAGGACATGGTCACCCAGACGTGAAATTTGTATTCACTTGCTAACAGTAGTAACGGTTAGATTCCCCACCACCTCTCTTCACTTCACATACATTCACAGGCGACAGAGAGGCTAGTCAAAGCTTGTTGCTCTGACAGTTATTTTTCTACTGCCTGTATGTTTTCCTCATTGCACGCAGGGGGCTGCTGTGGGAGAAACACGAATGCAATCAGTAGCTGCACAAAGTATATTGGGGAATTCTGCCAGGGCAGCCAGTTTTCTCTTCACTTGTTGCAGCTCTGTGAGCAGAATTGTAATCTGCATGTACGCATGGGGAAAAAAGCCCTCCACAACAAAACCTACAGTGATAAAATAATAGAACTCGCAAAAGCCAGAAAATTCAGAGCTAACACTGACAATCCTGCACTCACTGTGCAGCTCAGAGAGCAAAACTATCTTGGCTAATGCAAAGGGATTTCAGCTCTGCTAGGGAGTTCAAATACTTTTCCAACAGATATTTGCTGTTTAGAGAATCTCCACCCAAATGCTTGCCTACTGATTAGTTAAATTTGACAAGCAGCTTTTGTTCCTTTCTGTATTGCTTTTCATCAGCTTAGTGTATATCCCTTGTGTTACTTTACTGTTGTGTTTTGATAACTTCATTTCTTTTAGCCAGCCTAGTCCCCTTGTTCTGCTTCCAAGTGCTCAGTTTCCCAAATTCCTTTTCAATCTATCTTGCAGCAGTAGAGAAATGCTTCTGTTTCCACAGGACTTGGCTGCTCTGTGTTCTGTGTTTTATGCACTAAAGGAGCCTCTGAACAGATTCTCTGTTGTATCAGTTGTTGAATCTTAGGATGCTTATTCTGCACCCAAGAGAGGGGAAAACAGAAATGGGTGGAATTTTTCAAGTCCTGTGAAAAAGTTTAGTCTGCATATCACTCTTACACAATTTCGTCCTAATTTATCTAAAACTGCAAGTTCCACTTTTGCTTATTTCCAATGTTACGTACTAATTCTTAACATGGGCCACAATAAGGCTGATAGTGTATAGTGTGACTGGAAACCAGAACTCTACAATAAAATCTATAGTTTATCATATTCGGAGATACAAAGGTAAATTATGAAGTTTAAAAGCTTATTTCAGTTTAATGCTGGTTGTTGGAATTGGAACATTCTGCATTGTATGCAGGCATCTGGATCTGCTTTGTCCATGTTTAGACATCTAAATTTTCTACAGCCTGGTTGGGATTCCCCATCTAGTCAACAGCAAGAAAGCAGCATTACTAAAGCACGATGACTTGTGTAAGGTAAACGTTTAAAACAGATTTGCTCTCTGTCTGTTTCTCTCTCAGCCTGTAAAGGATCCAATGGATCAGGCAAAGGCAGTTAATATTAAACCTCTGAAGCCTGGGCAAAAGAGCTCTGCATTTGGTATCTACAGAGCATGAGCTGTACCATTTTTTTTGGCACAAGTGCCTTACTGTGCTTTTCCTTGGCAACTTTTTTTTGTGACCTGTTAGGTTAGGCCCTGTTGGAGGACTGCCATTTTCTTTAGGAATATGTAAGATTTACTTACCTTTCGTTCTAACTTCACAGTGAAATAAAGCTATGGTCGAAGACTATAAAACAAATAAAGATATTTTAGTATTTAATATCTTCCATCCTACTGGATTAAAGTTATTCACGAGATTTATATCTAAATTCTGCCCTCTCTGAAGTGGAAGAGGGCAGCTCTTTTCTTATGATGCAGGAGTATGTAATGATGGAAAAGACTTTTTCATCCAAATGAATTTGAAAATTAGCAAGAATCTAATTATTCCAGTTGTCACGTACCCAGCAGCGTGCATTTCTGTGATTCAACTCAAGATCAGGTTCCCAGAATAGATGATCATTTGTAGATTAACACGTAGTCATGCTGATATACACATATGTTACAAAGGCTAGAGCTCTGCAAATAACTTTTCCTTCTCAAAGTGCCAGCAAACTATGAAAAAGAATAGTTTGGAGTAAAAAAAAAACCCCAAAAGAATCAAAACAACATTAATGCCAAGATGGCACTAATTGTTTTCCAGGTAAAGTGGAGATACTTTAGGCAAAACAATATAAAACATTTGCGAGTAAGTTCACATTTTCATGATTAAATTTATTTCCAACAAAACAGCAAAATAGGTCTGAACTGACTGAAAGAGATCCTATTAGGAATTTGTTCTGACTGAAACAATTGTATTCAGTGCTCCAGTCAATGTGAAATTTTCTTTCTTAAATGAAATAATTAGTAGAAATAACTCTGTTCATGTTGCAATCAAATTACAAAACATAACTTGGAGAGGTCTAAACACAGAAGTGGAAACCCAAGTAACAAACCAGAGGTAAAGGAGGGAAAGGAAAACTTCTGAATTTGAATTTTATACCCAGGAAAAGATTAAAGAACCATGTAGTGAATGTGCTCATTCCCCTGCTTGCACCTCGGCACATCTTACTATCGCTCTCTAATTACTGCAGCATGTGTACAAGGCAGGAATTGAGCTGTGTTTACATCACGGAGTAGCCTGGGACATTAATTAGTCAGAGGATCTCCAAGCATCATCTGAGGAGATTGCAAGCCTCCTTTAGGGGAGCAAAATGCTCACTGAGAGAGATGACCTCCTGTGGCCCGTTTCTCATGGTAGGCCATAAAGCTTTTCTGGAAAATGCTCACCAACACCCTGTCTTTGCTTCTCTCGTTCCTGCCCTCACAGGTTTCCTTTCTCCTCAGCAAGGCGAGCGTTACAGAAATTGGCCAAAGCCATCACTGGCTTGCTAGAGAAAGGTTTCCGTCCCATAAGATTGCTTACAGCAGGCAAGGAGGCGAGTAGGCTTATGGAATGAGCTGGGGCTGGGTGTGTTCCCAGGACATCATTCCAGCTTGCCCTCAAATCACAGCAGTCATTACCCTGTTTGGCTTTAATTACGTATGTGGGTTGATCTGCTCAAGATTGATGAGGCACTTACTCTTAACAAAGAAACAGTTCAGGGGATGCACTTTCCACCAATGTGTATGATAGATAAATTAATTAAAGCCTTTCACACCCCTCTCCTCTTTCTGGGGAGAAGAGGCTTCCAGGAAGGTTGGAGGAGGAAGAAAAATGAGAAGAGAAATGCTTTGAGAAAGTTCTGAGGTTACTTCTTTCTGATTATTATTGGAAGCAGTTAAGCCTTTGAGAGGGAAGAGCTGCTGTGTGATCAAATAAAAATAATAAAATAAGAAGCAATGTAAGTGCATGTATAGTTACGCTAAATTGATTTAAGCTGACAGAAGGAAGTAACAAATGTTTGGTTCCCTTGAAAAAATAGGTTCTATGTATTTTCTTCATGAGAGAAAGATTATATCTTTTTAAGTTGTTTCATTTTGCAGTGTTCAAAACGTGTCCTTGTATTCAGGGGATGGAGAAATAGAGGTTTCTTTTCACATCTTCATGAAATAGTTGTCGAATAACACTCAAAAGAGTAGAGTTCAGTGTAGAGTTTGGGGAAAATTAAAGTACTGATAATCACCTCAAAATTGTAAATAACCTCTTTGCAAGATGTTAGTTAAACATGGGTTATTGATCTAATCACAAGGGAGTTGGTACTTTACAGGCATTTGGTGGGGGTGGAAAATTCAAATTTTGCTTTTTTGATAAAGCTGTGATTTCAGGGGAGGGGGGGTTACAGTTCACAAAGAAAAAACATACCTGAAAATTTGCTTAAATTACTTCTTCCTTAATAGTTCCTAGCTGTTTTGGTAGAAATATGTGACACATTAGACAAATAAAATTTTTGACAACCTGAAAAACACTGAAAGATGTTGATCTGTAGAAGACTCTATAAAATCCTCTTCCTTTGAAAAAATTATGGCCAGCTGTATTTAGTACCCTTTAATTATGTATTTGATTCAGAATGTCATTTATGCATCCTACTTTTCCCCAGCTGATTTCTGACTGAGCAGCTCTAAAGCATGCCGTGGTAACTGGGTCAGCTATATTTTTGGTGTGACTTGAAAGAGAAAATAAGTTTTCTTCCCTAAGGAAAATTTGGAATGTATTTGGTTTTGGCCATGAGTGGAAGTCCAAAGTCAAGGAATAACGCATGAAAACACGTAAAACTTATGTTTATGGAAGAGTTTATATAGGACAAGATAAAATGATGTTTGCATCACCACAGTTATTCTGTGTGTTGACACTCTTCACTTTGGGTGAAGAGTCATCTTACTGCTGGCAACTTTTGGGAGCCTATTCCAATATGTAGGCAGCATTCAGAGAAAATCCAACCCCAAGGAAAATGATGTGACAAATTACTGTTATGTGCCTTAAGAAATTCCCCTTCCTGTGTCCAAGATTTGTAAACTTTCACACCAGAGTCTTGTTTCCATCAGTGATAAGGAAGGTCCCTCTCTGGCATAAGGTTATTTCTTCTCCCAACTGGCAAAAGGATAAAAAGGCAAACTGATGGAACAAATCAGGGCTCCAGCAAGACAAACACAAAATCAAAATTCAAAGGAGGCATAATCACAGTTATTTTTGGTGGACCATTGATCTGTTCTTGAATGTTAAACCTTGTACCTTGCCTGTTTGGGAATCAAATAAATTTAAATAAGGAAAGGTGTATTAACACCTTAAAAAAACCCAATACAAACCAAAACATGAAAATATTTCCTCTCTTTCCTCTTCCCTTATATCCACAAATTGTTTTCACTGGAATGCGCACCTGAGGACTACCAAGTGGCAGAGCCCCAGCTATTATTCTGGGGAATATTTTTGTCGGAAGCATGTAGCTTTATAACCTGAACTGTGAATGAAAGTAAAATTTTGTTCTTAAACCTGGTTTAAGTCATGTCTGAGGAGTTGTAACTCTGTAGAGCTGCAAGACCTGCCTCCAGCCCATGGGATGCTTTGGAGAGAGGCTTCCCTGCTGCTGACTTCAGCTGGATGCTGGTGCTGCAGTGACCATGGAAGCAGAGCCTTTCTCTTTTGTGATTATCTTTATAATATCAATTTTAATATATCAGTTCAAGCTTATTAAGTTTATTCTGCCTTGTGAGTCTTCATTAAGCTTTAGCTGGCTGCTTTGAGAGGTAAAAGTGATTTTTCTTTCCTGTGTGGAAAGGGCCGCTTAATTGTGAGAAGCTATCTGCTCCTACTGGTCCCTCAGTATTTTACAGATGGGCACTTTGGCCCTTTCAAACCAGAAACTTGGGTATAGCACTGCAAAAAATTCACACCTCTTTTCGCAGTTCAGCCAAATTAAACCAAAAATGCAACAAACCCCAAACCCCTATGAACCGTGAGGGAGGAGGGAAATGTCCAAGTGATGTTGGCCCTTTGTTTGGAAATTTCTCATGCTGACACTTCTGCCTGCTTACATAAGCTAGATGACACTGGTGCAGAGCAGATGAAGCATCTGCCTTGGATATTTATAAAAATGCCACTTTTGGAAAAGTGTGATTAGTTGTTTATTTATTATTTTGTAAGTAGAAAGGCTGGATGTGAATCACTGGCTGGGCTGTCCCAAGTCTGCAGGTGCTCTGGAACAGACATGAGACATTTTCAGTCTCCACTGCTGAGCACGGCATTGTTGAGAGATGGCTTTGCTGAAGGAGGCCCTGAAAATCCACCTCCTGGGATGGCTCCACTCTGGGGCCCTTCCTCAATGGCAGGACTGTACTTGTCCTTGTGCCTGTCACAGCAACATGGACATGGTATCAACTGGGCAGTGAAACACACCTCCATTAAGTTCAACTTTTCCCCTATTACCTTCTTAGTGGGGCAGCACAGCATGTCAGGTCAATCTACAGCTCCTTCTCTGACATCCCTACTCATCTCATAAATGCATCCTTTGCACAGACATGGAACTGCCTGGTATTAGTTGGCACAGTCCTGGAATAGGTGCTCCTGCTGGCAGCCTGGGATTTGATGGAAGAAACTGCAACCGTTACTTTTGTAACTAGGTAGCGAGGCTTTTACCATGATGCATTTGTCGCTACCCTGGTGCCTTTGGAAAGTGGTTAGCAACTTGGATTTCTTCTGCATTCCGAAGGGTGAGTGCCTCTTACAGCATCCCTGCAATGGCTCACCTGCCTTTGCAAAGAGTGTGCTAATACTGATGGGGGCAGAAAATTGTACTTGTTTGATGCAACGAGTCAAACTGCCCTTGTGGGTCTCGTTAAAAATGTCCAGAAAGTGAGGAGGCCACAACTGCTGTTACTAGAGGAAGCTACACCAATGCAGTATGATGCTTTACAACACTAGGAAAAATATACCTTTATTTTCTAGCCCAAAACAGGCTTTAGAAGTGGCTCATTGGACTTTATCTGTCTTGACAGATATTTTTGTTTACACTGACTGCATCACTGTCCACTTCCACAACGCTTTTGTGGTTTTTATTTTGCCACAGAAGCTGAGCTATTGCTTGATAAGTCTAGATCAGTGAGTTTTCAACATTTTCCATTTGCAGTCCCCTAAATATTTTCAGTGGCAGTACAGCCTGTTATCTAGGGGATTTAAGTGTATTGACAGCAGGCTTGCTTCACTGCATGACCTGTCACAAACCCCTTAGAAGCTGTTCGTACTCTGTGGGGCTATTCCCATCACAGGTTGAAAATTGCAGGCCTGGATCATTAACATCCTCCTTGCTTAGTCTGTGGCATGCTCCACAGCAGCGTACTCGGGCTAGATGGCAGTACAGCCCGCCGAAGTGGTGTTCCCTTGCTGCTGTGGGGCAGCTCCCCGCTGCTGCACGCAGAGCATAAAAGCATCCTCCAAACATCCTTTCCCTCCAGATTTTGCAGCTGCTGTGCTGGGACGAGATGTGTGTCTCACTTCTTCCACAAAATCCAACTGGATGAGAAGGGGAAGATGAGCATGTGTGTACCTGCTCTGTTATCCACCAGGCATAGAGCCAGTTCTCCACCAAAATCCATCCAGCGGTTGTGGATTTAGGACAGGAGCCTATGAAATCCAGGGATACCAAGTGAACTCCAGGAGCCCAAGTGTCCTGTTGGGTAAGAGGCTGGACCCAGGGGACTCAGCAAGTAACCCCACTGCAGCTGCTGCCAGAGGCACAGGTCGCTGCTAAGGCAGGTAATGGGCCTACATACAGGCACCGGTAAGGCAACACACATGGTCCCTCACCTGATGTGTTCTTGGGACTACCCTGCCTTTGCTATGACACCTTTTTCTTTTTCATCTCACAGCAGGGCAAGAAGGGCATTTTCTGTCATGAACATGACAGCAGTGCTTTCATTGCTGCTTTTCTTTGAGGGGCATCAGTAGAAGATTTTGTAGCATAAACATTTTTATCAAGGTAAGGAAGTGGGTAATGCCTATTCCCCCAAATGCTGTACTTGTATGTATGGTATACCATACTTCTAGAAACTGGGCTTACATCCCACTGACATCAGTATGACAGATACACATTTCAGCTAAACTCATGTTTACGTGACCCCTAAAAGCCAACTTTCCAGAGCAGCAGCAGCAACATATGCCTACAGCTGTGCATGGCCTTCAACTGGAGCCATCATTTATTAGCTCCTGTAAATAAAACCTGTCAAGACTGCGCTGGTAAACCTATTCCTGATTTTCAGGAGAAAAATGGGGAGCACTGCACTTTCAGTGATGAGATGAAAGCTTCAGCAGGAATGTGAAAGATCTGAAGAAAAAAAAGTCTCTAAGTTTTGACTTACCCTTTTCCCATTACAGCTTGCTCAGTGCTATTCAATGCCTTTCTTATATGCTCTATGTGAAATCTCTATTTGTAAAAAAAATTACTGATGACCTGATCCAAAGCTAATTGAAATGAAGCCTAGTGAAAGGGCTACGGAATGATGCTTGTGCAAAGGCTTAATTGGATTTTCAGAAAATCATAGAATGGCTTAGGTCAGAAAAGACCTTGAAGATCATCAAGTCCCACTGTTAACTCAGCACTGCCAAGTTCGCCACTAAACCATGTCCCCAAGTGCCACATCTACATGTCTTTTAACTACCTCCAGGGATGGGGATTCAACCACTTCCTTGGGAAGCCTGTTCCAATGCTTAACAACCCTCTTAGTGAAGACATTTTTCCTACTATTCCATTTTAACCTCCCCTGGAGCAACTTGAGGCCATTTCCTTCTATCTTATCTCTTATTACTTGGAAGGAAAGTCCAACACTCCCTTTGCTACAATCTCCATTCAGGTAGGTGTAGAGAGCAATAAGGTCCCCCTGAGCCTTTCTTCTCCAGAATGACCCCCTCAGGTCCTTCAGCCATTCCTCATCACACTTGTGCTCCAGACCCTTCACCAGCTTCATTGCCCTTCTCTGGACTCACTCCAGCACCTCAATGTCTCTCTTGTAGTGAGGGGCCTAGAACTGAACACAGGATTTGAGGTGTGGCCTCACCAGTGCCAAGGAGGACACTTTTGAGGAGCAGCTGAGATTTTGAGCCCCTGCTGTGCTTTTATCTCCTACCTGCCGGAGCCCAGTGATGGGATTCCAGACGCAGCCTCGTTGCTGTCCCTGCTGGCAGGTGGAGGATATTTCTGAGTCTGCCCACGTAAAATCTGTGCTGGCAAGCATCTCTGGATGTTTGCATGCACACAGGCAAACAAACACACGGGGTGCATTAAAAAGCATAGCTGGGCTTACAAAGTCAAATAAAGACATAATAAAAGGCAAAAGAAGGCGGTGTAATTCTGTGTCACCACTGTATATACTCAAGGGCATTTTTCTGACTTCCTTATGTCCTCTTAATACATTTATGAAATCGCCTCAGGTTTTTTAGAAGCAGATTAACACAAAACAAGAATCCCATTACTCAGCATTGTGTTAACACTCAATTTGATTCTAAACAGGATAAAGCTTCTCAATCCACTTTTTGTGGCTGGTTTTCATGGAATGTGAGGTCTCTTCAGCTCCATCCCATCCTAGAAGACTGTGTGATGCACTTTTTCTGTTTTTGTTCCCTGCTCTGGATCACCAGTCTTTGTCTATTAGCCTTCTCCTCCTAATTTTTGTTTTCTGGCCTGTATTAGTCTTACTTTCCACATGCCTCGGTCCAGTTACACGCTGCTTCTGAGCCCCAGCTCTCATCTCCTGGTTCCTCAGCCACTGTCATCCCCACCTGGTTTCCAGCCACACTGGATAAGTCTGTTCCAGACTGCTGTTTCCAAACATATTTCTTGAGCTCTTTGCTTGAATTTACAGTTTCAGGGGAAGTCCTACTTAATCTTTCCTTCATCAGGCTCAGAGTGGATAAAATAGTTAAAGAAATAAGCTGTGAAGCCTCAGAAGATTCTTCTGTGCTTGTACAAACTGATCTTTTAATGGCCTTGCAACTTGGCCAGATTTTCCCAAAATTTCATGTTCCCCACAAAAGGCTTTTGTTTCATCAATCCCATGAATTTCAGGATATAAATCAAAAGGAAGGGTGTGCTGCTCAAGAAAAGGAGCACTAAGTTTGTGTGTTTACTTTTACCAGGGTAAGACCACATCTTTTCCCATCGTTTTGTTTACAGGAAGAGCGGATTCACTTGGACCGAAGTGAAATTAAACGAATGCAAATGCCCTGCAGCCTGTCTGAGCCTGATAACTGGAATGGTAAAATTCACCCAGGAAGTTTCAAGTTGAGCAAAGTAATAAGCAGAGAAAATAGGTCTCACAAAATCAAATATCAACTGACATAAAATTAGGCAGCGCTATCAGCTCCACCTATAAAGTTACCGTATCACAGTCAGCGGAGGGTGAAAGGAGAAATTCAGAACAAAACCCAGTACAAAAAGAAGCTTTAATGGCTTAGAAAAATAGCAAGGTCCCTATTTGGGTGGTTTTGGAGTCTGAGGAGATAATATGCTGGGTTCTTTCTTTTGCTGGCCGTATAACAGAGCTGAGAGAGAAAATTGATTTTTTTCATGCAAAATATTGAGTTGCTGTTCACTTGTAATTTAATTTATTATTTTTAGACTCTACATGTAATTTGTTAGGGAGCTCTCCTGTCTCTAGAACATTGTTGGAAAAGGCAATATTGAACATCTTGCTAGCAATACTAATTTGCTACATTATAAGCATTTCTCTTATCATCATTACTATTGTTTTCAGACCATAAAATGTAACTGGTGTGTGAGTATGCAAGTATGACTTGCAGGCTGGGAAAGTGCTGCGCACTGCTATGGCACATCAGTCACGCCGGTAGGTGGTATACCCTCAACACCTCCAGGCTAAGGATTGTGTCACAGTTTGTGTGGAAAACTGGGTTGGGGGCCATTTGTTTTTTTAAGTTGCTCATCTGTTTCCATTTCCCTTTTTCACTGGTTTCACTCCTGCCTCCCTTCTACTTTTTTGCCCTTTATGTGTTCTAGAAACTTAAGAATGCAGGGCTGCAGAAAACAGGTTTTTTCAGGGTTTGTGTCTGGTACAGGCTTTAAGAGGAGTTATGTACCAAAGAAAGACAGATTAACACCCTTCCCTTGTCCCCCGGACTCTAAAGCTGAGGATGCCCCTCTTGAATTGTCACATGTTTTGCAATTCATGGATGAAAATGATGGTACAGGACATACAGAGCTGCCTTCAGCCACTCCAGGAGGGATCTTCTCCCACTGGTAGTGCAGCCCTTAAGGCATGGTTGTGTAGTCTTGGTGCAGATGAGCCAGAGCTGCTGCAGAGGATTTGTGTGCCAAGAAGGTAACTGAGCTCTGGTATTAACTGCCCACTCTCAAGCAGAGAAGGGGACTGATGGACAGACCTGCTGTGGCTCATGTTTTCTGTGAGCCTAGCTTGCTCACCTAATGTAGGCTGAAGCACTGAACTGAGAGGGTTCCCAGGGAAATCCTAGGGACTGCCTATACCTGGCTCAGAGTTTTCTTATAGATATCATGAAGCTGAAGCTCTGTCTCTGTTCAAGGGGAGGGAAAGTCTGTTGCTCACCCAGCCCCCTGGAGAGCTCCCTGAGCAGGTAAAACACAAGCTATGTGGGGCAGGCCATCCTGAGCACCAGGAGCAGGCTGTTCTGAACACTGCAACACAATGGTGCCCTGATGTAGTTTCCTTTTCAGATGTATCCAACAGCTTCATCTTCAGCCCCAGTTGTGCCTTTGCATCCTCCAGGTCTCAGGCCATGGAGGGCTGCACCGTTGTCATCTGGCGTAGAAACTAAGACTATGTTTCACTGGAAAAGGGGGAAAAAATTCCAACCACAATTTCACCTTGTAGGGTAATGTCATCTCTTCCGTGCTCAACCTGATATAGTGTTAGTTTGCTTTTGTGTTATTATTTTGCTTCTATATTTTTTCTAAAAATACCAAGCCAAGTTGAAGCTAGCTCTGACCTGAGTTATGCCAAGGTTAAATTTGCTGTAAATAGGTTTTTCTTAACCTCTTCTGCCTTCGCTCAGTCTTAGTTTAATTATTAAGTGGTTCAAAGACACCTCCTTGCCCCAAATCTTTTCAGCTTACAAGTAAAGCTGGGTAGCCCACCAAGAGGAAATTATTGAGTGCCTGTAGGTAGAAACAAATAGCACTTATTTCAGTAGCCAGGCATCTCTAAGCAACAGTTTTATTCTCAGTCACCATGTATGTCCAAATACCCCTTTGCCAGTGAACCTCTGCTACCTAGCAGACCTTGGGCAGGAAGGAGTAACATGCCTCTTTCTTTCATAAAGGCTTTTCTTTCCTACAGCCTGGAAATGCTGGGAAGCTGCCAGTTGTGTTGGAGTCACTCTATTAACTGCTAAGGTTACACTTTGGGAAAAGCTACATGCGTATAGAGAAAAACACAACCAACAATTTAGTACAAACTGCCATTCCTCAGTCAAACAGAACAAAACCGGGATTGCACAGAGGGGCCTTTTTCTTTTATTTGTCCAAAATGAATTTATGTGAGCCTATTCAGAAGGTGTAATTCCTGTAATAAACACTGAGGAATATCTGGAAGTGACTTACAGCATGGGGTTGGACCTGAGAAGGTGACTCAGTATGGAGGGGGGCAGGGAACACTGTTTTCTTTCTTCAAAGAAATGATTGAATTCAGTATAATTAAGACAGATGGGGGCAAAAGTTCTCCTGATACATGTCTCTTATTTGAACCAGCATCCATGGCTTCACTCTTCACGAGGGAGTGACTGCGGTGTTGCTGGCAGCAAAGGGCTTTGGCGCCAGATGGTTTGATCAAGCTTGCCAGTGAAACACTTCTCACACAGCCCTTGTGAAACACCTCTGCATCAGGGTACAAAGCAGCTCCAAAGCTCAGCAGCATTGTTTGTGCCATTGCATGTGTCCAGGTGGGTACCATCTCTCTGCCTGCAGCTCTGGGGCATAGCCCAACTGTGGCAAATTAAGAATATATCTGTATGTCTGACCCTGCTATAGGTAACAGCACCTCAGCCTCTCAGTGAACTACTGCAGGACAAGAGTGGGTGCCAGCAGGAGATTATCACAGGCATCTCCTTCCTCACATTCCCTATGGTGCCTGGCCAGTGTCCTGAGCTTGCGCCAGGCTTTCTGTGCATCCCCTGGATGTGCCACCCAGACAGGCTCACAACTTGGAAGAGAGAGGAGAGCTGCAAGACACCAGTTTCACTGGTTTGGTGCTAATCACAGGAATGCTGAAAAGTCTCTGTTTACTGCTCATCTCTCATTGTCAGTTCTTAGAAATAGTAATTCTAGGAAAGAAAATGGATGTACCTAAGCTAAGTGGGTACTTCTTATGTCAGGTAGGATATTTGCCATTTTTTGTGACATTACAAACAACTGTATTTAAAAGAATCACATGAAGGTTATGAAGTAAAGCATAAATAGGTTGTGAACTGTCACTATTAAGGTTGCCCTTCCTGTGTGACATAGACGTTAATAATAAATCTGTGTTTTGTTTTTCCATGGGGCCCTTTCAGCAGTGGATGTTAGCAGTGGTATACTCAGGGTTTTATAATGCAGAAAGCTTTTTTTTTCAATGGACATCAATATAATTTCCTCTTGAAATAGCAAGTTGTTGTTATTTGGGTGGGAGATTTAGGAAGAGAGATGAAGTTTTTATGGACTGGAGGAGCTGACTGCTGCTACGAGGAACTAGATTCCCCCTCTGTTCTTTAGAATAACCTGAAGTGTGTCTTTGCAAAGCACAGTGCCAGGCTGTGCATGCTCAAGTGAGATTTAGATGAGCTTGTGCAGATGCAAGAGGAATACAGCGGTGCTACTGTAGGTTTTAACCAGGTCCTTCCACAGCTACCCCAGGTGTCTTCATAGCCCTGAATTATGCTGCATAGGCATGTCACAGCTGTGGACATCTGTGGGTGATGTTAGAGCATGTCTACGTGGCTTTTGCAAGCAGATGCTAAGGAACTTTGCCTGCATTGAAGCTGGCCAAGTGCATCTGGCCCAGTGTCACACAGCCAAGCAGGTTTACCCTGAGCCAACCAGTGTTGGCAGTATCCTGCAAATATCCACCTGCAGTAAGTTCCATTCTCCCATCCACCTTATCTGCCCCTGGTTGACATCTCATCCTCCTTCACCCCATAGCTAGGACCCTGTGGGATCGCACCTGCAGAACTGAGCTGTAGTGCATTTAGAAGGGCTTTCACTTCTTTCTACCTCAACTGCTATTTGAAGTAGCCTGCTAGTAGCTGCAGTAGCTCTGGTTTTCTTCAGGTCAGTGTTTGAGGCCCTGGAGCAGGGAAGCCTTTGGAAAGTGAGTTTCTCTGCTGACAGCCATTCGGGGCTGATTTTTTGCAGGCGAGCGTCTCCAGCTAGGGCTGCCCTTCATCTGCAGAAAAACCACACCATGTGTTTTCAAAGGGGAACCACTTGTCTGTGCACAATATCACTCTTCTCTTTGGAAGTCAGCGTTTCAGCATCTCATAACAAGGTCTCCATTTTGGGGAAGGTGATCATAATTAGCATACCCAAATTTCTCCGGAGACTGAAATTAAGATCTATTGACTGAGATAAAGAGGAGGTCAACACATTTGATACTAGGCATAAAAAAAAAAATCTGATATATGGATTAATGTTATTAAGCGCTTTTAGGTGTTGTACCTTCTCTAAGATTCAATTTAGGGAGAAGGGGGAGGAAAAATCAGAAAAGTACCATGCTTAACTAACATCTGTATAATTGCAGTGACCTTACTTCTCATGCCCTAGGCCAATGAGACTCACAGCCTGCTCAACCAAAACTGCATATCAAATTGATTGGAGGAGGAGGGGGCAGTGATTTTTCATGTATATATCGAAGGGGGACTCCAGTAATGAATCCTTAATGGTAAATATCTACCAATGATCTACTGGAGTAGGCCTTTGATTGAGATGGAGGTGAAATAACTTCATGCAGCAGTGGTAGAAGCTGGAAGCTCAGTTCTCCTTGAATTGCTCAGTTGAATGTACGTAAGAGCAGAGTCCTCTTGTTTGGACCTCACCTCAGTACAGGTTGACTATGGCCAGGGAGTAGAAGAAGAACAGAAAGATTCAAAATTTCTTCTGAGACATTTAGTGTATAGTCTGTTGTAGCCCTCACTCGTGAAGGCACACACGAGTTGAAGCATTCAGGCATGCTCTTTGCTACTCAGGAGGTCCTGCTAGTGCCTCAGCTTATGTGTGCCCACACCAAGCCTTCTGGTGGGGTTGTTCAAGCTTCCGGCAACTTTCCCTGTGTTTTCAAACACTCACTGGTGATCAGCAATCAAAGGGAATGTGGACACTCTGCTGCCTCCCACTTTTTTGTGCTCAGGATACTGGTGGGTGTGAAATTCACCAGCCAGGTTCACAATTTGCCCTAATATCTGTCAGGGAAATAGTTTGTCATGGTTCCTGCATCCCTTTTTTGTTGTAGGTAAAGCCTACAAGCTGCCAGGGTAAATCAGCACTGCCAAGAGCTAAAAGGAGAGCTGGCTTTCAAACTCAGAAAGCCATCACTTCCAGTAATGTGAAATCCCTTTCCTCCTTAAATATGAGCATTATCTTTTAAAACCTGTAGCTATCAAGCTGGAAGGATAAGTGAGCATGGTGAAGTGGGAATGCAGTTCACAACACCTCTGTGAGGTAAGGAAATATCATTTCTGCTTTACAAATGGGGAACTTGAAGCAAAGCACTGAAATAACTGTCTGAAGGCTAGAGAAGAATTTGATAGCAGTTTTTGCTTGAGAAATCAGCTTCCCCCATCTAGTGATCATGCTATTAGATCACATCTTTCCCTTTTTTAGCCAAACAACTGATTAAAATTATTTCATGTATAATAGGTGTCATTGAGCCTGTGGATACTGGAGCATGCTCAAGTGGATGCTGAAGGGTAAATGGCACCAGCCATAGACCCACAGCAGCAGAAGCCCAGTAGGAGAGGCAGGTGAGAAATGTCTGCACGAAACACTCAACAAATACTTTTTGGGCTTATTTTAACAGAAAGCTAATTAAGCAGAAAGCATAAAATCAGACAGGACAAGACATCATCATGAAACAAAGGACTGGATAAATATTGTTTGACAAGTATAATGTTGAGTGAATGTTACAGTGCTGACTCCTTTCTGTTTTTCAGGGAATTATATCCAGGGAAAAATAATTACATGTGTCCAATGGAATTTGGTATGCTTTAAATATTTCTTTGCCCTGTTACTTGACCAATAGTAATACAGACTTTTTTATTTTGTGCATAACCTCTTCTGGTCAAATTGTTTCAGAGTGCAGCTATTTTCAAAGCATTTAGCTGGAATTTAGCCATTATTATGGTTATTGCATTTTAATTTTTAATATTTAAGAGAAAATAAATGAAACCTTCATCACCCACTGTATACTCTGTCTTGCTCAAGATAGATTAACTCTTTTGTGGATTAACCTTCTCTTCCTCCAGCTCAGCATAATGGAGTGCTTCTATACAAAGTACGGTGGTACTCGGGTAGAGCTTGTGCATCTTTCCTCCCTTTCATTGTCTCATTGTGTTGGCTTAAAACACCCCTCCCATGCAAGCTCATTCTCAGGACTATGGAAACGAAAGCTACCATGCAGTTGTTCACACACTGATTAGTCATGGTCAGAGGGAACTTCATTTTTGACTGTTCAGAGAAAAAGATGTCAGTAGATGCTGGAAAATAACAGTGTTCGTTAATGCACTATCTGAATAATTAGTCCAGAATCAAGTTTGAAGGGAATCTTAGTCGTTGTAGAGAGTCCCTTTCAGATGTGGCTGAGGAGAGTAGGGCTACCCATACCACCTGCATGAATGAGCGATGTCGTGGGATAAGATAGGCGAATGTAACTGTATGAAATATAGCAAGAACAAATGATGGATTCTGCAACCTGGACAGAGTAGTCATAAAATGGCTTGGGTTGGAAGGGACCTTTAAAGATCATCTGCTGTGGGCAGCAGGGAGGTTGGACTAGATGTATGGATGTATGTTTAGACTGGGGGGCAAGAGGCTGGCGTGCAGCCCTGCAGAACTGGGTCCGGGGGGTTTGGTTGATTGTCAGCTCAATATGAGTCCACAGTGTGCCTTGGCACCAAGAGGGCCAAGTGCATGCTGGGGTGCATTAAGCACAGTGTACCTAACCAGTTGAAAAAAGTGATTGCCCCAGCACTGGTGCAACCTCACCTGGAGTACTATGTGCTGTTTTGGGCTCCACAATATAAGAATACAAAAATAGAATGTGTCCAGAGAAGGACAACAAAGATAGCAAAAACACTAGGGGGTATGAATTACGAGGAGCAGGTGAGGATATTAGGTTTGTTCAGCTCAGAGAAGATGACTGGGGGGTGACCCCACTGCAGTCTACAACTTCCTTATGAGAGAGAGAGAGGAGAGGGAGGCGCTGACCTCTTCTCTCTGGTGTCCCATGATGGGATGCAAGGGACTGGCTTAAGGCTTCATCAGAGAAAGCTCAGATTAGATACTAGGAAAAAGTTCTTCACTGAGGAGGTGGTGAAGCACTGGAGCAAGCTCCCAGGGAAGACGTCATGGACCAAGCCTGTCAGTGTCCAGGAAGCATTTGGACAGCACTCTTAGGTATATGATTTAACTTCCGGGTTGCCCTGTGTAGAATCAAGAGTTGGACTCTATGGTCCTCATGGGCCCTGTCCAGTTCAGGATATTCTAATTCTATGAAATCTTGTCTGAGTGCATAATTTGTAATACAGCTCCGCTCCAGAGCTGATGGTCCAGTGCACTGCTGCTACTGAAGTACCCCGTACCTTATACCATGTCTTGCTGTTCCTGTTCAGAGAGGCCTATGCGTCTGCTGCAGCTAGCAGCTGGAACAATTTCTGCTCAGTCAAGCACACCTCAGGTTGTCTTTGTTTTCTTGGATGAGGATGCTTCCTTTTTCTGTGCTCTGTTTCATTGTTTAGGAAGTTTTTGGTATTTACCTCTGTCCATACAAATCATGTGCGCAGCGCTCTGTGGGTGGTCTTTGCCTGTCTGCGCTTTTATAGCAGAGTTCAGAGTGGGACATGGAGGTGGAAAACCAAGAAACTGTCTTGTCTTTCCATGGGAAGTCTACCAGGGTGAGCTGTATTCCTTCCGCCTTACTGCCCTCACATATTACTCCTCCTTGTCCCTGCCATGCCTGCTGCTGTCATCGCTGTTTTGGCTCCACTGTTGAAATGGCATTGGTAGAGATTCAATATAATTCTTTCTCTGTTAAGAGTTTTCATCCCACAGGGTTAAATGGTGATCCCCAAGCTCCTACTGTCTGCCTCTTGATATTTTCTAGACTCTCTCCAGCAAGCTTTTTTCCTGTCACTCTGCGCAATAAAGCTACTAAGTGATGTGATGCTCCATCTGTGTTAGTGTAGTGGCTGCAGTTTGCCAGCCAGTAGGTCATGTTTCTCAGAGAGCTGTAGGAGCAGCCGTGCTTCTGGGGAGCTAAACTGACGTGAAAGCTCTTGTCCTCGCTGCTTTTCTAGCTTTAGGGGCTGCAGAGCATACAGGGAGGATGTCTGTGAGCTTCCTGCAAATTCAGTCGCACAAAAAAGGGGTGTGAACAAGAAGTACAACCAAAACAGCCGCTACTTCTGAGGCTATTTCTGGAACCATCCGCCTTTTTGCATGGCATCCATGAGGCCAGATATTAAAAGCGCTTATCTGAGAATGGAAAAGTTGGAAAAATGTAGTTTTCTCGCTGTCTCCACTAGAAGCTATTTTTTGGGATTCCGGGACTCCAAAGAGAACAGAGGGACAGTTTCTACAATCCAGGGAAACCTCAGTGTTGAACAAAGCAGGCAGCAGGCATGCATAAGCAGTTGGCTGCAAAAGCCTTGGCCAAAAGCTTATGCCAGCCATTCTAAGCTCTCAAAAGATAAACTAGTAGTGCTGAAAACCCCAACTACTGCTTGAGGGTTTGATACAAAAAATACTCTTTGTCCTGCGAAAGATACTTGTCTTCCCTTCATCAATTCACCTGTGCTAATCATTGGCAGACGCTCTCATCCTGTCCTGCTGGGTTTTGTCTGTATTTCCTGGTACCAGTCTCCCAGCAGCCCTGTTTGGTGGGGACAGTTGCTGTGCTGCAAACACTGGCTGCAAAGAAGATCTCAGCAATAAAAATCAAATTGTGTTATTCAATCATGCAATAACTTGCTTTCATCTGTACAAATGATGCAGCACAAATGACTCAATCCATAACTCAGAGGAAGTATTTCATAATTTTGTGGAACTTTTTTGAAGGGAACAACTGTTAATTTTCTCCTTACTGTATTTCTGCTACTTTTTAATGATATCACTTACATCTGAATGCTTCAGTGCCCATGTAATTTCCCTACTTGTATTTTTGAAAGAAGAATGACTAGTATTTTCCAAATTATATACTACGGCAATTAAAGGGAAAGAGGACCTACATATGATTTGACTGAAGAAAAACAAATATTTGTCTAGATTACCCCCCCCTTTTAAAATAAAAATGCATTTCTTCAAGCTCATACCTATCTCCTTGAAACCTCAAGCTATAAATTACCTGCATAACACAGCCCCATTAATTTCATACATTAAGACACATCAGGGCACAGCTCTGCCCAGAAAGCAGAGTACATCCCTACCCGCAAGCTCGCTGTACAGCAGCAATGATCTGCAGGGATGCACAGTAATACCAGTTGAAGAGAAGCAAACTGTTACTCTTTGTCACTATTAATAAGTTCAGTGTTCACTGCGAACAGTCACCTTCACGGAACATATAGAAGTAAACTTATACGCAGGTTTTCCTAGCTGCCACCTCTTGCTGCTTAGATGGGATTCTTCAAGTCCCTCACTGAGATGCAGCTCTTGGAAGAAGGTGATTACTGAGGATTTCAGCTGGCATTAGCTGTCTGGTCACATAGCTTCTCTTTTTTTGTGGTGGAGAATAGCTTGAAAATACAACCCCTAGACATCCAGAGCAGAAAAACCAACAGTGAAACTCCAGCTATAGAGAGGCTTGAGAACAGATGGTAACAACCACCAAGTAACTGTAGGTAGTGTATGCAAGACCTAGTGCTCACTTTAACCTTGGGGGTCCAACTGGTAATGTTATTTAGTTAAGAGCCATGTCACTGGGTTCTCATAGTCTGCTGCTTTTTCTCACTGAGCAAAAATATTGGCATAGAGATTTAAGTCCTGATTATGTTTCATCTGCATTTTAATATCAGAACATCAGCTCAAATCCCAGTTTCATCTGCTTATGTGCACTGTGAAGAGAGGTGCTTTCCTGAAGCCTATCAAGGTCTTAAAATGGTCTTAAGTTGTGCACGAAGGCTTGCAGAAGCACGAGCAGAGTGAGGCTCATCTTTTCCAACAGATAGTTTTAATCATAACAACAGAGAGAATATTTCCCTTCAGTACATTTCTTAGTGCTTTGCGTTGCCTTGTTTTCATTATCCCTCACGTTGCCTTGCTCTCTTCCCAGGAAGCTACATGCAAGGCTCATTTCTTTTTTTCTTTGCCTTCCCTCTAGGAGTGCCACTTCTCAGGTGTCTGCATCTTTTGCAGCCACCACAACAAACAAACAGTGTCTCTTTGATGCAGAAGCTCAGGAAAGAGCACCTTGCATCATTTTAGAAATCCAGCGGGCTTGGCTGGCTTTGCAGCTTTAGGCAACTGTGTGGAAGCAATTGCTCCAAGTGCAAAGGGTGGTCCAGGTCTTTGAGAGATCTCTCTTTTATTTTACTTTTCCTCTTTTTTTTCCTTTTTTTTTTTTTCCCCCAGATCAAACAAGCAGCAGTTCTTCATTTAAATGATCTTGATCATGATGTGAGTAGGAAGGTGCTTTCCATAGTTAGCATTGTGAGGGAGAAACCTGATAATTCATTTATTCCATGATAATAGCAGGGGTAGCTTTAAGGTTTTTACCATCTGTGCTCCTATGGGAAGGAGGAGCAAAGCCAATACAAATTTAACCTTCAGATTTATGCTTCTGTGCTTCTCCATTGTGCCTCTAAAGTTCTTCAGAAAAAAAATCCGTAACCATTTCACTACTGAACGAGAAGAAAAGCTACACCTTCCAGATTCCACTTGTATTTTATATCAGCAGGATTTCATTTCATTTTAGACTTTAATAACTATTCAAGGCAAGATATATATTTAGTGAGTGTTAAGTTTGATCGCATCTGTTTGTCTGTGTGACAAAAATATCCAAACATAACATTAAAGGCTTTATATATCTTCAAATCTTTATCTCCTAGCAAGTAATTTCACAGTATTATAGAATAAATTCACAAATAGAAAATGCAGGATCTCATTTATGCCTACTGCTTTTACAAGGACAAAACTTTTGTTGAAGTGGGGGTGGGACCTGTGACAAAAGGAAACTGTTAGCACAGCTACATGTCAAAATTTAACATAAAAAGGAGTATTGATTTGTAGGTTCATCTGGTTTTACATACAGATCATCTAGGAGAAACCAGGAATATCTGAAAGTGGGAAGATGACCTATGAGCTGACAGTCAGTTTGTTAGGTAAAGATTAAAATATAACTGCATCCAAAAAGCGTCAGTGCGTCTTACTCTTCCAGCCTTTGTCTGGGAAGGACTGAATTTCCTTACTGCCTTGTAAAAAGATTAAAGGTTCAAGGTTGAAATTCAAAAGTAGTTGCAAAGCTGGAGGCAGGCTCTGGAGAACAGAACTGGTTATTGTTGTGAGAGCCAGGGATGGAGTTGTATGAATAACTATGCACATCCTTCCTTCTTTTTTTATCTAGGTCCCTAACAGACCATGGAAACACTTCACATGTATTTTATTGCATCTGTGTACTTGCTAATCACACTGCAAATGTTTAATCATCGCTACTTTCTGGTGAGCTTGCCCCAGAAAATTAGGTCTTTAGGGGAAAAATACTCTTCTCACACTGGATTGGCTAAAAAAAAATAGACATAAAACTACCGTCCGCTAATTTTCTGCAGGAGATTGAGTTTAGAATTCAGTTTAGCGCTATACAATGTACTTGGTAGAACAAGCTTTATAGAGGGGAAAATAGAGATGTTCTTTTATTGACCTGCTTACTGATAGGTGCCATGGGATTCTCTCACCATGTTGCATGGTGGGGTGTGGAGTCTCTCCCACAGATAAAAACAGCAATATGAGAGCACCTGAACTACACTTTCTGTGATGCTCCCTTGCAGCCTTTCCAAAACTCAGTTGAGTCCTATTGTAAGTAACCAAAAGACTGCTGTATTTGGATTAACTGTGCCTGGAAGACAAAGGCATTTAAATGATGTCTTGTGTGGCAGCTTGCCTCTGCGAATGGGGTGGTTGTGTCTTTGCACTGCATGGGCTCAGCTGCTCGCTTTGGTCCTGACCGAGGAAATTTCAGACATCACAGCAATGGGCTATTGGGCCTTTCTCTTCCTCTTCAGTAATGCCATTGTGTCATTTAGTTTGCTATGGCTAATATTTTGACCTTATGCAGATTATCCACTCCATTGCAGTAGACAGTGGAGCTGATTATAGATGCCTTTGCTTTTTTTAAATGAGAGTATTCAGGCTTTGGCTTGCAAGAAGTTGAAGTTTTCCATGGAAAAAGTTGAGGAAGCACTTGCTTTCGTTCTTGCCAGCCTTTCCTGTGAAGAAAAACCCACTGTTTCTTGACTATCCATGGTCCTTCAGCCACAGGTGTCTATTTAGGGAGGAGAGAGGCTGGGCAAGGCTGTTCACCCTCTGCCTGTTGTGTGCAGCTCACCTGAGGAAGGAACGGAGCGACCATAGTCCTGTCTCCTGGGCCTCAGGGGTCACCCAGTGGTTTCCTAAGAGTCCTGACAGAGCACCTTCTCCATAAACCCTGGTAAAATAAAGGAGAAACTCTTCCATCTGAGTAGGCTTCTTGTAGAACAGTACATCTCTAAACACTTTCGCTAAGAGGCATCTCAAGGAAATCACGTAGGAGTTGTGGTACCTATGCCTTTCCTCATCAAACTCACACGAAAGTCTCTAGAAAGAAGGGCTTCTCAAAAAAATTGTACCTTGCAATGCTTATGATAGTCATCTCTGTTTTGGATAAAAATGGTGAATTTATGCCTTACAAATTGCCTATCTGGGCAAATAATTGGGACCACTTCTTATGAAAATACATTAACTGAGGCTTTATTGTCGCCTCCCACTGGTAAAAGACAAGACAAGCTTAGCATTGAAATGAATGAAAAATCAGAGAGATGCAATTCTAGCTCCACTATGAATTTTTTGTAAGTTGGCTAATAATTGTTCTTAAAATAAGAACTCCTAATCAGCTTCATAAGGAGCGTGACCAGCAGGTCGAAGGAGGTGATCCTGCCCCTCTGCTCTTGTGAGACCTCACTTGGAGTATTGTGTGCAGTTCTGGTGTCCTCAACATAAAAAGGACATGGAACTGTTGGCACAAGTCCAAAGGAGGGCCAAGAGGACGATCAGGGGACTGGAGCACCTCCCGTATGAAGATAGGCTGAGAAAGTTGGGGCTGTTCAGCCTGGAGAAGAGAATGCTGCGTGGAGACCTAATAGCAGCCTTCCAGTATCTGAAGGGGGGCTATAGGGATGCTGGGGAGGGACTCTTCATTAGGGACTGTAGTGAGAGGACAAGAGTTAACGGGTTCAAACTTAAACAGGGGAAGTTTAGATTGGATATGAGGAAGAAATTCTTTATTGTAGAATGCACAGCAGCTATATTTATCCACACGGCCAGCAGCTATATTTATCTGGAATGCCACAGGAGCCGAGAGCCTACAGGGTAATTTCCGTGCTGCGGAAGAACACGATCTGGATGCCCTTCTCACTGCAAACCTTCTCTGCTCACTGCTCCAGGGGCCTTCACTACTGTCTCAGGCCTTCTCTGCTCCTCCTTTCACCCCACTAGCTCTACCATGGTGACACTGGGCTCATTTTCATTCTGTCCCTCCCACACACCCCTTTCAGGGCTCCCTTTCCCACTGCCACTTGGAGCAGACATATCTTCCTTTCTCCCACCAAGGAAGCCATTTCTCTCACTGAAGGGAGTGGGCCATCCTCTGGCTGCATTATTCACCCAGCCTGCAGTCTCAGCCAGTTTGTGGGATTCCCAAAGAGTCTCTCCAAGTCACTGAAGGCCACAAAACATGAATGCTGGGCACTGGAATGGGTTGCCCAGGGAAGTTGTGAATGCTTCATCACTGGCGGTGTTCAAGGCTGGATTGGACATAGCCTTGTGTAACATGGTTTAGTGTGAGGTGTCCCTGCCCCTGGCAGGGGGGTTGGAACTAGATGATCTTGAGGTCCTTTCCAACCCTAACTCTTCTATGATTCATGCCTGATATCTTTGGCTTTGTTGTGTGGTCTATAGGGATTTGCCAAATAAAACACTAAAACAAGCATTAATGCATTTAGACAATCTTATGATGTTATGGCTGGGAGGAAGAATTGTCTGCCTAATCTCTACCTGGCTACTGTGGAGAAAAAGATTTTATTACTGTATTTTGCTGTCTAAAAAAGAGGAACTTAATAGTTTTGTCTGTGTGTAGGTATGATCATAAATATGCCCTTGAGTCTTTCTGTTTCAAGGTTAAATAAAAGCAGTTGTGCAGGCTTCTGTCATATAAATAATCTGATAGAAATAGAAGAATAACCAAAAGAAGCACAAATACCACATGCTCACAGGAAGGTTTCACTAGCTTGTAAGCTGCAATATTGCAATAAGCATTTTGATTAAGGAAGGGTTAAGACTCCATCAGAAATTCTGAGCTTTATGAGTATTTATGTACTTAAAAAGATAGAACTCCAGGAAACAATCACTTAAGTACTCCTTTTCACAAAACCCCACCTGGTATCTAACAGTCCTCAGAAATAAATGTCTGGAGTACAAGAGCAAAACCAGCTACTAACATAAAATGCTCCTTCAAGGCATAGAAATAAAATCTTCTCTGAAGAGCTAACCCTACCACATAACACAGGATGACTTTGCCTTCAGCCCTTTTGCAAGGCTGTAGCCTGTACTCTCTGTGTGACTCTCTCCTTCCTCTGTGCTGGATGGGGCTCAGTAAAAATGATTGAAAGGAGAAACAGCCCAGCTCCCTTGGGAATCAGCAATACATTTAAAAAGCTTTCTGCTCTTCACTTTGAAGAAATATCAACGAGCTCTGAAAAATCAAAGAAACAGAAAGTAAGAGTATTAAGGAAGAAAAAGATTTGATTTTATTTGATTTGAACTTATTTCAGGGCTGAAATGCTTGTCATCTGATGCATAACACCAACTGAAATTTGCCGAGGCTGAATTGTACTCCACTCCATCACCCAATAAGCAGTTGTATATATATCCAAGACGTGCTGTTAAGTCCATCTAGCAGGTTGGCGTACCTCTGTCTATATCATTCTTAAAGCTAAGTCTTTGGTATGTGGAAAGGTGCGTCTTCTGCTTTTTCTATCCCTTTAGAAAACAGAAAGACAAGTTGTGAGGAGTTCATCCTTCAGTCATGCGAACTTCTGCACACTTGAGTAACTTAAAGGACAGCAGCAGCCCCCTTCATATGTGTAAGTATTTGCTGGATCAGGACCTAGACTGCATAGCAAACCACATGGTGCTGTTAAGTTCAGCAGCTCTACCCATATGGACCGTAGATAGGTAGCAAGTTTGCTGCATTGAGAGGCCTGTTACCTGGGACCAGACTTCCAGGACTGTCAACACCCGACATGTGAGCTCAGACATCAGCTCCCTACCAATATTTCATCAGGAGCAGTCAGGGCAAGTGATCCCGTTTCTGTTGAATTGACCAAAATGCGCAATTTGGAGGTTTTGCAGGCTTTTTCCTTCTATACTGGGTTTGGGTCATCTGATCCTTCCTAGACCCTACTGTAATGTTAACAACCCTCAAATGCTGCAAAGGATGAGCTGATATGAGCACTGTTGTGTCAAGCAGCCAGGGCAGGTTTGATTACTGTTAGAAGATCAAAAGCCAGATTCACAGTAAATTATTGAACCAGGGCCCTGCACCCACTGGCTCATGCTAGCGATAGGTGCATGGCATGAATCTTGAGATTGAATGGTTTATGTGTTACAGTCAAATATTTTCCTGAGGGCTGTGGAAAGAAACACAAAAGAAAGGCAGTGAACTGCAAACTTTGATTGGGCAGTAGCCTATTTGGTAATGCTTTGGCGCAGGTACATTTTGTCATCTTCTTGCCTGTTACAGTTTGATAATCATCCAGAAGTCACGTTTTACATTGGGGTGAGAAGGTTTTTAACATCTCTCAGCCAATTATGTCCTTACTAACACACTTTTTCATGAAAGAAACAAAGAATTTTTTTTTTCCCAAATATAGGCTTCCTGATGTTGCCTAGATACAAATTTCTGTTCCTGCTCCCAAACCCTCCATCATCTGCTGCAAGGTGCTGGATTTTGCAGGGCTGAAGTCCTCTGGCTGAGAAAAGCCACTCAGTTTGTAATCAGGCATGTTTGCAGCTCATTCCTCCATTGTTATCCACAGGGTTAGCTGCAGATTTGGTTTGACAAGCCATAACTAATTTATTTGAGGTAAATTATATGAAAGCAGTTATCATATTAACTGTGCTCGGAGATCCACCTCTTGTATTGTGTGTTTTGTTTCTGGTCTCCAGTTATAATATGTATTTTTTTAGATTTCTGTTTTACCCAGATGCTAAGGATTAAATCATGGCGTTTTAGTTTCTAGTGTAATTGAATTTTATACTGACTGGACAAGCCTGCATTTAAGAATTTCAAAGTGCTTTGAAAACATTCCTTAATGAAGCTTCACAAAACTTGAGTGAGGGAGGTAAATATTGTTATTATCATGGTTTTATAGGTGAGTGAACAGAGAGACAGGGAGCTGTAGGGTATTGCAAATGCTTTCCAGGAAATCATTGGTACAGAAGAGCAGAGTGGATCAAAAAAAGGATTTCATTTTGCATGGAAAACAGCTATTAGCAATTTTTGACAAAAAAGAAAAAAACATCTAAAGCTGACAGTTGCTACAATAACCATTTTTTTTCAGTTGTCAGTCAAAACTTTAATTTTCTGACAAAAGGAAATAAATGTTAGAGAAGAGCAAAGACATTTGACCGCTTATGCTGAGGACAAGCAGAACAAATGCACACATATATAACCAAAACCTTCTTCAAAGAACTGCAATCATCCAGGTTCAGATGTTCAGGTGTCCTTACACATCTCCCTGTTATTGGCATTTTTTAGATTAATAGGATTTTGTCATCCAATTTAGCAAAGTACCGAATAATTTTTAGGATCTGTGACTCACATTCTTTGGAAATACAGTAGATTACACTTGTGTCGCTTGCTTAGGTGGTTCGGAAAACCCAGCCGTGAATGTTTTAAGCTGAATTGCTTCATTTTTCATTCAGGCCAGATTTAGTGTCATCCGTGTCCTGGTTCCACTCCAGTCCTGTGTCAAGAAAAAGTTCAAGCTAATGGTTCAGTTTTACTTTGGGATTAAAAACAGTGGTCTGAGCCAATCTTCATTCCATCTGTTTTTGTGTTTGGTTTGATGACCTGGTTATAACTGCATTCTCAATTTATTTTTTTTTTTTTTGCATTCTCTTTTTTTTCTGCCTTTTTTTTTTTTTTTTTTTTTTTGACAAAGTGCAGGAAAGGCTCAATGTAGGAAAAGTTGCTTAGGCATTTTTTAAAATTTTCTTGGTTATCTTTCCCCTTTTCCACACAGCATCTGCTTCATGGGCCACCTGGCGTGGGCTTATGGGCCACCTGGTGCTCCAGCAGATGCTGAGCACTCAAGGAGTGAAACATAGCTGTACCACTAACAACATTTGCAAACACATTTAGCACAGCAGCCTCTTCTGGGTTGGGATTTTACTCAGGACAATGACCACATGGAGCAATCTACAAACTTGCACCTGACCTTCACTCTGCTGTCCGCCAAATGTTGGGATGTGGGCTAGCAGGAGTCAAGGGTCCATGTAGGCAAGAAAGAGCTGCAACTCTTTCATCTGGTGGCACCACAGCATCTCTAATTACTTTGCAGCACAGAGACCTGGACCCTCTTATACAGACATATGCTCACACAAACCCCTCTTTCCTCAAGTCGGATAGTTCAACTTAACCTTTGCACCAAATTTATAGTCCAGCGGTCCCCAGCCAAGAGTTCATTTTGCTGCTCTTCATTAGCTACTGTGCAAGCTCTGGCAGTGGAGATTACCCTGAGCAGCTGGCCTCCTCCTGTCCTCTGTGAGAAACTTGTTCTAAAGCATGGAACTACACCCACTGTGGTCTGGGAAGAAGCAGGGGTTTATTAATTACACTTTAAAAGCATATGAAAAATTAATACTGCTAACACTGTTAATACATGTACTGATATGGAGTCTGGTTTGTAAAAGACTGATAAAATATTTAGTTGGTGCTGTGATGACCACTTAAAATGGAAGCATTATTACAGTCTTGCAGCTCTGCTTCAAAAATACAAACTGATTTGTCATACTCCACTGGAGCCAAAATTCAACGAGGATGTATGCATTTCAGGCTTCATGTGCGGATGGCCTTTCCATGTTGAGCTAGATCATTGGAGATTAGATCATCCATTAATCCTTAAGGCTTAGGGTGATTAGCTGATAGTATGTATTTACCCCTTGAAGCCTAAGAACCACCCTGGCAGACTACTTTTCCCCACAGCACACAAAAATGTCTCAGGGAAGGGGTGGATGGGGGCTTGGTTTTGCCCCAGGATGAACAAGAATATGCCACCCTCATTCCATGCTGGATCCACTTCCTAGCTGTTTGGCAGCCAGGGACCCATGGCACTTGCTCCGTGTGGCTTTGCTCTCTCCCACTGAGACAGTCTGCCTTTTTAATTGTCATTCGTGTTTGCATATATGAACTTGGTGATCATGAAAGGAGCTGCACTGGCAGGCCTGGAGAGTGAAGGTCTCTCTAACTACAGAGATGGAGCAGCGTGGATAGAGATGACAGTGTCCTTCACGTAATGCTCCACTTATGGGACTTACCTCGACATGAGTGACTGAGTCTGAAGAAATAAAAGGGGAAAAAGCAGGGGTGGCCCAGGCATTATGGTGTCGTGTTAATGCTTCCTTAACGGACTGTGGTGGGGCAGTTGGGGCAGGGAATGGGGATGTCCTGGTGAAAAATACCATAGGTTTTGGGAAGTGACTGCTTACTGAAGAGAAAACTGAAGAACAGGAGCCAATCTTAGCAGAGCAAAGTTCATTATGAACGTATCTTTGATGTTCAGAAGAAAGTCTATTTCAACGAGGGCACTGGGAAATACTCTGCTGCAGAACTTATTCTTGGTCCAGCAAAACTCTGGGGTGGGGATGTCCCAATGAGCAACACCCAGCTTTCCGCTCTTCCTCCTGTCAGCAAGCACAGACAAGGCTAGCAGCCCTTTTCCTAAGTGCTCTTCATGATTCCCCTAAATGGGCCCCATTTGCATGTATTTCCTGTAATTTACTCACTTATGACAAGCCCTAATGATTTCTAATCTTTTAAAGTCCTTTTTGCTTGTTAGGTTTCCTTAACTTTGTTTCCTCTGTATCTCCTCTGAGGGACATACTCTGGCCTCTAAAGAAGATAGTACATCATCTGTGCTCCTAAAAATCAACAGAGACTCTAGATACAAGTGGGAATGAAAGGAGAAGGCAACAGTAAAAATAAAGTTCACGATAAACAGAAGTTAGACATTTAAAAAACTGTCACACAACAGTAGGGACGAGTCAGAGCTGACACAAACCCAGTTTTCTTTTTACAAATTAGTTAGTACTTGAAAAACTTTATCTGGTACTACCGAAGTCAACAATAATTTTGCCATTAATTTCCACAGCGGAAAAAGGCAATCGGAATTACAGTAAAAATATGAGTAGTTTGAAGAAAGGAAAGGGAATACTGAGGAGTCATTAAAATAGCACTTGTTTTCCATTGTTAATGCTTGGTAACAAATAATGCTAAATTTTAGAAAAGTTTTTGTTAGTGAGAAACTTGGTACAAGTGAGTATTCCCACAGACGCTCAAGTCCTTCTCCCGAGTCCAGTAAAACATGCAGAGCTTCTGCCATTGGGTTTATCATGGAGCCAAGGCTGGGGAAGGGGCCAAAGTGCAACACCATTGCTCCTCCTGGATATAATATATATCACAATAATAGTAAATATCATGAATATTCTCATTGGGCTCAGTGGAAATTACTCATGATGGAGGACATTACTCTGTGCGAGTGAGAGGATTGCAATCTGGCCTGCACAAAACAGCATCGGAGCCTCTAACATGTCTTAGAGTGGCAGAGTGATGGGCTTCCCAGGCAGTTTTATTGGAATTTTTGGAATGTTTTGGGGAAGAAGCTGCTTGAAGTTTATAACAGGACACTGTGGAAAAGTGAGCTGACAGGACTGATGAGCCAAGGAGAGCTGAACACATTGATTTACAAGAGAGGAGAGAAAGACACATCAGACTGGGGACCAGTCTCTACTGAATGTTGTAAGTACAATATTAGCGAAGGTACAGCAATGGCATTAAGAGCAGCTATTGAGGAAAATAGACTCAAAATTGTGGAGTCCTTGAATGATCATTTGATTTTAGAGAGTCATGTGATATGGTATGGGGGAGACAGAAATATGTTTCCCATTCTCAATGCACAACTGTCTGATGCTTTGATCAAGTAAGATGATTTGACAGAGTCAATCAGAGATTTAGTTGAGCAGGTTTATTGAGAAGAAAACAGAGATCCATAGTTTAACTCTCTTATCCTTTTTTTACAGATTTTCATGTGTTGGTTTTTTTTTTTCCTTTTTTGGGTCATGTGTTTTTATCAACTTATTTTCTAATGAATACAAAGCCCAGTTGCTCTTTGGATGTGCATCTTGTCATGATAAAGACGTCTCAGCTGAAAAATGACAAAGATATTGTTACAGAATGTACCTAGGAGGAAGTTTAAGACATGACATAAGTACACAATAAAAGGAATCACCACAAGTGAAAGGAAAAACATAAAATACCTGTGTTCACAGGAAGTGGATTTAATACCAAGCTGACAGCAGAAGAGACAGAAATCCTCTATTTATCTAAGAACAAATTCAATGCTAAACTGAAAAGAAGACATCTTACAGATACAACAATATTAATAGCTATTCAGTTAGTATGGAAACAAGTTACACACACACACTGAAATCCCAAGGTAACATTCATTGTATTTGTGTACTAGGCATTTATAACCCTTGCATGGACAGTTTGACCAGAGTCTGTTAGCTATCTGAAGGTCAGTCCTTCTTCACAGCTAGGTGGGTGGCTTTTGCTGGACAACATAAAATCACTGCGAGTAGCTTGTACAACTTTGGGGGAAGAAAACACTTCTACAAAATGCTTGCTTTGTGCTTCTCACACTTTCATTTTGGGTGATATTTCAGATGACTTGAAAAATTTGGCTTGCGTCAGATAGTGCATTGTAATTAAGTAAGATATGGATGCCATGTCTCCAGATGATGTCAGTGCTAGCATATGATGGATAGTGATGGACAAGGTCATCAGCTGTTGTTGCTCTGGGCAGCAGCATCAGTTATCTTGAGTGAATACTGTAAGACATATTCTATTTTAGCAATTGCTAAGTACAAATATGTTGCTCTCGAGTTCAGAATCACCTGTTAATGCTGTAGAAAGGTAATTGCTTGGGGAAACCCAATCCTGGTACGAAATGGGAAGTCCTATGTGATGAAAAAAACCGCTTGCGTTCAGATCTTCCATTTTGTCATTAGATCAGGGACATACTGCAAAACATAACCATGATGCCACCCTACTGCCATTCATGCAACAGCAATGATGTATCACTGCCCAATTCTTTGACAGCCACTAAAAAGAAACCTCTTGCTATCCAGGTAGATACTCTTGTTAAAGGGCTTTGACCCCAAATTTAAGCTGGTCTTGCATTTCCAGCGATGTCTTCAAAGACACAAGCAAGTTACTACATCATAATAAATAACTGCATGTCAGCTGAATCACAGTCACTGACTGTGTGCACATGCTTAGCCCACTGCTCATGTATTTCAGCTTAATTTAACTGTCTTTCCTTGTGGTGAAAGTGGACTCAGTAGCTGATTGCTTACTTTCACAAGCTGTTTAGAAACCTGGCTGTGGAGGTCAGGATCCAGATTTGTATGCCAGTAATGCATATGACATGTAATAAGCACAAGCTTCTCTGTCATATGGCTTTTATCTCACTTCATAGCATATATTAATTACTAGCATGACTGTATTTTTAAAACCTGCTTAAGCAATAGTAGGCTGTATTCACATGCCAACAAATATAATTAGATAGCTTTCATTTGGCACAGATTTGACTGTACTAGCTACAAACAGGCAACGATTACCTTCTGCTGAAGAAAAGGAGGGCAGAGAAGCAGAAGAGAAACTGGATGTGAAGTGTTAGTTGATGGTATAATGCGGATGTTGCCATCACTCCTGGTTTTCTGCTTTCCCTTTGAAGGTAGCTCTCTAACTAGCTTGGGTTTTGCCTGAAACCCAAGATACATCTTCAGACAGATATATCATATAAACCAGAGTAGTCTGATTCTCATATAAAGTAGATAAGGTTGTCCTGGGTTCAGCAGTAGCAGTCATTTTTTAACTTCTTAGTAGCTGGTGCAGTGCTGTGTTTTTGACTTTCAGCCTGGGAACAGCACTGATAACACTAATGTTTTCAGTTGTTACCCAGTAATATTTACTCTGACCAAGGACTTTCTGAGTCTCATGCTCTGGCAGGGAGGAGAGGAAGCCGGGAGAAAGCAGAGACAGGACACCTGACCCAAACTAACCAAAGAGGTATTCCATACCACAGCATGTCATGCCCAGTATATAAACTGGGGGCAGTTACCCAGAAGAGCTAGATCACTGCTCGGTTGGGCTGGGTATCAGTTGGTGGATGGTGAGCGATTGTATTCTCTTCCCTTGTTGTTTCCCTTGTCATTATTATTATTTGTGGCTGCAGCAGTGGTTTGTGTTATACCTTAGTTACTGGGCTGTTCTTATCTCAACCTGTGGGAGTTACTTTCTTTCGATTCTCCTCCCCATCCCTCCCCATCCCTCCAGGAGCTGGGGGAGGAAGAAGGGGAGGAGTGAGAGAGTGGCTGTATGGTTCTGAGTTACTGGCTCGGCTTAAACCATGACAGAGGTGAAGGCCATTAGTTTATTCTCTTTGCTGCTAGGAGACGCATACAAAACACTGAAATTTGTATACTTCTCAAATAAGTGGATTCACTAAACCAGCTCTATTTTTTTTGCCTACATGTGAACTGAGTCTTAACATATGAATATGTTTGCCAGTTGCATAACCAGCTTCAACTGTGATAATCTACATTAAATAATAATTATTATTATTATTGTCATTATTATTAAAAAGTGAGTTTCCTGTGAAGGAAGCAAAGATTTTTATCCTGAAACTTTTCTTCAGGTGATTAGGTTGCTGCCTACATTCACTTTCTTGTCCCTTTAGACTCTTGGCTGGAGTGTTATGTTTCTGCTCATATGTGTTTTTTTTAGATACCAGGTGAAAGTATGCTTCCAGTCCAGACACTGCCTTGGGATAGATCAGGTCCAGTGGGAGAACTGGGAGCTAAGCCCAAAGCTCCTGCACTCTGGTTCAGTGTCTTCATCAGGAGCTTGTCCCAGCTCTTCAGCCATGTCTTACAGGTTACATGCAGGGAATCGTCCAAAAGCAATGTCAAAGGTCGCTCTTGGCTTGCCAGTGGTGAGGAAATGCTGCATTAAAGCTGCTCTGTTACTTTCAGCTTACTCTCCCACGCTGGAGCAGATGCTGTGTAAGCGCAAGGCTTTGGCAGAAGGAGAGGGCGTCTCAGTGGGAACTCTTCTTCCTTTACTTGCTGCAAGTCACAGCCTTAATGCGTCTGTAATTTTTCTCAATTTTGTTAATAGCAGGTCAGCTGCTTCCAAACTGTACTTTGCACTTTGCTCCCACTCACTTTATTTCCTTTCTCCACCATGGTGATTTTAGAAAGAGAGAAATGAAAAAAAAAAAGAAAGAAAACTTTGTGGCACATCAATATTTGTCTCAATTCATTGTCTTGCATGATGACTCACCGTCAAAATACTGCTGCAGTAACATTTGACATGCCATGCTGGAACAGCTTCTGAACTGCTACAATGTGCTATTTCCATCCATAAGATTATAGGGGAATTAAAAAAGCAGATCTTTTGACACAATTTAGCATAGCAACTTCAGTGTATTGTGCTACTTTATACCACAGAGTCGCTACTAAATGGGCTGTTTGACATGATGCATTATAAAGGATTTAGAGGTGTCATGTATAAGTACTTTACAGTCTTTGTGATGCAAATGAAAAAGGATGTATCCTGGAAAAATATTAGAAGTATTGCAGACACCATTAGTCCAAAGGTGTTTCTCTGCACAGCCGTGCCATATAGCCTGCGTCAAGTTCTGGTCCTTGCTAATAACCGTAATTAGGGCCAAGCAATGGCATCGTAACAGCTAAAAGACCCTTTATTCTAGTAGCGTTAAAACAACAAGTGCTGCATGCCAAACAGCTGGTAGGAAGCAATATGTAATTAAAAACAAATAATGACACCGAACATTCAGATCATGTGTTTCTCCCATGTCTTTCAAAGCTCTCGTTTGCATAGCTGTGTGCTGCCAGTTCACTTAAAGATAACTGCAATCCATCCACTCTCCCTTGCACTACAGTTGCAGGCAAAGGGAGACAGAGAACGGTGAAATTGGGTAATTACAGACTTTCAGCACTGGTGGCAAAATATATGAAAAGGAGTTTTTAGTAAGTAATGAACACAGAGTTACGCTATGTGGACATACTCTAAAATGTGACTGCCTGCTGTGAAGGATAAAGGAAACTGCTTTTTGTCCTGTGGACATGTAACCCTATGTCCTGGTTTCGGCTGGGATAGAGTTACTTTTCTTCCTAGTAGCTGGTGCAGTCTGTTTTGGCTTTAGTCTGAGAACAATACTGATAACACACCGATGTTTTAGTTGTTGCTAAGTAGCGCTTACTCTGATCAAGGACTTTTCAGTCTCGTGCTCTGCCAGTGAGGAGGGGCATGGAAAGCCAGGAGGGAGCAGAGACAGGACACCTAACCCAAACTACCCAAAGGGGTATTCCATACCACAGCATCTCATGCCCAGTATGTAAACTGGGGGAAGTTACCTGACTCAGGCTAGGTACTGATCAGCAGGTAGTGAACAATTGTATTGTGCATCACTTGTGTTTTCTGAATTTTCATTTCTCCTTTTTTTGTTGTTCCCCATTATCATTATCAATATTGTTATTGTTGGCATTATTTCTATCATCATTATATTTTACTTTATTTCAATTACTAAACTGTTCTTAACCCACAGGTTTTACCTGCTTCCTACTCTCTTCCCCATCCTGCCTGGGTTGGGAAAGGGCAGTGAGCTAGCAGCTGCATGGTACTTTGTTGCAGGCTGGGCTTAAACCACAACACCCTACATGTTCCAGTGAAGCCGCCATTTTCAAGTCTCAGACCCTCATATGTGCTCTCAGCACCAAAGTGCTTCCTGACTCCCACTCAGTTTACGTTGTGCTTATTCATAGCTGAGAAACCCTTTTCATCTTTCACTGCTATCGCATGTCACTTCCATCATCTTGATAACCTTACTTTGCAGGGATCTCATGTGGGTTTTGAAGGGACCCTCCACAGCATGGGTACAGTTCTTTTCTGTGCCTTTACATCGCAGATGGAAAAGCCGCTTTGGCCCCAAGGTGCATGTTTGAAAGGCTCCTCTTTGCGGGTCAAAATCCTTCCTTCTGGCTAGCAGTTACTGTGCTGAGGCTGCTCAATCTACTTCCAGCCTCCTTCTCTGGGAGCATGCTGTGGTAGGCCAGACAACAAAGGAAATGGAAAGGCAGTTTGCAGCTGCTTTTGAGTACTCTGGTCTCTGTTGACTGAACTTGCTGTCCTCTGATGGGTGTGGATGCTCTCAGGAGCAGGTTTCTGACAAAGCACCATACCTCATGTTATTCAAAGACAAGTACCACCTAGGGACAGTATAAATATATTCTCTGGGAAACCAAGGTAAAGTCTTCTTCTCACCACTCATTCCTTTTTCTCCTTCAAAGACTTGAGATTTTTGTGTAAGTTATTTTTCTTGGGTTTAATTTTCAGAAGCAACTGGACCAAACTATTCAGCCTTACCCAAACAGTACGTTGTCCTCAACCTGACCTCCTGTGGTCACAGGACAGGGCGATGTTCTTTGAGCTTACCAGCCAGGTCTGCCCACTCAGGGGGAAAAGGGGACACATTCATTAGGCTGTTTACCCAGCCCTCATGAGCTGTGGCATTCCCTTTCTGTTTGACTACAGGCTCTTTCTGATCTCTGAGTTACAGTGCCTAGCTCGTAGGCACCAGGTTTCTGAGTGATGTCCTTATACTAAGATAGACATGCTAGCTATAGGTGTGGATATATATATTGATGCATATATGCGTGTGTATATATGTGGGTTTGTATGTATGTATAAGTGGTGATGTTTTTTCATGGGGTTCATGAAAGAGATGGGAACTAGGACCAGCTCACATGCTGGCACTTCAAGGCAAGGAAGACAGTATGTGATCACGGCTGGTGAAATCCCAGGCTTTCTATCAAAACTTCCCTGTTAAATGAGTGGCATTAACCCTTTTCACTCTAAATAAGGGTTTGATTCTTCACCTCTGTGAGGGCCCTTAAGTTAAAGATTTGCCTGAGGCAGGAGCATGTTTTTTTTCTGCAGTCTTTCCACTTTACCTGGCACAGGAAAAAAAAAATACCCATGGGGAGTGAGAGACAATGAACAGAAGTGTAACACTGATGGCACTCTTGTAGAAGATTGGAAAGGTTGCTTCTAGTTCAGAACAGAAAGCTAAACCTGGGGGTTTTTTCCACGTATGGTGTTGTACTTCATTGGTACTTCCAAGTGCTGAGTGGCTGTAATTAGAAAAGGAGGGTGATACGGCTGCTCAGCCCTTACATTGTAGCCATGTTTCTGAGTAAAAGCTACAGCTGTCACTATTTTCTGTGGAGCCTGTGTGGGTGAGAGAAGGTCAAGCCAATACCATGATAACAGGGGCTGTGTCAGCATCACAGCTGCTCAAGGACAGCAGGAACTTAGAGGCTATCCAAAGCCACTGGAGCTCATATCTGTTTGGAAAATACCATCACATGCCTTTTCACTTCTTCCTTAGCAGACATTCAGAAACATTTAAATCTTTGACAGACTTCAAAATCAGATGTTTAATTAAATTAAAATGACCAGGATGACAGTTTCTAAAGGAAGAACATAACCTCAATGACCACATCACAAACAGCAAAACAGCCAAAGAGTTAACAAACATCTATGCAAAAAAATGTTGTTGATTGTCACTTCTTTAAGGGTTTTGACTTCTGTCAAAGCTTGGGTAATAAAGAGGAATCCCCATGCGTTCAACAGGCAAGAGGAAAGGCTGTGTAAGGTTTGCATTGGCCCAGTATGTAGGATGGTAAACGGAAGAGCTCTTGTTATTTAATGCTTTTTCCTTTTTCACACACACCCCCCCCCCCCCCCCCGAATCTTCTTAGGACTTCCTGGTTGTGAGATTATAACCCACTGTCAGAAATTTCCTCCGTCAAATTCCCTTTAGGATTTAAATATACCAACAAGCACGTGCTTTCTGTAGTGGAGATAAAGGCTTCTTCTGACATTTTTCTGAAATAACCCGTTCAGATGGCAGGGAAATAGCAGTTTGGTGGTTTTGCTTCAAATATTCACTTCATTATTGGTAACTTTCTCTCAGAGAGAAGATGAAGGAGCTAAATGCAGTGATCCTGGGCACAGCATGGCATGTCTGATTAGACTTTTGTAGCACTCAGTTTATGAGAGGCTCTCCATGGCCATGAGGCAAGATTGCAGCTTCTCTCCATGGCTGAGGCATCCGCCAACATGCCTCCAGTAGGACCTCTGTTAGGTAAGAATAGATGCCTTGATTGAATTTAGCTATCCCTGATGCTTCAAGCAAAATCAGGCTGATAACTCCAACCAGATTAAGCTGCTTAGGCTGATGCAGGTGAGTCTAGCCATAGGCAAATTAGGAAACACTTGTTAAGCCTAACTGGCAGCAGGTGAGGCAGTGTGTTAACTTCTGACTAAGGATATTGTGTGTGGGATCATCTATTGTATTATTTTCACTCAAGACCTCTGTCTGGGGCCCTTAAGTGATTTAGTAGCAAGGTAATTCCTATCACAGTGTTGCCTACAGACCTTTTGCTGTAGATATGGGTGTGCTAGTGGAAGTGTTCCTTACAGCTATTGTTTATTTCCATATAGGAGAGACAAAGAATAAGTGGTATGTTGGTGTAAATTGCCTTAATGCTTCTTTACCTCTATTTCTTCTAGAGCAGTGACTACCGGTGTGATAATGCCTTTGAAAAGAAATTACATCCCAAAATAGATATGCATACACAAAACCTGAGTGTAAAACTGTTCTGAGTGGCTATAAGTGTGTGATGGACCTGACTCTTTGCTATGCTGTGTCAATATTATACTGCTGTACAAGACAGAGGAGGGAATTGGTTTTCAGCGAAGAGTTCATCAAATTCAATTGTAGAACGTCACTGTTTCTTTGGATGCATGGCCTCACAGCTCAATCCTGACAGTCCCAAGTTACTTTGAACACTTGGTCACTCTTTTAAATGCCCAAATAGGGACCACTGGGTACTCTGGTGGGTGGTATCGTTCAGCAGAGAAATAAATAGCCAAGAAAGGACTTTCTCATCTAAACTTTCAAAGGGAAATCAGTGTGTGCTGAAATGCAGACCTTGCAGTTACTATCCTGGCTTTACTGAGCATGGAGGCATACCAGGCCAAAGACCATTGTTTCTTTATCCATTGAGGTGCCAGGTGCTGACCAGAATAAGAGCTAGCCCTCAATTTCTCTTGCTTATAAACAATGCTGTTGACTACCTGTGAATGCTGCTAGGATAATGCGTGGCTGTGGATTGTACCTAATGTAGGCTTCCTGTTAAGATGCTGTTAGTTTTTTTTGGGTTTTTGGTTTGGTTTTGTTGTTTGGTTTTTTTTAAGGATTAAGAGATGATAAACAGATTTCTGTAAGCACACAGCTGACTTGAGAAATCTGCGTTGGAATAGTTGCCACAAAGCCATGCAATCTATTTACCTACTTATGCTGATAAACTGACTGTATCCATGAGGCAATTAATAGCTCCCTGTAAATGCAAATTTGAAGTGTTTTTATTTTTGTTGGTTGACTTCTAATTGTATGTGTGAAATGTGCAGGATTAATAGACACCCAAAAACCTTGATGACTCTGCAAACTGCACGCATGTTTACAGCTTACAAGCTGCTCTAGAGGTCAGAGAATATGATATTTTCTACCTTTAGTTTAATAATGGCACAATAATCATAGAACAGTTTGAGTTGGAAAGGACTTTAAAGATTATTCAGTTCTAACCCCCCTGCCACAGGCAGGGACACGTTCCACTAGAGCAGGTTGCTCAAAGCCCTGGCCAGCCTGGCCTTAAGCATTGCTAGGGATGTGACAGCCGCAGCTTCTCTGAGCAACCTGTGCCAGTGCCTCACCATCCTCATAGTAAAGAATTTCTTCCAAATGTCTAATCTAAATCTCTGCTTTGTCAGTTTAAATCCATTCCCCCCCTTGTCCTATCCCTACATGCCTTCGTAAAAAGTCGCTCTCCAGATTTCTTGTAGGTTCCCTTTAGGTACTGGACGGCTGCTCTAAGGTCTCTCTGGAGCCTTCTCTTCCCCAGGCTGAAGAAGCCCAAGTCTCTCAGCCTGTCTCTGTAGGAGAGGTGCTCCACCCCTCTGATCATCTTTGTGACCCTCCTGTGGACTTGCTCAAACAGATCTGTGTCTGCCTTGTGTTGAGGGCCCCAGAGCTGGATGCAGTATTGGAGGTGGGGCCTCAGGAGAGCCATGTAGAGGTGGGGATTTGCCTCCTTTGACGTGCTGTTCATGCTCCTTTTGATGTAGCCCAGGATATGGTTGGGGTCTGGGCTGCGAGTGCACACTGCTGGCTCACGTTGAGTTTTTTGTCAACCAACTCTCCCAAGTCCTTCTCCTCAGGGCTGCTCTCAGTAAGTCTGTTTACATTTCTTTTCCTGTCTCTGCATAGAATTAGGACATGCAAAGTAATGGAAAATGAAAATCGTGTACAAAAATTACCTTAAACTTGTTTGGTGTTAAATGCCACCACCACCAAAGCTTCTGCTGGGTTTGAGTGGTGCTGTCTGTTGAGCTGGGAATTCTATTTTCAGGAGAGCTCGCTCAGACAGCAGCATGCTGCTGCGCCAACCTTTGCTAGTTTGGACTCAGGCACTCTTGCCCAAATTAGCTTTTGGTCTTGCTTGCAGAGGTGGATGTGAAGCGCTTGATGCTGTTTTTGTCGCCTCTCTGCCTGTAGAGAACAGTAGTTCTCTGTATGGAACTGCTACAGGCCACGGGAGTCCCTGAAATGACTCAGAAGGAGCTCAAATAGAAATATTTGGTGTGTGCAGCAATGAACTGAACCTCATGACAAGTCCCCTTCACCAGCTGTGATTGCCAGAGTGGGTTTTGCAAAGAGGTGCGCATTATGCAGCTTTATCCGCTCACTTGGGCTCTTGTCACACCCCTAGTGTCAGCTCCCTGAGTCTTCCAAATATCCAGTAAAACAACTGAGTGGGAAAAGAGATGTCTCATTCAACTTAATTACTTAGCTCCAGCAATGCAGATCAGGATTTTGCTTTTGTGCCTCAGTTCCGTGTTTGTAAAACTGGGATAATAGCACTACCTCATGTCATTGATGTGTGCAGTGGATAAACATGTTAAAATTGCAAGGCCCTTAGTTGATATAGCAATGGGAACTCTATAACCATCTGAGAGAAACAGATGGGTATTTATTTCTTTTGTCAAAGGTGACACTTAACCTGTACCTGCAGGTAAACTCTTAATTCTGACATAAAATGGATGTGGTTCCTGCCCACCACTGCCTTTGCTTTGCTTTAAAATGTAATGAGTTGTAGCCAAGTTGTTCAAAATAAGAGTATTCTTTTTCCATTCTCTGTTTCTTGCTTATTCTTTTCTGAAAATTTGGAAAAAAAAATAGTTCTTTGTTCTAACAATTTTCTTAGCTTTTCTAGTTTAAACAAATCCCGATGGAGTAATTATTGCACAAGCACATGCACTAATATATGTGTTGGCATTTTAAAGTCTGTTTAAAAAAAACATTTTCAATGCTTTCCAAATACTTGTTATAAAGATGTTCCTCAGAATGAAGGGTTTGAGTGCTTTAGAAAATGTGCAGTCTAATACGCTGTCAGCTCCCTAAATGTTAAGGTGAAGCAGTACATGTATTTCTTCTACTGAAACAGCTTCCTGTGGCCATAAGGTGGCAGTGGCCTGGAAGGTAGTGGAAATAAAAAATTTTGGGGACATTAAATCATAACAAAGCCAGGGCAGGAACTGCAGGCAGCAGTCAGCTCTTTCTGATTCATTCCAGCAGAAACTTCTCTATCTCTCCATCTGTAACACTGTACGTTTTTTGCTTTGTCTCTTTTCATGATCTCATCAAAGCCGATTAAGCAGCACTGCTGTAAACGAAAGCTGTGAAGCTGAGCTGAGCAAATCAGGCCATCCCTGTGGATGTATAAATGAGTCAAATGACCTCCAAAAGCATGAATCTTAAAATACAGTTGTATAAACTAACAGATCTCAACGGTGATTAGTGCAAGCAAGCTTTGGAACATCAGAAAAGGAAGTGGAAGAAGGGGGGAGGGGAAAGAAGCAGCAACTCTTTAATTAAAGTTTCAGTTTGCTCTTCCAAAAACACAGCAGTGACACATACAAGGGCAAATGTGCACAGCATTGAAATAGTGGCAGGGGGGAAGGCATGTTAGCAACTACTGCTGAGGTACTACAGCTGACAGTAAAAGTCATTTCTACTAGTGAATCAAATGGCTTGTTGAAGTCGAAGCTAGAAGGTGAAGTCCTATTCCCTAATAGAGCAAATGGGAGCCCTGTCCTTGATGTTAAACGTTTAAATACTGCTTGACCTGTAAGGTAGGGTAGCAATTATTTGATGGAGACCAGGAGAAGGGAAGATTACCAGAATGTGTTAACTTCCATTTCCTTGCCAAATCATGGATGGGCCAGGGGAGATTCATAGGCATGTTGTGTGGTGTGAGGAATGTGATCTGTTAGCATATATGTGCCTGGGATACCAGGAGATGATCTGCTGCTGGGAGGAGGCCCACAGTGGTTCGCAGTAACTGATAGCTGTTACAGCATGTTACAGGGACATTGTCCAGGAAGCTAGGGACCAGGTCAGCAAAGCTAAGGCCCAGTTAGAACTGACTCTGGCCAGGGATGTCAAAGATAACAGGAAGGGCTTCTATAGGTATGTCGCAAACAAAAGACAGGCTAGGGATAATGTGAGCCCTCTCCAGAAGCTATCAGGAGAACTGGCTACCCTGGATTTGGAGAAGGCTGAGGTTCTTAATGAATTCTTTGCCTCAGCTTTCACCAGCTCTGGCCGTGCTTAGAAAGCAAATGCAGGGACTATTAGAATGAAGACCTTAGGCCCACTGGAGGAGAGGATCAGTTTTGAGTTCATTTAAGGAACCTAAATGTGCGCAAGACCATGGGACTTGATGAAATCCATCAACAGGTCCTGAAGGAGCTGGTGAATGAAGTAATTAAGCCACTGTCCATCATATTTGAAAAATCATGGCAGTCAGGTGAAGTTCCCGATGACTGAAAAAGTTACTTGACGTTTTCAAGAAGGCGAAAATGGATGACCCAGGGAACTACAGACCAGTCAGCCTCACCTCTGTGCCTGGCAAAATCTTGGAGCAGATTCTCCTGGAAACCATGCTCAGCCACATCAAAAACAATGAATTGGTTGGTGACAGCCAGCATGGCTTCATTAAGGGCAAATCAACTGATCAACTGCCTGATCAACTTGATGGCCTTCTATGCTGGGGCTACAGAACTGATGGATAGGGGCAAAGCTATAGTTGATGTTGTCTACCTGGACTCAGGTAGAAAACTCAAAGTGTTCGACACTGTCTTGCACAACAACTGTGCCTCTAAACTGTAGAGGCATCAATTTGATGGAAGGACCACTCAGTGGACAGAGAATTGGCTGGATGCTTGCATGTAGGGAGTTGCAGTCAATGGCTCAGTGTCCAAATGGAGATCAGTAGCAAGGGGTGTCCCTCAGGGATCGGTGTTGGGACCGGTCTTGTTCATCATCTTTGTCATCGACATGGACAGTGTGATTGATTGCACCCTCAGCAAGTTTGCCGATGACACCAAGCTGTGTGGTTCGGTTGATACACTGGAGGGGAGGGATGGGATCCAGAGGGACCTTGACATGCTTGAGAGGTGGGCTGATGCCAATCTTATGAAGTTTAACCATGACAAGTGCAAGGTCCTATACCTGGGTCAGAGCAATCCCAGGCACAGCTACAGGTTGGGCAGAGAAGAGGTTCAGAGCAGCCCTGCAGAGAAGGACTTGGGCGTGTTGGTCGATGAAAACTGAGCATGAGCCGGCTTCAGTGTGCACTTGTAGCCCAGAAACCAATCATATCCTGGGCTGCATCAAAAGGAGCATGACCAGCAGGTCGAGGGAGTTGATCCTGCCCCTCTACTCTGTTCTCATGAGACCTCACTTGGAGTATTGTGTACATTTCTGGTGTCTTCAACATAAGGAGTACATGGAGCTGTTGGAACAAGTCCAGAGAAGGGCCAAGAGGATGATCAGGGGGCAGGAGCACTTCCTGTATAAAGACAGGCTGAGAAAGTTGGGGTTGTTCAGCCTGGAGAAGAGAAGGCTGCGTGGAGATCTCATAGCAGCCTTCCAATATCTGAAGGGGGCCTATAGGGATGCTGGGGAGGGACTCTTCATGAGGGACTGTAGTGAGAGGACAAGAGTTAACGGGTTCAAACTTAAACAGGAGAAGTTTAGATTGGATATGAGGATGAAATTCTTTACTGTGAGGGTTCAGAGGCAGTGGCACAGGTTGCGCAAAGAAGTGGTAAGTGCTCCATCCCTGGTAGTGTTCAAGGCCAGGTGGGACAGAGCCTTGGAAGACATGGTTTAGGGTGAGGTGTCCCTGCCATGGGCAGGGACATGGGGCTGGAAGTTGATGATCTTTAAGGTCCTTTCCAACCCAAACCACTCTGTGGTGTGTTAGTGGCTTTCCGTAAGTAATTTAGCAATTTCAATCTGATTTAGGTCAAGGACTATTGTGACAAGAATGGCGCAAATGATGATAATGCTTACACTAGGACTGCTCTTAATCTGGTAGCTCTTAAGTTGTGTATGAGATGTTGGCTGAATTGGCACATATGCTTGATTTGACACTTTATATGTATTTCTGTATCCACAGAGTGTAGTAGAAATGTTTCCAGTTAGCAAAATAAAATCAAATTTAATTATTCTAACCCCCGTCATAGTGAAGATGCTTTTCCTTTTATTATAAACGACTCATGAATCTTGGACAGGGACTAATCTGTGCTTGCCAGATACCAACAGGAAAGGGGCTCTGTGTAGCTCCATTTTGCAGTGTTTTTCTACTGAGTTGGATATTAGCAGCTCTCCTCTGTAAAAATCACACTCTGGTTATATTAAGTACCTTAGTGGCAACAAGGTCTATCAGCATTGTAGCTGTGTCAGACTTGCTCTATTCTTCTTGGGACTGGGCTCTTGGAGCTCTCTCATGAGCCACAGGTGTGATCTTCCCAGGTTATTAGATGCAGATCCCTGTATTGCGTTAAATTCGGGGGTGGCAAGTGAGCTATTTGTAGTTGAGCCTATGGCAGTGTGACAGCTTGTTCTTCAACTCCAGGTTTCCCTTTGAGTGCTGGGATCCGGAAACTTGACTGATAACCATGGTTACTACTCCGAGTTGATGCACTTGTGCATCAGCAACCACTGCCATCTCTCCTAACAATATTAGATTTAAAAACCCCAAAAAACCCAAGCATGAATGCAAAGTTAAAGTCCAGTCTTGAACCCTGGTGACCCTGCATCTGAATAATGGTGGAGGTTTTTTTTGCACTAGCAATATAGCTTCTGTGTAGTAAGGACTCGGCAAGCATCTCTTTTGCTTTGTCCCCATCTTGGTACAAATTAGATGACTCTGCTCTGATCGCTCATCCAAGTGATCAGATCAGAGGTGGTAGTTGATAAACTGTGAGACATCAGTGGAATTAAGTTAAACTGCTGGAGAAAAAGGAGCTCTGAACCCCCTCCCTAGCTGGCAGATCAGAGAAGGATTTAACAGCTTGAGCAGAAATCACTCCATTGAAAGAGAGGCAGTGCAGTTACATTGATGCTAGAGGTGTCTCTTAAATATCCAGTGAGCCTTAATGACTCCCCTTTTCACACTCTGGAGCATTCCATTTACCAGAGAAAAAAGCAAGTTACATAAAGCGTTTTTGTATGTGAATCTTTCTTCTATGACACTCCTGTCATTTCAGGACATTATTCAAAACAGGCTGATTATGATTGCTTCTCAGATCCCACAGAGGTGATTTATTAAGCCATCTCTACTTGCTTCTTGCTACTAGAGTGCAAGACACCTGGGCTGCATTCATAAGGTAGTTCTGTATTTCACTCAGAGCTCCCTTTGGTGAGTCAAGATAGCCACACTCTTCCTGCACAGACCTATGTTTTGCAGTTACTGGAGTCAGAAATGACTGCTGAGGCACTCTGGAGCTAAATCTGTGATATATTTTAAAAGAAAGAATTATAATTTTTTTTTTGCTGGTGTTTATAATTTAAAAAGATCAGAGTGGAACTATGCAGAGGTCAAAGGGGCAGCAACACCATGGGTAGTGATGCATACACTAGCTTAAAACCAGCTAGCTTAGTTGTCAGAAGTGATAAAGAATGCAGGAATTGAACTCAGAAGAGGATTTGAAAAAGCCCAGCTGGACGTTTAGTGCGTACTTGTCCTATTGGCTTGTGATGGAGATCAACAGTGTGTCCTGTGTGACCATGCAGTAGAGTTAACTAACCAACCTGATGGCTGTTCAAACAACTTAAAATATGCCATGCATATGGACTCAGGAAGCACAACTCTCACAGTGTCTCTATTTAAATAGTGTGATTATACTACAAATTCTTAAATTGATGTTTTCTTTCCATAACAAAAGTATGAAAACCCCTTTGCACAAGTAGGTTCAGCTGGTGCGGCTGTTTTTCCCAACGGCCAGGTCACAACTTATGCAGGAGATTTAATGTTAAAAATGTTATTTTGAATTTTATTTGGGAGAGAACTTGTAGCCTGAACCATTGGTAAATATGGGACTTCTCATCCTTAGTCTCAAACCTTTTTGACAAGAGTGGGACAGATGGTGTTCATGTCCACTTGCTGTGGGACATTAAAATGAGGAGACTTTCATTTACACTTCTAAGTTCTTTCAGCCGAATAGTGTAAGAGCACTCTTAGAATAAATGAGTTGCCCTATGAGAATGGACGAGGAGCTGTTGCAAAACAGATACTGCATTCCTATAGCCCCAAGTGTCTCAAAATGCTAAGTAATCAACAAGTAACTATTCATGCGGTATCCTACTCAAACTGAGATAGTGGGGTTCCTATCAATTTTTCCCCAAACTTTTATATTGTACTCTTCAACCAGAAACAATACAATTTTAAAAGTACTTGAAGTGAAATGATTGTGTTGTTTAAAAACAAAAAAACCTGCCTTTTTTGTCTCACAAATTTTAAGCTTTTGGAACTTATGTTTCAATCTTACCAATAACAATTGCATGGGAAGACGTGAATTTAAGCTAGGAAATAGAAACTGGGAATCTTTCATAATCATGTGATTCCAGCAGCTGCGGCTATAGCCACCAAAATACTCAAGTTGTATCTTAAATAAAATTCTGTACTGGAGAAACTTTTATGGGTGATGAAACCCCTCAGCATTCTTTGTCTTTAAGGCTTTACTTTGAAGACAAACTTGAAGATGTGATTCACTGTGGGAATAAAATTCTAAGGCCAGCTTCTTTTTTTTAATTTTTGCCATGTTTTGCCTTCCAAGCCTGTCACAGCCATTAGCAAGTTGGTGATCATGGCCTGAAATGTGGTACCTTGTTAAACGAGCGTTGATCAGGCTGGGAGGGGTTCAGAGACACTGATGATCAACCCAGCTTTGGGTTAGAGAGGGGTGAGGAAATACCATGGGAAGAAAGGTGTAAGGCATGAATTGAGTGAACACATGAGCCCTTGTAGAGCTGACCTGAAGGAAACTGAACAGGATTTACAGTTTATTAACGAATTTATCTTCTTGTTAGTTTATGTGAAAGAGGCTGAGTTTATAGACTCTAACTGGTGCACTGACTATCTGAGAAGATATTGGAAAAGATAGCAGCTCACAAGCCATATTGTAGCATTGATTTTTTTTAAAGTTCTCAATTGACTTCTAGTTTCAAAAATCAATGCTGTGGTATGACCTAAAGATAGGAAAGAGGCTGGCCATCTAAGAACAAATTTCTCCAAGTACCTTTAAAAGATCAGCTTCATCACGTGCCACAACAATGTCGAAATCACTTAAATAAAACAACAGTACAAAACTCTTTTTTAAAAAGGACAGGTTTTGTTCATATTGGCATCTTCCTCATAAATACACACTAACTTGAAATAACTTCCTTTGGAAGAAATTAAAACAGCTTTGTTTCCAAAATAAGATATGAATCATTTGCACTTAATCACAGTTACAAAATATTCTCCCTGCTTTTAATAGTAATTCAGCAACTGGAGGAGTGTCTGCCCCAGTCAGTGGTACTGCTTCCGTTCTATGTCCAGTAACTGGCCTCCTCTTTCAGCTATTGGACTGTCTGGTGCATGATCACACACCAAACCCCACACTCTCATCCAGTAAATCTTATGCATCAGTGTCTTACATAGCAGCTTCTTCTCTATTTCAGAATAGTTATTTTTACTCATTTGCTACACTTCAATTGCACAATAACATTGTCCAGGACTTGAGGGTGCTTTCCTCTTTGCTGGCATGTGCTGCTGACAGCCAGCAGAGCTGCTCTCTCAGCACTTCATCTTGGTTGTTCTGTTTTGTTGTAAGCTAATATCTTTTTATAAATCAATCATACTCATTCCCTTAATTGAAGTTCTGTGACTGGAGGTTTTGTGTTTACTGATGTAGCATTTGCAGTGTCAATATGGCCTTGTGCCGGGATCATTTAACACCTGGATCTGGTATCCTAGATCCACTTAAGCACATGCTTTCCTTCAGTCAGTTTAGAATTTGTTGCATTAATATATATTTTTCTAGTTGCAGTCATAGTAATGGAGGATTTAATATGCTTTTTAGGACAATTTTTTTCACGAGGAACATGAACAGTTCATGTTTTATCATTAGAAGAAATGCACTAGTTCTTACGTTCAGTGTATGTATGCATATATATGTATCAGTAGCATGAAGATTAGCCCCCTACCACTTCACTGGTTTATGCTGTGGTTAGAGGCAGGGAGAAACCCCAGGAACAAGCAACCATGTAGCTATGTGCCAATTTCTGAATCCACCTAAAATGAACCTAAATAGTCTTTCCATCAATGTTGGTGATTTTAGAAGTTTCTATGGTTTCAGGTGGAAGGGAAGATGTTCTTTTTCTGCTAGGATAAGGAATACTGGCATCAGCATGGGAAGTAAAACTGCACCAGCAGTTCTCACACTTCAGTTATTCTGCTCTGAGGGGATCTAAATTCCAGTAGAAATACCTTTTGCCCAGGATTTCTGAAGGGATGTTTCAACTGAATAGGTTTTAATACCTCTTGAGCTCCAAAGAAACTCAAGGACAATGAAAAATTGAGCACAATGTACTAATAATGCAGAAGAAAAAAGGAAGGGGAGCAAGGTTTGGCAGGTCATCTCTGGCTAGCAACCGAACTCCCACCCAGCTGCTCACCTGTTCCCCTGCTGCATTAGCAGGATGGAGGAAGAAAATAATAAGATCAAGAAAGCTCATGGGTTGAGACAGAGAGGGATGTTGCTTACCACCTACCAGTTACCATTGCAGGCAAAACAGACTCAACATGGAGAAATTAATTTATTGCCAACTTACATGTATTTTAATTATTGATTTGGATGTTGAGGAACAAAAACCAAAACAAAGCAACCCCAAGCACTAAAACTCTTAGTGAAAATACCTTTCTCCCCCTTTTCCAGTCTCAGTTTTACTCCAGACTCCTCTTCTGCCCTTGTAATTGCTGGAGGTCACTCAGCCTCTTCAACAGGGAGATGAGTGGCACAAAGGATATGAGGGGGTTTGCAGAGTGGTTTCTCTGCTGCTCCTTCCTCTTAGCTCTTTTCCTTTGTTTCATGTGGGTTCTCTGTGTGCTGCAATCCCTTTGGAAATACCTGTTCAGCCATAAGGTGGTAGCTATTCCTCTGACCTCCGTGTTCTGTTTCCTGCTCTTTCCCTATACCGTTTTCTGCCCTTTCTTATACATGTTTTCAGAGAGGTGCCACCAGCTTGGTGGTTGGCCTTAGCTACGTGCTGTGGTGGGTCTGTTATGGAGTCAGCTGGAACTGGCCATGTTTGGCATGGGGCAGCCCCTGGCCTCTTCTCACAGAGGCTGCCCCTGCAGCCTGCCTTGACAACACCTTGACACCTACACACAATATGTAAGCTATTAGCTAGTTAAAATAACATGAATTCCAGAAAAAAACCCTTGAAATTAGACCTTCAATTTATGCAGAATATAACTCTATGGATATGAATATAGTAAACCAAACTTTATGCTGAACCCAGCTCATCAAACAGATCTCACGTGGTCCTTGATTTGACTAAAAATTTGCAGAATAAGTAACCAGGTGTAATATGATTGGTCTTGTACAGTCATTGCTCCTTTTTACTAGTGACTAGAAAGTGCAAAATTCTTCCTGGTAAATCTTGCATGTAGCCAAAAAGACTGGACCAGCAGTACAAAATCAAGAGGGCACCTGAGTTCCCCTGGGTTGCTGTGTAGCAAGGGCTCACTTAAACAACCTGTGTCTTTAGCCAAGGGCAGAAACTAGGTTGAATATATAAGACCAAGGGATGGGGATAACCCCTGTTACCTCATGGGATGGCCTTGGAAAGGATTTATTGGACATATGGAAAAGCATGAACTACAGCATCCAGTGTGATGTTGTAGAGGGGAAGAACATAGGCCTTATGTCACTAGCAAGTGAAAGCGGTGAGCAGGAGCAAGGTGGTGGTAGTATCTCTTCCTGCTGTGGAGCAGTATTTGAATTCTTTATCTAATTTTGGCTTCCACATCTTGGATGTAGGCTAAATAGTGGAAATGGCACAGGCTTGCAAATGTTATTTTGGGAGTGAAATCACATGGGGTTTTGTTTTGTTTTTCTTGAGGGATTGTAGTCATGTCTGTACTGAGCAAGGTAAGGTGGTATGAAGAATCCTTGGTTGGTGGTAGGCAAGTGAGTTTGCATCCTAGGAAGCACCTGGCAGTTTCAGTGCTGTGCTAGGAATTGTTTTGCTCCTTGTGGTGCTCTCAGAACCGCTAATAACCTATGGGGCATGTTGTATGGAAATGATCCTCTGCTCTTGGAACCTGTGCTAGTGTTTCTGCCCTCTATGTATAGTCCCTGGGAGACAGGCTGGTAACCTCTGCTGTTGCCTTAAGGAGCTTATCTCCATTCACCCCATCAGATAACAAGTACTCTTACAAAAAGTAAATACTGGTTAGCTAGCCTGCAGGCCTTTGAACTCTTGCACCTCCAGGCCTCCATTTCCTTCTCTGTAAAATGTCGAAACCAAGGGGATAAAGTTGTTTCAGCCTGGAAAGTGTCATGAAGTGGCCTTGGCTGGCACTGCTCTGATTAAAGAACACTTTGTTGGGATGGGCATAGCAAACAGAATAATGTCTTTGGCTTGCTTTAAGTTTTGGGTTTTTTTCTGTTGCTTTTATAGTATATAATGAAGTTTTTATGCTTAAGCTATCCATCTGAGCCATGAAGGGAAGTTAGCCTAAGATTGTTGATGTTCACGTGAATCTGGAGAGGTGAATAAACATCACTGTGCTGCTTGTTAACTTCCGGGCAATCAAATAGTGGCTGATAATTTACTTAACTCAATGATCTCTCCCTTTCTGCTGCAGTTTAAAACATTTGGTGATTCAGGTACCTGGCCTGTTATTATCCCTGTAGTATTTACTGGTGCATTCAGCAGAAAATCTTGCACTATGTACAGATCTCCCATTCTCCATGATCGTAAATGCCTGGCTAATTGCTTATTATCATACTGAAAAGCTGCACATTACAGAGCAGATGCCAGCAATTTGAACGGCTGGATGAAGCTTGGGTATCTACTTCAGTCTGCTCAGTGCGGTGGCTGCAAGAACAAGAGGCACTGAGGAACGCTGGGAAGTACGAGCCAGAGACAGCCTTCTTAAAAATCGGGATAGTCAGCAGTAAATGTTAAGTATGCTGTTAGAGACCAAAGATTTCCCTGCTTTAATCCTTCGGCAGTAAAGGAACACATTGTATGAAATAGATATGAGTGGTCTTCCTCAGAGGAAGCATGCTGATCATCTCCTGACAAATGCTGGGATAACCTTTTTAGTCTTGTTAATTTTCTATCTTTTTATTATTCCTGTCCTTCAAATCTTGTTGTGTCTTTACCTATAAATAGTGAATGTTCATCTGATAAATCATCTTTTGAGCAGCTTTGAAAAAGCTGTTTGTGAGATCCTAGTACCTTTTCTAGCCATGTCTCCTTTACCAATTAATGCATTTGCTCAAAGAAATCTCGGGAGCAATCGACCAAACACTACATTCTCTGCACACAAGCAGCTCCTTTCTGCCCCTACATTCTGCTTCAGTTCTGCCAGCAAAAAAAGTCTGTGCTGTAAAGTGCCCTGGATAGGGGATCTGATTCAAGTTGAAAATAACCTGCCAAAAACCTGAGTTCTTTAGTAGGAGTGGCTCCTTGGTTTGTTCAGGAGTCTGGATGTATCTCCCTTCGCTACTCAATTAAAGGCACAAGGACAGAAATGGGGACTGGGGAAACTTAAGCTATTGTCACTGCCAGAAAGGTACACAGGGCCATAGCCTTACTAGGGTCCATTTGTCTGCGCCTCTCTATTATTTTGGGAAATTGTTTTCTCCATAACACTTACCACAATGCCTCTGCAGTGACTTTTCATAGTTTCATAACAGGGTATATAAACTGTTCCACTTCAATGCACAAGTTCAGGTAATTTCTCATGGGAAGCACCTACAAGGTTAAGGCCCAAGAGACTCTGGTATCAGCTGGTACCTTCAGATACTGTTTTTAGTGTACTGAGAATATCTGGATGAATACTGTCTGGTGGGGGGGATTTATTGCCTGGAAATTACCCAAGTTGTTATTGCTCCTTTATTTTATACCAGCACTGCCTGATTCTCCAGACTGTCTGGCTTCTTGGGCAATAATCCTACTGGGCCAAATCATAGCAGGTGGAAGTTGGCATATCTCTGCTGAAACAGCTGAAATTAGGTGAGGGGTGGAGCATCAGATTGTGAAAATGGGAGTAGCAGCAGCAGGAATCAGCCTTGTAAAACCTTGTCATCCCTTGTGATAAGAATGATGCAAAGAAACAGTTGAAATGGTATGCAATTTTCCTATCTTCTGTCATTCTCATCTCCATTTTGGGTCGCTTGCCTGCTATAACAGTATACATTTAATAGCACATGTATGTAGCTAAAAGTGTTTGCCTACAGACAGCAGAAATTACATGGGTCTACACCTGACTTCAGGAGGAAGTTTGGTTCAGCTGAGTTACCTGGGTCAGTTCCATTAGTCACTTTAGCTGATGCAAAGTATTGAGTAAACTTTGTAGAACTGAGAAGCTTGTATTTTTCTTCATTTAACATTTTAGTACTTTAGATTCCAGAGTTTGTGGGTTTTCTGCCTACTTGCAAAAGTAGTTGTTCCCTTTAATCTTTAAAAAATATTATTTTAGGCTTTAAGACAAGAAAGATTGAATAAATACCATGTAAGGAGGCAAGGTATTAGAATTACTGCAATCCTTTCCCTTTTCTCCCCAAAGTTATCTCTGTCTGCAGCATTTTCCTATTGCAGTACTTTTTCTTAAATTATATATTATTTATCTATTTTTGAATCTGTGTATGTATCATTGCCAACAGTAACACTGGCGAGATGTTGGTACAGAGGAGACATCCATTTTTCTTCTCTCTTTCTCATGGACCTGAGAGGATTGTAACTCTGACAACTGCATTTGGCTGAGCCAAAAGCAAATCAGAACAGACATCAGAGTAAATGAAATGATATTAATCAAGAAAAAAGGTGATCATGACGCAGGCAAATGTTTTGACTGCTGGGAAGAGCTGTGAGGCTGCAGCAGAGCCAGCTGCAGTAGGAAGCATGGTTGCCACCTTTTGAGAGTGGAGTGACAGATAAAGCTGCTCTGGGAAGATCATGTTGTCTTTGCGTTTATGACAGTGTTTTTCACAACAGTTACCTGACTATTTTTGAATGGACTGAAATCGTTCCTGTTCTTTCACTGAGGTCTGATAATTATAGCCACATGTCTGCAAATTGTCTAGTCTAATTTTACAGGCTGATCATGTGAAGGGGAGGTAGAGCTGGGTAAGGTATTCAGGAGAGGAGGTATTGAAAGCTGATGCAATATGCTGCATCTTAACATCCAGGTTGTCACTATATCAGCTGTCTGGCTGTCAGGAGAGTGTGAAAGTATTTCTGGGCTGACTGGAAGATTTCCTGAAGGAAATACCTGGGAAGCTTTCACTTGTCTGCAGGTCACTGAAGGAAGACAGCAAAGAAAAGTGCTCTGAAACTTCAGGGTGGTCTTTCCTGTGGAAAGGGTGGTTAAACTAATTCTGCTGCTACTTTTTTCCATGTTAAGATGAATCATAAGGTGAAAAATACAAAGGTAGAAAAAAGTCATCCTACAGCAAAGGGCTATAGATTTGCCAGAGAAAGCCATCTAGTGGTCACTGTACTTTTCTCTACCTCTCCCTACACAGCCTCGCAGGCATCTTGCCAAAATGTTCAGGTTTTTAGCCATCATAGAGGTTTTGTACATGCTGCAGATTACACACTGACAGAGCTTGTAGCTGTAACCTCCCAAGCAGAAATAGAGGATGGAGGTGGGTGGTCTCTATTGAGTAAGGCAAGTGATGAAATGACCCACCTGAGCAGAAGAGAAGTCAGGTAGCCCATGATAAAGATGTCTGTAGTGGTGAACACAAAAGGACACCAAAGGCTGAGGCTGGTCTGTAAAAAACACTGCCAGAAATGAAGTGACTCAAGTAAAACCATGCCTGAATGAAGTGTCTAAGGCTGTGCTGAGCATCAAGAGCATGGTGACCCCAGCTTTGCCTGGGACATACACATGACAGCAGAGTAACAACTCCTGCTGGAACCTTTTACTCATTAGGTGATGTAAACCCCATTTCATCAGAGTGTTCTGTGGATTAGAGCTGAATTTATTAAATTGCTTTATCCTAAAAAAAATATTTAAAAAAACCAAATGTTTTTGTTTTGACATATTCTAAATGTTTTGACACTTATATATAATTTTAAAAGTTGAAAAACATGGGGTTTGGATGGCAGCTTTCACTTGATCACCATATGCAGTTTTTCCACTTCCCCTGCAAAAAACAATCAACCAAATATATTTCATATTAACCTGAAATACACTCTCCCCTGTTCTCTCTAGTTCAGTCAATGAACAAAAAGCACCAGCATTTACATTGTAAGTCCTCAGTTTAATGTCCACTTCAATCTTTAAGGTGATACTTTAAGACCTTATCTGCTGTCATCAGAGCTGGCACCACAAACTTTTCACAGGGTATTACAGAATCCACACTGGAGGTACATATTTATTAGGAAAATAACCATCTAGGCATCGTAGAGTGACAGAAATGCAGGGTTTCAGAAAAAAACGGAATACCAGCATTCAGTTCAGGCTGTGCGCAGTCCTTTTCTGTTTGCACAATAATTTTCCTGCCCTGCAGAGTAACTAAAATATTCCTAATGTCATTCTGCCTCTACCTTTTTCAATTGACATACTGAAGCCCTGTGCAATTGCATGGGTTCCTCTGAGAAAATTGCTCCTATCTAACTTCCAAAGCTACATCTATCCTGCTGATGGATGTAACAAGTCCCCCTTTGCAATCAGCCTGTAAGAGATTTAAGTTTGTGCAGAGGCTGGAAGGCTATGGCAAGCTCTAGGGATCCCCTGAACAACCTCCAGTGCAATGATGAAGGTGGGGATGGTCGGGCAGCCTCAGTAAGTTTTTGATCTCCATGGATGTTATAGAATTAAACAGGTTTTCTCAGAGGATTGGTGAATAAGCATCAGTTTTGTAGATCTTGCCCAGGCAAAGCATCAGTGGAGCCCAGTGGCTGTTGTGGTATTATAGGACTGAGCACCTAGTTTCATCTCTCCTCTGTCCTGCCCCAGCCAGATGTGTCCGTTGGCCACTTCTGTGTGATCCTGGTCTGACAACCACAACTGTAGGAAGGTCCTATTGCAGGGAAGCATGAAGATCATCAGGAGGGCTAATGAAGTGAATGAGTGTATTTCAATGTGGGTAGAGGTGAACAGTCAATGTCAGTGAGGGAATGCAGCAAAGCAGACAAGCCTATTAGAAATTTTTTTTTTCTGCTGTGTACTCTTAGGGAGAGAGGACAAAAGATTAAACAATTCATTACTTCAGTGGCTGAGACTGCACAGCTTCTAAAATGTCTTCATAGTGCGTGTATTGTGGATTGGCACAAATACAATCCTGTTCTTAAAATCCAGTCCTGACTTACAGGACTGCATTTCTTCCCTTTTCTGAAACTTTTAAGGAGGAAAAAACCCAGAAGTGCCCATATTTTCAGTTTTCCCAAAGGTCCTGAGGAACCCCGAGCTAAGCTAGTGCTTGTTGTAGATTTGTCCCTTGCCAATATCAAATCTCTAGGATGTGAAAAGTGAGCCCAAACTTTCAGTAATAAGGAGGTAAAGGTGAAATTGCTTTATTTTTTTCCTCTCCCTTTCTTTTATCCTGTCTGTGATAAACTATTTTCAGCTATTCTAGGGATCCAGCTAATGAATCTGTGTACATTTGGAATTTGTGATGTTGAACCTTGAATGCCTGCAGAATAAGTTGAGTTCTTCAGGCGCAAAGCTGCAAGGAGGAAGGGAGAGTGGCACGTGTGACTCAAGAGCAAGCAATCAAATCCATCTTCCTGAAAAGAAGAAAAGACTAGGCAGTTTCTTCCAGTTTCCTTCATGGGTTTTTATTTGCTTGTCTCTTTTTTTGAAGAGCACAATTGTGAGAGAGAATATCGGGTCAGAAAAGATAATTTTCCTAGTCAGCTGGAATAGTCTTTCCTATCTGGATGATCCTTCTTTCTCTTTGCCAACACCATGTAAAACAAACAGTGGTAACAGTCAGCAGGCCACCTTTTCCATGTTTTCATTGTAACTGTTCATTGCAAGTTCTTGCTTTAATAAGCAGATGGATTTTTTTTATAGTGCTTAAAAGGAGTTAAAGCATGAAAACACTTAAAGAAATAAGATGTCAAGTTTTTAACTAATGGAATTATACAGTAGAGGCCCCTTAAAGATGGCTTGGCCTAAGTGATCCACAAAGACCTTGTGGGCCTAGGTCCGCAATTTATTCTGCGGACAATAGTCTCTTCTGAAGAACTCATGCAATCAAAATTTAGAGTTCAGCAAAGTGCTTAATGTTATCAAAGCATCTTAATATAAATGCATGAGCTTCCTGAGCCAGCTGTGTATGCTTCTGCTTGCATTTCTTTCCTGGAATGCTGGCTCTTTAGCATGTTTTAATAAATGAAAAAAATCTGTAGATCTCCTTGTTTCAAAACAGCATTTTTATCTCCTTTGTGATCCAACGAATGCCATCCTTTCAGGACTATAGTTTTGTGGGAGCAAAAAAAAGGAGGGAAAAGTCAGTATTTTTAAAAAGTAAGGAGAGTGTGCATTAGTATTTAATAATGTAGTGGCGTTTCTTAAAAAAAAAAAAACCAAAACTCAGCTGTGGGTTAAGGGCAATGCCTGTTATATTTGACTGTAAAAAGGCAGTTTTTGTATAGATGTGAGCATTTGAAACATAAGGTTTTATAGATACCATACTGCATCTTTATTGCCTTCACTGCTGATGAAAGCCGGGATGCCTTATGGGAAACATAAGGAGTTACTGAAGAGATGTGAATATCCTCCTGAATATCTTAAAGTTGAATCTTACCTGAGAATTCTCGTGTTACTTTTAAAGGATCTTTCTCTGTGGTGTCTAGGACCTGATTAAATGTATTTGAATAAATTTGAGCTCTTGCACTGACTTCCAAAGCCTTCAAATCACATCCTAAGTGGATTACTGTCTAAACACAACTTTGGTAGATTTTTCACTGAAATCAGTGGTGACTTTGCCGGGTTAATGAGAACTTCCCTTCATACCTCCAAAGAGTGTTGCAGATGACTTTGGAAGATCTACTTTAGTTGCCCATGCTTTTGAATTTAGTCACACCTGTTGGTACAGTGCCATTATTTGGTACTTGTTTCAGCTCATGATGATTTGGAGGTCTCTGCATCAGGTGCAGAAGTAGGCATGGTGCCCATCCTGTGGCTTCAAGCTCCAGATCCTGTATTGTGCCTGTCATAACACTGGCAGCAGGGCTGTGTGGACACAAGGACTGGGGGTTTCTGGGAATGCCTCACACTTAAAGGATACAAGCCATCAGAAGCTGGTGCATTGCCATGGAAGCAAGAGGCAGTCTCGGAGTTGCTGTGGCCCACAGGGATGTTCTGGGAATCTTTCAGAGAATTACTATCACCTCTGACTTCTGAGCTATTTCTGGAATTTGCCCTTTGTTCAGTTTATTGATAGTGGTTGGTATACAGCTTACAAGGTCAGGGAAGAATGGTGACCCTTGGCCTAGGGGTAGATCCTGTTGGCAGAGTTTTCTTGGATTCACAAGGATGACACCCTGACAATGTCAATGGCAGGAGACCCACTTCCCTGAGGGTAGCAGGGCAGACAGAGGTGGCCGGTAGCTACAGCTGCAACTTCACTAATGTGATTCTAACACCTATAGGTGGCCTGTAAGGAAGAACATTTCTTATCCCCCACTAAAAAGGACTTGAGTAGTGCGAGAATGAAACCCAGCAGTAACTGGATTGCATAATTACTGTTAGTTTTGAGTTCACATTTCACAAATTTTACATTCAGTTAGAGATTTTTAGAGAACAAGGAAAGTACATAAGCACAAGATTTTTTAACCTGGTGTGTGTGTGCATGCATACATGTGCATGGTCTTTCTGAAGTGCCTGGACAAAGGAGTAACTCAAGTGTCTTCTCCAAGATCCACAAAAGGAACTGACCCTGGGTTAGCTGAGTCCCTCCTGGCTAGGTCCTCATCTCAGGCAAGATACTTTTTGCTAGAAAGGCAGCTCTGTTGCAAGCAGGGAAAGATCCAAACCTGACTGAAATCTTCAGTAGGATTTAGATTAAGCCCACAAATCCTGATTCTGTGAAGATTTAAGCTTATGCATAACTTTACATATGTGAATAGTTCCATCGAGGTCAAATGAATTAAAATAATGCACAAATAATGAATTAAAATAATACACCTGCTTAAGTCTTGGCAGTATTGGGGCCATAATGAACTGGGGGAAAAAAACACAAAAGAGAAAAGCTGACTTTTTCAGAGCTATTAAGGTGTTATTTCAGAAATATAGCCAGTGACAGTTGTATTTACATGTACCATGCAAAGCTTAAATGAATGGGAGTGTTCATTCATCCATGTCATGTATTTGGGTCAATGAGGGATCCCATATGGCTTCAAAGGTTTGGCTTTTCTACTCAGAAAAGCACCTGAAAGTATTAGTTTTGCAGCCTGATCCTACTGGGATCAGTGGATGTTTTTATTGTATGGAGACTGCAGGATTGGGATTGCAGGCCTTATTAAAAATGGGCCCATACTGAAGGAAAAAAGTGTGACAGGCTCAGCTAAGAGTCTGCAATGCTGCAAGAGCTTCCTCATGGTGTGAGAAGCCAGATCCTCTACAAAATAGGGGTAGGAGAGGCTAAATAAATTCTTATGGGGGCAAACAACCCCTGTGCTAAATCAAGGTTTGAGCTGAGGTGTGAGGGTGATATGTACTTGTGCCTGCAATGACTTTTCTGGCTTCTCCCTTCTGCCTTCAGTCCTGGGTTTTGATGCCTGAGCTTCTCTCTGCTTTCACTCGGAGTAAGTGCTTCCCCACCCCTCTAGCAAGCAGCAAAACTAGTGAAAGCAGCACCCATGGTTAGCACACCCTTTGACCCTTCTTTCCTCTGTGTTCAAGGGGTGCAAGCTTCTTTCTTAATACATGGTGTTTGCATCCCTTCAACTTGCCCTTCTGGTTTGTTTTTCTTCCCTGGGTCTAGCTCCATGCATCTGAGTCTTTAGTGCAACAGGTCATCACTGCAGAGGTAAAGAAACTCAATGCAGAGAGGGAAATCACCCCTCTGCCAACAGCTGGCAGAGCTTTTGCACCAACAGAGCTCTCCAAATGGGGGCTAAACAAGGGAGAAATTGTGTGTGCACTTGAGCAGCTCTGTATACGCGGAAGGTTTTATACCTAATGTGTTATCATCATCCTTACCCTTAAAAAGTCCTCTGTGCTTCATCAAGCACTACCAAAACATGCTTACTTAGGAAAGGTAATACTGTGCCAGATGCAGCATATGTACAAACTCAGTGATGGCAATTTCTTCCCATGAGCTGACCTAGACCATTCCCCCAGAATTATTTTTGTAGTTCCTAGCCCCAGAGGAGCAGGGGCAAAAAGCTGACCCTGAACTGCTGGCCCAGCCTCACCCACTGGACTTGAGGATGCTCTGCTTGGTCTCCCCAGCATCAAGCCTTGAGGGAGCAAACAGCTCACCAAGCTGAAGAAAGTTCTTGTTAAGTGCATTTGCTGGAAACAGAAGCCCCAAAAGGGATAATGACATGTGACAGTCTGGTCCAAGCCCTAGCTTTGGGAAGCCAGAGATTACATTTCAGTATGAACCTAATATAGGGAGCGAAACAGCTTTTCCTTTTGGACTGGCATCCTGGAGAAACACTGTGCAGTTCCCATCCCAGGAGCAAGCCATGCTATTTAAACAACCTGAAGCAGAATCAAGAGATAAAAGTTGAGATGCTTTTGGTGTCCATACCAGCTATCAGTAGTGTCAAGAAGCAACGCTTGGGGAAATCAAAACCAAAGAAAATCCATTGCCTAGGCTGAAAGGTCCCAGGGAGCCCCATGGACAAATTGTTTTGTCCCCAGGAGCTATAGCTGAAGCAGTGTGGTTATGTGCATCAAAGTGGGGGAAGAAGGAGGTCATGCACCGGTACATATGGGGAGCAAATTGTAATTCAGATGTTAAAATCTGATTGTCACGCTACAGGAGACTGGAAGCTTCTGCTATTGTCTTGTGGGAAAAGATGGAGCCAGTTGAGAGTTTCTGCTTATAGCAGCATTGTATAACAGTGTGTGGGGGCCAAAACTCTGGGGGGTGGGAAAGATTTTAAATATACAAATATAACAGTAATCATGTCACTGATATTAAAGGTAGGGAAATATGGTGAAATGGGTTTCTCCAAATCCCCAAACCAGCACAGAGACCCCTCCGCACTGGGCTGTTGCTGACCAGTGGTCTGTGCTCTAAACCAGACCAGAGAGATCTGGGGAGCAGTACTGCCTTCATTCAGCTCCCAGTGGCAGGATCTCTAATGACAGCTTTGAAAATACTTTTAAAATGACTCTTCTTTGTGAAGAGGAGACGTGTCACTGAGAAAGTTCAGTTTTACCCCAATTATTTGTGTATCTTTGCAAGTACTCCCCACGCATGCACAAAAATACATGCTTAACTGTGGCTTATTAGTGGCTTCAGACCCACAGAACCAGTCCTGTAAATATCTTCGTAGGCACAAAAATACTGGTTTCAAAAATACGAACAATTATCTTATTGCATATGTGCCCTTGCTCTTCATTTGCTGTAGAAAGCCACTTTCAAACTACTAAATGCTGTTAGACTTCTTAGAGGAAAAATACCCACCAACTGCCAAGTGTGTGTATTTGTTTTAACTAGAAATTGTTTGGAAAGGACCAGAAGTATGAGCAGCTGGTTAACTTCTCTTGATTATTTTCCCCTACATTTCTAATAATGAACTCAAATGATTTTAGCACCTTAAAAACACTTTGCTTAAACAGACTATGCGTAGGCTAATTTAGAACTGTACAGAAGTCCTGGAACAGAGAAGTAATGATGAGGGGGGGAAAAATCCACAAAGATAAATGAGAGGTAAAAAGAAATAATAATAGGAAGAATAAAAAGCCATTTAAAGGGCACACACGCAAAGTTAAGAGAAGTCCACACAGTAGAGTGTTGTAGCCTGACAGGGAAGTATTGGAGAGCAGGTGCTTGTAATAATGCCAATATTTTTGGGGGTCTCTGAGCTGTGACATGAAGCAAAGCTGAGGATGGGAAGATGACAAGATGGGGCAGCAGTGCTTGAGGAGAGCAAGAGAAGCGAGTACCTCTCTTTACCATTCCTGACAGCCAAACACAACGAAAGTCTTTCAGGAGCGGATCCTGTTGTCCTTCCACTGTTGCACTGGCAGAGGGAGACAGGATGGAAGAACCCCCAGCAACACCTCCTTGCAGGTACGCCACTGTGCCACCCTAAGAGCCCAACCAAACCATCTCAGGGTGACCCCGGGATCTGCCACAGCCTCAATGCTGAGTTTTGCCTTCCCTATCTGTGAGGGGAAAAAAAGTCCTTGTAATGACTGGGGTGGCAAACTCAGTGTTGCCCACACTGCTGGGGTGTAAGAAAATGCATTCAGCAGAGCAGGATGGGCCTGGGTGTTGTTTCCAAGGTGTTTGCAGGAAGAGTGCAGCAGTGGCAGTCCTGTGTAGGGTCCAACCTGTACAAGTAGGTGGATAATACTGCTGGTTTGGAAGCAAGTATGGGTTTGTATCTCCATATGTCACACACCCCAGCTGTCTTCAGTTAGGCTGTAAATTGTTCTGGAGGCCACATCTGCCCAAAAATCTCCCATTCAAAAGGCAGTCTCTATCTGAGGGGTGTATGACTTCTTAAAATCACTGGGGCTTTCTTAAGGGAAGACTGATTTCATGGTGTGTTTGAACAATACATGGAAGAAATAAGAGTTTTCTTGATTGCTTCAGTACAAATACTTAATAGAAGTAACTAATGATAAATGTCCCAAAGAGCTGTGTAGAAGAAAGACCACTGTAAATGAAACCGAGGATGTACTTCAGGCTCCTGATTCTAAGAGACCTTGACTGTGCTCTACACTTTAATAGTGTATTTGGAGACTCATGTTGTGTTCCCCGCCAGTGAAATTGTGCATATAAGTTTATACACCAGAAATACCATTACACAGTTTTGTTACCATGTCTAATTTTCCTTGAGTACACCAGGAACAATAACCAGCCTACTCCTTGGTCACAGCTGAGTCTTCTCCTACCCAGCTCTGTCTTCAAAAGATTCCCCCCCTCCCTGCTATTCCCAGGACTTCTTTTTTAATCTTGGCAGTCTTTTGGCTTTTCTGGTCTTATCTATCATTTCTCAGTTTAACCGTGTCTAAGCTTTTTTCATGCCTAAGTTAGAAGCAGGAAGGGAGAGCAAAAGCAAGGGATCTGAATGATGCTTCCCAACAACATCTCTCTAGTGATCCCTGTAAAGAGGGAGGCTGGAGTTCAGCCTGGCTGTGCTGCTCCTCCTTTGCTCATGAGGTCTCTGACAGCCTGTTGACTTTGCCGGAGTGCTCCCAGGATTTCCTCATGGAGCTGGGAAGTCTTTCCCTTCATTACCACTCACACTTAGGTGGGAAGTTTTGATACCAGCATCTTATGAACAAAAGTTATCTTGAGGTTTCTCACACAACTTCACTACATGTTTTGCAGCAGCACATGGAGGTGAGGAAGTTATTCTGTGTTGGTAAAACTGAGGCATGCTTTAATTGTCAGTTGCCTGCAATCAAAGTGGATGACAGCAGTGTGAGGGGCAACTAGAAGGGCAAAGCACCTCAGATAGTTTGGAGTTTTGAAGCTTTGCAGGGAGATTGAGAGATGGCACTGCTGCCACCACTGTGTTAAGTTCTTTGGGTAGTAGGACGGTTGTCAGATGTGCTCGTCAGCTAAGTACAGTTTACTACACAAAATGAAAAGGGAAAGATGAAGAGGCAAGGACAACTAGGATTGTGCTAACGTGGAATTGCTGTGGCTCTTCCAGGGACCACGATGCATCAAAGGCATTGAGTTTGGTCATTTTTCCTTGCAAGTAGCTCTGTATTTAATTTGCCTCACTCCCAGTGAGAGCCTGGTGCTCTGGCACTTCTAATAGACAGCCATAGCACAGGGGTTTGCCATTTCTTTAATGAGATGGAAAATACATGAATCTCCCTTATTCAACTGGTGGTTGTTGCCCCTCTGCTCCAACTGGCTCCTGCCCTGAAATATTTTAAACAGTTTTGCAAGCAAGAGAAAAAAAAAAAAAAGCAACCTCAGCTTTTCGTAACATTCAGCTGAAGTAGGAAAAACTCCAAAATTACATGAAAGAGAAGATGAGAAAAAAAACACCCCAAAAGGCAAAGCAAATAGGCTGTGAAACTGCTGATAGGGAAAATGTTTTCATAAAGTGGTGAGTGCTCTGAGTCACTCTTCTTTGAGTCCAGCGTTGCTCCTGTTGGCATTGACAGGAGTTTTGGCAAGGGAGAGTGTGTGGGCTGGATTAAGCCCTTCACTCCTGTTGATGCTGTCTGAACTGTTCTCTCTGGTGGTTTTGTTATATTTATGACGTTCTCAAGCCTTCTCATTCAGTTTTCTGAGGAGTCTCCAGGCATCCTGCACATCCCCCTGGGATGGCATAAAACCATTCCCTGGTTTTCCCATTAAGGATGTCGCCTGGCAGCTTGGATACCATTGCTCCTGACAGGTGCTTTAGGAATCCACCATTCCAAACTTGTGAGCACCTGAGGAGGGACTTGGCATCTCTAGGCTATGAGAAATGTTCTTCTCTTCCCACTGCTGCTGACTGTGGCCCACTTATTCCTGGGTTTACCACAGGACTGGGGGACGAGTAGCCTGTAAAACATTTTGTCTGAGTAACAGGGCTTTTCAATTTTACTAATCTCCCTTCCAGTCTGTCCTTTTTTCTGCCATTTCCCTATGAAAACCATCCCAGCAATAAGAAGAGGTATGGAGGTTATGGAGCAGGTCATCTTTGTAAACACTAAGGAAGGAGCCTATGTGAATCTGTTTAGGTGGTTTCATGTTGACAGGTGGCATTTAGCACTTAAATAACTCTGTAAGCAATTTAGGAATAATGATCAGTGTTCCCAGCATCAGTGCTTTCAGATCTTCCTTAGCTTTCCTTTACTGAAAGACCTTCAAAAAAACCTTTGAGAAAGTAGGCAAGCAAATAGTAATAGTTGTTGTTGTTGTTGTTGGTTGTGCCTTATAATTTCTGTCTAGTCACAGAAATGGAAACCAAGATTATTCTACCTGAAACAAAGCATTTCTGATAAATGCATCTGAGAGACTGTGTATCCCAAATCCATAAGGCAGTCATTCTGAAAGGCCTTTGTTACCAGAATGACAAAGTCTCCGCATGTGGTCTCTCTAATATCACAAATGGCCCTTTTAAGTTTGACTGATGGCTCAGGCCAGCGTTCCTTTGATTATAAATGAGGTAAAGTGTTTGCATAGAAAAAATGGTATTTGATAGAATATCTCTCAGTGGTAGAACTGGTAAAATTTTCATACAGTTTACTTACTGAAAAGTGGGGGTTTGGCTGGAAAAGTAGAAAAATCTGGGTCTTTTTAACTACTGAATTTACTGTCTTGTGTTTAGAAACAATGCTTCATTTAAAAAATGCTGTTAAGCACATTTTAAAAGATAAATAGGACAGCGGGGGGGGGGGGGGGGGGGGGCGGGGAGAGGAAGTATTTCAGGTTGAGATAAGTATTTGGTTTGGCATCCAAAATATAGGTTTCAGTTCTGTGCAGCTTCTGATTTTCTTTCTGGAGACATTGTTTGAATAAGAAGTGTGAACACAAAGCAAGTTTGTATCTGATGCATCTGATTTTTCTTCTTCTCTGTCATGCTAAAAAAATCCAGTTTGATCCATCAGGTTGATTGAATTCAAGTGCTTTAGGAAGTTACCACCCCTTAGATGACATGTGATAATTGACTGTGTATTTTCCTGTTTCAAATGCAAAATAAAATGAACTTATCCTATTTACCTGTTCTGGTAACATTTCAAGATATTTTCACTTAGTTGTTTGTGATCATATTTCCACAATTTGATTTTTAAATTGAAGTGAACTTCCATATTTAGGTAAGCTGTAAGTCTGGTGCTGTTGATTCCCACTAGAGACATAACTTCTGTACTTAAAAAAAAGTCTCACAGGCAAAATTTCATTTACGGAAAAAGAACATATATTTTCTGCTAGCATATATTAACACTTAAGGTATGTCCAATAACAAGTCAAAGCTGGTCCCCTGTTAAAATCTGCAGTTCTAGGCTATGTCAAAGAAAATAGATGAAGTCTTTGAAATTAAGTTGAGGCAAGTACGTAAAGAAGTGTTTCCTGCTTTGGAATTCATGCAACTGAGCAAGGCTCAGGTATGATGTATTACAATACAAGGAAAGCTAGTGTGGCTATAACACTATACAGAAGTAGTGAAAACACTTTATTCAGATGAAAACACTAACTTTATATCAATGCTGAAAATAAATTTGAAAGATGAAGTAATCAGTGAAAACCATTTTGGGCAATTTCTTCAATGGAGGAACTGTTTTATTGGCTGGTAACTTAATAAAAAAGTTATAAAGAATAAGCAATAGAGGTGTCAGCACTGCCTGTAGCTTATTAGTCCATTGGATACAATAGGACAGATTGAATTCCTGTTGTATATAAACCTAAAATAACTTCCATGATGCCATCACACTCTTTTTACTACTCTGAGGAACAAACAGCAAGCAGAAGGTCCTTTTTCTTTTTTTTTCAGCACCAGCAGGGAATTGCACATCACTGATGAAACACTTTTGGTTGCTCCATGAAGCCAACATGACTATTTGTATGAAAAAGGCAAGCCAAATAGAATGTCCATGCAGGTACCTGGGCAGGTGGGTGCTGCTCTCAGGTGTGTTTCCTTGGCTCAGTAACCTGCACCCATGATAAGAAAGCCAGGACAGGGAGCTGCACAACTCTTTTCCTGTGCACTCCAGATACACAGGTCTCTTGTAAGGAGGAATTAAAGCTTCACCTCCATGATTTTGTTGCTATTATTAGCCATGGTCTCTTGAATAAGTGGTCACAGCTTTCACCACAGAAATAGAGGGGATACAGGGCTTCCTAATACCATCCTGTCTTCCACTCCTCTTGCCAAGTCTGATTTGGGATCCATCACTCTAGTGCTCCTTTGACATTAATATATTTGAACAAAATATGAGGCTGTGCAAAATGTGTCTCTCTACAGCAAAGCAATGTGTTTGTTTCTAAAACTGACCTGCAAATAGATGTCTTACAAAGGGCATTTGCTTTGGGGCAGTATTTTCTAGCAGGGGAAAAAAAAATCAAGATAATCAGTAACAGGCTTTTACTATTTGCCTTAGTATCTCTTTTACTTACAATCTCTAGTAAGAGACTTCATTTGGGGAAATTCAGGTTAAAAGACACATAGATTAAAAATCACTGGTATATTCTACTGTACTACATCAGATTTAGGGTCCCCTTTTCTTCATTATTTAACTTACTGCTCATTTACTGTTAGACTTATTTTTAATTTAAGTCAGTGGTTTGCATTTTACCTTGGAGATAGTAGTGGTTGAAATGGAAAATTTCTATCTACTTTCACTTCTACCTTAATACAATGTTGCATGATCTCTGCTGTCTTTGCTCTCTCTGAACCATGCTGCTGTGCCACAGGAGCAAGACACCTCCTCTTTAAAGTGGCACAGCTGGTCCACATAGTCAAAGTAGCATGCAGTCTTGTTTTCCTTTTATTTGAGGGGCAAATATGCTTTAAAGACCAAGATGACACAATCAAAGTCATAATTCCACTCTGGTCTTCAGATGTGTATTCGCCGTGCTATTCAACTACAGACTTTAACTAACTTCTGCAAGGAGATTTGACTTTGCATATGATTAAATGGGTAAGGTCTTGGAGTCTCCCTCTTCCTCTTATCATTTATTTCTTCTTTGCAAGTCGCAGGGAGAGCAGGGTTTAAATAGCAAATTGGCATCTGCCAATACAGTCACATGGAGCCTGTCTATATTTAGATTGATGTCTATAGCAGCTATGCTGATCAGGATCATCCTCAGTTAGAAAGGCTGTAATTATGGCATTCAAACAAACCAGTGTCTTGCTTTCCTGCTGGGTTAAATCTGGAGTCACATAGCAGAACTTGTGTGTTGTAACAAAAAGTAGTATCTGCTTCCCACTGCTCAAGCAAGGCCTCAAGTAGGCTTAAGCCAGGTTGAAAACTGTATTTTTAACTTATAGCCAGAGATAGTTACCTGGTTTGGAAACATGAGAAGATGGCTTCTGTCCATATTGTAGCTACAAGCACTGTCTCATGGTACAGGAATATAAACTTCATACAGAACCTTTATTCAGAATAATTGGTAAAATTGAAAAAAATGGGGAGGCTTTTGGCACAAGAGTGTTTCCTCAGTTTTTGAATGAAATTCAAAGAAATTGCACAGTTTGTGTGGGATAATTTAAAGCTTTCAAAGTCTTTCCTTGCTACAGTTATGTTTCGATATAGTTGCTTGACTAGAACTTGGTGAAAAATACCAATCTTGAATAAAAATAAACACCTGAAGGTGTGTCCCAGCTTAGGTACCTTTAGCAGTGGGCTGAGGTATCTAGTAAAAGCTCATGGCAGCTGAAACCCTAAAATGGCCTGAACATTGGCAACTTTGGGTTCTGAAGATATCATCTGGAAACCTTTCAATTTGCTAATTGAATATGAACTTATCCATATTTACATTGCACTAATTTGTGGGGGAGTGGGGGTGTGCTGACACAACAGTCCTGATAAAACTACCAGTGTGGTTGCAGTTACTCTTGCAGGATGCTGTATCTGCTTGAGGGAGTACAAGCAGTATGATTACGCTGGCAGAGCAGCATGAAGAAAATGCTCCGTGGTGTGGACAAGGCTGTCAGGCAGTCGTCTGATCTAAGATTCTGGAAGTTAACAGTTGCATTGACTGCAGTCAGTTTTGGACTACAGCATGCCCTTCACACGCTCCTCAGAGAGAGCAGTCCTCTTGCAGGAAGAGAAAGATGCTCTGCCAGCAGCAGAGCAGCTGACCTTGGGACACACGGAAAATGTGGAATGGAATTGGCAGGTATACATAATCAATGTGGTTTGAAAAAGCTTGTGTTTGCACCTGGTCATACTTTGAGGCTCCTGGAGCCAGTCTCGAACAGGTCTTTGCTTGGAGAGGTATCCAAACACAGAGGAAACGCATGCCTTCTGCCCCTACGAGTCTAACCACAAGGCACAGTGTTGCTTCAAACCTAGCCGCAGTGAAGCTTTTGTAACTCTCCTACCTACTCCAGTGATGCAGTAGGCAAAGTAAAATGTCCTTGGTCGAATACTATGATACTTCTAGGAGAGGATCTGAAATTTTCTCACTTTTTGGTCGTCAGTGACGTAGCAGCCCCTAGGGAGGCATCAACTGACAGGAAATGCGCACACTTCTTCATTTCTGCAGAGAAACTGATTAGGACAAAAGGCTTGTGTATTCCTGGCTTGGGTTGGGTTTTTTTTCTATTTTAATAAGATGGCCTGTGCCAGAGAAAACAAACTAAACTGTTTTTTTTCTCCATTCCTAATCTCTCAATGTGATATAAATACCATCCCACAATTTAGTGTTGCTAATTAATATGTACTTTCCATTACCTTCCTTTTAGAGAGCTCATTATCTTGAGGAATGTAACTCTTCATTCAAACATTTCATTTTGTAGCAGGAGAAAGAGACGGAGGCGCAAAAGAACTACTTTCACTGGATTGTGTAACAATGGCTGTGATAATAATTGTCTGGGAGAATTATATGGAGGTAACAAAAGGCCTCACAAAATGAGTAGATTACAAAGACTCTTTTATGACTGAAAAATACTGATGTCCTTAAAAGAGAGAGAGAAGTAGGAGTTGGGTGATTTTGTAGAAAAATGCAAAAATTATACTGAAGTTTGTCTTGGAATAGTGAAGACATTTCCTTAGGATTGTCAGAGGAGAACTGATACTTTTCTCTCTTGTTTCCCCACCCCTATTTCCACAGCACGTGTTCCTTTTCTTGCTCCATCACCAGCGAGAGGCTGGGCTGGTCAGTCTGGCCTGGTCTCCATCAATTTTGCATTCACTGAGCATTCATCAAGTGAAGCAGCTCTGTGACTTCCTTCCGCTACTGTGTCAGTGTGATTTATCTCTGTACAGACAGCCTGTGCCCAATTCGGTTTGGTAGTCTAGGCTCACTGCCAGTGCATCATCCTTTAGGATCCAGTTGTGCAAACAGGGCCAGATTAGGCAGTCCAGGGTCTCCACTGAGTTTGAGGAGAGGCTGGGGGGACACAGAGGCTGAAAAAGTGTGATATTGAGAGGAAAGCAGAGAGAAGCTGGCAGAGGGGGTATACTAGTTATTCTGGGCACCCATCACCATGACAGCTACCTATTATTAGATCTATCATATACACACTATTTCCACAGCATGTAGAGGGCTGGTCTACTGGTTGAAAGATGGTTTCCTGCCCTCTTTAAAAATGTCAGACTCTTCATTGGACCTGCTTGACGAGTGGATTCAAGCTTGTTAGTTTTTTCTCAACTCTTAAGTTAGAATCATAAGAAGTTTGTTTTTCTTATCATTTATTTCTGCAAAAAGGTTGCACTTGCCATCACCATTTGGAATGCTGTAGCTGTGTGTATTGAACACTGTTCAGAAATTCTTATTTTTGTCACCAAAGTACAGATGTATCTTAAGGGTGGTACAGAATTAGAATAAGGTATAATGAAGTACTGTAAATTGCTAATACACATTATGCTTAGCAGCACCTTGGTATGTGGAAATGTGCTACTTCACACATCTGGCTAAAAGAAACAAACAAGGAAGAGGTTTAAATTCTTTTAACACTAGCAAGGGCTATGTTGTCTTCAGTGTAACTGGCAATTTCTTCCTGTCCTTGGTGACTCCACAGATGACCACCTTTCCATGACTAATGTTAATTTTAAGCACTTCAAAGGAATGAGGCGGGCGGGGGGCAGATCTGCTTTGAAAAGCAATTTATTTTTTCTGAGAGGGTAGTGATTGGATGGATCAGCTTTCTGACCTGGCTAACCACATACCTGTAAGTGGTGGTGGAGAACACGAGGGTGTGAATAGAAGCAGGAGAGAAAGCATGTTACTCCCAGCTACGGTGCCGCTGTGGTGCAGCACCCACCTCTGTGGTGGAGGTAGCTCTCTGATGGGAAGTGTTGCTATACCCCACTTCTATAGGCCCAGCTATGGAGTAGGATTTGCTGCCTTTTAGGTGTGATGCTGGATTACAAATGCAACATGAGCTGAAGGAGCCAGGGAGCCTCTGAATAAAATCCACCGAGGTCAGCAAGTGGAGCAGAAACTGCTTAAGGTTAACAAGAAACTCTGAGAAAGGCACTTCTTGAATCCCATCTCTCTCTGAGCCTGGGATGTCTCAGGCAGCATTAAGGACCCTTTGCACTTCAATTTGGAAGTGTCCCCTTGAGGCAGACATCCAAAGTCTCCCGATCAGCAAACTGTGCATGGTATAAATAGTGAAGTCAGTTTCCCTATGGATTTGTGACTCTCCCACAATCTCACTACAATGACCCTCTCTGTTCCCCCACTGCAATATGGCTTTCACCCCATAAGGAGATGATTTCCCAGTTGTGTGTTCAATGCTTCTTCTGACTAAAGACCATGGCTGGAAGCAGCATGGTTACTGCCATGTCCCTGTAGTCCATGGACAGGTCATGGTTTTGGCTTGCATATCTAAATGACACTGAGTCACTGAAGCAGGCTTGGAAAGAGAACAAAGACTAAGGATTAACAACAGAAAAAGTACCAAAGTATGCATTTAAAATGGTAGCAGTGTTTTTTAGTGTGTAAAACTGAGTCATCATACTCTTAATCTCGTTTTGATTACAAGGTTTGCAACTCATGTAAAATCAGGGCAGTCCTGAAGTGGGAACAGGAGGTGGTACCCACACACCCACCCTGCCTGCTGGATGCTCTCAGGAGCTCTGAGCAAGGCTGATGTCCACAGGACTCTGGTGAGCAAAGTCTGATTGAGTCCTCATGGTTTATTCTGAACTGGACATCCAGGACATCCGTGATGGATGGCATCACTGCTTGTGGCCCCCCAAACAATGAGGGGGAGACAGAGCTGCTTCAGAGATGCTTGTGCAGCCCAGGGAGCACGGGACAGAGTTGCATTTTCAGGGCTGCCTGCTCATCTCGGCAGATGCTCCTTCCTTAACCCTTCCCCTCTCTCTCCCTTCCCCCAAAACAGCCCCTTTCCCCAGTCAAAGCCTGTTTTCCCCAGTCAGTCACTAAATCAGTCGGATGTGCCTCCCTTCCCCCACCTCACACGGTGACGATGAGTGCCTGCTGATCATTCCTTTCATGTAGACTCTGCTGGTTGTTGCTTCGGTTATTAAAAGGCACACACACCAAAGCCAAAAAAGAACAAACCACACAAGGAATCCCGCTGCTGCTCCCGCCTCTCTGGCCGGAGCGGTACCCCAGACATTAAGAAAAGCAGCGCTGCCTGCGTACCTCATCCTACCCTCAGGCTGAGACAGGAGGATGGATAGGGAGTGTAAAATTATTCCTGTGGACCTGGAGGAGGTGGAGCTTTCTTCTCTCTGCTTTATTTGAGTTGCAGCAGTCCTGAGCAAGCTCAAGGCTGTGGTGTCGGTGCGGAAGAGGAGGGCTGAACTTGAGCGCACTTCGCCAGCCCTGGGTTTAGAACAAAGCCCCGTCTTCTCCCACCTCCCATCTCAAGGCAAACAGGAGAGATCGGAGCATCCCCTCCCTTTCCCCGGCCGCTTTCCCTGCAGACCGGCGGATCCGGCATCTGAGGCTGGCTGGGCACGTCCGCTGCCCTTCATCATCTTCCTCCTCCTTCTCCCCTCTTCGCCCCGCTAAAACACACAAGCCCGGCGGCTTTAGTGCGATAAAAGACGAGATCTTGCGAAAAGTCAAAAGCAAGTGAGGAAGAAAACAGGTTGGACATGTAAAGAGAAAAAGAGTTGAAGAGTTTCACCAGTGAGCCATGAAATGAAAAGTAACAGCTGATGCACTGGAGGGAAGGAGCAGAGAGTCATCAGCAGGAACTGTGGATCCAAGGTTAACGGGGGGGATGGGGAGCTGAAAGTTAAAGTGATTACCAAGGCAAAGGAGAGAGCGAGAGAAAGGGAGCCGGGCTGCTGCCTTGCTTGTGCTGCAATCGCTGGGAAAGAATCGCTACGAAAACTCCTGGCTACACATTAGCAAAAGCCTTTGCGCGGTCGAGAGCCAATGCCCCTCTCCTGTGAAGGCACGAGGCTGAGCACCTGATTGCCTTAAAATAAATAAATAATAATAATAATAAATCCCAAAGGGCTGCCAAGAATTTGCATTTTCTCCCCCCACAGCTCCCTGCTCGGGAGGCTGAAAGGAAGAAAATACTTCACTTTTTAAATTCCTTTTTCTTTTTTCTTTTTTTTTTTTAATCTCCCAGCTAGAAAGTAAACACAGAAACAGAGATAAAAATAGAGACACGATGAGTGGTAGTAGTGGTGTAGGGGGTAATGATGCAACTGGGTGTAGGTTAAAAATACCAACAATAATGTTGAAAGAACACCCCCTTAATTTTTCATTTAGGAATATTTAAATGAATGTGTTGAAAGCTGTGAAGGATATTGTGTTGTCCTGGTGAGATGTGAAGTTGAAGGCATAAAACTGAAATCAAACCGAATGAAGCTTTTTTCCTGCTCATGTTTTAAATTAAAGGCCTCTTATACACAAAACTAAAAGCAGGGCAAAAGTTTTCCCACTTGGTAGCCCTAGGACTAGGAGCAGCAATTCCCATTGCTCAAGCCCCAACACATGGAGCAGGGTGCCATGGCATGCCCCTGGCCCAGCCCTAGCACCCAACAGCATGTGGGATTCCCATGTGCACACAAGGCTTTCCAACCATGTTGACCAAACCCCAAGAACAATGAAGCTGAGGTGGTCTGAGGACCAGCTGTCCTTCAGTCCCTTCTCTTCCTCTCCACCTGCTGCTTGGCTACGAAGCCCTTGGCAAGTCACCCCACACAGGGACCCTATGTGGGGAAGGGGCACAGCAGCCCCTGCTCTCTTTTGTTCGAAGGCGGCTGCAGCTGCACTACATTTCCCAGCAGGCTCTAGAGAGGAGGAGGAGGGGTGCGGAGAAAGGCTTTTCCACCCTTCTTCCTCCCCCATCACATTCCTCTTCAGTGAAAAAAACCTCAACCCACATATCCACTTTGCTGACACATCATGTGCGTTGAGCACGCAGGAGTGGCAGGGTGGCAAGGAGCAGATCATGGAAAATAAAGGGGAACTTGCTGCCGCCAAAACCAAACTCCAGAGACACGTTAAAAAAAATAAACGGCGGGAGGGCAAGGGGAGGAAAGAGAAAAGATGGAAAAAAGGAAGGGGAAAAAAAAAAAAAAAAAAAAAAAAAAGGGAGGGAGGAGGGAAAAAAAAAGCCAAAACAGTTAAATCCTGATGTAGGAAGAATGTAACCCTGAGCTTTGAAATCTTAATAGATACACAGAGGAGAGATGCTACTTTGTTCTTTTGTGTGCAGGCATGAACAAGATCCAGTCACTCCAAATACACAACTTATGCAACTATTTTTCCATCACAACTAAAGCACATGCATGTCTTGCATAATGTTGTTTTCCACCATACAAATGTTTCTTTTCTGGCCCCTGTAGAGCCTACAGATTGCTTTACTGATCTTCTGCATCAGATGGCTTTATCCTTCTGGTACTGCATCTATTCAGATCTGAGGTCTGTGTAAATATGTATAAACAAAATGCATATTTTGTAACAGGTTTATTTTTAGTCCCTGTGTTTTTACGCTAGGGAAAAAGAAGTTTGTTTAATTGATACTGAACCTGTTGGTGTAAGATTGGTTAGTGCTAACAGAGACATAGTGGAAACTTAAAGCTTATTAAGGCTTAAAAAAATACATTAAAAATTGCTGGATTTAAGTGGTCTTCCTACAAACACTGCCCTCTCAGTTATACCTCTGATTTCAGCAAAGTGATCCAGTTTAAATGAAGAGATGTTGGCCTCAGCTTTCTAAAGAATCCTGGTGATAGGGTTTCTCTCTAACAAGAGATTGGAAGCGGTGATTATAATGAACTAAGGTAACTGCTTGCCCAGCCTCTGCTCCTTGGGGAGCTGATTCAACGCACATAGTCGTGTGCTACGGTGTGTGCTTGTGTTGAGAGGCCAGATTTGAATGATTAAAGTGAAACTTAGTAGTAGACCCTACATTTAAGCATGTGGGGGTGTGCATATAAGTGTGAGTGTGTGTATATCAGTATTTACATATGTGTGTACATACATATGTAGATACATAAATGCCATGTATTCACTGTGTATCAATTGTCTGTGTGATGAGATAAATATAAAGTCAGTATACACAGTTGTCTATACGATGAGAGAAATATAATGTCAATATACATGAAGTTGAATGTTATTTTAAATGGTAAGTTAGATTAACTTCTCTGGCTGGTTTGGCAGAGCAAATTATTCTTGCTCAGCTGCAGATTTCATCACAGTGTTTTGTCCTTGGTGTCCTAGGATACCTCACCAGGATTTTTTTAAAGATCTTTACATATATAGATTTTAAAAAATATTTGCCTGTGCTGCTGATAGCACATATCCATTCTGGAGGAGATAGTTTTATATCTGTCATTTTCACATTAGTGTTTTCTTTTCACTTTTGAATTATAACAAAGGTAACAGTCCAAAGTGGTTCACTCACTCCACTTTTGCCTGTGAAGTCTGGGCTTCAGCCTTACTGAGGATTACTAAAATATATTAACAATCAGCATTGTTTTCACTGAAATTGAAATTTCTTTCAAGGTGGTATCAAGTTTTTTATCAACCGAGTAGGGCTTAGATGGTTGTTTGATTTTTATTACACATAGTATAAATGAGTTTTGAGCCAGATTTGTGACTTCAAGCCCCAGCCATAAGAAAGAGGGGGTAAGGAGGCACAGTCTCAGACTGGTCCCTTGGAGTCACATTTTCTTCCCAGATGCCCTTTCTTCCTAAGATCAAATATCAACTTCCCTCAACAGCATGTTGCTACCTCCTTCCTGTTTTCCAAACACCTCCTGGTCCCATCCACTGATTGATGGAAGGATAATGGCATGTTCCCTCCATTGCACCATCTTCGTCTTTCCACCAAAGAAGTATTTGAGCTTCCTACTTGCTAGGTGAATTCCAAGCTCTGGTGGGTTTTGTGTGCAGGTGTGTCAGTAATGGTGTGTTTGCTCAGACTGCTGTAGTTGAGCTGTAGTATGAGTCACAGTCTAGTCATCTAATAGTGGCAAAGCTCTGCCGGAATGTTAGCTTGAATGGTGAACCTTGTATACTGCATTTTTTAGTCCATCTTGAGGCTAGAATTAGATATATTCTCTCTATAGGATAAACTTGAGGACTTCTTTTGCTCTGATATAGGAACTATGGATTAGAACCAGATGAAGAATATTTGCTAGAAGATGTCCCTGCTTTAAAGGGACCTTTAAATCTCCCTTCCAACTCAAACTGGTTTATGATTCCTTGTTCAGATATTCAGTTGTCTTCAGATTATGTATATATAAGGTAAGAAAGAGGATACATTTTCTAAAGCATTTGTTGATTAAAGTGAACACATTACTGTAAATTCTTTAATTTTCCAAAGCTGAGCGCAGAACTGAGAAGTGCAAACTTCTATATTGCAAGAGTTAGGTGAACTTGGTTTAAACAGTTTCTTTTGTGATGTCCTGTTTAACACCTTTGCCACACACGTTTTTTCTTCAGCTCTTCTGCGTAGCTGCATCTTCTCAAGGCATCCATCCCATATTTGTGCTCACTAAATTCCTCCTGAGCTCAGGAAGAATATGATGTTTCTAAGGTGTTCAAGACTGGGCCCAAATACAAATTTTTCCCTTGCAACATGTGTCTAATGAAAACATTATTCTTCTTACTCTGCTCTTGCTGAATTTCTCTCGTTCTGCTATTATTTTATTAATAATTCTTGTCATTATCTAGCAGAAAAATCTAGTTTTACTGACTTGTTGGTGTGCTGAGCCCAGATCTGACTTTGATGAAAATAAAGATCTCCTAGGTTTAAGGATCTGAACTACCTTTTGCATGAAAGGCAAGCTGTAAGTCCAGTCTTGCAGTTCACACTCAAGCAAGCTGGACCACTGGAACAAACCCTGCATGTCCTTAGGCAAGCCTCATTGAAGTCAATGCGCATTAAGGCTGAATAAAGGAATTCATTGATTTCAGTGGTTCTAATCTCATGTGTCAAGATTTATTCATGTGAGCTGCAGAATCGTGTTTCAAAATTGATGTTATTTCATACCGTAAAACAGATGCCTAGACCTGAAGTTAGGTCTCTGGTTGCTATTCTGCTTATGATTACTGCTGTATTCCTGTTAGTATTTTATGTATAACATTTGAACCAGTAATTGAGGATGTTTTACATTAGGTAGATATAAAAATATTGTTAGTGGCAAATACAGTTCATATTTTCCTATCGCTTTGGAGCAGATGAGTGTGGAATGTATTCAGGAAGGTAAGTCATGTGTTTCAGAGCCTAACATAAAGATAATTAAGAAAGAAAGATTAGCACAAAGCATTGGATCCCTGACATTGTAACAAATCAACACAAGCTAAGAAATGGAAGGGAAGATAGAGACCAACAGGCTCACTTCCATTCCTGTAGAGTCAAGTGAGGGAAAACTTGGAAAACTTGTTTGCTTGTTTAACTTGGTTGCTGCAAAGTTGTCCTAAACAGATTCATCACTGATGGAAAGTGAGGAGAGAAAGTCTCTGGGCCAGTCCTTTTAGTAAGATCACATCTATTTTCGTGATGCTTCTTTACAATGTAAATCTATGACTGAGAATCTGAAGGGAAACCTTTAGGAACAGAAGTCAGCCAGTACAGGAGAGACCTCTCCAACTCATGTTCTTTAGATCCAATTTATTTTTCTAATTCTCTCTTTTAACTTTTGTAATAATTTATTTCCCCAGCAATGCAAATCAGCTGAGGGTGATATGAAGGAGCACAGGGACCAGAGGATGTACACAGGCATTCTGACAGTGAAAACAGTATTGCTGAGCCAGGGCACTCAAATGTCATGAGTCAGCCTGTTCCTAGCTAATCATGAGACTGAATAAAAAAATCATGAGATGTTCTTAAAGTAAATTCAGGCTTCCTTTTGCTTGCTTTCTGATTCTGGTTTTGTCTTTTGCCTGGGATATGTTTGCAAGTTTCCCCCAAAATATAAAAGGACTAGAAGGGGATTTAAGTCCAGAACAAAGGGCATTTATAAAAGCAAGTCAAATGCTAGTCTTGCAAGAATGGGCAAAATTGTAAAAAAGGCTTCTGCAGAGACATAAAAAGAGTAAAACAAGCATTACAGAACATCCTTATACAACTCACCTAATTAACTGGGACGAGGACAGGGAGGCTGACATTTAGCCCAGAAAAAAGACAGGGAAAGCATACAGACTGGGAATGTAGCATGGAAAATACATAGGAAGTATCAGGACACCAGTGGCCTTTATTGCTAATTCGGATCAATTGCAGCTCAGAGATTTGCATCAACTTTCAGGCTGTGTGTAATTCAATATGTTTGTTCGTATCTATGTAGCATGGGCATGGCTGGAGGACAATACCTTCCTGTGGAATTCACTGTTCTACCCAAGACCTGCAGAGACACTTAAAGTCTGCCTATGTTCAGCTGGGAGAGGGGAACAAGCAAGGTGTATGCACCTAGTGTATATACCCCCTCCTTTATTTTGACAGCCCTGGTGATTTCTAGAAAGTGCTCAAAAGCCTTTTGTTTCACTAGCTTTTGGGAGAGAGCTTGTGAGTGAAACGAGAGGACTTTAATGCCCCACCAGAACATTGGGGGTCAGGAGACAGTCATGACTTGAGTCATTCACTCAAGTGTTTAATCTGTTTTTTCTGGTGCTGTGTTGTGTTTTGCAGCCTTTGCACATCTTTTGTTGCACTTATGCTTAGTGCAGAGAGGACTATTTAAAGAACCTCAGTATGTTTATTTAAAGAAGGGAAAAAAACCCTGAGAATGCAGAATGTACTTTTTAATATTCTTTGGAGCTGTTCTCTGTGATTATGTGTTAAGTAAGATACAATAACCAATAATTGCATTGCACATAGGGACTTTTGGTCATAACTATTTAATTTAATTTATTAATATTTATATTTATTTTACTATGGCTTGGTTTTTATTTTTTATTTATCTACCTTTATTTATTTGTACTTATTTATTTCATTTAATTTCGTGTCATCTTTTTTAACCTCAGCATATACAGCTCCTAGCACAGTTATCATACCAGCGAGCCTATGTGTGTGCTGCTGGCAATACTAGGAGATAATTAGTGTACCCTGCTCAAGAGAATTAGTGCATGGACTGCATGAACAATATCCTGTTGCTCAACACTTCTCATCTGACTTTCTTCAACCCCCTATTTTGAAGATGATATTCCCACAGCCTCACTGTGGTGCTGTGCAGTGTTACTTTCAAGTGATATTAACAGGGATGATATTGATCTGAATATATTCCCAGAGTGATCCTTGGAGCAAAATTTGTTGAACGAGTGTTATTTACAAATTCACCCCAATGTACAAAAGAAATTCAATTCTTTTTTCAAAGCAGAGTGATAAAAGGATCCTGGTCACTGGATCAGCCTTGCAAAACACAGTGAGCCTGGAAGAGCAGGACAACAGCAGCAACAACAAAATTGAAAAAGGGGGTGGGGAGGAAGAGAGAAAAAGAAATACAATATCTAGGAGGTTTCTGTAATTAAAACCAGATTAAATATTCGTGCTTTGCAAATGATACAAATTGATACAGTTTTAAAAAGCCATTACTGGTACTCCACTATGGGAGTTCAATATATTTTCTGCCCTAGGGCTCTGTTCAGCAGAAATGCTAAGCAGGGCTTCTATGTGTAGGAGCCTGCTGAATATGGTGAAATGGGCTGCTTCATCTTTTCATCCTATTCAGCAGAAATTTGACTGTCCCATGAAAATGTGTCTGAGTACTGCTGGGGACTTTTGCACAGAGCCAAAGAAAGGTGAAGGCTTCATTGTAACACTTCTCTTGCTCCCTGCTGGGTCACTGTCTGTTCATTGCACTACAAAGTCCTGTTCCATTGTATCACCAAAATTAGTTTAATATTTTCATTTGAAGTAAAAGTGGCATTGGGTTAAATCACTGCCAGCCCATGGGGGAACAAAACCTTGTGGATACGTTTGCAGCACTTTGTGTAAGAGCAAAATGTGGCATCGGGCAGCTAAGTCAATTGGGATGGAGCCAAGATGACAGCTACCAGTGCTTTTTCTACATTGACCACAAGAAGATGAGAGAGATCAGAAAGTCTGTGGGCTATGCCAGAGCCAGGCCTGGTTTCTAGGGGATTAGGACAAACACAAATTTTCCTCATGACAGATGACTTATTTGGTAGAGTGAAGACACTAGTGGCACAGCTACCTCTTCTATAACAGCGTGGTTGAAGTGTGAGTAGTCTTGCGCTGATAGTTGGTTATTCTCTCTTCTCCTATCTTCCCCTACTAGAAAACTTAAGTAAAGGATTTTCCAAACTGCTTGAGAGATTTGAATTCATAACACCTGTTGGAAAGAGGTTTCTAAACCTCCTTGGCAGCCTGGGAAACCTCAGGCTTAGCGTGGGTCATTTTTGCATTACTGTGATTTGCAGCCAGGTTTGTGTATCGAGCTGCCCAAGTTTTCCATATGCTACTGGGAGTTGAACCTGTTCAAAAAGCATTTTGTAGAAACAGTTGGGTCATTACCTCCTGCCTGAAAAGGAGGTCAAGGCATGCTCTGAAGAGTGGTGCTGGAAGGTATGGACTGCTCATTCCCCAGGAAGGAAGCAGATCAACTAAAAGTGAGGAGAGAACTTGCAGTCAACTTCAATATCCTGTTGAATTCTTCATTAATGTGAAATGTTTGTGAGTAGGTGATATTCAGCAGAGATAGGATTCTTTTCTCAAAAAGAATTAGGAGCTCAATCTCAATGACTTCAATGAGATTCAAGTGTGAATGCACACATCCTGAAAGGGATGGAGCACCCGAAGTCCAAGTGACGCTGCAAGTTTCTTTTCTAAACCTTTTACACTGACACAGTATTATGCTTTACTAGCGATATGCCTCAATTCCTATGTGTCTAGCCTAAAACAACAAAATAATAAAAAGCTAATTAATTAGGCTACTCTTTGTTTTCAGGTGTGTAACTTGACACAACTCAAAGTGACTTGGTTCTCCAGGAAAAAAAGAGTTAGCACCCTTTCCAACATGAGAAGTGCAACACCCAGAATTTGCTGATCAAATTTTAAGATACTCCTTAGCCTCAAGGTCATGGGAGGGATTTTCAGAAGTGCTTAGCATTATTATACCTCATTTGAATTTTACTCTTCACTTCAAAGTTAGTGATGGTAGCCCAGTATGAGAGCTTTTGAAAATCACACTGCATTGATTTAAATCTTGCAAACAGCGATTATATGGCACTGACACCACAGGTGTAAATCAGGGGTGTGTTACACTCTCAGGACTTGCTTCAGCAGTTCAGCCCAGGCACATCTCCTCCTCGGAGTAAGGTTCCAGATGTTCTTTCTGCACTGGCTGCATTGTACAGTTCCTTAATGCAGCAGGAACCTTTTCCAGGAAAAACATTTTCTTGTCCAGCTTTTACGAAATGTCCAGGACTATATGGAGCTTAGCTACCTTTTCATACGGGCTGTTCTGTAATATGGGGACAGTACTAGAGACTGGGTTTTCACAGTATTGCACTTAGTATGGTCATTTACATGGATGTAAAAGTCTGTTTGGAGAAATTCAAAATGTTCTTTCAAAACAAAAGGAATCAACTGAGACGAAAACTCTTCCCAGGGAAAATTAACACAAAAATCCCCTACAGGGAATCATGTTTCCAAAAAGCAGGCCATGCACTTTACCAGGCACTGTACAGTAGGTGATATGTGAGAAGCAGCATACAAAAACTAAGTTTGGTAGTTAGAATAAAAAGAAATAGGGTAAAGAATGGAGCTGATTTAATTCTTTGTCCCCAAATAAAGCATGTGTACCTAGCTTGTAATTTTTGGGGGGATGAGTAACAGAACTTAAGTCAATTCTTCATGATGACTTCTGACAAGAGAGAGAAATGTTTTATCACTTTTACCTGAAGTTATGTTACACTTACTGATGTGGCTTTTTTTCATAAAAACAGCATGGGGGCAGTGATGCTGAGACTTGCAAATGCACCAAAAGTTTTGACTTTAACAGATTTTTTTTCCCCTGTATCAGAATGTCTGTATTTTTCAGAAGTCCTTTTACCTGTGGGTATGACAGCACAGGGACTTTCCAGGGACTGAAATGAAAGCAAAAGCCCAGCTGATTTACACTGTCATGTAACACACTGGTAGTTTGCCAAATGCATAAAAATACTGGTGTTTTTCTAGATTTAAAGGGCCAAATCTTTTCTGCAGGTGTGATCAGGCATTTTCCTTTGAAGTAAGTAAGACCTGTCTGAACATAGAATAGGATTTCGACCTATCATGAGATTCAGTCGGCTTGGAAAGTCTCATCCTGTGATTCAGAGAGGAGGCTAAAATGAGATAGCTGGGAAAAATCAGGGAGAGCATAAGAGATGGAAGGACATGATGAAAGGCAGAATAGGAAAGCATTTATAACACAATGGGAGAACAAGGGAGATTGTTATAACTAGAGAAATACTTAGAGCTGATAATGAAAAGAAAACCATTTAATTGCAAACAATGGACTTGAGCCCACAAGATGAAGAGCTCCTACCTCCAGGGAAAAGACAGATTTTAAAGGTATACAGGCACCTAACACCTTCTGAAATAAAAAAAATCGGTGCTTTGCAGGACGAGACAGATTTCTAAAGGCAGCTGGGATCCAAGTCAGAGGTGTAAATACCTTTAAAAATATGGTATTTCTATATTAAAATATTTTGGGCCCTCAAACCTTCAGTGTTGAGGAAATCTGTGTTCCAAAACTGGGACGCAGCTGATGTGAATGAATGTAGCATGTCAGAAAAATCCCATTAGTCAAATCCTGAATGCCTTGCTAGAGCAAGGAGGAGGAAATTTGCCCTTATAAAGATAGGACAAAGACTGCAGAAAAGTTTCAGGACATTCCATTGTGAATGCCAACTTTGTAGAAGAAACTTTTAGAGACAGGCCAAAGTGAGTATAGCCTTTTAACTGCACTCTAAAATCGCTGTGTATCGGCTTTTAGATTATACCACTACCCTAGAACAACACCCCATCTTCTCTTATAGATACTGTAGCTTCTACAGCTTTTGATGTGACCCTTCTCTCAACAAAGAAAGCCAGGAGATTGTGTTTATATCTACTAGCCTCTAGAGTCTTTGAGTTAGGAAGGATCTTGTGCTTGTCCTGACTGACACTAAGAGTATTTCTGAGAAGTCAGTATGTGTAAATAATTTCTACAGATGTGGAAAGAGTAAAGCAAGAAAATAAGTATGTTCAGAAAAATCCTGATACTTATTTAAAGACTAGCAGTATTTTAGACTTCTTTCAAGTTGGGTTTTACATTTGAAATTGTTACAGAGAAAAAATGTTTGTTCTCTTATATCACTTCCCCCACATGAAGATGACAGGAAGTCTAAAGATCCTGGTAACTGGAAGATGGAAATATGGAATAATAACTTTTTTCTACTTTTGCTATTCAAGTAACCATAACAACAGAAGCAATATGTTGCAAGACATAAGGTTAATATCTATTGTAATTGGGTAACTGGAAATAAGAGTTCTGCACGGCCAGTTAGAGAGTGAAACGTAAGACAGGACAACTGAGTATTAGCAGGAGGAACCCTGTGAAGAAGGAGAGCTGGTAGGAGGTACAATTTAGGGTATCCTAATGATGCCTCAGCTTTATCATCAGAGAGATAATAGTACGTTGGTCCAGAAAAGGTCTTAAGAGGTCATCTTGCCTCTCCCATTTCTCTAAGAGGTTATCAAACAATTCTCCTATCTTTTCTGGAGGTGGTTTGTTTAACTTCTTCTTAGAGATGTCCAGTACCAGTGATTCCAGCATCTCCAAAAGGAACATGTACTGGCATTACCTACTTTTGCTTTTAAATATGGGTTGGGTTTGGTTTTTTTTTTTTTTTTAATGTTTATTCTGAATATCTCTCTCTGCAATGTAAATCTAACCCTTCCCATTCTCTCCCTGAGACAAGAAGCATCAGTTATTCTCTTCCTCTTTTTGTATGTCTGAAGACTGTTAGTATGTCCCTCCTCAGCCCTCCTGCTAGCCTAAGTAACTCCAAGCCCTTAACTAACTCTTTATTTGCAAATTAATCATTCTCTAGATCACTGATTGCTTACTAATGTCCTTTGCTTTCCCTCCAATTCAGCCACGTGTTTGTTGAAGTGCAGTACTCAAAATTGGACATAGCTGTCCAGCTGAGATTTTGCCAGTGCTGAATAAAGCAGAAGAATTATTTCATATATCCTAATCACTTCAATCCTGTTTATGCATCTCAGCCCTTTTTTTTTGCAATAACATATTGTTTTTGACTCTCAGCTTGTGATCCATTATGAACTCATTTCTGCAGAATTACTACCTAAGCAGCTAGTTCCTATCTCTGTATTTGTGAAGTTGATTATACCTGCATACATTTAGTCTCTAATACTTGTTCACATGGAATTGCAGATTACTTTTTCAGACCATTTCTCCCATTAGTCACGATCATCCTGAGCTCTCATCCTATCCTATTTGTCCTCCAAACTTCAGATTACTGCTGAATGTAATACTCTCTATTATATCATATAGTTCATAAGTGACAATATTACATACCCAAAATCAACAGTGTGAGAAATCTGGTAAGATGCTGATTTGCTGTTTCTTTTCCATTATGCCTTAGAGGAATAAATGTTATTTGGAGTCAAAGATTTTCTGGCAGGAAATGGGGAAGGGAGTAGGTGAAAGGATTTGTCTGTATGGTGGGAAGATCGCTAGATGTCAGACTGCTAGTGAAGACATGCTGAAGTATCCTAATGCTTGCCTCACCTGCAGGCACCTGATCCTGCCATGTCATTATACTTCCAGAACCATCTGAGGGACCAGGATCAGGTTTGATAAAATATGTGAGTTTAACAGCATCTGGAGGGAACTGAAAGCTTGCTGACAAAAAACCAACCCAAAGACAACAAGATGAGGAAGAAAGCTGCACATAAGGAATAATAGCTTGAGGAATTCCAGTTAAGAGAGTGTTGCCAAAGTTCAGCAGAGGTCTTTATCATGGTTGGTAGGGTAAGCTCTTTTTTTCCTACACTGAATTCCCAAAGGAATTGAAATGCAGTCTGATGTTGTTGTTGTCTAACAATGCACCATTAATAGTTGAGGTCTTCTCAGCTTTCAAATGCATGATGCGGAAATAACGAAAGGAGAATAAATTCTGATCCTGTGACCCTGATTTTACTCAAGTCAAGGAAGGGAAAGGATGCAATTCCTCTTGCAACTACATGGAAGAGCTAACTTATGAACCTGTGAAAAGTGAATGATTTGCAACTCTAGTGATGGAAGTCTGGAGATATGGGCACTCTAGGTAATGAGATAGCGAGGATGTCAAAGACTTAGAAATGAACCCAGAGGATCAGATCTTTAGATGAATGTTGCAGCCTCCTGCACATCTTAGACACCAGCATTTAATTGTTCTTCATCTCTCTTCCCTCTGATAATCACAGGGAACTACTGAATTTCCTGATCCAATTTGCCTTTTTCTGAAGGTTTCTAGTCCCTGGTTAAGTTGGCTTTGGGAAGAGGAAAAAGTTATTTCCATAAAATTAATTCCTGTTCTCTAAAGTGTCTTCTCAGTTAAGCTGGAGAAATGATCTTAAAAGGGGGAGGATGATATTGCAGGATGGAGGTATCCAGAAAATACAGAGCAAACTACACATCTAGGATAGTTTGGCTAACCTTAAGCCCCTCAGTTTGGCTTCATGCTCTGCTCTTCTGTTTTCTTACCTATCTGGTTCCTAAGTTTTATTATCACTGGCTATTCCCACCTGCAGAAAGAGCCCTTGCTCTTGTAGGAAAGTTGATAGTGGCTTGTACAAAGATGAATCTGCATAGTACGTTGCCATTCACTTCAAGTATTTCCCGGGGCAGCCTGTGTAAAACAGCTGCTCCCTTCTTGTTCACCTTCCCAGGATCTTAATATCTTCAGACACTTTTCCTTGCCAGTTTGGGAAGATGAATTCAAAGTGCATGGTTTCTGCAGAAAAGCCACTGATTGTCTTTACAAATCACTGTCCAGAACTTTATTCCTCCCCACCTTTGTAGCACTCTTTGCAGGAAAGTGAGGATATGTGGGGATGTGGATTTTCCAAGTTATGTGTAAGAGAAATACGACATGACCAAAAGCAATTAAGTGTCTTGATCTTCTCTGTAGCTTTGCAAGTCTTCCTCCGAATCGGTAATTGTATCTGATAAGGAAGGAACATCATCACCTCTTGTAGGGATTTGAAGCCTGAGATTTGACTCCCAGGTGTTGGATTCGTGGCTACCTGTAATTAGATGCATTAGAAGAATGAACTTTTGTGTGTTTTGTGTTCTAGATACAGTGATTGGTCCTGAATTTCTGTATGCAGGAAATATTGTCACAAAAAGTGTTATTTACTGGCCTTCTATGGATACTGTACTGTGCATTTTTAGGTAATCCTGTGAGGTAGATCAATCTATCAAATACATTTTTGCAGCAACTTTTTGCAGAAAAAAAATGTCTGATTTAGAAATGCTTGTGCACATAAGTAACTTTATTACTAAGGACTCTCAAATTGATTCATATGCATAAGGCTTTCCATGAGCAGAAGTGTTAGTAAAATTGGCCTCTTGGTTCTTATTCATCCAAACAAAGTCATATAGAAACCAATGAAACTTTTGGCAACAGAGAAGTTACATTTATATTTCACTATAGAACACACACTTTTTCTCCAGGACTGCAGACTATTTTTGTGTAAAAGTCCTCATCCAGGCTCTGAACATGATCTCCACTGCAAGGAGAAAAGAGAGGTATGGTTTCTTCTGGAGGACTTCTGAAGTTCCACAACTTCTAAGAGCGAGGATAATCTTTCCAGTGGTCAATCAAAAATGTGTTTAATCACATGACATGTCACACTTCATATAACATTACTCTTATTTTGTTAGCAAGAACCATAAATTTCTATGCTTAAGCAGACCCCCCTGCAACACTGCGAGCCATTCTACCTGGTCTCCTGTTCTCTTCATATTTTTCAGCTAAACTGTACGTGTCCCTTAGGCAGATGAAGAGGTGGAAGGGAAACCCACTGAGCACTTGTGTCCCTCCAGCAAGTAGGATGACTTTTGCCACCATAATCTTCAAGTAAATTGCATAAAGCTGTTAACATTTTTATAGGTGACTGAATAATGTTATTGCATAAATGTATTTGACAGATTAATATGTTTTACAGAACTTCCCAGTAAAAACTCCAATGTTTTCAATCCAGATACTAGAGTACCCTGTGGAAAACAAACAGACTTAGACATTATCTTCTGAAAAAGAGTGAAACTAACGTCTTGATTTTACTTGTTTGAGCAGTGTGCAGACACTAAACAAATGCTGTAAATGTAGTCCAATACCATAATAAACATAACTAATTTGAATAAGGCTTTTCTAAAATAATTTCTTTACTTGTAAGGTTAATAGACTATTTCTCCATGAACCTTCGTACAATCTTACGGTAAGAAGTTGTGTCATTTTCAGACAAAGTATATTTGAGAAGTTTAATGAAAATTGGAAACACTGTTTTGGACTGCCAGCATGTTATATCTCAAAGTTTTAATTACAGTATAGTTGATGTAAGTTGGTTTTGGTGCTATATTGGTGTCTTTAATTAGTTTTGCAATGAATTTATTTAGTTATCAAAATTGGCATCCAAGCGCATCTGGAGGACAATGGTGTTTTAAATAGAGGCTGATCATTTAGGGTTTCAACCTAATGTTGTAGTGCAGTTTAAATGAAATACCAGCATTCAATTGTTCCAGGAATGGGAGTATGTATGCACCAAGGTTCTTGTCCCTAGCACTCCATCAGCTAACTCCATGTTAAAACATGCCCTAAATTTTGACTGTCATTAATAAATATATTCTGAGCATTATTTTTGGCTTCCAACCCCACTCCGGCCGTGCGTTAAGATAACAGTAAATCTAACTGCACAGCTCCTATTACTGCATAGAGAGTACTGCAGCTGCATGGCAAAACATTGACTTTATATAAATTTGCGCTGCCAGTTTAAACGTATTTTAAAAAATTGACAGGAGGGTTGATGCTGGATCGGGCAGTGCCTGCCCATAGGACCTGAAACTGGGTCACGTGTTTGTGGAACAAAAGTGCTGCGCGCACACATAAAGGTGATATCTTTCTGTCCGCACCTGATCTAGACTTCACCAATGGTGCTGAGTGACCCTGTGGCACATGGATCTGTCGCAGACAGCCAAGGAACTGTGGCTTGACTTGGCTGGAGTATCCGCTTAAGCCAACCCTTCTGGCTGAAAGTCTTTTTGCTGTTATTTAGTAACTAAACTGAGGCTGTATGTCTTGCCATCCATCCACTCAGCAGCAAGTTTGTTTGAGTGGGTTGCATGACGAGTATCTCACACTTCCCATCCCTTGCCCCTTTAGCTGCCGCAACATGTTGTTTGGGTGCTTGTGCTCTCAGCTGCAGGCCTGGAAACACTTTGCCCACCAGGAAAGTATTTTAGCTCCTCTAAACCTATTTTGCTTTTTAACGTGACTCAGGCATGACGTCCCGTTTTGGGGTGTGAGGACACCAGCTGTTGGGCTCGGTACAACCAGGTTGCAGCAACTTCTGGTGAACTGGAGGAGGCCGAGTTTGGGGTGAGCGGGGAACAATTCCACTCGATGCGCTGCCAAGGGGAAAATTCCCTCCCTGTTGCCTCAAGTTGTGCGTTGAGCAGTACCGAAGCCGGGACCTCCTGTAGGTGCCGGTTATGCCACGCACTGCCCGGGTTCCCCTGGGCTGCTGGGACGCCGGCAGGAGCTCGGGCTGCTCGGGGGAGTCTTTTTTTGGGGTGAACGTTTTAGGAAGGTTTTTGGGGAAGTTCTTTCTTTTGGGGGGAAAGCAGCCGCCCCAGGGGCGGGCACGGGTCCCTCACCAGCAGCGGGCACACCCCGACCCCACACCCTGCGGCGAGACGGGATGAGGAACAGCTTCCCGGTTAGCAGCTAATCCCATACCGGCTGGGACGGGGAAATACAGAACCGGGAGAAGTAGAGCGGGGAGCAGCAGAGTACACGGAGAAGATGGCGCGGGTGCGGGCGTGTGTGTGAAACGGGACTGGCACAAACCTCCCCCTCCCCAGCCGCTGGGACCTGCCTCTCGCCAAGCTGGAGGGGGTCCCCTCCGGGGGGGTCCCCTCCCCCGCCCCAAGAACAGCCCTGTTAACGTGGGGGCGCGTGAGTGTAGAGCCACAGAGCTGCCCCGGTGGCGGCGGCAGCCTTGAGGCGATGGGGGGGGGGGGGGGAACAGCGTGTTTGGGGGGGACTCTCGCCCCGCCCCTCTCCCCGCGGGCCCTCAACGGGGGGGGGGGGAGCGAGGGCGCGCGCGCGCGCCGCCACTTTGTTGTTCACTCGCCTACCGCGGCGGCGGCGGCGGCGAGGCGAGGGCGCATGCGCGGGCCGCAAGCCTTCACTCCCCCCCCCGTCCATCCGGGCACCAGTGCCGAATTAGCATTGACAGCCGAGGCACAACTTTTTTCCCCAGGCAAAGTGAAATCAAGGCGCGCACTCCGAGGAAATATAGTCCCTCCCGTTCCCAGCCCTTTGCCGTCCCCATTGGCGGCGGGAGGCGGCGGAACGGCTGCGGGGCGGAGCGGGGGAGGAGGCGGCGGAGAGGGGAGTGTGGGAGTGGGGGGGTTGGCGCGGGGGCGCGCGGGCGGGGGCGCCGGGGGGAGGGGCCCCCCTACTTTGGCGGAAAGTGAGTGATGAGTCTGTGTCCCCAGCAAAGAGGCAAAGAACTTGCTCTGCAGACTGAGTAGTTGTTTCTTTCGACTGTTGTTGTCGCTTTTTCCTTTTTTTTTTTAAATTATTATTATTATTACTGACATTCCTTTTATTATTTTTAACTTTTTTTATTATTTTTTTCCTGGTCTTTCTTTCCTTTTTAATTCTTTTTTAAATTACTTTCTATTTTTTCCCGTGGAGGGAGGGGTGGCTGCCTGGCAGCGGGTCGGTTGCAAAAAGCGAGAAAGAAAAAAAAAAAACCAAAAAAAAAAAAAAAAGAAGCAAAAGAAAAAAAAAAAAAAAGGAAAGAAAGGGAGGAGAAAAAAAAAGCCAAACAAAACCAAACCAAAAACCAAACCAAACAAACAAACAAAAAAAAACTTCATTCGGATCTGAAAGTGGCAGGAAAGTGCCTGGCAAGTTGCAGGGATGGAGCTACACAGCTTGCAAGAGGCGTTAAAAGTGGAAATCCAATGTCATCAGGTAAAAAAAAATACCAACAATAAAATTATAAGCAAATAAAAAATGCTCTCGTATCCCCGGCGCTTTTGAGAGGGAGAGGAGGATCGGAAGGGAGCCCGTAGTGCATGCTTACCAAGTAGCCTTCGCTTCTTGTCGCAGGGTCTATCGATCAGGGGAGGGGGGCAAGGGGGCCGGAGCCGCGGCCGGGGCGGCGGAGGGGGGGGGGGGGGGGGGGGGTCGGGGCCGCGGCGGAGACCCCGGGGCCCCCCCGGCCCCCCGCGGCAATGGCGAGCACTTCGCCAAAGTAGTTTTGCGGCTTGTTTGGCTGAGTTTTGGTTTGGGGTTTTTGTGTGTGTGTGTATGTGGTGTGTGTTGTGGAGATGCGGAGTTAACGTTGCGGTCGGTGATAGTGCTGCGTGTGTGTGCGTGAGTGTGAGTGAGTGTGTGCGAGTGTGTGTGTGTGTGTGTGTGTGTGTGTGTTGGAGAGATTAGGACGAGACTTGAATATTTATGAGCTTTGCTTGAAACTGACTCGCAGTGTTTACTTGCCTCTTTGTTCCTTACCCCCCTCCCTCCCCCGTCCACACACATACATACATTTAAAAAAAATCCATTAAACTTGAAACAGTTTCTAATTCCTCCTTTTTTGGGGGTGATTTTTTTTTTTTTTTTTTTTTTTTTTTTTTAGAAACTAGTTGCACAGATGAAGCAAGATCCACAGGTAAATGCAGATGCTTTTTTTCCTCTTATTCAGTATTTTATCCCTGCTGTAATAAGCGCAGTTGTGCTGGGACAGCAGGATGAGAAACTTTATCAGTAAGAGATCTCAATTTGTAGCCTGCACTTAGCTTTCTTACTAAGGAGGGTGTTTTGTGTGTGCATGCTTTCGTACGGCTTTGGTGGAACGGTTTTGCCTTTGAACAATTTCTAGATCGCAAGTTTATTCATTACAGGGGTTAGTTTACACTTTGCCTTTAATATGCATCTTGTTGCCGTTTTTGCAGAACGGGGATCTTAAGAAACAAATCCATGAAAGGCAATCAAGAATAGCAGCTCTTAATGAGAAACAAGTAAGGAACAGATCGATTCAGTTGTGTTTGGTTTTTCTTCTTGTTTTTACAATGCACTGTCTAAACATCCTAAAAGTGTCTGCGTTAGCTGAAAAATACCGACAGCAGGGAATATAACATCCATTTTCCTAAGCGTAAAGTAAGAAAATGCATGTTTTCAAAATGAGGTCGGAGTCTCGGATGTCTTGCTGGGGGAAGGAATGATTTTAGTACTAGTAGTAGAAAGATAACCAGTAGTTAAAACGTAAAAAAAAAAAAAAATAAAAAAAAAATGAGGCGTCCATTTTGAGTTGGTCGACATGTTTTAGGAATATGGAAAATTCTCCTGTCTTGGGCTACTTTGTGCACTTCCGTGTAATGTGCAGAGCAAGAGTTGGGAGGGAGGAGGCTGGAGCCGAGTTAGGAGCCATTGCTGGGTTTGATTACAAAACTGATTTTTATTGATCACTTTATTTTCTTTCTTTTCTTCTTTTTTTTTTTTTTTCCTCCCCACTTGCCTTTCTCTTCCCTTGGTCTGATCTGACGTGTTAGATTTTGATTCGAGTTCACTTAGGCACTTTCACTTTTCCCCCCCTTCCAAAAATACGAATAAAAACAGATTAACCTGTTTCAGCTGCTGGGGGAAAAAAAATACATAAAACGGGGGAGGGGAACATAACAAACCAGAAACCCCCCTCCCTCACTCCTCTCCTTTCCCCCTTCCCTCCCCAAACTTTCTCGTTCCTCTTTTTGTGCCGAGTGACCCCCGGGACCGCTGCTCCGCCCGTGACCCGCTCCCCGCCCCCCGGGAGGAAAGTTGCCGGGCGCGGCGGGGGGCGGCGGGCGTTCAGCACCGCGGACAGCGGCCACCGCCGCCGTGCGCACACTCACGCCCGCACATTCACATTCACACTCACCGAACTATCCGCACCCCCCCCCGCCGGGCCCCTGTCCCCACTTCCAGGACTTCCAGTGCAGGAAGTGCAGTTGACAAAGCCAGCAGGAGATCTGCTTGAGCCACCCCCCCTCAGGGTTAACTTTCCCTTTCCGCCCCCCACTTCTTATGCCCCCCTCCCCTGGGGGCCGACGCGGAAGTGCTGAGCTCCCCACCCCGTCCCTCGGCTCCCGGCCCCGCCGGCGGCGGGAGCGAGCGCTGTTCCACCGGAATGCAGCAGCCCTTTCAGCACTGGGGCCGGGGACAGCGCCCCCGGGGCGCCGCTCTGCCAGCCCCACAGCCACCGCCTCCTCCCCGGCCAGGGACCTCCGAGGAGAGGCGAAGGGGCACGTGTGCGATTACACCCCTTTTCTCCCCTTCTTTTTTACCCTGATTTTGTTTTGTTTTGTTTTGCCGGAGTTGTGGTTAAAGTTGAAAAGTGATCCGTGCATATATAATCTTTGCCCATAGGTGATAGTGATTATATGCCACCCTTTTCCTTCCAGTTTATTGTAATCAGAATTTGTCAGCACTCTCAATTTGGTAGTGGAAGCTTCCATTTTGTGAGGAAGGGGTGTTGGTTTCTTCTAACATGGAGAAAAGTCTGCAGAGTTTGAAGGTGGGGGATGGGGCCCCATTCATGCTGAACATTACCATTTTGATTGCTTTGATGCCATTTTTGGAGGGGGGAGGGGATAGAATACCCTACTCAGCAGAGCACAAAGATATTTAATCACTGTATAGAATCAAATCAGATACTTTCTTTTTTAAAGCAAATCTGACACTACGTGATAGCTAAGGGCTGTTAGTCCTTTTTTTGCAGTGTAAAACAGCAAGTTGTTGAGTCTAATACTACTATACCGAGTAGATTTTTTTTTTAAACAAGGTAACAGCCTTTACTGCAACAATACATCTTTATGTGTTCTTTCTTCAATATGGAAATAGTTTTACTGTTCTAAGTGGGTATTTAGAACATACATTTGATCATTTTCCCCTGTATTGTAGCAACTATTTCAAGGCTGTTTAAATTTTTATGATCATAGTAAATGAGAAGCTATTTATTATGTGTCATGTTGGAATTTAGATAAGGCAGAGAGACACATTTGAAAATACAGTTTGAATGTTCTGATTCAGCTCAGTGAAAAAGGTTTTTGCTAAGCTTGCACAACATATTTATGTATAATCTAAACTAACTAGTAAGCAGTCGTCATGTATTTATGACTTGCCCTTCTCATAACCTTATAAATAAATCTATAAACTATGAAGTAATTAAACATAAAATACTAAAATTCTGTAAACAGCCTATTTGGCCTAGCAGGAAACCACTGGTTTTAGGCAAAAACCTAGATTTTTTTTTTACTGATTTTGTCATCCTGTGCGACAGGAACGTATAAATAAGACCCTGGCTGGTTGTGTGGTGTCCTTTTGCTCCAGACTGCCACCTCTGGAGGTCTAAACTGAAATCTTTCTTGGGTCACAAGTGAAATGAGTGTGGAGGTCTTAGCCTTTGACCAAGTCATAAAATGGTGGTGTAACTTTGCAGACTTGCTATAATTAGTAGTTGCTCATTAGGTAATGGCTTATAAATGAACTGTCGGTCCTTGAGGGCATACAGGAGGTGCACTGAAGGCTACTGAGACAATAGGTGGGCTAAGGTTGGAGTCTTTTAGAGGTGTCAAGCTCTCACTTTTGTGGCTATACCAAAACACTTAAGTAGGCAATGTAAATAGGGAGGTTAGTTTTACATAAGTATTTGCATTCCTTCCCTCCTTCCCCCCCCCAAGATTTGTTTAGGCACAACTAATTCATAATTCAATAATGTATACCTTTGTGCATGCACTGAATACAAAAGATGCTAAAATTGCATTTCAATTAAACTGCACATGTGGATGATGAAACAGATAGTAAAATGAATGGATGATCACATCATCCACATCTGTTAGAAATACAGCAGGAGTGAGGGTTATCTTTCAGTACCCTTATTCATCAGTTTTCCATTGTAGTCATTAGCATTTCTGGCAGTGTTTTCTTTTCTTGAAAGCTACAAATAAAGACAGAAAGGACTGAATGACAAACTTAACTTTTGGTGAATGAGGTAAATGTATAAAGTAGACTTTTATGCACAGTTGGATTTTAAGTTGCAACCTAATTAAGGGTCCCTGGCCAGCCATTGATATTTCTTTTATGTTGGTTGTTTAGAGAAATATGGAATTAAATGCAGTTTTAAGATTTTCTCAGTGCTTTCAAATAAGCACTGCAGAGCCATCATTTTCATTATTGAAATGATGCAGCTTCAGTCAATACTTAATTTGGCATCCAACTCAGAAAGACAAAAGTTAGTCTTTTGTTAGAAGAGTATCTTTCATCTGCTATAGTTTTGATGAATTGTAATAGCATTTGAGAGTGGGTTACCTCTTCTTTAACAAGATATGATGTGTGAAGACTCCATTAGTTGGTCCAGTGGTTTTACACCTTCAATCAACAGCACATGCAGAGCAGCGGTAACATTTTTATCTAAATTGTCAAGCAACAAGCATTTATATGTAAATAAAAGAGCTATCATAAGAGCCAGCACTGGCCTTAAAGCACACCAGAGGTGCTCTGCTGCATGTGATTCTTGCTTTCTTTATGTCCTTAAAGAGTCATTAAGGGTCTTTTAATTTTAGAAAGTTGCCTCTTATTAATTGTTAAGATAAACAAATACACAAACCTTTAACCTCCAGTCAGAAGTTACTTGTTACTGATATAAGCATTAGGTGGTAAGCCAGGTCTTAAAAATTAACAATGAGCATGTGTGGGCTACTATATTTTCAACTGCGATGAACTCTGAATTCAGACAGCCTGTCCTAGAGCACAGTAATAAAAATATGTCTTCCTGAAAGACATTATGTATATGCCATTCACTTATGCACTGCCTCATTTCTTTACCATAATTTACTATCTATGCAGAAAATCAACATTAGTGTCAGGCAGACTTTCCCTTCCTGTGTTATTGCTGGTTTGTATTTTTGGGTAGTATATCTGAAATTAAATCGCTGACTGTATTTTGCCTGTGGTAAACACCAGCAAAGCCTGTTTGTGGAAAGCGTTAGTCTTCTTAAAATTTAAGTACAGTTCTTATGCAAGTTATTGGAAACGATTTAGCTCAAGATGTCTGGTTTTACTGATGTTGTATCTTTGGCTGGGAGAAAAGGAGAAAGTGTGGGTTTGGTTTGTTGAAATTCATGCTGTGCTGTGCCTGGAAATGGCAGCATTGTTTACCCATGTTAAAGGGTAAATTATTGGTATTTGCCAAAGCTCAGTATTTCATGCGGCTGGGTACTTTCGGAATTGTTGAAGTAAAAAAGGGTTATCAGCTTCAGTAAGAACTGAAGTAAAACCTGAAAGGCATTTCCAAATCAAGTTGAACCTAATGTCAAACGCTGTCCCAAGGTACACACAGCACTCCCGTTTGTTGTGGCAAGAATTGCATCTGTGTATGACTTGCTGAAGTTGAGGGAGACAGGGTGATGAGCTCCCAGTTGAAGTATTAAACTTTTCAATCAATGCATTGAGTCCTTAAACACAAAGACAGCAGGTATTAAATATGAGCTTGACTTTGCAGTTCTTCTGCACATTGAGGTCTTGCTGACTTTGCTGGGAAATCTGAACAACTGCAGAATCAAATGAAACTTACTGCATCGAAGTAAAGATTAGTTCTGGATTGTAATTCAGAAAGCTTTAATTCCTTTTTATTTATTTAATTTTTTTATTTTCTAAGTGCTAGAATCAGCTGGTAATTTATTGGTTGCTTTTGCTATCTGTAGAAAAAGTGACAAAACTAGGGAGGAATTTGCCTTCAGCTCCTTGGAGGAGAAACTTGCATAACATGGCAATCCTAGCATTCTGTTTGTGCTTTCAGTAACATTTCATACTGAGGAAAAGGGACAATAAAGGACATTTTCATAGAGGTGAAACACAGTGGAAATATATATATTTGTGGCTTTCTGTCTTCTGTTAGGTTGCCCTTGTAAGATTCATGGGAATCGCACATCTGTATGAAAATGTGTACTGAAGGTGGTTAGAACCGCCTTTTGTTTGGTAGCTGCTTGACTGGCATGTGAAATGCTATTTCATTCCAGCATTTTTCTTTGACTGTACATTTTTCTGTACTTGTACAGTATATCACTTGGCAGGGCTAAGAGTTGAAAAGTAAATGTTACATTCATTCTAACCATTTTAAAGAGTTCACTTTGATATTTTAGCCACTTAAAACACCTGCTGTCAGAACAGTACAATTGATTTCAATTAACTTTGAATTTCTTCAATAAGATGACTCTTATAATAACTCCAGTAATCCCATGATGCCTCATTAGAGGAGCTGGCTATGATGATTATCCCTGTGATTTAGCAATTTTTTCCTTACAGTGCCTTTGTCTATTCAGAAAAAGGAATTATGCCAACAATGCCTTTTTATTTCACTTCTGATTTTACACTAACAGTACTTGCTACCTGTTACACATTGTAAAGTATCTAATTTATACTTGCAGGAAACAGGTATTTGTTCAGATGTGCACAATACATCCCTTTTGAAAGGGGAGACCCTTTCAGAGAAACTCGAGGTAGAGTTTTGTATAGGAACTCTGTGTCTCAGAGTTAGAATTGATTTTAGTTTTTTAGTACACACAGTTAGACAGTTAAAAGTGGTGCTTCTGCAGGTGTCTTTCTCTAGAGCTCTGGTTTAATGGAGCAAATTCTCCACTGGTTTGTGCCATGTATGCAGCTTATCCAGAGCAGTGTATCACATCAGGCATTTATACCAGTTCACCTTGCTTCAGGATCTTATCTGTGGACTCATTCTGCTTGTGGAAGAGAAGGGGAATATGTCTCTAAATGTCTTCTTTCCATAGCATGGTGCTAGAGAAGGGTTTTCAATGGTAATTTTAATTCACATTTCCAGTGGGGTACTGCATCACTCTAAACACTTCTGGTATGTTCAAGTAGAGAAAATCTCTTTTCATCTCATTCCAGATTTGATTTTCAAGTTGAAAGCATGAAGGCGTATAAAGGCACGTTAATACAGAGTTACTTTTAACTTTTCTCTCTGTGCCTTTCTCTTTGTGATCAAAGATAAAATATGCAGTATTTTTGTACTTGATTATAAAATTATACCTCCCTCTCCCCTCCGTCCCCCAAAACAAAATCTGAAGCATCAACACAGTTTCTAATCAATAGAGTTAAAGGGTAGAAGTTTGCAAATCAATAAGACAAGGCTGTGGTAAATGGTGTATATATGGCCATGATGTCAAGGAGAGCAATTTGTACACACAGAGTAGTTGGACATAAAGGAAGTATGAAAATGGGCTGCAAGTTTAAGATAAGAACAAAGAAGAACAAAAAAAAAGAATTGGACTAATTGAAATGCATATTTGTCTTTCTGCCATGAAAGTAGACTGTTATTTCAGCCTAACAGACTTGTATTTGGTTTATCCAATCCTCATAGCTGAATCACCTTAACCACACTTCCCTTGTATGCCTGCATATAAATGTATAGGTTGTTGTGGGTTGTTTGTTTTTTTTGTTTGGGTTGTTTGTTGTTTCTTTTTTTTTTTTTTTTTTTTTTTTAACTCAAGGTAGTACTGCTTTTTATTTGGAAATGTTCTTCTTGAGCCAAAATGTACTTCCTTAAGCATGCTTCCTCCCCCCCTTTTTTTTTTGATTCAGCTACTTATTGTTATGTAGTAGCAATTTCCAGAGTGTCATATGAAATTGCTGATGCGGCTTAGTTCTAGCTACAACCTGCGACTTCCAATAGTAAGCATCTATTGAAATCTAATATGTACCACAGGGCTTTTTTGCACATGTACAGGCAGACCCTTCTGGTTGATATATGGAGGAAGGGGAAAAATAGGAGGATGTATTTTCTTTTTTTAACCGATGGAGGAGTTCAAAATGACCCTTTGACTGAATAAAAGTAAACCAGAGAACTGGCCCTAAATGCGGCTGCAGTAAAATCAAAACAATAAGTACCTGGGAATTCTGTAGATATGATGGGTTGTGTTAATTTGAGATTTTTAGAGGCAATCTTATTTTTAGAGTTGGAATTTAGTCTTAAGAGCCTGGCCATTGATGCTACGGCAAGAACAGTGTGTTGGCCTGAAAGTTTGTCTGATTGCTTGCACTTGATCAAGAGAAACATACAATTAGTCTTGAAACAGAAGTTAGATCTGTGTAGTGTATAGGTTGTTTTCCTTTCTGCACTGATTTAACTTGATCATATTGGTACTTTGTGATGTAGCTTACCTCTTAACCAGTGAGAAGGAATGGAATAGCCCTCTGTGCAAACTCAGCTATCGATGAAAAATAGTACAAGGTTACAGAAAGTGAAAATGTGTATTACATTTTGATTAACATGAGTCAAGTGAGAATCAGTGATACTTTTGACATGTGCAGAAATTAACCTGTATTTTCTGTAATTTTCCATTTTTCTAAAGCGCTTTGAATCAGCTAAGATTGCCTAAAGATTTACTGGTGAGCCAAAACCTTCTTAAGAATGAGAAAGATGAGAGAAGCTTCCATTCTCAGAAATGCACAGACTCTGTGTATAAATGTGCTTGTGTGTATGTGTGGTTGGGCGTGAGCATAAGGTCTTTCTCTTTGATATCATTCAGGCAGAAAGCCAATATGCGCATGTAAATGAGCCTGAAAATGTAATTAAAAATATATACATACTGGGGACTGTGATACAGAATTTAATATGAGATGCAGGTTACAAAGTGACAAGTAACATTTCCTATATAATCACTGATACTAACTCTCATCTGTGATTTATGCATCTCATGTGTTTTTAAGTGCTGAACAGATAAATGCTGAAATTACTTCTTTAGATGTAATTTCACCACAATGAGGGAATGCAAAGTATGCCTTGCCCATTCTTTTCCCTTCAACCAAAACAAAAGCCAAAATACACCTACCATGAAAATGTTACTACGGAGACTAAAAGTATTTTTTGCTATGGAGACTAAAAGTATTTTATATAAGACGATATAAAGACCTTTTTGATAGCATATCTTTCCTGGCAATGAAAATGTGACAAAATAGTCTTATTTGTGTTGTTAACATATTTAACATCAAGGAAATTCTGAAAATTGTTAACATGCATCTAGGAACTCATACGCAGATGGAAAAGATAAAGCTTGCCAGGTGAAAGACATAAACAGTCTTGGCCTTTACCTCAGTGTAGATAACAAAGGCTTACACATAAAAGCTTATAGGAGAGGCATCTCAGAAACTCCAAACTTTGGGCAAGAAGCCAGTTTTCTTTGCCTGAAAGTATTTTCTAAAAGTTAAGTTAATGCTGGGTGCAGAAGCTGACATTTCTGCTCTCCAGCTTGGAAAGAAGCTATTTGGAAAAGCTTTATTTTGCATTTAAAAATACAAGTGGAACTCTGATGTATTTCTATCAACAGCTCCATAGCCCATAAATACATACAACCTAGGCCAGTGCCTTATTTACGTTATTTTATTAACATTCTTTGCTGAGTGGGCTTGAATGGAGCACAATTTCTTATATAGAGGATCTAATTATAAACACAAGGGACAGAACCAAATAAGCAGTCTTTAAAGGGAAAAGAGTCTAGCAGCTTTGTTTAAAGTGTCCTTTAATGAACTTCTTTAGCAGCTTGTATCTTAGCAACACATTTTATTACATACCAGTGCGGGAGAAGCAGTTTACAGATGGAGTTGCACACAGTAATTTATTTCCCCCCCCCCCCTTTTTTTTTTCCTTCTTTTTTTTTCTACTTCTCTGTGGTGACTCAACTGGAATGTGCAGAGTAGCTTTTCTAGCACTGATAGCTCACTCGAAATCCCTGATTGGTTCATTTGTATCTCTTCTGTTTTGTTAGTTGATGAAAAAGGCATTTAGTATGGTAAATGCATAGTGATTTTGCTTGCTCTTAGAAATTCAGATATGACTGTTTTGAATAGGCATGGATTTAAATTAAAAAATAACCCAAGGTTCTTTCAATGCACTTTTTAACTTGTATTTGTTCCACTCAGTGCTAGTCCTCGTTGCACGCACAGGCGAGTTTCGAGATTTGTAGGTTATTTACTCTCCAGTGTTACACAGGGTTATTTTAATCTATTGTCTTTACTTCTCTAAAACTAATTGGAATATAGCAGTGACAGAAATATTTGCAACCTTTTTTCTTTCTTCTTAGACAAAAACTGTCACTTAAACTGCAAATATATAAACAAATAACTGTTGTTTTAAGCTCAATTGAAATATTGCATTACTGTCACTCCTTCAAGTGACCTATACTACTTATCTTTGTTGAAAGAAATACTTTTTGTTCTCTCTGTTACTAATTGAAGACCAAGTTCTATTTGTATGTTTGAGTGGAAAAGTCTGTGAGTAGCTTTTTTCAATAGGGTCTGTTAAGGAATGCGGAAGTATTGATTATTTGTATGCCCAATAGAATCTAGACTTCATTATTTTTTTCTCATAAATTAAAGGGGAAAAAATGCCTTTTATGAGCAAACGAAATACTATTCTGCCCAATTTACATTTTCTGCTGGCTAGGTAGGTGTAAATCCAGAAATATATTTCCCTGGAGTTACCCAGAGTTTGCACTGGTGTGCTAAAAATCAGAATCTGGCCAGAGGGAGAGAAGCAGGTGAGAAGAGGAGAGGGCAGATGAAAGAAGTCCAGAGTGTTAGGAGAGCCCAAAGAACATAGAGGTTGTTGGCGTAGAGATACTGCTCTTGGGGATGGCTTCATTACACTTGTGTTAAGAGCTAATATGTTAGGGTTTAATATTCAAAAGACAAACCCCATCAACTTCATAAAGCCCATTGGTATTTGCAAGTAGACAGGAGATGGTTTTGAGAGAGATTTAATTATTTATTTGCTTAACATTAGTAAAATGTAAATGCATTTCCAATAACTGTCAAACTGTTATGTTTCTTGAATCCTTAGTTCAAAACAGAAATTTCTTCTCAGTCTAAAATATGAGTTAGTTTTCTGGTTTCAGGATATCAGGCAACAGTCTGCGGGTTTTCCCCTTTGGATCTGCAATATCTCGGCCTTAATAAGAGCGTAAAAGAAGTCTGTGGAACTTTAAAAACAGAAAGTGTGCCACAAATGGAGGAGTAGAAGATGCAGTCCCACCTACCTTTAGAATGCTGTGATATTAGACCCAAAGCAGAAGGATGTTCTCTGAAGCCAAAAGTGATTAAGTTGCCATGTGATTAGCTTACTTTTTTCTTTTACAATTCAGTCCACTGTTTATTAACTTAAATTGGATTGAAAAAACTCTAAGCTGGGGGAATGCATCAGAATCTTGCACATCACCAGGATTAATGATGACAGCCTGAACTGTCAAACAAGCTAAATCATGAAATTTGCAGTATTGCTAGACAAAGGGTTATATGTTTTTCTGCAGCTGCATTGGCCATAACAGACGGGACCGGCAGTTTCTGATTACAATTCATGTCCTGTCATGAGAAATAGTATTTACGCTATGCACAACATTTGAAGACCGTGTCTCAGGGTAGTTTTTTTTTTTTAATGTGGTAGTGCTGGGAATATTTAAGTGAGGTATAAAAGCAAGAGTCTTAACATATTTAGAAATTTCCTTTGCAAATGTTGTGGTAACAGAACAAAATGAAGAACTTAATTATTTTCCAAAACATTTAGGAAGCAATTAATAACCTGTGTATCCCATTGGCCAAAACAAATCAACCAGCTCCAGTTGTTCATTTTTCCTTCAATAAAGAAAGAAAATACTGTTTGTTTTCTTTTTTCAGAAACACAAACATTTCCTGAAACTTCTTTAACCCTCTGAGCACTAGCACTACACCTCATTACAGAAGTACTTTTACTAAGGGAAACTTAAAGGAACTTCCATCCCAAGATGAAGCAAAGACTCATTTATAAACAATGAGAGCAGGAACAATAGGAAGCTGAGTGCATTCGGCATGAATAATATAACTGAGGATTGTGAAAAGCCTATGATTTTCGTATGCCAAACTCAGTGTGGGAGTGCAGCATTCAGCTGATTTTTTCGACGCTGGAGATTCATCCCTTCTCCCCCCTATGTGTATGTGCAAACATACACAGAGGACTAGCACTGATGATTAAAGAGGGTCATCAGCAGCTCCTATGCAGTGATGTTGAGACTTGGGTGTAAATTCATAACAACTGATGGAACTTAGGTTGAAATCTAGGCCAACACTTGGCTTTAATATATGCCTTAAGTGGGTGGAAGAAAGGCCAGAGACCTGTTTTAAGAATAGAGTTTGAGCGTCAGTCTGTATTCTTGGCTGTGAGTCTGATTTTTGTTTGCATTCGTGAGTTTTTAAGTCACAGAGCTTATGAGGCCTTCAGCATGAACTCATATTTCTGGCACCTTTAATATATCATTTTTATTTATGAGACTAAGTCTGGTTTTAAGCTTTGGGTTTCAGGCTTCTTGGTTGAAAAATTTTGGCTCTAGTTGGTTATTTTCTCCTTTTTTCCTTTTGCATTTTCTTAATTAAAGTCAGTCTGATTTTTCATTCTAAAGAGCTGAACTGTAAGCTCTTTGGATCTCGGTCTGCGTTTGTCCTGTGTGCATTTAGTGCTTGGCTTAATGATATTGCCTTCCAGAACTCCCAGACCATAAGGTAATGCAAAGTGAGTAATAAATTGAAGGCAATAGTAGCTAACATTTTGCCATACACAGCGGCAGAATAAACTTTCCCCAAAACTCATCTTTGAGTGTCTTTGCCAAATATATTACAAATATAGAGCGAGCAAGCTGGAATATTCCTGGCTTAGGCTGGCTGAGGCGGTCCATTCCATCCACTGTTAAGGATTTGCTATCCTATAAAGATGTTCATAGTTTTATAGAAAATACTATATATATAATTATTTTCTTAAAGTTGAGGAGTTGTGACTTTTTTTGCAGTTCAGTCCCTGGTTGTTCTTTGAAATTGCCACCTGTTAAACTGATTGCTGTCAGATGGTAATGATGGATTTTGTAAGATGATCCGATGTCCTGAAAGCTGGACTGAAATCTACTAATGTATTTCCTGAAGGTCCTTCTACTGTCTGGCACTGTTTAGTTCTACTAGTGTTAGCAGTTTTGTTGGGTTCAGTTGAGCTGTGACTGTTGATACTTTCCAAGCATCTTGACCAGGTGGACATAACTTCTTCCACCATCCCCAAACTACTCTCTGTAAAAAAAAAGGTCCTAAATTGGCTAACCACTGATACAACGTTTTACTTGGTCCCTGAGATTCTTTCTCTTTCATTAAGCTAGTTTCAGCTGAGGCCGCTGTTAGTTTGCCTGTGGTGTTCTCAAAAGACTGGCTAAACCTTCAGATTTTGGTGTCACTTGCAGTAATTTCTTTTAAAAATAGCTTTAAATGTTAATCCAGGACAAAGTCAAAATAATAACTAGGCCAAAATTTCTATATATTTACTTAATGATTCACTATTGCTTGAAAAAGATCTTTTGATCAGCAGATACTTATGTGTTCATCAGCTGGGCTGTTGCAACCTATCATGTGAACATATAAAGTTTTTCAGATGCATAGTTCTCACCAGACTGGACACATACCTGACTTGAATTTTATTATAATGAAGATTCTGGACAGAGCTGAGCTCTGAGCTCCTATAGTCTGTTGGGTTATGATCCACTGATGTATTTTTACCTTCCCAGGTTAAGTATCCATTAGGTAGGAACAATTCCTTCAGAGACATTACACTGTGTCAACTTAGGCTTGAAGTTAGTACTTGAAATGGGGTACTGGATGCCCATTGGAATTTGGTTTGATGATGAAGTTTAACCATGACAAGTGCAAGGTCCTCCACCTGGGTCGGAGCAATCCCAGACATAGCTACAGGTTGGGCAGAGAAGAGATTCAGAGCAGCACTGCGGAGAAGGACTTGAGCATGTTGGTCGATGAAAAAATGAACATGAGCTGGCAGTGTGCGCTTGCAGCCCAGAAAGCCAACCGTATCCTGCGCTGCATCAAAAGGAGCGTGACCAGCAGGTCGAGGGAGGTGGTCCTGCCCCTTTACTCTGCTCTTGTGAGGCCTCACTTGGAGTATTGTGTGCAGTTCTGGTGTCCTCAACATAAAAAGGACATGGAACTGTTGGAACAAGTCCAGAGGAGGGCCACAAGGATGATCAGGGGACTGGAGCACCTCCTGTATGAAGATAGGATGGGAAAGTTGGGGCTGTTGAGCCTGGAGAAGAGAAGGCTGCATGGAGATCTCATAGCAGCCTTCCAGTATCTGAAGGAGGCCTATAGGGAAGCTGGGGAGGGACTCTTCAGTAGGAAGTGTAGTGATAGGACAAGGGGTAACAGGTTCAAACTTAAACAGGGGAAGTTTAGACTGGATATGAGGAAGAAATTCTCTACTGTAAGGGTGGTGAGGCACTGGAATGGGTTGTCCAGGGAAGTTGTGAATGCTTCATCGCTGGCGGTGTTCAAGGCTAGATTAGATGTAGCCTTGGATGACATGGTTTAGTGGGAGGTGTCCCTGCCCCTGGCAGGGGGGTTGGAACTGGATGATCTTAAGGTGCTTTCCAATCCTAACTATTCTATGATTCTATGATATGCTGAACGTGCAACAAATCAGTCTAAACCAGAAATTATTTGGTTGCTTTACAAGCCTATCCAATATTATACTGAGATAACTGTCTTCTGTATAGACTAAGAGCATCCAAAATGTTTGGGTGTTTTTTTTTCCTGTTCTGTTTTGTTTAGTGGTTTATTTTTTTTAGTGTAAATGGCTTAGAAGGAGAAGTAGGCACAGAGATTTATGTTTCTGGGGCCAGATTCTGTCTAACTCAATTGTTTTGACAAAAGCACCCTTCATATTTTAAGGAGAAAAAAACCCTTCACCTGGCAGAAGAGGATTACAGACTGTACAGAGATCCAAACACTCAAAGAGAATGAGAAACAGGAGTAAGAGATGATATCTAAAATAAAGGGAGAAAAGTTAAGCTCATGGGTTCTTTGTGAACACAACAGGGAGGCCCCAGTACTGGGACGGGAGATCAAGAGGGATGGTTAAAAGTTTAAGATGGGAAGATGATTGTCTTTCCCATTTCCTGGCAAGCTGAGGAGCTTCTGTGGAGGAACTGCTAGCAGGCAAGTTGTGACTGTGTGCATACCTGTAGCTGGCATAGGTCTGGGCAGTTTCCACTTCCGACATTTCCTTTTGTGCCACAAGAAATAGAAGCTATGATTTTAAGCCTAATAAGCTAATGATGATAGGCAGAAATTCTGTTCTGCGAGTTTGATGCTAGATGGGGAGTTAAGACAAGGATTGGTATTCCTATGCACACTTTTCAGTCTTACTCTGTTTATTTGCATGAAGTTGATCCATTCTCGCATGGAACAAACTTTGCTGAATGTATACCCAGGAAATGTGCAGCGAGCTGAGTTTTAATGTAACTGGAATCATTGAGGGTTAGGCATTTTGAAATGCTGTGCATTTTTATTTCTTAAGGCTAATATACTCCACCTTATTTTAATTACCAGCTATTACTGGAGGTGTGATTGATTTTTCTCTACTGGAATGTCGTTACTAGCCTTTCTGTATTCAGATGTCCATGTTAAAATGTTTGAATAACTCTCTATTTAGAGTTATGATATCTCTGCTCAGTGTAGTGATTTCAAGCTGAATCATTTAATTTGAATTTATTCTTAACTCCCAGAGTGGATGTGTCATTTTCCTTCCCTTACTTTGTACCAAGAGGTAATATAAAGCTGGCCTAGGAAAATGCACAGACGACCCCCTCTTACTTTTCATTTAGGTAAACCTACCTCAGCTTTCGTAGGGCAAGTAAGAAAATAACATCAACACTGTCTTGAGAGATGTTGACATCTGATGCTATCACTTGCCGTGACTAAGATTATCTGTTTCTAATGTAAATCATGGAATCATAGAATCATAGAATAGTCAGGGCTGGAAAGGACCTTAAGATCATCTAGTTCCAACCCCCCTGCCAGGGACAGGGACATGTCCCACTAAACCATGCCACCTAAGGCTATGTCTAATCTAGCCTTGAACACCGCCAGCGATGAAGCATTCACAACTTCCCTGGACAGCCCATTCCAGTGCCTCACCACCCTTATAGTAGAGAATTTCATCCTCATATCCAATCTAAACTTCCCCTGTTTAAGTTTGAACCTGTTACCCCTTGTCCTATCACTACAGTCCCTAATGAAGAGTCCCTCCCCAGCATCCCTATAGGCCCTCTTGAGATATTGTGAGGCTGCTATGAGATCTCCACGCAGCCTTCTCTTCTCCAGGCTGATGTTTATAAGGAGTAATGCAAGTAATCATACAGTGAAAATTGAACTTCCGCTACACACTGTTAGTTTTGGCTCCCAGCTGGCTTCCTGTCTTTACTGCCTCGCTTTTCAGATTCCTGATGTTTGTAGCATTATCTGGTACATGAGATCCAGAAAAATCAATGTGATTCATAAACACAGTTGAATCTTATTTGGCTTAATTCACTCTTAACATTTTGCTCACTGTAGAAAAGTAAGCAAATGTAACTGAAAAAAAGCATACTAGTGGCATTGTTTAAAGTTAAATAATATTGGCTGTTATAAAAGAAGGGAATAAATGAGTAGTCTTCCAATATTCCTTTTTGTTAAAAAGTAGTATTTTTGGACCCCAAATTTTACTACTGTAGACCAGTGCTACTAGGAGCTGTGTAAGTAGCTTGGTAGGGGATCAAAATGCCAGTGGTGGTAGGACTGGGGACTGTATAGGTTGGGTTAGGTCAGGTCTTACTGACCTAGCATTATCAGGGTTGTGCCATAACATAACTGATCACTCTTTTCTTCCCCAGAAGATGCTCAGATACCACAGGTATAGTTGACCTTATACGATTCTTCCCTGGCACACAGTCATGAATTCATGCTGTTAGGATGTTTTTTCAATGAGGTGACACTCCTCCACAGTAATGAGTCTGCATAGAAACACATGACTACATCACACAATTAAATGGACAGCTGTGTATGCTAAGGGATTAGTGTATAGTGGGTATGCTTGGTGTGTAACAATTGTTTCTTTAAAACTTGAAAGATACATATGGAGTACAGATAAATTATACAGTGATCCTCTTACTGCAACTACAATAGAAATGAAGGTTGGATCTTGTGTTAGTCTCAAAGAAGCGACAAGAAGAGTGAGGTTCTGGACAACTTTCCAATAGAGAAAGTGGAAGCAAACAGCCAGTCTCCTAATGTCCAGGGGAATCTGTGACATGCAAAGGCATTGAGGAGCCTTGGCTGGCTGCAGGGGAAGAAAACACATAGCAGCAACTTCTTGGCGAGCTGTAGTGTTTGGAACTATTTCTCCAGGATATGCAAAAAATGTTAGGGGATGAAAGGGTAATTCAGCCTGTTAGCCAGTCTCTGTTTACTGCATGTGGGGAGTCAGTTCCAGCTGTCGTAAATTTCCTGATGCACAGGTGCTTTTGTCCTATTAAGAAACTGATTTCAAATTATTTACTGTTGTGGTTTTTAAAGCATCAGTCATAGGAGTGTCATTTTCAATAATTTCAATACAGAGGGGTTTTGGGGTTTCAGTTTTCTTTTTTCAAAACAGAGATTGCTGACTTAGCTTGTAGGACCATGTTGGTATTCTCACAGTAAGTCAGAAGGTTTCTGACGCTTCATGCTCCATCGTGATTTTGGTACGTGGAAGAGGCTTGAAACATTTTAGCAGAACTCAGCATTGTGCTCGAATACAGGGTGTAAAAGAAAGGGCTCTCTACACAGCCAAGAGATGGAGGTGACAGTTTAAGTTCTGACGCTGCTATTTCTTTTTTGCTGCCAGGAAGCACCAGAAGATGGCATGGTTTGTACAGATGCATGCTTGAAAGTGAATGAGTGAGCTTGCGAAACTGCTATTAATAAACTCGGGTAGGGTGTTAAACACTGTCATAAAGAAAAGCAGCAACATGCAGTATTTTAATCCGTATTTCTTCTTTCTGCCAGTAAGGGACAGCAGTGAAGTCTGGCCTGTCAGCCTGTCCTTTTCTGAGTCTGGATGGCAAAAAAAAGGGGAGGGAGAGGTGAAAAGAAAGCAAGTGTGATGTAATGTTGGTGCAACATACACAGAAAGGTCAGCCTGACAAAAAAAGGGTGCTGATGATCAGGGGACTGGAGCACCTCCTGTGTGAAGATAAGCTGAGAAAGGTGGGGCTGTTGAACCTGGAGAAGAGAAGGCTGCATGGAGACCTCATAGCAGCCTTCCAGTATCTGGAGGGGGCCTATAGAGATGCTGGGGAGGGACTCTTCATGAGGGACTGTAGTGAGAGGACAAGGGGTAATGGGCCAAACTTAAACAGGGGAAGTTTAGATTGGATATGAGGAAGAAATTCTTTCCTGTAAGGGTGGTGAGGCGCTGGAATGGGTTGCCCAGGGAAGTTGTGAATGCTCCATCCCTGGCGGTGTTCAAGGCTGGGTTGGACATAGCCTTGGGTGGCATGGTTTAGTGGGAGGTGTCCCTGCCCCTGGCAGGGGGGTTGGAACTAGATGATCTTAAGGTCCTTTCCAACCCTAACTATTCTATGATTCTATGATGGTAACTGGAAAAGACACCACCTTCTCTCAAGAATTTTGTTGTAAAACGTCCTGTATCTCCTTTGTATCTGTCAGCTGAACCCTGAAAGGCGCGCTTATCCCTCTAGCTTTCCCCTTCTCTCCCCTCAGTTCCCAGAAAAAGTGCTGTGAGGAGCACAGGGTATTAGGATGATAATTTACCACGTTAAGTGAAGTGTCAGAGTTTGCTAGTTTTGGAGATTCAAGGTGTAAAACTGTTTCGTCTTATCAATCCTATTGTTAGGAAAAGTAGGAGTGTATTTTAAAAAGCTGTGTTTGTGGGATTCTGCAGTATTAGCAGGCTCTGCGTGGCCTCCCAGCATTTTCGCTGGAGGAGAGGAGGAGGTTTCCACACCTCACACCGCTCCTTTCTGTGGGCAGAGGTACTGGCTGCCATCTAGGGGGGAGGAAAATTGGTGGAGCTTTGGCTCTCTGAGTTGCCATAACCTGACCAACGCGCATTTTACCTTGCTTTTTACAAATAGAGACAGATGTATGTTTGTTTTCTCCCATGGGAGGAAGAGGAGCTGTGTATGATGTGGAGGGACAAGATGCCATTCATTTCACTTTAATGAACTGAGCCAGCAGATAAACACTTAGGTTTGTTTTTTTTTTCTGTTTGAGTTTTGAAAAACTCAAACAGAAAAGCTATTAAGAGGCAATAATGCATGTGGGCACATTTGAAAGGAAACGATTGCCGTTACTTTACTCAACCCAAAGTTTGCTTTCACATAGCTGAAATTGATGAAAGTTTTTACCAGTTTAGTTCAGTGCAGCAGTTTGAATTGGTTAATATTATATCTCTGGCCTTCTCCAAATGTAAAGGACTATGAAAATGTAAAGAATTATGCAACTCTCCTACCATAACTGTTTCAGCACATGACATGCTGTTGCTGATAACTATTGCATTGTAAAATTCATAGAAGAGCTATGTGGATAAGGTTGATAATACAGAGTTGCTATGTTTTTGGTTTGTTTTGTCTTATACATTGGCTATCCAGACACTGGTACTTCCTTTTTAAGAGCAGGTTGAGCTTAACTCTGTGACTTGGTCTTTTATGAATTTTTGAGGCAGAGAGCTTGATGTTGGTTCCAGTGTAGGCCGGGAGTAACTCTGCAGAAGTTGATGGAGTGCTGTAATATTGAAACTGCTTATAGACTAACCACAGTTCTTACAGGGGTACTTGAAATTTGCTCTTTGCCATCCTGTAGGCTTGTTTCTGCAAATGGGACGTCTGGGGGATAGGTCATATTTTCTGCTCATTTAGAGTTTTCTGAAATCGGTACATTTACGCTAGGATTGGTATGAGTAAAAGTGAGATTTTAACAGACCTATCAATAAATGCACTCTGTTAATTTCTTTGTTTCCCCTCATTTCCTTTGGTAACTACTGTGTTCTGATGCAGAAATACACATCAGTACATTGATTTGCAAGGGTGGGTAGTTTGGATTTTCATGTTGAAGCCAGGGTTGTGTTTATTTCACGAAGAATCAGTGTATGTAGAAGTGTAAAGAAGCAGTGATTGTTTCACAAAGTTGACCACAGCCTTCAGGTATTGGATAATTATTTCAAACTTCTTTGGAGTAATTCATCTTAAGACTACCTGTTAAGGATTTTGGAACTTCTGGTGGTTGACAGGTTTGAAAAGCTCCCCATGTATTTTCACAGACTGTAAGAGCTGAAGGCAGGTTTTCATCAGACTCAACCCTCTGCCCCCTCCCCCCAGCTATATTGGACTTAGTAGCTGGAAGTAAACATTGTGTTGGATCATTCTGGAATTTGATATCTGTGCAGCATCATGTGAATCACTTTGCAGGTGGGATGCTTCCAAGTATAAAGAGTCTATAGATGATGTAACAAAATGTGATTTTCAAACTGAAACTACACTAATCACAGTGGGGGTTAGGAAACATTGTGTGTATATAAAGCTAACATTACAGGATTACAGTCAGAAGATTTTAAGGAATACAGGGAGTTTGGTTTTAAATGCAGTTCTGTGGTTGCATTGCCTCTCCAGCGTGCTCTTTGGTCTATTCCTTAAGGCGTAAGGAGTAGTACAGTTAAGTGCAGATCGGTTCTAAGAAGCGTCAGTGTGTGCAGCTAGACTTTTCTTGCTCAACAGATCTGCTTTTTGCTGTGTAGCTTAATGACGCAGCATTGGATTTTCAAAAGCTCTTGACATTGGCCTATAGTATCTCTTGCTGAAGTCAATATGAGTTTTACTGTTGACTTCAGCTGAAGCAGACTAAGTGCTTCTACAGTGAGAGCTTTTGTTGAAACCCATCTGTAACTACAGCCCCATGTGTACGTTGTTCAAGAGGGACTGATCACAGCAGCACCTCTGGTCCCTTTTCCCAGGCCCTTGGTCAGTTAAGTTCCTATCTCCAATGTCAGCCTTAGTCCAGCAGCCCCTGGGCATTCTCTGATGGGAAGGAACAGTCGATAGTAGGACTCATTAAACTTCACTAAATTTGTAGAACTGTCCAAGGAGCATGTTCAGAAATGAATTTTTCCCCAGTTACCTTCAACATGTTCTTTCCTCTCCAGATTTAGTCAGTGTTGGCATCACCAGTAGAGACCCAGATCTGAAGCCAATTGAAAGGGTCCCTGGCATACAGCCTGGATTCAGATGCACTTCCTTACCAGCTAGACTAGTTCGCACTGCCTTCAGTCAGTGGGCTACAGATCAGTTTTGCTGTCCTTCACAACTGAAACAATATGGGTTTAAAATGGGGGAAATGCATTTGCATTCACTCTTGGAAATCCCCAAACATATGAAAGGGCTTCATTCAGATTAAGAAACCCCCCAATGCTAAAGCCAGATGTCAAGCAGTGACTTGGTGAGTTTCATATGAGAGTGAAACACTTGTGCTGCAAAGCAAAGCAAAGCAAAGAGAGGCTTCATCTGATTGGGAGCGTGGAGACAGAATTAATTCTGCAAACAGATGTTTCCAAGGCCAAGTTATGCATGTGTGGAAGTGGAATTATAATAGGTGTTATTTTGCTTGTTTCTTTAACAGGCATCACAGAAAGCTTTCTATAATATTGTTGACCTTCAAAACACTGTGGAAACATGGTTCAGTTAAGTCAGGCTGCCAAAATGGTGTGGATCTCAACTTGCTGCAAATACATAGCTGTGGTTATTTAAGCCTAATGGTCCTGTGGCTTTTTTTCTCTTTTATATATATTGTTCTGTGAGCACAAAGGGTTTTGATGGTTTTGTGCCTTATCTTAGTGCTTAAGGAACAGGCAAACTCTGATTCAAGGTTTTGCAGTGACAGGGGAATACAAAGGTGTTCTCAAATACTAATTCTCTAGTGCCTGTTGGGAGGTGGTCAATAGTGCCTGTCATTCAGTTAGGGCAAATAATGAGCCTCATGTTTTTGTGAAGCTTGCTCGTAACTTAATATCCTCAGGATGTCTACCCTTCTGTCCAGTTTTGAACCACAGTAGGTTCAAAGTAACATACAAAAGTATTGTAATTCTGTAAGTATCACTTCCTTAGAAAATGAGCTTTAAAATAGTTTTATTATAATATTTTTGATACTTTTTTTTTCTTTTAAGAGTAATCTTACTTTAGAGTTTCATTTGCCATCTGATGTGAGTGGTGGACACTTGAAGCTGAAGAGGTGCCCTTGCTATAAGTAGCTCAATATTCTTTCCTACTTAGCAAGTCATAAGAAAAATCTTTACACCCTTTTCAGCACTAGTGAACAGCATTTCTACTTTTCCGTTTATTTCAGTAGGCAGCAGTGGCATATGGCCATCCTCAGGAATGGCTGAGAATTCTGCAGGATGAGGCTTTGCCTGGTACACCTGCTCCAGGAGCTGCTGTCCGTGTCCCTGCTTTCTCTAATGGAAATAGAGCTTGACTGTTGTTCTGTCTATGCTGTTGCCACCAGATTGTGCAGCTAAAACTGCATTCTGTATTTTGCATTTCTAATTGGTATTTGCAAAGGGCAGTAAAACTTTAAAATTAAACATATTTTTAATTTCCCCTCTGGGGTATAGGTAACACCTATGAGGGTAAGAGTGGCTATAGGAAACCCCTCATATTGAGTGGGCCATACATCCTGCTTTACTCGATGCAGAGTTCCAGGCTGGCTTTGATTCATGGAGGAGGCCACTCTAAGAACCCCATGAATGAATCAAAAGTTTTCTGGAACCTGTAGGGCTTTGGTTTGGAGTTACTATTTAGGCGCAGAGCCCGATGCCGGCCAAAGTTAAGGCAACACTGTAACATGCTGCAGATACAGGTCTAACAGACTGTACTTCAGAGGGTTTGCTGTCTTCATCCTCCATCTAGCAGCTAACTCTGAGTAAAGGCAGCAGAGCTGTTGACCACTTGGTAGGTAGGTAAAAACTTAATATAATTGTGACAGTGACAAAAAAAAAAGGAGGAACAAAGAGGTATAGAAATGCCCCAGATTTGACGTGACTTGGAATGAATGTTCTAGTGGCTGACTGACTGGATTGGTCTCTGGAGGCATAAAATCAGTTCCTTGCTTTGGTGATTTTTTCCTGTGTATAATTTAGCCAGTCCCTTAAGGACACCTGATCCTCCTTTCCTGTTTTTAAAAAGCAAGCAGCAGACTGCTCTGATTTTAAATAATCACCATAGTATACTTTCAGAATAAATACCTTCAAGATTGTTGAGTATCAGAATGCTGAGTAGTCCAATTGTAGTGTATATACATATAAATGATATAACTGTAATTTTGCCATGATCATATAAATATCTGAATTCAAAGGTATCAAAATATCTAAATTCAAAGATGCACAACACGGAAATCCCTGAGAAACTGAGAATGTTCTCTCTTTAAAATACAAAGCAAAGCCCTTCTTCCCTTCAGAATGTGCAACCTCACTGCTGTTCACTGGTTTGTTTCTGTTGACAGTCTTGAAATAAGATTTGAGGAGGGGTCTGAAAGCCTGGTGGACTAATTTAGGTTAATATATTGTCAAGAGGTCTTTGTGTAGTCATGCGTCAGGCAAGGGCCAAATGAAGCCTGGAGAAATGTTTTCATCGCGTCACAGACTCATTTGTTAATGAAAACAGGAGCTCTGTTTTCATGAGAATTACAGTTCTTTCTGTCACTGACGTCATCGGTGAGACTTCATTTTTCTTCAGCAAGGGCAAAGTTATCAGAAGCGTTCACATTTTTGGGTGCCGTTTTAAGTGAGGATGTGGACACCTTTTACCTTGCCCTGGCATGATGCTCCTGCAGTGATGTGATGAGCCAGCTTACGGAGCTAATTCAGCAGAAGTAACCTTACCATAAACAAACAAACAAACAAACGAGTAAAGTTATATGTTTCCCTCAGGCTATGGATTGTTTAGTCAGACCTGTGTGCAGGATTATGGCTGCCATTTGGCCCAAACCGTTCTTTACAGAAGCAGAACTCTGCTGTATTATTTTGCAGCATATGGTACACTGATCAACAATGTCACTGGTATTTTACCGATAGGTTTGCAGCATGCTATGGAGTGGATTAATCCCACAGACCTGTCATATAAAATCTTTCCATTTGGTTGCTTGCTTTCACACAAAGTTCTGTAGCAGTTAACTACAGACTATTTATAACTGTCTTAGTAACTAATATTAAATTAAGCTTCAATTTTTCATGAATAATCACCAAAAATTCAAATGAGGAATATTATCTATATTCTGTCTCCTAGAAATAGAGATTTCCATGTACACATTAGTGCAATCAGTGTGGTAATTTACAGTTGCATAGACCTTCAACAAGTCATGCAAAATCCATGGGGTGTCTATTAATGCTAGAGTGTTAGCTGGAAATCTGATAGAGCTGACAGATGTGTACTGTGGAAGCTCTTGTTCCTTCCCACACAGTTTCTTTGTATTCACTCATCTGTGAACTTTCATCCACAGCACTGGTTCCTTCTTGAAGCCAGAATAGCTCCAGTTCCTTAATGCACCTTAGGTTAAATTCATTTTTGATATAGTGCATGATCCTTCACCAGAGGATTCTGTGATTATTGAAAGGGTTCACTACTAAATTTCTGCAGTCTTGCTTCATAGACTTCATTTGATTTTGGTGGGTTAGAGGCAAGGACTTCATGGCCAAATGGAGGTCGCAGTGAAGTTTTGGGTTTGCTTCTGTAGTTCTGGGGTGAAGCTTTCCAGCAGGCACTGACTACATGTCCTAGTAGCTCTCTGAACTGCAGGTTCCTTCCAAGCATATTCTGTTTGATGATAGTACAGGAAATTGATTTTTCTGCTTCCTAGATGGAACCAGGAGGTAAGTACAGTTGGTAGGTTGAGCTATACCTACCAGCTGTAGGCTGAGCTATACCTACCTACTCAAACTGACTCCAATGTTGCCATTTAGAAAGTCTTTTAGATACACTCTGAATCTCTTCAAATGGACACTTGGTCTGGGTGTTGGAATTTAGGCATTCCAAAGTGCAGTGACAGTCATAGTCACATCTGTCCAGTGCCCCAGGTTTTACCTTGTTCTTCCTAAACATCAGGAAGATGATGTGTGCCTGAGAATGCTGTTGAGCTGCAGGGTGTGGAGGATGTGTAGTACCACTTAGGAAGTGCCTCACAGAACTGGTCTACGGCTTGCCAGGCAACTTCTGCTCTGTGGTGTGTGTGCCTCTTGCGTTCAGTGGAGTGCCAGTGCCTCTTGCAGCAGAGTCAGGCTTCCTCAGAGATTTCACGTTCCAAAACAATTGTTTTAATTGAATGTAGGGGAGAACAGATACAGGCTGTGATTTTTAAAAATACTGAAGTCTTTTTAAGCGGGTCAGATTTTTTTTATGTCTGTATTCAGCTATTTTTGATCTTATCACAATTTTAAATCCCCCGATCATGGTTTGCTTCAGTAGCCTCCAGGTGCTGCTTCCTATTTGTGGAAAACTTGGCAGTTATGAATATTTACTCCTAATGAGTTGCCTTTTGTGAAAGGGCATTGATTTCTTGATCAACATCAGAGTTTTAAATGGCCTTTGTAAACTCTGGTACAAGTACCTGCTTGCAAAGTTCAAAGACTAAAAGTAAATTAAAATGTGAGGCACCCTTCAGTGTAAAATATTTAGTTGTTTTCTTCTTTGTTAGGAATGTCAAACGTTTGTGCTAAATTGGCAACTAGTGGTAGCTGTGAGTTAATTTGGTTATTGCTTTTTCAGGCACTGCTAAATATTCAAGTACAGTTCCACTGTTATAACAACTATGGTCTTTTCTGCATTTGCATTTGTAAAAATAGTGGCTAATATTTTGAAGCAGGAGTGAAGTGACTGTGCATTTACTGATGACAGCATTTTGAGGACGTGTTTCTGTTGTGACACAACACAGAAACTTGGCTGTTGGTTTTCACTCAGAAAGCTGTTGGCTGCATAGATGGAAGTGGTTGGATTTAGGCTGGGAGATGGTCCTCAAAAAACCAAAAGGGCTAGAGAGTTTGATCTTTCCGGAACCTTACGGATTTCTAAATTTTACTATATTGATACTTTGAGGAATAAGCTTCAACCTTACTTCAGTGTTAAGTTTATGTCTGTGGCAAATTGCGCTGTATGTTGTGCAGGACTAGGGGTGGAATAGTAGCGTTCACTTCTATAGCATCAGTACTCTAAAACTGCCTTTTTATCTGCCTGAAACTCCTTTCCAGAATGTGCAGGTCTCTGGTACACCTTAAAATCCCTAGTATGATGGTCACCTATTAAAAATGTATGGTACAGTGCAGTTTTTGACAGAAGTTCCATTAATTTTATTCTTTTTTTTCAGGATGAAGGAAAATTGTTTATTTACAAATGTGATTTCATTTCTGGAAAGCACATTTTACTTATTTTTATTAAAAGAGCTTCCAGAAGCCTGTTAGAAGTCTCTTTGTGTTAAGCCAGGCACGGAAATATAGCGGAGAACATTTTCTATCTGAAGACTTTTCAGTTTAGACAAAGACTCATTGTAATCCCACTTCCACAGATAGGCAACTGAAGCACAGAGGTATTTAGCAAGGCAGCCAAGGTTGTGCTGGGAAGTTAGCAGCAGAGCTGGAAACTGAATCCAGGGTTTCTATGTCTAGTTTATTGTTCACCCACAATACTGCCTTGGCTTTCAGTTACCTCCTACCACTGAAATCAGGTGTTTCTCAGTATCTCTGTAGCGGAGTGGATATGTGGACATCCTGTAAAGGCGCTGCTCACCTGCATTTCTGCTGGGAGCAATCTGAACTGTTCCCCTTCTTTGTGGGCAGCAGCAGTGGTGTCTGTGTTGGGCTGAGAGGCAGTGCAGTACTGTGCACACATCTGCTCACCTGCTCTGGCTCTTAAATGAAAACATTCAGAGTGCCAGATAGTCTTCCTGATGGTATTTTCTACTACTTCTGTCGCAGTGTGAAATAAATGAAAAAAGCCACTGGCCTCTCCAGACAGCCATAACAAAAAAATGAGAACAAAGCTTCATTTTTTATCCTTGCTGAAATGTTTATTTGAAAGCAGCACGGCAAGGTGGAATAGTTTGATTTGATTAGCAAGTCTAAATGTATTAGCAGCAAGACAGAAACTATATTACAATTAGTGATAATTAGTTGCACTGATTACTTCAGACTGCAATACTGTTTGACAGATGTTTTTCTGTGGCATGGTATTGAAATAGGAGGGTGTTTTACCCTTGTGTTGGTTCCTGGCTTTCCTTCTGGTGATATCTTCTTCTTGTCATTGTTTGCTAACAGTCTCCACCATGACTACTGTAATTTGTGGCTTTATAAATAAAACCACTCTTTTTAAAGTTAAGCTGGTAAAATGCATCTTAGTGATGCGTCTTCTCATCTTGATGCTTGACAGCCCTAGAGAAGGCCTCTTTTTCTCCATGGAAATGGTTACAGCCCAGCCCGTCATCTCTGCTACTGCCTATGAGCTACTGTCCCTAAAGTCTGACTCAGACTCCATTAAATACTACAAGAGTCTCTCTCTTGGATGCAGAATACTGGATCAAATGCCTGCAGCCAGAGGGGAATCCAGCTTCCCTGTCTGTTCAGCCCTCCATCTCTGTAAAACACAGTAGGGATGGCTGGCGTTGTCAGGATTAGTAGCAAGAAGATGCTTTTCAGGGTCAGATTAGGTAGAGTAAAACCCTTTGGGGGACCAGATCCCGCAGGGAGGAAATGACCTCTTCATCTGGCTTGCTCAGTCCCACCCATGCAGAGAAATGCGGAAACCAAATTGCCTGTTACAGACTGAGTAACAAGTGAGGAGGAGAATGGGCATTCAGAAGCTACAGTTTATGTGTCCATAAACCTCCTCATATTCATTGCTTTGTTACTTACAAGGTTCTGAAACATTCCTGTGAATTACAGGTACCATTCCAAAGAGAATCACTTTTCAGATTGTGTGTCCTTTTTTATAGGCAGTTGCTCTACCAAACACTGACTGTGAATCCTGGGACACAATCATATTCTCTAATTTCCAGGAACTGTATAGAGCTAACCTCGCTGGCTCAGCCTCATGATGATAAACATATTAAGCTCTGACAATCATTCTGTTCCTTAGGAATAAACTGATACAATTTTGGATGTCTTGCTTTGGTGTATGAGCAATAATCCCATTATCAGTCATCCAGAATAAAGTGCATTATGGTATGTATTAATATAGACCCGTGCACCATCTGTGAGCTGTTTGGGGACAGATAAGCTAGAAATATGAATTTGTACAAGCCAAATGTTTCTGGGTTTTCCTAAACATGACTCTTGTATTACTGTACATGTGTTTTGCTTGTTGTTTCAAAACAGTGGTTTACAGATTCTACAAAGTACTTCTATCAGTTGGCAGACATGATAGGTCACAACAAAAGGGATAATTTAAATGTGTGGCATAATTAATTACATGCTAGTGTGGTAGCAAAAGCCAGAGGTTGAACATCTGGAATTGCACATGAAAAACATTTGAAGATTTCTGGACAGCTAGCTGTGTAAGAAAGGGCTTGGTTGCTAATACTGCATGACCATTCTCTTCATGCCTACCAACTCTTTTAGAAATTCATGCTATTTCCAGCTGGTGAAGTTATGAGTCAAATTTAAATTAGAAAAAAAATAAATAGACTCTTGTCTTATCATCCTGGAGATGAAATATTTACACCCTTTACCAACAAGGCTGTATTTCTGGATGTTTCATTTGGCAGATCGCCTGTCTCTTGTCACTGCTCTGATAACATTAAGCATTGAAGGATTTTCCTGTATTGTAACATACTGGGGATCATTCTGGGTGACTTATACAGTTCTCCAGGCCTGTTGTTGTCTTGCGGTGTAATATCAGGATAACTGTACAGCAAGTAAGGAAGCATCAGCTAGCCTGTGTTGTGAAGACATGTTAGGAGAGATTTGTTTGCTGAGTTTTTTCTCTGATGGTGGGATTCTGCCCTTCTGCAAAGCTCTGAGCACCTTCGGTTGTTGCTCACTGACTTTCCTGGCTGTGGGGCATTTCACAGGGGAGCTCAGCACCTGGCAGGACTGAGCTTGCAGTGAGCAAAGTGCCAGCTCTGATCTTGTTTGAGGGGGGAACAGTCACAGAGCTTGGAAGAAGTACATAAAATGTGAAATTAAATCAATTTGAGGAGTACAGAAGAAACAGGGAGTGGGGGACTCTGCAGGAGGCAGGAATGAAGGAAGGAGGCTGGCTAGTTGCAAGCCTGATGGCACAGTGCTCACTACTTCAATTGCTGCCTCCCTCTGTACACCCCTTCCCAGGTGGGAGCCTTCCTTGAGGATTACAGAAGTTGTCCCACTTTTTGCGTTCCAGCTTCCTTTAATAAAAAGACTTTGCTTTTACATTTCCCTCTCTTCCTCAGCTCTCCAAGCAATTAATAAGCGCAAATTAATACCAAACTCCCCAAGCCCTTGTTGTAGATAATGCTTGTCTCCCTCTCCTGTGTTCACAGGTAGGTAAGGTGAAGGATGAGGCTTAAGTGATGTGACAAGGGTCGTGCTAAGAGTTTGTGGCAGAAGTGGAAAGAGCTCTCCTGAATTGTATGCAGATCCATAGAGGCATTTTGCAGCTAATAGCTCTTTGAAATGAAAAGCTTATAGATATGTTTATGGATCTGGACCTTATTTCTAACAGCTGTGCTGTCTTTGTGGTATCTACCTAGTCAGCAGAAGAGACTTCACTGAAATAATTATGGTCATGTGGCTTTGCAGCTGTAGCAAACAGGAATTGCATAGTATCTCTTTAAATAGTATGTAAGCTTTCATGCATGTTCCCGGTGCAAATGGAATACTTTTCTCTGGCTTGAGTCTTTTAGGCTGGTCGACAGAATGAGTTGAAAGCCATCTGTGAATGCATGGTTTCCTTGGAGCATTTGTGTGTAAACTACAATCTCATGACACTAGCCCATAGAAAACTCCCTTTACTGGAATTGTAGAAGGCAGCATATTTATTGGTGAGCTGAAACAGGAAGTTTAAATGAAGGAGAAAAAGGGTATGTGATATAAATCCTGCTACAAGAAGCTTTAAATATGGAAAAATTGGATTTGCGGAATTAAAAATAATTTAAAATGAGGCATTAGGAAAGACATAAGGTACCCTTCTGGCTGTCTTGCTCTATCTGTCTTGATTTGGCAGTGCACCTGCATAGGCCATTAAACTGATTGTCTCAGGATATATTTTTGAGATGGAGTAAACTACCTGATATTAAGAAGAGGTGATAATGGTATCGTGCTGGCAGTGTACACTTGTAGTGATCAACCCTGGCAACTGTTTCTTTGAAAGCTCTGAAACATAAGAGCATGAATTTTCATTAATGGGAGGAAAAAAAAAAAGAACAGAGGCATGCCTAAAACTGAAATTAGAGACAGCTTTATGCCAAGCTATTAAAAACTGTTTTTAAAAAACATCACTAGGATTCTTGCACTGATTAGGATGTTGCATTAAGGGCCTGTCATGACCTGCTGTACTCATTGCAGAAAGCTGGCGGAAAGCCTGGAGAAACCAAATCAGCTCAGAGCCCAACTTCACAACTACAGCTTTTCTTGGTTACTTGGCCAAATGACAGTACATCCAGTACTTAGGATGGTTATCTTAAAAGTCAGAATCTGAAGTTGCATTCGGATTTCATAGCATGATCATGTATATTAATTTTTGTGTATTCACATATATACACATTTATTTTTACATATATATGTGTGTAATCTCAGCGTGAGCGCAGAGCTTAGCATCACTGCAAATTTTACGTCTTTGAAACTGACTTACAGAACGTCCTTTAAAAATAGAGGCCCCAACTGAGTTATTTTAAAATATGTAATTTTAAATTATAAAAGCTTTATTCTGCATCCCTAGTTATGCTTCCAAGAGTCTTTTGCCAAAAGGAAGTAAATGGATATGAGCATAGCAACCCCAGACAGCTGCTGCTTGAGACAACTAATCAAAAGCAAAACTCTGAACCTATCTAGACACAAACTGCTGTCAAATGTTGTCCTGGGTTCAGCAGTAGCAGTCATTTTTCTCCTTCTTGGTAGCTGGTGCAGCGCTGTGTTTTTGACTTTCAGCCTGGGAACAGTGCTGATAACACCGATGTTTTTAGTTACTGCTTAGAATGTTTTAGTTTGACCAAGGACTTTCTGAGTTTCATGCTGTGCCAGGGGGGCGGGGAAGCCGGGAGGAAGCAGAGACAGGACACCTGACCCAAACTAGCCAGAGGGGTATTCCATACCACAGCATGTCATGCCCAGGAGGTAAAAACGGAGGGCAGGGACCCGGAAGGGTGGGGTTCACTGCTCGGTCGGGCTGGGTATAGGTGGTGAGCAGTTGTATTCTCTTCCCTTGTTGTTTCCCTTGTCACTATTATTAATGGTGGTAGCAGTAGTGGTTTGTATTATACCTTAGTTACTGGACTGTTCTTATCTCAACCTGTGGGAGGTGCATTCTTTTGATTCTCGTCCCCATCCCCCCAGGAGCTGGGGGAAAGAAAGAGGGGGGAGTGAGTGAGCGAACTGCGTGAGAGGCTTAAACCACGACAAATGTGCAATGAAGCTTACTTAAAACAATACAGGGAACAGTTTTCCCTTTCCTAGTGGAATTCAGCTGTAACTGAGTTAGTCACCATTTGTAGCCATAATAGGTAAAGTTTTTGAAGTTGATAATTTCTTTAACTACAGTGTTACAGGTCACACAGTCTTTTATACAGCTGGTCACCCTCAATAAATCTGTTTTTAAAAATCATTTGGCAGTTGTGAAATATATGACCAGTGTCTTATTAGATCTAATCTTTATATAAAACATAACTTAGTGGTGCTCACTGTATAATAATACTTGCCCTGTTAAATTTCAGTTACTATCGTAATTAGGAAATACTGATTTAAAGTGCCCTTCTAGGTGGAATGGAACAGTGCCTAGTATTTAAAGAAGACATGTTTCTTTCTCTTTTACTGTCTAGTGTTTGATACCAGGTGTCCTATGCTAGGTCACACCAGGTGATACCACAGACCAAATAAACACAGTGAGACAAGGAGGCACAAAACCAAAGCAACAGACATGAGCTGATACAGTCAGAAGTCTTATGATGTCTGATTTTTTGTGGCCCTCCTTGGGACTCTTTCCAACAGGTCCATGGCTTTCCTGCACTGAGGACACCACAATTGCACACAGTACTCTAGATGGGATCTCACCAGCATGGAGTAGAGAGCAAGAATCACCTCCCTCAGCCTCCTGGTCACACTTGTTTTGACGCAGCCCAGCACACAGTTGGCTTTCTAGGCTACAACCACACACTGATGGCTCATGTTGAGCTTCTCATCAGCCAACACCCCCAGGCCCTTCTCCTTACAGCTGCTCTCAATCTATTCTCTTCCCAGCCTATATTTGTGCTTGCCCTCACCCAGGTGCAGGACCTTGCACTTGGCCTTGTTGAACTTCAAGAGGCTGGCCCTGTTCCACCTCTCAGGCCTGTCAAGGTCCCTCTGGATGGCATCCCTTCTCTCCAACATGTTGACTGCACTGCACAGCTTGGTGTCATTGGCAGACTTGCTGAGAGTGCACTCAATCCCAGTGCAGTTTTAGCACTGCAGATATCCAAATGTATATCCCAAAGACTTGAGTATATGAAAATTTTTGCAAAATATAGCTGTGTTTTTATATATTAGACCTGGTCAGTTGCTTTCTTGAAGTTGTGCACTGGGTATGTTTGCAAATTCCCTCTCATTTTCTAGGACAGCTGGCTCTCTTTCCTAGCACAATGTAGCAACAAGAGCATCACTGGCTTCAATTTCCTGCTGAATCTCTTTAACTTTAATCTTTCAGTCTCCTGCCCTCTCTTGCACTGTTTCCCAGTTATCAAGCAAGAGCAGGGGGTCACTTGGCTTTTCAGGATTTGATTAATGCCATTGTTGTGAATCATTCAGTTTGTTTGGTACCAGCAAAAGTGATCTGAGTAGCAATTTGCAAAATCTGATTTAGGATTTAACATCAGTTTAAAAAAATTAATTACTGCCACCATTGAAGGCTCTCAACTTTGTATGTTCATATTGAAAAGCCAGTGAAAAGCAAGATAGAAACAATCCAACCAAAACAAGTGTATGTTTCTGTGATGCAGAGCCCATATTCCATTATAGACACCCAGTGCCTCAGTTCCTGGAAATGAAAGCTGCTGTCAGTGATGGTAGGTGTTGCAGAGGTGATCATGTGTCCATGATTTCTTTGTGGATACAGTTTTCTGTGATCCTACTATACATTAATTCACAGAATATTCTGCTTCCTTTGAGCTGTAAGAAATTGAAGCTGCAACAATCCACCCCATTTTTTACCAGAACTTAGTTAATGACAGTGGTCAAGTTTGCCTCTGTTGCAAGTTGGGGAATTTAACTTGGATGTAAATTTGACATGAGTTTTTGCAATACTTTAACATGTGAACAGTGATACAAGACCTTTGCATGTTTAAGACAGTTTTCCATTGCTTTCATTAGAGAAGTAGTCATAAGAATGGGGGGTCACTGCAGTCACTGTATCTCTTCTCCTTTTTTACGGTGTCTGAACTTCACAGTCTCCCAGGCAGTAAGATGTTACTTTTGCACACACTGGGGCACTGGGAAATCAATGGAGAGATTTTTAGGAATGCCCAGCACTTTACTCTTGCCAGTGGAAACCCTTGGCCACTCTGGAAGATGAAGCTTTGTGGCAGAGGTGAACACAGCATCCATCGTCTTGGGTCCCAGGGTAACATCACAAAGGGTTAACCTATGTCGGTGGGCCATGGCTAAGGCACAGCTTGGATGCTTTCATGATCTGAAAATCTACCAAAATCCATTTGGTAGATCTTTTTTTGAAAATAAGAGCCTACACTTCATCTTCGAGCATCTGACCAGTGACAGTGTGTATTATCTCAGGTTCCCCGTGGCAGCTTTAGTAGATATGGTCTGGTAGTGGCCAGGCTCAAACGGTACCTGCACTAGCCTGCTTCCCACCTGAAAGAGTCTCATGAGAAGGTCCCTGTTTGCCAGACATGTTGGAGTTTCAACTCAGATTCTGTTTAATAATTGTTGAGTTAGGCAGCAACAAGATGATTTCTAGCTTTGTAGATGGGGCTCCCTCTGTTTTGAACAGTGCTTGTTTGCTGTGCCCCTTTTTATTCAGTTGGCTGTCAAGTTGGCATCTGATAAGAAACCCTTAATCTTGGCTGGTGCTGGTCAGCCATTTGCTCTGCGCTGTAAAGAGAAGCTGCCTGCGTAGTGCACATCAAGCAATGTGCCAGTCTTTATCCTTGTCAGTGTTATGCAAATCCTCAGCACTGATGTTAATGCCAGTTTGGTTTTTATAGCCTGGTGACAGCAACAGCCCTCAATATTAAATACAAATATACGTACACAGTTAGGGCAATGATTACTCTAGACGCTCAGCTAGTCATAATATTTGCACTTGGCGTGATAAGGAGCTTTGAATGATAATAGCACTATAGTAGAAGCTTGTTAAAGTGACAGTAACCCTGGTGTCATTATTGAGTGGTGCACTTGCACTTGCTTCCCTGCAGCTTTCTCATAGATCGTCCCTCTCCATTTGTGTGTGTGTAATGTGTAGAAAGAGTACGTGCTCCAGCTCAGCTTGAGGATGCTATGTGAAGTCCTCTAAACTTCTTTCAGAGTTTCATCTGCTCTATAACACCACTGAGACTTCAGAGTGATCGTAGTCACTAGGAATCTTTTTCTACATAAGTCTTATTCCATTAAAATAATCCGTTCCTGATGCAGGATAATCAAGTCCCAATAGATGCTGGTTTTATTTACTAACAGAAAAAAAGTCTTACAGCTTCCATCTAGCTTCTTTAAATGGTACCAGCTGCAAAGGGGAGCCAGTAAGACTCATGCTCTCATATCACGACAGCATTTTGTGTTTTGTCTTTCTGTTTTGGCTAAAGCAATAACATATCGAAGAGTAACAGCAAGCATCCCAAACTCTGTCTTTTTCCAAAATGCAGCTATGCAGACTGGCTTCTATTCGGGGAATTTCTGGGATCCCATACCACAGTTGGGTCTGTAAGACCCAGGTCACTTTTGCTGCTGTCAAGCGAATAGAAGCAAGCTGCCAGACTTTGCTGGCAGGGCCAGTGCTTAGGTGCCATTGCAACCATGGTTGTCTTTCAGTAAATCCAAGCCAAGAGTTCCCCACTTGCCAAAGTCGCGCTTCCCCTAGGCATGGGCTAATCAGAGTTCTTGCACTTTGGGATCTTTGTCAGCTTCCAGAACTTCAAACATCTTGTTCATGGAGGGTTGTCTTTATGTGATCAGTGTTATGGCCATGTGTGTCAGCACATGAATGCCCCTCTTCTAAGGGCTTTTTTGTGTTCATGGCTGTAAAAACGCGGTCCATGCTGTACTTGAGGAACATTTAGCATATGATAGTAGCTACTTGCCAAAGTTTCAGCTTCCAGTCCTGTAACGATTGTGTAGAGAGAGCTCCCTGGAAAAAGAATGTAGATATATGCCTGGAAACATGTAAATAACAACAGTATGTACATAATACATAAAAGTATGTATTTATATAAGTATATGGAAGACAGAACTGAATGTTCTTGAGTTATTAAAAAAGAAAAGGACAAAGAAAAATGCCTTTTTATCTGGCACCCAAGAGACCTCTCTGGTAAATAACATGTGCTTCTGAATTGGACTTTAATTTGACCCCTCTTCAGGAAAGCTGTCTGGCTAAGAGCATGAAAGCTCTCCATGCGTTATTAGAGCCAATGGATCACCCAAGCTGTTTACCATCTATTGTACCACCCATGTCCTCTGTGACAGTGGCCTCTCCGATGCTATTAAGAACAAGAGGGATGAAGGAATCACAAGTAACTGACTTATGACAGAACAAACACTTACGAAAAAATCTAGTTATTTCTAATGGGTTTCTTGTTAAAGCTGATGTTCTACAAGTAATAATCACATTTGGAGCAGGCTGTATTGGCAGATAATGTGCCTTTAATGCCATTGTATGACTTTGCCTTCTTTTCATCATGAATAACTGAGATTAGAGCCCATTATTTGCCCAGGATGCCCACAAAAGTCCCCAGCTAAATGTAGTTACATGAGTATCTTCATCCAGGAGACAGGACTTGCCTCTTCGAAGCCATTTTGTTGAACATTTAATGTGTATTTTAATTCCAGTTCTTCTGAGTTTTGCATGCAGTACTGCAGTCTCTCTCTCTATATTATACATATGCGTCTTCTAAAAGATTGGAATCGCTGTCTTTAAAATTGAGTTTCAATTTTGTTTTACTTTCGCAAAATTAATGGGCACTAGACAATTCATTTATGTTAAAAAAGAATACGTGAGGGTTTTGGACAATTTGTCAAAAGACAAAATATTCTGGTTTGAGACTATCATTTGCATAGTTTGTTGTGGAATTTGAAAAATATGAAACAGTAGAACTGTGAACCAGCAGATATTTCTTTTCCTAGGGTAAATTGAAATGAAACACTGACCAGACACATATTTTGTATTCCCTGACTATCTTGAGTGCATGTGTACAGCTACTTAACTAATGCTAAAGGTTGTGGATGTCTATTAAATATTACAAAGCTTGGTGTGTTCATGTAGATTATGTATGTTAGTATTTTGCAGTTCAAGTTAATAGATGCTATAATCTTGTGCAGATTTCAAACTCAGTAAAATGCAGCAGGGTTGTTATAACTATCCCAGAAATTGCTATTATACATGCACAGAAACTGAGTTAAAAGATTAAAATTTGGAAGTGTGTCAAGCATGTTTTATTGTGGAATTGCAACATTTAACCACATTTATGTTCATAGCTCTGCATTTACGCAATGTCTGGCCTTAACCAGACAATTGTCATTAGTAAAATTTACTGGTTTTAGCACTAGTGTTGATTGATTTAGTTTGTTCCTGAACACAGGAGGCTTTGGTCTTATTTATATATTTTTGCTTATTTTTATATTTGTGTTGGTGCTATCACTTCAGGGCAGAGTAAGGGTGACTTGATTTTCTGTCATAGAACATTCTAAAATGTAAAAGAGATGCTTTAGCATCGGCTGTGACATTTTAACGCAAATAATGGAAGCATAGAATCAGTACTTTCTTTTACTTCATAAGTACTGTGGCAATTCCTATGAATGTCAGTCACAGCTCAAGATCCTTTCTGCTGCTCTTTACAGAAATGCAGAACAAAAATAGATCCAGTCCCAAGTTACTTTAATTTATAATAAAATTTAAGTCTAAGTTACCTTAGTTTATAATAAAAGATTGCACACGGTATTGTTATGATCTGAAATAATGCAATATAAAGGTACTATTATAATGAACTGACTTCTAGACAAGTGTGATAATATATTTTTACATTAATAATGAAATCAATTTTATATTTAAAAAAATGAACCATGTTCTTTGCAGCTGTGAAAATGCCAGTACTGAAACTCCAGTAAAGTCTTAGTTATTCTGGAATCTTTTGTCAAGGAGTAGTAGCTTGTCATGAAAACTCTGACTGGTGATTGTGCTGTGTGACTTCTTATCATGCTGTCTTTCCACTAGGGAGTTTGTAGTCAGTTTGTACTACAGCAAGCCTAGTTGAAATAGCGTGTTTTAAGCAAACTTGTCTTGAGCACAGTGTTCGTTAATACCTTTCCTGAATACATTGGTAGTAATTTAAAAGAGGTGCTGTACTGCACAGGCAAGATTCAAAGACTTGGGAAGACAATCCTATTGATTCCAGTGGTTTTCAGCTCACATATTCAGACCTGTCATGCCTCTTGCTTAGAGAAGGGCCTCAACAGAATTTGCCTCTCATTTCCCTTTCCACTGCAGGCAGACTGAACACCTCACACAAGTGCAGCAGTGTACAGTGGCCAGTGTCCTGCTTCAGGGTCATCTGTGCCAAATGCAGGATGTTAGTCAGATTTGTGCTTCACTGGTCAGCAGGCTGGGGCAGGGGGTTGCAGAGCTGGAGGGAGCTTGAGACAGGAGTGCTTCTAGAAAATGGACTACCTGACAGTTGTGCTTCTCTTAAGTGCTTGCTTCTCTTGGCACATGATTCAAGATGGTGCTGAAATCCAAGAAGGTGGTATTCAGCTGTTTTTTGAAGTATTTCTTGGTTTTGCTTGTCTTCCCTTGAGGTCAGAGCTGTGGGAACTGAAATGGATGCCATGATGGGGTGCAGAGGGGCGGTGTCACCAGAGACTAAGAGCTGTAGCTTCTCTTGGGAGGTAAAGACAGGTTGTTACCAGCTAGGAAACTGTATGTAGAAGCATTGCTGTTTTTCAGAGACCACAACTCCCAACATGCCTTGAAGATCTGTATCTTTTTGTTTCCTGCTTCCTTTGTAACAAACTTTTGGTTATTTCTGACATCTGTACCTGGTTAGCCCAGTGATAGCAGTCTATGTCTTTGATTACTACAGCACCTTTCTCAGTAGGCAATATACACAGTTGGTTTTCAATGGTGTATTATGGAAGTGCAAAAGGAAATGCATCATGTTTTTGATGGAGTTACTTCTTTGAGGGAAAAACAAAGATGTGTAAATTGTACAAGAAGGTTAGGCTTGACAAGCCATTTCATGAGAGATGTTTGTGGACAGTTGGTGAGAAATCAGTAATGGTCTGAAACTCCTTTGTAACTGCTCTTGAGTTACAGTTTGGCCTCAAGTCAGTTGTCCTGCCTGTGCTTTCTTTCCTCTAAGCAGCCTGGCTTTTCTCGTATCTCTTGATAAAGAAATACTCAGGGCAGTGGTTTGCCTGGTACTGAGGTTGTACAGTGCCTCTGATGTAGAGCTTGGTCTCAGTTAAGGTCTCCTAGCTCCAGTGTACAGAGCCACTTCTGTGGGCACAGGCGTAGCTCCCTAGCCCCTCCATGTCCCAGCAGGACCAAGGCAGTGGTGACACCAGGATGGCTCTCATTCTGACAGTATTTAAGAGCAAGCTTTAACTTTTGGTCAGCCCTGAAGTGGTCAGGCAGTTGGAGTAGATGTTTGTCTCTTCCAACCAAAGTATTCTATTCTGTCCCATCCCATCCCATCCCATCCCATCCCATCCCATCCCATCCCATCCCATCCCATCCCATCCTGTAGGTGATAAGCCTGTAAAGGCTTACCATTGAATAAGCCTTTTTTGTGTTAGGAGCCAGAGTAATAGAAGATGCTGATTTCCTCACACACTTAACAGAGGGGCCACACTCAATTTCTGTGAGCAAAGTAATTTTTATCTTTGGCTTAAGCTCTAGAAAATATGAAGATAAATGTGTATTTTACATACAAGGAAAGGCCCTCGAGTGGCTCTTGTTAAAAGAATATCACAAGCAAAACACTGCAGTCTGACACTGTGTCCAACTTCCAGTTTCTCTTCTCTAACTGTGGGCAGATCATGACGTATCTCTGTCCTTAGTGACCCATCTATTGTTGAGGATAGCTGGACTGTGCTTTGATGTGATACTTAATGTGCAAATGCTTTGAGATGCGTGCACAGAAAAGGCTGCTGTGTCACACCCAAGTTATTGCACATGGTATGTTCTCTTTAAATATGGGAGATGCCTAGTGTATCATTACTTCTGTGGCCAGACCTTTTCTGTACCTGTCAGAAGCAAGGCAGTGAGTGCCATCTTTTATACAAAAGAAGAGGAATAAAGGATGAACAACAACATATTATGACTGGGAGCTCTAGCTGCACCCATTGAAATCTATTGATTGAAAGGGGAGCAAGATCAGAGCACTTATGCTTTTATTAATGATGCTGACAGTTTAGTATGTGTGGAGAATGGCTTGTAATTAGGTTTGGAACAGTTATTGATTATTGTCATTTTCAGTATTGATTATCTTACCACTTGGAAAAAAAATAAATACATAGACTCCTTAGCAGTGCAGAGCGGGGCCTCTTTGGCCTGCCTTTCTGCTGCTGCAGTGAAGATTAAACTGCTGCTCATGATCAAATGAAGTCCTGTCAGCCGTGTGGGTTGGGCTTTTGGTTTAATGATGCTGGCTGTGCTCTCCTCCTCCCGCGTGGCATCTTAGTTCATTGGCTGCCATTCAAGGAAGGATATACCTATTCCTTTTCTGAACTGCTTTCCAATATAAATTCCTGAAGGAGATGAGGGCTAAATCCTTACATCTTAGATGGAGAGCTAAGATTAATGGTAGTTATTTGTCAGCTGATAACCTCTGAAAAGAAAACATATTTATCACCCACGTCTATGATCAATGTTATATAAAGCCATGCATATAATGACTTGGAACAAATGGGAATATCCATGGTATGAGCTAACAGAACTGAGGTACAAAATACATAGAACTCCTTTGAAAAGTCTCTGTGATCCATCTGATGCCTCAAATAATCACCATCAGTCTGCAAGAACAGACACTACACTAACTTTAAATGGCTCCAAAGCTGCTAGATTTCAAAGACCAGCAGTGCTGACCACTCAGTGTATCTGTAAGATGGAAGTTATATAAAAATAGATTCTGAAGCAAAGGAAAAGTGTGCTTTAAAAATAGCAACAATACCCAAGTTGCTCTTCAGTTGTGGTGACATGGCTCATAAAGGAATTTTGTGGATGGCTGTTTCAGAGAAGAAGAAAACCTGTGTGTCTCGGGTCTGCTGAGGTCACTACACCTCTGCCAGCACCCTAGGAGAGCGAAGCTGCCTGTAGCAAAGGCTTTGGATTTCGGTGAGGTTTAGAGGGCATTCCAGTGACTGGGCAGTATCATTCATTTGTTTCCTGCAATTCAAAACAAAACAATAAGATTTCTGGGAAGAAAAAATTCCTTAAATGCCTGGGATATTTTCCGAGCCTTTTGCAGCAAGGGCAAGAAGTGCAGAGTATTGAATTTTTGCCTAATGGAAGTTTCTTTGAACCCAAGAAGATAAAGTGTTTCCAGTGAATAATGAGAGAGAAAAAAATATGCTATTTTTTCCCCTTGGTCAACTTCTGCCAGATCCTAAGATTTTGTTTTTTCCACCATTTCTATTTTGATTAGTATGGAACATCCATTCCACAGTGGATTTTTTCTTCTTTTTTTTTTTAAGAACAAAGACCCCCTTTGACCTGGATTTGGATGCATCTGTGACAGCCTACTTCACTGGCTGCCAGCTGAGCATAGTGCATTTAATTGATGAAATAATAATGATGAACCGTGCCTGAACTTGCTTTGACGACCACTTGAAGCAGAAGCCGTAGTAAATCAGGCCAGTGCAGCAGCACCCCAGTGGTCACAGTCCATCCTCAGGCTTGGTGTGTGGAAGACATCACCTAAGTGCTGCTTTCTGGATCCTGAGCACATCCCCACAGGCTTCCTTCATTCCCATCTAGGAGCTCACCTCTCCTTCCTTTAATTAAAAGCTAAGTGAAAAGAATCTGTAACCCTTTTTTTTTTTTTTAAGAGCAACATTTTTATGCATCCTCTTAACTGCCCACTGCATTAAGATGATTAAAACAGAGAGCTTTCCCTTTCTAAACTGTCTTAATGTAGAGACAGGCTGGGGTAGATCTGCTAAATAGATACAATGGCAAAGAAATATATCTGCCTTAGTAAGAGTTCTTTAGTGTGATTACTGCTGCATGTTCCCTCTAGCAGCCCAAGGCTGCATATCATTAGCTTCCAGACTAGAACTTTCACTGACAACTGAGGCTCCAGCCCTGCCGTTTTCACATGGGGAAGATGTAAAAGTCTCAGCAAGCTTTGTATCAAGACTCAGCCTTTTTATGTACATTCTTAAATATCAGCAGAACATACTGATGGTTTGTTGTTGTAGTGTTTTAATGAGGGGAATAGATTTGGAGGGGTTTTTGTATGACTTAATTAATGTTGCCCATTGGTTTAATGTTATGAAAGAGGACTTTAAGATGATAAGTACTTTGTCTCTGAAGTCCCCCTAGGTGTCCTTTGCCTTGAAAATTGGGCTTTTGTTTTCAGGACCAGTGTGGGAAGAATAAGTACAGGATATAGAAAGAGAAAGGGTTTTCTTAGGCTTTTGTTAGAATTTCAGTCTGGGTTATTTGTTGTTTGTTTTTTCTGCTGGTGCTCTGACATGCCAAAATATATCAATTAACTGCAGCAAAGAGATCAGAGCAGTTCTTGCTTTGCAAAAAAAGGATTTTTTATGCTCAAATATTGTGTTTTAGAGCATGGGGTAGTGAAAAAAATATTTTTAAAAGTACTACAGTGACTTTGTTTTCCTTTCGGGAAGATCCTTAATTTTGATGTTGATGGTAATTAAATGAGCAAGTGAAGTTCAAAAAAGGAAATTAATTTTATGGTTTTTTCAACATGAGACGGTAGAGGAATTGCATGGGGTAAGACTGCTATGTATGTGTATTGCTAATAACTGTCCCTCTTAATGTGCAGTTTATTCCAAACAGACTGGTAGTGTAAGAACTTGGGCAGATATACTGAAGTCCTTGATACTTCATCATGATGGTTAACTATTGCAGGAGTTTTTATAAAATGTAAGGAATTAGCAAGCAATGTGAGATGTGGTATTCCGGTTGAGGACTACTTAGAAGCCCATGTGATTTGCTTAAGACCGTACTGGGCTAGATAACCTATATAGACTTTACAAATTCTATTCCACAGAATATTATTTTCCCTTAGTCATTCCATATAGAAGTTATCTTTTGAATTTCAAGGAAATACTATGACCAGGTTGAGAGGGAACTACCTTGCTGCGAGTTTCAGTTGTGTATTGTTTTACTCTTAACTCATTTAACCGTTAACTGATTTTACCTTCCACACTAACCAGGGTATGTGCCTATTGACCTGCAGCCTGGGTGCTTTCAAGCCTCTGTTCATAAATGCTTATGAAAAATGCTGTGTAATCAGTAGAGTACAGGGGTTCATCCTTACAGCCTTGTGGCTTTTTCACTTCTGGCATTATCCAGTTACCACTGAAGCATTCCCATCACCTTCAGCAAGAAGTCACATACAGTTTTTGCTGCATCATTCAGTTTATTAGTGTTTTTAAAGAGGGATTCCAAGTGTTGAAAGTACTGAAAGGAGTTCCCTGGAACAGTATGTCATAGTTATTAGTTCATTTCTGCATTTTTTGTCTCTCAAAACTTAGATGCATCTCCCCACCCTGTAAAGTGTTTTGGTTAAGGGGCACAGGTAGTCATATTGGCAACTTTGAGGTTATTGACTTGTTACAAATGTGGTAAAGCCATTGTTGTGTTGGTTGTGATGCTGTGGCAAGTAAAAATTCAGCTGCATTCTCGAGAATAAGTTTGTAACTCCTGGACTCTCAAGATCTCAAAGTAATTTGCCCAAGTTCAATGCACATCCTTCAGGAGATCTTCAGTAGCATCAGGAATTAGAAATGCATAGTAACATTATTTCATGAACTTCAACAATAAGGAATTGACTTTGTCTTCTTTGTGCTTTGCCACACACCGTATGTGACCTCTTCACTACTTAAGCACTGTGTTTTGGGATCATAACATAAGGCATGATTCTGCTTTCAGTTTTATTTAAATTAGGAATGGCTCTGTTTGCAACAGTGATTTTTATCCAGGCAAAACAAGTCCCAAGGGAGAGAAGTTGTGTCAGCAAACTTGGAAGTCCACCTCGAGCTGTTTAAATCATCAAAAATAGGCGGGACTGATACATTGTGGGTAGATATTACTCAGATTCTTTCAAAGTGAACAAGTGTTGAGAGTTAAGGCTTTGTTTGCCCTTTTTCTTATTCTTATGTTTTACTAATCTGAAACTGAAATGTCGCTAACTGCCAGGCTTGACATTTCTTCACATGGCTTTAGCAGCACGTCCCGGTGTCCAGCAGCATTATGACAACCTGTCTATGACTGGAAACTGATATGTCAGTGTTTAAGCTGAGTGAAATAGAAGCAAACAGTAGGAAGAGTGAATATTATTGACTTAAAATTGACTTCTTATTGGCCTTGTTATCCTAGACAGTGTGTTAGGATGAATGAGGCATTCCCCATACCCGCACTGCTTCTGGCTAACAGCATTTGTTTCGAAAAATGTAATCTTATAATACAAAGAAATACTTGTATTACTCCATTATTTTTAGTTTGCTACAGATCCTTTCAAAATGCCAACAGCAGCCTCAGGATTAAGTCCCATTTGGCACTGAGTCTTGCCCTTCACACAAACCCTCCAGCCTGTGTAATCTGGGGGTGCCAAGACATCCCTTATCAGAGCAACTTGCTTATTTATTATTCCCACTCAGCACTGTGGTTCTCTGAGAGCACAATGTGAAGCCAAAGGATTTTGAGATTGTGCCTCAAGTCTGGCTGGTTTTCTGTCAAGCTAAGGAATTGTGAGAGAAATGTAGGTCGCTTTGGCACTCCGCTTCTCCCTGGCTTTCAGGCTGTGATGCAAGTTCCAGCAGCCTTCAGGCCACTGTCCCAGCTGGAAGTTGAAAAGGGCACCATAGAAAGACTATAAAACTGGCCAGGCTCTGCCTTGCCCGAGTGTATGTATGAGTTGGAACTGTGCTGAAGTGCACTTTTTCAAAGCACAAAGGAAGTTAATACTTGGTGGATGAAAATACTACGGGATTGATAATGCTTCCCATGTTTTCAGCTCAGAGCAGTCTGTTTTTAAATCAGCTGAAAGAGAAGTCCCAGATTAAAAAAGAGAAAAAAGAGAGTGTTTGGAAGGGAAGGGCTAGCAGAACTTTGAGAATGGAGTTAGCATAGATTTGAGCTTTATGTCCTACAAAAGATGACTGGATAGATGGAGATAGGGTAGCAGAGGTAACAGGATGGTGTGGTGATCAGAGAGGTATGAACACCTGACTAACTGAAATCACATCTCACATTCTGATGGTATGAAACTATGTGCCTGGAACTGAAAACCTTAAAATGCCAGTTTTTGAGTTTCTGCTTAGCGTTCATGCTATATTGTTGAGCAATAGAGTATCTTGGAGAGCAGCAGTGTCTTTAAACCCTTTCCATGGTACCTGAAGGGATTCCTCCCTCCTTCCTTTCGTACTAAGCAAGTATGTGCCTCTCCAGCAAACGAACAGGCTTCTAAAAATGCACCTACTGTCTTAAAATGCCAGAGGGATGGAAAAAGTACAGTGAAGCAGATAGAAAAAGTTTAGTCAAACTGAGATAACACAGGAGAGAGAAGGAGGGGGAAAAAAAAAGAAAATAAAAGCTTCTACTAAAATTGTACCATAAATGTGAAGAAATGGTGCTTATATGAAGTGACAAGGAGCTAGTTAATGGGATCCATATCCACAAGTTACAATAATGCAGTTTTTAAATTGAGTTTTTGTGGCAGACCGGCTGAATAAAATTGCTAAGCTGTGCTTCAGTTGTGTCGTAAGTGGTGCATGTGGTGTGAAAGACAAGCTGCAGCGTGATAACAGGTTATCTCTTCCATGCACAGAGAGTTCTGTATTCTGATCAACTCAACAGCATGCACTGGTAAATATTGGTCCAAGCTATTTGGTCATTAGAATTTATTGTGTTGGTTAATCACACTGAGTTTTGTCACTCTTTCTGTCTGAATTTACTGGTTTACTTGCAGAGACACTCCTGTGCAATTATAATCCTGTGTCCTATTGGCATGAGATGCAGGATTACTGAGGAGCCCAACGAGATGCAACGGCATGTGCGAGAGATTGGGGCGGGTGAGAGTGGAGTCAGTTTTTGCTTCTCTCTGGGTCTTCAGGGTCAATTCCAGAAGTGAGTGTCTCTAATCTGAGTTTTTGGCAGGACTAGAAATAGAACAAATTCTGCCAAGGTTCACTGAGCACCTAGACTTAATTTGGAGAAATTTTGGCTCGTGTTTGTCAGCAGTGGGGTAGCTCCCCAGTGTCCCCACCACCACCTCATTCTGCGGCAATTTTGCCCTCCTATAAAGAGGGACAGTGTAACCTCAAAATCAGCTGTGTTAGTGACTTGGCAGTGATGCTGCTGGGATTCTTGCAGCGTACAGCCAAAGCTTTGACTTCATTTTCAGACATTTCCTTCCTATAGTTTACAAACAACAATAAAACCTCATTTGTTGTGGGTATTTTTAAAATTATTATTATTTGGCTTTCTGGTTTTGTTCTAATGTAAAGTCTGTTGCTTGTTGAAGTGGAAAAGTCATAATTACTTTGGATACAGCTAATGTGCCTAGCAAGTGTCCTTCCATCTTGAGCTGACATGAGTGCAGAGATCCTGTTATTGCAATTCCAGGAGTCTTTTGGAGAGATACTCCTAGTTGTCCTAATCTGTTTTGTGATTTTGGGATGTTGACAGATGGAGATTAGGATGAGATTAAATAAGTATTTTACTGCTTGTGATGTAACTCAGGCTTCAAACCCTAATTTAAAATGATAGGACTCTGGGGCTCACCTTGCTGGCAGCTGTCATGGTTTTATCACAGATCTCACAGTGGTGAATACTTTTTAGATTAAGGCTCAGGTTTTCTCAGAGAATGTTAAGCTTTTGTTCTAAAAAAAGAAAAGCTGTTATCTTACTGATGGTGGAGAGAAGCTCAAAAACTTGATCCATTTATAGGGGCCCACCTGAATCATTCTGCTTGCATCTGAGAGTTTTCAAGCTCATTTCTGTTCTTTTGTGTGTGGGAAGGGGCTGAGGTCTTGAGTTTCTGAATGTTTGGAGTTGCGAGTGTTGCTTTTTATATACCACTGCAAGATTGTCATCCCAGGTTTTTAGGCATGTAATAACTTTTAACTGTTACTGAAATCAAAGAGAGCACAAGCGCCTAAATGCCATTAAAAGTTTGATCTCCAGCTTCATACTAGCTTGTACTTTCACAGCCCAGGTTATTATTTCTTTGAAAGCAACGTAGGGGTAAAAGTCTTTTGGAGGAAAGAAAAGTTTCTAAAATCCCCGAAAAAACTTAGAATTATCTGTGTTGTCTGTTCTCCAGACCTCCCTGAAGGAGAAGTAAATTAGTGAGAAGACATAAGCTGAAGCTTTTTATTTTCAAATTGCAGTCACAGCCACAGCACTTTACTGGATCCAGCTTACTATTTTTGCCTGTGATATTTGGAGAAATAAACTCTTTTTAAGATGCAGTTTCCAGAGTACTCTTTGTAGTATCTGCACTCATTCTGACTCTAGAAAGGCTAGGAAATATTGGAAAGTCAAGGTTAGGCATTCTTTCTGGTGACAGTCAAATGGGAACCTACTGTCAGAGTTCATCATGTGCCTGCCAAATTCCTGATTTTTGTTCTGGCAATGACAACTTGAAACACAGCATTGGGGTTGAAGTTTTTGAAGCATCGCTCCTTACTGATGCTGGCTTCTTAAAAATGAAAGCATCCATAAGAACTTAAGAGTGACTTCCAAGGTCAAATCAAAGGTCATTTAGCCCACTATCCTATCTGTCATAGTGGAGTGGCCCGTAACAGGTACAAGGGAAGGGTATTAAAGCAGAGCAGGCAAGCAGGGATACTTCACTCAACCTCCCACAGTTTGGGGCTTGGGGACTTCCTAAGCCAGAGGTGGTCTTTTTCTGACGTCTCCGTAATGGTCCTTAGCAATGTGTTTATTTGAAATTCAAGTAATCATTTGCCTACTTGGACTTGAAATAATTTTGGAGGCATATTTATATGGAAGGCCAGGGGCCTGTTGGATAGCCCAGAAAACATTTCTAAGTGGGAATCTCCACAGACAGCATATCTAGCTGTGCTCAGAAACGTGAACCCATATCAGCTGCCTTTATTATGGGATTACACTCGAGGGAAGAAAGTGAGATGAAGAAATTAAACCCCGCAGCCAATTAATTAAACAAAAGGAGTGGACTGTGGATTTACCGCCAGAATTTCCAAAGTGCTTGGTATCCAAAGCTCTCACTGGAAGATCATAGTTGGATTTTCTAAGCAGCTCAGTGCCCAATATCTGAAAATCTGCCTTAGACCCCTAGTGAGTAGTTTCTGGATGGTTGGCCTTTAGGTTTGCAGTCTGAGGAGTCATGTCAAACATTTGGTTGGAGTCCAATCAAAAGCACACCGTTTTTGCCTGGAGACCTGTGCTTTTCCTCACAGTGGGTCTTTTCTAGTTATTTGTGGCTAGAAGCTTGGAAAAGCTGGCTGACAAATTATAGTACACTATCCCTAAAGTTCTCTTTACCCCAATCATTTATCCACCTCCTACACTTCTATGTGTGATTCATGGACTTGCTGAGGCATTTGTGTGCCAGCGGGACTATTTGGAAGGCATGAGGGCATCTGGGAGCAGTTTGAGGTGACAGAACTGGGCCTGAGATACAGCAGATGTAAACATTCAAACATCCTGTAGGCCGGCACAAGGTCAGACTGCAAATGCATGCGTGGTAAATGTAGAGGAAACCTTTGCTAAATCATCACTTGACCTACAAATTCCTGGAGCAGTGCTTCTTTCCAGCCACACAGGTGTGGTGCACCTCCTCCTGCCTCTTCCCATGGCTATGATCAGATGGATGGAGGAGTGGGAGAGGGTTTTGCTCGGTCACCGGCGGGTATCAGTGAGCGCTGCTGAGTGGGGTTGGTGCACTGTAATTTACTGCTGTTGTAGATCAGCAGCAAATTACTATCCCTTGGAGCAAAGGGATGGCAGAGATTTGATTCTCTTCCGATGCTGATGCTGTGGAGGCAGAGTTATCCACAATGCTTGGGGCAAAGATACAATCTGGCTGTCCATTGTTAGCATTGTAGTTTTCAAATGGGATCATTATCACACGCATAAATATAAACAACACACACACATTTTGTAGGCATTTACATTCAGAGTTCAGATAAATAAAAATTGATCTCCAGGAGGAGGGAAGGCTCTTTGGCTATGGGCATGTTTTTATTTTCAGATAACTACAAATATGAAATTATTTAACTCATTAATTGGCTGTGCAGCTTTATGAGAATGAGCATATGGCTACAAAAATCTTTTTCTCTCTTCTTCTGCTGTACCGTGCCCCTTCTCCCCCCTCAGTGATTATCAGTCTATGTTTAGACCTGGAAATTCAATGCACCATAAAACTATTAGAATTTCTTGGTGTTGTGAAGCATAAAAATCTTTGTACTATCAAGCTCATTATTCCATTATGTCATTTTAATAAAGACTAGAAGTACGTTTGGTCTGGTTCAAAAATTTAAAGAGAGAAATTTCTAAATGAAAACCAGAAAAGTTTTTTGTTTGGCACAAATACTCAATGGCAGGACCAACCGCTTGAAGTGTTTGTGGTGGCAAATAGAGGCAAAATTTCGGGGATATTTTTGTGAAGTGTGCCTGGTTTTCAACCAGATCTTTACACATTAACAGAAAGCAAAGTATGATAACTGTGTGCTCTGTAATGACATACACAACACATGGAATTCCAAACAAGTATATGCAAACACATGATTAGCAAAGCAGATTGTTACCCAAATTAATCCCACAGCAGATTTTTAACTAAAGCACTTACAGGAAACAAAAGCACATTTCATGAAACTTTCTTTACCGACTATGTAATTGCACAGGTTCTAATGTCTTAGGCTGAGCTGCTTCTTGCTTTGCAGGCAGGTAGAGGGGATCTTTTTTTATGCACTAGCATCTCTGTTTGGGAGGTCTTGCCTGCGAGTGGCTGCTGTGAGCACAGGATTTTTCACTTCAATCCAGTGGGGAGCAAGGAGCAAGGGATGTTCAGAGCCCCCTCGTGAGTCCTTGCAGCTGAGCCTACGCACAGGGAGAAGTAATGGGCTGCCGGTATTCATAGTGCAGAAGGGACCTTGTTCAAGGCAATGTCGGGAAAACTCAGCTGCATTTTTCTGTGGGCAGAAATTCACAAGGGACTAGGGGGTGGTAGAGGCCATCCTCAGGCATCCCCCTACAAAGCTGCCTGGGTCCCAAAGCACAGATAAGCTTCTGTAGATTTTCAGGGGGAGAGAAGGGCTAAAGTCTTTGTGCTTGCCTGCTGATGCTCTGTATCAGCTTTCAGCTGGTATTCCCTTCTCCTGCAAATACTTCGTCACACCCCCCAGGGGGTCGGTTTGAATACAGGATTTTATACAAGCAAGTACTCCTTTGAGTTGTGTGGGGATTAAAGCAGACCTGGCCCTCAGTCCCCACTCATCAAGAGAAGGGATGAGAGAAAGTTAAATGCTCAGCCTAGTCCTGCCTTTTCTTTGTCATTTCTGACTTTTAATCAAGAGCTAAACTGTCCATGGCAGATGTGATGAGGTTTCATATATTGCAATAGCTGATGAAATTTTGGAGAAGCCCAGTTTTCCAGAGCATGAGGGTTTCAGCATAAAGTTGTGTCTCATCAGAGAGCTGAAGTCTGTACTTTGTTTCACCCAAAATAGTGCTAACAAAAAGCAAAACATCACAGAATATTCATTAAAAGGGAGCAATAACATTGCTGCTTGTTTTCTCCTCTAGAAACAGGGTGAAAATGATCTGTCTTCAGTTGATGAACTCTTAAGTGGTCAAAAGGTCAGTAATGGATGTCACCAAAATGTTTCTGGTTGGACTCCCCGTACTTGTGTAATGGCTTTTATGTAAGTAAGCCAGCGAGGTCAAAGAGTAGGAATTAACCCTGATTGCCCTGGACAGTCATTGGTACATCAGTTCTTCTAAATTCAAATGCTATGTGCCACTAGCTAGTCAGTGGGTGCTCTTAGAAGAATAGAAGTGTAGGTGCTGTCATGAGTAGCTAACTAGGTCTCTGGAGACTCACACAGCACCCTTATGCCTCTTCACTGATAATGAGCGCGCAGGAGCAGGGAAAAGGAGCACGCCCTTAATGTCCAAAATCTGCACTCTCTAAGAGTAACATATGACTTAAAGCTGCATGGACATTTTGCATAATGAAGGACCCCCATATCTTCTGAAGACTCATAAAAAGTGATAAATACCAATATTTCTGTCATTAAATGATATTGTAACTGGAGCTAAATCGCCACCTGCAATGAGTAAATTAAATATTGACTATTTCATTGACTGTTAGATTTAATTTGAAGCAATCATGCAGGAGCTATAATGGCACAGAAGATGAGTGACTATTTAATCTTGGCTGTCATCCCTGTTAAGTGTTGAATAATGAGAAAAATACGTACTTGACAGAGTGAGGGAGTTGACTTCATCTTGGGTTTCTGTGTCAGGACTTCCCTTCATAAATTTGTAACAAAGCTGTTAGGAACAGCTGCTGCTGCAGCGCTTGCGTCCCTTTTGGCGTGGCAGGATTTGGTAACCTCAGAACTCTGTCTACAAGAGATCCAAGTTGACTCTGCAGCACAAATGTTTGTATGAGCTAGCAGAGGGATTCGGTGCTCTTCCAATAGCCTGTGAGGACAGCTGTGCCCAGGGGCCAGAAACAGCTCTCATTAACCACATTGCCTTCTGGAAGCTTATCTTAGAAAGTAATATGTGTTTTGCCTGGGACAGTGTTATGCAACTCAAACACACATACAGTGTCTTCTCTTTTTTTCTTTTCACTTGCTACTTTGCCAACTGTATTAAAATCTACACCTCCTTAGCAGAAAGCTTGGTTGTCTCTTCGGGATTTCTCTTTCATCTAAAAAGAAAAAAGTCTGATTCCTGTGGAGTGCTGGCACTCTCATCTCCCGCTGAAATTGGTGGCATTTCAGGTGCTCAGCACTGTTTAGCATCCAAACAAGTCATGTGCGCCATCACCACTAGTGATATTTTCCGGTTTTTGCTCTCCCACAACTGTTGGGTTTCTAAGGGACAGCAAAGGGTGTTATTTACAAAGAACGGGAATATGAACTTATTCCAAGCTTAAAACCCAGAGATCAGATGGGATTTGAATCTTTGTTTTCAATTGAACTTCTTTTTTTAAATTGTCTCATCCTTTTCATGTGAATGGATATTTCTGGAGTGTGGAACAGACAAAGGTTCTTGTTTGCACAATGCTGACATTTTTCTCCCTTGTATTCACATTTCTTCATGAAACAGAGCATCTCTCAGCAGTGCATTCAAAGTAGTAGCTCTCTGCAGGTGAATGCCACCGTTACTATGTATGATGAAGTCTGCTCTAAGATGATTAAATTTAAAAAGCAGCTGTCATGTACAGGCAAGCATAGAAAAACTATTAAAAATGGTTCTGTTTGCCTTTAATGCTTTCTGGGTTTTCAACATTTGCTACAGGATTGCTTAATTGTTTTCTTCTGCAACTAACGTCTTCAGTTCTAGGTGGTCAACTCCTGACCTCTCTTTCCGTGCATCTGTAGCATCCCAATCTTCAGCTACACAGAAAAGATTGGGATGAATTTAGTACAGTAAATGAAGTCACTTTGCTAAACATATGATATGACTTTGAATGTAATTACAGGCAGTCTGTGTTGCCATCTACCATCCAGAGGTTTTTAAGACTAAGCCATTAGCTCTGTAGTTTTGGGGTTTTTTTTGCAATGTCACATGATCTATGAGAAATGACAGTAAAAGTAAAGGGCGGCTGGTTCTTGAGAGGACAATAACACTGTTAGTCCTTGGAATTGGCATTGCATTGAACTTGGCAGCTGCTGCTAGACCTAGCTCATAGGTTTAGTTCTGTTTTCTTATTTGAAGAGGAGTAGTGGCAGGCCCAAGCTTTTCGTCTCTGATTCCTAGATCCAAAAAAGTAAGCTGATATGGAAAGTTCTCTGCTTTGCTGTTTTGAGGGGAGGACCAGTTGCAGGATGAGAGAGGTGGAAACAAATCCCATGTCAGGCTTTGCGGTATGACTGTGGCTGCCCCCACCTGCCATCCAGGGCTTTGCAAGAGGCACTGAGATTCCTTCAGCCTTGCTGCAGCAAAGCAGGCCTGATTTGTGCAGTTCGTTATAGCTAGTCACCTGCACGAACACGTCCTCATGTGGCTAAACCTTCTAGAATAAGCACAAGGTTGCTGCTGCATTCAAAGAGCTGCCTTGACCTTGTGCTTGAGTGATCTCCAGCACGTGTGATGTCCCATGTAGGGTCCTGCTCTGCAGATGACTGGGTCTGTCCAGGTAGGACTGGTAGCATGCAGACACATCAGTGTAGAGGCTGTGTCTGGGCCTGAGCTTCCACATTTGCTGTCCCCAGCTGTAGTGAGTCTGGTCTTTGGGGTGGCTGTGTGAAGCCCTTTGTAAAATGATGGCCCTGCTGCTCTAGGGACAGTCCTTCATGTGTCCACCCATCCTGGCAGTGACTTCAGCGGAATTGAGCCTGGTTGAGACAATGTTGAGGAGCTCAGGCCCAACATCAACTGGGGCAGCCCTCTGCATCCTCTTTGGGTTGAAATTTGTGCTTTAGGTGGTGGATGCTTTAAAGGCATGCTGCTAGTTAAAACTGTGAACTACTTAACATTACCTCCTTGTGTCAATTAAATTAGTATGTTCACCATGCTGTAAAGTTTTGCAAGTTCCCTTGGGTGCACAGAAGAGTCCAATCTGTGAACCCCATGCTAGCCTGTTGGCAAAGGTGCTAAATGAAGTTTGTATTTCTGTAAGATACTTGCTTTGCCTGGCATCACTTGCCCAGGTGGGTTATGAAGTAAGGAGTGTGGATCTGAGATCTTCAAATAACTATCATCCATGTGTGTACTTTCTGTGAAGATGCTCCTGGCAAATGGCTTTAATAAGGCTTTAATAAGCCTTGAGGGAAAAAAAAAGGTAAAAAAGCCACTAGACAAGTTGTTAATTAAATGAATTATGTTTACAAAGGTAGGCATTAGAGATGACAGCTAAAATCTAAATGGAACTTACTGATGACTGCAGGAATAAAGTAGCAAAACAGAAAGCTTACAAGTATAACAGATAAATTATTTCATGTGTCCAGGGCAAGTCAGATTAGACTTTTTCTTTTTTTTTTCACCCTAGTATTCAGCAGTTCTAAGTGAATCTTCTGCATGTTAGGCATCTTTTGCATTTGGCTGCAGTGGCACAGCTTAGGTTTTATTTAAGATGATAATCAAGTTAATATAAAGAAAATGGTGAAAACTGAGTGGCTGCAAAACTGATACGCTAACTATACCCATGATAATCTAGAATATGCTTTCCTTTCCTAGAGCAGGTGATATCTGTTAAACAATTTAATGCAGTTTGAAAAGCAGCCATTCTGTGAGATTATGGTGGCTGGGAATTAAAAGATCTACCATTACAGCAGTGCAGCTACTGGCTGAGCAGAAAAAAAAAAGAGTAACCCTGCCAACTGTTTGTTTCACATGCAAGTAAAGACTGCACAGGCCCTGATTTGGAGCTGCAAATTGAACAGCTGCAGTTTTCTGCAGTTTGGTACTAGAGGTTTATTTTTATTGGCCTATTCTTGATTTTGGATAAAAAAAAATCCCCACTTTGGTAAAAGCAAGGTTGGGCCTTCTGCTTGCTGCAGTTTATGTGTGTGCTGGTGGCTACAGGTTGCCTAAAAAGTTGTGCTCTTCCTCTGAAGTTCACTTACTACCGTGTGACTCGTGATAGGCAAGTAACAGACAGAAAAAATGTACTTAGTATACAACTGGTATATCTTTCCTTTTTCACTTTCCCTTCTTTCCCTTATGTACTTCACAATTTAATCCTGATGTTTATATACAGCTGAGGTCCTAACCCTCTATTTGTGGCATGATATCAGTATATAAAGTAATTGTGATGTTCTGCTGAACTGATGAGTCTGTCAATAACCAGTGGTTTTGTCTGGATAAACATAAAATTTTTTACAGTTTCACTTGATCCTGGTCCCTCAGTTAAGGCAACTTAATTATATTTGTTTCACATGTATTTAAAACAGGACTCAAATTCACCACTCAATCCCAATTCAAGACACTATTTGAGGACTGCAAGTAGACTGACATAGTAGATTGGATTGAGTGCTAGCCTCCTGCATGGGGTGAATTTCACTGTTTTCTTACTTAGCTGAAATTCCTTTGACATCCTTGAGAACAAGTTTGAGTGTAAACTGAGAAGGAGACAACAGTACCCAGGAGTGTGGGGAATGAATTCAGTGAAAGATTTACTTAGTAACTGAGTAAAGATTTCAGAATTTTGTCCTTTGTCTTGCTCAGAAAAGAGCTTCTGTATGGGAAAAATACAAACAGAACTACTCATCAGTGAGAGCAGTCTTCTCTGGATTACATTGCTCTAAATTGTGCAGCAATTCCCAGGGGGAAGACCCACTCCATTTGAGAAACATTCCCTCCAGAAAACGTTCAGGGTTTTTAATTGCATTAAATGAAATACACTGTGGCTGGATTGTATTTCAAGACAGCTGATTAATTAATAAATTAGATTGGCTAAAAGGAAATGAAAGTGAATATAAAAAATACAGCATTAAAAATGTGAACTTATCATACAATTAGAACACAATGAAATACATTTACTGTCTTAATTTGCATAAAGTGAGAATGGTGAGCTTTGTCATTAGCCTGAAATATGTGGATTGCTGGAAGTGATAACTAGCAGTTCAGTACTTGGGTGCAGCTAGTTTTAAAAGACCACAGCTTGAGAAACAGGAGAATGTCTGGCAGTATGTGAGAACCTCTATAGAGAATGCACCAGCGGCCAGCTCAGGCATAACTCCACATCGTGTTCTTCAGTGAGCAAAGACTTCTTTCTCTTTGAGCTACAATTACAGGATAAGACATTTGCATCTCTGAACACTGTCTTTGGGACTAAATATCTTTCTAAGAATCATGCTGCTTCTCAGTGTTCCCTATACCTTTTCGAATCACCTGCCATGACAAGTCCTACATTTTGGGGCTTCAGCAGATTCTGCTGTTTCCAGACCTTTAGGTGTTTTCTAGCTGAAAACAGATTTCAGGAGTATGGTATCCAGAGCAGCTGTGGACTGCTGGCACAACCAGTGGACCATGAATTTGGGCCAGTTTTTTGGGGAGTCAAGCCTAGAACCCAATCAGAAGTTATTGAGCAGATATAGGAGTTCCTCAGAGGGACTCGATGCCTGCTCAGAAGGTAGAAGATAAGATTAAACGATCCCTTCTGACCTTGAAATCTTTGAACCACAGACCTTTTTCTGACTTGCAAATTCCTAGAACTATGACGTTGCAGAGAAGAAGGGATTCTATATTTCCAGCAGTAGGATGGACAGCTGAGCAGCAGGATGGACAGCTACGGGTTTGAGGTGAGCTCTGGTGTGGTACAAGTAGCAGCTAAGAACAGACAGCATAGGAGCAAATACATAAAACCACCTGTGAGAAGAGAAAGTAGAAACTATTTTTTTTATTTTGTTTGAAAAAGCTGATTACACACAGACAACAAATGGAAGACTTAATATTGTTTACCTTCCTTTAAACAGCTCTTTTAGAAATCCTGCCTTTATTGCTGTTAAAGAATGAAGAAAAAGCAATTTGTCTTCTGGGTAAAGGTAGAACTGGCTCTCAGTGCTTTCCAAACATTTTAAATCTAGCGTATAGCATATAATAAGACACTCCTTAAGAATGATGCTTTGTGTGAAATGCTGAAAATGATAAGGATTATCAAATTCCACAGAAAGCATCCTATTGAGGAAAAACACTGATATATTCCCAGGAGACCTATTTAAAGAGATTAATATTCCAACTCCTTTCAGACATTCCCAGCAGGAAGTAATAACTTTAGACCTAAGCAGGTTTTAAGATTTTAACTGTGGCAGTTGAAGCTGTTTTAAGAAAACATGCTTATCTGTAAATAGATAAAAGTAAGGACAGAGTGGCTTTGGAGTCTCAGAGCTCTGCAGTAAGACATTAAATAAACCAAGATCCTAATTTAAAATGGTGAACCACCTCCTGAGCTGGTGTAAATTATGTAATTCCTTTTGAATGAGTGGAATTATGCTGATTAATATCATCTGAAGACTTGTCTTCCTGTTTCTCATATTTTTTTTAAGTCTGTAACAATTCTTTGCACTTTGATAATTGGCCAGATATAAATCTCAGACAACAAATGTGTGTTTATTCAAAATTGTGGATAAAGTTACTACTGTCAAGAAAGAAAACATAAAACAGGATCTCCAGAGAGATAAAGCAAAAATTTGATTGCTGTTGTTGTCACTCTTCTTTTCTTGATGTTTGGAATCAGAGACCCTAAAATGGTTACTTCATATTAATCTTCATGTTAATATCTTCACACAGTGTATTTTGTTTTAGAAATAATATCAGTTTCACCAGAGTGGCCTCTAAAGATGCCCCACAAGCATCTCAAACCACAAGCCATAGAAAGACATATTGCCGTGATGTTACTGCTTTGGAGTGGTCTCTCACTAAGCCAGTGCTGGAAATAGTGCCCTCTATGAAATGGTTAGGATTGTGTGAATTCACCTCAGCCTCCTGGGTATAAAGCACAAAAGTTTTACTTCAACTAATGATGAATATTGGGTTTGATCTAAGCCTGAACTTTGCATTGACACAATTAGAAGGAGCACATATGTATCTTACATTCAAAATTCTACTGAGGGAATGGTAGTCTTGGGTGAGGACAGGTGGGGGTAATAAAGTGTTTGACTACAAAAGCTGGAGTTGCTAGATCATGTCTGGACTGAAAGAATTCCTGGCCTCAAGATTTAGATGAAGCCAATAAGAGATGGGGGAAAAAGGGTTGCATCATCCTCGTTTTACATGTGGGAAAGTGATGCAGAGAGGGGTGTACCTCAAAAAAAGTGGTAGCACTTAGTCTAGATTTCTAGTTAGCTCTGCCCACCAGTCCTTTAATTAAGATAGAGTTTTGGCCTAAATTTGAATCATTATTTTCTGATTGCGTGAGCTAAACAGCCATAAAGTTGCTTTTCTATCTCTGTACTAGTGAGAATAGAATGATAGTTGGATATCTCAAAACTGCCGATTTTTGAAGCATAGAAGGTGTTTCCATGTGTGTGAGCTAGGAAGCTGATCTGAATCTTGAGGCTCAGATCAAAATCTCAAACACAGTTCCTTTCATGAAATGCTGTTTTTCTCTATTTTGGGGGATGTAGTTTCTGGAATGATGAAATGTCAGGGGCATAAAACTATAAAATGCTGTGTACTGAATACTTCTCATGATAAATGATGCCTGAGTGTAGGAATGCAAATAAAGAGATACTTGACGTACAGTTGCTTGTGGATTAGATATTCAGTATCTGCTTCTCAGCTCTATTACGCTGGAGTAAGCTGATATGACACACAATTAAAATCAATAGAATTGTGCAGGCGTAGAACTGGTTTGTATGGGGGTGGAGAATCAATGCCTGGCATTCTTAGGAGGGCTTCAGTTGCTAAGGTAAGTCCATGTGCTATAAAACACTGATGATTTTAAATCAGGTACCCACTAAAATGCCCGTGCAAACTCTTTTGTTCCCATTGACTTTAATGGAGAGTGAGAGTGCTGAGGATACGATGGCAAGAGGCCTGATCTGTGCCTATCTGCAGGCCTTTCTTAAGCCGGGCTTAATCTTAAGGGCCTGATCCTGCTGTCCCTATGTGCATTCCTGGAGCTATCAGTGCAACAGCTATCATGTGAAAGGGCTGTAGGATCAGCCCCCATCTCCTTCATTCTCCAGTTGCTAATTTTTAAAATATGCTGGAGGGGAAATAATATGACTAATTAATTATGCTATTTTCCTTGTAGCTCTTTAAATGTAAGGTCATATTTCTAATGATGAGGATTTCCATTGAGAATTACTCGTGAAAAACCCAGCCAAACATTTTTCCTCCACTACAAGAAATTCCTCTTAGAAGAAACATTAGAAACAACTAAAACATTTTGAAAGTTAATAAAGAGCACTCTGAAGTGGGAAAAGGAAAGTGATGCTCATCTATTGCAGTGTTCTGAAAGAATTGTTCTTACATCATCTTCCTGGGAGTCTTTTAATATTAATATTAATGTAATTAAGAATGGAATTTTGCACCAGTTCATTCTGAGAGGGCTGCTCACTGAGATTTATGTTTTTTCTGTCCCTTCATGCATTGTACCCTTCTTTCACCCAGCGGATGGATTTTGAAGCTGGGCAATTCTAGCAGGAATGAAGGAAAGGGAAATGAAGCTTAAGGGAAAAAAGCCAGGCTGCAGATTGCGTTGCTGCTGCAGCAGACCCACCAGTGGCAGGTGTGATTTGCTGCCTGGCCAATTCTTCACCAGAACAATGCCAATCTGCATTGTCAAGGGGATGCCTTCTTGTCACCCTCATGTGGCTGCATATTTATATGTGTACGTGTTAAGTGTGTACAGGGTTTTCTCCCTCTTTCCACTCACTCCTAAAGGATAATGGGAGGAAGAGTCAGAGAAAGGAACAGCTGGCAGGTTATACAAATGGTTTTAGGGAGGGGTCACCCAGGGGGATGTATACATCCTTGCTCACAAAATGGCAGCCTGCAAAGAGAGATACCAAACGCATTCTGGCAGATGGACTTCTGCTCCCAATTGCAAAGACAGATGCAACTCTATGCAACAAATCCACAAGCAGTTAAGGAGCTGCACTTCAGTCAATAACCAAACAAAAAAGTCCTTTAAATTCCTGCATCCTCCTTGCCCTCATGCGGATGGAACTCTGAATTTTGTCTGTGTTGCATGGAACTTCTTAAAAGACAAGTGCATTTAGTAGTGCAAAATGTCATCCCTCCTTAAGCAGGGAGTTTTAACTGGTTTCTTTAAAAATTCATTTGGAACATGGCTTTCCATCTCATTCAGAAGAGGTTATTCTGGAGTACTATAGACTGAAACTCTTGCTGATCTTTAATTATGAAACAGGGACTGTCTGTAGTATATTTTCACACCCCTGGGTCTAAGTGTGGTGTCAGGGGAGTGATTTATGGCTCAAATAGGTAAGGCTTTTGGCTCTAGGCAACTTGAATGTGCATTGCATGTGTAGTCATACCAAACTTCTTTGTGTATCCATCAGCTCTTTCTTATAATTGAACGCAGCAAGAGCAGTCCTACCTGTTTGCAGCTAATCACATCTTATGCTTACAGTTAAGCTGTGTAACAGTCAGTGCCTTATAATACAAAAACAGTATTTCTTTCACTTACTGCTAATGCTGGCATCTGTGTTTCAGTCTGCTGTGTAGGTAGGATCCATTTGTTACTGTTTTCTTTTTTTTACTTTTTTAATCAAAATTGACTTTTTTCCAGTCATTCAGTAGCTATCAGTAGATTCGCAATCACCACCAAGAGAGCCAGTGGCTGTGCCAGACTATTTGGGAAGTTTGAAGCAGAGTTGGTTTAAAGAAGACCTCATTTGTTGCCTCAAGGAAAGTGTTCGTTTTGCAAGGGACAGTATCTCTTTTTAATCCTGTGGTGGGAAGGCCATGGACAAAGGCTGAAATTTGGAGAAAATATACTTCTGATTTGAAGCAAATGACGTATTCCGTGTACTAAATGCTGTGAAAAGAAACAGAAAGATAGTGTAATTCCCAAATATATTAAACGCATTATGGCAGCCATCTAGAAGTTTCTGTGACTTTGGCATTTCAGGTGTGGATTGTGGGCTGGTCTGTTAGGGAACAAGAAAGAAGCAGCATAAGCCAATCAGTATCTTTTTCTCTTGAGGACACTGCATTTTTAGGTAGGAGACTTCTGAATACCTCCAGCTGCCCATCCTGGGACAGAGTGTTCTCAAAGAAGTGAGAGTTCATCTAAGCTCTTCTTCGTAGTTCTTCTTTTGTCTTTCCTATAATTTTGCTTCTTTCTTGTTCTTGGTGATACCGTATCTGTGTGCGTCTCCCTGACTCATCCCCAAGTCTTTCAGTTTGTTCAGTTGGCTGCTTGAGCCAAGGCTCATTTTTCTGTGCTGGTGGGGATCCTTTGTGTTGTCCTTGACTAGCCCCTCAAGAGCTGAGAATTAGTTCTTGTCCTTAGTCAAGTGAGAAAACAATAGTTGTAAAACCAGTGGTGACACTTACTTGTTAAATGCATGAAATATATTTCACTGAAATATTTTGCCTATCTGGAAACAGTCTCAGCCGCCACATGAGAATGTGATGACAGAAATTAAATGTGAGCCTCCCCGGTCTGACAACACACAGAGCATGTGTGTCATGTGTTGCTGAATTCCACATGCCAAATGCAGGTTTTTTTGTTCATAGATCAAAATCTAGGTGGTCACTAATTCTTCTCTACTAGGACAAAGAGGGGAAAGACAGAAAAGTAAATAATCATGGTACTTACCATTGATACTGCAGTTCCTTTCATCTTCAAAGTGCTTTGTAAACATTAAGTAATTAATCAGATTCTGAACAGATCCTTGAAACGCAGAGAGACAGCCTAGTACAGTAAGCATTTGAGACACATGGCAGTGACAAGACCTGCAGCTACCAAGATTAGAGCTGGGAAGTGTGCAGGATGGAGGAGAACGGCCCTGGGACATGTCTTGAACTGGAAAGGATGTTGTGAAAGATATGGTGTGCGTGGAGGGTTTGGGGGGAGTCTTGTGGAAAGGAGAGGGGGAATGTCATGTCTGATGTGAACACCTGTTCATCTCTAAGACCCTCATAGAGCTTGTCAAGAAATCCTTGCATTTTCTAAATGCAGCGATCCAGAAAATGTACCTGCAAGAGGTGCAAGAATCCTGAGCAAGGAACAAGACCTGCTTCTATCTATGAACCTAAATTGCGTATGATATCGCCTGTGCTACCATACATGTGCATAAGTCTTGTCTGCCTCTCTCCCCAGGACATATAGCCATAGTCTAATCTCTCTATGAAAAGACCCATCTGTCCAGGCTATTCAAGTGACATTTACACTTCAATGGCCTGTGATCATCACTGCTTAGTGGCTTCCTGTATATTATGGAGAAAGAAGTACAAAATTAGTTTTTCTGCATTCACTTCCAATTGCCTAGTGTGAAATGATTTTAAGGCCTGTGGAACGTGAAGCAGCATTTCACAGAAATGTCTTCTTTCTCTCAGATGGCATCATGATTACATCCTTGGTATCAAAAGAGAAGAGAAGGGATTTCTAATCTGGCTGTTTTCTGACATCCTCCAGATCAAATAGCGTTTGATGTCTCTTCAAACTCAGGTCACTGTTACTAAGGGGACTGTCCTTGTATCAGGAAACTTTAAGTTCTGCCTTTTGCCTTGGAGTTAGCACTGGAAGCATTTGAATATTTTTCAGTTTATGTGCATTTTCAGCCACTGCTCAGATGCCTTTAGCTAGTTGTAGACAATTAGTGTGGCAGGAGAATCATCTCAATCTTTTATCACCACAGCATTAACTAATCTGTAGGTTTTATATTTAAAGGACTAGTTTCTTAGCATGTCTGTTGAAATAAATAAGCATTAAATTGCTCAGGGATTTGTTTATCCAAAACCTTAAATTAAGGGAAATAATAAAGTTACAAATGCAAAGTGAAGGGTGGGTTGTTTTGTTGTTGGTTTTTTTTTTTCCATCTATGTTGCAATATAAGTAAAAATTAGCAGTAATCACAATAGCCCCAAGATGTTTAAGTATATTTATATTTTAACCTTTTCACACTATGGCTGTAATGTAACAACATGTGACTTTTAATTACTAATGGCATATCAGCTGCCTTGAGGAAAATTATCATGTAAACAAAACCGTGTTTGTTAGCTTTATTTTGGCACGTGTGCTATTCATTAACAAATTAAAACTTTATTCTAACTAATTCCTTCTTTAGTTCCTGGGAGTAATAATGCTGACAATTAATGTTGCATTTTGCGCTTCACTCTGTAGCCTGGCCTACACACAAATATTGCTGGTTAAAATAAATTGGTTTCTAAATCAATCTAATAAAGTCATTGCAACCCCCTTGTGTGGACAGTCTTAAAACTGAATTAAGCTAACATGATATTAGCCATTCTTAAACCAATTTATGTGTCCTCGCTCGGGAGCTGCTCCAATTTAACTAAATTGATTTAGAAACCGATTTAGTTAAATCGGTGTAATTTCTCTGTGTGTAGACCAGACCTTAGATTCATCATAAATTGCTGAAAGTATCAGCTTATCTAATCAGAATGCATTATACAATGTTCATGGTTGTGAGAATAAACTAGAATCAAATGCAAGAATTATACATGAGACGCTTCTATGAGATGTTATTCAAAAGACAATAAACAGGGCACCAGCAAGTGTAAATTGGTGTATCAGTGGAGTTACACTGATATATTCAAGCTGAGGACCTAGCAAGGTGCCCTGGAAAGCACCAAGTATCCTTAAATGGTGATAATGTGATTCTGTCCTCTGTCTGGCTTTATATGAATCCGATCTTGTACCCTTCTTTTGTCATGGCTACAGACGTGTCTGACCTGTCTAAGGATGCAAAGAACAAGTAAAAGAGATCTGTATTTCTTGTGCTTGACTTTTGAGGTGCTCATGCCAAAATATCCTGAAGGGGAAGTGAGTCCTTAGGTCTTCAGAAATTCAGTGTTCAAATAAAATCTCATTATTTAAGCAGTCTGGCACCAATGTTTTACATCAGCAACCAAGGAAGAGCAGGGTCAGGCATCTATTGTTGGGTAGCCATCACTCAAAAGTAGAAATTATACAACAGACTAAGAAAGCCTCCTTTCTGAACCTTAATATGATAGGAAAATTAATACCTTGCCAGACACTTCATGGCATTCTCTCTGTTGTTTCTAGATTAAGAGAGGTATCGATCCCTGTTTCCTTTGATAAGAAAAATGTGAATCTACTTGCCAGAAGTCTGAAATAGAAGCCAGTAATACTTTCCTCATGAAAAGGATATAATTAGTGAAGTAGAAGTAGTCATTTATTTCTGTCACTTGTGAAAACAATTTAAAAATAACTGTGATTTTTACCAATTTCATCAGGGAGTATGTGTTTACTTTTATCACAAATAGACCTGCTGCAATAGGATGATGCACATTTATGAGTACAGCCATTGAGATCAAGGGAAGTTCTCAATGGCAGTCAGGAGCTTTTCATTTTAAAAAGAGCAGAATGATCTGAAATAGTGTTTTTGTTAGATATATGTTTGCTAAAGCCTTTGTCCCTTGAGAATGTGTACAAAATCCTACCTGTCATCAATACTGTAGGAGAGCTCTACCCAACTTAGTATGTTAGGCCATTGGTTTATTGTGATACTTGAACAAGGCTTACTAGAGGCAATGCACCCCACCCCTCCACCCCGGTTTTTGCAGCACAACCTTGAGGCTGGTGCACTATGGTCTTGATGGGCTTGCCTAGAGGTAAGAATCTTTACTAACTGAGCTATGACTTTCTCTGCTATTGCCACTCATTAGAGACCACAGGAGTCAGGAGTATGACTGCTGACTTCCTATGGCCTTCCTGACAACACAACTAACAGTTAAATATTGCTCCTTTTTACATTAGAAACAACAACAAAAAAGAAGTATCAAGGCTTTCCTGCAACACTATGTTCTTTGGCAGGAAAACTGACATAGATCCAGTTATGAGTTTCTCCTCAACAGCAGCTTGCCATCACAATTTCTATTCCATGAAGCTAAAGTATTTCTTTCATGAAAAGAGTGGACAATTAATAAGTTTATTATCTTTCAGATCCTGCAGAGGTTACATTTGTGTCTTAATTGGAACAGGGTTCTTTTTATTTTTTTTCCCTAGCAGAGAGAAAGTCTTTCTTTTTAAGAAAGAACTAATTTAGCATAAAATGTATTTAGTGTCAGGGCTTAATAGAATGAGTAAATCATCACCTAATGCAATAATATCTTAGGCTAGTTGGAAAAATTGTCAGAACATGAAGTAAGCATTGATATAGCGAAATCCCAGCAGAGCGCATCTAACATGAAAAGCTGACTAATAAAATTCCTAGTTTGGCTAATAATTTTTCAAAGCATTAATACTGCAGCTAGTGTGTGAAGTCTTCCACCTTTAGCACCATGAATTATTGGAACTCTGAAACCGCATTGTAAATAAGTTGTAAATGTGAGTGTGTTCACAAGGATCTTTATGTTTCCTTTCATTACAGTGAAAAATTTCACATAATTAAGAGCCTGACTCTACTGCCATGGAGGAATAATGGTTAAAGGTGGATATGAAAAATGATGCTGAGTGTGTAAACATGGAAACATACTTTGAGATAAATCTTACTTCCAAATCTATCCCTGTCAGCTAGCATCTGAATTCATCTGGCACAGAGAGAGTATATAGAATGCTACATCTGTCTGTCTGGAAAGCGGGGAATATAATGTACAACCAAACCCAAACCTCATTAGCTATTATAATTTCTTCTGAAGGTATGTAGTTCGCAGAGTCTTAGTAAAGTGCATTAGCTGTCAGGCTTTTTAAATGCCTCATCATAAAAGCACCAGCTGCCGACATGCTAGCCTTCTCTCCTCCCCCTCCCACTGCACGCTGGTTTTATGGTTGCTAGCGCAGTTTTTATTAGATATTCTGATTTAACTAGCAGAAATTAAAGTGCGCAAGTTTTAAAAATCTGAAGATAAGAGACAAAGGCGGCTGTGTGCTCTGCTATGTCTTTCATTATGAAAGTGGAGAAGTAAGTGTAGCCAGGGAGGCTCTCAAAGGCATTCAGGGCAAGGTAGCTATGCTTTTTAGGCAGCAAGGAGAAAGTAGGAAAAAACATCTTTAAAATTAGGTAAGGTATTTCACTTTTTCAAAAAAGGTTGTGTATTATTCCAGCCAGTAATGTTGAACGTCTGAAGTAAAAGATCCTCCCTGGTATTGCTTTGCTTATAGCTATTAAAGGCAATAGATTTACGTGACCTTATATTGGCTGAACACTCTCCTTTTCCAAGCTCGTTTGTGTTTCCAGTGATGTTAATAGGAGCTGTGTTGTTATGCATGTGAATGAGAATGGGACTGTTGTAATACACATGGTTATATCTCCAACTGGAGTCAAAAGTCAGCTGTGATTTGACATAACAGTAGAAAAACCAGCTTTCACTCATTAGTCATAAGGCAGGCAAAGCACAGATGCTTAAAGATCCTTTCTGGACAATGTGTAAATAACTGTAAAATGACTAGAAAAAAGGTTGGAATGAATTTAAGTTAATGTCTTCTGATCCCTTGCTTTAGTTAAGATGCATTTGCAGAATTTACCTGAGCCACCTGAGATTTTAAGAGTTCTGTAATTCCCAAATCAGAGTGGATGTGTGAAACAGTCTTGTGGAGTGTCCCGAGTACAGTAGTGTTTTTCACTGGACATGGGTTTTCCAGGTCCATTTTCTATAGTGTATTTCTTACAAATTAACTTCTCAGCAGAATCTTGGCTCTGTTCCTGTTCTGTCATCAGTTCTTTCTCCTACATTGTGTATGGCTTCACAGTGCCAAGTATCTTTAGTTCTACTTGATTTTGGTAGCTATTAAGGACATATTTAGGAGTGCCTGGGAAACTGCACCTCACTCTGTAGATTTTCTCCATTGATAATCCTAAACCTAATTCTCTGTCTCCTCTACAGAAGTAATAATCACAGTAATATCTGGGAGTTTTGTTAAGAATGAGGTGTGATGCATTTCATTAGTGTTTGAGAATTTTTCTGGGAAACCAGGAAGAAATTTGCTTCATTAGGACTCAGTTTATTACCGGTGCTTTATTGTGACCAGTGCTTCAACTTCCCTGCGGAAAAGGTTGTAACTAGATCAGTGTTTTCCAGCATGACCTGAGGGGTCTGGGAGAGGTAACAAAAGACTCAGAAGGTCTGAGGAAGCCAATCATATTATTGTTATGCTTAAATTTATTGTCCTGATATTAACCCATGCATGGGAAAATGTTAGGAGTGCACAAAAGGAAAAGCTCTCTTGCTTTACATTAAGGTTTTAAGACCAAGTAGTGGTATTAGCAGCATTGTTAGTTAAACTGGACATTCAGAAAAGATGTTTCTTTTATACAAAGGGCTCCTTTACTCCCCTCTGTCCGAGCTCAAAGAGGTCTTAAAACCCTTATAAAAGAGTGTTACATTGCACTTCAAGCCTCTTTTCATTAAGGGAGTAAAGTCCATGGGAATTCAGTCCAAAGCTGCCACATGTGAGTGAGTTTTGGGAGATGCCTATGAGCCAGGTGGCTCAGTCTTCAGGGAGCTTTCTTTAGGATGAGAGAGAGGAATTCTCTGAGCCAATCTAAGTGGCACCTGGGTAAGCAATAGACTTTGCAACGGACTTTACTACACAGAGCCCTGCTGCTTTACTGCCATCCTTATTGCTTCCAGTCATGTCCTACTGGGTTTCTGTGTGCCTGGGCCCTCCGCACAGACAGAACAAAGAGTGATATGAAGTGGGAAAGGAAGGGAGAATGAGGAATATATCAGGGGGATACAGTGCAGGGTAAATGTTGAACAGTGGCCTCTGTGTGACTCTGAAATAACAATTGGTGGGCAACAAACAAAAATCCACCTAGCATAATCGGCAATCAAAGTGCTGGTGAAAATCAGGCTCATTTGTAAGATGATTTGTTAGTCTTATTTGTGAAGGATGATTCAAAACTGCTGTGTACTTTTTTTCTTTGCGTTCTTTGTGCTGCTTTTGTTTGCATGAGCTGGAATATGTTGTATAATATGTGTGTGATAATGTTAGCTCTCACAGGCAGAGGAAAGAAATGAGATATGGGACAGGAGGGACACCAGTAGATTTTATTATTATTATTGGTTAGAATATAAGAAAGATGGAATTTGAACATATTGACTATTTCTTATCAAGATTTTTGAAGTGTAAATTTTCTCCCTCTGTTATTTCCTTACAGATGGGAATAGTAAAGTAGTTTAAGCCTTGAAAGCATGTTTAAATAATCTTAAAGTAAAAATCACTACAGGATGTTGCTTTTAGAAAACAAAATGAGTAAAATAGGGAAATCGAAGGTAAACTCAAAGAATACCTAAAGATTTACTTAGTTACAGAGATGTGCAATCAAAGCAAGCCAAAACAACCTTACCTTATCTCTCCCATTATATCATTCAGTAATTATATATTGCAGGATGTGTAACAATGAATGAAATTACAGAGACTCTGACATTTTTCCCCAGATTTTCCTCCTCCTCTGAAATCACCAGAGATCAGTTTTAAGGTCTTCTGGACTGAGCTTTCTGTCTCGGGTTGTCGATTACAAGATCAGTGGTTCGTAAAACCAGGCCCTCACTAGCATCCATGGTTAGTCTAAGGATGAGGCCTCAGGCTTGATGTGTATAAAGCTGCTTCAGTGATTGAATGTGCGGTTCCAGTATTATCAATCTTTTCAGCAGGGACTGAGGTGAGGTCAGGAAAGGGGAATGGATATGTTTTGATCCAGTGTTCCCTGTCCCCAGAGGTGACTGGTTTGCCTTGAGTGCTACAGGTGTAGGGTGGAAGTGGCAGCATTGTTCCTAGATGCCAACTACAATGCAGAGTCACCGCATGAGCTGATAGTTACCTCTCTGTTAAGGTAGGCCTGTTATCAAAGGGATCAGGCATTTCTCTCTTGTTGATGATAGAGGATTTGGCCAGTTCTTTTCCACAAGATCTCTTCTTTTCCTCTTTGAAGGACAATCTCATTGTTACGTGTCCTCTCAAAGCTGACTTTGATCAGTGCTGTGTACAGTCAGGTTCATGGATATATGCTGAAAAGCTGTTAAGTCTGCTGCTCAGGGCTGCATTCTGACCTTAATAATTTTGGTGCTCCAAATCCACAACCCAGCACTGACAAATTGAACTTTTTTCCTCTTGTCAGGCTGTACTTTACTCATGTGAACTATAATGTTCTGCTGCTTCTCTTCCCACTATAGAGGTTTTTAACTTTATAGATTTAAAAACTAGCCATGGTGTGGCTTATTTCAAAGGGATGTTGAGATGTAACGAAAAGGAGCTTTCCAAGGTAAAAAGGAGTAAACCGACCTGGCCTGTTTGGTTTAGGAAGAACATTAACAATTCACTAAGATAAATTCACCCACGGATTAACTGTAATAACATTAATATTCCCCCTGCAGTTATACTCTATTGATTTGTACCAGAATTATATTGCCTTTCGCTTACTGCGTTTTCGTGGTTGAATTGATATTGTAAAGCCCTATTGTCACAAATTCCAAAATTACTTTATGCTTTCTGTTCTGCATCACTTCATTTTCTGCTTGGTTTGGGAGTACCTGAGAGGTGGTATGTATGTCTCCTGGGTGATACACAGACCACTTCAAAGTCTGGCAAAAAGCAGGGAGCTCAAGGACAGGGAGTCATGGTTCAGTGGCCATAGCTGTCCCTACTGCTGCTTGTCTGAGGCCTTCTGGCCCTGGCCTGTATGACCAGGGGTCAGAGATGTTATTTACCATTCCCTAACTATTCTATAATTCTGCCAGAGATGTTATTTACTGCAGGAGGATCTGGCTGGTTTTGGCAAGGCCAGTTATCTTTGTTCCTTTACTTCTTCCTTCGTGGCATACATTGTATTTATTTTTGTGGCACTCTAGCACCTATGTTTAATCTGAATTTGTCAGCAATCTCCACCTTTTTTCCTCCTTTGCTTGCTTCAGCTCAGGTTCTTTGTAGTGTGATCAGGAAGTCTCAGTATTTTCTGATGTCTGCCTATGTTAAGCCCACATTAGCTTTCAGTTGTCCCCCATTACTAGAAAGTCCCAAATTTAAAATTAAAATGTACTATCATCCTACTCAGACCTACTGTTATCCTCCCTTTTCATTATTCTAGTTTATTAACATTTGAAGGCCTGAGAAGAATGCAGCAAGACAATAGAGGACCTTGTAATGTGATGACTCGGATGCAGACACAGCAGGCAGAGCTTCAGAAGATTAGAAATGGTAATACTTGTAATTAGAAATTCTGCAGTCAAGTAATGCTAGTTAGGAACTTGCAAGCAGAATTTAAGCACTCAGATTAATCTATATGGTGTGAAAATAATTATGTCAAGCGAAGTGTTTCACCATCAGGCTATCTCTGGGAGGAGTCCCTTGGATGGATCTTCATTTTGAATGCTAGTGATGCAGGCACAGAGTGTGAGGCATTAGCAAACAGGTTGTAGGGTGCACCACTTAATACAGTGTGTAACTGCTCTCTTCTGCAGCTGTAAGGGAAACAGAACTTCCCAATTCGGGGTTTATGGAGGTGCATTTACATATTCAGCCCATCCTCGTAAACTGTGCACCAAGTGCTGCAGCATTGAAAAGCACTGGGCTGGGCAGAGGAAGGTTTTTCAGTAGGTACAGATGAATACCCGTGTTTTTCCAGCAGGTTGATAAATGCCATTACCATTAGAAAAGTATGTCTTAATTCTTGTCTGTGCTGAGCGCATGTATTTCCTATCCATGTCTCCAGAAGAGTTGTGGGCATTAAACACCTTGTTTACAATTTTCCTCTTAGGGAATTTGTCATTGTGTAAAGCAGCAAACATCAATTTTGTGAGTATTTCAAAAGTATTTACCTTAAAACTATAACTAGAAATATGCACGTTTTGCCAAATAATGAATACTTTCACTTTTTCTTCCCCTGGTTCTGTTTTCTCTGTGCTCTTGAATGTTATTTAGTAAGTAACTACTGGGCATGGCTTGTTCTCTAAAGCTGTTTTTTTCTTCACCTGTACCTACAGTTTCTCTTATTTTGGCAGCATGACTTTGCTCCTCAATATGCTCATACTACATATGTTTTTCAGACTAGTTTTTCAAGCTCCAGCTTTCTTTTTTTCTGGGACGACTATAGACAACTCCCAAACCAACCCTGTTAGTCAGTCCTCTGCAGGTACTGTAGGGCCAAGCTGATATTCTCTGTCCTTGGGCACTCCATCACCTGAAGTGAAACCGCTTGAGCTGGAGCCATCAAGGTGTATCAACCATTTCTATTCTGCAAGCTGGAAGATGCAAAAAAAAGTGCTGTCAGCACAGGGCAGGCTCTGCATGCACCAAGGCGCTCTGTGACACAGCAATCTCGTGGCATGCACCAGAGCTCCACATAGGCAGACTCCTGCATCGTCATGCACAAGCAAATGCTTCTGTATATTTTAGAAATCAAGGGCTTCTTAAGTTACAGCAATTCAAAAAAGCTGCTGCACAAGATCGCTTACAAAACCTGGCTTTTCTAGAACGCAGGAAACTAGGAATATGAGTTCAGAAGCTGAGGTGAAAAAGGTGCTGGGTTTATTTTAATGAGCATTTAAAAAAGCACCAGTCATTTAAATGTGACTGTAGAATCAGTTTAAACAAATATCTGTGGTGGAATGACTAGATATACTTGAATGTATTTGAGCCTGCCTCAGAGCAAGAGTGCAGAGGTAACTGCCTAAGGTCACTGGGACCCAACATTTTCTGTGTTTCTATTTCTTTATTTGCATAAAGAATGTATCTTGATCTGAAAAACTGTGGTGGAATATATCCAGAATCCTTTACCAGCTTATATCCTTGTTTTTCTTCCACTGTAGATCATTATATTTTTAATACTGTAAATGACATAATTAGAAATATTGATTCCATTTCAAATGAAGCAATTTAACTGTAAATGTGCCAGAAAGCCAAAAAATAATCAATCTACTGTTGCTTTACTTGCAGGAATGAATCTTGATCCAGAATCAGCAGGGTTTTGTTATTTGGGTTTTTTTTTTCTTTTCATTCTTTGGTTTGGATCAGTTGCCACTAATACAGTATTGTCCCCAGCTCATGTATTTTTTGGATTGCTTGTTGTCAAAGACGCTCTAAAAGGCATAAAATGAGTGTGTTAAAATAATCTCTGATAGTATCATTAGAGGGACACAACGTACTTAAAATGTGAAACAATTTTCAGTTTTAGTGCATGCTTCTCCAGTGGGAGGTCATACGGTGAAATTTAAAATAGTGTGAGTATAATCTGGGTCCTGGAGAGTGGAGCAGAATGACATTCTGCATGAGAAGAGAAAATGAGAAGTTACGTTACTTTTTGTCTAAATAAGGCAGAGAAGTGAAGCATTTATATTGCCTGATTTGCAAAAAAACACCGTGTTTGACTGGATGCACATGTTTCTGAAACAAGTGGTTTGAATAAACATGAATAACACACAAAGAAAATCTTACTGGTCTCCAGAGTGAAAGGAACAGAGTTGAGTCTACAGTAAAAAAAAAATATCCACAAGAAACCTTTTAATCAACATATTGATTGCCGAGTTCTCTTTTTGTACCTGTAGCACAGCAGTGTGATTTTTTTTTTTCTCATAAAGCTTTAAGAAAGTTCCTGGATGGCATTTCTGTGTAGTACTTGGAAAGAAGGGTAGAGACAGCCAGTGCTACTCTAGGTCTCCCTGGAGAAAATGCCCAATCAATTCATTCCAGCAGAGGAAAAACAGTGAAGGTTCTTTCAGTAGAACTAAAACTGTAAAAGTAATTTTTAACTATATTTAGTGTGGTAAGATTTTTTTTTTCTTGGTTATCTTAAAGTCTGAAGCTGATTTTCAGCTTACTACACATTTCCAGTAAAACGTGCTGTTCTCTCTAAAAATACAGACTTTCAGAAAAACAGAATGTTTAGTACCTCTTAGCCAGGAGTTGGCTGTGTGTATAACTCCTGCTACAAATATCTTTCTCCAAATGCAGTTTGAAGCTGGTTATACATTTGGATTCGTGGCTCAAGAAAGGTTCAGTGTGGCCTATTAAACAAGCTTGTGCTTTTTCATGGGGTTAGGCTTAAAATAATTGATGAATACCGAAGGAGAAAGGCAAAGAGTGGAGGAGTGCTAGAAGGCTTGGTTTGTGTATCACTGCCTTTGCAGTACCGCTTCTTCTTTCCTAGTGCTGTTGTGTATGAACTTGGCATTTTTCTTGGCATGACATATGGAGGCTGCTTTCTCCACTCCCTTGATAAACTTGCATGGTTCTATGGCCAAAAAAGAGGTTTAAAAGGCCAGATATAGACGCTGTCATTCTTTATAATCAATCACTTTTGTTATGTTACACTGACAGTAGTATCCAAAGAGATACTGAGAATTATAATGACATATTGCATTGCCTATTTTTATACCTGGTGCTTTCCTGGATTGGAATGTTCTTAAAATACAAACATGCAGTCCATTTTCAAAACACTATATCAAATCTGAGTCAGAAATAACATGTGTTGGGCCCTTTAGAGAAAAGTGGTAGTTTGAGAAAGATAAAAGTAAGGAATTTGTCCATCCTCTATGTTTTCTTGTGATCCACTGGAGGAAAGGTACTATACATTTCTTCAGTGAGTCTCACTAGTTTCCTCCACAGATTCAAACTTTTTACTTCTACAAGATTAAACTAGGGAAAAATATACCTTTGTATTTGAAGACCAAGTTTTTGGTTTCATTCATTACCCTTTCATATGAATAATATTTAAGATGCTTGAGCAAGAAGTTCATATTAGAAGATCAGCCAAAGACAAAGTGGTGATACATTTATAGAGGAGCTGGTACAGTTAGTACCTAATTACTGAAATAATACTTAACATGTCAGGCTCCACTGTACAATTTGCTTCTAATATAAATGAATAGAGAGTATCCAAAATCATAAAATAAAACAATCCCTATCCTAGCACACATCAGCCAATTGGTTCACTTTAGAATATACATACTTACACACACATAAATATGTATACCTACTTATGTTTGTTCTCATATATATAATGTGTGTGTGTATGCATCTCTTTGATTTCATTATTTGACGTCTGTTAGAGCATTTCAGCTTGTTTACACTTATTTAAGTCAGGATGTAAATTTAAACTGCCACAGCTAACTGGAATGGTTACATGTGTAGACAACGTTTTTTGTTTCCAGTAGTGACGTTGTAAGAAATGTAGCGCAGACTTTTTCACACTTTTGCTTGAATTCCTATTCCTTCACTTTCTGAAAGTCATTTTACCTCACAGGTATACACTGCTGTTTCTTTTAGAAATGTGTCAAGAGAAGATCAATGTGTTTCATACAGCTATAGAAGATGAGCACAGCAGATGCCTGTTAATTTACCTAAAAACATAGGACGCTGAGAGTATTTAAATACTAGCCAACACTCAAGGGATAATACACATTTGCTGTTTCATGTATAACTCCCTATGCATTTTAGTAGTAGTCAGAATCTAATACAAATGTATTTGTTACCTTTTTAATGGAGTAAAGGCTGACCATGGAGTGTTATAATTTTAACCATCCTGGTGCAGAATAGTGCAACCCTGTCTGATGGCCTTTGAACGAGCACATGCATTACTCTATGGAAGAAAGGAAGCAGATGTAGCTGGTGAAGGTTCCCATCTGATTGCAGTTATTGATGAAATTCTGACTTCAGCAGAAGCAGAGCAAGGTCCTACAACAGGATATAAGACAGCCAGTGCTTTAATTGATTACAGCCACCCAATTCAGCACAAAGTCAAACGTTTCAGTCTTCCCTGAGCTTGATTTAATTTGTTTAAATGTCGTGTGGAAATGCGGTTGGGGCTCTTGGCTTCTTGACAATCTCGTTGGCATTTGATCAAAGTCAAATGTTGCTTGCACTTGCCAGGAAAAAGAAAAAGAGTTAAAAATGGAATATTCAAAGGTAGAACTCATGCAGGAAATGTTACTGTTTACTGTGTAGTTACAAAAGTCCCCCCACCTCTACTGTGTCACTTAACCCCAATTTAGATGAGGAAGAGATGTGACATCTGTCAGCTGTACAGTACCGAAAGGACATTCAGTTTATTTCTGCTCAAAGACTGTGTGGACAGCCCGCTATGTTTTTGACTTCAGTTTCTATCAGAAACATAAGAAATGCCAATCTAGTAGGAGAGAAAATGGTGACCCAGTTGGATTGCAGAAGATGCAGGAATGATTTCAAAACTTTTGCCAGCTTACAGTTATTTTCACACTCCAATTCAGATAGCACATGCATGGAGAAAGGTTCACTCTCCTGGCAGGCTCTTTTGCTGTTTTGGGGTTTTTATTAAGTTCTGCTTACTGAGGTTAGGCAAAAAGCAGCACAATAACCAATGAGATAAAATATAGATAGCTTAGCATTTGAGTGAAAGGGAAGATTTTTCAAAAGGAATTAAATTAATCAGAAAACAAAGGTCTTAGTTAAAGGAAAATTATTCATTGATGTTTTTTCTGATTGACAGTAAAAATTGCAGCTCTTGTTCCATTGACTGCTAAAATATTTTTGATTTTTCTTTTTCATCATCAGCACAAACTGAACTCTTCCTCCTCATATATCTTTTAAATACCCACATTTTAATCCTTATAAAATGATTCAGAGTAATTTACACCATGAAGTCCCATACTTATTAGTGCTCTCTGATTCAAAATCAGGTTTGCATTTGAAAAAAAGTGGTGTCTTAAACATTGTAACTTCAGAACTATCCTGCTTTCTGCAAATCTAGTTGAGTTTTTCCCTATTACATATCCACAAAATCAGGTTAAAAACTGGTTACTATTATGAGAGCATAATAATGGTTGCGTTGAGTCAGACTGGACGTCCATCCAGTATCAGTTGGTATCCTGTCTGCATTAGCAGCCAGAAGGAAATGTGTAGGGACAAATAGAAGAGCAAGACAAGTTCATGGGATACCTTCTCAAAGTCTCCCCAGCCATCAGCTATTTCGTTTCAGGTTTCCTGAGCCAAATGTAGTCCCCATGTATTTAGACGTCCTCAGTGGCATTCTTTATTGTGAACATGTCTTGTTTTCCGCTGACCCCATGTAGATTTTGAGCACCCACAGTGTCCTTCCAAAAGGCTTTTGCATTTTGAACCTGGCTTCTACAGGTTTCATTTGATGGGCCATTGTTCTTACTGGATGAGACAAACAATGAATCCCCATCTACTATGGGATTTAGCAAGCCTGTATCATATTGTTCTTTGTCAGCTCCATGCAAAACTGGAGAATTCAGATATTTTTTACCTTTGGTCATGATACAAAGCTATTTTGGTGTGTTACCTCTGAAGCTTTTCCAGGTCTAACGTTAACCTTTTGCAATGGTAGGATCAGAACAGTACTTAGGGTGCAGAATGTCAGGACTTGCTTCTGTAATTTATAATCTCCTTAATTTGTGTTTAGCTGTCATATAAAGAATGAAATTGATCACAGCAGAACTTTCCCTTTAATTGTTTTTCTAATTCAGAAAGAAAGCCAACACCAGTTAGGAAATATGGAGAACTTTAGAATTCAAGTTGCAGGACTTGGAGGAAGGGAGAGGGATTCAAGGCTCCCTAGGAAGAAAGGAAGGCGAAAGACATGGAGGAAATGTCGAAAAAGCGAAAAGCAGACACTATAGATGGTTTACTCTTGCATATTATAAAGATATTATTTCTCTTCTGTTTCCTCCTTGCGAAACTTACATTTGGAATAGACATGATCTGCAAGATTTTATTGAGCTTCTTTTAAATTTGTATTTCACCCTAACCTTTTTTTTAGCATGGAGGAACCTTTTTATCTATGTGTTTACAAATTGGGATCTGCAGTTGTTCTTCTAGTACACAACTTTAAGAACCTGATAAAGCGCCCATTAGGTTAATAGAAAATTTAGAAAGTTAGAATAATTTGTTGAGAAAGAAGCTAAAAAAGCCCTCATTGTGCCCTAATTGTTAATATATGCCAAGATGGCCTCAGTGAAAGAAGGAGGCAATCAAATGAAAAAAGCACTTCAGACATGCACAGTCATGAAACTTTGGCATATCAGGATTCTGCAGAATGTCTATTAAAACATAGCTCCCTCAATCAAAGCCATGGTTCTGTGCTTTGGAAGATAACCACATAGCCAAATCTCCTATTAAGTGAATAAGCCCTCAAAGATAAAGACACACCTCTAGGTTGGCCTCACTGAGCTTATTATTTTCCAGTTCCATTCTATGTCCTCATTTGACATATTCAGTCACATGAGATGCTCCTCCTGATGCCTGGCATTCCCTGCCAAGTTTTCAGAATTAGGACCACAGTTGGAAACCGTATGAATAATTTCATTTTATGAGCAGCAGATCCACAGATCCAATCCACAGCAGAGACTGGACTATCTAAAATATACAATCTGCTTTCATTTATTTGTGGTGTACTTACCAAGATTTTTCTAAAAAGTGTTGAGAATCTGTCACCCAAACCAAAAGCACTGTGTTATATTTATTAACTGATTCAGCATTTCTAATAAAGTCTGGGTCTTACACACTGAGACTGACTATTTGGTGTTGAAGCTCTTAGCTTTAGAACAATGCTTGGAGGGTTTCCAACAGAAGTAGCACAGGCACTTTCCCTGATTTTATAGTTCAGGAGCTGATATTCTTTTTCCGTTCATACGGAGAGGGAAAATATAGAACCCGAATTATTATTAAACCAGATATAGTAAGGTATTCTGCCCTCCTCACTGATTCCAGATCTAGATGCCTTTTCAAATATGGTATTGTGTGAGGTGTAATCTTATTCATTGTATTCCAGATTCACAAATCTTATTTGATGTTCAGACATGGGAGCACTTCAGTCCCAGCAGTTCCCAGTGGCTGAAAGTAATGACACCCAGAAAAAGACTTATGCAGGTGCAGTCATGTGACAGGACAACACTTAATGCTAAAAGTCATTGGCATACTCACATAATTTAAGCATACTGATGAATTCAGTCTAGAGCCTTTGAAATGGATATAGTAAGGAGAAAAGGGAGAGCTTGAAGATCATTACAAGTGCCCTGCAAGCAGGCGTAATTAACTACTTATAAAAAAGAAAACCACAGCACACAAAAAAACCACTCAGGAGACTGTACAGTGGCTTGCAGCTCTCTGAAAGACAGTGCTCGTATTTCTTATGTGATCTGCATTTGTGTGAAAAGTATATAGTGAGACAGTCCAGTGACTTAAAATATTTCATTAGAGACCAATTAGAGACCAGAGTAGTTCTTCTGATAGGTGAAAAATAAAAGAACAGTAACAAATGCAGTATTTTCTTTCCTGGTGTTTCTAAGTTCCCTATTGTGGATGTTAGCTGGAAGGCTTTGGTTGTTTATTTTATGAAGAGTTTTAAAACTTTTTTTGGGTTTTTTTTTTTTTTTTGAGCTTTGCTGCAGTTACCAAAACCCTGCAAAACATAAAATCTGGCAATATTATACATCTGTAAACAGAAGGTCATTACTGCCCATATTTTCTTTTATTGCTGAAGTTTTGTTTGAACAAATAAACAAACCAAGAGAACACAAATAAACACACCTCTGTGTTACTGAGTTGCTGGTAAGAGAAACATTGCAATCCTGCGTGGGTGTCTTACAGCAAAGAAATGATTCAAACTGAGTATTGGGGTTTTTTTATCACATTAGTATTTCATAATAGCCCTATCAGGTAGTTCTGTGTACTAAGTGCTGTAAGAAAACTCGGGCCTACAGTCACAAAAGCAAGTAGGACTTTGGAATTCGAGATCCTGTCTGTGTGAATCCGGAGCACAGTGTCCTTGCTGACGTGTCATAAACTGACAAACATTGCCAGGCATAGTGTCTAAAGCCATGACTAGTGTATGAGTATTGATCCTTAGGGAGTGCAAAACTGACTTCAGTTTACTTTAATTCACTTGAATATTCACATTTATAAACGATACCTAGTACTTAATCCTCCTATATAATCCTCCAAATGTGCATGTGGTTACTGATGATTCAGAGAAACATTTGTGCTCTGTCACTGCTTACAGTAATTGAAGTCCTGGTCCATTTTGATACATAAATGTAAGAAGGGCAGAATCTGAAAGTTTTAAAAGCTTCTGACTCACCAAGAATGAGTAAGGACTGACATACAAGTTTTGAACAGCAGCATAAGGTAAAATGCTTCTGGAAAATTTAGTTTCATTGTGCAGCTTGAGTATACAGCATATAAATGAAGCACAGCTAACTGTAGCAGGGATGCTGTGTATCACACAGTACTTGACTTTATTTTTAAAGCCCTGTGGGAATCATGTGACTGTATAAATTTTTTCACTCTAATTTGTATAAATAATTGGATTTCTAGTGATTATTCATGAAAGTTTGGCAATACCACTCTATAGAGAGGATTATCAGGGGGTGGGGGGGAAAACCCTTGTAAACTATTGCATTTTAAAAGTCTTATATTTTAAAGTTGTTTCTGTGATTAGTTCCAGTTGCAATATTTGAATAAATGAGTTTTGTCAGCATTTTGAATTTTAATGAAACTGTAAAAATCTTTTTGTGTGTTGGTTTGGGGTTGTTTTATGGTTTATGTTTTGTTTTACGTTGTTCATTTACATTCACTATTAGTGACCTGGTTCAGAAATATTTGAGTAGTGATGTCACTGGTGGTGTCCTACTTAAAATCTTGTCTAGATTTTAAACTACAGTATGTAGAGGTATTTTAAGATTAGAGACATTGTATATGCTAAACTGGAAGGAGGGCTATGAGGTTTTTTCTCATCTCTCTGATGAAGAACTATGCAGTTGTAGACCCTGCACTCTTAATTTCCACTACAGTTCCAGAGTTGCGGTAGCATAGCAATGGGAGGGCATGTCATAACAACAGCTGATCTTCAAACTGTTCCAGGATTTACTGAAATAACTCCATTTATTCATTGAAATATTCTCATCAGAAAATCTAATTATGGAACTTTGTCTCCTCTGCCTTCAGGCTCTCAAAATCAATCCTCTGTTCATCAAGTTTAATGCAGAATTTTCACTATTTGTTGAGTACCTTCCCTGGCTTATATCTACACATACACAAAACGTGGGGCAGGAATGTGCAGTATAATGTATCTTTTTAACCTAGGACCAGTTTGGTAATATTCCTGTATACAGATCTCTCAGATAAAGAAAGTCTAGGGGTTCAGACTAAGGGTTGGATGCTGAGTACGTTCTTAAATCTTGTTATTTTTAAAAAGGATTTGATTGGAGCATCCTAACTGGCACTACAGCTGATCAAAACCTGTAAAATGAGAGAGAGAGGGGGAGAGAGAGAGATAGGAGGCAGAGAGAGAGATGGTCTCTAGGCCTTTAAAGGACAAATAAGTTTTTGGTTCCCATCCCTCTGGAGGGACCCAGTTTATTTAAAAGCTGAAGTGAGCTGTGGGACTGCTTAGCTTGTTTTTGACTTCACAGAGCACTGAAGGAGTAGGATTTCTCTGTGTAGCAATGAGCCATATGGGGTGTTTGTGTAATATCTCCTTTCGGGGAAAGGAATGAAATGAGATCGTGATTCTCTGATCCTTCTTTAGAAAGTCCCTCTTTGTAAGACTTCTGCTCCTGGAAAAGGCTCCACCCTCTTACACACAGAACCAACCACCTTCCTAATAGCAGATACTCCATTATAACATTCACACAATGTTTGGCTCCATGCCAGGCTGTAATTTGTTTTTGACATCTATCTACTGACTAATGTGACAACCCACACAAGTATTTATTTCCAGAAGGAGGAATCCATAATGAGAGATGCAGCTCTCCCAAGTTCTGAGGACCCATTTAATGAAAAAGAGGGGGAAAGAGCAACCACCCACCCTTCCTCCCAAATGACAGGTTTTTCAAAGCCCAAGCACCAAATTCAACAACTTTGAAGTTGGCCTTTTGCATTTTTTTAGCTGCCATTTTCCCTGCTGTAACTTCACAGGAGCTGGTATTTGTTCTTTGTTGAGCTAGGGGTATTTGGAGACTTAAAAGAGAGATGTTTCTAGAATGCAAATGGCTGAGATCTAGGCAAAAGGCTGAACTGCATGCTGCATTGCACATGAGTACTACATGCTGCTGCGCACTCAGCCTGTTTTGGCTCCCTAAGTCTAACTAAAATACACAAATCCTGGAGCAGCAAGGCCACTGTTAGAAATTCTGGCCATGCTAGAAGCCCAGTAGCCCTAACAAACCTAGCAACCGCTGCAGGTAAAACTCCTCAGCAATTCCAGTCAGAAACCAGGCTGAAGGGCTTAAGGGGCAGGACAGTAAAATATAACTATTTGAAGGGATGACCAAAGGAAATAGAGGATTTGCTATTTCATGAGATCCTCATATCAAAGCAAGGATGCCTTCTCTGGAAGGTCAAGCTTTACCTAAAATAAAGTTATTAGTCTCTACTTGGTTCATGCTATGCTGGTGTTATATGAGATGTCAGACTAGGTGATCTGGATCATCCTTTGTAGGGTGAGAGTTTTTGCATGGTGATGTGTTGGGTTTTCTTCCTATCAGCCATACTGCTACTGTTCCTACTAGGTCTTTGCTTGGATGGGAATTCATTTAGTTACAGCATAGGTCTGTAAGTGTACTGGTCAATCTTCAAAATTTGCTGATTGTGCATGTTATAGGTACCTGGTTGATGTGCTTATATTCTTTTAATTTGGTCCTAGTTTTTATTATTACATTAGTAGGTTTAAAAGCAAAACCAGTGATAAAAGAGTTTGCAAAACTGTTTTACCAAAGAGCAATACGTCTTACTGAAAGTTTAAAACAGTGCCACAGGCAAGCTTCCCTCTGACTCAGCTCTTTATTGCTAATAACTGTTCATTGAATATAGATTTTACTGTAACTTAAATGGTTTTTATTTACGCACCATTAGTTAATATAATGGGTTAATTTTATGTGATGCAGTTTTGTCCTGGGAAAATCTCCTGATGTGAATCAAGAAAATTTGTCCTCAGTGTACAAAATTCTGAAGGTAAAACAGAACTTGCTGGTGGGACTGCTGGCCCTGTTCATTTTTGTCCTAGTATTGAGCAGGGTTCGGGGCTCAGTGGAGCAAGCATTTAATTTCCCAGAAATAAGACAGACTTATTTGGCCCCAGGCATAAGCTGAAGCAGCCAAAGGTGCTCCTTCTACCCAAACTGCAGTGCTCTCCCTGTGTATGGATGTCCTCATGGAGAAAAACAGAATCATCATCCCTGTCTTCTGGGAAAGGAATGTCTGGGTTAGCAGGCAGCCATTCTTTGTAGCTGGAAAAAATGCATAAGTGGCTAAAAGCTAAACTGGAAATGAGGATTTTTAACAGTGAAAGTCATTAACCTAGTAAAGCAGTAGATGCTATTACTTGAAATCCTTAAATTGAGGTTTAACTTTGGTTTCAGAATGGCTCCTGGGAAGAAATTGTAAGCTTCATGCAAGAATTACTGATTAAGTTTTTCTTGTTGGTGCTATGTGGTCAGTTGGTTAAATAATCCTAAAGTTGCCTTAAAACACTTAGCTGTGCATATAGTCATGTCCAGACCACTCTGTGATAACCAGCAGGATATGATAAGCCGTGACATGAAAACCAGTTGTGGTCCAAAGGAGTTTTTTTGTGCACCTACACCAATGACTTTTGTCCCTTCAGCAGTTTCTGGTAGACATGCATTACTGTGCATGCCTAGTTATGCAGTTTTGGTCTGGAACCTGACTTATGCCCTGTGACTTGAGGCACTGATGGGCAATTGCAAATAAAAGTACCCTACAGATCAGACAGGCTTCCTCTAGCAGTCATTGCAAATGCTTTGTTGTTGGAGCTTGTCCCAAGAAAAATGAAACCAGTTTTGGGCCAATCTCCAATGTAAATGTGGCTGCTTTTCAGGAACAACAGTTCCTCAAGGTGCTAATGAAGGTGTGTAGCTCTTACTCATTCTTGCCAACATGCTAGGAAACATAGGGAGAGGCCAAGGAAAATAGAAATGCTCATGTAGCTTCCTGTTGTCTGTTGTGTTGGAAGTCAGGCACAGTGGCAGGCAATGGTTAAATGCATTCCCATTCCTGCCGATGGCTGTGAAAAGTTTTTATGGCATTTGAAGGGTTTATCTGTTTCATAACCAATGTATTTTCCATGGTTGCTTGTGGTCCAGCAGACCATGCCTATTGCTATTTTAATGTAACACAATGCAGAGTAATTATCCTAAACCTCACTTTTTCTTACCATAACATGCTCAAAGCCTGTAGCACCTATCTTATTAGTTACTGGTCAGTTGAAAGAAACCAGGCATTGTGAAATTTGATTTTTTATTTTTTACTTCAGTGTAAAAAAGCTTTAGAAGTCACTTTAACAATATTTCTGTGTAAAATTGTAAGAAATCTACTCTCATATTGCCAGCCCTTAAGAAGAGTCATGAGTGATTAAAAAAACCCCAGACATCTCATTTATAGTTTAGTCACGATGATGCAAGGGCGGATTTTTGTTGCCATGAGCCAGCTTTTGCTTGTACTTGTGCTCTATGCCAGGACACTGAGTTTGTCTAGAATCATTTTGCTCTGCCTCCTGCATAGTTGTAATCCTTGTTGTTAAGGTCACACCCAAGCTTCATTGCTTTGGATGAGCAACCTGAACAGTATCAACCTACTTGCTAACCAAAATTGTTCTCACAGTACACTGCAGCCTCTCGTGGAAAGCCAGAACTTTCCAAGGTAGGAGGACTGCCACAGAAGCCTATGTCAAAAAGATGTATTGCATGTTGCCTGTGTACCTGGGAGCACGCGTTTGAGGAGTTGGTTTTCCTTTAATTTAAAAGCAGGAACGACTAAGTGGTGCTCTTGGAAAGGGAGAAGGTGAGGCTACCAAGCTTCACAGGCAGTGTTGTCCCTGCCTTGGGGAATGCTGGCTACACAGGAGCCCATCCATGTGTGTGGGAGATAATTGCTGCAGGTGCATGGTGACAGTAGATTCAGTTCAGGGATGGGAGGATATTTTGTCAGATGGCAAATTATGCACCATCATGATTGCATCAGCCTGGGTCCTGAACACCTGGATGGGGGATGTCTATACCAAAATTGCCTGTCCCTGAGATCAATATACAAATTTTCTTGCTTTTGTCATTTAGACTAATTCTTAACCTGTTAGAAGCCAAATTAAATGCCAACATCACCTATTTGGGAGTTTTCTCTGAACATCAGATGCTTGAGGTCTAAGGTATGAAGGCCTAGACTGGGGCAAGGATTTATGGTCTGGGAACAGAATTCCTGCAGCTCAATCCCCACTGAGATATCCCAATTTTATGTAAATACATCTCCAAGATAAAAACTAATGTGTTTGCATGACTAAATGTTGCACTGTTTAGGTTTCTGGGCTTGAATTCTCCAACCAAGGGATAATTAAAATAGAAGCCCACATGCCCAATGTCAGTGGAGAGAAGCAGACCTCCTCATAGCAGAGTTCACCGAGCAGGTGGGGTGATTTTCCTTTTGAGGTGCTTGTCTCTTTCCATGTAAAGGCACTAGTCGGATGCTCCCAGAGAGATTATGGGTCTGTCAACTCACAGTGGGTTCACAGTAAGGTCCCCATGGGGTAACTGAGGAGCCTGATGCTTTGCTCCATTTTTGAGCTAGTCCTGACAGTGGAGGGAGCCTTATCAAGTTAGTCTGCCTTGCTTGTAATTGCCCTTTATGAAAATAGTGACCAGAGAGAATGTAGCATGATCGTTTAAAGACGTTCAGTTGGATTTACTGCTCTTACATCGGTTTGAACCAAGACTAATTCTGATGAAGCTGATAGATGTTAGTCTGCTGTGGGGGAGAAGAATAAAGCTCAGTGAGCACATAAACTGAAGTAGAAGTTTCTTCTGACTCGGTAGTCCAGCAATGCTCTGAACTGTAGGTGTGCCAGCTTTAAATCTGCAGTTACCAAGTTCAGTGAGGAGGGAACTGCAGAGGCATAAATCTTGGAAGATGAGAAAATATCACAAAATTTGAGGCCCCATTTTCATCTCCTTGGCACAATAAAGACTTCACTGGTTGATGCAAAGCACTATTTGTCAGGATCAAAAGCCTGGTTTTATTTCCCCTTCCAGTCATCCTGGGCTGGGCTTGCCCTGGTTTTCCGCTGCTTATGTAAGGGTGTCGCTGCAAATCCTGTTACACTCAGACTGTATGATAACTGGCAAACTCTGTTATGAAATTGCTCACGTTTTAGAGTGCATTTAAAAACAAAAACCACAATACAGATCTCTTGGCTGAAAACATATGTGCCCTGCTTCAACATATGTACCATCTTACTTTCATCCACAACCTCCCCAGATGAGCAATCAACTAATAAACTTCTAGTATATTGAGTTTTTGAATGGAAATGCTGATAAGCCCTTAAGTGCAGTGATGCTAATGGATGATACCGATATAATAAATAGCAGGAGATTCAGTCATGCTCACTGCTAAAATACTTAGGAGCTTCACTTTCTTTTCAGTTTGGAAAACTTTCCATTTGCAGATTGCTTTTCCCATTTATAGATTTAGCTACTGCTGAATTCAGCAGTCTTTCTCTCTTGCCACTTTGTCCACCTTCACATTAAGAAAAAATCTCTGATGCTGTACTTACTTCTTCCTGAAACTTTTAGTTAAAAAATCGAATGCATTTGCCTTTAGCCTAGTGCAGCACTGCATTCCAGCACATCTTGCTTTTGGTTCCTGGAAAGAATGCTGTCAAAAAATCTTAAGTTTTGAATGTCTTTTGCTTAATATCCTGTTTCTCCATTGTCTGTTACCTCTCTTTGCATTTGATGGATTTTTGTTTTTTTCCAAATCACTTTTGTCGACTTGTTTTTTTGATGGCTCCCGTTCTTCAGGTTGATTTATTATTTTTCATGTCAGCGTAAAACTTAGGGTGGTATCTTATAGGTGGATGGGTCTACATGGGTATGTTAGTGTATATTAAACTGAGGTATGAACTTACTGTGCATAGCCTTTTTGGTAAAAATTTTTGTATGTAGAAATTGTCATTAGAATTATTAAATATAACAATACAATAATTTTTATAACCAAGAGATTTATTTTCCTTGAAATGGCAAGCTTGCCCTGGCAAGCTATAAATGCTTTAAGACAGGTCAAATTTTAAATCTAAATGACTTGACAGAGACCTATAATCCTCTGAGGGTTGAGAGGGTAATTTACTCACTGCATCCATGCAGTCTTTAGCCTCCCTGCTGAGTCTGCGTGTTATCCTTGGTTACGTTGTAGGCAGCAGTCTGCTGGAAATGGGACTGTTTCCACACAGGCAGTTGAATACCCAATGAAGAAAGTTAGTGTTGATTATTGATTACTACTGGAAGTAACATTGCTACAACTTGTTTGCCTAGCAATGAACGGCATGGTGGCTTTTTACTTTGTTTCTTTGGCCAAGGTGGATTGTCCTAATGGGCTTTTGCATGTGGGTTTTTTTTTTTCTTCCTTTTATTCTTTAATCTCTTCTTTTATTTCTCCCTGGTTTCCTCACAATTCATTATGAAGTTGCCAAGCCTATGCCCATCATTGCCCAAACACTATGCCAGCACTCTTCTGGAAGGGTGCTTTTCTTTCCTGCTTCACTCTTTCTCCCCACTGTCTCCTTCTGCTGTGTTGGCCCAGTTGTTGCTACAGCTAGGGTGTGAACTGAGGTTGGTAAGAGTTCTTTGTTAAAACCTGTATTTGTTTTCTTTGCCAGGTTAGCTTTATTGAGTAGAGCTGTTAGTTTATTGTGCAGCTATCTGAATGCTGGTGCAGTCATGTAGGTTGGAATGGCAGAGGAAGATGATCAAGAGACCAGGAGATGGATTTCTCTAGAAGCAGTGTGAATTTATATTGGCATACAGTGTTTGGTGAAACACGGCCTGTTCCAGTCACCTCCTGGAGAAGACAATCATTTATTTTATTTTTCCACAGTTCCTTTTTAAGATTTTAGTTCTTTGGAAAAAATAAAGGATTAAAAGCAGGGTTGAAAGCAGGAATAAAATGATACGGAGCTGGATGCAGTCACACTATAAATACAGAAACTGTGCAGAGAGCTACTTCTTTCACAGTGAGTGTTGTTAACATCCTCACCTCCTGCTTAGCTGGAATCCACTGGAATGAGCAAGGTATCATTTTGCCCCTTACTTGCCCCATTGGTTTTCTACATCATGCCTTTGCAGTTCACAGGACTGCAGCCCAGTCTTATCCTGGAGTGGGGGTTACACCCCAGATGATTTTGCAACATGGGAACTGGAACAAGGACTTCCTTTTCCTTTCCCACTTATGGCTTGACCTGCATTTGAACTCAGATCTCTAGGGGCTGCTGCACAAACCTGCCACAGAACTCCATGGCCATGTCCTAGTCCTTGTCTTCTGCTTTGAAGAATGTTCCGCTTTTGCAGAGAAAAAGGCTAGCCCGAATGGAAGTGTGTGTGCTGGAGAACTGGAGAGACAAAGCATCAGTTTTTACTGACCACCCTGTCATTTTTTTGTGTTCAGCTTCTTTGCAAAATGTCTTTTATCAAAATAAAAGCTATTTGCTGTGATAAATGTTCCAGGCAAAGGGTCTGAGTGACTGATTGAGGTAGGGTTTCTATTAAGTGGCTATGATGTTTTGCACTCCTAGCACACAATGGGAAATAAGGCCAAGATAATGTTGTTTATTCTGATCTTTAAATGTAACAAAGTTGTGAAAAAGTTTGCTAAAGCTTCTCTCATTCTCTTCTTGCCTTTCTTTTGTGCCCTTGAATCCTTTCTCAGTATACACACAGATCTCTGTCACTCTGCGCAGCTCCCTGTATAGCTCTCGTGGTTGAAGTACCTAAGTGCTTTCCGCTACCAAGAAAATCAACATACAAAATGTCTTTTTTTCTCCTGTTCCTGGAAGTAGTTTAGCAACCAGTTCATATGCTCATAACTGCAGACTAGCATCTAAACTTTGCAGATAATTTCCATTTTATCTGTACATTATATAATCATCTCCATCTTTATGTGTGAAGGCAACAACAGTTACTGTGTAGCGTGTCCTTGCTTTCTCCTTAGCCATTGTGTTCTTCTCCTATTGTTGTTTTGAAGTGGGCCTAGTCTGTTCTTTCTCATTCTGTCTTCTATGTTCTGTTTTATTTACTGCCATTGGCATGATCTGCATTATTTATTGCTCGTTACTCTCTCTTTGGCCTCTGGAATAATAGCTGTGTAGTGTCTTAGTTTCATCCCAGAATCTACACAGTCCTTCATTAGCAGCTCCTTTGTCTCTTTTTAATATTCTTTGCCAACACTGCTGCTGTATACCTTTCTTTCCTTTTAAGCATTATCTTATCATTTGCATTTCCATTAAGTTAGCATGAAAGCATATCATTCCCTTTTTTCTTAAATTTACCCAATATTTTCAAATCTGCTAATATATTTATACAGTTCAGTCATTCTAAATATTTTTTTTCATGCATTCTCTGAAGTCTTATTAAAAGCAAAATATTACATGCTGTATCCCTCTCTTATTATGACTGATCAATTATCTGTATCTAGTCAAGTGGTATTACTTGTGACTCTCAAACTGTAAAAATTTGCTTCTGATTTTTCACATGTATGTACTGATGCAGCATTCTTTGTCAGACTGGAGGGATTAGGGAGGGGAGGTTAATTTTTTTTTATCTGTCTAAACCACTCGTGTCCCTAGAGGAACGAGGCCATTATATGTCCCCCGTAAAAAAAGTAGAGGACTGCATAGTGGTCTGAGCACATGACAGGGGGCTTGGAGTTCCTGATTTCGAGTATCCCCTACTTCTGCAAGGGGTGATATTTGATCAGGTGATATTCATTCAGACAGGTTTTTGAAATTGTTTTGATAATCCATTGTTTGGTAATCTATCTTTCTGAACATCCACTTCTTGAAAGACAGAAAAAACCCTACTCACTGCTGTTGCTGCCTCAAGTGCTGTGGCAGCCACACTTGCCTGCACATTCAACCATAAGGTTGGATAAACAGGGTGGTTTGACTATTCAAATTTACGCTTTGGACAGGGCACGTGGCAAATGAAGTGATGCAATTGAAGGAAAAATGAAGTGAGGAATGAGGGTGCTCTCTTGATGAATAACGTTTCAGATTTGCACACCAAGGTTCAATTTCCATCTGTGACTAGATATGTCATGTGAATGTGTCTCCGTTTTAGCTCCTGCAGCTTCCTTCCAGAGATGTATTCAGAGCTGCTACCTCTGGAGGGGTTTTCATTGGATCAAAGGGGCTTCTATGAATGATGCAGGGATGCTCGGAGACTGTGGAAATAGACAGAGAAAGGCATCGAGACTGTCATCCTCTGTATATTAAGGTGTACTAGAAAGTAGGAGGTCTTGAGATGGAAGCCCACTGTCAACTCATCCTTCTAATTTACTTCTGCAAAGCACTTGCACAATTGTTCATCTTTCTCATTTCATAATTTACGATAAATTGTTTTATTTTATAGAGCAAGAGGAAAATTTCTCAGAGGCTTGCCACTTCTTTTCTGTCCATTCACAAAAGGTGCTCCAAAAGGGCTACTGTAAGAAATTTGCCCCCCTGTTTGTCTCCTCTCCCTTCCATCTTAGAATCATAGAATCATAGAATAGTTAGGGTTGGAAAGGACCTCAAGATCATCTAGTTCCAACCCCCCTGCCAGGGGCAGGGATACCTTCCACTAAACCATGCCACCCAAGGCTATGTCCAATCCAGCCTTGAACACTGCCAGCGATGGAGCATTCACAGCTTCCCTGGGCAACCCATTCCAGTGCCTCACCACCCTCACAGTAAAGAATTTCTTCCTCATATCCAGTCTAAACTTCCCCTGTTTAAGTTTGAACCTGTTACCCCTTGTCCTCTCACTACAGTTCCTCATGAAGAGTCCCTCCCCAGCATCCCTATAGGCCCCCTTCAGATATTGGAAGGCTGCTATGAGGTCTCCACACAGCGTTCTCCAGGCTGAACACCCCAACTTCCTCAGCCTGTCTTCATATGGGAGGTGCTCCAGTCCCCTGATCATCCTCGTGGCCCTCCTTTGGACTTGTTCCAACAGTTCCATGTCCTTTTTATGTTGAGGACACCAGAACTGCACACAATACTCCAAGTGAGGTCTCACAAGAACAGAGGAGAGGGGCAGGATCACCTCTCTCGACCTGCTGGTCACGCTTCTTTTGATGCAGCCCAGGATATGGTTGGCTTTCTGGGCTGCATTCGCCCACTGAAGCTGGCTCATGTTCATTTTCTCATTGACCAACACGCTCAAGTCCTTCTCCGCAGGGCTGCTCTGAATCTCTTCTCTGCCCAACCTGGAGCTGTGCCTGGGATTGCTCTGATCCAGGTGTAGGACCTTGCACTTGGCATGGTTAAACTTCATTAGGTTGGCATCAGCCCACCTCACAAGCGTGTCAAGGTCCCTCTGGATGGCATTCCTTCCCTCCAGTGTATCAACCAAACCACACAGCTTGGTGTCATCGGCAAACTTGCTGAGGGTGCTCTCAATCCCACTGTCCATGTCACTGACAAAGATGTTGAACAAGACCGGTCCCAACTCCGATCCCTGAGGGACACCACTCGTTACTTGTCTCCAGCTGGACATTGAGCCATTGAGCACAACTCTTTGCGTGCGGCCATCCAGCCGGTTCTTTATCCACCAAGTGGTCCATCTATCAAATTGATGTCTCTCCAATTTAGAGACAAGGATGTCATGTGGGACAGTGTCAAATGCTTTGCAGAAGTCCAGGTAGATGACATCAACTGCTCTACCCCGTCCATCAGTTCCATAGCCCCATTATAGAAGGCCACCAGATTGCTCAGGCAGGACTTCCCCTTAGTGAAGCCATGCTGGCTGTCACCAAGCACCTTGTTGTTTTTCATGTGCCTCAGCATGCCTTCCAGGAGAATCCGCTCCAAGATTTTGGCAGGCACAGAGGTGAGACTGACTGGTCTGTAATTCCCCAGGTCATCCATTTTCCCCTTCTTGAAAATGGGGGTTATATTTCCCTTTTTCCAGTTGTTGGGAACTTCACCTGACTGCCATGATTTTTCAAATATCATGGACAGTGGCTTAGCAACTTCATTTGCCAGCTCCTTCAGGATCCGTGGATTGATTTCATCAGGTCCCATGGCCTTGTGTATGTTCAGGTTCCTAAGATGGTCTCAAACCTGATGCTCTCCTACAGTGGGCCTAGGGTCTTCATTCTTCTTCCTTGAACACCTTTCTTCTTCAGACTTTAACACCTCTTTATAGAGGTGTAGTTAGCAGTTGTGTGTTTGCCATCTCTGACTCTGGCCTTTACTACATTTCTGGATCCATAGATTGCTTTTTATGCAACTTGTGGAAAGAAGAAGACATGTAATTAACTTTGTGCCCTCCACTTAGTTCATTATGTGGCCAGGCCTGCACACATAGACCCAGAAAAATGCTTAGAGCTGTGAAGTCCCATCTTCATCTCCACAAGGGTTCCTTTGGAGGTCATCAGAAAATATTCCAGGCAAGATTAGATAAACAGTATGATAGTGCAGTAATTTTGATTTGACAGCCATAATCCTGTTGGATTGAGATGAGATCATATTACTCAACTCACCTTTAATAACAAACAAACAGCATTTAATATATGCTAGCCAGTTAATTTTCACAAAGCAAACATGTTATCAATTTGGGAAACTGAGGCAAAGGGATTTATCTAAACCTTAGAAGACACCTCTGATTACATTTTGGTTCTAATGTGCTTAACCAGAAGTAGACACAGGTCCAGCCAGAGGCTGGTGTGAAAGGACACTACTCACTGTGCTGCCAAGTCACTTGGGTTTTTCATTAGTAAGGTGCTCTAATAGCTGATGGGTTTTGCAAAAAACCCCATTCATAATTTTGCTTTCCTCTTCTGTCCTTTGAACTAAGCACTGTCTTCAGGTTTTGCAACAAAATCTATAGCTCAGTTTTATTCCTGTATCAACATTCACATGCAAAAATGAGCAGGGTCACCTGGGTTCAGGGTGTATGAGCACAGGGTGACCTTGCCTCTGGCCACTGCTGCCCGTGTGTCAGTTGGCAGTTGTCTGTGTGATCACAAGAGCCTGTATTTGGACGGAGGTGCCTAGATGTAGGCACTCAGCTTGGGCTGTTTTTTATTTCCCCTTCCTCTTTGTTTGCTTTCACCAAAGCTATACTTTGGAGTGTTGGAAAATTGAAAGGTTGCTCTGAGCAGTTTCATAACTACCATGCAAATATGCTTGCCGTTGGAAAACAGTAATCACTCCAGAGTAACACAGTAATACTAAAAGCTTGTACTGTCGTGATGAAATAAGCATATGTAGAATTGCTGGGGAAATGTCTATACAAGGTCTAGAGATGAAGCAGGAATTTTTTGCAACTTATCCAGAATTTCTGATGGGAATACTTCACAAACTGAAGCTGTGCCTTCCCTTGGGTAAAATGCAACCATTTAGCTTCTTTCTTCTTTATATGTATACTGTGGAACTGGTTTGATCCCATGAGAAGTCTGTATCTTTTCACAGTTACATTTGTTCATGTCAGGAGGTTTCTGTATTATCTGGGAAAAAGGGAGTGTGAGGGGGCCGGGAATAAAGAAACAAAATCTGGCTTGGTTTACTGTACTGCAAGTTCTTCCTGCCGCACCAAGGAAGATGGGCATTTCCAAATTTGATTTCAAGCTAGGGTGAAGGAGGGAGAAATGAAAGAAATTACTATCAGGTTGGGGGGGGGGGAGTGGTGGGAGGAATATGAGGGGGAGGGAATGTGAATCAGGAGGCAGCAGCTTTGAAACTGTATGCAATAAATTACTGAATTATTGTTTATTTTTCTCATTGCATGCAGTTGCATCTCTTTTTGCCTTGCTTGATCATAAGAAGCAGCATGTTTTTAAGTAAAAAAGAGAAGCCTCTGACTTCACATTTTAGGCTGGAGACATACTAGGATGGAAACTTTAATGACATTCATGCAGAGGAAAAGAAAATTGTGAAGCAGATTACTGAAACAAAAGGAGGCAGGATATCAAGAAATGCAAGCTTTGATGCCGTTTAGAAAGGGTCTGGATCCCATGATTTATTTAAAAATGACAAGATGCCCCTCTAAAAATGCAAATGTCTGCACTGCATCTTGTAGCTATAATGAATGAGTCTTTCACACAATGGAAACATTCAACTTGTTCTAGGGCACTTACTGTGGCTCCATATGCTGAGCTGCATGTGCCTGGCCTTTAATCACTCTGCCTTTGTTTTCCAAAACTTAAATTAGAAGCACATTAGTGTTTATATGGTGTGCACTGGTTTTGGTTTTGTGTGTTTGTTTGGGGAGAGCTGTATTTGGTTTTGCCATCAAATAAAGCCAGATGAATGCGGTCCTCCTGAATGCACAGGACATGGCAAATCATGGGAAACTGAAGCTGGCAACAGTAAAAGGATGTAAATTTTGAGCTGCTAATGGCAAGTAGGACTCCAGCTTTGGGGATAGGGGAGAACCCTTGTTACACAGCAGGGAGCCTTTTAAACCCTCCTCTGACCTGCCAAGAGGATGCCTGTATGCTTTCTGGTTTATTCTAAGTGAGATCAAGCCAAAGTTTTCATCTGTTGTAAGTTTGGGTTTAAAAGGAGCATTTCATAGACATTCAGACTGAGCTGCAGTCATGCTGCTATGGACTTGATCCAGAACACAATGCACCCCATCCGTAGGCTGTCATTAATAGGAGCTTTAGCGTGGGCTGCATCTTACTGTTAGCAGTTTACTACGCAGTTTTTCTTGGGATTAAGGAAAAAAATAGAGATCCATCCATCAAATCAAGTAGGAAACCAACCACTCTTTCCTTGAAGATTTTTTGGGAGGGATTTGTCCTGCATGCATAATATTTAATGTTCTGGAAGCATATATGCAGCGTATGTTCGAGCGGGCACGCATGTAACTCTGTTGCAAGTTTTAAAAGCTCCGTTTCTGACAGAAAAAGTGGGCTAATTAATAGGAGTAGCAGACAAAATGCCAGCTTGTAGATTTGTTTCCCCTGCAGAAATCAGCCCCCCTGTTAGACTGCTCCTTCTTGATCTGATGTAACACGAAGAGAGAGTCAGCTGTGAATCAAGCGCCTTGTTCTCATTTCCTTGATCATTGACATGGTTTGGGAGAGAGAAAGGAGGAGGAGATTATTTGTGAGGTTATTAAAAAAACACCCCCACCGTAGCTCCCCCTCCTCCTCTCCTTCAAGATGCACAGGCACTTCCAGAATGTTCCATAATATGAATCTGACTTTTCTCATTAAATATCATCCTCTTTCCCCCCTACTCCTTGTTAGTTAAAAAGTGGTGTTTACAAGTCACTAAGCGGATAATTCTGAGCTTTGATGAGTGGATTGTCAGTTAGCAATACAGTTGAAAACGTGTTGGTTTTTTCAGTCAGCAAGCTGTTTAATGGTTTCAGAAATTAAAGGCTAATTGCACTTGAGTGAATATGTGCTTTTCCAATCCCACTGTTACCATTATTAGGGTGTTTACCAGTTTGGAAAATTCTCTTTTTACGTAAATCAGCTAATTCTTCATTGCTGCCCTGCCTTGAAAAGTAGCCATGTGAAGAGCTTTGGCCACATCAGACTGACGAGCTGGGGTGGGGTTTTTGTGGTGGAACTTTAATCATCGCCTGTTGTCGCATTTCTGTGCAATGGCTTTGCTTGCAGTGTTGTACAAGTTTGTTCACGTAATGTTCATGTTGTAAACGATCCTTTGTGAAAGAAAACTGCGTGTCGATATTCTCATTACAGTATGAAGGAGATAAGGAACGTGATTGTCTTCAGAGAATAGGTGCGAAATACAAGGGTAAATTTGGTAGCAGCAAAAGTTTAGCTTTTGTATGCTGTGGTATGCTTCTATGATACATAAAATTGCTGATGTGTAGAGCTTGGGAATGCTTCTGAAACAGATTTTTAATAGCAATATCATTAATGGAAGCCTTTCCTGGGGAATAGGGCTGGTCAGAAAATCCAAAGCCATTGCACCTTAAGAGAAAGACTGTTTCATTATTTTCTGGCATTTGCTTTCCTTCTAATTAATGTCATACACAGAAGGGGTAATCATTCAGCCATCTTTCTAGCTTAAAAAGAGTCAAAGATTAAAAAACAAACAATTACCCAACATAATTAATTTGAAAGAGGATTTTGGGGGGTATGTTTAAGGGGGGGAGGGGGAAGTTGTTCCCCTCTTCTGTTCCAGGCAGTGTTTGTCATTCTTTGGCAGGAATGACTAATTTATTGTCTGACTCTCCAATCTGGATTCATACAGGGCGGCTTTCATTCCCTCCCCCGCCGCCAAAACTCTTCTGATGTGCTGTGTATTTGTTTGGGAGGGGAAAGCAGAGGGGGGGAAGGGAGAAGGTTATATGTTTCTGACCTGCTTTACTGCTTTTCAACTGAAAGTAAATTAATGCACACACTAGATTCCCCTCTGCTGTGCTGATTGGATCCTTGTGCCGATTAAATATTTCACACTGATAGAGGGATGCTGAAAGCACTCAGCTGGTAATGTGGTATGTACATCAGTGATACAATAACTGACTTTCAGGTTAAAGTCAAACAAAACCCCCAGTTTGCTGCAGTTTTGATTAGAATGAGTTTCACTTTGAATTTAAATCCTTGAGCCTGCTGCAGCGATGGCTAATTAACTGAGATCTGATAGAGAAAAAGGAATACATTCCTACTTCTAATGACAGGCAGGCAGGAAGTTGTCAAAAAAAAGGGGGGGGGGGGGGAAGAGAAAGGAAAGGGAGAAGAATCCAACAGACAAAAGAAGCCTTAAAAAAATCATAATGCCGAGATTGTACTTCAATACACATAACCCACCCTGCCCAGGTTTCATCCTCAGCCTCCTTTGGCTGAAAGTCCACCCATGGAAAGGCTGTTTCCATTGAGCCCCAGATTTCCTTCAGCCACTCTTTTATTTTTGGTTTGGTTTTTTAATCCTCCTGACAGAAACTAACAGCTGAGTTCCACCAAGTCGGGCAGTCACTACCTCCTCCATTATTAACTGTGGATTTGGCGGCTGCCTTTAGGAAAAGCAGGGGGACAGCGGTTTGCTCAGGGAGCAGCCGAAGGGGTGTGATGCAGACCCGGCCTGGAGTAAGAGTGGGAGGAAAGGGAGGAAGGCTGCCTGCCCACTGAATACCACACATCACCCCGCACCATGCTGACCCCTCCCTGGGGGTCATTAAAAATACTTCTGTCAAGCAATTTCTCCTCCCTCCCCTCCCTTCTCCTCATCCCTTCCCCCAGCCCCAGCCTGGGCATCGCAGGGAGAACGCTTGCATCAAACTGACAGGTCATTTACCAAGAGATTGGCAGGAGGAACTATCCCAGCCTTCCTTAAAAATGCTCCTCCTCCTCGTCGGTTGCACGTCTTGAACACAGCATTATATTGAATATAGTGTTTCAGGAACAATGCCTAAAACTTTTCATTGTATGAAAACATGTTTTAAAGTCTTCTTTTTGGGCATAGGCAACCTGGTGCCTGAGGGTTTTATATAAAGGGAAGTGTTTTTTATGGAAGTCCAGTGATAAAATACAGACTGCAGAGCTTTCTGCCTCCATAAACACCCACCAACCTCCTGTGGGTGCCTCTGTATGTGTATAGATGATGCTCAGCCGAAGCCCTGCTCATTTCTGTTTCAGTGTATAAAGTTTTGCAGGTGGTTGATTCATGACTTAAGGTATAGATCAGGCAGGATCAGCTGTGTATATAAGTAGCAACTTGGAAATGCATGAGGAATACTTGGAAATTCATAAGATTGTACCAAAGTCCTAAGACACTATACTGAAGTGCCATAGCTGGTGGCCTGTCCACAATGTATTTGTGTGCTGTCATTCTTTGAATATTATATATTCTGTTGTTCAAGAGAATTTTATTGTGACAATTGAGTAAATGAACAGAGGTCACGGCCCTCATTGCTGGAGAAGTCTGTTCTGCTGTTATGCATGCAGGGCCTTAGATTAGTGCTGAATGCTAAATTATTAATTGACAAGTCATCATTTTGGTTTGAAAGTTGATTGCCAGTCTTCTGCAAGCTAAATAAACTCTCAGGGTTATGCCAAATGTTTCCTCTTTGCCATGGGGCCACTAAAGAAAAGAACTGATATTGCTCTGTAAAACAAGTCCAGTTTTTCACAGTGAAACTGCTTTGTCAGGAGAGCATCGTTCTAGAAAAATTAATGGACTGAAGTCTCTATCTACAGCACATAGGCGTTAAAATATAAATGTGATGGACTGAATTTTAGGTCCTTTCTAAGCAGATCTTGTATTTTACTAGGAAAACGTGAAGATTTGTTGAGAGGCATGTGTTTATTTTAAATCACTGCCATGGCAAAGAGCAGCCAATAGCCAAGTATTCCTCCATTGTAGAGTATGACCATGTTCCCATTTGAGATGTGTGTGTAAAGTTGACATTGTATTGGTGAGGATTTGAAGATGGGATGTAAGCTGCAGCAGAGTGAAAATGAAGGAATCAAAGCCTTACACTAAAAGTGATGCTGTCTCTGCAGTGTACGTGCATTCGTATACCATATTGTTCAGGGTGTGTATCACGACAGCACAGCCCCCTTCAAATCCTTTCTCCCTTTGCTCTTTCCCTTTCTTTATTCACTGAACAGAATGATTCATGGTACATGAGGGGAGAAGTAGCATTTGAGTTACCACTGGTAGGGAGGCTAAAACTATTGCACAGTTGCTTCTCACCTGCAAATCTTTATAGCATAGACCTCGATAGAAAGGAAAGGGTGGGGGGAGAGAGGGCTTACATGTACAAATAAATAGAAAGGCCAGAGTTATTTTGATACATATGGAAAAAAATATTAGCTCTGCTTTGAATAGTTGAGACTATGCCACATACAAGACGGGAAATCATAAACAAGTGGCAGCTTTCCAGCACATTGTAGTGTGTTTGCATGTGACTGGCATACATATTTCAAACCGGTTTGCCTGTGGCATCCTACAGTGAAAATGAAAGTTGTGTTGCTATTGAAGGGGCACCACTTCAAAATTGGTGTATTGTAAGAACTGTTATGCTGTGGATGAGAAGCAGCGACCTGCTTTCCAGCATTTAGAGCCAATTTTTTTTTCTCTTTTGGCTCTTCCACTATATCAACACATGTTTTCAGCTGCAGTGTCCAAAGCTTGCTTCGTTTCTTGTTATTCATAATTCCAAGAGTGTCAGAGAATATGTTATGCTCACTGATTATCGAAATAGAGATTTCCTTTCTCTTTAAAAACCAAGACTACTCTTCTAATTATTCTGGAAGAAACAGAATACAGCAGATGTAAGCTTTGCTGAGGACTCTTTTTTAATCTCTCATGTCATAATTTTTGTTTTCTGCCAACAGTCCTTTATCAAGGTTTTTACAGGGTACAAGGTAAAAACAGTTCTTACGAAGAAAAGCTGCATAACGGCTCATCTGCTAACCAACATAATCTGATTAAGGGGGGCATTTTTTAAGTTTTGGTAGGTCCATTTTCAGAAAATGAGTAAATGAGAGACAGAAGAGATACCGTCGCTGGTTTTCCCCAAACAGTTTTTCTGTAACTCTCTTTTGGAAGCTAATCTTGAACACCTGTTCCTTTGTATCTGCTTCCATATCTAGTTTCTAAACCTTGCAGTTATTTAAATAAACTTAGCACAGCATTGCTCCCCAGGGGGGTGACTGGCATGAGCCGATTGGCCCTTTTCCCCTACATTTACTTACAAAAGAGCCTCAAACCTAGATAAAAATGAAAGTTTTCCATTAGGAGATGAATGTTCAACTTGACAAGCATTTCACATTTATCACATTTAGACTGAAACAAGCAGTAACCCTTACTTCCTTAGCTTTTTGTATCACATACAGATGAATAGACAGGTTTGTCAGTTTATTAGGAAAATGCCTCCGCATACCACATGCAAAGACACACAAAACTAACTCACGGTTAATACAGATAGGGAGAACAGTTGAAATGGAGGGATGGTAGCTTGAGTACTGATTTTTTCTATTTCTATACAGAATTTCTGCTTTTGCATTTCTTGGTACAACTTCCTCCTCTGAAACAAGACAAAAAGCAATTACTTGCTATTGAATTTTGTCAGGAAAGTCATAATTGACTCCTACTTAATTTACTTGCTTTTTCCATTGAGATGCCAAAGATTGTGTGTCTGTTGGGATCATGGAGTTTTGTTTGCTCAGATGTTCTTGAACTGCTTGAGAGAAAAGTATAGCTGTACCAAGACCCCTAGAATATTACATATTAGGAATTTTATTTCAGTGAAAATAGGAAATTGGCACAGTAAAACTATGCATATCTGTGACAAGTTTTCCATTCAGAAATCAAAATGTTCACGTCTGAGGACAAACGCTAGAAAACACTTCATCAATACAGTAACCTATCAGGGAGAGCAAATGCTCATAATTCCACAAAAAAAAAAAAGCCCTGGTTGCTACTGATGTTGGCAGCAAACCTCTGGCTCTCTGCAGCCAAGCTAGGATTTCACTCCTGGACTAACTCCAGTTAAGTGATGGATTTCTAGCACTGTAACCAGGTACAGCATTTTTCCAACAGTCTGTGAGCTTTTAGCATTTCTCACATTACATACATCAAAACAAAAACACAACCCCAAAGCTGAACTCTAAATCTGAACACTTTGTGTCACTGTACATGTTAATAAGGTGCCATGCATGGAGGTGTGCAGTATAGTAGGAGAGATGGTATTCAGCTCTCCTACATGCACTTGCTTTGCATGTGTATCACCACACCTCTTGGGCATTCAGTAAGTACAAGGAACACCAGTGGAAAACTGTACTATGACAAAACAGAGGAATAGTAGTTGTATAGGATTTTGTCATAAGCAACTTTTCCCACCTACATAAAACACACCTGAGCTTCTTGGCTTTCACTCGAGTACTTTTAAACACACAGCTGTATTTCTGTACTGAAAGAAAAGTTCACTCTTTCCTTTTTCAAATAATCTATGATGTGCAATAGCATAGTCTAAGGAAAATATTGCTGATGCTTCCTTGGGATGACAGGATAATGGAGAATGAGAGGTAAAGGCAAAAGTGAGCAAAGCTTAAAGCAATTTATATGAAGTCATCATTACTAGGATAATGTAATTAAAAAAGACATTTCTTTATATTAAAATACGAAGCAGGTATATCTGACAAAATGCACACTTTCTATTTCACATAAACACAAACCCTACAGTTCCTGGAGCAAACATATTTGACAATTAAGGCTTTACAGCCGTAAAGTGTATAATGGGTTTAAAAGTAAGAAGGAAGCTATATTCTTAGAAGTCAGTTACTTTTATACCATTTTATGGACAGAAGACTGTGACTTTATATACACACAGATACATATATATGTATCTACACTGTATTTTAAACACGCAGAGTTGACAACAAAACTCTTAATGACCTTACAAGTACAGCAGCAGACCTAGAGAGGTAGTGGCCTTTGGTGGAAGGCTACACATTAGATGTAATGGCATTGAAGCCAACAGAGACCAGACAGCGAATAAAGTTACACACAGGCAGAAGTCTTTGCAGGACTAAGTACCTTTGCTGTCAACTCTTGTAAAAATGAGATGTTTAATACTTCAAAGTTTCAAAAGAGGCTTGCCCCAGCATTTTTTTTCCCCCATATATGCCTAACCTGCCTAAACGGTTGGACTTAATGATCCTGAAGGTCTTTTTCAACCTAGTTAATCCTACAATTCTGTGATTCTAAACGGCATTAATAAGAACAGCTTCTGAGATTATTTCAAGTGCAACAACTTTATAGAAGTTTTTTGCACAGACACTGGCATTTACGGTACAGCAACTTCAGAGCGCCTATAGAAATCCCAGCAAGTCCTGTAAGAGAGGGTAAGAAGATCATAGTCAATGTATCCCTATTACAGGCGACAGAATGGCCACTCCGTAGCAATTTAAAAGCACAACTGTTAAGAAAAACAGAGAACAGCGATTTTAAAACGGGTGCTATGGAGAAAAGTTAGCTGGGGGGGGGGAGGGGGGGGAAGGGGAACAAACCAAAACAACAACAAATAGTGGAAGTTTGTGAAGAAGGGAGGGAGGGGAAGTTAAAGGGAAATCAAAACCCCGACTCCGACAAGAGGCTGAAAGAACAGAAGTAGCGAAGCGCTAGGGTAAGGTGAGCACGTGTAAGGGACTTTCAGATCAATGGAAGGGAAAGTTGAAAATAACGTTCTTTAAGCCTTCTGTTATATTAAACTGCAGTATTATCTAGACCTATACCTGGATCAGTAGTTCCGGACATAAACGGATACCAAAAGACTTTGGAAACCTCAAGTAAACGGCGACTTCCCAAGCGAGAAGGGAAAGCGCAACCTGTCCCCTGCCCTCCTGTCCTTCCATAAAGAATTAAAAAAAAATATTATTATAATAATAACAATAATAAAAAGGGGGAATAAACCCAAACCCGTGTTGCCGGGGGCCGAGCCCGGCAGGGGCGATCCAGCCGCAGCGCTCGGGAGGACCGAGCGCGGCCGGGGGACCGGGATCCGACTGCAGCCCGGCGAGTGACGATGCCGCTTCTCTCTCCCTTTCTCTCCCCCGGCAGAAGCTGGCGGTGCGGAGCTGCCCCGCGGCCGTGCTGGTGGGCAGCGGCGCCAGCGGCAGCGCCAAGCCCGGCGGCGTCCCGGCGCTCCTCAAGGTACCCGGCGGTGGCGGTGGCGGCGGTGGCAGCGGCGGCGGGAGCCCCAGCGGCAGCCCCGGGCAGAGCCTGGCCATCTCCGTTGTGCCGGCCAAGGCGCCCATTGCGATGGTGACGGCGCACCTCAACGGCGGGCTGGGCGTGGAGCCCCCGCAGACCGCCCCCATCAACCTGCAGACCACGGCCAAGCTGCTCGGCGCCCGACGGCCGCCCGAGCTCGGCTCCAACGCACAGGTAACGCCAGGCGGGCAGGGGGCGGTGCGCTGCGGACTCCGCCGCCGCGGGGGGCGGGACGGGGCGGGGAGGGGCGGCTGCTGGCGGGGGGGGGGGGGGGGGGGGGCGTTGTAGGGGGCTCCGGGTGCTGGTGGGGCTCCAAGTGCTGCCAGCGTATAGGCATTCGCTCCGCTGCCCTGGAAGGGGGAGGGCTGCTCCCCATGGTGGTACTGGGACCTTCCGTCCCATAGCGAGTGTAGGTGTTTGCCCCCTTGGGGTATGGGGTATTCCCCATCCTGCCCGAGGCAGAGCGGGAGCTGGGCTGCGGCCCAGGGCTGCGGGTGATCTGGGAGAGACAGACAGGTCCTCTCACTTCTGACAGCGTGGAGGGGATGCGGGCCCTTGGCCGAAGAGAGCTGCGCTGAGCAGAGGGGGTTGGCTGCCTCTTGTTGCTTGCCCCCGGTTCTGTCGCTGTTTTTCTGATTAAGCAGCAGTTCTTTAAAAGCAACAAGGTGATACGTAAAGAAATGTTGGTTGCCACTTTGCAAGCTTAGAGACTGGTCACAGCGGTGGAGAGGTGCTGGCATTTCAGGTACCTATGGTGTGTGCCCGTACCTTCCCTCACTTAGGCAGAGGAACCGAAAGCACAGCTGTATGGGAGCTGGCAGGCTGTTGTTTCCAGCTTCAGTTTTATGTGTACGCATGCATTTAATGCCAATGTTCTCAATAATCTAAATATGCAATGAATGGATTGAATTCGTGAAAAGAGGTCAGAAGAGGAAGGGATGCTCTTTGCTGAATACATCATTTCGTGCAGTCTGTTAGCAGCCACACAAAAGAAGTTTTTGCTCCAGTCACAATATGTGTCAAGAGAAGGCAATGATGCTAATGAAGTTAAAATGTGAAGAAAGTGACAAAGCTTTCCTAAAACTTTGGAGAAGAGGATGTAAACTATTATTGTTGCCATTGGAAATGTGGATTTCTTTTCTACTTTTTTTCACGTAGAGCCTGGGGTACTCTGGGTTTTTTGTACTTTAATTCCCCTCCACAAGCTCAGGATACAAATCCCTCATAATCAGGAAAGAAGAACACAATATGGATAAGGGCAATAGGCAAACTGTACCTGGCATTTGTAAATTAAGGCTATATTGGAACCATAGAATCATAGAATAGTTAGGGTTGGAAAGGACGTTAAGATCATCTAGTTCCAACCCCCCTGCCAGGGGCAGGGATACCTCCCGCTAAACCATGTCACCCAAGGCTATGTCCAACTCGGCCTTGAACACCGCCAGCGATGAAGCATTCACAACTTCCCTGGGCAACCCATTCCAGTGCCTCACCACCCTTACAGTAAAGAATTTCTTCTTCATATCCAATCTAAACTTCCCCTGTTTAAGTTTGAACCCATTACCCCTTGTCCTATCACTACAGTCCCTAATGAAGAGTCCCTCCCCAGCATCCCTATAGGCCCCCTTCAGATACTGGAAGGCTGCTATGAGGTCTCCACGCAGCCTTCTCTTCTCCAGGCTGAACAGCCCCAACTTTCCCATCCTATCTTCATACGGGAGGTGCTCCAGTCCCCTGATCATCCTTGTGGCCCTCCTCAGGAGGCCCCTTCCTAAACACTGGACAGGGAATGACCAGCGCCTACTGCATCCTCTAACAAATGGAAAGTACATCCATCCACTTTGGGAAACAGATTGTCCTGTCATCTTTCTGGAGAAATGGCATTGTCTTTAGCTGATACACTAAACTAGCTGTGTGGGGAACTTCTATTTTGAATCCCTGTTCTGTATTCATGCAGGGTAATTTCCTTTATTGAAGGTGGGTTTTATGCTTTATTGGAAAGATACTTGACCCTGTCCTAGTAGGTATTTCATAGAATCCTGGCAAATAACTATATAAATTATAATCATATAAAGGATAAAAGTTTCGATATTTCAATGGTCTATTATTTTGTGAAAGACTATCTTTTACTGTCACTGTCAGGAGCCATAGGAAAAAAAGAACCAAATCAGTGAAGGAAGAAGCTTGAAATCATATTTAATGTATTTAGCCTCAGTCGTGACCTGATAGTGCCAGGTGCTGGAGAACACTGCTGGTTAGAACAGTTGCCTGCAAGCTTGTAACTTCTCTAAGTGTTAAAGTCTTTCTAACCTGGGAGACTACCATGCTGTTGAATTATCCATGGTACTTCTCATTTATCTTTTCAGGAGAGCAAACAGGTCCCTCTTCTTCCTTCCACATTCTGCAGCTGGTAGTGTACTACAATCTGCATTACACTGGTGCTCATGCTTAAGTTTCTATTCTATGTTCTCTCAAACCTGAAACAGTATGTGCCTGGTCATTACAACTTTTCTCATAAAGAACAGCGTCATTTTAGGCAGAAGCTTGCCATTATTGGAATAGCGTGGGAATACTGTCCAGCACTAGGGGTTTGCCTTGGTTTTACTAGAGGTCCAGTATTTTACTTTAGAAAAGTCTTCTCATTGCAAGTTTTCAAAAAATATGATTTTGTGATTTAGTATCTCTGATTATACTAGTTCTTTATGGAAGAAGAAGCTGAGCAATGGCAAATTTCTAAAGCAGAAAACTATATTGTATATATATAAACTATAGAAAACTACATATATATGTATGGTTTCTTCTATTGAGGATAGTAGTCAGCAGGCATGGGTATGAACAATTAGAAATACTGAATTATAAATTCAAATAAATGCAAGCTGACCTTTGATTCTAAGCTGTCAGGAAGCTTAGTGCTGGATTGCATGTTAATTATCACTCTTTTACCCAAACTAAATTTGGTTTGGAAGGTTTCTTTTTCGAGTCCAGTGAAAAAAAAAATATCTGTTCTTGCTTCATGCTCAGTATTCTTGATTGTTCCCAGAGTGGTGATTACAAATCAATAGCAGTAACACCTTAACTACAATTGCTGTAGTTGACATTTATTAATAAGCATTTACTTTATCTCCTTCTATTTTTTTTGGGGGGGGGGGTTGGGCATTGTTATGGCTCAGAAAAGTATTTTTTTCTGCTCAAATGAATGAAGTTTGCGAGGTGGGGTATAATGACAGCTTTCTGCAAACTGGGTTAAGGTGGCAAGCCGATAGTAGTAAATGAGATTACTGATGTAGCCTATTCCTCTGTGTCTGCAAAGTGAGAGAAATGGCAAGGGCATGAAATGTAATGTTATGAGTTTCTGAACAGTGGTTTCTGCTCGAAAGCATTTAAAGGGATCAGGATGTGTGTACGGTCATCTCAAGTGATATCTAGAAGGAAGAATGAAATGCTAAATGAAACTCAGCAGAAGAAAAATAGGTCATCAGACACTGTAATCTGAATATAGAACTTTCAAATATAGATAGGATTAAATGTAAGTTTGTTACAGAATTTTCATTTGGATAGCTGCGTGTCAGCACTTTCATTTTAGGCTGTTGTTTTTGTGATTTTGAAACTTTGACTGTAATGGAAGCCATATCTGCACTGAAAAAAGTATCAAAATAAATATAGCGTGCTGGAAGATTGTTTAGATATATATCACATGGTTTATTAGAAGCAGGAAATATTGCAATATTAACAAAGATTGAAATCTGTAAGGACTGGAAATCATGAGCTTCAGAAACTAGTGCTAGGTGTACACTATTCCTTGGCAGCCTTTCAGCGTCAATCCAGTGTATGAAGACATGACTGACGGAGCTACGTTGATGAAAGTATATGTGCAGGGATGTCATGGGTATAGCTCTTTCTCCTGCTTAAAGAAATGAAGGTTAGAGCTTCGTTTCGAAGATCTGGAGCAAGTTATGTTGGCAAAAGCAGAATTTTGCTGGCATAAGCTGAATTTTGCTGGCATATGCTGTATACACGCTAGCTTTGCCTTTAGAGAATAGATATTGCTGTTCTGTATAGAGAATGCCCTAGAGCTTCTGGGTAGTTGTAGAATATCAGCATGCCTGTACCTACAAAGTCCTGTTGGTATAAAAAGATTTTAATATAAACCTCTCAAATTACATTTTTATTGTAATTGTATTTTTGTGGTATTTGCTATTTCCTATCCTAGCCACCATTTTCTGACTGAAAGCAGGATCTGAGGTTGCTTTGCTGAAGGACAAGGTCCCATCTGCTGTGCTGGAACAATGTGCTGGGCAAAGAAAATGCTCCTCCTCATTCTCTTTGAAATAGCAAGACTGAGGGCCAGCAGGCATCCCAGAACCTAGTTTGGGGAAAGCAGAAAGCCTTTTGGCCATTTGAAAGACAGTTGTACCAGCCAGCTATTGGGAGAACGAGCAAAAGGAAGGGAATACAGCTTTCAGACCACTTGATTGCTTTTCAGGAGCTGTAGTGAAAGAAAAAAGTATTGGAAGGGTATATATGCCCTGCGCCATGAAGCACCGTGATACAGGCACACAACATTGCCCCACAGGAATGTGATGGAGAATGGCTCTGTCAGTGTCCTGGAAGCAGTATGCTGGGTACTGCTCAAGGTAACCTTTGCTTCTCAGGCAGCTCCACTTCTTTAGTTCCAGAGAGACATTTGCTATCTTACCTATCTCTGTGCAGCCCAGCAATATTCTCTGTATATACCTGTCGTGGTCTTATATGTGTACTGGTCACCTACTGTAAGTCCCAGAGGCTTCTGAAGTGTGAAGTGGATTTTAGATGCAGAATATTTGGATACTGCTGTAATAAAAGAGCTGTCTCTTGTCTGTGTTCCTGGTGTGATGCTCCACCCTCTATTACTCTTTGTGGCTCTTAGAAAATATCTTAGCAAGGCACTGACTCCCTCCACTGACATCAGAACTCCACGAGCAGCAGCATAAAATCTGCTCTTCTCCATGCGTTCCTTCTCACATATGTATTCCCTGGGTCAGCTGGAGAAAAGTTTGGCAAGCTTCCCCATGCACATGTGCTGTTGTGTCTTAAGGCTTGTCTATACAGGGAGGTTATTTCAAAGTAAAATACGGTATGAGGATTTATAGTGCTATAAATTCTTGGCAAGATAGTAAACTGTTCTCCACAAATGCTTCATTAACTCCACAGCTCAAAGAACTACTCGCATCCGTGTTTAGATTGAGCAGGCTACGTGGATATCCATATTTTGTTCCAGGAAAAACTGGGTTTTGTACATGTAGGAGGATGCTCATATGTACTTCTTAGCTATATTCAATTTACTAGAAAAAAACTGCATTCCAGAAGTTTAAGAACATGTTTCTGCCTGGGATGGCTGTTTTTTAGAATAATTTATTTGTAGAATGATTTATTGCCTTTCTCTTCACCATCCCGCTTAATTTGCTCCACTCTGCTCTCTGTAAAAGTGCTTCCTCCATAACTGGAAATCCACTTGCGTGTATGACTAAGTCTTTTTTGCTTTTATTTATTATTTGTATTGCAGTAGTACTAGGAGTTTTTATTTATAGATATATTTATCTGCATTGGTTATGTGGCTATAGATAGCTTTATTCTATGATCCATGTTGCCACAGTGTCTTGAGTACATGACAATAGTTAATTTATCCTCACAATATGGAATTATTATGACTAAGGTGCTATTATTCCACATTTTGCTGTTGGAAAAGTGAGAAAGAAAAGATCAATTTACGCTTCTTCACAGGAAGCTCCCAGGAGTTGCTTTGGGAAGGATCCTTGTATTGGCAGCAACACTGCTGGCCTTTTCAGTCATTTTGAGAATGCCTCAAACATGTCCATGCTGCACACTCCGTCTTTGGGAGCAAAAACTGTCCCACAAGTCCTTGGAGCATGCTATGGCTCTTTTTAGCCCTTGACATAGCTCTTTGCCCCGTACTGCCCCATGCTTCTTGATCTGGTGTTCATTGATCTCAGCATGCCAAGGCACAGGTGGAAATAACTCGTGAGCACAGGGAAGGATGAAAGAAAGATCCAGAGGCTCCAAAAAAGTCTAGGGGAGGAGAAGAATGAAGACACTGCATTACAGGTTATGACTACCATGGTAATTTTGGCAATGAACAGGAGGACTGGCAGTCTTGTTGGCATCAGAAGTGTACCAGGCTATCTGTAATGTCTGTTGTAATGTACCAGAAAAATTGTGCTTAAACCACGACACCTGGCTTCTGGTCTTACTGTCATACCAGTAGTATCTTTCTCCAGGTGTGGGATGATCAGCAATGGCTTATTAATTTCAAGATATTGAAGAGTTTTGTTGAGGGCTCACTTGTGCTTCATTTTGTCTGGCACTGTGCTGGTTTCTGAATATCTCTCCTGGAGGAACAGAGCAATAATGGCTTTGTGTGGGTGACAGTTTCTACGGACTTTCCCCAAATTGTGCTGTTTTTTACAATCTCCTCAAATGTGAAGTGGGGGCTGGTTCTTCTGCCGGGGCCAAATTAGCACTCTGAGCTATCTATCTGCTTCTGCCAGATTATGAGGGCCATTTGGTGTGGTAACAGTGTTCTGTTATAACAATAATCGAATAACAATACAGGAGAGAACTACAAAGAAAGCCTGTGCCCAGGAAGATTTTGAACAGGGAGGCCCAAGGATGAGATGGTTGTGGTACTGCAGTTGTTGTCATGCCCACTGGTTCATGAACCAGAGTTATTGCAGACAAAGGAATTCTGAAGTATAATCCTCCTGGAAAGTCTCCTGTCTGTGGAGAGTTCCTAAGGACCAAAATCCTTCTCTGGGACCCCACTTGAGCTGCTGTGGGTAGTAGCATAGGTAGGGAATTTTGTGCCAAGAACTTTGCAGAGATTAAAATAAGCAGAGGTAGAGAACTGAGATTCCCTGAAGTATTCCCTGTCCTAAATCCCACTAGAAATTCTGCCTGTGGTACCCAGGGCCAAGTGTCTTTCCTGGGGACACAAAGATGCCCGTATAGAGCAGAGAGTTGAAACAGAGTCAAAAACTACTCAGTTGGCCTTACTGTTTGGTCTCCATAGCAGACATTGAAGACTTACCTTTTAGAGGGAGCTCTTCTGCTAAAGAACATGTAATGCAAGCAAGCAAGACAAAATTTGTGGGGGAATCAGAGTGCAGAGAGAGGAAGTGAATTCTGGGATCACACAGCAGAGAGATTAATCCATCACAGTCTGACATTTTGTCAAGTGGAGCACACCTCTCAGGGTTTCAGAAGGATGTCAGCCATACTGTGAATATGAGCAGGACAAAGACATTGGGTTGTTTTAGTTCTGGGCCTCAAAGGGTTCAATATTACATATTCAGTCTCCTGCATCATCTTTTGTTTGCTTTAAGGCAAGTTATCTTCAGGAGGTATTTGTAAATGTAGGGAAGGACAGGTGGCTCAGCCAAATTAGATGAAAAAGACAAGGAGAGGGGGAACCCCAAGGATTCACAGTTTTGCACACCATCCAGTGATCCATTCTGTCATTGGGCTTTACTAACTTTTAACTATACCATTAGATGTTGTAAAAAGCATGGTAATTTTAGGAGATGGATTATAGAGTATGTGGGACAGATTCTGCTTGTGTTTACACCATCTTCACTGCAGGTTTATTAAGGGAGGTAAATGAATCTACTCCATATTTAAATATGGGTAGCTAAGAGACAAGATTTGGCCTTACTACTTGGATATATACTGCATAAAAGCACTTTAAAATTTGTATTTCTTGCTAAATAGCATAAAATTACATCCTTTCAGGTTAATTAAACCATTTTGCAATGCTGGTTGCTGTTGATGGGATATTTAAATGTCAGATTCAGAATAAGCACTTATGCTTCCTGATTATAAATGGCTCCCTTTTAAATATCCCAGACGTATGTATATGGTCAATACATCTAAAGTGCATGGATTTCTGCTTTTCTCTGTCTGCATTTGCATTTGGTCTGCAATAGTGTCAAACACCCACTGGTGTCAAAGACCGAATAAATACTCTCAGGAACCAAATAAAACCTGATCAGGCCCAACATGGTATTCCTTACATAGCCAAAAATTTCCAGTGAAGGCAGCTGAGTTTTCAGCAGGAAAGGATAAGCAAAAGTGGACTCACACTGACTGATGCTTCGTTGTAAGAATCTAGGAGCAATCTTTCCAAATTTGTTTCTGTGGGGACTGGCGAACAAACACCATGCTGCAAGAACTTAAACAACCTGGAAACAATAGCAAGTCCCAGTTTTGGAGACCGTGCTATGGTTCTGTCATGTGAGCCTTTGTGTCACTAAGAATCCTCTCTGTAGGTTCATGTGAAATGGGATGTAGGTATGGATGTGCTAATTCAGTGTTGGTGGAATGGATTTTCCTCCTGCAAGTGTCTGGGAAGAATCTCTGCTGAGGAACATGAGTGGAAGTAGATTAACTGAAATTACTTTTGTTTTGCCAGTGATTCCTGATACGGCAGAAGAATGACAGAGGTCTCAGCTTCTTTGTATATATGGATCCTTATAGCCAGAAGTGATTACCGGGCCTGTGTATAGAGAACCGAACAAAAGAGACCAGGTGAAAGGAGGGAAATGCATTTGCTTGAATTTCATGCCTTTTTTTGGGACCTATTTAAACTTGCTAACAGGGGAAGTCTTAAAATGTAGGAATATATAGGCAGTCCCCTCAAGGAAGTTTCTGGGATATTTTTATACATGCTTAGATATCATCCATGTAAACAAAGTTCTGAATCCCTTATTCTAATGCTTAGAGTTTATAGCACATTATTGTTCTGACGCTAATCAGAGTAGCTCCCATGGAGAGCTTTGATTCACTTCAGAAAACCAAAGAATGCTCTAAAAATGGTAATACACTGTAGTTATTTCATTGTAATTGGAGGCTGTCTGTGCCTCACAGAAATTACCAGGCAGGAATTCTTGAAAATGTCAGAATTTTCAAGTTAGTTCCATTTAAAATGGGGGGAAAAGAACGCGAGGGGATGGATAAAAAATTTGAGGGCTGTGTGACTTGAAGTGCAGTTTGTTGTAATGAAGGATGATCAGCTTTGGGGCTGGGGAAATCATCTCTTAGGTTTTCTAAATTACAGGATGCATAAAAACATCCGCGTATATACTGTTACTTTAATAAAAGGCACCACTTTAGGAAATGAAAGGCTTTGGAATATTGCCAAACGTTTTAGTTCTATTTATCGTCAAAAGGGTTTTTTTTTTCATTATCCACTGAGTTTATGGGTAGTTGAATAATTTGAAGGAATTTGAGTGTTTGATACCAGTCTGCAGACTCTGTATTTACCTTTTTTCAGTGTTCATATTGCAAATACAAGCATGATAAGATTTTCTGTTGGTGTTATAACTGTATCAGATTTAGCAATTGGTCTGCTATTAATCTCATAATGTGCATTTGTGTCTAAATTAATTGGAAAACTGTATCAGAAAATACTGCTCTTAAATTATTTTGTGTATAAACGTGGGGCAGGCATAGAGAGAGAGAGACTAGATAGTGTAAATACAGAGTGCTGATGAATATTCAAGTAGTAAATAGAAATATCTTAGAAGTCATTCCTGACAGTAATAAAGGCAGCAATTTGATTTCATCTGTGGATAATAAACTGGTTTCACATTGCAATAAAAGTGGTGCTTATGTTATATTAATATTTATTAGCACTTATTGATGTTAGGGTTTAGCTGTTATCTTTTCTTCACATCACAGCCATTTTATAAAAATTGAAGTTAAATTGCTACACAATAAGCAATTAAAAGTGTTTGTGTATGTGAAAGAGATAGGGAAAAAAAATTCTGTCTGTGGAGGTATTCCTGTATGGAAGGGCAGACCCTCAGTGCCTGAGAATCTAGATAGTCGTGCTCAAAATGATGGAGTTATGTAAGTTTTCACTAGTTAAAGACTTGGCTCTCTGAATGCATATTTCATAAGCACTGTTCTGCTGTTTATATCAGAAGTGTTTGTATGGGTTTCCTGTTGTTTAGTGATATATTTTTGTATTCCTTGCTTTGACTGTTTGCAGTGCCTCATAAAGGGAAGAGACTGTGTATTACATTCAGTGGCCTTTTTTGTGTGACGTGCAAAGGATTGCTAACTTGCAGGATAATGTGAGTCAGAAAGTGATCTGATCCAAATTTAACCAAATTTGCTCATCTCTAAATTTAGAGAATAGCTGAATGGCAAGAGAGATATATTTCCATCAGTGACAAGGACAGAGTGTTGGCGGATGCCTGTTAACAGCTATATCATGTGGTTTTTGATACTCATCTATGTGTGTATGGGTGGGAAAAGTGCAGTTACTAACTTTTATTTATCATGAGCCTGTTTCTTCTTTGACTGCTTTTAAATCGCTCTTAGGCTTGATGTTCTTTCAGTGCAGATAATTCTTGTGCAGAAGGTACACTGTAGTCTTGAGTCACGTTTTTGCCCTCTGAGTAGAAAGACTTGCATTGGACTTGGATTTTTATCATTATGAAAACTGAAACATAGACCCTTTTAAAATAAGCCAGGTACCAAGCAAGGTAAGACAAACCAAAATTCTTTTTGTTGAGCTTACAGTCAGTCTTCAATATCAATCATTTCAGAAAACAGGTCTGTCCTTTACTTGAGCATAACACTGAGTTTAATGTATATAATTCACATTTTCTGTAAGATTAATTATGTGCTTGTAACTGAGTTTGTATTTATCTGCTTTTCTGTGCTGGAGTCTTAATCTTCTTGATTATTCTAATTCTTTGGCTAAATATTGTCCTTGGAGATTTGACAAGTGAAAGCAAGAGCATGTTCCCACTGCTTTTATACAAGATATTAAGTAAATGGGTACAACTGTTTTGTTTTGGTTTTTTTTGTTTGCTTTTTTTTTATCCTTCAGTAAGATTCTTATTATAGCCCTCCTGTTTAGCCTGTTTGGTTTTATTAAGACCCCAGTTCAGTGAGTTCATCAAATATGTTCATTCATCAAAACAGTTCATTGTGTCATCAAATTTGCACATATAGTGATGGATAGTGATATTACGAAAAATTTGATTGCTGCATCCCTCACTGAATAAAACAATGAGACTGGCTGGTTTGGAGATAAGTTCAGTTTTACATACAAAATCACTGAACTAGCAGTAATTGGACAGGTAGTACCAGAAAGTTCATGACACCTTTGATAAAATTTAAGTAATATTGTGTTTCCTGTAGTTTGCTGAAATGGTAATGATGATTTAGTGGTCTTTCCTTAAATGTTTCTGTCCTTACAGTTGAAAAATAAAACCACAAATAAGTCTTATTTAATTTAATGTAATATTCATTTCTCTTTAAAGAATTGGTACACTAAAGTATTTTTTAAAGACAGCTATTTTAGCATAATAGTGATGAGAACATTGTAGAAATTTGTTAGGTGTACTATGGGGTATGATTTTAGAAGGATGTATGTAGTAATTAATTAGCATGTCCTCTAATAAAGTCCCATGACCCTATTTGCTTTTACAATGTTTTCTTCAGAATGAAACATTACTATTCATTTTTCCTCTGCACTTTTCTTTTCAAAATATAAGCAAATAATCTATATTTTGTTGACTTGTGTTACTTTCTAATGTTGCTTGTTATACAGGAAATTAGACACCGCATTTGTTAGTATTGCCGGAAAAGCCCAGCCTCCCTATTAAGCATGAGAAGATGAAAGTTTTCAGGTTTTTTGTGTTCTTAATGTGGGCTTCAAGCCAAAGTGGCTTTGAGCTATCAATATGATCGCTCAAAGTGTTTATACTTTGTTCTCAAGTCTTGAGGAATATGAGCTGAAACTCTGGTTCCTCCAGCCTGTGCCTAGAAATTTGTTTCTGAATTTAGAAGTTATTACATAGAAGGAGAAGCAACCTTTGTCTTGATATACAATTTATAAGTCTTCCTAATAACAAAGTATTACTAAACAAATTTTATGAGCATTTTTAAGTAAGTGAATTTGTAGTATCTCCACTGAAGTCAAGTATAGTGAAGCTAGATTTATACCAGCAGAGTTTATTTACAAGCTTGCATCACTACGATTTTCCTAATAGTAATACAATAGGCTTTGTATGCCATTAATGATCATTATTATTACATTTTATTTGAAAAGGAACTTAAAAAAACCCAATCTTTGTGACCTATTCATCCTAGATTTTATAATTTTTCAGTTTGCAGTGTCAAGGTGGAGGCTTATACAGAGCTTTCATGTCTATAAGTAGAAGATGACTGAAGACTTGAGTAGCATCCCTTACTAGTATTTTGGTTTTTGGGTCAATGTCATGACATAAATAATCCTGTGTGAGTAAGAGTCAGTCAGTCTAAAAAATTAATAGAAATTTCAGGTAGTAAAGTTCTCTTTCACCTCCCTGGCAATTATTTGGGATTTAAGGTACCATTTTCCAATTAAAAAGAAACCCAACAAAACAACAAAACCAACCAACAACTAACCCCCTACCCAAAAAAAGCTACCCAAAAAATAAAAAAAACCAAAACCCCCCAAAAAAAACCCCAACAAAACAAACAACTCAATTCCTCCCTTTTTAGGTCTGGGAATGACTGGGTTGGAGTCCTGATCTCTGCAATGATCTCCATATGGGTACCTGCACAGACCTTCATTGAACTGAGTTAAGACTCATAAAGGTTCATGGTTCTGCCTTTATGAAGGCATTATTGTTGTGCTATCTAATTTGCAAAGTATGTAAGCTGAAAACATAGGACGTATAGCTGAAAAATAGGGCATATTTTCTCCCATCTTTTATTTCTATCAGAAGAGTTTTAACTAGATCTTTAGAAGTACTTCAGTGTTGAAATGGACCTAGCTGTCTGAAGTTCAAAACTTAGATCTTCAAACTCTGCTCAGTAGCTGTCAAGTCTGAATCCAGGTGAAACCCATAATGTCTCTCTTTCTACTAGTCATGTTCCTATGTGCCAAAATGTTTGCACTGGGGCATTGTAAGAACTGCTGTGCTGATAACAGGGTTGAACAACAAGGTGGTCAAAACATTGGTTGGAACTGTGGGTTGTCTTTTCTCCAAAGAGTTCTCTAACCACTGGGCCATAAGACCACATTCTTCTCTCACTGACTAATTTAGCAGAAAAGCTTGGAAGAAGAGTCTTTCTCCCAAGTATGTTCTGATAGTTAAATGGCTTGCAGAGCGGTATGTGAGTATAGGAACTGAAATCTTTCTCTGGAGTGAATGAACTCCTGAGAAACTGGTTGAAGGGAAAGATGGGAAGGAGGAAGAAAGGAAAGCATAGCTTTCTTGGGGTGTGTTTTGAATGAAAGTGGTTGAACACCTATTAGACTCCAGGGAGGGGCTCAAGGAGGTGAATCCCAGCGAAGAAGGTCTCTTCCAGAGCAAAGTACCAAGGCCTGAAATCAGTAGCACAGTAAAACACTCCTATTGAACACATCTACCTTCTGCCCTAGGGTGCTGATTTACAAATTTCTTCCCAAAGTGCCCCATCAAACTCTGGATACCCTACACAGGGAGGCTTGGATGCCTAATTGAGACCTGCAGTTCGGCACCTAAGAGCTTGTCATTGTACCATGCATACCTTCATGTGTTTGTGGATTCAGTTCTACGTAGAGTTGTTGCCACCTCAAACGTGATTTTTCCATGCTTGCCAAGAAGCAAGCTTTCAGATGTCCAGAGAATATTAATGGATAAATATGAAGCACATCAGGATTTTATTGTCTTTAAGGCTTGGTAGCAGCTGAGGGGGTGGGGGTGAGAAGGGGATTTTGAACACTTTAGCTGGAGCTAGGTTGGATAGAGGCACATTGGGGCGTTTTCTCAAACTTGGATTACTAGGATCTTGAAAGATATCCCAGTATCCAGGTTTATCTGGGACTAGCAGGATGAAGCATCGTAAGTAGAAACCAGAAAAAGTCACATGGGCTAGATAGTAGACCAAAGTTGTAGTTTGATTTTTTCTGGTTTTCTTCTTCTAATTTCTGCACTTCAGAACAGATGCAGTTTTGGGGCTCAGAAACAGAGGAACCTTTGCTGACTTTAGTGTTTATAAGACTAGTTCTGCTAGTGCTAATACTAATGCAGCGGCTCAGGAGGAAGAGGAGTTTTTCTGCTTACTAAGTCTAAAATTTCCTGGCCCTGTTATTGTAAGGAAACACTGGTGCTCACTTTGATTATTTACAACTCTGGAAAAATATTATGTTTAATATATTATTATGTGTTCATGTATTCACATACATATATTGTATATATATATTATATATGTATGTATGAATTTATTTATGTAAACATAAATTTGCCAAATCCTGTTGCTGTCTGAACAAATCAGCATTAAAGATCAGCCTTTTTATTTGGATCATCGAAGAATCAATTACATTTGTAAGTGAATACTGTAGTTTATTACCCTCCAAAACTAAATGAGGTGCTGCTGTATTTCAATTTTTTCTTTTAATTTAAAGAAGGCTGATACATACCGATATCTGCAATGATTTTTCACAGCTGCAATCCTAGGACTGTGGAATACCAAAGTTAAAAATTCAATAGCAACGGTAATTCTGCCATGCTGTACTAAAGCAGTATTTTCCACCGGGTTTTGTTGATGATCAAGTGGCTCAATATTGCTGAGTAGTCTGCCTGCAGAAAACATGGAGGAAGCTAATGGGAAGTGCTGCCCATACAAATTAACATTTCCTGAGAAAGTTATTGCTTTATTTTACAACTAAATATATTAAAAGTAGAATTTTAAGATCAGTCATGTTTATACACACTTTATATGTAATTCAGGCAAAGTCTTCATGTTCCTTCACCAAGTTCTATGCTCAAGGAATTTACTTTTGGTAATAACATCCAGTTATTATGGTTGAACTGATTTGATAGCTTCCATGCTTCAAAAAGGTTGGAACCATCATTCCATTTTTCTGTTCCTCTGCCCTTGTGGTCTTTGTCCATCCCTCCCTCCCCCCCAGCTAAAAATCCCTGCTTTAACCCTTGCGCTTATACTGTGCTTATTAGATACTTTCCTAAGCAAATTCAACTGGCAGAAAACTTTCTTTATCCTGGTTAGCAAGCTGAATTAGTTCAGCTCAGGGCCTGACAAAAGGGACTGTGTGGCAGTAAGCAATTAGATTGTCTCAGGCAGTCACTTCCCTCATGTTTTCCAGTTCTCCAGAGCGACTGAAGAATGCATAATAAAAACCCAGAGCAAGAACTGCAAAAGCAGTTCTAGCACCCTGTGGGTGCTAAAGTGGAATAATTTGGAAGATAATTTTTCTGTAGCTCCTAATACACTGCATGGGCCATTCTGATGGGTGAGGATTCCTAAATCACTAAGGAATGATGGTTGTTTCCTCCTTTATTTTCCCTCCTTCTCTTTCCGTACCCTAATCCTCATGTCCTGCAACTGGGGTAGAGCAGCAGTACTTTAGCAGCTTCTGGTCTCTGTTGAAGATTTTTGCTCATGCTTCAACTCACTTGAGTTAGAGGCTAGAAACTGCTTTGTGTGACACGCTGTGCACGCGTTTTCCCCTTTGCTTGGAAACATTTCTGCAGACTGAACAGAGAATAAGTAATTTGAAGACATTAGTCATTAAAAACAACATCAACCTAGAACAGTTTAGTAGTTAAACAGCAAATCTATTATGAATCATCTGAGCAAGAGACTATAGGTGTGAACACAGCTGCTGAGCGTTGTTGCAAATCAGTGAAACTATACTCATTTGTGCTGGAGGTGGAGACTTAATTAATTGAGTATGATTTCTGAATAAAGCAGCTCACAGAACAGGTGTGTGCGTGCTAATGCAGTCACACAGGCAAACTTTCTTATTCTTTTTTATTTTTCTTTCTTTTCAGAAATTTAGAGTGTGATCTAATGACTGTGGAAAATTCCTTACTTTCCTTTGATAAAAATAATGGTGCCTTAAAAACCACAACCCCTAACCAGAAAGTAATGTGGTGGAAGCTGTGTTTAAGAACTCGTATTTGGCACAGCTACCTATCCTCTTGCATAAGTAACCAGTGGATTTCTGAACCAGGGAAACTCATGAACTTTATTCATCACGTTTTTCCTTTGCCAGAGTACACACCCACAGTGTGTTCAAACAGTTTGTACTTTTGAGTTTACTCAGATGGGAATGTGCAAGTGGCAAGTAGATAGTGGTCTGAAAAGTCCGAATGCCATGGTAAAAGCAGGCATAACTTCTAGGGTGCTCTGAAAAGCCTACGAGCCACAGGAAAAGCAGAAAATTGCTTGTGTCACCTCTCCATGTACTCCTCTGCTACCATCATGAGTTTTGATACCACTGTGGGTTTCTTTGCAGATGGGTGGTGTTGAAAAGGATGAGTATCGAGTCCTCAGCAGCAATTGAGAATTTGTTATACTGTTGTTTTCAAAGCAGGTCTGGAACACAAGGTGATGCCTTGCCTCTTGCTGCCTCTGGCTTCCCTGGTTCTGGGCCATGTAGTGAGCAGTGAGAGCAGTTGTAGACTGTTTGAGTGCAAAAGCATCTTGTGCAGTTTGTGTCATTGTTAATTGGCTATAATAAGGGTTGGTTTAAATGGTATTTTAGTATCTAAAGAAAGGATGGCTAAAAAATACTGATATTTTTAAAAAAACAATAGGACTTGTGTTTCTGATTGTCTACTTCATAGCAATAATAGATGTGCATACAAGAGCATGATTAAGGAATTCTGAGCAAAAGGAAGGAAGTGGGGAAAACAAACACTTGGAAAAGCTGGAAGAGAAATCTGTAAATGCCTATGAAATTCCAATTAAATTACCATTTGCACAAACTATGTGTCTGGAGTGCAGTCTCTTTGCATACAGTCTGGCTGTGAAACTGAAACGTGCCGTTATTCCACCAGATTATTAAAAACACCATGCACATTGATTTGACCATATTTTGAAATGAAAAATTATTTCCACAGACTTTTATAGAAGTCTAGAAGGAAAGAAAAAATACGTATGCATGTACATCTTGCAGGAGCCTCAAAGTTACATCCAAGTGCACAGAGCTTTTACTGGTGTTCTATGTGGGAAAATAATAGCATTCAGATGGTTAGGTTAGCTAGAGGACAGCAACTATCCTGGATTATTGAGGTAAAGTGCAGCAAGTTTTAAGTCGAATGAACTTGGAGGCTGCGTATAGTGCTTGGCATTTATATAAAGCAAGCTCAAGGTTTAATGCTGAGTTCAAGTTGTAAAATGGATGTAGAATGGGTAAAAAAACCCTGCAATTACTTCAGTGACGATCCATTCAGGTTAAGAATTTTCATCTTTGCTGTTGCCATAGCAATCTGTTCCCCTGTCACTACCACATTAAAAATCCATTCTGTAAAACTGTTGTTGCCAATATTGAACACATAACAGACAAAAACATTTTTTTAATAGCTTAGGTGTCTTATTTGCAACACGAAGACCTAGATCTTAGAAAGATGCATATGTACTTTAAAGAGAAAAAGATTAGTGTTTCTATAATACATTGTACAAACACAGTATTTGTGCTGCACTGTTGATGTTACTATAAAATAGTTTGCAAATAATACGGCAATGCAGTGTCAGTTGAACTCAAATAATTGAACTGTTCTGCTAAGATATAACAAACCCATATGTTCCTGAGTTAAATGTTTATTTTGGTAACATGCTGTAGTGAAAAGCTTTTGAAACTATATGGCTTTTTAACCTTCTGTTACTTAGTGAGTCTGATTCTTTACAGTAATTGACTTCAGTGACTTTCCCTGTACTGGTGTAATTCTGGAATGTGGGGGAGGGCTGTGTCCCAAACAGTTTATGATCTAATCCTAAACTGCTCACGTATCCATGCTCAACAATGAATTTTGTATAGATAATAAATTATAGGAACAGGTCCTAAGCATTTTTTAGTATATCCAAATAAGAGGAAAAAGGAATTTGTAATTTATAGCAAGCATAGCAATGATCTGACAAATATATTTACGCAAACAGCAAAATGCAAATATCTCTCAATAAAGTAGAGATACATATCTGGAGAGAGAGAGAGATTTATTCTTTCAGGGTTGAAAGGTAGAAGTTTACTAAAATCACAAATGTGCATAAGTCGTGGATTTAAAAACTCATGTATTGACTAAAGAAGTTATAATCTATTAGTAGAAAACTAAATGTTTTGCCCTTGGTCTTTACCATCAACAATGTAAATGTCATCCTTGTTTCTGCCTCAGCATCCTTTTATTCTCTAAACATCTCTATTCTTCATCCTTTGAATTCTTATTATCTGTCCATACTGTACTTCTTTGTTTCACTTTTTGTCTTCCACTTGCTACTGTCCGCACACTTCTATCCCTCAGTTGTCTTTGAGAGTCTTGACTAGGGATGGTGTTGACTTAAAGCACAAGAAGCATAAGAGGAGAAAATATAGCAAATAGTTACAATGCTATTTGGTATTAATAGAATAATTGAGGATGAGAAATTAGTTTTTTTTAACTGCACTTGGCAATAACTTCTAAATCTTTCATTTTCTTTTGATCATGTGGGAGGAACTGCTTTTTTGTCTTTTAAGGCAACTGTGTCCTCCTGGTTTTGGGCTTTTCAGTTAGTTTTCTCTTTTTTAAATTCTTATTATTTTCTTAGTGAGTAAACTGACCACTGAAAAAGATCATTTGATTTGCATCTCTTCACCTGTTTCTGCAGTTTGAAATGCAACCCTTTGGAGCGTGCTACTCAATTATGTTTACCCAACAACTGAAATTGCAGGACACCTACAGAGTGGGCCTGCTGTGGTTCCTGTCTGAGGGCATCTGTGGCTTGCTGAAGCAAAAAAGGTGTCTCTGATATACAAGATAACTGTCTGCTCTGTATAAGCCACTGAAGACAGGCGTTTGGAAATGGTTTGTGTTGCAGCTGTATGCATTCAGTCAACATTAACCTCTACAGTGGGTGATGAAGTGGCCTAGGTTCCTGTTCCAGTCCAGGGTTGGGGCTGCTGCTTGAGGTAGGAGTTAGCAAGGCATCATGAGATCCCAAATGCTTGCCTGGGATAGTAAGTGCTGCTAGATTTCAAGTTCAGTTAATTAGACAGTATGAAAGACACCTGATAAATTTGTTTTTGTTTGAAAAAGGTCTCAGTATAAACACAGTAAATTTGGCTTAAATACGTACTATCAAATCTAAACAGTTCTGAGCAAACTAAACCCATCTCCTCACTTTCTCCCACTGCTGCACATTTCAGTGCTCCCTCCACACTGTACATGTTTCAGGGGGTCATCAGAAAAACCCAAGTAGACTTAGATGGAAGAGAGATTTGGAGTTATCTTTGACTTTTATGAACCTTTTTTATTAAAATGCTTAGAGCTGTAAATGTAGAAATAAGAAACTCATTTATCTTGACAAAAGTGTTGCCATAAACTATTCAGCACTCATAAAATAACCTTTTAAATTATTGTTTCTGCTGGTATCGATAAATTCATACAAAGTGCTTAAAGGTCAGGCATTGCCAGAAAAATGTCTTTTCAGCTTGTTAATTAAAGGTTTATAAGAATGTGCACCAGCTTGCTCTTTGGACAAATTGGAAAAATGGAAAGAAGGAAAAAAAAGGCCTACATGGATGAAAATGAGAGCATGGAATTAGTGAGTGATGAGTATTTGATCCACCAGGCTCACCACAGCAAGCCTGGGAGGTTTGTGAGTGAAAATAGGTGGCACTGTTAACAAGGAAAAGAAGTTTAGTTCCCTTTTCTTGAGGCAGGTGTCTTGATTACTCACTTCTTGCGGCCCCTGAGCTGTGGACCCAGCTAGAACTGAAGCTTTAAGGTGAGCATGAACAGTATTCATCCTGCTACAGCTTAAGTTATGGGGAATTTGTCCACTTCTCATTGCCTGGCCAAGAACATCAGATAAAGACATTTACTTTTTTGTTTGTCATGCAAGTGGTTTTATCTTCTCCTTTATTTACTGCTTAAAGTGGAACAAGGCAGTGCTCTGAAATGCACTGAAATATGTACCCAGAGCAAAACTGTCCAACTATCCATTCTAGCCCCTGCATCTCCTTCATTGCAGAGACCGCAAGTGTGATTCCCTCTGCTGTATACTTCACCTCTTTTGCCCATCATCGTAGAGACATCCTGACTGATCATTAAAACCTGGCCTAAAATGAGGTGACTCAGATGTGACTCTAAATCCACAGATGAGATAATCAATAATCAATCACATGGATGAGACGCTGGAAGTACTAAGTCTGGCTTGCATTTCCACCTGCACAACAGTCTGGCCCTGACAACATAATTTTATCTCTAAATGTTGACTTTTTTCATCACTGAAACAGAAGTACCCTGAGATAGCAGATGAAATGTGAAGTACAGAGGTTTCTGTCATTGAATTCTGGTGATATAACAGCTTGAACTATTTATTGCCTAAGCTGGGAAACAGTAGCAAAACAAGGTAAATAGTGAAAAGTAAAATAGATTCTTAGGTTTTTCTCTGTCTGAACATACTATAGTGTTATTATTAATGCAAGATTAAGGTTTTGAATTTTCACTTGGCCATATGAGTTTTACTGAGATTGTTCTTTGAATATTAAATAATAGATCCTTACTCTAAAACTATTCGTAAACAGGAGGCTGCATCTTTGTCACTGAAAATTTCATAACCTAAGAAAGCCATAATTTGTTTTTTTCTTCTCTCAAGATTGCTGCAGAACACGTACTTCAGGAAAATAAATCTGACAAATTTTTTGAGAATGCAGGTGACAGTGCTAATGATGGTTCGTTTTTCTGATACCCACAGGCAATACATCCTGGCTTTGTCTTCAAGTGAAGCTAAGAAAATAATGCAGAGTAGTTTTATGGTGGTTTTGCTTCTTTTCTCATTCCCATACTTTTTGGCTCAATTGTTCAGTGTTTTGAAACATAAACCAGAAGAATGCATATTTTAATACATGGCATTCTGTTGACCAGTTTGGAAATCCGTGTAAATTCATGTGCATCTGTAGGAACAGGAATATCAGAATGTGTGTTCACAGGGTCACAGGTAGCATATACAAAAATGATGAGAGGTGAAGCCACTTAAAGCATGACCTTCCAGAAGGAAGAACTTCTTGTTTAACTTTCTTTAAGTTAAACAAGAAGTTCTGTAAAACTTCTGGAAGTTTGTGCTTTAAGTGTGGCTGCACCTTCTGTAGCACTTCTGTACAGAGTTCCTGTAGAGGGTATGTATGCAGCCCAGGAGAAGTTGTGGTGCTCCTGGATTTTCAGGGAAAGCTCATGCTTTATTCCATTGTGAAAGAAATGTCATTTTATGTATAAGCGTTGGGACGGAGGGAAAATGTAGATCATACTTGTGATAAACGTTCAGTTCCTCTAGTGTGGGTTGGAAAGTTCACTTTGGTATTCACCTTAGAAAGCAATTATCTGTGGTGAATTAATTTTACTTCATGCTAATATAAAGCAGGAAGTTGTGACATGTTTAATAAGTTGCAGTAGCAGCAGGTGCCAGCTCAAGTTCTCCTTCTCCCCAAAATGCAGGAATTCATCATGTTGTGCTTCCCAGTGTGTGAGGCTGTGACATGGTAGACAGGGTAAAGAAGTTATTCATTGAGATAGTTCAAAGTAACCTTCTAATTGTTTTTATTCATTGTGTCACCCACTAAGGATAACTGCAGTGGAAATACTCCATTCTGTTCCTCATTGTGGCCAATACCTTTACTTCTATAGGAACGTGTAACTTAATTGTTTTGCCAACCATGGGTGGAAATGCTGCTTTCTCCATGAAGAGACCTTGGCTGAAGATGGAAGTTTAATGGAGTATATTTTTCCATGCATAATCCAGGGTACTGATAATCCATGAGTACTCAGGCAAAATAGTCTTGCATGTTTATAACAGTACAGCTCTTCTTATTGTTTGTCTCAGGCAGATCTTATGCTAATTTTATTCTTTGCTGAATATAGAACATCACACCCCCAAATGTCTCCAAGAGGAGTAGCAGAAGTAAAAATACGAACTCTGTGGGACAAGTTTATTAAATATATCCTGCATGAAAATGCATGGTATTCTTATCAGACTCTGTAGCTAGAATGAAATAGGCTGTTTTACCACTGTTGTTGCAGCCTGAGGAGAACATACCGGTACAGACTTGCCACAGTTTTGCTTTCCTCAAGCTGATTACACTGTATTTTGCTTTCTATTGAGAAATTTCTTCACCAGATTGGGTTAATATTAGCATACTTTATCTTGCTGGCTGTGATCCGATGCTTTTGTTTTGAAGGGAGTTAAATTTAGAGAAATTCAGGAAGCATTTCTTTACTGAGAGGGCGGTCAAACACTGGAACAGGCTTCCTAGAGAGATAATCAATGGTCCAAGCCTGTCAGTGTTAAAGAGGCATTTGGACAATGCCCTTAACATGCTTTAACTTTTGGTCAGCCAGTTGGACTAGATGAACATTGTAAGTCCCTTCCAACAGAAATAGTTTATTATATTCTATCTTAAGTAAGTTTTGGATCAATTTGTTGCACAACCGAGAGAAGTGTGAGTAGAGAAAATAGGCGTTGATAGCAATAGCTGCTGTGTTGGCTGAAATGGATGTTGTCTTAGCTGAATGTTATGTTACAATGTGTTGTAGTAGATTTATAGGTAGCTTTCAGTTTTAATAATTCAGTATTTACTATTTACTAAGACACAGTGAACTTCTCCTGTGACCCTGGCTACCATGAAATGCATCATCATACCAATGCACATTTTGAAGTTTCACTGTGATGCATTTCACCTTTCTTCAGATCTCTTTTGATAACAAGCTAGTGCCTAGACAGTCTTCAGCCATGACAGCATGCTTGTGTTTTCTTTGCGTACCAAAAAAACTTCACAATGAGAGATGTATACTTTTTACTTAGAATTACCAAATGCTCTAAGAAGACAAAAGGCTACAGTTAAAGGTGCTTTGTGGAAGAGGTTAAAGAGAAAGAAGAGTCTCTGTCTCTTTAGGCAGAAGAGGAAGAGCTTCAAATGGACTGATGTATTACACCCTTCCATCACAGGTCGAGAAGAGACAAAGAAAGAGCTGAAGGGGAACCACTGGTTTGGGCAGATTCTATCTGGGGAAGCTGTGCAAGTATCTTAAGCTCTGTTCAACTGTTCTTCTTCCAACAGACTTTGGGAACTATCACTGCAGTGCCCATTAAGGTTCCTCAGGTCAGCTCCTTGCAGAGGTTGGCAGGACAAGGACCAGCAGTGCTACCTCAGGTACAAAATACAGTTCCAAAGGGGGCTTTGTGTTATTTTGTATGTATCCTACTCTGTTCCTGTCTGATGCCCAGGCCTGGGTAAGTCAGCACACTCATTTTGCTGAATAAAGACTCACCTTCAGTGCGTTAAATTGCAGAGTTGTAATTTTCTCTAATTCATGAAAAAAAAAAAGATAAATCAGTTTTCTTCTGGGAGCATACTGTTAGCACAATGAAAAGCTATAAAAATCTTGTAGATTCATTGTGGAAGAACAAAGTACATAAGGTGAAATGCAAATTTATGCTTTATAAGATGAATCACGAATCACAGAAGTGAAAATCTGCAATTCTGAAATTAAAAAATGGGTGGAAGTATTAACCTTTCTGTTTGAGATTTAGCCTCACACATTCTTTTACTAACTTACTGGCCTTATTCCTGTCTACCCCAGTATGAAGTTTTGGTGCAATGAACTCAGGTGCCAGACTGAGGCAAGATTGTCTGGGTAGGAGTGAGAGTTTCACTCACAGATTTTAGAACTCTTCTCAAGCTGTGTTTTCTTTTCTGAATCTCTCTCACTGTTTTCCTAACCACACAATTTATTCTCCATTTCAACCCTCCTTCTCAATATTTTTGGGTGTAATTTTCAACAAGGGTTTTGCTGCAGTTCTCTGATTGCTTTTCGAATTCATGATTATTAAGTATAAATGTATTTCTACCTATGTGGCCCTTAGAGGTCTATTTCTTGTACATGAACACTTCTCAAGCACTGAAGTCAATGTTGGGTCTTTCTGTTATTCCTTTATTTTTTTCCTAATATTTTTGTAGTGGCAGAATCTGGTAGAAGATCTGTGAGCTAAATCTGCCTGGAGGACGGAGTATTTCTTAAGATAAAGTTCTTAAATTCCCTCTTTAAATTACATTTTGTGGAAGGCAAAATTGTGAACATAAAGGAAGGTTATAGTTTTCTTATCAAGTTCAAGACTGCATTTCAGTTGGTCTTACAGCATAATAACACATTGATTTCTGCCATTTTGGGGTGTTAAAGATGACCAGATTGCTCCTGAAAATAGATGAGGTTCAAGAGCAACTGAAAGACCTGTATTAGATGCTTAAATTATCATTAAGGTTATGTTTCAGCAGTGATGATGTCATTGCAAATGCTGCCCTTAGAGAAGCATCAATATTCTATACTTTTCTAAGTAGAAGAATTGTCATTCATTGCTAGATTCAGTTTTGAAGAATTGGAAGAAGTTTAGGAAGCTGATTTTCTCAACTTTTTGAAAGGAACACATATCCTTTCTGTCTTGCTGTTTAGCTCATGGCAGTGTTTTTGTTTGTATTTCACTTTGTGAAAATACAGCCTTCAGTTTCAGACCAGTTTATGCAATCATACTTAATATTAATGAAACACCAACCCTTCCTCAGCAGCCCTAAGCCATAGTTCACTAAATTTTCTATTTTATATCGATAGCATGGGAAATAACCAGATAGAAATCTCATTTCTGTCAAAACTAAAAATTAAGTAGGCAGCTGTATGTAAGACCATGTTATCAGAGATACATCTTATGTTCTGATTTATTTCTGGTTCTTTCACAGGCCAGTACTTCCTTTCTCAGCAACAGACTGCCCCATTTGCAGGCTGTGTCCTCCTTTGCAGTTCACCATGGTCTGTATGTTCTCTCCCACTCATGGCTTACAGAGTAGTTTAAAATTTCCATATTATTTCTTAGTGGGGAACTCTTTCCACCCATCAAAGCTTTCTGCCAGATGCCTCAAGAGAGGTCAAGTTTTCATCTACAAGTGGAAAGTTTGGCTTCCAACTAGTCACATGCCTTCAAAATATATTTAATGTAGCCATAAATCAGAGTAATGTAAAGCTGTGCTGTCCCAGTGCATGTCCTCCCAGCTATTATGCATCAGACCTGGTTACAGAGCAGGCTGACTACTACTGCTGGCTACTACTACTGTCACCCACTGGGTGACAGGCATGGCTGCTGTCCCTTACTCTGAGTTAGTGGCACAATCCTACCATTCTAGGACTGACTTTGTGAAAGGCAGGTTTGCCACTGTGTCCCAAGCATACTAACAAGCAGGGTCCAGCTGAATTTGACATCTGCTAAAACCTCTGCTTTGGGTGCCCGTGTAGCAGCAAATTAAGAGGACAGCCTTTTCAAAGCAAAATGATATTCATCACTCCTCTACCAAGTAGTCCATAGTATTTCACACAAACAGTTCAAGCAGTACAATGTCTGTACTCATGCATGTTAGCTATAGCTGGATCTTTTTCTGCAAGGTTTTTTTCACCTTCCATGCCCTCCATCTCTGTGAAGTCTAGCTTTAGCAGTTGTGCAGATCCCTGATAGCAATGAAGCCCCAGCAGCAAAGGCTTCAATAAGCCCACCTGTATGGCTGATTATTTGCCCAAGCAACTAAATGTAGGTGGAGTTGGTGCAAGTGCAGTGGCAGGTACAGTGGCAATCACCTAGGTTGGCTTAATCCTGTCTATATTTGCTGCCTCTCTTCTTGTCCATGGAAGGGTTGAAGGTCTCATGGATCCCTTTTGGGATCCCTGCCATGTTAGGAGCCTACTTGTCTCTGAGTTACCCTCTGGAAGCGATTTCACACTTAGTATGACAGATTGCACTTCTGTTTCAGGTGCCTGTAGATGAATGGGATTAATCCAGGTCAGTGTCGGTGTTCTTAAAAGCACACTGTTTGCTACCTGATATTTCTCCTTTTGGCCAGTCTCATCATCTTTTGGGGATTTCAGAATCCCTTTAGATTTAGATGTAGGCATGAGAGACATAGAGATTGCCATGCTGGCAAGAAAGAAACAGGGAACTTCTCCACTTAAAGGTCCCTCATCATGTCTAAATGAATTTTATATTTTTAATGCATCCACTCTCCTCATCTAGACAGACTCTTTTGATTTAGCTCAATGCAGTCAAGCAGGAAAATGCCACACAAGTAAACTGAGGCACTTAACAGTACTTAAGTAAAACAATACAGACAGCTTTCTCATTTTCTACGTTTGTACGGATATTTATCATTTGCTTTTTTCATTTGAATGGGTTTATGATATGACCCCCTGGGAGCTCTTCCATATGGGGAATGAAGTTTCAAAATCTGCACATTCACAAATGGCAACAAAATCCCATCACTTAGTGCAGAACTGCTATTAAATGGTGAGCAAACAAACATTAATTACAAGTTCATTGCACAATGCAAACAGTATTTCTTTAGGCATTCATTATTTGCCAAAACAAGCCTCTTTGGCAGACCTTTTTTTTTCTCAGAGAATATGAAATTATATTTTGCTTTCATCAAATAAATAAAATTTCTGCTATGAGCTATGATGTATGAGAAGTTAATTCCAGATAGTCTTTATCTTTTTACTTTGGCCTGTGAGGTTTCCAGCTGGGTGAGATGTTTTGAAACTAGAGGCTCTGCAGCAAATCCTGAAGGTCCTCTACTCAAACATGTGGGTGATGCACTTTCTTACTCTTGAGCTGGTCTTCTGCTTTGTGGCATCCATCAACTGTAACGAGAGGGTGGCCTTATGTCAGGTTGGGGCTCCAATTTGCAGCTGAAGTGCAGAGAGTCTGTCTATTTTGAACTGGTTTACATAGAAATTTAAGTCAGTCTGTAGCCACCTGGAGACACGTGGGAAATCTTATTTTATGTTCTTCAAATGGAAGATTTTAAATGAAATGATGAAGATATTAAAATAAACCTCCCATTTTGTTGTCAGTAATTTGGGCCCCATCCAATTCTCATTCAAATTAATGGAGAGCCTGTGATGATTTGAGTAGCAGTTAAATCAGATTATAATGCTATTTCACTGACCTATTTTTCTAGTGCTGGTTGAAGGCAGGGCTTGGGATGGCTTTGCTTACGACACTGCTGACTAGAACAGAGCAATGTCGCATAGCAGGTGCCTGCAGTGGAGCTGTCATGCAGGTTAGTGCTGAAAGCATACAGGCGCGCACAAGCACTTTAGATAAAACGTGCGTATTTTTCAGTCACCTCTGGCCAGTTCTTTTGTCAACTGCTGCTTAATATTTACCTTCTGGAGTGATTTCAGTAGGGCCTGAATTCGCCCACTAGGCTGCAGGCTGCTTTGGGACAAGGGCTGTTTTGTTAGTGTATGTTTGTTCATCACTGGGTACTGTGTAAGCCCAGTCAGAGACTGTGGTCTCTGGATGTTCCCAAAACTTAAATGCACATTTTCAGTTTTAAAATTTCTCCTCATAGTACTCCCGAGCTCAGTTCTTGACTGACAGCTGCTGCTTCTCTTCATGTGTGCACCAAAACCAACCACTACTCCTGCCTTCCCTGGTGGTAGGACGTCTTTAAGATTTGTTGAAAGCAAAATTACTCCTATAGACAGAACCCAAGTTGTGTGATGCCACTGTATACTGTAGAAGAAATAAGTTAACAGATTGGTCTGCGGCAAAGCCTCTCTCTGCATTGTAAATATATATATATATTTAAGTGTAATGTGTTAAGACTGTGTATAGCCATTAGAAAGTGGAAAAATACTGCTAAATGCAAGTCAACCTTTTGTAAAACTAGAAAAGAAGCTAGCAGATATACCTGTTTGTATAAAACGTTGCACAGAATTGTGCAGTGGAGAGATGAGAACTTTATTGTTTGGGTGAGGAATAATTGAATTGGGTGAAGTCATTTTTACAATATCAGAAAAGGACTGTAATTCCCTAAGGGATGTCATGCACCTTTCTGGTCTATAACCCTCAGTGCTTCGATGGGGATGTGGTGGAATGCTAGTGAAGGAGAAGAGAGATAATCTAATTCAAGGTAACTTAATCAGCATGGTATATAACCAAGCTAAGGGGTTTGCAAATGTATTTAATATTCATTGACTGTATGCGTGCAGAAAACAGAAACAAAATTGCTTTTTCAAAAGAATGGTTTGCAGAAGCCTAGCTGAAAATGTAGCCCTTAATAGATATAGTTGTTAATCTGTTTTATTCTATATAAGCTTTTATACTGTGCTTGTCACTGTGTTTGAAGCACCTTCCCGTAATGTGTTAACACAAAGATTAACATCTGTTGTAAGCTATTTCTTCTCTCATTCTTTCCTTTTGGGAAGAAGTGTGTGCAGCTGAGAATGTTAGTTAGATTTCCTTTTTATCAGTGTACTTATTTTTAATAAGTATACTACTATTAATTGCATACCTCCATATATTTCTGTAAGAGGAGTATAACATGGAAAATGTTTGTTGCAGAAAGTGATGAGGTTTGTGTCTTTAATTCGTAGAAAATAAGGTTGAGATGCCTGCCTGTATGAGGATCAGCCTTGCTGTACAGAATCCCTGCAACTTGGCCTTTCATACTGTGTTTACAGAGGAAGCTTTTAAGTTTGGGATGAAAACATTGTACTGTATTGAAAAGTCTATGGGAATCTCAGTTACACACTAGTGGATAGGTTTGATAAGTAGCTGAGAAAGGCATGGACTTGTTGGAGCATGTGGAATGTTCCACAATATGTATTTTACACTGTTGTGGTGCAGCCAAGACAGATGAAGGTATGACTAAGGTGGTGCAGTAAGAGCTGTTCCTTGTGGATAGTGGTATGCTTGAGGCTGGCAGTGACAAGATATCTGGTCTTCTGCAGAAAGATAAATGCGTATGGTGGGCAAAGATAAATGTGCATGGTGTATCCAGGGAGATTACACCCAGATGCAAATTTTCCAAAGTACTTCTCTCTGTTACCTCTTTATGAGACAACTGATCAAGGGTGGTGGAGAAGAAGCAGCAGAATTGGCTGTTACTGATGCTTAAGACCTTCAGATCCAGTCAGTGTCATGAACATTTTGAAAAGGACTTCCATGGAAGTCAGACGTCCATGACAGTCTGCACGTAGAAGCCTAAAGTACCCATACAATCCCCCAGGAAATATTCAAGTCGTTTTAACACCTGACATGGTACATATTTCTTAGGTGAAAAAGCTCAGGTTCCTCCACGTCAAATGCTGCTTTGCAGAGTGTGAGGAAAATGAGAAGTGTCATCTCTATCCATTGATACCATTTGCATTCATGTGAATGAATGAAGTGTGACTTCAGATCAATGTCTGGCTTGGATCTGGACTGTGCTGTCTCTTTGAGCCTCTGTGCCATTTGTACAAGCTTGCAGTAGGCCTCTGGACAAGCGACAGGCAGGTAGGAAGGTTTTCTCTGTCTTCAATACCTAAGCATAGGCTGGGAGGAATTCACTGCACTGCTTCCTGTCCCTAAAACCTTCATTTTCATCTCCTGATATCTGAGCTTTTTGTGTGCTTCCATCTTGGTCAGGCTGTCAGCAGACAGAATTTTTTTTGTCATTTTTTTCAGTATTATTTTGTCTTTCAAGTTTTTTTATTTTGGCTAGTAAATGAGTCAAATCATTATAATGTGCCATTATTGTTGTCTAGAAGCAGGAAAAGCTTTTAAAGTGATGGATGGTACAAAGCAGTGGCATCCATGGTCTTTGAACTGATGCCAGAGTTTGAGTCTGTCCTGGGTTCAGCAGTAGCAGTCATTTTTCTCCTTCTTAGTAGCTGGTGCAGTGCTGTGTTTTTGACTTTCAGCCTGGGAACAGCGCTGGTAACACCGATGTTTTTAGTTGCTGCTCAAATGTTTAGTCTGACCAAGGACTTTCTGAGTCTCATGCTCTGCCAGGGAGGAGGGGAAGCTGGGAGAAAGCAGAGACAGGACACCTGATGCAAACTAGCTGAAGAGGTACTGCATACCACAGCACGTCATGCCCAGTATATAAACTGGGGGCAGTTACCCGGAAGAGTTAGTTCACTGCTCAGTTGGGCTAGGTATCGTTCGGCAGGCGGTGAGCGGTTGTATTCTCTTCCCTTGTTATTTCCTTTATCATTATTATTATTGGTGGTAGCAGTAGTGGTTTGTGTTATACCTTAGTTACTGGACTGTTCTTATCTCAACCCGTGCAAGTTACTTTATTTCAGTTCTCCTCCCCATCCATCCGGGAGCAGGGGAAGGAAGGGGGGTGGTGCTAAGGAACTGTGTTTCTGATTTACAGCTGGGCTTAAACCATGACAGAGTCCAGTGAATGCTTAATGGATTAGTCCAGAGCTCGCCTATGAAAGTATACGGACAGGAGGAAAGCCAACAGATGTTCACTCATTTGTGCCTAAAGGCTTCATGGACACTTTATATTTAAATTGAAGTAACTTAATCATTGATGAGTATCTACGAGAGAAGCAAGCTGACTTGTAATGCTGAAAGAGTAGAAATGGAAGTAAGTTATTGACTGGTGTGTATAATCACAGTCTTGCTTTTATATTTATATTGTAATCCTGAACAATAAGGATTCAATTCTTTCCTCAGAGGCACATAGATAACTGCGTATTCAAGGACAGAATCATTGTGCAGAAGGAAAAATAAAAAAAGCAAAAATCTGTGTCAACTTCAACCCCTACTAGTTATTTTTTGGAATAATATTGATTTTATTTTGCTGGTTTAATGGTAGTTTTCCCCTCTGCAAATGGAAAAGAGCCACTTAATGAATCATCAACTCAATAGCAGCAATGCCAAACTAGAAAATAAAGGCAGTATAGTGGAGGAGAAAATGTACATTTCATTAGCAAAAGTCATTCAAGTTCCTGTGAAAATACAGTTTTGTGTTCAAAACACTGGTAACATTTTTAATAAAGAACTCCCACCTGACTGCCTTATGCCAACAAACATAAAAAGCAGAGCTGGCAGATTCCCACACAAGCATCCCTCTCAGCAAAACTTCCATTTCTGTAGTATCAAGCAAAGCTGAAGGAGAATAAAAACTAAATGAAATAGCTTTGTCTTCTAAAAATTGCAGAGGAGTTGTATTATCTGTTTGTCACCTTTACCCTAAAGTAGCTCTTCATGACTAACAAATTAAAACACCGAAGCACTGTAGGTAGAGTCCAGTGGCAAATGTCTGATGTAGTGCACATAATCTGAATATGTTCTGGCCTCGCTGAAGTCTATTCAGATTTGCTGTTGGTTTAAGTCAGGTTAAGATTTCTTCCTTGGTCTTCATGGTCCAGAGCAGCAGGATTAGAAACATGGGCTGGAGAAGCTGCTGCATTTCATATCATTTTTCTGTGGCTTCCCAGGCTAATATTCCACGTAGATGCTAAGGAGAGTCTTACACTGTAAGTCAACATAGGATACACTGAACTGGATCATCTTACCTGGGGTTTCCTCATGATGCACACTGAAGCACACCTTTATTTTTGTGTACCCCCATCAAGAGTAAGGAAGAAAAGTGTATGTGGATCCATAGTCACATGTGGTTTTAAATCCTCTCCCTGTGGCAAGAAAATAAACTGTGTTTAATTTGACTGTGGTCTTAGACCAGGCTGAAGGTAATAGGAGCTTATCAGGAAAGGAACCAAAAATCAACCAAAGCTCAGTTGGGCAATCTGGGTTTTAGGGTGTGTCATTGCTGTAAAGTTACACAGAACCTTTTCTTTTGCATAATTTTCATTGAATACAAAAAGAAGGGGAGAGTCGGTCCTCAGCTGGCATAAATAGACACAGCTTTACTGAAGTCAGTGTGCATCTGTTCATTCTGGTGAAGGATATAATTACCCCATATTGCACTCATTTTATCAGCCATTGCTAATGTTTTCTGTGTGATCCTCTAAAGCTTTTCAAGAATGAAAGCTCTGTCTGCTGCTCCCAGCACTTTGCCTCTGTGACATATGAATTGTGCCAAATCCATTTTGAGTTTTTGTTTTTAAGCTCCGAGTACAAGGGTGAAGTGAAAATAAAGTGTGAATAATGGCCTTTCTCTCAAAGGCAATGTGATATTGCGTTGAGCTGAAAAATTTACTCTCATAGAGATCAGCCCTGCCAGTATGAAGGGCTGATTGATGCTGAGCACAATCCAGCTGATATCTGATATAGGGAAGGGGGAGGGCTCTTCAGTGTTGCTGACAAAGCTGTAACAAGATCCAGGGACTGGAAGCTGAAGTTAGGCAAATTCAACCTCGCAATGAAACACCAGTCATGGGCATAATAAAATATTATAACAGTTTATTGGGGCTCATGATGAATTCATCATTAAGAAGTCGTAAATATTTTCTTTTAAAATCTGTCTTCAGTTTCTGGGAGAAATTCTGTGGCCAGTCTGTGAGCTGGGGGATCATGGTGATCCCTTCTGGTTTTGTGATTGAAGTGCAGTTGTTAACTTCCCTTCTTTCCTGGGCTGTAAGGAGAACACATTTACCAGAATTGCCCTTAATAATTCTCATAGCACCAGCAGATCTGCACAGAGATAACTGTTCTAATTAAATCCTGTCCTTTAGGACTAAGTAATGTTGCCCACAGAGATGGGAGGAATTGCGTGCTTTGCTTTACTTGTCTTCCTTTCCCCCCATACTTGTTTGGGTTGGATCTTGAGGGCTTATTTTGTAAGAGGTTTTCTTTTTTACCTTCTTTTTTTTTACTACAGCATGGGAGTGGCTCATCTGATGGGGTGTAGCTCAGGAAATAGATTGCCCATGATCACAGTTGCGTTTGTCAGTGGGGGCACACATTAGGCTCTCCCACTTCAGCCACTCAGCAGTTCGTTCACCACTGCGATATTCAACAATTTGTGCTCTTGAGAGCTGGAATGATATTTTGGTGTAATGAAAGCCTTTGGGTGTCATATAGGGACATCTGAATGGAGCTTATTGATATGGGATATACAAGAAGTTGCATTAGTCACAGGAGCTGATTCCCTTCTGTTCTGAAACTCTGTGAAATACATATTAGATGTTGCTGAAGAAAAGAGCACTCTGCACATCTCACAGGATTGGGCTCCCTGTTATTTCCCTGTCTGAAAAGCAGACACCCCCCACCTAGTGAATTCTCAGGTTCGGGAATATCTTCTTGAACAGTGTGCTCACCTGCAGCATGCTATTCGGGAAGTACTAGGGGTGTCCGAATTTTGCCACCTAAAATCAAATGTTTGTTATTGTGGGTATTGAAGAAACCCAAGAACAACATGGGTTTGTGAAATCATTACATTCGAGAAGAAGCTCTCTCTTCTTCTGCAGTTAGAGCCCTGGTAGTATCACATTCTGTTTTGACAGCTGTCAGAAGTTAAATGAAAGATATTTGGGGAGAGGAGGGTTGAGCTACAGGAGAATTGTTATTTGTAGCACTCTCCAGCAGTTGCAGTTTTCACTTGGTAACATACGTGCTGTCTGTTAATCTTTCTCTTTTCTTCTCTTTTACCAAACTCTTGCACCTTTTATTTCTGTATCTCTTGTAATGGGGACCCGTGCCATCCCACCTGTGCTACTTTTAGTAGAAAATGTCTTTTTGATACCTTGCATATAGAATGCCGTCTGCCCCCTGGCCTAGTTTTTCCCCAGCTCTTCTTTGGTGACTCTCTACCTCCAAACTTCTGCTTGTGCCACTGTCCTCTTTTCATCTCCCAAATTTAAGCCACAGTTTTGCCATGAGGAAAAGGAATTTGAGCTAGCTCTTTCCTTCCTTTTTTTTTTTTCTTCCTAGCTGGCACCATTTATTCTCACAGATTAAAAATTTGGTTTTTAATGTGAAAGTCTGCTAAGGCCTTTCACTTGGCTGTTTATTAAGTGCTTACACTTAGCGTTTATGTTCAAAAGGAGAAGGTTCATAGCTGTTAGAGCACAAGGAGCTTCTATGCTTGCTTTCCGTTTTGGATTCATGCCTGTGGACTGTGGAATTAAACATAATTTTAACTGTAATTTATTTTAGCTTTAACTCAAGAGCGCCTGAAAGTTTTTGTGTAGTCAATCCTTTTCATTATTTTGTAATTGCAAATAAATACTCTCTCACAATGTTAGCTGAATTTGCCAGGGAATTTGCAGAGGCTTTAGACTGTGAAGCCCGCTATACCTCCTTTGTATCACACGGTGGCAGAAAACGCCCGGCATATGTTCTTGTACTGTACCGGAATGGTAAATCGTGTCAGCTATTTCAGTATGCAGCACTTTTATATAGAGTGTGTTACTTTGGAAAATTAAGTCTGTTTAATTGCCTGTGCAGGAAGAGCTTATTTTATAGCAAAGTAATATGCAGTCATCCACAACTTGCAGAACGTGTATTAAGGGTGTGTATAGGATTCACTGGGGTATTACATCTGATAGTCAATATATGTATTTTATATATATGTAATGGTGTAGAAAAGATAATTATATAGCTGGAATATGCATATAGGCATTTAGTTTTAATTAGGCTTTTGATTAAATATAAAAGCACAATTAAGAGTGACAGATACAGTAGATTCTGGTAGACTACATTGACAGTTTTTGGCTAGAAAAACTCCTGAGCTGATTATTTTGTCAGACTTGATTCTTTGTAAAGATCTCAGTGACTGTTCTATTGAATCTTTGATCTGAACAATTTCTTATTCTCTCTCTCCCTCTTCCCCTGCATATATGTGCTTATCTGTGTGTTTACAGTATTTCTGTTGGTAGCATGTTATATTAATTTACAAGAAAATTATTTCGCTTTAAGGAGAGGTGGTAAAATTTAGATGTTAGCCAAGCAGCTAAGAATTAAATTTGGACTTTTTTTAGCCATGGTAATACATTTTAACTGTATTTTGCCAAACTTCTCAAGCTTTTTTTCTGAATAATGATACTATTTCTGTGAACGTGTCTCTGAGCACATGAGCATGAGCAATTTGTTAAAGGCTTATGTATAAGAGACTTCTGTAAGATATAGTAGAGAAAGGATATTTTATGAAAATATAAAAGTAGATATTGCAAGATCTGCTTGTATAACTGATATAGACATGAACAAGGTGCTTTAAATATCATGTCTCCTGTTGCACTGAACTGTTGTTTGTGTTAGAAGCCTTAGTTTCGCAGAATGCCTGGGCCAAGATGGGTTTAAACGAATCCTCTGTGCACTACTTTAGAAAATAAGACCATTAACTAATTACAGATATGAAGCTAATTATAGATTCCTCTTAAACAACTTGACCAGGGTGTTTGTCTAGTATCTCAACTAAATAAATGAAATAATCATTACATAAAGTGATTGGATAGAGGGAAAAGAGAAAAGAAAACACCCTCAATTACTGTCACTGTATCTTGAATATGGTTACACCTAGTTTAGCATAGCTTAGCATCATTTCACAGTGGGTCTGTTGAGGCCTCCCAGTGTTACCACAAAGTTGTGAGCTGAACACAGCAGCTTTCTGGCCTTATCATGATTCCGCTGCAGGACTTTGGGCAAATCCTTCTTTTTTCTATTCTTCAGCTCTGTTTCCTCTTTCACTTTCCATCTACCTTAGTTACTGACATTTTAGATACTCCTGAGCAGGACTATGGCTCCAATTTGCACGTTTGCTCTGCTTGTAGGTTTTAGGATTCTATTGGCAATTGCAGACTGAGTTATGAAAACACAAAGAGCTTGCAATATGTGTGTTGCTGCCCTTAAGATTTGCTGTGGGGACAAACAGGTACATATCTCCTTGACGTGATAGAGGATGACGGCCAGCCTTGAAAAATGATTTTCTGCACACTAGTAAATCCCCGTGTTTTCATTAAATTGCTTACTTGGGCTGCAGATTGAAGTCGGCATCATTGGAAGGGCTCCTGTAGACTACAGTGCAGTGACACAGGCAGCTGTTTCCCATGTCTGTCTGTTACAACTTGTCATTTTGTTTCACAGTATGGAAGGTGCGAGAAGTGACAGGACTAAATAAGCACAGAGGGAACTGACTGTTTTATCTGGTCGTGGAAACGAACAAGCTGGGAGTGAAGTTAACTTCATGCGAAGCAGTTTAAATTATTTATTTTCAGTCCTAGAACTGTACTTCCCATGTTGTTAAGGCAGAGCCACATCACCAGGGTGATGTTAATTACCCCACTGGAAACACATCACGTTAGCTGGAGACAATTGTTCGCAGCTATCATTCATGGCTCTGGGTAAAGCCACAGCTTTCACAAATCTTGTCAAACAGTTTCCACCTCCATGCATGGAAGTTCCTTCTTCATCCACCCACAGCTGCAAATGAGATCCTTACTTGCAACAACAAAATATGAAGTTTGATGGTTGTGGGCTTCTTTTGGTGAGATGAGTGGTTGCGTGATTGATGTCTTCTCCATTAGACATGGTACATCTTAAAAATGTGAGGATCTTCACTAATACACCAGTATAAGTGCATATGCTTACTATTCCTGTAAGTGCTTTCCCGCAACTCCCTTAATGATTCAGTTCTCACTCCTTAGTTCATAGCAAGAGTGTTGTGCCCTTCAGAACAGGAAATTATTGTGTCTGGGGTTTCCATTCTTTGCAAAGGCTTTGGCTTAAACATCCCTACTGAGAACTGGATGTGACTTGAGTAGCATTTGTATGGATGTGTGCTAATAAAAGTGAGGAATTGACTTTTTCCTCCGTTCTCGTTCAGCATTGCAATGAGTTAAAGACTCCAAAATGACCCAGCTGAGGAGTGCTGGGAATATATCTACAAGTAAATGAGTGGCTGGCTACTTCTAGCTGCTACATTATGTTTTTCTAGATGCTTCTCTTCCATGGTCAAAGCAACTAGGGATTCTACTGGGAGAGTGCATGTGTGCAGTGTTAGCTCATTATGGTGTGAGACTGTGCTTAATAACTTCTAGCTCTCTGTTTGTAGGTTAGGCCAAAGACCCTGATTCCAGACAGCCTCCCTATCTCCCCGTGCAGAGACCAACTTTCCAAGCAGCCTCCTACCTTCCAGAAGGCAACTGTAGTCAGCATCAAAAACCCCAGCCCTGCCCTCCCGACTGCCAATAACACCGTCAGCCATGTACAGACGCCTAACAGCCAGTCACAAAGCGTCACCGAGCCTACAGCTATTTCATCACCTCTGAGCAGTGCAGGTGTGGCGTACGCCATCATTTCCACCTCCCCCAACAATGCAACTCCTATCAGCACCAGCGCGGCTGTCTCTGTGGTCAACGATAGCATTAAAGTGCAACCACTCCTCATTAGTGCTGACAGCAAGGTAAGTTCTGCTTTTCATGGCATTATTTTGGTTATCAGGCACAGGAATTACATTGCAGCGGTAAGAAGAATATTCCCTTGGGAGTGCACAGCCCTGTTCAGAGTGGTGTCAGTGGTTCTTTTTGAAGAAAATAATGAGAAATCAGTGGGAAAATTCTTGGGGGGACACATGGATCCTGGTAGACATCCATTTGTGTACCAGCATACTTTTTAGTGGGAACAAAATGCATCATTATGTAGCCTGACATTAATGGGGCCATATGATCTTCCATTTCCTTAAACAGTCCTCACTTATAATATCCCTGAATTCTGTGCAGGCTCAAATTTCCTGTGGACTCCCTCTTCAATTATACAGTGATACTAGTTATATTGACTGACCCCAGGGGAGTATATAAAATAATCAGGCATTCCCTTCTACACTTCCAGGGGAAGACTAAATGAAATGAAAGCTCAGGTTATCACAACTGATCAGCAGATAAATCAGTAGGAAAAAAAAAACAAGTTCAGAATTACTTGTTTCTTCTTTGTATTGCTTTTCAGCTTTGAAATACAAGAACTTCACTACTATTATACCAGAAACAGATTCAATAAAAGCTGACAACATACCCAGCTGACACTCACTATAATTTGCTACTAGATTCGTACTACTTTGGGTCTTGTTGGTAGCACAGGTTCTCATACAGTACTAAAAAAGAATACATGATGGCTTTTGAGGTAAATAAAAGCAGGCATATCTTCTCCACTTCTCTAACATAATTTATTTTTCTCTTGCTTAAACTGGATGCTGCTTAAGAAAACCATCCTTTTTTGTGCCCTTGAATCTTCTAGAGTGACTGAATTGAGATAAAGTATCTAACAATTAAATACATTGATTGAAAGCTAACAGTGAAATAGATGGAAAAGGCCCAGTGTTCAAATCCAGTAACCTTCATCAAGAAGGTGAGCTTGGGAAGATCTTCCATATTCCTTCATGAAGCTTTGATTATGGGTATAAAGTCACATGTGTAGTTCTGTGGTCAGAAATTGTCCTTCATTCCTTTCAGTTTAATAGCTTCTGAGTTATATGCATCATGTAAATCTTCATGTGGTAGTTCAAATATGAGCAGCTGGATATACCAACATACATGCATGTATAAGAGATCTGTGTTGTAATTCCAATAGCTTCTGAACCAGAATTATTTTTAATTTAAACTACATATAGTTTGTTTTGTTTGTGCAAAACTAAACATCCACTGCTCGTAACATGCTGAGGACTGAACTCTGTTCTCAGTTACATGAGTAGTACTGAGGGGTATCTTCTTTCCCATCCACATGTGTTTATTCTGAAAAACACTGGTATGACTGAAATCAGACTGTGGGTTTGAATGTGTAATAATCACATCTCTTCTACCTATATGCAAAATAAAATCAAAGGAAAGACCTTAAAATCACTGACAACGCGAGTGCTAAAGCTAGCCTGAATCAGCTTCAGAAGTCCTCTAAATAGAAAGTGTCCTAATTTTCAGAGGCACTGATGAAGTGGTTCCCTCAGGCTGCAGTAGGTTTATAATGCACCAATAAAAATTAATTTTTAAAAACTTAAGTATGGATTTAGAAGCATAACCTAGCAATCCAGGGTTTTATGTATATTTTTGTCTTGTGACTTGCATTTGTTTTCTGCAGGGGGACCAAGTAGCCTTCAAAGAAGAATCACTGTTGCCAGGCAGAAAAATCCCGATTCATATAGTGAATTCTCTAATTTCTACATTGTCTTTTAGGTTATCATTATTCAACCTCAAGTCCAAACCCAGACAGAAAGTAAAGTGGAGACAAAGAAACCTCCCGAAGAGTCAGCTCAGGGACCCCCTGCTACCAAAAAGAAAAAGGAAGAAAATCCAGAGGTGAATTATTTATTTTTAAATAAGTGAGCCACAGTATAGTTAAGTTGTGGCAGCCAAGCCTGGACATTTTTCTGTGTGCATATTACATTACTGTGTTTGTGCTCATGATTCTGCCAGCCATTCATTTCTCTACCCAATCGCTGCAATCGAGGTGATTTTCCTTCCAGTGACGTGCTCTGAGAAATTTGGTTTGCATCAAAACTTCCAGTGTCACAAAACATAAGACTTGTAGGTCTCATAGTAATCTAGGCACTTTGTGTGGGTATTGCTGAATTTCTATTGAAAGGTGTATACAAACTTATGATACTTCCTTTTATGTTATCAAATATATATCATTGGGTTTACAGGTTGTGTATGAGGTTGAATTAAAAATTCTTTCATAAGCTGAGCTTTTACATCTTCTTTGTAGTGAACACCGCAATTTTTATATTGCATTTAACAATACAGTTTCTTGCACTTACTGTGTATGTCTTCCCACGTGTACAGGAATTCTTTCTAGCCTGAAATACATTAAAGACCTTCAAACTGAGCTAGAGAGCAGAAAGCAGGTTATAAGATTGAATCTCTTTCATGAATTGTATTTGTGATGTAAACTAAAAATCTAAATCAGAAGTCCTTGTAGAAATGGTCACTCTTTAACAGGCATTTTCTTTTTTACTAGATGTATTCACATTAGATTGTATGTACTTTTGCAGCAATTTGAGAAGTTACACAAACTGAATCTACTTCTGTTGTGGAAATGCTCAGCTATGTGAAATCTTAACCTTACTAGTATAATAAATGTACAGCACAAAAGCATCCTTGGAGCTGTAGTTTTAAGAGTATTATTGCAATATAAATTTATAATGTTACTTGAGGCATGTGGGTGGTCATTTGTTTTACCATTTTAAGAGGTTTGTATAGTTAAAACTGTGTAAGGATAATAGAGGCTTTCAGCCTACAATATCACAGCCTTATGAGGAAGCTCTGCAGAACTGCACTTAGGAAATCTCCCAGACTTAAAATCTGACCCTCATATGAATCTCCATTGCCACCAAATGATGGGGTTGTAGGGTCCTGTTTTGTTTAGGGAGGTGTTTCCAAAAGATTATTTATTGTGTAGCACCTTATAAGCAGAAAGGGCTAGTAGAGCCCACTTGAAAACAGAATGCTAGAAAAAACATATTTTTTTCTTCATTTGTAACTGATTATCATAAACAATATTGAAAGAATATTGAGCAAAAGTCTTCCTTAGAGGTGCAGGAAGAGGCCCTGGGACTGGGCACACTTTCTGGTGTAGCATTCAGAAAGTTAATGAGCTTTACTGGAAATAGCTGACTAGAATATCCTGACTACCTTTTTGGTAACCAAGAATATTGTTCCTACCATGTATACTGGAGGTCTTGGCAAGCACAGTTTTCTGGGTAGAATGCTGAAAGCTATGTCCTTAAGTATGGTGGTTCTTTTTTTTTTCCAGTAGACTTGTTTCACAGCCTTAAATAGGTGTAGAGTTAATTTCTTTTGTTCTTTGAAAGTAAACTTTAGTTGATTATCATGTATTTATGCAGTTAGTGTAATTAGAACTAACAGCATAATTAGTGTAAACACATGTAATGACATAAATAGAACATGTAATTACCAAATGGAATGGTTTTATAAAAATCTTTGTTTTGCTTCATGAAAAGACATACTGTGCATTTCTAAAAGCACTCGTGGCTTTTAAACAGATTATTAAATTTAAGGCAAAGAAAAACAAAGAAACCATGATATTTTTTAAAAGAAAATAAGCTCTGTAGGCACTTCTCTCCACATTTTTATTTATCTTCAAAGCACAAAACTGAGGCAGGAACTCCAGTATGGCTCTATATAAATGTTAGTCATGGCAGACTGGCATTTAACAGATTAAATTGAAAACTTAAAATAAGAAATAACCAGATTTACCAGTAGCCAGGAATACCATATGTAGTTACTGAGTGTACCTAAATGAACAGAAAAGACTGAGGATAATTATTGCATTTTTGTTCCCGGTTTGGTCATTCTGTTGGGAAGCCATGAAGCTGGTCCCAGGCACAACTCCTGCAATAGGTATGCCTTTTGCACAAGACAGAGATATCTCCTTTCCCAAGTATGTCATCATTAGACTAAACCAAACCTCCTCATGTCCGCTGTCTTACAGCCAGGATACCTGGACGTGTGGCTGTTTCAGTTCACCCAGGCAGGGCTGAAGAGGGTCTGGAGGAGTAGGTCACCAACTTCCTGCCATCAGCAGGGTTCTGCTGGGGATTGGGATCAGCAATTGCCTACTTAGTGATGGGTCTTCTGCCACCAGAGTGACTTCTGCCAAGGAATAAAGGAATTAACTCAGGGGAGCTAATCCTCTGGGGAGCAAGTGCCTAGGGGTTTGGGGTTTTTTTATGGGTTTGGGTTTTTTCTTAAAAGAACCTGAGTACAGCACAGAAACAAACAGAATTTTTTCCTAAGTGTTTTAAGAATTTTTATATTAGTAAATTTTTATATTTCTGGCAACATTTTCTGGGACATTCTAGCAGGTGTTATTTAAAAGAAAAAATGTTGCTATAAAAGCTGGTTATTTAGCTAACAGTGTTTTTAATCCCTTGTAAGAAAGACAAGACAGACACATTGCAATTATGAACTAAATACTAGTGTTTGGCCTGGACTGAAAATCTGGAGAAACTGGAGCCTCCATTTTGTAGATTCCTGTGCAGAGGAGAAATAGAAACAATACCAACTCTGCGATATTTGAAAGAAAAGCATTACAGTGGAAGTAGTACTTTGAGTTGAATGTACCGAGCTACATGAGTGTGAAATAGCAAAGCCCATAAAAACAAATATACTGTTAATATAATAAGCTTGTTAAAAAGACTACAGCTTTGACTGGGATTTTTTTAAAAGGAACCATCTTTCAAACATCTATAAAAGCTAACCCTTCCTGTGCTTAATAGTGAGATAATTATCATGTCCATTTATGAAGGCTCTTCATATGTTAAGCAAGTATGCTGTCATTACTTTTAATTAGATATGTATTCAAATGATTTTATCATTAAAAGAGGAAATTGTTTAGCAAATATTCCAGTATTCAAATAATTTTAGTTTAGATGTCAGAAAACGTATGTTCCCCCTACAGTTTAATCTTCGGGTAATACAGGCATTCTGCACTCCATTGGGAAAATACAATTGCACATTAACCGTTCCAACTTTCTGATTCTATACCTAAATGTTATTACTTTTCCTCAGAGTGCTGAGATGCATCCTGCCACAAACTTACTTTTTGGTGGGAGTGAAGTGAAGCTTGTAATTCTACTCAGTTGGCTAATTTTCTTCTCAGAACTGCACAGTGGATATCGGATCAAATATTCATCTTTCCCTTCAGGTGTGGAGCCCCCACTGTGTCTATCTTGTGGTTTAGACATGTAAGGAGTGAACATTATTGAAATCAAGGTCTGACATGCAAATGAAGACATGTGCTTGCCATTACCACTGCTACAGAAGGCAGAAATATAGCGTGAACATAGCTAAATTGCCAGTGATGAGATTCTACATCACCATTTTTTTAATCTACAGGGAGAGTTACATGCCAGAAAATTGTGGAAAGAAAATATTCCTTTCTTATGAGGTTGTTAGTTCACCTGTTTGACAAAGATATTTTCACAGATACAAGAGGGGTGTAAACGACCAATCCTGACCCTCAGACTTTGAAGAAACCACCCCATAGCTAGATCTTTTAATCTATCAAATGAGGGTGTGCTTGCTTTCACAATTCTACTGCATGAAAGTCAGAACTGCAACGGAAATGATAGTTCTGGTGACTTACTAGTTCATTTAATCCTGAAATGAAATGAAATGAAAAGTTGAATCATTAGGCTTTTCACAAAACAAGAAGGTTCAAACTAATTTTGACTTGGAAGTGTTGAAACATCTTTTCCTGACACTTCTTTGGATGAAACAGAATGTTTTGACCTTCTGCTGCTTAAGCACTGTATTTTAGTTTGACCTGAATCTACAGATTTTATTTGTGGTGAGTATGATAATTGCATCTTTTTTAATTGCTTTGTCAGAGTTGGATTGTGGGCTTTGCTTGCTTGGATTTTCTAATAACTTGGGGTTTATAGACAAATTGTCTCTTGTGTGAAATTGCACCTCATGAAAATGCCACTTGGGTAACATGATCCAGCACAATGTTCAGCACAGTTGAAGAGGAAGAGATCCCCAAGGCCCCAGAGTGCCACAGGTGCGACTCAAAACTGAGCTCAGTTCAGTCTGTGCTTGAAACAACACAGCAGAATTTCAGTTTTCCATCAAAAAGATGGAATAAAAGCTTCAGCAAAACTTCTTCTGCAACGAAAAATTTCCCAGTGAAAAATCACTGACAGAAAATTTAAGATCTGTTCTGGTACTTCTCCAATTACTGCATTGGTATGTTCTGAAGATTTGTTAGTATGAAGATGCGTTTTGTATATATATAGTATACAAGAGTTCTGAGTAATATTTTAGATTCCTCACTGCAGAATGAGTTCACATGAGGAGATGTTTGTTCACTTCCTGTTGAGGGAAAATATTGGATCAGTGTACCAGTGTACCTCTTCATGATTCATGCACATGATATTCTTTCTGTAACTTAGGAAGAGAAATTTCTGAAAGTTTTTTTGGGGGAAGGGACTTTCAATAAGCGTCATATGTTTTGTGCAGTGATGTAGAGTTCAGTGGAAGTGTATCATATCTTGTTTTATTTCATGCAGCTTGCTCACATCCAATAAAAGCAGTGCCATTTTCAGAGAGTAATAATAATACACAATTACTTCTCTAAAGAGTGGAGTAACAAAGCAGGTGGCTGCATGAAATTGAATTGATTGAATTGACTGAATTTTGATCATGTGCTGTATAAAATCAGTAGTCATAACAATGTTCATTTCATAAGTCTCCAAACTGCTAAAGTTCATATAGCCATGCAAGTAGGCTGTGACTGGCCAGGCATATTTGAAGCAAATCTTCAATTAAAGTCCTTCATATTACAATGCGTTTAAATAAGATACATTTCTAAAGGCCTTTACTGGGTTTATCCTGTCAATGCTAGATTTATTTATTTACTTACTTCTTCCATGATTGTTGTAGTAGAAAATCTAACCCCTGTTTATTTTTTCTTTAGAAAATTGCCTTCATGGTAGCATTAGGACTGGTTACAACGGAACATTTGGAAGGTAAGATGGCTTATGTTGTTTTATAGTTCCATTTTTGAGTGAAATCTTTTCTGTTGGCTGTTCTGCAGCCAAGAGGAACTGGTGATTCTGTCCTCTGAAGGGCAGTGAAAGATCAGGTGAAATGTTATCTATACACAATTGTGCTTCTCAGCCTCAAAATAATGGGTGACCTTACTTGCTCTGCCTCCCATCCCATTGCACAGCTCAAGTGGCATGAGAACTGGTTCTGCAGCCAGCACCACAGGTTTGGCATAAGGAGACATTTGGGCTTACTCAGTCATCATGGTCCTTTAGAAGATGTTAACAACTGGAGGACGATAGTGAAACAAAAAGCCTGCAAAGGCTCTGACCAGCGCTGATCTGGTTGAAGAATCAGTGAGGTTCAAAGATGTTTATCTTCTGTAGTAAGCATGTTCTCTCTTCCCATGTGGGATGGCCTTTCATTTTTTAAGTAAGTTAATCATGTCATCTCTAGAGTTCCACAGAATAATGTGTAAAATAGTGAAAATCCGGCATTTGTGTTACAAGATTTTGAGCAAATTAGAAAACTGCCTCTCACAAAGGTTTTCTTCCCTCCATTTGCCCAATTTAGCCAAAAAATAAACAAACTTCTAGTCTCATCCTGCTTTTGTGTGAGTTGCTAAGCATGCCTTCCTAAGCTTCTGAATATGAGATCAAACAAGTATTGCACATAAACTAAATGCAGTATCGCATAGGATTCAATTTACTTTTCCAGCCTTCCAAAAATACCTTGCAAGAGTTAGCAGATCTGTACCTTTCTTTGCCTCAGCTTTGTCTTTCTGAAAACATAGATGAGAAGGATAAAAAGAGTTTGTTCCGCAAATTTGGCATGTAGTGTGGGTTGAGTTGGGGGTTTCTTGGCAGAGTGGGTTGGTTCTCGTAGTTAGCTTTTTTTTATGAAAAAGTCTTCAGCCTGATGTATATGTCATATGCTCAGCTAATGCAAGTTGCTGTGGTTCCACTGGTATATGGAGAAAACGCTCATATATGTGTCAGCTGACAACGATTCTTGATCACATAAAATTGTAATTATCATTGACATTTACGATCCATGGCATGGACAGGAAAATCATAGAATCATAGGATCAAGTTGGTTGGAAAAGAGCTTTAAGATCATTGAGTCCAGCCATTACCCCAGCACTGACAAGTCCGCCGCTAAACCATCTCACTAAGGGCCTCATCTACGTGGTTTTTGAGCACTTCCAGGGACAGTGATTCCACCAATGCCCTGAGCAGCCTGTTCCAATGCCTGAGCACTCTCTCAGTGAAGAAATTTTTCCTAATATCCAGTCTAAAAACTGAGGAATTTCTGGTGCACTGAATTTCAGTTTTATTTGATTTAGAGTTAGGCATGTGGTTAGATATCTTGCTGACTAAGGGGGTATCTACCATTTTACAGCTTGATTTCTTTTTAGTGAGATTCCCTGTGCTTCTGCTCCTTGGTTTTAAGAGAGGTTGTAAATTAGGCAGAAAATAGTATCTTAATTGTAAGGTCTCTTCAATATATGCAGCAAGTTTTCTGTGGGTCTTGTTGCCCTTTTTCAGTTTCTTTTCTCTTTAACTCTGCGTTTTGGAAAATCATTTAATGTCCCAGTGGCTGAGAATTTGAAAACGGTTTAGAGAAACTTTAAGCCATCGGCCTTTTTAATCCCTTAATGGTAATGTATTGAAATGGAAATTAAAAAGCTACAGCAATTCTGCGGGAAGATTTATAATGCAAAAAGTGCAAATGATGACTGGTTCTTGTTTTCTTTGTCTAAGGAAAATAGGACAACATTTGAAATTATGCTGAAGTGCAACTTATGCTTACAACAGAGAGAACTTAATTTTGAATAATTCTTTACACTTTGATTTTACTGCAAGTAATAAATTGTTTGTGTGGATTTAGCACTTATGTTCAGAACACCAAGACCCACTCTGCTCTGTTTGTTCTACAGTAAGTGCAGAGACACACATTTTGAACTTAACTGCTACAATATTAATCCTGCAGAATCAATTCTTTCAGGCAAATTCACTTTTTATATTGCTACTAGCATTAAATAAATGGCTCCCACCAAGAGCTATTTACTATGGAAAGGGTATTTCTTCATGAGTATTGGTCATTACAACTGTCAAAACCACCTGTATAGCTTTCACATGCTAAGGGTTATTTTAGTGCTGTGTCATATTTACAGTTATCAGCCATTGCTATTTATCAGAAAGAAGTGGTCATTACACAGTTCAGTTTATTTTAGTACTTCTAATGTATTTCTCAATTTCCCATTTTTGGAATTAAACTGTATCGAGATTGGGTCATTAAAAGCTTATTCACTTAGTATCATTAATTCACAATGTTACTGCCTTTTTTCATTTTATTCATTAGTTTTGTGGTGAAGGGCTATGATCCACTTCTAGATGGATTTCTCTATCAGCTTAGCAGCCTTTCTACCTAACATCCAGAGGTTTCCCTTACTGGGAAAAGAGCTGTGGTCTGCAGAGCCTGGGTGTGAGGCATGTTTTGAGGCCTTTGCCAGTAAATGAATACAGCTGCTTCCACTGACTGACATTCTGCAAGGTACAGCTTTCCCTGAAGATAAATCATCATTACGGGCCTCATAGAATGACCATATAGAATATTTACTGATGAAGGCAGCAGCTCATTGAAGCTTTACTGCCAACAAAAAGCTGTTTCAGATTTATTCATCTCTGTCAAATGTATTACAGTTTAGAGGCTTTGAGTTTTCTTTCTGGGTTACATTTTTTAAATTAGTAAACTAAGGAATAAAATAACCCAATCTTGTGATGCAGTGCATGGTTGTAATGTATTAAATAACTTTCCCATGGCTTTTGGAACACCTTTTAGTGTTACCATTGTGTAAAAAGAACAAAAACCAAGAACAAAACCATGTAGATAGAAAGCAAAACTTTAGTTCATGTCATTCTAAAAATGCACATCTTGATTTACCATAGCAAAATAAAACCCCAGAAATATTTCCATTTATGTTACTGGAATGTTTTAATCGGTTAAAAAACAGTTTTACTTTACTAACCATGTTTTGAAATGAACACTATATAGCAAAAGTAACACCTAACAAAAGACTGTATACCATGTATGCTTTTGTTCTATCTTGGTGTGATTATCAACAGATACACTCTTAGATGTACATCTTATACACAAGTATGGATATTTTTTGTTCACTGTTTCCATAAATAAAGTGCTGACATTGTGCTCACCCTCCCTGATGGCTGCATAGGGTGGAGCACATCTAGAGCTGTTTCAGTTCATTACTCTCGCTCTCTCTTTATTTCCATCTATTCCCACTGCTATTACTTTCCCCTCCAGCCAGCTTTTATCTCTGTACCCTAGCGATGCCTCTTCCCTAGCTGCATCCTAGGCATCTACCACATGTGTGATTCAGATTCCGTCAAATATTTCTGTTGCCTTGGTGAGCGCAGGTGCCAAAGAAATTTTCTCGTAAACGTGGGACCCAAAGGGCAGAGAGTTACAGATCCATCACAATTCTCTTGTGAAGCCTTTTGGCCCAGTTATGGACACAGAAAGCTCTGTTGGGTTGAATTCTTTGTTTCTTTTTCTGGGCCGGTGACAGGTCATGATCTTGTATCCCTGTGACCACTTCTGAAAGACAGCCTGGGCTTTAGCCTAACTTTTTCCTCCCACTACCATGAGGGTGCTGAGATACTGCATCCTCTGGATTCACTGACCGCATAGCATGAGTTAGCTCACACTATTGAGACCAAAGTAAAGAATCAGCAGGGGGTCACTTCCTCTATTTCTTTGCCAGTGTCAAGGCACATGATTCCTCTTTTGTGACATCTCTGTCACCTTTTGGCCTTGAGAGCATTCCCCATTCTTGTAAAGAACTGATACTGACAAAAAGAACAACCATCTGTTTTCTGGTGGCTCTGTGGCAGCCTACTGGATCCATGTCTAGCAGTTACGCTGCTGCTGAGGCCCGATTCCTGATGCCTAAGGGTCTGGAAGCTTCAGGATGGAGATTTCAGCACAGCCAGATGAATGTTTCATAGGGAATACTTTCACAGTGGAACAGAACTGTTACCTTTACAAGACCTTCCGGTTTGGAACCTATGCAGCACTGATGCTGGCAGTGGTTGCAGCCGTGGCGTTTATCGCACATCTTGGAGCAGCCTTGGATCACACGTTTCTTGGTAGTGAAATTCTGTATAGCTCCTTGTGTTGCATGGCAGCATATGTCTAGCTCATGTTAGACTGTGAATACAGACCTGCCTGTACTCTTTCAGTTGCCCCAGGAGAAGACACCTTCTGAGCATGTGAGGTGACATGTTCCTGTGCCAGTGGGAAAACTTAGCCAGAATATGCAAGTAGTTGCTCTTTTTTTCTTGTCTATCAAGTTTCCTTCTGATACATCCATCACCCCAAGAGTGGCAGCTTAGCCAATAGTCTTTTGTGAATGAAAAGTTTAAAATCAATATCTTGGATCTCAGGCCAGTTCAAAATCCGTGCAAAGTGTTGGCCTTGTCTCTAGGGACACTGGGACACTATGTCTAAGACATGACTGACAATACTAATACCACTTAGTATAAGCAAAGTTTGAAGTGGTTTGTGGCTCCTTTTACTCTGTGGGGAGGTGATCGACACTTGGAAGGTGTGCCTGGAAGCCAGAACTATGTGTTGGGAATCCAATTCCCATGTATCTTAAGCATCCTAAAGGCTGGACTGTATCTTATCATTGGATTACAAGTGAGAGGTAGTGCTCAATATCCTGAAAGCCATTTTCAGGCACTGAGGATGTTCTGAAATAAACCTCTAGCTCAGACATTGACAAAAAGATACCAAAACTTATTCAGAACCAGATGGTGTCCTGAGGTTCTGTTGGGTGTTCTCCTGGTCCTCTGAGCTGAAGTGCTAGTGCTCCTGGCAGTTCTTCTCATTCTGAGAGATTTGCTCAGAGCCAGACAGAGGGGAGGTACCACCATCATGGGGACCCTCTAACACCTCAGAGCAGAGCCTGAGCTTTGCCTTACAATACTGATGCAGGAGACATTTTGGAACAGAGCATCAGCCCAGCTGTGCACACTTCGTGTCATGGGGCGGGTTCTGGGTGCTCTCCTTCCTAAAGTATGCCTGCTCTTACATTATTATCAAAATAAAAAGTAAGCTCTAAAATACATGGTTGTAATAACCTCACCATTCTGAACTGATGCCAAGAGCTGGAAAAGAAATTCTGTATGATGAAAACAAATTCCTAGTTCAGATAAAAGTAGTATTAAAAATACAGATTTCAGTGGTGGAGGGATCCACTTACTCTTTCTGGGTGTGTTTACAGAAGTATGCACGTGGCTAATGGTTGCTGAATGCAGTCCTCAGCAAGTACCCTCTTGAATAGGTGTTATCACTTAGTGGGAGGGAGTTGTTTTGTGTTCAGTCTTTTCTGAACAGGACTGCAATTTGATGAGCCTATCTCTGTGCTGCTGTTTCCAGTGACACAAATACATGTACAGCTCATAACAACATTTTGCTTGCTCAGGATCATGATGTTGTATATTTTTGGATGGATAAATCATCATACCCTAGTTAGAGTTCAGTCTGACTGTGCCATTCTGACCATGCCATTCTGACCGTGCATTTTCTAACCTCCACAGAAGAAAAGTAATGTAAATTAAATTTAAAAGGATCTTTATGCTTTCATCTGATATGAATTACAAGGCTTAACTGCTTTAAATGCTTCACTTTTGTTAATAGCAGGCATTGATAGTATTTTGAAAGCTCTCTGTTGATGCTTGCTGAATATGTGTCTGACAGGATCATAATAAAAATCTTGTAGGGCAGGAGAAGTCCATCTTAGAGGAAGGACAAAAAAAAGCCTGTATTCTGAATCTTACAAGGAAAAGCTTATTAATGTCAAACCTTGAACTGCAGCAAATATCAGTGCTGATGCAGCCCAATTATACTTTAGAAACTGAAACTGAACACAAAGCCCAAGGGGCTGAGGGTAAGAGCATCTTGCTTAACAAGTTAGATCTACATTTTTCCCTGATGAATGAGAAACACACAATTCACATTTCTTTCCATGGTTACAGAAATCCAGAGCAAGCGTCAGGAAAGAAAGAGAAGAAGCACAGCAAATCCAGCCTATAGTGGACTCTTGGAAACAGAGGTACTTTATCATTCACTTTTTTATCACAGTTCTGTTTCATGTCAATAAAAGGTTTAAGTGCTTCTTATGACAAGTATATGTGAATGTAGAACCACACATTTACTTGCAAACAGATATTGATATAGAAAAAAAAGATATCTCAGTAGCTAAGCAACAGGTTTTCACCCCACAAAATCACTTGCTTCAAACTTGAATTTGTCTTAGTTTTAATAAAAGCCAAAAGCACTAAATTAATGCAGGACCTAGTTACTCTTTCACCCACACAGACAGTCCCTTTAGGTCAGAATTGAAGAACAGAAGCACTGCATTATGTTCAAACTTGCATTGCTATTTCTCTTTTCCTATGTGTCAAGTAATAAATGGAGAACTTTGCTTTTTTTTATTAGTGATGTTCATAAAAGGGATATGTTGGTTTAAGAATCAGTGTGCTCTGCAGGGGGCATGGAAGCCTGCATAATAAATACAATAATGCATAATTAAAATTAAAATGCTCAGGTTAACGTCTGTTGTGTGTTACAGTTATGCTGTTACATTTTTAGTAGTAGCAAAATGTGGTCCTACATAATACTGAACTGCAAACCTGGTGTAAAGGCAGCATATAAATAGAGCAGATATTTTCTGGAATTATTTTTTTCTTTCTTTCTGAACTGACATGTATGCATTTATTCAGCTTATTTAAATTCCACCTTTAAAATTTCACCACAGTTTAGGGTTACAATTTGAACTTCCTACAGGAATGAAACTGATTTTCAGTCAGCTCTCCATTTAAGCAAGTTATCTCTGTGTTCTGAGTTGTTTAAGCCTAAAGAAAGTGATTTTTCTTTTTTTTTCTTTGAGTTTTGGAGTTTTTTTTTATTCCTGTAATTCATTTAGGCTTTTATTTAGGTACAAGTGATGCAGAATTTTTGGTATGCCAGCATTTCAGATTTCTATGTTTGTTGGCAGACAGCAGGCAGATGAAGTTAAGAAGAAACCCACTACTGTAGTCAAGCTGCTTAGTGCTTGATTGTTCTTTTTATGAAAGTATTGGAGACTTTTATACTCCAGAACAGCTCTGGGCATTTGAATTCTTCAGAACTCATCAACTTTTCTCTAATGACCTCTTAAGAGCAAATACTGATGTCCGTACTTCCAGTACTTAACACATTAGGAACCTTAGCCCTCCTAGCATCAAATTTGTAGTGTCTTCTCTTAGACCTTTCTGTCCCAATGAGTTTATTAAAATACTTGCAGCAGAGTTTTGTGGCTCTAGTCAGATCAGTGTGAAAAATTTAATTATCTTGGAGCAGGGATAGAAGAGGTGATGGAGGAGGTTCATCCTTCTCATTATATCTACTCTCAAAAGCATATCCTGAAGTGAAAGATGGCATGGAGAAAGCAATGTCTCTGAAAGAGTCCTGTGGCTGATCAGCTGTGTCCTCATTAGGAGTTGTCATTAAATACTGACCATGGGGAATGCCGTTCAAGTAAAATGGAGGCAGATGGTTTTTCTCTGATCAATTAGCTGCTCAGATTGATTTGCTAATCAGTGAGTTGAGGTATTTTGTGGCTTTTCAGGCATTTTGGTGCAGTTTAATTTACGGTTAGTCTACTGAATGATCTTTAATTCATGATTGTTTAAATTGAAGTTGCATATAAATTAGACTTTTTATTTGCCAATGCGCCTCAAAACGGCAGGAGCTCAGCATCTGTAGTGGTGATGCTAACTTCCTTGATTACAAAAATGTGATCACAGTCTTATGTCTTTGCTTGAACGTTGTGCTTTTCGCTTTCAAAGCTTTTTTCCCAACCTCAGTTGCTTTTTTCATTTCTTTATTTCTTTTTTTTTTTTTTTTTCCATAGGAAAGGGTTAAATTTCAGGCTGGGTATTTTTCGAAGGAAGAAACATCTATTCAAAATTCATTTGCGGACTGGCAGGCACCAGTGTATAGGAGAACAGTTTACTCACCACAGAATAAATCATTTATTAGCAAAACCCCTCTAATTTTCCTTCAAGCAGAGTCTAACAACATCTAATGGAGGAAAATAGTGCTGTTTCCAGTCCTGCTGTACAAGTATCGGATGGCTCAGAGAACCAATTAGGGGTTATATAGACTGTTAATGAAGCCTGGCTTGCTATTGACCAACAGCTTTTACCATTTGACAAGTTGGCAATGGGCTGCATTAAATGAGTTAAAACATCTCAGCCAGGTTTCCAGCAGTCTGCATTTGTAAGTTTGGAAATTTTTGGTGACCTCAGCAGATTGAAACCACTGTTAGCTCCTAGAGGTCGTACACATTAGCCTCTGAAAAGAGAAATGTTTTGCTTAGGCCCTAATACATTGCTTGCAAACTGAGTATGTTCCTACAAACTGTAGGCAAGTCACAGAACTGGCTTCTGGATAGCTGGTTATGTATGAGGGAAGCTCATGGGGTTGTTAATATGAAATTGTCAAAGGCAAGCACAGTACTTTTCAATGACAGTGTGGTTTGTTTCTTTTCCTTTGTAGCGGAAACGCCTTGCATCAAATTATTTGAATAACCCCTTGTTTCTTTCAACAAGAGGTAAGCATATTTTTAAATGAATATACTACTATTTTAATGACATGTTAAATATTTATTAGTAGGATTTTGTATGAATTACTGTTAGGCCACCATAGGGCATTACTTTGTGTAAGGTCCCTGCACTTTTTAGTGTGCAGTGAAAATAGATGGGTTTCATGCAAAAAAAATTGAAGGATAAATCTAAAGGTCAAAACTATGTCAAAACAGATCCAAAGTCTCTGCAAGCAGTGGAAAATCTGATCTCTTGCATTATAAGCACCATGCAGTGAGAGGACTGATTGGAGAAGGCAGTGTTGACTTAAAATATATATGCTTAAAATATATATGTTGAAAAACTGGGATTTAAAAAGTAATAACTATTCTGGGCTTTTCATTCGCCTCTTTTCATCAGCTTTAAGAAACTGCTGTCCATCCTCAACAGCTAAGGTTTTAAAAACAATGGCTGAAACCCATGCTATTTTGCTGACTCCAAGAACTGGAATCATAAATCTAAGTTTGATGGCCTTGAAGATGCCTTCCAATCTGGTATTTATAAGAACTTCAGATGCTGGAAATTTGAGGGTAAAAGCCTACAGAATGAACAACTCAGATGAGCCTTTTGGGGATGATGATGAACACGTGAAGAAGCCCATTCCAGGAAAAATGTGAAACCTATAGAGAAGGCAAAGAGTTGGGAGGTGGAGATGAAACAAGGGGAACATTAAATACAGTGTAATTCTTCAGATGTGGCCCATTTAGGATTTTAAGAGAGAAAGCAAGAAGCTTGAGTTGCATTTCAGAAGAGAGAACACCAGTAAAGAAATGTGATTAACCTTACCCTTGCATTGCCTTTATAACTTAGGTATATTATAGGTAAGGGAAGGTAGGCATTTTTCTAAGCGAAATATTGTTTCAGTATTAGGAGCATTTACAGGGGTAATTTCAATTAAGACATGAAGTTTTGACAGTGTTTCAGTGGTTGCTTGATATACCTGTCAAATGTCATGTTTGGTGCTTGAGATTCATCTTTTTGGCCCTGCCTTGAATTCCTGCACCACAGGATAACCAACTGAAACTCAGCGGTACTTCTCTCTACCTTCAAAACTTCATGTGCTGGATGCAGACAATTGGCCTACTTACCCTATGTCTCTAATGCATAGGGTCTCAGAGGGCAAGAGAGGTTATTACACAGTAAACAGCTATGATGACATGCTTCTCAGCAGGAGCCCATGCTTGTGTGAGCCCCAGTGGAAAGAACATTATTCCAGGCTTAGTTTTATCTTCAAAATTAAAATTATGTTTTATTATTTGTCTTATCATAGCACTTGTTTTTCCCATGTAAACACATGGGAAAAAACACAAAAGAATGGCAGTGTTAGCAAGCTGGGTTGTTAGCCCCTCAGTGGATTTCATTTAAGTTAGAGCTTGGTATCTCTGACCTTCTTTCTGCCACGTTTCCCATTTTCTTTGCAAGGAAGTAGGCAAGTGACAGAGCTCCAGTGAAGCGGCTGTCTCAGAGCCACTTGGAAATCAACACTCTCTCTCTTAAATGGTTAATTCGTCTTCAAGTCCTGTATCTTTGGGGTTTTTTTCCAGCATCCTGTATCTGTATTGGGATTCTGCATGTTCTGGCAATTTTAAGCTGGACTTCTTTACAGTAGAACTCCCCACCTTTGTAGGGGTTTGGTAGATGCTGTGCAAGCTCTGAACTGAAGATGGACGCTGTCCAGGCAGCTTGGCACTACAGTGATATAGTTGTCCACCTTTACTGTGGAGCTGATTTCCACTTCTCTTATAAAACGCTCCTTTAAAATAATTGTCTTCGGTTTATTTTTTCAGCAACTAGAAGGCAGAAGTGGACATATTTTAAAATGTTTAAACTGTTGGTTTTGGGTTTTTTTTTAAGTGAGCTGAAAAGAGACTTAAGCAAACTAAAACCTGTGAAGTGCAGGAAACAACTGTAATTTCCAGAAGTGCTGAAGAGAACGATTCTTGTGAATTTTGAGCAAAATGTCAATTAATCAGGATTCATTTATCTGAAAATGTCTTACCTGAAATGAGGTCACATGCTCTGACATGTATCATTTGTAGAAAAGACTCTTCAATTATCAAGCCTTACTATATCTGAATAACATTTATATCCCTTGAGTAATCATGGTGTCATACCACAGTGGATCTCTGTGTGTGTATTTGTGTATATGAAGTGACATCTTCAAGTCTGTGATTATTTATGGAACTCATTGCCAAAGGATGCTACAATTATTGGGAAAATAGACAAATTTATGGAAGAAATAAACCCAGCTATCTGAGGCTGTTAAATGTAAGACTAAAGATGCAAACTCCAGGTCAGAGGAGCCCATAAACTGCTAGTGTCTGGAAGGATACTTCTGGAGTAGAAATATTTACTCTGTGCTTGCCCTGTTCTTGCGCTTCATGCATGAGTGGCAGCACTGGATGCTGCATCTTCATGTGTATGCATACATCAGTGTACATAATGAATATGTAACAGCAGGAAGCAACTCACAAGTTGGTCCATATATGAGGGATCACACTGGGACATTGTGATCAGAGGGAGCTGAAGGGCAGAAATATCAGTTTGGTTGTTTCCACTTTAATCCAAAGAAAGACCTCTCCGTCAACTGTTTGGCACTGGGACAGCGTGCACCAGACTCTTACAAATCATCAGCAAAAATTACAACCCACTCTTTTCATAAAGCTGTATAAATTTCCTGGCTTTTTATTTTTGGGCAAAAGTGTGATGAATTTCACAAATATTTTTATGAAAGGCTTGGTCTGCTTTCCAGTAAGCTCCAATGGTTCTTGTTCTTATCAGGCTGTGAATGCAATTACTGCAGGCTCAGTTCATCAAAAGGTCAGGAAATCTTGGCATTTTGGGTGGGAGTAGTTTGATGATAAAGAGCTGATGATAACACAAAGCTGACTCCCACAGATAGCTGACTATTTTGGCCATGAATCAGCTGAACATTTAAACATGTGGTTAACAGTAAGTCAGCGGCGCCAATTTCATATTCCAAGTTAAGCGTCCACTTAAGTGCTTTGCTGGTTCAGGGCCAGACTGTTCATCACCCAGCAGGCTGAAGTCCTCAAGAAAGACTTTTTGACTACTGGCAGGTGGAGAGGAGCTCTGTATGAACATTTCTGAAAATTTGAAATAGAATGGCCTTCTCAGACTATGGCATTTTAGCATCGTGGGATGCCTGCAACGTAAATCTTAAAATCTCAGATGCTAATTCCACCACTTGCTATTGCATTCTATCCTGCCCACATTAATTTTGGCAATGTCCTGATCTCTTGTGTCACCGCTTTAATGAAATTACTCCCATAGCTGAGAACTAGCATTTGCTGCAGTGACGTGTTTCCCACTAATCTGTTCTTTGCCCTTCTTTCACATGCTAGCAAATGAGGATGCTTTCTGGAAGGTATGTGTAGCAAAATTTGTGTACTACCAGTGTCTTTCTCATCACTGTGTAATTCAGTGCTTGCTTCTGATTATTTTAGTCTCTATCAAGGTACAAAATTGCAGTATTCTGCTTGCCTTTCATACTGCTTGTGTGAAACATTTCCCACGTAACTAAATCTTTGAGCCCCTAAGTTAGAATTTCAAAGAGATGAACTCTGGGGCTTCCATATGCAAGAAATGGCTTGAGTTTAATCCCTTTGTTGAATCCACTGATTGAGAAATTGCTAGTCCAGATTTGTGGGTTTAATGAAAATTTTAAGAAAAATTACTAACCATTCTAATTTGTATAGATTAACTGTCTTTACACTGAGGTTAAAATTAAGACTTCTGGAGCAGGGAATTTCTAAAAAGTGATTTTTTGATGGGACTGAGTTAGAATTCAAGATACAAGCCTGCCTAAAACTATCATGACACATTATAATTAATATCCCTAAAAATGAAATTATGGTTTTGGAATTAACTATGATACGAAATTATTATTCTCCTTCCTGGAAAAGCACTAGGAAAATTTAGGAGCTTTTATGATTCACAAGCCATGAGAGTTTCAAAATCAGTATCTCCTTTATTAAAATGCACTTAATTATACAAACTGTAATTAATGTTGCCACCAGATTAGCATAACAATTTACTACATGACATTGTAACTTTGTTGATGAGTCTTAGTTCATTTTATAGATCTCTTCAGACAAAGTAGTAATCAGTCTTGTTGGAGAAGGGGTGTCAGAGCAAGTCTGAACAGAGAACAATTATTGTCAGCGAGAATAGAGGGACAGAGGAGCCCTCTAGAGGGGTTCATAAAAGAGGGTACATAGCAAAAGGTTGAGCAGACCATTTTCCTAGCTGCTCTTTGAGCTATGGCCTTAAAACATGGAGTTGTGCTTTCTCCCCAAAAACTCTTTCTTGCTTGTTTCTTTCTGGTTTGGACTTGAAGGGCAAGTGATCCACGTACTGACTTTGACCTACACTTCAGAATAGATCTGTGCATGATGATACATGTGTTAGAGTGACACATTATCAAAAATAAATGAAATAATTCCTGTGTCACAAAGTGGCTATATTAGTCAACTCCCTCCTGTGTTTGATTGCTTGGGTTTTATTTCACTGTTTCAGTTTATGCAACTTGCTTCTGGCTTTTTTGTTTGTATCTGTTCCTATCATACACCATTCTTTCTGTCTTCTACAGAGGCCAGACAATTAGATTTTGTGTTTGAATGAGCCTGTCTGTTGCAACAGAGGTTTTGGATACTCCATAGAGAGGAGTTGCCAATGCATTGACTTTACCAAAGCCATTCATTTTCTTCTCTTGCAGAATGAAATCCACCATGATGAACACTGCACTGCTTGCAAGCGTGGTGTTAACTTGCAGCCCTGTGGCACATGTCCCAGAGCATATCACCTCAACTGCTTGGACCCACCCCTCAAAACTGCTCCCAAGGGGGTTTGGGTCTGTCCGAAGTGCCAACAGAAGGTAAGTTACATGGAGCATAGAACCCAGAGAAAAGAAAATGGGACAAACCTTGAATTTGTATACCACTAAGCTAACCTAACCTGTAGTCACAGCTTAGGGGACCACCTTAGCTAAAGTAATACCAAGAGGCTTTTAGTACAGTTTGCAGCATTTGTTTCCGGTTATTTTCATTTTCCTAGGGTTAGAACATACACTGAGTGCCTTAGGCTCCCTGTAATCACATCTTCTGAGGTTTGTCCTCTTAAAATGTCTCTTCATTTCCTTTTTTCCCCTACTTTACAATAAAACCACCAGCATGTAGAGTTGCCACACAAGTAACGAAAATCTTGTAGATGAGGGAGAAAGTGTCAGAAGTGTATGTTGTCCACCAGTGGATCTGAAAGCTGTAGTTTTTACACACAACTGTTGATCAGCATGTCAGAAATACTAATTTATCTATTTGCTGTGAATGATGTTGACTGCGTGAACAGGACAATGATTGCTAAAACAGTGCCACTAAATTGTAGAGTGGAGGCTTAGATTTTGTGCATTAGAGTTTAGCATTGAGATAATTTATGTTCCTTTGAAAATGTCAAGGGGAAGTTCTTGTATGCAGTTGCAGAGATCAGAGCAGCCCAGGATTAGATCTGTGCAATCATGTTTTCATATGGACCGGCAACCTCTCCCATGCTGAGCAGGCAACACTCCTGACAGTGTAGGTATCTGCATGTCAGGGGATGAAGAATGTCTTCTGGCCATGGCAAGAAGAAACAGAGGATTTGTAATTCCTTTTTACCACTGTTAGGTAGTGCTGTTTATAGTGATGTGTAAAGGAGTAAGCCCCAATGGAGAAGGCTACTCAAAGTATTCTCTCTTTACTTTTCAGCTTGCAAATTCTGAGACAAGGACACTAGATCTGGTCCTGCAGAGCTGTGAGGATGGAGGAAGAAAAACATTGATGTGTGTCTTTGTGGTGTCCTAACTTTCTATTGTTTCTTGGGTTTATAGGTGTTAAAGAAAGATGACAATGTGCCATGGACTGGAACTCTGGCTATTGTTCACTCTTATGTTACTCATAAAACAGGTAGGGATTAACATAGCTATTGTCAAGGGGTTCCCTACTTGTGACATGTGAAGGACTTTTGAGTCCTTCATAGCACTAATATTAAAGTAGTGTTGTAATACTACCACGTAGATGGCATTAGTAAGCCTGGGAACAGAAGGTCACTTTCTCTCCCCTTCCCCTCATGGCAGGCTAACTTCTCTCTTTAAGGAGGCTGAGACCTTCACTCTGTGGAGGAGCCTATTATCAAAGTGGTGTCTTCCTAAGAACAGGCCTGGAAATGAGATTTTGAGGCAGAATTATTTCAGGCTGGGAGGCAGAGAGACACAGGCTAGGCAGAACCATGTAATTGGGTATGTAGTACGATGTCAGACTAATGTCTCTAAGACCACAGCAATATTAGTTCTTAATTGTTTCAGTATTATTTGGAATTGCAATCATTAGTGTCAGATGTCATATGATATCTGTGCATTGACCATTACTCTTTTTTTGTTCCCTGTTGCACTCCTATAGTGGGCTGTCTGGGGCATTAAATCGTATTTGTAAGGAACGTTGCAGAGGTCTGGTACTGTTATGATTGTGTTTTTCAGCCAGGGTCACTAACTGTTGCCATTCCAGGTGATTGACCTGTTCTTAAATACCATTCACCTTTTTCTTGGAGACCTCTGCAACACATGTGGTCCAAGGATTAATTTTAATTCATCTCAAAGGTGCACTATTGCTTTTGGGTTGTCCTGTGTGTTAAGTGTTGGTGTGGACACATGTGCAAGCAGAAACTCCAGATTTATTTGGCTGTATCTGCTGACAGAAGGCTAATGAGACCTGAAACTCACCATTCAAAATACATCCTTCTGTTTTCTTCTGTCAAGCACGCAATTTTGCCATGTGTCCTTTTCTTAACTTCTGCATCCTTAATCTTATTGTTCCACAGTCAAAGAAGAAGAGAAACAAAAGTTATTAAAGAGAAGCAGTGAGCTGAAGAATGAGCGTAGACAGTTAGAAGAAAAAGATCGACTTCTCAACAATGCAGTGAAGGTAGGACACCTGACTGGGGACACAGTCTCCTGCAGAGATGTTTATAAAGCATTTATGCCTGAAAAACTGCTATTTTGTGGGTAGAAAATGATTTATGCTCCCAAGCTATAGATGTTCAAGTATGAATGTGTTTCTCTCTGAGGAAAATCATGGATATTTCCTTTATGCACAAAAGCAAGCTGCTTTGGCAGGCTGAGGAGGAGAAATCACCTGAATTCCTGTTGCACATAACTGTCCTCCTTCTCCCCCTCCCAAAATAGCCATTGACTTTAAGGCACTTCCATTCTCCAGGTGAAAAGTTTAATCAGAACCATATCCTCCAGTGGTGCCTGCATGTCTATTATCTCAAAACTCTTGAGATTAGGTAGCAGTAACCATCTTTATTTGACTCAGGGGCTGAATGCTGTAACAGCCACTCCATGACTGGAAATGGATTCACAATAATTTTCTCCACAAACTCCTTTCAAAGCTAAATGTTGGCTGGAGATGTCTCCCAAGCATACCATACTATAAGGACCACTCTCTGGCAGTAATGAATCAAAAGCCATAATTCCTATCCTCCATGGCTGAAGGAACTTATTTGGGGCAGCCTCACCTCAGGCCCACTCATAAGGGGGGGCTTAATAAATTATTTGAGATTTTCTTACCCTGGAAAAATCAAAGTGGCAGCTGCAGGAGTAACTGGTCACTACTTGTTTTACCATTGCAGTTATCCAGAGGAGGCATGTTAAAATATTTATCACTTTTAAAATAGAGTGGAAGGAAAAGCAATGACTTATTAAAAGACATCACAGTGGGGAAGTGGTTATAGCCACCATCAGCACTAATGGAAACACACATATGTATGAAGAAGTGACTCTGGGGTACGGAATATCTTTAGTATGTAGGAGAGTGCAGTAGGATGAGGTGTTTGGAAAAAGAAAAGCATTTGAGGATGCAGTCAGTTATCAGGTGTATGTCAAAGGTGTCAAAATCAGGAAGTTTTTACCTAAGCAGAATCAGGTTGTTCCAATGGGCAGCATTGTCTTATTTGAATTGTAATATCAGCCAATGATTGTATTTATTGGAAATACATCCACTTGAAAGGAGAAAAACAATTAAAGTTGTTCTGGCACAGAGCAATTTCATTTCTGATATTTACCTTTACAGAGATTTACATTACAGAGAACACTCTCATATGCACCACAAGTGGAATGGTGTTATATGGTAAAAACAGAACATGATTTCTCCTTCACCTGAGATTTCATCTTTCTAAACCAACCTCTGAGCAGCTCCCCATGGTTGCCTTTTCAAACAGCTTGACTTTCAGGGTCGGAGCAATCCCAGGCGCAGCTCCAGGTTGGGCAGAGAAGAGATTCAGAGCAGCCCTGCGGAGAAGGACTTGAGCGTGTTGGTCAATGAGAAAATGAACATGAGCCGGCAGTGTGCGCTCACAGCCCAGAAAGCCAACCATATCCTGGGCTGCATCAAAAGCAGCGTGACCAGCAGGTCGAGGGAGGTGATCCTGCCCCTCTCCTCTGTTCTTGTGAGACCTCACTTGGAGTATTGTGTGCAGTTCTGGTGTCCTCAACATAAAAAGGACATGGAACTGTTGGAACAAGTCCAGAGGAGGGCCACGAGGATGATCAGGGGACTGGAACACCTCCCGTATGAAGATAGGCTGAGACAGTTGGGGCTGTTCAGCCTGGAGAAGAGAAGGCTGAGTGGAGACCTCATAGCAGCCTTCCAGTACCTGAAGGGGGCCTATAAGGATGCTGGGGAGGGACTCTTCATGAGGGACTGTAGTGATAGGACAAGGGGTAACGGGTTCAAGCTTAAACAGGGGAAGTTTAGATTGGATATGAGGAAGAAATTCTTTCCTGTAAGGGTGGTGAGGCACTGGAATGGGTTGCCCAGGGAAGTTGTGAACGCTCCATCCCTGGCAGTGTTCAAGGCCAGGTTGGACATAGCCTTGGGTGGCATGGTTTAGTGGGAGGTGTCCCTGCCCCTGGCAGGGGGGTTGGAACTGGATGATCTTAAGGTCCTTTCCAACCCTAACTATTCTAAGATTCTATGATTTCCTGCTTCCCCAGGACTAGAGAATGCCCCTTGCCCTGAGCAGTCTAGACCAAAGCCAGAGAAGGGCAAGTAGCTGGTTTTGCCAGACCCCTGGGCCATCTGAGAGAAAGAAAACAGGAGGTTTCACATACTAGAGGCCACCATCCTCTTCCATCTGGTTGACAGGCTCAGGGTTTTGTTCTCTCATGTAGTCCCTCACAGGCCAGTTGACAGTGTAGAGAATGGGATGTTAGCTGTAGCAGTGCATCTGCTACAGCTGGGGAGGGAAAGGAGAATTTCTGATCCTTTCTTACACCTTCATGGGGAAGAGGGAGATTTGGGAGTCCTTTGTTCGGCTCTTGGTCTCACGCTCGTTTCCATGTAGGTTTGTATGAAATGTTTTCAGTGATTGTGGGGTGCAGTTTGGCCACCCCATAGGAAAAGCCTTTCTTGTAACTGCAGTGCTATAGCAGTAGTTGTCTTAGATCAATTTTTCTGCCAGAAAGATATTGACATTATCTTCAGAGAGATCAACTTAGCTTCACAGTACTGACTCCCTAAAATGTTTGTCACGTACGAAATTCATCATGGTGAGGTTTATCCCTCAAGCGCTTATCAATGCCTTTTGGTAAGATTTAGAGAACTCACTGGTGCTTTTGGTACTTCTCAGTAATACAGCTATTACAATCCTGTGCCAGTAATCAATTTGGAGTGCAGAAGGCATTTCTGCCAGGCTGTCTGCAGGTTGAGATCGGAAACATCCTCTGAATACACTTGTACTGGGATGAATATTGTTACCTTAGACAGTTTCTGCAGTGTATGCAGCACTGGTGATTACTCCATTCGTTAAGCTGTGGTTTTGCTATCCCCAAAGGAGAATATGCTTCATTTGCGCAGGACGTGCACTCAAGACAAAAAAGGATGTTTGGAGAGATGTTTGACACCAATTTGAATGTATTCTCAGTCTTTCCTTCTCTTTCCCCTTCTCTTTATTTGACAGAAATGCTTAGAGCTAAAAACCAGCCTGTTGGCCCAGCAGAAAGGGACTCAGTCATCACTGGAACGTCTCAAAACCCTCATTAGACTGATACAAAACGAGCAGATGATTCAGGTTACCATGACGACCACCACCACCTCCTCCCTGCTAACTGTCCCCTGGATCAAACCCTCCCCTGCCTCCGCTGCCATGCACAAAGCCTTGCAGCAATCACAGGGTAACAACTGACAGAGCCGGCTGCCAGAGAGCAAAAGAAGGGGGGAGAAAAAACTTTATACACATGCGCAGAGGAGAGATTAAACTGAAACAAAGGAGAGAGAAGGAACAATCTCAGTTTTGATACGCAAAACAGAAACTTCCAAACCAATCAGCCCAGTTTGTAGGTCACTGTGGCAGCAGGTTCCCACGGAGTGGGTTGTGCTGCGGTTTTGTATTTGCTGAGACCTTCAGTGCTTATGAGATTTTTGTTGTTATGTTGGCCTTAATGTATTTATGACTGAGGATGAACAGGAAAAGAATGGCCGATAGGAAACGGGATATCCTTTTGTGGGGGGCAGACAGGTTTCCAGTTCTGCTTTAAGGGGAAAATTTTCAATGCAAAGAGCTAGTGAGCTAGTAGAGAAGTAGTTGGGCTGAGAGCTATGTGTGGGAGGGAATTTGGTGAGATAACCAGAAACTGAACTACTTAGGACTCGAGATGGATTCTTATCAGAGGAACAAAGTTGGCCCCGTTGATTCAGATGACCTGGAGATGGGGCCATGTTGGTGAGAATGGCGTCGCAGACGCGCACAGAGCCTTCGAAACAAAAGATCCTTTTTTTTCCAGTATTATTAGAGTTGAGAATTGCAGATATTTAAATAAAGAAACTGTATGAAGTTAGCGTTTCTAGTAAAATATTGAAGTATTTTCATGCTGATGCTTCTGTATATGCGTTCCGAAGTATTTAAAGAAGTATGACTGTAAAACTCCTTACTTTTTTGCAGGTCCTTTTTACTTATTTTGCTATCGGTGTATTTTTCTCATGGAGTTTTTGTGCAAGATTTAGCATAAACCATAATAGTAGATATCTTCGGCAGGTTGGGTTTTGTTTTTTAAAGGGATTATTTGGGGGTTTTTCTTTTCTGTTAATTTGGGAATTTTTTTTTAAAGGAAAAAAGCAAATAAATAGTCTGGTTTTTGTTTCTTGCAAGTACAGATAATATGCCAAAAAGATAACTTTACATTTTTGTACTGCATTTTTATTGTTAAAAATATGTAATGTGATTTTTTTTTATTCTTAGATTTTATTTATTTATTTATTTATTTCTTGCAGAAATATCTGCTGAAACAGTACAGGAAAAAAGAAAGAACCCTGCCTCAAGGGGTTGTTTCTCGTACTGGATAATATCAAGAGTTCTGGGGGAGGGACAGGACATGGAAAATTTAAAGGGTTTGTTGGGTTGGGTTTTTTTTGGAAACTTGATTCCTTTTTAATATTTTGTTGGAGTTTAGCACATTTGGGAAGCGTTTAGCATTAGCCTGAGAAAACCCCAGTGCGCCTGTTTGTTTCACTAGCTGGTCTTCCTGATACTGCAAGGGTCCACCTGGCCCCCCTGTAGGCCCCAGGAACCCCCTCACCCTGCGGCCTGCCTGGGAAGGTAGTGATGGGCACCCCGGTTTTTCTCAACCTCACACCACTCACCAGATGCCATCGTCTCTGTCGCTCATGAGTTCTCCATCAATTAGCACAACAGGTACTTAAGGGAAGCAAAGAAGCCGCCAGAGCACGACACAAGGCTAGTCTCTCACATCAGCATATCACATGGTGCCGAATATCTTTATTCTTTGTTTTAATAAAACACAAACCACATGAGGGACTGGCTTTTTCCGTCGCCCATCACTAGGCAGCACATGGTCCCTTCAACCATTTTCACAACTCCGGGAGAAACTGTGCAGTACTATACAAATCTATTTTAATACACAACACTCGGTTGAACAAGATTTTTATATTCTTTTATTGATGAACAAAGTGAACTAAGTAAAACACAATTGTTATACATTGGTTATTGTATGCCAATTATGCATTCTAACGTGGCTTGCAATGTAAATGTTTTCAGGTTTAATGATTTTTTTTCCTTCTCAGACAAATAAAAAAGGAAAAGTGTGGAAGGTTGCATATGTGAAGAATTTCTGAAGAACTGTCTTGGACTGTTAAAAGTAGTTATTTTGAAAAGGGGACTGTCCAGTGGATAGTGTGCATAGAAAAAAAAGTGTTTGTCTTAAATATGCCAATGTAGTTTTACTTCTTTATGATGCATTAAACTTGATTGACAGTTTAATGGCATTGTCGTCGTGGTGATATCTGCTGCTGAGGGGACACAGCGTGTCCTGCCCAGGGACAAATGCTGTGACCCCTTCCATGGCCAGACTCTGGCTGAGGGGAAAGAGTGACCAGTGCTGGTTTCTCCACCGCCATCTTCAGTTTTCAGATTTAAACAATGCCAGAATGACTACAATACTTTTCTGCTTTCCTTCTTCCAGGAAGATGGCACTTTGTCCACTCCCTTTCTTGGCTTGCAACCTGTTGGAATAATTTCCTGCCCCATTCTTCCCTGGATCTGTATGCAGAGATGGTGGTGGTACCTCAGATCTCTCCTTTTTCCTATTGCATCTCTTGTGGGTTGCGTTGTTGAAGTTTTCATTAGTATTTAAACACTGCAGTGGGCTTAGCCCAAACTGAGGTGGGCTGAGTCAGCTCGAGAGCAAGCATGGGGCTCCAAGGCAGAAAAAGGTTATCACAGGGTGACATGACACTGTATATCAACCAAGCTGTCTACACGTGTTCCTTACGTCTTTGTGCATGTTGTGGGCAGTGTGGTCTTTTCTCAGGGTGGGTTACTGGAGAGGGGCTTGCTGTGGACCGAGGACTAACAGTTGGCTGTAGCAGATCCACTGACAGGCCCGTGGACCTTGGTTTCAGACTCTCAGGTTTTCCTCAAATGTGTGGTGTGTCCATTATGCAAAGGTGTTTGCAAAAGTAGTGAAGTCCCTCAAAGGAGTTGTCTGGTTTCTGGCCAGGGGAAGTGACAGAACTTCCCAATAGGATGAACCAAATGAAAGCAAGACAATGTTACAGCTTCATAAAAACTTCCACAATGGCTAATGCTTATGCAGAGCAGAGGCAGGGTTGGGTTGTTTTTACAGGGGTAGGGGGAGAGGGTATTATATGTTTGGTTGTCCAAGGGGGCAGAAGTGTTGCCTTGTCTTCACTTCCTGGCAGCATCACCATTTAATTTTGGGCTGCAGTTAGCAGGAGGAGCTTCCTTGCTTTGCCTGCAGCTTGGCTGCTCCCTCCTCTTTCCTGGCATCTGCTATGGGAAGGGCATCCTGATTTTTCTTCCCATAGCTTCCAATTTTAGAAGAGACCTCTCCCCCAAACCAGCAAACCCAGAAATTGTATGTAATCATCATCATCCTCCTTCTGCCACCACCCTAACCTATAAACTCAGCACTGTGCTAACAGACAGGAGCCAATTACAGAGCTCTGCATGTTGCCTTAATAATTAATGTGGTTGCAAGGGAGTGTGGGCTTACACTAGCCTTTAATCTTCAACAGTAATTTAAATTCAGGTTTTGGTGGAGATTTGTGGGAGCCACGGCAGCCTCCGTGTTCCTCACTGCAGTACCGGGCATTGTCTTTGAAAAGAATCGGGAGCCACGGGGTTCCCAGCCTCCCCTCCTGTTGTTTTTACAGCTACGCCAGGCTTCACAGCTTCAGAGCTTTTTCTTTTAACATGTCAGACTGTTTTCTGTGCGTAGGACCTTTTCACATGCCATTAGCTATCGTGCAGAGGAGCTACTCTGCAAATAGCCATTTGAATGAAATGTGTTGTCTCCAAGACTGTCAGTTTTAGATTTGCACCTCTTCAAATGTAATTTCACCTACTCTTCTTTCTCTCACTGGCTCCTCTTCCTCAGAAATGAGAGGAAATGGAACTCTTCTCTCTGTTGGAAAGCAACATGGAGTGATATCAGCCCTTCCCAGCGAGCAGAATGAGGAACACTGGCACGGCTTGTTTGTGTCAGGGTCTCAGATGTTTTTGGGCTTCATAATCTTATAGGGAGAAACCGCAATGGATCCACTCCTTCCTAAAAGACCAAAAATGATTAAGCAAAGTCAAGATCCCTCTATTATTTTTATATTTAGTTCATTATCTCTGGCAGCAATTTTAATTTAATGGCAGTGTCAGTCTAGCCAGCGGCTTCTCTTGAGGTAGACCTCTATGTAAGATGACAGCACAAACTCTACAACACCTATATGAGGAGTTTATGCTATGTGCCAACAAGGTACCCATGGCATGCTGGTTTCCTAACATTTTGATGGCCTATTAGGAACACTTAAACTTTTAGAAGAGTATGTTATAATGTGATGCGTACTTTTTGTTCTGTGTTCTGCAGGTCCTCTGTAGTTGAAAAGAGAGACATTACACTGAAATGAGCAGCAACAGCCACATCAGATAAAACTCCACTCACTTTAATCAGGTTTTGCCAACTGCAGCTTATTTTGCTTCGAAAATGAAGCCTGGCTTCTGAGATCAATCACTAGCAGCTGACTGGTGCAAACAGAAAATGCCAGACTCTGCTTCTGTAAGCCACTTTTAAGTTCACTATGGTGAATATCATTAAAGCAAAAGGGTGGGTTGTTGGGTTTTTTTTTTCCTCTCTTAAAAAAGCAAACAAAAAATTAAATTGTCATGATAGAAAAAGAAAATACTACAAAGCGTACACAGGCATACAGAGATTCTAGCCAGAGAGAGGGGAAAGAGAAAAGATGCCACTGTTCTTTGAAGTTGTTGTTTGCATTTCTACTGGCGGATTGCAGATGACTTCAGTGCTGTCTAAATGCAGCAGAAATACTACACCCCAACCTTTGATTATCGGCCTCACTCATTAAGCAGTTACCACAGAAATTTCAATTCACTTTCGTATTTCATCTTTGGGCTTGATATGCAGCAATAGCCTTTTCCCTCAATATTCATGCTGGAAGCACAGCTGACCAGCAGGCCAGTTGCTGTTGACAAAGCCATCTTCCCATTGCCGAGATGCAAACTTCACCGTGAGTATCTCTGTGGCTGTGCTTTGTCTGTTCCGTGTGGGAACAGCGCTATTCCTTGATCATGTGTACTCCTGCCCCCCGCCACGGTTGTGGCTAGACTGCAGAGCAGAAGTGCTCCCGTGATTGCGGCTCTCCATTGCCCGCCGGGGAGGTGGGCTGGCCCAGAGAGCGGGTGGTCTGGCTCACTCATTCTACTCTTCAACTCCTGCACGCTTATCTCCCTCTCGGGCGGCTGAGGGAAATGTAAGGAGAGCCCAGGGTGCCAAGAAAGAGCCATGGCTAAAGCACTGCCCTGAAAATCAGGCTGATGCTAGGTTCATTATATTCCATTTGAGGAGGCTTGAAACAATAATTTCAGGAGTGAGCCCAATATCTCCTTAAAAATTACATCTGCTCCCCCCTACACGCACTCCTCATTTTCCAAAGTGGGGAGGTTTGCTGCAGGAGCCCAAGAGAGAGCGAGAGACCCACGCAGCCCCTGGAAGGGAATTTTATGTCCTTGCACACAGATGAGCAAAGCTCCAAACTTGTGAGCAACAGGCACTGGCGAGCCCTCCTTCCTTGGTAGCCAAGCACAGGCAGCCTCTAAGGTACCAGAGGAGTTAAGAGGTCTTTAATAAAACCCAGACACCCTCTTTCCCTGTCACCCAGGGCATCTTTGTCCCTTTGCCAATGTGCTTGCTCTATGTTGTTGAAACCCAGGGCTGTGGTTTAAACTGTAGCTGCTGAAAAAGAAATGGTCATGCCATTACTGGACGTGGACATGAGCATACTTCACACTGATGGGCTTTCGTGTCTCCTGGTTCGGAGAAAACTCCAGGAACAAACTTTCCAACAAAGTTTTAAGTTGACAAGCAGGTATTCTTTATTGCGGCGCGGGAAGACACAGGGGATAGCTCCTCCTAACATGTGTCCCTGTATTGCTACACAAGCAGTCCTTATATAGCTATGGAGCATGCATACATATTTATGAGGCTATGTATGGATTACATCATTTTCCAGAAAGTTCCCCTCATGCGTACAAAAATGTGGTGGTGGTCTTTCAGGGACATTTACTTCTTCCAAGAATCTTCATCACTGCTGGCAGCCTTTGAAGCACTCACAGTAGATGCTTATACCAGCTTAATCGGTTCGTTAACACCACAGACATAACAATCATCCCGTCCTCCTACTTATCAGTTAGTTTAACTGCAGCCCATCCTGGGCCCCTGCCATTCCAGGTGCTCCCTATCTTTACGTCCTGTTCTTCTAGCCTGTTTTTCTTACACTCATTTTGTACTAAGGTCATAAAGGCCTAAACTACGTCAACTACAGCAGTTTATCTTGTACAAGAATTCTCAGTATGTTCTCTAGCTGTACTCTGTATTTTTTCTCTGTATATCATGCATCTCAGTAATTTTCCATTACTACTGTTACAAAGCCATCAAACTTAACATTACTTAAAATTGATTCTAAAGGTTTATATATTTCATTTTGTAACTTTGTACCCCCCTTTGTCTCACTCCTCACAGCAGCCCTTCCCAGTTGTCTTCTGCTTCTTCGGAACACTTCTGCTTTGTATAGCCATTGAAATATTGTTGCTTTGTCTCAGATAGGAACCCGAGGACAATTAAGAAGGGGGTGGCATTGGAAATAAGTGCACAAAGCAGCACCTTGAGAAAAATGAAATCACATTATTGTTTAAAGTGAACTTCCAGAAGTCAGAAATTTTCTGATGGCTTGACGTTACACCATAAGAACAAAATAAAGTGCATTGAGCCACCGACTGTGTGTTACATCCTTCAGTACTCCTTGGTTACTTCATGACTGCAAAAAGAAGACCCATGTAGTTCACTTCATCTGAGGGTGCTACCCCAGTTGTTGCAGTGTTATTCCATTCTTCCAGCATGGTGGAAGTCAATGGTGCATCATTTCTAGCTGCAAACTTGCTGAGGAAAACTAAATACCTGGTTTGAGAGGTTCCTTCTCACAGGACCAAACCCTGATGGGCAACAACTGCTGCTGCACATCCCTGTTGCCACCTGAAGGCTCAACCCTATGTTTGTGCTGGGTGGTAGCTGCAAAGGCAGAGCTTTGTTAGGGCACATCAGTATAAGTCTTACCAGCTGATGCTGCTAAGCTCTTCTAAGCCACCCCAAAGATTTGCTGACACTGATATTTGTACCTTACCTATGATGGGCCCTTGGGTTTAGCCAGCTTCCCTTAGCTCGTGGCTAGACAAGAGACTGTTTAATGCTTCTTAACTGATGCTTTGAATACACTTTGGAAGAGCTCCCAAGAAGTTTATGGGAGCACATGGCTTTGCTGCTTAAGACCTAAATGTAATGCTGACCTTGGGAAGGTCCTGGTTCCCTGCTTTACTTGCTCAGCCCATTTTTTTCCTACAAATTGACACTCCCATCATGCTCTGAAAGAATAAAATTTGCCTGTCATTAAAGCAGAAGTGTTGAGCTAGGAGGGGAAGGGAGGCCCTGACACAACTCTTCTTCCTCATGGCCATTGACAGATGTGGTGGTAACTCCATCACCATCACTCATGGGAATGTTTTGCCCAGATATGGATTTGACCAAGCCCTGTTACCGATATGCAGTGGCAAGGCTCACTTGTCTGACCCTGCCCAGGTGTGGGAGATTCCAGCCTGCTAGAAATGGCTGATTCCAAAGACTTTTCACACGGTATTTCTACATGTTTCTTGGGTTTGTTTTTTGGGGTTTTTTGGTCCTCTCAGTGAAATTTCTCTCAGGGTCTCCAAGCAGCTTAGGAAGAGCTGAGACTGTGCTGGGATGGAAGTGCTACGAAAACAGAGATGCAACAAGGAAACTCTCTGTTCAAGACCTCTGGTGCAGGGCAAAGATGAAGCTTAAACTCACCTTTACAAGCCATCATCCGTCAGATCCCTTGGTCTGTTTTAGAGACATTTCTGGCTCTTGCTATAAACCTTTGGAGAGGCCCTTGCTAGGGACTGGGGGATAATGGCAACCAGCCTGGCTACCTAAACACAACAAAGGACTTCTGCCACTGGGCTGCCTTGCAGATGGTTACCTAATGTGACTTGGTTTTGAGGTGCTGCTGCTCTGGACGTGTTTGTGACCTCTTTCATTTAACTGGGCTTAGACTGGAGCCATGAAGTGGGTCCCAGCAATGCACACCATGTGCCGGGTGGCCTTCAGCTCTTGCCCTGCTCACATAGTACTGGAGCAGTAACTAAACACTGCAGCCTAATAAGAATTGAAAGGCACATGTAAAGGCCTTAGACATGAAATAATAATGAAACAAAAAAGTGGATCAAAGCTTTTAATTTCACTCTAAGTACTTTCAGAAATTCTTATCAAAGACAGGCAGATGTCACTGCCTCCAGGGGTCTCAACTCCACGGTTCCCAATTTGCATTTGCTCCACAAATTCGCCTTCAAAACTGGAGACCTACAGTGTAAAAGCAGTAAAACCACACACTGAAATTGAACAGTACCGTGGAGCTGGTAAGGCTTTTCAGGGCTGATTCAGTGCTGTACAATTGTAAGTACAAATAAATCCCTGTACAAATGCCATCAAGCCCCCACGTACCGGTAAGATGAAGTATTATTAAGTAACATGAAAGTTTATGTCCATGGTAAAATGCTAGCACAAGCCTTCCTTTTTGGGCTGTATGTTAGGCAGGAGTGGATTTAAAAGGCTTATAAGTAAAATGTGCTTCCAGCCCCACCATGCCATGGGCTGGGCACCCACAGCCTGCATTAGTTCCTTTTTCTCAAGATGAAGGTGGGGATTGCTGGAATTTCACATGAGGCGGTTTGCCTCGTTTCCTCTTTTACCCCTCTGGTCATCAAATCATTTTTCTCAGTGAAAAGCTCACTTAAGGGTACAAAAGGAAATAGTTTACTGTAAATGGCATTGCATGGGCCAGCTGGGAGCAGGGCAGGGGCAGGGCAGCTGGGGAGGGCACCCTGGATTTGGGACATTTCCCCCTGAAATAGGGACTCTGGCTGGGCTGGCAGCCTCTGCGGAGGTGACAATGCAACTGCATCAATAGGGAGCACAAAACCAGCACATGCCTGGAGGAGGAGGGTCCCCTGGGAAAAGAAAGAGCTAAGGACAAATGGATGGACAGCCTCTCATGCTTCCCTGACCAGCAGGCAAAAGTGGGTCTTCCTCTATCCCTCAATGTAGCTGGGCCACCAGAGGAACCCCTGTCCTATGAGGAAAGGCTGAGAGAGTTGGGGTTGCTTTGCCTGGAGAAGACTGGGGAGACCTTGTTGTGGCCTTTCTGTACTTAAAAGGGGCCTTATAAGAAAGATGGGGAGAGGCTTTAAGTGGGGACTGTTGCAATAGAATGAGGGTTTTAAACTGTAAGAGGGGAGACTCAGGCTGGATGTGAGGAAGAAATTCTTTCCAATGAGGGGGGTAAAACACTGGCACAGGCTGCTCAAAGAGGTGGTGGATGCACCACCCCTGGAGACATTCAAGGCCAGGATGAATGGGATTCTGTGCAACCTGATCTAGTCGAAGATGTCCCTGCTCATTGCAGGGAGGTTGGCATAGATGGCCTTTGAAGGTCCCTTCCAACACAAACCATTCCATGATTCACCCACCCCTAGCTGCCCAGCCCCCAGGCAATGCCTGAAGGGTGGTGGGACTCCGCACCATCCCAGCTGCAAGGAGCCAGGGATACACCACAGGGCTTGCCCTCCTGAATTTTGGAAGATGAGCAGGGCAATGCGAAGTCACTTGAATAACTCCTTGACCGCCAGCAGCAGTCCAGCTGGGTTGTTTTTCTGAAGCGATGCTGTAAGAGTTCCGCAAGGTGCGAGCATAAAGGGTATCAGCCAGGGGAAGGTGGACAGACCTTGTTTTTGAGTTCACCTAACAGCCTAGAAAAATGAACTACACTCTAAATCTTCTTGGAGAGAAAACCACAGTATCCCATGTGTTATCAGGGCATAATAATACTACTGGTGATGCCATAGATGTGCATCTTCAAAGAAAATAGTGGAGAAAATAATTGAGTGCTAACCTAAAAGTCTGGGGTGCTGCTCTCCAGCTGTAGTGGTGCTTTGCAGTGGTGGAGTCTCCCCAGAGCCCTACTACCTAAGCTCATATCAAGCTTTTTGATCGAGGCAGGTTTTAAAGCACCAAGTTGAGTCATCTTGAACTATCAGGACCTGTTCACCAGCTTATTGGCACAGGAGCTATGGTGCCAGGAGCTAGGGATGTCCAGCCATGCACTGGAAGAAGTCACAAGAGCTTTATGCCCCTCCTTTAGGGGCTCTGGGCAAACTCCTGGACTTCTAGGGAAAGCTACCGAAAGGGCATAGGCTTGCTTTTTTCTGCACAGACAGAAAAAACTCAGTGCCCCCAAATCATCACAATTACACCACAGCTAAAAATGGAGTGATATACTTACTTAAGTCCTGGTTTCCATTGGTGTTTGCAGCATGATGTGGTCGGCAGGAACCAGGGGTGCAAGAATTTACCAGGGTCACCATGGGACTGGTGCTGGCAGACACAGGATTGATCCCAAGGGACTGACTTTCTCGGCACAGTACCAAAGCCACCCTCCACTAACACTAGACATTTCAGCCTGAGAAATGCCCATTCAAACCTGGCCAGCTGGCTAGGCACCATCATCATGGCACACAGGGACTTTTGCCAGGCAGATGCTCAGTATGTCTGTAAAGTTTTGCTCTGATGTTTGTCTCCTGGCCCCTCCCAGGCACAGGAGAAATGAAGTACTTGAGCAGTGCACATGGGTGCACATCTTGTCTTGTAGATGCTGGCTAGAGCTGCCAGGCCGTTATCTAAGTTGTTCCTACATATAAATTCTGAGCACCAAGTTCAGATGCTCCCAGTTGGAGGTGAGAATTGACCCCCACCATTTGGCGACCTGCACCATCCTGTTGGGCTGGTAGATGGACCTTGTGCTGGGAGGGCTTCGGAGCTCCTGGTAAAGATTGATGTAGTGGGGACCCTCCTGTCACAGCCTCCCCCTCTCTTCTAACCAGCCATGCAGAGGAAACATCTCACCATTTTGCAGCAGTGCTTCCCCAAGCCCCGAGCACCGCTCCTAGTGCACACTAGAGCACCAGCCCCAGGGGCTGCAGGCAGGGGGGTACTTATGGTGAGCAGGTGGTGCCATGGCCCTGGGTGCTGGTGGCTGGCACATCTCCAGGCTGAGCCGCCACTGCTGTGCCCGTCAGTAGCCAGTGGAGATGAGGAGGATGTCCGGCAGCCATCAGCTGCTGCTCCACAGCCGCTCTCTGAAGTAATCCTGAATTAAAAACTAATGATAGTTTTCTTTGATAGCTCGTTTTTGATAGCACAGTCAGAGAAAAACCCGCCACAAAGGGAATTCAATTTATTTTAAATAATTAATTTGACTTTTTACTAGAGGATTTCTGGTATTTTCAGTTGTCTTTTTAATTTCTCTCTGTACAACATGAAGGAGGAAGTCTTTGGCAAGTAAAATGATGGTCAAAGTCATGGGCAAGGGAAAATGTGGGAATGAAGGATTTCCTAATGTGCTGATATTATCTTATCAGTTCTCCTTGGACAAAGAATGGAGCAAACAGGTTTAAAGTGCTTGGTTTAAAGACCAAGGCTGGCTTGATTGGAAACTTGCGATGAAGGCAAGAAGCAGGATGCCCTAGGGTGCAGGGGACAAAATCTGGCACAGTACAGATAGAGACACCTAACCAGCCGTCATAAAATGGTTGTTTCCCACTACCACCATTTAGGGTGTATTCACCAGAGATGTGTCTGTCCAGTGTTTATACTTTCCCACCTCACCTTCTCCTCTTCTTCAGAAGGTGAAGCAGCTTGGGACTATGAGCAGCAAACACAGCCTGTGGCCACTTTTGGGGCTCTCACTGGCAAGAGGAAGAGAAAGGCACCACAAACTTCTTACAGGTAGATGGAGAAGTTTACTGACATGAAGGACAAGCAGGAAGGCTTTTGAAATATCCCAGCATGACTGCTCATGATAATCAAATGAACAGTTAATTTGCACTTTGCTATATTCATGTGCAAAAAGCCAAAGGAATGTGGCCAGGACAGAAGTTTTGGGTGTACAAAAACGTATGGCACCTCTTCTGATACACATTGTTAGCTTTACAGTGTTTGTTCAACTTTGGGACCCCTAATGTAAAGACTAGAAGAGGTGTGATAGATCCTACACCTGGGTCAGAGCAACCCCAGGCACAGCTACAGGTTGGTCAGAGAAGAAATTCAGAGCAGCCCTACGGAGAAGGACTTGGGAGTGCTGGTTGATGAGAAAATGAACATGAGACAGCAGTGTGCGCTCACAGCCCAGAAAGCCAGCCGTATGCTGGGCTGCATCAAGAGGAGCATGACCAGCAGAGTAGAGGGAGGTGATCCTGCCCCTCTACTCTGCTCTTGTGAGACCTCACTTGGAGTACTGTGTGCAGTTCTGGTGTCTTCAACATAAAAAGGACATGGAACTGTTGGAACAAGTGCAGAGAAGGGCCACGAGGATGATCAGGGGACTGGAGCACCTCCTGTATGAAGACAGGCTGAGAAAGTTGGGGCTGTTGAGCCTGGAGAAGAGAAGGCTGTGTGGAGACCTCATAGCAGCCTTCCAGTACCTGAAGGGGGCCTATAAGGATGCTGGGGAGGGACTCTTCATGAGGGACTGTAGTGATAGGACAAGGGGTAACGGGTTCAAACTTAAACAGGGGAAGTTTAGATTGGATATGAGGAAGAAATTCTTTACTGTAAGGGTGGTGAGGCACTGGAATGGGTTGCCCAGGGAAGTTGTAAATGCTCCATCGCTGGTGGTATTCAAGGCCAGGTTGGACAGAGCCTTGGGTGACATGGTTTAATGCGAGGTGTCCCTGCCCATGGCAGGGGGGTTGGAACTAGATGATCTTAAGGTCCTTTCCAACCCTAACTATTCTATGATTCTATGCTTGACACATAGTCAATTCTCAGATTTGGTGACAGCTCTAGCAGAGCAGCTTTGGCTATCTGCTGTGGCAGACGGACACTTGCACTGACCTGGATCCTCAGCCTAATGCCAGCATTTAAACAAGAATGATTTAATGTATTACTGTTGAAATGTTTTCTGAACAGATCATGATTAGCCTAAAACCTCCCCGACCCAAGCCACTATGATCAGGGAGCATAAGCAGTGTGTGACAGGCATCACCCCCTTCTGATTTACCCGTCTAACTAGGAGCAAACACCCAGGGATCCACACCAAACCAATCCACTCCTGTGGTACCACATTTCATCAATGTTGGTACCTCTTCTCCTCCATCTGATGACTGCTGTGATCACTTTTCAGGTGGCATTTTTCTTGTACAGTTTTATTGTGTTTTGTTAAATTTAGTTGGACACACAAAGGTATTCAAAACAATTATCAGGCCAAAATGCGTTTTTTCCAGCAGTTGTGATTAAGCCTGAATTAAAGGGTCATAAGAGACCAGTATCTGTCTTGCTGTAATCTGCCTCTGCTGGCATGTACTGTTTTATTCTGCTTTTACTGTACCTATGGCCAAAACATTGGTGGTTTAGAAGAACTAAAAAGGTGCAAGTGCCTATGTTCCCTAGCAGGACTAGGGAAGTGATCATTCCCCCGTACTCAGCACTGGTGAGGCTGCACCTCAAATACTGTGTTCAGTTCTGGGCCCCTCAAAACAAGACTTTGAGGTGCTGGAAGGGGTCCAGAAAAGGGCAGTGAAGCTGGTGAAGGGTCTGGAGAACAAGTCTTATGAGGAGCAGCTGAGGTTGTTCAGCCTGGAGAAAAGGAGGCTTAGGGGTGACATTGCTCTCTACAGCTGCCTGAGATGGAGCGAGGAGGTGGCTGATCTCTTCTCCCAAACAACAAGACAAGAGCTAACTGCCTCAAGCTGCGCCAGGGGCAGTTTAGATTGGATATTAGGAAACATTTCTTCACCAGACAGGTGGTCAAACACTGGAACAGGCTGGCCAGGGAAGTGTTTGAGCCCCTACCACTGGAGGTATTTGAAAGATATGTAGATCTGGTGCATAGGGACATGGTTTAGTGGCGGACTTGGCAGTGCTAGGTTAACAGTTGGACTTGATGATCTTAAAGGTGTTTTCCAACCTAAATGATTCCAGGATTCTATATCTATATTAGTTAGGCTGCTTTGGTTTACTTATCTGCCCCATCCTTTCCTGTTCTTCACTGGTGTTGTCCATCACAACTCTTGTGAGAAGGAAGAACCACCTCTTCCTCTCTGCACCATCCATCATCTTCAGGGCATTGGTGCAACGGGGTTTCCTGTAGGGAAATCACTTGATTTCTGAGGCAGCCTTCCGCAGCTGGGTCACCAGTGACGGCTGTGGATGCAGGACATGCAGCGACTATAGAAAATACAGCCATCACATCGGGAGCAGAGTCCTATTAACTTTCAAGTGGTAATTATGCAGAGAAGTTGTGATACTGTGACATGCAAAGAATAGGGTGTTTATTGCCTTCCTGGCAAGAGCGTGCCGGCTGTCAGGGCTCATGAGAGAGCTCTACAAAGCCTCTCATTATTTTCACCCTCTCATTTGTATTATTTCGTAAGAGCTCTTTTGGTGTGGAGGACAGTGATACTATCTGACTGAATTGTAATGTTATTCTGTAATGGAATGGATTTGTTTTGTCCTTGTGCCATGGCCACTTACCCGTCAGGGCTGGCAGTGTGCACTCTGGACCCTGGAAGGCTTTTGCCGCAGTATTGTTTGGGAGGTCAGCCACTAGCCAAAGATAAGCTAAAACAGATTTATTCAAGCTTCAGAATAGAATGCAAGTATAGGAATACAATGCAGGTCTGCTAATCCTTCCGCAAAGGTGGAAGTAGTTTGTTTGACAACTTGCTTGTGTAGTTGTTTGACAGTAGCATTAAGTACTCCTGCAAATGGGACTAACAGGAAAGCACGTAGGGGGTAGTGGCTGCTGCTGCTTGGTAGCCCACTGAGTATGAGGGAGCTCCTGTACTGAGATGGAAATGGAGGAAGGAAGCAAGTCCCCTCTACAACTCCTAACATGGAACAAGGCAGACACCAACACCAGCCTGTGCCTTGCTCAGCTCTGTGCACGTGTTCAGGGTACAGAACTATGCAGCCTGATGAGATGCTGTTTCTATTCTGGGCATGGTTATTAAACACAATATTAGCTTTACTGGACATCGGCTGCAGTTGCGTTTCATATATGCAATGGTGTAGTACGCTTTTTAAAAAATCAAGGATGATAAGGAAGGCTGAGAGTAGTGGGAAATACAGAAAGGAAAAGATCTTCCTAACTTCTTTTCCCCTTCATCACCAGTGTTGCGATATTAGATATAAAAGTTCAATCTGGTTATCAAAAGCATAAACCGCTTTCTGCTCCAGAGATGAGGGAAATATGATTTGGGCAATTTCACTCAAACACAGCAACGTGAAACTTACCCACAGAACCAAACAGCTTGCTGGTTCAGTTCAGTCTATCCAGCCACAGAATGGCCACAAGAGCTTCAGACAACTCCTGTCCCCATAAAATCATAGTGAGAGGGTACATTCATGAGTGTGAGCACCATTCGCTGACAGACCACAAATGAAGAAGGATGTAAATGGCCACAGGCAGAAGATGCAGCTTTGAATGAGTGGAAAATACATACGGGAAAAAAACCCAACAAACCCAACACTGGCAAAGGGACAACATGTTTCTTTGGAAGCTTTTGAAGCAGAAAAACTAAGTACGTTACTACAGCCCTTACTATTTGCAGACCTTTGGGTTAAGAGATTCATGGGTGAAGGGCCAAAAATCCACCCATCCAAAGACTCTTCCATGACTGCTGCAGAGATCCAGTTAAGAAACCAAAGATGATGCAGTTTGATGCATTTTACAGTTGCTTTTTATTGTCCCATTAATTAAGGGGATAATTTCCATCACAGAAGATTAAGAGGCTGTAAACTGCTTTTGTGGGTAATTAAAGGTTGAAGTGCAAAATAATTTGAGAGTATGATTCAGTATTGGGGAACACAATCCGTGTAATAGAGAAAGAACTCAAAAAACCACAGAAATCTCGATTTCCTATAAGTAAGGCTTGAGGAGGACGAGCAGTAGCTTAACTGAGTAAGTTTTTGAGGATCAAAGCAAAAGAACATAAAGCAGATAGTAGACCGAGCTGTGCTTTGGAGAAGCACAGGGAACAGACCCCAGCTAGGAAGAAACAGGAGAACATGTGAACCATCAGGTCTTTGTGCATCACCAGCAGAGAGGCAAACCAAGATTCTTTTCACTCAGAGTGACAATGCTGGGTAATGGTTTTTAGGTGCCTATAGGCCCACTGTGGAAAAGGGCTTCTTTCCTAGTGGTGTTTGAAAGTTTCCTTCTTAGTGTCCAGTCCAGTTCACTGCCCAAATCCCCAACATATCCCCAAAGAAATCCCACTGGTTAAGGCAGTCCTTTCTCAAGCTTTCCAGTTTGCAAGAAAGAAGACAGCATTTGTAGCACCCCATTACAATCTCCACTGCTCTCAGATGATGCTGGAGGACACTGGAATCCTTTGCTACATTAGGTGCAATACACTGAAATGGCTTTCCAGCATATGCATGGATAAAGAGAAAAAGTGGTGAAAATGAGCATTACTCCACTGGGAAAGGCAGAACACCTTTCACACACCAACCACATATATCACATTTACATGCTTTTCACAGCCATACCATTTTTTGGCTTCAGTGAGGATGTGCTTACTTAAAAGCAGCGTATGTTTGCTTCTGACTTCTCTTTACAGGTGAAAACATATTAGAAATCAATAGAGTGTCAGCAGGAACGTGACTGGCCAGTAGAGCTTCAACTGAACGTGAGCTTCTCACTTCACAAATCACAGGTGCTTGCAGTAACTCCCTCTTTCTTCCCCAACACCCCCACGGCCGCTTGAAAAGTGGGAATGTTGCCAAACCTGTCCAGGGTTGTGAAGACAAACTATGCAGGAAACGAAGGAGGGGGAGGCAGGGTGACTGTGTTATCAATCCCATTAAAAGTTCAACTTGTAACCTAAATATACATTGAACATGTGAATAAACTATCTGGGCCCTTTCTATTATTAGTCTCCTCATGAGTCGATGAATATATTAAAGTTCAGAAGGCTCTGAGAGATTCTGCAAGGGATGCCGCTCGAGTGCAGCTCACACAGATCATCTGCACACATGTAAGTGATATTCATTGATGGAAGTTTTTTTGTAAGAACTGTAAAGACCCCCCTCGGTTAATGACATTTTTCAATCTTCTTACATTTCTTCATAGATTCAGGGTAGAAAAGTATTCCCTTCCCCCTTCATTGCTTGTTGCTGGAGGCATTCTGATAATCGGACTAATCTTGGGACCAATTTTCAGCTCCTAACAGCTCAGTAAACTAAAATGCTTAGGCAATTTATTCTCTGTATATTGTCAGCTAGGTAACACTTGATTTCTCATTCCATGACTGCATTTTATTGTTTTAAACTGAAATCCAGCATGTGTGTTTCCAACAGATTATCTCCATAATCACTTTCTTTTTGCTATGGAAATGATCTGAAAATTGTTCTTTGATAGGAGAGAAGAGTTCACAAGGCCACACTGTACAAAAGCTGGAATTGTGCAATTATCATTTGTAAAGAGAAACTGTTATCAAAGTAACTGCAGGGGACACCTCCAGGACTCCTCTTAGAGTGAGGAAATTTGAAACATACATTTCTCTAACATGAATTTAACTCCAAACCCTTCTGAATAATTCATGAGAGCTGATTTAATGTCATAGTTAAGTCTGGCACTCAGGACGGAGGTCCAGGGCTGCTGCGGCAGGCGGAGGATTTCGCCACTTCCTTTGGGGTAGGGGAAACAGAGCTGAGGTTTCATCACAAGGAAGGTTTTGCTACCCAGGTGCCTTTGATTTGGGAAAGTCCCATCCCGTGACAGGAAAGATTGCAAGGAAAAGCGGGAGTGGAAGCGAGCACCTTCCTTATTTCTGTCTCAGACTTTCTGCTGGGAAGGCGGGAAGGTAAAGGGGAGCAGGAGCTCTCTATCCCTCTGCCTCGCTCTGCCCCCACCAGTGCTAATAGCGATCAGAACCAGAGCTTCTAAATTTCTTAAACAGCATCAGATTACCTGCACTGACGGATAACAGATGTTAATCTGTTCTTTAAAGGAAGAAAGTACCCTGAGATGAGAAAACGCCATTTTGTTCTTCATTCACTAAATGAGAGGAGCTATAAAAGTGCTGGAAAATGGTACTTTACAAAGCACTAAAAAGAAGACCTGCAGTTTGGCATGTGACCAATATTGAAAGAGTGAATTTGGCTTTAACTATCATCTTGTGTGTCTACAGACAGGCAACTTAGCTGAAGGGATGCTCATTGCTTGAACTTTTCACTTGTAAAAGTAAAGTGTTCAGAGGCAGCTGTGCCCTGAGGGCTTGCTTCACCAGCGTGACTGCTGCTGCCAAATTCCCACCCTCTCACAACCTAGGATGAGCTGGAAAACTAAAGCTACGAGGGGGCCCTGTCCCCAGGCTCTGGGAACTTACTGAGCAAAGCTGACTTCCATGAACTCAGGATTTCACTCTACAGGGCTCTGGTACGTAACTGTGCTAAAACTATCTAGGACTCACATTCCCATTATGCAGTGTAGCCTGAAGATTAAATTCCATTTGATGTTGCTGGAGTTTTGGAAAAGGACATAGGTGAAATGGAAAACAACCATTTTATAGGACTTACCAGCATTCAATCCCAAAGCAGTTTTCTAGTGCCACGTGTTCTTTCTTTTTACAGACAGTAAAACTAAAATATGTGTATTTTGACTCAGGTCAGAGAGTGGCAATATAGTCAGGTTTTGTTAATTCCCAGAGGCAAAATTCCTCCCCTATAAGAACAGTGTGCTGATGCACAGAACCATGCTGCTAAGTCACTAAGCAGTGCTAAGCAAAATTGTTTGTTTTTCCTAATACAAAGCTAAAATGCTATCACTGATGAGTTGCAATAGAAGACTGACAGTTTCCTCTTGGGAACCTCATTTTGCTGAAAAGCAACAATTATGAATACTTCTTAATTATTCTCCTTGTATTACACAAGATTCTATGTTTTAATGGGAGTCATAGGTCGTTATTACTTACAGATATTCAAAGGCCAAAAAGTTGTCTTTAAGACACATGAGGAGCTAGGGAAAAAAACCACAACTGTGACCTGAGAAGTTGGTCTTAATACATCTTGTGCTAAAGCCTCTGTGTTTTTTCAAATGCTAATCATTGCCTAATGCTATAGATGACACCTACTGGGCAAATGAAGGCCTGGCACATCCAGCAATCCACAGCTTCTTTCCTGAAATTGCTGATGAGAACAAATCCTCTTTACTCTCTGCAATAAGATTTTGTTGCACCTTTTACACAGGCAGACAGTTCGTAACTGCTGAGAGGAAAGCCAGAAGCACACCCCCTTCAAGTAGGTAGAACCTACAGGATGAAAAGCATCTCTGTTTGCAGAGAAGGGAATGCCTAAATTGATCTGATGCTATTACTTTTACTGAAGTCTAAATAGTCACTTTGTTTAGTTAGCATTGTACAGAACATTAGGGAAAATACTACTTGCCTTTTTTTACCACTGGTTAATTTTCTTTTTCTGTGCAGGCTACTATAATAACAACTTCGTTACACCACCCCATTACCAATTAGTGTTAAACAATGACATAGCAGTGTGTTAGAGTACATCAAATACAAGCAATATTAATGGAATCGTTAGAAAGAAAACACTGAAAATTCTCCTTTTACATTGGCTAATTATTCACATTGGGACTTACAATAGACTTTCAATGTATAAAAATGATATTAGGTACATTATCCAGGTTGTTGTTCATATTACTTTCTAGAGAAACTGATTTGAAGAGCAAATTTCTTTCAACTCAAACTGTAAAAGCATGCAGCCCAAACATTAGGGGTACTCAAAGTTAGTCTATATTCTGTATTATTCACTGGTATAACCCCACTGATGAAAATTCCAAGTATTTAGAGAAAAAAACATAAGATTATTGCTCCCCATTAGAATTTATAAGAAGAAAAAACACTTCCATACACATTGCATGTGCAGCTATACTGATTAACTGCATATATTAGATATTTGCAAGCATAATTAGTTACCCGTCTGCACAACTCAAATTACCCAGGAAACACTTTATTCTCCGTGGTAATTGCAACCTGATGTGCCCCAACTGCTCACACTTTTTTGTGTAAACCAAGACACTTAAATATATAGAAAAAATAGTTTAGAAATTTTAGTATCTTAAAAATTGATTCCATCTTTATTAATAGTAAGATTTCTAACAAACTTGTATTCAAATAACAAAATTAAAATACAAACAAAAAAAATGAAGAAAGCTGTACATTCAGGAGTGATCCAGAACTTAGCTCTGCCCATGCAGAAAATGATGCCACATAGTAAGGTCTGCAGATCCCCCAAGAAATGAAAGACTGGCATGTAGTGTCATGATTTTTTTAATACACCAGTTTTTGTAAGCTGCTCAAGTTTAATAAGGAAATTCACTTTGACCTGTTGGGCTTTGAATGCTCATGTACATATTCTCACACATGTGATAAGAATATATGAGGCAGTGTGCTTCTCCCAACTTCTTTGGTATTTGGAGAGTTACAGAAACTTTGTACTGAAAAGTTTTCTTCACAGGAGAGAACCCTGAATATAAAGTTCCCACCAGCTGAGGCATGGAGACCTTTCCCTCAGGCAGTCATATTCTATTTTCCTTTCTGGCAGCATTAAGGTAAGATCTCACCAGGCACTGTTCGGGAGTTGAATATATTCATATAGAAATCTATCAGTAGTTCAGTGAAAAGATTCAGAGGTACCAGAGCACTCAGAGAGGCTGTTCCTTTCGACGGCCAGATCAAATTCAAACCAAAGACACAGGCCAGGCTGGATGCTGTCATTCTGTTATATATGCTCTCCTGTGAAACCTGGGAAAATACAAACACGAACAGGTGCATGAAGACACATACCCCAGAAAGTGAGAGACAAGACACCATCCTGAACTGAAAATGAACCAATGATGGGAGTAGACCCTGGCCACAGTATATTGCTGGCTTCCTAACAGCCTCAGGCTGACTGTGTAGCCTAGAACTATGGGGCTACTGGAGTCTGTGTTCCTCAAGTACAAGATAAGATGCCAGTAAGCCAAGCAAAAAGGCTGACTTGTTTCCTTATCCTAGGAAAATTGTTTCCAATCCTTCTATATAGAATCTATTGTTATCTGCTGAGGAACAGGGAAGGACAGCAAACACAGCTACCCCATCCGCTTCAGTACTAAGTCCCCTAAAGAATAAGCCTTGAGGAATTCTGGAGCTGTTTGCAAGGGTTTAGAAGGAATTTTTTTTTCTCCCATGGATGCATGACTTCACTTCCAAGTACCTCAACATCCACCCAAGTCCTCTGAAGCAACAGACATGATAATGAACTATAGGTAAAATAGCACTGAAACCTGTTCTGCACGGATGATGTTTTCTACTTCTATCTGTGAATGTGAGCTCAGAATTGGGTAGCAGTAGACATGATTTTTTTCTCTGTGTGAGCTTGGCAAGGAATCTGTGTGTGTTTTGCTCTCCTGCATTGCATGACTGGTATCCTAAACACCGTGTGGCCTGGGTGCCTTGTCTGACAAGTTCTCTGCTATTGTAAGAAGCCAGCAAACCAAAGGTGCTCTTGATTCTTCCTGGTCAAGGTAATTCAGTTCTTCTCAGGCTGATGCCTGCGGTTGTTGATTAGTAATCTTTCATGGAAGACCATGCAGTCACAAACTGTTACTCTGAAGCTGTCATCTCAGAACAGGGAATTATTGAGCAAAATCTCTCATGTATTCTTTCAGCTACAATGTCGAGTGGAATAGGAAAGCAAAAATTCTCCTTCTGAGTGCCTCCTGAAAAAGCAGTTCTGTAGTACTATGAAAAGCCTGAGGACACTAGAGGAAAATCTCTAAAACCTTCATGATTATGTGAACACTTCTTAGCAGATGCATAAGCTCCAGTTGCCCTCTGCCTGGTAACACAGGTTTCATTCCCCATCATTTGAGGCAGAGCTACACTAAACCTTATCTGTGAGTCATGAATGAGGTTGACACTTAGGAATTCGAGAGAGACACAGGCACCTTGCTTCACTCCAAAATGCACAGCAATCCTGTCCTCAGCAGATGCAAGAAAAAAGTGTGCAACTGATTCCAACTCTCTCCACAATAATCTTTGCTGGCTTGCCAAGAGCTGCAAGCAGGAAAACCTTGTCACAACAGTGGTAATGGCTTTATCCCTCCCTGAGGGGATTGGGCTACACATCATCTCACCCCCCTCACTACTCCAATGCCAGGTTTCTTTCTTGAATGACATGAACACATCTACTTCATCTACAACACCATGATGAGCAGCTGATATTTTCTTCCAAAACTAGACCATGTAAAGGCAGCATGCAGTCAGCCAACCTCTTTATGGGCTACTCCTCTAAATAACTGCACCCCAAAGCTATGCTCTATCCAAGAGATACAAATGACATTTAGCATTTGGACTAATCCCCTTGACTCCTTTGATTCCCTCACAAAGTTAGTAACCCTTGTCTCAGTTTCAGTTGAAAATATACTTGATCTGTCAATTTGACAAGCTAATAAAAGAAAATTCTCCAAGGACCTAGATCGTATCTTTGAAGGAATCATCTGAACATGACTGAAAAATATTACAACAAAGAACTACACAGCTCCACTTTGTTGGCTTTCCCCCTTCATTGGAACATAGATGGAAAAAACAGTAACTAACGACAGCCTATATTGAAAGACAGTCCTCTAGAAAAATTATGCTTGTACATTGTAAAACTCATCACTGGGAATAAACACATGTTGCCACATCAACAAATGCAAAATATACATCTTTACTATCCCAAAATAAATACCAAGTTCATCCCAGCAAAATTGTGATGATTTTGGATTCCACAAATTTGCCTCCCTGCACCCTCATGGATACTGCAAGAGACAGCCACTATACTACCAGACAGCCACTATTCCAGCTAATGAACTTAAACAGTGAAATGCAGAGGGTAGAAACAGCTGATTACTATCACACTTTAAAAATGGTAAGGACATCACCATCTCTTTGGTTTCTCAGTCTCAAAGCTGAAAGGAACTCCACAAAACATTTTCAAAAGAAAATTACTAGATATTAAAACACCCCCACAAACTGACTGGAAATATAAGTTTCTATCCCCCACTCTCAGCTACCTTGCAGACGTGTCAACTGTTTGTGTCTGCTCCGTGAGGCTTAGTCATCTAATCCTTCTCAACATGCCCTGTCATCTCCAGCCACCCCCAAGCTTTACCGGTGCTTAATTACACTTTTCAATTGGACAAGCAATTGAGACAAAACAGTAATTCAGAGCATTTTTTTTACCCAGTATGCATTTGGCTTTAGCTTTGCTGCTTCAGTTACAGATCTGAAGCATAGCTCGCAGGCCCCAAAGCCATGTCTATTTCTTCTAGATGGTCCAAGTCTGACATTTTGAATTTGGCAGGTTTTTCCAGTGGTTCTTTCAGCCAACTCAGCCTCCCTTCCCCTGCATCAGGCATGACTGCAGGGGCAGAAATAAGCAGCAGAGAAGGAAAGTGTGTAAGTGTAGAGAGGGGGCTGTATCAGCTGGTACCAAAACCAAAGACACGGCTATAAAACCACAATCTAAATTATATTATTGTCTCTACAAACATTCCTGATTATTTAGCCTTAGAGTGTTGTGGAAAGTACAATTACAGTTTTCTACTAAATGGTTTCTGGCTTCAGAACTGGATAACTGTAGCTCTCTGCTTTGCCAAATGATTTGCAAGAAGGCTTCTGTAAGCCATTAAAGTTTGCATGTGCATTCATAAATCTACTTCACTGCATGTGCAACACAGGGCTTGTGGAACACAAGCACTTGTTTGCACACCCATCTTTTGAGAAATCAGCTTAGCAAGCACTAACATTTTTTACAGATATAATTCAGGGACTGACTTGTGAAAATGGCCTTTGTTTTTGCTCTTGCTCCTGGTTGCCCAATTCTGCCTAAGGACCCCAGTCCACTGCAGCTCCAAGAGTCCACTGCAAATCCCTCTCTAGCGATCAGATGCAATGCAAAGTGGAGATGGGCAGCTTATACATTTCACAGTGCTCTAAGCTAATAGCTGGCAAAATCACTGCTAATCTAAGGTTAAAGAATTTGGACCTATTTTTGAAATTCAAGTCTCTTACTTCTGTAGGAGTAGCACTGTCTCTAGCACTACTCCAGCTCCAAGTTCCTTGGACTAGAAGGAGCTGTTTCATTAAGTAAGGGGGTTGAGACTCCAGAGAAAATAGGGATTTTTTTTCCCCTGTCTCCCACAAGCCTGTATCAAACTTGGAGTGTTCAAAACCTGCGTCTAGTGATTACAATTCATCCCACTTCATGAAATTACCACAAGTACCTCTTGCACTACTCGAGGCTGAGCTCATGGAAGAATTAAATTGCCTCTTATATGTAAGAAGGTTGAAGCTTGCAGGTAAAAACTAAGATTATTGGTAGAGTGGTCTGTTAAAATTTGAATTGTGGCAGCTTGTGCAGTACACCGATCTGCAATGAATAGAAACCTCTTCGCTCCTAGATTGTTTCACATTCCCTTGACCTTTCCAAATGCAAATATTCCCTGAGATATTAAGGATGAAAAGCCATGGATCAGCAAAAAATTGCAGATCTGAGCACTAGTATCAACTTGATGCTTTACCTAACAGGGCATACTCAAAAATAATGCTATGTTCTGTCGCCCAGTTACAGAAAACACTATGTAGTGCTTTTGCACACCTCATTAACACCTCGAGTTCTCAGCTTTTAAGAAGTGCGTTGAGATGGTGCTTCTATTATTGGAATAAAGTCACTTATACAATTCATAATACTGAGGACAGATATAGTTGCTAAAATAATAGCAAATGACATGAGTGTTTCCTTAATAGCATTAGAATTCAGCTTAAACAACAGTAAATGAACATGTGGGTATTACAGGAACCCTGCAAGTGCTGTCTGAGTGAGGGTGTATCAATGTGTTTCCTTTAATCTTGCTTTTCTCTAGTATTTTGATAGAAAAAGGGATAAAATGTACTTGCTTCTGAAATATGCTATTGACCAGAATACGGAAAACATGACTGTAGCCTAAGAACAGTTACTGAGGGCTACTTTCTTCACTGGTGAAAATCGGCGTCATTCCACATATATTGCTTTGGTGGGTGATTAGGACTTCTGAAGGCTAGATCACTTTATTTAGGTGTCAGCTACACCATGATCCTCAATTTTAGGCATCTGAATTTGGAAAATGCAATCTAGAGAAGGCAATGCATTGGATAAGGCAGAAGGAAGGGAAAGTACTATCTTTTCCTGCACATAAACTGGCAACAAAAGGACGTCACTAGGCTAACCGTAGAACTGTTTGTAATGGGTTTTCCCCAAACCCTTACACTTGCAGGGATTCCAAAAACTGGGATAAAAAAGAAAATTAGCAAATCAAAATGCAGGACAAAAGATATATCATTTTATTAACCTGAATCATACCAAAAATCCTTGCAAAATGGCATGTTTGAAGTTTTTCATTTAACATTGTATTAAATTACAGAATGAAAGGCTATTTTGAATAGCAAAATGTTATTTTTAAGGTTTAATATAAAATATTTTGCTGACTGTTGCTCTAAAGCTCATCAATATTTCTGTCATTTTCTAAAATGACACTAATTCATTTGTTGTTTTAATTGCCCAAGATTTATACTTTGGAGAAAAAGGTGATTTCACCTAATTTTTCTCTGACATCAAAAATTACACAACCATTTTTTTCAGACTTTTTTTTTTTTTTCCACTCCAAAATAGGAAAAAACCCCAAACCTTAATCAATAAAAACACACATTTGTGGAGTGGAGAGGACAGGACTTTAAATATTCCAGTGCAGGCAGAGTTCTACTAAAATTTGCCCAGTAGTTTTCATTACATGTAAAGAATTTCATGGGGAAGGGATGGCCAGATCATTGTTTACCACTAACTTTTACTAGTTACTAACTAGCACTAACCTTACTAGCTCTGCATCTGGAGTTCATTCCATTGGCAAGTACTGCACAACAACATCACCATCCTTTCTAAACTACTCAGTTTTATTTCCTGTGGAGATGTCACATGTTGCATTAACAAGAACAGATTTGGAAATAAAAGACCAGTGCTATTTTGGAAATGCTGCTTATACTCACCAGATGAAGGAAGCATATCAGATACTTCAGAACAACGTAATTGTGCTCAGGAAGTCCTTGAATGATTTGTTTACATCTGGTGACTCGTAAACTGCTCTCCACACCTGCAACGTCAAAGTCAGTTCAGTCTTAACTCCAAAACATCAAAGTATTACCAGAAATAATACCTTACGTGTATCTGTTGGAATTACTTTAGATAGCTGTCTGCAAAATTGACCCCAAAATTCAGCTCTACTGACCTCCACAATCACAGCAACAGTTAGGGTTATCCCTTTGAATGTCCCTACCTTATTTTGTATTATCATATATCTAGCTAAGACTAACTTCCAGAGTATTGATTCAGCAAAATAGCCAAAATAATTTATTTGCTAGAGAGGACTTTCAAAGGTCTTGATTTGAATCCCATTATCTCTCTACACACTGAATCCAGACATCTACTTTTTATGCTTTGATTTTATTCTTACTGAGACATAGTCCTGCCCAAAACCCTCTTCTGGCACTTTACTAACTTTAAAAACACTTTTATGATTCTGAAGAAAACTATTCTGTCTTGGCAAACATTTATTAAAAAGTCACTTGAGTGGGTAAGAATTTTCTGGAGATGAACCTAAGCATGTCCATTAACCCATTTCTACAGGTGGAAAAAACCAGAACCGGACCCCAAACTCTTTGCACCATGTAGACAGTCTGGGTGAGAATTATACTAACTCTGGACTATATTTCAAATGCTGTACCAAGTGTCCTTTTTTTCTTTTTTTCTGAACAATACTGTAATTATTTTAGTACTGAAAGTTTAACACCAATTTGGAAAAAGGTCTGATCATCCCTGACCTAACCAGCCCATCTGTTCTGATGGTTTTTCCACATTTGTTGCGTTTCTTTCTCCCTGACACAGCTGGAGGCGTGCATAAGAATGTGTGCATGCACAAACTTCCAGTATGTTAAATGTTCCCTTATGCTCTGAATTAAATACATGAAACTATACTATGGTGAGCTGTGTTGACTTTTTTCCTACTGCAAAGCTACCAGTTCCCATAAAACGCAATAATCTGAGCCAAATATTTTTTTGGTCAGCCTTCTGCAGAGTAAATAATGCAGGAAGTTTAGCATACTGGCTAAAGGAACTCTTGTTAGCAGTTTTCATGACCAAAGAAGTTATTTGACAATTAGAAGCTTCAGGATTTTATTAATTTTTCAAGCACTCAGCTAATTTATTTCACAGGTCCCAGCAATAACTCTTTAAAAACATGTTTCATAGAAGACTGTAGAAGCGTTTCTCACTGAGAGTGGTTTTGTGAGCAATCCAGCCTTTGGCCTGGCTCCAACTGTCCAGTGAGCAGAAGGCATGAGAGGCATCCAGCCCTTGGCTGAACTCCAATTCTCTTGTAAGCGGAAGTCATCAGAGGCTGCAGGGGGGTTGCTATAGGGCACCTCACCGGAAGCCACTAGAAGCTGCTGGCAGCTGCCAGCAGCTTCTGGAAGTTGCCAGAGGGTGCTGGAAGTTGCCAGAAGGGGACACCCACTTGCTGACATGAATTTAAGCCTCCAATCACAAGCCGTTGCTAGGACCTGACATGGAGTCAGAGCCAATCATCTATTGTGGAATGTTCTGGTATTCTGTAACTTTTTCCTATAAAAGTTGTGCTTGCGCAGAATAAATTGTTCAGCGTTCAATTACATTAATCGGCGTTTGCGTTGTTCCATATCCCCCGCAGAAGACACTAAAGAAAAAAGTTTCACCATAATTTCAAAGCACTGGAAAGCAGAGATACTCTATTCCTGGGTTTGCAGGTTAAGAGTTGTAATAGATACATCACAACACTGCTCTTGTGTCTTCTGGAAGACAGAATGAGAATTTTCAAATCATCACATGACAGCTGTTTGCAATCACACATCTTCAAAGCTCCCTTCTGCACTGTATTCAAGCTTAAGATCTTTTACAGAATATCACTACAGCATCAAGAAAAGGTAGTGGACATCACACTTCATAGCAAGAATGCCCAATCACAGAACAGTTCAGGTTGGAAGGGACCTTAAAAATCATTTAGATCCATCCCCCTGCTATGGGCAGGGACACCTTCCGCTAGACTAGGTTGCTCAAAGCCCCATCCAACGTGACCTTGAACACTTCCAGGGATGGGGCAGCCACAGCTACTCTGGGCAACCTGTTCCAGTGCCTCACCACCCTCACAGTGAAGAATTTCTTCCTTCTATCTTTGCATTTATTTGGGCACAGTATAAGAAACTTTCCTAGAATACAGTATACCTAGCTACAGCACACTTGCTGTACTTCCACACTTTACAAACATGCAGCAATTGAGATTTATCCCCAGTTTGAATTATTTTAGTGCCCTGCCCCAACAGCAACAGTCATTACAAGTGATGATTACCTACACTTTGAATAGCATCAGTCCATGGTTACCAGGAGGTACACTAACAGACTGTTTGAAGCCATACTCCATTTAGATACAATTTCCTCAAAAAGCAGGTTTGGGGAAAATGAATGCTTGTGAATTGTGATTGGGAGCCCTATGTGTTCCCTGCTAGCCTATTGCCTGGATGGCAAAATACCAATCTCTACAAGTACTAGGCACTAACTCCCAGATATTCTGGGATCTCAGATATTCAAGCCCCATGTGTTAGGGGGTTACCCTGCAAGCATTGCAAACTCTCGTCCCTGAGAAAGGCTGCATAGTTGAAGCTTTATAATTCATAGTTTCATGTGGTGCCAGATCTTTAGGTAATCAATGCCTTCTCCTGGCTTTAGATGCTTTCTTCCCCAATATGTTATCCCATGGGAATAGCTGCAATAAAAACAATCTCCTCCAAAAAATTTTGTTTCCACAATTCTGCCAATCCTGCTACTAAAACCAAAGCTGCTTTGACATAATCTGCATCACTGAGACTGACTCAGTGCTGTGCCATGACATAAAAATGGAGCCTTCGCAGTGAGAAGTCTGATCCGATTCTTAATAATACAGCATGATATACAGATAAACCACTAAACTTTGTAAAAGGCAGAAAGGATCTTTCTAAGCCTGACCACTTTGCTCTAGCACAGATTATGAGGTTGTCCATCCATGGCAGCAGTGAAGCACTGATAACATTATATACCCACAACTGTGTCATGGTTACCAAACAGCAGTGATTATGCGTTAGCCTGGTCCACTTCAACTTGCTATGTAAATTTTTCTAAAACTTATTTATACTTACTTGTTATTCCAATGATATGATCATAACACTCAAATGTTAGCAATGGCTGAGGAAGTTCCCTAAGGAAAGTCTTTAGGATAACAGCAGGAATATGGATATCTTGATAATCATCGAAATTCACAGACTTGCCTTAAAGGAGAAAAAGAAGAAAAAATGGTGTTCAATCATATGTTTTACTTTTTATTTAAACTACTGCTTAAAAACTGTTTCAATGTTAAAAACTGTACATTTTGAACAGAAAACCTCTTGGCTGTCTGCTGCTAAACTCCTGGGATTTTATTTTGTATTTTTCATAGAGTTTTATTAATCTTTTTATACGAGATTTTCCCCATAGAGGCAATTAATAAAATGACTTCATAGGGAAGTCAGTGACTTTCAAAATTACTTCACTGTATTTCATAAATTAGGTAAAATTATATTTCCTTGCCATAACCATGGAAAAAACACCAGAGGCAAAAATGACAGAGATATTGTACTTTGTAACTACAGTATAGTGAAAAGAGGAAATATTAATGTTCGGGGGGAAAAAAGACCATTTTTGACTTTTACCTTATCATTCATTAGCTGCTACAAATATTGTAAGCTCTGGCCTGACATCAACTGATGACTTGCTATTCAGTAAGCATTAGGTAACTGTTGCTATCTTTCAGGTTTCTGTACTACTGCTCTTATTATTCTATGTTACAAAGGTTTTTGTGATTAATTATAAGAAAGGTAACATTTCCACTTCACCAACAAAACTAAGATCAACAAAGCTCTCACGCTATTACTAGTGATGGCACGATGATGGCTTACCCTGATTGTAGAGTTTCTGAACATCTTTGATAGTCTGGATGCTGGCTGACCTTCTGAAGAGGCCCTCTACTTGTAGTCCTGAAAAACAATTAATGCAAGTCTCGTCTATAGAAGCTGTCACTCTCTTATTTTTCTCTATAGGCTCATTTGAAAGCAGAACAGAGTGATACACTCATTTTTTGGAAATAAAGTCCTTGAGAATAGAAAGTTGGATCAAACCATGTTTCAGCATTGCCTACAGCACTTTCTTTAATGTGTCACATAGAAATAATACAAACTTTCCTTAAATGTTTTAGAGTGTCTTGCCAACTATAATTCTTCTTCAAAAGTAGCTTTCAATTGCACCTAATGACATAGAAGCAAGAGATTAAGATTTATACATTTTTTTTATATACCCACTCTAACTCAGTGTATCTGAAAAACTGAGCACCAAACCACACCTGTAAATCTGCTATTCTTGCTTTAAACCTTTAGCAAGCTAAAAAGGGAATTTGCAGAGATTCTCTAGGCTCCCTCTTCTGCCAGTGGGCGAGACAAGATCCTTTAGGCTAGGGAATATTTCACAGGATCTGTGGATGAGAGAGCCTCCCCAGTGTAAAGGTAGTTTGGGGCAGACCATTGCTCCTTCCACCTCTCTCTGGAAGCCAGTGGGAGTTAGCAGTCTGCCTGCCCATGGTATTTTGAAGTACCTGATTCTAGTCTTGAGGCACTTATGAAATATTTATCATAAATCTCCTGTTGTGGACTAACTGAAATATGACTTCAGCTACAGAGGTAAAATGTTAATAAACTGCACCCAATCAAGGATCTAATTTGGACAACAACTTTCAACGTAAGTTATTTATCTGAATGATTATGCAGAACAGGACTGGGACAAGAATTGTTACTTTTCTTGAGACCTGGCTTACACTTCTTGCCTTTTAGTTTGGTAAAATTCCCTCTCTGTCTCCTCACCAGTTTGCGCCATTCCTACCACTCAGCAGGTAATGCAGTTTGACTCACATGTAGCCTGAATTGGAGATTCCTACTGGAAGCAGAGCAATGTAAAATACTAGCCTATGCTGGTCTGACAAAACATGAAATTGTGGACATTTTAAGAAGCATGGCAGACAACCCACTGACTTAGAGGGACTGCTATATGTTTCTTTATATGAGTGAAGTAGATCAGATTGACTTTTTTAGTTTTTCATGCTTATCTTTCAGCAGGTAAGTAGCCGGACTGAAATCAGCATTTATGTATTTCAACTAAAGTACACATACATCTATTTGCATGATAAAGAATATTCATGGTGCTCTATGAAAATTTTGAGTCATACATTAATGAAAGATATTCAGTCATTCTTGTAAATTCAACTAAGTTACATTTGTATTTTATATATGAAAAAATAATAAATAAATACAAAATTCCTTAATTAACCCATTCCTTGCAGAATAGCACTTAGCACTGTTGATATGAATTTAGATCAATATACTAAAAGAACTGATAATGTACTACTGATGCAAATTTTCATAGACTTCTTTGAAGGACTTTTGCAAAGAACCCCAAGCTCTACTTGAAAGTGCTCTGCTGACCAGATTTAGAGGCTTAGCTGGAGTTTAGCTGAAAACAGCTCCTAGTTACTTTCTAAGCATTCATGCCCTTGCTGTTAAATTCCAGGTTGAATACTAACACTTCAGTCCCTGCATTCAGTACTAGAAGGAGTATGACTTCTCAAACTACAACATCTAAGAAGGACATGTGTGGTGACTAAAGGAACCAAACGAACAATAATTTTGATCTATTTGACTGCTTGCTTTATTCCAGATCAGATCATGTTTCAGGTGAATAAAGTTACGGCAAAATAACATCACCATAGTAAAATTGTTCCATTAGATTTATAGTGCCACCTGTCTAAAGACATGGCTTTGGAAGAGGCAGCTGTGAACAGCTAGCTTGTCAAGGCATTGCCCTCAGCAAACAAGAACAACAATAATTTCCTGAGAATTTGTAGCATTTTATGCTGGCTGTCAGTGGACTAGGATTAAAGGTTTCTGTAGAAACAAGTTTTTCAGAAAAAGGACACCATAAACACTTGCAATTTGGTTTGCAGGAATTAGGTTAATAGTTAATGTTGTAATTTGATGTGAATCTCACTGTCTAAACTACAATGTAATAAATATCAATTTTTAACATGTTTATGCCTTTATGGGCTAAGCTTTCAAGAGTCTAATTAAAGACATTAATCTGTAGCACAGACAGCAGCTGTACTTGTCTGGCCCTGCATCCCATCAATGTTACTGTAATGGCACATAACACTAAGCTCTTCCTGGGTATGTTTTTGAGAGAAGGGAAAAGCAACTTTTACCCTCATCTGCAGAAATCTGGGATACAGGCAATATCTGTGCTTCTTCAAGAATTCACTTACCATGTCAGCTGAAATGAATCAATATACAGCAATTTGTTTGATCACAGGTGGCAACAAGCCAACTACCAAAGCAGATATCTCCAATCCTTCTTAAATTTGTGGGCAACCTACCCAGATGACATGACACTAATTAAATAAAAGTTACTGCAATTCTTCGGAAAAAAGAAAAAGCTATATTCTTCTTCTAAAGTAAAGGAACCACAATAGTAAAAGAGCCACCTCTTTTTTTTGCATAAAAGATACTCAAGACCAGAAAATAATATATTATAGCAATTTTAAAATAAAGTATGGGTCATAACTTCAGCCTACTTGTAAAGAGAAATATGAGACAACAGCAGAAGGGAGAAAACAATGACCCTGGGTCCAGAGACAGTCCTTTTGCTGTGACGTGTATGAACTGAGAGGGATACTTTTTTTTTTGAAGTCTGTAAGTGTATTAATTGCTTTCAATGCTTTCTGTGTTTTTTATGTAGGGCAGGGAAAAGCTACGTGAAAACATGACAGCATCTCCCATGTCACATAACCTGAACAGCATTAGCATATGCCCCCAACTGTGATCTCATAATAAGGAATGGGAAGGAGGAAAGTGACCTGAAGCCTCTCATAGGTTATTTCACTGTGATGGATAAATATACAGCCTTATACACAATCAGGAAATATTTTCTTCAATCTTGCCTCTTCGTTTTCAGACACTAGAGAAAAAAAAAGCTACTTCTTGGTACTACGATAATTAAGCTAACACAAGATGCCCACATTAAATCAAAATGAATCCCTTTGTCTTCTTTTTGCAGACAAAATTCACGCTAGAGCTACCAGAGTTATGGGATGAGGAAACAAAAAAGGCTAAGGACAATCCTGCTCATTGCAGCTCAAAGCATTCAGTTTTGTCCTCCTAAAAACATCATTTTGAAGTAGCCTATTTAATTTTTGTTAGTAGTGCTTTTCAATCAAATCCCATTTACAGCATGACTCATGTCAGCTGTCTCTTTAAAGTGAATTTGTGTGCGTGTGTATAAGTTGAACTGTTTTGCCATTTATAGCATGGGTAACACTGTCCATAGAGAATACCAACCCTGGAGCACTGAACACTGCTAGAGGATGACTGGCATGGGCTTTCCAATTCTGATAAACATGCAGCTGTGTGTCACTCACATACACTACTAATGCTGCAGAGCCTCACACAAATCAGCACAAACTGCTCCCTGCCCTCACCAAAAAAAGACAGCTAGCTCGACAGAGAGACAGACAGACAGCTAGATAGATAGCACGGACTTTTGCTACCCTTCACTAAACTCACCAGACCAAAAAGAGTGAAATTTTATTTTAAATATTGTGGGGAAAACACAGTGTGTGACTAGTGAGGGAGCCATCTGTATTCGATAAAAAATGATTCTGCGATTGAGAACTTCACTGAGTAATTATTTCAATGTCAGTAATCATAAATGAAAACAGGCAAGCACTTCATTCCACATTGAAATAAGATGGTTTTTACCACAGTAGACAAAATTTCACAGTACAATGACACAACTTTGTCACATTCTGAGTTAATAAACCGTTGCTAAAAATACTTAACCCCCTTATGCCCCCCCAATCAGTTGTCCCAAAGGAAAGACACAGAAAATCAAAACTGATAAAGATAAATTAAAGCAACACATGCTGTCACATTGCTGCAAACTTGTCAGAGACAGAGAGATGAGAAAATTACATTCTTTTTCTTTCAATCATCCCTGATTTGAGGGTTGCTGGCACCAAAAACCTTTGATAATTTGTCTGCTTTCAGAACAGAAAAAGCAGAGTGAGCATCTAAATTCCTTCTGTCCCAAATTGAGTTTGGAAATGTTTCTTTTCACTAGGGTCCTGCCAAGTCTCAGAAAGTGTCCATCCCGATTTGGAAGAGGTTGTCATTCTCATTAATACAACTAATTTAGATATCTTCTTGCAGATTACCTAATTCTAGTAAGATTTCTTTTTAAGAATTAGAAATAATTTATTTCTGATATGAGGACTCATGAGTTTATAGTATATTTTAATTGTGAATTTTTATGTTTAGGTCAAATTTGAGGTTTTGTTGTGGGTTTTTTAGGGGGTGTGTGGTTGTTTTTTGGGTTTTTTTTTTAAGCTAGAATACAGTACAAGTTTGAGATGGCACAGCCTTTCTTTCCCTTTGTGCAATGAATACAGAACAAGTGAGTGTGATGTCTGTACTCTGTAAAGATGATTTGCAGTGCAAGAAGGAACACAGAAGATCAAGGGCAGAGAGGAAGAGAAAGGACAGTTCCAGCTCTACTGAAAAGCTGAGCGGCAGCAAGAATGTAGAACTGTGCATCCTCCACAGAATCCAAAATGTATTTGTGTCCTTGCAGTTTTGAATGGCATAGTTTCTAACCTTTGGATTTATGAATGAATATTCCCAGTTTACACTTGGCACCTCTGAACGTAATTTATTTACAATGCCTGAGCACCAAAAACACAAACTGTGCCTATTACAAGGTTCATTTTTATTTGATGGCACACAAACCAGTCTTGGGATTTATCTCATCTCCATGAACCCTAGGTAAAAACATTCATATGAAAACAAAAGAGCCAAGAACTCACACTTGTTTATATGGCCCATGTCAGGCTTTTCCAGTGTTGCATTTTTAAAAGGTATTTGATTGATCACAAGATGTGGAGGCCAGGAGGAAAACTCGCTAAGCTGCAGCAATCCAAACCTATTCAGAATGCATAACCATCCATCTCTACCTGTTCTGACTATCACCACCAGAATGTATTCATTCACATTAAAAAATGGAACCAAAATTTTCTCCATCAGCAAGATTTGTTGTGCTTCATGGAGGGGATGAGGAGGAAAGATTAATCATGTTTACCACTGCGTCTGCTATTGAACAGATAAAGGACAGCTTCAGTTGTCACTATAACCATACCATAGGGTATTTTTTACTTTATCATTAAACTTCTATAGCATAGTTATTACCATTCCATTTTGAAATCTTAGTCATTGCTGAGGATTTTCCTGTGGTAGCATGAGACAATGTTGAACAAAAACTGTGCTGCAAAGCACTCCCAGTCAACAATAGAGATGAGGTAGGAGAAAGACTTGGCAATGGGGGCTACTGCAAGATAATTTCCCTATAGGGGACAGTTATCTTTTCTGTTTTATAATTCTGTAGTGTGATTCCTTCACCATGAGTTTATTGTTCCATTACTTCTGAGCTACTGCTGATCTCACACAGTCTCTTTAGTAATCAGTTCTCTATGTAATTATTTGTAGCTGTTTCATTATATAGCCATTCTGTAGAATGCAAATGTTATAAAATTTTGGAAATTTTAGTAATAATCACATCAATTTAGCTTTTGTTTTAAATTGTTTAAAACATAGACAAGCATTTTGTTTATGCCTTTGGGCATACTCTTGAAAACATAAAATATATTAACAATAATAACCCTACATCTATATTTCAAATTGGTATTTTGCATGACCATTACAAATTACAGTCTATTACTATTTGAGATGGACTTGAGCAACACTCCTGCTGCTTGTAACCTGACATTTTCATGCAGGTCTAAATCGTGCAGTTTATACCCACCATAATGAATCAAATAATTCCCTTAGAAGCTGTCACCTAACCTCCAGATGTCTGTGGGTTTGCTAACAAAATATGGATGTTGCCAGGCAGTTTTACTTTTAGTGTGCATCAGTTAGTACACCCAAATTGTAGGTCAGAGTTTAAAACCTAAGAGAGCATGGTGAATTGTTCTAACTAAACAAATCACTAACTAAATTAATTACTGACTAAACAAACACCAAAACCACCACCCATACACTACCTAGCTTTTAATTTATCACAGTACTTTATATCCAATCAGTAATATGCTTTTCCAGGAAGAGATACATGTAAGTAAAAGACACAAATGGGAACTTCTGTTCTGACATCTTACTTGACTTTAAAAGTAGAAGTGCATTTCTGAATCCCAAACGCTATGACAGATACAACTGCCTCAGAGGCTAGGCACTCTGAAGGGAGGCAGGCCCTTCTCTGCCCTGATGGGTTGGTGTAGGCAGCACCAGCAGCTTCAGCCACTCACAGAAACCTGTCCCCTAAGCATTATGGAAGTCATACAAAGAAAGACACATCCTCCATAGCATGGCCTTACAAAACAGTTGGTTTGAAGCTACAGCACAGATTTACAGTCTCACTTCCACACAAAATAGGTTGTTGAGGACTTGTGAGAACTTATTGACTGGAAAAAGAAAATTACTACCCTGTGGCATAAGTTTGGCTTCTTGGAGAAAAGGGCCTACAAGCAAAGCATCAAGATCATCACTGCCAAAGGAATGACAACAGATTAGAAACACTTATGAATTGTTCTGACAAGAGAGTGAATATTTAATTAAGCAAGGTAATTTCTCGTGGCATGGTAGACATAAGGTAGTACACAAAAAATACATTATTTAGTGCGAGTCAAGCCTTGCATTTATAAACTAGACAGAGGAAACTGGTTGTAGTTTTGAGGCTCAGTGTAGAAGAAAATGTCTTCTCGTTTGCTGGTTGCTATGATGAACTAGCCACAGATATGCTATGTTAAATCTGTCCTTCCTCTTTGGACTGACTAAATAATCAATTGGGTTCAGGATGATACCAACACCTTACTTCTGAATTAAGGTGACTTCTCTAGTTTGGTCCAGAAGATGGACTCTGAGGTTTAGTCCTAATGAGCTGATGATTTTCTCAGATATTCAGAACCCATTTTAGGAAACCAATTACCCCCTGTGAAGGTCAGTACGAACTGAAGTTAAGCATTTTTAACATTTTGTATTAAAAACTTTAAAAATATTTTTTCACTCTAAAGTGGAGCTAGAGTGACAGTGGTGAAATGGCTACGTTCTCTTCCTTACTTGAAAAAATAACCTGAAAGTTATTATAGAAATTGAGAAACTTAGTTTGTTGTGTTTATTGTAATAGTGTCTGAAGCATCAGCCATAATAGAGCTCATTTATATAGTACAAACAGAAGTAATATCTGCTTACAGATGTAATATCTGCTTACAGTGGATTCTTTAGTCTCTGTTAAGGTACCGAGTGACTTACTGGATCCAGTGAGAGTTACCTTGCTCAGATAAATATATGAGGAAGAAACCCACGCTTACTGTCATAACATTGATTCGGCTGTTGGGAATGCTTGCTACTGTCAGAATCCACTCAATAAGTAAGTACAAGAAGGGGAGTTTTGGCTCATTTGTACAGATAAGGATGCCTCCACACAGGGAAGAACACTTCTGTAAACAGTGTTGTCTGAAACTAAGGCAGAAAATTTAAACCTCAAGAAGGAAAATTATGATATGAAGCAATCTGTCAAAGGGATTGGAGTTATTAAGATGGAGACGGCTGGGTGAACTTTAGAGACTGAAAGTCCTTAGCCTGATAGCATACTACTGCAGGCTGCTGCCTAGTTTGAATGTCACCACAGCTCCTGTACCAGATCTGTTCAAGAAATAAGAGCTTGAGCTGTACAGAATGGACTTAACAGATGTCAAAGGGCCTCTGATGTTTCAAGAAAAATTAACCCTGTTGATGAAGCATGATTTTGCAGAAGCTTTTGTGATCCAAGTCGGTTTCAGAAACTGATTTCAGGTACATAAACGTGAAAATGTAGCAATAGGAATAAGAAGTGGAAATACTGCACCTAGGGTGAAAAACAAAACCCACTCCCTTCTAATTCTGCGAGGCTGGAAACTATGCCAAAATCAAATGGAATAGGGTAATGACAGTGAATTTTTGTCACTTCCGGAAGATGATCTGAAGCTTTCACTGTGCTCATGGCTGCGTCTGGAGTGCAAAGAATGCTGCCAGTCAGCCTCCCGGGGCTGTCAGCACGGGAACCGACACTTGCTGCAGCTGATGGCAGAATTGAGATACTCCAGATTTAGAGAAAGAGTTAAAATCATAGCAGACAGCAGGTACAACAGATACCTGCACACTTACAATCAAGTGCAAAAAAATGCATGTCTATCACCTACTGCTTAACAGCCTTGGCATGGCAGGTACTTGGCTTTCAAGCATCAGCTGGCTGAGAATGTCAGAAAACACTACCTGACAAGCCATCTCCTTAGAAATCTGGTTTGTGACGATCTCTTTATGATAGGGAATATGACAGCTTTGAGCAAACCTGGGCTTGGCTGGAAAATGTCCTTACTTCCTGGGGACACAGGACAGACAGCTGGGGAAAAAAATAAGACAGTCCGGCTAGCAAGTGCATGGGCTGGACTAGATATCAGTGGCCAGCATTAGCATGCCAACTGAATTGCGTAGACACATAAAGCAGGGCAAGGGCTTTGTTCAGAAGTATCATTACATTTCCTCAGAGACCATCCTTTATAAACCATGCTGATACTGCACTGAACAGATGAAATTTTAGCCAAAAAAAGAGATGAAGTTTGGAGTAAACCCAAGTATGATTACTGCTTTCAGAGTAACAAACATTTCATCTAGAAGAAATTTTGCAGTGACAAAGTCAAGCCAACCCTTTTTTATCACAACCGTGAGAGCTAAAACTTGCTATTTTTCCCCTGTACTGTGCAATTGGTGTTGCTGCTTCAGAAAACCGTGGGTACCTGAGCTGGAATCAGCAACTGTTGACAGAGAAAAATATGGGATTGGTTTAATACTGATAAAACAGAACACTGAGAAAAGAACAAAAGGAAGACATGTTTGGCTTGTGCAAGAACTACTAGTTACTGGTCACTAACACAATATAATGGTGGCCATAAACCTTCTATTTCCTTAAAATCTTTAAATAGGTCCAAGGAAGTGATAGATATGCATAGCCCTCCTCTCAGGTACAGCCAAAAATTTAAATCAACTAACATTTTAGTGACTATATTTTTGTTCAATTTCTAAAAATAACAGCTGTGAGAAATAATGATGTTAGTATAGATCCATCCTCATTTTAGCTCTCTTGACTCCTGTGATTAGTGAGGAAGAGGTATTTACCTATTAAGATAAGCTAAATATATGTAAGGATGATTGTTTCATAACAATTTAAACCACAAAAAAGTCTGGCTTTCATCTGCAGATGGGGCCTGAACTGACACACTACACAAGCATTAATTATCCACTTACAATTATAATTACAGGGATTGTCTCAAGCTGCCTGTCACTTGCCTTCAACATTCTTAGTAGTGAACTATTTACATTCCCTGTATCCAACCATAATATTTGACACAAGCTACACCTGCAAAGTTTTCATCATTAGCACCAGTCTGGAAAGAGCACATCCAACAGCTTTATGGACATCCATCCACATGGAGTGGAAATTGTGTATTTGGACCAAGAGGCCTTCAGAAAAGTCCATTAAACTCTTCATCTACTGCAGATCAGTATATACCTTTAACAGCAGAACTAGTCCCACTCCAGTACTTGGCCTTGGCTGCTTCATGTATTTTGAAGATAAATCAGCAGTTTCAAGAGGTGAGGAGCGAGCTGTTCCGTATACAAGTTTCCCTATAGATGCTATGCTTCACTGCCTGCAAACTGTAAGCAGGTATCCACTGCAGTGGATGCCTTTCTCATTCTGCTATCCATGTAATTCATGAGCTTCACTCAGCATATAAAATCAAAGAAAAATAAAAAGGGCAGTTATTTAATGTCCTTATTTACCACAGGTTAAAGCTAAAATACAAAAGAGCATAACCTAGTGATGATGGCAAGACACCGTCTAGTCTGTCCTCATTTAAATCAGTATGATCTTGCACTGATTTAAATGAAGCCAAGATATCCCTTGAAAATCAGCAATAAAGCTGAGAAGCAGCGTTTTGCTTGCCCTCCCCTTTGTGTTCACAAATGTGAAGTATATTCAATACATGCTTTTAAAAAGTTTGAAATTTCTCACTTTGGGTTCAAATAAACTCAAACCCAGACCAAACCCTAGTGGCAATAGCAAAAATTAATAGAGGTCAATGATGCATACTATTTGAATACTGAAAGCAAAATTTACCCTGTTGAGAATGACAGATAAGGGATGCAAATTAAGAATCAGGAATGCTGTGGGATAAAGATTTTGGCCGAGCCTGTCTATAGAAGAATATAATTTACTCAAAATTTACTCTAAAATAGCTCTTTAAATGAGGAAAATCTCAGATGAAACTCATTTAACAGAAATACAGAGATCTGCATCCGGATTTTGTCTTCACAAAAATCATGCTGATCCTCAAAGTTTGTTCAAACATTAACCAAACTTAATGGCATATTAAATGCCAGTGAAGTTTCTTTTTTTATTTTTTTTCCCTCCAAATAACTGAACCAAATACATTTTGATTTTCTTCACTTGACATACCTATTAAAAATTCACACCCTTCTTTCAGGGATCTTATGAATCATTCCCAGTTCTACCACTGTGTAATGTTGTGCCAGACACATAACTGTGTTATGCTCTGTTTCTGTTCAATCACCTGTAAGATAAATGTACCTAGGCTAGAGGTATATATACTGTAAGATGTAGCAAAAAATTGTGAAACTCTGGGGCCATGGAGCACAAAGAGCTATGAAAATGTTGCTGCGACTGCCTTAAAAATCAGGAATCAAAACATACAATCACATTACCCTGGGAAAAGCAATTTCAAGACTGCAGCCTTACCTCTGACTTCCTCCATGCATGTGCCTTTGCCCCTATGTAGTGAACACAGTGCACTTACCCTATAGATAGCACCTGATATTTGGTCCTTTTAGGTTGGTCTGGTATGCACTCAGGAGCTCAGTGGTATAGCCAGTGGCTGAGTCTACTCTCTCTTTGCCCTATGCACAAAGGTCGTAAAGGGAACTCAGATTTGGACTCCCCCTTTTTAAATATGGGTCTTTGTAATCTGCATTTTTATATAATGTTAACGATAGTTATGAACTGCAGACAAAGGGTCTGTAAATGCTAGTAAAAATATTTTGGGAAGGGAGGACTTTGGGCTTATTCCTGCAAAACATATTTTTTCAGTGAATTTTTATGGCCTATAAAAACCAGAAACTTCTCATTGATTTTTACTAGGTGTTCTACTTATAACTAACAATGTGATATGGGTTGATGATGTGTATTCAAGATATCTCTTACTTGCTATTCTCTAATTAATCTAAAGGGCAAGAAATTTTTGGCTTTTTTCATAATGGGACAATAATCTGATGATAAGTATTCCCTATCCATGAATGCCCTCAAGGCAGTGCCCAATTGCCACTCAAGTTTTCAAGACATAAACATATCCTGTGTAGATGTAAACTTTCTGAATCAGGCCCTGTTATATAGTTTCATACTATTGTCCTTGTTCCAAAAGACATATCCTCTTTTGGCACAAAACTCACCTTTTCTTTTTAGGTAGGACACAGTTTCCTTCATTACTGGGGGGATTAGTTCGCCTTTATTTTTGTCCTTGATACTGTTAGGAAAAAAAAAAAAAGGTAACAGCCTTTAAATAGCATTTCTAGATAGACTCAAAACCAAGACAGAGCAGTCTCAATGAAAACCTGAGAGATACCTGAGAGCATACATGGCAGATGGATTGGACTAGATGGTCTCCAGAGGTCCCTTCCAGCCACAACAATTCTGTGATTAAATTTCACAAATTAAGGAGCCCGCACCAAACATGAGTCCTCCACAACTCTAACAGGCCCTGAACAAGCCACTGAAACAAAAGGCTTGGACTTCTATGCAAAGAGCTGTTCCTAAACATTTTCTTCTTGCTAGAAAACCTGTAAAACTGCAACAGTGCTGAGTAATAATCATAGTCATAGAATGGTTAGGGTTGGAAAAGACCTTAAGATCATCTAGTTCCAACCCCCCTGCCATGGCCAGAGACACTTCACACAAGACCAGGTTGCTCAAAGTCCTGTCCAATTTGGCCTTGAACAGTACCAGGGATGGAACATTCATGATTTCCTTGGGCAACCTGTTCCAGTGCCTCACCGCCCTCTCAGTAAAGAACTTCTTCCTTGTATCTAGCCTAAATCTCCCCTGTTTAAGTTTGAAGCCATTGCCCTGTCTTCTATCACTACAATCTCTGATGAATTGTTCCTCTTCGGCATCCTTGTAAAGCCCCCTTCAGATACTGGGGGCCTACAATATCTATTTACCTGTAAAATAAAGAAGTGCTATTTACTGTCCTGAAGGGGAATCAAGGAAAGAGCAGAAGAATGATGTTCCAGGTTAACTTTGCATCTACTTGAGATTGGCTTTGCTCTAGTTCTGTTCCCCTCACTTGGCATGCCTCAGCAGGGCTGCTTTTAATCATGATGCAGTAACAGAAGTGGTGGTGGCTCTGACTGGATTTAGTTGGACATTGTTGATAGAACAAGGTTTCAAGACAGCTTTGAGGCAGGCAAGGAAGGAGTGTGTAGTAAATGCTTCATAATAAGTCTTGATCAAGGGATCCTGCAAATTTAGGGACCTTTTATCATGCAGATTTTTCTTTGTCTCTTGTCTCTTTTAAGCCACAGTGTATGTATAATTAAAAGGATATTGTGCTATTTATTTTGAAGGCAAAGTGATGCAGCAAGATTATTAATGCTTTGAATGATTTCCATGATTTCTTTCTCATAGGAGTGAACATTTGAGGCAAAAAATTGAACATAGAATTTTCTTGATCTAGACAGTGTAAAAAAATCTGCAATCATCTTTCTTATTTAAAAAATAAGAAAAGTCTTTAACAGTTTAAGAAGTATAACAAAAGAGATGGTCAGATTTGCTGAGCATTCTGCTACATTTTAGGAGTAATCAACAACAAAATAGAGGACCAATCTCAGATATTAAAGCAGACTTCATATGTATTTATATGTACAATTTTGTATTTGATACTTAAAAGGTGACCAGCTTTACAAAGAAACTCTAAAGCAACAGCACAAAACAGCACAGTGATCTGTGACTGTATCGTGAGAGGCTGCAAATGCTGCAGCTCATCCACAGAAAATGAGGGATATTTATACAACATGTTAATATAGCCTTAACCTAGTAATACTAGTTGAGGTAGCACCTCCAGAGGTCTTCGGGTCTTTTTCTTTTCCATGTATTTTGATTTCCACTATTTCTGCCTAGGCTTGCTTATTACTTTATTAACATAAACCAACTAATAATAACTGGAGTATATTTAATAAAATTCTGTAACACTGTTGCATGGAAGGAGCAATCCACTATTATATTTTGTTTACACTACACATAAAGCCTACTTTAAGATAAATGTTCCAGCAACATAAGTCAGCATGGATGGGTATGGAAACTGTCAAATCGCCCCACCTCCTCCTATTTGTTTTTCCTATGCCTATGAAGGGAGTTACGAGAAGATATGCGGACTGCTTAATTTTGGATCTCCAAGCTTTGGAGGTTGGTCACCCCCAGCTTCATGTATAGGAGTGGTGGGGTTGTTTCTCCAACAGAAAGACCCAGAGCAGGATCATGACTTAGGCACTGAATCACTCTGTGGTTTTGCCTCTCTTACTCATAAGCTGACGGGGGAATATACTTCATGCTATTCAGTTATTCAGCCATCAAATATTTTGATCTCATTCATCACTCCAGGGACATAATGCTGAGCCATCAGTGACATTTCTTCCAGTTACAGTTTCTTTGCCTGCCCAGTCCTACTCCTCCCTCTTCCCTATTTTCACCATCCAATTTCATCCCAAGCACTAATATCTGTGTCTGTATGTTACCCAGATTCTCCTAGACCATATTTTTTCCCCCTCTACTGTGTGTCACTTCCCCTAGTGCTACATAAAACAATGTAACTTGTTACGTGATTATAATAAACTTGTTAATCCAGCTCCCAGAGCCTGTTCTACTATTTCAAATATTTAGCCCAACCTACTGTTTGAAAGGAAATAAATTGTTCCCTCAGCTATAGAACTAATGAAGGTGATCTGCTATGGATTTGTAGCCTATGTTCTACCTCTATCCTCATCACAGTAATCTGAGTTAATTTCCTTATGTCTCTATAACCTCACTTCCCTTACAGAGTATTTTAATTTCCTACCCTTACCTCTTTATCTCATATTTCCTCATAAGGTAAGGAGTAGCTCACAAATAATGACCATCTAAACACTAATACACCAACACACCAAAGGCAACTGAAACTGGCATTCCTGCTATAGCTTATCTCCTTCCAGCCAATGATTTTTAAGAGCTTGTAGTATTCGTGAGAGCTCTACGCCTCTGTCAAATTTGGTTGATGTGAGCCCGTAGCTCTCCTGTGAGCCTTACTAAAAATCAATTAATTGAACAATTTTTTCCTGTTCTTTTTCAACAAAGTATCCATACCAGAATCCAAAGTGTATAAAATTCAATACTGTTCTGTATGTGGGCTAATACTACTTTGCGGACACTGCTGTATCTACATCTAACAGGAACTGTTTGGGAAAGGGGAATTTTCCCTGATGTGAACAGACATAGAAATTTTGATGAAAAGTTTAACCAAGTTTCACAAAACTATGTTCACAGCATGATAATTTTAGACACTTGACCACATAAATTCGGCAGGAAGAAACAGATTAACAGCAAGGAATGTGTTTAATTCAGATAATCCTAAAGTATGATTTGTCAAACATTAGTAATACTCATTACTTGCTGCTGCTTGCACGAAATGATCTTTACATGAAATTATACAATTTCTTGTCCTTACACATTGGCAAGGCACCATTAATTTCAGTATGAAACAGTACTGGACTTGCTGGAGTAATCATTCTCTGTAGTATAACCAAATGATAATGGCCAGAAAAAAAGATTTATAACCCGACTTGTAAGACTAAGTCCAACCTCAATCTTCCCCGTTATCACAGACATCTTATGAGAGCTAAACCAGAGCCCATAAGTGCTTCATGAGAAAAAAATCACTCATTAGGAAAGGCCATGGATTGAAATGCTACCAGGACCAAGTTTATGACCCAGTCCTCAGAGCAGCATCCTTTCCTTGTCCACAGTGACAATCAGGTACCTGTGTAAAATATCTCTCCTAGCAGCAAAATCCTCTCAGCTCCTTTCAGGATATGTGCCCCATCACTCCTAGCCTCTCCTGCTCCTTCCAGCTTCAACAGTCTTACAGCATTTTCATGTATGCTTGCGACGCTGTAAAGTGGAAGGTCAGTGTTAGTGTTACAACCAAGCAGGAATTGAGCAGAGCTCTCAGACCCAGGTTGTTCCCCTTCTCCCCCTGCCTTCCACCTAGACCCTGGAGAGGAAAAATTAACAAGTAACTTTGCTTCAGTAACATGAGTTCTCTCACCATCCCCCACAGAAGTTGGCTGCAGCAAAGGAGACAGAGCCATGCAAATGCCAAACAAATGAAGCCCTTACCCTGCTCTAAAAGACAGTGTATGTGAATTACTTTCTCTTGCAGCAGATCAGTTGTATAACAACCATGCTGCAAGAACGTAGAACAAAACAGACAGTGACTGTGCAGCCCTATTAATAAATTAGCCTTGCTAATAAACCACAAAAGGAAGGAAGTTTACGGGCTTGTTTGCACATCATGCAAAGTTGAAATCCCCAATGAAATTATAACCCTGGGTGTGGGACAAAACAAGAACAGGAGCTGGGAGATGAGGTCAGTAACAAGGTCAATGTTTAGGATACCCATGAGAAAAGCCTGCAGCAAATCAAGTTAAGGGAAAAACCAAAAAACACCACATTTATTTTAGCCTTTCTAATACATAAGTTATAACACACTCTTTATGTGTCAAATAATTTTGTTCCATGTATTCAAATCAGTACTCTAAACATTTAGGGCAACTTTTATTAAAATTAGTCGAAAGCCTAATTCACTTAAATGGGAACATCATCAAGACTTTAATTTGCTTGGAAGCTGCTACATCTTTATTATTGACAATTTAAGCTCATGGAACCCATTTCTCAGCCTCTCTGAAGTTGCTCTGATTGTTTTTGCTTTCTTACAGCTGCTCACTCTAGAGGCACCAAATAACAACCCAGCAGCTTTTATAAATGTTTTCTAATTATTATTGTTAGCCATAAATGTGTTTCCCATTTCAGTGTATAAATAGCAAACTGATTATTTACAGCACTGGCTCCTGCTGAGCACTAGTTTATCTGTCAGAGAGGCGAGACAAATAACTGGGCTGTAATTTGTAATAATAAAACCTACACATCATTTTTCTTTTTTCAATGAAAAAAAGATACCATTTCTGCACTTCTACCATTTTCTATAGGATTCTTGTTTCCTTTCAAGGAAAGGTTCCATTCCCAGTACAATGAAAGAGGTCCTCAGGATAAATGGTATTTTAAAATACAGTAGGATATTCACTGAAAGTCACGTGCAAAGGATTGCTCTGCTTTTGCAACACTAGGAAAAGCTGGGATGTGTATTTTCATAGCATTTCACAATGTGGGACATAGCATTTGGTTTACTGGACCAAAGGTGACAGAAAATAATAGGGACATTACTTCAGCTAATGTAAATCAGACCAGCGCAGAGGTCAATGAAATTACACCTCTATCCTCTCTTTGTGGATCCCGTCACGTAATCTGCATTTTTCTTGCCTTGTTCAGGATGGTGTGATGAGCAGCTGTGCTTTATGATGGACAATGCGAACCGACATTGGAGATCAGGAACTACTATGGGCAATTTGAAATGAGAGATCTCTTTCTGCTTATGAGGCAAGCATAACAGAGCATTTCAGTGCACAGTATAGTTTTCTGTAACTGATTCAGAGATCTGAATTGTATGGCAGCAACATGTCAGATTCAAGAAGGATCTATTCTGGTAAACACAGTATCCAGAGAAAATGAGTACTTCTCACTGAAGGATATATGATTAGTTACTGTAACATGTTATATATCCAATGACTCATTTCTAGACAGTGGACAGTTATCACAAAAGGCCTTTATATGTTGTCTTGAAGCGTCATTAAGTATTCTTGGCTGATAATCTTTGTCTCTCTTTGCTTTTCCTCTCCTTTTCATTTTTTCCCTGCTGAGACATACTGAGATTTGGTTTAGAATGCATTCTTCCTTGCTGGTCACGCATGCACAGCATGCACGAGCGGAAAGATTATGACCAAAAGGAAAGCACCCTGAAATGTTTACAATAACAATTCAACAAACAAAAGCCGTATAGTTGTGGCAATTCTGTGTATTTTCTCTGCCTCCCTCTCCCCAGCCATGTCAATAGATAGAAAACCAAAACATTTCCTGTCTTCCCACAAAAGATATTTAATTTTAGATTTCAAAACAAATTGGAGAAAACAGAACAATGTCAATAGCTGGTGAAGGTCAACCCTGTGTTCTGTGGTAGAGCTCAGCTGTAACCTTCCTTGATTACAGAGGCAATCGGGAGCAGCAACAGGGGTTTATAGGAGCACGCTGAACATATAACAGAGGACGATGCTGCTTAGCCCATATAGTCAATTATTAATTCCTTTAAAGTGTTGCAAATTTAGGAAGCTTCATCCACGAACTTTAACTGTGTTTATCTATCAATATAGGCGGAGGGTTCTCCAATTTTTTCCTTGCTTTTTTAAACATAAAATCTTTGTTAATTTACTTTTAGGATCAAAATCCTGTTTTCACCCTGACATGCAGTGCGAACTAGTGAGGATATATTCTGAATAGCTAACTCCTGATACTCTACATTTTGTGTGAGACAGTAGCATTGCTGAAAGAATAGAAAAATAGTCTTGTTATACCAACACAATACATGAATATTCTTTGAAATGTCTGGAACTAGATGATCTTAAGGTCCTTTCCAACCCTAACTATTCTATGATTCTATGATTTATAAAAGTGATAGCTACTGGTGAGTAACAGAAAGTAATTTTCATTGTACTGTCGTACTCTCCTCTGCAAGTCTCTGATCACTACAGGCAAGGACATTATACTTGAGGAAGTATCACTATACACTTGCCCTGTTCTAACACTGTTCCCTGCTGCCATCTGCTACTGCCCCTTTTTAGAGACATGACATGAGGCCTGATGAACCTTTCAACTAGCTCATTATGGTTGTTATTCTCCTCACTCTATCTGCATGTAGGAAGTTCAAATTAGCAAGTTAGAGACAGAATCATAAACCCTAAACATGCAAACTGTCCCACTCAATCTGTACTACATGTTCTTAAGTACCTGTCAAATCTGAATATGGATTCCCATTACATTAAAAAAGAAAAATTAAATGTGGACAAAACCTCCTCAGGAGGACTTTTCTGTCTGATATCCCCATGAAGATGAACATTAGTTTTAGTTGTGTTATTTTATATTTTCAAGAAAATCACATAGCTTTTAACATTAATTCAAACCTTTAAAGGTACAATTTGGCAAACTGGAAATCCAGGCTGGGGATCAGAAATGCTATAAGACTGAAATTCAGCAAACTGGGCAAGTCTGCTCTATACAGGTAGGCATAAAGAATTAAATAGGAAGACAACCAATCTTTTTAGGTCCCCCGCACTTTATTCTGAAGGCATCTTATAAGTCAACTTTGGATGATTTAACTGCCTTTACTAAGCTCAATGATTACGGTCTGAATTACCATAGTTTCAGTGGAAACTTCAAGATGACTTGGTACTAGATTCAAGTTCTAGCTGCAAAGACCAAATTACTGAGTTCTCACAGGAGCTCACAACGAGGAAGGTTTTCCACTTCACATCTGTGTCTAACAAATGACATGCTCAAATCCCAGACAAGTAAATGTAAATAAAGCTGGGTGTACTCTTAAGTCAGGTTAGGGTGTGGTTTTATGTTTCTCCCTACAAAGAGCTTAGAGTGGCACTGAGGGGTTAAAGACATCAAATGCAGCCATTTTAAATTCAGATTTTGGATCCTGAGTAGATAGGAGTAACATAAGAAAGAAAAGTTTTGAACTAGCCTGATAATAAGCCCTTCAGCTCACTCGTAGATTAAACCAAATTTAGTATAGATTACATTTCATCAAAGCATGAAATTCCCAGCTATCACAGACATTCCATGATTTTTAGATGCGCAGTTGCCTTATGTCATTTTGAAAATCCGAATACAAGGTTAAAAATGTCTTTGTCAGTTAACAGATTTCTCCAAGATGAGGCACTGGCTCCAGACACTCATTTATCAGTGTCTAGACAGAAACTTCCTCCAGCCTCATTTTGCTGTCCTAACAAAACAGGTTCCGCCCTCCCCCCCCACCTGCTGGACAGAAGTGAGATATTGTGAACCAGTGCTTAAGTCACTTTGCTCTTCTAGTTTTTAATTATATCTCTGAAAAACAAATGTATTAACTCATATAAACTGAGAAAAGGGTTATATGAGGATGTGTTACCAGAGAGAGCATTGCCTGCTGCTTTTATGGAGGCACATTCAAAAGGCTATAGCTGTACCACTTTCCACAGCCAGAAGACTGGGATGCCATTATCAACCATCTTAGCAAAATTAGGCCACCTATGATGGCCTTAGATATATCTCATTCACCAGTGTTTTACTGACTGAATAGAAATCATTATCCCATAGGTACTGAACCTGATGAAACCTCAGGCCTATGGACCTTACTGTTTCTTTTCTTAATCTGAAGAAAAAAACTCCAGAGAAACAGTTCTTTAACAACAGCAGCTTTATCTCAGCAGTACCTCTGACAGTGCCATTTTTACTAACTGTAACGAAATATATGGGACACATATTCCCATAAGCCTACACAAAATAAAATCATTCTCCCTGTAGCTCTTTTCAGGAAAGGAAAGAGCCTCACCCAGAAGACGACTTCAAACCTGCCTCTTCGCTAGACAGGTGGGAAGTCACTACCATTTTGTCATTATAGTCTACAGAGATCATAACGGGAAAGGGAATTAGAAAATGCAATTCATTAATCAGATGAAAGTTGACATGTTTTTTGTTCAGATTTTAGAAGCTCCCAACACATACCATTCCATCTCTTCTGCTAGCTTTACCTTTCTTTGCAAACACAGTCAAAATTAATGCCTTTAGTTCTCATTTACAAGTTCTAGGGAACTTCTTTGTTTGTAATTTTTTACTGGTGATGCCACACTCTCTCTTCTGCAAGAAGAAATTCAGACAAGGGTGGGCAAACAGAAGGAACAAATATCCCTATGTACATCCACTTTGGACACGTGAGTGCTGTGAACTGCACCCACACACGGAGGGCAGCTGCCTCTCAGCGCCTCTGTCACTAGCGCTGGAACTCTCTGGGTCAAAAATGATAGCAATATCTCTCTCAGGGTTTCTCCACCTACAGATTTTCCACAGAAAAATTCTTTAGGAAATATCCACCTTTTTCATGCTTAGGGAAAGCTAACGCATACAGCAAGGATGTGATTTGCTGATGGCAACACACCTGGAAAGTGGTAGAGCTAGGAAGGGTGGCCACCACAACCTCAACATGTGCAGCCCAACGAAAGACACTGTTCACTGTTCAGGCATAGTCAGAGAAAAAAAAATACGACTAGCCTATAGTAAGAGTGGCATATAACACACCGTCTGACTGCATAAGCCTGCGAGAAGTTTGACAGAGCTGCTTGAGCAGCCAGGCTAAGCTGGAGGCAAGTGACAGTGTGCCCTGATGCCAGTAAACAGTCCTGGTTTTACTATTGCAGCAGCATCATAAAACATTGCCTGTCTTAATGACCTGGTGGAACCCACCTAAAAGATATTCTCTGAATTAGGGAAGTGAGTTAGCCATGTTCCAAGTGTTAGGTTGAACTCTAAAGAGGTATGATAAAAGTTAATGTCATAGTAGCTCTTACATAATAGATATTGATTGTACTAATTTCAGGCTTTCCAGAGAAGATTAATGCTTAACATTTAACCAGGGAAAAATTGTATTTTATATCTCATTTACAACTGAATCATTAGAACCAGAAAAGTAGATGGGGGGGTGGGAGGTGGGACAAACGCCCAAGTGTCAGACAGACTAAACTGCCTTTGCTGAACGTGAACAATATTCTTCAGCTGTTTTTGAGAAGGATGCCATAGAAAGAGGAAAGAAATAACGGTGGGTAGGAAGCTAGAAGGTTTTGTGGGTTTTGTTGTCGTTTTTACCAAAATTGAAACTTGCAAGTACTATTGTAATCCCATTCCTTGTGTAAAATAAATAATTTTTTATACCATATACATACAGTGCTATAATCTGTGTCAACAGCTGTCAGGGCATTTATGGAAGAGAGTGATTTTATTCATTTCATAAAATTCTGATCAGAACAATATATGAGCAACAAAACTACAATATATAAAGGGTAAAACATCCATTTTAGCTTTATGCAGCCATTTTGGAGCCTGAGGATTTGTTCGTGTTTTGCTATCCAAAAAATATCTCCAAAGCACTTTCATACTGCCAGCATTCACCAACAACAGATTAGCTCAGGACTCTGTCATATATGGGCAAATTTCTGTCCGTTGAGAGAAAAGTTGTGCAGTCATGCTAGCAGTAAATACCACAAAGATATTGTAAATGTGAAGACCACATAGGTCATTGGGACTGTGAGACCTATCCTGAATGCCTAAAACCTATTGTCTAGCAGCGTAGTTTTGTGGCTTTCAATGAGAATGACAAACTATGCATATAATAAACAGAATACTTGCAGGCATTCTGTCTGGTGAATCTGTGCATCACAGAAGGCTGCAAGGTATAGAAACATCATATTTTAGAAATTTCATGGCTTACTATTGCAGGCTGACTCCAAATTGCTGCATAGGTAGAGGTGGCCGTGGTGGAGGCACCTTAACCACAGGTGGCAGTTTACCCTTCTGTTTCCCCCGAAGATTTTCATCATGTCTGCAAAAATCAAGAAATCATTGATTTTCTGTGCACCACAGCTGACAGACTATATGTATGAACAACTACTAATACTGTTCCTGATGCTGATCTCCTGACAATAGGGTATATTAGTCTTACAAAACTTGCATTTAATTTAAGCATTAGGAACATTTTTAAGTAGTACTTGTGGTAAGATACTGAAATAAGACAGAGGAGAACTCTTTTGCTTCAGCAAATGGAGCATAGTAATAAATGTGTCCAAAAAAACTGAATGTATTATAATTCAACAGCAAAATCCAAACCTATCTGCTACTCAAAATACAACTCCCCTTTCTTTGGCAAGCATGCAATTCAATTTATAACCTTAGAGCTGTAAGGTATTTTCTGTTATTCCATATTTACACAAAAGGTGTGTAAAAACCCACCAGGCATCAATAACAGTCATAATCAAAACTTCCAGTTACTTTCATTCAGCAGTGACATAAAATCACTTCCTGTCAGTACATCAAAGCATTTCCATGTAAAGCGCTGTGTTGAAAAAACTGTTATTGATACTAATACTGGCACTTGACAATTCCAGCCCCATGCATTTCTTTTTCTCTCCTGCTCCCTCTAATACTTCTCCATAACGCACATACATGCACAACATAAAAGTAATGGATCCACTGACAGTAGATGTATCCATATAGTTTAAAGTCAATCAACACTTTGCTGACCGGGAATGCTCTTAGCAAAGGGAAGCCACTTAAACTGTTACAATATGCAAGCAAAAGGGTCAGGATTACACTTCTGCCTATAAACATTACATGATACTCTTAAGCAGTACTGACACATGGAAAGAAAATGCTCCACAGCTGAGATGGATATATCCCAAATCTGTAGAAAACTATATAACATTCTCTTCTCTAAACACCTGACCCATTTCAGCAGATCTTTGATGGCAATGCAGCTTTTAGAATTAAATCCAACCAAGCACAAACAGGTAAATTAGGCTTTTAATCACTGAAGAACTAGGATTAGATTCTTCTTGAAATACAGCAAACAAGATAAAACTCTATTTGAGAGAAGGTGAAACAACATATTTTAAACTTGCCACATACCGGATGACTTCTGGAGGGATATTTAGCTGGTCATATTTGAGATGCTCCCTGAGGTCACTTAGATAGTTCAAGTAGGTGATTTTCTTCCCAAACTTATGGCTAAAAAAACCCCCCAAAACCACAAAGAAGTACAAAAATCAGCATGGGAGGAACATTTATGAAGGGTTTAGTTTCTATTACAAAAAGGTAAGTGCTGATGCAACTCAAAAATTAGACTGTAATTGAAGCAGCAGGAGATGTAAGATGTATTTCATTTCATATGATCAAACATACAGTGCACGCCTGAGAGTCTGACTTGAAAAAAAATAACTGACTTCCATCTCAATGTTTTTTGATTTGCATAGATATGAAAAACAGTACTCTAAAAGCCACTGAAAAACAGCTTTCACATAGCATTAGAAAGCTCAGTAAAAATCCATTAACTTTGGAGAAAATGTTACATGGCCAACAGAACAAAATGTGTTATTTAGGCATCCCTCCCACCAAAAGACAAAATAATCGGGCTGTAGACACAAACTATAGAGTAGCAAGCAACAGGAAAGATTTTCACAGCCTGGATAGCACAGCTTTATCCATTTTGAGAAGGCCTAGATAGCTTCTAGCCAACATCCTGAATAACGAGGTTTTTCTAGGACTTGTTCAAAACAGACTTCCAAATTTGAAGCACCAAGTATCACTAGCTAGGTCTTGACTTTCAGACAGATTATGCTACTTTACAGGCTAAGGTGTTCAAACAAGGCTTAGTGAAGCATTTATACAGATGGCCTGAAATAATTTCGTATTTTTCCACAACACAAAATATCTGCCCTGCAATGAAGCGTCGAGCAAAATAACAGGTATCTATGATAACAAGTATACTTTGCTCAACTTATTTTGACAGTAAAACTGGAAAAAAATTCTCTCGCATTAATGGATTTATCCCTGCATTGTCAAATACGCATACACACACTCCCTCTAGTGGGAGATGGTGCAAGTGTTAAGTCACTTTAGCATTTTAGCTTTTAGTTGAAATGAGTTAAATTTTGCCGCTAGGCAAGCGATTTTGGGACTGATGGGTATCAGTCTGTGGGTGTGCAACTTCAGAGCTCTTCAGTATTTCTTTTATTCAAAAATACGGGCCATTTCGACATCTTACCTAAGCCACGGGCTAACACTCTCAGCTAATCACCTCCGGCAATACAGGACTTGTCATAGATATACATAATTTGTAACTAAATTGCAGGCATTTAGGAATTATTGCCGTTCCTTAAAAAGGCCACATCACCACCACATTGACCTAAATATATATTATATTCTTTTTATAACCGGTGGGTGGCTTCTTTTAGCCCACACTTAGAAACGTGCTCTCCTTACAAAAAAAAAAAAAAAAAAAAAAAAAAAAAGCTTGGAAAAAGAATGTCCAATGGACTTTTATCTCCTCCTTATTTTGTGAACTTTAATAGTGCCACTCAAAGCATGATCTGCTGGCATAAGATTATTCTAGGCTGGAAAGAAAAGGTACTGTGAACAAATTTTAAATTGTACCATTCTTAACAAATTAACTGCTCATAAGTTTTAGTTTTCAATGAGTATAATTTAGGCAAATTGTACATGGACAGTTTCACACTTCAGTTTTAAAATTATATCCTTCCATTTTCCCTTAATTGACAAACCCAAACTTCAGTCAACCGAAAGCACTTCTTTACACGCGAGCATTTGACAAACTAAGGAGTAAAGAGGGGTTTTTTTTCCTAGCTTCAGCTAATTCCTGCCTTCTGTCTAATGGACCTTTTCAGAATTTACTCATACTTTCAATTACTTTGCCAGTGGCAGTGGTCACATATTTTAACAACAGACAGTGTTACTAAATTAAGACTCAGAGCAAGCATCCAGGTACACACTGGTAAAACAGGTAAAACAGGAGCAGCCATCCTAATGAAAGCAGGGTGTTCAGAAGGTCAAGATGACGCTGCCCTGTTTGATGATGCCCTAAGATGATAAGCCTGGTCCGAATTTTCTATACTAGATATAAATGCTTAAGCTTTATCACGTTCATCCATTTTCACATTCCATGTAAACAAGGATTTAATTGCCAGTGTATCATGCTGTTCTGAGAAGAAAAGTATTCATCTTACTTACAGAAACATAGTAAGATCCAGGGAAAATAAGTATTTGGAACAGGAACCTGTAAACTTTTCTTTTGTAATAGTTAGCATCCAATTACTACTCCAAATCAAATAGCACAGCTGTTGTCCAACTATGACTTCACTGAGTGCAGTAATAGGCTCAGACTGAAAACTGTTAGGTGTCCTCGAACTGCTTGCCTGGAGCTATACCTAAGGAGCTCTCAGCTGCCTCTGAGAATAAGTTGGTTTCACCTGAGTGTTTTAAAGTCTATCAAGAGATTTTTTGGTCTTTGTTTTTTGTATTTTTTTTCCTAGAAAGCTCTCCATACCCATCACAAATCAGGAACAAAAAAAAAATATTTATCCCCATTCCTGAGGCACCATCACCTAGTGGACATCCTGCTTCTATCACACTTTTTTAACCATTGCTTTATGTCCTGGATCTCTGGCATTTATTTTAGTGCCAGCTAAAATAAACACCTATCGTTAGTCTTCCCGTTTCAAGAACAGCATATTCTGACTGATTTTTAGCTGTAATTACTTTTTCCTTTTCACACGCTTTTTACATGTTCTGATGAGTCTAGAAATTAAACTTTCCCTTTCTAATTAACTGGCTTTCTACCAGTCAGAAACTGAAATATTTGCAAGCTACTGTAAGGGACATTGTTAGTCGGTTCATTATGGCTTCTCAGAAAAAGCCAGTTTTGTCCTCCAGCCCTGAGGACATTCATCTGCAAAACAGAACTACTTTTGAAATTGCAGAAGTTCAGGAGCAGAAACTAGGCAAGCCCAACCGCCTTAGCACTTAGAAATATCTGCCCATTGTTGCCAGTTCCTTGTAGGTATCATCAATTTTTAGAATGCAAAGGAATAAATGCACCAGTAAAATACATTCACCTTCACTATTATACCTTCCATCTCAAATCCCTGTGGGCACTTCAGGACTTATCCATTAACTTTGAACACACAAGTAGCATCATTCCTATTTGTCTCGTCACTTGAGATTGGACTGAAAGTCTGATTTATTATCCGCTTTACCATACCACCTTGTAACTTGTCATGGACCCAGTTCTATTGTGCTAAGTGCTGTCAAACAGGACAAAAAAGTCATTCATGGCCCACAGAATAACTACGTTTTAAAGTAATATTTACTTTAACACACCAGTAACACTACTATGTATTGAACCTCCCTTTTCTTAGAATTGAAAGAACTCTACCCTATTATTCACACCCAAGCTTAAGCGCACCTTACTCATTAATTTGAGACAGTTTAAAGGGGTATTGTGCTGTTATGTGACATATTTTACTTCAACGCTTTTTAAAAGCAACTTAGAGAACAAACCACCTTAAACTAAACTGGAAAATGTGTTGAATAAACTGCCAAGTACCTTATAAGAGGTTTAAAGATATTCCACAGGATTTTTATGAAGTTGGTTGGATGTACAACATAGAGTGCTTTAAGGTTTTTCTTATACCTAGGAAAAGAAAATGAAATTGTTAGAAAAATGTTGAGTATCATAGATGGTAGAAATGAATAGCTACAACAGAATGGGAGGTATTATTACAAGCACATTACACAGCATTCTTTTCAAATACATTAAAAAGACCTAATTCAGAAGAAACTGAATGTAAGATGAAGCCCCCTTCCCCGAGTTTAAAAAAATGGTCAGTACTGGTGATACAATAGTAGGCCAAGGTAACACTACTACATTCCTAAACAATGTCTGCTGTCTCATAGATTTAATACCAAGGGTGCAGAAGTGGGGAAAAAGAAAATATTAAGAAGAGAATGAAGAATCTACAAACAGTTACTTCATCTCTTTTTATTTCCTACTTACAGGAGTTTCAGGTTGGAGAAGATTTCTAAACTCTCAGATGTAAAATTTACACTTAATCTTCTGTTTTTATCACTACCTTTGCCTTGTTTTGTTTGTAATTACTAGAGGTGAAGCCAACTCCACACTATATTGTACTGAATGGTCCCTTTGTACGAAACAAAACCCTTTCTTCTCTGCATCTTTGCTTGATTCTACACTGTCATATCATGACACATAAGCAATAGATTCTAGTAGGCTGGAATTGAAATGGAAACCAGGCTGCACAAAAAGACTGCTCTTATTCAACATTATTGCAAAATGAAATTAAGAAACACATAATGAAATATCTTGTTTTTATATATAAATTGTTGCTTCTTACCTTGCTAAGTCTGCTACCCAAAGTATTCATCACTTGCTGCTATGAAACAATGATTGTGAACTCCTAAGAAAAACCCTCTTCTAACAGGTTACGATAAGAGAGGGAGAAGGGGCTAAGACAGCAATTATAACAGTTCTTCGCTTTGGGTTTTAATTGGGCCCATACATCTTTGAATGACAAAAGCAACTTTTTCATAAAGCCACTATCATATACAAGCAAATAATTACCCCTGTGCATTTGGCACCACTGTGGACAAGAACCCAGAATCAACAATAAGAACTAACAGGGAAAACTCCTGAATAGTTTTACTGACGTTTCCATTTTAAGTTTGTTTTGTAAATTGAAGCAATGGGCATGAGTCATGGATATTTCCTAGATTACAACCGAATGCCCAAAAGACTTTACTAAGGCTCTGCTGTAAACCTTCAAAGCAAGATCTATTCTTTCAAAACTGTTCCTGTTGAACACCTGCTTTCATGATGCTAGGTAATCACTATCATCCTCTGTCCTCTTTTCTGTCCTCTTTTTCCTTTGACTCCAAAACATACACAGGGAAGAAGTCTGAAAGGTGCTACTTTGGGGTTTTTTTTGCAAAAGGCAACAAAGAAGATACTGCCCTTGTACTACCTCTCCCCATACAGCAACTGTAAATTTGACCTGGGATTCTCTCAGAAGGCAAATGGTACAATGTTTTATTTTCAGAAATTGTCAATGCATGGCAAAAAAAAAAACAGTATTATAGTCCAAATCTCTTGTCAAAGACAAAATGTAAGAGAACTTTTGCCTTTCTTCTCCCTTACCCAGTCCCCAAAAGAACGGATAGATTGTACTAACAATATTCAGAAACCTGCTAGCAAAAATAAGCTTTTTTGGTCTGTTGCTGAGTGGAGAGCAGTACCTCGTGAAAGCAGTTAAAGGCTTCAGATGACAGCTTCCCACTGATGCTCTGAGAGCTGCTAAGCACAACCTCATTTTCTTGCTTACTGGGTTTTAGAGTATCAGGAGGTTTTTGGGTGACATTCACAAAAGTCTGAGCTCTGTCACTAAACTAACCAGAGGTGTTGTGCCCATCTCAACTTCAATTTCCAAAGAAAGGTTTGGTATTTCACTGGCCCTATTCCCACTCTAGTCTAGAAACACCCAATAATCTTTTTCACAGTATCTTTTTTTGAGATCTGCTTCCTGTTTCAGCTCCCAAATTGGAAAAATCAGACACTTATGATCCATCTCCCCCAACATACAAACACACACACACACACACACACTCTCTTCCTATCAGGAAAGAACTATATTTTTACTTTCAGTCCTGTTGCCTTCTTGAGGCCAACTTGCAAACAAGTAACAACTTTCAAACAAGTAAAAGACTACGTGATCTCAATAGGAACTTTCTGCTTTGTTGGTAAGTGTGCGCTTTCAGAGAATAAACATCAGAACTTTAGATTCTATCTATTTAGAAGCTTTGGCCTCAACTCACCCTAACCAACTAAACCATGAAGTCATGAGACATAGCCATTGCTGTTCCAAAGGTCAGGCATATATAGTCCCTGGCACAGCTGTCCCTCCTGGGCTTTACATGTAACAACCAACAAATGCTGCAAGGCCTGTGAGAGATGGACTGTTAAAAACTTTTTTTTCCTGGTTTTGTACACACATAGCCTTGGGATGATCAAAGGTTCAAACACAGCTGTGAGATAATCAAGAATGATGACCAACAAAGTGCCACAGGTATCTTGTCAAATAGTGCACTGAAAAGGCAAAAGCTTTTGGTTTTGTTCCCAAAGCTTTTTATACCTTTGCATAACCACTGAAGCACTCCGGCCAACTCCTTAGGTGCTGCGCAGAAGACACGAAAACCAACCGCACGTATATCATTGTAAGAATTTGCAATGGCAAAATAAACTTTGTTAGATGTGGGCGGATCAGGAAAGATCTGCTTCCTTCATGGAAGTTAGTTACAGACATTACACAACCCAAAGAGTAAGCCAAATATTTTGGGGACATACTTCCTGTCAAATTCTTTGTAGGCTGTTTGTAACCATTTCATAGATGGCTTATTCACACTTTTCAGGCCGTAGTGAAAGTAGACAACTGTATAATCATTCTCTACATACTGGTCCAGAGTATACTTTAAGTACCTGAGGAGAAAGATAACATTTTAGTTTTAAGACAGTTTACTGGATGAGATTTTTAAAGCAGTAACTGAGAAAGAAAATGTGCTATTTTTGCACAGAACACTAGTGACTGCAAATTCGTATATGCTTCAATGTATTTATCTGACAAGTTCCTCTTGCTCTAGTGGCCATGTTGCCAATAATTCCACATCACTGCAAAGCCTGAAATATGAAAGAATGTGTAGTTACAAAAACTATGGTGCTCATGAATCACTAAAAGATGAAGACAATGTGGGACTGAATTTTCCAAGAAATTCTTAAAAATATGCATTTTAACTGTCAGCAACTTTATTTTGCTTTCTTCTTGTCTTTGTAAATTCCTTCCTTTTAGCTAAGCAAACAATAAATAAAAAAAATCTGTCTCCTGTGAAGGCAGGTTAAGATCTCGAGTCGGGGTTGCTCAGCCTGAATTACAGAAGGCTCTGGGGAGACCTTATAGCAGCCTTCCATGGCCTGCAAGAAATCTGGAGAGGGACTTTTTACAAGGACATGTAGTGACAGGACAAGGGGGAACGGCTTTAAAGTGACAGAGGGAAGATTTAGATTAGGAAGAAATTCTTTACTCTGAGGATGGTGAGACACTGGCACAGGTTGCCCAGAGAAGTTGTGTCTGCCCCATCCCTGGCAGTGTTCAAGGCCGGGTTGGAAGGTGTCCCTGCCCATGGCAGGGGGTTGGAACTAGGTGATCTTTAGGGCCCCTTTCAACCAAAAGAATTCTATGATTCTATGAAATCTTGGGGTTTCCTTTCAATTTAAAACTTTCTAAATTCTTGAAAAATCCATTAGACCTAATTACTGATTACAACTTGTTACTCTAGAATGGTTTATTGAATATATTTGCCTTTCTCTTGCTTGTGTGATGGAGACTGTGTTCATACATCATTTCCCTTAAAACTAATTTAAAGAACTACAATACTTATTCCCATCTTGAAATAATACTGCATGCTTTATAAGCAGATTTCTGTGTATTCATTCTTTTATGGTATAGTTTAAGACACTTTTCTCTTCCCTTTCTCTTACAATTGAGAATACTGTATGGCCTATCACACAGCTCAATGATTCAAATAAAGCAATGATGGAGGAGTACAATCTGGCTTCACTTCTTGCTCTATTAGATTTCAACTTTCTCTAGCTTATTATTCTGTGATCGAGCCCCAGCTATTGCTCTTAATTGCATGTAAGTGATTTTCATTCAATAAAATACATAGTACCATGTGCCATTTATTAGGCTGTGGCTATCTGCTAGCATCAAGGCCACTGTGGCTATCCAGCTTTGCATGGAAAAGATCATAACTTCAACTCTTACACTGCACTCTCATGATCGCATTTACCTGCTTATTCGCTCAGCATACTGTAAATCTTAGCCTGCAAATAGCCTGGGACAAAGACTGCCACTGCAATTAATACAATGCTGGTTTGATCCCAAACTTGAGTATTAATGCTATTTTAATAGAAGAAGCAGTAGTAACAGTCATTCAAGACTTTTTAAAGAAGAGTTTGAAATTAAAATGTATCTAAATATATATTCTTACACACGAAGTGCCTGATGTTTTATTTTAGAGCATGTAAATTCCTTGGCATATTGCATCCAGAAAGCCTGTACTTGAGAGAGTTTTGTGGGCATAAAATAACCAGTATATTTGTACAATTACTTGTTCCAAAGCTGTAACAGAATTGCAGGAACATTACAAAAGTTTTACCAAATCAATTCTTTTAGTAATTTTATCTCAAAATACCTACCAATTTGGGCCTACTCTGCAGCTTTTCCTTAGAGTTCAACATCTGGGTCTAACTACTTAAAAATAGATAATTTGATAGTTGTATTGCTAGCTTCACATTCTGACACCTGTCTTTGGTTCTCTCTTAGCACAGACTTTCCAAGTGAATTTGACTGCAGCTCAGATATAGGAAAACATGTCAGTGCTTAAGTCCAGAAGAGCATAAGAGCTGGAAACACTAGTTTCATTGAGGTGCCTCCTCACAGAACTGAGGAACACTTGGTAGAAATGTGGTTTCTCACACTCATTTCTTTGGCATTTCCTATTAATCACTGCAGGTAGCTCCTCCAGGTGAGGAGCTGACTGGAATGGTTCTTCCTCCTAGGGGCTAACATTCCCTCTGTGCTACACAGGAAACATTGGCTTAACGCTGTGGAAATACCCTAGCTGTGAAGAGCACAAAAATGAAGAACAGGATCTCAAACACATTTTTTAAGTAACCTGTTTTCTAATCCTTTTCTATTTCCGAAAATATAACAGTATTTCTGTCCTTTCCAATGATGGAGGGTACTGACAGCTGAAAGGTGCTCAAATATTTTAGCAGTGGAGGCTGCACAAGAAGTCCAAATAGTTTTAAAATGCTTAAAGAGGACAGGACTCTAATGGCAGAACAGATCTCTGTGTAGTGACAAAATACAAGGCAAAACCATGTCCTGGTACCTTGCTTCAGCAAGTGTATAAGGAAGAATGTTGCAATTTTACATATTTACAACCTCTTCTAACAGAAAAAAACCCCAAATATTACAAAGTGAGATACATATAAAACAGTTAAGCAAAATATACTGTATGTAATGCACATGTTTATAAAAAAGGAAAATGACTCAGATGTAAATAAACAATGCTCTTGCTGAGTGAGTTAGGACATAAAGTATAAGAAATTAAGGTAAACACTGCCATTCATGAGAATATATGTATGGAACACTAAAATACTAAAATTGCTTTTTCTTTGGTTTTCATCACAAATTCAGTTTTTAAAATATAATCAGAATTCATTTAAAAAAATATCAAGACTACAAGTTAATTTCAGTACACAGTGAATTGCTTCTGCTAGTCAAGATTCCAGGTGAAGTAACTCTGATAGTTTCATCTACATTTCATTCACTTAATATTAATACTAGTAGGTCTTACATCCTATTTTCATTTCACTCCTTGACTCCTGCTTCTCCTGCCTGAAACCTCATTCACCTGGAAACAAGTTAATAGGAGTTCGCATATAAAATGCAAAGTAGTCCACACAGGAGATTGAGAGAAACTTACTCCAGTAACCTGGTGTGATTGAGCTGATGGGAGGGGGGCATACGGCAGCAACTGAAGGTAATCACCTTCCTTCCAGAATTGTCATCACCTAGTGAACAAAACAATTAGTAAAAACAACACTCATTTACTTATGCAGTAGGACCTCACAGATCTGACGAATGCCTAATATCTTCTGATACGAGCTGCTTCTATCACCTGTCATTACTCAAAACTTATGGCAAAACTTCACTGTCAAATCACATTGCCTAGAGAAAGCAATTTGGCCACCACTGCAATGAAATAAAGCAGTTGCTGGGGAAATGATGAAGCTAAGCAGAGAAAGTCATGTTCAAAGGTGGTTGGTGGTGCTTAACCCCTAGCAGGAGAAACTTAAGCCTTCCTGCAGCATTCAGACTCTTTGTGAGGGACTGTAGTGATAGGACAAGGGGTAACGGGTTCAAACTTAAATGGGGGAAGTTTAGATTGGATATAAGGAAGAAATTCTTTACTGTAAGGGTGGTGAGGCACTGGAATGGGTTGCCCAGGGATGTTGTGAATGCTCCATCCCTGGCAGTGTTCAAGGCTGGGTTGGACAGAGCCTTGGGTGACATGGTTTAGTGGGAGGTGTCCCTGCCTATGGCAGGTGGGTTGGAACTAGATAATCTTAAGGTCCTTTCCAACCCTAACTATTCTATGATTCTATAAATATAACAGGTTTGCTTTTTCTAGCAGTCTTGTAAGTGATGGTTTTCAGTTTTATTTCTGATATCTATCAGAATACCACTCTGCCTACAAGCACTTGGGGCATTTGCTTTGTCAGATTTCTGAGTTAGATTTTTTTTTTCAAACCCAACTTAAGCTTTCTTAGATACTGTCTTCCAGAAGCACTGCTACATTCAGGCCACATTTAAAACACAAGCAAGGCATACAAGTGTGCTTTTCATAATCTGAATACCCTTTAAGTGACCTTAAGTGACCTATAGCTCCTCTGACAAAGCATATATTGCTGCACTCCAGTTCATTTAATCTTTGACTCATGACAGCTTCACCCACATTGGCTATATAGGCAAGGCTGGTATACATATCATGCCCACCCCACACCCAAGTCTGACTCTCTGGAAAGCCAAGTACAGAGGTCAAATCATGCTCATACTGAAGGTAAATTGGCACTGAAGACTGGGAGGTTAAGATTTTAACATATGTCTACATGAAAGATACCATTTCCTTAAAAGCAATGTAGAAACACCCCAGAAAGTGTTTAATCTGAGTTAATACTTGACATTCTTGGTATAATTTCATTCTGCATTATAGATGCCAAGCATGTGTTATCACCAGGAACTGCACCACATAACCCTTCCACTGATTTGTTGAGCTCTGTCTAAAAAACTAGTTAGTTCTTTCTTCTCCTTGCTCATTTTTGCTCACTGCTTTTACCACTAGCAACCTGGTTTCACAATTCCAGTCTAAAAGTTACTGCAAAATTGTACAAATTTGTTCATGTGACAATGACATCACTCGGCTGAAGTAGCACTTCCCTTTCAGTACAATTTACCATCCCAAAGGGCGCTCTGGACAATAATCATTTCCTCTTCCAGCCTTAATTTTACTGCTCAGAAACAAGTTAGACCACCTGTCTCTTCCATGACCTTGTTATTCTCTACCCTGCTCCAATGTAAATGCATCTTTCCCAAACACAGGTGGCAAGAGTTAGATAATAAATTGCAGATCACATACAAGACTTAAAAAGATTTCCTAATAATATCAAAATCATTGTCTTTACTGAAAACCAAGATGAAGTATTAATTTAGTTTGACAGATATAGCTGGTTTATGTCTGATGGCCATCCCACTCTTATTTCACAGAAAAACACCTTTTTTTTTATTTATACAACCAAAGAACCTTTTGATATTTGCTTTAACATCCTTTAAAGACTTAACTCAGGTTACCACAATAGCCCTATATTTTGGACTTCCAAGACATAGCTTTCTCTGCTGGCTGTTTTTTTCTTCCTGTTCTTTTTTTTTTTTTTTTTTTTTTTTGACTGACTGCTTATTTTTATTCTCTCAAAGGGGTTTTTAATCCCACAAGGCTTGTTTCATATAAAAAATAAATTCTGGCTCCAGGGTTAAATGAGGTGCTTGAGCACCACTAAAGGAAGAATATGCACAACATTACAATTGTATGTACTCAGGTATGTCTGCATATTGTTCTTTAAATAGACCATAATTTATTTCCTGAAGTTACTTTAAAGTGTCTCTTTTGATATTCTCAGAAGAGTTATAAATGCATTATAATGTGACATGCATTAATATGAATGATGTACTAAAATTAAATTAAAACACTAATAAAAGTTTGTTCTCTAAATCATGACTTACGTGTGAAAAAATTGCTGTTACAATGTACTGTGGAATATTATTAGAGACAATAATTTTTACCAGCAAAATAAATCTAAGAAAGATCTCCAGTTAAAGTACTAAATGAGCCATTAATTACTACTGCTGGTCACATTTGACTGCTTGAATCAAAAGCCAGAAAAAAACCTCACCTTTATAAAAGACTGCAAACAGATACACACTTAGAACATAAACATAATTGCGTAGTTTCAATAATGGGAAAAATGAGAGGCAGAGAAACTTTCTCAAATTACGAACAGAACAGAGCACCTTGTTCTCCCACCAAGTGCTGCACAAGCAATAAAAGCAAACCAGAATACGTGACCAAGAACCTCAATTTCATTAAAAATATATATAACAGTGCCAGCTTTCAATTAGTGATGGCAGCTAATGAAAGCAAAGAGGCTGTTCTTTCGTCACAGGTATCAATAACGTTTTGAAAAACATCAAATTTTAACATGACATGTGAAGTGCTGATCAAAAAAGAAGGAGGCTTCCCGTGCCCTCCATCAGAAGGGCTGTGGCTGAGCACCCTGGGGAACGCCCATCGCATTTGATGGAGCATTTGCTGCCCAGTCTGACATAGTTTGAAGCCCATGACTTTGAGAATAGAATTTTTACCCAAATATGAGGAAGTGCAGTTTGAAGGGTAAAGAGGAGAGTGGCAGTTATCTGCACATTCAAAGGAGAGTGTAACTGGAAGCATGACAATTTTAAATCAACACAGATTTGTGTTTTTATCGCACAAAAACCTCATTTCCCTACTACTTGGACTTACTCAGAACTTAAAGATGCCTCACATCTACAGAGGACCAAGCAAAGAAAGAAGTGCAATTTCAGCCTTGCTCCTTGATGCTTTGCTTTCAGATTAAAAATGCAGTTTTGTATTAACTTATTTTATTCCACAGCCTAAAGTCACCAAATATTTTTAGATGGAAGCAGATAACATCCAGCCTCTCTGGAAAATGTACTCCTTCCATTATCTTTCTGCACTGGTTTTTAGATCCAAACATTCAGAAGAAGGCAAACTACAGAAAATAAGGAAGCATGATGTGCCACATATACTTATATATGTCCCTTCCTTTTTGCCACAAAAAAACCCCAATCTTAAGTTTCTTTTAAAGTAACAGACTGAAAATCCTCCCTCAAAACAGAAATAAAAAGAACCAGCACTGTAGCATAGTTCCATTTACACATGCTTCTCCAGTTGCACATTGATATTTGTGACATAGATCAGTCTGTAATTAATAAACAGTTTTTAAAGCTCACATCTTTTAAAAATGTCCTCTATTCTTATTTAATTAATTGTATTTTCACACTGGTTGAATACAACTCAAAAAATCTCTTTTGCATACAGTCAAAGCTATTGTTATGGAAAGCAGCTATAAATCACTCTAATTTGTGAGAAGCGAGGATAAATTTTAGATTTTTTTTGTAACTCAACAGTTGGAAACTAGATAACCGTAAGAGGTGGATAAATTACTACAAATATTTTCACCTAAATCCATTCTTTTTCTTTAATTATATTTTTTTAAATAATCTCTTTGTCTTTCAATCACAGCATTAAAAGTAAAGGAACAGCTTTCAGAACTGCTTTAAAATAGCCATTTCAAACACTGAAATTATACTTTGTCTTATCCAAAGATATTAAGACCATTATAAAGTAGGTACAAATATTTTAAAATTATCTGTTTCAAACGGGACTGGCTTCCTCCAAGGTGTAAAGCAGATCTGAAGAGTTTGTCATTCCCTCACTTGAATCTAAATCCAGACAACATTCAAACTTGACACCATGCCAGTTCACACTGGGAGGTCTCATTTTGTGGAGGTGAAGCATATTCGGACCATATTTCACCTTCCCCAAGATCTGCATTCTTATACACACCTATGTGCTCTCCTTTTACATCCCACCATCAGGATTGCTTTAGAGAGTGCAGACTGTTGTCTGAAGCATGCTTCTGGTCCGTGGCATTTAAACTGTCCAGTAGATTTGCAAAACCCCATCATATATTTCTGACTGAAATGGCAGTTAAAGTTACTCTTTTTTGAGAATAAACAGTGGCTAGGGGACTTACTTCCCTGCAAGAGAATGCAGTATTGAGGACAAAACCATCAGAGATAATCCAACATTTCAGCCTCTTGGTATTCATCTTGTGAATACCTCCATTTGTTCTGGCAAATTTAAGCCAGGAGCATACCTTATATTTGGACTTTATTTCAAGCAAACACTGATACAGGGCAAGTTCTGAGATGAAACTATTGAAAGTACAGGTAGGTCTCTTTAAAAAACACTGTGGCTTTCACTCCTCCATACTGAAGCACATTCCTATTTCCTAACACAGGCATAACGTATATATATGAGATAAAGCCAGGTGGAACTACTCAGGAAAGGGGAGGCTGGTTGTAATTCTGTCTCTACCGCATGTTCTTTGTTTTACCAGTAGTAAAAGCATGAATATTTAAGAAGAACTGCTCCAGTGTATTTCATTCTTCTCATTCCAAAATATCCCCCTATTTTAGTTCCCCCACCATTTTAACTGTTCCAAGCCAAATGATGGAGTCCTGAGACTACAAAAGTTACATGTTTTGTTTGACTTGGTAATACATAAACTTTTACTCCTTTATTTTTAAATAAAGGGAATGTTTAATTAATCAGTCAAGGAGAACTTACTAAGATTGCCAACTTGTCACCATTTTCCTCAGTCTAAAGGGATGGAGAAGAGGAGCTTTTTCTAAGCACAGACTCTGGGGTTTCAGCTCATTAACTGCTAGCACTGCCCATAGCAGCAAAAATCATGATGGCTCCTCCAAGGAAAATAAACACTAAAGGATATTTTAGGATTAACACCACCAAACAACAAGTCCTTATGACTTCCACAGCAGCTTTAAGTGAGTGAAGAAAGAGGAGCAACAACAAACATTTAGAAGATAGTTGTGCATGGTTAAAACTGAAGCAGTAAATACATGGTGCATCACAATTTGATGTTGAACATACTAGCAGGAGAAAAAAAAAGGCTTGAATCTCTCTTTTAAAGATCATGTTGCACTGTGCAATATAGCAAATGGAAGAGATTCTTAGGTGGACAGTTAGAGTGACTTTGGTGCATCCGGTGTACAAGTTAACACACGTATTTCACACCTTGTCAGTATGATTTCAAGGGTTTCATTATAACTTCTATATCTTGGTATTTCCCCCATCCCAAAACTGATGCTTGAGTGAGAAACATCATAGTGGGCTAGCAGGTAGCAGCTTTTGAATCACAAGATCGTGAATCTATTACTCCCTTGTTTATGAATTTGAGTCTTACATTGGATTGTTAGTTTTGAAGAAGGGAAAGGTAATTATTATCTGTGTCTAACAAGCTGCCTGCTCTAGTAAGTCCCACTGACTATTACCCACTTCTAGTGATCCATGTGGGTGCTAGTGATACAGATAGCAGTAGCCTGGAGAACATAAAGAAGGACTACAGAGCTCTGGGAGAGGTGGTTAAGGGCTCTGGAGCTCAGATTGTCTTTTCGTCAATTCTCCAGGATACAGGGCAGGACCTTAAAAAGGCTAGGAGGATTGGCCAGGTTAACAAATGGTTAGGAGGGTGGTGCTATAGTCAGGAGTTTGGACATCTTTAGCAGGGGATTCAATTTAGTAGGCAAGGTCTACCGGGGGCTGGTGGAGCTGGTCTGACAAAGAAGGGGAGAGTTGATTTGGGAGGAGGCTTGCCAGGCTGGCCAAGGATGCTTTAAACTAGATGCGATGGGGGAGGGGGGCATCATTCCATCCCAACACACCCAATCACTTGCCAGCACCTATAATAAATGCTCAGAGCAATGTAGAGATATTCCAGCTGCTCCAGCCAATGAGCCGGCTTCAATTGGAGCTCAGCTCAGATGCCTCTGTACAAACGCCCATAGCACGGGGAACAAACAAGAGGAATTGGAGATGTGTGCATGTCTACAGGGGTGTGATATAATAGGCATCACAGAAACATGGTGGGATGGCTCCTACAACTGGAGTGTTGGAATGGAAGGTTACAGACTCTTTAGAAAAGAGAGGCCCAGCAGGCAGGGAGGTGGAGTTGCTACTTATGTTAGGGATAGGCTGGAGAGTATGGAACTCTGTCTGAGGAAAGGTGAAAAGACAGTCAATAGAGAGTTTGTGGGTCAGGGCTAGAAGGAGAACAGCATTGGGAGAGGTTGTGGGGATTTGTTACAGACCTCCTGATCAAGAGGACTCAGTGGATGAAGCACTCTGTAGATAGATAGGAACAGCCTCACGCTCAGAGGCCCTTGTTCTCATCGGGGAATTCAACCACCCTGATATCTGTTGGAGGGATGGTACGGCCCAGCACAAGCAATCCAGGAGGTTCCTCAATTGTGTGGAAGACAGCTTCCTTCTGCAAGTAATAGAGGAGCCGACAACGAGAGGTGCCATGCTTGACCTCGTCCTCACCAACAGGGAAGGGCTGGTTGGAAATGTGACGCTCCAGGGCAGCCCTGATTGCAGCGATCATGAGATGGTCAAATTCGAGATCCTCAGGACAGTGAGAAGAGCGTGCAGCAAGCTCACTGCCCTGGACTTCAACAGAGCAGACTTTGGCCTCTTCAGGAACCTGCTCAGTAAGATTCCATGGGATACAGCCCTAGAGGGCAGGGGGGCCCAAGACTGTTGGTTGATATCAAAGGATCACCTACTACAAGCTCAGGAGTGTTGCATCCCAACTAGAAGGAAGTGCGGAAGGAGGGCCAGGAGACCTCCCTGGATGGATAAGGAGCTGCTAAGGAAACTTCAAAGGAAAAAAGAGGCTTATAAAAGGTGGAAGCAAGGACAGGCGGCCTGGAAAGAATACAGGGATGTTGTCTGGGAAGCTAGGGACCAGGTTAGGAAAGCTAAGGCCCACTTAGAATTAAACTTAGCTAGGGATGTGAAAGATGACAGGAAAGGATTTGTAAAGGTATGTAGTGCATAAAAGGCAGACTAGGGACAATGTGGGCCCTCTCCAGAAGCTATCAGGAGAACTGGCTACCCTGGATTTGGAGAAGGCTGAGGTTCTTAATGACTTCTTTGACTTGGTCTTCACTGGCAAATGGTCTGACCACACCACCCAAGTCTTGGAAGGCAGGCACGGGGACTGTGAGAATGAAGACCCTGGGCCCACTGTAGGAGAGGATCTGGTTCAAGACCATCTTAAGAACCTGAACATACACAAGTCCATAGGACCTGATGAAATCCATCCAGGGGTCTTGAAGGAGCTGGTGACTGAAGTTGCTGAGACACTGTCCTTCATATTTGAAAAATCATGGCAGTCAGGTGAAGTTCCCAACAACTGGAAAAGGGAAATATAACCCCCATTTTCAAGAAGGGGAAAATGGACGAGCTGGGGAACTACAGACCAGTCAGTCTCACCTCTGTGCCTGCCAAAATCTTGGAGCGGATTCTCCTGGGAGGCATGCTAAGGCACATGAAAAAAAACAAGGTGGTTGGTGACAGCCAGCATGGCTTCACTAAGGGGAAATCCTGCCCAACCAATCTGGTGGCCTTCTATGATGGGGCTACAGAACTGATGGACAGGGGTAGAGCAGTTGATGTCATCTACCTGGACTTGTGCAAAGCATTCCACACTGTCCCAACATGACATCCTTGTCTCTAAATTGGAGAGACATCAGTTTGATAGGTGGACCACTCAGTGGATAAAGAACTGGCTGGATGGCCGCACGCAAAGAGTTGTGCTCAATGGCTCAGTGTCCAGCTGGAGACCAGTAACGAGTGGTGTCCCTCAGATCGGTGTTGGGACTGATCTTGTTCAACATCTTTGTTGGTGACATGGACAGTGGGATTGAGTGCGTCCTCAGCAAGTTTGCCAATGACACCAAGCTGTGTGGTTCGGTTGATACATTGGAGGGAAGGAATGCCATCCAGAGGGACCTTGACATGCTTGTGAGGTGGGCTGATGCCACCTGATGAAGTTTAACTATGCCAAGTGCAAGGTCCTATACCTGGGTCGGAGCAATCCCAGGCACAGCTCCAGGTTGGGCAGAGAAGAGATTCAGAGCAGCCCTGCAGAGAAGGACTTGGGGGTGTTGGTCGATGAGAAAATGAACATGAGCCGGCAGTGTGCGCATGCAGCCCAGAAAGCCAACCGTGTCCTGGGCTGCATCAAAAGGAGCGTGACCAGCAGGTCGAGGGAGGTGATCCTGCCCCTCTGCTCTGCTCTCCTGAGACCTCACTTGGAGTACTGTGTGCAGTTCTGGTGTCCTCAACATAAAAAGGACATGGAACTGTTGGAACAAGTGCAGAGGAGGGCCATGAGGATGATCAGGGGACTGGAGCACCTCCCATATGAAGATAGGCTGAGACAGTTGGGGCTGTTCAGCCTGAAGAAGAGAAGGCTGTGTGGAGACCTCATAGCAGCCTTCCAGTATCTGAAGGGGGCCTATAGGGATGCTGGGGAGGGACTCTTCATTAGGGACTGTAGTGATAGGACAAGGGGTAATGGGTTCAAACTTAAATGGGGGAAGTTCAAATCGGATATGAGGAAGAAGTTCTTTACTGTAAGGGTGGTGAGGCACTGGAATGGGTTGCCCAGGGAAGTTGTGAATGCTCCATCGCTGGCGGTGTTCAAGGCCAGGTTGGACAGAGCCTTGGGTGGCATGGTTTAGTGGGAGGTGTCCCTGGCCATGGCAGGGGGGTTGGAACTGGATGATCTTGAGGTCCTTTCCAACCCTAACTATTCTATGATTCTATGATTCTAAGCTTCCAAAACAGAAGTTACTGTGGGTAAAATTCTCCTCCCACTGTAAGTCAGAAGCCAAATTACCTCAGGTTTTTCTCCCCTAGTCACCCACACCTCACTAGAGGTTTTGCTAAATTTGATACTCGCCTGAACATCATCCTGTGTACAGCTTGAATTCAAGAAGGTACCTTTGTATAACCTGAGTTTATAATTTTCCTGAAAAATTATAATCTGGGCTCACTGAAGTATGAGGTGCAAAAAGCGAGCACAGCACAATCCTAGACTTCATTAGGATGAACTGCGTTAAATACTGGTATTTGTTTCCCACTGTATCGATTCCTTTAGTTCATGATTGTGATTATTAATGCTACTAATTTAACAAGCACACTGGTGCCAAAACTAAGCCCAAAGGAAAAATATAGGCTATGCATACTGTAAAGAAGTGCTTTTATATCATGAACATGTACTATACTCTGCCAAACTGTTTTAAAATTAAAAAACTGTAAACACTGAATGATCCAATAGTCAAACATGCTATGTACCCGTAGCTTCTCTCCATGTCACAACAGAAAGTCAGATGAGAAATGCAGTTAACACTTATGTCAACAGTTTTCTCTCTGCCTTTTGTTAGTTTTTATACAGTAACCCATATCTCTTTGTCTGCACACCCTTTCCAGGGCAGAGCACAAAATGATTAAATGTGACTACGTAACACTTCAAGTTATTCAGAAAACAAAACAGCTTATCACAAATAAAGTGCAGATCTGTTACAGGCACAGCTAGGCCTTAGATTGCCATAGTTATATTTTAAAGCAAGATTAAGCCCAAATATTTAGCTCATAATTCATCCATAGAAAAGCACTGAGTTCATATATTACTATTCATCAGCTTTTCAGGAGGAAGGCTGAAGGCAGCAACATGATTCCTATGCATCACCTTGAGGAATACAAATATGAAAAATGCGGTAAGGGGTGTAGTAAGGTAAAGTCATAGCATTTTCCAAACATACCTGCTAACTGGATGATGCCATGTCTTGCAACATCATAGTAGGGGTGATTGATATTTAGCTCAGGATCCTCAAGTGCTGGAGGCATAAATGTTTCTTCCTGTTCTGACTGTGTATCTTCTGCTTCATCTTTTTGCAGTTCTAAAGGAGCAAGCAAGACTGTTTAAGTGCTAATGAACAGAGAAAAACTTTTGCCTCCAATACATTATTTAAGGGTTGAATTGTAGCTAAGTCTGTCAAAAACACAGTCATTTATCACTCTTTGTTGCAGCTTCAGATCAGTTTCTTGTCCATTACCTTTTCTCATGTGTGGGAAATGCAACCCTTCAATACTTCAAAGCCATCTTCATATCCTCCTTAAGTTTAGTATCTACTGTTTTGCTCATGAAAATCTCAACAATGACTGGACAGCTGGCATACCATGACCTTGATATTCACAACTAGTGGAGTTTTCTCTTCGTTTTCTACACTCCCACAATCTGCTTTTGTATCCATCTACAGCTTCTTGACTTTTACTTCAAGGTTGCCTAAGTAGAGAAGTCAAAGCTTCAGTATGCTACCATGTGCTTTGACAGCTACTCCACATTAACAGCCTGCGTGAACGCTCTCAGAGAGCAGATTCATTACTTTGCATAAAGGTAGCAAATTGCAAACAAATCTCCATCTCACCTCCCCCACAAATCACTGTTTCCTTGAAATCCTTTAAAATTCTGAACTTGCAATAGGGCAAAGGCAGCCAGATGTCCATCAAGCACATACTCCAGCCAGAGGCCAAGCAAAGGTGTAAAAGCTTGCTCAAAAACACAGTAAAAATGAATGGCCATCCTTCCCCCAACTTCAGTAGATTCTGGGTTATATCGTAGAATTAAAATCTACTCTGTACTGAAATATGCAACACAAGGTTAACTGACCTTGTTCCAGGCTTTTTTGGTTACGTTTTATTTTTTCCCCCTATTTTTTTCCAAACTGTTATAACATTCAAAAAAACCTGGTCCTAAGTACGTATCCAAATAAACACAGATTTTGGGATAATTACTGTCAATAATGCTCTACACTATTCATGTGAATGTTTTCTAGAACCTGCAGGAATAACATTAAATTGACACACTAACAGACAAGTGTCATGGTGGCTCAAAAGAAGAAAAGGCACATGTAAAAAGAAAATTGTGATAAGGTGCATCATTCCCTGTACATCATCCATCTCTTTTTATCATGCAAATTTTAGTAAGGTAGAATTAATGGTTTTATCTACAACATTATTAGTGCCCCTCTAAAGAATGCTTTAAGAATATTGTGCCTTCTGATCATCTGTGTATTTCATATGCCTTGACACAAGACACTAGGGCAGAAAGAACTTATTGAGTATTGATTTCAGCCAGATTTATGTGCCAGTACCTAATAAGTGTTAGAGGAAAAACTCTTAGTAAATATTTCAGAATGTTTTCCACTCACAGTTTCTCAGTATCTTTCTAGTCTATAAACAGACACAAGAAAGCTTTATTGTCTCATTTTTATTTTTAACATTATTTATACTAAAAATGCATTTCACAAGGATGAAAAATGCCACTAGTGGCTGGGATTCTCAAAGATAAATAGGAGTCAGGAACACATGTACTACTTTGACATTTCTTTATGTCTGAATTCATATTACAGCCTCAGAAAATAAATCAGCAGTCCTACAGGAAAACACATCTGCCTTTAGAAATACACAATTAAAGTCCTCCTTATGCATACAAAAAAGTTTAATTTTTTATTATCTCCAAAATTTGTATTTTTCTACCCTTTAAAAGTGTATCATATGTAGAAAAATACACTAACCTTAACTGGAAAAGTATTCTTTTACTCTAAAGAATGTTTCTGACCCAAGAGCTGGGAAGAATAATACAAATATAATGTAGTATATAAATGTCATGATTTTTTCCTCTTTAAAATATTTAAGTCCTGTTAAAACTCAGAACAAGGAAAACACAGTCTTGTGTATTAGATTTTTGGTTTGGTGGTGGTTTTTTATTTTTCATGTTGGAGCACTGTAACCACCTAAAGTAACAAAAACTTGCAAAAGGGAGAGAGGAAAAGAAATAGAAAATGGTAGTCTGTGGAGACACAAAGCAGCAGCTGTGAATCATTTACCTGCCATAATCCACTGAAACTTAACATGCTTTATTAAAAGCAAAATGTATATTCAAGGTAAATACAACAGAAACAACCAATATATTAACTATAGCCTTTGGTACAGAGAGGCAGAGGTAAATCCTTCTGTAAAAAATTATTTTGTACTAAGCATAAAAAAAGACATGTTTCCAAAAAGCAGGGGTAAGGATTTGTAACAAGGTATAGATATCAAGCTTTTTGAGATGCGTCAAAGAACTAGAGAAGCAAAGTAAATATGCATGCCCATTTGTACTGCGCTTACTCAAAGAGGCTAAGGAAGTCCCAACAGCAATCATATCGATCGAAAAGCTAGTTAACTCTAATCTAGTAAGATAATTCTTTGTATACTCTTTTTCCTCACACCTCCTTTCTCCACCCCCCTGCCCTTCTTTTTTCTTAATGTGTGTACAAGAGGACTGGACCTCAAGAGATGTTTTGTAATAAACACAAATAAAAAAAGAAGATTCGTTGTTCCAAACTGATGGAGACCTCTGCTCTATTTTTCTCCTGCACATGATAGAGGAGTTTATTGCCCTGCTCCATGAGCTGTAGCAGAGTATCATCGTTACTACTTACACTGTTATTGCTGCTGAACCCAGGCTGGGAGACAGCATGAGGGGCCTGACCCAGAGCTTGTCAAGGCCGAGGGGAAAATTGCTTTCAATGGATTTTGAATCAGGCCCTAGGAGCTAAAAGACCAGCCAGCTGCTCCTGAAAGTCATGACGTGGAGAAATCAGAGCTAAGGCAAGAAAGGAAAGGGAGTCTTGGGGGGAGTAAGAAGAGGGAGGTAAGATCGGGAAGATTCTTGCTCTGGGGTTCAGCCTGGATTCCTCAAAAATTCACAGGAAAAAAAGGTATGCTGATCTTTCAAAATTATGAGGCTGCTAATGCCATAACCATATTGCTCAGCTCAACTAACAACTTTGGAAATAACATGCAATACAGCAATCCCTATGCTCATTCAACACTTGTCTGTTTAGAGTAATGACTCCCATTTGTGCCACAATATGCGATGATGGTGATATTCCAATAGCCTAGAATTGCAGTAGGAACATCTACCAACAATTCATAAAAGCTGAATGTATTAAACTAACCTTCAACCCTAATGACTTTAGTAGGATACACATCAGTACAGTGGCTGTAACTCATTTTGGATTGCTCCAAGAAGTATTACAAAATATAGATGAAGCCTCTCACTTACTGAATATCCTCTATTAAATCACCTGCAACTCTACACAGATGCCATTTGAAGTATAATAAAAAAATATTTACCTATTTCAGCTAACTTCTCATAGTCAATCTCAGACATGTTTCCCGTTAGGAACAAGACTCTGCAGATCTTGCTAACTGATTCTTGCAGGATGAAAAGGTCCTTGGGTCAACCCTACAAAAATAAACAAAAGCAGCTGTCATCACAACATGGCATATTTTATCCACTTTACAGATATACAAAGGAAACAAAAAACCACCCCAGAAATCTTACTGTCCAATTATTGTTGAGGAACCAGCTCATCAGCATCTGGCCACCATTTCCTTACAACATAGAATATTATAAAAGTATTTTGAAACAGTGGTCCAAAGGAAGAAAAGCTATGCATGACAACAACTCAAAAAATTGACCTATTTTTATTTTAGAGTATATACTTACATATTACACATTTTAATCATAAACATCAAAATTGCAGATTAATTCCAGAAACAACTAAATCACAATTATTTCTTAGTTTTATTTCTCTGATCAAGAAGATACATATACTCCATACTCTCACACCAAAGTCATTTATTCTGCAGCAGTTGTAAGTTTTATTACAGGAAATATTCCATACCTCACATCTCGCAAGAAAGCGCTTCATGAAAATTGCAAGTGAGCATTAACACATAAAAAAACCTGAAAAAAACAGCAGTTCCTGTGCGTAATCACTGCTTTTTGTCAAACACTCTGTGGAGTGCTTTGTAAACAGAATACTAAGTAACACACTCAAAGTGAGCATCAGAAGTGAAGAATACAATTCAGGAGATCTGTTTCCACAAGCAGCTGCTCCAAAAAGCAAAATGAATGCTTTCCTGAAATTAAAAACCCAGACTCAAATGTGGAGGTAAGAAAGAAATCGAGCTTTTATAACTTTCCTGTTAATTTAACACCCTTACTTCACACCAGTTTGTTTTCATCTAAATGCATTAAATAAAAAGAAAACAGTAAATTCATGGCTTGGTTGTCAAAAAGGCATACACAAGCATGTTATTCTCTTCTGCCAAGAGATTAGATTTTTTAATTTGCCTTCAAAGCCCTGAAACTGGGAAAATATTTTGGACCAAAAAAAGACCAGATAGTTTGCCTGCTTGCTGATGCCCACACTGCACATCCCAAAGCTTAACTAGGTTTATTCTAGACCCACAAGCCTGAAAGTTAGACACCATCTTTTTTTTTTTTTTTTGGAAAGAAAAAGGATTGATAAGTAGTTTTTCTAGAAAGAAAATGTACATTGACAAAGCAAGTAAATATCTGTCTAATTATAAGCATACGTTTACCTATTTTCCTGAGGAGGAATTAGTCATTAGAGCAATCACAGTTACTGTGTGCATGGAGTCAGGCTCTAACAAGCTAATGCAATCTATCCTTTGGGTATCTGTTTATGCAGGCAAAACAAATTTGCATCCTAGTATATAACTACAACACCCAAGTACTACAGTAAAATAAACACCCACAAACCATTATAATACTTAAAAGAGCTTGTGATGGCTAATGAAAGTTTTCCACAAATTTTCACAGACCTGATACTCACAGTAATTATAACCAAAGGCAACTGTGCATTTCCATAACTTGCTGTATTGCAGATAAAATATGAACATGGCTCTACCACTTCGAAAAATCTTTAAACACCAACTGTTTTACAACAATCTTACTTGTTTCCTGTTGAAAATATTCCTTTTACAGGAAACTCTCAAGTTAAAAGCACACACAGAAGGAAAAGTCCTGTTAAGTCCAAAAGAGAAAATTACGCAATCTCTCACTAAGCAACAATTTGCTTAAAAAAGCGAAAGCAATTCAGGGCCAGATATAGAATTAAAATCAAACTAGGCTGGAAAAGCCTTTTGCGATCATCAAGTCCAACTGTTAAAAATTATTATTATATATTAAATATGCATTTCATTTCCTATTAATTTTACCACAAGGTATTCAAACTGAGAATTCCATTGTTGCTTTTAAATTATGATGCAAAAAGCTCCAACTTAGTGATTGTTATTCCATAATTATTATTATGAGTGGTGTTTAGACATTTCAAAAATTAACAATTGGCAACTAACATGATAGTGCATGGGGTTTTTTTGCCACTAAGTTGTGACAGGTATTGTAGATGAATTTGTAATTGACAGATTGACACGTCTTCAAATAAATAAAAGTGTCTACTTCAAATAAATAACATTTTAAAATGCTTTTGAAGCAAGATGTATTTGGAAAAAAAAAAAAAGAGAGAGAGAAAAAAATACCCCCCCCCAAAAAGGCTATTTCTATCTTATCTGAACAATTTCCTCCTGTTTTTTCCTAAACAAAATGTTTACCTTTTATAGAAATCAAAGAATGGCTCTAGGTTGGAAAGCACCTTAAAGATCACCCAATTCCAATCCCCCTGCCATGGGGAACATATGTCCAAATTCAACCTACATCTCCCACTTGAACTCATACCCCTTAGCCTCCAACCCCACTGAGCATTTCAAGCTGCGCTATGCTCTATGCTCAAGTTGGAACTTGACCACAATAAGCTCCTTGTGACTTACTTTTCTGTTACATTTTTCAGTTTATTTTTCATAGGCTATTACCTGCATTCAGCCAAACTTAGAACAAAGAAAGCCAATGTTCAATATATTTGATCCTCGCAGTCTTCACCCCAACCAAGTATTTCCCAAAGCTCTTATAAATGCAGCTCTACCTTCCTTCTAAAAGTACCTATTTATACCAGGACTTTCCATGCCATTGAATTTTAACCATAAATCATAAATAAAATCAGAAGTCATAAAAATTAGGCTATATCTTTGACACTGGAATGCTTTTCAGATGACGTGAGTAGTGAAAGTCTTGATGAATTGACGGAACAGGAAAAAAAGCCATCTCCTTGAGTCCCCAGCTAAAGAAAAATAAAAAGAAAAAAGAGTCTTGCTGCATAGCATGGAATGAAAACCAATTTCTCCTTCACACTAATTGCTACCACTATCGTGAGAAATAGTGGCTCAATCTAAAGAGGACAGATTTAAATCTCCCTGAAAACCCGCTGAAAAACATCTGGCTTCTGTACAACAAAGTTGCCGTACTAGTGAGAACAACTATGTTAGTGTTAAAACGTTTGCAAACATTTAACACACAAAGTTACTAGGAAGATAGAAATGATTTACGTGGAATCAAAGAATGAGGGAAGCGGGGAAGAAACCATCTGCCTGGTTTTCAGCTTACTGTTCCCTTGGGGCTGCAATTAGAAAGTTTCCAGTTACAAGACAAATTTATTGTAGCACCCTCGGAAATTGATTTCCCTTTGACCTCAGCATTCTCTGTTCCTAGGAGATAACATAATCTCCTTAATAGTGTTCCAGGCCACGTATCACTGCTTCTAGTAAACTGTCAGATTTAGTGCCTTCCCCCACCTTACACCACCAAAAAGACAGCAAGAAAAAAAAGCCCCAAAAGAGCCGAACTACAAGTGTTTTATTAATGATAGAAATTTGGAAGTATTTTACAAAATTCCATAGTCTATATCCCACCACAGGCAAGGTTATTATTTACTGACATCCCTAAAAGAGCATTACTTTATTGAAAATGAGGGCAGTCATGCACACAGAACTGCTTGACAATGAACTCGCATCTATGGATAGTCCAAACAAAGGAGAGGGATTCCTTCCAACATTTGTCAAGGCATAGAGATCTTTGATGCCTATTCTTTTTGTTCACTCAGCTGTCAGATATGATCTTCTTCAAATTTAAATGGTGTGGCTTCTCTTCCCCTCACTCCCCCACAGTGTTCTTGCCTTCCACGGATATTCTTTGTTACTTTTAAAATATGTGACACAGCTCACCATGTAACATCAGTCTGTAATTTACATTTTGATAGCATGAGAATTCTGTGTAAACCCAGTATTTGCTAAGGGGTAATGTCTACAAAACGAGGTAAAGTGGTTTCAGAAGATTATTTTATTATTTATAATACTGCAGAAACTTTGCTATGGAATCTATAAACACAGCAACACATGAGCTGAGTGCATAATGTACTCATGAAAAGTACATTCAAAACATCCTCCTTTTCTTCCCATAGGTTGCCTGCACTAAATAGTATTTTTCCTCAGTGTATTTCCTACACAATGTCTACCCAAATCCAAAGTCCATATTCATCATTAGCAGCTGCTTTCAGGTATTTGACACAACTTATTTTTATACTCTTTCTTGACCTACCATTCCTTGTTGGCAATATGTTGGTGGAAATCAGCTGGACCATGCATAGCAAGTAGACACCAAGACTGCCAGAACTGAAATACCCTATTCAAAATAAAGTACTGTGAAGCCTGGAAAAGCAAATATTCTAGTGTTACCTCCACACATCAATATAGATAAGTGTTATTGAACAATGAAATTCAGGAAAATTTAAACAGCTTTGATTTTATTAATTTTTCCGTTTTGGGCTCTAATCCCAAATTGATTTTACTACTGTAATACAGTCCATTGATTTTGGTGCAGTAAAGATAAACGTACACATATTCTAGAGCTGGCCACTTTTCTCTGCAATGTCAAAACATTTTTAGTCAAACTTTTCATAAAAAATTCATTTTCAAATGAAAAAATTATTCAACCATTTATTTTTTTTAAAGAAGGATTATGACAGACATTGGTAAATTAATATTTACAATTAGAAAACTACTATTTTGAAAAGTTCAATACAAGTTTACAAAAGGTTATCCAACTACGTAAGGATATTTCAATCACTTTAAAAGCATAACTGCTACTCTTAACTGCATCTGCATAAACTGATTTCCAGATCACTTAATACACAAAAAGTCATGGTAGAATTTAAAGCAAAATATTGGAAAAATTCCTGCAACTGTTCAACATTTACGTAATTTTAACATGGTTTGGGTTCTTAAATGTGAAGTTGACAACACTGTTCTTTCACAATCAAGAAAAACATTAAAGATTTTATAATGGTTAACACACATCTCCATACAAAATAACCCTGTGCTGTAGCATTACTACTCTGTCCCAAAAATAACATATGAACTTCTGCAGTTTTAAGCCTATAATGAAAAATATTATGTTAAAACTGAAGAGTAAAAATAACAATTAAATGCATATGGCCTTAAAAAGAATCCAAACAAAAACTTTATTCTTTCTGTACCACATTAGTCTGAGGAATTTTGAGCTTCTTTTCCTGTAATGATCAGAGAAACAGCACACACAAAGGTTAATTCCTGCAATGGATTGAGACACAGCTCTGAATATCAGAACGAAAGGAAGACACTCTCCCCGTCGTGAGTCTCTGTGCAATATAATACCCAGTAACACACTGATCAAACAGCACCGATTTCTCTGAAACCAATTTTCTACTACTCATCCAATTGGTGCTTGGAAAACAGGCAACAGCATTTACTTAGTTATGGCATATATTGACCTAACTTGGAAAGAAGCCCAAGTCTGTTTGTTTGTTTGGGGTTTTTTGTTTGTTTTTTCCCTCCCCCAGTATTTACTTTTGAACAAATACTAAAGCATTATTCTTTAATTACACAAACACACCCCCCAACACTATTTTCCTGTCTACCTCTCTACCAAGTTTTCTCCTTCTTTCTATTGTCTTGTTGCTAATGAAACATGACTGAATGAGTAAATGTATGTGTTTGTATTCCCTCAGTATTTAAAATTATACTGGCAACTAGAACTGTGATTTTCTAAACAGCAGTTTTCATTTGTCATAATGTTTGGTGAAGCTTGATGGCTCAACAACCTCAATAAACAAATTTCATCACTGAGTTACCAGTGCGAATTCAGTGTGAATACAAAGCAAACTATGTTCACCACGTAGATGTATAGCAGCAAAGATAGGAGAGACCAGTAACTTAACAGAGTAAGTGCTGTTATCAAAGACGATAAATGCAATTTCGAATCATTTTCTTTATCCCTTGCTCAAAACAAAAAAAATATTAATGTTGAAGGGAAGGAAGGAAGTGCCTACATGCTATGTTGTACTTGTTCTGATAACGAATCAGACTTCAGTTTCTGATGCCATAAACTGAGCAACATTTAACCAGCACCGCATTCATTTAAGGCCAACCTTTGCTGTATATAAAATAAACAAAACAATGTTTTCTACACTGTGCAGGAGAGTGAATTCTCAGCAGGGAGGATGGTAAACACTGTGTAGTGCACTTCTGAAATGAGAAATCTGTTGTTGGACAGTTATTTTTCCCCTCAGAGAGAGCCTGGGGAGAAAACAATATTCATTTTGGTTGGTTTTACACACTTGTGTATAACAAAATTTAGAACATAATTATTTAAAATAGTATGGATGCTGGAGTGATAAAAAAAGATATAAAAGTACAGTGTTACTGCCTAGTACAGTGCAATGACACTCTTCCTATGGCAGAGCCTGTGTTGTGGTCTGGGATGTCATTTATAGGTTGTCCTGGGCCATGAACAACCCCTGTGGGAGGTATAAATCCAACACCATCCATTCCTGTCTTTCCTCTGAGTGCTAACTCTTGACTGCAGGCTGCCTAATAAAACATTTTCCCACAGTTACATACTATGTCCAATCTCGAAGTCTAATGCAACGTGCCTGTCTCTACAGTGCTTGTGATCAACTCTGTTGCAGGACAGGAGTAGGTAGGTAAACAGAACAGGTTATACTTTGAATCTGCAAGTTCTACTAGACTGCCCATCTCTAGTTTTCCTCCTCTACTGGGAAATCAGTGACACTGTCATTTCATTAACCATGAAATATGTAAGCACAGTCTCTTCCCTGCACCCTGCTGTACCTTCTCTGCTGGAAGGAGTCAAAAATCTATTTATGGGAAGAATTAAGCATGTGAGAGTGAAATAAAGATTGTTTCCCTACTGTATATAAATATCTCCATGTATCAGCCATTTACAGTTCTGAAAGCACTAAAGTAAAGGGATTATTTCTACCCATTCTAGCAAAGACATTTTGGAATACTCTTTTGTTGTCTGAAACAGTGGAGTTATTTTCTTATCACATCTACTGGTTCATCTGGCACAGTGAAAGCACGTGGAAAAATAAAGTGTCTAATGTATAACCAATTAACACAAAGCCATGTATGCTTGCTGAGTCATTAGGACAAAATTATCCAAACAAGGATAAGTGGCTGCAATATGACACACTACACCATTTTTTGGTGCAGTGTAAATGTTTATTGACTAAGCAAAGATTGCTATAATGTAATCATAATAAACATTAATGATCAGTCATGTATGGAACTTGTTCTCTAAATTAATATACTGTAATACACACTAATGTGGCAGAATTATATTGGGCCGAACTCATCTTTAACTAGCACTTCCATCCCAAGGGATTACACACTTTCAATTGCAGACAAGTATATTTTTAAGACTGTGGGTTTTAATTAAATTAATCTGACAAGTTACTGGACAAAGGGTTGGTGTACTATGATAAAAAGAGGGTTTTTTAATTGCATAATTATTCACTGGAGATTCCCCTGGCTGGAATAAATTAGGGCTTTTAAAATAAATTAATATTCTTCTTACATTTATGCAACACAAGAAAATGTTTTCAGTTCTTGTCAAGATGTAGCAATACTGAGGCTTAATATCACCTCTCCCATCTCTGAACTGCACCAAAATGAAGTAGTACTGTAAAGCACAGGAGGCAAATTCCAAAAGCCACTTTATATGGTGAACATACAGACCATGTTAAGCTATAAATCTCAATTCAAAATCAAGTTAAATGATGATAACAGCACCTATTGTTCCACTATTTCTCCATTTGCACTGGATTGTTTCTTAACCAGTGCACTGAAGACCCAGCTAAGTTTTGGGTTGCCCCAAACAATTATTTTTCCGTTAATTCACCAGTATTAAGATTAAATATTTTTAACCTGGATGTTTTGTAAGTTACCATAACTTATTATGCAAGGCAGGAAATTTAGTACTATAAAGCCTGGTAGCATTTTACTACAAGCAGACTAGGAAGTGTTTCAGATGAGAACCTGGTCATTGATCTGCTTGTGCCAAAAGGCTTAGGAGGGCCCAAACCAGTTCCTATATTTGGTATGAGCAATACATTGAAGCAGCAACTATAACTTCTTCAAATTTAATCTCAAAACCAACTTCCTTCCATATTCAGTCCACCTCAAATTTCTCCTCTATTCACATCAGCACATCCCATTCTCAGAACCTCAATTTTTAATATCACAGCCCACACTAGAATTCTATAGATGCTTTGGAATTACAACCAAAGAAAAACCGCAATACAATTTTACATTTCAAAAATTTCAACTCTTTTCTTGCTGTTAGAATTGCAAAGACAATCTTCAAAGGTTTCTGGCTCATCTTGCCACCAAAACGAAAATTCACTAGCAGCTCATGCACACTTTATTTTTCTGGGTTTTGTGGGCAAAATTTGGTAATAAGTGATGTTTGTGGAAGAAGACAAAGAATTCTTGTATGCACAAAACTACAGAATAAAAAAATAAATTTGTCAACCAAGACTATGGAGTAATGGGAACTAGAAGAAGCAACAGAAAAGGAAAAGGAAGGAAGAGGCAGATCTTTCCATACTAACTGGTAAAGGCTGGGGAAAAGAAAAAACATTATCTAAGCCTGATGGTAAACTTAAAAGCTTGAAATATGGCTAAAAGGCTTCCTGTCCTGTGTTCGCTATGCACGTGTCTTTTAGAGGTGTAATTCTCTTACCTGGTACGGCATACAGAAGACTAGCTCCAAAAGGACTAGCTAAAATCTGTATGAGAAGCATCTTGTGTCATGGTTCAATGATATATTAAGTGTGACTTTCAAGAACCCTGCACTGGATCCGAAAAAATGAGGTCACATGAAACAGAAATGACACAGCATAAACAACTCTCTGAACTCAAATTTGTTCAAACAATTTTGGCAGGTTAACTTTTTTGTCACCAAGATTTACGTGGCAAGTATCTTCTGTCCTCCAGAAGCTGACATAAACAAGGATTTACGCTTTTTTGCTGCCTCAATATACTTTGACTAAATTGACAGATATGGGATTGTGCATTACTGCGTGATCTGGATCAAACTTCTGCTGCTGGCTGATCTGCTTGTATGTATGTTTGGTAATAATGAACGTGGAACCATTGTCCCAGCATAAAGACTTCTACCCTAAAGACTTCATCACCTTATTCAAAGGTATTTGTCTATATTCATGCACATTACAGAGTAGTTTTCAGGTAAAACATTGTAAAAAAAGAAATTAAGAAATAGCAGTAGCATTGTAGCTGAAATGATAACTTATCATTAATTGGATTCCGCTATCAGACCTTTTCCATAGTTTAAAAGTCAACTTCAAAAGAAATCTTGCCAATTCCTTACTGTCGTGTAAAATTACTTGCTGTCATTTCACCTGATTTATTACCTTTCTCTCTTTAACTGCACCCCCAAACAGGCACAAATTATCTTAGGAAAGAATCAAAGTTTCTAACATCTGGAAAAGAATAAATCCTATTTCCCAGGTAAGAAATCTAACACTGGTAACATATTGCAGGAATGACACATATTAGCCCATTAATCTCCATGAAATTCGACAAGAAGGCTTTACAGAGGTACAATACTGGCATGCAGATCTTTTTGAACTTTCAAACATATCTATGCTAATCACTACACAAATCTAAAGATACAAGTGGATGAGTTGTATACACACTTACTTAAACCTATGCTAACATCTAATAAGCCCAAACTGTTTATTCATTATTCTTCTCTGTCAGCACATCGCAAAAATGGATAACATACAGAAATTTTTTATTACTACATGTTGAAGTTGTCTTTAGTGTTGCTATAGTCTACAGTGTTGTTACAGGTTAAAGTACTACTACAACGAATGTCTGAATTCAAGCAAGGCATTGAGAGAAAGAACGTTTTTTTATTAAAACAAAGAATGCAGCAGGGTTAAAAAAACCCCACAACTGGTAGGTTTTCAAGCACTCAAGCCCTTTAGGTGACCTCAAAGAGAAGCCTGTGCACCCAGCAACTTATCATTATGCACCTTCCAAAAACATTCCCTTTGATATGATTAATAAATATTTAATAAGTAGTATATAAACATGAGAAAGCAGAGTTTGAGAAAAAAGCAAAAGGACAAAGATACCATAAGTCAACTTTGGAAGCCAGCAAAACCATATAGCAGAGAAGAACATACAAATTACTCATTAATGCAATGATCAGAAATTAAAAAGATCATCAGGTAAGGCCTCTTCTAACTGTCAGAATCTGAAATTTAGAATTTTAAATAAATGCCTGTTTTTTCTTGAACAACACTGATACCCTTTCCAAGGATGTGGACACAGCTTACCACAGCAAAAAAGCTATGTAAGACTTTCTCTTTACCAACATGGTTGGCAAGAAAAACATTGTTTCTTTAGGCTGATTAATATATGTGCTGTCTTTGTCTTAGATGTTTGCCATGATCAATAAATACCATATGAAATAGTCGGAATGAGTATTACTAAGCTTTGATGCTTCTAAGGGAGTGGGAGGAAGTGAGAGAGTGGCTGTGTGGGTCCGAGTTACCAGCTGGGCTTAAACCACAACATCTGGGAAAGAATCCAGAACCAGGATGAAGAAGCCTTCCACTCTTTCAGAGGGTCAATTAAGACTATATAGCATGCATACACAAAATCCCAAACAACAAAACTGAAAATAAACAAACAAAAAAAACCAACCCTGCACACTTTAAGAATCCCATCAATGCAACAAAGCACTTGACAGCATATTCTGCCTCCTTCCAAACACATTTACTTATCCTTTCCTTCACGTTTATTTCTATATTAAGAACACACCCCTTTAACTCACTTGCCATGCCTCAACATAAAATAGATATACAGCTCTATTAGGCCTAGACTGAGGAAAGCATCTGGGACTGCCATAAAGCACCAGCTCACATACACGCTCAAGAGAAGTCCAGCTAAAATGAATTATGTGTTCAAGGTTTTTATGAATCTATGCCTCAAAGAAGCATCTGCTTGATTAATCAGGAAGCAGCTCTGCCACTCCTCACCTAATCAGATCTTTCCACTCTTAACTCACATTGAGATGCATTTTGCTTCAAAGTACCTTCACAGGGACCAAGAGTACAATGCAATCTGGTTCCACTTACCCCCACTACAGCTGCTGGAACCAAAACCTTCAACTTGCAACCCATCCTGCACCCACCTGGTAGATACTTGGTGAAAATACGCAGGACTCCTCAAGGCGGAGCGTACTATTCAGCGTCAGTCATGGTATCATATCAGAGCTCTTTATGAGCTTCAGTTGAAAAGTGCCATTCAGTAGTATAGTACTACTGCTTTTGCATCCAGACTTTGGTATATGACTTCTAATTATCCCCTTCTTTCCTTTTTCATAGATATAGTCAGGCTTCTGTAGGCTTTCATGAGGCTTCTTAAACATTAGTATAAATTTTTCTCACCATCTGACTTTAAAATCCTCAGTAAGCTATCTCAAGGGCAAATAAGGGTCACTTGGCTCTAGAGTCAATTCGTTCACACTTCCTGTCTGCTGGGAAAGAAAGAAGAGAGAAGAAATAAAAAGAAACTGAAAGGTGAATTTATATTAATCTGATTTCTAATAATTGGGCCCTACTAGGTTCATGGCTGGAAAAAGAAGCTCCTTTAACCATTCAAAGACATCTTATAATTAAAATGACATTTCTACATAATTTTAAAACAAAACAAAAAATTTAATCTACTGTTCGTACAATTAAGAGCAGAGATAACTATAACAAATTAAAGACTTTTTTTCCCCAGCTACAATTTCTTTCTTTTATTAGGTACTTTTAATGGATCCTAGTTGGTACCACTCTATATTTGGATATCTCCACAGACTTTTCAGTAAATAACCAATTTCTTTGCTTGGATCTTTTCAGAAGGGAGAAAAGCCTTTTTTAAGCAATAAAAACCCCAAGGGTTAAGAAAACTTATCAGCTGTCAGAGCAAATAAGAAATGCAATATGTGAAGTTAATTACAACTAATTGCTTAAAATTACTAATTTTCAGGTTCATATCAGTGTCATCCTTCCTTCTATTTTAACTGCAGCAAACCATTATATATCTATTCATGGGCTGTCACCAGGTTAGAGTAAACAATGAGGCCACCATACCCAGAACTAAACTGAAGATTTATAAGAGAGTGCTATAATATCACTTGTTTGTGTATTACACCAGTCTACAGTAGTACAAGCTCTACTTGTAAAGACAACAATTAAGCACAAAAATGTCTTTTTTTTCTCTTTGTTTTTCCTGTAGTATTTTCTTTTGCAAGTCTTAATAGCGTATCTTTTATCCTGACTTGTAGGCTTCTGACTGCAAAGATAAGGTTACAACTGTGAGTTTGCCAAGTCTGCTTCATCTTTCTGTCAAGCAAAACAGTATGGATAAGTCCAGATGCAGAGACAAAGCTGCCAACATAACCACAACTTATTCTGTTGCCTGAACACTGTCTCAAAAGAATTTTCCTACCATTAGGCAAGATCAGAAAACCATTGCCAAATAAACCAGACCCGGCAAAAATACCAGAGCAGGGAAGGTAATACTATGCGTTCAGGAACTGGTTTAGAGTTTCACACAAAAGCTTTAACAGCATTCATGCACAAAGTGAGATTCTTTGTCCAAGGAAATGACCACCATAATTCATACTGAACTTGTAACTCACACTGATCTTGACTGAGTTGGAATAGGATCTCAGTCATACGTTCTCAGGCATTTTCCACCCAAGCATAGAATCCCTGCTTCTACTAAAAACTCCCTTCTGAGGAATTCAAGAATTATCCACTATCTGTGGCAAGTCTCCCACAGCACCCAGCTTCAGCAGGGGACTCCCAGCATTCCACTGCAAACACACTCCCAGCTAACATGCAACAAGTACGTTGAAGCTGCCAGTTAGCAACTTCTAAAACACAGGGTACAAGCCCTGTAAACCTAAATCAATAGAATATTTTTTCAGAAAAATGACTTTTTCATTCCTCTTTCATCAATAGGGGACAAAAAATACTATATCCAAGCAAAAGAGTACAGTTATAGTAAACTGTGATTTCAAGCTAAAGCTACAATGGTTTCCATGTACCACATATTGAAGCCAGATATAAATGCACTGCAAGGAGCACCAGCATTTTCTGCAGCTGCAGAGATCAGCCCTCAGTGCCTAGGGTTTGTTCCAAGCCAGCTTCATAGTGAACATGCCAAACTTTTGACTTTCAGCCTCAGGCTTCAAGAAAGTGGCTTCTCAAGCTTGGAACAGTTTCCAAAAGTGGAAGCTCCCAAGACACTACAGAGTTTCATTAGTAACATTAATCAGAAGAGAAAGGAAAGTGAGATTTAGAGAAAGAAAGTACATAACACTATTGACTTTTTTCATTGTTTGAATTAATTTACATATTTAGTATGTGTAAACACATGAAAGATTATGTATATACCAAGCAAAATAATTTATGTGCTTTTTTCTGCCTCACATGCTAGATTAAAATACTGAATTATAACAGTAAAGATGGATGTCGAAAGTGAGACAAGGGGGACATAAAACTACAAAATGAAATATATAAACCTTTAGAATCAGTTTTAAATAATGTTAAGTTTGATGGCTTTGTAACAGTAGCAATGGAAAATTACTGAGGTGCATGATTCACAGAAAAAAAAAATAGATTACAGCTAGAGAACATACTGAGAATTCTGTTGTCTGTGAATGGAAACACCTTAGTTTTCCAATTTCTTGTTTGCAGGTTATGCAAGCTCCTGTAATAATTCAATGCCTTCTTCAAAATAAGAATGGATTCACTAGCTTTAGATTTGCAATCTTCTCTAGTCCTTAGATATGTGATAAAAGATATCACAAAGTATTTCAGGATGAAGTATCCAATACACTGGTTTCTGAGTGTGCATATTATAGACCGGATATTAACTGGTCTAACAAATTACACAGAATAGGTTTTCTTTAATGCTCATGCTGAGGTAGTTCTACAGCCTTTTTGCTGGTAGGCGTTCCCTGAGGAAAATTTTTAGTAGACGTGCATGTGTGCATAAAGCAACAGAGGTTTGAGAGAGCAAAATCAGACAAAACAGGAATAGTGTCGGTTATATGATATCAGGAAAATATTATCATAGAATCATAGAATGGTTTGGATTGGAAAGGACCTTAAAATCTAGCTCCAATCCCCCTGCCACGGGCAGGGACACCTCACACTAGATTCTTCATTGGAGACTAGGTAAAAACACAAACAAACAAACAAACAAACCACAAAGCTATTTCCCTGTAAACAACCTTGCAACTTTTCCCTGGGCATGCCTTTTTGCACCTAGCCCAAGTTCCTCATGCTCACTGGTGCAAGCCTGGGATGGCCAGCAAAATCTCCACCGAGGGCTACCATGAGGGCACACAAATGTGTAAGCACTCTGCAGGGAGTTTAAGGTTTAGTTTAAATTGTTTGAGATTGTTCTAATGTGTCTATCTACAGAAACTTGGTATATGTTATAACTTGTTACCTTCATTGTGCTATGCTGTCACCATATGTTACAAAACACCTAATGCCTAGCGAATCTTCCTGAAGCTCCTGTGTTAAGCTTTATCCCACAACCCTGCAGCATCATGGAAGCGTATTCCTTGATGGCTTTGTAAGCCACAAAGAAGAGGAATCCCAAAGCCTTCAAAAGGCTTAATTTCAATGTTAGAAAAACCTAGCGCACTGCACAGTACACAGTGTCGGCTGTAGTCTTTGGTAAGAATTTACAGTCAAAAGATACATTCCCAGAATATATTACTGTAAAAAAGTATAAAAGATACTTTCAGAATGAACAAACCAAAGAAAAAGCCCTGAAGGCAGATGTTGCTGAAGGGCAATGAAGTTATACTGCTAGGGATCTTCTTTACTCTGGACAGGATTGTTATCATAGCCTAGTTGGTACTACCTGAAACTTCCAAGTCTGAGACCCTATTCTCAGTTCTTCACAACTTTATTTGTGGGCTGGAAATTTCCCAACCTCAAAAGCAGCATGTGAGTAAGATTCAGAGTGTGAATCACGTGAGTAAGTTCAGGAAGGGTTACTGAGAAGGCCAAGTGAAAGAAATGGGATTTGAACAAGATAAGAGAGAAGAGATGAGATAAGAAAGATGTTGCATTAGTCCCAACTGAGAATAATAAGCAGAAAAACTGTGCCAACTAATGCAGCTTGAAATGAAACCCAAGATTGTTCTGCCTCACCATTTTTTTTCCCTATTAGCACATCAGCTGTTACATCCTCTTACATTGCTTGGCCTCAGAAATAGCAACCTACAATTGCTATCAGTTATCACATCAAGGCACAGAAGTCAGTATGGCTACTCTTGAGATTCAGCCTTGATAATGGCCTACACTGGTACCAATATGATATCCTACAATAGGACTATCATGTCAGGTTTGTGGGGTTTTTTTAATTAAAAGTTTATTTACGGATCTGAAGCCACAGAATTTGTTACAAGCATATCAATGTGCTTCCTAACCCTAGCACGCAAACCTTTAGGAATGCCAGAGATGAGTTTGCCTCACCCCTCAATTTAGGTCCTATTATATGTGTACAAAGATATATTATTTATTTACAAGCTTAAACAGTATTTTTTTTATTTCCCTGTAATTACTACTGCAGCTTCTGCACAGGACAGCATGCTCTGAAGAACCACCATTCGTTTCTACCAAGATGATGACTGTCTTTCCGTCATGTTAAGTAATATAGTAGAGGTAGTCATAGTGGCAAGGCTTGCACGCAGGGAAGAGGAGAAGGGATGGTCTTGGAGCTAACGTAGATGATCTTAAAAACATTTTTTTTTCTGCCAACAATTTCCAACAAGATTCTTCATAAGTCATTAAACACACTTTTCTCTTGGGTGATTTGAAATCTACCTATGAGTCTGCAAAGAGACAACATATAAGTAATATGAAAGGAGCAATACCCCCAGGGAGAAGCTTGCTCCCCTGGACTGACAGACCTGCCATACTCCCTGAATGGTGAAAACAGAAGTATAATACTTACTTTTGGAATAGATTAAAAGCTTGAAAAAAATAGCTTAAAGGAGTACATATATATATTTGGTATTGTCCAAAACCAGAGAGAGACAGAGGGAAAGAGAGATGTTTTGCCCTTAAAAGAACTAAGAATATGGAGACTAGTTTGACATAAAGAATGGGTTAGAGAACAGAATAAAACTAAGTATAGTCACCAATCTACAGAAAAACACAAATAAAAGCTGGAATTCAGTGCTGAGTACCTGGCATTGGACATTGAGTTCTTGGCTATCAGCCGCACCTGCAACCCCAGGTGTAGCTAATGGCAGCACTTACAGGATTCAAAATTTCTTAAAAATGCATGGTTTGATGCATAGCACCCAGTACTTGCATGGTTAGAGGATTGTTATTTCTTCATGTTCATCAGCTCATGCTACTTATTCCCCATCTGCAGTCACTGTCTGCATATGCCATGAAAATTATTGTCAACAAAGATTATACCTCCAATAGACAGAGTGAGCAGGAAGAGGAAAAAAGCTCTCAAAGAATATGGGTTGCATCACTATCACATAAAGTGAACTCCATAATAAGGAGTGAAAGATTCAGTAAGTACTAACAAAGACTTCCAGTACAAGCAAGGAAGAAATACTTATATCTTCTTTAGTTTTTCCTCACTCAAATATTCCTGTTTCTTACACCAGATATTATAAATAAATTATATTTAGTTCTCTTAAAAATACCTTATATTTTATAATGATAGAGCTTATTTTAGTTAAGGTCAGGGAAAATTTGGTGGTTCAGCCAAGACACTCTTTAGCATACTGGCAATAGTAACTGCTAGTCTCTAATTTGATGCAAAGAAAGCTTTTTTGGTAATTGTCTCCTTGAAAAGGCACCAAGTTGTCAGTTTTTAAGCTGTCAGGCTTGAACAGTGTATACATACAACAGAATTTCTGCCTTATTATAGTAATATCCAGCAGTGTTGCTAAAATAAAGGTCTTTTGGCAATACTTTTATAATTACTCTGTGCTTGCATTCCATTTCAATCTTAAGCATCAGTGATTTTGATATTGGTCACATAGCCCATTTTTTCAAGAACAACTATGTGTGGGTTGTTTTGTTGCGGTTTTGTTTTGGGACTGTTTATTTCTATTTTGATTTGTTTTGGTTTTTATTTCTATAATATAAATCCTAACCAGACCTCTTCATTCCTGGATATGAAATAGCTGTTTCTTTTCCACAGCTCAGCTGAGTTGAAGTGGTGGATATTCAGGAAAACTGCGAGATACAAATATAACTTCTTTTTTCCTCAAATGCAAAGGGGGGCCACATGTGTGACTCCAGCCTCTGTAACTCAAAAGCAGGTCATAGGTGGCTCCCACAGTCAGTTGCCTGGCAGTGGATTATGTTGGTGTGGAGGCTGGCAAGAAATCTGAAAAACCAGCTGTGGATGTGGTGAGAAGCAAGAGCTACTCAAACTCCCTTGGGGAGTCATGCCCATGTGGCTTTGGCTGCTCAATCCATTCCTGAGCAGCATCCTGCCTGGATTCCCTAATTTCCACCTCTCAGAGCTGCATCCTATATTCCTAGGCACAGCAAGATCCAGGACTGTGTTTTTTACTATCTGCAATCCTTACCCTAGTGTCATAATATTCTGTTAAGTCCCATTAAAAAAAGATAAAAATAAAAATTGTGATTTTTAATTTAAAAAGATCAATTTTAAATAAAATGGGAGTTATTGCTTCAATAACAAGATGCCTATTAAACAATAACTGTTCCGTTGTAACTGAATTCCAAAATGAAACCAATCCAGTCAGCACAGCATAAACACTGCTATATTACGCACAAACCCTTCACATCAAGGACTGTTTTGACTCTGAACAATTTATCTGAAAAATATCTGTTAAATTTAAAACCTATAAAAACCAATACCCACATATGCATGTGGAACGCTTGCTCAGCTCAGTCACACAGTGACTTCACGGCTCTATATTCTTGAAAAAGAAAAGGAATAAAAGCTTAAGAGTTCATAGGGCGTTACAGAAACATACTATTTACACATTTCCCCGGCAGTACTATCGTTAAACATTTATTCAATCCAAAAGAATTTTAAAAACAAAGCTTACACCTCCCCATGTTTATTTCTTTTTTGAATTCCTGCTCTAACAATGAAGAAAACCACATAGAAAGTTCAGTTTCTCTTATTAAAGTTAGCTCCACCTAGAATTACTGCCTATTTTCTTTCTGAAGACACTTGAATAAGCAACTTGTATAAAAGCAACTTTAAAACCTAATTTCAGAAACATCACTGACTGACTTATATCTATTGAGAGATTTCTCAGCAAACTGCTAGATTTCAGGCTAAAATGGCACGCTCTTTTAGGCAGCATACCAAAGGTCTATAACACATCAATGGCAAAAATCACACTGAGGTGCCAAAACACCTCCCCAAAGCACGTGGCACTCCTCCTTGGAAGAGGCTTTGGTGTCAGAAGCAAGATTTTTACCTTCAATGGCCCTGAGGACTGCTCCATGAGGAGCTTTACTCCTCCATCCAGCCACGTAGGTTGGACTTGCAGAAGTAAAAGACTAGATGAAAAGAAGTTGAGTGATCATTCAGCTCAAAGACTGAATAACAGGCTAACAGCTTACCTGTGCTAAAAAGGAAAAAAATGCCAAAACCCCAGCAAAGGTCATCAGTACGACATACAGCATCGAGACAGGAAAGTCCTGGCTGCGCACTAAGTTACCCTTGAGTGACAGGAAAAGGCATCTAACTGGGAATGGGCCATTTTGTAAGATTTCAGGCGAGCTGTTTACCTGCCCTGCAAGTGCAGGAAGAGAGGATTAGCCGATGTCTGCCCTGAAGGGTTTCAGCCTTTTGGTGGTCTTGGAAGGGGGGCCGGATAGAAGGAATTGCAGGAATGCTAATGGCAGCAGACCAGAGGAACCGGTTCCAGTTTAAACTCCCAGCCTACCACAGCCTCCCCGGGAGCTAAATCAGCCTTAACTAAACTTTGTGCCACCTTCTGCCTGGAAAACTACAGAACAGCAAGGTCATCACTCAGACATCTGAAAAGGTTAGAACAAAAGTTTCATATACAACATGAATCCAGCCACTTCTGGAAGTGCATCCTGATACAGATTTTAACTATATGCCAAATACATAATTGAACACTTACAGAAAGAATGCTGAAAAATGAACTACATCCACCTATTCCAATAGGGGGGAGTGGGGAGGAATTAATTTTCAAATGACTGGTAACAAAGAGGAGAAAAGAAAACCCTAAGAGCATACCAATATATAGATAGAGATATTCTTCAAGAGATATTTCATGGGTTATAGTTCAAGTGTTCAATCTCAACATGCACAACTTGTATCATATCCAGACAACACATTGCTCATTGTAATCTTCATCCCATTTTCTCTCTTTCTTGTGAGGTTACACATTCATGCGAGCTCCAGTTCTTCAGTAGGATTCATATGCAGAAACTTTTTGTCCTATGAAGTTCTCCCATTAATTCCATGGGAATGGCCACAAGAGCACAAATTCACCTACCATCAGACCCATCAGACTATTTCACATGCTTTTAATACACAGAATCAAATTCAGATGAGTCATATCCTTGTGCAAATAGCCACAAAACTCAGTCATCAGACTGAGGTATAAGCACTGGCGTGAAACAGCAGCCTCATGTAATACCTGCTACAGTATAAACCTGTCTCTTGTTAAGGCCTCTGAGTCATGGTATTGTGGGAAACAGTAAAAGTACAGGGGTCCAGCAGAAATGATGTACTAAGAGCCTGCAGGCACCCTCTGTGGATTGAGCTTGGTACAGCCGCTACCAAATGGAGCAAGATTTGGGAGAGGGAGGCATAATTCCAGACCACCCAATTGGTCGCTTTGCCTTTCATCCAAAGGGCAGCACAACAGGTTGTTATACTGGGAAGCACAAAGGCAGCTTGGTTTGTCACACACCTATGTTATTTCTATACACACCTCCGAAGTGCTCCCTGCAAGACCCCCGGGTTCCTTCCCGCAGGGAGCCCGAGCCCAGGCCCGGGCCGCGCTGCCCGCCGTCCTCAGCCTTTTTCCCGGCAGCGAGCTGCTCACCCACCTCTGCTCCGGGAAGCCCAGTCTCACCTAGAGGAGACCACCGCGGGCCCGGAGGATAAGAAGCCGGGGCGGAGCGGGAGCCTGGGGAACGGAACAGCCTGCTCTGGGCGGGCAGCCAAGCCGGACTAGCCTCACGTACCTTGCGGCGGCGGGGACTCGCAAGCACCACAGGTGCTTCTCCAGGCCGACGGCGAGGCGGATGAGCCGCGACAGCACCGCCCCGGGGCAGACCTCACCCGCGGGCGGGCGGAGGAGGGGCGAGGCAGCGGGCCGGGGTGCCCCAGCCGCTGGGTGTCAGAGGGGTTGGCTGTTGAGCCTGTCTGTACCGGACCCCGCTGTACCCGGCCCCGCTGACCGAGTGGAAGCGGCGTGGGGACCTGAAGGGGCTCCGCCGGGCAGACGCAGCGGGGCTCTCTCCACCCGGACTGGGAGCAGCTCTTAGAGCAAATGCCGCCTGCCGTGGGAGACGGAGCGCAGCCCCGGCCTTTCGGTTTCGTTTCCCCTGGGTTGTTTGCGGCAGGAGGAGGCGAGAGCCGGCCGGGGGATATGGGACTGGGGCAGCGGGGTCCGTCCCAGGGCCCCCTGGCCGCCCCGCAGGTCTGAGGGGCGACTGAAGCGGGGAAATAAACCGATGCGAAACCAAAATGTGGAGATTAATTTCTTTTTACTGCCTTTTCGTTGCTTGGGGTGTGTGTGTGAAATGAATCAGTTATCAAGTTTTCGAGCGCTGCCATCTCATTACAGGGGGGAGGAAGGAACATGTTGACAAAGAGCTCTGAAGGGGGACCCCACCCTTTGTGATTCATGTAAGTGGTGTAGAGAAGAGGCACATGCATGCTGGTGGGCTCCTCTCTGCAAGTATTTGGTGGTATTGCTCCATTTTCCCCGTGTAATTTTCCAGTCTGTGTAAAAAGGACTGATAATTTACCCCTTTCATCTACCTTTTTTACACGTGTGTGACGCCAGTAGCTCTTCTAGGTCTACCCGTGTCCCCATGCGGTTAGAAGAGAGCCAAAGTACATTATAATTCCAACAAAAGTCTCTGGGTTGATCTTTTGTCCCACAGTTTCACTGGGATCGTGCCATTGTCTTTATACTCCCTCAAACTCTCACTGCAAAATTGTCATTGCCAGTAAAAGAGTGTGAAGTAAGCAGAGATAAATCACTGTTAGGGGAAAAAATAACAGAGGCACAAGGACACTGCTTCACTGAGTCACAAATTGACGGATGCTTCCACTGCTCTGAGAAAATCCTGCCAGACTCACCTTCCCTAGCTTTGCCTGATGATCAGTCAGAAAGGGGAACTGTAGGACATGGGCTCTGACCCGGTATGACCATGCTTTGGCTGCATGGAGTGCCCCTGGTACTGCCTTTTCCAAACAGAAAATGGCTTACTGTGCACTCACTCCTGCTTCTGAGGGATTAGTTCATGCAATATCTTTGGTATTTTCAGCCCACCTGGAGCAGCCTCCTCCTCACCCCACTTTATTAAAATTAATAGGAATTTCTGCTAAGTGCTCAACTTCGTTTTTCTGCTATTAAATTGCGTGTCATTTCTCTTTCTGCTGTCCGCAGACTCATCCAGCTCTTTCCACAGGGTATTCCAATCTTTTTCTGTTGTAACAGCAGGTCTTAGGTTTATGTCATCAGCAAATTTCATTAGCACACTCACGGTTTTTGTGCCAAGGTACTAATAAAATTTTAACTAAGATTAGTTCTGAGATCAGTCCCTATGAAATTGCATTAGTAACCTCTTTCCACATAGAATTTCCCTTTCAGCTCACGCTATTGTCCTTAGTTTTCATTTCTTACATTCATCCGCATCTCTCCATCTTAATTAATATTTTCTCGCATGGCATCCTCTCAAATGTTTTACTGAAGTCCAGATAGATTTGATCTACTGTATTTTCATTGTTTGAGAAAATGATTTATCAGGCAAAGATACTGGCTTAGTCTGGTATGTTCTGTCTTTGGTGAAGTCCTGCTACGTTTCAACTAGTTTTTCACACACCTCCACATCTTTAATTAGTTTTTCCTTCAGCATTTGTTCTAAAGCTTTGTGTACTAATGAGGTCAGATAAAAGAACCTGTAACTGCTTGAATCAGTCCATTTTCTCAGTAAGTACAAGTCCCACATGAAAGTCTCTAGACTTTCCAGTGTCTTTCCTGGGCTGCTGTGGCCATTAGGTCTGACCTGAAATTAAGGCACAGCATGCCTGTGATTGATTTTAGACTAACCCCTGAGGCCATAAAAGCCTAATGTTGTATCTTTTTTTTTTCGTCAAAGCCTGCCTCACAGGTGTCTTCTGCAAAACCACATGTTCAGACTGCCTAGTTCCCAGATTTACTTACAATCATGCCTTTGAGATTTTATGTACACAACCTGAATGCCCTGGCATTGCTTTGCATATAAATTTTGCCTGTTTCAAATGCATTTATTTATGTTTTTATTGTGTTAACATTTTGCCTGCAACCCAAAAAGGACACTGCTTCTACTTTCCTCTTTATGGACATGTCCAGTCAATGGATTCAGAATAAATCTTATTATTTTAAAACATAATAATTTTGTTCATCTCCAGTTGCAGCCAGCTGCCACCTCAAAATGAGATTTTGTAGAAGTGAAGATCATGGGTGAATAAAGTGTTAAGTTTATCTTACAGAAACCATTGTGGTGGTTTAACCTCAGCTGACAAATAAGCACTGAACAGCTGCTTGCTCACTCCCTCCTGTGGGATGGAGTAGAGAATCAGAAGGGTTAAGAGTGAGAAAACTCATGGTTTGAGATAAACACAGTTCAACATGTAAAGCAAAAGCCAAAGGCACAAGAAAAGCAAAACAAGGAATTCATTCATCACATCCCATAGGCAGGCAGCCATGTCCAGGAAAGCAGAGCTCCACCACACATGTAAGGGTTACTAGGGAAGACAAACACCATCACCACAAATGCCCTCTACTTCTTTCTTCTTTACCCCAGTTTATATACGGGGCATGATGTGCTGTATAGTTATGCCCAGTTTGGCTAGTTTGGGTCTGCTTCCTCCCTGCTTCTTGTGTCCCTCCTCACTGCCAGAGCATGAGACTGAAAAAGTCCTTGATCAGGATAAGTGCTACTTAGCAACAACTAAAACATCAGTGTGTTATCAGTATTGTTCTCAGACTAAAGCCAAAACACAGCACTGCACAAGCTACTAGGAAGAGAAATAACTCTATCTCAGCTGAAACCAGGATGCTCAGAGACCTTTTTCTCTAGCATTATTTTGGTCTTAGAAAAAGATCTCTTTCCATTGGCTTTCCTACTTCCTTAATTAGCTCCCAATTGCTACAGGACTTCAGGCTGCTTTCTTCCAGATTGAGGCAACCATGATGAGGTCCTTGCTGAGAGTGACATTTAATTCCTTAGATCAGTACACAAATAGGAGGGGAGGAAAGCAAGTCCAGGTTTTTGGCTGGACCACCATACTTCCTTATCTTTCAGATAGCATGAAACTCTCCCCTGTTGTACCTGTGTCCCTTTGCATGTCTGAAAATACAGGTTGTTTAGAGATGGCTTTACATGGATCCTGTGACACTAAGCTCAGTTTGTAAAAGGAGATTAGACAATTGGAAGAAGGGAGCTTCCAGTCACTGAGGTCTTACAAGCAGCAAAATTCAAATCAGAGCAGTGATGACTGTAAGAACTGAAGGATAATCACTGGAAGTCTTTGGTTCTAACTCAAATGTTCATCATCTCCTGTCAGTAGAATGCCTGTGCAAGGTGTATACTGCTTGCTTTATTTTGACTGCTCTGGTAGATGATCAGTATTCTGTAGGTAGGATGTAAAGCTAACTATAGGCTAGACTTTGGTCACAGAAAGCAAGTTTTACCAATAAAATAGTGAAACAGCATCATGCTGCAGCTTTTTATTCGGTAAAAGATCACCTCTGTTTTCTCTCAAGGTGCAGTAGGTTTGCATGATGGGTCTCTAAGATAAGACTCAGCACTGAGGCCGACTAACCTTGTGCAAACTGGAGGAAAGATCAACAGAAACAGCCAGATTATGGTTTTGAGTAAGGCTGTGACATCTCACTCGGCTAAGCTTAATAAGTTGTGCAACCGTTTTGTTGTTATTGCTCAAAATAAGAGAGTACTATATAGCAGAGTGTGCCCATTTTGATACTGCCATGCGTATATATTCTAGCCTTTCATTTCGTATGAACCAGAACCAAATGTATGCTATTTGTCATCTCTAAATCTGTAATTTATATGCACGAACACTTAAGGAAGGTAACTCACTATTGTTACATTTGCTTTAGAGAAAGTTGCAAATGAGAGCCCTCTATTGCAAAATGACTTAAATATGGGGCATTGTGTCTATTTATGATGCATGCAACATATTCATTATGATGAATGCCACATAAATTTAGTGGAATCTCCAGTATTCTTTCAATGCATCTCTGATTTCTAAAGTGGCAGTGCGGTACTACTATGTGGATAATAAAGCAAAAACATTCATTTAAAAGGCGAAAAAAATTCCTGTTACACCACTGAGAGTAAAAAAAATCATATATATCAATAAAAAAGAACTGCTTGTTTCTGGTTTAGTTTCTATAGTACTTTCTCCATTCAGGCAATGTGTCAGAGCCTTTCATTGCTACAGAATAGAACTGAACGCTGAAGGAAAGCTGCAAATTGAAAGAAAGATTTAAAGGACTGAAGAGTTGGTCAGATTTCGTTTTTCCTCTCCATTGCTTTCACACATGTTTATGGACTCACAGTTGGATTTCCTCAAACAGGAAATTCCACAGTAATTATCATTAGTGAGCTATAGTAACAGCAGTTCCTTAAATCCACAGGCTCTTTTCAAAGTCCTTCCCTTTTGAAGGAAATAAAAGCTAATATGGGCCAAATTCTCATTTGCTGGGTTGGCGTCACTGAATTTAGCAGCAAACCAATTTACTCTGGCAAATAGTCCATACTCTTGTTTCAAACAAGCTTATTGTGAGGCACAGAATAACAGCATGAGTAGTGTGGTATGACCCACAAGTACTACTGAAGTACTAGTGCTGTACAAATACATTTGTTGCTTTAGTAGATAATGTAAACAAAAAGCAAAGTGAGCCTGGCTGGTAATTCTTGGAGGACAGAGATAAGTAAGGATCAATGGAGAAAGATTACAGACATGGATTTTTCTGAGAAATACCTTCTGCAACCACAGGCTTCAGAAAGACGCACATTGCCCCAAGAAGTGATCCACCCAGCCAAGATGTGGCCTCTCAATGTGTACCAGCTCTTTCTAGAAAATGTATGACTTCTTTGACACAAGATATGAGAAACCCTGTCCCTCATGAATATCTTAACAAAATACATAAAAAGATTTGGTTCTCAACCAAAGCATGAAATTTATACCCCTATCTAAATTCTGTAACAACTGCTGAAAAATTTCAGTATCAAGTTCTTTTCATCATTTTCATCAGCTCTTGTCCAGAAACCTGTTCATGAGTTTCTTTCTACCACTTCTTTAGCACCTATCTGAATTATATGTAAGGTGATGGTTTAAACTTTGCTTTCTGATATGAGTTCATTAACCAAAATTTGTTCCCAAGTTATGGACCAAGAAGATTAAGAAGGTTAAGAAGGTTAACCAAGAAGGTTAAGGTGATGAACTGCTTTGATGTGAACTTCTACCCAAGTTTTGCATCAGTTCACATCAAGAGCTCCTCTCAATAACCACAACTTACAAGTACAACAGTGAGTGCACTTTCTGTATAATAGGACTTTATTATCATTAGAACAGAACTGAGAACAGAGTTCTTCCCAAATCAGTTTCCAATGCAAATAAAATGGCAAACTGTAGAATCAGCACATATGGCAGTAGATTTTTATTAATTGGTTAACAGCTCCAATAACATAGATGCCCACACATCAAAGTCATGTAAACAGAGCTCAATCACCATATGGAACTAGACCAAGATGATAATGGGCAACAAAGCAAGACAATCCTATTCATGTTCCATATGGCTTCTGTTGACTTCTATCTATTATGCTGAAACTCCACTGTATGCTATTATGGATTGTAATGTTTTGCTTTTCAAAATGGATGTATGAAATTAGAAATGGCCAAAAAATTACAGAGAACATATAAAGAGAACTTAAACTGTATTTTTAAATATAATTTCTATTATGTATCAGTGTCATGCTTGCTTTAACCCTATTTACTTTTTCCTATTTGATGAACATGATTCAGCTAAGTCTTACTCCACTACCACGAAAGCCCCTTCTACGCTAATGAAACAGGTCCTTCTATTATAGCACAGCTATTGCAATATTGAACCTTGGGAGAGAAACACAAAGTCTGATGGCAGCAAATACCAGCTAAGGTATTTATATACCTTTCTTTATACACATTCCTGTATCTGCAGCATTCCAAGTGTATAGCACAATGTAGATGATTTTCCTTTCTACCAAGACAAATGGACTTAGATTTTTATTCCAATGAAAGGGATAGAAAGACATAGATACTCTGAGGAATTGACTTGGGAGAAACAAATCATTATTGTGAAAAGCCTAATGCTTTTCCTGCTTTCAGCTTGAATGGAAATATCATTTGGAGCTAATAATTAACAGTTTGGATTTTTCAGACAGATGTGCTAAGTACACATTTTGAAAATCAGACATAGAAGATGGCCCTTGCAGAGTGAATTGCCATTGAAGTTTAAGTGCTTTACCAAGTGACATGGAAAAATACAATCAAACCACAGTAGCCTTCAGCTCCAAGACTCAGTGAGCAGGGGGAATAGATGAGGAGAAAGCAGAAAGAATAGCCTTCCATCTAGTGGAAGCTTTGTTTTTTACTAGCTAATTCAGAAATGGCTGCAATTGTAACAGCAGTACAGTCTAGTAACAACCACTTGCAGAGCCCTTTGCTTCCATGTATCATAGCATATAACTACAGATTGGGATGCTCCAGTGATACACGGCCCAGCCTCAAACCACTACCTGGCCTTTCCTTGCACACTCAAAACTCGTACTAAAGAGTCAGTGTTCAGGTCTAAATTATTTCAGAAGTGAGATGTGGGAAGAAAGGTATTGCCTTTATTTTTCTTCCTAAAATAGGAAAGTGATTTGAGCTGCAATACCTGTTTGAACTTGGAGCTTTTCTTCAGAAATTGAGAAGGGCCTAGAGGCTGGCTGTTGAACCACATCTTTATACACTACCAGACATACGTCTCATGGTAGTTTAAGTGACAGTTTAAGACCACAGTTTCTGTCATTGTGACTGGAGTATTAGTGATTTTTTAGCTGGCCTAAAGCCAGTTTGATGTCTGGTGTCCAACGTATGAGAAAAAGCAAATGAAAATGGGGCAGCTGCTTTTTGGGAATCCACTATCTTGCAAAATGAAGTGAGATGACAAAACTTGCAGCAGCAGGAATGGCTGGTGGTGCAGAGTGAAGAAGGCACTACAACAGCTAGTACTGTTTCTCCATAAATAACTACCTGCTTGAACAATCAACATTAGTGCCCTGCATGTAATTAATTTTGACACAGATCTGATGCCTCTTCTACGGTCAAGTCAAAAGAAAGTAGTGCTGCTTGTTTCCTCAGTGATCTTGTAAACCTGAAGTGTCTACCTGAACAGGATCACCTCCACCTGGCAAAGCACAAAAAAGAAACATGGTCTACACCACAAAACACACACTGGTGGGATTTTTCCTCTCTCTCATCAATGATAGTCTTACGAATAAAAGACAGCCGAGAACTTGCATGCTTCATTTCTCTAAACAGATTTATAAACCACAGCAGCACCCTAGCAGGTGCTGAGGTTTGAAGTCTCCCATTTGCTTTTTTTTTCCCTGAGCAAAGGCAGCTGGTGAACTATAGGGAAATTGCAAACTTTCTTTAAAAGGGCTTAATCCACCATCTGAAATTCATAGAAGCATTAAGTCATTATTCAAATGAAAAGCTGCTTTTAGCCATTAACATATTTTCGTCAATAACAAAAAAAGGAAGATGCTGATATGAGAGGAGATATGCGCATTCTTATTTATATGGTAATTGAATGGTCAGGGAGTTTGCCTGTTATTTTCCTAAGACATGGTATGCATCAATTAAAACTATGTTGCACTGCTTTTCTAATGGAACCTGGCACCATTAAGAAATCTTTTCTTCTTCCTGAGATGTGATGGGGAAAGAGGCATTGAAAATCAACCAATTTATGCAACCTACTTTGTAACATGATTGCTGGCTTTTGCCTTTCTACAGACAAAGCAAAATTAATAATTCTTCTCTGTAACAAGTGACAAGAGAATCATTTCTATCAAACCCATCCTAAATAGGAGTAAGAATATTGCTTCCCCTCCCATAAATTTACATATTTAGAGTGTTCTTAGTAAAATCTGGCTAGTTGTAATTCAATGGCTCATATTCTTCATCAATCAGGCTGCTTTCAAGAGTGAAAATATTTTTAAGAGCCAGTGTACAACTGCAATTCTCTTCAGTCCAAGCAGCACATGTTGCAAATGACGGTGCAAAAAACTCTGGCTTCATTTAGATGGGCAGAGTTCCACTGATGGTGGTGGTGCTGCAGTTTGCCCGAGCTAGGTTCAAGAAGTCCAGCAAGCTCCTCTGCAAATGCATCATTAGGAAATAATTGTCAGTGCTGAAGAAATATCATGAAAAGACAACTCTTAGTGTTGTATAAGTACCATTTTACTGCCCTCTGTTCATTACCCAAGCTGACTTAGACACTAAGCAGCAGCTCCAGAGGAGCCATTCTTTACACTGCACACCTACCCTCTCCCTCAATGTATGCAAATTTCTCAGGGCCTCATCAAAAAGAAAAAGACAAGTTACTATCCAGTGGTGTGGAATTATTAGCATGTTTTGCTAAACATGCTTACACACATCCCTTTAGTTTTCCTACCTCTGAAGCCTCAGCCTGAAAAGGGACGAGTTAAGGTAAATACTTTAGTGCTATCAGGAATTACAGAGCTCAAACCCATCATTTAGAAAAGGATTTGAAGGGGTTGCTTTTGAGAAAATAGGAACTGCTCACTAGAAATATCTAAAAGGCGAATTGCCTAAATCTCAAAGTAGCATGTCTAGATAACAAAGATAACACAAAAGGACAAAGCTCAGACGTGCAGGCTGTCCAACTCCCCTCTGCTCTGATGAGTTTCCGGTGTCCCATGTGGAGGACACGTCAAAGCATGAGCATGGAAAACAAATTGCATAAACACTGCGCATGCTAAGCACAAGACCAGTCCCTAAATACAGACTGTAGTTCTGAAGGGAAGAATAAAATATCTTCCCAAGGAAATTTGTGCTAAATCTGTATGATGCCTTTATCCCATCATACATTTTGGCCATGGATTATCTTTCTGCAAGTGTAATTTGGAGAAAGTTTTAGATTAAGGAATAACTGGGGTAGGGTGTCAGTTCTGGTTTTCTAGTATGTTTGACAAATACTGCAGTATTTACAAATCCCAGTGATGCTGTCATACAAGTTTTCAGATTTGGATCCCACCTGCAGAGCCCTAAAGTATATTCATTTTTTATTAAAAAAAGGGGGGGGGGGGAGTGTTTGGAAGACAAGAAGCATTAATTAGCCAATGAAATATATGTACTTAAAGCTAAATATCATGAGTTGCCAAAGCAATGCCAGACAGTCCAATGATCTTGGAACGGCAGCTGAGAAAATGAGGAACTTGAGTGTGATTGGTGAGCAGTTAGACTAGCATGGACAGTAACTATAATTCATCAGAGAAATAAAAAAGAACCAAGAAAAAGCTATGCTGGACCCTGTGGTTTTGTAGGACGAGGTGCAGCAGAGGAAGTCAAGATATTTGCAGGTTGATTTAGAATGTCCAGAGTGGTTAAAGAGCTCTGGCCTTAGCTGAACAAGTGGAGTTAGGACTTCTCATATGGATGAGGTAAGCAGCCCATTAACAAGTGCCTATAGAAGATGATGGTTCTACTGCGGCTCTTTGCCTTAAGAATAGGAAGTACATAGTACATGCCCCAGCTTCAAAGGCTTATGTTGTTTAACCTTTTTAAATACCTAATTGGCAAAAATGCATCCTAAGAAAATGACATGTAACAACTTGCTAACACTGAAAATACTTGTACTGCTTTAGCTGTATTGATATACTTATTGCAGAACAACTACCTATAGAAATGAATGCTGATCCAAATAGGGATAATGTATTCTGCCATTTTCACCAAGAATCAGAATTTACACAAAGTATTTAGGGTTATTAAGACAAATAAACAACAACAACAAAAGAAAGTCATACAAAAGCTTAGACCAGATTCACATATTGTAGTTGTACATACTCAACAAACCTACTGGTAATCACGTGTACCAAAAGGCAAAAGTACAGATTAAAGGTAGACAAGTTATTAGGAAAAAAGAGAGATGTTAAAAATAGATGTTGCACAGATTTGCACTGGGATTGAATTCTCCCAAGTTACAGGACTGTAAAAGTTTATAACTTTCAAATTTTTAAACCATAGTTCATTGAAAAGCAAATGAGTATTGTGCATTATTCTGGAAAACATTGATTCAGAGTTGCACGGTATTACAAAAATATCCCACTTTCCAATACCAAAGCTTTTAATAAAAAAATTGATTTGAAAAGCATTTAATTTCATCCATTTAGTCATGATCTGAAGATAACACTCGGGGAAAAAAAAAACCAACAAAACAAGGAAAATCCAAGAACAAGAGGAAAAAAATGAGTACATTTTCTTACTGAAATTATAACATTTTTTATCAGGAAAATAGAAAACACTAGCTGCAATTCTGCCTCCCCTTCATTTTCTGAGGGAAATATGTTTGTTATGTACCCCCTCAAAAGATAGGGGCTATATGCAAAGGCAATGTTGGAGCTTAGAACAGAGCTGGATGTTAGAGCTGATGTACTGGAAATAAGCCTGCTGACAGCCAGTGCTCATCAGTGCGTTGGGGGGGGGGGAGGAGAGTGAAGAGGTGGCAGGGATGTAACAGCAGAGACTGTGGGCATCCACTGAAGTTTTGTATGGCTGAAAACAATTCTTTATAACCAAGGAGCTTATGAGGAAGAAGGGGTTTGTGGACTAGAAAAATTATAGCAGTTACAGAGCCTGGCAGAGCAGCGCAGGAGGCATGCTTTATTTGTAGGAAGGCTTGAGAAATCAGTGGAAAATAACAGGGAGTCAGAGAAGACAAAATAATGTTATAGAAGAACTGAATGCTGGAAACAAGGAATTTGTGCTTTTTCTTGGAGTTTTCAATTTTTCATGCATATTTTCACTCTAAACCCTTGCATGTACTCCTAGAAATCTGCCAAGACACAAGAAAATGAAACAGATCCCATTTTCTCACTTCACCTCTCTGCGAGAGATTTTTTTTGTCCCTTCTATTTTAACCCCAGGCTTTCCTAATGATTTATTTTTCTCATTCATCATGTATGCTGTTCTGCCTGCCTCTGGTACGTTTATATATCTCATTGTGCTGCATACCTTACAGGATAAAGAGGTTGCCAGAGTGTCGATGCATATTTCAAGGATGACAATAGAAGTCATTCATTTAAATAACACACCAAAACTTGTGCTGAATATTCCCAAACACATCAGTATTTGGCAGACAATAATTCTCCTATACAGCCTCTTCCTAAGGATGTACCAAGTGAAAATTATTCAGAATAGGCTGTAAATGCAAAACGAGTTGTGTTTGAAAACCACCAAAGTTGAGGCAGCTTGAAAACATATAGTTTGGAGCTCCTGTAGTTATAAAACCCCATAGATCAATTTTTTGAATCCCTGGTCCCATTATAAATTCCACAAACAGTATTCTGCTCCTGGATTTTAACATGCTGAGTGTAGCAAGGAATCAGTTTACAGAAGTCCCTGTAGAGAGGGCAATGATATTACACGCATCTGTTGTATTTTCAGAAGCATTATGCTGCCTTTTCTCTCAGGGGTTATTACTATGAACAACCACTGCACATGAAGAAGCCAAAAGCTGTTGCAAATAAAGCAGGAAAAATTTCAAGGAAGGTGTATAGAGCTTAGAAATTCCTTGAAAATCTCTGCACACAGAAACTTTCTCCAGAAAGTCCCAAAACTACAAGGGAAATTCTACATATTCTATAGATGGTATTACTCAACCTCTGGGCTATAACCTTTTATTACTTTATATGCATTGGAGAAACTCAAGCCTAGGGCTTTTCTGTGCTAGGATCTTCACAAGTGCAGAACAGAAGGGAACCAGGCCCCCAGGAATTTACAATCTAAGAAACACACAGGAATCAAGCAGAAAGGCAGGGCCAGCAGTGATACAGGCTACCTTACTAGAAAGCGTTCCAGAGAGTGTAGGCCAAGTGCTATCTTCTAGCTTATCCCACCAAGAATCTCAAAATCAATAAAATTATGAGGAAGTAACTTAAAATAATTTTTTGGCACTTAAAGCAAGATCAATCTGTGTGTCATATTAATATTCCTTATCCTATATGCGTGCCTGCATTTTAGTGTATGATAGCAGTTTATTTTTTTATTAAGGTTGATTCTAGCAGTAAAGATAGCTGGAGTTTCCAGTGATAGCAGATAACAACAAAAAGCTTTCCCAGTAGTTGAATAGTATGTCTGATGAAGATCTTTGCACAGAAGAGAAATGATTTTGCAAATCTGCTTACTGCCATTAGAAGTAGTTTTAGAATCCAGCATACAGTGTCTTTAGAAGCTGTAAATTCCTTGGTACCCAGGAAAAAAGACCAAACAAAAAGCAAGACTCCAAACTTGAGCAAATAAACCTTTCACTTTGCACTAAAATCTCTAAGCCTATATAGATAATCAAGCATTGTATAGTGAACTTCAATTAGATTTTAATTCAAGATTTGCCTGGTAAGCTTTGATATTTTTCCTCATGTAACTTTACGTTTGATCCATCCTTGCCAAAAAGAGAGGGAAATTCTGGGGCACAGTGTATACTTAATACATTTCTGTTACATCTCTGTAAACCTATCCATAAGTATCTATTGCATCAATGACGAATTAGGTATTACTGCTAAATAATATATGCACAGTAAGTCCTCTGCTTGGGATGATCAAAAGTCTCCAGATCTAGAAGGAGTGCTACGGCAGCTACTGCCCAGGAGCCTTATCAATAGAAGAGAATTGATACTTTAGCTATTTTGCCATCTCAAAAGGCCAAAGAGTCAGTGCCATGTGTGCTTCCACAGAGAGCAGCTGAAATCTTAGTAGAAGTAATTGGTAGCTCACCAGTTGAAAGCTTAGGTCAAAATAAATGGCACCGCCTGCTGGCTTTCTACAAATTTCTGCTATCCATTGCTGTAAATTATTATCGGTCACCTTGAGAAAAGCAGTGGAAGTTAAGAACAGACCAAAAGCCTACTTAAGTAGCTCATCATCAGTTATATTTTGACAAAACTTCCTTTACTCAGTTCACCCATCTTTCAAGTAATTTAAGTAACTATGAACAGAAAGGGGTCTGTAATTATTTAAAGCTGAAGTGCATCCATCCTTCATATGTTACATAGATTCTAGTGAAATACTGGGCTTGTCCCATTCATTTATGTTAATGCTTTGTCTCTCATTAAGGTGAAGATCCCCAAGTCTTTGAATCTTTTTCCATGTTTAAGATGAAATGTGATTTGCTGAGCACTCCATAGTTTGTGGGAAAGGGCACACAGGGCTTGAAATGAGCATTTGGCAAGAGAAGAGTGTGCTATCATTTCCACACTATCAATTCCATTTAGCTTAGTTATTTTTTTGGCAAGACACATGCATAGTTGAAGTGATTTGTCCCGGTATGTGAAACATTAATCTCTGTTCATATATTGCTGTTCTAGGGATATTTGTTGTGCAAAGTAATCTTTAAAAATAGAGAAGTGAGTACAATGAAAGCCAACATTATTCTGAAACCTATTTAAGAAAAGCAAATTTCTTTGCTGGAACTCATAATGCATCATTACCGTGATCAAAAGTTAAAGGAGGCTTTCTGATGACATTGCAAATGCCTCTGGCACTTGTAAGAGGTTGTACAAAGATGTTGCATGAAGTGTCGTTACAAATAGAATGATTCTTAAACATTGGAGACTGTCAATTGCCCACACGTAAAGTGAAGGAAGCCAAGTTACACCAATTAGTGCTACTAGTAACAACCTCAGCTGGCATAAACTTTTTAAATGAACATTAGGATAGCGGTGCCTAACAAGCACTCGGGGACAGATCCTTGCCTTGCAAAGTACTCGGCAGGGCATATTTTTAACCCACTGGGCTAAACAGACAAGGTGACGGCAAGCATCAACTCTATGATTATTACTTTCTTCTCTTGTGGGTTTACTCTGGAGGTGAAGTGGTATATGGAAATCAAAGCAGCAAAGAAAGGGAACTCTGGAGAAATAAGTATTAGGAGAATAGGAGATAGGGTTTGAGCAACAGCCAGGTAGCATGAGATGAGAGAAACCTGAGCAAGAGCTGTTAGGTGTTTGTGGGCTCCTGCTTTCCCTATTTCTGTTCACTGCAAGTGCTTCCTGGCTCTCACCTCTAGTGTTTCACCTCCACCACATGGCTGAAGTGAGGGACTGTTGATTCAAATTACTGCCAAGTCCTCTGATGGATGGTAGCTGGATGGAATGTTGCTCGATGGAGAGAGGATGGAATTTTGCTTGATGGAGAGAGGTGGCACCCCTCATGCTTTGCTTACCCCACACCTTTTAGAGCAGTTCCAGAAGACAGTAATAGAGGGATTGCTGTAATGCTGCTGAAGTCTTGCCTTGACAGTGGAGTAACAACCTTTGGAAAAAGACTACTGTCATGCCATCCAGACTGTCTGCATTTTGCTCTATCATGTGGCAGGTGGCCTCAGTACTGCAAGGTAGAAACCATCGCTCAAAATTAAATAGCCTTCACTGCCATCTCACTGGACTGAGCTCAATTTTGCTTTATAGGAAACAAAGTCAGATGAAATTAGAAGTCAAGCAGATCTTGGCCTCCAGCATTATCAAATAAAATAGACTACATGCAGCCTACCCTAGAGTGGGGCCAGTAAAAACGAAAGTATCAATCAGATATTAAAGTAATACATGAAGAAGCAATCTCCAAAACTGAATTAAGAAGTTAATGCATGTGTTTCCAGGCATGGGAGTAAAGGGTTTCACTGAGTAGTCCTGAACTTCCAGGTAAGCCCTGGAATTCAACCAGATCTCAATTTTCTAACCACATTCCCCATAAAACCACATAGCATTAAAAAAAATAAAATTGACAATAACATTCGTACTGCATCTTCCATCTCAAGATCTAAAATCCATCGTCTAAAATTCTAAAATGCTAATAGTTTTTTGATGCCTTAAAAATGTAGGTTTTTTTGTGTCATTATTATCTATTTCAGAAAACTTGAACATTCATTGAAGATTCTTTCTGTTAATTCATATGACATTATCAAATTATGCTTAGTCTGAGATTATTTCAATAAACAAAATTCTGCTTTAGCTTTTTTGAGTAAATCTGCCTCTGTGCAAGATCCACTAGGTGAATGTAAAGTTAATATATTGAGCTGCTAACAACCAACAGCATGCAGAGAGCATCACTGTGGCAGTGAATGTTGCTCAAAGCCCAACATCCGAATTTTAAACCACCGCACAATTCTGTCCATGTCAGGTGTCAAAGCAACAAACTGTAAATCTAGAGTCTGACATGCATTAACAGCCTGTACTCTTTTCTTTTGGGGTGTGTGGATGAACTGCAATCACGGTTATTTGCTTGGAGAAGAGAAAAAATAATCTGCTGCTCTCAGCACTGCAGCTCATTGAATTTCCTCTCACACACACGCATTCACATACACCAACCTGACAAAGCAGAGTTAACACTCTATTTATTAAACAAAAAAGATAAGGACAATTGAACTGATCTTAGTGTTTAAATACACCATAATGTTTCCATGTCTATAAAACTTGTATAACAAAGCTGAAAAAAATTAACAGCACTGAATTCAGCTATTTACACTGAGGCTAAAAAAACCTCAGCTGGTATTTCCTGAATGCAAGGTCAAAGGCTCTGTGGCTTTGGAGGAGGAAAAGCTTGCAGGAGTGGGAAGGAAGCACCATTTAGTTGCAAGACAAGAACATATAGAAAACACTTTCTAGTAGGGAAAAGAAAACCCAAAACTATTTATAGCAACCTATATTATAAATATATAAACTGGATCCTTCTGTTCTAATTTTCTTCTCAGATTTTTGCTGCTGTGCTTTTAGCTTTTCTGTCTGTAGTCAGGCCTCAATACTGCAACGAAATCCAGACTCCATCTTAGGCTCACGCTTTTCACTCTTCAGTGTCTCAGTTAAACAAGGTCTACCAAGATGTATGATTTTAAAAAGACCCAGTCAAACCTGTGCAAAAGGCTGCCTGGGTACTTATTTTGGCTTATTTTAGTTCAGCTGATATGAGTTAGCAACAGTTTTGCACAATTTGTCATGGTCTGGCATAAACTGAACTAATAAAGTACCAGCCAAAATCAGAATTCTAAGTGTTAGGAAAAATCACACACTTTGAACAGTAAAATTTTCCTTCTGGTCTACAAGACTTTGATTAAAAGATACTAGGGGAAGAGTTGAGTCTGTGTTATAAACAACAGCAAACAGAAAAAAAATCTACAGAAAAGCTGTTTAGAGGTAGATAAGAGTCACAAATATGGCATCTCTTGAAGGTGAAGAAATCTGCACGAGCAACAACAGGCTATTCCTTTTGCTATTTTCAGTGCTGTAGCATCTTTGAGATGCCCTTAATACTCTGCAGTGATTAGGGAAACATGCACTCCCATCACCAGCCAAGTGTTAGGTATGGAGGACAAGCTCCACAGTAATGCAAATACAAAAAAAAGAGCAATCATGGCCTCACTGAAATACATCATTTAGGCCAAAGAAGTTGGACACCTGCACACGCCTTGACATTTTGAAAAATATTCAATGTGGAAAAATGAAATTGGTGCAGTCCCCTTTGTTGCAATAGTAATTCCACAGCAATATTGTGTGGTTGGTCTCTTGCTTTCTTTCTCTCTTGGGGGTAAAACAAAATAGTTATCAAAGTTAGGAGAATTTCTGTTAATTTCCTCTCTTGAGAGATTCCCTGCTTTGCTGTTTACATTCTTTTTTTCTGCAGGTAACACATGGTGAAGGCCAGTACTGAAGAGTATATACATATCTTTGTGCTTCCTGCAAGCTGAGCACAGATATCACATCCATTTCAAATCAGACAATTTATCTATTTCCTTTCAGGAGACAGAGAGATACCAAAGGCAAAGAATTGCCTAACAAAGTTCTGAACACAGTTGGACTCAGTGATCTTAAAGGTCTTTTCCAACCTAAATGGTTCCATGACTCTGAAAGAGAATTTTTTTTTGCTTCTTAAAGGTGAAGTAAGAGAAGTATAACTAGAGATGGAAGGTGATTGCATCTTTCCTGCTTTGGTGATGAAAGAAAGATGCAGCTTAAGAAGTTTTCTGGAGAGGAAGAAGCATATTAAGAGAGATAAATATTTCTTTACAAAAAGCTGAAACACGAAGATCAAAAACAGGCCTGCCACTTAGAAAATAATAGAAATGGGTCCATACAGGCAGGGGCCACTGCAGCCTTGTCCTTTGAGTAGATTCTTGGATGCTTATGTTAGTGCTGGCATGTTATTAGTGCTACTTAGGTGGAATAAATTAATGGAGTTAGGGACAAAGTTTCCCAAGTTTCACCTCTGGCCTGGGCTTCTTGCACACTTCTTTGCACAAACATCACAGAATGGGATTTTCTCCTCTGCACAGTGGCCACTTAAATCTTGCTGGTTTAAAGAGAACCAGCACAGGATGAAGCCCAAATCTTTTTGAAACATCCATCGTTATATGCTCTGATTCATGACTCAAGAAAAGCATAAAATATTGGTTTTTTCTCCTAGATGTTGTACTGTCCATTCAAAGTCAAGGCAAGGACTTCATTCGGTAGTTTTTGTGAAAATACCTGCCACCTTAACATGTCAATTTACTTTCTACTCTTAACAGAGCAACATAACCCAACACTATGTGAAAATTATGGTTTGAACCCATTTCTGTTTCTGCTTGTGCTTTCTCAAAGGCTAACCTCAGCCCACAACTGCCACATTTTCTGTACTTCTGATGATTCATCTGACCATTTGGAGGGGCCTAACAGCTCTGAATAGAAGGTAAATGGCTGGTAAATCAATTTATTGTTTCCATGCACAATAAATAGTCACTTGCCTCGCCTACAAAAGTCAAGTTGGCTATAGCATCTGAAAGCTTTGGCTCAGGGACTAAGTAATCAGTATGATAGCAACTGGATAATTAAAACATGTGGAGTATAATCTCTTTTGGCATCAATCCCGTTATAGAAGGCTACAGTCTATACCAGGAGAGCCATGACCAACACTTAGTGAAACCACATCAGCAGGGAGGTCAAAGGCAAAAAAAGGTCTCTCGCACTATGTTAGACTGATAGAATTTGGGCAGTGGAAGTGAGATTGCCACTCTGCTTGTCCTCCTTGGATAGAAATTTAAGTTTGCTTCTTCCACCCAAAGGGCACAATTCACACCAAGGGACAAAAAAAAAAACCAAGCCAAAAAACACGACAAAAACTGTCATATCCTTGAAATGATTGTCAGCAAGTTCTCTGAGGTTGTTTGCTTGACACTTAATGTTATGCTGATGGAAAATAATTTCCCCTTCTCAATCATTATCAAGTCACTAAGCCATTTTTATGGTGTTTGCTACTGGTACAAAAAAGTCTGTGCACAAGAGATGTCCTTACACAAAGATAATCTCAACACATGGTACTTTGCTGACAAATATTTAAAGAGCTGGAGGAAGGGCTGTACAGCACATAGCAAGAGACAATCCAAAAGGGAACCAGGATTTGATATTATCTCTCCCTCTCTGCAGTCTGTCTCCCACACTGTCACTTCTTGACAGTGTTATTTTATCTTTATAGAGAGCTTTTCATTTTGTGCAGATGAATGCCCAGAGACAAGGACCAGTGAGCTCAGGGCACAAGGCACAAGGCACCAGGCATCATCATTTAACATCTAGAAATACCATGGCATTGCTCTGTAGCTGGAAGTAAATGAGTCAGCATATGACAGTGTGCATCTCAAAGCCACACCTGTGCAGCTAAAACCTGAGAAGAAGGGGAAGGTCTCTAGAGAGCATGGCATGCATGGGTGCTTGATAATACTCACCGAAGTATAGTATAAGCCGTAACACTCAAAAGGGTAATGCTTTTTTTGCTTAGCATGGTAGCTACTGTAAGCCATATCCTCTCCATTCTGAAGCACCAGCCGATGCTTCTAGCACCTGGGCTTCTGGTGAAACCTTAACAATTTTAGTACTAAGTTAAAATAAACCCCACAAAACCAAACAACCAAAAAGAACCCCCAAAAAACTGCCACCAAATACAACAACCTCCCCTCTACCTCAACAGAGGAAAAAAAAAAAAGGAGTGAACAGCAATTCCAACTTGTTCAAAAGTTTCAAAAAGGGGAAGCGTACTTTGAAGAGAATGGAAGAAGAAGATGGTATGGGAGAGGCTCTAAGAAATGCGTACCATGCAGCAGCCTTCATACACAGGCATGCTCTACCCTAAAACTTCTCAGATTGTGAGCAAAAGACTAGAAGAAAGAAATGACAAAAAAGAACAATGACGGAAGAAAATAAAATCAAATGGTTTTGGAGGTCAGCTGCTGTGTAACTCTTGTCCAAAGGTGATTTCGGTTTTAATCTTCACATGGCTTTTTAGGAAACATTTGCTCTCAGTAATTATGGCTCATTTTAGCATGCTGATTTTTAGAGATATTTTTGCAGTAAAGTGGGCTATGTAGAAAGAGATGCGTGGCTTTATGGGTCCTGCATCTCATTTTGAATTGCACTGTGATCCCACAGAGCCCACCACAATCTCATGGGGTGTCTCTTGCCCTCCTTCCCCTTCTTGCTCCACTGCAGAAAGCTTATCCTTCAAGAATGACATACAAAGACCTTAGACTGTTTCTGGTGACACCCCTGTCTTGTGAAAGTACAGCTATTAGCAGAGTAGGATGCTGACTGAGAGGAAGGGGATGCTTCGGAGAAATGTGGTTGGAGAAACTCCTCCCAGAATCCACATATGTCTGCAGCTGGTGTTCCTGCCTTGAACAAAATGTGGACAGACATACATATTTCTCCTAATGAATAGCCAGTTTGTTTTTACAAAGCCTTTCATGGTACTACCCAGCCCCTGCCAAATATGATACACACTGAGAGAACGATAAAAAAGTGTTTCCTTTTCTGACTTAAGAATCAGATAATGAGATTGAAGAGCTTTGAGCCAGTACTGCTGAGGAACCCAAACGATTTGTTAGTCAGATTCTTAGAGGGGGAAAACACAGCCAAGCCCTTCATCAAGCACATGACATTTTAGAAGGCTCTGAAGACTAAAGAAATGAGAAATCAAGTTACACATCTTGTTCCTCCCCCATATTCAACCGTCAGACACTGACCAGTTCCTGCTTCAAAACAGCCTTCACATCTGTAAAGAGAAAATAAAGCATTCTGCTGGCTTTACTCACATGTCTCTTCTCTATTAATGCTCAATTGAAGCAGAGAAATGAGATCAAACCCCTGCAGATTAGAAACCCTAGAAAAATCCCACCTAAGAGTTACTTGCTCCACCGCAGATGAAAAACAGGCAATAATGCCACTCTGCTCTTTTTTGGTGTCCGAAAATCTCAACATAAAATCTGGTCTTCTGTGCATAGCTTTAGGTTCACAGCATGCTCCTACTCCAGCACTTTTGGGGTGCTTTACTTCCACTTGATATTCTGTCCCTTTTTGCATTTCTGGTATCTGGCTGCACAAAGTCCATTGAAGGCAGTTTAATTCGATGTTCCTGCTATGCTTTCCTTGTCAGGTCATGGATTAAACACCCCTGTCCTTGTCCATTACAAGCCCTTTTCTTCCAGTTCACAAGGTTAAAGACATTACACACCGTTATTTAGTTCAGTGTACAGCAAGTGCTTGTAGTTATATGTATTTTTTCAAGTGCTTTCCAGAAAAATCCTGTTGCAAATTCCCTTGGAGGTACAAAGCAAGACGGGTTTTATGGGACCACACAATTCCATGCAGCCTAATAACCAACCTTCATATGACCATGTCACTCAACCACAGTGCCTATGTCAAGCATTCATCACATTTGTACAAGTTCTATTGCACACGACTCCGAGCTTATGCTGGGTGTAAAAATGAAGGCCTTCATTGGAAAGTATGATGTCACCTCCTGAACTGAGACTGTTAAACACTGCCACTCCAGCCTGGTGAAAGCCATTTGTGAAAGGCTTCATCCTGTACTCTTCTTAGTTGTCCTCATGTGGCACAGGGCAGAAAAGAGCCTGAAAAGGCTGTCTGCAAAGTGAAGGGGCCACTTCAGGTTTGAACCATTTTGCTTAACCCTGAGTGCAGAAACGGTGCAGGCAATAGCCAAGATGCCCAGACACTGCAAACATGTGGAGCAGGGAGTATATGGCACCACCTGATGCAGCTATTACCTCGATGGGAGCCTTCAGCACAGCTAGAAAAAATAAGGACTTACAAAATGGTAGAGGACCAAGATCTGGTTTTCTAGGAATGAGGCTCTCTCCACTGATGGTAGCTCTGTGGAATTCCCTTACAAGTGTCCTCAGGCTTTAACTTCCCGGTCTCATTTGTGTTTCCCAGCTCTCTGCTTCAAACCTGAGCCTGGAGGACTGTGTGCTCACTGGACTATGAAATGATCTGCTCAATCATTAATTTAGATAAGTTCTTTTTATAGCCTTGGACAAGCCCTTGAACTTCGGGATCATTTGTGCTGGTTACCAAAGAAGAATAATAGAAACTCCCAAAGGACATAAGTAATAATACAGTCTGCCTAGGCCACAAGAATGCTGTCCCAGGTTACCTGTAAATACTATAAAATGACAGCAGAGATCTACACCTACCCTTCCCTTCACCTATACTTTCTTTCCCCTCATGCCTAAAGATTTAAAAAACCGGAGCACAATATTCACCTTCACAGTATATAAAATGTGTTGATCCAACAACACCAGCAAGTTAAATTAGTTTTGTCTTTTAAACTAGGTGTGCAAACCAAAACAGCTATTATGCAATTTAGTATATTACCACACTAAAGGCATATAAATAAAAGCACAAAACCTATTATCTCAAGCGCCAAGATAAAGATTAAATTCAGGCTTTTGTCAGACAAATATCATAGACCTTTCTTTGTAACATAGGAGGAATAACAGCATAGAGCTTTTATCAACAACAAACTGTTAAACCTTCTTGCAAGCATAACTGAATCATCCTAAGCATCCCTGAAAATGACTGAAAAGTTACATCAAAGAATCTCAGACAATCACAGCTATTTGTCAACTTGTATAGCTGAGTTACTTCCTGCCTACATTGACGATATATTTTTAAGATACAGATTCTTTCTGAACCCAGCATTTCCTTAGGGCATCTTAAATTACAGTTCAACAATGACTACAAAGCTTAACTTCCGTGTTCCCACAATATATCTGGTTTTCAGTCAAGCAAATACATACTCTGCCTTATTTCTTAAAATTACAGTGCTGGACTGTATTGTACAGATAATCATTCCTGCATTCTCTATACATACAAGTATTCCACTGACTTTTATTGAAGTTCCTTTTTAATTTAGTCAAGGTCTTGAGGCACAGTGATAAAGCAATGAATATGTCTTGGTAGACATGAGCTAAGCGCCTCAGTCTGAACTTGTTTTAAAGTCTGCCTTGCCTTAAGACCAGCTACACATGAGCTAAACAACTAGATGCAATGATAATCACTCCTCCTTTTGCTTGCTCTGTGAATGGGTGTCCCTTAGCTGTGTTGGCCCACTGCACCACCTGAAGCAAAGCAAACCTATTTTCATGGTTTCAGTGCCACCTCTTCTCCCATGCCCACAGCTGTACTAATTCTGTGCAAGTAGCCTTACATCTTCCTCATATCTCAGAAAAGCCACCAAGGTGGCTCATCAATCATAGACTTGTTTAGGTTGGAAAAGACCTTTCAGGTCATTGAGTCCAACCATTAACCCAGCACTGCCAAGTCCACCACTAAACCAGGTCCCTAAGTGCCATATCTGCAGATCTTTTAAATACCTCCAGGGATGGGGGACTCAACCACTTCCCTGGGCAGCCTGTTCCAGCAGTTGACAACCCTTCCAGTAAAGATATTTTTCCTACAATACTAAGGTTTTCCTCATCATTAAGGTTTTGCTCAGCATTTCAGGGTGTTTGATGGTGACTGCATTCTCTGAAAGGTTCTCAGTTAATACAATTTCAGACACAAGCAATCAAGTTAATACTCATGAGAGGAGCAGTGTCACCAGAGGAAAATGGGTTGTATTCTGTGCTGAGCTGTGCAGCATAAGCAGGGCACAGATGAGATGTGAAGATATAGAAAGTCCAGCCTAGACATCCAGAAGCAGAGAGAGCACAGCTCTGGCACAGTCACACAGAAAGAAAGAAGACTGAGCACTTGGCTGAAATGCTGTGCCAGGCAGAAAGCTCAATACAGACCACTGAGTCTCACATACACCATTAGTAGGTACAGAACAATGCGTTTCAAGTAAAGATGTTGTGAAATGGAGAAGTCAACTGCCTCATGGCTACATTTTACCTCCACTGCTTACAGGAAATACATGCCATTTGAACCCAGGGAAAGCAGAGAAGGCTGCCTCTCAGAGGCAAGGTGCTTCTGAGTTTATTGACAGTATTGTGCATCCTGAAAAGCTTACACACAGAAAGGAACAAGACACTGCCTTGCTCAGGACACCCTGGCCCTCAGTTCTTGACTCCATGCCAGCCTCTATGTAACCTGCCCATTTTCGCTGCTTGGGACCTGTGGAGGAGTCTGGAGGGCCTTTCCTAGACACCTTGATGTGCCAGAGAAATGCCTAAACTGTGGCTTTCAGGTGAACAGCACGATATGAACTATGGCTGCAAGGCAGCCAATTGAAAGTCACCACAGAGAGTCATGGTCTACTGGAAACTTGCAACAACTGAATAGCACCAAGGCAAGACAAAGAAGGATCTAACTGACTGGATGACCAGAGACCTCCAGTATAAGCACAAGCTGTGGCAGGTCAGGTTTGGGGAAGCTCTCCCTAAGACGCCAGAGGAAACCTACTGGTGGACCTGGACACTGATGGTAGAGGTCCCTGCCTTGCAGAGTACCTGAGGCAGAGTTGTTGTGTGGGAACCCGGGTCCAAATCTGTAGGAGGGTCATCTGATCTCTCCGCAGAAATGGATCTTGTAGCTATTGAGCTGTGGCAGTGCCCCAGTCTCAGGCTGCTGGCTCCTGAGCTGGGGTATAGTGAAGACATCAGCAACTCCAGGCATGCCTAGGGTTAGAAAGCTGATGTGTGGTATGAAAGCAAGACAGCTATTGCAGGAGCTATTTGCACCAGCTCATTAAAAAGGCCTTCTACATCCCAGCTCTCCACATCTCAGGAGATGGCCCTGCTGTGCTGGCTGTGTTGGGCAGCCTGGGCTCTGCCTTTCTGCTGCTATCCTGCTACCCTTCTTCTCACCAATGTCTTTCAAAAGAACAATTAATTCTCCAAGTTGCTCAAGCTTCTCACCTTCACCATGAGATGAGAGACCATGGAACGGGTGTTCTGAAATGCCACACAGCAGCTTTTGCCCACCTCACCCCCAGACTGTGCGTGGCTGAGTATGCCACAGGAACCAGGTCCTGGGGAAATAAAAGGGTGCTAAAGTTGTCAGGTTTCTCAATTCCCATCAGCCCTCAAATTATAGAATCATAAAATGGTTTGGGTTGGAAAGGACCTTAAAATTCATCTTGTTCCAACCTCCCTGACATGGGCAGGGACACCTTCCACTCAACCAGGCTGCCCAAATCCCCATCCAACCTGTGGATGGGGCACACACAGCTTCTCTGGCCAACCTGTTCCAGTGCCTCTCCACCCTCAAAATGAAGACACTAGTTTGATCAAAGACTGATTACCTTGTAGCAAGCTCAGCATGTTGCTGCTGTTCTCTCAGAGGGACTTTGGAAAGTGAGAACACAAAAGGCATTTATATAAAGAGCTGTCTCCTCTGCTCTCAGATGCTACATCGCTTCCAGATGCATTTATTTGGAGCAATGGTGCAATCCAGTGGCCAGTTGGGATATTAGCACAATAATATTGTACAAGCTCTTATCCACTGCAAAACCAGGAAGCACCTAAAGGAAGCTGTGATACCACTAAGACTGCAGAGAAGCAGTAACGCATATCGATCAGCAATCTTGAGATGTACAGGAGATTCATGTTTCTTGGTAAGGCTCAGGAAGGAGCTGCTGGAATCAATAAATGGGGCTGTTGTTCTTTAGAGGCAGTAAGGCCCATCCTCAGAAAACTGTACAATCCTCACTAACACTTTTTCCTGAATATTATTTCCCTGTGGTGCAAGCACAGGTGCTGTGCATGCTGACACCAGGACATAGAAATCCTGCAGGAACAGACTGTAGATAATCTTAGTCTGAAGGCTGACTGCTACCCAGCCAGTTGTCAAGAAGGATCTCCCCTCTGAGAATTGCCTTTAGACTCCTGAACTGCGAAAACATCGCTTTGTGGCAGTGATCTGAACAAACCTTGCACTGTGCAGCTCCCCTGAAAAACCTGTGCTGGAAGGGGGAGCATTTATGCTGAGTAGACTCCTTACTCTGTGCAGCTTTTACACATGCTTTGGTCTGGAGAAGAGACGAGAGGAGGTGTTGCTGGAGGAAGCCGTTCACCACTTCTGACATGTAAGGGAGAAATCGTCTTCTGCAAGCCAGGCTACAACACAGGTACCTCCAAGAAGCTGCTCAGTTCTGGTGCATCTCCTTGCCATCTTCATCTCCCACATCAACAAGCTTCTTGGTCATACCAAAAGGAGCCTAAGAATCAGATCCTGAAGCCCAGGAAGATTGTTATGGTGGTTTTCTTTGTAGCTTGTGGAGTTAACAAGATTGGTCTGAGAGGCAACAGCAATTAGGTTAATGAGGGGAAAGTGAAATTCCAATGCAAAGAGTAAACAGCATCACCATTTTAAGACAGTGCTGTTTACAGTTATGTTTCCCCTCTTAAATACATAGCCTGGCCACTGGCACACTGCTGAGGGATCATCTCCTTACATGAACCCAGTGGTCAGCTTTTGTCAGAGTATCACAATGACCTAGCTGGCAGGGCTACTGCATAAAAGAAGAAATAAAATAGTACAGCCATCTACATTAGAAAAGACAGAGGGATAGCCCTGGCATGTGCCAAGAGCAGAAAAGCAGGACTTCATGTTTGATTTAAAACATCCTCTGGGGAAAACAAGCAAGAATAAAACCCACCCACCACATACATAAATCCCTAAGATCTACTTAACTAGTAAGAGGAAAAAAATATGACAGTTTCAAGAGTAAGGGGGGAAAAAAAACAAACCTATATCTTTGTATGTATGAGACTGCTTAGCAGTGACTAGGTGCTATATTTGAATACTCCTACAACCTGAACCAAGACTGACACATTCACTGTGTTTAAAATAAAGCATTTGAACTGCAGCATTATCAACCAAGAACCCCCCATACAGAGCATTTAAGGAACAACTCTTGGAAAATGCAAAAGGTAGGACATCAAACTAGTTCTTCAGCATGTGCAAATCAAATGAGTCTTGCTGACAGAAAGCTGGATTCACTTGGCTCTGCACAGTAACCACGTGCTTGGTCCTTCGGGACTGCACGTGCAAACATGATGTGCAGCTTCTTTTGCTGCTAAGCATGGCATCAGTTTTTCTGTTTCTTCATCATGTGCCAGTTCCAGACTGACACGGCAAGCTCCTCAGCTGCTCTGAATGCTTGCAGTCTCTGGTTGCAGAAAGATTTGTGGTGCTCCATGGATGAGCTTAGTTAAAAGTATCTGGATGGACCTATACAGTACAGATGCATCTATAGTATCTTTCAGGACTTGACACATACAGGACCAGTTCCAAAATATTGGAGCAGTTTGTAAATAACCAACAATTGCTTGCTTTTAGAAGTCAAAGAAAAAGAGGAGGCAGGGGGACTAGCGCTGCCACAGATATGTTTGTCTGAGTCTCGATCTGACAGAGTAAAACTCCAAGTGCCACCTTGGGTCTTGGCAACCAAATGCCATTTTCAGCACAGAGTCCTTGATGGTTGACCCAAGGAGGGGAGAAGTCAATCTGGAAAAGAACTAACGTCCCAAGCTTGTTTTCCCTCAGCAATGTTCATCATATCCCAGGGAGTGCAGCGGATTGCCTTCCCCCTCGCTGCGCACAGCAGGAGCTGGACAGTTGCAGGAAGGTTTGTGCAACAAAGCCTTTTCTTCCTCCTCTCGGTCAACCTGCCCTGGTAATCTGGACCTTTCTTCAGAAAGCTTTCATCCACTCGAGTACTGCCTGGTTTGCCAGCAGTATGATGTACTCGACTGCCACCACTTCTCACTCCGGGAGCGGGTGACACAAAAGGCAGTTAAAAATAATTTTAAAAGCCAGTTTTAGCAAAGATGGGGAACATTTGTGTGGCAAATCAGAACTGAAACTGAACCAGTGAAACTGAAAGTGTTTTCTACTCTTACCCTGTCAAATGCCTCCCCTCACAAGCCTCACAAAATTCCCTGCTCAGAGCTATGCACAACCTTCTTCTTCAGAATAATTTCTGTTCACCCTCCTTCCCCAGGGAGGCTTGAACAAGGTTTAAGAATAGGGAAATCACAACGCTGCTGGCACAGAGATGGGGTGAGATCTTTGCTGCATTTGAAGTCAGTTCAGTTTTGCCTTTAGATTACATCTTTTGCCTGCACTCACATGCCACTGCTCCCAATTTTCAGGTGCAGCATTTCCATTTCTACTATTACTACTCTAGCTTACTGTGCGAAGAGGTTGCCTGTGGATACCCCAAGAGGTTACCAACTTCTCCAGCTTTCTGCAGTGTGTTACCGTCCAAGATGACTGCATACCCATGAGGTTTAAGAATGAAGTAGCTTAATAATTCACAGCAAATAGTAGAGTATTTATGAAAGACAGACATTGTTGCAGAGAACTAGGGAATGCAAGTACCATACCTGTATTGTAACATAACCCTGAGGGTATCATCCAAACACTTACAAACTAGAAACCTTTACATGTGTATCTGGGAAAAAAACAGTTTAACAGTTTAAGTGATAATGAAGAACAGAGTATTATGATCTCAATTTTCCCCAAAACTATCACAAGTGGGAAGATAAATTTTCCTCTTTGGAAATCAAGCCTAATGCTTTCCATTTTTTTGGTTGAAAGAGATGGATGAAGTGTGAAGGAGAGATATTTGCTCCTGGGGATTACTAAGTATATTCAGAACAGAACATGAAGCATTTCAGAGGGATCTAAAATATTCAGAGTAATGGGCAGTAAGAAGCTTGATGCTGATAAGAGCAAAGTAACGTAGGCTGAGGGGAAAAACCCCACAAGGTGCTCAAAGCTCACAGAGTATTAGAGGTAATATCAGCTAAAGAAACAGCCTAGTGTCATCGTAAACGTGTCAGCAAAGATTGCTGCTGAGGAGAAAAGCCGAACAAGGCATGCAGACAGATAGGGAATGGATCATAAATCAGGATTAATTATCATGTATAGACTTAAATCAGTGCTGCAGCTACACTAAAAGAATATGATTGCAACAAAGTTAAATACAGAGGAGTTAGGGTTGTATTGCTAATATTTGTTCAATCATTCTCTAATACACTGCCTCTTCTCCTCTTGTCATGCATGCTTTATCATGAAACCTTCAAGCAACAGACAATCCACTCAGCAATTTAAAACATAGGAAAGATGCATAAGAACATTATCCCCATGTTCTGAAGAGGTATAGAGCTATTAAGTGACTTAAATCTATGCAAAAAGCCTGTGGAGGACATGGAATTAAGCCATCTCAGTTTGAGTTCCAGCGCACCAACCTGATCCCAAGACTGATCTTCACTGTAAGGACAACAGTGCCCTAACTAAGAACTCTCTTGAAATACTGATTTCCAAACCCAGAGTTCTGAGGGCTAGGACTTATTTTATAAGTCACAGAATAATTAGGAACTAAATATATTCTGAAACAGTTAGCAACCTTAAGGTGAAGATGCTGATGCAGACCCTCAGTGATAGAAATACAACTTTAGCCTCCAATACCTAATTATACAAAGGTAACTATCAAAAACCTCTGGCAGGGTATTACCTCAGCAGTCTCACGGCTGTTTACACACCCAGTTTTCCCTTGCCTCTCTCCTCTGGCTTTGGCAGGGCATCCTGGAGTTCCTCTCTCAGGTAGGCAATGCTGCTATAAGCAGGCAAGCAGCCAACTTGCTAATCCAATTATGCAACACAAGACCCGAGGGGTGCACCCTTTGTGAAAGAATAAGCTATTTTCATTATTTAATTACCAGTCAAGTTACTTGCCTGAAGAATATTAAAATGCCAGTGTAATTATGACATTAAGATACTCAGTCAAAGCAAGCTCCTTTCTGCTGATCACCCCAAAAAGTGGCTTCTGAGGGTGATGCACAGGAGTAAGCAGCAGCTTTAAACCAGATATATGATTCAGGGAGATGATGCACTAGCTTGACTCTAATGGAACCAGTGAGTTTAAACATCAGTTTTGATGGAGCAACTAGGCCAACATACAGCATCTGGAAGAGTTCACGTCCTCTTGTTTGCAGTATCCTGGGACCATAAAAAACATCTGAACCACTTTCTGGGACTTCTCTCAATAGCTTGAGGAGTTCAATCAGTTGGAATAATCTCCATCCCTCAGAGATAACTAGTATGTCTAATTTTGCCAGAAAACAGACAAGAGCCTGAGGTCCTTCAGGCCATACATAGGGACCAGAAGCCACATTGGATGACTACAGCAGCTATTCCCTGGCAGCTTATCTCTGTATCACCCCCCTGGGAAGGGCAGGCTGGCAGGTGAGCCACAGCAGCCCAAAAAACCCCAGGTGGACTGTGGTTTCCTGAAGCCTGCTGCCATTTAAGACAAACTGTCTTGAGCAGCTCTAATCCAAGTTGGATTTTAGGGAACACAATGGCACCGCTTCCTTCCTGGCACTTTCCACCCTGTGCCCAGCTGAAGATGCTGGTCTGCTCTTCTAGCCCCAAGCACCATCTCCTCCCTTTGTACAGGAAGAATAGTCTAGGAACTTGCAAACCACTGAACACAGCAATCTGCTGCTGTTGCCATCACAGCATGTGAAGAGAAAGGGATGTTAGAAAGCTCTTCAAGGCAAAAAGTTCTGGAGTGACAGCCACACCTCTGCAGATCAGAGCCCAAAAATAACACTAAGAGCTTTCCAATGTCTTCATTTCCAAGGTGTTCTCACAGCATATTATACTAATAACAAGGTAATCCATGTATCTCTAACCAGAAATTGAGAGGTATCCAATATTTTTGTATTGTCACATGTCAATATGGTGGCCCTAGGAGAACATGGCCCATAGTCTCTGTCACCACAGCTTAGTGCTTCAGATGGTATGGGCTTGTGCATTTGTTTTAGTCAAAAGCACTACCAAAACCAGCTTGCCAGGAGCTAACTGAATAATGTAAAGACATTTTCCCCATTTCTCAGGAAAAAAAGCCATGTATTTGGGGAGCACTATTTGCAGCCAATTATTCCGTTACCTCCAGTTGTGCTCCAGGGAGCTATATTACACAGAGCTCAGCAGCTGTTCATTAGGTTAGTCTCCCAGCTCCTTTTGCTTGCATAATGCTCACCCTGCAGTGCCATATGACAGGAGCTTTAAGTGCTATCTGTTGCTCTGTATTATCCCTTGTAGGGTTTTGGAAGCTGCCCCAACCAGGAAAATTGCAGAGAGCTTTTGAATTTTTTGGATTAGAATACAAAATGTCACAGTTTATCATAACAAAGAAAGGGTGGAGAGGAATAACTGGCATACAAAGAATGCCCCTTAGGGACAAAGCTTGAGTACCACTGGTGCATTGAGACACTTCATGTAGCAGCATTTGAAAGCTGAAAGCCATCACTTCATAAATATGTTTTGGCAAGAACTTGCACTATTCTTTGATCCACATGTTTCCTTTGTAATGACTTCACGATTTGCCTCTTAGACCACCACATCCGTGACCTGTCTGCACTGGGATTACTAGTAGATGAATCACAAATCAGGGTAGTCTCACATCTGTGCAGCATTTAAAGTAACTGAACACTGGGCTTTGATTGCCTGCACACTCCTTGCTCAGCATCACTCACATGATTGGTCCTCCCAGGGCCAGGTCTGATTACACCACCCCACACCTTGCACATTCGCACACATGAGCCCTTGCAACTACAATCCAGACATACCTCAAAGCCCAGAGGTAAAGCACAGCTGCACTTGCATCTGCCTATGGAGAACACATTGCCCCAAGTCATGCTACTTCTTGGGAAACAAGCTGATGAGAAACATCATCTCTGAGGACAATGGAGATGGTGGCTTTCACAGGGATCAGACAGACCATCACACCCCGTTTTTCAATTTACAAGACAAGCTTAGTTCAGCAAGCTCTAAACCATAGCAAGACCAGAGCCCAGCCTGCTCCATTGCACCATCATCAGGTTAATTTACTTTAAGCCAAATTAAAGCCTCTTCATCCCCCAATATACAAGCCTTTTACTTCAGCTCAGCAGCCCTCAGAACATCTCAACATCAAGTAACGATCCTAACAGGTCTGAACCCAACTTCTTTAAATACTCATTCAACCCTATCATAGCTGGTAGTCACAGTTCTGCAGGTGGGGTGAAGCAGGGCTGGGTTTGATCTGGTTTTGATTTGCTTTTCTGCCCTTCTCCAATGTAGTCCTGGACCTTGGTTGGTATCTTTTGAAGGGTTTACATGCTGCTGCTGCTGCTGCTGCTGTTGCTCCTGAAAGGTTACAGAAGATTTTTCTGCTGCTTGAGCTTTGACCCTGAAGAGCCCCACTTAAGGGATGCCATGCAGGCATCCAAGCTGCTCTTGCTGAGGGCATGTTCTGCTGCACCTGTGTTTCTGCCAGTTGCTGTTAAGTCCCTCCACACTAACTTTGCCCCACACCCAATGGTCTCATCCAAGTGTGTTCCCTGACCTGTTAGGTTTGAGACTGTTGGGACATAGAAACAATTATTTTTCTCTGTTTGAAGGAAACTATGAAATATGACCTAACTTACATGCCTACCTGTAGGGGAGGCTGCCCAGCTGAACATGCCAAATACAAAGAAACAAAGCAGACACTAACCCCCTGCCTCATTTACAGGGCTCCTTCCTCAGCTGGCTTCTGTGGTTCTAAAATCTCTGTGTTATGGGGAGCCTGCACATCTCTCTGGAAGCTGAAATCTGCAGCAGTGAAGTAGGGTGGTTGCAAAAGATTGAGCTAACACTTTCCGAAAGATCAAGTAGTGAGGCCAAAGGAAATTAAGTATCAGAAGTGGGGTCCTGAGCCTAGAAATGTAATCAAAGCCTGGGGAAGAGTTTGGCGAATGTTGGGGTCAGCCGTGCAAGTGCGGAGCAAAGCTGGAGAGTCCTTGAGCATCTGAACTAAGCGCCAGGCGCTGCCAGAATGAACTGATGATGAGTCTCTGCTGAGTGGCTCAGGAGTTACCACCGGACTCTTTCTTCCAGAGGAGATGCCCAGGATGGAGTGGTCTGAAGTAGCTCTTTATTCACTGGAAAACCATCCGATCAAAATCTGTTACGCATCAGGATTTCTACTTTACCCATGTACATCAATCCTCTGTAAAAACACTGACACAGCTCTTACAACAGCATGTTACTGTGAGGGAGAATCAAAGAGCTGGGAGTGCTCAGGATGAGAAGAGCTCCAAGGTTCACAATCCCCAAATATCAATACATAATTGACAGTATATGCATTATTGTATTTCTTTAAAAATATAAATATATAATGAGAATTTCCACCAAGATGCCACATTTTTATTTATTTAGGAAACAAACTGAATTCTGCTGGAATCGCTCCATACAATGGATGCTCCAGGAGTTAACAGTGCACAGATTTCTTCAAAGTGCCACATTCAGAGCAAACTAACATGGTCTTAAAAGCCAGTTTCAAGACAACTCTGTCACAGACACAAGGCATTGGCTGTGAAACAGAACATGAGACATGAGGCATCGCATGACATCAGGTAGCACATTTCTGTTTATTTGCCTTTTTTCAAGAAATCAACTCACCATTAGGCAAGGGAGTGCATACAAGATGTGTCAGATTAAAATAGGCTTCTTTATCACTGGATTCTGTGGCATGAAGGCCCACAGCCTCTGGGCTTTTTTGTTTTTTTTTAAAGGATATGTTTTTACTTTGGCTGAGGTGTTACAGTTCAGAGAACAACCTGCCGTCTACAGGAAATCTCTTGAGAAAATTAAAAGTGAACACAGCTATTTGCTAGGCTGTTTTACTGAACAAACACTGCCAGCTGTACTAATAGCATTTCACCAGACACTTGTCAGCTTCTGAACCCCTACGTTTATAAAGACAACAGGAAATCCAACTGCAAAGTGATGGAGACAGGGAGAAATGGCACTGGAGTTTCTTCTCCCTTGCAGCAGATTCCGGCCTGCTGTAGACTTGTGTCCGTGTACTTCAGTACAGATGGGATGACCTACAACAGAGGTTCTGCCCTCGACATACATAGCTTGCCCATAGTCCGACTCAATGTGCTAGTAACTTTCATATGTTATATCAAACTCCAAGGTTTGTCTCCTAATGTCCTTCACATGATGCTCTGTCTGTTCACGTCCACATTGTATGATGATGCATTGGAGCAGCCTCGGCCAAAATCAATAAAAATGCCTTCAGAATCAGAGTCAATTGACTCCAAAATCTGATCCACTATGTTCTCAGGGCTGGAAGAGGGAACTGGAATCAAGGAAGGGTCCCTGTCCAGCTCAAAAGACCTATGTGGGTCGTCCATTGAGTGGAAGAGTCCTTTCTGTTGCTCAGCTGTGCTGAGTTTGCTAGAGCATTGCACTGACCCAGTGCTGGGCCTCTCCTGGTCTCCTGACAGCGAGCTTTTCGTGGCTGTCATGGAGCTCTTGGAACCGTTGTCCATGATGGTGGTGAGGTTGGAGTACCCCTGGAGCTCCAGGCAGGAGGTCATTTCCGAAACAGAGTGCCTTCGGATGCCTGTTCCATTGGCAGCCATGCCCTCGGTTTCATACTCAGCCACTGGCGTCAGCAGTGGATTGTTGTAGCTTTTTGATCGCACCACGGGGTTCTTGGCAAGGATGTCACCTGATTTTGAACGCCTGAAGAACCGCTTTTCTGTGAATAGAGGAAGATCCAGAGTAATACCTACAAAGTCGCCTGTTATCATGATACTAATAATCGTAAGTGTTAAAAAGAAAAGTCATATTCCAGAGCTTTTTCTGTATGACAGATCCTTTTTACAAGAGAATACATTTTCCTAGCTTAGTAGATCAATGGGCTTCAGATTTCCTGGATTTCTTTAGTGTATTGAAGACCCTAAACCTGTCTTTACAAATAATAGCTGAGCTTTCCTTATATTCATACAACTTCAGCAGCTGGAGTAAACCCATAAATATTGTGGGAGACCTGACATACAATTGTGAATACTTTCTTCAGGCAAGAACAGAAAGTGCAATTCTGTTCTTGTTCAGGCTGTAAAGGTCATCACTAATTTACAGTAGTTAAAATTTTAACTTTTCTACCACCTTAGGAAAATCAGGTGTCTTCAAATCTAGGGCACAAGGATTAATACAGGCATTTTTACCAAAGAACTTAGATTCAAAGCATCATTCAGAGATCACAGAAGGAGAGAGCACCAAGAGTGTTCAGAAACGATAACTGGAGAGCAGTGCCCACAGCAACTTTTTTTGGGAGCAAACCTGCACTCAATGCGGCAGTGACTGTCGGACTACTGCTGTTAACCAAGTGGTCTCTTTCCAAAGAATGAGCAGCAGGTGGCAGCAAGTCAGCACCGAGATCCTCCATCGGTGGTTTAGGGCTGGAGTGCCCTCCAGCAGCTAGATCAAAATGACCATCATGCAAACTTACTGCAGACCTCAGTGCTCAGACTCACTTGTACTAAAGAAAAAAGCGGTGTGAATAATAGGTCTCACTTTTGAAGCTTTCTCCCTGCCATTCGCACTTTGCCATCCCCATGAAAGGGGCACGGCTGGAGAAGGGAACCTAGTAACACTCTGGAAGTCAATCACTGCCACTACATATAAATTGCCTGCATTAAGTCAGGCTGAAAACCACACTATTTCCTTTAAAATGCCAGTCTCCTCTAAAATTATGTATAAATTGGACACAAATTCCAATTGTATGCTGTACTACTAAAACCACCAGTTTCTGTATTTAAGATTGTATTTTGCAGTTGTGTCTGCCTCAGTAGTGAAATCAACTGAGCCGAGTTCACTTTTGGACTTTTTCTTTGTTAGGAGTTTGACCTAGCAAACAGAAAAGGTTCCATGGGGCTGTCCTGCCACAGGAACTCTGGCTTTTTGCTCACACCAAGGCCTGAGTGGAAGAAAAGGCTGGGTGCGCTGGCTAGACAGGGAAGAAAAGAGGTCAGCGACCTCACCAGTCCAAAGGATGGTATGTCACAGCTTTAAATCATTCTACCAAAATAGTGGGACAGAACAAGATGTGCTAGTTTAAAAGCAGCAGACTTAGGCACTCCACAGTCATGTAATACCACATATATTTTCTAACAATAAATTTCACTGGGGTTTTATCCTTTTTTTGGGTGCATTTTTTCTGCCCTAACATACAAAAGCTTGTATTCTGAAAATATCAATTTGGGGCTCCATTTGAATGCATGTGGTCTTTTAATGGCAAGCAATGAATACAAAGTAGTAACCCTGAGCCATTTTCCATAAACAATTGGCCTCTATTTACTCATGTTAAACTGATTTGTTTCTTTAACACCTAATGCAATACAACCATTTTTCCACTCAGCTTCAAGGGAAAATCATCTACCTTATTGACCATTTCTGACAAGCAAACAGATTAAATTGACTGCACAGGAAAGACACAATTGAACTTGTTTTCCCCTGTTTTCTCTATTCAAGCAGGACATCACAGTATTTACACTAAGTTACTTAGGGACTTCCACATTTCCTTTTTTACACTGGTAGCATCCCTTGCATTTTCAACAGACTGAATTACTACATGAGATATTCGAAAAACCTTTATCTTCGCCAAATCTTGCCTTCACTGAATGCTTCAGAGCTCAAAGAACCACAGAAAATAAGCTGGAAGGGACTCAAGAGGGTCCATCATTCAGCTTCTGCCATGTGGCAGGACCACGTTTACCCACCTTGCTCTTTACAGATGCCTATGCATGTGACATGTATACAGTGCAGTGAAGATTTAACAGCCTCCAAAGGTGGTTTATGTGGCATTAGAGATTTTCCCTTCCATGTAAATCTGAATTTCCCCTGATATGTGTGGTCCACTTTGTTGTTTTTATCTCCAGTGGGTTGAAGAACATCTTATTACCTTCTGCTCTGGAGAAAGCTTTTACATGTTTGAAGGCTTATCCATGAGTCTTGTCTAAGACAAATTCCTACTCTATTTCTTGTTTTAAACAGTTTTTGTATGATCTTTGAGCACTAATGAACAGGTACTACTCAGAGCTCCAGAAATGGCTACTTGCTTCTTCTTTTCACTGCTCGTAAAGCATCCTGTGTTAAAGCTCTCTCACTGAAAGGAAATGCTAAACACACTCCAGAATCAGATTGATTTACGAGCACTGTTATGATGATCCATTTTCCTTTTTTGCCTCTGTAAAGTTCCACTGTAACTTTGCACATTGCAAAGAGCATGACCTTAGAAAAGGAGCCTGACCACGTTGAGTTACTACTGGCAGTCTCCACTTGTGTGGGCCCTGGCCTTGTGTGGACCTATGTTCTGGTGAAGCCCCCTGTGCTGTGTCAAATCAAGCCTCTGTTATTCTTACCCAAGATACAGGAAGAGTGTGTGAAGGGTCCATCACTGGAATACAGACCATATGTGCCCAAGTAAGGAGAAACGACTTTCTGGATTAGGGATTCCAGTTTCAAATAATCTTCAGTCACACCTTTTGACTCGTGAACCCCCTGGAAGAGAGAAAATACCCAGATGAGCCTTGTCCCCTCCAACCTTCAGCATTCATTGCTCAGCAGGGCAAACACAACTGCAGCAAGTATTTTCACTGAGTTGTATAGCAAAGGTGCACTGTGATGTGACAACGGTTTGTTACTACAGCTGATTCCTCCTATTGTGAAGGCAAGAGATGTGAGTCAAAACAGAGACTCACCACGCAGGCACTACACAAATGCTCAGAAAGAGGCAGAAGCTACTTCCAGGACATTTAAATCCAGAAAGGTACATCCTGCTTAGTGCAAAGGCACTCAGGAAGGAAGGAGGATGTGGTCTGTAAAGGTGAATTAAAAACATCCCTATTTTTTTTTTTTGTTCAGGACGACTTCCTGAAGAAGCCACCGCCGAGAGCTGCACCAGCGGCTGGTACCACAGGGTGTCACTGCCATCTAAGCAATACCAACCCGGTTGCGCTGAGACACCCGGAAATGTTTCTTCCAGGATATTTTCAGCAAAAAATATTTATAGTGAAGAGGTTTCTCTCTCTTTCCTCACCTCCCCCTGGCACTTGCCATTATCCAGGCAAAAGTCACATTATAATTACCATGGTAAGATTCACCCACAGGCAACATCTTTTGTCCTTAGCTGTTAACTCCGCACTTCACACACAAATGGGGCTTACAAGGCTGCAGAGGTGACAGGAAAACCCTGCGGAGCTGTAGACTCCCTTCCACTTTTACAGCTGCAGTGTGCATGCTCCTGCGTTGTCTGAGCACAGCCCTGTATACTCATGTGTAGGATTCTTCTTGCAACCCAAGTAAATTCACATTTAATGTGTTGCTATGTAGGCATACATCTGACATATCTTCCTTCAGAATTAAGATCCTAAATGTCAGCAGTAAGTTTGTTTGAATTTAGCAGAATTCCAGATTTCATAATACATCCCTGAATTATTCTAAAAAAGAAGCAAGCTGGGATGAAAGCCTCCACAGAGCAATATGCAGATCAGATGAGTAAAATTGCAATGCTTCCTTCAGCATGTGAAAGGATCCTGATGTTCAGGGTGTATTCACTGCTCAGTATGATTCACCAACCAGTGTCTTCGGGTGACTATCAGCCTGCAACATATTTGTGAACGTCTTACTTCACCTCTTGGCTGCTGCGATGCCTGAATGCCGCCTGGTGCTACTTGATGAAAGTTTATGAATGGAAAATAAGTAATGGCCAGCAGTGAATGGATGGAATTTGGATTTCAGTTCAATGGGTTTTAAATAATGAATAACAATCATTGGAGATGTGCTATGTCCTGTAAAACTTTGGGAGAATCACAAATATAAATACAAACACAACGGCATATGCAGTGAATCTGAAAGCTTGCAAACACCAAAGTAATAGCAGAATGATCGCACAGCTATTCAATCAATTTAAATCAGACAGAAATAACATAGGAATAATTCAGAACCCTTAGTAAAGATGCATATATTATTTCCAAGTCATTGTTGGCCTATATCAGAGAAAATGTTTTAAGTAACAGGAGGAAGGGTCTCAATTTTTATCACGTTGAAATCTGCTATGGGTTTTCCCTCATGTCTTGCTGGGATTTAGACAAGACCTTTTCAGCCCTCAGAAGGCTGACATGCCTGCTACCTTACTACATATTCATGATTGCATCAAGCTCATAACCCACTGGCATAGGCCAGTGCGTTAGGCCATCTGCTCCAGGCTCCCATACCAATTACATCTGGAACTAGTCTCCTAAATGTGATACATAGTACTAGTGGCAAAAGCCAGTGATATTTAGCATTGTTCATGCTTACACTTCGTGATAAGGTTTTATTTACCTTTCTGAAATTAAAGTATTTTTGATACTTATGAAATAGGATAACTAAATACCAGCTGTGAAGAATGAAACCCTGTACCATGCTGCCCACAAAATGACTTTTACCACTAGCAGAACTATGACAGTGTATGAGTGATAAAAGTGTCCTTGCCCAGTATAAGGCTGGCTTCCTGTCAGCCTTACATGCCCAAAAAGTAATTTTGGTTTCCCTCTTGCCTATTGCCTAGATGTTCTGGTGCACAATCTTGCTTCTCTGATGAATGCTTCAAAAGCCCAAGCTGTTTTCTGCATTGACTGGATGCTCTGGCAGGAATACACTGGAGGCTTTCAGCAGCTCTGTTGGGTCGGGGTAGGCTCCTGGGGTGAGCTTAGAGGATGGAAACTTGACCCCCAAGGTCCAGCTGCTGCAACACTCCCATCACAGGGCACAGATCTGCCTTGTCCCCACCACTGCTGCCCTGCAGTTGCTGTGCCTGGAGAGCCCATTGGCTCAGTGCTCCTGAGAAACATCCTCTTCTCTCAAAATCCCAACTCTCTAATCACTTGCATCAGCTTTTATTTCAGCCTTGCCCTAAACCTTCAACCCTGGTCTCCCAACAGTAGAGCTAATCTCCACCCCACTTTTCACTTCAGCCTCTTTCAGTTCCCACCTTCAAAATGAAGAGGCTACAAACCACCACCTTTGTAGTGTAAAGCTCCAAGTATTAACACAGTCTGCCATTAGTCTCATTCCTCAGGTCTGCGATCATCCATGGGATGCTTTTCAAAACATACTGAAAAGTCATAAAACATCTGGTGTCTGCTGGAGCCATGGTGACATCTGCCTCTGCACCTTGGCACAGATGTACTGTATCCACCTGTGACATCCTTCCTGTTGGCCATTGTTCCAGGCCTTCCTGCAGAAGCCCAATGGGGCAGTTACCTTAAACCATTTTCTCAGTGTGGAGCTTCTGTGAGAGCAGGAATGTAACAAGCTGCAGACCATGTCCTGAACTTGTATTTTTTCCTGCATTCCTTTCTGCTGTGTTATTCAATGGCAAACATCCTCCAGGCCTCTATTTAACCAAATACAAGTCTATCCCAATAGTTAGCAAAACCTGTCTCAGCTTTCCAGACCTAAACCTTCCACATGACCTGAATGACGCCATCACTTATTTATTAATTACCAGTGGAAGTGGCCCAGAGGAGAGTCTCAGAGCAAGCTCAGAGCAAGCTGGAGCCACCTCTGCCTGGCTGCAAACCCTGCCCAGGGGCAGAGTAGCACCATCTCTGCACGCCAGTTATGAAGCTGTATGTCCCCTGACCCAGAGCCAGCTGCAACTGTGTTAACATGACACGTCTGGGAAGTGTCCTGACCCAGGGATCTGGGCTGTAGGCTGTCAAAGGTTGGGTCACAGAGTGTAAGGCAGCCCCTGCTCCTCTTCATGAGCTCTTAAGATCATGGACCAGGAAGAAGGTAGCTGCAGGTTCACACATCAGCTCACAATAGGTTAGCTGAGATATACCAAAGGTAGCAACAAGGTCAGGGGTGCATCACAACCCTATCAAGAATGAGGGGCTTTACAATTCAGCAGTTCTTCCAATTTCACTTCTTTAGTGAAACCCAGGCATGGCTGGGCTGCCCTTGGTGCAGCTGAAGGGTGGCCAGAGCAGGGGCTTGCTGTAGCACTGGCACCCCTGAACCAACCGGTAGTGTGGCATGAGGAACACCAAGTGTCTGAAATGGTGACTGACCTGCCAATTCTTGTTACCACAGCAGCATGCAAACCTCACTTCAGAGGGTATCGTGATTTAGCATCATATGGGGCTGAAGCAGACAAGGAGCTTCAAGGGAAAGGATGAACACCTCTTAAGGCAGACCAGCTGTAAGAGGGTGGAGAAAGCTTTTGCTTTGCTTCAGCTGCCAGCTCCAAGGGTGCATTTAAACTTTTCTCTCCACTAGAGGTTTCCACCCCACGCATTGTGCCACATATAAAAACACTTGCTCATGTGACACCATATTCAGTGGAAGGCACTTCCGGTGGAAGTTTAGTGTGAAGCACTAAATGGTTATAAATGCTTCAAATATCTATGTGTAAATATATATAGATATACATATATAGATATCTATACATCTATCTACACGGTTATCTATATATATTTAAAGATATATGGAGTCCTTTTTAGACCCTTTGTCAAATTTGTGATTGTACCTATACAGGCAAATTAGCTTCATTGTATAGCCAACTTGTGATTGTTATCCATGTCACAATAGTTTCTGAAAAACTGATGGCAGGACTTAAAAGCCACCAATAAAATAATAAAAAGTATTTTCATCTTATTATGGCAGCTCATGGTTCTTCACGTACTTACTACTTGATGCCCAACTAGTTTGGCATGTCACTATACAGCAATAAGGCAAAAGTCATAGCTAGCAGGCTGGCTGCTTAGCTTGAACAAAGCTATATCATAATCTGGAGGAAAGAAGAAAACTTGTAATATTATCAGTAAAACAGACTCTAACCTTACCTTTAATGCAATATTTGCTCTTCAGACATGCAAAAATCTTACTTTAAAAGATAACTGTGACCTTTCATGAACCCAATTTCATTTTAGCAGTAGAGTTTCATGCTTCTCTGCAAGTATGAGATGTATCTATTAAATTCCTTCCAAAGGCCTTGCCTGACCTATTTATTTCTCAATCGAGGGACAAAATAGCTCAATATCAAATAGCTGCAAGTACCTTAGTACTTCTGGAGGAATGTAGCTGCTGGATCAAATGCTCATCTTGGTCATACTGTTTTGAAATGCAACAACAGTCACCTCATTATCTTTGGAAGGACTACAATGTAATATTACGACAAGAGTCTGCCCTACTCTCAAGGCATGGATAATGGAGATTTCAGACCTGAATATGCGAATACCATTGCAAATGAAAAAGACCTATGCTCAGCATCAAGAACAGAGAAAGGTTATTTCTGCATGTAATATGGTATCCAAGTCCTTTACCTCATTAACCTGCAATTAAATCATTTAGAAACAGAATTGTATGTAGTAGTTCCAAAGCATTAAAAGGACCATATACACTACTATTTTTGATATGTAAATCTGTACACGCTCCCAGAAGGGCCTTGTACTCTGAAGACTACAGGTTATTGAGGTAACTACTCTGCGAAGTTACTGTTCCATTTGCTGAACTGCAGCACCAACCACATGCAAACCCCCCATTACTGCACTGAAGTATGTTGCTGGAACAAACATTCCTTTTGTTTGGGGAAAAAACCCCCATGAGTCAAAACTGTAAGTCATTCCAGCAAGAACGGACACACTGAACCACTCAGGTTTCTATCCCTGCTAATTAAGTCAGTTAACCACAAGCTCCTTCCTACTGAGTTTTTAAAGGGCACAAGGCTTCTTATAAAAGCAGAGAGGAAAGAATACATTTGTCTTTTAGCAATGAAAATAAACAAATGTGTTCAGAAGAACGGCTGGGGTTTTTGTAACCCCACATAAGGCCACAGCCTCCTTTTTCAATATATAGAACTTCTCTAAGCCTCAAAATGGTCCTAAAGCCACTCGAGACAGGCATTTAAGGACTTGAAGAGTCCTCCTCAAGCACAACATTAAACCTGCCCTGAGGCTAAGGGGAATTATTGATCTCACTAGCCTTTTGAATGCTGTACAACAAAGATGAACCGCTTTGACCATTTTTAATGAATATATGTTTTAACAAAAAATACTACTAAGCCATTATCAATCTTGTATTTAAGCACAGGGTACATGACTTGCAAATCTGACAGAAACTGAAACTATTTCGGTAACATTTGCTAAAAGTTTCTTAAGGAAGAAATAAGAAAAGTTAAAAAAAAAAGTATCAATTGTCCTTCCTTTATTTTTCCATGGCAATGAAACAACCACAGTCATAACCTTTGATTTCTATATCCTATTATATCAATTTTTAACACCCTCTTCTCTTTACAGGGACTGAATGGTGATAGTAGCAGGTAGAACTGCCATCAATCCAACTTGGGGTAAGATGCAAGTCTGCCTGCTGCCTCTGTCCCTCTGCAGTGAGACTGGCATTGCCACACAGCCCCCAAGGCTCCAGCTCTGTTTTTTGATTCATTACCATAATTGGAGTCCCTTTATTTGTGGCAAAAATAAAAAAAAAAGAAGACACCTAAAATGCAACCAGATAGTATCAGCACTTCCAGACAAATGCTCTGAAATGACCATAAACTGGGCTGCACTGAGCCCAGCCCATCGGGAAGGAATTCAGACTGTGAGTTGCAAAGGAGTGCAGAAATTAATCATCTGTCTTCTACCACTTTTCACCTGATATTGGCTACTTCACTTCCTCAGGCTCTGGTAAAAAACACAGACATGAAGCAACCCCCAAAGACAGACACACCACAAAAAACTGTTTATGCTGCTGTTGGTCTGGTATGTCATTAGACCGCGCAGCTAAATTAAGACCCAGAGTTGTAGGCTTCCCATGCTCCTCTGAGCAGATGTAGGACATCTTACAGAAAAGACCCGGCTTGTGAAACCCTGGCATGTGGCAGAAAGGGAGCTTGTGTATCACTTGCTGTTTATGCCTCTTGCTTCTCACCACAAAAACTGGATGCAAAGCTGAACATCTTTTCACCTGCATTAGGGAGAAAAGAGGTGGCAAACCTTTGGTGTTTCAGTGGCAAATCCCAACTGTTAACAGCCTACCCAGGAAGATCAATAACAAAATACAGCCCCAGAAACAGAGTCTGCTCTTGGGCCCCTGAGAAGGTTGCTTCATTTTCTGTCCCACTGCTCTGCGAATTAGAGCCTGCTCACAAGTGCTTGCTAGCACAGCACTAAGTAGAACAAAGAAGAAATTTTCTTCCCAAGTGGGAAGAGCAGCCCACAGAACAATGGTACATTCACCACTGCACCCAACTGTCTTGAAATCTTGGGAATTGGTGGGTTACATTGACTTAAAAAATATTTACCAAAAAAATCCTGAAATGCGTCACCCTCTTCATGGCAGGCAAGGCACCAGACCAGAGAACTGAGCACATAAATCACAACAGTTAGATACAAAAGAGCTACAGCTAAAGCTGTCACGTCCTCTGGCTATCAGGCACACTTCAAGGGTGATGTCCCATGCAGGCCAAGAGACTAGAAATAAACCTAGCTGTTGGCTGTTCTTTTTTGCTACCTACCTGCTTTCTGTTGATGCTTGGCTTATGTTATTCTACTTTGGTTTCGTAGCTGGATTTCTATGTGACCATCAGTCTCTCATGCCTGACTCCTTTTGTTTTAACCCTCTGCTTTGTCCCCTTGACATCTGCTGTTTCATAATACCCCACATCCATCCTGATCTCCTCTTTCAGGCCCTGGGCAAGCTCTCCATTATATGCTGAGCTCCACTGCTGTATGAGCCTCCCTGTATTCATCTTTACCACAGGCTGCTTCAATTCTGCTGGGATAACTGCAAGTTGCCCCAGTAACTCCCCAGTCATCCGTCTGAAAATAATCATAAACCTCTATCAAACACCAAACTGCTTTTAACTGACCAGCAGTAACTTAGGGGTTTGCTGAGTACTTAGAAAAGTTTGTAGGTCCTCTACAGCTTATAGTTATGACTAATGTTATTACTATGCTACCACTAGTAACATCTAGAAATGGTGCTATCACCCAGTTTCTTTTCACTTGCTTCTTTAGCACAGAGTATTACAGCACCGTTTACCTGATAAATTACACATTAAAAGATATCTCCCATTTTTAAGTGTACCTAACAACTGGATGTAACAGTGGGAACTACTTCATGCCCATCTGCAAATGTAGGTGTGCTGAAGTATACACTGGTCATTGACCAAATGATGTAGCACTCAACTTTAGCATTGATGCTTCAGCTGATCAGCATGTTTACATGAGTAAGTATTGGTGCACAAGACTGCCTTCTATTTTAACTGACTATTTCAGGTACTTCACCCTGGGTTTCCCTGATGATTCATGCCACCTTCATTCCAAGCGGACAGCTTGGTCATTTTTTTGACCTTTAGGAAACAGAATCAAAACAGAATCAAAACTGCTTCAAGCAGGGATGAGATTTTGTTTTGTTCAAGCTTGTGTTGACTAAGCTGAACCTGATCTGCTTAAACCACTTGTGCCCATTTTCCTGTGGAGGGTTTCTCTGCAGCAGTCCAAAGCAGAATGAGAAAATGTGCCTGAGCTGGTGGGAAATGGAAGACACATCTTTGCAGACTGGAACAAGCAGTTTACCCTCTCAGAGGGCAATCTCAGTCCAATGGAGGAGGCTAAGAAGTCCTAACGGACTCATTTTCAGTAAACCTCTAAGACTACACTATATGTGCCCACAAACAAGTATATCTCACAGTGGGAGGAGATGTGAGAAGCAGGACTTGAACATCAAATTCTCAATTGCTTTTGGGCAGAATAATCCCTGTTAGGTTAACAATTTTATACTGGTTTAGAACCACAGGAAGCTGTGCCCTATGCATTACATGTCCACTCCTAGGCACTGGTTTCCTTTTTGCACAGTAAGGACAGATGCAGCTGCACTGTTCATGGCTTTATTGTTATGAGCCCTCACTAGTGTTGCCTCACAATATTTTTTCCTCTCTTTATTTTATCCTAAGCTGCTGGCACACTAGTAAAGCCTAGAATATTTGAAGGGTTAAATCATGTCTTGTCTCATCTCTGCCTCTTGTTTTTCTCATAGCAACAACATTCACGGGAAGGAGAGGCAGAGAAGCTTGCCATTGCCACATTGACAGAAGTCAGCACTTCAGATCCTTGTGACTGCCTCAGAAATAAAGATCTTGTCATATTCACTTTAATCTCCAGCAAGTGCCAAGTTATGTCAATGTCAGCGTGAGAAGCTGCTCTGTCGCTCTCTTCCTTTCACTGGTGGCACTGAGACACAGACAAAAGATAAGGAAGACAAAACACCCAGACACGGTTTGTGTTCAGCTGGTGAGAGAGTTTTTCAAATGGCTTGGCTGCAGAATGATAGCAATAGGATTTTTCGTTCCAGAAAAGATCAAAGACTATGAACAGGCTAGTCTTCCCGTGACCCACAGAAATCCAATGTATTAGCTCCCTTTAAACTGTTACTAGACGTTTTATATGAGACTGCAAAAGACAAAGCAGAAGATGAAGACCAAAGATAAGTAAGATATGAAATGATTAAAAGTAAGGAAGTTCCTTTGAGGACTTAAGTACAGTGCTTAGGATCCTGCAGAAGCTGAACAGCCAGTTTGCTAATAAAGATCCAAAAAAAATAATGGTATGCACTTTTGCCTTTCATAGTTTAAGGGCTAGAGGTTGTCTGCTTCCCAGTTAAGTGACTCCCCTGGGCACAGATGAGAGCTGCAATCATCTCAGTCAAATAAGCTAAAATGACTTAGAAACAACCCACCAAATGAATCTATGCAGAAATGAGTGTCTCTGAAGAGCAGTTTATGGAATAAATTTGAGCTGGAGTTAGTTTATCTGCATTTACAAATGCTTTACCACTGCCACATTGCACTCACAGGCAAGCACACACGTGCACAAAAGTGCTTGTGCAGCCCCATGCAGAGATCACCCTGCGAGTTACCAAATAATTAGAAGTGACGTTTAATGTCCAAGAAAATAAAGCTTCTCATTTCTTTTTAGGCTCCTTCCTGAAGTTCTTGCTGATCTGTACACATTAAGCTCATCTAACCTTGCTGGGAAATTGATGACTTTTAACTCTGAGCATTCAAGTCTTTGACCTACTCTTGGCTCTGAGTGTTTTCTCATTTAACATTTATTACAAGAAAATCTATCCTGCCATCTATTTTCAGGAAAAAGGGATGGCAGAGCCCTCCCTCAGTGCACCCAGGCTCTTTTGAGGAGACACTCAAGAAATGCTTTTGAAGAGCTGCAAACGTTAACTTGACTGCTGTTGCCTAATTGTGAGGATTTCTGATACTGCCTTTCACAGCCACATTCCCCTTTTAAATCACTAATGAAAATACATCCCTCAGCATCCTCCTTGCTGCTTCATCCTTTATAGGTGACTGAATCTACTCCATGAGTTTTCTTCTTTTCTGAAATACCCTTGAACAGACTGAGCAGATGTGTCAGCTCTGCCTTCTGGATTTTTGAAGTATTCACTATTTCTGGCAGTAACACCATTTTCATGACCAACAACTCATCCCCCTGAGCCAGAAAGCAGCAGATCACCTATTTCTCCTGGCTTAATAAGGTGCATGGCTCAGACGCCAAACAATGGCTCAGGCAACCAAACTCTCAGGACAGCTGCTTGCCCTTAGTCTGCTGCTTGTGTAGGCACAAGTAACCCACCAGGGTAACTGGAAAATGAGCAGTGCTTCATGGTAATTCTCCTGCACAAGGAGGCAGAGCTTCCATCAGTCAAACATCACTTAAGTTTTGGAGCCCAGGTGCCTGGCATCCTGGGCCTGAGGGAGCCCCCCTGGCTTGCAGCAAAAGCTTTGCTGAAAGCAACACATTTCTACAGAATGATTTAATTTCAATAAAAATGTCTTTGCCAATTCAGAATACTTGGAAAATAACTGACTGGATCTAGAGCAGAAACCTTCTCTCAGCAACCCAATGTGTAGTGGATAAAAAGAAACAAAGAAATACAAGCATACAAAATCTGAGTTTGCAGCCAGAGAACACTGAGCAGGGTACTTCCCAGTTGCAAACAGTACACAGATTAGGGGTGTGATCACAGGAGTGGCTCTGAAGGACTGACCTTCCCTCCTTCATCCCTACCACCCACTTGGGACATGCACTCTGGCAACTCCATGCTCTGGCAAAATTCAGCAGCATTCAGCAAGTTGTGGAACAATTGTGGTACGTCTTTACGCAATGGAAACCTGTGTGGTTGAAACCAGCAGATGTCTTGACCTACCTCTTGTCAATATGACTCTATTTGCTGAAATGAAAGTCCCTTTTTTTCCCCTAAGTGCTGCCTGGTGCTTTAATCTAATTCACAGAATATTACACAGCCAGCTCCTCAGAGCAAGCCTTCTCCTTGGTTCTGTTTTAAATGTTAACAACACAGTCACATATGTAACCATGTTCTAGAGCTTTCCAGGCAAAACTACTACACAATTCCTCATTTACTATACACAGGCTTAACTACAGCTGCATTAGCTTCATATTGCCTAAATATCTGTCCTCATGCCATTCAGCCATTTTGAGAAACAGTGGAAATACCCCGATGCTTCTTCCAAGGTTTTATTCTCTTCATCTAAACAAGGAAACCACAAGAAAAGCTCATGAGTGATACAGGAGGAATGAAGGATGTGTTTTTTCTCTTGAAGCCCAACAGGCAACCTACAAGAAGGCAAGGACCAAACTGTCTCTAGAGGACACCTAGACCACTAAGGCAAACAACATATTATATGTCATAAAATCACTTTGAGCATGTTTGTCTTCTTGTTTCCTCCTGTTCCTTATTTGTCTGTCCAGATACATCTACCATCTCTGGCATCAAGCTACACAAACTTTGGAGCAGAGACTATATTTTCATTGTGTTTATATAGTACACAGTGCATGAAGGCTCTTGTCTACCCACATTAGAGAGAAGGGAGGTTTGGAGACACATGGTGGCCAGCAACAGAAGCAGCTGACAGCTCTCAGCTTCTCAAGGAGAAGAAATGTAATTGGTTTTATGTGAGAGCCACTCCAGCAGCTGTATTTTGCAAAATACCTTTCTGACAGATTCCAGCCAGGCTAAACAATGGCTTTTCCTCTTGCCAGCAGCATCTGCTTGATTGCAGCATGCTTGCTTTTTGCTTTGCATTTGAATCAAGAGCACAGCAATCCCCTGCCCAATGACCTAAAACCAGAGGCCTTTGGGTCCACTGTGAAGAGCACGTGAGTGAGGAGTGGTCCCCTCCCCTCGCTGCACCCATGGCTTGCACACCACAGCTCTCACCCTCCTGATGGATGGTTGCTTCTCAGCAAAACCACACCCCCATGGCCAGCTGGTTGTCTCACAGCAAAACAATGACAGAATCATAGAATAGTTAGGGTTGGAAAGGACCTTAAGATCATCTAGTTCCAACCCCCCTGCCATGGGCAGGGACGCCTCCCACTAAACCATGCCACCCAAGGCTCTGTCCAACCTGGCCTTAAACACCGCCAGCAATGGAGCATTCACAACTTCCCAGGGCAACTCATTCCAGTGCCTCACCACCCTCACAGTAAAGAACTTCTTCCTCATATCCAATCTAAACTTCCCCTGTTTAAGTTTGAACCTGTTACCCCTTGTCCTATCATTACAGTCCCTCATGAAGAGTCTCTCCCCAGCATCCTTATAGGTCCCCTTCAGATATTGGAAGGCTGCTGTGAGGTCTCCACGCAGCCTTCTCTTCTCCAGGCTGAACAGACCCAACTTTCTCAGCCTATCTTCATATGGGAGGTGCTCCAGTCCCCTGATCATCCTCATGGCCCTCCTCTGGACTTGTTCCAACAGTTCCATGTCCTTTTTCTGTTGAGGACACCAGAACTGCACATAATACTCCAAGTGAGTCTCACAATAGCAGAGGAGAGGGGCAGGATCACCTCCTTTGACCTGCTGGTCATGCTCCTTTTGATGCAGCCCAGGATTTCTGGGCTGCAAGCGCACACTGCCAGCTCACGTTCATTTTCTCATCAACCAACACCCCCAAGTCCTTCTCCGCAGGGCTGCTCTGTATCTCTTCTCTGCCCAACCTGGAGCTGTGCCTGGGATTGCTCCCACCCAGGTGGAGGACCTTGCACTTGCCATGGTTAAACTTCATCAGGTTGGCATCAGACCACCTTACAAGCATGTCAAGGTCCCTCTGGATGGCATTCCTTCCCTCCAGCATATCAACCAAACCACACAGTTTGGTGTCATCGGCAAACTTGCTGAGGGCGCACTCAATCCCACTGTCCATGTCACCAACAAAGATGCTGAACAAGACCAGTCCCAACACCGATCTGAGGGACACCACTCATTGTTGGTCTCCAGCTGGACATTGAGCCATTGACCATAACTCTTTGCGTGCGGCCATCCAGCCAGTTCTTTATCCACTGTGTGGTCCACCTATCAAATTGATGTCTCTCCAACTTAGAGACAAGGATGTCATGTGAGACAGTGTCAAAAGCTTTGCACAAGTCCAGGTAGATGACATCAACTGCTCTACCCCTGTCCATCAGTTCTGTAGCCCCATCATAGAAGGCCACCAAATTGGTCAGGCAGGATTTCCCCTTAGTGAAGCCATGCTGGCTGTTACCAACCACCTTGTTGTTTTTCATGTGCCTTAGCATGCCTCCCAGGAGAATCTGCTTCAAGATTTTGCCAGGCACAGAGGTGAGGCTGACTGGTGTGTAATTCCCCAGGTCATCCATTTTCCCCTTCTTGAAAATGGGGGTTATATTTCCCTTTTTCCAGTTGTTGGGAACTTCACCTGACTGCCATGATTTTTCAAATACGAAGGACAGTGGCTTAGCGACTTCATTCACCAGCTCCTTCAGGACCCATGGCTGGATTTCATCAGATCCCATGGACTTGTGTATGTTCAGGTTCTTACGATGGTCTTGAACCAGATCCTCTCCTACAGTGGGCCCAGGGTCTTCATTCTCACAGTCTCTGCACCTGCCTTCCAAGACTTGGGTGGTGTGGTCAGAGCATTTGCCAGTGAAGACTGAGGCAAAGAAGTCATTAAGAATTTCAACCTTCTCCAAATCCAGGCTAGCCCGTTCTCCTGATAGCTTCCAGAGAGGGATCACATTGTCCCTAGTCTGTCTTTTATTTGCCATGTACCTATAGAATCCCTTCCTGTTATCTATCCCTTCCAAGTTTAATTCTAAGTGGGCCTTAGCTTTCCTAACCTGGTCCCTAGCTTCCTGGACATGATGATGTACTGGGGATGCTCAGCATGACTACCCACATGGCTGACTTGCAGTCATGACCTGTCACATCACTGTCACCTTGAGCTGCAGAAGTTTCGCTGCAACCACCTGGTAGCTCACCAGAAACAGGAGAAGGCTGCCAAGAGATAACAGTTTAAATCAAATAAAGTAATCTGAATCCTGCTCTGTCATGTGATTAACTGTTTACCTTTTAATTGCTTGTAATAATTGGGTAGTGACAAGTTAATGAATTTCACAGTACGTGTCACATATCACTGTGCCACATGGTTGTCTCTTCTGCAGCTGCAGCAGAGCTAAGACTAAGTCTGTGAAATTACTGATAGAAGACAGTTAACCCTGTCCACTCACCATGGGAGAAAGGATGCCTCTGAGAGACTCATTCAATCACCCCCCTGTCTTTTCCAGACTGCAACACACAGCCTTTCTATTTTTGGAAGAAATGAACCACAAAGCCCCCTGCACAAGTCCCCATGCCACCAGCATGGTACATGCTGTCCCTGTGGACTGCTGGTTCTGCCACTAGCAACCACAGACCAGGAGAGGAATGGCTTAGGGTGGGCTTGGGTGGCACTACAGAGCAGAAGCTTCCGTACTTTTCACAATTCTTTCCCTTCTCAGTGCACCTTCTGGGAAGAAGGGTGAGGCTAGGGCATTTTATGTAATTTATTTTAATCACCCTGTCAGTTTAAATAGGAACACATCTTCCCATAATAATAAAATTCTATAGTATAGACAGAGAAACAGGCAAGCACTAAAACCCCAGGAGAAAACACTCCTGACAAAGCAGACAGCTGCCAGAGTTGCTTACAAACAATTCATACAGGAAGTGATTCATTTTGCTCCTCTCTAATTACAGGGGACTCTTCCATGAAGTTGCCATTCACATCAACATGGGCAAACCACTCAGTGCCTGCTGCTGGGGGACACCTCCTTTCTAGGGAAAGGACCTCTGGCTGTGCCCTCGACTGTCCCCAAACCAGATGGGCAGATGGCTGCCTGCCAGAGAATGCAACCAGCTCCAGCTCCCACTGCCTGGATGGCAAATGGAGCTTCACAGCATCTACATTTTCCAACAGGTGCTGCCCACATCCCATAACTTGCTCAGGTCATCACTGCTTCCAGTAGGACTCTGCAGTTTGGGCATCACTGAGTGATGCTTGTCAGTTGAGACTGTCTAACAGGCCAGTGGCACAGTTAGTCCTCCACGTGACTAACATGTTGCCAATTACTAGCTTCTCTGCCTTCTTCCCTTCTGTCCCATAAAAAAAAGAATATGGTGTCGGGAGGGGGAAAGAATCAGAAGGTAATGTATGGGAAGGTAAAAGGTGACACAGCAGCCTGCAATATGGAAGAAGCTGTGCTACCAGCAAGCACCTGTGTTTAAAATACAATGAGCACTTTGTAGCCCCATGTCTGCTACAGGAAGGGCTCAAGGAGCAGAACAGGCTGCCTCTGAAATCTCCTGGTGGGAAGTTTCTCTGCTAGCTGTGTGCTCAGCCAGAAAGCTTTAGGCAGTAAGAAGATGTAGGCATGGTAGTACCTGCACAGGGGACTATCCAAACCATTCCAAACCCAGCTGCAGCTCAGTACAGATCCGACTGGAAAGTGATGTTGACTTGTCTCCAAAAAACCATGGGGAAGCCCACGTATGCAACACTACAAACAACCCTGCAGTCTTTCTGTTGGACATTACTTGTGTTTTTCTTCTTGTGAGCAGGGACAGGTGAAACCCAGCAGGAATAACAGGAGGTGCTGCACCAGTGACCCCAACCACAGAATTGGCTCACCTGGCTACATGCATGGACACAACTCAGTCACAGACAGCAAAATGTCCTCCCTTTTTGTGCTAGGTACCATTACTGCCGTAGCTGGTAGATACCACCCAGGGTGCTGGTGGCACCTGGGATGGCTTCCAGGTCTGCAGTCGGATGTGACAGACAAGAAGTGACTGGCCCCTCTTGGGATCCCATTCTGTAAGGCCCTAAACAACTAAACAGCCACGATTCCCCTGTGGCTTTGTCCACCTGAGGACACTCAGGAAAATGAAATTATATTCACTAAATTAAGAAGAGAAAGCTGTTTAGATAAATTGTGCTTAGGCCTCTGATGTAGAACTGAAGTGTCATTAATTTGTCTCCTTTCCTACCCCTTTAATTGTCAGAATGAGTGTCCATACAGAGTTTTGAGGTTTAATTAATCTTCTTTAAAAAGTAGCTTAGATTAACTTTCTTATGTTCCCCCTGTAGACAACTCATGAAGTACAGTATGAAATAACCATGCCTCAAAGGATTCTTCCACTGTGGGAACCTTTCCTGCTCAGTTTTTCAATAGTCAAAATTTCTACACTTTTATGCTAGTTTTAGTCTACTGGCTCAAATGGGTCCACAAAACACATTTGCACAAATTAATGCAATTAAGTTAAAACCTTCTCCCTCTTACTTGATAAAATCACAAGTTCTGCAGGGACATTCTAATTCAAGTTAAGAATTATTTTACTGATTTAACTCTGTATTGTTAAGGATTAAGCATTTGCCTGCCAATGAACTTACAGTGGTTTTAATAGGCCAGTTTCATTAATGGAGGCAAATTCCAGGAGACACACATTTTTTTTTTTAGTACAGATAACCTGGTTTAGCTGAGGTTCAACATGCATCTAACTGACTTCAGCTGAAACAACTTATACTTAGGTTGCACAAGTAAATTATTATGGGCTGAGGTAGTCTCAGATGCCACAGGCAGCAGCTACACCATAACTCCATGCTTGCCCACTCTAGCCCCAAGGCAAGTATTGAGCAATTTGAAGGAGAACAAGCAAGCACTTCTCACCTACCAAAGTGCAAGACAGCAAATTGGCAGTAACTGCGGGGGATCTGATGGACCATAAATCAGGGCAGTCTAGTCAACTGCTGCAGTGTTTGAGCAACTCCATCTGAAGCCATACCTTTGGTATCCTTCATACTTCAAGTGAGGTACTCTTAAAATGCAGTGTTAATGTACGCCCGAAGGGAGTTTGCACAATGCAAACTGCCTTCTTAAATAATTGTGTTTAATTGACATGGACAAAGTTATGGTCATGTTCCACTGAACACTGTCTTTCTGTTAAAGAGGAGGGACAAGGCATACATTTGAATTACTACACCACGGTGTTCATGAGACTGGCTCATATGCAACAAAGCAAAACAACTACAATATTTTTATATTGCTTTCCTGTTTTCCCACTGCTTAAGATTACAGAAGTAGCAACACATAGTGTTGGCAAATATGATGAGAGCTAGTTTTGGAGGGTACCTGATTTCAAGATGAAATCTGTTCTTTTCATATGGCAATAGACTTCCATTGGCCTTAGTTACAAACAGGATCCACGAGTGCAGATCTTTCAACCTCTATGGTGCAGAAATGGAGGCTATGTTGGAATTAATACTGATAAAGCCCCTGTCAGTCCGGCTTACAAAATGGTTAAAAGCAACGACACTCACCCCCCCTATCACTGCCCCTAGAGAAAACATACTTGTGGTGAGCCATGAAATAAAGTGCCAGGTGGAAGCAAAGCTAAAAGCATTACAGAGGGAAAATACCTCTGATGTGGTTTCCCTCCTTAACTATAAGCCTACAGCTTGTAAATGGAAAACGGATAGCCATCAACTGTCACTGACTCATGTTCCTACCACTTACACCAAGGTCCCCAGCTATGGCAGGTGAATTACTCTTGACTGACAATCAAGCAACTCAGTTACTACTTTGATTAGTACAAATAGTGTATTTAGCACTCCTGCCTGGCACCACTGGCCAATCAAAGTGTCAGCTGATGGTTGGCACTTGCTCCCCTGCACTGCATTCTGGCTACTGCTGCTGTCATTGTTTTGAACTTTCTGGTCAGTTCCCAGCTTCTTGTCTCATACTCGTTAACAGAGCACATCCTAACCTGCTCAAGGCAATACCCCACAACGTACATGAAATAGTTCTAGCATTTTTGCTGCTTCCATGCAGAAATGATTCTGAGCACCAGAAAACTAGCACAACAATGAAAACCATATGAAGAAATTAAAAATCAAATATGATGAGTACTCGACAGCAAAAAGGTCAAGATTGTCTTTCAAAAAGCTTTTTTTCCTACAACAAATAAATGTTATGCCTTGTTAAAAATCACAGCAATACAAATTCATTCCAGGATAACAAATCTGTGCCAATTTAATTATTGCAAACTCCACTTGCTGGTAGAGACAGATACTTGCTGGTACTAAGGCAGAATAAGAGAGAGGATATTGCTTAGAAGTGAGTGTTGTTTCTACAAAATAGAACGCATAGGCATATATCTTGAGGACCAGATTCTCAGTTTTATGTACGTCAACATGAAGCAATGAAAGGCTCTTCCTTTTGTGTCAGCCAGTATCCCAGCTTTAAGATCTTCTACCTGATTCCTTATGTGCTTATGTGGCTGATGCAAATGACACAGACAAGCCACCCTCTCACCAGGAAGGAAGAAGACACATTCATGCACAACCCAGGGGAAGTGCATGTGGTTTATGGGGATTTATTTTAATTTTTTTTATTTTAAAATGTATTTTAAAATACATTTATTGGTTTCTACTTTGTCTTATAAACCAGGAATTCAGAAAAAGGTAAAGAGAAATTAAAAGCATGTTGAAACATCAGGCCCACACCACTTTGTTCAACTTGTGCTTCAGGTCTAAAAGACTTAGTAACACAACCTCTCAAAAGCAACCACCAAATTCGAATGCCTATAGCTATAAAAATTTGACCCCAGCTGACACATATTGTAGTGTTACAGTAAATCTGTTTTCCACAGGCAGGACCCTGCAGTTTTCTCATAGCAAAGGGTGTTTCATTTTTAACCACTACACCATCTTCAGTTTGCTATGTGGCTGCTGAGATGGAAAACTAGAACTCTGGATTTTGCTTTCAGCTCTTGCAATGTGTTTTTCCACCCCTTTAAAGTCCAAGGAGCTGAACTTATATTTAGGAATTTTTCAGAGATAACAACTAGGTCCCACTGGGCAGTTTTATGTATTTATTTTGTCGTCTTTTACAGAGAAAGACAACAGACATGGGAGTTCAAACAAAGCTCAGAGAAGCCAAAAAGGAAACCACAGGTTTTATTTTTCTCTTCAGAGCTTATGTTTAGTGAGGCCTCATCCCTCAGCACGAAAGATATTATGCTGTGCTCTTCTAGGGTTTTTAAATACCACAGGTCACCCAGAGAGATTCTGTGAATGCAAATAAACCTCATGTTAACTGAAAGATACAGATAAACACTCTTCAACGCTTCTCCTCCAGTACTCTCAGACCTCAGGAGAGATACCTGGAGAAAAGATGTTCCAGTTTCAGTGGCAAAGGTCATCCTGGACAACATCCTTTGGGAAGTAAGTCAGATTGTTTACCCTCTAGTGGTAGTTCTGCTCCCTTTGGTTCTCAAAAGTACAAAGGAGAAAATTATTTTCCAATCTCTACTTCTGTTTATCTTTCTCCCTCCAGCTTCTTAATTTCACTGAAAGAGAAAGGTCATCAAGGCAAGCCCAACTACTTCGTGGTGTTATGCAAGCTCTATCTAGAGCCTTGGGCAACATGGTCTAGGGTGAGATGTCCCATGGCAGGGGAGTTGGAACTAGAAGATCTTAAGGTACTTTCCAAACCAAACCATTCCATGATTCTATAATTCTTTTACTTTACTCAGCCATGACTCTGCTCTTGAAGACCCTGCAACTTAAAACAGGAATATCCTGAAGCTTATGTTGCCTATAAAGCTGCCACATTTCAGTTTGTGCATTGTAATTGGGTCAGGCTATGCTGGCCCCTTTACTGTGGACAACAAAAAAGGATACAAAGGAAAAAAAAGTCACCCAAACAATGAAGTAAGGGGTGCAGCTCCATTTCAGGCCCTTCTATTTGGGAGGTCTTCCACAGGGATTGTTTTATTCTCCTTCACAGAGTGCAGCCCGCTGAGCAAGCAAAGAATGTGTGCAACTTGCAATAGGTCAGTAACTTCACAGAAGTCAATGGAATTGCTCACATGCTGAAGCCAGTGAAGCTAACGTAAACTCAGGTAAAACGTGTGCTCACTGAGCTTTGCCAAATCAGCAGCTACCTCCTGAATTTAAAGTCCAAGGATTGCTGCAGCTTCCATTTCCTCTTTAAAAAGCTTCCTTTCCACTCCATAAAGAAATTGTCTTTACCTGACAAGCTGAGAGATCTTTTCCTCTACACTACAACAAGCTAAAACATGAGCAATACCAGATGCACCCTGCATTAGTTACCAAATCTCTGCCACTTTAATCCAGTCTAACAGGACAGATTGGTGCATGTCAGCATGGGCCTTTGTCAGCCTGTGACCTTCAGCTGACATTACAGCTGCTGTCTTGAAGAACATGGCCTACTCCTTAATTAGGTAACAAAGCTGCACGAGGCTGTCCAGGACAAGAATAGTTCAACTTAGCACCAAGTTCAACACTTGGTTCAGGGTCAGCATCACTAGACTTATCTTGTAGCCACAGGAGTCCAATCCAGTGTCACTGAGATTCTAATGGAGAAGATACACAAGGTAGATAGAAATAGGCATTAGATAATGTCCACACCAAGACACCATCTCCCAGTCTGGAAAGTCCCCACACGTAATTCCACCATACACTCTTTGGACAGCTGAATTGTCATCTCTCTTCCAGCCCTATTCACATGTTCAGTTAAACTAAGACAAGAAAATTCCATTATTATGCCATAAATGTACAAAAATTGCTTTTTGTTTAATGTGACATTTGAGCCTGGGAAAAAGCCTTTGCTCTGAAATCCAATTATTGACTAACACTGCTAAGCATGTAAACAGCTAATTCCCAGATCTTCTTTTGACCTTTTCCTGTAATTTCCATTAGATTTTAAACCACAAGTTTGGCAGAGCTATTGCCAAGAAAGGGCTTTCACCATCCCCACCACATCTAGGTAACGCATGCAGAAATAAACGCCCAGCGGCAAACTCCCATTCACTTCATTATTGATTTCCATTAGCATATTTGCAATGAGAATGGATTTGGCCTTTTATCCTCAACAGGCATCCATCTTGTTAACACTTCTGGTTGTTGAAGAAAGCAGATTTGCAAAGCAACAGTTTCTTGTAGCACTGATCCTGGCAAATGACTTCATACCACCTCCTATGAACTTTCTAAATCAGGATGTTATTCAGTTCCCAGCTCACCACTGAATTAATTCGAAGCCGGATCCTGCTCATAGCCAACAGACTCTCTAATGAAGAAACCACAAAAAAGCCTGCCAATCTGTTAGTAACGACACTGCTGAAGCCTGGTTTAGAATGCATCTAAGAAAGGATGAGGCCTGACAGACAACCCTCCTGTGATTAAGTTTTTCGTGATGGTGCTCTCTCTCATGTGGAGTCTCTGGTGTCTATTAACACAGCTGGGTTCACAGTTCAATTATGTGAATTCTTTGATGTCTGATTATGCAGTTAAAACCATACTCCAGTTTTACCCTGAGGCTCCCCTCCTCTCTCCAGATACTAATTTCCATGAAGCTCCTAGGAATCTTAATATCTCTGATACTACTGTCATTGTGCCACAGTCAGCCAGCAGTTTCAAGAAGCATTTGGCAAGATGGAGGCTAGAGAGAAGTGAGACGGAGGCAAGATGGCAGTCCTATCATATAAGTATCTTTTTCTGAGAAAACTAAGTTCAACACACCATCATACACATTCAAACAAGTACGCTGTGATAGCAGGGGTGAAATAACATTTCTTCACTGTGCTGTGTTCAGCAGTAGCAGTCATTGTTTCTCATTCTTAGTAGCTGGTGCAGTGCTGTGTTTTTGACTTTCAGCCTGGGAACAGCGCTGATAACACCGATGTTTTCAGTTGTTGCTCAGTAATGTTTACTCTGACCAAGGACTTTCTGAGTCTCATACTGTCAGGGAGGAGGGGAAGCTGGGAGGAAGCAGAGACAGGACACCTGACCCAAATTAACCAAAGAGGTATTCCATACCACAGCCCGTCATGCCCAGTATATAAACTGGGGGCAGTTACCTGGAAGGTTTAGATCACTGCTCGGTCAGGCTGGGTATTGGTCAGCGGACGGTAAGCGATTGTATTCTCTTCCCTCGTTGTTTCCCTTGTCATTATTATTATTGGTGGCTGCAGCAGTGGTTTGTGTTATACCTTAGTTACTGGACTGTTCTTATCTCAAACCATGGGAGTTACATTCTTTGGATTCTCCTCCCCATCCCTCCGGGAGCAGGGAGGAGGAAAGGGGGAGAGTGAGAGAGGCTGCATGGCTGACTGAGCTTAAACCATGACATTCACCCAGCAAAGAGAATCTTACGCCTTGCTCCATTTTCATCACTGACCTTTAGATTATCCTGTTATTTAAAACAATTTCAAATACAGAACTAATTCATATGGGAATGTAGAGCAAAGAAACATTTTAAATGTGAAAAACTATATCCTTTCATTTGCTGTAAATCAAATTGTTTATTAAAAAAATCACCAGCCAAGAAAATATCAACTTCCTCACCTTCTAAGAATCTGCTCCTGACTTTCTTCCTCCCTTCTGCCTCAACCTTTCTTCTGCTCAACACAAACTCATGCTTTTCTTTGATTAAGCAAAAAAAATCTTAAACTTGCTTTTTGCCTGGAATTCCTAATTTTTTTTCTCCTCACTACTACTACTGAAAAAAAAACCAAATCTCACGCTTAAGACAAATAACAGTATCTGGTCTTGATGGTTTTGTATCAACGGCTTTGACAGAATTTGGTTCTAGTGACCAAATATGACCATGATTCAACCATAAACTGCCTACTCCAGATGTGAAGGTTCATATCCAGAACTGCTAATGCAGTAACACGCAACATTTAATGTAAGTCATATTATTACCACATACACTGATCCGCTTGCAAAAGTTTGTATTTCAAGGCCCAAGTTTCAAAACAAGTCTTTACTCTAAGGCTGTCTGGATCTTAAGGCATGAGATCTGAACCTCTGCAGTCTCTGCTTTTAGATATCAGGACCACAGTTAATTGCACAGAAGCTCTGTAATTCTGCGTAAGCAGTGTTCAATGAATGAGCAAAATCAGAGACTGCTTAAAAAGGCTTCAGCAACACAGTATAAAAACATAAAGAAAACATAGAAAAGTAGCCAATTTACCTGGAGTATTAACAGCATCTGAATAATAGAAGGTGGAACTCTGGCCCGAGAACGTGATAATGCATCTTCCAACTTAATGTTGAGAGTAATTATATTCCTAAAGTGCAGAAGAGCCAGCTGCCGAACCGAGGGCTCTTTCCCCTTAGAAACAGAAACAAAGCAAGACAGATTATAAGCAGCGTGAAAATGAGTTTCAAACTCCGCTGTCAAAATTCTTTCCTCCACTTCTGAGGGATTACAAGAATGGTAAACCTAAATGAAAAGCAAATGAAACATACAAAGGACACAGAGAAGCCCACAAGTCTGAACAGTGAATTTGATTTGGCAGTGATGAATGTTGCACACAATGACTGAGCCTGTGTGTGAAAATGGCGGGTGGGGTGTGGGGGATCATATATGAGCACAGGATATATATGAATATTTTGTACTTTAACAGTAATGAAAACTATCGCATATGTTTGGTTTGGAGGTTTGGGTTTTTTGTTTTTTTGATTGGTTGGTTTTCTTAAAGCAGGGTTGAAAAAGAGAAATTCTACTGCTTCTCAAGATTTTTAGTACTGTCTGGTTACTGCCTAAAATTACAGTGGGAATCCCAACTCAGCCCACCTATGGATCCCCCTTTTCTCTAGTCTGGAAGACTTCACGATAAGGAACGAGCAGAGCTGAAGTTTCATAATGCATTTTCAAAGACATCTTTTTGCAGTTCAAGAATACATTCTCATTGAAGAAAATCTCACCTAAAGAATACAACGCTAGGTCTGCCTGCAGAGATTAACACTGCATGCCTTATGAAGGGCTGTAAAACTGTTCCTGTGTCTGGCATCAAGGTTTTTTACTTGGGTATATATGGCTGTACATACATATTCTCGCCTGCAGTTATGAGTGCTGCCTGCCAAATATTAGCACTTCCGGAAGGTCTGGTACACAGCTAGTACTGACTTATCTTATTTTGGAATAAAGAAGCCTGACCCAATTCCACTCCACCTCACCCATTCCTTTTCACTTTGTTAGCAATTTATACTGAAGGCTGCAAATTTGCTTCAATTTCTAATGAACTGAATTCACTAGAGCACCAGCTGGGCTCTTGGAAGTAACCTCAGAACATCAGGCACCCAGATCTATTTGAAATTGCATGGGATTTAAGGTTCTTACCCCTTCTAGGCTCCTTTGAAAACTCAAGCAATAATTTCCATCTCAAAGGTGGGGAGACTTGTGGTGCTAAATTATTGTCAAAGGCTTCAGGAACACAACACTGAAAAGGAGTATTTGATGCATTTTTCAGAAACATCTGAGTTCTAATTTAGTCAAGTGCTTTGGAAAACCAGGTTGAGAGCCTACCTGTATCTCTAGGTGTCCAAATGCCTTGCATCTGAATTATGTGGAACACAAAATCTCCCATTGTGTTCTAATACCATCTTATTTCTATTATTTTTAAAGTTTCTATTAGTAAGACACAAGTGAATGGGTGAAGTAGTTCTGCATGTTTTTAGAGCTCTTCCCTTTCAGAATCAAATTCTGTTAAAGCTGAAGCTTTTCCACTGAATTCATGCCTGTATTATCTGCAAATGGTAATACCATTAATATTTGCACAAACGTTTTAGGCATAAAGTTCACTTGGAAAAATCGGAGAAGGTTTCTGAAGTTTCCTCAAATATGTTAAGGTACCAAGCTCCTGCTAAAATCCTTAAGCATCTAGGAGCAACTCCAGAAGGTCACTTGTACCTATCTGGTACAGATTTCCTTGGGATTTAAGTGACAAACAACACTCTATGACCATCACTAAATTAGAAGATTGATCCTTCATCCGAATCAGATCAAGTACCTGTTGTGGATCTAAAATTACTGGGGTCAAATTCTGTGCTCATGTAAATTGGTCTCACTCCACTGACTATTGCTGTGCACTTACAATAGCATAGAATTCAATCTTGGAAATACAATTCCTTTTCAAAAATTGAGATACTTCCAGTACAAATTCATATGCAGATATTTAAGTCAACACAGCTCTACTTACTTCACGGTGTGCATATTAGACCTTATCATTCATAACATTTTGTGACTTTTAGTGTCGGTTGGCAGAAGGAATCACCATCCTCTCTACAGTCCACTTTGGTTTTCAAAGTTCCCCTTCATCTTTTTCACACAAGCACTTCAAACCTGTTTGCATAAGTAACTTATTTGCATGACATGACTATACAGAACAGCTGCACTGGGAGGTTGGCCCAAGGAGAGAGAGTTAAGGATTGCATCAATCTGTTGATGAACCAGTAAAGTTGCTTTTTCCAGTTTTTCAAGATTCTATAGTAACAGAGTAATTTTTCACCTGTACAGGATAGAAAATAGCCTGAAGCATGGGCAGGACATCACTGAAGAAAAAGTCCCAGGTTTCAGCTAAGGTATCCAGTAGTTTCTGCCCTGCAAAAACACAAAACAAAACAGTGAACTGTTTATGTTGTAATAAGTAACTGTGAGGACTAAGACATGTAGGAAACAATGTGAATATGCTACTATACACAAAGATGGATCACGTAACAGCTACTATTAGCAGTATGGAAATAGTATTCCTTTCGTGTATCAGATCATTCAGTATTCGTGTCTTTTCAGGTGACACACCTGATGTTCTTAGTAAACTAAAAGACTTTCAGGTTAGAGCTTACTCAAATTTTCTGAGTATGAAGAACAAAGAGTAGCAGCTCAGGTTGCCTCCTCCTCCTCTTCTTGCAGTTAATACCTTGTAGACAAGGAGAGCAGTAGGAGGAGGACACAGCAGGTTAAACATAGAAGCATTCCTGCAGAGAAATCCCTCCCCCACCATTCTCCCCTCTGTCCTCCAAGTGGCGAGGCAGCAGAGCAAACCACTCTCTGTGGAGCAAGCCACAAAGCAACCCCTCAAATCAACCCTTTAACTTCCCCTGTATCTCTGGTTACACAGAAAATCTTACCCAAGATCTATGGAAAAAGACAGTGTGTTGCGCTCAATCTTTTCCTGTAACTTTCAAAGGATGCAGTCAAAACCTGGATGCTGGCTTCAAAATTCTGTTCCCCAGAACAGCCTGTGTGACCTTGGGCAAGCTCTTTATCATCACTGTGCCCCTAACCGAACTGTGAAAGGAGAGCAATGCCATTGCACCTCCACCAGCAAGTTTTAATCAATGATTATGAGGCATTCATAGAAGACAATATGGCTTATCAGGAAGCAAATTCAATAGCAATCAATCAATATTACTATTGGTGTCAGAATCAGATACTATTCTTAATTTCTGTATTTCAGCATTTCTTAGGGACTCAGCCAAGGAACACTTTCCCTAGAATTACACACATATCATAAAGAAACTATGCATGAAAGCATGTCCTACTCAAAGTTAGCCAAGTGCCAATCTTTATTATGGGATACTTGATCTCTCTCTGCATTTTTAAGTACATGACAGATAGTACCAGCTCTGGCCCATCTGCAACTCCTGAATTATTCCTGGGTTAATGACTTTAAGTGCTTTCAGTGACAAATGTGGATCACCATGCTATACTGCAGCTGCTGGTGTGCGAACCACACCAAGGTCTTTGCTCCTGTACCACCAGGCAGGAGTTCTCTCTGTTCTACACACTTGTGCACAAGACTGAAAAGGGCTTTCTAGGTTTCAATTTTTTTCTAAATTTGTCTTGCATTAATTCCAGTGAAACACAGCAGGGAATCTGGTCCAAAATTGCCTAGCAGCTGTCGCAGTAGCAATAACAATAAATAATAATAATAATTATTAATAAATAATAATAATAATAATAATAAATACCTGTGCTGGTTTTGGCTGGGATAGAGTTAATTTTCTTTACAGTTGCTTGTATGAGGCTGTGTTTTGGGTTTGTGCTGGGAACAGTGTTGATAACACAAGGAAGTTTTAGTTATAGCCCAGCAGTGCTTGCACAGAGCCAAGGCTTTTTTTCTCCTTCTCACTCCACTAGCAAGCAGGCTGGAAGTGCACAAGAAGCTGGGAGAGGACACAGCCAGGACAGCTGACCCCAACTGACCCAAGGGATATCCCAGACCATATCACATGATGCTCAGCATACAAAGCTGAGGAAAGAGGGAGGAAGGGGGACACACACACGGCATTTGGAGTGATGGCATTTGCTTTCCTAAGTAACTGTTATACATGATGGAGCCCTGCTGGTGTGGGGATGGCTGAACACCTGCCTGTGATGGGAAGTGGTGAATTAATTCCTTGGTTTGCTTTGCTTATGTGCACAGCTTTTGCTTTACCTAACAAACTGTCTTTTCTCACTTTTACCTTTCCAAGTCTCTCCCCCAGACCACCAGGGGAGAGTGAATGAGTGGCTGGGATGTGCTTAGTTGCCAGCTGGGGTTAAACCACGACAATGCTGTTGCATTATAACCTCCATATACTAGTGTCTGAAATATGAAGGTGTTCCAAAGAGGTAAATCTGATCATGAAGGAGAAACCAAATCCCTCTATGCCTTGAGGGCAGAGTTTTAAAAAGAGTTAAATATGCTAGTTACCCACAAGCTAAGGTTAAGTGGAAACTAAGCCCTCACAAATCTGGCTCTAGATGTGGGTGCTGAACATCAGTCATTTTCAAATCTTACTGCTAGAACTGCATGAAATCGAATTACCCTGTTGAGATAAATATGCATTTACTATCATACATTCCTTTCATCTTGCGGGCAGCTTGCTTTGTGAAGTGATGGATTTCTGTACAGTGGCTCAGAAAGGCTGCAGGGTGAACTGCTTTTGCCAGGCAGGCCTTTTACAGGGGGCTCTGGAAGAATTCCTAGGGTTTGTTGATGATGAGCATCTTGCACACAGAAGAATGTGACTTTCATTTCCATTCGAGGATACGTTTGCTTTGCCATCAGGCAAAGATCCCTACATTTACCGTAAGCATTTGTCAGATTTTAGGAAGCTGAGCTACTCTAAATGCTCATTTCAATGATGCAGGATATAGTCAATTTTGTATGACAAAAAAATACATGCAGTACTTTTCACAGTGCTTCTGAAAGTAAACTGAGACTCCTGTAAGAAATACAGGAAAAAAAAAAAAATCATTGTTTCAAAACCCACTGCAGGACAAAAACCCTCTAAAGTGTGCTCTGAAGTGATCATTTTTCACTTTTGAAAACTTCAACACCAACCAGATAGGGAAACTAAAACCATGGGATGCAGGACAACCTGAGATTTGAGGGTAGGACTGCTGCTGCTGCTGACCCAGGAAGGGAGCTCCCATTCTCAGAATGGGAGCTCTCAAAATTTCTGTGCTCCCAACTTTGTCTTGGGTGTTTTAGGAGCCATGGAGTCACTGACTACAGGATGGACTCTGCAGTGCTGCTGCTTCTGCTGCGAAGAACCCCAAATTCAGCCCTGGAAACTCACATCCATCCACAGCTCCCCAGGCAAGTAAACAGACAGCTGTCTGTCAGAAAGACCTCTTCCTCTGAATGAGATTCCTACATTACAGCTACCCTCCTAGAACTTGCCCCTTTTATCAAGCTCACATTTCTGAAGGTGGACATGGCAAAAACATGACTGATTTAATCCTCACCTTACCAGGATTTCTGACCATATTTTAAGGGGTAACCACAAAATGATATACTAAATTAAAACCCAAAATAAACATAACAGATTGCTGAAATTTTTTATTTGCTAAACTGCTCCTATGTTTGAAAGCTATTTAGTGGTCTCATATTTCAGTTTTTCATCTCAGCTTTGATCTCAAACTTTAGAGATAGTATATTTTTGATTTTCAAACTAGTAAAACCAAAAGAAAAATGGGTTGGACTCTGGTAGGTCTCCACATCTAATTTGCTGATTTGATACTTTAAATCCAACTTCCTTTGTGATTTATACAGAGCAGCTATGAAGGCCTTGACATTCTTACAGCTTCCCTTAAGCTCTCCAAGCTGGTATTTTATATAACAAAAGAATTCTGTGTTCAGCTAAAGAGTTTGCGTACCTTTTTGAGGGTATTCTTTTAATGTGAAACTTGTCTTTCTGCGGTGTTCAGGGCTGCTGTCTTCTCATCAGAAAAGCTGTGTCCCATAGCACCATCTTAATCTGACCAACTGTACTGTCAGTGATGAAAGGTCACATCTAGAATTTATAGATAGCTGAAACTAATGGAAATAGTTGATTCCAGGATAAATATACCGCTTAAACAGTATATTTAGACTAAGTGGTATTATGACTCCAGCTTTGGAAAAGAAAAGATGCACTTCTTTAAAATTGCCTCAAGACTCCCCAAAGATATTCAGACTGTTTACATAGCAATAATTCTTCAAGATATTCCAAAACCATTTCATTCTCTGATGATGTATAGAATCAAAAATCATTTAGGGCGGAAAAGACCTTTAAGATCAATGAGTCCAACCATTAACCCAGCACTGTCAAGTCCACCATTAAACCAGGTCCCTAAGTGCCACATCTACACATCTTTTACATACCTCCAGGGATAGTGACTCGACCACTTCCCTAGGCAGCCTGTTCCAGTGCTTGACAACCTTTCTGCTAAAGAATTTTTACCTAATATCCAATCTAAACCCCCCCTTGGTGCAACTTGTATGCCTACATCTAGGACAAACCAGCATATTTAAGAGCACATCTAAACACCACACAATAGCATTAGACATGAAATGAGGGTGACTGTAAAATGACACTTTGGGTGGAGGTTATCAAAGAATGGTTTTGGTTAGAAGGGACCTTCAAGATCATCCAGTTCCAACCCCCCTGCCATGGGCAGGGACAACTTCAACTAGGCCAGGTTGCTCAAAGCCCCGTCCAGCCTGGCCTTAGACGCTTCCAGGAATGGGGCAGCCACAGCTTCTCTGGAAAACCTGTGCCAGTGCCTCAACATGCTCACAGTAAAGAATATTTTCCTAATATCTTATCTAAATCTCCCCTCTTTCAGTTTAAAGCCATTCCCCCTTGTCATGCCACTCCATGTCCTTGTGAAAAGTCCCTTTCCAGATTTCTTGTAGGCCTCCTTTAAAATCATAGAATAGTTAGGATTGGAAAGGACCTTAAGACCACCTAGTTCCAACCCACCTGCCATAGGCAGGGACACCTCCCACTAAACCATGCCACCCAAAGCTCTGTCCAACCTGGCCTTGAACACCGCCAGCGATGGAGCATTCACAACTTCCCTGGGCAACTCATTCCAGTGCCTCACCACCCTAACAGTAAAGAACTTCTTCCTTATATCCAATCTGAACTTCCCCTGTTTTAAGTCTGAAACCGTTACCCCTTGTCCTCTCACTACAGTCCCTCATGAAGAGTGCATCCCCAGCATCCCTATAGGCCCCCTTCAGATATTGGAAGGCTGCTATGAGGTCTCCATGCAGCCTTCTCTTCTCCAGGCTGAACAGACCCAACTTTCTCAGCCTATCTTCATACGGGAGGTGCTCCAGTCCCCTGATCATCCTCGTGGCCCTCCTTTCAATTTGTTCCAACAGTTCCATGTCCTTTTTATGTTGAGGACACCAGAACTGCACACAGTACTCCAAGTGAGGTCTCACAAGAGCAGAGGAGAGGGGCAGGATCACCTCCTTTGACCTGCTGGTCACACTCCTTTTGACGCAGCCCAGGATACGGTTGGCTTTCTGGGCTGCAAGCGCACACTAAAGCCGGCTCATGTTAATTTTCTCATCGACCAACACCCCAAGTCCTTCTCCGTAGGGCTGCTCTGAATCTCTTCTCTGCCCAACCTAGAGCTGTGCCTGGGATTGCTCCGACCCAGGTGGAGGACCTTGCACTTGCCATGGTTAAACTTCATCAGGTTGGCATCAGCCCACCTCACAAGCGTGTCAAGGTCCCTCGGGACGGCATTCCTTCCCTCCAGCATATCAACCAAACCACACAGCTTGGTGTCATTGGCAAACTTGCTGAGGGCGCACTCAATCCCACTGTCCATGTCTCCAACAAAAATGTTGAACAAGACCGGTCCCAACACCGATCCCTGAGGGACACCACTCATTACTGGTCTCGAGCTCAACATTGAGCCGTTAACCACAACTCTTTGCAGGTGGCCATCCAGCCAGTTCTTTATCCATCGAGTGGTCCACCTATCAAACTGATGTCTCTCCAATTTAGAGACAAGGATGTTGCGTTGGACAGTGTTGAACACTTTGCACAAGTCCAGGTAGATGACATCAACTGCTCTACCCCGTCCATCAGTTCCATTGCCCCATCATAGAAGGCCACCAAATTGGTCGGGCAGGATTTCCCCTTAGTGAATCCATGCTGGCTGTCACCAAGTATTGGAAGACCTTATATTGTTATAAGGTTTCCCGGATGCCTTCTCTTTTTCAGGCTGAACAAGACTGATTCTTTCAGCCTGCCTTCATAAGAGAGGTGCTTCAGCCCTCTCCTTGATGTTTACTTCCATAAGGTGACACTTACAGAAGGTGCAGACGGACAAATGGCTCCTTGACCTGTCTGACCCTATTATGTATACATGAATCCAGAGTAACTCTTAAAACAACCTACAACATTATTTTGGATGTAGCCAGACACTTCAACTATCTGGGATCCTAGTGCTTAGTTTTTTTAAGAAATGTCAGCCTATTTTACCACTTTTCCTCAATATTGAGCAGGCTGTAATTGAAGGAGAAGGAAGTGCCCATGCTGCAGATAGTCTTTCCTTTACTTCCTTTCTGCTCCTCTAGGCAGTCACCTCTCCTTGAGGAAAATCAATAGGAACACCAAGGCAGGACACAAAAAACTGCAGGAACAAAATGATATAAACTAATCCATAGTCCCAGGAAGACAGTGGAACGCATCACACTACCTCCAAAATGCATTTCTTGAAACTCCTGTGACAGATACAGGTAGCCATGCCAAAATCCAAGTTACCTTCATAAAACCGGATCTTGTCCCTTAGGATCACCATGCCTTTTGTGAGCAGCTGATTCTGTAAAATAAAATACAGACTACCTTTACTGAATTCTGTACTTCCCTACAGCCATCACATTTCATATTTTGTTCTTTCTTAACTTTTGACAGTGAAGGGGGTCTTTTGTTTTAATGATCACTCATCAAAGGACCCCTCCTGTGTCCATCTTGCTTAAATCACTTGGGACACTTGTCAAACACTGATATAATCACCTACTGATTTCAGGATACAGCACGTATTCTGCGCAGTAGAAAGTGCTTCTCAAACTCCAAATGGCTTACCTACAACCCATGTACTGCCTTAGAGAAGCAGAAAAATACTGCTTCAACAGATGGCACGTACTTACTGCTAAATGTCTTTCCTATTAACTATACTACAAAGAATTTAACTGATTTACACAAAAACTTACAATTTTAAGCTAAAAGAGAATGTCTGAAAGTCTTCTGAAAGAAAGCAATGTCATACAGCAATACAGTGACTGCATAAATCTATTCCATGGCTTGGGCTTCCACTATCTAACTAGATATAGATATATATAAAATTCAGATCTCATTAGTCCATAAATGACACAACACAGAGAGGTCAGTGAACATCTCTGAATGGTTTCAAGGATCTCCAGATCAGCATTTAGAGTGGGTGAAATTATTTTGCTCAGTAGCATATTAGGGAATCTGATTTAAAGAAGACACATGCCTACCTGTAGATATTCAGTGAAGAAGGATCCCAGTTCTGTTTTCAATAATTGCCTGTATTAAAAGAATAAGAAAAGGTTCTGCGTAATTGTCAAATTGTATTAGCTATGCACTGCATGGAAAAGGTGAGGTCACTAATAGCAAAATATTTTCATATGAACACAGAGCCTGTCAACAATGCCTAACTACGCCAACGGGTTCAACAATACCAAGACTCCCAACCAGCATTCCGTGTGATCAAAAACATCTGCTGTGCTTTTAGATGGCTCAGTTCCACAAATACATATGAAAGAAATTAAGATTTGACGAAAAGAGGATGCTTTCCCTCCTACATCTAATCCTTTTACAAATGCTGGAATTGTTTTCCTGCTGTGCTAGGGCTCGTGTTGCCTGACATTGCAGACGTGGGAGAACTCTGGGTGCTCTCTGCCCATCTGTGGGTCTAGGCCAGAAACTGAGCATGTGAATTGGCTGGCATGTTCAGAGCCAAAATATCCCTGTCCTGCTTAAGGTTGAAAAAAAGACCTGTGTCAAAATATTTAGAGAGAAACCCAAAGCAGGATGACAATTCTGTGGGTTTTGTTGCAGGTGTGAAACTTAAGCCAGTTTTCATTGAAAGGGACATGATTTTCCACTCAGCAGACTCAGAACAGCTTATGTTTCATATGCTTTCAGACAAAAAGCAGGTAGGATTTTAACAGCTTAGCTCTGCCTTTTATGACTCCTTTACACTAAAACCTACAAAGCAATCTCAGTGAGCAAACCAAACTTACAAGCAAAAAAATTCCCACAAACAACCCTCAAATTTGAAAACAGAATTCAACCTGATTCCCAAGCCCAGTGTTTGTATCCAGGTAAAACTCACTACATATTGCTAAAAAGCTGTATTTATGTCCAGACACTGGATTCTAGATATACTTCTTTGTACTCAGGTTGCTATTTAGATGCATAAATGAGAGCTTGGAACTTATAGAAGTGTAGTCCCAGCTGGGTTTTCTAAACACATGAAAATCTGGCCTGGAGCTCCTTTGAAAACCTGACTCTGTGTGACCACCTCAGGTCCCATGACGAATTACATCAAATTCAACTTAAAATCTAAATACCTACTTCACTTAGGGTAGTTATGTAAATTATAGATTCAGTAGCATATTATCATCTATCTCTTTGGGTTATGTCTTTAACAAATAACTAATTAATCAAGTTTTTTAAGTAGTAAATAAATACAGATATGGTTTACTTAGTCCAGAATATCCGTACGCTCCATGAAAGAGTCTTCAGGAGCTGGATCTGATGTTTTTAGCACCACATGCTGCAGCACAGCCTCTTGAGATCTTATAAAAGTTCAGGGAAAAGAGGAGCAGGTCAATCTTTAGGAGGCTGAAATACAGTACCTTATTTATTTATCTATACTGACCTCATAGCACCCTATGGAAACACCCCAGACATAAATGAAATAGGAAACAAACAAAAGGAAGGAGTTTTTCAGATGTTCCTAAGCATCAAAATCCTTTTCAGCTAGAAAGCTGATTAATTCAGACAAACTATATACGGACCAAAATTTTCAAAGCCAGCTCAGGCTTTAGCCATAGATCTCTCCATGAATGGTCATTGTATGGCTAGACCCCTTGGCCTGCTCTTGCAACATGTGGGAGAGGACAACCCCTGCAGTGCCCAGAGACTCCATCCTCAATGTTACCCACTGATAACCAATCCCCTGGCAGGGGTTAAATCTCACTTCCCCCAAAGACTGTCAAAATCTTAAAACCTTAAGAGTACATCAGCGAGTACAAGAATGCTACAGCAAAATTGTGGAATGCTCACTCAAAGTGAAAATTTACTGTCCAAGTGGTGTAATTTATTTCTGGATCACAAGCAATGGCAATGAGGGTTTTCTCACTTTGAACATGAATAATAATTATTTTTAGGATTAAAATAACAAGAAAGTTTTTTTGCAGTTTTGAATTTTCCTATGATAAAGACAATTTATTCCCAGATATCTCTTGGTGCCACTGAGTCAAAAAAGTCCTGATACTTTATGCTGACAGGTTTTGCTTAATCTTCTACCCTCTCCTCAAGCTAGCAGCTCACTGAAGTCTAGTCCCAGATTCCTCATTGTCTTGAACAGGCAATTTGCAAACATCTTCTCTTTTCATATTTTAGGTTCTACTGATGATTCCCGGTATTTAGGGCAGGAAATACAAACTTATGTTCTACTTACCCAATAACTAGTCCTCTGATAAAATCCCACCACATTTCCACTTTTTCAACTGTGAGTGAACTAAACAACCACCTTGTAGCTAATTATATGCACTAGACTGCATCACACCAACCAGTACTTAGCTACATTAGCATCTCTATTTACAGGGTAGAGGAAGAACTGACAGCACAATTAATGCGTCTTGCTTTGTGAATCCCTAATAACACAGATACTTCATGCTACTTAATTAATTTCTAGTGAAATAGTGAGGCCCTCAGGCCACATCAGAACACTGGTGTTTGATGTTCTCTGCACCCAGATTCATTTCAGATTCATTTAAAAGAGATCTACAACAAAACTGGATCCAAGACATTGCTTGTAATTTTGTTTTTTTCAACCTTGCTAAATTTCTCTCAACAAAAATCAGCTAGGTTGTCACCTGTCAGATCTCGGATAATTCAGATTACTGGATAACCACAGATACGTGGGCATCATGATAGAATCCAGGTAAAAATCTGATTAAACCTAAATGAGATCCCTGATCAGATAGAAGACCTCACTTCAAACACATCTGATTTCGAAGCCAGTCAAGGGCTCTTATGAAGCTTGTCTATCATTTGTATCAGGTCTTTGCCTGAAGTTTAATGACTACAAAAATTAAGATGATAATATAAATTCACATAAAATATGATAAAACAGCTCCTGAGTTTTCTGTAACCTTCTGCTGCTGCTTCTTTGGTTCATTTTGAAATTAACTCTTGCAACATTACTCAGAATAGAATGTCTAACACTGTATAATATTTGTTAAATAAAATTAAATGAAGCAAATGCAAACAAGTGATTTTACTAGATTTGAACTCTTGCTGCGAAAGAGGAAATGCCACTAAAATGTGCTTTGTTTCCATCATATCAGTATCCTGAAACTCAGAAAAGAGGCAGCTATAAATATGTATTAGCTTTAATACAGGACATCCGGCTTCCACTGTGTTTCCCTTTCCTTCTTTTTCTTCCTTGATTTACAAGTGGTGTAAATAAACACTTTGAAATTACATAAGGTACATAAAATGAAAAAGGAAAAAACACTATACAATTCCTATACAATTACCATCACATGCACCAAGAGAAACACTGAACAGTAAGTACATGCATATAGATTTTTATTACATGACTTGTGAATCAATCCCCTATTAAATCACCTAGTAAAGGCTCATAAGAAGTAACATACAGGCCATACACTGGTGATACTCCCAGTTACTGGAGTATCTTCTCATCACTTCACTATAATTCATTAGCTTTAGCAGTTATTCAGGAGTTACAGTAATATGAGAGAGACACAAATCACACACTGCTTTTTTTTTTGGTAATAGGGCTGCTGAGTGCTATGAAATTCCATATTTAAGGTCACTTTCTAATGCCAGAAGAGTGCAAATGGTGTCAAAAGGCATTGGTATATATGAGTGGCAGCTTTTATGAGTGAAACCTAGAAAAGTAAATGGTATTGTACAGATTTGTACCCACTGATGTTTTCTTAAATAATCAGTACATACATAACCAGGGTTCAAAGCCTCAAGATGTGTATTCAGAAAAGGAAGTTATACATATTTGTTTGCACGTATGCGACATGCAATAGTTGAATATATGTGACATTCTTGAGTCAAAATGATGATGTGCAAATATTGCAGTTTTAAGCTAACTGCTTAAATATTTACACTTGGTCTGTGAGTTAACTTGGATATTCATGGTTTAATTATGAAAGTATTCCAGAATATGCTGTAATTAAAATGGTAAAATAAAATAACTTCTTTTAGTCCTGTAACTGTTGGAAAAGTTACTAATACTAACAGTTTATCTGAACGCTTCCACACTCAAATTCTGCCCAGTGGAAATAATGGCTATTTGTTTCTTTGCATTTATGTACTTGTGGGGAAAATGCATCTAAGGCAATCATAAGGCAAAATACACTTGTTCCAATTCTGAGGTCATGTTTATGAATCAGATATTTTTGTATTCACTAATAACACTAACCCAAAGAAAGTTATTTTGAATTAAATAACAACAGTAGTAAACCAGATATTTTTGGCTTGTGTCAAATCAGTATTTCTTTGTTATGTTTTGAGCTGAATTTAAGTGAGGCAAAAGGGCTTTGTATGCAAATAGTCAGGAGGCCCTAAAATGTTATTGACTGTGATTGGCAATAAAATGAAGCAAACACCAGGAATGCAGTAGCTTCTGCCAAGAGGCCATGGCCGGGCACGTGAACAGGCATGCTTAAAAAAATACCACTACCACGCTCTCATTTAGAGACAGATCTTTTGGCTGTTGCATCCTGTTTGCTCACTCGCAGTTTTCTCAGATTAACTTTCCCATGAATGAAGCAAGCAGGACACACATAAGAACACAAAAACAAACTCAGAATTGTCTCTGAGAAGGTGGACAGCTTTTGGCAATAAATTAGAAGGCTGTTCAGGCAAAGTTGGACACAAGAGGAACAACCTCAAAGCAGCAGTAGAAAAGAACCAGTCCTGAAAGTCATCCTCCATCTCTCCAAACACTCACTCATCCCAGGAAAGCTATGCTGCTGATGCCTCATTTATGACAGCAACTTGCTAGCTTGGTCTAGATATCACAGTATTTTGTCCATCAGCTCAGGTAAAAGTCACCAGGCATTCTCCCCAGAGTAAGTGATTAGCAGAGGTAACAACTAAGCAGTGTTATCCTTACCCTAACAAAAACAAATGGGTCTATCATGTGGAAGCAAAGCCCATCATAAAATGGAAAAAAAACCCAGTCTATTTGTAATGTCTGTCTTCTGTTTGTTGGTTCATACAAGACTGTATTTGTCTCTGTCTCAGCAGGTAAGTTTTCCTCTTCTGTCCCTCACCAGCAGATGAGCATCCTGAGGCAAATGCATTGGGGCAGGAAATTTCAGCCCAGAACCATCTTTTTTTGTCACATTCAGATAAAGCTAAAGAATCCTAACTGCACTTCTAGTAACAATGATTAACTATTATTCCAATAGCTAACTTGAAATGATTGATGGATCATGCTAACTGACAGCCATCCTAGAGAAGCTATTCTTTATATGTCACTTTCTCCCCAGAGAAGCAAGAAATAGCTGGAGAATAAGTTTCTTTTAATTTCAGAAAGACAGAGGGAGCAGGAAAAAGAGAAATCACAGACTAAATGTCATTTGCCTGGATATTTCCACAAACAAAGGAACCAGACTGGGCCAGCTATTCCAGACTGAGAACCAAACAGGGAGAGATAATCCCAGAATATCTGGATATTCTGTGGATATTGTCAGATTCTGGAACAGCGAAATAAGCAGTAAGGGAAAGGGAATCACTGAGGCTCTTAACTGAAGACAGCTAGGAAGGTAATGAGCTGTCTGTCTTTTGGAAGTGCATCTTCTTTCCTACCTTTATTCCACAGTGTTGGGCGTTGGGCCAAATTTGTAAAATGAAATCTGCTACACCTTGCCCTTGTCAAAGAGAGAGAGTTTAGTAAGCAACAGTAAGTGCTAGAAAACATAGTAAAAAGTGCTGTAAATCCAGATATCAGCTTATCTTTACAATTATAACGTAAATAATTTGAACGGTAGGATTTTCAGCTTCTCTCTTGGGTTTTTTTTGGGTTTTTGTTTGGTTGGTTTGTTTTGGGTTTTTTTGTTGGTTTACTTCTTCAGGAAGAAGAGTTTCCATTACACATCTCACTCCTATTTAGTCTGTTGCAAACAGTATCATCACAGTATGAGAAAGAAGTAGGAACCTTAAACTGTGTTACTAAGGTCACTGTGTTGAGAAGACAGCTTTATAACATTTACAGCATATTCAGCTTGTGCAGAAGAAGCAGCTAGATGTAGATGTAAGGGACCACCAGGCTTTACATCTTTTGTAGATGAAAGGGAAGGACTTCAGAGCTAGGCCTGACACCTATAGAAAGGGCAGCGTTGTTGCAGCAGAACAGGGCTGCATTACTAGAGGGGTCCTCATTTTCCTTTCCCTAATTTCAATCTGGTATGTCAAGACAGACTGAAACAATCCATCCTCCTCACATCTGAGTATCTCTCTTGCAGAAGGAGGAACTCAGCTCCCACTATGCAAAGAGGTGTTGACACACACATCAGCAACAACTATGCACTGAGGCCGAATTGACAATACTGGTTGAAACTACCACTGAGAAAAAAACTCTGTAATACTGCTGTAAGAGCTTTCTAGCACAAGTGCCAGCAGACAGTTCTGTGCACAATGGCTAAAGACACCTTGTGTGAAGGCAAGTCTCTTACCTGACTCCTTCATTGAGGTTGTAAAGTTCATGGTCTGGGAGACCCTTACGCTGGAACACCGATATTACTCCATTGTGGATACTGAAAGAGGACATCAGGAATCATTAGCACTCGATCACATTTTAGAACAGCATCACTTCCACAATAAGTCTAATGTCTCTGGCTAGACACTTCAAGACCTTTTAAAAGTCATAGATGACTGCTGGTGCCCCATCTCAGATGCCTTAAAGGGAATTACTGCCTAGAAAATAGATGACATCTTTGAAAATCAGGTTTTTTTGATTTGTTCCAACTTCAACAGTTGCACATCTGAAACCATCAATTTCAAAAAACTTAAGCTTATTTATTTATTTTAGGTACTTTAAGCATATTAAGTAAACTTCTTATATATATTTTATGTTAAGCATATGTTAAGTACTTCAAAGCTTATTTTTGTCCCTATTGCTCACTACAGAGACAAGTAACAGCTTCACTATGAGATCAGTGATGATATTCCTGCAATTGTTGGCATATATTTGTCTGAGCTATGGTTACTTGATTTCTTTATCACCAAATCAGCATTTATCCAGGCTAGACACTATACGAGAAGTTTAACCCACAATACAGAATCAATTTACCAGAATGCAATCTCAAGAATGGCTAGTTCTTAAAAAAAAAAAATAATAAAAGAAATTCTGGACAATTATGAATTTTAAGTCAATTTAACCAATCTCTCATTTACTTTCAAAAATGAAACAAAAGAGAATGGGTAATTAGTTACAAATGCTGATTCTTATCACCAGTAACTCATTTTTCAAAGTTGCACATTCTTGATTCAGCTAAATGAAAACCGAGGCTGTGCTAAAAGAACAATCTAGAGTTTCTAAGGCAGACAGCAAGAGAGGCAGCAATATGCTCAGCATAGGCCAACCATCTGTGTACAAAAAATGTTCCCTTTTCGTTTTCAATGCCATTTTTAACTGTTCTGCAAGCAGATGTTAGAGGTGATGACTTTCTTCCGCAATCAGATACAACTGAAGACAGGACCGAAACCACAAAATTCTCTAGCTCAACAGAAAGTCACATACCCAACACTGCCTGTTCCTGGGGCAAGTGGTCACCAGCCCTGTAAATTCAAGGATGCTCAATGGCAAAAGTCTTCAAGGTACTCTAGGTATCTGGCAATCCACATGCTTAACAGGGATGCTTACCGGTCCCGTGAACTGAACAAGGCTGCACCTCAAAGGATTACTGAAGTGAGCATGTGATTCAAGATGAAGCTCTGAAATGCTCCTGAAATACACCTGACGCAATTAGTGTGATGACACACCAGCCTAAATCAGTAAGCTTAGGTCTGAGGACAGTGGCAAAGAAATGCCAGTGAACGGTGAGACCAAACCTGTTTCCAGCATTAGTAGAAGGGAGCAGAAGCCTTACTCCCCTTCCCCAACACGGTGCCACCTTTCACAGCCTCACAGCTTTGACTCCAAAGGGAAAGAAGATTCATGTGCTCCCTCCATCTGTCAGCCCATCTCCACTCCTTCACTCTTGGAACTGCCTGGGAACTTCTACTACATTTAACTATGGAATGGAAGCTCCAAAACCATTAAGGTCTTTAAGGTTTCAGCTGTCACAGAGGAGCATCTTTCAGTGACCAAGAACATACTGCAGGATAAGTTCAGCCTTTATTTAACATGCACACAGATGCTTTAGCTTCCCGATGATAGCACACAACCTTCCTCCACTCTACTGTTCATACTACTGCTACTCAATTTCCAGTATGACAGCCTTTACTAAATTGACCATTCCCACTGCTGACAGTGGCAGCAAGCTATTTCATTTCTGTCTGACGCAGTTACCCCATGTATAAAATAAAGATGATGACACTGATCACTAAAGGGTATTTTAAGATGTATTCATGAAAATCATAACGAGTGTGATTACCAATAGCAGTATTACATGCCATCATTGTCACTGTTTTTCCTTCTTCCCTCACAATCCTATCTGCAAAAGGAAAATACACATTTCTGGCATGTGGCTCTTCCTATTCAAGGTTTCAACTGAGAAGAGGAGATGACATCTTAAGGCATATTACAAAAAACACAGGGAAGAAGTCTTCCTGCTCTGTGCCATTTCCCATTCTATGTGTCTCTCATTCTGCATGCCCCCTCCCAGCCTGTACTCCGCAGTAGCAAGGAACAGAAACAAGACTCAGGGACACTCAGGGAGATGTATTTAGGAGCCACTGAATTAAATCTCACCCCTAGAACATCTACTGAAAAGATCTTCCAAGAATGAGAAGCTACAGCATGCATATCCTCCTGGGGATACGGTTTTACCAGTGACCCCATAGTATCTTTTTGCTGAGCTTTGCATCTGACTTCCCTCTGCTCACAGTGCACTGGAGTATGGTGCAATGAAGCCGCAACCAACTTTGGAGCAACGGAAAGCAAAACCAGGACTAGATCTGCCCATCCTGGAGGTATCAGGATTTGGGGCTGCCCAATCTTGTGAAGAAGAGCTAAAGGTGGCATCTGTTTATAAGGTCTCCAGAGGGAGGAAGCCTGATTCCTCCTGGTGAATGAGCTTTGTCAGCTCTGCCTGGTGTCAGCTCCAGGGCCAGATCCAGCCACAAGCAGCTGCTCCCACTGCAAGGGGATGTCACTGCAGGCACTATACCAGGCAGCAGTGCAGTGTGCCTGGGGACCTCAGGTGCCCACATTAAACCTTCCCAGGTCCATGGTAAGGTAAGACAGCTCCTTTCAATGCTTGCTGGGAGCAGAACACTGGGCTGGAAGGTAAATCCAATGCTATGCACTGAGAGATGTGAAATACAGGCACACAACAATGCTGAAGAGCAAAGAGATGCACTGTTAGACAAGCTCAGTCACATTCATCTGTGGAAAAAGGAAATTAAAAGTGGCAGGTGAAGGATGTGACCTGCTGAGGAGAAATGCACAAGCAGATAAAAATAGGAACAACTATCCTCTTTTTTGCTCCTTTGACAACATTTCCAAGGTGTTAAGCATTCCTTCTGCCATGGCGGTCCCTCTTTCCCCCCATACCCCCATAAGCAGACATACATTCATGATCTAACCCAGCTTATTTTGGCTGTTTCAAACAGACACACCCAATTTACGATTATTTGAAAACTGGCAGCTAAATGTCTCTGGTATACAGTGAAACGATTTGGGTATCTTAGTATTATGAGTAATATGTGAAGTAAGATTAATGTAGTGAATAAAACAAGTAGTCTTTACACGCTCTTCTGGTTCAGAAATGAACTTTGCAATGTTCCCTGCCAGCCTTCCACAGAAAAGAATGACTAAATATCTCTCCTAAAAGCCAACGTGCTCTCTTCTTTCTCTCTGGCACTCCTTTCTAAACAAGGGGGAGGTTTTCTCTTTCCAACTTAATAGGGCCATTATTATTCCTCAAAGAAGTACGACAGAGCAAGTTTTTTTAACAAGAGTGAAGAGGACAGGTTGTGAGCATTTAAGTTATTGCATGTATAGTAGAACTGCACCTACATAAAACATCCCCACAGTGATCTTTTAATCTGCCTGGGATCTCCCTTGTAGTGAGGGACAACTTCCTTGTCTGGAAAACAAGTCTACATTGACCGCCTGTCTTTCCTTCCCATTGCAGACAGCAGTGCTTGCATGCAGGGTGCAGGCATGCAGTCCCAGGCTGCAGGTGATGTGGGAATGCCGCTGTAATCTGGCCCTCCACACTTGCTGAAGAGGCAACTAAGGGGAATCGGAATAACTGGAATGCATCGATGGCATAAGCTGGTGTCAGGGTAATAAAAAGCTAGATTAAATCTTCCTAGTTACCTTAAGCTAATGAAAAAGCCAAACCCAACCCTTACTTAAATCAAAGTAATGCTATGGTTTCTATAATGAGCGATTGTTTAAAAGGGTTTAGTCAGAAAGGTAAAACCTTTTGGTGTAAAGAAAATCCAAGCTGCTGCTTATACACAGAAGTCCTGCAAGATGCTTGAGGTGGGTGGATTGGCTCTATTTGTGCCTGTGACCAGCCTCTGCTGAGGCTTAAGTCAATAATGTGTGTAATTAAACTCTTATTTTAATAGTTAACCTGAACTAAAAATGCCTTGTAAACTCCCCTCTGTGACTCTTTTACAACATGAAAGTTAATAATGGGTGCACTCATGCACTGATACTATGCTGAACAACTTCCCTGTAACTACTGTGTGTATAAATGCTTGTACATGAACACAGCACTTCAGAGGAGACAAAAAAAATAGCCCAAAAGAAACACTCCTCCCAGATCAGTTCCTGAATTGCTGATGCTCAGTACTGAACAACATTCCAGTCTCCACTCAAGACCAGACCTTACACTGTACGACCAGGATTCACTGTACTGTACAAACAGACATGTCTTCCACAGAAGTGCAGAACCTCCTATTCCTGCAGTGCTGCACTTTCTCCTGCTTAAGAAAATGAGCAGTTTCTAATGTTTCTCCCCCTCAGTATCTTCTGCTTGAACATGGCACACTGGGAAGAAATGAGCACCTGAGCAGCGCGCCTTTGAAACAAGACACAGCCCCCTTCACATTGCAAGAAAAGGCAAACCTCCCAGTCGTGAGATTATGGTATTTCTTGAAAGCACAGAACCAGTTCATTAGCCAGCTCCTCAACTGGTATGAATAAGGTAAGTTGCTATGGAGGTATGATTTAACCTGAGTTCAAGAAAAAGATATATTGTGCAGGCACCTTTCCATAAAAACCTATGCCACAGGTCACTCTTGGTCTGTAGACTATAGCTGGAAGAACACATTTTGATAGACCAGCAGCAGAGCAGAAAGAAGCCTTTGAGGAGGCTTCCATAGGTCACTCAGGCAGGGAAGAGACAGCATGACTAAAGCAGGCTGGATGTATGAAGAGAAATCAGGACTGGAAAACTGCAGACACTAGGAGTTTTTTTGGGGGGTTGCCTTTAGAATTAAGACTAAATGTTAGGCAGCTCCAGCAATGTATTGAATTTATCCATCCCACAGTGTCCCTACATTGCCAGAAGAAAACTACCTACAACCAAGAAGGCATTCAGAGCAACAAAAATCAATCCAGCAGCCTAAGAAACTTCACCTCTTTGGACACTCATTATAGATTTGCCTGATACTCCAGAGGAGGTGGTTGCCCCAGGACTTACTATTCAGCTGCCTGAAACATGGGGAATTGAACTCCAGCATACCCAGTACAGACCTTCCCCACTGTTTGCTTCAGCATTAAGAAATCTGGGAGGTGTAAATCCCCAGAGCACAAAGTTGCATGCTCACTGACGGCACTCCCAACCAACCTAACAGCATGAACACCAAGACAAGGAAGGTGAGAGCTATAATTCTGATTTTTGCATAATAGAAAACCACTGCATATTTAGCTCAATATCACCAAAACACACATTCCTCTTGAGTGTCTAATTGTACATCTGGACACCACTGCCTTCGGTGGGTGGGAAGCTGGCTCCTGCTAGCACTAAAGTACCACCCACCCCAGTTCTTCATTGACTTTTTTAAGAAGCCAAGAAGGAAAAACTGTTGTGAATAAACCACCATTTTCTGCCAGATCAGGATCAGTCTGTCCACAGAGTTGAACAACTAAAAAGTTGAGCTCACAAGTCTTTGTCTGAATCCTGACCTTCTGGTTTGCTTTGACCATGGCCATGATCCTCCCAGCTCAGCATTTCCTGGCAAAGCAGGAGGAGCAGCTCATGTTTTCATTTGTGCACAACACAGAGGTAATTTAGGTTCTTTAAAACACTCACTACATTCGTATGCAAACAACATGGGTAAAAATATCATGGTGTTTTTTATTTACTGTTTGCAAATTCTCCCCTTTCCAGAACTCCAGGTGAAGTCCATGAGCAAAAACAACGTTGTGTGAATAGTCACATCCTGCAAGTACTGGGCAGTTGGAGGCAACATTCTCATTTCAAAAGGGACTAAGTGACGTAGGCCTAATTTCCTCTGAACAGTTATGGGAATAGCTAATTAACAATAATTAACCTGATATACTTGTATCGAAATGTCCTTGAAGGCACTCTTGTTCCAGAATAAGCCTCATTTTTCTGAACTAGCTTAATTCAACAGGGAACAGCCCATTTCCAGCACAGCTTCGGTCCAGCTGCAACTCCACAGGCTTTCCATGAGGCCCTGACCCTTTCAAAATCAGCTTGCAGCTGCTAGTTCACTTATGTTTCTGAAATTTCTACCCAAGGTAAAGCAATCTGCAGTGAGGGATAAGCTGCAATTATGCACTGGATCATGCAAGCAAAAATAAGCTGGTCTGCAAAACTCCGTCTTCAAAGAGTTTGAGAGGTGTTAGTTCACTACCTTCACCAACTATAAACACTACTCTTGCATATGAAGAAGTTGAGAAAGACAGGTAAAGGGACTTCCCTGAGGTGTTACTCAGAGTTAGTATCTCTACAGAGCATAGGACTCAGGAGAGTTTGGCTTCCAATTACACCTGCATTCAAGCAAGTACGAATATGTCTGGAGGGCTATGAGAAGCAACAATTCTCTACCACCACCACCACTTCCTATTACTGCAGTGGAGGCTGATGTGTTCCATGGTGCAGTGGTGGCTTGACTGGCTGGTAAATCCCCTTCACCCCCCAACAGCTCAGCTCTGTCTGCCCCCCAGGCACACACACAGCCAAATTTTCTGAAAAGGGAGCCAAATTAAGGGTTAGGTAAAAGAATGTAATCCTGAGAATGGCAGAAGTACTTCAAAATATTTAGAATCATAGAATCGACTAGGTTGGAAAAGACCTTTAAGATCATCTAAATAAACACTAAATATTGGAAGAAACAAAATTTCCAAGTAGAAATCACAGATAAATATTCTGGAATTATTCTGGTCTGGAATGTTTTTTTCCACTAGAAAAGCCTCCCTGTGATCTAAAGAAACATTCATTTCTGATTAGAAGATGAAATGTGGCTCCCACGACTGTAAAACTTACTTTACAGAAAGTTGTTGTGCTTATTACAACACTGTAAAAATTAGCCCAAACCATAAATCCATATGTCTCCTTGGATTTTCTGCTGATCTCACTAACGTCACAGGCATCTCATCTGTGTTTTCTTCACCTTTTTTTTTGCTATCCTACTCCATGTTTCCGTGAATTTTCCCCACTTTCTTACACCAAAGAGGATGTAAGTGCCTTTGACTAGAGGATTTGCACAGCACAACTATAGACAGTATCAGCTCCTGATTAGGCATTCTGTGCTAGCTCAGTCAGAATGAAAACCTCATGATGGATTTTATTTGCCCTGAGAAGGGCCCCCCTGGCTTGCAAGCTCAAGATTAAAAACCCTGGGTTTCTCAGTCCAATTGGTTTAGTCAGCATTCAGCCTCATTTTTGCCTGAAGCAGAAGGGGGGGGGGGGGGGGGGGGGAGAAAAGGAATTGAAGACAATGCTAGTGAAAAAAAATCTAAGCTATTTTAATCCAATGCAAATTCTGTGAGCTGTAACGAAACCGTATTGTTCCACTATGTTGCTGTTGGTTGCTAGTTAATGTGCTCTGCTGGTGTGGTGTTGTACAGATCTTTTGGGGTTCATGGGAAAGCAACCTCAGAAAAAGCTGTGATATAAAATCTAATTTGCATAGTAGCAGACAGCAGCTCAGCACTGATTTCCCTTTGATGAAAGAGTGTCAAGAAGTTTCACAGCAATTTAGTTTGGAGGTGAAGGAAAGGAATCAGGGAGAAAGAGACCTTCCTTGCTAGTACTGAGTGCTACGTGCCTCTTTCACACTGAACCCTGCGATTAAGCCCCCTGCAGTCTGCCCTCCCCTGCTGTCAGAAAGCAGCAGGCATCCTCTGCTATAAACAGTCTGAAGGCTGAGACTGGTATGAGTAGAGCACAGAGGTGGTGGAAAGGACACTGCTTGGCAGCCAGACTGCAGCCACACACAAACCAACTGCAGAAGGGGAGCTGCACATTCCATCCTCCTCAGACAAAGCCCACGGTGGCAGAGCTGCTACCGTACAGAAGACCCCACCAGAGCAAAACTCTGGCTCCAGAGTGTTCCAGCACAGTCCCCAGCAGGGCAGATGCAGCATCCTTGCTCATCCTGACTCAACCTCACATTTCAGCATGGGATCGGCAGTCTCATGTGAGGCAGAGCCTGCCATGCAGTTGTACTTTAACTCTCCCCAAATCAGTTTTGGTGAATTTGGTTCAAAGCCTCTTTCAAAAGCAGATACACACATGCCACACCCAGGCACAGCTGCTAACATTAGGCAAGAAACCAGCAGACATTCAAATACAGAACAGTCAGGCTTGGTGAGACAGAAGAGCTCTGCTGGTGCATCTCAACTTCCTTGATCAGAAAGCTCTTGCGCTCAGTATCACACAGAATGAAACAGCACAGGCAATCCTTTAATTTGGAAGAACAAATGTTCCCATTAACCAAAGTACAGTATGCTAGTCCTCTCTTGGGAAGCTTTAATTTTGCAGGGTGAAAACAAAATACCTTCCACAGCCTAAGATTTCCAAAACCCACCAGAGATTTCTGGTGAATCAAAGTTTAGACACCCAGTTTCCGACACTGACATTGTGGTCTCACCAGGAGAGCTGAATACTGACTCCCCTCAAGATCAGACCCTGTTACACGTGCCAAGATGGGCATGCTCTGGTGATAAGCAGAAGCTACAGTGGATAACTTCTTAATAGAACTAATCCAACGTCACTTAAGCCCCAGCTTTCCTGAGGATAAGCTCCAGTTTTACAGACTGTAGAATATCTGAGTTTCTTAAAACCAATAGAGTATACAGGTCTTTTTGCATCCGAAAGAATTACCCTCACTCTCTCTTCCACTTGGGACAAAGGCTTGCACTCTCAAATAAGTAATAAAGGGCCTTTGCCCATGCCCATGCAGTGCATGTTGCTTGTAATCTGCTATCCTCACCATAGCTTTAAGCAACAGTTAGTGCCAAAGTACACTATGCCCACTTGACTTGCCACTGCAGGCAGCACCAGCCTGCCCTGCCAGCACCCCCAAGATGTCTTGAAGGCCCATGCCACCAAACAGGAGGGATGCCCCAGCGATCCCTACACAGGCAAAAGATAACTCATGGCAGGAAAGCACAGTTAGGCCTGAGTTCACACAAAGCAGTGACAGGATGACTTGCGGACACCTATACCAGAAACAGGCAACAGGAGAGTTGTCTAATTGTTTGGATGAAACCTGAAGATGCCTAGCTCAATAATTGTCAACTGTGTCTAGCCAGAGCTACACTGGACCTGTCCAAGTAAAAAGTAAAACCCTTACTCCAGCTCACTTAGAAAAACCCTCTGATTTGACTGCCTGTAGTTCTCCCCTCTCCCAGCAAGCCCGGTAACTGACCTGCTCTCTGTTCGCATCTGTCTCCACAGCTCCCTCCCCACAAGCAAGACCTGGAAATGCTAATCCGTGTCAATAAAAGCTGTCAGCACACCATCACAAAAAGGCTTTGGGGACTGTATTTTGTCACCCTGTTTCACACTATGGAATATCTTACTCCCTGTTGCTTTCCATGGGACTACTGACCAAGTGAAGTCACAACTGGCATGAGCCAAGGTGGCCAAGTCTAGCCTTTAATTAGCACCACCATCCAGACCTCGGGTGGAACTCCAGGTCATATTAATTGCGTGATATTTGAGCAGAAACCAAGTGTCTTTTGTAACCAGTACATGGTTTCAGTGCTTGGTGTGCTGCCTGCATTCAACAAACTAATTCATAATGAAAACATAAAACCACAAATTCAGTGGTGAGAAGGACAGAGAGGTGATTATTTTATAAGTCTATTTTTTCTCCAAAACTGAAATATCCTTAACAAATATCTCTGTAGGTCACTGGTGGTTTTCTTCCTACAGCTCTACCACCATACAACTATAAAACATCACAAATGACATTTTCTGAGCTGTGACCAAGGGTATATGACACACGATTTTCAAAAAGGACATAAGAATATAATTCCTAACGACTCAGACTCATCTTCAAGAGTGTCACCAAATGGTCATTAAGATGCTCTCTGAGTATCTGTGCTGACAAAACAACAAAATGTTTGCATGCTTTTGTTTTTGTTTTGTCAAACAGTAATAAAATTCAAATGTATTAACGCAGTAAAGGAAACAACTGGCTTATTTCTCTCTGTTCAAAGTGTGTGTGCTTGCGTGCGCACATACACGCACACATATTTGCATTAATGTAAGTAGATTGAGTAGACTTTATCATATCTGTATCAACAACCAGCAATATATATATACTTATGCAGATAAAGATAATGTAAATTAATACTTGTGTATATTTAAATCTTTTATAACTAAAATGAACCAAATCAACCTTGAATGAGAGCATCTAGATAGACACAAAGACTATTTGTAGCAGGGCCCTTTGAAAGAAGTCCTTGTCCATCACAAGGAAGAGCAGGCTGAGCCATCTGCAGGAAGGGCTCTCTGCTATCAGCCTTGAAGAAGGAGGTTAACAGCAACAGGGAGAAAAGCCGCTCCAGTCTTTACTTGAACGCAAACTCTGATATGTGGAACACGCAAATGCAGAAGCCCGACATACTGTAACCTTGCCGAGCTGGGGGCAAGGCAGCCTAAATAATCACGGAGAGGCTTCAGGGGAGCCGGCACATCGTGCGAGACCTTACCTGTTCCAGGTAGCGTTGGAGCAGGCCCGTCGCTGCTGGGTCCCCCGCTCATCCAAGGCTGCCTGCTCTCTCTTGCCCAGATCACTGAGGCTGGGCGAACTCATGAACTTCAACCTGCGAAGAGTCCTCATGGTCAAATGTGTGTTTGCGCGTGGCAGCTACAGATACACCATCCTGTTTACACACACACACACGCAGCTGGAGCAGCAGCAGTGGCAGCAGTGCGAGCAGTTCCCTCCGTTTGCTGTTCAAAAAAGAAACTTAAAAAAAAAAGAAGAGAGAACCAGTCTCTACGGAGCACACCTCTGCCAGCAAGAAAACAAACCTTTAATCAGATCAACTCTGACGTCATCAACTGTGGTTAATAATTTCTACAGTCCTTTCAAAAAATAAAAGTCAAACTTCTGGCTGCTGCAGCAGCACTTGGAAGGGGCCCCTTGCAACTGCAGCTGCCCCAAGTGTGAGGACTTGCCCTCCCCCTGTTCCCGGGCACCATGACCTGGGAATCTTGCTCAGAGCCGCGGCGGCGTGCTCCACCTGTCGTGGGAACTGCTCGGCTCCTCCAGCAGCGTGGGGGGCTCTGCGAGCATTTCTCGCCCTTTCCCTCCCTCTCTCTGCACTCGGAAATGAAACTGGAGGGCAATGGACAGGAAAAAAAAAAAAAACCAACACCCAAGCAACCAATACTGACGCACTGAGACTATTGGAAAGTTTCATAACTGCTTGTGCCCTGCCACGTTACAACACTGCACACACACGCTCTCACTCCCTCACTCATACATATACATAGGCACACTCCCGCACTCCCGCTCTCCTGTACGCACTCAGCACAGCCTCACGGCTCGCCTGAGAGCCTGCTTCCGCTGGAAGTGTCACATAAGCCACGAGATGGGAAGTATTTGCAAGCAACACAAGTGCAGAATGAAAAGCATTGGTTTGCGTTTTAGCATTTTGAGGAATTTTTGGTGATGCACAGAAGAGCCAGACGCTTTGTCTTTCTCTGCCTTTTTATTTTTAAATCAAGATAACAGCTGCACAACTCGGGGCATACTTGGTTTCTACAAAAGCCCCAGGTGTCTTATCTTCAAAGGAAAAATCTTCTCTCTCTCTCTGACTGCAGCACTGGAGCTGAAGGATATGCTGCTACAAGACTCTAGCCTATGCTTAGCTCGCTGTCACTCACTTGTGGTTCTGTTTTAAATTCAGGATTGCCTGGCTCATCTGCTGGGATGTAATGCAACAAAACAGCGATTAGCTTTCTCAGAAACAAAATTGTTTGTAATAGACTGAGCCAGAGCATAAGAACTGCTCTTCTGTTGCTACTTCATTGGTCTGCAAACTAAAAGCCACAAGGGCTCCCTGCAGAGTAACCTTGCACTCACTGGAAAGGGGGCTGCAATACATAAGAACTTACACCTTCTTTTTTTTCCCCACTTTCTGCTTACTGTTTTCATCTCTGATCACCTATTGTCTAGACTCAGACAATAATTGGATTTGTTTGTGTCCAAATAATATGGTAAAGCTTACATTACAGGAGAACCGAATTTCTCACACCGAGATCTGCCTTATGTGCCCTATGTGCATCATTTACTGACACATCTTAGTGAAAACTGATTCCCCCACTACTCACCCAAACCCACCTAAATTTACTGCATATAAATATTTACTTCCAAAATTTATAATTGGTATTACCTCCACTGGAACCAGCTGCAGACCTACCTAGGAACTAGATGCATTTTAACCTTCAGCAGCAGTAGCTTCACCCAGCCCCTTGGATTAGCATTATATTGACTGTCCTTCGCACACCAAAACTCTCAAGTACACAAATAAGCTTCACAGTAGATGGCACATAGATACCACTTCACTTTGGAAGGGACCTGCAGCTCCACCTCTAACCTATGCACAAAGACATCACTATCCCCAGTCTCTTCCAGATGTTTAAATCCTTCAAACAAATGAACAACAATCCACTATGTACACAGCAGCAAAAGGAAAATAAACACAACAATATATGGCTGTATTCTAAGGAATGAGACAGCTTCTACAGCATACAAATCAGTACCCAAAAACAGATATAGCAGAACACTGCTTTGTTCAAATCGGATGAAGGGCACTCCATTTCTGAGGATAATACCGTCAAGGAGAGCAGGGGAGCACAACTGGGTCTGAGCTTCTGCTGAGCGCTCAGATAAATGTGTGTCTAGCCTGTTAAGTGAAACAACTACTAAGATAAACCTGTGGCAATATAATTCCATCTAGCTTCATTTTCCAACAAGCTCAGTTGCTTCTCTGCTTCTTAGTTACTGCGAACTCACAAAATATTACTGTACTGGATTAAATCCTTGGAATTTTTAACTCTTTGATCTCTCAGCAGCACCAGAGATGGTACAAACCATACCCTCATTATATCAGTAGCTATGTAATAATATTTCATCTGCTTTTTTTCCTAAAATCCTCCACTAGCTACTTGACTGAATCCAATGAGCTGCTGTATCAACCTTGGATATGCCAGACAACGGCTGCAAAAAGCAGTACTTTACTTCCTCATAAAATGCCAAATCCCAAAAGATGAAAAAAAAGGACCTCTTTCCATCTGTAAGTTGAAATATTACACCTTTAGAAATCAGACTATTTTTATGCCACTCCATCAATCTCAGCAACCAGTACTAGATTCAGAGTCGACACATGAACGAAACACGTGGGAGAGGCAGCATTCCAGCTTCCTGAAAAATTTTAGATTGAGGTAAGAGAGAACAGGCTTTCTCTACACTTCCTCCCTCTTCCTATCATTCCACCTAATCAAATGTTGATTTATGATAAAATAAATAATTTTCAACAAGGTTTACCTCCACCCATAATTACAGAGTAATACTTCACATTTACACTGTGCTGTGCATCCACGGGCATCCCTGACTTTACAGCATTCATTAATTCAGCTTGAGCAGCTCCTGGGTATGAAGGTAAAAGATATGATCCACACTTCAGCATTAACAGTGAAAAAGAGAAAGGCAATGTGACTTGCCCAGGCCACCCCACCAGCAGGCAGGAGAGATATCAAGAGATCCCAGGACCTCTGCCTCCTGTTCCAGCACATTACTGAGGGGATACGGCAGGGATTGGGTAGCCAGGGACACTTCGGGCCCAGGCAGCTGCAGGGTGATGCAGAAGACAAAGCTCCTCACCAGGGCTTGTGGTGCAGCCGCTCCTCAGCAGCCACTTGCTAAGAGAGTTGTCGCAATAAAGCACTGCTTCAGGATCAAGAGGCTAAGCGCAGAGATTGCTCACTATTGGTCATGGAGAGGGAATAAGAGCACCAACCGAACTAATTGGGAGGGAGGGGAGGATTGGCGGGGGCCCTCCCGTAGGCTCAATAACGAGCACTACAAGGTTCTTAAATAGAACAGCTGCACTCAGCACATTTACAGAGCTGAGACTGTAAAGTACTGTTACGTTAATTCATTTAATCTCAGCATGCCATACACAGTGCTAATACCACTGTTTCGCTCACTTGAAACCTGAAGCTCAAAGGTTAAGTGATTTAATCAAAGCCACACAACCACCTCAGTGCAGAAGGCACATCCAGCCCTAGCTCCTGTTCCCTCCCTTTCCTTCAACATCTCTCCTCATAAAAGCAGGCCTGTCTCTACTAGACACCATTCTTTCATCTGTGGGGCCCACATCCTGCGGGTGACTGCATGGTAAGTCCCAGAGCCGCCACAGTGCAGGAGACTGAGGGGAATTCTGTTCACCTGGACTTACTTGCTATCTTGAGGCCTAAACCAAAGTACAGGTACAAGAATATAGGCTGACAGCCCAAGAGGATTTATGCTGTTATTACACAAAAACATTAGCATGCAAATCCAGGACCTTGTAGCAAACACGGCTTTTAAAATAATCACCAAAGGTAATTCCATAGTTACCTCCTGGAATGCTGGTAATGCCTGCCACGTTCTCACTGGGAGCTGTAGTTAAAAAATCATGTTGCTGCTCCTAGCAAATGTCAAAAAAATCCAGGCAGACCTCCCCAAGCATACACTTGGTTTCAAAAGAATGAGATATGCTAAAACAAAACAAAACAAAACAAAACAAAAAAAAACCAAAAAAAAAACAACACCAAAAAAAAACCCAACCCAAAACAACCCAACCCAAAACAACAACAAACCAACACCTTATATTTTATCTACATAATGCTATGTTAATTTTAACAGTACAATCGTACTGTCTTCTTACAAGTTTCTTTTTGACTATGATAAGAGGGGTCAGGAAGCAAAAAGTATTGTTCAAGAATGGGAACATTAAAAAATTCACAATATATAAAATTTGTAATAAAACTGCCATTGCTGTGACTGTTACAGGTCAACATGTCTTTGGCTACACCGTGCTGCTACTGCAATGACAGGTTAACACTGCAGCATTATTGGTGCCAGTGGGAGGGTATAATCAGCCAGAGAATTTGCTATCTCAGCTTTATTCACCAGAGCTTTGCTGTGTAAAAAATAACTCAATAAATATAAATTTTAATTACAGGAGTAATAAAAAAAGGCCTGCTACTTCACTTTATCTCCCCTCCTCTTTTGGAAAAGAGAGCAGAAGTCCCTACGGAAACGCTGAATGGTGAGCGCTCTGCAAGCAAAGAACAAAGAAGCAAAGCGTATCTATGGCAAAAAGGAGTTAAAAACCTCCTTCGACAAATGCACTTCAGTTTTTCATAAACCACACCACAAAACTTAGGGCATGCCTCGACACATGCCAAAGCTCAGGAATTAGTCTTCTGAAAAACTACACTTCTTAAAGGCACAGCAAGACTTGCTGCACCAGCAGAGGAGGGGCAAGGCATAAAGGAAGAAGGAGATGCAGCTATCCGGAAAAAAACAGAAAGAGCAGAGGGGGAACTGAAGTTGCAAACCTTATGACTCACCAATTCCTTCGCTACAATATCTACATAGAGCTCCTTTATCATCAGAAAACAAAGAATAAAGAGAATAAAGCAAGCGTGAAACTGAACAGGCACTATTTACGCCCTTCCCCCTCCATCCCACTGACTGCAACCTCTGGAGATAAAGCCACTCTCAATGACAGTTTCTGGCTGCTGTTTATTGAGGCTGGTCACAGGACAGCCTTGGTTTTGCTAGTCCTTTGCTTTATTTCTGCCCTCACTGAGGCCAAGCACTGATTTACAGGAGGGGCGTGGGCTTACTAGACTATCTCCCCAACCTCCAAAACACCTCCTGTGTACTTCCTGTACCTCTGCACCCTGTATCTGCATGACCACAGTGCCTCCCTTTAGACAGAGCTGGGCTTTCTTCTCCTTCAACTGCATGTACAACTCTCACATGAGGTTTTTCTCGTATATTGTCAAAAAGAAGAAATGCTCAAGATAGTATTTCCCTCCCAAGCAAGCAGAAGGTGACACCTAAGAAGTGTCCTTTGACTACCACTAGAAAGGGATGTTCTGTCCCCCTCACCATTTCTGCAGGTGCAGCCCATCCTATAAAGTTTGAGACCTGATCTGCAGACAGCCATGGCTGCTGCAGTTCCACTGCCTGCCTTGGAGATAGTGCTGGCTTGCACCAAACATGGACACCCATATTCACTGCAAGCTGTAGAGGATCAGGGCCAACTTCCTGGACCTTCCCTTCCCAGTGCTGTTCGATGAGAGGCAGAGCAGCATGAATATGCCTAGGAGCCTTTCTCAGCAGAAACAGAAACGAGCATCTGACCAAAAGGACAGTGCAGTCTGCAGCAACCATCTGTGTCTAGTTTCTTTTTACAGTTTTTTGCTGGATGACACTTCTTATCTATTCAATGGCTTTTTGAGCTTCCCAGTCTCCCCACCTTGCTCCCTTCCTACTCCTCCATCGCCCTTTGCTCTTGTGCTCCCTCTTCCTTTTTTGTTTTTCTTGGGCAGCTAATTCTTCCTCAGGCAAAGGAAAAAGAAAAAGGGGATCAAAACGCTGGTGCTAGAAGTGTTTGCAAACCACTCTTCAGCTGTCTGTAAGGGAATCAAGTCTTTGCCTTGCCTGTTTGGACTGTGAGCTCTTCTTCAGCTCTTCTTTACCCTTTCTACTTGGTGTTTGTATTCCAAGTAGCAAAACAGGGCCCCAAGCTCAGAATAACTCTCCAGTCACCAGCCTAATCTAATACAGGTCATAAATATAACAATACCTGTAAGGAAACCTTAGCTCAAAGCATGCATGAAATACTGTCCCCCTTTGCGAGCAGCAGGTTTTTGTCTACAGAGCATAATGATATAAGCAGTTCTTAAAATACAGTATACAGCTAAATCTTTTGTCCTTGAATTTTGGAGAGAATTAGGATAGGAATAGGCCGGTTACACCCCCATCCAAAATATCAAGCTTTCCATCAACTGGCAATTCCCCTAGCTTGCAGTATCATTCCTCATTATCTCTTTACAGGTTCTGGGAATTAAAGATAGTACAGTGATCTGAATAAGCGTGATGGTTATGTTGGAGTAGGAGATGATCAGTGCTCTGGATTATAGGACCTGCAGCATTACCACCTTCCATTCACATTACTTCCAGGGAAGGAGGTGGGTTTCTGAGCACCAGACATGCCTGTTGCAGGTTTCATTGTTGGCTACTCACCGAATTCACAATCCACTGCAACCAGCATATACTCCAGGGCAAGCCCACAGCTTTGCTGTTAAATGGAAGTCAAACCTATAACTGTGATTTAGAAAGTAAGGTCTTGAGAGTTCTGATCAATAAGCAAATCAAGCATTTAAAATGCTTTGTGCTCTTATTGCAAGATCATGAGATAGTGGAAAATTAATCTTACAAAGTAACTGAGCTCATAACACATACAATTTTTTTCCTTCCTGAGCAATATGCGAATTCTTTCCCAAATTGCCTATCTTGCATAATTTTAATTGGATCCTAGCACACCATGACCTTGATACAGCATCTACAGTATCTCAGTGCTGTCTTCTACAGTTATAAATGGTACAGGACCTTCCAAATCTGTGAACCCTGGAAGATCAGAATTGTGTTCTGTACAATGTTATTTTTCTTACATCCAAACATTTCTGATTCAAGGTCTTCCAAGAAGGCTTTGATTGCCTTGGAAGGTCACCAAGATAAAGAACCCACTTTGGTAACCAGCTTCAGTTTCTAATAAACTGCACTGGCGGCCAGCTGTTAGTTACAAGTGATATCCTGACTTCACTATCAAACCCAGGATAGAATCATAGAATAGTTAGGGTTGGAAAGGACCTCAAGATCATCTAGTTCCAACCCCCCTGCCAGGGGCAGGGACACCTCCCACTAAACCATGCCACCCAAGGCTATGCCCAATCCAGCCTTGAACACGGCCACCGATGGAGCATTCACAACTTCCCTGGGCAACTCATTCCAGTGCCTCACCACCCTTACAGTAAAGAATTTCTTTCTCATATCCAATCTAAACTTCCCCTGTTTAAGTTTGAACCCGTTACCCCTTGTCCTCTCACTACAGTTCCTCATGAAGAGTCCCTCCCCAGCATCCCTATATTACTTGTGTGATGTTCTCTCTAAGAATGTGAGCACGGCTGGAAACATGAACCATGTCTTGAGATTACTGCCACCTCCTCTGTATAAGTCAGGGAGGTCACTTCAGTACTGAAAAATGCAATGCAAGGGACAGCTCTGCAAATTTGGGGAATCCTTCACTCTGGTGGTGCTATGCTGCTGTTACTTCAAATGTTCCTAGAGCTCTCTGGCACAAATCTTGTAGTATTGTAAAAGTCACAAAAGCCTGGCCTTTATTACAAATGGATTCTTTCAGAAAATTTATCATTCTCCCTTTGTATCACAAGGGTAATTTTCTGAATGGAAAAGCTGCCAGAGAGATTTTAAAGATAATCCAAAATTGCAACATCTAATGGTGTAGTTGGACTCTGGAGCGTTCAGCATGGTGGAACTTTTGTTAGGAACATAAAAGTGGGGACCTTTTGCCATCTTTTTCATACACACATGCTGAGACACTCCCTGCGAACTGAGACACCAGGAAATGGAAACAGCAAGGATAAAAAAAGACTTCATCACACAAATTGTTTTACACTTGTACCTTTCAATCTTCACCAGGTCAGCAGATCCAGTGCTATGACTTCACAGTACATACCATGCCAGTGTTTTCTCAGGATGCTCTGGGAAATAACTTATCTAGAAGGGCAGAGTGCTGGAATTATTTAGACTCCACAGCAAGGTTTGGAAAAACCTTTGTTCTCACTCCAGCTCATTGGCCAGTCTCAATCTTCAATAAGACATCAACATGACATCACCACTTGAGTTATCACCTGGAAGGAATGCCTCATTATCAAGGAGGTCAGGCACATTCCATTACATTTCCTTCCAGAAAACATTTTCTTTCCCCCACAAGGTAGCAACAACGACGTAACTAGTGGAGGTACTCCTCCCTCTCTAAGTCAGCATAAACAACAGCCTCCTCAAGCTTCCGAGAGATGTGGTGGAAGAACAGAGATATCATTCAGCAGGTTTGTGCATCTTCAGCAGTTTTGTGGTATCTTTCCTGTTTCCCTTTCCTGATGAGTCCTTCTGCTCCAGCTTTCTTGTTCACCAGGCTTTCCTTTAGTCATTTCAAAGGATCTGTCCTTGTAAGATTCTTTAGTCTGTATGAATAGGTTGGTACCAAACTTCACTAACTCTATGTTTTCACAGTGAGACAGGGTGATCGCTGAGGGGAGAATCACAGGAGGATGGATAAAGCTCAGCCTCACAGAGAAAATGCAGCTTTTGCTAGGCCTGACCCTTAAAATCTGACAAACTTATTTGTGTCAGCCAGCTAGTTTTGGTAATTATTTATTTATTTTAGGCCCATCTGAGCCACCTGCCAGGTTTCACCCTGATGATACCTGAGGGGCTGAAGACATGAGGCAACAGGATACCTGGGAGGCCAATCAGCCTGGGTTGGGCTTAGGTGTCCCCCTCAGATGCACCCCTCATGTGCATCCTCAGGGGGGAGGACGCCTTGAAAACAGCCATGTAAAACACACACAAAAATGCACCATAGCGAAGGCATGCTTCCAGGCACGTTGCTTTTAACCAGATGTTAACTTGCTGACAGAGCCCCTCAAGATTTGTTACGCCTTCTTCGGGCGGGATGCACGTTACCGCAGACGACCTGAGGAGAAGTTGCCAAGGAAGCGGCGTCACCACAGGCGACCGTACGGCCCCGCTCCTCGACGGGGAGCCGGCACCGGGCAGTCCCGGCCGCTGCTGCGCCCCCTGCCGGCCGCGGCGGCCTCAGGGGAGGGCCCACAAAATGGCAGCCGAGGTGATCGGCTGAGACCTGGCTGCCCGTGGCTGAAACAGCTTTCCTCCTGCAAACACCTAGAAATGGCCCACCCTTCCATAGAATCACTGAATGGTTTGGGTTGGAAGGGACCTTAAACATCATCCAGTTCCAACCTCCTGCCATGGGCAGGGACACCTTCCACTACACCAGGTTGCTCAAAGCCCTGTCCAGCCTGGCCTTGAACACTGCCAGGGATGTGGCAGCCACAGCTTCTCTGGGCAGCCTGTTCCAGTGCCTCACCATGCTCACAGAAAAGAATATTTTCCTAATATCTTATCTAAATCTCCCCTCTTTCAGTTTAAAGCCATTCCTCCTTGTCCTGCCACTACATGCCCTTGTAAAAAGTCCCTCTCCAGATTTCTTGTTGGCCCCCTTTAGGTACTGGAAGGCTGCTCTAAGGTCTCTCTGGAGCCTTCTCTTCTCCAGGCTGAACAAGCCCAGCTCTCTCAGCCTGGCTGTGTGAGAGGTGCTCCAGCCCTCTGATCATCTTCATGGCTCCCTCTGGAGTCACTCCAACAGGTCCATGTTCCTCGTGTTGGAGGCCCTAGAACTGAATGCAGTACTGCAGGTGGAGTCCATCATGTGTGGGCTTTTTAAAAGACGTCCAACTTTTGGTTTTCCAGATGGCATGAAAGAGGCCACAGCAGCAGGGCAATGCGACAGGCAGGGTCGGTCCCTGGTCCCCTGGTCCCTCAGGCAGCTTGCAGGAGCAGTGGTGTGTCACCTCCTGTTTAAAGGAGGACAAAAGCCTTAGGCCACTACTCTTCCCTGGCAGGAGATGCTTCCAGTGGGACACAGTCGTGTCAGGCAAATGGAACCTCCTTGCCTTGCATTTTTGCTCAGTTCTCCACAACCCAGCATCAAATGGGAAGCAAAACAGCATGATTTTTCTAAGTGCTGTTTCTAATGTTTCCTGCTCTTTTGAGCCCCAGCCACTACAAGCTGTGGTGGTGAGGTGGGTTGGAGCGGCACAGCATCTCAGTAGCTTCAAATCAGACGGGGTACCTGAGCATTCCCAGGCAGACACAGGAGCTCCCCCACCACAGTGGACCCACAGTCCTGGGGTGTACCTAAGAAATGGGCATAGCCTTGAGAGTCTTCCAGTTTTGCCACTGTTCTGCTTTTTACCAGGACACACATCCATAAAGCCTTAGTCCCTGCTGAGACATTTTGGTGCTTGTAAATTGTAGGGCACCAGTGAAAAGATAAGAGACACACAACCTTTTTTCTTTTCTTCCTCCCTCTAAGGCTCTCAAAGGTCAGATTTGGAATCAGCTTCATCCTGTGTAATGTTTTGGCTTGGTCTGTATTTATTCCAAATGAGTTCACCCATTTCTACTGCAGAAATAAAAGGTCATGAAACCAGTGAATTCTCTTTCTCCTAAAAGGGATGAATCCCTTCTAGGTAGTGAATCATCAGTGAAATGTAGCAAAAGAAAAGAAAACACAAAAATTTCTGTGGGACTGTAATCACAGCCAGGTACAATTAAAATATGCACAAGGGCATGCTGGATGCCATTTGTTTGCATCAAGGGGGGGGAGGGAAATAAACCAAAACTTTTACCTTTCTGCTAAGGATAATAAAAAAAAAAAAAACCACAAAAGAAAACCAAACTGTTTTCTTTCCTGCAGTTTTTGTCTATGCAACAGTAGGAGCCAGCACATACATTTGGCCAGACTGGGAAAAGAGGACAGGGAAGGGAGAGTTGAATCACTTTATACACAAAATAGATCTAAACCAGTCCTGCCCCTCAGCTAATTCTCTGCATGTTAAAAAGGAGAGATGCGTGTGTATATATGTGTGTGTCATTATGTTAGTTTTATTAGTCATCTGGTTTAGAGACTGGGCTTTAACAGAAAGTTTTGGATCCAGATTTGAACACTTCGAGGAAGGAGTGTATCCAGAACTGAACTTTTGACTCAGACTGGCATAAAGATAAATGGCTTTTTGAATCCAGGTTTTCGGTTCATTAACTCCATTTGAGTTTCGTTGCTTTGTTTAGTACAAGAATTTAGTGTCTCATATGAATAAAAGCATCTAAACTTATTCTGCTGGAATAAAAATGAAAGTTTCATTGTTTGTTTACTGTAGTGTATTGCTTCCTTCCTAATGCTTTCAACAGAAAATCTTCTTGGTTCAAATGTTCTAATTTTTTTTAAAGGCAAAAGGCTTTCCAACTCTATTGCTGGTACCCAGTAGTGCTTAAAAAAACCCAAAACTATAGCAGCAGCGTAGTGACCTGGGAGGTACGAACTGGAAGTTGCAATTAAGACGTTCTTGTTCTAAAGTTCACTTTAGCTTGGCCTTCCATTTTTAAGCTCATTCAGCACTACCTACTAGGTACCTAGGTACTAGTTATGTCAGAAAATCTTAGAAATATATCTTAGAAATGAGATAATGGAAATCAGGAGCAGGATGTATACATCTCACAAGCAGAGAGGTACAGAAAAATCTGGACCTTATTCTGTAGTTGCTGGAGAAATCTGGGCACGTCCAGGGTGCACTTCATCACATCCTATAAGAGATGTTTAAACATGATCACGAAAGTCATGCTGGGAATGTGCCTGTTCTCTCCACTGACTATAAAGAGAACATAATGTGAGTAGTTCAGATATGGATATGGTATTCCAAGCTGCAAATATCTAAAATTAGATGAGATGAATCTCATCCCCAGTCTCTGATTGCATTATTGATCATGATACAAATGTAAATAATCTGGCATCCAACTAATAAATTTTTCATTTCCTCAAGTACATGCTCTGACCCTAGATGAAGAGACCTTCGGGAGCTATCTGTGGTTTACAAGCTCAGTTGGTATTTCAAGTAGGGAGATATTAAATAAGCAGTACTTCTAGGAGAGTCTGCTGCTGACCAAAGGCACTGAGGGAAAAGGGAAAAGGAAAGAGAAAAGGACAAAGTTCACAGCCTTCATGGGACAGCCTCAACAGAAAGGCAAATGAGATTTGCTGGGTAAGAGCATCTTCTGGCTAGGGAATCAGCTGAAGTTTTAGGGAAGAGATGAGCTGAGAGTAACACCCACTGCAACAATGGGCAAGGAGAATTAAACAATAAATAAAAATAGTCAGGTTCTCCTGTTTGTACTGGAGGACTAAAAAGGGAGCAAACAGTTACATCTTCGCCAGGAACTTCTGTAATGCTAATTATGAAAAGACTGAGTGCTTATCAGCTGTGACACAGTAAACATCGCTAACCTCCTTTATTATCTCAACACTCTCCTACTGACTTCTGTCTCCCTGTAAGTGCAGCAAACATATTATTTTGCTGCTTCTGATTAGGCCCCTGCCATGCCAAGGCTTCTGTATGTGTTGGATTTGAAACCTGTGACATTTCCATGGACTAACAGGGGACACCTCCAGGAAGTAAAACCTGTATACAATCATTTACAAAGGCCATGGCCTGCAGATGTAAACTATGGGGACCTGAAACCATCAAGATGTGTTTTCTAGGGTCCCTCTTAGAGTAGGACTAAACTCCCAAGACCTTTAAATTATATCATACCACAGTGAAGAGCAAATAATAAATGTAACTGTGAAAATATGCACATTGTTGGAATATAAAATTTGAATACAATAAAATCATACGCATAACTTAAAGTCTATTATATTACCAGCAAGTTATGGCTTTTGCAATGAAAAAAACCCAAGTGGCTATAAAATGCTGGGTTAGGAGCAGCCAGGCAGCATTTTTTCATTTCATACATTAGTACTTCCAGTCAGCAAACACCCTGTAAGTGTGGTGGAAAGTTCCTCAAGCCCTACTGTTTAGCCTCCTTGTGTGGTGGGAAATCTGATCGGACTGTCCATCACAGTAAGGTTACAGATTACATAGTAATCTATAACTAGTTTACAGTAGATAGTTTGGAAGTGCTCTGCTAGAAACAGAAGGCATTCACATGTGTCTCTGTTTACTCTGAGGGGCAGTCATTCAGAATACTAAGAATAAAAAGTTTAACAAGGAGAGTGTTCACAGTGAACTTTTCGAAGTATTCCAGTGAAGCATTAGAGCAGCTTTTAGTTCTACTGGCAGTGGCTGAATCCTTCTAGCAGCTATATTTGGAGCTGCTGCTGACAGAACTCATTTTGGTAACAGATTAGTTGGTAGACTAACTTAGTTAACAGCAGGTGTATTTGTTTTAGGGAAGGTTCTAGAGCTGAAATTTTCCGTGTATGCTTGAAATAACATGGGCAGAGATAGTAGGGATTTCCTAAATTATATGCAGATTCTCCCCTCAACTTTTCCAGAGGAATTGCTTATACAGAGAAAAGCGATGCCCGTACCCATACTCTCTTCATGACCTGGAATTATCAAGTTCCCATTTTACAATACTCCCTTCTCTGCTACCGATACCACTAACTCACTTCTCAGGGAATCCAGAGAGGCAGTAGCTAACAGCACCCTAGAAATCCTCAGGGAAAGACTGCAGTGCAAGTGAAAATGATTTCTCTCACTTTCAAACATCTATGCCCAGTTTACAAAACAAGCTAAATTCTGCTGGAGGTCCCAGCCTTGCGCTGGGTTATATGGTGCGAGGCCCCAACGAGAGCTGTAGATTATAAGGAAACATTTCCCCCTGCAGCCTGGAATGAAACTAAGTAATCACTGTAAGCAAAATCCAACTACCACTGCAAGGAAGCAGCATAGAATAGGCATTGCCGTCATTTACTCGATACAAATTGGGAACAAAGCATGTGTTACTGCCAAGTAAATCAAAACAGAAGTTTTCAAGAGCAAACCCTTTAGAAAAACTTATTTGCTTAAAAACCACAGGAAAAAATGAAATTAAGCCATAGCAGAGGTTAAATTCTGCAGCTTAGTGATAAAGTACATAAATTTTAAGAAAAAAACAAGTATCTTAGTATGTTCAGAAAGAAAATTCCTTTAGAGAAGGAAACTGGCAATTGTCTTCTGAGAAAATTTCTAAGTTGCTTTGAAAAAAAGCTACTACATGCCACGATAATGTTAAAAGGAAAACTGAACAACATCAAAGACGGATTAAGCACATTTACTTTCCTTTCACATAAATGCACACACACCCCCATACACACTCTCCTTTAATGACTCGCATTTACTCAAAGTGATTTCAAGAAATCTGTATAAACCTCCTCCTTCCTAAAAACCCTGAATCTCAAACGTGGATCCAACTCTAGCAATGAATTTTGAGGAGGAACTCTAGAAGGTTATGCCAAGCACCTCAGCAGAAATAGCTGCAGCTGTGTAAGATACTACTACCACTCAGCTGTCCAGTGCCACTTCTTGCCACACCCACATACACATCAATCACATATAGGTCATTTGAGAATTCCTCATATGCTTCAATACACAGTCAGCCAGGGCAGAGTAATCTGTTTCTGCAGTGGTTGCCTGACTATGATCTTGGCGAATACTATCTGAACCCTCTTATTCACCTTGAGGTTGCCATGATGGGTAACACCCATCACCCATTCTGGCTCCCTACTTCAGGGCTTTTTTTTTTACCAAGGACAAAAAGTTATTTAGACTTCTCTCAGAGAGCAGAAATTCAAGCAATTTTCTATACTGCATGCGCACAACCCTGATTCAGCTGTAAATAGATTCACAGCTGAAAGTTCCTGCATACCATTTTTTAAGCTGCACTAAAGCTAGAGGGATGTAGACTGACATGAGCTGATGTTAAAATTCCCAAAGTACTGCATTGTTATTCAGATATTTTTCTATGGCAGAAAATACAGTGGGTTCTGTGGAAAATTTTGGAAGAGTGATGTTAATCCTACCGAGTCCAACAAAACGAACTCACCAGGTATTTGAAATTGGACACATTTCCCACTTGCAAATAGCATTGCAGAAACATGTGCTTACCTGCTACAGGGAGAAGAAAACAGGACTGAATAGCAAACAGGGAAGACTCTGCAGCAGGTTTCCAAGAGTCACATGAACATTCTTGACAGGCGATACAATTTGGTTGAAAAAAGCCACCCCTTGCAAATAAAGCACCTCTGTAACAGAAGATGAACAAAAAGTAGTATTGCAAATATTGCTATTCTAGCAATTGTTTCTTAAGAGTGAACTAATAAACCCCTACGTGACACACACAGAAGTAAAATAAGCGCAATAATAAATGCTGTTCTACCTCATCACTGACAGAATTCAACATTTCTTCTTGAACTTTTCCCTTTTCCGTTTTATTTTCTTCGGGGGGAAGCAACACCAACACCAAGAGCTATGCTTACCACTAAAGAGCCTAAGAGAGTTTCCATGAGCAGACACAGTGAAAGCAATTCTGTGTTCAGCACTCAAGAGGTGACAGAAAAAGGTTTTAAATACGCTATGTGATCTGCTGTGTTGACCTTTGGACAGCAGCTGTCCTGTAAGGCCCAGAAAATTCTGAAATGCGTAATTTACAAATACTGGAAATTCTTTCATCATTGTCAAATGATGGCCATAATATTGCCTGATCAGCTCTTGAAGTGCCTCTACGAGATGGCTATTAACACAATAAACAACCCCAGAGTGGATATCTTGGTGCAGCACAGAATTTATGTGACTTCTAACCCCAATACAAACATCTTTATAATTTACAGGTTGGGTTTTTTTTTTTTAAATCACTTGTCAATAAATATAAAACAGTATTAGGAAAACATATATATACACACATACAGACAGACACACAGTGGTATTCACACACATCCACATCCACATTCTAAGACTGGCTCTTCATGCCTTGCACTTTGCAGTCATTAGTACCAGCTCTAACACACTGCTAAATTTAACTAGGAATATATTGCTGTCCTTTTTGGCTCAGTTTATCCTGGGTACAAACTGCTCTTGCTTTTGTTTTGTGGCATTTCATACCCACTTCACAAGGATGTAAATAACTGCATGTGTTTAAAAATATACGTTTTAAGGTTAATCTTTCCTGTGTTTGACAGAACTAAATAATCCCCTTTTACTCCCACCTTTTGTCTGCTCTACGGGTGTGAGCTTCATTCTGCTACCACTTATTTTAGTCAAAGTCAGAGGTGTTAGTTTAAATAAGTGTGGTGCGAAGTCAGTGCATTTTAACTGCAATGCGTTAAGCGCACACATAAGCAGCTCAGCAGACAGCCTGCAGAATGGGAGAAATTACCTGCAGCTTGTAGGCTACAGAGCCACGAACTGGTATTTTGAGTACAAAGCAGGGAAAGCAACCTTTTCAGTGGCACATGTGGATCTAGGAGATGACACATGACCAAATGTGAAGTGAGGAATGTATAGCAAAACCACAGGGTATGAGCACAGGACACTGGATATACCAAGAAAAACTTCTGTGGACACAGCTAGATGTTGTACTCCTATGTGAAAAAACGCTCTAAGCAAAACAAGCAGTATCAGAGTAGAGCTTTCCTGATATAACTGAGTTAATATTAAAAGTGTCTGCCAAAACTGCTAGAGTGGTCAGAACATTGAGGTCTTCCAAAAGCTCAGCTGGAAGTGGATACTATTAGAGTATGTATCTGAAATAATAGGACTTGTGATGAATTCTGGCCTTTTTCCCCTCCCTGTTTAAAAGGTACATTGAAGAATATTCTTAATCTTCTAATGTAAAGTATATGAGAAGTCCCACTGATTTTAGGCAGATATTATGGGCAGAAAATGTAATAATAGCTATTTGGTTCTCAAAAGATTATGGGTATAAAATAGTGTTTTGCTTCAAGATCAAGCTTTGACATTTCTATGCTAGCAGATGAAAAATAAAACCAACCTCCATTTTGCCTATAACCTGTGATAATTTGGTTAGCTGGAATAACAAGCCAACATCACAGTGCTATTCTTCAGGATTTAAGGGGGTTACTTCACAATAAATCTCCACTGCCTTTTTTACTTAAATCGACATAACTCTGATGATCAAAGCTCAGTTACTTCATCAATGCATGCATGAAGTATAAATTATGTTTTTAAAAACTTCTGAATGACATTTACTTTGCTTTCATCTAATATCCTGTATATCTTAAATTATTTATAGGTTCAGAGGAAACGAAAAAAAAAAAAGAGAATGCCTGAAAATAAAAGAAAGACAACCCAACCCCTGATGCTGTTGTACAGAAGTTCCAGGAGACTGTAATTAAGCATTTGCCTCATACCAGCTGAGCAATCAGTATGTTATTTTAGCAGGTAAAGCAAATCAAGAAGTCGTATAGCCTTTTGTTATAAAATATTGATAGCATGCTTTAAATCAGGCATTCGCCAGAGACAGAATTTCAGAACTGCTTTACCGTTTTCTCAGGCACATACTACTTAACCATCCCTCCACCTCGTCAATTGGGAAAGCGGCAACACAAGTCCATGACAAGAATCACTGTGAACAACCTGAAATACTTTTGCAGACGTAACAGTCATGTTGCAGCGTTAGAGACCTCCTCACCATTGTAGAAAGAAACATGACTCCACAAGTTTTTGGACCCCAAAGCTGCCAGAAATTCAGATTCCGCCCAAACTGCTCTGAGCTGCAGGGCAATGTGCTTTCCAGACTCTGCATGTGGGGCAGAGGAGGGAAAGGTGTAGCATGGCTGGTGATGCTGCTTTTAAAAACAGATATTTTGGAATTTGTTCAAAACCAAAATATCACTTCTGGTAGAAAGGCCAGTTGTCCAAATGAAAGAGACTATTCAGAAATCTAGGGTAAATTGCAGGATCATGCATTGCAAGTGCATTATAAATTATACATTAATGCAACTGTCCTCTTTTTCTATTTTACTTTAAAAATATTTGTGAGTGTGGATGAAATTAATTTCTCATACAGCATGAACTTGTTCAGGGAAGGGAATGACAGTTCCTCCTCAGGACTGACAATGAAAGCTGCTGTAAGTCAGTATTTCAGTGGAACTGACACAGTTGCCCCACTTAAACAGCTCAGACAGCTATGGCCAGAGAAATCAGTCACATGGACTCTAATTTTGGGTATTACTGCACATGTCTTCCGATTCAGCCGTGAGTAGCCGGCAAATAAGCTGTATCATTTCAGTGACTGTGGTCTATAAAGGTACAAGCCAAGAATCAACACAGTGGCTGGAAATGGTGATTGCAATTAAACTGCTATCAGCCTGTAAGGCTGACGTGAGCAAGATCTGCTGTGTGAAAACTCACAGCAGCACCATTACAGACCTTTTTCTACTGGAAGATTTTAATTTGGGACTGCTATGACTGAGAAGCATACTGATGGCTGGAAATTGCAAAGGCTTCGTCATTACTTTGAGTTTTGCTAGCTCAGCTCAATCAACTAGAAGTGTGGAAAAAAGTGCATGGGAGGAATGACGTGAGAAGACATCAATGAAAAATGCACCATCTGTGTTCTTGGCGTCATTCCTTGAGTTACACACGTGTAGATTTTCCTTTGGGCAGGCTAGCCTTATTTCAGCCTATGAAGTAAGTAGCCTTTAGAACTTTTGGCCTTCCCCTCCCCAAGCATTTCAAAAGCTATTCTGGTCCCAACAAACAAAACCACGGGCTTCAGCCTACATTATACCTGGTTTCCCAAGCACCTTGGTTCACTCTTCTTTCAGACCTGTAACGGATTTGCAGGTTTAAAACATTTTTTTGTCCTTTTTGTTTTGCCAGAGATAACAAGATGGCAGTATGTCTTCTGGGTTGTAGGACCCTGATCTTCCTCATTTAAAAAGATATTTCACTTTAATCGAATTAAAGCTCATACTTTACATTAAATTATAACCAAAGGATGAATTCCGATAAATTTTGTCTACAGAAATGGATAGGAAAGCCCCTGTTGACTTTTCTTGAGGTAACATTGTACCTCAGACAAATAAGAAGATTGTTTTTAATGCTGACTTCTCATAGCTGATTTTTTTTCCTGACAGTCTGTTTCTGTTTCATGTATTGCTGTTTCTTTTCTGCTGCAATAGTGACATTTAATCTGCTTTTATATCTCTGGGGACATAAACTTACAAAGATAGAAATCTAAAGGCGGTAATTTCTCCTGAAAATCCTTGGTGTTACTCTTAAAAGAAGTTGGATGCAAAACTTACAGAAAGCTCTACATTAAAAGGTGTCAAATTTAACTCCATGGAGACAGAGAAAAAGCTAGAACCTTCCAAAACCAAACATGTAACTTTAAGAGGCTAATTACAAGTTTAACATAGTCTAAAAGTACCATGACTTTCTCCACACTCTAAACTACAATAATTCATATTTTAAACCTCTCTCATTCTTCATTTCCTGTAAAACAAATCTTACATGTAAGGATCGCAAGACCAAATGGCACATAGATTACAATTTCAGCAGGCAAAGACAGGAAAATCCTATTCATAACTTGCATCATCTTCAGCTAAATTCACACTTGATATATTAGTGCCTTGGTTTTACAGGTTGCTCATTTACAGACCTCACAGAAAAGTCAACATCCTACAGTGATTTCAATAAAAAAAATAAAGCTTCAGGTAACTCGGGGAGAAAAGTTCTTGGGTAGGTAAACGCAGCATAACTAATTACTTAAAGTTCCCTTTGAACTTTCCACAGGCTCTTTCAGGACAAAACAGAAAAGTCTTTCCTTTGCTTCCATTAAAGCACTCAAACTTATGAATTTTTGGAGCAGCATTTGAAGGCTTTTACTGGGAAAGGATGCAGTGAGTGTAAATGAGGGCATTTTGGAAGAATTTCACTGAAGCACCCGCTGGGTCTCCTTTGCTGCCATAGTCACTTCTAGCAATCTCATGGACAGGGACTGTCACCTGTATTTGAAAATAGAGCAAACCCAGGCAGGATCTTTTATACAGCAGCCTCGCACTATATCTGCGGCAACATTTCCCAAAAATATAATAATAACAAAATAAGAGGCCTTTCCCTTCAGCTGCCTTTGCTTTTGACTAAAATGCCAGCATTTCTTACTGGCCTCCTTCCTCATTCCCAAGAACTGTGGGAGGTGGAAAAACAAAAAGGGAACATTTCAATTTGTTCTCCTATTTATAAGTAATTCCTGCACTGCGGGGAGGTCCTGCCCACAGCCATCCTCACGCCAGCCCCTCTCCAAGCCCAGTGCTCAGCCTCTGTCTGCAGAGGTGCCAGACCACATTTAAGGCAGCTGCTTCTGAAGCCTATGTGAAAAACATCCACCGTGAACCTTAGCTTCCTAGTAAGAACATCAGCAACCCTCTACGGAGAGATTAAGAGACTGGTGGGTCCTGGGCAACTGAGACTCATAGCCATCCTAGAGAAACAAATCACACCCTTCTCACCTGATCCATCGCTCCTGGCACAGACAGCAATAAGCAAGCTTTGGAAGAAGCAACAGAAGAAGGGGAGAGAGGCATCTGACAGCAGAGCAAAGCCAAAAGTGATTCTAGTGCAGCAAGAATTGAAAGTCTGCATGGCAAAAAGGAATGACAAGGTCACAACCCACAAGCCCCGTTGGCAACTTCATCTGTCTCTCTTCACAAATCTGTAGAGTTTGAACATGCTCCAAGGCCCACCAACATTAAGGAGGCCATCTTCACTCAAACCATCATGCTTCTGGGTCAGCACCTTCCAGCATACACCAGAGCAAAAAACCCACTCAGATTTCTTTATTTTTAGAGCAGAGCTGGGGTTACTTTGGACCACAGCAGGGATAACTAAGCCTAACAATGCCAGCATTGGCACCAGATTAGAGACATATGCAAAGACCTGTAGTGGAGCTTTGGAAGGGATGGTCACAAGGCTCCAGCTGCAGAAGAAACTTTTGGTTGGGTGGCATTAGTTGGGCAAAAAGAATGTGAAACATCATAATTCTCCATTTACAGAATCACTGTGACTGCAGGGAAGAAAAAAAAGGGGAAAAAATAAAGAAAAAGAGTCCTATCCTTACATGGATAGCACTCTGCAGTCACGCATCCAGAAAACAAAAGTAATTGCCACTTGAGTTTCATAACATGAGGGAAAAGGGGAAAAAAATAAAAACCCAGTAAGAATGGGAAGTAGGCAGCTCATCCTAAACTCATTACAGATGGTTTCCAAGTCTGCAGAGAGAAATGAAAGAAATGATAACATTACTACCCCTTGTGCCCCTTCTCCTGCTCTACCAAAAGGAAGCTGGCAGAGGGGATATGTTATGCTCTCTTTCTGTGCAAAATCCAGGGGTGTCAGCTCTGCTGCCAAGGAAGGTGACATTGCGGTCAAGCTGCCAGATGCAATACAGAGATACTTTCTGCTCTACCAGCCTTGCAGATTTTGAAGAAACGCAGCAAATAGCTGGAGGCAGTGACTTCTCATATTTCCTTTGACGTTTCTACTACACTCAGACTCAGCTTCTGACTATGCACAAGACAGCAGCTGCTTAGTCAAAAGCTTCCTGAGGAAGCTCAGTAACATGAGAATATAGCTCCACTGCCTAACATCTGCTGCCATTCTTAAAGCAGGTACTACTGCCTGAACCCTTTGAGAATAACAGGAGAAAAGATATAAAAGATTTTGACTCCTCTCTAGTGAGGACGCTATGTCTGGATAACATAGGATAAAGTACTGTTCAGAGAAGACAGACCAGGTCTCTGATCTCTCAATTGCCAAAGTTCAGGGAGATGTAAATGTTGGGCTTAAACAGATGTCGGCATGTTCATGGCTCTATCAATCCTCTATCACTGAAACCAGCCAGAGGCTAGACAGACTGTGCAGCAATGTCAGGACTTGGTGTGCTGGAGGCAGTAAGTAGGGAACAGTTTTGTGGAAAATAAACTGACTTCAAAAAAGAAGAGGTAAATAAAAGTAGCAGCAATTACAGGACCATCACAAAAAAACACTTTGATTCAACTCAGCTATCCTTTTTGCACTCCTGCCATCAATAATTTAAAGTCCTACAGTGCAAATACTAGGCATGTAAAAACTGATATCCCATCATCACCTCTCTGAACAGTTGTGAGATACACCTTGAGCCTCAGAACAATATCCAATTTTTCAGGAATGCCTCAAGTGCAGACCTATACTTAGGGATTAACAAGTGCCTGAATGGTCCTTCAGGCTCAGGAAGGGACTATCTCTGGAAAATCTCTAGGATCATTAGTAAAACCAGGACAGAAAACCAAAAAACAGTGTAGTGCTGGATTTTATTATATTGAATACACAAGGTATTTTTCTATTGATGTCAGCAGCCACTGATCAGAACCCAGGTGGCTATGAGACAATGTGAAGAGCCTGCGGCTCCTGAAATGGTGGACTCTGTGCACCTTGCCCTGAGGGAACTCCTCAGACCCCTCTTGAGCACCCAACTGAGATTTCAAGAAAGATACCTAAAGCCATTCAGAAAAGCACACTATACCCTTGATATTGCTGTTTAGTTTTGAGAATGTGCTACCCCTAAGTCCATGTTTGCCTGTTTTCCACATTTCCAAAGCTACTAATGCAAAATACATAGTCTTCACAAATAAAAGAAGGGCATCTTCCACATGCCCCTGGAGATGGGACTGTCAGAAATTGCACAGCCCCAGGCAGCAGATGGAAGCCCTAAGCTAATGAAGCATTTAAGCACATCCTTAACTAATTATAAGCACAGAAGTACTCCTGCTATAGCTCCAACTGGCCATTACCCTTTGCTTCTACACAACCTTTTAATACTCCAAAACTGGTGGTGCTGCATTCAGAGGCATGGGACTTGATCCCAAAAAGGCATGTGTACAGAAATTATGTTTGGCTTCCAAATTCTGGGAAAATCTTCTGTGGAGAGAATGGAGCAATGAGGAGAGGGAAACAATAGCTAAGGTTTTTCAGCAGCTAGGGGCTCTGCCTCATGGTAGTTTATTCTGACCAGGCTATTTACTAGCATTAATCTTCAGTGATTTGTGTTCACGATGCAAGTCATTTGGCCGCCTGTGCTGGGTGGAGAGACAGCAACCTGTCAATGGCAGAGCAGCTGCACAAGTCCAAGTGGACAGATGGCAAGAATGCAGCTTGATTCTTTCCTCCCCCTGTATTTCCCTCCTATCATTTTTCCTTCCTTCCCTGCCTCCCCTCAAGCCCCAGATTCTTTCAGCAGGGGAAGGGAGAGCTACTTGGACCTCCACGTGCTCTAAGAGCAAATTAAATTTGCCTTCTAATCACTTCCTGAGTCTCTGTACTAGCAATCTGTCCTTGCTCCTGACAGATGGCAACTGCTGCTGCACAGCTGGTCTGGCACCAGCAAAGCCGGCGGATGCACACACACGGCAGGTGTGATGCTGGTTTGGCTCACAAGATGCAAAGAAATCAAGGAAGAAAACCCTGCCTATCGGCAGACGAGAACATAATTTGAAAGCTGTTCCTGCAGGATGGCTGGTAGTTAATCAGAGAAAAATTCAGCCTGAGCCAGCCTGAAGGATTCTACAGCCTCCTTAAGTTTTCCTGAAGGAGGCTGTAGCATCCTCACTGGAGCTGGCTCTGGCTGTCTTCTCATTCCAAGGAGTTCTTCGCAGACCTCTTATTTGTCATTAACTTAGAACACTTACAAATATATATGCATTTTAAGTGTCTGTTTCCATGTACTTATTCAAAGTCTAATATAGTGGTTCTGCTAATGAGGTGCTTGAGTTGCTGAAGTACAATCATGATTAAATAACGGCAACAGCATTGGCATCACTAAAAGTCTACCTTTGGTCATTCTACAGCCAGAATACAATGTCACTACATCAACCATCATGGCACTGCTTTGTCCCAACTTGCCACTTCTGTGAGGATACAAACGTGAAAGCCTCAGTACCATCTTGAGGGCTAAACTGGTATCAGCTGAACTTGAAAGAAACATCCTTATTACAAAAAGAAGGAGGAGGGGAAAAAAGAAAAGAACCCTGATGCATCAGTAAAAAAGGAAAACCTAAAAGCTCTCCCCCATTCTCCTCTGTTTGTTAAAAGCAATGAGTTAAACTGAACTACCCAACTAGTCCCCCAGCTTGGTTCAAGTTCTGCAGAACTTTAAACTTTTTAAAATATGACCCTTTTCAGCCTGGGTGGTGGTGTTTTCTCCGTTTTAATTTGCCAGGTTATCGTGAGAGACTTCCACTGTCATGTCTTCACTCCTCCAAAATTGCCATGACTGTTGAGGTTTTTTCAAATGAATGGATGGATGAGTTTGTATCCAGCAAAGGAAGAGTTGCCACCTACTGAGAGACCAAAGGCAGCCTGCTACCTGCACTGCTCTTCCTGAGCTTTAGGAGCATGTACCAAGACACGTGGACAAAAAACCCACTCATAAATGAAAGGGCCAAGAGTTAGCCTCTCACCAAGCAGAGGAGAGGAAAAGAGCTGCTAGAAAATACAGCACTGGGCAATTTAAAGTCAAAACTAACATGTTCTCCAGGCTCACAGGAACACTAGTTCTGCCAAAACATGATTGCTGCACTGGTATTAAATGGATTTATTTAAACCAGTCTAAGCTTCTGCTTAGATACTGTCGCACTGTACAAACAGATCCCTTTGTGGATGCAAGTGAGAGGGTTGAAGCAGGTGCCAGCCCAGGGATCCCTCCTGCCTGGTACAGAGGAGGAGCAGCCACCAGCAGTAAGACAGCCATCCTCATTTAAGCATCCCCTATTCCCAGTTTAATCTGAGGTCTCTGTGACTGAAGAGCTCCCACGGTCTGTTCTGTTAAGCAGACACAAGCAAAACTAACTGCTGGCAGAGGGGCAGGAGCTGTATCAAACAGCTGGGACAAAGGGAGCCTCTCCATATTTTAACTGGAAACAGCTGTTTGCAAAGTGGATGGCAATGCAGCATTTTTGCTGTGCTTTAACCCAGTCATCCAGCAAAAGCCCCAATGCAATTTTCTTCTGGTGCAAGGAGAACACAAACCTACAAACTTTTCAAACACTATTTCCACCTTTTTGTTAGCAGGTAACAACCCTATGCAAGCAGGAGTCATTTAAAACCTGAACAAAACTGCTTCCTCAACAAAAGATGACACAGTTGGAGAATTTTCAAGCTTCCATGAAAGTTGAGAAAGCACTGGTGATCCAGTATCACAAGGAGTTGAAGGGCAAGATGATTTAGATTTCAGATCCAGCAGCACAACCCAACCAGGTCTTGCTACACGTGAAACCAAACTTTGAGAAATATTATGACATTACAATAGCTAAAGTTAGGCGATAACCAAAGAGAAGGAAGAATTGGGGTATCAAGGCATACTGTGGAGCTTGTTCAGTCTGTGCTGATGGACAGTACTGGCTGATGTGTTGGTGAGAAATTTCCGTGGAGTCTTGTTTGTCACTGTTCTGCATTATACAGAGACACAACCAGCTATATAGCTTTTATAATGAAGGGAGAGAGAGAGACTTTTGCCAGGGCCACAGTATTTACACTGGAGCATCACTTATTCCACTTATGCAACAACAACAACCAAAAAAAAAAAAAAAAAAAAAAAAATATGAAGAAGGAGGAAAAGGTGATTCAGAAGAGAGATCCTGAAGAGCGATGGCCAGCTTTGGTAGATAAGAAGAGAGTAAGAAACAGGCATGTACAATAGGAAGAAACCACAAGCTGAGGCACGTGAGGGAGTGGGTGACTCTGAAGCTACCCTCAGCTGGCATCTCTAACCTTTACCGAATGCTATCACTCAATCTCTGCTGAATTAGCGGCAGGAGAGCACCGCTCTGACACTCTTTCACAGCAGGTCGGAGAACAATGCTGGAAAGCTGCCAGGGGTTCAGACACAAAGAGAACAAAGAGGGGGAAACCCCCAAGAACCAAACCCCAAAGCTGAGAGCTGCTTGAGAGACTGCACAAGCCTAAGCATCATTTCTCAGACTTTTTATTCAGGGGAAAGTCTCCCCGAGCTTCAAGGACAATTGCACCTTAATGAAAATTAACTATAGTAGGCCAATTTTTCCTCCAAGAATTATCAAGCAGGCTCCTAAGCCTCTACAAAGTAGCATAAAAGTAGCTATATTTAAGGATTTTTAATTTGTATTTGTTGGGGTATTTTTTGCATTGTTCCCAAACTCCAGAGCCTCAGACCAAAATCTGACTGAGGTAGGTGCTGTGGGAAGGCAGCACAGAAAAAGGTAATTAAACAGAAGCAAGAGCAGAAGCATATGTTCTCTTGGGACATGTTCTAGGCACAATCATTCATGGGTAACTAAAGAGCAGTGAAAGCGTTTCCACATAATCTCACAGCAGCAAGCCAGACAAAAAACAAACCCCAAGATTCCTCCTCATTTCCCTTCATTTTCAAATGCCGAGGGAGTAAAAAGCTTTACAAGACACCACAGAAGGCTGTTGGACTCCATTTCTTTCACATCAAGTTAGTATGTGTCTGAATACTGAAGACCTCACTGACATAACTGTAAGGTAGCAGTCCCCAGGGAAAGATGGTCTAGGTTGTTGGTGCTCCCTTCCCCATGCAGAGTCAACACAGCTTTTTTCACTCCTCAGCACTCTATTTAAAGGTAATTAAAAAATTACTTCCCTGTCTCAAAATTAATTCGGAAGCCTCAGAAAAGGTTGAAAGCCTACTATTAATATATATGGCTGCTGTAAAATCCTGGGGCTTTTTCCTTCGATTTACCTTATATATACACCAGAAACGTCTTGGTTTTGTCAAAATGTTCTTCAGATGATGTTTGGTAGCTCTCATCCACCAATTAAAGGCCAGGTTAGTTTCTAGTAAGTTAGTTTCCAACACGACAGTGATGCTCAAAAAAAGGGGAAAAAAAAACCAACCCAAAACACACAAACAAAAATAGCTCTCAAAAGTGAAAAACAAAAATCAGAGACAAGAGAAAGCTCCCCCTCCCCAAACCCCTCCATGTATATTTCCTTCAGTGATAGAGCAGTCTGCAGGCAGGCTTTCAAGAACTGATATAATCTGCTGCCTTTCTAATTAGTAGGAATTGACCAGAAGTCTACAGGTTCTGCTGGGCTGGATCTGACTTTCTATTAAAAAAATAAACCGAAATTAATAAGGGCTAAAGCCCACTTGATATCCTTTCACAATGATTTTCAAGACTTGAAAACTTGGGTCAATCGCCCTTATCCATATTTGTTCCTCATTTTTACCAAATTTGACTTCCACCTTGGGAAAAAGGCTGAGGAGGCGGCCAGAGGCACAAGAGAACACTGAATTGCCTGGAAAATGAGATTAACACAGATGCCTTTGTGTTCACCGAAAACATACAATGAAATGCGACAGTGGAGAGTACTGCCAGGGAGCCATGAGAGCACAGTAAATAAGATGCCGCAGCAGTCAGCCTGCAAACACACTGGAAACAGGGGTTTTGGATTATGTAAAGGCTCTGCTTGTTTTTATTGGAATATCAATGTTCTCTATGGGGCCAGAGGGCTCTCCAGGCTTGATATCCCCTGTGAAAGAAAGGCTCTTCCCCCCCAAGGAAGGCATTAGCCAAACTGGCTTTTGAAAATAAACAGCTGGAACATTACCCTAAGGGCCAAATATAAAGGGGCTTTGGTGGCTGGACAAGATTTAACTGAAATGAAGACCAGATTTCTGCTCTCCAACAGGGGTGGTGGGTTGATGTGGTGAGGTTTTTAACTGCTTTGGCTTCAGGGTGACTTCATGAGGCTCATTTTCCTGGGAAGATCTGGAGAAAACTGGAAGGCTGCTTCTCTCCTGTCCTCATTCCCTGCTGCCACTGTCCCCTGTTGCACAGACCTGCAACTTGGGACAAGGCACAAGGTCACAGCTCCATGAAGCTGTGCTCTGCCAAATATCCATCTTCCACTTAGGTACCAGGGTGCTGCGCTGCATTTCACTTAGGTGTGCTGAGATACAGTAGGGCTGGCAAATCTGCATCCTACCCTGAAGATATTCCATGCGTAGAGGCTGCAGTATTTCACTTGTATATTTTCAAGCCCGCAGTACCTGCTCTTCCACTTAGTAGAAACTAGGAGACCCCAACATGACCTAGTATCCTGATTCACAGGGTGTCATCTTTTAGGCCGTTGCACAGTTCCAGTCAGTAAAATCAGCAACAGAAACATAACCAGAGAGTAATAGGTTTAGTGCAGCAATTTACAGTTCTTAAATAGAAGAAACCAAAAAGTAATTGGTGGAGGTGGGGAACAGGGAAGGATGGGAAATAGGACAGCACCAAGACTTGGCTGTCAGTGCTGCAGGCATCAGCTACAGCACAAGAAAGCACTGTTTGCACGGAAAAGCTCCAAGGAAGAGGGCACATGGTGCTGCTTATAGACAGGATTCATAACTAAAAACTCAATGCAAAATTAATTGCATTTAGCTGCTCTAAACGCACGAGCATTACTCGACTTCTCTGCACTTGTTCACTTAAATGCTGCACTTGGATTTGTTACCCACGTGCTCTCCCAGAATTCGCCTCTCTTACACAACAGTGTAAGCCCTGTTCCTCAGCTACAAAGCAAGCTGCGAGCACCCAGATTTGTTTGCAACAGGACGGGACTCACCATTCCCAGACACCTTCTGCCACCACCCAAAGTGCCACAATCCATTCGACTTCCTCTTGGTAAGCAAAAAACCATGATAAATTAAAAACTTAACTGAGTGTTGGTCTACGGGGGACCTGCGTCACTAGCATGCTAAAGGTTTTGTTCTTTGTTTCCAAAGTAGGAAGATAGGGGCTTTGCTGTAAAGTCAGCAAAAAGTGTTTTCAACAACAAAGTGCTGTTAAAACACAAGCAAAGTGCATGGCTCTTAAATGACTTCGGACACCCTGACCAAACACACCATCCTTCAGTCTTCTTCTGGCACATCATGCTGTGCTCCTCAGAGATCAGCACTGTCTTCAAATGCCATTAAATCCCCTGTTATTCCTGTTCTCTAATCTATCAGTTTAATAAATGTGCTCCACCAGTGTATCATTTGCAGAGGCAGGCGGGAGACTGTGCAACACAGCAGATGCAGGAGTTCAAAAAAAAAAAAAAGCAGGGGAGAACTTACGCAAATGGCTCTCAATGTGTGCATGGAGCTGCTGGAGCTAGCCAAAGCAGTACCAGTAGCTGCCTAAGCTCCTCATGCACTTCCAGGAACAGTTCTCCTCATCACTGTGGCCATCCCAAACACACCTCTAGACTTTACATGGGATCATACAGTGATAGAGCATTGGGTCATACCCAAAGACTAAATGACAGGGGATCCTACCCCAAGTTATGTAAATACTGCTCAGCAGGACTCATGGATAAAAAGCTATTCTGAGTTCTTCAGCACCAGACATTGGAAAGCTCAGGTTGAAAGAGCAGGAATCCCAATAGATGTGTCAGCTGTTTTACTGGTCTTCATGACTACATAGTATTCCCCTGTAAAAGCATGAAAAAAGGAGCATTCAAGGGTATGTCCTAGCAGCGTAAAGCCACATCCACCCTTCAGAGTACCTGCTGGTGACAGTATCACCACACAGAAGCTGACAGGGGCCTGTCTGGATATGCTTTCTCCTAGGTCAAAAGGATGGCAAGCCCCAGACACTTTTTCAACCAGGTGTGTCAGTACCAGAAAGGCATAATCTAAATACACTATGTATCTTTCCGGGAGTCCTATTCCATTTAATTCCCCAAACAAGGTTACACAGGGCACTAGGGAGGACGCACTTCAAAACCTGCAGAGTGGCGCCTGCTGCTTTAAGAGCAGGTCAGCCTTCATGCTTGGTCTGTTACACATGGTGTGTCCGCAGCTCTATCTATGCATGTCTATGTACGTATACATACCTGTATGAAAACCAAAAGAAAGCCAAGCATACTTAGAAAAGAGCCTAGTTCAGTTAACTGCCCTGACATCCTTGCCTTTGAACCTCTGCTGCCTACAGGATCACACTCCAGGCTGCAGTCTTCCCAGGGTACAGAGTGCTCTACATACAAGAAACAGTTTGCACTCAGCAATGCTATGATTTGTCATTATCAGTGTGCTTTTACCATTCTTATTGCCATTACAGATTTAAGGGCGAGCAAGGAACCTTTCTAGTTTGACCACTTTTGAATGAAGCAGAACATCCTTCTTCACAGGATTACACAGTAATAGAGTATCTTAATTTTTAGTAGTGTTTTTCTTCTGTTGTTTAAAACTGAATAGAGAAGCTGCTGAAAGGTAGCAAGCAAACAAGACAGACAATAGGAGGGGCACATTGAGCCTAACCATTCATCAGCCCAATTTCTTGAATAAGAGGAAAAAGCAAGGCAAAGAAGAAAGAGTAACACATTTTCACCTAAGCTCACAGATGATAGGGAGGCTTTATGAACTTACATTTTTACAGCTTCTAACAAGCACAAGGCTTGTTTTTGCAACAATGGTGTTCAGTTTTAAAATGTTTTCCATAACGTGGAGATTTACTTTCTAGGATATCTACATGCTGCTAAAGTGGCAACTGGCGGTCGGGAGAGGTCCGAGTACAGACCAGTTAAGGGGAATCTCCCTCATTCAGTCATAAAAAGTTACAGTGCAGGGCAAGGACTTAGGTTTGTGTTTGTCCTCTGGGGTGGTCTTAGATCCTCAAACCAAGGGTTTAAAGGCAAAAAAATTAATAAAATCTCCAATAAACAAACTATACTAAGGCAGTTAAATGAGGGAACTATTTGTTAAGTAAGAATGACAAAAGCTTCCAGAATGAGCACCTACAGGGCTTTCCATATGCTACAGAATAATTATGAGGGCCAGGATTAAAACGTGAATGATCAAAAAAACCTTCACGGGAATTCCAGACCTCAGTGTATTCAGGGGAAAAGAACAGCTCTGCAATTCAGTTGTGTCTCTCACTAAACATTGTTAAAAACTCCATGAAAGGGAAATGAAGTTAATTGAATTTAAATCAGCTAATAAATATTCTTTTGGATACTTTTTCCCAGCAAAAGAGTAAAAAGGGATGATGCCAGTAGTTTATAGCCAATGTTTAAAACTTGACCCTAAAAACAGAAAAAGAAAGAGGCATTTACTATACATGAGTATGCCAAATATAAACCTCGTATCTTGTTCCTGGCAGGGACCATTCTTCAAATTAAATCTTCTGGTAAATTTTGAGAAATCTGTGATGGCTGTAACAAGGTCTACACAGTGCTGTATATGGCAAAAAATTATCCTCCAACCTGCGTTAATGTTTTCTGTCCTGTCTGTATTACCACAGACAATTCTGGTAGTCATACAAACACATACTCCAGGCTGAGTATCTCCAGGAAGTTGTTTAATAATGATAAATGCACAAAAGTCATGCAGAATAAAATGGAGAATTGACTCATGCTAGAATTACACACTGCAGAATTAATCTGGGAAGCATGCTGCAATGCCAAATTTGATCCATGCAAGCAAATCGCCCAAGTTTGGGCCAACATCTGACTTCTTATCTGAACTTTCCAAGCTGCTTCTCAGTTATACAAAACTGCCTTGGATATTTTATTGAGAACAAGCTCTTTCTCAAATTTTCCAATACTTTCTATCTTCAGGGATGCCAGAATTACCACAAGAATGTCTTTTTCCTGGCACTTCGAATTGAACTGATTCAGACCTCACTGATAGGATACAGTATAGGATTATACCAGGAACAACTTTATTTAGGAGTAGAGCTTTAGTTACGCCAAGCCAACCAAATCATCCGTTAAATCTGATAACATGCTGACAGAGGCCTTTGCCTCGTCCTCTAGAGCAAAAATGGAAATAAATTTAAACAAAACAAAACAAACAAACCACAAAACCCCACCACAAGACCAGCCAGGCAAACAAGCGAAACCACGACCACAAAGTCACAGTAACCATCAGTGGAGTGGTCAGGAGCAAATCAAGACTCTATTTATGTAATCCATAGTGCCTGCACTTTAAAAAGTAATTGATATTACAAACCATACCTATGAATCAGTGCAGATAACAGTGTGTGTTCCTTTTACAGGGACAGTTGGCTGTGAAGTTTACTCACCCATTAGAATAAAAGAACATTACCAAATTTAACCAGTTTGCTGGTTGAATTTCTCTGGATCAGGATGTAAGTGCTTAATCAGAGGAAAAGAAGTAGCCCTTCATTCTTCCTGGAGAGAACTTTAACAGAATATTTTACAGGAAGAAAAATTAATACAGTGGTGAAAAGAAAACCAGCAGTACTGGCTTACAGAGGGGCTGGATGAGCACATTCAAGCTGGAAGAACGCTTAACTTCTCTCAGCTTTCTGATTTCCTTTGCAATCAAGACAACAAAATTTCATAGTTTCTTTTCTTCTGACTTTCCACTTCAAATAGACAATGCAGGAAGTAAAAACCCGGTACCAAGTCACCAGATGAGGCAATTCTGGACTCAGTGTACACTTAATTAAAGGAGAGTCATCCTTAAGCCAGTGTTATAAATGTTTGTCAATGTTTTCCCTGCCTGCCTTCCAATAAACCATTCATGCTGAAGACAGTCAAACCATCTCCAATTTTTAAAGCAGAATCAGAATAAAAATATTCCTCCTTATCCAGCAACAACATACCATCATATTGGAGCACTTATAACTCCACCTGCTCTGCAGTAAAAGGATGCCTAATTTATATAAAACTCTGGTTTATTCTGGGAAACAACTAGAAATCCAGTGGAGGAAAAATTATATGCTAAAACATCCAACCACATGGGAGAGGTACATTATTGTACTATTGTACTTCATATTATTCAGCGGTCTCTTTAATCAGACTCCTCATAAATTGACCCATCTTGTATCTGAAGAGAGGAACACAGCATCATGAGTAGACAGTAACACCATAAAAATAATTAAGTTCAAAATCGCAACCTCTTTATATTCTTGGAACCACATTCTAAAAAAATACCTTAACCCCAAGAAATTGATTAAATCCAAACATAAGCAAACACGAGCTCTTGGACCGAGGAACTGCTGGAGCTGATCCAAAGCAGCAGGCTCCTACCATAGTGCATTCTGGATCACGGCCCTCGGCCCTTCTAATCTCTTTGTCCATCACCTACCACTTCAGCAGAGCTGTGCACACTTTTGAAGTTGCTCTTCACGTTTTGGCAAGTATGCAATGTTGTGTCTACTACAGGAGTCAGCAAAGGGAAAGGTAACTACTGTCAAAGAACATTCATTTTTGCCAATAATGTCTGGAACTTAAAGCAGGAAAACACTCCAAGCCTGTTGCTTTCTAGCTTTTCCTCAAGAGGAGTATTCAATATGGGTCCAAGGACTCAAATGAACAGAAACAACATAAACTGAGCAATATTTGTAGCCCGACCTGCTGTGCTCACCACAGGAAAGCACCTTCCATCACTTCCCTCCTCCCATCCTCCCTCACTGTGTGATCAGAAAGGCATACAGGATGCTATAGCATTTGTTTTACAGCATAACTGCATGCATGACAGTTGCCAGCAAGATAAGCACACATGTATTTCCTGGATCACATGCTAAAGATGGAATAAGACCTATGAATTCATCCAGTCCATCTCCCTCCCTACAAGCATCTTATCCAAGCTAGCAGAGGATGACTGTCCCTTCCAGCAGACCACACAGGGTTGTTGAGAAGTTGATTCCCAGAAGAAGGAGCTGGCCTGCTAACTAAAGAGCCTTGCTTCCAAAACCTTCACCCTAATCCCCAGGCACAGTTCAGCCAGAGGAGATGTGACGCTGAGCTGCCAGCCTTACAGAACGTTGTCCAGAGCTATGAGCTGTACAACCCCTCAACCAACAATGCTACCAGCATTTTGTCATTGCAGATTCTTTAGCTTCATTACATCAGGAAGCTTTTTTTGATGTTCAAGTTATCTTTTCTTTTGCAGCCCATTAAGTCTATAGTTGCAGGCTCTGGCAAATGCTAAGTGATTATCTCTTGAGTATCCCCCCACCTGAAATTGTTGGTATCTTTGCTTCTTGGATATCTACACTGAGCATTTTTTAATCATTCCTCAGAAATCAGCCCCTTTGCTCTCCTAAATGGCTCTCCCTTCCTTCTCAAACTTTCAAAGGGCAGGTGTCCTATATTTAAGCCAGGGAGTCAGACGCATCCACACTGCACATGTAAAGCCTGTTATTCTTCCATTCATAACCAGGATATCACAGATAACTGAGCTGCCTTGTTTCACTGCTTCACTGCAGCAGCAATGTCTGACCACAGGCCCTTGATTTGTTTCAGTCCTTGACTCTGCATGTGCTCTTTCACATCCAGCACACACGTTAACCTATCATTCATTTTATTTTCCCGTTTCCATCCCTCAGGCTCCTCAGATTGTTCTGCACTGTCAAGTCTGTCTGCAGAGGGACAGTTCATTGCCAGTAACTGCAGAAACCCAAGTTTTATACATAGGATATATCATAATCATAGAATATATCAAGTTGGAAGGGACCCATATGGTTCACCAATTCCAACTCCCTGCCTCTCGAAGGACAGCCTAAGACTAAAACATATAACTAAAACCATCATCCAGATGCTCCTTGAATATCAGTTCTGCTCTCTGCACTCTACCAGTGTTGTACTGTCAACTTCAGTGGCCCTTACTGCTGTTTGAACTATGGTTGAATATTTTTTCCCAATTTTGATCCATTCAAGTATCACAGGCCCAGAAATTCACCTAAAAATGTCAGTGCTAACAGGCTTGCACCTCACTTAACGCTGTGAATTATGAGGTTTAAAGATGGCAGTGAGAACTAAACCAAAACCAGACCCAAATATAGGTATCATTAAGCAGATGAAAAGGTAAAACCCATTGAGCTCTCCTGATGTCTTTCACATTCCTTCCTCGGTTGTGATCATCCTGGCTTCTATATCACACCATTGCTGAGCATAAATATGTTTTATTCTTGGAAGGGACATGCATCACCAAGTTCCCCAAAGGAGCTGCTGCTTTGTCTGCTTGAAAAAGCAGCATAAAGGGTACCTCTGTAGTGATACCCAATACCTTTCAGACCACAACTGCGCCTCGAAGGACTCATCGGCCTCCTGAGCAGACTGAATTTCAGCCTAAGCGACACAAAGGAGTATATTGTGGCTAGCTGATGGGCAGGAAGGATTTGGGGTTTACAGTTCCTGCAAGTCTTCCAGCAGTCACAGAGTAATGCGACAGAAAGTAAACAACTTTCAAGTGAAAACAGCTTGGAATGGAACCGATGTTCCTTTTCTTTGCTGCACCTGTCTTTGTTTCAGATCCATAATCATTACAAGAAATAATCTTCAATGCAGTTGTCCAAGCAAGGGAATGCCTGGCATCATTATGTGGAGTTTCCCGAGCTAGCTGTCAGGTTTTGTTTAGCATTCTGCACTGGTCCTACAGTTTGGCTCGCCTGGAAATTTTAAATGCAAATGTATTTGCAGGGTGGCACAAGAGAACAGTATCAGAATTTTACCTTACACCACAGCTTCTCACTCAGCTCCATTTGACTCCTTTTTCCTACCTCTCATATACACAGATTTTGTAACCACTAAAAAAAAAACCCAAAAGACTTAAACAAGCAAATCTTTACCTCTTATTTCTTCCTAAGACTTTCCCTAGCCCTTCTGCTTAAATAGACCTTAAACCACAGTTTAAATAATGCTTTAAAATTGCCTACGACTCAAACTTGAGTAGAGCAGGCAAGTAATTTCTTTAATAGCAGGGAGTAACAGCACTTAATTTAAATGATCCCTACACAGTATTTTCCACCTTCCAAGGACTAGATGTGCACTAGTTAATTGACCACTGTCTTCTCCACACCCCAAACTTGCCAGTCTTGCCCTAATAAACCAGGGGGAAAGCAACTGCCACCAAGAGGACATGCATCTGGACAAGCATTTGTCATTTTCTTCTCTCCTTTGTGCTCAGTGTCAATGAGTCCTGAGCCACAGATGCAGGCAGATAAATAATTACCAGCTCTTATAATTCAACAGCTCCTTGAGAGGCCACGACCAGGGCTTTCAGAGAGGCAAAATCTTCATTGACCTTAATATGAAAGCATTTATCTAGCAGTGATGTTGAAACACTTCAAGCACTGTTAAAACATCAGAACCAGACCTAATTCTTTTCTTTCTAGTGCATGGATGCTCTTGCCCATGTGCGAGACCAACCCCCTTTGTAAATCTAGGCACAACCTGAACACAGCTCAGCAGCTTGCACCAAGCTACGAAAGATCAGGATGCATTCGAGGAATTACAGTGCCACTGTGCTCTAATTTTCCCTTTAAAGAATAGCTTTTCGGTTTGCATTTGTGGTTTACTGTCAAAAACACTTGCAAGAGTGACACTTCAAAGGAAAATAAAGAAATAGGCCATGAGGTCAGCAGGTACAAACGGTCAAAGGCTCTAGCTCTGGACCAATCTACCTTGTTGCAGTTAATATCCATTACAATATTTAACTCTATTGTTGAAACAGGAAATACTATTTTTAGCCGTTACCTATTATGTTTGTCTAAAGATTAAGCGCCCCTTACAGTTCTATTACCAATCTTGCATTTTATCATATGTATTTATGGAGCTGTTCATTAATCCCGCTGGCTCCTACATTAAAAAAATACCCAATTAAAGTAATTTTACTGGCTTGCTTTATTGTGGCTGCATTTTACAGCTATAATCCTATCTGCTGTAAAAATTAAAAGAGCCTCTATAATGGAAATAGGGGGAGGTATGACTGTAACCCAAGGATCAGGTTTTCTGAAGTGCTCAGGGCTTGATTTTCTTAAGTGTTCAAGACTCAAAATTTGGCTTTCACAGACACATTTCCCTCAAGGTCCCCCAAAGAACTGTGATTATAAAAGTCTGAGAACTGAAAAGAAAGACCTGAAAATGAAGCAATTTACTCTGGAGCCTAAACACAAGCTAAGAGTGTCCAAAATGTGATTCTGCCTTGGATGATGAACACTTCTGGAAATTCCTCGTACACTGTCTGCTTTGCAGTGTCTTTTTCACTGCGAATCCACTGGGAATGTATCTCAATTCCATATTCCTTCCAGAGTCTTCCCCTAATTAGATTATTAATGAGAAAAAGAAAGATGAAGCATTAAGTCATTTAGTCAACGGTGTGTATCATAAATATGAAATCCTTGTCAATACATGTTTCATAACAAGTCATATATGAATAGTCTACCATAGACTAACTAGAGTTATATGCAGTATTCAAGTGACTCCCAGAACTAAGTGTTGGAGACACCATGCTTTGGCTACGAGAGAAGTTATGAACAAAGAACAGTTTTGCTAGGCAGTACCACAGCTCGGTATCCAGCTATGCCCTCCATGCCAAGCATGTCCATTTTTCTATAGCTGGTCTATACTGAACTATTTCTTTTATTCAAATTGTAAGAAAGCTGCCTAATCATCACCTAATAGTCATCTTTTTTCCTAAAAGCTAATAGGCATGGAAGACAGAAGGAAAACTGTTCATTTTACATGAAGCACCAAAATTTAGTGTCAGACCTATCTTTCCATCTTCAATCAACATACTGGTAAACAAAAAACCTGATTGTTTCCTGTAATTTAAAATGAAATGCTTAAAAGTATGCTGGCTGGAAACGACCACCATCACAAAAGCTAAATCATTTCCTCGATCTTTTCTCCAAGAGAGACTCTTGCTGCTTCTACAGTATTAAAACACTGGCACACATCCCACTTCATGTATTCTTGAAGAAAAGGAAGACACCGGACCTTTACCAATGATCACTTACAAGCTGCCAAAATTCACAGGGACTGCACACACGCACATTGATACGGGCAAGCCCATCTTTTGCCAAAGCCATGAGTTATACACTTCAGGGTGGAAAACATGCAATATCATTCTGCAAAAAAATTATCTTACTCATGCACATTGATCTTACTTGCGTGAATAAGGCTTAGAGCAGTCAACCCACAGGAATCACATTTAGAGTCAACTCCAGTTACCTGAGATAGCTATTTCAGACTGTAAAGAAAGGAGATGAGTGTCTGCACGAATGCTGATTTCACATTCTCCCAGGGTGCAGAAACTGCGAGCCCGAGGTCTAGAATTAACACAGAACCCCTAAACAGCTAAGAAAGATGTTATTTCATCGCACTTCGCAGGAAGAGACAAAGCCGGAGCCCCCTCGGACCGTGTCCCTGCGGTCTCGCCCCTCTCACCAATCCCCCTCCGCAGCCCAGCCCTTGGGGGACAAAAGGAGTCCCTGGAGCCGCTCCCCAGCCCCTGGCACCGCACCCCCTGCAGCCGCTGCGCTCTCCGACGGGGAACGGGGACACAGGGGCAGACCCACCTTCCCTTCCCCCAGCTTTCCGGGCGAGCCCCGGGCTGAGGATCCCGGTCCCCGCCGTCCCCCACTCACCGTGCGCAACCCCGGCCGGCGCCGCCGAGGGGGGGAGCCGGAGGCCGGTGGGATGGGGCGTCCGGCGGCTCCGCTGCGAAGAGCAGCCGGTGCCGGCACTGCCGCCCGGGGCAGCAGCGCGGTGCACAATGCGCGGCCGCGGGAGCCGCGCCGGCGGGGCGGGACCGGGACCGGGCGGGGCGAGCTGGGCTGGGGCGGGGGGTGTCCGCCCGCCTCGCCGCCGGGAGGGAGGGAGCCATGGGGAGAGCAGGACCTGAAACACCCCGAACCCACCCAGTCGCGCCCCGGTGTGCTGACGGGCAGCCCCTTCCTGCTGCGGCTCTGTGGGCAGGGACCCCGCCGGCAGGGAGCGGAGCTTGCCCAGCGGCGGCGGGTAGTGGAGCAGCGGGCGGTGCGTGGTAGGTCCAAACCGAGCTTAGTCGTTCAGCCGCCGAGGCGCTCAGCGGGGCTACAGCCCGGCTGGTGAGCCCCATCCCTGCGCCAGTGAGGTGCTGGGGTGCGGCTGAGGGACGGGAAGGAAACGGGGAGCAGAGTGCAGGCAGAGAAGGGAAAGGGGCAGGTAGAGGCCAGAGTTTGATGAAGGCAGGAATGCGGGTGTGCTCTTCCACCGATGTCAAGAGAAGGTGTCATGTCTCGAGGAAAGACGGTGCTGCTCCAGGCGCTTCGGTGCTGGAGAATCTGGAAGCCCAAGGGAACGCATCAGGCCTTGTACCATCAGCACTTGCATGTGCTGAGGTCCCAGGCTAGGGTGGTGTGGAGTGTGTAGTCCCAGGCAGGGACAGCAACGCTGGCATGCTCAAGTTTGCTTTGTGGTTGTGTATCTGTCAAAACCTGTGGTTGTGCCTGGTCTGTAGCTGGTAGTTTTGATCTGAGTTATGGGATTTAAAGTACACCCTGCAGGGATTTAAACCAAAGGAAGTTTTATACAAAGCAGTTTTACCACGACTTTCAGCCACATCAAATTGCAGCTCATCTGGGGTATCTGGCAGGCACGCTGCTCTGGTTTTCTGTCTGCAGGGATGATGGTGCCAAGAAGCAGACTCGAATGACGGCTGTGTTGGGGTGCTAATGCCACAACATCATGTCACAGCACCCTAGGCTTCAAAATACATGGTCTTTTGATCTCAGAAGGGGCTGTTTACACTTCATTTCTTCCCATTTCAGAGGAAGCTGGACATCAGTGACTTTGTATATTGACTTGATCCAGTTTGTGTTCAGACTATAATGGCTTTGAATGGTATCACTAGGTGGAGGAATCTAATAGAGGAAATGTAAGGATCACGCAAACAAGTCCTTTGCACTGTTCAGGGCAAATTGTTACACTTTAAAAGCTGTTGTTAAAGTATACCGTTGCCCGTTTTCTGACTGCAAAGACAACAACAGCGCATGAGTTGTCATTGGGCATTTATAGCCAGTGACAGAATTCATGGTGCCTTTTGCAACTAAATGGTGAAACAGCCAAGTTCATGACAAAACAGTCCCAGAGTCATGTAATCTGTAAAACTATACTCCTGCACAGAAGCAAGCCATGATTTCTGATCACCTTAGCTAACCCAGAAATCTGGGAAAGACAACTTTGCCTTTCTAAACCTGTGGTAAAAGAATGAAAGGAATGTTCCCAATTGTCCCTGGACACAAAGAAGACTTAATCTGAGGACTGGGAAGCAGTTTCTTCTCCAGAACTGGCATTTTTTTCAAACAGGTCTCTAGGACAAGCTGAAGCCCATGGAAGAGACATTTTCATCCCTGTTTTCTCTCAAGTTACCTCCATTTTAGAAAATCTGAACCACATGATTAAAACGCAGTTAATTAACATGCAAAGCAACACGAGTTGGTTCTTTGATCCATAAGTGTTACAGAATCACTAGTAAGCGATGCCTTTTTAGTAGGAACTGGTATCTGAATTTGTCATCAGAAACAATGTATCAAATACATTCCTTTATTAACAAAGCAAAACCTCACAGGTTGCTCTCCCTCTGCAAGTTTTCTGAAAGCTTTGCTTTAAAAAATACATTCTCCCTAGCAAGTAAAAATGAGAGAATTGATACTTATAATGATCTTAACAATTACCGCCAGGTTTAAGCCGCATCCGAATGAGCAACCTCTCTGCACCCCACCAGGGGTTAGCTGACTTCCGTCAAAACTAGGATGGCCACAAAATTCCTTTTGTTGGAAATGTCTTAAGGGATCAGAGACTTGTTTTGCACTATTAATTTGAGATTACTCTGGGTAGGTGAAATACTACTCCAATATGGCATCTTGGTGTGAGAAATATTTGTTTCACAAGAGGAAAAAATTACTGACGGATTCAAATCACCCTCAGTGCCAGATGGAGTAACATCAGTCAGAATATGCTCAGAACCTTTGCTAGCAGCCAACTACATTCAGTTGTTTCAGAAAAAGAACCACATCACTAACAGCATCTTCCTACTAAGGTCTAATCTGTCTACATACAAGTTTTACTAGTGTGAGTACAGATGATGTGCAGAGTTTAGGACAGCATAGCTACCCTGGTCACAGTTCTAACATGGAGACAGCAGAAGTTCAGAAAAAGCATAATTTTATTGCTCCCCATCAGTTCAATACCAGTATAAGTACCTCAAGAAGCAAACTAGAAGTGTTAGAACTAGTCAGCCCAGGTGCCCTGGGCAGCAAAACTGGTGTATAGTTATCAGTACATAGGAACCAATTCTTAATTTTTTCCCCTTTCTTAAAGGACACAGCCAGAGAGAAAGCAAGCTCTCTTCAGCACCTGGATAAAGCTAGCAATGATCAACCAATGCATGCTCAGGAAGGCAGCAAAACCAAATCAACAGGTAGCTCAGCCATATTCTCTGTGTTTCAGTTCCTCCCTTCTCAGTTACTTTTATATTCCTGTCCAAAATTGTGCTTCCAGCAAAGCAGGAGGTGTATGGAGCCAGCCGGCTGGGTGGTAATGCAGGAGGATCCCCTCACTGCTCTTCACCTCCTTGTGAAGATGGCTTTGCTAGCAGGCTGCACGTAAGAGCAGGCAGGACATGCTCATACTGCCAAAACCCAAACTGCTGCCTTGCATGTGCGGGTGCACTCTTGGTGGGCTGTCAAGGGAGGCAGGAGTTCGTACAGCCACAGTAGGAGGTTTCTCCGCCTGAGGGAACTTGTGCAAAGCAGCAAGGTAATTAAACCTTGCAGGAGGGGCCAGGTCCTCGGGGCTGTCCTGCTGACTGGACCGTGTCTAACTTCCATCTCACTTTGTTTTCCTGTATTAGATGACCAAAGGGAGCAGCAACATCACACACAAGTAGCCTGAGATGTAGAGGGAGACAGCAGCAGCTTTTAAGTTAGACCACCAGGTTCATGAGCTCGTTTTTCCTCCCCTGGTGATGTCACCAAGAAGAAAGAAGACTTAATTAGATGGTAAAAGTCAACTGGAATATCTGCCAGGAGCATGGCCACTGCTGCCATTCATGTTAATCACTGGAGCAGCGTGAGTGGCAGCAGTAAAGGCTGAGGATATTGGCAAGAGCATCTATAAAAGCCACACTGAGCTGGGCTGCCAAGCTCCGAGACAGGTCTGCAAGCAACATGGTCACCCACGTGTTGTTGGAGACTCTGGTGCTCATATTCTCAGGCTGCCAAAAGAGACAGGAGATTGGTAAACTGAATTTTAAGCAGACATTTCCTGGTGCCTAGTATGCTGAGGTGGCATGTTTTTTAGATGTCTCAGCTATGGTAGCAGAAAGAACATGTAGGCCTTTGGGAAACATAGGGTGTTTGCTGTTAGCATTTTTTTCTGTGCCCTCAGCAGTTCACAATTGTCAAAACAAGGGCAAACCTCTTGCCTCGTGAAGTAAAAGCTGTACAACAAACTTGTGGATGGAAGGAAGTTCGCACTAGAACAAGCACAGGAAACCACAGAGCTGCAGAAAGGATGAGTTAATGGAAAAAAGGTTGATGTCCTGATACTGTGTAAAGGCTGTGGAAAACTACCAGCTCACACTGTTGAAGTGTAGGACTGCCAGAGAGTGCCCTCAGTTAAGCCATAGCATGCCCACTCCAGGCAACTTCATTCCACAGATATTACTGAAGGCAGAAATTTCCCTCCATCTGCAAGAACAATGCCTCGACAACCATTTTTCTAAACAATGAAGTAAGAGCATGAAGAAAGCTCAGTTTTCACCAGCTGGTTAAAATTAATACAAGGCCGGATTTACCATATTGCTCACAGTTACGGGCTTTGTGTGCACACTTGTTTTACATGTCCCTGCTGTTGTATCTCCTCAGAGAAGCTGAGGATGGGAGGCTCAGAGGAAGTGAAAATGAACCATAATCACAACATTTTAGATAAGGCTTGTAGCACAATGATGCAGTTGCAGAGAGTGGAAAAGGAAACCTACCTAAGCAACCAAGGCACAAGGAGTTGATTAAATAACTGTCTCAATGGGACAGCAAGGGATAAAGACCTCTTAACTTTTGATTTTTAATGGAGCCATAGGAGTCTGGCCTCCTTCATAGCCTAAGCAGTGCAGAAGTGGGATGCTTGTCTTGGCCTTCTTCTCACACCCCTTCTCTAGCTCCAGAGTAATTACTACCTATTTAACTTAGCAGGTAGCCTTTTCTTTATTGCTTCTTGGCTAGTGAAATTGTTCAGTGTAGATGTCTTTTTTATCCAAAAAGGAAAGATCTTCTCTGGTTAAGGATACCCTCAGGCAACTCCATCTTACCTTTTTTTTATGAGCTTGTTAGTTTTTGCTATCATCCTTAGATAAAGCAAGTATTTAGGAATGGAGTGAAATCTGATTTACAACATAAGGGATAATAATTCAGGTTTTTGTAGTGGCTTTTATGCAAGAATACCAAATGCTTCACTAATGTTAATTAGCTCTCTCAAAGCATTCTGTTGAGGCACTGATAGCTATTTGGCAAAATAGCTGCAATAGGTAAAACGCTAAAATACATTTAAGCGTGCTTACATCAAAACAGATGTAAAACCAGGTGTGAGTTGCTGAAGGGCATGTAGCAAATCAGCAGTGTATCACTGATATGTGTTTTAGACATCCTACATCCCGTCTCATAGTGCTTCCCAGTGCTCCAAGAGATTTCCAACCTCAAGATATTTCAAAGTGCTCTGCTAAGTTAAATGTAAGTACACGTGTAGATGGCTGCCACCAAGGACTCAGCATAAACAAACAGGTTTGAATGTTAGAACCATATTTTGTTTTGGAGTTGTTTGGGCCAACATCAGAGCATGTATGAAATAAACCAGAAGTTTCATCTTGAGAGTCAGCAGAGAAGGAAAAATAACCACAGTTTAGCTAACACTTCAGAAAAGAGCATTTTTGATGAAGCAGTTCAGTGCAATGTCAGCCCTGAGCACAATTACTGATAGTGGTACTGCAGTGCTCTGCAGAGGTGCTGGCTGGGATGTCTGCTTTTGTACACTTAGCATTGCTTAAACACACACTTGGGTGAAGTCTTGCAGGAGCCTGCAGTCTCAAATGCCCCATCCCAGATAGGAGATGGCTATGAACCACAGAGGGAAAAGAGAGAGACTACCCTTCCTCCTTTTTTTATCTTATCTTGCTAGCAAGGATTGGGTAATTTACAAATAAAGCTTTTGTTAGGAAAGAGTCTCAAATCCAGACTGAAACTTCTGATCAAAATTAGTGAGGCCGCCCTGAGAATACATGATGCACCTGAGGACTGAAAGCACTTGTCCAGGATGTCAGGGACCCAGGTTCCTGCTTTGCTTCAACTGTTGAATTTCCAGACGGTTCTTCGACAGCTTCTATAGGAGTAAGACTACAGTTGTGACTTTGGATGCTTGAGGGAGGACCTGTCTCTGTCTTGTCTTTGGAACTATTCAATTCAGTGTGAATCATTTGCTATGAAATGGGCAAAGAAACAGGCTTCTGCCCAGTGAGCTTCTTGTTGGACATCAGGGAACTGCACAGTGATGACCTCCATCCCTAGCACATGAGATCTGCCAGCAAAAAGAATCCATCCAAGAAGCTATTGAACTGTTTCTGCACCTCTCTGCTGCAGGTACTGCAGGAAATGCTGCAGGTGGTTTGCTGCTGTCATGCTTCTGAATCAGTAACTCACTCTGGTCCAGGGAACTAGGTTGCAGGATTTCTCTGGACATTCTTTTTAGGATTTTAGGTGATCGATAAGTTGGGACCACTGTTTATTTCACCACAGGATCAAATTCAACTACTCCTTCCACTACCATGATGCCTTGTAGCACATTTGCCTTGCTACCACACACCATGACAGCGCTGGCTGTGTTTCCCTGACTGCACAAGTGATTCTTACACCTCATATCATTAAAAGTTTGTTAAGTGTTAATGGTATTTGTCAAAGAATAGATGGTATATAATTACCACAAATTTCCCAGGACAATGAGACACTCAGAAGCAAGTGTGAAATGATGCAGAGACTTTAAGAAAAACTATTTGGCTAAAGAACGTGTATGTATCATTTACAGTGATTTGGGGGTTTTACAGAAATATTTTCATATTAATGTTTTTCACTTCGTATTTTCTGATGTGTTTAAACAATTTGTTTACTACACTTCTGAGGTTCTTCCTTAAGAGGGTCTGTTTCCTTTTTTAAGTAGTGTTTTTAGTACCCTGAAGATCAAAGTCACAGTAGTCCTATGTAAGAGATTTTAAATATTAATAGCAGCATACTAGTAATGCTGTAGGGAATAATAGTATCTTCTTTAAAATATATATACCAAAATGACTTTAATAAATAACATTACAAATCTGATGCTAGACTAAAAGGAATAGAATTTTAATTCATACATATTTGCTCCCTTATGCCCACTGTTCTAACAGTTCTTTCAGAAACATTACCATAAAAAGATCTATAATTTCAGTAAGCCTCCAACAGCATATCATATTTGTCTTTGCACAGCCTCTGCTGTTTCCAAATAAAGAAGTGTTTGATCTCTCTTAATGTATCCAGATACACTGCACAATGACTCTCTGCACAGGACTGTTTAGATCCGCTGCTTCTCATTTATACTTTGGCTAGCACTTGTTTGCAGCAGCAACCGTAGCTTACCTTATCTATTTGTGGGTTAGGAGTTTGAGTTTAAGCTGCTGGCCTCTACTGGCTGCATAAGGCAGTAAGGTATCATTACAGATGCCTTTATACAGTTCACTTCGGGGAGAAGAGCAATAAAGGCAGACTGAGAAAATTCCAGCTGTTCATGAGCATTATCTCTTTTGGGGAATGGCTGAAGACTTTGGGAATTGTATAGAACAATGTCAGAAGGTAATTTGCTACTCAGTCAAGATCCAAAGTCTGATGACCTTTATATTTTCAAAGGTCAAGTGGCATATCCACGTAGATAGGTGTGTACGTAGGTATGTAGTGCTCCTGCATTTAAAGGAGAGCATTTCTATCACAAGCAGCTCAGCTCCCTTGTCAAAACATCACATTCCCAAAGAACAGCTCTGCAGAAAGAGAAATATCGTAGATCATGGAGCAGTGTGCGGTCATTAAGGAATTTTTATTGCTGAAACCTTGAAGAGAGGCAGTTCCAGTTCAAGAGAAAAATATTTATTAATACGGAAAGATGAGCAACCTATGCAAGTAACTGGAAGAAAGGCTTGTGTACCATCAGAATGGTTATCACTCCCTGTGTAATTCAGTTCATTTGGAGAAAGCCTTTGCTCCAATTCAGCCCTTATCAGGCAGTCAAAACATACATGTGTGCAAGTATAATAATCCTTTCTGCTTTCATCTAAATGGGATTTTCAATCTTCTTTTAGCTGTGCAACTGTAAAGCCTTCCAAGTGACTCTACAGCCTCCCACGTGCCAAATGTAAGCCCACTTGCCAGCAGGATGGCTTTTTGCTTGTACCTTTGGGTGGACCCCTTAAAATTGGAGGCTCATAAGCACACACAGACAAAAAAGAGGAAAAGGCACCAATTTAAAAGGCTGCCCCTTAGGAGCAGCTGGAATCTGACTGCATGGAACACACAGAAAAACAAGGTAGAAAAGCATGCTAAAAGCAACAGTCATAGATGAACAAGGTGGGAGGAAGCAGTAGTAGGGCATTTGCTGGCTCCCAACTGCTCTGAGAGTGTAAATCCTCTATGTACTGCTCAGGAATATCTTGTCCTTACCAGTGAAGGAGCATTACCAGCCATTCCCACAAAAGCAAGGTGTGTTCTAAGGAATGATTAGAGCTTTTTTCCCCTTGCACTAGAGATGTTATCTATGTCATGTGCTGCAGTTTCTGCTCTAATAAATACCTTTGTTTAATGAATAATACGTAGGGGAGGATTCCATGATGTAAAGGACTGGTTAGACCAGCTACAAACCTACTGAAGAGTTTCAGAGTGGTGTCATATAACATTTTTTCAAGTTCAGCTGCACACTGATGATGGTTTTTTTTTTTCCTGTGGGCGGTACCTATTTTCCTTTTAATGTGCTTCTTTCTCACATGGACAGTGTGGACTTAATATACACCTGCATATTTGTGAATATTGGGCAGAAAAGAACTTGCTCCTCCCCAGGAAATTTTCCACTGCCTTGACAGAACTTGAGCCTAAACCCAGATTAGGCAGGTTCAGTCCATAGAGAGCTTTGGAGAAGGGGAGAACAGTGCTGCTGAACCAACCTTTGGAGAGGTTTAACATTCACTCCTGCCATGCAGGGTTGATTTGCTGGTATCTGAAAGATGCAATATGGCTAATGCGTACACCTGGCCCACCTGGGGCAGCACAACAGCAGTACACCTGACCTGCCAAAGTCAAAGGAAAGAATTGCTCCTTTTTCCTCTTCGGGGCATCTTCCAGCAGCCTCAGTGCAGAGCAAAACCATCAAGGTGCATCTTACAATCACTCAGGGTCAGACAGTTCCTGCCCCAAGGGGTGCCAGCTGAACAGAGGTGAGCAGAAAAAAAGCCACACAAGGCTGTGTTATTTTTCCATCGCACACTTCATCTGACCACTCGTCCAGGCTCCTGCAGTGCCCTCTACCCACAGGACAGAGGAAAGCATAACCTACTGCAAAGCATTGCGAAACTTGAAGATACATATTTGGGAGACAGTTTCTCAGTGTTAGAGATGCACAGCGCCCTGATGAAGGAGGGAATTGAAACATGCACTACTCTGCAAAGGTGAAGTGCCTGCAGCCAGTCAGAGGCAGCCTGACCATGCACCGCAGAGCAGATCTGCAGAGACCAGGCACAGCAAATGGAAAAGCACCTTATCTTCATGGTGATCTGATGATTCAGTTTTAGGATTTTCTGTTAAGTCTGGTAACATGAGAACAAAGTGTCATTTACTACTATGTGATTCCACTCCATTCAGGTCAGATTGCTAACTCATTCTATGAAAACCCCCATATTGGGTGATAGAATCCCAGAACAGTCCAAGCTTTGATACGAATCTCAAGATCTTTTCTTTCACAGGGAGCTCAAAGACAACCTAGAAGGCATTAAGATTAAGAAAAAGACAGTCTTTATTAGACAAAAAGCCTGTTAGATCAGAAAATGCCAAGTGACTAAGTAAGATAGTAAGACAGAGGAGTAGTTTAAGAGGCTTATAAACAAATCTCTCCCTGCCCATTGTATCCTAGAAAGTCAGCCCATTGCTCTCAAGATACCATTTGGAGTTTATTGGTGGGTTGCAACTATCTGCTGAGTCTCCTCAGCTCTCTTAAGAAGTTTTCTCTACATAGACACGGAGCTCAAAGTGTGCTTGCTGCATCTCTCAGTGCTCTCTCACTTCTTTGCTGTGCTGCAAATTGCTGCCTTGCTAAAGCCTTGCTATGCTCCCTCTGATCCACCTCATAATCCAGATGTCTCCTTCTCTTGGGCAGATTAAATTGGTCCCTAAGGGAAAGAGCATCCCTTCTCCTTCCAGAGGTCTCTTCTTACAGGGAGATAATCTATGAAGCAAGAGCAAGTGTGTCCATAATGAATAGCTGTCTCTGTTAGTCAGCAGACAGCAATCAATATTTGTTACTCTCTGAACTGTGCTAGGTGATCTGGTGACACGACTTGACTTCCTGGCCTTTGCTTGTGGTAGCACTACAGGTGCCTCAGCTCAAGGGATCTGCTCTAAGGACCAGCACTGAGAAATGTGCTTTCCAGCCTCTTTAGTACACACAGGAAGGCTAGAGGGGTGCATGCAGTGAGGAATCAGCCCTCAAGTCTGCAGGGCAGGAACGGCAGATATGATGCAGATGAAGATAAAAAGAGAAGACGTCATAGGATCCTCCCACAAGCTAGACTTTGCAAATCTGAAGAGGAACTTTCAGCATGCAAAACTTAGACAGAGGACATTTCTAAAGAAAGCCACTTGCTCTGACAGTATTTTGGGGGTGGTGGGTGTGAGATTCACAGTGTTGAGACACTGAATTTGTCAAAAGATTGGGAAGATTCTTTAGCCAAGAAGCCCCAACAAATATCTGTTAGGAACAGACTCCTTGTCAGATCTGATTGAAGCTATCAAAGGATATGGTATCACCGTATATGTTGCCAGTAAGTGTTCTAAGAGAGTGATATACAACTAAAATACATGTGTTTGAATGTAAAGAAATACAAGACTTATTCCATTAAATGTTATTTTCTGTCACATTGGACGTTAAGAGAAGGCTGCAGAAGCAAACACTGCACACTCTTCTTTTTTCTTCGGGAGGTTGCATAAATGTATGGTCAAATGTTGTGTGTGTATGTGTATTATGCATGCCAAAGTAATTGTCAACAAAAGCCTAATGACTGAAGGAGTAACGAACAGGCTCCTCCGTGTTCTGCCAACAGTTCAAGATTTTAGTACTTCTGAGCCCAATTTTTCCAAAAAAGCATTTTTTTTCTTTTTCTTTTTTTTTAATCCATACTGTTCTTGTGCATGAGGAAATAACTCCAAGCCAGACATCCACCTCTTTGTCAGCATTTAACTACACTGTGAAAATCTCTGGAGTACCACCATGATAACTGCAAAGCATGTAGAAGCAGTTCCACATACACATGCTAGAATGTTATTAATGCAGGCAATAAACTCCCAGTCCTGACTAAGTGCTGTGACCTTCCTCCTGCCACTCTGCCCGTTTCACCCATTTTCCTTCTGTGAGTGTGCAGTTTTCCAACGGGAGGACCTGTGATGATACTTTTAAGGAGGCATTCAACTGCCTGCAGCCTCGGAACTAACACCTCCATAACTGAATGAAAACCATCCATGATAGAAACTGGGCATACCCAGAACTCAGGGAAGCTGAGACCAAGGGCTTCTGTGAGTTCCACCCACCTTGTTCCTCCTGCATTTTCACCCAACAGTACTAAATGAGTTGAAAAAGCTTTGGGAAAAACCTCAGCAGCACACAACCTCACTGCAGAAAAGTATTCCTTGCTCAGCAAAAAAAGAAAAGTGAGTAAAACAATGTGAACGGTTTATATCATTCCACTTAAACAGCTTTTCAAAGGGCGGTGTGTGGGCATGCCACAATTGTTCATTTTTAAGCTGTATCTCACTACTGTTATGAAGTGGATTCTGTGAACTGGCTGGCTGAGGCACCATGAGGCTGAACCCGCTGGCTCCCAACATCCTCCCCAGCCCTGCCTTGCTGGGAGTCTCTGAGGTTAAGCTCAGAACATCTCATTATATCGTGTGTGCCATTTTCACAGCAAAAGCAACCGCTATCATACCAATGGCATTACAGCTGAAACAATGACCTGTGGGCGCTTTGTGTGCAGAAGTGCCAGCCTCAGCTCTCACAGCATCCAAATTCAGCTTTTTATATCAAGAAGTCATAAGACATGAGGATACAAGGTGAAGCTTTACTCTCAGAACTTTCTCAACATACGGTGTACCTACAATCGGGACAACACTGTGGAAGAACAAAAGACCATGGCCTTGAAAAGATCTTTTTCTAAATCTTGCTATATATTTGCTAAATCACACAGGTACAATTAAGCACACACGTGTGCAAGCGCCTGGACCCAGAGGGCTCAGGTCTCAGTGGAACCAACAGTGGAGAATATACACACCCTTCTGAGCCCCTTTTCACTTTTGGAACAGTGTTTAATAGTCCCAGTGTAAACAAAAGGTTTCTCTTTTCCTGAGTTGTTTGGGCAGTAGGTCACAACGTGTTATGTGAAGGGCGGTGAATATACAATTTTCCTACATACAGTCTTGGACACTCATGGGTGTATCTGCTTGATTATCTGGACTTTCTGGAAGCACCCTCTAATGAGCCTCTCTACTAACCAGTGTGGTTTAAGCATACATGAAAGGACTGATCAGAATCTTATATTTTTCCTTGAGCTTTAGCTGATGTTTTGCCTAATTAGAGCATTCTTTCATTTTTTATTCTTTTTTTTCTTAATGTCAAAGCTGGTTGCTTCAAAGGATCATTTCAATCACCCCTGCAGGAAGAGAGAAAATTGCTCAGAAAGATAAAAGAGAGCGCAAGATAGGGAGGTGCAGACAGATAGAGTGCAGAACAAAATATCTAATGAAATCCTGATCCTACTCCCACTACAGTGAATCTGCAGAGAAAGTAGAGATCAAATATAATTTTTGCATCGAAGACACATCCATGACAATATACCAGAATAGTAAGTGCAACTTTTGTGACATTCATGAGAGATATTTTGGATGAAGCTTCTCTCCTTCAACAAGGCAGATCATAGCAATTCTGTGCTCCAGGTATCATATTGCTGATACACATTCCAGCTCAGAAGAGCTCCACAACAGTTAATTTTAATTCTGCATTCTCAATTCCTTTGTTCTTTCCCCCAGAAATTTAACTTCAATGGGGTAGGCCTGATATCACAATACCACAGTACGTTTTTCCCCCAAATACACACCACGTAATGTATTAAAGCTTTGTGATAGAAATGTATTATTTGACATATATCTGTAATATTTTCATGCTCTGCTATCACTTCAGTGTGTTTCTGTTCTAGGTCACACTGACAGAAGTGTGTAAATGTAGAAGAATTCAGAAGAGTGAACTGTAGCTGCATCATTAGGCCCATATAAAAAATATCAGTCTTGCTTCAGCCTAGGCTGAAGTGTCTTATCTATACATTTTATCTATACAGTGCCTTATCTATACATTTTAACAAACAAAACTGAGGACCTGATGCTGCAAACAGTCTGTAAATACAGAACCACTGACTTCAATGGGACCCTGCATGGAAATAAGAATATCTATGCAGCACCGCACCATGCCATGCAGATATAGCCAAAGGGAAAATTCACACCAGCTTCTTCAGTCATTTAGTGTAAGTTCCTCATTTTCAGAATAATGCTTATGCTGCCTATGTAGCTAGTGAATAACAGAAGCTATATTTACTGGTGGGGGGAAGGGATGATTCAAAGCACTGAGGTTTAATACCAAAAGCAAGTGATTTGGTTAGCCTTTCCCAAAACCATTTAACTAAAGTTCTGTGAACGACCAGGATCTTTGGTGGTACTGAATAGATACAGATAGGTCCTAGCATTTGGAGGAAGAACCTATCCACTATCAAAAATGTTCTTAGAAAAACATACCTGAATTGTTTCACACAGAGACACAAGTAAATCTAAGAACCATGGATATTTCTAGCCTAAGTCTGGTATTATCCAATTACCCAGACTTCCATGTGAAAGAAAGAGACAAATTCAATTGCAAAAAATGAGAAGGCTCATAGATCAGTGTGTCTTGACTCTTCCCTTTCTAAATTACATAGCAACAGATTATCTGCCCGTGTCCATATTTTAGAAATGTCAAAAAAGAAAGTGTAAGGATAAGATGAATGGTTTCAGGGCTGGAAAGCCTGCCTTCATTCCATCACTCAAGATAAACACTTGAGGAGACCTGATAATGATCTCCTAACAAGCTCCATACAGAAAAGACTTGTGACACCAGAAGGATAATTAAACTAGGAGCAAATAGCACTGCCAGATGCATTGACTGGAAGCTAAAGAAGTTCAGAGCCAAACAAAAGACATTTGTCTTTTTTTGACATATCACACCAGCAAAATGGCGACCAATTAGGGAGCTACTGCGCTGACATCACCTCCCAGGTCCCCACTCTTTGGTGACCAGAGCACACTTCAACCCCAAATACATGATTGAGATGTGATTTGTTTGGCTTACTATTAACTTTCTGGATGTGTTATAGGTGTAAACATACACATGCAGTCACATAGGCACATACACAGAAATGCCACGTGAATCTCACAAGACTACTGCTTTTCTAGACTCTAGCCAAGGAATACAAGAAACGGTCTAAATAAAATAGTAAGTCCAGTAAACATCCTTGCCCCAACTTCCTTGCTCTCTTGTGTGTTCTTTAGTTTGGACCTACATCCCCTGGATAGCCAGGGCCTCCTACTCAAAGCTTTTCTTGTGACCCTTTGATTGTTCTTGCATTTCACTGAACTATACCTGGTCCTTCAAAGAAGTCACAGGCAAAAATCTCAGCTCAGGGAATTTTTATTTATTTCATTCAATCTATTGCCTACTAACAAAAATTTCAGGTCATTAATTCATGTAATTAATTTGAGGGGGGAAAAGGAGTGCCAATGCTTAAGACCTTTTCTTCTTTCTAGGGGTGGGCACAATCTGCACATAAATTTATTTATTATATACTCCACCCCTTGCTCTGGTCAGCTAGATAATTTGGATTAACATTATCATAGTACCTACTGCATACACCTTGTCCCTGTAAAACATACAAGCAAGAACATCAAACCAGTTTAAACTATTCATTGTACCTTAGCATAACAACCATTATCTTAGTTCAAAGATTAACATTACTAGTAGAGATACTAGTAAGTTCATAAATCCAACTGGGCATTGTCCAGGCCCCAAATGGATGGTGAACACTCTGCATAAGCCTCTCCCCATAAGTAAAGTGATGCACTGAGGGTAGCAGCTCTCCTGGAGCTTGCTCCATGTCCTGTAGCATTAACTGAGCTCTCACCTTGCTCCAGCACTTGCAATCCCTTAACCTTCACCTTTTGAACTGTGAAGGGCTTTTTCTCTCACTTCATCATATCCCCCACCTCCCTTCAGGAATACGTGAATCCCTACACAGTAAAAAAACCCCACAAACATACTAAAATTGCAAAGTGTTTGCCTGCATTTACGATTTCCAGCTAAGGAGAGGTTAAAGAGGGAGCAGCTATGAAGTTCGATTTTATTCCATGTTATCCGCTATTAAGATGAACATGCTAGAACCACACTTGCTTTATATAGCCTAAGCTCTGTCTCATTTGACATGCTTTAAGAAAGACATGTGCACATTTAGTTAGCATTTGAGCTAAACCAAATGGGATGTTGCAGAAAAAGCTCTGTAGAAGGCTACCCAAGCAATGCAATTAGATTTAATTAGGCTACAGTGGAAGAAAGCTACATAGGCGCCACACTAACACACATGCAAAAATAGAACAATAGTGGGGAGTGAAGGGGGGAGAACACAGAAAGCATGTCAGAAAAATAAATGGGAAGAACTGGAAGGGAAGCGGATGACCGGGGCAGGCCTGGAGCCTTGCCTAGTTGAACAGTACAGGGAGGGCCTGGCTCATTCAGAAATATTCATAGGGCAAACATGAGCCTAATGTTACCAGGAAGCCGCAACTTTAGCTCATCAGGGAATTCTGGGTGCAAGATGAAGACACATTCCTGGCTGGGATTCATAACGTGTAATCTTTACATCTTTTTGGCCTCAGAAAGAATCACATTACATGTACAGGACAGGTTTGCTGGGTTTTTTCCTTCTGCTCATCTGAGGACAGCATGCTTTTCACAAACTGAACAAAAATAAATAGGAGAAGCAGCTGTAGGCTATATAAGTAGTAGCTGTGAACTTGAAAAATAGTGAAGACTTTTGATCCATCCTCTTGTAAACGAACAGGCTATTCTGCTTGGCCTCAAGACCTGAAACCGTCTGCAGCCAGAGTGGAAATTCTAACGATATTTCAGTGAAATAAGTGTTGTTTGCTCCATAGTTACCTGCATTTGTTTCTGCTAAGGAAGGAGACAAGTAATCAGTGAGGGCAATGCGCTTCATAAATCATTTTCTAAAGAAAAAATTGACATGGCTGAAAACACAAATGCGCCAGAAGCGAAGACAATAAAGGTATTTGTCCTAAAAAAACCCCATAGTTAACAAGGCTGAAGCACTTCACTGCATTTCTTTACTTGGCACACACATATGGCAAGTGACATTCCTAAATCTTTGCTACACTTACTGGTCTTTTACATGTGCCAGCTTTTTGCTTTTTCCTGTATTCATAGGAATCTTCTCTGAGGCAGCCACATTTCCAACTTGCCTCTTTTAGAAAGATTTGCCGATGAAAGGAACAAGATACATTTTTAGGAGATCTACTTCATGCAGGGCTCCTCCAAGCTCTGCTAAATCAATGTATTCTTCACCTGAGCTGTTTGTCATTAGAGAAGGCAAAAAACAAACTGAGAAAAGCAAAGAAGAAATGTGATTGTGAATGGGAAGGCTGACTTTGATCTGCTTGAAAGGTTGTGCTGTTCATCCCTTTGGAATATTTAGATGCCTACTTATCTGAAGAGAGGCAAGTATTTGAGATAAATGAAATCTAGGTATGAGTCTAGATTATAATAGCAACAATAACACTTGCTGATACAAAGCTTTCAAGAATTGCAAAAGGAAGGACTTTCTACAAAATGAAGAAAGTCTTCTGTTCCCTGCTTGGGATGAAATTCTGTATAAAATCTGGATTTCATACAATGTGCTCTCCAAAAAGAAAGGAGGTATACTGTATACAACCTTGATTTGGCAGGGGTTACGGTGAATAGGGATACCTGTATGCATGTACTTACTGATACACATATTCTGAAGGCTTTTTGTTATACTGCAGTCTGTGACCAAAACCAGTGTTCAGCAGGCTGATACTCTGAGCTACAGCACACCTAGCAAATATGCCAAAGAAGACCAATACCCTGTTTTGGGTTGCAGAAATAATGGTTGTAACAAATCTATATTATCGAGGATAAATTTCTTCATCATTCATCTAGAAACTGAAATGCAGAATTATGTGTTCAGTCCATTTCCAAGGAGGTGAATTAAAAGTTAATTGCTATACCTCTTTTATGGCTGACTTGCATGTAATATATGCAGATATTTGTATTTTATTAAAAACCTTTCTAGAAATGTCTTTCTATTTTCAGACTTATTTTTCTAACAGCTCATCTCAGGACAGTCTGAAAATAAGCACAGAGGCAGCTAACAATGAACAGCCATGTGTCCCTGATAAATTCTGCATGATTAACTAATCTGGGACTTACACTACTTAACTTTGCATTGGTCATTGTTGATTTGCTCTGGAAGATTTCTGGCTGCCCAAAATTAGAGCTCTGAAGAAGACAAAGAGACTTCATCCTCTTTTCTTCCAAAAGAAACCCAAATAACCAACACCAAAAAAACCCATCTGTGATAAAAAAGCAACTCTGGTGAAAAGTATCCATAAGTAATTCAATTTTACTGTCTTGGCTGAAATTTAGATGAATTTTGAATGGGTTGTCTGCCCACATGCCACACAATGATGATACTGCATCCTAAGGACATAGTGAGATATGAACAGCCTACAGTGTATGTCAGTGTAGCTGTGATTGCACCAGGTACATGAGATTATCACTGGCACATCTTTCCTGTGTCTGCATCCATGAAAAGTTGGCTGTGAATATCAGAACTCCTAGAACCACCATGGCGATATGAAAAGGCTATAGAATATATACAAGATGTTCTGAGGGTAAACCTGATGCATTGCATTTTGACTAGTGATTGATAGTCAAGAGACCTCAAATTCTCATTTTTACCTTAAATATTTTTCAGTTTCTGGATGCTCAGTGAAGACAATCAGGCTGTTGATGAAAGTGTTGAAAGTCAGCCGGTGGGATGTAGTGCCCTGTTGAAGTTGTAAATGTTACTTTGTACTGTGTAAAGCAATGGTAGGCTAAAAATTGTTTACCCTACCTCTGTTTGGAAGCACAGAACAAAGATGTTAGAACTGAAAGTTTGGCCATAGGCTCAGTAAGCCTACAAAAAAAGCCAAAAGAAATACAACACTTGGATCATGAATGGAATGCAAGGGATGAGCAAGATGCTTGACTCAACTTGGAGAAAGTGAGGAGTGGAGAAGTTCAGTTATAGCCCTATTAAATGAAAATAGACTTCTGTCTAGAGGAAAGGAGAAGAAAATCTGGACTTATTTGTGCCAAATTTAGAGTCCTGCAATGCAGCACAAGCATCAAAGCAGTGGTTCTGCCTCATCCTTTTGCTCATTTCACTTACCTCCTTTAGCACTCCCTTTACTTGCATATTTACAGGAAGTAATCAAACGTTCCCAGCATTTGGCTGGATGGAGCATTCTGCCTTTCTGAGGATGTCTCTGGCAATCTTTGGCACTTCCTTCCGAAAATGTCTGGAACAAGTATTTGGCTAAACATCAAATTAGATGTCTGTCATCATTAAGACGGTGCAGTGGCTGATGTTTTTACTGCTTTTCTTAACTCCCATGGTCTCACATAATGTATACAGCTGGCCTCTACCGGACACACGGTCCTGTTACTTGCAAAACACAGATGGATTCAAGTCATCTTCTAAAGTGTAAACAGTTATTTGGAAGGTAAAAATGAACAGCAGTAGCAGGAGAAAACAGCTACATTTGCATGAGCTGGTACGGAAATGTCACTTGAAGCAATAACATTTGTTCTGACAGAACATATGGAGAATGAAGATAGTATCTTTGCATTGTACCAACATTAATAACAACTCTGGTACCCTATAATTACACAATGAAATACTGAACTAGAATGAGTTCTTCTGAATCACCCATAGAAGAGTTAGTCAGCAGGACTCAGAAGAGTTGGCTGGAGCAGTAGGTGTGGGAAGGGAGCAAGACAAAGCTACAACAGTGAAAACAGCTGACTCCATCACTCTGCATAAACATCAGGAGTATCACATTGACTGATTCTCCAGAGCCTTTGCCTACACAAAGGTAGGAATCAGTTGCAGAAAGGGAACACAAGCTGGCTAGAACACAGTACCATCAGCTGGTGAATTTGTAGGAGATAAGTAGGTGCTATATACCCAATTTACATTTGCTTTATTGTCTCTGGGAGGTCTGGCATCTCACCACACTTAACACCTCTGGTCATTCTTTTCTAGATAAATTGTTTGAAAACTTGCAACAATTACTGTTTAATTACATCCCCTGAAGGAAAACCAACCATAGATTAAGTTTTTTAAGATGATCTCTTAGTACACTTATACAGGCTTTTTGCCAGCGCTTAATTAGAGGCAACAGCTGCAGATCAGGTTTTAAAGTATCACTAATACAACACTGGCTCAAGTCTCATCCAGAGATCTACGGAAGTTAAACTAAGCATTCTTGTTCTGATGATTTCACGTTTTATTCAGGAGGCAGTCCTATCCCTCATGCCCCCAGAGAGACCAAGCAGGCTGATGCGCAACAGTTAATTTCTCAAGTACAGCTGTAAGTGTCCCAGAGCTCTTCTCTGGAGAGACAGCTGCTGTGAGCAAGTTTTTTTCTTTCCCAGCTCTACCTGTGGGAACTTTCCTGCAGCCTGGGACTATCAAGCATCACTTGGTGTTGAGACCTGATCCAAGGTCTGGCGGCATGAGCTGTTTCTTCAGTGCTGCTCACTCCTATTCTGCTAGCCCATCTCTCCCAGGAGTATCTCCAATGGCAGATCCACAGAGAGAAGGCAGGTCTGAGGTCAAACCAGGAAGCCAGTCTGTGGGTTAAGGTCCAGGTGAGTGGAAGAGGAAGCCTTAGACCTTTTATTATGGAATTTTGCCATACATATGGAATTGCATAAAAAGCTCTGGATTGAAAGCTAATTGAAACTGAAGGGAGAAGCAGGGCTAGTAAACGAAAGTATTAAACTTCTTACCAAAAGGATTACACATTTTTTGGTCTCATTGGAATTCTAATTCAAAGTTTTGTTTAATTCCAATTGTTACTTTTATACCAATATTCAAACAACAATTTATCAGTTATCAGTCACTGAAGAGTTGAGTGTATTGTTTTTGTAGGCAAAAGTCATGAGAAATACCAAATTAATTCCTACTGGTAATGAAAGTAACTCAGATGCAAAGCAGCCAAAGATACTTGGTTGTGACAAAAATGGATGTGTATCATTAGACAACTCTGGATTAGATCTGTTTTTCCCAGCTGAAGGTAGGCAGTCAAGGAGTCCTCTCTCCTTTTTACCAGAGCAGCACAATACTGATTCAACAGATTTTATTGGTGTGGTGTGGCATTTGCCAAGTTTCTCAGCTAATGCCCTGGGTCCAAAGATTTTGAGGGAAGGTCTTTCATTCAAGATCTAGGTCTGCTTATCTTCAGCCATCAGGTGTCATTCTGGTGCGTTCAATCTGTATACTCAAGTCTGACCTCCCTAATTTTGTTTAGTGGTCCTGACTTTGTGGTTCTGTCCTGAACACCACATTTTTCCTATCTAGTACCTTGAGGAGCTATGATCTCCTTTACCTTAGCTGCTGAGATCTAGGCTTCTCAGCTGGTTCTCCTTCTGGGGACAGTTAGTGAAACAGCAGATGACGAAGCCTATCCTTTCAGGAAAAGTCAAAGGATTACTGAAAATAAGTAAAGGGAAGGAGGGTATATACCTGAAAAAGACATTGTGGTTCAATGGTGATGAATGCTGAGTTTTTCCCAAGATTTTTTTACTGTCTACATTTGACCAAAATAGTTACAGCCACACTTAAATGTGAAAATAGGACACTGAAGTAAGAAAATCAAGTATTTGGTCCAGACCGAAGCGTTTCAGCAAATTGGGAAAAAGCAAACAAATGAGAAAGCCAGTGAAGAGGAATAATTTTAATCCTAGTAACATTAAACATACTTGAAAAAGGATGTCGGAAAGATCAGGTCACAGAGCTCAAACCATTTACAAACCAAACTCAGCAAACACATTGCTGAAGGTACCACTCCAGTGAAATACCTAATAGGATTGTAATGGGATTAAAAGTGTTTTCCAGGGAAAGATGGATAATCTATTCATGGGTTAAGAAGCGCTTTCTGTCTAGAAGTGGAAATATTACAACAAAGACTTGGGAAGCGACAGTTCCTGTAGACTAAAAGACCTACAGGAATGTTAAATTCTTTCCGGATTTTCCTTAAGTATAAAACAAGGATCTGGATTGTGTGTATGCTTTTAAATGCTTATTGAGCTTGTCCTTGCTCAATACCAAACTGAAAGGAACAGAAGGTTGAGCATAAATATGTGGAACTGTTTGGCTCTTGCCATGGCTTCTTTTGTTACTTTGTGTGATGGTTTAGAGGGTTCAGGAATAATTGAGAACACAGAGAGCCATCAGGTGAGGTTCTCCTTCCCATCTTGGGAAGACCATTGCCTCACTCTGATATAGGACAAGTCGTTGACATCAGTCCATTGCCTCTGCCTTGATTCTACTTTTCTGGAAGCAGTATTGAATAAAACCAGGATTGTCTTAGCTGTATTTGCCTTGGGATAACTCACCTGCACAAGCTATTACAACGTAAACATAAGAAAAACAAGCACTAATGCTGAAGACAGAAGCATGAGCTACTGTCATTACAATTTTATGGAGGTACCTTCTGCAACAGCCTAAACCCATCTTTGATCTCATAATGTGTAAGGTTCAAGCTCATGCCAGCCTATCTCATTGTGAAAACCTTGCCTCTGTCAACTAAGGTATCGTAGCTGTCTCTAGGATGTAACACTGAAACAATACAGCCAGTAGGGAAAACCCTACAGCTTTCTGGCATGAGGCCTTGGACATTCTGAAATCCCTTCCAGTGTCAGAAATAAACCCACAGCTGCTAGGTGTGATAGCTAATGCTGCTGAACAAATATAAGGGACTGCAGAGTACCAGGGAGCTACAAGATTCTGCTTGCTGCAGAGGAAAAGAAATAGGCATGACAGTCACAGGCTGTCATGCTTAAGCAAATGAAAGACTAGCTGAGAGCAACCAAAAGGAACTGTTTGCTATCAAACACCAAAAAAAGAGCAAAAATAAAACAATCCCATAATATTTTCTCCAGGGATGGAGGTATAATCTGTCCCATTCTGTGCACTATCACCAGACTTCAAACTAAAATTAACTTAAATTGATCAATTTTCTACAAAAATCTGGTGTCACTGAGATGAGTTTCTTCATCTGTGCCAAGTGCTTATGTTGTTCTCTTAAGGCCTTTTTGTTATCTCTGAAATATACCAGCATCCTACCCAGCTTTTATTTTTCACCTTTAAGGGAATTCAGGGCACAATCTGCCATAATGTGAGGCAATTGCCATGCTATAGAGGAAACCAAGGCAGCATCTGACATCGGTTGCTACCCCAGGCTGAATGCCATCATGGACAGTTGTGATTGTGGCTCTCCAGACTCTTCTAAGGTCTCTTCTTAGTTGTTACTGCCCTGCCAATGTCAGCCCTTGTCCTTGTTTGGGGATAATCTTCCCTTGGCCCAGCATGCACTGCTGACACTGCCCTTGGGACCTCCAGCACTGCCAAGCTCTAGTGTTTGAAGTGCCTCCCAGCCATGGACCCAGCAAGCCCGTCTATTCTCATGTAGCCAGCCACCTGGCTTCATGGCCATACCAAGCCTGGGACCTCAGCTTTGAGTCCTGATTATTACATAGGGAGGTGAATGCATCCTCTCAGTGCATGGCAAGAGCCCAGCGTATCAGCTGGGTTACTTTCAGGCTGCTCCTGAACCATGTCCACCCACAACTCAAACAGAGGACAGGTGACAGCAGAGTCAGGGAAAGAGCACTGTGAATCAGTCAGGGTACAAACCTCAGCAGAGCTGTCTAGCTGCACAGAGAGCCAGTGTAAATGTTCGGAGGAAGAGAAGAGGACGTGACAGCATTATAATAAAACCAGGGAAGGAAATGCTCTGAATGTCTCATCCCACATAACCAAGACAACTTAGACTAAGTGCTAAGCATTGCAATCTTAGCCTGATGCAGGTATTGGTGGCTTCCTTTATTATGGTACAGCCCTCTGCTTTATATAGACCTGCCCGCACAAAGTCCCAGGAGCTCCAGTCCCTCTTTCTCAGTCCCACTGAGGTGGTATGAGAAGGTCTTCTTTAGGATGAGGCCTTGGGCCATGTGGCTTGGTCATGAAGAGTGGTGTGTTCTAGCTCATGGACACCAAGGTGCCTCATGCTGAAGAGGAATATTTCTTCACTCCCCTGATACCCAGCTCCAGTGTGAAGCATCATATTACTCCCGGCCATTTCATTTTGTCATATATGCTTGTGCTTTTACATTTTCTGTCTTCCTCCTTTTCCCTCCTACTGCCCCAGTTTTATTTCTCAACATGTGTAGAGCTGAAGGCAGTCTGACTTTTGAATTTGGGCTGCTTTTGGCAGTGACACAAACATACAGTTGTTTTCCTAGTGGTCAGGAATTTAGTGCTGAGGAGCTGTGCCCAGAGGGGAAGTAGGCTAGCAGGACCCCAGTCTTTCCAAGCCCATCTACTGCTGGAGTGAGAAGCAGGCACTGAAACAGCTTGGTGTTGGATGGCTGCCACTCTGGGTCACCATGCAAGGGCCATTCTCACCAAGGCGTGGCCGTCTTTTTCCAGCAAGGTAAAAAACGACTCACTGCTCAAGTCCTTTTCCAAATTTCCCTCATTCTGAAGTGATGCAACAAAGTGGCCTGGCATTACTGACTGTGGCTGGGGAAGCCCTTTCATTCCCATGAACATGGTGGTAGCTCAAACCAGGTGACACATTATGAAGAGACTCGATCTCAATACAGATTGGCCCAGTATCATCCATTTCAGGGTATTTTCATTTACTGAACATCAAAAGTAAATGGATAGTTATGCTATTATACTGGAAATGTACTAAAAAGATGAAAAATAATGTCAGAGCTCTGATGAGAAAAGTTTGAGTCTCTATTATATTACTATAAAGACAAAATATTATTTTTGATGGTAAAGATCATCACTTTTAGTAACAGAGCAATCCACAATAAAAAACCTATTCTTGTGTTTGCAAACTTCTGAACAATTCTTAAAATGCAAAAAAAGTGCTTACAGTGCATGCAGTCCCATTCTTTTCTATGCACTCCCACGTGTGTCTTATGATCTGGACAAACAATTCTACATCAGTGTTCAGCCAATCTGATTTAAAAAAGAATCAAACAGTATTTGCAGACTTATTTGTTCCATAAATTGAAGCCCATTTTCCTTTCATTCTAATGCTTTTAACTCTTCCTTAGGGGAAGACCTGTCCTTGTACAGCGTTGAAGTCAGATGCCCGCTGAGCATAGCAAATTCCAGGACACAATGTCTAGCTTGCAGGTACCTGAACAAGCATGCTGTCAAAATACAATAAGAAACTGCATGCTAAGAATAATACAACTTACTACGCATGTGATACGCATAGAAAAAGTATGACCAGCTATAAACCGGTAACTACTCCATAATAATATATACAGTATATTATATATCGTTAAAATGGCCTTGAGGCAGCAATGGGGGTTGAGAGCAATTCCTGGGCAATGTCTCTGTCCCCATCTGAAGCTGGAGGGGACCCATGGCAGGGATATGCCTGCATTCTGTCTCCCATGGGTAGACGCCCAAAGAAGTGGTGAATGCTCCATCCCTGGCAGTGTTCAAGGCCAGGTTGGACAAAGCTTTGGGTGACACGGTTTAGTGTGAGGTGTCCCTACCTGAGGCAGGGGGGCTGGAACTAGGTGATCTTTAGGTCCTTTCCAACCTTAACTATTCTATGATGCTATGATTCTACGTTGCAGCCCAACTGCAAGGAGTGTGCAGGGAGTGATACAGGGTTGCCCTGGTGCCCTTGGCCTCATCCTCAGGGAGGTCCATGAGCATGTGTTGTGTGGTGGCAGTGGTGCCCGCAAGGAGAGTGGTACAGCTGTCCCAGACAGCTTTCCCATCTTCCCTCTTTCTCCTGCTTTGTCTGGCTCATAGTGTGAGCCTTCTCTCACCACAGGCCCCAGTAACAACCCTGGGGCAGCAGGCAGGGAAGACACAGTGAGCCACTAGAGGTGTCTTACCTGGTGTGATCCCCAACACTAATGGGATCCTTCTGAACTCTGCCCCATGAGAGCATCCTCTGGCCTATGGATGTCCTTTTCTGGTGGGGAGGGCTAATGGCTTCCCACCTGGGGAACATTCTCCTGGGCCATGTGACTCCCAGAAAGGCTGCTCCCACACCAGAAAAGTGCTCTTGGCCCCCCTGCAGGGGTCATGGGCTCTTGCCTAGGGTGCACCCCCTACTATCTTGAAATGATGACCAAAGTCATTAACGGGTACAAGCCAGAGAACTGACCCTGAGGGGAGCCTGGTGTGGGGGACTGAGTGCAGCATAGGCCATGCCATACCCTCACCCCCCTCAATGTGATTTTGGAAAGCCCAAAATACAAAATCGATTTTGTTTTCTTAGTATAAATCAGGCACCTGAAGAAACCAGACTCTTGCAGTGTAAGCTTCCACTTAATTTAAAAGTATTTATCTGGCTAATAAAAGTGACATTTATTTCATATGAAATATTGGCTTCACTACTCCTACTCCAATCCATGATAGCGTCTTTTCAGAGGAGTTTATCTAATCATTACTCTTTTAACTAAATCAACAATGCAGTTGGATAATTACAGTGTAGCTGAGCTAGTTATATCGAAAGCACCTAAAAACAGTACTGCTGAAATCAGAAAACTGAGATAGTTTCAAGATACCTCCTATTTAGCAGTCAAAAACCAAGTGAGAAAACCTCAGTTATTCTGGGCTCAGTAAACAGCCATCAAACACAGTCCTGAAGAAATGGTTGTTGACTCTACGAGGAAATGAATGGAAAAGGGACAAGATTTAGCAACTCAGAAGCATACGAACATTCACCATAGTCCTGAAACAAGAGCATGGGACTTTTTGTGGAGACATTATGTCTCTTTCTGTCTCCAGTCTTGAGAGACTTGAGTGAAACCATTTCCCACCATGCAACTCATTCACCTCTCCTAAACAATCCAGCTTTTATAGTATTAGTTCTTTGAAATCACAGACTTTTTTTATTGTGGATTTCCTTTCTCCCATCACTGGTGAGACTTCTGAGCACTGAAGCAAAGATAGAGAGAATGAAATGGAAAATATATGCTCGTGCCCTGCTTGAGGCAGAAGAATCAACTTTTTGGTGTGTTTATGGAAACTCATTTCTGAAATAACACCAGCTAATGATTTTACTTGGTAAATGTGCTTATGCTTCTGAGAGTCTGATTGTCCAGGTTTCGAAAAAACATGCTGTTCTACGGCAAGCAAACATTGATGCTTCAGTTCATTATTCCAAAATCCATCCAGCTGAAATGGTGATTGTTGTGTACAGACAAATGTTGCATGCTACATATTGAAGATCAAGGGATCAGATGGAAAAACTAGGGACAGATTAGTACTGCTGGTATATATCTTTCACAACAGTTTTCTGGAGTAGTCAGGATGGCTGGGAAAAGCCTGCAAAGGCAGAAACTAGTTACCAGTATTTAGATGAAAATGATACAAATAGGAAAACAAAATGAATGAAAAAGAAAAAAAGGGAGAAGATTTGGGCAGCATGTCTGTCCCCCTTCCACAGAGGATGCTCTGTGAGCCGTCTTTATTGCCCGCCTGTGCATTACTCCTAGACATACTTCTGCAGGTCCATGGCACAGGTCCCGGGGATGTTAGCCATATGAAGAGTTTTGTGGTGTGGCTTATAGGATGAAGAAGGCTGATCCCTTGAACATACCATGTCTGTCCTTCCATCCTTCTTCCCCTCTCCACTAGATACATAAGGACATCCTCCCAAAAGTAAAGTACAATCACACAAACAATCTGATTGCTCTTTGGGAAGTTATGTTTTCTCAAACTAGACAGATGGATCTCATTACATACTGTCTTCCACATTTCAAGTACTTGAGGCCAAAATTAATCAAATTAGGAGAAACAAAAATACTGTCCTGAAAATGTTCATTATAGTCCTCAGCCTCCCGAGGCCTACAAAATCTCTGGTTTGCTGAGTCTAACTAGTCTAGTATTTTCTTGTGCTTCTTGCTTGATGTAGGACTTCATGTTGTAAAGAAAGGAATGTATTTTTAAACTAAGAAGAAAACTTCCTTCTCAGACAAGAAAGAAATTCCAAGTGTTATCAAGGGGTGTTTTTCCACTGACAGCACTGGGCATTTGAGCAGCTGTTCAGTTCCGCTGCTATGTTAATTCTGAAAGAACAGAGGTAGAACTACATTTCTCTACAGGCCTACTGTGGATTGATTAACTTCTGCTGCTTGAATCCAGGATCACAGAATTAAGAGAAGGCACTGAAGCAATGTAAAAACCTCACACCTGTAAACCTGCAAATCTAGTTATGTCTAGTATTACAAATGAGCTGACAACATTTTCTCCTTTTTACATTATATATTCATAAACAAGAGCTTGAAATTGCTCATTTATGAAATCAGTGGGAAACTGATTACTAATGCTTTCTAAGTATGAAACACACATAGATGTCTTTGAATTTGCAGACTTTTACAATGTCTTGAGTGTAGATCGCACCCATGAAGCAGCTCCTCCAGCCCTGGGACTTACATGTACCTGAAAACTTGAAGTGCTTTAAAAAAGCATGTGTGAAAGTGAAACAAGCAAAAACACTTGTTTAGCTGAAATTCAGAACTACTGAGGATTTAATGCTCAATTCACCTCAGCAAGTTCAGGATTCTCCACATCCAAACCCTCCCTTTCCTTCTTATATTGCATGGAAAAACAAAATGCAAACTCAGTTCCTGGGGATAACTGGGTTTGAACACGACACGCTGGAAGGTTATGAGCAGTGTAACCCAGCAAATAGGAACTTCCATGAGGAATTATTTTCTCAATGCCACAGCATTCAAGTATAGCAGGCTTCGCCTTCTGACAAATTTTCTTCCCACTACATGCTGAGAAGAAAGCCTTCTATTACTCTGCTTACATAAAGGTATTCATTGCAGCAAAACTGAAAGTCAAATCTAAACTACTACAGTAAAAATTGAAGCACATTACAAAGCCCCACAGTTCATGAGATCTGGAAAGCCACCAAGCTTTCGTAAACAAATGCGATTTATTACTCTTGCTATTAACAAACAATGCATCGTAGTTAATATTGCAAAATACTCAGTAATTCTAACTTCCTGTTTTGACTTCACTAAAGCAGTCTTCAAAGGCTCAATTTCACATAAAATATTTCTTAAGTTTAACAAATATTTCATCACTTATATTTGAACTTGTATTTCAGCAAATTATAACTTTAAACAATACTATTTTCCAAACTTTATGTGCTTACCAAACCATGCTAAGATAGAAAGTGACTGAGGGAATGAACTCTTGGATATGTTAAATATTAAAAATAGATGGTTTCTGCAGTTGTCCTTATCTGTAAAGCTTTGCACAATATTAGAAGAAGGCAGGACTTTCCCACCACACACCCCGCAACCAAAACGCATAACTGAATACTGCTTAGCTAAAAAACCTTTAACTACGTGAAGCATATCATAGGAATTTTCCAAAAATAGTTAAAAATGGCAGAGATGGCAAAGCTGTTTGTTCCTTCAGTCCATTCTAATGATGCACAGGCTATACACATCAGCTGAAATGATGAAGCAGCATGCAAACAAGCAGGATGCTGAAAGTATAGATGTAGTTACAACAAGCTGCAAACTTCCCAGCACAATGCAAAAGAAGAAAACTAAATGTATCCAAGTCAAACCAAGCTAAAATAATGAGGCTGCATGTTCCCAGTATTTCTACAGCAGTTTAAATTGCAAGCAGACTACCCGGAAAAGAGGCTGAGATTTCACTCAGTGCTTACAACACAGGAGTTAGTGATGACAGTAGAAGTAAGTGAAATCTTTAATTTGGTGGCACTGAAACTGGCACAAATGAGTCACAGAACGGATGCACAAGGGAAACCAAAACATGTGCCCTCAACAGACAGTGCATTGTCACATCCTTGCAAGAGTTGCTAAAAGATTATCAGGATGTTTTTGCATAAAGAAGATAGTTTCCAAATGCATTTCAGCTGGGATAAAATGATTCAGATGGTTAAACAGCTGCTGCTGAAAATAACAACTATGCAAAGAAGTAAGTAATGGGAGTAATAAGGCCAGTGGAATAATTAGAAACATTCCCAAAGTGCTATGGCCAATGCTAATAGCATATTAGATATTGAGGGATCAGGAAGCTTCACGTTTGCAAAGATCAAGCAACTCTGAATTGCTCCTTCCCAAAAGTCAAAGGAGTATTGCATAACTTGACTCAAACCAGAATATTGCCAGGAGTTCATGCCAAAGAGTGTTATATCATCAAATCTGGACACCATTCAGTACATACAGATGGTTGAAAGTGTTGTTTAGAGATCAAATTGTCAGCAGAAGACTATCAAGAGTTGGCAGGAAGATCTGTTAATAGGTCTCACAGATATCAGCATCATGATTTATCACATTCTTGTCTAAAAACATGGGGAAAAGGAGCAGGAACTTCACAAAAAGGTCATGATCATAGTACCACTTCTCCCACAGAAGAGGCAGGGGAACTGACCAGAAACTGAAGAGGTAAAATTGCAATCAAATGTATAACAAAGCCATTCTGCTTCACTTTTACATGTTATATTTTAGCCCCTCTTTCTCCCCCTCCAGTTTAAAAACTGCAGAAAAGCTCTCTGTACCTAATGATACTAAATCAGTTAGGGATCATTGGAGTTTGTGAATTATCTGACGTCTCCACAGTCACTTAGATGTGTGTGGTGACTGAAGCAACCCTTAGATGAAGGTGCTCTGATATAATTAGTTTAAATAAACACAACCCTTAGTAATAGCAATGAACTAGCGGCAAGACCATTTCATCACAAGCTAAAGAAGACGACCTCAGTGAGAGGGGACATCTCCTACAGGGGAGAGCAGATGACACGTGTAGATCACTGCTGTCAAAAGAGTCAAAATAGCAAAGGGGTATCTGTAAAAAAGTTATACACCCAAAGTCTGACTAGTATGTCAAAGGTATGATTTGAGGAAAGGAGTAGCTATTGTAAATTACCACAGGGGTCTTATAAAAGCCATCTCCCACTGCGTGCCTTTGATGTATACTCCTGAGCCATCAATGCACTGCTTAAGAGCATTGCCACTTCCTTACCAGTAGCTATGTGCAGCACAGAAATAACACAGTTGTACAGCCATAAGATAAGTTATATCTGATGCACTTAAATCAGCCAGTTATACGCCTTTTTCATAGCAGGAGTCAGAATGAATAATTTATCATGCAGGTTTTCATAAGTTCATGACCAGGATGTCATGCCAGTAGGTCAAAATGCCTATTTGTCTTTCAAGAATACTTGGACTGTTTGAAACAAATTGAGCAAACAAGGAAAAAACATATAAAGGAGCTGTGGAAGACAGAGCACTGATAACTCTTGACATCCTAAAGTGTTCCTAGAGGTGAAGAGTATATCCTGAGACTCAAATCATGATTCAAGATCCTGGAGACAAAGCCAAGTGGGGGAAATGTCGGCCAACAAAATCCTGTCTCCAGAAACCTTTGCGCAAAGCAGAAATGTTCTTTTCCATTGAAAACTGCCCAAGTGATTTCATTACTGTAGTTTTTTTCTTACATGTCTGGGAAACAGGAATTGGAGTGCCCACGACTGCTACAGTCCTCGCTCATCGTGGAGAAAGCAACTACATATCCTACATGATGTAATTGCCAATCAATAGTGTTTTTCAAGACAGACAGATGGACAGCTTTCAGGTAGTATTTTCTAGGATGCAGGAGTTAAGTCAAGTCCTCTCACCCCTAAGGCATTGTCAGTCACAAGGCTAGAACAAAACTAAACTTGCAGCTTCAATGACCTTATTTTACAAAGCTTTAGGCTGATCTCTAGGAAGATGACCAATATTGCTGATTTTTTATGGAAAGGAACAAATATACCTTGTTCCCTGTAAGAGCATTATGACTAAAATGGCATTGGTGGCTTGCTTATCAGGGAAGAGTAGCAGAGAGGTCTGCGCTGCACACAGTATGCTAATGGATGAGCAAATATCTCCAGAATCTTACTTTTCAGTTATGTATACAGGCAGAAACAGAAATATTATAATCCATGAAATATACATTCAGTTTAACCTCATCACTTATTGCAATCCATGAAATATACTCAGTTTAATCTAACCATTAGAAAGCAATGAAGAGGAAAAGAGGAATGAAGATACAAGGGTCAAATACTGAAGAACTACAGAGCTGTGAATGCCTGCCATGACTCGGGCATAAGCAACTACTCATAAGTGTCACAGCTACCCACAACTGTCACTGTAGATCAACCACATAGATACAGTTTCTGTTTCAGCCTTCCATCATACAGGGAACCAGTGCCCAGAGACAAAACCAGAGCAAAATTCTTTCTGACTCATAGCACTGCGTAGAGCCCTGGGCCAGGGTACTGGACACATCTTCCCAGCTCTGTTACTATTGTGTTGGAGCCTGGGGAGTTGCCTATTTTTAACCAAAGGAGTTACACTGGTTTCAAGCGTAAAATGCTCTGTTATCCACTGGTGAAGGATCTGAGAGTCACATGTTGTGATTCTGAGTTACGATGGTACAAAAAAACTTATTGTAAAATGCTTTGGTTTTGAATATCCACAAAAATGGAAGAATATGTAAAGTCTATAAACTTCTAAGAAGTTTGTCATTCGTAAGTTTTGATTTTCTTGAAACAAAAACTACACAGAATTATTTCTTTTTCCGGAAAGTCCAATTAAGCATTGCCTATACTGCAAGCTCTGTGCATTTCTGTTTGTCTCCCAACTTGTGGCTGCAGCTGGAGCACTTTCCACAAGACAAAAGAGGAAGTCAGAAGCTGTAATGCTTCATGTTTTAACAGTGACACTAGCTTGGCTCCATTGATCACAAGAAAATCCATTATTTTTTCATCCTTCTCTAGTGTGGAAACACCTGTTCACCTTTGTGAATGCTCATGTTTTTTGTGGCTCAGAGGCCAGTTTTCTCTTAGAAATAACCTGTCTCTGCTGTAGACATGGGTATTTCCTGTTGAGTATTCCAAAAAACAAACACATCCATCTCTCTCAGATGGTGTAGTAATGATCTGCAGCACAGACAGCTTTTCTTCTGCAGAAACTTCACCTGAATGTTTCCACTTTCACCTTAGAGCTGCTGCCTCACACCACTTCTCGGTCTTCATGGCTTCTCTTCAGTGTGAACACTTTTCCCTTTGCTGCAGTGCTAAGGACATGACTGTGCAGTGCTTGCAGTACCTTGTAGATAATGGAGACACCTTCACACTGACCAGCCTCTGGCTCTGGGAGAAGCCTGTTCACAGCGATGTAGCATTCAGGCAAGGCCTCAGCATCTCCCCAGGGTCTCCAGCAGCTTTTGCCACTTATATCCACAATGATTTTACAGAGGGCAAGGAAAGAATATGAAGAAGGTGGCACCAGCAGTCAGAGAAAACAATTGGTAGCCTTCACTGGAATCTCTGAACCCACTCTTTCTTAGTCAATGAATCTATGAACCCACCCTTTCTGCTACAAATTTTTTCCAGTTTCAATAAATGTAAAGCCATTTGTTGCTTCAGGCATATCACTGTTTACAATTAAAATAATGTGCTTCAGATGAACAAAATGATCAAGGAGTACAGATAAGAAAAAATTATACTAGAGGAACTGTATGCAAGTTAGTGGTCAGAGATTTGTCAGAGCTGCACAAGTGATGCGACATAGCACAAGCAGTCTAGCTAAATGGTTTGTTAATGCAGCTCTTCTCATAAGAGCTGCTAGAAAACAAACAAAAAATTAAAACAAAAAAGTTTCTAGATAATTTCTCCTGCTTTGAAAAAAAATAAAATTGTCATTTCCAAAGAAAATGTGTGGGTTTATGTAAAATTCAATCACAATACTCTTCTGAAATGTAGAAAGAATAAGTACTAAAGAAAACAGGCAATTGACAAAAAAAAAAAAAAAAAAAAAAAAAACAACCACAAACCAAAACTGATGCAGTTTTCTCTAAGATTAGGAAAATCTTTTCAAATGTGGCAAATTAACACTTCTCTGTATTGTCTTTCCTTACAGGGTTTCAACAGGCTTTCACAAACAGTAAACAATAAGATGCCTCAGCATCTTAATGAAATTCATAAGGAACTGATCAAAATCTTTACACATTCACTAGAGCTAAATACAGCCATTTCTTGGGTGGGATATGGCATGCTTTCCTCACATCTAATGAAAAGGCAGAATACCATGTCCTGTTGAAATTTAGAAGGGAAGACATATAGGAAGATTATGTTCTTCCTTGCTGTTATTATGTGCTTAGGTAGCTAATGTTAGCATTCTTGCTATTAGTAATGGCTACAAAATCTCAGATCTAGTTTCACTCTGGAAGACTAAACCCTGGCTCCAGAATGAATATGTCATTCAGGAGAGACTCTGGTGGAAGCTGCATCCCTGCAAATACATCCTGCAAGAGGAGATACTGTCCCAGGACCTCACCTGTCCATCCCAACCTGTTTGTGCGTATTCTAGACCATAGCTCAAGACATGAGATCACATATGCTTTGCAGATCTTCCACCATGAAACCTGGGTCTAAGTATTCTACCACACCTTTACTCCAAACCTCCTATGATTGCTTTCATCACATGGTTTGACTTCTCCCCACTGCAAAAGTCAGGCTTACTTTCATTTGATCGTCATTCATGGGTCAAAGAGGAGTAGATATGATCTACTAATCAAGCTAGGAAAAATATGGGCCAGTTGTCTTTAGGGACTGCAGCTAAACTTTCCAACCATGAGCATACAAAAGTGGAAGTTCCTTAGACAGATACAATCTACTGGTATCCTTTTCATCTTCAGGAGAAAATGTGCAACTTAGACCTCCAAGCTCGGTGAAAATGGCAATAAACAGCCATGCTTCATTCCTCACAGCATGGGGACATTCTTTCTTTAGTGGGACAAAAAGCAGGGAATGAGGCATGGTAATGCTTTGCTCCTGTCATATTTGAAGATAACATATATGAGGGAAATACATGTATATAAACACATGAACATTGCTAACCCTGGAAAAATAAAGTTTGGATTTGGAAAGCTTCCTGACTTCATGCAGAAGTGCAGAAGTATCACAAAAGCTTTATCTACCTACACTCTTCTGGAACACATCTCTTCTTGGGATGATATATAATGTGTATGACTAAGAGCACAGTGTGGAGGGAATGTAGATAAAACACTCATCTTATTGACTACTGTTGTGAACTTTGTAGCCCTGAAAAGAACGTGAATGTATTTCTTGTCCTCTTTCTGATGCTACAATATACAAGATGATGCCTGTTTACAGGTTAAAGGAAGCATAGCTCTAAGTATATGGTGGAGCAGCCATGCTGTGAAGCCCAGATACATTTCACGCACTCACAATGTTTAGTCATATGTTATTTTTATATTGAGTTAGAATGAAATCTGTCCTAAAAATCATTGATGTGCAGTTGCCATTGCAAATGTGGTAGTATGCTGACAGCATGCTTCAAAATATCCCTGAAAAGGAGCAGGATGTAGGAGGAAGGAGTAAGTTAGGAGGATACAAATGGCACAGGAAGGTGGCAGGCAGTCCAAGAAAGTACTGAAAGCTTTCATAGGTGCTGCAGCTTAATTTCTTCAATTGTAATGAAGAAGAAACTTGCAGCATGTGATCTGCTGTGTCCTGACATCTCAGGATGCAATTATGGCCAACGTAAAAACTTCTAATGACTTTAGCCAGGTGAAGATTTTATCCCAAACCAATTACAAAGGCAGATGATTTTTAAATGAAATGGAACTAAGTACAACAGAAAATGACATGTCTCTACCATTAAGCAGATAGAAAGGATCGCCAGCCACCTCAGAAAAACCAAGGAATAACCACCTCCCTTTTACATCAATGAACGTTAGATATGTCTTAATTTGAAATGAAGGCAAGAAGAAAATTCTCTGCAAAAAATAAATCCCACAGGGCAACAATAGACATAAACAGAACTTTCCCAATTAAAGTCTTCTGAGTATTTTCTTCTTTCTGATTTCAGAACCCCATAAATATGGTTTGCCAAATACAGTCCTTTGTCTGTGCACTGACAAAAACTTAGTTTGCTTTTTTTCCGGTGTGTATGTTGCTATTTAATTTAGCTTGGTATAAACTTAGGATGAGAAGACACAAATTATTTTCAGTATTAATACCTAGAATATGGAAAGTAATCACAGCAGCCTTTCTGGAAAAAAAAAAAAAAAAAAAATCTGAAAAGGAAGAACATGGAGAATAACATTGGACAGAATTGCTAAAAATGAAAATCGAGAAAGTATTTGCTTCCATAAAAATAGAAACTATTATGATCAGAAAAAGGAAATATTCTCAGCTTTATTCTGGCCTTTGAACTTGTTTTAATATTAGGAACTAAATACTGCACACTCCAAATGGCACCCAAGCACTGCACTGCTTGTTATATTTTCTCTATTTTCCTCATGGGAAACAACCCAAAAGCAACTGAGAAAACAGCATAAGGCAATACAGGCAGAAGTACCATTTTACTCAGTTGAAATACGAGGTATGAGAGAAAGAAAATTTGTATTTGCTAAGATCCAATACAAATAGCAGGTACTGTGAAATAATTTGAATGCTTACTGAAGTCTTCATATTTTTGTTGTTGCTCCTTTTTTTTTTCTATTCCTTGCTTGATTTGGGCTTTCATGTCTCATGAGTTGATGCTTAATGAGAGACATGATATTCTATATATATAATGAAATGCATATTAGACTATTTGTATTAGAATAAATAATGCTTAGGACAGTTCTTGGAAGAGATTTCTGAAGGCAACACTTCTGAAATCTGTGCAGCCTATAACTTGATCAGGTCAAAATTACACACATATCTTCTCCCTGCTGTTAGATGGGGTTAACTGGGAGATACCATCACGTTAGAAAACAAATGCTTACACTAGTCTTGTAGCACTCTTTTCCTTGCTAATAGGAGATAGGAGCAACTGCTATGGGGCTTTCTGCTCCTCTACTACTTGTTCCTGTATGCCTGAAAGCCCTCACCCACAGCACACATTGGAAATCAAAAGCAGCCTAGATGCCTGGACAGTGAAGATGCAGCAAAGAGGAAGGCACTGGAAGTGCATTACCTGCAAGTTTACTCAGGCCATAAGAAAGCATATCAGGATGCTAATAAGTTATTTAATGTGGATGCAAAGTGTAGCATGTAGCAGGTTTGGGGAAGTAGAAGCTAACCTCTATAAGTAGATCTGGGGTGTTGCAAGATCAAAGAAATCTGTTTTTTAAAGCCTTATGAAGTATTTCTTCTTATGATTGATTAAAAAAAAAGGATATGTTTTCTGTGGAAGTCATAGTGTAAACCAGCCTTTTCTCATTAAATAACCCCCTTGTGCTTTACTCTTAAAAAAATGCATGGAGGTATTGCCACTGCCCTCTCATTGGTGATTACATTTTCCTACCAAAAAAAATCAAGTTCCTCATTCTTACTTCTCCAGAGGTAAGCTGAGGTATTTAATGCTAACATGAAACTTAGGGTAAACATAAAATATAAATGTCAGTAATGATCCACAGCAGTATAAAATAGGAGTCACAACCAATTTTATAGTGGTCTTTTGCATTTCCTCTTATTTTTCATTTTTACCCATATCTCAGATGCAGACCAGATAAATTTGCACCTCTCTTCAAGTCTTTTGTTTTGCTGTCTGTTAATGAAACATTGCTGTCTACCATTTGTTAAATTCTTTTTGTTTAAAAAACCTGTAGCTGGAATGTGCTGAATGTGATAGAAGCTTCTAAATTTGTTCTTCATATTTTCTACCACAAAATTTTCACATAAGTAAGTAAGACAAGATGGCTCATGGACATGTCATAGACACTGAGAGGTTAGCAGTTTTTATATAAAGAAAATAATAAATTGTTTCACTATAAGCCACCAGTCATGTAATGACCTAGTTAACCATTTTATCATTTTTTTCTTCTTGTTTAACTACAGCAAGCTGTTTGCTTCATGATAGCCTTGGGAGTATTTACTACTTCAAGTTTCCTACTCTTTTCATGTTCCTGAAAGGAACCTTATGATATCTGGTCCAAGGAGTCAACCAGTGAGTTCACTGATCCCACTTCTGCTTGTAGGTCAAATAAACAGTGTCAAGGGTGAAAAAGCTGTTTGTCCTTACCAAGGTATTGTGAAGTTTGCATGTTACCCAGTCTGGGGACATTAAACAGCACTTGCAATCTATAATAATAAAGATATTGTGAAGATTTAAAAATTGGGTGGCATAAAAATGGTGAGGAAGGATTTAATAGTTTATAGCATGTTTCATGTACATTTAGAAAGAGAAAAAAGGAAGGATGTGAAAACTTAAATCCATAAAGAATTCTTTTGTCAGAGAAAATACATTATGCATTTTTTTTTTTTTTTGAGGATTTCTTCTTTTTTTTTTTTTTTTTTTCCTCTCCTCTGTTATTCAACAGTTCTGCTGTAAACAGAAAACAGACCTTTGGCAAAAAGGGATGGGGTTGTGTGGGCTCTTTTAGTGGGGGGGGGGGGAGGGGGGGGGGAAATATACTACTATTTTGATAGAAGCGTTACCACTTATTCCAAATATAAATCCCTTTCTGGCATAAATCCAAGAAACCAATATGTCTTCCAAGCTATGAAGATTCTCCCCAGCAACAATAATACCGGCCCTAAGTATCAGTTCATAAATACAGACTGCAATAACACCTCAAATTCAACTGTTCACACCCAAATAGGAAAGGAAAATAACTAGGAGGAATTACTACATATTGCCAAGTCAAAGGATTGAAAGTGTAAAAGGCCTCATAAATAGGATGGAGTCAAAAATGTTTCTATTTAAGATGATAGTTCTGAGATTTCCAAGATTCATATTAGCCAGTTCTTCTTTATAACCATGGAAATAATTAGAGAATTTTGATTTTAAAAGAAAGTTTGTGTTGCTGTATTAACTGAAACACTACAAAAATATCATACGTGTAAGATGTAATGTATTATCTAGGCAGGGATAGGCCTTGCTATATGTGTAGGTTCTCTCATTAAGAACCTTATGTATCACACACACCCTGCAAGAAACATCTCTTTTATATCATTGGGAAGAATTGCTCCCAAATTCATTGCCAAAAATGAAAAGTACGTGCTTTGATATTCACGACTCACAAAAAGCCCTCCAACACTAGTATCTGAAAATGGGGAAGGAATCAAAAGTATTTCAGTCCTCTCAAAAACATGTTTATCTTGGCTGCTGTTTGAAGGTGTCAAAAGTCAGACATAGTCCACCACTGTGTTAGTAGTCCTGCTGTGGTGGTCAGACGTAGTCCATCACCGTGAAGACCAAGGAGGAAGGAGATGAGCCATTTAAAACACGTGATGAATGGAGTTCTTCAGACAGATAAAACCAACACATATAACAGCTCAACATGTGTATTTGGTCAGAGGTTCAGCTGGTCTACAGCTCTTGTATTGCAGCTGAAGGCCCCTCAGAGTGATAGCAGCACCCTTCACAGCCCTGCTCCTGCTTCTGAACTCAACCACCAGTGTTGCTGAGGCGCTTTGAGTGTTTTTTTTCCAGATGTGACTTCTATAATTAATTCTTCCTGCTCGCCCACCTGAAACTAGGACTACTGCTCACATAAGCAAATGGAACTGGTGCACCTGTGAGAAGTTGGTTATTTTGTACACGATAATGCATGAGAAATTGCTTTGGAAAATGAATCCTTTGCAAAATGTTGTTTTCAAAATGGTTGTAAAGGCTGAACTAAAGGCTGGTGTTGAATTCTCATGTGTTTAAATTGGTTGTGTTCTGGTTCACTGCAGAGGTTGTCATGATGAGTTTGCTTTCTGAAACCCAATCCAGTTCTTGATCTTTATGCTTAGCAGGGAATTTGTAGTGACTGTGGAAACCTGAGAACTTCAATTAGGAGCAGAATAACACCTAACTAAGCATTTTCTCTCCTTTTTTGCATGGAATCTGTTATGCAATATGACTGAAATGAGGCAGCCACTATGGTATGCAAAACACTACACAGGCACAATTCATATTTCATTAGATCCTTCACATTGAATGGAATGGTTAAAGGGAAAAGTAAGCTATATTAAATATTTAAGAATCTGCCACATTCCATAAACACATTAGTAATGCAGTAAGCAGCTAGCAGATGCTTACAGTTGGTTTTGGGCTCTTAAATTACTCTTTAACTATTCAGATTAGCGTAAAAATAATGCAGACAGCAGAAATCAAGGGCTGACTCTAATGATGGAGAAGAATGAGGTCCTATCTTGTTGAGAAAGAAATTTGCTGTTGAGCAAATAATTGCTATTCCTATATAAAAAGTTAAACAAGTGTATTTTTTTACTTAAATAATGAGATCTTTGACTGAGAATCAACTCAAAGGATCCCACAGAGATCAAATACTAAAAGTAATCGATGCTTTTTCTTCTATTTCACTTAGGCTTTGTGCAGAACGGAGATGTGACAGGTTCTGTGGTGTTTTGAAAATATCCCTGTTTTAACGTGAATGCTTTCAGTATCAAAGACCAAAAAGAACAGTTCAGGTGTTAATAATAATTTCGTCCTCTTTTCCTCTATTGATCAAACTTTGCACTGAATCAATTTTTTCAGATCATGTCTTTCTCTAACTTAGGATGTGCTTTAACTTCTTCATTAAATACTTCTAGTATTACCCTGCAATGTTTATTGTTCTTTAATAGTGTGTGTGGTTATGAACAACACGTGTGATGAAAAGTACTGGCAACCTGAAAGTAAACATTTTTTAAACGAGCTAGGTATGGAGGAAAGAAACAAACTTCAGACTGGTGATTTTTCACATTTTTCTGTTAAAAAGTAACCAATCTGGAGCTAAAGAAATACACCTTTGCCATTGCCGCAGCTTGTACAAATGAAACACAAGGAATGAAGTGGCTATGGTGTTTATATGAAACAAGCTGCAAGAATTGCACACAGCTCTTCCTAGCTGCCTTGGGATAGTCACCCTGGCAGCTGTGCTCTTGTTTCCCTTATGCTGTTTGTTTGAAACCAGAATTAACTGAAAGCTAGAGCAACTGTCTGAGAAAGCATTAAACAAATTTCATACTCCTGTGAAGTTAAGCAGTGAATGTAGGATTTCCTAAATGCCAGCTTACTCCAGAATCTGAGACCCTTTCTTATTTCCCCAAAGGGCTTGTTTAGGTTTTTGCATTCCCCAGTTGTCTACTCACTTGCTTCCTTCTGCATTCCCTCTGTCCCTCCCTTTCTGCTTAGGTTACTACTGCTCATCCCTCTATCTTCCTCCCTTGTTTCCCCGAATCTCCCCAACACTAAACCATATCATTTGTAATAGCCTTGGTTTAACTGTAGTTTGACTACAGATAAAACAATCCAGTATTGTGGGACCATAACTGAGGTGACTTTGAGAATCCTTATATACACAGAATCATATAATAGAATGGTTTGGTTTGGAAAGGACCTTAAGATCATCTAGTTCCAATCCCCCCCCACATCACTTGGTTTGACTAACCCTAAATTCTAGATTCATATTTGTGGAAATAATATTTGCACCATGGTTATGTCAATATCATGGGGTTAGTGCCATTCTTATGGCAATATTGTAGTTGCAATTCTAGAGTCACATATCACAGATCATAATGATACAGAAAAAAATTATTAACTGTTTCAGTACACAATCTGTCATTTCTGTTGGAGCTGTGGAACCTGAGAGTTAATGTAAAGAAGATTAGAAGAGATGGGAATGAGCTAATATGCATTTATTACTGGGATACTGTAAGGAACTGAAAATAAGGATTTTAATACATTTTTGTCCGTATCAGAGATTTTGCATTTTCTGAATAATTGAAATTGTATTAACATTTTAGAAACTGATGTAGGAAAAAATATTCAGCATTAGAGGTGTAATGTACGATATCTAAACAAGAGTGAAAAAAAATTTGCACTTACTCTCGCTATTCTGCACTGTAAATTGCCTGACATACAACTGTGCAATCACAGCATGAAAAAGTTAGTCTTTATAGGCTGAGCCTCCTCTTGCTGACAGGCAGAGCTGAAAAAGAAGGATTTTGTGTCCAAATGCAAATATGATTATATGCTCATTATTTCAATATTGCATGTATGTTCCAGGTGGCAAATGCTTCTTGTGTTTTTCTTAACTCTCAGTAACAGGAAGATGAGAACTCCCAGGGAAGGAATTGGTAAGTTTGCATAACTCTTTAAAAATCCAGGGATTTTTTTTTCCACAGAAATAACTTTTCTTTCTGATGTCAATAGACATAACTCTTCTGTTAACACCCCAGCAGACCTAACAGAACGAGGAAGCACACAAAACAAACAATACAATCAAGGAACGATGAAACTTATCTGACATAGTTTATGTGGAAAACTAAATTTTTTCCAGGTCTGCATTAGAAAGAAAGGTAGAATTTAAAAGAACTATCCGACAATTGGAAAGGTGAGGCAAATACATCAAATCATTAAGTTCTTGTAACAAAGGAGGTATTACTTATCAGTGAGAAAAAGACATCATCCTAAAAATGGTAGCAGATTTGACTGTTTTTCTCAGTAGCTCAGAGATGGAAATTGTTGATCTCTGTTTTCACGGATGAAAGAAGGTTTGCTTAAGAATTTTGGAAAATACTTTTTAACTCCGCAAGCATAATATTAAGTGGTGGAGTCTCTGGGAAAAGGCACTCAAGTAGAAAATCCAGACAAGCCCTATTTAACCACCATGCTACAGAAGGTGAGAACAGCATTCCCTTAGGATTGGTAACAATTTAGAAAAATCTAGGATTCAGGAGCAGTGCTCATCGCTAGATCATAAACTCTTCAAAGGAGAAGAAAAAATAGCTGCGAGAAAAAAACCCGAACATTAAATGATCTTCATCCCTGACAGCCGGCAGTTCGTTTTGGCTGGCTGCTGCAGGAGAGCTTTACTTGCAGCGTCAGCTAGCGGCTGTGGAAGAAACTGATTCAAGCTTGTGAACAAGGTTTGCTTTTTCTGGAGCGAGTACTTCAACGCTGATACCATCGACTTGCGTGGGCACACGGCTTCTTATAAACCCAATCCCCTGACTGTAGCGAAATACCGCAATTTTCCTTTGCTGTTTTTCACCCAGCCCCTCAGTCATTCCTGTGTAAGGTTTGCTTTCCTATCTTTTGACAGTCACTTTCCAATCTTAGGTGAGTCACGTGAGTTCTCTGAGCAAGGTTCTTGTTTTCATTCACATCTTTTTAATTTCTTTTGTCCTGTGGTAGTTTTCACAGATTTGTTCAGATCTTCAGCTAAGGGACCCGGCCCTTACCACAGCCAGTATTAACTTTTTTGGTTGCATTTATGTCAGCTCTAAAGGAGATCAACTAAAGATGAAGACTCCCCTTTGAAGAGTCCTCTGCAAAAGATCTCCCCAGAGCCTCCCCTTCTCCAGGCTGAACAAGCCCAACTCTATCAGCTTTTCCTCATAGAAGAGGGGCTCCAGCCTGCTGAGCACTTTTTGTGGCCCTTCTCTGGACCCTGTCCAACAGATCTATGCCTTTCCTGTGCTGAGGACTCCAGAGCTGGAAGCAGAGCAAGCAAAATATCAGAAAGTCCTCAGATAGTTCTTAAAATGGAATTAATTTTTGTACAAGTAGTTTATGAAAAAAACTCACTTTTTTAAGCTTTTCATTTGATTGAAAGTGGGTTGAAGTTTCTGAGGCAATTTTCTACACTTCTGCGGGAAAACTTATGAGATTTGGAGGTTGCTCTGTAAGTAATACTGAGAATGACAACTAACTCCTGAGCGTTCCTGCCTTTGACTCCTAAACCCTTATTTCTCTAGTGCCGACCTGAGCCCCTGGCTTCGATTGTCACTGAGGTCATCGCAAAGGATGTGGACGCCCCCTGCGCAGCCTTGGGGTGAGCTTTCCTTTTCCGTGTTACAGAGCCAAGCGCTGGCCTGACCGCAGTCACGCTCACGTATGTACGTCTATTCTTAAGTCACAAGGAACACTGTTCTTTGACCCCTCTGGATTAGGTTCTGTTTCTTCTTTCCATTTCCCTCTCATACCAAAAATAAGCTTGCGTGTGTGCGCGTGTGCGTGTGTGATGTGGCGCTGGGCCGGCGAGGCGGTGCCGCGGTAAGCCACCAGGGGGCAGCAGCAGACCTGGGAAGCGGACCGGGGAAAGAGGCGCTGGGAGGGGACTGTGCGAGTGAGGTGTCTCACCTCCGGCTCCCTGTACGGGCAAGGGCGGCACGGGACGAGACGGGCTTCACCCCGGGAGCCGACGCTATCACCCGTGCTGTCCCCTGGCCTGCTGGCGGCACGGAAAGCAGAGCTCTGGCTCTTCGCTTTTCATAGAATCATACAACGGTTTGGGTTGGCAGAGACCTTAAAGCTCATCCAGTTCCAATCCCCCTGCCATGGCCAGGACACCTTCCACTAGACCAGGTTGCTCAAAGCTCTGTCCAACCTGGCTGGGGGACAAAGTGTTCAGTAATTACTGCCACTGAGAAATCAAATTATTAATTTTAATCACTTAACGGTACATTTTACAGAGAAGCCTCACTCAGGGTGGCCGGATCCACTGTAGACAGCCTTTGGGCAAGTTGCCTAGACAGCCAGTGCTCTGTTCAACAACAGCAAGGGCTATGGATTTGTCTTTGGACATAAAATGCCTCTAGTTTTCAATTTTGGGGGTCAGTACTCTGATTTACGGGCTCCCATGTATACCACCGTTCTGCCCCCCTCTCCTCCCTGCACATAAACACTAGGATTAAATTAGGCATTTGGGAACAGGACCATAGCACTGGGATATACTATGGAGAACCAGGAGAGGTAAGTGCCCAGCCTTCTCTCTTCCCTGCCGCTATTTTCACACTAAATCCATTTCACAGTCCTAGTGAGATGAGGGCTCACGATGGAGCCATGCAGTAAATCCAGTCCCTGAAATGATCTAAGTAATTTTTCCAAAGAAATCTATATGCTTTTTCATGCTAGGTAATTTCAAAAATGTGACATGTTTAGAATTGGGTTTTCCCTCAGCTCTGGGGTTTTACTCATGTTATTAAAGAGTTGAAGTCATTTGGGGTGCTCAAATCCAGAGCTTGGGGCCTATCTTTATCATAAAGCATTCCTAGCAGAACAACTACCATTTACTGGAATCTCTGCTCTGCTACATGGACGCTGGCAGCAGAGAGCACTGGAGTCTAGAGCGGAGGGTCTTGGGTGGGAGACCTACCACACAGGCTTGGCCGAGGGCAAGGGGAGGCAAGGGGAGGCAAGGGGAGGCAAGGGGAGGCAAGGGGAGGCAAGGGGAGGCAAGGGGAGGCAAGGGGAGGCAAGGGGAGGCAAGGGGAGGCAAGGGGAGGCAAGGGGAGGTGGAACTGCAGTGCTACTTGCCACTGGTGATGTGCTGTCACCAGTAGCTACTCAGTCTTGGAAGAGACCTTTCTCTGCCTTTTGCTTATTACATCCTGTCATGGAAAAGAGCTTAAATATTCAATTATGATTTGCTTATTAAAACCCAACAAAATGTCCTGGTTGATTATATTGAAGGACCATACAGCCAGACCAGACAGAACTAAAAGAAGTCCTCAAGCCTTTCTACCACCTGTAAATTCACAAGCATCATGTTCTGCAGAACAAAGGCATGTGATTGTTTTTACCTGGCTCGGTGTAAGCCTTGTTTCCTTTTCACCAGCCAATTGTAAAGAAATTTCACTGGGAAGAATAATGCTGATCTAGCTGCAAACCAGAGTACCTGCTGATAGTGCTGTGTATGCACACAGGCGAAGGAACATTCCAGCCTCTGCTCTTCTTCTCTTGCCTCTAGGGCTAACACAGTAAAGCAGACCTCAAAGTACAGAGGGAATTAGCTATGCAGATTTATTTGATTCACTGTGCCTAACACTGCATGCATAAGGATGTTCTGAGAGTAACTTAATTATATGCAAACAGATTGCTATTTGACATTTCCTTCCTCTGTGAGGAAATTGTCCCAACATCTTATTGTTAAGAATCTATTATTTAGCAGAACCTGCTTTGCTGCCTGAAGCCCAGACAGAACTGCATAACTTTAGGGGCTATGTTAATATTGACAACAGTGCTGGTTTTGCTATGCAGAAAAAGCTTGCTCAGAAAGAACAGTGAAGCTACAAAACCAAGTACTTATTGTAAGAAATACTAGAATTAAGCTTTTCTAGGCAACCTTGACATGATGCTTTTGTTCACATGTGTCTAATACAGCTTTAGTTAAGAGATAATAAGGCATTTAACCTAATTTATCCTTAAATCCTAATTCCTAAATGGCTCAGAGTTGCCTCTTTTTCCTGTCTTTTCACTGTCAGAAATTGCTCGTTCAAGAAATCTATTTTGTAAAAGTAGTAAATGACACTGATTCATCTTAATGCCCAAGCCCCTGGAGACTGATTTGCTTTAAGTCACTGCAGTCTCACAATGAGTTAATTAATGAAATTAATGAATTAAAGTTATTCAACTTTCCTCTAAATGTCATGAAATACTAAGGAATACAAAGCACCTGTAGGAGATGAGAACTTAAACCAATTATAGCTAGAAGTTGAAAAACACTCCGAGAGCGCCAGTGATCTGATCTCAGCCAAGATCACAAGAGAAATTTGTGCTAAAAATAGTAATTTTGCTATTCTAGCAAAAAAGAACAAAGCTGTATTTTTAATTTTACAAAAAACATTTAATTTTAAAAGCTCAGTAAGGAGTACAGCTGAGAAACAAGGCAAGAAAAAGCATAGCAGAAGAAAATCTGGAACCTGACTTCAAGGTTATTGGTGCATAAGACAGAAACATGAATAAGATATTTGACTTCACTAACTTTGTTAAATGCAAGAAATAAGTATTCACATTAAATCAAGCTCCCTTATTTCTGATTCACAAGGGGTGTGCTGTAAGATACAACACACTAACCTTGGTTTTAGTCTTCATTTCTTTAGTCCTGTTCTCAGAGAGAGCTCGCTTTGTGAACTTTTATATGCATGAGTGTACTGGCCTGGCTGGGATGGGGATAGTTTGCTTCCTAGCAGCCTGCAGGATGCTGTATTTTAGACTGGTGATGGGAAGAGTGATGATAACACACCAGTGTTCTAGCTGTTGATGAACAGTGCTCACACAGCATCAGGACCATCTCTGTTTCTCACTCTGTCCCCCAGATTGAGGCAGCTGCGGGTGGGAAGGAGTCTGACAAGGGACACAGCTGGGATAGCTGACCCAGACTGGCCAAAGTGCTATTGCCCATCATAGAACTTGATGTTCAGCAGTAACACTGGGGTAGTCTTCTAAAGTAGCCATTGCTTGGAGACTTGGTGGGCATCAGTTAATCAGTTGGTGGTGGGAGGTAGTAATTGCCTTTACTTTGCCACTGTGTAAATTTCTGCAGAATTAGTTGAAGACCTACAGTTTTATAATCCTATATAGCTCTGCCACTAGCAGGGGATGTAAGTCTAAGGGGACCTTGTTTCACAGAGGGTAAGGAAGAGCTTTAAAATATACATAAAACACATCCTGTTTAATCCTTTTGGTTTCAGGCTCAAATGGAAGACTTGTCATTTGAATGAATTATTTCTTGAAAATATTATAAAATGTTGGTAATTGAATTAACTACTTAGGCAAAATAACAATAACCCCTTGGGTTACTTGACCTAACTATTTTTTTTCTCTAATAAAAATGTCTGGCTGTGGCATTGTTCTTTTTCTTTCTTTATTTTTTTTTTGTGCCTTACATTTCTGTCTGTTCAGTGATTGCCTTGGATTTCTGAAACAGTATCTCTGGCCTTTACTGAGCAATTTGAGTTTGTTTAATGGAGTAAGAGCAGCCATGGCCAAGTGTCCTTCATAAGAAACTAAAAAAAAATAAAAATAAAAAAAAAAATCTAACTTTCCTTAATCTTACACAAACAGATGCCTTCTAAATGCAAATTTCAGATAAATAGGTCACAATGTATTGCTACTGATACTTTCACTGGTATAGAACTACCTATTAAAGAAGGAAATAGTTATAGCAGTAGTGAGTTATCATCAGCTAATATATAGACAGCAGCAAAACTGCAGACCGTGGTGACAGTGAGTCATACAGTGCCTGGGCTATGCAGTAGAGTTTTAGCTATCTAGTAATTACTCCAATGCTTTGATCTTATCTCTTATCTATTAGAATTAATATTCTACTTATCAGAAAAGCAAAAATGGCAGCAAAGAGGGCATTCTATAAAACTCATCCCAGCAGCATAAAGTTCACAGCATTAAGTCTGTGCAGTCTTCTTCCTTTCAAACTCTCATGGCAATGTTGGAAAGACAGTAGTGGACGATTACTGAAGAACATAAATCAACACACAGTGGTTACATTCCAGAGAATTAGCTGTGTTATTTAGGCACTATTAGCAGTATTTTTGAATGAAAGTTGATCTTACAAGTCACATCAGATCATAAGATGGTCAAGTTTGAGATCCTCAGGACAATGAGAAGAGCGTGCAGCAAGCTCACTGCCCTGGACTTCAAGAGAGCAGACTTTGGCCTCGTCAGGAGCCTGCTTAGTAAGGTTCTATGGGATATAGCCCTAGAGGGCAGGGGACCCAAGTCTTTTGGTTGATATTCAAGGATCACCTGCTACAAGCTCAGGAGTGTTGCACCCCAATTAGAAGGAAGCACAGCAGGAGGGCCAGGAGATCTCCTTGAATGGATAAGGAGCTGCTGAGGTAAATTTCAAGGAAAAAAGAGGCTTATAAAAGGTGGAAGCAAGGACAGGTGGCCTGGGAAGAATACAGGGGTGTTGTCCGGGAAGCTAGGGACCAGGTTAGAAAAGCAAAGGCCCAGTTAGAATTAAACTTGGCTAGGGATGTGAAAGATACCAGGAAAGGATTCTATAGGTATGTAGTGAATAAAAGACAGACTAGAGACAATGTGGGCCCTCTCCAGAAGCTATCAGGAGAATGGGCTAGCCTGGATTTCGAGAAGGCTGAGGTTCATAATGACTTCTTTGCCTCAGTCTTCACCGGAAAATGCTCTGACCACACCATCCAAGTCTTGGAAGGCAGGTGCAGGGACTGTGAGAATGAAGACCTTAGGCCCACTGTAGGAGAGGATCTGGTTTAAGACCATCTTAGGAACCTGAACATACACAAGTCCATGGGATCTGATGAAATCCAGCCATGGGTCCTGAAGGAGATGGTGAATGAAGTCACTAAGCCATGTCCATCATAGTTAAAAAATCATGTCAGTCAGGTAAAGTTCCCGACGGCTGGAAAAAAGGAAATATAACCCCCATTTTCAAGAAGGGGAAAATGGATGAGCCGGGGAACTACAGACCAGTCAGCCTCACTTCTGTGCCTGGCAAAATCTTGGAGCAGATTCTCCTGGGAGGCATGCTGAGGCACATGAAAAACAACACGGTGCTTGGTGACAACCAACATGGCTTCACTAAGGGGAAATCCTGCCAGACCAATTTGGTGGCCTTCTATGATGGGGCTACAGAACTGATGGACAGGGGTAGAGCAGTTGATGTCATCTACCTGGACTTGTGCAAAGTGTTCGACACTGTCCCACACAACATCCTTGTCTCTAAATTGAAGAGACATCAGTTTGATAGGTGGACCACTCGGTGGATAAAGAACTGGCTGGATGGCCACCTGCAAAGAGTTGTGGTTAACGGCTCAATGTTGAGCTCGAGACCAGTAACGAGTGGTGTCCCTCAGGGATCGGTGTTGGGACCGATCTTGTTCAACATCTTTGTTGGTGACATGGACAGTGGGATTGAGAGCGCCCTCAGCAAGTTTGCCAATGACACCAAGCTGTGTGGTTCGGTTGATACACTGGAGGGAAGGAATGCCATCCAGAGGGACCTTGACACGCTTGTGAGGTGGGCTGATGCCAACCTGATGAAGTTTAACCATGCCAAGTGCAAGGTCCTCCACCTGGGTGGGAGCAATCCCAGGCACAGCTACAGTTTGGGCAGAGAAGAGATTCAGAGCAGCCCTGCAGAGAAGGACTTGGGGTGTTGGTCAATGAAAAAATTAACATGAGGCAGCAGTGTGTGCTCGCAGCCCAGAAACCAACCGTATCCTGGGCTGCATCAAAAGGAGTGTGACCAGCAGGTCAAAGGAGGTGATCCTGCCTCTCTACTCTGCTGTTGTGAGACCTCACGTGGAGTAGTGTGTGCAGTTCTGGTGTCCTCAACATAAACAGGACATGGAACTGTTGGAACAAGTCCAAAGGAGGGCCATGAGGATGATCAGGGGACTGGAGCACCTCCTGTATGAAGATAGGCTGAGAAAGTTGGGGCTGTTCAGCCTGGAGAATAGAAGGCTGAGTGGAGACCTCATAGTAGCCTTCCAGTATCTGAAGGGGCCTATAAGGATGCTGGGGAGAGACTCTTCATTAGGGACTGTAGTGATAGGACAAGGGGTAACAGGTTAAAATTTAAACAGGGGAAGTTTAGATTGGATATAAGGAAGAAGTTCTTTACTGTGAGGGTGGTGAGGCACTGGAATGGGTTGCCCAGGGAAGTTGTGAATGCTCCATTGCTGGTGGTGTTCAAGGCCAGGTCGGACAGAGCCTTGGGTGGCATGGTTTAGTGTGAGGTGTCCCTGCTCCTGGCAGGGGGGTTGGAACTTGATGATCTTCAGGTCCTTTCCAACCCTAACTATTCTATGATTCTATGATTTCTTGAACTTTTGGTATCTGATTAGATACTACGTGTAAGTGAAAGTAATTTCACATTTTCCTTTGAGACCACATAATAATATACCTTCTGCATTATTTATCTATACTTCGTTTATTTACTGAAACATTTTTCGGAAGATAGATGCTTTTAAGCTTGGAATTAGGATCATTTGCATGAACAATTCATTTGGAGGGTATGAAATCTGGAGAGACTAACTCCAGGAATGCTTAAATTCTTAAATACCATTTTATGTTGAATGTTTATCCTTGAGACTAGCTATAACTTCATAGAAACATGCAGTACACCTCCCACTAGTGAATAAAGTGAGCGACATTTCAAAGAAATACTGTAGAGCTGGTAACTAATGCTTAGTGCTATTCTGCTAATTAGCTTGCAGCTTAGAGAGTAGAATTAAGCAATTAATTTTCGCCGCGGTTAGTGCTTCCAGGGGACAGTGATATATTACACCATGTAGTTATTTCAGGAAGGGATAAGATAGCAACATTCCACCATCAAATATTTGTATTTTTATTGTAACTTAAGGCAGTTAATGAGATGGGAAGTTGGGTTTATATAACAACTATTATTAAAAAGCTAGAAAAAGCCCTCTCACATCAGTTTTTACCTGTGAATTTCCAACCAATTAAAGCCTGATGTGGTAGAAGACACTGAAATCTTTGCTGTAGACGACAGTCTAGGAAGCCTTTGGGCTACAAAAACTTTTCCTCAGTTATACCTTGGGGAAAAGCGTCTATAACTGTACCACAACCTTGAGAGCAATGAGGCATAGTAAAATTCAGTGCCTTTCATGAAAGTGCTAAAAGCATTGCAAAATAATATTACCTGATGACCCAGAACATGCCAGGTTAAGTTAACAGTAATTCATGTTTGTGATAGCATTAAGAGGAAAGTATGGATTTTGTCATTTTAAATGTTGACAGCAAAAGGCTTGATGGCTGCAGCTGGGAGAATTAAAATGGTATATTAGGAAAGCCAGCAAGCACATGACTCCTGGGTTTGGGAGGCTTATTTAGAGGTGGGGAAAGGTTTATTACCACCTCATACATTAAGTAACTGACAATATCACAGATTTTGAGGGCAAGCATCAGTCACCAGAACAGGAGCAATAAACATGCTATGTGTGAAGCCAAGAAGTGCTGAGTCTTGTCCCAGCAGGTTTATCTAATAACAGGCATAAGGAAACAATTGCTAGTGCTCAAGCACCCGAAATGGTAAGAGGAAAAAGGAGTGAGAAATAGTGTCTTCAGTCAGATTTTAATGGCAAACTAGTGGGAGAGGCCATCGCCTGGAAAGCCCAAAGAAGGAGGAGAAACACCACTGTGAGTGGCGAAGCCAACAGATGAGTGCTGACCCACAGGAGACTGAAAGAGTTTAGTATAACTTGACCCTTGTCTTGCATTTAGGATGTTGTAGTTTTGTCAAGTTCTTTAATTTCAATGTTTTCTCTCGTTATTAGAATTGCCAAAATCAAATAGCTGCCTGTTAAAAGCTCCTTCATAAAACATTTGATTTACTTCTGCTAAATCCATTTAAAACAAATGGATTGTACGTGCATTCATTATTTACTGTGACATCCACTAAATCCAGATAAACTCTGAGAGCATGAAGCATAACAGTTATAATTTACTGTGCACAGGTAGTTTGATGGATAGGGAAAAAATGCAAGGGGCAGTTTTGCTTTCAGCCTGATGAAACTTAGCTAGAAACAATTAGTTTCATGATTTAGAATAAATGCATAAAGCCAGCAGCAAAACAACGTTGATATCGTTCAGTTGCTGAATCTTTCAATTTATGGCAAACATAATTTAAAAGCCTATGACATTACTTATTGATCCTGTTCAAAGACAAAACATTTATATTTGACTGTCTAGTGCATTTGCTGAGGTGACCCAATGCCTTATGACACCAATATGGGTAGTTTTTAATTCAATCTACCTATATAAATTATTTTATTGAAAGCTTAAATGTGCAGTGAGAAGCTATAAATCAAATAATTGTACAATAACTCTATACTTAATGATGTCATACACTAGCTGTCAATCTTATCCTGCAAATACTTCGCAAAGTATTTGTGTCACAAAGCTGTTTTGTTGCTTCTAACATCTGAAGGGAAAAAGAAAGGGAAGAGGGCAGTTTTCAACAATCATATTGTGTCAGGTGATTGATAACTCAAGAATTCTATATCAAATAAGTGTGGAGTAAGACCATATGAGTGCTTACTCTCCTTGAAAATACAAAAATGGAAGTGATTTTCTTATTATCAATGGAAATGTTTACTAGAGAAAAATACATATGGTAGGAAATACGTGCCTCAAATGCAATAATCCTTTATTGGACTGTTGTTTAGATGTTTCAAAATGCTTCATGGCAAACTGTTAAAACCCTTTCTCTTATGTGCCTTGGTGTCTTTGATTTGTCTCTGTATTTAAAAGGGATGGTTTATAGTTGTATAGTTAAGCTGCAGGTGGGCTTTGCAGTTCAGGCAAGTGCTCAATCTCTTTATCAAAGAGGAACAATACAATATATTCTCAAAATTATAGACTTTTCTCTTTCAGTAAAAAGTTAGCTTAATGAGACCTGGAAAGTCTCCTGCAAAGTTATGGATGAATACAAAAATGTTCCTTCCATCAAAATAAAAAAATATTTTTTAGATTTATCTTTCCATTAAGTAACCAGAGTTTTTGCTCTGCTAAAACTCTGATGTCTTAGGTAAGGTGTGTGTCAAAAGACTTTTAGGATTTTAGATGTTTCTAATAGTCTTCTTAATTGAAAACTTTCCTTCAGCTGTACTTAGAAATTATGTATTATGTATTAAATACATCTCAAGAACTTCCTCTTAAATCCAAACAAAACCAGGCTGCATTCATATCATGCTCAACCTAGTGCTGTGAGAAGACTTCAGTAAGCAGACTTCAGTTCAATCTAAGTTAAATTCCATTTAAACTGAAGTAGATATACCTTTTCAGTGAAATAATTCTTACTCTGGTAAATTTGTCTGACTTAACTGCTGTGTGAATTGTTACATAGTGTTCAGATTTGTACTTAATGAACAGGAAAATCAAAAAATTATTGTGATGGTGAACTTCTCTTCTGAATCCAGCATTTCCTTACCTTTCAATTCATCTATCTGTTTTTTCAAAATTGTCCTCATAGCACTGTTTGAGTAGTAACCCAATTCTTATATCTGCGGAGAAATTGCAGAGTACACATACTAACCCTTCAATTACATCCAGGGGAGGCTGTTAAATTTTAATAAGGACATAGTTTTCATTTTGATTTCCGTAGAGTTTTACATTGGTACAACACTGAGCACTGTGGATGAAGGCGTGCAACAAGCAGGTTATCAGACTTTCAACGTGTGGTAAATTATTTGGAAACAATTGCCACAGCTGTGAAATGAATTTGTGAGATAGCCTAACACGTGGATACTTAGAATCATTTTCTAGTTCTCATGTTAAGATTTTACTGCATTGTTCTACACATCTCTTTACTCCCTGTTACTTAGACAGCTATTATATTATTGATTTACAAGAAAAAAAAAGTATTCTGCAGGATGCTGTTTATTCTTTGTGCCAAGAACATTGTGTCACTGGGATATCATCCCCTTTGGATAACAAATTCTGATACGTTGTCCATATAATAAAGGTTAACAGAAAGCACAGTTAATAAAATAATGTTAAACCAGCAGTTTATAGGTAAGAATGCTCTACATTTAAAACTCGCTTAACTGTAATATTGCTACACTGTAGGTCACATGAGGAATTTTTCTGTCCCAAGCCAAAATTGTGCAAGAAATTCTATTACATTCCACTCTGTCTTAGAATAAAGTTCAACCATAAGACTTTAATCTCATTTCTTCCTGCTCTGCTGTAGATTTTTCTGAAAATCTGACAGCCTTCTGACTTGCATTGTATTCCCTGAAGAGCTATTTCTGAGAGGCATGACCTATTGGAACAGTGCATACATCTGTCTGCAGCATCTTCCTGTAGAACTACACTTTACTTTTTTGTTTTAATCTTGACTTACTTCTTCACCTTGACTTTGCAAACTGTAATTTTCCTTTTTGGAAAAGTGGGCAGAAGATGTGTGTTATAGAACTGCAGCAGTGTGTCCCAAGAAGCTATGAAACATGGATAGCTTTATTCCTGGAAATCATTTATATGTACGTATATTTACATAGGTCCGAAAGGAAAAGTACAGAGCTCCATTTATTTGTAGAGAACCCACAGCACAGGAAACAATGTCATTTGTTAATAAAAATATCCTTTAGCTTCTTGCATGTGGTGAACATAGTTTTGTGTTATGAGATGCATCATAGGCAAGATCTAAGCTGACTGGGGCTGCCACCAGTGCTATGGTCTAAAGATGGAGCAGCAGACAGGTATGCCTCAAGGGACTTAAAATGTAAATAAGAGGGATAGATGAAGGCAAATTAGAATAGATGAAGAAAAGAGACTTTAAAGAATGGCATAACCAACAAAGACTACTCCTTAACATCTTTCTGTAATATCTAGTATCTTCTCTGACGTCTAAAACATAATTGGGTTTTCTGTGAGAGGCAGCAGTAAAAGACTTTTCTTGAAGCCACTAATGCCTTCATGAAACTTTAAGAAATGCAATATCTTTGGAGCCTACTCTCTGTCAGATGTGTTGGAAATTGGCCAAGGAAATTCCCAAGTTGTCAGACAAAGTGAATATGGCTGCATAAGCATCGTTTCCTTAAAAAACCCACTTGAAGAAAAGGTAAATGACTTACCTGATGTCTCCCAGCAAGCAAATAAGAGCCCTGGGAGGTTTTGCCAGTGTCTTCTGTTGCCCAGCTTCATGCCTTTTCCTGCAGAGCCCTGTTGTACAAAGTCAAAGTCATAATCTGACCTTCCTTTCCAAGTACTACTGTTTTTTGCTTTCTTTTGATTACGGTGCAGTATTTAATTGTATTTTAAAAGGCCTGGTAACCTCATTATTTCTCCCCAAGCTGCTTTCTGAATTTAATGTCACTTGCAACTTATTGAGAAACTTCTTCTTTCCTGTTGTTTACCTGCCATTAATTAACTTAATTGATTCTGTCTTCTTTTTCTCTCACTTTTCATGTTTCATCTACTTGCATTCTCTTTTGTGTCACTCTAATGTAACTTTGATGAAATTAAGATCATACAACAGTATCGGTGTGAATGGTCAGAAGAACATGGGAAAAGATCATCATATAAGCATCAGAATATGAAATATGTTGCATCTGTTAGTTGACCTGTCAGTGTACTGATATGCTTGATTTGGTGAGATTTTGAGCACTCCCAAGTAACAGGTTCTACCATGATTGCATGGAGCAGGACTGAACACAAAATGTTACAAGTAATGTGAAATACAGAATCCCAAAATGTGAAGTTTGCTGCTCCATGGTTTTTTTTTATTGTAGATATTCATACCTGAAAAAGTTTTGTCAAACCAAAATCTTTCAAAGTATCTAATCATAGCAGTTTTCTATCTAGACCTGATTGAGATTCATAGGTGTCAGGTGTGAGACAATAGAAGATCACTGTAATAACCTTCATCAGTGGTTTCAGTGGGATAGAATTTGAATGTAATTACAGAGCCAGTAATCAACCTGACATAAACACAAGCATTTAATGCATATCCTGTGTCAGTGTTTAATATCTGCTGTCCTTTTACAGAAAGCAGAAGGGGCTAAACCGATTATGTGAAAAGTAAACTCTTATAACAACAAATAAGAAGAAACATTAATCATTTGCAAGGAAGTAATTGTTATCAGCAGAGTAATTAGTATCACAAGAGAACTTGACCCTTCAAAGTACTTTCCAGCTCTTTAGGGTTGTCCTTATACATAACAGACAAAAGGTAAAGCGCTTCCTGCCGAGACCCTGAGAACACTATATCCCCAGCTTGCAAGCATTTGCATCAGTGTTATCAGTTCTGATTCTTTGTGACACGGAGCCTAATTATATCTGGATATCTTCTCTTAACAGAAGTTCCTGACACCGTGTAAAAACCTCTAATCTGTTCTGATTACATCTGGATGTTTTTTCAGGTTGCCCTGGGGCTTTTTTCTCTTCTTTTGTATGACCCTTGCACAGCACACTTGAGGGTATTTTCTTGCATTTGCTCATGATAATCTGTTCATTTGGGACCTGTGAAGTTACATAGATAACAAAAGCAGAAAACTGGGCTCATGAGGACAATTTATCATCAACACTTATGACTTGTTTCAGACATAATCTTCTAACTTATTGCACTGTAAAAGGAAAGCTTTCCTTCATTAATATTTGTGCACATTTTCAGGACAGAAAGGACCATAAAGTTTCTGTGTTTTAAGAGATCTGTGACTACTCAATAAATCTTGATTGCCTTTTCATTATACTGTGGCATTCTGGAGCTTGCACTGTGATGAGACAAAACTGGGAAAGACAAAGAAGTTGCAGCTGCCTCTGTGAAATGAAAAGGCTTTAGAAACGTGCAGTCCACGGTAGGTCAGTGAGCACTAAACATTTCTCTTACTGACTTCTGTCAACTTACTAGGAACACTAGCAGCACCATGCCAGGAGTTTATGAGCCCTTTTTTGTTGGTATTCTGCTGGTAATCTTTACCAGCTGGGTATCACTATTGGGAACTGTGTAATGGCAGGTACTACTTCTAACAGAGGCAGCATCTCCTTAGGCTTTAGAGGCAGACATCACATTCCTCAGGTGGTGCAGTTATTTTAGTTTGGTGCTAGGGTTTAGAATAAAAGTCTTAAAGTCTGCAGCATTGGCTTCAGGATTTAGAAAAACCAGGTTGCATTCCTCATACTGCTTGTGTGACTCTTCTTGTCTGGACCTCCAGCTTCTGTCTGTAAAGAGGGGTTGCGGCTTAGGGGTATTACAAGCACTTCTGCCTGTAAGAAGCATGGAATTCAGGTGCAGAACAGATAATGCCAGATAAACATCTGAAGTATTTGTAGTTTCCAGTGAATATTTAGTGCTGCCCAGGCTTCCTCACTACAGATGTAGGTTCTGGCTTTGCTCCAACTGCTCTGTCATCTGTACAGCACATCTTCTCCATATCTTTTCCTCACAGATACTTGGAGGTGTGCCTTACTAAAAGGCAACCAAATCAGCTTGAGGCAGAAGCTGACCAGAATAAAGAGGTAGCAAAAGATCAATTTGGGGTTCAAAGTATAACAAACTTTGTCAGGACTAGGTTGAGCATACAAAGTAAATGGTTAGAAAGTCCGTGTACCTCTGATGGGCAGTGCAGGTATTGCAATCCCTAGCTCCTGTTTACAAATACAATACTTTTAGGTCTGAAAATTCCATGCTTCATAAATATGGATGAATCAGGGAGGAAGCTCTTGTTTACGCTATTCTAATTATTCAGTTTGCTGCAGCAGTTGCTGGTTCGATGCATCGTTAACAGCTCTCAGAGTCATACGAGTAGTAGGAATGTTGCTGAAGAAAGAGCAAAACTGATGGCTGTATCTGAAGAAGAGATTGCAGAGAGAATCTTCACTCTTCCAGGAATTAGCTTTCCAAGCCACATTTCAGACTACCTCAACAGTAAGACCTTTTGAAAAATGGCTTACTATTTCTTTGCAAAACATCTACTGAAATGGAGCTCTGGACATTTTACCTGAAGTTTCTGTGTGTTCTTACAATCAAGTCAGAGAGAAATATATCTTTTCATTATTCATTTGCTACTAGCTTAAAAAATAAATATAGTTTTCCTGTGCTCTGACATCTCAAATGCCCTTCTGTCCTCCATGTACTTTGGTCCACACACATCCTTTCTGCACTCCCTCAATGCTATTCTACTGTCTGATCTTTTGAAAACAGCAAGCAGCTAGGGATTAAACTCAAAACCTGACATTGTGACGAGTGAATCGATTAGCAGATAACACCAGCTGCCTTCAGTAACTGATGTACATGAAATTTGTTGTGTGCTAACTCCAAAGGATCTGAGTGACAGTAATGAGTTCTGTTGCTATACCCTCCCGAAGCCTGACAGCTGTTTTGCAAACACAGTAATTGGAGAGTTACATATTGAACACTAATGGGGGGGGGGAGGGGGCTACAGAAATTGTCAAGGTTCTTGTGGTTACTTATTTTTCTAAGAAACTGTGTTTTTCTTATCCCTATCAATTTGCCTCAGTGAAAGAAAAATAAAATCCCAGCTATGACTCAACAGTAGACTGAATAAATTAAAAATAAATGGTATCCTTATCGCTGAATTGCAGTGACACTGAAAGACTGTAGAAAAATGCTGGAAGTAGCACATAGTTCTCATATTATAGTGTTCTGGTTTTGAGTGATGTGGAAAGTAAAAGGATTTAAGGAAATAATGGCCTTTGTTTACAGTTATGTCAGGTTAACAAAGCTTTCAAGTTTATGAGCATACTGCAGGAACTGTTTAGGAGATCAATTTCCAAGGGCACACATATACATCTATAAATAAGTATAAATGAGTAAAAAAGATAGAAGTATAAAAAAGTACAGTTAGTACTCAACCAAAAATCTTTTTTCTCTCTACCAAAAGAATTGTGGAAGACTTGTACTGAAATATATCCTTAAGCAGATAAAAGGAAATGCTTCCATTTCAGAGCATAAAGTCATTCCAGGAGAGATTGCCAGAAGAACGTATCTGAGACATATTGTGTGGTGGAGTTTTTCTTTAAACAAACAAAGAATAAACTAATTATAGGACAAAGGAGCTCTTGTAAACTACCAGAAATAATGTTGGAGCAATAACTTTATGCTACTTCAGAGCTCTGATTAGTTTTCTTCATTACACAGCTAGATAGATAGGTACTTGTGGTTTCTTGTTTGTTTCAGGATTTCAAAGTCAGTTTATCCAAGACAGGATTTTGAATGAAGTCTGATTATGAAATTAAAAGCTGAGACAAGCAGTCTCCAAGTGAAAACAACTCATAATCCCAGGCTTACCATTTTTTCTTGATTGAGCTGACATGAAATGACATTAAAGTTAATGCTAAACACAATCTTCTTGGCCTTGTTCCCAGAGAATGAGAATAATATCTGAAGAGCACAAGATGACTCCTAAACATTTCCCAGTCAGTATTTCCTCAGAGTCAACAGATTCATGATTACAGACTCCCTGTGATTGCTTTCCTGGGCAAAGCTGGACAAATTCTTAGTATCTGTGACTATACACTTTTTACTTCTCCCATCATTCAAGGGCTCCATCTCGTTCAGCCTCTGTTCATCCCTTTAGAAGGGCTAACTAGAAGTGTGGACAGCATCCCACATGAGGTTCTCCATGATGTGTGTACTGATGTTAACATCTCTCTCTCTTTACAGAAATTATATCCCTAAAGGTGCATCCAGAAAGCATGTTGGCCTTTGTATCACCTTGTTGTATCACATTGCTGTCTGATGCATTGCCTTCATACACCTGTTCAGTGCTTTTTGAGAACTCTTGCACCTTCTCTAGGCATCTCGTTAAAGGGATATAGATATATAATACTCTGTGAACTTATCCTGACAAGTACCAGCTGTTGCAGGAGCTGTTTGCATCATAGTTATAAAACAAGAGAAGAAGGAGAAGAGCTGTTGAACCAGCCTCAACCAAGCATGCAGCCTTACATGTCAGCAGATGTGCCTCCTTGGTTTGCCTTCTTTAGCAACATCCCCAGTCACTTGTTTATGCTAGCCCCATTCCCACAGTTTAATCCCTCCTTCTTTGTTTGCCAGGTCTGGCTTTTCACACAGTGAACTGCAAACAGTAGGATTTGTGCCCACCAATGCTACCTGGCTGCTGGCACATGGGGTCTGTCCCACTGGGGTGCAAGGCTTTTTTTTCTGACTAAGAAGGTTGTAGGAAGAGCAGCCTCAAACAACTCTGCAGTTTGGTTGGAGCGGACAAAACAGGTAGCAAGGATGAGAAGATACAGGCAGTTCTCCCAGGCACTGTTGCATTTGAATTTAAGTGTACATATATTAGGCAATTAGAAGTTGCTATGGTGGGATTGTGCAGTACCATGGAGTCAGGATTGGTGGCTACAGCAGTTGATGGTCTTAGCTGAAAGCTTTTTCAGGAGGTAAGCTGGAAATCAAGTGGGCACCTTCTTTCTTCATGTTACCTGGTTAAATTTTGAATCTTACACTCCTACCAAATGATTTCCAGTCTTTGGCTTCTGTCTCTGACTACACACTGTGTGATGCTTGGTAGTGGTGATAGCAGGTTACTTTCAGACTGGGAAGGTGCCTTACCCTGCTGCTCAGCTACTTCTTTTATTTTTACCCAGTATTCTTTTCTTTTTCTCTTTTTGTGGTTTTGGTTTGGTTTTTTTTGAGGGAAGGGCTGTATTCTGAGAAGCAGCACAGTTTATTGTCTCCAGTTCTAACAGAGGAAGGAAATTCCCCAAATACACTAAGATCTTCCAAGGATTTTAGAGACTAAATGTCCTGCCTAAAATGGGATAGCTGCTTTAAAGAAAAGTTGGAATCTGAGGTATAGTCAAGTGACTTAGCTATAAATCCAGTTTTTCTTGGAGAGCTAGAAGACTTGCCAAGGCCTTCAGAAATATTTCAGTGCTTTGTTTGAGATTCTTTGCAAAATTAATCTTGCATGGGTAGTTTTTGCAACATACAGATACCAGAAGTTCCAGTTATCCCTTTAGATCCTCACTGGAGACTTTTCCAAAATCTCACCTTCTTGACACTTCTGCTCTAAGAAATGAAGAACCCACCAAACCTCTGGTGCAAGGAAGGAAGAGTCAGACTTTCTGTTTCATGGACAGGAGTAGCTGGCAGAGTGAGCTCTGTAAATGTCTGTAGAGTACAACTACAACTGCAAGTGCTAGAGACAGACTTTTCTCCAAAGAGATAGTTGACTGGCTCTAAGAAGAATCTCGAATGCAAGAAGGATCTTACATGTCAGTGGATCTTACATGGCCTCAGATGGCAGCAACTGTAGCGGTTATTCCAAACTACTAGCTGCTTTTCTTTAGCCTTTGACAATAAGGACTTTATTTACAAAGAGAAATAGACATTTTTAGAAATAGACATGATAGATGTCCCATGTAAAGTTTTTGGTAGCTCTCTCTACTCAGTTGTGCTCATATCAAATGCAGAGCAGCTGCTCCAAGTCCGAGCTCCTGACTCCCGTGTGAGTGAAGAGCTGACCTTGATCTTTCATCAATAAACAAATGCAAGAAAGGCTTTTTCAGTGGATGGGAGCAGTACTGTTTCCAGGTAACCACATCCTTTCCTCATTGATCACTATGGAAACCTGATTCCCTCCTTCTGTTTCCTCTAAATGAGAAAGCATGTTTCTCTGCTAGCAGAGAGGGGAACTCTTTGATTTCCTATTCCAGTCCTTGACTCCACAATAGCAGAGGGTCACTTTCAACTCTAATGCAAGGCACTTAAATTTTAGCAATGTTGAAGCAAACAGAAACCCCAGGCAGTCTTGCAGCTGCTACAAAATAACCTGCTCAAAATTCACTGAAAAGAAATTAAAGCCTTTTTTCTTAGAGAATTTTGCTATTATGCTCAAAGAAATGGAACACAATTCAGATCCACTAGCCCTTTCTGGTTGATCAGGCATTTCTGCCTACAGATTAATTACCATCTTCCTTAGCTGATGCGAAGGAGTTTTAGAAGACTTTAGTCATGAACTTGAAGGTCAGGATGAAACTTTGTGAGAACATGGTTCCCATCTTACAGAGTGGTTTACAAACCACCTCCTGTCTGGATTTTTTCAGGTCTTCTCCTTACCATCTTGAAAGATTATAATAGCTGACATGGAGAAGTGGCATTATAAAAACAGAGACATACTACATCTTTCTTTTTCGTCAAAATGCCCACCAGAGACTACTGTTTTCACTATGCTTCCATCTCCACTTCATATATAGAACAAAAAAGAAGGGTGGTAGCGAGCCACAAGCTCCCAAACGTGATCAGGTGCTTAACTTATGTTAAAATGCTTTTGACCACAAAAAGCTGATTTTTTTCATTTTGTTTCCAAAGGTTTCAAAGATTCTGTTTCAGGATGGTATTTAAGTCCTGCAATATCGTGTGGTATTGGTAGCGTGAAGTTCTGTTGTTTTCCTTCTTGGTAACCCCATCATGTACATGAAGCTGTTTCAATATATGGTGCTATGGCTTATTGCACTTCAGATTGGTATATCAGCATTTCCCCTACTTTCTAAGCTTGTATACTGAGATCTTAGCTTCCCACACATTTCAACTTGTACATTTATATGTCTTTATACTGGTGTATTTGCAGGTCTGCAGCCATAAGTGACATTATCCATTCACCCTCAAATTATCATTACTACTTTAAAGCTAAAGACCTCTGGAGTTTCAACCAACCAAGTAAAACAAAACACCCTTTTCTTGTTACTAGCTTCCATGACAATCTGAAAATTGGTTTCCAGTCTAATAGATTATTTCCAACAAAATAATATTGCTCTCTTAATTTGCTGCCATTAACTTTGTGTTGGGGCTGTGTGGTTCGGTTGATAGGTTGGAGGGAAGGAATGCCATCCAGAGGGACCTTGACACGCTTGTGAGGTGGGCTGATGCCAACCTGATGAAGTTTAACCATGCCAAGTACAAGGTCCTCCACCTGGGTCAGAGCAATCCCAGGCACAGCTCCAGGTTGGGCAGAGAAGAGATTCAGAGCAGTCCTGCAGAGAAGGACTTGGGGGTTTTGGTTGATGAAAAAATTAACATGAGGCAGCAGTGTGCGCTCGCAGCCCAGAAACCAACCGTACCCTGGGCTGCATCAAAAGCAGCGTGACCAGCAGGTCAAAGGAGGTGATCCTGCCCCTCTCCTCTGTTCACGTAAGACCTCACGTGGAGTAGTGTGTGCAGTTCTGGTGTCCTCAACATAAAAAGGACATGGAACTGTTGGAACAAGTCCAAAGGTGGACCACGAGGATGATCAGGGGACTGGAACACCTCCCATATGAAGACAGGCTGAGAAAGTTGGGGCTGTTCAGCCTGGAGAAGAGAAGGCTGTGTGGAGACCTCATAGCAGCCTTCCAGTATCTGAAGGGGGCCTATAGGGATGCTGGGGAGGGACTCTTCATGAGGGACTGTAGTGAGAGGACAAGGGTAACGGGTTCAAACTTAAACAGGGGAAGTTTAGATTGGATATGAGGAAGAAATTCTTTACTGTGAGGGTGTTGAGGCCCTGGAATGGGTTGCCCAGGGAAGTTGTGAATGCTCCATCGCTGGTAGTGTTCAAGGCCAGGTTGGACATAGCCTTGAGTGGCATGGTTTAGTGTGAGATATCCCTGCCCCTGGCAGGGGGGTTGGAACTAGATGATCTTAAGGTCCTTTCCAACCCTAACTATTCTATGATTCTATGATTCTATGGACAGACAATATTTTGTCGCTTCGCTATGCTTCATACTGTTCTAATGTGAATTTTCATATTGAAATTCCTAATTTCAAGACAAGTCTCCCAGTGAAAAACTTGCACTGATGGTCAAAAGTTTCAGTGTTTTTGCATATATGTATGAAGAATTTAATGTCTTGCTCTGGCTGGCATTTTGTTGGGTTTTCTTTTTAATTTTTTGAGTGATCTAAAAAAAAAATTATTTTACCTGATCTTCTTCTGGATGTTTTTAAGACTGCTTTTTATCTCGCTCCAAGCATGCTACAGTTGAAATTGGGAAAGGCCAGTCACACATTACGTGCAGTATTGGTCCAATTCTTTTTTTATATACACCCAAGAAGAAGCAAATATGGCATAAGCAAAAAGCCAGAGCTTTTCCTCACAGTTTACTGTTGGAGGCTTTCTCTCTGGAAGAGAAGCCAATTTGCAGGTTCTTGTGAGAGCTAGCTGTATGAATTTTGTTATAGACTTCAAAGGGCCAGAATTTCACTCCAGATGAAAACCTTGGAAAAGAATCTTACTTTGGCCACTGCATTAAAGGAGTGGAGTGATGTACAATGAAAGCTAAAAGCCTCTTTTCTGGTCCAGAGGATGATTCCCTCCAGCAGAGGCACCACGTAAACCAACACTCCAGATGTCTGTGCATTGCTTTCCTTTGATGAATGTCCTTCCCAGTTTAAGAATAGCTCCAAGTTGCAGAAAAAGCCACACTTCGAATTTACTTCAGCATAAGATGAGACCACGTTTCTTGTCTCTGACATATTTCTCCTTCTCAACACAAAGGTCTAGTCCCCAGAATGGTACAAGCTTGTGAACAGCGCTACAGAAAAAAATCATGCTTTCCACTTGCATACAGGCACACGGAATATAGAACAGGTCTAAGAAGATATTCTAGAATTATGTATAGTCAAATGCTGATTGTTTTGCATTAAGAGCTTCTGCTGTGGTAGTCCAAATTGCTATTTCATATATTATAATAGTGAGCATGTGAAAAAAATACTGATTGTGTGCTTCCAGCTTCCAATAACTGTCCCTTTTGACAGGCAGCAAATTCCCCTTTGTGATAAAACTAACCATGAGCCAGCAGGAGAGATTAAAAAGGGTGTTCTGATTCTCTTATCAAGCCCACTTCAGTTTCACATCAGATTTGGTTATGGTTTTTGTTTTTACACTGCAGTAGCAAAACATGCAGGAGCAGCAGCTCGGAAGGGTTCTTCGGGTTACTACCATCTCGTAAGGAAGAGCAGCATGTTTATACAGACTGTATAAACATGGGCCGGCGCTTCTGCAAACTGAATACAGCTGTAGGCTTGGAGAGTTCTTGTTCCAGGTTCAGTGTTGGAGAGATGTCAGAAACCCTGCTAACTGCTACATTTTGTGTGTGGATATAGATGAACGCATGCATGCACATATTTATGTTCTGATATCTTGCAGGCACAATTTTGTGTAATATTAGGGTAGCTATAATTGGATTCTTGAACCAGCTGCCTAGCTCTTACAATAAATGTCTGCAGGCAGTCTACTCATGCCATGTGGATAAGCTCACCCTGCACTCTCCAGGTAAGCTCCAGGACAAGCACACCTATGCACTTCATTGCAGAATTTCTGTTAAATATCCATTATGAAAAACACCGCATTAGCACAACAGGAGTGCACCAGGAGTGCAAAGGTGCTCCCTTTCAGTGTTTTGAGCTCTGTAGGCACCCCGGTCCATTTACAGCAAGCTAGCCCCTCTGCCCAGTGCTGCATAGACAGGGCACTATTCCTTCTGCTTGTTCTCACAGCTGCAAAATAGGTTTCACAACACAACTGAGAATTTTGAAATGCTTTTGCTCATGGTTGCTCCCCCACATATATTTTTAGACCCCAACGTTTTAGTTTTAATGTTCAACTGTTTTTGACAAAGGACGAGCTAGGGAGACAAAACACAAAGTAGGCATAATGTGGGGCCTCTCTGGAAGGAAAGGGGAGAATTGGTCATCCTTGATTTGGAGAAAGCTGAGGTTCTCAATGACTTCTTTGCTTCAGTCTTCACTGGCAAATGCTCTAGCCACAACACTCAAGTCTTGGAAGACAAATGCAGGGACTGTGGGAATGAAGACCTTAGGCACAGTGTAGGGGAGGATCAGGTAAAGTTCCCAACGACTGGAAAAAAGGAAATACAACCCCCATTTTCAAGAAGGGGGAAATTGAAGACCCAGGGAACTACAGACCAGTCAGTCTCACTTCTGTGCCTGGCAGGATCATGCAGCAGATTCTCCTGGAAACCATACTAAGACACTTGAAAAACAACAAGGTGGTTGGTGACAGCCAGCGTGGCTTCACTAAGGGGAAATCCTGCCTGACCAATTTGGTGGCCTTCTATGATGGCGCTACAGAACTGGTGGACAGGGGTAGAGCAGTTGACATCATCTGCCTGGACTTTATCAATTCAAAGCATTTGATAGTGTCCCACAGGACATCCTTGTCTCTAAACTGGAGTGACATAACTTTGGCAGATGGACATATGGACCACCTGGTGGGTAAGGAACTGGCTGGACAGCTGCATGCAAAGAGATGTGGTCAGTGGCTCAAGGTCCAAGTGGAGACTGGTAACAAGTATTGTCCTTCAAGGGTCGGTGTTGGGACTGATCCTGATCAACATATCTGTTGGTGACATAGACACTGGGATTGATGTACCCTCAGCAAGATTGACGATGATGCCAAGCTGTGTGGTGTGGTTGATATGCTGGAGGGGAAGGATGCCACCCAGATGGACCTTGACATGACTGATTGGTGGGCCTATGCCAACCACATGAAGTTCAACAAAACAAAATGCAAGGCTCTACACCTCCACTGAGCACCTGTAGCTAGGGCATCTGGGTCCCAGGCACAGCTCCAGGTTGGGCAGAGAAGAGATTCAGAGCAGCCCTGCAGAGAAGGACTTGGGGGTGTTGGCTGATGAGAAACTGAACATGAGACAGCTTCATTGTGCACTCGCAGCCCAGAAACCAACCGTATCCTGAGCTGCATCAAAAGAAGGGTGACCAGCAGGTCAAAGGAGGCGATCCTGCCCCTCTATTCTACTCAGCTGTCATGAGACCCCACTTGGAATATTGTGTGCAGTTCTGGTGTCCCCAGCATAAGAAGGACATGGAGCTGTTGGAGCAAGTCCAAAGGAGGGCCACGAGGATGATAAGAGGGCTGGAGCTCCTCCTGTATAAAGACAGGCTGAGAAAGTTGGGGCTATTCAGCCTGGAGAAGAGAAGGCTGCAGGGTGACCTCATAGCAGCCCTCCAATATCTGAAATGGGCCTATAAAGGTGCCGGAGAGGGACTCTTCATCAGGGACTGTAGCGATAGGACAAGGGGTAATGAGTTCAAACTTAAACAGGGGAAGTTCAGGTTAGATATAAGGAAGAAGTTCTTTACTGTGAGGGTGGTGAGGCACTGGAACAGGTTGCCCAAAGAAGTGGTAGATGCTCCATCCCTGGTGGTGTTCAAGGCCAGGTTGGATAGAGCCTTGATGACATAATCTAGAGTGAAGCGTCCCTGCCAGTGGCAGGGGGTTGGAACTCGATGATCTTAAGGTCCTTTCCAACCCAAACTATTCTGTAATTCTATGACAAAACAAAAATCATAGGAAGAAAAGCAATAAATCAGTTTCTATTCCTTACAGAAAATGTAACCGGAAAGGCTTCTTAGTAAATATCTTCTGCACTCCAATAAACAGTGTTGATTGCAAATATCAAGATTTGAAATAGAAAATAAGTTTCCAGAGCCAAAATATATCTTTAAGAAAGCCACACAAATGATTTGAGGATATTTTCAAAATGTATTTTTTCATGAATTTTTTGTGAAATAGCTAACTGTTTTGTCCAGTTTTGCTACTGATTTGTGCAGCAGAAAGAAAATAATACAGTTGATCCCCTAGACAATGAGGTGAATCCCTAGGCAATGAGCAGAACTGAGAATCTTAGATGGAAGAGCTATAGAAATAAAAAGAAATCATAAATCCCACAGAAAACTCATTCTATAATAGGGCTAAAATTTAACCTGACTGGTATGAAATATGAAGCTTTTCAAAAAACCAACACTCAAACACAATCAAAGGAAGTAAATAAAATATTAAAGGACTTCCACTAACCAGTGTACTATATAAACCCCAAAGCGGTCACTTTGGCTCTTAGCCATTGCTGCCTTCATAGAAACTTGGTGGCATCATATGCAATGTTTAGAATTACCTGACTCACTTGGATGCTCCTGAAAATGTTATCCATGAGTGACCTTGCCATTTTTTATAAATTTACTATTCATTAGAATATAAGCCAGTGAATAACCCCATGTGTAACAGCCGCTATCAGAAACTTCAGAGAAGATCGATACCACAGCAGGTCCTTAACCTTCCCATGCCGCTCATTTCATTCCCTCTATAAAGACTGGTTTGTGCCCAACACTCCTATTCCAGCGGGGGTTGCAAGGAAGGGACAGGCCTCTGAGGATCTCAAGTCTTACCTCATGTAACCCCAAAAACTTTGTGAAAATTTTGGCCATTGCAAACAAAAGCTAAATTGTGACTCCTGAAGGGAAACACATAATACAAGAGAAAAATTTTAGCTGTTTAGGTGCATATAGACCATTTTCTCATCCTTTTTTAGCCTCTTGGTGCAGTGTCATTTCCCTTTGTTCCAGCAGGTAGAGCTGCGGCTTCAAATATTTTCCAGAAAAGCAGCTGTTTTTTTATTCAGGTTGAGCACTATCTCCTCAATTGCATGACTTTGTGTTTCAGATTACAGCTCTGAAAAAACAAGTCCAAAACAGAGCACAAGCATTCTGCTTGCACTTCCATAATTGGTAGGAAGCTAAAAGTGGGATTCCATCAGATGGACAAGGCTTAATCTCACTGTGACAATGATAAGACTGCCCACAAACAGTTACATGCACTGAAAAGCTGTGCTAGAACCTAACTATCACAACGAAAAAGGTGCACTGTGATGCAACATGAGGTGATATGATTTTCTGTCACACAGATGGAACGCCCACTTATTTGAACTTCTGAAGCACCAGCAGCAAAACCAAAACCACTGATTTTTTTATTTTTTTACCTATGAAGGGACAGAAAGAAACTTTTCAAGAAGGTTGGTAATCCTGTGAATTAATGTATGTATGTATGTATATATGTATTTATTTAGCTAAGACTCCAAACACAAAACAAAAGAGAATCTGGAAAACTTTCTGGTTTTTAAATCATAGTTTAAGTAGTCTTTAATCTTCCGTCCCTCCCCACCTGCCTCCTCTAGTTTGTCCACATATTTCCTAAATCAGTCAGAACTGGCTAGCTTAGATAAAGTCTCAGCACACCCATAGTACTGTGCCCATTTATGGATTACTGTGGATACTTTATAAGCTCAAAATATTTACAGTTTCTTGACCTAGTGTTTTCTGAACCTGGGCCAGACCTGCAGTGACTATTACGCAAATGTTTACTGGCTGGAGAGAATTAGATCTCTGGTCTTATTTCAGTTTCTGATGAGCAACAGTCTGTACCAGAAAGAGAAACATCCCGATTACTCATTCCCATGACAGAGCTCACACTGAACATGAAGATTGAATCACAAGACATTGTCTTTCTAGCCCAGACCTGAGATGTGACATCAGAGAAGCAAGCAGGTGGGTTCTGTATACAGAAACCTCTGCATGCAGGTACACATTGTCTGAGCAACATCTGTGGAGGCTGAGTCAATAAAATATCTTGGGATAATAAATTAACTTCTAAACACCAAGAGACAATTATTTGCATTTTGCTACCCTTTCTGGATTTAATTGATAGTCTTATGGTAATTTGTTTTCAATACCTTTTGAAAAATGCTGGTCCCATCCAAGGCATAATACCTCCGTAGCAGAACTATAATTATTGAGCTGTTTGAAATTGCTTACAAGTCACAGTTAGAGGCTGTACTGGAAAATATGAATATTGGGTATTACAAAGAGAAAGAAAGCCATTCAGAATGCCTCCAGTGCTGTGGTAAAGAGAAACTGAATTAGTATGTTCTGACATCAATGAACAGTGATGTTTTCAATGCAGGCAATGTTAATTGTAGTTTTTCATGGAATTAATGTGGGAAGTGTAATTTATTGAGACTGAGTTCTCGGTTGGTGGAAATCAGTGTAGTTCCATCGAAATCAAAGAATCTATCTTTGCAGAGGATCAGAGCAGTAGCATTTTGATTTTTTTCCCTCCAGCCTGCTGATAGTATATCATTTTACTCTACTATCTTTCATTATCCACATCAGTTGATAACAGTTCTTGACATGTTTGGGCCATTCCCCAATAGCGGAGCTGTATATGCTGGTTTAGGCAACACCAGAGATGATATGTTAGCCTCAGTAGTATCTCTTCCTTAATCCAATATTGGAATTTCCATGGAAACCTCTTAGCAACATAGAAGATGAAAATGGAACAAGAAAGATGCAGTCAGCTCAAATGATAGTTCTAAGGGCAAAAAACCCAAAACCACATAAACTTACTAGCCTTGGGAAAACATAAGAAACAAAAGTAAACTGCATCTGAGAAGTTCATCTTTCAGATTCCCAGGTGTATTATATCCTCATGTCTTCCACATTCTTCTGCTTATTGTGTAGTAACCAAAATAACCAAGCTATTGTGATGCCTGCCCTGGACATTGTGTTACAGATTGCACTGGTGTCCTCCAGTCCTTGCAGAGGCTTGCATTTGCCTGCTGGGAAATGCCTGGTAACTCTGGTACTTTAAAAGTAGCTCAGTGTTTGTCTGTGGCTGGCCATCCATTTTATCATGATCTTTTAAGAGGCACTGTGGTTCAGACACCCAGCCTATGTTTTAGTTTTAACAACAACCAGTTTTGCTAGAAGTTCAGCTTCAGGTCTTGGGCCATTTCTGTTTTTCTTTTTTTTTAACTGTGGGAATTTCAATCTCAGAGTTTGTATTATCCTGTAGAATACATTGAACATTGAGCAATATACATTTGTTTACTCAGTCATTGGCAAAGAGTTTTCCTGTGGTTTGACAAATTCTAACTGCATGGGCAACATTTAAAAGATGAAAATAAAGGTACATAGGTAGGCTGATATATGTTAAGGGTGTCTGGGGAAATACGTATAACACAGATGCAGATAAACCTCACCTCTGCACTGGTGAGACATGAATCAGATCCATTCTGGGAAACATGGACCCATGGTAACATCCATGATAATATATAGGTTGAATAAAGAATCATAGAATCATCACGTTGGAAAAGACCTTTAAGGTCATCAAGTCCAGTCATTACACCAGGATTGCCAAGACCACTACTAAACACGTCACTGACGGCCTCATTGACATGTTTTTTGAACACTTACTATATATATACTTTTAACATATATGCATTTAACATATATACATTTACTGGAGCACAGCACTGAGACAGCATGGGTATAAGGGCATTTCTACCTAGCTCAGGACTTGTGTAAAGAAACTTGAATTTGTCCTTTTTTCAACTTGGAGATGCCTTGAATTTCAGAGGCCCAGTGTTTAGTGAATTATGACAATGCAGCTGCTGATTTTAATCTTTACTGTTAAAAAACCATCCAACTCCATTCACCTGCATATACACACTTCCATCTCATACATTCCTGTCTAGTCACCAAATGCACATATATTACATGCAGTGCTGTTTCTCCTGTAAATCATAGAATCATGTAATCATAGAATGGTTTGGGTTGGAAAGGACCTTAAGATCATCGAGCTCCAACCCCCTGCCACTGGCAGGGACGCTTCACTCTAGATTATGTCATCAAGGCTCTATCCAACCTGGCCTTGAACACCACCAGGGATGGAGCATCTACCACTTTTTTGGGCAACCTGTTCCAGTGCCTCACCACCCTCACAGTAAAGAACTTCTTCCTTATATCTAACCTGAACTTCCCCTGTTTAAGTTTGAACTCATTACCCCTTGTCCTATCGCTACAGTCCCTGATGAAGAGTCCCTCTCCGGCACCTTTATAGGCCCATTTCAGATATTGGAGGGCTGCTATGAGGTCACCCTGCAGCCTTCTCTTCTCCAGGCTGAATAGCCCCAACTTTCTCAGCCTGTCTTTATACAGGAGGAGCTCCAGCCCTCTTATCATCCTCGTGGCCCTCCTTTGGACTTGCTCCAACAGCTCCATGTCCTTCTTATGCTGGGGACACCAGAACTGCACACAATATTCCAAGTGGGGTCTCATGACAGCTGAGTAGAATAGAGGGGCAGGATCGCCTCCTTTGACCTGCTGGTCACCCTTCTTTTGATGCAGCTCAGGATACGGTTGGTTTCTGGGCTGCGAGTGCACAATGAAGCTGTCTCATGTTCAGTTTCTCATCAGCCAACACCCCCAAGTCCTTCTCTGCAGGGCTGCTCTGAATCTCTTCTCTGCCCAACCTGGAGCTGTGCCTGGGACCCAGATACCCTAGCTACAGGTGCTCAGTGGAGGTGTAGAGCCTTGCATTTTGTTTTGTTGAACTTCATGTGGTTGGCATAGGCCCACCAATCAGTCATGTCAAGGTCCATCTGGGTGGCATCCTTTCCCTCCAGCATATCAACCACACCACACAGCTTGGTGTCATCGTCAATCTTGCTGAGGGTGCATCAATCTCACTGTCCACGTCGTCAACAAAAGATCTTTGATAAGCTTGTGCACCAGGCACAAAAAGTAGGCTATGTAAATGGCTCAGAAATCAGGATTTTTACAGATTTGGCAGCTGACATCATCAGTTATTGTACAGATAGTTTCTGCTCCCACTGGAATTCATACGGGAGACTCATGCAGTGACTAGTGTTGCTTTCAGCTAGGCTAACCTCAACAGCTGCATAAATGCCTAAGACAAGCCAACCTAACTGTTGTTTATAGATGTCTGATGCCATGTTGGAAATCACAGTAAACAGTCTTTACTGTAAACAAGGAAAATACAGTTTATTTGTCTTTTATAGTAATAAAGACTTATTTTGTTTTGCATTTCCAGGAGAGGTTAAATAAAATTATCCCAGGACTAAAAGCAGAAGGGCAAATGTCTTCAGAGATCAAATACAAATTACCCAACAATGTCAAATTACGTTAGAAGGTGGAATTTTGCTAGTAAGATATAAAATCAAACATCCTACTAGATGGCCAAACCCTTCAAAAGTAACTATGTGTTGTGTGAATATTGAAAAAGTAGGCATTTTCTATTACCAACAGGCTTCTGATATTCTTCAGTTTTATCAATGGACATTTATTAATTATTAAAAATAAAAGCAATTTTGTGGAGGTCCATTAAAATATAGGTCTGTGAAAACCAATAAAGGAACTTTTACTTAGTTTTACTGTTCTACTGATACTCAAATATTTACTGCCAGGTTAAACCTTTGGATATCTGTGTAGAGTTATCATAAAAACTGATGTCCATTTTCCACTCTTAACAGATAGGTAAAAAATGTCTTTTAAAGTCATTGCTAATTTTACTTTCATATATACGCAAGTTATCAGTCTTACCTCTTACATTCAGGCATAGTACCATTTTGCATTTTTCTAAGCATCTGAACTCCAATTCTGCTTTGAGACAGTTGCTAATCTTATTCGATAAAGCATTGCTTCTTATTTATTCATGATATTCTGTGGAATTTCAATCATTAATAAATTACACTGTTCTTCTACTTCTAACTCAGTTACAAGTACACCAAAAAAGGTTCCAGTCTTTGCAGGAGTGAAGGTCTGAAACACCCATCAGAGACTAACTTTAGGTGGGGAAAACTGATCACCTATGAATGAGAATATACAGTGTGGCTGCCTGTAGCAACAGCAGGAGACTAGACACGATGGCCCAGAAAATCACTGTCAGTGTAATAGGCTTTGATTGCCTGACTCTTCAAATAAGGTGACAAGCATTTTACTTGTCTATCTAGAAAGCAGCAAGATAGTGAACTTCTAATATCTTATCTAAGCAAAGAAAGAAGCCAATCTACTTTGCACTGATTTTTTTTTCTTGCTCTTGCATGACTTCTTCATTCACAATGCAGTCTATATTTTTAGTGCATTACTGCAGGTTATAATAAGGCTAATAAACAGATATTGATTGCATAAAGATTCTTAAAATGGAAAAATCCACATAGAGAATAAGCCATAATGAGATAGATAGCTTTTTAAGGGAAGCTAAATGGTGGCTGAATTATTCTCTTCTGAAACACTTAAAAAAGTTATACGGAAAAATAAACCCTCTAGAAATGTTGGTTTTAAAAAGCTATATTTGAACATTATCTTGCTGTATTCATTCATGTGGTGTTAAAATTAGACCAAATGAGACAGCAGCAGTTGGTTATATCGGCAATTAGGTGTTATACCTCTTCCATCTAACATGTAGACCATTTTCAACCTATTTCAATATGCACATAAATAGAGAGCTCTAAATTTTCAGGAAACAAATTCCCTAAATGAAACATAAGTAAGTTTACAGGGTGAAAATCTTACAGCTTTATGACAGTGTAACCTCATTGGTTTCTCTGCTCTTTATTTCACATACATATAAAAGAGCTGTTCCCATCAGTGCTTCCATTAAGCTCTTGATCCACCTGACCTTGTATACTACCTTGACAGACTTTCTCCAAGACACAGTGTAGATTTCCCACTAAATCCCAAACAACCTTTCAAGCTGACAGTTCAATGCCTCGTGGCGTTGGGTCAGTTAATCACAGCGGGGTGGGAGGAGGGGAGGGCATGGAAGGAGATAGTCTGGAAATGGAAAATCTTTGAAAGCATAGGGCAGTTTAAAATGGTCAAATCTTACTATTTGCTTTGACTACATCTGATCCCACCCCAAATGGGGAGAAGAAATTGGCTTAATTTAATTAAATACAATGAATTAGCCTTAATTACTCTGCAGAGGTTGGTTGTATTGGTACTGTTTCTGAAATTTTAACTTCCACGAAAAGCTAGAAAAAGAGCTATCCATAAAATTATTTATATATGCAATTCAGATTGCAGTTCTGCATTTGTTAGCTCGTGATAGTAAGTCAGTGCAAATCAGCAAAAATGGTTGTGTATAGTAACAAAAACTCAGTATTGGACCAAGGTGAGAGTTTGGCTTGCTTGTTTCGGACTGGGAATGCCTTAGCTCCAGAGATGTTGATGATGTTGCCATGTCTAGTGGAGACACAAGTATGATCCTATGATCCTTTTCAAGGCAGAGGGACAGTAGCTATTCCTTTTCAATTCATGCTCTTCGGAAAGAAAATAATAGCATTGGATGCATCTGTTTACACAATGTTTTAAGAAACTGTGTATAGAAACAAGCACTTCAGGGATGAAATGTCAGAAGGCCAGCAGAGTATGGCATAACAGTAGAAGGGAGGATTTCATGCAGCCAAGGCTAGAACTGAAGCCTTCATTGTATGAGGATGTAGCAGAAAGCAGCTGAATGTCCAGAGTCAGCCCAGCAGCTGGTCTCCAAAACTGACCACATTTCCTGAAAGTGGTCAATCGTATGAAATTTGAATGCAGTGCCCCAGAGGATCAATATGTAACCACAGAGTTGGAAGCAAATGCTGAAGAAATCCTAAATGTAGTTGTATTCTCTTTTGTTTCTCTCTGCAATTGAATTTCATGAACAGGAAAGTATTTGAAGCACAGTTTACTTTGCATTGCTATTACTGACCAAAAATGACCTAATTTCCAAGGAAATCACAGTGTGACAATGAAAATCTGTTAAAACAAAAGCAAAAGGAATAGAATTTGAAGCATTCCAAATGCTACTGAATTTTATTGTCATGTTCCTCCATCAGACTGAAAACACTCCATAGAAATGGGTTCCTGATCCAAAACCACAGCATTGTTTCTGTCCTTTTACATTTGCTTTCATTTCTAACTGCTGAAAACATATGAATGCGATAGGAAAAAGGCTGTGGAGAATTGCTTCTCCACTGGTGGGACTCCATTGTGTTGAAAGTTCAGGGAAACAATAAAAGACAGGTAACCTGCAGGCTCTGATGCTTACTTGACAGAACAATTTGATCCATGGCTGAATTCACACCAATTTACCACAGTAAACAGTAATTCTGGTCCCTGATGCTCCATTTGTAGCTGGAAAGCTTGGCAGAAGTCTGATCTAGGATTTTAAAATGGTACCCCATCATGAACTCTGCTTAAAAAGCAATGCAGTATAGCAGTCAACAAGGTGCCTCATTAGTTCTGCAGAGATGCTCAGCAGGGGATGCTCTTTTCCACTCTAAAATAGCAGGAATTAGAGCATAACAAGAAAAGTGGCTTTCTCTTTAAACAACGTGCAAGCACTTCCTTTCTATCACTCACCCTTTGTTGTTTCATATCTCTTTGTTCCTCTTAGGGGCTCATGTCCTTTCTTTTAAAGAAAGAAAATATTTTTCTTTATTCTTAGTTATCTTTTGAAAAAGTGATAGAAAGAATGAATACTTTGTTTAATCTTTAGCTTTAAAGTGACCAGATATCCAGAAAGAACTAACACAGCCCTGTGCTTATACCACACTAAATTCAGCATAAAGTTCCTGGGTAAAAATAGCATGATACGCATTCCTAACTGGAGGAGCTTGACTGATACAGGATCACACCACACTGTTCTACAGTGCTTTGTTCATATGTCTGTATCTACAATGTGCTGATACATTGTAAGCAGACTTATGTTACCTGGCATAGAGAAAGTTAAGAAAAAGAAATCCAAATAAATGTCTTGCTTTTATAACAAGTAAGAGGTGCTTTAATCTTGCTTAAATACATTGGGTGGTTGGGGCTTGGGTTTTTTTTCAGTTTTTTTTAGATTTATAGCAGATTCCATCTCTTAAATCTGTCTTAGTAAATCCATCAGGGAGGAGCCTGACTGACTCGTGATATCTTATGCTAAGTCTTTTGTGTACCACTACTATTTAAAGGGTACCACAAAAGGCCGGGAGAGGATATTCCACTGCTATGTTCAGCATTCCTCAAAAAGACAAATAGAGACACCATTTGAAGGAGGAGGGTAGGGGTGCTTAGCAATGTGTTTTATATACACACTCTGAGTTTGGGAAAGTTTTTGGATTTTGTACTTTTTGAAAAACATTTGATCAAACCAGAAAGCAAAAAGAGTCTTTTTTGTGTGTGTCTTAAAAAAAATCCTCAGGAATTTTGAATACTCCCAGTAAAATAGAAGAAATGCATCATTGCCATCTACTAACCCTTTCCTTCAGTGTAATATTACAAATAATAACCTTTCCTTAATTAATATTTAAATCATGCTATGTATCTTTGTCTCCAATATAAGACAGTGTTTCTCCACAATGTATTTACTAAGTTATTGATATGCATGCTAGTGTCAATCGCTAACCTCTTGACTTCTTGTTGCTTATAAATATTCTGAAGGAGCTTCAAGGGCGTTTGGCTTTCAAGAGCACAAATGTCAAACAGGGACAGTAAGGCCTCTGCTTACTATCAGCATCAGGATCAATATTTATGAGTAAAGGAAAGAAATGGATGGTTTGAAGCTCCCCACCTCCCCGTTCCTTCTCTCGCCCTGTCTCCAACATAGCATTTGCTGTTAAACTGCTCAACACAAATCTGGGAGGCTAACATTGAACATCACAACAGAATACAACCAAAATTACTGAGGAAAATATTGTCAATTATCTGAAAAGACAGAGAATAGGATTGAGCAGAAAAGGGGAATCCACACTAAGGCATAAGTCTCCAGCCCATTTATTATCTCATGGAGCATGCCTCTCAATTACGCAGGTTCACCATAACATACAATCCTAGCTATATTCTATCTAATACTTGTGGATTTTTCAGCTCCTAAAGAAAATAGATTTTATATACATAAACCCCCACAAATACATATACCTGCTAAAATATATACTGATGCATATTTCTACCTTTTTCCTGTAAATACTTCTCACGGCAGACAATGTGCACAACCCTGTGCTACCCATGTAGGTACAGAGAACTTTGGTTTTTAGATAACTGAAAATTGCTAAAATTGGTGAATTATCCTATGCTGAGCTCCATTCTGCTGCAGCTGTCATGGTTTCTGTACCTGAACTATCTCATTTAAAGTTACCTCAGATATGTCTACGCACTACTTGGAGAGATTGCTGGACTGATGCATATATCATATCATGTGAGAAATACCTTACATTTTGAGTCTAATTTTATCCCATGTGACGTCCTGTAAATTGGATTGTCATTATTATGGAGAGTAATACAGCCAGGTCAAATGTGGCATTACTGTATGCACTTAAAATAGCAACAACTTTTGCAATTACAATAGCAGCATAGAGAAAAAAATGTTGGCAATTCCTTCCGTTCTACTCTTGTGAACATCAGAAAACATTTTGAGAAGGTATCCTGCTAATCTGAATGAATGCCACATACACTTAGGAAACAGATATGACAAACCTCACCATGTATTTACTTTTTTTTATGGAGCTTCTCTCCCAAGAAATACATTTCAGCACTTGGCTGAACTATGTCTGAAAAAGGAATTCTTACTAAAGAGAAATGAAGCCTGTTTATATGTTAGTGTTTTATACTTTCAAGTGGACCAAAAAGCTTTTACTGATAACTGTGCCCAAACAGATTAACTTTGAGATCAAGATTTCTAAATGTGATTTTCAAAAATGGCAATAAGCAAATTCTAGGCATCTTGCTAAAAATTATTCTTGCTCCTCTTCAGAGCAGCTTATACTTCACATAATGGAAGGTTCGTAGCAGGATGATTGCCTGTGCCTAGGGGTCTCTAGAAGACTCCTTGTGTAAGGTGGTTTGCACCTCTCCAAGCTCCACAATTAGTAAGACATGGTGGCTGCTACATGAAAAGGAGTGCAGGTTGGCCTGCCACAAATCCAAATAAAATTTCTAAGAGACTAGTCTATAAAAAAGTGGTAGGAGCATACGGGTGACTTAGCAGCTCCATAAATTCAAAGATGAACACTCTGTCTTTTCTACTTTATGATTACCTGCTAAATGGATTTGAGTTTTATAAACCCTATTAAAGAAAACTAACCTTCAGGAAGATAAATGCAGTCTGGCAGTAACCAACCATTTTTGGAGCTGATCTCAATGGGGACCTGCCTAAATGATCATGTTAGAGGGCATTTACAATTTCACATACAGTTTTATTTCATAGCTATATGAAGACCTTGATTCCCAGATCTATTTTTGCTGTTTAAACTCCAAATCAGCTGTATCTACAAATAGCAGAAAACTGAGATTACTTGACACCTTCCAGTCCACATGCAGAATTGGAATGTGAGGTAGGGGAGGGGCTGCTGAGCTACATAATATCCATCAGTTTCTCTTATTCTACCCTCTTTCTTGTATGAATTTTGAAACTACGTTAAAAAGAAGCAGAAGGAAAGCTAGGGATCCTGTCCTGTTCCAACTGAAGTTATCTGTGTGCGTTGAACAACCAGCATGAACGAGGGCCTCATTTCTTTCTCATACTTCACTCATCAGGGTAGTTCTGGGAATATTTTTGGTTCAGACTCATTAGCACAGAGACAAATATTACCAAAATTACTTTGTTCATCCTCCTGGTCCACATTTCTCTTAAGGATACAGCTTAATTGCTTGCTCCTACCCTGTGCCGGCTCTAAAATGACATCTGGGTTTCTGCTTTACTGGACTCATTAAGAAAATCAAAGGAAGCAAAGGAACTGAATAAGTCCTAGACACAATGAAATACATGAATTTTAGAGTGGATTTAGTCTTTGGGAATCACCTGATGTTATCAGAATCTGTGTCAGTTGAAATACACCAGTGTGCACACAAATACAGAACTAATGCATAAAAAAGTGAAATCCAGACTCCATTAAAGTCAAAAACAAACTCATTTTAATTGTGCTGGAGCCAGGATTTCAGCCTGTGATGGTTATAATTGGAAACTTTAGATGAATGAATTAAGGATGAAAAGTTAATGCATTGATGAGATATTTGAAGGTCCTCATTAACTTCATAATTCTACTGACCATTTATAATCTTATCTACCCTCTCTAACTGCAACAATATAAAACTGAGATTTGAAAGGCAGCTGGATCCGCCATTGCCAGTAATTCTTGTTGCCTTACCAGCAATACCTATGCAGCAATGCACATTCTGTTATCTCATAACTACCATTATTTTCAATTAAGAGCTGTATCCAGCCTTTCTATAATTTAATTAAGAACTCTGTTGATTGACAAGACATAAAAGGGCGCCTATACATCTGCAAAGCAAAAAAAGATCAAAAAAGCAAGAGAAACATAATGGCATGCTTGAGTTAAGCCATTATGCTTTGAGTTGGATATGGGAAAGTCCAATTTTAAGAGAAAAATTTCCCTTACATGGAATTAAAGCAAGACAGTGCTAGACTAATGCTTTGTGATCTAACTTGAGTGTATTTTGCAGCCTTAAGTCGCTTCCCTACCTCTGTGGAAGAAGTAAGATGCATTAGCCCACTCCCCACTACGTGTTTATGTCTTCCTTTCTTTAACTATCCTGAAATTGCTTTCCCAGCTGCTTCCAGTGCTTGTTTTGAAGGGAAACACCAGCCTAATGATCACAGACTTGCCTTCTTTGCACAGGGTTTAGGCAGGTGAGCATTTGGGCTTTCCTGATGACATTCTTTGCCCTGAAGCTCATAGATAATCTCAAAGGTGACTCCAGTTTTCCTGCTCCCTGTTAGAAAAAGTGGTTTTGAACTCAGGTAACACTGGAAAGATGCATTTGCAGGGGAAGGATTCTACCTTCACATGTTCTGGCCACCACAGCTTACAAATAAAGGTGTTCTTCTTGAATGATTTTCACTTCTCACTTTCTGGCCATTCGACACATCAAAGACACATCAAACCACTGCTTCTTTGATGTTAAATTTCCACATTCAATTCAAACAGGGTTTTCTGTCACTTTCAGAAAGAAAAGTGGCATGAGGAATAATCATGAAGCCAAGAGAAGGAAGGCATAGTTTATGGCTCGTGTAATCGTCCTTCAGTAGGGGCTGTTTATTATCATGTTTTATCTGTTTGTATAAAGTTTTATGTATCTGCTATAGTCTGGGCTGAAAATATCAGGGAACAGAGGAATGTAAAGAACTGCTATAGAGAATGATTGTGTGCAACTACTGTTCTGAACTCCACTGAAAATAACTCAAAGCAGGGTTTCCTTATGTACGTTTCCAATCACTGCAAGCTGTACAAGAGTCTTATATAGTGTCTTGATCTGCTATTTCGCCTTTTGAGAAGTATTGTGCAGGAAAGAATTGTTGCTGAATGGTTCCCACAGTTCTGTTCATGTTTTATCAAAACAGGAAGTAAGCAGGAAGCACAGGATATTTTTTAATTAAGTGAATAGCACTGCTAACAATTAGGACTTCCCCTGAAGATGGGAAAGGTTCTGTGCAACAAGATGAAAAGGGAATCAAAGTCAAGAATATTTCCTAGTGAATAAGATTCATATGACCATCCTGAGGCAAACTGTCATTGGCTGAATCAGAAGTAGCAGCCGTCAGAGGACAGGAATAGTGTCATAGATTGTCTGACAGAACATGACAACTTGGTTCATAAATAGCTTCTTCTGTGAAAACAGATCCTACAGCAGAGACACAAAAACACATTTTAAAGAGAATCAACTTTTTGTTGTGCTAGCCTCTTTCTAATTAACACATTAGTCCTCAGGCAAAAGAAGCTCTCTTCTACAGCCCAAACTCCAGATTTCTGGTGTCTCATATCTTTTGAAACAAAAAAAAAGGCAAGGTTCATCTTTCTGGATGAAACTGATCTATCAAATCAGGATACTCAAAACTACTTCACAAGGACACACGCCCTGCCCTAGCAGCACTGACTAAGCAGGAACTTCAGTAGAGGCTATTTTTCACATCCACTCACCGTTTTTTTGGAAGACTTTTATAGCATGCAAGGATATTTCTGAGAAGTGCAAGACACTGCTGGGAACTAGTTCTATAAAAAGGAAATGAAGTATGAATAAAAAATTGCAGTGTATTGGAATGAATATGCACATGCAACATGAATATATCAATTTTTAATGATACTTTTTATAACTGTCACTGAAGTAAAAGGTTATGGATTTCTAATTCTGAGAGACTGATGATAGAAAATGATGTCTTCTTTAAACAAAGTCACCCTTACAGAGTGGGCATCTACCCCGGACAGCTAGATATTGCTAGTCCAGTGTACAGTGTACTGACAGTATAGGAAAATGTTTCACGTTCTTAAGAGCTATGCCAAGAAGGTCAGTAATTATTTAAGGAGAACTGATTAATTTTGTGCATACCAGGCTACATTGCCATAACTGAAGCATTGTACTTTCAGCTTTCAGTAAAGCTGTGGCCTCTCAAATGGCAAGGTACCAGTCATGTTCCTTTCCATTTAATCCTTTTTTTTTGGTTTTATTGTAGGTTAAATGCAAGAAAATACTGCTTAACACTTCTGCAGGGTTAAATAACAGACCCAAATGCTAACAGGGGTAAGAAAGAAAATGAAATATTTTGACATTTTATGCAACAGAGGTAACAATCAAAAGAATGATTCTGGTACTTTGTTGCTTCAATAATGTCCAATACTTACAAATTTGTCCTTGATGATGACAAATTTAGTGTTAAGTTTTAAGATTGCTGTGTATCTAATACTATAAAAGCCTACTCTGCTTTTTATTTGCCCTCTGAGTTCATATGTACATCTTTACTCTGTATTACAAACCAACCTAATTTAATACAGTTTAGATTGTTACTCTTACTGAAACACAGTGAAAGCTACCTAGAGGACCCTCTCAGCACTGGGCCCAGACTTTTCAGGGCATCCCTGTTGTCAGCCCACATGGGTACAATGGAGAGGCAATGAGAGATTAACCTTGTAGCTGCGGAAAGAGCCCCTGAGTGTGTGAGAAGCACAAGGAGAGGGCTGAGAGGCGGGGAAAGGGGCACTGCTAATACCTCCCAGGCATTATCTATCTAGGGAACTGGAAGAAGACTCATGGGGCAAAAGAGACTTCTGAGCTGCAGCGGTGTGATGTGGGAGCCGTTCCTGGGCTGTGGGATGTTGGTCCCTGCCCCAGTGAAGCTGTGGTGGTGCCTGTCTCCACCTCCCCACAGCCCTTCCCAGCCATGAGCTACCAAGCTGGGCCCACCAGCAGACCCACGGCCCGGCCTGGCTTTGGCCTTGGCCTGTCCCGTCAGAGGCACCAGCTGCCCCAGACTGCCCCTGCCTGCCCTTCTCTTGGCTGGGGCAGGGGGTGACGAGACCAGGCACCTTCTGTCCCGCTTTGGGAGAGTATGGTCCTGCTGCCCTCCAGCACTGCAAGGAGCTCGTCCTGACCCTGAGAGGCATGACCACAGCTGTGGCTCCCCAGAGACATCAAGGAGAGGAAGCACCCTGTGTGAGGAGACGCTGGAAGCAGCCCAATGCGGAAAAGCCATGCCATTAGGTAAAGTTATTTAACAATACTTTTGTTACTAACCATGAAAGCAACAGGATGTTTTTTGTGCAGCATGAAGAGGCTGGAGCTTGGTGGGGGTGGGGAGGCGAGTGAGTGTCCTACCCTGGTGGGCTCATCTACCATGCCAGTCAGCTACAGCCAGTACAGATCACAGTGTGGTGGGACACATAGGGCCAGGACTCCTTCTCTCTGTTTCTTGGAGTAAGAAATAGCACTGTAGAAATGTGACAGCTGAGCTGACAGGACAAATGCACTGTAGAGTGAGGGAGCGGGAATGAAGGGGATAATTGAATTCTTCAATGCCACACTACAGTTTTTGTCTGCTGCCCCAGCAGGTCAGCAAAAGTGTGGTTCAGCAAGGCTGAAGCAGAGCAACATAAGCGAGGAGGCCAGTTAGCTGCTGTGCTGTCCTGGGGTTGCAGACTCTCTCTGGCTACCCTACTGTTCGGGGCCCTAAAGCACTGTGGATGCAGCTGCTCCCACCAGTTTGCCCAGGAAACCTTCCTTTCAGTTGCAAACTGAGCTAACTCACCCAAAGTGAAACCTTTAAGGTTTGGAAATGTTTACTTAGTGGCTATCGCAATAATATTTTACAGAAACATGTGTGTTCCAGTGCGGGGCACAAGAAAATATGTCAAAATATAGCTGTTCAAGTGCCATCTGTGGGCTTAGCTTTTTGATAAATATTTACACTGAAAATAAATCGACAAGCTTATGTGAAGAAATAGCTAATTAATCTCTCTAATTTTACAATCATCCAACATTTTCAGTTTAGGACTCCTCTTTCTTTATATTTTTCCCCTTTATCACTGCAAGTCCACTGCTAGCAGACATGTCTGCTTTCACATAGCTTTTAAAATTGTTGTTGTAAGTTTATTTTAAACAGAATCTATGGTAGTGTTGCTTGACATGGCAGAAGAACTGTCTGAGTGCTCAGTGCGTTGCACATTGAAGGGTCTACTGCACACTTGGCTGCATAGCGTAGGCACACTTTGAGAATTTTCTTTGAAACCAAGATCAATTGGAAGTTTGTGGGCAAGGGCTGTACAGCTGTTTCATAAGTCTAATTGCTTGTTTTCTCTATCACTTGGGTTTCTGCATGCAACCCACCTCACAGGAGAGCTATTGGGATAATTTCTGAGGCCTTTTAAAACAGTCTCATGAAAATAACTGAAAATTTGAACATTGCTATGAAATGCTTTCAGCCTATCATACAAAACCAAGATCAGAATACAGTGTTTCAGTTTCTGCTCCCACTGTCTTGAGAGGATCGTCTGGTTTTTACAGTAGGAGGAAGGGATGTCAGTAGTGGCTATCCTAGCTGGGGAAAGAAAGATTTTTGTTTGTTTAAAAGGTGTTGAATAAAAGAGCAACTTGCAGTGATTTCTGCAGGAGAAAATAATGATTTTCAATTTTAATAATACTTGAATTAATTAAAAAGACTAATTAAAATCTGAATTTTGGTTTGTTTTTCTTGGAGAAAAACCTGGAAGCTTGGGACTAGCAATTATAAAGATGAATAACTGCATAATAAATACTAATCTGAGCCTTGGTAATTAGGCCCGTCAGCATTTTGATTTTTAAATGAGAATCTGGTTCTGAATGAGTACACAAGAAAGGCAAGAAATGTATAACAGATGTAAAGAAGAGGCTTACAGTCATCCTTGTACAAAACTAGTGCATGTGTGGTGTGCCTCAGTACAGAACTTAAAATGTATTGTGCCACAGGGAACATAATAACATTTATTTTACTCAGCTGCAAACTAAAAGGACCTGTCATAACAGATAAGGCTTGGATGTGACAGTCTTGAAAGTAATCTAATAATCAAGGTGCCTAGGACCTAGCCACAACAGCAAAGTGGCTTAGAAATTGGGCCTAGTAAGTCTTGTCACTCAGACCATGCTGTATACTTTGCAATAAAATGCAGGGGAACTGACTGTTCAAAGTGAAGCTAAATGTGTAGTCGCTTCCTTTTTCATACAGTCAATAATATTATATTTGTACTACAAATTAAACCAGGTACACTAAGATTTTTGTTAGGCCATTGGGTTTTTTTTATGAAAACTTATACTCCTAGAGTAGAAGCTGGATCACACTGTAATACTAAAAGAACAACATCCCCATCTGAGTTTCTTAAATTCCTAATCCTAGAATTCCAGGAATAAGTATAGGAATTTATGTAAGCACAAAATGATTACTCTCTATTATACTACTTGTAATATAGATATGTAAGGGAATATTCTCAGACAGTTCTGTTGAAGAGTATTAGAAATAAACTTCCTTCTGGTTGTTCACATAATAGCACCTCAGTTGATTAAATGAACCTTGGCAAGTTACTGCCTGGAGGCTAAGAAAAATCCACAAACCTGTTAAAATTATGCATGAGAGAGTTTATGCACAGCATGGATAGCTCTATTTTCACATCCTTTATTGAAATGAATTACTTTCTCAAGAAAAAAAAAAAGGAAATTTAATGAGGTATTTATTTTACTGATATGTGATATGCATTTAAGGAAAAAATTTGAAGACAGAAAAAATAATGAAACTTAATGCAAAAAAAAAAAAAAAACCCAATGTAAACTATTTTCTGTTCTGAAGCATCTTCGAGGAATATATTAGATTCAGGGTTTTAAAACCGCATGAGACTTTACTTGATAAACCTATGATGCTTTCCCCTTGTTTAATGTAGTGTTATTTTACAGCTATTGTACAGCAGATTTAAGTATAATAGAACTAATTATTTAGCTTAATTTTTTATGCAGTCTTTTGTCTTTCAGCTTATTTTAGTCTTATTTTTTCAAATCAAAGTGAAGTTCAAGTGAAGATCCCTCTTCTGTGAATATAAGCATCCCCAAATTGTTCAGTATTCTCATCTTTCCTTGGGCCTCTTATCCCATTCGCAAGCAAACCAGACATCACTGTTAAATTGAGCATAATGACTGCTGTAGTATTGATTCATTATTTTCATGTACTTTTGCCACTGTATCCATGTGCTGAGACTTGATTTAGACTAGAATTACGTTTTGCAGGAGAGTTCTATGTGCTTGCATGGTCCCTTGAAGAGCAAAGGTCCTCTTTCCTACAAACTGCTGTAAAACAAATACCATTACACATGTTAAATCCCAGTGCATTTAAGTGGAAATATATAAATAAGATTAAATTTATGGCTCGGCTGAGAACTAACTTTTTACAATTCAAGGCCACTGAGGCATTGCTCAATCTCTTCTCTCATCAGAGCTTTGTGCGGATACCTCAGCATTGGACAGGCTTACATTGAGTGTGTTTGATTTGCATTTTGCAAGCTTTGTTTTAGTAAAGGGCTTGTTGACTAATGTGAATCTTGAGTTTTTACTCACTTAAATGGCCTACATTCATTGTTTCTAGAATCAGAAAAAAAATAGCTTATGCTGTGTCATATAAAAAATTACGATTAGTTTGAATCATCACCTGATTTTTATCACTCTTATTTCCATTCCTTATTTGGAAGGAAAACAATACACATTTTAGGTTCAATCAGGTTTTTCATCTTTTGTTATATGCAGAAGGTAACAGATTCCAAAAAGAAAAGTTCCTCTGTGTGCCTTGCCTTCCTCGCGGCTGTATGCTTCACATACAACCTTCTTCTGATCATGCTCTCTTTGAGCTGATTAAAATAGCTAACCAGACATAAGATTAAATCAGAAAAAGAAAATGGCTGTCCTTTTGCTGCAGTAGCAAACTGAATCAGCTATCAAAGGGGTTTGAGTTCACTGGTGCAAGGAGGGAGCTGGAGATAGCAGCAAAATTTTCTCCTTACACTACAAAAAATATGGTAGTTGGGTTCAGTTCGTTTGTAGGATCACAACTTGGATAGTTTCTCAGTTCTTTAACTTGGCTCAGTAAGTACCAGGATAACAGAGAACTTAAATGGGGGAGGTTGCTGTGATTACAACAACCAGCAATGGGGTCAGGTTTGTACAGACACCTGTGAATTTATTCTGTTCAGCGGCCTTTTTTCTGTCATGCTCTACTCTTTGCTGAGTTAATTCTCTGCTACCTTAGTGAGTTGAAGCCCCTCACAGAGGGATTCACTGACTGCTAGTGCTGGCACTGGAAGCAAGCAAAGGGAAGGAGGAAGCTGTGAAGCACTCCCTTCTAAGTGACACTGTGTTACAAATTCAGCCTTCTCTGTACAGTTGAACTATACAGTTTCAATAGCATCAGGCTGCAGCTCTTAGTCTAATGAATTGTTGGGATGACAGCAACAAACTGATAAAATACATCTTGATAGTCCAGGTGAAGGGGAAAATGGAGGTGTGGGGAGGATGTGAAGGACTTGTCACTTGCTTTATTCTTTCTCTGTGTGTATCTATTGCCATTATGATTCACACTTTGGATCTGATAATATACTTAGTAATGGCTGCTAACAGAGATAGTAATGTAATAACTCACTCTGTTCTCTATCATCTGAGTTGGTTTTAACAATAAGTATGCTTCAATTTTGGTTACTTAATTTAACTCATAAGTTGGCGATCAACAAGGCAGAGCTAATATCTCCTTTTTTTTACATTTAAAGCATAGGGTCTGAGTTGACTTTGATGGATAATCCAACCCAAAGTTTAAGAACAGAAAATTAAATCTTGAGGATAGTAAAAATATTTATTAAAGCAATGGATCTATTTAAACCAGAAAATGTAAAAAGATAATTAGAATGCATTCATTTGCATTCATTTCAGAATTTTTTCCTCCAGCTTTAGAACTATTTTTCATTGATACAGATATTTTAGTAACACATGGAGATACCTTACCCTGTTCATTTATTTCCTGTCTTTTATCCTGGCATTTGTTGTTGGCCTTTTGTCCATAGTCAGTTAAGTATCCAGCACTGTCATGGTACATTAATTTTAAGGTGTATGAGCTGGGCTGATCCAATAGGTTTGCTCATTTTTGACCACAATACTGAATTACTGTCAAAATAAGTCAACTTATTTGCATCTACTTCATGCTACATTGACTAGTAGTATAAAATAGTGTGGTAGTGACCTTACTATTATGATAAGTAGTAAATGAGCAAGATTATGGGGTTTTATTTTCAAGGTAATGTAGTTTTGTGGAGTAATTAGATGATAGGGAATGAGACTGAGCTGTCAAATAGATGATTCATTTCTATCTTCAGATCAAAGAAACAGCAAGAGAAAATTAAGATATGACATACCAGTAGGTGATTATTAGTGGTGGGGGATTATCTGTAGCTGAGCACACATTTGGAAAAAAGTCTCTCTGACTTTTTTTTAAGCCTTCTCCTATTGTTTCCAGGAGAAGAATAGGATTTAGCAGCAGTCCTCTGGAAATCAATCATTACAGTCTAGGTCCAAAGCCAAATTAAATAGATAAAAATTTCTTTGACTGCCCAAGGAGATAATTTCTCTGAATGTGGTGTGTAGTGCTGGTGATAAAACCTGTTTCATTGCTAAGCTTTTTTTAAATGCTGCTGTCACACTCGGATATGGGAAAACCTTAAATTTAATCATGAGCCAACAGACCTGTACTGCAGTGGTGTTTTGCCTTTCTGTCCATACAGTCACACTCTCTGAAGCATAATCTAATTTTGGTGTTTGTTTCATATGGTTTTGTTTTGTTTGGTTTTGTTTTTTTCCTCCTCAAACTTTTTCAGTGATTTTTTTTTTAACTTCTTCTTCTTTTATTATGCTTCTTTTATACTCAGTGATTTTTCTTTCTGGCCTTTTATTATGTTTACATAGATTTACTCAAAGGCTCATAGGAATCGTAGGAAACTCTGCCTTCATGTAAAGCATATAAGTTGTGCTATGAGGTAGGAGAAGTGCTTTGTTAAAACATGTTTTTTAAAAAGCCACTATAGACTTCTGTCAAGAGCTTCTGTTTCACTCAAGTCAAGTGCCTTTCATCGAAAGTCTGGTCTGTTATATGACAATAACCTTTGCGAATTTGAGAAAACAATGCTTGTACATCATAATTATAATGAAATTGAATACATTCCACTATCTTTCTAAAAAAAGTACAGCTACAGCTCTAACACCTAGAGTTAATCCATCATATTTGAAAAATCATGGCAGCCAGGAGAAGTTCCCAATGACTGGAAAAAGGGAAATATAACCCCCATTTTCAAGAAGGGGAAAATGGATGAGCCGGGGAACAAAGGACCAGTCAGCCTCACCTCTGTGCCTGGCAAAATCTTGGAGCAGACTCTCCTGGGAAGGCATGCTGAGGCACATGAAAAACAACAAGGTGGTTGGTGACAGCCAGCATGGATTCACTAAGGGGAAATCCTGCCTGACCAATCTGGTGGCCTTCTATGATGGGGCAATGGAACTTATGGACAGGGGTAGAGCAGCTGATGTCATCTACCTGGACTTGTGCAAAGCGTTTGACACTGTCTGGCATGACATCTTTGTCTCTAAATTGGAGAGACATCAGTTTGATAGGTGGACCACTCAGTGGATAAAGAACGGGCTGGATGGCCGCACGCAAAGAGCTGTGTTTAATGGCACAATGTCCAGCTGGAGACCAGTAAGGAGTGGTGTCCCTCAGGGATCGGTGTTGGGACCGGTCTTGTTCAACATCTTTGTTGGAGATATGGACAGTGGGATTGAGAGTGCTCTCAGCAAGTTTGCCAATGACACCAAGCTGTGTGGTTCAGTTGATATGCTGGAGGGAAGGGATGCCATCCCGAGGGACCTTGACACGCTTGTGAGGTGGGCTGATGCCAACCTGATGAAGTTTAACTATGTCAAGTGCAAGGTCCTCCATCTGGGTCAGAGCAATCCCAGGCACAGCTCCAGGTTGGGCAGAAAAGAGATTCAGAGCAGACCTGCAGAGAAGGACTTGGGGGTGTCGGTCAATGAGAAGCTTAACATGAGCCGGCAGTGTGTGCTCGCAGCCCAGAAAGCCAACCGTATCCTGGGCTGCATCAAAAGGAGCGTGACCAGCAGGTCAAAGGAGGTGATCCTGCCCCTCTCCTCTGCTCTTGTGAGACCTCACTTGGAGTATTGTGTGCAGTTCTGGTGTCCTCAACATAAAAAGGACATGGAACTGTTGGAACAAGTCCAGAGGAGAGCCATGAGGATGATGAGGGGACTGGAGCACCTCCCGTATGAAGATAGGCTGAGAAAGTTGGGGCTGTTCAGCGTGGAGAAGAGAAGGCTGTGTGGAGACCTCACGGCAGCCTTCCAGTATCTGAAGGGGGCCTATAGGGATGCTGGGGAGGGATCTTCACTTGAGACTGTAGTGATAGAACAAGGGATAATGGGTTAAGACTCAAACAGGGGAAGTTTAGATTGGATATGAGGAAGAAATTCTTTACTGTGAGGGTGTTGAGGCCCTGGAATGGGTTGCCCAGGGAAGTTGTGAATGCTCCATCGCTGGTGGTGTTCAAGGCCAGGTTGGACAGAGTCCTGGGTGGCATGGTTTAGTGTGAGGTGACCCTGCCCCTGGCAGGGGGGTTGGAACTAGATGATCTTAAGGTCCTTTCCAACTCTAACTACTCTATGATTCCATGATTCTAATCAAGCTCTCAGTGTATTTGGTGCAGAATGCAATGGCCCTGAGAATCACTGAATCACCAGCGCTATGCTCCCAGTATATGCTTGGTTGTCCTTGCAAGAATAATAGGGACCTTTTCACAGCATTACAGGGAGAGAATCCAATCCAGATGACAAACCCTACCTCAGTTTAAAAGTAGATCTGCTTAGATAACCCACTGAATATCAGTTGGAATCAGAAACAGGAAATGAATAGCATATTTAGTGTAAGGTATCAAGTTTCACCTAATTATATTTTTAGTTCTAAGAAATTCAAATGTGAAATCCCATCTCTGTCCAAAGACCGATAAAGCTGTTTTGGTCCAGTGAGACATTCTCATTATATGAAGGTATTAACATCTGTTACCTTCTGAAAATTAGGTTTATACAGAACTGATCACTTCTGTGAAAGTGAGATGTCCAGATTACCAGTAGGACTTAGTATTTGTATCACAACCTAACACTAAAGTCACTATTCTCAGCCTAGTAAGAAGTGGAAATTGTAGTTACAGAAATTCGCTGAATGTCTAGCTGGCTTCATAGTAAAACATTTCACAAATTGTTACAGGAGCTCTCCATGTGGGAATTTCAGACAGTCTAGAAAATTCCCTTCAGGTAGCCCTTGAAGTTTATAGGACAGATAGTAGGTACTATTTCCATGCCTCAATGTATTGATTACCAACCATGGGAGGACCAGGGGACAGCTGTATATAAGAATTTGGCAGAACAGCAGTTTAGGGAGGCTTGTCAAATTCAGATGAAGACACCAGGCACCCTTCTTACCATCCAGACAGCAATCAACCATTCAGTTCAGGACATTCTCCGTGTGAGTGTTACTGTTTGCAAAAGATCCCAGTAAATAAGGAGGTTTAATAAAGATTGTATATATTTACAACACTAGGAAAAAGATGTATCATGATATGAAGTTATACTAAGATCTGAGGGCTTTGTCACAGACCTTTTCAGTTTCTGTATTATTGCAGATATGATCCTGCATGTGGCTCCTCTTGAAGCCAAATAATGCAATAGAAGACATAGAATCATAGAATAGTTAGGGTTGGAAAGGACCTTAAGATCATCTAGTTCCAACACCCCTGCCAGGGGCAGGGACACCTCGCACTAAACCATGTCACCCAAGGCTATGTCCAATCCAGCCTTGAACACCGCCAGCAATGGAGCATTCACAATTTCCCTGGGCAACCCATTCCAGTGCCTCACCACCCTTACAGTAAAGAATTTCTTCCTCATATCCACATATTTTTTGTAATACATGTCACTGATATATATACATATTTATATGCATCAGTGGAAGAACATTCATGAGTGAATTTTGTTAATCAGTTGCTCAGTGCATGCTAAATAATATTGCTGATGCACTATGACAAGATTTAATGTTAGAGCAATTCATCAATCAGATTTCTGTTAATGAACCAGGTTTTTAGCCAAGTATTTAAAACAGCTTTTTTCTTTACATTCTTCCTGAATAACTGAAAGTTTTATAACTAAGTCCAGATCTCATAACTTCCATAAAGTATTTGCCAAATTCTATTAGAAGGAAATGTAGTAAAGTTTCTTGTTTGTGCCCAGGTAGTATGTAGTCCTCAGTACAGGAAAGACATGGATCTCTTGTAGAAGGTCCAGAGGAGAGCCACAAAAATAATCAGAGAGATAGAACACCTCTCCTATGAAGACAGGCTGGGAGAGTTGGGGTTGTTTAGCCTGGAGAAGAGAAGGCTCTGTGAAGACCTTATTGTGGTGCCTCAGTACTTAAAGAGGGCATATAAGAAAGATAAGGATAATCTTCTTAGTAGGGCTTGCTGCCATATGACAAGAGGGAATGATTTTAAGTTAAAAGAGGGTAAATTCAGACTAGAATTAAGGAAGAAATTTTTTACAATGAGGGTGGTGTAGCGCTGGAACTCTTTGCCCCGAGAGGTGGCATGGTTTAGTGGGAGGTGTCCCTGCCCATGGCAAGGGGGTTGGAACTAGATGATCTTAAGGTCCTTTCCAACCCTAACTATTCTATGATTCTATGATTCAATGTAGTAGACGCCCTACCCCTGGAAACAGTGAAGGTCAGTCTGGACGGGGCTCTAAGCAACCAGATCTACTGGAAGATGTTCATGTTCATTGCAGAAGGGTTGGAGTAGTTGACCTTTAAAGGACCCTTGCAACCCAAAGTGTTCTATGATTCTGTGTTGAACTCTGTACCTGTGAATAGCATTCACCACTCATGCTTGTCTTCATGTAGTTCATCTATCCTTAAATTTTTGAGTTAGGTGTGGTTCAAGACTTGGCCATACTACAAAATTCTGTATTAAGAAGTAATTAGGTGCAGTAATTAGCTGATGTTCCTTCCAACAAATAATCTTTTCAGTGGTTTGCTACCAGCTTGTATAGTGTAGTGAAGAAAAGGTGCTTATGACTGCACCTCTGGCTTTCATAGAATCAGTCAGAATAGCTGAGGCTGGAAAGGACCACTTGATCCAAGCCCCCGGCTCAAACAGATCCACTCAGAGCTCTATAGCTACCACCATTTCCAGATGGCTTTTGAATATCTCCAAAGAGGGAGACTCCACAACCTCTCTGAGCAACTCATGGAAGTGCTCAATCACCCACACAGTAAAAAAGTATTTCCTGATAGTTTGTGCCCAGTCATTGGGCACCAGTGTAAAGAGCCTGGCTATGTCTTCTTCACATCCTCCCTTCAGGTATTTATACACATGGATGAGAATTCCCTGGAGACTTCTCTTCTTCAGGCTAAACAGCTCCAGCTCTCCCAGTCTTACCTCACAGGAGAGATATTCCAGTCCCCTTATCATGAGTGGTATTTTTCAGGACTTTCTCCAGTAGTTCCATACTCCTCTTGTGCTGGGTAGCCGAAGAAGAGGACATAATACTTCAGGTGTGAACTGGGTTCTGCCCAGAGAACTACCAGATCTTCTGGGGACAAGCTTCTTAGGGAACTCCTGGGAAGGAATCTCCTAAAGGGCAGGCAAGAGAGGTGGCAATTTCTAGGTTGTGCTAGGAAGATCTTGGTCCAGGGTAAAAGCATATTTTAACTACTTAACTAATTTTGGAAACAGGAAATGATGTATCAGTGTGTTTCTCTACATGCAGACACTTATGCTTTAAGCTGTCTGTTAGAGATACTGCTCTTAAGGACACTCTTAACTCTGCTGATACTCTGCAGTTGCCTGTCTTTTTGTTTCTCAAGATTTGCATCATTTCTCTATTCTCTTGCCTGTTTTTAGGTGGCATGTTACATCTTTATGTTAACGAATTCAGAACTCCTAAAAGCAAGCAATGAAACTATTACACTAGATTAAATTGAACTGGTGAAGTTGCACAGGTCTGGTGGAACATAAGTTCCCCTTTAGAGCATGTGATAATGTGGTCTGATTTCAATTATTTTCTTTAAGGAAAAGACCCTTCAGACTTCAAACATTTACTGAGGACCCTTAATGTACTGTGCTGTGGTATGAAAAACCAGTACACTAAGAAAATTACCGACTTAGTTTTGTCAGGCAGAAGGCTGCGCATCGGAAATAGAGAACAAGTTTCTTTGAGATTGTCCTTGCATTCATGTGTGACATAAAGCTGTTTAATGTTCAGTAGTGTTTTCTGTCAAGTAGTACAGTCTGAAGAAGCCAAAACATCCTAAATTTTTTATTTTTTTTTTTTTTTATGGATGCCTTGCGTCTTTCCAGTATTGCAGAAGAGCTAATGATGTCACCATGCCTAGGAAAAAAACAATGATTTCTTGGGAGACTGCACCTGCGCAATTCTATGGAGATGTCTCTTAGTTTCTTTTCCATGAATTATTAGCATTTACTACATATCAGCAGGTGAGCACAGTCTAGTTTTGTGAAGGTTGTTAAGTAGAGAAGTGGATAATTCAGAAAGACACTGTCTTCCCTCTGACAGTTAAGCCTTCTCTACAATGCAGTTACCAAAGTTGATATAAATAGTTTATACTCTAGGCATACAGCTTTAACTTTCAACATTAAATAATTTGGCTGCTTTCATTATTTCTATTTAAAAGGTCTTATGTGCAGTTTATTTCTATGCAAGTAGGATCACTTTTTATGCAAGCTTTTGCATTTAGATACAATATGCTTTTAAGTAAGGATCTGAATATACTTGATGAACATTAGGGAACAACCAACTTCTTATATTACCTCTCATTATTTCATATAAATAATTTTTACAAAAGTTTGCCAGGTAGCGATGTTGCTCTCTGAGCTAGGTCTTCCCAGCATCTCCTGGTCACTGTTAAGAACCTTTCACAAATAACTTCCTCTCAAGGCTTGATAATTGTGTTGAAAGACTTTTCGTGTGGTCCGTAAAATATATGGCTTTGCTCACCCTGTATTTGTTTTATGCCTACAGAAAATGCACAGATATCATAGAATCATAGAATAGTTAGGGTTGGAAAGGACCTTAAGGTCATCTAGTTCCAACCCCCCTGCCATGGGCAGGGACACCTCACACTAAACCACGCCACCCAAGGCTATGTCCAACCTGGCCTTGAACACTGCCAGCGATGGAGCATTCACAACTTCCCTGGGCAACCCATTCCAGTGCCTCACCACCCTCACAGTGAAGAATTTCTTCCTCATATCCAATCTAAACTTCCCCTGTTTGAACCCATTACCCCTTGTCCTATCACTACAGTCCCTCATGAAGAGTCCCTCCCCAGCATCCTTATAGGCCCCCTTCAGATACTGGAAGGCTGCTATGAGGTCTCCACACAGCCTTTTCTTCTCCAGGCTGAACAGCCCCAGCTGTCTCAGCCTATCTTCATACGGGAGGTGTTCCAGTCCCCTGATCATCCTCGTGGCCCTCCTTTGGACTTGTTCCAACAGTTCCATGTCCTTTTTATGTTGAGGACACCAGAACTGCACATAATACTTCACGTGAGGTTTCACAAGAACAGAGGAGAGGGGCAGGATCACCTCCCTCGACCTGCTGGTCATGCTCTCCTTGATGCAGCCCAGGATACGGTTGGCTTTCTGGGCTGCAAGAGCACACTGCTGCCTCATATTCATTTTTTCATCAACCAGCACCCCCAAGTCCTTCTCTGCAGGGCTGCTCTGAATCTCTTCTCTGCCCAACCTGGAGCTGTGCCTGGGATTGCTCCAACCCAGGTGTAGGACCTTGCACTTGGCATGGTTAAACTTCATCAGGTTGGCATCAGCCCACCTCACAAGCGTGTCAAGGTCCCTCTGGATGGCATTCCTTCCCCCCAGTGTGTCAATCTTCCTAAGACTTGCTATCCAGCATAAAGCTGTGTTTACATTTTTGCTGTTTTGTTTTTTTTTCTGTTACTTGCAATGGCCTTGGTCTTTACTCCAGATGATGGAGGGTGCCTGTTTGTCTCAGCTGCTATGTATAAAGAGAGCTACGAGAATACAAAGCACACATACCCAATTCTCTCCTTTCTGATAAGAACTGTAGAGAGCCTTCTCCTGAAAATTTTTTCTCGCAACTTAGAACTCTCAGTTAAAAAAATTTTGAGGTAGAAAAATTTGAGCTAGTTGCAAATATTCAATGCATTGGACAGTTGGGATACTTTTATTTGAAATGTCCCTTGCATTGAGCATTCTTGCCTGAAAGTTTGGCTGTAAGCTTTGATGTCAATGAATAAAGACAAAGAAATCTATCAGGTTTAATTATCTGTGCAATATAACATCACTGAGGGAAATATTTTTCTCTGGCTCCTAATCCTCCTTATCTCAATACATGTTAAAGCAGAAAGACTGAGTTTCTTTCATAAATTTCCTAAACCTAATTATCATGGGAAGCCTGTCACCTATGATTAAATAGCAATGTAGGTCTGCTTTAGGAATAATTACTTTGAAAATGCATGCTGGTAACAAGATTGCCTTATGCCTCACTTTTCTCAAACTGATGGCAGGCACAGGCCCTACTTTCAGATGCTTCAGTGTTGTTGTGCCTGCTGCTTCTGACAAAATTATGCACCAGCTTTTATTTTATTTTTTTAATAGAGCATTAATACGAATCATGTCAGTAGTAAGGAGTTAATTGTTGCTGTCAGTAGTTACAGGTATAATGTTTATTTTTGAAATAGTTTTGGTTTTCCTTTTAGACTCTAAACCACTTATTTTACCCCCACAGGTGTAGATATTCTACTTAAAAACAGTTATGGAAATAGTTCTGTTTTGAAACACAACTTTTCAGGAAACTGTTGCAAAGGAAGAATATAAATGGAATATGTAAACTTTTTGAAGTAGTGTTATCAGCATTGAATAATTGCTAAGTAAGGTATTCTGAGACAGCACAAATGTAAAAGCGACTGAGTTAAAGCCAGTGCCCATTTCTGTTCATTTGTAGGACACACAGCTTGGATGAAGTTATGATTTCACATTAAAAGGAAACGACTAGACTATTGAAATGCTTCTAAATATTCTTAATCTTTTCACCTGTAATGAACTGAATCCTAGCCAGCACTGAACACTCAGCGCTTGAACACAAATTTGATGAAGATTCAGGAATCACTTGATGAGGGTTCAGTAGAATGAGCTATTCACCAACCTTGTAAACATTTGTCAAGCTTCATTCCACCAATATCTATTTTACCACACACATGAGGGAGCAAGAAAGACAAACGTCAAAGTGGCACCTAAAGAAGGTTTACACTTTCATGGTTTTTACAGATTGGGATAAAGATAATTTCCTTTTAAAAGCCAGGCTGGTATTATTTGATTGTGAATTGACTTTAAAGCTCACCTCATCCTGCAGACCCTTTTGAAATATTGATCTTTTAAAGAGCCAAGAAAAGACACTGCCCATGCATCTGTTCCTCTAAAAATGTTGTCCACTAGCTCAGACCTCAGACTCAGCAACCCTGGGCTGGAGCTTCTATTTTGATTTAACAGGCTGTTGTCCATGGTGTCCAGGAATGTTGGGAAGACAAATACAGAGATTTTGCAACAGCTATATATTAAGACTTGAATTAGAGAACTGTAGTAGATAGTGAGAAATTAAATATCTACCAGAACAGCTTTAGGGAGCTTACATGAGATCAGGCATTGCTTTTCTTAATCACCTGTTAAATACTCTAGTTTGTTGATAACCAGAATTCCAAACTGATATCTGTTTTTAGATATTTATTTGCATCAGGAAGGTAAATAATAATGGCGTTAGACAAATAATGGATGTTAACCCCAGTCTCCAGGGTTTATATCCATCTTGATTCATTTGGATTGGCAACTTCTCTGTTTTTAGGAGCAGAATCTTTGAGCTCCTGTAATGCATTTCCAAAGAAAAATCTCAGCACAGACATGGAATCATAGAATTGTAGAATAGTTAGGGTTGGAAAGGACCTGAAGATCATCTAGTTCCAATGGGCAGGGATATCTCACACTAAACCATGCCACCCAAGGCTATGTCCAACCTGGCCTTGAACACTGCCAGTGATGGAGCATTCACAACTTCCCTGGGCAACCCATTCCAGTTCCTCACCACCCTTACAGTAAAGAACTTCCTCCTTATATCCCATCTAAACTTCCCCTGTTTAAGTTTGATCCCGTTACCCCTTGTCCTCTCACTACAGTCCCTAATGAAGAGTCCCTCCCCAGCATCCCTATAAGGCCCCCTTCAGATACTGGAAGGCTGCTACAAGGTACATTTAAAATGGAAACTGCAACAGGCTTGTCAAAGACCTTAGACAACTGATTGTGCCGTGCACAAATAATGACTTTACTGGTTTATTTCTATTTCTGTCTCCTGTAGCTTAATGACTGAGGTCCTTATGCCCCTGCTGCTGTAGTTTGTGTGGACTCCTTTTTTCTCTTGGTTGCTGCTCAGAGCAGGGAAGATGAACACAGTAGTTAATGGCAGGCATAATGTTCTGGTCCTTACAGAATCAGATGAAACTTTGACATTTTTTCTGACTCATTTGGTGCCTTTGTGTCAGCTGCCTTCGTAAGCCCAAGGAGCAAGACTTGCTTCGTTACTGTAAAGGGAATTTCAGGTGTATAATTAGCAGGTGCTATGTTGGCCTGTAACCACTGAAGAACTAACTTAAGAATCAGCAGAAAATTGAATTACTCAGATGTATAATGGTTACAAGGATCTCTTTTCTCACCTGTCAATTGCAATCTGTTTCACTTGCAAAAACAAAGTTTTCTGGCAGAAGAATGCAACCCTTGCTGTTAGCTTCTGTTAGATGACATTGCAGGAATTTATTGCAAAGGGTGTCGGAAAAGAAGAGCCTATCCCTTGTTGGTTTTTAATGTCACCCCAGTACATGTATTAGTACCAGTGTATTAGTACCAATGTACTAATTCCAGTTCTCATGAACACATTTATGCTTTGCTATTTTAGCTGCCTGTTAACACTTACATGCTCTGGTTATTTGTTGCATAACAATTTTGGTGATAGGATCAGGTAGTACTCAGCCTGTTAAGACATTTTAGATCAACACTTCTCTACTTATTTGGATATCCTTCATCAATGACAGTACCAGGATTGTCAAATTTTTCTGCAACAAAGGCCATATGTGGAAAAGGTGGCATTGTGTCCCACCTTGTTTTCTGTGTGTTGCATAAAAAAAATAACTAAGCTGTGGGCAAGGTATGCAGATAGGATGTTGGACTTGGCTGGGACATAATATGATCTTTCTCTTTAGGCTAGGATTGCATCATATCAATGCTCAAAAAAATAGAGGGATCTGAAAATAGACTAGTCACACAGTTGCTGCTGCCTGTCACAAATAATTGCCAGCTAATAGGATACTGATGTTGGGCTATTCACTGATGTGCATACAGTAACAATGACTGCAGGTGACACAGAGTACACGCCAAAAGGCATTCATTTGCAATGAAAGAAAGCTTGACAAGTCTGCTTCATCACTTGTGCTGGCAGCAGACAACACTAAGTTGGGTGAGAGTGTTGATCTGCTGGGGAGAAGGAAGACTCTACAGAGGGATCTGCACAGACTGGATTGATGGGCTGTGGCCAGTGGTCTGAGGTTCAACAAGGCAAAGTGCTGAGTCCTGCATTTGGGTCACAAGCCCATGGAATGCTACAGGTTTGGGGAAGAGTGACTGGAAAGCTGCTGGGTGATAGGAAAAGAGGAAATGGCCTCAAGTTATGCCAGGGAGGTTTAGATTGGACATTACGAAAAATTTCTTCACCGTAATGGTTATCAAGCACTGGAACAGGCTGCCCAGGGAAGAGGTTGAGTCCCCCTCCCTGGAGGTATTTAAAAGACAAGTAGATGTGGTACTTAGCGACATAGTTTAGTGGTGAACTTGTCAGTGCTGGGTTAATGGTTGGACTCCATGATCTTAAAGGTCTTTCCCAATCTAAATGGTTCTGTGATTCTAACAGACTCATCTCTGCTTTTTCAAAGACTCTGTCATCCTGTTCTTGGGGTTTAATGCTTTTAATGACTCATGTTTCCTGCCTTCAGGAAGGGAAAAGAAGATCAGATTAAAATTAAACTCAGATTAAACAGTCTTGGAGTCTAAACTGGATTGTACTACCTCATAGTGTGAATGATTTAATGTAATATATAGTAGTTCTGGTGGTAATTTGTTGGGAAATGAAGGAGGGACTTGGAATAGGTTCAGACACTGGATACATATACCTAATATTGAAAAGTCTTAGGTAATCTTGTTCAACTAAAAACACTTTTTAAAAATGCCATTCTATCTCATGTGGCAAAGCTATGTAAAATCTTAATAATGATCTTGGTACAGACAATTCTGTACATATAAACAATTGTGTATATAAACAACTATGTGTATGAATTATGTCTATATGGACAGATGAACTTACACATGTGAGGGAGGGTCTTGGTAAAGTTCTTCTCAGTTTCATGTACTTTCTTGTTTAAAATTTTCAAGGGGGAGGAAACAAAAATGCTGCTATTTTAGTGAAAAATTCTCTATGGATATTATTTTCTACAGGAAGTAATACCTACATGAGCATTTGCATAACAGTCAATAGCCTTTTGACAAAGGACAGGAAAAGTAGTGAGATGGATGATTTCGGGGACACTACCAACTGCCTGGGTTCAGACTTGACAGCCTGCACTAATTAGTTGGCAGTAAAAGTTTTTCTCTTCACTCCCTGAGGTCTGCCTGTGTTGAAGTGTATGTAGGAGTTTGTGCAGGCTGCGTGCAATTTATGAAAGAGAAAATGCTGTTGTTTCTAGCTGCTCAGAGACCAAGCATTTCAAAATGACCCCTTTAAATAGTTATTTTACACAGGGAATAAGGTTTTTCAAAGGACCACTGTGCTCAGCAGCAAAGTAGGCTTTGGCACTGAAGGATAAAGCACTTGTGATCTGCAGGATACAAATCCCTTATGAATTTGGAACCAGAAAGAAACTCTTTCCTATAATCCAAGAGGCATTTGTTATATTAAGCTACAGAAATGTGGACTTAGGGCTGCCTCACAGTGATGTTAGGAAAATCTCTTACGGCTCAAATAATTGCTCTTGACTGGAAGTGCACCCTAGCCTTGCCACACAGATTTGCTCAAAGTCCCTGCCTCTGACAGGTGAGACCTGGTTTGCTTTTGGAGGAAGTTATTCTCTACTAAGGTCTTTTTTAACCCCAGCTTGTCCAAGTAAGGCTGAAATATTACCTACACTTCATAAACAAGCTTAGAAACTTACTACAGCAGCTCTCTTAGTAATTTCTTAATCATTTTTGTCTCTAGCAGTAGATTTAAACATAGAGGTAGATTTTCTGTTACTAACCTATTATATATACACACTTATATTTAGACCAATTACCTCTCAAAGTTAGGAAATATATTCTACTCAAGTCCAGCAAAACAAAACTGGAGATTGAGAAATTTAGTAAATGATAACATTAGAAATATTTTGAAAGCTTAAGATGCCCTCTTTGTAAAATACTTTTTTTTTACAGGAAGACTCATATTTAGATTAGATCTGCAATGAAATAAAGAAGTCTACTTGTTAAAAAATTACTGTTGGTAGTCTGACTTGTATGTGTAGATACAAAATATGATGTTTAGTGTACATGGCTCTTTATTATTTGGTTTAGTCAGGCTTTCTTTTCATTGGACTTTGAAAGAAAAATATTTTAATTTGATCAAAGCTGTAGAAATCATCTCTAAAAATGAGTGTTTATGCTCTATGTAATAAATGATAATTTTTAAAGGTAGTGTGCCTTGGAAAAAACCAAACAGGGATAGTTTAGCGACTAGATGAACTGTCACAATTTTACTTTTGGGGAAGATGCTTTTTTATGGCCAAAGACCCACAAGGCGCTATTTTTTTTTTAATTCCTGTATATCAGGGTTTGGCCTTAATGAAAAGGTTCAGAAAACAGCCACCACTCACTCATTCTACTCAAGGGACTGATCTTCCATTATGTTCACTCAGATCTAGACTCAGTAATACAGCGTAAATGGTTTCCAAGGTTAACTGGATTTTTTTCTTTCTTTGGTGCTTTTTCTGCTGTACTCTGCAGTTTTTCCACCACTGTAATTCTTTCAACTTCAGTTCATCCCATATCTGGATCTCAAAGCCTAGCTCCCTTTTATAAACATCTTCATTTTCTGTAAATATTTCTATTTTTGTATGCACTTTCATAGAACTGCTCTTACCTATTGTTTCATGTTTCATTTTGCATTGACGCTTGTAGTCCATAGAATGGTACTGGTGTGAGAAGTTTTCACTTGGGAACCAAGTGTTATAGTGAGTCGTTGACTTTTTGTACAGTATGTATGATTAAGGTGCATGTTCTTTAACACCAGTGTGAATACAAGCATTGGCATGGATGAAACTCCACAGACACAGGTAAAACTCTACCATGCTCTGATTTTACTACTGCTACTTACTATCCTGTGTGCTGGGATATCCATTTTGTCATCTTGGTATTTATTTGAAGTCTAGATCAATTCTGAAAGTCTTTCAAGCCAGTGAATGGTATCATCATAAATTTAAATGATGTCAGTTTTATAATGTCGCCTACAAAAGCTAAGAGGCTTAAATCTCAACTTGTTTAACATTCTTAAGAGGCAGTTTAAGAAAAAAAGGTGAAGAAAATCTCTGGTCATTCAAGGTTTTGGCTTACTCTGATTTTTGCCTCAAACCAGTTCTAGTTTCATTGAAACTTATTAGACAGTCTTGTAAAGAAAGTCTTTGTTCACTGTGTAAGTCTTGGAAATCTCTTCAGACTTGCACAATGACTGTCTCTTAGACATCTAGTAACGTGGTTGAAGTGCACTTTCGTCAGCTAGCTCATCATACGTTTTTCAGTTGCTTCTGAATGCAATCTAGTGTAGGTTTCTTTAGAGGTGTAAGTCACTAGTGTTTTATGAGAGATCATAACAGCTGGATGTTTTCTCTCCATCGAAGATAAAGGGAAAAATCTGATTGCAGAAGCAAAAAGAGGTTTGCAAAAACTTCAAAACCTTCATTCAAACTGAAAAATGAAGTCAGATTGCAAAAGCTTATTCAGTGCTGAAATGATCATTTTAGTGTTTGAATCAGTGTTTGCCCGGTAGGGTGTCAACAAATGTTGCAATCAAAATGGAAGCTTTTTTTTTTTTTCAAATACGGACACTGTGATAGCTTTTATAAATACAAAGAAAACACAACTCAAATCACCTTAGCAGAGTGTTAAGAAAAAGGCTAAAACATCATCTTTAATGACAAGAAATCATTTCTGTATGAGGCCATTATACATTAGTCTAAGAACTGAATGCATGGAATGAGCTCAGAAAATCTAATAGAATTTCATTGCTATCTAACCATAAAAGAATAATTTCTTCAGTGCGATCAGTTGTATCAGAAAGCTGTTATATTAGAAATGGTAAGAAAAATTTAGACTTCAGTTAATCTCATTGTCTCTTATAGCACATACTGCTTTAAATGCATTTGCTGCTATACTGCAGTTTGTTTCAGGAATGATTTTACAGCTCCATATTATATATGAATGAAAAAATTATTTGCAGTGCATAGCCTTAAATGACTCCCCAGGAGCCAAAGTACAAACACCCAAAACTAAAACCAGAGAAATATTATCATGTGAAGCCACTCGAGCCTTTATGTGTTGTCTGCATTTTGGATCCACATGGCAGATTATTTAACCTTAATTTCATTATAAATGGAATCACTCTTATATTTTTCAGTATTTTGCATTTTCATGGAACTTCTTACACTGGAATGTAAAGTTGTGTGATGTTTAGGGAGTTCTACCCTATTACAAGATAAACTGTAGTCAAGGAGAGCTGCAACTTCCTCATACACTACAAGTTTGTGCCTCAAAAAAACATTATTTACATTGATGTATATAAAGTCTTCACCTACCTCAGTATTTTATTGGAAAACATGCGACAGAGATGCTATCCAAAGGAAAGCCCAACTTGCTCCAGAAAAGAGGTACAAAGTTCATGTTTTGCCATTCCTGTGAAGCAATTTTATTGTCAAGTTTCATTTAGATGCTGGGGAGAGGGTGAGTATTTTTGGGAACTTGCATTCAGTGAAGTCTGGCTTTAAACCTTAAGAGAAAAGTATATGAAATATCTAACAACCCCTACACCATGTGTGAAAACAGAGAAGTGTCAAGACTTTCAGTAAACCAGTCTCTTTTTAAAAGCAGCTGGAAAGGCAATAAATAAAAATGAGTTACAATCAAATCCCTTTTCACTCTAATGAAGCTTGATGTTTTTTTCCAAACTGTAGTGGAGTAAAACTATAATTAATGATCAACCAGACTGTGAATTGAATTCTACTTGTAATTACATCACCTTGTTAATGCAGTAGGATATTGCACATGACTGATTTTGGATTTTAACTAGATTTTTCTGTTGGATTCACTCTTTATCTAAAGATGTGTTGAGAAAAACTCTCTATGACTGCCTTGGGCATAATGTGCACTTCAGAGCAGTCAGGTTCATATTCAGCTCCGATACTGCTTCAGTATGTGACTTGGAAGAGTTGTTTGGCATCTTTATCATTTGACTTCCTGAAAACTGAAATGAAGAAATTGTGCTGGAGGATCAGAACATAATTTGGCTGCCTATGTCTTGCTACTGTGACCTGTTTTGCAAAGGAGTAATAACATTGGTTCATCTAAATAGACTTATGTGCCTAAAGAAGCAGATAGGTATTCAGAGAGATTTAAAAGATAGCTAAACAGATTAGACACTTGGAGGCTTTTAGTCTCTATATAAATTAGATGTTTGACCTATTTCTGTAACTTAAAACACTAATGGATGCTGCATAATTTTACAGTACTGATGTCAAACCCACATTTTAGAAAACCCACAAAGCATTTTTACAGACTAACATGGAAAGTGGAAAAAGAATTGTCATTCTTCTAATAAAAGTTGTTTTCATAGTTATTGTTGACAAGCAGTAAAAACTGTAAAAACAGCCATAGTGCAAAAAGCACAGGAACAGCCACTTGACTTGAATGGAAACATCTTTCTTGGAAAGAAATTTCACACTTTGTCAAACAAGGAAAAAAGATTGTTACTGTGACTGGCTGCAGATTTCTAAGCTTACATGAGATTGTTAGGAACAGAGATGGTAAAGCTCCCTCCAACTAGTGGGCTGAATCACTTTCCTATAGCTATCACCAGAAAGTTGTCAGATTGTGAGTTGCCTGAGGTAGCACTGGGCTTGCAATATGCAATATGGATAAATATGCAGACGTTTGTGGATGATATTCCATGTTGGACATTGGAAGGTTATTTGAAATCATACATAAGTGTAGTTTCTGCTTTTCATAACTTGAAAGGCATGAAATAAAAACAAGTATGAATTATTCTTTTTTTAGTTTCTCTCTCAAAAAAAAGTCAAATTCAAAACCCAAATGATCCTGCCTCCCCCTTCACAGCCTTAGTGATCTGCTACCAAGGTGGGATAGATCCCTGACATCAAAATACACTGGCTTTTGAAAACTCTTCATTTTGGTACCATTCAGTTTCTGATTGCCCAAGTTGGAACGTCTGAAGAGAGCACAGCAGGTTGTTGGGGTTTTTTTCCTAGAAAATTAAATCCTTTAAGGCTGGCCCTAGCACTAGCATATTTTGTGATCTATAGCTACTTCTCCTACTTGCAATCCACAATCTGTAATGAACAATTTTGCCACTGCAAGTCATTAAATTCACTGGTGATGTTTGACAGTGGAAGTATTTGAGGCTTTCATCTTCCAAAACAGCTTGCAAAGGTGTGTAATGAAGAAGTCACACAAATAATTATTTTCCTCAGTTTGTATGATAACTTTGAAATTAAATTTAAGAAAAAAATAGTTAAAATAGTTTACAGTAATAATTTTGGTGGAAAATCTATCTTGAAATCCTAAACCAAACATCTCAAAGGACTGCACATGCAGTTTCTCCTGGAAAAATGCTGTAGGATGCTTTGCTGAGCAAAATAGAGGGAAACATTTTTTTTCAGATGATGGCTTACAAAGACAGGATTACAACCGTCACCACAAAGTAAAACAAGACAGTCACTTCTTTTTTAGAATCCAGCTACTGCATGGAAGTACTTTTCGGTTCAGAGATCAATCTGGAGTGGTCATCCACTGCAAACATGCATGACAGTTCCTTTTCTAACATAGCAAAGAATTAGCCTCAATGAGCAGAATTAATGTGGCCTGTCTTTCAAACCTGCCTCAGCACAGACTCCTCAAGATCTGTCATAGATGTGTGCAAATGGTTTCGCACAGACAATTGCTAAATGGTCACTGCATTTGGCATGCTTGTTTTCTCCTGATGGCTATTTTAATGAGATCAAGCCATACTGTCCAAAGAGTCTTTTGAAGGATTCAATCTACTGACTATTGCGGCTCATTTGCAGAACTCAAAACTAGCTCTGAACATTAGGAAGTTTATGGGCGTTCAGGGTAGGAGATGTGATGGAGCCAACTCTATACTTCTGAAAATAACACAAATGCAGCACTTCATTAAAACTACTGTATTACTTCCTTATTTAAAGGCAGAAATTTCTTCTTCCACTAATTATGCACTAATTATAAATTAGTTTCTTTTGTGATTTGAGTTCCTAAGATTTATACTGAGCCAGCACAGTAAAAATTAATGTCTTAGCTATAAATCAAAAGCCATCTATAGCACATACTCTGAGAAGTGAATCTTAAGGTGACTTTGGCTGAAGTCTGTCAAAGAACAAGGAAGAAACTGTGACTTATGTTGATGGCATTCATTTACACTTTAAAATACAGAGTACTAGCTGATACCATTTTCAGCAGATGCATAAAGGCTTTTAAATCCATTCTTTAGTGGGAACAGCTCACATCAAAGCCCTATTCTCCCTGTGTGGCTACTCATAGGGAATGAAGTGGGACTTAATCTATTATAAGTAATTTCAGCTGTTATGCTCCAGCATCTATCTGAATTCACTGAAATGAAGTAATCTATATCAGTCTTAAAAATCAAATTCTTTACAATTCTGCTTCAATTTAACATAAAATGGTTTTGTTGGACAGAAAGTATTAAGCGTTTTAGGAAAGCAGCAAATACCACAACTGGTACAGCTAATTTACAGATGTTCACATTTTTCTTTGGAAAAAACCTACGAAATTACATAAAAAATAATTCAAGTTACAGGACTTGCAAAGTTCGATCTCATGCTATGTTTTGACAGCCATGAACACTTGCAAGGTGTTCATCTCCTCTATTATAGCTGTGATACTGTGCCATCTTGTGAGTTTTGAGTGAATTTTAAGATGAAGTGAAAAAAACAGGGTAGGATTGGAACAGCATCTTCACAAGAGGTGAATGGCAAGCTTCCAGCTGATTGCAACAGAAATGGAAAGTTTAGAGTGTTTCTGCATGAAACACAGAATCTAGTGATGTTGTTGAGATGACTGCTGGTGTTTCTTGGAAACCTGAGAGTTGTCACATTTTTTTCTTGTCCCTCACCATACCACTCTGTTTTTCTTCAGAGGTGATCAGATTGCCTTAGCTCCTTTACATGTATTTCTGTTTCATGGATGAAAACTTACACTTTGAACTTTCCTAATAACAGAGGCTTACTTCCATGGTCATTTCAGGTATGTGACACTGTAAGTAGCCACAGCATTGGAAGGAATAAATATTACATTTCTATATTGATGCAGTTCCCTTAAATAGTACCTGTCAGACCTAAGGAAGTGAGTTTTCTGAAACCACTTAATAATTTCTTTTATTCCTGGGAGGATTGCAGCTATGTGTTAAATGTAAAGTGAAAGCCAGGCAAGCCAACATATTTTTTTACTTTTACTGATGATCTTCACCATTTTCTATCCCGTAGTTCCATATACAGTTTCAATCTTCCGTCAAATTAATCCTAGGGAAACAAGTGTGGGGAATAAATCACTTGTTCTACTCTGTAACTATAGGCCTGATTGCTTCCTACTCAGAAGCTGTAGTAGCTTTTGTTTGAAATGACCTGTTTTCTTACAAATACATGCTGAAACCTATTATCAAACCTTAAAGCTTTTTTTAGATACTGCCATCATGTGATACCACAGATTGCAGGTTGCACACGCTGTGCTTTGGATGATAAAATTTTCACTCTACATTGTAGCGATGAGTAACATAACTGCATTATTATTTTTTGCATTATCAATAAGATATTGCTGTAAATCCAAACTGCTGCATATTCTTTGATAATGCAGGTCAAGGGAAAGCACACAGCTTCTTTTGAGGCCGATAACTGTAACCAAACCCAGGAGCACATACCCGGAAACAGTTAATATGTTACTGTCATAATTAGAGAAAAATAGTTATGACCAAAAAAAACCCCTTTCTTCAGCATCTTTTTAAAAGTGCCTTTTAAAATAAATGCCTTTCTGACGTTGGATACAAATTGTTAGATGCTGTCACGTGTACATAAAGGGAGAGAGACTATATTGTCAACCAAGCTCAGGCATTTAAGAGTTCTGTCTTCAAAGTCTGGATAAATAAGTGGGAGTTTTTATGATGGAAGTCATAGAAAGCGAAAATCTTTAGACTATATTCCACTTCTATTGTACCTTACAAAGAAACTCAATTACAAGATGATTTTACCAAATCAGGATTGAGAATAAGTCCTGTTATTGTTACACAGGAAAAGTAATCCTTGATAATGCATTTAATCTATAGTCAATATTAGTTGCAAAATGAAAGAGAAGATACAATTTGATACTAACCAATTAAGAATTAAAACTACATAAATTATTATAATTAACTGAAAACCTACTTAAACATTTCCTGAACATATCACAGTTTGTATTGCATAAATGCAGAAAAAATCTTTCAGTTACAGAAAGAAGTAGTGATACAACATTTCACATGCCATAAAATATTACCTGGATCCTAGTGTTTGGAACATGAACTTTATTTGGTTAAAATTAAGATTTCTCTTTATTTGAGCTGACTTTGTGTTTGATTTTGGTCTGGTTTCAGAGCTAAGATTACAAGCTGTAAGTATTTGGCCAAGACTGCTAGTCTTTTATTGCCACTTTGTGTAGCACCGCAGCTATATTATGGTGCTGTTGGAAAGAATGTATTTCTCCATTGTTGCAATAATTTTTCTTAATGTACTGGTTAATGGTTTCATAAAAACTTTTTTTTTTTTTTCTGGATTGATCTGTTATTTTTTATGGTAGAAAAATATATGTTCCACAAATAAACTAGAATAGAGTTTAAACATAAATTTACACAGAGATACAAAATTTTCTATAATGGAGTTTATTTATCAGCAGTTAATGAAATTATGACATGAAGGGCATTTGGGAAAAAAAGAAAATCCCCCTCAGCCATAAGTGCTAACTGGCAACAATAAATTTACTTTTCCATGAACCGTATCTGTGGACAGTGAAAGATAGTGCAAATAACCTATTGTTCTGTTTAAAATAGCTCATATAATGCTAAATAATAAATGGTGTTTAAAACCAATTCTTTCCTTTTTAAGAGAAAACCAGCTTGACAAGAAGAGAAAAGTAATAGAAGTTAGTTATTACCTGGTTGTGATTCTACAGTAAATTCAAATTAGCAGACTACTTGGAGTTTCGCTTGAGGTGAGTGGGATTTGTCCAGATGTGACTGCTGGCGCTAGAAAGTGCTGGAGGATGAGTCTGTGTGATGCTGTGTACCATGCCAAAAAAAGTTCCTTATAGCTTCAGCTCAACTTCCCACCTTTGGAGCATCAATCTCTGATCTTCAAAGCATGATCCTAACTGCAGAGCTGGCTTTGTTAGGGTCATTCTCCCCCTTCTTGGAGACTGGTGTGCCCTCTAAGTAAGTAGAAATAATTTCTTCTTCGTGAGACTTGGTTGTGTAGCTGTGCTCCACTCAGAAATCACAATGTTTTTACTAAAGGAAGAAAATACATGTGAGGACACTAATCCAGTTACGGATTGATTCTGGAGACATCAATAGGCGACAGCTGCTGAGAGTCACATGACAAAAAGCTTCAAATGGTAACCTCTCTTCTCAGATCACCAGGGAAAATTTTAGCTGTTGATATTTTATATTAGTGTTATTGAAAACCCTACTTCTGAAAAAAAATTTGAGGAATTTCTTTCAACAACTCAGCATTTATGAATGAACAAAGATCAGTTTTGTAGAGTTTTGCTGAAATGCAGGACCTTTCAGTGACACTAGGTAGCTTTCCGTTGCTTGCAGGTTTAAGACTTTGGCTTGGTTTGCCAACTTCGAGACAAATTAATGCCATATGGGAATTTCGTCATAATGGTGAAAGCATTCAAGCTTTTTCCCAAATTTTATCGATTTTACATCTGTCTGAGGCAGGACCTCAGGAATATGAATGAAAACTGAAATAAATACAGACTCCTTATGCAGCGATTTATGAATATTCATTTGAATTTTGGCTTCATGCAAGGTGAAAAGACACTGGGACAGTATTAGTTTTATTTTGTTTTTTTCCATGTACTATTTGTAAAATATAAAGACTGAGCTAGTAAAAGAAGTGCCAACCTATTGTATTTTTGGTGTTATCGCTGACATTTCTTTTGCTGAACCCAACATGGGTAATCCCACTAGTATAGAGAAATTAGTATTATCAGTACAAGGTTTTCAACCTGCAGTCTGACTCCTTAATTACACTTGATAAATGGTCTGGTCTGAAGATAAAATATTCAACAATTGTATCAAGCAACGCATGTAGAAGTAATGAACACTGTAAGTTAAATCATGACTATAACCAAGACTTCCTTCTGCCTGGAAGCTCTGTTGTCTGACAAGCACAGATGTGCAGCAAGAAAAACCTTCTGATCTGGAAATCAGAGATATAATCTTCCTTTAATGTATGCAGTTGTTCTCCTATCTACTTAATGGATATTCTTTAATATTTTAATAGCTCATTTCATGTTTTCCTATCATTGCTTAATGTTGGTATAGGTCTTGAATAGAATGACACAGGAATATATTGCAAGAAACAGTTATTTCTAATAAATATTCTACTAACAATATTGTGTAAAACAAAGGATGTAACTGTGCAGTGCCCCTCCATAGAAGAGGAACACTATATCAGTGGTAACATGTTCTGTATGCTATCATATACAATTCTTTTGAGTAGAGAGTTCATTCTGAGTGTTTGCTGGGGTTTTTCCTGGTTCAGAATTCATACTTACTGTTTTTGCCTTTATCTGGAGAGAGCTAAGAAAGTAGATTTTTTGCTTGCCTCATGTAGTTTGCTGTTGCCACTGTAGAAAAAAATCATATGCTTTATACACTGGATTGTTCAATTGCCACTGAACAGGGCAAATACTTATGTTATTCATTGGAATCACTGCTATGTGGCTGTGACGTATACTTTTTTCCTGGTGGTGGCATAGAGTTAATGATATTCCTCACAAACTTTTCGTTGCAGTGCTCTGGTACTGTCAGATATTAGGGATTCCCTGTGTTGCATGTTTTCTGGATCACTGGAAAGTACATCTCTAAAAAGCTCTTTAATATGAAACAGTTTTGTAGTGAGAAGAGACTTGGGACCTGTCCCTGTCTCTAAATAATGCATGCCAGTGTCCTCTGGCATGCATTTTCTGCTTATCTGCTAATTCAGTAAACTTTCTTGATGAGCCAATAGGCAGTCATTACACAGCAATATCCACAGGGGTAGCTCATATCTTAGAACCCGTACAAGTGCATGCGCCTCAGTTTGCAGGTGAAATGAGCACTCTTTCTAATGTGGGGAATGGATGGGCCCTGTTTAATCTGAGCTCATCACCCTGCCAGGGGCAGAATGCTCTTGCAGAAGCTCAAAGGTGTTTCCAGGCTGAGTATGTGCCTTGCAGTGCTCCCTATGTGAAGAGGTGGTCTTGTCTAGGGTAACATGCTGGCTCTCACCCTGGGTGTGCGCAGCTCCTGTGCCGCAGCATAGCAGTTGAACCTGATGTTTTGCTGAGATTCATGAGCTTACACCTTCTTTCGTCTTATGTTTGGAAAGGCCAAATTTTTTACTCTGAGTTTGGAAGTCATATTCTCCTAATAGAAAATAAGAAGTGATTCTATGTCAGGTGAGCTGTGCTAGGACATGGTTGCTGTTTGTATAGTCGCTACACATAATCTGTAACGAATAGTCAGTAGCGAGTACGCCTGGAAAATATGTATATGTCTCCTCAGTCTTTTAGATTATTTAATGAGAATTTGCCTGAATTGGGCTTATCTCTACAAAATACTGCAGTTAAACATCTAAGACTGCTTTTATTGCCTCTTTTGGTGTGGCAAACATGCGGTACTGCACCGTCAGACATGGCAAACCGGGCTTGAGTGGGTGCAGAAGAAGGCTGTTCAATCTCCAGTGAGGCAGAGTTGTTTCATTACACAGCATTTAACTTCCACGTCTTATCCATAAGCTCTGCTGTAAATATTTTTCTTTCTGGCAAATAACAGTATTTGTGGAAAAGCATGACAGAATGGGTCACACAAAAGGTCTTGTAGGCGCGTAAGCCCATCTTAGCAACAGCCTGTGTAAGATGTTTGAAGCATGCGAATAAGTGCACAAAAGTACTTACAGGGTGAGGTTTCCCACTTGTGTAGCTTCCATTTTTTCCATTTGAACATTTGTTTTTAAGTTCAAACTCACAAAGCAATTGCAAGAAGCTTAAATATTTCAGCCTTGTGCCTTTAAAGCAGTACCAGGTGTCTCTTCTGTCCGTCACCCAAATGCTAGCCCCTGCTTTTCACTTCTCTTCATAGATGCTGATGAGCCAAGACCCTTCTGTTTGCTTGAAGCTGTCATCAGCACGGAGCCTGGGGTATCAGAGAGGAAAGCTATGTATTTCAGTCAATATAAGCAGTTTAGCCCCTTCTCTGTGTTATGAGGGACACTATCTCTGATGTGCAGGAAGTGGAAATTTCCTGTCCTGGAGAGGGATTGTTAAAACCAGCATGGAAATGCTTTCCCATTTCTATGGAAGGTCCCAACCACCGACTTTGAAATTAAGTTAAAGGAGAGGAAAAGGGGGAAGTACCATGTCAGTGGAATCTCTGGTGCAGAAAACTTTGGAGAGTTTGATTTTTAAATGTCTTCTAGTATAGATTGAATTTTATCTTAAAAATTAAAAATAAACCCCACGTCACTTGAAATGAAAACCCAGGAGCATTTCCACCTAAAAATCACTGAATGTTGAGGTCTCCCAGTCTTTAAAAAGAAAAATACCACAGAAAATGTATGAAACTCATTGTTTCCTACAAGTTGCTATTTCAGAATCAACATATTCAGTCAAGATATTTATACTAATACCACTCTGAGCCCAGTGCTGACCAGCTGTAGTCTGAGAAAACTGAATTCTAGATAGCTATAACGTTTTTGTGCTGCTTGCAGTATCATTGGTGCCAAAAGTTTATGTAGTAGACTTCCTGTAAGCATGAAAATGGAGACTCATTTTTGGTTGCATGCTGCAGTATTAGCATCAATGACCTATTTGCTCTTTCAGTAAAGATTCTTAGTTTTTGGGATTCATCAGAAGGATTTATCTGTCTAATAAATGCGTCCACACTGTTTATACTTTATAATGTTTCCTCATTAAAATAAGCCTGTTTATCTCTCTTAGTTTCAGTGACTATATGTAAACAGGGATTACTTATCCAGGAATCTCTTCCCCGGTGACAGTTTGCAGCATGTTCAGGCTTTTTTTGGGAATGACTACTGTGTGAGGCATGTGTCTGGCTAAACATGTGCAACGAGTTTAGAGCAAGTCTGAACACAAGAAATAATACAGAACAGTCTGTTCTAGTGTGGTTTTATGTATGTAAGTATAATTCATCATTAATCACTATGTAACACAAACCCAGATCTTGTAAAGGAATGAAGGGTGGAACAGGATTTGACCATATCTTTTTACCTGTCTTGTTCCAAAAGGTAATAAGACTTATGCAATCATAGAATCAACTAGGTTGGAAAAGACCTTTAAGATCATCAAGTCCAAGGCTAATAAGAACAATTATACAATGTAATTTTTGTTTCTAAATGAGCTGTTGTTAAAACCTATGTGATAATAAGATAGTTAGCCTTTTGGGAAGCAGCCCTCAACTGCAAGAGGGTATAAATATCCGACAGAATAAAAAATTGCAGAATCAGCACAAAGTGACTTCCTGTGGGAAGAGCAACCTGTGGAGGCTATGCAAGGAACTTCAAGGATAAACACAGACCCTGTGTAACTTGCCATTAGCAGAATCATGTTACATTTTAAACATGACTAGAAGCTTATATACATATGAAAATATGGCTATTATTCCTGAGCTATTCTCAGACAAATTAAAGGAAGCAAAATGCTTTTGGGGCTATTACGCAGAAAGGTCGAGCCATAAATCATTGTTTTATGTACATACAGAGAAATATCACTGCATCCTCTCTGCTTACATTCTTTCTTCAGCATCTGCTTCTGGTCTGTGTCAGAGATAGGACCTCAGAAAGGATGGTCTGACCCAATATGCATTGCTTCTAGTCATTTTTCACTCCCATGTTATCAGCAATCAGGCAGTTTCATGCTGTCATCTTACTTACATCTTACAAATTTTACTAGTTTTGACAGGTTTTCTACTGCGCACTTTGGGTTTCCATCCTATAGTACCAAGCCAGGATTTTAGCAACTTTGTATCATCCTGGGAAGAGAGTGCTAAAAGCCTGCCCCTCTAAACACATACCGGTGACCTGAGCCTGTCCTCTCCTGCTGCTAGCAGTTTTGTATGCTATGGTGTTCTCTGTGTCTAGATGCGTGACCATAAAACCTACAGTGCAGGCTATTTATGGTTCTTATAGAAGCAGCAGTGCTGTCCTCCAGTTTTAAGTGAGTTTTTTGACTTAACACATCTAGGGCTGTCTGAGATTAATTAATTCTAATTAATTACATTGCATATGGGCACTCCCAACACTAGGTTTAGCCGGTTAGGAACTTCAAGTTTTATAATGGCAAACCTTAAACTGGTGGAGTTTGGGACAGGTGTAAAGGTAACATAATATTACTCTTCATGCAGCCCACAATTGCTAGTTTAACTGAATGAAGTTTTATAGCATCTTTTCCAGGGTTGTCCTTATTGTACATATTGAAAAAACTGGGATCAGTTTAAATTCAGAATTTATTTTCATTTCTACCCTTAATCCATTCTGATAAAACCATTGTTCTCCTTCTCATTAAAAAAAAAAAAAAAATAAAAAAAGGAAAAAAACCAGCTGTTGGCTTGTCAGAAGAGTCGCTGTGGAAGAAATTAATTGCATACTGCAGCATCTCCATGTAGAGCACCAGTCTGAGGCAGCTTGCTGTTGTGAGGCACCCAGCACAGGAGAAGTTTGACCACCTCTCTATTTCTTTTTTTCCTGTATTGCTAAATAGGATGGCTTCATTAACATTTATTGCAATAAGATTCTAGGGCACTGAAGTTCTGGTTCAAAATTCAGATTTCTTTCTTTTCCCTACAGCATACAATGTGCTGCGGATTAATGACAGATACTATAGTAGCTGACAGTAGTCTACATGTACTGGCTCCTGCTGTAACAACAGGGTCCCAGTATCCCAGTATTTAGACACCTAAATGGTGCTTTTAGCACCTCTTAGCTGATCACTTTTAGCCTGTTGAAAAAGGAGAGTACCCACTTTTTGCATAATATGTTCTGATGCAATACTTGAAATATTTTTTTCTTTCCATATCTTACCCATTTTCTATTCATTTCTTTTATGTCTTGCCAACTCTATCCACATTTGCAAAGAATCTTTACAATTTTTATGAGGTATTATTTATAGTATTTTAGAGATAGTCTTCTTTCTGAAAGTCTTACAGATTTTCTTCATTATTAATATGTTTGAATATATTAGTGTTCCCTTGCTCTTCCTCTTATCTTTCCCAAGCTTGTCACACATCTGCAGTGTTCCCTTGTTTTAATAGTCTTTTTTCTGGGTTTTTTTTTTTTTTTCACTTTTTTTGCTGAAAACACACTTACTTTCTCACCTCTTTTTCTCCCACTTTTTCTTCTCTCTTGCCCTTTTTCCTTTGCATATTCGCATCCTTCTGCTGGTTTTTGCTGCTAATGCTTTAATTTCCCTGGGTGCTCAACTGTTTACTTTGCAGTCCCTTTGCTGATCTACCCAAATTACCATCACCTTTATTTTTTTGGCTTGTCAGCTCAGCATGCAGGCTGATCCTGTGCAAACTGCTGGTCTGATCCTATGCTGAGATCCAGAGGAGTCGGCTGGGTAGCTGTACTAAGAGAAGTGCAAATCAGACCTTTATGGCAGCATAAACCACCTTTTGCCTACAAAGAGATGCAGAGCAGAGCTCTGCTTTTCTGTAGTTCTATCTGCTGTATTCTCTGTTCTGAAGATGGTCTCTCCTTCACCTGAAGCTGGGGGAAATCACAAGAGAGCTTTCAACCAATGGTGGGCAGGGAGCTCTGTTAATATATAATCGCTGAAGTGGATGTGGAAAAGTGTTTAATCTATCAGTTGCATAGAGATAACCTTTTTTTGCTAGTCTCAGATTGCTATGTTCTTTTTCTTTCATGAATATTCTAGTTGTTTGATGTAAAGACATCATGCTATTTTCATGCTGTTATTTAACTTCATTGTGGAGCTGTAATGGATAATTTTGAAGAAGGATTTAATATTCCTGTTGAATATATGTGAAGGCTAGAAGTTTTCACTAGGTTAAGTTCTTTTTTTGCAAACTTGTTATTTTTGCAGGTAGAAATGATCTGTTCAGGTGCTACACATCTAAAAGATTCTTAGACTCTATGCCAATTTCTTGCTTATTAAATTATCAAAGAAGGAATAAACTTACTTTCTAAACTTAAAAATACATTATTTTGTTTTTCTCATTAGAGACTGAACATTACATTTTGTCATTTGGAGAGCAGAGGCAAGACTTCTTAACCATGCAGGAAGGATTGAGGCGTGAGGCTTCTGATCTGATATGTTAAATTGTGAAATGGAAATCATAACTGGCTGCTTAATCTGTTGTAGAATTGGAATAGATAAAAACAATGTCTAACTGTAAAACCCACATGCTGGGATTGTTGGCTGAAAACCTGCTCACAAATGTTCTTTACAAGTGCTTAAGTACTAAGCCCATTTAAGTAAAATCCACTTCTTTCAAAGATTAAATAAGGGACTGCAGGATACTCTGGTACTCAGTTTCAGATAGCTAACTCAACAGACACAGTGGACCTGGGGACAATCAAACTTCTTTATGTTTGCATGTATGGAAAATGAATTATAATATATGATGATGCTATTCAGCCTTAATCTTATGCATTTTTCCTTGTATTTTATTTATGTAAGTAGTTTCTATATACTGCTTCATCTCTTGCAGTTCTTGAAGTTGTTGGCATCCTCAAAGAGCTCTACAGCTTAATCGTGTGGAGTTGTTGATTTTGTTGAATCAATTGTGCTCCAGAATTCACCTGTCTTGGTCAGCACTGATAAAGTTTCTTGACATTGATTTCTCTGGAGGAGGAGTTCTCCCACATACTTGTTCAACAGCACAAAATTGAGCTGCAAGTGGGTTTCTATAGATGCTTGAATGCTTGGATGTTTCTGTATAACTTTCTCCTAAACATCATCTCCAGCTATTTGCCTTTCTTAGCTTTTATAGATGGTTCTGACAATTCCCATAGTGTGGCTGGCTCAAGCAAATAGGTGTCCCTGAGCTGGTAAAAGCTTTGCTAGTAAGACTGAAAAGCTGTATGCACCTTTGATTTGCTTTTTCCTTTTTCCTGCCAAAAAACAATTAAGGATACTCTCTGGATGACCTACTTTGAAGAGGAGTATACCAGTGATAAAAATGTACTCAGCACATGCAATCTAATGCTACTTTCTGTGGCAACGAGCTGTGCAAGAGAGCCCTTTAGAGGATTTTTATGGCATATATACAGTGTTTCATACGTGAGTGTTAGGAGCCTCTTCATAAATACTTCGGGATCTGACATTCCATCCCTAATACAGCAAGATACTCTAGCATGTGTCTAACTGTAAACATGCAGTATAATAGGTGTATTTATAGCTACCTAACAAAACATCTCCTAAGTGAAAATGTCTGTATAATTATATCTGGTCTAAAGGACTAGACACAATTTGCTAACGGCAATTTAGTACTCAACAACAAAATTCCTGATTTTTTAACACATTTGTTGCATAAATAAACATATAATAATGAAATCCATCTACAACCTGCACCCTGTACATTTTTCTTTAGTTTTTGAAGTATTCTATTGTAACAGCCATGCTAGTCTGGAAAAAAGGTCTTGCACGTGATCCTATCTTCAAAAGTAGCTGTGTATGGATTTGTGTGATTTATGTTTCTACTTTTTTATTTATTTAAGAACTTTATGGTTTTGTCACTATTTTGATATTTAGAGATAGATAATACTTTAAAAGCTTATTTCTACTAAGTCAAAACAGAGGCTTTGCATGGAAACTTAGGAAGTTTTTATGAATATCAGGGAAAATTTCTAATTTCCAAATAACAAAAATAACAGCATCTTTTCTTAGCAAATAATTAGATTTCTAAAGCACTCAGCAGAGAATGATCCCATTCCAAATCCCTAGTCTAAATTTCACATTTGGAAGGGATTGAGGCATGTATGAGCATGTTAGTAACCTAACTGTAACTGTTTACTCTCCTGGCTTTTTTCCCTTCATTCTCCAGTTGTAGGAGTTCTCTGTTTTCACTTGTTATTCAATAATACTCTTGTGTAAACCTTAGTTTCATAAGATGAGAAAGCCAATTCCTGCTCAGCTCTGGTTGGAAAGCAAGGCACAAACATTTGTCTTTAAGCTCAATGGAGAAGTATTCACACCTCCTAAAATTATTCATCTAAGTTTATGACATTAGAAGCTGCTGCTTTCAGTTTGTCAGTGTACATGTCTTGGAATTGCACCAGGAGATTGCACTGGAACCTTGAAAGGAAATCTGAATTAAAAGATACAGTTCTCCCAGATGGGAACATCTGCAGTCTTTATGCTACAGCAGAATCCTAAATCTCCAGTGGATGTAATACTGAATGGCAGCGAGTCAGCAGAAGCTAGTGGCAACTGAGATCTGCCCATAACATAGTCCTCCCAGCACTGATCTATTGAGTTGATTATAACTTTTAGACCTTCCTTTGTTCTTTTTTTTTTTCTCATGTTAAAACAAGTTGTCAGGTAGTATGCAGTGGACTGTGCTATACGTATGGTTTTCGAAAGCAAGCACATGAAGAGAAAAGGAGTTGCATTAGGTGCTAGCACCAGTTTTTCTTTTTCTCATGTAAATGCAAGAGAAACTTCATGGTGTTGCTTAGAGGGTATAATTTATCTTCTGCAGTGAGGCTTTAGTCAAGGAAAGTTTTATGTGGAGGACCCTGCAGAAGAGCAACTTCATGTGAAGTCAGCACTGTAAAATCAAGATCAGTAAATCTTTTTTTGCCAGGGAGGATTCATTCCCAGCTTCAATTTTAATTTTGTTGTATCAATCAGCAATCTAGATAATTTGTGGATGGTATCCAGGTTTGGGCTGGGTTGTATTTTTTTCTTTTTTGTATTTGTAATCTGTGAGACAGTTTTGAGCTCTGGGCTGTGCTGAGATTAACCCTACAGTGAAGAGCTAGGAAAACTCTTGTCTAACTTTATTTGAGTGCAGTCTAATTGACTTTCACTAGTAATGTTCGCTCTCTGGTCCTGCAATACAACAGCTTCATGGTGCTCCATGAAGCTAGAAGAAGAGGATTTCAAAACACATGAAAAAAAAGTGCTTACCACTGCTGGGAGAGGGCTTCTGGAGCTTGGTGGAATTTTGGGAATGGATGTATCTGCAGCATCAAAAAGAGATTAAATTCCTGTGTAACAGGTTCATAAATATTTCTAAATGGATTAGTCATGAATGTGCCTACTGACTCCCTTCATTGCACTCTACTGGATACAGGTGAATAGGATGGAGTGGACTGTAGAATGGCCATGTGTACCTGTTCTGTATAAAGTGCTTCCCTGTAAATAGCACCAGCAGTGCTGGGGGCAGTAGGGCAATCCTTCATTATTGTGAATCAGAGATCTGGCAATCCTATCCATGGTGAAAATACATGATTTATTGTTTGCTTTTATGAAGAATATTCACAAGCCTGGGCGAGAGTAGCAACTAAACACAAATTCACATTTGGTGCTTGGTAGCAGTACTTACTGGCCACAGGAGAAGTGAGAACTAAGGGCATTCTCCTGCCTGGTTTCCAGTCTGAATGTAATGAATTTCCTGCCATGAGCTCATATATGCTCACCAGTGGATTTAAGGCTGAGCAGTTCTGCTTTGATAAAAGAATATCAGTACTCACACAGTTATTCTGCCTGTGTTATTTGTGGTGTAACTCGAGAGTCACTCTTTTCGTTGTAATGCTTTTCAAAATGCTTAAGCTTTGTTTAGGAGACAGGATGGATGAGATGGACCCCTAATCCAATTCAGTCTGACAATCCTAGTCTTTCTATCAGCGTGTCAGAGGTCCTGCTGTACCAATCATTTATCAGCTCTATGAGAACTTAACCCAAATGACATATGGAAATGTACTGGGCAGCAAATCTGATTAAATTAAACATATTCTAAATCAGCTTTTACTGTCAAGTGATCCTTGCAGAATATTAAAACTTCTGAAACTTTTTGCTTCTGATTTTTCTGCTGTATTCCCTAGCAATTTTAAGCATTTTTTTTAAATGCCTTTTTCCCTGCACTTAGGTTATCTTGAAAGCTTTGAGGTTTTTGGCCCCCCAGATCTTTTTCTCCAAACCTATCACCTCCAATTCTGCTTAGCTAACTGAGGAATCATAGCTCAGACCTGTGAAAGGATGCTTGGGTCCACAGACAGTGGTAGTATTTTGCCTTTAGTAAAGTCAGTTTAAGAGAGTGCATCATGATGCTTGCAAACATCTTTTGATTCCTGCTTAGTATTAATAGGTGCTCAACAGATGAGGAGAAGAAATACAATTCATAGCTCATGAAGCACATAATGGAGACAAAATTCACCAGGAGGAGGATGGAAGAGAAAATCTTATAAGCTCTTATAAAAGAGACACAGCTGGGTTATAGAATGAGATAAATTACTGAAGACTGCTCAGGTGAAGCATAAGGCACAATGGCTTACCCAAAATGGATTACTTTTAAACATTGAAAGAAAAAGTCATAGCAAATGTATTAGCTAATATTGAATCCTAAAAGCTGAGGTAAAATAACCTGAATTGTCAAGCATTTCAAACAAACAAACAAACAAACAATCACAAAGTAGTACAATGTGATATCCTTTTTTTTTTTTTTTCCCATCCAGATACACTCCTTGATTGTGGCTCCCAGTTCTCTCCTAGAATTATTCTTATTTTCCACAAATTTCTTTCCCTCTTTCAGTCATACTCTTTACTTTTTTATATCTAGGTATACTGATCTTGCATCTCTAGGCTGCATGACCTAAAAAGTTCAATAATAATAAATATGAATAAGCATGTTCTTATTGCAATGAAAATCCCATCTTTTGCAGAATGACAGAGACGTTTTCCTATTGACAATGAATGGCATCTTTTGGCACTGACAGTTATCCTTGCCCTCTGCTGTTTCTGTGTTAGTTTTGTCTACATGCAGCTCCTACAGCAGCTTGATGATCCTGATCTTTTGAAGTCTGAGCTACTTTTTACAGGGGGACTGATCACTGTGGCTCATTTGCTAGTGTGGTTCAAGCATGGCTCACTTACCAGCACTCTGTGTTAGAGCTGTGCTGATGCAGGGCTGCTCCTGCATAATCCAAAGGCTTGGGTGAGGTACATTGATCCCAGCATTGTTGCTTTCCTCAGATTAACCCCACATGGAGGTGAAAACCTTGGGGATTTAGTATGAGCTAGAAAGTGAATCCTTTCAGGATATTCATTCCAGTTGGTGTGTTGACTGTGTTGACTTCAGCCAATGAATATTATTTAATAAAATCCTAGGACTGGGAAATTGTGTTACATAATGGTTTTGCATAGTCTAAATTTGAGTTTTCTACTTTAAAAGCGAATCTTGTGGCTTGTAGTTACATAATGATTTTGGTTTGGAGCTTGTGGGGTCAGGTAGGTTGGTCACACCTGATTTAAGTCCTAAGAATAATAATAGCCCCAAAGTCCTGGGAGTATATTTTGCTGTCAGCTAAAAATGACAATTAGTTTTGTAAGCACATTCTTGAAAATATTTTATGGAGAATTTTTTCATTCACTTTAAGGCTTGTCCTTGTAGACCTTTCTCCATTATCTCTCTACTATATGGGCACAGTTGATATACAGGTGAACATTACAGGAAGTGTATCATTACTTTTAGTAAGGCAAAGGAAATGCCACAGCCATTATATCTTTGTGCTTATATAACAGTCCATCTTACTGATATAGCTGTTTCTATAAAAATTATTTTTGGAAAGAAAATTGCTTGAGCCAATGAAAATTATTTAATAAAATCCTAAGATTGGGAAATGCTATTACATAATGGCTTTGCATAGTCTAAATTTGAGTTTTCCACTTTAAACACTGAAAAAATATGTGATTCTTATTTGCACCATTTAGATGGAAATAGTATTTTCATTAAGAATAACCATTCAGTTTGGTGGAAGAGACTCCAATGGATATTTTTCATCCTAATCATAATGTTTATTAAATATTCAAAGAAAAAATTGGTTGTTGTTGTCTCCCATTTAATTTACCTGAGTTATATATATGACTGAAAAGTATCTGATGCAGAAAAAAATGATGAGTATCATTCCTCTCATGACATCAACTCTGGCAGTTGGTGGTGGGAGGAAGATGCCTCTTGATTGTCTGTTTTCCTTTGCTTGTTAGCTACCTTTCATAAATAAGAAATGAGGAACAGTCTTCCTTCTTTTGATGTAGGTTAAAAGACATTTCTGAAAGTATGTATTTTTGTCTGTTTTCATTGCCCTACACTAATGGCGAAGTCGAACTCAAAACCTCCAAAGCAAAGCTAGGAGACAGGGACAAGTACTTAGGCCATATGTTTGTTAGTTTTTCTTTTACCTTCATGGCAAACAAGTTCATAAATCCTTAAATATCCTTGCAGACTGTTGTTTACAATGAAAAAGAAAAGTCTCTCTGCCAAGGTATCCTACTTTCAAAAGAACTTTTTTCCTGTTCTTTTCCTGAGCCACAAAGATGCAAGTTTGCACAGTAGGAATGAGACTTTCTAAGGCAAATATTGTACTGAAATGCTTATACCCCAGCGAAAATAATAATGAATTGGAAATGCATGGCCTACGTGGTTCTTTACCTATTCTACTACAACTACCTTTGAGTTTTATTGATTTAAACTATAATTCAGGGATCTCTTCCTGAAAAATCAGCAACTGATTAGAAAGCTAGTTTCCTATAGAGGGGCTTTGACAGTGCAGGAAACTAAGATCCTTGCCTTGAAATTGTTGCTCTGTCATCTCAAAATGTACCTGTTTAAGCATAAACACTTTTGCGTCACTGAATACACTTATGTTTGATGTTTCGGCTCCTCTGACGTTTAAAGCAGAACTCAGTCTGTCTGACATACAACCTGAATAACTGTAGCTGAAAGAGTCACTCTGGTGTTTGGTTTTTAGTTATTGCTCTCAGAACCTCATGCAGGAAACACTTTTAACAAGGAGGAGCTGTCTTAAACAGCTGTCAGTGCTATGTATGTGTGTCATGGGTTCAGCAGCAGCAGTCATTTTTCTCCTTCTTGGTAGCTGCTGCAGCACTGTGTTTTTGACTTTCGGCCTGGGAACTGCACTGATAACACCAATGTTTTCAGTTACTGCTTGGTAATATTTTGGTCTGACCAAGGACTTTCTGAGTCTCATGCTCTGCCAGGGAGGAGGGGAAGCCGGGAGGAAGCAGAGACAGGACACCTGACCCAAACTCACCAAAGAGGTATTCCCTACCACAGCATGTCATGCCCAGGATGTAAAAAATCGGAGGGCAGAGACCCAGAAGGGTGGGGGTTTGCTGCTGGGTTGGGCTTGGTATCAGGTGGTGAGCGACTGTATTCTCTTTCCTTGTATTTGCCTTGTCATTATTATTATTGGTGGTAGCAGTAGTGATTTGTGTTATACCTTAGTTACTGGACTGTTTGTATCTCAACCTGTGGGGGTTGCATTCTCTCGATTCTCCTCCCGATCCCCCCGGGAGCTGAGGGGAAGAAAGAGGGGGGAGTGAGTGAGCGAACTGCTTGAGAGGCTTAAACTATGACAATGTGTTATAGCCCACTTATCTGCCTTGTTCCATTGTAGTATGTCAATGACAGTATGTGTATCACAAAATGCCAAGTAATTTTATAGCCCTTGTCAGAACTGCAAATAAAATGAAAGCTGTGCAGAAGATAGGTATTTGTTCTGTCAAATGAACAAACCCACCTAAAATTTTTTCTTATTTTTTAAAGTAGTTTCATTTGCTTTTCCCTACCTCATCAAAAAGTTTTGGTAGTTGACTCTCAGAAGGAAAAGAAATGGAATGGCATCTGGAGAGGAAATGAAGGGTTTGCATAGCAGTAAAACTGCAAATGAGATGAACAGGAGCCATGAAGTCAATTAAATACCCACCTGTAGTCTAAGCTAGCCAGCCCTGTGTAAGCATATAAAACTGTTTCCTGAACCAGTATCATCTTTACAGATGAGAAAGTGGTGGCAGGCATAAATACATCTGCATTTTATGCCTTTTATTTAATTGCAGAACGAAGAAGCCGTCTGAAACCCCCCCTGCTCAAAGGATGAGTACCAATTTTATTCTTAGGTTTGCTGTAGAGGGAATAGATTTCTACTGAGGTCAAGTCAGAACTAGAAATTCACCTTACTAAGTAAAGAAATTTCTTGCAAAGAACAGCTGATTGTATCTACTTAAACTTTAATATTATTACCTAAAACTTTAATATTATTACTTAGCCTAGTGCTGCATATCCTGTCCTGTCCTTCCACTGCAGAGATAGCGGAGGTTTTATAGCAAAACTATTGTGGGTCAGGGGCGTCTCCACTGAAATCATAGGCTGTAGCATGAAGCATTAGCAGTGCTCTACATGAAAATAAGATTGCATTCAATAATTATTATTACTGGACAATAACATGCATTGAAATAAAAATGAGTCTGTAAGTCACTATACACAACATAGATGAGGAAGCTCTCTGTTGTTTTGGTCTCTTATTTGAGAAGTGACACAGGAGAAAGATGAAGGTTCTCCTCTACATATAACTTCAGAGAATAATAAGCGCTACAAAATCACCAACACCACAAACATGTTCTTTAAAAAGAAGTGGCTAAAACAAATATTGAAAGATAAAAAATTAAGCAATATGATAACTTATGTCAATTATGAAAACTGAGGTTTTTTTATATAACCCTTTCTGCTTAGATAAAAAATGAAGAAGGCAAGGCCTTCTACTTACAGTTTTAACTTCTCAAATTTAACTCAATTTTTGTGTCAAATTTGGCCATAGTTTTTGTTTGTTTGTTTGTTTTAACAAATAAGAATATTTGCAATGTTTCATTTAGTATGTTTTACTTGAACTGAAAAGAGGATTTCAGGAGAGAAGAGGAAGACTTTTTTGACTGGCTTGTTTTATGTGGTGGTAGCTGATTTTGTGGTTTCTTCAATGGAGAATTTTTTTTTATAAGCCCAAAATAGTCATTATTTTTAGGCAGTGATTTAGACAGTAAGTGAAATGCAGTTCTAGTTCAGACCATCTGTTTATATTACTAATATCTGTTTGAGTTTTACTGTATTTTCCTTCTATTTCTTTCCCCATTACTCAATGTTTCCCATTCAGACATCAGCTCTCCTCCATTTGTGCTCCCTTTACCTCATTCTTTTATTATGGTGGTATGAAGCTTATATTTCCCAAAAGCTTAGGAAAAATTGTCAATTGCTCTTGTCACCTGTCTGCAGCACATAAGGTAGTCATTTTCTAACCTCACAGGTAGAAACAAAAACTTTTGTTTTTGTTTTTTAGGCTCATTAACCATGGGAATCTTGTAGCTCCCCATGATTGCCTGGTGATACTAAACCTGTGTTGTCTAATCAATATATTATCCTCCAAGAGGGTGTCCCTTCTTCCATCTAGAAGCCTCATTTTAGTTGCGGCACTTCTTGAAAAATGAATGTTTCGCAAAATGAGTACTCAAATCATCCACTGTTTTTTTAAAGCTTCTGAGAATTATTTTCTTTGCTTGAGTAATTTCTGTGTTTTGCTTTCTCTTTCTTTAGTTACAGTGTAGAAAAAAATGAGGTGGAAATAAAAAATGGACAAAACAGACTGAGATAAACACACAAAATCTGTTTTCTTTAAGAGTTACACTTTTGATGATGTTTTCTCCCAGCAAGACAGTAACTAAGAGGGGAAAAGAATCCATGGAAAGGTGCTATGATAGACAATTTCTCTGGAGTTAGGTGAGTTTGGGGAAGGAATAAACCATTCTAAACTCACCTATAAACTGCTAAATACTCCTATTTTTGCTGACATAAGTTCCCTTGCAGTTGCCGACCTAGAGAGTGACAGCTCCTTATTTCAAGCCTTAGGGCATTATCTCTGAATCCTCAGCTATACTGGCTTTCTGCTAGGGAGGTACGGTGGCAGGGTTATTTCTTAGTTTACTGTAGCAACCAGGATTATAGAATAAATGTAGTTTCATTATTTATGGAAATCATCCAGAAATGGGGAGGAAATAGTCAATAGCGCAGTGTTACCACCCACAGCTCCCTGCCAGTGATCCTGATGGGGTGTAAAGCTGTTGCCCATTATTTTGCAAGTAAGATCTATTGTTGCTTACTATAGAGAAGAAGAAAATTATAGTGACAAATGGTAATGTTGTTGACTCCCTGGTAAGAAAGTAGAAGCTTTATTACTCCATGATCAAACAAATAACTTCCTTTGTACCTAATGAATAGGTTCAGCTCCAATTCAAGCATAATTGCAAATAAACTCTGCTTAATACAAAAGCTCAAAGCAATTAAATTCCCCAAATTCCATCAGTTCTTTCTCAGTGACCTTTTTTACACAAATTGCAAGAAGAAAAAATTGCATGCAAAAATATTGTAATATATTGAATCGCTATGGTTCATTCTGAAATGCAAACTCTGAATAAAGTTAATAATGAGAACATTATTTCTGTGATTGCTTTGGAACTGTAGCCTTATTTCACAGTAAAGTTCTGATATAAGGTGATGATTTTATTTATTTGCTTGGGATAGGGGCAGCTGTCAGGGAATTTAAGCTTACAAGAACTACATTACTGACTACAGTGTGCACTAGGAGCAGGCCTGAAGACATTTCAGCAGAGCAAGGAAGGAAAATGGCAGTTTAACAGCCTCTCAGTTCTTGATTGAAGGGAGTGCATGCGCTACACAGGGAGAACTTAGAGACTATTTGTGTTTGTGGGTTTGGGTTTGTTTGTTTTTTTTTGAAGAAAACACAAAACATTTATTCATGTATTCATACAGCATATAATAAAAATAATTACATGTCCCTGCTTTGAGCAAGGTGTGCAGGTTTGAAGCTGGGTCTTCTACAGGATCTCTAGGAGCCTGGCATGAGACCTAATGGCTGCTTCTGTAAGGTGATTTCTAACTTTGACCAGATATCATCTGAGACCTATAACCTTGTCCTCCTGCATCCAGCAAAAGATTTCCATGCATCAATATTTTCTAATTAAAAATGTTAGTGAGAAAGGAAATAACCACAGTACATTTTTTACCCAGTGACCATTAGGCCATCAGTACAAATTAAAGGACTCCTGTTCTGGTTGAAAAGCCTTTGAAATGCTTCCAGACAAGAGCCCTGTTTGTTTCCTGATGCTACTCCCAGGAAACAGAAATTTCTGAAGGTAGGAATCTCATTTCTTAAAGAAATTAATTCATAGGTCCCAGTTCAGCAAGAATAGAAAAATGCATGTGCACCTACCCTTCTCCTAAGGCTAATGCATAAACTTGTTCCTGAAAATACAGATTAGGCAATTGTCCAAGAGTTGCTTGTTTGTTCAGAGACCAGAATCTGGTATGCTTCCTTGGGAAGCACCACTGTGCATAGGTCAGAAAGTTATGTTTACTTTTTGTCAGACAAAAGTGAGCCATGACTTTTTTTTCTGAAAAGTAGCTTCAAAAGAGGAGGTAAAATAAAAAATATGAAGACAACAAGTATGTTTCTTACCTTTCTCCAACAAAAGGGCATATAAGATATATCTCCTTTATTCTGGCCAACAAAATAGGCTACAGGATAAACATATATGGAAAACAAAAGTGGAAGGAGGAACAAAAAACTAGAAAGATCGAGATCATCACCCATTACCACCAAACTAATTTGTGCTTTTAAAGACATTGACAGTGTTTTGAACAAAGTTCTGCATAATAAATGTGTTTTAGATACACTTTGGACATACTTACATCCTTAAAGCTTATTTCTGTTAACCTTTGGCAAGAAGAGACAATAAAGACTCAGATCTAGCCAAGGCACGTGCTAGACACAGTGATTCTTAGCCTTGTAAAAGTGGCAGCAGGACCAGGGAAAGAGTGTTACATGCATAGATAGCTTAACTTGCACTTTAATGCCTAAGGGGATTACATTTGATAGTCCTGTTCTTAGGTATAGATAAATTCAAGTCTATTTATCTAAGCCTGTTTTAGCTCAATTATAGGTACAAGGTTTAGCTAAGGAGACTCCTTGAGTCACCTAAGTATGTTTAAAGCATTATGGAGGATAGAAAATAATGATCAACCTGAAAGTAGAACTGCAGTTATCAAAAAATTTATTCTCATATTCATGCTCCTTTAAATGATGCTAATGGAAAGGTAAACTTATTTGGAAATTTTAGTGCTCCTATACAGCACCTGGCAGAAACAAAGAAGATAATGAACAATAGAAGTCAAATATAGAGAGAAATTAAAATATCACACGAAAGCCTCAGTGAAATCAGAAGTACATTGCTGATCTACAACAGCTACAGTCATGTAGGTTCTGGGTAAGGATGGAAAAAGGTAATGGAAACCAATCATAAATACTTTTGAGGGTGATGGAAGGAGATAAGGATAACCCATTTCTGAGGAAGGCTAATTTTTCCATGACGACTAATTAATACAAATTGCCTTTTACATTTTTTATAAATCATGTTATGACTTGGGGCCTTTATATACAGTCTGCTTGCAAAAGAAATGGGGAAGCATTGCTCTGTGCTTTGCACAGTAATTAAAGAGATGCTGCTTCCATGCTGCAGTGGAAGAGCGTGAAATCATGGGGGCCTACTGTTCCTGGTGCTCACCTGGACTCTCTCCTGGCTACCCGTCTGCCTTAGAGCAGCAGAGCATGCTGTCTTACAGGAGCATGGCTTGTTTGGGTTTTGTTGTTTTATTGATCAAAAAAGAAGCTGCAGTAAAGAAAGTATTTCCAAAAAAGAGTAAATGTTACAGAACACCTCAATAGCAGGTTTTGCCTTTGCTTTGCAACTGGCACTGCAGCTGCCTCAGATTACAACAGCAGATGACCTTCTTTTCATTTTTTCTTCTATGAAAATTTGGAGATATGTGTATCAAGGTTCTCATCTTTTAGTTAAATGAACTAGGAAGATATGTTTCTCTTCTGGTTTTGCTTTACTGAATGTATGTTCATTTTGTATTTTCAGTGCTGTATAGATGCCCCTTGTATTACTTATAAAACTTATGCTGTAACTTAGCTACTGGCAAATCTCAGAATTTCAGTTATTCAATTTGGATGAATATTTAAAACAGCAAATAAGATATTACTTGAATTTCAGAAAAGTTTTGGAAAATCCTACCTTCCTGCAGCATGCCATGATGGTCAAAGCTTTCTGTCTACCCACAAAAATATTGCTCTCATGGGTCCGAGGGGCAATTCTTCCTTGCCTGTGTGTTTGGTGGCCCAGCCTTTTGCCTCCTTTTATCTACTGTGTCAGCCAGAAGACATCAAGGGGAATATCTTGCTCATTAAAACTTTTGGTTTCTATTTTTTTCTTCATTCTTGCAGCAGCAGAGGGTTACTGTTACATTCTGTCCAGTCCTATAGCCAGTGCCTAAAGTTCTGATGCTAACTTAGATCATATGGGCCATGTCTTTTCACACCACATAAGAAACTGGCAAGGTCCAACTTCTGTGGGCTGTCCCTTTGCCAAAGTGTGTATTTCTGAGGAAATCCTCACTAATCATTATGCAATAACCAGTTTGTCACTGGTAGTGTCAGTGATAGCCTCAACCTGGAATCTATAGCACTACAGCATCCAGTCAGCTCTTTCACTTGGTCTTAAAAAGACTCAGTAAGGAACAATTGCATGTATATACTAACTTTTCAACCATCTCTAGCACCAAGAGACCTATACCAATGCTATCAATCATTAAAGCATGCACTTTCCCCAGAGGCTACTTAGAGAAAATATTAAAGTTTCAACACTGTGGTTTGTAGAAGATTTGGGTCTATTATTTTACTGCTTTTCACATCCATGACTGTAATGATTGTTTTTGCATCAATATGTTTTCAGTGTAAATGAACAATTATATTTCATGCCTCAGGCAGTTTAATTTCTCATTACCACATTAAATACTCAAGGCTGTTTTTCTGCCTCAGTTCCACAACATCTGTCAGCACTTCTCTAAAAAAGTTTGTCGGCTTTGGAAGTTAGTGTGTTATCAGACTGAGTCACCGTCAAGCTATAATTTAGAATGTGGCTCTAGCATTCCTGATAGCACTTGCAAAATTGAATAAGCTTTTGTGATTTTGTTTTGGTTTAGTTTGGTTGGCATTTTTTTGGGTTGTTTTTATTTTCTTTTTCCCCAGAAATCCCTTAAGACAGCATATACGAGGTTTATGAAAAACATCTGTAAAGAGTTCCTACCTCAAATAAAAAAAAAAAAAAAAGCACAATTAATAGTAGATAAATAACAGTATAAGCAATGATTAAGGATCACCCCCTTACTTGGTAAGAATCATTTCAGCTTTGCTGATATCAGCGAAACTTTGCTCATTTATCTCATCAAGAATTTGGTTTAAGTGGTATATTAGAATTATATGCTGTCATCCACCTCCTTCTATAAGATGAGTGGACTCCTCAGGACAGAAAGTTGGTTTTCAAGCAGCTGAGGTCTAATTGTAGAATCCATTTAATTCCATGTTTTCTTTAGTTGCCTACTATGTGAAGGTAGGATTCAGAAAAGTGCACATGTCCCTGGAAATGGTACTATTCTGAAAAGCTGAGGTAGTTATCTAATGATTCCAGTGTACAAAAGGAAAGTGGAGGATTTGATGTCTAAGTATCTGAATACGGGACAAGAGAGCTCCAATTTCAGTCACAAGAGAAGTGTACACAAGTGCATGTATGTTTAGTGGAAATCCAAGGAATCAATTCACCTTTCATTCTGTGATTTCTACCTGCTCTTACCCTTTTTCATTTCTTTGCCAATGTACTTCTACATCACTCCTTCCTCAGTTTGCATTGTGCATCTGTTTCTTCAAAGCCTCCATTTCAAAGTCTGTCAAGTTTCCTTATGATCTTATATTCACATACCCAGCTTGTCACTGGAATCAATAAGAAAGTCTCCAAAATAAGAGAAAAACACAGAAAAACTGTGTCTGATACTTTTGTGGATATTATTTTCTTTCAAGAGATGAAATTAAATTAGTTCAGTTCATTTCTGGAACAGCAGATGCCTGCCATTTATATGACCATCAATCTCTCAGTAGAGACCATTAACGAAAGCTTCTCTTGGCTTTGCATATTGTTAGTGTAAAACAGTGACTCTGTAGGCATATGAGTCATTATTTCACAGATGCTACTGTGATGATTTTTCTTCTCTTAGATTTCTACAGTTAACTATTCTGTAAAATAAAATTTGAATCTAAAGACTGTTAATAAAAAAATACTAGGCTATTGGTTAAGATAAAGAATGTATGAATTAAATCAGTTCCATATGTTTCTCAGCTCCATTTAAATGGAACTGAAACACTTCTCAGCTTCTCTTATTGCCGGGATGTTAATATCTGAATTCTTTGGGCTGTTCTCTGCCTCCAAAACCAATAAAGTGCGTCCTTGAGGCTCTGTACGAAGAAGAAATTTTACCCAAGGGGCAGGTAGACAGTTTCAGGGAGAGAACAGAAAAAATCAGAATACATGGACTGTGATTCTCTTTGTTTTAAGCTCATAGCTGCACCAGTGTACCTGGACAGTCTTCCTCAGGAAAGTCATTAGCACCGCTCCTAGACTGATTAAATTAAGCAACTCCTTTGCTACCTAAAATGAATGCATTTAGGGACTGAAGAGGTATGTAATTAGTGTCCTTCTCAATTCTTTGGCTTATGAAGTCTGCGAAGAGTTAAGGAAGGAAGTTTGTCCTTTGAAATTCTGAAATAGCTGATTAGTCGCTTCTGGACTGCAGCTAAGACTGAAAAACCGACAGGGAGACCTGTGCTTTCTGGTTAGGATCAAAGATCAGTGTGCTTTGAAAGTCACAGAAGAGTTGCTTGATCAAACTGACTGCAACAATTTTTTATCCTATTTGATGAGGTGAGAGGGCAAAAATGGATCTTGGCATTTCTGGACCCATCTTATTTCCTTTAAATATTCCCAGCTGTTAGCTATTTTTTAGAGTGTCCACAAAAATATCAAACTTTAAGTTGAAAAAAAGAGCTATTTCCAGAAGCAAGGCTGGAGATCCATGTATGTAAATATTCTTACTATAAAACAGATTTTTAACGTTAGCAGTATTCATTCAGCCAGGAGCATTGCAAAGAGAATTAGTATCCAGCGACAACAACCAGTAAACCTGGCATTTGAAATACTAGGCACACATAAAGAACTCACTTGAGAACAATCGTCATAGATAAATAGCCATAAAGTGAATGGTTCTGGCTAGTAAATAAATATGAAGACATTATGTTCCCTATGAACAGATGAAGGCTTAAACTGTTTAAAAATGGCTCACTGTGGACTACTAGCCTAATTCTCCATAGAAATAAATGTTCTCATGAAGTTTGCAGCCCATGTTTGTAGACTGATGTGGTTTGGATAAAGCAGATGACAATAAAAATGACTAGAAACACAGGCAAATGATAAACCTTTCTGAATCTTGCCTATCCCTCCATGCTAGTCATTTTCCTTCAGTTACATAAGTTTGTGATACTTTTTTCCCTCCTGAAGCTGTCTGCTACTCAGTCATGCAGCTTAATTGCTTCCAGTCCTTTCATATGGTACAAGCAGATGGCACTGGATGCGAAGAAAATACCTCCTTGCATATGCCAGGGGCATCCTCCTAGCTCTCTAGATTGCCAGAAAATGAGGTGTTCATATCTACACCACTGCATTTCTCTGCAACTCCATTTTCACCTTCTAACATAAAGATGCTTCACTTTCAAGGAGATGTCTGCTAAGTAGTTTCAAAGGAGAAACGCACTATTAACACTACTCTGTGCAATTTCCCATATTATTCCCATGGAGGCGCTTGGAGGCAAGGGGGAAAGGTGTGTGTCTATAGTAGCTCTGCTCCACTCTCTGGGTTTCTCGTGGGCCTCCTTCCTAACTAAGTGCCTTTGGAAGTGACCCTCTGAAATAGAACAATCTCTTCTACTTTGCAAATACAAGGTGAGAAATCTCATGATGTGTAAAACTTGGGATACAGGGAAGTCCTCAGAACAACTGCTAAAAATCCTAACAGTTGTATGCTCACATTAGTTTCATTGCCTTTGTATTGTAGCAGCATAGGAATGTGCCTTTGATGGATTGTTGCGTTAGGAGAATGGTGCCCATGAAATAAAATCGTTCTCTATCTATAGCCCAAGTAGTAATTAGTTCCTAAAAGTTCCTGCATTGAGATTATTATAGTAGTGCGTTGGTGATAGCCTCACTGTTCTCTGTTAGATACAGCTGACTTATGACTTTACAGATAAATACAGATAAGGACTGAAAAGATATATTTGATGTCCAGCTGCTTCAGGGAATTTAATACTGAATGGACCTTCTGGTATACCTAGTGTCATGCTTATGAGAACAAGAAAACTGGGCTCGATATACTAGGAGGTGCCTTTTCCTGTTTGAGTTAATCTTTCCTCATCCTGAATGATCAGAGTTAGCCACAGAATTCAGCGTAAGTTTTTCTGGGTCCCTTTTCTAATTGTACCTTGTACAAGACTTCCTTGGATATGAATTGTCATAGGGTGCTTTTTTAAGGTATTTTGAAACTGAAAAGGCATAAAATTGTTCTAAGTAAGGGAAAACACTCTAACCAGTTCATGGCATTGTCCTTCCTTTCCCTTTGTCATATGATAATAAAGCTTGAATAAGAGTAACAAATGCTGTACTTTTTACCCATATTGTCTAAATAATGGTTCCATGTAGATAAAAACATAAACAGTTTTGGGTAGTCTGAGACTAACATAAAAAAAATTAATACAAGCTGTTAAAATTTTGCTGACTCATGCCTCGTACATGAAACCATTAATGTCCCTACTTTGATTGTGCAACATAACAGATCATATATAGCCTACATTAATAATAAATCTTTCTAAGCACATATATAATTACACCAGAAGCTTAAATTTCTTGTTTATGTGAGATGTAAAGCACAGAGGAATGGTTTGTATTTATAAATGCCAGGACAGATACTGTTTTATACAGGAGCTGAAATTGGGTTCTGTATATATTTATAGTTTTATTTGGTTGCTTAGGCCACTATTGTCATCTACAGAGAAAATCCTTATCCTCCTTTCCTGGCTGAATGCAGTCTGAGCTTGTGAGTGCTGTTCAGGTTTCAAGTATGCAGCCAACAGAGCTGTTCTTATCATAGAATCATGGAATAGTTAGGGTTGGAAAGGACCTTAAGATCATCTAGTTCCAGCCCCCCTGCCATGGACACCTCACATTAAACCATGTCACCCAAGGCTCTGTCCAACCCAGCCTTGAACACCGCCAGCGATGGAGCATTCACAACTTCCCTGAGCAACAGCCCCTGATGAAGAGTCCCTCCCCAGTATCCCTATAAGGCGCCCTTCAGATATTGGAAGGCTGCTATGAGGTCTCCACGCAGCCTTCTCTTCTCCACGCTGAACAGCCCCAACTTTCTCATCCTATTTTCATACGGGTGGTGCTTCAGCCCCTTGATCATCCTCATGGCTCTCCTCTGGACTTGTTCCAACAGTTCCATGTCCTTTTTATGTTGAGGACGCCAGAACTGCACACAATACTCCAAGTGAGGTCTCACAAGAGCAGAGTAGGGGGGCAGGATCCTTTCTACCCTGCCTCTTTGTAGTGTGGTTATAGCACATTTGAAAGAAGCTGGGCAAAAAACAGGTATTTTTTTGCAGATGTTCTTTTAACTGCCCTTCACTGGTGTTCTGTCTTTTTATTGCAAGCTACTCCTCTCTCTGCCCTCTAATCTGTGGGGATAGATGGTACTGGTACTTTATATCATCTTCTTTGGTGTTTAGTTACACGTTTTCCAACTGGACTGCCTCAGAGTGCCATTGTAGCACATAGGGGCTCCAGGCTGCAAGCCATCATGTGGTCTGCTAGGCCAAGAGTGTGCCACAAATAAGCAGCTTGCTGGCCAGAGGGTTATTCACATTTCCAGTGATACTTTGAATATTGTTCAAGGAAGCACAGGGTTGGCATCAGTAATAGCATATAGTAGAAACATATATCATATGCCTAGGATGCCATGGCAGAAGCAAAACAAGAACTGAAACAATTACACTGGGAGGCAAAGTTTACTAAACACAACTATAGCAGAGTCCCTGCTTTCATATTTCTGCTGTTTGGAGGCTGACAAAATACATGCCAGTGTCCTAAGAACTTAGAACTGAACTTACTGATCTATCTCCATGACACTGTTCTTCTACAGCTGAGAAGGGACCAAGAAGAGGAGACCGCAGTGAGTGAGACTTCCCCTGGGAGAATCGAGGTGGCTCATCAGAAGGCTCTCCCAGCAAACGTCCTGGGAAGAACTGGTGGGACTTCTTCACACATGAGTTGTCAGGCACTCATAAAAGTGGGAATAGAAGGGTGGGTGTTTTAAGACAGGACACCATCCACACCATATTGGTTATTGTTATGACAGATGCCTATGTCCAAATTCAAGATGGCCAATGAACTTCATAGGTATTTCATGCTTCTCTGAGGTGTGCTGGGCTGCTTAAGGATTTATGTAGTGTTTCACTTTTCTCTTTCCATCTCCCTTCCAGAACTCTTTGTTAGTTTGTGTCTTTCTTCTGTCATTCCCCCTGTGGTGTCCTTTGTGGGTTGCCCACACTGAAGCAGATTATGGAACTGAGGTCAGCAATGGAAGCTCTGTTTATGAATCTAATCCTGCCACCACTTTTTCAGGGAGAAGAAATGTCATATTTACTTTAGACTTTCAAGAACGTTTTAATAAAAAAAAGCTTTCAGCAGTGATCTTACTCTGATATGTTCCACTGTTTTTCTTGTGGGCTGACACCTGCAGTTCCAAGACAGCTGAGTTCATAAACAAAAAAGGAAGAATACAAAAATGATGCAGCTTGCCAGCTGTGGCCTTGCAATACAAAAATGAAGTGGGAGAAAACAAGTTTTTACTTTTCTTTCCTTCAAGGAAGAAAGATAATGGGAAGGATGTCTGTGCAGACATTTAGGGGTCTCAAAGGTGGCCATTGTACCTGGGACTTAAGCACATCTGAGTCAACAAGAGAGAGAAAAGAGCAGGAATGCATGCTACTGTCGTGAAAATACTAAAAAGGAGTGTTGAGCTCAATGTGCTTCCCAGTAACACAAGAGAAACAGAAGAGGATGAGGGACTGGTTATTGCAACAAGAGGTGAAAAGAAAAGCAAGAAAAGAGAGCTGGGATGCTGTGCAGGTTCTGAATGGACCCCACTAATAGATGCTGTGCTGAGTCCAGCAGCTATGCAGACCCTTACATGCAGTGATTCACTTAAGAAGAGAAAGTTTTTCTGGCAACATAAACTCCTCTGCTTACATTTTGTTACACATATGGAGCTGCTTAATCCCTTTGCTCCATCATGCTCTGCAAAACACTTCTGGGACATGCAGATTGTCTGGGAGCTGAAATGATGAGTGTTTCTCAGGGGGCAGACTCCTTAAAAACTTGCTAGAAAGAAAATGTTTATTTTGCTCCTGGCCCCCATGCACTTTCGCCATGCCTAGGGTCCCAAAAAGAAGTTGGAAGGGGCAGAGATCCTGTATTCATCTGCTTTGAAATTGCTTGAAGACCTTGGGAACTGTTTGATTGTTTGTAATGTGCATTTTCATTTTATTTATCGCACTTTCTGTGATGCTGCACAATCTTTGGCTGTTTAATAAGGATCAGCAGCCAGCTCAGCTCACTTAACGCATGCATTTTTGTTCCCCAAACATAACTGTGAGTTTAACAAAGTTTTGTTTGGCATTCACTGTTCTCCTTATTGTGCCTACGTTTAGCATATATAGTTACTTGTAATGAAATAAATTACCACTACCATGCCAGAAGGGTTTATTAAAACATCAGAAAACTGCTATCAGTCTATGTAAGTCAATTAGATGGCAGTCCAAGAACATAAACTAGCAGTCACTGACGTTGCCAGTGAGATTTTATATGGTAAGGAAATCAGCCTGCAACAATGCCATCAATAAAATTATTCAGGCACAATAATCCTTATAAAGACCAGTGCCTCCTTCATCACAAGATGATGAACTTAAAACCCCCCACATACTACTGCATCCAGTTTAAAACACTGTAACATATTAGTACAATGTGTTCCACGATAAAGCAGAACCTACACAGGAGAATAAGCGCTTGCATTTGACAGAAATCACCCATCAAATCACCACAACTGTCCAGGATCTGAGCACAGGGCACATTTTGAATTTTCATTTCCAGTTGAAACAGATTTTGTGGTGCTGATAGAGAGGACATTAAGATGGATGTTTTTATCGTTTACCCAAATTACCAAGAACATCCACAGGTGTCCAGAATTCAGCTCATTTGTTTGTGTTTAGTGTTATTCTCAGACTTCATATATAACACAGCAGCACGTATCCATAAATGTGATGTTTGTAATAATTACATTAGCTCTGAAAGATAACTCCATCTTGCCTCCAGAATAAAGGTGGAATTGTTAAGAATGTAATTAAAGGATCTGTAGGGCTCCATGCCTTACATGCTCTTTAAACAATGTCGGAAAGAATGGCAAGTGCTCCCCTAAAACATGTCCATAACTGTTTAGTTGGAGAAAAATGCTTGCCATGTGATGTCCTGAGACTTCCAGCTTTATGATTTTAACTAGTACTACCCAAACTGATATATTGATCCTGTCTCTGGAATATCTCAGGTCCACCACAGTCAAGTAGGCTTGTCCTTGGTTCTTATCAGCTTTGCTGGAAACAAGATTTGTGCATTAGATAAGATACTAGTTAAAACTTCACTATGAGGGTGGTGAGACATTGGAATAGGTTATCCAGAGAAGTTGTGGCTGCCCCATCCCTGGCTGTGTTCAAGGCCAGGTTGGATGGGGCTTTGAGCAACCTGCTGTAGTGGAAAGTGTTCCCACCCATGACAGGGGGGTTGGCACTAGAGGATCTTTAAGGTCTTTTCCATGGTGAACCATTCTGATATGATATGGTATGATATGATATGATATGATGAGATATAATATGATTCATAAACCGTCAGTTGCTCAGAGCAGTCTGCAGTCTTCACTCTCTCAGCAGCTGTTTTCATACACATTTCTACATTTCATGTTCCACATCTGTCAGGTAAATATCTTTCATAATGGTATCACAGGCCTGCAGCTCACTAACCCATCATTTGGTATACGGAGATGAGACAGCCAGTCTCATTAGGGTCAGTAGAGATATGAACTCCCTCAGTTACGAAACATAGAAAAAGCTGCATTACCATGAAAGTCAACTTTCTCCTGAGGTAGCTGGAGTCATCTCACGTCTAACAAATTATCTGATCCCATGTTTCTCTTTTTCCAGAAGTGGTGAACACTGGCTAACAATAAGAAAATTCAACCTTTCTAAATCTGTCTTTAAAATGTTCAAATAAGAAAAGAGACTATAGACTAGGCCAGGAGCGCTGACACTGAGCCCTGTAAACCCTCTGCTTTCCAGATGGAAAGATTTGTCTATCTGGAAGTACTTGCTATTATATGAGAAGAAAATGAAGAATATTCACAATATATGATTGCATCAAATCTACTTTTGCAAAAGGTGTTTATCTCACGTATATCTCTCTGGAATCTTGCTCCTGAGCTGAAAACACTGTGTAACCGTACAACAGCCAGTTCCTATCCTGTCCTTCCAATTATATGAAATGCAGGACAAGGGATTTGAGCAGGATGAATTACCAGCATCTGGATGATCAATCCAACATCTGCCATCTAATTCATCTGGGTTAGATGATTTAGTTTGTTTGTACTTCATTTGTGTTATATAACTTAAATGCCATTTTACTTCTTCTAAATATCCTGCGCTCCACCTAGCCTCCATTTTGTTTAGGATGATAACTAACCAGATTACACTGGTCAGTTGTTTAAGAGATTAAAGTAAATGAAATCAGTCAATAAAATAAGTGTTTCAGCACCTTGCAGAATTGCTTTCTTTCATGAAAGGAAGCTCTACTTTCATTTTTCCAGAAGCATCTTCTTTTCCTTCAGAAGCTCTTGTCTCCCAGGGCTTCTCATACCACAAGGCACAAATTTTGTCTCTGCTTATCAGTACCCTGTAAGATTCTATTTTTTTTCTTGTCTAGGTATATAAGTATTTTTAGCTAATGTTTTGCTTACTAAAATCTTTCTGAATATGGAGGCTTTTTGATAAATTCCTTTGATAGTGGCTTAAGCTAGATATTTTTAAATAAAGATGGCTTGTAAAACATGGAATATTCATTTCACAAACTATTCCTTTTCTTCTATTTTAACTTGAAGGTGAGACTGGGAAGCAAAGAAGATGTGTCTGGAATAAAAAATTACTAATATTATTTTCATCATAATCTAAATATTCCCATAATGCAGTAGCCTATTTGTGCAGCTTTTCTCTGTAAGAAATTATTCTTTGGATTGCTTCTCTAATACTTTTGTGATATTTGTCTTTGATCTTCTATCTACAAATGCCGTTTTCACATGAGTAACTTTCTAATCTTTTTTTGAATCTCACTAAACAGTTGCCTTCCTTAACATCCCGGGACAATGATTTCCGTATGGATTATAGCTAGCTTTCTAGTACATTTCTTGGAGAGTGAGAATATTTTGCATTTATGAACATTCAGTGGACTTCAGTATATAATATAGACAAATTTTAGAGTTCAAAAGGCAGTAACACTGTGCTTCATCAAGTTGACCTCTGTATACAGGCTGTTAGCCTTCACACACAGTGTTTTTCATCTTGCTTTCTCTCCAGAGCTGTATCAGCAATATTTCTTCTGCTTTTAATCATAATTCATTATTCTTGCAACATTCACTAGGAAGGCAAATGTCAACTGACAAGTCTGTTTCTTCCAGTAAACCAGCCTCTTGAGTTGTGCAGTTTTGTCTGTTACCGATATTCCACTCCATTACATGTAACTGTTTACTCTTAATTACTCTGCCCTTAAATTGATATCATCTTGTTCATGATGTATCTTTCTACTTTCTGAAGAACAAATACATAATACTATTTAATGTGAACGTAGTTTTAACTCTTTCTTATACTTTTTTTCCCTTGAGTTTCCAGTAGCATTAGTGTTTTCTACTGAGCAAGTTTTATGTGGTATGAATTTTATTTAATGAAGTCCTAAGCAGTTGGTTTCAGCCATTACTCTGTATGCTGGAGTTTGCTAAGTTAAAAGTCATATAAAATTTCACATGACTTCAGGGCTTGTGTTAAGGCCATCAGATGGAAAATGTCTCTTATATCTTGCATCAGTACAGTACTGTTGGCAAACAATAGTGTTGGCTATTCTGTTTGGGTTGATCAGAAGCATGTTTATTCCATATATGGCAAAAAAGACATCATGTAAATATATTATCCTTTTGTGCAGATTTTTCTTCTCAATTTTCTCTGCAAATGAGGAAATCTATGTTTTCTATAAAATCAAAAGCTTACCAATCGTAGCTCGAAGAATTTCGACTAGGTGTGATATACTTTCTTTCACAGATAGAAAACATGGTACCCCACCTGTTTCCTGAATATCTCTCTTCCTTATAATTTCAGTTCAGCATAATGCTTTGATCTGCCTCATATTTTCTCTAGATACGTTGTAAGATACCTTGTACTGTTAGAACATATGCATACATTTCACATACAAATTATTTTTACTGCTCTAGCACTAAACCAGTGTATAAGATCCTAGGGGCAGAGCTGTCTCTTCTGTATCTATATGGCACTAAACACATTGTGAGCACTAAAAGAACAAGCTAGCATACCTACAAAGGACCCCCTTGTTAATGGTAAGTAAAGTTTCTATAGTTAAACATTCAAGATGCCAGGAAAAGAAAGTTTACAACTGAATTTATAAACTCTCTTATGCCCTGTATAGAACAGTGAAGTCAAAAGCCCTCTACTTTCATCCCACAAAATCCTCATGTAACATTTTCACTGGGGCCTACTAACATTGGCATTGGTAAGGAAATCTCCAGCAGTCTGTTGACCTATGCAATGCGTTTATCTGGGTTACAAACCCTATTGCTGGGCTTTCTTGGAACCAAGAGTATAGAGGGTTTGTGCAGTATTTTCATTTTTGGGAATTAATTTGCTTTCATAACATTATTTGTCTGAGTCTGCAAGGCTCCACTTGTCCCTGTCACAAGTAAAGCACACTCCTAAAGGCTGAGTAGCATTTTCAGTAAGGTTTGGCATCTCATTTGATGGGAATTTTAAGCAGGGAGAAAGTTTTCAGCTGCAATGAACTGCCATGGGTTTCAGGGATTTCCTGCTGCAAGATCTTTCTCTCAGGGTAAGACTTAGCAAATGTAAAACTGTCCCACTGGTTTTAGTAGGATAAAGAGCTTTAGAAAGACATGATTTTTCTTCTTATACTCATGGTTGTATTATTCCAGGCTTTTAAAAGGAGTCTCCATCATAGCAGGGTGTAGTCACACAGTATGTGTTTAGACTGTAAGCTATGAAAAAAAGCAAGCACAGAGCTGAGTAATAATTATATATGTATCTTCAGCAAATGGAGCTTGGTGGAACGAAGGTCATTCTTGAAATAAATCCATTCCAAGCAGTAACTCCTTGCCTCATTGACTGTCAAAGGTACTCCCAGTGGTAATGTGTTGGAACATTATTACTACAAATGATGCAAGTCTGAAGTTCATCTGGTGGGTTAACAGTGCAGGAAGAGAACTTCTGGCAGTTTCTCACTGTTTTTCTCCAGGCACAAAGGAATTGAACTATGATAAATGCCTGTAAACCTTAGACAGCTGTCAGGTATGTTGACAATGGGAAATTGAGAAGAAGCGACTGTGCATGTTATGCCCTAAAACTGAATTTGTTCACAAGATGATTTTCTCCATGTATAATTAAAACTGAGCTCAACCTTTAAGTTCAATTTTGCTCAGTTCTTGCTGTCTGTTTACCATCAACCTGGCAAAGAGGAGTTGATGGTGCCCTCTCAACCTCCACTCCCTGCTTCCAAAGCCTGTCTGGTTATGCCAAAATGATATGCCACTTGCATTTAACTTGACAGTGTGTCTCTTTTCCTTCTTCTTTATATTTATATCAGCTGTGACATTGCTGCTAAGCCTTATGCACCTCTAGATGAGATTTACGCCTATTATTAACTAGGCTATTTTGTCCATTTGTTAATAATTCACATACAACTGCACAATTTGGCTTAAACTGCGCATATTGAGCACCAGAGAAAAGCTTGTGAGGAGCCAGATGTCTATTGCAGCCTCCCCACTGACCTTTTCCAAGCTCTCACTTTCTTTTAAAATAGGATGCAATGAAAATGAGTGAGCCCTCAGCAAGTTTTGTGATGACACCAAGCTGTGTGGTTCGGTTGATACTTTGGAGGGAAGGAATGCCATCCAGAGGGACCTTGACACGCTTGTGAGGTGGGCTGATGCCAACCTGATGAAGTTTAACCATGCCAAGTGCAAGGTCCTCCACCTAGGTTGGAGCAATCCCAGGCACAGCTCCACGTTGGGCAGAGAAGAGATTCAGAGCAGCCCTGCAGAGAAGGACTTGGGGGGTGCTGGTTGATGAGAAGCTTAACATGAGGCAGCAGTGTGCGTGCGCAGCCCAGAAAGCCAACCGTATCCTGGGCTGCATCAAGGGGAGCGTGACCAGCAGGTTGAGGGAGGTGATCCTGCCCCTCTCCTCTGCTCTTGTGAGACTTCACTTGGAGTATTGTGTGCAGTTCTGGTGTCCTCAACATAAAAAGGACATGGAACTGTTGGAACAAGTCCAGAGGAGGGCCACGAGGGTGATCAGGGGACTGGAGCACCTCCCATACAAAGACAGGCTGAGAAAGTTGGGGCTGTTCAGCGTGGAGAAGAGAAGGCTGTGTGGAGACCTCATAGCATCCTTCCAGTATGTGAAGGGGGCCTTATAGGGATGCTGGGGAGGGACTCTTCATTAGGGACTCTAGTGATAGGACAAGGGGTAACAGGTTCAAACTTAAACAGGGGAAGTTTAGATTGGATATGAGGAAGAAATTCTTTACTGTGAGGGTGGTGAGGCACTGGAATGGGTTGCCCAGGGAAGTTGCGAATGCTCCATCGCTGGTGGTGTTCAAGGCTGGATTGGACAGAGCCTTGGGTGGCGTGGTTTAGTGTGAGGTGTCCCTGCCCCTGGCAGGGGGGTTGGAACTAGATGATCTTCAGGTCCTTTCCAACCCTAACTGTTCTATGATTCTATGATTCTATGAAAATTCCTTTTTTCCTCAGTAAAGGCTATGAAACTTGGCTCTACAGTAAGCATGGCAGAAATACAGAGGTATTTTCAGCAGTAGGCAAGAGAAAGGACTATCAGAATATGTGGTAATTGCTCCAATCCAGCTCATCTCCCTTTTGCTCTTTAAGTCAGGCACACACGTACAAAGTCACACATACATTTTCCCTCTCTTTCTCCCCCTTCTTCACCCTCACTTACTACTCTGACCCCTCTGTCTACCTGATTTTGTCTTCTTTTTATTATTTCTTAATATAACTGTAAAGAGCACTGGGGACATTCTTTGTGTTTGTGTGTACACATGGGTATGTATTTAAAAAATCACCTACAAACAAAAAAAATGTAGAATCTTACCACCTAGTTGAAGTTTCTAAACTTATCCAGAAAAGAAACACTAAATTTTCCAAATGCTTGTAATACATTGAATATAATTTTGCTGCCCCCTTAATTACTTAGGTCAAATATTCATAGCTACCTTTGGGAAAGTGAACATTTCTGAAAACTGCTTTTGACTATAATTTGTTGTCACTATTTGCATAATTAATTTGATGAGTTAAGTGGCTAACATGATGAGAGTGGGAACATATGTTTTCTATTAAACATTCTTGGCATTTATGATTCAGAACATTTTTTTTTCTCTTAAGCAAAATAATAACATATACAGTCATCATCCTAAATAAGCCTCACAAATGTTAATTAATATTTTAACAAAAAAAAAACCTCCCACTAAATATGAAACAAAATTTGCAATGAGAGATATGCCGTTTGAAGTAAATCTGCACAAATTATAATTCTTTGTAAAACTTTTGTCCGTAACAGTGAAATGCTGTGGGGTGTAAACAAATCTGGCTTTGTTGGGATTTATGTGTGTGTTTTTATTATTACAGCTGTGGGGTTTTTTCCCTAATAAAATACATGTGTGTTTGATACTGTGGAAAATCTTCAGAGATAGGCCTTGTTCTGCTAATAAATTATATTAAACAAAATATTTTAAAATAGAAAGGGAATCTGTGTGTTATGAAATTCCCTTCAGAAAATCCAGCCTGTTTTATATTCACTTTCTTTCAGAGGCTAAACTACATTTAAATATTTTATTGCAATACTGCCTTTAAATAACTTATAAATAATTCACTCAATAGCTGAACAGATGTCTTTGTGGAGTACAAACTCTCTATATCTTAATGAGTAGATTAATAAAATAAAACAAACTTCCAAGCTTTCAGTTATTGGAAAACAGATGACAGGAAATCTGACATGCTGCTCTGTACAGAAGTAACAGATAAGCTAGAAATAAAAACAACAGGGAGTGCCCAGATTTTTTCCTTTTTTTGAGCAGTCGCATTGCACACTATCATGACCTGTAACATTTTGTTCCCACTTTCATGTTTAGAAGAGGGCTTAACTTTTTCTTCCTGCAGCAGTTTTCACACAGGAGTGGGAAGGACAAGGATTTGCTTTAAACAAAACTTGACAAATACAAAACCCCCGTTCAAAATTCAAGCTGGTTCTGAAAATTCAGCAAAATAAAAATTCTTCAGGACAGACTTCATAATATTCTCCTGCTGCAAAGAAGACATGATGTGTCAGAGGAAGCATCGCCGTTCTCTGCTACCAGGACATTTGCAAATGCTTCCCCCAGCCATTCAGTATCTTTCTGCACTGTTGTCAGTCAACACTGCTCAGAAAACTGGGGAAGAACTGGAAAAAAGGACAGCAATGGAACCTTGCACTGGAAAATATTTTTGCCCTTTTATTCCCCTCCTACCTGAAATTTCGTAGTTTGAAATCTTAAAACTCCTTATACTGTAAGATATGTATCTATCTGGAGATAATAATCCAGATTCTCAGATTCCAGAAATTAATTTAGCTACAATGACTTCTGAAACCTTAAGCAAAACCCAAATCCAAAAAATGAGGTCACTCCAGAATCCATATCCCTTCCTCCACTTAATACTTCCAGGACATAAAATCACAGGAACAAACAAACAAATAAAAAAACTCGTATAAATACCCCCCCCCCAATAAAAATCAAACAAAAAAAAAATCACACAAAAACCAAACACAAACAAGCAAAACAAAACCAACAATACAATAGAGTCAGAGCTTTGCCTTTTCATTACAAATATACCAACCAGAAAGAGACTGTGAGTGCAATATGATGGTGCACCTAAATCAGAAATTACACAGAACTAATTCTTTAATACTTGAATGTGATTCAGAAATAGCATAACTGTAGTTTTCCTGATTTCCAATTTTGTTGCTGTTCTGATCTCTATTCTAACTGTAGTGTTAAACTGTAAACTATTAAACTCTAGCATTAAACTTTTTGCTGAAGACTGCAGACCTGTACATACTTGTATAAAATAAGAATTCTAGTTATTATTAGAAGTCTTTTCCCAATATTTATAAAACTGTTGAAGCTGCTTTTATTAGAAAATTACAACACTAAAAAGAGCATTTTTGTTTTACAATATCTTATGGTATAAGTGTGTACAAATATATCATCAAACACAGCATAGTAGAATAGCAATATCATATTTCTGTGAACTTTAAAAGTATTTTTCCCAATTAGAACAAAAAATGCAATTACAAACGCAAATCCATATTTTAAGCGAGATCTGATCCCTACCAGCCATCACCATATTTTTAAGAAGCATCTCTGAGCAGACATCCAATAAACCCCCAAAACTGAGACACAAAACAAAGGAGTTTGAAGAGGATGAAAGGCAACACCATAACTCAGTAAGCTAAGTTCAAAGCTTTTCCCAGCTTTGACAACAGTGTTATGAGTTTCACAATTTCAGGCTTTTCTGAAAGACCCTTTCTGGGAACATGAGTAGGTAAATCCCTAAGCTTTCACTTGTAAGAAGAGTAACTTTGAAAAGTTCATACTGGCGAAAGATAAGGTAATGTGTTTAAACTTAAATGAAAAGTTCAGATTAGATATAAGGAAGAAATTCTTTACTGTGTGGGTGGTGAGACACTTGAACTGGTTGCCCAAAGAAGTGGTGAATGCTCCATCCTTAGCAGTGTTCAAGGCCAGGCTGGACAGAGCCTTGGGTGGCATGGTCTAGTGTCAGGTAGAAGGGGCGAGGGGGTTGGAACTAGATGATCTTAAAGGTCCTTTCCAACCCTAACTATTGTACAATTCTCTGATTCTATGAATACTAAACCTTCAAAATTGAAAGATGAAAAGGAAAGCAAAAATACCCAGGACTTACTGTAATTAGGCTATTAGTTTTTTAATACCTGGATGAGGGACGTGGAAAATTACTTTGATTGTGGGCTTTGTGAACTCTAAAGTAACTTAAAAACCAACTTTGGTCTGTCTCTTTTGAAGATGAACCTCTTAAGGGAAGGAGCACTAAGTCTGTCTTAAGAACAATAAATAAGAAAGGCACAAGGTTGTGAAAATCATCCAATCAAACCAGTGTTGGAGTATCAAAGGCAAGTGCTTCTGAGTAACTCAGACTGCACTTGACTGGAAAATACAACCTGCGATTCAGGTTTATCTCAAAGCAGTAGCGTTTTTGCCCAGCTGAAGTGCATGTTGCGCACAGCAGCGTGCTAGCATGTGCAAGCATTGCATAGCCCCCAGGAGCCTGAAAAATTTTGCAAGGCCACTCAGGTAGCCTCCTGGCTCACCCCTGCACCCATCCAAGAGAAGCTGCTGAAACAGAGGAGGGCTCTTGCAGTGATGATCTACACTACAAGTTAGAATCATTGATAAAATATAATAAGTGCTGCAGTTTTTTCCTTTTTTTCTCTTTTTTCTTTTTTCATATTCAGATGTTATCCTTTGTTAAGTACTTCAAAAATCTTAATTCAGCCACTTGGAGCTTCAGCCCTATCCTCTATGTCCAGGCCTGCTTATATACTGAGTATACTGATATTTCCTGCCATGCACACCTGCTCCCATTGTATCAATCAGAATCCTTAGTAAGTGGTTATATTCACAGTGCAGAAGTATTAAAATGTAATAGGAAGCATATTGGAAAGCTTGTGGGAGCAAAGCCAACCACCTACGCAGAGCAGTTAACGTTCTTTTATTATCAGATCCCTGGCAGCCTGTGCCAGAATGCTGAAATTAATTTTCACAATTTGTTCTTACAATATGGGGAATTTTAAAAGGTACATACCTAATTTATTTCCGTGTTTCCTCTGTGTACAACAGATATAACACAAGGAAGCTGTACTCAAATATAAGCTCTGTAGGCTGTTTTCTAAGTTATTGCTAGCAACCATGAACACTCAACCAGGTGTATGCCAAGCATGGTGTAGCTGAGTGTGGTAGATCATTTTCTGTGTCTGCCCAGGCTGGACCAAACTTGCAAGTTCCTTCTCTTAAGCAGCATGTGATGTTCACTGTAATGTGCACTCATTCAACTTGGCATGGTATTACAGGATCAGAATGGTTTGGGTCTGAAGGGACCTTAGAGATCTTCTCTTTCCAACCCCCTGCCATGCGCAGGAACACCTTCCCCTACACCAGGTTACTCAAAGGCCTATTTAACCTGGGCTTGAACACTGCCAGAGATGGGACAGCCACATCTTCTCTGGACAACCTGTGCCAGTGTCTTACTGCCTTCATGATTCTATATATTAGCAACATTCTCAAATGTGTCATTTTATCATAAATGTTGCTTTCATATTTCTGAAGCTTATTCTTGTGCCCAGTAACACAAAGTATCATTGACATTTTGTCAATTAATTTTGAACTGACAATTTTAAAAAGTTAAAATTGTGTAAAAAGTAGGTAAGATTTCTTTTTTAACCTAAATTAATGATTTGTCTTCTCTTTAGACAGGTATGTTGCTTTTAAAGTAGCATAAGCAAAAGAATTATTATTAGATGAGTTATATGAAATTATATTAGCCATACCTGCATTATTGAAGGAACAGGTAATAGTCACTCTGTTATTTCACTTCTACAAGTAGCATAATTGCTAGAAAGCTTTCACAGCACCTCCTTAAGGGTCTCTCTATTAGGGATTTTTCACTATAACAGTGTCGCTTTTGTTTCTCTGGAATGTATTTCAAGAAATTACCTTTTGTCATTAATCAGGTAGGGGGAGCAGTGCTGTTGTGATTTGAAATAAGATTAGTTTATGTTTTCATGAAAATATAAACAGATTTTGTTTAGATTTAGAAAATCTAAGGAGAGGCACTCAGTGCCATGACTTCTCTTCCACAGTAAGGTCATTAGAGGAAGTCGGAGTAGGTGATGAGGCTGCAGTGTTGTCAACATGCTGGAAACTCTGTTTTTCACCAAAGCAAGTGCCAATAGCATTACAGCTTTCTCATTACTGAGTTGACAAGCTGGCTGATGAAATAACGTGCTGTGGTTCTCAGAGAACTGCCTTCAAATCAACCTCTGCAAGGCAAGGGACAGTTCTTTTAGAATAAGCATCCAGAACAGTGGTTTGGACTGCTGTCAGCAGCAATTACCTAGATGGTCTTTCTGCTCTTGTCAAATTATTTTGCAGCCTGTGGATTTTTGTGTCTACCTCTGTCCTCAGTTCCCAGGTAGCAGACAGGTCTTGTTATCATCTGGTGCAAACCTGGAAGTCAAGGTTTTCTCTCTCCTGTGGTGTTTGTTTGTTATCTGCACTGTAAATATCTCCAGCCAGTTTACCCTAGTAGGTAGGGAGCATCTTCCCATTTCAAGCCCCAAGTAAATTACTGAATTCATATAACAGCTGTACAGTTTCAACCGTTGAATGGACAGAAGTCTACTCACATATCTCTTGGTGAATTATACCACCACAAAAAGCTTCTGTGAGGATGGCTTACAGTAAAATACTATAGTCCAAGACATCCTGGATACAGGAGAGGTAAGGAGGATGATTTTGCAGTCATCTTACTTATATCTTTGAAAATTGAGAAAGTGACAATAAAAAACTAATTGTTTGTCAACTTTGACTACCCATGATACAGACCAAATCCTGTGTGTCCTAGTGGAGTAGCTGATTTGAAGCTGATAGTGATATTTTAACTGTGTCCAGTAAGCAGGTTTTATTACTTTGTCATATAGGGTGAGAATAGCTGGCAGAAATCTGTGAAATAATTGGCACACAACTAAAATACATCAGATGATTATCCCAGCTGAGCTCTTCCCAAAATAATTGCCAAACTAATTTAAATGTGTGGCAATATCAATGCTATCACAGACGGTTCTTCATAAATTGTTCCCTTTTTATATTCCTAAATTTCAAGCCTACGGTGTGTGTTAGGAGATGAGTCTTCACAGAAACAGTGAGACAAGGTTTCTGAACCAGATATTTCACAGATAAGTCTGGATAGTAGGAAAAAAAAAAAAAAGGACCCAAAAGATTAATATATCCTGGGAGTTTCTTTGTTTTGTTCTGTGTTCTTACCTGCATTTTCTGGGGGTTTTTTTAAGGATAATGTTTTCTGGAAACTTCTAAGTGCTTTATAATGAGAAGAAATTATTTTAGAGCCATTTTCGAGAGAATAAGAATTAACCTATTTATGTATTTGTGCGGGTAAAGATGAAAAATTAAGACCTTTCTTGAACAAAGATGGAAATAAACATTTCTTTCAAGTAATGAAATAAAAAAATCATTTGAGATGTTTCAGCCAAAACATTACTTTTTCCTCCAGTACAATATAATGCAATATATGCCTATGACTGATTCTTTAATATTCCTAAAAGTAGATACCTGATATGTGTCTTTTATCCCCACACTTACAAAGCTAAACCAGGGGAGTGGAAGAGAACGGGAGGGGAGGGAAGAAGAAGGAAATGAAAGGTAATAGGAAATGAAAGAGGAAAGAGGAAAGAGGAAAGAGGAAAGAGGAAAGAGGAAAGGAAAGGAGAGGAAAGGAAAGGAGAGGAAAAGAAAGGAGAGGAAAAGAAAGGGAAGGGAAGGGAAGGGAAGGGAAGGGAAGGGAAGGGAAGGGAAGGGAAGGGAAGGGAAGGGAAGGGAAGGGAAAGGAAAGGAAAGGAAAGGAAAGGAAGGGAAGGGAAGGGAAGGGAAAGGAAAGGAAAGGAAAGGAAAGGAAAGGAAAGGAAAGGAAAGGAAAGGAAAGGAAAGGAAAGGAAAGGAAAGGAAAGGAAAGGAAAGGAAAGGAAAGGAAAGGAAAGGAAAGGAAAAGGAAGCAAAAATGTGCTGTGGCCTTCTATGATGAGGCTACGGAAATAATGGACAAGGGTAGAGCAGTTGATGTCATCTACCTGGACTTGTGCAAAGTGTTTGACACTGTCCGACATGACATCCTTGTCTCTAAGTTGGAGAGACATCAATTTCATAGGTGGACCACTCAGTGGATAAAGAACTGGCTGGATGGCCTCACACAAAGAGTTGTGGCCAATGGCTCAGTGTCGAGCTGGAGACCAGTGATGAGTGGTGTCCCTCAGGGATCGGTGTTGGGACCGGTCTTGTTCAATATTTTGTCAGTGACACGGACAGTGGGATTGAGTGAGCCCTCAGCAAGTTTCCCCATGACACCAAGCTGTGTGGTTCGGTTGATACATTGGAGGGAAAGAATGCCATCCAGAGGTCCCTTGACACACTTGTGAGGTGGGCTGATGCCAACCTGATGAAGTTTAACCATGACAAGTGCACGGTCCTACACCTGGGTCAGAGCAATCCCAGGCACAGCTCCATGTTGGGCAGAGAAGAGATTCAGAGCAGCCCTGCAGAGAAGGACTTGGGGTGTCGGTCGATGAGAAGCTTAACATGAGCCGGCAGTGTGCACTCACAGCCCAGAAAGCCAACCGTATCCTGGGCTGCATCCAAAGGAGCGTGACCAGCAGGTCGAGGGAGGTGATCCTGCCCCTCTCCTCTGCTCTTGTGAGACCTCACGTGGAGTATTGTGTGCAGTTCTGGTGTCCTCAACATAAAAAGGACATGGAACTGTTGGAGCAAGTCCAAAGGAGGGCCATGAGGATGATCAGGGGACTGAAGCACCTCCTGTATCAAGATAGGCTGAGAAAGTTGGGGCTGTTCAGCGTGGAGAAGAGAAGGCTGCGTGGAGACCTCATAGCAGCCTTCCAGTATCTGAAGGGGGCCTATAGGGATGCTGGGGAGGGACTCTTCATGAGGGACTGTAGTGATAGGACAAGGGGTAATGGGTTCAAACTTAAACAGGGGAAGTTTAGATTGGATATGAGGAAGAAACTCTTTACTGTAAGGGTGGTGAGGCACTGGAATGGGTTACCCAGGGAAGTTGTGAATGCTCCATCGCTGGTAGTGTTCAAGGCCAGGTTGGACATAGCCTTGAGTGGCATGGTTTAGTGGGAGGTGTCCCTGCCCCTGGCAGGGGGGTTGGAACTAGATGATCTTTAGGTCCTTTCCAACCCTAACTGTTCTATGATTCGATGATTCTATGATTGTGTCTAGTCTCATCTTGTTGACTGAATTGAAAAAGACTCATGCCTCTCTTTCTAGACCAGATTTGATCCAGTCTCTCATCATATGATTTCTTTAATGAAAGAATTCAAATGTTGCGTTAGAAAGATGCCATATAGATCCACTCATCATAAATTCTTGTGGGTTTTTCTGGACTTTGCAAATCTTCAATGCATTTTCAATATAAATATGACCTGTCAATCATAACAACTCATATCAGAGAAATGATAATCAACTCTTTGATTATACGAAAAGTGATGAAATTAAATGTGGAATTCACGAATAAGTGAACTTTGATGAAATAATGTTTGGCTGATATATAGCAACTGTCATCTTAAATAGAGCCTTTAGACTTGCCAACATCCAAAGGTTTCTTCTTGGAAAGATCAAAAACTGTGAGTGAAAAGCCATCTAGCTCTCTGCTGTTGATTTGTAAACAGTGAAGTTTTTTTTAATTCTGTTTGGATTTAACTGATTAATCCTTTTGAACAATATTTCCTTTAAATTTCTGCCTTATTTGCATCAAGCACTGCTTACACATCTAAGCAACAAGCTTCTGACCCTATTTTAATGGTCTTTTAGCAAGAAGTGCTCATTAGCTTATTTAACATTTCTTGTAAACTTATTAGTTAGCTCAGATTGCATGATAATTTGATTCCTCTACTGCCTGAGTCTGTGTGAAGTGAACCAGATCTGCAGCTGATGAGAACTGGTAGACACACCATGGTATTCATTCAAACCTTCAGTCACATTTTTTTGAGGGGTTTGATGCATTTGTTATGTAATGCCTTCATTATTTGGGTAATGCCAAATGTGATTCCTTCCACCAGCCTAAGCTCCCTCCCCAAGCAAGTTTTTTCTTAGGAAATCCATGTAAAAGCCGCACTGTCAAAGAGCCCCTTTTACTTCTGATAGGCATGTAATAACACCAAGTTTCACAGTGGACCTTCAGGCCTGTATTAGCAGCACACAAATAGTAATTGAGAGGAAAACCCCTGTTGTACAACTACTTGCCACTAATGAGTATGAAGTACATCTATATATGCAAATCCTATTTATGCTGAGTTAAAGTGGAACTAAGTTCGTATTAGTGCACTGCAAAGATATGAATGTGAGGTATGAGAACTGCATGCTACATATGTGGGCAAAAGCTACTACTGAGGGGCATCAGGTTTGTTACTATCTCTCATTCCACAGATCTGTGTAAATTTGCAGACATATTGTTAGTTCTGTCAAATATATATCAAATTTAGCATCACAATTATTTTTGTGGTATGGAGAAAGTCTACCAGAAAATAAATGTCAATTCCCTTTCTTTGTACACAGTGATGCATTCAAAATCAGAACTTAGTTGTGCTACCTTTCCTAGTGTTAAGATAAGGAAAGATTTCTGCTTTTACTCAGGACTCCTTTTTAAAAATCCAGAAAATATGTGGGGTTTTGTTCCTTTGCTTTGATTGTGGTAGAAGGAAGTTTATGTTCCATTTCAGAATCCAAACTGGCCTTTCTAATAGAAATATATTCATAAATCTTTTGGAAGTATTTTTACTGGGTACGAATTCTCTGCTGTGCTTGCAATGTAAAAATTTCAGCATTGTGCTAATGCATCATAGCCAGAACTTGAACCTAAATAATCTCTCATTTTCACAGCTGAATTTAGTGCAAATAACAGTAAAATTGTGCAAATCATGAAAAGCAATTAAGTCTATTATCTTAATAACATGTACACACATGAATAGTTTCATCAAACACAAAGGAGCCAATTTACTGCATGAATGTCTTAGCTATTTAACATACTTTCAGTGTTAATAACTTAAGATAGAATATTTTAAATAAACGTTTTAGGTTTTGCACAGTGGTTTTGACAGCACTCACAATGACACAGTGCTGCTAGTTCTTCTTACTTCATTTGCAGTGAGCTCTGTGTGAGTAGATTAATGTACAGAAGCTTTCTGGAGCTACAAGGAATAACTACCTAAATTTCAAGGAGTGGGGAAAACTGTACTGTCCATGCAAAGAGTGGATAAAAAAGACTGAAGACCTACAAAGCTAAGTGATTATGAATAAGCTGCTAAAATGGCTGCCTTTACACTTAGAATATGCTAAAAAAAAGTAGATGTGAATGCCTCTTTTTTTTTTTTTTTTCTTTTTTTTTTGCTAAATACCTTCTGTCACAGTATTTATTTTCCTTTGAAAGAGAGAGGAAAGAAAACAGTTGCTTGCAGGGTGAGTGTTCATTGTGCATTGCAGTTATGCATTGTGCTAATAAGCTTCAAAGGATGTAAGGAAACACATCTTTAAAACAGCTGATTGTATATTTCACTGTAAGAAGCCAGATGAAAACTTAAGTTTTTATTGCTAATATTTTCAGTTCTGCAATCCAAAAAATCAGTTCAAGAGGGCTCCTAAATCACAAAGAGCAGTTTGTGATATTTTCCCGTATACTCAGATTCTTACTAGAAATCAATTTGTTAACATTCTGGCCCTAAGAAAATACTCTCTTTCTCAGTAAGACTACCTGTGGTCAGGTTATCCATAAAAAAACCCTAGGCAATATTGTTTCCCCCCCTTTTTTTTTTTTGCCTGACTGGCAAACTAAAAATCTCAGGAAATAAGAATGTTTTAATAGGGTATTTCTTTTTATTTTGCTTTGCTTCCTACATGATACCTGCCCAGTCAGTCATATGTAGAAAACAGCCATGGTTCCTTCTGGATTATTTCTTACCACTTGCTTTCATAAGGGGACCCAGTTTTCAGCACATAGAGTGGATCATCTTTAACATTTATGCTGTGCAACTTGGCCAACAGCTGTTCCATAAATGCTACCAAGCCTTTATTTCTGCCCTTATGGGAATGCTTCTAATACACATACTGCAGGGACATATATAGCCTCCTGACTTCAACATGCCTGTGATAAGCTAGAAGTCTGTGGGGCATAAGAGAGAAACTCTGGCTCAGATTTTTCTCTTCCTGCAAATGTGCTCAAAGGAAATACTGTAAGGTGAATATTTCAGAGAGGAGAAATATTTCTGGAGGAAGAAATCTATCTCAGAATTTCTAACACTAGGGCATTTTTTTTACATATTTTTCCTACTTGACAATTTGCAAGCAATCTCCAGAGCAGACCTATGGCATGACACTATGGCAAGATAGCTCTGTAGTGTACTGAGCTGAGTTGGATTTCAAAATAAAAAATTACATTTGCACAAAGAAAGACACATAAAAAGGTAAAATAAAACATGGGACTTTCTACACAACTTTCTCTTATTTGTGTTGCCATTTAGGTGAATGTTCCAGTTTCTTCTGGAATAGAGTTATTTTTCTTCCTAGTAGCTGGTGCAGTGCTGTGTTTTGGCTTTAGTCTGATAATTTATCAGATTATCTAATGCTGATTATCTGATTTATCTGATTATCTAATGCTGATAACACGTTGTCCTGGGTTCAGCAGTAGCAGTCATTTTTCTCCTTCTTAGTAGCTGGTGCAGTGCTGTGGTTTTGACTCTTGGCCTGAGAACAACACTGATAGCACCAATGTTTTCAGTTGTTGCTCAGTAATGTTTAGTCTGACCAAGGACTTTCTGAGTCTCATGCTCTGCCAGGGTGGAGGTGAAGCTGGGAGGAAGCAGAGACAGGACACCTGACCCAAACTCACCAAAGAGGTATTCCATACTAGAACACATCATGCCCACTATATAAACTGGGGACAGTTACCTGGAAGAGCTATATCACTGCTCAGATCGAGCTGGGTATTGGTCGGCGGGTGGTGAGCAGTTGTATTCTCTTCCCTTGCTGTTTCCCGTATTATTATTATTATTGGTAGTAGCAACAGTGGTTTGTGTTATACCTTAGTTACTGGACTGTTGTTCTTAATTGAACCAGTGGGAGTTACATTCTTTTGATTCTTCTCCCCATCCCTCCAGGAGCAGGGGGAAGCAAGGGGGAGAGTGAGTGAGAGGTTGCGTGGTTCTGGGTTGCCAGCTGGGCTTAAACCACAGCACACACGGATGTTTTAGTTGTTGATCTGAGTTTATTCTAGCTCTCTGTCTAATTACAAAAAAGTAGAGGTGAAAACTTAAATATCAGTCTAGATAAAAGTAGTAATTTTTTTTTTTTTTACTGCCCAAGTGAGAATGTTCTTTTGCATCCCAGGAAAACAGATACTAAAACAAAGCCATCACTTTATGAGATTGAGTAGAAACCAGCTGGTACTTAGGAATTTTAAATGACATTTCTGATCAGAAAAGTAAAGATGGGAAAGCAATGCAACTCTCACCATCTAAAAAAATCTAGACCTTCTGTTTTCAAGCTATTTGTCCCTACTAGCTTCTTTTCATGTCATGCACATATCTCAAGCTGAGCAAAAGCAGGTACAATGGGAGCTGTCACGTTAATGTCTTTGTATTTCACTGAAGGGATGGGTAAGAAAAGCAAAAAGAATGTTGTTAATTATTTGCCCTCTTTTCTAGATGCAGAAGCAAATTGAATGTGACTTGCATTTTACAGTTGGTATTTTAGTCAATGCCCATGCAGCACAGGAGGGAAATTTGTGCTGGCAGGGACAGCACTTACCCACCAGAACTAGGGCATCTTTTAGCAGGGAAGGCTGGTTCTTACTGTATTTCTCAGAGTTCAGTTTATGCAGGTGTGGATTCAGGAGTAGAATATTGATATTCAAACCCATATGCTACCAACCCTTTCAGCTCCTCCTCATTTCCACTGGTGTGGGGGACCCATTAAAACTAATGGTGTAAGATCAACCTCATCAACAAAAGAATTAACAGGTCTGAATGACTGTCTATATTACTGGTCATTGCCAGTAATGTCCTAAAAGCAAGAGGTAACAAGACTTGTGATTGCTTCCGGGGCTGAAATCGCTGAGGCACTGTAACATATGAAGTACCAATTTCACAGGCGCTTCAGAGTACAGCTGCTCTTTAATTCCCACAAATGTAACTCAGATCTAATTTAGTTACCTTCTTTTCTCTACTGTTCTTGTGTGCCGTTGAATAAAAAAAAAAAAAAAGAAAAAAGAGGAAAATGAGAATTTACTACAGTTATTGAAACTCTGTTATCATTAAGATTGACATAATCCTGAGAGGCTCCAAAGCACTTTGACACCAGCAGAGGAAACTATGGGTGGAATGCAGCCAGTCTGGGGAAAATTATCATGCACAGTACAGGAAAGTTTTGGAAAAATGCGAAGGAAGCCTATTCTACTCTGATACCAGTAGGATCAAGAAGTATTGAACTAAGCTGTTTCCTTATAATTGAGAGGGTTTCAGTAATGAAACTGGAGCTGTCCTAAGCAGGAAAATAGTAAGACAGTAGAAAAGTGAGAGCTGGAGCTGTGATTCTGAAACTGGAATTCATGTGAGAACTAGTAACCTATGGACTTCTGCTACCATTTGTGTGCTGTTAGATACCATGATTAATAGTATTTAGCATCTATTTTTATACCACTGTCAAAATACTATCTATCTCAGAAGTTATTATCATAGCATTCTGTAGGAAGCATAAAGAAGCCAGATGAGTGTCTGTTATGAAAAATATTTCAAGTCTGAGTTTTTATACCATGACTTGATAAATGACTGAGGTGTTTTACAGAATTCTGAACTAAATAGTAGAATGCCTGAAACTATTCACTGGGTCATGAAGTATTACTGAGATTATCTTAATTATGTTCTCTGGTAATTTCAATTTTTAATTTAGTATATGGATTTTACAACACTTTGCATGTCATGCAACCCTGTGGATATAACATATTGTTATATTTTGCATGTAGGTATACTCAATTAATAGCATATTCTAGAATCAATATAGAATATAAAAAGTTTCTAAGAAATCTTCCAAATTACAACTTTTGAGTTACTCAGATTATGCACTTTAAAAAACCAACATCCCTTTCAAACCTGTGATTTTATTGAAGGTAAACTACTATGGTGCATCTATGTCATATAAGGGCTTAGTGAGAAAGGGTACTGTAAGTTTGTTGCAGAATACCTAAGAACATTGAACATAGGCTGATAGCTATTCTGAGGTAAGCCAGCAATAAAATCCATAGTGCTTCTACTCTGCAAGTTTGTATAGAAGTGTTGCTGACACATTTATTATTCTATGATAAAACTAAAAGTAGGCTGCCGGCAATATCTTTCCACTAAAAAGTGTAGATTCATGCCCAAGAGTCATATCATTGTATGCTATAAATTGTATGTGGAAATAGAAATGTATTTTAGCATTCAATTCTACTGTAATTTTATGCTCTTGTCAGATGCCCGGGAGACAGGCCTCTTAGAAGCTGCATATTTAGCTTCTACACGAATTTCTCTACTTTCACTCGAGACACTCATTTCCTAAAGATGGCCTGAAAGAGCTGAATGGCATTGCAAAATTTAAAGTTGATGTATGTCTCCCATTTCATTAAAGAGGGAGAATTTGAATGCTGCTTTTAGCTGAATACAGTGACTTACCTGAGTTTCTACAGGAGTAAGAAATTAGAATGTTGTAAGAAAAAATTCTCATACTTGCTTTAAATTTAAAAAGCCAATGCAAATACATTGGACAGACTCCTAAATATTCTTTTCCCCTAGTAGTACTTTAGAAGTAGCATTCCCTTGATGAAATGTGCATGGCTGGCCTATGGCTGCAAATTCTTTGAGGGGAAGAAGGATTTTTCAATACAGATACAACACAAAAAGTTATTCCTATGTGTGCATGAGTTAACAGCTTTGCTTTAGATTAGGATGTCAAGCAGGGCTTCACACCATCTGCTTAGTGGTATTGCTTTGGAAGCAAAGGCTTGGTTAAGCTGAGACAATAATAGTAGCTCTCTGAAAATCATAAATCCTACAATTGAGAACATGTGATATTCTGTCCTTGGAAGACATTAAAAATATTCATTAGCAGAGGTATATGTTACTTACTCTACTTACCACTTAAACATCTTCATTTAAGATCCTCAGGTCAGCATTCCCATAAATACACCTGGGGGCTTGTTTTCACAGAACTAATACAACATGATGAGGCCGTGACAGTGACAGCACATAGCACATGGATTGCTCAAAGATTAGGCAGTCACTATGAACAGTTTTCCAGAGAATTGGTGCTGAACTGTGTGCAACCTGCCGATAGAAGTAAAGAAATTAATAGCTGTTGGAAGGTTTATAGAGAGATATTCCTGACTCTTCCTTTGTGATCAAGTGTGATGCACTTGTGATGCACTTGTTGCAAGATTGTTTGGAATGTCTTACACCATAGTGCTCATCAACTCACGTGATGTCCTGTTGTGTTCTAGGGGAGATCAGGACCCGTGTGAAGACCATTCTGAGAGTCTGATATGATATGCAAATGTTGTGGTTTAAGCCTCTATAACTCATGCAGTCATTCTCTCACTCCCTCCTTTTTCTTCCCTTTGCTCCCCGAGGGATGGAAAGGAGAATCAAAAGAATGCAACTCCCACAGGTTGAGATAAGAACAGTTTAGTAACTAAGGCATAACACAAATCATTGCTGCTACCACCAATAATAATAATGACAAGGCAAATACAAGGAAAGAATGCAATTATTCACCACCTATACCCAGCCCAACCAAGCAGTGCACCCCCTCCACCCTTCCAGGTCTCTGCTCTCTGTTTTTACATCCTGGGCATGATGTGCTGTGGCATGGAATACCTCTTTGGTCAGTTTGGGTCAGGTGTCCTGTCTCTGCTTCATCCCGGCTTCCCCTCCCACCTGGGAGAGCATGAGACTCAGAAAGTCCTTGGTCAGACCAAAACATTCTAAGCTGTAACTATAAACATCGGTGTTATCAGTGTTGTTCCCAGGCCGAAAGTCAGAAACACAGCACTGTACCAGCTACTACAAAGGAGAAAAATAACTGCTGCTGAACCCATGACAGCAAATCTCAGTAGCACATGGGAATATCCATTCCCTACAGGAATAAATTCCTAAAGCCATGTTTGGGAATAAATCCCACACCAGTGTCTTAGACTATTCCAAAATATGTCAGACTATTCTGATCTGTAGTACACTATGTACTGTAATTATCTTAATTGCTAGAACTCATTCTACTGATGATTATTTTTCATTCCTTAGGACTACGCTCATCTAGCCTGCTGTCTAACTGCTATTTGAGAGCAGCTGTGATACCACAGTTCAGGGCAGAGCCTAGTGTCATATATATATTGCTTTGAAATACCATCATTTGGGCCCTCAATCCCAATGGGAAGTTGACTAGAGCTTTATTTGGGTGCTTGGTTTATTGATTTGCTGTATTTCGGTTTCTAAGTCAATATAGTTTTTTTCTAGCCATATTTCAAGCATTTTTAGCAGAAATAACAGGGGCATGAATGAGTTCCATTCTGTAGCTGAAGGACTGGAAATACTGGGATAATCTACCGCAGAAGATACTGAGGATCTTTGGGCTGTAGTCTTGGATTGGGAAGGAGTAGGAGAAAGAAGTGGAGCAGTATGACAGAAAGAAGTGGAAAGGGAGTTTGAACTTAGATGAAAGAAATGCATTTTGGAATAATTAAGAGAGAGTGCAAGGACCATGGATTCCTGGTATATGCTGAGGAACATACACTGTTTTCCAGAGAGTTGGGAGGCATTTCAAAAGGTTTGGGTAATGGGAGATCTGGGTTAGTAAATACCAGAAGAGGTATCGATGGATACCCCCTTATTCCTTCTTATAGGTACTAAGATCATAAAATGCAAGACCTCTACTGGAATTGGCACCTTCTAGTTCAGAGTTTAATGATGTTCACTTCTGATGGAGAGTCAAGGTGAGGGCAACTATACCTCAGTCACTGGGAAGCTGAAAAGACAAATAATCTTGGAAACCATTTCAAAATATATGAAGCATGAGAAAGTGATGTGGAGTAGTCAACATCCGTTTACAAAGGAGTAATCATGCCTGACCAACCTGACAACCTACCTTGAAATGACAAGATAGGTGGATGAAGAGAGTGCTGTAAATGTTGCTTATCTTGAATTTAGTAAGGCTTTCAACTATCTGTCCAATAAGACCCTCATAGACAAACTGATGAAATATGGACAGTGAGGTGGACAGAAAACTGGCTGAAGTGCCAGGCTGAAGGGTTTACAGTCAATGGCACAAAGTCCAGTTGAAGGCAAGTTGCTAGTGCTGTTCCCTGGTGTTTAATACTGAGGCAAATACTGTTTAATATATTTGCTATTTATCTGGGTGACAGGAGAGAGTGTACCCTCAGTGAGCTTGAAATTGATGTTGACATATGCACCCTCATATGTTGAAAAACCGGAAGAAGTTCTTGTCACACCAGACAGTTGGGGTGCTGTATAAAGTGACCTCAGCAGGCTGAAGAAATGTGCTAACAGGAATGTCAGGAAGTTCAACAAAGTGAAATGCAGACCTGCAGCTGGGAAGAAGCAATCCCATGTACTACTGATGCAAGGAGCCATCCATCTGGAAAGCAGTTCTGCAGGGAAGAACCTGTGACTTTTGATGGACTAGAGGTTGATTAGGAGCTAGCAATGTGCACTGATGGCAAAGAAACCCAGCCACCTCCTGGGCTGCTTTGGGCAGAATATTTCCAGCAGGTTGATGGAAGTGATCTTTCCTCTCTACTTAGCCCTGGTTCAACACATCTGGAGGGCTGTATCCAGTTATGGGTTCCCCAGTACAAGAGAAATGTAGACATGCTGGACTAAGTCCACCACAGGGCCAAAACAATGACAAAGGGACTATAGCTGCTGTCATACAAGAAGGGACTGAAAGAGAGGAACTACTCAATTTGGAGAAGACTCAGATAAATCTTATTAATATATGTACATATCTGATGGGTTGGAGTAGAGAAGACAAAGCCAAGACTAAGACAAATTCTTAGTGGAGCCCAGTGACAGGGCAAGAGGCAATAGGCACAAACTGAAGCATAGCAGGTTCTGTCTGAACATAAGAAAAAGTTTTTTACTGTGATGGTGCTCAAACACTGGCACAGGTTGCTCAGCGAGATTGTGCAGTCTCCTTCTTGGAGATACTCCAAACCAAATGGACATCATTCTGAGCAACCTGCTCTAGCTGGCCCTGCTTTGAGTGGAGTGATAGAGTAGAGGTGCCTTTCAATCTCTGTGATTCTGAGATTCTCATCATGTGAATGGAGCTAGGAGATAATCTAGAGACTCCTCTCTGTCTGCCAGTGACAAGTCTTTATTAGAGTTTCCATTTCTAAGTTCCCAGATCGAATTTATAAATTTAGAATGTCTTTAGCTGGCACTGAAACACATAATTTTAAACTACCTGGCAAGAGTTTAATGGTCCTGGTGACATGTACTTGTCAAAAGCTTTTTACTTGATTCTAAAACATACTGGTTTAAGAGAATTCACCATTAGACAACAGCAACGTGACTGTTGGGATAATTAAAGATGCTGGCAATGCTCAAGAAAAAGATTAGTGAAGCCCTCAGTGATATTTTAGGTCAAACAAATAATTTTTTTTTGTTCATGATAATTTTATTATCTTCTAGAAATACTCTTTCTACAACAGCACGGTCATAAACTTACTGTGCTTCGTGAGTTCTAAAACCTGTCTTACAGAAGAAAATTATCCTTTACAGGAAATTAATATTTTCAAATATTATTTTCTTAATCTTGGAATAGTATTTCCTCATTCCACATGTTTATAGATTTTCATAATAGATATCTAGTAGCTATTTTATGTTTACTTTTGGATGCTTAGTTAATAAAGCAACTCATGGTAAGCACCCATTACATTGTTGTTGCCAATATTTCACTTTGTGCTTTTCAGCAATTCAGAGAGAAGGGTTGTGCTAATTAATGGCTGCTGCAGAGCATTCCCTTGTTTCTAAGACAGTAACCCCTTCAGCCCACCTGCTTAGTAGACCACAAACAAGGCCAAGATGAAACCATGGGCACTGTTTGAGTTGCATCCTTTTCTCACTTTTTTTGTTCTAGATAGAAAGAGAGCAAGACTCTTCATTAGGGACTGTGGTGATAGGACAAGGGGTAACGGGTTAAAACTTAAACAGGGGAAGTTTAGATTGGATATGAGGAAGAAATTCTTTACTGTGAGGGTGGTGAAGCACTGGAATGGGTTGCCCAGGGAAGTTGTGAATGCTCCATCCCTGGCAGTGTTCAAGGCTCAGTTGGACATAGCCTTGGGTGACATGGTTTAGTGTGAGGTGTTCCTGCCCCTGGCAGGGGGGTTGGAACTAGATGATCTTTAGGTCCTTTCCAACCCTAACTATTCTATGATTCTATGATTCTAAGAGGCAGAATAATCAGGTAAGAGTTGCTCTGACACCCAGGAAACTCACTGAGTTAGTAGGACATTTGTTCAGTTCCTGCCTTGGCCACTTGGGTGCTACTTGACACTAAGGCTGGCACCTTGGTTGCTTGTAACTTGTAAAACTGTAATTCTGGCACTGAGGTAAACATCACAGCCATTACAATGAAAGTGCTAGTAAACCTTCTTTTGCATGAAAAAGAAGTGGTTGTTTGAAATACTTTCCTTTTTCTAAAGGATATTACGGAACAGATGGGACATCTGCATTGATTGAAAGGATGTTCTGTTTTCATTCCTGAAAACATAAAAAGTCAAAATTTGAAATGTTTCTTTTATATATATTCCTCTATTTCTTTCTGTCATTTAATGCAGAAGAGTGAAAAGATGGATATTGGTTTTTGTTTCTTTCTCCCCTTAATTACTCTTCACAATGTTTCCAAAGAGTTTCTCTCTCCACTGCCACAACAAAAGGGTAAAAAAAATATTTAGTTTTTTCATATGGGTGAAGACAATAGTTTATAATGTGAGGAATAACAAGGAGACTGATGATTAACATTATGTGGGCAGTTGACAAAGACTTCTCAGGAGATGCAGAGGTGGTTATTTTACCACATTGAAAGAAGGCTGTACTCTGGGCCTAAAATACTGTGAAAAGGGGCTAGGGACCCCAGTAAAAAACAAACAAACAAAAAACCAAAGAAGCTCGACATACAGATTTTGATGTTTAAATGCCTCTTTTAAAACAAACAAGCAAACAGTTCTTTGTCTGGTAAATTTAAACTTTGATAACACCAGTGACAGAAATAACACACAGTATTGTTCTTGATGACTCTTCATGCCAGCAACAGCGCATTCACTATCTTCCCTCCCTGTGTGCCTCTGACCTCCAAAGGCACATCAGTTTGCAGTACCTGGTTGGTTGATTTTTCTTGTGCTCTTCCCAGTCCCAGCCATGCTGCAAAATCTTCTTTTTGGTCCCTCCATCTTGTCTGTTTCTCTTTCCTAGGCTCAGACTGCCAAGCAGGAATTGAGACCATAGTCAGCATTTTGGACTGGTTTGCCATCCAACAGTAGATTTTGATCTGTGTTCCCACATTTTTATCCCATTGCTGCACAGATCCCATCACCTTGCAAGCCACTTGTCCTTGCGCCTTCTGTCAAAGGCTACTACTGCCATTGCCAACACTGTCTGCTTTGCCTCCTTCTCAAGTGGATTTCTGCAGAGGTGCATGATTGCTATATATGGCAGAGAGGGAAGAGGGGTTTAAGCTGGTGTCCTTAGTACAGGAAAGACATGGACCTGTTGGCGGGTACCAGAGAAGGGCCACAAAAATGTTCAGAGGGATGGACCACCTCTCCTATGAGGAAAGGCTGAGAGAGTTGGGGGTGTTCAGCCTAGAGAAGGTGCTGGGGAGACCTTATGGCTGCCTTCCAGTGCCTAAAGAGAACCTGTAAGAAAGATGGGGAGAGACATTTTAGCAGGGCCTGTTGCTAAAGGGTAATGGTTTTAAATTAAAAGAGGGCAAATTCAGACTAGATTTACGGAAGAAATTTTTTGCAATGAGAGCGGCAAAACACTGGAAACAGTCTCACAGAGAAGTGGTGGATGTGCCATCACTGGCGACATTCAAGGCCAGGCTGGATGTGCTTCTGGGCAACGTGTTCTGGTTGAAGATGTTCCCACTCATTGCAGGGGGGGTTTAACTAGATGACCTTTGTAGGTCCCTTCCAACCCGAGCTATTCTATGATTCTGTGATTTCACAGATCTGGTGAAGAGCACAACCACATGAACTATCAGACTGATGTGGTACCAGCTGAGACAACATGTGCAGGACTCTGCCCCCACGCTTAAGAGATGTTAACTTCTTAAGCTGAGTCTGCTCTTGCCAAATAGTGTCATGCAGCTACAGGCAGCACACTTGTTCAGGAATATGCTGGAAAGCAAGGTAAGGAATTAAGAAGGGTAAAAAAGGAACCAATAAGGAAATGTTGTAGTAATCTGAAATAGGGCATGATACAAAGAAATTTTCAAAAAAAGCACTGAATGACTCAGAAAGCATAACTGATTTTAATACGACATATTTTAATATTATTAAATGGAACCAGGAGGGAGTGTGCTGAGTCACTCTGTCACTGCATGGGCCAGGTAACTTATGTTCCATCTTTCTATTTCTGACTTTCTTAAGCTAGTTTTTCTAGCTCATTCCTTGAAAACGTCATGTAGCTTCATCCTAGTAATACCTACACCATGGTCTGAATATGAGCAGTGTTTTACTTGAAAGTGTAAAAGGAATAGGTAAGTATTAATTAGAAGCATAAATGATTTTGTTGTTTCTTCCTGATGCTTTAATAAATTTTAAAATTACTGCTACCATAGTTTACCATATAATGATTTTCACTTGAAGTTGTGAATTTCTTTTTTCCTTAAGACTTTTCTTAAATCTTTTGGGGTAAAACAATGAGGAGGAACAAATACTGCTGAAGCAACTGGAAATACATCTTCTCTAAAAAGCATCTCCTGATTATTAAGGAGGGCATTGTTGCCTCAACATTAATACCAATTCTTCAATGACATTTGCCTTAAGAGAAATGAAGGTCAAATAACTATTATTATATATACTATTATATATTATTCGTGCAGCTATTTTATTTACTAAACCTGCCTCTAAAGGATAATTTTGGGGTAATGCATAGCAAATTGAATTGAGGGAATTGAAAGAGCGAATGTGTGGAACTTTGATTTATTTTCTTTCTTTTTTCCTATTTGTCCTGTTTATTTAAGGTTCTTCTGTTGAACCAATAATTTTCAATCTTTATTGATCTGTAAAATCCTAAGAAATGCAATAGCAGGCTCCATAGGGCAAATTTACTGCAATGTATAAACCAATTTAATAGTTACTGGTTTCAGCTCCCTTAAAAATCTCTGTGTATTATCAATTTTTTCTAAGGATTATAATTTGAAAGTCACAATGGAAAAGAGAATAGAGCCTCTTTTGAAAGCAAGTATTTTAAATACAGTGCTTTTTTCAGAAGACAGATTCTTGCTCTCCTTAATGTCTGCATAGTCTTGTAGATTATTAACTATAGGAGCCAAGAACTTAGTTGAAATCCTATAAGCATTTAATCTTTGTTTCAGCATCTGAGCTCAGTTGTATAATCACTTATAACAAATTACCCACAAAAAACCTTGGATTACTCTCTAGAGCTCTAATACTCAAACCATGAACCCATAAATTTCAACTTCTAGGAGCATTCTCCTGACAAATCTTTTATAAATAAAGGGGGTTTAGAAGCTTTAAATGAAAATTAATCATAAAAAATGAATATATAATAGTTGAAACTCCATTTCAGGGACTTCTTTCTGAAACATAAGACTGTTTTGGGATGGACTAAAGCCAGTGTTTTAGGAAAGATGCATAAGCTAAGTTTTATAAAGTATCAACTCGGAACTTTTATTTCTCGGTAAGGCTGGATAGGGAGTGCAGCTTCTGAAATATGTCAGTTTGTGATTATTTGTTTATAATTTGGTTTCATTCTGTATCAGATATGCCTTATCTGCTATAAGAATCTATAACTGAGGAGCTGCAACCAACACTCTATACCCCACTAGTGCCTTCATCCTTTCAGATAAATATCTGGGACCTGTATTAACATTTAGGTGTTTTGCATATAGACAAAGCAACTTCTGTTTTGCTCTCTGTATTTGTTTCATCAAAAAAAAAAAGGGTGGGTTTAAAATAGTAACAATCCGGAATAGCTGGGCAGTCATAGTGCTGCATTGAAGGTGAGAACAACAGATATGTGATCGGATGGGGTCCCTGCTTCTGATAGTGCAGCACTACATGTGAATCCTAAACAGAGATACCCTTGTAGTCTCCTCCCTGCCATGGAACTGTTTAGTACAATTTGCTGGCTAGGGTGTGATCAGGTATCCCATTTCACATATAACTGTTCTGGCAAAAAATATTACTTCCCCTCAGCTGCTTCTCAGCACCTGCCTGGCACAAATTATTGCCCCTGCACAGACAGCATAGCTACCAGGAGTGTCCAGATATCTGTTCCTGATGAATTCATCACAGGAGCAGTAGTCCATGAAGATGATCTAGGCAATCCAGGCTGCCAGTGGACAGTGGGAAGCTGCAGGAGATAGTAATATGTTATATTATTTAACCTAAACAATGTTATACTATCATGTCTATAGAGAATTTCAGTAATGTAATAAACCAGAATTTTCAAAAGGACAAAACCTCAAAACTCCATGTGATTTGGTAGTTCAAAGGGTGGGATTCATCAGTTTCCATTATATTCCTCAACAATATTAAATGCTTCAGGATGATCACTCCAAAAACTTAATTTGGTTTTTTTTTTTCACTTTCCTCTGCGGCCTCTCAAGTGAAACCACCTTACTTTTCGCTGCAGTCTGCCCACTTGATTCTCACTTTCTCCATCAAGTTATTAATAAATATTCTAATGCAGGGTGCCTTGGTATCTGAACTCTCTATTAACCTCTCCCCCCTCTGACAATAATCTGTTCTCTAATCCTTTGTTTCCTATTGCTTCATAAGTCACTTTGAAATCTATGAAAACTTCTTATAACCCTCCATTGGGTCTTCTAGAACAGAATGGAGAGGTTTTTTCTCATTAAGAGTATAAGGATTAGTTTGGAATTTCTCTAGTAAAATCCATGCAAACAGGCATGACTACTTTTTTTCAGGGAAAACCCCCACTGTTAGTATAAAAATTGTTACACTGAGAGGCCTTGTGGCACTTGCTATGCCAAGAAGAAACCAAAGGATGATCCTGACCCATCACACTACTTCTGTCAAAACTGCCATCAGACCAATGTCTCCCTATAAGTACACAGCCATATTCACAGCAGATGGACGCACGGTGCCTGTGTCTAGATTATTCAAACACCCTCTGCCTAATGAAGCTCTTCTCATTCTCTTATTTTCCTTTCTAAGAGTACAAATGCCTGCCCTTTCTTTGCTGCACCAGCCCCTTGGGTTTTGCAGGTTTCTGCCACTACCATGGGCACCTATGCCTGGGAAGAGGCTTGGTCTGCATTAGCAAATACCTGATGTAAATGGCTGTAGTGTGGACGAAGCTGCTTACGTTTTGTCAACCTGAAAAAGCTTTTTTCTGCAATAGATGGGTTATTATGGAACTAAGAACAGCATTTTCCTCCTTTAAAAGTTTCCCATAAAACAGGGGGTGAGGGGGAGAGAGAATAACAGAAACCTCCTTTAGGAAGGTGAGAGAATGGACGGATTTCTTGTTGTTTTTGTTTTGTTTTGGTTTGTTTGTTTTCTAAAAAAGCTTTTGACACACTGTCATACTGTAAACATCAAAGTAAATGGTAGCAGAAGTCGCCATAGCAACAAAACCTTGGTCAGTGAAAGACTTCTAAGAAGTGGTGATTGTGTCCTTCAGGTAGCAGAGAACAAGACCTCATTATATGCAACCTTTGAATAGTTTAATTTGCACTTTAAGGGAAAAGACAAAATTAAAAAGGAAAACAATGAACAGAATTGACTTTATTCTCCTCTGGGGTGGATGGTGAAGTATAATAATAAAAGCAGCAGTAAACCTGTCATCATCCTTTGACCCCAGAAAAAGAGAGAAGGATAAACGTTCCCTGATCCTTTTTTAAGGTTATAAAAGATTAATTACTGTTTACTGATGGTGGTAACTTTTTTTCTTCCTTCTCACCCTCTAAACCCCTAACCCCAAATTGAGGCCTTTTGAAAACAAGAAAATATTGAAAAGTATTTTAACCAAGAGGTGGTTAAGATTTCCCATTGGTACAGGTGCCAAAGAACAAGAGACCTTTCCTGCTGAGCCCTGTTTCAGGAGGTGTTCCTTTGCCACTGCGTAGCAGAAGGTTGAGACTGGAATCTGAAGTGCCGTAAGACTTTGAGGAACTCACTGGAAAGCTGAGTATGTGCTAGTTTTTCAGTACAACCCCTCAAGCTGTCTTTGCTACAGTCCTTGAGAGGCTGAGCTGTTCTGCAAAAGAGCTGGACTTGGATGCTCCCAAAAAATGTGGAAAATGAGCCAATAACACAAGAATCTGTTGTTCCGTGATGATGCTCTGAAGAGTGAAAACTCAGAGCAGCAAGAAGCTTGGTCACAGGCAGTTTCTAATCAGCCTTTTTAGGATCTGAGGTATCTTTATACATTGCCCTGTGGCAGAATGAAAGGCTGTTTGTATGGGTTCCCAGAGAAGGGAACACTTAGTAGTAGTCATATTTAACACCCATCAAGAAAAGTTTTTTTAAATTTTTTTCTTTTTGGAAATATTCGTCATGAACATTTGAGGTTTTGAGAGAAAAATGAATTTGCATTTTAAAACTTTTCTTTTAGCCAGATTGAGAAAAAAGGATTTGGAGCCTAACTACTAGACACTAACTATCAGATCAAAGATAAATAGTTTTGAGAAGACCTTAAACCCCCAAAAACTAACAGAACTGACATTCTGTAACATTTTGGTTTAAAACAATAAGTTTCAGTATTTGATGTAAGTTTACATTACTTTGTGGATTTGTTCTCTTTTCTTCAGTTCTGTTGATCACATCAAGACACAAGTATGAATTAAAAACAAAGAAAGGTTTAATCTTTTCGTAGACTAGTCAAATGTTTAGAAGGAACATTGGCTTAATTGATTTTTCTTTTACCAAATACATTCTGAAATTCTCCTCTTTTGTGATATGCCTTGGCCCATTGCTTTTTACATTAAGCAGTCTCTGAATAGTATTTTCGTCTTCCCACAATTCAAAATCAAGATTTTCCTAGTGGGACCACAGCAATAAATTGTTCAGCCTGGAAGCACAATGCTTGTTCTGATAAAAGCTTACAAACATGCTACCTTCTACCTCCATAGAACATTCCCCATTTCTTCTTTAATTTATCATTTGTCTCTTGCATTGGCTTTGTTTAATCCTGTTGGTCTCTCAGGACCAATAAAACTAATACTGAGTGCAGTTCCTAAATTATATGGCCAACTTATATGTATAATGCAATTTACGTAATACATCTGCAAAAAATGATTGATATTGTGTAGTTGTTTTCACCCTTGGAAGCTCACTGAGCACAAATAGGTCAGCTAAAACTTCGCATAGACCCATAGGGTTTCTGTTGCTCTTCTGCATGGCATATATGATTGTGAAGTGTCTTATAGGGAGAAAGGGGAGTGTCTTTGGGAGCAGCTGTTATGAAGTTCCTGTCTTTGCTGGTAAACACAATGTGATTTTAACAGAAAACAGAGAACCGCAATGAAGCCAATAACTTGATGTCAGTTTCACGGAGATACTTTTTATGCCACTTTGGGAAAGTTACCAGAAATAGCACTGTTTGTAGAGGGAATCCAGGAAACCGGGCAAACCTTTTGATTGTATCAACAAATAGAAAAGCTCTATGATCCTGTGGCTTGTAAAAGCATGCACCGGAAGAAGTCAAATGTGGTGGCATAGTCAGGACTGTGAAAATGTTAAAGTTTAATAATAACCATAATAATAGTCAACATTTTTATTGACTTGTTGGCATATGTAACTGCATACATACCTACTTTTGATCTACTTGCACCCATTTTAATGAATAAAGAATATATCAGTCAGTGGCAGAACAAAACCAAAATCTTTAGATGCACAGCAAATCCATAGCAAGCAGACAGCCAAGTAATGTAGTTTGACACATTTCCTTACCTGCCCATCAGCTCTTTCACCCCATGTTTACATAGCAGACTACAGCTGTCTCTACATCAGATATCTAAAACAATAGATATATATGAGAAGTATTTTGGGAAATTATTTGTCTTGACATTGTTGAGATGGCAAAGAAACTTGGCACAGCTGTTGCGGAGGCTGAAAATATGCAGAAGGGAAAATCTGCTGGTTGGAAAACTCCAAGGAAAAGAAAGCAGCCTGGGAGATGACAAGATGGGTCTGTGCTTACTTGTCATCTGTCAGGGCCATAATCTTGGTTTATGTATAGAATCTGTTAATTAGAACTGTAACGAACTGTTCAGTTCACTTTGTTCAGGCACTAGTTTGCAGACATAGGAGCAAAAGCCAGTGCCTGAAGACCCAAGGGGCTAATTAAGTGTACAATATTTCAAGTAATTAACATCCTAGTCAGATGTTTTCAGTGACAGTAAGTATATTATCCTGTCATTGTCCTGCCCTAGGGCTTGCTCAGGCCAGGTTTTTTAAACACTCTTACTCTGTAATCTCTTTTATCTGTCAGCTTACACAAATGTCAGGGATTCTTCAATAAATTTATAAAATCAATCTGTAGCAAAACTTGGTCTTTCCAATTGTCATGATGAGATGACCCAAGGTGTGATCCTTAAAATCAATTATTTGTGTATAAATTTAAGCTAAATAAACCTATTGTCAGAAGAAGTTTTTGCAGAGGAGTGATGCCAGACTCTGGTACTGTTTATCAAATTATGTTGTCTGTATAGATTAAAAGACCAGGTAGACATCTTGTTGCATCTTGACAATTGTCTTTTTGATCTTGTACTTTTGTGGATGATACATTAAATATTTCAATTGTCAAAGTGGCACTGGTGAAGAATAATTAGCAAAAAATGCCAAAACTCTTGCCCATAGCAGGGGGTTGCAACTAGATGATCTTAAGGTCTTTTCCAACCCTAACCATTCTATGATTCTGTCAGTCAAATGAAATCTGGGAAGTGCCTTTGGTTTTCCTTATCCTTTGATTGTCTTTGTGCTTAAAGGCAATGATGGTGAAATTACATGAGCTAGAAGAAAATGATGAGGAATATCACCATCTCAGTATCCACCACTGTGGCAATGTCTGCTTGCATTCCTATGCAGTACAACTGAACTATTAGGCTTCGCAAAATGTGGCATCCTAAAGCCCAGTAAAAAATACACATCTACTTTTTAAACAAGCAACATATTATCCAAGGGATTTCTAATCTGGAAGAACTGATCATATTAAACTGTAATAAAGTGTCCAAAAGAAACAAAAAATAAAATAAGTCAGAGGCAGTACCAGCATTTCATTTTTAGTGAGTTAATTCCTTTAAGCATCATGAGGCAATATTAAGAAGGCATTGCTCCATAACTTGTTAGTTGAGGCCAGTTTATAAGCGTTTGCCTAAACTTCTGGATTAACTATTCAGACTGGCACTCTGAGATCTCTGCATTTTCCCTTTTTAGTCAGCAGTAGACTTTCTGATTTCCGAAGGCCTTCTGTAAAAGATTATGGATACTTTTCCTGATTTTACAGCCTTGGAAAGGATTTATGTGACTATTTGTTACCTTGGTTCCCAGGCTGAGTCTAACCCTTCTTGCTCCTGGCACTTTCACTTGCTTAATTTGAGGATTCAGGGGGTGTCACTTTTTTTTTTGTTCAGCTGCTACCAAAGTCTACACTCAGCCTACACTGGTTGTAGCTAGCAAGTAGCAGGTTTGTGCCTGAGGGTGCAGAAGTCCAGTTTTAGACATTCACCTACACTCACTCCCGTACAGACAATTATTAGCTGCCTGTCAGCATTCACAATGGGTTTTTTTTTGTCTACCACAAAGGCCAAGTCCTGAGAAAGCATGGTATTACAGTGTACAGAAATTTGCTCTGATCTCTCCTATATGTGACTTACATCATCATAAATCAGACTTGCAGATACTTATAATATGATTGGGGCTGCTGTAAAGTGGACTTATTGTAGCTCTTTGTAATAATTCCTGTATGTGCTTCACTAAGGTTGTCAAGAACCCCCAGAGCAAAGAGCAAAGATGTCTGGGAAGCAGCAGAGCCCACAGGAGGACACAGTCTTTGTCTGGTGGGCTTGCGGTGGTGGAGTGTCTTTTTGTGATAGTTTTCTCCCAGTATTGCAGCATAGGGTGCTTTTTTATGTTAGAAATTATCCAGCATTTGCCTATTTAATTTCTACAGAGAACAGGCTCCTGAGGTATCTTTATTGACATTTGATCTCCACACAGTCTGAACATGAATATAGTTATATTTTCTAACTTTTCTTCAGAGAAAGTGAGTAATTAACTTTATTTAGACACCGTTTAAATGCATTGACTGAAGCAATAGTCCCTTTTATCCTCTTTTCATAGATTGTCCCAGTTAGGAAAGAGTCCAACTGTATGCTGCACAATAAATACTACTCAATTGTAAGTTTTATTTCTCAACGTAGTTTCACAACAAATATGATTGCTGTGAAGTAGCAGCCTCAATTAATGTTACTAACTATCTTCGTTTTTATTTGTTTTTTTTATCGCATTCAATAACTTTCAGAAGGGAAGAACGGCTACACAATTGGAACATTAGGGATTTGGAAGGGATATCCCGAAAGTTTTCTTTTCCTTGCTGTTTGAAAGTGTGGTATGGACACATTTATGCAAGCAACTGAGTATAAAATACATGTGTGCATATGCATTTCTGAGATATACAGTTAATTGGTCTGGAAATACTTTTGCAGTTTAGATAACAGTTTAAATTTCTCTTGAGGCATGAGGCCTGCTGTTCCTCTGTAGTTCACAAGGATAAGCCTGACAGATGACCGTCTTTGTATGCAAATTAGTTACTTTAAATACCTTTTATCTTTTATTTAGACTTCCTGAACTGGGGACCTAATGGCCAATAGAGAGCAAACTCTAAAGTACATTTTAAACTGTTTTGTCCTGCCACACCTGATAAATTAAACTAATCCTCATTAGAATATATTGTATCATTAGCATCTTTTCCAATTTTAATTTATTATGGGAAGAAGAAATTGCATTTGTGTCCTAGTTTTGCTGTTATTCACTGAGGGACCTGATAATTTAAAAGAAAGCCTTCTCAAAGCATAGGCAGACATAAATGGGCATGGGGACACAGAAAGGGTATAGGAAATGTGGCTAGGGAGTTCTTCTAGCAGCTGGCAAAGCTGCATGGTTGAAACACATAGTGTGAATAGATGCTTTGTGAAAGTCAGAATAAATCTTCCTTTGACATTAGAGTCAGGATTTCACTCACTAGTGTTTAAGAAACCATAAAAATTAAGAGGTAATCCTGTATTAGGAGTTACTTAGGTTTACTCCTAATCAGTTAGCATGCATTGAAATGAATTGTTTTATTTGAAACGATAACTTGTAAATGTCGAGTCAGATAGATGCTCAGATGATGCTGAGAAATAATCCTGATTCAGGTTTCCTTCTCCTTTGATGGACTTCTCTTGTGGCCTTAACATTCTTCATCAGATTGCTCCTCGCTTTTGGCATGTTTGTATCACTTAACATTTTATGAGCCATAATTTATTTTCCTCTTAAAAATAACTTGTTCATCACTCTTTAATTTCTCCTGCTACTTTACTTTTACTGACAAATTTGTTCCTTTTGCCTGTGTTAGCGATGCAAAGATATTTACAGCAGCCACATAAATAGTCTTTCATTTAAAGTGTGAATCTGAGGAAGATCTCAGTCCTTTACCTTTATTTAACATATTCGTCCCGTAGTGTCTAAATGCCAAACAGATGAGCCCTATTATGTTAGATTCTGTATGAGGAAAAGTAGCTCTAAACTCTTGATTCATCTGTAAGAAAAAGTAGGGACAAGAGTTGAGCCAGCAAGGTGAGTTTGGCAAAGGAAATAATAGTAGAAACAGGGTAACAAATACATCTACTAACAATTTTGAAGGGGGAAATGCCAATGAAGAGAGAATCCTTCCTCAAAGAAGAAAATTATTTCAAGAACGCTTAATAGAGAATGGGTTTTCTTCTCCCTATACACAGACCTTCAGATTCATAGGGGCTTAGCTACAATTCAGAGCTATTTCACACAGCTAGAAATATTATCAATAGCCTTCAGGATAACATGGTGTCCATAAAACTGGTTAGAAGGTGGTTTGTATTCTTGTTTTTCACAAGGTATATACTGTTTTAAAGCTTTCAGTACTATTCCGTCTTGAATTAAATAGCTCAGTTAATTTTAAGTATTGATTCCTTACAGAGTAGTGTTATAACTTAAATAGTCACAAATTGCCTATGGAACTCTTGTTTGTTTTCTGCCTATAGCCTTCACGGACCTGAGACTGCATACCAGTCAATGGTAAAACCAAGATCCCTTCAAATGTGATAAGAAAAAATAAAAGATACTATTCAGCAGGAACAAATGCAAAGTATTATAATTGGGCATAAGTAATGACCCTCAGAAATTTAGGCTGGGAAACTTCAGGTATGAAACAGTTGTGTAAAAAAGGTTGACAAGCAGGAGTCACATCCATGAGATAAAATTGTTCTGAAGAGGGCAGTTATGATCTGGTTTTGCAGAAAGAGAAGTGTGGCCTGCAAAATAGGTGAAGTATGTACTTGTGTTCAGTACCAGGCAAATTTCACATGGAGAAATGCCTAGTTTTGGACTTAATATTTCAAAAAAGATGTTATTTGGCTGAGAATAGTCTAGTAGAACAGTGTTATCAGAGGTTGGAAAGGATGACTTGCAGAGTAAGTGTGAATGAGATCAGGTAACCTGAAGAAAAAAAGACTGAAGAAGGATATAATGGAGCCTAAGACTTTGCAACAGCCAGTAAGAGGCCATTGTAAAGGAAAGAGTAATAGTTATAAGTAGCAGTAGAAAAGGCAAGAAATAGTTGGCTTCAATTGCAAAACACATGACTTGGACTTAATTCTGGAGCATACTGGTATTGCAAGAAGGTTAAGTGTTCTCAGCTTCCAAAATGGAATAATCAAGACAGCTGGAAACTTCTTGCTGTCTTTTTTCTTTGAAGTCAATAAATACTTTCAAAGTATAACACCTTACTTAGCCATCAAGGGTATATAATAAAAATAAACTGGATTTTCTTATGCAGAGTCTGAACTTTCATTAAATTTCACAGCACTTGCTGCAGCCAGCAGCAACCGGAAGGATGTGGGTCCTTGAGACTATAATCAGTCAACAGTGCACAGGCCATTGCACATACGTATATGATAGGGCATAAGATAAATGGCAGGTTGGGCTTTAAAGATGTCTGAGGAAAGAAAGTGACAAATTTATTCAAGACTGAGCTCATCAAGGAGATGTACTCCCTCATGCTTTCCACCCAGCAGTCTGAACCACCAGGACTAGAGTCTTCATTAAGAGAAGACCAGACTCTCTGTGATTGTTTCTCAGGTAATAACTGGTAATCTGTTTCACAGACTCACAGAGTAGCTGGGGTCGAAAGGGACCTCTAAGAATGTCTAGTCCATCTGCCATATTCAAGCAGGTCAGCTGGAGGAGGCTGCCAAGGATAGCATTTGATTTGACATTTTCTGTAAATAAAAAGTGCATTTATAAAAAATAAATAAATTAATTAATTGAAAAGGTAGATTTAGAGTATATATTAGGAAGACATTCTTTACTGTAAGTGTGGTGAGGCACTGAAAAAGTTGAACAGAGAAGCTGTGGATGCCCCATCCCTGGAAGTGTTCAAGGCCAGGCTGGATGGGACTTTGAGCAACCTGATCTAGTGGTAGGTGTCCCTGCCTGTGGCAGGAGGGTTGGAACTGGATGGTCTTTAACGTCCCTTCAGACACAAACTATTCTATGATTCTATGATTCTATTATTTTATACATTTTAGAGTGCATGTTTCCTTTAACCCAGAGAGGGAGCATCAGCTTGCTAGTGTGGGATAGAGTACATTCTCAGTTTCCATTGTGGTCACAGAAAGTAAAGGATGTTTGCTATATTTAGGATGAGACTCCTTGTTAGATGGGCATCATATGATGTAGCCCATTATTTTTGCTCGAGTTTATTTTCAACAGAATGTATTTGGTAGGTAATTCCCTCTACTGCTATCTGTGTGTCCCCAGAGCAATCACTACAAGATAAATGGGAGTATTTAAAAACTGAAATGCTCAGTCATAGAGTTAATGAAACTGATCTTTGAAGCTGCTGAAGTTTTCGGTTTATTAACATGCTAGCTTGCACAAAGAGGTGATTTTCAGAATTTTTCAGACTTCTTAAAATTGTTTTTGAGCAGCAATGTTTTCTACACTTGCTTTGTAGTTGGAACAAAACTAGATCATGGGTCCTCAAACTCTTGCAGCAATTTTGTCTAAATTATGTCAGGAAGTGATGAGCAATTCAAGAAGTCTTCTGCTAACTGGAATAGCATTTTTAGAGAGATAAAAATGCACTAGATTTATGACAGAGTTAAAATATAGCCATGCAATGACTGCGATGTGCATGAAACTAATATATGCAGACACTGGAATGAAACCGTCCAATTGACATGAGTGGAAATGGCACTGTTGCATCAGAAATATTTAGCCTGTCACTTGAATAATAAGCAGACACTCTCAGCTTCTTATTTGGCTCTATGTGTCTGCAGAGAGGAGCTTGCTGTAAAGTTTTTTTGACTGATTTTTAGATTTGTTATATTTTGACTTCCACCTCCAGAAGAGCTCTCTCCTGATACTTGCTGGCACATTGAGCTAGCATGTTTATGTGCAAATCCATTGCTTTTGAACCAAGTAGGATTGTACTCTTCTAAGTCATTATACCAGATGTACTGACTACCCAGCAGCTGTTCCCTGTGCTAATTCAGAAGTGTGTCTGCAACCTCACCTAGACAGCAATTTACCCATGCTGGAGCAGTAGGGTTGGCAAGCATTGAGAGATGGATCTGGCTTCTCCTTTCTTACCAATCACCAGTGCGAAAAATACAGCTATGAATCTTTGTAGTGCAGTATAAGACTGTGAAGAGTAACTCCAGATTGCAGTTGGCAGGTAAATTGGCAAAATCAGTCCGTCACAGATATGAGCAGAATCTGATGAACACGCTGGGGCTGACTATGCATTTGATAGTAATAGAGATATCACCCAGGAGAAGACAATAAAGAGATTGCAAAGGTGGTTTGCACAACTTTAAACTGTTAACTGACTAAGATAAATGAGGAAAGAGCACAACTTGACTTGCACATTCAAGCTGGATTTAGCAAGGCAGGCGGTAATCAGTAAAAAGATATTTCTCTTCTAAGAAGTCACATGAACTGGAACCTCAACAAAAATGGAAACCTGGGATGCCATTTTTATGAACTCTGCTGTCAGAACTGAACTGCATTTCTGACTGATCAAATAATATGACTTTTCACACTGAACTAACATCAAAACCAAATTTCAGATACTTGTTCTTAGTAACTGTAAAAGTGTTGAATGGACTTTTGAGGAGGGAAACCATTTCACCTTATTTTTTATACCATCTTTCATACATATTGCTTTTATTATTTTACTTTAACTCTTTTTACGAAGGGTAAAGAAACAGGACTCAGTAAAGACAGTGATATATTTTTCAGAGGGTAGGGAATAAAGAAACATGAAAGAACAAATGTTAGTCTGGAGTCAATAACAGAGAACAGAATTGCAGATATTGAAGAGAGCTGTCAAGCCAACAACTGTGGATGGATTTAAAGAGAGAAATAAAGAGTGAGTCACTTACAAATAAGTACAGAAAAGGTGTGAGATTCATACTTGCTGTCTCATACAGATAGCTAGGGGGATGCATTTGTGCTATTCCAAAAAGTCTTGAAATTAGGTGAAAATAACTTTGTATAAGTCATTCAAGGTTTTTAATCTTAAACATAATCAGGACTGGATAGAGAAGTGTGACCCATCTGACTTGGAAAGCCTTTCCCCATGAGGTTCTGAAGGAAGACTCATGGGACTACCTGGCACCACATTAAACTAACATTACTACACAGCCACACTAGGAAAGATTTCAGACATGACCAATATATTCAAATTTCTGGGTGTCCAGTGCCAAGATAGTGCATAAGGCTTTCCCTTCAGTAGTTCTGAGCACTTTCTAAAAATCAGAGCCCTTCACTGATTTCCATTTGTGTATCTAATAAGAAAAATGCCTCAAATCATTAGCCATTTCTGAAGTTTAACTTGTGCCATCAATGAAAACTAAAGCTGAGCATGTTACTTCCAGATCTGTTCTTCACAGGTGAAGATGTTGCCAATCTCTTCTTCTGAGCATTTTATGTTTCTTTAATGTCAAGCCTTCCTCCTACATAGTGCTTGACAGTTCTCCTAGTTCCCAGCTGGGGCACAGCCCCAGTCCTGCAATAATTTCTGTCTCTACCTGGCTTACTCGGGTCAGTCAACTGAATTCTGATCCTGGCAATTTTCTGTTCTTGAACCTGTGAGCAGTGAGGTGTTTCATGGTGAAAGACCCTCCTTAAACTGAAATAGTGCTTACTGAGAGATGCAAACAACTGTTAGAAAAGAAACATTTTCAGATAACAAGTCCTAAGTTAATTCTTTTCTTTCCTGATGAATTATCACCCCAGAGATATATGGGTTTTCTTCAGACAAACCTCTGTGTGTTTGTGCCATAGTTTCAATGTGGCTGATCTGAACAACTGCCTTGACTGTTGAGAGGATGACTTCTTATGTAAAATCACTCTCTTTTCATTTTCCTGTCCTCTTTAACCTAGACCTAGAAGGACCTAGAGTCCTTTATATTATCGCAAGTAAAGGAGGACAATAAAACAGTCATTGTGAGCTATCCTTACTGTTTCTTTTTCAACACATGCTCAATTACATTGAACACAATACACTGTACTGCCAAGAGCCCTATAACATGTATTGATGAGTACTACAAAGCACCTCCTGATCTCTCAGCTCTCTCAGCTTTGTTATGTACAAGCTTCCTTGAAATATGACACATTTCTGCGCTGAACTTTTGTTTAGAAAGTAGCTTTGCTTCTATTACCGAAATGAAAACCAAAAAACATCTGAGATCTTAATTTGCTAGTTGCTATATCCTAGGGAGTCAACATCATCCTGATGATGGTAGAATTTTGCAGTAATAAAGATTTATGAAACTTGTTAGATGAGCAGTTTCAATTATTTTTATCATATCAAATAAAAAAATTAAATACCAAGATGCCATAATTTATGTCATGCTTATATGTATCACCTTACTGAAGTCCTCAGTTCTCATCTGTTGTGACAGTAATTTGTGTGTGTATTTCATTTCTTTTCTCTGTGTTCTCTCTGATTCACTGTATCTTTTTTAGTTGTTTATGTTTTTTTTCCCATTGGCCTTTGATCCTCTAATTTCATTCCTGCTGTTACAGCCTTGACTTGCATCTTTGTAAAACTGTGTAGTTATCAGAAAAGTTTACTTAACATTGTTCTGTCAACCCAGCACAATTTAATCAAAAAGATCTACAAAGAGTTTCATCAGTTTTTCCACCTGTCTCTGATCGAATCTGAGCAGGTCAACATGCTTGAAGTTCCTCTTTATGATCAACACTCACAACAAGATCTGAAAATGCTAAACAGTCCTCTGTTGGCAGCCTAGAAATGCCCAGGTGATTGGGATGTCAGTAGCCGTAATATCAGCTGGGAGCTGGGAACTGGTGAGGATGTGGAGCTAGATAGTATGCAAGTAGATGCTCATCTCGTTAGCCGAACCCATGACCTAAATCTTCTAAAATCCTACAGTAGCAGCCAGTGTCTATGAGGACACTACCTTGGCCTTGCCTTTGTCAACAGAAACATTGTGAGTATTTTCCAGAAAGCTGTTAGAAACTCAGTTTCACAGTTCAAGCCCTTCCCAAAAAGTTTACAGCAGTCTTAACAATAAAGCTACTGCCCTTCTCTTGCTGCTTGCAGATAGGGTAGTTTCACTGAAGAACTTGATGCAGTAGTGAGGAAAGGAGAAGCAGTGGCAGAAAAGTTGCTAGCTGTTTGTTGAAGCACTGCGCATGCTCGTTGTGAAATCCATTCTAAGCAGTTTTCTGAGGAAATAAATCTATTTCCAAATTAATAAGAAAAATGCTGATTAAAATGCAATCTATGATTATATCTATAAAATAGACCCATTCACTAAGGAAACCATCACAGTTGGCCAAGGTTTGGCTTAGGTGTGGATAGGGAAAAGATAGGCCTAAGTGAAAACTCACAAGAGAAAGCCCAGAACAAGGAATAAGCAGAAAGTTTTTCATCTGACCAGGATAAGCAGCATTATGGCAGACCTGGCAGTACTTTTAACTCTGAAGAACAAAGAAATCCTCAGAATCACAGGGTGTTATCTGATAAGAGATAATGTGGGTTGTCAGACTGTGTCATTAGTACAGCTCAGAATGTCTTCTCGCACCATTTTATAATGCATGCCTGCTTTTGGATCACTTGTAACAAATAGATGGCTGGTGAAGAGCAGCCCACCACCTGCAATTCATACTTCTTCATTTGAAGCACTGCTTTGTCTCCCCCTCACCTTACTGGGATAAGATACAGAAACCAGAGGTGAGAAGAAGTGGGAGAGCAAACTGAAGGTAAGCAAACATAGGGAATTTTGATCAGGAAAAATGTCGAGCAGGCAGACAAGGGAAGGCAGCTGAGGCAGCCCATAGCAGCAGGCTGTGAGGGTGTGAGAGCCTTCCTGCTGAGGCTGGCATACCACCCAGCCTTCCTGTAACCTGCAGACCTCTGCTGCTGAGGCAGTGGGAAGGGTTAGAGCCATCACCCTTCTGTGGCCAGGCTGCACAAAGGGCCATGGCTGCTATTGGCATTGCTTGCTCTGCTGCCTCAGCAACAGAGACATGCTATGTGAGAGATTTCAGCTTTACAAACCCATGTAGGCATCATTATGGTCACATTAGAGAAATCCTGTACCCTCTATTTGTATTTTTAGGAAAAAATAGTGTGCATAGACATTTGGAATCTTCTGAACAACAGTGCAGTGCTAGCAAACGCAGTGTGTGCCTCCTTTCAGTCATTTCTGACTTAATGCTGTTGAAGATGCGACAGAAATGTCAAATCAGTTTCAATCTTAATGCAGATCTCCACTGTAAAGCTTTGCCATCCTAACTTTGCTGCCTTGTTCAATAGTATAAGAAGACTTCGCTTAGCATCTCGGCCTCTTAACAGATATTCTTCTCTGGATTCAGATGTGCTGGTGGAAGTGGGAGCTCCCAGATGCTAGTTTTCATCTCTGGGGCTGCCATCCCTTGAATCTGCTGGCAAAGCAGACTTGACTGCTCACTAAAGTGCTAGAGGCATACTCAGCTGGTCTGCCCCATTCAATAAGTTCAGACCCTACAAAAAAAGTTTGGTGTCAAGGGAGATGTTTTCTCACAGTACATTTCTGTAAAACGTGTTTTCTCTTGGGATTAGATATTCGACCATCTCATCTTTTTGAGTAACCAACATGTTTGGCTATTAATACGCAGAAGTAACTTTTTATAATTGCATTCCTCATTTTGGGGTCTCTGATTTGTATGTATTGTTATAAACGGCAATTTTGTTATTAAAAAAACCCAGCGTCAGCACCGACATTAGCAGCCAATTTCTTTATTGTGCTCGTTGACGGGAGAAAAGCAAGCATCGATGGGTGCTTGGGGAGTCATCACTCCACCCAAGCCGCACACCGAGGGGTTAACTGAGCAGATACTTATTACACACAAACATGCATATTCAGTAGGTTTCTGAGAGAACAGCGTGAATATTACAATTAGATTAGGTACTCATTATCATAAGTCTCCTTCCTTTTGACGCTTGTGCACTGCCCTCCTACAGTCGTGGGCAGGGGTCTTCAACATGAAGTAAGTAGTCTTCCTCATGTGGGCAGGGGTCTTCAAGATGAAGTAAGCAGTCTTCCTCAGGATGAACTTTTCACCTTTAGCATGGTTGAATGCCCTAGTGGTCCCAATTAGCTGAAACCAGTCGTATTGGCGAGTTTCTGACAGCCAGCAGATTTAGAGTAGTGTGATTTCCTTACAAGAGATAAGCAACACCGTACGGGCAGATAAGGAGTGTTTGAAGCTTAGCAGAAGTCCAGGAGGCACTGTTTTCAGGCTAAGTAGAAGGGCTACTCAATCTTATTATCACATCATAGACTTACAACACAAGCATTGTTCTAAAACCTAACAGATAAGTAGAAGGGCCATTAAAGTTTATTATCACATCACAGACTTACAACACAAACATTGTTCTCTATGTTAGGCTGAAAGTATTTTAAGCCATGTTTTCCAAACACTTTTCTTTTACCCAAAGAAGTAAGGGATGGTGACTTTTTATTAATATTGCCTTAGCTATGTGGATATAATAACTCAGTTTCTTGTATAGTTATTTTCCGCCCCATATTAATGGTTTCTCGTTTCATGAATTTTCACACCATATTTTGTAACAAACTATCATTTCTCTATTTCCTTTTTTAACACAAATCATAGTCTATTCTATCACAGTATTGTGAGAGTTGTTAAGGTAACTTTACTTTATTCAGTATTATTCAGAGTACCAGAGATATATCATTGTACTAGCAGAGGGGAAGGGAACTAATAATGCTTTAAAAAATTGAATCATTTGCATGAGAGTTGTGAGACTACTTCAAAATACCATTATGAAAATGCATTCTAATCAAATTAGTTCAGTCTGGTATTTGAAAGTTTATTTGCTGCCATGAATATTCATACAAGCTTGCAAGTTTTTTGGTAATAACATTTATTTAAAAAATTAAAATTAATCATGCCAATATGTGTTTGCCCTGAAAGTGTTGTGAATTCTCAGATGACTCTGTTTGCATGAATTTTCACTTCTATAAAACCTATTCAAGTCCTTTTGCTTTTTCTTAGAAGTGTGATTGGATGGTGGAGACAACCAGATGAATACCCTGGGACTTAAAATGATAGCAGCACTGTATAAACAGCAAATTATAAGTAAAGAATGCCAAAAGCAAGGCTAGCCTGAGAGAGTTAATGAGCAAGCTATGGGCAAGAATATGATGACAAAAAATTCTTTATAAACAATGTCAGCCTGCATATTTCGTAGAAATGAAAATCAAATGATTCCTATGGACAAGCAGCAAACACAGAAAGAAGGGAGCTGTATTAAATTCATTTCTCAGCCACCTGTTACTAAAAACTTAAATAGTGTCCATTCCTCTTTTCCTAAAATATTTTATCTCTGCCTTAGGACAATGAACCCTTTTACTGTAGGCTATGTAGTATGTGCAACAGATTGTCTTAGCACAATACTAACAGATACAAGAAAATGGCTTTTAATGAACTTAATAGATTCATGACAGGCTGTTCATAATTCTGATCAAAATCCAGCATTGTATCCAAATATGTGATAAAATCTTAATTCTCACAAGCAGAATGCCCAAGTCTAATATCAGTATTAGGTTACTCTCCTGCTTTAATCTCAGGAAGAAAATTCACACACATGTTGTTACTGCCCCGGGGGAATAAAATCAGAGTTGAACAAAACCACAGTCAGGAAAGTATTTGGGATGGGGTCTTTGAAAAGATAAACCAGGGCTTGTTGTTTTATAATTTACTTTCACCATCTTTTCCCCACTCCTTTTCCAGAGTTCTAATATAATGGAGTGGGTATTCCTCTAACCCTTTATTATAAGTTACAGCCAAGATACCACCTGCAGATGATCACCTACCTTGTTTTTAGGTGACCATTGGCAGCCTGTGCTATAAAAGATTTCTAGAAATGAATACCAAAGAATCCCATTCACCAGCAGGTGAAATTCTAATATTATTTGGTTGAAAAGCCTCCAGTCAGGGAAAGAAGAGAGAGGAGTGAAAGGAAAGGTCATATTTGCTAATGAGGAAATGCAGGTTTACTGAAGCTTCACCCACAGAAAAGACATAGGGCAAAGCAACGTGAATAATTTGAACCCTCACCTCAGAACAGACCTGAGAAACCTTTGACCAAAGCAAAAAAAATAAAGTTCATTATTAAGTTTATCTCCTACCTGTGTCATACTGGTTAAAAGAGTCAGCTGCTCTTTGCAGCAGCATTACCCAGGGTGGGCTCTTAACTGTCACCTATAGAGAAATCTCATATCTACCTGAGCCAGGCACTGACTTTTAGCCAGATGACTAGGGCACTAGATAAGTGTGGGAGATGTGGACGTACCTAAGATAGGTAAATTTCAGAAAGATCAATTAAACAACAGTAAATTATCCCAGTCACTGGTAAATCTTGTAGCAATTTCCTTGGGTTTACAGTCAGAATCAAGCTGTGCTGAATTCTTCTATTTTGTGTATGAGCCATTCTTTCTGTTTATGCCTATAGAAACAAGCATTTAAATCCCTAATGACAATGATGATCATAAAAGATGAAAGATTACTAAATTTCTGGGATAAATTCAGTAATGGGTTTTACTGAGCGCTCACTGGATCTGGTGGTAAAAATACAAGTGGAATCAGAGGAGGAAGGAGCAAGTATGCCAGTTTTGAACACAAGTACTATTTAACCTGTGGTTTATGTTCTCTACTAACAGTAGGGAGGGCACAATCAGGTAAAAATATCAGGTGATTGACTTTCTAATTAATCTGTCAGAACATGAAATGCCAAGAAACTTGTTTGACTGTTTGCAGCTGGATCCAAATGGTTTATATGCAAAGCATCTTAAGATCTCGAAATTGCTTTATTCAAAGCTTTCTGCTCTGGATAATGTAGATGAATAATAATAAGAAAATCATGAGGACAGGTGAGCTCAAAACCACCCACTTTGTTTAGAGCAGGGAAGTATCATATATTCCTGTCATGTTTTTCAGTTAGATGGAGATTTATTATGATAAAGAAATTGAGTCATTCCTCTCATACTGAACAGTAAGAAAGAGATATTTGAAACTACACTTCCAAATCCCCCAAAAACATTTCCCTTGGAACATGCTAAAAAAGTAGAGCAAGTATAATGAAGCAGAAAGCCCCACTGAAGAAGTCTCTAAATCACATCTATTAATTACGGAAGGGCGCTATGAAAATATGCTTTTTCCATTCCATGTAATGCTTTTAGTGTAAAAATAATTATGCAGTATCACTGCATGCTGAGCAGATAATGAAGAAGTTTGGACCCCCATCCTCTTGGCTGATTTTCATCTGAATGTCAACAGTATATCTAAAAATTGTGTAACGATATGTCCATTTTAAGCACAGCCAGGGCCTAAAAGCCCATGGACTTCCCACAATGCACTTTATTTTTCCAGATGCATTAATATGGTCCCTGCCCAACTCTCAGAATTGTAGGCTTCATTTAATTTAATTTGCACCAAAGACAAAGAAGAGGCTTGGATCAGACGTTTCCTGGCAGTCTTTACTTATGCAACCAGACAAAAAGAACATGAGTGATTTCAGATCAGGTTTAGTATATTCAAAAGACTATTTTTTGCCAGGTTTCATTTCTGTTTCTTAGCAAGCGGCAACCAGGAGTTTGGCCGGCAGAAACAGGAACAAATATACATAAAGTAATATGAGGAAAACACTTTGATACTAAAAAAAGTCGTACATAGGGTAGTGGAACACATTTAGAAATTATCAGAGGGTTTGGTGATGCCTGAGTCTAGTCTGGTAACAGAAGGAATAAGAAGGAATGCTCTGCTTTGTGTCTGGGATGGTCTTGAAAATGCTTCATAGTACTACGTCTTTTATTTCTTGCAAGTGTACTCATAGGATGGGAACAAATGAAGCCCTGGCATAACCAAACCATCTGGCTCAGAGATAGGGAGATCAGTTGTCCTGGTTGGAGTCAGCAGCAGCGAACAGTCTTTCAAAGCAAGGGAGAAGTAGGGAGTTTCTAAAAGGCACGTTATGGCTCCCCATTTTCTTAATCTGTTAGATTCCCTGCATCTAGCCAGACCCAAGGAACCCTTCTTACCTTTAATCTGTTCAGGCTGCTCACAGAAACTGGGCTTAGTTTAAAGATTTGGCTCAGTTCATGATTCCTCTGAAAACATTCAAAAAAATCTTGATTTAGATGGTTCTGCTTTGCATTTTGGCATTCAAGAAAGCAGTATTTCAGTATGTCACTGCCACTTACATGTAGCACAATCTGAAGTGGCACCTTGCTTCACCAGCAGGCCAAATGATTTCAATATTCCCTTCCCACCAATCTGGAAAGACAGTAGCTGGGGTTACTCCTTCTTTGGGAAAAAGTAGTGTTAATCTATGTGGGTAGGAAAGGTGGAAACAGCATTTTGAGCCTGCCAAAGAAATTTCTAGAACAGTCTTGAGAGGATTTGCTTTGTCCTTGATAGGAGAAACTTTGCCACTGTAAAAAACTGTGCAAGTTACTATATGCATCGCGTAGCCATGTAAGCCTTTTGTATCTTCCTGTTGGTGACCCACTGAAGAACCACTAGTGATATTCTTCCTGTAAAGCTCTTTAAGTATAAGCTCATTTTGCTATGTTTTCTACATAGAGTACCTTAATTTAGTCCAAAATGGGTGGGTTAACATAGCTTATTTAGACCTAAATTGGAAAGTCTCAGTATTTCTTCAGTTTTTCACCCACCTTTAACTTCCTTAAGCAATCATTTAGCACCCAGACCTGGGTGCTGTAGTGATTTCTAATTGATCCATGGTAAGGAACCCAATACCTGTTCACCTGAAAAGTCTGTAATAGATTCAGTAAAAAAAGAAACCAAACCCAAAGGTCTACCAGTGCCATGATGCACAAAGGAATTGATGTGTTACTTTAAGTTAAAAAGAAAAATCCAGCAATACTTCTTTCAAGGTAAAATTACTGAAGCTCTGAAAATTAATTTCCTGTTTTGCAGTGAAATAATTGAAAGACTAAAGTTGCTCCTGAGATTAGAAGGCTATCTGCAGGTTCTGTCTGTGAACAGACTTTCATGCAAAACTCCCTGCAGAGCCAGGTTTTTTGTTACTTGGACAGTTTCCTGCCAACACAGATGTAGATTAATCACTGGAAAATGTACAGTAAACATTAGAATGATTGGTATAATTGCCTGAAAGTGAATGGCTGTTCTTAAATGACCACAGTGTTACAAACTTCCAAGGTACAACATTTCTGTATCTGTTTCTTTGTGTGTAAAGCCTTGAAAATACTTGTTTCAACACTTCCATGGTCATTGTCCACCATCTGCTAGTCATCTAGAGCATTCCCAAGGGTCTAGGAGTCATCAACATGCATAGGAAGGATGCCCTGGTTCTGCATCATCCTGTAGGAACAGGAACACAAGTACAACAAGAAATAAATTCTACAAAATTAAAAAGGAGAGACAGTTAGTTTTTCAGAAATCTCTCAATTTGAAAATCTTCCTGCACACAGGGCATCTGGGATTACTCCAGGTCCCTTAGACACAGCCATCTGTCTTGCATGTCTGAAAATTGCAATTTTCTGCTTTGATAGGCCCACTGCTTATTATTTGTATTATTACAGGACATGGACCAGGCCTCATTAAGCACTGGAGACAGACAACAAAAGCCAATGGCTCCCTAGCAAAAGAGCTAGCAAACCAAGCCACAAATACGGAAGACATGCAAAAGAATCACAGCTTCATCTCTTCTTCTCAGTTTCAGAATGGTGATTTTTGGCACTTATTATATTCTTAACACATCATTCTATGTCCCTGACTTAAATGTCGACTTCAGAAAGTACAGATTTTCCTCTGTCATTGAGGGAAGACAGAAGTTTCTCCAGTGACAATGCAAAGCAAGATCCTAACTATATCATACAAACACCTTTCTGTCTCTGAATCTTGAATCCTGAACTCTGAAGTAGAAACATTCAGCTTCTTCTATCTCTCACTGGTATGCATATTTACTTTTCAGCAGCTAAAATTAATTCCTTGCTATTGGAAATAAACTGTATTATGATATGAGAAACTGTTCTGCTAAATTCAGACTTTCTGCTTTCTACAGAAAAAAATATTGAAGGATTAAATATTTTTTTCTTGCAAAGAGTTGGAGGTTTTAGAAGCAAAAAGAAAATGTAGAATAAATAACATAACTGAATTCTTTCAGGTTCCTGGATCATATTTTACTCTGTGCGAAGCAGATGAGAACTACGAGAATGGATAAAGGTATTCTTCCATATAAGCCCCAAAGCGGAACTGACAGTAAATGTGAAAGATTATGCTCACTAGACTGTTGAAGAGAAGAAGGTGCAGATAGGACTATTGCTGTACAAGTACATCTGAAGTCAGGTAAGTATGTGGCTTAAACTGCTAAGTCAGGCAGAGGATAGCTCTTTAGAGGTTAATCACATGCCTCTCCATTTTATCTCTTCAAAATACTTAACTAGTAAAAAGCATGCATCCTATTACTTATTTTCTAGTCTTGAAACCTGCTGTATCCTTGAACATTCTATGCTTGTGTATTGCCCCATTATTTATAGTAAGTGGAGTCCCATGTGGTGTGCTGTTTTCACAAGATGAAGGCCTTCTTTTCCTAAGGAATATCTTTTTCCTGTGGCTGTTAGCACAACAGTACATGGCCGGCTAAATCCACTCTCCATATTTCAGTGTTTTGCCATTGACTTCCAGGGGGAGGAGAAAGGCTAGTTTGGATATCTCTAAACAAAGATTGAATGAAGGTGTTCATAGTCTTTGAAGATCCAGAACAGGCAGTACTGCGTTGAGAATGATAAGGAAAATAGTCAAATATAGCAAGTAGGCATTTAATACATCTGAATGTGCATAATCACTTATTTTATAAGTGACCTGAGGTGGCTTCAGAGGAACAGTATTACTTACTCTCAGGTGTTCCTGCTGAGATCTTAAATCAGATCCTATACTAGTGATAGCTGGTGTTCAATAATTTTATTGCACTTACTTACCCTTCTTAATATCTGGATACTCATGTGGAAAAGAAACAATCTGAAATGTCTTGGCATTGGTACTTTACAATTGCTGAAGATAAGTGTTCAAGTTTCATATGTTATAGACAGACAGCAAATCAAATTCTGCTTAGTGCTTTAAAAAGAGTGGATGAGCCCAGCAAAGGGCACAGTCTGATCTGCACTGCAGGAGTTTGCTATGCACACCTTTAACTCAGTTATGTGAATAAAATTATATACTATGGTCACAGCACAGCTGTGAAACTCTTTCAATTTCTTTAGAATACATGATGCATATTCTTTATGAAAGGTACAGTTGAAATTTATAAAAAACCCTTTCCCATGCCACTAAAAATGTACAATTTTCAGGAAATGAGCATTTCAGTTTGAAATGAGGTGACTTAAAAATGATCAATTCATTTAAGAGACAAGGGCTAGGCAAAAAAAGGGGACTAGTAATGATATGAACAGTATTTTAACTTTTGGCCACACAGTTTGTATTCTGTCCACAGCTTCATCAAATGTGCCTCAATTCTCTTCTCTACCCTTCCTGAAAAGGAAGAGTATTCAAGCATTCCTCCTTTAAATAGCCTCCACAGGAATAGCTTATCTGCACAATGAATTGCTTAGTCTGAGTGACAGGTTTTAAAGGTTGGGCACAGTACCTTCCCATTCATTTGTCTAACACAATCCTTTTTATCAGCAGTCTCCAGGCTCCCACCACTCTCTGTCAGGGGGAGATAACGAATACAGCGAATCTTTATAAAGAATATTTTCTATCTAATAAACCATGGTATCTACCTGTTGTTAACCTTCTGAGCAATGAGCAAGACAGGATTACTCTATAGGTGGTGAAATAGCCAGTAAGTTGATAAACCAAATTTCACTACACTGTTTAAAATTCCCTTTTGTCAGCTGTCAAGGTCACAGGAGAGGTGGGTTAGTTTGAACTTGGACGTGGATTCTCTTCTCTGCTGCCCACCACTTCCTGTTCCAGACACAGGCAGTATGAGGTGTACGAGGTAGGAATGGGTGTTTCATGCAGCCAACTCTTCAAAACTTTCTTTCTTAGTGTTTTTTTTTGTGTGTGCGTGTGTGTTCTGAGAAAACTTTGGTATTCAGTGTGTTGGTCTCTAATAATGATCTTCAACAGTTTGAGGGAAAATGAAGAAGCCCTGTGACCGGGAACCAAACTCACAGAGACCAGTTTGTTTACAGAAAGGTTCTGTGAAAGATAGGTTAAATACCATGTTGCAGAGTCATCTGACTACTGTTTTCATTTCCATTTCCATTGCCATATGCATATGCATTTATTTTCATACATAAATAAAATAAATAGCCTACTCACTCTATTTACGCACAGCACTTTCCAGTTGATCTGTTGTTTTCTCTACTGTTTGGAATGCCTGCAGGACTTGTTACTTGAACTCTGACAACTGTCTTCCTAAAGAAGATAGCTTTGCTCCTCTTCTGCTCTGGGAGATAGTTCTTAATTTAAATCAGATTTCAAAAAATAGTAGCAACTTGCTGGAAAAAAGACAAGTAGCTATTAATCACTGTCAGGAAGAAGAGAGAATATCCCTTGAAGCCAATTTATCCTTTAAGTTACTGAGCAATGCACATTTTATTTAGCTATAATGTGTCTGGATCCTCTACCCTGCTCTCATGAGACCTCACTTGGAATATTGTGGGCAGTTCTGGTGTCCTCAACATAAAAAGGACATGGGGCTGTTGGAACAAGTCCAGAGGAGGGCCACAAGGATGATCAGGGAACTGGAGCACCTCCCATATGAAGATAGGCTGAGAAAGTTGGGTCTGTTCAGCCTGGAGAAGAGAAGGCTGCGTGGAGACCTCATAGCAGCCTTCCAGTATCTGAACGGGTCCTCTAGGGGTGCTGGGGAGGGACTCTTCATGAGGGACTGTAGTGATAGGACAAGGGGTAACGGGTTCAAACTTAAACAGGGGAAGTTTAGATTGGATATGAGGAAGAAATTCTTTACTGTGAGGGTGGTGAGGCATTGGAATGTGTTGCCCAGGGAAGCTGTGAATGCTCCATCGCTGGTGGTGTTCAAGGCCAGGTTGGACGGAGCCTTGGGTGACATGGTTTAGTGTGAGGTGTCCCTGCCCCTGGCAGGGGTGTTGGAACTAGATGACCTTAATGTCCTTTCCAACCCTAACTATTCTATGATTCTACGTCATAGGTGTATCACCTCCAGGCATCAGGGACCATGAATGGGGATTCATCTCAATTTATAGTTCAGGCAACTGCTGATGTGAAGCTGTGTAAATCACAACAAACGGTATACCATGTCTGAAGCTAGTCAGTCTACGAAGTGCAATTTCTTCCTTCTTTCACACATAAATATCAGTTGACACTACATTAGCAAGTATAGAGCTGAGTGAATAATTTAGAATGAGCAATTAGTCTAATTGTGTCTGCTTCCCTTATGAGCTGATTAAGAAGTGCAGGGATTGAATGTCTGAAATGATTTGTATATTTCTTCAAAACAAGTTTTCCATGTGAATGTCTTGTGAGTAATATATTGTGAACAGTTCAACTTTAGAAATGATGACGGTTGTTAAGTTATATATGTCACTGGGATTGTTTGTGTTTCCCTAATTAGATTATTTGCAAGTCCAGACAAAACACGGTGAATTTAAATTAATTAGAACTGAAAATATCATGGCAGTGGAATGAAAGCTGGAAAATATCTGAATATTTGAACTTAATGTATTTGGAGTTAAAGCAAAACCTTCCAAATAGCTGGAAAATTAATATGATGGGACCATAGAAATATTTACCTTTGTTTTCCAAAGAGGAGGTTGTTTAATGAAAACTTTTTTATCCTCCCAGGCCTAACAGAACTTCCCTTTACCATCTGCATTTAATTTCTGAGTTGTTGAGGGAGGTGTAATCTATTAATTTGTTGTTCATTGTGGAGCTTGCCAAGGCCAGCTCCAGACAGTGACATAAAATCCTGGCTGAAATGAAATTTAAATATTTCTACTGACTTCACCAGCATTGTGATTTCATTCTTTGTTTGGAATACCTTCAAATCACAAGAGAATCATATCTGGATGTAGGTTTTAAGTTGCTATGCAAATTACTAAGATTTCTGAAAATGAAAAAAAAAAAAGTGAAGTAGGGCAGGAGTAAAGGCCAGTGGAAGCACTATTAGAGGTCTCTGCAGATGCCCAGTTTCCTGTAATGCCAGTGCTCAGGTGGCAGTGATTGAATCATGTCTGGGGTTCGGTTGATATGTTGGAGGGAAGGAATGCCATCCAGAGGGACCTTGACACACTTGTGAGGTGGGCTGATGCCAACCTGATGAAGTTTAACCATGACAAGTGCAAGGTTCTACACCTGGGTCGGAGCAATCCCAGGCACAGCTACAGGTTGGGCAGAGAAGAGATTCAGAGCAGACCTGCAGAGAAGGACTTGGGGGGTGCTGGTCGATGAGAAGCTTAACATGAGGCAGCAGTGTGTGCTCGCAGCCCAGAAAGCCAACCGTATCCTGGGCTGCATCAAAACGAGCGTGACCAGCAGGTCGAGGGAGGTGATCCTGCCCCTCTCCTCTGCTCTTGTGAGACCTCACGTGGAGTATTGTGTGCAGTTCTGGTGTCCTCAACAGAAAAAGGACATGAAACTGTTGGAACAAGTCCAAAGGAGGGCCACGAGGATGATCAGGGGACTGGAGCACCTCCCATATGAAGATAGGATGAGAAAGTTGGGTCTGTTCAGCCTGGAGAAGAGAAGGCTGCATGGAGACCTCATAGCAGCCTTCCAGTATCTGAAGGGGGCCTATATGGATGCTGGGGAGGGACTCTTCATGAGGGACTGTAGTGATAGGACAAGGGGTAATGGGTTCAAACTTAAACAGGGGAAGTTTAGAATGGATATGAGGAAGAAACTCTTTACTGTAAGGGTGGTGAGGCACTGGAATGGGTTGCCCAGGGAAGTTGTGAATGCTCCATTGCTGGTGGTGTTTAAGGCTGGGTTGGACAGAGCCTTGGGTGACATGGTTTAGTGGGAGGTGTCCCTGGCCATGGCAGAGGGGTTGGAACTAGATGATCTTAAGGTTCTTTCCAACCCTAACTATTCTATGATTCTATGATTCTATGACAGCATGTTTGAGACAGGAGTCTTTTATCCCACAGAATACATCAAAATTTCACATCTAAGCCTGCATGTTGCTTTATCACTTTTACCTTTGCCTTGAACATTTTTTATGTGTGTTTTTTTTTTTAAAGTCCATCTTTTCTCACCTTGTTACTTCATCTTTGGCCAGTGGGACTGTCCTTGTTTCAGCTGAGATAGTTATTTTTCTTCCTAGTAGCTGGTGCAGTGCTGTGTTTTGGCTTTAGTCTATGGACAATGGTGAAAACACACTGATGTTTTAGTTGTTGCTAAGTAGCACTTGCTCTGATCAAGGGCTCTTCAGTCTCTCATGCTCTGCCAGTGAGAAGGGGCACAAGAAGCCAGGAGGAAGCAGAGACAGGACACCTAACCCAAACTAGCCAAAGGGTATTCTATACCACAGCACATCATGCCCAGTATATAAATCAGGGGGAATTACCTGGAAGGTCAGATTGCTGCTCTGGTTGGGCTGGGTATTTGTTGGTGGGTGGTGAGAAATTATGTTGTGTATCACTTGTTTTTTGCTTGGATTTTATTCCTCCCTCTCTTTTTATCTCTTTTTATTTCACTGCTATATATTTTATAGGGCTGAAAAAAGGCATGTGAGCGGGAGGTGATGGCACTATTTCACTTGGGAAAGAGCACAGCATTTAGGAGTTTCAGACATGCAATTCTTTGCTTTGGTCACAGCACTGTAGAAGCAGCATTTCTAAACAGGAAAAGAATGACAATTCACAGCTCCTCACACACAAAGATTTTGGAAAGAAACATAAAATTTCATGGCATCAGCTGTTCCATCTAGCCTATACCTGACTGATAAAACGTAGGCTTCCTTCGTCTATATCCTTGCCTTTATGTGTGTGCTCTGAAACAGTTATTTGAGGATTATTATTAATCAGGTATTTTTCCTGTAGATCACTGGTCACATCTATCTCCCCAGCTGGTGTTTAGAACTTTAAAGCAGAAATTTAGAAGAAGGGATACTGTACCAGGCAGAGCCAAAAATCGCTATCTCTCCGTGAGTTACTGATGAGTGAGTGTCCTGGGTTCAGCCGTAGCAGTCATTTTAATTTCTTAGTAGCTGATGCAGTGCCGTGTTTTTGACTTTTGGCCTAGGAACAGCGCTGATAACGCTGATGTTTTCAGTTACTGCTCAAATGTTTACTCTGACCAAGGACTTTCTGAGTCTCATGCTCTGCCAGGGAGGAGGAGAAGCTGGGAGGAAGCAGAGACAGGACCCCTGACTCAAACTATATTTTAATTGTTTCACTTTTTGTATGGAGTTTCTAACCCCACCATTGCTGCCAGATGGCTGATATTCCAAGTTTGCCTTTGCTGCTCATTTACATTGCTTTAATCAGCAGTACCTGAAAGACAAGGCCTTCCAGCAGTGGAAGGATTGCATGAAAGAAGATTCATGAGATTACTCAAAAACTGTGTTGGATCAATGTCCAGGGAGCAAGTGGCACAAGACTCAGGGCGTTTTCAAATCTCCTTCTCCTCTGAGATTCGTGAAGGTGTCAGCTTTGAAGGTTTTCCTTGGCCGAAATATTCTGAAGCTAACGATGGTCATATGACAGGAAATCAAACATAGGATTTGTAGCTTAAACTTGCTAATGAGGATTACTTCCTTCTGCTGGGCAAGATTTTCTGTATAATAATTCTGTAGAATTTTTATGTCTGCCACTTTGATTTGAGATCATTTCTTTAGAAATCGAAGGCCTTTTCAGGATTATTTTTTTTTCAGTTGGTTACTGGGAAGCTGTAATCCAACGTAGGCAAGCACGAAGTCCTGAATAATATCAGCAATCAATAGAAATCTGAGAGTCCAATATCTTCTCAGTGAAGATGGATATATCTAACTTTGCCAAATGCATAGTTTGTTATTTTGTGTTTAGGTTGAAGTTGCAGAGCCAAAAATAAAGTCAATGCTCTCATTCGATGGTAGTTTAGTTTTTGGAGCATTTGGTACTTCTTGGTACATATCTTTCACTTATTTCCTGGAAAGGTAAAACAACCAAGGATCATTTAGGAATTTTTTTTATGCTGCTTTTATAGTTATTAGGGGCTTTCTTGATGGTAAGATATTGATTTGTGTCACATGAAGTGATAGCTTGCTGCAAAGAAACAGCACCATTCTTTCAATGAAAAAGCTAATTTAATATTGACCCTCCACTTACAAAATGCAAGGATAATTCTTTTTAGTAAAAGACCTTGTATTAGGGCTCCTGTGGCTTTCCCTATTCAATCTGAATTTCTAAGCACTAAAGAAATCCCATTTTTGAGAAGTAAAATAGCAGCTCCCTCAGCAAAAAGGTCATGGAAGTGTGAAATAGCCTTTGTACTGTATTCAGAGCCAGCTCTTGAATATATGCATTACTCATCCATGAGCCTCATGATGTTTAAATGCCATCTCCAACAGTGCTCCTTTTCTTTTTCCCCTTTTTGCTTTTAATAAATCAAAGATTTAATGGTTTACAAGAGCTGTTACTTTAAAAGTCATGTTTTCCCCACGTGTCACTTGCAATTACGCAGGGGATATGTCTTCTGTTAGAATGCTTAGCTCAGTAAGTTTGGATGTTCAGGTTTCAACAAGCCCAAAAATGTTTAAACATGTTTCTGAACTTTGAAACTTTCTCCCTGATACCATGCTGGTCATCTTAGCTTTCCATCCATCCCCACCTCCCTTTCAGCCCAACACATTCCTTTCATTTTTCTTTGGTTCTGTCATTTCTTTCCCTCAGTTTCCCCTGATTGCATTTTGACCTGACTAGCCTCATTAGATCTTCCTTTTTTTCCTCACTCCAGCAACATCCCACATTTAGTCTGATCATTAAAATCAGAGGAGTTTAAAATGCTTCTTTGATTTCTCTTTCAGTCTAATTTGGTTTAGGCTTGTTTTTAAATAAGGATTTGGTAGGATGGGTATAAATGGCATTAGACAAGCTTCTTCCAAGGCCTTTAGGTGTTTCTTTTTTCCCTTTCAGAAGCAGAAAGTGAGCGTTACGTATGCAGCTTAGCATAAGGAGGATTAGAAGGTAAATGGATGGGGAATTCCTGAAAACAGTAGAACAACGATATTGAATAGGAGATTACTTCAAAAGAAACTGGGAAAAAGAGAAAAACCATGGGGACATAAGGAGTCATACCTTGCACAATTTATTTTTACATGCTTGCAGTTCTAGACAAAAAGGATTTCAGTTGAAGTACACGCACGGGGAGACCCACTAGCTAGTTCATTCAGAGATTCCTGATTGGGTAGAAGAAGGAGAATATTAACAAAGTGGGGCAAAATTTGTGCACTGTGCAGAAATTATCTATTTAAAATATAGGAGAATATCTGTTGTATTGGAGGAAGGGCTCAGTGAAAGACATGGCATTAGTAAAACTGAAAGAAATTCTGGAAGTAATGATATGGGGTTCACTGATAATAAATGTGGTGAATGAAGGTCAGAAATTATGATCAAAAGTTTCATCTATAGAGATGAAGGAGCAGTGTGAAAAGCCTTCACCTTTAGAATGTGGCAGCTTTGTATTCTTCTCCACACTACCTAAGTGTGAGGGGAAAAAAAGCACTGAGGAATAACATGTAATCAATATGCAAAATCTATATTGAACCTGTAATAGGAGAATGTGATTACACCATTGCGCAAGCAATACTGCAGGCTAAAGCTCTGTAACCAGACAAGCTGAATTTGCTATAGAAAGAGAGCCCAAAGGTTCTTTCTTTGGCTTCTGGCTCCCAGAAGTTTGCTTTTATTTTCTGTGTTGGTCTGACCTACCTTTTAAGCTATGCATCCTTCACCTGTTAAAAACTACCTCTTACAGACATGTCCACACTAGTTGCTGATGCCTGTGTCAATCCAGCCATCAGAATCGGCTGGAGCAGCAGCTGCCTCTAATGGGTACACACAGATCATCCTTCTGTGGTATGTGTCTTGCTCTTTGATGCTATGGAAATACATTAATTTATGCTTTGCAGCTACATCCCAGATGATCATGGTTGTATTTTTACAAACAAAATTAAGGGGGGAGGGTATGTCTTGGAGGGTGCTGTATTTTGGCAGTTGGTAAGAGCAATTGGAAAAAGCTCTTTGTTCTGAGCAGTTACAAGCATAAAATCTATGGTGATATACATGTAACTGGAGCCTTACTTAGATCCTGCATGCCAAATCCTGCTTCTGTTTCTGCCAGAGATGTCTGTGTGCTCTTCCCAGCTCTCTATTCCCCTATAACCATGGGAACATATGCACACATACTTACTCTGTCTCTCTTCCAGACTCCCACAGATCTTTGAAGGCCTGTGCTTACCTATGGTGGACAGAGCCATCACACAGAACTGAAAATAAAACAGTTTTGCAAACATGTTCAGTATGTTTCCTTACAGTTTTTACTTCTTGCTGCTTACCACTATTCACTCAAGTGTGCACAAGCACTTACCCTTTAAAAAGTGTGTTTGTGATAAAGATGCAAACATGTTCAGGGGAAAATGTTGAGTTGTTAGTGATCTGTTATAGGTCTCCCCATCTACGAAGGTATTTTTCCAGCAGGAGATGACGTAGTGACACCCCTGTCTGCATACTCCTTTCCTGAAAAGTCTGTGTGGAGATTATGTCTTTATGCTTGGGAAAAGTGTTGGCATGCTTTGAGATCATGAATGAGATCGCAGAAGTTTTCCCTGTGGATCAATGAGGCTCAACTGGGAGATGACATGCAGATGCCTACTAGGAAGAGAAAAAAAAAAAAGTGCCTTGAGAGAGACATCCGAACAGAATCAAGGAAACAGTTAATTCTCTGGTTTGGTAAGGAAAAAAAAAATCATTTTTTAAAAAAAGCTTTTTAGCTCTGGGTAAGATTTGTCTGTTGTGCTTTGCTTTGCTTTGCTTTGCTGATTTACAGTATCAAGCAAGTCTTGTGCAATGCACTGCCAGCAGAGAGATGAACTAGATAATCTTGTAAAATATTTTTTTAGCTCTATTAGGTTTCTGTTGTAGATACAATATTTAGGATTTTACAGAAAAGGTACTTATCTACAGATAGAAAAAAAGCTTTGCCTGTTTTCAGCTTTCTTATTTCTATATGGTAGTGAAATCACAGCTTTGGTCTTACAGCATAAAGAGGTGATATATTAAGTAGCAAGAATAAAGTTCCTGAATGATGCTAGTTTTTCTCTAAACAGGGTATAAATGTCTTCTGCCCTTTATAGGAGCTAATAGGGAATATACATGTCAAAAGCAATGCAAAACCTGAGTTGTGCAGTTGCTGACATGAAGTTCAAATCCCATCAGACAAACTCCATTTCCTCATTTAGCAGTAATCTCTGACATGTTTCACAAGCTGGACAGCAACAAAAAGGGGAAAAAAAGACTGACAATTTCCCCCATAATTGCCACCTGCAGTCACAGAGAGTGGAGGAGGAATAAAGCCATAAATATCAAGAAAGATTTGTCAGGCTGTGCAAGATCAGAGCATTGATTCAGCCTTGATTGGACTTCCTGCCGCTGTCCTTTCGTTATTTATGTCAGGTTAGTGCCTCACTTTCAGCAATGGCATCTGTTCACCACTACTTATTTCAGGGAACTTACTGTGGTTTCCAGTTTGTCAGCTGGTTTTCCATCTTCTGATTACTTTGGAACAAAGCTGCTGAGTGGTTTGTATTTAAATAATGCTGTTGCGTTAAAGAGTGTGGGGGGGGGGAAACAAACCCCTTGTTTTACTTTCAGATACGTTGCTATTGGTCCGACCGCGTCCGCTTATATCGAACCTCTAATGGTCTGGGAGCCAATCCGACCGCGTTCGCTTATATCGGACCTCTAATGGTCTGGGTTTTACCCGACCGCGTCCGCTTATATCGAACCTCTAATGGTCTGGAGGCTAATCCGACCGCGTTCGCTTATATCGGACCTCTAATGGTCTGGATTTACCAATAGCAACAATTAGATATCAAAACAGTACAACTTATTGACTAAATTTATTGGTGCAACAGTTACAGGTTCTTATGGATTGCCGGTGATAAATACTGTCTGCAAAAGCACGTGCATATAATGGTTACATGAATACAAGTGCTTAATAAAGTTGACACAACTTAGTTCTAAAAGATAGAGGTGACAATAAAAATAACTCTATAGAGATTCTAAGTTTTTCCTAGGAAAGCACTGGATACAGTGCGAGTCTTACCCACAGGCGTCCCTATGGGGGGGAAAGAGAGGTCCAGCCCGTCAACCGGTCCCAGGAGTCGGTTGATATTACCTTTCGTGACTCGTCCACGATGGTATCTTCCCCAATATCCCCCTTCCTCTTGGCTATTTTATATTATTTTTACCTTCAAGGTGGAGCTTGAGTGACTCTAGTCATACATACCTTTATTACCATTGGTGAAAATTTCTCTCGCCTCGATTTAAAGGTATATGAGACTAAAAATTCAGAGCGCATGCTCAGAGAGAGGTGGTCTTATTTCGGAGGGGGGTTGCACTGGAGAGGGGTGTGTATTTTAGCATTATAATGGAGCAAAGTTCACACTAGGACGGTATTTTGTCAAAAAGATGACAGGCCGCTGGCTCAGGGTAGCAAGTATGCAGCTTATCAGTTTCTTGTACCACCTAGTTCCTGTTTTATCTGCTGAAGTTAGGACAGAGCATAACCGCGAGATCTCCACCTCGCTCTATCCTCCGGCTGTTACGGGAACAGCTGTGGAGTGCACATTCCTGGCATACCAGGTATGGCTGCATCTTAGCCCGAGAGGCCTTGAAAGCCCGTTTCTCTCTTATGTGTGGACAATGCTACATTTTGAATATAGATTTAATTCCCAATTATCCCAAATTTCCTAATAATTCCACAAATGCCTAATTCAAAATGAATGTGCTTGCTTTGAGATAAGTCACACAATAAAATGTGGTACATTCCATAAAACCTACCAAAAATGTTCAAGATGAAATGATAACTATGAGGATCTAACTGAAGGGTTCACAGAAGGCAAAGGCAGACGAAAGAACGGGACAATCACAATGGAAACTTGCATATCTGTGGGCAAGTCTGTTTCATATGAGGAAAATGTAATCCTCAAACACCCCGCAGTTCCATGCAATTTGCTTGTGAAACATCACCAACGGGATCTCTTACCTCACGTATGCGAGCAGATGCGTACAACCACTTATTGCTAGAAGTCTGCTTCTATTCCATCAATTAGTCCAATAAAGCCTGATAGCTTCATTTCTGAATTTAGATTGGTTGTTTTCAGTTTGAATGGTGTGTTTTCAAAGGAAATCTTGGTAAGACAGTTTCAGGAATTTTATTCTTTCCTCTCCTTTGCATATTGTTTGTACAGCACTTCCCTTTTGCTTGCATGCAGCATCTCCTGCACAAACCCCTCCGCACTTCTTAAGCAATACTGGCAGGGAAGGAACCTTACTGTGCTGCAAACTGCTTGCAGGAAAGCATTGTATATCTTCTATTAGAGATATTTCCTAGCTTATCTCTATGCTTATTTACTAAATAAACTGTTCTGCTGGGATAGCATAGAGGCATATCCTTGACTCAGATGCCTTCTTTTGCCTCTTTTGTCTCTGTTCCTTTCTCTGTTCCTTTCTGTGTTCCTAAATTGTAATGACTGGTTAGAGCTCCATGAAGAAATTGTAAGCTTAATACAAGAGTCATTTTGTTAAAATCAGTGATTATGAATTATGCAGGAGTCTAACAGGCATCAAATGCTACATTTCTTTAAAAATGCTTGAATCTCCAGTTTTAATCTTGAATTTCTACACAGGATTATTGTTTCTGAGGGAAAAAGTAAAAAAAGGTAGTATTTTAAATACTTTCTGACATACAATGTTTTCAGTGCTCTGAATCTAATACTAGCGTTGATTCTGGCTAAGGTCACTTTACCTCTTTATCCTGGCATCCCCCAAGGCAGGTATTTCACTACACTTTGTACACGATTTATGTAGTCTACCTATTCAAATTCCTAGCTGCATAGAACAGTGTGCCTCATCTCCTGTCAAGTGTATTGTTAGTACTTAAAGAACAATAATAATGATTCTACCTTGAAGGAGAAAAGAGTCATATGAGCAAGGTAAGAGACTTAATAATCAGGAAAATCTTATCTCTGAAAAAATATGAAGTTGCTTCCTTACCCAGAGATATCCATAAAAAGAAAGAAAATCCGAAGTAGGTTACTGTATGATCTCTATATAAACTGTTTAAGCAATCTCTCCCTCGTCTGCCCCCCTTCCAGTTTTTTCCCTGGTGGTGTTTGCCTCTGTATTTTATTCTATGTTTTCTCTTGCTAGAAGCCATTGATGCTTAAGGAGGTTAACATTAGGAAAGCAAAGACTAAGAAACTTTGTGGAATTTCTCTAACTTTTATCTGAAGACAAGAAGATATTAAAACCTATTGCTGCTATCCCATTTTATGTTGTTAAATCAACCAGGCAACATGAGTAACTCCCAGACTGAAGGCTTTTAAAATAATCCCTACCATTTTATATGGAAGCTTGTCTTCAAAGTATTCAAACTTTAATCAGTCTTCACAACTTCCTTCACAGAAGTGTTTTAACTCTTGTTCAAAGGTAGGGGGACTATGGTGCAGGGCAACAATTTACTGAAAGTCAAAGAAAACAACTGGAATCAAAGCTATGGCCATGACCAGCAGTGCTGCTCTCCTAGGTTGGTCATTGGGGCACATTTGCCAGCAGTTATTTTTAACATGAGGAAGAGATCTAGGAATGCTCCACTTCTCCCCCATTTCTGGGATGCTTTATTATTCTGAACATCTTTAATCTTCAGCTTGGTCCTATGTTCCCCCTGGTTTCACTATTGTTTTTGCACTATTTTCCAAAATTAGAGAAAGCCGGACACTCAGGGCTTTGAAAATTTTTATTCCCCCCTCCCCCACATTATAAAGGATTTTTAAAAAGCTAATGCCATTAGATCAATGTCAGTACTACTGTAACCCAAATTAGTTTCAACCCTGAATGGTACACCAATTAGCAAAGACAGAAAGGGAAGTAATAAGTAGGTATGCCATTATTCTGCCAATCTTTCCAATCTCTTTTATGTGGAATTCTACTTCAAAGCACCTTTCTTGTTTGTTACAAGATCAGTTACATAAGCAGCTGGCAGACAGGACTAAAAATAAGTATTTTGTTATTCCTTTGTGTCTGTGTCCTCATCTACTGTGAATCGCTTATTCCCATTGGCCCTGGCAGTTCTTCAGACTGATACTATACAACTGTCTTTATGCTTTTAACTTCTTATTTTTATTCATTTATTGCTTTAATATTTTTCTCCTCTTGCACACCTCATTTTTTTTCTATTACCTCCATCACCGTTTTAAAGGGTGAATGGGGATGATGAGGGTAGGACTGGACAGGTAAGGGAACCAAAAAGTTGTGTTTAAATTATTCTTTTGATTCTTGGTGGTGCTGGTCTTAAATGCAAATTAGGATTACTTTGAGGTAACTCAGATCTAGCTGCTCAATCTAGAGTCTGTTCTCGCAGCCTGAGAACTTCGTGTTATAAAAACTATCACTCTGGCTAAGCTGCCTCCCACATTAGCAAAGGACTGGGATTCTAGCTTCCTACTCCTGCACAGGTAACTTGATTTTTCTTTCATTTGCACAGGTACATTTAAGGATCAAATCTCTGATGTGAACAATATTTTGCTGTTGTCTGCTACTGTATGCACTGATGCTAGAAGAGGTAATTCTCCTATTATACAACCTTGTTTTACTAAAGTATTAGCTGAATCCAGTATGAAACATAGCACTAAAATAAAGGCAAAACATCTATTCTACTAAACCAGATGTATAGACTGCTGCCAAGAGAGGACTTGAGAGAAATCAAACTTTACAAATAGTATGCGAATGAAGTATACACACGTATTCAAGTGTCATCTTGTCTTTAAGTGTATTACCTTGATATATTTGTTTATCCTTGAATCCCAACATCGAGATACAAACCTAATAGAAAAAGCAATTGCTAACAGAATGAACCACAGCAAGTACCAGCAGTCCCTGCTTTTGACACTCAGCCATAATCTGGAACTTTTTAAGCAGTTAAGTCATCTGGAAATACTGCACAGTTTAAGTTAATTGTCTAAGAGAGCCTCTTCTGTAAATATGTGTCAGGCATGCTAAGCACTCCCAAGGATTAGTCATGTCAGAGGTGTGAAATTCAGTATTTAATGGTGTACTTGCAGGAGGCCCCACAAGAGCAGTTGTATCTACTTACAGCAACCTGTCATTTGCTGGCACCAACAACATTTTGCAAGAATAAGCAAGCTAGAGAAAAAGCAATTCTTCTTTGTAAGAAGAAATTGCAGCGGCATCAATGTTGTGATTGCAGTACTCTGACACAATAAATCATTCAACTTCTATGGATGAAAAAAATGAAACATGAAAGTGTTTGTGCTGGAAATTAGCACTGGTGGCAATTTCCAAGTACATGGCTAGCCTCCACCTGTCAGTCACTGTACTGTCTTTGCCCAGTGCCATGTTTAAAAGCTCTTAACTAAATGCTAATAACCATGACTTGAATTAACAGGCAGAACAAATGAGGTTAACTTCAATAGCTCTTCCTAAAGCATTTTTAAAGCTGGGCTGGGGAAGAGTGTCTACTTGATAAGCAAAGGCCGTGATGTCAAGATACACATGCCCAAAATCATCATTTGATTTTGTGAAGTGTAGTATCCCAAATGCAGTCCAAGGTTCTGTTGGGTTAGGTGCTCTACAAATAAGAAGAGATTGTCTCTGAGCTGAATAACAATCAAGCTAAAAAAAAATGAAAGAGAGGAGAGAGTAAAAAAAAAGGTGATAATTTTGATCTTAATTTCCAGACCAGACTTGCAAATTTCTGAAAAGCCTACTTTTATTGTATTACTTTTAGTAGTTCCTAAAGTATATTAGAAACTTTTAGGGGGTTGATACTCTCATTTACTTCAATCATACCCTCATATGGTTTCAGACAAAGCCATTCAAATAAGACTGAAATGTGTGAGAAAATTTCCTAAGGGTTTGGACAAGAGGTTGAGATGTTTATCCAGGTAATATCTGACAGTGAATCTGAAAGGAATTCTACTTCCCACTTTGTTTGAAATATTATTTTAGCACTGTGCTTTTGCCTAAGAATCCTGAAAAGTTTGGTGACCCTTTATGAAGCTTCCAGGCACATAATTTCCACCACTGCTAATGGGTTTTGGGGCTACACATAGATTAACAGAATGGACAAAACTGAAAGCAAATGAAAATATCTAGTGTCGTAAAAGCTAGGAGATTCAACACATCTACATGAGAAAGAGGATGGAGTTCCCCTTTAAGTTAATTCAGCACAGAGTGATTGATATTTTCCTTTTGAACACAAGATTTTAATCTCTGCTTCAAACTGGTGGTGCCCTGGGACTCAGAAATCCTTTTCCTTAGGCTGGCAGTGATATGTGCTGTGACCTTGGTCAAATAGTTTGGGTTTGCTTTATATATATATTTTTAATGTTTGGACTTCGAAGGACAAAGGTACTACATGAAAGCAAGTTATAACTACTGCTAGTTAGTTCCACTTCACTAGATCAAATATAACTATGAAGAAGACGAAAGTTAGAAAGAAATCCATCAGATTTGTCTTTCTCTGTATCTGCTAAAACTAATTGATTAAATTCTTTCTCTAATATCCAGTGTAACACAGGAACCAATTTAAGATGCACTGAAGTCAGAGTAGCAGCCAAGCCACCAATTTGTAGTTGTTTATTGTGGAGTAACAGATTTCCCAACAAAGAAGGAAAATCGTCAGCGTAAAAGTATATTAGGAAATAAGACAGGAAAATTATATCCCTTCTTCAGCAAGAGGATTGGCAATTTAATTAGTATTTCTCCAAAAATGGTTTCAAATATTGGCGCAATTTCCTAGGAATATCAGCTATTTGCATTCCAGTCCATTTCCAGCTACTCAAATTCCATCTAGATCAATTCTGTAAGCTCGTAAAAATATAAATATTGGATTTTAGCCTAATGCTCGAGAAGCATATGGGTCATTAACTGTAATTCAGGCCTTGCAGGCTATTTTCTGACTCTCCTGAATAAAAGCAAAAGCATTTCTCTCTCTCAGAAAGAACTGCTCTATTTTGTTTTGCAAGTTTGGGACTTGGGGGGCAGTCAGTCTTTTTCTAATGCTAACATGTGTACAGAAGACAGAAACCAAAGAAATTCACTCATGGAGATTTGGCCTTTCCTTACTCAGTACACTTTTCAAAGAAGAAATTGGCAATGGACATCAGAAACCATAAAGTCACTACTTGTGCAGTAAACCTTAGGAGCCTGAATCAAGACCAGGTACACAAATGCATGCTTGGGATTTGTCATGTACCCCCCTAACACTGCTGGGAAGAATATGTTTTGTTGCTTGGGTTTTTATTCCTCATATGACTTTCTTAAGGGGCTGCCAGTCAGGTTCCCCAGGAATCTAGAAAATCTGATAGATGTCTGTCTCTAAAATCTCTTCTGCTAATAAACAGACCCAGAAATGACTTTTAAGGAGGAATGGCTATTTATTTTATAATTTCTTTCTTTCTTATTCTCTTTGTTTCTTTCTTAAGAATAAAAAGAAACTTTAAGAATAAGAGCTGCCCTGCAGCTCAGGAAGTTGTGTTTGTCATTTTTATTTCCTGAGCAATCTCGGTTCTTAAGCTGTCTTTTAAAATACTGGCAGCCAGTGAGCCTGAGCCACCCTTCTGTTTTTAACAGGATTATGTTCCCAAGGCATGCATAACTTACAAAAATGACAAAAGTATTCCAAAGTTATTTAAGAGAACAGCATAATAAAACTGCCTTGCATTCTGAAAATATCTTACCCCTGCCTCTGGGAAGGAAGCTGTCAACAGCATTTAATGCTGCCACAGTGCCCATGCAGATGGAGAACCTCAAGGTGCTTTGCTGTTGACAGTTTAGCACAGTGCCCGATTTATCACAGCAGGTTTTCTGATGGTGTGCAGGAGGAGGCTTACACCCTGCAAGCAGGGTGTGAGTCTGAGAGCCTGCCCTGCCACCACCTTACCCCTACACCCGTCAGAGCTTTAACCTTCATTTCCCTTGTAAGGTTTGGAGGAACTGATGTGCTACTGCTGAGTAGGTTGGGAAAATGTGGTAGTTACTTTTTTTGTTTCTTCTTTGTGAGCCTCTCTGATATGTGGAATGAGAACAGACTGAATAGAAGAATGAGACACATCAAGTCCAGGAGTGCAGGTCTTTAACATTCCCTAAAACCCGCAGGAGAAATTTCTCCCACAGATGAATGCAGCCACTAGCTCAGAGACTGCCATGAAACTATTGATCTGTGGCAGAAGCTTTGACGGTACATTTACATATTGCACTGTGAGAATTCATGCAATACTCCAAATGATGGCTGTGCACCACACACTGAGGGAATGAAGCGTTAAGTAGAACAACAGACAAGAAGTAACGATTTCCTGATTATTTTTAATTACACGTAAGAGGAAACCAAGCCAATCTTGGTGTAACCTCCTTTACTTTTTTTTTGGTGATTTTTAATCTATCAGCCAGGTAAGTCTGTACTGGAGTTGTGTTACCTTTCCATCTTAATTTCTTTATTGATGTTAATATTATATATAAGGGCAATCACACATCCTTGGAAAATTATTTGATTCAGCTGAAAAACTAATTTTGGTCAAACTGCTTTCCAAATTACCAATAAATGCATAATAGAAGCAATCTGAAGAAGAGGCTTTGCTCACAGTTATGTCTTAAGTAATGTGGTGACACAAATATAGTTTTGTACTTCATTAGCAAGCAATTAATAATGCATGGTAGACATGGTGTCTCCTGCTAGCTGTGAAATGAAGAGTTTCATTTAGTTTGCCAGCTTCTGCGAAAACATAAAGGATTATGACTCCTCCAAATTTTGGTGCTCACACCTTAAAAAGATCTCAGGTTTCATTGGTGCATGGAAACACCATCCTCTATATGCTTTTATTTCGCTACTTTTCTTTGTTTTTTTAAGAACAAACACACATTTTTCATCTCTTGACTGAATGCCTTGATTCAGCCTTTTTAAATGAAAGGGCAGAAATACCTGCCAGTGTGTGTTCAGGGAACAGTGTTACTTTCTAGGATTCTAGACCCCATAAAGAATAGCCTTGCAGCTTAACATTAGGTAAAACAAAACACATCAGAAAAACAAAGAATTCTTCATCTATTCATGCAGCAGGAGACAATATGCAAGAAAGCAAGTAGTTACTCATGACTTTCTACACCAATATAAGGTACAGATTAAATAAGACAAACATTTGTGCTTACATTTAAAATGCCTAAGGTTTACAAACACTGTGGTCAAACATGTGCTATTAGTGTGAAGTGAGACAATTACACAGTGTTTGATACATAGTGACCAGGTTATATAAACAAAACTATGGGGTTCTAGGGAAAAGAATGATTGTAGCTCTCTTTGTTAGCGGTATAAAAAAACTACAAAGTCCCACAACTGTTTAATTCTTCAGTGTCAGAGAGTGAGAATGAAACTGATTACAGCAGAACCAGAGAGTGCTCTTTTCATTAACCCACTGCACATCTAATTTCAGTGAGAATAAAGCTGTCCATGTCGCCAGAAGGGTACAAAATGAGAAGTCAAGAGAAATTAATGTAGTAGCTCACTCTGTTTCTTTTCTTCTCCTTTAAATTCTGAAATTTCATATCAGTGGTACACTTAAGGAGAGTATAGATAGGTGAATATGTTGCATATTTATGAAAAGAAGACGAAACAGAAGAAACCACTGTGAGAGAGCTCATTCTGATATCAGAGCGCAAGTAAAATGTTTTTGATACAGCTGGGGCTAACAGTCTCATAGATATTAATGTGACTCTTTCCATCAATATATGATTTCCAGTTGCTTAAATATTTGGAATATTTTGACTATTTGTGCCATAATTTTCAGCCTGGACTAAATTTACGTGCAGGGGAAGGGCAGAATGAGGACCTGCAACATTTCAGCCAAAAGTATTCATCTCTTTCTGAGGAAAATGTTGTTTCAGTCAAGGAATGGAGAGATTCCTTCCAGTCCCTCTAGGTTTTGGACTAAGCACCTACAATTTTTCTGACACCTGATTAGAAGTAATGATACAGATATGACATTTTTCTTTGTGGAAACACTGTCCTAGTCAGCCAAATAATAAATCATTAAGCAAATATACTTTTGTCGTGGTTTAAGTCTCTATAACTCCCGCAGTTGCTCTCTCACTCACTCCCCCCTCATTCTTCCCCCCGCTCCTGGGTGGCTGGGGAGGAGAATCAAAAGAATGCAACTCCCACAGGTTGAGATAAGAACAGTTTAGTAACTAAAGTGTAACACAAGACCACTACTGCTACCACCAATAATAATAATGACAAGGCAAATACAAGGAAAGAATACAATTGCTCACCACCTATACCCAGCCCAACCAAGCCCGACCACGCGGTGCACCCCCCCCCTTCCTGGTCTCTACTCTCCATTTTACATCCTGGGCATGACGTGCTGTGGCATGGAATACCTCTTTGGTCAGTTTGGGTCAGGTGTCCTGTCTCTGCTTCCTCCCGGCTTCCCCTCTCCCCTGCAGAGCATGAGACTCAGAAAGTCCTTGGTCAGACCAAAACATTACCAAGCAGTAACTGAAAACACTGGTGTTATCGGTGCTGTTCCCAGGCCCAAAATCAAAAACACAGAGCTGCACCAGCTACCAAGAAGGAGAAAAATGGCTGCTGCTGCTGAACCCATGACAGTATCCACCCCTTATTCCATACCATTCACGTCATGCTCAGAACCCACATTTTCAATATACCATCACATATATATATATGTGCAAGTATTTTACACTTATATTTATTGAGCACTGCAGCAGAACTGCCCAGGGGGCTGACACTGGGATAGGCCACATCCTCCACCCAGCACAGGAACCAATGCACAGAGGAATGAAAACATTGCTAATGGCTGCACTATATGCCACAGAGATCACCTGGAGGAGCCTGGAGAACTGCCTCAAGTGCTCACCTGGTTAGCTAAAAAGACATTTCAGTGCATTTTGTGGTCTTAATGGCCTTAGTAGCTCTGACCAGCTTCACCTGGGACCTCCACCAACACCCATGGGCACAGAAACACTAACCTCCACCCTGAGTCTTCTGCACTGGCTGAAGCTTTGTTGGAGGTGCGCTTGTCTCCAGTATTGTCCTCTTGGATGGATCTTGTGTCTTTGCTGTATGTTTGCTGGATGAACCTTTTGTGGATTTGTTTCCAGTCTTGTTTGTGGACTAATATTTTCTGCTCCTGGCTGGATTTCCTGGACCTGACTCATCCCCTTGCAGTGCCTGAGACTGTTGGCAAGTCCTGTTACCAGCACACAGCTGTGCTGTCTTCAGTCTCTGTAAGACTGTGCCCTCTGCGAGGGCCCAGCCTGTGTTGGATCTAGCCTTGGCTTATGGCTTGTCCTCCTTTCCCTTGGGGAGCAGCTCTCAGTAGTTCAGTGTCCAGATGCTGGCAAAGGTAAGCCTAAACATGTGACTGCTAGTCTTGAGCTATGTGTTAGTAGAGCAAAGCCCTACAGATACTCTGTGGGTTTAGTGTTTCAGTAGTTATTTGATAACTTAAAGTTGGCTGATAAGTCTTTGTGAGGCTTCATATGATACAGACAGATGCGTGTCATGGAATTTGTTGTTAAATTTCAGTCTATCAGTGCAATTATGTTTGTGACTGTAACATGAAAATGCGAGTCTGTGGAGTACACTACCATTAGGCAAACTTCTTAATTGGAAAGGAACATTTTTCCCCTGCCCTGTTTTCATATTGTTGACTCCAGGAAGCAGAACAGATTGTAAGTCTAGGTGAGGGGTTTCATCTGGGCTAAGTAAGTAGCATGTCAGTATACCCGAGTGACTTTCTTCACCCTGAACCTTGTCTGCCAGTGCAGAGGAAAAAACCATGAGCTGGGTGCTGAGGAACACAGCTGCCACCTGGCGCAGAAGCTGTAGTTTGAGGCAGTAAACACACTGGAGAACCACCAAGAACTGAGATTGTTATGGGAAGAGGCAGGTTAAAGGTCAAGGCCAGGAAATAGGCTAATGGGACTTGCTGAGCATGAATCCTGAAATGAGGAGCTACTGTGCAGGCAGGAAGGAGTCCAAACCAGTCTGAGAGGCAGTGGGGAAGATCAGGGACTGCTCAGTAAAGCATGCAAGGTCAAAACTAGGACTAGACAAGAAAGAAGCCTCAAGAAAAGGTAAGAGCAGAAAAGCAAGAGAGTGTATGGGAGAAGAGAGAGGAGGTTAACTGGCAAGATGGATAGGATGTGAAGTCAGTAGGGCCAGGATTTCGTTTCTTGTAGGAGCCCATGCAACCTTTATGTTTTTGAAGTGACTGGTATGAAAGTACTGTCTATCTTGGGCTGGACTTCTAATTTAACTGTTCCTCAGCTCTCTGTATGATGCCTGTAGTTAAAATTACTTTTGGAAGAGTTTTGTGAAGACAAATTAGTATGTGCTCAGTCCTAGGAAGAGCTTGTCAGGAAATCCTTCAATCATCCACCCAATCCTGTGCAACAAATATATCCTGGCCTGTTAATTCAATGAGGGGAAAAATTGTGGATTGCTGCTAACCTGTTAAATACCAGCCATCCACTGTTCTGAGTCTTGAGGATCCCTTGGAAGAAAAGGTACCTGCTATGTCACAAGTAATTGGCACCAAGGATCTGCATTACATATATATAAATGCATAACTCTTGTTCTGGAGTTTTCTTTAACCTGAGTGCTTCTACAAAGTGTCCAGTTCAAAAGGATACAAGCCTGAACAAAATTCCTTGATTCTAAATGTCTCAAAATTATGACCAAGTGTAAATCCACCTTCAGCTGTTTGTTTTGATATCCATTCTCCCACCTGCTGTTTCCTGAAATCTAGGCCTGAAGTATTCAGGTGCACACTAATCCAATCAATACCTGGCCCAATTTTTCTAGTATGCTTCACCTGGAACAGATTTGTGGGAAATGAAGATTTGAACATTCAGCTGTTCAGAATATCCTTGTGTTACTGCACCCAGCTCTTCCATGCTGCTTCCTAGTGGAAGTACCTGTGTCACGTAGGTGCTCAGGCTTCTCCATGGGATCTTTGTTCCATAGCAACAGGGGCAGCTGCTTAATTGAACTGGGAAATAAATGCAAAGGGAGATGACTTTTGTCTCAGTGATGAGCAGTAGACCTTTGCACCTTTTTAATCCTGTGATTATTTTCTGGAGCAATTCCTTGGCTGAAGATTGGCTATGTATTACCAGGCTGTTGCTAACATGTCAGCTGCATGAAGAGATAGAGGTTTAAGGCACCAAGTAGCTATGGTTTAGTAAACCTGGGGTAGATGTCAAGGGCTGTTTCTGGCCTTGTCCTCCATCTTCAGGTGATAAACATTACCAGAAACAGGATCTGTCCCTTTCAGAATTATAGGAAGTAGGTTTTGGGAAACATTGAAGGCTAGACTCTCAATTTTTCTATGTAGATTACCAGGGACACATGGGATGGGTTCTTTTGGCTATTGGACAAGCCAAGAGGACATGTGGCTTCTTGATATGATATTCAGTTATGCATTTAGTAAACTTACAAAATAATTAGATGCTGTAAAAGGCTTACTAAGATGTTTTTCATCTGAGAGAGTACTTAGAGTTGAGTGGATTTCATAGCTGAAACCATACACACTGCACTTACACAAGCAGAGCAGCAAAATATCAATTGCAGAAGTCTTGTCACTGTCTAACAATGTAAACAAACATTTAGCTGGAAATCTTAACAGCAGTGCTGGCTTTTCTGGCTCCTATTCTTTTCCGCTCCCTGTTATATTTAGTGTCCTTTGTATGCAGCAGCTGTGTACATGTGAATGGCTGATCAAGCATCTTAGTTATTTTCAATTGCATGCAGTTCAGCTTCCGTGAAAGCAAACATATTTGGAATGCCTGGCAAACTGTCATTTGGATCTGCCTTTAAATTTCAGTTCTTTGCCCTTCACATAGTAATTAACCATTGTGTTAGGATGCAATTTAGTGTCAGTTGTACGAAGTGTCAAGCTTGTGTGGTATTCCAGAGAACTTGTTCAAAACAGTGAGTTGGCAACTGCATGTATAGTATCTTCTCAGATGTACCTGCTTATGTGGTTTTGTGTTTTTTCAAGTGGGAGTTCTTTAACAAGATTGTTCATGGTGAATAGAGAGACACACAGTAAGAGGCACCATGAGCATAGATTTAACTAAGGTAATACATAAAAATATGAAAACTGATAATCTTACCCTTTGAGGACAAGTACTTGGTCCATTCAGAGAAATATAAGGACACCATCATCTGACAGTTGCATTTTCTTTTGAATGTCTTACTTCTAGACACTGAGCAGGTGTCAGTGTTTGGGGTTGTTTTGCACTTGAAAAGAAAAGTGGAGCTGCATTCTTTAAACAGTAGCTACAAGGGTATGGTGCTCAGTAAACACATGGAAGCTATGAACTCTGATGCACTTGTAACCTCTGCCCAAGTGAAGGTATCTCTGAGATGACTTCCTCATCAGCACATCTGCTGGGTAGAGCTGGCTTGGAACAACTATTCTTGTTCAAATGGCTCTGCAGTGTCATGCCTTCCATGTAGGCTGGTGCAGAGGCAATAAAATGTGCAAACACCTTTTCTATGACAAAGGAAGAAGGTGAGGGGTTGGTGGGTAAAGCCTTTCAGGATGAGTGCTTCAAACCTGTACATCTTCTTCCTGGCAATGTTTGCTGCTATGTTTTGTGGAACAAATGGACTTCTGATCAACGAGGCATTTCAGAAACCTGTGCTCTAAATCTTTAACACAGGAACTTATTGTCTCCTATTAACATACAATGTATTGGGACTGAGGATGATCAGGAGGGAATTTTGGGTCTAATCTGGATGCTTTGAAGCACCTGTCTGGAGTTAGGGACAGAGCTGCAGGCTCCCTGGAGACTTAGCTAGAAACAGTGAATTAGCTCATTTGATGGCTTTTTGCTTCAAGTTTTCTGTTTGTCAGATTTTTTTGACTATTTGCTCTTTTAGTAAGCCTATATTTCAGTGGCCTTAATTTCTGTGAAGTCAACTTTTGTTGACTTCATATTAAAGCACTTGCTGCTAGAGAGTATGAATTAAACCAAAAATGTAAAAACCAGGACTGTTAAATTTTCTTGGCTAGATGGAAAGTGTTCTTAATGTCTAGGTCCAGTTGTCGTAGCTGGTAGTACACAGCATGTCATAACCTTTAAAAATCCTGTTTAACCAACAGCTTTACAATGTTTATTCAAACTGGAAAATCTCTAGAACCTCAATATTAATTTTTCATAGAAAAAATATGTTATTTTAAAATTTATTTTTCATAGAAAAATACGTAGTTTTTAAATTATTTGTTCAAGGTATTGTAGTTGAAAATTAGTTAAGGTTCTTCAAAGCATGGTGTCTGAGGAAGCTTTATTATGAGAAGTGACAAGGATGGCTTTAATAAGCTACCTTCTGTAGTAATCTGAATATTTTTTCCTGAAGTTATTTTCTTCTGATTAGAGTTTAAAGAACTTTCTTGCACACTATTCCAGTTCTGCTTAAATTGAAGCTTTGTGTGATTGTGACAATTGTGTCCAAATGGCCTTTTGGGAAGGCAAGAACCTAAACCAAACTATATCAATGCGCTTAGGAAGCTTCTATGACTCATTAACTAAATTACTTCAAAATTTTGAAGTAAACTTTCAGAGCTTCTGGTTTTGTTTTATTCCCCGCTGGATTTCTGGATGCTTCCGAGTTTACGCCAAAGGTGAAAAGGGAATCCATGTGGATATAGTTCTGATGTACCACAAATGGTTCCTGTAAATGTGAGGGTGAACTCTTGACTCTGAAATTAGGATGTTTCCCACCTAGAATTTAACTTCGAACCTTAATTCCAGTGAAAGAGGGTATTTGAGGATTATCTGCTTGTAAAACATTAGGATTTTGAGTTACTGGTTGTGTTGGAAGGCAGACGCAGAGACAGTGAGAATGAAGACCCTGGGCCCACTGTAGGAGAGGATCTGGTTCGAGACCATCTTAAGAACCTGAACGTTTACAAGTCCATGGGATCTGATGAAATCCATCCGCGGGTCCTGAAGGAGCTGGTGAATGAAGTTGCTAAGCCACTGTCCATCATATTTGAAAAATCATGGCAGTCAGGTGAAGTTCCCGATGGCTGGAAAAAGGGAAATATAACCCCCATTTTCAAGAAGGGGGAAATGGATGAGCCGGGGAATTACACACCAGTCAGCCTCAACTCCATGCCTGGCAAAATCTTGGAGAGGATTCTCCTGGGAGGCATGCTGAGGCACATGAAAAACAACAAGGTGCTTGGTGACAGCCAGCATGGCTTCACTAAGGGGAAATCCTGCCTGACCAATCTGGTGGCCTTCTATGATGGGGCTACGGAACTGATGGAGAGGGGTAGAGCAGTTGATGTCATCTACCTGGACTTGTGCAAAACGTTTGACACTGTCCCACATGACATCCTTGTCTCTAAGTTGGAGAGACATCAATTTGATAGGTGGACCACTCGGTGGATAAAGAACGGGCTGGATGGCCACACGCATGTAAAGAGTTGTGCTCAATGGCTCAATGTCAAGCTGGAGACCAGTAACGAGTGGTGTCCCTCAGGGATAGGTGTTGGCATGATGTGCTGTGGTATGGAATAACCTCTTTGGTCAGTTTGGGTCAGGTGTCCTGTCTCTGCCTGCTCCCAGCTCCCCTCCTCCCTGGCAGAGCATGAAACTCAGAAAGTCCTTGGCCAGACCAAAACATCACGAAGCAGTAACCGAAACACTGGTGTTATCAGTGCTGTTCCCAGGCCCAAAATCAAAATCACAGCGCTGCACCAGCTACCAAGAAGCAGAAAAACGACTGCTGCTGCTGAACCCATGACACTATGATTCTGTGATTCTATGACTATCACAGTTAACAGCCTTTTTTCTCCAAAACTGGAGAGTGTTCAGTGAGTCTACTTGACAAAGTTGGTATCAGAGATAATGTTTTGATATTTGTCTCTTTGTACTTATGGATCAATTCCTGGACCCTGTTCACATTGTGGTTGCTCAAGCTAAGGGAGGTGCCATGTTGCGCTAAGGGGTAGAAGTAAGATGCATGGTGTGGGATTAACTTCAGAAAGCATTGCCACTTAAAGCTCTTTCTTGAATTAAAAGCAGCCTCCAGTTTCACATGAATCTAAAAACCCATCTGCAGCTTGTGCCTCCATCTCATGTGGAATAATTACCAGCTTTCACCAACAATTAGATTTTTTCAGTTTTTGTCAATTTTAAGATATAAGACTCAAAGTGACTTGTAGCATTAAATTTCTCTGTGAATTTCAGGATGTCTACACTATCTAATTATTATGGTTCTCATGTATTTGAATAATAATGCTTCATAATTGCATTGTTATATTCACAGAAATTACTTTAAGTGGACAAAAGGGAATTTAGGGAATTTTTGCTTAGTCTTCTTAGAAAGCTCTTGGCCTATTAATAATATCAGGTGTACCCTTTGAAGATGAATTGCTGTTCCCCTATCCTTTTAAATAAATAAATAATGTTCCTGCAAGTGTGATCTTACTACATGCATCTCAAACACTCCCTGACTCTCAGACCCTGACAACATTATCTGCACTTTGGTATTTAATAACAATTGAAACCTTTTACTTATATTTACCCAGCTATCATGAATAGTCATTCTCTGTCCAGTTTAACATGCAGTAATGGCTCTTTGTTTCAAGTTCTAGATGTCCTTTTTCATCGTGGTGAAGAAATTGTAACTTTCCATTTCCTGGGTTCCTTTTCTGAGCAGAGCACCTCACTCTTGCTATTGATCATTGCTCCTTTCAGATGATTCTCACTGGACTATTTTAGGTTATACTTTAATACTACTTGTCTGTTTTCTGCTTCTGCTTTTATCTGGTCCTGGTAAGCTGCTTAGTTTCCTGCCACTTGTGATATTTTGGAGGTTTTACAGTAGAGCACATCAAAGGAGTATCTTTGTTTACTGCAGTGACAACACAGAACTTCATGCCCAACTCACTAGTATGTGTAGAAACTGCATGTCTATTGTTATTAAATCCCTGAGCCTTTTGTGGCCAAAAGTAGTGACCATGGCCTTAATCTGTTTGTACTATCAAGTTGTGTATTTACTTGTGCTTAGTCCCTATTTTATTTATATCCCTGTACCATGCTCAGCAAAGCGCCTTGCAGAAGCACATTAGGTGATAATGGCTGCCATCTGTCATGGAGAGGTTTCTCTTTAGGCACATCTCTGTTCTGTTTCTAAAAAAAAACCGGTCTACATGTCAGCAGTCTCATAAATTGTATAAATGGTCATTTTTTTCTTTGACTGTTTCAAACTTGTTCATAAGAACTCTGACTCCAGATACAGAAGAACTATAAATATGTTGCACCTTCAATTATTTGTAATACTGGGCATGCTTCAGTATTCACATCCATGGAAATTAGCAGGTGACATGCCGAAGGATCAAATGCAGTTTTTCCTGAACTTTGACCACCTGCTCACGTTCTTTTTAAGAGTTACAGTTCAAGACTGTTCACAGCACTTAAAACCTGTGAACTGTTTGAAAGCAGCTGCCATATTTGTCTGGTTAAAAAAGGCAGCTTCTAAAGTAACACTCCTTCTCTCCATATGTCTCTCTGCTCTGATGCCTGAATATTGCACTCAGTTTTCATGTACTTCCTGGGAATCCTCTAAAGCAAAAATGGAAACAGCTATTGAGAAGAAATAGTTTCCTTGGTTGTATTAAAATAGAGAAATAAATACAGACTACATGCACATACCTGTGCTCTCATCCTGAACAGCCTTAGATACATATCTGTCCTGCCCTCAGAAACACCTTTCAAATCAAGTAAAATTACTTCTTTGCAGAAGATATATTTTGCAGATATATGTGCAAAACTGCTATAGACAAAATATCTTTCCTGTTGAGTTGTATATTTTCATGCATAAAAGTTTTTGTCAGTTGTCTTCTATGGCAGTGTATCCCCCAGCTGTCATAGGTGGAGATTTCTTTTTCAGCTTTGTGTGTGTGTGTGTGGTAAGGTAAGATCACAAGGGTTAGACTTTAGATTGTCTGCCCTTGTCACACAGAAGCTGTTCACTGAACACTGATTATTTTTCGCACATGCATGCATCACCACAAGCTACATTGCATCTATCACCTTTTATCTTGTTGTATCATGCTTGAGGCTTGTCAAGGAGTGACTGCCCTTTGGGTCAGAAGTAAAAACAAACACACAAACCCCTAAGGCTTCGCTTCTAATAGTTGCCCTTTCCCCTTCTACAGGAAAACTGTAACTGTACCTAGCAGCTTGCTCTCACGTTGCTTAATTGGCTGTGAGCAATTCCCCTGCAATGCATGGCCTTTTTTATTAAAAAACAGAACAAAGAATTCGGCACCTTGTACTCTTGATTAGTTCCAGATATGGAAGCAACTGAGAGCATTTGCATTTTGCTTCTAATCAATACTGTGCTTGAGGCCAGCCAATCTTGCTTCCTTTTCTAGGGTTACATATGAGGTTTAGATAGATATTGCAATATAAAGGTTAGGTAAACAGATCTTGTGATGCAAACTTTGTTATCAATTGATTGCCTATCTGTATTTTTCTTTTCATTAGCCTGTGTTTGGTTTTACTTATAATGTTATTTAGGGGCTGCTTTCTTTGCTTTTACAGACTCTGAATTACCCTTAAAACAATGCAGCTCTTACTACTAACTCAGACAAAAGAGAAACCTGGAAAACCAGATTTAATTTTTTCCCTCTAAAGCTTACTTAACATGGTAAAATGGGGAAGTCTGTAACTCTGAATGCAGCAGCTAAAAGCCTTAATGCTCAGCAGCGCTAGGAGAAGGGAAAAGAGTAACATTGTTGGCTTGTGTTGTGCTTATCTTCCACTCCTTGTACTCTTAAGGAGAAGCTCTAAAAAGGACACAACTAGCAAAGGGCCTTGCCAGGAAGAGAAAACAACATCTTTTGGCTTTCTGGCTTTGGCAGCCATAGTCCAAAGAATCCTTGCTGCATACAAGTACTGAATCATCATGCTGCAATTATTTCCTGATTGCCACCTTTCTTCCTGCTAGAAAACCTGTAGCAACATTCAATACCTGTTCTACCACAGCACCAAATGGTCCAGGGCTTTAATGCTTTATGCTTATTTTACTGATTAGTTTCCTGAGCTAGTAAAGAACCTCGACAACTGGGAAGAACACATTTCTTCGCTGTCCTGTGGGGGAGAGGGAGGAGAGAGAGAATCTCTTGAATTTTTTAAGGTTAGTCAATCTTACTTTCACTCAATTTTCAGGGGCTTGTTTCCAAAGGGCCTTGAATTGTAATTACTGTCAGCACTGAAAAGCAGAAAATGTCTGTATGGCTTTATACCCTGCAGATATTGGTACTGAAAAAACAAAACACCCATTCCCACCAATCCCTTAAATGAAAGAGAGCAGAAAACATGTCTGACTCAACTAAATCTTCAATAAGTTATAAATATCTTGGTTTGATAGTGAAGGTATAAGGTCTATTGCCACAGTGGTCTGACAGAAAGGCTAAATGTGTGTATAAGGCAAGGAGAAAATTATTTTTATAGCAGAAACATAGGGGGGCAAGTGAGATAGCACAAGAGGTTGTAGCTGTTTGTAGCCTCTTAGATTTGCAGATCAGTGGAGAGGAAATTCTATTTGGAAGTTTGTTCTTTGATTTATTATGTGAATGAGTCCAAGTAAACAACGTCTTCCCATATCAAGGTGTCTTCAGGCCAGATACATGGATATGCGGCAGCAGAAGTGCAGATTAAATGCAGGGTTAAGCTTTTGAAATTGATATCCTCCTGAAACTCATGTGGAGACTTCACATTGACTTTTTTGTATACAGGGTAAGGCAAAGCTGGCTGAAACTAATAGCCTATGTTGCTGCAACACTGTGCTTTGGAGGGATTTCAGCTCCATTAGAGATCAATCTAAGCCTTTTCTGACATATCAAGAGAAATTTGTGTACCTCTAGGATAAGAAACTTTATCTCATGAGCCTTGAAACCTGAGTTTCGAAGTGAATGATATCTGTCATGGATGCTTCCATCCTGATAGATCTTTACCTGAAAGGGTAGGTATAGCTCTTTTCATTTGAAATGGAGAATGGTTTAGTGTTTTCCAAGAGATCATATGAAAAAATATTCAGTTATGACTAGAGCTTTAGTTGGATATGTAACAGTAGCTTTGATGTTTCATTATTCTGTGAGTTTAATTGGCATCTTTAGAACCCCTTTTGGTGTGGAGAGATGCAAGGTAAATTTCAAGCCTAAATCTTTTTCATTCGTGAGAAGTTATTTTTATGGTGATTAAACAATGTTCTAAGATATCTATGCCATCTACTGTACAGCAAGTGAAGTCCATGAAAGTTCAGTAAGCCTGAAGGATTTTCTTTATTAAGGAGAATATGGGACTTAAAATTAATCTAGAATTATTCACAGCCTTTTAGACCATGATAGTCAATGGACTTGGCAGGTAGCAGTGGCAGAGTCCTGGCTGTTTAAACTGGGAGAAGTAATGAATTCAGTGGTACAAAGGTACGAGTGTTACATGGCTATTCCAGTGACTTACACAGAACTGTTGTGGAAATTACATGAGATGTGTAACAATTGAAATCGCAATTTTGAAGACCAAAAAATATAATAGACATTATTTTCAAGCTTCTGTTTAGTTTAGAAGCATTTTAAAAATTATCTGCCACTAGAGGCAAAGTTGTTCTGTGCCCTGAGGATCAGTGGATTCCAGTTCTGATAGACCAAGCAGTTGTCAGCATAAACCTGAAACAGCTTCCACAGCAGGTATAATTGTTCAAGGAAAAGTCTGATTCACATTCAGGTGGATCTTGCACAACTGCTGCCATCCGTATCGCCTTGAGATACTGGCAACTGGATTAGTCTGATGTACAATGTAGAAGAAAAGGGTGTCTAAAGTGGAGAAGATGGATCCAATGACTTCCTCTCTAACTCTTGAGGAATGAATTGGAAATCTTTGAGCTTTGTAGCACTCAAGAAAAACTGTTACAAGATCCCAAAAATAATTACAGATCAAACAGGGGAAAAAGACATATCACTGATAAGAAAGGAGTAATAAGTTCCTGTTCAAAATACTGTGGCAAAATAAAATTCTATTAAAAGAACAGCTACAAGTGAGAAAAGTTAGGGAAGAAAAAGAGTGTATTTGCTGGAAGTTTATCCCAAGGTTATGTACATCCTAAAAAAGCAACACTGTACAGAGGGTAGGCACATAATGGATGAGAACAAACACAGTGTACCTTGATATTTGGTATCAAGCTTCACCTCTGGAGCAGGCATAACCCTAAGGAACATTTAGGGAACAGCTGCTCACTCCTCTGTGGAGCTGGCTAAGTCACATTTCTTCCCTTTCTTGTCAGTTTGGAATTTAACTACACTTGGATAGCAATATTTTTTTTTTTGTTGTTGTTTTGGTGAGGAAATGTTATATAAGACCTTTGCCACATCTACGGTTCAGGAAATTTGTTTGAGGGTTAGTGTGTGTTATGCTCTGAGGTCTTGGAAAAGGTATATTATTCAGTAGTAATCTTACTACTGAAAATATGAAAAAGCCCAACAGTAGGTTTCAGCTGTTCCATGAGTTATCTAAAACCACAGATGGGATATTAACTTGAGGTGGTTCATCTCTAATGCATGTCATCAGCTCTCAATACTGGCAGTGTTGCTGCATTTGGTTGCTTAATCTTTAACTCCCTCCAGAAGCCAGAAAGCACAAACACAGCCTTACAGCAGGCATGGTAAAACCTTTTTTAACTTATCTTAACAGACAATGTGCCAACCAGTTAAATATATTCTATTCTTGTAACCAACTCATGAAGCAAGCTTTATAAATTAGTGCTGTATATTTTGAGTGGATAGATACCATTAATAGGTCTACAGTAAAAGTAGATAGCACACCGTCTTGTGGGTATAAGAGCAGAAAAAACTTCACCAGTCCTAAGCATTGACAGCAGGGAGTGACAATTGCAGTGTATACCACTTGCTGAATCTGGATTTCCTGAAATTCATGAAAAATTTTCTACCTTACATTAAGCATGGTTATTAAAGCTATCATTGGCAAGTGGTGTTGGGTGAGGGGTGCCTCTTCTGATGCAACATATAGCCCAGAGATTATACTGGGGTTTCACTGCTTATGTGTAAATTTTAAAGCTGTAAAGATAACACATTGATTGGGGAAGTAAACTCTTTCAATCTGTGCATATTAGGAACTTCTTAGCAACATATTAGGAATAGTAATCAGAAAAAAATTCTGCATATGTTTCTGCCAGGCTGAGGTTAATTTTGTTTCGACACATACTTATGCCTGAAACTTGTACAAATGTCAATCAAATAGATGTTAAACATAAGTTTTCTTGAATTGACTGCCTGCAAGCGTTTTAAGTGTTTGCTTCTGTCTCCATCTGAACACCTTTCCCTAATATCTTTCAGTATATTTGATGAGTCCTGGGTGGGACTAACTCATAACTAGGGAAATAATACTATAGATAAAACTGGTGTTTATTTGAGCTTATTTGTAAGTATGCTTGTTTTCTTATCGAATGGAAAAGCTGAAAAATACCTCTTGGATTCAACCTGCATTTAACCTTTGGTGCTTTGGCATAAGGGAAGTGTTTTGTTTCACATTTGAGTGTCTTTAACAAAGGGAAGTAAACAGTGCTCCCATAGTAAGGAAGATGTCCCACATTGTGTAAGGGTTAAGTTCAGCTCTGTTCTCTGCCTGACTGGGAGCAGGGAGTTGAACAGTAGTATCCACTGGGCTGTAGCATAGGTCATAGTAAATCATCCCTTTGCCTCCCCAGAGGGAGTAGTTTTCACGTATAAAAGTGTCTGAATATTTATTGAAACAATGAAAGAATTTACCTAGTTTCTTGCCAGCTCATGGGTTATGTGGGCTTATCTGTAAGGGCATCCATCCCCCTTCTGAGGAACGCTGCTAATGACTGGTCACCAGCCAGGTGTAGACACATTCACGACAATCTTTTGAGCCCTGCCGTTCACCCAACACACATACAACTGCTCATCTCACAGCTGGATGTGTCCAGAAGGATACTGTGAGGGACAGTTATAAAAAGCGTTGCTAAAATTCAGAAAACTGCGTTGACTGCCTTCCCTTCATCCGCTATGCAGTTGACCTTATCATAGGATATCAAATTAGGTGGGACTTTCCTTTTGTGAACCTATGTTGGCTGTGCCTAACGGTTGTGTTGTCCTTTAAATGCCTCTCAGTAGCACCCAGTATTATCTTCTCCGTAATTTTTTCAGGAACTGAGGTTAGACTATCAGGCTTGTATTTTCCTTGGTCTTCCCTTCTCGTAAATTGGAATGACATTGACCAGCTTCCATTCAGCAAAGACCTCTCCAGATTCCCAGAATCTTTGGTAGATGATTGAGAGGGGTCCTGCTGTATAACATCTACTGGTTTCTTCAGTGCTCTAGAATGAATCCCATAGAGTTCTGTGGACTTTCTGAGCATTCAACTGGTAAAATGCAGGAGCATGCAAGAGGCTTTGGGTGTTGTAACCCAGAAGAAAAGGATACAGGACTGTGACCTGTACTTTGGATGTATGTGTTCATTAATGTGTTAACTGGGCAGATGGTAAACATAAGCAAAGGTTATACTAAAGGTCTTTTGTTATGAGATCACTGGAACCACTGAGTACTTGATTTCCAGGTTTGCTACAAAGAGTGACTTTGCAGTCAGCTTGTAGAGTTGTAGAGTTTGTCCAAACGTGTTGTGTTTCTTAGGCTTAACAGCAGGCTAGCTCTTACTCATCAGGGCTGACATCATGGCACTGTGCTGCCAGCACAAGTCTTACCTGTGGCAAAGTGCAGTCCCATATGAGTGAGGACCCAGCTACTATTTGGCTATCTTCCCTTGCATCTCTCCTCCTGCCATCAGATACAACATACAAACTGGGGTTTTGGGCTCTTCAATAGTTCCCAGCCTGTGTATTACAAAAAATAGTCATAAATACTGAATAACCGTACCTGGACTTGGGAATTAAATATATGCCTGCTAATTTGATAACAGACCCTCTATTCTGAAAATATTTATTCTCCTAACAGCATGCTCAAGTGACCCAATACTATATGCCATTTAATGTCATGAAAATGAGTGTTCTGAGCATTTTGACTAACATAAAAATGAAAAGCAACAAAAGGAAAGACAAGCCTGTGAGATCACTGGAAGGAAAAGATCTGGCATGTGGTCAGCTGGCCTCATGTTTGGGAGGAATAGGGGGGGGCTGGCAGGAATAGCAGCTCACCACTGCACTGTCTCCCAGCTCACCAACAGTAGCCAATCTGATACACACTTCTCTTTCACAAGGTGGAATTTTTTCACTGCTTCCTAAAATGATAAATAGATCTATGCATAGACTCTTTTTGCTTTACTCCTTTCTGCATATTGAGATCTCCAGAGATGTAACGTGGCTGGACTACCTTAACCTGCAGATCGTGAGTACTGTTATTTGCTCACCCGGCTCTGCAGTTAAGGATTTCATACCATCCAGTTTAGAGCGTTAGCTGTGGTTTTATAGAATTTTGTTTATTATATAGTAGAATCTGAAAAAGAAACTACTGCAAGTGTCCAGTTTTAAACTAAACAAGTTCACTTATTTTGTTGTCCAGTATAACCAGAATTCTGTGAGGGTGCTTTGTGAGGCAGAGAATAATTTTGGTGGTCAAGAGCAAAACTGAAACAATACAACCTGGAATTTTGTTTTTCTTTTAGGCAAGACTCTGGGGGAGGTGGGAGGGAGAAGTAATATAATTTCAATATCTGACTTATCTAAGACTTTCCTTTGATGCAGCCAGTTGCTTTGGAATCTTCAAATTGTCTTAAATTTTCTGTGTTGTGGGTTCAATGTGAAAAGTAAATGCATTTTTAAATCAGATATGTTGAAGGATGGCAAACAATTAACAATGGTGTTTAGTATTTGGACCTCTAGGTCCTGGGTCTTGCTGCTGTTAATCCTTCTCCAGTTTCTGTAGTGGATCTGCCTAATGGGGAAAAGGGAAACCCTCCCCTCTTCTTCCAGAAGCAATACACTTTGCTTCCCCTTCCTTCTCCTGAGAAGGCAGTGAGGTTTTCCAGAGTGAGTGTCCTAAATACAAGGCTACAGATGCAGGAAAGGATCCTTGTCTTTGGTGCCTCAAGCTATGTTTAAAAATGTGTTTGGCTTGTAGCTAGAATTGGTGGAAAGAAATGAGAGGAAAGAAAATGGAAGGCGCTGGCTCAGCTGCCCCTGGGCACTTTACCTATGCTGGTGATCAACCTGTAACACTTGCATTGCTGAAGAGGGTGCAGGGTGTCTTGAAGTGGGCTTAATAACGTGCACTTCATCCATTAGCAGTCTCATTTATTTAGATAGCATGATTGAACAACCCTTAGGAAAATATATATTGCAGAAAATCTACTTGCTAAAGGGGATGATTATAAATATAGGTTCTAATTAAACTTAATCACCTCCTGCTTTATGTTCCTAGGAAAACTTTCTAATTAAATAGCTGGAAATGACACCTGTGACAGTATTTAATTCAAAAGTGACTCCAGAAGAAATGCTGGTGTTTTACATACAAAAAATAAGACCTTCAGTTTCATAGTTTTAACTTTTGATGAAATCATCACAAATGACAATGCATGGAGAGAAACTTGTGTGGTTTTTCTCTTCCTATTGCATTCCATAAAAAACCCCTCCAAAGTTACATTTTAAAGATTGGTTTGGTCTGAAATTTCATTCTGTGTATGTCTCTACTCTGTGCAAAAAACGTTTACAGGGGAATGGAAGTACTCATCTGAAGTCTGCACATAGACCCTGCCACCACTCAGCATAGAAAGCTGAGAAACAAAATTGGGAGTACACCCTTTAAATGAGTGAAAGGTTCATCTCCGATTGCTATGCTTGCTTTAGACCAGAAAGGCCAGATCTGCCACACTTTGCCGTTTGCTTTTATTATAGCACCACAAAACTTCAGAGACCTGAGAAGCCTCAGGGCAAGAGGGCAGGTGAAATGCAGATTTTATATTTCTTCCTATAAAAGAACTGTGACAAAACAGTTTGCCCAAAGTCTAGCTGGGACCCTGTAAAGAGGCAGAAAATGAACCTTAATTGCCCAAGTCCAGTATGTTTGTTTGTTGGGTTTTTCTTTCAATCGGGCCATTATCATCAGCTATCATTTAAGGACTATTTCCTGCAAGTTTATACAGTTTGCTTCCAGTCATGGTGAAGCCCTACATTATTCTTGACAGGTATTCTTCAGTTAGTATAAAATTCCTAGATCCTTTGCATATGGAGGAGTGGGTTTAATGGCCCCTTCAGAGGGATTCAGGCTGAATACGGTTTTGAAACTTGGTTTGAGTAGGAAGGAAAGTGACTACCTGGCTGTTTCACCCCACTCTGGACATGAATGGAACTTAATCCCTTTGATTAAAAGGGGAATCTTAGAGTAGTCAATTTCATCTAGTTTTCCACTGAAGGGGAATAGTGCACAACTGCATTTCAAGTTTCAGCATTTTTTCATTATTATAAACTGCCAAGATTCTTCATTCTGAAACTCATTATTATTATTATTTTTAATGAAAAGATCTTTAAAAAAGGCTGTCTGCAAGTGTCCTCCATAAAAATTAGATTAACCCCACTTTTTTCTTCCTGTCCATCTTCAATTATGTGGTCTGAGATGGGAAAAATTTGAGCACCCAATTTACCTGTATATATTCAGTGAAAACTATCTAAACCAGTTTGCATGTTTTTCCAGAAAGTGTTAAAATTCTTATTTATTGGTAAAGAAGTTAACCTTGCTGTAGTTAAAAGATAAGCTGCATTTAACAAATCTAACAGCTAATAGAAGGGGACCTGATCTATATCAACCTTGTCAATATCTTTAATATGTTAGTTCCTTTTAGATGTTGGCACCAACAATTGGAGAGTTGATAAGCTTCTCAAAAGAAAGCAGGAATAATATCAGTCCTGTGTTGTGTCAGAGCAAGGCGAAGGCAAACTATGGCGTTTTGAGTCTTTTTCTACTGCTACTGAAAAGCTGCAGAGAGCAAGCTCTGATCTTGCTATACAAGTAAAATGCAAAAATAGCTTGTTTTCATAGCAATGTTAGAATTCATTCATCTGGACTTTTGTTTGGAGGACCCTTATCTAATCTGAATTCTGTAACACAGGTGTTTGAATTCTTTTCTAAGGATCCCTGACTCAGTCAAGCCTAGTAAAATTATGTCCATAATAGAGAATCTTGCTTAGAAAATCAGATCCAGCTTTAAGAGTTTTGAGTAGTTAAGTTCCTGGTTTAGCTGTTCTCCTGGCTAGCTAGTGGCTAAACCTAGCCATGTTCTTATTAGAACAAAGGTTTGTTGTGGAAAGATATGAGGACAATTCATGCATGCAAATGCACGTATTTGTGCATCCCTGGCAGTGAGAAATTCTCCATCTCTCCATCCCTGGCACTGTTCAAGGCCAGGTTGGACCGAGACTTGGGTGACATGGTCTAGTGTGAGGTGTCCCTGTCTATGGCAGGCGGGTTGGAACTAGATGATCTTAAGGTCTCTTCAAATCCTAACCATCCTATGATTCTATATAGCAGAGAAGCTGGAATGAGACTGATAGTCTTGTTGCTGTGTTGGAAAGGGTAGAAATGCAGCTTGTGGTGATAAGTGGCAGTAACAAAATGTGCTGAAAATAGATACATTGTCCTATAAAAAAAACAGTCTGAATACCTGATAGAGAAACTTAGCTAAAAGCAGTGGTGGGCTTGAGCCCCTTTATAGCATGGGTAAGGATTTTCCATGCTATATGTAGGTTACATAAAGCTATACATATGCAGGAAGATGCCCATAGGTCTATGTCCTGGGTTCAGCAGTAGCAGTCATTTTTCTCCTTCTTAGTAGCTGGTGCAGTGCTGTGGTTTTGACTTTCAGCCTGGAAACAGTGCTGATAACACCAATGTTTTTAGTTGCTGCTCACTAATGTTTACTCTGACCAAGGACTTTCTGAGTCTCATGCTCTGCCAGGGAAGAGGGGAAGCCAGGAGGAAGCAGAGACAGGACACCTGACCCAAACTAACCAAAGAAGTATTCCATACCACAGCAAATCATGCCCACTATATAAACTGAGGACAGTTACCCAGAAGGGTGAGATCACTACTCGGGGGTCAGGCTGGGTATCAGTTGGCAGGTGGTGAGAGGTTGTATTCTCTTCCCTTGTTATTTCCCTTATCATTATTATCATTGGTGCTAGCAGTAGTAGTTTGTTTTACACCTTAGTTACTGGACTGTTCTTATCTGAACCTGTGGGAGTTACACTCTTTCGATTCTCCTCCCCATCCCTCTGGGAGTGGGGAGAGGAAAGGTTGGGAGTGAGGGAGCAGCTGCGTGGTTCTAAGTTGCCAACTGGGCTTAAACCACAACAATCTAGTACATTTTAACTTGTATAGGGGAAACCTCTGGCTTGGGGGTATAATTCACAGGTATATTTCTTCCCTATTGAGCATTTAATTCCTCATAGTTACAAATTTTAGAGGAAGAACCCAGTGATGAGGTAGACCCTTGCTGTGGTTTTTTTTTTTTTTGTTTGTTTGTTTTTTTGTTTTTTGTTTTTTTTTTTTTTTTTTTTAATATCATACCAAAAAGTGTAACTTCCACTAACCTAGACATGAAAATGCCTTTCTGGTGAGGAAGGCAATTAGTGTTTTATGATATAAATGTTCACTTCTCAAGCAGAGTTTCACTCACTAGATTTTAGCTATGTAGGTATGTCTCAGATCTGCACTTAGAGGTGAATATTTACTTTATCAATTCTTCCCAATGTAGGTATTTCCCAAAAGCCTTTTCTTTCCTGCTTTTGTTTATGTCATTTACTTCTAATGCCTTGGCCACATCTAAGCTGCAGAGTGGTTAGCCTGAAAAAAAACTATGCATTTTTTTCATCATCTTTGTCATCATTTTCAGTTTTGCCCTTTAACAATTCTAGCAGTGTTGGGATGAAATGCAGCTACCAGTTCTGTGATGATGCAGCTTGCAGGTGGGGGCTTGCTGGGAACCACTGGAACTAATGGGACTACTCACTCTAAGTTTGAGGACTCTCCACCCCGAGGTGGGAGCAGTCTTATTTGTGTGTTCATTTACCCTGCCCTTTACTTATGCGTTGAGAATGACAGCATTTCCTCTTTCATGTTTAGCATCAGGCAATTTGCTAAAATCTTCTACCTGCTTTGCTCCCGTGTTCCCCTGCACGTATATACATATTCATATTGCAGCCTAATGTCTTGTCCTTGCAGCATTGCCAAAACCTTTTGTATAATCCTTTCACAGGATTTTAAAACAATACTTACAATCACTAAAGTGGCAGTTTAATGGCTTGGAAATGATAAGGGAAAGGATTTTTATGCATGGTAGCTTGTAGAAAATGAAAGACTATACAGAAGCGACAATGATTATGGAATCAACAGGAATTTCTGTTTAGGCTCTAGAGTTATGAGGAAAGAAAAGGAGTATGTGGCATTTCACGACATGGACTCAAGCTAATGCAGAGACTCAAATCCAAGTTTATCCCCCTGTTTGGTACTTTCCCAACCTGCACATACATGCAACGTTCAATCTCATTGGCCCCTGTAAAACTGTCCAGGTAAACAGTCCAATCACAATACTGCAGACCCTTTCACAACCTCCACACATCCTCTGGCCTTCAACACCCCAACTCATTGCCCCAGGGCTTGTCAAAGCACCAAGACCTCAGAGCTCATTCCCAGATTGTTCTCCATACAAATCTTATCGCCTTCACTCCCAGTAAGAGTACTTGCCTTGGTAGGCATTCCTGGGAGAATGGAGTACTTGCCATAGGTAGGGCAATGGTCTTAAACTTTATCCATCTAAAGTTAGGTGACATGAAGACTGGAAACACTGTGAAACAGTAGCTGCATCTAGTAGGTACTGAAAATAAATATTCCTTCCTGTGAAGGGGACAATTTTGGAAGATGCATTCCTTATTTCATCTCCAGCAACGTGATTGGGAAGCTGCAGCATTGTCCTCTGCAATGGTAAATGGGAAAGTGATTTTTGGTCTATATTTATCTTGGCTTGTATGTGGAATCAGTTACTATAATTTCTCGTGGATTGTAGTGTGAAGCATCACCTTCCCACTGTCAGCCTCTAGGACCCATTGAATGCAGTTACTCTAAGCGTACACTTCAGCAACAGTTTCCCTAATGCAGCCTCTTCAACAAAAAGCCCTTGAGTTGGCCAGTCATGAAGCTGTTCTCCTTTATTTGACCTGCACACCAGAAGTGGTATCAAACTCCTGTACTTGCATTTATCTATTTAGAATAAAGTATTGTGGATGATTTCTTGTTAGAGAATGGACATATGCCTGCTCTGAATGAAAGCAACTACGTGCAGCTGGCTATGTAGCAGGGGTAACTCTTGGTTACCTCTGTGCAGCCGACCGTGGAAAAGAAGTAACTCCCGGATAGCTAATGAAACAAGAATGCAGGCCTGGAGGATAAGAAGGAACTAAGATAAGGAGATTGCTAAATTGGACTGTAAATCTTGCTTGCTGACAAAAACCACACTTTAGGTTCTCACGAAACATATTAACCAATAGTATACCTGTTGCTAAGTATATGTAACCAATCGTAGAAAGACATGTAATATTAGAGCTGTAAGCCTAAAGTATATAAACAGTAGCTTTGCAGACAATAAATGGCTTTTGTCTAATCATATTGATATCTGACGGAGTCTATCATGGCAAAGTATGTCGTGCTAGTGAGTCTTCCCTCTTTAGATGGCTTTTGGTTTAAGTTTTATTTTATCTGGGTGTCCTGGGTTCAGCAGTAGCAGTAATTTTTCTCCTTCTTAGTAGCTGGTGCAGTGCTGTGTTTTCGACTTTCGGCCTGGGAACAGTGCTGATAACACCAATGTTTTTAGTTATTGCTCAGTAATGTTTACTCTGACCAAGGACTTTCTAAGTCTCATGCTCTGCCAGGGAGGAGGGGAAGCCGGGAGGAAGCAGAGACAGGACACCTGACCCAAACTGACCAAATAGGTATTCCATGCCACAGCACGTCATGCCCAGGATGTAAAACTGGGGGCAGGGACTTGGAAGGGTTGGGTTCACGGCTTGGTCGGGCTGGGTATCAGTTGCGAGCAGTTGTATTCTCTTTCCTTGTTATTTCCCTTATCATTATTATTATTGGTGGTAGCAGTAGTGGTCTTGCGTTATACCTTAGTTACTGGACTGTTCTTATTTGAACCTGTGGGAGTTATATTCTTTCGATTCTCCTCCCCATCCCCCGGGAGCAGGGGGAAGAAAGAGGGGCGAGTGAGTGAGCAAACTGCATGAGTTATAGCTAGGCTTAAACCACAACACTGGGGTTATTCTTTCATGTGAAATACTGCATATGTTTTTCAACTTGAGGTTTTTGCTACTCCTCTAGCTTCTGAAGGTCCCTTCGAACAGCATCCAGTCCCCCACTGCATCAGTCATGCACCCAGTTACACCTCACCTCTGAACTTGCAAAAGGTGCCTTCCATCCCATTCTTGAGGACTTCAGTGAAGACGTTGAAGTGCATCAACTCCAGCATTGACCCCTGAGGAACACCAATGGTAGCTAACTGGCTTCAAGTGCAACTTTGTACTGTTGATCATTACATTTTGCAGCTGCCAGTTGAGCCAGTTTTCATGCATCTTGTGTCCTATCCGTCCCATCCATCCTACCCAGTTTGGCTAAAAGGTTGTTGTGGTAGACGTTGGAGACTGGCTGCACAAAAGGCCACTTACATCTTGCTGTTCTTCCCTGGTTCAGAGCTAGTCATAGAAACATAGAATCATAGAATAGTTAGGGTTGGAAAGAACCTTAAGATCATCTAGTTCCAGCTCCCCTGCCAGGGGCAGGGACACCTCACACTAAACCATGTCACCCAAGGCTCTGTCCAACCCAGCCTTAAACACCACCAGGGATGGGGCATTCACAGCTTCCCTGGGCAACCCATTCCAGTGCCTCACCACCCTCACAGTAAAGAGCTTCTTCCTCATATACAATCTAAACTTCCCCTGTTTAAGTTTGAACCCATTACCCCTTGTCCTATCACTACAGTCCCTAATGAAGAGTCCCTCCCCAGCATCCCTATAGGACCCCTTCAGATACTGGAAGGCTGCTATGAGGTCTCCACGCAGCCTTCACTTCTCCAGGCTGAACAGCCCCAACTGTCTCAGCCTATCTTCATATGGGAGGTGTTCCAGTCCCCTGATCATCCTCATGGCCCTCCTCTGGACTTGTTCCAACAGTTCCATGTCCTTTTTATGCTGAGGACACCAGAACTGCACACAATACTCCAAGTGAAGTCTCACAAGAGCAGAGGAGAGGGGCAGGATCACCTCCCTCGACCTGCTGGTCACACTCCTTTTAATGCAGCCCAGGACATGGTTGGCTTTCTGGGCTGTGAGCGCACACTGCTGCCTCATGTTAAGCTTCTCATTGACCAACACCCCCAAGTCCTTCTCTGCAGGACTGCTCTGAATATCTTCTCTGCCCAACCTGTAGCTGTGCCTGGGGTTGTTCTGACCCAGGTGTAGGACCGTGCACTTGGCATGGTTAAACTTCATCAGGTGGCATCAGCCCACCTCACAAGCATGTCAAGGTCCCTCTGGATGGCATTCCTTCCCTCCAGCATACCAACCGAACCGCACAGCTTGGTGTCATCGGCAAACTTGCTGAGGGTGCACTCAATCCCACTGTCCATGTCACCGACAAAGATGTTGAACAAGACCAGTCCCAACACCCATCCCTAAGGGACACCACTCGTTACTGGTCTCCAGCTCGACATTGAGCCATTGAGCACAGCTCTTTGCGTGTGGCCATCCAGCCCGTTCTTTATCCACTGAGTGGTCCACCTATCAAACTGATGTCTCTCCAACTTAGAGACACGGATGTCATGTGGGACAGTGTCAAACGCTTTGCACAAGTCCAGGTAGATGACATCAACTGCTCTACCCCTCTCCATCAGTTCCGTAGCCCCATCATAGAAGACCACCAGATTGGTCAGGCAGGATTTCCCCTTAGTGAAGCCATGCTGGCTGTCACCAAGCACCCTGTTGCTTTTCATGTGCCTCAGCATGCCTTCCCAGGAGAGTCTGCTCCAAGATTTTGCCAGGCACAGAGGTGAGGCTGACTGGTCCGTAGTTTCCTGGCTCATCCATTTTCCCCTTCTTGAAAATGGGGGTTATATTTCCCTTTTTCCAGTTGTCAAGAACTTCACCTGACTGCCATGATTTTTCAAATATGATGGACAGTGGCTCAACAACTTCATTCACCAGCTCCTTCAGGACCCGCGGATGGATTTCATCAGGTCCCATGGGCTTGTGCATGTTCAGATTTTTAAGATGATCTCATACTAGATCCTCTCCTACAGTGTGAACAAGGTCAGCATTCCCACAGTCCCCGCGTCTGCCTTCCAAGACTTGGGTGGTGTTAGAGCATTTGCCAGTGAAGATCAAGGCAAAGAAGTCATTGAGAACCTCAGCCTTCTCCAAATCCAGGGTAGCCAGTTCTCCCAATAGCTTCTGGAGAGGGCCCACATTGTCTCTAGCCTGTCTTTTATTTGCAATGGACCTATAGATTCCCTTCCTGTTATCCTTAACATCCCTAGCCAAGTTTAATTCTAACTGGGCCTTGCCTTTCCTAACCTGGTCCCTAGCTTCCCAGACAACATCCCTGTATTCTTCCCAGGCCTCCTGTCCTTGCTTCCACCTTTTATAAGCCTCTTTTTTCCTTCGAGTTTTCCTCAGCAGCTCCTTATCCATCCATGGAGGTCTCCTGGCCCTCCTGCTGCACTTTCTTCTAGTTGGGATGCAACACTCCTGAGCTTGCAGAAGGTGATCCTTGAATATCAACCAGCAGTCTTGGGCCCTCCTGCCCTCTAGGGCTATATCCCATGGAATCTTACTGAGCAGGTTCCTGAAGAGGCCAAAGTCTGCTCTCTTGAAGTCCAGGGTAGTGAGCTTGCTGCACACTCTTCTCACTGTCCTGAGGATCTTTAACTCAACTATCTCATGATCGCTGCAATCAAGGCTGCCCTGGAGCATCACGTTTCCAACCAGCCCTTCCCTGTTGGTGAGGACGAGGTCAAGCATGGCACCTCTCATTGTCGGCTCCTCTATTACTTGCAGAAGGAAGCTGTGTTCCACACAATCGAGGAACCTCCTAGATTGCTTGTGCTGGGCTGTACTGTCCCTCCAACAGGTATCAGGGTTTAGTCATCACAAGTTGTGCAGCTATGATTTCCCCTCACTGAATCCATGTTAGCTGTTCTAAATCACTGGCTTATTTTTAAAGTGCCTGAAAATGGCTTCTAGGAAGATTTGCTCCCAGGGATTAACACCTTCCCTGGGATTAAAATGAGACTGCCTGGCCTATAGTATCTTGGTGCGTCCTTCTGCCCAGTTTAGAAGACATCCTATTTGTCTATCTTCAATCACTAGGAACATACCTCAAATACCACGGCTTTTCAAAGATGATAGAGTGGCTTTACAATGACGTTAGCCGAATTTAGATGCATCTCTTCTGCGTACATCCAGTTGATTAAGTGGTCCCTAATTTGGTTCTTCTTTACTGTAGGTAAGGCTTTTCACAAGGAAATTCTGCCACTAGCCTTTGCCCTTCACATTCCTCGCTGGTTTCAGCTTCAATCCAATTTTGCCTTCCCTAGCTACATCTTTGCCTCTTCAGGCAGTACTTGCTGTGCCTCTCAGGTACACTGTTTCAGCTTCCAACTTCATACATTCTTTTGTACTTGAGTTAGTCAGGAGTTTCCTATTAATTTAAACTGGCCTCTTGGCTTGTTTGCTTGGTTTTTAGCACATTGGAATAGAATGCTCCCGTGATTTGATGAGGTTGCCCTTGAATATCACCCAGCTCTCTTGGACCTTTCTGCCTCCCAAGGCAATGCTTCATAGGGTCACACCCACTTGTGTAAACAAAAATCCATTCTTCTGAAATCCAGGGTATTTGCTCCTTGCCTGCCTCACTCCCTTAGACTCTTAAGCTGCAAGTTATGATCGCTGGAATAAAAGCTACCAGTGCCTGAACATCCTCAGTAAGTTCTTTATCCATGAGTAGAAAGTTCAGCAGAGCACCACCTCTATCTGCCTGTCCAGCATTTTCAGCACAAACTTTCCCAGACATGCCTCTGCAAACCTCATGCAGTGCAAGGTCCTGCACTTGGGTCTGGTAAGCTTAAGCACAAATACAGGCTGGGCAAGGAATAGATTGAGAGCATCTCTGAGAAGAAAGACTTTGGGGGTGTTGGTTGAGAAGCTCAGCATGAGCTGGCAATATGAGCTCATAATCCAGAAAGCCAACCGTATACCAGGTCACATCAAAAGGAACGTGACCAGCAGGTTGACCCCTGTACTCTGCTCTCATGAGACCCCACCTGCAGTACTGTGTTCAGCTCTGGGGACCCAACACAAGAGGTGTATGGACCTGTTGGAGCCAAGTACAAAGGAGGGCTGCAAAGATTATCAGAGGGCTGGAGCACCTCTTCTGTGAAGACAGGCTGAGAGAGTTGGGCTTGTTCAGCCTGGAGAAGGCTTGGGGAAACCTTATAGTAGCCTTCCAATACCTAAAGGGGGGCTACAAGTAAGATGGAGAGGGACTTTTTACAAGGGGGCTACAAGTAAGATGGAGAGGGACTTTTTACAAGGGTATGTAAGGACAGAACAGAGAGTAATGGCTTTAAGCTGAAAGAGTGTAGATTTAGGTTAGATCTAAGGAAGAAGTTCTTCCCTGTGAGGGTGGTGAGGCACTGGAACAAGTTGCCCAGAGAACTTGCAGCTGCCCCATCTCTGGCAGTGTTCAAGGCCAGGTTGGTTGGGTCATTGAGCAGCCTGGTGTAGTGGAGGGTGTCCCTGCCTGTGGCAGGGGGATTGGAACTACATGGTCTTTAAGGTGCCTTCCAACCCTAACCATTTTGTGATTCTGTGTTCTGTAAATCCTCTTGATTGCTTACATTTCACTATATTGACCTATGTCAGTATGCTCAGCCCACTGTGCTGAGCACAACCACTTGTCTTCCCAGCCTGCTCCTCCTAAAGACACTATATAAACCCATTATGGGCCTATGTGAGCTATTCCATCTGTTTTGTGTCGTTCTAGTTACATCTTAGCTCTGCAGGTTCATGCCAATTAATCCTCTGTTTCATAGTCATGTACAAGCACTTCAGATGGTGCTCTGGCTGCATCACTTCTGCAGGGAGAGTGAGAGCTTCCCTTGTTATGCTGTTGGGTGGGTACCACTCCCCCTTTCTCAATTTCTTATTCCCTCTCTTTGGTTTCTGGTTTTTAACTACCAGTAAACATAGTTTAAAGCTTTCCTCACCAAGTTAGTAAACCTGTTAAATATGTTCGTGTTCCACTTCATTAAATAGATCTCATCTTTCACCAACCAGCCTTGCTACCCAAACAGCATCACTTGGTTTAGAAGGCAAAATCTTGCTGGTGTTCCAGGAGTGCAGCACCTACCCCCTATGCCACTTCCTCTTGTCCTCAGATCTATAGTGCTGTAAAAAAGACATTCTGGCCTTCAAGATGTTGGACAGTGAAGGTTGCACTGTGTTCCTTGGTAATGTAGTTCAACGTCTAACTTTCTTTACTGTAAATAAAATTTAAGGAAAACCTACACCACAACTATACTCTGAACATGCCTTGTGTCAGCGTCTTCCACTGGATCTCAAGAAAACTTCATCTGCTAAATCAAAGAAATACATGAGAGATTTTGTAGTCAAAAGCTCAGATCAGACCTTCTGATGCAATGAAGTCCAGGATTCTAGTCATCTTGAAAATACCAGAGTGAACTAAGAGTTACAATGTGAAGGTAGGGTACAAATCTGACATGATCCAGAACCACCTGTTTAGGCTTTTAAAAATAGTAATCTTTTTAACTGCCTCTTAGATGTTTATGTTCATTATGTGCAGCCAGTGATCAAGCATATTTAGGGTTTACGCTTGAAATGCTCCTTTGTTTTGTATACACAGGAGAAGCTCTTCTGTTTTCAGAATCCCTGATTGGATAGATCATAAAAATATCCATGAGCTGATGAGCTCTGACCCACTTCTTGTTTTCAAAAATAAGCACATCTCACATTCATCAACAACGGTACTTAAAATTGCATGTAGTTTGAGACAACCGTTGCTTGTTGAATGACGTCACTGTGATGTACACGTTCTCCCTTAGAGACATCACCTTCTGCTTGCTTTGCTTCATGGTGATATGTATGTTATAGTTACCTTTTCTGCCTGTCTTAATATTATAAACCTGATATCCATTTCTGCTGCCTATCGTTTCCTCTTGCAAGAAGGAGAAAGAAGCCTGCAACTCCCCCACACATCCACCCCCACAGATTCACAACTGGGCTCAGAACTGTGTGAAGAAAAAAACCTGACAGGCTGCAATTCTGAATTTAAAAATCTTTATAAATCTCTTCTGTAATTCCTGTATAGCAAGGGGTTGTGTGCTAAATATAAACTTTTTTAGACATTCTAAGAAGAGATGCAGTCAGGGTGCTTATGGTTAGGAAAAGAAAAACCCTATGAATTTATATGGTGATGGCAGATTACCAAATTATTTCTGTCAGCCTTCATTTAAAACTGATTTAATCTAATTTTGAGTTGGAGCGCTGCTTTAGGTGACTTGGAGATAGGTGGCTTTAGAAGACATCTGACATCTCACTTTTGGCAGCGAGAGGATGGAGAAAGAATTAATTTTGGACTGTGTTACAGAACTGGCATCCAAGGGAATCTGTTTTCGGATTAAGTGATGCTCCTTCAGATCTGCAGTTCAACTGAATGTACATGGAGCTTGGAGTAAGTTGATCAGTAGGCAGCCACTTTGAAACCCATTATTATTTGTTTCTCAGACACATCAATGATGACAACTGACTTGCTAACAGGTAATACTTATAGTCCTTCTTGTAGATATAAAAAATTGATTATCATTAATTTGGCACTCAGTTAAGGTACTAATATTTGCTTATACTGCAATATTTGGCAGCATGTTTTCCCTTTCAGTTCATCAACAGTTCTTTAACGTGTAGTACCCTAGCTGAAGCTTGTTGCTGAAGAGAAGCCTTTTGACAGAATTTTGGAGTTTGCATTGAAGCAAAATAGGTTTTGAGTTGTTATTCCAGTAGCTTTTCTTGAAAGCTTTAAAACATGCCAAGAAAAAAAAAAAATCAAATTTTGTAAGGCATGTACAGAAAAGTTGCTGGTGTTAAGTTACAGATTTGTTTTCTTTAATCTGACTAGCAAATTAATCTGTATTTCTCTGTGAGGAAGCCGTCTGCACGGTCTCAAATGACAAATATTATTTCTGAAATAACAGAGAAAGCAAGTGCCACTTCCCTAGGATTTCTGCTGTATTTTTAATCCACATAATAATCATACTATGTATATTTAAGGAACTACTGTTAATTAAAGATGTACTATTCAGAAAACAATTCCAATTATGATATGGGAAGTGAGAAATTTGTGAGCTGACAAAAAATAAGAGTGCCGGAAGGTTAGAGTTTATAAAAGAGTATTCAGCGTAGAGCTTTGACGCCTGGAAGACCAGTACTATTTAGATTGACAACAAAATGAATGCATAGGCAAATGGAAATGAGGACTTCCAGTCCTCAGACATATACCATGGTGTCAGCCAGGAAGGCGATCTTCCTCAGCATGCTGAAAAGGAGGATGGACAAGCTGTGAGCAAGAGGAAATTAGTACCTCTGCTATGTCACCATACAGTGTTTCATTGAAATCAGATCAATGCTTTCCCAGTTTTTGAAGGGAGTTGTGTTTGCAGGTGATGACTATATTCTGCATGAAATGTGTAAGCTGATGCAATTATCCTAATAAACCTTTGTCAAGGTTAACAGAAAAGATTCCCTCAATGCTTTGGAAGCTTCATCTTATGGCATATGGACATATCCAAATGTTAATTACTGTCTAAATAGATTCTCTGCCTAATCTACATCAAAGATATTTAAGGCAAAAGCACTGCTTTTGATCTGTATTTCCTTGTGAAGGAGCAGAGTTAGAGTACTTGGGGCATCCAAGATTATTTCTGTGCCTAGGGTGCAGATGTGTTATGATTTTTCTCTGCTGAATTTCTCCCTAAAATGATGATGGCCAGAATCAATGGCAAGCAGTTCTAACTGAGATTTGAACTACCTGGCTCTGAAAATAAATAAGGTAAAAATCATTGCTCTGGCAGCTACATTAGCAAGCAAGCTCACAGTATGGTTTCATTATGTTTTCTGCACTTTTCAGAGTATTAAGTTAAGGCACGGCCGTTATGAAAATGTCTTTTTGCTTTGGGCTTCAGACAATTCCAGAATGTGGGGTGCATTAATCATGTGACCCCTGTGCAGCTGTAAAGAAGCAGCTAAATAAGAAATTTGTATCCGATACTGCCTCCTGCAAAGCTGTATAGTCCACTTGTTAATATATTTATGGCAGCGCATGAGCCAGGGTTGAAGTATATTAGTGGTAGGAGGTAAGTTTCTCAGAAGGTAGAGAGTGGGAGAAAGGTGGAGTACAGTACTGAGAATCTCTATTTTGTCCTAAACATCTTAGAGGTCTGCAAGAATGATGTTGAACCCAGTCAGTAGAGTAAAATTCAACAACTTCTTACCTGAAGTCACAGCTCACCTCAACTGTGAGGTTCTTCTGCCTCTTGATAAGGCTTTATTTTGTGTCTCTACATACCTAGTACTTGCCCTCGCTAGGTAAGGTGCTTAAACAATTTAAAGCATGTTGAAATACTGCAGTAATGCCAGAAAAAAAGAAATTCCCTTCTCCATGGCTTTCTGCTATATCAGCTGAGCAGATTGAATTGTGCCAGCTTCGAGGATGGTGTTTCTTCCCGCTCATTCTCTGAGTCAGTGGCAGACAGGCCTGGCCAGGAGTGGCATGTGCAGACGCAGTGGGGAAGAATGAGCTCCCCCAGGCCTCACAAGAGAGTCAAAGAAGAGCAGGTAAGTTATCTATTTAATGCTGCAATAAGTGTTTAGTTGGTGACATGGAAGTTAGCTCTGTATGAAAAAGATATTAGTGATTTAGAAGGTATTTTCCCTTTCTGTGTGGGTGTTAGCCTCTTTTTTTGTGTGTAGACGAAATTATCTGGTAGTTTATACTGAAAGAATATTGTCTTGCATAAGTCAGCCATCTAGAAAATAATATTCTTAAATCATGATGCAATTGGAATTGAATCCTTTCTTGTGCTTAACGGTCTGTCTTCTTATTAGTGGGTAATATAGTCTGCATAGTCCCCTCCAGCAGGTAGTGTAAACAAGCACCTAAACACTGAAGCTGTGACTGACCAAAACCAGTGTGGAGTGCTGGCAACTGGATTTAAAAAGTGTTGATTGAAGAATGCATGTGCAAAATTGAGATGGGGAATAGAGTACCCAGTGATTTCCAGTTAGCTTTAAGACTGGAGGCTGCATATGTCACTGCAGGTCTTGAAAATGAGCAGTTTGTCAGCCGACTGTATATGGACTCCGCTAAACCAGGGGTCAGTCTGGGATAGGTGCTTTAGGATAAGAGGGCAAATCTTCCTCATCATAGGAAAAAAGACTATTTGCCTGGTTTTAGTAAAATCCAAATGATGGATACTGGTTATAAGATTTTTCTAAAGCAAGTATTTTGTTCATGCTCTCTAAAAACACACTCATGATTGCATAAATCTTTTAAAATCAGTTGTGTATGTGACTATAATATACATAAGTGATTTAACTTCCACTATCTCCATGAATTTTTCTATAACTACCTGATACTGTGCTGAGGGAGGATGCAAGAGTTATTGCTATGCATTGGTCATAGTTTCAGAAGCCTGATTTAAGAATCATCACACCATTATGTTAGTAATTGCCCAAATAACATACTAATAACCATTACAGTTACTGCAGGAGGGGATTTCTTCACTGCAATATAATGAAATATAAAGCTTCAGGGAAATATTTTAAAACTAGGAGATGTGATACTCTGGTGATGCAATAGCTATTTCTTGGAATGAATTTATAGTTGGTTTTACATAGTGATCTTTTTTCTGCTGTCGTGGTGGGTGTTGCTACCATTTTGAGTTTAAATAAAAGCTTAAGAGCAAGTTAACTTATTTCTGTTTGTGCTGGTCTTCAGTGGTCTTCTAGATCATGAGCTGTTCTGAGTATTTGTTGCTGTGCTAACTTCTAGAGGTATCCATACAGCACAAGACACTAGTCTTTTTAGTCTAGTGTTTGGTCTGTTGCTTTCTCTGGATTATGAAATGGCTGATATTTTAGGAACTGTCCTGTGAACAAGGACAGAGAGAAGATCTGTGTAGGCTTCTGCCAAGCACTGCTGGACCCAATGCCTTGGAAGAATTGTACAAAGCCAGCGCCTGTAAAATGTTAACATTTCATATGCATACTGTTTTTCTGAAGTCACACAGGACTAGAAATATATGCTGAAAGAGCTGCAGACTTCCATCAAAGTAAAATAAATTGGTCAATCTAATAATTATTAGATGAAACCATGTATTAAAGTAGCATCTCAACGAGTTAAACATTGGGGTCATACTATCCTCACAGAGAACAAAGTATCTTGCTGAGTTTTAAAAGAACTTTTTATCTAGAAGGAAGAGTCTTCAAAAAAGATACAAGAATCCCTTAAGTCTAAACAACAGGTTTGTTGTGATCTTACTGGTATCACAGTACTTCGCAGACAAAGAACTGTGGCATCTGAAGGGGAGAGGGAACTAACATATTTTGAGTATATATTTTCCCCTGTGTTCTCTGGGTGTCAGAGTGCTTTTATAGAATTTAAGTAGATATGGAACTGGGTAGTAGGAGGCAGTTCAATGTCATTTAATGTGTATTTCAGGTAGGAAGTACATATTATGTGGAGCTTCATCTCTGATTATCCATCAGAACAAAAGGACTTTTTCTCTTCATGGACTTGCCTTTTTGGTAAGGGAATCTGCCTGAGTCTCTTTGAAACTATCTTTAACCTAAGCATAGCAATCTTTACTATATTTAAGTAGCAGAGGTTGCAACAAGATTGATCTTGGTAAGGTAATATGAAATGCAGGGGCTTTGGTGTACATTCTCCAGTTTGATTTCTGACTTTGTCCCATCTCCCTGAGTTCCTAAATTTAGACTGTGAAATACACACTTGGAAGCAGAAATTAATATTAAAGGTTGTTTTTCACAGTATTTGCATATGAAGATCTCTTTGATTTTGATGGTATTCAGTGCCACTCTGTATCATTAGGCAGAGGCTGCCTTTTAGGTATTTGAGTACAAAATTTGAGCTATGCGTGTAATTGGCCTAAATTTTTAGCGGCTAAGAGAAAAAAGAGTACTTGGAAAATGTTGAATTCTTGACTACACAAAAGAAGTATTTTGAAGATGACTAATATATGTGAAAGCTTTGAGAAATCAATACAAGCAGATGAAGAAGAGAGCTCTGCTTCAGGTTTGTGTCCTATAGGCTTAGTGGAAAATAGACATCTTTCAGGAGCAAAGAAATTGCAGAGTCAATTTTCAATGTATAGCTCTCTTCAACTGATTTTCTAAGAGCTACTGGAAATGAAAAGGAGCCTGACTGCCTGGATCCACTGAGAATGGAAGCTCAGAGAAAATGAGGGAGCTGAAAACGTTTGCAGATTTCAGGTACCACCAGTATAAGACATATTTGGATAACAGGAGGAACTGAGTGTCATATATAAGGGAGGGAAGCAGATGGAAGATGCACATTTATGAGAAGTGACTGAGTAGCATTTGTAGCATAGGCATGGAAAATGGTTAACAGAACAAATATAAGAAAGATTAAATATAGAAAGGAGATGAGATTAATGTACTGAAAACTAGCTGCAAATGACGTGATCTGCTCTGGACACTCTGTTCTCTTTTCTCTGTTCTTGTATCATCCCCATGGCATCTAGGCACTTAACTGGCAGATGAGTCACTGTGTCGTTGTGCTGCAGCTTGTTCCTCCATTAAATAAGGTAATTCTTTCCACTCACAGAGTTATGCTGAAAAGGATTTACCTGTAAAGTGTTTTCAAGATACCCTAACATTCACAGACCCTCTAAAACCTGGGTTTTACTTGTGGAGTTGCAGATAAATTAAACACGTTTTTACAGAAATAGAAATGCCCAACTACAGTAATTCTAGTCTTTAATAAATTATCTTTTGTGTTCCTGACACCCAAGATGATGAAGAACACTGCTTAAACTGGTTAGGACAGCATAATACCATTGATTTCACACTTACTTCACAGTGGGACTCAAAAATATTGCTGTTTGGGAATCAGCTTGCTTTGTTTTCAGGGTAGTTTTCTGTGTGTTTCAGAGAAACTATTTTTTAGGGTTGAATATAATACCATATATCAGCTAAACCTTGCTGTGAATTGCAAACGGTGAAATAAAATGATTCTAGGTGAAATATGAATTCTAGACATGCAGCCACAGTACAGCTCTCTTAACATTTATGATAGCATAATGGGAATAAAACTTTACAATTTAATTGTGTATATTATTGCAGAGCTTACACAACAATCTCAAATGTTACATACAGAAGATGTCATGGTTGGCAGCTTTGTGACTATGTGGTCATTACAACCTGATCAAACCTGTTCTTTTGTACAAATGCCTTTAAGCTCTACTTTCCTTGGAAATCACATTCGAACCACTTTGATTAGCTCTGAAGAAAACAACAACTGTTCTTCTAATGATCCCATAACCATTATAACAAAAATTGTTTTCTAGGTGTCTTCAGCAAGGAAGGGAACCTACTAGCTGTAAGTAACTAAGGACTTTCAGATAATTTAAGATCATTTGAATGCCAAATTAATTTGTAATCTGAAAGTTGATACTGACTACCTGCAAATGTGGTCATGCAGCATAAAATCAAAAGCTTAGAATTTGGTAAGAGTTACTTGAAGATATGCCATGAGAGGTATTATCTGTAAAGTACTTTCTTATTCACAGCCACCAAGTAGTGGTTATATGTCTTAAGAGATGCTCTAATTAACAAAAACTTTAAAGTTGATATTAAATAGTTCTGTCAGTGATTAAATGTGCCCAGTGGAAAGGTATAACAATATATTTAGGATCCTGGTGCTTAAAAGGAGATGATAAGTTTTTGCTGTACTTGACCTGTATTGGACCTCATTCCTAGGTACTGGGCCAGATTTACACTAGCAAAAAACTGAAGAACAACTTAATGAAAGTTGTTTAATAGCATGTTTTAGATTCTTTCTATTGTGTTGTGACGCTGTAGATGGGCATTCATAAAACATGTTTCAGGCAAGTAATTATTCAAAAGTCCAAATTATAATATGTCTTACTGGAAAGAATGCTGCACATTTGGAGTTTCTAGCAGAAAAGATTTCTCCACAGCACTTGGCCCATGGTTGTATCAGATCTCCTGGTGATTAATCTCAGCTTTATTGGCATTTTGATGCTGTCATTGGGACAGAAGATGGGGGGAAAGAGTGATAGATTCCCTAAATCTAGGGCTATTCTTATAAGTATGTTTTTTATTAATCTTGCCCATGCTTGTTTTTAAGCTGAGCAAAGTGACTGTAATAAGTTTATTCTGGCAAAGCAAAGGGTGGTCTTTAATGAAGTTGGAGATGATAAAAAACATGAAGTGGATATCTTTAACATATATCTACAGCTGGCCTTGTATACGTGGTTACTATTCAAAACAAATGCAACATCAATGTAATTGAATGGGACTGCATGAAGAAACTCTTCCCTTAAAAGCCAAATAAAACTCAATACAATGGCTTTAAAGACTGTGTGAAAGCACAGTGACTGTAAATGTTGTCTGAAGCTTATGACCTTCATGATATAAAGACACTCTCTTCCTAGTCTTGCTTCCTTTTCTGCTTGGAAGTCTTCTGAGTTGTATGTCTGCCAGTTTCTTCTTTCCCGGATAGCTTGACATGCAATTCTTAATTCTTTCAATTGATATAAAATTAAAATTCTTTCTCAATGTTGTCCCACATTGCTATCACTTCTAAAAAAAATAATATCTACTATGGTGCTGATCGTGTCATTTTTAATCTATTGCTGCCCTTTATCAGAGACCAAGTGACAGTAATAAAAACAAATGTCAGATTTGGAAACAGAGCACTTACTTTAAATTGCTTTGCAACCTTGTCCCTCTTGGTGCTCACACAAGGAATTTCCTGGCACTGATATATTCTGCTCCTGATTGTTCCTCCTTCCTGGATTTGAAGAAAGCAGCCAGGGGTGATGATCTGCATGGGCTCCACATGCTCTAATGTGGGATTGAAGTTTGTGCACCAAACTTGTGACCATGAACATGGAGTCAGCAATGAAATGGGGAATAGAGGAGAGGGGGAGAAGAAGGGAAGTGATAATAGAGATAGTGAAACTTTTTTCCTTCCTCTTGCCTGAAAGGGAGGGATAAGGAATTTTTTTTGGTGTCTACAGAGAAGTTTTAAAAAAACCAACCATCCCAAATTTAAACGTAAAAACATCATAGAACCAAATTACAAACCAAAAAGATGCAGCTGTTAGGATGTGAGATTCCTAAAAATAAAGCAAGCTCAGATATCCAACACTAGGGTGGATTATTAGGCAGCTGCTGCTAAATATCTTTATTTTAATGTACAAACACCTTGTTGAGGGGAGAACTATCTTTCTAGACCTAATGCTAAGTTTTTTAAGATTCCTTAATCTTGCTAGATACTTAGATTTTCAGTTTCCTGTAGATTTTCAAAGGTGGTCTGAGTAATAATTCTAAAGAAATTTGTATTTCAAATTGCTTCTCATTTTATTATAACGTTGCTAGCTTAGAGCCTTTCTGATATTGCTTTTCTTTTAAGATTCCTTGTTAATCAGATTAAACCACAAGCCCACCATAATTCCAGCATGCAAATTCCTTTTAAAGCAAAAAATGACTAGTTTACTTGAGTGTTCAGGCTTTGAGGCAGATAAAGTTCATTCCACTGATTTCGGGTGTCAGTAGTTCAGACCTGGCCTGCGGAAGTATGGTTGGTTATTCAGAGATTTTTTTATATCTCTTAACAGCATGAAAGTAGAAATTATACATCCAAGTTTATCTCTTAAAATTATTAATTTAGTTCTGCTGATGTTGAAACTTTTTTCCTGTTACTTGGGTTGACTTGCTTAGCCTGTGTAATGTTTCACAAACCCATTGTGATGGGAAATGATACTATTGCTCAGATGCCTTTAAAAATGCTATTCTTTTTAACCTTGTAATTTCTAGTATTCTCACTTTCTACAGAAAACTTAGTTTAGGGAATCTTGCAAGTCATGAGAATATACTCTTCTGTGACTACGAGTCATTGAAGCCAATTCTGTTTATAACAACTTAAGCTCAGCTCTGAGGAGACATTCCACATCCCATTCTCCCTGCTTTAAATAGAATATTTCTGAAGCAAAATCACATCTGCTTTCCTGGTGAACCCTTCATGAAGGTAGGATTTCCCTTCTACATCTCTTCTACAGAGTTGTTTTCCATCTACAGTGATGTCTTTATGTCTTCCAAAAGAATATGAACTTTGGATCACTACATTAATCTAGCTCTGAAACTTGGTCTTGGCACTGGGTTATTTTTCCATTTATTATTTTTACTCGAGATAAATGGAGCTTGTACTTTCAGTCTAATTCTAGCAGAGTGGGGAGGGAAAATCCACAAAGAGCGTTGATGTGGTCATTAGTGTATCTTGCTCTCATTTTTGACCTTTTTCATGTCCTCATCGTTTTTAAGTTTTCTTCGTATGTGTATGTGCATGCGCTAGCTCTAAACCATTAAATGAGACCTCAAATGTCATGTTATCAACTTAGGGAAGAAAGAATCCTGCCCATTAATATAGAAAGAGTATCCTTGTATGCTACATAATAAAAGTTATAATAGGCAGGCTGTATCTGAAGAAATGTGAAGCAAATGTGGCACTCAGCTTTTTTGCTATTGATCTTTTAGCTGTGTCTATTAGAATGACTCATCAATCAAATGAGGCTTTTATGGGTATTAGCAGGAGATGTGTATCTGTTAAGCCATCAACAGTCTCTTGATTTGTGTATACATGATTTTATTACTTAAATACCGCATCTTTTATGAACAAGTATGGTAGCAGATAATTTTGTTCCTGGTATTGCAAGTTGCATATAAATGACATCAGTAGTATAGCCTGGCTCAATTAGGCAGGACCATTCTTCAGAAATTAATTAACTTTCAAGCATAGTGATGCTGGGTGTTTGTCTGAATTACATTTTCTCATATTGTTATATAACAACATAGATCAAAGCTGTTCAAACACTGACAGACAGCCTAGAACAATGGTCTTAGCTTGCTAAAAGATAATTTTTCAATCTCATTTTGTTTTAAATGAATCATCTTACATCTCTTTTCCATTGCTTCTTGACTCTTTTACACGAATCATATTTAAAATGAAAGCCATTTTAGTCCATATGTTAAAAATTAAAGCAGTTTGAAATTAAATAGTCCAAGCCAATTAATTCCAGAGTTGAGGAGTGTGAATTGGTTAAAAAAAAAAAAAAATCTCTCCTTGCTAACGCAAAGTTCTTTAACATTTAGGTAAATATTATATAGCATCCTAATTTTTACAAGCTCTTAATGTACATAGCTCCGCTTTAACATAAAAACCTCAATTTGTTTGCCTCCTTTTGCTCATTCATTAGTGCGGCATCTCTTTGAGGGAGGGAAAAAGAAAAGAGTACTGTGCATAAGGAGGGTACCTACTGGGATTGCACTATAATTACCTTCTACTTGGGCCTGGATTTCCTGTCAAAACTCACACAGGTCTTGAAGTATGTGGGGGGCTGTGGTGCAGTAGACTTACACAATAGATCTAGGAGCAATCCCTATAATTTTTACTTAAGGTAAGAATTTACATATTGAAAGGAATACTTTCCAACCTCAGACCAAACACTGAATGGTGCAAGACTGAAACTCAGCTTCTTTCTTCTAGAGGTAGTGGCTAGGCATTAGTGAAAGAACATAACTTCAGCATTAGATAGGCAAACCCATTACCAGCAAGGTAATAGAGGCACCTTCAAACTGCTGCGCTCTCCAGTAAGCAGCATGTTAGAAATGCCTTTGCCAGGTGGAATACCACCTGTAAAAATTACCGTAGCTGCTCTGTAACTGATATTTGCTAGTAATGTGCTTTCACAGAAAAACTATAGGAAAACATACCAGTGAATATTGCTGTTGCTAGAATGAACTGTTGCTACATTTTAGCTTGACTCATGAAAGTTGATAAATACATTCAAATGCATCTGTGATTATTTATGGTCTAATTATTTCCTGAAAAATGAATCTGTAGTTTCTTCCCATTTGAAGAAGCTGATGGCTGTTTCATACATGCTTTTGAGAACAAGTTGAAGGGGACTTTTAGCTGGAAAGAAACTTCTTGGCATAATGCATTTAAATTTTTTTTTCTTTCATTTCCAGTGCAATAGTTCTTTTTCCCCATTGCTTTAGTGCATTTACATAGAGTAATATTCACACTTCAGTTCTTGGGAGTTTTGCTTCTGTCGCCCTTATTTATCTGACCTAACACCACGCTTTCAGAATGCTGGCTTTTCATATTCTTATCAAAACCAATTTTGACATAATGGCTAAAATTTAACTAGTAATATTTCACTATGTTTAGCTGACTGGTGGATCCAATGTGGAACAATACTGTGGTAAAATGTGAAAAGTTCAGTAATTCATAAAGCCCTTGAATAATTCATTGCAGATATGCCCTTTAAACTCCCAGTTAAGTTGTTAATAACGATGTTCATTCCCAAGACCACTGTTTCTTTGTGTCCAACACAAAATACGAGTAGGAAAATCTCGATAAGGAGTCATGTTTAATCTGTAAAACTTCATCTACTGTAAAATGACTTTTTTCTTATCTTTTATTCTTTTTTCACACTAGCTCTTTAAGAATTGCTATTGCTTTCACCATCCCACATGGCTAAGTAACTGAAAAAAGGCATTTAGCTGAAAGATATTCACAATATTTAATTGGAAAAAGCAGTAGTATGTTAAATGTCTTCCCCACGCTCTTGCTGTTTTTCCTTGAATAAGCTTTTCTAAAATAGTATGAGCATAAATGTCCTACTCTAGGAAATACAGGATATTTTCCTGGAGACATCAGAAATTAGCACCTAGTATGTTTAAGTAAAATTCCTGTTCAGCTGGAGGCTTCCCCTACTAAAGGTATGAGGAGTACAACATGGCTTAAAGATTTCAAGGGAATTAGTGTTTCCTCCTTCATACCGCTCCTGGCTGAGTATGGAATAAATGGAAAATGGTATTTGTACATCCCAGGAGTTCCTGATGGAAAGAAATGGTCCTTCAACCTCCTTATAGAGGTGATAAGACACATGAAGCTCTAGTAATGTAGAATTGGGCAGAGTATTTAAGAAAATAATAAAATTGTTGAAAATTGTGGCATTTTTATTCATTCTGAAATGTGTTACAAGATTTTAACTGTGCTTTCCAAAATATCAGGGTTTGATGTCTAGGGTAACAGTCACAGAAATGCTGGAGGAAGAAGGGTATTCATCTGTATCTTTGCCTTATAGTCTGGAGTTCATATTTTGCTAAGCTGTATTAGACTCCTTCTGCTTAAAGAACTTGTATCGTACCATTTACTCTTAGAAGTACTCATGTGTATCAGTATAAATCATAGAATCATAGAATAGTTTGGGTTGGAAAGGACCTTAAGATCATCAAGTTCCAACCTTCCTGTCATGGGCAGGGATGCCTCTTACTAGATCATGTTGCCAAAGGCTCTGTCCAGCCTGGCCTTGAACACTGCCAGGGATGGAGCATTTACCACTTCTTTGGGCATTCCGTTTCAGTGCCTCAGCACCCTCACAGTAAAGAACTTTTTCATTATGTCTAACCTGAACTTCCTCTGTTTAAGTCTGAACCCATTATCCCTTGTCGTGTCGCTGTAGTCCCTGATGAAGAGTCCATCCCCAGCATTCTTGTAAGCCCCCTTCAGATATTGGAAATGAAATGCTACGTTGCATGAAAACGTCTCTCCATTGTGGCCCTGGAAGAAATAATAAAAGGCTTCAGCACTGTTGCAAAATGGATCTTAGACAAATGTGGATTGTATTTGACAGGCTGCAAATAAATGATGGTAGGGGAAGTAGAGTTAGGGCTCTAGTATTTTGCAAAAATGAGCTGCCTTCAGATCTCTGCCGGCTTGAGGGCAGGAGCAGACGCATGCATGTGGTAGAGGTACACAGAGCAGTAGATGGACTTGTTGCCTGTGGATTCATACTATAAGTTAATTCAGGATAATGCCTAAATAGTTGACTCATGCTTGTACTCTTCACAAAGGCCATGTTCAGTGAACAGTCAGCTACACCCATGAGCCCAGCTACTGGCACCTGGTTTGAGGCTGCTGCCCTTAAGTCTGTGTCCTCAGGTCTGTCCAATGCTCATATGTTTGCAGAGGACATTGCTCTTGTTCTTTGATATGTGCTATATGATTATCTGAGGCTTTACAGTGTAAATGCAGCATGCTTACTAAGGAAAAAAAGGTCATGCATATAAACTTCATCACGCAGTTCTTCAACTTTACTTTATCAGAGGAGGTTTTTTAATTTGATTTCTGTTTTAAGTAAGTTTCCATGAGAGGCAAACATTGTTTCCAGAATCATTTGGCCTTCTGCAGGGCTATGTTTCATACACTTCTATCACATTTAAAAGGCTAAAGATTTCTCTTTTAATAGTTAATGCCATTACAGGTTGAATTTTCTAGTGATAAAATTAAACTGCTTACTGTCAAACACCTTGGTGACAAATCACTGCTCTCAGTTTGCAACTGAAGGCTGTTGTGAAAATTTGTGTTTGCATCTGCCAGCCACCATTCTTCATGTTCTTAAACATGTTTCTCAAAGAAAGCAAAATGCAGGAATGGTTGAACTCAATTTGATTGCTTCACCTAGTTTAATATTTCCTCCCTCTCTGCTGTAGGAAAGAATAAGGATGAATTGAATCGTGATTGCTAGTGATTTACTGGTTTGATCTGGTGCAGATGATGAAATTGCTCAGTCAGAGACTGTGAGTTTAGACCCCCAAACTGTGTTTTGTTTCTGATGCAAAATAGCTCTAACAGGGTTTGTTGTTCTAGACAAACTGACAGATGCTTTTCTCCTACTTGCTATAGGTGTCCACGCGATTTTTGGAACATTTCTCTGTGTAGTGGCTTATTTGGCCCATACAATCTTTGCACCTGAGGCTGCACTGGGTTGAAATACTAGCACTGTTACAGAGCCTTCAGGTCTAGCTGGTTCTGTAGGAAAGCTGAGAGCCAGGGTAACTGTATGTGTGAAGACTTAGCCTGCTACCAAATGATACCTATGCAATCTTTTTGAACCCTCTCATCTGTAGTGCTCTGTATGGAGCTCAAGGAGCTTATTTCTGGTAGAACACACTGTTCTTGACTTGGACCAGTGAGCTCCAGCAGCTGCTTTTCCCTGCCCAAAGGTACATTGCTTCTCTTATTGTTCAGCAGTGATGCAGAAGGTCTCACAGTGAGGAAGAGGCTCTAATGTATTTTGCAAAGGTAATGTGGCAAATGTGTGCTGGGACCATGCATGCATCATGCATGGGCAGATGATTATACATGTACACTGTAGAGAACACAGGTAAGGGAAGTTATAAGGGAATTGACCAGGCTTTACCAGTCTACTTAGCTTTATTAAATATTAGGATAGTGTCATCAGTATACTAGAGGTGACTTAATACGTCAACTTTGCTTTTATGTTTTACCCTTGCATGATAGCTGATATAAATCATCACAAGACAATTTATGGCCACCTACCAGGAAACAAGCTCAACTGGAGTTTGCCATAAAATAGTTTGGACAACGGCAGATAAAGCAGAATTAATGGCTTGGTTATTCATTAGCCAAATGACCCCTGAAAGACAGCAGTAAAAAGTAGTAAAAAGTATTCTAAAATAATATGAGGGTTCAGGCAATGTGACTTACCGTAACTAGCAGTCAGAACGTGCTGGTTTATGTGTTTCTTGGGAGCATTTTGGTGTGGGACTGGGAGTAATTGTCCTGCAGAGACCTGTTCTGCACTGTTCGAGGGCAGAATACATTGTGATCTCATCTCAGAGAAGGACTTCTCCACTGTCCAGTGGCTCACCTGTGTCACAAGTTAACTGTGGAGGAAGGAGGACCTAACACCGCTCATACTTTGTCTGCACCCAGCGTGTTTTTCTTATATGTCTCTCCTTGAATCTCCCTGACACACAAATTCCCTGTTGTACTCCAAGTAACTTTCAGGTGGATGACCCATTTCAGAGAACTGTTTCAAAGAAATAGTTTTGTGCAGCCAAGCTAGGGCTAGTCATTTTCTACCTTTTAATTGCTGAGCTGGATGCTTGACTGTCTTCAGAACAGAAGAAAGTACAGAAAAGGACACTTCTGTATCACTTCCTGAAAAATAATATGCTAATTATCTGAAACAGCTTCACTTTTAATAGTAGAAAACAGGTATTTAAGTGTAACCTGAGTGAAAGGAACAATATCTGTCTTGTTCTTTTCTGGGTAGCTTGTGTGTCTCCATCTTAACGTTCAGCCTTTAACATGAGCATTTAATTGTGCACTGTGTTGCTTTAATGTTTTTCTTTGGAAGAGCTGTCTTTCACTCACTAGGCTTAAAACAGTACTATTTTTGTACAGTGTTTTGCAAAGTGCTGTACAAATGCAATAGAAAGATGTCCCAGTTTTAAGGAACCTTTGTAACTTTGAAGAGAGCTACCTAATGATTTTTATGCCAAGTCATTGTTGTAGTCTTCATTTATCAACAAGTCTCAAAATTAGATGCTCTGTGCTCAGACATCAAATTGAAACTACTTTGTTTTTCCATGATCTTTGCCCTGTGTTTTTGGTTTACATAGGTCTTTGGATGTTAAGGTTTTACTGAAACTGAAAAATATGGAACAAATGTAATCAGTTCAGATAGTTAACAGAGAATGTTAAGAGTGTATCTCCCACAGAATATGAACTTCATATCTGTGGAAAAAGCAATGAAGACAGACAAGACTGCCAAAAAATAAACATGAATTGTTTACGATTCATCTGCACGGATGGCAGGGGGGTTGGAACTAGATGATCTTAAGGTCCTTTCCAACCCTAATTATTCTATGATTCTATGGTATTTCACCTTTAAGCTTATGAGTCAATTCCAAGTCAAGTAATTATGGGTATTGTATTATGTGAACATAGTCTTTCCAATAAAGAGCTCGTATCAAGCAATGAGCTTTATACCAATGAGGGGGTCAATGAGCTCACCTTATTTTTAATTTAAAGGTAATATAGGCATCCATATCATAATGCACATATTCAAAATTTAATCTGTTGTTAAAGGAAAGTGGTCTGTAGGTCTCTAACTACACCTGTAGTATTATTTAATATACACATGTAGCATTAAACCTGGACATTGTGGTTTAAGCCCAGCCAGCAACTCAGAGCCACGCAGCTACTCCCTCACTTCCCCCCTTTCCTCTCCCCACTCCCATAGGGATGAGGAGGAGAATCGAAAGAATGTAACTCCCACGGGTTCAGATAAGAACACTCCAGTAACTAAGGTGTAAAACAAACCACTGCTGCTACCACCAATAATAATAATGATAAGGGAAATAACAAGGGAAGCGAACACAAACGCACACCACCTGCCAACTGATACCCAGCCTGACCTGAGAAGTGATCTAGCCCTTCTGGGTAGCTGCCCCCAGTTTATATACTGGGTATGACATGCTGTGGTATGGAATACCTCTTTGGTGAGTTTGGGTCAGGTGTCCTGCCCCTGTTTCCTCCCGGCTTCCCCTCCTCCGTGGTAGAACATGAGACTCAGAAAGTCCTTGGTCAGACTAAACATTACTGAGCAGCAACTGAAAACATCAGTGTTATCAGCACTGTTCACAGGCTGAAAGTCAAAACCACAGCACTGCACCAGCTACTAAGAAGGAGAAAAATGACTGCTACTGTTGAACTCAGGACACTAGGCAGCAAATAAGACTTAGGGAAGATGGCAGTTTGGTATCTTACCTTGCTGGTATCTGTGAGAATTCCTTCTTTTTGGTCTTTTGCAAGAAAGAAGTCAGGAAAAGAGTTTACAGGTATATCGAGGTCTCTTCTTGGAGGAAACCTGAGCATGTTTTGAACATCTGCTTGCATACTTACTGTCAGCATCCCATTATCCCAAATCCCAGAGATAGGCCTGTTTTTAGTAAATATCAGTATCTTGAGGAATCTTCGCCTTCCTCACTGAACTCTCAGCAAAATGGCTCTAGCTTGTAAATAATTGAATAGTCATTTGTCCAGTCTTTCTGAAAGCATTTTTTCTGTTGAAGTGCTTTAGTAGTCTTTTCCGAAAGGAGAAAATATAACACAATTTGAGAATCAGCCTTTCATCCACACTTCTGAATTGAGAATGTGATTGTGGTCACAGTTATGCTGGTGTAAGTAATGAAATTTGCTTTTCTATGTACTAGTGGGAAGCTTGCATTTTAACTCTTCCTGCTCCATCAATGCAGAGATCTATAGGGAAATCAATTTCCTTCCTTTAGAAAAAACTTGCATCAATGTTACCTATGTTTTCATGTTCCTATTCTTTGTGTTACATGTAAAAAAACCGTTGTTTTTTATTTAAAACAGTGGGGAAAACTGAGATGGCATAATAAAACCCTGCATAACCATTCATGAAACATCTCTGGAGTCTTGCAACTGAAAGAAGAAATCTTACTTTTTCAGTTAAATTACTTAAGCTGAAAATGTTGATCATTTTCCTGCAAGATGACTTTAGAATTTATAAACAAGACCACTCAAGTAAAGAAGAAATACTCATGCTTCACTATTTGTCTGTTCATAGACACTTAAACTGTACTAACACATCCTATAAAATTCAATATTCATTTTATTCAACATGTGGATAAAATCTAAATGCAGCTGTTGTTATTTTAGTTTAAACTCATTGGCCATATACTCAGTTTAATGGTAGCTAAATAAAAAAAGATAATGTATTCTCTGTGTTCATAAATCACCCCAACATTCAGTTATTCAAAACACTGAATTAGGCACTCATATAGGGTGCTGGAGAAGAAGAAATTGCGTTACTTTCGTTAATAGCTTTTTTTGAGTATGTAAATTAATAGTCAATTGTAAATGGTTTTGCAAAAAACAGATTGGCTTAGGAATTTAAAAAATAAACCCCCATCATTTACATAATGAACAAGTCTATCTTCGCTCCTGCCTCTCAGGCTTTGATATAAAACAAATTATTCTGACACCTAGTGAAGAAAATTTCAAATTGCCTAATTTAAAACTAGAAGTGTAACTACCCTTTGGTCTCAAATGATTACTTATTAAAATTAATGGGTGTTATTAGAGCATGTGAGTGTGGGAAAGAATTCCCTAGCATTTGTTATTGATACTTCAGTCCCGCCTACTAGTGAGCTTTTGCAGAATAAACAAATAGCCTTCAGCCTTAATGAAATTGTTATACCATTGTATGCTAGAATCCAATCCAACAGTATTAGTTAGTCTGCGAACTGGTGGAAAAACTTACAAGTTTCATTGAGCTTTGAATGTTTGCCTTACTACTTGAGGCTATGCTTCTGGTGTACCTTATTGTGTTCCTAATGCACATCCTGTAGAAGGTATTGGTTCAGCACAACTATTTAGTTCATGTCAAAATTCATCTCTGTGCTTCAGAGCCTTTGTTGTTCACTTAAACTTTTTTATCTTTTTTTAGTGAGGCCTGAAATAGGAGAGGGTCTCTGGCATGGGCTGGTAGCTGAAGGCTCCAGGCTATTTGCAGGGCCACCATGTGGCAAAAGAAAGTGATGGAGAAGGCCCAGTGTGTTCAGATTTTCTAGAGAGCCAAGAGACCACCTATGTGCTTAGAAAACTACATTCAGGGACACAAGAAACCTTTGCCTGCTGTGGCCTGTTTCAGCACCTCTGCAGGCTTTTGTATCTTAAGGTGGTAGAAATATCCAGAAACAATCAAGTAGTGATAAACTCATTAAAATAGAGATAATGCCTGCAATATATATCATATATAAAAACAGATAACCCTGTTGTTTCCAGACTTGTAAATCCCACATTCTGCATGCTATTCCCTGTGTACCTGATGCAGTCCACTGAGACAGACCAGAATTAATCTTACTGCAGAGACTTGTTTGTTTCTCAAGGGCAACAAGATGCCCGAGGACAAAACTGTAGTTAAACTGGCTTTTATAGAAGTGTGTTCTATAGTATCAGAAGCTGTAATGCATTAAGCGACATAAGCTTGCATTATATGAAGGGAGGGGTTGCAAAATAATAAAGCTAATAAACAGCATGGATTGCACAGTTTAGCTTTGTGCTATTCCCTAGCACCGAGAATACACTTTCACAATTTCTTCATTGCTATCTGTATTTCATGCTTGCAGTGCCTCAGCTTAAAAGCCCTGTGAAATTCCTGAAAATTCTTCTTGTTACAGTCTTGGCCAGATTCTTCATTAATTTCAGAGTAGTTCTTTCCAGAAATCAGTGAGAGATGATGTGACAGTCCAGTTCAAAAGAGCTTTCACTATGGGCAGCCCCTGACTTTGTGGCTACAGTACCAGGAGTTTATTAGTAACTGGATTGGGCATTTATTGTATTAATTTCTAACATAAATCTACCTGAAGTTTGTACTAGGTTTCCTGAGTGATTGCATCCCCTGCCTTTCTGATGTACAAGAGAACTAATGGCAATACATGAAATATGTTCTTTGTATTTCGCCAGTGATTCTATGAAACCTCGAAAGGACAAGCCACCGGGTTTTGGACCAGGCCCAGGTTCACATGGAAGTTATGTAACTGAGCTTTCTGTAACCTTGTCTGCCTTTCCCTGTGGTGTGAGGGGACATGCAATCCAGCTCTGCTTCACTCTGAACAGCTGGGAGGCACTTGAGCTAAAAATAAACCATCATGGTGAGGACTTGAGGCAAGCTCTTTCGGGCTCCTGTGCAGGTGGGCTGGGCAGAGGGTAAGGATGTGAATGTTGTGTTACCTATAGAGGAACAGAGAGACTGAACCTTTGCCTGTTGTGATCCCTTACCCCTTCTGCCTGGGGTTTGAGAAGAAGGGTCAGAGGAATCTCATAGCTCAACTTCAACCCCCACCCTCTGCCATGTCCTGCAGGATGCCTGCAATAGGATCTGAGTATGTGTCTGCAGGTCTGGACAAGGCCAACTCTCATTGGCCTTAGAGCTGGTAGAGCAGCTCACCTCTGCATCTATCACAAGTATTGTAAGAGTGAAGCTAACCTCCTGATTTTCAAGCTGCACATCTTGAGTTAGATAGACTTACCCTAGGAACTGCTTTTGACAGGAAATATTTGGCTTCCTGTAATTAAGCAATAATTTACCTTGTCTGCTAGGACAAGTGTAAGACCTCCACACAATTTTGTGTGGTATTTGTTGTTCTAGCTAGAAAAGCCTACTTTAATATACCAGAACCTGAAAGGTCCTTTAGATCTCCTCAATATCTGTTTCAGCCTATTAAATCCTTTATAAAGTTTCTATGTGTAAAACAAATGCCAAGTCAGGTCCTGTGCTGTTCTGAACACCCTGTGACTAGATAAGCAAAGCAGCATCTCCTGGTGTTGAGCCAATGTAAGCTACTGTTCTGGATTAGCAGTAGCAGTCATTTTTCTCCTCCTTAGTAGCTGGTGCAGCGCTGTGTTTTCGACTTTCAGCCTGGGAACAGCCCTGATAACACCAATGTTTTTAGTTGTTGCTCAGTAACGTTTACTCTGACCAAGGACTTTCTGAGTCTCATGCTCTGCTAGAGAGGAAGGGAAGCTGTGAGGAAGCAGAAACAGGACACCTGGCCCAAACTGACCAAAGAGATATTCCATACCACAACATGTCATGGCCAGGATGGAAAAAACTGGGGGCAGGAACCCGGAAGAATTCAGTTCACAGCTCAGTCGGGCTTGATATTGGGTGGTGAGCAGCTGTATTCTCTTTCCTTGTATTTCTCTTGTCATTATTATTATTGGTGGTAGCAGTAGCAGTTTGTGTTATACGTTAGTTACTAAACTGTTCTTATCTCAAACTGTGGGAGTTGCATTCTTTCGATTCTTCTCCTCATTCCTCCTGGAGCTGGGGGGAAGAAAGAGGGGGGAGTGAGTGAGCAAACTGTGATTTATGGCTTAAACCATGACAGCTCTTTTTGGCACTCAGTGTGGGGAATGAAGGGTTGAGATAACGACAGGATTAATAGTCGCTCGTCACAATGCTGATTTATTGGCTCTCAGAGTTGTTGCTCTAGATCTCACAGGTTCAGCATATGATACTTTACTTACAGCCAGTATTTGTTATCTTAACATTTTTCAGATATGGGTTTTGGGTTAAGGTTCTTGTTACATTGTACTTTATTGGAATGACTTTTAATACAATAGACTCAGTGATCATGAAACTGACGTGTCTTTTGTTCCCAGTGTGGTCACCACCTCTATACTTTGGGAGGTATATAATAGAAGTGTTCAGCAAATACACAACTCTTTTCACCTCCTCAGGTGCTCAATCTGTGAAGGAGATATTCTTTTATGCTCCCAGCCCCCCCACCAGACCGTTTACAGCATCGTTTGAGAATTTTGAAGGTCCTGAATGGCCTTTAGACACCCTTGAGACCTGCCTGCTGATTGTGATGGGGATCACCATGTGGGCACGCATACAGAATGTGTTTTACCTGCAACCATTTCGTCTGATCTTGAAAGTTAAGCAGAGTCTGGGCCCTGCCTAGGGTTAGATGACGATATAGGAGGACCAAGAGATTTTTCCCGAGGCTGGACAGTCATGAGTGGCAGGGTGTGTGGGACAGTATGGGCAAGTATCTAGGCCAGTGGGCTCCTCCAGTGCTTTGGAACTTCACCACTGAACAAGTGCAAAATCCAGAAAAATTAGTAAAACACTTAAAGGTGTGTGGTCATTCTGGTCATACCAGAGATGAACAAATCATGGCAACATGCTGGGGCTCGGCCTATGCTTACAGAGCCCTGTTCAACACTATCCAGCACCTTCAAAAGGAGAAAAATGTCCCTGCATCTGGGGGTGGAGTAGCGGACAGCTCAGCTGCTCCAGCTCCAAGCACAGCAGCTACACCACTCCCAGGGACAAGTACAGTAGCTACTCAAACTTCAACTGTAACGGACAGCGCAGCTACTCCAGCTCCAAGCACAGCAGCTACACCACCCCCAGGGACAAGTATAGCAGCTACCCAAACCCCAATGACAAATACAGCAGCCACTCCAACCACAGTGATAATCACCGCAGCTAAACCAGAGGACCAATTTGTGCCAATATCGGTTGCCCCTGTATGCAAGAGGAAAAGCAAAAACGAAGCAAGAAAGATAAAGCAAGATGAAGAAACAATGTACTCGCTGCCCAGGACAGCAGCTGATCAGGAGTCATCATCACATGAATCAGAGGAAGAAAAGAAGAAGAAGAGGTGACTTCCCGATCTCGGACCTCAACCAAGCTACGGAATATTCGAAAAGACTTTACCCGTCAGCCAGGTGAGCACATCATCACTTGGTTGCTCCAATGCTGGGACAATGGGGCCAATGGTCATGAACTAGAAGGTAGGGAAGTGAAGCAGCTGGGATCACTTGCTAGGGAAGGGGGAATTGACAAAGCAATTGCAAAAGAGAAATGGTCCCTCAGCCTTTGGAGACGTTTCTTGGCATCTATGAAAGAAAGGTTTCCGTACTAGGATGATGTTATTAGTTGTTCGGCCAAGTGGATGACTCTAGAGAAAGGCATCCAGTCTCTGAGGGAATCAGCCATTGTAGAGATGATCTATAATATCAAGCCGAATAACGGGGATATACCCGTAGATCCAGATGAAGTCGAATGTACATGACCCATGTGGTGGAAATTTACATGGAATGCACCGTCATCATATGCCCATTCATTGACAACAGTAACCTGGAATGACATAGTACCACCAACAGTGGATGAAATGATTTATAAACTCCGAGAGTTCAAAGACAGTCTCACCCCTTCCATCATCTCAGCTGTGGAAAAACTGTCCCAGGACCTCAAACAATTGAGAGACGATCTATCTGATTTATCCATCTCCTCACATGTACTAACACACGTCTCAGCTATTGACAAAAGGTGTCCTACTGTTCGAGAGAGAAGATATATGTTTTTACCTGCGGGATCACGGAGAAGATATGATGAACTGGGATGGAAAGCCTACCTCAGTTTTGGAGGAATGGGGGCATGAATTGAAGAGGAGAACAAAGGTCAAGGCTGATTACCCCATGAAGGGTGCAGCTTCAGCCTCTGGTGAGCAGGTTCCCAGATGGAGTGGAAGAGCCGATTTTACTTCAGCTCCTGTGATAAGGAATAATTCCTGTCAACAAGACATGAGTGACCAATGTGATGACTATGAGAGGGGCCCCACCTCCAGCCAGGTGGAGGTAGGGGAGAATCGGATTTACTGGACTGTGTGGATCAGATGGCCTGGCACATCAGTCCCACAGAAGTATGAGGCTCTAGTAGATACTGGTGCACAGTGTACCTTGATGCCATCAACCTGTCAAGGGGTAGAACCCGTTTCTGTTTCTCGAGTGACAGGAGGATCCCAAGAGTTGACTGTACTGGAGGCTGAAATCAGCCTGACTGGGAGAGAATGGAAAAACACCCCATTGTGACTGGTCCAGAGGCTCCATGCATCCTTGACATAGACTACATCAGGAGAAGGTACTTCAAAGACCCAAAAGGGTACTGATGGGCTTTTGGTATTGCTGCTTTGGAGACAGAGGAAATTTAGCAGCTGTCCACCTTGCCTGTTCTCTCAGAGGATCCTTCTGTTGTGGGATTGTTGAAGGTCGAACAACAACAAGTACCAATCACGACCACAACAGTGCCCCAGCAGCAATATCGCACCAACCGAGACTCCCTGATTCCCACCCATAAGCTGATCCGTAGACTGGAGCATCAAGGAGTGATCAGTAGGACCCGCTCACCCTTTAATAGCCCCATATGGCCAGTGCAAAAGTCTAACGGAGAGTGGAGACTAACAGTAGACTATCGTGGCCTGAACAAAGTTACACCATCCTTGAGTGCTGCTGTACCGGACATGCTAGAACTTCAGTATGAACTGGAGTCAAAGGCAGCCAAGTGGTATGCCACTATTGATATTGCCAATTCATTTTTCTCAATTCCTGTGGCAGCAGAGTGCAGGGCACAGTTCGCTTTTACTTGGAGGAGTGTCCAGTACACTTGGAACTGACTGCCCCTAGGGGTGGAAACACAGCCCTAGCATCTGCCATGGACTGATCCAGACTGCACTGGAACAGGGGCAAGCTCCAGAACACCTACAGTACATTGATGACATTATTGTGTGAGGCGATACAGCGGAAGAAGTCTTTGAGAAAGGGAGGAAAAGAATCCAAATCCTGCTGAAAGATGGTTTTGCCATAAAACAGAGTAAGGTCAAGGGACGTGCACAGGGGATTCAATTTTTGGGAATAAAATGGCGAGATGGACGTCACCAGATCCCCACAGATGTGATCAACAAGATAACAGCAATGTTTCCACCAACTAATAAGAAAGAAACACAAGCTTTTTTGAGTGTCGTGGGGTTCTGGAGGATGCACATCCTGAATTATAGTTTGATTGTAAGCCCTCTCTATCATGTGACCGGAAGAAGAATGATTTTAAATGGGGCCCTGAGCAACAACAAGCCTTTGAGCAAATTAATTCTGCACCCCTTTCTAACAGTGCTGGAGAAAATGACAAAATCAGTGCCATGGTTCCTTGAGCATGTCTGGTCTTGCAGCCTGCCTTGCCTCACAGCTCTGCAAGTGTCCCTTGTCTCTTGGCTGTCTCTCTAAACAAGCTTTGCTCTGTCCAGAGGGAAACAGAGCTCCGTTCCTCCACATGTAATGAATATTTGAGACCCAGAAGCAAAGATAATCTTAGTCTGGGGTGCAGGAACATGCTTTCCATACCCCCCCACTCCACTCCAACCAAGAGCAAAGTGACCTCAATACAGAGTTTCTTGCCTCTTGGATAGTGAAGCCTGTAAAAGTAAGTAAAAAGGCAGTACATGGGTAAATATATTCCAGTCCTGTACTGATGCCAGGGTACTAGAACAAGATAAGTGTAACTCTTTCATATCAATTTGGTATTGTACTGTACTGAACAGTAATCCTGAAAAATGATTTGTTATAGTTTGATTAACGCACCTGGGTTTTATCCAGCAAATACTGCAGGAATTTGTATTACTTTAAAGCAAATTATAAGTATAAGATAACTTAGAGAAAATTCTCTGTATTGTTGCTCAAACAAAATAACATTTTTAATCAATGTTATTAGAGAGTAAATAAGAGTAACAATCCCTTGACTAAATATTTACATTTTGAGAAATGGTATTACCTCTATTGTAGAAAGCATCCTGAAATAAAATATGATGAAAGGGCTGAGAAAACTCTCTTAAAACCCAGAAACTAGTAACAGTCCTCTTTGATTAATCAGTAAAATAAATTAAAAAATAATAGATTTCATATGCTTTTTATAATGGAGTGCATTTAAAAAATACTTTTGTCTTAAGAAACAGGATGAATCCAAAAGATATTTTTAATGTGGATTTGTTATTGTTAACTCATGTTTCTAAACCAAATAGGTGTACTGTTTTGCCCTGCAGTGTTTTATGATTGTACTTCACCTCAGTTCTTCAGAGTCATTTTTTTCAGATCTTAACAATGTCTTTATGTTCCACACCTAGAACCACAGATCATGCCGAGTCCAAATTACAGTGCATGGACTTCAATGAGATTATACTGCCACTAAACAGAATTTTCACACAGCATAGCTCTATAACAAACAACCCTGTGATTTTAAAGCCTTGAACTTTAAGTCTTTGAGTAAAGTGACTGCCCACTTCATGTAAAATGCTTATCCAGATTAATTAGGATGCAAAATCATGAACATAATCAACATTTTAGTAATGCTGTTACATGAATATGTAAGCACGGTTCAGGATACCCTTTTGTGTGAATTCTGTGGGAGGACTATCTATATAGCAGACATGTTTGACTGGTATCCATCCTTTCCAGAGCCAGAGCTCTAGATCTAAAGGAAAAGACTGAAGTGACTTTAAATGGGGACCAGTTAAAACAGATGGGCTTCAGGTCAAAATCCAGGTGTGTGCTCAGTGCCACTTGAAACTCGGATTGAGTATGGGAAGTTTGTGAAACTCATGGGCAGGGAATTCTGCTGAAAACTTGAAGTATTGTAATTCCTTTGTGAGTTCTGCATCTATATGTAGACAAACAGTTGCCTTCCAAATTAATATAGATAGTTCTGGAAGATTTGATTTTTTTTCATCCACGCGTGGGGAAGACAGAGCACCTAAAACCAATAGATGCTACACTCACGTTAACATATTTCCCAAAACGAAAGGATATGAGTCACCATTTCAGTAAAAACAGGCTAGGTCAATATAAATTAAATGTGCAACATCCAAATTCAACTTCTTAAAGGATGAAGAGTCTATTCCAAGTAACTTGCACAAACATAAATGCATGATAGCTGCTTTATCTTCTTTTAGAACTTGTTTGCGGTTCAAAGTCTGCTGTAAAGGATATGTAAAATCCTGCTGAAACTAGTCTGAGAGGCATGAGTTTACACCATCTGATTTCATCTGATCTCACCAGATAAAAATCCTAGTAAGTCTCTTCATACTAAGAATTATTTTCTGTGTGAAATTGTATCCAGTCTCAATTGTATGTGCTGAGAACACTGTAAAAGGACGTGCAGAAAGCTATGCGCTCCTTGTTCTCGATAGTTGTTGTATGCCAGGCTGACCTTTTGGATGATAATCTTTATATGCATGGAATGAAAAGAGATTGATTTTGTTGCTTTATTCTAATTACACTACAATGTAGCAGTAGTGCATGCCTTTGAAGGGTATTCAGAAACTGAAATGTCAATAACACAAACAACTTTCCATCTGCTCCCAATTAAATCTGAATGAGTTTGTGATTTTATAGAAGGAGGTTATTTCTGCCACTGGCAGTCGAAAGGTAGTAATCAGTTAATCAAAATGCATTGATTGCTCTAATTATTGCATCTTGAATAGTTTTTTTATGAATCTTAGTCACCCACATTTTAGTTTTGACATGTTTTGCTTTCTATCCAAGGCAAATCTATGGTTTGCTAAAACTTTGACTTCATCAAGAATAACTTCTGTACTGAGATTTAGGGCCAGACCCACCAGTGTGGGCTGACAGTGTTATGGCAACCCAGTTATGTAAATTGGCTTGAAATTAAAATCAGTTGGATGAGCAACTTTACGTGGTTTCACTGATGCTGGGTGTACCGGTCACCTGGTTTTGGGCTGTATTCCTCGTAGCACAGAATACTAGCTATAAAACAAAAACCTCTTTTCTATATGGATACCAAGCTTTTGATTTCTCAGCAGAAGAAATCATCATTTTGTTGTTGTTAGCTAGTACTGCAGCAGTAATTCAGCTAGGGGAGAATAAGCAGGAATCCATTTGTATTTGATCCAGGGCCATAAAGTTTAAAACCTGACATTGTTCATTAAATTTTTATCTCTGTGTGAAAAACAGCACCGCTTTATTTCCACATGTCTGAGTTAGATGTAATCTTGGGGAGTGTCATAGTTGGGGGGGGGGGGGGGGGAGGAGGAGAGAGAACCACCAGCAAAAATAAAAACCCCACACCACCACAGGAGCCACACCCACAAAAAACCCCAAAAAAAACCAAAAACACCCCTGCCTCCCCAAAAAGACCCCACATAACCAAAAATAGAACCCTTACCTTTCACAATGCTGAGGAAACGCACTGTAGAAATCTCTTCTTAGAGGGGTAAATACAAAATCAGTCAGGCTTTGCCTGAGGGCAAAAGTAAGCCCACAGGAAATTATTCCAGGTTTAAGGTCTTGGAAATACTGAGCCTATTGAATAAGCAAATGAGTACTTGAAAACAAATTAATAAATGGTTATTATTTCTGGGAATTAAAACCTTAGGTTAGGGATTAAATAGCTGAATAGCAGTCACTTTGCAGATATTAATATTGAAGAAGCACCATTTTGTAGGAAAAGAGCACATTTTCACAGTAGCTTATGTATATGACATATTAGCCTACTTAGAGGTCTGCAAGAAACCAGTAGCCTTTGGATGAAACCTTTAGTGATGCTGGTATTGGAACATGAATCTATCAGTCTAACAGAAACCAGATCAATTGTGCCCCATCTGAAATAAATATGAAGGGTCCTAAAAGCAGATCACGAGTACTGAATCAACTAGCAGAAATAAAGAGTAAGCTATTTTTCATGAGGAAAACCTCTACAATTTAATCACCTATCCATGGAGTACTGTCCATACTGTCACAACTCAGCTCATCCATGAATTGCAGGAAGGTAATAGTGAAGCTCCATCTTAGAGTATGTTCCAGAGTAACTGCTCTTGAAGTATCTTTCACTGGAAATTATCAGAGTAGGTCCCTGCTGGAGATGAGAATGGACCACTGGTCTGACTTGATATGACAGTTGATGAGAACAAGGAATCAGAGTTGGTTGTCTGGACTTCAGTGAAGAAGTCCATTGTCATGGGTTCAGCAGCAGCAGTCATTTTTTCTGCTTCTTGGTAGCTGGTGCAGCACTGTGTTTTTGATTTTGGGCCTAGAAACAGCGCTGATAACACCAGTGTTTCGGTTACTGCTTAGTGATGTTTTGGTCTGGCCAAGGACTTTCTGAGTTTCATGCTCTGCCAGGGAGGAGGGGAGCCGGGAGGAAGCAGAGACAGGACACCTGACCCAAAGTGACCAAAGAGGTTATTCCATACCACAGCACGTCATGCCCAAGATGGAGGACGGAGAGGAGAGACCCAGAAGGGTGGGGGGTGCACTGCGTGGTCGGGTTTGGTTTTAGGTGGTGAGAAATTGTATTCTTTCCTTGTATTTGCCTTGTCATTATTATTATTGGTGGTAGCAGTAGTGGTCTGTGTTATACTTTAGTTACTAAACTGTTCTTATCTCAACCTGTGAGAGCTGCATTCTTTTTGATTCTCCTTCCCATCCCTCCGGGAGTGGGGGGCAAGAAAGAGGGGGGAGTGACTGAGCAAAACTGCGTGAGTTATAGAGGCTTAAACCACGACATCCATCCATTGATAGGATGTTCAAAAACTAAAGCAGACATAATGCAAGTGTGGAATAAAGTACAAACTTGCAAATCTTCATTTGTCTGAGGATTTATGATAAGAGATGAGAGAAGCTAATGTTGCCAAAGGAGTTCTAGCTACTGAAGATAAATCTGCCAGACGTTTGCCCACAGAAAGGGGAAATAATAGAGCTCAAAGTAGTAAGGCAGTTGTGAAATTAAAACTGGATTGGTAGCTGGAGAATTGCTCTATCATTGCTTTCTTCCATGGTGTCGTGAATACACTTATCCTGTGAAAAAGAAGAGAATCTCTGTTTTGAAAAAGTGTATCTTGAGATTGTCCTGAAATCAGCCAGACTCCTGAGTATTTAGCCTGTGACAAGAACTTTTACAGAGGGCCAGAGTGACTGACTTAGGTTGACAACTTACGATTTCTGCCTCCAGTCTTGATGCTTAATAGGTGCTACTATCATGGTGATTAAGGACAAGCCAAATACAAACAAGGAGAGGGCAGAGGACTGCCTTATGCATTGGTTTGTAAAGTTCTCCTGGAAGAGTAACATACCAACAGTACATATGCCCATTTTCAAGTGATGGGAGTACCAAGTCCAAGTTTCTTTACTACTTCATTAAAAGGCCTTGGATAAAATCTGTGAGTCTTTTACAAATGTGAGAAACTTCAGAGCTAAAATTACAAGTGTATTGTGAGTCCAGACCATGCATCCTTTGATACGCAACAGTTCTGCAAGATCTGCCAGGCAGATGAAGACTTAAACCTGTGAAAAAGGATAGAGGATCAGTGAAATGAATATCAGCTATTTAAGAGTCAAAAAAGTAAATGCTTTGATAGGACTTTGAATTTCAAACAAGTTTTGCAGTGTCTGTGAGATTCAAGGAAGAGTAAAATTGTCTTTAAATGTTTGGAGTCCTGCATGAAAATTTATAGAAAAAAACATTCTGGAGTGGCAAAGTGACTATTTCAGACACACTCTTACAATAACAGCAGCAGCAATTCAAGGAGCTACAAACTAAAATCCATATGAGAGCAGACAGACTATATAGATACGATAAACTGAATGTCTGAAAGTGAGTTTTATTAAGACTGCTTGAAATGTCTGGTAGGGTAACCTAGAGGCAGTTGATGAAAATAATTTGGATATTATATTGGTCTCTGACAGTGCAGTTGATTTAAGCTCATTCATGGGGCTGGGATTCTGTCCTCAGAGAGGAGCACATTGCCTTCGTTTTCTAAGTTTAGCAAGCATGGTTTCAGGTGTGGCCAGACAGTCAAGAGCTGCATAAGTCTCCCTCATTGATACTATGGGGATGTATGCTACGAAAAACTCCACAGTCTAAAGGCAATTTTTCAGCTTCCCCTCCACAAGAGATAAAAGCATACATATCCTTGTAGCTACAGCTAATTATTCAGAGCTAGCTCAAAAAAACCCACAAAAAAACCCTAAAACAACAAAGCACAGGAAGTTTTGTCTGTCCTGCATCCAGATGGAAACGCAGCAGTCGTCATGTGCAAGCTAGGAGGGCTAGTTCTCTCCTACTCTTGGTTTCAGAACAGTTTCTACCTTGGACCACAGAATATCCTCAGTTAAAGTGTTTTTTAAACTTCAATTTGAACCAGTTTTTCTCAGAAGCACTTCTTTCTCTGTGCACATCTTCACATTATTAAAGCAGGTGGTAGGTTATTGATATGGGTGAGCAATAGCAGATAGAAAACAAAAGGCTGACATTTAAAGCTGTGAATTAAAACCCATCCTCAGGCCTTTTCCATATAAAAGCAATGTTGTCGTAAAACGTACTGTTCACAAATCCATGTTGCTATCTATTGCATGCTTTGCCAATTAAAAAGAGCAAGCTATGTTCCCTCTTGCCTGCAAAGGTAAATCTTTCCATCTGCCTAATCCTATGAACCTGCAAAAGCTCAAATATTGTCTGGCATTAGTTTACATTTGTGAAATAACCTCCTCTCTCCAAACCTGCTGTTTGGATAGGATATTTTAGGATAAGCAGTGAAATCAGTAGCGGCTCTTTATTAGGCCTTTACTGAAGCCAAGGCTCTGACGGGAACTAGTATCTTTCAACATCAAATCTTAAAGTGAGAACCCTCACCTTAAGCAACTGTCAGCTGCCCTACCTTTCATTCCTCCTTTTACTAAATGGTGAGCTTTTGAGTAAGCAGTCAAGTAGATTTTCATTTCTGTGCTTATAACTTTAAAATGGCAGAGAGATTTTTAAAGAGTGGCAGTTCTCAAATATTTATTGTTAACAGTTTATACAATCCTACAGCTTAAGCCAGAGCAAATTAGCAGTGGTAGCTTTGGAAAAAAATACATAGTGGTTGGTTGCTGATGTTTCACTGGTAGAGGCATTCACCCAACCTCTTTTCTTTCTTCATTAGTTTTGCCAGGAAAATGCTGCTGCTTGTGAGGCACTTGATAGAATTTAATGTTTACCTGTGGACAGGAAAGAATCACAGTGACCAGGTTTTCTTGTACCATATATATGGAACATAATATCATCAGTACTGGACAGCTGCAAGTTAAGCAGGCTTTCATTACAACAAGGAAGATTTAGTTTGATAGTCAAGACAGTGATATGTTGAAAAGTCAGCTATGGGGGTTAGGGAGTCTCTGTTATTATGAATTTTGAAAGCCCCCAACAAATTTGTCAGAAATGACAGAAGAGAGTTGATCTTGCCTTGGGGAGGAAAAGGTGTATTAAAAGACTCTACTAAATGTCCCTGGCAGCCTAGAAGATCTATGAATCTAGCCTAAGCAAAGCAAAAGTGATGTATGCTGGCCTTGCCTGCTGGCTTTATGCCACTCACTGCTGAGTAAACGCACCTTGACTTCACTGATAAACTCCAGTATCAGATGTCCATGTGTCACAGGACGTACAAAATCAGCCTCAATTGTTTTCACAATGCAGAATCAAGTCAAAATTATGTTTTTCTTCTGACGACCCAAGTCCAGCAGTGTAACCCTACCTTCTTCTGCTCCTGGTTGTCCATCAGTAGCAGTCCTTTTTCTCCTTCTTAGCAGCTCATGCAGTGCTGCGTTTTTGACTTTCAGCCTGTGAACAGTGCTGATAACTCTGATGTTTTCAGTTGCGGCTGAGTAATGTTTAGTCTGACCAAGGACTTTCTGAGTCTCATGTTCTGCCACGGAGAAGGGGAAGCTGGGAGGAAGCAGGGGCAGGACACCTGACCCAAACTCACCAAAGAGGTATTCCATACCACAGCATGTCCTGCCCACTATGTAAACTGGGGGCAGTTACCTGGAAGGGTGAGATCACTGCTCGGGTCAGGCTGCGTATCAGCCAGCAGGTGGTAAGCAGTTGTATTCTCTTCCCTTGTTATTTTCCTTATCATTATTATTATTGGTGGTAGCAGCAGTGGTTTGTGTTATACCCTAGTTACTGGAGTGTTCTTATCTGAACCCGTGGGAGTTACATTCTTTCGATTCTCCTCCCCATCCCTCCGGGAGCAGGGGGGGAGGAAGGTTAGGGGAGCGAGCGAGTGGCTGCGTGGGTCTGAGTTACAGCTAGGCTTAAACCATGACAGTTGTTTTTGGCACCCAACGTGGGGCTCAAACCTATGACCCTGGGATTAAGAGTTCCATGCTCTACCGACTGAGCTATCCAGGCCTTGTTTGGGTCTTGTTTGGGTCAGACGATGATATAGGAGGACCAAGAGATTTTCCCCAAGGCTGGACAGTTACGAGTGGCAGAGTGTGTGGGACAGTATGGGCAAGTATCTAGTCCATTGGGCGCCTCCAGTGCTTTTGAAGCGGGGTCGTGTTTGGGTTCGAGCCCTAAGTTGGGTGCCAAAAAGAACTGTTATCTCAACCCTTAAAGCCCCACGTTGGGTGCCAAAATGAACTGTCGTGGTTTAAGCCCAGCCAGCAACTCAGAACCATGCAGCCTTTGCTCACTGCCCCCTCTTTATTCCCCCCCCCACTCCCGGAGGAATGGGGAGGAGAATCGAAAGAATGTAACTCCCACGGGTTGAGATAAGAACACTCCAGTAACTAAGGTATAGCACAAACCACTGCTGCTACCACCAATAATAATGATGATAAGGAAAATAACAAGGGAAGAGAATACAACTGCTCACCACCTGCTGGCTGATACCCAGCCTGACCCGAGCAGTGATCTCACTCTTCCAGGTAACTGCCCCCAGTTTACATCGTGGGCAGGACATGCTGTGGTATGGAATACCTCTTTGGTGAGTTTGGGTCAGGTGTCCTGTCCCTGCTTCCTCCCGACTTCCCCTCCTCCCTGGCAGAACATGAGACTCAGAAAGTCCTTGGTCAGATTAAACATTACTGAGCAGCAACTGAAAACCTCAGTGTTATCAGCACTGTTCACAGGCTGAAAGTCAAAAACGCAGCACTACACGAGCTGCTAAGAAGGAGAAAAATGACTGCTACTGCTGAACCCAGGACACTGCTCTAGAAGGAGGTGGTGGAGCCTGGCTCTCTCTTAGGCTGGTGTTGGATACCAACCAGCGTCTGCCTCTCACATTCCCTTTAAGCAGTGTAACTCAATCTAAATTCTCTTTTGGTTTTGGTTGTGTGATCTGTGCTAAAAACAATGAGAGTTTTCCTCAGTAACTTCTTATTAGAAGGATATCAATGCTTTCTGTAGCTGAAGATACAATTTTAATTTTTTTAGTGTTACTTTTTAGAGGATTCTCAAACATTTGCTCTTTCATTTTTGCAATTTATTAGCAACCTATAAAAATGAAGGAGAGGGGAAAGTAATCTCAGATACCCTTGGTGGTTAATGCACAGCTTAAGCACAGGTTTTGAAATGAAGGCTTAATGAGTTCTGGCCCTGACTTACAGAGATCTCAGAGATAACATGTATTTACCAGTAATCTGTTACAGAAATATTAAATGTAATATTTCAAAAAGGATCCATGAAAGGTGGATAGAGACTTGTAAGTTGCCCTGTTTATTTGATGTCTGTAGGCTGACATTGAAGCGAGTGCCAATAAAGAACAAGGCAAATTGGTCCTCATATTAGATTTTCTTAAATGATTGGACAGAATTAGGAAGAAAAAAGTATCTCTTGCATATGATTCTCATACTTTCCTAGAGCTTTTAAATCACTGTCATGATAGGGTGTATAAACCCCTCTCTGATACCTGTATTGCTTAACAAGCTGACCTTGACACAAAGCGTAATTATTGTCCTTGTCTCCTCTTTGCATCAGCCTTGCAGCCTTTTCATTTCTATGTTACATTTATTAAACTTTAAATTTAATATACTGGGCTGAATTTACTGGCATAGTCATGTTTTGCGCAACCTTGGTGATACAGGAGAGCTGTAAACTTACACCAGCCAGGCTAAGGCTGGTTTTGTAGCCTCTGAGTATTGCCCTAGAAAGGCAAAACAGCTGGAACACATCAGTGAATGCATCCCACTGTCTTACACTCTGAACTGTCAATAGTTCTCCTAAGCGCACTGACAAATATTGGTTAAAAGAATTTATAATTAGTTGATCCTAGTTCACGCATCGGCTTGCACTAGAGAATTCTCTTTCCTGAAGAAAAGTTTTGATCTGAAGGCCTGAAATTGCACTCAGGTTTTAACAAAACTGACCTGAGAGGATTTGTGTGGGGTGACAGCAATTACAGCAATTGATTATTTGAGATGAGCAGGTCTACCTTCCTGCATTTTCTCATCTAGCTAGTTCACAGTTCATTGTCTCTTTTTTTTTTCTTTTTCTTTTAATACTAACCATAAGTCATAGTTCTCTTCCTCCCCCTGCCCATAAAACAAATGAGAGAGCTTCAGCCTGTTTCTTAGCAGAAGCATAATCTAGTGCCATACAAACAGCACTGTGGTTTCAGCAGAATAGTCAGGCTATTGCTTGCTGAAAGGATTTGCTTCAAAGGAGAGCTGAACTCTACTTCCACCCCCTCTGGATGCAGTTTTCAGTGGTCATTGTGGAATATCTCTTTGAGATGCTCAGGCTGCTCCAGCTGGTTATCTTACTTAAGAGAGCATCTTAAGTAAGCTGACTGTATGGATAAAGCTTCTGTGTGGAGATAGAGGAGCTACATCTCTGGGACAGTAAGCACAGTATCACAAGCACTAACTTGCTCAAAAGATGAGCTTGATCCTCAGATCCCACCATGCTGATAGGTTTTGAGAACATCCTATACCGTCTGATTCTTTGAGGTATTACTAGGATTTGTTCCTTGCTTCCCTGCAAACAAGAGAGTCTGTAGGCTGAATGAGAATATGCCTAGCCTTCCTGAGGAAAAAAGTGGCCTTAAATTAATGTGTGAGCTTTGTTTAGGAGAGCTGTCTCCTACATAGTTCAACATGATAAAATTGGTGACCTCTGCAGCTTCTTATTTCAATAGAGTTCTGTACAGATATTTTTTTTTAATTATCTGTATGAGCAGCCTGTCTCTTCAGTCCCATTCTTTCACCTTTCACCTTAATCAGCACTTAATCTTTTGTAAATTGCATTGACTTTTAAGATAACATACTATATTCCAGCATAATCTTTGCAATGGCCCTTTTATAGTCAGTATTAGAAATTAAATTACCTGGAAAACAATATTTCTACTTCAGAGGCGAACCATCAGCTACACAATAAAATGTAACTTGAAGAATGTGAAACATCTTGCACTAACTTATTTTTTCAGATGGAGACAGAAACCTAGCCACTGGGGTGTTGAACACTGAAAAATTTCTGACTTCTTCAAATGTTTCAGTCTGAAGTCCTTGGCCAAGCCAAGTGCTGAGTTTATATGAAAGTAGAAACAACAAATTATTACCATTCTGCTGGACAAAGAGTAAAGAAAGCTAAGGATTATTGCTTTGTTTGTTTGTTTGTTTCAGAAAAGTGTATTATACAAGCTTTAAATTGGAAAGCAGGTGGTAGATTTCTTTCTTTATAAACAAGCAAATGTCAGCCAATATATTAAAGAATATTTTAGGGTTCTACGGGTTTATGATAATAAGTTCAAAATTCCCAAATTGTCTGTTCTATGAAGGAGCTTGTAATTGCAGAGACTTAACGTAATCCAAGGTTTTATTGTGAGAATAAGGTGATTTCTTTGTCAGATAAGTTTGATTCAGAGATTTTAAAAAACCTAAGATGCTCAGAGTTCTGTGCTTTTTACACATGTAAGGTTCTGCAGGAATGTAATGTCTTTCCTTTACTCAAAAATAAAAATCAAGAAATTTATGGCTTTATCAATGACTTAAAACTTTTAAAAGACTTTCTGAATTCACAGAAATATGAAAATAGATGAGACTAAGAATTTATCAAGGCTGATCTTAAATTCCGTTAGGATTTAGCTGTGCTTGTCTAGTTCACCCTTCATGCATTAGACTTATTCTGTTTAATATATCGTTAGAGTTAATATTCAGCAGGTATATGAAATACACTGGAACTTACAGTAGCTTGTGTTTTGTTATTACACTGCAGAAGGGAAATATCCCATTCTGTTACATTTAAACTGAATTTCTACAAAACCTCAACAAATCAGTCAACTCCACCTTACACATACACTTGAGAGAACACGCAAGCATATACAATTTTCTACCCAGTTGATAGTCAATAGTTCTGCCATTGTAACATTAATAGGCTCAAAGGCTGCTAATGATTTCTGTCTCTGATCCTTTTTACCCTGTGAAAGGAATCTGAGGGAGCTGTTTGACTTAACAGATACGAGTTCCATTTTTATCCTGATATAGTTGCAAGCCATCTGAATCCAGAAGAGATGAAGGAAGATTTCTTGGTTTTATGCTTCCCCATATAACTACTCAAAGTTAGGCCACAGACCCTGGGAGAGAGGAGGGGGAGACCTATGTTGCTCTGTCTTTTGATGTTGAAAGGTTATAAATTAATTCAGAAATGCAGGACCCATTTAGAGTAATGGTGATGATGTTACTCATATCAAACCACCTCAGTGACAAGGCAAAAGTAGAAAAGCAATTCTATACTTCAGCTAGCTGTTGTGGCTCCCAGTTTAAAGTGTCTTCAGATAATGGAAACTCTAGTGATTAATGGTAGGATTGGAGAGGAGAAATCAGACACCAGATACCACCTTGTCCTGTAGACAGGTCTTCCAGATGAACATTTTAAAGCAGGAGTGCTTCAAGCCAGGTGCCTGCAGCCAAAAGCTGATTTTACTACAGCACCTGATTCTACCTATTTTATTTTTAACCCAAACGAGTGGGTCTGAGCAACTGAGAAAGCTAAGCTTGATCATGTACACCAAGTAATAAGTATCTTGCTGGAAAGGATGAGCCTCTACCTATCCGAATAAGGTCCTGGAAATCTTACACTGACCCAGAAGATTCCATTTTGGGCAGTTACCACCGGGCCAGCTCTGATGATAACTGCCAGTTGTGTTTATGGCTGTTGACAAGCCTGTAAAGCAGCTGTGCTAAAAATTAACAGGCCCTTGCTAGTTCTTTAGCTAAGACCAGTGTTGATGGATATGCTGTAAGCTGCAGCAACACCCACTGCTGCTCTTGTTACTCTCCAAGCCCTAGTGGTACGCCTCTCCACTCTAAGTACAACCTATGTGTTTCATAAAAGTCTGCTTTCAGTGAGCTTAGCTGTAGCAACCAGGAAAAATTGTGAGATAATAAAACTCACCCCAGAGCTTTTTGTTCCTTTTTCTTCCCTCTGGACTCAACAATTTCCTCCTTGAGTGTTGCTCAACTTAAAATTGAAATTACAGCTCTGCTTCCATGCAGTCATTTCCACCACCTTCATGTACAGATGTGGCATTAGCTTTGGTCTCAGAAAAGCCACAGAACCTACCAAACAGCCTCTTACCAGGGTGAAATGGGCTAGCAGCCACTGGCACCTTACAGCACTTGAAGAGACTGCTTCGGCTTTGACATTGCTGTCTACTAAAACCAGTAAGAAAACACCAAATTTTTTACCAGAAGATTGAGGCAGATCATAAAATCTTGGCAGTTCATAAAGATGTAATAAAACATGCTTAGCTCTTTTCCAGAAGGCATTAACGCTGTGAACTCTGAGTCTTCCTCCTCCCCCCAATGGAAGCTTTCAGGATTCTACATCTGCATCTTTTTAACGTCACTGTTTGTCTGCAGATCAGTGTAGGTCAGTAACAGTATATGACAAGCTGAATAAAAATTATAAAATCTTGCCAGAATCACATTGACCACTGTTTGTTGTTTTGATTTTTTTGTTCTTGCTTCTTCCAATGATCTCTAAATCTATTTATCTATTATATTTTCCTGATGTTGGAAAAATGATGATGATAATTCAAGGAAGGGGAAATACTACTTGATTCTTTTTATCCTCTCTATATATGTTGGTAGCCTCATTCTTTCTCGAAGTATTGCCAGAAACAATGCTGCCCTTATTTCTGTCCTGCTATAAAATACTCCAGCGTATCTTCTAATACTTCTGGAATGTTTAGTTTGCCCAAAGATACCAGTCCTTGCCAAAAAGGCTGGGCCTTCCTCAGTAAGTGGTTTGGTTGCTCATGTAGTCGGGTAAAATATTCTTTGTTCTTATTCCAGCTATGTGGACCTATGAAGTCTTCCAAAAGCAAACTTTAAAGTATTTAATGCTTCTAGCTGTTTGACTTTGTCCCTAATTGCAGGGTTTTTTCTCCAAAGAAACAGAGCGATACTTGCTCATATTGACCTTCCCATGTTGTTATTGTATTTCCAGTAGCTTACACAGAGATAGTCTTCCTAGAACAGTATTCAGTAGTAGTGATTCTCTGATAGTGTAATGTTGTATTTTGGGATTATCAACTTCCACAGTCTCATCAAAAGATGATGGGCCTCATTATTCTAGGGAATGTGTGAAATAAGGAATGGCAAAGATGAGGACACCAACATCAGTAGTGTGCCTGTACTGGCACACATATCCAAAGGACTGGGGGTGCAGGTCTGTATTGTTTCTTTTGGGGGAAGGGAGGGTATCTGCAGGTTATAGAGAATATTGATGTTTCAGTTGTACTGCAATAGTTTAACTATAATATCATAGTTAATACTAAAATGATGCAATAATCAACTCTAGTTGTTATTGTCACAGTTGTGCTAGGTCCAAAAAGCTTCAGCTTCTTCTTTTCCTCCAGGGCCCCATCTGTGTGGTAATTCCTAAAAGTGCCATGGGAAGTCTGGATGAAAACTTAGTTGCTAATGCAGTAGCAGAAAACTGCTAGACTACCTAGAAGGATCAATTTATTTCAATGGATTAATTCTGCTTTTCTAAATAGAGAACAGAAGACGGGTTTAGATGCCCAACCATGGATACCTAATGTTATTTTAGGTGCTCTAGGTTAGCTGCTCGGCTTCCAGCTGTGGCTCCAGAAAGATTTGCATTTCCCATAGCTCCTGCCTGGTATCTGCCAGCCTTTTATAGACTTGTCAGATAACCTGGGGCATCTAAAATTTCACAGGGCAACTCTATTTATATACTTGAATCATCCTTTAAGACTGCTAAGGAGTTAATTGTCTGAACTGGAATTGAAATCTAAAGTCCTATTTATACTGCATAGTCATTTAGCATTCAGAGTTGGGTTTCCTTCTGCTCTGTGTCAGGAGAGGAGAGAAAGGGGTGGCGTTCACCACCTCCTCCTATTATTCAGCATGCTACGTGCTCAGTGGTTGCCACCTTTCAACCTAGCTTCTAAAGGATGTTGATGGGATATGTACAAAGGTGTTGCATTCCCCCCAACCCTGGCTCTTCTTCCTGTTGTCTTTTTTCTTTCTTAAGCTAGCAGGAATGAAGAGAGTAGGCAGTCTTTATTCAAAATATGGACTTCATGAGACATTTCACAAGCAAATAATGACTAACGACCCCATAGCAAGATCTAATAGTTAGAACTGAGAGATATTGCTTCTGTCTTTTAAAACAAAGAAAACTGTAAAAAATGCTTTAAAAATAATATTCAGTTAGATCCATTAGAAGGTTTTATTTTTACTTTGTTCTTTTAAGCAAAAGTTTGGTATTCTTTGTATCAGATAGCACATTTTCACAAAAGAAACCATTGTTCGATGTGTGTAAATGAATGACTTTCCCTACTGTGATTCTGCAGGCAGGATGGCTGTTTGTGCACAGGTAACAGGGGGAGATAGTTGTACCAGACTCCGTTTCTCTCATCCTCAGTAGCCTTTTCTCTCAAATCACCAAAGTTGCCTACTTACTCTTGTGGCTATCTGAAGATTCTTTTCAAATGTATGTCCTTTGAAAGGCGTATTCATTATTTCACATTTGTAATCCATGTACCAGTCACACATGTCAAAATGTGAAACAAATTTTTTAAAAGTTTCATTTAGAAAAATGTTAAAACAAGGCGCTTTAACAGTTTGGGTAAAAGTTGTATTTTACAGATGTTTTACTTCAGATCAGCTCCTTTCTAAAAAGCCTTGGATTTGAGGATTGATTACTTTCTGCTGAAAAATGTTTCTTATAGAAGATTTCTTACTAGATTTGTTTCTATTAAAGGAGTTAATTTATTTTTCTATGAAATAGGATGATATGCAATGCAAAACAATCAGCTCATCAATATTGAACATTTCATTCAAATACTATAGATGTCTACCATTAGCCTGAGATAGTAATTTGCTTGGAAAATATGATCGTTTTTTACATACCCACTCATTATACATGAAATAAAAAATAAATCGATTTAACTGACTGGGAAAAAAAAAAAAGCCATTAAAACATGTTATGCATTATAGTTCCAGTTTATCTATGGGATTCTCTCCTGCACAGAGGACTGCAATGACCACATGAATAGATCCAAGGATATAAGTGGAACACCTAAATGAAGTTAAGCTGTGTCCAGTTTCACCCCAAACTTACTGATCAAGTAAAATTGCAATGAAATTTGGATCAAGTTCTGGACAAGCAAAAAAGCTCCTATGGATTTCAAGGCCTTCACCACAGGGACTTTTTTGGAGATTTATTTACACTGCTTTGGCATGTGTGAGTACAAAAACATGGGACAAATGAACAAAAACAACCATCTGGGTGCAAATAACAGGAATAGCAAACCTCAGAAAGTTGTAGTCCTCTTTACTGTAAGACTTTCTATGGTTTTTTCTACTTGATCAATCTGAAATTTATATATATTTCTATAAGATCAGGACATAAAATCTGCAAAGATATATTATCAAGAACTAGAGTATAAATAAACTCAAAGACTACCTAGCCTAGTGAGCACTACCTAGTGCTCATATTCTAGTATTTGCAACATCTGTCACAGGAACAGTATGTAGGCTTTTGATCAGTGACTGACTTGATATGTTTATTGCCACAGGAAAAAAAACATGCATACTTCTTTACGCCCTTTTGCTAGTTTGTGTGTCAGTATCTTAATGTCTGAAGTCTGCATAGAGTTTATCCCTCCATGGGTTAAAATACTTACTGTGAAATTTTCTCAGTTTCCTATTGCAGTAGTCTGTGTGTAAAAATACCTGAAATAAAAAATGTGGTTTTGCATTAGCTTTAAAATATTTTGATTGCATACAGAAGTTGTCAGAAGAGAAAGGAAATAAAAATATGATGAGTTTTTTCAAAGGCACTGTTGGCCCATCCCTGCTCCTCATGAAGTCTGACTTCCATGCTGGCAGTGAGCAGGCAGGGCTACTTGTTGAAACACTTGAAAATGCCAACTTAATTGAACAGCGCAGTCTCAGCCTCAGGAAATACCACCTGACATCATCCATCTAGCACAAAGAAAGTGACCTTCGTGGGTGACACAGCATGCTTTATTTGCACCAGTTTTCCATACTGTCAAGTACTGGTGAAATGAAAAGGTAGGCGGTTAAATGGCACACAACAAGCAAGGTCACTTTTTTACCTCCCTTTGTCAGTGCTGAAGTCTGGATTCACTTACCTTTGAGATGTATCTTTGCTGCCTCAGCGTATGTGTTATGTTGGATGCCTGTTAATAATAGGTGTACACAATAGGATTTAAATGTATTAAAGAGTGTGCTTTGTGTGAGATGCTCAAGCAGCACAACTGCAGCTCTCAAAGCTTCCTGGTTTCTTTGGAAACAGGCCATCAGGCTCACCCAGACAGTACTGGGCAGTTAATGCTGTCCCCTTCTTTAGGCATTGTTCCTTAACAAATGCCAATTTGCTTTTCTTTAGAGCTAGCCACTTTTTTCTGTGCAAGCTGAGATTTGGAGCATGCATTAGTTTAATTAAGGTGCTGCGTCATTCAAGTGGGTCTGCTGCAAGGGACAACATAAGTGGCACAGGTGGCTTCAGTACCTGTGTGCATGTTGAAAACCAGGGGAGCCATGTACCAACACTTTTTTTGTTGGGTTGGGGTTTTTTTAATTTTAATTAGAAGTATAATTTTGACCGATTTGGTTATTCCAGTGAAACACAGAAGTTATTCACTAGAGAAAGCATGGGGCAGCACTATGAGTGAAGGACAGCAATTATGGAGGAGTGGTGGAGCATTGTGGGCTTAAAAACACTACCTGGCCTAAAACAGATCTAAGTAAGTCTTCTCCCTGAGCTTAGCATCAGCCACTTTGTGTAGCACAGAGAGAAGGTCCCCTTTCAGCCGTGGGAAATGATGATGCTATTTGTGCATCATTATAAAATGTCTGACCCCCACGCTTTTTCCAGAAAAACTTATGTGGGGGTGGGTGCTCCTGTTCCCTCTTTCCCACCAGTGATTCATCTGCTGGGTTCTCTGTGTACATAGAGGATCTGATCTTGAACTGTAAGACAGTCTCCGACACGCTGTTAATTCAGAGAAGCAAAGCATTTCAGCATGTGTCTCCAAGCATCTGATAACCTTCTTGCAGCTGCAGCGAGGCAGGGGATGGAGGAGGTGTGGAGCATGTTGGTGGTGTGCTACAGGCTTTGAAGTTGTGTTAGAACTTGAGCCAAAAGAGGATCATGATCAGCTCCTGCACAGTGAGCACCTGGAGAGTGTCTGCGCTCTGCCCTACACCAGCTGTCCTGCGGGGGAGAGAGAAGGGTGGAGGGAGAACATGATTGCAGGTGGAAAGCATCTGAAGATCTAGAAACAGAGACAGCCCAAATCTCAAAACTGGAAGTCCAGAAATAGAGAGGGGTGCCAATCTCTTGAACAAATTAGATCTGCGTTTCCTTGCTACTCACATTTTTCACTTCTACTAGGAAAACTGGGAGGCTCCACTGGCTGAGCTGACAGCATCACAGCACGTTGTTGAAAGTGGTAACAGCAGAAGAGTGATAGCAAAGAATAGTAACAAATCTACTTTTCCTTTCTGTCCAGGGATGAAGAGTAGTTTTTTAATTATACACAGAATATCGGTGGGAGCATTCAGAAGGTGAAGGTGACAGGAGGGGGAGGAAGAGAGGGAGGAGGTGTAACCAAACTAAATTAATAATCTCCCTGAATTTTCTAGTGCCTTAATGAAACTGCTGATATACCTGACTTGAAGTCATTTCCCTTTATTCTCATTTGAGACACATCAAAGTGTCTCTTTCTATGGGATTCCCTGCTTACAAGCCGCATAAATTACCACTTTCCAATTTTACTTTTATTAAGCAACAAATATTCAGTATCGGAAGTTCTCACTATCTTTACTAGGGGTTGTGCCTAGCAACTAAGACAGAGATTTAATATTATTTCATTTTAGTGAAGGCAGTTAAAAGTATATATAAACATATAAAGTCAATAACCGTAATAAATATTTTTAACGGCAACTGGTAGTAGTGTTTGAACCTGTAAGGAGCTACATCAAAAATTGAGATTTTTTACTAGGATTCACACAAGAAGCCCATGTCTTTGGTTCCAGAAATTTGATTTGATCACAGTTTTGAAAATCTAGTACTGAACGTCACTACTAGGTTTTATTAGGTCCAATTAATCCAAATCTTTCATCTCCTCCATCTTACTCAAGTCTACAATTCATATTCTTTTTCACTCTCCTGGTCACCACACCTTACTATTCCCTTCTGTCTGTTGCCTTATAGTTATGTCTAACGTAATTCTTCAGCATTTTGTATACTGGCCAGGAAAAATTAGTTTTCAAAATTCAAATGTATGTGTAGAGAAGAATAGTGGAGAGAGTTGGTGTCTGCCTACAGTGCCATCAGTGTTTGGAATTAAGTCTTCCACTCCAATCGGCCATGCTTGATTTCTAATGATCTGAGATGTTCATGAGGCATGTCCATACTCAAATATGATGAACACAGCTAAATGTCTTGAAGTAATTCACACTAAATGTCTTGAAGTATTTTAGGTAGGGCTTCAGGAGTCTTTTCAGAAAAATGTATGTTTTAAATACATGAAGAGAAGTCCAGACATTGCTTTCTGTGTGTTTGCTGGCTCCTGAAGAAAGGCCAGGTGGGCAGGATTTTGACCAATGCGGTGGAACTTGCAAGCAATTGAAGGACTTTTAAGATAGGTTTTTAACACTTTTGGAGGGAGTGCGATTTCCCCACACCAGCTCCACAGCCACTAAAACCCACTATTCTAACCATGGGGCTGCTTGGCAGATATTGGTTACTGAAGCCATGTCACAGCCGGCTAATCGGTCAAGTTGTTTCTTCTAATCCACCTCTATCCAGAACATTTCTGAAAGAAGTCTTTTATCTCAAGTGCTGAGAAGAGAAAGAGATCATAAGGATGTTACAGAACTGCTAGGAATATGAATGCTTAGAGACAATCAAAACGTAAATTGAAAATTTTGCATTACTAGGAAACCAATGGAAAATAAAACTGAGCTACTTTGTATACATTCATGATGTGCTCACATTTTTATTGCTAAGTGTAGTTCTGATTTCCCACTTCTCTGTTTTAAATAGGATGTAGTGATATTTCTAGAAAAGATGTAGGGAATGGGAGGCAATGACCAGCAATATGGTACTGCTTCTGTACAGTACCTACAGGATAAAAAAGACCCCAAATGTTGCACAAAGGCAAACTTTAAAGAGAAGCAAATAGTCTTTAGCACGCAGGCATTTCTCCTAGGGTACTGCTGTTTCCTCAAAAACATACAAAACGCCCTGATCTCTGTGCAGTTTCCTTTGTTCATTGACAGTTTAGTTTCCCCTGTCTTCTGGAACCTTCTCTAGAATAGGTTCGAGTAGTCAAGAACAATCCATAGGTCTTCTGCACAGCCAGTATGGCCTCTAAGCTGCTTAGATCCTCTCAAGCCAGATGGCCTTCTCAGGCCACCTCATTGTAAGGCTATTTGTTCTCCCCTCTCCTCTGAAAGAGTTTTGTCCATCCTTTTGTCTCTGCAGCATTTCTGGTGCATCTTTTCTCTGACAGCCTTTCCCAATCTCTCCTTTGTCAAATAATCTCAGAGAATTTTGGAAGCTGGTGGCTTGTCAGCTCTTGACAAGAGCTTATTTCTCAGAAAGGTATAAGCTATACGTAGATTTTACAAATTACTCTTGACCTGTATTGGTCGCATAATTTTTTCAATCTGAACAGAAGTATTGGGATTCTTTTTTTTTTTTTTTTTTTTTGTTACTTAATGGTTAAACTGTCTAAACTTGTAGCTGGAATTTGTGCAGAGCTTCTTTTAAATGGTCATGAATTTATTCATGAAGGTCGTGAGGTCCTTACAAAAGTCTTTTTCCACACTTGCATATCAGTGTCTTTTGTTTTACCTGTTTTAAAAATAGGATATTTGTGTTCATCTAGTCACAACATTTTTAATAGGTTCTTTTTTGCTTTATATTGACCTTTTTAGAAAATTACCTGATTCAATTCTGACATGCTTTAGAAATTACAGAATTCCAAATTTAGCTTCCTCATACTGCATCTTCATTAGAGAAATATTTTTTTCTAGACAGTTAACCTTTACTATCACTATTCTGACTGAATCATCAGCAATTATTTTGTCCCTGAGGAATGTTCTCATGGCTTGCCGGAGATTTATGGGCAACCATCTTATGGTAACATAGTCACAGAAAGGGTTTTATTCCTACTTTTTGTTAAATTGTTCAGGAGCTCATCACCTAGGAACAAGTTAATGAGCCTCCATGAGTTGGTATAGGAGCTGGTCATTGTCTGCAGTGGTATGTAGGGCAGTGTGAGCCCAGCTGGTAACTTAGCACCACGCAGCTCTTTGCTCACCGCCTGTCTTCCTCTCCCCCACCTTTCCCAGGTAGGATGGGGAAGAGAAGCAAAAGAATGTAAACCCCAAGGGTTGAGATAAGAACAGTCCAGTAACTAAGGTGTTATACAAAACTGCTGCTACTACTAATAATAATGATGAAAAGGGAAATAATAGGGAGAGAGAATATAAAACTAAAAGGGGAAAATGAAAAAAAAAATAAACACAAGTTTATTGTGCAAGTGATGCACAATACAATTGCTCACCACCTGCCAGCTGACACCCAGCCCGACCTGAGCAGTGATCTGGCCTTCTGGGTAACTCCCCCAGTTTATATACTGGGCATGATGTGCTGTGGTATGGAACACCCCTTTGGCTAGTTTGGGTCAGGTGTCCTGTCTCTGCTTCTTGTGCTCCTCCTCACTGGCAGAGCATGAGAGATTGACAAGTAAGCACTACTTAGCAACAACTGAAACATCGGTGTGTTATCAGCATTGTTCTCAGACTAAAGCCAAAACACAGCACTCCACCACCTACTAGGAAGGAGAAAAAATGACTGTTACAGCTGAAACCAGGACAGAAAATGAAGGAAGACTTTGCAGTCTAGCATTGTTCTGTGGACTGTTTTTTGGTAATTAGAAAGAAGCTGTTTCCAAGTATGTTCTGCATGCAGCTGAAAAACTGGTGTAATTCTTCTTTTTGGCACCTGTGTCACTATGACTTCTTTCATGAAATTAAGCAGCTATGAGCCCTGTCTTGTGAGTCCTCAGGGAACAACTTCTTTGTGATGACAGGAGGGTGTAGTCATAATCCTTTTTTTCAGATGAGATTATAATTCTCATTTTGATTGGAGACTTAGCTAGATACAGGCTTATAAAATTTGTGGAATTATGACAAGACATATTCTATAGCTAAGGGACAGTAATTCTGGTTCATAAAGCCTCAAAGAGCATTTAATCCAGCTGCATTAGACAAGAATGGGATTTGTTGGCATAAAACTAGCAGTCCCCTCTTGTATGGCCTTCAATTCAGTGCAGAAAAAAGATGAAAAACCAGGTTTTGACTGATGAGTGCCAGAAAATCTCACTGTTGAGGTTTATGATGTTATCCAGTTTCTCACTGCCAAAGATTACCGACCCCCTAATGCAGCCTGCAAGGAAACCTGCACCTTTGGTAATGCAGTTTCTGGGTAGATTTCAATATTTTGTCTTAAGCCAGCTGTGTATGTACTAGATACCAGGCTCTTAACAGGAGCAACTGGTACATTTCTGCTGACTACCTTGCAGCAACATTCACCAAGAGGGCTAGGCAGGCAGCTAGGTCTAGTGTTACTAGTTGAAAAACTAACAGCAAGATTTGACAGAGCTCATCTGTCCAAGCTGCGTGTGTCACTTGGCTTCTTTTTGTCTTTCTCATGCATACCCATAGCCTTTGTCACCATGAAGAAATAGAATAGAAAAAAAGGATAGAAATGAAAAACCAAGCTTAAGCACTTAGCAAAAGTTTATGTTCTATTTACAGACTTGACCAACATTCAGGAAATTTGTTTGGGCTAAGAAAGTTTGTTTATCCCTAGTTGTGGTCCCTGTTAATATTTCAAATTGGGAAAAAAATGTATTAAGAATATTTTGTCTTTACAGAGAGGGAAATTTAACCCCTTTATGAAATTCTGTTATGCTGAGAAGATGATGTTAGCAGAGCTGAAAACTGGATGCAGAACTTACAAAGTCATCACGCACTGTAAGGACGAACATACCACATTATCCAATCATGAGATAGAACTGTTTCAAGCCATGTGTTTTTGTTGGTTTTACTGTAGTTTCTCTGAATGACAAGAGCTTGGAGTAAATTATTCTTTGGGCTTTTTCTTTAAAAATGTACACAGTATTCCCACCTTCATCCTTCTCAGAAACAGCTGCTACATATTTTGATATACAGTATGGAATCTGAGCCCCACTGATTTTCAGTGAGACTCAGTCATCTGAATGTCCAAATCAATGTGAAAGGGGAGTTGGGCCTGGCTTCCTTAGCTGCTTTATGGACGTGTTAAACCTGAAGCACTTCATTCTTTGGCACTCTACTTATTCAGCACCTGCTGAAATATTTGTAAACCTGGTGTATACATACATAATATTATCCGAATACATTTTTAAAGTGTGACAAAAGTATAGATAGTGAATAAATTTCAAGAACTTGGTCAAAAAACTCAGTTGCAACTGAAATTAAATGAAAATTCATTTCGGTAATATTTGGAGGGTTGGGTCAGTACCCAATTAAGTAACAATATCTGCTTTTGCTGGTTGCAAGAAATGTCACTTTGGAAAAGTGATGGATATTGAATATTTGAGGTCTGTATGGTAAATTTTGTATGAGGTTTCCCTTTTTCTGACACTACTATTTGTAACTTCAAAATTGATTATTCTTTTTTTTTGTAAGACATACAGAACAACCTGGTAGTAAAATTGAATGTAGCTGTACCTACTTATCTATAGCATATTTCTTAGGCTGAGGTAATTAAAATTAGATGTCAGAGTTCCTAGACAGGAAAATTCAGATTAGCTAAAGCAGAATTACCCACCTTATGTTAATGATGATGACAGACTAATAACAGACTTTTCAGAAATGTGCTTATGTAACTTTTGTGCAATTTTCCTTCTGTTCCAACCCATTTGTTGATCCATCTGTTTAAATTTAATGACTAGCCCCCAAATACACACTGCCATTAGTAAGGTTAAACAATGTAGACGAAAGTTTATAACCTCTCCGAGGCAACATCTTCCTTTTTCAACCCAGTGATTTCCTGGTGCAGAGTGTTTTTTCTGTCCATGCTGAGCCCAATTTTGATACATAAAAAAAAACCCCAAGCCCAGAAATGTGTGATATCCAGATCATGAAGTGATGCAACAATTCAGATAATCAGAATCTTCAGATTTTAATTGTTAATATTTTTGCCCTAGAATTTGAAGGGAGGAAATTTTTGTTACCTTAGAACTGTTACAATTTTTGTTGAATAACTGGCAAGATGGTCACCAAGACTTGGTGATGTTACCTAGTGACAAGAGAAGATAAAAATGAAAGAAACATTAATTGAATGTAGAGACCTCTTTACTCAATATCTTCTTATTTGTCATGAAAAGTTTTAAGGGAATAATAAGAGTAGATGATTGGAGTCACCACTGGTTTCAACAATAAAGCAAAGCCAGAAATTAAGAGAAATTAAGCTCTCTTTCACCCCTGGCCTCTGAAAAGTCCTTTTCTGCTTACAAAGCGCAAAGCATTTGGGTTACTTTTGTTGGTGTCACTTAATGTTGAATAGGTAAAGCATCAGCCTCTGTATATGACATCATTGTAATGCATCTGTGTTTTACTAGAATCTGTGTTTTACTAGAGGATGGCAAGTACTAGGTAACTGTGTAATGGGAGCTGACAGATCACCAGGGTTTTCACCCTGTATGGCTACTCTTAGCACATCCGCAATGTGTTATCTAGAAGAACACAAAGCAAATTTGTTTCTAAAATACTTCAAAGAAACAACACAAAATAAACAGCTTTAAGTACTAGGAAAACAACCAGTTTTAATGTTTAATGCAACATATTTTATACAGTCTTGTTATAACTGTTTACTTGACCTTTTTTCTGTCTGGTTCATCATGTATTATTAAAAGCTTTTAACGATGCACACAGTACTGGATGTATCTGCCCACTGTTTACATAAATAGCATGCTTGGGAGTAATAAACTACAGGCTTTCTTTAAAAGCCTTGGATATATATCAGAAACAAGAGTTATTACCAAACAGCTCTTAAGACCCTAACAGAAGCCATGCTTTGCATGCAAGTTTAGTCTCAGTGCTGAAGGGAACCTTTTATAAAACTTACACAATATCATCTCTGCACACTCTTTCAAGTTGTTATTTCTCAGACATGCTCAGATACTTATCTTTCTTGATGTCAAGAAGGCTTTAAACTAAAGGTGTTGGGAAGGGGAGCCTCAATCTATCACACTCCTACCAGTCAGATACTGGTGACAATAAGAGATGCTCAGAGTCCAGAGAGGGATCATAGGTCAGCAATGGTGAAGCCAATATGGCTTCACTAGGAGCAAATTGTGCCTGGCAGTGTTCAAGGCCAGGTTGGATGGGGCTTTGAGCAGCCTGGTCTAGTGGAAGGTGTCCCTGCCTTTGGCAGGGGGAATCGAAACTAGATGATCTTTAAGGTATCTTCTGACCCAAACTATTCTGTGATTCTATGAATACTTCCAAATGACTAAGGGTCATTTGGGACATTTCAATATCTTAAGTAGGTTTCTTAGTGACACTCTCCAGCAACGTATAAAATAATTATGGCTGATCTTCACCATTCAACAGCTGCAAGATGTATGAAATGAGTGCAGGCTGTGCCTGGCCTGAGTGCCAGGAGTTCCCCCTTTTCCATCCTAAAAGAAGTGCTGAACATGTAGCTGACAGGAAATGAATTTTTGTAACTGAGGATACAGAGTGTTTTTAAATAGCTGTAAAACATCCTGCCAAACTCTTGCAAAAATGACCCTAATTCTGGAAGGATCTTAAAGCATGGAGCTAATTGTGCAGCATATATGTTGAATTCAGTGCTCCAGTCTGTTTTATGGAGTTCTCTATTTTTAAAAGAACTCTTTGTATTTTGATATGTTGTATCTGCTTTTCATTTATGACATGTCCTTAAAACTGCTGTACAAGGAGAGAAGGTATTAAAGCACATTGGCCCAGCAAAGGAATGCTTATTTGAGTAAGAACTGGGAACATTGTACTTTGTCAAAACAGGATTATAATGCTTGAGAAGCTTTGACCCAAATAGCGAGCAGTGCACAATTAGAGTCTAATAAATTGAAAAAGGATTGTGGACTTGTCGAGACTATCTATAAACAAGGAAATCTGATAAGGGAGGTGGGAGGGAGGACAGGGAGCTGACTGCCATTGTATCTGCTTCAGAGGAACAGGGCAAAGAGCATCTGTGCTGTCTGTTTGCAAAATATTTGTAGGGATAACTCTTCTGGCAGCTACAAACAGCCAGGAAACAGTGTATGTATGAAACAAATACAGTCTGGCTTCTTAGAAATTAGTTTGTACTGTGCCTTCCCCCTCACCACTTCAGTATTTTAAAAGCTCAATTTGTAGTAATCAAGTCAGTCAAGAGAACCCGCAGATTGTGTCTGGCTACTTTTAAACTGACATAATGTACATTTATGTAGTTGTTTAAAGAGGGATGGACAGGAGAGCATGCTTAATGTTAACTAACTAAATGCAGTTGAGGTGTCCTCTGATTATTACCAGATGACATCAGGTGAGAGAAGTTTAACGGTGGCTTTTTATTTGCCTTCCACAAATTTGAAACAGCATATTTAAAAAATAGGGTTGGTACATCAGCCCCCACGAGGCAATATTAGCTCTAGCTTATGTCCTTGCCGGGTTTCTGCCTGCCATGCAGGGAAACTGGGCAGCTGTAGGAAGTGGTGAGTACCAGTACTAGGCTCCCAGCAGCTGCATCTCTCTCTCTGGGAAGAGCCACCAACTTGCAAACCCACCACAAGGCATTTCCATTTCAATTTATTGTAACAGAAGCTGCCAACAGCCTCAGCTCGGAAGTGGAACAAGTCAGCCCAGCTTGAGGATGGACAGCATCTTCCAGCAGGGTGGGATGGTTGGTGGGACAGTGGCAGGTACTGATCCACTGTGTAGGATCTTGCTGCACCTGGGAGCCTTTCAGAACCCGATATCCTTTCTGCAGGGATTTTAGGATATTAGACAAATGTGCCTGGCTGCTTCCTCACTCGTTTGTTCATTCATTCATCCATCCAGCACAGGACAATTGAAGGACCTGTTAAAAAAGTTTATTGACTTAATAGGCAAGAGCTGTGGACAAGTGCTGTGCTTTCTTGCCTGGGACTAGTTGATAGCTGATGGGAACAGAGACTAAGGTGTGGTATGGAAAGGTGCCCCTGGGTGTAGGATTAAAGAAGTGATGGTTCCCACAGTGATGTCTACCAGAGAAAAATGAATTGTGCATTTAGAAACTAGCAGTAAGGAGGAAAATTGTAAGAAGCTAAACTATATTTTCAGAATAATGACAGTATACCAAAAGGAGAAACATTCACCCTCTTTTTATGCATATATCCAGGAGAACCATGACTCTGAGAGGAAGCTTACATTAAAGCTTTGTAATGAAAAGATCCAATTCAAATTTATTTGAGATCTTAAAATGTGATCTATGAGATGAATCTGTCAGATTTACATTTATTTACTGTAAACGGGAAAACAATGTGAAGGGGATATAATATGATACAAATATCTGAGAAGGAAAAAAATACAGACATAAAATAATTCCCCTCAGGGGAGCAAAGACAAAGCACATGAGAATGGCTAAATGATTGCAACATTACGTCTAGTGTGCTAGGCCGGGACCCAACATGTTTCACTCACTCCTGGCCTCAGCTGCACATTTCTGCATGATTTGTGGTCACCTGCTTTGGCACAAACCTTTGAAGGTAGCACCAATTTGGACATTTGGCTGCCTCGAAATCAACCCCTAGATGAACAGAAATTCAGTACCTCTTGTGCCTCACTTCTCAGGATCTGAAGACGCTTGGGCAGACCTTCCATCTACTTAAGTTCAAACCCTCGGAGGCAGGAGGCCTGCTGTGAGGCACTTTCCTGGCACGACTGAGCTCAGGGGGCTCTGCAGCCAGCCAGAGCCTCCTAACATTGTTTAGAGAGTAAAAGCATTTTCTCATGGTGCTGTGATCATACCATTGATTAACATGTAACTTTATCCAATACTAAAGATGTTATCAAGCCTTCTCCTTCCATAGCTTTAATGCGTCATACCACCCTCACATGGCACTGGAATTGCCCCACGGTGCAAATGGTCCTACCATTCATCTTACTGACATAATGAAAGTCAAATACAGGTCTTGTTAACGTTGCACTATGTTGGCACCTTTAACATTTCAAATGTTTGTATCAATCTCAATTGCAAGGGAAAATCCTAGCTGCATTTCAACAGTTAATTGCTCTGAGTACTGCTATAAATTCCTTAATTGAATTTGCTACATGTGCTGGCTTGATCCCTGTTATCTTTACACTTCAGTAGCAAATAAACGGGGTTATAGTTTTTTTAGTAACTTACTATTAAGGCATACATCTGTCACGACAGACCAGACAAAGCATAGCTGCTTTACAGTAGAAGTAGCTCCTTCACTGACTGGCTGGAAAGTTTCCTGATTCATGAATGAAGGGGCATGTTTTCCCCAGGCACAATTTGAGCTGGCCACCAGTAACACGGTTTCAACTTATACCAGGTTAGTGGCTGTCTTAAGTGTCATGAATGTGAGAAGCTAGATTAGATAAAACAAAATCATTCTTATGACAATATTGCATGAGAGAGAAATGGAAATGCCCAGCTCAGCTGACCCACCCCTCCCGCTCCCCAACCACATTATCTTGAAAATTTTAAACCACACAGAACAAGCAGTTTTAAAAATAAAATCATGCTGATGCCAGGCTGAATCCTTTAAAAATGTATTGCTTAGGGCAATTGTGAGGGGAGGAAGTTTTCAATTAAAAGGGAGGGAGAACACAAGCTGTTGAATAAGTAATAAGGTACACCACTGTTAAGGAAAATGTATAGCCAGTAGCAGCTAGCACCGAAATGTTAGCACCGATGTATGCTTTGAAACCAGACACAAAGATTCAGAATACCTTCTGTAACTGTGTGGGCTTCCTGAGAATAAGCGAATTTTGTCATCAGGAAGCATTTTTTAAAATGTCATACAACCAATTTATCAAATTTGATATACTAATGTTTGAGTCTGCATGCACTGAACACCCCAAAACTTCACTACAGATGCATGATCAGACTGAAAACAAGGGACAAAGCCAGAGTCTAATAAAGAGCTGAGACCTGTGGGGAAATCAATGTCTAACCAATGCCAAGAAGCCATTATTTTCTGTAGCCAGCTCAACTATATCTGCCTTTCATTGTCAAGGTCTTGTAGAACAGAATTCTAATTCCTATTGTTGTGGGAATATCTGGGATAGCAGCAATTTTGGAGAAAAGCAATTAAAATGTAGCATCCCACCATCTATCTCTACCTGACTTCCCAGTTTAACAATTACACAAAATTGTTGAAAACACTAGCAGGAACCAATTTTTGTGATACTAATTTGTGTATTGCCACCTTAATATGATGAGAAATACAAAAGAACTAATCATAGGCTGTAGGTATAGTGTATTCATGGTAGTAATGCAGAAGAGCAAGATACATGTAATAGTCTTATAATGAAATCATAAAATATAATAATGGGTTTTCAGTATATGATCATAAAATAGAACTAATAATATCATGTAAAAGAAATTAGTGTATTTGAACAGTTACATGGGATTGTGAGTGGATAATATAAGTAAAGAATATTTTAAACATCCCTATGTCTCTAGAAAGGATGAAGCTGACTATAATCAGCTTCCTTTGGGAGCCTCTGTCAGTACAGTCTTCATTTGCTTTATTTTAATATGAAAAGTACTATAATAATTGCCCTGAATTAAGAAAATCAGCCAATTATAAGAATTCTGTTGTAACTAAATGTGATCAAAAATTCTGTGGTTGTATCTTGCAAAAAATGCCAGCCTTTGAAAAACAAAGAGGTAATCAACTTCCAGGACTGACAAAAGAAAAGCTGAAACCAGGTATTCTTCTTTGAGTGACAGAATTCACAGAAATGTTGATTTCAGTTCATTGGCTGCTCACCATTCCCCAGGGCACTTTTTTTAATTTTTTTTTTTCTTTAATATTTGAGGTTTTTTGTTCCCTAATTCCAAAATTAAAATTCTCTCACTGAGGCATGCAGGCTTGTACAGACAGCATTTGTAGGAGGACAGGAAAAAATGGATGATGCCTAACTAGCTCTAATTTGGTGTATCTATTTACAGCTGTGTTTTACTAATGACTATAGATACAGAACATCATAATGAGACATAAATTATTGCAAGGTTATCCACACATGAAAGATCAGGGGTTTTGTGAGCAACTGTATAAGAATTTAAGAGAGAAAAGGCTGTAAAGAGCAGTTCATGTAGTTCTTAATCTACTTTTCTTTTCCTGCACCCTTGTTTCAGAAAAGCCAGAAATATAAATCTGTGGAATGCTGAAAAAAAACACTGCAGTTGTTGTAAAGACCATCCTACCTCTTGCTCACGAAATCCAAATCCAATCCTACATGAAAGTAAAACATTATTCTCACTTTTTCCTGCTAAGATGCATCATTCTTTGCAAATATTGCAAAATATTCAGGCTGTAACTGTTACCTTTGTTCTTGCTTAGGACAACTGTTGGTTAGGATAAGAATAGTTGATGCATTCTTAATTAATCACCTCCCTAACACATACTGATTTTCTTTCGAGAGTCTGTAAATACTAAGATTTTAGGAAATTATCACCAAAAAAAAAAAAATACCAAGATAGGTTTCCTTTCACGAAGAGATCTCTGTGATTAGAAGCAACAGAAATCATTAATTATTAAAGACAGTATCTGAAAATGGAATCGGTGTTGAGTGCACAGCAGGGACACAAAAGGCCTCTAATCTTATCACCTGGAAGCATTTTGTCAGTCTGTGGCTTCTTATCCTCGGATAAGGAGGTGTTCTGCACAGCGTATGTATGTGTTTTGCTTGTTGGGAGCCTCATTTGCAGGCTACCCTGGTTTGTTTCCTTGTTTTGAAAACATAGATGTTCATAGATGATCCACCAACCCAAGACATTACTTAACGTAGCCCAACTTTTTAGTCTTGGAAAAATACGTTCCTTCAAGGTAGTAGTACATGGACACCAAACATTGTTAGTTGCATTGGATAAATTATCTTCCAGGCTTATAAACAATATAAAGAGTAGCGTTCAGCCTTGGTTTTGGGGCTCTTTCTAATTGTAAAGTCCGCATGGCAAAATGGTTATATCATTATAAGTTAAGAGCAGAATGTCACACATAGTAATTTGTAACCACTGGCAAAAGACGAGATTGCTCTTCTTTTCCCAAAGTTTCTATTTGCCCAAATGAGCACCTGGCTTTGTTCTCCTCCACACAGCAAAGGGTAATATTTCCTATAAAAGGACAAGTTAGGAATGTCATCATGGAGGGTTTTGTCTTAAAATAATAAAAACACACATTTATCCGAACCAAACACCTGTCATTTGGAAACTGGTGAGGAAATGATAGATTCCATAGTCCTTTAGCTGCCTAACAAAGCAGTTTATGAAGGCATGGCACAAACATAAACAGCTAACTACAAGAGTTTGCTCAGGAGCAGATGCTGCAGCTGCAAGATAATTTTACTTAGCTTGGCATGAGGGTGCTAAATTGTTATTGAAAGGCTGAAAAATGTTCGTAAAGTACTGCAGGACGAGAGAACCATATGAAACACAAGCATTTAGCAAGATGGGAATATCATGTTAAATGCTGTCTAGTCTACCCATAGCAAACCAAGTTAGTATTTAAAATTACTTAGTTGTCACCTGTCTGCAATGCAGCAAGTGCTGCCCTTTCTTCTTTTGTTCATAAATACCTACAGTCTTTTACAGCGTCAGCATATTACTACAGCTAGGATGGCTGCTTGACTTATTTTGAAGATATTAAGTAATAACTAGTCTTACAGTGCTTCTGACATATAAACGCCTGTTAATGATTAAAAGGGAAAAGAAATCCTAGTTTCTTATAAAATAGAAACTGATTCATCAAACCTGAGTGATAAATGTTCCTCTCTACCTGATGGCTTGTGCCAGTTTAACCTGATCCAGTATCTCAGTTTTCCCTTTGCCCTTGACTTTTCCTGATGTGGTCAGGAGCTATGAATAGTAAACTGCTGAAGACATAGTTCGCTCTGTGCTGAGGTAAGGAGCCTTTTGCAGAATGTCTTCATATTGAATCATTTACCTTGCAGCCGAATAACCTAACACAACAGGACACAGCTTAGACAGTAGCTTTTAACCAAGCCAAAAATGAGATCTGGGTATTTTTAAATCCCTAACGCAAAGTTCATCAGATCAGATGTGTGAACTTTGGGTCTGATTTATCATAAGCCACACCTGCTTTTTGCTGCTTCTTCCCTTTTAAAAAATCTTGGTATGTTGGCAAACGGTGAGTTTCAAAAGTGAAACAAGGTTCGTATTTGTAAAAGAAACCTTTTAGGCATTACTGCTCAGCCTTGTTTGTTAAGATGTTTTGCTTGATACAAACTTACTATGCTAGCAGTTCCTCTCAGCTATCTCTGTGCATCAGTCAGAAAAGAAATTTCACCCAACTTATCTCTCTGACTGATAAAAAAAAAAGTTTATGAAAATCAGGGGTTGCCTTTTTCACTCATTTCAATGGGCTGTGACTCTCCATCTCTGCCTGTGTTTAATGAATGCCATTAATGTTTATATGTACGAAGAGAAGGCTATGCTTCACAAGCTTTCTGCAGTTCCAGTGAATTGACAGAATAAGCAATATTCCTCTTAATAGTATATTTCCTAAATTTATTCTTCTGACCTAATACAGATTTTTCTGTACAATGGATGTTTTATGGAGGACTACACTTGAATGGAGAATAAAATACTTTGTGGATAGAAAGTCATATTTGCCTTAAGATGTTTTATGAAGGAATATACTGAATTGGAGAATAAAATACTTTGTGGATAGAAAGTCATATTTGCCTTAAGATGTTTTATGAAGGAATATACTGAATTGGAGAATAAAATACTTTGGCTAGAAAGCCACATTTACCATAAGAAGCATGGGCTCCAGTTCCAAGTGCTGGGGTAATCTGCTGAACAGCTTGATAAAGCATTTTATCTCACCACCTGCCCATTCCCCTGTCTGTAAAATGGAGATATATTTATGTCCCTCCTCTATAAATTGTTCAAAGTTAATGCTATAAGGACAGTAGGTTTTGCTTACATGCACCACACCTTGTTATCTACTTAATGTGGTATAACATCAGTATGGTTAAATAATAGCTGTGTTTATATTAGTCACATTCATTACTCCCAGATCTTCCCTTCTCTTTGTATATTCTCTCTCAGTACATTGTATTTGCAATCATGGTGATTTTTTTGAGAGCATGGGAGGTATTCCCTGAAAGCAGCTTTTCATGTATACCTTGAAAACTTCATATTATCTTTGACTAATATCCTTCAGAAAGCCTCTTCTGTGTCCATACCGTGCTGTTGATCCAGACAGACAAGTCTTCAGCTTATGCTCTACCTAACTGAACAAAGTTGGAGAGCTCTAAAACTGTGAAATAGCTATCAGCAAGACAGTACCTCTTAGGAGCTTTTATTTGATGAATTTCTGTTTCATTCATGTTCACTGTACCAGTGAGCTGCAAAGACTGTATGGCACGCAGCTTCCTGAACTGGTGGCTGAGCCTGGTATTTCTTTATTTTGTCATGAACTCAGCTAAAACAAAAGATGAGAGCACAGAACTGAGTGTCTGCTCCAATCAGTACCTGGAAAAATACCTCTGACTTAGTGTGCACCAAGAGCTTCAAGCTGCTTCACCTTGTCCTGATGATTAATGCTTTCTCTCTCTGTATGCAGCCCCTGAGATGGTTTGTGTCAGCAGAATAAGCCTTGTAACTTAACCCAGTAAGTCACTGTTATCTTTACAGAGGAACAGTGGTTCATACCAGTCACCTCTCTGGCCAGTTTAGCACAGCGAGCAATTTTCCACATACTGTGTTGGACTAGTCCAGTGTGATAACTGGAAACAATAACAGCAGTGTCACCAGTCCCAATGGATCATGTTTACTTCTAGCTCAGCAGCTCAAGTCTCTTATCACCAGAGAATCAATAAAAGCAAGACACTAAGGGTCACGGCCCAGGATCAAAAGTGAGCTACCAAAGTTGTAATAGTGTAAATAACACTCAACAAACTGATGAGCTGAAGTTTAAATTTTTGCTCACTTCTCTGTTTTTAGAGCTCAGAAATTTGCATGCTATTTCAATGAATAACTTTGCACTTCATAAATCAGAAAGACACTCCCAAACTAGAGCTCATGACAAATGATATCTGCATTTTAACTGAAGTGTTCAATGTCACTTGATGGAAACTTTTTAAGCATTTTTCATTTTCTTACACAAGTAATGAAAATAATTTTCCCTGTCTGGGTTTCAATTTTCTTTCAGTCTCCCTCCCTATTTTCTACACTTCATAAAGATAGAAGGCTAAGGGCAGTGAGGAAAAAATGAACAAATATAAAATCTTACTTTTCTTGGTTGTTCTTGGCAAAAAACTTGTAATCAATTACTAGGTTTTTGTATATGACTAAAGAAAAATCATACAAGAAATTATGGAATCCCAAACTAGCTAAAGCTCTGAGACCATGAACAAAAGAACTCCAAAAAAGAGAGAAAACTCAAACTGAAAGGGATGAAAAAAGGACTTTATAACTAAGTATCCTCCTTCACTTACTGTATCCTGCAAGCCAGCCCTTTTCCTCCAGTCTTGCTAACTGTCCACCAGTTTTCTGTGCCTTGCTTGGCTGCAGCAAACTCCAAAACGTCCCAACCAAGGATACCTGTAGAAACCATCTCCCATCTGATGTTGCCTCTGTAACCTGCTCATTGCACTTGTCTCCTGGTCACTGCTCTTCCTGAGGGCTTGGCTGTGCAGGACTGGTTGCTCTCAGAGGCAAGGCGATCTCCCTTCCACCTCTACTATGTCAGGACACATGGATCAAGTAGTTTCTGAAATGCCATGGAAAGGAAAAACGGTGCTTTGGGAAACCAAAAGAGAAGATAAAGTCTAGGGGTTAAACCACGACATCTCATAACTTTGAAATTCCCTGACAAGTTCAGTGAGGTTTTTTGAAGATTTTCAACTCATTTGTAGCCTGACCTTAAATCATTAGAGTTTGTTGTGCTCTGAGTCAGGATCCTGGGCCCTGAGACTCTATCTTTGTTTTACGAGCATTGGGCAACGGTTAATTAAGTAGAGACACTCAAATATGCAGTGAGTCACCTGCAAGATCCCAAAACAGCAATAACGGTTTTATTATCCCAAAGAAATAATGGTTTCAGTATCAGCTTTCTCAAATGAACTCTCTAACAGTTATCCCAGATATGGTAGGTATTTTGTCCCTCAAAATGCTAGGTGCTGTTTCAGTCTAGTGCTCACACACACTGTATACATGCAATTCTCAAGTTTTTTTTATATTTATCAAGCAGTTGTCTGTTTCAAAAAGGGTTTGGGGAAGTAGAGGAAATGTTTCATTTAGTCCCTGTTGTCTGATATGTGTTACACCAGTTTTACTTGCTGTATGAAGTCCTGAAGTCTAATACGCGTCAGGAACCAGAGAGCCTTGCCATTCAGTGGGAGTCCTGTACACACAGCACGCAAGCATGATCACCTGTCTCAACAAGGCATTTGTTATTACCATCTCACAAACAGTTAGATCTGCAGGTTGCAGTAATAGAGTCTTCTTGAAGAACTTCAATACTATGTATTGTCACTGCAGACACTTCAACGCATCTGAAACCCAACACTTTCTGCTAGTTTCTCTTCCCTACATCACCACTCATTATTTTTACGTGCTAACAAATTCCATTGTTTCTACCAGAAAATGTGCTTGGGTACCATAAATCATGGTCACTGCTTATATAAGAATGCTTTTCTATTTGCATATTAATAAGGATGCTGAGAAGTAAAGAGCTATTAAAGCAAATGCTAAATATAAACATTTCAAATTTATAAGCAACACATTTTTCATTTCAGTAATAGTATGCAGTACTTCTTAGCAACCAGTGTTGGTAAATAAGAAATTTGCATTAACAGCCTTGCTGCTAACTCACTCTGATTCCTTCCCCCCTCCACTTCCCCAGGAACTATAAATCAATATAGCAAGTTAATTACCTCTTGACTGCAGACAGAGTTTTGAAAAGGAACTTTGGAGGAGTCCACATTTTCCTGATTCTTTTTTCCAGTAATTGTCAGAGATAGAACTTAGAAGCAAGCACATTTCACTGCTAAGCTTCCCATAGTTAAAAAAGAGGTATCTGGTCCTTTTGATTTAAGTTCAGTCTGCCAAGAAGAAAATGTAAGTTGGAAGCTACAAAATGTTATGCAATAAGAAAAATTTAAAAAAGAGACCATTTACAACTGTGAAACATAATTGAATAGTACTTAAGGTACAATTATATTCTGAGAAGTGACCTTCGGAAAAGTCATGATCTGACTGAAGGGTTCTGCTATTCAGACTCATTCAGAGTCCTGTCCTGATTTAGACCAAAGCTGTGTGTAACTTTTATATCACTTTAAATATCTTTTTTTTCCCTAACATGAAATTCAAGAAACATACTCACTACTTTAGTATGAATGCATTTACACTGGTAAAAATTTATGAGTACACCTAACTAAGCAGTGTCAGTCGAAGCTCTAATATTTTCCAGCTGTTATATCTACCTTTACATATATAAATATTTGCAGATATCTATTCTATATAGTTTATAGATTGAGGTACCTGAAGTGACACAAAAACCTGGGTCAAATCTAATGTCAATAATATGGCTCTGTGAGAGAGTTATAGCTTTTGTCATAGTATCATCAGAAAAACTGAGTCTCATACACACTCTTCCCAGTTACAGAGAGGTCTTTATGCATAGCTGAAAACCACTGAGCTAAGGTACTGTAAGCAGTGTGGTCAAGAACCTGCATTTCGTTTCTCAGCAGAGAAATATCCAGCTCACACTAGTCTTCAGGCAGAGGAGCAAAGTCATACACGTCAAAACTGAGTATATGGTACTTCCACTGAAGTGGGTTGTTACACTAGTTTCTGATAGAACCAGAATCTGAGTTTCAGCTACGTGAGCTCATAATATAGGTGAGTGAAGGGGCATATATGTGCATGAGTAGTAGAGAGGCAGGTGAACAGTCATTTGGATCACACTTTCTTTGGAAGGTATTTAAAAGCAATTAAATGTGGACATTCCAGTGCATTTGATCCTCATAAAGTGCTCAAACTCTGATGTCCAGCACAATCAACTGTTTATTTGCTTACTTATTTATTTGTTATTATTTAGTCATTTTAAAAAAAGTCAAAATCAATATATTTTGTAGGCTTTTTAGCTCTCTTAATGAACAAGAATTGCCCTGGAATGTTTTCAGTATACTCTTTTACTTCTCCACATAAAACCTGCTCCAGATGTTCAGCTTATGCAGGTCAGCAATGCCTTCTGCTTGGCTTGGTTAATGCGCATGAGCTATTTGACTTATTTATCTAATAATATGCTAGCTGCCCCTTGGGGCACCAAATAAAAATATCAGATGTGTCATCCTAAGTCCCTAGTGCATTTATGATGCTGCAGGGGGTCTGGTACATCATCATGGCAGATGTGACATGGGACCTGCAGAAGACCTGTGCTTTTCTGGTGTGGCAGCTGGTGGTAAGGCAGGATGCCTGAGGGTATTTCAAGGGCACCGAAGACTTACATGTATTCAGTTGGATTGAATCTTCAGTATCTGGATAATTTCAATATTAGATTGAATGAAAAAGACCAATCTCCTGTTCTCTTAAGATTATCTTTAAAAGAGGCTCCCCATGCTAAGCCTCAAACTGCTTTGGACAGAATGAATGGCATTGCTGAGTCTGTTCAAGCAGATGTACTTCTATATGTCTTGAATTTAAACATCAGTTTCTACTACAGCATTAAAAAAAAAAAAAAGAAGTTATCCCTCAGTACAAATAAAGCTAATTCTTCATAATTTTGAACGTATTAAACACAACTATAAATCTCCCACTAACATGGGCACAGTAAATAAGTATCAGGATTTTTCTATGCTGCTTAAAGCCTGTATATGCAGGCCTCTCAATCTCATTTTCAGCCAACAACCCAACACAGATGTGTTGGCTCAAGCTTAATTTGGATGTAACAGATTCATCTGAGGAGTAGCTAAGGCAACCAACTAATTGTACATGACAAGAGGCTGAATTAAACTTTACTTCCCAGAGATTCTCAAGTGATTTCAGAATCTCAAACTATTAAATAACCACAGGAATGTTTTGTAAATACTAGATATCTCTCATCATAGCCACTCAGTGCATTTGCAAGTTGGCATTGTTATTTTTAACAATGGCATAAAAATTAAGGATTGTTTCATTGTAATTTCTATCTAAAATTTTCCAAAGACTCTTTAAAGTCAGGAATGGAAAGTTCCTATGCATGATTTCTCAAAATTCAAATAAATGAAGAGACATTCAGTCGAGATTATTGAACCCTACTGTACAGAAACATTTTACTCTCTTGAGAAGCCAATTTAAATAAGGCATATATATTGTGTGAAATATTCTCCAACTCATATGTGAGATGTCTGCAGGAATCATGTCGTGTTCAAAGAATGGGAAGAGCAGCTAGTGTGAGAAAATTATCCCTATCAAGATTCTAGCTGCCTTGAGGTCTTGTGTTCTGTTTACCCTATTCTTTTTGCTTTAAGAAATACAAATAAATCTTTTGAGCAGAAAAAAGCATCAGTCAGTTCAAGTATTAAACCTTCTTCCTTTATCAACTTAGAATCATAGAATCATAGAATAGTTAGGGTTGGAAAGGACCTTAAAATCATCTAGTTCCAACCCCCCTGCCATGGGCAGGGACACCTCACACTAAACCATGTCACCCAACTTCCTAATGACTTTGTTACGCTGCCTTTGTTACAGTATGAAATTGGGCATGGAAGAGCAGGAATAGCATCTAGCTTAGCTGAAGCTTCCTTTTCCACCCTCCAGAGCTGTACTGCAGTGAGGTATAAGAGTGCAGTAGGCTACCCACACTAACAGCTGAGGCACCTTGGGGTGCAGAACAAGGCGCTCAGCTTTGTGGAACAGGGATGCTCTAGGCTCCATCTCCTAGGGCACCTGGCACTCTGTTCAGAGATACCCTTGACACAGCAGCCTTGCAAGCTGCAAATGCTCCTCGCCTTGCTCATCCCTCCCTCCCATCTGTTCCCATGGCTGTGAAACCTTGGACGCAACACAGCACGAAGCACTTTTACTGCCTTTTGCTGCACCATTAACACAGTAGGGTATGCTTAGAGGGCATGAGTCATCACAAAAGGCATTTTGGCAGCAGTTCTTGAAGTCTCAGTCCTGAAGGCCATGTACTTCTAAACCAAGTGCAGGTGATACTACCTCTGAGATCTGGGGAATGTCCTTTTCCAGCGACAGTTGTTGTGGCAAGGTGTTCATGCAAGCCATTCCGACCCTCCTTGGAAGACTCCTTCAAGGGGACAATGTGAGGAGTTTTCCCAGACCACATAGACAGAGGGAAGCTAAGGTTACCTAAAGGAAATTGACAGAGTGCTTCAGACTATGTCCAGTCTATTATGTGTACATACCACATCATTACATATCATGACAGCAGTATAATTATAATGCTACAATAGAAAACGCTGGCTGTGTAGACAAAACTGTAATAGCAGCCTGAGTGCTGAGTTAACCCACTCATTCCCCTCCACCACCAGATCTGGGCCCTTTCTTGGGAGAAAAAGTTGTGTCTCACAAGTCACCTTTTTCCAAAGGCAAACAATTAGCAACTCCTATTATCTAAATTAGATATTTAGCTTAATTCAGGAATTTACCAGCATAAACAAAATTAATTTCAGCCCTGTTCAAACAGTGATGAAACACTTTGTTCATCTCCATTACGAGATATGAGTTGTGATCTGGCTTTATTCAAGTTAAATCTTGTGTGCGTTCAAAAACCACATATGTTATGTTGAGGGATGTTACACCATATACTTTCATATTACTCTAGTCTCACTCTTAACTGGGTCTACATATACCTGTATACATACTTAATTGGGTATACATATACCTGTCACATAAAGGGTTTAACAGTTCATCAATAGCAGAAGTCCCAGCCTCTCTCTCTTTTAGGGAGTTAACAGCTCTTCTTAACAACTGACAGACTATCTTGCAGCACTGTATTATCTTACCTAACAGAGGATTTTTAGTTTAATTTAAGTATGTCCTAGAAAAGGACTAATGACAAGTTTAACTATCAATATACTAGTTCATATATGGACAAAATTTTAAAAAGAAGGGACGCAGAAATTACTTCTGGCAGTTAAAATCCTCTGGCATTTTAGAATCATAGAATCATAGAATAGTTAGGGTTGGAAAGGACCTTAAGATCATCTAGTTCCAGCCCCCCTGCCAGGGGCAGGGACACCTCACACTAAGCCATGCCACCCAAAGTTCTGTCCACCGCCGGCGATGGAGCATTCACATCTTCCCTGGGCAACCCATTCCAGTGCCTCACCACCCTCACAGTAAAAAGCTTCTTCCTCATATCCAATCTAAACTTCCCCTGTTTAAGTCTGAACCCATTACCCCTTGTCCTATCACTGCAGTCCCTAATGAAGAGTCCCTCCCCAGCATCCCTATAGGACCCCTTCAGATACTGGAAGGCTGCTATGAGGTCTCCACACAGCCTTCTCTTCTCCAGGCTGAACAGACCCAACTCTCTCATCCTATCTTCATATGGGAGGTGCTCCAGTCCCCTGATCATCCTCGTAGCCCTCCTCTGGACTTGTTCCAACAGTTCCATGTCCTTTTTATGTTGAGGACACCAGAACTGCACACAATACTCTAAGTGAGGTCTCACAAGAGCAGAGGAGAGGGGCAGGATCACCTCCCTCAACCTGCTGGTCACACTCCTTTTGATACAGCCCAGGATATGGTTGGCTTTCTGGGCTGCGAGCGCCCAGTGCCAGCGCATGTTCATTTTTTCATCGACCAGCACTCCCAAGTCCTTCTCTGCAGGGCTGCTCTGAATATCTTCTCTGCCCAACCTGTAGCTGTGCCTGGGGTTGTTCTGACCCAGGTGTAGGACCGTGCACTTGGCATGGTTAAACTTCATCAGGTTGGCATCAGCCCACCTCACAAGCGTGTCAAGGTCCCTCTGGATGGCATTCCTTCCCTCCAGCATATTAACTGAACCACACAGCTTGGTGTCATCGGCAAACTTGCTGAGGGTGCACTCAATCCCACTGTCCATGTCACCGACAAAGATGTTGAACAAGACCAGTCCCAACACCCATCCCTAAGGGACACCACTCATTACTGGTCTCCAGCTTGACATTGAGCCATTGAGCACAACTCTTTGCATGTGGCCATCCAGCCCGTTCTTTATCCACCGAGTGGTCCACCTATCAAATTGATGTCTCTCCAACTTAGAGACACGGATGTCATGTGGGACAGTGTCAAACGTTTTGCACAAGTCCAAGTAGATGACACCAACTGCTCTACCCCTCTCCATCAGTTCCGTAGCCCCATCCTGGAAGGCCACCAAATTGGTCAGGCAGGTTCCCCTTAGTGAATCCATGCTGGCTGTCACCAACCACCTTGTTGTTTTTCATGTGCCTCAGCATGCCTCCCAGGAGAATCTGCTCCAAGATTTTGCCAGGCACAGAGGTGAAGCTGACTGGTCTGTAGTTCCCTGGGTCATCCATTTTCCCCTTCTTGAAAATGGGGGTTATATTTCCCTTTTTCCAGTTGTTGGGAACTTCACCTGACTGCCATGATTTTTCAAATATGATGGACAGTGGCTTAGCAACTTCATTTGCTAGCTCCTTCAGGACCCGCGGATGGATTTCATCAGATCCCATGGACTTGTATACGTTCAGGTTCCTAAGATGATCTTGAGCCAGATCCTTTCCTATAGTGGGCCTAGGGTCTGCATTCTCACAATCCCTGCACCTGCCTTCCAAGACTTGGGTGGTGTGGTCAGAGTATTTGCCAGTGAAGACCGAGGCAAAGAAGTCATTAAGAACTTCAGCCTTCTCCAAATCCAGGGTAGCCAGTTCTCCCAATAGCTTCTGGAGAGGGCCCACATTGTCCCTAGTCTGCCTTTTATTTGCAGTGTACCTATAGATTCTCTTCCTGTTATCCTTAACATCCCTAGCCAAGTTTAATTCTAAATGGGCCTTAGCTTTCCTAACCTGGTCCCTAGCTTCCCAGACAACATCCCTGTATTCTTCCCAGGCCTCCTGTCCTTGCTTCCACCTTTTATAAGCCTCTTTTTTCCTTCAAATTTTCCTCAGCAGGTCCTTATTCATCCATGGAGGTCTCCTGGCCCTCCTGCTGTGCTTCCTTCTAATAGGAATGTATCACTCCTGAGCTTGTAGCAGGTGATCCTTGAATATCAACCAGCAGTCTTGGGCCCCCCTGCCCTCTAGGGCTATATCCCATGGAATCTTACTGAGCAGGTTCCTGAAGAGGCCAAAGTCTGCTCTCTTGAAGTCCAGGGTAGTGAGCTTGCTGCACACTCTTCTCACTGTCCTGAGGATCTCCATTACCAGATTTCAAAATGGGTTGTTTCACAGTAACATAGGATAATTCAAGTTGCAAAGGACTTCAGGAGCTCTCTGGCCAGCCTCCTGCCCTAGATCAGCTCTGAGATCTTAGGATGTGTCTTCACAGGATAAAGTATCAGGCTGAGATGAATCTAACCTGTGGGCTAGAAGGTGAATTAATGTGGTACCTAATCCAGGCTCAGTAGCCTGGCTGAAAAGGAGCATTATGCTAATGTGGCTCTATTGCTTCTGAGCAAGAGCTAGTTTAGGCACCTCAGCCCAGCACAGCCATACTCTATCTCTCTTTGTAGTGCCAGCATCTGTGAAGTTAACTCCCAGGAGGTGCTGGTGGAGACACTGCAGAGTCAGATGTGCTGAACAATGTCTCCTCCCAGTAATAAGTACCATGCTTAACACTATGGGTAAATAATATGTTACTGAACCTATGCAGCAATGTGCTTTTGGCTGGGAAAAGGTGGTAATGGCTGATCTTCAGAAGTTTGGACACTTTTTATAGTTTCTATGGATGGACATCTGCAAACCTCTTAGGCCTTCTTGATACTCCGGAATTGCTGCTTTCATCTTTTGTATTTGTTTTCCCTGAGATGAGGCTTATTTTCCTGCATTTTGTAGGCTTTCTGAACGACACACTGCTTCTTTCTGTAATAGCCAGGTTTTAGTTCATGAACCCCATATATCTTGGGGAAGCTGCATTAGCTGCAGCAGAGTTTACGCTGCAGGACCAGTTACAATGTTCTCCTGTTGTCAACTCATTTACGTATCTCATGAATACGGTTTCCAACCCAGCAGGTGCTGTGCTATTCTCGTTTCATATATGGAGGCAGTTTTTTCCCCTGCTGATCTTCCTTAGTGGGGAATGGATGAAAGCACAATGAAAACTGTTTGGACACTTGGTGATTTAAGAGCCTACTGGCTTGAGGCTCATGCTGTGAAAATGTCACGTATCCTAATCCTTGTATCTCCGGCATCCACAGCATCGCAACACAGAAAAGGAAGCAGCACTGCTTGAAGCCTGGCTCAGGTGAGCAATGAATTGCCATTAGCAGTCTCATTGTTGCTGCAGCTGTGATGCTTCTCTGTCCCAGCAGCCTTACTCAGCTTAACGCTTCAGTCCTTCTTAACGTCATTTCACAGGTACCAACTACCTTTCTTTCAGATCGTCTAAACAATTATCATACCCAGTCTAACACACACAGAAGTCTGCTAACTTGCATAGGTACTCGGTTGTGTGGCTGTGTTTAGTTTTGAAAGCTTTTACTTCCACCTCTGAATTTAGGAAGATATTTTGTGCCCAAAACCTTGTCTAGTTTTTGTACCTCTGTTAGCATTATTGTTTTCATAGAGTTTATTTAACATCACCCAAAACAAACTTTTCTTTGGCTCTGTGGAATTGTGTATTGCTTTGCCCCCATGTCCTAAGGAAAAAAAAAAAAAACAACCCTAAACTGCTCAAGTACTGTTAAAGCTATTTTTACTACCAAAAATCTAGAAAACAGCTCTTTTAAGAATATCTATCATTATTTACTGAAACAACATTTCTGTCTTTTCTGAAAAGGGCAATCTGAAGCCAAAGAATTGTTTCCATTTTCAGTGTACTATTGCTGGCCCATGTTTTCACCTCCCCATTGAGGGCAGACGTCACCACTGTCATACAGTAAATGTATCTGCCAACAAGTACACATACAGCGTTCACCAAAACCTAAACATAAGCCTGAATGTATTCTCACACTGTTATACAAAATCTTCTCTTTGAAACCTTGAAATATATTGGACAGTTGTGGCAGTTGTGCCTCTACAGCTGACCTGTGATGCACCATCGTGTGGGGCAGGCAGCCGTTTGCCAGGGGTGAGCTGGTCACATACCCACTTCTCCTTTAAAGGGGTCACCAGAATGACCCACTTTGCAGAGCAGGACACTTGTAGTGTGGTGCCCACAAACACGTGCAGCAACGCATCCTGAGTGGGACATGGATGGCTTCGTCACTGGGCTATGATCCCAGGGGTCAGCGTTGTTTCTGGCCAGCTGCTTCCTCTGAGGGTGGCATGAGTTGTGTGCGTGTACTTTAAACTCGAGTGATGGTTGATGTGTTACACTCACCCTGTCTGCAGGGAGTCTGGGTTAAAACGCAGTTTTGACTGTAAGAGCTGCGCTGTTGTGTCATGGTTCTAGCAAGGATCCATGAAGAATCAGCCTGTTCCCATGGTGTTGGGTGATAGTAAGACAAATGAAAAAGCAGATTTTACTGTGCTTCACTGTTATACAGTCCAAGTCTCTGTTTGTCTTCCTTAATGTCACTGAAGATATTGCTTCAGATAATTGCCAGGTATGGCCCTAATAGAATTACTTGGTATGGCCATGAGAGCTTTGATTGTCAAGGTATTCTCAGCTTTGCACTGCTTTTTAATGTACTTTGAAAGTTAATACTACTTGGAAAAAAGCCTAGAACTTGCGTGAAAATAGTAACTTGTGTGAATCTAGGGCTTTTCACTGTCAGTAAAACATGTTGCTTCATCATCAAATAAAACTTCTAAGATTTAGCTTAAACAAAGCTATACTTCATTTCTCGTTGCTTACTGAAGGCTTCCTGGACTCTAGCAGGAGATAAAAGAGATGGAGTTGAGTGGCATCTCCGTAGAAGTTATTTAACAACAGCTGCCTTTAAAAATCTTGATGTGATAGTCTGATATGTCAGAATGCTCATCCAGTTATATAAATATGAATGTAAGACCTACATGCAGGTATAAATAACTCTCTGAGGAATTTTCTTCTGTGCATTGTCAGCTAGACAATTACTTTATCCATGTATTTGTTTTGTGGTACTAAAGCAAAGCAAGACAGAGCATGGTGAATATCAAAATGTGGACGTTAATGGTCCAGATTCACTCTTCCTGAAGGATAATGGACTTTAGCTGAAAATTCACCATGAATTAAATTATTCCAACAGATACCAGAAATTTCTCTCTTTGTGGTAACTGAGTCCTATCTGTGCCTCACAGGAGCTGGCTGTGAAGTTATTATCCCCCAGAAAGTACCCACAGGATAAAAATTCTGGCACTTATAGTCCAATTCCCTGTTTCACCATGCTAGTGCTCTCAAAGCAGGGAGAGTTGTGTGTGAGTGGATGGTAGGAAATGTGAAGGATGAGCTGTCAAGGAATTCCATATGACTGAGCTGCCTTCGTGCCCCTGAATTTTGCCAGTCCACATGGTAGCTTTATAGAAGCTGTGGTATTGTGCCAAACTTTGGCAATTGGCAGTGAACCTTAAGGGAACGCAGCTCAAGTAGTAAGATGAGCAGAATCAGAGCAAGCATAGCAGTGTATATTTTCTATTTCCAACCAACCACAAACAATGGAAGGTTATACTATCTTGTATATGGGTCCTCTGGGGAATTCTGTGGGTCTTCTGGGGAATCTGCTGATGCAGCCATTCTCTATCCTTTTTAGGGATAGAATGGAATAGGTGGGGAACACAGCCTACCTGCAATTGTCCACATGAAATCCTGTCCTAAGGAAGAGGATGTTGGTATGCACACAAATGATAAGTCTTTTTCACATAGTTATCAACAGCACAATCTACTCTGCATACATTAGATTAAACCATTAGATTAAACCATTAAATTAAAAAATGCTAAGCAAAGACAAAGGTGGATAATTTTAAAGTTATGTGAATTGCTCTATAAATGTCTGTTATCCTCAGAGAGACTTTTATGTCAATACAAAATGCCATACAGTGTAGCAGTGTTTGTTTGTTTCATTCTGCAAAGGCCAATTCTCAAGGCAAGACAAATGACAAATGCGTAGATCCTCGTAGCCAAATATTTGCCAAAAGGAAAATCAATCTTTCTTTCTTTTCTTCTCTTTTTTTCCCTTTGTCTACAATAGTTCACTCCGAAGCTAAGCAGAAGCCTGAAGTAATGTCCCTTATTTCCTGTGCCCCTATTCAGACAGTACAATACCTGCTGCAATAGGTCTGGCCCTTAACTGTTCTAGGGAGTCTTGTTGATTTATGTGGCCAATAACATGGTCACTAATAATGACTCCCCAAATGCTACTTTTGTACTATTATCAAAATGTGAGTCATAAAACTCATCCTGTCCCCAACATCCCCTCAGAATGTGAGTTTCTTCCTTGGAAGAAGCACTTCTTATGCCTTCAACATCTCCATCTGCTCTCTCACGTAAGCAGGATCCAACTGTAGATGCCTCAATGCCAAGCGGAAGGCTGGAGACTGCATTTAGCTGGTTGTGTTGCAAAGGGAAAGATGACTCAAGAGGTCTTGAGGGTTTTTTTTCCTTTCTTTGCGTGCTGCCCAATACTCTAACACCTTTACAAAACATTATTTGGTTCAGGCTGAGCTCTTCTTCCACTTTCAAGTGCCGTGGAACTTGGAAGGTGGCTGGCTCTGGGAAAGATGCAGGTGACTTGATTGCTAGTGCACACAGCAGTGTTGCCAGGGTCAGTGGAGTCCCAGCCTGAGCAGTGACCAAGACAAGGTGAGCCAGGAGACTAAGGCCTTCTCAAAACCAAACTCACTAGATTTAACAAGATCAGAGGGAAATGTGTGAGCATTTGCACTTTTACCGTCCATACAGCACCTAACAAAAAAAAAAAAGACCTGAGCCCTCAGGATTAAAGCAACTATTACTGTTACTAGAAAGTGGGCAAAAACCAAGCAAACAAAAAACCCTGTAGCCTTGTCTAACTTCAGTGATGCTTGGAAATGTATGTTTAGTTTCCCTTCTTATACAGGGTATCCAATACTATCTCACAGGTTAACTTCTCAGACATTTTATTTATGGCATTTAATGAATCTGTCATTCTAAATTTCTTTTGGAAAGAAGGACAAGAGTAGAGATGTGCTTGCCAAATGCAGATTAGTTCAAGATATTAACTCTACATGCAACCCATTTATAATGAAATGGCTTATTATTAAACCCATTGTGAGTAGTGTAATTCGTTAAAAAAGAATATGAGAGAAGGCAGTTAAGAAAAGTGAACTTCCAGGGTTTTAAAGTAAATCTTATAAACAGCAATAGCATTTTAAACCTATTGAAATTTAATTAGAAAGACGCTGATAATGGAATATAGAACTTGTATCTCTCTGTATGAGCTGAACATAGGTAGCAAATCTGACTGAGAGAAAATCAGTTCTGTTGCCACCTCTTTGGAAATGTCTGGACACCTTAGGTGCTCCTTTGCATATAAATTTACCCATGTTTGAGTATTAATTAACCCTCATCAAGATGCCTCTTCCAGAAATAGATGTGAATAGAAGAAAAGAAACAGCATCATCTCTGGTCCCTGCATCTAAGAAGCCTTGAATGTTACGAAGACTCGACTAGAATGAAAATTTTACATGCAGGTCTAAGTATTATCTCTTGTTATCCCACCCAAATATGCAATATTCTGAATAAAAAAGAACAAAAGCATTGCACAGTATATACTGAAAAATGTTCACAAATATTTTCCACGATGCAGCTCACATGAGATGAAGCGTATTTCATATAGTAAATTCAGCTCAAAACCAGATGCTTCTAATCTGAGTTAAGACCTTGCTAGCACAAAACCAAGCTCTATTTTTATTACTCTGTTGCATTCAGATTATGTAATGCCTTTTTTTAGAATACTGACACCAGGGTAAGTGTTGAGAATTGGATTCTGGGTTTGCCACTTTGAAATTATTTTTGTATTTCTTGTATCGTGATTTGCAGGGAAGCTTCCCTCCCTCCCAGAACTCCCAGTGTCACACACATCCCTTCTACGCCTTCATTCTTCTTTGAAAAGAAACATTTCTGAATTTGAGGCAGACTTCCCCTGTGTGTGTGAGGCAGGGTGTGAAGGGGCTTTCGAAACAGCAAACAAAAAAGCGGCATAAACTATCACTATGGTAGGCAGACATTGCTTCCTCACACTGCTAAAGCACATATACTTCTAAGGGAGCAGCAAAGCATGGCAGAAAAAGCAGCATCATGAACAGATCAGGGCCATGGTATAAGCTGTGCCTGACTGAAAACATAGCAGCAGTGTTGATAGATTTGCCTACCTGCAGATGTTAAAACCCTGCTGAGTTTTGGGGGTTTTTTTAAAAGCGATTTTATTGCTTTAACAGTACTCTGATCTGTATTAAAATAATCTTTCTCAAGATCATTGGTAATTGCCCTTATCTGGTTTTGCTCAGTAATTATTTATTACTGCAGTAAGGGAGGAGGTTCGATTTTGTCCAACTTTGTATTCTCCACTGAAAGGCCCTGTCCCTACCCTAGGAAGTCTGCAAAAGCAATCTTCTTTCTTTTGTACTAATGTTACTTTACCCCAGCTGTGTCAGGAGAGGAAAAGTAGGATATTGCTTTATGACTTGAAATTATTAAATTACTACAGTTTTGTACATTTCTGATTGCACCTGTGCTCATGATCCTTTTAATCCATCTGAAGAGAAGAAAAATTAACTTTAAGAAACCAAACACTCATATTAGTTAGCACATGTAAAAGGATATGAATTATGGTACCCAGCTGATGTGCAGTATCATAAATTCCAGTACTTCATTTGCTTTGGATTATACAGCCACAGGCTTACAACTTCTCTTAGCAGGTTTTGTGCTGGTGTAACTATTATAGCTCTGGGAACAGAAGTAATGCTTTTTAAAGCAGAAGCTCTTAAAGCAGCACTAGTCTTTTGGTGAGAAGACCTGCAGGTCTTTGCACAGCAAAGGAACATGGCACTGATCATGCCCCAGAGAGGAAAATTAGGGTAGGGATAAGCAAGGAGGGTGCTGAAGGCCATGACAAGATAGTGACAAGGCTAGCAAGATCAGGTCTCCAGATTGGCACTCCGGTACTCCACACAATTCCTCAGTGCAGAGATTTATGAAACCTGGTTTGGTCCTTTTTCTTTTTTTTTTTTTTTACTGCTTTTGTAGGCTTGAGGTCTCTAAAAATGGAGACAGGTTAGTATCCAGTTCGATATTTAACCTCACATATACCAGATATCACATGTACATGTTTAAGCCCCTGTGTATCTGTAACACTGACATGGCAACTTGCTGAGCTTTTTTTTATCTTTTAGTAGTCTTCCTAACAGCTGAGACTTGATTTTCTGGTTTCCATGTCTTTGCTGGGGAGCAAAGTCTTTGTGTGGCAACTAGCTTTTATGAGATCTATTCTCTTTAGACTGATGAATCACACAGAACTCCTTTTCACTTCAATTGTACTATATAAACCACGTCTGATAACTAATGAGTCCTGAACAGCAAAGCCAACTTTATCCCCAGTCTTATTGTCTTACAAGCTTTCTCTCACTCAACTGGGATGACATTTGACATCCCAGTAGTAAATGCTTGGCAGATGATAGTGTCCAGAAACATTTCTGAAGGGTTATAGAAAGGATCCCAAATGCTTTTCTCTGTGTAGCACCACCATCTCAACTTCTGCAATAGAGCTTCTAAAAACTCTTTTTTCACCTTCTTGAAAGGCTTTAGCCTTTCTGTAAGTTACTTTATTAATAATGCATAATTTAATTTTTCTATTACTGACAAATAAAATTTTAAACTCTGCATTAATGTGTGATGTATGAGGTGAAAGCTGCTCAGAGGAAATTCATTCAGACTTGCCATTAATTTTCTATTTTTCCCTGCTGCCTCCATGTTGTATCAGTGGTCTTAAGTAATACTGACCAAACTTTCTTTGACCAGATTTTGTAATTCCGAACAGTGACAGGTACCATTGTCAGCAATGGCAGTAGCTGTACAGGTGAGCAGAGGAAGAGGAAGCTCCATCCTAAGTTCTGTGCTTGAGCATAGCATAGAATTGTGAGCTATCCCAGCCCTGACTCAGAGTACATCTTACTCTTTCTAGTACATCTCTTGCAAGGATGCTCAGTCTCACCAAGCTGCCTGAGAACTACTGCTTTTCACTTTGTGCTGTTAAGTGAGTTGAGATTCAGTTGCAGCTACTGTAACTGCAGCACAGTGCAGGCACAGCACTTTGAAATGATTCGTACACCACAACATTAGAACCCCTGACACAGAGCAAGATGAAGTCACAGGTGAAAACTACTTCAGAGACTGTATTGATTCCAAGGCTTATTTTGCAAGAATTCGGCCTGGTAGCTATTGAATAGAAATGATCCTCTTTTGCAGACAGTACAGCAGGGCTTGCTGTGTGAGGAGTCTGCCAAATTGACAGCTGTGCAGACCAAACCCTCTCATTCATGGGAGAGTGTTATACACTAGTACAGACCTTACAAAGCTTTCCCTTGTCCTGCCAATATGCTATAGTTCTCACCCAAAGAGCATGATTTGCTGGGAGAGTAAGTATTTTGTGTGCATCCTAAATGTAGTCCTGCGTAAATGTAGTCCTGTGTACTTGTGCTGTTTGAGACCTAGAAAAAGGGTTTACTATTTCCCTTCACATGATCCTATGTTTGACTTTAATGGCATGGGCCTCAGTTTCTTTCCCATAATTACGTGTGATATTGTATAATCACTCAACCTCATCCTTTCACTCCCAACAAATACATTTTAAAAAAATACTTTTCCAGCTCCTTATCCTGTTAATGCTTGAGAAAGGGTCTTCAATTTTCTGTCTTAGTAAGAGCTGATGCTTAATTATACGCTTCCTAATCTGATTAACAGAGGTGTAGAGGACTCTTAAAAATGCTTGGACTATTTTTATTGAAATCAACAGCCTGAGACTGCAAGCAGTATTGCAATAAAATGCTGTCCAAGGTGCAGTTGACTGCTATGGTGCACTTTTAGCGCTGTAGTTGCTGACATGCAGAAGGGCTCCCGTGTTCCACCTGGAATGTTACCTGGACATAAACTCAGTAACATATACACATCTTGTCCTCCTCCAGAAATGCTTCTAGAAAAGTTACTTCTCACAAGCACTGACTTTCCTTCAAAAAAAGAGATAGTCAGTGTTGATGCCCTGCAGTTGACTAGTTTTGTACTATGTTTGTAACAAATGTGTTGAAGTAATATTTGGTATAGTTCAGTGATGGGAGCAATATGCTTCAAACAAACCACGGTATAGCTGTTCACAGAATGGCTGAGGTTAGAAGCTACCACTGGATATCATCTGGTCCAGCCCCCCTACTCATGTAGAGACAGAGCAAATTTCTCAGGACCTGCTGAGTTTTCTGTGTATAGGACAAGATTTTTTAAAACTGCAGTGGTTGCTAATACAGTGTTCTCTGTTACTTAAAAACATAGCTGGATCTCAAATGTAAAGCAATGCCATGAGAAACTCAGCATTAGCTCATGGATATGTTGCTCTCCTACTGAATTCAGGCAAGTTCCTACCCTAGATTTAATTTAGAAGTTGAGAAAATTCATAAATTCAAAGCAAGACACAGCTGAACCTACAAGATTTTGCATGATTTCCAGTGACACCATGCAATTCCAGGGAGTTTACCCAGATTGCTTTCCCAAGATATAATATGGCTTCATGCTCATAAAACACAGCCCAGTTTTGCTGAAGTTTTTATGAACTTCATTCAACCTGGGAGCTAACTCAATTTTCAGACAGATAATACCATATAGATAGACAGTGTGTGGGTTGGAAAATGGATATATGGCAATGACACAGGCTTTCATATCTGTTTGAATTAATATTTTAGAAAACAAGAGCATTAATAATAGCTGAAAAAAGTAACTTCAGAGTTAGTTTTGTTCAACATAATTTGGGTTGAATATCTGCAAGCCAAGGCTGATGGGAGTTTCTGTCTTTGATGCCACTGCCTGGAGACCAAAACTGACTATTCACAGAACATCCACAGAGGGATCTGCTCCCTGGCACTCCCCTATACCCACTCACTCTTCCTTAACAGCTGAAACTCCCAAAAGAGAAACTACACATTTTTGGTCAATTTATTTGAGAACAGTGGTGCTGCTGTTTCTGCCAAATCTCAAAGGTGGTGGGTTAAAATCATAGCGTTCATGCCCTAAGAGCCGGGTAGCATTGCTCTGTGATGCTGTTGTAGGGCAGTGTTGGTTGACTGAGAGCCATGTAACCTCTAGAAAGCTGGCATGCATATGGCATGTCTTTAATGGTCACTACAACTGCTCTTTGACATACCTGGGCAGAGCCAGCCTCTGAAAAAGGCTGTGGTTATGCATCTTCAACCACTGATTAAATGTAAAGTCACTATGTAAACACACACTCTTCATAGGGCATTTTCACTTGCTGGGTATTTTCTTTGGCTGATAGAACATAAGTCATTGGCATGTTAAAAATCAGCTGATGTAAATTACGTGAAGTCCTTTGTGCAATGAAATAATTTTTAAAAATATATCCATTGTCATTGGGGCAGGTTTTACACCATGAAATCAGTTTTCAAATTACTCAACTCAATAGACAAAAGTAGCAGTTGCAATAACAAGGCATCACTCAGGTTGCAGGAACTGATTGGATAATCTAAAGACAAGAGCTCCGAAATGTTTTAAATGATTGAATTTTGAATTGCAGAAAAGACTGTAGCTATTCTTGATCACTACAAAACAAGCTGGTTGTTTATTTGAGGTGTACTATCAAATTCTTTCCACAGTTCATATGTAAAGTATATTAAAACCATTGCCACCTGATCGAAAGAGAACTGAGCTTCTCTTAATTACTGAAGGAAGAAAAGTTGCCCTTCAGAGATATTTTTGAAACTGCAAGAAATTTAAAATCATTTCCAGGTTTTTCTCCACTGAAATCTCATCCAAAAGTTTTTCTTTCAGTGCTCCAACAGAATCCTGTCGCAAGTGTACAGGAAAAGGTTTTTTCTTCCTTATAAAAGATCTGCCACTATTTTGGGGGCTTTTTTAGCAAGTTGTTTTGTTATAGTAGGGGAAAAGGTAGCAATTCATAAGTAATTCAGTTGTATGCGTTTCCAGAAAAGCTTCCACCTCCATGTTTTGGGGCAAAATAAGTGTGTGGGTTAAGAGCTATGGGTGCTTTGTAAGAACAATGCAAATGTGCCTCCTGCTGTCACACCTGCCAGAGAGGCAATGTTGTTGTTCAGCACCTCCAGATCAAGTCTTGCCTGTGACCTGCCTTTCATCATCACCTAAGGAAGTAAGAAACCACTTTGAGATTTATTCTGTCTGGAGGGGGGGAAGCTACCCTCCTCTGCGCATTGGAGCAGAGCCTGAGCTTCCTGCAGGGGCAAGGAGACTGTAAAGAAAAAAGCTGGGTACAGACTGTGACACAGGTTATTTTCCCTGAGAAACGAGAGGGAAAGCTGGAGAGAGGACTGTAATTACGGCCCAGCTCTGGCACAACCTGGTACCATCCTGAAAACAAGAACAAAATTTTCTTCATTTTCAGTATCTTCGTAGAATCATTGAATGGTTCAGTCTGTAACAGGCCTTAAAGACCATCTAGTTCCAACCCCCACCCTGCCAAATGCAGGGGCACCTTCCACTAGACCAGGCTGCTCAAAGCCCCATCCAGCCTGGCCTTGAACACTTCCAGGGATGGGACAACCACAGCTTCTCTGGGCAGCTTGTGCCGGTGTCTCACCACCCCCTCAGGAAAAAACTTCTTCCTAATATATAATCTAAATCTATCCTCTCAGTTTAGTGCCATTCTCCCTTATCCTATCCCTACACGCCCTTGTAGAAAATTACTCTGGATCCTCTTTTCTTGCAGGCCCAGTTTAAGTTGCTGCACGCCTTCCCTGAGCCTTCTTTTCTCCAGGCTGAATTTGTTCTTAGCCTGGAGAAGAGACAGCCCAACTCTCTCAGCCTGTCTTCATAGGAGAGGTGCTCCAACCTTCTGATCATCTCCTCTAGGCACACTCCAAGAATCTTGGGACACCTTGACTCAGACTGCAACACAACTTAAGTTTGGTTTCAAACAAAGAAAAAAAATAATATGTAGTCTGCAAAACAAAATGGTTTTGTGGGTACATCTACAGTTCAGGTTAAACGAGGGCTTTTTGCACTAAGAATGTTTTTCAGACTCAAGTGTGATTATAAAAAGAATAGGTCATTTTTGAAGCAATTCACTGTGCAGATGCTCTTGTTCTGTAACAGGTGTGCACTATTTGATATTGATTAATCCTTTTCAGAAGTGTATTATAATTGCATGGATAGAATTAGGTCGTACAAAAAAGGATCTAGTCAAGAAATAGCTACTGTGAAAGGGCTTCTTTCACAGAGCTCTTCGGCTGAAGTCCTGCCGCGAACAAGCATATGCAGCTTTACCATTCTCTCTTCTAGAGGGCTATTTGCTCAGTCTTTTCCCATTCTGAGCTCAGTGGTGGTGCTGCGCACCCAGCACACACCGGAGTTAATGGCCAGAGTCAGCCCTGGGAAGTTGCTAAGCAACATTGCTGGGCCATGGCATCAGCTCAGCCACTTCTGCTGCCAATAGATGCCTGTGATCCAGCATCCTCCCTGCATAGGGAAGCAGGGAAGTGCTCTGACAACTTCCTCAAATCATGTAGTCTAATTGACGTCACCTAAGGAAGAAAACTATTTTGTAATTTAGCTCCAGTTGCTAAAAAGTTATTCTGAGTATGAAGATTGGACGATAAAGCAAATTGATTCAGTTAATATCCACACATTTTAGATGTTTGAATCTGTCATTCCTACTTGAGATGAGCTGATTGGCTTTTATGATTTTAAATTATTATTGTAGTATTTATATTGTAATATAAATATTGACATCACATAAGTCTGAAATGGGATAAACATCTATCCAGTCACTGCAGCAAGTATGCTTTACAGAACTGGGCCTGAAATTTTCCAATAAATTACCACCTATTTCTCAGTCTAGCATCCTAATCAAAACCAAGGTTTTCAGGGAATGTTCAACCTTTGGGTAAATCAACAAGTACTGAAATAATTGCAGATGCAGGACTGTATACTCTGTCACTCTAACCTGATTACAGATCAAGAATTCTGGACTACATCATCTCTTAATGGAAGCACAACACTGGCTCCTGTGCACTGTGGTTTTTGCCCTCTGTGTGGAAGGTTAAAGTCCTGAATACCTTCAAGATAGTAGAAAAACTCCTTATCAGTAATACATCTATTGTTATACCTAGTCTCAGAACAAATCATTGTGGGACTGCCAGAGGTAACAAAACCTTCATTTCTATGTGTTAGTGTCCTACAGTGATCTCAAGGTCTGCCTGAAGACAATGGCCTTTAGTGGGTTTGCTTTCTGTGTGGATTTTTTGGCATTAAAGTAATACTCATGCAGTAGCTTCTTTCCCCCTCTCCCTTTGCCAAAGTGGTCATGCTGTCTTGCTCTTTTTATTGACTACACTAGAAAACTTGTAGAAATTTAATTATTGGTCAAGTTTGGCTGAACTTGAACTGCTCAGAAGCTACCGGTAGAAAGAGAAGATAGGCAGGCACGCAAAAACTAAGAGTAACGAAATTTCTTTTCCTTAGAGAACCAGCCTAAAATCTTAGCTACCACAAAAAAAAAAAAAAACATTTGTGTATAGGTTCTCTGTCTATTCAATGTACATGTATTTCAGCCTGAGGAAAGTATCTTAAATGTAAAAGTTGGCATCAAATTGCAACCCCTTTTTTACAGCGGTTTGCTAATCATTTTTTTGTGATAAATTGTTTGTATAAATATTGCTAACCCTCATTTTTTGAGTTCATTTATGACACCTTGTTAGCAAGTTTAGCAATACTGCTGTCTTAACATGTTAAATTTTACAACATCTTTGAATTTTTGGATTCTCAAAAACTTCCATGGGCAGTGCAGGCATCTGCAGCGTGAAATTATGCTTACTGGCAATATAAATGCTTTTCCTCTTTATATTTTCTAAGTTTTTTGGAATAGTTAATGGCACCATAGCAGTTTGCAGGCCGCATGTAGAAATATTTATCTATATTTACTCTATATTACTCCATATTTATCCTTTTTTTTCCATTTGATTATATTGTGTTTATATTCAGCCAAATCTTGAAACTATTCTCAGCTAAAGCCTGAACAACATTTTATTATATTTAGGAAAATTTTTGGGTGTGTGTGTCTTTTGCTTTTCAAGAAAACTGTACACCCTTGGTCTGAATCAGGCTAAGTATGTGTGCTGCTGTGGGAAGCGGAGCCACTTCTCTGGAGATCAGATTGAAAACAAGGAGCATAACAGCAAAATATTTCCAGGATCAGTCACATTTTAATGATGATCATATCACAGTATAATGCTGACTAACATATTGTACAGTGACAAATACACAGGACTGTTGTGCAGGTAGTTCTGGTTTTGTTCATGTTAACGAGAGTTTTACAATTGACTTCAGTGGAATCAGGATTTATGTTTGATTTTTTTTTTTTTTTTATTTTTTTTTTGGTTGTTGTTGCTGCTTAAATTCCTAGTTTTTCATATTTACACGACTAGACACCATAGAAGACTGACAGAAATGCAACATACTCTGCTTTAGCTAGTATTGCTGTTCTTCCTCTCTTTTTCTCTGAGCGTTTTTTAAAGTTCAGTATAATGTTTCTCAGCTAGCCTTTATTTAATTTCTTATCTTTATAGACAGACTGCATGTATCCTGTTACTGTTCACATGGTAATTACAGACTTCTTTTCTTCTGGGAAGACAGTAAATATATTGTTCTTTTTGTGTTTGGATGTGGAGCCTGGAATAGCCCTGAGGTCACCCAAGGTCCACGAAGGAGCAGCAATAGCAGTTATGCCTTGGCTGGCAGCTAAGAACTGTTCTGCATCAGCCTCTTTAGTGCAGAAGTGGTTAGCTTGGGGGACAGGTAATGACATCAGGAGCATTTTCCAGAAGCATGCTGGCAGGGGGCTCACAAGAACATCTTGTTAAAATTCCACTTTTATAAGTGGAAATTCCTTTGCCTCAGAGATTCAGTCCCTTTACACATATCATTTAATCATGACTATGAAAGTTGACTTATCTCTGAGTCAATAAAGATATTTTGCCTTCTGACATTGTATTGTATTTAAAAAAAAAAAAAAGAAAGAAAAAGAAAAAGAAAAAGGAGGTGATATAGCACATAAAATTTCCCAGCGAAAGGAATCCAATTGAGCATTTCCCAGGAACGTTAACACTCTTGATTCCCCAAGTAAAGTCAGCCATCTCTCATGTCTAAGGTCACAAATTAGTCTGTGAAGAACACCATCAAAACAAAGAGTATTTTGACCCATAAATTGGTTGCAGATTGGTGGTCTTTTCCTCATTGGTTGTGTCAGGGAGATGGCAAAAAAAATCTATTATTAAAGCTAATAAGTAGGATAATCACTATCACCACAGTCCTGCTTTCACCCAATAAATGAATCCCATTTGTACTAATTAACCACTGATAGCATGCTGAACATTAAACTAATCAAAGAGAAAATACAGGGTGAAATTCTGGTCCCACAGGAACCACCAGAAATGTTAAAAGTTCTGCTGACTTCAGAAGGGAAAAACATGGAGATTTCATTTGGACCTCTGCTCAGGGATTGAACATCTTAGAGGCTAGCAGGCATGGCACTGAGAAATACCTACTTAAAGTTAGGTTCCCAAGTGCCCATTTAGGCTCTGAAATAAATGGCCTAATTTTCAAAAGCCTTGAATACTTACTGGCTGGTGCTGATGAAACCATTCCAATGAACAGTCACTGTAGCTCATCCTAATGTACACAGACCAGTGAATATTTATCCCAAGTAAGCATTGTTCACTTTTTTCTTTTTGTATTTCAAAGACATTACAAAAAGCTTTGAATAAAAAAAGTTCTTAAAAAAAAAAATAACCAGCATATAAAAAGCAATATTGTCGAACTCACCTTTTCTCTTTGTTATTTTCTTCCTCTTATGTTCAGGCATGAAATAAAATGAGGATTCAGAACTTGACTGCAGAATTTCAAACAGATGAGAATCAGCAATCGGTTCGCTGCTGTATGGCCTAGATCCTCCACTGGGAATGCAACAAAAAAACTGAGTCTGGAGCATGACTTGAACATACAGATGAGAAAAGGTATTCAGTATTGTATCAAACTCTCTCTTTTTTTTCTGTGCACTGCAGGAAAGCATTCGCATGATCAAAACTGGTGGGCTTTAAGTGTCCTTCACAAGCTGATGATCAGTGCTGCTGAAAGGCAAAAAAAGGATTACTGGAAGACATTAAGTCCCTTTAAAAGTAAGTCAGTGTTATAACACTGATCATAATGTCATGATCATAATGATCATAGGTCAATAAAGAAAATTCTCAAGTTAGTGTCTTAGTTGATCCTTCGTAGTTTTATACAAATAAACAACCTCAGGTCTGTTGCGTAAAATTTAACTTTTTTTTCCCCTGGTTTTTTGAAAAGTAACATTCATCTACCTCCATGTGTGTTTATTTAATAAGACCTGACCTGCTGTTTAAACTGTTGTGAAAGTGGCTTAACTGAAAGTCTGTTTAAATTGAACCATCGCAGTCTTGTGTAGATGCACTCAAATCGATGCATAGCTGCTATGTAAAATTCCACTTTTGAATTAAGCTAACCCAACATAAGCCTGTTGTCAATCAATTTAACTGTGTCCACATGTGTATTTGCTTCCTGTTTAATGAAATTGATTTAAAGAAACAATCCTAGTGAAACCACTGCCACTTTCTTTTGCAGGCAAAGCCTGTATTATGTTGATTTATTTGGAACTACAACTCCTCTGGCATACATATTGAATAGCCAGCATAGCTCTGCAGTGGCAGTGTTGAATGTCAGCAGAAGCAAAGTATCTCCCAGCGACAGCAATGTAAAAGCATACACTAATATTTTAAAACTACTAACAAGGTTTATTATCACATTCTCTTTGGAGAACTTTTATCCTAGCCTGTTTGGGAAAGCCTTTTATATTATTTTTTCTCCAAAATCAGAAAAACAAACGAAAAGTAACATTTAAATTTTTTCTTTTATGTTCCCAAATACTGCATGCTTCCCAGGATCTCAGATAGAACTATTCAATTAGGCAATTTTAAAGCTTGTCAAAGTTGTAGACAATACAAGTCAGACAATACAACATAGACATAACACATTCAAGTGAGTGTTACAGTTATAAAATGAGACGAGATGTGCATAATAGGGAAAGGAGTGAATAGAGGGCAGGGGGGAAATGGAGGGCTGAAATTCCTTCAGTCTCAGTGGTTCTTAAACAATTGTATCTAGCGGCATGTTCCAAGTGGTTTTGAATTTGTGTCATTGCTTTCTAGGCTGGAAAGCTGTTCTTCCTGTACTCTTCCTTCAGAGCCACCTAACACCCTTTTTTCTGCTCTGGGCTCAAGCTTATTTCTCTGTTTTCTGTAAATTCATACACCTAACATGATCTCTGCAGCTCTTAAAACCCAAAGTCACTGTGGCCTGAGATAATACCAAATAAACATAGTGAAAGTGATTTTTTATTAAATATTTGCCTACTAAATACCAGTTTAATTCCTGAGCCTCTTTGTTCCTTCAGCTGCCTGATAGCTGGAGAATACTTACCAGTGCCCTATTTCATTTATTATAGCACTCTCAGGCATTAGAGAAAAAGGCCTTTGCCAGCTCAAACTCTGTAGTGTGTCTGGTGAAGTTGATATTTATATCTTTGTATGAAGCTGTCTGCAAGCCATAAAAAAGTCTCTTACTACAACATATGCTCTGCCACTGGGACCTTCTCAAAGGCTGACCCGCTTCCATCAGGAGCTTCAGGCTGATGCAGTTGATCATTAGCAAAGCGTTGTAGAGCATTCTGGAACCTGTGACAGTCCAGGAGTATCCAATCTAGATTTTTAATTTCAATTATCGCTACAGTAGTAAAGGCAGCAATTCAGAACACACTTTAGCATTGTAAAGGGAGAACAATCTGCCACTCTGCCTATAATAGCGTGGATGTCTTCAAACATTAGACAGGGTGCTAAAAATCAGAATCACACAGGAGACTTCTACAAATGCTATTAACTTCTTTTAATAGGTTAGGAGGGTATATGCAGGAAAGCAACAGAAAATACACAGATGTTTATGTAGAATATTCATTTTTGTACTTACAAGTCTTTCTGCAGCAGCTCAGTGACAGATGACGCTCCCTGGTCACCTGACTGGGGGAAGTCAGGGTTTAAATAAGGCTTCTCTAGCTATTTAAAATTTCTTGACAGTTTTTTACCCTGGTCCTTAATTGCGTTTGTTTCCCTGTGGAGATTCCTTTGAGAGACACTCTCCATTACATGGCTGCTGGAAGATTTCCAACAATTCACAGTTTTTCCAATTAATTTCAGACTCAAATATTGACTCATTTTGGGAATGAAGTGATAATATAACTGAATTTCTGGTTTGGGAGTTGGATATACGTACCATGAGGTATTAATCAGTATATACTATTAATTTATGTCCCATTGGATGACTCTGTAATGTCTGCTGTCTAGATGAATTCTCAAAGCTTTTGCTTGGAAGCAAATAGAAAGGAATAATGTGATGATGGCTTAATACTCCTGAAGATAATGAAAGTGTCAGTGGGCCTTTAGCTCATGGTGTAAGGAGCTGGTGAGAATACAATATCTGAATGCTGGATTTAAACATAGGCTGAAACCCAAAAATTTGCAAGTGATGGAATATAAACCTCTTTTTCTCTATGTCTGCCTAATATATCATGTTATAGTCGTTGAGCTGAATGCAGTGATACAAATAAGTTGTCAATAGCTGTCAATTTTTTTAACAAATCCAGCTTGATTTGGATGCAGAACTCAAAAGCATTCTCAGGCTTATTGTTAGGACTCCTTCTGTCCATAGCAGTTGCTAACCAGTCATCTGCCATAACCATTGAAAAGAGATACCAATTTGAAGTTGCAATATAGCATGGCATCCCTGCTTTAGTCAGGGAGCACAATATTAACACTTTCCTCAGTGTCACCCTCCAAAAATAACTCATAAACTGTTCAAGTAGCTTTTAAGAAAAAAAAGTTAAGGAGTGGCGTGTGGATCCCTGTGACAACGTCCTCCAGGCTTTCCCTGCTTTTAAGTTCTTAACATATTGCCTTCTCATACGATGAAAGTTCCTGTGCTGTGCTAAAATAGCACCTGGCAATTTTTTAGTAAGTATTCCCAGTGCATCAGTGTGCCCATACCCAGTGGGTCCTCATGTTCTGAGGATTGAAAAGGTTCTTTCTTTTCAGCAGAATTCTTTGGATTATGTTAATAATTTACTATCACATTTCCTGTCATAGAGGAATACTGTTCTACCAAGAAGGGCTGTTTAATCAGGCCTTTTAACTTTAATCAGATGAGAAATGCCTACTTTTTAGACTAATTCCTAGAAATAATGTCTGTCCATAAGGGAGGAATTCAGCCTAACATTAATGTACTTTTTGGAAATCATATTGCTGTTAGAATTTGTTGCGTATCTGGAAACAGAACCTGCAATAGAACACAGGGGGGTTGTTTCTTTCATTTATTTTCCTCTGTAAAATTTTTGAAATATGTATCTGACAGAAGTGTATAATCCCCAGAGAGATGATTCTTCAGATGTGTTTCCATTCAGAGCATTAGAGATGCTCAATCAGAGAAAGTAGTTGTAGAAATATAAGAGACAGCTAGAAAATTAACAAGCCCTTGCAAAGCAGGAAGAAATCTGTGCAAGTGCATACCCTAGATAATACCAAAGGTCAGATTAATCTCCATGTGCTGGATACATGAACTTCCAGGTATTATTTATCTGTACAAGTTTTCTGCCTGCCCATAAAAGGAATCAAAGTTCCAAAGTAACCATAGCAGCCATGTGTGTAATTTAATGTATATATGTAAATTGAATACATTTTTTAAAAGTATAAAGCTGGAAAGGCAAACACATAATATACATATAGATCATCAATGATCCATTAGATCCATTTGCAGCTTGATTTCAGGGCCCTGTGGGCACCATCAAGCTCTGCAACCTCTTCTCCCACCCCCCCGCGGGTTTTGGCTTATGTGACACACACAGGTGCTGTTGGGCCAGACTCTGGGAAAGCAGCTAGCTTAGGAGAAGGAGCTGAGAAGCCTTGCTGGGGACTTCCTCCTTAACTTGGGAGCCAAATTTAGCTCAAGCCTCAGCCTTGGTCTTTGTTTGAGCTATACTACAGCAATAACCTGTCGGGCGATGCTCCTTGCTGATCCTGACTATGTCTTCGTGACTTGACTTCCTGGCTTGGTGCCACGGAGCTGCCCTGTCATTGTAGACAGGTCTGGGAATCATGGGACTCATGTTATTTGAGGAGTCTGACCTCAAACAACATCATCAGACCTTCTCAGCCCCCCCTGCACTGGTACCATGGCTCTGACCCTCTACACTGCCCCAGCTTGCCTTGCAATTGCCCTCAGCTCCCTTCAATCAGACCTTGTTGCTCCTTGACATTGGGTAGTGTCTCTTCATTCATTTGCCAAATACCAAATTGCAACAAAAAAGCAGCACTCAGCATCTCAAATAAGCTAATTAATACGTGTTTGAGAAGGAGGCAGAGGTGAGATAATCTGAGAAAATGTGACATCCTGGTCAGGAGTTTTCCCAGGACTTAGCACCTTCTATGATCATTTGGTATTTCTTTCATGGTGGGATAGCAAATACTTGTAGGGACGTGCAAAATGGAAACTTAGAAAAATTGGTGGGTTTTAGCTGATGTCAAAATATTCCTGCCTATTTTTGCATCCTTTTAATATGTTTGCCAGACGCAGCATATAAGTACTTGTAAAAGAGACTTAAGCTTGAGCTAAAACATTTGACTCTGTTGAAGCTGTATATCTTCAAGAAGAGACTTTACATGCAAAGTTTATTACCCTTCACATGTGAAACGCAGGTAGAAATAACTGAAGAAAAATAAGCTTATTACCACAAATTTTAAACTTCTGTATTAAGGCTCCTGGTAACACATTTCATGCGCCGTATTGTTATATTCTAGGTCTGAGCGTTTCTGAGAAGCTCTGACTAGAAAATAGGGACAGGAAATCTCAGGTCCCAGGTGAAAGGGGGTAGGAAGGAACTGGGCCTGTGGAAAAGGGGTGGGCAGGAGCAAAATGGAAACATTTAAGGCTAAAAAAAAAAGATAATAAAAGAAACACAAAGAAAAGCTGCAGATAGGTAAAAATCGCAGCACTCCATCGCTCAGCAACCTGTATTATCTTTGTTTCCTTTCATTATCCCCATCAGTGCATCATTCAGATTATTCACACATCACATGATGCCACTTTACAAGAGCAACTCTCTTCTATGTTTCCAACACATGGAGTTGCAAGCCTCTGTGGATTTGAGAAACCAGGCAGGATGGCACAGAGAAGGTTTCTGCAGGCATTCCATTTCAAAACCAAAGTTAGTGCATTCCTGCAGGGAAAACATCTCTTTGGTGTACTTCAGCTGAGATAACATTGTACTGTCAGCAAACAAATTATCTGTATTGATCTGTCCAGTTAGGTGTGCCTGCCAACATGTCATTAACTCCCTGCTACAGCTAGAGTCACCAAAGACACCTGATTGTGTAACTGATAGCACAATTTAAATGCATCCTTCATACCAATTCCCATGAGAACCCTGTGGAATCCAATACTCCTTTTACTCTTCCCAGACCATTTCACATTCAACCAGGTAGTATACTTGCTATACCTATTCCAGGAGATAATAAAACATTCCCTTTGAGCAGAAAAGGTTGCTAGACATGTTAGTCACAGACACTGGTTAAGTTTTTATATATAAGTAGCGTAGACAACTGTAACAGCTAGAAGGAACTTGGTGTAAAAGTACAATTAAACTTTTTTTCTGGTTTCTGCAAAGGATGTGCTTTGTAACCAAACAAAGCTGGGCTGAAAAGTTCATGGGGAAACATGGCCTTGCCTGCTTAGCATATTTCCTTGAAAAGTCAGATCTCTCTTCTTGCTTGTCTTTTGCCTAAATCTTTAAAAACAGTTATCTTAATGTTTTCTGCATTCCCCAGCATTTTTTTAATCGCAGTCTAACAGCATTCTTTTTTCTTTTTTTTTTTTTTTTTTAATTAGGGCAATTTGGAAAATGTTCCGATCAGTTCCTGAAGTTTAGCATTCAGTGTTGATTTAAAAGACAGCAACCTACCATTTTATTAAAAATAATATTCAAAAAATGTATTTTAAAAAATTTCACTTTTATCTAAAAGGGTAAAATCTTCAAGGAGTGGGGAGGCGCATACTTTCAGAGTCTGCTTTTCTCTGTCCTCTCAGGAACTCTAGCAATTGCAGAATAACCTCTTTTGCAGTTCTCCAATACGCTGGGTTTAACTTATCTCTGAATGTTTCTCTTCAGCAGGCTACAAAACTCTTCACCTACCATTCACCCATCATCACCATTCTCCCTTTGATGTCATTCTTCCATAGTATTGGTGTTTACAAGGCTTTTTGTCCATCAAGATTCCTGGTGCTGAGCGTGAATGGATGCGGTACAGAAAACACCACAAAATCAGAAGAAACAAAGGAAACCTTAAAACAGCATGCAGTTCAGCAGCAGAATTCCTTGCCCTAGGAAACTGTGAGTGACAACAACTTACACAGCTTAAAGAGGGCATTTGACTGGTTAATGCAAGAGAAATACAATTGAAGGCTGTTAACTACAAAGGATGCCCCTGAGCCACAGACTGTTAGAAATTGGAAGAGCTTTGCATAAAAGCATTACACCATATTTGTTCCAATACTTCTGCATCTCCATAGACAAGTATTTCTGGTTACTGTTGGAGACTTGGTACTGGCAGAGATGGACCTTTGGTCTGACCCAGCAGGCAGTCTTACATTTCTAAGCAAGTAACCATCTTAACCAGAGGGGGAGATTAAGGCGTTTATTTTTGGCTTGGGTTCTTTTCTGGAATGGAAGGTCAAAGACCAAAATAGGACATAAAGAATGAGGGACAGAAGTTCTTCTGGAAGGTGTTGGGTTTTTCTTCATATTGAAACCTCAAATACCAAATATGTTTGGGTTCTTTAAATGCAACATGTCTTCCCATTTCATCTTACCTTTTTTTCTCTCCTTAATCTAAATTTACCTAAGTATCTCGAGAGTCCTGGATTTCTTTAAACTAACTTCAGATACCTAACTAAAGAATTTGTATTTGGATCAAGGTCACTGTAAGGCCCTTTGCAGTCAATGAAGAATGTTAGGCACCCCCAGAGGGTGATTCATGTCAAAGGTGGGCTGCATCTCCCTCAGGAATTTTGAATTAACTATGTAGCATGACCTTGTTTCTAATTCAAGCGGCTAAGTGTCTAACTTGTCAATGCCTCAAGTTAGGTAGGAACAGAACTTACTATCCTTTTACCTTAAATCCTTTTAGAGATTTATTATGTGCATGTGTCATGGAAAGTCATCAGCTGTTTCAAACTTCTAATCCACAGAAACCATGTCACAGCTGTGACATGAATACAAAATTAAAATCTACAATGAACAAAAACCAGATACTTGGGATCCTCCATTTCCAGATAGTTTTAACATACAAAAAACTTTATCAGGATAAAACAGAACAGGTTTAATAGACAGACTAGAACATACATAATACCACTTACAATCAACGTTTTTGCACTATACAGACAACGACATTGGTCCTGTTATGATATATAGCTAATCATCCTTCATTTTCTAACTACTGGAAGAAGGAGCCATAAGGATTTTATTTGCCATACTATTGTTATATCTGTTTATATTGGAATTCTTTTCTGATTTAGTAATCAAGCTAATTTTGTACACAATAAAATGTTGTCATGATAACTTAATTTTACGTTTTCCTAGGAAAGAAAAAGCAGATGCATAAGTGAGATTTCCTGTAAGCAATCAAATGGAATGTAAATCCTAAAAAAAAGAGCACTTAACAATTCTTACTTGTAATGCACACAGATTAAAATTAGTTAATGTAGTTTTCCTTTTAGAAGCAGGCAAATCTTATCAGTATTGCTTCTACCACCAGCAGCAGAACTTAAGAAGCCATTATTATGAATTTTACTTCTCATTAATTTCATTAGATGAGCAAGAGCAGTTCTGAGTTCTCAGTTTTGGCAATATCCACACAAAAGAGTGTGAGAGTTAAGTGTTGTTTCCCAAGATCTTAACAATTCAGTTTTCATTTTATGAAGAGATGATTCATACGTACTTCGTGCAGTGTTTTCATTGGAGGTTTTTCCAGAAGGGATTTTTCTCAGTGACACTTTCTTGTTTCTTTTGTCTGGAATGTTAAAGTATTCTCATTTTGCAGAAGAGAAGCCCCTGTTCAAGTATTCTCAGATTTATACTCTGAGGCGTGCCCCTGTTTCTTCATTGATATTGGCCATTTCTCTTGAGATTGTCAGAAAGCATCAACTGGCACAGGTCTTCATATAAATGAAGACTTCATACTGGTGGTCATATTTTAAAAATTATTTGGGAAGACTATGTTAGGGTCCACTCCAGTCCCTCCAAAATAAACTTTCATGTACGCCAGTGACTTTTCATTCCAGAAGAAACCTGTCATGGAATGGGGCACAGCCTGAGTTTAACAGTGAACCCCAGCACAAGATCAATAGATCTCAACCTTGAATGTTCATTACCTAAATTGATATATATCATTGTAGTAGTATACAGATACCAGAACTAGATACTTGTCTCAGTGCTACAAGCAATGTAGTTTCCTTAGCCTGGTACTTCACTTGGGCACTGCACAGCTGAGCCAAATGTGCATTCAGGTCAGTGAGATGAAGATGGCAGTTTTATTGTTAAGTAACTTTTATGGTTTAGAATGATCAAAATGAGGAGTTTTAACAGAAGCTGAAAAGGATATTGAAAACATTTTCAGACTTTGGCTATTCTGAAGGTCCTATTTCACCCCTTTCTTCTCTTTTTTAGAAACCTAAGTGCTCTGTTACAATCACACAGAGAAACTTCCCATGGGAAAGTAAGTAACTGGTCTTTGCTAGAGTAACAGAAAGTGAAGGGCTTTTCAAGTCCATTTGTGTAAGAAGCTATTGACCTTTTCATACTCAACAAGCAAGAAACTTTCCGTAATGCATTTAAAAAAAAAAAGGAACAAAAGTTGGTCTATGGTGTCAAATATTAATTAAACAGGCTGCTCTGCTGCTTCTTCCTGGAGAAAGGCTTTTGCTGCGCTGGAATGTGGCTCCTGCTGCAGATCTTGTTTTGCTAGGGAGGAACGGTTGTTACATAAGTGCTTGCATAAAGTGTGAGATGCTACCTAACAGAACAGTATCTGCTTTCTTAAACACCTTTTCAACATGCTTTCTCTGTGATATGGCTCAGCTCATTAACTAAAGATGAAAAGAATAAAAGTTAGTTTGCTTAAGGAAGAGATAAACATGTTCTAATTAAAATTTATTTATACACAATCTGTGATGCCAGCAACAATTTCAGATTTTCTTTTTTTTCTTCTTTTTTTTTTTTTTTGGGGGGGGGGGGGGGGGGGTAGAATTGAGGGAGGGAGTGTTTCCTTGAATCCAGAATCCAAAGACCAGTCTTACCAGATCACTTTGTTGTTAACTAAAATGAAATGTAAGAATTTAGCTAAATCTTCTTTCCTTCATTTTTTCCTCATGATCATCTCTTATTTTTCCTTTTCTCATAAATAGCTTGATTGCTTTTAGCAACTAAATATTTTGAAACCAACTATATCCATTTCGTTTGTATGCCAGTCAGAAGAAAAATAGTTTTCTTTCCTCTTACATTTCCACTTTTTATATTTTATTTTATATTTCAATTTCTCTTTTTAGATTTTTTTTTCCCATTTGTGTCTTTCTTCCTGGAAAATTTATTGCAAATCAGTATTTGAAGTCTCCCACGGAAAATAACATTCTGAATATGAAAAAAGAAGTTGTTATGATAAATGTCTTCCAAACATATTCATTTTTATGAGAATATAATCACAGAAGTTTTCATCATCATATTAAAACTCTGATCCTCATATGCCTCTGAGTCTGTATATATAAAAATAAAAGAGACTTATATACGTCATGGCTATACACTCCTGCTTTCATTTGCGATTTCAAGCATTTCAGGTACTGAAGCCACCATCAGTGCTGACGCTATGAGCTCTTTGAGAAAAGCTCTCTTTTATTTTTTCTGCAATTGTACAGTGCCTGCCACAGCTTGATCTGGATCTGTAGCGGAGACTCAAAGACAGCATACAATAGGAAATTAAAATGAGGAAACCACTCAAGTTTTTTGAGACTGAAGGCTCTCACCCTACACCAGGATCTAAGCAGTTATCATCATGCTCATTCTCATGGAGACAGAGGTGATGCTTGGCCTAGCAGCTTCACCACATTTGGAGCTCAGCAAATAATGAAATAATAGAAATGGTTTCTCTTTTCTTTCCAGGAAGGATTGTCTTGTAGTAAGGCATTACAGAGACCCTCAGAGATGTTGGCTCAGTTTCTGATTTTTTATACAGATTTCTTGCAAAACTTTAAAGAAATCTTTCACTCCACCATTGTCTCAGCACTGAACTTCTAAAAAGCAGATTTTGACATTTTCTTCCTCTATTGTCATCTTTTTTAAGCACCCACATTATGAGTGATTCTGAATGAAGAGATTGGCTTCGTTTGCTCAAAGTCTAAACCAATGGGAGTCCGGTATCAGTGGGGATGTAAGGCTGTACTGTAGTAGAAATTATGGAAACATTAGTGGTTATTTGCCATCAGTTACATAATTCAAGGTTGGATATACACTCAGTGCTTTACAAATAGATGACACATATTTCTAACCACAGAATGATCATAGGAAATTATGATATACAGTATCTAGACTGGGGTGACTCATACTCAAACTTTACTAATGATTTATTTACCAAAAATGCATTTGTTCAATAGTCACAATTCTTCACTGATTTGGCTGATAGTTTAAAAACAGACAAAATATTGGAAACATAAATATACTGCAATTTACTGTTTTCCAACAAGATTTTTCAATTTTTGCTTTAAATTATTCTAAAGTTGCCAATATTTAATTTAGAAAAAAAAAAAAAAAGAAAAAAAAAAAGGAAGGGAAGGGAATTAAAGTATGAAAGATAACACTTTTGGTCAGCCAAAAATATTCAGTAACACTGAATTATTCCTTTTACAATCTGTGTTACTCAAATAAAAAAAATACAAATTGTTGAGTTTAGCCCAGTAAAAATGTAAGGTAGCAGACGCTCAGCAAGTCTGGCTTAAACTAGGCAATTAGCAGTGAATTTGGCATATGTTGTTGGTTGGACTATTTAGCTGGATAAATGTTCTTGGATTTTTTTTATAAGCCAAACTATTAAGAAACCGCCTCCTCAGATTTCCAGAGCTTTACTGCCATGAATATAAGAGCAAATGTCAAGAACAGAGTCAGCTTTCTCAAATAAACCATGGAGCGTCTGAAAATTCATACGAAGCTGTGCTATTGTCCATGCTTATATTCAGTGGGGTTTTTCAAGCATTATTTTAGTATCAAGGATGAATTGGATTCTTATTTAATATAGTGTCATGTTCCTTATAAAAGTCAACGTGATAATTACATGATATTGTGTCTTATTTCCATATCCCTGTTATTATGTAGTATTTCTTTTTCTGAGATACTAATTATGTTTGACAATGCCTAGCGTATCAAGTAATAACTGCTATTCAATCAGAATTGAAAGGCTCAGTTCACTTTGACCAAATAACAAGCTTCTATTGCAAATATAGCCCCACATATTTTAATGGGCTCATATTGATCATAACGGAGAGGACATTATTATCATTGAATCATATTACATGCTAGTCATCAGGAATTACAAATATGTTATGTAGGAAGAGACAGCATAGCCAGAGAGACAATTCTCCCAATACATCTTTTTGGTGTCTAATTTCTTCACTAAGCATGACAACTCAGTTGTCTATGTCTGAAAGTAATATTCTCTGTGTTCTGAAAATGATACACCAAAGATACTCTCTCAGCATAGGTCATCCAGTTTCTGACAGAGGCTGAGGTACTCTGCATGTGCGTCTTACATAAATGAAAGTGAATATAAAGTCAGTCATATTATTTTGTCTCTCTAAGTGAAAGGTTATTCAGACTAAAGCATCACCAACCCAGCCTTACTTCTTTCTTCTGTCTAATCAGTCTTACATGGAAGAATTAAAATGGAAAGTTGTTTTAAATACTGCATGCTCACATCGTGGTCTCAACAAAAAACACATCTCTCTTCATTGACTGGCACTGAGGTTTATGCTTGCTTGCCAATGCACAGAGCATTTGTTCTTCTAGACTGTAGTAAACTGACATTTTGGCAAAGCAATTTTTTTTTTCTTATGAAGGAAGGAATTGGACACCTTAGCAGTATTTTTTTACAGATAGTTAAGGTGAGCTACAAACTTGAATTTTTCATGAACAACATGTACATCCTTCAGATGAAGAAAGGCCTGGCACCAGCCATGGCTGTTTCTTGAATTCACATCTCAGTTTTCTTTGTAACACCAATTTAAGGTATTGCAAGAGCAAAAAGAGTGTGATCAGCAATGAGATTTTCCTGTAGATTTAGTACTTGGTGGAAGTTCCTCCTAAACTACCATCCTTTTGATACTCTCCCTTCATATATTTATACACATTGACCAGATCCCCCCGAGCCTTCTCTAGGCTGAACAGGCCCTGCTCCTTCAATCTTTCCTCATATAAGAGATGCTCCAGACACTTAATGATTCTTATAGTCCTTCACTGGACTTACTGCAGGAGCTCCATGTGTGTCATACTGAGGAGCCCAGATCTGACACAGTGCTCTGGATGAGGCCTCACCAGGTCTGAGTAGAGAGGGAGGATCACCTTCCATGACCTGCTGGCAATGCTCTTCCTAATGCCCCCCCGGGATAGCATTGGCCTTCTTCATCACAAGGGCACATTGCTGCTTGATGGTGGACATCTTGTTGTCCACCAGGACCCCCAGGTCACTCTTTGCAGACCTGCTTTCCAGCAGTCCAAACCCCAGCCTGTGCTAGTGCATGGTGTTATTCCTCCCTAGGTGCAGGACCCTGAGCGTGACTCTTGAATTTCAAAAGGTCCCTCTCTGCCCAACTCTCCTCCTTTTCACAAGAGAAGAATATAAGCCTGCTGCTCATGTTCTCCCTTGCCAGTGTGTGATAGCTGTGAATGGGTGGATACGCCCTTTACGTCACTGCAGTTGATCCAGAGCACAGGATTTCTAAAAATCAGACACTCAAACCCTATATCCTGTATTTGTTCAAATCAGTAGACTCGTGGATTTCAGTGGAAGGAGCACAATCCTTTGGATTTGAAGTTAGAAAGTAATTTCCCAAGGTACTGGCTGGAAGCAACAGATCTGTGTTGTGCTTAAGACAAAAAAAAAGTCTGGATTCTTGCCCCCTTCCCTCTTAGGTGACTGTTTAGACCTCATCAAGCGTAAAGTACCTGAACTGATGTCATTCCACCAACCTATTTAAGGAAAAATAATAAATAAAAGACGGAACCTGTTTGTCAAAGGAGTAAAAGGAAAGAATCGAGATGGGGATAAGTCAAGGGGCTGCCTTCTAATCTCATTTATGTTGGTATATATCATGAGTAACTTTGCTGAAGCCAGAGAGACAAGGTGATAATAACAAAGGGTGAAGGAGGATCACAGACCAGACTATCCAGCTAGTTGGGGATCTTTATGCACCCTCAGTTTCATGGTATACTTCTGTATGAAATTGGCCTATGACTTACATGCTTTCAAATGGTTTCACTGCCAGGCCATGTCAGAGGCAATGCCACCATAATCACTGATCTTATGAAAACAAGATAGGTCTGAAGTTTATGCCAGCTTTATGCACCTGCAACTGACTTCCATGAAAGTTAACCCAGACCCTATGGACAGACATAAATCACTAGCCTACTGCCATTGCTAACTTAACAACTGTTTCTGTTACAGAAGTCTAATAGGCATATACAGGCTTCCAAAAAAAATATCTACTGAGCAGCAAATATAAGTTGTTTAAAAATGTTGATCATAAAGCTGAACAGAAAGCTTAGACTGCTATTTCTTGTTTCATTATGTTCAGGGGACCTTTTACTTCTGCAGCTTCAGCTCAAGGGAGTAAAAATCCAGTGTGGCCTTTGCTCCTTTTCAGAAAAGGTTAACAGTGTCCACACTAAGGGGAAAACGTTTCACATTCTTCCTGGAAGAAGCCTGGGAGAAGTGTTTGACCCATGGTGGACTTAACCCATTTTATCTTTAGCAATGGCCTGGGGGAATTTGTTCTGTTACATATTAGGGAGTTTGGTTTGTTTTATTTTAATTCCTTTTGTACTGTTTCCATGAGCAGCTAGCATACTGAAGAAAATATGTTGTATTCTGAGGTTCAGTGATTCGGATGGCACCATCATGTTGTCTGTAGACATGTGCTGATATGTTCTATATTTTTGGTTGAGACACTGTTTCTTGTTCCTTTTTCAGTGTAATGGACTACAGCAAGCAAGCTCCTCATTTTGAGTTAGGTAAGGTGGGAGAAAGGCAAGCAGCTGGAAAACTAGGAGAGGGGGCAATTTCACTATCAGATCTTCTTGAATTCATTTAATCATTTAAATTGTATGGGTGTCAGACAAGGTGTTACTGAGTGTCTCGTCAAGGGGAGCTTTCACTGTGCATTGAAGTTCTTGCAGAATACTCGGATGTTTCTTTCAGAAGCTGTGATTGAACAGGTTTCTGAGAAAGTACAGTAAATGTACTGCTCCTCCCTTCTTCTTCACTTAGAGACAGGGAGCTAGTTAAAAGCTGCCTGCCAGAAGATAGACAGAATAAATCCTTATAATAGTACCTGAAAACATTAGGAAGATATAGATGCATATATACATAAAATCCAGAGGAAGATGTTATCTTAAATAAATATTTCTTACAGTATTTGCAATTCAAATGTTATATTGATGTGCAACTGTTAGAGAGAGACCTAAAATGAAAATGACTGGAAAGTAACTATTTTTATTGCAAACAGAAAGAAATGTACACGGTAATCAAACTGCATACACAATGAAAAGCAAATTAGATTTCCAAACTCTTCCTGATTTTAGTGACTCCCATGTGGCATTTGCAACACAAGCAATCAAGTTTGTTTATTTTATAAGTAGCAGGCCAAATTCTTACATCTTCCCCATTCCCTTCTTGCCACTCTAACACCCTAGGTGACGATAAGTTGATTTAACAGTTGCTTTCTCAGCCAGCATGTAAAAGGATGTCATCTTTCTTCAGCCACATCCAGTGTAGAGGATGAGCTAGAGAAAGAAGGAGGATTGGTCGCAAACAGAATATAATTTACTGGTTTGAGATGGGCAAGGAGCAAAATCAGGTACAGTCAGCTGCATGTGAAAAAGCATCATCTCTGGGCTGCTTTGAAGTGTTGAGGAGAAGCTGAAATATGATGTAGGTGAAGTGAACAGAGATCGAGCCCAACTGGCGTGTTAAGATGTAATTCTTTTCCTTTACGAAATACAAGATACTCTCACATTTTAATCATAATGCCCAATTACATGTGAGATATTCTAGAAATATTGCCAGAAAGCAGGACATTATACCTCACGAATGATACATATGGAAATTGATCACCCCAGACAGATTGCCTGAGAACCACTTCGACTAGTGGCTAGCATTTCTCACTATTCTTCAGCATTCCTGTTTTCTAAGTATTTTTGACTTTCTAACATCAAGGAACTTGGCAATGATTCATCTCATCTGAGTTCTACCCCTGCCTCTCCCACATCATTTCCTTGGGTAATCCTGAAGTTACTTCATTAATTTTAATTTGATACTGTCATGAGAAAAACCTTGTAGGGCTGGGCTACCAGTCTGCAGTCATTCAGTCCTTGTTCAGGCAAATTGCAATTCATTCTAGCGGGAATTTTCTCTGTGACAAAACTGCAAGATTTGCCACAGCTGCGTGTGCAAGGCTGCAACAGTTGAATATAGTTTCTAGTCATGTGAAGGTTTATTATTATCTGGTTTATTATCATTTGCTATTAATAATTACCATCTTGTTTGCCACTTAAACAGATTCAAAAAGGCCCTTCCTTAGTCTTTACCGATTCCAGTCACAACAGGCACTGTCAAATGAGTCTGTATTTCTGTTAGCAGCTCTGCTTAGCCCATTCAAACTTTGGGCAAGACTTGGCCATGAAGAAAAAAGCACAAAATAATGTATGATTTTTTCCCCCTATAATTATGTAGCAAAAATGATCAGGCAATGAAGTTCCCCAGAAAATCTTACATTCTTGTTCCCATCTCTAACTGGGTTGTGAACAGCCCCAGAGAAGGCAGGCAGGCTGGCTTCAGTTGCAGAAGAAATCCAGCCAAATGTAATTCTTCAACAGAGGAGACCAAAGACAGTTTAAATAATTCTTAAAAGATGCTTAGGAATGTTGCAGTAAATGGAATGCGGAAATGCTAGGTCAGAATGTGAATGTGCCAGATTTACATAGCTTTGTAGAGTGAATATTGCTATTATAATTAAAGCAGTGACAGCTACTGACTAAACAATATCTTTTTAAATGTAGGGATACTATAAAAATGCATGAAAAGTTGGAAAAATATAGAATCTGTGTAAAATACAGGCAAAAAACGAAACCTGGATTCTCTGCAATTCCTCTCACATTCATTTCTGGTCCCCTGGAGGCTGGACAAGCTCTTGACATGTGGGAGGGGGGAGGAGGGTCTAGTTGTGAATGTTACCTCCAAAATTGAGAAACAGTTCTGAAAATATTTGTGACTTCTTTTTATTAACTCCTTTGTGCTTTTTTTTTTTTTTTTTTTTTTTTTTGCAAGTGTTTTTGCTCCAAAAGAGTGTCCAGAATTCCAATGGGCATGATAGTCATGTTGGTAGCATTCTCCAGGTGCATTGAAAGGACTTTACTATGAGAGTCGACACAATAGGATTCATAAACCCTGATGTGTAAATGCCACCATGCATTTGGCTGAGAAGCAACCACAGTCACTGTCACCATATTGGCATTAAAGACCTCCAACCCTCTAATTCTGCACATACTTTATACAGGAGCCCTAAGATCCTTACCGTGAACTGGATTCTGTTTCATCCCTTGCAGTTTCCTCTGTGTTCCTTGATAAGCTGCTTCCCCCTTCTTTGATTCTCCCTGTATTTCTATATTTCTTCCCTTTTCTTCTGCAACTCCTTTGAACCTGCTTCCCTTTTGATAGCCAAAACACTTTATTTTTCCAACTTCTGTTCTCCACTAATCCTGAAACCTGATATTTCTCTCTTTCCCTGATCTTCTCTCCTACCACATACTACCCCAAAGTCCAGATTGCTCTCCCTGGTTATACATAGTGAGCAACTCAGCACAATGGACACTGCTTGGCAAGTTAGGCAAGCTGAATATGACTCAATACTGACTGATATGCTTTCTGTCAAAATATGGCTTGTGCAGTGCGAAGGAAAAAGAAATACTTTAGCAAAGATAAATCAAAATCTCCCACAAAAGCAGCTGCAAAAATCTTCTGGTTTTATGAAAATTATAGAAACACGAGTTTAATATTATGACATCAAATGCTTTGTAATTACTGCTTACAGGCAGTGATACTGTTTAATGTGTTTAATCCTGAAGAAAAAACAAAAACTCACCAGTCATTGCTCACAGAACACCAAAGATATGCAGCCATCATTTGGCAAAGGACAGCAAAACTGCAGCATCTTATTAAGGTTTGTGTTGAACAGAAAAGGACCTTTCTTTTAGGAGTCTCACTTATAATTCATTCCTCTAGGAAGACACACAGAGCAGCATTTGTCTAGCTCAGACAGAAGTGGACAAGTTTCAACCTATGCCTCCAGAAAGAGAAAGAATTTCTAACTTACTCAGGTCACCTCTACTTGCTTTCTCCCAGAGTTTGGCTACCAGCCCATCAGTCAGAATGTCTTCCATTTTTTGTCAGTGATACATAATGTCTTTATGTAGGCGTGCCTACATAAAAAAACAGTGGCCCAACAATGCAGGGTTAAGGGACTGAAGAAGAAAACAACCTATTTCTGCTTCTTTCACTAACAAAGGGGTGTGTTGTATATACAAGCAAAGAAGGGAAGAAGCACGAAGCAAGCACATTTGTATTGAAGGTGCACTTCAAAATGAAGATAACATTTTCTAATACATCTCTCACCCAGATCTTCAAGGATATGTAGCTGGTTTACTCTGATATTTTACAGATGTAGGCGCAGATAATCTAGAAAGACACCTAAATACCTACCCTCCAAACTGCCTGTGGTTGATGTGTGCATTTTCACAAAGGTTTGCAAAGGAGAAAATACTGAAGAAAATGTAATACAGTGCATAGCAGAGAAATTAAAACAGTACGTCAGCTTATGAGAATTTCTAGTAAATACTCAGACCTTGGTGAAAGCAGTGGTGCAGTTGGTACAACGGCTTTTCACAAACATTTCTGTGAATGGCTGCAGTAAGCTAAGCATAGAAGGGAGAATACAGCAGTACAGTGAGGGTGATGCATGCCATCACAGGGAAGGTGACCATCTAAGTTTCCATTTCAGGCAGGAGAAGAACCTTACAATGGAGTTAAAAATTTTCTTTTCCAGTCCATCTGTAAGAAATCCAGAACAGGAGGATGGATGTAATGCAGAAGATTACTCTTCTGGATGTAATCACTTATTAGTACACAAGGGATTTTGATTATGAGCCATGCCCATTAATAGTAAAGGCACATTCAATGTGTGCAAATCTTAGCCCAAGGATGGCAATCTAAAACCTGTGAGCGTGGACTACTGTGCAAAGGAAACCTATTTACATGATGGGTTTATAGCTTATTTTCTCTGTGTGTCTGCTCTGCACTGACAGATGCCATGGAGATTGACTATAGAGGAAAACAAGCAACTCTGCAAATTATACTTCAGTCTCTGGGTGCAGCTCACATTAAAAACCCTTTCACCCAGCTTTTGCAGTTCATTGCCATACAGTAGAAAAATTCCAGTGCTGGCATGTCTCAATGTTACACTGCATGTTTCTCATTCAAATACTTTCTTTTTTTACTTCTTTTCTTTTTTTTTTTCTGTGAACACAAACTTCGGGGAATATTTCCAGTGAAGTGCTAAGACATAAATGATATAAATCTTTATTATAGTATAAAGAGTAGAGAGATCCAACATCTTCGCCTCTTCCGTTAAGCAGTATGTTTTGACACTTTCAATGTTTTAGGTTCTCTTTGTAATAACAAGGATTAATATGATGTGCCGACAAAGAGATTACGTGAATGAATTACACAAGAGATTAGGAGAAAAATCTCATTTGTGCACCCATCAAAATAAAATCTTTTCTGACTCAAAGAAAAACAGCCTTCCTTTTTTCCCTCACTGGACCAGATCTTTAAATGTCCTACAGTGATCAGAGGACTGAAAGTGACCAGTGAACCCGAAGCTGACCTATATTCCAGCAAAATTCTAAACAATCTACCCTGCAGAAATCACTTATGCCATCTAAGAAATATGAACGTGAGTCAATCCCTTGTGTCTCTCAATGTGTATCACCCTCCAGACTCCAAAAATGATCATGCAGTGAGGGAGTGAGACATGGAAGAGCTCCTGCTGGTTTATAGTAAGCAGTACGCAACAACGCAAATTTGTTCTCATTTGGAGAATCTTAAAAAACTTTACAAACAGTATGTTCCATAGCACATCCAGGAGACCAGATATTTCTGTGTTTATGTTATGGCTAGATAAACTAAAATATGTTCCACTTGTCTAGGGCACCCAGAGAATCAAAGACTTGGGAAAAACCTAAATTCCCAAGATTTTTTTTTCTGTAACTACAAGAAAATCCACTCTTTTGCTATCCTCACTTCTTTGGTTTTGTATTTCCCAGTAAAATATAGTCATCACCCATCTGTGTAGCTCTTTCCATGCCTCAGACTCCTTTAAAAATGTGAAAGACAGGATTCAGCAATAACAATCCCACCCCTGAAGTGTAACCATATTTGGAATGAAATGTAGCCACTGTTCAACAATCCAGCTCTGTATAATAATCTCCAACAGAAAGTGAAGAGTGACAAAATTGATCTTGTGGAAAAACTATTAGGTGATATAAACTGTACAATAATTTAAACTGTAAATTGTGGAGAATATAAAACTTGTCCCAACATTTGCTGTTTTCACATTTCCCATTTGTTTTGCTTAACTCTACTTACATTTCATTTGTTCTTCCATCACTTTTTTCCTCTTATTAAGGATTCCACATCCAAGTCCGAATACTGCATCTAGCTGCATCTCTTTTTTTTCATAACTGGAGGGTTTAGCCAGACACTGTGGCCACAAAGACCTACGAGGATTCTTTCTTGTCTGTTCCCTTCCCTTCCCTTCCCTTCCCTTCCCTTCCCTTCCCTTCCCTTCCCTTCCCTTCCCTTCCCTTCCCTTCCCTTCCCTTCCCTTCCCTTCCCTCTCCATCAATACAGTTACACATTTATCATCGTATATACGCATCAATACAGTAACAGTCCCATCCAACTCGTTTGGAGCTGGTAACATCTCTCCTGTGCATGAAATGATCCCTAAGGGTGGGTTATCTTAAAAAAAATGGCACCCTTACTTACAGAAAGCTGTGAAGATACCTTTGCTTTTAATGTCAGACAGGAACACTGCTTCAGCTCTCCACATTCTGCTATACAAGTCCATTGTATCACAGTCTGAAAGCACAGATCTGTTAACCTTTTGGGAACAATTGAAATCATACATTTTCTCCTAGGCAATAAGTAGAAAGTGAAAGAGCAAAAAGTATCTAAAAGAAAGGAGAGAGAGAGACTAGGGATGGCCTCACTGAGCTATTGAGGAATAATCCACCCATTGTGCAATAGTTCAGTGACAAGTGTTCATGGGTTTTAAATGTCAGGTTTTGTAGTGTAACCCACTGTCTACACAAAGAAATAACCGGTACTTTTTATTTGCTTACACAAAAATAGTTACCCTCTTGTCTTTCCCTTCTGAACAAGCATCTGCCTGGGGTGCATGTGAGTGGGAGAGAGGTGGTGCAGTCTGACTTGCTTAGCGATCAAATGGAAGAGTATCCCGAATTCACAGTAGGCTGCTGTGTGGGAGGAGGAGTGAATGTCCTTCCTGCCTGATAACAGGATTAATGCCAATCCCCCACACTAACTTGTGTACTGGGGTGCATTTATCGGTACAAGCCCCTACCGCGAGCTAGCACAGCAGAGCCATCTTCTCTGTGCAATGTTGTGACCCATTCTGCTTCCCTAGATGTGGGCTTGAAAGTGAACATGTGTATTTGTGTACATGTGCCTATGTGTGCATATAAATCACACAACTAGATGTTCTTGTGCAACTATAAACTATTGGTTTACCTCTGTTATTTCATTTCTTTCTTTTCAGAAACTCCAGCTAATTAAAACAATAATAAAATGTTTATGTTGTAGCTAGTCCTTTCCAAGGTCATGGCTCCAGCAATGTCTATGGAAGTATATGCCAGTGTTCTTGGTTCTCATCCACTTTTAAGTATCAGTTTCTTCTTGCAAATGAAACATACATGTATAGCTAGATGCACACACACATATACAGCCTGGACAGCAATATTAAGGCCTGTCCCTGAGTCATTTTCTTGATATTTAGTTCTGAAAACCATCTTTGGCATTCTTTCAGGACCATGTGGTAGCCAGGGCTGTGTCCAAACCACCTGAGTTTGGACTTCCCTGTTTGCAGTCAGCACTTTGATTGTTAATTCATTACAGATGTCAACACTTCTCATCTGGAAGGGTCTGATGCCTTGGTTGTACCTTGTTAGCATGCAAATCCCTCACCAAAAAAAAAAAAAAAATCTATGCAAATTCCCCCTAGATAATATTTAAAGATGAGTTATGAATGATGACTGAAACAGTACTTGAAAGCACTCTTTTCCAAATACTATGTAGAAATAGTGTGCATTTCATGTCATAATTGTCCAATAAAAACTATTTGAAATACGAAGAAAGGTGAATTAGCCATTTCAAAAATGAGTTGGATACTGACATGCACTATCCTTCTGTACTCATAATGCATGATTAAGATTTCCTGATGTGGCCTAGGAAAAAAAACCTGTGTATATGTTAACAGTTACACAGAAGGCAAAAGCACGTGGAATTCCAAGGATGGAACAACACAGCCTTGTTGGTTTTGGCAAAGCACAATCTAATGTCATGAAAACACGAGAAATTTGGGGCCAGTCCCACAAAGACTTACACATATGCTTATCTTTATGCATAACTCATGCGTGTAAATCGTTACAGCATTTGGCCTCTGACATGGCTGCTTCAGCAGAGTTCAGTACTGTAAAGCCTAGGGTGTGATCTTGTTCTTACTGAAGTCAGTGGAACTTCCCCTGTGAGCAAAGTTATTTATGTGAGCCAGCAGAGCTAGCCCATAAGTAGCTAAAACAGTAAATTAGCTACTCAAATGTTGTGAACTTTAAAAAAATGCTTTCCTCTATCTTCAGAGGGAGAAAAGGAATCTTCGAATAGTGGCTTTATGCTATTTTTCATGATTATATTGTTTACTGTGGTATCGTCCCAAGGCCCAAATGAGGCTCCCATTCAAGGCTTCTTTATACCACAATTACGCAAGCAATCACTGCTTGGATTCTAACCATCTTTTGGGTTTTTTATAGAGCTTTAAATTTGAAACCTTGAAGTAGTATAAGCTCAATCATGAACACTGCTGTACTCAGCAAACCTGGTCCTGATACCACTTCCAGGCAAGAGTAGTAGGTAAATCACTCACTTATTTTCAGCGTCACTCTCCATACCAGATACATACTTGAAGTTTAAACAGTGATAGGAGTCATGGTTTTAAACAGCTTTTATTAAATGTGAGGAGTGCTAGAGCAGGAAGACTTGTAGCTATTTAGAAAAACAGGAAGTATCTACTACCTACCTAAAATATCCGATTGTTTTCATTTTATATTTACTGCAAAACAGCCACACTACATCAAGCAGATGACGATGAGGCTGTTGGGACACAAACATTTGGTTGCTGCATCTGGCATTAGTATGGGATGGCAGAATCACTGATCAGGATTTAATTTTCATTTCTTGTCCTAATTTGCATTTCCTATTACTGTGTGCTGCATTTCAGCCCTGTGGATTTGGGATCTGACCAAAAGCCAAAGGAAAGCTCCAACCGGTAAAAGTCCAGCATTTCTTTCTCTCCCTCAAATACAGTCAAACAAAAATAAACACCCTGCCTCTTGCTCTTTCCCCTCACACATATACTTACTTGAAAATATCTGCTCCTTAGGAAACAGGCATCAGTAATACAGAATCACTTGTCTCTCATTTAAAGGAGACTCCCACCACAGCTTTTCCTTTGGTCACTTACAACAATGAAATGGATGAGGTTGGTAGTGTGTCACTCTAATAGAAAGAGAAGCTCAAAAGAAAATGTGGAAGTGGTCGAAGCCCAAGTACTTCACAAGAATGGCTTTGAATCTTTGTGTCCATGTGAGAAGAGCATCCTTGATACCATCTGCTTATAAAGAAGAAAGGAAAAATAGGGAACAGAGCAACTTGTTGCCCTTGTCCTCTCTGAGTTTAGTGAAATGGGAGAATCAGCAATATTACACAACTGTAAAAGAAAAACAAACAGAGGAACGGGTAGTCCACCAGTCCTATGCTCTGTAATTATTGTATGAAAAAATAACATCAGCTCACCTAGTAATTGAAATTGTTCAACTTACATTTTTTAAACAACTGAGTAGATTTTCTAATGTGAAGAAAGTCATAATATATATTCTTGCCTGATCTGAGAAGTATATCTGTGGTGGCTGCTTTCCCTGTGTAATGCCTGTGCAGAAAGCACACTTCACTTGAGTGAATATCCAAAACATGTAGTTTCACACAAGACTATGAATTAAAACATGTCAGGGAGAGAGACTAGGGTTAAGAAATAATGCTTTCCTTCCTCCAAATCATAATTACAGGATAGCAGTGTAGAACATCCAGATTATGTTATCAAGCAGCCTTGTTTAAACATAGCTCCATATCACCAAACGATAAATAATGTACATGTGGTGGGCAAGAATCACCACTCTCTCAACAGTGGAGCTCCCTGCTTTGCACGGTTTACACATTAACATGTAACTGAAAAATAGGTTTTATTATAATTTGAATTCATATGAGATCATTTATAGACATTGGTTTAGAGCAATCTCCTCCTTTGAGTCATGACCACCTGTTGGGCTACAGAGCTGTGGTGCAAAAGGAGGGAGGGAGAGGAGAGGAAGATTTAGCAATTTTTAGAGAAGTGAGCCCATCAGTTCATCCCCATATTCTTTCTCTCCCAGAGTTCCTGCAGTCTTCGCGTTAGAGGGGCCCGTTCTGCTGCTGCAGCAGCAAGGGGCATACTAGGTGTGCAGATGTGCTTCTGAGTCTCTCCTCATTGCAGAGTCAGGGGGGCTCACACTGCTCTGCCTTTGTGTGTCTGCTAGGGTCACGCTGTGAAAAAATGAGGCTTCGACTGCTCTAACGCGTGCACCTCTTCCTGAACTCGCGCTGGAAGGACAGATCCTGCTTGTTCTCGGCTGGCTTAATTAGTAGCCCGGCGCAGGGCTCCCAGCTCTGACGCTTCTGCTGGGCAGAGACCGGTGCTCGCCGCTCCCCTACGATGCGGTGCCGGTGCCTGCCAGCTCCCGCAAGTGCTCACTGGCACCGCGGGAACACACGGACGGACGGGCAGGTGGACAAACGGCAGGGCCCCTGTACAGCCCCCCCCCCCCCGCCTCTCTCCTAGCTTACAACGCCTTTCCTTAAGGAACTAGAAGCAGTGGGAGTTTCAGCTCTCGGGGCCCCCGGGCGGGCAAGCTGCGCCTGAGGCACCGGAGGACGTGGCGACCGAGCTTTGATCCCTCCGGTTAAACTGTTCCCGGGGAGGATTGCTTCTTAAAACAGACTGCTGAACGCTACGAGAGTGATTTAAAAAGAGTGATTTAAAAGCACCGCATCGCTCTTTATTAATGTAATGCTCTTTAAAATTGAAAGTACGCTTAATCCCCTCGTACCGAGTGGGGGTAGGGAGCAGCGCGTGGAGCGTGTTAGAGCTCCGGCCGGGAGAACCCGCCGCGCGGTCGCCTCCTGCCCCCCGTGAAGAGGGGCCGAGCCGCCAGTGACAGAGACCAATTTCAGTGGGGGAACCGCCCCGCGGGCACCGGAGAGCGGCTCCGCAAGCAGCCCGCACCTCGCCTGCTAATTCTCCCACCACCACCCTTCCTTCCCCGTGGCCTAAGTGCGCTTCCTCCCGTGGGAGAGCGGCTAGTGCCAGCAGCGGCTGAGCTGCTAGTCTCTGCTCTGCTCGCCGAACAGAAGGGGAAGGAGGAGGAGGGCATGAGGAGCGCCCCACACGCGGCTGAGTTTCACCTCCATCAGTGATGCCGCTGCTGCCACCCTCGCTGCCTCCACCCCACAGCTCCGGGGGATGCCGCCGGGCTTTCCTAAGGTGAGCGGCCTCCGCCGAGTGGCTTTGCCCTTCCCCAAGCAGGGACACGGCTTCAAGCAGCAATATCTCCAGCCGAGCCGTGCAGCGCGCTCCCTGCCCCCTGGTAGGAAGGGAGCGTCCGGTGCTCGTGAGGGGAAGGAAGTTTGAGGTGAGGGGCAGCTGGAGCCGGCTTCATGGTGTAGAGGGGACGGAAGCGAGAGTAGGGAGGCACCTGGAGAGCCGGCCCCAGGTGGAGGGAGAACAGCTGGTTGGAACGGAGGCGGGGGGAGCGAAGGAGAAGGTGGAGAAGCAGGCGGGGACTGAAGGGGACTGGAGGGGACGGGGGAGCCGCAGAGCAGAGAGATGGGGAAGGAGGTGGCGGCTCTTGAGCTCGTGGACTAAAGCGCCGCGCTCAGCTCCCTGAGGTCGGTGGTGCCGCCACCGCTGCTGTCCCCTGCCCCGCGTAGGGGGCGAGGTTTCCTTCGGGATTCGTTGGAAAAAGTGGCTGTGACCAGAGAGAGACTTAGCGCAAGGTTAGGGGTTGGCTTGTATCGGGGTGGGGGAGTCGCGGATAGCTCTTCTGTTCACTCCGGGGCGCTACCTGAGAGCAGACCCGCAGGCGCCGTGTCCCGGTTCCTGCGGCTCTGCCCGCCGGCCGGAAGCAGGGCATCGGTGCTAACCCGGCTCATCGCCGCCTTTGTCCCTGCAGCTGTCAGCCGGCAGCTCGCCTTTCGGAAACTTTGTGTGCCTCTCGCAGGGGAAGGACGGCAAGGCGGCGGTATGTAAACAGCGCTGCTCAGGAGATGGAGAGCGCAAGCTGCGGGATGATTATCTTCCTTGTTTGCCCATTTACTGGGTTGCTGGCAGTCGGTTTGTTATGTGTGTGTGTTTGGGTTTTGAATCAATATTTGTTTACAGGACTCAGGTATTAATCACTCACGTCTCTGAAAGCTCATTAGTGGTGACTTGTTTCCATGACAACAGGACCCTTCTGAGCCTTTGGGTTGCCTGTTTGCCCGTTTTATTTTACTTTTCACGAAGCGTATTCTTACTAGTCTCGTGGTTTGCCATTGAAGAGAAAACCAAGGTAATAAACCCTGTGTGATCCTGTGGACCCTACTCAGGGCTCTTCTAAAGCTCAGTTATTTACCCAGCCTTAATTGATGATATATGGAAGGGATTGAGCGAGTGCGTGAGTTATACAAGATTTCTTCGTACTCCTTTTACTGCCATATCTCCCTTAGCTATAAGCTGAGACTAAGATATTGTTTGACTTGTCTCTTGTTCAAAGTACTTCTTAGACATGTTACTGCTGAAAAGCATGATGTTTGTAATCTTTTCCTTTGTATATCATACAGTACCTCAGAACCCTTTGAGAAGCATTGTATTGCAGTCTCTGTAGTTTTATTGCTCTAGGAGAGCTGGGAATCAGTAGTGACTTATTGTGTAACTTTGTCACCTTCCTGTGGTGTGACCTTGACAGGTCTCTTAATATCCTCATATTCCATCTTGTCTCAACAAAAGGAAAAGCTGCCCACTTGTACCTGTGGAGTGCTCTGAGTTAATTAAGCAAAACACTTCTTCTAAGATGGAATACTGTTAAAACTGAATCTATTGCCTGTCTTCTGTTATGAGGACTAAACATCTTTTACATCCCCCACTTTTTAACTTGTCTTTATTTAACATGGCACAGTCATGCCCAGGGAGACCTTCGAACACTCTTCCAGTACCTACAAGAAATCTGGAGAGGGACTTTTTACAATGGCATGCAGTGACAGGACAATGGGGAATGGCTTTAAACCAAAAGAGGGTAGACTTAGATTAGACATGGGGAAGTAATTCTTTTCTGTGGGGGTGGTGAGACACTGGTGCAGGTTGCCCAGAGAAGCTGTGGCTGCCCCATCCCTGGCAGTGTTCAAGGCCAGGTTGGACGGGCTTGAAGCAACCTGGTCTAGTGGAAGGTGTCCCTGCCTGTGGCAGGAGGGTTTGGAACTAGACGATCTTAAGGTCCCTTCCAACCCAAACCATTCTATGATTCTATGTTAGCTCTTCAGAGGATGTGTACTTTTGTCATCCAGCTGAAATCAGTGATTCTTAATCCCATTTATGCTAAATATCAGTCACTGCTTTCCTGGGTTAACTTCATCACCCAGGTAAAAAGGAGAATCTTTAACATTCTTAATTTGTAGGAGTATGTACTAAGATAAAGAATGTATATCCGGCAAGAAGATAGAGCAGTAATGAAAGAAAAGACAGCAAAACTGAATTCCAGTCTTGATCACTTGCCTTAGCATTGCACCCTGAGAGGAACTTCAGTACCTTTTTTGAGAAAGAGAGTGAGCAAATGCACACTTTTAACTAGGTGTCAAGTTAAATATCTGAAACTGTTCTGCCAATTTTCATTGTTTTCCAAGAAACATTGTAAGATGTGGTGTTTCTTTGAGAAGCATTGGGAGTGTGTAAGAAATGTTTAAGAATATGCAGTTCCAAAACAAAACACTGCTTGAAGGATGTTCAGCTGTGACCATTTTAGAGGGCAGGAGTAGTAAATTATAACAGGGGAATTTCAGTAAGAAGCATACATTTTTCTTTCTTGAAATGCTCCTTTTAAGTGAATAAACTATAAAATAACTCTTTCATACTGCAAGGAAGAGTCTATCCCTAGCTCAGCTCACCACAGTGCTAGAACATACCTCATTCCAAATGTGTTAGTGTTCTCTAATATCAGTAGGCAAATAGCACTTTGAGGTTCTACTTAACAGGCCTCGATTCTTTAGAATATTTATCTTGTCTGTAGGATTCTGGAGGTTTTCTTAGTTTAATAGTGAGATCTCTGTCTCAAAATATTTCTTGTGAATTGAGGACCATCTGACCATTACCAGTGAAGATAGCAGTGATGTAATTCCATGACAATCCCATGAAGAGAAAGAAAGTAAAAGAAATGACATCTTAGTCAGCATCTCGTCTCCTTTGGATGTCATTGACTGAAATTTCCATACCAACCTATTAAATTTTTACTGCTTAGTGCTCCACAGTCAATACAGGTAAAGAGAAAGTGATTTAGGTTTTAGTCTGTGCTTTATGTCCTCTGCAAAGCTCAGTCTTACTATCACCAGTCTATTACTGATGATAGTAAGAACAAGATATATTATGCCAGTTCAATTCTCAGACCCTTATTGCCATGACAGGAAAAAAAAAAAATTTTCATTTTATTTTTTAAGACTGGTAACAGGTTGGCAAGAAAAAAAATATTTCGTAAGAAGCCTGTGTTACTTTTATAATATTTTTTTCAGGACAGGGATCACTTAAAATTGCAAGAAGACATCTGAGCTGTCACTGGTAAAGGTGTTCTGTTTGAAGGAGTGTGAAAAAGTACAGAGATGTGAAGGCTAAATCTATAGGTATAGATGATGATATTGATTTATATGGTATTTTACTCAGTATTATATCAAAGTAACTTGGATGTAATATACCCTGGTTTTCACAAGCAAAAGTGCTTCTAATGGTGTTCATATACAAGCTACATAATGCTCACGTCGAGTATTGCTCAAACTTTGCTGGGATGTGGAAATAAACTCGATATTGTTTGTTTCTCTGGTGTCATAAGTCCCTCAACTGAGGTGAATAAGATGCTGGATCAGTATTTAGTGGAGGTGGTTGAACTGCTTTCTCTGTAACTTATCTACTCTGGACAAATCATTTCAGCCCTCTATTTCATCTTTTCCCTAGTCATCCTCCACCTATTTATCATTCAGTCTTGCTTATTTAGAGTGTAGGATCCTCAGTGCACAGTCTTATTATGCATGTATCTTGTGCCTAGACAGATCCTTCTTCAGCAGCAAAATGTTACTGCAGTACACTAACAAGAAATGATAGCCAACATTTTTTCTGTATCGGTCATTATGGTCTTTGCATGATCACTAATCACTGCCTGAGAGGCAGTAAGACTGTTATAGATCAGTGTGAAGATGTAATAGAGGAGTTGCAGCTAATGCTAGTTCCTTAAAATTCCCTTTGCTAAATATATTTGAAGAAAACCTCTTTCAGAGAAGAAGCTCACAGATCTATCTTCCAAGGACTAGAGACTAAATAATGGCTCCTTAATGCTTTCCTGAACACATGTGTTTGCTGTCGTGTTGAACATACTAGTTTTCTGCAAGTAAAAATAAAGCCATCATTAATTTAAATTATGCATATTAGTGAGAAGGGGTCATCAAGGGCAGAAACCAGTACTGAAGATTCAAAGTGGAATCTTGATTTTGTTTTGATCTGTTGTTTCCTTTTTTCCTTCTCCAGTGTTTTTGGGAGGGAGAAAGGCAAAGGCAGATAGAATCACAGAATGGTTTGGGTTGGAAGAGACCTTAAAGATCTTCTAGTTCCAATCCCTCTGCCATAGACAGGGACACCTTCCACTCAACCAGGTTGCTCAAAGCCCCGTCCAGACTGGCCTTGAACACTGCCAGGGATGAGGCATCCATAACTCCTCTGGACAATCTGTTCCAGTACCTCACCATCCTCACAACAAAGAACTTCTTCCGAATATCTAATCTAAATCTCTTTCAGTTTAAAGCCGTTCGCCCTTGTCCTATCCATACATGCCCTTGTAAAAAGTCTCTCTCCAGATTTCTTTTAAACCCCATAAACTACTTAAAGATACTGGAAGGCCGCTGCAAAGTCTCCCCAGAGTCTTCTCCAGGCTTAACAAGCTCAGCTCTCTCCTCCTGTCTTCATAGGAGAGGTACTCCAGCCCTCTGATCATCTTTGTGGTCCTCCCCTGGACTTGCTCCAACAGATCCGTGTCCCTCTGTCATGGTTTAAGCCCAGCTGGTCATTCAGTACCATGTAGCTGCTCTCCCACTCCCCCCCACTTCCACGCTCAGCTCCAGGAGGGATGGGGAAGAGAATCGAAAGAATATAACTCCCATGGGTTGAGATAAGAACAGTCCAGTAACTAAGGTATAACACAAACCACTGCTGCTACCACCAAAGATAATAATGATAAGGGAAATAACAAGGGAAGTGAATACAACCGCTCACCACCCACCAACCGATACCCAGCCCGACCTGAGCAGTGATCAAACCCTTCCTGGTAACTGTCCCCAGTTTATATACTGGGCATAATGTGCGGTGGTATGGAATACCTCTTTGGCTAGTTTGGGTCAAGTGTCCTGTCTCTGCTTCCTCCCGGCTTCACCTCCAGCCTGGCAGAGCATGAGACTCAGAGAGTCCTTGGTCAAACCAAACATTCTAAGCCGTAACTATAAACATCAGTGTTATTAGCTCTGTTCCCAGGCCAAAAGTCAAAAACACAGCCCTACACCAGCTACAAAGAAGGAGAAAAATGACTGCTACTGCTGAACCCAGGACACCCTCTTGTGTTGGCAGCCCCAGAATCACACACAGTACTCCAAATGGGGCCTCACTAGAGCAGAGTAGAGGGGCAGGATCACCTCCCTTGACATGCTGGTCATGCTCCTTTTGATGTAGCCCAGCATATAGTTAGTTTCTGGGCTGCAAGCACACACTGCAGGGTCATGTTGAGCTTCTCATCAACCAACACCTCCAAGACTTTCTTCTCAGAGCAGCTCTCAATAAGGTCTCTGCCCAGCCTTTATTTGTGCTTGGGGTTGCCCTGACTCAGGTGTAGGACCTTGCACTTGACCTTGTTGAACTCCATGAGTTCACCACCTCTCAAGCATGTCAAAGTCTCTCTGGATGGCATCACTTCCCTCCAGCATGTTGGCTGAAACACAGAGTTTGGTGTCGTTGGCAAACTTGTTGAGGGCACATCAATCCCACTGGTCATACGAGATTCCAAATATTTTTTGATCTTAAAAAAACACAACTTCATTTGAGTGAAATGAGTAATGTTGTTAGGAAGGTATGAGAACTCCTTCTGTATTATTCCTGTTCAGAATTGAATTCTGTTCTTCATAAACTACTATAAAATGTGTACACTTCAGAATGTGATAGTTTTGTTTCAGCCATGTTTTTTTGTTTGGTATTACTTTTCAAAATCACTATGCTAATCAATACTGATGCTTTCTGATAAACTAGACTTAGACTGAGGCAGGGTTATTTCCTCTGAAAGCTTTACAGATGAAAAACTGACTTTTGAAGTTTTCTCTTTGCTGTTATATATGATAGATATACTTCTGTCTTTCATCTGAATTTAGCTGGCAAAGTTAAGATAGAACAAAGAATGCATTTCCACATACAAGCGGAAGGTGAAGGAAAAGTCTTCTGTTTGGGTCATTTTATTCCTCTTAAAGATGAGAATTCTTAAGTATGTAGAAAAGCTCCTTTACAACCTGTCATTTGCTTGCCATATTTTTAGTAAACTGTTTTCAAAATTACTTAGACTTTTGAGGTCTAAATTTGAAACAACCCAGAGAATATTTATTGTTATTGTTTTTAAAAATGTTATGGAGGGAAATCTCTCCGGGGTCTCTAAAATGCCACATTTTGCACACCTGCGAGGTCACATGAACAAACTTTCTAGTCACTTTGCAAGTTTTGGCCCTAGGTGTGTTTTCTACTTACAAAGTAGATTAAAAGAGACAGTAAATTCAAGTTACTTCAAAATCTTCACATTGTTCAAACCAGTAATAGAGTTCAGTTGTTGTAGAGCTCTGCCAATGATCATTTTGTACATAGCTGCAATACAGATTATAGGAAGTCTGAAGATCAAAATAAATCTTCCTTTCACAGAGTCCTGCTAGTATGTGGCTCTCCTGCATGAAGGAATAGAATGCTTGAAAGTTTTCATAAGGATTTAAAAATTCAGGGAGAAATATGGTACTCGGTGCAGACAGGCATTACAAAAGAGTTATGGGTAGCAATAGTTAGTAGTGTTAATAATTACCAGAAGCCTAGTAAGAGCAGAAGCCAAATCACATATGTTAGAGTGGATCAAATCTGAGAGCAAGCAGACCAAACTGGCTTACTGCTTCAGAAACACTAAATAAAAAGATTTCTTTCAAAGACCATAAAAACAAAGACAGAGCTGTTTGCTGGCCTTTATAGTTGTTGCAGTATGAAGTCTTCATTATCTCTGTGCATTTGCCTTGATTGTAAAGAGTTCAGCAGCTGGCAATGGGAGATACTAGTGTAATTCTGATTCAAAGAAGCTAACTAGTGTCTAGAGATAGAGGCAAAAAAACATGGTGAGCAGTTTCGTTGCCATATCATATCTTTGCTCTGGCATCTGGATAATATCCAGTAGACTTCAGAAGCCTCTGCTCTTGGGAGCAAAATCTTGAAAAATCTAAGAACAGAGTAGTGCAGCCTCTGGAACCCTTCAGATTTAAAGCACTGGAGGAAAAAAAGATATTTCTTTCCCTTTCTGATAACTGGAAAAACGTAGGCAAATTTATCTGCTAGCAGTTCAAAAGAAGATGGATTTCTGCTTTGATTGGACTGCCAGATGTGCATATACTATTCGCCAAAATGTAAAAAAGGAACACCCTACTCCCAAGAAATCAATAAGCAGCAGGAAAAACAGCACGTTCCCCACTTACAGATCAGTACTCTGTGTCAATACGTAATACCTAGACAGAAGAGCCACTGAGTACTTTAGTACTCATCTCAACTGTTAAGATGCTGCTTCTGAACTTCCTTTTCTCTTCAGCTGGTATAATGTAACATTGCTTTTACGGTAGGACTGGTTTGCCTAGGCTCTTTCTTTTAGGCAGAAGACACGCTCTGAGTGCAGTAGCCAAAAGGCTGTGTGTGCAGAGTGGAAGCCAAGTTATAGATTTGTGGTGTTTTCCGGGGTTAAGGCAGGGAGAGACCTCATCTCTGCATGTGCAGCAGCCCCAGCAGCAGATTACATGTTTCCCCTTTTGAGACTCTTGATTTGTAGCCTGACCTTTTCACACTAGTGAGGTTTATCAGGCTCACCTAATTTCGTCACTTTATGCCAGGATGTCTGATGTTGCAGATGGGGAGTCTGTTCCTGCTGTGTTTGGAGTAAAGGACAGAATTCTCACTAATTTCCGTATTCCAAAATGTGTTCCTAAACATACTTCAACAGTTAGAAAACCAGACCAAGTGGTGCAAACAGAAAACCTTGGCATTCCTGGCAGGACTGTGGACTGTTACCAGCTCTAATTCTGCCCTGAGAAACAACTGAGTCTTGAGCTTGTTACTGATAAAATCCCACTTACTCTAATGGACGCTATTCAGGCCCCTTAGATTATATCAGGAATGGAATTCCAGAAGCAGTGAAGTGTGATATAATAGTTGTTACACTGTTTTCTAGAGGATTTACTATGTCAAGCAGAAAAGGCAGTGGGATTTCAATTTACCTGAAGAAGGAAAAGGCACTTTCCCACACTCATGTGGAGACAGTTGGAAGTTACCAAGGAAAACTGATTGTTTCCTAACTGAAATGTTTTTGTCCATTTGGTTATTATTTTTTTCACTCCTCCTGCACCCTTCATTTTACCCTTATTGACATTCCTATGCTTCATTTAGCAATAACACTTTTTCAGTTACAGGCTTTTTCTTTAAAAGGGGTTAAAATGAAGTACTTAGAGCCTATTGGAGGTAGGGGGCTACCAAACATAACTCATACATGTCTACAGTTCCTTACTTGTTTTCCAAAATCACTGTATTCCATTACTTTTGCCACTAGAAAGTCTCTTTTCTGTTCAAATAAAGCTGAAACATGCAAGGAAGCAGTGGGAAGATGGTCACTTGAGTTACACAGATAGTGCATCTGCCTTTCCCAAACATTAGAGCTTCTGGGCTGCTTTTTCACACCATTTTCAGTTAGAGAGAATTACCAAGTATAAAGCATGGTTATCTCCCATCTTGGACAGATTTGGTTTTGTGGTGAACATTTGGGAGATTGCGGGGGCTTTCCCTGTAGTGTCCTAAGAGCATCAACATTTATTAAATTCTTCTTCACCTACTCCCCTGCCCAATAATTCTCAGCTCTGTTTTGTTAAGTATGTGGCTGACATGCTTTCCTGTTATGTCATTGTCCAGGTCATTCACATTTTAACATTCAAAACATAGTCAAAATTCTATACAGATAAACTTTTCCAAGGAGATTGTGTCTGCTTCAAACACTTTCTCTTGGATGCCATATATGAAAGTTCAAAATGCATTGAAATCCAGACTACTGGCATTGTCTTACACAGTTAAGGTAGAGTTATTTGTTCCTGTCTTGGCTTTTCAGTATAGCCATGGCATGCCATTTGGAGAGAAAGCTGTCAAGATAATGGACTGAACTTTCTATTCTAAAGATATAAAATATTTCTGTTTCTAAAGGTACAAATATCCCCAAAATGGAGAACTTGAACACAAAGCTGACTGATTTTCTTGAAAGCTGTAGAAACCCATCATAAGACTATAAGCAGAAATAGCGTCAGTCCAAACTTTCATAGTCATGAAGAACTTAACACTATCCAAAAGCGGGAAAGGTCAAGCATGTGTGAATGGAAACATCATTTTCAGAGGATGATCTTCATTACTACTTTTTGGGGTGGGGATTAAGACTTTAATTCTTCTAAATATCATATTGTCTGTTACACCAGCAGCTAAATTCCCATTAGGGATGTATGGTGCAGGAGCCCTGACCTGAATAAAAGACTGGTTGCATATCTGGCTTCTTGGGAGAGTTGATCACTGACAGATTGGGCTAGAATTGAAAAGTCACAAGAGAAATCAGTGGGTGTCTGTTCTCAACATTGAAACCATTTTTATGAAGCAAGTTCAATATAATCATGCTTGTTATCTTTTTTGATTGTGTAGAGTTTTAAGAGTAATTCATTGTGATCCTGTTGTAAAGCGTGACATGGCAGCATTTCCTTGATTAAGATATTGCTGAATTTTCATTTTTAGAAATACTGTTGGCAGGGATTTAGAAATCTGGACTCTAGCCACAAAATGAACAATCACACAGCCAGCTATGCAAGGAGATTCTATACAGGCAAATTTGAGACTGTTAATTATTACTTTGTGTTGCAGCCTTTCTCATCTATGTTTGGGCAAATCTGTGAATTCCTACATGAAGTAACTTGGTTGCCATGTAACTGGCTGCAGAGGGATAGCTCTCGTGCAGGGGGCATTAGCCAGTGCATTGGTTCTGAGCCACATCTATAGCCCTTCAAGCACTGGTGGCAACTGGAAAGGGTCCCGTGGGCTTGGCGCTCTTTTGCTTCTAACCTGTGATTTTTGACAGTTTTCAGGTTATTCTATTGCTAGAATGGCAACAGGGTGTACAAATTGCTATGCAGTTAGCATCTTCGCTGTAAAGATCAGGCTCAGTCGTTCTTGTTCCCATTTTTGTTTACTTTCACTTAGGGTGAGTTTCACTGTTTATCTCTTGATTAATGTCAGTCAAAAGCAGCTCCGTTGAAACTCTAGAGGTTTTACATAAGAAATATAATTTTACATAAGAAACTCATGTCATACATTGCTGATGATAATTACTTTTTTGAAGCCTCACACATAGAACTGTATTTATAAATTGCCCATACTGCAACAGCGAAACAATTCACTTTTATTTCAGAGTAGAAGAGCACAGATGAAGAATTGCTGAACAAATATTTCTTTAACATGCAATAACTGTTTTCAAGACATATATCCTACTTCTATAAGTCCATGGATAAATTCCTAATTATTTGAATGGCAACAGGGTCATGCCCCCTGTGTCTGAGGGATGTCACTGTGAAAGCAATCCCTTACTGAGGGACTCCTTTGCAGGAATCAGGATGCACTCCTGGCCAGTAGTCTAAATACAACCATGCAAAATTTATGAAGAAGGGAATTGGCAGTAATAATACCTCTTTTGCCTTTCTACTCTTTATCATTAGCTTCCCACACTTTTGTGCCATTCTCAGCAGAGTGCTGTTCAGTCCATTAATTGTCTTTGTTAGACAGTCTCTTATCTTCTTTCTCACTGTAACATATTCCTAGCAGGGAAAGTTCTATCCATCATTAGTCATTTAAGCCCTAAGGCCATAGTCCAAAGCTTGTTTCCTTTTTTTCTTTTTCCTAGAATCTATTATACATAAGAGAAATAAATATTTATCCACATGCACACATACAGGCATACATGCGCAGCTCTCATTAAAATTAATTTACGTTACTTGTGTTCATTTTCTGCTTTTATAATTGGCCTAATCTCTCAGTGATAATATGAGGGGTGCAAGATGGTTAATGCTTATGGCAATTTTGTTCCAGAATTTGTAACCCTTATAACAATTTTCTGACTCCACCTATCTTCTGAGTTTGAACTGCAGTGGAAGATTTGCAGGACCATGAAAATGAGTCAAGATGTCTGAGAACTAACAGGAAACAAAATCTGTTACTTCACCTATTGAACATAAGTAACATAACTCTAAACTTACTGCAGTGACAGAAATATGGAATAAACGTGTTCTAAGGCTTCACAGCTTTAAACATTTAAGACTATTTTTTTCTTTTAGTCTTCTCTAATGTATGAGATTTAATCCAATAGCCTTAAATCAATGGTAATTATAGTCCAACCTTAAAACATCAAGCAAGAACTTCAATAACACAGGCATGCTTTTCCGAAGTGCCCTGTTCTGCATTTATATTACAGTAACCGCTCGTCAAGACTCAGTGCCATGTGATTTTTTTCTTAAGGAAAGGTAAAAGAGGAACAATATTCTCAAAGAAGTCAGCACCTTTCTTAAGCAGGATGTGTTCATATTCTTGTCTATTTTGATAATTAGGCTTTAAAAGCAAGCACTGTTTTTGCAACCTTCTGCATGATAGTTTTATTAAAACAAACAAAGCCCTGTATAAAATAAATAATGTAAATGAAACTGTAGTGTTGTCATTCATCATGATTAAAGCAAGATTTCTCTTCTTTTGGTTTCTGAACTTGCTCTTTCTTTTTTGTTCTGTCTGCCTTGGCAGTCATGTATCCCTCTTCAGGCGAGCTTAGGCAGTCATGTAGCGGAGAAGAATGGAACTCTTGTCATTTATTTTAATTACCAAAATCAGGACTGACTGTTTTGCAGTATACTGGTGGTGTGTGGGCTGGGCTAATAGCGCTTGGGTGTCCAGCAGCTGCCTACACACTTCCAAAATGTGCCAGACTTCTATCTCAGAAATATTTCTTGTGCCGCCTTCTTCTTCATAGCTTGGATAGGAAATGGTACTAGGACCCATGGCAGTGGTTTTGTTTCATGCAATACTGATAAGAACCAGAAAGATTATTTTCCTGTTTCATGAGCCTAATCCCTATTTCCTTTGTTTTTAATTTTCTTTTTCTGTCTAGTATGAACTATATGTTTTGGTGTTCTAGTTTCAGGCATCAAAACCAAGCGTTTATCCCATTTACACATGAATATCTTTTCTATTTTTCTCAAATTCAGCTGCCAAAACAACAAAAAATACCAGTCAGTTTCATAGCCTTGTTGGAGAATTTATATCTGACACGGAGTCCTCCCTTCACCTCCCTCCAAAGAACATGGATTTTCTTGTGAATTTAGATGCTGAGCACATGATATGATCAGTTTGTTTCCAGGTGTCATCATCAAAAGTTCTCTTTCAGGAAGAGTAGTCCTGTCTTCTTACACAAAGCATTTTCCATGACTGGAAAGACAGAGACTCACAGAGGTTGAAGAGTTTAGGAAACCACTAAAGAGATACCCAAAGCTTGCCTTAAGGGAGTAAGCTACCTATGTCCTTTTCTTGAAAAACAAATAAGCTAAGATGTGGTCCTCAAAGAACTTTGTATCTTTTCTATGCTTACCATAGACACACAAGTTTTTCAATCCAGTGTCAGAAAATGCTGTTAATATGAAATGTAAAAATTTTGATAGATACCTGTTGGATCATATGGTAGAATTATCTCATGTTCTTTCTATATCCATGCTGAATGCAGTCCATCAGTACGATGGTTTTGCTCATTTGGGGAAGTAAAAATGTCATCTAAATTAAATTGCCTAGCTATTAGTAACAAAGCAGACCCAATAAAGCAAGCCATGTGTTATATAGCTTTCTACTGCTAACAAATGTCATGATGTAACAAATACAGAGCCTGAATTTTGAAGCACCAAATGGTGATGGATGTAATTGACATTCACTGGGATGGCAGATGCTCTGGACTCCTTTCCCTTGTGAAAGGGATCAGACTTTCCAGCAAGACTAAGCAGAAATGTCAATGATTTAAAATATATAAACAAGCATTTAAGCAGTACTCAGTTTTATTCCATCATAAGATTGAAGGATTTGTGAAAATGTAATTAGCAGCAGATCTCCCACATTAAAAGGGTGGAATAATGTCTGAAGAACATGCTTCTTTAAGACAGAAGTAGTAAAATACCACTTACAATTTAAAACTAAGCCATTTGTTCTGCATGGTCTGCTTTTTTAGTGACACACTGTGACAGATTTTGGTCAAAACCAAAGTTTGCCAGGATGCAAAACCTTCATAATTTTCCCCCCCAAAAAGTACAATACAATAGAACGTAGAAACCTCAAAACACAGGTGAACAGCAGGACACAAATAAGGCATAAATAGCTATAGAGCACTAGATTCCTTCCAAAAAACCCCCAAACAATTAAGCAACCAAACAGAACAACTGGGAAGATTCTCATTCTTGTCTCATTATGACAACAAAATTCATCAGCTGATTTCCTAGAAACAAGTTAAGGACTGTACAACTCTGATTTTTCTGAAGACCTTACTCTACAGAGGTAAAAAACCTAAGGAGTGTGCAGTGCAGGCTGACAACTTTACAGGAGTCTGCAGAAGCTTTTGCGTTCTCTATACCCTGTGTAGGGTCTAGAGAAATTTTGGCTATCAAGGCAGTAGTTGGCTATACACAATAACTGTGCATCAGTATGGTGGGTTTGTCCTTTAACTGGAATCTGCTTTCAAGATGTGAAAACCTGTTTGAAGAGTTCTCTTGAGTGCTCTGACCCTAATTTGTGATTTCATTATGTTCTGTGGTTTTAGAATCCAAAGCTGGGTCGGCTCTTCAGTGAGACACTTTTGAAGCATGGGTTGTAAGTGTCAAATTATAGAGATTTTGTTCCTGTAGCTGAACCTTAGAACTCGAGGCTATGGTAGTTTGTATTTGCCCAGAAGTCTTTCAAATAGCCTGGATAATATCTTCTAGTACAGGAGGTTTCAGAAACTGTGATCTTTGCAGCCATCAAAAGGTGACTTTAAAGTCATGATCTGTTCTTGTAGAGTAATGCTTTATTTTTGTATAGGCATTCTGTGGGGATGGCAGACAGGGTAAGGAGACTGGGCTTCATGTGGCTCTTGAATTGGGCAGATGATACAGAAAAAGCATGTAAGAGGGGATGTTTTGGCTCAGATTAAGCATCAGTCTAGCTTGCTGCCCTGTGTCTGACACTGGCTGGGCTAGATATTCTCTCCTGTAAATACAGGACAAATATATTTCACCAGATATATCTTCTCAGCTTCTGCATCTGCATTGCAGGTACTTTATGCATTACAGGTCATAGTTTTGTTTTTAATAGCTGTTGGTAGATGTTTTTATCCATAACATTTGTTCAGCTGTTCTTAAAATATAAAAAATTCTGATTAAATAACATGCTGTGTGGAAAACGGAGGTGTTTCTCTAGAAGTGAACATATTGAACTAGTATTACAGTACTATCTGATAGTACTGTAATACTTGTCTTACAAGAAGTGATGCATGGTTGTTGTCTATTTGGTTTGCCAATGCCATTTGTAGATTTTTATAGACTTTATGAGATTCTCTCCCAGATTATTCTTTCTGGTCTGCTCAAATGCTTGCAAACAGAAAACATTCTACACCTCTTACTATTCTTCTCATTCCCTCCTGTTTCCTTTCCAGCTCTAGATGTGTAGATACACCATAAACTAGTACCAAGACATAATGAACTTTCTTTTGTTTCCTTTTTTTTCTCGGCAGCTTCTGAAATGCTGTCTGCTTTCTGACTGCTACTGAGTATCAAATCACCATCCTCATAGAACTGATGTGCACAAAATTTTTTATAATAGCATTCATAGCTCTCCACTCTGCAGTAGTCCACCCCATGTTGGAGCCCACCTCTGTGCAAAGCTAGTAAGGAGATGACATTTCCTCCCTGCTTTATTTTGCATTTACTAATATGAATTTAATTTGCCATTTTATCCATCAGTTACTCAGCATCATGAGTGATGGATTCTATTGGAATGATTTCTGGGTGAAGGCAAGAAAGCGTTCTGCAAAGCTGCAGATGGTTTGAAGAAAGAGACAGCTCAGTATAAAGGAATGTACATCTTGGGGCTTGTCATGGTTCTGTACAATTTGAACTCCTAAATTCTCTAAAACAAAATTGGTCAAGAAACTCTTCTGTTAAGCCTGCGCATTTCTTTGCCTTCTTCTATAGAATCTTTAAGGACTTAATGGGCAAAACATGACAGTCAAATGAGGTTATGGAAGAATAATGACAGCAAGAGTGTGAATGGTCTGCCTTACTAGTTTTCAGGATCCAAGGGCGACAGTGGGAGGAGCAGAATGCACCGTTCCAGAAGATAAGTAGACAAGGAGAGGAAAAGATAGCTAGAATCACAAGAAGGAGCTAAAGGTTTGTCTCCACCAGCAATCTGTTAGCTTAGAAACACAGCAGCTTGATGGCAGGATGACACTATTGTCAGATGCTTGATTGGTTGATGGTAGAAACATTCACAAAGTACATGCATTTCATCTTGGTTCTGTATAATAATTTTTCTTTCTCAACTGGCATCAGTGAAACTTCTCCACTATGCCTTTATGTTATGTTTCTTGTAGAGATCTAAAGTTTCTGAGACAGAAATGATACTTGATTGTTGTTCATAATATAGTGGTTTGGTCTGCAGTAGGAATTAGACCTGATGGTGCAGACAGAAAAAAATTTCAAAGAGATCTGAATTCCCTGTGGTTATTCAGGCTGCTTTAAAACTAGGGTATGTGTCCATAGGGATATAGTGCTCAGACTTCTTGTGTAATGCAATTTTAAGATATATCTCCTCACAGAATAAAAATCAAGAATAAAAATCTTTAAGATGTCAAATCTTTCTTCCCTTATAAATCATAAGTTTTGCCCATGTGGAAAATATCAATGTCTTCAGTGAGTCACCAAGTGTTTAGGGTTTTTCCCTCCGCGTGTCATTACCTTGGCTTGGATATGGGTAACCGTTACCTCGGCTTGGATATGGGTAATCATTACCTCTTTGGGAAGGCAAATTTCAGTTATTGGTATTGCCAAAGAATTTGGTTTATTGTGGAGTTGCAGAGTGTGCCTAGACAAAATACTTCAGGGGACTACTGTCTAGCTAAGCTTCCCATGAGTTTGTCCCAAGGAGACAGAACAATCATTGAGCATCAACATCAAATAATAGCAGCTTTGATATTGAAGAAATCTGAGTTATTTAAATATCCCTTTGTCATGGCACCCTTGTGGTCACCTGAACAGTTTGAGGTGCCTCCATTTCTGTATATGGTATTTATTAATGTTATGTTTAGGGATTTATCTTCCTTCCTTGACTCTCTGAATTCTAGCTCTTTCTGGAGCTGTTTAGACTTTTTAGTCATAATCTTTTGTTATTTCTTCTAGATGAAAGCATCAGCATTGCCAGTGTTAACCTTTTATTTCATCAAAGTATCAATCATAAAATCACAGAATCATAGAATAGTTAGGGTTGGAAAGGACCTTAAGATCATCTAGTTCCAACCCCCCTGCCATGGGCAGGGACACCTCCCACTAAACCATGCCACCCAAGGCTCTGTCCAGTCCAGCCTTGAACACCGCCAGCAATGGAGCATCCACAACTTCCCTGGGCAACCCATTCCAGTGCCTCACCACCCTCACAGTGAAGAATTTCTTCCTCATATCCAATCTAAACTTCCCCTGTTTAAGTCTGAAACCATTACCCCTTGTCCTATCACTACAGTCCCTCATGAAGAGTCCCTCCCCAGCATCCTTATAGGTCCCCTTCAGATGCTGGAAGGCTGCCCTGAGGTCTCCACACAGCCTTCTCTTCTCAGGCTGAACAGCCCCAACTTTCTCAGCCTGTCTTCATACGGGAGGTGTTCCAGTCCCCTCATTATCCTCATGGCCCTCCTCTGGACTTGTTCCAACAGTTCCATGTCCTTCTTATGTTGAGGACTCCAGAAGTGCACACAGTACTCCAAGTGAGGTCTCATGAGAGCAGAGGAGAGGGGCAGGATCACCTCCTTTGACCTGCTGGTCACACTCCTTTTGATGCGGGCCAGGATACAGTTGGCTTTCTGGGCTGCGAGCACACACTGCCGCCTCATGTTCATTTCTTCATTAACCAACACCCCCAAGTCCTTCTCTGCAGGGCTGCTCTGTATCGCTTCTCCACTCTTCATTTTTATTAATATCCTATCTCATATTATTTTCTTGTTTCCATTTAAGTTGTGTGCTATGTGGAAGCATACTTGGTAGGTGATTTTCACTAAAATATGTCTTTGGAATAGGTTTTAAGATGTATTTTGGTGGGTTGAAAACTTGATTTGTTACATTCAGCAGTTTGAGACTATGTACTATGATTTCTAGCTTAATTTAGGCAGATTCCAAAGATTAAGCTTTTAAGTGGAAAAATCCTCATGAACTCACTAATATTCAAAGTTTTTATTACACTGAACACACAGTGTATGTTGTGATAATGAAAACCTTTGCTTTTCTTGTTATTCAAGGGTCAGGGCTGAACAAGGTTTTGACTTGCTCCTGTTGTTCTAAAGCTGTTCTGTGCCTTTCTTCAAATACACAGAAGTTCAGATGACAGGAGAGGTTACTGTCTGGTGGAATGTGACTAATCTCAAGAGGATCTATCCAAAAACATGGTACTGTTATACCATATCTCATATATGTATCATATCTTACTTATCATATATGACATTTATCATATAGCATATATACATATGTATCATACTGCACATATATGTCATATATATCTTATCACATATATCACATTATTTTCAGCAATTTTAGCACCAACAACTGAGAACAAATGCTAAAGCAGAAAAGCCTGAAATGCAATTTCCCTTTGCATTGTGAAGTACACGTAACAGTAAACTTAGAGGCAAGTTTTTTATAATTAAAGTAAACTCAAGAACAGTTTGAAATCTTTGGCATCCATTTCTGCTCCCACATGTTGTTTTCATGAAATATTCTGACTTTCTCCAATATAGAATCCTTCTTGGTGACCAGAAGAATTAGCACAGCAGTGACTTTGCAAAATCCAAAGAGTGAAATTCAAGCTTCTACATTCAAGTGGGGAGCCTTTTTGTTAAGGCAGTGTGAATACACCTGACAGATTTATAAAACCCTTTAGAAATACCTGAGAAGAAAAAGAATATTGATATCCAAGAATATTCCTTGTCACTTCAGATGAATGCCTGAAAATACGTTGTCTGAAAATGCTACAGAAATGTTTCAAATAACAGGGGAAATCATTTTCACATCACTTGCTCTCCAGAAGTAAAACTTCCTTGTGTTTGAATGGAAGTCATGCTGCTTGTAACTAATGACAAAATAATTTTTACCTTTTAAAAGCTTACTTTAAAAGAGTGAAACATCAGAAAGGTCCAAGTTGATTAAAAGAAGTAGGATGTTTTATCACTTTCAATCTGGCTCTCACTCTGTAAACACTGAACCAGGTATACTTGTATATGGGAATAAGTTATACTTGTATAGGGGAGAGAGGTTGTGTTTACAGAGACATGTCAACACTGTAGTGGTAATTATATGTTTCTGTTATACTTGATTATCACACCTGAGACCTAAGTTGTGAGTCGGTCTTCGAGTGCTGAAGCAACTGGATAGATCTTTGGCCTGTGCAAACCTGAAAAGTAGAAAGTACCACTTAAGGCTATTAGGTGCTCTCTGCAAACTGTGCTTAAACATGGAAATTACCTGTGTGCACACTTTCAAATTAAATTATGTTTGTAAGAGTGGAGAAAATGTTTGTACATTTGTGTTGTAAACCCGCTGATTTTCCTGATGAATAATGGCTTTCTTTAAATATTTGGTTACCTTTTTTCAAGTAAGAAAGTTCTGGTCTTGAAGTACTCTTTTTTTTTTTTTTTAATATATATTATGGGTAGCTTTAGAGTGCATTAGTTTTCTCTTAGCGCTGAGCCAATGGGAGAACAACCAAGTTTATCTTCATATGAATGAACAATCTGAACGATGTGTTTGCATGACAGAACAGTATGAATTACGCAGAATATACAAAGAATTTTTTTTTCCAGCATTAAATTTTATTAAAAACAAAGAAGCTTTAGTCTGGCTTTTAGTAGTAAAAACAGCTGACATAAATATATGTGGTGTAGTAAAAATACTTAAGGCTCATGAATTTTTTTTCTCAGGATAAAACAAACCTTTCCAGACTGTTTTTCATGTTCCAGCTACAAAGGCAATTTGAAATATGATGCAAGGTGGATAAAAAAGTAGCAGGATAATTAGGTGCCACAGTGTAATGTTGGCAGGTTGTTACATCCATTACAGTGGAAATGTTTTTGCTGTAGTGCCCACTACATAAATGCTTGTAATAAAACTAAATTATTTTTAGTCTTTTCTCATTGCATTCTCTCTCTTAAATACAGGCACGCACACAAATTTGTCTTTGTCTGCCTCTGTAAATGCTTTGCAGAGACTTCCTTGCGTGCTGGAAGACCTACCTTTGCAGCCAGGAAATGTTCTGTAGGAGACCTCGATGTCCAAAGATTTTGTGTTTTCATGTACCATGCAGGTCCCAGCTGGCTCCCTATTCTGTTTTTCTGTCATCTTGGAAATGCTGCTTTCTTGCTAGCTAATAGATTATTAGTTCAATGGGAAGTCAGACTGTAGAAGAGATGGATAATTGGGATGCTTTTCCATTGTTATGAGACCAAGATGGAAGTTTTCACTAACATTCCTGGTGGTACTGATGTTTACTTTATCTGATTAGTTTCAGAGACCCACTGACATGCTTGTAAGCTGAGTAAGGCTGAGCTCAGTTGGCTTTTGCTTTCCTCCATGCAAAAGACAAACAACACAACCCAAACACTTGCCTCAGGTTATCTCTCAGCACTTTTGAAGACTATTTTGCTTGGAAACCTTGTATGTGTACTTCTGTAGATCTGTATTTTTAATAGTAATATTTTCTTCCAAAAACGTGCTGATCACTCTGTTCCCATAGAAAGTTTGAAAATATCTGTGGGTAATGACACCAATATGACTGCCTGGATTTTTAATTGTAAATATTTTGTTAGACCTTCGTGTGGATATTATTCTGAACTGCCCCTATTATAGAGTTGCAGTTGAGATAGTACTTTATTATCAGCCTGTTTCAAGTTCATTGAGCTGATATCCCCACAGGTCTCTTAAGTGCATCTATTTGTCTTGTACTGCATGCATTTAGCAGTCTGTCAGAGATCTTCAGAAGTTTGTGTATTGCTTTCACATACATGTCTGCTTTGGCTTTCCTTATTGCTCATTGGGTTGTAAACATTAATTGTCATATCTGTCTTCATTCCTAGTCAGCTCTCCCTTTTCTGTTTGCTTTAACAAACAATACATTCTGGATTCCTTTATGGCTTGCTTTATCTACTTGAAGTTTGCAAGTATTTTTCTGCTAGATAAACAAATAGGTTTACTCTTTCATATGCATCAGCAGTTCTTAGATGTGTGATTTTTTTCAGCTTTTATCTTTATTAATTATCAAATGACTGCACCCTGCAAGGAAGCAAACTTTGATATTTAAGTTCTGATTACCTCTTTACCTCCCTGAAGATTATCACTTCTTCAGATGAACATTGGTCTCATCTCTGAGCATATTTTGCAATAGTCTTCATTTGAAAAGCCCCTTTATGACAAGGTTTATGACACTGGAAGGCAGTAACATGCAGATGCCTAACCTGTATATGAACCTTTATGTGAAGGATTAAGCATAAATTGGTGCCTACAACAAGCATGATTAACTGAGAAATATTTTCCTAAGTGTGATTTTTCTTAAATTCTTTCTTAATCAGTGCTGTACTTCAAGGTGAGTTTTCTTTTGAGACAGAGGGAGATTTAGAATCATAGAATCATAGAATAGTTAGGGTTGGAAAGAACATTAAGGTCATCTAGTGTCAACCCACCTGCCAGGGGCAGGAGCACCTCACACTAAACCATGCCACCCAAGGCTCCACCAGGGATGGAGCATTCACAACTTCCCTGGGCAACCCATTCCAGTGCCTCATGACCCTTAAAGTAATTTTTTTCTCATATCCAATCTAAACTTCCCCTGTTTAAGTCTGAAACCATTACCCCTTGTCCTATCACTACAGTCCCTCATGATGAGTCCCTCCCCAGCATCCCTATAGGCCCCCTTCAGATACTGGAAGGCTGCTATGAGGTCTCCACACAGCCTTCTCTTCTCCAGGCGGAACAGACCAGACTTTCTCAGCCTGTCTTCATACGGGAGGTGCTCCAGTCCCCTGATCATCCTCGTGGCCCTCCTCTGGACTTGTTCCAACAGTTCCATGTCCTTTTTACGTTGAGGACACCAGAACTGCACACAGTACTCCAAGTGAGGTCTCACAAGAGCAGAGTAGAGAGGCAGGATCACTTGCTTTGACCTGCTGGTCATTCTCCTTTTGATGAAGCCCAGGATATGGTTGGCTTTCTGGGCTGCAAGCACACACTGCCGCCTCATGTTCATTTTCTCATTGACCAACACCCCCAAAGATTTATGTAAGGTAGAGTGCTTTTCCCAATTGCTGTTAATTACCGTACAGTACAAGGAAGGTGACAAATTGCATGACTTGCTTTGGAAATCGATCTGTTCAGAATTGCCTGCAGAAGCTGCTATGCTTTGAACTTATGAGCAAGATGGAATTGTAGTTTTACCCTTTTTGTCTGGCATTTTCAATATACAATTGAGGTGAAGACAGTGGAGGGGGGAGGGCAGAGGGCTGGAGGTATAACACAAAAAGCTTTGTGTGAGAGTAAATAGCTCTTAGCTAGAAGTATATCAGGTTAAGAACGAGACCTCCTTTAACCTGACCTTTTGTTATTCACTGGATAGTGAATAACGTCGGTAGGGTTTCTGAACTACTGTGATATACCTTCTGAAACAGTTTTTAAGTTATGTAAACATCAATCTAATCTAAACCATTTTGAAACCATTTCCTTCTTCAAAATAATTGGTGTTTCATTTCCAAAATTCATCTTTGAAATAAGCATTATGATCCAAGCCTTATCAAAAGATAATTCTAGCTTGCTAAACAAGCTTTTGAATCTGAGTGATACAAGATGTGCTCAATGGAGAATACTGGAAAAATTGAATCTGTTTATCGGGAGGTGGTTGCAAAAGGATGTACCAAATTAGCAGTGATACAGCAAAGGAATATCAGCCCTTTGCGTTGCAAGAATAAGAGAATGTTAAACTGGTCCAATAGCTTTTACCATGTATTTACAACCAATCAATTGAAGTCATTGAGCTAAAAGATGGTCATGCTAATAAGAGCTCCAAAGGATAGCAGTTATTTATAGAAACAATAAACAACTGTGTAATAATTCACGGTTGTTATAATTTTTTCTTCAAAACATTGTAAGCCTCTAATGAAAGGGATATAGAAGGAATTTATGCCCAAGACAATTTTCTGCTTATGTCCACTTTCAAATATCTGGCAATCTCTTCTGCAGAAGGAAAATTGGGTTTGACCTGTGACTGATATGATAGCCAAATTTTCTGTAGGAATTTTACTGTAGCCTTTTCTAACCTACTGAAATATCTCTGAAAATTTACCCTTAAGAACAAAAACTTCCATTTTGTAATCTTATATTGAAACTTCCGTCATTCACTTCAGTGTAATCAAGTTGGCATTAGAATTAAACTTCTAAATTAGTGACCATATGGAAAAATTAAAGCACATTGTATGAGAAATAGCATGACATTAAATAGGGTTAAATAAAAACATTTTTGCCTTTTCAAGGAGAAAAAAACCAACATAATTGTTAAATCAACCCAGAATATTCCATTTGACCCAGAACAGTGTGTATTCATCTTGCTCTATAAATTAGAGAGAAATAAAATGAACTTTTGGATGCTTCTAGAATAAATTTATGAGGGTTTTTCTGTTGTTGTTCTCAAGTGTCTACATATAAAAAATGAAACCTTTCTTGTTTTAAAAAATAGACATTTTTAGCTGATTCTAAACAGTTATTCTTGTTCTAAAACTATTTTTGGTGCATGCAGTATAATCAAAATGTTCTATTTTGATCTGCACCATGGACAAACAAGAAATTGTCTCTTTTCATCAAAGACTTCATAAGAACAAGAACTCGTGTAAATTTTTATGAGTTAAATTACATGTGAAAGAAATTTAAACAACTGGCTTAGAAGAACAGAACTGAACTGTGTAGAATATATTCATCTGATAGTGCTACCAGTAGCCAGAAATCTAGGTTGATTAGTCTAAACAAACACCAAACAAGAAAACAAAAAATGAGCTCTGTTGCAGTTCTAGTGATTAGTCTAATGTTTTAATTCTACTACATTTAAACCTGTCACGAGTACAGATTTTCTAATGAGGCAGCAAGGTTAACAGTATCTCAATGCAATGAAGAGGTAGGAGAAACTCAAAATTCATGGAATAAAGTATCTGGCTTTTGAAAACTATATACACCATTACTTGGGCAGATGATTGCCTGTAATCGGTAAGATTCCAATGCTTAGAAATTTTTCAGTATTGTGGACAGGGCAATAAAAATATTTTCATTGTATTAATGTATGATGGATAAGATGCTAAATAAAATTATCTCATTGTGTGTAAATTGGCTAAGCCAATTATCTCTTTGTGTGTAGATTGGCTAAGCCTTTTTGGCAGGCTGTGCTGATTGCTGCATTTTGCTGTAACTACAGATCTAGACAATTTTCTTACAGCAAAACTTCTTGAAAACATATTTGAATATTTGTTTAACTTAGTTGCATGGAAGATCTGCAGTAGCTGCAACAACTGATGCTCTGACTATTCAAAACCCCTTGGAAAAGGTCGAAAAGCCTCCTTTACCATTGTTGTGGTGCCTCAATAGCATGGTAAACCTGGAGGATTGATGCAAAAGGGATCTTTTAACTGATGTTGAGGTCTAGGTATTAAAGCATGAGGATTCAGGGGCAAGGAGTATTGTTCAAATGCCACAAACCAAAGCAATGTGTTTAATAGCATAGAAGATAATTGATTACCGAGAAAGCTAAGGAATGGACAGCTGACTGATTTTTTTTTTCTAGAAAAAATCATGTGTCACTTAACTTGGAGGTGATGGGGAGGTAGAGAAAGATTTTAGAGGCAACTAGAAAGCAGAACAAAATTCAAGAACAGGAAGGGTTCTTCAGAAGTCATGTAGTCATTTCTATTCCCACCATTTTGGCTGGGAAAACTAATTCATTATTTAAGCAACTGGAGGAAGTAGAATATGGGAGGGAATAGAATAAGGTTATGCAACAGGGGAGAAATCATGTTTGCATCTGCCTCCTATTTCATTACTTGGACGACCTCATTTTCCATTACATTGCCACTTAGTTTCTATCTCACCCCCTCATTCGCCTCCTGAAATGTTAGCCATCTTTCCCTCAGCTTTTCCAGAGACGTCCCTGTGAGCTGTCATTACAGGTATTATAAGGAAGGCAGATTTTAAACCTTCTTTCTGCACTTGAGACCTCTTTATTTGAGGGAAGGCTGGAATTCATGTTTGGAATCTATAACTGAAGTGAGCTAATCCTAAAGATAAAAAGCCCGTCTGCTCTTAACAGACTCCATTAGATTCAGTTTAGCTGCATTTGAGTTCTAAGGATTTCATAATATGGTATATTTTGGATATAATTTGCTGTCCCAAGACACAATTGATTGTCTGGGGTATATGACTTCATCCAAACTGACAAATATGTTAGGCAGTGGGCATCAAAGGCCTTATGGTTAGTGAAAAGAAAATCACTGTGGAATCAGCGTCTGTGGAGGCTGCCAAAAGGATTGTATTCTTCTTAGGCAAGAGTGTCAAAAACCTTTTGTAACGATATATAAAGTGTTTGAAAACAGAACTTAAAAAGGCATTCAGATACTAGGATTAAAATAATACTCTGCTTATAAAATTTATGTGCATATTGTTCCCCCCACCCCAGATGCTGTAGCACCAAGGTTAGTGGTTTTTTTTTTTTTTTTTTTTTTTGGTCATATTTTCTATGATCAGATTTTTTGATAAGTTTTCTGTATTCTCCATTCAAGCAAAAAAGCTAAACCAGTCTGCATTACAAGATAATAAAATTGTCACTTAGCAATATGAAATTAGTTACATTTGTAAAGTACCCAAAAGAATGGGTCATTGGGACCAGACTCTGAGAAAGTGTTCCCTGTGCCAGTAAGGGATTTGTTACATAGATTTTGATGAGATGTATATGATGTAGTATTATTGCTGAGAGGAAATGCAGTTTTTCAGACAGAATCTCCAGAAGCAAAGCATCCCATTTTTAGAATTATTGTTGTGATTTAAAACTCTATGTTCTTATTTAACTTCTTTCACGTCCAAATTGTGTCCTGGTCCTCACTATCTCTGAATGTGAAGGGTAATATGACCCTTCAAAGATATTTAAGCTTGGGGTTTTTTTTGCAAGGATGGTTTAAAGTGATATTGGTATCCCTGTATCCTTTCATCACAATATTACAATAAATTAAGGTGTGTATTTAATTATACAGAGGTTAAATAATTCTCTTTTAAGTTCTTTAGGTTAGAGGCTTCGTAGGAGTAGCTCAAAGATACAGTGGCCTGTATTTAGCTCCTGTCAGAACATTTTAGTTCAAGACTTCTGACTGCAGCTTTCCAGGAGTACGGTTTGTGTGCATGATGTATGCCTGCCCACTGAGCATATACAAATAAATATTAAATAAAGGCAGCTACTTCTAAATGAACTGTAGTTTCAATCTGTAATTAATGCTTCAGGTACATTCCTGTATCTTGGCTCAACTCCACTGGCTCAATGACTATAAGGTGTTTGATGCTCCACCAGCGTGAGGTCAAGAAACGGGATTTCTGTGCAATTCTATACAAGTCTTCAAGTAGCTTCTCTTGTACCTCTGTGCATAGCAAACAAAATCTATATACCTCAAGGTAGTCATAAAATGAGCACATTTTACATCCTGTAAAACAAAGATTGTGAAACAAAATCTGGGGCATGTGGTGCCACCACCAGTAGCGCAGCTTTGTTCTGCCTGGTTCTTCAGTTCCAAAAGTGCATGCTCAAACCAGAAAAAAAAAAAAAAGACTACACATTGCTGAAAGCCTCTTTTTTGTTGCTCTGCATGCCTTTGTTCCTTCTGCTTGGCAACCTCCTCACCCCTTGTTCTGATTACTAAAAATTGTCCTTTTTTTCGTCCTGCAAGTATTTCTGATTAAGGAAGAGGATTCACTAGCATTTTTCTTGGTTCTTCTGACTTGTAACTTTTAAAATTAAGTTCTTTTTAAGAATTTGGCGTCCTTGGGTCTCAAAAATTTAGGATTTTTAATTAGACAGGCTACGAGCTAGAATGATTGCAGTAACACGGACACATACTGCTCTTAAACCCAGCTTTTTACATGTAGTCTTTAAGTGTATATCATTAAAACCAGCATTTTCTGCTGCAAGGTAAGGTTGGTGTGTTTAACAGGCATGAGGCAAAAGAACAGGTGAAAGAAGTTACTCTTCTACTATACAGTTTTTCTCTCCAGCATTTGTTGATTCAAGGCTCCCACAAACTTTCTTTTTTCTTTAGCTGGTGCAGTGACAGCTCCTCATCCTATTCTAGTCTGCTTTAAGAAAAGCCTTTATTTGTGATGTTACTGAGAAACATTCCACTACATGAAACATTTGAATATACCATCACAGATGTTTTAAGCAGGAAGGACAGTTCTTTCTCGTTTTACTGATGGGTCTTTTTCATCATTACCTTTAAGTAATATTTGACCAAAATATTTCCTGGAACCTGAAAAGTTATTTGCCTGTTGAGGGAACACTGATGGCTAGTTTCGGGTTTCAGAAGTAAAAGTTTTGCCTTTTGAAAAAATTCATACGAGACCCAACCCATGTCAGAAACAGCACCACCACTGCACATATAATGGTAGATTAGGTGCAGAATTTTGCCTGTTCACCCCAGGTGGCTACCTGGGCTATTTTGTTTCTCATTAGCCTTGTTGCTACCAGCACTAGGGGTATATAAACACAGCTGTAGTATAAACACAGCTGAGATGGTTCTAGATGAATCTGCTTAAATACCGGAAGCAATCTACATTTTTTCACAAGGTAGATGAGCCTACACATCAGTCTGCACTAGGACAGTTAGTGTACTTTCAGTCCACATTTAGAACTGGCTTGCAGTACACATTGAGATGTTTTCCCTAGGAAAGCCGGAATAATGTTGTGAAAATACTTGTAGTGCAGATCCGTCAATGTCAGATTAGCTGCACATTGTGTTGGCATAGTAAAATGATCCCCATGATGGAAAAAAAATTAAAAATTAATTATTTTTGCTGGTTTAACCACAACTGGCAGATTCTTCCAGCACTGCTACACCAATCAGGGGTTGTACCCTTTCCTGACTTAGCTAACTGTGTCAACAAAATTAGTTGGGTTTTCCACTGTTGGGTTTTTTCCCATTGCTGGACAAAACTATTGTCCTGGTTTTAAAATGTGTAAAATAGCATAGTGACATTTTTGAGCAGGAACATGAGTTTTCATTTCAATACTTGCCAGCCAGAAAACCATTTTAGAGTTTTTTAGAAAGCACTAACTCTAGTGCTGTAGACAGGGCGTGCTTAAGCTATTATCTTTGCAAGGATCTATGCCTAGTGGTTAGGCAGAGTTAAAAGTACAACTTTAGCTATGTTAAAACACCACTCTGTTAAAACCTTGTTTAAACCCTTTATGGGTGTAAACATTCCGGGGATTGGAATGTTTAACTAGACTGTAAAGGAATAGGGTAATTATTCATATTTAGAATCATAGAATAGTTACAGTTGGAAAGGACCTAAAGATCAACTAGTTCCAACCCCCCTGCCATGGACAGGGACACCTCACACTAAACCATGCCACCCAAGGCTATGTCCAAATTGGCCTTGAATACCGCCAGCGATGGAACATTCACAACTTCCCTGGGCAACCCATTCCAGTGCCTCACCACCCTCACAGTAAAGAATTTCTTCCTCATATCCAATCTAAACTTTCCCTGTTTAAGTTTGAACCCATTACCCCTTGTCCTATCACTACAGTCCCTCATGAAGAGTCCCTCCCCAGCATCCCTATAAGGCCCCCTTTAGATACTGGAAGGCTGCTATGAGGTCTCCACACAGCCTTCTCTTCTCCAGGCTGAACAGACCCAACTTCTTCATCCTATCTTCATACAGGAGGTTCTCCAGTCCCTTGATCATCCTCATGGCCCTCCTCTGGACTTGTTCCAGCAGTTCCATGATGTTTTTATGTTGAGGACGCCAGAAGTGCACACAATACTCCAAGTGAGGTATCACAAGAGCAGAGCAGAGGGTAAAAGGGTAAAAGTAGTTTTGTAAAAGGAAGCATCCTTCCAAAAGCTGATGGAAAGAGGGGAGAAGTATTAATGAGAATTCTGAATTCTTTTGAATTTGATGTGTTTAAATTAGTCTTTCTTTTCTGAGTTGACTTTAACTTTTGCTTAACTTGCTCTTCTCATGTTTTCACTTTTGAGCAAAATAACTTTTGAAACTGTTTTACAAACCCAGAGTGATGGAAGGTTAGAAACCAATCTGTTTAGATGCAGATAAAGATTAAAGATGTTCAGGAATGTGAGAATGAAATAACATTTAGATGCCAACAGACTTTTCACAGGAAAGTTTATTTTTTAGAAGCGGCCATTTTGAAAGGAAAATTTATCAAAAGTGTTCCCATAGAGACTACTATAGGTAGTTCTTAGTAGCTAAATATACACAGCTGACAATGTATTGGTGAAACCAAACATTTACTCACACTTATTTTTCACTAGACAAATTGTTGGTATACTGCATTTTTTCTGAAACTGATAATAAAAATGCATTAGCCAGGTTTACTGCCATATTTATAGATGCACGTATTCTCAGGGTTTAGAGCTATGCTATAACAGAGATGAGCGATATTTGTCTATTAGATTTCAGAGATTTTTTAAATGTGCTTATTATCAAACTTCTAATATTACCTTCGTAACTTCTTTTATTTCTCAATATCATATTTAATATTACAGGGACAAACTCTTTCAAATAAACTAGTGGAATTATATATTAATTCTTTAAGGAAGTGCTCATTTCAGCTCGTACAGCTGACTAATCTCAGAAATTGGTTGCACAAAATCACTCAGCTGCCTTGTTGGATTGCTTGTTTGTAATCCAGGTATGCATCCAAACTGATTTTAGTTCATTAAAAAGAAGAGTTCTGGATGACTACCACAAACCTTTGTCAGCTGCATACATTCATGCTGATACAGTACATGCAAATGAGTATGTATGAATATTTCAGTCTCTTAACAAAATTAAGTGGTGTTCAGAGCATTAGGAAAGGCTGCAGCTGTTGGACGCAGAAGGAATTTTGCTTATGAGAAGTGAGAAAGTTGCTGTTAACTTGTAGCTGAAGTTAGTTACCAGCGTCAGTAAATCATTGCAACTTGCACCCCTGAAAGTGTTCAAAGCCAGGCTGGATGGAGCTTTGAGCAACCTGATCTAGTGGAAGGTGTCCCTGCCCATGCCAGGGGGATTGGAACCAGATGACCTTTAAGGCCTCTTCCAACTCAAACCATTCTGTGATTCTACGATTTCTACATAGCTGACAGTCTCCCCAAAGTAATTTAGATATTTTTTCCCCAGAATGAGATCTAATGTATACAGTGTAACGCCAGTTGTAGGACAGACAACAATCTGAAATTTTCTGATCTTCATCACCAATAAATCCAGGAAATCAAATATTTATCCTTCCAAATGCAAATGTGTAATGAATTGCACCAAAAAATTGATTAGCTGAAGTTTATTTGCACTTCTGCTACTTTATAATAATATCTTTAATATCTTTAAGTGTGCTACAGAGACAGAGAGGAATTTGGCTGTCAATTAAGACTTTCTGCTGCCTTAGGGAAATCACTCTTGAGTTAAATTTTGTGATTAAAAGGCCTGAATGTACCAGTGGCTCTCTAAAATTAATTCTCTTGGAGCAAATTAATCCTGTATCAGATTGTACTGCACAGTGTACTGCGTAGTCAGGGTAGGAACTGCTAAAATCCTTTTCCATCTTGCATGTGTATGATGTGTCTATCAGGATGTAGGTGTAGGACAGGTTGCAATGGCTGACTAAAGTGCTGGTGGGAAAGGAAAGGAGTAAAAGAGGCAGGAGATGCATGAGCAGCTTTGACAGTTGTCACTTGTAGCAGTACAGGTTTCTTGGCCTTGTCCTAAATAATTACTTAATTAGAAAGGCTGTTAACTTAAAGCTATAGATTGCTTTAAGTTCACAAGATGGTCTTCAGGCTGTACTTAATAACTTTATCTTTTTGGACTCATGCATGTTATCTCTTCATAACTGGAAAATAGCTGGGGAAAATAATAAACATTGGGAGGGCGAAATAAACCAAAGTAGCTTATATTTTCAATTTTAGAATTTATAAAATATGGGTGAAAAATGTCATGATTACAAGTTAGTGTAATTTAAGTTTGTTTGTCTTTAGCAGTACTAAAACCCTAACTGCAATGCTTTAGCTGCAGTTGTGTAGAAGCTCTCTCATGCTTACCTTCAAGTATATGTGCCTTAAGATATTTTTAAGGAAGAGACACTGAGTAATGTTAATGCTGCACTACACTCCAGAAGGTTTTCTACCAGCAGTTTCTTTTCATAGGTTGTTTCAGTCATTTCAAATAAGGCAACTGTCAACTGAAAACTAGTATCTGTTTTTCATAAACATATTCTTGCAGTAATTGCAGTGTGAAACCACATGTTTCTCAACAATCAGGTTTTCTCTTATGCCATTTACATTGCTGCCTTTGTAGTAAGACTGTAATTTCATAGTAATAGCATTCAGGAACTCATACTAGATCAATTTTTAAGTCTACTTTAACATGAGAAATGAAGAGAGCTGAGATAGAAGTTAGGTTTGAATCACAGCCTTCTCATTTCTATCCAATTTTAAACAGCTTTCTCAACCGCTGTGGTTGTCTCAGCCATATTATTCGTCCCCTTACTGATGGCACAATGCAACCAGTTTTGTTTGTTTTCTTCAGATGAGCAAACGGGTTGAGAGGAGGCCACTTCCCTGCTGGTGATTCTACTTGTCCCAACAAAGTAGGAAGTACAGCAAAGCTAATATGTGTCTGAGGTTACTGAGGGTGTTTTCCAGGAGGAAAGTGGGAATAAGAGATTATGGAAATCTAGAGCTTTTCTAGGTATCACTTAATCGTAACTGTGAAAGATGACCATGTCCCAGGGGACGGAGAAGTGGAGGGAAGCCTATCACTGTGATTGCTGCTGTGGCTCCCAGGATCAGGTCACTGGTGCTTGCTAAGATTGGAAGGCATGCTGAACATTATTGTGAAAAGAGGGAATCATCCTCAGTTATGTCTCATGTGGTAGTATGCTTTTTGCCTATATAGTTGTATCTATACATGTAGATGTACCTGTCTTGGTATAACAGTGATATACCTATGTATCTTTTGATTAACTATGAGAGTTGGCAGAAGCTCTATGGCTCTATACAGTTATGCAATGGTGTAATTTTATTTACCTTGGAAGAGTTGGCAGCTATTGGGGTATTTATTAGGACCTTCTGGCACTAAGCAAACACAAGCACTGAAACTGCAGTGACACTAAATTTGCATGAACAACCTTGCCATAAAGTGCAGAGCCAGATTTAAGAGGGGAGATAGGAGGTAGAGGTTTTTTTAAAAAATAGGTTTTTTTAAGGGAAGATTGTAAGAAGTGGAAGTTGTTTTCAGTCTAAGAAAAGGCTGAGTGAAGATATGATAGCATTTTTTGTATGTATTAATTAAGGACTGATGCAGAGAGGTGAAACCGGCGCATCTGTAGGTAAATTGTTCTCCAGCACTAGTGGGGATAGAATGGGGTTGAATCAAAGCAAAGGAACTGCCAGTTAGACATAGGAAAATCTTTCTAGTCATGAGGTTAGAGAAACACTGGAGGGGAATTGCCTGAGAAGGCTAGAAAACCCCTCTGATGGTGGAGATTCTGTGAACTTCTGCTAAGAATGCTTTAGATGCACTTAATCGTGTGACAGAAAGATGGATTAAATGATCTCTTGAATTGCTTTGTGTTCTGTTATTCTATACAGAGATGTCTTGTGGAGCAGCGCTGGTATATTTAATAAATTCTCTTGCTAGCTCCTTTTATTCTTTCTCATAACCAAAAAATGCAAAGTGTGCAATGTTTTTCAAACATCTTTTCTACACTTAACTTTTATTTTCCATCAAAGTGAGGGGAAAATTATTTCTACATAAAAATCTTGCCACATGAAATGGCTCTTGGCAGTTTTTAAGTGATTCACTGATTTCCTTCAAAAAAAGATAGCAAGATAAGACTATAAGGATAACCAAAGCGATGTACATAGCAGCAGAGTAAGAGCTAAAATGTCATGGTGTGTAAACAAAAAGGAAAATCTGGCACAGTGATCTGATATGCATATCTGGTCCCTGCAACTATTCCATGGTGAGGAGGGAGGTTAAAGACAAATGAGTTCAGATTCTGTAGTGGTAGTGAGATCAGAAGTTAAGTTGCAATTGCTGACTTTTCATTAGTAAAAACAAAAGCCACCCACCTACTCTGTCTCTTATTAATACCTGTCCTCCTTGATCATAACATTACAGTACCTTTCCCTTGAATGTTGCTCTCTTTGAGTCATTCACTGTTGCATCATCTGCAAGGAAAAGCAATATTTCTAACGTAATCCTTATTCCAGGAAAAGATAGCAAAGCAATTACAAAAAAATGTAAGGACGATTTTTTCTATTTCACAGTAGATATGCTGAAACACAGGGTGAAAAAAAGCCACTTCTTTTAGTTTACTTCATGATGTAGCTGCAAAGATACTCGTGATAGCCAGCAGAAGGGAGGGGGTAGTGTGAGGCTAGGAATCCCAATGGATATGGAAAAGGATGGGCATACTCCTTGCCTTCACAGTGGCCACAAATAAGCTTAAAATAGGGAATTAAGAATTAAAATGAGTGCATTAGACCACTCTTCTAATTGCTGAGTTACAGAACTAGAAAGACAACCTCTTAGCCTCCAGACTGCCAATTTTTCTTTAAAAAAAACCAAACCCAAGCAAACAACAAACCAAGCAAAAACCCAGCAAATTCATATCTACATTTTTTATTTCCTTCATATTTAATTCTCTAATTTTAAACTGTCTTGTCAGCCTTGAACAATAACAAACATAAAAAAAAATTATTCAGATAGATCGCTGCTAAATACCATGTTCCTGCCATCTTTATTCTGTGGCCTAACATTAGGAAATAATTTGTATGATCTAGGCACTTTCTTCTAGCATGTCACCTGCTCTCCTGCCCATGTCTTTGACCTGGATGATTGAGCTCTAATGCTCAGAGACATCCTAATGGTACTGCACTAAACATGGCTGCTTTAGTCAGATAACAGCATGTAAAAAAATATTTTTAAATGGTCAAGTAGTGAATGGTTGGTTGTATCTCTGTCCTCCATAAAATCATAATATTCAGTTTTACAGCCTCTGAAGCAGTAGTTATAAAATTGAGCACTTCCCTGTCATCACAAATACGCATATATATGTATAGATCTACACAGATTTTGTCATTCTCCCAGCCTTTGATGTGTATCTCTAGTGCCCTAGTCTCTTGCTCTGATCTTCCCAGCTGGCACTTAATAAAAATACAAACATCACAAGACTTGGATTAAAATGCCAATTTCATTATTGCCAGTTCTATTGGACATAATTGAATAAATCTTCCCCTCCCTGAAAAGCTTCTAGATTTCTACATACAGTACTGATTAAAAAATTACCAGTAAGGCTGTATGTACTCAGTTAGTAGCAAGCCTGTACTTCACAAAAAACTTGCATCTTATTTCCAGTCTGAGTTAGTTTTCCATAACTGAAATGCTTTTTTATTTTTATTTTTTCCCCATCATTCTTATTGCCTGGCCAATTGCATGCTACTGAGATATTTTACAGAAATCTATTATTACTATCTTTAAGCTAGCTTCATCAATGACCACACAGAGAGCAATAAAGTTTACTTTACCATAAGGCCACAGTGATATGCATTAATTCTGTCAATCCTTAGTTATTTATTGGATTCTATATTAACCATTCCGTTGACTTTCTCCAAACCTGCATCATGCTCACAAGCTTGTAATTCCCTGGATTATTTCATTTACTTCTAAAAATGTCCTTAGGTTTCTTTAAGTCCTCTGAAAGCTGCCATAGTTTCCCAACCAACTGAGAAAAGGAAGTATGTATGTCCCCCAGCCAGCTCTTCTAAAAGAACTGGATACAAGTTACATAGACTTGCAAATATCAAATTATGAACCTTAGTATCACCTCATTTATGTCATTCTAATTATTCTTGATGTGGAAATATTTAATAGTCCCAGTTATACCCAACATCTGTGTCTTCCCAGATACACAACAGAAGCGCTTATTGATCTCTTTTTAATTAACTGTTACTAAAGCCAACATTTCCCTCTAGTAATGAATCACTATCAGAATTCCTGCAGCTTTGGCATACTCAGGAAAAAAACCTTATTGCTTTATTCCTAACAATATTGGCAGTACCTTGTTCTTTGTGTTTGTTTTTCTTGATTAAACTCCTACATTCTTAACCTCTGGCTTATATTCAATATTACTGAGGTTTTATGCAATTCTAACTTTGCTTGGTCTTTTAATTAATATGATATTCCTTATGAAGAAAGGTGGCGGCTTTTTCAAACAGGATTAGTGATTGAAGAAATATTCTTAATTAGCATTCATAGTTTTCTACATTTGCCCTCCCTCTCTCGATGAGCTTATGACTTCTAATTGAATTGACTTTTTATAAAGCTGAAAATACAGTGGTTTGGATGTTAATCAGTCTTGCAGATAACAGTATAAACTATCATGTTTTCTTGTACAAAAAGTTACAGTGATTTTTTGTTTTGTGACCTGTTATTTTTCATATGGTAAGGTGACTTCTTAAAGAATCTACTTGTGCCAGGGACATTTTTGTCTCTAAACACTCTATAGATAGCAATTTGTCTTCCCTCCTGTGTCCATATGTGTTACTCAGAATTTAGTTATTCATGATAATGTTGATTTTCACCCCTTCTGTGTTGTTACACACAGGTGCAATCCTCTTGGGATTCTTATTTGATTCAGTAGATTACAGTGGACACCTGTGAGTCAACTACCTAGTATTTATATGATACAGCACTTATTTCATAAGCATTTGGAATTGTGTTTCTCTTGAGCTGTCAAAAACAGTGTAATTTTTGATATAAATTGCCATTTTCCTTTTTCTTTTTTTTTCCAAATTGCACTCTCATAAATATATTAGAACTATTATTATTATTATTATTATTATTATTATTATTTAACAACCCAAGAACTAGACTTACCACACCAGCTTTCAGTAGCACCACCTAGGCTTTCTGGTTTATAGCCCAAGCTCCAAGTGTTGTTGTACCAACCAATAAATTACCTCTTTCTTATTCTCTAGTGTCAATGTGAGTTCAGGGTGCTGAAGACTTTAGACATCCAACATTAGTCTGCATTAGCAGTGACAACAGGATAGAGAGCTACACATGATGACAACACTTGCACTGGGGCAGTCTCTGTTAGAACTGTAGAATGTAGAGCTGGTGATGTTGAATCAGTGTGGATATAAGATATATTCAGATTTGTCCATTCATGGGCAAAAAATGAGGATGACTGCAGGCCAAATCGCATCTCACCTCACTGTCATTTCTAGAAATGCAATAAGTAATAATTTCATTAGATGTTCTCATTCTAATGAAAAGACACATTTAAAATGTTAACAACCATATTGGTTGCTTGACCCACTTTCTGAATGACTGTACCCTCTAACGGGGTAAACCAGATTGCCTTTCAAAGCAGCCAGTTTATTTTTACATTGTTTATATCCTCCTAGTCCTTATTAAGCGTAATACAGCAGCCCATTCTTGACAGTAAAACAAGCATAGTTTTGATGAATGTAGATTACAGGGGAGGCGTGAAAATCCAGTAAGTATTTTATATGATTCATCTCAACTCTGGGCTAATGATAAGTATGTACGTAGCTGTAAATATTAATGGTGCAAATGAGAAATGAATTTTAATAAAATCATGGAGAATTTATTTAAGTGCAGAAAAAAAGTATGGGATTTTTTGGGTTTGGTGTGGTTTTTTGAGCTTTTTCTTGTTGTTGTTGTTTTGTTGGGCTTTTTTTTTTTTTTTTTTTGGGGGGGGGGTTGTTCCTTATTTTGTGAAGCCATCTCTTTTTTCCAATGCTTTGTGGAGGAGTAAATTTTTGGACAGTGAAAGTGAGATGAAACATACACCTAACAGTGATGTTGCATCTTTTCAAACAGGTAATTCTCTAATGGACCAATGAAAGCCAACGATGACAAATTGTGGTCAACAGTCCTTGAATGTGCTGATGGTTCTGCTTTCATTACTCTTGTCAGCAGGTAACTTTCATACTTTGAATTTATCTTTCACCAGTGTGTGCCACAGGGAAAAATTAGTTGCAACTTAATACTGGGTTCCTATAAAACAAACAAGATTGTTAACTACGTAATGCATAAATAAAGCCTCTTCGTATTTAAGAACTAGAAGCTGGAATTTGAAATGCAATTGAAATTTAAGTTTAAGAAGGAAAGGTGGTGGGACAATGACACAGTAAAGCAGGCTGAAAATTTGAAAGAAGCAGTTCTGATATGCTAGTTTTTCAGCTTCTCTAAAAGAATAAAGCAACCTCAACACCACCATACTATCCATTTGTTTTGCTAAATAACAATCTACTGGAAGCAGAGCAAGGTGATTTTATACATATGCATTTTATACATATGGAAATATGTGAAGGATTGAGCTTGGAACCTTGGGAGTTCTTGAGATGAATACATTTTAGATACAATGTAACTTGTAGTACATTTAGATAATCTAACTGTAACAGTTATTGTAATACAATGTAACTAACTACATAATAGCAATACATGTTAATACAATGTAACTTATAATGAATTAAGATACACTGTAACTTAACTATTGTGTATATTTAAAAGAAAAATGCATGGCAACATGATATTTAAATATTATGTTATTTTCTTGAAATCTAAAGAAGTGACTGGACCAGGGAGAAATTCCAGCAGTTTTTTCCTGATGCTTAGATCTGCCCTAGATGTTTGCTGCTAGCACACAGAAATGATTTGTGCAGAAAACTGTCAGTTGTTATATTGAGAGTTAGTTGAATGCTACAACTATTAGTTGTATTTATTAATCACATGTAATTTATGGTATTAAGGTTTTCTGTAATTGAATGAATATTAAAAAAAAAATAGTCTGAATAAATTTGATCTTGTGAGTTTTAAACAGTAAGTACAACCTCTTTTATCCTCAGTTCTTGAAGCACTTTTGATCCCAAAAGATTATTTTTCCCATCACTGTTTCTTATTCACTTCTACTACATTACATACCTAACTACCACACTTAGAACTTTACCAGGTGTTATGTATCTTAAAGTATCCTTGTGCTCTAGAAAAAGGTGTTGGTACTTTGTATGCAGGGTTGGATTCTTGTCAATTAGTTCAAGTGTGTGTTTTATTGCCACAGCCTCATTGCTTTTTCGGAATCATTCAAGTTGATTCTTGCTAATGATAGGTCATTATTTGGCTGTAACTGCCGCACTCCTTTTGATAACAGTGTTATAATATTATCAACTAGACTAATCTTAAAACACTATTTTCCTTTAGAGTCCTTCCACTGACGCCCTTATGTATGGCACTGTATCCCTAGTTCTGTAACTACCCTCCTCCTCTAATAGAAACAGACACAGGGGTTGTACCAGCTTCTTTGTTTTTTTATAGGTTAAAGTCAGTTCAGAAAGTTATTCACCTGGTGCGTGAATGAAGCCAGTTGTTCAGGAAGACTTCAGCAAATGTATCCCAGTGATCAAACATAGCAAAACTTCTCCAGCTGCTCCAATCTGTTTTGTTAATTTCTGTTGAGTTTTTATACCTTTACTACCCTTTATAGGGGGCTTCTACTAGAGACCTCCTGATATCCCACTTCTACAACCATTTTCCTCAAGATGATATAAATACCTCAGAGTCCAGTCTTCATTGTGTCAGAAAACAAGAAAAGCAGTGGAGCAGAGGCATGGTCAGATGTCAAGGTCATGGGTCACAATAAGGTTGCAGTTTGGCAGTTTTAGATGCATGTTTAGGAAAGAAATGCACTTTTCTGGCATGGGTAGAATGTTCTTGGAGCAGGGACAAATAACTCTGAAAAGAAGGGTTTCAGTTCAGAATAGGTAGGCTATGGCTTCATTTAAAAAAAAAGGATGAAATTGGGTTGAGAGTACTGAAACTTCAGACTGATTTTATTTCAGTACCATAAATGGTGTGCATTTTTAGGATTTGTGAAAACTTACTAGTTGTAATAGCTGCACAGGAATGCATAATACAGAGAGGAGCAGAATGTAGTCATGCCAGATGAATACCCTTTCTGATCATTAACTGTTAGATTTGCTTTGCAGCAATGTTGATCCTTACATTCATTTAATGGATTGAAACACATTCATAAAAACAGGGATGACAACAAGGCTTGTATTAACCAGCAAAAATTGTCAGATTATTTGCACATTACAGTATTTTTTCTCTGAAGTCAGAAATGAACGTCCATATAGCAGAGTTAGCAAGAGGATCTCAAATGATTGGCATTGTGTGAAGTAAAATGCATGCAAGTGAATATTTCTGTGGATCCATATGGAAAGCTTATACAGACCAGCCGTTCTGAAACCTTTGGGGCTTTAAAAATTTAGTAGCTAAATTAAAAATTTAACCAACATTATGCAGATACAAACTATGAACGGAGAGGGAAGTAACAGTTTGGTGTGCACTGGCTGTTTACTTTATAAGGTAGAGCAGATAAATGTTAAAACAAGCTTAAATCTGTCATTTGAAGCATGGCAGACTATTGTCCTCTCAAAATTAGTAGGAACAGATACAGGCATCTATATCACTTACCTGCTAAATAATAATTTTTAAAACTAATATGAGAATTTGCACCTGCAACTCCACTTCAGAAACAGCTGCCATCTTTGCAATAGACAACTTAAGAGCTTTCCAGGTACAGTACTTCGACCTGTAAAGCCAAAGTATAAGGCTCTTTAATCCTCAGGATTCATGTAAAGTTATTCTCAGGAAAAATACATTAAAAAACACACTTTCTTTGTTGGTTCTTTGATTCTCAGAGAAGGAAATACAGCAAATAAAATAACACAGGTTACAGTAAACTGATAGGGCTTTTTTTCACTGTGTACTAGGTCTGGCAAGTGTGGGGTTAATTTTTTTCACAGCAGTCCATATGGTGCTGTCTTTCAGATTGGTGACCAAAACAGTGTTGGTAACACATCAGTAATTCAGGTACTGCTGAACAGTCCTTACACAGGGTCAAAGGTGCTTCTGTTTCCCATTGTGCACCCCAGTGAGGAGGCTGGGGTGGGCAAGAGCCTGGGAGGGGACTCAGCTGGCACAGCTGACCTGAACTGGCAGAAGTGGTATTCTGTACCATGTAACAGCATGTCAGCAATAAAACTGGGTTGGATTTTATCAAGAAATTGTTCAGGGACTGGCTCGGCATCGGTCTGCTGGTAGTGAGTAGAGTGCTTTGGCATCACTTCTGGGTTGGGTTTTGGTTGGTTTTTTTTTGGGGGGGGGGGTGGGTGTTGTTGTTTTGGGTTGTTTGGGGTTTTTTTCTTATGCATTTATTAAGCAGTCTACCTTAACCTACAAAATTTCTTGCTTTGCCCTTCTGATTCTCTCACCCATCCCACTTGGAGGGGGAGTGAGCAAGGAGCTGTGTGGCGCTTAGCTGTCTACCAGGATTAACCCACCACACACTGACTACCAAATTCAGACTGTAACTCAGTCATCATGTTATGCTCTTATTTGTGCATTTATTTTCATTACTGACACGCATTTTTACTATTTAAGGATTTGCTTAGGACATTTTATTACAGACATCACTCCTCCTCTGACCTAATCGTATCTTTATTCTCCCTTCAGTCTGCAGTAATCCTTCCATCAGTTTCATTTCGAAAGAAGTTTGGGGTTTGTTTTCCTTTTAAAATAGGCAAAGGACCCATCTAGAAATCAGGGGTCAGTTTCACATATGCTGTTAAGTAAACCACTTTGCAGTGCTGAGCAAGCTAAATTTCTTAGGGTCCTCTAGTCATCTAGTACATTCTCACAATGCAATGTCTCTCTCAGAATTATTGATTGATTGATTGATGGATTCAGAATTTCAGAAGTATTGATTGCTTCTGAAACATAAAGAATGAGTTTTAACTCTTGTAACATTCACTAGATGCATATACAGGTCAGGTAGAACCTTTCACGACTGCTGTTCGCTTGAGGTAGCTCAACACTTTTGAAAAGAATTATGATTCTGTTGATAGCCGCATGATAAAATTTGTGTTGCATTCCAAGGCTTTGCATCTATCAAAGAAGAAAACTTTCTTTCATAGGAGCAGCTGATATAATCAAAGTGCAGATATTCCAACTAAGAAGGAATAAGTCAGGATAGCTAAAAACTGAGAGCTGTCAAACAGATCAGATCAGTAATATTTTCTCTGTGGCTGCAACTGAAGTAGTACATACATTAAACCACCTAATTCCACTAAGAAGTCTGTAGGTTCAGTGAAAGTTATCCTTCAGCTGGATATGGAGAGTATCAGACAAGGTGGGGAGAAAAAACAAACACAAATGGTTCCTGTTGACAGAGAAGAGGAAAGAGTGGCTGATATACCATTGTGCTGCTGTCCAGAGGGACCTGGACAGGCTGGAGAAATGGGCTGACGGGAACCTTATGAAGTTCAACAAGGGGAAGTGCTAAGTCCTGCACTTTCTGGTGGAGTATCAGTGTCAGGCACCAGTATTTGCTGGGGGTCAGATGGAGGAAATTTCTTTGTCATTGTGGCTCCTTCAGTAGGAGCACTGCCAGCAGGTCAAGGAGGGTGATGGAACTACTAGAAAGAGTTCAGTATAAAGATGTAATGGATGATGAATGTGATTGGAGCACCTCTGATATGAGGAAAGGCTGAGAAGGCTGGGACTGTTCAGTTTCAGGAAGAATCTTACCAATGTGTGTGAAGACCTGAAGGGGAGATGTAAAGAAGATGGACCCAGAATCTTTTGTTGGGTGCCCAGTGACAGGACCAGAAGTAATAGGCACAAACTGAAACACAGGAGGTTCCCTCTGAATGTCAAGAAATGTTTTTTCATTGTGAGGGTGACTGAGCACTGCCACATGCTGTTCAGGGAGGTTGTAGAGTCTCCATCCTTGGGGAGAATTCAAAAGCCATCTGGACAAGGTCCTGGGCAACAGGCTCAAGGTGACCCTGCTTGAGCAAAGGGGTTGCACCAGATGACCTCCCTTCTAACTGCAGCCACTGAGGTTTTTTGAAGCTTAATCCTGGAACATTTCATTATTGCTATGTTAATTAAGGAAGGGTGCAGGACAATAAGCGCTTGTTCAAACAAATATATGTTCATGCAATTACATGCTTTGAGGATTTTTCAATATAATTTGAACATGCAGATCTTGTTGCAAGACTTACAGAGGGTTTTGGAAACCTAAGTCTAAAAGACAATTTCTTTACTGATTATAGCATCCTCAGATTTGGAGCACACATTTTTTCCAGGCAGGCCAAGAACACATGTGTAACTAGTTTTCTCAGTATCTATGTTCCTTTAGAAATACCATTCTCCTAGCACTTTCAGTTCCTGACTGAATGAATCTACAAAAGTATTTTCTCTTTTCTTAAAGTAATGATGACAGATATGTGTTTTGTGCACGTAAATGTGTGTATATATATACACACAAATAAATGTAAAACGTTTATAATGGTTTTCCTTCACTCAGATGGAAGTACAAGGTACCTTGTTTTCATTTTTTTTGTGTTCTAGGCTCCCTCTATACACACAAATAAAGAAGTAACCCAGAATTTCACAATCATTAAAATTTTACTAGACCTACAGCAAGCAAGTGAGAAATTCTTGAAATTAGTATATTTTCTAAAATTGAGAAACAAAACTGTTAGGAATAGCCTTTTTCAAGCAACATAGAAAGAAATGAGTATTAGATGGATAAGGTGCACAGAAGCATTTACAGATCAACAGGGATTCTATAGAGAGATTCAATAGATTTAAGCTAAATCCATGTAAGTCATTATTTGTAATCTCTTGTACTGGCAAATTTATACAAAAATCATACACAAAGTTACAAGGGTTAATTCTGTCAGTTTAAAGTGAATACCCCTTACTAATTGGTGAAAGCTCATGAAGTGATGCATAACATCACTGTGTCTCTGCTCTCTAATAAGAATAAAAACATTTCACTGCCAAGAATATTTAGAATTGCCTTCTGTATTACACTTTCTGTAGAGTGTAAGGTTTCTGGGGCATCTGTATGGTATATGTAATTTTAAATAATGCCTTAAGGCCTATATAACATAAACTAAAAATCAGTTAAAATGTTGGCAGAATGTGGAACCAAATGTTGTCTCTTATAAGACTCTTCAGATCAACCAGGAAATCACATGTGGTTGCTTATGACTGTACTGGAAGGGATCTATATCGTGCCCCTCTGCAAGCTTTTATTAGCTCTGGGAAGCTAAGGCAATTGCACAGCTTCCAGTTCAGAGTTGTTTGCAACCAGTAGGCTTAAAGTATGGTCAGAGAGCTTGCATCTGCCCACAGTCTTACCATGTAGGTGTAACCGCAGTGTGCCTGTTGCCACACAACAATCAGCCTCAAGCCAGCTTTCAAAGGATATATATGGAGAAGATTCCACCCCCTCCCCCCACCAAGAAAAGTTATGGTGAAATCAGTGTGATATATTCCTGCAAAAAATGTTCTCAGAGATATATTAAACATTTTGTATGAGCATTTAATAAAGGAGAAATGTAAGAACTCCCAGGAAGAGCTGTATTTTATTAGTTCAATCTATTTGAAAAATCAAGGTTGTTCAAATCTGTTATACTGTTTTGTAACTACTATTTCTGGCAGAATAATCCTTATCAAAGAATGACCTTTAGACTAGAGAAGATATTTTCTGTCAAGAACAGTGACTGTAAATCAAGTGCCATCAAACTTTTATTGCAGTTTTTGCACAGACTTTTTGTTTTTATGAAGTCATCCCAGGAGACTTAAACATGGATATTGTTGGTGTTTATGGATATCCATATATTTAGAACAGCAGTATCAAAGCTTCCCTAAATATGTTTGTGTTGACTGACATAGAGGGCATTTCTTCTCTTAAAAGGACTAAAAGTAATCAGAAACAGTTATAATTAAACTCAAAACAAAAGGTGAAATATTGTACTCTTTTAATACTAAATGTTATAATGTTGAAAGTTCTGAAACATTCCTGTTTTTCTGAAATCAGACAATTGTTTAAGCTTAACCAATGAAAAATGAGAGTTTATATCGTACAGATAGCACAAGTGACTCACAAAGACAATATTGTTCTTTGTTTTACAGTGTTGTCTGCACATTTTCGGGTCTGTGAGCCGTATACGGACTACAAAGGTCGCTACCACTTTGGTTTTCACTGCCCCCGTCTTTCTGACAATAAATCTTACATCTTTTGCTGTCACCATAACAACACAGTATTTAAATACTGCTGCAATGAGACAGAATTTCAGACTGTTATGCAGATGAACTTAACAGGGAACGCAGAAGGATATATGCATAAGTAAGTAAATGAGTTTTAAAGTACTTTTCACCAAACTGTTCCTATTCTAATAACATAGTCTGAGGTGTGCTTAATGATGAAAGCAATTAGAATAACTGCACACACAGAAAAACATGACTAAAAGGTTTTTGCTGCAACAGAACTCGAAAAGGAAAGGATATTTTAGCTTTGCTTCTTTTGCTTTGACATGGGCTATAAACATAGCTGGAAGAGTAATCACTGACGTTGGAGAGCAGAATGTATTTGCTTATATATCAACATTGTGTGGTCTCCTTGCCTGTTACCTGGGATATTTCCATGTACTGCTGGGGACTGTCCTCTTCAGACAAATCAGTAACTTTGTTCATAAAGAGCCAAAGTACCAAGTGGATCTTTGTTACTGATTACCTATTTAAAATGCTAAAATCTTCACCTGTGGTTCGTCCCTTACTTAGTATTTTCTACTCTAGGCACACCAATCTGTTACTATTTCTCTTGGTGTAGAAGGCAACTCCCAGCTGATGTAAACCCCCAGGGTTGAATTCTGATCTATCTGCTTCCCTGTGCCATTTTATTCTGGTATGCAGCCCCTTCAAGGCAAGGAAGGGGAAGATTAAATACAACTGGAATACTAATCTATTGATTTTTGTTTACTACAGGGATTTTAGTGTTGTTTTCTGCAATGTAAAAGTCAAGTCGGTGTGTTGTCATTCATTCCTACGGAAGCAGGTGCAAGGCTGTTTGGAGGCTATGGTGTTGGAATACTGTTGTCTGCTCTTTTAACTCACTGCTTGCAGCTGTGCCAACGAACTATCTTTTTCCTGAACAGCCCCTCCTTATACATCTCTACCTAGAGAAGTTTGAATCTTGCATACACGTAGAAGTGGCATACTCTAACTTGACAGTTGTTACATGACAATCACCTACTATAGAGAAGTCTGTGTACTGTGTGGTGTAAAAGAAAGACAAAAATAGACTCTACCCTTATGAGATGCCTTATATTATTGTGGATTTACACTGTCTTGTTATTGCATGTACAGCTGTGTCCTTGAGGTGAAATTTCCTTGCCTTGGCCTCATAATGCATCCGAGAACATCATGAGAACATATCACACAGAACACTGGGGAGACATTTGAAGTCTAACATGCCGATTAAAGGCTATATATTTTCTCCACTCTTTGTGCAGTCCCGACAACCTAGAAACTGGTAGTACCCTCATCTGGGGCTATTTGACTCTGCTAATATGCCTCTAAGCAGCCTTCTGGAGTTTATACCACAGTATGCCCCAGTGCCTAAATGCAATGCGCACTCTACGCTTGCTCCATGCTAAAAGTCGGATGTGCTTCCCCTTTGTTTACTGGGATGACTATGCCACCATGACAGCAGCCGGATGTCTGCCTGAAAAGAGATCCTAACAGGCCTCTTAGTGCAGAAGGGTTGTGCATATATTCACAGACAGAGCCAGAAACTGCTTCACACTCAGAGTAGTGAAAAGAAAATCTCAAGAATGGAGTAGCATGGCTTTTGCCCCCACAATTTCTTAGTTCTTTGTCTTGCACGCAGGAAATTTATTTCTTCCCTTACTGTTCTGTAAACTCTGCACCAACCCTGATGAGCAACCAAGTCTGCCTAACAGGCAACTTCATCACAAAGTCTGGAATGTGGCCAGATATTACTAATGTAAGGTCTTTCTGTTCTTTTCACTAACAACCTGAGTAGAGCAGCCCAGCAAAGAGGGACTTGGGGTTTTGGTTGATGAGAAGCTGAACATGAGCCGGCTTCAGTGTGCACTCTCAGCCCAGAAACCAAACATATACTGGCCTGCATCAAAAGGAGTGTGACCAGCAGGTCAAAGGAGGTGATCCTGCCCCTTCACTCTTGTGGCACCTCACTTGGAGTAGTGTGCACAATTCTGGTGTCCCCAACATAAGAAGGACATGGAGCTGTTGGAAGAATTCCAGAGAAGGGCTATGAGGACGATATGGGGGCTGGAGCACCTCCTGTATGATGACAGACTAAGAAAGTTGGGGCTGTTCAGCCTGAAGAAGAGAAGCTGCATGGAGACCTCATAGCAGCCTTCATAAGGGACTGTAGCAATAGGACAGGGGGCAATCGATTTAAACTTCAACAGGGGAAGTTCAGGTTAGATATAAGGAAGAAGTTCACTACTGTGAGAGTGGAGAGGCACTGGAAGAAGAGGCACTTGCCAAGAAAAGTTGTGGATGCTCCATCTCTGGCAGTGGTCAAAGCCAGGTTAGACAGAGCCTTAGGTGACATGATCTAGTGCGAGGCATTCCTGCCCATAGCAAGAGGGTTGGAACTAGGTGACCTTAAGGTCCTTTCCAACCCTAACTTCCAACCTTAACCGTTCTATGATTCTACAAAATGGACAGAGCAATCAGCCACTTTCCAAATCAGACATGCAGAGGAACAGGTACAGTCTGCAAAATATGCACTGGGATATAGAACATTTCTCTGCCTCCTGCATTCTCTGCTTGCATGTCTGCTCACATATGTATGTGTACACATACATGCACACCCCTAGCCCCCCTGAAATAGATATAGGGCTGTTCCTATTATAGGGCTGTTATGTGAGCAGTTCCTCAATGGAGAAAATGTAATTTAGTATTATATGAACTATAATATTGATTTTAATGAAAATAGTCAGAGAGTAGAGTCAGTATTACATTATTTTCGTTTATCCATCTACTTGATTTGGGGTTTTGTATTGGCAGGGGGTTTGTTTGGTTGGGTTTGTTCTTTAAAAAATCAGCTCATTCAGTTGTGATGGAGAAGGAGCTATGTCTGTAATCTTTGTTGGTAAGATTCATGGTTGAGACCTCCCCACACATTATTTACCATTTATGTTGCCATCCAGAATTTCCTGTGGACATTTAGCTGTGTGTTAATCTTTTGCCAAGGCATGTGCAATCATGCTAAATACAATAAAAAGCTTCTGGAGATGTAGCTTAGAGAAGTGAAAGAGTGGAACTGGTATTGTCTTTTTGTTACTTCCTGAAACATCACTTCTGATATCAGTCAGGGTTGGGAAAATGGATAGACACTAACTTTCTACATAAAAATCTACCATTGTAGTAAGATAGAGGGAGAGAGATCTCCTCACCCTGAACTCACTGAGATTAGTAGAAAACTGCCCAGTAATTATAGTATGCTGTAGAAGGGCAGAAAGAAGTGAAGCTTAGAAGCCTACATTAAAAACATTCTAAAAAGCATTTTAGTACACTCTGACTTTATTTAACATATATGGTAATTTAACTTTATTTGGATTCTAATACATCCAGGGTTCACTTTACAGTAACTTTTTTTTGGATTTAATTTCACACACCACTGGAAAAATATTCTAATGAAACCTATTTTACTGCGTCTGGAGAGAATGAGAAAGAAAGGATTATAGTTTTCAGGGAAGAGTGATTTAATATTATTACTTTCTTTATTTCAATATTATTATTTGGTTTATTTTTCCCCGTGGCTGTTCTTGTCGTCATCAAAACAAGTTTCTTGTTTTATAATACAGTTGAGGGAAAAATTAATGAAGTGACTTGTAACTTCTTTGTTGTTGCACAGCTGAAAAAACACGTTTGTCTTCTACAGTCATATGGTATAACTATAGCCAGGTTTATTTACATTTTTTCTATTACTATAACCAAAAAATTCTATGTTTTTAAAAGTTCATAATACTGGGCTATTATACCTTCGTAATCATGCAGATTACTCAGTCTAATATTTTTGAATGTGAAATTCATTTAGTATTAAATATAGAAATACCAATGGTGTCTAACAGATGAGAAAAGTTCTGCCATCCAAAGTATTTTTCCTTAAAACTTTGTCCAATAAATTAAGATATTCATTTCAATCTAACATTCATACCCTCTCAGATTTTCTATTATGCATATTTTGGTGGATTATCAGCAATATTGTTATGCATGGGGTGCTTAATCTGATACTGGAATAGTGTTACGACAGTCTGTAATGCATTCATGTTTTTCCTTATCTATTATTCAGTTTTCCAGGATTGAATGGCTTTTGCACACTACACTACAACATTGCACCAAAAGCAATGTGAGGATAAAATAGCACATGTACAGCACATCCCCTGCAGAGCTGTCATTTGCTTAAATATCTCCCAGAAAGTCATGTTTACAAGAAAGGAAAATAAATAAATAAATAAGATTGTCAATTCCACTACCAACTACTGCAAAAATACGTCATTTAGCTGGGAAGACCTTTTAGGTACTACAGTAACAGATTCTGCGTGAAAACACAGGGTTGGGAAAATGCCTTGAGATAATAATAAAAACAAAATAGAAAAAAAAATCACATTTAAAGTGTATATGCAAAAGCTGCACAGATTTCCACAGTGTTGGAAGCACGAAGCATTTCCTGGGATGTAAGCTTGCACTTCCTTGAGGCAACATTGAGAAGGTGTTACTACTCCAAGTAGCAGCCCTGTTTAAGGAAGATAGGGAAAGAAGCAGTTTTCATGGCCATCTGCCTACATTTAAACTCTGCAGCTGTAGAATTCTGCTCACAATTGTTTTGATTTGTTGTTTTCTTAAGCCTGAATTCCCAAATTAATTATTTTCTGTTCATGTGCTGCACATAAAAAACAACAAAATCTTGTAAAAGAAAAATATATCCTGGTCCTAACCTGCTTGTCATCTGTTTCAAAAACTTAATGGATTAGATGGAAGGAGTCAAGTGGGTAATAATGGTAATAAAAGTACCTGACTTTTTATTTGCATGTAGGGGTGTTAGAGAAATCTAAGCAAGGTTCTTTAGATGAAAGAGGAGGAGATGGATGGTAAAAGAATTTACTGTTCTCAGAGAGCCCAATTCAAGGCTCCCTGAAGTCAGAACAAACCTTTCCACTTATGCAAGTGGGCTCTGTATCAAGGCTAATCCAAATACACAGCATATTTCCATAAAAGATGAAGTGTCTTAAAATAATGACCTACTAAGATTTTCTGGTGGTCCGTGAATTACCCTGTTTCACAGGGAAGCTGAAAGGAAATTGTCTTGTAGCTTTTAGTCCAGATTTAGCTTTCATATTTGTGTGCCAGCAGCAGTAGAAGATGGGGCAACATAGCTTTAGAATGAACTTTTAGTGTTATACTGCTAAACCTTGTGTTGAGCTTAAACAGAATCCTACAAAATGATTGACTGGGAGTGGCAGGAGAATTAGCAGGGCAGGGCAAGCTACCCAGGTGGGGAAGGGGAGAGGAGATACAACCTTACCAAACCAACTAATTATACTTGATTGTCCCTGTGAAGGAACAAACTCCTGCAATTTGAATCTTGGTAAACTTGGAATCTTTTCACAATTTATTTTTAATTTAAATGAAATTTCTGCACAAAAATACAGGAAAATCAGATTGCAATATGGAACTTTAACAATTAAATCATTCAGCTCAGTGAAATGAGAGCAAGTCTTAACTGGTTTTTGATTCCCAGTTCTCTGTTCTGTCTCTGGCCTTACAGAGTAAGAAGTTTGGTCTATTTTCTAATTAAGACATTATCTTAATTTGTAGGGGAATTTAAATTTTTTCTATAATTAGTAGCCATTACATCTTAATAGTGTGAGAAAAGGAAAATATCTAAGTATGGAATTGCCCTCTGTGTACAAAACATACTACTTATTAATTTTGCTTGTGATTTTTCAAAGGGCCGTTTTGATAGTCCTGTTGTCCCATTGTCTGTTAATTAAAGCAGTCTTTCAATTTGTTCTTGTGAGAAACAGATGTTATTTAGAAGGAGCAGATGGATAACTCACATATGGCATGATTTATAAATTGCTGCTTTAAATTGGAACATTCAAAATAGGTCTAATTTTGCTAACCAAAATTTTGATGGGTAAAACTAAATAGCTAAAATACAAACAAATTCTTTTAAGTTAACTGTAAGAAGAGTTCCTTGCTCCCATATTGTTGTCAAAATAATTTCCATTCTTGTTATAGATCAAATACAGCTCACCTGTTGGTAAAATGGATCCTATTGGTATTAGTGATGAATAGGATTTATTACAGTGTATTTCTTCCTGACTTCTCTAGCCTTCACTTCCATTTTCTTTATAGTAGCAGAAAACTTGAAGCGGTTTCTGAAACTGAGGGGGTTTTTTTTCCCCCATTCCAAGCACTTGATTTATTTTATTTCATTGTATATTACACTTGGTTTTGGAATCATCTTTTCAGTTACTGCGGAAACAAACCGCTATCGTTCCTTCCTTCAATCACTATTTCTTTGACAAGAGGAATTGCAGCTGTTTTGTGTAGAACCTGCTTGATTTTTAATTACTGCAGAGTCATCAACTGGGGTAATCCCAAGCACAAATACAGGCTGGGTGGAGAATGGATTGAGAGCAGCCTGGTGGAAAAAGACTTTGGAGTGTTGGTTGTTGATCCAGCAGTGTGTGCTGACAACCCAGAAAGCCAACCATATGCTGGGCTGCATCAAAAGGACCGTGGCCAGCTGGTCGAAAGAGGTGATCCTGGTCCTCTGCTCTGCTCTGCTCTGCTCTCATGAGACTCCACCTGCAGTACTGCATCCAGCTCTGGGGCCCCCAGCACAAGAGGAACATGGACCTGTTGGAGTGAGACGAGAAGAGGCCATGAAGATGATCAGAGGGATGGAACACCTCTTCTATGAAAACAGGATGAGAGACCAGGGCTTGTTCAGCATAGAGAAGATTCTGGGGAGACCTTAGAACAGCCTTAAAGTAGCTAAAGAGTGCCTACAGGGAATCTGGAGAGGGACATTTTACAAGGGCATGTAGGGATAGGACAGCAGGCAATGGCTTTAAATTGGAAGAGGGGTATTTAGATAAGCTATTAGGAAGAAATTCTTTGCTGCAGGGATGGTGAGGCACTGGAACAGGTTGCCTAGAGAAGTTGTGGCTGCCCCATCCCCGGCAGTGTTCAAGGCCAGGCTGGATGGGGCTTGGAACATCCTGGTCTAGTGGAAGGTGTCACTGCCTGTAGCAGGGGATTAGAATTTGATGATCTTTAAGGTCCCTTCCAACCCAAATCATTCAGTGATTCTGTGAAAACAGAAGAGTTTTACCCCGATAGGAATAAATCCACTGAAAGTCAAGAGTCGCACTGCTAAGTAGCCTGGATTAATCAGATTCTATTATACTTTTAAGTGTCTGGACTGCAAATATTTTAATGCATTATAAATATCTAACCACTGTTGTGTGAAGGTAGGCATGCATGTACAAGTCTTTAGTAGAGGCAAAGGCTCTTGACTTAAGGGCTTTCAGAAGCACTGTATTTTGTCTACTTCATACCCTCCTGGAAATCTACTGGATTTGTTTTTAAATCCTAGGTGTGCATAATCCTAAAATTTTGGGGTGGACCCATTAGCAGTTCTGACCTTCTTTTTGTTACTTAGAGTTATTTGCTATGGAAAATTCTTTTTATCTGATTTCTTGTTTCAAATCCTGTTTTGTTTTTGGTTTGGGTTTTTGTTTTTTAGAGTATAAAATGAAAGAGTCACACAACTTTAAATGGAAGTGAAAGTTCAAAGCAGAGACTTGAAATGTTTTAGATCCAAAAAGGCTTGGAATATGTTTTTTGAAAGTAAAAATATCTTTCTGGTTTGCATCTATATGTCTTCTCAGCATTTTCATTCTCAAAGCGTTTCTGTTTTGATCATTGTTCTGATAAAATCCAGTTCTCTCAAAGTATTTCTGAATGTGAAAGAAATCATAGTTGAGTGTGTGTCCAAATTTAATTTATCTAAGTTTAGGGTCACGTAGATGTGGGTTGCCCACTTTTTAATTCAGTACAATTTTCCTCCAAGACTGTCTTCCTAATGACATTTTTTTTTTTTTTGGTAGTATCCCTTCTGCTTGCTGTTTATTTCAGAGTCTCTGGTACACATACTTCCATATTAACTCATAGGTCAAGATTAGCCTTCTTTGTTGTATACTTGACAGTCCCATTCTTATCCATTTCTTTCCTTCTTTGTTCTGACCTCATTCTCCTCACTCGCAGAGTTTCCAGTCCAAACTGCATTTACACCTGACAGTCTTTTTTCTTTTAATAATATTGCATCTCCAGCAGAGCTTTAGCATTTCTTGCCCTTTTGATCTCCAAATTCTTGATCCCTTATACCTATTCCTCCCTCACCCCCAATTTCTTTTAATATCTTTAGTCTCCTGTCACAGCTTTACAGCTCTGTGCACCATGTCAGCATCTGATAATTTTCATGGCTTTTACCTATATATACACATTATAACTACACCAACGTATACTTATAAATGTAGTACATATTTTCCTTCCTGTGGAATGCATTGTACATGATCTCGCCAATGTTCTTCCTTCCTTTTATATTACTCTTCAATTTATTACCAGCAAACTGAGGGATCTTTAACAGTTGCTCTTGGAAGCCTATACTTCTGCTAGTACCTACTGTATCCAGCAATAATTAATTATTACATTCAGAGCAAATCCAAGCACATTAAACATCTTTTGAGACAAGTGGTTTATAATACATATCAGCAGTGAATGTTTTCAATAGTGTAAACACTCTTCAGTCTCAGTTTTTAAACATATTTTATATGTTTAATACCCTCACTCTCATAAATGCCCTGTCACGTTCAGTAGGGTGACTCTCTGGGAGAGAGAATTTGCAGAGTAAGACATATGATGCATCAACCATGTACATATCAGTGATATCACTTAAAGCATTGAAGCTAATTGTACATCACACTTATGTGCTGATGCAAATACTCAGCAGAGAGTGAAAGATATAAATGTTTGTAAGACAGGGAGACTTAGTTTTTAAAAAACTCCTATTTCATGCATATAGCAATATTTTGAATGAAATAACGAATAATTCTTAAGGACACATGCTTTAGAACAGAATTTTTGTTTCAGCCTATTATATTAGTATTATAGTATGTTATGTTATATGTTATCCTTGATAAACTAAACAACCATTATTGATATATAGATAACTTTTACGTTTCCTCTTTTTTCTTTCATAGCAACTACAGTGCACTGTTAGGAGTGTGGATCTATGGCTTTTTTGTGGTGATCTTGCTGATACTGGACCTTTTATATTACTCTTCAATGAACTATGATATTTGCAAATTTTACCTGGCACGGTGGGGAATCCAGGGAAAGTGGATGACACAGGGACAGAGCCGATGGATTAACCCTGCTCAGGATCCAAGCCAAGTACAGACACAGCCTCTGCCAGAGACACAGCCTCAAATTCAGCCACAGCCTCAAACATCACAGACAGTGCATACTTTAAAAGGAGATGCTTTAAGCCCACCCCTGATGACTTTTCAGAGTACATCTGCCTGGTAAGTAAATTAAGCCATATTGTGATACAGCTTTTGGCTGTAGTTTTGTAGTGTGAACAGTCACCTGTATTTAGAAGTACCTGTAAATTCAGGCTGAATGACACCATTTCTAGCACATAATTTCCAATATCATGAATTGTCTTACAGAATTACTGCTTAGGAGTGATTTCTTAATCTGGAATTTATTAAGCCATCTTTTAGTATTGTTCTCAGAGAAACAGGTTCTGGCATTTTTTTGTGCTAAATAGTTTTACTACTCTATGGTACCAATAAATGAAAAATCTTTGTTCTACATCAACCATTATAAAATTAATTTTAATCTGGTGTTAGAGAGTAATTGCTGTGTGCATCTATGTGTCTGTTGGTCTTGTTTAAAAAGTTGTATAAATTGCAACACTGAAATAGCTTCAGTGAAAGTTATCACAAATCCACACTATCTGTGGTATGAGGCACAGAAAAAAAATACAAAAAACAGCTTAGCTTTTTTATATGCATAGCCAAAAAAAAGCATAGCTTGGTCTCATTTGACAGAGTGAAACAAGTAGGCTACTGCAAAGTTAAATCCCACAAAACCAAAACAAAACCCCCCAAAAAGCAGACCAAATGGAGGAGACATAATTCAGGAGCAGGCAAAACATGCAATATAAGAGAAATACTGACAGCTGTAGGGCAAAATGACATTAAATTATTTTGGACTGTTGTTACCAAAGAAAACAGAAGCAAAGGAAGAGAGCTGAATATAACAATGCTCTGAATAAGCTGTCAAGAAAGGCGTCAAGTTTTTTTCTTTGCAAGACACCGTAAAGATCTGGAAGGGGGCAGAGAGAGGACAGAGACAGGTGTGCATTTCAGAAGTGTTCCAGAAGGCTGAGTCCTGAACCCTTGTATAGCCCTGTGTTGCAGATGGGGTAGTGGCAGCAGTAAGTCCTTTTATTTCATAACTTACCTTTTAATTTTAAATGTAAATCTAGAGCAAACAAGGTTAAAGATTTTTTGTATTAGAAAAGGTAGTGGTAGTCTGACCCAAGGACAAGGATCAGTGGAAGAGGAGGTTTTTTTTGGCATAGTGGTCAGTACTGGATGTATGCAGTATAGATTTAAGGATCATTCTAGCAGGTCTTGTCCAATAGAAGAATCTAACAGTGCTACTTAAGATGGAGACTTGCTTGTGCTTAGTTGTAAGCACTCTTCTTTTTATTTCCTCTTCTCTCTTTTCTTCTTCTAATTCTTTCAGCTTTTTTGCACATTGATTTCCCAGTCTTCAGTCAGAATTGCCATACAGGTTAAGACCAGCATATGTAGTAGTACAATAATTCTATTCTAGCTCAATACATGTGTGTGTGCATACATCTACATAAAAAAAACAGTGATTGCATGAATATATATATATTAGCCTCATACCAATTCCCCCACGCCATTACAAATTAAAGGAAATTATTAGATAATTCTGGAAGGATTCTTGGTCACTTTCCTTTACTGACTTTCCGTGTTTTGTCTCTTTGTTTTTTTTTTTTTTTTTTTTTTTTTTGAAGCATTAAGCGGGGAATGTATGTTAGGATCAGGTGAGCATATCCCATATGCTCATTTTCCTATGTTTGCAGGAGATGAGCATTGATAAGTCACCCCAGTAACCCTCACCCTTTCCATGGTGAGCTGTCTGTCTGTGCTCCCCTCAGTTCCCATAAAATTGTTTTGTTTTCTATTTCTAATCCTTTCATTGCTCAGTGGAAGAAATAACTAGATGTTTCCTTAGCAAAACTATAATTTCCCCTCGTATTTCAGTATGTAAAACACTACAAGAGATGCCATATTTTCCAACTTATAACCTGCAATTTTTGAAACTCACAACTCCTGACTGATGACTCGATCTGAGTTGAATACATAAAAAGTACCAAGGAAAAGGTAGTAGGCACTGGTGATCTTAGGCAAGGGGTTCAGCATGTGAAAGAGGTTTTTGAATAAACAGTTCCCTCAGAAAATTATAGAGCTGTGTACTATAGCAGTGGCTAAGACAACGGGGACTAAAAGGAGGTTGCCTGGCTATTTATTTCTCCATTAGATAATCTGCAGATCGTATACATGAAAATACAGTAATTTTGCTATATAGAAAATCTCAGAGTCTGGTTCTGCTGCAGTCTGTTTTGCATGGGTGATGTTAGTACTTCTAAATATACAATCATGCTATCAATGAAGAAATGCAATGGAGCTACTGGATTTATAATTTCTATCACTGATTTTTAATTGCATAATCCATTAATATCTTCTTGTATTTTATACCTCAATTTCTATTATTCTAGGTGATGACACCAACCTCTTAGATTATCTGATAACAGCAGGTTTTCAACCTATAAAATCAAGATTTTAGTTTGCATTGGCTTCGTTAATGTGTCCTAAACTTGTCTCAGCTTTTTCTTCTGAAAAGAAAATAATCATTTTTCTTTAGTACCTCACAAACACAGTTATATATTGGTGGCATCATACCGTAAGAACATTTTCTGTTTAGTGATGAGTGTTTTGAAAATACAAAATAGTTTCTTCAATCCTGTGAGATATCCCTATATCACAAGGCATAAAAAAATACTGTTCAAAACATTTCCCAAAAGAGTCTGCAAGGTTTCATGATGACAGATGTTAGAATCATAGAATCATGGAATAGTTAGGGTTGGAAAGGACCTTAAGATCATCTAGTTCCAGCCCCCCTGCCATGGGCAGAGACAACTCACACTAAACCATGTCACCCAAGGCTCTGTCCAACCTGGCCTTGAACACCACCAGGGATGGAACATGTGTTGTTGAAGTTGTTAGCTTCCTGTACTACATCTGTTCTAGTACAGTTAAAAAAACATGCCCATTCTAGAAGACACTACATGATCATAATAGGGAAGTGATTCTTGCACATCAAGAATCTCAGCAGCACCAAAGACTTTATGTACCCTTATTGCAGAGAACTGGTGTCCTCAACATAAAAAAGGACATGGAACTGTTGGAACAAGTCCAGAGGAGGGCCACGAGGATGATCAGGGGACTGGAGCACCTCCCATATGAAGATAGGCTGAGAAAGTTGAGGCTGTTCAGCCTGGAGAAGAGAAGACTGCGTGGAGACCTCATAGCAGCCTTCCAGTATCTGAAGGGGGCCTATAGGGATGCTGGGGAGGGACTCTTCATGAGGGACTGTATTGATAGGACAAGGGGTAACAGGTTCAAACTTAAACAGGGGAAGTTTAGATTGGATATGAGGAAGAAATTCTTCACTGTGAGGGTGGTGAGGCACTGGAATGGGTTGCCCAGGGAAGTTGTGAATGCTCCATCGCTGGCGGTGTTCAAGGTTGGGTTGGACAGAGCCTTGGGTGGCATGGTTTAGTGTGAGGTGTCCCTGCCGCTGGCAGGGGGATTGGAACTAGATGATCTTAAGGTCCTTTCCAACCCTAACTGTTCTATGATTCTATAAACTGACAGTTTAAAAAACTATGCCAAGAAAGACTGCAGGATTAACCTACAGTTTGTAAAGTAGTTTAAGATCTTCCTGGATTTGAAAAAAATATGTAAGTGCTTTTTATTTTGTTGTTTCTTTCTGTGTTCTAGTTTAAATGCTATGAATTGGCAATGAAACCAATGTTTGAAACAGGTATGTCAGAGAGAAAAATCAAGCAAGTCATATTATGCAGTGGGTAGAACCATCCCCAAGATGTTTAAACATTTTGTTGTGGCAGATCACTTTATTATTTACTTGAGACAAAGAGGACTATGTATAGCCATAATATTATTATAACTAAAGTAGTCTGGAATCCATTATACATGCTGTTGGCTGCTATGCAGAGAGCTTGCAGTGTTGTGCAAGGACAGGAGGCAAAATTATTAATCTGAGAAACACTGAGCCAGATTTAAAATAATGTTTCTTCATTATGCAGTGTATGGATTTTGCAGCCCAACTAATGTTGATTTCTTCTTTAGTATAGAAACTGTCTGAGGTCTGTCCAAAGGCCTGTGTGGTCTGAAGGTCCTGATGGATGTCCCTTCTGCAATCCAAACACCATCACAGACTGCAAGTGAATGAGCTAAAATGGTTGTGGCTTGCCTCATAGTGGTTTCTCCAGGTCATGGCTGAGGTGCTTCAGCTGGGCACTTACACCTTAATGAGTCCATGTAAGAATCTGCAGTCTGGTTAGCCTGAGCAGGCATTTAACAGCTGGAGATCAAACAACAAGCAACATTACTACTGCTCAACAAAGTACAAGCCGGGGAGGCCATAACATGAAGTACTGTAAGTTGAGGAATCAGAATTCTGACTACTGAAAGCACTTGTTCTCACACTCATGAGAATATTGTTAATTAATAATGACTAAAAAAGGTCAAACTAGCAAGGAAGAACACAAAAGAGGAAGTGCGTCAGGCAGCCAGGCAGAGTTTCTCCAGGTTCTTCGTGACTGTGCTGTGTAACATGTAAGAGGGGAACAGATCTCTCTTGCCTTGTTCGGTGAGGTTAAACTCCTCCCCGCCTCCATCAAGCGTACAAATCACAGGGAATACTGTCTTGAAGTCTAACTTTTGTCTTGCTGTTTCCTGCTTTTCTGCACAACAGCACTCAGAGGCAACGTTTGCTCTGTATGTGTTCACACATGTTATGCTACACAACTTACAGTTTTGGAAACCTGCTGGTTGTCCAGAATCAGGAAAAGTATCAGCCCAGCAGGGTAAGCCAATGCTTCTTTCCTTTATGCAGTTAAAATGGGTTAGATAGACAAAAGCAAGTCTATTTTACCTCCTCTGATTAGATGTTGCAATCTGCTTCTGCTGTGAATTCCTCTGAGTCACGTTGTCTTTCAGACAACAAATAGAATAGTTTAGTTTCTAGCATGCTGCTATTCACCTGCTACTTGACACCTCTTCAAATGACTACCAAAGCATTCAAAAACAGAGAGAAAAAAGCCTATAAAAATATTGGCAGTTTAGAAGCCAACAGGTAGCTGAGCATGTCCACAGTAACTGAGTAAAACCCCAAAAGAATAAATACTTTCCTGATGGCTAAAAAGGCTACGTGAAAGAGTTTCCTTTGATATGAAATTTTTAAACAGGATACAAACTATCACTGGAGAGAATATCTGCACTTGGTAGATCCTCTGCTGCAATATTTTTTAAGAGCTGTGCATGCAGTCTTTTCTGTGTCATTTAAAATGGATATTGGCACTGAAGTGGGTCAGCTGTGCAGTGTGAACATGGCCATAGTTCACCTGAAACATTAGATGCTGGGGTGGCAGAGGGCTCTGTGCCGAGGCTGCTCAGGGTGTTTACAGTAAGAAAGTGAACAAAATCTGCCTCCTTCCGTTTTAGGTGCTTTGAAAATAAGAAATGTTTTAAATTTACACCTGCAAAATCACTACATTAAGCGGAAATAAAATCATATTATTTCAAAGATGAGATTTTTTTTCAACATAGGGCAAAGAATATTTTTTATTTATAGCCCTTATCTAGATTTTTATATTATGCTCAGACTAAATACAGCAAACTAGGGCACTAGTAATGTTTTTTAAGACATGGAAAGAAATAAAGTTGAATGCTATTATAGTGCTTTTATGTAAGAACTCTTTTGGAATTAGCATCATCTGAAGAATCTGACTGGTAACAGATGACAGGTGTGTCAAGAAACATTTCCCATTATATGTATGCCTCCATTTCCTTCAAAATATATTGAGTTAGAACAACCGATATCATTGCATATATCCTCTTAAAAGTATTCCTGTTTGTTTTCTAGGAACTGCATAATTGGAAAAAGTAGAAATTGCTTTAAAACAAAAACACAGCTAAGAAACACTTTCTATTCCTAAAAGAGACAGATGCTAAAACTCATTCTGCATTGCTTATCCTTGTGTCTAGCCTACTGTTTGATGTCAGGGCAGGAGACCAACAGCACAAATAAAACAGAGAGTGGGCTTGGAACAAAACACATCAAAATCTGCAATGCTCTGAGTCTTCCTTACTTGCCTCAGTACTATAATAATGAAAATAAATTATTTTTAATTTAGTTTTTAGAGAGATTTCTGTTAGATTTTTATCACTTGCATTCAAATAATTTAAGATACTTCAGTTACTGAGTGCTTTCTTTCTTGCTTGTATTTAAAACTTCACTATTAGCATATGACATTAAGCCAATATGCCAGGTTTCTGTCCACCTCAATCTGAATGTAGCAAATCTTTGTGTACAATGATAGACATTGCATCTTTTTTTATACATATATAATACATATTTTTCATTTCATGCTTTATTCTCCTTTTCTTTTTGCTCTGTAAATTATAGACTCCATATTGCAACATTTATTGCTTTACATTCTTGTTAACTGCAGATTCATTGCATATGAGCTGATAATTCCCTATTTTAGCTTTCGAATAACAGTGAGTAGTTAAAAGGCTGTCTGAAGACTATTACTAAAAGAACTCTGCACACTTAGAAATGAATGCTGATAGAAATACTGGAAACCAGTTCTGAACATCTTCCATTCTTAGATTTGTTCATATATTTCAAGTAAAGTTTTTGGCAGTGAGATCATTACCTCATCTACGTTACAGCAGATCCAGAATAACACTACTGAAGTAGCAGATCACAGCATAAAATTCATGTGAAATCAGAAGACTTCTTTTAAGTTAATTATGCAATTGCACTGCATAATGTCACAAAACTATAGCATCACAAACAGAAAGGAGTGTGACATTGCAAGTTTTATTAGCCGATTTCATCTTCTCTACAACAATAAGAAACACTTAATTTTAAAAGACTCTCTTGTAATAGTTACAAAACTCCTACCCCTTACATCCTCTTAGGTGTTAGATGCTCTGTCGTAATTGTAATAGCACATGCAAATTTTTTACCTTTTAAATATACACTAGAAAATAAAGTAACAAGGCTATACTGAAGCCCCTCACATTCTGAGCATCACAGAGAAACTTTATAACAGGCCCAGCCACTTAACAAATACAGCTGAGAACAACAGCTGAGCTTCATACTCGCATTCATGCAGTCTGGCCATTTCTCTTCATAGCACATCAAAGGTGCCAAGGCTGCTGATTTCACGTTCATGTTTGCATTTAAAAAGCTAAGTCAGGTGCTCCAAATTACTCCTGATTTAGATGTAACTTCAGTTACACAAGTGCAACTTGAAGAACAGCCTCTTTGTCTCTGACATGCATTTAAGAGTAGCTTGATCTAGAATAGCAAAGGTATGAAGCGGTGAGTACCTCCCACAACTTCTATTGAATTATGCAATCTGAGCTGCAATAAGCTTTAACTGTCAGGGACCAAAACTTTTATTGCGCTGATATAATTCTGTTACTTGCTTCTAGTTTTCTAGAGACTAAATAAAGCAGATGGATAAGCAAACAATGGGGGTAAAACAGCATCAATCAAAGATAATTGCAATTGGAGGTAATGATCTAAACTCCAAGGAAGGCAAACCTTCCTGTGGTTATGCAAAGTTGCAACAGGATTTCTAAGTAGAAAATTTAGTGTAATTTAGAGTCCTGAAGTGGAAAAAAAAAAAAAAAGGCACTTTTCAAAAGAAGGAAAAAAGAAAATAATGGGCAGAATACTGTCCATTTTAAGTAGGCTATGCCCCAGAGAACTACTAAAAACACCTGCAAAGCAACTATCTATGTACTCTTGCTGCTTTTAACAGAGTGAGAATGAAGAAGTAAAAGAAAAAAGTCACTGAAGTAAAATCCCATTGCTTTCAGTGTCGTGAAAAATCAATTCCCAACATATATTTTGGATTTCAAGGTACAGGCAACACTCTAATTCAAGCAGGTAATAGAGCTGAAGATCATGTATAAAGCAATTTATGATTCTTAGAGTTATTATTAAACAAAAAGTCATGTCATAAATAATCCTTTTATGGGGTTGCAAAAGATCTTTTAGAGTATGCTAAAATTTCTACATGAAGTGATGACATAGTATGGAATACCAGACAGAAATGAAATCATTGAAAGCTTATATGATAATGCTGAATGCATGACCATAAATGGTAACAAAGTTAGACATTTATTTGCAGTGAGAACTGAGGTTAAGGGGCTACCATATAATTACTTTTATTGTCACTGTTCCCTGATTAGATCATGGCAAAGACAATCACAGCAAGCAATTAGTCATTTCATCAGAAAATTGATAAAACATGTTTGTATGAGCATGGTTTTATAATGATGTTTCACTGCGCAGTTCAAGAAAAGGCCAACAATTTGACGCAGTTAGATTGTTCATCATAAGGAAAATATCAAATATATGGCTGTTTCAGTCTCAAAAGGAAATAAATAGATCAAAAAGCTTTAAAATTTGTGAAACATTAATTTTTCTGTTAAGTCATGAGAGAACACAGATGCCAATCAACAAATAATTTTCAAGAACTTAAAAGCTTTTGGAAAACTTGCATGATCAACACTATCATAAATAGATGTACACAGATATCTACAACCATAATTGTGAAGAAAATATATTCACTGTCAAAAAAAACCAATGCTTCTGAAAAGACTTTGAAATCCACTATTAAAAGTTTCTCTGAAATTGAAAATGCTAAAGAGATAAAACCAGTTTAATATATTGAATGCAGGGATTTGACATATGTCACTGGAGCACAATTAAAAATGCTGTTAGTGTTAGTCCCATTTAGGTAATAACATGATCCCAAATGAGACACATTACTTTAAACATTGGAGAAATTAGTTTAATCAGCACAACATTCTGTATCCTCCACAGAGCATCATCAAAGGAGTAAATGGTGAAAAGTGGGCACCCATCATAAAAAACAGGAGGGTAAAGGTAACTATAAAAAGTTGTTATGTGTGAAATAATCTACCTCACTTTACTTTCCAATAAGGTAATCTGTTTCCTGGTGTTTGTATGTATTCATAACCTTTACTTAGTCTCCAAAGAATCTCAAAGGTGTAATGATTGTGGAGTCAACCATTTACAGTAAGTGTTAAAAGCAGTGGTGGAAAGGTGTTTCCACAGCAGTTCATGCAGTCGCCTGACAGAACAATGACTGTTGGGCCCAAATCTAAAAGGGGACAAGGTCCACCACCTACAGTTTTTCTTTCTGAAAGACTGGTTTTCTAATACATAGCTGAGTAGTTCATACAATAAAGGAACCTTTGTAGTAAGAGGAATTGTGCATAATAACTAACTAATCAGACCTCTCTAAGCTGAATTCTGTATTAAAGTAATTCCTTGTAGCCATGAAAGTGATGCTGCTCTGAGAGCTGACACACACTACACAGGCTGCCTTCTTTCTGTTGGAAATCATTACTGTCATTTGTAGTAGCACGTGGAAAAGTAATTGCAGTGATCATCAAAAATTACAGTAAATTAATTAAACAGTCATTAACTGTATTCTACGTTGATTAGCGATACAGATTTTAATCAGTCACACACATGAGGGAGGCAATTGCATACCCAGCTTCTCATTTCTGAAAAGTGATGAGTCACAGGGAACTGCTGAACACAACACCTTTTATCATTCTTACTTTAACAACTCATCTCCAGCAGTTTCACCTAAAAAGTTCTAAAGAAGTTGTGATTGGAGGGCAGCCAGAATTCACTCTCTTGGATCACCAAAACTCTCCGAAACTTCTCTTATGCTGCTGAAGTTAACAACTGAAATCAACTAGAATAATACCTGCTTAATTTTCATTTTAAGACATTTTAAAGAAAATTCCATGAGGGGCTGGGAGCTGACTTTTAATTTTTTTTACTAGTCACTGAAGATTCTCAGAACTCACGGCAAAAAATGGCACCCCAATTGAAAACAGAGTCACTCTTTGCATGAACAACCAAAAGAAGACAAAACCACGGATGCATTTTTTGTGAATGTGTTACTATTACAACCTATTTGTGATGTTATTAAAAAAAAAGGGCAAAAAACTTGATTTGGCATTTGCCAACTCCTGCTCAGTTTGACTCTTCCTGTCGTTTCCCTGGGAATACCTAAAGCATAAGTAAAAACGCTTGAAGCAGTCCAACAGCCATACTTAAGAAAGACCACAAGATGATGCTGGCTGTAAGGGGCAGGTTTTTGGAGGAGTTTGAGATAACAGAAAAAAGAGGATTTGTAAGCAGTGGGAGAGTGACAAGAGTAATCCACATCTTCCCATTTTATGTCCTAATCTTCCAGTGTTCGTTGCATTAATAAATTTCACCTGTGAGAGTGATTTCTGGTTTATTTTCTTTTTCCCTTTAGTCTATGTAGATTACTGCAAACATAGAATCATAGAATAGTTAGGGTTCGAAAGGACCTTAAGATCATCTAGTTCCAACCCCCTTGCCATGGGCAGGGACACCTCCCACTAAACCATGTCACCCAAGGCTATGTCCAATCTGGCCTTGAACACCGCCAGAGATGGAGCATTCAACATGGATGGACACAAGTAGATTTGCTCGCACAGTGCACCATGTAATATAGGGCTTTGGCAAGATTCTTGTAGACTAAGAGAAGATGAAGGAGTCATTAAAGGATTCACAGACTTCACTGCAACCAGTTTCTATATATGTCTCTCCTGCAGTTCTATAAAAATTTGCAAATGTATTGCAAAGATCAAATATAAACCAGACTGTAATCTAGCTCTTTCTTACAGTCTTATCACACTGTGCTGTGCTCTGGGATCTGAAACTTAGCACACCTTTGTTGTCTAACTAGGCAACAAAATTCCTGCCTCATAACACAAAGATTGTACATTTTACTTTATGTAGAAACACAGACAAAGTTCAGGTAACAGCACAACTGTCTACTGTTCTGTTACAACAGGCATAGAGTATCCTGAAACCATTTGAAATAGCCAGTAATAGAATAGGTAACTTCCTACCATCAGTTTCCTATACAGTATGATGTCTAAGCAAGCTAATGAAATTCTTGCATATAAAGAGGAGATGCCAATTAGAAGTAAAGATCTTTTATCTCACTGGCAGTGGTGAGACTGCTAGAGGAAAATGTTGCTTTCACCAGGGCCTGTAGCAGAAAAAATTGTAATGGGAGATGGCAAAACATTCAGAAATAGCTGGAGAGCTTATCTGACTTTTGGAAAGTCTGTCAAACTGTGAGAAGTTTAAGGAGCTCAAGGCTAAAAGAGTATTAAAAAGTAATTTGATCATAGTCTGTAAATTCTTCATGGCAAGGAGATTTCAGATAATAGCAGACTGTAGCAAACAAAGACAGAACAAGAGCCAATACCTGGAAGATCAGTTTATACGAATCTTGACTGGCAATAAAAAGCAGGGTTAACCTCAGTCAATTTAGCCATTTAGAAGTTAAGCACCTACTAGTTATTTAGGTATCCTCACTAACTTGTTGAAAGAGGCAATTCCGGAAGACTATACCTTACACCTCTTCTAGGATGGGCTGAATCACTTGGAAGATTCTCTTCATTGATTTCTTGACATTACGCTGGAAGATGAGTTAATACAAGTCACTAACATTTAACCAGCTGAAGTTTGACAGTGGGATTCATCTCACCTAAGTAACTGTACATTTCTTTTCAAAGTTGGCAATTCACCAAGGAAACGTCTTAAGATGCAGTGGAATACCCATTACTTGCAATTATAAAACTGCAAGGGAACTCATCCAATATTAGCAAAAGTCACTGGATACAAAGCTAGATCTGCACAGGAGGTCAAACTAAGGACTCTAAGAAGAATGACTCTTTAAAATCTGATTTATCTAGGAAATGTGGGAGGCTGCATTCACAGATGACTCACACCAACATCAGTTTTCATAGAATCATAGAATCATTTAGGTTGGAAAAGGCCCTTAAGATCACTGTGTCTGATCACAAACCTAACACGGCCAAGTCCCCCACTAAAACATGTCCCTAAGTGCCACATCTACACATCTTTTAAATACTTCCAGAGATGGTGAATCAACCAATTCCCTAGGCAGCCTATTCCAGTGCTTGACAACCCTTGTGGTGAAAAAATTTTTCCTAATATCTAATCTAAACCTCCCCTGGCACAACTTGTGGCTCTTTCCTCTCATCATATTGCTTGCTGGTTGGGAGAAGAGACTGACATCAGCCTCGCTACAGCCTCCTTTCAGGTAGTTGTAGAGAGCAAATAAGGTCACCCCTGAGCCTCCTTTTCTCCAGGCTGAACAACCTCAGTTCCCTCACCCTCTCTTCATAAGACTTGTTCGCTAGACCCTTCACCAGCCTTGTTGACCTCTGGACCTGCTCCAGGACCTCAATATCTCTCTTGTAGTGAGGGGCCCAGAACTAAACACAGTATACAAGGTGCGGCCTCACCAGTGCCAAGTACAGGTGGATGATCACTGCCCTGGTCCTGCTGTTCACGATATTTTTGATAGTATACCATTAGTCTTCTTGGCTGCCTGGGCACAAGCTCGCTCATGTTCAGTGTCTATCAGTCAGTACCCGGAGGTCCTTTTCCACTGAGCAGCTTTCCAGTTATTCTTTCCCAAGCTGGTAGTGGTGTTCTGTGGGGTTGCTGTGACCCAAGCATCGCATTTTCCTAGCATCACATTCATGTCAGACTTACTGAGCAGTCAGAAAACACAGGCCAACAGCTGCACATCCAAATTCACAAAATGCTCTTTCCAATTGCTTTATCTTCTACCATTAGGGAACACAGGGGACAGATATGTGGCCTTCTTCCTCCCCACCTCTTCCAATAAATGCCTGGTTCTGCAGCTGTGGCATAATAGCTGCTGATGCCAGTGGGACTGTGTGGTGGTTGCATAATCACACCAAAGAATGGAAATCTCTGGGCAAAGTTTCATCTTGGCATCTCCCGTCAAATCCTCGTCTCATGTTCTGTAGGCACAGAAAGCCAGCAGAGTTGACAAGGTGAAGATTAATTTTGTGTGTAAATGACTGGTTTCCAGCTTTTTGTTTGGAAAGTGATGTAAGATTATAGTGGACACAAGAACATTTGACACAGCACAGCAGGATTCTCTGTGTGTGCATGTCATAGCTGTTGTTGAATTATTAATTCTGAATTATTACAGTCTTTTTGCCTCCAATCTAATACTAAGACATGAACCTGAAAACTGCAATCATCGCTGGACATCTGCAAGAAGCCTAAACACTGTCATGAAAAAATGAGCATAAAATAAATCCACATATAAAATGTACACACACATGCAAACAAATGCATAAATAATGAAGAATAACGTAGAATTAACAGAGAATAACCCACCAGCTGGCAATCACAATTATTCAAAATAGAAATTTCCATGCTTCATAAATTACCCTTCAAACCACTCCATACCAAGTCGAATACCTCAGCCCAAGACGCCAGGCAAGCACTGTTTTAATTTCTCTGCAACCAAAGAAATGCTGCTCAGCAGGAGTCATACATTGTCATTGATCCATGCACAAAGATCCCGTTGCAGCAAAAGGACATTTTATGCTCCAGCAGGCCAACATCTAGATGCAGCTGTGAGACAATTTAAAAATAATAAACCATCCACAGTTCCACCACTGGTGTCAAAGCGTGTTTCTTTATAGAGCTGGCAACACAGCTCAGATAACCATGAAAGAGAAATTCTTTTCTTGCCTTTTGCACTCAGCTAAAATTGTTCAGGATTCTTGGCCTCTTCTTTTTCCACGTCTCAATGTACCTCAACTTCTCCTATGGCTTTTTACATGGGAAAGGCATGAAAGAAAGAGAGAACAGACATTTCTGCATAAAATTGTCTTTTTAACATTTCTTCCAGCATTTAGTGTTGTGTCTAGTGATAATTTTATGGGTGTTACACTTCTGATCCTAGCTGCAAATAAAAAAAATTATTTGTTGCTTGAATAGTTATGAACGAATAGTTATGAACAAATAGTTATACACTGGATCTACAGCAAGAGGCCAAACAGAAACCACATTAAACTGCAACAGGTTTACTCCCATTTTTTTAATTGCTGATAATTTTGTTCATGTTAAAAAGATGCTTCACACTCTTTTTTGAATTGTCGTCAGAAATTTATTTTTAACGAAATAGTTTTAGATTTCCTACAGCTAGAAAAGCCACACGTATTCAGTTGAGGGAAATCATGCACAGTTCAGTTACAGGAAACAGAATGACTGTTTGATCCTGCATTGAAATCTAGCTCTCAACACAGTAATTATTACATATTTTTTTCTTTAGTTCTGACTCAGACAACTAGCCCTCTTAATACTGGAAAGTGAAAGAAGAAAATGAGTCTTTTTGGTAAAAAAAATAAAATAACTGTTTCAAGAAAACTATTTTTCCATATGCCGTTAATAAATTTTTATTTACAGAAATTAAAGAATATCCTGTATTGTACAGAGGTAAATAATAAAGCTGATTGACATGTGAGTAAATATAAAACCCTGGGATAAACCACAGGTTTGGAGATTAAAATCCAAGTGCTGAAACAGATTCCTCCTTCCTAAATAGACCATTCTCCATTTGGAGCAAGTTCAGCCTCTGGCGAGGCTAAGAGAAACAGCGCACACATTTGTTTCAGCTCCAGTGGAGGAAGAAGCAGTTATTATGGAAGGTTTCTAATGTTTAGGAGAGAAAAATGGAAATGGGAGAAAGAAAGCAGGGCCAGGTAGAGAAGGGCCTAGATTATGTCATAGTGTTATTAGGAATTCTTACGGAATCATAAGGAATTATTTATTAACTATTTATTAGGCAGTGTGCTCTTGCAGCCCAGAAAGACAATTGTTTGCTGGGCTGCATCAAAAAGAGTATGGTCATGAAAACTCTGCTTTTGTGAGACTTCACCTGTAGTACTGCATTCAGCTCTGAGACCCCCAGCGCAAGAGAGACATGGACCTGTTGGAGTGAGTCCAGAGGAGGCCACAAGTTTGATCTGAGGTCTGGTGCACCTCTCCTATGAAGACTGGCTGAGAGAGTAGGGCTTCTTTTGCCAAGGGAGACCTTAGAGCACTCTTCCAGTGCCTAAAGGGGACCTACAAGAAATCTGGAGAGGGACTTTTTACAGTGGCATGCAGTGACAGGACAAAGGGGAGTGGCTTTAAACCAAAAGAGGGTAGACTTAGATTAGACATGGGGAAGAAATTCTTTGCTGTGGGGGTCGTGAGACACTGGCACAGGTTGCCCAGAGAAGTTGTGGCTGCCCCATCCTTGGCAGTGTTCAAGGCCAGGTTGGACGAGGCTTGGAGCAACCTGGTCTAGTGGAAGGTATCCCTGCCTGTGGCAGGAGGGTTTGGAACTAGATGATCTTAAGGTCCCTTCAAACTCAAGCCATTCTGTGATTCTATGAATTTTGTGTGATCCATCTGGGATCACCTTCAAGCAGTATATTAAACTGATCTGCTTTGTAAACCAACTTTGCCACCTACTTTCAAATGGAATCTAGAAAAAAATTATTCTCCTACTTCTAATATAAATCCACTGAAATCTCTCTTGGCTTTCAGTTTTACTTACTTCCACAGTACTTGAAAGAAGTCAGCAACCTTGAAGCTCTGCAAATGGTATCAAAACACTCAAATCTAATGCTCTTTTTCCATAAATGTGTTTGGTTTTATCCTCTGCTGGACTTCAGGTAATGCTAAATAGCAATTTTAATAGATTTAATTTTGCTGATACCAAGGTGATAGAGCGCTAGGGCTAAAAGAGATAATAAAAGGACCGGAATACTCATCTGATACAGGTTATCTTACTGTTATTTAGCTTAGAGGTTCATTGTTGAATTTCACAAATAAACTAAGCTACAGTTATTTATAAACTATGGGAGATCATATACAAAAGCTGTGGCCCAGATAAATAATAGATGATTATATATACACATATACACAAATGCATGAATGCACACTCATATATACATCTACCCACATTTCTCCTTCACTTTTCAGTACAGCTCAGTTGAAGCCAAGGAACAAACCACGTACACCATCCTGTGTAATAAAGCTGCATTTAGCCTCAGCTGTATGTTGTAAAGACCTGCTACAATAGCAGGTTAGAATTGACTATCTACATGAATAAAGATACTCTACACAGAGTATAGCTTACATAAGCATCCTTTTAAATTATAAGAAAGTTATTATTTAAATTTATTTTTCTTAAATTATAAGAAAATTATAAGAAAATTATTAGCCACTGTATGGAAAAGAAATTACAAAAAAATATTACTAGACTTCATAAAAGAATACACTGTGTAACTGCTCTTCTTTCTGAACCAGGCACTACCGTTATGCCAAAGTTTTCATGGTTTTGTTTTTAATATATTGCTAGTAAAGTTTTTGGGTGCTTTAGGATATTGCATAAGCAGGGAATGTCAGTGTCCTTGCAAGCTACATCATAAACTACATGATAAGTTTTACTGCTTGCTTTTTAAACCTGGCTTTCAGTTTGTAGTAGACCTGTTAAATTCAAATTGTCAGCCAGCATGAGAGGAAGCCTTTTCTCCTATCATGTACCTGAATTTTACATAGAAGGGTACACTCCTGTAGAGCTTCTTTTACTTTTCATTGTGCTCTCTTGGATCTTAGATGTGGGTTGACACTGCTGCATAAAAGCTCAGAAAATGTGAGGAATACTTGAGTATCGTAGGTATGTCAAAGCGTCTTTGTGGGAACAGATTTTGAAAGCCAGTAACATCAGCGTTTGGGAAATTGGGATGAGCTGAAATCAGAGACATTCAGATAATTCAATCCTTACCACTTATGTAGAAATTGTCAAAGATTCACAGATTTTTTTAAAAAAATTTATAGAAGTACTAAGAAAAAAAATCGTATCAAGCCCTGCACCCAAGAGTGCCCACCTCTTACTGCATCTACAGGGACATGCAGCATCTCCCGGGGTACTACAGTCACGAGCCCCAGGGGTGCACCTTTCCTGCCATTCAGCTAATGGAAGTTCTCTCAATGAAGAGGGGGGTGGGAAAAAGTATCTTTGGGACTCCATATGCACATGTAGGGTAAGAAGCTGCTTTTCTTTCCAAAGGTAGCTCTATGCAAGGAAATACTTTCAGACCTTGGTTTAGCCATCAGAATATTTTAGTATGGTATAAGTCTTAACCACATTAATCAAATCTGCTCATGAATAAACATGAGGGAAGATGTTGTCTAATCAGAACACGGAGACTACAGAAGAACTTCCACTTAGTGATACTGGATTGTGAATAGCACAGATTTGGATATTTTTACATAAGATTATATATTTTCATGTGGCAGTGTAAGACAACATGATGGTAACAAATCCATCCTAGAGTTACACATTTTTATAATTTCGGGGGCAGTGGGACTACTCATCCCCTAAGTTAGGTGTTGGACTGTTAAACACTTGCACCTGAACTGATTACCTGTCTGTTTCTTTCGAAGCCATTAAGGACAAAGGGGAGTCCCCACGGCATCACTTGCCCAACTTGATGCTGGTCCTAGGAGGACAGTAATATCTGCCAAGGTGCCTGTTGCTTTCTGCGACAATAAAGGAGCCTGAAAATGACAACATCCATCCATTTTGATGTCTAAAACTCGGGGAGATTAAACCCGCTTATAGGATGTATGCCATTTAATTACACATAGCAATAATCTCCTTTCCAAAGCAATATGCCTGCCCCAGACCTTGGAGAAGGAGGCAAAAAATTACCTCTAGCAATAGTTCCTCTTAGCTTTTCCATGTCTAAATACCTCAAGTCATCCTTCTCTATGACAGGAATGCAATTAAAGCTTTATTGGTCACTAGTTAGCTGGAAATATATGAAAATGAGCACAGCCTCAAGCAGAACAAGAAGTCTTGAGTTCATTACATGATATCTCGAAATCTCTCATTGATGTCTTGAAAAAAATTTGAAGGCAGTTCAAATTATATACATAATGAAACCAGTGTGGGTTTTTTTGCGAATGATGAAAATTGGTTTTCCTTCCAATGTACCGGTTATTTAATGGTTGCCACACATTAGCCTACAGGAAAATTTGGCAATGATCAGCCAGACAAATTTCAGCCTCTAGTAATGCACCTGATTCAGGCACCTGGTAGTGATGTGTGGGTTTTATAGATGTCTGCCAAATCAGTAAGTCCAGCTCGCTTTCAGTTTTACTTGTAATTGGCCATCCACACTTTCAGGATGCTTTGGAAGGCCCAGGATGGTTTCAGCTTTGTTTGTGTTATTTTGTTTGGGTTTTTGTTGTTGTTGTTGTTTTTTTAATGACCTTAAGAGGAGGAAGAAAACATTTCAAGTCATTAAAAATCGAACTGCAATGCTTCAGTGAGGTAAGGCACATGTAGCTCTTCAGTGTTCATCTTTCAATTTATGTCCTCAAACCTTCATCTGTTCCTCTATTCAACACACATAAATCAGAACTTTGAATGCTTCATATTTCCTTTAAAAAAAAAAACAACAAACCAAACAAAAACCCTCAGAAATTCTCCTGGATGTTTTTACTCTCCAGAAATGTGTTCAAGAGTATCAACCATTTCAGGAACTATCAAATGAAAAACATGGTTACTAATTGAAAAATAGTTGACTTTCAGAAGCATAGGATTGCTTCATAAACCATTATTCACAGAAAGTAGTATTTATTTATGTTAGCAACTCTATTGGTTTCACATCACTGCTTTTTGCAAGTAAGAATTGTAAAATATGGCCATTAGTAAAAAATAGAGAAAATGGTATTCTGTGTGGTTTCATTTTTCTCCCAACACAGTGGATGGGACAAAAGATGTATTTAATTTGTGCAATTATAGATATTCCAGAAACTCTACAGGAAACCAGTTTTCTCTCTTAGCTTTGGTCTGTTAGCCAGGCAGCCATATTAATAACAAAACTTAAGCCAGCTGCTGCTTTAACACCCTCAATTCTGGTGGAGGAGGTGGGGAAAGCAATTCCTCGCCTGCAGCAGCTCTCCAGGCTCACTCCAAGCGCCAAGTCTCCTCCTGCAACCGTCTGTGAGATAGACCTGGGATCTGAGCAGATCCCAAGCTTCACTTAAAAAACCCCATCCTGATCATCAGTAACAAGACCATCTGCTGTGCCAAAAGAAGCCTGGGGCAAGCCCCTCCTCTTCATTTCTGAGGAGAGCTGGAAAGTAGTTTCTAACTGGTTGTGATTTGCTTCCCAGTTTTCTGGTTACCAGCTCAGAGTACTGCCCTTGTCACAACTCTGGACCAGTGAACCAGTTAAGCCCAAACACATTATATGGACAGAGTGTTCCTCTGAAAACCATCTTTGAACTCTATATTAGCAACAAGAAATTGTGGCATCACATTAAAAAGTAATGTAAAGAGGCAAACAAAGACCCTCCAGTGGTATGAGTAACTTTGCTTCTTGTGTGACTGCACACCAGTGGGAGTTAATTAGCCAGTCTTACTACTGGGTTCAGATTTAGCCAGGAAATAAGCAGCAGTAGAGTGCAAAACCTTCAAGCTGCTGTATGTCCCTCTGGTATGGAGAATAGCCCTTCATCTCCCCTGATCCACCAACCTGTTCTCTGCAGGACAGTAGCACAACCAAGGACCTGGACAGCAGGTGCCTGTCATCCACCAGCAGCTCCTTCTCCTGTACAAGGGGCCAAGCCAGCCTGCCCCTATGAATGCAAGTTCTTTTCAAAGTTTCTAAAGCTCCTTTAAAGCCAGCAAGAAACAATCAGCAGTGATATGAAGTGCAGTTTGGTTTATATCCCCCAGTCCTGATGGGTGTTACACAAGCTTAATCCAGCCTAAAAGAGGTGAGACTCTTAAAAAATGGGGTGAGCAATTTAAAAGCCAGATTTATTAACACTCATAACAAATTATTAAAATAAAACTCTTCTTAAAAATTGTACTGCATCATAATTTGTGCACTTGACATTTTCTAGTAACCCTTTCTCAAACATTATAAACAGTCACTGCTACTCTTGAATATATTGCTACAGTACTCAAGTGTCTAAGACAGCTGATAGCATTAGCTTTTATAACATATTAAGCATCTATATGATAATTAGTTTCCGTAACACAGACAGGTGATTCTGCTATGAAAGCGCAGCGAAAATAAGACTATGGCTATTTCCCACCTATATTTCCCAGGTGGAAGGGAGGACAATCTGACAGGTGTCAGGCAGCCCCCATTTACAGTGGCTGGTAGGTAGGACCTATTACACCTGCACTTTTGAGTTTGCCCCACTCACACCTTATATGTCTTGCTTTTTCCTCATTCAGTAGACCATTGTACTGATTCTAACGCATTACAGCATGAGCAAATACATTGCTGTAAACACAGCCCAAAGGAAACTCGTATAATCTAGATGGTTTCTTCCCATCTGCAAAGCAGCAACATGAGCAGACAGCACCTCTCACACGACCATGGCTCTCCCAGCATCAGTTGCAGGTTATCTCCTGGCAGCCTTCAGTATGTCAAAGTACATAGCACATTCCAGCAGTGCTCAGGGCATGTTTCAGAAGAGTTGATCCATGACTCACGTGAGTTGTGGTACATGGTTCTCCATCTATGCTTAATCCAAAGCACATAATAACCTTTCTAGTTGCTATTCACACTTGCACCAGGTAAGTTACCAGCTTCCAGCTTGATACAGTTGCTACCTGCCCTCAAACAGGAACACCTCCAAAAATCCCCATGGAATATAATAAAGATTTAACAAGCCCATCTGTCTGTTCCTCCCTGGGGTTTATGGGCCTGTTACATAGTCCTTACGTAGTCCCACAGTTTTTCTTGACAACTGATTGACATAAGCATTGCAGACATTTCTGATTACTTACCAAAGGGATTTTCTCAGCTGGCCTCATTTAAGTGTGCCCCAACCACCAATAGCACGCCTACCAGGGCAGAAAAGCTTCTGGTTTTGTTCTTGACACATCCTAGGTATTTCCATCGTCTTTTCTTAGGTCTTCTGGTAAGAGATTGCTTAACTCTGATGAATTTGACATGTGGTGCACTTTATTCTGTTTAAGCCCTTACACCCTCCTGAGGTATTCACCTGGAAACACATTTTGACATTTCTCTCCACCTTTGCAGAATTGTCAGCCATGGTAGAAATAACACGAGTTAAAAACAGAGTCAGTTTTTCAAGAAGAAAATTTCCAGTGCCTGGCTTTTCTTTAAACTCTTAAGGACGAAATGTCTGTTCCCAGAGCCAGCTATTATTTTAGAAACATTAGGGATGGCTACCAGTGATGGTGGTCATTTTACACAATAGCTGTGACAAAACTGATCAGCCACAGTTTAAGGCAGTCTTTCAGTCTGACTTCATGCAGGTGCTGTGGTGCATTTCATATCTAGACCAGAGGAAAATATGTGCTGCATCAAAGGTGATTTAACTCATTCTGGGGATGAATATGGGGGCCAAAACATTACTCTTTTATGTCAAGATGGCAATATCCAATGCCACTGCATAACGTTGAAGTGTTCCAGGTCAATTAAAGAAAACTAAACCCTCTGCAGGACTGAGCCAACCTGAAGCAAATTTTAGATGCTGTTGAAGTTTCCTCTACATCAGAGAAACCTGAATCATTCAGCTATTCTGATGTTCTCCTAAAGAAAGAAAAAAGATGATGAGCCCCAGCTTAGAAGTCTGAGACTTTCCACTTTCTTTTACACAAACAAGAGGGCCAAGTTGAGATTGCACCAGCAGCATTTGTTTTGGCATTTCACAACTTTCAAGAATTATACTTGGTAACCCAATCAGCATTTCAGCATGCATTTTGGATATAATGTTATATGCTATGCATAATATAGCCATAGGAGTGTACAAATGCCAAGCTATGAAAATGATTTCCACGTTCTTTGGCAGACTCCACATGCAGAGGGATTAGATTATGTTTTATTTCTTTCTGGTTTGTAATATGTTTAGACAACTGAATGACTTTTCATTTGGTGCTAGTCCTGCAATTCATTTCCCATATCCTTCCTTTCAATCTTGTGAGGCTTTTTTCAAAATATAGTGCATTGTACTTTGTCCTCCCTTGTCCTTCCATTTATGAGGAAGGAGGACATTCCTAATGCCTGTAATAATTAGTGTATCTGCCAAGGGCTTCTTACTGCAGAAAGCTCTTTGTTAGCCTGGTATCCAAGCTCTTCTTATGAACACAGAGAACAAAAGCTTTTCTTCCACTCCCAGCGTGACCAGATTTGAAGGCATTGCAGCAGAACCTCAACAGGCACAGATCAGTGCAGGTCTGCTTAGATCAGTGTAATACAATTTTATGCCAGAGTGAGATCTGGACATTTGTGGAGACCATTTGCTTTGTTATTTAAGGTATGAAGAGGCTTTGGTGATTGATAGCACTTTTATGTGAACACTGATTTAGCAAGGGGCCTGGAATGGTGCGGCAACTGTTTACTTCATTTGTCAGAAAATGACAGAAGTCCCTGAAAAAATTTGTCTCCATAGGCTCTGAATCATTCCTTCATTATTAATGGATGTCCTTTTTTTCAGCAGAACTAAGTCACCATGCAAAGTCACTGCTCTGGAAGAGGAGACAATCTTTTAGTGAGCTACTCCCTTGCCAGACAATGAAAACCCATACAGCTTGGCTGGATGCTGCTCACTGAGCAGTCAGGTAGAGCAGCAGTGGCAATCTGAGGTCCTATATACAATGATGGTAGCCTTTGCTAGTGAGCAGGAGCAACCTGAACCACATCCAGAACTTCACTCTAAATCACACTTCATCCCTAAATAGATCAAAATCCTGTAGAAATTACCAGAAATGACAAATATAGGGTTTCTGTTGCCAAGCACACTATGTTGGGAGACTGGGATATAATACAGTGGAGAACTACACATGGAAATTATCTTTTCAGGAAAATGCAAGTAGTGATCATGCTATTGCAAAGTGATCTGAAGCAGTACCTCTCTATTTTGCTAGTCCAGCCATTGATTAGTCAACCACACACCCCACTTCACTTCTGACTAGTGGGAGAGGACCTTTCAGCCTGGAGTCTGTCCTGTCTGGGTCCAGTTTCAGGCAGAAGCTATTGTTTAGGCACCAGGCTTAGCCAGGAGCTTAGAAAATGCAGGGTGAATGCTTCAGACTTGATATAAGAGGCTTTCAGAGCTGGCTCTGCTGTTCACATCCTCCCACTCATTCCCCCATCACTTTATATACGCATTATGGGAACCGGCAGAGAATTGAAGCTACTCACACAAAAGATATTTTATCTTCTGTGCTGCATACAAATATTCATAAATTTTCATATGGTCTTTGGATCTGGGAACTCTCATTTTAAACCACCCTGGTGACATTTTTGATTTTATGTTAACCTTGGAAGAAGGATCTGACCAAGAGCACCTTTGGTTCTCTCAGGTACAGAAAAAGAGTAACTGACTGATGGGATAACACTGAAAACTGCGTTCTGTCCTGGAGCACACAAATGTCTCCTCTGCCTGCTCCATCTCTTAATATTTCTTTAAAAATAAATAGAGAAACCACATACTGTCAAAAAAGCTAGTGACTGAAGTCATGCAGATTCTAGATTAGTAAACATTTCATCTGAGCTAGAGCACACATAGCACTCTACAGAAGAGTGAAAAGAAACAAGTGAAGACGCTGTGAAAGGTATAAGTGGCTCCAAGCCATGATATGTGCTCATACTTTTCAGTTTCTCTCCTGCCAGGTATTTTTTAAATCAGTTATACCTAAGTCAGGAGACTCCTTTCTAGATACAAACAGCTTGTTTTAAATGTCATCTGCCTTCAGACCACACAAGAAGCAGGTTTGTATTTTTTGTCAGTATCCATTTCTACCAGCATCAAAAAAGGACAGTAACAGAACAAAACAATGCTGAGTAACTTTATAAGGTAAGTAAAGCTGTCTAGACTACCTCTCATTACTAGAAAGCAATTAACTTTCAAACCTTGACATACATTTCACTTGTCAGATTTTTGGGTGAAGGCTTAAATCCTCAGTGTTAGTTATGAGACCATTGCATGTTTCTGTTTTCCCTTGCTAACAGAACTCTGAGAAATGCCTAAATCTGAATTAAGATAATACAGCTCTGGTGATTGCCTATCTGACCTTGACCAGATTCAATGGAATTACATTGATGTGAAAGTTGAAGCTCAAATCTCGTACACTGAATAGATTTGATGGGTAAAATACTAGGTAACTCCAAACATGCTGATTCCTACAGATACTCTGCTGTCTGCATCAGATGTTTCTTTATATTTTATATATTAATGGAATGCAGTATGTATAATGTAGCACATAGAATTGGGAATACCAAATACGCAAAGAACTCTGGTGGGAGAAGTTAATTAAGTACTGTTGCTACTAGGATGCCAGTTTGTGCCTCCAGCAGCTTGTATTTGCACCATTATGCTTGCCTGCTTGAGCAAACAGATGCATTGCTTTAATTTAGTACTATGATTGGTAATCTCGGTCTGCATCAAAACTTTCCTTAGTTGAGTTTTCAGCCGATTTACCAACACGCTGCCATAGTTCATCTGTGGACAGATCACAGAGCCAGTTACATGCACACATTCTGCGCAAATTGAAGATGAGCAGATTTAAAGCATTTGTTATGTCCAGGAGGCGCTGCAAGCAAAAATGACAAATACTCACAATGCTTCTGTGAGGAAAGCACATGAATTATTTAGCATATGAATATTTACTCATTTGCGCATGTGGAAATAGAAGTGCCTTTTTGCATCGAATGAAAAGAATAACAGTTAGAGTAAGCAGCCTATGCTTGGTCTGTTGCATACCGTGGTAACGAGTGCAATAGGAAGATACTATGCCATCCATATCAAACAAGCTCACACAGGGCCGAATAGAGCTAATGAGGGAAGGCAGAGTGCTCCTAACACCTTTCTTTCTTGTGCTTTTCCTTCCTTTCTCGCCTCCTCAAATTAAACCCACAATTCTGGAAAATCACAAGTTTTTTTTTCATAGGAAATAATTTTATGCTATGTGCTCATGAAACCTTATGGGAATATTTGTTGTTTATGTCTTCCAGAAAATTATATTGATGTGCCTCAAGATGGGAGAGGTAAGACCAGACTTCAAGGAGCAGCTTTTAAGAAAATCAACTAAATGACAGGAGCAGAAAAAAGCTGAAAAATGCAGGAGAGAGAAAGACTACAATAAGAAGATTGAGCAAGTCTCCTGAAAAGAAACACCAGGCAGACAGACAGTTTCTATAGGTAAACAATATAGAAAGAGTCTCCAGAAGAAAGCAGACTGTAAGCAATATTCTAATTCTAGACCACAATATTGTCTCTGAAAGAAAGCATCTTACTTGAGGAAATGCTCAATAGGAAGAAAAATTAAGTTGCTCTGGCAAACCCACACAAAGGTGGGAAAAGATCACTAAACAAACCTTTGGTAGACAATGTTTCTTTGCCTCCCCATCCATCTATTACCATTTGAGCCTAATCTAAGTGTCAGAGTACTGAATGTGAGTTTTTCCAAAGTTCTCTGGTGAAAATTTTGTCACAATAGGGTAGATGCTGGTGATCCTCCTCACTGTTAACCATATTGCCATATGCATTACAAGGTAGAGTGAATCCTTTTCATCTAGTCAAACTGCAGGATATCCACCATTTCAACCTTAAAATACATTTGAAGATCATTGGCAATGATTCTGCTAAGACATCAAACATCTGAGCACGTATTAGCTTCAGCTTCACACACCCTTGTGAAGAGGGGAGCTTTATTAAGCAGCAACACAGACACTACCCCCATTCTCACTGAAGCTGAAAGAGAAATAGAAAAAAAAATAAAATCAAACTACATTTTTTCAAAAGCCGTTGTCTCTCTGCTTGACAAGGCAATATTCAAATTCCCTCTGTCACTGACCGGCTTTAGAATTTACCCCTCACAAATCTAAGAATTCATTTGTAAGCCAGAAGTGCAATGATGCTACCACAGAACTATGGAGAGTACTTGGTCATTAGATTGAAATAGCTTGACTTAACTTTCCACAGCATAGGTTTATTTTAAAATCATACAGTACCAATTACATGAGCAAATTCTGTGAAATTCAATTATTTAAGATACTTACATGGAGAATCTGGCAACGGCAACCAAACAGAAGAGTTAATCTAGAAATCATAACACAAAGCCGTGATACTGCCAAATTAATCCTTCATGACTATTTTTTTCCAGCAAATCTGGATAACTTTAAAATAACCATATATTTCACCTTGTAACCAACATAAGGATCACCTTGTCAATAAATAATAAAGTTTTCCTTTGTACCTTTTTGATTAGGATGAATATTAGTCTTCTGTTGAACTCAAAAGGGATATACTACTGAGTGATTTAAGCTGACTTACAGCTACCAGACTGCATGATGGTACATGACTGAAGCCACACAGGAATAAATATTGCTGGGGGGTCCAACAAGGCTGGAGAGCACAGAAGTGCCCAGTCTTTGAAGAAGGCTGAATCTGAGTAGGATACCAATATGTGCAGGCCCTCTTCTTTGCAAAACAGCTCATAAAAAATGCCAAGTATCACCAAGTAATGGCAGGCAACGGCAAATAAAGCATTCTAATGCCACAGGTGTGAGTACCACCCTGCAAGCATTAGATCCCATCCTGTCCTAGGCAAGCTTTATGCCTGGCCCATTCTCACTTTTCACAGAAACTCCTCCTACCCACCTCTGCATACAACTCATCTTGTACAGCCGTAACAGAGCTGTTACAGCACAACTGGGGTGTTTCACATTGTGAGAAACATAACCCTTCAAATAAAACAGTCAGTATTTTTTAAAACTTGATTCACACTAAGCCCAAGAGATTCTAGTTTTCTAAAAAGTATATTTCACCAGAGCATTGCAGAACTATTCAGAGAACTTCAGCTGGGAACAAAAAGGAAGCCCAGAAAAGACACGCTGTAAGTAGCTTGCAGATACTGGCAGACAGTCCAAACTGCTCTCTCCTTGATGATGAGAGCCTCTACATGGAAAAGGTCAGTGGTACTGGCAGTGGGAGAGCTGAACCTGCAAGTTGTAACACCATACTATTAGTGCCAGCTTGCAAGAAATGCAAAGGAAACAAGTAGCTGGAAGCAATGCCATCCATGCCTCTCGCAGCATCATGACTTCTCCACACTTCTCATTAGTTCCAAAATCCATAACCCCTTGCAAACACTCAACAAAGTACATATCTGCAGTAATCAGTCTGACCTTGGGCGCTTTGCAGTATCTGTTTGCTTCTTTTACCTTCTACCAGCACCTACTTTCATTGCAAGTGATGACCACCACAGAGAGCTTTGTAAAAAGCTTATGTTCATGAAAGAATTTGTATTAGATACCAGTTTGTGTGACTTACTGTATTTTGTAAGGGTTTTTTTCCCTTTGGGAATTGTGCGTTATTAATGAGCAGTTTTATGCTTTACTTCTAGTATATGTATACCTTGTAATTGATGTGCTTTTTGTTTGTTTGTTCTTTTTCTTTTATTCTCTATACAGAGCCTGTTAATATAAGGTAGATAATCTCTGGCTTAAATTCTGATTTTGCCTACCAATTAATTTAGGGATAAATCCATGTCATAGCTGATAAAACACTGTTCATCAATTGTGTTGTTATGATAATCTGATAGCCTCTCCAGTTTAGCGGAGTACAAGATCCTGAATAATACTAATGCTCGTTGGGCCTTAAAGTAAAGGGAAATAATGTTTCCCTACTACCATCACTATCGGCCATTCTCCCATGGTGCTTGGGACATTGTAAGAGAGCACTAACTAGACAGACACCTGAACATCTCAACCACCTATGCAGCCATGCTCTGATCGTCTGCTGCATTTACCTGATAGAAATCATGATGACTCAGATAAACTGCAATGAATTCTTCAATTATTTCTGCAGAAAGAGACTCATTCAAACACAATATTCCTCTAAAAGAAATAAAAAAAAAAAAGGACTAAAATAGATCTATAGATATATTTTCCTCTATGTCTATCTTGATATGGTTGGAAAAATAAAGGACCTAAAATTACCACTTACAGAAGTGTGTAGTTCCATTATACACCCTATTTAACAATGGCAGCTGTCTGTCTCAGTGTCTGTTAAAGAATGTTATGCTCCAGAAGACTCCTTCCTCGTCCAACTCATTTTCTCTCTTCAATTTTTCTGAGAACTCAGTATCCAACTTCTTAATAATGGCTGTGTATAACATAGGACATAAAAAGATAAGTTATAAAGCTTGGGCAGGACTTGGTGTTGTAATTAACTATCTTTTGTGCCTGGTTATCAATCCTATAAAAACACAGAGTGAAAACAATCCGGCCTCTTAATGTATCCTTCAGCATATTGTAGCAGATATTTTAGATAACTGTTTTTACTAATTTTATTATGGTTGTAACTTCTATATGAGGACTGCCCACTTGAAGAAGAGATGAAGTAGCATGTCATAGTAATTTTTGAAGTCAGTTCTATTTTGGCACCAGTGATGGTGTATGAGGAGTAAAGCAACAAAACCAAAACCTCACCTGCTCGCCGGAAGAAACATCTTTTGTCAGCCTCAAAAATTCTCTTGTATAAGACAGGCATTTCTTCAAGTCCTCCTTTTAGATATGTAGTAAACCACTAAGAAGATAATAGTCAATAGTCAATTTCAATAGTCAGCAGTCAAAGTTTAGGCTAATTAAGCTAACTAGAAATTCTAGGGTTGCAGTGATTTCTCACTCTTTATTAATACATGGACAATAATACTGTTTACATAAAACTTGATGTTTGAGATCAATATGTACCAGTGTCCAGTGATTTGCTAACCTAGATTTTGATCTAATCCTGTCCTATTTTTTGCAGCATTCTCAAACTTCATATTCTGAATTATGTTGTCTTCTAAAGTGATTGCCAAGTAAACCAAAAATGTGTTTTACACTGCTATTGCACTGCTCTTGTCTTTATATACAGTAGTTTTTATAAAGATGTCCTTAGGTTTTAATAAATGAGTGTAACGTAAACTAATCTCTGTGATAAAACTTGCTTTAGCGTTTCAAAGACTGTTTGGAATACCTGTAGAGGTTTGAGTTTCTACTTTTTTCAGCAGCCTTAAACTTCATGGCTTCTTCTCCATCTGCAGAGAAATCCCCAAATACGAATACTCCACAGTTTATATAATTGGTTTATACAAGGGGAAATGAAGAGAGTGTATTTAATGCAAAGAATGATGCTTGGCTTTGGAGGAGGAAAACAAAAAAGACACCCCCTCAAAAAAAAAACAAAACTCGCACACACAAAAAAAAAAAAGGCTAAGGTCATTGCATAAATAAATATGTGGTTCATTTATTCTTCATCACATTCTAGCAGCTGCTGATACCAGATTCTTAAGAGAGAAGTGTGGGATACTGAACAGATACTGCTAAAAAATAAGCAATATTTCCACTACTAAAGGCTAGCTAAGAAGGCCAAACATGCAACTGAGTTGAAAGAAAGCAACATTCTGACTTCTAAACACAAAGGGCTCTGTCCCACACAATGTTATGCTCAGTCCACTTGCCCAGCTAAGGCAGGGACAAATACAGTTTAACTTGCTCTATACAAAAAAGCAGGACCAACAATTCACAAAGGCAAGAGAGTTTTGGTTTGTTCTGTTTTTCCCTGACAGGCTGAAGGATCTGGACAGTTTTTCCAGAAAGGTTTAGACTTCCTAAACACACACGGGTCCCTTTGTCACTTCGTACTTAGGAGGCATCATTGCCAATGTTCCAAAATACTAAGCATTCTGAGCTGAAATTGTGTCTTGCAGACTGGTAAAAGGGAACATTTTTGACAACTGGATTAAACACACATGCACAAAAATTACACACAAAAAAGTTGCTGTTTCCTGTCGGTAGTTTTCTTATGTTTGTAATTTCTCCTCTGTCCACTCACTCCTCAAAAAAATTTCAGTAATACATGTGGGGAGACTAGGACCTAACACAGCAAGTGGGCAGAAGGGAGAGTCCTTGAAGGGCTCCTTGCCTCTCAGTACAGGTTGCTTCCCTAGACGAAAACAATTCTTCCTCTGCTCTGTCCTGCTTCTCCCAAGCGTAAGTTTTCCCCAGCTGTTGTCCTGTCCAGCACTTGTCCTTCTTAGGTCATCCTAAATCCTTGATGATATCATAGTTTAACTCCAGCCACAACTAAGTACCACGCAGCTGCTCACTCACTCTGCCCTACCCCCATTCAGTAGAATGGGGAGGAGAATTGGGGGTGGGGGGGGGGGTGGGGGAATAAAAGTTAAAACTTGTGGGTTGAGATAAGAACAATTTAATAACTTAAATAAGGTAAAACATAATAATAATAATAAGGAAAAGAGAGACAAGAGAAGAAGAAACACAATTGATACACAACATAATTGCTCACGAACTGCTGAACTGTACCCAGCCTGACCTGAGCAGCAATCGGTCCCTTCCGAGTAACTCTCCACAGTTTATATATTTGGCATGACGTGCTGTGTCCCTCCTCACTGGCAGAGCATGAAGAGACTGAAAAGTCTTTGATCGGGGTAAGCGCTACTTAGCAACAACTAAAACCATTGGTGTGTTGCGAACATTGTTCTCAGACTAAAGCCAAAACAGAGCACTGCACCAGCTACTGAGGAAAACAAAACAAAAGGCAACTTTATCCCAGATGAAACTAGGACAGATGTCCGAGTGAAATGCTGGTATTTACAAACACAGGATGTGTTTTTTCACATTAACAATTATGCTTTCAATATCAGATCACTAACTCCAGGTTGTGCTGCAGGAATACACCTAAATAGTCAAAAATACAGACATTTCAAAGGCAGATTAAAAAAAATAAATAATAAAAATAAAGAAAATATGATAAATCCTTTGCAATGTCAGTTATTTCATCTTACATAGTTCATTCCTGCACCTCCTGTAACCCAGCTATACATCAGCTCAAAAATGGATAAGGATCATTTTCTTCAAAGCAATGCTTCAGTATTTCTTAAGGTTTTTTGCAGCTCTAAGACCGCAATTGCATCCCACTGTGCTAAGACTTATGGAGACATATTGCAGAAAGTAAGAGAGGACAAAAGAGTTTTAAAAGCAGGTCCATAAAGATATAAATAAACACACCCTGTCTCAAACTGCCCTTGCAATTACGAAAACAGCTAAATTTACAAGAAAAATTAGAAGAAAAACAGTAAATTGATGTATTAGGTGTGTTACAGCTCCCTTACCAAGTTTCAACAATTTTTACAGTGCACTTCTAGTAACTGAGTAAGAATTGTATCCAACATATTATGAATTGTATTCAACACATTATGAATTGTATTCAACACATTATGCTCAGCAGGAATAGCTTTTATATACCAAGTGAGCAAATTAAATATCTCTGGAATTTCCATAGGAGATGTAAAAATGCTGATAATGACTTACAGACTGCCATTACCAAGTCATTATCACTGAATCATAAACAAACAGAAGCATCACAGCCAGTTTCCTTAAATTGTTTGTTCTTACTGGAAAGCAGAGATAGCACTGATCTGCTTGTTGTTCAGATGCACAAAAGGACAGAAGAGAAAATGTATTTTAGTTTTGATATTTACTTCCAAGAAAACAAACCTGCCACTCTCACCCAAGCTATTCTCAACAGTTAATTTAATTTGTGTGGAAAAGGGAGACTGGGGTGCAAAACACAGTGATGTATTAACTATATGTGGGCATTCATGCGGAACTGGATAATTGCTTGACTTTCTCAATCAAAATTTTAACTCTCTCCTTTGAACAGCTGAATTATACAGAGCCTCAAGCTCTTACCAAATCTGAGTTCATAATTTCATCCTTAAGTGCAATTCCATCACTGGTGTTTATTTCTATGGCTAATGAGGAATCAGTAGAATTTTATAAAGGAATAAAAAGTTATCTAAAGAGAGGGAAACTCTTCTGCCTCTCTTCCCTACACTTTCATCAGCTAGACTTTGCATCTTTCTTTTTTATATACTTTTCTAACAAAATACAAATTGGAAACAAAGCATCCTGCTGAGTCTCTTGCATTCTCAAGGATAAATCCTTCCTGAAGCATGTGCTCTCCCAGCTTTCCAGTGGGAGCAGTCCACACTTCCCCAGTGGCTTCTGCTCATAATGACAAGCAACACACTCTATCTAACACGAGGTGTTGTTCCTGCATACTCACCTTGGCTATTGTGCAAGCCTGCTTGATTTTTAGATTTTTTTTCCTTTTCTTGAAGCTAGGGAATATTAACATAACATTTCTCAGTCATGCCTCTGCCTCCTTATCACTCACAATGCTGTCCCACTGGAATGAGCTATTTGTCTCTCTGTTAACTGTTCCACAGCACATAATGCAAGGCAGACTTAAAATGAAGAGGCTGTGTGCATTGGTATAGTTTTGAATAAGAGCTGCTGGGAATCTCAGGTTGCATTCTGGGCCATGAGGGGTGTCAGCACTTAAACACGAATAGCTGCTGCTTTGTCTCTATGAGAGCTACCAACACCAACTGGGCTTAAATTCTTAGCTTTGACAGCAAACAAACAATAAAATCTTGATTTAGGTAATATATAAGAGTAGTATCATCTTGGCCAGCTTACCTCTACTTCTAAATTAAGACATTCTCCCAAACTATTTTTTTTTTTAATTGATTTTGGTTTTAACTGTATTGTAGTCACTGCTGAAAAAATGCCTGTTTTTTTCCTGTAGGGATATTGAAAATAATTCAAATCTTAGAAGCGTCTATAAAGCTATGATGCCTTTGACCTTGAGGTTTTTCCCCCAGCATAAGATATACCAGCTCCTTTCTCCAGTATTTGCTGGTCCAAGAGTCTATTATATCACTGATAACCAGTATTGTGCAATATCAAACTCTTCATTGCAAAGCCACCTTTCTCTGGATCTTGTCTGGATTTTATTAAATTCTATGTTGCAAAATGCTGCTGGGCTAGGTGGTGGCACAACAGGAAGTACTACCTCTAGTTAGTGATAGCTGAGATTTGCTATATAAACTCCATTATCATTTTAACCACATACTGCACATTCTCTTTCCCTGAATAAACATGCTTTAAGCAGCCACCAGGTAAAGCCAGTTGGGAATTTATCTAGCAAGGAGACACACCAACCCTGTGTTGTATCTGCTATTATCATGCAGATACAGGAGCACAAAAACATTTCACAATCTTACCCTTTCTCTTCATTAATCAGATGGATGCTTAACACATTATCTCTAGCTAAAACAAAAAGCCCCAATCCTAGGAAAAGGAATGGCAATACTGTGAGTCTCACAGATTTTGCATTTGTTATACTATTCACACAAATACCACATGAGTAAAAAGCACTGCTTATGTCCACAGGCAAATTTTTATTGAGTTCTTGGGCTGCAGCTGAGTGGCACAGCAGGTGACTTCAATTGTTTCTGCTGTGTAGCCATCATTCCTCTATTTCATATCTTTCTCCAGCACTGCCCATATACAATGAGCTACTTCTTCACCAGTAGCAGACAGTGCTTTTTCACACACCTGCTAGTGCTCCTGGCACTGAGCAAGCAAACACTTAGCTTCAAGGTCCAATCACTTCACCTTCCAAAACATGGTCCCTCCCACTCAGCACATGAATACTTTTCAACCAAGACATCATCAGCTGATGGCTCCAGTTGAGGGCCTGTTCCTTTTTCTCAGGTGCTTCAGCCTTATGGTAACAAAAGGGATACCACAGACATTCAGAAGTGCCTGAAACTGATTCAGGACTCGAATAAAATAGGAATACTTTCACTACTTGAATGCTGTATCTTCCTCTTTCAACTCCTCCTCCTATTTTCCAATGCTTAGACAACAGGAAATTAGGCCATGCTATTACATGGGACCCCAATATTAAGAAATCTCCTTTCTCCTTGCCCAAAGCACAGATAGGTATACACTAAAGTTTCTAGCATCCTTTTGAAGAGACATATATTCCATGTTGGCAGGAATGGACGAATTGGGCAAAGCCGATTTTCCATTTCACTTCTCCTCCCTGACAATTAAATGAAGGATACTTTGCTGGACTATGGTCTTTACTCACCATCTTTCTCCACTTGGTGCAAAATGCCCATTCTCCCCTGCAGCCCCACATTTGTAGCCACTAGAGGTACAGGTCTCCTAGATGAGATGCCAACACAGGGCTCAATTCCTGAAGCATTGCCATTGCTTTTTCCAGGTCTCCCCTTGTTGCAGGTGTGGATTTCCAGCCCCACCATAGCTCCCCCACCTCTCTCTATCACCATGCAGTGAGTCGTTTGCCTCCTTTACCCCATAAACCAGAAACATCTGCATGTACCAAGGGAAGGAAGCGGTTGTTAAAACACGAAACACTTAAGAGCATTGTTTGCACTTGCGGCTATCCCAGTGCCATCCAGTTTTGTACCATAGGGCTGGGCTTTGGCATTGCTGTTGCCCAGGCTATCATGAGATGAATTGAGGAGACAAACTTTAGTGAGCTGGCAACCAGCAAATAAACTTTGGAGCAGAGTAGGGTAAAAATAGCTGTCTCTGAAGGAAGGCCAAGCTGGGTGCCTGCTAACTGTGAGCTGAGACCCTTCTAAGCCAGAGGAAACTGAAACTCCTCTTTGTCAACACAGCTGTTTGCTAGTATCCGAGTAATAGCTGCATACCTCAACCAGGCTCTTTTCCCACCGCAAAGCCAAGCACCCAGAGACTGCCTTAGATCAAAAGAAGAAGCTTCTCACCCAGCATGTGCAAGTACATGACCAGGATGTATTTAGAAGGACAAAGAGTGATCCGGCCCACATCCAGACAGTTTCAGCCTGCTTGGCTGACGTGTGTTGGACTTTGACTCACATTTGCTGTGCCATCTTCCAGCTGAGCCATCAGCTCAGCCATCCCAGTCAAGTCGTATCACTAATTCCTCAGGAATTGCTATAGGAAAATGAACATTACAAATGGCTACTTCCTGAAATACACATAAAAAATTTCAGAACTCCTGGGAAAATATAAAATTGGATGGCATGGCTGGGGACTTGTGCAAAAACATGAAGCTTTTACAAAAGCAACTGCAAGATTTGCCATTTCAGGCAAGTAGCCAGGTTTCTTGGCCAAAAAACTTACCCTGACATACCTGAAGTCATTGGCTTTAGCAGAACTAGCCATGGTTTTCCACATGCTGCCCAGCTCCAAGGCACAAAAGCAGGGTGTGACAAACATGTATGAAGCTTGAGTGGACTACATTTGGTAGCAACCAGTTTTTAACAGGTCAGCATGGGCCCTGAATTTTATAGGGCATTTACAGAAGAAAGTTTACAGCAAAAGGTTACGGAGGAAACTGGGAAAATGCCTACCCTGAGGAATATTGCATGGTCTTCTTTTCAGGCCCTCCTAGTAGGGTCTTCTTGGACATAAATATGAGGGATTTCTTCTAATGCCTTGCTGTGGGAAGTCTGTAGGTCAAGACACATGTGTAACAAAACAGCAAATTCAAGGCCTTAGTCAGAGTCTATGAAAACTGCTGTTGCTAATATATTCCCAGCATCTTCTGCTTTAATTCTCCCCTGTTGAAAAAGAAAGGAACTCAGTAAAAGGGTGGTAATTAATTCTACAACAATACTCAATAAGGGAAAGTTTGGTCTTAATAAACAAAACGGAACTACTGACTTAAGGCAAACATTCAGTTAGAAAAGCAGAACATTTCAAAAACATTTATATTAGAAGCAAGAACAAAGCAATAATAACCACACTCTACAGAAAATATTGCTTGCTTTCTAGTGATTAATAAACCCCGGGAGAGAATAAAATAGATGGTCTAAGCTTCCTATTTCCCATTTCCCCCAAATTGAAATGCACAAAGGAGATAAATGCTTGTGGTGAAACTGAAGCCAAAATTTCATTATGGACTTACCGCATTACAGCAACATATTGAGACTCTCCTCCTTAAGGAGCTCAAGTTATTCCTTATAATGATGATAAATGAACAATAAGGAAGGCTACTTTCTTCACTGGAAATTCAGAGAAGAGTTTCCACCCCCTGTACTTTCAGGTCCAAACAGTAAGTTGAAGGTCCCAGCACTCTCCGGCCAGTGCAGCAGGAGGGTAGGCAAGGGACCTGTCCCTGGACACCACCTGGACACCCATATGTTAGTGTGGCCAGGTGCCATGGAGCAGGTATGCAATATCCCCTGTACTTCACACAGGAGGGAGAGGAAAATGAGAGAACTTCCTCAGAGGCAACTAAAAGGAGCTGTAAGTTAGGCAGCTGCCATAGCAGCCCTTATTTCCAGTTTTCAGCTCTAGAATAGTGAAGAGCTCTCCGATTTCTATAAACTGTCAAGCAGGGGAACTTCAGCTCCCCTGCCAGCCCCAGCAGCTGCAGCTCCAGCAGAAAGAAGTTGGAGCTCAAACACACACATCCTCAGTCAGCAGCAATGGTTAATACCCACCAAAACAATAACAAAGAACCGACTAAAACCTAATTGCAATATTTCTCATCAAAAGGCTTTTCTCAACAGGAAACATGATGTCATACTGGCATTGAAGGTTTTAACTTTTTTTTAAATTATCCTTTGTTCCCTGCTCTATTCCTTTAAATTATCAGTTCATCCAAAATGAAATTCTGACACTTCATTTCTGACACTTTGGGCTTTGTGCTGGTGGATGCTCAGTTGTTAAACTTCATACCCTTCTGAGAGCTCTGGCTGCCTTCCAGTACCAAAGTGTAAAAGATTCACTTTTTAGGAAAATACAGGGCACAGCAGGCTCATTACTACAGTAGCATGGCACAAGCACCAATTTATGCACATGATCCATGATCTTTGATTTTAATATTACCTCTCATGAATTTGCAGCAAATTTACCATAAACAGACAAAATCCCTAAGAAATCAGAGCTACCACTGGTATTCCTGATGAGGGGTGGGAAGGATTAATGCAGCATATTTCAGCAGCTCAACAGAAATAAATGTATATAGTAAATCAGGCTCAGGACACTTGTAAAGGGAAGCCTGAAAAAAGGCAGAAAGAGATAATTCTGTAATAGTCAGTTTGAATCTCCAAAATAAAGAGCTTTATGAATATTCCTTTGAAATAGGAAACAATCATTCATTCCAGCTGTGTTCACATCCTTTTTGCCTTCCAGGGTTAATCTGCTGAAAAGCTTTTAGCTAAGATTAATGTATATCCAGCTGTCTCTGGACTTTTCTTTTTTATCCAAAAATTAACGCACACCAAACAAACAAACAACTATTGGCAATAACATATTATGAAAAAAAAGGAACATTTCAATTTGGATACCATTCCTACAGTATTGCCTTTCATTCTAGAAGAATAAAGTGAATTTAATTTGTTTTCTAAAGGAGGGGGGAGAAAAAGGGATGGGGTGAAAAAAGGTGCTTTGCTAATTTACAGCATTGCTTAGAACACAAGGAGATTAAAGGGATTAATAGCTGAAAGCTTAAAGTAGCCAGTTGCCTGCATTGTATGGATAGTGATAACGTCAGCTTGGCAACTGGTGCTACCGACGACAACAATGGTTTTGCCTCAAACCAGCAAACCCCTTAAAAGCTTCTGCAGAAAATTATGCTCTTCACTTCAGTGTGCTGAATCACCAGGCTTGTGGTTGTGCTTAGCGAGTCCTAAGGCAGTGCTAAAATGTCTTTCTACCTTGCCAGTTGTTTTAAGTTCCCACTTGACTGAGAAATACCACACCACCCGCTCGACTTCAGCCCTGTCACATTGTGCTTGCTGCAGGGCCATCCATCTGATACTTTACTCTGAGAAGCTGCAATAGTGGGATGTGTGTGGTGCAGTAGAGCAGATCCACTTGATTCAGCCTGTGCCTGATCACTGTGCTCCCAGGCAGGAGGTCTATTGAGGAAGTGTTTGCTCCCACGTAGTGCAGGGATCCCTCCCCAGCACCTGACTTGGCATCTCACTCTGCTCTGTCATCTCTGTACTGCCTTACAAGAGATGGCAGAGAGAATGCTTTGGTACATATGAATTAATTTATCAGTTAGCCAAAGCAAGCAAAGCCTTTGGTTAGGTGTATTTTACCCTTTAGCAGACCAGGGAGGTCAAGCTGTCAAACAGGCATTGCTCACAGCCCCAGAGATGTGAGGTGGGACCTTGGGCTGTGCTTCCCCATCCCACACTGCTCAGCATCATTTCAGCATGCCAGTAATGGGGCATCTCCTCAACATCGTTGTGCCAGGCCGTCTACTTTCAAGCAGAAAATGAAAAAGGCAAACCAGTTCCACCACTAGCAGCCCCAGTGCAGCAGCAGGGCACATGGCCGCCTGCAGCCAGTTGTGGTGGGCTTTCTCAGAGCTGCTGAAGTGCCACCTCTGCCCTGGGTGGTTTGGTGTTGAATAAGTGGACTAGACAGTCAAAACAACTTGCCAAAATCCCATGGCAACTTAAACAGAAAAAAGAAAGCAAACAAAGCCAACAAACTTGATCCCCATGTCATGCTTCAGCAAAGCCATTTGCTAAGCATATAAAGCAGCAACAGCAGATGTGGTTTATATCCCAATAACAGACCAAGATTAAAAATGAGATTTTGGTGACACACTTTTCTATCTGTGGGTGTCATAGTCAAGGAACCCTGCTGTGAGCTCCAGTGAACAAGACACAGCTCTTTTCTATCTATCTCTTGAGCTGTGCTGAAGGAAGGGCAATTGTAGGTCAAACAAATACAAAAATCTAGAGAAAAAGAAAAAGCCTAACAAGTTGGCAAAAAAATTCTTCACCAAAATGCCACAAAATTAAAAAGCAAACATGAAAATGCACATATCAAAGCTGAAAAGTTAAGGAGGACAAACATTCTTAACCAGAATAGAGAGAAAAAAACAACCAAGATGGCACCAACAAGCATACTTTAACCTGGTCTTGACATGCTATCTTTTAAGGCTTCTTTCTAAGACTTAGTGGATTCCTTCATACACTACCAAAGAGAACACGCTGGTTTTAACTTACTATTTTTTAATTCTAACCTTTCATTCATGTATTCGCCATGTTGAATTTTTTTGAGTGCAAAGTTGCTGTCATTTCTTAGTAGACAGGCACTGATAACTGTAAATATGATCCTTCATTACCAGAAATAAATAATATACCTTTTAAAGCAGTGTCACTGTCACTCCACATTTAACAAACCACCAACAACTTTTTGAATTCCAATAGTCACAGCCTCTGCATACGCCCCGTGATGAAAAATATTTTTCGTTCTGAGGTTATGAAGAACTTGTTTCCAACTCTATGGAAAAGATGTAAGCAGAGGCAAGGGTACCTTTCCAGAAGAGCATTACAAAATTGCAGGGAAAGTCTGCACTATGGTGGGAGGTTAATGAAGGCTGTGCAGAAATGATGGCTTTCCCAAGTAGCATGGACAAGGTTAAGTCCATGGACCAAAGAGCAACACTACCATATCATGAGGTCCATGTGCAACTGGGTACATACAGGAGATGGCCAGAACCCAGACATTTTTTCACTGACAGCTTTTTTCAGTAGAAAATGCTGCTTCAATTCTACCGAAAATTGGAAGAAAATGAAGTGAAACCTCTCATGAAAATTAAGTTGGATCTTACTCTGTCACAAATATTTCAGAAAGATGTATTCCAAAATGGTTTAAAAAAAACCCAAAACAAAACAAAACAACAAAATTGCCACAAACAGCAATCTTTCAAGCCGTATGTACCATAGCACATTTTCTTTCAAAGTTTAAAATGGAAATAAAATGAATTCTTGCACGCAGCCCCTGCAAATGCTTCATTTGAAGTGAGAAAGGGGAGCTCCCCCCCAGATCTCAGCAGTTTTGCAGAAGTGGAATTATATCTGTTATCTGATCAGCACTACTAGCAGGTATATACCCTTAATACTATTCAAGCCCTTGCCTGTGCTGATCCACAGAAAACACATATCTGTTATAGCTGAAGTGGAGTTTAATTGAAGATGAAGAAGTCCTTGCTTTCAGATTAGAAGTTCCCCCTGTTGGTAACTAGCACATAAACCTGAATGGACTGACATTTTCCATCATCTTGCTTTCGTGGAGTTGTAAAAATATCAGCCTTAAATGTTAAAACATACAACACTTTTGTTTATTAATTCTTCTTTTTTTTTTTTCAATAACAAGGGAAAGATTTTCCAACATCAACTTACTAGGAAAGCCCTTCAAAACAATCAAAAACTTCTTAACAAGTTGAAGTGCTGACAAGGAATGGGAAATCCAAACACCACAGAAGCTGTGGAATTAATTCCTCTAACATATGTAAAAACAATTATCAGAGAAACCTTAAAACATGAATTTGTTTATTTGGGTTTTTGAGAGCCTGATGGAGTTTCCCTGGAGGGTAACTGTGAGAGTACAAGCCTAACTGCATCCAAACCAGCCTCCCCTAAGGATCTATTCAAAAATGCTACACAAAGAGGGAAACACATTCCCAAATGTGCCAGGGCACTGCAATATCCAAGCACCTCATTGGCAAATGGACTGCTAAATGTACTATGTCTAAGTTATAACAGACATGTGTTAGAATGTACCAAAAAATCCAAGTAATCAAAAAAAAAAAAAAAAAAAGCAGTCATAGAGTGCCAGATTTTGAAATGGTTTAAATGGGAATGTCTTCCACAAAATAACATGGAACAAAGCTAAAAGTAGTAATGACATAATGGTAGGTGGTCGAGAAGAGGCTCAGATATTGGTGCTATTGAGGTCACTGCTGCAATACCACTTCTACCACCTCCTTTTCTGCTTATTAATAGTTGCTGCTGCTTTTGCCTAAGTGTAGTAATACAGCCAAGTACCAGAGACATAGAATGTATCCATAAATGTGGAAGATCTAGTATGGGTTAAATCACCAGACATCTCAATAACGTCAAAGTCTGGGTTGTATCAGTTGGCCACTGAGAAAAGGAGGATTCCCAGTCTTCTAGCCTTCCCCGAGATGCTGCTCCCAAACCTGTTGAAGCTCTTCTGCAGCCTCCTTTGAAGAGCTGTAAAATTTATCCTCAGGAAATATCCCAGGCTGATGCTGTTTTCATCTTTTCCTACTTCCAGAGAGCTGAGGCTACCCCAAAGCAGCAGAGTTTCCATTTCAGCATTCCCCCTCCCTGCAACTGGCCTACTCCTCACAACATCTTCTACCAATTTTATCTTGGCAGATTTTCTGCAAGGAAGCTGACTGCAAGAAGCAGCCTTGTTCTTTTGAAATATATAAAAAAAATTAAAATATAGATGGGGTCCTCTGAGTACAACTTGTATACCCCCCCCCCCCCCCCATTTTTCTTTGCATGTAAAACTCACTAGCAAGGTCCTCTGAAGAGCCAGAGATACAGTGTGCCAACACTGAGGTATTGCAGAAAAGTTCAGCCACTGCCATTTCTCAGCATTGGGTGCAGACTCCTCCCAAGCACATTCAGCCTTATGGCAACACACACACCCAGCTGAGGCTTCAGCAACTTCACAGGTGAAAATAACCAAAATAAACCCCAGAAAATTCAGTGTATGCTGCATGAAATAATACTTTCCTTTTCTTTGAGGGAATCTCTATTTAACAGACTTTCTGTTCTATTTTTTTATGAAAGCATCTGTTTATTTTATTCCAGCAACATACAGTGTCTTCTGCAGCACTTGCTTTTGAGTCTGATTTGGTACTCACTTGTGCGGCAAAAACAACAAATCATGAAAATAAGATGCTGGAGAACAAGTAAATAATTGAGACTGCTCATGTCTGCAAAGCTGGCAGCATGCAGTGAATCTGCCTCCCCCTTCTCCATGCGTCACTGAACCAGCATGGTGATTGAGTTGCAGCTCTGGTGGGGACCCAGTTGATCCCAAGCAGGCTGTGTGCTGGCTGACTGCAAGAGAAGAGCAGAACCCATGTGGTGCCCTTTGCCTTCAGCAATAACCAAGTTTAGCTGGGCCCAATACTGGGATCTCAGCTGCAGTAGCCGCAGCCATCCTCTGCCTCCCATCATCTGTGTCCTCCAAGGGCTCGTTAGTGACATGGAAACATACAGAAATCACTTGGGTAGAAACCAGCACACCAGATCTTTGGGATTTTCAAAACCTGCAAAGAACGCAGAGATGGCAATAGGTCCTATCCACTTTAAAAAAAAGAAAAAAAAATTTAAATAATTTACAGTCTCTTTTTTCCCCCCTTTATTGTCTTTTTAATTGCATAACTGCATCAATATTCAAAGCTTTTTAAGGATTTCTTCATACATGTATAAAGAGAAGTAAGCATCAGGCTAAAGATACATCAATTACTATTGCTCTCAAATAACAAGAAGTGACACAATATAGATCAGCTGCAGTTTCTAAAACACCCAGAAAGAATTAATTTGTCCTCTACTAGCATTAATGGAGAGTTATGTAGCCCCATTGTGCTTTATTATGTTTCTAGTGTAGCATAATCAGACTCTAGCAAGCCGGAAAAGCCACAGAGAAACTCTACCTCTGACCCTCCATCCCATCAACTCTGCATGCCCAGATTACCTGGAGCATTACTAAATCTCAGGTCATGAATTGTTGTAATAGTATAACTTAATGATAGCTAATGGTGATTAATTAAACACAACCCAAAGCGAGACACACTTCTGCCCATATTTACAAGATTTTTAGCACAGATACAGTGCACTTGGGAAGCAGCATGTCACTGTTAGATGGCTTTTCACTTCTGAAGTAAACAAACAAACAAACAAACAAATCCCTTCATTACCGTTAGTTTTCTGACAGCTTATTCAAACCAAAATGGAGATAAATAAAGCCAATTCCCTGGACTGATATATGTCTCTCACAGCAAATAAGCAGAGTTTAAGTCTAAATACAGACAGGGAAAACCCACAGAAAACAGTGGAGGCAGGAAACACGGTGGCTCATCTCCTTTATGACGAGGGCATGAGGCAGGACCATGTCTACCCCAACAGCTGTTGAACTGGCCTGGCCCACATGGTCTAACTGCCATCCAGGGAGAAGCCTCAGCCCCTCAAGGCTGGCTGTTCCTGCACTTGCCCAGCCCAGGGGCTTTTTGAGCCTGTGAGATCATTCAGAAAGTCATTTAGCACCCCACAGAGCTCCACATGGGATGTGAAAGGACAGTTAGCTTATTCCTTTTTCATACTTCACCACCGAGCACAAAACCTTTGCGGCTTTCCCAAAGATAATACGGTCCTGATGCCTAGTGCTTTACCACTGAGCAACTGGCCATGTTTTCACTTAGGACAATAACAGAGCTTGTAAAGAAACTAGGGAGTAATGATCTTCACATATTAACTTTGGCTTTTTACTTACTTTCACTAGAGACTTTTTAAAGATCACTGAGCAACCATTAGCCAGGGGTGCCCTTTCAGAAAGTGAAATCTTTCCACGTCCCATCTTCCTAAGCCACTCACACACTTTAATCCCTCTGCCTTAGCGCAAAGAACAAAACTGCCCAGTGATGTTTATAAGCCTGTCACCAAATGTAAATGAAGCGTTCAGCACTGGGGACAGAAGATCTCCCAAGCGCACACCAAGCAACAACACTTGCGCCAGTTCAACTAAATCAATCGAGCTGCTGGCAAATGTAATCCCAGGTTGGTTTTTTGCACAAGTATAAATTCAGATTAGAGAGGAGCCTCAATTCAAATGTCACGCTATTTTCAGAAACTCAATTTGTCTTTACAGATGGCAAACAGTGTTTGAGCTAACCTGCTCGGCCCCAGCGCCTGCTCTTCCTGTCAGCTCTCCGCTCCGCACATCCTTATTGCTCTGTGTAGACCTGGCACACAGCCTATCAATCCTTATTACAGGACAAGAGAATCCTTTTGCAAATCATTATCAAAGGGGAAAAGACACAGCTGTGAAGCCAAAATACCTATGAGACACAGCAGGCTATACATCACTTTTCTCAAAGGCACAAAAATAGGAAGTGGGAAATAAGTTACCTGGAAGCTAAGCCTAACATGGACTTTGAAGACAAAAATCGTCACCAAGGGCCAGATGTCAATGAAAAAAGTTTCTCTAAGGTTTCCCACAAGGGCCCTTGCACCAGCTCAGGCAGCAAACACCGGGTCACACACCGCTGCTTCCTCAGTGTCACATGGAACTGCAAAGTCTGTCAGTATTTCCTTAATATTTTGTAGCAACTAACATTACATGAGATTTCCACCATGGCCATAGGGGTATCTCACAGCCATAGAGATGAAGGACCACATGCAGGACGGAGAAGCTCACATCAGGCACTTCAAAGGATGATTTCTGCATTTAAATGAGCAGGCAAAACAATGTCCCTTTGGTACAAGGCAAATTAACCATTATAACTAACAGATCCAAAGGGAGATGGCCAAGACATTCCGCCAAGCAGGAAAAGAAAAATTAGTCAATTTACAGATGTTAAGTCACTGCCTATTAAAAAGAACCAAACCAACCCACTCCCTAAAACATGGCACAAAACGGCACAGGCACCACTCTGTTAAACCTTCTCCCTAGCCCTGTCATCCCTTTCAGTTATTTATTTTCATCTGGCTGATGCTGTGTGGTGACTCACAGCCCCATGCCAAGACAGTCACTGGCATCAGCCACCTGCAAGGCCATCAACGAGCTTCACAGCTAAAAGAAGGAATGGGAATCAGCAATGCACGACCTAGTCTTTACCTAGTCACGGACAAAAAATAGGGAAAAAAAGAAATAACATCTACATATCCCCAACTCCTACCACACTGGCTTGCAAGCTGGGAACAAATCAGCAGGATTCTTCAGTCACTGTGGACTGGAGGCCAGATCTGAACCAGGGGTTTAAGGATACCACAGCTTGTTGTGGACCCCCCAGGCATTGTAAATGTACCCTGTGTACTAGATATGCATCTGAATCCTCCTGGCTACACTGGGTAAAACGATCACATAAAGGGAAAAATGCAATAGCTATAGCATACTAGTAATATAATGTGGAACACAGCTTATTACCTTGCATAAACTGTACTGACAAGTCGTCATACTCCAAAACCAAAAACCAGCCAGTCAGGAGTTTCAGCTTAAAAATAATTATTTGTAATCTGGCAATTCTTGGTTCTTCTTAATCTCCTTACCTTCCTGGGTGCTTTAGTTAACACTTGAGGTTTGGTTTGGTTTTTAAACATCTACCTGTGATTATGTAAGCTGGAAACTTCTTAATAAATGAAAGCTGAATTTTTCTCTCAAGTAGTCACTTGCCTCTAGAGGATGTGACTTCAAAAGGAGGGATAGGAGAGAAAAATCTACTTACTAAATCAACTGAGTGAATTCCATGGTCAAAATTTCAGGAGTTCATGATAGATTTGAGTCCTTGTGTTTTTCAAGAGATTCACAAAAATACATCATTGCTTTCTACAATATGTTACAAAGAGAAGTTTGGAAATTCCTCTAAATGAATACAATGAAGCACTGTTATGGGCAAGGACTTGCCCACAAAGGGGTCTTAGCCAGAAACCCACTAGCTAGTGAAGGGAAGAGCTTGGAAAGGCTTCTGAAATGGCCTCAAGAAAAGCACTGAGCCAAGCAGGGTTAATGGGCCTCCCATCTCTTTTTGTACTCTTAATACAGCTGCAAGCTCTTTCCCCTCCTAGAGAGGCAAAACTAGTTTATCTGCCAAAGCAGTACGGAGGAAAAGGAGTCTTCATAGCTTTACTCCTCTTGACCTCTGGGTTTCACAAGGGGCACACTGAAGCTTTTTTCCCTAATCTCTAAGTTAAAAGAAAGTACAAACTGCAGCTTCCAGCCTTTCAGAGCTCCTGAGGGAAAAAAAGGTCACTGAATTCCACAGTCTACCCCGGGATTTGTTCCCGAGAGCTTAGAGTTTGTATATTTGCATGCCTGCTTTGCACTAGAGCACACCAGACCATAACGAGCCAAGTGCAAGAGGAATGCTGCACAGATGGTGCCAGATGGATGCCAGACAAACTCTTCGTTTTACTGTCCAGCGCAGTCACTAAGCTTTTGTATCGCAGTCAAACTTCCAAGGTATCCAACACGAGACACAAGTAATTTACTAGCTAGAAGGATGTGCCTTTCCAGTGCCAATTTAGGTCTCAAGTTTACTTATTCTCCTCACGTAGCACAACTGGCAGAAGTAACAGAGAAAGATCAAAAGGAAAAGAAACTAGATGAGAAAAGATGAAGTATGAAATAATACTGGTAACAGACAAGCTGCAATTCATGATTAAAGGAATGAATCTGTCCCCAGCTACATAAATAAAGAAGTACCTTCCCCCAGTTCTGAAAGGAAGAATTTGCTGTTTGCCCTCATGTCCCGCCATCCTTTCAAGTACACTTATACTTCGGTAATTGAAAGAAAAAAAATTTGCAACAAAGTACCTCAAATTTTATTTGTCTGCTTTAATAATCACAAAAATAAATAAAAAAGGGCTCTTCTGGGATATCACTGCTTTCCCATCCATATTGTGTATAATCCACAAAATTTAGATAATCAAAAAACCCAGAGCATCTTCCATTCCACTATCAAAACAAAGGGTCCTCGACAGCCAAAGCATTGCTGGCTGTCCGCAACTTACACTGCATGCCTGCACATCTGCCCCCTCCACAGGCACACAGTGCACAGCAGTGCCAGCACCTGTGAGCTGATCTCACCCCAAAATTTCATCTCCCTAAATGAAACACAGCACTGCCTGGCCGCCTCTGACCTCACTACTGTAACAGCTCTGCTATGGGCATCCTGACCTGTGAAGCTGCAAAATTCCCGTCTCCATCTGCCCAGACACGGATAGGCAGCAGTTTGGTGTTACCTACCCCATGGGGTTTCTTGGTTATCTATATTAAGCTGTAGGCAAGAAGCTCAGAGAGGGCATGATGACCAGCTGGTGGAAGTACATGAAAAGAAATGGGTTTCCACCTGTACAGACTGACCTCAAAGCACAAAAAATGAAAAGTACCCCAAGCCTATCCAGCACTAGCAACCCTGTGATAACATGGCTGCCACCAGGTCTGCTACTGATGCTCAAGTGAGAAAAGGAGATCTCCCCACTGGCATTACTGCTGGTCCTGCAGCAGTCACCATGCAGGACCACTCTGGGGGATGGACTTTTGGGCCCTAGGGTAAAAAAAACAAAACAAAAAACAAAACGACTGATATTTTGCAGTACTAAGAAATGTCAATCTAGAAATCCTCACTTTGGATTTAAAAGTCCCAAACACCATTCACCTCCCATCTTATTTATCAAGGATGATACAGGGGAAACTGGTGGCATCAGGATGAAATCTAGACTAGGAGCTCAGCAGAAGCCTTGCCATGATAAACATAAGGAAGCAGCAGTTTCTGTGACACATCTCAGATCTGGATGAGTTGTTGTTTTTCACTCCTCCCATGCCGGAAATGGATCCAGAACCATCTCCCCACTTCAGGAGAGATGAGTACCAGCAGCAGCACAGGCACTGCCTTCCTCAGTGTGCAGATTTCCTGTGCTCTGATATTTTGCATCAGAGTCAGAAAAACATTACAGGGTTTCATACTGAAATGGCTGTCTCACAGCACACCTGCGCACAGAGATTTTTGTATGCATCAGCCTAACATCAGCAATAACAAATGGGCATTCTGCAAAGATGAGTATTAAAAGGCTTTGTGTTTACATGGGAAGTACTGAGTTTCTCAAGACCTTGGCTTGTACTTCTGTGTTTTACCAACAACCCAACGTGCAGAAAACTTGGTTCACCCAGAAGAAAAGGCTGCAGATTTTGGATTCTACTTTGTTTTTCAGTGTCAGCTTTGAAATGCTGACACATACCCACAGAAATCTGAACAAAGTTATACCTTCTGGGAGAAAACAGCTCCTTTGACATTCTCTGCTGTGCTACCCCATCGAACAGTCCATTTCACCTCTTCACTTTCTCTCATCTCTTATCTACTTAAATCAACTACTCTGAAGCATCTTTCTAGCCCTATTATTTTCTGGGATTGCACTTAACTTCAGGGGAGGTCTCACCTCTGTACAAGCCCCTTGCCAACTACTGCAAACACTAATCAGTCCAGAATAAATTTTGACTGGATGTATATTCATAAATGCTTCCAGTATGTACATTAGTTACCTAATAAATAGTTGGCAAACAATAAGTGACTCTTGGCTGTGAACGGGCATGATGCTGCAAGGTTTAATGAAAGCATTATCCATGAACACACGGTGTTTCACAGAAGAACAATAACTGAATGGATTTATGGCAGTGTGATACTGAAAGCGACGACAGCTTGAAAGCTGGGAAGCTGGATGGCAACTACAGAAATCAGGAGTTTTCTTTGGCTTTGGATGAAAACAGAGCTTCTCTAGGTCTTACATTGTCAGCTGACTTGGCAGCAGAGCGTTTCTAGGGTATTTGATTAAAGCTGTGATGTGGAGCTGCCTCCCCAGGTTATTTTGTTGGCTGTGTGACCAAGAACCATGTTGTCACCCTACCACTTGAAAATATGGACTTTATTGTCTTTCCAAGTTACTGAGGTACACAAGCTCTGCCTCTGGAAGAAGAGGAGAGCCTTTCTGGGCAAAGGCAAACCATAGCCCACGCTCCCGCGTCTCTGTGTCTCTGCTTGTCTTGAATTTTGTTGTGCCCTTCAGGCATGCAGGCTGAGTCTGTAACTCCTGTTTGACTTTATCCCTCTTCCTTCCCCTTTACCCTTCTCATCACCCTTCCCAGTACTTAGGGTGATGGTTGTGCTAAGGTTTAGGGTTGATTTCTTAAGGCAGACAGTCCAACCACAGTTACAGCTGTGGGGTGATATTTTGGAAAAATCACTCAGTACTTGATAGGATTGAGAGGAAAATAGGGCTCAAACTCAGACAAGGAGAGGACATTGTGAGATGGGACTGGGTTTATACTGGAGAAAAACCTACGGAAGCAGAAGGAGGAAAACGAAATGAAAAAAAAAAAAAAAAAAAAAAAGAAACCTCAATTTCTCACTCCTGCCTGTGTGCCAAAATGCAATAAGCCTCGCTTAAAAGAGGAAGGCTACAGCATTGGGATACAGATGTCCCCAGGCCTGCTGAAAGATGCAACCATGGACGCCTGCTATGGTCATGCCTGATAGGGCTAGGGCAGCAGAAGACCCTGAAGCATAAGGAGTACAACTTCCATCTGAATGTCTTCATGAAAAGACCATTTAACAGCTCCTGCAGCCTGTGATAGGAGGCAGTTCAGGTTCTCTCCAAAAAAAACACACCTTCCCTAGACAGCCTTATTGTGCATTAGCAGACCCAGAAAGGTATAGAAAGTTTACATGAAATGCCAAACAAACTATTTCTAAGCAAGTACTTTCTCACACATCATCTCCAGGAGAGAAAGCCCTGTCCTAAGGGTGAGGGCAGGGGCTGCTCATACAACAGCACCTTCCAACACCAAGCATCCAGATCCAACCCAACCATGCTGCTTTCCAGCAAGTCTCTGCCCTGCAGGCTAATGTTGTGTCACAGTTGAACAAGGACAGTGGTCAATCTCATGCTGCTTGGACAAGAGATCATCACACTCTGCAAAATTCTCCTGAAGACTGTTTCCAGCCTGCAAGGTACCTTCTTCCACCCCTGCATCATTAGTGGGGCTTTGTGACTAGGTGTCATTGAAGAAATAGCACAACATCCTGGTAAGTTGGAGCAGTAAGGTGGAGTAGGGTCCTCACTCTGTCTGAAGCAGAACCAGATAAGAAAAGCAGACTCAAATCTCTTCCTAGAGGATTGTGCTTAATAACTTGCCTCATGGTTACAAAAGAAGATATGTAGGGGTAGAAACTTCTCTTTATTCCTCTAATAATTAAGGTACATTATAACACGTCCTTCTACCAAGGAAAATTTTTAAACTAAACATCCTGATTTATTGAAAAGGTTTCTGTTCTTACCCAGGCTTTTTCTTGTCAATCAATTTTTCTTTGAAACAGAGAAAAACCACCAAAAATAAATCTCTAGGGAGAAAATGTCCTTCAGTGCTTAATCACTGCAGCCCTTCAGTTACAACTGCATTTGCACACTTCAATAATTCCTCCCAACTAAATGTGTAAAACATCAATGCTCCACATTATTTTTAAAAAATATCCTGGAGAAAGCTTTATTTTTCCTTCTGTTCAACACAAGCTTAATGCGCTTTCTCTAAGAAGCGGCAAAAGATAACAATTTGTGCTCATGCTCTTGGCTCTTTGCCTATTCCTATTAAAAGCCCATGAGGGTCAATATTAGAGAACCCATTGGTGCTAGGAAAAAAAGAAAAAAAAAAAAAGAAAAAATCAACAGAAAAACCCTTACAGCCAACCCTGATGAAAACTAAGCCACTCTTTGCTGCTGACAGCAACCCAAGCAGAGCTGCAGACCCATGCAGCAGCACCATTGGTCTGTGCACCAACCTCTAAGAGACCCAAGATGATGGATGGCAGTTCTTCTGAACTGCCACATTTTCCCTTAGCCTGCATCTTGGCAGCATAACATTTGTAATTCATCAGTTTTATATCTACTTGCCTGCACCAAGAGCTCAGCAATACGAGATTTAAATCCTTGTTGCAAAACTGAACTCACCAGAACTACCTGCACCAATCAAGTGCAACTTTGATTAATAATTCATCTGCTCAAGGAAGGAACAATATTTGCTTTATGGTGTGAGTTTGGGGGCTGATTTTTATGGCCTGGAATGCCTAAAGAAGGATTCATAAAATAATGAGATATAAGGTATAGTCTAGCGGAGTATTTTTAGAAAACAAAAGTATCAAGCTTGAATATTAAAGCTAAAGCTAGAGCAGAGCAGGACTAAGCAGAAAAACATAGTAATGTCACCATTTTTGAATTTATTAAATATTTGCTCTTTAAATTAAATTGTGCTTTTGTAATCTATCCATTTAGAGAAGATTTGGGGAAAATATCCATACACACAGTCTGACAGCTGAATCACCTTAATTTGCTGTGTATACCATTTGCTTTTTCTGTACTTTTCAGTACCACAGAGACACAGTGATTTAACATTAAGTTAATTTACGTATACTAAATGTGCTTAGAGCATTTGCACAGCTTGACTAAAACTATGGGACCAGCTTCCCAAATTCAGACAACTTCATGGCAAAGCTCGCAAGATGCAGTTATTTTGCTAAGCTGCCTGTGGAACATAGTCACCTCTTAACTTATCAAATTTAACTATTCATGAAGAGGTAATTACTCTGTTTTGCTTATCAGCAACAGCTTGACAAGTCGTATACATTAGCATCTTTATCCTTCCTGAGACCTTTGTTTTGCATCTGTGTCTGCCTCAAAGTCTTTCAGAAAGCATCTGTGTTGATCAATACAGTTTTCCTTTTGGAAATCATGAAATTTGCTGAGGGTGAAAAAAAATGGCATAATTTTGAGAGCAGAGGGAATCTGGACCTTCAGAGTTACCTTTTTACTCCTTGCATCAGCCTAAGCCTTGGGCTGCAGTGTTAGCTATTCCAGATTATAGGTTAAAGCATCCTGGTTTTGCCATTATTTAGAAGGATCTTGGAAACTGAAAAAAATAGGTTAATGAAACACATCCATATTTTGAAGTTTAATGAGCTTACTTTTCCTCAGTGTCATGAAGAAGTGACTTCAAGTACAGTATTAAACAAAATACGATGGCTCCACAGTGAACAGCTCACACATAGTACAGTAACATTAATAGTATTCCTCTACTACCATGAAAATCCTCTGATCCAAAGATTCTGTTCTCTTGCACACACAACCCGATGTAGGTAATTCATAAAGGTTTTGTGAAGGGAAACATAGAGGCATGAGTCTGTGGAAAGAATAGTAAAGAGCGCTGTAAGCACAGCTATGGAAGTATGGAGAACAGAGGGAAACATGTGGGAACATCCATATGTGAGGCTGGAAAGAGCTATTTGGTGTAAGCATCTCCTCCAAAGCCACAAAACAATCACCAGTACCTGGCAATAAAATCACATCTTTTGTAAAGGATCAGAAACACTCATCTATAAGGAATGGGTGTGAAGGACATCAGGGGATCACAAGAACATTATCAATGTCCTTAGCCTCTGTAATAGTAGGAATGGTAAGATTTAACTCCCAGAAAAACATAGGTTACCATGCTCCATTTTGGTATGGAAAGCCAGAAAGGAATTCGTGTAGTACTTGGCAGTCTCTTTGGTCTCCAAATGTGGTGATGTACTTCACTGTGAGTCACTGAGCGAAACATACAAGCACCACTATCTCTTGGGTTTAATTATAGACCAAGGAGAAATAAATTCCTTTTTAGTCTCAGCAAGCAGACAGTTGAAGCCCTAAAGCACGGTGTTAGTACAATATCCATACGATACAAACAGCAAGCTATTCTCCTTCTAAAGCCCCTTAGAAATACTTACACACAAATCCCAAGCTGTATTTTCTATTTACATTAATTTCTGTGTTGTATTATAAAACCCTTTCCATAAATTCATGAAGCTCTAGCTTAGATCTCAGGTACTTGTTCTCAGATTTGCAGGGTGTTTTTCCCGTGGAACTTCATCTTTTAGATGTCTGGAAACCTTCTACTCTGCAAATTGGTTGTTTATGAATTTAAATAGTTCATTTTGTGCCACTAGTACTCCTTCAATTGTTTTAAGATACTACTTTAATTCAAAGTTCCTCCACATGCAGTATGTAGTAATCTTAGAATCTGGGCAGTGGCCAGCCTCTTTCACCTCTTAGCATAGATGAGGACAGTAAAAGAAACTAGAACAAACAGCAAAATCCCGAGTACAGTTACTCCCTGAACCAAAGCACATCCAGAACAACTCAGTCAAGGGGACCAAAACAAAGTGGTACAGGAACAACAAGAAGCAAACACAACTCTTAACTTGTGTATGACTTGTTGACTGACTAATGCAAATATAAATTTAACTAAAAACATTTGCAACTGACTATTAATGGGTTTAAAAAAAAGGATGAAATTTATGTAACATGCTGGAGAAATACTTGACTTTTTACAAGTACTGAACCCGTCTGCTGTATATGATCTAAGTTTTGTGCACACTAGACAAATTTAAACAGAAGCAGCACAAATCAGAGCCTCTGAGGGCAGCATCACCATCCCAAGACTGAAGGGGATGTTTCTGTCAGACCACTCATATTCTCTTTTCTATAGAGACTGCTCAATCTGCTGGAGATTAGGCTGCAGTCTTAAGTAAATTATTAAACTACCTTATTGCTTATGAAATCTGACCTAACGTGTACTCAATAAAACTGTTCAATTGTCTTATGTGAAGATTTACATGAGCTTTGCTGCACATCTGTGATGATTGAAACAGCTCTTCACCGCTTTTGATGCTCACAGTGTCTCAGTAGCATACATTACAACCTTTTGCAGTATGTCTTTGGCCAAGCCAAATAAACAATAGCTTTTGATAGCCTAAACCAGAAACTTTGTTCACTGTAGTATTCTTATTTTGCACTTGTCCCAGTACAAATGCATCGCTCCAGAATGTGAGCACCCAGGACTAAACACATGATGCCAAATGAAGCTTCAAGGTTGTTGTTGTGGGTTAACCCTGGTAGGTAGCTCAGCACCACACAGTCACTAGCTCACTCCCACTCAGGGGGATGAGGGAGACAATGGGAACGGTAAAAGTGAGAAAAGCCATGGGCTGAGATGAAGACAGTTTTTATAAGTTTTAACTAAATAAGCAAACAACAAAGAGCAAAACCAGGTAAAACAAGTGATACAAAAATCCTCCAATTGCTCACTACCAATCAACTGATGCCCAGTCAACCCCCAAGCAATGGCAGCCCTGGCAATGTCCTCCCTTCTCTACTCGTTCTCCCCCCCACTTTTCATTGAGTGTGATTTCATATGGTATATGATGTCCCCCTGGGCAGTTGGGGTCAGTTGTCTCAGCTGAGTCCCCTCCCCTTTTCTCTTGCAACCCCAGCCTACTTGTTGGGGGAGTGTTATGAGAAGTAGAACAGGCCTTGATGTTGTGTAAGCACTGCTCAGCAAAATAGCAAAACATCCCCGTGTTATCATTACTGTTTTCAGCACAAATCCAAACCACAGCCTTGTACGAGCTACTATGAAGAAAATTAACTCAATTCCAGCCAAAAACATTGTAACCCTAAAAGAGAATACTAATATTTCCCTGTTCCCTGGATCTTTTTTAGTAGAATCAGCCAGACCAACCTCTGTTTAACCAACACATTCAGATCTGCCTCTCATCTCCCACTGATGTGTCATCCCCCACTTTAGAACAAAAAAAATCTACTTATCAATTCCTTAATCTTATTCACCCCACCTATCCCACTCCATTAAAACATCATCCAGTTTTGCACAGTTGCCATCAGACTTTATCTCATCTGAAAGTTTATGGATTATCCATATTACTAATATTACTAAAAAATATGTTGAGCTGGAACTACTTATCATCCTAATAATCATCTTTTAAAATTAAGTAATTCATAAAGCAAATGAGAAATCATCCTCTTTTGTGCTGTCTGAATATCAGGGAGCCTTAATGTATTAGAAGCAGCCTCTTATGGCTAGCTTAGGAAGCAAAATGTTTAGGTTGTGACCTTCAGAAAATGCTATACACACAGTTATTGCTAGTTTTGCACTGCTCCTACCACTGCAGAGGGAGCTTTGCAAGGCGAGGCAAGGAGACCAGTTCAACTCTTCTAGCTCGTTTTAGGAAGGGGCTTATATATAGAAATTTGAAGAATTGTATGTATTGAAAGAAAATCACAAGAGTGAGTAAGAAAGCAATGAGGGCAGATAAACTATCAACAGGATTTTATCCATCAGCTGCTGTGAAGTGGAAAGGAAATGCATTGCCCCCGAGCTGTCACCATCACCTCAACAGGGCTCACGTCTCCCAAAGTTCTTCCTATCCTCTCCATTGAAAGATGGAATCCTTAGGGATAAACTGATCAGGAACAGCAAACCACAAAGCTCAGCAGCCAGGCAAGCCTGGCACTGAAGCATTGCCAGTTTAGAGGCAATGTCCCTGTGCAGGCTGACGCGAGACCTTTGCATTCTAGTGTGGAGATGAGCTAGATTTAGCGTTAGCTATGTGTGCACCAGCCTTCAGTTGGGAGCCTGAAATCTGGCAGAGCTTCACACTTGCTGAGGCTTTGCCATACAGCTCTTGTCTTCTTTTGTCTCACCTCAAGCTGGATATGCAGAAGAAACCATGAATGAGAAATCTGTTTATTAAACTGTGTATATAATTACTGTGTCACATGGGTGCCATCTGTGTTAGCAGCGGTAGGTATTAAAAGCAAATGGTGGAAGAATGGAATTCACATTGCTCTACAGTGGCAGTTAGTGCTAAATAATACTCGATGGTAAAGGTGTTGCTTAAAAATCAATTTGAAAATCTGGTGCTAAGGCAGTTGGCAAAGTTTTATTTAAGTACCAATTAAAAATTAGGAAACAAAGTTATGATTTAAGAAACATTTTTTTTCCATCTGATTATCCACTCGGCCTATACCTGGGATGAAGAGCACTCTAGTAAATTGAAATTACGATCTGAAAAGCACTGCTGTCAGAGAACTTTCTATTAGCATTTTTTTAGGCCTGAGTTATCACTCTTTTTTTTTCTTTTTGAAGTAAAATAGATCTGATTTCCCACTTTCAGAGCCCAATCTATGCTTGATTTGCAGTCCAGATTTTGCACTATTGTGCTAAGTCATGAGAAAGAGAGATAAACCAGCTAGAAACAAAAGGAGAACAGTCAGTTTTGTTTCACTGTGTAAGAAGAAGGAAACACAAGGAATTAACGAACAGGAGAGATAGAAAAAGCAAGGAGGAAAGAGAGAAAAAAAGAGCTTAAACTCCCTGCCCCCTACTTTTAAATGACTATGATCAGCCCCTTCCATTTATCCAAAACCACTCATTCACTGCAAAGAGACCCTTGACTCTTGCAGGAAATCAACTGTGTAAAGACAGAACATTAACACATCAAGTCACTGTCTTTACCTCCAACTGCATGGATCCAAGTAGTGTCCATGCCCATCACCCTTCCCAGGCTGCAGGGCTTCATCTTGTCATCCTGACACCCAGACCAGAGTTCTGGGCTTTCTGGCAACCCTCTTCTTCACCCCCTCACATTTAGTCAGGGGGATTTACAGCACAGCCCTCTGGATTGCCACTCAATCCCTTTCAGAAAGTCTTTAAAAAATAAATCAAACAAAAACCTCAACAGCTCCCTGGCAGCAAACACCCATCATCTGCTGACTGCTGTTCCTGGCCAAAACACACCATGCAAAAGAGCAGGGCACTGAGCTGCCTTTTCTAACCAGCAACACATCAGACAGAAAGAGTACACTGGGGACAGAGCTAGAGAAATCAGTGCTCCCCTCTTGCCGCCCTTCAGATTGACAAGAAGTGGCGCTGCTGCCTTCCTGGCCACTGCATAGGGAACATATACCACCCCACGTAGGGCTGTGCAGGTGCAAACATTTCTTGCACCACAAATGGCATCAGGTCCCTGCTGCAGAAAGATGTTTTAAATCAACAACTAGACTGAAATACCAGAGAACAGTCATCAGGCAGCATGAATAATCCTGAAAGGCAGAGGGGTTCAGCCATTAAAATGGAATTCATTTTGGCACAGGCAGATCCTAAATCTGTCACAAGAGTAACTGAAGGATGCAAAAGTGAGGAAACTAGTTTTGGCATTTGTTTTTCTTAACTTGGACATGTTTTAGATTTAAAATGGGAAGAGCATGTTATTATGATAAGAATGGTTGATACATGTTGTTTTCTACTAAAACAGGCACAAGTTACATCACCATTAACACAATGACACCATTAATAATTTCCATGAAAGCACAGAAATGCATTAAAACTTAGAGAAAGCAATCCGGTCATATAATCTTTTTGCAGAATTTACCTCAGGGATCTTTTACCTTACGTCAAGTAATCAGTTTTCATGAGCTACACACACTTTCACTACCTTTTTGAGATAGACATTTTTCAAATTAACTCTTGTGAGGCTGGCAGCAGGAAATGACAGCCCATCTTTTTTTTTAATTAAAGTTAGCATTTCTCTCGGTGTTTCAGTCTCTCAGTAACAGAACTGGAGCACAAACGCCTGTGGGGAGATCCAGAAACAGCTGAAATTCAACCCTAATTGTTATTCGTTAGGAAGTAGCTCATGACACCCTTGCACTTTTTGCCCTTTCTTCTCTGCAGATGCCCAGCCTTCAGTAAAACACAACTGCCTGCTGTGCCAAACAAATTAGGGCTGTACTGTGTGCAAGAAGTTTGAATAGAAAATAAACCACCCTCAGATCATGGACCTCTACTCAGCTGTATCTTTCTGAGATGTTACTGTTGCATGCCTGTCCCAGAAAAGCAAGCAAATTGAGATCTCCCCTTTTTAAAAATATGCTGGCTTAGAGCTGAAAAAATTCCTGCTTGGCAGAGCTTGGACTATAAACTTGGCCTTTAAAAAAGGCAGCCTTAGGTGTTCACTTGCACAATATGTCCAACTGCATGTGCCAAATCTCTGGCATTTGTTGAAAGAACCCCAGAGATTATTGTTACTATCAAATAAATGTTACTATCAAATAGCAGCAGACATCATCACAGGTGTCTGGTGCCATTCACATCCACCTTGTTGTTTCATCTTCTCTCAGCGAAACTCAAAAGTGTTGTGTCAGGGGCTGGAAAGCACAGACTTAGAGGAACAGGGTTCCAAGAACTTAATGGAAAACATTCACAACTGAGATAAAGTACGCGTACCCTTTAATATTGAAAGTTCAGAGGGAGATTGCTTAAACCAGAGAAGCAGAGCAGAAAGAAGGGAAGTGGCAGGATCATATCTTTAATCTTAAAGTCCTTTCCAACCCTAACTATTCTATGATTCTATAATTCTAAGATATGCCTTTGATTTTGGTGTGGAAGAAGTTATGGAAGAAAATAGACACCTTGTGGTAAGACACAGATGGTCTAAATTCTACAAAGATTCCTCTTGCCTTATTAATAGGGATGCATTCACTCCTGCAAAAGCTACTGGGAGAGGAATCTGAAAGGAAAAAGTCAAATTTTACTTTAATCACTGTTATAACACCTTCTCCCAGGGAAAAAAAAAGCAAACCTTTGCATCCCCTGCTTGATAGTGATCTATTCAGCCCACACAGCCTCTCTGAAGGCCAGTAGGCTGTGAAAACCCATTTTCAGTCATTTGACAGACATGTGTCATATTTCAGCTAGTCTAATTGCACAAGAGTTCAAACACATGCAGGTGGAGAATTCAAGAGTGATTGTTTCTGCCAGTGCTGTTGCAGCATTTAGGGATCCATATGCAGGGCAGGGAGGACATCAAAAACATATTCTGCATTCGCATCTCTGGAAACAGGGCCTGGAGCATCCCTCTGGGAAAAAGGAGTTGCATGAATGGCATAAGGAATAGACTATTACACTTTAACAGCAAGGTCCCCAACGCTGCCAGGAAGGGCTTCAGGCTGCAAATCTTTGTGAGGCTCAGCTGAGCAGTGAGTGTCCTGGGAATTTGCTGCTGGGGGGGGCAATAGGGTTTAAAAGACATCCCTGTGGTCAGCACTGTTTCCACAGCCAAGTGCAGTGGATTTGGTAAATTGTAAGACAACTCACATCCTCCTGTGCTGGCAGGTGCCAGCCCAGGGGTTTGAATGCCCTTTGAAGGCTAAGTGTTCCAGAGATACACTAAGGTACAAGTACTCTGAGCATTGCTAGTTCCCCTCTTTTGCCAGTAAAAGGGGGGATTCAGTTACTGAAACATCCTGCACCATTTTAGGTAAAATGAGATGCCCCACATAGCCTTCAGCTGCCATCCTTCCAGAAAGAGATAGGTGTCTCAAATCCCATCACCTTTGTCATATTTGCCATCAGAGTTGAAATGCCTCACATAATAAAGACATCACGAGTGGCACCAGGACCCTAGGTCTAGACAATCAAATCACACTTAAAGTGTCCTACCCAAATATTTACTTGGGTAAATACTACTTGCCTTGCTACCATTCAATGTTTGCAGGGTACATGGATACACTTCAGAATGTTTTTTTCTGGAATAAGCAGCAAAAACCACTTTCAAACTCAGGAAGAATAAAGGTCAGTAAGACATAGCTCTTCTTCAGATAAGTTTATATAGATATTCAGTGAATAAATTCTGAAATCTAGAGGGTATTCTCTCACAGAGTAATTTATCATTGCCATACTGCCATGAATGCAAATAGATGAAATAACACAAGTGTTTTTACCTGGACATGGTTGGGAAAACACACAATAAGCCTTTCAGGGCAAAGCTTTGAAAGCTGACAACACATATTAGAGCTCAGCTATTGTTATTTAGTATGTTTTGTTTATCTTCTAGTCTTGCTGTGATCATAACCAGATTGAATTTCTCCACACACATTTATGGCACCAATATATGCAGCAATGTCTGAATGTCTTATGCTTGCCAGGTTTTGAACATCATTTTCTTTCACAAGCTAAAAAAATTTGAGGTTTTGTTACCTCAATGGTTTGATCTCAGGATGTTTCTTTCAAGTCTTCCAGGTCTCAGATAAATTGGCAAAGCAATCTGATTTCTCAGAATCAGGAACATCAGATCATAGAAAAAAGATGTCACAAAGAGCACACCAACACTGCAAGTCTCACCTGGGAAAAGAGTGGTTTAGGGTTTTCCAGAGCATGAGAAAAAGAAACACAAGATCCTTTCAAGGAGGTCTACAGTCTCAAAAGTTAGAAAGGGCGCTTTCTATCTTATCATGGGATCCATGTCTTTAAAGGCTCTTGCAGAGCTTGTCTACTTTGAAATATGACTGCGATAACAGAACTTAAATACAAGAGATTACATATGACCCAAAGACCTTTACTGGCCACCCTTCTCAACCAGCCCCACACCCTCTCCCCCACAAAAACCTTAAAACCTCTTAGGTGGTTTCATCTAATTAATTTAATTGACTTTCCAAAACTATTAGGGAGCTAAATGTTGTTTATATCATAACTATTCAGAAGGATTAGATAAAGTTGAAGACTAATTTTAGCAAAGTCACTTCCAATGGCTAATGGCTAGTAGATGTGCAAAGAATCAGGAGAGGGTGATGCAGGAGCATTGTGTTGTCATGAAAGGGCGAAAACTGCTTCAATAGTTTTTCTCCATTTATAACTCCTATAATTATATTATCTCACAAGGAAAATAAATAACCTCCAGGATGTCTGAGTCAATGACAGTTATGTTCCACAACAGCTTTCTCAGAGCAGCAACATATTTTGCCCTATTATTCACCATCCTTATACAAAAAAGGTCACTAACATACAAGTTCAATGCAGATCTAGCAACAGCTATTGGATCGCGGACTTGATTCACAAACAAGTAGTACGTTGTTTACTACAAAATTAATCTGCTGGAGGTTTGGGCACTGACACTCAGGAAATTATTACACAGCTTAGTACCACTTCATGAGCTCTTCTGCTCCCCATAACCCTGTTCAACATCATCAGTCCCAGCATGGGAGGTTGAGGCCGAGTATCTAAACAGCACTAAAACATGCGTCCCTGCAGAGCCCTTGGCAGAGGGACTGTGGGGAGTGAAGCATGGCAACACATTTGCCAGAACAGGCAGGAAGCTGGGGACAATACCTTTACAGTTTCAAAATGAGAGCAACCAGCAGGTATTGTCTTGTGGGCAAGCAATACCAAATGGTCAGTGTGGGGGGCAAAGAATTATGTTCCTAAGTTTTGTTTCTTAAGCCCTCAAGGACAACCATGGCTTGTGAATGGCAATAAAAGATTTTCATCTTGCTTTCAAAACTAGAACTTCCCTGTGGTAGGGTTTGGATTTCATTACAGCCCTCTACAATTGCCACCTTGGCTCCTACCAAAGTGGTCTTCAGATCTCCCACCTGGGCTGAGACCTTCATGCCTGTTTGCTCAGGGTGGTCTTCTCAGTGCTCCTCTGTGCTGAGCAGCTGCACTTATTTTTTTCTTTTTTAGCATCTGTCTGGTGAAGCTGGAGAAAACCTTTTCCTTTCTAGATTACACAGCAATTCTGTGAAGTGGGGCAGCGCTAGGGCTTGTTGCCCAGCTGCAAACCAAACAAAGGGAAGCAACTCTCCTTAAGGGCCACAAACTACAGATAAACTTAATCTGTGTTGTTACCCCCTCAACATGTTACTCCCTCTCCAAATACTGGATTTCCAATAGCTTTTTATTCTTTCTTTAGGTTTCTCAATAGAAAATAGCTTTTCTTTCTTCCTAGAGCTGTTTCTTGGCAAACCCAGCCATTGTGTTAGAGCTCCTTACTCTAGAGCTAAGCTACTCAATTCTGCTTCCTTCCTCCTGTCTTGGTTCTACATGTGGTGGCACTTCCTGCAGCTTATTATGGCCACTAGACAAACGGGTAAACTTTTCATGCAGAAATTTTTCTTTTATAGTGAAAGGAAGTACTCTTACAAGGAATGTGTTGAAAGTATTTCATTTCTTTTTGAAGTTACACACTTTAGTGTAGCCTTTGCAGAAGAGAGGGAGGGAAGATCAATAAATAAACAAACCATAAAGACATCTTTTCCAGAGTCAACGGGATAAAGGGGAAACGGCACTGAGGAGGCCATGAGGTTCTCTGCACGCTCAGTGTTCATTGGTCTACCAGCATAGGGTCATAGAATAGCCAGGGTTGGAAAGGACCTTACGGTAATCTTACTAAGCCTTGCACAGAAATTAGGGAACATTGTTATCACAGGATGCAGAGGTCAGACACATTGCTTAAAGCCTCAGCTCCTGGAAGCATGGGAGTAGAATTTAAATTTCAGTATCTTAGAATTAAAAAAAAAAACCTACAAAAAAACCCAACCAAATAACAAAAACCCCACAACCAACCCTGGTTGCTACGAAAGCAGCACACATCCAAAAAAAACCCAAACAGTTCTGCTGCCCAAATAAGGCTGTTTAGCCAACTAGGTTACATCAGCATCATACAATTAATTAATCTTTCTTGTGAGAGTTGTAGTGTAATGCAATTAGCATTAACTTGGAGAGGAGTAAGGAATTGGCTCACCATGACCACACATAAAGGACAAATTACTCATACAGGCAGTCTCTGGCTATAAGTAATCCAGTCACAAGTGTGAGATGCAGAGTAGCATGGCTAACACTGAAAAAAAAATTTAAATTAGATTTGAAGTTAGCTGACTGAAAGTCAGTGTCAATCTTGAAGTGGCAAAGGCATTTAGGACTGGATAGTAAAGTCAACTGAATGTAACAGAAGCTCATTTGGATGAAATTACTTTGTATGGAGGGGCTGAAATTAGAAAGCAGGGGTAAGGCTGTGCAGGTAGAGGTGGTGTCAAGCACTGTGATTCAGACAGGCATAGGTAGAAAAGAAACAGCAGCTGTCACAGTGAAGAGGCACTGGCTATGACCAGAAAGACTAACGGTGCTGCCATTTACCTAGAGAAATTTCCCTAGCAGTTAGGGATTAGAAAGTTCCCTTAACAGTGTTACTGAAAATAAATTAATGTTGTTTATATGTTATAATTTTTTTTCCAGAATTCCTTTGAATCTGATGAACAAATCTTAAAGGCAGGGACCAGACCTTTCCAACACCAACCAGAGGAAAAGCACACTTTGAAGTTGTCTTATAGACTTATAGACCCTTTCCCCTGACATTGTCATTGTCACGCAAAGGCACCAGATGAAAATTTACCTTATGATATTGGATGAGGAACAGTTTTCTCTTTTAAGTATGTCTTCATATAAATATAAGTGACTGATAAGTCATTTTCATTCTTTATGCCCCTTAAAATTTTTTTTCTTTATATGTTCTATATCTGAACAAATTACTCCCTCAAATTGCAAAGCATCTCACACAGTGTCTTTTCCAACAATACAGGATATCAAATGTTTTGACTTTGTCAAATCATGGGAACTAGGTAGGGGTGGAGTGGAACGACTTGGATGGCATGCCTGCAGTGCAACCCAAGATACTTGAAACCCAAGAGATGGCTCCAAATAAGTAAGTGGCATCCTTCCCCCAAGCAGGATATAAACCAAAGTTATCAGGAAGAGGGGACTGTAATCTTGAGTTGTCCGGATTCTAGGACTTGCTGTATTTGGTCCAGCTCAAAGCCAAAACTAACCTCTTTAGCTTAAAAATAAGGCCATTTTAAAGGCCTAATATCTGAGGAAAATTCAGATCTATTAAAAAAGTTCAATTGAATCATCACTTTTGACTCTTTGCTCTCTCCACTGCCCACTGGGAATCATTTACTATGATTGCAATTTTGAAAAGTCCCTTTGCTTCCTGTCCTTAATCTCATGTAGCATTGCAGCAAATCAGTATATATCACATCTGTTAAATGCAAGGTATTCAAGTGCAACACATACAGGCTTTAGGAGTTTCAGATCCTGTGGAAGAAATGTACTGAAAACCATCATTATATAAGCAAGTAAAACTGCAGACCCAGACTTATTTGAGCAACAATACAAAGGGATCCATTTATTGTGCTCTTTTGATATTGAAGTACACATTTTTCAAAAGGCGTCTAAATTAATGCATCCAAAATCAAGCACAATTATTTGGTGCAAACAAAGCACTTCAACACCTAGCTAAATCATACACAGAGTTGTTTATAGAGGTAGAGTTCACATAGGAAAATGTATTCACAGTACTGACTCCTCTTTGAAAATGTCAAGGTACTGCCCTAAAGCTCTAGAGGCAAAGCCCCAGCCAGTGTATAGTGTCAGCTCCAAAAATAAGGCTGTGAGAAATTTCTGTTTTCACAACTTGACATCCACATCAATTACTTCTAACTTAAAACCACAAGTCACAGAACAATGAAAAGGTTTTACAATGCAGGTGCTTTCAGTTCAAAACTTCCTAATGATATGTGGGTAAAGAGGTCCCTCTTCCTAGCCATGACCTTTTTCTTAAAGTTCAATATAAAAAAATTCAAAAGCTTGAAGAAGCGTAGTATTCTTGTTCTGGTGTTACTCTACAGAGCGTAGTCTTCCTGATTCTTATTCTTCATTCTACTCCTGAATTGCTAGGGATAGTTTCTTCTTTCAAAATTGATAGTGTTTCATTGTCTTCCCTAAAGATACAGCAACTTATAACAGCAGGAAGCTTAGCCATTCATAAAGGCAGAATTAGAAAAAGAATTTTTGAAAATCCCTTTAAGTCCAAATCCTAGTGATTTGTATTTGTATAACAAAATACTAGAAGAAGGTAATTCTCATTCCTTGTCATCTCATAAATTTTCCTGTCATCCTGTAAAATGTTTCTACCACACAATTATTTTGGTGAGCAAGAAAACAATTATAACTATGGAAATCAGATGGGATTTTGTCAGCCACAAAACACTGGTATTATTTAGGTGTATGAAAATACAGCTTATCAGAACAGGATGGTCAGATGCAGCTACCCCAACCTCCCTAGAAGGAACCATGAGTACTGAACATATTGAGTGCACTAACAAGTTGGAATTGAGAATGCTTTATAACTCCCTCATATGTCTAGGAACTACAATCTTAATTATTCAGTAGTTAAAGTAGGACCAGTCAGCTGTATATACTCCAGCCTACGTTATAGCATGGGTTGCTGTTGTAACATGCCTCCGGCATCTGAGGCAGCTCCAGTTTTTTCACATATGAGAATTGCTAGCAGTAATGTAGATGGGTGTAGAGTAAGGGTTTAAGCATTTAAATAAATATGGGAGCTACACAAAACCAACATTTCTAAAGAATTTTTTTTAATGGTTTTCCAGAGGGAGTTTGCCAATAAAAAGCCTATCTGCTGAAAGATTTACTGGGGAAAAAAATATTACTGTTAAATGATTAGCAGGAGAAAACGTAATAAAATGGATGCTAAAAATGTAGATGCTATTTAATTAAAACAAAATTTGGAGAGGCTTCTATGCACTGTTTAGGATTAGCTACACAGGTTCCTTCAGACCAAATACGTAGTTTAAGAGGAGTGAGCTTGTGCATATATTCAATCTCTGAAGAACAGTTTAATGCAATTTTGTAACAGAAGCCGTCTTGTATTTCTTTCTTTCTGAATAAGAAGCCAGATAATGAGTATTGAAATCTATTCCAAAGTTGAATAATACGAAGAAGTGTCCCCTCTAATGATCCATTGCATCTCCGTGAGAAGCATCTTTGCTCAGCAATCTCACGCTGATTCACATTTCAGACACTGCTGTCTGTCCCAAGCTCACTTAAAGGTCATACTTGGACTCTAAGGATGCAATTTAAAACTTAGCTGAGCTCTGAAAATAACCTTTCATCTGTAATGATGTCTTATAATCTCACTGTACAATACTAATAATTCGTAAGCCTTCTTGTAGTAATTGTGTTTACCCGAAACTATAAGTCTTCAAGTATTGAAATGCTGGGGTTTAGTTCCTGATGACCAAACCCCTATGCAAGCACATTAATTTTCATTTAACTTCTATGGTTTTTTTTAACTCTCCACACATGTTCCCCTGCCATTTAGAGCCAAGGAAAGAAAGAAAACAGAAGCTACTTCTGCCAGCCTTCCTCCCTCTTCTCTCTTCTAGCTTTATTTCTCTCTTTCTTCTTTCAGAAAAGGTCTCCTGTGATGGATCACATCAACTCAGTGTGGCAGAAAACAGCAGCTGCAGGCAAATTCCAATAACAGGAAGATATGATAATGTCAATGCATTAAAAGGGTTGTACTGTTACTGAGAATTTGCCATACCATTTTTATGTATCCTTACATACTGATAATTAAGACACTTGGGATACCCATTTGCCATGAAAATAGAAGTAACTCTTGGCTGTTATGATGGTGGCCAGCACCTCAGAAGTAAAATACAACAAAGCTTTAAGAAAATGGTCTGGGTCCCAGATATCTGTCATGAGATGGAGTAAACCTGTACCCTTATGTGGTTCTCAATAATATCTGGTGTTTTTTCTAAATGCCATGTTTTAGACTTTCATTATTACAAGAGAATCTTGACACTCACCTGACTGATGGAAAAAAAAAGAAAAAAAGAAAGAAAAACCAACACCCCCAAAAAAGCATCTAATGCTTACCCAACAGGAAAATCAGGATAATGCAAATGCTCAAAATCTCAGAAGAAAAATCAGAAGTTTTCAAATATTTATTTGTAATCTCCCGACTTTTAAACACCCAGCATTTTCTAGGTGCTCAAGGCTGAAAATGTCATTATTGCATTTTTTTCACCCTTTTCTGCTTCATGGTCAGCTAAACCACAGTTATCTCAAAACACACTAAAAAAAGTAGTTGGGGGTGGTTTAGTGTAAAGCAATAGATTACAGAAGGTTACACAGAGTGTGGAATGGGGAAGAGAAATAGTTTTGATGTAATCTTTCCTGTAGAGTGAAATAGAGGTTAAAAAAGGAGTTAAAAAACCTCCTTTTCCATTTCTAGGGAGACAGAGGCATCCAGAGGACCCCCGCACTGGAAGTAAGGAAGCAGGGTGGGATTCGTATCTACCGTCAAGATCTGTATCTACACTCCTTTGACAGGTAACACAGAGAGTGGCTACAGGCGGGGGTGTACCGGCACCAATTTGGTTGCCTGCAGCAGGTAGAGATGCATTTACTGCAGAAGCCTCCTTTCTATCCTTTTGCTGGAATGGGAATCTGAGTAGTTCATAGGGATACATACTTGGGGTACTTAACCTAGCTGAGATCCCACCTATGGAGGTTTCCAGGATCTGGAGACTAGTTGTCCAGTTCCTGGAAGGTACTTCCACAAGCTACATGTTTTAGGAAAGGGTAGCCAAATCTATTTGAAAAGCTAAAATCCCCAACATATGGGCTATTGCATCAAAATAGAATGCCCTTCCCAGAAAATAGAAAGTATGCAACCCAAATTGTTTCTGATTTTTCCTCCAATCATCCCAGAAGAGTCATTAATATACATAAAGGTCACTAATCACCATCAGAATTTCCTTTGTCCACATTTTTATTTTTTTAAACAAGCTCTGGTAAGCTGCGCTGTAAAAAGAAGTCCAGATCTTTAGATTCCAGGTACTGAAGGGGCCTGTAAGGATGCTGGGGAAGGACTCTTCATTAGGGACTGTAGTGAGAGGACAAGGGGTAATGGGTTCAAACTTAAACAGGGGAAGTTTAGAATGGATATAAGGAGGAAGTTCTTTACTGTAAGGGTAGTGAGGCACTGGAATGGGCTGCCCAGGGAAGTTGTGAATGCTCCATTGCTGGCCGTGTTCAAGGCCAGGTTGGACAGAGCCTTGTGTGATATGGTTTAGTGGGAGGTGTCCCTGCCCATGGCAGGGGGGTTGGAACTAGATGATCTTAAGGTCCTTTCCAAACCTAACTATTCTATGATTCTAGGATTACTAACCCTGACCTTATTTGACAGAGATCATTTCTGGAAAGGATATGATCACTCCAAATCTTCAAGCACATTTGCTGTTTAAATAAAGTTTGTAAAATTTCTCTGAAATTTTCCGTCAGGATTTATCAATTCAGAACTGGGCGCAAAAACAAACAAACACCATCACTCAACTGTAGCTGAAAATAAGACAGATGTTCCATGCAGGATTTCCCACCTCTCTTTTTTAAGTTACTACATAAAATCCAATCACACTGCGTAGTTGCTGCAATGTGCACATTCATCACTGAAGTTTACATCAGTTAAAATTCATTCTCATCAATAAAAACACAGATGGCTCCTAAAAGCTTCTGCTTCTGTACTAAACTGTCCTATCCATCTTCATCACACATTTTTGCAGGCACTTAACAGAATACTTATAAAATCTGGGCTCCTTTTTGGTGCAATGCTGAGCATTTTTAAGTATATGCTGTCATTTCATTAACTGCAGGACCACAGTGAGTTTGATTCAAGGGGTGGTGTCTTTGGGGTTTTTTTCAGATCTTACACATCTGAGCAGCATATATAAAAGCCATTAATAATCCCTGTAAATCAATTCACCAACAACATTAGTCAGTGTATAATGAAGAATCATTTGCTCACTTCGTCTTCCAAATAGGAAATATTACTATATTTCATGAAATGTCTGAAAATTGTACTTCTGATACAGTGGGTTTGTCTGTTTGCAAAAATTTGCATTACGACCACTTTGTCTGCAAGCTATGTTGGAGAAAATTATTTCTGTAGGGGTTTTCCCTACCTGCCTGGGTGGACAGGCTGCTCCATGGGGCTGGCACAGAAGGTGCTGAGTGAAGCACAAATACATGAGCTCCACAATTTCATTTTTCATGGGCTCCATTGCAAATGTGCACTCTGCTTTTCTGAAGATGTCTAGTAATGAGGTAAGCACTCAGAATACCAGCAGCTGGGTGACTGGTAGCAGAGTGACACAGCTACTAATGAAACACTTGAAAGGCCATTATTCTTACGGAACTAAGGACAATTAGAGTGGAAAACTGAGACTGAGTCATTCATACACTGGTATATTTATACAAGTGAGATTTACCTATCTATCTGCTCTGCTTCTACCAGCTGCTTTGTTAAAGGTGGATTGGGAACCAGACTGAAAGAAGATTGCCTTAGTGAGAAATGAAGTGCAGAGTAATTAATACTTTTTTTCCTTATTTGCTTAGAAAATATGTTCACATAAACAAGCATTCTCTCCCTTTTGTTTTTATGCTAATATGTGCTCCAATTTTTATTTCCCATCTAAAATATTAATTTCTTCAAGAACTTGTAGCTATAAAGCAGGAGACTAACATCCATCAAAAGTTCTGAAACGAACTACTGAGCAGCCAAAATTATCCCTGCTTACATGAAAATTAGCATCAGAATCATTAATGCGGGTTAGCCTGAAACTGCTGGTCCAGAAAAGCATGAATACCTAAAAGGTCTTGATTTGACATCACCCAGATTACCTCTGTACCTTGTGGCACATCAGCCACAGTCATGATGCCATTCACATCCTAGGAGTCAAAGTTTAATAGAATTAGAAGAGCAAAGGGCTGCACTTCAGAAGTGAGTTTCTTTTTCACCAAACCACACATATACTTCATCTTTATAAGAACGAAAGTTATAATGAAAAAAGTAGCGCAGATTCTAGTATGTAATGGGTGGCAAAAGTATTTCAGCAAAATTTCCTCATCACAAAGACAGGCATAGAGGAGAATTTAATTACAAAACTTACCAAAAATGTGTTAGCTTTACTATTCTTCCCCCTTCTGTCACATTTCTCCATTAAACATAATGAAAAATCTTGCAGACCAGGTACTCTAATGAAAATGGGAGCTTATGAATATAATATAAGATACTGAATATACTGCAAGCAGCAAACCTTTAAAAAGAAAATATCTCCCTTTGTCTCCATGAAAAATGATTTCTACTCACAATTGCACTGATACACAAAGTACTAGGCGGCTAAGCATAATACATGGCATGTAGAGCACTGCAACTTAGCTCTGGGTCTAGGTAAAGAGGATGTAACATCATTGATTTCAAAGGAAATTTTTCAAGGTTGCCTTTCATCTTACATCCTTGCATCAAAATTAAATAGTAGACTGGTTCTAAAAAAAAAGTACCTTCAAAAACAAATCTCTGTTCAGTAGGCCAGAGGAACAGTTATCAACCCGCTGAGATTATCAGAAGCACTAGAAAACCCTACAGAGGTACCCTAACATTTCAAAGTTTGATCAAAATGCCACTGGGGCACCAGAGTGGGAATGGCACTGGCAGCTTCCAAATCCTCAGTCTCATGAAGATGCCTGTGAACATGTCTTAACTCATTTCTGTAAAACCACATGTGCATTACCAGTTAAGTATGTACAGGCCCACAACAGCATGCTGTCCAGCTATCCATTGGGAATACCGGCATGTGTGTGAAATACATAAATGCTTAATGAACAGATCTAGTAATTCCTCCAGTTCATGTACCATACTAGATATGGCCAAACCTCTAGAAATATCTTTGTTATGCAAAGGAACCCCAGATCAGATATTTCCATGTACAGACCACTCACTGAGTTTTACCAACCACTACTATGGTATAGCATGTTCTCTGATGGCTATTCGCAATTCATATTCTATGACTGATTACCTAAGTCACTGGGTGTTATTTCTCCTCCCAGCAAGCTTTCAAAATGGTTAACAAGCATTTATAGAAGAAATAATTTGGGAACCACTGCGTTGCCTGGATATTTGATGAGAAATACTTTTTTTAACAAACACAAGTAATTTCTATAAACTCTAGAAATTAAATATATAAAAAAGATAAAACAGTTTCAAAACTAGCAAGTCAGTAAGTCATATCATCGTTATTTGCTTTCAAGTAATAATGATATTCTACTAATAAAAACAGCATGAACAACAAGTATAAGAATCATAGAAATTGACATCAGAGTTGTGGGAGAAAGTGAACCAAAACTGCAGAGAGAGGGTGCACTGAAGAAATTATTGTTCCAAGAAGAATTTGCTTAATATACAGTTTTACATCTATAATGAAAAGATAAACCCGAAACCAAACCAAAAAATGAAACAAAATTCCCCAAACATGCATCTTGATTCTTCCTTCCTTTTCTTTCCCCAGTGACTTCAAAAAATATCTTCTTAGTTTGAACATTAATTTCATCCAAATAGATGCTGTGCTTTAACGAAAGCTGATAGAAAGTGTTAAGCCACACTGGGCTTTATAAAGTCAGAGAAGAAACTCATTAAGGATTAAATTCTGCTGTCAATCCATCATGCTGCCTTCCAGGCAATTTTGAATTGAGGTATTAGACTTTGGGAATACATCTTTCTACCCATTTGCACAGTGTCATTTTTCAGCTTCCCATAGAAGAAGTTACCCGATACCTGTTATGCTTCTAGAATGAGAAAGTCCCCCATCTCAGGTACCAGAGTATAGCTGTTGAGAGCCATTGTCCTTGCTTAGGCACAAATCAGTACATGCGACCTTCAACACATTCCCTTGATTACAAGAGGAATCGAGTGCCTTGACACTTGATGAAACATCCCTCAGTCATATTAGGAATGAAATCGCTTTAAAAGCCATGACTTTGGGGTTATCAGTGCTCCAGCTCTTTTGCTGCAAAGTGGGACTGACTGCCCACTGTTCAAGACAGCATCTAAATAGATAAAAAAGAAAGAAGAAAAAAGATAATAACAGAAACCCAACCAAAAATGCTGCAAAAAAAAGCAGAATGTGCAATTTACCTCACTTCAGAAGGAATGAATAGCAGAGCTGGGAATTGAAAGCAGAAAACATATATTCTGGCCTTAATTTTGAAAATATCTGTATCCAGCACTACCTTTCCCAAATAAGAATTAATAGAAAAAAAGCTGTTTGATTTCTTCTTTCTCCTAAGGAAAATCTCACTGTAAACAAGATGATAAAGTTAAGGCAGGATCTAATCAGGACTGAGATAACGTCTGGCCAGGGTATCAGTCTTGATGCTCCAAGAGTTCTTCAAGGGCTGAAGGGAAGAGATTTACTCCTCGGTCCATGAGTCTGTCTCAAAGGCTAGCTTTGCCCAGCAGTTGTAGTAATTGGACAAAATACATCCCTAAGGGAGCTGGGAAGGGGTATTCAAGCATGGGTGGCAGGCAGTGATTTAGCTTCAGTAATAACTGATGTAGCTGGGCTTCAAATCCACACTAATCTTCCCAGGAAAAAAAAAAAAAAAAAAAGCTTTAATGAAAAAAAAAAAGTTTAGGTTAAAAGAAAAGATGGAGAGGATGACCACAATCAGTTTAAGACAACCTGATTTTTGTTGAGATTAGAGCCATCCTGCATCTTACAACGGCAAAGATTCTAGCCTTATGACTACAGAAGTCCTTAACTCATTTGATGTTCCAGCAGAATTGCTAAATCAATCATGTTATGATCTTACTACAACAAAACACCTGCCAATTCTTACACACCTAATCAAGTCTGGAATAGAACAAGTCACAGTCTGACTCCATTTGCATTGAAACCGCTGTGTAATGCAGGGACCTTCCCATATGTAACCACCTACTATAGCTTCTGCAAAAAGAAACATCCACACTGCTTCAGCATCCAGACATTTTAAAATGCTTTTGGTCCTTGCTCTGGAGCCAGGTTTTCCCAAGAAGGCCTCACAGTCAGAACCTATTTTTATGACAACCTGTTCTTTTTTATTTTAATTACTTGGAATATGTTGGGGTTTGGTTTTTTTTCCTATGTATTTGCATTCATTTGCAAATGTGACTATAGTTGTTTCTCTTTCTCATATGACTATATTTTATGATATTTTTCAGACTTACATACCACCTTTTCAGAAAGCTCAGAAGCTTTACAGGCTACTGGTCATCCACAGATTTAGAAGCAAAAGATCTCAATTCTCATACTGTGCTTCAAATTAGCCACAGTAGGACAGAAAGATTTCACTATAGAAAGGTGGACAAAAATGAGTGCAGAGATTTCACTGGCAACAAGGTATTATGTTATAATAGATGAATAGACTCAGGTATAGAGACAAGATAAGGTGCCCAGCTCAAGAAACAGTCAGTTTCTTCATCTTTAAAAATTCTAGACCTACTACAATATAAAACCAGCTAACAGTGACACTGAACAGTTTTCTTGTTGGAGGTGTCACCACCAATAAGAAAAACATGAGATGCTTAGAGTGCTACATGTCCAGTGAGACAACCTTCTCTACATATTGCTGAGAAGGTGGCAGCGCAAACCATTACACAAGGGGAGCATGGCTCTTTTCAGAAGCACAGCCAGCACTATTAGATATGAAAGTGTGGACAGTCCAAGCCACAGGAGGCCCAGCCTAGTGATTTGCAGTGAGAAGCTCTACAATTCCCACAGAGGCCTTTGTTCAGGAAGGATGAGGAATCTGGGCTAGGCACATTTTCAAGAATAAGGGAAGTGCTGGAAAATATCTGATAATATGATACTGAAAGAAAAAAAAAAAGGCAAAAGCATTCAAAGAGATACAGTACTGTGTTTGACATTTACTTTTCCACTGCTAAATGGTAATGAATGGAAGTAGATCAATGGTGGTGGATGGGTGTGGGTCACAGCCAACTTGGAGGAATAAGGAACTACAAAGAGTGACCAACAGCAAAATTTAAAATCAGAAAGAAAGAAAATCTGTGCATTTGAGATGAATAACATGCCTGATCCTACAGGGGGGACAGATGGGAACATTCCCAGAAAAAAACAAAAAGGAAAGCACTACAGCTAAAAGTGAAGCAAAGAAGACAATGAAGTTTGCGCTTGAGAGATGTCATTCCCACATGTAAGATAAGAGACACCAACTGAAAAGAGTAGTAACTCTGAGAAAGTAGAGGCAAGTTGGCAGTAGCAGAGGCAGCAGTAACAGGATAACATCTCAAATTAGTTTTTTACATTCCTGGTCATGTGAGCTGACAATGAACTGGTGTCAAGGAAGCTGAACTTTATTTTTTAGAAAGAGGCAGTAGGAACTAGAACACGCCAGGATAGTAACAAAAAAAAAAAAATCAAGAAAAACACTGTGTCTTTACAAACTTCACCACATATTGTGGCAGAAGCCCAAGTGAAAATGCTTTTATAGCCAGCAAGTAATCTGAGTGTGTGACAAAAATTCCTACTACATGATGCTGAGTGAAGGACATAAAAACTGTTAAAGGGTAAAATTTGATCTCTAGCTGTGAAGAGAACATCAATTAGAGCAATAAGATGGACATTAATATACAATTGAGTCTGGAAAAAAGTACATAATCTAAATAAGACGACGAAAGAAGATGTGTCAAAATTAAATCTGATAATGCTTAAGAGACAAATTATAATTAAGGACACAGGAAAGCCTATGTGGGACTTGCTACATTGGGCTAGAGGTCAAAAATAGGTCTTGATCCCAGCTCGATCTCTGATGTTTGAAGGATCACACATGTCAACCTTACGCTCTTTGCCTTGTTTCATTTATTTGCCAGCAAACTCCCTGGGGCCAGTGTTGTTCCTCACACTCCACAGGCAGCACACCTCCATTAGAGATCCAGAACATACTTGCTTGTGTCACATAAAAGTGATGAAATCCACAGACAATAGGGCATAAAATAAAGCACTTAGTGACCAGGGGAAGATCCTAGAAATATTTTTTTATTGAAGAGCAAGAATAAGCACTGCTGTGCCATGAGAGAAACTAATAAAATCTGTAGATGTTGTCACTGCACATGCTGCCTCAACAGTGAGCTATAGTAATTGACCGGGGCAGTGTTGACAACGGAAGAGAGAAGTCAAATTCAGAAGATCATGGGAGGATTAACAGCACCAGCAGATAGAGGCTGCATGATGTACAGCCCAATGTACATGAATATTCACATACTGGGGGAAGTGTCAGATATGGTTTTAAGCTATTCATTTACTCAGAAAAAATGCTCTGAATACTTCTTGACCTATGTAAGTATTTCATGTAAACTTTTCACAATGTTGTACAGTGGATGCAAAGCTCTTAAAGAATTATAGAACAGTTTGGACTGTAAGGGATCTTAAAGCTCTTCCAGTTCCAACCCCCTGCCACAGGCAAAGACACCTTCCACAAAACCAGGTTGCTCAAAGCCCCATCTAACCCAGCCTTGAACACTGCCAAGGATGGCACAGCCACAACTTCTCTGAATTATTATTAGATTCATTATTAAATTATTATTTCATTATTATTAACACTGTATTTCTCTTTTCCAGCCAGATAGACATAACCCATAACCTTTCCTCTTTTGACCAGTATTCCCCAACCTTTTTTTATGCTTTTTTTTTTTAATTATGTACTTTCAATTACTTCCTAGTAATCTTACAAAAGAAAATTAACATGGAATGAGAAAACAAAGCAGAACAAATGCTCTTTAGAACATGTGAGAATTAGTAAAATAATTTTCAGGTAGCTAGGGAAAAAAGGGCAGGTAAATGACATTTTATGTATTCACGGTGTAAGCTGTAGCACTATATAGAGTGAGCCAAGCTCACTTTAAAGGAGTTACCTTAGATTTTGCAAGCCCTCCACCAGCAGGGTGCACAGCATGCGGTAGCTCCCCTGCCAGCAGCAGAAATCCCCATTACTTCATTCAGACTACAAGGAGATAAACTGCCTTTTTGCCAGTGATCTGAGTTAACACCTGGTTAAACTCAGCAGTCACAGGATATTTATTTTTGCTTTTAGTGTGAGCAATTATAGGTGAACAGCTGAGCAAGTGATGAGATAATCTGCCCAGTTAGCAGAAGCAAGAGGCTGGCAATCCCCGCTGGTGCTGAGGAGGACTTTTTTTGCTGTTCACAAGCAGTGGGAAAAGTTTCCTCCCAATTCAGCAGCTGGAGCCCTCTGACCCTGCTCTTAATGAAAGCTTGTCATTTCTGGGTTACATTGCATTCGGACTCAACACATGCCTGAACTCCATTGTGCAAAACCCTACATACTCTCAAAAGCAAGAAGTAACTTGCAATATTTCTTGAGTGTTAGTTTTAATCAAAATAGAGTCTTCAAAGTAAACCCGCACTTTTCGTTTCAGGTCCATGCTAAGAGCGCATGCTCCTTCTCATCTCTGGTGTTCACTGGCCATTTCACAACCCCAGTGACACAGATGGAAGCAGGCATTCAGCCCACGCTGGAGCATGCAGAGATCAGACTGCGCTTCTTCTATCACACCCGCACGATATCTCTGTTTCAGGATGAACTACTGAAGTTTTCTTGTTTCTTACAGAAAATTTGTGAAATTGTTTTCCCAGTAGTTTTAAAAGCTTTGTGTTCCTTGGGAGGGCTCGAAGCTCATTCAGTCATCCCTGCAAACTTTAACCAGTGTATGCACATTAGAATAACATCCCATTTAAAACAGGAAAAATGGACATAATCTACAGATACAACTCAGAAAAAATAAGAATAGTGTTGAAACCATCATCAACATGATAGCATGTTGGCTGATGTTATAGTGTTGTCACACTTTGAAGTGTTTGCTCATCACTGGCTGTCTTATTAAGGATGAGAAATTAAGAAGTTGGAGAAAAATCTAGTGAAAGCTGCTGATGTAGAAAGCTGAGCTGTACAGGAAATCCTACCAGCTCTAGCCCCCATATCATCTCCTTGGGAGGGAGCAAAAAATTGACCTTATAGTGACACGGAGTGTTCTGAAAAGAGGAAAAAAGCCCTTACAGAGAAGAATTTTTGTCACAGACTACAGACTAAATACAGAAAGGGTCAGGTTGTCAAGGAAATTCAGTAAAATATCCCTTTGTGGAGACCAGCTCATCTGCTGTGCAGGTGGAATGGGAAAGGCTGATAGGTAATTTTGGTGAGACAGGGTGAAGTGAGTGCCCGACTGCCAACCTGAAGATCAGAGGTCTTACCTAGCTCGTGGATATTTTCTATGCTTTTTAGTTATCAGGATTTTAGATCTCATGTCTCTAACTCAGAGAAGCCAAGCGTTGCCTCTCTCTCTCCCCATTTTATTTTTTTTTTTTTTTTGGAAGATATTTTATTTCTACCTACCTGCAACCTGTTTTAATACCATGATAGACCTGAAGTCTTTCAGGGGAGGTTCCTGTATTAAACAAGCTAGTCTAATGTTAAGCTGAATAAGCATAGAGAGTCAGTCTAAGTTGCCTTCCCTCATATAAGAGGCCGGATGAACTGCGCTTTTGTATATTAATTGTGCCTGACTGTTGATCAAGGTGGTTTTGTTTAAAAAAAATTAGCACACAGTCTTCGGCGTCTTGCACATTTCAGTATTCCCTCCCCCTGCAACCGGTTTTATCTCCTCACTGACCATATGGGAATTCCCCCACATCACTCCCGTAAATCTCTGAAATTATGACAACATTGTAGTACAATGGCATGTAGAAATCACAGCTTCATCCACAGCCTTATTGTAGCAATCATAGCATGCTCACAAAGTTAAAAATACTCCTTGTTATAGTCTAAATATAGGAAAGAGAGAAAGAGGAGAGCTAAATCATCTCATTTTGTAGCCCAGGAGCCAAAGCTCCAGGACATTCAGAAACAGCCCCCTGGAGCCAGTTAACATTTTTGACAGTCTTCAAACAAGACTTAGTCTTATGTGACATATAAAAAAAATGCAGCCCGATTTTTAGACATTTCTGCCTCACTGAAACCTAAACCACTCACAGAGGCCCTGAGCTGAACACCACATCACACACCTTTTTTCCCCCCTCAACCCTATCCAGTATGTTAAACTCAAAGTGGTTTCCCCAGTATTTGGCATAACCGGAATTATTGGGATCACACAAAGGAGATTAGATCCCATATTCTACAGTAGCCTTCAGTGGGCCATGAGAGACTACTGGAAGAAACAATGAAATAAAAATCTCTGCCTTAAATCTTTTTCCTTCTGCCTTTCTCTTCTCATTTTCAACAGGTCCATTAATTTGCCCCGGTTCATTTATCACTTCTTTGATCTTCAAATCAGCACAAGGTCCAAGTTTATCTCTGTTTTTATCCCTAGTCAACAAAGCAGAGAGATACATATTTCACATTCATGTTTTGCTTAAACCCTGAAGGTCTCAATAACTTTGGAATGTGTTAGGCAAGCAATAAAGGTTTAACTCTTTTCCTTATTAATGAGAGATATCTGATAGAAGATGATGACTAGTAAATAAATACATGACAAAAAAATTCCTTCTCTTTTTTTCGATAGGAGAGGCGATGATGCCTGACTTGCCTTATTAAAATGCCTTCCCTGACACACAAAATCATTGAACATAAAGCACTGGAGAGCAAGCTTCAGACTGCTTTTTGAAAGTGACAAGAATAATTATGTTCTTCAACACAACTCAGGGTGGGGAGCTGAGGCAGAGAACATTGCTTTGCCATGTAAAGTTTTGAAAAATTGTGTTACTGAGAAATCACTGAGCTTCCATGATATTACACAGTTTTAAGGATGTTATTATGAATTTGCAGAAGCGATTCCAGTATTTGGCCATGCCTTTGCCCCTCCGGCAAAATATTATATAAATTTGGTTAATAATATATCTCTGAATACAATAACTTCAACATGTTTTAGAGAGAGATTTTGACAGCTACTTTCTCTAAGTATATTTTTTACACTTTTCTTACTCTTTTATAGGCTTGCAAAGCTAAAATCCAGCTTTCCTACCTGGGTTTCTTCTCCAAAGTGCAAAGCATCTCATAGTCACACAGGGAGCTGAGACAGCATGACAAGGAATGCAGGCACATAAGGATGCTGGAAGGGTCTCTAGCATCATCAAGGCTGTTGCTGCAGGTAATGGTATAAATAATTCTGGAGCTGACTAACCTCTATTTCAAGAATAGTTGCTCCCCCACTACCCTTATACAAAAATTACTTCAAAATCTTATTTTTCTGGCAGCTGGATATCTTCTAATATTCAGCCAGAGTACCTGTATAACCAACAAACATCTACTACTTTTTGCATTACTCCTTTATAAGTGCAAAAACTTCTATTACATCCTGCTGACTGCTACTCCTCCATCCCCAAACTGATAAATGCTCCCAACTTCATGACAACAGCAAGCTACATTAATGCATTCTTAATTTTCTGCCTGTGCTACTGAATAAAATGTTATATAAAAACAATTGCAAAAGCAAAAAATGAAGTCCAACTAGCATATTTTCTTTCAAAACAGCCTGTTACCTCCCCACTCTTGTACTCTCCAGCCCACTACCCCAAGAACATACCCAGATTGCCTTCCTCCTTTCACCTGTGTACAAATCTTTAAGGTCCATTTGCATTCTGGGGGTTCCTCCCCAGCAGTGAAATTACACAGAATTGCTCAGTGTTATACAAGTATTTTAAGCAACCACTGACCCATTGCACAATTTTGCTGATAAACTGTAATAACTTTGGAAAAGAATGTACCTTTGGCATAGCAAGATATCTTTTCTCAAGTCCAAACCATTCCTTAGAGATAAATAGCTCCATGTGCCTGCATAAATTCCTTCCGCAAACCAAGAAATCAGAGGCACCTCCGAGTGTCACTGATTACATACATATCCATCGGTCAGAAATCATATTATACCTTTAGTTTCAGGAATGTCATCAACTAGCTACCTAGCAACCATGAAAATCACAGGGTCAGATAAATTGTGCTAATCAAACACACAATCAGTTGATTAGCTCCAATTCATTTGGAGTTTGATTTCTTAATTTTGCAGCCACCTGTTCTCAGGGAAATTTCAATACTCCTCATGCTCCTCAACAAGAAATAGTTCAGCTAATATCACTGAATTTTGCATAAATACCTTCCTCTCAGGAATTAAGATCTGTACTGCTCATTACATATACAGGAAGAAGAGAATAAGAAAATCCATGTGCATCTCACAGGAAACCCTCTTGGAGGAACTTCAATACAGTAAATGCTGCAGCAACACAGGATGCTCCTATGCACAACAAGTAGAAAATGTTCAACAGTATACTTTTTCAATCAGTAATTTTTTATCACCTGCACTTGACCAATTAGAAAAAACAAAGAGCTGTATTTATGAATTTACTTACATGCTTCTTTGCATGCTTTGCATTCAGAAGGAAACACTGGTTTAGTTTTGTTTGAACATTCCTTGTTGCTGCCTGTCTTTCCAATGGAAAGAATACCTGATTTCTGCAGGCAAAAATTCAGACCTACAGCAGAGAAGTAAAAATGTGCAAAGAAGCCACAGAAGCATTAGAAGGTTGAGATTCTTTGCCCCCTTTTCAAGCACTTGAAAATGTGATCAATTCAAACTATGCATGGTCCAATATGCTGCCAACAACCAAACAAAATCCCACAGTTGCAATTCCAAATACTGCACAATTCCCTCTCTAATAAGTTAAGGTCCTACAATAAAAGGAGATCATACAGAAGAGTTTTGGTTCATATCTATGCAGGTTTCTTAAAATCATTACACTGAAAGAAATTAAGATATTTTGGGCATATATGCAGGTGCTGTATAACAATTCTAGGTAGCAGTGCTCAATCCTGTGAAGTTAAAAAAAAACCCTCACAAAACCCACAATGTATATTCTTTTTAAAGATCAAACAAGTTTTAAACAGTATTTCATTGGTAAATCAGCAACAATTCATATGTCATTAGAGAGAAAATGCTATCAAACACAGCCTTGTATGCAGAATTTCCAGAGCTATCCCTGGAAATGCACAGTGATCTGGGATATGTTTGCGTATCTACAAGGTTTGGATGATGGCTCCATAACGTGCAGTGATGAAGACCCAATTGCACAGACTGCAGCTCTGTATTGCCTTTCAGCAACAAAGTCACCTGCACAAAATTCACTCGAAGGATTCAGCTGCAAAATCCTGATGAGTCTCTGCTGGAATGTGCAAGCTTCAACAGAGCCAGATCAAGCTAGAAGCACAGCATTGGCATGGCAATTTCTCAGCGTTAGACGTTAAACCATCACATCATCCTGGGTGAGGCTGAATGTCTTGAGTAAACATATGTAAGAGTTTTATCCTGTGCAAATCAAGACATTCTTCTCTTACCTCTTTCTTGAGAACTGCAAGCTCCTTCTAGTTGAAGTTTTCCCACAGGGCTGAGAGAGGGCTGACACCAGCCTTGGGAACCATCAACTGCAGCCTCACAAGGCTGTAGCTGGCCCAAAACAGAGCCTGCACAGACATGATGACAGATTTACATACAAGTGGTACTACTTGCTAGATGGGGTCCTTGGGCGACATTGTCTAATGTGAGGTGACGCTGCTCAAGGCAGGGGGTTTGGAACTAGATGATCTTTAAGGTCCTTTAAGGTTCTTTCCAGCCAAAACCATTCTATGATTCTATGAGTTAATGTATAAAACCTAAAATACATTAAAATCATATTCTATTTTGTGGTTCTTGATTTTTAAAACACATTAATGCATTATTCAAAATACATTATGTTCAAGTACTGACTTCTCACAATGAGTAATGAAAACACATACACACACACACACACACACAAAATCCACACTTGTGACGCCTTTAGGATCAAAGTACACTGGACCTTGAAATAACTGTGATGTTTGCACTGCAAAGGAAAAAAGCACATGCGGTTTTAAAAGGGACTGTGTTTTGACCCAAAAAAGAAATTATGCACTTTGAGAAAAGCACACTCTAAGTGCTCCCAAATATAAAGGCTTCTCTATGAAAAAATAATGAGACCCCAATTCTTTTTTCAAATACCCAATAAAGTTGTTCAGCAGTGTAGTAATGGGAGCTGCTTTTGTGCCATAATCACAGGCAGTGTGTGTGCAGTGGCTTGTGGAAGCAGAAAGCTGAGCCAGGGTGCCAGAGAAGCAACTCAGCCTAAAACCCCCATTCACACTGCTACACGGAAGGAAAAACCATCCATCTTCCCTCAAACACCACGTCTAAACTCCAGACACAAGCTGAAGTTTGTTGGAGGCAGAGTCCCTCTTGGAATACCCCTCACCATCAGATCTCAAAGCCCCAGAGCAAGCCATGAAAGAAGAGACAGTTCCTAAGGTTACAACAGCAAAAAATTGGACATTACTGTTTGTGAAGTACTTATAAGTGTCTGAGGGTATTATCCAGCTAATGTGGATTATCTCTAAAATGGAGGCACCACTACCACCCCAGGAAGCCTCCAGCCTATGTGCACTTTCATTAAAAAGAAGTTTAGGAAAGGGATAAAGAAATACAAATATTTTCTGACTTCCTGCCAGTTAAACACATGAAGATGTTTCAAGTAAATTTTTGGAAAAGAATTCCTGCAATATTGTGGGAGGATTTGAAGGAAGATGACTGCTACCCTTGATTTCATTTCAGGAAAAACATATGCTAAACTGTAGGAACTAATTTTCCCAGCTAATATTTTGACATTTCTACAATATGGTCAAATTAAAATGATAATAACTGTGTTTGGCTTGTTTATCCTGCATGGTGCTTGAATGTATACTGGCGGGGGGCAGTGTGTGTATGTTAATTAGTGATAATTTGCATGAGATGAAAGCATCAGTGGTGTAGAAGTCAAGAGATACATCTCAGAATCTTCTTAGCAGCCTGATTTTTATTCATCCAGATTAACCAATAGTTGTGTGTGTGTCACTAAGACACTGACTGAAAGAACAGTAACTCCATCTGTGTCTAGATTTACATGAACTCACTTGGTGTTGGTGCACACAAACATGCATTCAATGAGGAAACATGGACCCACACCCTTAGAGCATCTATAGTTCAGTAAAGGGAGCTAACCCTTAAAGGCAGGCTCTGCTCCAAAGGTGTGGTTATTTCACCCAGTTGTGCAGAATATCCACATCATTTCACCAAAGAAAGCATATTTCGTTCTAATTTCTGTCCTTGCAAATACAGACCTGGGTATGAAAATCAAACAGTATGCCTCCCTTGTTGTAGATTACAAGCTTTTTTAAATGCATGCATAAACCCACCAGTCTCTATCTCCATTGTTGACCCAAGTGGAATGGTGCAATGGCTGCAGGCCAGAGTTCAAGCTGGTGTTAACACCGGTCTTTCATACAGGATTATTTCAAATTCTTGCTCTGGCTGTTTTCCTCTCCTTGATTTATTGATTCAGCAAGCGTCATCTCTGCTAAGAGCATACCCTGCCATCCTTACTCATGCAAATAACACATGATTCCAGTGGTTTAATTAAAAATAAGTTCACAGATTAGAAGAGAAAATCATAACAGGACAAAACAACTGCCAAAAATATCTCCATAAGCACAGTTCCATCTGAAGCATTCAAAAATGCTGACGTATATACTCAAAATTGATTCAAACGTTATGGAAAAACAGTATCTCAGTCATGTTCCCTAATTCAAGAGAAGCTGCTTGGCTTCTCTGGAGAGCTGCTGAAGTGGCATGGTTTTGACTTTAGATCCTACAGGTCTGACTGGTACGAGGTACTATCTGTTCTCTTCTGCACAGATATATGCATAACGTCTTGAAGAGATTATCACCTTTTCTTAGGAAACTCCCAGGTCTGGCTGGCAGGCTTTATCAGACACATTTTAAAAGTTATTTTAAAAAGAAACGTACAAGACCAGGGTCCATCCCAACATCTTCCAAAATAGCAACCCTACCCCTGACCACCATGGTCTGTTTTCTGTCTAGTCTTACCCAGTAACCAAGGTTTTGTATATCAGCATGACTGAAAAAAGCTTATAATCAGATTCCCGTTCTGGAATCTGATTACAAGTAAAGATTGTACTGCTTTTGAAACTAATTCTACCTTGCAGCCAGCCACTCATTATTAAGTTGAGACTAAACCTCTTATATACAATGTGTAACTTACTTTCTTCAGCTGTTTTGGTCCCACAGTGCCAAACAGATATGCAGCAGTAACAAAAACTAGTTTCCATTATTGACACTAGAAGACACATCTCTGACAGCCCAACATTTGCTGATGAAGGGAATGTCATATATTACCAAGCAGCCTGTAGACCTTTTAAATACTATGCATATGCCAGACTAAACCAAAAGAAGCAGCAGGAATTAAATTCTTCAAGTGCTGAATTATGTTTCCTGACTGCCAGCCAGCTGCTGCTTATTTTCAGATTAATAGGCAGTATGGCAATCCTCAGGCATCCTACCTCATGTGAAAACCAAAGGAAGCAAAGTTTGTCCAGCCTATCACTGAAGGAAACATGCATGCTGTGAGTTTTATTTCCTTGGGTTTTTCTTGCAAGCAACTTAGAGATATTACATGCTTTGATGATGAATTCAGAAGATGCATACATTTTCAGCCATCATTCCACACCTTTTCATACCATACAAACAGCTGCAGCACATTATAACCACTCTAAGTTAAACATACACTGAGAAACAGAGTAGTTCAGACCATCACAGACATCACAAATAAGATTTTAAACTGGCAACTGGCAATTAACAGTTCTTATAACACATTTTAATATACAATCCGCCTGACCTAAATGATCCACAAAGACTTGGAAGAATGATAATTGCAACGTTTTATCTCATGTAATCTTAAATGTGCCTTATTTTTTCTAATTTATGCCCAACCCTTTTTTAAAACTTCTTAAAGCATCATGTGAAGGCATGAACGCTGGTGGGTGCATGTCAAGGTTTACTCTTTCTAAAACTTCTGGCAACAGTATTTGTTGAGAATGGCAAACATTTCCTTCTTCAGCAGATCATTTAGCAACATCTTAGCAGAGAACTAACTACAGCCAGGACAGTAAATTCAAATTCTTTGCATTCCATGTAGTTAAAAGCAAGTATTAAACCCGGGTCATGCCTTTAAAATGTATCCTTTCAGTTCAATATCATATGTGATTCAGTGTCTCAGGTAGATCTCCCTGATTGTATACAGTCTAAATTAACTTTCATTAAGAAATTGCTTTCAGTATTTTCCATATTTTCTCTAGTTAACACTTTCCTACCATGATGATAGTCTTATGTCTAGTGCTTAAAAAGAAATATCGGAAGATATGATCTTTCTCCTGCATTGTCTTTGGATAGCGTGACTTCTAAGTAACTCCAAGCCATTTTAAAAGCTGCACTACCCACAGACAGCTGGGGTGAAGGGGATTTTTAAACGTGGTCAGAGCCTTTTAATAGTCATTATCTCAAATCGTTGAAGAGCTGGCCCAGGCACATTTTAGGTCATCGTCTCAATGCTTTGACTCCTGCCAGAATTCATGGAAAACTACTTTGATATTTCAAATCCCACTGTACCTGAGCCCTCTTTCAGCCCTGGGTGGGCTGATGGGCAGAGCACCCAGATTGCTTCCTGGCATTTTGCTTTCTGGGGCTCCCATCTGTGAGGGGCAGCTCAAGGGGGTGCAGCCCCATCCCTGAGCTCACCAGCTCCTGACACCAAAGGAATGGCCAGGCAGGGACCGAGAAGTAGCTGGCAGAAACCCAGTCAGGGTCCAAGTGGCCAGGTACGGGATTTGCATGAGATGTATGAGCATTAGGATCAGAGAGAGCAGAGGCAAAGGAAATGAAAAGGGCCATCACACAACCCTCTGAGGGGCAATAAAACAAACTGATTCCTCTGGGAAAGTGGCTGAGCATTTGTGCCAGCACAGCATCTTCTAAAGCTGTCAGATCCAAAGACTCTAGGGAATGGGAGAGATGCTGGGCAGTAGGCTCAGAGCATCCAAAGCAAGGCAGTGCTAAAAGAGGCTTGTTCACTGCCTGTGCCCCAGGTAAATTTGGTCACAGAGAGCAGAACAGGCAGAAAACTGTTCAAAGGAAGATAAGAACTGTGGAAAACACACTAACATCTAAAGCTTTCTTTCTTTTCTTTTCTTTTTTTCGTTATGAGCAGCAGCAAACTAGCATTATTTGTTTTAAATCTAGCAGTATAAGGAAACAGATCTGGTAACCTCCACCTGAGTTGAGTAATCCTTATGCTTATGTAGCCCCAGTGAAATTAATTGTTCTTTTCAGATAACAGTATAATTCTCTGCATAGGAAAGCCAGAATTGAAACCCCAGGGATTTTCAAACACTGTACATGGACACACACTCTCTGGACTGGCACTAAAAGTAAAAAGAGAGGAAAAAAAAAAAGAAAAAAAAGGAGAAACAGCAACATTAATGAGAAAATGTTTGTTTGTTCATCACAAACAACTGAATCAAAGGAGAAGCAAGAATGCAACTGCTGACAACTCATAGCTGCATTACAAGGTAAAAAATGCCTGGCAGTAGAATACTGTGACAGTTAAAGCAGTAAGTGTCTTTATCTATACCCCAGGAAAAAATCTATTTCCCTTAAAGAATGCAGCAATCATAGAAGATGTTGATAGGATAATGAAATGGTAAGAATTACCAAGACAGCAGACCAACCTGCAGACAGAGCTAATACTTTGTCTCTAATTGAAAAGCCAAATAATACTAGACATGAAACTCCGCAATTTAAATAAAGCTGCATGTTGCGAATGTTATCTGATAACAATTGCTGACAAAGGGGCAGCAGAAGTTCATAGAAGCACAAACTTTCTCTGTATTAGATGCATTTCATCATGGAAAATTAGATGAGTCAATATCTAATTTGGTATTTAATATACCATTTGAACATTATAAAGTAAACGGATGCTGGCATTCAGGGGTGATAGCGGCGTATGAAAGCAAAAATTACTTGTAGCAGAATGCTGCTAATTTGCGCATCATTAATCTTCATGCCCTGTAATTCAAATGCATAATAACAGTAGTCTCTCCCCAGGCTTCAGGAACAGCTGAATAATGGTTCTGTACTGTAATCTCACTCTATGCATTCAATTTTGTCAGAGGCAGGGCTGATAGTAGCAGCCATTATTGAAATTGCTTAGCATTGCCTGCATAGATCCAAGTTTGTGATTGCTTACAGAAGTGTGCTTTGCCTCAGCCATCTAGATGGATTTTAGGTGTTTTCTTTAAAGGAGTTTTTTGTGGGGGTTTGGTTTTTTTTTCTTTTTCGGATTAGGAGCTTGACACAAGGTAATTTACACTTTGGGCTTGTGGATGGGAAATGTGTTTTTCTCTGCTGATCTTTTTGGAAAATCACTACTTTCTGCATTACAGTGGCAGCTTGAACAGGGCAGAAGGTGCTTGTTGTGGTTTAAGCCCAGCTGTAACTCAGAAAAATCCTACAGTCTGTGGAGTCTTCCCGCACTTCCTCCCCCCTGGTCAAGGAGGGATGGGTGGAGAATAGAAAGAATGTAACTCCCACAGGTTGAGATAAGAACATCCCAGTAACTAAGGTATAACACAAACCACTGCTGCTACCATCAATAATAATAATGATAAGGGAAACAACAAGGGAAGAGAATACAACTGCTTACCACCTGACAACCGAGCTGTGAACTAAGTCTTCCAGGTTCTTGCCCCCAGTTTTTACATCCTGGGCATGATGTGCTGTGGTATGAATACCTCTTTGGCTAGTTTGGGCCAGGTGTCCTGTCTCTGCTTCCTCCTGGCTTCCCTTCCTCACCGGCAGAGCATGTGACTCAGAAAGACCTTGGTCAGACTAAACATTGCTGAGCAGCAACTGAAAACATCAGTGTTATCAGCGCTGTTCCTAGGCCAAAAGTCAAAAACATAGCACTGTACCAGCTACCAAGAAGGAGAAAAATAACTGCTACTGCTGAACCCAGGACAGTGCTTCTTCATGATTGTGGACAATGCTGCATTTCAAATATAAGTTTAATTCCTAATTATTCCACAGTCCTGAATGTGAAGCTTAGGATCTGTAGCCTGGGATAAACTAGGTAAACTAGGTAGGTATGAGACAGTCCTTGGGAAGGCAGAGACAGACCAAACCAGGGACCAGTGGGATGAAACAGCAGAGAGGAGTCAACCACTGGGGAAGAAGTTCATGAAGTTTGACAAAGCGAAGTGCAAGGTCCTACTGGGTCAGAGCAATCCCAGGCACAGCTACAGGTTGGGCAGATAAGAGAAGCCCTGTGGGGAAGGACTTGGTAGTGTTGGTTGATGAGAAACTTAACATGAACATGAACTGAACATGAACAGTGTGCACTCACAGCCCAACCACAACCAACTGTGTCCTGGGCTGCATCAAAAGGAGTGTGACCAGCAGGTCGAAGGAGGTGATCCTGCCCCTCTACTCTGCTCTTGTGAGACCTCACTTGGAGTATTATGTGCAGTTCTGGTGTCCTCAACATAAAAAGGATATGGAACTGTTGGAACAAGTCCAGAGGAGGGCCACGAGGATGATCAGGGGGCTGGAGCACCTCCCATATGAAGATAGACTGAGAAAGTTGGGACTGTTCAGCCTGGAGAAGAGAAGGCTGCATGGAGACCTCATAGCAGCCTTCCAGTATCTGAAGGGGGCCTATAGGGATGCTGGGGAGGGACTCTTCATGAGGAACTGTAGTGAGAGGACAAGGGGTAACGGGTTCAAACTTAAACAGGGGAAGTTCAGGTTAGATACAAGGAAATTCTTTACTGTAAGGGTGGTGAGGCACTGGCACAGGTTGCCCAAGGAAGTTGTGAATGCTCCATTCTTGGCAGTGTTCAAAGACAAGTTCAACAGGGCCTTAGGTGACATGGTCTAGTGTGAGGCATCGCTACCCATGCAGGGGGGTTGGAACTAGATGATCTTAAGGTCCTTTCCAACCCAAACCATTCTATGATTCTAAGACTCACACATGGGTGCATATTAGACCTTGATTCCCTCCAGCATGAGGAGTGGAAACATAAGTCCCAGGCTCACTGTTTTCTGGTGAGCATACCTCATACCTTACTAGTTTTGTTTCAGAGTGAGCCACCTGCCACCACTACCCTTTGCTACCACAGCATTTTTAGCCCTAGAGCTCTCTGTGGACTGGCATCCTTGCTGGTGGTCCATATCAGCATCACGCTGAGATTGCACAAAGGAAACAGCTTCATTCTCTTTTCTACAACCTCAGGTAATACACAGAAACATACTAAAAATAATATTATAGAAGTCAAAGAATCAGGCAGACAGCAGTTGAGATGCTTAAAATTGAAGGCATGGGGGGGGATCTGAATTCACCTCCCTTACACATACACATGAAGATGCAGTCTTTTAAACATGTGCTCACATGCAGGTTTTCTACAGGGTGCCTCTGAAGGCCTCCATATGTAGAAGACCTCTCACAGACAGCTCTCCTCCTTCTGCTGCCAGTGCTCCCACCTCTCTTTACTGCCTGCTGCTTTCAGCTTCTTCTGCAACCAGACAAATTAGCTTTCATGTAGAGTCACTGTGACATTATTGCCAATGGTACTGTATATGTTTTTAAATAAATAGCCTCTACCCAGTGAATGAATAATAAAATTAATACACATACAGAGTAACCTGATCTCTGATTCAATGTATTTGAAAGGTCAGAATCTATACACCCAGGGCAGAAATATACTGTCCTATTTAGGCAATCATCTCTTCCCAACAAATGCACCAGGAACACATGCAGAGTAACTTCTTTTGCTGACGTTCTACAGCAGGGGGAATAATGTTTACATGATGGTGATAGCTTTTCTTTAGTTTGTAAACAAAACCCAGCGTGTTAATTGAGCCAGGTTTCTAAATGATGGCACTCCCTGACTTTGAAGCTGTTAGAGCTTTTATTCTTAAACCCAGTTTGGTGCCTATGATGTTGCTCTCCCCAGTAAGTTCCAGCATTCTGATGAACGCTGCTATTACTCATGAAGACTCTTTACTAATTTGATTTTGAAGCAATTTCTGATTTTACAGGTAAAATTTAAATGTGAAACTCTCAGGATGGAAGAAAAACAGTATCATCACAGTTCCCAACAAAACCATAACACAAGAAGGCAGCATATCTTGATGTCTTTATCAAAGGATGCTCCTCATCCTTCAGCACAAGTTTCTGATACTCAGACTCTCTTCAGGTGACCACAGACTTCGTGTGAAAGCAATCAAGTAAAAGAACAGTTAAGTGCAACTATTAGAACAGAAGTAAAAATGCCTTAACATTTCTCCTGAGCTGAATATCACTGTTCATTTTGAACCTCTGTAACCTAACACACCCCACCTCTTCAAAAATTTTACTACATTCTTTTTTGGAAAAAAAAAACATATTGATTTTATATATGGAATATCAATGTAATGTATTTTTAAACACATATGTATAAAATGTGTAGAATGTGTAGTGTAAAATACAAGCATGCATGCGTAACTAGAATGATAGAATGGTTTGAGTTGGAAGGGACCTGAAAGATCATCTAGTTCCAACCTCCCTGTCACAAGCAAATAAATAAATAAAAATCTATGTTTCATCGCACACAAATTACCTTAAGAGCATGCCATGGATTTAGGGTCATGTTCATCCAAACGTGATCATCTAAATGACTGTCAGGATTCACTGAACAGACTGTCATGCTGACCTCAAGTGGCTGAGATTTCTCTCAATCACTACAGTGCTGAGGAAACCCTAAGAATTTAGGGGAAGAAAAGACCCCAGAGTCATCTTCTGATGCCTGGGGCTCCCAGTTTGGAATTTGTGAGATTGTAGTGATATTTGTCAGTATTCCAAAATTTCATTCATTTTTCCAAGACATTTCTACACAACACTAAGTTAGAACAGAGAGCTAAACCAAGATATTGTTCCTGTGGCGCACTTATAAATACTCAGTTCCATAAGACAGCAGATTCAGAAGGCACTCCAGAGGATTGTCCTCGTTAAGACATAAGACATCATAGTGGAAATATGCCTTTTGCTGCTGAAGTGATTTCCCTGGTTTTCAACTGAGTATACGCCAACCAGTTGGAAGAGTTCCCATAGCATGGCAGTGAAGTGTTTGAGGCATGTGAAGTTATGCTTTAGCACATGTTCCTGCTTAAATATACTCAAAACAGAGGCCATTTGGAGATGGAGAGAGAGCATTATTGGTAAGTACAGTGATGGTAAGCATCATTTGTTGAATGCCAGCCATACCTTTCACTCTTACTCAAGTTATAGTAAAATTAGAAAACTACAAACAAACAAAAAGTTAATTGACTATAAATAGTTTCTGATGTTATCTGGAAAATGTCTCCCAAAAGTCAGAAGTAACAACCCAAACTGCTAAGACTTCTGAAGACTTATCAGCTCATTCATTTTACAAGAGAAATAAACTGAAGTACTTGGGTTTTTTCACTATTTTACTCAAATTAGTAAAGGAAGCAGACAGAACTTGGTCCCTAAGCCCTTAAGAGACAACAGGCTTTGAGAAAGGGCTTTTATTATATTTTTCTTCCTACGGAGGTGCAGCACCACAGAAAACAGGACCAGGCAGGCAGAATCTTCAAGTAATCAGCTTTGATTTCATTTGGATCCTTTTCACTTTTGCGTCTGCTAATGCCGTAGTCAATAAGTGTAGAAGTCTGCTTTAAACAGATATTAGGGAAAATACCTATTTGCATGAAAAATTTGACGAAGTATTATGATCAGTTCAGCTATAGTAAGTGATTGCAACTCCAGCACATTTTAGGTTCACTGCCAGGGTGATTGCTCGCTATATAACAGATATATTCTGCTGTCAAACTAACAAAAGAAAAACACGATAAAAATGAGCAAAGGATTAAACCACTGTAAGGCCTTCAGGTGTCTTACAGCAATCCAGTTCAGAATCCCATTTCCAGCTAAATTAACTGTAATTCCATAATTAAATAGTCTGTCTGAAAATTTCATTAAAAAGAAACATTCCCTTAAACCCTTTTTTATTTTTTACTTTCTTTTTAACACTCCCAGTCGTCTCTCCCTCACGTATGGGTTCTTCTCCATTGGCTGGCTGGTGGCAGTAAGGCATGCAGGATTTGAATTTTTTTCCTGCTGTGCAAAGTCTTTAGCACTATGTTTATGTGCAAATTCAACCCACCCAATCAGCTTGTGTACCACAAGAGGCTGTTTGTCTTCCATTGCACACCCCCGACCTCTCTCTTGAGTATCAGTGGGTGCAACAGATAAATATTCAACAGCTCCCTCGGATCTGTGTTGCAACATGCCACCAATGACCGTTCTATCACATCTTCAGAGCAATTTTTGTCCCATGATGCAATTTAATATTCCCAATTACTCTTCACTATTCTGAAAATTCATGTTTTATAGCTCATCACCTCTTAGACATCTCACTTGAAGTACAAAGTCTCCTGTGACAATGAAATCACAGCCACAAAGTTTTGGAGAAAAAGGCAAGAACAAGCTAAAGCCCTGACAGGTTTGGTTTCTTAAGAAAAATCAAGGTAGCTAACTGTGTTGGGCTTGACCCAAGAAAACCTAAAAAGTATGTAAAGTAACATTAAATACAAACACTGGAGAACTGCAAAGTTGGCTATTACTGGTGGAAGTGAAATGGAATCAAACAAACGAATATCAAATTTAAACAGAATAACGATTCAATTTGACCCATAGAACGGCTCTGCCCAGCTGCCCCAAGCATCTAGCAGAGGGCAGCTCAACAGGCTAGGTCAGGAAACAATTCTGTTATGGTAGGAGATAATATTTATATATATGTGTGTGTGTATATATTTGGGGGGGATGTTGTATAATTTTATTCTGAAGTGAAATCTTCTGAGCCAGCCACATTTAAAGGTGAAAAGCCCTGGAATAAGCTCAGTAAGTAGCAGGTAGGTGCTCTAAACATGTCTTTAAAAAAAGTTGGGTAGGGTACACAATCAGTGTAACTAATAAAAGGCAGAGGGAGAAGTAAGCACTTGAACAGGTCGCTTATAAATAATACGGGTATAATACTCATGACCTACCTTATGGAAAAACTGTGCAGGTCAGTTAGCTGGCATTTCTGAAGCACTTTAGCTTTCACTTAGCCTCAGAAAAAAATGGGATTTGTCATGTCAAATGCTTGTGTTTGTGAAGTATTAAACAAAAATAAATTATAAAAGGGAGCTTGGCAGTGGCTAGCCACTCCAGCGATTCCTCCATCCTTGCCATTTGGATACAGAAAACAAGAACTTAAATGGGAGCAAATGAATACACTTGTAACAGAAGAGGAAAATGAATATGGTAATAAGCCAACGAAGTCTCAGCAAAGCCCAAGGGAGCTACACCAGGACGAACAAACTCTCCAAAGCTGTCATGGGCCCCAGAAAAAGAAGCGTATTGCTGAGTAATTAATAGAGGTAGCTTTCCTTCCACATGGAGGATTTGGACTGGTAGAGGGAGTTCTTTGAGAAGCCAGCAGTCCTCTGGCAGCAAAACATGCCAAAGGAAGAGATTCTACAATTCCTTGCTGGTGGTAACTTGTTCTCTGGGACTTCTCCCTCTGTTCAGCAAGGTATTGAGCGATATTTCACATTCTTTGCCCATGTGGGTTTGGGAACCTGACTCTGAAATAGCTATGCAGAGTAAAAGTGCCTTTTCTGTTACTCTATAATAAGGGAACCTAAACATAAGAAAGCCTAACACAGAGCAACCAGACTGCACATTGTTCACACTTCATTATTACCATGTTCACTTGCAGCAGCTACTGCTCAGCATCAGCTATCCCTTATTCCCACAAACTGTGATCACCCCTTTATTGTGACTTGCCTGGGCAGCCAGTCCTTGCTGATCAGCCTTACTCCAGAAGGGATGCTCCAGCAGCTGTGTAAGCACTGTCTGTCCCAGGACACATTGGAGACCGTTATGGTGATTCATTTATTGACAAAAGCCAATGAATCGGTTGGTTTCTTTTGTTTGCTGAGAAAAGCACCTAAAATGTATGACTTTAGCAAGCTGTAAGTAAAAATGACAGCTTCCAGCGTAGAGTCATTTGCTTTCCAGCCCACGGGACCTGGAGCCACCCGCACACCACTAGCAGAAGGTCTCCCATGTTTCTGCGCACTTGTTTCCATTCTGTGCTACACAGGTATATCAGCAATTGCATTAATCATGGTCCTGGAAAGTGATATTGATGCAGCTGATGTGGGCCTAGTTTGCTGCCTGATGCAATTAGCTCTTCTGCCTCAGCCCTGTAGAAGAACAAGGAAATGAAGAGAAACACTAATAAGCACTAGCTATAGTACGTTGTCAAAAGTATAGTCCCTCAGGAGCATTAACCCATCTAGAAAGCAGTTCACCTTCCAGGCTGGGAGGAGGCTCAGACCTAGTGCCCCAGCACTACTGAGCTTCAACACCAGTCAATCACACACAAGAGAAAATCAGGACTCCGTGTGCTACCTGGCTCTTTGGCACTACCTGTGTTACCACAGGGTCTGCCCTTCACATGTGTGCAGTGTGAAGGAAGTTGGTGTTTCCACCACACAGCTGGTTTTCACCAGAAGTTTCTATTTTTTTAATGAGGAACAGTCACACTCGAGCCACATTTTTCTTGCCTGTCCTTCTCGCACCACCCTTCTCTTCCGGAGTACTAGGTTTTTATATCACCAACCTGCAAGATCCCGAAAGTCCAGTAGGAAAAGTAAAAACCCTCCACACCTAACCCTCTGCCTCCTTTCCCTGCTTTGAAGCCATTCTGCAGTGCTGCTCTCCCAATTCTGGACTGTTCAGTTCAAATATACACATCTAGACAAGACCCTTGCTTCTGTTTCCTCGAAGCTACAGCCATCTCTCCTCTTCCTGAAGCTGCAGGCTGTGCCACTCCTCACATCATGTAAGCAGTGACAGAGGCCAAGGTGAATTCACTTGGAGGATATACACCAGAGAGGTACAACTTTAGGCTCTTGCAAAGACCTGTCTATGCACAACTTCAGGGCTGAGATCAAGCACCTGAGGTTGGACCCTATGCCTAATATAGACAGCAACACAAATAAGTCCTTCCAGCAAATTATTTAATGTACTACTACATGAGGATTGTCACTTAAAAATAAAGGCAGAAATTCTCAGGTAGTCCTCCCACATCATCTCATCATGTTCACCCTATAGCACCTGTAGCATCTATAGCAATTTCCAATATCAGGAAGTCTGAATTATCATACTGAGTCTAAACCTAGCATCCATAACTTGCCCGTGTATCAAACTGGGTTGCTGCACCAATCCTCACTGGTTCTTTTCTTGATTTATATAATATTTCTCTGCTACTTCACTCCCTGGTGTGAATGTTAAAACATGGTGTTTTGTTTCAGTCTTTTAAATCCTAGCTGCTCAATACTGACAAGACACAAAATCTCAACCTTTCACCTGTTAAGATTTCCTTAGCAAAGCTGCAAGCTGCAAAGCTACCATTGCTCATCTTAACCATTCTCTTGCATGATTTTTTGATGATTAGCTATCTTTAGAATATTTATAAAGCTGTTTCATTTACCAAGTCCATTTCCCCCAGGCAAATAAATGTTAAGAGAGAGACAGGATGAAAGCAGGGGAACAGAAACCCTTGTTCTAGTGGCACCGCATCACCTGGGCTTGAAACACAGCTGTGTGAGGGAACATTCTCCCTCTAAAATACTAACAAAGGCACAAAGGAGGCACAGTGCCTCTCTTCAGACCCACAAAAGCTCAAGAAGAAGTTCAGGATGACAGCAGCAATGTCAGTAATCTCCCTTTTTGTAATCCCGCTTCTCATTTTTCCCCTGCCCCCGCCCATTCTTAGTACCAGAGAGGGAAAGACAAGGCAAACTCAGGCAAAATTAAAGTCTGTAGCCAGATTCTACATCTTAGGGTATTTACTGAGATGGTGTAGGATTAGATGCACATCTTAAAGGAGTGTGTGTGAGGGGAACCAAATCCAAGAAGAAAAGGGAAAAAATGCACATAAATATCTTTCTAATGGCATTAGACTCTGAGCAGCAAAGAGAGGTCAGCAGCTCTTGTCCCCTCCACACCTTTTTATTTCCTTCTTAATAATGAAGCAAGCCAGTGAAGTATCCTTTGAAAGCAGAGAAGCCTGGATATTTCTATTAGGAATTACTGGGAGCAAGTTGCTAACGCTATTATTTTTCTAGACCCATTATCTGAGATTTGCCCTCAGTTGCCCCCCACTCTACTTAAGGCAATTGTTGAAGAATTTTATTTAAAAAAGAAAATAATAAAAAAATACCACATAAAAGGCTTTTTTTTTTTTTTTTTTTTTGAAAGAGAGAGAGAATACAAAGGTGCCACTATCACAATGGCTCTCCCCATGGTAACTATCAGAAGAGACACTGGAATCCGGAAAATAGAAGAAAGGCTGGAAGTGTGACCACGGTGCCCCAAAAAAAATAATCTTCATACAGGAACTGCCTCTATCAGCTTCCATAGATTTTGTAGTATTTCCAGCCTTATGAATTTCCCAGGCTTGAAAACATTTATCTCAGCAGGCTGCAGAGCTTTCCGCTTCTGCCTTTATTACATATAATTGGACTGTCTTAATTTCTTGTTTGGAAATGGTTGTTTTCATAGGCAACCACCACTGCTTTGAAAGATTCATGATGTCTCATGCGCCAGTACACAAGCCATCTCATCACTGAAGGGTAGGAGGAGCTTCAACCCAAATACAGCTGTCCTCCGAGTGTCTAACACTGAGTCACTGTAAAGCAACTCTGTTAAGAGATATTGTTTTACATTAGTGCTTCATTCTTTTTCTTTGTAAATAAAAAGGGGATCTCTGCCTTGATTTGCAATCATGGAGAGATGTGGATTTGCAACTAAATACAATCTTTACAGCAAACTTGGTATATCTGCCCCGCTCTCAAGAAAAATTAATTTAGCATGAGTTTGTTCAGATTCTCATTTCACATGTCAGAAAATAATTACTGAAATTTCTTATTTACTGGATTATTCACAATTTTTTCATTATATTCATTTAGGCACTTTGAAATGAATTTTGTGCAGAATTTTGCATGCAGAAAGCCAGATGAGCACATATACACACACCCTGCATGCACAGTGTCAGACACTACAGATAACCAATGAAAGAGCATTTTAAAATGAAAAATGAAAGAGCCTAAAAAGAAGTTATTTGATATGTTTGTGTGCACCCACCACGACTCCTGAGCTGGTGGATGTTACCCACCCTGTGCTCCATAAAAGCTCATGTTCCACCCAGATAATTCTCCCTTCTGCTGGCTGACCATACTCTACAATCAGATGCACGGCATCTGTGTTATGTTCTGAAATGGTTTCACAGTCACCCCTGCCCAGCCTCAGGAAAAGTGCAAGACTTGGCAGATGCTTGCTGCAGAGCCAAACAAATGCTGGCTTGTGTGCCAAAGGTAGAGACTTCTGAAAAAGCCAGAATTAAAAGAACTGAAAAATAAACCAAGGAGAAACCAAGAAGCAGTAACTTTAAGAGGAGGAAGCTACACGGGTTTTATCCCAAGTCTCTGAAGCAGTGGAGTTGCTCCCTCGTGTAGGTGGATGTTGTAGAGCACTGGGCTGAGCTTGGTGTATTCCCTATGAGCAGGCCCAACATTAATTGCACTCCTCCATGAACATGCGCTCCGTGTTAGAAATGAGCCTGCTTATGTGAGGAAGATGACAACAGCCGCTCAGGGAGGTGCTTGGTCAGAGAACAGGGGTGGGAGGGCTGAGGGCTGCTTCCACCAGCCCCCCACAGAGACCACCTTTCATCTGTTCCTGAGTCAGGAAGCAACACCAGGTCGTCTCAGCCACAACTGAGTGAGGATTTGGGCAGCCCAAGGGACATGCTAACCATGGTCATAGCTCTGCAGCCACTCTTGCCCCAGTCCCCCTCCTGTTCCCCCATACTCACCCACAGCTGGGCCCACAGGGAGCCCCCATAGCAGCGTCATCTCCCCAGAGCCGCCTTCCTCCCCGCAGGAGTGGTGCCTGGGGGCTGTGATGGCACACTTTCCTGCAGAGACCACTGCTGGCCATACCAGCTTGCAGCATACGGCAGCTCCCCACCACCACTGCTCAGGAGGGCATGAGGGTCATCTCATCCAGAAACACTGGCTTTCCTTGCTATGATAGCAATTTAGTTTGCAAAGCACCTTCTTTTAAAAAAAAATAATAAAATAATCCTCATTAGAGGGCACCAGGCCAAAGCAATCATTAAAACACATCCTCATGGACAGATAAATATGAAATTAAAGTTACAGCAATTGGATTACTTGTGCTGTCAAATCAATGAAAGAATAATATTGGAGAGTAGCATACCTCCAGCTATTAGTTAATTTTCCAGTACACTAAGTCAGGCTACTTGCTGATGGATTTTGCCATATTTGATTATCAATCAGTTAAGAACCAACCCCCTTCCTTGTGAAGTAAGGATTGTCCACAATAATTTCTCCAAAGATACAGTAGGATCTCCATAAACATTTTGCTTCATTTCCCCAATAGACAATTAATTCTGAAACCACTAATACCGGATTTACTTCCATGCCAGGATGAGAGGAAATCCATAATAACAGAAAGTAATAAAGAAATATCCTTGTTCATGTTCAGATACGTGCAAATCTGGCTAAGTATGTGAAGAGGCTGCCACTGAAAAGTCAACATAATGTCTGCAGTTAATCAAAAATAGCTTACGAGCAAAATTGAAGTGAACATTTCATGCTGCTACTAGGATTGCAAAGGAGCGTTTCTTGGTTGGACTGGTTCCAGACCAGCAACAAATCAATTTTCTAGAGCCATCACATTTATAATAGATTTTATTCCAGAGAAAAGTTGTGAACAGGAGGTGAATAACCTCAGAAACACATGTCCATAGCTCTCTCCATAACAGGTCCGCATCCAGGCGCCCACACTCATCCCACTCTTGCTTCCATTTGCATCGCACAGGTGGACTCTGTCACAAGCACTCAGCGATGTTCCTGCTCAGCTTGGGAGCTGCTCTGGAAGGCGTCCAGGCAACATCCCCACGAATGGCAGACTATGTATTTTGAAAAGGCTTTTCCGAAATATTCTAATTTGGCTTAACTCCCACTGAATTCACAGTTAAATCTATGGTGGGCGACGTGAAAAAAAACAGCCATGGGACCCACAAAGCACAAATTTTGGACAGTGTCAATGCCTCCTTTGGGCGCAGGGGGTAGGAGGGAAGGCATTGCCTGCCTCACTGCACGCTCCGCCTCTCCTCACATACAGTTACCTCTGAGAGACCTTCTTCTCTTCTGCCCTCAGTTCTGTGTGGTCACTTGCTCCTGTTCAAAGCTGCCTGTTTATTATCACTGTTATGTGCTGGCAGCATTTCATACCCAGTTTCTATAGGAATAAACTCACAAGGAGCAAGGCAGTGAGAAGTCAGAGAACAGAGAAATTTCCACTGTGCTCAGTGAGGCTGTTTGCTGATGGATTTGATATGCCTGATTACCAATCCTTTGAAAAACTTCTTTGGAAGCACTGGCTGCCCACCATTATGTCCCCAAAAAGATATCATGAGCACATTACAGAAGTGCCAGCTTCTATTCAGTAAGGGCCCAGCAAAGAATCAGCTCTGAGGACACCTTTCTCAGGCTCCGCATCAGCAAAAGCAGTGCAGGATTAGGACCTTAGAAGTTGGCATAATCTGACATTAAAACAGACTGCTCAGCCTGCTGGTCACTAAGCCCTTTGCTTTAAGGGACCCAAACTTGAAGGCTTCCAACCACCCAGCTTGCTCCTGCTGGGTCAAGGTTTGGGCAGGTTTCTTGTCTATATTCATGGAACCTTAGAATCATAGAATAGTTAGGGTTGGAAAGAACCTTAAGATCATCTAGTTCCAATTTTCCTGCCATGGACAGGGACACCTCACACTAAACCATATCACACAAGGCTCTGTCCAACCTGGCCTTGAACACCACCAGCGATGGAGCATTCACAACTTCCCTGGGTAACCCATTCCAGTGCCTCACCACCCTTACAGTAAAGAATTTCTTCCTCATATCCAATCTAAACTTCCCCTGTTTAAGTTTGAACCCGTTACCCCTTGTCCTATCACCACAGTCCCTAATGAAGAGTCCCTCCCCAGCATCCCTATAGGCCCCCCTCCGCTTTGCCGTCACAACCTCCGTTGATGGTAAAACATGTTGACACTGCTGAGAAAACACAGTTCTTCTCTGTGCACCTTCCAGCTTCCCCCTTCAGTCCCAGCCACGTCTCTTCCTCCTCCAGCCTACCTTATTCTCCAGCTAACACATTCCCCTCTCTTGCAGCCCTAAAATCTACTTCCCTTGCTGCTCACATCTGTCGTGGGGTCTTTGCTGCTCCTCACAGGCTGTACCCTCAGAGAGATGCTGATCACTTTCCCTAGCCCACAGAAGTGTAGACTCCAGACAGGTTTCAATCTTCCTGGAAACCCTAAGAGATGGAAAGGACCACGGCACAGAGATACATAAAATGGTAGCCCCCTCACCCTACTGAGGGCATTGGCAGCTCTGCTGGTGGTAACGAGAAATGGCAGTCAGGCTGAGCAAGAGAAAACTTTCAAATCATGATTAATAACAAAGTCATAATAAAACCATGCCAGCTGGCAACAGCATCGTCTGTCAGCAGGCTGGATTTGCAGGGAGGGAACCTGCTGTCATCCTTGGAAAACTGAGATGCCTGTAGGAGTTGTGTATAGTGAGGACACCAGTACACCTCCTCCTTCCTGCACCTTTGTCCTAGCACACAAGTCTTACCTTGCACCTACAGGCAAGTCACAACATCTGATGCAGCGCTGGCCACCAGTTTGGCCAAGACTAGTGGTCTGTGAAAATAAGAAACATGAGGGTTTAGGGCTTACACTGAAGAACATAGTAATATTATTAACTCTCATCCTTGGTTTGATACATATGGATTCACAGAAGACACACCCTGGCAAATAGATTTCACATGCAAGATGTGCAACAAGGGAATGAAATGTGAAACATGCAAAGTGAGTCACAGCTATAGATGCAATATTTTTTTAAAGAAAAAGTCCATTTTAAAGACTTTACCACCCCTTGGAATCCCATACACCCTCAGCCTGCAGGACTTTTAGCTCCTCAGATTAGCACCTGTAAACACTATCCTGGTCTTTGGGATGCTCAGTATACCAGCTCAGCTTAGTAGCAAGCAATTTGACAGCTTCAGATTGTCATCCATCCTACAAAGCTAGAGGAGTGTTGCAAGAGCAAGTCACTTGGATGTAAAGCCTTGACCTGTTTGTTGAGCATACCAGACCAGTCCAGGTGACAGCCAGCTCAACTAAGTACTTTTGCCTGAATTACGTGACAACGTTTGTAAGGAAGTGTTTGAGAGAAAGACATGCCATGACTTACAGAGACCTGAAGAAGCTAGTCCTTCCTAGGATCCTTTTGCAATATAATCATGTGAAATATAATCAAGCTGTGCAGAGATACCTTAATTAGTACTTTAACATCCGTGTTTGTGTACGCTCAGTTCTTATTGTTAAGATGAAACAATACTTTGGTTTATTGAATATGTCTGGTCATAGCTGATACTAAACCTAATAGACTGTTCTGTGTAGATGTTAAAAGATTGCAGAAACATAACTTTTTTCAATCAATTCTGAGATTTTCATGTTTCTCCCATTCCAAAATAAAGAAATTATTTCAAAAAGAATATTAAAAAGAGAATTAAAAGATAATTTTATACCAACTGGAAGGAGACCGTGGCTTTGGAATATGAATCAATTTTATGGATTTAAGATTGCTTTTTCTACTCAGACACTTGAGACTCCTCTCTCCACTTCTGCTCAAGAGAACAAGCAGTGACACAACTTCCTACATTTTTTTTATTATTATTTAAGAAACTTTTGGTATAGCAGATGACATAAAATGTGTTAGCTGCCTACTTCTGCAGAGATGCGCAGTGAACTTCAGTATCATGCTATGAGCTGAATTAAATTGTCTGCCAAAAGCAAGCAAACTTTTCTAGACAATCTGTTATTTGAGACACTGCAACCAGTAGAGCCTGTTGTACCATCTGCTCTGTATAAAGTGCATGGTACATGTTTTACATGGTTTCTAAACTTAGCAGCGAGCCAGCGTCAACATTTCTAGAGTGGGGATCCCCTATAAGAAATTTTATCAACAGTTCTTGCCCTTTTGGCTTCATGTCCAAGATTCTAGAAAAACTCTTTCCCTATAGACTTCATTGCCCTTCCAGATGCTCTACATTGTCAGGAGAACTTGAAGTCTTTTTGAAGCACATCTTGCTGATGACCTAATGAGTAACTTTAAAGACTAAGAAAGCACTGAGATCAAAACTGTGGCTCTTCAAGTTCCATAACACTACTAGGATACAAGCCTTACAGGTATTTGCATATAGAAATTACATGTTTACATTTCTTTTACCAATGACACACTGGTTTGCAAGAGTCTTGGTGTGAGCTGTAACAAAAAGTCTCCAAGCTTCGCCTTAGAAGATGTCCAGCCTTCTGTTACTGTTTGCTACTGATGAAAGCCATCATCTTGACAACGTTTTTTACGCAGAAGTATGTGCGCAAAACCTGCAGAGTGCACAGAGAGCAAATCTGAGGTGTCACAACCATGAGGTGTGTCCTCCACATACCTAGCTCTACTTGCACACTGGAAACCTGACACGTCCAGAAGTTACACTCCTACACACAACCATACAGCAGAGGGCACATTCCCACCAGAGCCAACTGAGAGACTGGTACCCTGAAATCCCATGCACAACCACAGAAAATCCCAGTGTACAACAGCTGTGTCAGAGGAGTCTGATCTGCTGGAGTTCTCAAACATTCAGAAATATTCAAAACCTCCCTATTCAACATTTTCCTGCCAAAAAGGGAACACATCCAGAAAACTAGAAACACACACATATGTATATCCTAGCTGTATTGCATCAAAAGGTAAAATAAGGATGGAAAAATAAACTCATTACTGTGACCTGGATGTACCTCTGCATCCTTAACATACTGGGTCAGTCAAATACTTGTCTTCTGTCTTTGATATTTTTTTCCTATTGGAGAAACAATAAAGGAATTATTCTTGCATTCCACTGAGGAACATTTTAAATTCTTATACACAGCAGCCAGCTGGTGTTTCCAGATTTTTTTCACAGCTTTTTTGCATTGCAAATATGACTTCTTTAGAGGATACCTTCCCAGTGACACCACAGCAGCTCTGAGAACAGAGTGGGGAAGGAGCAGGTGCTATTTGAACAGCTGGGCCAGCACAAGAGGGAGGAAAACTGGGGGGCAAGGACGCAGAATGACAAAGTACTGAAATACACAGGGGGAAGAATGTATAGAAAAGTCAATTGCTAGAAGCAGGCTGTAAATTGATGTTGATTCATTTTTTGCATAATTTTAGTTGATGAGTCTGTAGAATACCCTGACAAAATACACGGATCTGCTTCCACTAAGGCTTTGTTATATTGCTGTTAGAGTATCATAGAATCATAGAATAGTTAGGGTTGGAAAGGACCTGAAGATCATCTAGTTCCAACCCCCTGCCAGGGGCAGGGACACCTCACACTAAACCATATCACACAAGGCTCTGTCCAACCTGGCCTTGAACACTGCCAGCGATGGAGCATTCACAACTTCCTTGGGTAACCCATTCCAGTGCCTCACCATCATAACTTAATGTGGTCCAGACTGTCTAAACTCTTTCCTATTTCATAACAGAATTACATTCTTTAGATGCATTTTGGGTCATATCATACACTTGCAATAGTATTTCTGGTAAAAACATCCATGACAAGAAACTACTTTGAAGCTTGTGGCTTTTTTACTCTATACATTTTATTTTTCCTGGCTTTTGGTCCCTAAACTCTTGACTAGGGCTGTGTTTACAGACTTTAAAATATTTATTCTGTTCTCTGGTCTGGGTCTGGCAACTGGATTATGCTACCAGTGGTCCTGAAAGACATTGAAGCCCAGGGACAAACTGGCCCCATCGCTGCCCTGGACATCTCACTGAAAGTATACTCTGCAGTTTATGATCCTGAGACACAGACTGCCTTGGCATGAAAGTGATGATTGAATGTGATGGATGACCTTATTTCATTAAGAGAAAATGCTTCCCCAATGAGAAAATGGGGCTTTAGACACATCCCAGACTCTCCCCACTCCCCCTCCCAAAAAAAAAAAAAAAAAGGAAAACCCCATCTTTTCGTTACACCAGAGGCATTTCAGCTCATAAATTTCAAATTGCCATTTAACATCATGGGCACAACTTCTCCGGTTGGTTCCATCTCCCAAAAGAAATTATAGCACTCAGCTGCTGTGGAGCACATGCTCCCTATAGCATTAGGACAAGCCCAGCACAGACTGCAGCTCTCTATAGCAGATAAAGCATGATGGGCACCTTGCACATAAGTGCACAAAGAGCATGAAGCAACTGAACTACAAATCTCCAGCATTCCTTGACAGCAAGATTTTAAGGACCCAAATTTAGGTAGTTCCCAACCAAGCTCCTTACTTCTCTAATACTTATCTGCAACTTCATATTATTTTATTGTCTCTTGTTGAGGTGTGTGAAATTTGTTAAACACAGCCTGAGAAATAGCATTAGAGGATAAAATCCTTAGAAATTTCCATTTTAGCTAGCGGCTGGAGTAGAAAGGCTTAGGGGACTCCATTTGTAATGGAATGACATGGGGGGAAAGGCTTAGAAATGTGGAGGTTCTAAGGAGAAAAGCCAGTGCCCTGATGCACTTTGTTCAAATCAAAACACCGAAGACAGAGGTGGCCTGTTGTGGTTTTTTTTGGTTGCTTGTTGTTTTGTATATTTTCATTTTTAAGTTTTAGAAAGTACAACTGGCTGATGGAGAAAATGGGACAACAGAGATGTTCCAGTAAAGAGTACCACTCCCTTGATTTTGCTATTTTTAGCCTCAAAACTCATCTCTCCATATCTTACTCTTTTGTGTCCCGCTCACCTGGTCGCCATCCTAGAAAATTCTGAATAGCACAGGAAACCATCCGTCTCCACAGCAAGGAGAAGGGCTCATATGCACTATTCTGTTCCCTCCAAAGTAACACTTTAATCTATCCTTTATTATAATATTAATTGACTAGGAGAAAAAAAAATCACATGTGTAAAAACTGACAAGGCTTTTATTCTTTGGGGAAATTTTAGCAGCCTGTAAGAGAAAGAACAGCAAGATCCCTTCACTCAGACACAAACACACACACACCCTTTTTGCTCCTGGGGAGGAAGAATTTGAATTAGCTGCTTTCATGATTTGAAAGCCTAATTCCCAAAGAGACTTTTGGAAGCAACTGTGCGGATGTCTCCCTGCAAGAAGTGACACAATATAAACCATAAGAATAAAAATGAGAAGAAATAAAAGGGTAGACAATAAGAATAGGCACCACCACAGAGGAGTACAGGTGCTGCTCCCACCCGTCGAGTGCATTTGGGGGCTGCCAGCATTCTCCATCTGGACTTCAACTGTCCCATTTCCAGAGAGGCACACCATAAGGTCCCGGCTAGAGGGCTGTAGCCACACAAGGGTGTGAAAAAAAGGGCAAGGTAAGTCAACAGGAGGTAGCTTCTGAGGGGAAGGGGTTTCGATGGCAGGGATACCTCTCCAGTTTGCCTTCCCAGGCTTTACAGGCAGTACCTGTCTTGGTCTCTTGATCCCATTAACAAAAACTTCTGGGCATCTGCTGCTTCCATTACAGTCATTGTGGTAACTGCCCCTTCCAGCTGTGCTCCTCTCCACAGACCCTTGCCACTCACATCTAGAAAGACATCTTCATATATAGAAGGCTGTGTATTTTGGAAAGACAGGACAATGGAAAGATGATAGCAAGCAGGAGTTATAAACACTTCAGATCTCTTCTATATCCTGGATGTTGCCTTGCCACAAAGCCACCCCACCACTTGTCTTTGAGACATGGATAACAATAAAAGCTCCTATAGACTCTTCTCTGGCTCAGGAGTTCTTGGACCACTTGCTGGTTATTTAAAAGACAAAGAGACAGAACTTTCTTCCTAAGAAACAGAGTATGACACAGTCTGTCAAGGACTTTGTTGGAAAATTGGACAGTTATCGCAGTTAAGCTATGGAGCACGATAGGAAAAAAAGCCCAAACAAAAACACCACCTTAATAGTCCACCATGCTTTTCCACCACAAAAGGCTCAGTATCTAGGATTTAAACATGAAAATTGTAAACTTAATTATGTGTCGATGAACAGGCTCACATAGAGAGAGCTTCATTTATTCAAAATTTCATAGCTAATTTGCCAGCTTAAACAGTAAGCAGCTTTGGTTTTCATTTGCTTACACTTGCAAGAGAAAAAGGGAAATACGTTATCTTGTAATGGAAAAGTAACATCTGATAACAGATGTTATATATAAAAGATATATATCTTTTTTTCTATATTTTCATAAGGTTTGAATACTCTTTTCAGCTCTGCCTCTTTATTACTAAAACTATGCCAAGTCTGTGGCTACATCTCAAATGTGAACAGCACACTCGTATACAACAGTTTATGGAGTGGTTGCCTGTATGACGGATTAGTAAACCTGTGTAATATGTTTTTAGAATCAAACACAGTCTCTTTATCAAAGTGTTCAGAGACATCAAGCGTTTTATAAACAGCAGCACAAAAAAACCAGATTAAAACATTCATTTTTTGTCTTGCCGTATTTATGATTCAAGCACATTAGCTGTTATTTTTTCCCTTGTATGCTTTTGAAAGAATGACCTGTTCATAACAGGTTTAGGCAAGCTGGTTTGGGGAAGGGAATATGAGCTTTTCTTTTACTAAATAACAAGAACTAGACTTTCCCTGCCAAGAATCTGCAGAAGTACAAGCCCTGAATTTACTTATGCTGGACTGGACCACAAAACTCAGAAAACACAGAATAAAACCCAGATGCTTCCTTGAGCAGTAATAACCATCTAACCAGGGCAGTACCATCTAATCCCACACCACTGATGTTTTTACAGGCCTCTAGGTCATACCTAAAGTCACGCGCTGGAGATGACATTTGTTCATCAACACAGGGGAAGAGATTCAGGTTGGCTTCCAAGGTAGAAAAGACCATGCTGTTACTATATCACCACCAAATGCCCTTTTACCCTCTCACCCCTGCTTTCCACAAGCCACATCGCAATTTTATCTGTTCAATAATGATTTATTCTACAATCCACTTGCCATGTTACAGCAACAGCAGCAGGGATTTGTGAAGCAAGAGCACACTTCTCACATCTCCCATCCAATAGTTTGATGCCCATTAAGGAATAAAGCAAGCCACATATGGAGACTTGCACATGAAAAAGACAAGTATTCTTTATTTAAATCATTCAAAATAGCACACACAACCACCATTTGCAAGGGAAGCAAGCTGATCTTGCAGCACATTGGCACCACACATTGGATTTTTCTCTGTAAAAACATAACAAGGCAATTATTGGTGCAAAAAGAATTAGGCTTTGGCAGTTGGCAGAATCCTTTGCTCCAGCAGCTATGCAGTATTACCATTATCAAAGGCAGGACTTGAGGACTTATCAGCATTGCTATCTAAGGATCTTTCTTAGGCCATGTGATCCTCAGGTAGACACAACAAATTCTCATCTGTAAATGTCAGCCCTCGTACTAGGCAAGCTTTGGTTTCCCATTAACACACAGATGGAGGATTAGATCTGAGATCTAATGTCAGAGTCACTGACGACAGGAAATTAAATAAGTTTAGATGGAAGCCAAAATAATATCAAATTTTTTTTTTATTAGATCTCAAGCTTTATGCAACACAAACATGACATAATGTTAAGGTCAAGGAAATATATGGAGGTTTTGAAGGAGTTCTGATCTAAAACCCCCAACAATGACCAAGAGTGACACCTAACATAAATAGCGACTAGCCTCACTGCATCCAGAGAAAGCTGCTGGGATACTTGAGGACAGGTGCTGAATAAATCCAGCCAAGAGTCTCAGAGGGGTTTTAGAGTCCCTGCAGCATAAGTCTGTTGTCAGAAGTGGCAGAAGCTGAGCATTTCACTACTCCCACCCATGATGGCCACAGCTGCAGAGGAAGACAGCATCAATCTACCTCTTACTGGAGAGAAAGCATGGTCATGTTAGCCACTCCTACAATATGCTTAACACAGGAATTGGCATTCCTGCTACTCAGACATTACAGTGGGGCTGCAACAGGCTGAGGCTGGCCACAGTTCAGCATTAGCTTAGCAAGGAAACAAGGACATCTTTCTACAGCTGTGCAGGAGACCTCTCTGTTACAGCAGTGTCACGCCAGCACGTTGTTCTGAGTCCCTTTTCCATATTTAAGCAGGCAGATGGTGGAACTTTATCAGACACTTGATAAGTCCAGCTTTCATCTCTGCTACCTGTGCATTTGGCATCCAATCCATATCCTCGTGTCTGAGAACAGCTGGCCACCTGTCTAAAGAAGGTTTCAAACTTGAATTTCAAGTGTGTCTGCAATCTTCCTCTTCCCAGAGGTGCCATGGTGGCTCTTTCCACTCTCTAGTTTCTAGAGTCACTCAAGCAGGAAAGTGGGGAGGTTGCAATTACAGCTTCCAAATTCACCTCCAAAAGCAAAGATTGCAGAGCCTAGAATGCACTTCTTTTCAGCATTAGAGGGGCTCAGAACAGGAGACAGGGTCTGTAGCAAGAGCTACAGCCACAGCACACTGGCCCTGAACACACGCATACTTAGTTACTCAGGCCTATGTGAAAACTTGCATGAATACATACTTGCATATACAATGTTAATACAGCAAGTGTCAGACACAAGTGCATGCACATAAACAGTGGCAAACAGAGCTGGGAATCCAAAAATCTGACCATGACATGCTAGGGAAAAATAAACCCAAAACAACAAAAAACAAAGCCCAAGCTCTTGGCCTTGCTCCTCATGTTTCCCTGGATTTGTATTTGGAATACAAGCAATACAGAATTCGCATTGTAGTCTTCACATCTCCGTTCACAATATCTGTGGATACACAAACCAGAAACAACAAAACCAGATGGGAAGCATTAGCAATCCCTGGAATAGAAACAGACTGCAATTGCCAAAGACAATCTTCCACCTTTCCCCAGTTATAAAGTAAACTTAGACAATCTAATTGTAACAAGAAGCAAACTAAGAACTACAGAGCTAGAAAAATTATTTATTCATTAAATGACCTTAAGGAGAAGTTCATTTCACTGCATTGTTTTGCTGGAAGACAGGATAAATAATGCATAGAAAGAAATAATTCTTCACTAGCAGAGAGCAGATTGGATTATTTAGGGCTTTACAATTTTATTTTTGAAAGATTCCTGTATGGCAAGAATCATATCGGGAATTAGTTGATACTTTATTTTTTGGTTGTAACGTTTCCATTGTGTTTCACTGCCATTGGCTATGTTCTGTTTTACATTTAGTTTTCAGCTTTCACGTTCTTGGTTAAATAAACTGCTCTTGTATTTAATAATTGCAATGGAAGAGGGTAATTGATTTAGAGGTTTTACCGTTCTTGTAGTGCAGTAAATCACCAGGAGAAAGACTAATAATGAAACACTAGTAAAGTCTAAATAGTGTAACTGTAATAAGTACCCCTAATTCATACTAAATTCAATCACTCGCTGAGGGTTTTCCCAGTGAAGCTAAAGGATCTGCAGGTGCTTGCACCAGTATTTCTTTTACTGATCAGCTCTGTATTTGAGGCAACGCAGAATAGCCAGAGGGAAGGAAAGAAAGCATAGGGTTATCTCTCTTCATACAAAAGGTGGATCTCAGCATGGAGATCTGAGCTCATGCAGATTATTCTTTTCAAAGTTAACATAAATAGCTTTCCAAACTCCTAGCTCTATGCAATACGGCAAAAAGCCTACAATTCATGCATGCCCATCATACAAATTGTCGACATCACCAAGGCATTAGTGGGAAAAGAAAACAAAAGAAAAAACAAAAATTCTATCTTGCCCTTTCCATGACGCCATGGGTTATGTACTTAACACATGCACCCACTTGTTCATAAATAAGTAACAGGGAAAGAGACTATGTTTTCTATTTTTAATAAAGATTTTATTTCTTTATTCAACAAGCTTTTGAGCTTGATGAAGGAATGATGGGATGAGGTCATGTGCCCTGCAAAGAGTCAGGCTAAGCAGTCACAGCACCATCCTTTGACATAATCATGTTTCTCATCCCACCAGGAGCTGGTCAGAAATTTTTCTTTGGACCATTTTTTCAATTGGAAAATTAGACTCATCCAAAAGAAGCATGCATACACATTGACTTAGTGATGAAAGCATTTACTTGGAAGCAGGAGATCAAGACTCAGCTCCCAGGTCTGAACTAGGCAGAATAGCAATCTAAAGCCTATGAATTTCGCAGTCAGGAGACTGACCCACGAGCTCTTCTGCGTTTGAAAAGAGTGGCCAGTGTTTATGATTTTCAGGACATATTCTGCAAGGTATCTTCCCATATGAAATGAGCTTGGTTTTAATGCACTGCCTTATTAGATAGAAAAATAACTTTCCCCTCAGTTCAGCTGCTGTAATTTCCCTAGGAGCTGTCACTGTTTAAAATCTTCAACAAATACTGACCTACTAAATAGTTCAAGTTTAGCGCAAAATTCCTAAACCTATAACAGTCAACATTTTTAGTATAGAAATATTGTTGAAAATGATTCTCAGATTTATTACAATTCATTCTGAATGAGGAGTTATGGGCAGACATATAATAAAATGTGTCAGTGTCACACTGCAGAATCTACTTTCTTCAATTACCCTATCTTTTGCCTGGATATTAGCAATTCTATTCCAGACAAGTTTGCATGTCATGACTCACCTTCAGAGTTCACTGAAAAATTCAGAAGACCTCCATCTGCCAGCAGGTCCAATGCAAGGTTAACGTTGTGAAGCTGTTGATGGGAGAAAGAGAGAAAGATCAATATAACAGAAAATATTTTCCACCCAGCAGGGCAGTGGCCAGGAGGTTTTAAAAAGTATTTTTTTAGTAGCTGAAGATACTGATTCATAAATATGTACTCGTATCCATCTCCTTAGTCTTGATGGAGTGCTCTTCACAATATCTAGCAATTATCACATAAAATTGGATGTGAAATCTGTCTCTTACAAAATGTATCCCATGAGATGGGCAGAAGAATCCATTCATTTAAAAATAGACCTTGCATGTGAACGTCTTGTGTTAATGGATGTTTTCATGGGGAAAACAGGCTAGATTCATAACAGGATCTAATAGATGCATGGAATTTATTTCTATTTCTTTAACAATGCTCATATGTTTTCCACATTTGGAACAAACAAAAAACATATAAGGAAAAAGTTCTCTTTATTTAATTCAGAGTTACAAAGACTGCAAATCTTCTGATCAGCTAATATTTGTGAGCTAGAAGTTTATGCTTTAACATATAAAGATGTCTATACACAGTAACAACAATGATGATATCCTTAATATTACTCATGAGAAATTAAGCACACATCTATGAATGAAGGCTGGGGAGGGGGTTCTGATATTTCCTTGCTGGTTGTTCTCTCCTTTCCCCACATAAAAGCAGCATCACACATACATGCAGTAGTCATGAATTACTTTTTTTTAAGTAATATAACATCCCATTACTACCTTCTAACAGCTTAAGGGCAGTTGTTTACTTGAATGGTAATTAGGAAGCTCCCTTATTCTAATCATAGAATCATCTAGGTTGGAAAAGACCTGTATGATTATCAAGGCCAATTGATATCCCAGGACTGACAAGTCCATCATTAAACCATGCCCCTAAATGCCACATCTACACGTCTTTTAAATACCTCCAGCGGCTGAACAAACTTCAAACTGTCTCTTCATACTTTCCTTAGGCTACTGAGCAATTTATCCTTTGGGAGGCATGTCATAACTGCTGCTGTGCTGTTGCCTATTATCTTTTGACAATAAATACATGGGTCCCCCACTCATAAGCCAAACAAAACTGTGCACTCTGAAGCGAAGCAATAGATCTACTTTTTACCTGGTTATACGGTTTACAAGAGACTTACACTGTCAGTTTGGATTCAGGCTTGTTTGCTTCCTCTGATAGTCAGCAGCCAGGTGAGCTTAAGCTTATACAGATCTACACAATTTTCTGATTGGAATGAATTAATCAAATGTTTCATTAAGGAATCAACACAGGTAAAAGGAACATATCTCCCTCTCTGTAATGTGTGTGACATTTGCAAGGAACAACACGCAGATTTCAAAATAAATCTTCAGACAGAAATACTTATAATTGCCAAAGAAATAAAACCTAGAAAAATAAGTTGTTTCATTCACCTGTGCTTCCAGACTCGGAAGAGCTGGACAGTTCTCTAGGATTTACAACTGGACAGAGTTCAGGACTTTTAGAGTTTTGCAGCTCTGGGCCTGTTTTGGCAAAAGTACCTAGTTCACACAGTTTTGATATTGCAGAGAGGCCCTCCATCATCATCATCTTCATCTCCTGATTGTGCAAAGTTCACCCCTAACTTCAGCCTGACCTATTCTGTGAAGATACTCTTTGTCTCAGAATACACATCTTTATATACACAGGAGTGGCCAGAGCTGGACTTCCTTTACAGTTACCTGTAAACCTGATATTTTGGTGATAAACACTGAAAAACGCTGCAACAAACCTACCCACACACTGCTGTCTTCTTACACCTGTAGGTGAGTCGCCTCCTGGATTTCTGCACCTGTTTTCCTCACCCGTGCTGTCCCTCCAACGTGTACTGCTGCCCTCCTTATTTCTTGTTTCTATTTCCTCCTCAGAATCACTGCTTCCATTCCAATTTCCCCTCTTTGTGATTCATGAAGTGTACATACCAGCTTTCAACCACAAGCTTTCAGCTTGAATGAAAAGTTGATGCACTGCACCGATCACAACAGTGCGTGTGGTTGTCACCATTTTTATAACACAAGTGACATGTTTTAAATCTCAGGAAAGTTTCATTTTCATACTTTACAGTACCAATTAATGTCTAAAATGACAAGGAGTTAGAAAGCCCAGGGGAACTGAAAGACATACTTTATGTACAAATGACAGTTGAACTATGGTCTCTCAATATTTTTAGTTACACTGTCATCTCATTTTTCTTCTTGCAGTGAACATCAGAGGAAAAACAAATGGTAAATACTACTTTGGCAAACTGTTCAACAAGGAGTCCAGTACTTGGAAGTGACTTTGCTAGAATGAAATTACTAGGACATACAGAATTGTACTGAACCAGTACCCAACCCCATTATATTCTTCTCTGAGGCCAGCATATGCAAGTTAAGAACTACAAAGTCAGGGCTCTGATCTGTATGTGAAATTTAGGGGTATCTCATTTCTTGAAAAACATCTGTGAGGTTTGAAAAGAGCTGAATCAAAAATAAAAAGGTTTTCTATGAAATTTTAAATTAAAAAAAAAATCATTTACTTCCTCTAAATAATGTTATTGCAAATATTAAAAAATTATTTCCAAGTCAATAGACCAAGCAAAAAAAATTGAAAACTGTGTGGAAGAGGAAAAGGGAAGAAAAACAACATCAGGGAAATGCTTTGATTTTGTTTGATCCAACCCTTCCAAATAAATTTTCCCTGTTCTTAGATTTGAAAAAATCTGAATTTTCCTAATACCTTAAAGACCCAACTGACAGCAATGGATTTCTGACAGAATTTGAACCCAGGTCTCAGGCAACTGTGTTTTTAAATGCTTTGATGAAAAACTCCACAGGAGTATTTATATATTAATACAGGACCTCTGAGAATTTTCATTACAAATAAATATTGCCCAGGAAGATTAACTGCAGGGAGGTTGGGAATCAGATGAAAGTCTTGTCTGTACAGGGAAGCTACAATGGAAACTACACCAGAGGAGAGATTCCCTTCTCTGGCAGTTCTCAAGCAAAAAGGATCTGACACGTTTCACCTTCACAGATCTAACTGAATACAACCCAGGAAAAATAAGTTTCAAGATTTTCAGAGCTATGCAGTGACCCACATGGAAAATCCCTGCCTGCAGTGGAGACAATTTGAAAATATCTGAAATATTTCAAAATAGGTAACACCCCAGATCTGTGGTGGGGGCATCCAGCATCTGGCTGATGCCAGCTTATTCTTTTAAAGCAACGATGAAATCTGCCTGGTAGAGGTTGAAAAAGGTGTCAACCTCTAGTCTGGCTGGGTAGGTTATAGCTCCCAGCCTTGGGGAAGGGAAAAACGTAAACTCTTGAGAGCTTCCAAAGCACAGAGGGGGCCTTCAAAATGTTCTGTTCATGTCTTGATTGAGGTATATTTTTAGGACAGCCTAAGGAAACCTATAGAGATCCAGTTCTGCTATGCAAAGGGGTGTTATCCACTTAAAAATGTTGTTTGCAGGACAGACTTGTAACAGATAGAATACAAATTCCCCACCACACAGACCCTCTGTATTTCACCAGAAAGCTTCAGAAGCATGTCTCTGCCAAAAAAAAATGCAAGTAACAATAGCTTGCCTTCTGTGAGATAACAGCTAACTTTGCAGGAGATATTGACCTGTTCCAAGGTATTTTAACATGCAGTGCATGTGCTTGTACTGTCCCAAACCACCATCCTGCAAACACTAAATGCTTATGACTTCACATGCAGCAGCAGCACTTTAGAGCTCTTGTTAACTGGCATACAGAAGCACTAAATAGACAAGATGTTTGAAGCTTCAAGCTCTAAGCAACTAAATAACAACCTACCATCTCCATGCTGCTGGCTGGAGTCAGGAAGAAATGCTTTAAATTCAGAAAGTAACCTTCTAGTTGTCCAATCAACAGAAGTAGGATAACTCCATCTGCAAACTAGATGAGGAATGATCTTAATATTATTTATTACATTGGCTTTTAGTAAGTTACCCCAATAAATACCATTCTAGCAATAAAGGAATTTAACTGGTACTCTGGGAAGCAGACAGCCTAATGACTCAGCTCCCTCAACCTCTTCTATGGTGAACTTCACATTTAGTTACGTAAGGCTCCCAAGTTCATGTTAGTGAAAATAAGACCTTGTAAAAAGACAGCTATTAAAACAAACCTTTCCAGATGTGAAGAGACTACAGACAATCACAAGCGACAAATGTGTAAGTATAAATAAACCATGCCTACTGCCTGAGATTTCACAGAATCACAGAATCATTAGGGTTGGAAGGGACCTCTGGAGACCATCTACTTCAATCCCCTGTCAAGGCAGGGCTACCTAGAGCAGGTTACACAGGAATGCATCCAGGCGTGTTTTGAATGTCTCCAGAGAGGGAGACTCCACAACAACCTGGGCAGCCTGTAAGTGTTTGTCATGACAAAACACTCGTGAAACTTCCTCTCTCACAGTCACTCACCAGGAAAACCCAGAAAAGCATGAGAGCACAGCTCTGCTTTTCATCCGCATGGCATAAATGGCAGGTACTGCACCTGCGCAAGGTTTTCAATGCTTGGAGTAAAGCAAGAGCAGTGAGCTGATTTCTGCATACGTGTCTGCAGAAGAAGGGAATGAAAAAGCCACAAGGGACACCCCTAAGCTCTTCTCCCATCATTCGCTTGCTCCCTGGAGAGGTGCAGGGGGGATGCTGCAGCTCCCTGACTCTGCATGAGCTACTGTCCACCCTCCCTGGAGGCAGCAGCAGAGGAGGAGGACAGCTGAGGTGTGGCTGTGCCCCTCTTCATCAGCACCCAAGGAGGTCAGCCCGAGATGCCTAATGAGCACTTCTCTTGCAATTTCACAGATGCTATACAAGCTCAATGTTCAGAGGATAGGACTTTGTAATGCAATGAAAATCAGGCCTGAAAATCAGGCCTTCCTACCGTGAAGCGAATCCAGCATTAAAAATCTCTAAGCACCAGCAATCAGCTTGGCTTTCAGTTTAATTGTCAGAACACCTTTATTTCCATCCTGACAGAAAGAGTACCCACAGGAGCTGGGCAGACTCTGAAAATTACTCTCTATAGCATTACAAAGGCACCATGCAATACAAAGTTATATTTTTTCATTACACATTAGCTTTAGAAACTTCCGAGACTGAAGCCTGATATCTCAACCTGAAGCTAGATATAATTATGTTGCCATGTTTCAAATTACTACAGCAAAGAGGAGGAATCTTAATGGTGAGAGTAAACACTGACAGCTGACAAAACATGGTTAACGTGCAGCTTAGAGCAGGCTACCTGAGAGCTGATGTCTTTCACGTTTAGTCCTAATTTTCCAACATGCTGGTTGACAAATTGCAATAATACCTAAAGAAAACAGAATGGGGAGAGAGGGTGGAAGAAAAGATAACTTCTTTTTCAGGGCTGAAAAACAATTATGTTTTACCTTACAAATTTTTATGTCTACTGAAAAAGTAAATTACCTTTTTTACAGCATCCAATTTATCTGGAGCACGGCTAAATAATTCATCAAAGGCATCATCTTCTGTATCAAAACAACATTAATTGTCATTATTTGGAATAACTGTCAGATCAGAGATTTAAAGCGGCTCCAGAAGGTTCACACCTTATAAGCTAAGGAGGAAAAGAGCCATAGGGAGATGGGGAAAATTCCTGCTTTTGTATTTCTCAGAGGACAGGGTGAGTGGCTTCCCTTCAGCCTGACTACATCAGAGAACACTATTTACTTCATTAACCTCTGTAATTTTTGCCTGCAGAGGTTCTCAAGATTTGTGCTGCCACCAGCCTGAGCAATGGCTAAGTTCCACATCTCTACAGTTTACCCCTTTTCCTATGATTTTTTAAACCCTGAACCTCTGAGATGAAATATCACAAGCTGAGTAGAACAGCTACACATTTTAACATGAACATCAGTTACATCAAATTTGCTTTGCAAACCCGCTCCCTTCCTTCAAAAAACCACAAACTTGGTATTGGGTTTGGAGACACTGCCCTTCCTCTGCAAATTCACAGACCTCAAAGGTAAGCAGTGCTGCCATCCAGTTTAAAACCAGGCACTGAGCCAGTGTCAGCAGCGCTGCGACAGAGAACTAGCACGAGTTTAAAGTTTTCCAAGGAAATGGGATTAATTGAAATCCTTGTGCATGCCCACCCTCACCTCCATTTTCTGCCCAGATTTAGCAAGAACAGGACACATCTCTTCACAGTAACCTGGCCACGAGACTGCTCTGCTTCAAGCATGAGTAAGGTATTTGAAACATCCTTAAAAATCAAGGGCACTCTGGCAGCATAACTAAATGGAGAACTAGTTTCAACAGTACAGGAAAGTGAAGGCAGCTTTGCTTAAGGAAGATTCCTCCCAGAAGCCAGCAATAAAGAAGCCTCTGCTGCAAAAAGGTTTCCTCTGGTTCCTCCATTCTCCCTGTTAGGGGGTTGCTGCAGGAGCAATGTCAGGGAATAGGCGAATCCATCAAACAAACCACTGAGCAACAGTCTGAAACCTTCAACAGTCTTGCAAACTAGAGAGCCCTCTTCTGGAGCCAGGCTTTGGGATTTCTATCTGCTAAGCAAGCTGTGTCAAAAATGGAGAGAGGGAGCATTTTGAAGAGTGAATTTCAGATTTCTCTTCGCAGCAGAATCAGCCCAGTGGAAGACATACCTAATTACAGAGGGTTTTTTCACAATTACAGCCCACATTAGAGACCACTCAGTGGAATAAATGATAAATATGTACTAAATGAGACAGTTTGTGCCTCTACAAAGGATGAAAATGCTAACATAAAGGACACAGAAGAGAATTAGAACAGTTGCCCTGATTCACTGGGGATGCAACGTGCTTCTTTGTAGCAAGGAAGAGTAGCTCCCAGGGAAGCCTGAAGCAGTGCCCCAACCTTCCGCTGGCTCTGCCCAGACGGACATTTTTCACAAGTGTTTCACAGCCCTCAAAAGCCCTAAGGGTGAAAACTCTGGGGATGTTGGCTTTACTGAGCTGCGATCCATAGTCAAGTACCAATAGACTTCAGAATTTCATTTGTAAACTACAGAAAGGAAACTACATTGAAAGCGGTAGCAATAAGACACACAATTCTCATGACATTGAGCTCACAAATAGCTCCAACAGTGAATGAGGTCAATATGTAAATCCGAGACATACTTTGCCCCCCCGCCAGGTCTTCTCTGTTGGGTCATCCACTTATTGTTTCATTTCTTGTCCCACCTCCCATCTGTTGTCTGTAGTCCTGGGCAAAGTGACCACCCAATTTCTGAATTATGTTGTGTTGATATGAACAGACATTAACAGAAGACATTTTGAAAAAAAACACTAGGAGAAATCCATAAATCTCTATTAACTGTAGTGGCAGCAATACTGATTTTATCTGAGAAATGATCAGAATGTGGTATAGAACAGCACATAATAGTGAAACACTGAATTTGGCAATGCCTGCACTTACTTGACTGTGCTTCTAAATTCTCCCTAAAAGTGCAATAAAAAGCAAGAATTAGAAAAAGCATTCAGCAGAACTAATCTTTTTTACAAGCAAAGGTTATCTGGGCCATCAGCTATCTTGTAAAGCAGGAGATACAGTACAAAGTGCCATTAGCTTTATGTCAGTAAGTTTCTAACATTTTTAAGTACACTGTATAACTGTGCAGACTCTTGGAAGTATATGAGATTTTAACTGGCCCACAGACCAATGAATACTTGTTTTATAAGCCAAACTCATAATATTCTCTTCCACTATGCTGCTCATGATATTAGAATTTGAAGATGTTCTATCATATAAAAGATAGTAGGCAAATCATAGAATCATAGAATAGTTAGGGTTGGAAAGAACCTGAAGATCATCTAGTTCCAACCCCCCTGCCAGGGGCAGGACACCTCCCACTAAACCATGCCACCCAAGGCTCTGTCCAACCCAGCCTTGAACACTGCCGGCAATGGAGCATTCACAGCTTCTCGGGGCAACCCATTCCATTTCTAGTTCTTGAAATTATATCCATATTTTCTGAACATATAAATAGGATACTGCTACTTGACTCCTTTAATAATGACAGTACCTTTCAAACTCAGCAAGCTCAGTCTTTTCTTTCCCAGTAAAATAAGAACAGAACTGCCTCCTTTATCTTTTTTTAATGACACCATAGCAACAAAATAAAAGTAGATTTAAACCACTTTCTCTTTAGAAAATTTCCAGTTTAGTCTGGGACAGGTAATTTTACAGTACTGGATTTTTATTATTATATTTGTTATTATACTCCATGGTTACAACAAACACTAAGCCTCAGAAATGATCATACGCATTATTTTAGGTAATTTTATATAAAGAGTAAAGAAGGGGATTATTCCATAATACCAAACTTGAAAAGGGAAAAAAAAAAGGAAAGAAATCAGAGAAACAGTTTGCATACATATGCACACCTGGCTTTATGCTTTTTGTTATCATTGCGATCCCCAGGAATAAGGGGGAAAAACCCCACAGTATTTCCTTTCTGACTGACAATATAAAAACCAGATATATCCCCTCTTACTTGTTTTCTGTGATATATTCCACTGCATTTGCTGTCTTTAATCCTCTGGAGGTGTTCTGTTGACAGGACAATAAACACTTTTCAGTTTGTTACACAAAAAAAAACACCCTGTAACCATTAATGAGGCTTTCATGACCTGTGTGCTGCCTTAAATGATTATCAGAGGGCATTTATTCAAGAAGTCCAGTACAATTTCTACAGCCAGTTTGAGAGGCTGCTGCTCCCTTCTGCTCTCTTTACTCTTCAAACACAAGTTACCTACTTCCCCATAAGAGGAAGCCAAAGGAGAGAGGTACATGGTCCCTCACCTGGTGAAGTTCAGAGGCTGGCATGTTTGCCTGGAGTCTTGATTATACTCTATTATATAAAGGAAATCACTGCCTGCACAAAGCAGCTTGATGCATTTCCCAGTTTTGCAGGACTGGAGGTGGTCACCTCTGCTTTATAATAACCTCACACCATGGCCTGCAGCCTGTCAAAGAATCCCCCCTGCAGAGGTTTGGTGGTTTGCTTCGATTTAGGATGGCAATTCTTATTATTTCTGAAGCCATCTGGGACATCTGCTTATGTTCTTGCATGGTTTTTTCCTATATATAGATCTTAGTACTCCACACAGCATCAAAAGAACAGCTTCTATGCAGATGTCACTCTAAAGAGACAGGAGAGGATGGGCAAGCATACCACTTTATTCAGACACCTGGCACACATCTCATCATAGAAAAGTCCTTGGTTTTCACTGCTTTCTCAGGCAGTGAAAAACATTCTCCATTTACATGCTGAGCCAACTCCTTTGTGTCAACTCGTTGCAGAAGAAGAGTGCACCCAGCCCCACCAGAGCAAGACAGGTCCTTCCTGCAGGCACATGTTGCAGAAAGGCCAGGCCTTCTCTGGTCTGCCTTGGGTTTTCTCAACATTTCCCCCTTCCTGCCTTTGTCCCCTCTTCTGAGCTCTGTCTTTAGGAGCTTTCCTCATTTTTGACCTAATGACACCTTTCCCATCGAGGGCATTGATTTCTCCTTAGGTGAAATCAGCTCACTACCACAACCCTGTTATTTCCATTGCCCCTTCTCTGTCTCAGGGTGAACAGCCATTTCCGATGCTGCAGTTTCACAGCAGCATCTGCTGAGGCACTCTCAGGCCCATAAGGCACTAGATGGAGGGTTGGGTTGTCACTGTTCAGACCCACACGACAGGAGTGTGGGTAGCTCCAAATTCACAATTCGGAGTCCCATTAGGTATCAGAGAGACTGCTTCTCTGCTGAAATGCTCAGCTGGGCAGGGGCCACAAGAGCTACCTTTGCAGAACCAAGCCCTAGAAGAAGCTGTCCCTCCCGGACACATTTAAACCTCCTGAAGTGACACAGGTAACTCAAAGGCATGCTTCATTTCAGTTCCAGTTATGACCAGTTCCAAAGAGGGAAGAGTGCTATGTCATGCCATACAGACCATGCACGTGGCTCCCAACACCAATGATTTGCAAACCCTCTGTTAAAATTGTGACACATTTTTGCAATTATATCCCAAATTGAAGAATATCTGATGTTCTCCTAAAGTCCCAGAGTTGACTTTAAGAAACAAAATAGAGGAAGAAAGCAGATCTGTATATCTCAGCTTGTGGAGAAAAATACCAAAATGTGACCCCAATGGAAGGGGAGTAAACACTCCCTTTCCCTAAAGAAATAAGCCCTCAGCACTATACCAGTGTCATGATTTACGAGTGCAGGCTTTTATTTTAAAACACTTAGAGATACTAACAGCAGAATTTCTTATTTTTCCTTTTTTTACAGAGATCAACAGCTGGCTTCTGTTTGGATCGTTCCTTTGATCAAGGAGAAAAACCAGCATAGTGTTTCTAACCTTTTAAAGAGACAGCATCTGAACTGAGAACATCATAGTCTAGACCAACAAACTCTGAAATTAAAAGGCACAGTTCACAGAATACAAATATCTTTTTCACAGCTGCACACACATTTTTCCCTAATTCTAAGCAAATTAGTCTTGCTAGAAGGTCTCTAGGATCTACTGTAACAAATATTGACACTATAATTACCTCAATGGTGATTGTTTCCACTTGAACGTTTGGAGGCATGGCCAGGTTGGGTTTGAAGTGCTTTGCTATTGCAACCAGAAGATGTAGTGTGCTCACTAAGTCCTTTGTCAAGATAGCTATTCCATGTAAAGAAAGAAAACAATGGTTAGCATGCAAACCAAGTAATATCATAAATTCACTTTACTATCATAAATTCTCCCTGTGCAGAGGATCCAAAGTCAGGGAGGGCTATAACACAGGTGAGACATCAGACTGCAGTTTCTATAATACCACAATTCAGCAATACCACACCTTAAAAGTCATTTTTGTGAGACACACACATGAATGATGAGGAGTATGAAGGGGTCCACAAGCCACACACTTAGAGGATGTGGCTTGCATGATCCAGTCAGGGTCAGTTAGTCCTGTCTCTTTTTTGATTCAACTAGTAATTGAAAACAGGTTATTTAATTACTGTTCTGGCACCCCTTTGTCTCATAGCAGCCATACAGCAGAGGAAGCCTGTTGTGGATGATCTTCTCCAATTTCACTTCTGCACCTACATTCCACGCTCCATTTCAGCTGACTTTTTTCCAGTTGCAAACACTTAGCCACAGCTTCCAGAATCACAGAGAGTTTCTGTCGCTGCTTTTTTTCTGTTAATGCAATCTTGTCAACATCCAGCTTGAGAGATCCTAGGTTTTCTTTGACAGAGTCCAAAGGAAGAAGGAGGATGTATTTTAACACCACCATAAGGAAAAAAAGAAAAAAGAAAAAAGAGAAACATAAAATGACAGCAAAGCACACAAATTCTCATTTTGTTTTCAGTACCACCTAATAGCTTCCACCCCAGACCCACATGCTGTGCTTTCTGAAAGCCTCAATAAAATCAGTGAAACTCTGAAAAAGGGAGAGGACTCAAGTTATTACTTGCTCCCATCTTAGCACTCCACGTTTCTCCTTTTCCTAGTAGAAGCTTTAGGAATCCAATGAGTGCATCCTTCCTGTACATGGTGTACACAGGCAACATCAACTCACATATATAGAAGAGACCTCAGCTTATGGCTCAGGCAAGTAAACTGTAAAAATAAGCCCATCCTGCTCATGCTGCTGCTCTCAGCTTTAGTGAAAAAGAGATAAGATTTCAAAGACATCCCAAAAAAAAAAAGTGAAAAAGGGAAGAAAAATAAAGTAGGAACAAGAGATATGGAGAAACAGAAATAGAAAAACAGGCTGCTCCGAGGTCCCTTTTTTATACAAGCACTTCATACTGTAGAGAGCCTATTAGATTTCCATCTGTTCCCATTCCAACCCAGTGCTTTAGACCTATTCCTCCCCCCCTTTTTTTTAAAAAAAGGAAGGAAAACATAAATTACAGTGCTGATTCCATCCAATGTTTCTGGTAGCATCAGAAATCACCTTTGTGCTCCTGGTTTATGAAGCCCTCCTCCCTTTTAGAAGCACTGTAATTTCACACTTCAAAGTTAACCTTTTTATTATGTTAACTAGCAGGTTAAAAGATTTTCTTAGAAGAAAAATAATTACATAAAACCAATAGTGGATCATCAGGCATTTGTTCAGAATTGCAATTATCAGAGATGGCTCCCAGTGCAGTCCTTTCTCCATTAGTGAGAGGTAAGACTCCAGCAGACTGCAATATGTGAAGTTTATTCTCTGATCTGGAAGTTCCTCCATGATGTGTTCAAGAACAGCAGCTTACCCAAGAGATGATGAAGTACCAGCCCGTCATATAGATCTTCTTCCAGACTTTTAACTACTATGTGTTCCTCCTTCAGAGTTGTGTTAATCCAGTCAATCAATAACTGTGAAGGAAAACAAAGCAGCTGGTAATTATATTCTTGTTGTTTAGAGAGTATAACCCTCAGTGCTATATTGTGTTTCACCCTCCTCATTAGTCCTTTATCTCACACCTTGGTTTGGTTTCAACCTCCACTTCCTTGGTGCTTTTTGGTTGTTTTTTAAAGGGAAATAAAGTATCAGTTAGCACTCCCTAATTTTGAAGTGAAATAGACATCTCACAAATTACATTCCTATGAATTTTGTAGAAATAGTTATACAGGTGGAGAGACAGATCCTACTCCCACTTCCATCAGGGAACAGGCTGCAGAGTACTTTTCGCAACCCCTGCCTTCATTAGACATCACAGAATTCACACAAATACAACAATCAAACAAAAGTTTGTAATAAAAGTGGCTTCGCTTATTCTCTTCATTGTTCCTTGTAGTCATCCATGTTACTAGCACTCCTTTCTTCCCTCTCCTAGTTTTTTTTCTTTCTGCAGTTTTGTGCTAATCTGTCTCCAAATACCTTTTTTTTTGGGGAAAAAAGCATTTTGTTTACTTCACTTTCTTATGTGGCAGTCTTCCTATCATCCCTTTCAATATCTTTCCTGCCTTTGCATGCGGAAGCTGCATGGGAAGCCAAGGGCTATCTACAGCTGAAAAGGAATCATCTTCCCAGTTACATCCCTTGGCTCTGCAGCCCCTTCCTTTTGCACTATGCTCCTACATGGGAGACTAAAGGAGCTTCTCTGCACTTCTCCAAGCACGTGTTTTATCCACGTGTCAACAGAAATGGAAAGGGGACCTGCTGAAGCCGAATTGAAAAGCAGTAGCCACAGCTGGCTGTTAACAAGAACCCTTCAGAAAAAGGATGGGTATTGCTTGCATTTCTATTATTCCTACCAGTGAGTGTCTGGAGTTTGTTGTGTGGGTAATACCCTTCTCACTTGCTGTAAACAGAGGTGAAAATTCTCAGCAGACCCCTGTAATTTAGCCACCATTAACAAAAATGTAAAAAGCAGGTTGGAAACATAAAATATCTCTGAGAAGCTTGAAACCATACAGGAAACAAACAAGGCCTGGCATGGCACTTCCCTGAACTGAGAAGCTGTCGAAGTGTTTGGAATATTCTTTCTCAGCTAAGAAGTAACAAGAATTTTGTGGAGCAGAAAGCTGAGCTCCTCAGCTAACGCTGCTTAACAGGTTAAGACCTATTGACATTTTAGATGTGTGATAGAGGGATACCACAAATGTAACAGCACAACCAGAAGAAAGTTGGAAAAGCGGAAAGCACTGCTGAATATACACCTATGAGATCACTCGTTTGCTGTCTTGTCTCTAAACAGCCACATCCACAGCCTGCAGCCCACACAACTTGGCTTTCAGTTCAGCTGCTGAGGCCCCACTCAGCTGCAGAGCAGTGTGTTGTGTCTAAAGAAGCTTCCTACTGGCCTTCAAATGCAACTATCTTTTATTTTAGGTACAATTCGATACTTACAGTAACTACAGCAATCCATTTCACATTCCTTAATTTCCCAAAGCTACCTCAAAACAAAAATGCAGTGGAACAGCACCTTTCTCCCAAGCAAGTTTCTTTGCTTCCCTCACCCTTCCCTTGAAGATACCTCCCTGTCCTCCCCCATTCCAGTCTCTTCTCTAGATGAGCCATGAACTCTTTGTATAAAGAAGGCAACCAGTAGCACCAATGGGCATCCAGAGGACTTTGTTCCTTGGGACCCAGTTTCCACCTCCTCATCATCCAAACAAAAAAAATGACACAGTGAAGAACATTGTTTCAGGAGTCTCTGACAGGAAATGGATTAAGCACTGAAGCTCACAGAAATCTGCATAAACTGAGGAAAGCTCTTCATTTTTGGCAGATACAAATTTAGTATCTCTGTAGACAACATAATTGCATTTTGCAGCACCTCCTTTCAGATTTTGTCTTTTGTATAAAAACATTGTGAAAGCCTGACACAAAAATCAAATCTTTTTCATCAAATATGCACCAAGGTTTAAGAAAACATAATCAAGAAATGCACACATTTATGGATTTATGAATGCCACAATACACACACACCAGCAAAAGGCCTAAGCTGGTTTACATTGTATTTATAACAATTCTAATACCTCCATGACACAAGAAGTGCTGGTCTCATAAGAGACAGGCCACTTTTCTTCCAGGAAATATCAGTATGCTAGCCTTCCTCTGGGCTGTACCATTAGAGAAACACGGTGATTGAATACACAGGAGATTTTCAAAATAAAATGCTTTCCTGTGAAATAGGATTCATTCTTCAGAGTTACCTCAAGCAGACAACACACTATACAATAACTTGAAAGCTTTTCTCCTGAATTCTTGGTGACTTGAACATCCGTCATCCCTTTTCCCTCTGCTCTATGCTATCCTTGTCATGCTGCATTGCAGCTGAGCCAGCTGCCACTGGAGGTAGAAGACAAGACAGAAGACTAGTGCAAATCAGCACAACAATCCTAAAACTTGGTATCATGGGATCAGGGTAGCAAACTTGCATATATCCACACATCTCTTTAGTCACAGTAAATGCTGATAGAGGGTTGCTTTCAGTCACAGTTCCAGCTGGATTCTTATTGCTATTACACTATAATTACAATGAAGTATTAACTGGGTACTTCCAGTGTGGCTCACGTCCCAAGTTAGGAGAGGTATCATATAAGATGAAACTCAGGTTTTAAACCTACACTCCACTTCACACACAGCAGTGACCACTCTCGGGTGATGCAGGCATTTGTATCTTGGCTCTGTATGGCCCCAACCACCCTGGCATTGTGCTTAAGCTGAAGCTCTGGTTTACTTGTGCGGAGCCCAAGTGCCAAAAGCAGAGCTCATCCCCATCCACAAAGAGTGGGGGACTGGGGCCAAACAGCTGCGTAATTTACAGGGTTTAGCATTAACATGACAGATTAAAACAATTTAAGGTGAGTGTTAAACAATACAGTAAAAGAAATGGTACCAGCTTTAATTCTTCCAGTTTGGGATTGTTGCTTGAGGTTGGTTTGATGAACTTCTTCGTCTCACCTATGAAAGGGAGCAAACAAGATCCATTACAATTTTCAGGTGTGACTAACGTGAGTTTGCTGTAAAATTAGCTATCAGTTTAGTATTACTCAATATTGCTACTTGCCATATGTAGCAACACTGACATTTTTTAACATATGAATGAGAAAATGGCATATGTTGGAAATTATGCTTCAATGTAATTCAAATAAGTAAAATCTACATAGATCGTACTAAATTCTGGAAAGAGGAAAACAAATTTGGTCGGATCTTTATATATGAAATTTAAATTTCAGCTGAAGAACCAGCTAAAATTTGTGTTGCTCCTTCAAGATTTGCCTCTAGAGAATCAGCAGCCAAAGAACACACACAAATCTTACTTGCTGCTGATAAAACCATCGGACCTCTGCTGAAAAATACACAGTTCATTTGTACAGCACATTTTCTGCTTGGTTCTTCAGGTCATCCTTTGGACCTTTTTCTGTCCTAGCTCTTAAAGAACGTACCTTGAGCAATGATGTTCTCAGCTAGGAACTGATCAACTGCAGCAGGCTGTGTAAATGCATTTAAGAAATCTGGATCCATTGTTTTTTCTCACTCACGGTAAACTGGTAAAAATTATGGGGAAAAGGAACATGAGTGAAGGCATGTAAAGATCAGAATTGGCGCTAAGAATAAAATAAACCGAAGGTGGGTTTTTTTGTTAGTATTTCATCACTGGTGGATTGCTTTAAAGGAAAAAGTCTGAAAATGTATTGAAATGTGTGTAAAGAAAAAAGAAGTTAAAAAGACTTTTTCCTGTTAATCATCAAAAAGCCTCAAAAGTCCTAAAACTTGCCTTAATTCTTTCTAATTCTTTTTCACCTGAATTAATTAGTAAAATCCTATTTCAACTGAAATTAAAAAGCTTTCACTTCCAAGGTATCAATGGATATCTGCTATGAAAATAACCAATACTTAAGAAGTATTAAATGAAGAATACAGTAGATAAGTTACCGAGACAAGCTTATAAACATAAGCAGTTCCCTTTATTAGACCATCTGGTAGAGCTGTGGGGAAATATGGCATGTTTCTGGATAGGCAATCTCATCTTTATGTTAGGTGAAGTTGTATGGCTTCTTAAAGATTATTTTATTTTAAACACAGACTGCAGAATGACTTTCCTTCCCAACCCACATGTCCTCAAATGAAAGCAGAATGACAGTACACAATATTACAGTGAAAATACCTTGTGAACAAACCCAAAACTACAGGTGAGGTTTTCCAACCCAGCTAGGAGTTGTGTTGGAGGACAGCAGAAGACAGAGGAAGGAAAGAGGCTGCTGCAGGAGAGGGAAGGTTAACTCTTCTTGTCTTTTTTTAACAGAATGTGTGATGCTCCTTGTTAGAGGTTCACATGGGAGAGGACTCCTACTGTCTACCCAAGATGCCCGTGTTAGCAGCCCTGCCTCTCAAGGTTCCCCGACTTGCATTTTTCAGTCAGAATATTGGTAGAAAATAGCAATTGGATGCTTTTGCACATCAATCTGGTAAAACAAATTGGGCACAAAATTCTCAGCAAGCCACCAGCAGAAAGGGGCACAAGAGAATTGGTTTCATTATGGTGGCAGCAAAACTGAAAGCTGTCTCTAAAAACGTTCTTGGTAAAATTGAGGAGAATGAGTCATTTAGTGCCTAAGGAACAGCTGCACTATCTGAGATTAAACTACCCAAACGAAATTAACTGGAAGAGAAAAGTTAATTAATACAGAACAACCTAAGGACAACTTACTTTGACATTAGGATTCTGACAGCTGCTACACCTTAGGAAGTCCTCCTCATAAGTCTTCTGTAATTGTCTGCGTAAACCGCTGCTTACACTAACTCAGCTTTGCTTTTACACTAACTCAACTTGTGCATCTTTTATTTTCTCTGACTATTTACACATCTAAGTGATGTGTACTGCCTGCCACATCCTTGTTCACTTTTTGGCCAAGGAACCCAAACATCAGAAGCTATTCTTTAATTAAAATTTGGAGGCCTGTAAGAAAAGACCTGAAAAACTAATAACTTGCAATAGCAGAAGTTAATATAGAATCATAGAATAGTTAGGGTTGGAAAGGACCTTAAGATCATCTAGTTCCAATTTTCCTGCCATGGGCAGGAACACCTCCCACGAAACCATGCAGCCCAAGGCTCTTTCCAACCCAGCCTTGAACACCGCCAGCCATGGAGCATTCACAGCTTCCCTGGGCAACACATTCCAGTGCCTCACCACCCTTACAGTAAAGAATTTCTTCCTCATATCCAATCTAAACTTCCCCTGTTTAAGTTTGAATCTGTTACCCCTTGTCCTCTCACTACAGCCTCTAATGAAGAGTCCCTCCCCAGCATCCCTAGAGGCCCCCTTCAGATACTGGAAGGCTGCTATGAGGTCTCCATGCAGCCTTCTCTTCTCCAGGCTGAACAGACCCAACTTTCTCATCCTATCTTCATATGGGAGGTGCTCCAGTCCCCTGATCATCCTCGTGGCCCTCCTTTGGACTTGTTCCAACAGTTTCATGTCCTTTTTCTGTTGAGGACACCAGAACTGCACACAATACTCCAAGTGAAGTCTCACAAGAGCAGAGTAGAGGGGCAGGATCACCTCCCTCAACCTGCTGGTCACGCTCCTTTTGATGCAGCCAAGGATACGGTTGGCTTTCCGGGCTGCGAGCACACACTGCCAGCTCATGTTCATTTTTCCATCGACCAACACCCCCAAGTCCTTCTCTGCAGGGCTGCTCTGAATCTCTTTTCTGCCCAACCTGTAGCTATGCCTGGGATTGCTCTGACCCAGGTGGAGGACCTTGCACTTGTCATAGTATCCTCTAAGGCCTCATACCTGTGTGTCCTACTCAGTCTGAGTGTTAAAATTGCTATACTGGGGGACCTTGTCTAGTACTGATAGCTTGTCTAGTATCCAGTCCCTTACAGCAGAAAATTAGGATGAAAAAAACCCATGAAGAGAGCAAGCATATACAGACACTTTCCTAAAACTCTTCAATAACCTGCAGTCCAGCCTTCCTACATTAAAATGGGGATCCTAGTATTTAGAAGCTTCAATGTATTTACTTCCCATGAACTTCCCATTCACCCTTTGAATATGTGTATCACCATTCAGCAGTGAGGAGTCAGATAGTAACTTTACCTTGCATGAAGCACTACCACCTTGTTGCTTGCTCTAACATGCCAGCTTCCAGCTTTCCCTGAAGGTCCCTACTACACACAGTGCAGAGACCAACTGACTCACATTCTTCATGTCACTGTGTTACTACTTCAAGTTACATGTCTGCATGGAGTATTAGATATGTATGTCTACACCTCCAACAGTCACTTCTTTCCAAACCTGAGAAGCAAAGCCTTCATCTTAGTTGTCCTTCACAGGGAAACCAGTCTGTAATACCTTTGAACTTCCTGGTTGCACTCTTCTGAACTGTCTCCAGTGCTATTACAGCCTTCGGTAAAGCACTGAGAATCAGACCTGCCCAGACTTAGATAGGAGCACCACAGTATTCACAATGTTGTTCTCAGTTCCTCTCCTCCTAATTCCTAATGCTATTTGCTTTTTTGATCACTGCTGAGCACAGAGCTGACACTTTAATGGAACTATCTATTACATCCCCAAGATCTCATTCCTAAAGCAGCAACACACCACTCAAAGCCCATCATTTACCTGTAGAGCTAGTATTGATCCCTCCCCCCTGTGTGTTTTACCTCACATTTATTGACATTGATTTCCTACAGCCATTTCAGAGCCTGAGAACTGCAGTTCCTTAGCATGTAATAGACTCATTGCTTATTACTAATAATTAGCATTTGCAAGCAGTCCTTCATGCGGCAAACTGCATTACTGCGAGGCTCAGTCCTAGACAGCAGCCTTTCAAAGAGTAATATACCGAAGAGATTATCGTAGGAGACAACTGCTTGAATACATTCTATAGAGACATTTCATGATGACATTTTTAAATAAAATTGGGGTTTAATTATTGATTATTCAAATGAAATTAGAGATTTAGATTACACATTGGGAAAAATTTTTTCACAATGAGGGTGTTGAGGCCCTGGCACAGGCTGCCCAGAGGAGCTGTGGCTGCCCCATCCCTGGCAGTGTTCGAGGCCAAGCTGGATGGCACTTCAAGTAACCTGGTCAAGTAGGTGTCCCTGCTCAGGGCAGGTGTTTGGAAGTAGACGGTCTTCAAGCTTCTCCCAACACAAACCAGTCTATGATTCTATGAAACAGCATAATTTGGTCCTCATTATCTGAGAACATCATAGATCTACAGGCTTGTCTATTTTAAAGTCAAGAGGTGTTTTATTTCTCCTGTACCACCTAAGGCAGCCAACAAGTAAATTTTTCACAGATCAAGAGCTAGACTGTTGCACAATGTTGCAATGCCACAACTACCAAAGAAACAACCAATTCTTTCGTTGCCTCAGATCACTTTTACTACTTCACACAGTCTGACTTCCAGATATCCCTGATAAACAGTATAAAGCATTAATAAGCTACCACTGGTCTCTGGTGCACAAACTAGCTGTACAATATACACAAGGCACTTACCCATGTTACCAAATCGCTTCAACTGTTTTATTTCCTGTTTGAAAAGACAAAAGCCCTACTCCGTATTAGCTCAAACACACTTCCTAGAAGTTTTCTAACTATATCACACAAAGGACGGAACAAAAACTAAGTGGGAATGTTAATAGTAATATCTGTAATATAGTAATAGAGTAATTTCTGCCTTCAGAAAACTATCATTAAAATAAAGGGGGGGAAAAAAGGAGAATACGTAAGTTTAAAACTTACTTTTACTTCCCTGTTTAGTACCAGACCTTTCAAGAGCTATTTTGGCTCCTTAGCATCAGAAGGGATGTCGTCTTAGCAAGATACACAAAGCAAATACATGTGGACACAGAAAGTCTTACAGTTAAATATATATATATGTAATTTAAAAAGAAGCCCCCCAAAGAGTTTATGTTCCCAAACTTACTATTCCCTCCTTCGGTAATTCTCCAGAAACTCTTCTAAGATCTTGTCCCAGCAGGCGTGATGAAATTTATGGGGAGACAGGACTGCTTCCCAGGCCTGCAGTGTCCCGCACCAAAGGTGCAGGCTGCCATGCAGGGCAGTGTGACATACGCAGAGTACGCGAGAGGGAAGTTGCGCCGCCCGGTACTGACTGCCGCTAAAACGAAACCACGGTTCTAACAGGAACTTAATTGTCTATGTGCTAGGTCCCTGCTGGAGGCTAAAATAAACAGAAATACAAATGCAGGAAACATGCAACCCTGCAACTCCTGAAATTCCAGAAAGTATTAGAAAGATACAATCATTTTTCCATGGTGCTGTGTGGCATGACGGTTTGCTAGTCGGCATCTGGGGCAACTCACAGTGCGCTTTTCTTTGCATGTAAAAATAGAATGCCAACAGACAAAATCATGGTGCTACAATACACCTTTTACTTGTGGTCCTTTGAGCCCTTTATAAAGCATATCAGCACTACTCCACCTATCTGGTAGAAGAAGAAACCTAGGCAGAGGGAGCTTAATTCATTTGTCCCTAGAGAATTAGCCACACCAGGGCCCAAAACCTTCATCTGAGACAAGAGTTATCTCCACTAGGCAGTGCTGCGGCTCTTCCTTCCCTTTTCCAGCTCTGATTAAAGTGGGAAAGCTTCCTACACCAACCAATTTCTCTGGACATTTCCTTCCAGTACCATATACATTCACTAATTCTGTCAGAAATCAAATGCAACTCTGCAGTTCTCCATGAAATCCTGAAATGGGACAGTAGGCAAGCACACTAATTAAGCTGGTCTGGTTAAATGCTCCTAAGAGACTACTGTGTTTAGCTCCATGCCATATACAAGAATGGACGAGCTAAATTGGGTAAAGAAAAGTGGGTTAAAAACAGATTCCCAGCTGCCATGAATTCTTAGTAATTGATAATTTAACCCAAAATCCTTCATGAAAGGGAAAATTTAACTGTATTTTCCAAGCAGACAGCAAATAGAACTATACATCAAATTAGGAAAGACGCAGTGTACCTTTTAGCTATGCAGAGGTGAAGCAGCCTACAAATGTAGTAAGTAAAAAAAACCAAAAAGAATGTATAGTTGGAAATGCTATAGGGAACTTTGGGCAAATCCAGTTTCTAATCAGCAGAGGGTGGAGGAAGAATTAAATGTTGGGAAATCCATCTGTAATTTCTAGGTCTCTTCTGACTTCAACTGGCAACACAAAGGACTTCTTTCTTCAAAGTCTCATTCACAACACAGTGAACCAGTGCTAAAAAACCAACTCTGAAACACACATGATGGACAAGCACCCTTTTTCCTTTGAAAAATGCTGTTGCTACCAGCGCATGTCATTTCTAATCTTTTGTAGAATGGCATTAATAAATTCTCTATCAGAGTTGCATTTGATTTCATGTCCATCTCACCCAACCAGCCTTTCTGTACATTCCCACAGCACACCTCAGGCACACACACATACACCTGACCCTCATAGAAATAGCCACTGAAGAACAATTCAAGGAATCAACAGCACTCCCACCAATAACAACATCTGATAATGCACTTTCCTGCTTCTCCACATGGCCTTGCTTTATTGGAGAGCCATTCTATGCTCTTCCCATAGCAGACCAAAGGGAAGTACACAAATGGAGACATTGTCACTATCACTACAGATTTACTTGCACTTCTGGCTTCCCCGGTGCTCTGTAGGCACATATGGGACTAGCTGTGGCATGTCAGGCTTCACTCCTGCGGTGCTGCAGAAGAACTGGGCCTTAAGTCTAACAGTATCAAAGAGTGTAATTCAGTTACTTTTCTCTTGTACAAGGCAAAAGTTAAATAACTTCATCAGGTCCATCTGCCAAATAAAAAGGCAGAGCTCATCTGCATCTGCCTGTACAATCTTATCACCTGCACCAGGGCCAGAAATCCAAGATCACTGCTTTGCTTGGTCTTCAGAGATCATTATACATCTAGAATCTTTGATGAAAAAGATGGCTATAGTTCACCTTTCAAAAGTTCTTCACACAGACATGTTTATTTAGCAAAAAAAGGAGATGTAGAAAGCCAAGTGATCATTATTTATTTATTTGAATAAATAGTACAACTGTCACAAACCATGCATAACACTCCTGCTGTGATTTTTAGCAAACATAGCATTGCATTGTAACTTGCTTACAGTACACAACTCTTGTCATATGCTGGAGACATCCAGCTTTGTGACAAGTCCAGAATTTTATCTGCAAGGCTGGTTTTTAGTAGTTAGAAATCCAGAGTAAACACTGCTAAAAACAGTAGAAAAGACTCTTAAAAAATACATTAACACTGAAAGCACTGGTGTGTGAGGAAGAGGGGTCAGAAATCATACAAAGGTTTAAACTGATTTTAAAATATCTGCCACTGTTTTTCATCTTGAAAAATAGGATGCAGCTGAGGAGTATCTGGCCTTCTCATGTGGCAATACAGCTCAGTGGAACTGAGTATGTCAAGCAGATGCACCTAGAAGGCAAGCTGTACAGGGTGGAAAGGACAGACATGCATTATGTACTTACAAATGCAGAAGCTTTAATGCCAGATAGCATTCGACATTCCAGATGAACTCAACACAACTCAGAACTACCCTCCTGGCACACAGAAACATAGCTAAAACTCTAGCAGCACAAAGAGTTCATGAGTAACAATGACTTATTTTTTTGAGAGGAAAAGAACTAAGTATCATGCATATGTAACAGAAAGGTATGACAAAAGCAGGTATTTAGAGAAGCCTTACCTATGTTGTTCTTCCTGCAAACTGGACTGATTTGGATAAAGCTCGAGTTCAGTTAAATCCACCCTGCTTGCAATCTGGTTAGCAATAAATACAGCATCTAAGCCAGCTAGACAGCAAGGAGCTAAGGAATGAAAAATGTATTTTCCCTGTACAACATTTACCAACAGACTTAAAAACATAACAAAACAGGGTATGACACCTGCCCCCAAGCTGTTCAGGGCATCAAGCCTGCAGTCTTGACTGACAGGGATATTAATGTAAGGAATGCTAATAGGGACCCATGCCTCAGATTGTACAGGAGGGCCTCAGATTTCTGCAGAGTGACCAGAAACACATAATTGAACAAAACAGAGGCTATTTTAAAATGTTCACATCTGCTCACAAGCAATGAAGATGCCAGTTGTATAATACCATCTCAGAAATAGTCATCCCCCCTCCCAAAGCCAAACTGCTCTTATCAATCTCATTTTCTGTTTGCCTTTGATATTAATATTGCTTGAAATTTAAAAAACTAGATTCTCTGAAGGTATTTCCGAGCTACTCAGAGAATACAAACAGCACTGGCACTTCCACATCACCTGAAGGGAAGTGGGTGGAATGAGAAGCTCTTTAACAGGCTTGTTTTCCACAGGTAACACTGCATTGAACTAAAAGTTTGACCTTTCAGTTCAGTCACCTTCCAGCCTCATGACACCCCTGTTTTACAGCATGAAAGGTTAGAACAATTTCATTAACTTGCCAGGAGAGCTGACCCATCAGGCCTTAGTGCCTCTGAAAGTCTCCTTTGTAATAATTGCTAGTGTCATGGTAAAGTCTAGTGGCCCCATCTGAAATTTAAGTCCAATTGTTCTAGGCTCTGTAAAAACAGCGAGAGGTCAGCTCCCTTCTAAAGCCCAAACAAGCAAAAATTCCTCACAGAACCTTACAGAATCAGGTAAGATATGATTTTTTTCATGGAAATAAAGGGCAACTTCCTTCCATCTTTGTTTTGGAGGTGTGATGGGAGGTGACCCAAATCATTCAAATACTACTCAGAACCCCAAAATATGAAATAAAGATGCAGAAGCCCATTTCTCTCTGAGATTAAAAGAAAATGTTTAAGAAGGGAAAGAGAAAACCCCAATTTTTAAATTATACCATTCAATTAGCACATTTCCTCTTGAACTTGGAAGGGTAAATAATGTTTAGTGTAAGAAATAATTTTTTAAGGAAAGAAGATGCCTATTTATTACAACAGGACTTCAGTGAGCCCCTGGAGAAGAGCAATACTACCTGCTTCCTCTTCGGGGCACTCTGCCTGATGTTTCACACAAAATGATGGCTGCCCATAATAGAATAGTTACTGCTGTGATATATAAAAGCAGCAGTCAAATCTGTCCCCTGTGCACTCCACACTATTATAAGCGTATTCCACAGATAATTTACTCTGGAAATTACAATCCCATTTCCTTAGCAAAGCTCTCCCCAAAACTCTACTCAAGATGACTCACGTTCCAGCGCAGCCCTCTTGTATGCACTGCTGTACCTACCACATCAGTCAGGAAAAGCTCTACAAATGAAACCTGTGAAGTACTATAAGGTAACTAGGGTCTACCGGATAAATCTAGCAATCCTTTTTTAAAACAGAGTCCCACTAAAATCTGTAACACCTTAAAAGACTGTAGGACTAGGCCAGAGCCTAGCAGAGTATTTCTTGGGATGGCACAGGGCAACTTGATGAAATCAGTTTGGAGCATAACTGGTCACTGAAGAGTTTCACATTTGAGTGCTAACCATTGGGTTGCCTCTTGCAATAGTCCAGTGCAATCCCTAAGTACAAGCAAGCTCTTATTTATATAGAAATTCAGTTTTCTCTTTAGGAAAGAAAATACATAAAACTCTGCTTATAAAAGCCTGAGTCCCAGATCTGTACAGCTGCCAATAACTCCAGAAGGAATGAATCTGAGCCTTTAACTCAGCTATATGAAATAAAGTCAGCCTTTAATCTGTCAAGCTTATTATTCCCTGTGTTCATTTCAGAAAGGATCGCAGGCAAAATGCATTAATCCAGCCCACGCCTGTTTGACCGGCTCCTGATAGACCTGATTGAAGCTATGTGTTTAACAGGAAACAGTGGCTCTAGCAACCAATTTTCTCCTAGAAGGGAGATGAAATAAAAAATAGATCAAAAGATTAGCTGGTCATTCCACTGAAAGACTTACTCTGTGTAAACACTGAATGGAAGTAACACTGAGTAGCATGAGGTTAATACAAAAACTGAAGCATTGGCCACTAGCTTCAGATAGTGCCTATAATTCCCCTCAGCTCCACCCACCCAACAGAACATAAAAAACCTTATTTAACAGAAAAGGCTCAGCTTCTAAACAAATTCCAATGCCGATTTTCTATTGCTAACACTTAAGCCCAGAAAAATCATCAAATGCCAGCTGCAGTCAAGGACTATGCAAAACAAATTCTATTGTAGGATCAAAGAGGCTCCAGCCATGACAGCCAAAGAGCCTCATGTTTTCCCTGCTTATTAAAGTAGTTAGTGGCATATTTCCTTTATCAAAAAAACATTTGTTGATCATTACAAACAACAGACCCAGCAGTATCTTCTGGTAAAAGTGTGAAATACCTACACATTTTCAAGTGACTTAGAGAATACACATGCATTATTTTTAGTGGGACTGTCATATAAACAGCTACAGACAGACTACATCAACTGTAGAAAGAATGCATGAAGTATAGCATAAGGCACAACGGGAGCGTGCAGAGGGTGTGTTTATTTTAATTTCTGCCTTAAGGTTGGAAGGATGAAGACCTCAGCAGCTTCCACGGTCATTCAATGTTCTTGTACTTTGTGAACAGGTTGTATAGAACCCTGAGGGTAGATTTCAGATCCAAGTTGACAACATCTGTGGAAAAAAAAGGAGAAGTCCTTAATTTGCTTTTTGTTCTCCCTCGTTTGTCCTCAAAGGAACAAAATTCCCCTCTGAGCCAGTGGGATCAGCAATAAAAAAACCCCACTGAATTCTAATCTCCCCAAGGCAAGCTTTTTAAATGTCCCATACGATGCACTTTTAAACAGCTTCATGATAACACAGCCACAGCTAACTTCTCTGCAAAATGGAAAAAAGGTAATTCCCTTCCTCATCTAAAATTGGCTACAGAGAAAGAATACTTCTGTCTGGAACCTGGGATAAAGACTTTGGGAAGTACTACTGATGACTTCACTGGCCACAGAAGAAGCAAGCAAGTAGTCACACACATGATACGAGATGCTGAACCTCACATATCCACAACTCTGCAATGACACAGCCCACAAGTAAACAAAGTCTGAATTCTCTTAGCAGACTCAAAGCTTTCTATTATCTAATACCCCTTCTTACCATCCTAGGCCAGTGAACAGGTCTGGAACATTTCTTAACAAAAAGCTTTTCCGTTAGCACCTCCCAACCCCTTGCACGTAATAAAATGCCAGGAAATACCACAGACATGTAATCCTATGGGAGGAGGAATAGCACAAAGAAGGCTGACAAGGTAGAAATAAAGGTTGGATGCAACATGTAAGAAAGAAGAAGGCAGAAGCAAAACATTGACAGTAAACAGTATATATGGAAGCAGAAGTAAGGGAGAAGAGATAATTTAAAAAAATCATTCAAGGAACTAGGAATACAAAACCACTTAGACTGAATACAATCAACATGAGATCCAGTGGAAACACCTATTGCCTGTTTTGAAGAATCACTGCGAGGACCTCTCCACTCTTCCCTCCCACCCCATACTGGATAACACTCTAATACCCACACTTCATCTGGTATTTTCAGTAAAATTTCAAACTTTCTTTTCTACCCTTTTCCCTGTATAATTCTACACATTTCATTCATGAGTTTGTATTTTGCATTTGCAAAAGAATCTTCTCCTGCTCCAAAAAAAGGGAAGATCCTGACTGCTGTGAAGTAGTACACCCTGAAAAAGAGAGCTCTTATCTCAATAACTGAAATATGAAACACATTTCTAATTTTTACAGGTATCATAGGAAGTTGCTTATTACCATAGCATTCTCAGTAAGGGAAGAGTCAGAATTCGCACTGATTCCTCTGTACCATGATCACTTCCCTCAGAAATGGGTTTAAAATGTAAATTTAGCCAGGGGAAACAACACTTTACAACCACCATGCATTTCTAAAGCTGGGAAATCAAGGCAAATACCTGGAGAAGAGTCAACTACCAGTAGCTATGACCCACTGATGGCGGCAGTCCCTTCTGTTTGCTAAACAATTAAACAAAATAGTGCTGACTCTATGAAAATGCAAAACAACAACAACAAAAAAAAAGGCCTAAAAAGCTTTACAGTGGTCAGAGATTTGTAGTGTGTATTTGCTCCACTCCTCCCACATGGTTTTCTTTTCCCCATGCCACCCATTTTCAATCACCATAACCTCCATCTCAGCTGACACGGCATGAAGCGGCATGATCAAGTTTTGCAGGGTTCAGTTCCTGCCTCTGGCTGACTTCAGTTCAGAGGCAGGAACTGCCTGTACTATCAACCAAGATCAAGGTGCCAGTGGAGAGAATTAGAAATCTGGAGGGTAGAGCAGAAATATTGCTGGAAGCCAGAAGCACAGCTACGAAAACCAAGGGCACGTCCCAAGGAGAGAGCAGCCAGGATTCCCAGAGTAAGGGATAAGGGCACCAGAAAGAGCATAAGCAGGAGCTGGAAGAGAGCCCAGACCTGCAGCACTGTCCTGGGGAGGTACCTTCCATCTGCCCTCATGCAGGCATTTAAGGCTAACTGACTCCTACTAATCTCCAACAGCAATATGAGCCAGGTACCTGCTGCCAATCACCCCATGTGATTATACTGAGGAATGAGAGATACGGGAGGCGCCATCACTAAAAGAAGGAATGGACCCAGCTCTTTTACTTGGCAGTGTAACGACATGTCAGAAGGGTCAAAGCGTCACATAGTCTGATCTCATGTAAAACACAGTTCTGGGTGAACTTTACCTTGGAAATCCTGTATTGAGGCTATGAACTAACCTATGGCTGAATTAAAATAAAAGCTTAACATTGCATGGTTTTGTTTTTTTCTTTCTAAATCTTACACTGATGGAAATTCCACCTCCATCCCTTGACAATTCAGACAGATGGTTAATTACCCTCACTGCTGCAAAAGTTACACTGTAATTCTAGTTTAACATTTTCCTAACTTTCAGATCTTGGGATGCTTTTGTTCGCTGCATTAAAGAGTACAGTAGCGTGAGATGCATCCTCCCTGTGTGGGTGATTAGAGTGTTTCTTATTGATCAGTGTCTAACAGGCATTCCCAGGAATAAGCATATTCTCAGCCTCCTGTTTCTTATTTTAAGATCAAAGCATGCACATTACCAGCAACAACTAATAAAACGTTCACTGAAAGTGGCCATAAAGCATCAAAATAGTTTAAAATATTCCATTAATCTGAAACAGTCACACTCCATAACCCCATTAAAGGCTAAGAAATTAATCCACTACAACATACTTCTGCTGCAATAATTCAGCATCAAATTCCACTCCTGGCTCAATCTATTCAATTGAGCTGGAAGAACAGGGAAAAGGAGCTGTCCTGTATGCTGCTATTTTTGTTTGTCACCTGTACAAAGACACACTAAGATATTAAACAAGACCTCTTTCTTGCAAGCACTGCAAAAAGCATAGGCTATAGAAATAAAAATTGTGATGTTATGCTCTAGACAATGTTTTACATGAAAATCTTACAGCTAATTCAAGAGGTATTTACTACCCAATTCATGGTTTCACCTAACAGGCTTTCCAGCCTATTTAGGAACAAACAATAAATCAGCATTAACATGGCATTAACAGTGTACACTGTACACAAACTTTCTGGAGAGCATCGGTCTCTATCATGGAATCATAGAATCGTTAGGGTTGGAAAGGACCTTAAGATCATCTAGTTCCAATTTTCCTGCCATGGGCAGGGACACCTCCCACTAAACCGTGCCACCCAAGGCTATGTCCAATCCAGCCTTGAACACCACCAGGAATAGGGCATTCACAGCTTCCCTGGGCAACCCATCCCAGTGCCTCACCACCCTTACAGTAAAGAACTTCTTCCTCATATCCAATCTAAACTTCCCCTGTTTAAGTTTGAACCTGTTACCCCTTGTCCTATCACTACAGTCTCTAATGAAGAGTCCATCCCCAGCATCCCTAGAGGCCCCCTTCACATACTGGAAGGATGCTACGAGGTCTCCATGCAGCCTTCTCTTCTCCAGGCTGAACAACCCCAACTTTCTCATCCTATCTTCATACCGGAGGTGCTCCAGTCCCCTCATCATCCTCGTGGCCCTCCTCTGGACTTGTTCCAACAGTTCCATGTCCTTTTTCTGTTGAGGACACCAGAACTGCACACAATACTCCAAGTGAGGTCTCACAAGAGCAGAGCAGAGGGGCATGAAAATGATGATAAAATGAATTACTGTTCTGAGAAACATGTATTACATGACTGTATTGACTGTCAATATCCAGAGGATTCTATGAAACTACGGTGACAAGCAAAGCCCAAAATGTTACTGTCCTCCCTACAGGAGCAGCTTTCTAAGAGCAACAGTCAGTTGTATAGGCAATTTCAGCCACACAGGCAGCACACAAGCATGCTCACTCCCACAGCTGTGAACTATTGCTGCCAGGAATGGGTACAAACACAGAAGAGGAGGAAATACACACAAGAGACTGTACATCCTGCAACAGGTAAAAGTGAAAATGAATGTTCTATGAGCTAATTTGGCTCTCTAACTTCTACTAATAATAAAATTTATAATCAATAAAACACTTAAACACATTCTGATGCTAAATGAATCTACACACCTTTTTGGGAGCAAACAGATCTGCTATAGTGCTCTACCACTCATGAAAGCATTAGGATATGAGATAGCCTTATGGGAAGGTAGTCTCCTCCGATAGATCAACTGATAAAAACAGAACAACTAGAGAAGTCTTCTCTCTCAAAACAGACTTATCTTGCTTACTTGGTCTCCTACTGCAATCTCTTTAACCCTTCCACCCAAAAAACTGCCATTTTCTGATTGTGCATTCATATTTCTCCAGTTTTCCTGTCTTCCACATGTACCTACTGATCCACCTCCAATACTCAGAACACTCCTTTTCAAGTTAGCGTCTTGTTTCACTGAATTCTTCAGAAGTAATTTTCAGCCCCAAATTTAAAAGAACAACACTGACAAGATACACACGCATTTAATATTGACTTTTGCCCTTTTCCCCCCACTATAACCATCTCCACTATTTGTTAATCTATTTATTATCACCCTTTTGTCTCATATTAAGTCAAAATTAACATTTCTTGAGTGTTTCTCATTTTAATTTTTTCTGTGTAAGCCTCTAACACGTATGTGGTTTGTAACATCAGGAATAAAAATTGCTCATTTAGCAGTCATAAAGTTTTAATTCCTCTTTTTATCCCTAGTGCTTGCAATAATGCAGACCTCACCTCTAATTAATTTAAGGTTCAGAGACTTTAAGGGAAAAAATCAGGTTTCATACTTTTCTGTTCTGACTCCAAAGTTCACATAAATCAAACAGAGGATTTGCTACCAGTTCTCTTAAAAAAATCCAAACCAAACCAAAACAAACTAAAAGCCAAAAGCCTTTCATTTATCTGCCATTGAAATCTGATCACAAAGGTCTAAGCCAGTGCTAACTGTAAGAATTACAGATCATGAAAAGCTTCCTGCTTGGATTGTTACTGAGAATACCAGCAGAATTTATAACATAGCACTGAACAAACAGCTCCTGGGCTATTCCCTAAAGATAGATGTGTATACCTCAGTGAATCTACTCCAGACAAGAAACACAGGTAAGGATATACCCTAGACACAGACAATGAATCCTTTGGAAAACTATCAACAAGCGCATTTACAGCTCTACTTTGTGGCACTACTGCTACTGTCTTTGAATGGATTTGAACTTCAAATGCACCTGCTATTATGCTTTTATATACAGATTGAAGCCACATGCATGTCCATACCTTCGGGACGAGCTTTCGGTTTCTTCAGTCCTCCATCTTGCATCAGCTCAAAAGCAAAAGAAACATTATGGACCTGAAAGAGGCAAAGTGCTTAGAATCTCAAAGTTATAAAGGAATTAAAAGCCTTTAATCAAATTTTTAAAATGTTTCATTCTCTCTGCACTTGACATAGAGAATGATAATTCTATTTAAATCAATATTAAACATTTACATGTTTAAGCACAGCAGAAAGGACATATGAGAGACTAAGAAATGAAAGCTTGTATCACTGCAGGGCAAATATTCACCTTTTGATACAAAGGAAGTAATTTAAGATTTCTAAATTTCAACTGCAAAAATGTGACTGGGTACCAAATGAACCAGGAAACCCCATTAGGCCCTGGTCTCTCTCTCTGTGGCAGAGGCTAGAGAGATACCAGTAGCAACTACAACACAGCTGAATTTTCTTGAGTTCTTGCAGCCAGAGCCCAAGATCAACATTTCCGACAAGGCAAGAGATCACTCGCTGTCAACATTCTGTTACATTCCTTGTTGGAATGTAACAGAAGTGACATAACTGAACAGAGATGAGAAAATACACATAGGTGTGCAAGAAAGAAGAAATAAAGACACTGAATAGATTTTTTTTTCAGACAGCATTAGTCTTTTCTGCACCATTATCAGCTGCATATCAAGCAACATCAGTATCACATGATCAAGAAGCCAGACTGCTTGTTGCATCACCTTATGATAATCCCTTAGACTCCTGGTTCTTTGACTTCCTCTACTTGAAAACAGAGATGAAAGTCAAAATAAGTTTCTTGAATGAAGCAAATACTTCAAAAAATGCTTCATCGTGACAGTTCCTACAGTGAACTTGAAAAAACAGCTAGCTACGACTGTACTGAAAATGCTTCCTGAGCAAGCCACCGAGGATCACATATGAACATGAAGTCAGAAGAGAGAAAATGGACAAAAAGGAAAAATGCAAGGAGGTCTTTTAGTCTCTCCGTTGAGGAGAGAACATTATGGTTTAAAGAGACGTGCACAGCAGCTTTCTCATCCATGCTTACCAAAAATTAATCAAGGTAATTTTGATTGTGAATTCTGTGTATTTTTGTTACGGCAGATGACACTTCTGCAGATACACAATAAGGGGGAGAGATTTACTTAAAGCTACTCATCTCGAAAATTGGGGAGTTATGCATACAAAGCTCCCCTGCGACATGGAAGACAGGCCCCTTTTACTGGCACTCATTGCTCAGGACTTTATTCATCTCTTTTTACCTGCTACAGTTCCTCCTCATTCACTGTGACAAAACTAGTCACTTTCAAGATGAAAATATCTTTTCCTTTCCCCAAAACACAGAGTGTGCCTCTTTTTCTTTGATTTACAAATCCTCCGTCCTCAAGGCAGAGTCTCCACACAACATTAACCACACATTACTTCAGGAACAATAATCTTTACTAATAATAATCTTTATTAACTTAAGCTCTTAACAACAAAATTGTAAATGAACAGATTATGGCTACAACTCAGCATCCTGCATTTCAGAAAATTCAAGATACTAGGATAAAAAAGCAAGAGAAAGCTATAAAAGAAAGCTTGTATAAGACATAAACGTTTTTCCACTGCTCTAGCGAGTTCCTGCACAGTATACAACATTCAAAATGAACTAATCCCCATCCTATCCACAAACTTACCACCTAAAGAAGCCCCCCTTATGGAAGTGTAATTTCCTGTCTTCAGGGAGCCCCTTTAAGCTCTGTAAGAGTGTCGTGGTTTAAGACTAACTCAGGCAGACTCTCTCTCTCTCTCACTTCCCCCTCTTTCTTCCCCCCACTCCCAGAGGGATGGGAAGGAGAATCGAAAAGAATGCAACTCCCACAGGTTGAGATAAGAACAGTTTAGTAACTAAAGTATAACACAAATCACTACTGCTACCACCAATAATAATAATGACAAGAGAAATACAAGGAAAGAATACAATTCTCACCACCTAATACCAAGCCCGACCACGCAGTGCACCCCCACCCTTCCTGGTCTCTGCCCTCTGCTCTCCATCCTGGCCATGACGTGCTGTGGGATGGAATAACCTCTTTGGTCAGTTTGGGTCAGGTGTCCTGTCTCTGCTTCCTCCCGGCTTCCCCTCCTCCCTGCCAGAGCATGAAACTCAGAAAGTCCTTGGTCAGACCAAAACATCACTAAGCAGTAACCGAAACACTGGTGTTATCAGCGCTGTTCCCAGGCCCAAAATTAAAAACGTAGTGCTGCACCAGCTACCAAGAAGCAGAAAAATGACTGCTGCTGCTGAACCCATGACAAATAGCAACTAGTAACCTCCTGAGGAAATCAACAAACCCTATATTACCTATAGAACCAGCAGGCTCAGCACATTAGCCTGGGTTTGTACCCGTGCTCATTTGCCAGTATTATTCACCCAGGCAAAGCTGGGTTATTCTACTGATTATGAAGTTCTACCTCTCACAGAGTGCACCTTTGCTAAGAGGGGCTTGACAGCAACAATTTGTGCTGAACTCACTATGAAAGAAACATTAAACAGTCCTTGCCTTACAAAGTATTTGACCTTTTAACTTTTCCAATGCTTCCACTCCTGACCTAGCCATCACCTGCTCTAGCTCAGCCAACACAATACCTGCATCCTCTTCACTGCAAAACCTGGCAGAATAAAAAGCAGGGGCAGATACATTACTCCAGGGTCAGTGTATTCTGATTACCCGGCACTGAATATACACAGCTGTGTGCACATATAAAGGAACCACTGCAGAAAGAGGCAAACTTTCAGTTACAACAATAAAATATGTTAAGCACTCTTCTCATTGTAAACCCTAGGAAGGACACAGGACAATGGAGCAAGTGTGGGACTAAGAGATAAGAGACCTATTTTGTCTCCTTCCATCTCTAGTACCCTGATTATGAGTCACACAATCTAAGACTGCAAAGAATCCACTCTTTTCAAAACTTATGTTGTTTGAGACACTTGTTAGGCAGCCAGTCACTCACTCCTTATCAAACAGAAAGAAATATCCAGAAAAGACAAGCTAGAAAAGACATTCTCTCAAAAGTTAGCCAGCAATGTTGGCAATAATCCTCCCAGGAACTGGACACAGAAACAGACGTCTGTGCTCACAGATATACTTCAGACAGGCAATTTTTTTTGCATGCTCCATCCATGGCAGGATTAGGGCAACCATCTTGGCTTTACATCAGCTCCAAACATATTACTTGTAAACACTCAGCATATAGTTTCTAACCCCAGATCAGCCAAAGATCACAGCCCAGGTACCACCTCTTCTACTACAGTATCTCATTTAGGTAGCAATTAATGATATTTATTCACTTGGTTTATAGAAACATCAAATAAACTACAGAAAAAGAATTAATGTGTATTAGGCAACTGAAAAGAATGAGAGAAGGAGTTAGTTTTTAGGCATGACATTCTGTGACCTTGGGAAGGAGTTCTATCTCCCTGTGAATCCCAGTGAATAGGATGCAGCTAAAGCAGAGCTTCCTCACCTTTTGCCTTTCTTGCCTATTTATATGGTACATACTAAGCAAAGCCAAGCCTCAGCTCTGCTGCCTAGGACAATAAGGCATCCTTGCACATAAAACCAGTCCAGGCAGTACTACAATTTAATAAATCACTGATTTATTCATTCTGGATATTCATGAGCTTTGTGTGTCGTTTAATGCTAATAACAGAATACCCTTCTTCCTTAACTGTAGGGAATTTACCCATTAATTTCACAAGCAACTTTTAGTGGTATTGATTATCAAGTGTCACAGCCAGTGCATCTTTGTTACAGCTCCTGAAGAGAAGAATATACCAGGTTCTGATTTGCTGGGCACAAAGAAAAAGGACACAATGATTGGAAAATGTCATCTGGTAACAAAGCAAAAAACAATATAACCTGAAGTTTCTACCCACCTTTTGATCAAAACTTTCAGGTGTTAAGTAGAAGTTGTGAAGTGGAACAAAATAGTCTTCAAGGAGACCCATGAGCAAAACCAAGTAAACACCATCTGCAAACTAAAAAGACAGGCAAAAAAGAAATACTGATGATATTCTTAGGTGAAAGCATCTGTTTTCAAATAAGCATTCATAAACAAGCAGAACAAAGAATGCTTGGCCCAAATTATGTACTTTGATTTCTACCACTGTTGTTTGCTAGCACAGAAGTGTAAGGTGGTACAGGAGTCATAGCAAGGAATTGACAGCAAGTGTGACAAGCAATTAGGGCCTTGTTTCATCTGCTCCCTGAATTCACCTATACCCTTGTAATCACCAGTGTAGCTAAATAAGCTACATTAGTCTTTTCTAAAAAGCCTGTTAATATAGCTGCTTTCTTAACAGTTCTCTAAAGAAAAGGAAAAACACAGGATAGAAGGCTTTCTCCCTACATCTGGTAGCATTATTTCCCTGCTCTAATTTCCTGAGCAAAACAAGGAAGCCGAGCAGCTATTGCTATAGCATTAACCCATGCAAGACCATGCGCCAAAGACTATTTAAATTACTTGTATACACTAAATAGCTCTAAGGAGAAATGAAAAGCAATTCACCTGGGAGATACCTATAATTTCTGCTCCTTAGTTGGGCAGAGTATTTGGTCTTAACAGGCAGGGACTGAGAACAAGATCTCCATTTCCAGCCAGTCACCTATTTAGTAAGCTACTGAATACTTTAGGGTAAGGTTAGAGTATGCACGTCCTTGCTTTTCCTCACATTAATTTGATTTGCTTGAAGAATCTTGCCAACTTTACTACAGTATTTAACTTAGCTTTTTTCAATTAAAACAAAACCAAACACCCCACCCCACTCCCCCCCCAAAAAAAAAAAAAAAAAAAAAAGAATCCTGGGAAACATATATATACATGTATAACATATATACTCCTAGTCCTACTACTACAGTACCTGGTCATTTCAAGCACAATCCCTTTTAAACCACATGTATTGGACACTCAAATCTCTGCCCCTAATCAGAGACTGAAATTAAGTCTCCTCTGTCACAGACAGGAAGTTTAACTTCACAAAGTAATTTTCTTCCCAAGTCAAAATAGATTTTTACAGTTTCAGTAAATACTAAATAATATACTAAATACTTTCAGCAATACTATTCAGTATTCCTGACAGATCGAAGCACTACTTACTGGCTAATGTTATGTATTCCTAACAGACTTCTCACTTGTGATCCTGACATAGTGTATGTGACATTCCCTAACCTTTCAAAAAAAAAAAAACCTGTTGGATACTTCTAAGACATTAAACAATAATTTCATGTGACATATCAGATCCAGTCACCCATTTATTTCAGCAAAGCTATAAAAAAAGCAGTGAATGACTGGTATTAAACTAAGCCAGGATCAAATCAATTCCCCATACTCCTGGTATAATTTTCTAGATGCCATGCTTATTTTCTTGTCGGGACCATAAAATAACCATCTCTCCACAGTTCAGTGAACTCTGGGACGAATATCTGCTTCTGCTTAGCCAAGCCCATTCCCAAAAATTGCTTTTATCTGTAAAGTGAGAACTACCCCAACTGACACTGAAATTCACACTTACTTAAGGTTTCCAAACACATTCAGTACCCACTTCTGTGCTACAGGCAGAGAACTCCTCAGAGCAGACAGAGGTGGTTGACAGTCACCTCCGCTAGCTTTAAACAAACTAACCTGGATACCACTGGCAGTCAAACTACTGTAGTACAGGAGCTAGGGTAGTTTATCTACACTGCTGAGCAGCAAACACAGTGCATGTGCTCACAAAATAGCAGGGTAAAGAGGTGGACATGAAGGCCTTCGTTGCAACAGCAAAATTGTTTCTAGTCCCACTTTAATGTGATCAAAGCTAGACCTGATATCTCTATGATGAATTACACAGTGTAGTCCACACTCCTCCTGAGAGCCCCAGGCAACCAGCTATTAAGAGCTTATACCAGCTCATCCTGAACCCTCACCACTAGTAAAGACACAACCCACCATCAACCCATAACCATAGCAACTGCTTTGCAGCACTCCACTTTGATCCAAGAGATCAGCTGCTCTAAAATCCAGCCATATTCTACAGTCATTAATATTACCCTATTAAATAACCAAGAATTTCACATTGTAATACAAATCAGTAACAATATGAAGTATATGTAAACAAGTGGAAAGGAAGCAAGCACACCAGTGAATGTCATTGCTATTTAAAAGACAGACTCTTGATCCATAAATTAACATGCCCAAAGATTAACAGTTCCATAACAAGGCTTTATGAAGAGAGTGCCTATCATCACAATTTACACAGTTAGATTACATACAAAAACCCAAAGTCTCCTACCTGAGTTTCTAACTCTGTTACTTCCAAATTCAGTTTATTCAAGTGTTTGTTCACAAAGGTGATCAGAGACTATAAAAGAAAACATCAGAACCAGTGATGTTAGGCACAACAGTCAGTGACTATGTGAAAGAGTTAACATAATCTTCTAGGACACTTTTTTTAGCTTAATAAATATGTATGTGTGGTATTTGCTTTTGCACAACTAAGTACATAAAACTGAAAACAGACCATTCATAGTCTTTTTTGTTGCACCATATGCCAATAGTCACCAGATGGTGCTATTACATACAGCTTACTAGTTATTTTTGCTAGCAAATAAAGCACACTTTAGTCACATGGGAAAAAGCTGTGATGACATCAGTTCTCTTATAGGTTGTGAAGATGAAGCAAGCAGTAGGTGCATTTACTTTCCAAACTAATCTCTTCAGGTTATTGGAGAAAATCCACTGCCAGAGAGCAAGGCAGCAGCAGCACTAAGCTAATGCTCCCAAGAGAAGATGCCAGGAGTACACTGTTCTGCATAGACCTCTGCTCCTGGAGTGACGTGTGCATATCAATTAGCGAATTACAGTCAGAATGTAACCCAAGTCTGCATTTCTATTCCCACAGAAAGCAGACCTGCAAGATCCTGCTACTATGAGCCAGATACATGCAGATGCACTTCATGAAGCACAGCAGTCTGCCAGCCTACTTACAACACTTCCAAAAGGGATACAGAGTTGGGTGTCAAAACTTTATTGCATGTACAGAGCTAACTTCAGTCTCTATCAACTTTAAAAACACTATTCTAAAACATGTTTCAGATTGGAAAGATAAAAATCTTCCAGACACTTCAAAGCATTATTTTAAATGCTTACATCCTCTGTTTCATAGCAAAGTGAAGGGACAAATTACAAGACTGATCTTTGTATACTACTGCTCTAATAGCACAACAGCCAGATTGGAACTAGCTGATGGAACAAAGTGGAGTCTCCCCATTATGTGTTCTCTAAAATTAGCACAAGATGGCAGAGGTCAACAGCTACTTTACCTCTCCACTCTGCCTAGCACAAAGAGCAATGTCAAGAATATGTCTGAACAGGTGTGCTTTGAAATGATGGACAAGAGGCCAGAGAACCATATGAAATAAGTGTTAGGTAGAAAAGTCCTGGAACAAAATCACTTCTTCCGTAAAAGCTTTGTATTTATCAAACTTATTTATGGGTGAATCACATTTCAGGGTACTGTGGAAAATATCTTCCAGTTGTGGAAGATCATCTTTAGTACATGAATGAGCTGAAACGCAAATAGCAAGTGCTTCTTGGGGAGACTAAGGCTGAAGATGCATGCACAACTGGCTACTGTTGAGCCTGGTCATCACTGCCTGCTGCTCATTAGCATACAGCTCAGCCCTTCTTCGCTGGAGGACAGTGCCTGGGATATAAAAGTGTGTATCCAGTCAGAATGATCTGTACCATTGTGAATACTTTGCACAGTAGTCTTTTCTAACCTTCACAATTTTGATCAAATCTAGCAGCACTACCTAGAAAAGCTTTGGCCAATAAACCAGAGTAATGAGACAAGCATGAGCGAAGCCAAAGAATCCAGGTATCAGCTGGCTTTGAAAAAGCGGTATCTTGGGAATAAACACCCTTTTCACTATTTCAGAGTCCTCTTCTCCTCTTTTCCAGATCTTTCTGGTTATTTTTCCAAAAGCATAAGCAAAAAAGCAGCATAGAAAATAAAAGTATGGGGTTTTTTTTACCTTTTTGACTACGCTGAGCTTGTCTGGTGCATGATCAAAAAGTGTGTCAAAGGCATCACGCTCTGGGTTTAAGGAAAAAAATAAATAAATCAATGCACCTCCGACAGCCAAGTATGGAAAGCAGGTAATGTGTTCTAAGCTTAAAGGTCTTTCTCAGAAAATCATGTAACAGAGACTCAAGCTAAAAGTTATCACCCTATATTGGTGTCTAGCCAGTGCAAACTCTCCTGGGGACTTTAGAGGTAAGTGGAAATAAACATATTATTAACTGACTTCCCTTTTCTGCCATTCATAATTGGTACACAAAATAGGCAGGTGGAAGAAAAATTAAAATGAAACACAATTTTTGACTGTGTCTGAATCCTAACTTAAACAATGGAGCCACTGAAACATCACTTGGGTTTGGTGCACTGCAACTGCAGTGATAGCTATGGTTGCATCCACTACTCTGCGTCAAAATCAGATATTAATTTGGTTAACTTCACATTACTGGTGATACCCATGACTTTAGTAAAGCTTAAAACAAACACAAGTGACATCCAATTCAGCAGTGTATGAAGAGCAGACCTTATATAAAGATTTAAAGTAAATTTGGACCTTCAAAGCTTTATGTAACAGTATCTAGCCCAATCTAAAATCTATTAAATTGACTACATTAGTGCAACATTTCACATTGTGGCAGCTTTAGGCTGACTGAAATTTTCCCTTTTTTTCCCCTTTTTTTATCTAGTAAAACGATAAAAAATTAAAAATCAACCATTTGCAGTTGCACTAAAAACAAAAAAAAACAAACAAAAAAAAAATCAAAAAAACAAACCAAACAAAACCCTACATAAAAAATGCTGAAAAAATGCGTGGGTTTTAAGATGTCAAAATTTTCAACATAGTTTGAAACAATTTTTCCACGTTTTAATTCTTTTAATTTATAGATCACATTTGGATAGATTTCTATTGTTAAATGAACAAGCACATTTATTATCCAGATTCCTTTGGTATCTGAAGATACGTCACCAGTTCTGGTGTTCTCAACATAAAAAGGACATGGAACTGTTGGAACAAGTCCAGAGGAGGGCCACGAGGATGATCAGGGGACTGGAGCACCTCCCGTATGAAGACAGGATGAGAAAGTTGGGGCTGTTCAGCCTTCCAGCACCTGAAGGGGGACTATAGGGATGCTGGGGATGGACTCTTCATTAGGGACTGTAGTGATAGGACAAGGGGTAACGGGTTCAAACTTAAACAGGGGAAGTTTAGATTGGATATAAGGAAGAAATTCTTTACTGTAAGGGTGGCGAGGCACCGGAATGTGTTGCCCAGGGAAGTTGTGAATGCTCCATCGCTGGCGGTGTTCAAGGCCAGGCTGGACAGAGCCTTGGGTGGCATGGTTTAGTGGGAGGTGTTCCTGTCCATGGCAGGGGGGTTGGAACTAGATGACCTTAAGGCCCTTTCCAACCCTAACTATTCTATGATTCTATTTAGCCCTCATAGCCCCATGACATTACTTATTTTCTAATTACCTTATTATTTATTAATGTAGATACTCTGCAAGAGGGGAAATGGTTCACATATTATAACTGGGTAATAGTGTAACTAAGTGACTTGTTATTCATCACATACAGTCTTTTACTGGAGCCCATATCCCTTAATGCCACTAACAAAACTAAATGCAAAAAAGAGAAGTCCTTGGCAGCAACACCAAAAAAACCCATGGTTTTTGTTTAGAACACGAGAGCTACTGTTGGTAAGGTCCAAACTCTAAAATCTAGTGAACATGGAGGAGATATGATGCTCCATGCAAAGGAATTAGAGAGGGTTGACTGGTCACTGAAAGTGGACAAAAAAACAGAGCTTTCCTCGTACCATACACCTTTGCTTCAGTAATTTTCATGTATTCACGTCCCTGGTGGTGTTCAAAGCCAGGTTGGACAGAGCCTTGGGTTACATGGTTTAGTGTGAGGTGTCCCTGCCCACGGCAGGGGGCTGGAACTAGATGATCTTTAGGTCCTTTCCAACCCTAACTATTCTATAACCCCATAAGTCCATATATAAATTAAACTGCCATTATGGAGAAGGTGTACTCTAATTGCTGGGTGTTGTAAAGATTTTCACTTGAAATTCACTAACAACAGCACTAGGAAATAATTCCATATGTAGCATTTTCTCTATCACTTACTTATGAATTAAAGCAAACCAATAGAGACCAGTCTACAGAGCACAGGTTCTATACTGGATGATCTAGTTCTACCCATTATGCGCCAGATTAGTGTGGATAATGAAACCTGTGCCCCCGCAATACATTCCAGCCCCATGGAATTGCTCAATCCATTGTCTTGATCTGCTAAAGGAAAACAGACAAGATTTCTGTGCCTGACATAAATTAAAATAAAGTTCAGTCAACTGTTACTTACCAAATCTTCCCATCATCATCCTGCAAGTCAGAGCATTCAAAAATATTGTGTTAGTTCATGAATAATCACTTTGAAAAGACAAGATTGTGGACTTAACAGGCCTTTTCCTGCAGGATGCCGAGGGCTAACCACTCCTACCAAGTCAGGAGACTGAGCATGTCGCAGACCAGACCCAACGTGCTGCCGGAATGTCCCCAGCAGACCATCAGTGATGTCAGGGAGATACATTTGAAATTAATGGAAATGGGCAATTACGTTTTACATATAACTGTGATTTCTTATACATAACTAGTTTTATGATGAAGAGTGAATGAACAAACGTACTTCAGTGTAGCTTCCACAAATACAGCCATCACATGCTACACCACACAGCTTGGAAGGAACAATGCTACCTATCTCACTTTAATCTGTTTTCTCTGAAGAAAACATACATCACACCTGGGTATTATGTAAATAAAACTGCTACATATGAATTATATACACAGCCAATGACATCACCAGACATATCAGATGTTTATCAGCTGGGAATCAGGCCTGATTTGCACAGAGGAATCTGAAAGTATTCAACAAATGTTGGATTCTGCTGATCCTTGCATTTTCCATAGCTATACTTTTATCTGGGTATGCAACACATTAAACCCTTCATATTGTGTAATATTAAATAATAAAATACATGTACAACCACACATGCAAATCTGTAAACAACCTTCTTGCCAAAAAATGTCTAAACCCCACTCCACAGATTACATCTTACAAACCACATCTGAAGGAAAGGACAAGCTAACTACGCTATTCAAGAGCATAGGAGTAAGTGGAGGAATTTTGGCCCACAAACCTGAGGCAGAGCTCTGATCCTACAAAAAACACTATGAGATCTTTAATGTCCTCTCAGAGATGTTATGATCTCATTTATGAGTGTTTCCATCTGAATGATCTTCCCTACTGAGTTAGCCACATGGTACTTCATTTATCTTCAAAGTCACAGAAAGCTGAGCCAACTCTACAGGGAGCCATTACACTGACAGACTGAAGGAGAGCCATGTAAGCTGCCCTCTTAGGAGAGTTGCCTTCAGGCCATGCAAAGGAAAATCTCATCTTTTATTTGCAGCCAAAGTGCATGTCTACCCTTCTCCTTATAAAACAGACTGTAAAAACATGAACCATAGTAATCTGTTTCAAAAACTGGAGAGGTAAGAGGTTTATTTATTTAATTTATTTTTGCTGATCTTTAGTTCTGAGGTACTACAGAAAACAGACCATCTCTCCTTACAGTTTTAGCAGGGTATCACTTCAGTTTTGAGAGGTATTTCAAAGAAGTGTCTTTTGTCAAACTAATTCTTCCCCAAAATATCTACATTAAGACCTTCACTTCAGAAAGGCAACAGCACCAGACAGAAATTGGTGAAGTCTCCCTGCCCATGGCAGGGGGCTTGGAACTAGATGATCTTAAGGTCCTTTCCAACCCAAACCATTTTGTAATTCTGTGATTCTACATATGGCTACCTCCAGAAGGCAGAGAGGGGGAAAAGGGCCCACAAAAGGGCACTTTCAATGAATTATTCAGTTAAAAGTTTCTGTAACAAAACAAAAGAATGTCAAGATGACACTTTTCTCTTCTGTAATGTATTTCCAGAGACCAAGTTATTTCTATATAGTTAAAAAAGCACCACATTAAGGGGATTTGTTAATTTAGCAAGGGCTGGGGGAAAATTAAGTGTCTCTTACATCTTCATAAATGGTCTCACATCACGCACCACAGACACACTCCAAAGCTAATGTGTTTTGTGCTTACTCTGTCGTAGTTGTCAGCTCCTCAGTAACATGAGTGGTCTGAAGGAGGCCTTCGCGTTTCTGGAAAGGAAGATGGAGTTAGAAACTGAGATGACATTAGTAATAGAAAAGCTCATAAGCGGCTCTGCAGCATTCAGCATCTTTCAGAATCCCAGAGATGAAAACTGGATAAAGCATGCTCGCTAAGTTTTGTAGAGGCAGAGGTGAAACAGCTGACATGGGAGGGCTCACTCCCAGAACAGTGGCATTTATCAGGCTGACAGCCAAATGGATGTTTGGGAAGCATGTGCACATATATATATTTGCAGCCAACAAACTCGCTAACAATTCTCCTCCTGAGACCGGAGTCAACATTGTGCCTGGAACACAAATTAAAGAGAGCTTGTCAGCCCTGTCTTAAATTCCCCAAGGGAATTTGTTACTGTGACAGTGTCAACTAACAGACACAATTGGCAGCCTGGCTCTCCAGAGAGGTCTGGGGCTGAAATAATACCCATGGTTGCCCCCATGCTAGGGCTCTGGTGGGCAGGCAGAGCTCTCCGGGTATGAGGGCAGGCCTCCTAAAGCAAGCATGCTCCTGAGGCCACCAGCCACATGCCTGTCAGGAACACATCCACTAAGAAAAGGTAGAGAGCATAACAAGCCAAACTGATGATTTCACAACGGATAGTATTTCCCTGTTACTGGGGTTTCTCTCCTTGGGGTAATTTCTGCATGAATAAGGAAACTCCTAGCCAACAGAGAGATAGCATGCAGTGAGACTCAGTTTTGAAACAGCTTTATAACAGGCTTCTTCAGCTCTGTTAAGACACAGTCCCTTGAGATGGGGTCAAATGTTTCTGAGCTTCTCCACAGTTTTGGAGACATGGCATGTGTCTCCTGGAGGATGGAACTGCTTTTACCCAAGTCAAAAACTCTCTTAACATCTCTATGGGTCCCTTCCATACTATTGCCTTCCAAAACTATGGGATACAGCTTTATGCCTGAATGAAGGAATTTCCTTCCCCCCTTCTCTGCACTTAAAAAGCTGACACTAAGAGTTCATATCTCAGCAGCCATCTAGGAACCAGGTCTGTCAGAATGACTTACAGCAGGGTTAATAAAGCTGTTAGCTCAGGTAAGCAGGGAAACCACCCCCCTCAGGCACAAGCTCCATACACATATGCCATCCCAATCATTTTCACCAGCTGAACCCCAAACAGGAACTTATTAGGGAGAACAACTTTGAAGAGAAACATATCCTTCCCCAGAAGCAATCTAAGAAATACAAACTGAAATCTAAAAACCCGTAAGAAGAACTCCTGCTCTTCCATCCCCTACTCAACACATGAAGACAGAGTTGCTTTCTCAAGCCACCTCCCAGGGAGCCTGGCTGAAAGCACTGTGGGAGCTGTTGTCTCCCATCCCTGCGCTGTTAACAGCTCTGTGCCTGAGCTGGGACTTGTGCTGGATACCGCCAGCTGGTCACGTCTTCACAGCCCCTCACTTCCCTATCATGCATACATCTCATCCTGCTCCCCTGAGGGAGCCACGGGAACAGTGCCAGAAGGTTTGGTGAGACAAGCCAGGATGACAGCATGGATGTTAAAAAGAGGAAGCATCTGACAGGGCAATATTTTCTTGCATACAAAACAATGTTGTCTTCATTCCATCCCACCACATCTCTGCTTTATTAATACAGGTTTCTGGACCTTCCAGGCACCATGTACCCCAGGGAGAAGATGCTATAAACTGAGAACAAAAACTCAGTAAGTGGTGACTAGTGAATAATGCCTCCAAAACCCTAATAAGAAAGAGGAATGCATGCCAACACCGACTCCCCAATAGGTGCAAATGGCAGCATTTCTGTGTAGCCCCCTTTGAGGCGGCTGAGCAGGCTGCTCACACAGCAAGCCTAGGTCCCTTGGCCTTGCAGTCCAAAAGCAAATGTCATTCTTTGATAAAACTTTGATTCCTAACACCACTGCTACCAGACACATTTAAGCTTCATCTTGCCTTGCCTCCGACCTTTCAGTCTGCAACTCAGACTAAAAGGGAATTACTGTAGTAATACCTCACACCTCCCAGTAGCACCAAGGTGGGACATGCTGCCATTTTAATGATGAGGAAGGGGAAAGCTAAGTGCAAAAGATGGCAATTCCTGAGCCCTGTAAAAATAACCAATAGCGAGCCTTAAGAGCAATTTTTACACTTACTCCTGAGAATGTTTTTGTTTTCCTGAATTAGGGTACTTGTTCATCATGCAAGTTTATGTTTCAAATATCAGGCAGTAGATAGTTGGAAGAAAAATCTCGGGATTTTCAGTTCTCACTGGAAACACGCACTGAAATCACAAAGTTCCTCTCCTCCCTGCCCTCAGTAAGAAGGACTGGAACAACAGGCACATGCTGAGTGACACCAGTATTAAACCATGTATCACCTTAGACTCTTAACTCAGCACTTGGAGTAGCTATTAACAGTTTCTTAATTGGAAGTTCCATCTAACCCTTGCTCTGCCAGAATAATTCATGCAAAACTTGAACATGAAGGGTTTTGTAACACTTTCGGGTTACAAAATTTTCTATTTCACACAAAACCCACCAAGAAAACCAATTCTGGACATTGATTTCAAAAAGATTTGAAAGTAACTAGGTGTCAGGAACTCTACATTTGCAGGGGGCTACCTCATGGTGTCCATTATAAAATAATATAAACAAAAGGGGGAGTTAGTCTTGCAGCTGTTCTGGGTAATACTGGCAGACAGATAGGTAAAGTTCTTCCTGGCAAGGAAGATAAAGCAGAATGTCTTCTCCAAATAACTATTTTTAATTAAAATATGGCACCTTAGGACAGTCTCGGTCTGTCAAGGTGCTAAAGGAAAGGAAGAATTAGGGGAAGAGCAGAATAACCATCAGTCCATGGAAATCTTGATAAATATTTTCCATGTAGCACAGTGCTGTCATAATATTCATATATATATGAATACATTAATATTTGTATTACCTGGCTTTATGAAGCAGAACACTAAAAATTGGAGAAGGAAAAGCGTACAACACTTACCCAAGCTAATAAGGTATTCTGCTTGGGCTATGGAAATGCACACAACTTGGCTATGCAGTAACATGCTCAACCAGTATGACCCTCTTATTTTCATAGTAGAAGCACAGCCTTTCTGGGCAAGAAGCACTTTGTGAATGTGCACAGCCTGAGGACAGCTCAACAAAGTTGATAACGATAATCGGAAGTGCCAAAGTGATCCACAAGAGATTTAACTAGTTTAGAAAATTTCAGTGTGGGTGTGCTTTTCACAATACTCCCACAATATCTTGCAAGGTTTTGTTGACGCTTCTGCAAAGCTTACAAAGAAGTCACTTAACAAACTGCTGATTAATCCCCTTAAACACATACTGAATGAAGCAAGAAGAGGCATTTAAACTAAAACCTCTCAGGACAGACACCTTATGTTAATTTGATGCAGTCTGACAGAATCCTAATCATGATTGGGATCTGTAATAAGAGATCATTTAACAATGAATTGATAATAATAACTATCTTCTTAATAGTTTTCTTACTTGGATAAGGAACAATATTAACCTCATTACCATTCTTCTGTTTGTCATTAGTATAACAAAGGATAAATAAAATCCATTTAAAGAGATCTGTTACTGAACCAGCATGTAATTTTAGACTAGGCAATGAACGCTGCAATACAAAAATTCAATTTACCAAACTATAAGGCCAAGTTATTGTTCCAGAAGAAACACGCTTCAGGTTTATACTGTGCTTGGTTTCCATTTAAATAAGCAAAGCTGAAGAGTTGCAAGCTTTTCCTAACAGTGGGATAGGGGGACTGAAACAAGCCTCCTCTTGCATGCAGCCAGCTGAGACAGACTCACAGCCAGCAGTTGCCAAACCATCCCCAGGACTCCAGCCTCCAGGTCCAAGAGCAAGAGCTTACAGGCTCTCAAGCTTAAATTAACTCTCACTGTACCATTGCTCTGACACCGTCAGGCACACCCTTGGAGACACAGGTGTTGCTCTTTTTCTCTTTCTTTCCCTAGTTTCTATCAGCCTTTACTTCATCCTCTCTTCACCGCATCCTTGTCTAGTCTCAAGATGCAGGGACTCTGGTGAACAGATACTTTCAGTAGGTGTCTTCTACATATGCCTCCAACAGGAAAAGATGATAAAACACCTTCTTCACAGCCTTCCCTCTGCTACAGAGGGGGAGGGTCATGGAGCTTCTACTAAGGACAAGGAAAGGGAAGCTCTACCTCTTTACCTAAGGTTTTTTTCTGACTTATCAGATACAGAGGACATGTCACTACTGGGCAGAAGGAGACTTCTAGCATCAGGGTGTCAGAGGACTGCTGACCACCTTATATTTGCATTTTCTTCCTTACTTTTCCAAGACAGTCAAAGGAAATTAAAAAAAAATTAGTCTCTTATTTACATTCATGTTACTTTACACCTAACTCACTGTTCTTAACATGATAGAATTACAGCAAACTGAAAACAGTTCAAAATCACCTCTTAAAGATAATACATACATTTATTGTGAGCCAGGGACTACTCATCAATTACACATTTACATCACACTCTGTACCTCTAGAGCATTCAGGCAGGCAGCCTGGAAAACACACTCAAATGTAAAGCAAATGAGGCTTGCCCAATCAACCGCCACGCAACCACATCTTGTAAGGGGATCCACATTTGCAAAATGGAGTCCAAGATGACTTCTCTTTCCTGTTCTTGAAAGGAAACCTACTGCAGCCTGACAGCTCTAACAGTAAATGGCATGTACAGAAAGCACTTCCACAGCTTGCTGCCAGCTGAGCCTGCCTTGCAACAGCAGCACTGAAGATTACAGCAAACAGTCATGGCATGATCAGAGTGCCAGCTGGAACAGCTCTGCCTGTTGTTTCAACAGCTGTTGAGAGAAGCTGGGTTCACATGCTACAGACCATACTGCACAGGAGCTTCAGCTGGGATAAAAGGCAACATAAAAAGCAAGAGTACATATGCTCTAGAAGTACAGCCTTTGTAGACTGAAAGGAAATGGTCAACAACAAGCAGAGAAAGGAATAACTAGAGCAATATCTAAGGCAGGAGGGAAGAACTCAGGGTGCCTCGGGTCAGATCTCTTCTCCATATCTAAGGAAAGCTAACAATAACACTAGGCTGTGAAAGAAATGATGAAAGTCTATTAGCATGCCAAGGAAAACAACATGTCAAAGTCTGCATGATAAGTCACTGGGGTAAAACATCAGTAACAGGCTTCCCAGACTAGGGAGATTCTACGTGCTGAAACTCCTTTCCATGCTGTTTGTGTTTCAATGGCTTCTCAACAAAAAATGCATGGTAAAAATAATTTAATTAAGTGCCATAAATTGCAGACATAACTCTCTTTTCACCAAAATCCCATCGCATATTTTTAGCTTGATATTGCAGTAGCAAATGGTGGTCCCAAACATACTCAAGATATGGTGTTCTGGGGACACTTAAGCACACCAAAAATGCATTCCCAGGACTGGGACTCACTGAATAACTGGGATAAGAATTTTCTAAATTACAAGAGATCTGGGGAATGGATGAGAGCAGCCCAGTACTAAAAAATCAGAGTGAGAAACAATGATTGTTCTGATCGACTTTTCTTCTGAATTCATACTCACCCGTACGACTACCACTTGTACAGACACATGTTCAGGCAGTCGAATGGGAGCCCGAAAATGCATTGCCAAAGCTACCAGAAGGTGAAGAATGGAAATCAGATTCTTGCCATGGATTGCTGCAGGGAACAAAGCAAAAAAAAGAATACTTATTTTAAACAGCTCTTGGAAAAAGGCAGGAAACACACTGAAAAATGCCTTTGGTGAACACAGTGTTTTTTTTCTTTTTATCCTTCTTCCTCTTTTTCCTAAATTAACAAAGCCTACAATATAATTTTACAGGTAGCAAAGCTTAGATTCAACCGTCCCTTTAAGTAACACGCCTAACTTAGGAGTCCAAATGCTGCAGCTCCCTCTTTAGTCAAGGAAGATGGGCAGACCCAACCACTTGCTTTCCACTGCACTGGAGAATACTGGAGTATACTGCTTTTAGCAGGCTTCCAAAGTGTTAAGACAAGCCTTCCTGCCTGTAAGAGATGAACCCCACCCACTACCTAGGTGAAGGCACTTCTCAAATTCCATTCTCACTTTTGGACTGTAACATACTTGAACAGGGGGCACTTTCTGCTTGGGCTGTCAGAAGCTGCATCCTTCAGAAGCATGCAGGATCCTTTTATTCACACTGTGGTGGCCTGAAGGATTAGACCACCCTCTAGTACTCGAATGACTAATACATTTCTCATATCTGTAGGGATTCAAACTCAGGGAGCAAACAGAAAACTTTCTAGTGAAAACATATCCTTAAAGAAACAAATTACTTCCATTATAGCCACGTACATCTGTCCTTAAACAAAGACAACAGAAGAAGGCACCAGTTACAATCCATACATGGGTGTGGTAACACCCTCTATGCAAATAAATAAATAATTTTAAAAAACACACTGCATCACAGAGAATACGATCAACCTATCATACCCTCCTTGCCTGTGAAGCTGAGACAGAAAGCATAATAGAGTCCTTACAGTCAACGTTCCACTTGATTGTCCAGCCATGGGGTCGGAGTAAATCGTGGACAGCTTCCAGGACCGTCTGCAACTTTTGTTTCTGACCAATTTCAGATTGCGTCACTTCTGCCACATTGAGTTTACGGTCAGCCAATTTTTCTGTATTCATAAAAAAGCACAAGAAGAAGAACATGCAAAATCTGATTAAACAAAGGCCTGGGTGGGAATAATAAGCACAGAGCACTGGGCAGAGCTGGGCTCTGCTATAAATTTTCCAAAGGAATGATTTTCCTCAGAAAGCAGAATAGCTGAAAGCAAGCCTTTCATCAAAGTGTGTCAATTCCAATAAAACCTGTGATAGAAAACTGGTAAGGTCTGGCAGAACATGCTCATCCATCAGGTGGCAAAATATATAACAACTTTCAGATAGGCACCAAGTCAATAATAGTATTTATTGTACCACCCATTTTCTTTGACTGCTGAAAAGCATTTGGCATAACACAGCCTTCTTTATACAAGGAATCTGCAAAAGTTTAATGGACTTTTCTAAAAAAAAAAAAAAAAAAAAAAAAAGCTAATTTAGGACAAAAAGGAGGAAATATAGCGTGAACATGTACTTCAGCCTTATAATGGTTATTTCAGGTTAGCTGAAGGTATGAATTTAAGCTAAAGCAAACTTTGCCTCCTCAAACCATCAAGAGTCATAGACTCACATGACCCACAGATTTGTAGTGGCTTGGTGGAACTAATTTAAAAAAAGAAGTATGTTGGTACAATCTTGTCATGTTGTTATTACATTCTCACATCAGGGTTGATTATTTCCAAAAATGAACTAATGCAGGAAATTTTGTAAAATGCCACTTCTAAAATCTGAATTCTGTTTCTGTAATATAATTTTTTTTGCCAAAGTCGTTCTTCTCTTCCTCTGCACTGTGGCCCTTGCCAAAGACACAAGAACTGAATTTCTCCAAAAAAGAAGGAAAAAAAAAAGGAAGAAGAAAGAGAGCTGAGACAGGGTAGAGGCCTCCAGCCACCAAAGCAATGGGAATAGCTGATCCCTTTTCTCCCTCTGCCCTGGAGAAAAAAAAAAATGGCCAAACTCACTCTGTTGCTGGGTGTAGGAGGTCAGGACTGGTTGAACTTACTCCAATTATACAATACTAATCCAGACTTTAGAACAAAAAAAAACCCTCAGAATACAACAAAACTGTTTTCACAAAATGGGATGGGCATCAACTCTAAAGATGCTTCCAGAGACATTTCAGACTTGTCAAAATCCATTGTTTCAATAATGGAACTATTTCTGCTCCTAAATTCAAGAATATGTTTCTTCTGGACCTTTTATCTAGCTGAAGAAGACATATATATCAATTTTTTAAAAAATTACAAATACTAAAGTACTTTAATAACACAAACAGAAGAGATTTGCAAGTCATCAACTCACAAATACTTTGAACATTTTGACTGTTTCTATCAATCTACAGTAGGAAATTTTTATCAATGTCTGAATAGCATTAATGGCAAAAACTTTCATTAGCCAAGATGTCTCCAGGTCTTTCTTAAACTGACTACCAAATCATGCAACTATTATTGTAAATTATTTCAGAGGTTTTAAAAAAATTGTACAAGATTCATTTTCTGATCACATGCTATGGCTATTCTGAGCCCAGGTTAGCTGCCGGTCAGCAAGCAGATTTTCCTTTCACCCTACCATCATGTGTATCAAGCCACTCCAGCCTCTCTGAGCAGCACTACTTGCACCTCAGTAAAATGAACTAAACAAGAAGCTCCACCTCAGTCAGACAACCATTTCCTAATCTCTTACTCCAAATTGCTTCAAAAAAATCCTACTGACAAGCTGATCAAGACAGGTCTTCTTGAAACACACAAGGAATGCTAACTACTACTTGAAGTTTAACAGCCCTACTTCATTTGCCTTTCCTGCAGGCAAGAGAAGACTTGCACAACAGAGGGCTGCCTTAATTCTAAGGCCTCAAGCATCAGGAGCACCACCACAAGCATGAAGTGCTTTGTCTTCTCCATCAGTGAGACAGCAGAACCACGATAGATCCAGTTATGTTAAGTCTTGCTGAAGAAACCAAGACACTACTGAAGAACAACACAAGACTGGGGCCTAGTTGTAACAGTTTCAGGTCAGGGGAGAATCATTTGCTCTCCAGAGGCCCAACAGCAAGAAAATGAGGAAAAGCCATTCCAGCTGGACTCTCAGGTTGCAAAATGTTCATGCCCACCTTTCCACCTGTAGGTTATCTCAAGTTCAACTGAGCTACAGATGTATGTATGTACAACTCCTTCACAGGGAACATAAGAAAGTGGTGAAAGCTGTGAGAAATGGCTGCAGTGAAATGCACTACTGATGCTGAAACAGCAGTGTCTATGTGTTAAGAAGTACAACTGTATTCACACAAGTACTCCTCAGCTAAAATTAACTCTACACCCCTGCTCCCCACCATGTCTGGAGGGTCCCAGCCACCCTCTGACCACACAGTGTTAAAAGCACTCGTTTTATTCCCGAAGTTATTTTTGAAGAGTTTCAACTGTGCACAAAGTTAAGTGGTGTTAACCAATTTTAAGTTTGTGAATGTTCACCAAAACACTGCAAACCTGTTTTTAAGGTGCATATGCAGAAAATTCAGTAAGCAGTATCTGTTAGCACCAGTGGAATTAGCACCACTAGGTCCTCTTCCCCCACTCTGACACAAACATCCCACATTCCAGCCCACTCTTGAAATCATGTCATAAGTAAACTGAGAGCAGTCTGACTGTCTCCAAGAAACAGTATGGAATTACAATGGCACTTGAAGCTTCAAGTCTCTCTGTTTACTAAAAGCACCCCCATAAATCACTGCATCATCATAAGGTTTTCTCTATTGTGCTTCTTGCATGAACACACACATTGCAAAGATGGAAGGGGGTTACAAAATCACAATTGCTTAACTGAGTACATCCTTTCATGAATCATTTGTACATAAGTGCCTGCTGCCATGCATTCTCTTTTTCACATTTATTCCCTTAAAAGTAATTCTCTCAGGACCTCGAAAAAGCTCTCAGCCCGAAAGCTTTCAGAAGCAAATCATGCAGACAAAATTTTGGACCACATGGCTTCTTTTTGGCTCCCCACTGTAAACACAAATCTCTTCACCTTTTTCCTGCAATCTCTTCATCTTTTTTCAGCTGTCTGGACTATACTCAGTCCATGAAAAAAAATACCTAGGAATCATCTGGATTTCCACCCTTTTCAGCAGACAGCCTGAGAAGAACAGATGGAGAAGCTGACGCTGTAGCTATCAGTGAAACAAACTATACTTGGTAAGATGGCGAGTTACTGCACAGACCTGCTGCTGCCTCCAGCTTTGAAAGAGATTAACTTTGGGGCCCTTCCAGTCTTTGTGGCCGCCTTCTCTTGCTTGAACTCACCCAGCAGCTTTTGCAGCACCTGTCCATCATAAAGGTCCTCTTCAAGCTGTTTGACAATGATTCTCTCCTCCACCAGCACATCATTAATCCAGTCAATTAGAACCTGAAAATACAGAAAGAGGAGGCAAAGTCTAAAAGCCATTGAAAAGTGTTCCTTCCATTCAAAGCAGTAATCAGGATTATAAACAGAGCCAGAGTAACCACATTATTGTATTTCTGAGCTACAGAGAAACAACACAAAGAGATGCTTTTGCTCTATTGTTTTTAATTTGGGTCTTGAAGCATGGCAATTTTAATGCCCTCTATTTTTCCTCATTAAAATGTCTCCAGACTGCACCAACTCTAAAGCAAGTAGCAACTAGCAGCTCTACAACAGTAACATTTGCTAGGATCTATGCTCTTCTCTAGGTCTTATCTGTTTTACACGAGCAGCAGACCCGCCAATAGATGACAACAGTTCCATGGTCCCACCATGACCTCTAGCCTGAATGGACATGAGTGGGGTCCCACAAAGAAGAGCTTCAAAAGGGAAAAGAATGAATGCTCCAACTAACAGGAGTTAAACAGACCCACTAGCCAGATCCCTGCTATTAGCAACAAGATAAGATATTTTATCTTAAACTATTGCAAAATATGGAGGTCTGGAATTAAAATTTTGGTCAAGTGGGCCTGATAACCATTCAACAAGATATAGGAGTCCTCATATGCTGACTGCTGTAGCTATAAAAATCAATCACCTGCAAAACAGGAATGAACATAAAGAACCATTAAAAAGAAAAGGAATTGAGTTAAGTTTTCCAGGAGCCAAAGATAATAATTTCCAAACAGTTACAGGAAAAACAGCCTTGACTGTTTGAAGCTGGCAGTAGTGTTTTCCTCCAATTTATTATTTGAGAAATTAAATTACTTTCGCAAAAAATACTATAGTTCTCTGTTAAATCCTGCTAAATTCTTGTTTCTGTAAGAGTAATGCAATCACGGACATGCAAAATCCATTCATGAGAGCTACCTAAAGCAATAAGCCTCATTTAAAAATTCTATATTTTTTATTTCATATAAATTTGTGTATTCTTTAAATTCACTTTCTGATTAGATCCCACACTTCTGCCTCTTAGCAGCAGTCATGATGACTAAGAAACTTTGGGGGTTTTAATATAAAAGAGATTGTGAAACAAAAGCAAATAAAGAAAATACTGATGGGCTAGCACACCCACCTTGGCAATCCTAGGAAACACAAGCATTTGAATAAGATGGTCACAAGAACATTTAGGTAATTCAGCCTGGCTACTGAGGTTCACTGAATATACGAACCTCAAGTAAGTTTTGCTAGGCTTAGTGAGCACAAAGAAGTTTACAATCCAAACATGAAATAATACCACTTCATGTACCTCTAATCTGTATCTTCAGTACTTCCATAAGCATGCTGAAAATGTGCAGGGCTGAAACTCTGCTCTAAAAATAGCGTAAGTAAATGGCAAATTTTAGGTGGGAAATATGGCAAGTCATGGAAAGTAAGGATCAGTATCAACATTCACATCTGTAAATAACTTTTGCCCTATACACTGCCGAGAGGAATGAAAAATCTCAATATTAAAATTACTCTTCTAAAGAGCTTTCTTTCGAAATAAAGCTTTTCTGGTAAGTTATTCACCAGTCAATACCAGCTACTTGTATCAAAATTGGTCTTCCCTAGAGCAGGCAAAGGCACAGTGGAGAGGATATTTGAAAACAGATGTGGATATACAAGGATGTGCTCTGCACCAGTATTATTGCCCCTGGAAACCATCTTGCTTCTATGTCACACAGGCTGATAGATGGATAGGTAGGTAGACTGCTAGATGGATAGGTAGGTAGATAGATAGAGAGACAGATAAATACCTGGGTCGGAGCAATCCCAGGCACAGGTACAGGTTGGGCAAAAAGAGATACAGAGCAGTCCTGCAGAGAAGGACTTGGGGGTTTTGGTTGATGAGAAAATGAACATGAGCTGGCAGTGTGTGCTCGCAGCCCAGAAAGCCAACCGTATCCTTGGCTGCATCAAAAGGAGCGCAACCAGCAGGTCGAGGGAGGTGATCCTGCCCCTCTACTCTGCTCTTGTGAGACCTCACTTGGAGTAGTGTGTGCAGTTCTGGTGTCCTCAACAGAAAAAGGACATGGAACTGTTGGAACAAGTCCAAAGGAGGGCCACGAGGAAGATCAGGGGTCCGGAGCACCTCCTATATGAAGATAGGCTGAGAAAGTTGGGGCTGTTCAGCCTGGAGAAGAGAAGGCTGCATGGAGACCTCATAGCAGCCTTCCAGTATCTGAAGGGGGCCTATAGGGATGCTGGGGAGGGACTCTTCATGAGGAACTGTAGTGAGAGGACAAGGGGTAATGGGTTCAAACTTAAACAGGGGAAGTTTAGACTGGATAGGAGGAAGAAATTCTTTACTGTAAGGGTGGTGAGGCACTGGGATGGGTTATCCAGGGAAATTGTGAATGCTCCATTGCTGGCTGTGTTCAAGGCTGGACTGGACATAGCCTTGGGTGGCATGGTTTAGTGGGAGGTGTCCCTGCCCCTGGCAGGGGGGTTGGAACTAGATGATCTTCAGGTCCTTTCCAACCCTAACTATTCTATGATTCTATGATTCCACGATTCTATATATCACATGGGCAGAGAAAGATGTCAAGACAATTGCTCTTCCTGCATTTCATCCTCTAGCAGTTCTCAGGATGCCTCTTCAGAAGTCTTTGGACCACGTAAACTCTCCCTGCCCAGTCATTCTCCTCTAGGTTTAAAGCTAGGGTTTTCCAAAAATTGTAACATGTTGGCTATCATCTGGCATACGGCATCAAACCTTTGGGTTTCCTTTGAAAACCCCAATCAAAATTAGCTCATGAGAGATTATACCCAGCAGATGTTAAATGCAAGAAGATGCAGCCTAAATAAAACGGTGAACAGAGCTGTGTTCCGCAGGTGGGAACAGAGAGAAAACTCCAATCAGCTATTCTTGTCTCTTTCAATCCTTTCCACAGGATAGAAGGACGTTTACGGTGAAGGGCTGGAGAGAGACATTAGACAAGTTAGTGAAGGATTCCCACAGCTGGAAGACAATGAGAAAAGGGATACCATCTTTCACCTTGAAAACTGTTCAGCTGTGATACAGAAAAGTGAGTCTCTAAGGTGACTGCCCAATTCCAAAATTATACGAGTTTGACACATACAGACACCAACAGAAAAACAACTGAAGAAATCAAAGTTACAGAAGACTTAGGTCTTATATGAGAGTTACGGAGTAGACTTCCAAAAATTATGTGAAGTTCAGCTGAAATTATAATTTTATAATCAGATTCCACTATAGACCCTCTAGGAAGAGGCCTGATTTCAAGAAGTCCTCAGAAACTTTGTTAAAGGAAGAATCAGGATGCTAAACTGTCTAAAAACAAAATACATCTGAAACCATTAATAAACGGTTTATTTTGTCTGTCCTGAGCTGAATGGTATTGAAGTCAGAATCTAGAAAATGCCAAGGAATTGAAAAGAAAAATCTGGAAGTACCTTATAATGTAGGAGCCAACATCCCATTTCCACGAGTGTAGATGTACAGGAATCACAAAGAGGCTTTGAGTACAGGGTATTAAAAAAGGAAATACTTACACTATGTGGTACTTAAATGTTTCAGAGAAATTTAGCACTGAAAAACTTTTGGGAAAAAAAAAGACAAAACATAAAAGAGATACAAATCAAACAAGGTCTAGCCACAGTTATTTTATTACTTTAATAGTTCAGCATCTGAGTGAAAGAAAAATATCCCAAAGAACATTCTAGCTTTTTAGTACTCAGACTACAACTCCAGCTCTGCTAAAAAAGATTAACTTGAGATTTATACTTAAAAAATAAATAAAACTCAAGGGGGTTTTGTTTTGTAGGGTTCTTTCTTAACAGCCCTTGACAACTGACAAGTGCTGTAATTAAAAAACAACCAGCCAAACCTCCAAAATCTGCTGTCCCAACTCCTGATTTCCTGGTTATGTCTTAATTAGGAGCCTGGAAAAACCTTTCTGCACACGATTTTTATCTTTTTGGTTTTTAATTTTACAAGGGAACTAAATAACCGTAATGCTTATTGAAATGACAAACATGCAGAAATATTCTCTGACTCTCTACTCACAGAAAGTCAGCTCTCCGATTCATTGTAGTTGCTCCTTTGTGCACAGACTGAAGCAGAAAATACTCAATTACCTGAATGGCTCAAAAAATTAAACAGCTTGATAGAGGCACAGAATACCTGGGGGAAGCAGACAAGTTGCAGAGAGCTCTTCCTGTGCATGAAAATATACTTGACTTCAACCTGCCCAGTCTCACACTCCTGTCTTCATTTCCTTAGTTCTGTGCCTGCACTTCATACATCTGCAGTTCAATATTGCCTTTTAAGCCTGGGCTATGTTTGCTGCATTAAATAACAGGTGTAAAAAACAATGGAGGACTGAGGAAGTGCTCTATTGCAAAGCCTGTTCTCCCAGTGTCAGCCCTAATACCATGCCTCACCTTACACACAATGGCTGGTGAAGCCACCACAAGAGATCATATGTAGCTAACAATCTTCAATGTACCTGAGACTCATTCAGTGCTTGAGACTACAAAGCAGCATGCAGGTACATGGAAATATTTGCTACATCACATAATTTGTCATATATTTCATAAAAAGCTGTTTTTCTTAGTATTTTCTATACTTTCCTATAGTATTGGGGATTAGCAGCATCATTTTAAAACTTTAACACAATATCCCCATGTCCTCAAAACCACACCTGTCCCTTCAAGCATATCCACCCATACTCATATAAAATATCTCTGAACTGCGTCAAATGCTCAGACACATCCATTTGTAGTTGTAAAATTTCCAGTCGTACTTTAAATTCTGACACATCAATTTATCATATCACTTTTAGGGCAAATGTATATGCCTGCTTAAATGAGCCGTGTTGCATTATTAAACACTGAGCTGAAAACTGAAATTCACCATGAGGCAGACAGCTGAAACAAAAGAGTGCTAGAAATCTTGAAGGAAAAATGAGTCTGCCTGTCCAAAAGGGGGGGGGGGGGGGTTGAGCTCATGCAACATGGGCATTTACATCAAACTTCCCCAGCTCAGTGAAGGGTTTTTGCTCTGCTTCCATGGTGGTGAGGCACATTCAAAGTTAACCTGCAGAGTTCAAAGGTGTAATGACCCCAGAGTCACCACTCCAGTAATGAACAAAATTAAAAACAAAATACATGAACACATTTGACACAATGGGAAAACAGGAAGCCCAGTCACCAAAAGCAACAAAGAAAGAAAACCCTGATTTCCATGACTTTTTTACCCCTGGCTTCTGGGAGAATTAGGAAGCAGAGATCAAAGGTATGAAAGCTTAACTGGCTTTGGGGTTGAGCATGGAAATTAATATTAAAGATTCATAATTCAGCCTCGAATCTACTGACTAAGCACAAAGCACTGGCAGCCTGTAAACAAAGAGAATGCTTCTTGTTTTCAAAAGCAGACCATGGAGCATTTAGGAAGCACACTTTCACACTGAAACCTTACCAAAAGGTCAGTGGTTTATTTTGGTTTCCTCTTTACCAGAGTGAATTTAAAAAAAACCATAAAATTAAACCCGGAAAAAGATAATAATTTCTACGACAGTGAATGACTTACTATAAAATGAGAATGTTTACGCATTTCAGGCAGTATCTAGATCAGCAGTGTTTGGATCTGCATTAAGTTTAGATGAGGCTTTAAACCCCAAAAGCTGTTGCAATGTCACCTGACCTGACAGAAGTCTTTGCAGGGAGGGAAAGCATCTGGCAACTATGACTTGCTCCCTTTTGTCAGGCAAGGTGCTTTCAGATGCGACCCAATTCCTGCAAGCTGCTGTTCTAAAATTTTTGATTCAATTAGCAAAAGCTCTTCTTCATACTTTTCCTACCAAAATACATTAGAAAACCCTAGGAAATCTGCCACTTTCGTGAAATGTTAAAATATATTTTCGAAGTCTCCAGCTAAATTCCTAGCTAATTATGTTTAGGATGACAATCAGCAATGAAGCTTTTTAAACTTTTACCTGTCAGCCATATCTGAACCATAAAGGGGGGGAAAGATTCCTTCCACCTTTACACCGAATATGCAAAGAGAAATACATGAACAATGAGGAAAGGACACATAGATCAGCCTCCTTTTGTTGTTAAGTATTCAAAAGAGAGATAGAAGGAAGCCCAAATACTTTTTTAAATTACTGACATGAACCAACCAAGGGAACTTTATATATTACTGGAAACTGAATTTTAAACAGATTCACACTAACATACAGACTGGAAACCTGACTCTAAAGTATACAAGAAGAAGCAATAAATCACAAGACACTTCTGTATCCAGTCACAAAAGAGCCCAAATAATTCAAATGCTTACTTTAAGTTGTCCACTTGCCACTTAGCAAATATTTGGGCAATGACTCAAAGAAGCTCACACATTTCAGACATCAGAAATAGAGATTTTATGAGTAAATTATTTATAGATAGACAGATAAAATGATAACTCGTCTCTTTTTCCCTGATTTGAATTTTCACTTTAGGTCTGCTTGGCCATGTGCCAAACTGTGTTTGCTAACACACAGAGCAGGATAAGTGAGGAAAAAAACTGGCCACAGAGGGAACTTAGTTGAACACTTCATATTGACAAATTGTGGCCAACTATTTTTAGAATACCATCAGTGATGATAAAAAACAACACTCTGAGGCATAACTCTAGTTCCTAATGATGTTCATGTGTGTAAGAGGACTTAAAGCACATATTTTAGCATCCCAAACAAAGCAGCCTTCAACAAAGGAATTCACCGTATATTTGCTTTCATAAGAGTGAGAAATGAGGCTTTTTATTGTTTGGGATGTTTTTCCTGTTGGTCCTTCCATGTTACCACAATGCTACACAATCTGTCACTCCAGAGTTACAACAGCTCTTTCAAAATCACTCTGAAACACTCACACAAGCTTGCACTGATCAATCACTATGCATAGAATACCTATGGCATGACGCTAACAGAAATTAAAACAACATTTTGTGGAGATAAAGAGATATTCAAGCAGTGTCAGCAACAGATATCTCTGCTGCTGCTTTGCACTGAGATCTATTTACCCAACTGCATATGACTGACAGAACAGAAACACTCAAAATCAATGACGGCAAACCACTGGCATGTCTAACTCTGGTGCTGAAAGAGTTTTGGGCTGCCACCAATGAAACTAAGTCATACTGCCAAATTTCAAAAGGCATGAGGCTCTGTTGCCACTATCGACACATTCCTCTCTGAGGGGAAAAGAGAGAACCAGTTTGAACTATAAAAACCTCCATCTATTCAGCTCCTCACTCCTTCCTAGTCCATGGAGATCTTTCATTTCAAGCGCGGTGGGGCAGACAGGCTTTTCTGCTGGCTGCTGCTGCATAGCACTTAGCACAGCTAATTCTCATCCAACACTGGGGGTCTTGGAAAATGTCGTTAACCAGTGGACAACAGAAAAGAAGGAATAAATTGCTCAATTTTTTGCATTATCCAAACTCTGTGGCATTAAATAGGTTTTGCCAACATAATTCAAACCTCTCCCTGCCTTACAGATTCACACCAACACAGTGTTAAATATTTCTCTAGCTGAATCTCTCTAAAAACTCTCAACTGCTGAGAAGTATACATATGATTAGCAATTACCTGAATTACAATAATTTCCAAGTAGGAACTCTGCAGAACATGTCTCTTCTTTGAGGACAATCTCAAGGAAACAAACTCCAGTTACATGCTGTTCCCTACCCCATCTGCTCCAATTCAGTCAATAATACCTTCCTCTTCATGAAAGTGAAATTCTTCACTGTAAGCACTTAGACACATTCTCACAAGGGCTGCTCTTGCCTCAATTTTCCCTCCTCCTGAAGTTTTCCAGGTTTTGAAACTGGAAATTATAACCTTGCTAGACTATGACACTGAGGGAAGACCCACTAACTCACATTAAATTCAATAACAAAATTCCCAATTTAAACACAGTTCTAGTATCAGTATCAAGTCCAGATGTATCTAGAGTGCCTCTGTTTCCTTCACTGCAATAACTCTAGTTCAGCTGAATTATTTATGATAATATCGCTGTTCCACTAGCAAAGAAACCACAATACATTTTGAGAGTGGTGAAAGACCATTATACCTTTTGAAAGAATTAATGGATTTAGGTGCTAACAAAGAAAGAACATGCAAATTCACTTAATTTAAAACCACAGTGTATTCCGGGTAAATAAGAATAACAAAGAAATATGAGCACAGCTCCTTGCTGAAGTTAGTTTGATGTGGTTTTGTAATCCTAAACATGTTACTGCAGTGTTGATAACAGATCAAAGGGCTTGTTTTAAAGATGTACCAGGTGAGCAGTAGCTGAGGCGTTGTGTGAATCATAGATGTGTGCAGCCAGGGCGCACAATGTTTCTTGAAAGCAATGTGCCACAGCCCAACCCCTATCTGGAGACAGTATACACTACCCAAAGGTTTCAGGCCCATCCAGCTGCACTGTTGTTTCTAACAAAAATATGTTTTAAAAATAATTTAAAAATAATAAAGAAGTGTAGAGGGAAGTATAACACAAGCACAAACACTTCTTGGAAAGGGATCACACTTGTTCAGAATTGCCATTCCTTTTCTTCCTGCTCAAGTTTTCACTATGTTAAGCTCAAAAACATACTGCATAGGAAAAGCTCTCCTAAACACTAGCCCCTCAAGATCAAATTCTCCATTATACCTGGCAGAAACCATGAGGACTGCTGAGGCAGGAAGCCACACTTCACATCAGCACAGCTGGAACACCATTATCAACACCTTGGACATATGTCTCCAGTGGCAATACACATTCAGGGCAATGTGCACGCAGGTAAACCAAGGACTTTTCATTACAGAAAACCCACAACAGAATACAGGGCAAAAAGAAAAGAATCTCAGTTCCAACTTTACTGTAACACCAGAGGTCTCCTCGTTGTCCCCTACCATGCCCTTGCTGAGTCTCATTCCATCTTCTGAAATCTCACCAATGCTTTCCAAAGCTCCTTCCCTGTTTTCATCAACAGAAGGAACCTAAGTTTATGTGCAGTGACTGCAGGTAGATTCAAGCTAAGCACTGATCCTCACTGCAATAATCACAAGGACATAAAGGGACAATGGAGCTTTACTCTGTAACTACCATGAGCACTCTGATACTCTGCCTTTTCTTGTCATACTCGTTACTTTAAGCCTTATCTTGTTGATGACCTCAGCTTTCACAGATATACTTCAGTAACAAGTTGTAATTCCTCAACTGCATTCTTGGTAACCAGCTTCTAAATTACTCTGGCTCACTACTTTTGAAGAAGGATAAAATAGTGATTTCTTACCTTGATCAGCTCTTTGAACTTGGGGTCTTCTTTTGAGTTAGGATCAATCATCGTGCGTTCCTCATTCTCCTCTGTGCAAGTAAGAGGGTAAACTTTAGTGAGACCTGCTTCAAATGTACACTGCTGAAATAGTGCAACAATTCCTAATAAAGTGGCCTGTCAGCTGACCAAAAGATTACAGCGCCTAGTCATCATCTTAGCAAGGGATGTTCAAAACGTTAGGCATTTTTAAAGTTACATAGAAAGATAACTTCCCTAAAATAAGCCAGTTTCCACTGAACTTCCCCAGCTCAGACCCTACTGAATGCAGAAAACTTCAGGAGAATTATTGTCCTCTATACCCTGTGGGGCATGCTCATATTAACATGCCAAAAAGTGCAGTCAACTGCTTTTCTCCTTCTCCTCAATTTGTATTTAATTTCTATTTGAAAATACCTGTCCCAAATTACACCATCATGAAGCTTATGGCACTACACTCAGTGCAACTGGTAAGATTTTGGCAGACAGTCTGTGCCTCTGCCCTCTGCTTTCCCTGAAACTTCCACATGCAACCCCAAGTGCATAAATTAACGCCTGGTTAAGCTGGAAAATTAAAATTACCCCAGTTTATATCAGCTGTACTTGTGCATGGGGGATGAACATAAAACAGATCTCAGGTATAAAGTCTTCTATTTCTTCTGCTGCTGGGAGATGGAGAGATGAGAAATGCTCTCCAATGGCCAACAGAACAACCGCAAGAGGCATGAATATAAAGATTAATTTTTAGAAGTGATGATTTGATACAGAATTGTTGATAGCAAAATCAACTTGAGCTCAGTAAGGCTAACAATCAAACAGCCTTTGGTAGAACTGCCTTCGCAACAGCACATACAGACGTGTATCACGTACATGCTTATATGCTACCATATAGTAGCTCCTTTAGTAGCCAAGTGGTAGCTGTGATCTAGGTTAGATCTGTTCCTTTCAGTGTAAATCAAACCCTAGCTGTTACACAACAAGAACAAACGGATGTGTGACAGTGCCACAGCTACACAAGGAGATCCATATCTCTTGAGCTAAAATAGTTAAACATAAATCTTACGAATTCGATAGGAATCCTATTTTCCTATTGGTTTCTCAATTCTTTCCAGCATGACAACAAAGGAGGGATTTCCGTATGACCATTGGTCAGGTCATTGCCACACTGCAGAGAGGAACCCTTTAAAAACCTGACAATGACCAAACTAGTGACTTTCTACTGCAGTGCTAGACTTCACTGTTGTCAGATGGGAAACATGACACTTGCACATCCAAGACACAAGAGAGACCATACCATCTAACTGGTTACCTTAGATTTCACTGAATTTGGGTTCAGTATTTTCCAGGGTTCTTTATCTTTATTAAAAAAATAAGACCATGCTATCTGAACATACTTGACAAATTTCCAAAAACTATGAAAAATGTGAATTCTTTTGCTATTTTATTTTCCTTTACTTCCTCATTACTGCCTAGGATGAGTCAGGCAGTCTAATTGTAAGGAACTGACACCCACTACATACCCAATATACTAACAAACCCTGAAAAAGATTTGACCCATAATGTTCTTCACCAAAGAACTTTGCTTAAGGTTCACCGGTGGTCATGTCTTTGCATGAGAGGCCTTTCTCATTTTCTAATGAGAAAATCTAAATGACTAACTCTTCTTGATTTTAATTTAGTGTTTTATTATTTGTCTTCATGACAGCTTGCTTCAACTAATTCCAGGAAAGAAATAAGTGTTTTATTCCAACAATATTAAAACACTTTTTATTATTAAAATATGCTGCTGCTCTTATAGGGACTTAGGGAGATGGAGAGAACAGGAACTGGAATATTTACCTTCCTTCTATAAAGCACTGCTTGTTTTACATACTTCTATCCTCATTACATTTAATTACTGTTTTCAGCAGCCTAAATGCTCATCTGTTCATCCAATATAAGGTCCCATTTTGCTGCACTGTCACTTACAAAGTGACAGCAGTAACCCAAGTAGGAACACGGCATCCACTAGTTCAGAGTAGTATGTGCATTGAGACAAGGCAGTCTCAGGAATCACAACATATACTTCTGCTACAGGCTTTCTGTGGGTTGGTCCTTCTGCACTTCAGTTCCCTATCTAAAGAGAGAGAGAAAAGACACCACTTCCTCCCCAAAGGATGTCTGAGATGCACTTGGCCAATGGGTTAATGGAACTGAAGTAAATCTTAAGCAGAAAAATTCAGCAGTACTTTCCACCTAATTCTTTGCAAAATTTCTATCTACTTTCAGGGTGATCACAGAAGAACTCAAGTTCTCTGCCAATTCATTGGACAAGTCAATTTTCCCATAAACCACCCATAAACTTTCCCATAAACTAGATTATATGTATCTGCATAGCGGGCACTGCTCTTTAAATTTCACTTTAGCTCTTTCTAATTTCTAGTCTACATGTAACATGCAACAGTTCTCAATTGTCATGTAAAATTCTCACAGTTTCAACTGAGGAAACTACATTCAGCAGTAAAACAAAAGATATGAGAGTCACAGAGATCACCTTCATTAACAATTTCTTAGTCAAGTTCTGTAGCATGAATACTTTACCTAATAGTGTGTCTTCTGGATGAATGTCCACAGTGCTTGGGTTCATTGGTGCATTGATAGCATTTTTACCTTCTTCTTGGAGGTCACTCACTGAATAGAGAGGAGAAAAATAAAAATAAAAAAAAAAAAGAAAAACTGTAATAAATGCAAAGTTGGCAGATATGTAGGGGTTGAAGAGGGTATTCATAATATGAGAAAACATCTGGCACATCCATTTCAAAATGGGACCACAATTGGTGGAATTAAGAACTGCAGCCACAGTGGAAAATAAAACCAAAGTAACATCCTTTTATAGCTTCTTATTAAACCAAGCTACCACATAACTGCTGAAAATATTTTGCAAGAAAACCAATCCTGTGGTAAAAGCAACCTCAGAGTGCTTGTTTCTCCAAAAGGGAGTGGGATAAGCTTTGTCTGCAAGACAGCCCAGATCTATAACAGACAGCAAACTGTAAAAACAAACTTCTTTTCTGATAGCATGACCCACAGATACCACCACCTTTTCCAGCTGCAGAACATCAGGAACTGCAATATGCTACTGGCCTCATTAAAAGTCTCAGGGAATCCAAGCAAGACCTACCAAATAAAGACGAAAATGTATTTAATTCTAGCATTGCCACTGACTAAAAATAGATGTGAAATGATCTGATGAACACAGATCTGAGATTTGTGATTTCAAGCTCTTGTCCTAAACGTACAACTCCCATTTGGGGAAGTCAGTAAAGTACCTTTCATTAATAAAATGGGTATTAAAACACTTCCCTATGCCCTGCCACATGGGAGCAACTAAACTTGAGGACAAGTACTGAATAACCCTTTAGTATCTTCACAGAGTTTGTCAGTAAGAAAAGCACTAGGATTCTATAACACTTTAACACTCTCGAAGGCACATCTCCCCATAAACACTGATAACAATTATTTATCATAAGCTAAGCTATTGAAATACGTGCCTTTAAAACAGGAGATACAAAGACACTGTGACATCTATTCAGTGACAGTTCTGTGCTAGTGTGGGCTAAGATCACTTTTGGTACTGCAGTCTTTTTTGGGAGAGGTCCAAGTCCCATACTCTTTTCAGTGAAAAACAAAGATTTCCAAATAAATAAGGTCTGTTAGACAATCTTTTCTGGGGAAACAAAAGAAGGAACAGTTAACTAATAGGCACAGTATGCCAACAAGCACTTCTTTCAAGAATAGTCACTACTCCCCTTTCCCACTGGAAAATCAAACCACAGGCTAATCATTTGCATGCAGCCTGCAAATGTAACAAAATCCTGCACCAGTACTTGCTTTTTTTCCTATCATAGAATCATATCCTGCTTGATAGAAGGGAAGACACAGAGATCCTACTGCCCCAGAGGAGGACAAAGAAGCAGAATAAACTGCAGTTCCCACTCCTTCTCACATGGATACTTGAAACAGGTGCTTAAAACAAGTTAGCACATTTCTTAATTGCAGTTCCAAGATGTTAATTAATTCTGGTTCACAGCATTAAATTGAACATGACTTAAATCCTCACAAGCAGCGAACAAGTCTTGCATTTTGAGACCTTATGGCTTATGAACTACATTAGAGCAGCTGGTTAGAGCTACCATGGCACAAAGCCTGGAGGAAAAGGGGCTGCCAGCAGTAAGTACAGCTTGCTTTCTGTATTGTGCTCTTTCTGCAAAGAGGAGGCAACAGAACAGCACTCTCAACTGCAAACTGAACACAATGTCTACAGGCTGATATTTAGTGTCCTTAATAAATGGAGTTATTAAAGAAACTCTTCATTACCCCTTTTCAGCACTCAGTCTCATTTTCTTGGAAAACTCTTCAAACAAAAGTCAGGGAGCTAAGAGGCCTCATGCAACAGACCAAATCAGCTCTAACAACACGCCTTACCCAGTCTGTTTTCATTACACACCACTAGAGCTTTCCCACTGGAGCAGCTCCTACACTGTGATGCCAATGGGAATACATCCACCAGGAGGCACAAGAAAAACAATTTGGAAACTGGACATTGCAAATAAGACATTTTAAACCCTGCTAGGACTACAAAAGCCCAAATTCCACTTAAATCAGACCCCTTTTGGAAGTACCAGCCTTGTTTCTAGATTTAACTCCCTTTTCATTATCATAGCATTGCTGCCATTTGGGGAATGCCAAGTGTTCAATAAGATCAGGGCATAGCTGTTGTCATGCTGTGCAATTGCAGAAGAGAGCTGCTAAGCTCCTCTGGGCAGTGAATACATGGTACTGTCTTCAGCGTAAGCTATGTAAATAAAACACTGCATATGTTTCAAGCGAGAATACTTTTAAATGCAGCTAAACTAGTGTAATTCCCAAAAAATCAATGAAGATTACATACTTGCTCCTTTTTCTTCTAATATAAAAATGAACTCTACCCTTCCTAACAAAACCACTTTGTTTCTGAGCAATTTACTAAACTAGAAGAAAAAATAATACAAATTTGTGTATTAAGCCCCCATCCCTCACAACATGAAGAGCCAGGTAAACCCCTACACTTCAGATCCATTGTGGCTGGGCCAGATCCTGCAGGATCAAAACATCCTCTGCTATGGCTAGCAACAAAACACAGCTATCCCAGCAGAAAGCCTCCTCCAAAGCTTGCTGCCCAGGGACAGCCCTGACTACAAAGAGCCTGTACACCATGTCCTAGGCAGACAGCTTATGAAGAGATCTTGCTAAAAACATAATGCTTCCTACCTCCTTTTTTGCGCCTCTTACACAGGAGCCCTGCCATCCCGGCCCCAGCAGCACAAACAGGTCGCAGATGAACCGAATGGGTTGTCCGAACACTGAAGAAGTGGCAGCAATTGGATAAGGGGCTGCCACCTCGGGACTGCCAGACCTGCGTTAATTCGGGCATGGTGACACAGGAGGAGGCACTAAGATAGCCTTCCAGCTGCTAGGTGCGGGGGGGCCAGGAGGGAGGACACAGCACTAGGTCATGCACTCCCAGCTAGGAATCCCTCCCTATCCTTGCTGCTTCTGCAGATAGCCAGTTGCCTCGCTTGGCCTGCTGCTGGCCCCCTAAGAGCAGGCACCTCAAAGATGACATTCTCTCTGCAAGGGGCTTCCTGAGAAAGTCATCTGTACCCACTGGACAAAGCACAGTTTGGTTCCCCACCACAACAGCCTGCCCAGGAACACACAAGTTCAAATATCAACAGTCAGCAGAAGCAGAGAAGCAAATGCACTTAGGAACAGAAATTTGCCAGGGGGTTCCCAGCACCTGCAGTACTCCAGAACTCTTTCAGTGCTGTGCTTGAACAAATGCTGAGAACTTTTTATCCTGCTCGCTTCCCCCAGTATTTACTTATCACTGCTGAGCAAAGAAACAGAAGCAGGAAAAGGAAACCAAGTCCCAACACTGAAAAAAAACAGAGAAACCACAATAAGCAAGTGGAGACAGTTAAAAATAATAGGATGGAGCAACAGGGTAGAACCTGATAGGTGTTTCAATGAAAATCTGCAACAATGAACAGCATTCTGACCATGCTTTCACAAACCCAAAGGTACTTAGAAGATTATGGATATTAATCAACTAGCAAACACCAAGCTCCTTGACTTAACTGTGGCTTTGCTGTAAAGACTTATGCCAGATCCTTACATCTAATGAGCCATTCATGCAGGAGGGCATTTTACATGAGCAGAGCTGCAGTGAGCAAAGCTGCGCATGCAGTCATGGTAGGTTCCACATGAGGCATTACTGCCTGTTCTTCACCTGCCCATTCCCAAGTTCCCTTCTTTCCCCTTCGTTTCCCCACAGAAAACACATTCCCCTGTTGTGTTGCAACAGTTCTTTTCTCTCCAAATAAGAATTGTGTAAAACATCTTCCTCTAAAGCCTGATCATTTACTTTCATACATGGGTCAGAGTAAACTTGCAGCAGAGGAAGACATGAAGGGGTAGGAAACCGAACACAGGCTGGTGTATCTTCACTCAGTCCAGACTGGTCCCCAGCAGAATCTTCCCTGTATCTGTTGCCCCAGGCCAGTTTGTTTGCTCTCACCAGAACACCACATAAGGGCAAAGGTCTCCCTCAGACATGCCAGCAGAACTGGTATGAGCAGACCCATCATCCAGGGAATTCTCTCCTGATCATGGAAGAGTTTACCCCCACCTGACCCACAAAACAGACTCTGCTAAATGGTTACAGTTTTAATGTAAAACTTGCCAATGGTCTTAAATGACTCAGCTGTGAATTTACACGGGACAAAACAGTTGTAACTACAGGCACAGAGGCAGGATGCCCTGGGAAGGTAACTGGCAGAATTAGCTATGATTTCTCCCAGATGTCTGCTAGAGCCTCCCTCCATTCTGCCTGCAAGTCTGTTCTTGGAGCCAATCCCCAATTAACAGGCAGCACTAGTCCTCTGAACCATTTCAGTACCCCATCCGCCAGCATCATCAAAATCCAAATGTAACACGACATGGGCAAGAATCCAAGGCATTCAGCAAAAACCCTGAGTATTTCCCTAAACCAGAAATTTAAATTCATGAGGAAAAGGTCACTTCTCTCCTGGTCCCCAGGAAAGCAGCAAGGGCTCCTGGCAGCCCTCCAATGGTTTAACAATCTCCTGGCAGTGTCAGCAGTCAACATGATTTAGACACATTGGAAGCTGTGCTGGCCTTTCAAACAAATTAATACAATGAGCCAATCACATACACATGTGCTCTACAGCACTACATCTGTAAGCCAGCCAGGCTGTCTTGTGAGTGGGATTACAAGCAAAATGCACAGAACAGGAGCAATCAGCTGCAGAAAGTTGGAAGTGCCACCAGAGCTGTCAAGGATCTACCACAAGACAGGAAGTGGCCTTTAAAGTCAGCAGGAGCACGATAAAAAGATGTCCCCGCTTTCTCCTTTTTATAAGAAAGAGAACTGTCAACAATTTCATCCTTTCTACCTTCAATCTTAATGATTTTAGTGTATTTTAAAAGATAACAACAGCACAGTTGGTCTCTTAAGTCCTTACCATTCACTGCCTTGTTATTAAAAAGCTGACCGCAAGCCTTTGCCTCGTACAAAAACAGATGGTAAATGCTACTTAATTTTAGCTGTAGTTATTTCTGACTGCAAGGCTGAGTCCCATCCCACGGAAAGCAGCAGCTGTTGTGACGCTCATCAAGGGTTCCTGGATTTGGTGCTTTCCTTCACATTCAACCAGCAAAGAGCTAGCTCCGCAGCACTGCCTGACCACAACTTTTACATGATGTACTTTCATCTCGTGATGAAACCCTAACTTTAGAAGCTATCAGACTGCTCTGTAAGCCTTGGCTCCATTACAGATGATTTGTTCAAGTAACTTTGTCATCCTCTTGGATCAGAGCAGCACACAGATGGGAAATGTGCAATAATCCCCTAACTCAAACTGCACAGGAAGCTCTCTTCCTCCTGCCCTCAACGTCTCACTGCTTCCCCAGTTTCCTTGCTCTTCCCAGAGACAAACCTGTGACTAGCTGCACTTTTTCAGACAGTGACTCACCTACCTGCAACTCATATCCTAAGAGCTCAGATAAACATGTGCAAAATAGAAAGTCCACATTCAAGATGACTTCTACACCATTCAGACGAGTGAAAAAGCCCTCATTCACTCACACCTCAGGTGAGCTGTGGCCACAGGACAAATCCCCCTAATGAAGCTGCCAATCCTTGCATGAAAGGTTCACCATCTGCTGGAGCTCACACTTCCCACAGAAGGTGTCAGACCAGAAGGCAACGGGTTCCTGGTGGGTAAAGACCCACCAGGAAGTGTCTATCTCTTCACCTGTTCCTCTTTGCCTGTCACAGTCTAATACCTGCAGCCACGCACACACAAGATTTTCACCTAACATCTAAAATTCTTTCATAAAAAGTCATCTTCAAAATTGTAGCCTTCTAGGAACATTTAAAAAAAAAAAAAAAAAAAAAGTTTTACAAAACATGGCATTTTCCAAAAAAAAACCTTGTACTGAAAGATTTCAAAACCATCCCCAAACATAATGCATGCAGGTACACTGAGACTTTTTGTCTCTTTTCTAGAGACAAAACACACACACAACTCGAAACTCTGCTACTGCATTACTAATCGCTTAACATTTACAAAAGGCTCTGAGATCTTTTGATAGAGACTGCAGGAGAAAGACAAAGCCTCCATTAATTATAACAGAGAATTAATGGTCCCAGGCAGATCAAACACAAAGACTTGACCAGATCCACATAAAGGTTCTGTATCAAGGGACTGCATTCAGAGCAGAACTGTGGTAATAAAGGAAATTATTTATGCATCTCAGTAGGCAGACAAGGCAATCACAATGGCCAAGCTCTGCCACTCAGAGAGATGGAGAAACCTAAAAAGGGGGAAAGTAAAGCTAAAGGCAACATTTAGGAAAAGGCTGCAATAATGCTTTTAGTTTAGCTGCAAAGAGAAGGCCATGCTTGCTTATACAGATTTGTTAAACCTACACAGATGATAGCCTATTCTGTGACTGCCAGAAAAGAGATCTCCCCTTTATTCTTGCCAGGGGTAAAATTTGTATGTAGTATGGTAGCAGCATGTTCAATACTGGAGCCAGCTGGAAATGTTTCTGAGAAGTTGGAGCTTTGTTTGCTTGTGAGGGTGAATTACTGCTCTCAGATTTCCACCCATGAAAGGCCTTATCTTACTATCAAGTTGTTTGGGGGGAGATGGCGGTGTGAAAAAAGGATCAGCATTTTTTGGTGGGTGACACCTGTGTTGAGATAGCCAATATCAATATGGCTACAGCTGACCTGACCAACGCATGCATATGTACCAGCCCTCCTGATAAAAGCAGGGGTGCACTGAGGCAGTATGGGAAAAGGCAGAGATGCAGCAGCTTGGGAGAGAGGAGCACTAACAGACCGCAGCAGCCACGAGTGGCTGTCAACATCACCAGCATTGGCAACTGAACATCAAACCAAACAAAATGAGACTCTGTAATTACTAAGCAGAGAGATCAGCATTGGCAACTGAACACCAAACCAAACAAAATGAGTCTGTAACTACTAAGCAGAGAGACCTTTAGCCAGTTAAGTGTTTTCAATTCAGCAAGAAAGCAAACCCTGCAAAAAGCAAGCTGCTATGTGGTGAACCAGTTTTCTGCTCCAGGTTCTTGCGAGTACAGAGCTGCCAAGGAGGAAGAAGGATCCTGTCCTCACCCAGCCACTGCCACACTGGGCAGCCTGACCTTGATCAGTCATCCATGGACAGTACAACAGTCAGCAAAGCAGTTATGCTGCTGGAATAACTGAACAGCTCGATTACTCATGTGGTATCGAGCTAGCTCTGACAGCAACTGACAAAGCCACAGCTGACCCACAGCTGCCTGGGCTGTGATAAAAGCCAAGGTGAGACCACAGTACTAACACAGAGTTATTGTTATTAACATTCAGGTCTTCTTTCCAGCAGCCACTCTAATCCCATTCAAGCCTCACAGCTACCAAAGAACCAGATCAGAATTCATCTCAGCATTTGCTCCCCATCTGTTTTAGTCTCTTTCTGCAACAGGTCTGACACCCACCTAGCAATACTTAACTAGGAATCCTTTGAAATAAGTTCTGCAAGGCAGAAAAGAAAGATGCAGACTTTAACAGAAACACACAGTGAGCTATGGATCTAAAATTAAGTCAAACTTCATCACTTTACTGTAAATCCCTGTTTCTCATTTCTTTCATTATTGTCTTAAGGCATAGTTATATAGCTGTTTTCATCAAGCAAACACCCATGACATCAGCAAAGGGATACTCCAGACTTCAACTCCATCCCTAGCAGCCACTCATCCTTCCATTTTGCTGCACTAGTGGTTGCAGAAGCCACATTACAGCACAGAGACCAGGTAAGAAAGGAAAAAAATATAGTTTTCACTGGGTAGACACACAAACACTAACGTTGGCCAATACCACCACACCATTCCTACCCCAAAAAAAACCCACTCAACCAACAGAAATAAGAGTGTGGACAAGAATGGTGTTTTAAAGTATTTATAAAATTATAACTATAAAGGTGAGGTTTTCAAGTATAGAAAAGCCACCCAGTATCACACTGAGCATGCACACTGACCTACTGACCTATCAGCTCTGCTTCAGTCTCCCTGCACTGACCTTACAACGGCAATCCCATAGCTTTGAAAATAGCACATTTTTTAATCCCCTTTCTTCATGCCTGAGACATGTAAGGATATTTTTAAGCAGCTCCCAACAAATAGTTCTGACATTTTGTCCTCCCTGCCTGAAACAGAAAAATGCTCCCCTTCGTGCAGATGAGCAAGAAGTCAGCTCATAATATGCTGCAGCATTCCAGGATGCATGCTGGTTGGTACAACTTACAGTAACACATAACTGAGCTGATTTCCATCCCTCCATCGATTTCCTTCCATCTCCTTCTCATGGTTTGACACTTCATTTGTTAGCACCCAAATGAAACCCTCTCAGTTAACTGTCTCAGCGGTTTTACCTGCTTCAGCTTACTGCTTTCCCCATATCCTTCACCCCTTTTCCAAAGGCATGAAAAGGTTAACCAACACCAACAAAAGCAGTCTGCTTTGTAAACATGAAAACATTTGATGTTGCTTGTTCTTCTGAACATGTCAAGAGAAGTACAGAGTAACAGACTCACTTGTGAAGGCAGTGATGGCAGGTGAGCGTAAGAAGTAACAGAAAGACACGGTCTTCTTCAGCTGACAGTACAAAGCTCAACAAACTTGACACAAATGGAAAGGAGCTATGACTTGCAATTCCAAAAAAACAACTTTTTTGCTTGTGCAACATGACTCTACAGGAATAAGCCGAGATAAATGATCCTGCAGACCACAAAAAATGCACATGCCCAATTGCTGGAGTTGCCAAAATGTCACCTAGAAAGACAAGGAAACCCCTGAAAAACACTCATCTATAGCAACTATATTTGTAACACACGTGTTGAGGGTTTGCTAATAAATACTAGTTTTCAGTTCAACAGAGCACAGGACCAGTGGAGGGACAAGTTCCAGATTAGGAGCTTTAGCCTAAACAACACACAGTTTTCAGAGTACCATATACTGAGGTTGCTTGTGCCCAGCTCTATCTTTCCTGTGTCCTACCTGCATCCAGGGCAGTAAAGCAGTGTATTGAAAGTGAACTGAAATATCTCACTACACAAGCAGATGATGCAAATTTTGAAGAACTTTTCTCAACGGTTTCCAAACAATTCATATGTGGAAAATTATTTTACTTGTTGCTTTGAGCACCAGAGGAGCCTGCCAAGACAAGCACTTCAGTGATAAGCATACAGACCTCACTGTAAAAGCAAGTCTGGAACTCATAGCCCATCGTCAGATAAAAGCCAGTCCACAGCGGAAGTGGCAGGTACAGTGAAGATAGCAGCTGCCATAAAAGCATTCAGATGTTTAACTCTGCCAGGTTTAAGTAAGAAATAGGCAACACCATGTCCTAATGGAACTGCTGAAGACCATTTAGGAAGAGTGGAGGCCAGGCCTCTGACTGCTATTCCAGTCCAGTCTCCCAGACACAGCCCTCAAGGGATAACAAAACACAACCATAAAACAACAGCCAGCCCAAGAATCAAATCAAAACACTTCCAAAGCACAAAAAAATGTCACGTTTCACCATGTACCAGAAAGACCTGCAGCTATTACTATGCTTACTTAGTCAGCATGCCAAAGTTTTACACGATATGCAGTTCTAACTTTTCGTGGTCTCTTTTCAAGCCTTTGCACATACCAAGTCCTATGACCTAGACAAGGTGGTGTTTCAGTGGGGCTAGACATCTCAAAACATTCAAGCTCAGCTTCTGGTCAATCCCAAAATAGCTTTCTAAATATTCTAACAGCTTCTTCAACTCACTCTCACTAAAGAAGGAGCCATAGCAGTGGCCACCCAGTGAAATCCATGCTTTTCTCCTCACTAAAAGGTCAGACAGGCAAAAAAGGCAGAAAAAAAAGAAATGTTCTTTTGCTAGTACTTGCGTTCACGGTCTGTAAAAGGACCCTCATGAGAAGTGCAGTTCCACTGCACACGCTTTTATTCACATGCTCATAAATCATTAAACCACGGACTTCATGCTGTTTAATAAATGTCCTTATTCCAGCCTTTGAAGAGTCTAAGCTGCCAGGGACCCATGTAAGATCATTTGTTAATACAGGGTGGGAAGGACCTCAGGAGGTCTCTAGCTGAACCTCCTCCTCAAAGCAGGGTCAGCTCTGACATCAGATCGGCTTGCTTAGGGCTTTATCATGCCTTGTCTTAAGACCTCCAAGAATGGAGGCTGCACAAACTCTCCAGGCATCCTGTCCCACTGCTTCATAGTGCCCAGCATGGAAAGGTTTCTCCCTTTGTCCAGACTGAACCTCCTATGTTTCAGTTTATACCTGTTGTCTCTCCTCTACTATGCACGATGCTGAAGAACCTGGCTCCATCTTCTCAGTAATCTCCTCATATGTATCAGCAGACTGTTTACTAAAGATCTCCCTGAAGCAGTCTCTTCCATAAGATGAACAACCCAGATCCCTCAGCTCTCCTCACAGATCTGGCCCATTGCTAAATGTGCTCCACTTTAGCCAAGTCTTTCCTATACTTAGGAGCCCAAAACTGGAGACAGTGCATCAGCTGGGTTCTAAGGAGCTCTGAGTAGAATGGGATTATCACTTTTCTCAATCTACTGGCTGTGCACCTGTTATCCAGCCCAGGATAACAGCCCAGTTGGTCTTCTTCATAGCAATGGCACACTGCTGGCAGTTGTCAGCTCACGGCCCACCAGGGCCCCCAGGGCCTTTTTCAGCAGACCTGCCTCCCAGACAGGCAGTCTCCATCCTGTATCATTGCAGAGGGCTCTTCTTTCCTGAGTGCGGGACTTCTCACTTGTTCTTGTTGGACTTTGGAAGGCTCCTGTCAGCCCATTTCTCCTGCCTGTCTACGTCCCCCTGCCCTCAAGTGTCACTTGCATATTGTACTAACGTGTACTCCATCACCTCCTCCAGGTCATCAATGCAGATGTTAAACAGGACACATCTCAGGACAGACCACAAGGCAAAGGGCATAAGGGCAGTATCATAGGCAGCCGTGAGGATCTCTTCCCCCCTTTTTTTGCATAGGGATTAGTTACTCCATTTGTACTCTTCCAATGTAATAGATATGAAATCCTCCACACTCCCAATACAGCTCCACAGAATCATGTGGCCAGCTATGGTGTGAAGCACCAAATTGCTCAGCCTCCCTGGAACAACAGTGCCCAGCTCCTGTGCATTCAGTATGAAAGTGGAATTGCCTGGTTTCAAATTAATTTTCTTTCCATTCTTGAAGAAACCTTTTACCAACCACTGGATCAACAGCACATTTGTTTAACAAATGAAGACACCCAGTGAGGATGCCTTCTACCACGATTCTGGGCAGTACAGCATCTGCACATAATGCCACACATGGTAAGAAAAATAACTCCCTAAAAATTGCAATTTGTTTTACCGGTTTGTCCACAAAAAAGAAAATCCACAAGTGTTCCCTGTTGGTTAAAGAGACGACAGAAAAAGGCTTTTTAATCAGGTGCTAAACTAGCTTGGCAAATGTTAGTATCTGCGTTCTGCTTGTTAACATACAAATGACAAGAATTTAGGGATCAGAAATAAACAGTTAGAAAGACAGTATAAAACAAACACCTTAAATGTCAGAGTCGTGGCTTGGTCAAGCATAGCTCCCTAGCCTTCTTATTGCTCTTAATACTGATGTCAGCAGAACAACAGCCACCACAGGTTAGTTTTTTAAACTAACTGACACAAAGCCAAATGATACTGAGGATCCAAGGTGACAATTTAAACTATGGCCTGTCACTGTGTTAATGCAGCTATACCTGCAGCGCTGTAGTTAGCAGGGCTCATTAAAAGACCTTTAAATTACATTTGAAAGAGGGGAAGGAACAAAACAAGGCTAGGTAGAGAAAACCGGGGGCAACACACCAATGTTTAATGGAGTGTGCCAGCAAGATCCTTCAGTCTGATGTCTCAGGGGCGGCAGGGGATGGAGATCCATGCAACAGCAAAGACATAAGGGCTATTGTTGTGTTAGAAACAGTAGAAGCAACTGAAAGTAGTCATGTCATGAGAGTGGTTACCAGGCCTTGAGCAACTTGGTCTAGTGGGAGGTGTCCCTGCCCATGGCAGGGGCATTGGAACTAGATGATCTTAAAGTCCTTCCCAACCCAAACCATTCTATGATTCTATGATTCTAGGAAGGAATTAGGGCTCCTTCTCCCAAAAAGATGGCAGGATCAACAGCCCAAGCAAAGTTCATCTACACCAATGCACACAAGCATAACCAGGAGGAGCCGGAAGCCATTCTGCAGCAGGAAAACTAAGACAGAGCTGCCATCACAGAAACATGGTGGGATAACTTGCACAATTGGAATGCTACAGTGGATAGCTACGAACCCTTCAGAAGAGACAGGCAAGGAAGGAGAGGAGGTGGGGTAGTTCTGTATGCTAGGGAGTCTTTTGACTGTCTAGAGCTTAATGATTGTTATGACAGGGTTGAATGTTTATGGGCAAGTATGAGGGGGAAGGCCAACAAGGCAGATAAAACAATGGGAGTCAGTTACAGACTACCCAACCAGGATGACGAGGAAGACAAAATATTCTACAAGCAGCTGGCAGAAGTCTCATGATACTTAACCCTTGTTCTCATGGGGGACTTCAACTTAGCAGATGCCTGCTGGAAATACAATACAGCAGAGAGGAAACAGTCTGGGAGTTTCCTGAACTCCGTGGAAGTTAACTTCCTGTCACAGCTGGTGAGTGAGCCAACTAGGGAAGGCGCCCCGCTGGACACGCTCTTTGTGAACAGAGAAGCACTCATGGGTCTAGAGGCCGCCTTGGGCACAGCAATAATGACATAATAAGAGATTGAGATTCTTGGAGAAGTAAGAGGAGCGTCAGCAGAACTGCTACCTTGGACTTCCAGAGAGCAGACTTTGGCCTGTTTTGAAGCCTGGTTGACAGAGTCCCTTGGGAGACACTCCTGAAGGGCAAAGGACTCCAGAAAGGCTGAACATTCTTCAAGAAAGAGGTTTTAGAGGTGGAGGAGCAGGACATCCCCATGTGCTGAAAGACGAGCCAACGGGGAAGCACACCAGCCTGGCTGAACAGACAGCTTTGACTGGAACTCAGAGGAAAAAAAGAAAGTTTATGACCTTTGGAAGAAGGGGCAGGCAACTCAGGAGGACTACAAGGATGTCATGAGGTTATGCAAGGAGAAAATTAGAACAGCCAAAGCCCAACTAGAACTTAATCTGGCTACTGGCTTAGAAGACAATAAAAAATGTTTCTAGAAATATATTAGCAACAAAACATGGGTTAAGGAGAATCTCCATCCTTTATTGGATGCAGGAGAAACATAGTGACAAAGGAGAAGGATAAGGCTGAGGTATGTAACACCTTTGTCATAGTCTTTAACAATAAGACCAGCTTTTCTCTGGGTACCCAGCCCCTGAGCTGGAAGACAGAAATTAGGAGCAGAATGAAGCCCCCATAATTCAAAAGGAAACAGTTAGTGACCTGTTACACCACTTAGACACACACAAGCCTATGGGGCAGGATGGAATCCACACAGTGGTGCTGACTGCATAAATGCTGTGCTGGGTTCAGCAGTAGCAGTCATTTTTCTCCTTCTTAGTACCTGGTGCAGTGCTGTGGTTTTGACTTTCAACCTGGGAACAGCGCTGGTAACACCGATGTTTTTAGTTGTTGCTCAGTAATGTTTACTCTGTCCAAGGACTTTCTGAGTCTCATGCTCTGCCAGGGAGGAGGGGAAGTTGGGAGGAAGCAGAGACAGGACACCTGACCCAAACTAGTCAAAGGGGTATTCCATACCACAGCACGTCATGCCCACTACATAAACTGGGGGCAGTTACCCAGAAGGGCTAGATCACTGCTCGGGTTGGGCTGGGTATCAGTCAGCAGGTGGTGAGCAGTTGTATTCTCTTCCCTTGTTATTTCCCTTATCATTATTATTATTGGTGGTAGCAGTAGTGATTTGTGTTATACCTTAGTTACTGGGCTGTTCTTGTCTCAACCTGTGGGAGTTACATTCTTTCGATTCTCCTCCCCATTCCTCCGGGAGCTGGGGAGGAAGAAGCGGGGCGGGAGTGAGCGAGTGAGCAGCTGGGTGGTTCTGAGTTACCAGGTGGCTTAAATGCCTACCAAGCCACTTTCAATCATTTCTCAGCAGTCCTGGCTAACCAGGGAGGTCCCAGTTGACTGGAAATTAACAAGTGTGGTGCCCATCTACAAGAAGGGACAGAGGAAGGATCCAGGGAACTACAGGCCTGTCAGTCTGACCCTGGTGCTGAAGGAGGTTATGAGGCAGATCATCTTGAGTGCTGTCACATGGCACATATAGGAAAACCAGGTATGAGGCCCAGTCAGCATGGGTTTATGAAATGCAGGTCCTGCTTAATTAACCTGATCTCCGTCTAAAGGTGGATAAAGGAAAGGCTGTACATGCTAATAAAGTCTTTAACACTGTTTCCCCAAGCAGTCTCCTGGAGAAACTGGTTGCTCCTGGTTTGGGTGGGTGTACTTGTCCCTTGATTAAAAACTGGCTGCATGGCCAAGCCCAAAGAGTGGTGGTGAATGGAGTTAACTCCAGTTGGCAGCCAGTCACAAGTGGTGCTCCCAGGGCTCAGTACTGGGGCCAGTTCTGTTTAATATCTTTATCAATGATCTGGACAACGGGATTGAGTGCACCCTCGGCAAGTTTGCAGATGACACCAAGTTGGGTGGAAGTGTTGATCTGCTGGAGGGAAGGAAGACTCTACAGAGGGATCTGGACAGGCTGGATCAATGGGCTGTGGCCAGTGGCATTAGGTTCAATAAGGCAAAGTGTTGGGTCCTGCATCTGGGTCACAACAACCCCATGCAATGCTATAGGCTTCAGGAAGAGTAGCTTGAAAGCTGCTCGTCAGAAAAGGGCCTGGGAGTGCTGATTGAGAGAGCTGCACTTGAGACAGATTGTGCCCAGGTGGCCAGAAGGCCAGTGGCATCCTGGCCTGTATCAGAAACAGTGTGGACAGCAGGGGCAGGGCAGCAATCATCCCCTGTACTCAGCACTGGTGAGGCTGCTCCTCAAATCCTGTGTTTGGTTCCGTTCTGGGCCCTTCACTACAAGAGAGGTATTGAGGTGCTGGAGCAAGAGAGAAGGGCAACAAAGCTGGTGAAGGGTCTAGAACACATGCTGTATGAGGAGTGACTGAGGGAACTGGGGTTCTGGAGAAGAGAAGGCTCTGGGGGACATTATTATTCTCTACAGCTACCTGAATGGAGGTTGTAATGAGGTGGATGTTAGTTTCTTCTCCCAGGTAATAAGCAATATGACAAAAGGAAATGGTCTCAAGTTGCACCAGGGGCGGTTTAGATTGGCTATTAGGAAAAATTTCCTCACCTAAAAAGGTTGTCAACCACTGGAACAGGCTGCCCAGGGAAGTGGTTGAGTTCCCATCCCTGGAGGCATTTAAAAGATCTGCAGATGTGGCACTTATGGACATGGTTTAATGGTGGACTTGACAGTGCTGGGTTAACGGTTGGACTTGATCTTACAGATCTTTTCCAACCTAAACAATTCTACGATTCTAATTATAGATTCAAAATCACTGTCAGACCAAGCTCAGAACAGAACCAAGATAAATCTATAGTGTTAGCTTCTTGCAGCCTGTCTAACTTTCCAATGGAACCAATTTACAATACTGTGAGCCATGCACAGGGAAAAAGGCAAACAATAATCCCAAGGGGCAATTTTATAACCCTACTCCAGGGAAGAAATATTAAGCAGAAACTGCAAACGTAGATGCCCTGATACTTTCTCATATTCTACAATTTCTGAAGAATATCCTGTCATTTTTGCAAAGCCTCTAAATCCATCTGCTGAATGAGGCAAGCAAGAGCACAACACCACTATTCTATTTTAAAATGACAGAAGTGTCTACATCTGTTTAATAACACACATGCATACATCTGCCAAACAGACATAGTAGAAAAGACACTTTCTGAGGATTACACATTCTTCTATTTAAAGAGAGTAAAAAAGACACCGTGCCTCTATAGGGACACCAGAATAGCTCTCCTCCTCATCCAGCTCTCACACTCTCCTTCCTTACTCCAAATAAATTGCGTATGCAGCCATCTCAGCTAATTAAAACTTAACAATAAGGCCATATGGCAGCTATAATGGAAAATGCACTGTTTCTTTTTCAGTGGATTTATGGTTCAACCACTCAGTGAAAGAAGTACCAAAGGAGGAACCGGATTTCAGGAGCCAGAAGAGCTTGCTTGTTTTATAACCAAAATGGAGCATATATTGAAAAGAGATTTTACAAGAGTTCATATATGATCACCAGACAGGTCTTGGGGATCATAAAGTAGCCTTTTTTAACTTCCAGAAAAAAATCACTAAGAGGCAAAACTGAATTCCCAAAGATCCTGTCGCTCACCACTAACAACCCAAATCAGAATCCCACTCCATGGCTTCCCCTTTCAGCTTAAGGGCTCCAGAGAGGGGTCTGTAGCAAATGCAAAGAAACAAATCATGGGTACAGGATTTATAATTAGAAGCTTTGTTGTGTGGATATATGTTCCTCCACAAGGAAGTGACAGTGATTTAAAGGCCCAAGGAGTACGGAGCTACTGCTCTCAGCCAGTACACATTGCCAGGTGTGCATGTTCTCTCCACATCTGGTTTTCAGAGCAAGACTTGCCTGGATTCAGATTACAAAACCCTGTAACCACATATGTTAGCCGTAATACTTTTCCAGCTAAACTAGACATACACAACAGAAGTCATAAATTTGGGGTTGCAGCTTTCTACTTGGCCTGCAGGACAGTACTGAGCAGTATATGGTTCACCCTGGAGAGATGACTCAGCCACTGACCTGTTAGTTGTGCAACACAGAGGTTCCTGTTCTCACTTCCCCTCCATACTCAGCACACCCCAAAAATGGGGGTCACTGTCACCCACACAAGAACTGCTGGTTTAGATACCCCCCAACAGAGGGCTGTACAGAATAAGGCATTTGGACATCATGACACCTGACCAGAACAGAGCTTGTGCCATCAGTTATGTCCAGAAACTGATTTATATCAGACCTTTCTCTGGAACAAACTGGTTGACTTTCAAGTCGCTGGCTTCTGCAGCAAAATACCCAGATCCCAATAGTTTAAAGAACCTAGAGGTTTGCTGAAGTCATGATTGCTGTAAAGAGCAGAGGTCAGCACAAGCAGAAGCCTTTGGGAAATAAGGTTTCTCTTCCTTCTTTTTTGCCAGCTTCCACATCTCCTGAAATGACTGTGAGGAGTTTGAGGGCTGCCTCTCAGCCTGCTGCTGAAGTGAAAACTTTGCCCCACCAGAATAAGAACACAGACAGACTGAAAACGCTGAAAGGAAACAAGACTCCAAGGTGAGGAAGGCACACGCACAGAGCCTTCTGCATCACCAGCAGTAACAAGGGTGACAATGATCACAAAAAATTGATATTATAGCTGAATACATATATAGCAGAAAACTCCTCTTTATCTATCTATCTATCTATCTATCTATCTATCTATCTATATCAGAAAAGTCCTGTTTACAACACATGCAAGCGTCTCTGTATGATCGTATGTTCCCTTCAAGACATCACATCCCAGGAACCCTGACACAGACAGCCTCTCGGGTGCATATCTGCAGGCCAAGATTTCTTGAGATGCCCAAGAGATTTGTACACTCGACTCCCATTGAAAACCAACAGCAATTTGGCATCCAAATCTCTCATAAGGAGCTTTGAAGTACCAGCAACACTGGCCCTTTCACAGCTACAACTAGAATCTCCTCAGCTGTGTCCATGACACTTTTATGCACAAGGTGCACACAATAAAATTTCTTTCCCAGTTGAACAGCAAACCTGTAACTGCTGAAACACGGAATCTTGCAACTAGCAGACTGCCTCATGGTGGTCTTGTCAGAGACCACATTACTCTGGATCCCTGAGTAATATGTCATTCTGACATGCTTTCACAATGGAAAGAGCTTGCCAGCTAATCTGCCAAATCTCCTAACATCAAAGCATGATCCAGCTCACTGGAAGACTCCGGCAGCTTCATCTGGTTTTGGATCAGCTGGCCTATAACAATTCTTGAAGTACATACTGCTACATGCATAACTATAGTAAATCTTTTGGACTCCTGTATTGCTGACATGCAAATCAGTAGGATGCATTTGTAGTAATAAAGAGATCTAAATATCACAACTCTTAAAAACACAAGTACTTAAGTCAAAATTATTAGAAGCATTTATGATAATGCACAGCAGAACACTGCCTGATCTCCCTGCACACATCCACCAGTGGGACCAAGAACTCCTCCTTCACACCATCCAGCATAGAGCATCTGCACAGACTTTGCATAAAGTTGTCACTTTGCAGCTCCCCCTATTTCTCCCAGGTCCACAGGTATCCCTCGATCATCAAAGTCTCATCAGGATCACCCACACGCTCCTCAAAACAAGCCAGATGCCTGCTTCTGGAAGTCTCCCCCAAGATGTGAGCATTAATAATCCTTTAGAAGAAATGAAAACAGGTATCATTGAATAATGGATTTAAGTAAGTGTAGACTTCAAGGAGAAAAGACGTCACTTTCCAAATCCTTGCATTAGTATTTTTATGAAATTCAAAATCTAGTTTTGGAAAATCAGAAATGTTGATAACCACCGTGCTAAGGTTTTATGATGAAACATAACAGTGTTCTTACAATAAATCTTATGTTAATGAGTGCAACTCTGAAAATAGAACAGCTTTAAAACGTCTGTTTTTCTTCAGTAAAAGCGAGTCACTTTTTTCAATCCACAACTGAAGAGCTACAGAGCTATTTCACACATCTTGATGTATCCTGTCTGGAAGAAAACTTTCAGCTGTAATTCAAAACTCTATTGTCTCACCAAGAGACTGTGCCTAAAGCTGCACTGGGGGAAGCATCCTAGCCTAGCTGCAGTTACAGGAGAAAAATAAGGGGTTTATGACACCATTAAAAGGATCATTCCTGTGCATGCAAAGATAATTTTGTTTGAGGCATTGACGTAAGCTATATCCACAGTACAGCTTTTGCCAGAATAGAACACAGTGTCAGAACCCAAACAGGCACTGTTCTAGCAAGACTGAAAGCAGACCTAGTCAGAAGTATGCCTGAGCCCTACAGGAGAAACTCAGCAATTATGCTACACAGGTTCCAACTGGAAATTTAGGTCTCTCCCTGTTTAAATTAGTAGAAAAAGACTAATAAATTGAGCCTGAATTTGCATATGTCAGCACAGTCTTTCTAAGGATATATACAAATATCCGCAACAGTATGCAGCTTTGATAAAATTATATGCAAATTTCTCTCTTAAAAGCAAGCAATTCTGCTTAACCAACACCTATGTCATCTTCTGTATGGATACTGCAGCAGCAGTAGCCCATTACAATGCACAAACACACTTCCCTAGCCAACTATCCTCTCAGACTGAAGCAAATGTATTTGTGTGAATCAGGACCACAGTATCAGACCCTACACACTTCCTATTTGTCTCTCCATCTGACTAATTCACTGCCACGTATTAAGAGCATGGAAAGTAGTTAGGCTGGAGGTGAGCTCCTACACCAGTCTATTGAAAGAAAGTGCCTTAAAAATATATTATCAGGTCAGGAGACAGCAAGAAGCAACCAGTTGAAGCTTATCCCATATAGCACCTCAAGGATCTGCGAGAGGCAGATTTGCTCATGAAGTTTCCTGTTGTGTAAGAAATACCATGAGCCTAGCCAGCACCCTGCAAGTTAACTGGCACTTCACCACTAGTCAGAAATGCAGACATGCCTCAGGACAAAAGCTAGAGTGCATGCACCACATCAGCAGCACACCTCCATCCTGAGCTTTCTAGGCACCAAGTGATGCCAGACCCCAGTTCTTCCACAAAGAGAGGTTAGAGCAATTATTCCACCAGTGCCAGTTCATAAAGGAGGATGTATGGGCACAGCCAGAATGAAACACAGTCTGCAATAGTCAGGAATGGTTGTGACTGGGACAAAAATCCTGGGCAAGAATAATACTACCAACACGAGTGATCCCTGGAAGGCTAAGGATGCCTTACCACTTTACATCTTTCTAGGACCTATCAAACAGGCATCTGTCAGCATCATTTTAAAGCTAAATATACTTGTTAGAAGTCCCAGGCAGCCACTAGAAAGTCAGAAAAGCAAAGGCACAGCACACAGACACAGAGAAGTGCAATTTTTTGCAGTCTGTTTACAGTGATACACCCCTGGAGGCTGCATAACAGACAGCATTAAAAAGATTTTAACAGTGTTCAGTATACCATATTTGAATGAAAGATGAGATCCATTTTCAAAGCAAGCCCAATTCTCCCACCCTGTTGCATTCAAGGGGATGTCTTACAGACTTGAGATGTGCTCATCGATACAACAGCAATGAAGCAGATCTGGTTTGGAACCTCTTTTCCCTCCAGAGAGCAATTACCCATACAAGCAGCCCCATCAGTTTCAAAGGAATGATAAAGAAACTGTTTCCTCCATTTTAATTCTGCTGTTGAGCTTATTTCCCCATGTTCTTCCCTCCAGAAAGCTAAAGTGGATCAGGCAGCAAGAGCAGTCCCATCTGAACAATGTGAAGATGGGTTTTAGCATGCGTAGAGCTGTGGGAAATGGGCAGATTATGCAGCACCTTTGCCTAGGGATCCTGGTACCAAACACAACTCAGGAGATACAGTTTCTTTCCCTGAATTGTCACTGGTTTGACAGATGACACTTCCCCACCCTCCAACATTTCCCCCTTCAAAACAGAGACAACAACCGCCACCTATCTATGGGAGAAAAACTTTGCCACTTAGCGAAACACGCGTCTACCAAGCTATTGACCAAACTGGCAAGCCCACAGGCAAATGCAATAGTAACCTTTTCACAGCCATGCTTAGATGCACACCCCAAGATCAATACTTTAACTTCCTTGATATGTGTAAAACTTTCATGTTATTCTGCTGCTGTTGCAATAATTCTGCCCTCTGCAGCACGGTCATCTCTCTTTCTCCCCCCTCCTATTGATTTCATCAGGCACAATAAATGTGGAGCAGTTTCCTCACCCCTATGCCCACCCCAAATTGTATCAAGGGAAACAATGCCAAGCAATTAAGTCTGTTGTATTTTTCTTGCTGACTCCTCTGTATAGGCTATATATAAACACACACATGAACAGATACAATCATAGAAGGTTTATTTAGCCAAACACCTGCTGCCCAGATCTTTCATGCAGCGTGTTATGAGGAAAAGAATACAAAGCTTTGCAAGTAGACTTGAAGCAAAGCTTGCAGCAAACCCCCTCCATTATTTCAGTACGAAGACATCATTCTGACAGACAGAAAAGGGGAGATTTTTTTAAGTTCCTTTTACAGAGGGAGATGAAACACAGCACTATCTGAAACAGTATCTTTTATATCTTTTACAGGGTCTGAAAAGCAGCTAAGGGATCATCTATCTTACTAACTGCACCCTGCTGTGGGCTTTGCCAGCATCCCAATAGTTTCCTAAGGTATTTAAAGCAGATTCTGGAGCTTTTGAAGAGGTGCAATAAGTTTATTAATCACACTACTGATGTGGCACGTCTTGAAAACCCAAGATATAGGAAGACAGAGCCATGTCACAGTAACATCAGGAAAACTTAAGATTTTTGCAGATTTCCACATAGCCTAATAGCAGGGTGAGGAGTGAAAACCAAGTGGTCACACCAGCACTGGAACTAACACATCCTGCCTTTTTAAGGATGTGTGTCATGACTGATTGTAAGATTAAGAACATGCATCTCCATACAGTGCTATCCCCATGGTCAGGTCCTTTCTCTGGCTGTGTCCCTCCCAGGTGTGGTCTATAACAGCATGTAAGGGTTGAGCTCATCTGCAGGTTTTTTGCTGTGGGACTCCACTAAGGTCTTCCTATACTCATTGGTGACTCATTTTGACACAATCTGTAGTCATTTAATAATCCTTAAGACTGGCAGTTTTCTCTTAGGGGCATTTTTAGCCAAATTATGGGTTAAAAATATTCCTGGGAAGGAAGAGGAAGGGAGGAGCAAAACAGACAGTGAGATCACCCACCCCATACTTCCATAGGAAACCAGGGTAAAAACGGCTTCCCCATGAACAACAGTGGCTGCTATTTCTTTTATGTCGGGACTGCGTAATAAGTCAGCTCAGCCATAAAAATTCAGAAGCGTAAACATAAGATGTAATACTGTAAAGCAGAGGTTTGAGGTAGAAAGTCAAAGGCTTCCTCAGTTGAAAGCCTTTCTACAGGTTTTCCTGTAGAAAAGGCTTCTTTGGTTGGAAGCCTTCTACAGGTTTTCCAAAAACCTGCAGAATTGGACGTAAAACACAGGTGAATTTGACCTAAGGCCTTAAGCCTACCTCACTTATCAGCACTCACAAAGAACAGTGTCATTCCATACTGCTAAAGCAAAAGCAGCAGCAAAGTTGTGTATATGATACAATAAATACTTCAAACACCGCCACAGGGACTGCCACCAGTGCACCTAGGCACCTTATTTATCCTCCCTTAAAAAAGCGAGGGCATGAGCTTACACTGGTCACCTTGACAAGCCTGATGAGCCCTCCTCTCTCAATATAGGCTCTCTAAAATTAGATTGCAGTGTGTTAGAAATAAATAAATAAATAAATTTAAATTTAGTTGCTTAACTAGAGTGGGTTAACTGTGCTTAACTGTTACCTAAAGTGCTTATCTGTTGTGGGTTGGTAGCCACATATTAGCCATTTATGAAACAGCTGCCACCCATGATAAAAGAAGAAAACTGTAAGTAACAAAGGAAACATTTTTCACTATCATTATAAGGATCTTTGAGCTGTGTGGTGCAGATGTTGTCCACAAAAACGAAAAGGATATATATAATTGGATTCCAGCTCCTGCACAGATCAGGATAAGGTGGTTATATGAATACAGCTGAGATGGTGATAGCAGGCCTGTATTTACACAATACAAAAGACAGGCAGTGGAAGCAAGGAGTACATATAAAGAACCCTCTGGCTTCCTTGCTTTCCATGCCGTCAGAGGCAGAGGAGGAAAGACCGATTTTCGGTTGTGCCAAATCAGCTGCCATCATTTCCATTCGCTGTTGTCGAGAGCTGCTGGTGGAGAGGGCAGCGTTTACTCCGGGAAGATCACTCTGACCTCTGCTGGTCCTCTTAGAGCAAGCCAGCAGAAACCGTCTGAAAAGGAGTGAGGGAGAGAAGGAATCCCCCAAGCACACAGGAAAAGTTGACCATATGGCTCCTATAAGGTCTATCAACTCAGTTAAGGAATGACACTCACATAAGCTTCCAATTTACTCCTGCTTCACACTCACATACAAAGATGTAGTTCTAGCCTTGAAATTTGCTCCTGCGGCTGCCCAGGTCCTACCACAACCCATGGACCTGCCTCTCTCCCCCTGACACGGACCTCACCACACCACCACACCCTGCTTAGCCGTTGGCCCCCTCCAGTTTGACAGCAGTGGTCTGGAGAGCCTGCATTTGGGAGCTACCCCATTGAGAAAGTGCGAAACGTAAAGAGTAATAAGCGGATTCGCCTTACAAGATGGGCCTCAGCCTGTCACACCCAATGGGTTGCTCCACAGGCTTGCAGACGGTCTTCCTTCCTTCACATTTTCAGGCTGGAAGGAATACTCACACTTAAAAGCCCCATCACATGCTTCAGTCTCCTCCCCATCACACTGACAGAAGCATGACTATCATGCTTCACAGCCACAGCAGTGGTTCCCCACTAAGTGGGGAAAGCCGTAACCACAACAGGCCCTTCCATCACCAAGAAGAGCTGTGGCCACCGGAGTAGGTAAAATAACATGCAAACTCAGCAAAATAGGAGGGTGGCTCCTGCTGAACGCGGTCATCCCAAAAACATCACCTAGCAATGATGACACTTCTCATTTAAGAAGGGACAATGCCAACCTGTTTAAGCTTAGAAGCCACCACTGAATGAAATGCACACTTCTGGAGCATGTGGTCAGAGATGAGCTTTCTCCACCATCTTCCTTCAGAAGCAAATGAGATCATCAGGAAGGCAAGACCGCTTCTGCTGCTCCTCAGCAGAACCACGTCAGAGAAACGTGATTAAAAATAGATGATAAAGGAAATACCAGTAGGCCACACCAAAACAGCCAGAAGAAGGGAAGCTATTTCCCTGAACAAGGTCTGGAGGCCAAATATTTAATTTTTAAATATTAAAAAGCTACCTTGTAAACGTTGCTGGCAATACTCAATATGGATAAAACATGTTCGCTCAACAGCCAGCTGAAAGGAGGCTGCAAGTCGAATTTCATCCCTAGGCTATACACAGCAGACACTAAAACAAAACCAAGGCCAGTTTTAACGAGGCAGTTAGTCAAAACTGCATTAAATCTCACAGCAAGGACACCAAGATTTCCTGCTGTCAGAGTGGGGATAACACAGAGGAGGAAAGTTTCTCTACAGAAGCCAGTGTCTGGTCAGTTTGGGAAGGGGAAGAGGACAGAGTACACCAACCTTAGAGGAGACAACACTCAGGAGAAAGGTACACTTTGTGCATACAGGGATGGACCATCTTTATCAAGTCTAGTGGCAAGATGCTGTCTCCTTATCTACAACAACAAGAGTTGTGTTGCTTGGGACTAAACAGCATTATCTCTGCAGAACCTCCTGTGCAAGCGGGCTGCTCTAAGAACTCCTTGTGCATGCACTCACATGAGAAGGCCAACCCAAGGCATCTGCTCTGCTCAGCAGCAGGGATGGGTGCCAGTGGGGCTGAGCACCCCAACGGTGACCATCCGCTTGAAGCTGAGGAAGCTTCTACAGGCTCCCCAAACCAAAGAGGGAGACCAACACTGGTTGGCACCAGTGGTGACAACCCAAATAAATACCCAGAGCAAACGTGCCCACGTGAAATTCTGGCGCTCGAGGGCTAGGTGGTTTTGTGTTTGGTTATGAAAAGCACTCCGGCAAAGTTTAAAACCTATGGATGAAGCGTGCCTTGAATGAGACACAGGTAGATTTATTTAATCGTTCCTCAACTCTCAACTGGAAAAGAAACGACACCCGCAGCCTCCTCGGTCACCAGGAATTTATGTCATAGCAGACAGCGGGTTCGAGGGTTCCGCTCTCAGCTCCAGGCAGAGGTATGAAAGCGGAGCCGGGAAGCGGCAGTAGAAGCGGCAAAGCCCCCTGAGGCGTGCCTCATGAATGGCCACCCCACACCGGCGTGCGGCGGGGCCCAGCCGCTGGCAGCTCCGGCACCCCCCAAAGCACGGATACCTCACGGCAGCCCTTCCCCTCCACCGCCAACCCCCCCCAGGGGCCGCCCGCGCCGCTTGGGGCTCAGATGGGCTGAGCCGGGCGGGCGAGGCCCCGTTCCCCCCGGGGCAGCAGGCGCTGCCGGCGCCGAGAGCGCGGACTCCCCGCGGAGGGAAGGGACGGGACGGGACGGGACAGGGAGCTGCAGCGAGTCACGCCGGCCGGGTGAGCGTTCATCCCTCCGCGCCGCGCGGGCGGACTCACCCTCCTTGGCTTTCTTCTTCCTCGCCAGCGTCCCGCCTAGCTTGCCCAGGAACGACTCGTCTTTCTTCATCCTGTGGGGCCGCAGCGTCGGGGATCGGACGGGCGCGGCGGACATCGGCTCTGCTTAGGGTCTCACCGGGGGAGCCTGCCCGAGTCCTGCCCGATCCCTGTCCCGCCCGGGGCGCTGTGGCGGCACCGAACAAAGCCCGGGAGCGGGTAAATCAGCCGGACAGCCGCGACCGAGCGAGTAGAGCCGGCAGCGGGAGGCTGGGGGTGTGGGCCTGAGCCCGAGCCGCAGCCGAGGGCAGGGGGCGGGCTGGGAGCCGCTGCCGGCGGCCACAGCGCCCTGCCACGGCCAGGAAGTCCGCGGGAGGCGGAGCAGGCCGCCCCCTGCCCCGGCCCCCTGTCCCGGAGGGCGGTGACCGGGGCCAACCCGGGCCCGCGGGCCCCTACTCTTGCTCACAGGGGGCAGGTTGGACGGGGCTTTGAGCAACCTGGCGTAGCGGAAGGTGTCCTTGCCCGTGGCAGGGGGTTGGAACCGGATGAGCTTTGAGGTCTCTTCAACCCAAACCATTCAGTGATTCTGTGACAGACCCACGAGAGTGGAGAAAAAAACTGGTAAAGAGCATCGCAGGAAAGCACAGCCGTCGGTCCCATCGCAGCCAGGACAGAGGACAAAACTGAGGGCAGACTCTTTGCGTGTGCCATTTGCCACTGCTAAGTGCTCTGCTTAGCAGTTTCTTGCTGGCTACATTGAGATTTGCATCCTGATTTTGAGCCACACACCTCTTCTGTATGACCAGACCACCTTCTCCTCCTGGCATGGAGCCTGTTTGGCATCCCTCTTGTGGTAAGGTTGAGAAGAGGGTCATAGGCTCTGTTTGCCAAGCTCACGTGTACTGAGGCTCACAGGCACCTCTGAGAGGGAAGCCATCGCACCCCAGGTCTCTGAGCACTGCTGCAGCCATAAGCTTTAGTGAATGCGCACAAAAATGGCCAAAACTGGAAAGTTGGTTTTGATCCCACAGAGAGAATTTCTTATTACTTATCATTTTACAGCACCCAGGGGCATGACAAAGGCTTTGTGGAATACACATTGAAAACAGATCCTGAAGAGTTTATAGTGTTAGGCTGTGATCCTGCAAAGTCCCATGTACATACTTAAGCCCCTAAAGTGGTCCTATTGGCTTTAATGAGACTACTGGGTACCTAAAATCATGCACAAAACCTTTGGCCGTGCTCCTGCAAGCAGCTCCCTGTCAGCAGCCCTTGCCCCAACAAAGAATGGCGTTCAAACCAAAGGAACTTGGCATAGTGTTTGCACACCCAGTGTACAGGACAGATTTTCATGCTTGACCTGACACAGAAGTAACACTACACAACATATCCAGAGCATATGATAGCAGAGATACTTTACTGTGTCCTTTCACCAGGGATTTAACCTGAGCTAATCCCCCCTTTCACGAAGACCTACCCTTGTCCCTCACCTCCTGCTGCTTGTCATTTTTCTACAGGCACTTAGGTAACTAATGAAAATAAAACCCCAACAAACCAAAACCAAAGCCCAGCTTTCCAGTGTGGCTAAGTATAAAGTCACCCAAAGGCAAGAGCCTGCAGAAGGGAAGTAGAGGGAGAATAACACATGACCATGGCTGGGAAGACCCTTTCAAATGGCTTCTATGAACTGGAGGTTATCATGAATTTACAGCTTCATATGATGGAATAATAACTTATTTTGAGTAGACTGTAATTCCAACTCTAAATACATCCAAGTGTGAACACTAACTTTGTTTTCTTATATTATTCTTTTAAGATGATGCTTTCAGAGGAAGGTGCCAGACTGGACTGACATGTTTTAATCCATCTTTGCAATTATAAAGACATTAGTGAAGAACAGGAGGAGTGTTGCTTCTGTCAGTGGCAGAACAGTGGTGAAGGGAAGTTCAGATGCTTTTCAAGAAGAACTAAGCATTTCAGGAGTGGACAATGCAGGGAACTTTAATCAAGAGCCTGTATGTAACTCACCCTGCAGTCACAGGCCAAAGCGACCCACTGCACTCAGCAACTATCCTACCATGTCTGTTGAGAATATGATACTATTTATGCCCTAAACTGCAAGAAAAGAAAAGCTGCACAACATTCTGCATTTCCTGAGAATGTCTTTTCATTAAATGAGTCAGCAGCCATCCTTCAGAATGCAAACACGAAACAGGAAAGTGTTTGAACTGGAATGTGGCTTTTGGTTCAAAGAGGAACACAGCTCAGGATGCAGTTTGATTTTGCCTGAAAGTATTTTTAAGAGACTGAGCATTTTGCATGTCTGTCATAACTGCTATTAGCAGAACATGGAACAGTTTCTGAACGTAGAGATAATGTTAATTTACCATCTTGCAATTTTAAATTGGTATATTTTTGTATAAAATCTGTGGTGAATTTTTGTATAAAAATATTTTGCTTTTCCCTGTTGAAAGTAACATTTGACACAATAGCTAATGAAGGATTCAAGAAAATAGTGCTTGCTCACGTGTTTCTCTGGTTTATTTTCTTTCTGCATTTGAACCATTGACTTGCCTTGTAGGCTCCATTTCTGTTGTGTTTGCAAATCAACAGGAAAGTGGCAGATAAACAAATGCTGTTTCAAGGCATAGAATTGAGGGGTAGTGACAGGTTTGGAGCAGGACCTGCGGCTAATTTTTTAATATTCACCTTTAATGGATTAAATTTCAAGTTTAGAACATTCCTCTGATCAAGCCACCTACTGCTCCATCACAGTGAGATCTGAAGTGACCTGCAGCACTGCTGTGCATTACCGGCAAAAGCCATCAAGAGCCAGGAGTGAAGTTTCTAAGTCTCAGAAGTCCTGCATTGTAGGGAGCTTCGACCAGGAGCTCCTTACCAGATTAATGAGCGTTATTTCCACATCCATAATTTCCTCCAGCCCCATACTACTACTACATTATGTGTTATCACATCATTTAAACATCTCACAAAATAATGTATACAGTGGGTTTTAAGATAATGGTACCTCTCACTGGCTATGCAAGCAGCATTAGCTGTTCCTGCAAGCCATGCTTCTTGTGGTCTGCTTCACCAGCCAGGATACTGAGTGGTAATCCTGCCCAGCTGAGCTTCTCAATTCAGGAGCCCCAGGAACACTGAACTTAAGAATGGATTTGTGACAAACAAAAATCTTGGGAAATCCCAGACAAAGCCTCTCTGAGGAAAGTATGACTAAAAACACGCAAGGCAAAATTGTAACTGCATTATGCTTGAGAACTTCAGGGAACACAGCAAGCCCCGGTGTAAATTAGGGCAGTTCCTCACATCTGGCCTAAACCTGAGAGCAGCGTGGATTCACTCTAATTGATCATAGAATCTATTATGGAAACAAGCATAAAATGTCACTATTTAATTTGCATGAAGAGCAGTAAAAAGTATTACAAAGAATATACAAATGAGGCATACCCTGGCACTGTTACATTAGTGGAGCATTCTCTACATGTTCCAGATTCAAGTAGGTCTTACCCCCCAGACCAGTCGAGTCCAGAGCAGCGGTGCCCATCTCTTTTTGCTGGCATACTACAGACTACAACAGCAGCTCCAGACACCTGAGGAAATGACCTTTGCTGACCAGACCCCCATTCAGCCCATGGACTATCTTAGGTGCAGAACAATTTAATAACCAATATGACTCACATACTTAATTAAGCTCTAGGATGTAAGTGGCACTGTCCAGGATGAAAAGAACCGCTTTGTCAAGTTTGGAAGCTGCAAAAGCAGAGGATAATCCCAGAGATTTTTAAGGGCTCATATAATGAATTGCTGTTCAGATAAATATGCCCTTTATTTGGAGTCTAATTGGGGTTTTTAAGCATAATTTCTTGCTTTAAGCACTTCTCAACAGGGTATCCTGAAACTTACACAAAATCTATTTTGTCATTCCTTCCCAAAGTTTCTTTCTCCTGATTTCAGAATAAATTCCAGTAAGTGGAAATCCTGCTTAAGACATTGGTTATGACCTCAACTTCTCTTCCTGTTTCCTTGGCAAGCCCCAAACTTGCCACCAGCATTCAATTCTGATCAGGTTTTATTGCAGGATATGAGGAAGCATCCTCTGATCAGTATTGAATGGAGCTTACAGAAGGGATTTTGTAAGGGTCTGTCTGCACCAAATGTTTGACACATTGTCAATGCAAGTTGCAGTGACCACACAGCCTCATTCTACGTTGTCCCACCTCCATGTTCCTGTGTACTGAGCACTATGATATAGAATCATAGAACGGTTTGGGTTGGAAGAGACATTAAAAGCCATCCAGTTCCAATCCGCCTGCCGTGGGCAGGGACACCTTCTGCTAGACCAGGTTGTTCAAAGCCCGTCCAACCTGGCCTTGAACACTGCCAGGGATGGGGCAGCCACAGCTTCTGTGCGCAACCTGTTCCAGTGCCTCGCCACCCTCACAGGAAAGAACTTCCTAATGTCTAATCTAAATCTACCCTCTGTCAGTTTAAAGCCATTCCCCCTTGCCCTATTCCTACATGCACTTGTAAAAAAGTCCCTCTCCAGATTTCCTGTAGGCCCCCTTTAGGTACTGGAAGGCTGCTGTAAGGTCTCCCCAGAGCCTTCTCTTCTCCAGGCTGAACAAATATTCTTACATGCTCATTTCTTCCCTAACCATCTCAGCTTTTCTTTAAAGGTTACTGCTGCATGAGGACACGTCTTGCTTTGCTACAGAAACGTTTGCGTTAGCTCATAGATAACCCTGCCTTTAAAAAGCTGTGAACTTTATGCTATGCTGATTTTGGAGTGCGTAGAAAATCTGAAACTTAAAAGGGAGCATTTTTTTCTTAATTAGACAGCACACTGCCCAGCTTTTGTGAAATAACCTCATCCCTGCAAATACTTGTTCTTTATTCCTCACAGCAACATAAGCCTGTCTTGTGTTTGCTCATAAAGGCAAGGATGATGACTATTTTCTATCCATACTGCTTCCTTAGTAGAACAAATAAATTCTGTTGCTGAAACAAGCGTGCTGCTCACAGCAAAGGCTTTTAGAGTGTGAGAACTTCCCGAGGGTGGGATCAATATCAGTTACAAATCCACCTCTCACTTAAATCATTTTGAGGTTTCAGACTATACGTAATGAATGTTTTATGTTGATTTCCTGTGCAGGAGGGAGTTCTCCCTGTGCTCTTGCTAGTAGAAAAAGTGGATTAGCATACCAAAAACTTATTTTACTTTGAATACTACACTGCAACTATTACATGTTTTTCAAGTGACTATTTCAACCCTTGGAGTTGCTAATGAGATTCATAACCAGTTTGCCATCCAGATTCACAGGCGGTATGAATACATGCATCTTTCACACAGTTCTGTGTCTACATATCCAAACCTACAGCTGCCATGCTCCTTCGGTACCAGGTTTGCCAGTCAAGTGTGTTGTTGCAGCATTTAACAGCAGTAGTGCCAGTATGGAGAGTGTTGAAAAGTTGCATCATTTCTTAAATAGTTTAATTCAAATACAGCTCCTCCAGCTTTTTGGAGGAATGCTTAAAAATCTTCCTAGAGTGCAACTTAAAACCTATGAGACTTGTGTGTAAAATACAAATACTGATAGTAAAATCAACTCCTATGCAGCAAATGCGCCCAGATAGAGACGAGGCACACATCCCATCCACAGAAAATAGTTCCTGCAGTACTTTCTATGTTGTAAGTTAAGTTTCTATGTTGCAAGTTAACTTTCTATAATTGCAATCAATAACTCAGGATAAAAATAAAGATTTTAAAAAAGGAGTAGCCTTAATTATGCTCAAGAGGTGCACAGAAAGACATTCATTAGTTAAATGGCCCATTGCATTTAAGGTTATTATACATCTTTGCAAAACGAAATAATTAGTGAGGACATCGACTGCATTCTGCTGGCACAAGCCAAATAAGACACTTCACAAATGCAATTTCTCCATTTTCAATCCATCAAAAATAACCTGAATCAATACAAAAAACACAAGTAACACTAAGGCACAAATAAATTCATACTGAAGTCTGATATAACATTTAGCTTTAAGGCAGTGTGGAAAAAGCATTTTATTCAATCTCTGGGGAAGAAAAAAATCAATCCTCATACTTTTTTAAATGGAATTGCAATCAGAAAATCTGTGAATACATATTTCAACCAAGAAAGCAGACAAATTGGTTCACAAGCTATACAGAGAGTCCCAACAGCATAGAAAACTTAACTGACTCAAGTACAGCACTCAAGATGTAATGACTTATAAGCAAGAGTCTTTTAATAATTGAAATAAATCCACTCAGACCCATTCAGCTCTGACTTCAATGTCCCATGTATTTATAAAGAAATGCTTAAATTTGTAGCCAAGTAGAAAATGTCAGCCTTCTGCAAAGTAAAAGGAGGCTGGGTTGTTTGAGATAAGGAGAGAGCCTGTGGCAACAGAAAGTAATATTACGCTTCAAAAAACCCAAACCAAAACCTAGAGTCTTTTTGAGTCACATCACGATGGTTCAAACAAACAGTGCTCTTCTAAATAGGAAATGAAGAGCTTGTAACTGTACTTTCATCAAGTGTGTGTTAGTCTTTAATAACTTAACTGGCTGATGGCCATTAAAACTGACACAGCTGCTGCTGCGTGAGTGGAATGGCCTTTAGTTTGAAGCGCATACTCTGTCTGAAGAGAAGGATGAAGGCGGCCAGCTATGTTAGTTGTTTAAACCTTCCATATTGAATGAGCTATCAGCACTCTACATCCCAGAAAATGCTCCCTGGTGTCCTACCTCTCATCAGGGATGAAATTCCTGTGAGTGAATATTCATTAAGAAAACTGCCGGAGCATAAACATGTCTTTTCAGAAATAATTACATTGGAAAGAATAAATCTAGCTCAAAATCTGTTTTTAATTTCAGCCCTAAACTGTCAGCTGTAATATTTAGCTGAACATTTAGAAGTCTGAATTCACTCATTTTAACATTGCTCACCTTATTTTTTATAGAGCTGTTCAGTTTCCTCTACCTCAGCCTTATGGCATTTTAGACTATTTTCAAAGTTTTAGACAACCTGAGATTACTGTAATTAGATGTATCACAAAATAATGGTGACACTGAATATATGGTCTTTGACAGTTTCTCATGTAGTGTAGCAAAGCAAAACCACACACTTTTTAAAGTAGAAAATCATTACATACAGTCTTGTTCTATTGTAATGATATCTGTATTGATGTTCCAAGATGATAGATACCTTATAGACACAAGACACTGTTACAGTGTTAAGTTTTCCTCCTGGTCTCCCAGATGAGTGGATGAGTGAATGAGTGAAAATGTGTTTGGGGGAGGGTTGAGGTTTGGGTTTTGTTGTTGCTGGTGGTTGGTTGGGCAGGAGGGGCTTGGGACTTTTGCTGTTTTGTGGGTGTTTTTTTAATAATATTTTAATAATATTCAGTACAGAGGTAGAAATGTACCACTTAACAGACCTGCTTCAGAATACTTTCTATTCTGCATTCCATTTAACTCAAAAACTTTTACAAAGCCCATTTATCCCATGCAGGCATTACCTGTACCAGCTGCAGGACAATTGCATTTTTTGCTTAACAATGGAAGCAAGCTGAATGCTCTGGCTTGCGCAGAATACACTCAGCATAAAGTGTCATCCCAATTAAGTTAAAATCATCCAAGAGCACTGCAGTTGCTAATAGCGATGTTGCACTGTTTTCATATAACATACATTCAAGTATACTATTTCTAAATCCTTTCTGTGGTAGAGAAGCTGAGTAAAAATCTCCTGACAAGAATTGTTACCGCTGTGGCTGCCAAGCTCCAGCCCTTTTAAAAACAAGACAAGAATGGTAGAGCAACTCTACAATCCTGTACACTCAAATTCCGTAATTTTAGGATGACTCTCTGACGTTATCCCCATACAAAGCTCAGGATGATCTCCCAAACGTCTGCCCAACTCCTTAATATTCCCATGAAGGAGTACATTTTTTTTTTCCTCCTGAAACATCACAGGGGATGTTTTCATTTGAGCAACTGCTCACACACCCCAGAGGAGGGATACCCCACCTGACCCCACTACCTTTTCTGTGGACCTGTGTGTTTTATTGCACACAGAAAAGGAACACTCTGAATGCCTCCCTCAAGGAGCACAACATGGACAGCACATTCAACACAGATGCCCAACAAAACCAACAGGTATTTTGGAAGGGAAGTACGTATCAAACATTAGTTGCTACATCTCTGCAGGGATTTCCATTGGCAGCAAGTACAGAACTGTATTAAGGCACAAAGCAACTCAGACATACTTATGTTGAGGCACACTTCTGTATTACTGAGGTCAGCATTGTATTTTATTTTTAAATCAAATACAGTTCTGCTCTTAACAGCATGGCAGCAAACCTGTCCCATGCGTTCCAACACCCTCCCAGTTTCCTCTTCCACCTTCCCCAAAGCTCCCTAACAGCTTACTCATTAACAGTACCTAATACCACCAGATTTCCCAATATAAAGAGCATTTTCAAGTTTTTAATGCAAGTGGAACAGCTCCAAGAAATCACCATCTTTGAACTGGTAATACAAATATTAGCCCTGCTTCTGACACATCATTGCTACCTTCCCAACGGCGCAGCACCAAGGCGCCACAGCCATTGTCCCCAAAAGACCTCCTCTCTCCCTAGGCCTCCTTTAGCCTCTAGAGAGGACTGAAGAAACGCTGTGCTTCAGATGGCATTTGCATCCTTAGCACTGTTCACATAAAATCAAAGAGTTCACAAGCACATGGGTGCATTTCAGGTGAGGCATCTGGAAGCATTTATCACCATCTTACTGTCCCTAATGCTGCACATAGCTATAAAAGCAAGAACACCTTCACTACTCGATAGGCAAAATGACTTCCAAAACTACCCATTTAAGGAAAAACCATGCTTCTGAATCACAGATATGACTGCAGGCCATCCTTGCACCCTTCATCCTTTCGCGGATATACTCTGGACAGACATGCAATCAGCCAAGAGAATTGCTTCAGATCTGTCCAGAGCTGTCCTGCCACAGAGTCTGCTTAGCAGGACAGCAGCTTCTAGTAGGATTCTGATTTCTATTTTATCCATCCATAAAGAGCCTCTGCAACCAATTTTCGATGGGGATATATTAATCACATCAATATTCTATAGAAGTAACATTCGTAATCCCAGGGAATACTTTATATACTGTGATAGCTTTTGTGCACTTGTTATATGCTCTTTATATTATGGAAATATTATGTTGCAACATAGGTATAGGGAACAGCGATCCAGGTAAAGGCTCATGTAACATAGTTTTTCTCCCTTTATCCTTACTGGACAATCCTCCTGGTGTGTGGTACAGCATGATCTGTCAGCACACATGCGTGAAGGGCCTCTTCAGCCTTCAGCATTTCCCCAATTCATCCCTTAATTTCTCATATGGATCACAGTTCTCTCAAAACTTACTTGTGGACTAGGTGCTTCTTGGTGTGCAGCCTGAGGCCGAGGCTGTTTCTGTAGGCCTGCTCAACTCTGGAAGATGACTATGCCCTCTAAAACTGATACTTACTTAGGGCTCTCTTGTGTAATATGAAAGTATTACACTTGAGCAGCCTTTAGTAACAAACGTGCACAAGAGTTCTTAAGGCCATAAAATACATCTAATTTTATCAAAAGGACCAAAATAAACTTCAAACCCCTAGGAGAAAATCCTAACAGCATTTTGGTATCTAAACATTCCCATTAAAAATACTTTTATATGTTAAAATGTCACTAGTTTTTCTCCAGCACTATCTACATCTGTTGACATTCTTAACATAGTGCCATGTTTCATCTCATAACAACAACAAAATATCAGAAATTATTTGTTAAACATGAATTTGCTACAGTAGCTGTTAGATACAAACACTGAAAAAGGCTTTTCATATTAAAGTTTGTTATTTGAAATAGACCTGACTTCTGTCATTACCGCAGTTTTATTCTGAACATCTGTGAGCCTTCACAAGAAGTAAAGGATGTTTATCCAGGTGGAGCTCTGCAAAACTAGGCAGAAGTTTCTGGACTTTGTATTTTAGAAAGTGAGTTATTAACAGATTTAATTATTGTACTACAGCAACAGCAATATATACCAATGCTGAAGCACCGTATGAAACTGTGCTTTCTTTAAAGAGAGTGGGGTCTCAGTGCTAACTTGACTGGGAACAAGATAACATGGCAGCCCTGGCAGCATTCAGCAAAGTAGCCTGCCAGTATGTCCAAACCTGTGTCTTCAGCACACTAGAAGAAACCAAGTGTGTAATAGCTGGCGTATTTCTGTTCTACTCTTCAAGAATCTTCTTTGTATTATGATCTAAATTTACCAACACTTAATAACAAAAAATGTGAATTCAGTTGCAGGGAAAGTAGACTCTAGGTTCAGATTCTCTTTAGGACTGACAATTTGGGATTAATACATATGAAAAATGAGTATGTAACTACCTTCAAAGACAATTTTTTAGGCCTACTATTGAGTTAGTCTGACCTTACAGAAACTGGAATATATGCCAACTGATAAAGTAGGTGGTCACTTTTAAGCGTAATCAGCAACTAAAGAAGTCAGTAGATTGGCATGCCTCTCACACAAAATCAAACAAGGCAGTATCACGTGATGATGTATAGACATCCCTTTTTGCAACTGCTACAAAAAGATTTGTTCCAAAGACCCAAATCAGTGATTTTGCTGAGAGCATCAAAACACTCAAAACCACTGCAGAGTTGAGAACTCTGAATCTTTCAAAGGTATTCTTGAATTTTAGTATTTACTGTGCTAGACAGCCAACTTGAATTTTTACAGTACGCAATTCAGATCGTAGAAAGCATTTAAATATAGATGATTTACAATAGTGAAATAGGGTAGATTTAGATTAGATTTTAGGAAGAAGTTCTTTCCTGTGAGGGTGCTGAAGGCCTGGCACAGGTTGCCCAGAGAAGCTGTGGCTGCCCCATCCCTGGAAGTGTTCAAGTCCAGGCTGGATGGGCCTTTGAGCAATCTGGTCTAGTTGAAGGTGTCCCTGCCCATGGAAGGAGGCTGTAACTAGATGATCTTTAAGGCCCCTTCAAACCCAAATCATTCTATAACTCTAAGATACTCAAATCAGAACATTTAAGCTCACTCACAGCCATTACTTATGTAAAATATTTTTTGATGCGTAACAGAATTTTTTCAGGGTCATTTGCTCACAGAAGTTCATGATTGAGGAAAGCTGTTCCCCCTTAACTTCCACTTCAGCCACACTCACACTTGGTTGTCCCAGCACTTGTGAGACTTGTGGCTGGAAGAGTGAAGTCTATGCAGACCAATGACAACTATAATCATGTGAACTGTATCCAAGAACCAATTCCTGACACAAATCTTTTAATACTTTAAGTAACAACTAATAATTAAAAGCTTTAACTTAAAGTAGCTAGAATCCTACAAACACTCTCCCATCTTTGATAAGAAACAGAAGTACAATGAACCTTTACAGCATAATTCTTTAATGTAGTTTCTTGTGGAATCTGAGGTAAATCGCTCAGATGTGTACTGTTTCTCAAAAGTATCAAGCTGTATTATAGTCTTGATTTCAGTTACAGAGCACAATTTCATATACTGATGTAAAATGTTTCTGTATTATAGAAATCTGATTCCTGCTCCAAACTGAACACCGTCACATATCCTGAAAAGAAACAAGCAATAAATAACATAAGTGATATATAAGATACTGATGAAGCTAAAATCAATTCTCCCCATCCCCAAATTTCCAAGGTTTTCAATCTTCGGAAAGTTACAATTCAAGTTTTAGCTGACAAAGGCTTTTTTAAGTAAATGCTTTGCCATTGCATCAATCATACGGAGCATTTACATTTGCAAAATCAAGCCCATAATTTTCAAATTGCTGTTGTTAATTCACATTTCACATGAATGACAAGGAAAAACATAATCCAACTCCTGTACCAAATACAGTTTCTCACATAGCTTTCACAGGTAACAGCAGGCCCCCTGAAGCTTTTTTATTGCTTGATGTAGGATAATTGGTTGGTAACAAATTAATTTGTTCTCCCTTTCTCTTTACCTGTAGTTAAACTTGTTTTCATCTTTTAAGCAGACATTAAACTCTGTATTTATCCACTCATTTGTTTTTGGAAGACTTAAGAAAATACCATGATCTGTTTGAGTGATCATTTCCCCTAAAAAACTAAAACCTGCTGCACAGCTATTCATACATTTCAACAGCTGATTTCACTGATCTTTGAAACTCAAGAAACAGAGTCTTCAATCGAGAAGTACTGTGAAACCAGTATGAATATAGCAAGCAGAAAGAAGAGCATCAAGTGCTGAAATATCTCTAAACTGGCACAGAATAAACAAAAATGAAAAATTAAAGGGCAGCAACTCTCAGACAAAATCAGATATAAGCGCAGTAACCTTTAATAACAGTTACTACTAAAGGATTTGGTGTAAAAAACAAACCTGTCACCAGACTGTACTCCCATGGGGAAACAGTAGTTAAGTTCTAATCTAGCAATGTTTCCAAGTCGGAGCACTATTCCAGCACCGTAAGACCATCGGATATACTCTGCCAGCTTCTGCAGGTGAGCTCTGGGACCATCACCTATAAGCAAAAGAGCAGAAGAACAAGAATCAAAGCAATCTGTCATGGTGGTCAGCAGCTAACAGGATTTTCAGAGCTAGAAGACAGACTACTTAGGAACACTGCCTGCAGAATCAAAATCTATTTACTATCCACAACTCTCAAACTCCAACTGTCTCAGACTCAAACTACTACGATTTTAGTTGGATTGCTGGTTGATTTTCATTTCCCACTATAGGGTACCTATTTGCATGAATATGGAAGTGAATCCTAAAGACTTAAATATCTTTAGTAGGTCTCTTAAAATCAATTAACCTGCTCTTCAATTGTGCATAATGTGTCTCACTCCCATATGGATGCTGCTGCTCTTCCATCAAGTAAGGCAGGCATCAAATACACTATACCCCAAACTGATTAAAATTATATTGAAAAGTCATACACTAGTACACTGAAATACATCTTGAAAAAAGTTGGGGATGGGAGAAGGAAAAAAGTCACATCAGCTACAGCACTCTCACCTACACTCATTCTAACAGTTTTTATTTGGTTCATCCTAGGAAACATTAGAATCCCACTAGAATATCATCTTCCAGTCTCTCTCCAGAACAGTGGAAGATAGCAGGTGCAAAACAATTACCACATTAGTCTGAGAACATCAACTGTTCACAGATATTACTGTTACTATTCCAGCTTTTCTGTACAAGTTGTGCTTGAATTTATGCAAAGAGCTAAAAAGATTACTGGCAATCTGTCAAATATACAAGTTAATAGCAGTAGCTTTTTACAGGCACCAAAATATACACAGTAAGCAAACTGCTTCTGTGTAAACAGACACCAAAAAGATCTCCTTTTTGATTTCATATATATGGAAGAATTATACATAGTTCTACTGAGTCTTACCATAGTTCAGATTGCAGAGGTTTCCAGCATTAAGGAAGAAATGTGTTCGGAAAAGGTCTCCAAACCCTCCCCTGCCTGGCCGGAAAGGGAGAGGGGTGTATAGATGCAAACCTCCAGCCCAGTAGGCTTCTCCTCCCAAGTAATCACCTGTTTTGGTAAAATGTTAGAGTAAAAGCATATACTGTAGAATATATTCAAAGAACCAGTTATTAAAGGTACAAGAACACATCCTTAAGTTGTTTTAGACCACACTTCTACCCTTTCCAGCTCTTGCCATTCTCTTCTAGCTCTCTCCAACCTCACCATTATCAAGTACAGAAATTAGCACTTACACAATTCTTTAAATCTTCCAAGTGAAGTGCCCTTTTTCTTCACTCCCTCACCAGGACAGCCTGAGACATGCACCCACTTGTACTTCATCAGAGACTACCTCCTGAATATTGAAACACCACTGAAATACCTGCCTTAATTCTAAAAATGGGAAATTGATAAAATTAAACAATTAGCTTTAAAATATACTGAATACTGAATTCACTGATAACAGCAAGTCAATAGCAATAAAACTGAGGAAGCTCCTGGCTCTCAAAACACCTTTGTCGATCAGATTACCTTTCCCCTAGGCTACCTGAATATACGCTGTAGCAAAGAGATTTAATGTGGATGTTGCTAAAACCACCTTTTGGGAACCTTTTCAGCTTGAAGGTTGCTTACTAATTAAATTGACATACTGGAAGTGTGCAAGTTGGAACACACACCTGGTTTATACAATTAGCTTATGGTCTTACTAAGAACTACTGGGCTGTATTCCATTGTGAACTAATATATATTGTCATAAGACTTCTCAGATTCAAAGTGCAGAGTGGGAGCAATTATTTTTGAGCTATACAAAGCTTAAGGCCAGAATCTCTTTGTTATACACTAATATTTACAGTATTGTCAGAGGAGTGGGATTTAAGAGTGTCAGACCTTCACTCTGGGGTCCGATGCTGTACATACTGAATCCACGCACGCTTGTTGGTCCACCAAGGTAAAACCTAGTGAATACAGTCAAATTTAATTTAAAGCTTCACTTGAAAGGATGTTTTAAAGTATCTAGCCATAATTCTAACATTGCTTTTCAGAATTACAGGTAACTTTGTAACTGGTTTAGTAAAGCGTATTTAAAGAAATACAAGAAATTGTATTTAAATCCTGATGCATTTGATAGAATTTTCAAAATAAATGGGAGTATTAAAAATAAAAGTAAGTCTTCTCAGTTACAAAAATCAAAACAGAAGCATCCCCAGCACTGAAGAAGAATCAGAATACTGATTCTGTCTGTTGTAATAATTTTGATAGAAATACTATAGTTAAGATCTATCATGTGAAAGTTGACACTCAGTATTTAGTATTTATTGCAAACAAATTTAAGTCTAAATGGCTTCTGCTAGAGATCCTTAAACACAGGCGTTAAGAGAACAAAACTGCCTAAAAAGCCAACACTTACAATACGGCTTTATGTCTAAAAATACCTACAGTGTTACCTATGCCTGACAAAAAATTTTTTAGATTATATCATTTTGCAACCATAAATATTGGCAGGCAAAGCCAATTACAATTAATTTATTTACATACTATCCCAATATGAAAATCAAAACCAGAAGGTATGGCTTGAGTACTAACATGCAATTAACGCTAACTAGAAATGTTTTATTCACTCAGAAACAGAACTACTATGGCTTTGCTCTTCTACTACAGTTTTCTATGTAACCTGTAGAAAGAAATTAAGAAACATCTAAAAACTTGCCTGTCAGCTATACTGGATGGCTTGTCTCCTATAGGCACTAGCATTCCACCCCAAAGGGATGCTGAAAAAGCCTTTGGAGAGAATAAGAAGTTGTTTATTAATACATGCTACTTAATTTCCTTAAAACAGTATTAGTAAAATTTAATCGCCCAGTAATAGGCAAAGCTCCCCTTAGTCTGACAGAAACTAAAAGACGATCACAGTGTATCCATAGGTACCACAACAGCAGCAATGGCATTTTCAGGGAACTCTTGATCACTGCTGCCCTCTTTCGTTTATACAGCGCAACACCTTAAAGAAGATGGTAATAGCACATCTGCACCAAGTGCTAGTTTTACTATTGCTAAATAGAACACTCATCCAGCTCCTATTTTCTGATGAATTTTCATGTCTTGAAGTAAGACAACACTGCTACCATAAATTAGACCTGGCAATTTTAAACCCACAGAGACTAAGTCAAGCAAATAACTAGCAAAAATGTACTAGCTGTCTGTAAATTAGCCTTAGAATTAAATGAAACTACCTTCTGCAACTCACTATACTGACATCAAACACACATACAGCATTACTGCTGATATGCTCTATACTGCTATATGGTAATTCATGGGAGACAAATCATTATAATAAATAGATTCAATGATTTAATCATTTGCTTGGTGCCTGTGTACCAAGTAGAAGTATTACTGCCAGATGGTGAGATCTATTGGCAATACCTAGGCTAAAGGTGTTGGACAATATCTCTAATTCTACAGCACATTCCTGCCGTCTTCTGCCCCGAGTGTCCCCAGATGCTTCCCCTGCCATATTCAGGCAGTACACGTATGTCTGGTTACACAACACATGGCATATGCAAAAGCCAGCTGCATGCCAAATCTACACTCATGAACAATGGGTGATATAAAATTATGTACACCACGTGATGAGATACACTTCACTTCCATTCATAATGTAGGCATATTAGCAGTCATGGGTAAGAACAAGTCCTCTCTGTGTAGCCACGAAGCCATTAAATTACTTCATAGGAGAATATGCTGTCTTTCTCAGCTAAAGGTCAGCAAATAAATGTAAGATGATTAGAAGTGCACTCACCAGGCAATGCCTTTTCTCCTACCACATGGAAGGTGCGAATGTAATAATGTAATAAGAAAGAAATACAGAAAACAGCCTTAAAATGTCCTTCTGTGTTGGCCTCACTGGTCAAACGAAGTTGCCTCACATTAAAAGCTTTTTCATTCCGGTTTGGGTTTGGTTTTTTTCTTTTGGTATGTTGGGATGCAAATTACTGTAACCTCTGATTTTTAAATCTTCATAATAGAAGTTGCTGTTTAATTCCCCATTCAGCTATGAAACTGTAAAGCTGCCTGAATCTTAAAATCTCTATGCTCTCATAAAGTTCATTAAACATGAACAGTGTTGTTTCCTCTGAAGGAAATCTAGTTGGGATACACGAGAACAGATCTGATAACCAAACCAAGATTTTAAGTGATGATGATATAGGAATTTCATTTCAAAACCACACAGTGACTCTAAACCAAAATACTACTGAAGACACTGCATCGTAAAACCTGTGATGTGTTCTGCCTATGGTGTGGCAGACTAGGGTCTCATATAAACTTCTCATTGCAGCACATGCCTTTCTTATTGGAACTTAAATTGTTCATTGAGCACAAAATGTTTTAGTGCAGACTTAGCACTGTAGTGAAATCAGTCTTCCCATTCTTTCCCAATAATTTTACATAGAAGAAATAATTACATGCCATGATATAAAAATTAACAGTCAAATATTCATAATTTACCATGACAAAAGAAAACTAACCCAAGATTATTCAGAATATTCATAACCAGGTGAAAGAGACAGAACAAAGGCTGTCATCAGTTTTGGAAAATCACTCTTTATAAAGAACACAAAGAACAGACATGCCCAACATTACTTCTGAAAGGAGAACAGTTCACATGGTTAACTGTCAGACTAGCCATTCTTTCCAAAATGCTCACTTCTCAAGTGACTATACATGACCAGAATGTCAGGTTAAGAGCATTTCACTTTCAAAGAAACAAATCAAGGTATTTACACCATCCATCTTTCACTTCCACAATCATCTTCTTATCCATAGTGAAACATCATCATAAGACACAGATTCAATAACCTCATTTGCTAAATCAGATCAATTACTAAAATATCTTTAAAAAAATTACCGAATCCCAGATAAGTGGCTTATTCAACTGAAATTCAAAATCCTCTTTTAGAAAGCTCACGTCTCCACCTGTATAGCCAGCCAACTCCTGCAAAGACATAAGTTTATGAAAGGTGTAACAGATATTACATGTTTCTTCCTTCTAAAAGTACATCATGTCTGCATCCTTCTAAAAGTACATGCATGTCTACATGTACATCTACACTACATGTACACACAAGCAGTGCTTTCTGTACAAGAAATACAGGTCCACTGGTATGGAGAGAAAACTGAATTTTGGACCAACAAAAAAACATGCATGACCCTTAGAACAATGAACGGCATTTTTCTTCTCCATATATTAAACCAAGGTATTGCTTTGTAAGTCATTCTCGCAAATGATGGCAAAACAGAATGGAGTTAGAAATTTCAACACCCAAAATCAGAACTCTTACTGTATTTGCCTAGTCCTGAAAAGATTTCATATGCACTAAGGCAGCGCTGAAGAACCAGCCAGCCTATTGCATTACACCAATAGCAAGTGACTTGAATCAGTGTTAGAGGCAGCACCTAACAAATGGTATGTTAACAAAACCCAAATTACGACCACCTTTCTCACTCAGGAACAGAATAGTTCCCTGTTGTTTACAGAAACAGTAGTACTTCTACTTCCAGTGGCATTTCAAAGTAATCTGCTTCTAAAGCACTGCAGAAGCTAATGCTTCTGAAGTTGTAATTCATACACCAGAAATGCCAGCTTTTCTAAAAGCTCTGAAAGTAACAAGAGTGAAAACCATTTTCTGTGCTAAAATGATACATGTGTATGACTTCGAGAACTAGTTTTACTCAGTCTTCCATTTTTAAATCTAAGATTTACAGACTTTGCAAGTAGCAACAGGACCACAGTCTGGTAGTCTTACATGACAGCATTAGAAAAGAAGGACTAATACCTACTGTAAAGTGTAGTCAGGGATAATGTATCTCAGCTAGTAAAATAATTTAATGCTAACAGTGAGACAAAATGGCTGTGCTGTTCCAGACCAATAGTCTTCAAATGAAAATTTGCCATCATAAAAACAGTTTCATGATTTTAAAAGGCACACATTATAAAAGTAAATACTGATCATCACTGTCTCCTGGTCAATTTATGATTAATTTTAACTTTTTAGACATTTTTAACATGAACTTCAATTAGGTGAAGACTTATTCAAATACACTTACAGATAAAACCCAATAATAGCATAAGTGATTTAATACTACCTGATTAATTTTCAGCAAAGCACCTCGTCTTGGCAAGATTGAGGAGTTCCGGGAATCAATTACCATGGCATGCTGAAAAGAATCAAAAAAGTATTTTCAGGTTCTCATATCTGCTGAATACCCCAGAGTGACTGTATTATTTTCTTTCAAAAACCGTGCAAACAGCAGAAGACAACCACAGCTGCAGCAAAGGCTAGTGCAGCTCCATGGATTTGGGAACAATAGACCCACAGACTAATTTAGTTTTGAATTTAGAGGCCACACTAAATGCACACATTTATATCTTTTGGCCATGGTACACACCAGAAACATATCAGCAACAATGTTTCAGTGTAAATCACCAAGCCTATGACAGTAACCTGCAAATACTTTTATTTCTTACAATTAGTAACCTGCAAGTTAAAGATGACAAGTGACCAAAAACTGCTACAGGAAAGAATATTTAGAAAGGGCACAGCAGCTCTAGCTGAGCAAATTTACTGATCCTGTCTTCTACAAAACAAGACAATTCTGCAAAAAGAGACAGCAAGTGAGACAGAGGGAGGCCCTGCAGAAAGAACAATTCAGACTATGCAACAGCCAACTATGAAGATATATTCTCTCTTTGGACCTTCTGGATGACTGTGTGAATGAGCAAACACAGCAAGAGATGTCTGAAGTAAAACACAGAACCTGCTAAGACAAAAAGCTCCTTTGATGTAATTCGCAACTATTAGATGACTCAAAACAATGTGTTTGAAAAAAATATCAGGAAAAAGCCTTACAGAGAGAGAAGATTTAAGAGAGTGTCCACTTTCTTCTCGAACAGAAAAGGATGCTGTTCTAGCAAGGCAGCCAAGCTCTCTCCACACACCCTCCCACTTCAGTGTGTGATTGGTCTTCCAGATTGGAAACTACAAATAAAGAATTGAGTATGACATGAAAAACTTTGCTACAAAATGAAAACCATAGAATCATACTTAGGGTTGGAAATAAACATTTCTCTGAAAAATCTTTCTAAAGAAAGTTGTTTTATATGTCAGTACGCTTTTTCTTTACAAATTGCTTGGATCAGAGAGAAACCCATTTTCAGGGAGTTCCTGCACCAGCCAACAGAGTTTCTCCCAGTAGGTGCACATTACTTATTCCATCCTAAATGAGAAATATCTTCAATTGGGCTGATATAGTGAGCTAAGCAGCCAGCCACCTCTCTGAAATGATACTTTAAAGGTTTAAAGCTTGGAGAAAAATGCACTGGTATTTTTATACAGCCAAAATAAAACTGAATTCTAACAAGACTAAGGTTTATTACCTCAACCATATTAAAATTGTTGACCTCATTCAAATAATGACAAGTTAGCCCCGTGTACAAGTGTTTCAATCATTAAAAAAGTAAACGAAATATTTGCAAAAGCCACCTGTGACTTGAATTACATGTAAATGATGCATGACTTCCACAAACACTTGTGCTACACTTACATTGAATTCTGTTGATATTCCTCTATCAGTTTCACGAAGAGAGCTCCAAGGGAATTGCCCAGTTACTTTGTACAGGTTAACCGAAAAGCTGAAACACAACATTATTGGTAGGTTTGAAAGTGAAACTAAGTAGGTGGAATTTTCAATTCTCAAAAAAACTTAAGAAACCAGGTCTGCCACATTATTAAAAGATTCTCACGAAATGAATACATTTAATTTTTACTCAATGAAAGATCTTATTGTATTATATTCCTTCAACTAGAAGAAAAGTTACTCAAAAATATATCCCCTACTTTCTTTCAAAGCTTCCAGGCTGTGGTTTGAAGAGCGACAAGCCATATGAAGTTTCCTTTGTTCCATAGGAGAACTGGAAGGTTACCTTTTCTGCGCGACCAAAGAGATTTGGGAACTTGAGACCAAGTACCTATGCAAAATTCAAAACAAAACAAAATAAACCAACCCTCACATTTCATATAGTTTGCAGTCATGCATCTTAATCATATGCTGAAGACAAGCATATATATGATGAGAATGAGAAAGAAACACAATAAAAATAGTTGTAACTGAATGTGTTTTTTCTTTTATGTTAGATTTCTTTTTGTAGTGGCAGAAAAAGCCATCACAATAGCACAAGTTACAGTTAATCATCTAATTCTTATTGCTGGCCAGTAGTGGCTGACTTAATCTGCATTCCCACTGTACCATCAGTCCAGCTATTATTTCAAGCACAATCTCCTAGCCAGTTTCAAAGCCCAAGAGAGTAAATCTTTGGCATAAGCAGCTGCTCTACAACTACAGACTTTTAGCTGATCATCAGGTAGGTTTCACTGAAACCGCAGCAATAAGCCAATAGAAAATTATTAATACAGAGCCACTTTCCTGTTTTTTGTTTTAAGCAACACAATACTTCTGCAATCAGTCCTGATGGCAGTACGACATTAATATTACAGTTCTCCAGAAACTAGTTAAACACTTTTGCCTGTTCTGGCACAAATCCCTTTGGCAGCTCTTGGCCCTTTGGCAGAAAGAATGGAGCAGGTTTCCTCCAGGCACAGACACTATCAGGACTGTTCTACTGTTGTGTGTTCTATTTTAAAAGTATGTAAAAAAAGCTATAAAATGCTGACTGCCTCTAACAGCTATTGGAAAAAAATCAGCCATCTGAACTTCGTGATGATGGCTACAATGCAATTATCCAACTAACCAGAAAGGGGTATTAGTACAAAATGCTAGACCTGTAGGCTTCAGATGAATTTAAGGGATTAGAATAAATGTAAAATCTATTCAACTTTAAAGGAAAAAATCTCTGCTGCCAATACCAGCATCATGCTTCATGGTATAAGCCCAGTCGGCAACCCAGAACCACACAGCCGCTCGCTCACACCCCCCTTTTCCTCCCCCCAACTCTTGGAGGGATAGGGAGGAGAATCAAAAGAACGTAATTCCCATGGGTTGAGATAAGAACAGTCCAGTAACTAAGGTATAACACAAATCACTACTGCTACCACCAATAATAATAATGATAAGGGAAGTAACAAGGGAAGAGAATAGAACCACTCACCACCCGCCGACCAATACCCAGCCTAACCTGAGCAGTGATCTAACCCTTCTGGGTAACTGCCCCCAGTTTATATAGTGGGCATGACATGCTGTAGTATGGAACACCTCTTTGGCTATTTTGGGTCAGGTGTCCTGTCTCTGCTTCCTCCCAACTTCCCCTCCTCCCTGGCAAAGCATGAGACTCAGAAAGTCCTTGGACAGAGTAAACATTACTGAGCAACAACTAAAAACATCGAAGTTATCAGTGTTGTTCCCAGGCCGAAAGTCAAAACCACAGCACTGCACCAGGTACTAAGAAGGAGAAAAATGACTGCTACTGCTGAACCCAGGATAATCATTCAAACACTTTGCTTCTCCACAACAAATTAAAATCAAACAGAAGCCAAGTATGAAAAGAAAAACCAAAGCAGCTTTCAGGCTGTTTCCAAAGACACTAGAATCAACATGGATTCCCTACTGATTTCATTCAGACCATGACACCTGGACATTGCTCTTGGCAGAGAAGCTGCATAAGCAGCTCTCAACTCACTGAATTCCTATTCATCTTGCATTTTCAAAACAGCATCACCTGAGTCGTGCAGTATTTTATCCAGGTTAAAAATACCCCTAAGAAGAAAAGGATGAGTCCCTTGATCTGGCTTATCTACCAGTTCCAGGCACAGCTGCACTGTGCACATAAGACAGAAAGGGTGCAGGAATGAGCACCTGAGAGTATGATGTACTTAACACCAGCACTTCTGTTAACAAGACATTAACAGAAAACAGTATAGCTGTTACTTTTTGTGTCAGCTGATAAATATTTTTCATGCAAGATTTTAATCTGATCCATCCTTAACTGAATCAAATGGAAACAAGTTCCAGAATTGATATGGTTTTGGAAAACCTTGCATTTTGCAGCTTAGACTAAGTGGTACTGGGCTAAAATAGTGAAAACCAAGAACAATTTCTAAGTTAAATATAAAGCATTTCAACTGAGAAGAAAAACACTCTGAACAGATTCTGTGAGCAGAATCAAAATGCCAAACTCCTTACAAATTTCTCCACTAGATAAAGCATCTTATATATTATAAAAAAGTAATTTATTTAAGAATTAAAAGATTAACATACTGAGTTGGAAGCTACACCATTCTTCCCTAGGTCAAAATAGGCTTTTGCCGAATGAAAGCCTGACTAATACAAAAGACTCTTTAGAGACAAAGGTCTGGCAAATCCTTAGTAAAGCTGGATCAAGAAAATAATTTCACTTTGATCCCCAAATTCCTTGCTAGGTTTGAAACAAGAAAGAGGAATATCAAAAGGAATTAATAATTTGAAATAATCCATACCATACTGCCTTCGTTGTTGCCAACCATAGTGTTATAGCTTCCGGTTACTCTTCTCAATTCTGTTACCTCAAAGGTTACATCTAAACCATTTGGAAGGGCATCATCTCCTACATAAACAAATAAACAAGCAAACAAATCTATGTTGTCTCCAAAGAGCTATTATAAAACCCCACAGATGTAAGAGGCATTGAATTATCTGAAAACTGGTTGAATGAAATTATAAGTCCACGTTACAAAGAAAAATGCTTGAGAAAAAGATGTCTTTTGGATATGAGCGCAGAATTTGGTTCAATTACAGCATGACTACCTTTAATTATCAACATGTTAGTTTAATTATGAAACAGCAACATTTGTTTGTTACCTAGCCAATAAAACCAAAGATGTATATAAATCCTTACATTAAAATAATCAGAAATTAAAGTGATCCTGGCACAGGAAGAAGAACACCATCACCAGGGTAGAGCTCCCAACACTGTAGTTAACTGCTGAGCAGCAGAAGCTGCTCAGTTCCCTCAGGGCTCTGGGTACAGCAGCTGTTTGAAAACACAGCTGTCAAGGGTACCTAATTTTACTTGAAGTAAATGCGACAGCAACCTGTGGGACTGCTCTGTACTTCCTTCTCAATAACACGACTTTCCTCTGCTAAAGAGAACAGCAATGAGTTTGAAAACCAACTCCCCATCCAGGAATGCAAACTGAGCCTTACTTTGAAACTTGCACACATTCAGCTGCTCCACATATACTGTAAGCCAATTTTTAATTACAAGCACTGATACAATTACTGGTATTTCCTTAAGCACCAGGGATGTGCTGATATAATGTCAGTTATGCGATGTGTAATACATGGAAGTACAGGACAGATTTTCAGTGTTTGTCTGATACTTTGTAGGAAGGGCTGTGTACTGTAATTATTATAGTCCTGGAAAGTCTCTCATTTTTGCATGTATACAAGTAATTTATATGTACACACACATATATACAGACACATACAAGACGTAGACACATACACTTGCATATATAGCACACCTACGTGTACATGTAAAATATATAAAGGTGTAGGAGAGAGTAAGTTTTATACACAGAAAAGTCCAACCTATTATACAGGGAAACATACATTATAGGTATGCATGTATATATACAGCTCTACATGTGCATGAGAAAAAAAATGAGGATTAAGGAGGCAATACATACCTTGACAGGTATCAATCAGAACATCCACCTGTCTAAAGATTCCTAGACGAAGCAACTTTTCACGAGCTTCATGTGATTTCCTCATCACCTACAGGATGAAATAAGTAGCTTAGTCACAGAACCATAGAGTCATAGAATAGTTTGGGTTGGAAGGGACCTCCAAAGATCCTCTGGTCAATTTGAGTCTTTCACGTTACCAAAACCCAACTAGGATAAAAAAAGTTAAAATGCAAGGAAGTCATACAATATTCACAGATTTTGTATAGAGACACATATATGCACATTCAAAAACAGATCACAAACACTTTAACACTTCAATCTGTAAAGAAATAAATTAAACACAGTGCATTCAGCTCATTGCCTACCTTTTGGTAGTCTGCTTCCGAATTGTTCTAAAAATTTAAACCTATTATTCAATTATTAAGTTTCAGTAGTTAAAATGTACACACCTATTTACGGGGCCTATGCTTTTGGCAAAAAACTCAGAACACCTTAATCTGTTTAAATTTAGATCAATTTACAGGTCTAATTGCCAGCCATACTCCACAAAGAATCACCACGTAAGAGTGCAAGGGTATACAGCCTAACTCTCACTTTGATCCGTTGTGGAGACCAGCATCAGTTATCTGTGCCAAGATACAATAACTAACCTTGAAGAAGTTAACTGAAAGTGTCATCTACCCAGTTACAGTACTCGAGGAGGAAGACCGAAGCTGAAAAAATATCTGAGAGTACCCTTTGCAATCTCACAACATCTTTGAGCTGAATACATCAGAAAATATAGTATCTGCCAGTATTTCACATCTAAGTTTAGCTTCCATATCACAAGATCATAATCATCATAAAACTTTACAAAGTTGCCCCATATTTGCAAGGAGTAGCCCAAAGCAGGAAAAAGAAAATCCTATCCTGTATTTTTAAACAGTAGATCTGTTACTCACTACAGTACTTACATCAATGAGATTTTTAGCCTTGAAAACATCAGCGATTTCATACATGATAATGTCATCTTTGGTCCTTCCAAGTCCATCGAAGTGCACATGCTGAACCACCACCTAAACAGAACAGATGCTTAAACACAAGTGCTGAATTTGCATCTAACAGTGAGTATCAAAATCACCAATGCACAAAACAATATTGTTGTCCAAGTGAAAAATCCTGAAGATTTTTAGGTCTTACTGCATACCTGCATTACCAGAAATCAGTGCTATCTACAGTTCTGGCAAGTTGTCCCCTTAACTCGAAAAATCAAAGAAAACAGAACTTTAATACCAAAGCTAACACTGGTCATAGCAGAAGAGACAGTAACACAGTGTAGGTTCTGGGGTTTTAGTTGTAGGTGTTGTATGGACATATAAGTCACCGCAGAAATCACATCAAGACATTAAGAGACATAAAACAAAACCTGCAGCTTGTTGTAGTTAGCTATTTATTGTATGAACCACACATAAGCAAAGAGTTACAGGAAAAAACAAACCTATTAGCCATACACACTACTACAGTGTGTTAGAAATGTAGGGGCAAGTGTAACAAACAACAATCTGCAAATGCTTCATGTGTTCACATATAATAAAAGAGCACAAGAGCCACCCACCATTACTGCAAATTGCTTTAAGAAAACCCTATCAGAATACATATATAATGACCTCAATAAAATCCAAATGTTACTGCCCAGCTTCTAGAGAGGAGCACTCTGAATACAAGGGGAAAGAAAATCGTAATAAAAACTAAGACAATGCACGGTATCTCAGCCGTCCAGCATGACTAAACATATTATGGACAAAGACAGACATGATCTTACAAGTGAAGTGCTAAAAAAAAATTAAATGTTACCATCCTCTGCTGAAGTTAGTGTTTTCCTTAGCAACATAATTCACATGGTGGTGTTTTACCCTAACTTGGCTAATACTGCACTCTAGCAGATTAAGGACAGTTGCTTGGTTTTCTCCCAAGCAGTGATGTCTTATGAAAGAGAGGAAAGCAGCATATGGAGACAGGTCTGTTAGCTCAGAGCTGAATTTTAGTAACTCTTGTGGTAGGTTAAAAAACACAGGAGCTAGACAACACCAGATTCAATTCACAGTAGTATATTTAATTGTTTCACATCTAAAACCAAAGTTTAGAAAATTCCCTTGGGAAAAACAAGCAAGCAAGGCGCCATGACATTTCTTTTAAGAGAAAAAATCTGCATGTTTTTCATGTACTTACATCTTTGTTTTCAAGAATTTCCTGCTTGGGCTCAGGTTCAACTTCAACCAGTTCAGCTTCCTCTCCCAAGGCACCAAAGTCTGGGCCACCCATTGGAAGAGGCTCCAAACTCTGAAAGCATAAAAGAAAACTGCACTTAATATGGCACACCGATTTGTGAATTATGCCTTTCGCAAAGGAAAAAAATACAGTTCTTGACACTGTGCTCATCAGATCCTACGGGAAGAAAGCAAAAGGGAAGAACTAAAATGAGGGGATTTACCAGCACACTTGTTACCTACCTGCTTTCTGAATCTTTTAATGAAAGCTGTGAATAGCTTCCATGTTGAATCATTTCTCTAAAGTACTCTGCACTCTTCCAATAAACACCCCTTATTATTAAGATATGCTTCCTGTTCTAAAGATGAATTCTACCTTCTTACAATAAAAAAAATACAGAAAAATCAGTGTTACTACCTATTTTGGAGGTTTGACAGGGAGAGGAATGTGAACAATTTTTTTAAAAGGTTGTCTGCATTTTGTTACTTTTTAATATATTTCTACAAATCTATTTTTATTTTTTTTTAAAGTAACGTTCCAAGTAACGCTTAAGAACTTCAAGCCTTATCGATCAGAGGTGAAAAGTTTAATTAAAATGTTTTCCAGCACAGTGTGTCTTCATTTCCTATACCTTAAAGAGTCCTAAAATAACACTTATCAGAAGATAACAGATTCAAGAACGAGAGAATAGCAGGTTACCGGCAAAAGCAGAGGTCAGGACGGGATAAAGTCAGTAAATCTACTTTTAGTCTTAAGTCACTAATACAGTATTTGCTGCATTATTTAAGGATAGCTGTTGTGCTGGAATAGGAAATTGCTGTTATGTATAAGAATCCAGCTAAATGAAGACAGAATCCTCTCACTCTCAGCAATTTTCAGACAAGCATGAGACACTCCACATCCACACAATATTGTGCATCAGTTTATACTACAGATGGATACAAAACCAAGAATACAAGGGAAAAAAAACTGAAACAGAAATTAAATTAGGATAGGTAATGAGACACTCTGGAGCCCTAATGGCCCCCAGCAGCTGTTCCTCAGTCTAATTAAACACTACAGAGAAACCTGCTGGTTTTCAAAAGGCTTTTGAAGAGGTATTATTCTATCTGGGATCTTGAGGAATCATCCAGTCTATTCTTAGCCCCCAAATAAGTCAGTCACTCATTAATCACACCTGAATTATCCACAACAGTTTTTGCCCTGTGGTTGCTTTAAGGGAAAAATAGTTTAAACCAAATTCACAAGGACTTGACATTTGCTCTGTGATTCTTATGCTTTACAGCATACAGCACCACCAGTCTTTTCACTAGTATTCTTACAGCTCGACTTTCTCATAACCTGACTCACACAGCTCTTACACTTTCCCATACAGCAGACTGCCCAGGAGTGGACTGCTTACCTAGATCCTGAGACGTTTCTCTAATGAAACCTTGAGGCATCGACAGTTCATTGCCATCCTGAAGTATTTCAGAATCTATGTATCTGTATTCTTGAAGTCATTTTCTGACAACTAAGACAGACTTTCTCCTGGTGCCATTATAGCCACTCCTTCTTGTTTGACCACAACAAACACTTAAATTTTTATACTCCTTTTTTAACTAATGCTATATAGAGATTTATGCATCTGTTCACAAAGGCCTCCAAGTGCCCTGGACGTGTGGGACATGTCTTTGTAAGCAATGCTACATTTTACCAGGGAAGTGCAAACCTACCACCGGCACTCTCACTGTACGAGCTGCACGTGTAGGGCAGTTTTTCTTTCGTGGTTTGTTTCCTCCGCTTTGTTCCTTTTGATATTTCCATTTACGCAGCCTTGCTCTTGCCAGCCCCGGCGGCAAGGTCAAACCCAACCGCGGCCAGGGATGAAGGAAAGACCAGGGGCGGGAAGGTAAGGCGCTTCCGAGCACCGAGACGGTGGCAGCGACGGGGACCCTCTCCCCTCTCTTACCCCTTACCCACCTCCTCCCCCCATCTCCGGCAGTACGGCGGTCACAGGCCCGGCTGCCCCCGGAGGCGCTGGGCAGGGAGCCCCGGTTGCCGCCGCGCGGGCTTGCACGGAGGCCCTGAGGCACGGCCCAGCAGGGCGGCCCGAACCTGCTGCCGGTCCCATCCCCGACCAGCGCTGCACCCGGCGGGAAAGGGCGGCTGGCGCTTGCCCCCGCCAGGGCCCGGTCCGAAGGTCGCGGAGCGGAGAGCACGACCCGCGGCCGGTGGACCGTCCCGCGGGGGGGCCCATCCCCTGCGCGCCGCTTACCCGTGCGTGCACGGTGCCCATGGCGGCCAAGGGGAAGCGGCGGGCGAGGACAGCGAGAGCCGGACGGCAGCAGCCGCGGGCGATCAAGGCCGCAGCACGGGGGCGGCCATGACAGGGAGCCCACCCCGGCTCCCATTGGGCGGAGGGGCGGGAAGAGGGCGGGCGGAGCTGGTGCTGCCTGGACGCTTCCGCCCGGGAGGCGGAGGTAGTTGAGGCAGTGACAGCGGCAGACCGGTGTCAGAGCTGAGGTGCATCCCTATGCGGTAGCAGTAGGTGCTGCTGCCTGCTGGAGGTGGGTCTGCGAGGCGGCACGACATGAATTGATGTGGCAGCAACTACTGTAGCAACAGCATAGTGGACCCCCGCCGACTGTACACTGGTCATCTTAAACTGACGTTAAACCATGTTTTTAAAGCGCTCAAAACAGTTATACAGCGCTGGTAGCTGTATTAAGGAAGGAGACAATGCTCGTTTTCTGCCTCCAGACCCAAGTAACAACTTTGTCCAGTTTTGAAATGCTTCTGTTTGAATCCCAAAACGTTATTTGCAAACTAGTGGGACTGCAAAGAAAGTAGGGCTTAAATTGAGATGCAGCTGGAGCATGGACATTTCTCAAACTTCAGAGTCGTAACCTAAGTCATTACCCTTAACGATCTCAGAACGATTAATTTCTTTAAATGCTCAGTGAAATAAACACATTCTGACTTAACTTCCTAGGTGAATTGCATACAAGAAAGCTCAGACAACACAGTAACAGAAGAGACTGTCTTTTTATTTTAGAAAAAGGAGACAAAACTGGAGTTGTGCACAGCAGGACAAGTGGTTAAGGTTGATTTAAATGCAGGTAATAGAACTCTTCCAACACACGAAAGAAGGAAAACTCGGCATTCCCGCTTGAATTCTAACACATACCGGTAAAACCAACATTTTGCAGAACAATATAAAATTAAATTATAGAAAGTTTTAAAGTTATAAATGAAGATGATATAAAACAGAACTTGTATATTTCAATTGTAGTTAGAGTAACATTTCAAAGTTTTCTTGTAAATTCGAAGAGACACATACATATACGCACACAGAAGAAATTAACAAAAGAGCTGAAGTAAAATACCATCCTTCTGTCCTAGAGAAACGGACAGCTTGGCACTTTCTCCCCTCTCCCCCACCATTCTAAAATCAATCATAATGTTGCAAAATTTAGCACTTCAAGCTTAAGGAAATCACACCTCAGAAACTGCTTAAAGGCTGGTCCAACTAAAAAATGCTACATTTATTTGACAGACTTCTGGATCGCAAAGCTCAGACTGCAAAGTTCCCTCTCCTGAGTGTCTCAACATCATTGCCACTTCATGCACAACCTACTTCCAGCAAGCATCTCTAGTCTCTTCCCTGGGCTGTACCCAGCTTGCACGCAATTCACATTCTTCAATGAGAAGGTTTCAAATGTCACGAGCCTACCCCCAAACACATACACAAACTCCATTTTAAACCCATCGTTGATTCCTTCTACTTGAAAAAAATTGTCCATGGTAACAAAACATGAAGTGAGTTGTTCATCTCACCAGTTATTTACTTCTCCTGATGTATTCATACACTAATGCGCTATCTTTATTAAAAAATTAGGCAGAACCTTTGTACTGCAAAGTGTTTAAAATGCTCTTCAACTAAATACAGGTTTGGCTGACTTTCAACCCATTATCTGACACCTTTGCACAGCTCCCTGGATATTGATGCTCCCACCAAGTCTTACACATTTTCTTCCTCTAACAACTGGTCTTGGAAAACTTCCACTGGGCTATCATACCTCACTGAGACAGGAGGGACCCCTTTTTTCTTCCTTCCTTTAGCAAGAGAAAAGTGAAAGAAAGGAAGAAAAACTAAAATCAAGTCGGGGGGGGGGGGGGGGGAAGGGGGGGAGAAGGGGAATCAATTGTGAAAGATTAGGCAGCAATTAGAGATGAGACCTAAATATCATTCCCCATTTGTTATAAGCTGTTTTCTTTTGTTAACATCTTCTGTGAAGTTTAACACCCTTCTCAGATTACTGTTTACGACTAATCAGTCACTATTTTACGTACTTTTCAATACTTAGTCAAGCATTAAGCTCTTAAATTAAAAAAAAAAAAAAATCACTGAAACTGTACCTGTTTACACTTCAGGGGAATGCATCCCATTTCCTATATCCTTTTCCCTTGAAGTATTTGAAGAGGGAAAGAGCCATAAAGGAGAGCTAATGTGAACTATGGAATACATACAGTAACCTAGAATATTACTGTTCCTACAGTATCTCATGCAGACAATTTTTCAGTGAACACAACAGTACGTTTAAACATAAGGCAAATGGACACTGGAGGCCACTAAAAAGCTCCTTTGTGTATTTCCCTTTATGTAGTAAAAGTCCAATTCTTTTTAAGTGCTATAAAATTAATCCTAACACATACTATTGTTAAGAACTGTATTTTTAAAAAGGTTTTGTTATCGGTGCCTCTTTGTCTAAATCTGTTCACAGAATTTACATTTTTATTCTGAAACTAGATTTTAAAAGAACTTATTTCCAGAGAAACACTGTTTACTACATGCCTTACTACAGTTGATTGAGCTGGTGTTTTGACAGAACTGTAGTCTGTTTCTTAGTAGAGCAGCCACTGTTTTTATAATCCTTACAACAGTAGTATTCCCAAGGCAGATTTGTCAGGAGGCTGTCAACAAATTTTCCAAGACTTATTGGCAATAGTCAAAGTGATCTTTAGTTCTTTAGGAAATAAATTTCTCTGCCAAATTGGAATTTTGGAAACTCTGGAAGCTACTTCCAAATTAATACTCTGGAGCAGTTTGGAAACTTGACTCTGAGGAAGAGTCAAAATCTATTTCCAATCCAGACTCACCAGGATTTGGGGGAAAATTAGGATAGAATTTTATGTCTGAATCCTTCTGTATGTCAGCAGAAGCAGTTTTCATAGCTGAGTGCATGAAGCATGAAGATTCCCAAAGCCAGGTTTCAAGGTCTGCAGAAGAGCGGGGCATTTTAAGGTGGCAGTATGAAGAGTGGAATTCCATAGTAGATGGAACAGTTTGACATTTTCTTAGTGATGCATATTTGTCCTTCCTGTTAAAAAAAAACAAAAATAGAGAGAAAGATTATTAGTGTTTCAGTTACTATTTTTATTACTGTTCAGATGTCTTACAGGGAATCTTTGTATAAGGAAGAAGGCTAGAGGAAAATGGTTAATTTTAAATGCAATTAAATGCGTTAGGATATGGGACAACAGGAAAAGGATCTTGAAACCATCCTAGGGGCAACTCTATGTGTTGTCCTCAGAAGTAGGTATGAAATACTTACATCAAAGTCACACTGTTCTGATGAGCTCAGAAGGGTAGACCCAGTTTGTACTTTACCTCTTAATCAGTCCTATGTCCCCCCTCCCAGCTACCCAGTTGGAATATCTGCTGATTTACCAATCTAACCACTAACTGAAAATTAACAAGAATATTCTCAACATTTAGAAGTTGAGAAACAAATACAGTTCAACTTCTCAAGTGCCATCTCTGCATTCAACTTTCCAATCAGCCAATTATCACCCACCTGGAACAGAAATTTTCTACATTCTACACCAGCACCTGAATCACCAGGTTAGTTTTTCAATTTGAAAAACAAGAAACTGAAGTTCTCACCAAGAACAAACCAGGTTTTTAATTTAAACTTTCCTGTAACAACCCACAATGTCCCCTCTCATGCACAAAAAACCCCCCAACTTGCAACACACACACTCCAACACCAGTTTCCATACCTGAGTTTAGGTGCACTAGAAGATAGCATCCACCAGGTTAAGTTTCCTAAAAGGATTTTCAAACCATAAACACCTCAAATTTTCATGAGATTTAAGTTTGATTTCAAAAAAGAAGCTAGATCTGATGATGTAAGGGGAAAAGCTTGAAAAAAAGTTGTGTAGAGGTTACTTTCTTCAAAAGCAGCAGTAAGTTCTTGGTGGATGCTGAAACAAAGTATAAGCCCACAAAGAGTCCACATGTAGAACACAAGGTAGGATTCTGTACAAACGGAGTCTTGGGACATATCTACCTGAAGAGAAAATCTACTTGAAAGAAGGTTTCAGAAGACTTTGATGTTTGAGAGTGTAAACAGTTCAGATCCCCTTTGAAGATACCGTAAGAGCACACAGGAAAAGCCACAACCACCAAGTTCTGTTTAAGGCCAAGAGCTTCTCTTTCCACAAGAGAAACAATGTTCCTGGTTAATCATGACTCAATGACCAAATAACCCCTCTTGGAGGTTAGATATGACACAGTCTTGTGATATTGTGCCTTCCAAATGCCTGTTTCAGATATAGAGCCTCACAGCTGGTAAGACTGGAGTATGAGCAACATCAAGAAGCTGTTCAATAAGGGTAAAAGCAGGAAGCTCACTATACACATATTTCTTGTGGAAAGAAATCAGAAATATCATTGAGAAAGAAAAAAGTAGACACTGGATTACATGTGGTATCAAATAAATGAAGAGATGACAGTCAGATGATAGCAAATATATATATCAAGAATTACATTTTTGCTCAGAGAGCTGGCCTCAAAAGCCAACTAGTGTTATACAAGGAAAGGCTTTAAAGGATTTCAGAAAGGGAGAAGATTCGTACATAGGAATTAGATGCTTCTGAATTCTGGATAAAACTGAATATTATAAAAAGAAACCTAATATGAAAGCCAGCATCTAATACTTCCAAAGGGGGAAGGAGACCCAAGCTTCATCCTCATTAAGTCTTCCATTAAGCCAGAGCCTTTAACAGTAAGTTTGACTACTCTGTGCTTCCAAGGGATGAAGCGTATCAACTGGATCTTTCACAGTGCCCATCCAGAACCTGGCAAAGCTTTTTATAAGTAGGATCAAGCAGTTCTCAGACATATCAATACTGTACTTCTAATGGTTCACTGTATAGCATTGCCAGGGGTAGAAAGAGCATCTTTGATCTTCCTCCTTATCTCTGTTACTAAAAACAGGAAAACAAAAGCTCAAGGACTCCTGGCTCAAATAAAAATGTATTTTTCATTGTAATTTAAGAATGTGCTGTATGTAAAACACGGCAATACTTTAACTGAAATAACTGCTGCATTTAGGAGTCTCCAGTGCTACAGCTATCTCTTGGAAGCTTTTATGAAGAATCTAAGAATTATGTTCAACCCTAATAGTTTCTCAGGCTACTTTCTCTTCCCCTTCTACCTCCTACCTAGCAACTGCAGGCATTGAGATAGTCATCAGAAAAATTACAGAAAAGTAGGATTTACAGAGTAGGTCATATCTTTCTCAGACCAAATCTTAGGAGACTTCATATTTATAAGCATTTGGACCTCAAAGAGAGTTTACATTTCTCTACTTGCTCTACAGAGCACTGCTCTGACACAGCTGTGTAACTCTGTTCCAGCAACAAGTCCATTTATAGCAGGAAAATCTAAGCTGAGTATCTGACATTCATTCTGTGGAAGTTTTCAGAGCTCCCTGGGCAAATGCTACACTCCCCATGAAAAAGCAAAACTGTAATGGTATTCCTAGATTTATACTGAAGTGAGTTGTCACTGATTTCTTCATTCACATAGTGCTACAAAACTTTACAGAAGTAAAAAGTCTAAAAGGCTAAATCTTAGACCAGCTTGGCAAGAGAAGCATAATGAAACCACTTTCAACCTGGTTCAAGTGGAGGTTCTTCTTCCACAGAAATAGTGGTTCCTAAAAATTTTCCACGTCTTATTTTAATTCTTCCCAACGGTCTTACAAGACTTTCATATTAATCTACTTTTTAACTTACAAGCTTTCCTGTCCAGACTCCTAAGAATGTAGTCTTTCTCCCAACGTTTTCCAGTTCCTACACTCTACAGCTGATTTAGAATGTCTTGAGCCACCTTTTCTTCTTTTCTTTCTGATTGCTCCAGGTACTGTGGAGCAGAAGAAACAAGGTCTCTGTTCTCAGTTCAATGCCTGCTCTATAACCCATCTCTATCCCCCAAAACCATAAGCCTACCAGAGCAAGCAGCTCTTCATCTACAGCATGTAGCTGTCATTCATCAGTTATAAACAAGAAGCACCAGAAAAATACATTTCAGAAACAATGCTAAGGATGAGAAGCAGAGAGAACTGTTCTGTGTTACCTTTGAGAGAATTATTAAACCCTGTTTTAAGAGAGAAACTTGTTGAAGCTCTGAAAAAAGAGAAAGCATTTATAAAAATGAATCATTTGCATGCAGCAGCACTCCACTTTACCTGGATATACAGAACAGCTTGCTTTTAGCCTGGGAATAAACTGTAGCAGCAATCTGACAAAGCTGTTCTTGCATCCATCGAATATCAGCAGGCATGTCAGGAAACCAGTTTACTAATCTACAATCAAAACCAAGTTGTTACCTAAGCAGTAGATCTAATTCACGTTGTATTTTTACAAACAACCTCAAAAAACACCCCCACAGCTGTCATTTCCCCAAGTTAACCCCCCACCAAGGTCTCCAGGTCCTCCCAACCTCCCTTTAATTCCCACCTAGCCCATTCTTCTCTACAAGCTAAAAGGGGCAGCACAGACCATTCATCTCTGATCTGCTGAGTGGCTGACCAGTATATGTGCATTCCACACCCTGTGACCAACATTTAGGAAGCCTGCAAAATACTCCTCTCTCTGAGGCCTCTTTCTCTACAGTGGGAATTTTCTGGTCAGTTTAAAGTTAGGTGGAAGAGGAAGGAAGAACAAAAAAAACAAAGCACAATAGAAGAACGAATAAAAGGCAGAAACAAAACTATGTCACAAATATATTTTTATTCCTTATGAAGCTATTAACTGAAGTCACTTACACCAGAGGGGAAAAGGGAAAAAACCCACATAAAAACTCTGTTGAAACTTGCTTCCTCCCATCCACTACAAAATGGCACAGAAATACCACATTAAAATAAAAAATTTCACTGGACTTCTATGTGGCTCCATTTACAGAGCATTTGATTTTTTTTAGTATTTTCTAAAGACAGTAATGACATTCACTGCTCAAGGACTGGAATTCTCTTTAGCAAGCACAAAGCTTAGAATTCATGGTGCATTCATTTACTGTAATTTCTTGTTTATGAGAATCAAAAGACATAAAATTAAGTCTGTTTCAAGAGCACAACTTTCAGTCAACCTAAACAAACCTGGTAAGAAAATTTATATTGTGAGTAAACACTGAATTTCACTCTTGACTTTAGAAAGAAGCTGAAGCACATGAACTATCTGGATAGAGTTCAAATACCACTGCAGAATATACTAACAGTAATAAAATTGTGCTTCTGGAAATACAAATAAGGGTGCTTCTTTTGAACAATTACAAGACAGCTACTAGTAATAGGAGCAATTTGTTTATTTGTCTAGCCTTAGACTATACAGACTTTCGGGGGATGCATCATGTAGGGAGAAATAACAGTCTTTGGACAGCTGCCACTTGTTATTTTAGAGTACCAGAATGCCTACAACACTGAATAAACTTTCAATGAGTAAATTTCCAAAAGTATACTAATTCTAAAATGGTTCCTTACCGTAAAGCAACGGAGTAAGCGGACTCCACTGGTAGTGTATATGGTAGCATCAGATAGGATAACACTCGCATAGGAAAGAGCTTAGAGAACTGAGCGTAGAATCCGTTCTGTTCTTTACAAGCTTCCTGCAGTGCTTAATAATAATTATTTTTGAAAAAGATGTTAGACTATTTGAAAACAGTTTAAATAATTCAAAGTTTGGCAATCTTCAGTCAACATTATAAAGTGTTACTGAATAGGCCTCAGACAGAAAATGGAAGAATTAATCTCCTTAAACCTTCTCTACGCTATTTTAAAATATGAGAAACAGACACTCATACCACAGGGATAAAAGGCATTACCCAAAACTTTTAAACAGTAAGTCTAAGAATTAATTTATAATAAGAGGATGTAAGAGGATGTGAAGTTCACCTCTCCAAAAGTACTTATGTATTTTAGATAGCATTACTGCCTTTTTAGAGAGTCAATAACTCTAAGGACTTTGCTTAAATCCCAGAGCTGTGCATATTCCAGTTATTACACACAGTTGTAAGAAATTCACTTCAAATTTTGTTCTCCTGGGTTACTAGGATGACAAGTTTCAGATCTTGTAAATACCAATCAGCATCCACAAAAAAATGCAGATGAAAATTATAGATTAAAGAAATATCAGACGTGGTTTCAGTCTATTAACAGCTTATTAAAAAGACAGGAAAAACACAATTGGAAATCTACAGAAGTCTGTTTTAAAAATGAGATGGGGACAACTAGTGTTTGGATTTGATGTTCAACTTTGGTGTGAAACATACGCTTACAAAAATACTGTGCACATACAAAGTTTATTCAAAACCAAATGAGAATTCAATTCACAACTCTGCAGTGCTGAAAGTAGCTCCTTCCTCCTGCTTCAATATAAATCAAAATGTACATGTTCACATTTAATAAATAAAGAACTTTCTTTTCTTTGATTGAGCTAGTCTAATATCACAGGCAATTATATGATTAAATTAAAGCATCTTAGGAAAACTGTAAGAGAAAGCAGGAGAAAATAAATCAAAATTTGCCATTCATAGTTGCAGGAAACACTCTGAAGCATGCACCTTTACGAAGTCTAGGAGGTAGGCTTTCAAATATGCTCTTCTCCAAAGGCCAAGGATTTTGCTTCAGCTGGTCACTAAGTGCTTCCATTTTCAAAGTTTCTACTCCATTATTTTCTGTCAGTATTTTTTTCTTTGTATGGTCAATGTGTTGCGCAGCCTCATGAGGATTTCTTTTTGTGAAGGACAAGTGGATATAAATTGAGTCATTCAGAATACCTGAAAGAGTCAAGAGCTTTCACTTAGGCTTGATCTGCAGGTCTTCAGAGTACCTGAACAGCACCTGAAGTCTGTGTATCTGTACAAAGGCCTACCCTGAGGGAACATAATCTACCCAACATCAAATACACTTGCTGTTATAATCCCACAAATGTTTGATCACACTGATGAATACTCTTTTGCAGGTTTAGGTCTTACTTTCAAACAGGTTCTAAAGAAAAGGAAAAAGTGAACAATTAACTGGAATAGCACTGGAAATATACGGTCATTTACCGAGTTGTTTTCCAGCAAGAAAGCAAATAATTCAAAATGAGAGGAGGAAAACTGATTTAATATTTATTTGAAAGAACACAACTAAAACACATTAGACATTTGGGAAATTTGATTTGGCAGGTATCACACGAGTACTTCAAGGCATTGCTAAAATAGGGTGGAGAAGGAAACTGAGTAAGGTACAAGATATATCCAAAGTACAGATCTAAATCAACACTGGTTACCTTGCAAAACTGATGCCAGTTAGGAAATAGAACTGGTAATTACCTTAGAAACAAGCACTAGATAATGAGCACAAATGAAAAACACAGAAGGGTATTTATCTTTGGTTTCCAGAAAGTCATTATGAAGTTCTTCAGACACAAAGACTATCAAATTTTACTGGGATGCATACCTACATACAACAGAATCTGTATCCTACTTGCAACTATTCCTAAAAAACAAATGTCAAAAGAATATACAAAGAATTTAGGAAAAAAATAAAAAAGTTATCTGAAGTGCTACAGATTAGGGGGAAATTAACTCCTACAGTTGAAATAACAAGAAGAGAGATGTATACTGAATGAATTTGAAAAGATTATAGTTATCACTGACTAAGCTTGAAGCAAGACAAACCTGAAGCAGAATAAGAACAAAGGTGATCACAGGATCAGTAGTGTGAAAAGGAGGACAGTAGTGCAATACACAGAGGACATGGGGGAGAGGACACCTCCTCCTCCAAGGAGGAGCTGCAAGGAACCTCGAGTATTAGTGTCAGATGGAAACATATGCACAGGAAACTTATGGGTGCAGTACAGCAACAAAACCCATCTTAGCACAGACAGACACAAATTATAGGCTCTTTGTATAGCTTGTGCTTTGAATCACCTAGTAAAAAGTATAAAGCAGGACATTCTCATTGATATTTAATATTATGACTTGAAAATCAAACTCTTAAGCAGAACTGTGACATTCTTTAAGAAAACTGTTACAAGAAATTTGAATATTTAATGTTTAGTTATAACAGAGTATGAGCAGTGAGCGCATCAATCTGACTGCATTACAGTACCGTAGCTGATACTATCTGCAATAGTGCAAACATCATATTTACATTTCCATTCTTTGAAACTGACCTAGTACCCATTTGCTTCTCCAACCAGACTACAGGGATTAGGCATATTTAAAACATGGTTAACTTTGTGCCAATATCAAGTTACTGTCTTTAACTTGTTTGTCTCAAAGTGTGCAGACCATTAACATATTAATATAAAATACGCTACTGGAATTCTAGGAGTGGAGCATAGCAACCTTCAAGTCTTCTTCCTAGAATTATCTGTGTCCCAACAACTGCCACATTACAAGTGGTCTTCTTCTAAAGTCTTTCATGATACAGAATAAGAATTTGTCTGTGATTGAATTTATATCGTTAGCCAGTTCTAGACTGGCTAGACTTTACCTAGAAATTCACTTGGCTGATAGCAGACAGGAGGTATTACGACAATACAGGTTTCACAGGAGTGGGAAACAATGGCTTATTCCTATCCTTCATGACTAACACAGAAAAAAATAATGACTTCCCTAGAATTGGAATTCTTTGGTAATTTCACTTCATACCTTAATATTCACTTCACACCTTAATATTCACTTCACACAAATTTGAGAAAACCCCAGAAATTCAATTTCTGTGCATCAGCACAACTCTACCTCAAGTGAATAGTTACTACAACTGTGTGATTTCTACAAGAAATAAACTTAACCATGATCCCTTCAAAAACCTCAGACCTAGCCCACTCTTAGCTACATAAAACCCCCCTCACCCTTTTATTTTTGTTGTAAGCTCAGGTTAAGACCACATCATCAGTAATAATCCACAAGTGTAACATACCATTCTCTTTCAAGAATTTAAGAGCATCTGAATATCCTTGCTCACAGATCTCTCCTAGTACCTGCAAGTACAGGGTAAATGAGTCAGACAAATAAAAGGAGATTCAACTTAAGATCAATAGTTTGCAGAATGAAAAGCCACTTCCATTCACCCTCCATTCCTTTAAGAAATATTACATGAACAATTGCTGTAATTCAACAGATCCCGGTTAATATATCTATGCATATCATAGTAATGCATACAGGATCATGCATACATTAACTTATATTTCAGCTATTACAGATGCACTGAATTGTTCACCTAAAAGGATAGCATTCAGACAGTTTGCAAGATCTCCTCTCCTTCTGTTTCATTGACTAGCTTTTCAGCAGATGCAAGCAACAATGAAACAGGGTGGCTCGGAGCATGCCAATGCCCCTGCTTCCTTTCCAGTGCTTCTCACTTCCCAAAACTATGAAAAGTCAGCTGTGCAATTCTCATGCTCAAACTCAGACTTAAATCTTCCACATGAAAACATCTTTCACAAGATGCAACACCAGCTCACCTACACAGTACTCCTCAACAGAAGAAAATAAACATAAAAAGAGAATAAAAAACCTACACAAGTTGAATTTAATATTTTTCTCCAAGTGGTCAAAAGCCCTCATTTAAAAAAAACCAAACATCTGTAGCAATCAGGAACATTAATTCTCCTCTGCAGTATATCCCAATCCAATTCATAAGGTCTGCTTTCATTTTTTTCAGCTTCCACAACAGCAATTAAAGAGCATTTCCCTCATCAGATCTGCAATTAACAGCGCTTAGCCAAGTTTAATGGCAACTTGCCTGTGTGAAGTATTGATCAAGAACTTCACAAAACCAGAAAGCTTTAGAACTTCTAAGTTCTGAAGCACCTGGTTAGCAGGTAAACATGAAAGGACCACAAACAAACAGGTACTAATTTACCAATGTTGATATCATGATAGAATCATGTGCTGAAAGCCAATAGCAGGACATGCATTTTCAGTCCAAGTGAGACTAAAAATAAGCAGAATAGATTAAAAAAAAAAAAAAAAAAAAAGGAACAAGAAATGTCACCAGAAAAGTTTATATGACTAAATGAAATGCTAAGATTACTGCTGCTTTCTGCAAAAGCAAGGCTTTTATATGGAAAGATGTTTTAGTGACTCCATGAAGGCAGTGACTTACCTTAGGTTCTGGTGGAAAGAGTGCTTGTGTTAAACGATAAAGGTTCCCCAAACTGAACTGAATGCTGGTGTTGGTCACATTCATTTCATGGAAGTTGGCAGAATTCCCCTTTGGACAGATATCACACTCCCCAGCGAAAGGTGAAACTGTGATGGTATTCTTTGATTCATATTGAGGTAAGTTGTCACTGATTCCTCCATCCACATAGCGCTACAAAAATTAACAGAAATAAGAAGTCTCAAAGGCTGAAAATTTTTAACTAGCATATTTCCCATGCAAGAATCAAGTAGTACTTAAGACTGCAACAACAGTGAGTAACCTGCCTCTAATGCCAATTATAATACGTTGCTACCTATAGTTCCAAAGATAGCCCAAGAATACTCTATTTGGGATATTTCTGCATATTTAAGAAAGAGGAAGTCCATTTCAAAGATCATAATCCGACACAACATGCAGAGAAAAAATAGTGCAAATGTCTCCTCTTCCTCACACAAGAACACCAACTGAGGAGCTAACAGGGCAGTACTTCAGAAAAAATACAAGTAAAATAATAGCTCTAGCTTTCAAAGCTAAAGTTCTGTGATACTAAACCATTCAGTTAGAATAAGAGTAACTTAAAATTACTCTCGCTAATTAGAATTTTATGTAAAAGCATATTTGGACATAAAGAAACTGCATGCAAAAGGCAGGCAATGCTTCAGAAACCTTGCCAACATTCATGGATATCTATTCTGCTTTGAGTGCAACTTTAGAAGCTGTTCCAGGGTATGCTTTTGTCTCCTTTGTGCCAGACTGCCCACTTCTGTAGTGTCAGTGCCTCACCTTCTCAGACATTTTAAGATCAAAGAACTGAAGAGTTCTGCATCAGGGCAACAAATCTATAGTGCAGCAGCTGCTGTGGCTGAAAACATCTCCTCCATTCACTGACAACATCCATGTTTCCAGTGGGGTCAAACAAGTCAGAGCTAGTTTGGTCTGACAGTGGCAAAAGAGCACACGCTTTGCTGGTTTAGTGGCTGCATTTCCCGTCTTCCTAACCAGGCAACAGACATGACCCATAGGTCCTTGTAAAATGTAAATGTTTACAGAGTAGGTGATGTGAGCAGGAGCAACCTGGATTATCAGTTTTATCTACCTTGAAACTCACTCCTCCACCATTCTGAGAAACAAATCAGGAATTAGGAAGATGACAGCTCAGAGCAATTTATCCAAAATACTGTTGTACAGCAGCCCATTCCTACCTGGCAGCTTTCCTGAACACTCTAGATCCACCAGCAAGCTGCCACTGACAAACTTCCTACAGGTGTGTAATGCAATCACTAAAGTACATGTACAGTCACCAAGTCCTTAGTGGAAGTACCAAGTACAACACAACAGGTTTGTCAAAGGAGGAGCCACAGCACACAGCCTTCTCATGAAATTATTAAAAGATGCAAGTACACAACTGAGTCACTGTTCTGCAGAGGTAAATGGCTTTAATTACTTGGAGTATCTGCCTATCTCTTCCCCCTAGTAATTTTGTAATCTAAAAACCACTGCTGTATTTGAAAGGGTTAAAGAAAAACCCAAACAAAACCAACCACACCCAAAAGCTTCACAACTGGTAGTTACATATACCTGTTGAGACTTATCCTTCTAGCTTTTTGTTTTAAAGTATACATGCCTGAAGCACCAAACCAGTAAACAGCAAGACGCTACAAAGTTTATGCACTTGAGATTTTACTGTGTTTAAACCCTACAGGAATCATGCCAAACACGATCAAACATGATGCCAAACACTGTGGTGTTCTTCCAAAGTTACATCCAAAATGCCTCCTAAATATTAAAATCAGATCAAAACTGCAAATATCAAAAGGAAAAAATGATTCCTTCCTTCCTTCCCTCAAAATAGGCCCAAATAAAACATCACTTATAAGTTTTTGTACTCTGAACTAAGCGTTTTAAAATAACATTGTTGTCTAGAGACAAGAACTGAATAGCCAGATTAGCCTGGATCCACCTAAACCTTGGATTCAGTCCAACGTCCTGTTTTCATAACACCTTTAATCTGGAAGAGTTTAAGGAGACATACAAGGTTTAAAAGTACAGATAAAATAAAATCCCTATACAGCTCTAATCACTTTTGCTTAAATTTCAGCATGAAGAAGAAAATACATTTATGTCTATCCTTGACCTTTCAGCACTTCCAAATTGCCTTGAGAACAGTTTTTAATCAACCGCTCTTGAAGACGTTTTGAGTTTTCTTTCCGTATTCTTCCCCTCTCCTTGTGTAAGAAACACCAAAGTTGGAAGAAAAGCAAATGCAAGTTAATACAACACCATAACATATGTATGTCTGCTTCCAGACTTGTTAATCAGAATTCCTACAACTACACTAACTTTTCTGCAGTTGTTGCCCCTTTAATGTGGGATTTTAGAAACCCCAGTATAGCCATGAAGTATTAAGAGGTTTTGTAACAAACAGTTCCTATAATGTAATAGAACATGCTGACACTTCACCTTTATAAAGCAACCTTTCTTACACTAAAGACAGAGACATTAAAAAGTTTTGTTTATATCTAACTGAACTTTAATCCTGTTTTAAAGGCAGATGTACCTACAGCAAGAACACAAAGATACACAATAAGCTATCTGTCACGGTCTAACCGCTATCCCAGCCAAAATCAGGACACTGTCTTACAATATTTTATTTTTTTAAACAAACATACAAGTATAAATGATCCTTCCTATAAATCTGTGCAGGTGAATAAGCATCACTTCCTTCAATAAATATCTATCCTTAAATTAAGTATTTGCCGCCTTAGGATACCCTCTCTTAATTACTGTATCAGCAAGCAACAGACAAATGGGAGCAGGAGGGGACAGCATGGTGAGTGTGCGTTTTGCAGGGTGGAGAAGAAATATACATAACGAATCATCCACATTTTTAGTGCTTCCTTGCTTTTTTTGAGAAGTCGTAACACACAGCCACACTATAAGCTATGATGAAGGTATTTATTTTACAGTAGAATAACAAAAAAACCCCATATACACTGTCTCTTAATATTTTTAGAATACCTAGAACTATTTTTAAATATTAACAATAGGGACTTACCACACCTCTAAATGATGGTGGAATTAGGCCACAATAAATAGGGACAAAGGAACTACAGATTAAAGCCTGTAGGAAAATGAGACCATATGAATTAAACAGTAACTGTTCTGTTATTGAAATTATCATTTATCTTTCTCTCTTTAGATGTTTAGCAAAAACAATTGAACAAGCATCAAAAAGAATCCCCAGCAAGTACATTTGAATAAAAAGAAGGGGGGGAGAGAGGAAGGGCTATTAGCAAGCATTATTTTAAACAGGGTGAGGGTATTCCAACATTTCTTTTTTAGAATGTAATCACATTTCATCTAAAAAAAAATGTCAAGACTCACTAAAAGACCATTTCTGGAGATGCTAATCAGGAAGGCAAAGCTTGTGACCTATCACTCAAGCTATACATTATCTGAGTAATCAAAGGAACGGACTGGGGACACAATTATGAAAATTCAGGAATCATATTAAGCTAGCTTTGCAACTGATAATAAGAATGTTAAAGTCCCATTTTTGACTGCTTTTTGATTGCTGCTTTTGTAAGAACTACCTTAAAAAAAAAACTAATTCGTGAAGAATGTCTTTTCATTAGATACACTAAACTTCAAAGACACTTATTCTTTCTATGTATGATCCCTTGTATTTACTCCAGCAGTTTGCAGATACATTGGCTGGGAAAACTAGTAAATTAACACAGTGTAATGAAACTTGAATTCGCCTTTAATATACTGTAAAGTTACAATATACTAAACTGTTTAAAATGGAAATCCAATGGATGATGTTAAAATTACAGAAACTTTTAAAAGCTGGCAAAAAGAAACATACCTGGACAACTTCTTCTTTAGAGTTAAAATTAGATATCAATGCATTTTTACCATCTGATACTCTGGTCAGTGAAATACACAGTCTGCCTGATGACAACTGGTGAGTGTTTTCTGGAAGATTTCTCATCAGTCCATCTCTTATTATCTTTATCACATTAAAGGATGGATGAAGAGGACCAAGATTTCGTTTTCTAGCTTCTTTGGCTAATGCCAAGACATCTGCACAAGCTTGAGCTGAAAATAAAATGCATTTATTTATTTAAGAACAGGAAATACGTCAAAGAAAAAAAAACCCCAAAAAACCAAACCCCCACATTTCCAGCATATAAAGCACATTGAGAGCTCCAACTTTTCTTTCTGACTGCTAGCATGAAAATTCAAGAACTTTTTGACAGTAAAAATAACTGTCCACTACTTTCTAACAGAGTTTAAGAGTTTTCGGAATAACAGTCACTTAAGACTTTTAAACAGAACTCCTGGTAAAGACCCAGCCACTAAGTTACTTGAAAGTAATAGATATGTAGACTATAGGTGTAAAATACCCATATAAAGTGTTTCCATTAGGAATTATTCATTCAAGAAACACATTCTGTAAGAAAAAACAAAGATGAGTGATCTTCCATAAGCATGTATGCATGGAAATAGTCCATATACAACATCCACAAAAACCTGGAGTGTATGAGGCACAGATTTAAGACCCACAGTTTGTCTGCTGAAGAAGCAGAGCACATGGGTTTGTCACAGCCAGTAACATTTGTTGGACTTTAACCAAACTTAAGGTTTCAGAGAAGCATTTATCTTCATTTAAATACAAACACAAATAAAGGGAACATTAAATGTGGATTTATGGTAAGGAACATCAGGAGGAAAGATTTTAAAGCAGTAAGGTAAGGAATGTGGATGATATCTGTAACACCTCTCACACAGGTCTCCACCTAAATAGGTGCATTCTTACCTATATGTAACAGTCATAAAATTATTTTTTCTCAAATTAAATCAGCATTTAGGAACTAAACAAAACCAATGCAGAAGACACGACTGTTCCTGAAGGACACTAAAATCATTTTAACAACCACACACTTAGTCATAGCAAGAACAACAGGTCATCCACCTGCAATGTTTTGTTTGAATTTTAATGCTGTTTCTCCAGGGCATACTTTTAGGAAATTCCCTGATAAAGTTGTCAACTTGGTAAAGGAAAGGGGGTGGAGAGGAAGGTCAAAGTAACAGGTTATTAACCTGACTGATATGCTGCAAGGTCATCTAAAAATATTTTCAGAACTTGCATTATTTTAACTTACACAGACTCTTTCTAGAATGGAGAGGATTCAACTTATCAAGTTGAATGCAATAACTGCACTGGAAATAATCCTGCTTAAGCCTTTGAGTTTAGATTAATTAAAAGAATAATAAAATACTAGTATCCTTTTACAATGTTATTCCCTCCACCTCAAATAACAACACCTAAACCTTTGTCACTCTTAACACAGCAAACCAAGAGTCTACACTCAAAAGAGAATATCTCAATAAAGTCTGAGATATCAGGCACATTCCATTTTTACCACTACAATTTTTTTTCATTTCACCCTTGCCTTGGGCCATGAAGCCACTGATACCAGTGGCCTGACCCCACCTCTCACCCCTGAAGACAGCAAACAACTTAGACACAGCTCACTGTTTACAGTTAAATACATGCTTATGTTAGTAAAACACATTTTACATGCAATTGAAACAATGGCCCAAGTCACATTCTGATTAGTAAAGAAGGTTATGTCCAAAAGCAGCCATATAGGCAGTCTTATCAGTTCTAATTTTCATGCACTCAGATGTAAATTACCACTTCCTTTGTTATTGTTTTTTAAATAGACTAATTTACCAATGTTCAATCTTCTAGGCACAAAAAAAAAAAAAAAAAACAAACCCAAACAAACAACAGAATAAGAGCAGTGGGTGCATGGACACATGAGCAAATACACACGCTCTCACTTCTCCGACAGGTCTTGATCCTGTTTTTCTAGCTAGCATCCTGTCAAATTGAAGCTCAAGCTATTACTTAAGTTTAAAGCATGGTAACATCTTCACTCATTTGCACTGCAGGCCTGTTTCTGCAGAAAAAACCAAAGTAAACCAGTGCCCTCTACTAGTCTTATATTGTGATTATTTATGTCTCACCATAAACCGTATCAGGATGTATCAGCTCATTTTACATACCCATTAAAGGCAGCAAAATTTATGACCTTTAACAGCTTAAATCTGAACTCTCATTTCAACTTCCTTTCAGAAAATAACTACCCATGACTGAAAATTTCAAAAGCTAATCAGCATTGCTTTAAGTTTGTTGAATTATGCCAACTCACTTCCTTCCTCAACAGGACTAAAACAGTTACCTCTTAGGGTGCTGTATTACAAAATGGGATCTTCTCAGAAAGGGACAGAGGGCTAAAGCTCACAAGACTGGGATTTTAGGTTTTGTAACACAAGAGTGCTAACAAAATTAATGCCCCTATTAACTGTGAACTGTTTCTTGTTATCTTTCTACAGTTCTATTTTCAACGGTTAAATAATTGTCAGTTTGTTTCCCACAGAGTAAAACCTGACATCATGTTTAGAACCCCTCCCCAACCTGCTCTCTTTGTGCCCCACTAGAATGGACGGCTGCATCACCACAGAAATACCAGATCTCCAGGACATCCACAGGGAAGATCCAACAAAAGGAGTGCACCTTAACAGTTCCAATTTAGAATAGCCTGTAATGCACTTCATCCTCAAAAGAAGAGTTACCTCTAAGCTCCTCCCTCTACCTTCCCCCAAATTCAATAAACAATACTTCTTCCTCAGTCTGGAAAAGCACACTTCCCTGCTCCACTGAATGGCTGATGCTTACAGTTACTCCAACTTTAAATTCTACAGACTCTCAGTTTGCTTATCTAACAGGTAACATGAAACACAAAGAAAAGATGAAATATGCATGTCAATTTTAATCAAGACCCCTGTTCATCTATACACATACATGCTCAGTTTGCACCAGCAAGTGTGCTAACTCAGGGCTGAGTTCAATCAAGTCTTGAACACCTTCAAGGATGAAGATGCCACAATCTCTAAGGGCACCTGTTCCAGCATTTTACCACTCTTACAGTAATTTTCTTTTCCTTATGCCTAACCAGAATTTGCCATGCTCCCACTTGTGCCTGCTGCCTCTCATCCTTCCATCAGCCATCTCAGAGAAGAGTCTGGCTCTGTCTTTCCACAGTGAAATGCAACTGTGAAAACACATCCCAAACTATTCTATGATTCTATGACTTACAACGACAACTGCAAAACAAATACTGCATATTAAAGTGCATCAATGTAAGGGAGGCATACAATATGAACTAATGAAATGCATCAAATTATCACAATACAATGTTTCTTTAGAGCTTATTTACAATCCTCTGATTTCACACAGCCTCAAAAAAAAAAAAAAGCTAAAAAGATAGACAATAAACACAGGAATATTTTCTTAGTTTGATGAATTTACAAGGATTCACAAATTTCAGCTATCCTATTACAGAAAAGCTTAGAAATCTCAATTGGCATACGAGAAGGAAAAGACAAAGGAATAATTTAAAGTCTGCAAGCCTCAGGTACTAAAATGCTAAAAATTTTAAAAGCTGTTAATAACACATGCTTTTAGGTAAATATTTTACATTTTTTGTGCTTAAGAACACTTCAAATATTTAAAGCGGCTTCCTTCTTAAATCATTTACAACAACTTAAGACTTAAAATTGTATACGTTAAAAAAATAGGTATTGTAGCTAAATAAGATTTGTTTTAAAAGCTGGTGTTAGGCTCATAACAACTCAATTGTGTTATGTTAGGACATTACAGCAAGCAAATTAAAAAGTTCAAGGAGCACAAGTTTATTGCTAAAGCTTTGATGAAATCAAGCACATGCAATGGAGATCAGTGGCTAAGCAGCAGGGACAAGCGTTTCATAACGTTATCCTCTTGCACGTACCGATAAGTTCTGTTTGGTTTAGTCAGTGAATTGTTCCCTCAGAAATATATAAGCAAAACCCAAACCCTCCCCAAATTCAAAGTAAGTACTCATTGTTTTCCTCCTCCTTCTGTAAATAAAATGAAGCATGAATTTACAAAATCCTCTAGTTCTAAATCTGTTAAGGGTACCATTATCAAAACTGGCCAGTGTTGACTACTGAACTAGACTAGCTTTTAGTCAATGGATTTCTCTGGTTGAAAAAGAAAACCATTTTCAGATTTCCAGATATTTCACCTACTTCATAACTGCATTCCAGCCACCATTCTGAACACCTAGATATTTTACTTGTATCAAGCTTGGTTTAATGTCTAGCATGTCTAATTCACCAGATAAATGTACATTTAGGTTCTCATGAACCGTAAATGCGTAAAAGCAAGGTATACTTTTCCTATGGCTAGAAAATAAGCACTTATTTCACAAGAAAGATTGTGCTTAGCTGCAAACTAACATCTTTCATCCTGTGTAAATTCAAAACCAGAACAACTGTATTACATAAATTACAATTATAATCAGTGATTTTAACCAATTCACTGTTTCTAATCATATCCCGACGTGAGCTATGCAATACACACTGCACATGGATTAAAAAGGAAAAGCGTGTTAAAGCTAACCTAAGCCCTGACCTCATCTATCTTAGCCTTACCCCAAGAAAGAAGCTCTAAGAAGCAAGTTAAAGCTGAAACTTCATATGCCAAGGTAACTACAGAACAGATGCATTATTTCCCAATAAGGTGCAAGTATTTAGTTTCAAACTGATGGTAGGGTTACTCCATTTGCTTCGACAGTTGCTAGGATCCAGCTACTTCCTAACAGCTTTTAATTCCTCCACTTCATACAAAGGTAAGCACAGTCATCATCAACTCTGGTATGTGCAACTCCAGCCACAACTTGTTCAAAGCCAAGAGGCACAGGAACTCCTTAGAGGGACACACATCTGTCCTGGTACCCGGGGTAGTAAACTCAACCATTTCACTATGCAAGTGTTGAAATAGTTGAGGCACTATCAAGATCATTTCTTAAGCCCGGGAGGTTGCAAAATATCCACCTGCGGTGCAGACACAAAACTTTACCACCTGCCTCTTCTCCTGCCCTCAAGGAAACTCATGATTTATGAGTATTTTATACAGAGGTAAGAGGTGCATGGGCTGAGACGTAAGGGAATAGATAAAAACAGACAGCCCAGCACCTACAGGGCCAGATAACCGGTTCAGATTTAATGTCATTAAAGGTTCCAAGTTCCTCTCTGGGGGTAGAAAACAAGAAAGCTAGAGGAAGAGAGGAACTGGAAAGGAAATGGAAAGGAAATGGAGTGAGGCCCCGCCGACCCCGCGGCCATCCCTGCCAGCCCGTAGCGCCGGTGGCGGCGGGCCCAGGCGCTCCCGGGGCCGTGCCTCAGCCTCCAGCCGCCAGCCCGGCCTTACCCACGAGCCGGTTCCCGCAGCCCACCGCCACCTCACCACCCCGTTCCCCTCCGCCCGCCGCTCCCCCTTCCCAGGCCGCGGTGCAGCAGGGCACAGCCGCTAACCCATAGAGCCGCCTCCGACGAGCACGGCGCCGGCGAGCGCCCCGGCGGAGGCGCCGTAGATGCGCCGTGCGTCGCGGATGACGTGCGGCGCGCGCTCCTGCAGGCAGGTAGCGGCGCCGATGTGGTAGACACCCAGGAAGCCGCAGCCGGCGAACGAGACGCTCCAGCCGCCCTCGCGGTCCAACATCGTCACCGACGGGCGAGGAGCGGCGGGCGCGCCGCTAACACAAACCGAGCTCCCGCAGCACCGGCCGCTGCCAAGGGACTACGGCACGGCCGGCGGAGCCGCCCCTTCGCCTTACGCGGCGGCCCCACCCAGCGCCGCCGGCCGGCGCAGCAGCCAATCATGCGCTCTCGCTCGCTCCGCGCCCGGTGGCCCAAGACGCCCCAGCTAATCCAAGCGCAGATGCAGATGAGGCTCCGCCTCCCCCCGCTCTTTCGCTGTTCAGAGCGGCGTGGCCGTATTCTGCCTTCTCAGGTCTCCTGTCCTCTTCGTTCCCTTCACCACCCCCCCCCAATCCCCTCAGCCGCCTCAGCTTCTCTCAGCCCCATCTGTCGCCTCACTCCTCTCAGCCGCCTCGCCCAGGGCGGCCCTCGCGGGCTCACAGACCCTCCGAGCCACAGCTTGTCCCCGCTCCAGAACGAATCGGTTCCGCGGAGCTTGTCCCGCACTCCCCACCCACAGCCGTAGGCCGCCAAACAGGGCCCAAGCTGGGTTAGGGAATAAGAGTCTGGCAGCCGGGTTGTAACGCTAAAACCCGCCCGTTAGTCTTGAGATAAGAAAGAGCTGGCTCTGCCGCTTGCGGTCACGGAGAGGCAGCGAGACATGACCCAGCCCCCGCAGTCCTTGCCGGCAGCGGGAGGTGCGGGTTTAGCACTTACCCTGGTCATCGGTAGGCTCAAATGGCTGTGTCATGCTAGCATGTACGATCATATGTATTTCCTGTAAAGCAAGCACTGGTTAATAATCCTGCAGTGATAGTGAAAAAATTAATTATAATACTAGTCTGAAAAAGGGAAGGTTACGGGAGGATCTGCTTTTTTTTTTCTGAGTATCTCAAATCATTAACATACACAATTCTGTGTTGATGTTCTATCAACATTTTACAGACAGAAGTACCAGAATAGCCAAATGCCATTTGAAGCCTAAAGCAGTGTCACACAACAGGGTTTCAATAGCACCCAGCTAACGGATTCATCAAAACCAGGCACTGATCAGGTACTGACGGGCTTTTGGAGGTCTTACAATGGCATCTTTAAGCACCAGAAGACCTCCAGAAAATCTGAAGGACACTGACAGAATGACTGGCACCAACTGATTAATATCACTTGCAATTGTCTTCACAGAACTGCTTAGTGAAGTGCCCCATCACAATGACTAGCTTGGCTGCAAACATGCCCATCCGTTTATTAATACAGCATGTGCGAGATCTGTATTTGATACATAATATGCTTGTATGATGTCGTAGTTTAAGCCCAGCCAGCAACCGAGAACCACGTAGCCTCTCTCTCACTCCCCCCCCCCCCTCCTCTCCCCCGCTCCCAGAGGGATGGGGCGAATCAAAAGAATGTAACTTCCATGGGTTGAGATAAGAACAGTCCAGTAACAAAGGTATAACACAAACCACAGCTGCTATCACCAATAATAATAACGATAAAGGAAGAGAATACAACCGCTCACCACCTGCCAACCGATACCCAGCTCGACCCGAGCAGTGATCTAGCCCTTCTGGGTAACTGCCCCCAGTTTATATAGTGGGCATGACATGCTGTGGTATGGAATACCTCTTTGGCTAGTTTGGGTCAGGTGTCCTGTCTCTGCTTCCTCCCGACTAGGGGGACCTCCCTAGAGCTGGACTATGAAGAAAAACCCCAACCCAGAGAATGGCATGTCTGAAATCCTCTAGAATTGAACTGCCTCACTCTGCAATTGAAGTGCAGAAAACCTTTTTAGCTACTTGGACGCACCATCATATCCTAACAATGAGATTTAAAAGCATCTCAAAAGAGTCCAAGAGGAGCTCATACTTTCCAAATACACCTAGGAGAGGTTGTGTTGTGCAACTTTTTATTTATATAAAGCACATTGCCAGGAAGATAGAGCAGGATTTGAGTTGAAGCTGTACTAAGCAATCACTGGATAGTTTTACCAGGGAGCAATCCTCAGACAAAACACTACAATAAGAAACTCGAGATTCTGCCTCTAAGTGAGCACCACAAGCACTGAGCCATACTTCCAGTTTTCCACATCTAACTTACCTCTCTAGCCACCTCTGTCTTTTTGGGCCATGTATCTTCATCCATTCAACATCTCATTTCAATGAGCAGAGCAGGGAGTGTCATAATCCCAATCCTACCTTGCCACTTGGGTGCTTTTCTGTTCTTAATAAAGAGGAAGGTGTGAGACTTGAACCGATTTCAGCTCACAGGGAAGGAAGGAGCTGAAAAGGGAGATGAAACCATATCCCATGCTTCCTGGAAGAGTCCTATTTCATTTGAAAGGTGACTGTGACCCCTGTCTTTTCTCATACTCTTCAAAAGGGCCTGTTCTCATGATATTTACTCAGAGCTTAAGTGCAGGAGAGTAAGACATGCATTTCATAATACATGTTTTTGAAAAAGAGACACAGGTGTTCAGAAAGGGACATTTCTCAACACCTCCAGAGTTTTGTCAGGGAGAGCAACTAAATGGCAGGGGAGCAGGGGATTTTCAGAGCATTATCCCATCGATAGGTTTTTCCGGGCTAATTTCAATTTTGCCAGTTGAGATCAACTCCTTTTAAAAATATTTTGTATCCTTGAACTGTCACTAAGAGGCTGTTCCTGAGCTTTGTTTCTTTAACAGTTAGGAGGAGTCTTTTTTCCACCTCAAAATGATACATGGCCAGTTCACAACCATCTGCTCTTGCACTTTGTCCTTTTACACTAGTATCTCCTATATGTCTCCCTGACTCTGTTTGAGTGATAAGCCTTATTCCCTGCCAGCCCTCATTCTGTGGTACCTGGGGAGCCAAGCCCCTCTAGCTTCCACTTGTGAGAAAGCTGCTGCAAATGCTCCCTGACCAGTACTGCAGCCAGTCCTTCAAATGGAATTTCACTAGTCTCTTACACAGTCTTTGCAAGGGAATCTGAATCACTGATTCTGATTCCTAATATTAGGATCAGCTGATAAATCCAGTTCCTTCCGCTCTCAGCTTAGATTTTTTTTTACATGTATTGCAATTTCCCAGTACACAACACCAAGTTTGACCCCCACACTGGGCTCCCCTTCCTGCGTATGCCTACTCTTTTTTAGTACCTGTTTTTGATATACTTGGGCTGCTCCCTAACAGATCTTGCTATTTCTTCACTACGTCATCTCCAGTTTAGCAAATAGTTTCCGATGCAAGAAAAGCAAATCAGCTGAGGTGCATATAGGCAGGATGGATCCCATTTCCCTTCCCAGGAAAAACATCTGTCTCATCAAATGGTAGATCGGTTTGAAACACTGAACCTTTGGCTAATCACTGTCTATTTCACCTCCCTTTTATCTTCAGGTCTATAAAGATAATTGTCCTTCCTCCGAAGACCTGTTCTAATACCTTATTTCCTTCTTTTTTTTTTCCTTCACGTTTTTCAGTTTATTCATTTAATTCCAATTACAGGTTGAGCTGCCCTGCATGTAGCTGTTCAGGATAAAGATCATGGAGCTACCTCTAAAATCTAGGACATCTGAGAAAGCTGATGCAATGCCATCATAAGCAATACCAACTAACCTTACTGTGGTTGTACAATACACAGTTTGAAGATTGTCCTGTTTATCATAAGTATCACTACATATACTATGCTGCAATCTGTGTTGTAGACATATCCTAAACCCTTTACTGAATCTGGTCTATAATCATTTTGCCGTAACTCCAGGAATATGAAGTAAGGCCTGAAAGGCCACATGATGAAAATAAAATACAGCTTTATGGGGATACAATCTACCAGGAAACCTGTATGCCGCTTACAACCTTCTGTAAATAGACGTCAACCCGACCACATTTATGCGCTATGACAGAAATAAAATAAACATGACAAATTCAAGTTTTGCCATCTATCTTATCATATAACCACCAAGATCTTCTCTCTTAATCCTTTCCATTTAGATACTGTGATAATTATTATATAATCATGACATTTTCCTAAAACACAGATTAAATCAAATCTATTGTAAAAGAAAAGACAAACTGATTGTGCCCTTAAAGTGCCTCCAATTCCTTAGAAGAAAGGTACCATTTAAGTACTAGGCTAGCAGAAGGCATATAATTCATAGGAAAAGGAACCACAGAGGATAGAGCACCAGTGGGAGGTAATGAAAGCTCTCCTGGACTGCGGGCAGGTCATCAGGTCTGAGATCTTGTCCAGTCTTCAAAATCTGATGAGAATTTCTGTCACCAGAAAGAAAGGGATATGAGCTCCAAGAGATAATTGCTGAGCCCTGCTTGGAAACAGCAAATGTTTTCTCTTTCAGGGATTCATTAGTAATCATTGATCTCTCACTTTACATAGAGCATTTTGGAAGAGATTGATTTGTCCTCAGACATTTTCATGGGGAGGTGGAAAGGGACACCTTTAGTTGTATAGTAGTAAAGTAGTAAAGTTGGCCCATTATTACTTAGCAAGGTCAGCTTCAAAGTTGGGGGAAAAGACTGATTTACTGAGTGCTAAGCCAGATCAATAGCCTCTCACTTCTCCAGAAGGATGACAAAGTACCTACTAGAATTTTTGGAGTCCAGGAAAATTGCCTTAACTTGCTAGTACAGTCTGTTGAGTACTTGTGTGACATTATTCTGTCCTTATTAAATTATAATCTACCTCATCTAAAACCATCAAGGCTTTGTCTCTGCCTAACACCTTTCTGGGAGTGCTCTACTGTGAAAACCTTCTGAAGAAACACAAAGCATTTGATGGCACAGTTTAGGTGCCTTTGGTGGATAATGCAACCTTGTCTCATGATAGAAAGCCTTGTTCTCCTCTTCCTAAAAGGATCTAAAGAGGAAAGCAAAGGGATTGCTTACATTCACTTCGAGATCTCTTACATGGGATGTTGCAAGTTTACCCCTCTTGTTTCAATGGATGCAGGAGAGAAAGAGTATGAGCTATACTTTGTTATTCGGGTAACTCCTCTTTATGTTTCCCTGAAGATGCCAATTTGTCACAGAAATTATAATCAATAACAGAGATTAATTTTACCCCTTTTGTATGATCATCCAGCACAGTCATCCTACTTGGGCAGACCATACGGGGAATTCTATTGGATCGGTGGCTAGAAGACTGTTAAACAGCCTTTACTGTTTAAAACACAAAAAGAGCCCCAGGACAGGAGTGGAGAGTGTTGAGTTACAGAGGGAGGTAAGATGAGGACAAATACTAATCATAACCTGCATAAGGAATCACATTACATTTGTTGGGCCAAGTCACCACATGCACAATGCACCACTCTTCTCCAACTTCTGCTGCAGGGCTGCACACTGGGGACAGGGATGAAGAAAGGGTATTTGAATTTGCCTGGCCAAAATACATTTTCACAGTTTTTCATTTGTTTGCAGCACCAACTGAAATACCTTCACTACACCCTACACTAACCTTCACAGAGAAACTATACTGGGCACAAGCATCATTCTTGTTCCATTATTGGCTTCCAGTTCTGTTTAAATCAGTGATACCAACCAGCAAAGACGCAGGCACTTTGTGGGGACTTTTTTCTCTATGCATATCCTATCATGGCCCATTAAGCTTGCAAAGGTCTCAAGTTAATTACTCTCAGGTTTCTTTGGCAAGTCATGGAAAGTAAGTCATTTTAGTGAAAGCTACTGACCTTCTTTTCCCTTTGGCCTGATCTTCTAGCATTTGAGTGAGATTTTGGGGTTTCGGTTAACAGTCTGGTGATTATGTTTGTGATTATGGTAATGTATAATAAAGCTGTTGAAATATGAGTATGCTCTCAAACGTTGGTTTGTACACATCTAATACCAACAGTTTAAGCAATTTTAGTGCAGCTTCCAAGTTCACATCATAATCCTAATGATGGCTTTGAACTAAGCTAAGAGGTCTGTTCTCTGAGTTTTAATTGTGAAGGTGGACTAACGGGCTCTGGTTTAGGCAAAGGGATATGAGCTATGGAGATCTGTATGAAAGGAGCAGCACATGCTCTAAAACCAGACAGATAATCAACCTGTGGAGTTTTCTGTAGGCTTCTGCCATAAGCTTTTTTAAAGAAAAAGAAATAATCAAGCATCCATTGTTAGGATCCAGCGCTCATTGTAGAGTCAGACCTTCATTTTCTCTGTCATGTGGGTGAAGCATGGGGGTAGTAGGGCTAGCTTTTGAAAAAGCTGTTTAATGGGCTTTGTTTCAAGTGGTACACTCTTAGAAGACTGGAGACTTAATCTTGGGAGCGATATTTGGAGCACTTTCTCTAGTTACTTTGGCTGGTATAGTGTAAACTATTTTGTTTAACTGTTGCTGAATCTCAAAATATGTGGAAAGTTCTTATATCTAGGTGCATCCCATGTCCTAAAAAGTCTGGTTATTGAAACACTAGCTCTGCTGCCAACCCCCGCTTACTCTAAATGACGTAGGAGGGAGAAATGTGGAGAGCCAAATTTAGAAAAGATAATACAACACATGAGTTAACTAACAAAACATGTTAAGTGCATTTGCCTTTGACCAACTTTCAACTTGTTTGTGAACAGGTCTTTTTCAAGAACACAACATGTTTTAAATGACAGCGAATAGAGAAGAGCACAGTGCAAGGTGCACAGGCTGTACATCATGCACTTGGCATCACTGCACTACCGGCAGGGGTATAGTTAATCCACAGTGCATATAATCCAGTCACCAATAATCAAGAGCTACCTACTTCATGCTAAAGAAATAAAAGCAGCAACTGAGTTCTGTGACCAGTCTTGCTTTGTCAATTTATTTCTAAAAGCAGGAAAAATCCTCCAGCACTTATGCTTAGCACATTTTCATATTGAAGGGTTGCTAGAAACCAGTGTAACTGGTTCTGGTAGGAGAAACAATGAATTTTCGTATCTTGAATTCCTTGGTGTGATCTGTGTTTTTCATTCTCAAACAGACAAATCTTAAGAGTTACAATTTGCTTCTCAGGTCTAGTATCACAACCGTTGCCTTTACTCTTCATAATTTCAAAAGTATTGCATGGAACAAATAGCTTAGTTCTATTTCATATGAAAATGGTCCTTTTTTAATATATTTTCACATTATTTCTGTTTTGTAACTGTAGCCTGATATGTATGTGGCAACAGTTTATTGCAAAAGATCTCACAAAGCTTTATATATTGCACAAACAAGATACAGCAATGACCATGCCCATTGCTAACTTGTAACCTTAGCTTTTTTTTATTAGTTAATTTGAAGGTTTGTTATTCTTGAAGAGAGAAACTAAGAAAAAAGACTACAGCTAACAAAGAGTGTGTGTGTGTGTGTGTGTGTGTGGTGGTGGTGATTCAGATAGCCACCAGAGTTAAATTTTTTAAATCTTGTCTCGCAGAACACAAGTTCCTTTTTCTGTTTGCAATAGGACTACTGTTTTCTCTCTTAAGCTGTGTCATTTCTACATTAACTATATTATTATTTTTAATTACAATTATGGGTATTACTCTGTCTGAGGAAGTGGTGGAATCATCGTCCCTGGAGATGTTCAAAAACCATGTAGATGAGGCCCTCAGTGACATGGTTTAGTGGTCGACTTGGCAGTCCTGGGGTAATGGTTGAACTTGATGATCTTAAAGGTCTTTTCCAATTGAGTTGATTCTGTGGTAAATGCTGGGAGGTGAATAATATTGCATCTTAAAGACCTCATATTTTGTCATAAAAAAAGGCCTAATCATTAGCATCTTGCAACAGCTGCTGAGATTCTCAGCAAAGCCTCCTCCTTGACCTTAAGAAAATACTTCAAACCTGTTATTGCTCTAAAGGCTAGAGAGTGATTTTCCCAACTCTAAGACCAATAATATTTAGGGAATTATTCTAGAGATAGACACGTACATAAGGAACAATTTCTCTGGCAAAATATTTCCTCAGATTTATGATGCATTTTGAATCTTGTCTTACAGCACAATGATACATAAGCCAGGAAATATGCATGAAGGTTATTTTATATGCACTAGTTTACAGAGGTTCCCATTCTGCAGAGAAACTGTGGACACAGAAACAGTTGGTCCTTCGTTCAGCAACCCCAAGAGGTGGAAGCTCATGAGAACAGTGTGGAACTAGCATTTCTGATAAAGAAAATACTGCTTGTGTAAGTAATAAGCAGAACATAGCTAAGGAAGAAAGGCTGAAACCACCAGAGCTGGCTACAGCTTCATCGATGGGCCAGCCAGCTGTTTTACAAGAGTTGTTGTACATGACCTTCCTCAGCCTGGAGGAGGCTCCTCCAGAGTTATTATTAGGAGTTAGTGTAACAAGGAGGACTTGGGGAAGGCTCTTTGTCCTATAGCTCTGCTTTAGCAGGAATAGAGGGCTTTTTATTTATAGAGGAAGAATGTTATTTAAGGTCAGTGAGCAAGGCATCTAAGCTATGCATCTCTTATTGGCCTAAGTAAACATCCGTCCTCATCACACTTCTGTCCATTATTTTAGGCAGCTAACTGTGCAAGAATTCACCATTCCTCCCAAGTTTTGCACAGGATATTTAGGTACAGCCTTAAATCTAGGCTGTCAATTTTATCCCAGAGGATCAAGTGTTTCAAAAGAACTGATGAAATAGCAAATATAATGATACCTAATTCCTTTTGGTGGTCTAATTACCATTTTATTTTCATCTATATGACACTAGATGCAATGTAATTGTTTAGTAGGCAAATAATCTATGCAGCAGAAAACAAGAACCTGTTAAGCTCCCAATTTAACCAGGAATACTATGGAAGTTCACAATCAGCAAGAATATTACTCTAGACTTCCATTTGTTTAAATGCCATTATAAATCAACAACTCCCTATCCATTGGTATTAGGATTTAAAAATAAATGCCAGGTCCAGATCTTGAATTACTACAAATTATTGTATCCCAGGCACACATACAGGTTGAGCAAAGAAGAGATTCAGAGCAGCCCTGCAGAGAAGGACTAGGGGATGCTGGTTGATGAGAAAATGAACATGAGCCGGCAGTGTGCGCTCGCAGCCCAGAAAGCCAACCGTATCCTGGGCTGCATCAAAACGAGCGCGACCAGCAGGTCGAGGGAGGTGATCCTGCCCCTCTACTCTGCTCTTGTGAGACCTCACTTGGAGTATTGTGTGCAGTTCTGGTGTCCTCAACATAAAAAGGACATGGAACTGTTGGAACAAGTCCAGAGGAGGGCCACGAGGATGATCAGGGGACTGGAGCACCTCCTGTATGAAGACAGGCTGAGAAAGTTGGGGCTGTTCAGCCTGGAGAAGAGAAGGCTGTGTGGAGACCTCATAGCAGCCTTCCAGTATGTGAAGGGGGCCAATAGGGATGCTGGGGAGGGACTCTTCATTAGGGACTGTAGTGATAGGACAAGGGGTAATGGGTTCAAACTTAAACAGGGGAAGTTTAGACTGCATATAAGGAAGAAATTCTTTACTGTGAGGGTGGTGAGGCACTGGAATGGGCTGCCCAGGGAAGTTGTGAATGCTCCATCGCTGGTGGTGTTCAAGGCCAGGTTGGAGAGAGCCTTGGGTGGCATGGTTTAGTGTGAGGTGTCCCTGCCCCTGGCAGGGGGGTTGGAACTAGATGATCTTCAGGTCCTTTCCAACCCTAACTATTCTATGATTCTATGATTGTATTCACATTTCAAATCTGCTGGTGAATTTGCATTTAGTTTTAGGAATCAGTAAACTGCTCTGCTTGAATAACACTTTTACTTTGAGTGGTCTCCCCTTGCTCCAGTGATGCTTTTCAGTGAGAAAAATATAAAATTGGAACCAGAAAGACAAAGTGTTGTCCTACACCCATAAAATAGGACAGCAGCTTTTGACTGTAAGGAGACATGCCATTGAGAGGTATGGTTGCCTGAACTTCAGTTGTAGAGCAGGGATAACTAGAACAGAGTCTGCATGTAGTTGTGGTATGGTTTGGGATGAGGAGCGAGCTGTGATCCTGAGCAAACATGCTACCCTAGGAATGACAGGATGGGAACTGCTGCCATTCTCTTCTGCTAAAACATGTCCAGAGAAGGGGGCTCTAGGTCCGCCTTTGATTGAAGAAAACAGCAAAGAGGAGGAACAAAGGAAAGCGCAGAGGGTGAGAGCAGAAAAAGTCACGTAGTCATATTTGTTGTCTCCTACATGTACAATGCTCAGAAGTTGCCCAATGTCCCCAGTCAGTGACTAGTATGATCAGACCAATGAAACTATCAATTTTGAAACAGTTACATGAAGAAGATTTTCTCACAGTACACCCAAACTCACACTCCAATCTTACAGAGAGTAAGTGAGGTCAGTGAAAGCTTTTCCTTTGACTAAAGAACCTGGAGTACATCCTTTAAGTAGAGGCATAAGGCTTTGGAGAATTAAGGCCTGGATTTTACACAACAGTGTAGGACATGATGCTGAAGGAGCAGTTAAACAACCATCTCTCTACAAAGTCAGCATTTGTCGGGACTTCATAGAATGGTTAGGGTTGGAAGGGACCTTAAAGATCATCTAGTTCCACTCCCCCTGCTATGGGACTTACCACTTCTCTACTGTTACCCAAAAGTATTATAAGCAACTCAGCAGAACAAATTATTGAGGGATTTGAGAGCATGTAACATGACAAGTGAAAGATAGATTCTTCCCCCACAGTCCAGCCATTACTGTCTATAATTCAAACATAACTACAGTTACTTCTTCAGCTAGCAACAGCTTGCATAAGCAATGTTAGCATGACGGTCTGCATCATTCAAGAAACTCCTGTTGGCCACATTAGGAAGAGACTGAAGGAATCATTTAAGCCACTGCAGTGACAAAAGTTGTCTAAATTGCAGCCCATCCCAAGATTCATCTGCTAAAATACAAGCATCTCATTTCCCTGTTCTAACTGAATCATTCTGAAACTAACTCGTGTAGCTAATCGAGGAATTTGACACTGTATGTAAAGTTAACTTCAGAGTTATTTTTATAGGTCAGAGCTGACTGCTACATAATTTTTTTGTTGTTCTAATGCATGCACATTCTCATTGTACATTTACTGGTTTTATACTTCTCAGTGAATCAGTTCAGTCAAATTCATACCACAGGGCCATTGTCCTGTGTTAAATGAATAGCCTATAACAACACACATTTTGTAATACAGATTTTACTTTGATAAGCATATGTGGTTAGAATTTGTCATTAGAGAAATAAATTCATACAAAGAGTTTTGACTAAATTCTTGAATTTGGTAATGTTAAAATATATGAACCAAATTACTATTAATATGGAGCTAAAACCAAAGGTTTTTAAATATTTTACCTTACTGGAAGTGAGCTGGCTATTGAAGTTAAAAATAAGAGTTGAAGCAATCCTTTTGTTCTTTTATCATGGAAAACTACTGGAACTGTCACATTCATGTGATTTCTTATTTCCATGAGATTGAGCTTTCTGAAGGAAGAAATTGTTCTATGTTGTATGTCTGTAATTTAATTGGAACTGATATAAAACTTTATTTTTATCTGTTCATTCTTTGGCCAAATGTTAAATCACAAGGGTTTGAATAATTCTCCTCTTTGATCTTCACTTGTGCTTATAGACAAGGCCAGTGACAATTAAACTGAGAGCCACATACAGGACATCACAGCCTTTATTCAGCTTAAGCCTCACCCTAGTATTCGCCATTAGCATCTACAGACACCCACTGTTTTCACAACAGAAATAGGTGACTGGTTTCCTAGGACATGGGTGGTTGCTTATCACTTCTTGGTCCCTTTTCTGTAATAGCTACTTTGTTCTTTTTCTCAGTAAGATTTGCTCAAGCCCCTCCTGTATAGGGACACCCTGTGCTCTGGGACCTTCCTCACTATTTTGTCCGTATTTGTAAGATTTCTTACTTTGAAATAAATAATTATGCAGCTTCTAGATGTTTCTTTGGACCAGGAGTACTGACATCTTTCCCAGCTCTATTTTAATGCAAGACCAAGGGTTCTTCCCAATACTTCCATATTTTCCATCGCTGGCAGTGTTCAAGGCCAGGTTGGACAGAGCCTTGGGTGGCATGGTTTAGTGGGAGGTGTCCCTGCCCATGGCAGGCGGGTTGGAACTAGATGATCTTAAGGTCCTTTCCAACCCTAACTATTCTATGATTCTATGATTATCCCTTTGCCTCTCGTCTCACTCCCAATTTATATGTTCCTTCCTCCTCTGCTTCCATTTTTGTATGCTCCCCATCTTCCATTCTTTCTCCTGCCACTTCTCTGATCCTAGGCTTAGACAATTCAATTCATTAAACTCAGAAAGATGAAAGTGGATAGTTTACTGTGTTAGAAAGCTGAATTGGCTACCAGAGGCAGTTTTTCCCTTCTTGGCAGAAGCCAAGATGGTGGATTGGTTCTGCCTATAGCATAACTTCACCTTAAGATGAGAGTCAGTGCAGCAAGGCTGTGGGTGCTGAGCCACATTTATAAACATCTTGTGATTTGTGGGAAGCTCTTGCTTCCCTCCCTCAGCTATGTGAGACAGAGCACAGCACAGTGGCTGCCAAAGCTTGTTAGTGGGTCAGTCAGCTGCCCCTGGCATGGGAAGACACTGACCTTCACCTCCTCTACCCTCTGCTATTCCCCCAGAAAAACATGACATGGAAAACAGACTGCTCCGGTATCTGCTTTCAGTTCTTTCAGAAGTCCAGTCTTGTGCTATTTCTGTCTCCGCTGTGACAAAAGTGGGGGTTTCTTGGCACCCTTCCCCATCTGCTCTTGGTAGACCCCAGGCACATACAGACACTCCCTAATGTAATTCTGATGTCTGTATGTGTGCACTCTGAGGGATGCTGCAGTGGACCACAGTTTATGTTTCTAACAATCCTAAGTTGTTTTACAAAACAATAATTGTCACTTCCTTGTGCCTTAAGTTCTTGTCCATGTACAATGCACAAATGCACAAAATCCTTTTCTCCCTTTCCCTTCCCTAATCCATGCTAATTTACTAATCTAGGCCACTGTGTCACACCATCACCCCATGCTCACCACTCCCCTCACTTCTTTCCCAGCTGCTGAATGCTGGCTTGTGATATGAAATTTGGCTGTGGAGTGACATGTCATTTATGTTGTGAAACAAGACTTTGATCTTAATTCCCAGCTGGTGCATTCAGAGAAAATCTTAACTTTAACTTTGCCCACAGTGATAGATCTGGCCCTGACTTGTCATGGGGAATGGATTCTATTACTCAAAAAATAGAAATAAATACAGTAATCGTCCTTTTCCTAACTAAACATTTATTTTAGTCAATGCAAGAAACAAGTTTGGTTTGCCTCAATCAATTTTAAGAGCAAAGAATAAAGATTAATCTCACTGAAATCAAGTTCTGCGTAAGAAAATTCCCTACTTCTATCCACTCCTTTTCCAGGGAATGCTGTCACTGTCTGCTAGCTAGGCTGCCCACTGATTTGCCACTCAGCCCTCCTCAGTGCACACACACCTAGGCAAAGCACAGTCACAAACTCATTACATCTGGCTGAACTGTGCTCCTCACTTCAGCAAAAGATGGTGTTCGGAGTAAGACACCACAGTCCGGATAGCTAGCAGATCAACCCCTTCCCTGACACCCCTAAAAGGGGATGTTACTTATCTTACTCTGCAAGAGATGAGGCCAACACTGATTATCCCCAGGAAATACAGCAAGGTCACAGGAAGGTCATAAGGGCTGCAACATGTGCCGGGCAGAAGATTCACTCTCCTTTAGCAAGCTCTTACATTTTTGCCTGGGAACACAACAGTGGGTTTTTTCCCACCACACAAAACTGTTTAATCATTTCTGGATGCTCCGTGGAAGAGGGAGATAATTCTAGACTAGCTCAGAAGAAGCACCACTGCTTTCCCCGCCCCCCAGTCCCAGGCATGCAGCAATGTAAGTGAAGATTAACTGGGAGACTAAGAGGAAGAAAGAATACAAGTAGTTGGGATAAGCAATCTTATCTTTAGATGACCTCTTTTAATCTCGTTTGTTGCCAAGATCAACATAAGCACAAGTTCTGCATATTCAGAAAACAAAAGGATAGCATGCTCGACAGCTTTAATATTTATCTTGCATTAAGTTTGCCAAGCAGAACTAGAAACTTAGCATGATTTCATGGGGACATTTCAAAGTTCAGCCATATAATAATGCCTTATGCATGGGAACTTTCAGTGTATTATCAGGGTAAACTGTCTCTGGCATAATTTACGGCACATATTTCTATAGCTCCCTACTCAGATAAGACTTCCATGTGGTTTTGCCTATCTCCATTGTACCACAAAAAATAATACATGTTTCTACAGAACAACTAACAGCAGAAATACTGAAATGCAGTTTTAGATCTTGTCCTGCATTATGATAGGTTTATAAACTGAGGCGTTACTCTGTGGCAAATTACTACCATAAATGGTTTAACTACATGGACACGTAAGTGTTTATAGACACTTTCTAACCTTGGTGTCTGCTTACATTTTTTCAGCCTTTTTCTGAGTACCAAGAAAATGCTGTTCTGTGTGTGCCATGGAAATCCTGGACTCAAAAAAGCATCATCATAGAATACCAACTTGGAAGAGACCTGAAGGATCATCTGGTCCAACCTTTCTAGGCAAAGCATGACTGAGACTAGATGGCCCAGCACCCTGTCCAGCTGAATCTTAAAAGTATCCAGCACTGTGGAGTCCACCACTTCCCTGGGGAGATCATTCCAATGGCTAATTGTTCTCGTTGTGAAAAATTTTGCTCTTGTCAAATTCTCCACAGGAGTAAGTTGTGCCCATTACCCCATGTCTTTTCTACGTGGCTCCTTGTGAGAAAAGAGTCAGACTTCTTTGTAGCCACCTTTTAAATAGGTACATGTTGCAGTCTCTGGAAATACCAAGATTCAGTCATGATTAGCTGCCACAAAGGTGAATCCAGTTGGTCTCAGTCCATGCACATTGGCTGTTTCTAGGCTGTTCGCTCAATTTTGGCAAATTGCAGACCACAGTGTTTGCTATAGATATACAGGAAACCATACTGGAGTCTACAGCAATTGTTTCTATATCCAAAGCTCTATAAGCATCCATTTAGTAGCTGCATTTCATATCTAATAGTTACTGAGGTTGAGGTATGTTTAGTAACATAATTAAGACTATAATAGGAACAATTGAAGTAAAAATCCCCTTTCTATTTGCTATCTAGACACGATGAGAGGTTATTTCTTAAAGAGGTACTTGGCCACTGTGAGAGTTAAGGCATACTGCTGCCACCTAAGCAGCAAGGAAGCTGGCCTAGGGGCATGTCTAGCTAGATAAAGCTATATAAAGCTAGACAAGGGACAGGATGAAGGTCAGAGAGAAAGACAAAAAGGTCACTCTTAGGAGCACTGTTTTGTAGATGCTTGGCTTTGTCCTCTAGGCATAGGAAGCCTGTTGCAACAAAACAGGTTGACTCTTCATGACCCAGGTATCTGTACAAGCTGCAGCACCTGCTCAGGAGTCACCAGCTGCTCTGTTCCTGACTCATTACAATGGCTGCTAGAAGAGAAGGTGACATCAGGTGGCTTTATGCTACCAGGACTACCATCTTCCTGGTGTTAGGACTGCTACCACTTGAGCTTCTGTGGGTCCTTGACTGCCCTTTTCCTTTTCACCTTTTTGGGCAGCAGACCCCATGCTCTGTTGCTGTTAACACAAGGCAGCATTCCAGCCTTCCTCCAGCAAGTGCTGCAGCTCTGTCCCCGTTAATCTGGCCAAAAGGCTTTTCAAAGTGGAAATACTGATAAACATGGGACTTCCTACCATTGTCAGGGGCAAGAAACCATTTCTCTTCATAGAAAACATCTATTAGCAATGAGTCAGCTATGAAAGCCAGCCCTTGACATCAGTACTCCAAGGGCTGTTGGCCCAATGGAAAATGAAAAATCCAGAAAAGAAAACTTTTCACAGGTGCCTTCTTAAAGAGGCATTAAGAGGTTTATTGAGTCTACAGCTAAAAATATTTTCATGTAGGTCACCACTGATGGGTCAACTGAGATTAGTTATAATTCTATAATTCTTTCAAGGAGTATGCAGAGACAAATCACTCATCCTGGATCAGTTTCTAAATCAGTGGGGTAGGGGTATAGCTAGTTTGACAGGCTCTTTAGACAAATCCAAAGTTACCAGTCACTGTAAAATACAATTTCATATAATTTAAATTCAAATCAAATGTCCAATAGAAATGGCATGTGGGAATTGTTTCCCTGCAGTTTAATGGGAAGGTCCAGCCAGAAGCTCTTTGTTGTCCAGTTGTTAATCACTTACTGACGCATCCTGGAAACACAAAAGGTCTGGTGTCAGGCACAACAGATGTGCCTGATGTGCACAGCTTGCCCAGTACATATCCCAAACCACTCACGAACAATTTATTCATCCTGAGTTATAGAGACTTCAGTCAGCTCTCAGGCTAAGACCTGAAAAAGCCTTTAAAAATGCAACAAACACTGATAAACACAACCCTACAAGTCCTAATCTTGTGAGTTGGCCATGATGTCCCCTATTATGGGGATGCACCTGTTCCCTTCCTTGTTACCTGCTAGCTTTAGTGAATCCAGAACTTCAGTCCCAGTCTTCTGCTTAAACCAACACTATCATTCATTTTCCCCTCATTAGAAATCAAACCAGACCAAAGCTGTCCTCAAAATTTACCAGCTCTCCTGATTGAAGCCATAATACACTGCTTCCTAGCTCTGAAGAAAGTGTGCATATGTTCCACTCAGCTGCCTAAAGAAACACCCCCAGTAAATGTGGACAAAACAAAGTTATCCCCACATCTCACTGTGATCTTCCAGTTGCAGCTAAGTGACTAATTCCTCAGACCTACACACCACCTTTAAAAAGAGGAAGAGGGAACTGAATGACCACTTATAGAATAGTTAGGGTTCGAAAGGACCTTAAGATCATCTATTTCCAATCCCCCCACCATGGGCAGGGACACCTCCCACTAAACCATGTCACCCAAAGCTCTGTCCAACCTGGCCTTGAACACCGCCAGGGATGGAGCATTCACAACTTCCCTGGGCAACACATTCCAGTGCCTTAACTGTTTTCTAAATAAACCTAAGAAAATGTGCGCATCATAGTCATCCTGGTCACCATGTACCACCAATTAAATATTGGATTATAAAATATTTTTATTTTCTCAGAATGAAATGGATGTGAGATTATTTCATTTCTGCCAAGTTTTCTCTGTTCTTTTTCATGTGCTGTGGCCCGTCAGTAGTGCACAGACTCTAAGTCGAAGAAACAGCACCCTGCAGTACAAATCATAGAATCATAGAATAGTTAGGGTTTGAAAGGACCTGAAGATCATCTAGTTCCAACCCCCTGCCAGGGGCAGGGACACCTCCCACTAAACCATGCCACCCAAAGCTCTGTCCAACCTGGCCTTGAACACTGCCAGCGATGGAGCATTCACAGCTTCCCTGGGCAACCCATTCCAGTGCCTCACCACCCAAATAGTAAAAAATTCCTTCCTCATATCCAATCTAAACTTCCCCTGTTTAAGTTTCTATGTTGTATTGTTCCTAATACATATTTATTTCTGGTTTTCTTGTAAAGCAAAATCTTACTCTGTATAAATTCTGTTTCATTCACTGATATTCTGCCAACCAGAAGCCTGACTCTAATATAAAATCATTCTCAGTTAAGCACTTACTGTTAACACCCTCACACCTTTTATTTCCTCCTCCTAATTAAAACTCAACTTACAGAAGACTTCAGCTTATCTTCTCTCATCATATCTCATCATCATGGTCTATTTTGCAAGGTGAATGAGCAGACACAGCATCAGTCAAAATAACACAACTGAGAAGCTGGCACAGAAGCAAATAAGCAAGAGCAAACAGCTGAGGCTGGGGAAAAGGAGGAGACAGGGAAGTAACTGATCATGAGAAAGTATGGTGGAACAGCAGTCTGAAACTGTTCTTTAATGTGACAAGCTTTTTGTGGGATCAGGAATACGTGCTGCCATTGCTTCAGAACAGGAATGGTTAAATCCAATGCACACAAAATAGCTGCTTTAATTAAGTTTAAGAGACAGCCCTAATCCTATTTAAAGATTTTATCTTTTGTTTAAAAACATTCCCGAGGTCAAGTAAGCTTGGTTAATTTGCAGTTTCCTGGAATGACAAAATAAGTTAGATCCTCAGAGCAACACTGCAAAACATGAAAATGCAACCAAGCTTGTCAAATGCTCATTTCATGATTAGAAAAAAGAACAATATGAAGAAAGGCTGTATAAACCAGCCTATAAATCTTGGAACAGCACCTAAAAAAAAAATAAGAAAAGAGATTATAGAGCAGAGGAGAACAATTCATTGCAATAATGTCATTTTTGTAAGTTCTTTGAGGCATGTATCCCAAACATATATGAATCTGAAAGTACAATCTATATATTAATGTATATAAAATATCCTTGCTGCAGTTCATAAGATCCAGTTAATATCTCTGAATATTGTTTGACTTATAGTCCATTTGCAGTATTTCAGTAGTTTCACTTCTCTACGTAACAGCAGATTCAAAGGGCAACAGAATGTTACCCCTATATTCATATGCAACATCATGTGTAGAAAATATAGCTCCTATTTTTCTCATTCTAACTCTTTTGCCTTCCTTCACAGAGAAGGAGCAAAAAGCAGATCTAAGACTTAACTGCTCACCCACTTCTTGCAAACAGCAAGGAATCATGTATACAAACACATCTCTTTTGGTTGAGGCTTTTCACTTAAGATTTATTATGATATAATGGACAATGTATCACCAGACATTTACAGGAGGAAAAACAGTGCTCAGGTACTTAGCTGATATAAATTGTCAAAGATCAAAAAGTGAATGGTGTTATAGTATTTACAAGTAAATTGTGACACGTAAACCAGTAACTTTTGTTTTCTTAATCCTACATCTTTTCCTTTGTAATGCCAACAGCAGAAATCTGGAAAGAAGTCCAGCTCATATTAATGCAGTCTTATTTCCCAATTCAGAATTTAGAATCTCAGTAGCTGGAAAGCACATGCACAAGCAATGGGGGTTCTGGTATCTCAATTCCAAAGCCAGACCCATTAAGCCAAATTTTCCTTTCTTATTAATTTCTTCCAGCTTCATTTGCACGGAACATCATGGAACGTAATACTGATATAAATCAAGTGAGAAATGCTAGGTGCAAAAGAATAGAAATGTATTTAGTTTGTTGTGCAAGAAGGAACATTCCATTTCATGTCAGATTTTCAAAATCTGGCAGGCTGTATTTCTTGCTAAATCTCAACAACCGCACTCAACACATGTCTGGCTTTTGCAAATGCAGCAGCATAAAGGATGGTTTAAACAAGAGTTACAAAGGTTATGTCATGCAGTACCTAGCACTGGGAAGGAAAACAGATTCCCTATTACAGCTAAAGTGCCATTTTTTCTTCAGTTTATTTGCTTTCTCCTTACACGTATTCTGCACCTAGTCTATGAGGTATCCTTTTTTAACCAAAATCCATTTAAATCCATATTTAAATCCATGACTGCTTCATCCCTGTGACGGAGGAGAGATGTAGAGCAATGCAGTTTATGCTCAATGTCCCTAGTGTTGAGAGATGAGATCTGTAGCCCTCAATTGGAAACCACCCCCTTGAAAGAAGCAGCATCTGAAGTTGCATCAGTAATTGCAGTTTCAGGCTGTAAATGGAAATTGCATTGTCTGAACCTTGGTGTAGGAAATTTTACAGTATTCCTTTTTTTTTTTTTTAATTGCCTGAAGTTATCATGCTATTACAGGTACTCTAACACTGGAAACATCACTAGGTGAAGCAAGTAGTGGATACCTTATTATTTTTTCTGATAATAAAGTATTAATTTTGTAACACAGAAATTCTGACTGGTCATGTCTACTGCAGTGCAAACCAAAAGCAGTTGAATCACTGAAGACCAATGACATGCTATTTAATTTGTAAACTTCGCTTTAGCTGTAAATCTATGGAGCAGTTATGTCTTGTCTCCCTGCTACCCCTTTCTAAGAGATCACTCTTCCCAGCTGCAAAGTTGGTAAAACCAATGGGACCATGCCTTATTTGCTGCAATGCAGAGCCATGCATTTTAGTTTAGGTTCCTATAGAAATGCAAGAGTGACTGAGCTAGCTTAGGTGACCTAGTAGTAACGCAGATCAGAGGGATGCTCACACAGTGTGTGTACATTGCTATTGACGTACTCTGGCTGGAGGAACAGGGACACACATCCAAAACACTGCAGCTTCCCAACTTCTCATCCCTTGAAAACAATGCTTCTCAGGTGAAGGCCATATCAGGAATGAATTAACAGTGATTCCAGTTAAAGATAGTCACCATTTGAAAACTAAATTTGACAAGAATAATGCAGGCTACTTGTTCAGTACAGCCTGTAGTGGATGTACAGTGGTGCTTTAGAGAATCTCTATAGGCTATCTACAGTTTCAGTGTAATTCATGATGTAAATACCTAAGTCGTTTAGGAACCACTAATGTTTTTTGAATATACATCCCTCCCTCATGAATAAGAAGTTGAAGCTTGATAATGGATTTGGGCCTACGTGTGAAAGGCAGAGCAGACCTACCCAAAGAGCATTTCCTGCCCAAATGTACTGCCACAACTGAAGCCTTTAAATCCCTTGTTACAAAGGAAAGCCTTATCTTCAGCAGCAATCCAGAATACCACCTTCAGCTTGAGCTTCTGAGAAAAAAAAAAAAAAAAAAATTAAGCTGTTCTTTGGAAGACTATAGCTGAGCAAGAGAATAGTAAAGACTTGAACACTTTCACTGTTGTTAGTTTAGAGAGTGCTCCCATGCATTTTCCTTTTCCTAGTGATCATTTCAAAAATCAAACATAACTGTTGTAAAGCATAAGATATTTAGCACATCAGCGCCAGTTGCACTTCTACCTAATAGCAATGTGAATATCACAGCTGCAATATGAAAAGTTAAAGCACTCTGGCTTGGTATTTAAAGACTTATAGAACAAATTCACCATAGCATGCTAGCTTGAATATTTGGAATTGAAGATGCTCTTTTTATAGTCTCCTGTTTCTCTGGTTCTGACAGGTTCCTAAGTGCATAAGATCCTTGGAGCTGCTTTTGCAATTGGAGTATACCTTTCTCCAAATCACCTCCATAATGAAAGCACTCCTCCTGCCACAGCCTTTCAGAACACCCATCACTGATTTAGTAGCTGATTTAGTAGGCTTGGGGTTAAATTGTCCAGGAGGCTTTTATCTGTGCTAAGAGTGGTTGAAAGCCTTTCATGTTCATCTGCACATAGCTCCTTTAGGACTGGCTTCCGTCTTACTTCATGCTTCATGTTGATTTTCATGTGCATCCAAAGAAAGCTCCTTTATTACCTATTTCAAAGTAGTGCAAAGATTTAGTGACATCTGATTATATCCTTATTTTTGTCTGCTATTTAAAATTTTGCTGAATAGAGCATCTTCAATTATGTGTGACCTGAGCTCTATTTATTATGACTATTCAGTGGAATTCAAGAATTTGGGGAACTCTCTACTGTGATTTTTAAGAGCAAATATGAGAATGGGAGAAATATTACAAATTTAATAAAAAAGTATTACCCGTAGGGCCCTAGAGCTGAGTTCCAAATCCCAGCCTAATCACAACAGCATCACTAAACCAGCCAATACCCCCGCGCTCTGTTTGCCCACTAGCAGGGGCCAAAGACACCTGGGATGCACTTCTGAAGTTTTCCCTTCTCCTGGCCCCGAAACTTTTCTAGCCTGCAGCATCCATAGGAAGTGAGGGGGGGGGGGAGGGAGGCTTCAGTTCTCACCCAGTGTATAACATGATGACTGGGACACAGTCCAGGAGATGGATGATGGGGATTTGAAGCTTTTTCACAAATGTTTTTTTCATCTTTGTTTGCCCAGGCCCCCATTCAGGTTCCTTCAATGTAAACACAAGAAAGGCTCATATGTGAGAAAATGAAACTTATTTCTGAGGCTTAATGCAGTCAGTTCAGATGGCATCCGAGCACAGACAGACTCGGACACCTTGCCTTGTGCTCCTGGAACAGCTTCCTGCTCAAGCCACACAAGGTACTGAACACAACTAGAATAGCTTGCAGTACTAGGTCAAAAATTCCCATGCCTGACAATACAGAACTTAGTGGGCAATAGGTAATTCTGAAGAGCCTCTTTCCCTAGCAATTGTCATCTCTGTTTCAGTGCTTGATAAAATAAATTTCATCTCCTCTACATCATTCCCACAGAAGATTTTAATTACATTTGCATTGCAGCTGCCTCTCAATGAAAAGTAAGTTTTTGCTCAGTTTTCCTAAGTCATAAAAGTAGCTCCCCTGAGCTTTCTTCTTTCCTATTACTCTGATGCCCCCTTGCTGTCTTATAGAACCTATACTAAATGTGTAGACATCAGGTATTCCCTGTGTGGATTTGTACTGTTCATCTCACTAGGTGGTAACACATACATGTCCTGGTGGCAGAGTTACTAAGCTTGCAAGAGAAGACAAATAAGAGGAATAAGTTGTAATAGTCTTTCAAAGTTGTTGCTGCTCTGCTGCGTGACTGAAGGTTGAACAAGTATGAAGTATTGGGAGTTGGAGTTTCTTGGTGGGAAGAACACAGTACTGGATATGTGGTAAGGACTCTCACATTTAGCTTAGAAGGTACTATAAGGGAGGAAGCTTCAGTAAAACCATCATAAAGACTCCGAGACACTAAGACAAAGACATTCACTACATTTTATAACTATAGAAAGAGAAGGTTTAAGAACCTCAAGAAAATGTAAGCAAACCTGGGATTGGAAACTAAGACTTCTATTTACCATCCATATGCTTAAATTTCAGAGCAATCTCTCCTGGAGTACATCTGTTTTGTATTGTTTCTCTTTTTAGAGACTAAGCCTACATCCCTAATTCATATGATCAGTACCATAGAAACTAGCGAGAAAAGAGTCAAGATCAAGGATGTAATTTGCAGTTTTATGGGTTTGCTGGCTTTTGGGTTTTTTTACCCCACACCTATGCTTTCTTAGCAGTCAGTACCTAAACTATGATAATAAAGGTAATACTATGATAAAGGTGATATATGATAAAAACGATGATAATAAAGGTAGAAATAATATCAGGTTACTATATTCTGAACACTCCAAATTATATTTAGCAAACAGGTAGGCTTGCTACTTAAGTTATAACATACAGAGTAAGAAAAATATACAGAGCTATCTGCTGGCTCAATTAATGAGTCTGGTTAACATAAGCCATATTGCACCTGAACATATGACATATTCTTGAAAGACTGTAACCTCTGTCCTCATTACAGGACTACTCACAGGAGATGACTACAGCCAATTGCAGAAGACATGATACATCTGAACTATTCTCAGGCGCTTCCATGATGCAGCTAACGATATGCCCAGAATCATCATGATACTGCCATATGCCAGCATATACTGCACTTGTCTTTGTGACTTTCTGAAGAACCATATTGTTAGCTATAAGTATTAGTATCAGGATGGAGTTGAAGGTAGTCTGAAATAAAAAAATCTCTAAACTTTGCAATAGGCAACGTAGATAAGGCAGCTGAAAGATGAACTGCTTCATTTCCAAATACAGCAAGTGCCACTAAAGAAGCCTGCTCTTCCACTTGTGTATCTCTTCAGAACCTGCAGGGCAGAGTGGCTTTGAAGTCTGGCATATAACATGTATTACTATATGAACATTACTACTGTGGTTTGTTAATCTTCATTACAGATACCTGGGCATGATCAGGCCACTGTGAATTAACATAGCTGTTCTCACAGAACCAGTTGTGGCCTCTGACACGCAAGGAAGGTTCAGTCAGATTTGTGTAGTCATTCTTGGGTACCTGAGGGGTTTTCTCCCTATGCCTTATGCAATCCATGCAGGCAATGCTGTAGGCATTGCCCACATCTCTGCTCCCTGCTCAACAGATTTTTTGTCACAAGAATAGTGGAAGAGCCTGGCTTCTCCCTTCCTGTGCCACACAAGCCTTCTGGGAGTGCATTTCGCACAAGGAGTAATAGGCAGGATCAGAAAGTACACATGGTCTGAAGACTACTACAGTGGCTGCCACCACTCACACAAGCTTTAGTAAAACATGGGGAAAATCTAGTCTGCAATTTCTCAAGTGCTATCAGCTATTCTGTCTGCACTACCTTTGCATAATAAGAAATGTTATTCAAACACTTGTATGACAAAGTGTCTCCCTCCCTTTCAGCAGCCTATGCCTGCTACTGCACTACTGTCTCGAATAACTGCAAGGGAGATTTACTTTACCCTGTGTTCACCTAGCAGCAAGATCATGGCTGACACCTGCAACTTGTACTCTCTACACTGTGAGCTGTAGAAATGACATTTTGATGCTTTGAGTAACTATCCGCCTCAAGGCATCTGTCACCACACTTCCTTCCATCTTTTCAAGTTCTTTCCAACCGCTATACTTCCCCACTGCTAAGTATTCTGCTAGAATCTAGCAGCAGCAGTTGATGAGTGCCCAGGATATTTACCCCATCGAGGCTGTCATCCTTGGTGTGGTAAATGTAGGACTGCCTACAATTACAGAAGATGAAATAGTCCTTCAAAATTCCTCTCTCTTCATCACACACCTAGCAATTAAATGAGTAACTAGGAAACAGCTCAGGAGACAAATTATGGACTCAGACAAGAAAACCCCCAAAGCTTCTTCTGAAGATTGAAAAGAAGCACTCTAGTTGTATGATAAATCATATATCGTACTTTTTCTTGAGAATGTGATAGATGTGTTCAGCTGAGGTCAGTGTTGGATAGCAGTACTACTGTAGCTCAGCTTCACAAGTAACATGTACCAGGCACCACCTGCTCCAAAGATGCTGACCAGGGAGAAGGAAGGAGGATTTTGTACTGATTCTAGTCTGTAACAATTATGTTCTTACAAAGAGGCTGTCTACATGACATACATTTTGTTGCTGTTTAGTGTCTCACATAGCATGAATCATTACTCCAGGAGTCCCCAGGAGTTAAAAATAAGAAGCGGGCGTATTTGTGAGCACCATGTGAATCAGCTGCTTAGTGTCCCAGATAAAGGTTCTTATCACACTTTCTGAGGTGTATGCTTTGAGGCTCAGGTGATGTAACTTACAGTATCAGACTCTCTGCCTTTGAGAATGAGCCTAACCTTGAAAACCATCATGGATATGTGCTCACATGCAGACAGAATATAAAGTAGAACAACTTGCAGAGGAACTGTCAGGACTGAGATCAACAGCAACTATTTTCTTGATTGTCATAGCTTGTCTCACATCTGTTCTGAAGTAGTAGCTGACTAGTTAAGTGCATATGTATGTGATACATACATGCATAAACATACAGAACATTATGGCAGTTGTGTCACTAATGATACTACTACTATCAGTTCCCACTCATTTTAACACCTTTATTATTGATACATCAATGCAATAAAGTTTGAAGCACATGGTCATTTTAAGTATGTGAATAGCCACATTCATGCTGACACCCATGTAATTCAAGTCACATATTCTTCAGTGTCTTCATCTTAAGTCTTAATCAATATTTAGAGTAGTTCTGTGTGGAATATGTTACTATATACATCTGCTCTTACTCTCTTTTGGCCCCTTATGTGATCCTCCTTTTGCCACTGCCCTCAATTCCTGTGTCCACCTCTGTCTGGTAAGCACTTCCACTCTTCCAAGACTGACTACGCTGTCCTTTTGTGATTGTCCTGGCTCTTCCCCAACATTCTAGGTAGCTCACCTCAGTAGCAGAGATCTGTTTCTCCCTTTTTTTTTTTTTTTTTTTTTTAAACCCTTCCCCCTGATTCTCTCTAACCTTCCTTCTGGCCTTTCTTCTGCCAGAAATTCAATAGTAAATGAGGCAAAAGCTGTCTCACAGCTGTGTGTATCCATTTGGTTTTCTGTGTTGATGTGAGGCATTTTTTGTAATGAATGTGTAGCACAGACTGTTGATCTGTACCTTTCTGAAATCAAGACATTGTCTAGGATGGCATAGGCATACCACCTTCAGAGATAAGTAGCTTAGAACCATGATCAACACCTGTTGATGATTAAAGCAACTCTCAGAAGCCCAGCTGAGCAGCTCCTTTCTTTGCTGTGACACTTTATTGCTATCTACATCCTCATTGTAAAAATATCTGCACAGCTATAGCAGCTAATTTCCTTTAACACCTTCTTTTTTTTTTTTCCCAAGTCTGAAGGCCAGATTTATAAAGCTGCAATTGCTAGGCGTTGCTGGTTTTATGAACGTGTCTGAAGGACAGGCATCACAAAGCACAGTGAAGAGTCCCCTAGTCCAATACCATCCCAAGCCTTTAAACCCACACACTGTTGCTCATCCACAGCTTAAGCCTTCAGAGAAGGCTGAGCTGCTGTCTAGAAGCAGTGAAGCTTCCCTACATCACTACACAAATCTGGCTACATTACAGCCTGATGCGTGCAGAGTCAGCTCAGAGTTGTGTTTTCATGTACACATGCTCCCAGTTAACTGGACATGATATTCTGCAGCTGTTTGAACAGCAGAAGACTGATACAAAAGCATACACTTCAAACTCCATACAGGAACTCATCATAGGGTCTTGTGTGGTTTAAAGCCTATGACTTCAAGATTATCCATCCTCATACCTCAATGCCCATGTTTATATAAAAAAAAACCCAAACTAATATACTTTTAGAAGCCTAATACAAATGAAAATTTTCTCACTGATTCTCATCAGGAATAACTGTATCTGTGCCATTTATACAGCAGCTTGCTCTGAGATAGATACATTCAAAGGCATTTAAAAGGTAAAATTACTCAACCTGTAGTGCTAAAGCAGCCTCATTCAGTTCACCTCCTAGCAGGCTTCAGTTTCTATGGCGTTGCAACTGTAACTATCACAGAAACTCCTGTAGAACTGATTTATTTTGTACTGAATCACTGAGATGTTCAAATCAAGTCCCTCAAAGATAAACTAGTTTTATATGAGATAGCTGCACAACCTTCATTATACAGAGATAACGTAACTAGCATATCCAAAGGGCACAGCTGTATGCCGCTCCTAACACATTGAAAAATAAGTCACTGCCTTGAAACAATCATTTGCCTTCAGTGCCCTAAGTTTACTTAAGTGACCATTTAAGTTCTGCTTCAATAATGACATAAATAATGAATGTAGGACTAATAATAAGCATAATTATAGCATTGTTATGCATCAATATTGAGTTCTTTCTCCCATGAACACATAAATATGATCAACTGTCTCTGTCCCCCTTTAAAATGAAGGGTGACTAAAGCAAAGGGTGGCAAAGTAACTCACCCAACTTCACCTACAGAAGTGGCAAGAGTTTGCAATGCGACCCAGCTACCCTGTGTCCTGGGCCAGCACTGTCTCTGTAAGGCCACCTTGGAAACATTTCTGACGAAACCTAGGGCAGCTTAAGTTTGAAATTTTTTTTCCTTATGGGTTAGTCCCATCCATAAACAGTTACACTACAAAAATTATCCCCAATTAAAAATTAGCTTTTATTTTGCTTATTTGTTTTTTTTTTTTTTTTTAATAAAAGTTTCTGTTTGCTGACACAAGTTCAAAGTGGAGATAGTAATGTACAGATAGCTAAAGCCACCTACAACTCACTGGGGAAATATTTACAGTCGGCTTGCCAAGTTATGCAAGGTATCCCATACTGTCTTGTCTGGTGTAATTATCATTGCACAATTTGTGATGAGGGTTTACAAAACTGCAATTCTAACCTTTTGGGAAAGCAAAGCCATTAACCCGCAGTGCTGACATCTGCTGCTCGACTTCCTCTCACGTGATCTTTGCTTTGACTCACCAAAAATATTGATGCACCTCTTACATTTTTCCCTTGAAGTGATATGACAGCCTGCTGATTGTTTTTGGCTATTTGCCTTTTTATGTTCCTGCCCTCGTTTTGCACTTAATGTATACGATGCATCAGCAAAGTCACCACAGCTTCCTTTATACTGTGTGGGCTGGTGGTAAGTCAAGCTGATCTTGTCCAAAACTCCATCTCTACATGGCCTGTTGGAAAGTCTAGTGCTAAGAATAAAGATGATACATGACCTCTACATGTACTCATGATCCAAGTCTGCTGAATTTGAAATGCTGTAGTGTATAATTTTAGAAGCACTATAAATTTGTGAAAAGTATATAGTAAGGCCTCACCTCAGAGTTGGTGCACCGAGTGGTTTGCTTTGCTACTGAATTTAAAGCTGAGTGGTCTTCTGCAGCTTGAGACACTGAGAAACTGGCTCTTTGAAGTGCCAGTTATAAACACATTTGAGAGAAATACAAACCCTTGCATTGATGAGGATCACATCAAAGAAGTAATAATTTGCATCAATCTTGCCTCCTAGAAAGACCATGAAACTTGTGTAACGAGAGGCAAGAAATTCACCTTCACATAGCCTTGTGAGGTGGATTACAGTATTTGCACTGTGTTGACAGGTGGAAATTAAAGCACAGAGAGACTGAGTTAGTTAAGGTTACATGGAAATTCTAGCAGAAACGGATCATATTCCTTAACATCCTGATTATGAGGCCAGAGCATTCATTCCTGGCTACAGATACCACAAACAACCGAAAAAGATGGTGAGTGCTGATTAACAGCTTGATCCTCAGTCACATTCAGCAGAAGAGTTAAATGCTGTGTCAGGGTCATGTGCTGAAACCTCACACAGCTATGGCTCATGTATGGGCTGAGTCAGAAAAGTTCATGTGTGCTCACTGAACAGCAGTATTTTATAAACACCCATCTACTGCACAGATGTTTGGTGCATTAATACAATGTCACATGCTGTTACTAGCATATCACTACATCAGCTTCATGTAATACTTATGGTAGCATTTACAGATTTCATGTCTAAAACTAAACTGCAGTTGGCATCCCAAAAAGTGCAAACAGTTTATCTTTATCCGAACATGCCCCTCCCATGAGCCTGGGGGTACTGTCTGAGTTCTGCCCTAAGCATCATTTGTACTGCTAGGAGCAGTGAGATTGGAGCTGCTGTAATGGGAAGGATGAGGGATGGGCAGACAGCAGCTGTGGTGCAGACAGTGCTGTCCCCTCAGTAACCAGCCCCTAGCTGTGTTGGGATAGGGATGGTTTCTGCTGCTAATGCCCTCTGAACAAAGTAAGTTAATGGGTCAGTTCTGATGACTTCCTGGGAAGCCCAGAGAGCAAGTCAGAATCAGCAGGGGATGTGCGGGTCACTTGCCCAGGCAGTGGCTGGGTGCTTAGGCCCAAGCCCACCTGCCTCATGCTGTAATGAAAGCTGCTCCCCTACCAGATACAAAGAGATTAGGAAGAGGGGACCAGGAAAAAAAGCTTAGTGCGTAGAAAACAGATACGGGTTTAAACCTGAACACTGAAAGATGCAAACAATCTTAGTAGCTGAAAAAAGTGGGTGCATACCCCTTCCTCACTGTCTTGTACACACACACCTGCACTGTGCCTGGCTCAGTGCAAGGACGGGGACTACAAGAAAGACACTGAGGTGCTGGAACAGGTCCAGAAAAGGGCAGCAAAGCTGGTGAAGGGCCTGGAGAATATGTCTTGTGAGGAATGGCTGAGGGAACTGGGGGTGCTCAGTTTGGAGAAGAGAAGGCTCGAGGAGCCTTCTCTTCTACAACTTCCGGACAGCAGGTTGTGGTGCAGTGGGGAGTCGGTCTGTTCTCCCAAGTAACAAGTGATAGGACAAGAGGTAACGGCCTCAAGCTGTGCCAGGGGAGGTTTAGATTGGACGTTAGGAAACATTTCTTCACAGAGAAGGTGCTCAGGCATTGGAATAGGCTGCCCAGGGAAGTGATGGAATCACCATCCCTGGAACTATTCACAAACCATGTAGACGAGGCCACCAGTGATATGGTTTAGTGGTAGCCTTGGCAGTTCTGGGGTAATGGTTGGATTTGATGATCTTAAAGGTCTTTTCCAACCTTATTGATTCTATGATTCTGTGACTACCCAGTGCAACCGACCACAGCTGCTCACCCCCAGCCCGCTATCTGCCCTCTTGCGCGGCCAGGCCCTGGCACTGCTGCAGAACGGCGGAGCAGAGGTGCAAGCAGGGAAAGCAGGTCCGCCCCGCTCCCCCCGCCTCTGCCCAGCCGGCTGCGGCCTCGGCACCATGTGCGTGGGGCGGCCCGCCCGGAGAGCAGAGGGGCCGAGGACCGAGCAGGGCTGGGCGGGGGCTGACAGCCTGCCCCTCAGACGCGGCGGCCGTTAGCGCCGAGTATGACATCACCGCGCGCGGGGCCCATGCGCCGCCGGCCGCGCGCCCCCTGGCGGTGCGTGCGTGGGGGCGTGCCGGGGGCTGCGGCTGCCGCGCCGAGCCCACACCGCAGCCACCCACCGCGCCACCGCCGCTGCCGGCAGGGAAAAGGATGGCGGAGAGCGAGGCCGAGACCCCTAGCACGCCCGGCGAGTTCGAGAGCAAGTACTTCGAGTACAATGGGGTGCGGCTGCCACCCTTCTGCCGGGGGAAGATGGAGGAGATCGCCAATTTCCCGGTGAGGGACAGCGACGTCTGGATTGTCACCTACCCCAAATCAGGTAGGCGGGCCCCATCCCATCCCCTTTGGGTTGGGGCTGCCCAGGGGTGGTTTGTCCTCTCCGCAGGGAGGCGCCTCCCCGGCCGGCGGCGGCTGTCCTCTCCCGGCGAGCGGTGCGCAGCGGCGGCGGGTCCATGCGGGGGGGCCGGGACGAGGCCTGCAACCCACCGCTACCTGCGTGTGCGGCCAGGCCGGCGGCCCCCGATGCCCCTCCGAGTTTGGCCCCCTCCGCCCGCCAAGCGCCCTAGGCACGGGTGGGGGGTACCAGCATTTGGGGGTACCCGCCGAGTTTAGGTACACCGCCAGCGCTGCGTGCGTGCCGCCAGTGATCCTCGCCTCAGCAGTGCCGGTGCCCACCAGCCCGCGGGGGTAAAGATGCTGCTCCAAGCAAGGGGAAACCTTGCTCAGCGTATATGTATTGAAGCAGAAATGTGTATTTCCACATGCGGACTTCTGATGTGGCATACAGGTTTACTGTCTGTGCCCCAGCCTTCCGTATTGCGCTCACGAGGCGGCCGCCCAAATCGTTCTGGGAGAACATGTGCTTAAAGTATGTTCATGCTGCACGGTCTGAATTACCAGAAATATCTCCTGCTTGCAACATAAGTGTGCGTTTCTCCAGTGAACACATCCTTGGGCTGTTTTATACTATTTGGTATCTGCTTTTAGTACCATATTTCTTGGTTTCTTATCCTCTCAGTTTCCAAGCAAAAATGTTGAGAGAGAACATGCCTGCAGAGGCAGACAATATAGTAGCTTGGTAACCCACCTGATAAAAACAGATAGACTCTTCCTTATTAAGTGACTTTTTTCATGTCAATAAGATGATCTCTTCCTAGAAAATTCAGAGTTCAGTGGTAACAGATGTTAGCTCTGTCAATACCCTTGAAATGATGTTTCAGTATCATAGGCTTCTGACTTATTGTTTGTTATATGAATGGCTAATGCTTTTCAATTTTTTGATGTGCTGTTTCATATTTTCTACAATGCACTATATATTATGTGCTCATTTCTCAAGCAGTTTCAAATATTTGTCTGCAAATCTCTTTGATATTTCACTACTAATGATGCTTTTAAAGACTGTCTAGAGCTTGTTAGATGCATACATTAGATAAGGGATAGTATGTAGATGGATGACCCCCAAAATGCTAGGGTTAGGAACAGGCAGCTACATCTTTATTGTTCTTTTAAACTGTCTTCCTAATGCTTTATAGCATGCAGCAAGAACACTATTTAATTCTTTCAAATTTAAGATTCCAGTTTGTGAATCTGGGTTTACAGTGTTCTTATGTTGGTGTCGTACTCTAGCTCCATACTGGTGGATTGTTAAACATCCTCAGCTGACCTCAGTTTCCAGCAGCCGGGCACAATATAGCTAATACATCAGCTGGCAACAGCTTAGTTTTGAATGGCTATACAGTTGGCTGTGGAAAGCCAGATTGCATAATCATATTTAATTTGCTACTATTTTGTGAATATAGCAACATCATATTAAGTCTCTTGGGGCCCCAGCTGAGGGAGAACATTTACAGAGTTAGTGGCAGTGCTTACTACAGGAGGATTTACTGACAGTCACTGTGGAAAAAGGAAAAAGAAGACTGGCAACTGGGGCCCCAGCACTGAAGTTAGTGCTGTGCTTAGGAGCTGGGGGAGCAGTCATGGGATCAAAATAAGGGCCATGTTTTACTTGCCAGGAAAGAGAATACTTAAGTCTTGAGGAATCCTTGCCATGGCAATAGGCTCTAGACAGTAATGTCTGCAAGTTTGACCTTTAGGTAGCCTGAAGTCTATTGAGACCCTTGGAAGTTTTTTGTGAGCTGTCTCTATGTGGCTTACAAGTTGGTGCCTTATGTAGGGCTTCTCAATCGGTTATCAAAGGGTCTTCTTACTAGGGACAGGCATGTTAGTAAAAATTAGGCTGCCCTAGTATGGTTCCCATTGACTTAGCCAAGGTCATGCAGGAAGTCTACAGCAAAGCCAGAATGTAAATACAGAACCCTGAGCTCTTCTGCATTACCTTAACTACAACTTTATCTTCCTGTCAGTAGCATTGACAAAGATTTTTCTCTTCACTGGAGCTAATTAGAATTTTCATAATGTTGCTGTAATCAAAAAAGTAGGTTTATGAAACAGATTTAGTGCACAAAATATAAATTTTTTTTTTGTGGTGAAATACTCTTAAGGTTTTTATAATCTGTAAAGGTAAAAAATGGTTGTTATCTATATTTTATTAATAAATTACATTTGAACAAAATTTCAGGAATGTTTTTGACAATGGAATTTTAGGAAAAGAAAAATGCGCCAATGTCAGGTTGAATGAAAAATTCTTGTTGTTCTTAAGGAAATCAGTTTTGTTCAGTGTTTCATCAGCTCTTCAGCTGCTCAAACTGTGGATAATACACAAGTTTGTCAGCTAAATGTGTGAGAGGCCAGAGCCTCTAGCTCTTACTGAGGCCCGTGGTACAATCTAATGGCAGAAGGCTCCATCAGTAGCTATTGACCATATATGTTGGTTTATCTGGCAACAGAAATACACAAGTGAAATACAGGGTCAGGACTGCTTTAGTAATCCTAGGGACCAATGCAGTAGTATTTATGCCATTTTGAAGACATTAAACTCTGCAAGATCGGATGAAAGAGCTCTAAACATATGAAGAGCTCCATCGCTGGTGGTGTTCAAGGCTGGGTTGGACAGAGCCTTGGGTGGCATGGTTTAGTGGGAGGTGTCCCTGCCCATGATAGGGGGATTGGAACTAGATGACCTTGAAGTCCTTTCCAACCCTAACTATTCTATGATTCTAAGTGGAGATAGTGCTTGGAAATAGCGATATTGGTAAATTGGGAGTGACCCAGAAAAAAGTTGGTCCAATAATGGTAGCAAATTGAATGTACAGCGGCCTTACTGGGAATAATGTAATAAGCCTAATGGAAAATGACTGTGCTTTAATGTGATTTCCATTGATGGACAGCTAAATAGTGATACTCCTTATGTCTTTAATTATTCTTAACACCTGTGTCCAGTCAACGATAACAGCTTTTGGGAGCTGCTGAACTAGGAGAAGCTTCTGCCTAAAATCCAGAGACTCATTTAGTCACGTAAACATGTGAAAGAGCATACATGCTTATGCATATGGTAGAGCTGTAATTACAGAAATCCTTTTTATGATGATGCATAATTTAAAGTCAGGTGTGTTACCACTCTTGAAGAAATGAAGCCACAAGTTTCATCTCTTGTATAACTTTGTTGTATAGAATGGGCAGGCTGAATGGGATGCACTGAGATATACAGTAGCTGCAAGTGTAAAATGGAATACCATTCTCTGTAGCATTAAATAATTGGAGTTTACAGAACAGATTGCTTCATAGATAAGATACTGATGCAATATTCAGAGGAAACACTGCATCTCTCTCATAGCTTTTCTTGAACCTTCTCATACAGTGGGTTTTTTGTACCCTGCTTGAAAGTTAAAATTCTCCTCTATGAACTTAAACTACAGAATTAATGTATAAGCAAATTCTTTCATAGTATTTCCTCGGTCACCATGACAAGATTAGCTGTCTGTTAAGGTCAATTATTTCAGTGGAATTAAGTCAGTCCCTAAATTATGGTATTGAGTCCAGGTTCACTTAGTATTTTGCTGTGTCTTAGGGTGCTAACCCCTGACTGTACGTGATCTGTCCATTTGCTTTACTCGTAAGTGGTGTACAGTAGCTCTCTTAATATACCATCTTGTATCTGAATGAATGTGCATTTTGCATTTTTGGGTCAAAGCCCACAAATTAATGCCTTTTGTAAAACTGGTAATTTGAAAAAGTGAGCTATTTACATTAGAAATGAAGCTGTCTCTCCCACATTGATTATTTTGCCAAATAATTTTTTGGAGTGTAGGAAAATGTCAGTTGTTGGGTAAATACCAGCTTCAAGTTCAGCCAGTTCATGAGAACTCTCCCATTTAGTGCCAGACAGCAGGTCAGAAGAGCAAGTACTGGATGTGGCCTTTACCTGGAGGTGGATTTGTTTTTGTTTTTGTTTTTTCTTTACAGATAGTATTTTGAATTTTCCTTGCAGCACTGGATCTTTATAACTACCCGTTAAGTTGTAGGGAATATGAAGGCTGACTCTAGGCCTTTGGCTTAATGAAGTGGCAACAGTGAATTTGCAGATCTGTTCAAGGATAGCTTGCCTGTGCGTACATTCATTGAGTTATCTTCTTTCACATTCTTTAACACCTAGCTCCAGTGTTATATGGAATGAACCAGAGAAAGTTGAATTGAATTGTCCATTGCTTTATTTGTTTGAAAGATTCTGTATGTGTAGAAGAAGGTTATGCTTCTCATTTCATCTCTTGGTAAACTGCATTGCACATGTTGTGGGTTTTCTGCCTCCTGTTCTGCGTGCATACTATGCTTTTATCCTCTTCCATTTCCAGCACTCCTGATTCAAACACTTCCTTTTGCTGGGATGCTGGTATGCCCCTGTCCCTTCCCTGGCTGATAGGAGGAGCTCTGTTCATCCTTGTTAATCTTTTTATGACAGGGACACTGTGTGCCCCAGGGTCTTCTCGTATTATGGGGAAACAGTTTGATCCATTGACCATTACACCAATGTCTATTACAGATGCTGGGATGTGAGCCAGATCTAAAAAGTACAGTGTGAACCCCGCTTTTCTTTTTATTTCATTCTCCACTAAAATAATAGACTTTGGCTCATCAACATCTAGAAGGTTCTTTAATCAGACTCAGAGCTCAAATGTTATTGCACTTCAGGCAAAGGGAGTCTTGAACCACTGGGATGTAGACACATTTAGCTTTTCTTGGGCTGCGAAATTGGTTTAAAGATTTCTTATTTCTGGCCTATTGTTCTCTCCCCTTCACTTTCCAATCAGTCTTAGCTGTCTGTGGGGCCAAGTTATAAAAACATAGGTAAAATGTCTTGATTTAAGAAACATACTATAAGGAAAATCTACCAAATTACTATGTCCTGAGTGAGATCTTGCTTTGTTTATCTTGTGCAATCCTACCCTTCATATTTTCTGGAGACTCTAAAAAGCTCTTGGCAATGAGGTTATGTCTACCAGTAAGACTGTTTTGTGGTTCTGTAGTTATTGTTGTACTGCACAATAATTTTCTTATTATTCAATATACAGAGTAATATTGCTTGACTAAGATTACATGGCTACACATGACCTATGCTTGCAGGGGTGTCCTGCAGCCTGAGGACATCTAACCCATCAGTTAACATACCTGCAGTTACCTGCCACAGCAGGTGACAGTGAGTAGGTGACAGGTCTGCGCAGACCTACATGGATTAAATAGCATGTTAGGGAATCACTGTGCCTGTATCCTCTGTTACCTACCTGTAAGCATACCCCAGTTATGCCTTGGTAAGGTGTACTTATTCAGTGCCCTGGCTTGCTGCCTAACTAGCTAACATCTCCTAGTGACCTCTGCGTGATGTGACACACAGATAAGCCGCACAAGGAATCCAATTCTTCTGACCTACCCAGATATACATAGATCCAACACTGCTTACAGTCTGTCCTGATTTGCACAGTCATAAATGAGAAGAGAATCAGATTGAAAAGCTGCCCAAAATGTGCCCAAGCTGTGGGAGTTTCAGAGCTGTGGAGCTGTAAGATACAGTGACATGAGGCAGCTGCGGTGGACTGCAGAGGTTCACCCTGGTACTGGCAAGTCTGAGATGACTGTATGGCATTGTAGCTGAAGCTCCTTAGGGAACACGGGCATCCACTTGGGTGTTTGTGTGTTAGTTTAGTTGATTTGCCTTAATTTCTAGAGTTCTCATATGGAACTCCTCCCAAGAGTTTTGTTGGTATTATTTTGTAATAAGCTTTTCAGCTGCAAAAGAGCTAGATTATAGAATCATAGAATAGTTAGGGTTGGAAAAGACCTTAAGATCATCTAGTTCCAGCCCTCCTTGCACTAAACCGTGTTGCCCAAGGCTCTGTCTGACCTGGCCTTCTGTTATTCTGGATTTATACTGCTATTCTTTTTGCAGGATTTTGGTGCCTTGTGCTTAATCCATTTTCATTTAAGGAATGAATGCAAATGTTGCTAGCCCAGAGGTGTGCCTCAAGATATCATGAGGTTGGCTTAAAAATCAGTAGGTTTTTACACAAAGTACATTTAGGATTCTTTTCCTTTGACCTCTGTTTTTTTAGGAAATATGCACACTCCTGAGCTGTTCCCTGTGACATAGATAGGAAACCTCTGTTAGTTTCTTGAATGTGGATGAACAAGTTAATGTCTTTAAAATCAGAATACGGAATTTGACTTTTTCTTTTGCAATAACATCACAGTTACTTGGTTTATCTATTTAAATTTTAAAGCTCAGATGTCTTTCTGTTTTAATGTGATATGAATGTGTATCAGTTCTCATACTAGCTGGCCAGAAAGAGTGGACTTCTTACGCAAACAGAAAGGGAACAGCAAACTGCATTGAGCAATAGAGATGTTTTGTGAGCTGTCCTTTTAGGGGTTGATGTTTTGGATCCATATTTGAATCTGATTTCGTACTCTTGGTTGACTGAAGTAATGTTCCTTTCACCAATTAGAAGAGTTTATACTCTGCAGCTTAAACTCACTCCATTGAGGACCACTCGGGTGCAGAAGTAATAGCTGTAAACAAGTGTTTCTGGGTGTTAAGGCCGCTGGGTCTCTGTGCTTTGAAAGTCCTTTTGAAACGGGTCTATCTTTTGTTTATCTTTTGTTTGCATAGCTCAAAATTCCTTCTGTTATTGACTCGGTCTTAAATACTGCTAGGCAAAGAAACGATAAATAAAAGCATCAAATAATAAGTAATTGAAGACAATGTCAAGTTTGCCACTGATGCATTTGACTTGATTTCAGTGGGAGTAGAATTGAATAGGTCCTTACTGCCTCAAACAGGAAATAAAGGTGGAGAAGAAAAATATATTGTGGAGGAAAACTCATTTTTGTTATTAGCTAGCAGTGTTTCTCTTGAGTTCTTTATCAAACCTGTGAAGAGATGTTGCCAGAGACACAACAAATGGTTCAGAAGAGGAAGAATTCTCCAGCTACCTAACAAGTTTTGCTCGGTCTTTTGCAAATGTAATGTAATTGCTTCCCTGCTGTGTAGTGCAGAACTCACACTTTTTGAAAGCTGGTTCAGGGAAAAATGAAAAGATTTTACTCTGTGTAAAAAGCTATTCTGGACATGTGAAATTACTGTTGACTGCATTAGATGATAATGACCTCAAAGACTAAAGAATTAGAAAATTATGTATATCAGCCAAACCCAACAGCCAGTCATAGCAAAAGTATTAATGAAAGGAAGCAAAGTGCTTGAACATTGGATGGAATTAGATTAAGCACACATAATTTTTCATTCTTATTATGCAGTCAGAAGACTTTTTGTTCCTGTTGGGCACAGTAGGGTTTCATATACCCTATGGAATTACCCCCTATATTGTCCCGTCAGTGCTGCTTTAGAAGTGATGCAAGGTTTGGTGTACTACTGGGTATGTGATATGACTTTTTGGCTGAAGATTCTGTGACCTTGGAGAAGTTATATAAGCTTTTTGTCTACGTTTTCCACTGCAGGCATGTGGATGTATTTCGTCTCTACCGGAATGTATTACGAAAAGAAATTCTCTTGGACAAAAGGTGTCATTTATATTTTTGCAGGGGCACAAGCAAATTATGCCTCTGAAATTGAATGAAACGTCTAGGTATTAAAGCTGAGCATGTAATAATGTTAGTATGTAGGAATGTGGTTTTCCCCTCAGTGTGAGGGAGCAAAGAACAGGGGATTGATAACATGAATCACCCAGCATGTCATCAGTTTGACTCTATTTAGAGTTTCTGTAGCACCTTGAAGAATCAAGGAAGGTAGGGCACCAGAGCTGAAATAATTATAGTTATGCATACTAAAGTCTTATACGGACTCTTACAAAAGAAATAAACCGTTTGTGTCATGTGTTAATTCTTTAATGTATTGTAAAAACAGAAGCAACAGAAGTGGTTTTGCTGTGTATGCATGCAGACAAGACGTGCATGTTGGAGGAAATGGTCCATCATGACATCTCAGCCAAGTTGGGCTATAAGTTTAGGAAGGGCGCTCTGAGGGGAGTGAAGGGGTACTGAGGCACACCAGGAAGGAAGCATATCATGGGGCTGAATGTGTAGGAGAGGTTTAGATGGGTATGTCTGAGGCAGTGGCTGAGATAGTAAAGGATAAAACGAGCAACGCTGGAGGAACAGCAGAAGATGGGTTTTTGTCACTAAATGCCAGAATCTATCTATAATAAAAAAAAAAAATCCAAGCTGATTTCGTATGCTATTACCTGTTGCCTTCACTCCACACAGTTATCCACCTGCTCTTTATAGTGCATAATGTGAAGGCCATCATCATTTGTAAGGCTGCAAGTCCTAGATGTATAATTGACATTAGATCACCTTATGGGACATAAGACAGTGGTGCTGAATTAGCTGTTCACTGTATTCACTGTGTGAATTATAAGTTCTTCTAAAGCAACAAAATGAGACAAGCGTGAAGTAGGTGAGATAAGAATCATGCTCAGAAGACACACTGACTGTATACAGAATCATAGAATAGTTAGGGTTGGAAAGGACCATGTCGTTTCAACCCTGCTGCCATGGGACATGTGGCAGAACAGATCTGGCAGTGTGCTGGCTGCTTTGCAGTGTTCTGTGGATGCAAAGGAATCGTAAACATAGGTTAATCATCCAGTAAAATGCCTGTTCACTGCTGATCAGGGTTGCTAAAGTATCACAGAACAGCTACAGGCATTGCTAAAAATTTATTTTATAAATAAAATAGTCTTGCTTTATGCATATATAGCTGAAGTACACATTAATAATGATCAGTGTCAACGCTTCAGCGATCACCAGTGCTCTCTATCAGAAATAGTGTGTTCTTTTCAAGGAGTTTGCTGCAATACTGAGAAAACCTGTGGTGATATAGATTGGCTGATCCCCTCTTATGTTTCCAGTTATATCTATTTCCATTTCTAATTCCAAAGAGCGGAATAGAAATAGAATATAAATAGCAGTAGTTTGCCTAAAACTGCAATTCAGCAGACAGAGGGAATGAATGACTGTGCTAAATATGAGTGGGGTCATAGGTACCTTGCGAAGAAGGGTTTTGCTTAGGGCACCTATGATTTGAGGAGGATTCTGTTTCAGACCAAATGCTTTACTCTCTGACCTAGGACAACCACTAGCTGATGAAACAGGCCGAGTAGTTTCATGCATAAAGGATAAACAGTGTTTCTTGAAATTCTGAAACAAACATGCTGCCTCTTTTTTTTTTCAAGTAAAACTCTTATGTGCAATGTTTTCACATTGTACTATACTATTGGTGTGCTGTTGTCTTGCACTTAATGCATGAAAATGCACGCTAATGTGTAGGCAGGTTTTGCCTAACAGTTTTCCTGGAAGGGATTGAAGCTGAAGCATAGAATTGCATTTTGGGTAGTGACAGACGTCTTCTGAAATATGCTTACCATGTGGGCAGAGGAACATGTTCACAGCAAAGGGTATGAGAACTACCTCAACGTAGGTGTCTAACATGGATGTCCTATTGTCTTCTGCCTTCTGATACTGTTTCACTCAGAAGAGCTCACTATGAGGCTATGCATTTAGCCACACACCATACTACAATTCTGTAGTACCAAACACAGAAAGTCACATAGTTGTCCTAGAAATCAGTGGCCCTAAGAGTAACTATGCACTTCTCTTCAACATAATAAAATCCTTGTGAGTGATTTTAAAAAACAATGACTCACCATTACGGCAAAGTTACCTTCTGCATTGTATCCTTGGTACAGTGTTGCGTCACCTGTATGGAAATGAAGAGAGGTTAGACACAGCGGGGGGACTTACTGTTGGAGATTGAGCTCCTGCTGGCATAACGTACAATGCAATTTAGGCATGTTTTTGATACAGGATCTACAAGGCTGGGAGAACAGACTGCCAGAGGAAGCAGGAGGGCAGGATACAACTACAGTAAGATGGGGTAAAGGCATGTACCTTCTTATGTATGCTCAGAGAGGAAGTGAGATTTGAAAATTTGCTAATACACCTTTTGCTTATCACTGTGAGGAGGTGCCACTGTTAGTTTATGTGGCTAGAATTTGCCAGATGATTTTCAGATGTTTGTGACAGAATCTGCCTGTGGCATGTATTAGCCAATAAAAGTGCTCTTCCTCTGTGAATTAGCGTCCTGTTAGCCAATCCTTTGGTAAAACTGCTCACACCATTACGAAGGGCATAGTGTTTCTGAATTGGGTCCTGACGATACCCATCAAAGGGAAGAGCTTGGGGAAGGAAGGTCACAACTGAATGTCCTGGGTTGACTTTGGAGCTGGTCAACCTTGAATAAGTGGGGGAAGGGTGGAAAGGGATGTCATTGTGTCAGTTGGTAAGTGAGCAAGCAAGCTTATCTGTTATTTTCATGTTCTTGACGTTATGTTATAATTTCTTTTTTGTTGTTTTAGGATGATAGGTGGTGTGCTTTTATGCCATGGGAGCATGTTTGATTGGCATGTAGAAACTGAAAGAGAAATAATTGAAGCATATGGGTAGATATACTCTTTTAAAATCATCTGAGGTAGTACAGGATATTAGTGTCCTTAGCCAGCTGTTTGTAATTTCTCTTAAAGAACCACCTGCAATATTTTGCATGAACGTATGCTAGTTTGTAACAGGCAAAATTTGGTAGGTGAGTTTATGCCAAAAATGGAAACCTTTTAAACTAATTTGGCTGATCTAATTTTAAGTGAATTGGTGTAACTTCACACAAACTGCTCCATTTGTGATGACATCTGGTGCAGACATGATGAACATCCATATGATAGAATCATAGAATAGTTAGGGTTGGAAAGGACCTTAAGATCATCTAGTTCCAACCCCTCTGCCATGGGCAGGAACACCTCCCACTAAACCATGCCACCCAAGGCGCTGTCCAACCTGGCCTTGAACACTGCCAGAGATGGAGCATTCACAACTTCCCTGGGCAACCCATTCCAGTGCCTCACCACCCTTACAGTAAAGAATTTCTCCCTCATATCCAATTTAAACTTCCCCCGTTTAAGTTTGAAGCCGCTACACCTTGTCCTATCACTACAGTCCTGTTGTGGTTTAAGCCTCTATAACTCATGCAGTTTTGCTCACTCACTCCCCCCTCTTTCTTCCCCCTGCTCCCAGAGGGATGGGGAGGAGAATTGAAAGAATGCAGCACCCACAGGTTGAGATAAGAACAGTTTAGTAACTAAGGTATAATACAAACCACTACTGCTACCACCAATAATAATAATAAGAAAAATACAAGGAAAGAATACAATCGCTCACCACCCCATACCCAGCCCGACCGAGCAGTGCACCCCCACCCTTCCTGGTCTCTACTCTCTGCTTTCCATCCTGGGCATGACGTGCTGTGGTATGGAATAAACTCTTTGGTCAATTTGGGTCAGGTGTCCTGTCTCTGCTTCCTCCTGGCTTCCCCGCCTCCCTGGCAGAGCATGAGGCTCAGAAAGTCCTTGGTCAGACCAAAACATTACCAAGCAGTAACTGAAAACACTGGTGTTGTCAGCGCTGCTCCCAGGCCCAAAATCAAAAACACAGCGCTGCACCAGCTACCAAGAAGCAGAAAAATGACTGCTGCTGCTGAACCCATGACAAGTCCCTAATGAAGAGTCCCTCTCCAACATCCTTACAGGCCCCCTTGAGATACTGGAAGGCTGCTATGAGGTCTCTGCGCAGCCTTCTCTTCTCCAGGCTGAACAGCCCCAACTTTCTCATCCTGTCTTTATGCGGATGAGAAAGTGGGGGCTGTTCAGCCTGGTACCAACCCAGGTAAAGCTTAGAGAAAAGCAAAATACTTTTCCCTTTGAATATCTGATACCAAGAAATATCAGCTGTTGTTGAAGGACCCGTAAAAATCTGAGACATCTAGATATGATGGAAGCATGGTTGTGGAGACAAGCATGAAGACACAAACCATGAATCTTCAGTCAGACGACAAATAAAGACAAATCTGTGGCTTGTGTGTTGTTTTGGTTTTTTTTTTTTTCCCTTTTTTGGTTGGTTTTGTTTTTTTTTTTTTTTTTTTTGGTGGTATTTGTTGGTTTGGTGTTGTTTTTTTTTTAATCCCTAGATTTTGACCAATCTGTGCATCTGACTCATAGCTGTTAGAGTATTTATTACTTAGCCCTTGTTGCAGTGCATGTGAGGATGTTGTTGCTTAAGAGGGATAGAAAAGAAACATTTTTTTGCCCTGGCTGTTCGCAACGAGAGGCCTTTGCCCTGTGGACCTTACCCTGCTGGGACAGATTGGGGTAGGCATGGGTTAGGTGTAGTGATTAGAGAGCATGTTACTCTTGAGCTATTCTTCTGTTTATATAAAGTCTAAAGTAGGCAATGTAGACAATCCAGTTATCTGCTTCACTGTGGCTGCTCTAGTAAACTAGTACACTCAACAGAGGCTCCAACTGGCTGTCATCTGTGCTGTTTTTTTCTGGCACATTCCCTGATGGCTTTGTGGTCTCCCAGTGTGCTCTCCAGCATGGCGGGGGAGATAGCTGGAGCCAGGGACTGTTCCTGGAAAGTTACGGATGAGGCTGCCTTGTTTCGGGAAATGGATCTCTCTGGATGTGGGTTCAGTTTTTCTGTATGTCCTCCCAGAGAGCTGGTAGGTGTGAAACATACTGCATTGCTTGCCTTGCTGTATGGAAGTGGAGATGTCTCTACAATCAGTGCCTGGTCTGAGATACACTGTGGTCAATACTATGCTTTTTATGCTGTCCGCTATTAAGTAGTTAGTGTGCTAATGTAAGGGAGAATTAGGACTCAGGCCATTTTTTAAAAATAGTACTAATGCATTAGCAGAAAAGATCACTGTTTTGTAAATTCATCAAAGCAGTGCTTTGGGATACTGTACACAATAGCAATAATTCTGTGGATAACACGTGTATGTAAACAGTTCCATGGCAGCTTTTTTACCAAGCAGAAAGTACATTTTAGTCCTAAATAGAATATAGTTTTCATAGTCTGTTGTTTACAGCCTGTAGTGAAACACATTTGAAACAACTTGGACTTAACGGACCCAAGTTTGCATTCTCTAAGTCTGGTGAAAGACAAACAGAATTCAGCCTGTTGGGTTTTTTTTAAAAGCCAGTAGCTGCAAGTGGAAGAACAAACTGAGTAATAAGTCTAAAAAAACAAGATTCTGCTTACTTAATGTTACTGCAAATCATGCAGTGAACGCCTGTTTAAAATCCCATCTTATTTATGCTGTTGCCATCAGTTTCAGAAGATCTGGATTCTGCTTCCTCATGTTCCTCAGAGTCCCTTGACAGATTGCTGTTGAACTTAGGGGCATTTAGGCCATTAAAAGGGGCATTAATCTTAGAGGATGAGTATTGAGTACTTTCTGAAAATTGGGCCCTCTAATACATGTTTAATTGGTCAATCAAAAATACTGATAATATAACATCGCAATTTCTGCCTTTGTTCTGAATCCTGAGTCTCATCTAGGAACCGAAAAATTGGAAAATGTGGTATCAAGGTGTATATTGGACTTTTAATAATAAAACCTGTTGGATTTATTAAAAACATATATTGGAGGGTGAAGATGACTCTGTCATACTCGCCTGCAGATACACACTGAAATTGGTGAAAGTGGAATGAGCTTGCAGGCAATTAGAACAGTGATGTGGGGAATTATTTTACAGCACTTGCTAGGCCAATCTGATGGCTTTAGCAGCCTCATTTTTAATGAGCACTTGTATCTACCAATGCTATGAAAAACCCATGAGTTACAATGGGTCCATTATATTGTATTAGCTGACACTTCATCAAACACTGGTAGATAAACAAAGTGCAACTAATTGGGAGTGCTAGAAGAGTGTTAGTATTAACATTAGTATTTCTTTATTTTATTTTTCCATGTGGTTTCCAAACAAGGGAGGAATAAAAGGAATATACCAAAGAACTTTGCATCCTCAGACTTCAGGTTTGTCCCATGTTAGCTGATACACAGGGCAGAAAACTGAAATAAGCTGCATTAGAAACCATGTAGGAAAGCAGAATTTCACAGGAAATTATATGGGTTTATATCTACCACTTGACTTCAAACAAATCTCTGAGGTTCAGTGGCTGTCTGGGAGTGTGCTAGTGGCCAGAAAGTAGTGAGCACAGGGGCTGCTGTAGGCATGATAGGATTCTTAATGAGTCCTGATTTCTGCTTATCATTAGGCGTCACAGAAGAGGACAGTACAGCCCAACTAGCATAAATTCAAACTGCTGTGGTGGAGCTGCTTTTGACATGGTGTTATGCAGAGTAGAAATGTGGGTCCACAGGTAATTTGAAAGGATCTTCTCAAAAACCTGCAAATTCCAGCAGTAGCTCATTACAGCTGTTTCCCATACATCTCTTACCAGATACTGTGTGCTAAACTGGAACACTGTTTTATCCTGGAGTGTTGACATAACAAAAGAACTTGTCCGGGAAGAGCATTTCTCAGGTACATACAGTGCACTGAAGTTCCTCAGATGCTGACTGGCTCAATTTTAGTTGGAAGTAGATAAATGTAAATGAATTACACATCTGTTTTGGCAATGTGACCTTGGAGGTAACAGGGCCAGCAGTCTTCCTCCAGGATGAAATGTAGATCTGCTGCAGTTAGAAGAAGGAAAAGTAGAATTGCTAGGTACTTCTGAATGTTGCATCTGGTGCCTCCTGCCCAAAGGCTGACAGATTAATCCTGTTTGTCAGTGACTGATTACTCCTCTGTACAATCCCAAGTGAGGCGTGCATGTACATGCGTTTCCAACAACACAAGGAGAAAACGGTGGCAGATGCTAGAGATGTACAAGATCCACTGGTTGTCTCCAGGAGGAACCTTGAATTCATATGCATACGTGCTAGCTTTTCACATAGTGACCTAATCCTTTAATTTCACTTAAATATTAGTATACCTCAAGTGAAAATAAATCACTGTTGGCAGCCAGGCCAGAAATTTTTTCTTTAGCTTCCTTTTCCCCAGCAAGTATTGTCATTTTCTCTTCTACTAAGAAAGTTTCTGTGACATTTAGATCTAGTCAAGTTTTGAGTTAGACTGGGATTATTGGAGGTTATTCCCATCATCTCCTTTGAAGATCGCTGTTTCTACAATTTACTTCAGGTTCCACCCATAGACTGATGGCTATTGCACATCTCTACGGACATCAGTTTAAGTCAGTTGGTTCAAATGGGTAGCATCTGTATGCTTTATACACAGATGGGCAGTTAGGGGCTACAGCAGAAGACTCGCATTAACCTCCTGTGGTGTGGCAAATTTAATAAATTATTGTGAATACTCCATCGCTGGCGGTGTTCAAGGCTAGGTTGGACAGAGCCTTGGGTGGCATGGTTTAGTGGGAGGTGTCCCTGCCCATGGCAGCGGGGTTGGAACTGGATGATTTTAGGGTCTTTTCCAACCCTAACTATTCTATAATTCTGTGCAAGCCCCAGTCTAGGCTTAGGCTTCTCATCACATGCATAGGTATAGTACCCCAGTTTATTTGGCTTTCCAGCCAGCTGGTGTCCCCAGGAGCTAATAAATCTTGCCCCAGCAGCTAGGTCTGGAATTTGGGCTGCCATTTGTCTGTTACTAAGTTAAGCCATCATTTCTTAATCAAGAGAATATTCAGCTCTGGTATCTGTAATTTATCTTGAGTTGTTTTTAATCCTCATAGAGGTGCGAGGGGGTTATATATATCTGATTACGTACGTAAAGGTTTTTAGCTATTTTTTTAACAAATAAGCATATAGTTTGTTTGTTTTTTGAAATGGGAGACCAGGTCAATGATAATTTTTTAATATATCATTGGGAATGTGAGAGATAAATGTGTGAGATAAATGGGAATGTGTGAGATAAATGATATTTGACTAAAGGTGACAAGTTAAAAATAAACAGTTCCCTCCAAAGCTAAATCTCTAGTTTTATTTGCATTAAGACCCTGAAAATCTTAAGCAGAGTAATTGAGTGCTAATGTGGGAAAAAAACAGGCTAATATTGTGACAGAAGCAAAAACTAGCACAGAGTTCATGGGTAGGAGAAATTAGCATCAGTGGTCCTACTGCAGGTGCAGGGAGGAGAGATTCTAACCTGCTGAATGGCCAGAAGCCAGATGTCTTAACTGGCAGCTTGTAGTCCTCCCCTTTGTAGAAGAGAGATTGCAGAAATACAGTTCGCTGTGTGAATTGGAATAGGATGATGGAGTATGAGTAGCACTATATACATGACTAGAGTAATTTGTGTATGTGAGGGCTAATAATTAGCATTGAGGATTACATATTTAAAGCACTGTTTTAAAGAGCCTGTACTGGAGATACTTTTTTTTCCTTCTTGAATACCCACCATGTGACCAGCATTACACTTTCAATGAATGACTGGTTTTGATGGAAGCCCATTTAGATCCAGACTTCTGAGTTTCCAAAGGCCCACTTTGTGAATCAGAACCCTTCCTCCCCATGCCTGCTACATTAGTATGTCATTTCCTATCTCTGCAGTATGTCATGGATCTGCTGGAAATCAAGCCAAGCCTAGCGCGTGGCCACGGGTCTGAGTAGAACTGCGCAAGGCCATGGGGGCTGTGCTCCCTGGCCCTCACCTCCTATCTGGTGGACTTTGTGGAGAGCGGGTACAGAGCATGCTTTTCTCCTGAACTTCAGTGTAGTTCTGCCTCAACCCTGCAGCTCTTTGTATTCAGAGGCACGATGGAGATGACTGCTTTTTGCTTACAGAGCAGCTAGTAGCAAACTGTTACAAAGTCCTAGTGGTGCTGTTTTCCCTATACAGTTACTCCTTTTCCTTTAATGGAACAAGCTTGCTGTAATAGCATTTTTCTTTGCAGGTGGAATTGGCAATACAGAAATAAATTATGGAGATCCAGGGTGTCTCCTGTCAGAATAAATATTTAATGAGAACAAGGGTTCTGCTCATTCAGAGTCACAGGGACTGTTACTGAAGTACTATATAGGTATGTTAATTTTAATGTATAAAATATATGGTTGGACTTAAAAATGCAGAGTGAACAGCCTCGGGCAAGCGCGCATTAATTCTGTGACAGCTGTCTGTGGGTGATGATAATGTAGAATTATCTTTTTTTCCAACCGATTTTAATTTATCCACAAATCAGTCAGGAAACAGAGGCATCTTACAGTACTTACTCTCCTAGGCAATTCTCAGAGGCGTGTGTTCTTTCACATTGTATCCAGACAGTGTTCACTCTAACTAGCTTTTTTTAACTCTTCCTAGGTCAGATTAAAAATACATATGAATAATGACATACTCGTGTTCTTTGCATTGGAACAATGTACAGAATTTGTACAAAACATGTCTATGTGTATATCCATGCTAGCTAATATGAATTAACTAGTGACTGTTGCACTTACAAGTTATTTTCAAGTTAGAATGGGAATTAAAGGTGTGATCTGGGAGTTTTCAGCTCATCTTTCCAAGGACATGGGATGTTAAAGTGGGCTTGGGCTTTGAGTTCTGGAACAATTACTTGTTCCGTTAGGCAAAATGAGAGAATAAATTCCAATCTCATTTTCCTTATTGTTCACAACTCTTGAATAATTGATCTGTTTATCACAGTATCCAGGATGTCCCATGCCTGTGTGACTTGTCATCTAAACTGGGGGCTCCCTTCCCTGCTAGCTCGCTTTGTTCTCCCCTCATTCTGTTCCTCCATCTCACCAAAGCCTGAGCCTTTCTCTTCATAAGCCTCTGTCAAGTATTGCTGAACCTTTGTTTGCCTGTTTTGAGGATTTCCTACCTGCCTGAAGGTAATTTGAGATGGTTTCTCTGTTCAAACATATTTGGAATACCTATTAGTTTTTCAAAGCACAGTCATTAGGACTGTAATATCTAATGGTTGCTTTGTAAGTGTCCTCAGAGGTATAAATAGACTCTTCTAACATTGCATAACAATTGCCTACAATTTAGGATAGAGGACACCATCAGTCTCCCAGTACGGCCGCTAATGCATTTTGTGAACTTGGATGATCTCTGCCTCATTTTTTTATTTCTAAAATGGAAACAGTAGTATTTTGCCAGCCTAACATTCCTGGGGGAAAAGACTTTCCTTTATTTATTTTTTTTTTTAAATGCTTTCTAATTCACAGATTAAATGATTTGGAGACAGACACAGAGTGAAATTATTTTTGAAGAAAAATCTCAGGTCTTCTAAGTGAAAGGAGATCTCCATGCGTTTAAAATAAACTAAGGGACATACTACATTAAAACAGTAGTTACAGGTGTAGTTCACAACAGACTGTTAAGGACAGAAGTTACCATTATTACTATGTCTAGGTGTCCCTTCATATGCTTCTGTTTAGATAAGAACTGTAATACAATCTGTTCTCTTTCATGCAGGCACAGGCTTGCTACAGGAAGTGGTATATCTAGTGAGTCAGGGAGCTGATCCAGATGAGATTGGACTAATGAATATAGATGAACAACTTCCAGTCCTAGAGTACCCTCAGCCTGGTCTGGACATCATCAAGGTACAATTTATTGCAAAGAAAGTCTTTCAGCATTTGGGTATCTTTTTCCTCTGTTCCATGTTTATCACTTCATTTCATTTTGTGTTGTCCTTCTCATCACTGGACTTGCTGAATTTGTTGGAATGATTCCATGTATTACTAGGTTATTTTAAAATTGCTTTTATTAAGCTTTGTTATACTATAATGCTTTAGAAGCTGCTCCATGTCCTAAATATCTTGGCAGTGGGTTTTCTGAATAGAAGTTCTAGGCTGCCCTTGCTTAGGCAAACAGAAGCTGCCCAAATGAGGCAAATTTTCATTAATTCCTTCCCTGAATTTGTGAAAGAGTAACTACAGATACAGAGATCTATGGATCTATAGACTCACTGCTCTGAATTTACACATCTAAATCCCCAGAGTCCCAGGATTTGTGGATCTACAGACTCTGTAAGTGTAGTTTGAGGAGTTTGAAATACTCTGCGTGAAATGGCACTCACACTATTTAGAGTCACTCAGAGACTAATGCCATGGCATGCAACTGATCTTTTCACTGCTGCAACTACTAAGATACAGGCATATCTTGGAATGATTAGACAAAGTATGGGACAGCATCCTGTAACGGCTACAGTGCTTGTTGAACTGAGCTAGCTAAGTCTGGCACAGATAGATTTTTAGCTGCTTCTGGTCAATGACGACTGCGGCATCAGCCTGCTTTAGGCTGAGGGTATTTAGGGATCGGAGGTTGCTTTTCTTTTCATCTCTGTGACGCCTAGTCCAATGAAACCTTAATGCTACCTTGATGCAAGAAAATGGTGACAATAGTGAGAGGTTTAGTTCGAGATTATGCATTGTTATCTATACAATGTGCTAGCAACTTGATCCAGTATGGATTTATGCAGGTTTTAACTACTAGAAAAATGATTTGTGTCATAAGATGATTTTGTATCAAATTATAGAAAAATGCTCTGAAAGATGTTCGCACACTCAGATAAACACTTGGATTGTCTGGGCCTACTGCAGATCAATAAATTGAAAAAGTAAAATTTTGAAATTAAGAAGTTAGAGGTAGAGTTTTGAGAGCTTCTGATATTTTTCAAGGAATTTTAGTGGAAGCATCACTGGAAACAAAGTTAATTTCCTGCTAAGAATCTTCAACTATGACACTCTCTTCCTGAGAAGGTCCTACAAATGGAAGTGTTTTGAAAACAAAAGGGGGGGAGAAAACCCTCAAACCAACAAAAACCACATTATCTGGCCCTTCAATATTAGAAAAACAGATGTAATTTGCTGACCTAATTTCTAGTCCCTGACCCCTATTAATTTAAGAAGAGAATTTGTGTATGAGACTCCCTGTAGTAAAGGACTTCAAGCGTGATAGTTCAGGACAGCTCAGGATGTGCCAAAACCTAATACACGGTAACAAATGTTTCTGTCTGCTTGTATTTTAGGAACTGACGTCTCCTCGCCTCATAAAAAGCCACCTGCCATATCGGTTTTTGCCATCAGACCTCCATAATGGCAATTCAAAGGTAAAAATGAAATGAAGTCATATTTGTTTAACTATTTTGGCAACAGTTGTTTAAGTGCTATGGGAAGCAGGGTTGGAGGGGAAAAGCTTTCAATAAGATGTTTTTTTTTCCCCCCATCATAGGTAATATACATGGCCCGCAACCCCAAAGACTTGGTGGTGTCTTATTACCAGTTTCACCGCTCCCTAAGGACCATGAGCTACAGGGGAACGTTTCAGGAGTTCTGCAGAAGGTTTATGAATGACAAGTGTAAGGAGCTGTTATCTCTGCACACGCTGTTACACATTTATTTTCATCTCTGCATTCCTTCTGCAAGTACAGAAATGAACTGGATAAAGGTGCATTTGTTTTGCATATACAGCCAGGAGGTTGCTACAGATAGTGCTACATGGACTTAGATTTGTCCATGCAAAATATGATCATACCTTGTAAATAATTGCCTTACAACATTTGACCCCATGGGCTCAGCAGTGCACTACTTAGCTCAGGTAAAGTTCTGATCTACTCTTCTAAAATTCAGTTTGCAAGGTACGAGGTACCTTATGAAAAGTGGTGAACACTCACAGCATCCTTTGATTTCAGTTGTACTTTATTGTTAGCTACTTCTCAGGAGTCCTTCTGATCCTCAAGGATTTTTTTTTTTCTGGTAATTCCTTTAATACTTGTACTTCATCCAAAATCTTAATGTTTGTCCCTTGTAAGATACCAGTTAACACACAAAAATCTCTAGTTTGCATGAGATTGCCGTGGAGTACATTAGTAAGTTGAAGTGAGCCCCTGTAAGAGGGCAGTTGCAGTCTGCTACTGTCTGACAAATGCACCTCTATAATCATAGAATCATAGAATAGTTAGGGTTGGAAAAGACCTTAAGATCATTTAGTTCCAACCCCCCTGCCATGGGCAGGGACACCTTGCACTAAACCATGTCACCCAAGGTTCTGTCCAGCCTGGCCTTGAACACCGCCAGAGATGGAGCATTCACAACTTCCATGGGCAATTCATTCCAGTGCCTCACCACCCTTACAGTAAAGAATTTCTTCCTCATATCCAATCTACATGCTTTACAGCAACTCATCAGCTGCTCACCCAGTAACTCCTTTGAGCAAGGGCTGTTCCATGGCGCACCCACCCACTGTGTTCCCACTCAGGCTGCACTGCCTTAAGGAGCCCCATAGCACTAGCTCAATAAATTTACCAGGAGGGCAACCCCTGTGTTCTCACATAACTGGCTGCCACTGGGCTTTTTGCCAATGGATTGCCACACTTTCTAGCTAGGAATAGAAAAAAATAATTACTGCCTTCTGTTTCCCTACAAAATCTTCTCTACAATATCTTAATGTGACACTAAGAATTCACTGGGTACCTTGTGCTCTGAGAGCAGGATCTCCTCTAGATCCACTGCAGTGAACTTTCCTTCAGCCTGGAATTTGGAGGACTTGATGCTAAAAGAGCTGTATGACACTAAAGGGAAGACTGTATAATACTAAAGGGAAATAAAAAGTAAAAGCCTATCAGTGGAGGTTATTCAGCAGGCCTTAAAAACCTTTTCTGCTTTCTGCAAGTTTGTGCAGGGTGAATAAATGTTCTTTCATTCCATCCCACCTTCAGCTTTTATTTCTGTATTCCCTGAGAATGGCATGTTTGTCTGAAGCCCGTGATCAGGAGCTTCTAGACTGGAGACATGAAGGATGCATTAGAAGGTCTTCTAAGATAGGAGAAAGGTTCTGTACTCTTTTTGATATAAGTGTCCCAGGAGTTATTTATATCTTCATCTTGTAGCAGTTAGCTGGTTTATCACAACCTCCCAGAGTCAATGAAGCATCACAGTGTGTTCTGTCTCCATAATTGTGCAAATGGGGTGTTTTGCATTTAGCTAATGTTTGCACCTCATGGAAGCAGTACAGCAGCAAAAAAGAAAAACAACCAAACAACCAAACCTTCATAAGAAGTCCAAATATTGCTAGATGGAGAAGCACTGAGCCCAAATGACACAATCCCACTCTTTTTACCCCTCCTTATAACTGACAACCTTGAACCAAATCAGTGCATGTTAACTATCTTGTTTCAAAACATGAGTTGCATAGGGATTAGTCTTAAATGTGCTAGTTCTTTCGTATTATCCTCGAAAGCTTAAGGGAGTTTCTTACATAAAGCATAGTTAAACTCTGGTAACATAATCCTGAGGGAGATTCTTGCCTTGTACCACTAACAGCAGCTAGGAACACCTTTTGCTTGACTAATGTGTTAGCTTCATGCATGTATTTCTTTAGGGGTATATGGAATGAGAATAACAAAATGGAATTTTTCCGGTACCTTTATAAAAATTGAAAATTATTCAGCTGATTGAAATAATTTTCCTGTGAAACTGACCTCTTTGTCCACTGAAAATATTCCAGTTACCAAAATAAAACCGTTATTTTTTTTTAAGGATAAAAGGTGACTTCAAAATACAGACCTAGAAAGTTTAATATTTTTCTATGGCTGCTTTGCTGAAAATATAAACTTAGCCAAAAAATATTGGGGAAGAATGCGAAAAACTGTTCACCATATTTGCTTACCTCCTGTCTTAATTTTCTGAAGTACTTTGGGGGAATTTATCACAGTTAACAAAGAAATATGCAAGTTTCATTTCTCTTTGGGTTGTCTTTCTGGTAATATTTGCAGCAAAAAGAATTCTCTACATAAATGCCACTGTCTGAACCTCTGCTAGAGATACAGGAATTGACTAAAATCAGTGCAAATGTGGACTTTATCAGAAAAGTGAAAAACAAAGGAGGAAAGTTTTAGGGGGGGTGAGTTAAGGCTTCCAGTAACCACTGCCTCAGCAGTGCTGGGAGCACAGGCCCTACTAGCATAGCACCTCAGCTCCTCTTCAACTCCTAAACTGCACGCAGCAGATACGGGGAACTGAAGATAAGCTGCTGGTAGCGTGCAGGAGGTAGGAGGCATAAGCTTTTCATCACTGGCAACCCTGCATGCTGGGCCTGCTCACATCTTGTGATATGTTGGAAGTACCTCATCGTATCACTCTAAAAGCTTTTAGGAGCATTCAGCACCTCTTAGGCATCTGGCTGAAGTCTGGATTTATTGTGTAATTGAGATAACTGATAGCATAGCTGCAACTGTGTTCTGGCATATCTATGGAAGTTGTGTGGAAGTGTTCAGAAAATAACAACAGAAGAGACTAGGTCTTAGATTTTAGCTGCGGGGAGGATAGGCCGACACAAAAGGTGTAATGGTAAATAGAATATTCTGTCAGTACAGCCTATGTTTTTTGGGAATTACCATGAAGCATTTTGTAGGCCTATGTCCTTGATATGTGTTTAATTAAGAAAGGACAATGGTTGTTAACAATTCTTTGTCTGTAATCGAGGATGCTCTGTAGAACTTTCGATGAATGCTGTATCTAGCATTCCTTCTAATGAAGGAAGCTGCAGTGCGATATGGTAATTGCAGGAATTCACATAGGTTGGAGCCACTAAAAATTTGCCTTCTTCAAAGCTATCTGTATAATTTTTATTTTGGTTCAGTTTTGTTCAATAGTCAGGTGTTATTAATACTGAGCTACAAGAGGTCCATCATGAAATATGATGGCATTTTCAGCGGACATTTTATCTGCATGGTAAGTTAGCTCTTTTGAATATTCCAAACTGAGACAAACTCTGTTCTAATTAAGTTCCTTGCTGTGTATGGCAGTGGGTCAAAACCAGATGTTCTGCTGGGGCTATGACCCACTCCAGTCAATTTATTTTTCTCCTTTTTTTTCCTTTTTGAAAAGGGTTTATTAACAAAAGAATTCATTTTCCTCATGCCAATCATAATGTTTTTATAGTAGGATATGGTTCGTGGTTTGAACATGTGCAAGAGTTTTGGGAACATCACATGGATGCCAATGTACTTTTTCTCAAGTATGAAGACATGCATAAGGTAGGTTAGATGTAGCAAAAAGGTATTTTAATTACATTCAACATTGTAGTGTTTAAAATACATAAAGTACAACTTTATGTCCATATTTGGGTTCCCTAATGTCTGATACCATTTTTAAAGCACTGGTATTCAATAGTATCTATGGACTTCCAGCACTTTAATAAACCCAGCAATTTGCTCAGGGATCTGCCTGAAGCCATAGGCACCAAACTGCTCACAGAGAAGGCAGAGATGAGTAACTGCTCGGTGCTTGCTACGCTCAGTCCTGGCATTCATTTAAAAGAAAGGTCTTGCAGTGTGTGCTGTATCAATGAGGGGAAGAAGTGTATCATCAGTATTTTTCCTTTCTATTCGGCATTTATTCTTACTTGGTTGTTGTTACTGTCTTCTGTGAAACAGTGTTGAAAGCAATTAGAGATGACTGTGTAGTATAAGGTTAACATAATTATTTGGTCCTTACAATATGCTGGCTAATAAATCCATGTGTATTTTTTAATCAGAAATTTAGTAGATATACTATGTAGAACATTGGTTTTCATTTCGTATTGCAGTAATGTATTTTTGAGAATAAATGAAAATACTTTAAAATGTTTATTTGACTGGAAAATTAAAACAGGGAGAACGCAGCTTCTATCTCTAAACTACAGAAAGGCAAAATAAGGGTATAACTCAATAAAGCTGGGTATATTATGTCAGTTTTACAGAGCCTTCTGGTAGAGCGGGATGCTAAAGGAAGATGTAATACAATCAGAACAATTAAAAAGGTTAAGTATAATTTATTTCAAACCTATGGTTTGAATAATGGTATATTCCTAGCCATGCACACTGGTGGATGCTGCTGAAAGCTGGTAGTGTGTCCCAGTACCTGCCTGCTTCCTGATAAACATTGTTATGTTGCCATTGCAACTCCAGAAGTCTTACTCATACTGAGGAACCCTGCAGTTATGGATATATAAATTAATGATTGCTTATTCTCAGAGGCCGTCTTGCTAGATCCTTCCTACCTAACTGAATGCAGTCTCAGAAGCTAACAATGAAGGAAGGGCTGTTCTAATATTTGTAGTCATTTATTTTTACCAAGATCAAAATGAAAGTAATTTTTATATTCCTCCAAAATACACTGGTATTCCAAAGTAATGACTTAAGGTGGTGGTGGTGTTTGAAGTGGGAACCATCAGAATTACTTTGCAGTTCCCTGGTCTAATATTCAAAAAGGCAAGCTTACATGACCATGTTCTCTGCCAACCTGTCTTACCCCAGTTACTTAAATATGTTTATTTTCAGAAAATTGGAAGGTGGCAAAATTTTAAGACAGGGTGTTTCTACAATTCTGCATTTCTATTTCTCACACTCACCAGGATATAACTTATTTTGAAATATATTTAAACTCATTTAAAAAGTCACTTAAACTATTGTAAAATAAACTACTTTTTAAATACTGTCTTACAGGACCTAGCAACGATGGTTGAGCAACTGGTGAGATTTTTAGGAGTTTCTTATGACAAAGCACAGTTGGAATCCATGGTGGAACACTGTCATCAACTCATTGACCAGTGCTGTAATGCAGAAGCACTTCCCGTTGGCAGGGGTATGTTTAAAACCTACAATAAAACTCTTATTGTGAAAGTTGCAGGAAGCAGCTGACAACTTAGTAACCTCCAGGATGTGTTAAGTTGTTGGAAAAATATTTCTATGGAAATGATGGGAGGTAACTGACTGTTGGTGCAATTTGGGGGTTTGTTTGTTTTGAAAGAAATTTAGGTAGAAGTGAATAAAAAGGATGGAAATATCCAGGACCGACTGTATATTCCACACTATGCAAAACACTATGTTGGAGAGTCTTTGGCATACTTCAGTGGCTTGAGCTATTCATGCTGGGAAGACTGTACCGCTCCTTCTGAACTTTGGCATGTCATAGTCCACACAATTTCATACAGTTCATCCTGACCTAAGCCCTTAGTTTTAGAAATATTAGATTTTCTAGAAAAGCAGATAATTCTAATTTGAAAGGATGAAATGACAAAAACTTGTAGCCTTCCTTTTTCCTGAGCTTTTTTCTCATTGCCTACTTTAGCTGTTTAAAATGTGTCCAGCTTCCAGATGCTTATTCTGGTCAGGTCTTCCTCTAGGAATCTGAAATGCCCTTTGATCTGTTGATACATCTGTCCTTTGATAATGTCAAGAAATCAAGTCTTCTCTCAGCTGTCTTTCTGACAAGCATAAAACAGTGAACTCAGTAAGTCCCCCTCAGATTATTTTCTGTACAGCACTTAACAGCCCTTTTTAAATATGAGGGAATAAGATTAAGATGGTCAATTCCTGTGTCAGCTTCACATTTGCTTTATTCAGACATAAAATCACTTTATTGACTCAATTACTCCAGTTTTAATTGGAACTTTCTCCTTCTCCCTTGTTTGTGCATCCCTAGCCATGTTAGCACTTCTTGATGCAGCATCATTCATGAAGCATATGCTTATCATGGCTACAAGGTCTTTTCAGAGGAATTGATTTACGGGTTATTGTCCCTTACTGAGGGATATAATGATCTGAATACTTTGATCTGTAGGAGCCCTTTCCATACTACCTCTCTGAGCCATCCTTCATGTGCTCTGCAAATTATGTCAGCTGTAATTTTTATAATTGTTTTCAAATCTCAGACAAAAATTTAAAGTATCACCAGTCCTTTGTGACTACCAATTCTGAGTTAGCCAGTTGTTTATGCATTTATCATGTGTTTTGTTGACGTATTTCTATTTAAACCACTAAAATTACTTGCCTTACAAAAGTCTATTATATCTTTTTATTCACCTTTAATCAGTCAGACTGTAATCTTACCAACACTCAGGTTTGTTTGAGAGCAAGTTTGCTTTCCCGTGAAAGCAGGTTCGCTAGTATTCTATACTGCCTTTGCGTCTGTCTTGGCAGAGCCTTATGCCAGGTTTCCATTACTCGGCTCAAACTGTCGTCAGTTACTGACCCTGTGTATCTTGTCCTGTTTGCACTTTGGCACAAATATTTCAGAATGTCATACTTGGAAGAAAGCCATTGCTCACACCTCCTTGCAGGTGACTTCACACACCTCGTATGGAAAGGCTCTTGGTGCATTCCGTAGGGGCTATACACTCTTGTTATTGCAGTAGGACCTGGAAATCAGACAGTGGATTCCTGGGCAGGTCACAGAATCATTAGGGTTGGAAGGGACCTCTGGGGATCATCCAGTCCAACCCCCCTGCAAGGTGTTGCTACCAAGAGCAGGTTACACAGGAATGCCTCCAGGTGGGTTTTGAATGTCTCTAAAGAGGGAAACTCCAGAACTCCCTAGGCAGCCTATTACAGTGCTCTGCCACCCTCAGTGTAGAGAGGTTCTTCCTCATGTTGAGGTGAAACTTCTTGTGTTTTAGTTAATGGCCACTGTTCCTCATCCCATCGCTCGGCATCACTGGAAAGAGTCTGGCATCATTCTCTTAGCGCCCAATTTTGAGATACTGATCTACACTAATGAGATCCCTTCTCAGTCTGCTCTTCTCTAGACTAAACAGGCCCAGTTCCCGCAATCTCTCCTCATAAGAGGTGCTCTAGACCCCTGATCGTCCTTGTGATCCTCCACTGGACCCTCTTCCACAGCTCCTTGTCTTTCTTGTACTGAGGAGCCCAGCACTGGACACAGCACTCCAGATTTGGCCTCACCAGGGTCAAGTAGAGGAGGAGAATGAGCTCCCTTGACCTGCTGCCACACTCCTCCCAGTGCACCCCAGGATGCTGTTGGCCCTCCTGGCTGCAAGGGCAGCCATTGGCTCATAGTCAATTTATCATCCACCAATACTCCTGGGAACCTCTCATCTGAACTGCTCTCTAGTTCTCTGTCACAACTAGGAGATGGCACCTCTTTTTGCCCCAGTTCATGGTAATGATGAGTTCCTGAAATAAATCTCAAGTTTGCTGGTTTGAGGTAAAATTCCAGTGAAGACAAAGTAGTTTGTTTTTTCACCGAAAGACCTGATATATTCCCTAGAGTTTCTGCTGCAGTCTCCACTGTATGGTGTGTTTTCCTGCTTTTAATTACCTTGCTTTCAACTCTTATCCTCATCTCCCCTTACTACTTAAAACTGAAAATTCATAACGTAACACAACTTGTGTCTTTTGTGAAAACAGACCATCTCATTTGCAGTAGGATTTTAAGGCACATTGCCTAAGTGATCAGATTACCAACCCACTTCTCTGCTACGAAGACAAGATCACAATGAGTCTGGTAAGAAGACATCCTGAGGGTCTTGGATAAAGTGTTTTGTGTCCGTGCAAGATTTTACGGATAACAGAGCCACATTCTCCTCCATTGACTTGCATGTAACACAGAACCCTAGGTTTGCTCCTAACCCCTACGACCTGTGGAGTAGCAGCACAGCTCCATGCTACACACAGCCCAAACCCCACTCCTTGTCCAGTGAAAGCCAGGAAGATGGTTGTGGCAGAAAGGCAAGGTTGTAAAACAAGAGAACATACCTGCTGGTGAGAACTTCCACAGGCAGAAAGGTCAGCTTCTGTCTCTGCTGGCCTGTTCATTTCCACCTAGATAAACAGGGTAATGCCAACTTTTGCTGCATGCACCGTTCTGTACGTGGCATTAGTGTGTGTTGTTCTGTAGGGGAACCTGCAAACCCCCAGTCAAGGGGCAGAGCCTCTTATTTATACTGTCTACAAATCTTCCAAAAAGAAGCCTCCATTTTGTAATAGAGAAGGGAGCTGCAGCAGTTAACGTAATATTTTGTCATTTGTTCACTGTGTGCTTCTTATTGAAAATATCCTTATTTTGAATTTCTTTTGTTCATTGTCTCTGGTTTTTACAATATTTTGTTACTTCGGAACGCAGCTTCATTAACAGTGCTTTGTTCCTTCTCTGTTTGTTTCTGTGACAGAGTGGTGGCAATAACATGACAGCTTATTGTAATTTGTTTCAAATACTTTTAATTTGTCATGAGTTACATTTACTTTATTATTTTGCTTTATTTTAGTTCTTCATTTTTTTTCTTTTAGCACATTGATCTTTACTCTGAAGATAAGCCTGAGCTGCTGTGAAAGCAGAACAATGATTAGATATATTACTTATATTTGACTCTTATCACATCATAATTTACACAGTTGCATGATTCAAATCATAAACCAGGTGGGTGACTTTTTGACGAGATATCAATTCATATCGTTAAAAATCAAAAAGATGTTACAAATAATCCACTGTCTATGTCCTTTATAAAACTTGTCATTTGTCCATATGTGTTCTTAGGGAGATTCAGAAATAAAAGGCTTCTTTTTCTCAAGCAGAGGAAGAAAACGTTTGATTATCATTATTGAAAGGGAAAAACAAGCTTTTATGTTTCATGCTGTATTTTGTGCAATTATAGTTGTCAGAGCAAAACTGAAGTCAGTATCAGAAGTTTTATGATTGCAAGTGTTTCCTTAAATGTTTGTTGGTTTGGGATTTTTTTTGATGCAGAAGTTGTTTGGTGAAAACAATAAATGATGCGTTTTCAGTCAGTTTCAGGTTCTTTTGATCCTTGGATCCTGAAAACAAACCTAAATACTTATCATACCTTCAGAGTTACAGGAAAATCCTGATTTCATAAAATGGCCCTTGCCGCACATACATACACCATCATGTTAGTGTGTAATTTGTAGATGCTTCAGACAGTTTTGTCTTTGGACTCAATTATAGAGTCGCTGTGTAAAAGCAATGGTAATTAAATTAAATGGGTATTCTTCTTATGCATCAAATGCATAATTAAGCTCCCTGCGTGTATTTTTGTTCTTATTGTTTTTATTAAACTCTCTGGTAGCACAGCCCCAATTCTCCTTTCATTTATTCCAGTTGAACAAGCCTGGATCTTGTCTTTATTTATATCCAACATAAATGAGAGGAGAATTGGGCCTCTCAGTCTGGTTACTCCATGGGGTTTATTCACCAACAAGTAACCCTGGCTGACTTTGAATTAAATAAATTTTGGACTGCAGTGGAGCAGTGATTAGGGAGGCTGCAGCCTTTGCCATCAGGTTGTGTTTCTAGTTGGGTTCAGTAGAGTAGAAGAATACTCCATACAAGGAAAAAGTGTTCAGCGTCTGTACTGCATCCACCAAAAGGTTCCTATTCCCTGTGTACAAAATTAAAATTTAAATGGCACAAGCTGGGTGCATGGCGCTTGTTCTCTTCTGTAGGTATAATGTAGGCATTTGTATTTAACAAATGATTCTCACCATATTGAGAAACATAAATTAATCTGTTGAGAAAATCTTGAAACACAAAATAATAGAAATTAGTAATGATACTACATCTCGGTAATCAGAATTCGATAATCAGTTTAATATTCTGCATTCCATGTACTTTTTTGGATAGTTCTCTAACCAGTGTATGCTGGAGGCACAGTCATTTTGAGATGTATTCTTTTTAGCTGTTGGATTCATTGATACATTATTATTGTCTGATTGACAGCCATACTTTGCACTAAAACTGGAACTGTACTTTTAAATGAATACCCAACCCCAAATCTGTATTCATTTCTGATTCAGGCAAGAGTAAACTCTCACAAAAATCTGAGTTCTTCCTGTATAATACTCAGCAGATGCAGATACTGAGGTGTATGGTGCTTATTTTAAGGCTTTGTAAGGGTAGTAGTGGGGCAGTTGGGCAAGTCAGTAAATAGCCTTAGGTCTTACTGAGCTTTCAATGAAAGCTGAGACTGATTAGCATCTCACAGACCATACTTAGTGCCTACCCTACACAATTAGACTGTAGATATTTGGTGTCATTTTATGTCTGCTCTCTGACTTGTGTTCCTTCTCTCCATTTCAGGACGAGTTGGGCTATGGAAAGACATCTTCACTGTCTCAATGAATGAGAAATTTGATTTAGTTTATAAACAGAAGATGGGAAAATGTGACCTCACGTTTGATTTTTATTTATAAAACATGCATGCATACGATACCCAAATATAGCTAGAAGTGCTTTATGCATTCATTTATTATCTGCTGGATAAACTACTGTAGCTATTATGTGTAACAAGATTTAAAGAAAGAAAAGCAATCAAAGGAAACCATATCAGATACAATTATCTTTGATCCTGAACAGCTCTTTATCTTCTAGTATTTTAATCCTTTGTCCACATGGAAGAACTTCCTAGACAATACTAGAATATTCAGCTGTTATGGAATGTATTATATACATATAAGGTATGTATTATATATGCAACTGGAATGTACACCTTTTCAGCCCCACATTGATTATTTAATGTGTTTTATAAAAGCTTTTCACTAGAACCTAAATAAATGGCCATAAACCAAATAAAAAATTATTTCAGAGGGAAACAAGTAACAGGCCAAAACTGTATGCTAGAATGATCTCAGGGGTTAATTGTCACATTTATTTTTATAACAGGTATATCGAGTATAAATAAATCCCATTCCAAAATAGCGACTGATCAAGGTGGGGTTCACGTTAGGTTCTGCACACCCTTATCTGTATAATTTGAGTAGGTTCTGTGCACTGGCATACTCCACAAGACAGACCTTGTTATGAAATATAGCTGTGATTGTCAGTGTAATCCTCAAACCCACCTATGTTTTTATGGATGACAGCACACAGCTGTCTGCCTGACGGATGAAGTTCAGTTCAATGCCGAAGGTCAGCAAACAGGAGCTTCTTAAGCCCCCAACTCTTAATTCAGTCACTTAAAACAGGGCTTAAAAGCAAGGCTTCTGGTGCAGAGTTTTTCTTGAGGAATCAGTCTCTGACCTGTATTGCTTTCCTGTGTAGATATGAATTTCACCCATTAGATATAGTAAGAGAAGATAAGGTGCTGGGTATCCTCTAGTTCCACTAACAGTTAAGGGCACTTAGCGCTGTTTGCGGTTTGTACTGACCCAAGTGGAATATATGTGTGAGTGTAAGCAGGCAGAGGAACCAGCAGTACTGAAGGAAGATAGTTTTAAAATATGCCACCAGGTGGGAGTATTGCACAAATTTTCATGCAGAATACAGTTTCAGTAGTCGTTAGCCATGACTGGTCTGGATTGTAATCAGGATTCACCTCTGCTTAATCTTTTTTTATTCTCTATGACAGGTACACAAACAGCCTGAAGCAGGCTGCTATCATTATTAAATTCTCAAGAGTTACTTTATTGTTCCATTAGATAATGACATCTATGCTTTTTGTGTTCTTGGCTACAGGAGGCCCATTTTTGCTAGTCAAATATTCAAGCACGCCAGAAGCTGTGAGGAAGGACTAGCAGACTTGTAGTGTTTCAGTTCTGTTGGGAAACTGTCAGTTCAGCAACTGACAAGTGGTGTAGCATGATGTGTGGCTTGACAGCACTTTTCCTTGTATATTTGTGAGTGAAAATGCTTTCAGTGAAATTTTATTTCTATTTTTATATTTTTAGTACTGTATGAATATTAAGCACTACACATTATACTTCTGTGCGTGCTTGCTTGCTTATTGAATAAAAGATGTGTTCCGTGCATTGTGGTTTGCTCATTTTCTAGACCTCCTACTCAGGCCAGGTAGCCTTTGTACAAGCCATAGATTCCCTTCCCCACCCAACCTCCTAACTTAAGACAGAAGGACCACAGAAAGACGGCATCAGCTCAGATGCAATGAGCTGTCTCTGACAGTGGGCCATAATCAATGGCCTGCACGAGACTACAATAGAGAGCACGGGACTCTGTGAGCATCTTTGTGTTTAATAGAGCTATTCTTTCGTACCCTTTGAGTGGTGCCTTCTGTGCTATCAGGTGCAATTCATCCAAGAGTTGAAAGTTTGGTCAGTGCTCATTCACAGATAAGCCATGCTGATACTCTGTCTTTGCATGTCTGGTCCCTGAAAGCATTTCAGTCTTTCTTAACATCCGTAGGTAGTAAGCACCTTCCTATTTTGACAACTGAACTTTCAGGACTCAGCCCAGTGTCACCCTGACTCTATACAAATGCAGACACCCTTTGGCCAAATGCCCCAGATTGCCTCTGGAGAGAATGCCTCATTGATCCAAATGCACTGCCAGTCAAGAAACAAAAATACCGGAAAACTAACAGAATGATTCTTTTCTCCCCTCAGCATTCAAATTTGTTATTTCTGCTGAGGTATCTGCTGCAGAGTTAGTGCGCTAGTGAGATTTATTGTAGTTATGCAGCTGGTAGCCCATTTAGTGATACAAATCTGCAAAACACAGGGAGGATTTGGAGGCTTCATTGCAATGATAATTCAGATCACCAACAGGCATCCTCCTTTCCTGTAAAGAATTGAGTACCCTCAATGTTGGTTCAAACTAGCCATCGCTGGCTATATGCCTGCATGGAAATACCAAATACATGTCTTCACTGGTGGTGTGGTTTAAGCCCAGCCAGCAATCCAGAACCACGCAGCTGCTATTTCACTCCCCCTTCCTCCCCCCCCAACTCCAGGAGGGATGGGGAGGAGAATTGAAAGAATGTAACTCCCACGGGTTGAGATAAGAACAGCCCAGTAACTAAGGTATAACACAAACCACTGCTGCTACCACCAATAATAATAATGATAAGGGAAGTAACAAGGGAAGAGAATACAACTGCTCACCACCTGCTGACTGACACCCAGCCTGACCCGAGCAGTGATCTCACCCTTCCAGGTAACTGCCCCCAGTTTATATAGTGGGTATGACGTACTGTGGTATAGAATACCTCTTTGGTCAGTTTGGGTCAGATGTCCTGTCTCTGCTTCCTCCCAGCTTCCCCTCCTCCCTGGCAGAGCATGAGACTCAGAAAGTCCTTGGTCAGAGTAAACATTACTGAGCAATAACCAAAAACATTGGTGTTATCAGTGTTGTTCTCAGGCTAAAGTTGAAAACACAGCACTGCAGCAGCTACGAGGAAGGAGAAAGATAACTTATAACTGAACCCAGGACAACTGGATCAACCAGGTACATGTCAAGGCTTTAGCCATGAGGCCCCAAGAAAGCCCTAGGGCTGTGCTGTGCACCACTGTGGTTCCTGGCTCTGCAGCTTCAGTCAGCGAGGTGTCTCAAATGACAGCTGCATTAAGTTGCTTCCCTCAGTAAGAGCCTCCCAAAGCATTAACATCAAGGAGCTGAGGGGAAACTAATCTAGGTAAGAAAGTTTTGCACGGTTTTGTGTATGAAAAGTTTAAGTGTTGGTTCAGTGAAGTTGGGCAGTAAAGGGGAAAGACAAGAAAACTAACAAGTAACCATTAAAGATTCTCAGCACTTGTGTATAAGCATCGCAACACAACATGGCACCAATAGTTCTGGCAATAATTATATAGATTTATGAGTCACCATTATTATAAGCCGTTCAGTCCTGCTGGGCTGTAAAACAATGCCAGTTAGTAGCTACTAGCAAAGGTTTAGAGGGAGGATTGAGGAACAGCATTTGCCTCTTCAGTCAAAAGATAAAGGTTAAGCAGAGATTCAGCTGAATCAAGTAACAGTGACAAAAAAAATCCCAAACCCCATGACCATAGCCATGGAAGGGACACAGTACAGAAATGATGACAAGTTATCTCACAACATAATCCGTTTGTTTTCATTACTGCTGGATCTGCAGACTGGTGTCCTCTAGTGTCTGAATCATTAAATGTATGCAGATCAGCATTTTCTGCTACCTGTCATGGCGTATATCACACAGAGAGAACAGAAATAATTGCAACCACTAGTCAGCTCATTCGGGCACTGGAAGGTAAGTCTGCGAAAATGAGCACCTTCAGTAAAAAATAAAACTCACTCAGATTTTGGCACGGTGAGCTTTAGATCTCAGTGCCGGGTCAGACTCCAGTAAGAACTGCTGTTCTGCCTTCAGACAGCAGCGAGGAAGTCAACAACACTAATGCCACTCTGCCTTGGCCTATCTGCTTATAAATTACCCCTCTAATCTAAAAGATGACATCAATGGGCAAGTGATTGCAAATCCTGCAGACAGACTGGAACATGGCCTCTTTCCAGCTCTTAGGCTTGAATTGAACCTTGGTGCATGTAACATCTGGTGTCCTTCTGAAAGCACTGGAGCTGTGTGGTCTTTAAAAACAAATGCAAGAAAAAGTTCACAGAAACACAGGGCAATTTTCTGTGCTTTAGGACTCCAGCATGTGGGAATTACTATTAGCAGTGTGGGACTCCTTACCAGAAATTGGTTTTAGAAACAGTGAAGCTGTTGACACCATCAAATAGAGGAAAGAAAGGAGAAGCCTTTGCACTCCCTGCTTATGCAGGAACCTATGTGAGGTTCTTTTAGCAAGCTGTGCTGCACTGGTATCATTTTTCTGGGCTTTGCCACTTCATCAGTGGGTAAAATTGCAAAGCCACACATCAACTTTTGCCGGGGTTATCACTGTGCACAGATGACAAGCTCTAGCAATGCACGCCTGAGTAGTTTTAGAAGCTACCACCTCCAGCTGTCCACTCTGCCTCTCTGCCAGAAACGGCCACCATGGAGGAGAGAGAGCAGAAGCAAATGTGTACTAATTCCTCAGCTGCTGTAATTTACAGGCTGACATATTAACTTCAGCTGATGTGGATGGTGGTTTTAGATAATAGGGTGATTTGTGAACTGCAGCTGCAAGGAGCCAAAGCGTGTCCTTGGATGCTGCCCTGGATGGGAGACGATCACCCAGGGCCTTGTCAGAGCTCTTCTCAAGACCTCTGCAACCAGCTGAATGCAGCCTCTTCTTGTGAACAGTTGGACTGAGTTTCACCTGTGAAGGATGGTCTATAAAGGTGGAATCATATCCTTTGGCAAGAAGGGGAGACAGTTCCATGCTACCAAATGGAGTGTATTAAATAAAACCTACTTTTGGAAGGAATATTGTTTTGTAGGAGGGAGTGCTGTAATAAGACATGCTGTGTGACAGCATGCAAGATGCAGAGAGAACGGTAATGTAACGGCAGCTGACTGTTCAGACTGATTCTAATCACAATTCCTGATAAGCTGACTTGCTTGATATGTGTGGTATGAGTGATATTCAAAGTAACTGCCACCCAGACATTAAATCCACTGTCACCATCCCTGTCACATACTCAGCTTTTGCCAGCACTGAACATAAGATGATAATTTAATCCTCGCACACAGATAACAGTAACACAGCTGGTGTAACAGTGTGCTAAGACGTCAGCCCTTGCAGGCCTTACATCTGCTTTCTTACAGCTTTGGAAAGGAGTCACCCATAAAATATGTGGGAGCTCCAAGAACTCGGCATGAATGAACCAATTAGAAGAAAACAAGGACCAAGGATAATTATTAGATTTCAAGCTCTGCTGGTAAGGCAGGAATTTATTTTTGCCCATATATTACATCATCAAACGATTGCGGCTTAATACGTAAGAATTTACCAGAGGAAACAAAGGTGATGATGAATATTCCCTACTCAAAACTTGCACCACTCCAGATTTTAACTTTTCCCAGGTTATTCACGTACACTCTTGTTTGCTTCTGCACCTTAGTTGTTTCTGGTGCTGCATCCTTCCCTCTCCCCCCAAAAAAGAAAGGCAGTTCTAACATTATTGAACCTGATAGTCCTGGAAATGCTGCAGAAAACTTTCACTTCCTGGGATTGCCACCACTCCATAGTTAGTAGGATTTAAACCTACAGAAAAGGATCCATGGTGGGTTTTCAGTTCACCTTTAATCACCCTCCTTCAGCCACACATGCTTAGGGGTCAGTCTCTCCTAACAGCCAGACCCTTTTGGACATGTTCATTGTTCCCTCAGTAAATCTCAGTGAGATTAGAGACTAAAACTAGTTCTGACTTTATTTTTAGTATTAAAGACCTGTGTAACCTCTGTATTCTAAACAGAACAAAAGGAGAAGTTGTGGATGCCCTATTAACGCTCCCTCGGCTACTCCTCAGTTCTGGGCCCAGCCAGTGGGCACACTGATGTACAGCAAGAATGGAATTTGCCATGGTGATAACAGTGTCTGACTTGATTAACAACATCACTTAGGAAAACAAGACATTGTAAAAGCAATACATTCCTGACTAACTACCTTAACCTTGAAAGAAGAGAAAAAAGGACTGATAAAAGGACATCTGCACTAGAAGGTGCAAAAGACAAAACAAGTATCAGAAAAACAAGCAGTCAATAGGAAAAAGCAGTAACTGGGAGAAAGTAGCAGGGGAACATCACAAGCACTCAATTTAGGACTGAAAAAACTTGCTTCCCTGCACCTTCACAGAGCATGCCTGCTAATTTACATGGCAAGCAAGAAGGGTTTACCCAGTAGAAGATAGTGTACTAATTAATCATATATTCAGTAACTTTTGACCAGTGAAAAATTATTTCTTTGTTCTCTGAAATGTATATAATCTGCTGCCTACAAAACTCACGTATGGGGGCTATCAAAAGTCAAATGAAGGATGTGATTGTGAAAAGCCACCATGGATTCACTAGGGGCAAATCGTGCTTGACCAACCTGATTGCTTCCTACAACAAAGTAAGTAACCTGCTTGGTCGATGTGGGACAAGGATGGACACTGTCTACCTGGATGTCTCCAAGACTTTTGATACAGGTTCCCAGAGAAATTGCCATGTTGCAGTTTTGATGAGTGTTCTGTGAAGTGGGTGAGGAACTGGCTCACACGTCACACCCAGACGGTGGTGGTAAATAGCTCCTTCTCCAGCTGGCAATAGGACTCGTGAGGTCCCCCAGGGATCAATACTGGACCCAATGTGATTTAACATCTTCGTAAGTGATACGGATGATGTACCCTGACCAAGCTTGCTGATGATACCAAACTGAGTGGGGAAGTGGACATTTTGGAAGGGAGAGCAACCCTGCAGGAAGACTGGATAGGCTGGAAGAGTGGGCTAGCAAGAGCCTTTTGAAGTTCAACAGGGACACGTGAGAGGTCTTGCACCTGAGGAAACACAATCCAGGAACACAGCACGGGCTGGGATCTACCCAGCTGGGCAATAGCTCTGTGGAAAGGGTCCTGGGGGGCATGGAGGGCAACAGACTCAGTATGAGTGAACAATGTGCTGCTGCAGCAATAAAAGCCAACAGGATGCTGGGTTCCATCAACAAGGGCATCACCAGCAGACATAAAGATGTCATTATCCCACTCAGCACTTGTCCAGCCACACCTGGACAATACTGTGTTCAGTTTTGTTCCCCGCTATACAAAAAAGTTCTGGACAGGCTGGAGAGAGTCCGGGGAAGACCACAAGAATCATCAAAGGACTGGGAAGCCTGCTGTATGAGGAAAGGCTGAGAGAGCTGGGTTTGTTCAGCCTAGAGAAAAGAGGGATCAGAGGAGACCTTATCACCATGCCCCAGTATTTAAAGGGAGGCTCCAAAGAAGACGGAGATTCTGTTTTTTTACAGGAGTCACATGGAAAAGATGAGGGGTGATGGGCACAAGTTACTCCTGGGGAAATTCCGACTGGATACAAGGAAATTTTTCACAACAAAGTCAGCCATTGCAATAATCTCCCCAGTGAAGTGGTGGATTCCCCAACACTGAACACTGAAGATTTGCCTGGACACGGTGCTGGGACATCTGGTCTTGGTTGTGCTTTGCCAAGAAAGGTTGGCCCAGATGATCCTTGAAGTCCCTTCCAACCTGATTCTGAGGCATGCCAGCTTTGTGGAGCTTCCACCTAGCACTCTGTTTTACAAAATATCTCACAATAAACCACCTCGACTCTGCACATACATTGGTGCTTTGCACGACGGGTAACGATTCAGTTTCTGGGACAACACACCACGGCCACGACCATCAGAACTGCTCCTGGGGTGATCCCACTTCCAGGTGGCTCCGGGTTCGGGCCCTGGGACCGGCCTCCTCCCAGCGGCTGCGCTGGGCCCTGGGCTATTACTACCCACCTCCCGGGAGCCGGGGGTGGTTGTGAGGGCTGCTGGAGCTTCGAGGGGTGGCACAACGCGGCCCTCCTCCGCCCGCCTCCCACAGCCGGCCCCGGCCCCGGCCCGGCCCCACCGGCAGAGCGCCTGGGCGGGGCAGGGCGAGCCCCGGCACGCCCCTTATGCAATGGGGCCCGGCCTTACCGTTGCCCTGTGAACGGCGGCGCCTCTGCCCAATCAGGGGGGACGGACGCTGTTACCACGCCAACAGCGTGCCGGCTGCCGGAGCACTTCGAAGCGGAGCGGAACGGAACGGTGCCGGTAGCGGCGGGTCCCGCTCTACCGGCGCGGGTCGCAGGGAAAGACCTGAGGCTGCGGAGCCCGGAGACCCCTGCAGGTCGGCGGGCAGAAGTGGCCGGGAGCAGCGGGGGACGTCCGGGGTTGACGGCCGCGTTGCAGCGCCCTAGCGCAGAGTGGGACCTGACACGGAGGTGGAAAACCTCCGAGTCGAGAATCTATTCGTGAGAGCCGGTGGGGCACCTGTCTCCCTGTGTAAGTCCCTTTAATTAATCACTGTAATTGCCTGTCCTCGAATGATAGGTGCAGCCTGAAGCAAAGCAGAAGTGCTGCCCGATTTGCTTGTACCAAACTGCTCTGGAGGTTCGGGTGAGGGACTCTGCTGGTACAGAGTGGACTCTGGTGGCTCTGAGCTTTGAGCTCTGCCAGGGTAAGGGCTGCAGGTTTGCACTGCAGAAAAGACAGTGGCTGTTGAAATCCTCCGCAGATAACTTAAAGAAGAGTAAAGTAAGAAAGCAACCTAGCTCATGAGGAAGGCCATCCCTACCTGCATCTGATAACGAAGAATCTGGTATATGTGTGGTTTATTCAACAGTTCTGTTTGCCAGGACAAAGTTGAAAAAGTTCTGTTTCACCTTTGCAAGAACTATAAAGGGCAACATATGAATGAGGGAAGTAGTACAGGAATCGGAGGAAGAGGTAACTTCTTTATTCCTGATCTTGACTGATCCATGAGTGGCAGGGTGTGTGAGATCTTATGGGCAAGCTCCTAGGCCACTTGTCCCCTCCAGTGGCTTAGAGCATCACTCCTAAACAAATGTGAAATCTGTAAATATTAGCAGAACACTTAGACAAGGTGTGCTGTCGTCCTGGCAATACCAGAGAGGGACAGCTCACCACAACGTGCTGGGACTGGGCTTACGCCTACACAGCCCTCTTCTGTAAGAAGCAGGAAAAAGATGTCTGTTGATCTCATGGCAAAGCAACAGACAACACAGCGAATCAAATGCCAAACACAGCAGCTACTCAAAACCCCAACAACAGCCACTCCAAAACCATTGACAGATACTTCAGTGATTCCAAAACCAGACTGACAGATGCAGCAGCCAGTCCAAACCCAGTGACAGACAGAGCATCCACTCCAATCCCAGTGAAAGACACTGCAGCCCCTTCAATCTGAAACAGACACTGCAGCCCCTCCAACCCCTATGACAGGCGCTGCAGCCACTCCAACCTCATTGACAGACAGTGCAACCACTTCAACCCAAGTGAGAGATGCTGCAAAATTCCTTAAAAAAACCAAACCCTAGCATAAGGCCTGGCAAGTCCCTTGCAAAATCCCTGACAAAAGCGCTGGCAACATCTCTGGCCTTGGCAACATCTCTGGCCAAAGTCTTGGCAAAATCCCTGGCAAAAGTTTTGGGAAAATACTTGGGAAAAGGCTCAGCAAAAGCTTTTGTCCACTGAAGAGAGCCTGGGAAATCTCCCCATTTGCACAGCTCTTGTTCTATCCACATGATGGTGGTCAGCAGGTACAGCGTGAGGAAGTTGGGTCCTGAGCCCATGGGGTTTACATGACCAGATGAGACCACAGATTAGTTTCTAACAGAGTATAAATGGAGTCCTGCTGGAGAGCCATTTAGAGTTGGTCCTCCTCCTCGGAGCAGTGGGCCTGCAGTCAGGGACTCTCCCCTTGGGTCTTGATGCCATCCATGGTAACTCCTGGAGATGGAGAGCCCTCCCTCTTTGGGTGAGTGGGTGTGCATTTTGGGTTAGTGTTCATCCAATTTAAGAATCATCAGAGTAGTGACGAATACCTATGACATGCTGAAGCTGTGGTTGATGTTGGTGGCGCTTTCATTTGGTTTGCCTGTGGCCAAGAGTCAAATGAGAAGCTTTTGTTTATAGCAAATGCTGTGTTGAAAATGTGTGAAGCCCCCTGGCAACTGAGATGCTCCTGTAAGTTGGCTGGTGTGTATGTGTGCAGGGTTAATTGGAACTAGCTTATCGGATGGGTATTCACCAGGTACAACAACAGGGGACACCCCAAAGACAATGTTGGAGCTGTGGCACCACAGTGATTTGCTTCCTCCCTTGCATTGGTGTGACTGGGGTCCTCCCTGGGTGAGGGAAATAGAAATTAAATTCTTGCTTTCTAAGTCTGAGTGGAATCTTTTTTCTTTACTCCTTAAACAAAGAAATTATTCCCTCGCCTGCAGTGTATGAATCACCTTATCTGAAGCTCATGGAATATTAACAGATGCTGCTCTAAGGTGCACTTTATAATCCTGCTGGCAGTTATTCACTGCAGAGGGAGATGTTTACAAACTAGATGGGCTGCTGGGATTTGCAAGGCTGTTGCTTTAGCAGGGCACTTCAGTGGCATTGTAGCCCACCAGAGACAAGTTGGTCAATGAAGATACTGAGAGAGTTCAAGTTAGGAAGCAGCCTCCACTCTGGCCTGGAGCTGAAGAAATCCCAGAGCCACAAACACTTGAACATGCATCTGTGGCTTTTGTGTGGAAGTGGTTAAGGTGGCAAACCCCTGCTGTGTCCTGGGTTGGTGCTGCTGTTTGGAGACTCTTCTTACAGCCCTGGGCTGGGCAATGTCTGCCCATTTTAGAGCAGGAGGAGCTCAGCAGCAGAGAAACGAGTGTTAGCTAATGTCAGGCTCTGACTTTTCTCCTTCCTTGAGGTGCTGCTGAAATCCTCCTGCCCTGCCTGTTAAGGCTGTAGTGGTTGCAGTGAGATGCTGCCAGCCCAGTTCCAAGTCCTGTCCCTTACTTCCCAGGTTCCCCTGGGGCCATTGTGAGGTCAGTGGCTGTTGCATCCCAGGTTCCCCTGGGACCATTGTGAGCCCAGGTGTATTTAAGGGCTCCTGGCCCTCTAGCCTATCCAGAGCTGCCAGGAGGGAGACCCTGGTGAGTCCAGAAGCAGGACTGGGCACTCCACAGAGTGAATCCTCCCAGAGAAGTATGAAATACCTTTGTTCAGGTAGTGTCTGGCCCATGGGCAGGGAGGAGGCAGTTCCATTGGCAGGAAGGCTGGCAGTGGGGATGTGGCAGTGCTGTGGTACTCAGCAAGATTTAAACATACCTGGTCTAAGAGTAAAGCTGGGGAGGTAGAAGGGGGTTTAATGGGTTCTGAAATTGTTGTGCAACTTGCAGTGAAGGTAGAGGCTTGTAGCTTACCTGTTGATACTGGAATAAAGGGAGACTTGGGGCTCCCTTGGGGCTGAAGCTTGGATGTCCTAGGTGATCTTCAGCTTGGCACCCAGATGCATCTGGGTTTCCTGAGACATGTCAGGAATTTTACTGCAGTCCTGGTAAATACCATATTTCTTCACAGCTTTTCTCCATGGTCTTAGGTGTTGTGCCCTGGCACAGCTGGTTTCTCTCCCCAAGCTCAGAGCATTCATGCTCTCAACCCAGATGGCGTTGCTAGAGCTGCCTGTGCCCTGAGCCTGGAGTAGAGAGGGAATTACAAGCCTTCCTTAATTTCTTGGGTGGGTAAAGGGCTGTGTGAGGTGTGGATAGTGACATGGAGGTGGTGGGCTGGAGCTGGGCTGTGTCATGTTGCTGTTTTGTCCTGCCCCTTCAAGGTGATGTGTCTGAGTTCTCAGTTGTGCTCCTTTCCTCCTCATGTGGGAGGCTGATCCCTGAAGGCTCTAGGGAAGTGGAGCCATGATGATGAGCAAAGACTATCCTTTGTTTTGTTCCAGGTGAAGGTGTTCACACAGGCCTTTATGGAGCAGAGGTAGATGTTAACATTGGGCTAGACAAAAAGTCCTTGACACCTGAGAAGACTTACCTCACACTGTCAAACAACAGATCACTGGTCATCCAGAATTGGAGTGAAATTATTGCCTACTTGCAGTGGAAGCTGTTAATCAGGAAGAGGAGGAGGATCTGCAGAAGCTGAGGTTTGTTTGAAAGTTTCATTTAAGTAAGATACACTGCCCAAGGGTAAAACTAACACATGGCATTAGTTGTTAGGGGTATTGGTGCTTTTGAACTGTTTAGGACAAATAAACCATCCAAAGCACCACGGTACATATTCTATGGCTTTAGGGTAATGGAGCAAAAGCTCTGGAAAGGCCCTGGCAAAATTCATGGCAAACACTGGCAAAAATCCCTGGCAAAAGCCCTGACAAAATCTCCAGAAAAGGCCCTGGGAAAATTCTTGACAAAATCACTGTAAAAAACCCTGGCAAAATCCATGGCAAAAGCCCTGATAAAATTGACAGCAAAAGCTTTGGCAAGAGTCCTGGCAAAATCAATAGCAAAAGTCTGGACAAAAGCCCTGGAAAAATCCTTGATAAATGTCCTGGCAAGAACCTTGGCAGAATACCTGGCAAAAGCAAATATAAAATCCGTGGCAAAAGACTTGGCAAAGGTAATGTCAAAAAGCTTGGTAAAAGCTCAGTGAAAGCCTTGGGAAAAGCCTTGACAAAAGCCCGGGAAAACAGGCCTACCAAAGTCCATAGAAAAATCCATTGCAAAATCTTTTGGAAAATGCCTGGGAAAAGCCTCAACTAAATCCCTTTCAAAAGACTTAACAAAACCTACAGCAAAATCCTTGGCAAAAGCCCTTTCAAAATACCTGGCAAAAGCCTTGGGAAAAGCTCTGGCCAACCCCCTGCCAAAATAATTGGAAAAATCCATGGCAAATGCCTTGGGAAAGACTTGGCAAAATCACTGGCAAAAGCGTTGGCAAAAGCCATGGCAAAACACATAGCTTGGAAAAACCTTGCCAAAACTCCTCCCAGAAGCCCGGAAAAACACTTGAGAAAAGCCCTGTCAAAATCCAAGGCAAAAGCCGTGGCAAAAGCCTTGCTAAAATCCCAGACAAAATTCCTGGCAAAAGCCTTGGCTAAAGCCTTTGCATGCTTCTTGCCAAAATCACTGCTAAACCCCTGGCAAAAGCCCTAACAAAATCTCAGGCAAGATCTCTGATAAAAAATCTGCCCAATATCACTGGAAAATTCATGGAAAAAACATTGGAAAAAGCACTGGCAAAATGCCTGCAAAAGGTCTGTAAAAAAGCCTTGGCAAAAATCTTGGTAAAAGTCCTGCCAAAAGCTTTGGCAAAAGCCCTGGCAACATCTCCAGGAAAATCCATGGCAAAAATCCATGGCAAAATCCTTGGCAGAATCCCTAGCAACTTCCATGGCAAAATGCCTGGCAAAAACCCCTAGCAACATCCCTGGGAAAAGCCTTGGGAAAATCACTGCAAAATTTGTGCAGAATCCATGGAAAAGCCTTAGCAAAATCCCTGGTAAAATCCCTTGCAACATCCCTGGCAAAATGCCTGGCAACAACCTTGGGAAAAGGCTTGGCAAAAGCCATTCATTATCCCTGGCAGCATCCCTGGGAAAAGCCTTGGCAAAATCTGTGCTAAAATCTTTGACAAAAATACTGGAAAAAGCATTGGCAAAAGCCCTGGTAAGTTCCCTAAGAAATGACCTGGCAAAAGCATTTTGCAAAATCCCTTGGAAAATCCCTGGGAAAAGCCCTGACAAAATCACTGACAAAATCCTCGATAAATTCCTTGACAAAAGATCTGTCAAAATCCATGGCAAAATTCCTGGCAAAAGCCTTGGAAAATACATGGCAAAAGCTCTGACAAAATGTTTGACAAAAGCCTTGGAAAAAGCCTTGGCAGATAGATTGGCAAAACCCTCGGGAAAATCCTTATCAAAAAACCTTGTGAAAGGCTCTGGCAGAAGCCCTGGCAAAAGCCAAGGCAAAATACTTGGGAAAAGCCTTGGCCAAATGCCTGGGAAAAGAGTTGGCAAAAGCCTTGGCAAAACCCTGGGGAAAAGCTCGGCAAAATCACTGGCAAAAGCCTTGGCAAATACAGTGACAAAATACATAGCAAAAGGCTTGGTAAAATCTCTGCCCAAACTCCTGCAAAATCCCGGAAAAACATTTAGAATAGCCCTGGCAAAAGCCGAGGAAAAAGCCTGGGAAAAAGCTTTGGCTAAAGCGCTGGCAAAAGACTTGGACAAATCCTTGGAAAAATCCTTAGCAAAAGTACTGCCAAAATCACCTGCAAAAGCCAGGCAAAAGCCTTGAGAAAAGCCCTAACAAGAGCCTTGATGAAACACTTGGCAAAATCCATGTCAAAAATCCCATGCAAGATCCCTGATAAAAGCCCTGTCCACTATCACTGGAAAAATCCATGGCAAAAGCTGTGGAAAAATACCTGCAAAAGCTTTGAAACAGCCTGTGCAAAAAAAAAAAAAAAAAAAATCCTGGCAAAAGGTCTGGAAAAAGCTTTAGCAAAAGCCCTGTCAAAAAACCTGGTAAAATCGTTGCCAAAAGCCTTATTAAAAGCTTTGTCATAAACCATGGCAAAGGCCTTGGCAAAATATCTGGAAAAAGTCTTGGAAAAATCAGTGAGAAATGTCTTGGCAAAAGCATGGGAAAACCCTTGGCAAAAGCCATGTAAAAAGCCATGGCAAAATCCATGGGAAAAGCCTTGGCAATGGCCTTGGCAAAAACCCTGTCAAAATCCATGGGAAAAGCCCTTGCAACATCCCTGGCAAACCCTTGGCAGAATGTCTAGCAAAATCCCTGCAACATCCCTGGGAAAATCCTTGTCAAAAGGCCTGGAAAAACCCATGGCAAAATCCTTGGCAAAACCCTTTGGAAAATCCCTTGGAAAACACTTCCAAAATGACTGGGAAAAACCTTGGCAAAATCTACGGCAAAAGCCTTAGGAAAAGCCCTGGATAAAGAAAGCCTTAGCAAAAACCCTAGCTACATAACTGTCAAAATCCCAGGCAAAAGCCTTGGGAAAAGCCCTGTCAAAGCCCTATTAAATCCCTGGCAAAAGTCTTGGTAAAAGCCTTGGGAAAATCCATGACAAAGGTCTTGCCAAAATCCCTGCTAAAATCTCTGGCCAAAGCACTGGAAAAAGCCTTGGCAAAATCCATGCCAAAAGACGAGGCAAAATCCCTGCTAAAATCCCTTGCAAAAGCACTGGAAAAAGCCTTGGCAAAATTCATGGGAAAAGCCTTGGCAAAATCCCTGGTAAACTCCCTGGCAAAAACACTGGAGAAAGCATTGGAAAAATCCATGGGAAAAACCTTGGCAAAAGCCACGCAAAAGGCCTTGAGAAATCCAAGGCAAAACCCTGTGGAAAAGCCCTGGCAAAAAACTTGGCAAAAGCTCTGTCGAACCTCCTGCAAAAGTCCTTAAAAAACCCCTTTCAAAAATCAGGGCAAAAGTCCTTGAAAAATCCATGAAAAAAGCCTTGGTGAAGACATTGGCAAAAGCCATGGTAAAATTCCTGCCAAAGTCCCTGGTAAAATCCATTGCAAAACCCCTTGGAAAATCCCTGGGAAAAGCATTGACTAAATCCCTTGCAAAAGCCCTGGCAAAATCCTTGGCAAAAGCCCTGGAAAAAGCCTTAGCAAAAGCCTTTCAAAGTCCCTGACAAAAGACTTGGGAAAAGCTCTGGCAAAAGCTCTGCAAAAAAAATTGCCAAAAGTGTTTGTAAAAGTCCTGGCAAATTCCCTTTTATGCCTCTGGCAAAATTCACGGCAAAAACCCTCACAAAAATCTTGGCAAAAGTCCGGGCAGAATCACTGGCAGAATCCTTGGCAAAACCCCTGTCAAAAGTCTTTGCAAATGTCCTGCCACAAGCCCTGGCAAAATCCATTACAAAAGACTTGGCAAAATCCCTGGCAAAAACTTTGGCAGAATACCTGGTAGAAATCCTGGAAAAAGCCTTTGCAAATGTCCTGTTATGAGATTTGACAAAAGCCTTAGAAAAATCGCCTTTAAAAGCTCTTGAAAAATCCATGACAAAATCCCTGGCAAAAGGGCAGACAAAAGCCTAAGCAAAAGCTGTGGCAAATGCCTTGACAAAATCTGTGACAAGAGCCGTGGCAAACAACCTGCCAAATTCCCTGGTAAAATCCATGGCAAAATCCATCGGAAAAGACTTGGCAAACACCCTGGCAATACCAGTGGGAAAAGCTTCGGCAAAATCCACAGCAAAATCCCTGCCAAAAGCTCTGGAAAAAGCCTTACACAAACCCTGGCTAAATGCCCTGTCAGATGCCCTGGAAAAAGTCTTGGTAAAAGCCCTAGAATTTCTATGGTAAAAGCCTTGGAAAAATCATTGTCCAAGCCCTAACTTAATCCCTGTAAAAACCATAACAAAAGTCTTGGTAAAATCCCTGGCAAAATCCATGCCAAATGACTTGGCAAAAGCCCTGGGAAAATCAATTGGAAAACGCCTGGGAAAAGGCTTGCCAAAATCACTGACAAAATCCTTGGGAAATTCCTAGGCAGAATCATTCTAAAATCCCTGGCAAGAGCCCTGGCAAAAGCTCTGGTGAAATCCATAGGAAAAGCCTTGGCAAACAACTTAGGAAAAGCCCTGGAAAAACCTGTGGCAACATCCCTTGCAAAAGCCTTGGCAACATCCCTGGTAAAACCCTGGCAAAAATCCCTTGCAAAATCCATGGCAAAATCCTTGGCAAAATCCATGCTAAAATCCCTGGCAAAAGCACTGGAAAAAGCCTTGGCAAAATCCATGGGAAAACCTTGGCTAAAGCCATGGCAAAAGGCATGGAAAAATCCATGGCAAAAGATTTGGCAAAAGCCCTGGCAAATTCCATAACAAAGGACTTAGCAAAAGCCCTGGCAAAATGCTCGACAAAAACCCTGGGAAAAGCCATGGAAAAAACTTTGGCAAATTCTTTGGAAATCCCGTGGCAAAATCCATAGCAAAATCCTTTGCAAAAGCTCTGGCAAAAGCCTTTGAAAAAGCCCTGGAAAGACTTGTGAAAAGACAAAATCCCGGAAAACACTTTGGCAAAATCACTGGCAAAAGCCTTGGCAAAGTTCCTGTCAAAGTGCCTGGAAAAATCCATGGGAAAAGACTTGACAAAGGCATTTGGAAAAGCCCTGGCAAAATCCATGGCAAATGCCTTGGTAAAAGCCCTGAAAAATGCCCTTTCAAAAGCTGTGGCAAAAGCATTGGCAAAAGCCTTGTCAAAGTCATGGAAAAATGCATGGCGAAAGCCTTGGCAAAGGCATTGGCAAAAGCCTTGGGAAAAGCCCATGCAAAATCCATGGCAAAAGCCTTGGAAAAATCGCTTGCAAAATCCATAGCAAAAGCTTTGGTAAAACCCCCTGGCAAAATCCATTTCAAAAGCCTTGGCAAAAGACCTGCCAAAGTCCCTGGTATAATCCTTTGCAAAAACCCTTGGGAAACCCCTGTGAAAAGCTGTGACAAAATCCCTTGCAAAAGTTTTGGCAAAATCCTTGGCAAAAGCCTGGGAAAAAGCCTTGGCAAAACTGCTGAAAAAAAACCCTGGGAAAAGCCTTTTTAAAGGCACTGTCAAAAGCTCTGTTAAAAGGCTTGGCAAAAGCCATTTCAAAATCCCTGGCCAGAGCTTTGGGGAAAGCCCTGGCAAAAAACCCTGCCAAAATAATTGCCAAAGGCCTTTGCAAAAGTCCTGGCCAATTCCCTTTCAAAGTCTCAGGTCATCCATGGCAAAAACATAGCTAAAACCCCTGGCAAATTCCTTGGCAAAATCCTTGGAAAAAGCACTGTGCAAACCCTGACTAAATCCCTGTAAAAAGTCCTGGCAAAAGTATTGGTAAAAGACCTGGCAAAATCCATGACAAAAGTCTTGGCAAAATTCCTACTAAAATCCCTGGCAAAAGAATTGGCAAACACCTTAGAAAAAGCCCTGGAAAAATCCATTGACAAAGCTTTGGCAAAATCTCTGGTAACATCCCTGGCAAAAGTCCGGGCAAAATCCCTGGCAAATTCCTTTCAACAACACAGGGCAAAAGTCTTGGCAAAATCAGTGACAAAAGCCTTAGGAAATGCCCTAGATAAAGCCTCAGCAAAACCCCTGGCGCAATGCATGTGAAAGTCTCTGTCCAAATGCCTGGGAAAAGGCTTGGCAAAACTGCTGTCAAAAGCCTTTGCAAAAGGCCTGGCAAAATCCTTGGGCAAAGGACTGCCAAAATCCCTGGCAAAAGCTTTGGCCCAAGCCCTTTGAAAAGCCTTGGGAAAAGCTCTGGCCAAAGGCCTGCCAAAATAAGTAGCAAGAGGCTTTGCAAAAGTCGTGGCAAACTGCCTTGCAAAGTCCCTGTCAAAATCCATGGCAGAAGCCCTGGTAAAAGACCTGGCAAAATGCTTGGCAAAAGCAGAGGCAAAAATCCATGGCAAAAGCCCTGTCAAATACCTTGGCATAATCCTTGGCAAAAGCTCTGTCAAAGCCCTGTCTAAATCGCTGGTGAAAGCCCAGGCAAAATCCTCGAGAAAGAGTTTGGAAAAAGCCTTTGGAAAATCCCTTGCAAAATCGCTGGCAAAGCGTTGGCAAAAGCCCTGTCAAAATCCATGGTGGGAGGCTTAAGGATAGGCCTGGGAAAATCTCTGACAAAATGCCTTAAAAACTCCATGACAAAAATCCTTGGAAAATCCATGGCAAAATGTCTGCCAAAAATCCTGGCCAAAGCCTTTGCAAAAGTCCTGGCAAAAGCCCTGGAGAAAGCGTTAGCACAATCCCTGTCGAAATCCCTGTCAAATGGCCTGGCAAAAGTCCTGGTCAAAGCCCTGGCAAGTTTCTTGGCAGGAATTTTTCCAGGGCATTTTCCAGGGATTTTGCCAAGGCTTTCTCCAGGTGTTTTGCCAGGGCTTTTGCCAAAGCTTTTGCTCGGGGTCATATCAAGGCTTTTCCCAGGGATTTTGCCAAGGCTTTTGCCAGGGATTCTGCCGTAGGTTTTGCCAGCGCCTTCTGCAAGGCTTTTCTCAGGGAATTTGCCCAGGCTTTTTCCAGACAGTTTTGCAGGGCTTTTTCCAAGGCTTTTGCCAGGGATTTTACCCAGAGGTTTGCCAGCCATTTTGGCAGAGATGCAGCCAGGCTATTTGCTAAGGCTTGTCCTAGGGCTTGCTCCAAGGCTTTTGCAAATCCTTTTGCGAGGGATTTTGGCAGGCCTTTTGCTTGGGCTTTTGCCAGGGCTTTTGCCAAGTCTGTTGCCATGGCTTTTGACAGGTACTTTTGCCGTGGATTTTGCCATGACTTTTGCCATGGATTTTGCCAAGGGTTTTCACAGGGATTTTGCCAGGGCTGTTCCTCGGGGTTTCCCAAGGGATTTTTCCAGGGCGTTTGTCAGGTGTTTGACCAGGAATTCTTCCAGGGCCTTTGCCATGGATGTTAACAGGGAATTTGCCAAGGCTTTTGCCAATGGTGTTTTTCCAGGGATTTTGCAATGTCTTTTGCCATGGCTTTTGTTGTGGATTTTGCCAAGGGTTTTGCCAAGGGTTTTTGTCAGGGCTATTCCTAGGCATTTACCCAAGGGGTTTTGCCAGGCTTTTGCCAGGGCTTGTGACAAGGCTTTTGCCAAGGCTTTTACCAGGGATTTTGCAAACTCCCTTGCCAAATCCCTTGGGCAATCCCTGGGAAAAGCCTTGACTAGATCCATGGCAAAAGTCTTGGCAAAATCCATGGCAAAAGCCTTAGGAAATGCCCTAGATAAAGCCTCAGCAAAACCCCTGGCGCAATGCATGTGAAAGTCTCTGTCCAAATGCCTGGGAAAAGGCTTGGCAAAACTGCTGTCAAAAGCCTTTGCAAAAGGCCTGGCAAAATCCTTGGGCAAAGGACTGCCAAAATCCCTGGCAAAAGCTTTGGCCCAAGCCCTTTGAAAAGCCTTGGGAAAAGCTCTGGCCAAAGGCCTGCCAAAATAAGTAGCAAGAGGCTTTGCAAAAGTCGTGGCAAACTGCCTTGCAAAGTCCCTGTCAAAATCCATGGCAGAAGCCCTGGTAAAAGACCTGGCAAAATGCTTGGCAAAAGCAGAGGCAAAAATCCATGGCAAAAGCCCTGTCAAATACCTTGGCATAATCCTTGGCAAAAGCTCTGTCAAAGCCCTGTCTAAATCGCTGGTGAAAGCCCAGGCAAAATCCACGAGAAAGAGTTTGGAAAAAGCCTTGGGAAAATCCCTTGCAAACTCGCTGGCAAAGCGTTGGCAAAAGCCCTGTCAAAATCCATGGTGGGAGGCTTAAGGATAGGCCTGGGAAAATCTCTGACAAAATGCCTTAAAAACTCCATGACAAAAATCCTTGGAAAATCCATGGCAAGATGTCTGCCAAAATCCCTGGCCAAAGCCTTTGCAAAAGTCCTGGCAAAAGCCCTGGAGAAAGCGTTAGCACAATCCCTGTCGAAATCCCTGTCAAATGGCCTGGCAAAAGTCCTGGTCAAAGCCCTGGCAAGTTTCTTGGCAGGAATTTTTCCAGGGCATTTTCCAGGGATTTTGCCAAGGCTTTCTCCAGGTGTTTTGCCAGGGCTTTTGCCAAAGCTTTTGCTCGGGGTCATATCAAGGCTTTTCCCAGGGATTTTGCCAAGGCTTTTGCCGGGGATTCTGCCGTAGGTTTTGCCAGCGCCTTCTGCAAGGCTTTTCTCAGGGAATTTGCCCAGGCTTTTTCCAGACAGTTTTGCAGGGCTTTTTCCAAGGCTTTTGCCAGGGATTTTACCCAGAGGTTTGCCAGCCATTTTGGCAGAGATGCAGCCAGGCTATTTGCTAAGGCTTGTCCTAGGGCTGGCTCCAAGGCTTTTGCAAATTCTTTTGCGAGGGATTTTGGCAGGCCTTTTGCTTGGGCTTTTGCCAGGGCTTTTGCCAAGTCTGTTGCCATGGCTTTTGAGAGGTACTTTTGCCGTGGATTTTGCCATGACTTTTGCCATGGATTTTGCCAAGGGTTTTCACAGGGATTTTGCCAGGGCTGTTCCTCGGGGTTTCCCAAGGGATTTTTCCAGGGCGTTTGTCAGGTGTTTGACCAGGAATTCTTCCAGGGCCTTTGCCATGGATGTTGACAGGGAATTTGCCAGGGCTTTTGCCAATGGTGTTTTTCCAGGGATTTTGCAATGTCTTTTGCCATGGCTTTTGTTGTGGATTTTGCCAAGGGTTTTGCCAAGGGTTTTTGTCAGGGCTATTCCTAGGCATTTACCCAAGGGGTTTTGCCAGGCTTTTGCCAGGGCTTGTGACAAGGCTTTTGCCAAGGCTTTTACCAGGGATTTTGCAAACTCCCTTGCCAAATCCCTTGGGCAATCCCTGGGAAAAGCCTTGACTAGATCCATGGCAAAAGTCTTGGCAAAATCTATGGCAAAAGCCTTAGGAAATGCCCTAGATAAAGCCTCAGCAAAACCCCTGGCGCAATGCATGTGAAAGTCTCTGTCCAAATGCCTGGGAAAAGGCTTGGCAAAACTGCTGTCAAAAGCCTTTGCAAAAGGCCTGGCAAAATCCTTGGGCAAAGGACTGCCAAAATCCCTGGCAAAAGCTTTGGCCCAAGCCCTTTGAAAAGCCTTGGGAAAAGCTCTGGCCAAAGGCCTGCCAAAATAAGTAGCAAGAGGTTTTGCAAAAGTCGTGGCAAACTGCCTTGCAAAGTCCCTGTCAAAATCCATGGCAGAAGCCCTGGTAAAAGACCTGGCAAAATGCTTGGCAAAAGCAGAGGCAAAAATCCATGGCAAAAGCCCTGTCAAATACCTTGGCATAATCCTTGGCAAAAGCTCTGTCAAAGCCCTGTCTAAATCGCTGGTGAAAGCCCAGGCAAAATCCACGAGAAAGAGTTTGGAAAAAGCCTTGGGAAAATCCCTTGCAAACTCGCTGGCAAAGCGTTGGCAAAAGCCCTGTCAAAATCCATGGTGGGAGGCTTAAGGATAGCCCTGGGAAAATCTCTGACAAAATGCCTTAAAAACTCCATGACAAAAATCCTTGGAAAATCCATGGCAAAATGTCTGCCAAAATCCCTGGCCAAAGCCTTTGCAAAAGTCCTGGCAAAAGCCCTGGAGAAAGCGTTAGCACAATCCCTGTCGAAATCCCTGTCAAATGGCCTGGCAAAAGTCCTGGTCAAAGCCCTGGCAAGTTTCTTGGCAGGAATTTTTCCAGGGCATTTTCCAGGGATTTTGCCAAGGCTTTCTCCAGGTTTTTTGCCAGGGCTTTTGCCAAAGCTTTTGCTCGGGGTCATATCAAGGCTTTTCCCAGGGATTTTGCCAAGGCTTTTGCCAGGGATTCTGCCGTAGGTTTTGCCAGCGCCTTCTGCAAGGCTTTTCTCAGGGAATTTGCCCAGGCTTTTTCCAGACAGTTTTGCAGGGCTTTTTCCAAGGCTTTTGCCAGGGATTTTACCCAGAGGTTTGCCAGGCATTTTGGCAGAGATGCAGCCAGGCTATTTGCTAAGGCTTGTCCTAGGGCTTGCTCCAAGGCTTTTGCAAATTCTTTTGCGAGGGATTTTGGCAGGCCTTTTGCTTGGGCTTTTGCCAGGGCTTTTGCCAAGTCTGTTGCCATGGCTTTTGAGAGGTACTTTTGCCGTGGATTTTGCCATGACTTTTGCCATGGATTTTGCCAAGGGTTTTCACAGGGATTTTGCCAGGGCTGTTCCTCGGGGTTTCCCAAGGGATTTTTCCAGGGCGTTTGTCAGGTGTTTGACCAGGAATTCTTCCAGGGCCTTTGCCATGGATGTTGACAGGGAATTTGCCAGGGCTTTTGCCAATGGTGTTTTTCCAGGGATTTTGCAATGTCTTTTGCCATGGCTTTTGTTGTGGATTTTGCCAAGGGTTTTGCCAAGGGTTTTTGTCAGGGCTATTCCTAGGCATTTACCCAAGGGGTTTTGCCAGGCTTTTGCCAGGGCTTGTGACAAGGCTTTTGCCAAGGCTTTTACCAGGGATTTTGCAAACTCCCTTGCCAAATCCCTTGGGCAATCCCTGGGAAAAGCCTTGACTAGATCCATGGCAAAAGTCTTGGCAAAATCCATGGCAAAAGCCTTAGGAAATGCCCTAGATAAAGCCTCAGCAAAACCCCTGGCGCAATGCATGTGAAAGTCTCTGTCCAAATGCCTGGGAAAAGGCTTGGCAAAACTGCTGTCAAAAGCCTTTGCAAAAGGCCTGGCAAAATCCTTGGGCAAAGGACTGCCAAAATCCCTGGCAAAAGCTTTGGCCCAAGCCCTTTGAAAAGCCTTGGGAAAAGCTCTGGCCAAAGGCCTGCCAAAATAAGTAGCAAGAGGCTTTGCAAAAGTCGTGGCAAACTGCCTTGCAAAGTCCCTGTCAAAATCCATGGCAGAAGCCCTGGTAAAAGACCTGGCAAAATGCTTGGCAAAAGCAGAGGCAAAAATCCATGGCAAAAGCCCTGTCAAATACCTTGGCATAATCCTTGGCAAAAGCTCTGTCAAAGCCCTGTCTAAATCGCTGGTGAAAGCCCAGGCAAAATCCACGAGAAAGAGTTTGGAAAAAGCCTTGGGAAAATCCCTTGCAAAATCGCTGGCAAAGCGTTGGCAAAAGCCCTGTCAAAATCCATGGTGGGAGGCTTAAGGATAGCCCTGGGAAAATCTCTGACAAAATGCCTTAAAAACTCCATGACAAAAATCCTTGGAAAATCCATGGCAAGATGTCTGCCAAAATCCCTGGCCAAAGCCTTTGCAAAAGTCCTGGCAAAAGCCCTGGAGAAAGCGTTAGCACAATCCCTGTCGAAATCCCTGTCAAATGGCCTGGCAAAAGTCCTGGTCAAAGCCCTGGCAAGTTTCTTGGCAGGAATTTTTCCAGGGCATTTTCCAGGGATTTTGCCAAGGCTTTCTCCAGGTGTTTTGCCAGGGCTTTTGCCAAAGCTTTTGCTCGGGGTCATATCAAGGCTTTTCCCAGGGATTTTGCCAAGGCTTTTGCCGGGGATTCTGCCGTAGGTTTTGCCAGCGCCTTCTGCAAGGCTTTTCTCAGGGAATTTGCCCAGGCTTTTTCCAGACAGTTTTGCAGGGCTTTTTCCAAGGCTTTTGCCAGGGATTTTACCCAGAGGTTTGCCAGCCATTTTGGCAGAGATGCAGCCAGGCTATTTGCTAAGGCTTGTCCTAGGGCTGGCTCCAAGGCTTTTGCAAATTCTTTTGCGAGGGATTTTGGCAGGCCTTTTGCTTGGGCTTTTGCCAGGGCTTTTGCCAAGTCTGTTGCCATGGCTTTTGAGAGGTACTTTTGCCGTGGATTTTGCCATGACTTTTGCCATGGATTTTGCCAAGGGTTTTCACAGGGATTTTGCCAGGGCTGTTCCTCGGGGTTTCCCAAGGGATTTTTCCAGGGCGTTTGTCAGGTGTTTGACCAGGAATTCTTCCAGGGCCTTTGCCATGGATGTTGACAGGGAATTTGCCAGGGCTTTTGCCAATGGTGTTTTTCCAGGGATTTTGCAATGTCTTTTGCCATGGCTTTTGTTGTGGATTTTGCCAAGGGTTTTGCCAAGGGTTTTTGTCAGGGCTATTCCTAGGCATTTACCCAAGGGGTTTTGCCAGGCTTTTGCCAGGGCTTGTGACAAGGCTTTTGCCAAGGCTTTTACCAGGGATTTTGCAAACTCCCTTGCCAAATCCCTTGGGCAATCCCTGGCAAAAGCCTTGACTAGATCCATGGCAAAAGTCTTGGCAAAATCTATGGCAAAAGCCTTAGGAAATGCCCTAGATAAAGCCGCAGCAAAACCCCTGGCGCAATGCATGTGAAAGTCTCTGTCCAAATGCCTGGGAAAAGGCTTGGCAAAACTGCTGTCAAAAGCCTTTGCAAAAGGCCTGGCAAAATCCTTGGGCAAAGGACTGCCAAAATCCCTGGCAAAAGCTTTGGCCCAAGCCCTTTGAAAAGCCTTGGGAAAAGCTCTGGCCAAAGGCCTGCCAAAATAAGTAGCAAGAGGTTTTGCAAAAGTCGTGGCAAACTGCCTTGCAAAGTCCCTGTCAAAATCCATGGCAGAAGCCCTGGTAAAAGACCTGGCAAAATGCTTGGCAAAAGCAGAGGCAAAAATCCATGGCAAAAGCCCTGTCAAATACCTTGGCATAATCCTTGGCAAAAGCTCTGTCAAAGCCCTGTCTAAATCGCTGGTGAAAGCCCAGGCAAAATCCACGAGAAAGAGTTTGGAAAAAGCCTTGGGAAAATCCCTTGCAAACTCGCTGGCAAAGCGTTGGCAAAAGCCCTGTCAAAATCCATGGTGGGAGGCTTAAGGATAGGCCTGGGAAAATCTCTGACAAAATGCCTTAAAAACTCCATGACAAAAATCCTTGGAAAATCCATGGCAAGATGTCTGCCAAAATCCCTGGCCAAAGCCTTTGCAAAAGTCCTGGCAAAAGCCCTGGAGAAAGCGTTAGCACAATCCCTGTCGAAATCCCTGTCAAATGGCCTGGCAAAAGTCCTGGTCAAAGCCCTGGCAAGTTTCTTGGCAGGAATTTTTCCAGGGCATTTTCCAGGGATTTTGCCAAGGCTTTCTCCAGGTGTTTTGCCAGGGCTTTTGCCAAAGCTTTTGCTCGGGGTCATATCAAGGCTTTTCCCAGGGATTTTGCCAAGGCTTTTGCCAGGGATTCTGCCGTAGGTTTTGCCAGCGCCTTCTGCAAGGCTTTTCTCAGGGAATTTGCCCAGGCTTTTTCCAGACAGTTTTGCAGGGCTTTTTCCAAGGCTTTTGCCAGGGATTTTACCCAGAGGTTTGCCAGCCATTTTGGCAGAGATGCAGCCAGGCTATTTGCTAAGGCTTGTCCTAGGGCTTGCTCCAAGGCTTTTGCAAATTCTTTTGCGAGGGATTTTGGCAGGCCTTTTGCTTGGGCTTTTGCCAGGGCTTTTGCCAAGTCTGTTGCCATGGCTTTTGAGAGGTACTTTTGCCGTGGATTTTGCCATGACTTTTGCCATGGATTTTGCCAAGGGTTTTCACAGGGATTTTGCCAGGGCTGTTCCTCGGGGTTTCCCAAGGGATTTTTCCAGGGCGTTTGTCAGGTGTTTGACCAGGAATTCTTCCAGGGCCTTTGCCATGGATGTTGACAGGGAATTTGCCAGGGCTTTTGCCAATGGTGTTTTTCCAGGGATTTTGCAATGTCTTTTGCCATGGCTTTTGTTGTGGATTTTGCCAAGGGTTTTGCAAAGGGTTTTTGTCAGGGCTATTCCTAGGCATTTACCCAAGGGGTTTTGCCAGGCTTTTGCCAGGGCTTGTGACAAGGCTTTTGCCAAGGCTTTTACCAGGGATTTTGCAAACTCCCTTGCCAAATCCCTTGGGCAATCCCTGGGAAAAGCCTTGACTAGATCCATGGCAAAAGTCTTGGCAAAATCCATGGCAAAAGCCTTAGGAAATGCCCTAGATAAAGCCTCAGCAAAACCCCTGGCGCAATGCATGTGAAAGTCTCTGTCCAAATGCCTGGGAAAAGGCTTGGCAAAACTGCTGTCAAAAGCCTTTGCAAAAGGCCTGGCAAAATCCTTGGGCAAAGGACTGCCAAAATCCCTGGCAAAAGCTTTGGCCCAAGCCCTTTGAAAAGCCTTGGGAAAAGCTCTGGCCAAAGGCCTGCCAAAATAAGTAGCAAGAGGCTTTGCAAAAGTTGTGGCAAACTGCCTTGCAAAGTCCCTGTCAAAATCCATGGCAGAAGCCCTGGTAAAAGACCTGGCAAAATGCTTGGCAAAAGCAGAGGCAAAAATCCATGGCAAAAGCCCTGTCAAATACCTTGGCATAATCCTTGGCAAAAGCTCTGTCAAAGCCCTGTCTAAATCGCTGGTGAAAGCCCAGGCAAAATCCACGAGAAAGAGTTTGGAAAAAGCCTTGGGAAAATCCCTTGCAAACTCGCTGGCAAAGCGTTGGCAAAAGCCCTGTCAAAATCCATGGTGGGAGGCTTAAGGATAGGCCTGGGAAAATCTCTGACAAAATGCCTTAAAAACTCCATGACAAAAATCCTTGGAAAATCCATGGCAAAATGTCTGCCAAAATCCCTGGCCAAAGCCTTTGCAAAAGTCCTGGCAAAAGCCCTGGAGAAAGCGTTAGCACAATCCCTGTCGAAATCCCTGTCAAATGGCCTGGCAAAAGTCCTGGTCAAAGCCCTGGCAAGTTTCTTGGCAGGAATTTTTCCAGGGCATTTTCCAGGGATTTTGCCAAGGCTTTCTCCAGGTGTTTTGCCAGGGCTTTTGCCAAAGCTTTTGCTCGGGGTCATATCAAGGCTTTTCCCAGGGATTTTGCCAAGGCTTTTGCCAGGGATTCTGCCGTAGGTTTTGCCAGCGCCTTCTGCAAGGCTTTTCTCAGGGAATTTGCCCAGGCTTTTTCCAGACAGTTTTGCAGGGCTTTTTCCAAGGCTTTTGCCAGGGATTTTACCCAGAGGTTTGCCAGCCATTTTGGCAGAGATGCAGCCAGGCTATTTGCTAAGGCTTGTCCTAGGGCTTGCTCCAAGGCTTTTGCAAATTCTTTTGCGAGGGATTTTGGCAGGCCTTTTGCTTGGGCTTTTGCCAGGGCTTTTGCCAAGTCTGTTGCCATGGCTTTTGAGAGGTACTTTTGCCGTGGATTTTGCCATGACTTTTGCCATGGATTTTGCCAAGGGTTTTCACAGGGATTTTGCCAGGGCTGTTCCTCGGGGTTTCCCAAGGGATTTTTCCAGGGCGTTTGTCAGGTGTTTGACCAGGAATTCTTCCAGGGCCTTTGCCATGGATGTTGACAGGGAATTTGCCAGGGCTTTTGCCAATGGTGTTTTTCCAGGGATTTTGCAATGTCTTTTGCCATGGCTTTTGTTGTGGATTTTGCCAAGGGTTTTGCAAAGGGTTTTTGTCAGGGCTATTCCTAGGCATTTACCCAAGGGGTTTTGCCAGGCTTTTGCCAGGGCTTGTGACAAGGCTTTTGCCAAGGCTTTTACCAGGGATTTTGCAAACTCCCTTGCCAAATCCCTTGGGCAATCCCTGGGAAAAGCCTTGACTAGATCCATGGCAAAAGTCTTGGCAAAATCCATGGCAAAAGCCTTAGGAAATGCCCTAGATAAAGCCTCAGCAAAACCCCTGGCGCAATGCATGTGAAAGTCTCTGTCCAAATGCCTGGGAAAAGGCTTGGCAAAACTGCTGTCAAAAGCCTTTGCAAAAGGCCTGGCAAAATCCTTGGGCAAAGGACTGCCAAAATCCCTGGCAAAAGCTTTGGCCCAAGCCCTTTGAAAAGCCTTGGGAAAAGCTCTGGCCAAAGGCCTGCCAAAATAAGTAGCAAGAGGCTTTGCAAAAGTTGTGGCAAACTGCCTTGCAAAGTCCCTGTCAAAATCCATGGCAGAAGCCCTGGTAAAAGACCTGGCAAAATGCTTGGCAAAAGCAGAGGCAAAAATCCATGGCAAAAGCCCTGTCAAATACCTTGGCATAATCCTTGGCAAAAGCTCTGTCAAAGCCCTGTCTAAATCGCTGGTGAAAGCCCAGGCAAAATCCACGAGAAAGAGTTTGGAAAAAGCCTTGGGAAAATCCCTTGCAAACTCGCTGGCAAAGCGTTGGCAAAAGCCCTGTCAAAATCCATGGTGGGAGGCTTAAGGATAGGCCTGGGAAAATCTCTGACAAAATGCCTTAAAAACTCCATGACAAAAATCCTTGGAAAATCCATGGCAAAATGTCTGCCAAAATCCCTGGCCAAAGCCTTTGCAAAAGTCCTGGCAAAAGCCCTGGAGAAAGCGTTAGCACAATCCCTGTCGAAATCCCTGTCAAATGGCCTGGCAAAAGTCCTGGTCAAAGCCCTGGCAAGTTTCTTGGCAGGAATTTTTCCAGGGCATTTTCCAGGGATTTTGCCAAGGCTTTCTCCAGGTGTTTTGCCAGGGCTTTTGCCAAAGCTTTTGCTCGGGGTCATATCAAGGCTTTTCCCAGGGATTTTGCCAAGGCTTTTGCCAGGGATTCTGCCGTAGGTTTTGCCAGCGCCTTCTGCAAGGCTTTTCTCAGGGAATTTGCCCAGGCTTTTTCCAGACAGTTTTGCAGGCCTTTTTCCAAGGCTTTTGCCAGGGATTTTACCCAGAGGTTTGCCAGCCATTTTGGCAGAGATGCAGCCAGGCTATTTGCTAAGGCTTGTCCTAGGGCTTGCTCCAAGGCTTTTGCAAATCCTTTTGCGAGGGATTTTGGCAGGCCTTTTGCTTGGGCTTTTGCCAGGGCTTTTGCCAAGTCTGTTGCCATGGCTTTTGACAGGTACTTTTGCCGTGGATTTTGCCATGACTTTTGCCATGGATTTTGCCAAGGGTTTTCACAGGGATTTTGCCAGGGCTGTTCCTCGGGGTTTCCCAAGGGATTTTTCCAGGGCGTTTGTCAGGTGTTTGACCAGGAATTCTTCCAGGGCCTTTGCCATGGATGTTGACAGGGAATTTGCCAGGGCTTTTGCCAATGGTGTTTTTCCAGGGATTTTGCAATGTCTTTTGCCATGGCTTTTGTTGTGGATTTTGCCAAGGGTTTTGCGAAGGGTTTTTGTCAGGGCTATTCCTAGGCATTTACCCAAGGGGTTTTGCCAGGCTTTTGCCAGGGCTTGTGACAAGGCTTTTGCCAAGGCTTTTACCAGGGATTTTGCAAACTCCCTTGCCAAATCCCTTGGGCAATCCCTGGGAAAAGCCTTGACTAGATCCATGGCAAAAGTCTTGGCAAAATCCATGGCAAAAGCCTTAGGAAATGCCCTAGATAAAGCCTCAGCAAAACCCCTGGCGCAATGCATGTGAAAGTCTCTGTCCAAATGCCTGGGAAAAGGCTTGGCAAAACTGCTGTCAAAAGCCTTTGCAAAAGGCCTGGCAAAATCCTTGGGCAAAGGACTGCCAAAATCCCTGGCAAAAGCTTTGGCCCAAGCCCTTTGAAAAGCCTTGGGAAAAGCTCTGGCCAAAGGCCTGCCAAAATAAGTAGCAAGAGGCTTTGCAAAAGTCGTGGCAAACTGCCTTGCAAAGTCCCTGTCAAAATCCATGGCAGAAGCCCTGGTAAAAGACCTGGCAAAATGCTTGGCAAAAGCAGAGGCAAAAATCCATGGCAAAAGCCCTGTCAAATACCTTGGCATAATCCTTGGCAAAAGCTCTGTCAAAGCCCTGTCTAAATCGCTGGTGAAAGCCCAGGCAAAATCCACGAGAAAGAGTTTGGAAAAAGCCTTGGGAAAATCCCTTGCAAAATCGCTGGCAAAGCGTTGGCAAAAGCCCTGTCAAAATCCATGGTGGGAGGCTTAAGGATAGCCCTGGGAAAATCTCTGACAAAATGCCTTAAAAACTCCATGACAAAAATCCTTGGAAAATCCATGGCAAAATGTCTGCCAAAATCCCTGGCCAAAGCCTTTGCAAAAGTCCTGGCAAAAGCCCTGGAGAAAGCGTTAGCACAATCCCTGTCGAAATCCCTGTCAAATGGCCTGGCAAAAGTCCTGGTCAAAGCCCTGGCAAGTTTCTTGGCAGGAATTTTTCCAGGGCATTTTCCAGGGATTTTGCCAAGGCTTTCTCCAGGTGTTTTGCCAGGGCTTTTGCCAAAGCTTTTGCTCGGGGTCATATCAAGGCTTTTCCCAGGGATTTTGCCAAGGCTTTTGCCAGGGATTCTGCCATAGGTTTTGCCAGCGCCTTCTGCAAGGCTTTTCTCAGGGAATTTGCCCAGGCTTTTTCCAGACAGTTTTGCAGGGCTTTTTCCAAGGCTTTTGCCAGGGATTTTACCCAGAGGTTTGCCAGCCATTTTGGCAGAGATGCAGCCAGGCTATTTGCTAAGGCTTGTCCTAGGGCTTGCTCCAAGGCTTTTGCAAATTCTTTTGCGAGGGATTTTGGCAGGCCTTTTGCTTGGGCTTTTGCCAGGGCTTTTGCCAAGTCTGTTGCCATGGCTTTTGACAGGTACTTTTGCCGTGGATTTTGCCATGACTTTTGCCATGGATTTTGCCAAGGGTTTTCACAGGGATTTTGCCAGGGCTGTTCCTCGGGGTTTCCCAAGGGATTTTTCCAGGGCGTTTGTCAGGTGTTTGACCAGGAATTCTTCCAGGGCCTTTGCCATGGATGTTGACAGGGAATTTGCCAGGGCTTTTGCCAATGGTGTTTTTCCAGGGATTTTGCAATGTCTTTTGCCATGGCTTTTGTTGTGGATTTTGCCAAGGGTTTTGCCAAGGGTTTTTGTCAGGGCTATTCCTAGGCATTTACCCAAGGGGTTTTGCCAGGCTTTTGCCAGGGCTTGTGACAAGGCTTTTGCCAAGGCTTTTACCAGGGATTTTGCAAACTCCCTTGCCAAATCCCTTGGGCAATCCCTGGGAAAAGCCTTGACTAGATCCATGGCAAAAGTCTTGGCAAAATCCATGGCAAAAGCCTTAGGAAATGCCCTAGATAAAGCCTCAGCAAAACCCCTGGCGCAATGCATGTGAAAGTCTCTGTCCAAATGCCTGGGAAAAGGCTTGGCAAAACTGCTGTCAAAAGCCTTTGCAAAAGGCCTGGCAAAATCCTTGGGCAAAGGACTGCCAAAATCCCTGGCAAAAGCTTTGGCCCAAGCCCTTTGAAAAGCCTTGGGAAAAGCTCTGGCCAAAGGCCTGCCAAAATAAGTAGCAAGAGGCTTTGCAAAAGTCGTGGCAAACTGCCTTGCAAAGTCCCTGTCAAAATCCATGGCAGAAGCCCTGGTAAAAGACCTGGCAAAATGCTTGGCAAAAGCAGAGGCAAAAATCCATGGCAAAAGCCCTGTCAAATACCTTGGCATAATCCTTGGCAAAAGCTCTGTCAAAGCCCTGTCTAAATCGCTGGTGAAAGCCCAGGCAAAATCCACGAGAAAGAGTTTGGAAAAAGCCTTGGGAAAATCCCTTGCAAAATCGCTGGCAAAGCGTTGGCAAAAGCCCTGTCAAAATCCATGGTGGGAGGCTTAAGGATAGGCCTGGGAAAATCTCTGACAAAATGCCTTAAAAACTCCATGACAAAAATCCTTGGAAAATCCATGGCAAAATGTCTGCCAAAATCCCTGGCCAAAGCCTTTGCAAAAGTCCTGGCAAAAGCCCTGGAGAAAGCGTTAGCACAATCCCTGTCGAAATCCCTGTCAAATGGCCTGGCAAAAGTCCTGGTCAAAGCCCTGGCAAGTTTCTTGGCAGGAATTTTTCCAGGGCATTTTCCAGGGATTTTGCCAAGGCTTTCTCCAGGTGTTTTGCCAGGGCTTTTGCCAAAGCTTTTGCTCGGGGTCATATCAAGGCTTTTCCCAGGGATTTTGCCAAGGCTTTTGCCAGGGATTCTGCCGTAGGTTTTGCCAGCGCCTTCTGCAAGGCTTTTCTCAGGGAATTTGCCCAGGCTTTTTCCAGACAGTTTTGCAGGGCTTTTTCCAAGGCTTTTGCCAGGGATTTTACCCAGAGGTTTGCCAGCCATTTTGGCAGAGATGCAGCCAGGCTATTTGCTAAGGCTTGTCCTAGGGCTTGCTCCAAGGCTTTTGCAAATTCTTTTGCGAGGGATTTTGGCAGGCCTTTTGCTTGGGCTTTTGCCAGGGCTTTTGCCAAGTCTGTTGCCATGGCTTTTGACAGGTACTTTTGCCGTGGATTTTGCCATGACTTTTGCCATGGATTTTGCCAAGGGTTTTCACAGGGATTTTGCCAGGGCTGTTCCTCGGGGTTTCCCAAGGGATTTTTCCAGGGCGTTTGTCAGGTGTTTGACCAGGAATTCTTCCAGGGCCTTTGCCATGGATGTTGACAGGGAATTTGCCAGGGCTTTTGCCAATGGTGTTTTTCCAGGGATTTTGCAATGTCTTTTGCCATGGCTTTTGTTGTGGATTTTGCCAAGGGTTTTGCGAAGGGTTTTTGTCAGGGCTATTCCTAGGCATTTACCCAAGGGGTTTTGCCAGGCTTTTGCCAGGGCTTGTGACAAGGCTTTTGCCAAGGCTTTTACCAGGGATTTTGCAAACTCCCTTGCCAAATCCCTTGGGCAATCCCTGGGAAAAGCCTTGACTAGATCCATGGCAAAAGTCTTGGCAAAATCCATGGCAAAAGCCTTAGGAAATGCCCTAGATAAAGCCTCAGCAAAACCCCTGGCGCAATGCATGTGAAAGTCTCTGTCCAAATGCCTGGGAAAAGGCTTGGCAAAACTGCTGTCAAAAGCCTTTGCAAAAGGCCTGGCAAAATCCTTGGGCAAAGGACTGCCAAAATCCCTGGCAAAAGCTTTGGCCCAAGCCCTTTGAAAAGCCTTGGGAAAAGCTCTGGCCAAAGGCCTGCCAAAATAAGTAGCAAGAGGCTTTGCAAAAGTCGTGGCAAACTGCCTTGCAAAGTCCCTGTCAAAATCCATGGCGGAAGCCCTGGTAAAAGACCTGGCAAAATGCTTGGCAAAAGCAGAGGCAAAAATCCATGGCAAAAGCGCTGTCAAATACCTTGGCATAATCCTTGGCAAAAGCTCTGTCAAAGCCCTGTCTAAATCGCTGGTGAAAGCCCAGGCAAAATCCACGAGAAAGAGTTTGGAAAAAGCCTTGGGAAAATCCCTTGCAAACTCGCTGGCAAAGCGTTGGCAAAAGCCCTGTCAAAATCCATGGTGGGAGGCTTAAGGATAGGCCTGGGAAAATCTCTGACAAAATGCCTTAAAAACTCCATGACAAAAATCCTTGGAAAATCCATGGCAAAATGTCTGCCAAAATCCCTGGCCAAAGCCTTTGCAAAAGTCCTGGCAAAAGCCCTGGAGAAAGCGTTAGCACAATCCCTGTCGAAATCCCTGTCAAATGGCCTGGCAAAAGTCCTGGTCAAAGCCCTGGCAAGTTTCTTGGCAGGAATTTTTCCAGGGCATTTTCCAGGGATTTTGCCAAGGCTTTCTCCAGGTGTTTTGCCAGGGCTTTTGCCAAAGCTTTTGCTCGGGGTCATATCAAGGCTTTTCCCAGGGATTTTGCCAAGGCTTTTGCCAGGGATTCTGCCGTAGGTTTTGCCAGCGCCTTCTGCAAGGCTTTTCTCAGGGAATTTGCCCAGGCTTTTTCCAGACAGTTTTGCAGGGCTTTTTCCAAGGCTTTTGCCAGGGATTTTACCCAGAGGTTTGCCAGGCATTTTGGCAGAGATGCAGCCAGGCTATTTGCTAAGGCTTGTCCTAGGGCTTGCTCCAAGGCTTTTGCAAATTCTTTTGCGAGGGATTTTGGCAGGCCTTTTGCTTGGGCTTTTGCCAGGGCTTTTGCCAAGTCTGTTGCCATGGCTTTTGAGAGGTACTTTTGCCGTGGATTTTGCCATGACTTTTGCCATGGATTTTGCCAAGGGTTTTCACAGGGATTTTGCCAGGGCTGTTCCTCGGGGTTTCCCAAGGGATTTTTCCAGGGCGTTTGTCAGGTGTTTGACCAGGAATTCTTCCAGGGCCTTTGCCATGGATGTTGACAGGGAATTTGCCAGGGCTTTTGCCAATGGTGTTTTTCCAGGGATTTTGCAATGTCTTTTGCCATGGCTTTTGTTGTGGATTTTGCCAAGGGTTTTGCCAAGGGTTTTTGTCAGGGCTATTCCTAGGCATTTACCCAAGGGGTTTTGCCAGGCTTTTGCCAGGGCTTGTGACAAGGCTTTTGCCAAGGCTTTTACCAGGGATTTTGCAAACTCCCTTGCCAAATCCCTTGGGCAATCCCTGGGAAAAGCCTTGACTAGATCCATGGCAAAAGTCTTGGCAAAATCCATGGCAAAAGCCTTAGGAAATGCCCTAGATAAAGCCTCAGCAAAACCCCTGGCGCAATGCATGTGAAAGTCTCTGTCCAAATGCCTGGGAAAAGGCTTGGCAAAACTGCTGTCAAAAGCCTTTGCAAAAGGCCTGGTAAAATCCTTGGGCAAAGGACTGCCAAAATCCCTGGCAAAAGCTTTGGCCCAAGCCCTTTGAAAAGCCTTGGGAAAAGCTCTGGCCAAAGGCCTGCCAAAATAAGTAGCAAGAGGCTTTGCAAAAGTCGTGGCAAACTGCCTTGCAAAGTCCCTGTCAAAATCCATGGCGGAAGCCCTGGTAAAAGACCTGGCAAAATGCTTGGCAAAAGCAGAGGCAAAAATCCATGGCAAAAGCGCTGTCAAATACCTTGGCATAATCCTTGGCAAAAGCTCTGTCAAAGCCCTGTCTAAATCGCTGGTGAAAGCCCAGGCAAAATCCACGAGAAAGAGTTTGGAAAAAGCCTTGGGAAAATCCCTTGCAAACTCGCTGGCAAAGCGTTGGCAAAAGCCCTGTCAAAATCCATGGTGGGAGGCTTAAGGATAGGCCTGGGAAAATCTCTGACAAAATGCCTTAAAAACTCCATGACAAAAATCCTTGGAAAATCCATGGCAAAATGTCTGCCAAAATCCCTGGCCAAAGCCTTTGCAAAAGTCCTGGCAAAAGCCCTGGAGAAAGCGTTAGCACAATCCCTGTCGAAATCCCTGTCAAATGGCCTGGCAAAAGTCCTGGTCAAAGCCCTGGCAAGTTTCTTGGCAGGAATTTTTCCAGGGCATTTTCCAGGGATTTTGCCAAGGCTTTCTCCAGGTGTTTTGCCAGGGCTTTTGCCAAAGCTTTTGCTCGGGGTCATATCAAGGCTTTTCCCAGGGATTTTGCCAAGGCTTTTGCCAGGGATTCTGCCGTAGGTTTTGCCAGCGCCTTCTGCAAGGCTTTTCTCAGGGAATTTGCCCAGGCTTTTTCCAGACAGTTTTGCAGGGCTTTTTCCAAGGCTTTTGCCAGGGATTTTACCCAGAGGTTTGCCAGCCATTTTGGCAGAGATGCAGCCAGGCTATTTGCTAAGGCTTGTCCTAGGGCTTGCTCCAAGGCTTTTGCAAATTCTTTTGCGAGGGATTTTGGCAGGCCTTTTGCTTGGGCTTTTGCCAGGGCTTTTGCCAAGTCTGTTGCCATGGCTTTTGAGAGGTACTTTTGCCGTGGATTTTGCCATGACTTTTGCCATGGATTTTGCCAAGGGTTTTCACAGGGATTTTGCCAGGGCTGTTCCTCGGGGTTTCCCAAGGGATTTTTCCAGGGCGTTTGTCAGGTGTTTGACCAGGAATTCTTCCAGGGCCTTTGCCATGGATGTTGACAGGGAATTTGCCAGGGCTTTTGCCAATGGTGTTTTTCCAGGGATTTTGCAATGTCTTTTGCCATGGCTTTTGTTGTGGATTTTGCCAAGGGTTTTGCGAAGGGTTTTTGTCAGGGCTATTCCTAGGCATTTACCCAAGGGGTTTTGCCAGGCTTTTGCCAGGGCTTGTGACAAGGCTTTTGCCAAGGCTTTTACCAGGGATTTTGCAAACTCCCTTGCCAAATCCCTTGGGCAATCCCTGGGAAAAGCCTTGACTAGATCCATGGCAAAAGTCTTGGCAAAATCCATGGCAAAAGCCTTAGGAAATGCCCTAGATAAAGCCTCAGCAAAACCCCTGGCGCAATGCATGTGAAAGTCTCTGTCCAAATGCCTGGGAAAAGGCTTGGCAAAACTGCTGTCAAAAGCCTTTGCAAAAGGCCTGGCAAAATCCTTGGGCAAAGGACTGCCAAAATCCCTGGCAAAAGCTTTGGCCCAAGCCCTTTGAAAAGCCTTGGGAAAAGCTCTGGCCAAAGGCCTGCCAAAATAAGTAGCAAGAGGCTTTGCAAAAGTCGTGGCAAACTGCCTTGCAAAGTCCCTGTCAAAATCCATGGCGGAAGCCCTGGTAAAAGACCTGGCAAAATGCTTGGCAAAAGCAGAGGCAAAAATCCATGGCAAAAGCGCTGTCAAATACCTTGGCATAATCCTTGGCAAAAGCTCTGTCAAAGCCCTGTCTAAATCGCTGGTGAAAGCCCAGGCAAAATCCACGAGAAAGAGTTTGGAAAAAGCCTTGGGAAAATCCCTTGCAAACTCGCTGGCAAAGCGTTGGCAAAAGCCCTGTCAAAATCCATGGTGGGAGGCTTAAGGATAGGCCTGGGAAAATCTCTGACAAAATGCCTTAAAAACTCCATGACAAAAATCCTTGGAAAATCCATGGCAAAATGTCTGCCAAAATCCCTGGCCAAAGCCTTTGCAAAAGTCCTGGCAAAAGCCCTGGAGAAAGCGTTAGCACAATCCCTGTCGAAATCCCTGTCAAATGGCCTGGCAAAAGTCCTGGTCAAAGCCCTGGCAAGTTTCTTGGCAGGAATTTTTCCAGGGCATTTTCCAGGGATTTTGCCAAGGCTTTCTCCAGGTGTTTTGCCAGGGCTTTTGCCAAAGCTTTTGCTCGGGGTCATATCAAGGCTTTTCCCAGGGATTTTGCCAAGGCTTTTGCCAGGGATTCTGCCGTAGGTTTTGCCAGTGCCTTCTGCAAGGCTTTTCTCAGGGAATTTGCCCAGGCTTTTTCCAGACAGTTTTGCAGGGCTTTTTCCAAGGCTTTTGCCAGGGATTTTACCCAGAGGTTTGCCAGCCATTTTGGCAGAGATGCAGCCAGGCTATTTGCTAAGGCTTGTCCTAGGGCTTGCTCCAAGGCTTTTGCAAATTCTTTTGTGAGGGATTTTGGCAGGCCTTTTGCTTGGGCTTTTGCCAGGGCTTTTGCCAAGTCTGTTGCCATGGCTTTTGCCATGACTTTTGCCGTGGATTTTGCCATGACTTTTGCCATGGATTTTGCCAAGGGTTTTCACAGGGATTTTGCCAGGGCTGTTCCTCGGGGTTTCCCAAGGGAGTTTTCCAGGGCGTTTGTCAGGTGTTTGACCAGGAATTCTTCCAGGGCCTTTGCCATGGATGTTGACAGGGAATTTGCCAGGGCTTTTGCCAATGGTGTTTTTCCAGGGATTTTGCAATGTCTTTTGCCATGGCTTTTGTTGTGGATTTTGCCAAGGGTTTTGCCAAGGGTTTTTGTCAGGGCTATTCCTAGGCATTTACCCAAGGGGTTTTGCCAGGCTTTTGCCAGGGCTTGTGACAAGGCTTTTGCCAAGGCTTTTACCAGGGATTTTGCAAACTCCCTTGCCAAATCCCTTGGGCAATCCCTGGGAAAAGCCTTGACTAGATCCATGGCAAAAGTCTTGGCAAAATCCATGGCAAAAGCCTTAGGAAATGCCCTAGATAAAGCCTCAGCAAAACCCCTGGCGCAATGCATGTGAAAGTCTCTGTCCAAATGCCTGGGAAAAGGCTTGGCAAAACTGCTGTCAAAAGCCTTTGCAAAAGGCCTGGCAAAATCCTTGGGCAAAGGACTGCCAAAATCCCTGGCAAAAGCTTTGGCCCAAGCCCTTTGAAAAGCCTTGGGAAAAGCTCTGGCCAAAGGCCTGCCAAAATAAGTAGCAAGAGGCTTTGCAAAAGTCGTGGCAAACTGCCTTGCAAAGTCCCTGTCAAAATCCATGGCAGAAGCCCTGGTAAAAGACCTGGCAAAATGCTTGGCAAAAGCAGAGGCAAAAATCCATGGCAAAAGCCCTATCAAATACCTTGGCATAATCCTTGGCAAAAGCTCTGTCAAAGCCCTGTCTAAATCGCTGGTGAAAGCCCAGGCAAAATCCACGAGAAAGAGTTTGGAAAAAGCCTTGGGAAAATCCCTTGCAAACTCGCTGGCAAAGCGTTGGCAAAAGCCCTGTCAAAATCCATGGTGGGAGGCTTAAGGATAGGCCTGGGAAAATCTCTGACAAAATGCCTTAAAAACTCCATGACAAAAATCCTTGGAAAATCCATGGCAAGATGTCTGCCAAAATCCCTGGCCAAAGCCTTTGCAAAAGTCCTGGCAAAAGCCCTGGAGAAAGCGTTAGCACAATCCCTGTCGAAATCCCTGTCAAATGGCCTGGCAAAAGTCCTGGTCAAAGCCCTGGCAAGTTTCTTGGCAGGAATTTTTCCAGGGCATTTTCCAGGGATTTTGCCAAGGCTTTCTCCAGGTGTTTTGCCAGGGCTTTTGCCAAAGCTTTTGCTCGGGGTCATATCAAGGCTTTTCCCAGGGATTTTGCCAAGGCTTTTGCCAGGGATTCTGCCGTAGGTTTTGCCAGCGCCTTCTGCAAGGCTTTTCTCAGGGAATTTGCCCAGGCTTTTTCCAGACAGTTTTGCAGGGCTTTTTCCAAGGCTTTTGCCAGGGATTTTACCCAGAGGTTTGCCAGCCATTTTGGCAGAGATGCAGCCAGGCTATTTGCTAAGGCTTGTCCTAGGGCTTGCTCCAAGGCTTTTGCAAATTCTTTTGCGAGGGATTTTGGCAGGCCTTTTGCTTGGGCTTTTGCCAGGGCTTTTGCCAAGTCTGTTGCCATGGCTTTTGAGAGGTACTTTTGCCGTGGATTTTGCCATGACTTTTGCCATGGATTTTGCCAAGGGTTTTCACAGGGATTTTGCCTGGGCTGTTCCTCGGGGTTTCCCAAGGGATTTTTCCAGGGCGTTTGTCAGGTGTTTGACCAGGAATTCTTCCAGGGCCTTTGCCATGGATGTTGACAGGGAATTTGCCAGGGCTTTTGCCAATGGTGTTTTTCCAGGGATTTTGCAATGTCTTTTGCCATGGCTTTTGTTGTGGATTTTGCCAAGGGTTTTGCCAAGGGTTTTTGTCAGGGCTATTCCTAGGCATTTACCCAAGGGGTTTTGCCAGGCTTTTGCCAGGGCTTGTGACAAGGCTTTTGCCAAGGCTTTTACCAGGGATTTTGCAAACTCCCTTGCCAAATCCCTTGGGCAATCCCTGGCAAAAGCCTTGACTAGATCCATGGCAAAAGTCTTGGCAAAATCCATGGCAAAAGCCTTAGGAAATGCCCTAGATAAAGCCTCAGCAAAACCCCTGGCGCAATGCATGTGAAAGTCTCTGTCCAAATGCCTGGGAAAAGGCTTGGCAAAACTGCTGTCAAAAGCCTTTGCAAAAGGCCTGGCAAAATCCTTGGGCAAAGGACTGCCAAAATCCCTGGCAAAAGCTTTGGCCCAAGCCCTTTGAAAAGCCTTGGGAAAAGCTCTGGCCAAAGGCCTGCCAAAATAAGTAGCAAGAGGCTTTGCAAAAGTCGTGGCAAACTGCCTTGCAAAGTCCCTGTCAAAATCCATGGCGGAAGCCCTGGTAAAAGACCTGGCAAAATGCTTGGCAAAAGCAGAGGCAAAAATCCATGGCAAAAGCGCTGTCAAATACCTTGGCATAATCCTTGGCAAAAGCTCTGTCAAAGCCCTGTCTAAATCGCTGGTGAAAGCCCAGGCAAAATCCACGAGAAAGAGTTTGGAAAAAGCCTTGGGAAAATCCCTTGCAAACTCGCTGGCAAAGCGTTGGCAAAAGCCCTGTCAAAATCCATGGTGGGAGGCTTAAGGATAGGCCTGGGAAAATCTCTGACAAAATGCCTTAAAAACTCCATGACAAAAATCCTTGGAAAATCCATGGCAAAATGTCTGCCAAAATCCCTGGCCAAAGCCTTTGCAAAAGTCCTGGCAAAAGCCCTGGAGAAAGCGTTAGCACAATCCCTGTCGAAATCCCTGTCAAATGGCCTGGCAAAAGTCCTGGTCAAAGCCCTGGCAAGTTTCTTGGCAGGAATTTTTCCAGGGCATTTTCCAGGGATTTTGCCAAGGCTTTCTCCAGGTGTTTTGCCAGGGCTTTTGCCAAAGCTTTTGCTCGGGGTCATATCAAGGCTTTTCCCAGGGATTTTGCCAAGGCTTTTGCCAGGGATTCTGCCGTAGGTTTTGCCAGCGCCTTCTGCAAGGCTTTTCTCAGGGAATTTGCCCAGGCTTTTTCCAGACAGTTTTGCAGGGCTTTTTCCAAGGCTTTTGCCAGGGATTTTACCCAGAGGTTTGCCAGGCATTTTGGCAGAGATGCAGCCAGGCTATTTGCTAAGGCTTGTCCTAGGGCTTGCTCCAAGGCTTTTGCAAATTCTTTTGTGAGGGATTTTGGCAGGCCTTTTGCTTGGGCTTTTGCCAGGGCTTTTGCCAAGTCTGTTGCCATGGCTTTTGAGAGGTACTTTTGCCGTGGATTTTGCCATGACTTTTGCCATGGATTTTGCCAAGGGTTTTCACAGGGATTTTGCCAGGGCTGTTCCTCGGGGTTTCCCAAGGGATTTTTCCAGGGCGTTTGTCAGGTGTTTGACCAGGAATTCTTCCAGGGCCTTTGCCATGGATGTTGACAGGGAATTTGCCAGGGCTTTTGCCAATGGTGTTTTTCCAGGGATTTTGCAATGTCTTTTGCCATGGCTTTTGTTGTGGATTTTGCCAAGGGTTTTGCCAAGGGTTTTTGTCAGGGCTATTCCTAGGCATTTACCCAAGGGGTTTTGCCAGGCTTTTGCCAGGGCTTGTGACAAGGCTTTTGCCAAGGCTTTTACCAGGGATTTTGCAAACTCCCTTGCCAAATCCCTTGGGCAATCCCTGGGAAAAGCCTTGACTAGATCCATGGCAAAAGTCTTGGCAAAATCCATGGCAAAAGCCTTAGGAAATGCCCTAGATAAAGCCTCAGCAAAACCCCTGGCGCAATGCATGTGAAAGTCTCTGTCCAAATGCCTGGGAAAAGGCTTGGCAAAACTGCTGTCAAAAGCCTTTGCAAAAGGCCTGGCAAAATCCTTGGGCAAAGGACTGCCAAAATCCCTGGCAAAAGCTTTGGCCCAAGCCCTTTGAAAAGCCTTGGGAAAAGCTCTGGCCAAAGGCCTGCCAAAATAAGTAGCAAGAGGCTTTGCAAAAGTCGTGGCAAACTGCCTTGCAAAGTCCCTGTCAAAATCCATGGCAGAAGCCCTGGTAAAAGACCTGGCAAAATGCTTGGCAAAAGCAGAGGCAAAAATCCATGGCAAAAGCCCTGTCAAATACCTTGGCATAATCCTTGGCAAAAGCTCTGTCAAAGCCCTGTCTAAATCGCTGGTGAAAGCCCAGGCAAAATCCACGAGAAAGAGTTTGGAAAAAGCCTTGGGAAAATCCCTTGCAAACTCGCTGGCAAAGCGTTGGCAAAAGCCCTGTCAAAATCCATGGTGGGAGGCTTAAGGATAGGCCTGGGAAAATCTCTGACAAAATGCCTTAAAAACTCCATGACAAAAATCCTTGGAAAATCCATGGCAAGATGTCTGCCAAAATCCCTGGCCAAAGCCTTTGCAAAAGTCCTGGCAAAAGCCCTGGAGAAAGCGTTAGCACAATCCCTGTCGAAATCCCTGTCAAATGGCCTGGCAAAAGTCCTGGTCAAAGCCCTGGCAAGTTTCTTGGCAGGAATTTTTCCAGGGCATTTTCCAGGGATTTTGCCAAGGCTTTCTCCAGGTGTTTTGCCAGGGCTTTTGCCAAAGCTTTTGCTCGGGGTCATATCAAGGCTTTTCCCAGGGATTTTGCCAAGGCTTTTGCCAGGGATTCTGCCGTAGGTTTTGCCAGCGCCTTCTGCAAGGCTTTTCTCAGGGAATTTGCCCAGGCTTTTTCCAGACAGTTTTGCAGGGCTTTTTCCAAGGCTTTTGCCAGGGATTTTACCCAGAGGTTTGCCAGCCATTTTGGCAGAGATGCAGCCAGGCTATTTGCTAAGGCTTGTCCTAGGGCTTGCTCCAAGGCTTTTGCAAATTCTTTTGTGAGGGATTTTGGCAGGCCTTTTGCTTGGGCTTTTGCCAGGGCTTTTGCCAAGTCTGTTGCCATGGCTTTTGACAGGTACTTTTGCCGTGGATTTTGCCATGACTTTTGCCATGGATTTTGCCAAGGGTTTTCACAGGGATTTTGCCAGGGCTGTTCCTCGGGGTTTCCCAAGGGAGTTTTCCAGGGCGTTTGTCAGGTGTTTGACCAGGAATTCTTCCAGGGCCTTTGCCATGGATGTTGACAGGGAATTTGCCAGGGCTTTTGCCAATGGTGTTGCCATGTGTTTTTCCAGGGATTTTGCAATGTCTTTTGCCATGGCTTTTGTTGTGGATTTTGCCAAGGGTTTTGCCAAGGGTTTTTGTCAGGGCTATTCCTAGGCATTTACCCAAGGGGTTTTGCCAGGCTTTTGCCAGGGCTTGTGACAAGGCTTTTGCCAAGGCTTTTACCAGGGATTTTGCAAACTCCCTTGCCAAATCCCTTGGGCAATCCCTGGCAAAAGCCTTGACTAGATCCATGGCAAAAGTCTTGGCAAAATCCATGGCAAAAGCCTTAGGAAATGCCCTAGATAAAGCCTCAGCAAAACCCCTGGCGCAATGCATGTGAAAGTCTCTGTCCAAATGCCTGGGAAAAGGCTTGGCAAAACTGCTGTCAAAAGCCTTTGCAAAAGGCCTGGCAAAATCCTTGGGCAAAGGACTGCCAAAATCCCTGGCAAAAGCTTTGGCCCAAGCCCTTTGAAAAGCCTTGGGAAAAGCTCTGGCCAAAGGCCTGCCAAAATAAGTAGCAAGAGGCTTTGCAAAAGTCGTGGCAAATTGCCTTGCAAAGTCCCTGTCAAAATCCATGGCAGAAGCCCTGGTAAAAGACCTGGCAAAATGCTTGGCAAAAGCAGAGGCAAAAATCCATGGCAAAAGCCCTGTCAAATACCTTGGCATAATCCTTGGCAAAAGCTCTGTCAAAGCCCTGTCTAAATCGCTGGTGAAAGCCCAGGCAAAATCCACGAGAAAGAGTTTGGAAAAAGCCTTGGGAAAATCCCTTGCAAACTCGCTGGCAAAGCGTTGGCAAAAGCCCTGTCAAAATCCATGGTGGGAGGCTTAAGGATAGGCCTGGGAAAATCTCTGACAAAATGCCTTAAAAACTCCATGACAAAAATCCTTGGAAAATCCATGGCAAGATGTCTGCCAAAATCCCTGGCCAAAGCCTTTGCAAAAGTCCTGGCAAAAGCCCTGGAGAAAGCGTTAGCACAATCCCTGTCGAAATCCCTGTCAAATGGCCTGGCAAAAGTCCTGGTCAAAGCCCTGGCAAGTTTCTTGGCAGGAATTTTTCCAGGGCATTTTCCAGGGATTTTGCCAAGGCTTTCTCCAGGTGTTTTGCCAGGGCTTTTGCCAAAGCTTTTGCTCGGGGTCATATCAAGGCTTTTCCCAGGGATTTTGCCAAGGCTTTTGCCAGGGATTCTGCCGTAGGTTTTGCCAGCGCCTTCTGCAAGGCTTTTCTCAGGGAATTTGCCCAGGCTTTTTCCAGACAGTTTTGCAGGGCTTTTTCCAAGGCTTTTGCCAGGGATTTTACCCAGAGGTTTGCCAGCCATTTTGGCAGAGATGCAGCCAGGCTATTTGCTAAGGCTTGTCCTAGGGCTTGCTCCAAGGCTTTTGCAAATTCTTTTGTGAGGGATTTTGGCAGGCCTTTTGCTTGGGCTTTTGCCAGGGCTTTTGCCAAGTCTGTTGCCATGGCTTTTGACAGGTACTTTTGCCGTGGATTTTGCCATGACTTTTGCCATGGATTTTGCCAAGGGTTTTCACAGGGATTTTGCCAGGGCTGTTCCTCGGGGTTTCCCAAGGGAGTTTTCCAGGGCGTTTGTCAGGTGTTTGACCAGGAATTCTTCCAGGGCCTTTGCCATGGATGTTGACAGGGAATTTGCCAGGGCTTTTGCCAATGGTGTTTTTCCAGGGATTTTGCAATGTCTTTTGCCATGGCTTTTGTTGTGGATTTTGCCAAGGGTTTTGCCAAGGGTTTTTGTCAGGGCTATTCCTAGGCATTTACCCAAGGGGTTTTGCCAGGCTTTTGCCAGGGCTTGTGACAAGGCTTTTGCCAAGGCTTTTACCAGGGATTTTGCAAACTCCCTTGCCAAATCCCTTGGGCAATCCCTGGGAAAAGCCTTGACTAGATCCATGGCAAAAGTCTTGGCAAAATCCATGGCAAAAGCCTTAGGAAATGCCCTAGATAAAGCCGCAGCAAAACCCCTGGCGCAATGCATGTGAAAGTCTCTGTCCAAATGCCTGGGAAAAGGCTTGGCAAAACTGCTGTCAAAAGCCTTTGCAAAAGGCCTGGCAAAATCCTTGGGCAAAGGACTGCCAAAATCCCTGGCAAAAGCTTTGGCCCAAGCCCTTTGAAAAGCCTTGGGAAAAGCTCTGGCCAAAGGCCTGCCAAAATAAGTAGCAAGAGGCTTTGCAAAAGTCGTGGCAAATTGCCTTGCAAAGTCCCTGTCAAAATCCATGGCAGAAGCCCTGGTAAAAGACCTGGCAAAATGCTTGGCAAAAGCAGAGGCAAAAATCCATGGCAAAAGCCCTGTCAAATACCTTGGCATAATCCTTGGCAAAAGCTCTGTCAAAGCCCTGTCTAAATCGCTGGTGAAAGCCCAGGCAAAATCCACGAGAAAGAGTTTGGAAAAAGCCTTGGGAAAATCCCTTGCAAAATCCCTGGCAAAGCGTTGGCAAAAGCCCTGTCAAAATCCATGGTGGGAGGCTTAAGGATAGGCCTGGGAAAATCTCTGACAAAATGCCTTAAAAACTCCATGACAAAAATCCTTGGAAAATCCATGGCAAGATGTCTGCCAAAATCCCTGGCCAAAGCCTTTGCAAAAGTCCTGGCAAAAGCCCTGGAGAAAGCGTTAGCACAATCCCTGTCGAAATCCCTGTCAAATGGCCTGGCAAAAGTCCTGGTCAAAGCCCTGGCAAGTTTCTTGGCAGGAATTTTTCCAGGGCATTTTCCAGGGATTTTGCCAAGGCTTTCTCCAGGTGTTTTGCCAGGGCTTTTGCCAAAGCTTTTGCTCGGGGTCATATCAAGGCTTTTCCCAGGGATTTTGCCAAGGCTTTTGCCAGGGATTCTGCCGTAGGTTTTGCCAGCGCCTTCTGCAAGGCTTTTCTCAGGGAATTTGCCCAGGCTTTTTCCAGACAGTTTTGCAGGGCTTTTTCCAAGGCTTTTGCCAGGGATTTTACCCAGAGGTTTGCCAGCCATTTTGGCAGAGATGCAGCCAGGCTATTTGCTAAGGCTTGTCCTAGGGCTTGCTCCAAGGCTTTTGCAAATTCTTTTGTGAGGGATTTTGGCAGGCCTTTTGCTTGGGCTTTTGCCAGGGCTTTTGCCAAGTCTGTTGCCATGGCTTTTGAGAGGTACTTTTGCCGTGGATTTTGCCATGACTTTTGCCATGGATTTTGCCAAGGGTTTTCACAGGGATTTTGCCAGGGCTGTTCCTCGGGGTTTCCCAAGGGATTTTTCCAGGGCGTTTGTCAGGTGTTTGACCAGGAATTCTTCCAGGGCCTTTGCCATGGATGTTGACAGGGAATTTGCCAGGGCTTTTGCCAATGGTGTTTTTCCAGGGATTTTGCAATGTCTTTTGCCATGGCTTTTGTTGTGGATTTTGCCAAGGGTTTTGCCAAGGGTTTTTGTCAGGGCTATTCCTAGGCATTTACCCAAGGGGTTTTGCCAGGCTTTTGCCAGGGCTTGTGACAAGGCTTTTGCCAAGGCTTTTACCAGGGATTTTGCAAACTCCCTTGCCAAATCCCTTGGGCAATCCCTGGGAAAAGCCTTGACTAGATCCATGGCAAAAGTCTTGGCAAAATCCATGGCAAAAGCCTTAGGAAATGCCCTAGATAAAGCCTCAGCAAAACCCCTGGCGCAATGCATGTGAAAGTCTCTGTCCAAATGCCTGGGAAAAGGCTTGGCAAAACTGCTGTCAAAAGCCTTTGCAAAAGGCCTGGCAAAATCCTTGGGCAAAGGACTGCCAAAATCCCTGGCAAAAGCTTTGGCCCAAGCCCTTTGAAAAGCCTTGGGAAAAGCTCTGGCCAAAGGCCTGCCAAAATAAGTAGCAAGAGGCTTTGCAAAAGTCGTGGCAAACTGCCTTGCAAAGTCCCTGTCAAAATCCATGGCAGAAGCCCTGGTAAAAGACCTGGCAAAATGCTTGGCAAAAGCAGAGGCAAAAATCCATGGCAAAAGCCCTGTCAAATACCTTGGCATAATCCTTGGCCAAAGCTCTGTCAAAGCCCTGTCTAAATCGCTGGTGAAAGCCCAGGCAAAATCCACGAGAAAGAGTTTGGAAAAAGCCTTGGGAAAATCCCTTGCAAACTCGCTGGCAAAGCGTTGGCAAAAGCCCTGTCAAAATCCATGGTGGGAGGCTTAAGGATAGGCCTGGGAAAATCTCTGACAAAATGCCTTAAAAACTCCATGACAAAAATCCTTGGAAAATCCATGGCAAGATGTCTGCCAAAATCCCTGGCCAAAGCCTTTGCAAAAGTCCTGGCAAAAGCCCTGGAGAAAGCGTTAGCACAATCCCTGTCGAAATCCCTGTCAAATGGCCTGGCAAAAGTCCTGGTCAAAGCCCTGGCAAGTTTCTTGGCAGGAATTTTTCCAGGGCATTTTCCAGGGATTTTGCCAAGGCTTTCTCCAGGTGTTTTGCCAGGGCTTTTGCCAAAGCTTTTGCTCGGGGTCATATCAAGGCTTTTCCCAGGGATTTTGCCAAGGCTTTTGCCAGGGATTCTGCCGTAGGTTTTGCCAGCGCCTTCTGCAAGGCTTTTCTCAGGGAATTTGCCCAGGCTTTTTCCAGACAGTTTTGCAGGCCTTTTTCCAAGGCTTTTGCCAGGGATTTTACCCAGAGGTTTGCCAGCCATTTTGGCAGAGATGCAGCCTGGCTATTTGCTAAGGATTGTCCTAGGGCTGGCTCCAAGGCTTTTGCAAATTCTTTTGTGAGGGATTTTGGCAGGCCTTTTGCTTGGGCTTTTGCCAGGGCTTTTGCCAAGTCTGTTGCCATGGCTTTTGACAGGTAATTTTGCCGTGGATTTTGCCATGACTTTTGCCATGGATTTTGCCAAGGGTTTTCACAGGGATTTTGCCAGGGCTGTTCCTCGGGGTTTCCCAAGGGATTTTTCCAGGGCGTTTGTCAGGTGTTTGACCAGGAATTCTTCCAGGGCCTTTGCCATGGATGTTGACAGGGAATTTGCCAGGGCTTTTGCCAATGGTGTTTTTCCAGGGATTTTGCAATGTCTTTTGCCATGGCTTTTGTTGTGGATTTTGCCAAGGGTTTTGCCAAGGGTTTTTGTCAGGGCTATTCCTAGGCATTTACCCAAGGGGTTTTGCCAGGCTTTTGCCAGGGCTTGTGACAAGGCTTTTGCCAAGGCTTTTACCAGGGATTTTGCAAACTCCCTTGCCAAATCCCTTGGGCAATCCCTGGGAAAAGCCTTGACTAGATCCATGGCAAAAGTCTTGGCAAAATCCATGGCAAAAGCCTTAGGAAATGCCCTAGATAAAGCCGCAGCAAAACCCCTGGCGCAATGCATGTGAAAGTCTCTGTCCAAATGCCTGGGAAAAGGCTTGGCAAAACTGCTGTCAAAAGCCTTTGCAAAAGGCCTGGCAAAATCCTTGGGCAAAGGACTGCCAAAATCCCTGGCAAAAGCTTTGGCCCAAGCCCTTTGAAAAGCCTTGGGAAAAGCTCTGGCCAAAGGCCTGCCAAAATAAGTAGCAAGAGGCTTTGCAAAAGTCGTGGCAAACTGCCTTGCAAAGTCCCTGTCAAAATCCATGGCAGAAGCCCTGGTAAAAGACCTGGCAAAATGCTTGGCAAAAGCAGAGGCAAAAATCCTTGGCAAAAGCAGAGGCAAAAATCCATGGCAAAAGCCCTGTCAAATACCTTGGCATAATCCTTGGCAAAAGCTCTGTCAAAGCCCTGTCTAAATCGCTGGTGAAAGCCCAGGCAAAATCCACGAGAAAGAGTTTGGAAAAAGCCTTGGGAAAATCCCTTGCAAACTCGCTGGCAAAGCGTTGGCAAAAGCCCTGTCAAAATCCATGGTGGGAGGCTTAAGGATAGCCCTGGGAAAATCTCTGACAAAATGCCTTAAAAACTCCATGACAAAAATCCTTGGAAAATCCATGGCAAGATGTCTGCCAAAATCCCTGGCCAAAGCCTTTGCAAAAGTCCTGGCAAAAGCCCTGGAGAAAGCGTTAGCACAATCCCTGTCGAAATCCCTGTCAAATGGCCTGGCAAAAGTCCTGGTCAAAGCCCTGGCAAGTTTCTTGGCAGGAATTTTTCCAGGGCATTTTCCAGGGATTTTGCCAAGGCTTTCTCCAGGTGTTTTGCCAGGGCTTTTGCCAAAGCTTTTGCTCGGGGTCATATCAAGGCTTTTCCCAGGGATTTTGCCAAGGCTTTTGCCAGGGATTCTGCCGTAGGTTTTGCCAGCGCCTTCTGCAAGGCTTTTCTCAGGGAATTTGCCCAGGCTTTTTCCAGACAGTTTTGCAGGGCTTTTTCCAAGGCTTTTGCCAGGGATTTTACCCAGAGGTTTGCCAGCCATTTTGGCAGAGATGCAGCCAGGCTATTTGCTAAGGCTTGTCCTAGGGCTGGCTCCAAGGCTTTTGCAAATTCTTTTGTGAGGGATTTTGGCAGGCCTTTTGCTTGGGCTTTTGCCAGGGCTTTTGCCAAGTCTGTTGCCATGGCTTTTGACAGGTACTTTTGCCGTGGATTTTGCCATGACTTTTGCCATGGATTTTGCCAAGGGTTTTCACAGGGATTTTGCCAGGGCTGTTCCTCGGGGTTTCCCAAGGGATTTTTCCAGGGCGTTTGTCAGGTGTTTGACCAGGAATTCTTCCAGGGCCTTTGCCATGGATGTTGACAGGGAATTTGCCAGGGCTTTTGCCAATGGTGTTGCCATGTGTTTTTCCAGGGATTTTGCAATGTCTTTTGCCATGGCTTTTGTTGTGGATTTTGCCAAGGGTTTTGCCAAGGGTTTTTGTCAGGGCTATTCCTAGGCATTTACCCAAGGGGTTTTGCCAGGCTTTTGCCAGGGCTTGTGACAAGGCTTTTGCCAAGGCTTTTACCAGGGATTTTGCAAACTCCCTTGCCAAATCCCTTGGGCAATCCCTGGCAAAAGCCTTGACTAGATCCATGGCAAAAGTCTTGGCAAAATCCATGGCAAAAGCCTTAGGAAATGCCCTAGATAAAGCCGCAGCAAAACCCCTGGCGCAATGCATGTGAAAGTCTCTGTCCAAATGCCTGGGAAAAGGCTTGGCAAAACTGCTGTCAAAAGCCTTTGCAAAAGGCCTGGCAAAATCCTTGGGCAAAGGACTGCCAAAATCCCTGGCAAAAGCTTTGGGCCAAGCCCTTTGAAAAGCCTTGGGAAAAGCTCTGGCCAAAGGCCTGCCAAAATAAGTAGCAAGAGGCTTTGCAAAAGTCGTGGCAAACTGCCTTGCAAAGTCCCTGTCAAAATCCATGGCAGAAGCCCTGGTAAAAGACCTGGCAAAATGCTTGGCAAAAGCAGAGGCAAAAATCCATGGCAAAAGCCCTGTCAAATACCTTGGCATAATCCTTGGCAAAAGCTCTGTCAAAGCCCTGTCTAAATCGCTGGTGAAAGCCCAGGCAAAATCCACGAGAAAGAGTTTGGAAAAAGCCTTGGGAAAATCCCTTGCAAACTCGCTGGCAAAGCGTTGGCAAAAGCCCTGTCAAAATCCATGGTGGGAGGCTTAAGGATAGGCCTGGGAAAATCTCTGACAAAATGCCTTAAAAACTCCATGACAAAAATCCTTGGAAAATCCATGGCAAAATGTCTGCCAAAATCCCTGGCCAAAGCCTTTGCAAAAGTCCTGGCAAAAGCCCTGGAGAAAGCGTTAGCACAATCCCTGTCGAAATCCCTGTCAAATGGCCTGGCAAAAGTCCTGGTCAAAGCCCTGGCAAGTTTCTTGGCAGGAATTTTTCCAGGGCATTTTCCAGGGATTTTGCCAAGGCTTTCTCCAGGTGTTTTGCCAGGGCTTTTGCCAAAGCTTTTGCTCGGGGTCATATCAAGGCTTTTCCCAGGGATTTTGCCAAGGCTTTTGCCAGGGATTCTGCCGTAGGTTTTGCCAGCGCCTTCTGCAAGGCTTTTCTCAGGGAATTTGCCCAGGCTTTTTCCAGACAGTTTTGCAGGGCTTTTTCCAAGGCTTTTGCCAGGGATTTTACCCAGAGGTTTGCCAGCCATTTTGGCAGAGATGCAGCCAGGCTATTTGCTAAGGCTTGTCCTAGGGCTTGCTCCAAGGCTTTTGCAAATCCTTTTGCGAGGGATTTTGGCAGGCCTTTTGCTTGGGCTTTTGCCAGGGCTTTTGCCAAGTCTGTTGCCATGGCTTTTGACAGGTACTTTTGCCAAGTGTTTTGCCATGGATTTTGCCATGGATTTTGCCAAGGGTTTTCACAGGGATTTTGCCAGGGCTGTTCCTCGGGGTTTCCCAAGGGAGTTTTCCAGGGCGTTTGTCAGGTGTTTGACCAGGAATTCTTCCAGGGCCTTTGCCATGGATGTTGACAGGGAATTTGCCAGGGCTTTTGCCAATGGTGTTTTTCCAGGGATTTTACAATGTCTTTTGCCATGGCTTTTGTTGTGGATTTTGCCAAGGGTTTTGCCAAGGGTTTTTGTCAGGGCTATTCCTAGGCATTTACCCAAGGGGTTTTGCCAGGCTTTTGCCAGGGCTTGTGACAAGGCTTTTGCCAAGGCTTTTACCAGGGATTTTGCAAACTCCCTTGCCAAATCCCTTGGGCAATCCCTGGCAAAAGCCTTGACTAGATCCATGGCAAAAGTCTTGGCAAAATCCATGGCAAAAGCCTTAGGAAATGCCCTAGATAAAGCCGCAGCAAAACCCCTGGCGCAATGCATGTGAAAGTCTCTGTCCAAATGCCTGGGAAAAGGCTTGGCAAAACTGCTGTCAAAAGCCTTTGCAAAAGGCCTGGCAAAATCCTTGGGCAAAGGACTGCCAAAATCCCTGGCAAAAGCTTTGGCCCAAGCCCTTTGAAAAGCCTTGGGAAAAGCTCTGGCCAAAGGCCTGCCAAAATAAGTAGCAAGAGGCTTTGCAAAAGTCGTGGCAAACTGCCTTGCAAAGTCCCTGTCAAAATCCATGGCAGAAGCCCTGGTAAAAGACCTGGCAAAATGCTTGGCAAAAGCAGAGGCAAAAATCCTTGGCAAAAGCAGAGGCAAAAATCCATGGCAAAAGCCCTGTCAAATACCTTGGCATAATCCTTGGCAAAAGCTCTGTCAAAGCCCTGTCTAAATCGCTGGTGAAAGCCCAGGCAAAATCCACGAGAAAGAGTTTGGAAAAAGCCTTGGGAAAATCCCTTGCAAACTCGCTGGCAAAGCGTTGGCAAAAGCCCTGTCAAAATCCATGGTGGGAGGCTTAAGGATAGGCCTGGGAAAATCTCTGACAAAATGCCTTAAAAACTCCATGACAAAAATCCTTGGAAAATCCATGGCAAAATGTCTGCCAAAATCCCTGGCCAAAGCCTTTGCAAAAGTCCTGGCAAAAGCCCTGGAGAAAGCGTTAGCACAATCCCTGTCGAAATCCCTGTCAAATGGCCTGGCAAAAGTCCTGGTCAAAGCCCTGGCAAGTTTCTTGGCAGGAATTTTTCCAGGGCATTTTCCAGGGATTTTGCCAAGGCTTTCTCCAGGTTTTTTGCCAGGGCTTTTGCCAAAGCTTTTGCTCGGGGTCATATCAAGGCTTTTCCCAGGGATTTTGCCAAGGCTTTTGCCAGGGATTCTGCCGTAGGTTTTGCCAGCGCCTTCTGCAAGGCTTTTCTCAGGGAATTTGCCCAGGCTTTTTCCAGACAGTTTTGCAGGGCTTTTTCCAAGGCTTTTGCCAGGGATTTTACCCAGAGGTTTGCCAGCCATTTTGGCAGAGATGCAGCCAGGCTATTTGCTAAGGCTTGTCCTAGGGCTTGCTCCAAGGCTTTTGCAAATTCTTTTGCGAGGGATTTTGGCAGGCCTTTTGCTTGGGCTTTTGCCAGGGCTTTTGCCAAGTCTGTTGCCATGGCTTTTGAGAGGTACTTTTGCCGTGGATTTTGCCATGACTTTTGCCATGGATTTTGCCAAGGGTTTTCACAGGGATTTTGCCTGGGCTGTTCTTCGGGGTTTCCCAAGGGATTTTTCCAGGGCGTTTGTCAGGTGTTTGACCAGGAATTCTTCCAGGGCCTTTGCCATGGATGTTGACAGGGAATTTGCCAGGGCTTTTGCCAATGGTGTTTTTCCAGGGATTTTACAATGTCTTTTGCCATGGCTTTTGTTGTGGATTTTGCCAAGGGTTTTGCCAAGGGTTTTTGTCAGGGCTATTCCTAGGCATTTACCCAAGGGGTTTTGCCAGGCTTTTGCCAGGGCTTGTGACAAGGCTTTTGCCAAGGCTTTTACCAGGGATTTTGCAAACTCCCTTGCCAAATCCCTTGGGCAATCCCTGGCAAAAGCCTTGACTAGATCCATGGCAAAAGTCTTGGCAAAATCCATGGCAAAAGCCTTAGGAAATGCCCTAGATAAAGCCGCAGCAAAACCCCTGGCGCAATGCATGTGAAAGTCTCTGTCCAAATGCCTGGGAAAAGGCTTGGCAAAACTGCTGTCAAAAGCCTTTGCAAAAGGCCTGGCAAAATCCTTGGGCAAAGGACTGCCAAAATCCCTGGCAAAAGCTTTGGCCCAAGCCCTTTGAAAAGCCTTGGGAAAAGCTCTGGCCAAAGGCCTGCCAAAATAAGTAGCAAGAGGCTTTGCAAAAGTCGTGGCAAACTGCCTTGCAAAGTCCCTGTCAAAATCCATGGCAGAAGCCCTGGTAAAAGACCTGGCAAAATGCTTGGCAAAAGCAGAGGCAAAAATCCTTGGCAAAAGCAGAGGCAAAAATCCATGGCAAAAGCCCTGTCAAATACCTTGGCATAATCCTTGGCAAAAGCTCTGTCAAAGCCCTGTCTAAATCGCTGGTGAAAGCCCAGGCAAAATCCACGAGAAAGAGTTTGGAAAAAGCCTTGGGAAAATCCCTTGCAAACTCGCTGGCAAAGCGTTGGCAAAAGCCCTGTCAAAATCCATGGTGGGAGGCTTAAGGATAGGCCTGGGAAAATCTCTGACAAAATGCCTTAAAAACTCCATGACAAAAATCCTTGGAAAATCCATGGCAAAATGTCTGCCAAAATCCCTGGCCAAAGCCTTTGCAAAAGTCCTGGCAAAAGCCCTGGAGAAAGCGTTAGCACAATCCCTGTCGAAATCCCTGTCAAATGGCCTGGCAAAAGTCCTGGTCAAAGCCCTGGCAAGTTTCTTGGCAGGAATTTTTCCAGGGCATTTTCCAGGGATTTTGCCAAGGCTTTCTCCAGGTTTTTTGCCAGGGCTTTTGCCAAAGCTTTTGCTCGGGGTCATATCAAGGCTTTTCCCAGGGATTTTGCCAAGGCTTTTGCCAGGGATTCTGCCGTAGGTTTTGCCAGCGCCTTCTGCAAGGCTTTTCTCAGGGAATTTGCCCAGGCTTTTTCCAGACAGTTTTGCAGGGCTTTTTCCAAGGCTTTTGCCAGGGATTTTACCCAGAGGTTTGCCAGCCATTTTGGCAGAGATGCAGCCAGGCTATTTGCTAAGGCTTGTCCTAGGGCTTGCTCCAAGGCTTTTGCAAATTCTTTTGCGAGGGATTTTGGCAGGCCTTTTGCTTGGGCTTTTGCCAGGGCTTTTGCCAAGTCTGTTGCCATGGCTTTTGAGAGGTACTTTTGCCGTGGATTTTGCCATGACTTTTGCCATGGATTTTGCCAAGGGTTTTCACAGGGATTTTGCCTGGGCTGTTCTTCGGGGTTTCCCAAGGGATTTTTCCAGGGCGTTTGTCAGGTGTTTGACCAGGAATTCTTCCAGGGCCTTTGCCATGGATGTTGACAGGGAATTTGCCAGGGCTTTTGCCAATAGTGTTTTTCCAGGGATTTTGCAATGTCTTTTGCCATGGCTTTTGTTGTGGATTTTGCCAAGGGTTTTGCCAAGGGTTTTTGTCAGGGCTATTCCTAGGCATTTACCCAAGGGGTTTTGCCAGGCTTTTGCCAGGGCTTGTGACAAGGCTTTTGCCAAGGCTTTTACCAGGGATTTTGCAAACTCCCTTGCCAAATCCCTTGGGCAATCCCTGGGAAAAGCCTTGACTAGATCCATGGCAAAAGTCTTGGCAAAATCCATGGCAAAAGCCTTAGGAAATGCCCTAGATAAAGCCTCAGCAAAACCCCTGGCGCAATGCATGTGAAAGTCTCTGTCCAAATGCCTGGGAAAAGGCTTGGCAAAACCGCTGTCAAAAGCCTTTGCAAAAGGCCTGGCAAAATCCTTGGGCAAAGGACTGCCAAAATCCCTGGCAAAAGCTTTGGCCCAAGCCCTTTGAAAAGCCTTGGGAAAAGCTCTGGCCAAAGGCCTGCCAAAATAAGTAGCAAGAGGCTTTGCAAAAGTCGTGGCAAACTGCCTTGCAAAGTCCCTGTCAAAATCCATGGCAGAAGCCCTGGTAAAAGACCTGGCAAAATGCTTGGCAAAAGCAGAGGCAAAAATCCATGGCAAAAGCCCTGTCAAATACCTTGGCATAATCCTTGGCAAAAGCTCTGTCAAAGCCCTGTCTAAATCGCTGGTGAAAGCCCAGGCAAAATCCACGAGAAAGAGTTTGGAAAAAGCCTTGGGAAAATCCCTTGCAAACTCGCTGGCAAAGCGTTGGCAAAAGCCCTGTCAAAATCCATGGTGGGAGGCTTAAGGATAGGCCTGGGAAAATCTCTGACAAAATGCCTTAAAAACTCCATGACAAAAATCCTTGGAAAATCCATGGCAAGATGTCTGCCAAAATCCCTGGCCAAAGCCTTTGCAAAAGTCCTGGCAAAAGCCCTGGAGAAAGCGTTAGCACAATCCCTGTCGAAATCCCTGTCAAATGGCCTGGCAAAAGTCCTGGTCAAAGCCCTGGCAAGTTTCTTGGCAGGAATTTTTCCAGGGCATTTTCCAGGGATTTTGCCAAGGCTTTCTCCAGGTGTTTTGCCAGGGCTTTTGCCAAAGCTTTTGCTCGGGGTCATATCAAGGCTTTTCCCAGGGATTTTGCCAAGGCTTTTGCCAGGGATTCTGCCGTAGGTTTTGCCAGCGCCTTCTGCAAGGCTTTTCTCAGGGAATTTGCCCAGGCTTTTTCCAGACAGTTTTGCAGGGCTTTTTCCAAGGCTTTTGCCAGGGATTTTACCCAGAGGTTTGCCAGCCATTTTGGCAGAGATGCAGCCAGGCTATTTGCTAAGGCTTGTCCTAGGGCTTGCTCCAAGGCTTTTGCAAATCCTTTTGCGAGGGATTTTGGCAGGCCTTTTGCTTGGGCTTTTGCCAGGGCTTTTGCCAAGTCTGTTGCCATGGCTTTTGACAGGTACTTTTGCCAAGTGTTTTGCCATGACTTTTGCCATGGATTTTGCCAAGGGTTTTCACAGGGATTTTGCCAGGGCTGTTCCTCGGGGTTTCCCAAGGGAGTTTTCCAGGGCGTTTGTCAGGTGTTTGACCAGGAATTCTTCCAGGGCCTTTGCCATGGATGTTGACAGGGAATTTGCCAGGGCTTTTGCCAATGGTGTTTTTCCAGGGATTTTACAATGTCTTTTGCCATGGCTTTTGTTGTGGATTTTGCCAAGGGTTTTGCCAAGGGTTTTTGTCAGGGCTATTCCTAGGCATTTACCCAAGGGGTTTTGCCAGGGCTTGTGACAAGGCTTTTGCCAAGGCTTTTACCAGGGATTTTGCAAACTCCCTTGCCAAATCCCTTGGGCAATCCCTGGCAAAAGCCTTGACTAGATCCATGGCAAAAGTCTTGGCAAAATCCATGGCAAAAGCCTTAGGAAATGCCCTAGATAAAGCCGCAGCAAAACCCCTGGCGCAATGCATGTGAAAGTCTCTGTCCAAATGCCTGGGAAAAGGCTTGGCAAAACTGCTGTCAAAAGCCTTTGCAAAAGGCCTGGCAAAATCCTTGGGCAAAGGACTGCCAAAATCCCTGGCAAAAGCTTTGGCCCAAGCCCTTTGAAAAGCCTTGGGAAAAGCTCTGGCCAAAGGCCTGCCAAAATAAGTAGCAAGAGGCTTTGCAAAAGTCGTGGCAAACTGCCTTGCAAAGTCCCTGTCAAAATCCATGGCAGAAGCCCTGGTAAAAGACCTGGCAAAATGCTTGGCAAAAGCAGAGGCAAAAATCCTTGGCAAAAGCAGAGGCAAAAATCCATGGCAAAAGCCCTGTCAAATACCTTGGCATAATCCTTGGCAAAAGCTCTGTCAAAGCCCTGTCTAAATCGCTGGTGAAAGCCCAGGCAAAATCCACGAGAAAGAGTTTGGAAAAAGCCTTGGGAAAATCCCTTGCAAACTCGCTGGCAAAGCGTTGGCAAAAGCCCTGTCAAAATCCATGGTGGGAGGCTTAAGGATAGGCCTGGGAAAATCTCTGACAAAATGCCTTAAAAACTCCATGACAAAAATCCTTGGAAAATCCATGGCAAAATGTCTGCCAAAATCCCTGGCCAAAGCCTTTGCAAAAGTCCTGGCAAAAGCCCTGGAGAAAGCGTTAGCACAATCCCTGTCGAAATCCCTGTCAAATGGCCTGGCAAAAGTCCTGGTCAAAGCCCTGGCAAGTTTCTTGGCAGGAATTTTTCCAGGGCATTTTCCAGGGATTTTGCCAAGGCTTTCTCCAGGTTTTTTGCCAGGGCTTTTGCCAAAGCTTTTGCTTGGGGTCATATCAAGGCTTTTCCCAGGGATTTTGCCAAGGCTTTTGCCAGGGATTCTGCCGTAGGTTTTGCCAGCGCCTTCTGCAAGGCTTTTCTCAGGGAATTTGCCCAGGCTTTTTCCAGACAGTTTTGCAGGGCTTTTTCCAAGGCTTTTGCCAGGGATTTTACCCAGAGGTTTGCCAGCCATTTTGGCAGAGATGCAGCCAGGCTATTTGCTAAGGCTTGTCCTAGGGCTTGCTCCAAGGCTTTTGCAAATTCTTTTGCGAGGGATTTTGGCAGGCCTTTTGCTTGGGCTTTTGCCAGGGCTTTTGCCAAGTCTGTTGCCATGGCTTTTGACAGGTACTTTTGCCGTGGATTTTGCCATGACTTTTGCCATGGATTTTGCCAAGGGTTTTCACAGGGATTTTGCCTGGGCTGTTCTTCGGGGTTTCCCAAGGGATTTTTCCAGGGCGTTTGTCAGGTGTTTGACCAGGAATTCTTCCAGGGCCTTTGCCATGGATGTTGACAGGGAATTTGCCAGGGCTTTTGCCAATAGTGTTTTTCCAGGGATTTTGCAATGTCTTTTGCCATGGCTTTTGTTGTGGATTTTGCCAAGGGTTTTGCCAAGGGTTTTTGTCAGGGCTATTCCTAGGCATTTACCCAAGGGGTTTTGCCAGGCTTTTGCCAGGGCTTGTGACAAGGCTTTTGCCAAGGCTTTTACCAGGGATTTTGCAAACTCCCTTGCCAAATCCCTTGGGCAATCCCTGGCAAAAGCCTTGACTAGATCCATGGCAAAAGTCTTGGCAAAATCCATGGCAAAAGCCTTAGGAAATGCCCTAGATATAGCCGCAGCAAAACCCCTGGCGCAATGCATGTGAAAGTCTCTGTCCAAATGCCTGGGAAAAGGCTTGGCAAAACTGCTGTCAAAAGCCTTTGCAAAAGGCCTGGCAAAATCCTTGGGCAAAGGACTGCCAAAATCCCTGGCAAAAGCTTTGGCCCAAGCCCTTTGAAAAGCCTTGGGAAAAGCTCTGGCCAAAGGCCTGCCAAAATAAGTAGCAAGAGGCTTTGCAAAAGTCGTGGCAAACTGCCTTGCAAAGTCCCTGTCAAAATCCATGGCAGAAGCCCTGGTAAAAGACCTGGCAAAATGCTTGGCAAAAGCAGAGGCAAAAATCCTTGGCAAAAGCAGAGGCAAAAATCCATGGCAAAAGCCCTGTCAAATACCTTGGCATAATCCTTGGCAAAAGCTCTGTCAAAGCCCTGTCTAAATCGCTGGTGAAAGCCCAGGCAAAATCCACGAGAAAGAGTTTGGAAAAAGCCTTGGGAAAATCCCTTGCAAACTCGCTGGCAAAGCGTTGGCAAAAGCCCTGTCAAAATCCATGGTGGGAGGCTTAAGGATAGGCCTGGGAAAATCTCTGACAAAATGCCTTAAAAACTCCATGACAAAAATCCTTGGAAAATCCATGGCAAAATGTCTGCCAAAATCCCTGGCCAAAGCCTTTGCAAAAGTCCTGGCAAAAGCCCTGGAGAAAGCGTTAGCACAATCCCTGTCGAAATCCCTGTCAAATGGCCTGGCAAAAGTCCTGGTCAAAGCCCTGGCAAGTTTCTTGGCAGGAATTTTTCCAGGGCATTTTCCAGGGATTTTGCCAAGGCTTTCTCCAGGTTTTTTGCCAGGGCTTTTGCCAAAGCTTTTGCTTGGGGTCATATCAAGGCTTTTCCCAGGGATTTTGCCAAGGCTTTTGCCAGGGATTCTGCCGTAGGTTTTGCCAGCGCCTTCTGCAAGGCTTTTCTCAGGGAATTTGCCCAGGCTTTTTCCAGACAGTTTTGCAGGGCTTTTTCCAAGGCTTTTGCCAGGGATTTTACCCAGAGGTTTGCCAGCCATTTTGGCAGAGATGCAGCCAGGCTATTTGCTAAGGCTTGTCCTAGGGCTTGCTCCAAGGCTTTTGCAAATTCTTTTGCGAGGGATTTTGGCAGGCCTTTTGCTTGGGCTTTTGCCAGGGCTTTTGCCAAGTCTGTTGCCATGGCTTTTGACAGGTACTTTTGCCGTGGATTTTGCCATGACTTTTGCCATGGATTTTGCCAAGGGTTTTCACAGGGATTTTGCCTGGGCTGTTCTTCGGGGTTTCCCAAGGGATTTTTCCAGGGCGTTTGTCAGGTGTTTGACCAGGAATTCTTCCAGGGCCTTTGCCATGGATGTTGACAGGGAATTTGCCAGGGCTTTTGCCAATAGTGTTTTTCCAGGGATTTTGCAATGTCTTTTGCCATGGCTTTTGTTGTGGATTTTGCCAAGGGTTTTGCCAAGGGTTTTTGTCAGGGCTATTCCTAGGCATTTACCCAAGGGGTTTTGCCAGGCTTTTGCCAGGGCTTGTGACAAGGCTTTTGCCAAGGCTTTTACCAGGGATTTTGCAAACTCCCTTGCCAAATCCCTTGGGCAATCCCTGGGAAAAGCCTTGACTAGATCCATGGCAAAAGTCTTGGCAAAATCCATGGCAAAAGCCTTAGGAAATGCCCTAGATAAAGCCTCAGCAAAACCCCTGGCGCAATGCATGTGAAAGTCTCTGTCCAAATGCCTGGGAAAAGGCTTGGCAAAACCGCTGTCAAAAGCCTTTGCAAAAGGCCTGGCAAAATCCTTGGGCAAAGGACTGCCAAAATGCCTGGCAAAAGCTTTGGCCCAAGCCCTTTGAAAAGCCTTGGGAAAAGCTCTGGCCAAAGGCCTGCCAAAATAAGTAGCAAGAGGCTTTGCAAAAGTCGTGGCAAATTGCCTTGCAAAGTCCCTGTCAAAATCCATGGCAGAAGCCCTGGTAAAAGACCTGGCAAAATGCTTGGCAAAAGCAGAGGCAAAAATCCATGGCAAAAGCCCTGTCAAATACCTTGGCATAATCCTTGGCAAAAGCTCTGTCAAAGCCCTGTCTAAATCGCTGGTGAAAGCCCAGGCAAAATCCACGAGAAAGAGTTTGGAAAAAGCCTTGGGAAAATCCCTTGCAAAATCCCTGGCAAAGCGTTGGCAAAAGCCCTGTCAAAATCCATGATGGGAGGCTTAAGGATAGCCCTGGGAAAATCTCTGACAAAATGCCTTAAAAACTCCATGACAAAAATCCTTGGAAAATCCATGGCAAAATGTCTGCCAAAATCCCTGGCCAAAGTTTTTGCAAAAGTCCTGGCAAAAGCCCTGGAGAAAGCGTTAGCACAATCCCTGTCGAAATCCCTGTCAAATGGCCTGGCAAAAGTCCTGGTCAAAGCCCTGGCAAGTTTCTTGGCAGGAATTTTTCCAGGGCATTTTCCAGGGATTTTGCCAAGGCTTTCTCCAGGTGTTTTGCCAGGGCTTTTGCCAAAGCTTTTGCTCGGGGTCATATCAAGGCTTTTCCCAGGGATTTTGCCAAGGCTTTTGCCAGGGATTCTGCCGTAGGTTTTGCCAGCGCCTTCTGCAAGGCTTTTCTCAGGGAATTTGCCCAGGCTTTTTCCAGACAGTTTTGCAGGGCTTTTTCCAAGGCTTTTGCCAGGGATTTTACCCAGAGGTTTGCCAGCCATTTTGGCAGAGATGCAGCCAGGCTATTTGCTAAGGCTTGTCCTAGGGCTGGCTCCAAGGCTTTTGCAAATTCTTTTGCGAGGGATTTTGGCAGGCCTTTTGCTTGGGCTTTTGCCAGGGCTTTTGCCAAGTCTGTTGCCATGGCTTTTGACAGGTACTTTTGCCGTGGATTTTGCCATGACTTTTGCCATGGATTTTGCCAAGGGTTTTCACAGGGATTTTGCCAGGGCTGTTCCTCGGGGTTTCCCAAGGGAGTTTTCCAGGGCGTTTGTCAGGTGTTTGACCAGGAATTCTTCCAGGGCCTTTGCCATGGATGTTGACAGGGAATTTGCCAGGGCTTTTGCCAATGGTGTTGCCATGTGTTTTTCCAGGGATTTTGCAATGTCTTTTGCCATGGCTTTTGTTGTGGATTTTGCCAAGGGTTTTGCCAAGGGTTTTTGTCAGGGCTATTCCTAGGCATTTACCCAAGGGGTTTTGCCAGGCTTTTGCCAGGGCTTGTGACAAGGCTTTTGCCAAGGCTTTTACCAGGGATTTTGCAAACTCCCTTGCCAAATCCCTTGGGCAATCCCTGGCAAAAGCCTTGACTAGATCCATGGCAAAAGTCTTGGCAAAATCCATGGCAAAAGCCTTAGGAAATGCCCTAGATAAAGCCTCAGCAAAACCCCTGGCGCAATGCATGTGAAAGTCTCTGTCCAAATGCCTGGGAAAAGGCTTGGCAAAACTGCTGTCAAAAGCCTTTGCAAAAGGCCTGGCAAAATCCTTGGGCAAAGGACTGCCAAAATCCCTGGCAAAAGCTTTGGCCCAAGCCCTTTGAAAAGCCTTGGGAAAAGCTCTGGCCAAAGGCCTGCCAAAATAAGTAGCAAGAGGCTTTGCAAAAGTCGTGGCAAACTGCCTTGCAAAGTCCCTGTCAAAATCCATGGCAGAAGCCCTGGTAAAAGACCTGGCAAAATGCTTGGCAAAAGCAGAGGCAAAAATCCATGGCAAAAGCCCTGTCAAATACCTTGGCATAATCCTTGGCAAAAGCTCTGTCAAAGCCCTGTCTAAATCGCTGGTGAAAGCCCAGGCAAAATCCACGAGAAAGAGTTTGGAAAAAGCCTTGGGAAAATCCCTTGCAAAATCGCTGGCAAAGCGTTGGCAAAAGCCCTGTCAAAATCCATGGTGGGAGGCTTAAGGATAGGCCTGGGAAAATCTCTGACAAAATGCCTTAAAAACTCCATGACAAAAATCCTTGGAAAATCCATGGCAAGATGTCTGCCAAAATCCCTGGCCAAAGCCTTTGCAAAAGTCCTGGCAAAAGCCCTGGAGAAAGCGTTAGCACAATCCCTGTCGAAATCCCTGTCAAATGGCCTGGCAAAAGTCCTGGTCAAAGCCCTGGCAAGTTTCTTGGCAGGAATTTTTCCAGGGCATTTTCCAGGGATTTTGCCAAGGCTTTCTCCAGGTGTTTTGCCAGGGCTTTTGCCAAAGCTTTTGCTCGGGGTCATATCAAGGCTTTTCCCAGGGATTTTGCCAAGGCTTTTGCCAGGGATTCTGCCGTAGGTTTTGCCAGCGCCTTCTGCAAGGCTTTTCTCAGGGAATTTGCCCAGGCTTTTTCCAGACAGTTTTGCAGGGCTTTTTCCAAGGCTTTTGCCAGGGATTTTACCCAGAGGTTTGCCAGCCATTTTGGCAGAGATACAGCCAGGCTATTTGCTAAGGCTTGTCCTAGGGCTTGCTCCAAGGCTTTTGCAAATTCTTTTGTGAGGGATTTTGACAGGCCTTTTGCTTGGGCTTTTGCCAGGGCTTTTGCCAAGTCTGTTGCCATGGCTTTTGACAGGTACTTTTGCCGTGGATTTTGCCATGACTTTTGCCATGGATTTTGCCAAGGGTTTTCACAGGGATTTTGCCAGGGCTGTTCCTCGGGGTTTCCCAAGGGAGTTTTCCAGGGCGTTTGTCAGGTGTTTGACCAGGAATTCTTCCAGGGCCTTTGCCATGGATGTTGACAGGGAATTTGCCAGGGCTTTTGCCAATGGTGTTTTTCCAGGGATTTTGCAATGTCTTTTGCCATGGCTTTTGTTGTGGATTTTGCCAAGGGTTTTGCCAAGGGTTTTTGTCAGGGCTATTCCTAGGCATTTACCCAAGGGGTTTTGCCAGGCTTTTGCCAGGGCTTGTGACAAGGCTTTTGCCAAGGCTTTTACCAGGGATTTTGCAAACTCCCTTGCCAAATCCCTTGGGCAATCCCTGGAAAAGCCTTGACTAGATCCATGGCAAAAGTCTTGGCAAAATCCATGGCAAAAGCCTTAGGAAATGCCCTAGATAAAGCCTCAGCAAAACCCCTGGCGCAATGCATGTGAAAGTCTCTGTCCAAATGCCTGGGAAAAGGCTTGGCAAAACTGCTGTCAAAAGCCTTTGCAAAAGGCCTGGCAAAATCCTTGGGCAAAGGACTGCCAAAATCCCTGGCAAAAGCTTTGGCCCAAGCCCTTTGAAAAGCCTTGGGAAAAGCTCTGGCCAAAGGCCTGCCAAAATAAGTAGCAAGAGGCTTTGCAAAAGTCGTGGCAAACTGCCTTGCAAAGTCCCTGTCAAAATCCATGGCAGAAGCCCTGGTAAAAGACCTGGCAAAATGCTTGGCAAAAGCAGAGGCAAAAATCCTTGGCAAAAGCAGAGGCAAAAATCCATGGCAAAAGCCCTGTCAAATACCTTGGCATAATCCTTGGCAAAAGCTCTGTCAAAGCCCTGTCTAAATCGCTGGTGAAAGCCCAGGCAAAATCCACGAGAAAGAGTTTGGAAAAAGCCTTGGGAAAATCCCTTGCAAAATCGCTGGCAAAGCGTTGGCAAAAGCCCTGTCAAAATCCATGGTGGGAGGCTTAAGGATAGGCCTGGGAAAATCTCTGACAAAATGCCTTAAAAACTCCATGACAAAAATCCTTGGAAAATCCATGGCAAAATGTCTGCCAAAATCCCTGGCCAAAGCCTTTGCAAAAGTCCTGGCAAAAGCCCTGGAGAAAGCGTTAGCACAATCCCTGTCGAAATCCCTGTCAAATGGCCTGGCAAAAGTCCTGGTCAAAGCCCTGGCAAGTTTCTTGGCAGGAATTTTTCCAGGGCATTTTCCAGGGATTTTGCCAAGGCTTTCTCCAGGTGTTTTGCCAGGGCTTTTGCCAAAGCTTTTGCTCGGGGTCATATCAAGGCTTTTCCCAGGGATTTTGCCAAGGCTTTTGCCAGGGATTCTGCCGTAGGTTTTGCCAGCGCCTTCTGCAAGGCTTTTCTCAGGGAATTTGCCCAGGCTTTTTCCAGACAGTTTTGCAGGGCTTTTTCCAAGGCTTTTGCCAGGGATTTTACCCAGAGGTTTGCCAGCCATTTTGGCAGAGATGCAGCCAGGCTATTTGCTAAGGCTTGTCCTAGGGCTTGCTCCAAGGCTTTTGCAAATTCTTTTGTGAGGGATTTTGGCAGGCCTTTTGCTTGGGCTTTTGCCAGGGCTTTTGCCAAGTCTGTTGCCATGGCTTTTGACAGGTACTTTTGCCGTGGATTTTGCCATGACTTTTGCCATGGATTTTGCCAAGGGTTTTCACAGGGATTTTGCCAGGGCTGTTCCTCGGGGTTTCCCAAGGGAGTTTTCCAGGGCGTTTGTCAGGTGTTTGACCAGGAATTCTTCCAGGGCCTTTGCCATGGATGTTGACAGGGAATTTGCCAGGGCTTTTGCCAATAGTGTTTTTCCAGGGATTTTGCAATGTCTTTTGCCATGGCTTTTGTTGTGGATTTTGCCAAGGGTTTTGCCAAGGGTTTTTGTCAGGGCTATTCCTAGGCATTTACCCAAGGGGTTTTGCCAGGCTTTTGCCAGGGCTTGTGACAAGGCTTTTGCCAAGGCTTTTACCAGGGATTTTGCAAACTCCCTTGCCAAATCCCTTGGGCAATCCCTGGCAAAAGCCTTGACTAGATCCATGGCAAAAGTCTTGGCAAAATCCATGGCAAAAGCCTTAGGAAATGCCCTAGATAAAGCCTCAGCAAAACCCCTGGCGCAATGCATGTGAAAGTCTCTGTCCAAATGCCTGGGAAAAGGCTTGGCAAAACTGCTGTCAAAAGCCTTTGCAAAAGGCCTGGCAAAATCCTTGGGCAAAGGACTGCCAAAATGCCTGGCAAAAGCTTTGGCCCAAGCCCTTTGAAAAGCCTTGGGAAAAGCTCTGGCCAAAGGCCTGCCAAAATAAGTAGCAAGAGGCTTTGCAAAAGTCGTGGCAAACTGCCTTGCAAAGTCCCTGTCAAAATCCATGGCAGAAGCCCTGGTAAAAGACCTGGCAAAATGCTTGGCAAAAGCAGAGGCAAAAATCCATGGCAAAAGCCCTGTCAAATACCTTGGCATAATCCTTGGCAAAAGCTCTGTCAAAGCCCTGTCTAAATCGCTGGTGAAAGCCCAGGCAAAATCCACGAGAAAGAGTTTGGAAAAAGCCTTGGGAAAATCCCTTGCAAACTCGCTGGCAAAGCGTTGGCAAAAGCCCTGTCAAAATCCATGGTGGGAGGCTTAAGGATAGGCCTGGGAAAATCTCTGACAAAATGCCTTAAAAACTCCATGACAAAAATCCTTGGAAAATCCATGGCAAGATGTCTGCCAAAATCCCTGGCCAAAGCCTTTGCAAAAGTCCTGGCAAAAGCCCTGGAGAAAGCGTTAGCACAATCCCTGTCGAAATCCCTGTCAAATGGCCTGGCAAAAGTCCTGGTCAAAGCCCTGGCAAGTTTCTTGGCAGGAATTTTTCCAGGGCATTTTCCAGGGATTTTGCCAAGGCTTTCTCCAGGTGTTTTGCCAGGGCTTTTGCCAAAGCTTTTGCTCGGGGTCATATCAAGGCTTTTCCCAGGGATTTTGCCAAGGCTTTTGCCAGGGATTCTGCCGTAGGTTTTGCCAGCGCCTTCTGCAAGGCTTTTCTCAGGGAATTTGCCCAGGCTTTTTCCAGACAGTTTTGCAGGGCTTTTTCCAAGGCTTTTGCCAGGGATTTTACCCAGAGGTTTGCCAGCCATTTTGGCAGAGATGCAGCCAGGCTATTTGCTAAGGCTTGTCCTAGGGCTTGCTCCAAGGCTTTTGCAAATTCTTTTGTGAGGGATTTTGACAGGCCTTTTGCTTGGGCTTTTGCCAGGGCTTTTGCCAAGTCTGTTGCCATGGCTTTTGACAGGTACTTTTGCCGTGGATTTTGCCATGACTTTTGCCATGGATTTTGCCAAGGGTTTTCACAGGGATTTTGCCAGGGCTGTTCCTCGGGGTTTCCCAAGGGATTTTTCCAGGGCGTTTGTCAGGTGTTTGACCAGGAATTCTTCCAGGGCCTTTGCCATGGATGTTGACAGGGAATTTGCCAGGGCTTTTGCCAATGGTGTTTTTCCAGGGATTTTGCAATGTCTTTTGCCATGGCTTTTGTTGTGGATTTTGCCAAGGGTTTTGCCAAGGGTTTTTGTCAGGGCTATTCCTAGGCATTTACCCAAGGGGTTTTGCCAGGCTTTTGCCAGGGCTTGTGACAAGGCTTTTGCCAAGGCTTTTACCAGGGATTTTGCAAACTCCCTTGCCAAATCCCTTGGGCAATCCCTGGAAAAGCCTTGACTAGATCCATGGCAAAAGTCTTGGCAAAATCCATGGCAAAAGCCTTAGGAAATGCCCTAGATAAAGCCTCAGCAAAACCCCTGGCGCAATGCATGTGAAAGTCTCTGTCCAAATGCCTGGGAAAAGGCTTGGCAAAACTGCTGTCAAAAGCCTTTGCAAAAGGCCTGGCAAAATCCTTGGGCAAAGGACTGCCAAAATGCCTGGCAAAAGCTTTGGCCCAAGCCCTTTGAAAAGCCTTGGGAAAAGCTCTGGCCAAAGGCCTGCCAAAATAAGTAGCAAGAGGCTTTGCAAAAGTCGTGGCAAACTGCCTTGCAAAGTCCCTGTCAAAATCCATGGCAGAAGCCCTGGTAAAAGACCTGGCAAAATGCTTGGCAAAAGCAGAGGCAAAAATCCATGGCAAAAGCGCTGTCAAATACCTTGGCATAATCCTTGGCAAAAGCTCTGTCAAAGCCCTGTCTAAATCGCTGGTGAAAGCCCAGGCAAAATCCACGAGAAAGAGTTTGGAAAAAGCCTTGGGAAAATCCCTTGCAAAATCCCTGGCAAAGCGTTGGCAAAAGCCCTGTCAAAATCCATGGTGGGAGGCTTAAGGATAGCCCTGGGAAAATCTCTGACAAAATGCCTTAAAAACTCCATGACAAAAATCCTTGGAAAATCCATGGCAAGATGTCTGCCAAAATCCCTGGCCAAAGCCTTTGCAAAAGTCCTGGCAAAAGCCCTGGAGAAAGCGTTAGCACAATCCCTGTCGAAATCCCTGTCAAATGGCCTGGCAAAAGTCCTGGTCAAAGCCCTGGCAAGTTTCTTGGCAGGAATTTTTCCAGGGCATTTTCCAGGGATTTTGCCAAGGCTTTCTCCAGGTGTTTTGCCAGGGCTTTTGCCAAAGCTTTTGCTCGGGGTCATATCAAGGCTTTTCCCAGGGATTTTGCCAAGGCTTTTGCCAGGGATTCTGCCGTAGGTTTTGCCAGCGCCTTCTGCAAGGCTTTTCTCAGGGAATTTGCCCAGGCTTTTTCCAGACAGTTTTGCAGGGCTTTTTCCAAGGCTTTTGCCAGGGATTTTACCCAGAGGTTTGCCAGCCATTTTGGCAGAGATGCAGCCAGGCTATTTGCTAAGGCTTGTCCTAGGGCTTGCTCCAAGGCTTTTGCAAATCCTTTTGCGAGGGATTTTGGCAGGCCTTTTGCTTGGGCTTTTGCCAGGGCTTTTGCCAAGTCTGTTGCCATGGCTTTTGACAGGTACTTTTGCCAAGTGTTTTGCCATGGATTTTGCCATGGATTTTGCCAAGGGTTTTCACAGGGATTTTGCCAGGGCTGTTCCTCGGGGTTTCCCAAGGGAGTTTTCCAGGGCGTTTGTCAGGTGTTTGACCAGGAATTCTTCCAGGGCCTTTGTCATGGATGTTGACAGGGAATTTGCCAGGGCTTTTGCCAATGGTGTTTTTCCAGGGATTTTACAATGTCTTTTGCCATGGCTTTTGTTGTGGATTTTGCCAAGGGTTTTGCCAAGGGTTTTTGTCAGGGCTATTCCTAGGCATTTACCCAAGGGGTTTTGCCAGGCTTTTGCCCGGGCTTGTGACAAGGCTTTTGCCAAGGCTTTTACCAGGGATTTTGCAAACTCCCTTGCCAAATCCCTTGGGCAATCCCTGGCAAAAGCCTTGACTAGATCCATGGCAAAAGTCTTGGCAAAATCCATGGCAAAAGCCTTAGGAAATGCCCTAGATAAAGCCGCAGCAAAACCCCTGACGCAATGCATGTGAAAGTCTCTGTCCAAATGCCTGGGAAAAGGCTTGGCAAAACTGCTGTCAAAAGCCTTTGCAAAAGGCCTGGCAAAATCCTTGGGCAAAGGACTGCCAAAATGCCTGGCAAAAGCTTTGGCCCAAGCCCTTTGAAAAGCCTTGGGAAAAGCTCTGGCCAAAGGCCTGCCAAAATAAGTAGCAAGAGGCTTTGCAAAAGTCGTGGCAAACTGCCTTGCAAAGTCCCTGTCAAAATCCATGGCAGAAGCCCTGGTAAAAGACCTGGCAAAATGCTTGGCAAAAGCAGAGGCAAAAATCCATGGCAAAAGCGCTGTCAAATACCTTGGCATAATCCTTGGCAAAAGCTCTGTCAAAGCCCTGTCTAAATCGCTGGTGAAAGCCCAGGCAAAATCCACGAGAAAGAGTTTGGAAAAAGCCTTGGGAAAATCCCTTGCAAACTCGCTGGCAAAGCGTTGGCAAAAGCCCTGTCAAAATCCATGGTGGGAGGCTTAAGGATAGCCCTGGGAAAATCTCTGACAAAATGCCTTAAAAACTCCATGACAAAAATCCTTGGAAAATCCATGGCAAAATGTCTGCCAAAATCCCTGGAAAAGGCCTTTGCAAAAGTCCTGGCAAAAGCCCTGGAGAAAGCGTTAGCACAATCCCTGTCGAAATCCCTGTCAAATGGCGTGGCAAAAGTCCTGGTCAAAGCCCTGGCAAGTTTCTTGGCAGGAATTTTTCCAGGGCATTTTCCAGGGATTTTGCCAAGGCTTTCTCCAGGTGTTTTGCCAGGGCTTTTGCCAAAGCTTTTGCTCGGGGTCATATCAAGGCTTTTCCCAGGGATTTTGCCAAGGCTTTTGCCAGGGATTCTGCCGTAGGTTTTGCCAGCGCCTTCTGCAAGGCTTTTCTCAGGGAATTTGCCCAGGCTTTTTCCAGACAGTTTTGCAGGGCTTTTTCCAAGGCTTTTGCCAGGGATTTTACCCAGAGGTTTGCCAGCCATTTTGGCAGAGATGCAGCCAGGCTATTTGCTAAGGCTTGTCCTAGGGCTTGCTCCAAGGCTTTTGCAAATTCTTTTGCGAGGGATTTTGGCAGGCCTTTTGCTTGGGCTTTTGCCAGGGCTTTTGCCAAGTCTGTTGCCATGGCTTTTGACAGGTACTTTTGCCGTGGATTTTGCCATGACTTTTGCCATGGATTTTGCCAAGGGTTTTCACAGGGATTTTGCCTGGGCTGTTCTTCGGGGTTTCCCAAGGGATTTTTCCAGGGCGTTTGTCAGGTGTTTGACCAGGAATTCTTCCAGGGCCTTTGCCATGGATGTTGACAGGGAATTTGCCAGGGCTTTTGCCAATAGTGTTTTTCCAGGGATTTTGCAATGTCTTTTGCCATGGCTTTTGTTGTGGATTTTGCCAAGGGTTTTGCCAAGGGTTTTTGTCAGGGCTATTCCTAGGCATTTACCCAAGGGGTTTTGCCAGGCTTTTGCCAGGGCTTGTGACAAGGCTTTTGCCAAGGCTTTTACCAGGGATTTTGCAAACTCCCTTGCCAAATCCCTTGGGCAATCCCTGGGAAAAGCCTTGACTAGATCCATGGCAAAAGTCTTGGCAAAATCCATGGCAAAAGCCTTAGGAAATGCCCTAGATAAAGCCTCAGCAAAACCCCTGGCGCAATGCATGTGAAAGTCTCTGTCCAAATGCCTGGGAAAAGGCTTGGAAAAACCGCTGTCAAAAGCCTTTGCAAAAGGCCTGGCAAAATCCTTGGGCAAAGGACTGCCAAAATCCCTGGCAAAAGCTTTGGCCCAAGCCCTTTGAAAAGCCTTGGGAAAAGCTCTGGCCAAAGGCCTGCCAAAATAAGTAGCAAGAGGCTTTGCAAAAGTCGTGGCAAACTGCCTGCAAAGTCCCTGTCAAAATCCATGGCAGAAGCCCTGGTAAAAGACCTGGCAAAATGCTTGGCAAAAGCAGAGGCAAAAATCCATGGCAAAAGCCCTGTCAAATACCTTGGCATAATCCTTGGCAAAAGCTCTGTCAAAGCCCTGTCTAAATCGCTGGTGAAAGCCCAGGCAAAATCCACGAGAAAGAGTTTGGAAAAAGCCTTGGGAAAATCCCTTGCAAAATCGCTGGCAAAGCGTTGGCAAAAGCCCTGTCAAAATCCATGGTGGGAGGCTTAAGGATAGCCCTGGGAAAATCTCTGACAAAATGCCTTAAAAACTCCATGACAAAAATCCTTGGAAAATCCATGGCAAGATGTCTGCCAAAATCCCTGGCCAAAGCCTTTGCAAAAGTCCTGGCAAAAGCCCTGGAGAAAGCGTTAGCACAATCCCTGTCGAAATCCCTGTCAAATGGCCTGGCAAAAGTCCTGGTCAAAGCCCTGGCAAGTTTCTTGGCAGGAATTTTTCCAGGGCATTTTCCAGGGATTTTGCCAAGGCTTTCTCCAGGTGTTTTGCCAGGGCTTTTGCCAAAGCTTTTGCTCGGGGTCATATCAAGGCTTTTCCCAGGGATTTTGCCAAGGCTTTTGCCAGGGATTCTGCCGTAGGTTTTGCCAGCGCCTTCTGCAAGGCTTTTCTCAGGGAATTTGCCCAGGCTTTTTCCAGACAGTTTTGCAGGGCTTTTTCCAAGGCTTTTGCCAGGGATTTTACCCAGAGGTTTGCCAGCCGTTTTGGCAGAGATGCAGCCAGGCTATTTGCTAAGGCTTGTCCTAGGGCTTGCTCCAAGGCTTTTGCAAATCCTTTTGCGAGGGATTTTGGCAGGCCTTTTGCTTGGGCTTTTGCCAGGGCTTTTGCCAAGTCTGTTGCCATGGCTTTTGACAGGTACTTTTGCCGTGGATTTTGCCATGACTTTTGCCATGGATTTTGCCAAGGGTTTTCACAGGGATTTTGCCAGGGCTGTTCCTCGGGGTTTCCCAAGGGAGTTTTCCAGGGCGTTTGTCAGGTGTTTGACCAGGAATTCTTCCAGGGCCTTTGCCATGGATGTTGACAGGGAATTTGCCAGGGCTTTTGCCAATGGTGTTTTTCCAGGGATTTTGCAATGTCTTTTGCCATGGCTTTTGTTGTGGATTTTGCCAAGGGTTTTGCCAAGGGTTTTTGTCAGGGCTATTCCTAGGCATTTACCCAAGGGGTTTTGCCAGGCTTTTGCCAGGGCTTGTGACAAGGCTTTTGCCAAGGCTTTTACCAGGGATTTTGCAAACTCCCTTGCCAAATCCCTTGGGCAATCCCTGGGAAAAGCCTTGACTAGATCCATGGCAAAAGTCTTGGCAAAATCCATGGCAAAAGCCTTAGGAAATGCCCTAGATAAAGCCTCAGCAAAACCCCTGGCGCAATGCATGTGAAAGTCTCTGTCCAAATGCCTGGGAAAAGGCTTGGCAAAACTGCTGTCAAAAGCCTTTGCAAAAGGCCTGGCAAAATCCTTGGGCAAAGGACTGCCAAAATCCCTGGCAAAAGCTTTGGCCCAAGCCCTTTGAAAAGCCTTGGGAAAAGCTCTGGCCAAAGGCCTGCCAAAATAAGTAGCAAGAGGCTTTGCAAAAGTCGTGGCAAACTGCCTTGCAAAGTCCCTGTCAAAATCCATGGCGGAAGCCCTGGTAAAAGACCTGGCAAAATGCTTGGCAAAAGCAGAGGCAAAAATCCATGGCAAAAGCCCTGTCAAATACCTTGGCATAATCCTTGGCAAAAGCTCTGTCAAAGCCCTGTCTAAATCGCTGGTGAAAGCCCAGGCAAAATCCACGAGAAAGAGTTTGGAAAAAGCCTTGGGAAAATCCCTTGCAAAATCGCTGGCAAAGCGTTGGCAAAAGCCCTGTCAAAATCCATGGTGGGAGGCTTAAGGATAGGCCTGGGAAAATCTCTGACAAAATGCCTTAAAAACTCCATGACAAAAATCCTTGGGAAATCCATGGCAAAATGTCTGCCAAAATCCCTGGCCAAAGCCTTTGCAAAAGTCCTGGCAAAAGCCCTGGAGAAAGCGTTAGCACAATCCCTGTCGAAATCCCTGTCAAATGGCCTGGCAAAAGTCCTGGTCAAAGCCCTGGCAAGTTTCTTGGCAGGAATTTTTCCAGGGCATTTTCCAGGGATTTTGCCAAGGCTTTCTCCAGGTGTTTTGCCAGGGCTTTTGCCAAAGCTTTTGCTCGGGGTCATATCAAGGCTTTTCCCAGGGATTTTGCCAAGGCTTTTGCCAGGGATTCTGCCGTAGGTTTTGCCAGCGCCTTCTGCAAGGCTTTTCTCAGGGAATTTGCCCAGGCTTTTTCCAGACAGTTTTGCAGGGCTTTTTCCAAGGCTTTTGCCAGGGATTTTACCCAGAGGTTTGCCAGCCATTTTGGCAGAGATGCAGCCAGGCTATTTGCTAAGGCTTGTCCTAGGGCTTGCTCCAAGGCTTTTGCAAATTCTTTTGTGAGGGATTTCGGCAGGCCTTTTGCTTGGGCTTTTGCCAGGGCTTTTGCCAAGTCTGTTGCCATGGCTTTTGAGAGGTACTTTTGCCGTGGATTTTGCCATGACTTTTGCCATGGATTTTGCCAAGGGTTTTCACAGGGATTTTGCCAGGGCTGTTCCTCGGGGTTTCCCAAGGGAGTTTTCCAGGGCGTTTGTCAGGTGTTTGACCAGGAATTCTTCCAGGGCCTTTGCCATGGATGTTGACAGGGAATTTGCCAGGGCTTTTGCCAATGGTGTTTTTCCAGGGATTTTGCAATGTCTTTTGCCATGGCTTTTGTTGTGGATTTTGCCAAGGGTTTTGCCAAGGGTTTTTGTCAGGGCTATTCCTAGGCATTTACCCAAGGGGTTTTGCCAGGCTTTTGCCAGGGCTTGTGACAAGGCTTTTGCCAAGGCTTTTACCAGGGATTTTGCAAACTCCCTTGCCAAATCCCTTGGGCAATCCCTGGCAAAAGCCTTGACTAGATCCATGGCAAAAGTCTTGGCAAAATCCATGGCAAAAGCCTTAGGAAATGCCCTAGATAAAGCCTCAGCAAAACCCCTGGCGCAATGCATGTGAAAGTCTCTGTCCAAATGCCTGGGAAAAGGCTTGGCAAAACTGCTGTCAAAAGCCTTTGCAAAAGGCCTGGCAAAATCCTTGGGCAAAGGACTGCCAAAATCCCTGGCAAAAGCTTTGGCCCAAGCCCTTTGAAAAGCCTTGGGAAAAGCTCTGGCCAAAGGCCTGCCAAAATAAGTAGCAAGAGGCTTTGCAAAAGTCGTGGCAAACTGCCTTGCAAAGTCCCTGTCAAAATCCATGGCAGAAGCCCTGGTAAAAGACCTGGCAAAATGCTTGGCAAAAGCAGAGGCAAAAATCCATGGCAAAAGCCCTGTCAAATACCTTGGCATAATCCTTGGCAAAAGCTCTGTCAAAGCCCTGTCTAAATCGCTGGTGAAAGCCCAGGCAAAATCCACGAGAAAGAGTTTGGAAAAAGCCTTGGAAGAATCCCTTGCAAAATCGCTGGCAAAGCGTTGGCAAAAGCCCTGTCAAAATCCATGGTGGGAGGCTTAAGGATAGCCCTGGGAAAATCTCTGACAAAATGCCTTAAAAACTCCATGACAAAAATCCTTGGAAAATCCATGGCAAGATGTCTGCCAAAATCCCTGGCCAAAGCCTTTGCAAAAGTCCTGGCAAAAGCCCTGGAGAAAGCGTTAGCACAATCCCTGTCGAAATCCCTGTCAAATGGCCTGGCAAAAGTCCTGGTCAAAGCCCTGGCAAGTTTCTTGGCAGGAATTTTTCCAGGGCATTTTCCAGGGATTTTGCCAAGGCTTTCTCCAGGTGTTTTGCCAGGGCTTTTGCCAAAGCTTTTGCTCGGGGTCATATCAAGGCTTTTCCCAGGGATTTTGCCAAGGCTTTTGCCAGGGATTCTGCCGTAGGTTTTGCCAGCGCCTTCTGCAAGGCTTTTCTCAGGGAATTTGCCCAGGCTTTTTCCAGACAGTTTTGCAGGGCTTTTTCCAAGGCTTTTGCCAGGGATTTTACCCAGAGGTTTGCCAGCCATTTTGGCAGAGATGCAGCCAGGCTATTTGCTAAGGCTTGTCCTAGGGCTTGCTCCAAGGCTTTTGCAAATTCTTTTGTGAGGGATTTTGACAGGCCTTTTGCTTGGGCTTTTGCCAGGGCTTTTGCCAAGTCTGTTGCCATGGCTTTTGACAGGTACTTTTGCCGTGGATTTTGCCATGACTTTTGCCATGGATTTTGCCAAGGGTTTTCACAGGGATTTTGCCAGGGCTGTTCCTCGGGGTTTCCCAAGGGATTTTTCCAGGGCGTTTGTCAGGTGTTTGACCAGGAATTCTTCCAGGGCCTTTGCCATGGATGTTGACAGGGAATTTGCCAGGGCTTTTGCCAATGGTGTTTTTCCAGGGATTTTGCAATGTCTTTTGCCATGGCTTTTGTTGTGGATTTTGCCAAGGGTTTTGCCAAGGGTTTTTGTCAGGGCTATTCCTAGGCATTTACCCAAGGGGTTTTGCCAGGCTTTTGCCAGGGCTTGTGACAAGGCTTTTGCCAAGGCTTTTACCAGGGATTTTGCAAACTCCCTTGCCAAATCCCTTGGGCAATCCCTGGAAAAGCCTTGACTAGATCCATGGCAAAAGTCTTGGCAAAATCCATGGCAAAAGCCTTAGGAAATGCCCTAGATAAAGCCTCAGCAAAACCCCTGGCGCAATGCATGTGAAAGTCTCTGTCCAAATGCCTGGGAAAAGGCTTGGCAAAACTGCTGTCAAAAGCCTTTGCAAAAGGCCTGGCAAAATCCTTGGGCAAAGGACTGCCAAAATGCCTGGCAAAAGCTTTGGCCCAAGCCCTTTGAAAAGCCTTGGGAAAAGCTCTGGCCAAAGGCCTGCCAAAATAAGTAGCAAGAGGCTTTGCAAAAGTCGTGGCAAACTGCCTTGCAAAGTCCCTGTCAAAATCCATGGCAGAAGCCCTGGTAAAAGACCTGGCAAAATGCTTGGCAAAAGCAGAGGCAAAAATCCATGGCAAAAGCCCTGTCAAATACCTTGGCATAATCCTTGGCAAAAGCTCTGTCAAAGCCCTGTCTAAATCGCTGGTGAAAGCCCAGGCAAAATCCACGAGAAAGAGTTTGGAAAAAGCCTTGGAAGAATCCCTTGCAAAATCGCTGGCAAAGCGTTGGCAAAAGCCCTGTCAAAATCCATGGTGGGAGGCTTAAGGATAGGCCTGGGAAAATCTCTGACAAAATGCCTTAAAAACTCCATGACAAAAATCCTTGGAAAATCCATGGCAAGATGTCTGCCAAAATCCCTGGCCAAAGCCTTTGCAAAAGTCCTGGCAAAAGCCCTGGAGAAAGCGTTAGCACAATCCCTGTCGAAATCCCTGTCAAATGGCCTGGCAAAAGTCCTGGTCAAAGCCCTGGCAAGTTTCTTGGCAGGAATTTTTCCAGGGCATTTTCCAGGGATTTTGCCAAGGCTTTCTCCAGGTGTTTTGCCAGGGCTTTTGCCAAAGCTTTTGCTCGGGGTCATATCAAGGCTTTTCCCAGGGATTTTGCCAAGGCTTTTGCCAGGGATTCTGCCGTAGGTTTTGCCAGCGCCTTCTGCAAGGCTTTTCTCAGGGAATTTGCCCAGGCTTTTTCCAGACAGTTTTGCAGGGCTTTTTCCAAGGCTTTTGCCAGGGATTTTACCCAGAGGTTTGCCAGCCATTTTGGCAGTGATGCAGCCAGGCTATTTGCTAAGGCTTGTCCTAGGGCTGGCTCCAAGGCTTTTGCAAATTCTTTTGTGAGGGATTTTGGCAGGCCTTTTGCTTGGGCTTTTGCCAGGGCTTTTGCCAAGTCTGTTGCCATGGCTTTTGACAGGTACTTTTGCCGTGGATTTTGCCATGACTTTTGCCATGGATTTTGCCAAGGGTTTTCACAGGGATTTTGCCAGGGCTGTTCCTCGGGTTTTCCCAAAGGAGTTTTCCAGGGCGTTTGTCAGGTGTTTGACCAGGAATTCTTCCAGGGCCTTTGCCATGGATGTTGACAGGGAATTTGCCAGGGAATTTGCCAGGGCTTTTGCCAATGGTGTTTTTCCAGGGATTTTGCAATGTCTTTTGCCATGGCTTTTGTTGTGGATTTTGCCAAGGGTTTTGCCAAGGGTTTTTGTCAGGGCTATTCCTAGGCATTTACCCAAGGGGTTTTGCCAGGCTTTTGCCAGGGCTTGTGACAAGGCTTTTGCCAAGGCTTTTACCAGGGATTTTGCAAACTCCCTTGCCAAATCCCTTGGGCAATCCCTGGCAAAAGCCTTGACTAGATCCATGGCAAAAGTCTTGGCAAAATCCATGGCAAAAGCCTTAGGAAATGCCCTAGATAAAGTCGCAGCAAAACCCCTGGCGCAATGCATGTGAAAGTCTCTGTCCAAATGCCTGGGAAAAGGCTTGGCAAAACTGCTGTCAAAAGCCTTTGCAAAAGGCCTGGCAAAATCCTTGGGCAAAGGACTGCCAAAATCCCTGGCAAAAGCTTTGGCCCAAGCCCTTTGAAAAGCCTTGGGAAAAGCTCTGGCCAAAGGCCTGCCAAAATAAGTAGCAAGAGGCTTTGCAAAAGTCGTGGCAAACTGCCTTGCAAAGTCCCTGTCAAAATCCATGGCAGAAGCCCTGGTAAAAGACCTGGCAAAATGCTTGGCAAAAGCAGAGGCAAAAATCCATGGCAAAAGCGCTGTCAAATACCTTGGCATAATCCTTGGCAAAAGCTCTGTCAAAGCCCTGTCTAAATCGCTGGTGAAAGCCCAGGCAAAATCCACGAGAAAGAGTTTGGAAAAAGCCTTGGGAAAATCCCTTGCAAAATCCCTGGCAAAGCGTTGGCAAAAGCCCTGTCAAAATCCATGGTGGGAGGCTTAAGGATAGCCCTGGGAAAATCTCTGACAAAATGCCTTAAAAACTCCATGACAAAAATCCTTGGAAAATCCATGGCAAGATGTCTGCCAAAATCCCTGGCCAAAGCCTTTGCAAAAGTCCTGGCAAAAGCCCTGGAGAAAGCGTTAGCACAATCCCTGTCGAAATCCCTGTCAAATGGCCTGGCAAAAGTCCTGGTCAAAGCCCTGGCAAGTTTCTTGGCAGGAATTTTTCCAGGGCATTTTCCAGGGATTTTGCCAAGGCTTTCTCCAGGTGTTTTGCCAGGGCTTTTGCCAAAGCTTTTGCTCGGGGTCATATCAAGGCTTTTCCCAGGGATTTTGCCAAGGCTTTTGCCAGGGATTCTGCCGTAGGTTTTGCCAGCGCCTTCTGCAAGGCTTTTCTCAGGGAATTTGCCCAGGCTTTTTCCAGACAGTTTTGCAGGGCTTTTTCCAAGGCTTTTGCCAGGGATTTTACCCAGAGGTTTGCCAGCCATTTTGGCAGAGATGCAGCCAGGCTATTTGCTAAGGCTTGTCCTAGGGCTTGCTCCAAGGCTTTTGCAAATCCTTTTGCGAGGGATTTTGGCAGGCCTTTTGCTTGGGCTTTTGCCAGGGCTTTTGCCAAGTCTGTTGCCATGGCTTTTGACAGGTACTTTTGCCAAGTGTTTTGCCATGGATTTTGCCATGGATTTTGCCAAGGGTTTTCACAGGGATTTTGCCAGGGCTGTTCCTCGGGGTTTCCCAAGGGAGTTTTCCAGGGCGTTTGTCAGGTGTTTGACCAGGAATTCTTCCAGGGCCTTTGTCATGGATGTTGACAGGGAATTTGCCAGGGCTTTTGCCAATGGTGTTTTTCCAGGGATTTTACAATGTCTTTTGCCATGGCTTTTGTTGTGGATTTTGCCAAGGGTTTTGCCAAGGGTTTTTGTCAGGGCTATTCCTAGGCATTTACCCAAGGGGTTTTGCCAGGCTTTTGCCCGGGCTTGTGACAAGGCTTTTGCCAAGGCTTTTACCAGGGATTTTGCAAACTCCCTTGCCAAATCCCTTGGGCAATCCCTGGGAAAAGCCTTGACTAGATCCATGGCAAAAGTCTTGGCAAAATCCATGGCAAAAGCCTTAGGAAATGCCCTAGATAAAGCCGCAGCAAAACCCCTGACGCAATGCATGTGAAAGTCTCTGTCCAAATGCCTGGGAAAAGGCTTGGCAAAACTGCTGTCAAAAGCCTTTGCAAAAGGCCTGGCAAAATCCTTGGGCAAAGGACTGCCAAAATGCCTGGCAAAAGCTTTGGCCCAAGCCCTTTGAAAAGCCTTGGGAAAAGCTCTGGCCAAAGGCCTGCCAAAATAAGTAGCAAGAGGCTTTGCAAAAGTCGTGGCAAACTGCCTTGCAAAGTCCCTGTCAAAATCCATGGCAGAAGCCCTGGTAAAAGACCTGGCAAAATGCTTGGCAAAAGCAGAGGCAAAAATCCATGGCAAAAGCCCTGTCAAATACCTTGGCATAATCCTTGGCAAAAGCTCTGTCAAAGCCCTGTCTAAATCGCTGGTGAAAGCCCAGGCAAAATCCACGAGAAAGAGTTTGGAAAAAGCCTTGGGAAAATCCCTTGCAAACTCGCTGGCAAAGCGTTGGCAAAAGCCCTGTCAAAATCCATGGTGGGAGGCTTAAGGATAGCCCTGGGAAAATCTCTGACAAAATGCCTTAAAGCTCCATGACAAAAATCCTTGGAAAATCCATGGCAAAATGTCTGCCAAAATCCCTGGCCAAAGCCTTTGCAAAAGTCCTGGCAAAAGCCCTGGAGAAAGCGTTAGCACAATCCCTGTCGAAATCCCTGTCAAATGGCCTGGCAAAAGTCCTGGTCAAAGCCCTGGCAAGTTTCTTGGCAGGAATTTTTCCAGGGCATTTTCCAGGGATTTTGCCAAGGCTTTCTCCAGGTGTTTTGCCAGGGCTTTTGCCAAAGCTTTTGCTCGGGGTCATATCAAGGCTTTTCCCAGGGATTTTGCCAAGGCTTTTGCCAGGGATTCTGCCGTAGGTTTTGCCAGCGCCTTCTGCAAGGCTTTTCTCAGGGAATTTGCCCAGGCTTTTTCCAGACAGTTTTGCAGGGCTTTTTCCAAGGCTTTTGCCAGGGATTTTACCCAGAGGTTTGCCAGCCATTTTGGCAGAGATGCAGCCAGGCTATTTGCTAAGGCTTGTCCTAGGGCTTGCTCCAAGGCTTTTGCAAATTCTTTTGCGAGGGATTTTGGCAGGCCTTTTGCTTGGGCTTTTGCCAGGGCTTTTGCCAAGTCTGTTGCCATGGCTTTTGACAGGTACTTTTGCCGTGGATTTTGCCATGACTTTTGCCATGGATTTTGCCAAGGGTTTTCACAGGGATTTTGCCAGGGCTGTTCCTCGGGGTTTCCCAAGGGATTTTTCCAGGGCGTTTGTCAGGTGTTTGACCAGGAATTCTTCCAGGGCCTTTGCCATGGATGTTGACAGGGAATTTGCCAGGGCTTTTGCCAATAGTGTTTTTCCAGGGATTTTGCAATGTCTTTTGCCATGGCTTTTGTTGTGGATTTTGCCAAGGGTTTTGCCAAGGGTTTTTGTCAGGGCTATTCCTAGGCATTTACCCAAGGGGTTTTGCCAGGCTTTTGCCAGGGCTTGTGACAAGGCTTTTGCCAAGGCTTTTACCAGGGATTTTGCAAACTCCCTTGCCAAATCCCTTGGGCAATCCCTGGCAAAAGCCTTGACTAGATCCATGGCAAAAGTCTTGGCAAAATCCATGGCAAAAGCCTTAGGAAATGCCCTAGATAAAGCCTCAGCAAAACCCCTGGCGCAATGCATGTGAAAGTCTCTGTCCAAATGCCTGGGAAAAGGCTTGGCAAAACCGCTGTCAAAAGCCTTTGCAAAAGGCCTGGCAAAATCCTTGGGCAAAGGACTGCCAAAATCCCTGGCAAAAGCTTTGGCCCAAGCCCTTTGAAAAGCCTTGGGAAAAGCTCTGGCCAAAGGCCTGCCAAAATAAGTAGCAAGAGGCTTTGCAAAAGTCGTGGCAAACTGCCTGCAAAGTCCCTGTCAAAATCCATGGCAGAAGCCCTGGTAAAAGACCTGGCAAAATGCTTGGCAAAAGCAGAGGCAAAAATCCATGGCAAAAGCCCTGTCAAATACCTTGGCATAATCCTTGGCAAAAGCTCTGTCAAAGCCCTGTCTAAATCGCTGGTGAAAGCCCAGGCAAAATCCACGAGAAAGAGTTTGGAAAAAGCCTTGGGAAAATCCCTTGCAAAATCGCTGGCAAAGCGTTGGCAAAAGCCCTGTCAAAATCCATGGTGGGAGGCTTAAGGATAGCCCTGGGAAAATCTCTGACAAAATGCCTTAAAAACTCCATGACAAAAATCCTTGGAAAATCCATGGCAAGATGTCTGCCAAAATCCCTGGCCAAAGCCTTTGCAAAAGTCCTGGCAAAAGCCCTGGAGAAAGCGTTAGCACAATCCCTGTCGAAATCCCTGTCAAATGGCCTGGCAAAAGTCCTGGTCAAAGCCCTGGCAAGTTTCTTGGCAGGAATTTTTCCAGGGCATTTTCCAGGGATTTTGCCAAGGCTTTCTCCAGGTGTTTTGCCAGGGCTTTTGCCAAAGCTTTTGCTCGGGGTCATATCAAGGCTTTTCCCAGGGATTTTGCCAAGGCTTTTGCCAGGGATTCTGCCGTAGGTTTTGCCAGCGCCTTCTGCAAGGCTTTTCTCAGGGAATTTGCCCAGGCTTTTTCCAGACAGTTTTGCAGGGCTTTTTCCAAGGCTTTTGCCAGGGATTTTACCCAGAGGTTTGCCAGCCGTTTTGGCAGAGATGCAGCCAGGCTATTTGCTAAGGCTTGTCCTAGGGCTTGCTCCAAGGCTTTTGCAAATCCTTTTGCGAGGGATTTTGGCAGGCCTTTTGCTTGGGCTTTTGCCAGGGCTTTTGCCAAGTCTGTTGCCATGGCTTTTGACAGGTACTTTTGCCGTGGATTTTGCCATGACTTTTGCCATGGATTTTGCCAAGGGTTTTCACAGGGATTTTGCCAGGGCTGTTCCTCGGGGTTTCCCAAGGGAGTTTTCCAGGGCGTTTGTCAGGTGTTTGACCAGGAATTCTTCCAGGGCCTTTGCCATGGATGTTGACAGGGAATTTGCCAGGGCTTTTGCCAATGGTGTTTTTCCAGGGATTTTGCAATGTCTTTTGCCATGGCTTTTGTTGTGGATTTTGCCAAGGGTTTTGCCAAGGGTTTTTGTCAGGGCTATTCCTAGGCATTTACCCAAGGGGTTTTGCCAGGCTTTTGCCAGGGCTTGTGACAAGGCTTTTGCCAAGGCTTTTACCAGGGATTTTGCAAACTCCCTTGCCAAATCCCTTGGGCAATCCCTGGCAAAAGCCTTGACTAGATCCATGGCAAAAGTCTTGGCAAAATCCATGGCAAAAGCCTTAGGAAATGCCCTAGATAAAGCCTCAGCAAAACCCCTGGCGCAATGCATGTGAAAGTCTCTGTCCAAATGCCTGGGAAAAGGCTTGGCAAAACTGCTGTCAAAAGCCTTTGCAAAAGGCCTGGCAAAATCCTTGGGCAAAGGACTGCCAAAATCCCTGGCAAAAGCTTTGGCCCAAGCCCTTTGAAAAGCCTTGGGAAAAGCTCTGGCCAAAGGCCTGCCAAAATAAGTAGCAAGAGGCTTTGCAAAAGTCGTGGCAAACTGCCTTGCAAAGTCCCTGTCAAAATCCATGGCGGAAGCCCTGGTAAAAGACCTGGCAAAATGCTTGGCAAAAGCAGAGGCAAAAATCCATGGCAAAAGCCCTGTCAAATACCTTGGCATAATCCTTGGCAAAAGCTCTGTCAAAGCCCTGTCTAAATCGCTGGTGAAAGCCCAGGCAAAATCCACGAGAAAGAGTTTGGAAAAAGCCTTGGGAAAATCCCTTGCAAAATCGCTGGCAAAGCGTTGGCAAAAGCCCTGTCAAAATCCATGGTGGGAGGCTTAAGGATAGGCCTGGGAAAATCTCTGACAAAATGCCTTAAAAACTCCATGACAAAAATCCTTGGGAAATCCATGGCAAAATGTCTGCCAAAATCCCTGGCCAAAGCCTTTGCAAAAGTCCTGGCAAAAGCCCTGGAGAAAGCGTTAGCACAATCCCTGTCGAAATCCCTGTCAAATGGCCTGGCAAAAGTCCTGGTCAAAGCCCTGGCAAGTTTCTTGGCAGGAATTTTTCCAGGGCATTTTCCAGGGATTTTGCCAAGGCTTTCTCCAGGTGTTTTGCCAGGGCTTTTGCCAAAGCTTTTGCTCGGGGTCATATCAAGGCTTTTCCCAGGGATTTTGCCAAGGCTTTTGCCAGGGATTCTGCCGTAGGTTTTGCCAGCGCCTTCTGCAAGGCTTTTCTCAGGGAATTTGCCCAGGCTTTTTCCAGACAGTTTTGCAGGGCTTTTTCCAAGGCTTTTGCCAGGGATTTTACCCAGAGGTTTGCCAGCCATTTTGGCAGAGATGCAGCCAGGCTATTTGCTAAGGCTTGTCCTAGGGCTTGCTCCAAGGCTTTTGCAAATTCTTTTGTGAGGGATTTCGGCAGGCCTTTTGCTTGGGCTTTTGCCAGGGCTTTTGCCAAGTCTGTTGCCATGGCTTTTGACAGGTACTTTTGCCGTGGATTTTGCCATGACTTTTGCCATGGATTTTGCCAAGGGTTTTCACAGGGATTTTGCCAGGGCTGTTCCTCGGGGTTTCCCAAGGGAGTTTTCCAGGGCGTTTGTCAGGTGTTTGACCAGGAATTCTTCCAGGGCCTTTGCCATGGATGTTGACAGGGAATTTGCCAGGGCTTTTGCCAATGGTGTTTTTCCAGGGATTTTGCAATGTCTTTTGCCATGGCTTTTGTTGTGGATTTTGCCAAGGGTTTTGCCAAGGGTTTTTGTCAGGGCTATTCCTAGGCATTTACCCAAGGGGTTTTGCCAGGCTTTTGCCAGGGCTTGTGACAAGGCTTTTGCCAAGGCTTTTACCAGGGATTTTGCAAACTCCCTTGCCAAATCCCTTGGGCAATCCCTGGGAAAAGCCTTGACTAGATCCATGGCAAAAGTCTTGGCAAAATCCATGGCAAAAGCCTTAGGAAATGCCCTAGATAAAGCCGCAGCAAAACCCCTGGCGCAATGCATGTGAAAGTCTCTGTCCAAATGCCTGGGAAAAGGCTTGGCAAAACTGCTGTCAAAAGCCTTTGCAAAAGGCCTGGCAAAATCCTTGGGCAAAGGACTGCCAAAATCCCTGGCAAAAGCTTTGGCCCAAGCCCTTTGAAAAGCCTTGGGAAAAGCTCTGGCCAAAGGCCTGCCAAAATAAGTAGCAAGAGGCTTTGCAAAAGTCGTGGCAAACTGCCTTGCAAAGTCCCTGTCAAAATCCATGGCAGAAGCCCTGGTAAAAGACCTGGCAAAATGCTTGGCAAAAGCAGAGGCAAAAATCCATGGCAAAAGCCCTGTCAAATACCTTGGCATAATCCTTGGCAAAAGCTCTGTCAAAGCCCTGTCTAAATCGCTGGTGAAAGCCCAGGCAAAATCCACGAGAAAGAGTTTGGAAAAAGCCTTGGAAGAATCCCTTGCAAAATCGCTGGCAAAGCGTTGGCAAAAGCCCTGTCAAAATCCATGGTGGGAGGCTTAAGGATAGCCCTGGGAAAATCTCTGACAAAATGCCTTAAAAACTCCATGACAAAAATCCTTGGAAAATCCATGGCAAGATGTCTGCCAAAATCCCTGGCCAAAGCCTTTGCAAAAGTCCTGGCAAAAGCCCTGGAGAAAGCGTTAGCACAATCCCTGTCGAAATCCCTGTCAAATGGCCTGGCAAAAGTCCTGGTCAAAGCCCTGGCAAGTTTCTTGGCAGGAATTTTTCCAGGGCATTTTCCAGGGATTTTGCCAAGGCTTTCTCCAGGTGTTTTGCCAGGGCTTTTGCCAAAGCTTTTGCTCGGGGTCATATCAAGGCTTTTCCCAGGGATTTTGCCAAGGCTTTTGCCAGGGATTCTGCCGTAGGTTTTGCCAGCGCCTTCTGCAAGGCTTTTCTCAGGGAATTTGCCCAGGCTTTTTCCAGACAGTTTTGCAGGGCTTTTTCCAAGGCTTTTGCCAGGGATTTTACCCAGAGGTTTGCCAGCCATTTTGGCAGAGATGCAGCCAGGCTATTTGCTAAGGCTTGTCCTAGGGCTTGCTCCAAGGCTTTTGCAAATCCTTTTGCGAGGGATTTTGGCAGGCCTTTTGCTTGGGCTTTTGCCAGGGCTTTTGCCAAGTCTGTTGCCATGGCTTTTGACAGGTACTTTTGCCGTGGATTTTGCCATGACTTTTGCCATGGATTTTGCCAAGGGTTTTCACAGGGATTTTGCCTGGGCTGTTCTTCGGGGTTTCCCAAGGGATTTTTCCAGGGCGTTTGTCAGGTGTTTGACCAGGAATTCTTCCAGGGCCTTTGCCATGGATGTTGACAGGGAATTTGCCAGGGCTTTTGCCAATAGTGTTTTTCCAGGGATTTTGCAATGTCTTTTGCCATGGCTTTTGTTGTGGATTTTGCCAAGGGTTTTGCCAAGGGTTTTTGTCAGGGCTATTCCTAGGCATTTACCCAAGGGGTTTTGCCAGGCTTTTGCCAGGGCTTGTGACAAGGCTTTTGCCAAGGCTTTTACCAGGGATTTTGCAAACTCCCTTGCCAAATCCCTTGGGCAATCCCTGGCAAAAGCCTTGACTAGATCCATGGCAAAAGTCTTGGCAAAATCCATGGCAAAAGCCTTAGGAAATGCCCTAGATAAAGCCTCAGCAAAACCCCTGGTGCAATGCATGTGAAAGTCTCTGTCCAAATGCCTGGGAAAAGGCTTGGCAAAACCGCTGTCAAAAGCCTTTGCAAAAGGCCTGGCAAAATCCTTGGGCAAAGGACTGCCAAAATCCCTGGCAAAAGCTTTGGCCCAAGCCCTTTGAAAAGCCTTGGGAAAAGCTCTGGCCAAAGGCCTGCCAAAATAAGTAGCAAGAGGCTTTGCAAAAGTCGTGGCAAACTGCCTGCAAAGTCCCTGTCAAAATCCATGGCAGAAGCCCTGGTAAAAGACCTGGCAAAATGCTTGGCAAAAGCAGAGGCAAAAATCCATGGCAAAAGCCCTGTCAAATACCTTGGCATAATCCTTGGCAAAAGCTCTGTCAAAGCCCTGTCTAAATCGCTGGTGAAAGCCCAGGCAAAATCCACGAGAAAGAGTTTGGAAAAAGCCTTGGGAAAATCCCTTGCAAAATCGCTGGCAAAGCGTTGGCAAAAGCCCTGTCAAAATCCATGGTGGGAGGCTTAAGGATAGCCCTGGGAAAATCTCTGACAAAATGCCTTAAAAACTCCATGACAAAAATCCTTGGAAAATCCATGGCAAGATGTCTGCCAAAATCCCTGGCCAAAGCCTTTGCAAAAGTCCTGGCAAAAGCCCTGGAGAAAGCGTTAGCACAATCCCTGTCGAAATCCCTGTCAAATGGCCTGGCAAAAGTCCTGGTCAAAGCCCTGGCAAGTTTCTTGGCAGGAATTTTTCCAGGGCATTTTCCAGGGATTTTGCCAAGGCTTTCTCCAGGTGTTTTGCCAGGGCTTTTGCCAAAGCTTTTGCTCGGGGTCATATCAAGGCTTTTCCCAGGGATTTTGCCAAGGCTTTTGCCAGGGATTCTGCCGTAGGTTTTGCCAGCGCCTTCTGCAAGGCTTTTCTCAGGGAATTTGCCCAGGCTTTTTCCAGACAGTTTTGCAGGGCTTTTTCCAAGGCTTTTGCCAGGGATTTTACCCAGAGGTTTGCCAGCCATTTTGGCAGAGATGCAGCCAGGCTATTTGCTAAGGCTTGTCCTAGGGCTTGCTCCAAGGCTTTTGCAAATCCTTTTGCGAGGGATTTTGGCAGGCCTTTTGCTTGGGCTTTTGCCAGGGCTTTTGCCAAGTCTGTTGCCATGGCTTTTGACAGGTACTTTTGCCGTGGATTTTGCCATGACTTTTGCCATGGATTTTGCCAAGGGTTTTCACAGGGATTTTGCCAGGGCTGTTCCTCGGGGTTTCCCAAGGGAGTTTTCCAGGGCGTTTGTCAGGTGTTTGACCAGGAATTCTTCCAGGGCCTTTGCCATGGATGTTGACAGGGAATTTGCCAGGGCTTTTGCCAATGGTGTTTTTCCAGGGATTTTGCAATGTCTTTTGCCATGGCTTTTGTTGTGGATTTTGCCAAGGGTTTTGCCAAGGGTTTTTGTCAGGGCTATTCCTAGGCATTTACCCAAGGGGTTTTGCCAGGCTTTTGCCAGGGCTTGTGACAAGGCTTTTGCCAAGGCTTTTACCAGGGATTTTGCAAACTCCCTTGCCAAATCCCTTGGGCAATCCCTGGCAAAAGCCTTGACTAGATCCATGGCAAAAGTCTTGGCAAAATCCATGGCAAAAGCCTTAGGAAATGCCCTAGATAAAGCCTCAGCAAAACCCCTGGCGCAATGCATGTGAAAGTCTCTGTCCAAATGCCTGGGAAAAGGCTTGGCAAAACTGCTGTCAAAAGCCTTTGCAAAAGGCCTGGCAAAATCCTTGGGCAAAGGACTGCCAAAATGCCTGGCAAAAGCTTTGGCCCAAGCCCTTTGAAAAGCCTTGGGAAAAGCTCTGGCCAAAGGCCTGCCAAAATAAGTAGCAAGAGGCTTTGCAAAAGTCGTGGCAAACTGCCTTGCAAAGTCCCTGTCAAAATCCATGGCGGAAGCCCTGGTAAAAGACCTGGCAAAATGCTTGGCAAAAGCAGAGGCAAAAATCCATGGCAAAAGCCCTGTCAAATACCTTGGCATAATCCTTGGCAAAAGCTCTGTCAAAGCCCTGTCTAAATCGCTGGTGAAAGCCCAGGCAAAATCCACGAGAAAGAGTTTGGAAAAAGCCTTGGGAAAATCCCTTGCAAAATCGCTGGCAAAGCGTTGGCAAAAGCCCTGTCAAAATCCATGGTGGGAGGCTTAAGGATAGGCCTGGGAAAATCTCTGACAAAATGCCTTAAAAACTCCATGACAAAAATCCTTGGGAAATCCATGGCAAAATGTCTGCCAAAATCCCTGGCCAAAGCCTTTGCAAAAGTCCTGGCAAAAGCCCTGGAGAAAGCGTTAGCACAATCCCTGTCGAAATCCCTGTCAAATGGCCTGGCAAAAGTCCTGGTCAAAGCCCTGGCAAGTTTCTTGGCAGGAATTTTTCCAGGGCATTTTCCAGGGATTTTGCCAAGGCTTTCTCCAGGTGTTTTGCCAGGGCTTTTGCCAAAGCTTTTGCTCGGGGTCATATCAAGGCTTTTCCCAGGGATTTTGCCAAGGCTTTTGCCAGGGATTCTGCCGTAGGTTTTGCCAGCGCCTTCTGCAAGGCTTTTCTCAGGGAATTTGCCCAGGCTTTTTCCAGACAGTTTTGCAGGGCTTTTTCCAAGGCTTTTGCCAGGGATTTTACCCAGAGGTTTGCCAGCCATTTTGGCAGAGATGCAGCCAGGCTATTTGCTAAGGCTTGTCCTAGGGCTTGCTCCAAGGCTTTTGCAAATTCTTTTGCGAGGGATTTTGGCAGGCCTTTTGCTTGGGCTTTTCCCGGGGCTTTTGCCAAGTCTGTTGCCATGGCTTTTGACAGGTACTTTTGCCAAGTGTTTTGCCATGGATTTTGCCATGGATTTTGCCAAGGGTTTTCACAGGGATTTTGCCAGGGCTGTTCCTTGGGGTTTCCCAAGGGATTTTTCCAGGGCGTTTGTCAGGTGTTTGACCAGGAATTCTTCCAGGGCCTTTGCCATGGATGTTGACAGGGAATTTGCCAGGGCTTTTGCCAATGGTGTTTTTCCAGGGATTTTGCAATGTCTTTTGCCATGGCTTTTGTTGTGGATTTTGCCAAGGGTTTTGCCAAGGGTTTTTGTCAGGGCTATTCCTAGGCATTTACCCAAGGGGTTTTGCCAGGCTTTTGCCAGGGCTTGTGACAAGGCTTTTGCCAAGGCTTTTACCAGGGATTTTGCAAACTCCCTTGCCAAATCCCTTGGGCAATCCCTGGGAAAAGCCTTGACTAGATCCATGGCAAAAGTCTTGGCAAAATCCATGGCAAAAGCCTTAGGAAATGCCCTAGATAAAGCCGCAGCAAAACCCCTGGCGCAATGCATGTGAAAGTCTCTGTCCAAATGCCTGGGAAAAGGCTTGGCAAAACTGCTGTCAAAAGCCTTTGCAAAAGGCCTGGCAAAATCCTTGGGCAAAGGACTGCCAAAATCCCTGGCAAAAGCTTTGGCCCAAGCCCTTTGAAAAGCCTTGGGAAAAGCTCTGGCCAAAGGCCTGCCAAAATAAGTAGCAAGAGGCTTTGCAAAAGTCGTGGCAAACTGCCTTGCAAAGTCCCTGTCAAAATCCATGGCAGAAGCCCTGGTAAAAGACCTGGCAAAATGCTTGGCAAAAGCAGAGGCAAAAATCCATGGCAAAAGCCCTGTCAAATACCTTGGCATAATCCTTGGCAAAAGCTCTGTCAAAGCCCTGTCTAAATCGCTGGTGAAAGCCCAGGCAAAATCCACGAGAAAGAGTTTGGAAAAAGCCTTGGAAGAATCCCTTGCAAAATCGCTGGCAAAGCGTTGGCAAAAGCCCTGTCAAAATCCATGGTGGGAGGCTTAAGGATAGCCCTGGGAAAATCTCTGACAAAATGCCTTAAAAACTCCATGACAAAAATCCTTGGAAAATCCATGGCAAGATGTCTGCCAAAATCCCTGGCCAAAGCCTTTGCAAAAGTCCTGGCAAAAGCCCTGGAGAAAGCGTTAGCACAATCCCTGTCGAAATCCCTGTCAAATGGCCTGGCAAAAGTCCTGGTCAAAGCCCTGGCAAGTTTCTTGGCAGGAATTTTTCCAGGGCATTTTCCAGGGATTTTGCCAAGGCTTTCTCCAGGTGTTTTGCCAGGGCTTTTGCCAAAGCTTTTGCTCGGGGTCATATCAAGGCTTTTCCCAGGGATTTTGCCAAGGCTTTTGCCAGGGATTCTGCCGTAGGTTTTGCCAGCGCCTTCTGCAAGGCTTTTCTCAGGGAATTTGCCCAGGCTTTTTCCAGACAGTTTTGCAGGGCTTTTTCCAAGGCTTTTGCCAGGGATTTTACCCAGAGGTTTGCCAGCCATTTTGGCAGTGATGCAGCCAGGCTATTTGCTAAGGCTTGTCCTAGGGCTGGCTCCAAGGCTTTTGCAAATTCTTTTGTGAGGGATTTTGGCAGGCCTTTTGCTTGGGCTTTTGCCAGGGCTTTTGCCAAGTCTGTTGCCATGGCTTTTGAGAGGTACTTTTGCCGTGGATTTTGCCATGACTTTTGCCATGGATTTTGCCAAGGGTTTTCACAGGGATTTTGCCAGGGCTGTTCCTCGGGGTTTCCCAAAGGAGTTTTCCAGGGCGTTTGTCAGGTGTTTGACCAGGAATTCTTCCAGGGCCTTTGCCATGGATGTTGACAGGGAATTTGCCAGGGCTTTTGCCAATGGTGTTTTTCCAGGGATTTTGCAATGTCTTTTGCCATGGCTTTTGTTGTGGATTTTGCCAAGGGTTTTGCCAAGGGTTTTTGTCAGGGCTATTCCTAGGCATTTACCCAAGGGGTTTTGCCAGGCTTTTGCCAGGGCTTGTGACAAGGCTTTTGCCAAGGCTTTTACCAGGGATTTTGCAAACTCCCTTGCCAAATCCCTTGGGCAATCCCTGGCAAAAGCCTTGACTAGATCCATGGCAAAAGTCTTGGCAAAATCCATGGCAAAAGCCTTAGGAAATGCCCTAGATAAAGCCTCAGCAAAACCCCTGGCGCAATGCATGTGAAAGTCTCTGTCCAAATGCCTGGGAAAAGGCTTGGCAAAACTGCTGTCAAAAGCCTTTGCAAAAGGCCTGGCAAAATCCTTGGGCAAAGGACTGCCAAAATGCCTGGCAAAAGCTTTGGCCCAAGCCCTTTGAAAAGCCTTGGGAAAAGCTCTGGCCAAAGGCCTGCCAAAATAAGTAGCAAGAGGCTTTGCAAAAGTCGTGGCAAACTGCCTTGCAAAGTCCCTGTCAAAATCCATGGCAGAAGCCCTGGTAAAAGACCTGGCAAAATGCTTGGCAAAAGCAGAGGCAAAAATCCATGGCAAAAGCCCTGTCAAATACCTTGGCATAATCCTTGGCAAAAGCTCTGTCAAAGCCCTGTCTAAATCGCTGGTGAAAGCCCAGGCAAAATCCACGAGAAAGAGTTTGGAAAAAGCCTTGGGAAAATCCCTTGCAAACTCGCTGGCAAAGCGTTGGCAAAAGCCCTGTCAAAATCCATGGTGGGAGGCTTAAGGATAGGCCTGGGAAAATCTCTGACAAAATGCCTTAAAAACTCCATGACAAAAATCCTTGGAAAATCCATGGCAAAATGTCTGCCAAAATCCCTGGCCAAAGCCTTTGCAAAAGTCCTTGCAAAAGCCCTGGAGAAAGCGTTAGCACAATCCCTGTCGAAATCCCTGTCAAATGGCCTGGCAAAAGTCCTGGTCAAAGCCCTGGCAAGTTTCTTGGCAGGAATTTTTCCAGGGCATTTTCCAGGGATTTTGCCAAGGCTTTCTCCAGGTGTTTTGCCAGGGCTTTTGCCAAAGCTTTTGCTCGGGGTCATATCAAGGCTTTTCCCAGGGATTTTGCCAAGGCTTTTGCCAGGGATTCTGCCGTAGGTTTTGCCAGCGCCTTCTGCAAGGCTTTTCTCAGGGAATTTGCCCAGGCTTTTTCCAGACAGTTTTGCAGGGCTTTTTCCAAGGCTTTTGCCAGGGATTTTACCCAGAGTTTTGCCAGCCATTTTGGCAGAGATGCAGCCAGGCTATTTGCTAAGGCTTGTCCTAGGGCTTGCTCCAAGGCTTTTGCAAATCCTTTTGCGAGGGATTTTGGCAGGCCTTTTGCTTGGGCTTTTGCCAGGGCTTTTGACAAGTCTGTTGCCATGGCTTTTGACAGGTACTTTTGCCGTGGATTTTGCCATGACTTTTGCCATGGATTTTGCCAAGGGTTTTCACAGGGATTTTGCCAGGGCTGTTCTTCGGGGTTTCCCAAGGGATTTTTCCAGGGCGTTTGTCAGGTGTTTGACCAGGAATTCTTCCAGGGCCTTTGCCATGGATGTTGACAGGGAATTTGCCAGGGCTTTTGCCAATAGTGTTTTTCCAGGGATTTTGCAATGTCTTTTGCCATGGCTTTTGTTGTGGATTTTGCCAAGGGTTTTGCCAAGGGTTTTTGTCAGGGCTATTCCTAGGCATTTACCCAAGGGGTTTTGCCAGGCTTTTGCCAGGGCTTGTGACAAGGCTTTTGCCAAGGCTTTTACCAGGGATTTTGCAAACTCCCTTGCCAAATCCCTTGGGCAATCCCTGGCAAAAGCCTTGACTAGATCCATGGCAAAAGTCTTGGCAAAATCCATGGCAAAAGCCTTAGGAAATGCCCTAGATAAAGCCTCAGCAAAACCCCTGGCGCAATGCATGTGAAAGTCTCTGTCCAAATGCCTGGGAAAAGGCTTGGCAAAACCGCTGTCAAAAGCCTTTGCAAAAGGCCTGGCAAAATCCTTGGGCAAAGGACTGCCAAAATCCCTGGCAAAAGCTTTGGCCCAAGCCCTTTGAAAAGCCTTGGGAAAAGCTCTGGCCAAAGGCCTGCCAAAATAAGTAGCAAGAGGCTTTGCAAAAGTCGTGGCAAACTGCCTGCAAAGTCCCTGTCAAAATCCATGGCAGAAGCCCTGGTAAAAGACCTGGCAAAATGCTTGGCAAAAGCAGAGGCAAAAATCCATGGCAAAAGCCCTGTCAAATACCTTGGCATAATCCTTGGCAAAAGCTCTGTCAAAGCCCTGTCTAAATCGCTGGTGAAAGCCCAGGCAAAATCCACGAGAAAGAGTTTGGAAAAAGCCTTGGGAAAATCCCTTGCAAAATCGCTGGCAAAGCGTTGGCAAAAGCCCTGTCAAAATCCATGGTGGGAGGCTTAAGGATAGGCCTGGGAAAATCTCTGACAAAATGCCTTAAAAACTCCATGACAAAAATCCTTGGAAAATCCATGGCAAGATGTCTGCCAAAATCCCTGGCCAAAGCCTTTGCAAAAGTCCTGGCAAAAGCCCTGGAGAAAGCGTTAGCACAATCCCTGTCGAAATCCCTGTCAAATGGCCTGGCAAAAGTCCTGGTCAAAGCCCTGGCAAGTTTCTTGGCAGGAATTTTTCCAGGGCATTTTCCAGGGATTTTGCCAAGGCTTTCTCCAGGTGTTTTGCCAGGGCTTTTGCCAAAGCTTTTGCTCGGGGTCATATCAAGGCTTTTCCCAGGGATTTTGCCAAGGCTTTTGCCAGGGATTCTGCCGTAGGTTTTGCCAGCGCCTTCTGCAAGGCTTTTCTCAGGGAATTTGCCCAGGCTTTTTCCAGACAGTTTTGCAGGGCTTTTTCCAAGGCTTTTGCCAGGGATTTTACCCAGAGTTTTGCCAGCCATTTTGGCAGAGATGCAGCCAGGCTATTTGCTAAGGCTTGTCCTAGGGCTTGCTCCAAGGCTTTTGCAAATCCTTTTGCGAGGGATTTTGGCAGGCCTTTTGCTTGGGCTTTTGCCAGGGCTTTTGCCAAGTCTGTTGCCATGGCTTTTGACAGGTACTTTTGCCGTGGATTTTGCCATGACTTTTGCCATGGATTTTGCCAAGGGTTTTCACAGGGATTTTGCCAGGGCTGTTCTTCGGGGTTTCCCAAGGGATTTTTCCAGGGCGTTTGTCAGGTGTTTGACCAGGAATTCTTCCAGGGCCTTTGCCATGGATGTTGACAGGGAATTTGCCAGGGCTTTTGCCAATAGTGTTTTTCCAGGGATTTTGCAATGTCTTTTGCCATGGCTTTTGTTGTGGATTTTGCCAAGGGTTTTGCCAAGGGTTTTTGTCAGGGCTATTCCTAGGCATTTACCCAAGGGGTTTTGCCAGGCTTTTGCCAGGGCTTGTGACAAGGCTTTTGCCAAGGCTTTTACCAGGGATTTTGCAAACTCCCTTGCCAAATCCCTTGGGCAATCCCTGGCAAAAGCCTTGACTAGATCCATGGCAAAAGTCTTGGCAAAATCCATGGCAAAAGCCTTAGGAAATGCCCTAGATAAAGCCTCAGCAAAACCCCTGGCGCAATGCATGTGAAAGTCTCTGTCCAAATGCCTGGGAAAAGGCTTGGCAAAACCGCTGTCAAAAGCCTTTGCAAAAGGCCTGGCAAAATCCTTGGGCAAAGGACTGCCAAAATCCCTGGCAAAAGCTTTGGCCCAAGCCCTTTGAAAAGCCTTGGGAAAAGCTCTGGCCAAAGGCCTGCCAAAATAAGTAGCAAGAGGCTTTGCAAAAGTCGTGGCAAACTGCCTGCAAAGTCCCTGTCAAAATCCATGGCAGAAGCCCTGGTAAAAGACCTGGCAAAATGCTTGGCAAAAGCAGAGGCAAAAATCCATGGCAAAAGCCCTGTCAAATACCTTGGCATAATCCTTGGCAAAAGCTCTGTCAAAGCCCTGTCTAAATCGCTGGTGAAAGCCCAGGCAAAATCCACGAGAAAGAGTTTGGAAAAAGCCTTGGGAAAATCCCTTGCAAAATCGCTGGCAAAGCGTTGGCAAAAGCCCTGTCAAAATCCATGGTGGGAGGCTTAAGGATAGGCCTGGGAAAATCTCTGACAAAATGCCTTAAAAACTCCATGACAAAAATCCTTGGAAAATCCATGGCAAGATGTCTGCCAAAATCCCTGGCCAAAGCCTTTGCAAAAGTCCTGGCAAAAGCCCTGGAGAAAGCGTTAGCACAATCCCTGTCGAAATCCCTGTCAAATGGCCTGGCAAAAGTCCTGGTCAAAGCCCTGGCAAGTTTCTTGGCAGGAATTTTTCCAGGGCATTTTCCAGGGATTTTGCCAAGGCTTTCTCCAGGTGTTTTGCCAGGGCTTTTGCCAAAGCTTTTGCTCGGGGTCATATCAAGGCTTTTCCCAGGGATTTTGCCAAGGCTTTTGCCAGGGATTCTGCCGTAGGTTTTGCCAGCGCCTTCTGCAAGGCTTTTCTCAGGGAATTTGCCCAGGCTTTTTCCAGACAGTTTTGCAGGGCTTTTTCCAAGGCTTTTGCCAGGGATTTTACCCAGAGTTTTGCCAGCCATTTTGGCAGAGATGCAGCCAGGCTATTTGCTAAGGCTTGTCCTAGGGCTTGCTCCAAGGCTTTTGCAAATCCTTTTGCGAGGGATTTTGGCAGGCCTTTTGCTTGGGCTTTTGCCAGGCCTTTTGCCAAGTCTGTTGCCATGGCTTTTGACAGGTACTTTTGCCGTGGATTTTGCCATGACTTTTGCCATGGATTTTGCCAAGGGTTTTCACAGGGATTTTGCCAGGGCTGTTCCTCGGGGTTTCCCAAGGGAGTTTTCCAGGGCGTTTGTCAGGTGTTTGACCAGGAATTCTTCCAGGGCCTTTGCCATGGATGTTGACAGGGAATTTGCCAGGGCTTTTGCCAATGGTGTTTTTCCAGGGATTTTGCAATGTCTTTTGCCATGGCTTTTGTTGTGGATTTTGCCAAGGGTTTTGCCAAGGGTTTTTGTCAGGGCTATTCCTAGGCATTTACCCAAGGGGTTTTGCCAGGCTTTTGCCAGGGCTTGTGACAAGGCTTTTGCCAAGGCTTTTACCAGGGATTTTGCAAACTCCCTTGCCAAATCCCTTGGGCAATCCCTGGCAAAAGCCTTGACTAGATCCATGGCAAAAGTCTTGGCAAAATCCATGGCAAAAGCCTTAGGAAATGCCCTAGATAAAGCCTCAGCAAAACCCCTGGTGCAATGCATGTGAAAGTCTCTGTCCAAATGCCTGGGAAAAGGCTTGGCAAAACTGCTGTCAAAAGCCTTTGCAAAAGGCCTGGCAAAATCCTTGGGCAAAGGACTGCCAAAATCCCTGGCAAAAGCTTTGGCCCAAGCCCTTTGAAAAGCCTTGGGAAAAGCTCTGGCCAAAGGCCTGCCAAAATAAGTAGCAAGAGGCTTTGCAAAAGTCGTGGCAAACTGCCTTGCAAAGTCCCTGTCAAAATCCATGGCGGAAGCCCTGGTAAAAGACCTGGCAAAATGCTTGGCAAAAGCAGAGGCAAAAATCCATGGCAAAAGCCCTGTCAAATACCTTGGCATAATCCTTGGCAAAAGCTCTGTCAAAGCCCTGTCTAAATCGCTGGTGAAAGCCCAGGCAAAATCCACGAGAAAGAGTTTGGAAAAAGCCTTGGGAAAATCCCTTGCAAACTCGCTGGCAAAGCGTTGGCAAAAGCCCTGTCAAAATCCATGGTGGGAGGCTTAAGGATAGGCCTGGGAAAATCTCTGACAAAATGCCTTAAAAACTCCATGACAAAAATCCTTGGGAAATCCATGGCAAAATGTCTGCCAAAATCCCTGGCCAAAGCCTTTGCAAAAGTCCTGGCAAAAGCCCTGGAGAAAGCGTTAGCACAATCCCTGTCGAAATCCCTGTCAAATGGCCTGGCAAAAGTCCTGGTCAAAGCCCTGGCAAGTTTCTTGGCAGGAATTTTTCCAGGGCATTTTCCAGGGATTTTGCCAAGGCTTTCTCCAGGTGTTTTGCCAGGGCTTTTGCCAAAGCTTTTGCTCGGGGTCATATCAAGGCTTTTCCCAGGGATTTTGCCAAGGCTTTTGCCAGGGATTCTGCCGTAGGTTTTGCCAGCGCCTTCTGCAAGGCTTTTCTCAGGGAATTTGCCCAGGCTTTTTCCAGACAGTTTTGCAGGGCTTTTTCCAAGGCTTTTGCCAGGGATTTTACCCAGAGGTTTGCCAGCCATTTTGGCAGAGATGCAGCCAGGCTATTTGCTAAGGCTTGTCCTAGGGCTTGCTCCAAGGCTTTTGCAAATCCTTTTGCGAGGGATTTTGGCAGGCCTTTTGCTTGGGCTTTTGCCAGGCCTTTTGCCAAGTCTGTTGCCATGGCTTTTGACAGGTACTTTTGCCGTGGATTTTGCCATGACTTTTGCCATGGATTTTGCCAAGGGTTTTCACAGGGATTTTGCCAGGGCTGTTCCTCGGGGTTTCCCAAGGGATTTTTCCAGGGCGTTTGTCAGGTGTTTGACCAGGAATTCTTCCAGGGCCTTTGCCATGGATGTTGACAGGGAATTTGCCAGGGCTTTTGCCAATGGTGTTTTTCCAGGGATTTTGCAATGTCTTTTGCCATGGCTTTTGTTGTGGATTTTGCCAAGGGTTTTGCCAAGGGTTTTTGTCAGGGCTATTCCTAGGCATTTACCCAAGGGGTTTTGCCAGGCTTTTGCCAGGGCTTGTGACAAGGCTTTTGCCAAGGCTTTTACCAGGGATTTTGCAAACTCCCTTGCCAAATCCCTTGGGCAATCCCTGGGAAAAGCCTTGACTAGATCCATGGCAAAAGTCTTGGCAAAATCTATGGCAAAAGCCTTAGGAAATGCCCTAGATAAAGCCTCAGCAAAACCCCTGGCGCAATGCATGTGAAAGTCTCTGTCCAAATGCCTGGGAAAAGGCTTGGCAAAACTGCTGTCAAAAGCCTTTGCAAAAGGCCTGGCAAAATCCTTGGGCAAAGGACTGCCAAAATCCCTGGCAAAAGCTTTGGGCCAAGCCCTTTGAAAAGCCTTGGGAAAAGCTCTGGCCAAAGGCCTGCCAAAATAAGTAGCAAGAGGCTTTGCAAAAGTCGTGGCAAACTGCCTTGCAAAGTCCCTGTCAAAATCCATGGCAGAAGCCCTGGTAAAAGACCTGGCAAAATGCTTGGCAAAAGCAGAGGCAAAAATCCATGGCAAAAGCCCTGTCAAATACCTTGGCATAATCCTTGGCAAAAGCTCTGTCAAAGCCCTGTCTAAATCGCTGGTGAAAGCCCAGGCAAAATCCACGAGAAAGAGTTTGGAAAAAGCCTTGGGAAAATCCCTTGCAAAATCGCTGGCAAAGCGTTGGCAAAAGCCCTGTCAAAATCCATGGTGGGAGGCTTAAGGATAGGCCTGGGAAAATCTCTGACAAAATGCCTTAAAAACTCCATGACAAAAATCCTTGGAAAATCCATGGCAAGATGTCTGCCAAAATCCCTGGCCAAAGCCTTTGCAAAAGTCCTGGCAAAAGCCCTGGAGAAAGCGTTAGCACAATCCCTGTCGAAATCCCTGTCAAATGGCCTGGCAAAAGTCCTGGTCAAAGCCCTGGCAAGTTTCTTGGCAGGAATTTTTCCAGGGCATTTTCCAGGGATTTTGCCAAGGCTTTCTCCAGGTGTTTTGCCAGGGCTTTTGCCAAAGCTTTTGCTCGGGGTCATATCAAGGCTTTTCCCAGGGATTTTGCCAAGGCTTTTGCCAGGGATTCTGCCGTAGGTTTTGCCAGCGCCTTCTGCAAGGCTTTTCTCAGGGAATTTGCCCAGGCTTTTTCCAGACAGTTTTGCAGGGCTTTTTCCAAGGCTTTTGCCAGGGATTTTACCCAGAGGTTTGCCAGCCATTTTGGCAGAGATGCAGCCAGGCTATTTGCTAAGGCTTGTCCTAGGGCTTGCTCCAAGGCTTTTGCAAATCCTTTTGCGAGGGATTTTGGCAGGCCTTTTGCTTGGGCTTTTGCCAGGCCTTTTGCCAAGTCTGTTGCCATGGCTTTTGACAGGTACTTTTGCCGTGGATTTTGCCATGACTTTTGCCATGGATTTTGCCAAGGGTTTTCACAGGGATTTTGCCAGGGCTGTTCCTCGGGGTTTCCCAAGGGAGTTTTCCAGGGCGTTTGTCAGGTGTTTGACCAGGAATTCTTCCAGGGCCTTTGCCATGGATGTTGACAGGGAATTTGCCAGGGCTTTTGCCAATGGTGTTTTTCCAGGGATTTTGCAATGTCTTTTGCCATGGCTTTTGTTGTGGATTTTGCCAAGGGTTTTGCCAAGGGTTTTTGTCAGGGCTATTCCTAGGCATTTACCCAAGGGGTTTTGCCAGGCTTTTGCCAGGGCTTGTGACAAGGCTTTTGCCAAGGCTTTTACCAGGGATTTTGCAAACTCCCTTGCCAAATCCCTTGGGCAATCCCTGGGAAAAGCCTTGACTAGAGCCATGGCAAAAGTCTTGGCAAAATCCATGGCAAAAGCCTTAGGAAATGCCCTAGATAAAGCCTCAGCAAAACCCCTGGCGCAATGCATGTGAAAGTCTCTGTCCAAATGCCTGGGAAAAGGCTTGGCAAAACTGCTGTCAAAAGCCTTTGCAAAAGGCCTGGCAAAATCCTTGGGCAAAGGATTGCCAAAATCCCTGGCAAAAGCTTTGGGCCAAGCCCTTTGAAAAGCCTTGGGAAAAGCTCTGGCCAAAGGCCTGCCAAAATAAGTAGCAAGAGGCTTTGCAAAAGTCGTGGCAAACTGCCTTGCAAAGTCCCTGTCAAAATCCATGGCAGAAGCCCTGGTAAAATCCATGGCAGAAGCTCTGGTAAAAGACCTGGCAAAATGCTTGGCAAAAGCAGAGGCAAAAATCCATGGCAAAAGCCCTGTCAAATACCTTGGCATAATCCTTGGCCAAAGCTCTGTCAAAGCCCTGTCTAAATCGCTGGTGAAAGCCCAGGCAAAATCCACGAGAAAGAGTTTGGAAAAAGCCTTGGGAAAATCCCTTGCAAACTCGCTGGCAAAGCGTTGGCAAAAGCCCTGTCAAAATCCATGGTGGGAGGCTTAAGGATAGCCCTGGGAAAATCTCTGACAAAATGCCTTAAAAACTCCTTGACAAAAATCCTTGGAAAATCCGTGGCAAAATGTCTGCCAAAATCCCTGGCCAAAGCCTTTGCAAAAGTCCTGGCAAAAGCCCTGGAGAAAGCGTTAGCACAATCCCTGTCGAAATCCCTGTCAAATGGCCTGGCAAAAGTCCTGGTCAAAGCCCTGGCAAGTTTCTTGGCAGGAATTTTTCCAGGGCATTTTCCAGGGATTTTGCCAAGGCTTTCTCCAGGTGTTTTGCCAGGGCTTTTGCCAAAGCTTTTGCTCGGGGTCATATCAAGGCTTTTCCCAGGGATTTTGCCAAGGCTTTTGCCAGGGATTCTGCCGTAGGTTTTGCCAGCGCCTTCTGCAAGGCTTTTCTCAGGGAATTTGCCCAGGCTTTTTCCAGACAGTTTTGCAGGGCTTTTTCCAAGGCTTTTGCCAGGGATTTTACCCAGAGGTTTGCCAGCCATTTTGGCAGACATGCAGCCAGGCTATTTGCTAAGGCTTGTCCTAGGGCTTGCTCCAAGGCTTTTGCAAATCCTTTTGCGAGGGATTTTGGCAGGCCTTTTGCTTGGGCTTTTGCCAGGGCTTTTGCCAAGTCTGTTGCCATGGCTTTTGACAGGTACTTTTGCCAAGTGTTTTGCCGTGGATTTTGCCATGGATTTTGCCAAGGGTTTTCACAGGGATTTTGCCAGGGCTGTTCCTCGGGGTTTCCCAAGGGAGTTTTCCAGGGCGTTTGTCAGGTGTTTGACCAGGAATTCTTCCAGGGCCTTTGCCATGGATGTTGACAGGGAATTTGCCAGGGCTTTTGCCAATGGTGTTGCCATGTGTTTTTCCAGGGATTTTGCAATGTCTTTTGCCATGGCTTTTGTTGTGGATTTTGCCAAGGGTTTTGCCAAGGGTTTTTGTCAGGGCTATTCCTAGGCATTTACCCAAGGGGTTTTGCCAGGCTTTTGCCAGGGCTTGTGACAAGGCTTTTGCCAAGGCTTTTACCAGGGATTTTGCAAACTCCCTTGCCAAATCCCTTGGGCAATCCCTGGCAAAAGCCTTGACTAGATCCATGGCAAAAGTCTTGGCAAAATCCATGGCAAAAGCCTTAGGAAATGCCCTAGATAAAGCCTCAGCAAAACCCCTGGCGCAATGCATGTGAAAGTCTCTGTCCAAATGCCTGGGAAAAGGCTTGGCAAAACTGCTGTCAAAAGCCTTTGCAAAAGGCCTGGCAAAATCCTTGGGCAAAGGACTGCCAAAATCCCTGGCAAAAGCTTTGGCCCAAGCCCTTTGAAAAGCCTTGGGAAAAGCTCTGGCCAAAGGCCTACCAAAATAAGAAGCAAGAGGCTTTGCAAAAGTCGTGGCAAACTGCCTTGCAAAGTCCCTGTCAAAATCCGTGGCAGAAGCCCTGGTAAAAGACCTGGCAAAATGCTTGGCAAAAGCAGAGGCAAAAATCCTTGGCAAAAGCAGAGGCAAAAATCCATGGCAAAAGCCCTGTCAAATACCTTGGCATAATCCTTGGCAAAAGCTCTGTCAAAGCCCTGTCTAAATCGCTGGTGAAAGCCCAGGCAAAATCCACGAGAAAGAGTTTGGAAAAAGCCTTGGGAAAATCCCTTGCAAAATCGCTGGCAAAGCGTTGGCAAAAGCCCTGTCAAAATCCATGGTGGGAGGCTTAAGGATAGGCCTGGGAAAATCTCTGACAAAATGCCTTAAAAACTCCATGACAAAAATCCTTGGAAAATCCATGGCAAAATGTCTGCCAAAATCCCTGGCCAAAGTTTTTGCAAAAGTCCTGGCAAAAGCCCTGGAGAAAGCGTTAGCACAATCCCTGTCGAAATCCCTGTCAAATGGCCTGGCAAAAGTCCTGGTCAAAGCCCTGGCAAGTTTCTTGGCAGGAATTTTTCCAGGGCATTTTCCAGGGATTTTGCCAAGGCTTTCTCCAGGTGTTTTGCCAGGGCTTTTGCCAAAGCTTTTGCTCGGGGTCATATCAAGGCTTTTCCCAGGGATTTTGCCAAGGCTTTTGCCAGGGATTCTGCCGTAGGTTTTGCCAGCGCCTTCTGCAAGGCTTTTCTCAGGGAATTTGCCCAGGCTTTTTCCAGACAGTTTTGCAGGGCTTTTTCCAAGGCTTTTGCCAGGGATTTTACCCAGAGGTTTGCCAGCCATTTTGGCAGAGATGCAGCCAGGCTATTTGCTAAGGCTTGTCCTAGGGCTTGCTCCAAGGCTTTTGCAAATCCTTTTGTGAGGGATTTTGGCAGGCCTTTTGCTTGGGCTTTTGCCAGGCCTTTTGCCAAGTCTGTTGCCATGGCTTTTGACAGGTACTTTTGCCGTGGATTTTGCCATGACTTTTGCCATGGATTTTGCCAAGGGTTTTCACAGGGATTTTGCCAGGGCTGTTCCTCGGGGTTTCCCAAGGGAGTTTTCCAGGGCGTTTGTCAGGTGTTTGACCAGGAATTCTTCCAGGGCCTTTGCCATGGATGTTGACAGGGAATTTGCCAGGGCTTTTGCCAATGGTGTTTTTCCAGGGATTTTGCAATGTCTTTTGCCATGGCTTTTGTTGTGGATTTTGCCAAGGGTTTTGCCAAGGGTTTTTGTCAGGGCTATTCCTAGGCATTTACCCAAGGGGTTTTGCCAGGCTTTTGCCAGGGCTTGTGACAAGGCTTTTGCCAAGGCTTTTACCAGGGATTTTGCAAACTCCCTTGCCAAATCCCTTGGGCAATCCCTGGCAAAAGCCTTGACTAGATCCATGGCAAAAGTCTTGGCAAAATCCATGGCAAAAGCCTTAGGAAATGCCCTAGATAAAGCCTCAGCAAAACCCCTGGCGCAATGCATGTGAAAGTCTCTGTCCAAATGCCTGGGAAAAGGCTTGGCAAAACTGCTGTCAAAAGCCTTTGCAAAAGGCCTGGCAAAATCCTTGGGCAAAGGACTGCCAAAATCCCTGGCAAAAGCTTTGGCCCAAGCCCTTTGAAAAGCCTTGGGAAAAGCTCTGGCCAAAGGCCTGCCAAAATAAGTAGCAAGAGGCTTTGCAAAAGTCGTGGCAAACTGCCTTGCAAAGTCCCTGTCAAAATCCATGGCAGAAGCCCTGGTAAAATCCATGGCAGAAGCTCTGGTAAAAGACCTGGCAAAATGCTTGGCAAAAGCAGAGGCAAAAATCCATGGCAAAAGCCCTGTCAAATACCTTGGCATAATCCTTGGCCAAAGCTCTGTCAAAGCCCTGTCTAAATCGCTGGTGAAAGCCCAGGCAAAATCCACGAGAAAGAGTTTGGAAAAAGCCTTGGGAAAATCCCTTGCAAACTCGCTGGCAAAGCGTTGGCAAAAGCCCTGTCAAAATCCATGGTGGGAGGCTTAAGGATAGGCCTGGGAAAATCTCTGACAAAATGCCTTAAAAACTCCTTGACAAAAATCCTTGGAAAATCCATGGCAAAATGTCTGCCAAAATCCCTGGCCAAAGCCTTTGCAAAAGTCCTGGCAAAAGCCCTGGAGAAAGCGTTAGCACAATCCCTGTCGAAATCCCTGTCAAATGGCCTGGCAAAAGTCCTGGTCAAAGCCCTGGCAAGTTTCTTGGCAGGAATTTTTCCAGGGCATTTTCCAGGGATTTTGCCAAGGCTTTCTCCAGGTGTTTTGCCAGGGCTTTTGCCAAAGCTTTTGCTCGGGGTCATATCAAGGCTTTTCCCAGGGATTTTGCCAAGGCTTTTGCCAGGGATTCTGCCGTAGGTTTTGCCAGCGCCTTCTGCAAGGCTTTTCTCAGGGAATTTGCCCAGGCTTTTTCCAGACAGTTTTGCAGGGCTTTTTCCAAGGCTTTTGCCAGGGATTTTACCCAGAGGTTTGCCAGCCATTTTGGCAGAGATGCAGCCAGGCTATTTGCTAAGGCTTGTCCTAGGGCTTGCTCCAAGGCTTTTGCAAATCCTTTTGTGAGGGATTTTGGCAGGCCTTTTGCTTGGGCTTTTGCCAGGCCTTTTGCCAAGTCTGTTGCCATGGCTTTTGACAGGTACTTTTGCCGTGGATTTTGCCATGACTTTTGCCATGGATTTTGCCAAGGGTTTTCACAGGGATTTTGCCAGGGCTGTTCCTCGGGGTTTCCCAAGGGATTTTTCCAGGGCGTTTGTCAGGTGTTTGACCAGGAATTCTTCCAGGGCCTTTGCCATGGATGTTGACAGGGAATTTGCCAGGGCTTTTGCCAATGGTGTTTTTCCAGGGATTTTGCAATGTCTTTTGCCATGGCTTTTGTTGTGGATTTTGCCAAGGGTTTTGCCAAGGGTTTTTGTCAGGGCTATTCCTAGGCATTTACCCAAGGGGTTTTGCCAGGCTTTTGCCAGGGCTTGTGACAAGGCTTTTGCCAAGGCTTTTACCAGGGATTTTGCAAACTCCCTTGCCAAATCCCTTGGGCAATCCCTGGCAAAAGCCTTGACTAGATCCATGGCAAAAGTCTTGGCAAAATCCATGGCAAAAGCCTTAGGAAATGCCCTAGATAAAGCCTCAGCAAAACCCCTGGCGCAATGCATGTGAAAGTCTCTGTCCAAATGCCTGGGAAAAGGCTTGGCAAAACTGCTGTCAAAAGCCTTTGCAAAAGGCCTGGCAAAATCCTTGGGCAAAGGACTGCCAAAATCCCTGGCAAAAGCTTTGGGCCAAGCCCTTTGAAAAGCCTTGGGAAAAGCTCTGGCCAAAGGCCTGCCAAAATAAGTAACAAGAGGCTTTGCAAAAGTCGTGGCAAACTGCCTTGCAAAGTCCCTGTCAAAATCCATGGCAGAAGCCCTGGTAAAATCCATGGCAGAAGCTCTGGTAAAAGACCTGGCAAAATGCTTGGCAAAAGCAGAGGCAAAAATCCATGGCAAAAGCCCTGTCAAATACCTTGGCATAATCCTTGGCCAAAGCTCTGTCAAAGCCCTGTCTAAATCGCTGGTGAAAGCCCAGGCAAAATCCACGAGAAAGAGTTTGGAAAAAGCCTTGGGAAAATCCCTTGCAAACTCGCTGGCAAAGCGTTGGCAAAAGCCCTGTCAAAATCCATGGTGGGAGGCTTAAGGATAGCCCTGGGAAAATCTCTGACAAAATGCCTTAAAAACTCCTTGACAAAAATCCTTGGAAAATCCGTGGCAAAATGTCTGCCAAAATCCCTGGCCAAAGCCTTTGCAAAAGTCCTGGCAAAAGCCCTGGAGAAAGCGTTAGCACAATCCCTGTCGAAATCCCTGTCAAATGGCCTGGCAAAAGTCCTGGTCAAAGCCCTGGCAAGTTTCTTGGCAGGAATTTTTCCAGGGCATTTTCCAGGGATTTTGCCAAGGCTTTCTCCAGGTGTTTTGCCAGGGCTTTTGCCAAAGCTTTTGCTCGGGGTCATATCAAGGCTTTTCCCAGGGATTTTGCCAAGGCTTTTGCCAGGGATTCTGCCGTAGGTTTTGCCAGCGCCTTCTGCAAGGCTTTTCTCAGGGAATTTGCCCAGGCTTTTTCCAGACAGTTTTGCAGGGCTTTTTCCAAGGCTTTTGCCAGGGATTTTACCCAGAGGTTTGCCAGCCATTTTGGCAGAGATGCAGCCAGGCTATTTGCTAAGGCTTGTCCTAGAGCTTGCTCCAAGGCTTTTGCAAATCCTTTTGCGAGGGATTTTGGCAGGCCTTTTGCTTGGGCTTTTGCCAGGGCTTTTGCCAAGTCTGTTGCCATGGCTTTTGAGAGGTACTTTTGCCAAGTGTTTTGCCAAGTGTTTTGCCATGGATTTTGCCAAGGGTTTTCACAGGGATTTTGCCAGGGCTGTTCCTCGGGGTTTCCCAAGGGATTTTTCCAGGGCGTTTGTCAGGTGTTTGACCAGGAATTCTTCCAGGGCCTTTGCCATGGATGTTGACAGGGAATTTGCCAGGGCTTTTGCCAATGGTGTTGCCATGTGTTTTTCCAGGGATTTTGCAATGTCTTTTGCCATGGCTTTTGTTGTGGATTTTGCCAAGGGTTTTGCCAAGGGTTTTTGTCAGGGCTATTCCTAGGCATTTACCCAAGGGGTTTTGCCAGGCTTTTGCCCGGGCTTGTGACAAGGCTTTTGCCAAGGCTTTTACCAGGGATTTTGCAAGCTCCCTTGCCAAATCCCTTGGGCAATCCCTGGCAAAAGCCTTGACTAGATCCATGGCAAAAGTCTTGGCAAAATCCATGGCAAAAGCCTTAGGAAATGCCCTAGATAAAGCCTCAGCAAAACCCCTGGCGCAATGCATGTGAAAGTCTCTGTCCAAATGCCTGGGAAAAGGCTTGGCAAAACTGCTGTCAAAAGCCTTTGCAAAAGGCCTGGCAAAATCCTTGGGCAAAGGACTGCCAAAATCCCTGGCAAAAGCTTTGGCCCAAGCCCTTTGAAAAGCCTTGGGAAAAGCTCTGGCCAAAGGCCTACCAAAATAAGAAGCAAGAGGCTTTGCAAAAGTCATGGCAAACTGCCTTGCAAAGTCCCTGTCAAAATCCGTGGCAGAAGCCCTGGTAAAAGACCTGGCAAAATGCTTGGCAAAAGCAGAGGCAAAAATCCTTGGCAAAAGCAGAGGCAAAAATCCATGGCAAAAGCCCTGTCAAATACCTTGGCATAATCCTTGGCAAAAGCTCTGTCAAAGCCCTGTCTAAATCGCTGGTGAAAGCCCAGGCAAAATCCTCGAGAAAGAGTTTGGAAAAAGCCTTATAAGAATCCCTTGCAAAATCGCTGGCAAAGCGTTGGCAAAAGCCCTGTCAAAATCCATGGTGGGAGGCTTAAGGATAGCCCTGGGAAAATCTCTGACAAAATGCCTTAAAAACTCCATGACAAAAATCCTTGGAAAATCCATGGCAAAATGTCTGCCAAAATCCCTGGCCAAAGTTTTTGCAAAAGTCCTGGCAAAAGCCCTGGAGAAAGCGTTAGCACAATCCCTGTCGAAATCCCTGTCAAATGGCCTGGCAAAAGTCCTGGTCAAAGCCCTGGCAAGTTTCTTGGCAGGAATTTTTCCAGGGCATTTTCCAGGGATTTTGCCAAGGCTTTCTCCAGGTGTTTTGCCAGGGCTTTTGCCAAAGCTTTTGCTCGGGGTCATATCAAGGCTTTTCCCAGGGATTTTGCCAAGGCTTTTGCCAGGGATTCTGCCGTAGGTTTTGCCAGCGCCTTCTGCAAGGCTTTTCTCAGGGAATTTGCCCAGGCTTTTTCCAGACAGTTTTGCAGGGCTTTTTCCAAGGCTTTTGCCAGGGATTTTACCCAGAGGTTTGCCAGCCATTTTGGCAGAGATGCAGCCAGGCTATTTGCTAAGGCTTGTCCTAGGGCTTGCTCCAAGGCTTTTGCAAATTCTTTTGTGAGGGATTTTGGCAGGCCTTTTGCTTGGGCTTTTGCCAGGGCTTTTGCCAAGTCTGTTGCCATGGCTTTTGACAGGTACTTTTGCCGTGGATTTTGCCATGGATTTTGCCGTGGATTTTGCCAAGGGTTTTCACAGGGATTTTGCCAGGGCTGTTCCTCGGGGTTTCCCAAGGGAGTTTTCCAGGGCGTTTGTCAGGTGTTTGACCAGGAATTCTTCCAGGGCCTTTGCCATGGATGTTGACAGGGAATTTGCCAGGGCTTTTGCCAATGGTGTTTTTCCAGGGATTTTGCAATGTCTTTTGCCATGGCTTTTGTTGTGGATTTTGCCAAGGGTTTTGCCAAGGGTTTTTGTCAGGGCTATTCCTAGGCATTTACCCAAGGGGTTTTGCCAGGCTTTTGCCAGGGCTTGTGACAAGGCTTTTGCCAAGGCTTTTACCAGGGATTTTGCAAACTCCCTTGCCAAATCCCTTGGGCAATCCCTGGGAAAAGCCTTGACTAGATCCATGGCAAAAGTCTTGGCAAAATCCATGGCAAAAGCCTTAGGAAATGCCCTAGATAAAGCCTCAGCAAAACCCCTGGCGCAATGCATGTGAAAGCCTCTGTCCAAATGCCTGGGAAAAGGCTTGGCAAAACTGCTGTCAAAAGCCTTTGCAAAAGGCCTGGCAAAATCCTTGGGCAAAGGACTGCAAAAATGCCTGGCAAAAGCTTTGGCCCAAGCCCTTTGAAAAGCCTTGGGAAAAGCTCTGGCCAAAGGCCTGCCAAAATAAGTAGCAAGAGGCTTTGCAAAAGTCGTGGCAAATTGCCTTGCAAAGTCCCTGTCAAAATCCATGGCAGAAGCCCTGGTAAAAGACCTGGCAAAATGCTTGGCAAAAGCAGAGGCAAAAATCCATGGCAAAAGCCCTGTCAAATACCTTGGCATAATCCTTGGCAAAAGCTCTGTCAAAGCCCTGTCTAAATCGCTGGTGAAAGCCCAGGCAAAATCCACGAGAAAGAGTTTGGAAAAAGCCTTGGGAAAATCCCTTGCAAAATCGCTGGCAAAGCGTTGGCAAAAGCCCTGTCAAAATCCATGGTGGGAGGCTTAAGGATAGCCCTGGGAAAATCTCTGACAAAATGCCTTAAAAACTCCATGACAAAAATCCTTGGAAAATCCATGGCAAGATGTCTGCCAAAATCCCTGGCCAAAGCCTTTGCAAAAGTCCTGGCAAAAGCCCTGGAGAAAGCGTTAGCACAATCCCTGTCGAAATCCCTGTCAAATGGCCTGGCAAAAGTCCTGGTCAAAGCCCTGGCAAGTTTCTTGGCAGGAATTTTTCCAGGGCATTTTCCAGGGATTTTGCCAAGGCTTTCTCCAGGTTTTTTGCCAGGGCTTTTGCCAAAGCTTTTGCTCGGGGTCATATCAAGGCTTTTCCCAGGGATTTTGCCAAGGCTTTTGCCAGGGATTCTGCCGTAGGTTTTGCCAGCGCCTTCTGCAAGGCTTTTCTCAGGGAATTTGCCCAGGCTTTTTCCAGACAGTTTTGCAGGGCTTTTTCCAAGGTTTTTGCCAGGGATTTTACCCAGAGGTTTGCCAGCCATTTTGGCAGAGATGCAGCCAGGCCATTTGCTAAGGCTTGTCCTAGGGCTTGCTCCAAGGCTTTTGCAAATTCTTTTGCGAGGGATTTTGGCAGGCCTTTTGCTTGGGCTTTTGCCAGGGCTTTTGCCAAGTCTGTTGCCATGGCTTTTGACAGGTACTTTTGCCGTGGATTTTGCCGTGGATTTTGCCGTGGATTTTGCCAAGGGTTTTCACAGGGATTTTGCCAGGGCTGTTCCTCGGGGTTTCCCAAGGGATTTTTCCAGGGCGTTTGTCAGGTGTTTGACCAGGAATTCTTCCAGGGCCTTTGCCATGGATGTTGACAGGGAATTTGCCAGGGCTTTTGCCAATGGTGTTTTTCCAGGGATTTTGCAATGTCTTTTGCCATGGCTTTTGTTGTGGATTTTGCCAAGGGTTTTGCCAAGGGTTTTTGTCAGGGCTATTCCTAGGCATTTACCCAAGGGGTTTTGCCAGGCTTTTGCCAGGGCTTGTGACAAGGCTTTTGCCAAGGCTTTTACCAGGGATTTTGCAAACTCCCTTGCCAAATCCCTTGGGCAATCCCTGGCAAAAGCCTTGACTAGATCCATGGCAAAAGTCTTGGCAAAATCCATGGCAAAAGCCTTAGGAAATGCCCTAGATAAAGCCTCAGCAAAACCCCTGGCGCAATGCATGTGAAAGTCTCTGTCCAAATGCCTGGGAAAAGGCTTGGCAAAACTGCTGTCAAAAGCCTTTGCAAAAGGCCTGGCAAAATCCTTGGGCAAAGGACTGCCAAAATCCCTGGCAAAAGCTTTGGCCCAAGCCCTTTGAAAAGCCTTGGGAAAAGCTCTGGCCAAAGGCCTGCCAAAATAAGTAACAAGAGGCTTTGCAAAAGTCGTGGCAAATTGCCTTGCAAAGTCCCTGTCAAAATCCATGGCAGAAGCCCTGGTAAAAGACCTGGCAAAATGCTTGGCAAAAGCAGAGGCAAAAATCCATGGCAAAAGCCCTGTCAAATACCTTGGCATAATCCTTGGCAAAAGCTCTGTCAAAGCCCTGTCTAAATCGCTGGTGAAAGCCCAGGCAAAATCCTCGAGAAAGAGTTTGGAAAAAGCCTTATAAGAATCCCTTGCAAAATCGCTGGCAAAGCGTTGGCAAAAGCCCTGTCAAAATCCATGGTGGGAGGCTTAAGGATAGCCCTGGGAAAATCTCTGACAAAATGCCTTAAAAACTCCATGACAAAAATCCTTGGAAAATCCATGGCAAAATGTCTGCCAAAATCCCTGGCCAAAGTTTTTGCAAAAGTCCTGGCAAAAGCCCTGGAGAAAGCGTTAGCACAATCCCTGTCGAAATCCCTGTCAAATGGCCTGGCAAAAGTCCTGGTCAAAGCCCTGGCAAGTTTCTTGGCAGGAATTTTTCCAGGGCATTTTCCAGGGATTTTGCCAAGGCTTTCTCCAGGTGTTTTGCCAGGGCTTTTGCCAAAGCTTTTGCTCGGGGTCATATCAAGGCTTTTCCCAGGGATTTTGCCAAGGCTTTTGCCAGGGATTCTGCCGTAGGTTTTGCCAGCGCCTTCTGCAAGGCTTTTCTCAGGGAATTTGCCCAGGCTTTTTCCAGACAGTTTTGCAGGGCTTTTTCCAAGGCTTTTGCCAGGGATTTTACCCAGAGGTTTGCCAGCCATTTTGGCAGAGATGCAGCCAGGCTATTTGCTAAGGCTTGTCCTAGGGCTGGCTCCAAGGCTTTTGCAAATTCTTTTGTGAGGGATTTTGGCAGGCCTTTTGCTTGGGCTTTTGCCAGGGCTTTTGCCAAGTCTGTTGCCATGGCTTTTGACAGGTACTTTTGCCGTGGATTTTGCCATGGATTTTGCCGTGGATTTTGCCAAGGGTTTTCACAGGGATTTTGCCAGGGCTGTTCCTCGGGGTTTCCCAAGGGATTTTTCCAGGGCGTTTGTCAGGTGTTTGACCAGGAATTCTTCCAGGGCCTTTGCCATGGATGTTGACAGGGAATTTGCCAGGGCTTTTGCCAATGGTGTTTTTCCAGGGATTTTGCAATGTCTTTTGCCATGGCTTTTGTTGTGGATTTTGCCAAGGGTTTTGCCAAGGGTTTTTGTCAGGGCTATTCCTAGGCATTTACCCAAGGGGTTTTGCCAGGCTTTTGCCAGGGCTTGTGACAAGGCTTTTGCCAAGGCTTTTACCAGGGATTTTGCAAACTCCCTTGCCAAATCCCTTGGGCAATCCCTGGCAAAAGCCTTGACTAGATCCATGGCAAAAGTCTTGGCAAAATCCATGGCAAAAGCCTTAGGAAATGCCCTAGATAAAGCCTCAGCAAAACCCCTGGCGCAATGCATGTGAAAGCCTCTGTCCAAATGCCTAGGAAAAGGCTTGGCAAAACTGCTGTCAAAAGCCTTTGCAAAAGGCCTGGCAAAATCCTTGGGCAAAGGACTGCAAAAATGCCTGGCAAAAGCTTTGGCCCAAGCCCTTTGAAAAGCCTTGGGAAAAGCTCTGGCCAAAGGCCTGCCAAAATAAGTAGCAAGAGGCTTTGCAAAAGTCGTGGCAAACTGCCTTGCAAAGTCCCTGTCAAAATCCATGGCAGAAGCCCTGGTAAAAGACCTGGCAAAATGCTTGGCAAAAGCAGAGGCAAAAATCCATGGCAAAAGCCCTGTCAAATACCTTGGCATAATCCTTGGCAAAAGCTCTGTCAAAGCCCTGTCTAAATCGCTGGTGAAAGCCCAGGCAAAATCCACGAGAAAGAGTTTGGAAAAAGCCTTGGGAAAATCCCTTGCAAACTCGCTGGCAAAGCGTTGGCAAAAGCCCTGTCAAAATCCATGGTAGGAGGCTTAAGGATAGGCCTGGGAAAATCTCTGACAAAATGCCTTAAAAACTCCATGACAAAAATCCTTGGAAAATCCATGGCAAGATGTCTGCCAAAATCCCTGGCCAAAGCCTTTGCAAAAGTCCTGGCAAAAGCCCTGGAGAAAGCGTTAGCACAATCCCTGTCGAAATCCCTGTCAAATGGCCTGGCAAAAGTCCTGGTCAAAGCCCTGGCAAGTTTCTTGGCAGGAATTTTTCCAGGGCATTTTCCAGGGATTTTGCCAAGGCTTTCTCCAGGTTTTTTGCCAGGGCTTTTGCCAAAGCTTTTGCTCGGGGTCATATCAAGGCTTTTCCCAGGGATTTTGCCAAGGCTTTTGCCAGGGATTCTGCCGTAGGTTTTGCCAGCGCCTTCTGCAAGGCTTTTCTCAGGGAATTTGCCCAGGCTTTTTCCAGACAGTTTTGCAGGGCTTTTTCCAAGGCTTTTGCCAGGGATTTTACCCAGAGGTTTGCCAGCCATTTTGGCAGAGATGCAGCCAGGCTATTTGCTAAGGCTTGTCCTAGGGCTTGCTCCAAGGCTTTTGCAAATTCTTTTGCGAGGGATTTTGGCAGGCCTTTTGCTTGGGCTTTTGCCAGGGCTTTTGCCAAGTCTGTTGCCATGGCTTTTGACAGGTACTTTTGCCGTGGATTTTGCCGTGGATTTTGCCAAGGGTTTTCACAGGGATTTTGCCAGGGCTGTTCCTCGGGGTTTCCCAAGGGATTTTTCCAGGGCGTTTGTCAGGTGTTTGACCAGGAATTCTTCCAGGGCCTTTGCCATGGATGTTGACAGGGAATTTGCCAGGGCTTTTGCCAATGGTGTTTTTCCAGGGATTTTGCAATGTCTTTTGCCATGGCTTTTGTTGTGGATTTTGCCAAGGGTTTTGCCAAGGGTTTTTGTCAGGGCTATTCCTAGGCATTTACCCAAGGGGTTTTGCCAGGCTTTTGCCAGGGCTTGTGACAAGGCTTTTGCCAAGGCTTTTACCAGGGATTTTGCAAACTCCCTTGCCAAATCCCTTGGGCAATCCCTGGGAAAAGCCTTGACTAGATCCATGGCAAAAGTCTTGGCAAAATCCATGGCAAAAGCCTTAGGAAATGCCCTAGATAAAGCCTCAGCAAAACCCCTGGCGCAATGCATGTGAAAGTCTCTGTCCAAATGCCTGGGAAAAGGCTTGGCAAAACTGCTGTCAAAAGCCTTTGCAAAAGGCCTGGCAAAATCCTTGGGCAAAGGACTGCCAAAATCCCTGGCAAAAGCTTTGGCCCAAGCCCTTTGAAAAGCCTTGGGAAAAGCTCTGGCCAAAGGCCTGCCAAAATAAGTAACAAGAGGCTTTGCAAAAGTCGTGGCAAATTGCCTTGCAAAGTCCCTGTCAAAATCCATGGCAGAAGCCCTGGTAAAAGACCTGGCAAAATGCTTGGCAAAAGCAGAGGCAAAAATCCATGGCAAAAGCCCTGTCAAATACCTTGGCATAATCCTTGGCAAAAGCTCTGTCAAAGCCCTGTCTAAATCGCTGGTGAAAGCCCAGGCAAAATCCACGAGAAAGAGTTTGGAAAAAGCCTTGGGAAAATCCCTTGCAAACTCGCTGGCAAAGCGTTGGCAAAAGCCCTGTCAAAATCCATGATGGGAGGCTTAAGGATAGGCCTGGGAAAATCTCTGACAAAATGCCTTAAAAACTCCATGACAAAAATCCTTGGAAAATCCATGGCAAAATGTCTGCCAAAATCCCTGGCCAAAGTTTTTGCAAAAGTCCTGGCAAAAGCCCTGGAGAAAGCGTTAGCACAATCCCTGTCGAAATCCCTGTCAAATGGCCTGGCAAAAGTCCTGGTCAAAGCCCTGGCAAGTTTCTTGGCAGGAATTTTCCAGGGCATTTTCCAGGGATTTTGCCAAGGCTTTCTCCAGGTTTTTTGCCAGGGCTTTTGCCAAAGCTTTTGCTCGGGGTCATATCAAGGCTTTTCCCAGGGATTTTGCCAAGGCTTTTGCCAGGGATTCTGCCGTAGGTTTTGCCAGCGCCTTCTGCAAGGCTTTTCTCAGGGAATTTGCCCAGGCTTTTTCCAGACAGTTTTGCAGGGCTTTTTCCAAGGCTTTTGCCAGGGATTTTACCCAGAGGTTTGCCAGCCATTTTGGCAGAGATGCAGCCAGGCTATTTCCTAAGGCTTGTCCTAGGGCTTGCTCCAAGGCTTTTGCAAATTCTTTTGTGAGGGATTTTGCTTGGGCTTTTGCCAGGGCTTTTGCCAAGTCTGTTGCCATGGCTTTTGACAGGTACTTTTGCCAAGTCTTTTGCCATGACTTTTGCCGTGGATTTTGCCAAGGGTTTTCACAGGGATTTTGCCAGGGCTGTTCCTCGGGGTTTCCCAAGGGAGTTTTCCAGGGCGTTTGTCAGGTGTTTGACCAGGAATTCTTCCAGGGCCTTTGCCATGGATGTTGACAGGGAATTTGCCAGGGCTTTTGCCAATGGTGTTGCCATGTGTTTTTCCAGGGATTTTGCAATGTCTTTTGCCATGGCTTTTGTTGTGGATTTTGCCAAGGGTTTTGCCAAGGGTTTTTGTCAGGGCTATTCCTAGGCATTTACCCAAGGGGTTTTGCCAGGCTTTTGCCAGGGCTTGTGACAAGGCTTTTGCCAAGGCTTTTACCAGGGATTTTGCAAACTCCCTTGCCAAATCCCTTGGGCAATCCCTGGCAAAAGCCTTGACTAGATCCATGGCAAAAGTCTTGGCAAAATCCATGGCAAAAGCCTTAGGAAATGCCCTAGATAAAGCCTCAGCAAAACCCCTGGCGCAATGCATGTGAAAGCCTCTGTCCAAATGCCTAGGAAAAGGCTTGGCAAAACTGCTGTCAAAAGCCTTTGCAAAAGGCCTGGCAAAATCCTTGGGCAAAGGACTGCCAAAATGCCTGGCAAAAGCTTTGGCCCAAGCCCTTTGAAAAGCCTTGGGAAAAGCTCTGGCCAAAGGCCTGCCAAAATAAGTAGCAAGAGGCTTTGCAAAAGTCGTGGCAAATTGCCTTGCAAAGTCCCTGTCAAAATCCATGGCAGAAGCCCTGGTAAAAGACCTGGCAAAATGCTTGGCAAAAGCAGAGGCAAAAATCCATGGCAAAAGCCCTGTCAAATACCTTGGCATAATCCTTGGCCAAAGCTCTGTCAAAGCCCTGTCTAAATCGCTGGTGAAAGCCCAGGCAAAATCCACGAGAAAGAGTTTGGAAAAAGCCTTGGGAAAATCCCTTGCAAAATCGCTGGCAAAGCGTTGGCAAAAGCCCTGTCAAAATCCATGGTGGGAGGCTTAAGGATAGCCCTGGGAAAATCTCTGACAAAATGCCTTAAAAACTCCATGACAAAAATCCTTGGAAAATCCATGGCAAAATGTCTGCCAAAATCCCTGGCCAAAGTTTTTGCAAAAGTCCTGGCAAAAGCCCTGGAGAAAGCGTTAGCACAATCCCTGTCGAAATCCCTGTCAAATGGCCTGGCAAAAGTCCTGGTCAAAGCCCTGGCAAGTTTCTTGGCAGGAATTTTTCCAGGGCATTTTCCAGGGATTTTGCCAAGGCTTTCTCCAGGTGTTTTGCCAGGGCTTTTGCCAAAGCTTTTGCTCGGGGTCATATCAAGGCTTTTCCCAGGGATTTTGCCAAGGCTTTTGCCAGGGATTCTGCCGTAGGTTTTGCCAGCGCCTTCTGCAAGGCTTTTCTCAGGGAATTTGCCCAGGCTTTTTCCAGACAGTTTTGCAGGGCTTTTTCCAAGGCTTTTGCCAGGGATTTTACCCAGAGGTTTGCCAGCCATTTTGGCAGAGATGCAGCCAGGCTATTTGCTAAGGCTTGTCCTAGGGCTGGCTCCAAGGCTTTTGCAAATTCTTTTGCGAGGGATTTTGGCAGGCCTTTTGCTTGGGCTTTTGCCAGGGCTTTTGCCAAGTCTGTTGCCATGGCTTTTGACAGGTACTTTTGCCGTGGATTTTGCCATGACTTTTGCCATGGATTTTGCCAAGGGTTTTCACAGGGATTTTGCCAGGGCTGTTCCTCGGGGTTTCCCAAGGGAGTTTTCCAGGGCGTTTGTCAGGTGTTTGACCAGGAATTCTTCCAGGGCCTTTGCCATGGATGTTGACAGGGAATTTGCCAGGGCTTTTGCCAATGGTGTTTTTCCAGGGATTTTGCAATGTCTTTTGCCATGGCTTTTGTTGTGGATTTTGCCAAGGGTTTTGCCAAGGGTTTTTGTCAGGGCTATTCCTAGGCATTTACCCAAGGGGTTTTGCCAGGCTTTTGCCAGGGCTTGTGACAAGGCTTTTGCCAAGGCTTTTACCAGGGATTTTGCAAACTCCCTTGTCAAATCCCTTGGGCAATCCCTGGGAAAAGCCTTGACTAGATCCATGGCAAAAGTCTTGGCAAAATCCATGGCAAAAGCCTTAGGAAATGCCCTAGATAAAGCCTCAGCAAAACCCCTGGCGCAATGCATGTGAAAGTCTCTGTCCAAATGCCTGGGAAAAGGCTTGGCAAAACTGCTGTCAAAAGCCTTTGCAAAAGGCCTGGCAAAATCCTTGGGCAAAGGACTGCCAAAATGCCTGGCAAAAGCTTTGGCCCAAGCCCTTTGAAAAGCCTTGGGAAAAGCTCTGGCCAAAGGCCTGCCAAAATAAGTAGCAAGAGGCTTTGCAAAAGTCGTGGCAAATTGCCTTGCAAAGTCCCTGTCAAAATCCATGGCAGAAGCCCTGGTAAAAGACCTGGCAAAATGCTTGGCAAAAGCAGAGGCAAAAATCCATGGCAAAAGCCCTGTCAAATACCTTGGCATAATCCTTGGCAAAAGCTCTGTCAAAGCCCTGTCTAAATCGCTGGTGAAAGCCCAGGCAAAATCCTCGAGAAAGAGTTTGGAAAAAGCCTTGGGAAAATCCCTTGCAAAATCGCTGGCAAAGCGTTGGCAAAAGCCCTGTCAAAATCCATGATGGGAGGCTTAAGGATAGGCCTGGGAAAATCTCTGACAAAATGTCTTAAAAACTCCATGACAAAAATCCTTGGAAAATCCATGGCAAAATGTCTGCCAAAATCCCTGGCCAAAGCCTTTGCAAAAGTCCTGGCAAAAGCCCTGGAGAAAGCGTTAGCACAATCCCTGTCGAAATCCCTGTCAAATGGCCTGGCAAAAGTCCTGGTCAAAGCCCTGGCAAGTTTCTTGGCAGGAATTTTTCCAGGGCATTTTCCAGGGATTTTGCCAAGGCTTTCTCCAGGTTTTTTGCCAGGGCTTTTGCCAAAGCTTTTGCTCGGGGTCATATCAAGGCTTTTCCCAGGGATTTTGCCAAGGCTTTTGCCAGGGATTCTGACGTAGGTTTTGCCAGCGCCTTCTGCAAGGCTTTTCTCAGGGAATTTGCCCAGGCTTTTTCCAGACAGTTTTGCAGGGCTTTTTCCAAGGCTTTTGCCAGGGATTTTACCCAGAGGTTTGCCAGCCATTTTGGCAGAGATGCAGCCAGGCTATTTGCTAAGGCTTGTCCTAGGGCTTGCTCCAAGGCTTTTGCAAATTCTTTTGTGAGGGATTTTGGCAGGCCTTTTGCTTGGGCTTTTGCCAGGGCTTTTGCCAAGTCTGTTGCCATGGCTTTTGACAGGTACTTTTGCCGTGGATTTTGCCATGACTTTTGCCATGGATTTTGCCAAGGGTTTTCACAGGGATTTTGCCAGGGCTGTTCCTCGGGGTTTCCCAAGGGAGTTTTCCAGGGCGTTTGTCAGGTGTTTGACCAGGAATTCTTCCAGGGCCTTTGCCATGGATGTTGACAGGGAATTTGCCAGGGCTTTTGCCAATGGTGTTGCCATGTGTTTTTCCAGGGATTTTGCAATGTCTTTTGCCATGGCTTTTGTTGTGGATTTTGCCAAGGGTTTTGCCAAGGGTTTTTGTCAGGGCTATTCCTAGGCATTTACCCAAGGGGTTTTGCCAGGCTTTTGCCAGGGCTTGTGACAAGGCTTTTGCCAAGGCTTTTACCAGGGATTTTGCAAACTCCCTTGCCAAATCCCTTGGGCAATCCCTGGGAAAAGCCTTGACTAGATCCATGGCAAAAGTCTTGGCAAAATCCATGGCAAAAGCCTTAGGAAATGCCCTAGATAAAGCCTCAGCAAAACCCCTGGCGCAATGCATGTGAAAGTCTCTGTCCAAATGCCTGGGAAAAGGCTTGGCAAAACTGCTGTCAAAAGCCTTTGCAAAAGGCCTGGCAAAATCCTTGGGCAAAGGACTGCCAAAATGCCTGGCAAAAGCTTTGGCCCAAGCCCTTTGAAAAGCCTTGGGAAAAGCTCTGGCCAAAGGCCTGCCAAAATAAGTAGCAAGAGGCTTTGCAAAAGTCGTGGCAAACTGCCTTGCAAAGTCCCTGTCAAAATCCATGGCAGAAGCCCTGGTAAAAGACCTGGCAAAATGCTTGGCAAAAGCAGAGGCAAAAATCCATGGCAAAAGCCTTGTCAAATACCTTGGCATAATCCTTGGCAAAAGCTCTGTCAAAGCCCTGTCTAAATCGCTGGTGAAAGCCCAGGCAAAATCCACGAGAAAGAGTTTGGAAAAAGCCTTGGGAAAATCCCTTGCAAAATCCCTGGCAAAGCGTTGGCAAAAGCCCTGTCAAAATCCATGATGGGAGGCTTAAGGATAGCCCTGGGAAAATCTCTGACAAAATGCCTTAAAAACTCCATGACAAAAATCCTTGGAAAATCCATGGCAAAATGTCTGCCAAAATCCCTGGCCAAAGTTTTTGCAAAAGTCCTGGCAAAAGCCCTGGAGAAAGCGTTAGCACAATCCCTGTCGAAATCCCTGTCAAATGGCCTGGCAAAAGTCCTGGTCAAAGCCCTGGCAAGTTTCTTGGCAGGAATTTTCCAGGGCATTTTCCAGGGATTTTGCCAAGGCTTTCTCCAGGGTTTTTGCCAGGGCTTTTGCCAAAGCTTTTGCTCGGGGTCATATCAAGGCTTTTCCCAGGGATTTTGCCAAGGCTTTTGCCAGGGATTCTGCCGTAGGTTTTGCCAGCGCCTTCTGCAAGGCTTTTCTCAGGGAATTTGCCCAGGCTTTTTCCAGACAGTTTTGCAGGGCTTTTTCCAAGGCTTTTGCCAGGGATTTTACCCAGAGGTTTGCCAGCCATTTTGGCAGAGATGCAGCCAGGCTATTTCCTAAGGCTTGTCCTAGGGCTTGCTCCAAGGCTTTTGCAAATTCTTTTGTGAGGGATTTTGGCAGGCCTTTTGCTTGGGCTTTTGCCAAGTCTGTTGCCATGGCTTTTGACAGGTACTTTTGCCAAGTCTTTTGCCATGACTTTTGCCGTGGATTTTGCCAAGGGTTTTCACAGGGATTTTGCCAGGGCTGTTCCTCGGGGTTTCCCAAGGGAGTTTTCCAGGGCGTTTGTCAGGTGTTTGACCAGGAATTCTTCCAGGGCCTTTGCCATGGATGTTGACAGGGAATTTGCCAGGGCTTTTGCCAATGGTGTTGCCATGTGTTTTTCCAGGGATTTTGCAATGTCTTTTGCCATGGCTTTTGTTGTGGATTTTGCCAAGGGTTTTGCCAAGGGTTTTTGTCAGGGCTATTCCTAGGCATTTACCCAAGGGGTTTTGCCAGGCTTTTGCCAGGGCTTGTGACAAGGCTTTTGCCAAGGCTTTTACCAGGGATTTTGCAAACTCCCTTGCCAAATCCCTTGGGCAATCCCTGGCAAAAGCCTTGACTAGATCCATGGCAAAAGTCTTGGCAAAATCTATGGCAAAAGCCTTAGGAAATGCCCTAGATAAAGCCTCAGCAAAACCCCTGGCGCAATGCATGTGAAAGTCTCTGTCCAAATGCCTGGGAAAAGGCTTGGCAAAACTGCTGTCAAAAGCCTTTGCAAAAGGCCTGGCAAAATCCTTGGGCAAAGGACTGCCAAAATCCCTGGCAAAAGCTTTGGCCCAAGCCCTTTGAAAAGCCTTGGGAAAAGCTCTGGCCAAAGGCCTGCCAAAATAAGTAGCAAGAGGCTTTGCAAAAGTCGTGGCAAATTGCCTTGCAAAGTCCCTGTCAAAATCCATGGCAGAAGCCCTGGTAAAAGACCTGGCAAAATGCTTGGCAAAAGCAGAGGCAAAAATCCATGGCAAAAGCCCTGTCAAATACCTTGGCATAATCCTTGGCAAAAGCTCTGTCAAAGCCCTGTCTAAATCGCTGGTGAAAGCCCAGGCAAAATCCACGAGAAAGAGTTTGGAAAAAGCCTTGGGAAAATCCCTTGCAAAATCCCTGGCAAAGCGTTGGCAAAAGCCCTGTCAAAATCCATGATGGGAGGCTTAAGGATAGCCCTGGGAAAATCTCTGACAAAATGCCTTAAAAACTCCATGACAAAAATCCTTGGAAAATCCATGGCAAAATGTCTGCCAAAATCCCTGGCCAAAGTTTTTGCAAAAGTCCTGGCAAAAGCCCTGGAGAAAGCGTTAGCACAATCCCTGTCGAAATCCCTGTCAAATGGCCTGGCAAAAGTCCTGGTCAAAGCCCTGGCAAGTTTCTTGGCAGGAATTTTTCCAGGGCATTTTCCAGGGATTTTGCCAAGGCTTTCTCCAGGTGTTTTGCCAGGGCTTTTGCCAAAGCTTTTGCTCGGGGTCATATCAAGGCTTTTCCCAGGGATTTTGCCAAGGCTTTTGCCAGGGATTCTGCCGTAGGTTTTGCCAGCGCCTTCTGCAAGGCTTTTCTCAGGGAATTTGCCCAGGCTTTTTCCAGACAGTTTTGCAGGGCTTTTTCCAAGGCTTTTGCCAGGGATTTTACCCAGAGGTTTGCCAGCCATTTTGGCAGACATGCAGCCAGGCTATTTGCTAAGGCTTGTCCTAGGGCTTGCTCCAAGGCTTTTGCAAATTCTTTTGTGAGGGATTTTGGCAGGCCTTTTGCCAGGGCTTTTGCCAAGTCTGTTGCCATGGCTTTTGACAGGTACTTTTGCCAAGTCTTTTGCCATGACTTTTGCCATGGATTTTGCCAAGGGTTTTCACAGGGATTTTGCCAGGGCTGTTCCTCGGGGTTTCCCAAGGGAGTTTTCCAGGGCGTTTGTCAGGTGTTTGACCAGGAATTCTTCCAGGGCCTTTGCCATGGATGTTGACAGGGAATTTGCCAGGGCTTTTGCCAATGGTGTTTTTCCAGGGATTTTGCAATGTCTTTTGCCATGGCTTTTGTTGTGGATTTTGCCAAGGGTTTTGCCAAGGGTTTTTGTCAGGGCTATTCCTAGGCATTTACCCAAGGGGTTTTGCCAGGCTTTTGCCAGGGCTTGTGACAAGGCTTTTGCCAAGGCTTTTACCAGGGATTTTGCAAACTCCCTTGCCAAATCCCTTGGGCAATCCCTGGCAAAAGCCTTGACTAGATCCATGGCAAAAGTCTTGGCAAAATCCATGGCAAAAGCCTTAGGAAATGCCCTAGATAAAGCCGCAGCAAAACCCCTGGCGCAATGCATGTGAAAGTCTCTGTCCAAATGCCTGGGAAAAGGCTTGGCAAAACTGCTGTCAAAAGCCTTTGCAAAAGGCCTGGCAAAATCCTTGGGCAAAGGACTGCCAAAATCCCTGGCAAAAGCTTTGGCCCAAGCCCTTTGAAAAGCCTTGGGAAAAGCTCTGGCCAAAGGCCTGCCAAAATAAGTAGCAAGAGGCTTTGCAAAAGTCGTGGCAAATTGCCTTGCAAAGTCCCTGTCAAAATCCATGGCAGAAGCCCTGGTAAAAGACCTGGCAAAATGCTTGGCAAAAGCAGAGGCAAAAATCCTTGGCAAAAGCCCTGTCAAATACCTTGGCATAATCCTTGGCAAAAGCTCTGTCAAAGCCCTGTCTAAATCGCTGGTGAAAGCCCAGGCAAAATCCACGAGAAAGAGTTTGGAAAAAGCCTTGGGAAAATCCCTTGCAAACTCGCTGGCAAAGCGTTGGCAAAAGCCCTGTCAAAATCCATGATGGGAGGCTTAAGGATAGGCCTGGGAAAATCTCTGACAAAATGCCTTAAAAACTCCATGACAAAAATCCTTGGAAAATCCATGGCAAAATGTCTGCCAAAATCCCTGGCCAAAGTTTTTGCAAAAGTCCTGGCAAAAGCCCTGGAGAAAGCGTTAGCACAATCCCTGTCGAAATCCCTGTCAAATGGCCTGGCAAAAGTCCTGGTCAAAGCCCTGGCAAGTTTCTTGGCAGGAATTTTTCCAGGGCATTTTCAGGGATTTTGCCAAGGCTTTCTCCAGGTGTTTTGCCAGGGCTTTTGCCAAAGCTTTTGCTCGGGGTCATATCAAGGCTTTTCCCAGGGATTTTGCCAAGGCTTTTGCCAGGGATTCTGCCGTAGGTTTTGCCAGCGCCTTCTGCAAGGCTTTTCTCAGGGAATTTGCCCAGGCTTTTTCCAGACAGTTTTGCAGGGCTTTTTCCAAGGCTTTTGCCAGGGATTTTACCCAGAGGTTTGCCAGCCATTTTGGCAGAGATGCAGCCAGGCTATTTGCTAAGGCTTGTCCTAGGGCTGGCTCCAAGGCTTTTGCAAATTCTTTTGTGAGGGATTTTGGCAGGCCTTTTGCTTGGGCTTTTGCCAGGGCTTTTGCCAAGTCTGTTGCCATGGCTTTTGACAGGTACTTTTGCCAAGTCTTTTGCCATGACTTTTGCCATGGATTTTGCCAAGGGTTTTCACAGGGATTTTGCCAGGGCTGTTCCTCGGGGTTTCCCAAGGGAGTTTTCCAGGGCGTTTGTCAGGTGTTTGACCAGGAATTCTTCCAGGGCCTTTGCCATGGATGTTGACAGGGAATTTGCCAGGGCTTTTGCCAATGGTGTTGCCATGTGTTTTTCCAGGGATTTTGCAATGTCTTTTGCCATGGCTTTTGTTGTGGATTTTGCCAAGGGTTTTGCCAAGGGTTTTTGTCAGGGCTATTCCTAGGCATTTACCCAAGGGGTTTTGCCAGGCTTTTGCCAGGGCTTGTGACAAGGCTTTTGCCAAGGCTTTTACCAGGGATTTTGCAAACTCCCTTGCCAAATCCCTTGGGCAATCCCTGGGAAAAGCCTTGACTAGATCCATGGCAAAAGTCTTGGCAAAATCCATGGCAAAAGCCTTAGGAAATGCCCTAGATAAAGCCTCAGCAAAACCCCTGGCGCAATGCATGTGAAAGTCTCTGTCCAAATGCCTGGGAAAAGGCTTGGCAAAACTGCTGTCAAAAGCCTTTGCAAAAGGCCTGGCAAAATCCTTGGGCAAAGGACTGCCAAAATCCCTGGCAAAAGCTTTGGCCCAAGCCCTTTGAAAAGCCTTGGGAAAAGCTCTGGCCAAAGGCCTGCCAAAATAAGTAGCAAGAGGCTTTGCAAAAGTCGTGGCAAATTGCCTTGCAAAGTCCCTGTCAAAATCCATGGCAGAAGCCCTGGTAAAAGACCTGGCAAAATGCTTGGCAAAAGCAGAGGCAAAAATCCTTGGCAAAAGCCCTGTCAAATACCTTGGCATAATCCTTGGCAAAAGCTCTGTCAAAGCCCTGTCTAAATCGCTGGTGAAAGCCCAGGCAAAATCCACGAGAAAGAGTTTGGAAAAAGCCTTGGGAAAATCCCTTGCAAAATCGCTGGCAAAGCGTTGGCAAAAGCCCTGTCAAAATCCATGATGGGAGGCTTAAGGATAGGCCTGGGAAAATCTCTGACAAAATGCCTTAAAAACTCCATGACAAAAATCCTTGGAAAATCCATGGCAAAATGTCTGCCAAAATCCCTGGCCAAAGTTTTTGCAAAAGTCCTGGCAAAAGCCCTGGAGAAAGCGTTAGCACAATCCCTGTCGAAATCCCTGTCAAATGGCCTGGCAAAAGTCCTGGTCAAAGCCCTGGCAAGTTTCTTGGCAGGAATTTTTCCAGGGCATTTTCAGGGATTTTGCCAAGGCTTTCTCCAGGTGTTTTGCCAGGGCTTTTGCCAAAGCTTTTGCTCGGGGTCATATCAAGGCTTTTCCCAGGGATTTTGCCAAGGCTTTTGCCAGGGATTCTGCCGTAGGTTTTGCCAGCGCCTTCTGCAAGGCTTTTCTCAGGGAATTTGCCCAGGCTTTTTCCAGACAGTTTTGCAGGCCTTTTTCCAAGGCTTTTGCCAGGGATTTTACCCAGAGGTTTGCCAGCCATTTTGGCAGAGATGCAGCCAGGCTATTTGCTAAGGCTTGTCCTAGGGCTGGCTCCAAGGCTTTTGCAAATTCTTTTGCGAGGGATTTTGGCAGGCCTTTTGCTTGGGCTTTTGCCAGGGCTTTTGCCAAGTCTGTTGCCATGGCTTTTGACAGGTACTTTTGCCGTGGATTTTGCCATGACTTTTGCCATGGATTTTGCCAAGGGTTTTCACAGGGATTTTGCCAGGGCTGTTCCTCGGGGTTTCCCAAGGGAGTTTTCCAGGGCGTTTGTCAGGTGTTTGACCAGGAATTCTTCCAGGGCCTTTGCCATGGATGTTGACAGGGAATTTGCCAGGGCTTTTGCCAATGGTGTTGCCATGTGTTTTTCCAGGGATTTTGCAATGTCTTTTGCCATGGCTTTTGTTGTGGATTTTGCCAAGGGTTTTGCCAAGGGTTTTTGTCAGGGCTATTCCTAGGCATTTACCCAAGGGGTTTTGCCAGGCTTTTGCCAGGGCTTGTGACAAGGCTTTTGCCAAGGCTTTTACCAGGGATTTTGCAAACTCCCTTGTCAAATCTTTTGGGCAATCCCTGGGAAAAGCCTTGACTAGATCCATGGCAAAAGTCTTGGCAAAATCCATGGCAAAAGCCTTAGGAAATGCCCTAGATAAAGCCTCAGCAAAACCCCTGGCGCAATGCATGTGAAAGTCTCTGTCCAAATGCCTGGGAAAAGGCTTGGCAAAACTGCTGTCAAAAGCCTTTGCAAAAGGCCTGGCAAAATCCTTGGGCAAAGGACTGCCAAAATCCCTGGCAAAAGCTTTGGCCCAAGCCCTTTGAAAAGCCTTGGGAAAAGCTCTGGCCAAAGGCCTGCCAAAATAAGTAGCAAGAGGCTTTGCAAAAGTCGTGGCAAATTGCCTTGCAAAGTCCCTGTCAAAATCCATGGCAGAAGCCCTGGTAAAAGACCTGGCAAAATGCTTGGCAAAAGCAGAGGCAAAAATCCATGGCAAAAGCCCTGTCAAATACCTTGGCATAATCCTTGGCAAAAGCTCTGTCAAAGCCCTGTCTAAATCGCTGGTGAAAGCCCAGGCAAAATCCACGAGAAAGAGTTTGGAAAAAGCCTTGGGAAAATCCCTTGCAAAATCCCTGGCAAAGCGTTGGCAAAAGCCCTGTCAAAATCCATGATGGGAGGCTTAAGGATAGCCCTGGGAAAATCTCTGACAAAATGCCTTAAAAACTCCATGACAAAAATCCTTGGAAAATCCATGGCAAAATGTCTGCCAAAATCCCTGGCCAAAGTTTTTGCAAAAGTCCTGGCAAAAGCCCTGGAGAAAGCGTTAGCACAATCCCTGTCGAAATCCCTGTCAAATGGCCTGGCAAAAGTCCTGGTCAAAGCCCTGGCAAGTTTCTTGGCAGGAATTTTTCCAGGGCATTTTCCAGGGATTTTGCCAAGGCTTTCTCCAGGTGTTTTGCCAGGGCTTTTGCCAAAGCTTTTGCTCGGGGTCATATCAAGGCTTTTCCCAGGGATTTTGCCAAGGCTTTTGCCAGGGATTCTGCCGTAGGTTTTGCCAGCGCCTTCTGCAAGGCTTTTCTCAGGGAATTTGCCCAGGCTTTTTCCAGACAGTTTTGCAGGGCTTTTTCCAAGGCTTTTGCCAGGGATTTTACCCAGAGGTTTGCCAGCCATTTTGGCAGAGATGCAGCCAGGCTATTTGCTAAGGCTTGTCCTAGGGCTTGCTCCAAGGCTTTTGCAAATTCTTTTGTGAGGGATTTTGGCAGGCCTTTTGCTTGGGCTTTTGCCAGGGCTTTTGCCAAGTCTGTTGCCATGGCTTTTGACAGGTACTTTTGCCGTGGATTTTGCCATGACTTTTGCCATGGATTTTGCCAAGGGTTTTCACAGGGATTTTGCCAGGGCTGTTCCTCGGGGTTTCCCAAGGGAGTTTTCCAGGGCGTTTGTCAGGTGTTTGACCAGGAATTCTTCCAGGGCCTTTGCCATGGATGTTGACAGGGAATTTGCCAGGGCTTTTGCCAATGGTGTTGCCATGTGTTTTTCCAGGGATTTTGCAATGTCTTTTGCCATGGCTTTTGTTGTGGATTTTGCCAAGGGTTTTGCCAAGGGTTTTTGTCAGGGCTATTCCTAGGCATTTACCCAAGGGGTTTTGCCAGGCTTTTGCCAGGGCTTGTGACAAGGCTTTTGCCAAGGCTTTTACCAGGGATTTTGCAAACTCCCTTGCCAAATCCCTTGGGCAATCCCTGGGAAAAGCCTTGACTAGATCCATGGCAAAAGTCTTGGCAAAATCCATGGCAAAAGCCTTAGGAAATGCCCTAGATAAAGCCTCAGCAAAACCCCTGGCGCAATGCATGTGAAAGTCTCTGTCCAAATGCCTGGGAAAAGGCTTGGCAAAACTGCTGTCAAAAGCCTTTGCAAAAGGCCTGGCAAAATCCTTGGGCAAAGGACTGCCAAAATCCCTGGCAAAAGCTTTGGCCCAAGCCCTTTGAAAAGCCTTGGGAAAAGCTCTGGCCAAAGGCCTGCCAAAATAAGTAGCAAGAGGCTTTGCAAAAGTCGTGGCAAATTGCCTTGCAAAGTCCCTGTCAAAATCCATGGCAGAAGCCCTGGTAAAAGACCTGGCAAAATGCTTGGCAAAAGCAGAGGCAAAAATCCATGGCAAAAGCCCTGTCAAATACCTTGGCATAATCCTTGGCAAAAGCTCTGTCAAAGCCCTGTCTAAATCGCTGGTGAAAGCCCAGGCAAAATCCACGAGAAAGAGTTTGGAAAAAGCCTTGGGAAAATCCCTTGCAAAATCCCTGGCAAAGCGTTGGCAAAAGCCCTGTCAAAATCCATGATGGGAGGCTTAAGGATAGCCCTGGGAAAATCTCTGACAAAATGCCTTAAAAACTCCATGACAAAAATCCTTGGAAAATCCATGGCAAGATGTCTGCCAAAATCCCTGGCCAAAGTTTTTGCAAAAGTCCTGGCAAAAGCCCAGGAGAAAGCGTTAGCACAATCCCTGTCGAAATCCCTGTCAAATGGCCTGGCAAAAGTCCTGGTCAAAGCCCTGGCAAGTTTCTTGGCAGGAATTTTTCCAGGGCATTTTCCAGGGATTTTGCCAAGGCTTTCTCCAGGTGTTTTGCCAGGGCTTTTGCCAAAGCTTTTGCTCGGGGTCATATCAAGGCTTTTCCCAGGGATTTTGCCAAGGCTTTTGCCAGGGATTCTGCCGTAGGTTTTGCCAGCGCCTTCTGCAAGGCTTTTCTCAGGGAATTTGCCCAGGCTTTTTCCAGACAGTTTTGCAGGGCTTTTTCCAAGGCTTTTGCCAGGGATTTTACCCAGAGGTTTGCCAGCCATTTTGGCAGAGATGCAGCCAGGCTATTTGCTAAGGCTTGTCCTAGGGCTGGCTCCAAGGCTTTTGCAAATTCTTTTGTGAGGGATTTTGGCAGGCCTTTTGCTTGGGCTTTTGCCAGGGCTTTTGCCAAGTCTGTTGCCATGGCTTTTGACAGGTACTTTTGCCGTGGATTTTGCCATGACTTTTGCCATGGATTTTGCCAAGGGTTTTCACAGGGATTTTGCCAGGGCTGTTCCTCGGGGTTTCCCAAGGGAGTTTTCCAGGGCGTTTGTCAGGTGTTTGACCAGGAATTCTTCCAGGGCCTTTGCCATGGATGTTGACAGGGAATTTGCCAGGGCTTTTGCCAATGGTGTTGCCATGTGTTTTTCCAGGGATTTTGCAATGTCTTTTGCCATGGCTTTTGTTGTGGATTTTGCCAAGGGTTTTGCCAAGGGTTTTTGTCAGGGCTATTCCTAGGCATTTACCCAAGGGGTTTTGCCAGGCTTTTGCCAGGGCTTGTGACAAGGCTTTTGCCAAGGCTTTTACCAGGGATTTTGCAAACTCCCTTGCCAAATCCCTTGGGCAATCCCTGGGAAAAGCCTTGACTAGATCCATGGCAAAAGTCTTGGCAAAATCCATGGCAAAAGCCTTAGGAAATGCCCTAGATAAAGCCTCAGCAAAACCCCTGGCGCAATGCATGTGAAAGTCTCTGTCCAAATGCCTGGGAAAAGGCTTGGCAAAACTGCTGTCAAAAGCCTTTGCAAAAGGCCTGGCAAAATCCTTGGGCAAAGGACTGCCAAAATCCCTGGCAAAAGCTTTGGCCCAAGCCCTTTGAAAAGCCTTGGGAAAAGCTCTGGCCAAAGGCCTGCCAAAATAAGTAGCAAGAGGCTTTGCAAAAGTCGTGGCAAATTGCCTTGCAAAGTCCCTGTCAAAATCCATGGCAGAAGCCCTGGTAAAAGACCTGGCAAAATGCTTGGCAAAAGCAGAGGCAAAAATCCATGGCAAAAGCCCTGTCAAATACCTTGGCATAATCCTTGGCAAAAGCTCTGTCAAAGCCCTGTCTAAATCGCTGGTGAAAGCCCAGGCAAAATCCACGAGAAAGAGTTTGGAAAAAGCCTTGGGAAAATCCCTTGCAAAATCCCTGGCAAAGCGTTGGCAAAAGCCCTGTCAAAATCCATGATGGGAGGCTTAAGGATAGCCCTGGGAAAATCTCTGACAAAATGCCTTAAAAACTCCATGACAAAAATCCTTGGAAAATCCATGGCAAGATGTCTGCCAAAATCCCTGGCCAAAGTTTTTGCAAAAGTCCTGGCAAAAGCCCAGGAGAAAGCGTTAGCACAATCCCTGTCGAAATCCCTGTCAAATGGCCTGGCAAAAGTCCTGGTCAAAGCCCTGGCAAGTTTCTTGGCAGGAATTTTTCCAGGGCATTTTCCAGGGATTTTGCCAAGGCTTTCTCCAGGTGTTTTGCCAGGGCTTTTGCCAAAGCTTTTGCTCGGGGTCATATCAAGGCTTTTCCCAGGGATTTTGCCAAGGCTTTTGCCAGGGATTCTGCCGTAGGTTTTGCCAGCGCCTTCTGCAAGGCTTTTCTCAGGGAATTTGCCCAGGCTTTTTCCAGACAGTTTTGCAGGGCTTTTTCCAAGGCTTTTGCCAGGGATTTTACCCAGAGGTTTGCCAGCCATTTTGGCAGAGATGCAGCCAGGCTATTTGCTAAGGCTTGTCCTAGGGCTGGCTCCAAGGCTTTTGCAAATTCTTTTGTGAGGGATTTTGGCAGGCCTTTTGCTTGGGCTTTTGCCAGGGCTTTTGCCAAGTCTGTTGCCATGGCTTTTGACAGGTACTTTTGCCGTGGATTTTGCCATGACTTTTGCCATGGATTTTGCCAAGGGTTTTCACAGGGATTTTGCCAGGGCTGTTCCTCGGGGTTTCCCAAGGGAGTTTTCCAGGGCGTTTGTCAGGTGTTTGACCAGGAATTCTTCCAGGGCCTTTGCCATGGATGTTGACAGGGAATTTGCCAGGGCTTTTGCCAATGGTGTTGCCATGTGTTTTTCCAGGGATTTTGCAATGTCTTTTGCCATGGCTTTTGTTGTGGATTTTGCCAAGGGTTTTGCCAAGGGTTTTTGTCAGGGCTATTCCTAGGCATTTACCCAAGGGGTTTTGCCAGGCTTTTGCCAGGGCTTGTGACAAGGCTTTTGCCAAGGCTTTTACCAGGGATTTTGCAAACTCCCTTGCCAAATCCCTTGGGCAATCCCTGGGAAAAGCCTTGACTAGATCCATGGCAAAAGTCTTGGCAAAATCCATGGCAAAAGCCTTAGGAAATGCCCTAGATAAAGCCTCAGCAAAACCCCTGGCGCAATGCATGTGAAAGTCTCTGTCCAAATGCCTGGGAAAAGGCTTGGCAAAACTGCTGTCAAAAGCCTTTGCAAAAGGCCTGGCAAAATCCTTGGGCAAAGGACTGCCAAAATCCCTGGCAAAAGCTTTGGCCCAAGCCCTTTGAAAAGCCTTGGGAAAAGCTCTGGCCAAAGGCCTGCCAAAATAAGTAGCAAGAGGCTTTGCAAAAGTCGTGGCAAATTGCCTTGCAAAGTCCCTGTCAAAATCCATGGCAGAAGCCCTGGTAAAAGACCTGGCAAAATGCTTGGCAAAAGCAGAGGCAAAAATCCATGGCAAAAGCCCTGTCAAATACCTTGGCATAATCCTTGGCAAAAGCTCTGTCAAAGCCCTGTCTAAATCGCTGGTGAAAGCCCAGGCAAAATCCACGAGAAAGAGTTTGGAAAAAGCCTTGGGAAAATCCCTTGCAAAATCCCTGGCAAAGCGTTGGCAAAAGCCCTCTCAAAATCCATGGTGGGAGGCTTAAGGATAGCCCTGGGAAAATCTCTGACAAAATGCCTTAAAAACTCCATGACAAAAATCCTTGGAAAATCCATGGCAAAATGTCTGCCAAAATCCCTGGCCAAAGTTTTTGCAAAAGTCCTGGCAAAAGCCCTGGAGAAAGCGTTAGCACAATCCCTGTCGAAATCCCTGTCAAATGGCCTGGCAAAAGTCCTGGTCAAAGCCCTGGCAAGTTTCTTGGCAGGAATTTTTCCAGGGCATTTTCCAGGGATTTTGCCAAGGCTTTCTCCAGGTGTTTTGCCAGGGCTTTTGCCAAAGCTTTTGCTCGGGGTCATATCAAGGCTTTTCCCAGGGATTTTGCCAAGGCTTTTGCCAGGGATTCTGCCGTAGGTTTTGCCAGCGCCTTCTGCAAGGCTTTTCTCAGGGAATTTGCCCAGGCTTTTTCCAGACAGTTTTGCAGGGCTTTTTCCAAGGCTTTTGCCAGGGATTTTACCCAGAGGTTTGCCAGCCATTTTGGCAGAGATGCAGCCAGGCTATTTGCTAAGGCTTGTCCTAGGGCTTGCTCCAAGGCTTTTGCAAATTCTTTTGTGAGGGATTTTGGCAGGCCTTTTGCTTGGGCTTTTGCCAGGGCTTTTGCCAAGTCTGTTGCCATGGCTTTTGACAGGTACTTTTGCCGTGGATTTTGCCATGACTTTTGCCATGGATTTTGCCAAGGGTTTTCACAGGGATTTTGCCAGGGCTGTTCCTCGGGGTTTCCCAAGGGAGTTTTCCAGGGCGTTTGTCAGGTGTTTGACCAGGAATTCTTCCAGGGCCTTTGCCATGGATGTTGACAGGGAATTTGCCAGGGCTTTTGCCAATGGTGTTGCCATGTGTTTTTCCAGGGATTTTGCAATGTCTTTTGCCATGGCTTTTGTTGTGGATTTTGCCAAGGGTTTTGCCAAGGGTTTTTGTCAGGGCTATTCCTAGGCATTTACCCAAGGGGTTTTGCCAGGCTTTTGCCAGGGCTTGTGACAAGGCTTTTGCCAAGGCTTTTACCAGGGATTTTGCAAACTCCCTTGCCAAATCCCTTGGGCAATCCCTGGCAAAAGCCTTGACTAGATCCATGGCAAAAGTCTTGGCAAAATCCATGGCAAAAGCCTTAGGAAATGCCCTAGATAAAGCCTCAGCAAAACCCCTGGCGCAATGCATGTGAAAGTCTCTGTCCAAATGCCTGGGAAAAGGCTTGGCAAAACTGCTGTCAAAAGCCTTTGCAAAAGGCCTGGCAAAATCCTTGGGCAAAGGACTGCCAAAATCCCTGGCAAAAGCTTTGGCCCAAGCCCTTTGAAAAGCCTTGGGAAAAGCTCTGGCCAAAGGCCTGCCAAAATAAGTAGCAAGAGGCTTTGCAAAAGTCGTGGCAAACTGCCTTGCAAGGTCCCTGTCAAAATCCATGGCAGAAGCCCTGGTAAAAGACCTGGCAAAATGCTTGGCAAAAGCAGAGGCAAAAATCCATGGCAAAAGCCCTGTCAAATACCTTGGCATAATCCTTGGCAAAAGCTCTGTCAAAGCCCTGTCTAAATCGCTGGTGAAAGCCCAGGCAAAATCCACGAGAAAGAGTTTGGAAAAAGCCTTGGGAAAATCCCTTGCAAACTCGCTGGCAAAGCGTTGGCAAAAGCCCTGTCAAAATCCATGGTGGGAGGCTTAAGGATAGGCCTGGGAAAATCTCTGACAAAATGCCTTAAAAACTCCATGACAAAAATCCTTGGAAAATCCATGGCAAGATGTCTGCCAAAATCCCTGGCCAAAGCCTTTGCAAAAGTCCTGGCAAAAGCCCTGGAGAAAGCGTTAGCACAATCCCTGTCGAAATCCCTGTCAAATGGCCTGGCAAAAGTCCTGGTCAAAGCCCTGGCAAGTTTCTTGGCAGGAATTTTTCCAGGGCATTTTCCAGGGATTTTGCCAAGGCTTTCTCCAGGTGTTTTGCCAGGGCTTTTGCCAAAGCTTTTGCTCGGGGTCATATCAAGGCTTTTCCCAGGGATTTTGCCAAGGCTTTTGCCAGGGATTCTGCCGTAGGTTTTGCCAGCGCCTTCTGCAAGGCTTTTCTCAGGGAATTTGCCCAGGCTTTTTCCAGACAGTTTTGCAGGGCTTTTTCCAAGGCTTTTGCCAGGGATTTTACCCAGAGGTTTGCCAGCCATTTTGGCAGAGATGCAGCCAGGCTATTTGCTAAGGCTTGTCCTAGGGCTTGCTCCAAGGCTTTTGCAAATTCTTTTGCGAGGGATTTTGGCAGGCCTTTTGCTTGGGCTTTTGCCAGGGCTTTTGCCAAGTCTGTTGCCATGGCTTTTGACAGGTACTTTTGCCGTGGATTTTGCCATGACTTTTGCCATGGATTTTGCCAAGGGTTTTCACAGGGATTTTGCCAGGGCTGTTCCTCGGGGTTTCCCAAGGGAGTTTTCCAGGGCGTTTGTCAGGTGTTTGACCAGGAATTCTTCCAGGGCCTTTGCCATGGATGTTGACAGGGAATTTGCCAGGGCTTTTGCCAATGGTGTTGCCATGTGTTTTTCCAGGGATTTTGCAATGTCTTTTGCCATGGCTTTTGTTGTGGATTTTGCCAAGGGTTTTGCCAAGGGTTTTTGTCAGGGCTATTCCTAGGCATTTACCCAAGGGGTTTTGCCAGGCTTTTGCCAGGGCTTGTGACAAGGCTTTTGCCAAGGTTTTTACCAGGGATTTTGCAAACTCCCTTGCCAAATCCCTTGGGCAATCCCTGGGAAAAGCCTTGACTAGATCCATGGCAAAAGTCTTGGCAAAATCCATGGCAAAAGCCTTAGGAAATGCCCTAGATAAAGCCTCAGCAAAACCCCTGGCGCAATGCATGTGAAAGTCTCTGTCCAAATGCCTGGGAAAAGGCTTGGCAAAACTGCTGTCAAAAGCCTTTGCAAAAGGCCTGGCAAAATCCTTGGGCAAAGGACTGCCAAAATCCCTGGCAAAAGCTTTGGCCCAAGCCCTTTGAAAAGCCTTGGGAAAAGCTCTGGCCAAAGGCCTGCCAAAATAAGTAGCAAGAGGCTTTGCAAAAGTCGTGGCAAACTGCCTTGCAAGGTCCCTGTCAAAATCCATGGCAGAAGCCCTGGTAAAAGACCTGGCAAAATGCTTGGCAAAAGCAGAGGCAAAAATCCATGGCAAAAGCCCTGTCAAATACCTTGGCATAATCCTTGGCAAAAGCTCTGTCAAAGCCCTGTCTAAATCGCTGGTGAAAGCCCAGGCAAAATCCACGAGAAAGAGTTTGGAAAAAGCCTTGGGAAAATCCCTTGCAAACTCGCTGGCAAAGCGTTGGCAAAAGCCCTGTCAAAATCCATGGTGGGAGGCTTAAGGATAGGCCTGGGAAAATCTCTGACAAAATGCCTTAAAAACTCCATGACAAAAATCCTTGGAAAATCCATGGCAAGATGTCTGCCAAAATCCCTGGCCAAAGCCTTTGCAAAAGTCCTGGCAAAAGCCCTGGAGAAAGCATTAGCACAATCCCTGTCGAAATCCCTGTCAAATGGCCTGGCAAAAGTCCTGGTCAAAGCCCTGGCAAGTTTCTTGGCAGGAATTTTTCCAGGGCATTTTCCAGGGATTTTGCCAAGGCTTTCTCCAGGTGTTTTGCCAGGGCTTTTGCCAAAGCTTTTGCTCGGGGTCATATCAAGGCTTTTCCCAGGGATTTTGCCAAGGCTTTTGCCAGGGATTCTGCCGTAGGTTTTGCCAGCGCCTTCTGCAAGGCTTTTCTCAGGGAATTTGCCCAGGCTTTTTCCAGACAGTTTTGCAGGGCTTTTTCCAAGGCTTTTGCCAGGGATTTTACCCAGAGGTTTGCCAGCCATTTTGGCAGAGATGCAGCCAGGCTATTTGCTAAGGCTTGTCCTAGGGCTTGCTCCAAGGCTTTTGCAAATTCTTTTGCGAGGGATTTTGGCAGGCCTTTTGCTTGGGCTTTTGCCAGGGCTTTTGCCAAGTCTGTTGCCATGGCTTTTGACAGGTACTTTTGCCAAGTGTTTTGCTGTGGATTTTGCCATGGATTTTGCCAAGGGTTTTCACAGGGATTTTGCCAGGGCTGTTCCTCGGGGTTTCCCAAGGGATTTTTCCAGGGCGTTTGTCAGGTGTTTGACCAGGAATTCTTCCAGGGCCTTTGCCATGGATGTTGACAGGGAATTTGCCAGGGCTTTTGCCAATGGTGTTTTTCCAGGGATTTTGCAATGTCTTTTGCCATGGCTTTTGTTGTGGATTTTGCCAAGGGTTTTGCCAAGGGTTTTTGTCAGGGCTATTCCTAGGCATTTACCCAAGGGGTTTTGCCAGGCATTTGCCAGGGCTTGTGACAAGGCTTTTGCCAAGGCTTTTACCAGGGATTTTGCAAACTCCCTTGCCAAATCCCTTGGGCAATCCCTGGGAAAAGCCTTGACTAGATCCATGGCAAAAGTCTTGGCAAAATCTATGGCAAAAGCCTTAGGAAATGCCCTAGATAAAGCCTCAGCAAAACCCCTGGCGCAATGCATGTGAAAGTCTCTGTCCAAATGCCTGGGAAAAGGCTTGGCAAAACTGCTGTCAAAAGCCTTTGCAAAAGGCCTGGCAAAATCCTTGGGCAAAGGACTGCCAAAATCCCTGGCAAAAGCTTTGGCCCAAGCCCTTTGAAAAGCCTTGGGAAAAGCTCTGGCCAAAGGCCTGCCAAAATAAGTAACAAGAGGCTTTGCAAAAGTCGTGGCAAACTGCCTTGCAAAGTCCCTGTCAAAATCCATGGCAGAAGTCCTGGTAAAAGACCTGGCAAAATGCTTGGCAAAAGCAGAGGCAAAAATCCATGGCAAAAGCCCTGTCAAATACCTTGGCATAATCCTTGGCAAAAGCTCTGTCAAAGCCCTGTCTAAATCGCTGGTGAAAGCCCAGGCAAAATCCACGAGAAAGAGTTTGGAAAAAGCCTTGGGAAAATCCCTTGCAAAATCGCTGGCAAAGCGTTGGCAAAAGCCCTGTCAAAATCCGTGGTGGGAGGCTTAAGGATAGGCCTGGGAAAATCTCTGACAAAATGCCTTAAAAACTCCATGACAAAAATCCTTGGAAAATCCATGGCAAGATGTCTGCCAAAATCCCTGGCCAAAGCCTTTGCAAAAGTCCTGGCAAAAGCCCTGGAAAAAGCGTTAGCACAATCCCTGTCGAAATCCCTGTCAAATGGCCTGGCAAAAGTCCTGGTCAAAGCCCTGGCAAGTTTCTTGGCAGGAATTTTTCCAGGGCATTTTCCAGGGATTTTGCCAAGGCTTTCTCCAGGTGTTTTGCCAGGGCTTTTGCCAAAGCTTTTGCTTGGGGTCATATCAAGGCTTTTCCCAGGGATTTTGCCAAGGCTTTTGCCAGGGATTCTGACGTAGGTTTTGCCAGCGCCTTCTGCAAGGCTTTTCTCAGGGAATTTGCCCAGGCTTTTTCCAGACAGTTTTGCAGGGCTTTTTCCAAGGCTTTTGCCAGGGATTTTACCCAGAGGTTTGCCAGCCATTTTGGCAGAGATGCAGCCAGGCTATTTGCTAAGGCTTGTCCTAGGGCTTGCTCCAAGGCTTTTGCAAATTCTTTTGCGAGGGATTTTGGCAGGCCTTTTGCTTGGGCTTTTGCCAGGGCTTTTGCCAAGTCTGTTGCCATGGCTTTTGACAGGTACTTTTGCCAAGTGTTTTGCTGTGGATTTTGCTGTGGATTTTGCCATGGATTTTGCCAAGGGTTTTCACAGGGATTTTGCCAGGGCTGTTCCTCGGGGTTTCCCAAGGGAGTTTTCCAGGGCGTTTGTCAGGTGTTTGACCAGGAATTCTTCCAGGGCCTTTGCCATGGATGTTGACAGGGAATTTGCCAGGGCTTTTGCCAATGGTGTTTTTCCAGGGATTTTGCAATGTCTTTTGCCATGGCTTTTGTTGTGGATTTTGCCAAGGGTTTTGCCAAGGGTTTTTGTCAGGGCTATTCCTAGGCATTTACCCAAGGGGTTTTGCCAGGCATTTGCCAGGGCTTGTGACAAGGCTTTTGCCAAGGCTTTTACCAGGGATTTTGCAAACTCCCTTGCCAAATCCCTTGGGCAATCCCTGGGAAAAGCCTTGACTAGATCCATGGCAAAAGTCTTGGCAAAATCCATGGCAAAAGCCTTAGGACATGCCCTAGATAAAGCCTCAGCAAAACCCCTGGCGCAATGCATGTGGAAGTCTCTGTCCAAATGCCTGGGAAAAGGCTTGGCAAAACTGCTGTCAAAAGCCTTTGCAAAAGGCCTGGCAAAATCCTTGGGCAAAGGACTGCCAAAATCCCTGGCAAAAGCTTTGGCCCAAGCCCTTTGAAAAGCCTTGGGAAAAGCTCTGGCCAAAGGCCTGCCAAAATAAGTAGCAAGAGGCTTTGCAAAAGTCGTGGCAAACTGCCTTGCAAAGTCCCTGTCAAAATCCATGGCAGAAGCCCTGGTAAAAGACCTGGCAAAATGCTTGGCAAAAGCAGAGGCAAAAATCCATGGCAAAAGCCCTGTCAAATACCTTGGCATAATCCTTGGCAAAAGCTCTGTCAAAGCCCTGTCTAAATCGCTGGTGAAAGCCCAGGCAAAATCCACGAGAAAGAGTTTGGAAAAAGCCTTGGGAAAATCCCTTGCAAACTCGCTGGCAAAGCGTTGGCAAAAGCCCTCTCAAAATCCATGGTGGGAGGCTTAAGGATAGGCCTGGGAAAATCTCTGACAAAATGCCTTAAAAACTCCATGACAAAAATCCTTGGAAAATCCATGGCAAGATGTCTGCCAAAATCCCTGGCCAAAGCCTTTGCAAAAGTCCTGGCAAAAGCCCTGGAGAAAGCGTTAGCACAATCCCTGTCGAAATCCCTGTCAAATGGCGTGGCAAAAGTCCTGGTCAAAGCCCTGGCAAGTTTCTTGGCAGGAATTTTTCCAGGGCATTTTCCAGGGATTTTGCCAAGGCTTTCTCCAGGTTTTTTGCCAGGGCTTTTGCCAAAGCTTTTGCTCGGGGTCATATCAAGGCTTTTCCCAGGGATTTTGCCAAGGCTTTTGCCAGGGATTCTGCCGTAGGTTTTGCCAGCGCCTTCTGCAAGGCTTTTCTCAGGGAATTTGCCCAGGCTTTTTCCAGACAGTTTTGCAGGGCTTTTTCCAAGGCTTTTGCCAGGGATTTTACCCAGAGGTTTGCCAGCCATTTTGGCAGAGATGCAGCCAGGCTATTTGCTAAGGCTTGTCCTAGGGCTTGCTCCAAGGCTTTTGCAAATTCTTTTGCGAGGGATTTTGGCAGGCCTTTTGCTTGGGCTTTTGCCAGGGCTTTTGCCAAGTCTGTTGCCATGGCTTTTGACAGGTACTTTTGCCAAGTCTGTTGCCATGGATTTTGCCAAGGGTTTTCACAGGGATTTTGCCAGGGCTGTTCCTCGGGGTTTCCCAAGGGATTTTTCCAGGGCGTTTGTCAGGTGTTTGACCAGGAATTCTTCCAGGGCCTTTGCCATGGATGTTGACAGGGAATTTGCCAGGGCTTTTGCCAATGGTGTTGCCATGTGTTTTTCAAGGGATTTTGCAATGTCTTTTGCCATGGCTTTTGTTGTGGATTTTGCCAAGGGTTTTGCCAAGGGTTTTTGTCAGGGCTATTCCTAGGCATTTACCCAAGGGGTTTTGCCAGGCTTTTGCCAGGGCTTGTGACAAGGCTTTTGCCAAGGCTTTTACAAGGGATTTTGCAAACTCCCTTGCCAAATCCCTTGGGCAATCCCTGGGAAAAGCCTTGACTAGTTCCATGGCAGAAGTCTTGGCAAAATCCATGGCAAAAGCCTTAGGAAATGCCCTAGATAAAGCCTCAGCAAAACCCCTGGCGCAATGCATGTGAAAGTCTCTGTCCAAATGCCTGGGAAAAGGCTTGGCAAAACTGCTGTCAAAAGCCTTTGCAAAAGGCCTGGCAAAATCCTTGGGCAAAGGACTGCCAAAATCCCTGGCAAAAGCTTTGGCCCAAGCCCTTTGAAAAGCCTTGGGAAAAGCTCTGGCCAAAGGCCTGCCAAAATAAGTAGCAAGAGGCTTTGCAAAAGTCGTGGCAAACTGCCTTGCAAAGTCCCTGTCAAAATCCATGGCAGAAGCCCTGGTAAAAGACCTGGCAAAATGCTTGGCAAAAGCAGAGGCAAAAATCCATGGCAAAAGCCCTGTCAAATACCTTGGCATAATCCTTGGCCAAAGCTCTGTCAAAGCCCTGTCTAAATCGCTGGTGAAAGCCCAGGCAAAATCCACGAGAAAGAGTTTGGAAAAAGCCTTGGGAAAATCCCTTGCAAAATCGCTGGCAAAGCGTTGGCAAAAGCCCTGTCAAAATCCGTGGTGGGAGGCTTAAGGATAGGCCTGGGAAAATCTCTGACAAAATGCCTTAAAAACTCCATGACAAAAATCCTTGGAAAATCCATGGCAAGATGTCTGCCAAAATCCCTGGCCAAAGCCTTTGCAAAAGTCCTGGCAAAAGCCCTGGAGAAAGCGTTAGCACAATCCCTGTCGAAATCCCTGTCAAATGGCCTGGCAAAAGTCCTGGTCAAAGCCCTGGCAAGTTTCTTGGCAGGAATTTTTCCAGGGCATTTTCCAGGGATTTTGCCAAGGCTTTCTCCAGGTGTTTTGCCAGGGCTTTTGCCAAAGCTTTTGCTCGGGGTCATATCAAGGCTTTTCCCAGGGATTTTGCCAAGGCTTTTGCCAGGGATTCTGCCGTAGGTTTTGCCAGCGCCTTCTGCAAGGCTTTTCTCAGGGAATTTGCCCAGGCTTTTTCCAGACAGTTTTGCAGGGCTTTTTCCAAGGCTTTTGCCAGGGATTTTACCCAGAGGTTTGCCAGCCATTTTGGCAGAGATGCAGCCAGGCTATTTGCTAAGGCTTGTCCTAGGGCTGGCTCCAAGGCTTTTGCAAATTCTTTTGCGAGGGATTTTGGCAGGCCTTTTGCTTGGGCTTTTGCCAGGGCTTTTGCCAAGTCTGTTGCCATGGCTTTTGACAGGTACTTTTGCCAAGTGTTTTGCTGTGGATTTTGCCATGGATTTTGCCAAGGGTTTTCACAGGGATTTTGCCAGGGCTGTTCCTCGGGGTTTCCCAAGGGATTTTTCCAGGGCGTTTGTCAGGTGTTTGACCAGGAATTCTTCCAGGGCCTTTGCCATGGATGTTGACAGGGAATTTGCCAGGGCTTTTGCCAATGGTGTTGCCATGTGTTTTTCAAGGGATTTTGCAATGTCTTTTGCCATGGCTTTTGTTGTGGATTTTGCCAAGGGTTTTGCCAAGGGTTTTTGTCAGGGCTATTCCTAGGCATTTACCCAAGGGGTTTTGCCAGGCTTTTGCCAGGGCTTGTGACAAGGCTTTTGCCAAGGCTTTTACAAGGGATTTTGCAAACTCCCTTGCCAAATCCCTTGGGCAATCCCTGGGAAAAGCCTTGACTAGATCCATGGCAGAAGTCTTGGCAAAATCCATGGCAAAAGCCTTAGGAAATGCCCTAGATAAAGCCTCAGCAAAACCCCTGGCGCAATGCATGTGAAAGTCTCTGTCCAAATGCCTGGGAAAAGGCTTGGCAAAACTGCTGTCAAAAGCCTTTGCAAAAGGCCTGGCAAAATCCTTGGGCAAAGGACTGCCAAAATCCCTGGCAAAAGCTTTGGCCCAAGCCCTTTGAAAAGCCTTGGGAAAAGCTCTGGCCAAAGGCCTGCCAAAATAAGTAGCAAGAGGCTTTGCAAAAGTCGTGGCAAACTGCCTTGCAAAGTCCCTGTCAAAATCCATGGCAGAAGCCCTGGTAAAAGACCTGGCAAAATGCTTGGCAAAAGCAGAGGCAAAAATCCATGGCAAAAGCCCTGTCAAATACCTTGGCATAATCCTTGGCCAAAGCTCTGTCAAAGCCCTGTCTAAATCGCTGGTGAAAGCCCAGGCAAAATCCACGAGAAAGAGTTTGGAAAAAGCCTTGGGAAAATCCCTTGCAAAATCGCTGGCAAAGCGTTGGCAAAAGCCCTGTCAAAATCCGTGGTGGGAGGCTTAAGGATAGGCCTGGGAAAATCTCTGACAAAATGCCTTAAAAACTCCATGACAAAAATCCTTGGAAAATCCATGGCAAGATGTCTGCCAAAATCCCTGGCCAAAGCCTTTGCAAAAGTCCTGGCAAAAGCCCTGGAGAAAGCGTTAGCACAATCCCTGTCGAAATCCCTGTCAAATGGCCTGGCAAAAGTCCTGGTCAAAGCCCTGGCAAGTTTCTTGGCAGGAATTTTTCCAGGGCATTTTCCAGGGATTTTGCCAAGGCTTTCTCCAGGTGTTTTGCCAGGGCTTTTGCCAAAGCTTTTGCTCGGGGTCATATCAAGGCTTTTCCCAGGGATTTTGCCAAGGCTTTTGCCAGGGATTCTGCCGTAGGTTTTGCCAGCGCCTTCTGCAAGGCTTTTCTCAGGGAATTTGCCCAGGCTTTTTCCAGACAGTTTTGCAGGGCTTTTTCCAAGGCTTTTGCCAGGGATTTTACCCAGAGGTTTGCCAGCCATTTTGGCAGAGATGCAGCCAGGCTATTTGCTAAGGCTTGTCCTAGGGCTTGCTCCAAGGCTTTTGCAAATTCTTTTGCGAGGGATTTTGGCAGGCCTTTTGCTTGGGCTTTTGCCAGGGCTTTTGCCAAGTCTGTTGCCATGGCTTTTGACAGGTACTTTTGCCAAGTGTTTTGCTGTGGATTTTGCCATGGATTTTGCCAAGGGTTTTCACAGGGATTTTGCCAGGGCTGTTCCTCGGGGTTTCCCAAGGGATTTTTCCAGGGCGTTTGTCAGGTGTTTGACCAGGAATTCTTCCAGGGCCTTTGCCATGGATGTTGACAGGGAATTTGCCAGGGCTTTTGCCAATGGTGTTTTTCCAGGGATTTTGCAATGTCTTTTGCCATGGCTTTTGTTGTGGATTTTGCCAAGGGTTTTGCCAAGGGTTTTTGTCAGGGCTATTCCTAGGCATTTACCCAAGGGGTTTTGCCAGGCTTTTGCCAGGGCTTGTGACAAGGCTTTTGCCAAGGCTTTTACCAGGGATTTTGCAAACTCCCTTGCCAAATCCCTTGGGCAATCCCTGGGAAAAGCCTTGACTAGATCCATGGCAAAAGTCTTGGCAAAATCTATGGCAAAAGCCTTAGGAAATGCCCTAGATAAAGCCTCAGCAAAACCCCTGGCGCAATGCATGTGAAAGTCTCTGTCCAAATGCCTGGGAAAAGGCTTGGCAAAACTGCTGTCAAAAGCCTTTGCAAAAGGCCTGGCAAAATCCTTGGGCAAAGGACTGCCAAAATCCCTGGCAAAAGCTTTGGCCCAAGCCCTTTGAAAAGCCTTGGGAAAAGCTCTGGCCAAAGGCCTGCCAAAATAAGTAGCAAGAGGCTTTGCAAAAGTCGTGGCAAACTGCCTTGCAAAGTCCCTGTCAAAATCCATGGCAGAAGCCCTGGTAAAAGACCTGGCAAAATGCTTGGCAAAAGCAGAGGCAAAAATCCATGGCAAAAGCCCTGTCAAATACCTTGGCATAATCCTTGGCAAAAGCTCTGTCAAAGCCCTGTCTAAATCGCTGGTGAAAGCCCAGGCAAAATCCACGAGAAAGAGTTTGGAAAAAGCCTTGGGAAAATCCCTTGCAAAATCGCTGGCAAAGCGTTGGCAAAAGCCCTCTCAAAATCCGTGGTGGGAGGCTTAAGGATAGGCCTGGGAAAATCTCTGACAAAATGCCTTAAAAACTCCATGACAAAAATCCTTGGAAAATCCATGGCAAGATGTCTGCCAAAATCCCTGGCCAAAGCCTTTGCAAAAGTCCTGGCAAAAGCCCTGGAGAAAGCGTTAGCACAATCCCTGTCGAAATCCCTATCAAATGGCCTGGCAAAAGTCCTGGTCAAAGCCCTGGCAAGTTTCTTGGCAGGAATTTTTCCAGGGCATTTTCCAGGGATTTTGCCAAGGCTTTCTCCAGGTGTTTTGCCAGGGCTTTTGCCAAAGCTTTTGCTCGGGGTCATATCAAGGCTTTTCCCAGGGATTTTGCCAAGGCTTTTGCCAGGGATTCTGCCGTAGGTTTTGCCAGCGCCTTCTGCAAGGCTTTTCTCAGGGAATTTGCCCAGGCTTTTTCCAGACAGTTTTGCAGGGCTTTTTCCAAGGCTTTTGCCAGGGATTTTACCCAGAGGTTTGCCAGCCATTTTGGCAGAGATGCAGCCAGGCTATTTGCTAAGGCTTGTCCTAGGGCTTGCTCCAAGGCTTTTGCAAATTCTTTTGCGAGGGATTTTGGCAGGCCTTTTGCTTGGGCTTTTGCCAGGGCTTTTGCCAAGTCTGTTGCCATGGCTTTTGACAGGTACTTTTGCCAAGTGTTTTGCTGTGGATTTTGCCATGGATTTTGCCAAGGGTTTTCACAGGGATTTTGCCAGGGCTGTTCCTCGGGGTTTCCCAAGGGAGTTTTCCAGGGCGTTTGTCAGGTGTTTGACCAGGAATTCTTCCAGGGCCTTTGCCATGGATGTTGACAGGGAATTTGCCAGGGCTTTTGCCAGTGGTGTTTTTCCAGGGATTCTGCAATGTCTTTTGCCATGGCTTTTGTTGTGGATTTTGCCAAGGGTTTTGCCAAGGGTTTTTGTCAGGGCTATTCCTAGGCATTTACCCAAGGGGTTTTGCCAGGCTTTTGCCAGGGCTTGTGACAAGGCTTTTGCCAAGGCTTTTACCAGGGATTTTGCAAACTCCCTTGCCAAATCCCTTGGGCAATCCCTGGGAAAAGCCTTGACTAGATCCATGGCAAAAGTCTTGGCAAAATCCATGGCAAAAGCCTTAGGAAATGCCCTAGATAAAGCCTCAGCAAAACCCCTGGCGCAATGCATGTGGAAGTCTCTGCCCAAATGCCTGGGAAAAGGCTTGGCAAAACTGCTGTCAAAAGCCTTTGCAAAAGGCCTGGCAAAATCCTTGGGCAAAGGACTGCCAAAATCCCTGGCAAAAGCTTTGGCCCAAGCCCTTTGAAAAGCCTTGGGAAAAGCTCTGGCCAAAGGCCTGCCAAAATAAGTAGCAAGAGGCTTTGCAAAAGTCATGGCAAACTGCCTTGCAAAGTCCCTGTCAAAATCCATGGCAGAAGCCCTGGTAAAAGACCTGGCAAAATGCTTGGCAAAAGCAGAGGCAAAAATCCATGGCAAAAGCCCTGTCAAATACCTTGGCATAATCCTTGGCAAAAGCTCTGTCAAAGCCCTGTCTAAATCGCTGGTGAAAGCCCAGGCAAAATCCACGAGAAAGAGTTTGGAAAAAGCCTTGGGAAAATCCCTTGCAAAATCGCTGGCAAAGCGTTGGCAAAAGCCCTGTCAAAATCCATGGTGGGAGGCTTAAGGATAGGCCTGGGAAAATCTCTGACAAAATGCCTTAAAAACTCCATGACAAAAATCCTTGGAAAATCCATGGCAAAATGTCTGCCAAAATCCCTGGCCAAAGCCTTTGCAAAAGTCCTGGCAAAAGCCCTGGAGAAAGCGTTAGCACAATCCCTGTCGAAATCCCTGTCAAATGGCCTGGCAAAAGTCCTGGTCAAAGCCCTGGCAAGTTTCTTGGCAGGAATTTTTCCAGGGCATTTTCCAGGGATTTTGCCAAGGCTTTCTCCAGGTGTTTTGCCAGGGCTTTTGCCAAAGCTTTTGCTCGGGGTCATATCAAGGCTTTTCCCAGGGATTTTGCCAAGGCTTTTGCCAGGGATTCTGCCGTAGGTTTTGCCAGCGCCTTCTGCAAGGCTTTTCTCAGGGAATTTGCCCAGGCTTTTTCCAGACAGTTTTGCAGGGCTTTTTCCAAGGCTTTTGCCAGGGATTTTACCCAGAGGTTTGCCAGCCATTTTGGCAGAGATGCAGCCAGGCTATTTGCTAAGGCTTGTCCTAGGGCTTGCTCCAAGGCTTTTGCAAATTCTTTTGCGAGGGATTTTGGCAGGCCTTTTGCTTGGGCTTTTGCCAGGGCTTTTGCCAAGTCTGTTGCCATGGCTTTTGACAGGTACTTTTGCCAAGTGTTTTGCTGTGGATTTTGCCATGGATTTTGCCAAGGGTTTTCACAGGGATTTTGCCAGGGCTGTTCCTCGGGGTTTCCCAAGGGAGTTTTCCAGGGCGTTTGTCAGGTGTTTGACCAGGAATTCTTCCAGGGCCTTTGCCATGGATGTTGACAGGGAATTTGCCAGGGCTTTTGCCAGTGGTGTTTTTCCAGGGATTCTGCAATGTCTTTTGCTATGGCTTTTGTTGTGGATTTTGCCAAGGGTTTTGCCAAGGGTTTTTGTCAGGGCTATTCCTAGGCATTTACCCAAGGGGTTTTGCCAGGCTTTTGCCAGGGCTTGTGACAAGGCTTTTGCCAAGGCTTTTACCAGGGATTTTGCAAACTCCCTTGCCAAATCCCTTGGGCAATCCCTGGGAAAAGCCTTGACTAGATCCATGGCAAAAGTCTTGGCAAAATCCATGGCAAAAGCCTTAGGAAATGCCCTAGATAAAGCCTCAGCAAAACCCCTGGCGCAATGCATGTGAAAGTCTCTGTCCAAATGCCTGGGAAAAGGCTTGGCAAAACTGCTGTCAAAAGCCTTTGCAAAAGGCCTGGCAAAATCCTTGGGCAAAGGACTGCCAAAATCCCTGGCAAAAGCTTTGGCCCAAGCCCTTTGAAAAGCCTTGGGAAAAGCTCTGGCCAAAGGCCTGCCAAAATAAGTAACAAGAGGCTTTGCAAAAGTCGTGGCAAACTGCCTTGCAAAGTCCCTGTCAAAATCCATGGCAGAAGCCCTGGTAAAAGACCTGGCAAAATGCTTGGCAAAAGCAGAGGCAAAAATCCATGGCAAAAGCCCTGTCAAATACCTTGGCATAATCCTTGGCAAAAGCTCTGTCAAAGCCCTGTCTAAATCGCTGGTGAAAGCCCAGGCAAAATCCACGAGAAAGAGTTTGGAAAAAGCCTTGGGAAAATCCCTTGCAAAATCCCTGGCAAAGCGTTGGCAAAAGCCCTGTCAAAATCCGTGGTGGGAGGCTTAAGGATAGGCCTGGGAAAATCTCTGACAAAATGCCTTAAAAACTCCATGACAAAAATCCTTGGAAAATCCATGGCAAGATGTCTGCCAAAATCCCTGGCCAAAGCCTTTGCAAAAGTCCTGGCAAAAGCCCTGGAGAAAGCGTTAGCACAATCCCTGTCGAAATCCCTGTCAAATGGCCTGGCAAAAGTCCTGGTCAAAGCCCTGTCAAGTTTCTTGGCAGGAATTTTTCCAGGGCATTTTCCAGGGATTTTGCCAAGGCTTTCTCCAGGTGTTTTGCCAGGGCTTTTGCCAAAGCTTTTGCTCGGGGTCATATCAAGGCTTTTCCCAGGGATTTTGCCAAGGCTTTTGCCAGGGATTCTGCCGTAGGTTTTGCCAGCGCCTTCTGCAAGGCTTTTCTCAGGGAATTTGCCCAGGCTTTTTCCAGACAGTTTTGCAGGGCTTTTTCCAAGGCTTTTGCCAGGGATTTTACCCAGAGGTTTGCCAGCCATTTTGGCAGAGATGCAGCCAGGCTATTTGCTAAGGCTTGTCCTAGGGCTTGCTCCAAGGCTTTTGCAAATTCTTTTGCGAGGGATTTTGGCAGGCCTTTTGCTTGGGCTTTTGCCAGGGCTTTTGCCAAGTCTGTTGCCATGGCTTTTGACAGGTACTTTTGCCGTGGATTTTGCCGTGGATTTTGCCATGGATTTTGCCAAGGGTTTTCACAGGGATTTTGCCAGGGCTGTTCCTCGGGGTTTCCCAAGGGAGTTTTCCAGGGCGTTTGTCAGGTGTTTGACCAGGAATTCTTCCAGGGCCTTTGCCATGGATGTTGACAGGGAATTTGCCAGGGCTTTTGCCAATGGTGTTTTTCCAGGGATTTTGCAATGTCTTTTGCCATGGCTTTTGTTGTGGATTTTGCCAAGGGTTTTGCCAAGGGTTTTTGTCAGGGCTATTCCTAGGCATTTACCCAAGGGGTTTTGCCAGGCATTTGCCAGGGCTTGTGACAAGGCTTTTGCCAAGGCTTTTACCAGGGATTTTGCAAACTCCCTTGCCAAATCCCTTGGGCAATCCCTGGGAAAAGCCTTGACTAGATCCATGGCAAAAGTCTTGGCAAAATCCATGGCAAAAGCCTTAGGACATGCCCTAGATAAAGCCTCAGCAAAACCCCTGGCGCAATGCATGTGGAAGTCTCTGTCCAAATGCCTGGGAAAAGGCTTGGCAAAACTGCTGTCAAAAGCCTTTGCAAAAGGCCTGGCAAAATCCTTGGGCAAAGGACTGCAAAAATCCCTGGCAAAAGCTTTGGCCCAAGCCCTTTGAAAAGCCTTGGGAAAAGCTCTGGCCAAAGGCCTGCCAAAATAAGTAGCAAGAGGCTTTGCAAAAGTCGTGGCAAACTGCCTTGCAAAGTCCCTGTCAAAATCCATGGCAGAAGCCCTGGTAAAAGACCTGGCAAAATGCTTGGCAAAAGCAGAGGCAAAAATCCATGGCAAAAGCCCTGTCAAATACCTTGGCATAATCCTTGGCAAAAGCTCTGTCAAAGCCCTGTCTAAATCGCTGGTGAAAGCCCAGGCAAAATCCACGAGAAAGAGTTTGGAAAAAGCCTTGGGAAAATCCCTTGCAAACTCGCTGGCAAAGCGTTGGCAAAAGCCCTGTCAAAATCCATGGTGGGAGGCTTAAGGATAGGCCTGGGAAAATCTCTGACAAAATGCCTTAAAAACTCCATGACAAAAATCCTTGGAAAATCCATGGCAAGATGTCTGCCAAAATCCCTGGCCAAAGCCTTTGCAAAAGTCCTGGCAAAAGCCCTGGAGAAAGCGTTAGCACAATCCCTGTCGAAATCCCTGTCAAATGGCCTGGCAAAAGTCCTGGTCAAAGCCCTGGCAAGTTTCTTGGCAGGAATTTTTCCAGGGCATTTTCCAGGGATTTTGCCAAGGCTTTCTCCAGGTTTTTTGCCAGGGCTTTTGCCAAAGCTTTTGCTCGGGGTCATATCAAGGCTTTTCCCAGGGATTTTGCCAAGGCTTTTGCCAGGGATTCTGCCGTAGGTTTTGCCAGCGCCTTCTGCAAGGCTTTTCTCAGGGAATTTGCCCAGGCTTTTTCCAGACAGTTTTGCAGGGCTTTTTCCAAGGCTTTTGCCAGGGATTTTACCCAGAGGTTTGCCAGCCATTTTGGCAGAGATGCAGCCAGGCTATTTGCTAAGGCTTGTCCTAGGGCTTGCTCCAAGGCTTTTGCAAATTCTTTTGCGAGGGATTTTGGCAGGCCTTTTGCTTGGGCTTTTGCCAGGGCTTTTGCCAAGTCTGTTGCCATGGCTTTTGACAGGTACTTTTGCCAAGTCTGTTGCCATGGATTTTGCCAAGGGTTTTCACAGGGATTTTGCCAGGGCTGTTCCTCGGGGTTTCCCAAGGGATTTTTCCAGGGCGTTTGTCAGGTGTTTGGCCAGGAATTCTTCCAGGGCCTTTGCCATGGATGTTGACAGGGAATTTGCCAGGGCTTTTGCCAATGGTGTTTTTCCAGGGATTTTGCAATGTCTTTTGCCATGGCTTTTGTTGTGGATTTTGCCAAGGGTTTTGCCAAGGGTTTTTGTCAGGGCTATTCCTAGGCATTTACCCAAGGGGTTTTGCCAGGCTTTTGCCAGGGCTTGTGACAAGGCTTTTGCCAAGGCTTTTACCAGGGATTTTGCAAACTCCCTTGCCAAATCCCTTGGGCAATCCCTGGGAAAAGCCTTGACTAGTTCCATGGCAAAAGTCTTGGCAAAATCCATGGCAAAAGCCTTAGGAAATGCCCTAGATAAAGCCTCAGCAAAACCCCTGGCGCAATGCATGTGGAAGTCTCTGTCCAAATGCCTGGGAAAAGGCTTGACAAAACTGCTGTCAAAAGCCTTTGCAAAAGGCCTGGCAAAATCCTTGGGCAAAGGACTGCCAAAATCCCTGGCAAAAGCTTTGGGCCAAGCCCTTTGAAAAGCCTTGGGAAAAGCTCTGGCCAAAGGCCTGCCAAAATAAGTAGCAAGAGGCTTTGCAAAAGTCGTGGCAAACTGCCTTGCAAAGTCCCTGTCAAAATCCATGGCAGAAGCCCTGGTAAAAGACCTGGCAAAATGCTTGGCAAAAGCAGAGGCAAAAATCCATGGCAAAAGCCCTGTCAAATACCTTGGCATAATCCTTGGCAAAAGCTCTGTCAAAGCCCTGTCTAAATCGCTGGTGAAAGCCCAGGCAAAATCCACGAGAAAGAGTTTGGAAAAAGCCTTGGGAAAATCCCTTGCAAAATCGCTGGCAAAGCGTTGGCAAAAGCCCTGTCAAAATCCGTGGTGGGAGGCTTAAGGATAGGCCTGGGAAAATCTCTGACAAAATGCCTTAAAAATTCCATGACAAAAATCCTTGGAAAATCCATGGCAAGATGTCTGCCAAAATCCCTGGCCAAAGCCTTTGCAAAAGTCCTGGCAAAAGCCCTGGAGAAAGCGTTAGCACAATCCCTGTCGAAATCCCTGTCAAATGGCCTGGCAAAAGTCCTGGTCAAAGCCCTGGCAAGTTTCTTGGCAGGAATTTTTCCAGGGCATTTTCCAGGGATTTTGCCAAGGCTTTCTCCAGGTGTTTTGCCAGGGCTTTTGCCAAAGCTTTTGCTCGGGGTCATATCAAGGCTTTTCCCAGGGATTTTGCCAAGGCTTTTGCCAGGGATTCTGCCGTAGGTTTTGCCAGCGCCTTCTGCAAGGCTTTTCTCAGGGAATTTGCCCAGGCTTTTTCCAGACAGTTTTGCAGGGCTTTTTCCAAGGCTTTTGCCAGGGATTTTACCCAGAGGTTTGCCAGCCATTTTGGCAGAGATGCAGCCAGGCTATTTGCTAAGGCTTGTCCTAGGGCTTGCTCCAAGGCTTTTGCAAATTCTTTTGCGAGGGATTTTGGCAGGCCTTTTGCTTGGGCTTTTGCCAGGGCTTTTGCCAAGTCTGTTGCCATGGCTTTTGACAGGTACTTTTGCCAAGTCTGTTGCCATGGATTTTGCCAAGGGTTTTCACAGGGATTTTGCCAGGGCTGTTCCTCGGGGTTTCCCAAGGGAGTTTTCCAGGGCGTTTGTCAGGTGTTTGACCAGGAATTCTTCCAGGGCCTTTGCCATGGATGTTGACAGGGAATTTGCCAGGGCTTTTGCCAATGGTGTTTTTCCAGGGATTTTGCAATGTCTTTTGCCATGGCTTTTGTTGTGGATTTTGCCAAGGGTTTTGCCAAGGGTTTTTGTCAGGGCTATTCCTAGGCATTTACCCAAGGGGTTTTGCCAGGCATTTGCCAGGGCTTGTGACAAGGCTTTTGCCAAGGCTTTTACCAGGGATTTTGCAAACTCCCTTGCCAAATCCCTTGGGCAATCCCTGGGAAAAGCCTTGACTAGATCCATGGCAAAAGTCTTGGCAAAATCTATGGCAAAAGCCTTAGGAAATGCCCTAGATAAAGCCTCAGCAAAACCCCTGGCGCAATGCATGTGAAAGTCTCTGTCCAAATGCCTGGGAAAAGGCTTGGCAAAACTGCTGTCAAAAGCCTTTGCAAAAGGCCTGGCAAAATCCTTGGGCAAAGGACTGCCAAAATCCCTGGCAAAAGCTTTGGCCCAAGCCCTTTGAAAAGCCTTGGGAAAAGCTCTGGCCAAAGGCCTGCCAAAATAAGTAGCAAGAGGCTTTGCAAAAGTCGTGGCAAACTGCCTTGCAAAGTCCCTGTCAAAATCCATGGCAGAAGCCCTGGTAAAAGACCTGGCAAAATGCTTGGCAAAAGCAGAGGCAAAAATCCATGGCAAAAGCCCTGTCAAATACCTTGGCATAATCCTTGGCAAAAGCTCTGTCAAAGCCCTGTCTAAATCGCTGGTGAAAGCCCAGGCAAAATCCACGAGAAAGAGTTTGGAAAAAGCCTTGGGAAAATCCCTTGCAAAATCGCTGGCAAAGCGTTGGCAAAAGCCCTGTCAAAATCCGTGGTGGGAGGCTTAAGGATAGGCCTGGGAAAATCTCTGACAAAATGCCTTAAAAACTCCATGACAAAAATCCTTGGAAAATCCATGGCAAGATGTCTGCCAAAATCCCTGGCCAAAGCCTTTGCAAAAGTCCTGGCAAAAGCCCTGGAGAAAGCGTTAGCACAATCCCTGTCGAAATCCCTGTCAAATGGCCTGGCAAAAGTCCTGGTCAAAGCCCTGGCAAGTTTCTTGGCAGGAATTTTTCCAGGGCATTTTCCAGGGATTTTGCCAAGGCTTTCTCCAGGTGTTTTGCCAGGGCTTTTGCCAAAGCTTTTGCTCGGGGTCATATCAAGGCTTTTCCCAGGGATTTTGCCAAGGCTTTTGCCAGGGATTCTGACGTAGGTTTTGCCAGCGCCTTCTGCAAGGCTTTTCTCAGGGAATTTGCCCAGGCTTTTTCCAGACAGTTTTGCAGGGCTTTTTCCAAGGCTTTTGCCAGGGATTTTACCCAGAGGTTTGCCAGCCATTTTGGCAGAGATGCAGCCAGGCTATTTGCTAAGGCTTGTCCTAGGGCTTGCTCCAAGGCTTTTGCAAATTCTTTTGCGAGGGATTTTGGCAGGCCTTTTGCTTGGGCTTTTGCCAGGGCTTTTGCCAAGTCTGTTGCCATGGCTTTTGACAGGTACTTTTGCCGTGGATTTTGCCATGACTTTTGCCATGGATTTTGCCAAGGGTTTTCACAGGGATTTTGCCAGGGCTGTTCCTCGGGGTTTCCCAAGGGAGTTTTCCAGGGCGTTTGTCAGGTGTTTGACCAGGAATTCTTCCAGGGCCTTTGCCATGGATGTTGACAGGGAATTTGCCAGGGCTTTTGCCAATGGTGTTGCCATGTGTTTTTCAAGGGATTTTGCAATGTCTTTTGCCATGGCTTTTGTTGTGGATTTTGCCAAGGGTTTTGCCAAGGGTTTTTGTCAGGGCTATTCCTAGGCATTTACCCAAGGGGTTTTGCCAGGCTTTTGCCAGGGCTTGTGACAAGGCTTTTGCCAAGGCTTTTACAAGGGATTTTGCAAACTCCCTTGCCAAATCCCTTGGGCAATCCCTGGCAAAAGCCTTGACTAGTTCCATGGCAGAAGTCTTGGCAAAATCCATGGCAAAAGCCTTAGGAAATGCCCTAGATAAAGCCTCAGCAAAACCCCTGGCGCAATGCATGTGAAAGTCTCTGTCCAAATGCCTGGGAAAAGGCTTGGCAAAACTGCTGTCAAAAGCCTTTGCAAAAGGCCTGGCAAAATCCTTGGGCAAAGGACTGCCAAAATCCCTGGCAAAAGCTTTGGCCCAAGCCCTTTGAAAAGCCTTGGGAAAAGCTCTGGCCAAAGGCCTGCCAAAATAAGTAGCAAGAGGCTTTGCAAAAGTCGTGGCAAACTGCCTTGCAAAGTCCCTGTCAAAATCCATGGCAGAAGCCCTGGTAAAAGACCTGGCAAAATGCTTGGCAAAAGCAGAGGCAAAAATCCATGGCAAAAGCCCTGTCCAATACCTTGGCATAATCCTTGGCAAAAGCTCTGTCAAAGCCCTGTCTAAATCGCTGGTGAAAGCCCAGGCAAAATCCACGAGAAAGAGTTTGGAAAAAGCCTTGGGAAAATCCCTTGCAAAATCGCTGGCAAAGCGTTGGCAAAAGCCCTGTCAAAATCCATGGTGGGAGGCTTAAGGATAGGCCTGGGAAAATCTCTGACAAAATGCCTTAAAAACTCCATGACAAAAATCCTTGGAAAATCCATGGCAAGATGTCTGCCAAAATCCCTGGCCAAAGCCTTTGCAAAAGTCCTGGCAAAAGCCCTGGAGAAAGCGTTAGCACAATCCCTGTCGAAATCCCTGTCAAATGGCCTGGCAAAAGTCCTGGTCAAAGCCCTGGCAAGTTTCTTGGCAGGAATTTTTCCAGGGCATTTTCCAGGGATTTTGCCAAGGCTTTCTCCAGGTGTTTTGCCAGGGCTTTTGCCAAAGCTTTTGCTCGGGGTCATATCAAGGCTTTTCCCAGGGATTTTGCCAAGGCTTTTGCCAGGGATTCTGACGTAGGTTTTGCCAGCGCCTTCTGCAAGGCTTTTCTCAGGGAATTTGCCCAGGCTTTTTCCAGACAGTTTTGCAGGGCTTTTTCCAAGGCTTTTGCCAGGGATTTTACCCAGAGGTTTGCCAGCCATTTTGGCAGAGATGCAGCCAGGCTATTTGCTAAGGCTTGTCCTAGGGCTTCCTCCAAGGCTTTTGCAAATTCTTTTGCGAGGGATTTTGGCAGGCCTTTTGCTTGGGCTTTTGCCAGGGCTTTTGACAAGTCTGTTGCCATGGCTTTTGACAGGTACTTTTGCCAAGTGTTTTGCTGTGGATTTTGCCATGGATTTTGCCAAGGGTTTTCACAGGGATTTTGCCAGGGCTGTTCCTCGGGGTTTCCCAAGGGATTTTTCCAGGGCGTTTGTCAGGTGTTTGACCAGGAATTCTTCCAGGGCCTTTGCCATGGATGTTGACAGGGAATTTGCCAGGGCTTTTGCCAGTGGTGTTTTTCCAGGGATTCTGCAATGTCTTTTGCCATGGCTTTTGTTGTGGATTTTGCCAAGGGTTTTGCCAAGGGTTTTTGTCAGGGCTATTCCTAGGCATTTACCCAAGGGGTTTTGCCAGGCATTTGCCAGGGCTTGTGACAAGGCTTTTGCCAAGGCTTTTACCAGGGATTTTGCAAACTCCCTTGCCAAATCCCTTGGGCAATCCCTGGCAAAAGCCTTGACTAGATCCATGGCAAAAGTCTTGGCAAAATCCATGGCAAAAGCCTTAGGAAATGCCCTAGATAAAGCCTCAGCAAAACCCTGGCGCAATGCATGTGGAAGTCTCTGTCCAAATGCCTGGGAAAAGGCTTGGCAAAACTGCTGTCAAAAGCCTTTGCAAAAGGCCTGGCAAAATCCTTGGGCAAAGGACTGCCAAAATCCCTGGCAAAAGCTTTGGCCCAAGCCCTTTGAAAAGCCTTGGGAAAAGCTCTGGCCAAAGGCCTGCCAAAAGAAGTAGCAAGAGGCTTTGCAAAAGTCATGGCAAACTGCCTTGCAAAGTCCCTGTCAAAATCCATGGCAGAAGCCCTGGTAAAAGACCTGGCAAAATGCTTGGCAAAAGCAGAGGCAAAAATCCATGGCAAAAGCCCTGTCAAATACCTTGGCATAATCCTTGGCAAAAGCTCTGTCAAAGCCCTGTCTAAATCGCTGGTGAAAGCCCAGGCAAAATCCACGAGAAAGAGTTTGGAAAAAGCCTTGGGAAAATCCCTTGCAAAATCGCTGGCAAAGCGTTGGCAAAAGCCCTCTCAAAATCCATGGTGGGAGGCTTAAGGATAGCCCTGGGAAAATCTCTGACAAAATGCCTTAAAAACTCCATGACAAAAATCCTTGGAAAATCCATGGCAAAATGTCTGCCAAAATCCCTGGCCAAAGCCTTTGCAAAAGTCCTGGCAAAAGCCCTGGAGAAAGCGTTAGCACAATCCCTGTCGAAATCCCTGTCAAATGGCTTGGCAAAAGTCCTGGTCAAAGCCCTGGCAAGTTTCTTGGCAGGAATTTTTCCAGGGCATTTTCCAGGGATTTTGCCAAGGCTTTCTCCAGGTGTTTTGCCAGGGCTTTTGCCAAAGCTTTTGCTCGGGGTCATATCAAGGCTTTTCCCAGGGATTTTGCCAAGGCTTTTGCCAGGGATTCTGCCGTAGGTTTTGCCAGCGCCTTCTGCAAGGCTTTTCTCAGGGAATTTGCCCAGGCTTTTTCCAGACAGTTTTGCAGGGCTTTTTCCAAGGCTTTTGCCAGGGATTTTACCCAGAGGTTTGCCAGCCATTTTGGCAGAGATGCAGCCAGGCTATTTGCTAAGGCTTGTCCTAGGGCTTGCTCCAAGGCTTTTGCAAATTCTTTTGCGAGGGATTTTGGCAGGCCTTTTGCTTGGGCTTTTGCCAGGGCTTTTGCCAAGTCTGTTGCCATGGCTTTTGACAGGTACTTTTGCCGTGGATTTTGCCGTGGATTTTGCCATGGATTTTGCCAAGGGTTTTCACAGGGATTTTGCCAGGGCTGTTCCTCGGGGTTTCCCAAGGGAGTTTTCCAGGGCGTTTGTCAGGTGTTTGACCAGGAATTCTTCCAGGGCCTTTGCCATGGATGTTGACAGGGAATTTGCCAGGGCTTTTGCCAATGGTGTTTTTCCAGGGATTTTGCAATGTCTTTTGCCATGGCTTTTGTTGTGGATTTTGCCAAGGGTTTTGCCAAGGGTTTTTGTCAGGGCTATTCCTAGGCATTTACCCAAGGGGTTTTGCCAGGCATTTGCCAGGGCTTGTGACAAGGCTTTTGCCAAGGCTTTTACCAGGGATTTTGCAAACTCCCTTGCCAAATCCCTTGGGCAATCCCTGGGAAAAGCCTTGACTAGATCCATGGCAAAAGTCTTGGCAAAATCCATGGCAAAAGCCTTAGGAAATGCCCTAGATAAAGCCTCAGCAAAACCCCTGGCGCAATGCATGTGGAAGTCTCTGTCCAAATGCCTGGGAAAAGGCTTGGCAAAACTACTGTCAAAAGCCTTTGCAAAAGGCCTGGCAAAATCCTTGGGCAAAGGACTGCCAAAATCCCTGGCAAAAGCTTTGGCCCAAGCCCTTTGAAAAGCCTTGGGAAAAGCTCTGGCCAAAGGCCTGCCAAAATAAGTAGCAAGAGGCTTTGCAAAAGTCGTGGCAAACTGCCTTGCAAAGTCCCTGTCAAAATCCGTGGCAGAAGCCCTGGTAAAAGACCTGGCAAAATGCTTGGCAAAAGCAGAGGCAAAAATCCATGGCAAAAGCCCTGTCAAATACCTTGGCATAATCCTTGGCAAAAGCTCTGTCAAAGCCCTGTCTAAATCGCTGGTGAAAGCCCAGGCAAAATCCACGAGAAAGAGTTTGGAAAAAGCCTTGGGAAAATCCCTTGCAAACTCGCTGGCAAAGCGTTGGCAAAAGCCCTCTCAAAATCCATGGTGGGAGGCTTAAGGATAGGCCTGGGAAAATCTCTGACAAAATGCCTTAAAAACTCCATGACAAAAATCCTTGGAAAATCCATGGCAAAATGTCTGCCAAAATCCCTGGCCAAAGCCTTTGCAAAAGTCCTGGCAAAAGCCCTGGAGAAAGCGTTAGCACAATCCCTGTCGAAATCCCTGTCAAATGGCCTGGCAAAAGTCCTGGTCAAAGCCCTGGCAAGTTTCTTGGCAGGAATTTTTCCAGGGCATTTTCCAGGGATTTTGCCAAGGCTTTCTCCAGGTGTTTTGCCAGGGCTTTTGCCAAAGCTTTTGCTCGGGGTCATATCAAGGCTTTTCCCAGGGATTTTGCCAAGGCTTTTGCCAGGGATTCTGCCGTAGGTTTTGCCAGCGCCTTCTGCAAGGCTTTTCTCAGGGAATTTGCCCAGGCTTTTTCCAGACAGTTTTGCAGGGCTTTTTCCAAGGCTTTTGCCAGGGATTTTACCCAGAGGTTTGCCAGCCATTTTGGCAGAGATGCAGCCAGGCTATTTGCTAAGGCTTGTCCTAGGGCTTGCTCCAAGGCTTTTGCAAATTCTTTTGCGAGGGATTTTGGCAGGCCTTTTGCCAGGGCTTTTGCCAAGTCTGTTGCCATGGCTTTTGACAGGTACTTTTGCCGTGGATTTTGCCGTGGATTTTGCCATGGATTTTGCCAAGGGTTTTCACAGGGATTTTGCCAGTGCTGTTCCTCGGGGTTTCCCAAGGGATTTTTCCAGGGCGTTTGTCAGGTGTTTGACCAGGAATTCTTCCAGGGCCTTTGCCATGGATGTTGACAGGGAATTTGCCAGGGCTTTTGCCAATGGTGTTTTTCCAGGGATTTTGCAATGTCTTTTGCCATGGCTTTTGTTGTGGATTTTGCCAAGGGTTTTGCCAAGGGTTTTTGTCAGGGCTATTCCTAGGCATTTACCCAAGGGGTTTTGCCAGGCTTTTGCCAGGGCTTGTGACAAGGCTTTTGCCAAGGCTTTTACCAGGGATTTTGCAAACTCCCTTGCCAAATCCCTTGGGCAATCCCTGGGAAAAGCCTTGACTAGATCCATGGCAAAAGTCTTGGCAAAATCCATGGCAAAAGCCTTAGGAAATGCCCTAGATAAAGCCTCAGCAAAACCCCTGGCGCAATGCATGTGAAAGTCTCTGTCCAAATGCCTGGGAAAAGGCTTGGCAAAACTGCTGTCAAAAGCCTTTGCAAAAGGCCTGGCAAAATCCTTGGGCAAAGGACTGCCAAAATCCCTGGCAAAAGCTTTGGCCCAAGCCCTTTGAAAAGCCTTGGGAAAAGCTCTGGCCAAAGGCCTGCCAAAATAAGTAGCAAGAGGCTTCGCAAAAGTCGTGGCAAATTGCCTTGCAAAGTCCCTGTCAAAATCCATGGCAGAAGCCCTGGTAAAAGACCTGGCAAAATGCTTGGCAAAAGCAGAGGCAAAAATCCATGGCAAAAGCCCTGTCAAATACCTTGGCATAATCCTTGGCAAAAGCTCTGTCAAAGCCCTGTCTAAATCGCTGGTGAAAGCCCAGGCAAAATCCACGAGAAAGAGTTTGGAAAAAGCCTTGGGAAAATCCCTTGCAAACTCGCTGGCAAAGCGTTGGCAAAAGCCCTGTCAAAATCCATGGTGGGAGGCTTAAGGATAGGCCTGGGAAAATCTCTGACAAAATGCCTTAAAAACTCCATGACAAAAATCCTTGGAAAATCCATGGCAAGATGTCTGCCAAAATCCCTGGCCAAAGCCTTTGCAAAAGTCCTGGCAAAAGCCCTGGAGAAAGCGTTAGCACAATCCCTGTCGAAATCCCTGTCAAATGGCCTGGCAAAAGTCCTGGTCAAAGCCCTGGCAAGTTTCTTGGCAGGAATTTTTCCAGGGCATTTTCCAGGGATTTTGCCAAGGCTTTCTCCAGGTGTTTTGCCAGGGCTTTTGCCAAAGCTTTTGCTCGGGGTCATATCAAGGCTTTTCCCAGGGATTTTGCCAAGGCTTTTGCCAGGGATTCTGCCGTAGGTTTTGCCAGCGCCTTCTGCAAGGCTTTTCTCAGGGAATTTGCCCAGGCTTTTTCCAGACAGTTTTGCAGGGCTTTTTCCAAGGCTTTTGCCAGGGATTTTACCCAGAGGTTTGCCAGCCATTTTGGCAGAGATGCAGCCAGGCTATTTGCTAAGGCTTGTCCTAGGGCTTGCTCCAAGGCTTTTGCAAATTCTTTTGCGAGGGATTTTGGCAGGCCTTTTGCTTGGGCTTTTGCCAAGTCTGTTGCCATGGCTTTTGACAGGTACTTTTGCCGTGGATTTTGCCATGACTTTTGCCATGGATTTTGCCAAGGGTTTTCACAGGGATTTTGCCAGGGCTGTTCCTCGGGGTTTCCCAAGGGAGTTTTCCAGGGCGTTTGTCAGGTGTTTGACCAGGAATTCTTCCAGGGCCTTTGCCATGGATGTTGACAGGGAATTTGCCAGGGCTTTTGCCAATGGTGTTGCCATGTGTTTTTCCAGGGATTTTGCAATGTCTTTTGCCATGGCTTTTGTTGTGGATTTTGCCAAGGGTTTTGCCAAGGGTTTTTGTCAGGGCTATTCCTAGGCATTTACCCAAGGGGTTTTGCCAGGCTTTTGCCAGGGCTTGTGACAAGGCTTTTGCCAAGGCTTTTACCAGGGATTTTGCAAACTCCCTTGCCAAATCCCTTGGGCAATCCCTGGCAAAAGCCTTGACTAGATCCATGGCAAAAGTCTTGGCAAAATCCATGGCAAAAGCCTTAGGAAATGCCCTAGATAAAGCCTCAGCAAAACCCCTGGCGCAATGCATGTGAAAGTCTCTGTCCAAATGCCTGGGAAAAGGCTTGGCAAAACTGCTGTCAAAAGCCTTTGCAAAAGGCCTGGCAAAATCCTTGGGCAAAGGACTGCCAAAATCCCTGGCAAAAGCTTTGGCCCAAGCCCTTTGAAAAGCCTTGGGAAAAGCTCTGGCCAAAGGCCTGCCAAAATAAGTAGCAAGAGGCTTTGCAAAAGTCGTGGCAAACTGCCTTGCAAAGTCCCTGTCAAAATCCATGGCAGAAGCCCTGGTAAAAGACCTGGCAAAATGCTTGGCAAAAGCAGTGGCAAAAATCCATGGCAAAAGCCCTGTCAAATACCTTGGCATAATCCTTGGCAAAAGCTCTGTCAAAGCCCTGTCTAAATCGCTGGTGAAAGCCCAGGCAAAATCCACGAGAAAGAGTTTGGAAAAAGCCTTGGGAAAATCCCTTGCAAAATCGCTGGCAAAGCGTTGGCAAAAGCCCTGTCAAAATCCGTGGTGGGAGGCTTAAGGATAGGCCTGGGAAAATCTCTGACAAAATGCCTTAAAAACTCCATGACAAAAATCCTTGGAAAATCCATGGCAAAATGTCTGCCAAAATCCCTGGCCAAAGCCTTTGCAAAAGTCCTGGCAAAAGCCCTGGAGAAAGCGTTAGCACAATCCCTGTCGAAATCCCTGTCAAATGGCCTGGCAAAAGTCCTGGTCAAAGCCCTGGCAAGTTTCTTGGCAGGAATTTTTCCAGGGCATTTTCCAGGGATTTTGCCAAGGCTTTCTCCAGGTGTTTTGCCAGGGCTTTTGCCAAAGATTTTGCTCGGGGTCATATCAAGGCTTTTCCCAGGGATTTTGCCAAGGCTTTTGCCAGGGATTCTGCCGTAGGTTTTGCCAGCGCCTTCTGCAAGGCTTTTCTCAGGGAATTTGCCCAGGCTTTTTCCAGACAGTTTTGCAGGGCTTTTTCCAAGGCTTTTGCCAGGGATTTTACCCAGAGGTTTGCCAGCCATTTTGGCAGAGATGCAGCCAGGCTATTTGCTAAGGCTTGTCCTAGGGCTTGCTCCAAGGCTTTTGCAAATTCTTTTGTGAGGGATTTTGGCAGGCCTTTTGCTTGGGCTTTTGCCAAGTCTGTTGCCATGGCTTTTGACAGGTACTTTTGCCAAGTCTTTTGCCATGACTTTTGCCATGGATTTTGCCAAGGGTTTTCACAGGGATTTTGCCAGGGCTGTTCCTCGGGGTTTCCCAAGGGATTTTTCCAGGGCGTTTGTCAGGTGTTTGACCAGGAATTCTTCCAGGGCCTTTGCCATGGATGTTGACAGGGAATTTGCCAGGGCTTTTGCCAATGGTGTTGCCATGTGTTTTTCCAGGGATTTTGCAATGTCTTTTGCCATGGCTTTTGTTGTGGATTTTGCCAAGGGTTTTTGCCAGGGCTATTCCTAGGCATTTACCCAAGGGGTTTTGCCAAGGCTTTTACCAGGGATTTTGCAAACTCCCTTGCCAAATCCCTTGGGCAATCCCTGGGAAAAGCCTTGACTAGATCCATGGCAAAAGTCTTGGCAAAATCCATGGCAAAAGCCTTAGGAAATGCCCTAGATAAAGCCTCAGCAAAACCCCTGGCGCAATGCATGTGAAAGTCTCTGTCCAAATGCCTGGGAAAAGGCTTGGCAAAACTGCTGTCAAAAGCCTTTGCAAAAGGCCTGGCAAAATCCTTGGGCAAAGGACTGCCAAAATCCCTGGCAAAAGCTTTGGCCCAAGCCCTTTGAAAAGCCTTGGGAAAAGCTCTGGCCAAAGGCCTGCCAAAATAAGTAGCAAGAGGCTTTGCAAAAGTCGTGGCAAATTGCCTTGCAAAGTCCCTGTCAAAATCCATGGCAGAAGCCCTGGTAAAAGACCTGGCAAAATGCTTGGCAAAAGCAGAGGCAAAAATCCATGGCAAAAGCCCTGTCAAATACCTTGGCATAATCCTTGGCAAAAGCTCTGTCAAAGCCCTGTCTAAATCGCTGGTGAAAGCCCAGGCAAAATCCACGAGAAAGAGTTTGGAAAAAGCCTTGGGAAAATCCCTTGCAAGATCGCTGGCAAAGCGTTGGCAAAAGCCCTGTCAAAATCCGTGGTGGGAGGCTTAAGGATAGGCCTGGGAAAATCTCTGACAAAATGCCTTAAAAACTCCATGACAAAAATCCTTGGAAAATCCATGGCAAAATGTCTGCCAAAATCCCTGGCCAAAGCCTTTGCAAAAGTCCTGGCAAAAGCCCTGGAGAAAGCGTTAGCACAATCCCTGTCGAAATCCCTGTCAAATGGCCTGGCAAAAGTCCTGGTCAAAGCCCTGGCAAGTTTCTTGGCAGGAATTTTTCCAGGGCATTTTCCAGGGATTTTGCCAAGGCTTTCTCCAGGTGTTTTGCCAGGGCTTTTGCCAAAGCTTTTGCTCGGGGTCATATCAAGGCTTTTCCCAGGGATTTTGCCAAGGCTTTTGCCAGGGATTCTGCCGTAGGTTTTGCCAGCGCCTTCTGCAAGGCTTTTCTCAGGGAATTTGCCCAGGCTTTTTCCAGACAGTTTTGCAGGGCTTTTTCCAAGGCTTTTGCCAGGGATTTTACCCAGAGGTTTGCCAGCCATTTTGGCAGAGATGCAGCCAGGCTATTTGCTAAGGCTTGTCCTAGGGCTTGCTCCAAGGCTTTTGCAAATTCTTTTGCGAGGGATTTTGGCAGGCCTTTTGCCAGGGCTTTTGCCAAGTCTGTTGCCATGGCTTTTGACAGGTACTTTTGCCAAGTGTTTTGCTGTGGATTTTGCCATGGATTTTGCCAAGGGTTTTCACAGGGATTTTGCCAGGGCTGTTCCTCGGGGTTTCCCAAGGGAGTTTTCCAGGGCGTTTGTCAGGTGTTTGACCAGGAATTCTTCCAGGGCCTTTGCCATGGATGTTGACAGGGAATTTGCCAGGGCTTTTGCCAATGGTGTTGCCATGTGTTTTTCCAGGGATTTTGCAATGTCTTTTGCCATGGCTTTTGTTGTGGATTTTGCCAAGGGTTTTGCCAAGGGTTTTTGTCAGGGCTATTCCTAGGCATTTACCCAAGGGGTTTTGCCAGGCTTTTGCCAGGGCTTGTGACAAGGCTTTTGCCAAGGCTTTTACCAGGGATTTTGCAAACTCCCTTGCCAAATCCCTTGGGCAATCCCTGGCAAAAGCCTTGACTAGATCCATGGCAAAAGTCTTGGCAAAATCCATGGCAAAAGCCTTAGGAAATGCCCTAGATAAAGCCTCAGCAAAACCCCTGGCGCAATGCATGTGAAAGTCTCTGTCCAAATGCCTGGGAAAAGGCTTGGCAAAACTGCTGTCAAAAGCCTTTGCAAAAGGCCTGGCAAAATCCTTGGGCAAAGGACTGCCAAAATCCCTGGCAAAAGCTTTGGGCCAAGCCCTTTGAAAAGCCTTGGGAAAAGCTCTGGCCAAAGGCCTGCCAAAATAAGTAGCAAGAGGCTTTGCAAAAGTCGTGGCAAACTGCCTTGCAAAGTCCCTGTCAAAATCCATGGCAGAAGCCCTGGTAAAAGACCTGGCAAAATGCTTGGCAAAAGCAGAGGCAAAAATCCATGGCAAAAGCCCTGTCAAATACCTTGGCATAATCCTTGGCAAAAGCTCTGTCAAAGCCCTGTCTAAATCGCTGGTGAAAGCCCAGGCAAAATCCTCGAGAAAGAGTTTGGAAAAAGCCTTGGGAAAATCCCTTGCAAAATCGCTGGCAAAGCGTTGGCAAAAGCCCTCTCAAAATCCGTGGTGGGAGGCTTAAGGATAGGCCTGGGAAAATCTCTGACAAAATGCCTTAAAAACTCCATGACAAAAATCCTTGGAAAATCCATGGCAAAATGTCTGCCAAAATCCCTGGCCAAAGCCTTTGCAAAAGTCCTGGCAAAAGCCCTGGAGAAAGCGTTAGCACAATCCCTGTCGAAATCCCTGTCAAATGGCCTGGCAAAAGTCCTGGTCAAAGCCCTGGCAAGTTTCTTGGCAGGAATTTTTCCAGGGCATTTTCCAGGGATTTTGCCAAGGCTTTCTCCAGGTGTTTTGCCAGGGCTTTTGCCAAAGCTTTTGCTCGGGGTCATATCAAGGCTTTTCCCAAGGATTTTGCCAAGGCTTTTGCCAGGGATTCTGCCGTAGGTTTTGCCAGCGCCTTCTGCAAGGCTTTTCTCAGGGAATTTGCCCAGGCTTTTTCCAGACAGTTTTGCAGGGCTTTTTCCAAGGCTTTTGCCAGGGATTTTACCCAGAGGTTTGCCAGCCATTTTGGCAGAGATGCAGCCAGGCTATTTGCTAAGGCTTGTCCTAGGGCTGGCTCCAAGGCTTTTGCAAATTCTTTTGTGAGGGATTTTGGCAGGCCTTTTGCTTGGGCTTTTGCCAGGGCTTTTGCCAAGTCTGTTGCCATGGCTTTTGACAGGTACTTTTGCCAAGTCTTTTGCCATGACTTTTGCCATGGATTTTGCCAAGGGTTTTCACAGGGATTTTGCCAGGGCTGTTCCTCGGGGTTTCCCAAGGGAGTTTTCCAGGGCGTTTGTCAGGTGTTTGACCAGGAATTCTTCCAGGGCCTTTGCCATGGATGTTGACAGGGAATTTGCCAGGGCTTTTGCCAATGGTGTTGCCATGTGTTTTTCCAGGGATTTTGCAATGTCTTTTGCCATGGCTTTTGTTGTGGATTTTGCCAAGGGTTTTGCCAAGGGTTTTTGTCAGGGCTATTCCTAGGCATTTACCCAAGGGGTTTTGCCAGGCTTTTGCCAGGGCTTGTGACAAGGCTTTTGCCAAGGCTTTTACCAGGGATTTTGCAAACTCCCTTGCCAAATCCCTTGGGCAATCCCTGGGAAAAGCCTTGACTAGATCCATGGCAAAAGTCTTGGCAAAATCCATGGCAAAAGCCTTAGGAAATGCCCTAGATAAAGCCTCAGCAAAACCCCTGGCGCAATGCATGTGAAAGTCTCTGTCCAAATGCCTGGGAAAAGGCTTGGCAAAACTGCTGTCAAAAGCCTTTGCAAAAGGCCTGGCAAAATCCTTGGGCAAAGGACTGCCAAAATCCCTGGCAAAAGCTTTGGCCCAAGCCCTTTGAAAAGCCTTGGGAAAAGCTCTGGCCAAAGGCCTGCCAAAATAAGTAGCAAGAGGCTTTGCAAAAGTCGTGGCAAATTGCCTTGCAAAGTCCCTGTCAAAATCCATGGCAGAAGCCCTGGTAAAAGACCTGGCAAAATGCTTGGCAAAAGCAGAGGCAAAAATCCATGGCAAAAGCCCTGTCAAATACCTTGGCATAATCCTTGGCAAAAGCTCTGTCAAAGCCCTGTCTAAATCGCTGGTGAAAGCCCAGGCAAAATCCTCGAGAAAGAGTTTGGAAAAAGCCTTGGGAAAATCCCTTGCAAAATCGCTGGCAAAGCGTTGGCAAAAGCCCTCTCAAAATCCGTGGTGGGAGGCTTAAGGATAGCCCTGGGAAAATCTCTGACAAAATGCCTTAAAAACTCCATGACAAAAATCCTTGGAAAATCCATGGCAAAATGTCTGCCAAAATCCCTGGCCAAAGCCTTTGCAAAAGTCCTGGCAAAAGCCCTGGAGAAAGCGTTAGCACAATCCCTGTCGAAATCCCTGTCAAATGGCCTGGCAAAAGTCCTGGTCAAAGCCCTGGCAAGTTTCTTGGCAGGAATTTTTCCAGGGCATTTTCCAGGGATTTTGCCAAGGCTTTCTCCAGGTGTTTTGCCAGGGCTTTTGCCAAAGCTTTTGCCCGGGGTTATATCAAGGCTTTTCCCAGGGATTTTGCCAAGGCTTTTGCCAGGGATTCTGCCGTAGGTTTTGCCAGCGCCTTCTGCAAGGCTTTTCTCAGGGAATTTGCCCAGGCTTTTTCCAGACAGTTTTGCAGGGCTTTTTCCAAGGCTTTTGCCAGGGATTTTACCCAGAGGTTTGCCAGCCATTTTGGCAGAGATGCAGCCAGGCTATTTGCTAAGGCTTGTCCTAGGGCTGGCTCCAAGGCTTTTGCAAATTCTTTTGTGAGGGATTTTGGCAGGCCTTTTGCTTGGGCTTTTGCCAGGGCTTTTGCCAAGTCTGTTGCCATGGCTTTTGACAGGTACTTTTGCCGTGGATTTTGCCGTGGATTTTGCCATGGATTTTGCCAAGGGTTTTCACAGGGATTTTGCCAGGGCTGTTCCTCGGGGTTTCCCAAGGGAGTTTTCCAGGGCGTTTGTCAGGTGTTTGACCAGGAATTCTTCCAGGGCCTTTGCCATGGATGTTGACAGGGAATTTGCCAGGGCTTTTGCCAATGGTGTTGCCATGTGTTTTTCCAGGGATTTTGCAATGTCTTTTGCCATGGCTTTTGTTGTGGATTTTGCCAAGGGTTTTGCCAAGGGTTTTTGTCAGGGCTATTCCTAGGCATTTACCCAAGGGGTTTTGCCAGGCTTTTGCCAGGGCTTGTGACAAGGCTTTTGCCAAGGCTTTTACCAGGGATTTTGCAAACTCCCTTGCCAAATCCCTTGGGCAATCCCTGGGAAAAGCCTTGACTAGATCCATGGCAAAAGTCTTGGCAAAATCCATGGCAAAAGCCTTAGGAAATGCCCTAGATAAAGCCTCAGCAAAACCCCTGGCGCAATGCATGTGAAAGTCTCTGTCCAAATGCCTGGGAAAAGGCTTGGCAAAACTGCTGTCAAAAGCCTTTGCAAAAGGCCTGGCAAAATCCTTGGGCAAAGGACTGCCAAAATGCCTGGCAAAAGCTTTGGCCCAAGCCCTTTGAAAAGCCTTGGGAAAAGCTCTGGCCAAAGGCCTGCCAAAATAAGTAGCAAGAGGCTTTGCAAAAGTCGTGGCAAACTGCCTTGCAAAGTCCCTGTCAAAATCCATGGCAGAAGCCCTGGTAAAAGACCTGGCAAAATGCTTGGCAAAAGCAGAGGCAAAAATCCTTGGCAAAAGCAGAGGCAAAAATCCATGGCAAAAGCCCTGTCAAATACCTTGGCATAATCCTTGGCAAAAGCTCTGTCAAAGCCCTGTCTAAATCGCTGGTGAAAGCCCAGGCAAAATCCACGAGAAAGAGTTTGGAAAAAGCCTTGGGAAAATCCCTTGCAAACTCGCTGGCAAAGCGTTGTCAAAAGCCCTGTCAAAATCCATGGTGGGAGGCTTAAGGATAGGCCTGGGAAAATCTCTGACAAAATGCCTTAAAAACTCCATGACAAAAATCCTTGGAAAATCCATGGCAAAATATCTGCCAAAATCCCTGGCCAAAGCCTTTGCAAAAGTCCTGGCAAAAGCCCTGGAGAAAGCGTTAGCACAATCCCTGTCGAAATCCCTGTCAAATGGCCTGGCAAAAGTCCTGGTCAAAGCCCTGGCAAGTTTCTTGGCAGGAATTTTTCCAGGGCATTTTCCAGGGATTTTGCCAAGGCTTTCTCCAGGTTTTTTGCCAGGGCTTTTGCCAAAGCTTTTGCTCGGGGTCATATCAAGGCTTTTCCCAGGGATTTTGCCAAGGCTTTTGCCAGGGATTCTGCCGTAGGTTTTGCCAGCGCCTTCTGCAAGGCTTTTCTCAGGGAATTTGCCCAGGCTTTTTCCAGACAGTTTTGCAGGGCTTTTTCCAAGGCTTTTGCCAGGGATTTTACCCAGAGGTTTGCCAGCCATTTTGGCAGAGATGCAGCCAGGCTATTTGCTAAGGCTTGTCCTAGGGCTTGCTCCAAGGCTTTTGCAAATTCTTTTGCGAGGGATTTTGGCAGGCCTTTTGCTTGGGCTTTTGCCAGGGCTTTTGCCAAGTCTGTTGCCATGGCTTTTGACAGGTACTTTTGCCGTGGATTTTGCCATGACTTTTGCCATGGATTTTGCCAAGGGTTTTCACAGGGATTTTGCCAGGGCTGTTCCTCGGGGTTTCCCAAGGGAGTTTTCCAGGGCGTTTGTCAGGTGTTTGACCAGGAATTCTTCCAGGGCCTTTGCCATGGATGTTGACAGGGAATTTGCCAGGGCTTTTGCCAATGGTGTTTTTCCAGGGATTTTGCAATGTCTTTTGCCATGGCTTTTGTTGTGGATTTTGCCAAGGGTTTTGCCAAGGGTTTTTGTCAGGGCTATTCCTAGGCATTTACCCAAGGGGTTTTGCCAGGCTTTTGCCAGGGCTTGTGACAAGGCTTTTGCCAAGGCTTTTACCAGGGATTTTGCAAACTCCCTTGCCAAATCCCTTGGGCAATCCCTGGGAAAAGCCTTGACTAGATCCATGGCAAAAGTCTTGGCAAAATCCATGGCAAAAGCCTTAGGAAATGCCCTAGATAAAGCCTCAGCAAAACCCCTGGCGCAATGCATGTGAAAGTCTCTGTCCAAATGCCTGGGAAAAGGCTTGGCAAAACTGCTGTCAAAAGCCTTTGCAAAAGGCCTGGCAAAATCCTTGGGCAAAGGACTGCCAAAATCCCTGGCAAAAGCTTTGGCCCAAGCCCTTTGAAAAGCCTTGGGAAAAGCTCTGGCCAAAGGCCTGCCAAAATAAGTAGCAAGAGGCTTTGCAAAAGTCGTGGCAAACTGCCTTGCAAAGTCCCTGTCAAAATCCGTGGCAGAAGCCCTGGTAAAAGACCTGGCAAAATGCTTGGCAAAAGCAGAGGCAAAAATCCATGGCAAAAGCCCTGTCAAATACCTTGGCATAATCCTTGGCCAAAGCTCTGTCAAAGCCCTGTCTAAATCGCTGGTGAAAGCCCAGGCAAAATCCACGAGAAAGAGTTTGGAAAAAGCCTTGGGAAAATCCCTTGCAAAATCCCTGGCAAAGCGTTGGCAAAAGCCCTGTCAAAATCCATGGTGGGAGGCTTAAGGATAGGCCTGGGAAAATCTCTGACAAAATGCCTTAAAAACTCCATGACTAAAATCCTTGGAAAATCCATGGCAAAATGTCTGCAAAAATCCCTGGCCAAAGCCTTTGCAAAAGTCCTGGCAAAAGCCCTGGAGAAAGCGTTAGCACAATCCCTGTCGAAATCCCTGTCAAATGGCCTGGCAGAAGTCCTGGTCAAAGCCCTGGCAAGTTTCTTGGCAGGAATTTTTCCAGGGCATTTTCCAGGGATTTTGCCAAGGCTTTCTCCAGGTTTTTTGCCAGGGCTTTTGCCAAAGCTTTTGCTCGGGGTCATATCAAGGCTTTTCCCAGGGATTTTGCCAAGGCTTTTGCCAGGGATTCTGCCGTAGGTTTTGCCAGCGCCTTCTGCAAGGCTTTTCTCAGGGAATTTGCCCAGGCTTTTTCCAGACAGTTTTGCAGGGCTTTTTCCAAGGCTTTTGCCAGGGATTTTACCCAGAGGTTTGCCAGCCATTTTGGCAGAGATGCAGCCAGGCTATTTGCTAAGGCTTGTCCTAGGGCTGGCTCCAAGGCTTTTGCAAATTCTTTTGTGAGGGATTTTGGCAGGCCTTTTGCTTGGGCTTTTGCCAGGGCTTTTGCCAAGTCTGTTGCCATGGCTTTTGACAGGTACTTTTGCCAAGTGTTTTGCTGTGGATTTTGCCATGGATTTTGCCAAGGGTTTTCACAGGGATTTTGCCAGGGCTGTTCCTCGGGGTTTCCCAAGGGAGTTTTCCAGGGCGTTTGTCAGGTGTTTGACCAGGAATTCTTCCAGGGCCTTTGCCATGGATGTTGACAGGGAATTTGCCAGGGCTTTTGCCAATGGTGTTGCCATGTGTTTTTCCAGGGATTTTGCAATGTCTTTTGCCATGGCTTTTGTTGTGGATTTTGCCAAGGGTTTTGCCAAGGGTTTTTGTCAGGGCTATTCCTAGGCATTTACCCAAGGGGTTTTGCCAGGCTTTTGCCAGGGCTTGTGACAAGGCTTTTGCCAAGGCTTTTACCAGGGATTTTGCAAACTCCCTTGCCAAATCCCTTGGGCAATCCCTGGGAAAAGCCTTGACTAGATCCATGGCAAAAGTCTTGGCAAAATCCATGGCAAAAGCCTTAGGAAATGCCCTAGATAAAGCCTCAGCAAAACCCCTGGCGCAATGCATGTGAAAGTCTCTGTCCAAATGCCTGGGAAAAGGCTTGGCAAAACTGCTGTCAAAAGCCTTTGCAAAAGGCCTGGCAAAATCCTTGGGCAAAGGACTGCCAAAATCCCTGGCAAAAGCTTTGGCCCAAGCCCTTTGAAAAGCCTTGGGAAAAGCTCTGGCCAAAGGCCTGCCAAAATAAGTAGCAAGAGGCTTTGCAAAAGTCGTGGCAAATTGCCTTGCAAAGTCCCTGTCAAAATCCATGGCAGAAGCCCTGGTAAAAGACCTGGCAAAATGCTTGGCAAAAGCAGAGGCAAAAATCCATGGCAAAAGCCCTGTCAAATACCTTGGCATAATCCTTGGCAAAAGCTCTGTCAAAGCCCTGTCTAAATCGCTGGTGAAAGCCCAGGCAAAATCCTCGAGAAAGAGTTTGGAAAAAGCCTTGGGAAAATCCCTTGCAAAATCGCTGGCAAAGCGTTGGCAAAAGCCCTCTCAAAATCCGTGGTGGGAGGCTTAAGGATAGCCCTGGGAAAATCTCTGACAAAATGCCTTAAAAACTCCATGACAAAAATCCTTGGAAAATCCATGGCAAAATGTCTGCCAAAATCCCTGGCCAAAGCCTTTGCAAAAGTCCTGGCAAAAGCCCTGGAGAAAGCGTTAGCACAATCCCTGTCGAAATCCCTGTCAAATGGCCTGGCAAAAGTCCTGGTCAAAGCCCTGGCAAGTTTCTTGGCAGGAATTTTTCCAGGGCATTTTCCAGGGATTTTGCCAAGGCTTTCTCCAGGTGTTTTGCCAGGGCTTTTGCCAAAGCTTTTGCCCGGGGTCATATCAAGGCTTTTCCCAGGGATTTTGCCAAGGCTTTTGCCAGGGATTCTGCCGTAGGTTTTGCCAGCGCCTTCTGCAAGGCTTTTCTCAGGGAATTTGCCCAGGCTTTTTCCAGACAGTTTTGCAGGGCTTTTTCCAAGGCTTTTGCCAGGGATTTTACCCAGAGGTTTGCCAGCCATTTTGGCAGAGATGCAGCCAGGCTATTTGCTAAGGCTTGTCCTAGGGCTGGCTCCAAGGCTTTTGCAAATTCTTTTGTGAGGGATTTTGGCAGGCCTTTTGCTTGGGCTTTTGCCAGGGCTTTTGCCAAGTCTGTTGCCATGGCTTTTGACAGGTACTTTTGCCGTGGATTTTGCCGTGGATTTTGCCATGGATTTTGCCAAGGGTTTTCACAGGGATTTTGCCAGGGCTGTTCCTCGGGGTTTCCCAAGGGAGTTTTCCAGGGCGTTTGTCAGGTGTTTGACCAGGAATTCTTCCAGGGCCTTTGCCATGGATGTTGACAGGGAATTTGCCAGGGCTTTTGCCAATGGTGTTGCCATGTGTTTTTCCAGGGATTTTGCAATGTCTTTTGCCATGGCTTTTGTTGTGGATTTTGCCAAGGGTTTTGCCAAGGGTTTTTGTCAGGGCTATTCCTAGGCATTTACCCAAGGGGTTTTGCCAGGCTTTTGCCAGGGCTTGTGACAAGGCTTTTGCCAAGGCTTTTACCAGGGATTTTGCAAACTCCCTTGCCAAATCCCTTGGGCAATCCCTGGGAAAAGCCTTGACTAGATCCATGGCAAAAGTCTTGGCAAAATCCATGGCAAAAGCCTTAGGAAATGCCCTAGATAAAGCCTCAGCAAAACCCCTGGCGCAATGCATGTGAAAGTCTCTGTCCAAATGCCTGGGAAAAGGCTTGGCAAAACTGCTGTCAAAAGCCTTTGCAAAAGGCCTGGCAAAATCCTTGGGCAAAGGACTGCCAAAATGCCTGGCAAAAGCTTTGGCCCAAGCCCTTTGAAAAGCCTTGGGAAAAGCTCTGGCCAAAGGCCTGCCAAAATAAGTAGCAAGAGGCTTTGCAAAAGTCGTGGCAAACTGCCTTGCAAAGTCCCTGTCAAAATCCATGGCAGAAGCCCTGGTAAAAGACCTGGCAAAATGCTTGGCAAAAGCAGAGGCAAAAATCCTTGGCAAAAGCAGAGGCAAAAATCCATGGCAAAAGCCCTGTCAAATACCTTGGCATAATCCTTGGCAAAAGCTCTGTCAAAGCCCTGTCTAAATCGCTGGTGAAAGCCCAGGCAAAATCCACGAGAAAGAGTTTGGAAAAAGCCTTGGGAAAATCCCTTGCAAACTCGCTGGCAAAGCGTTGTCAAAAGCCCTGTCAAAATCCATGGTGGGAGGCTTAAGGATAGGCCTGGGAAAATCTCTGACAAAATGCCTTAAAAACTCCATGACAAAAATCCTTGGAAAATCCATGGCAAAATATCTGCCAAAATCCCTGGCCAAAGCCTTTGCAAAAGTCCTGGCAAAAGCCCTGGAGAAAGCGTTAGCACAATCCCTGTCGAAATCCCTGTCAAATGGCCTGGCAAAAGTCCTGGTCAAAGCCCTGGCAAGTTTCTTGGCAGGAATTTTTCCAGGGCATTTTCCAGGGATTTTGCCAAGGCTTTCTCCAGGTTTTTTGCCAGGGCTTTTGCCAAAGCTTTTGCTCGGGGTCATATCAAGGCTTTTCCCAGGGATTTTGCCAAGGCTTTTGCCAGGGATTCTGCCGTAGGTTTTGCCAGCGCCTTCTGCAAGGCTTTTCTCAGGGAATTTGCCCAGGCTTTTTCCAGACAGTTTTGCAGGGCTTTTTCCAAGGCTTTTGCCAGGGATTTTACCCAGAGGTTTGCCAGCCATTTTGGCAGAGATGCAGCCAGGCTATTTGCTAAGGCTTGTCCTAGGGCTTGCTCCAAGGCTTTTGCAAATTCTTTTGCGAGGGATTTTGGCAGGCCTTTTGCTTGGGCTTTTGCCAGGGCTTTTGCCAAGTCTGTTGCCATGGCTTTTGACAGGTACTTTTGCCGTGGATTTTGCCATGACTTTTGCCATGGATTTTGCCAAGGGTTTTCACAGGGATTTTGCCAGGGCTGTTCCTCGGGGTTTCCCAAGGGAGTTTTCCAGGGCGTTTGTCAGGTGTTTGACCAGGAATTCTTCCAGGGCCTTTGCCATGGATGTTGACAGGGAATTTGCCAGGGCTTTTGCCAATGGTGTTTTTCCAGGGATTTTGCAATGTCTTTTGCCATGGCTTTTGTTGTGGATTTTGCCAAGGGTTTTGCCAAGGGTTTTTGTCAGGGCTATTCCTAGGCATTTACCCAAGGGGTTTTGCCAGGCTTTTGCCAGGGCTTGTGACAAGGCTTTTGCCAAGGCTTTTACCAGGGATTTTGCAAACTCCCTTGCCAAATCCCTTGGGCAATCCCTGGCAAAAGCCTTGACTAGATCCATGGCAAAAGTCTTGGCAAAATCCATGGCAAAAGCCTTAGGAAATGCCCTAGATAAAGCCTCAGCAAAACCCCTGGCGCAATGCATGTGAAAGTCTCTGTCCAAATGCCTGGGAAAAGGCTTGGCAAAACTGCTGTCAAAAGCCTTTGCAAAAGGCCTGGCAAAATCCTTGGGCAAAGGACTGCCAAAATCCCTGGCAAAAGCTTTGGCCCAAGCCCTTTGAAAAGCCTTGGGAAAAGCTCTGGCCAAAGGCCTGCCAAAATAAGTAGCAAGAGGCTTCGCAAAAGTCGTGGCAAATTGCCTTGCAAAGTCCCTGTCAAAATCCATGGCAGAAGCCCTGGTAAAAGACCTGGCAAAATGCTTGGCAAAAGCAGAGGCAAAAATCCATGGCAAAAGCCCTGTCAAATACCTTGGCATAATCCTTGGCAAAAGCTCTGTCAAAGCCCTGTCTAAATCGCTGGTGAAAGCCCAGGCAAAATCCACGAGAAAGAGTTTGGAAAAAGCCTTGGGAAAATCCCTTGCAAAATCGCTGGCAAAGCGTTGGCAAAAGCCCTGTCAAAATCCGTGGTGGGAGGCTTAAGGATAGGCCTGGGAAAATCTCTGACAAAATGCCTTAAAAACTCCATGACAAAAATCCTTGGAAAATCCATGGCAAAATGTCTGCCAAAATCCCTGGCCAAAGCCTTTGCAAAAGTCCTGGCAAAAGCCCTGGAGAAAGCGTTAGCACAATCCCTGTCGAAATCCCTGTCAAATGGCCTGGCAAAAGTCCTGGTCAAAGCCCTGGCAAGTTTCTTGGCAGGAATTTTTCCAGGGCATTTTCCAGGGATTTTGCCAAGGCTTTCTCCAGGTGTTTTGCCAGGGCTTTTGCCAAAGCTTTTGCTCGGGGTCATATCAAGGCTTTTCCCAGGGATTTTGCCAAGGCTTTTGCCAGGGATTCTGCCGTAGGTTTTGCCAGCGCCTTCTGCAAGGCTTTTCTCAGGGAATTTGCCCAGGCTTTTTCCAGACAGTTTTGCAGGGCTTTTTCCAAGGCTTTTGCCAGGGATTTTACCCAGAGGTTTGCCAGCCATTTTGGCAGAGATGCAGCCAGGCTATTTGCTAAGGCTTGTCCTAGGGCTTGCTCCAAGGCTTTTGCAAATTCTTTTGCGAGGGATTTTGGCAGGCCTTTTGCTTGGGCTTTTGCCAAGTCTGTTGCCATGGCTTTTGACAGGTACTTTTGCCGTGGATTTTGCCGTGGATTTTGCCATGGATTTTGCCAAGGGTTTTCACAGGGATTTTGCCAGGGCTGTTCCTCGGGGTTTCCCAAGGGAGTTTTCCAGGGCGTTTGTCAGGTGTTTGACCAGGAATTCTTCCAGGGCCTTTGCCATGGATGTTGACAGGGAATTTGCCAGGGCTTTTGCCAATGGTGTTGCCATGTGTTTTTCCAGGGATTTTGCAATGTCTTTTGCCATGGCTTTTGTTGTGGATTTTGCCAAGGGTTTTGCCAAGGGTTTTTGTCAGGGCTATTCCTAGGCATTTACCCAAGGGGTTTTGCCAGGCTTTTGCCAGGGCTTGTGACAAGGCTTTTGCCAAGGCTTTTACCAGGGATTTTGCAAACTCCCTTGCCAAATCCCTTGGGCAATCCCTGGCAAAAGCCTTGACTAGATCCATGGCAAAAGTCTTGGCAAAATCCATGGCAAAAGCCTTAGGAAATGCCCTAGATAAAGCCTCAGCAAAACCCCTGGCGCAATGCATGTGAAAGTCTCTGTCCAAATGCCTGGGAAAAGGCTTGGCAAAACTGCTGTCAAAAGCCTTTGCAAAAGGCCTGGCAAAATCCTTGGGCAAAGGACTGCCAAAATCCCTGGCAAAAGCTTTGGCCCAAGCCCTTTGAAAAGCCTTGGGAAAAGCTCTGGCCAAAGGCCTGCCAAAATAAGTAGCAAGAGGCTTTGCAAAAGTCGTGGCAAACTGCCTTGCAAAGTCCCTGTCAACATCCATGGCAGAAGCCCTGGTAAAAGACCTGGCAAAATGCTTGGCAAAAGCAGTGGCAAAAATCCATGGCAAAAGCCCTGTCAAATACCTTGGCATAATCCTTGGCCAAAGCTCTGTCAAAGCCCTGTCTAAATCGCTGGTGAAAGCCCAGGCAAAATCCACGAGAAAGAGTTTGGAAGAAGCCTTGGCAAAATCCCTTGCAAAATCGCTGGCAAAGCGTTGGCAAAAGCCCTGTCAAAATCCGTGGTGGGAGGCTTAAGGATAGGCCTGGGAAAATCTCTGACAAAATGCCTTAAAAACTCCATGACAAAAATCCTTGGAAAATCCATGGCAAGATGTCTGCCAAAATCCCTGGCCAAAGCCTTTGCAAAAGTCCTGGCAAAAGCCCTGGAGAAAGCGTTAGCACAATCCCTGTCGAAATCCCTGTCAAATGGCCTGGCAAAAGTCCTGGTCAAAGCCCTGGCAAGTTTCTTGGCAGGAATTTTTCCAGGGCATTTTCCAGGGATTTTGCCAAGGCTTTCTCCAGGTGTTTTGCCAGGGCTTTTGCCAAAGCTTTTGCCCGGGGTCATATCAAGGCTTTTCCCAGGGATTTTGCCAAGGCTTTTGCCGGGGATTCTGCCGTAGGTTTTGCCAGCGCTTTCTGCAAGGCTTTTCTCAGGGAATTTGCCCAGGCTTTTTCCAGACAGTTTTGCAGGGCTTTTTCCAAGGCTTTTGCCAGGGATTTTACCCAGAGTTTTGCCAGCCATTTTGGCAGAGATGCAGCCAGGCTATATGCTAAGGCTTGTCCTAGAGCTTGCTCCAAGGCTTTTGCAAATTCTTTTGTGAGGGATTTTGGCAGGCCTTTTGCTTGGGCTTTTGCCAGGGCTTTTGCCAAGTCTGTTGCCATGGCTTTTGACAGGTACTTTTGCCGTGGATTTTGCCGTGGATTTTGCCATGGATTTTGCCAAGGGTTTTCACAGGGATTTTGCCAGGGCTGTTCCTCGGGGTTTCCCAAGGGATTTTTCCAGGGCGTTTGTCAGGTGTTTGACCAGGAATTCTTCCAGGGCCTTTGCCATGGATGTTGACAGGGAATTTGCCAGGGCTTTTGCCAATGGTGTTTTTCCAGGGATTTTGCAATGTCTTTTGCCATGGCTTTTGTTGTGGATTTTGCCAAGGGTTTTGCCAAGGGTTTTTGTCAGGGCTATTCCTAGGCATTTACCCAAGGGGTTTTGCCAGGCTTTTGCCAGGGCTTGTGACAAGGCTTTTGCCAAGGCTTTTACCAGGGATTTTGCAAACTCCCTTGCCAAATCCCTTGGGCAATCCCTGGCAAAAGCCTTGACTAGATCCATGGCAAAAGTCTTGGCAAAATCCATGGCAAAAGCCTTAGGAAATGCCCTAGATAAAGCCTCAGCAAAACCCCTGGCGCAATGCATGTGAAAGTCTCTGTCCAAATGCCTGGGAAAAGGCTTGGCAAAACTGCTGTCAAAAGCCTTTGCAAAAGGCCTGGCAAAATCCTTGGGCAAAGGACTGCCAAAATCCCTGGCAAAAGCTTTGGCCCAAGCCCTTTGAAAAGCCTTGGGAAAAGCTCTGGCCAAAGGCCTGCCAAAATAAGTAGCAAGAGGCTTTGCAAAAGTCGTGGCAAACTGCCTTGCAAAGTCCCTGTCAACATCCATGGCAGAAGCCCTGGTAAAAGACCTGGCAAAATGCTTGGCAAAAGCAGTGGCAAAAATCCATGGCAAAAGCCCTGTCAAATACCTTGGCATAATCCTTGGCCAAAGCTCTGTCAAAGCCCTGTCTAAATCGCTGGTGAAAGCCCAGGCAAAATCCACGAGAAAGAGTTTGGAAGAAGCCTTGGCAAAATCCCTTGCAAAATCGCTGGCAAAGCGTTGGCAAAAGCCCTGTCAAAATCCGTGGTGGGAGGCTTAAGGATAGGCCTGGGAAAATCTCTGACAAAATGCCTTAAAAACTCCATGACAAAAATCCTTGGAAAATCCATGGCAAGATGTCTGCCAAAATCCCTGGCCAAAGCCTTTGCAAAAGTCCTGGCAAAAGCCCTGGAGAAAGCGTTAGCACAATCCCTGTCGAAATCCCTGTCAAATGGCCTGGCAAAAGTCCTGGTCAAAGCCCTGGCAAGTTTCTTGGCAGGAATTTTTCCAGGGCATTTTCCAGGGATTTTGCCAAGGCTTTCTCCAGGTGTTTTGCCAGGGCTTTTGCCAAAGCTTTTGCCCGGGGTCATATCAAGGCTTTTCCCAGGGATTTTGCCAAGGCTTTTGCCGGGGATTCTGCCGTAGGTTTTGCCAGCGCTTTCTGCAAGGCTTTTCTCAGGGAATTTGCCCAGGCTTTTTCCAGACAGTTTTGCAGGGCTTTTTCCAAGGCTTTTGCCAGGGATTTTACCCAGAGTTTTGCCAGCCATTTTGGCAGAGATGCAGCCAGGCTATATGCTAAGGCTTGTCCTAGGGCTTGCTCCAAGGCTTTTGCAAATTCTTTTGTGAGGGATTTTGGCAGGCCTTTTGCTTGGGCTTTTGCCAGGGCTTTTGCCAAGTCTGTTGCCATGGCTTTTGACAGGTACTTTTGCCGTGGATTTTGCCGTGGATTTTGCCATGGATTTTGCCAAGGGTTTTCACAGGGATTTTGCCAGGGCTGTTCCTCGGGGTTTCCCAAGGGATTTTTCCAGGGCGTTTGTCAGGTGTTTGACCAGGAATTCTTCCAGGGCCTTTGCCATGGATGTTGACAGGGAATTTGCCAGGGCTTTTGCCAATGGTGTTTTTCCAGGGATTTTGCAATGTCTTTTGCCATGGCTTTTGTTGTGGATTTTGCCAAGGGTTTTGCCAAGGGTTTTTGTCAGGGCTATTCCTAGGCATTTACCCAAGGGGTTTTGCCAGGCTTTTGCCAGGGCTTGTGACAAGGCTTTTGCCAAGGCTTTTACCAGGGATTTTGCAAACTCCCTTGCCAAATCCCTTGGGCAATCCCTGGGAAAAGCCTTGACTAGATCCATGGCAAAAGTCTTGGCAAAATCCATGGCAAAAGCCTTAGGAAATGCCCTAGATAAAGCCTCAGCAAAACCCCTGGCGCAATGCATGTGAAAGTCTCTGTCCAAATGCCTGGGAAAAGGCTTGGCAAAACTGCTGTCAAAAGCCTTTGCAAAAGGCCTGGCAAAATCCTTGGGCAAAGGACTGCCAAAATCCCTGGCAAAAGCTTTGGCCCAAGCCCTTTGAAAAGCCTTGGGAAAAGCTCTGGCCAAAGGCCTGCCAAAATAAGTAGCAAGAGGCTTTGCAAAAGTCGTGGCAAACTGCCTTGCAAAGTCCCTGTCAAAATCCATGGCAGAAGCCCTGGTAAAAGACCTGCAAAATGCTTGGCAAAAGCAGTGGCAAAAATCCATGGCAAAAGCCCTGTCAAATACCTTGGCATAATCCTTGGCAAAAGCTCTGTCAAAGCCCTGTCTAAATCGCTGGTGAAAGCCCAGGCAAAATCCACGAGAAAGAGTTTGGAAAAAGCCTTGGGAAAATCCCTTGCAAAATCGCTGGCAAAGCGTTGGCAAAAGCCCTGTCAAAATCCGTGGTGGGAGGCTTAAGGATAGCCCTGGGAAAATCTCTGACAAAATGCCTTAAAAACTCCATGACAAAAATCCTTGGAAAATCCATGGCAAAATGTCTGCCAAAATCCCTGGCCAAAGCCTTTGCAAAAGTCCTGGCAAAAGCCCTGGAGAAAGCGTTAGCACAATCCCTGTCGAAATCCCTGTCAAATGGCCTGGCAAAAGTCCTGGTCAAAGCCCTGGCAAGTTTCTTGGCAGGAATTTTTCCAGGGCATTTTCCAGGGATTTTGCCAAGGCTTTCTCCAGGCTTTTTGCCAGGGCTTTTGCCAAAGCTTTTGCTCGGGGTCATATCAAGGCTTTTCCCAGGGATTTTGCCAAGGCTTTTGCCAGGGATTCTGCCGTAGGTTTTGCCAGCGCCTTCTGCAAGGCTTTTCTCAGGGAATTTGCCCAGGCTTTTTCCAGACAGTTTTGCAGGGCTTTTTCCAAGGCTTTTGCCAGGGATTTTACCCAGAGGTTTGCCAGCCATTTTGGCAGAGATGCAGCCAGGCTATTTGCTAAGGCTTGTCCTAGGGCTTGCTCCAAGGCTTTTGCAAATTCTTTTGTGAGGGATTTTGGCAGGCCTTTTGCTTGGGCTTTTGCCAAGTCTGTTGCCATGGCTTTTGACAGGTACTTTTGCCAAGTCTTTTGCCATGACTTTTGCCATGGATTTTGCCAAGGGTTTTCACAGGGATTTTGCCAGGGCTGTTCCTCGGGGTTTCCCAAGGGATTTTTCCAGGGCGTTTGTCAGGTGTTTGACCAGGAATTCTTCCAGGGCCTTTGCCATGGATGTTGACAGGGAATTTGCCAGGGCTTTTGCCAATGGTGTTGCCATGTGTTTTTCCAGGGATTTTGCAATGTCTTTTGCCATGGCTTTTGTTGTGGATTTTGCCAAGGGTTTTTGCCAGGGCTATTCCTAGGCATTTACCCAAGGGGTTTTGCCAAGGCTTTTACCAGGGATTTTGCAAACTCCCTTGCCAAATCCCTTGGGCAATCCCTGGGAAAAGCCTTGACTAGATCCATGGCAAAAGTCTTGGCAAAATCCATGGCAAAAGCCTTAGGAAATGCCCTAGATAAAGCCTCAGCAAAACCCCTGGCGCAATGCATGTGAAAGTCTCTGTCCAAATGCCTGGGAAAAGGCTTGGCAAAACTGCTGTCAAAAGCCTTTGCAAAAGGCCTGGCAAAATCCTTGGGCAAAGGACTGCCAAAATCCCTGGCAAAAGCTTTGGCCCAAGCCCTTTGAAAAGCCTTGGGAAAAGCTCTGGCCAAAGGCCTGCCAAAATAAGTAGCAAGAGGCTTTGCAAAAGTCGTGGCAAATTGCCTTGCAAAGTCCCTGTCAAAATCCATGGCAGAAGCCCTGGTAAAAGACCTGGCAAAATGCTTGGCAAAAGCAGAGGCAAAAATCCATGGCAAAAGCCCTGTCAAATACCTTGGCATAATCCTTGGCAAAAGCTCTGTCAAAGCCCTGTCTAAATCGCTGGTGAAAGCCCAGGCAAAATCCACGAGAAAGAGTTTGGAAAAAGCCTTGGGAAAATCCCTTGCAAGATCGCTGGCAAAGCGTTGGCAAAAGCCCTGTCAAAATCCGTGGTGGGAGGCTTAAGGATAGGCCTGGGAAAATCTCTGACAAAATGCCTTAAAAACTCCATGACAAAAATCCTTGGAAAATCCATGGCAAAATGTCTGCCAAAATCCCTGGCCAAAGCCTTTGCAAAAGTCCTGGCAAAAGCCCTGGAGAAAGCGTTAGCACAATCCCTGTCGAAATCCCTGTCAAATGGCCTGGCAAAAGTCCTGGTCAAAGCCCTGGCAAGTTTCTTGGCAGGAATTTTTCCAGGGCATTTTCCAGGGATTTTGCCAAGGCTTTCTCCAGGTGTTTTGCCAGGGCTTTTGCCAAAGCTTTTGCTCGGGGTCATATCAAGGCTTTTCCCAGGGATTTTGCCAAGGCTTTTGCCAGGGATTCTGCCGTAGGTTTTGCCAGCGCCTTCTGCAAGGCTTTTCTCAGGGAATTTGCCCAGGCTTTTTCCAGACAGTTTTGCAGGGCTTTTTCCAAGGCTTTTGCCAGGGATTTTACCCAGAGGTTTGCCAGCCATTTTGGCAGAGATGCAGCCAGGCTATTTGCTAAGGCTTGTCCTAGGGCTTGCTCCAAGGCTTTTGCAAATTCTTTTGCGAGGGATTTTGGCAGGCCTTTTGCCAGGGCTTTTGCCAAGTCTGTTGCCATGGCTTTTGACAGGTACTTTTGCCAAGTGTTTTGCTGTGGATTTTGCCATGGATTTTGCCAAGGGTTTTCACAGGGATTTTGCCAGGGCTGTTCCTCGGGGTTTCCCAAGGGAGTTTTCCAGGGCGTTTGTCAGGTGTTTGACCAGGAATTCTTCCAGGGCCTTTGCCATGGATGTTGACAGGGAATTTGCCAGGGCTTTTGCCAATGGTGTTGCCATGTGTTTTTCCAGGGATTTTGCAATGTCTTTTGCCATGGCTTTTGTTGTGGATTTTGCCAAGGGTTTTGCCAAGGGTTTTTGTCAGGGCTATTCCTAGGCATTTACCCAAGGGGTTTTGCCAGGCTTTTGCCAGGGCTTGTGACAAGGCTTTTGCCAAGGCTTTTACCAGGGATTTTGCAAACTCCCTTGCCAAATCCCTTGGGCAATCCCTGGCAAAAGCCTTGACTAGATCCATGGCAAAAGTCTTGGCAAAATCCATGGCAAAAGCCTTAGGAAATGCCCTAGATAAAGCCTCAGCAAAACCCCTGGCGCAATGCATGTGAAAGTCTCTGTCCAAATGCCTGGGAAAAGGCTTGGCAAAACTGCTGTCAAAAGCCTTTGCAAAAGGCCTGGCAAAATCCTTGGGCAAAGGACTGCCAAAATCCCTGGCAAAAGCTTTGGCCCAAGCCCTTTGAAAAGCCTTGGGAAAAGCTCTGGCCAAAGGCCTGCCAAAATAAGTAGCAAGAGGCTTTGCAAAAGTCGTGGCAAACTGCCTTGCAAAGTCCCTGTCAAAATCCATGGCAGAAGCCCTGGTAAAAGACCTGGCAAAATGCTTGGCAAAAGCAGTGGCAAAAATCCATGGCAAAAGCCCTGTCAAATACCTTGGCATAATCCTTGGCAAAAGCTCTGTCAAAGCCCTGTCTAAATCGCTGGTGAAAGCCCAGGCAAAATCCTCGAGAAAGAGTTTGGAAAAAGCCTTGGGAAAATCCCTTGCAAAATCGCTGGCAAAGCGTTGGCAAAAGCCCTCTCAAAATCCGTGGTGGGAGGCTTAAGGATAGGCCTGGGAAAATCTCTGACAAAATGCCTTAAAAACTCCATGACAAAAATCCTTGGAAAATCCATGGCAAAATGTCTGCCAAAATCCCTGGCCAAAGCCTTTGCAAAAGTCCTGGCAAAAGCCCTGGAGAAAGCGTTAGCACAATCCCTGTCGAAATCCCTGTCAAATGGCCTGGCAAAAGTCCTGGTCAAAGCCCTGGCAAGTTTCTTGGCAGGAATTTTTCCAGGGCATTTTCCAGGGATTTTGCCAAGGCTTTCTCCAGGTGTTTTGCCAGGGCTTTTGCCAAAGCTTTTGCTCGGGGTCATATCAAGGCTTTTCCCAAGGATTTTGCCAAGGCTTTTGCCAGGGATTCTGCCGTAGGTTTTGCCAGCGCCTTCTGCAAGGCTTTTCTCAGGGAATTTGCCCAGGCTTTTTCCAGACAGTTTTGCAGGGCTTTTTCCAAGGCTTTTGCCAGGGATTTTACCCAGAGGTTTGCCAGCCATTTTGGCAGAGATGCAGCCAGGCTATTTGCTAAGGCTTGTCCTAGGGCTGGCTCCAAGGCTTTTGCAAATTCTTTTGTGAGGGATTTTGGCAGGCCTTTTGCTTGGGCTTTTGCCAGGGCTTTTGCCAAGTCTGTTGCCATGGCTTTTGACAGGTACTTTTGCCAAGTCTTTTGCCATGACTTTTGCCATGGATTTTGCCAAGGGTTTTCACAGGGATTTTGCCAGGGCTGTTCCTCGGGGTTTCCCAAGGGAGTTTTCCAGGGCGTTTGTCAGGTGTTTGACCAGGAATTCTTCCAGGGCCTTTGCCATGGATGTTGACAGGGAATTTGCCAGGGCTTTTGCCAATGGTGTTGCCATGTGTTTTTCCAGGGATTTTGCAATGTCTTTTGCCATGGCTTTTGTTGTGGATTTTGCCAAGGGTTTTGCCAAGGGTTTTTGTCAGGGCTATTCCTAGGCATTTACCCAAGGGGTTTTGCCAGGCTTTTGCCAGGGCTTGTGACAAGGCTTTTGCCAAGGCTTTTACCAGGGATTTTGCAAACTCCCTTGCCAAATCCCTTGGGCAATCCCTGGCAAAAGCCTTGACTAGATCCATGGCAAAAGTCTTGGCAAAATCCATGGCAAAAGCCTTAGGAAATGCCCTAGATAAAGCCTCAGCAAAACCCCTGGCGCAATGCATGTGAAAGTCTCTGTCCAAATGCCTGGGAAAAGGCTTGGCAAAACTGCTGTCAAAAGCCTTTGCAAAAGGCCTGGCAAAATCCTTGGGCAAAGGACTGCCAAAATCCCTGGCAAAAGCTTTGGCCCAAGCCCTTTGAAAAGCCTTGGGAAAAGCTCTGGCCAAAGGCCTGCCAAAATAAGTAGCAAGAGGCTTTGCAAAAGTCGTGGCAAACTGCCTTGCAAAGTCCCTGTCAAAATCCATGGCAGAAGCCCTGGTAAAAGACCTGGCAAAATGCTTGGCAAAAGCAGTGGCAAAAATCCATGGCAAAAGCCCTGTCAAATACCTTGGCATAATCCTTGGCAAAAGCTCTGTCAAAGCCCTGTCTAAATCGCTGGTGAAAGCCCAGGCAAAATCCTCGAGAAAGAGTTTGGAAAAAGCCTTGGGAAAATCCCTTGCAAAATCGCTGGCAAAGCGTTGGCAAAAGCCCTCTCAAAATCCGTGGTGGGAGGCTTAAGGATAGGCCTGGGAAAATCTCTGACAAAATGCCTTAAAAACTCCATGACAAAAATCCTTGGAAAATCCATGGCAAAATGTCTGCCAAAATCCCTGGCCAAAGCCTTTGCAAAAGTCCTGGCAAAAGCCCTGGAGAAAGCGTTAGCACAATCCCTGTCGAAATCCCTGTCAAATGGCCTGGCAAAAGTCCTGGTCAAAGCCCTGGCAAGTTTCTTGGCAGGAATTTTTCCAGGGCATTTTCCAGGGATTTTGCCAAGGCTTTCTCCAGGTGTTTTGCCAGGGCTTTTGCCAAAGCTTTTGCTCGGGGTCATATCAAGGCTTTTCCCAAGGATTTTGCCAAGGCTTTTGCCAGGGATTCTGCCGTAGGTTTTGCCAGCGCCTTCTGCAAGGCTTTTCTCAGGGAATTTGCCCAGGCTTTTTCCAGACAGTTTTGCAGGGCTTTTTCCAAGGCTTTTGCCAGGGATTTTACCCAGAGGTTTGCCAGCCATTTTGGCAGAGATGCAGCCAGGCTATTTGCTAAGGCTTGTCCTAGGGCTGGCTCCAAGGCTTTTGCAAATTCTTTTGTGAGGGATTTTGGCAGGCCTTTTGCTTGGGCTTTTGCCAGGGCTTTTGCCAAGTCTGTTGCCATGGCTTTTGACAGGTACTTTTGCCAAGTCTTTTGCCATGACTTTTGCCATGGATTTTGCCAAGGGTTTTCACAGGGATTTTGCCAGGGCTGTTCCTCGGGGTTTCCCAAGGGAGTTTTCCAGGGCGTTTGTCAGGTGTTTGACCAGGAATTCTTCCAGGGCCTTTGCCATGGATGTTGACAGGGAATTTGCCAGGGCTTTTGCCAATGGTGTTGCCATGTGTTTTTCCAGGGATTTTGCAATGTCTTTTGCCATGGCTTTTGTTGTGGATTTTGCCAAGGGTTTTGCCAAGGGTTTTTGTCAGGGCTATTCCTAGGCATTTACCCAAGGGGTTTTGCCAGGCTTTTGCCAGGGCTTGTGACAAGGCTTTTGCCAAGGCTTTTACCAGGGATTTTGCAAACTCCCTTGCCAAATCCCTTGGGCAATCCCTGGGAAAAGCCTTGACTAGATCCATGGCAAAAGTCTTGGCAAAATCCATGGCAAAAGCCTTAGGAAATGCCCTAGATAAAGCCTCAGCAAAACCCCTGGCGCAATGCATGTGAAAGTCTCTGTCCAAATGCCTGGGAAAAGGCTTGGCAAAACTGCTGTCAAAAGCCTTTGCAAAAGGCCTGGCAAAATCCTTGGGCAAAGGACTGCCAAAATCCCTGGCAAAAGCTTTGGCCCAAGCCCTTTGAAAAGCCTTGGGAAAAGCTCTGGCCAAAGGCCTGCCAAAATAAGTAGCAAGAGGCTTTGCAAAAGTCGTGGCAAATTGCCTTGCAAAGTCCCTGTCAAAATCCATGGCAGAAGCCCTGGTAAAAGACCTGGCAAAATGCTTGGCAAAAGCAGAGGCAAAAATCCATGGCAAAAGCCCTGTCAAATACCTTGGCATAATCCTTGGCAAAAGCTCTGTCAAAGCCCTGTCTAAATCGCTGGTGAAAGCCCAGGCAAAATCCTCGAGAAAGAGTTTGGAAAAAGCCTTGGGAAAATCCCTTGCAAAATCCCTGGCAAAGCGTTGGCAAAAGCCCTCTCAAAATCCGTGGTGGGAGGCTTAAGGATAGGCCTGGGAAAATCTCTGACAAAATGCCTTAAAAACTCCATGACAAAAATCCTTGGAAAATCCATGGCAAAATGTCTGCCAAAATCCCTGGCCAAAGCCTTTGCAAAAGTCCTGGCAAAAGCCCTGGAGAAAGCGTTAGCACAATCCCTGTCGAAATCCCTGTCAAATGGCCTGGCAAAAGTCCTGGTCAAAGCCCTGGCAAGTTTCTTGGCAGGAATTTTTCCAGGGCATTTTCCAGGGATTTTGCCAAGGCTTTCTCCAGGTGTTTTGCCAGGGCTTTTGCCAAAGCTTTTGCCCGGGGTCATATCAAGGCTTTTCCCAGGGATTTTGCCAAGGCTTTTGCCAGGGATTCTGCCGTAGGTTTTGCCAGCGCCTTCTGCAAGGCTTTTCTCAGGGAATTTGCCCAGGCTTTTTCCAGACAGTTTTGCAGGGCTTTTTCCAAGGCTTTTGCCAGGGATTTTACCCAGAGGTTTGCCAGCCATTTTGGCAGAGATGCAGCCAGGCTATTTGCTAAGGCTTGTCCTAGGGCTGGCTCCAAGGCTTTTGCAAATTCTTTTGTGAGGGATTTTGGCAGGCCTTTTGCTTGGGCTTTTGCCAGGGCTTTTGCCAAGTCTGTTGCCATGGCTTTTGACAGGTACTTTTGCCGTGGATTTTGCCGTGGATTTTGCCATGGATTTTGCCAAGGGTTTTCACAGGGATTTTGCCAGGGCTGTTCCTCGGGGTTTCCCAAGGGAGTTTTCCAGGGCGTTTGTCAGGTGTTTGACCAGGAATTCTTCCAGGGCCTTTGCCATGGATGTTGACAGGGAATTTGCCAGGGCTTTTGCCAATGGTGTTGCCATGTGTTTTTCCAGGGATTTTGCAATGTCTTTTGCCATGGCTTTTGTTGTGGATTTTGCCAAGGGTTTTGCCAAGGGTTTTTGTCAGGGCTATTCCTAGGCATTTACCCAAGGGGTTTTGCCAGGCTTTTGCCAGGGCTTGTGACAAGGCTTTTGCCAAGGCTTTTACCAGGGATTTTGCAAACTCCCTTGCCAAATCCCTTGGGCAATCCCTGGGAAAAGCCTTGACTAGATCCATGGCAAAAGTCTTGGCAAAATCCATGGCAAAAGCCTTAGGAAATGCCCTAGATAAAGCCTCAGCAAAACCCCTGGCGCAATGCATGTGAAAGTCTCTGTCCAAATGCCTGGGAAAAGGCTTGGCAAAACTGCTGTCAAAAGCCTTTGCAAAAGGCCTGGCAAAATCCTTGGGCAAAGGACTGCCAAAATCCCTGGCAAAAGCTTTGGCCCAAGCCCTTTGAAAAGCCTTGGGAAAAGCTCTGGCCAAAGGCCTGCCAAAATAAGTAGCAAGAGGCTTTGCAAAAGTCGTGGCAAACTGCCTTGCAAAGTCCCTGTCAAAATCCATGGCAGAAGCCCTGGTAAAAGACCTGGCAAAATGCTTGGCAAAAGCAGTGGCAAAAATCCATGGCAAAAGCCCTGTCAAATACCTTGGCATAATCCTTGGCAAAAGCTCTGTCAAAGCCCTGTCTAAATCGCTGGTGAAAGCCCAGGCAAAATCCACGAGAAAGAGTTTGGAAAAAGCCTTGGGAAAATCCCTTGCAAAATCCCTGGCAAAGCGTTGGCAAAAGCCCTGTCAAAATCCGTGGTGGGAGGCTTAAGGATAGGCCTGGGAAAATCTCTGACAAAATGCCTTAAAAACTCCATGACAAAAATCCTTGGAAAATCCATGGCAAAATGTCTGCCAAAATCCCTGGCCAAAGCCTTTGCAAAAGTCCTGGCAAAAGCCCTGGAGAAAGCGTTAGCACAATCCCTGTCGAAATCCCTGTCAAATGGCCTGGCAAAAGTCCTGGTCAAAGCCCTGGCAAGTTTCTTGGCAGGAATTTTTCCAGGGCATTTTCCAGGGATTTTGCCAAGGCTTTCTCCAGGTGTTTTGCCAGGGCTTTTGCCAAAGCTTTTGCCCGGGGTCATATCAAGGCTTTTCCCAGGGATTTTGCCAAGGCTTTTGCCAGGGATTCTGCCGTAGGTTTTGCCAGCGCTTTCTGCAAGGCTTTTCTCAGGGAATTTGCCCAGGCTTTTTCCAGACAGTTTTGCAGGGCTTTTTCCAAGGCTTTTGCCAGGGATTTTACCCAGAGGTTTGCCAGCCATTTTGGCAGAGATGCAGCCAGGCTATTTGCTAAGGCTTGTCCTAGGGCTGGCTCCAAGGCTTTTGCAAATTCTTTTGTGAGGGATTTTGGCAGGCCTTTTGCTTGGGCTTTTGCCAGGGCTTTTGCCAAGTCTGTTGCCATGGCTTTTGACAGGTACTTTTGCCAAGTCTTTTGCCATGACTTTTGCCATGGATTTTGCCAAGGGTTTTCACAGGGATTTTGCCAGGGCTGTTCCTCGGGGTTTCCCAAGGGAGTTTTCCAGGGCGTTTGTCAGGTGTTTGACCAGGAATTCTTCCAGGGCCTTTGCCATGGATGTTGACAGGGAATTTGCCAGGGCTTTTGCCAATGGTGTTGCCATGTGTTTTTCCAGGGATTTTGCAATGTCTTTTGCCATGGCTTTTGTTGTGGATTTTGCCAAGGGTTTTGCCAAGGGTTTTTGTCAGGGCTATTCCTAGGCATTTACCCAAGGGGTTTTGCCAGGCTTTTGCCAGGGCTTGTGACAAGGCTTTTGCCAAGGCTTTTACCAGGGATTTTGCAAACTCCCTTGCCAAATCCCTTGGGCAATCCCTGGCAAAAGCCTTGACTAGATCCATGGCAAAAGTCTTGGCAAAATCCATGGCAAAAGCCTTAGGAAATGCCCTAGATAAAGCCTCAGCAAAACCCCTGGCGCAATGCATGTGAAAGTCTCTGTCCAAATGCCTGGGAAAAGGCTTGGCAAAACTGCTGTCAAAAGCCTTTGCAAAAGGCCTGGCAAAATCCTTGGGCAAAGGACTGCCAAAATCCCTGGCAAAAGCTTTGGCCCAAGCCCTTTGAAAAGCCTTGGGAAAAGCTCTGGCCAAAGGCCTGCCAAAATAAGTAGCAAGAGGCTTTGCAAAAGTCGTGGCAAACTGCCTTGCAAAGTCCCTGTCAAAATCCATGGCAGAAGCCCTGGTAAAAGACCTGGCAAAATGCTTGGCAAAAGCAGTGGCAAAAATCCATGGCAAAAGCCCTGTCAAATACCTTGGCATAATCCTTGGCAAAAGCTCTGTCAAAGCCCTGTCTAAATCGCTGGTGAAAGCCCAGGCAAAATCCACGAGAAAGAGTTTGGAAAAAGCCTTGGGAAAATCCCTTGCAAAATCGCTGGCAAAGCGTTGGCAAAAGCCCTGTCAAAATCCGTGGTGGGAGGCTTAAGGATAGCCCTGGGAAAATCTCTGACAAAATGCCTTAAAAACTCCATGACAAAAATCCTTGGAAAATCCATGGCAAAATGTCTGCCAAAATCCCTGGCCAAAGCCTTTGCAAAAGTCCTGGCAAAAGCCCTGGAGAAAGCGTTAGCACAATCCCTGTCGAAATCCCTGTCAAATGGCCTGGCAAAAGTCCTGGTCAAAGCCCTGGCAAGTTTCTTGGCAGGAATTTTTCCAGGGCATTTTCCAGGGATTTTGCCAAGGCTTTCTCCAGGTGTTTTGCCAGGGCTTTTGCCAAAGCTTTTGCTCGGGGTCATATCAAGGCTTTTCCCAGGGATTTTGCCAAGGCTTTTGCCAGGGATTCTGCCGTAGGTTTTGCCAGCGCTTTCTGCAAGGCTTTTCTCAGGGAATTTGCCCAGGCTTTTTCCAGACAGTTTTGCAGGGCTTTTTCCAAGGCTTTTGCCAGGGATTTTACCCAGAGGTTTGCCAGCCATTTTGGCAGAGATGCAGCCAGGCTATATGCTAAGGCTTGTCCTAGGGCTTGCTCCAAGGCTTTTGCAAATTCTTTTGTGAGGGATTTTGGCAGGCCTTTTGCTTGGGCTTTTGCCAGGGCTTTTGCCAAGTCTGTTGCCATGGCTTTTGACAGGTACTTTTGCCGTGGATTTTGCCGTGGATTTTGCCACGGATTTTGCCAAGGGTTTTCACAGGGATTTTGCCTGGGCTGTTCCTCGGGGTTTCCCAAGGGAGTTTTCCAGGGCGTTTGTCAGGTGTTTGACCAGGAATTCTTCCAGGGCCTTTGCCATGGATGTTGACAGGGAATTTGCCAGGGCTTTTGCCAATGGTGTTGCCATGTGTTTTTCCAGGGATTTTGCAATGTCTTTTGCCATGGCTTTTGTTGTGGATTTTGCCAAGGGTTTTGCCAAGGGTTTTTGTCAGGGCTATTCCTAGGCATTTACCCAAGGGGTTTTGCCAGGCTTTTGCCAGGGCTTGTGACAAGGCTTTTGCCAAGGCTTTTACCAGGGATTTTGCAAACTCCCTTGCCAAATCCCTTGGGCAATCCCTGGGAAAAGCCTTGACTAGATCCATGGCAAAAGTCTTGGCAAAATCCATGGCAAAAGCCTTAGGAAATGCCCTAGATAAAGCCTCAGCAAAACCCCTGGCGCAATGCATGTGAAAGTCTCTGTCCAAATGCCTGGGAAAAGGCTTGGCAAAACTGCTGTCAAAAGCCTTTGCAAAAGGCCTGGCAAAATCCTTGGGCAAAGGACTGCCAAAATGCCTGGCAAAAGCTTTGGCCCAAGCCCTTTGAAAAGCCTTGGGAAAAGCTCTGGCCAAAGGCCTGCCAAAATAAGTAGCAAGAGGCTTTGCAAAAGTCGTGGCAAATTGCCTTGCAAAGTCCCTGTCAAAATCCATGGCAGAAGCCCTGGTAAAAGACCTGGCAAAATGCTTGGCAAAAGCAGAGGCAAAAATCCATGGCAAAAGCCCTGTCAAATACCTTGGCATAATCCTTGGCAAAAGCTCTGTCAAAGCCCTGTCTAAATCGCTGGTGAAAGCCCAGGCAAAATCCTCGAGAAAGAGTTTGGAAAAAGCCTTGGGAAAATCCCTTGCAAAATCCCTGGCAAAGCGTTGGCAAAAGCCCTGTCAAAATCCGTGGTGGGAGGCTTAAGGATAGCCCTGGGAAAATCTCTGACAAAATGCCTTAAAAACTCCATGACAAAAATCCTTGGAAAATCCATGGCAAAATGTCTGCCAAAATCCCTGGCCAAAGCCTTTGCAAAAGTCCTGGCAAAAGCCCTGGAGAAAGCGTTAGCACAATCCCTGTCGAAATCCCTGTCAAATGGCCTGGCAAAAGTCCTGGTCAAAGCCCTGGCAAGTTTCTTGGCAGGAATTTTTCCAGGGCATTTTCCAGGGATTTTGCCAAGGCTTTCTCCAGGTGTTTTGCCAGGGCTTTTGCCAAAGCTTTTGCTCGGGGTCATATCAAGGCTTTTCCCAGGGATTTTGCCAAGGCTTTTGCCAGGGATTCTGCCGTAGGTTTTGCCAGCGCCTTCTGCAAGGCTTTTCTCAGGGAATTTGCCCAGGCTTTTTCCAGACAGTTTTGCAGGGCTTTTTCCAAGGCTTTTGCCAGGGATTTTACCCAGAGGTTTGCCAGCCATTTTGGCAGAGATGCAGCCAGGCTATTTGCTAAGGCTTGTCCTAGGGCTGGCTCCAAGGCTTTTGCAAATTCTTTTGTGAGGGATTTTGGCAGGCCTTTTGCTTGGGCTTTTGCCAGGGCTTTTGCCAAGTCTGTTGCCATGGCTTTTGACAGGTACTTTTGCCGTGGATTTTGCCGTGGATTTTGCCATGGATTTTGCCAAGGGTTTTCACAGGGATTTTGCCAGGGCTGTTCCTCGGGGTTTCCCAAGGGAGTTTTCCAGGGCGTTTGTCAGGTGTTTGACCAGGAATTCTTCCAGGGCCTTTGCCATGGATGTTGACAGGGAATTTGCCAGGGCTTTTGCCAATGGTGTTGCCATGTGTTTTTCCAGGGATTTTGCAATGTCTTTTGCCATGGCTTTTGTTGTGGATTTTGCCAAGGGTTTTGCCAAGGGTTTTTGTCAGGGCTATTCCTAGGCATTTACCCAAGGGGTTTTGCCAGGCTTTTGCCAGGGCTTGTGACAAGGCTTTTGCCAAGGCTTTTACCAGGGATTTTGCAAACTCCCTTGCCAAATCCCTTGGGCAATCCCTGGGAAAAGCCTTGACTAGATCCATGGCAAAAGTCTTGGCAAAATCCATGGCAAAAGCCTTAGGAAATGCCCTAGATAAAGCCTCAGCAAAACCCCTGGCGCAATGCATGTGAAAGTCTCTGTCCAAATGCCTGGGAAAAGGCTTGGCAAAACTGCTGTCAAAAGCCTTTGCAAAAGGCCTGGCAAAATCCTTGGGCAAAGGACTGCCAAAATCCCTGGCAAAAGCTTTGGCCCAAGCCCTTTGAAAAGCCTTGGGAAAAGCTCTGGCCAAAGGCCTGCCAAAATAAGTAGCAAGAGGCTTTGCAAAAGTCGTGGCAAATTGCCTTGCAAAGTCCCTGTCAAAATCCATGGCAGAAGCCCTGGTAAAAGACCTGGCAAAATGCTTGGCAAAAGCAGAGGCAAAAATCCATGGCAAAAGCCCTGTCAAATACCTTGGCATAATCCTTGGCAAAAGCTCTGTCAAAGCCCTGTCTAAATCGCTGGTGAAAGCCCAGGCAAAATCCTCGAGAAAGAGTTTGGAAAAAGCCTTGGGAAAATCCCTTGCAAAATCGCTGGCAAATCGTTGGCAAAAGCCCTGTCAAAATCCATGATGGGAGGCTTAAGGATAGGCCTGGGAAAATCTCTGACAAAATGCCTTAAAAACTCCATGACAAAAATCCTTGGAAAATCCATGGCAAAATGTCTGCCAAAATCCCTGGCCAAAGTTTTTGCAAAAGTCCTGGCAAAAGCCCTGGAGAAAGCGTTAGCACAATCCCTGTCGAAATCCCTGTCAAATGGCCTGGCAAAAGTCCTGGTCAAAGCCCTGGCAAGTTTCTTGGCAGGAATTTTTCCAGGGCATTTTCCAGGGATTTTGCCAAGGCTTTCTCCAGGTGTTTTGCCAGGGCTTTTGCCAAAGCTTTTGCTCGGGGTCATATCAAGGCTTTTCCCAGGGATTTTGCCAAGGCTTTTGCCAGGGATTCTGCCGTAGGTTTTGCCAGCGCCTTCTGCAAGGCTTTTCTCAGGGAATTTGCCCAGGCTTTTTCCAGACAGTTTTGCAGGGCTTTTTCCAAGGCTTTTGCCAGGGATTTTACCCAGAGGTTTGCCAGCCATTTTGGCAGAGATGCAGCTAGGCTATTTGCTAAGGCTTGTCCTAGGGCTGGCTCCAAGGCTTTTGCAAATCCTTTTGTGAGGGATTTTGGCAGGCCTTTTGCTTGGGCTTTTGCCAGGGCTTTTGCCAAGTCTGTTGCCATGGCTTTTGACAGGTACTTTTGCCAAGTCTTTTGCCATGACTTTTGCCATGGATTTTGCCAAGGGTTTTCACAGGGATTTTGCCAGGGCTGTTCCTCGGGGTTTCCCAAGGGAGTTTTCCAGGGCGTTTGTCAGGTGTTTGACCAGGAATTCTTCCAGGGCCTTTGCCATGGATGTTGACAGGGAATTTGCCAGGGCTTTTGCCAATGGTGTTGCCATGTGTTTTTCCAGGGATTTTGCAATGTCTTTTGCCATGGCTTTTGTTGTGGATTTTGCCAAGGGTTTTGCCAAGGGTTTTTGTCAGGGCTATTCCTAGGCATTTACCCAAGGGGTTTTGCCAGGCATTTGCCAGGGCTTGTGACAAGGCTTTTGCCAAGGCTTTTACCAGGGATTTTGCAAACTCCCTTGCCAAATCCCTTGGGCAATCCCTGGCAAAAGCCTTGACTAGATCCATGGCAAAAGTCTTGGCAAAATCCATGGCAAAAGCCTTAGGAAATGCCCTAGATAAAGCCTCAGCAAAACCCCTGGCGCAATGCATGTGAAAGTCTCTGTCCAAATGCCTGGGAAAAGGCTTGGCAAAACTGCTGTCAAAAGCCTTTGCAAAAGGCCTGGCAAAATCCTTGGGCAAAGGACTGCCAAAATCCCTGGCAAAAGCTTTGGCCCAAGCCCTTTGAAAAGCCTTGGGAAAAGCTCTGGCCAAAGGCCTGCCAAAATAAGTAGCAAGAGGCTTTGCAAAAGTCGTGGCAAATTGCCTTGCAAAGTCCCTGTCAAAATCCATGGCAGAAGCCCTGGTAAAAGACCTGGCAAAATGCTTGGCAAAAGCAGAGGCAAAAATCCATGGCAAAAGCCCTGTCAAATACCTTGGCATAATCCTTGGCAAAAGCTCTGTCAAAGCCCTGTCTAAATCGCTGGTGAAAGCCCAGGCAAAATCCTCGAGAAAGAGTTTGGAAAAAGCCTTGGGAAAATCCCTTGCAAACTCGCTGGCAAAGCGTTGTCAAAAGCCCTGTCAAAATCCGTGGTGGGAGGCTTAAGGATAGGCCTGGGAAAATCTCTGACAAAATGCCTTAAAAACTCCATGACAAAAATCCTTGGAAAATCCATGGCAAAATGTCTGCCAAAATCCCTGGCCAAAGCCTTTGCAAAAGTCCTGGCAAAAGCCCTGGAGAAAGCGTTAGCACAATCCCTGTCGAAATCCCTGTCAAATGGCCTGGCAAAAGTCCTGGTCAAAGCCCTGGCAAGTTTCTTGGCAGGAATTTTTCCAGGGCATTTTCCAGGGATTTTGCCAAGGCTTTCTCCAGGTGTTTTGCCAGGGCTTTTGCCAAAGCTTTTGCTCGGGGTCATATCAAGGCTTTTCCCAGGGATTTTGCCAAGGCTTTTGCCAGGGATTCTGCCGTAGGTTTTGCCAGCGCCTTCTGCAAGGCTTTTCTCAGGGAATTTGCCCAGGCTTTTTCCAGACAGTTTTGCAGGGCTTTTTCCAAGGCTTTTGCCAGGGATTTTACCCAGAGGTTTGCCAGCCATTTTGGCAGACATGCAGCCAGGCTATTTGCTAAGGCTTGTCCTAGGGCTGGCTCCAAGGCTTTTGCAAATCCTTTTGTGAGGGATTTTGGCAGGCCTTTTGCTTGGGCTTTTGCCAGGGCTTTTGCCAAGTCTGTTGCCATGGCTTTTGACAGGTACTTTTGCCGTGGATTTTGCCATGACTTTTGCCATGGATTTTGCCAAGGGGTTTCACAGGGATTTTGCCAGGGCTGTTCCTCGGGGTTTCCCAAGGGAGTTTTCCAGGGCGTTTGTCAGGTGTTTGACCAGGAATTCTTCCAGGGCCTTTGCCATGGATGTTGACAGGGAATTTGCCAGGGCTTTTGCCAATGGTGTTTTTCCAGGGATTTTGCAATGTCTTTTGCCATGGCTTTTGTTGTGGATTTTGCCAAGGGTTTTGCCAAGGGTTTTTGTCAGGGCTATTCCTAGGCATTTACCCAAGGGGTTTTGCCAGGCTTTTGCCAGGGCTTGTGACAAGGCTTTTGCCAAGGCTTTTACCAGGGATTTTGCAAACTCCCTTGCCAAATCCCTTGGGCAATCCCTGGCAAAAGCCTTGACTAGATCCATGGCAAAAGTCTTGGCAAAATCCATGGCAAAAGCCTTAGGAAATGCCCTAGATAAAGCCTCAGCAAAACCCCTGGCGCAATGCATGTGAAAGTCTCTGTCCAAATGCCTGGGAAAAGGCTTGGCAAAACTGCTGTCAAAAGCCTTTGCAAAAGGCCTGGCAAAATCCTTGGGCAAAGGACTGCCAAAATCCCTGGCAAAAGCTTTGGCCCAAGCCCTTTGAAAAGCCTTGGGAAAAGCTCTGGCCAAAGGCCTGCCAAAATAAGTAGCAAGAGGCTTTGCAAAAGTCGTGGCAAATTGCCTTGCAAAGTCCCTGTCAAAATCCATGGCAGAAGCCCTGGTAAAAGACCTGGCAAAATGCTTGGCAAAAGCAGAGGCAAAAATCCATGGCAAAAGCCCTGTCAAATACCTTGGCATAATCCTTGGCAAAAGCTCTGTCAAAGCCCTGTCTAAATCGCTGGTGAAAGCCCAGGCAAAATCCTCGAGAAAGAGTTTGGAAAAAGCCTTGGGAAAATCCCTTGCAAAATCGCTGGCAAATCGTTGGCAAAAGCCCTGTCAAAATCCATGATGGGAGGCTTAAGGATAGGCCTGGGAAAATCTCTGACAAAATGCCTTAAAAACTCCATGACAAAAATCCTTGGAAAATCCATGGCAAAATGTCTGCCAAAATCCCTGGCCAAAGCCTTTGCAAAAGTCCTGGCAAAAGCCCTGGAGAAAGCGTTAGCACAATCCCTGTCGAAATCCCTGTCAAATGGCCTGGCAAAAGTCCTGGTCAAAGCCCTGGCAAGTTTCTTGGCAGGAATTTTTCCAGGGCATTTTCCAGGGATTTTGCCAAGGCTTTCTCCAGGTGTTTTGCCAGGGCTTTTGCCAAAGCTTTTGCTCGGGGTCATATCAAGGCTTTTCCCAGGGATTTTGCCAAGGCTTTTGCCAGGGATTCTGCCGTAGGTTTTGCCAGCGCCTTCTGCAAGGCTTTTCTCAGGGAATTTGCCCAGGCTTTTTCCAGACAGTTTTGCAGGGCTTTTTCCAAGGCTTTTGCCAGGGATTTTACCCAGAGGTTTGCCAGCCATTTTGGCAGAGATGCAGCCAGGCTATTTGCTAAGGCTTGTCCTAGGGCTGGCTCCAAGGCTTTTGCAAATCCTTTTGTGAGGGATTTTGGCAGGCCTTTTGCTTGGGCTTTTGCCAGGGCTTTTGCCAAGTCTGTTGCCATGGCTTTTGACAGGTACTTTTGCCGTGGATTTTGCCATGACTTTTGCCATGGATTTTGCCAAGGGTTTTCACAGGGATTTTGCCAGGGCTGTTCCTCGGGGTTTCCCAAGGGAGTTTTCCAGGGCGTTTGTCAGGTGTTTGACCAGGAATTCTTCCAGGGCCTTTGCCATGGATGTTGACAGGGAATTTGCCAGGGCTTTTGCCAATGGTGTTGCCATGTGTTTTTCCAGGGATTTTGCAATGTCTTTTGCCATGGCTTTTGTTGTGGATTTTGCCAAGGGTTTTGCCAAGGGTTTTTGTCAGGGCTATTCCTAGGCATTTACCCAAGGGGTTTTGCCAGGCATTTGCCAGGGCTTGTGACAAGGCTTTTGCCAAGGCTTTTACCAGGGATTTTGCAAACTCCCTTGCCAAATCCCTTGGGCAATCCCTGGGAAAAGCCTTGACTAGATCCATGGCAAAAGTCTTGGCAAAATCCATGGCAAAAGCCTTAGGAAATGCCCTAGATAAAGCCTCAGCAAAACCCCTGGCGCAATGCATGTGAAAGTCTCTGTCCAAATGCCTGGGAAAAGGCTTGGCAAAACTGCTGTCAAAAGCCTTTGCAAAAGGCCTGGCAAAATCCTTGGGCAAAGGACTACCAAAATCCCTGGCAAAAGCTTTGGCCCAAGCCCTTTGAAAAGCCTTGGGAAAAGCTCTGGCCAAAGGCCTGCCAAAATAAGTAGCAAGAGGCTTTGCAAAAGTCGTGGCAAATTGCCTTGCAAAGTCCCTGTCAAAATCCATGGCAGAAGCCCTGGTAAAAGACCTGGCAAAATGCTTGGCAAAAGCAGAGGCAAAAATCCATGGCAAAAGCCCTGTCAAATACCTTGGCATAATCCTTGGCAAAAGCTCTGTCAAAGCCCTGTCTAAATCGCTGGTGAAAGCCCAGGCAAAATCCTCGAGAAAGAGTTTGGAAAAAGCCTTGGGAAAATCCCTTGCAAAATCGCTGGCAAAGCGTTGGCAAAAGCCCTGTCAAAATCCGTGGTGGGAGGCTTAAGGATAGCCCTGGGAAAATCTCTGACAAAATGCCTTAAAAACTCCATGACAAAAATCCTTGGAAAATCCATGGCAAAATGTCTGCCAAAATCCCTGGCCAAAGCCTTTGCAAAAGTCCTGGCAAAAGCCCTGGAGAAAGCGTTAGCACAATCCCTGTCGAAATCCCTGTCAAATGGCCTGGCAAAAGTCCTGGTCAAAGCCCTGGCAAGTTTCTTGGCAGGAATTTTTCCAGGGCATTTTCCAGGGATTTTGCCAAGGCTTTCTCCAGGTGTTTTGCCAGGGCTTTTGCCAAAGCTTTTGCTCGGGGTCATATCAAGGCTTTTCCCAGGGATTTTGCCAAGGCTTTTGCCAGGGATTCTGCCGTAGGTTTTGCCAGCGCCTTCTGCAAGGCTTTTCTCAGGGAATTTGCCCAGGCTTTTTCCAGACAGTTTTGCAGGGCTTTTTCCAAGGCTTTTGCCAGGGATTTTACCCAGAGGTTTGCCAGCCATTTTGGCAGAGATGCAGCCAGGCTATTTGCTAAGGCTTGTCCTAGGGCTGGCTCCAAGGCTTTTGCAAATTCTTTTGTGAGGGATTTTGGCAGGCCTTTTGCTTGGGCTTTTGCCAGGGCTTTTGCCAAGTCTGTTGCCATGGCTTTTGACAGGTACTTTTGCCGTGGATTTTGCCATGACTTTTGCCATGGATTTTGCCAAGGGTTTTCACAGGGATTTTGCCAGGGCTGTTCCTCGGGGTTTCCCAAGGGAGTTTTCCAGGGCGTTTGTCAGGTGTTTGACCAGGAATGCTTCCAGGGCCTTTGCCATGGATGTTGACAGGGAATTTGCCAGGGCTTTTACCAATGGTGTTGCCATGTGTTTTTCCAGGGATTTTGCAATGTCTTTTGCCATGGCTTTTGTTGTGGATTTTGCCAAGGGTTTTGCCAAGGGTTTTTGTCAGGGCTATTCCTAGGCATTTACCCAAGGGGTTTTGCCAGGCTTTTGCCAGGGCTTGTGACAAGGCTTTTGCCAAGGCTTTTACCAGGGATTTTGCAAACTCCCTTGCCAAATCCCTTGGGCAATCCCTGGGAAAAGCCTTGACTAGATCCATGGCAAAAGTCTTGGCAAAATCCATGGCAAAAGCCTTAGGAAATGCCCTAGATAAAGCCTCAGCAAAACCCCTGGCGCAATGCATGTGAAAGTCTCTGTCCAAATGCCTGGGAAAAGGCTTGGCAAAACTGCTGTCAAAAGCCTTTGCAAAAGGCCTGGCAAAATCCTTGGGCAAAGGACTGCCAAAATCCCTGGCAAAAGCTTTGGCCCAAGCCCTTTGAAAAGCCTTGGGAAAAGCTCTGGCCAAAGGCCTGCCAAAATAAGTAGCAAGAGGCTTTGCAAAAGTCGTGGCAAATTGCCTTGCAAAGTCCCTGTCAAAATCCATGGCAGAAGCCCTGGTAAAAGACCTGGCAAAATGCTTGGCAAAAGCAGAGGCAAAAATCCATGGCAAAAGCCCTGTCAAATACCTTGGCATAATCCTTGGCAAAAGCTCTGTCAAAGCCCTGTCTAAATCGCTGGTGAAAGCCCAGGCAAAATCCTCGAGAAAGAGTTTGGAAAAAGCCTTGGGAAAATCCCTTGCAAAATCGCTGGCAAAGCGTTGGCAAAAGCCCTGTCAAAATCCATGACGGGAGGCTTAAGGATAGCCCTGGGAAAATCTCTGAAAAAATGCCTTAAAAACTCCATGACAAAAATCCTTGGAAAATCCATGGCAAAATGTCTGCCAAAATCCCTGGCCAAAGTTTTTGCAAAAGTCCTGGCAAAAGCCCTGGAGAAAGCGTTAGCACAATCCCTGTCGAAATCCCTGTCAAATGGCCTGGCAAAAGTCCTGGTCAAAGCCCTGGCAAGTTTCTTGGCAGGAATTTTTCCAGGGCATTTTCCAGGGATTTTGCCAAGGCTTTCTCCAGGTGTTTTGCCAGGGCTTTTGCCAAAGCTTTTGCTCGGGGTCATATCAAGGCTTTTCCCAGGGATTTTGCCAAGGCTTTTGCCAGGGATTCTGCCGTAGGTTTTGCCAGCGCCTTCTGCAAGGCTGTTCTCAGGGAATTTGCCCAGGCTTTTTCCAGACAGTTTTGCAGGGCTTTTTCCAAGGCTTTTGCCAGGGATTTTACCCAGAGGTTTGCCAGCCATTTTGGCAGAGATGCAGCCAGGCTATTTGCTAAGGCTTGTCCTAGGGCTGGCTCCAAGGCTTTTGCAAATCCTTTTGTGAGGGATTTTGGCAGGCCTTTTGCTTGGGCTTTTGCCAGGGCTTTTGCCAAGTCTGTTGCCATGGCTTTTGACAGGTACTTTTGCCGTGGATTTTGCCATGACTTTTGCCATGGATTTTGCCAAGGGTTTTCACAGGGATTTTGCCAGGGCTGTTCCTCGGGGTTTCCCAAGGGAGTTTTCCAGGGCGTTTGTCAGGTGTTTGACCAGGAATTCTTCCAGGGCCTTTGCCATGGATGTTGACAGGGAATTTGCCAGGGCTTTTGCCAATGGTGTTGCCATGTGTTTTTCCAGGGATTTTGCAATGTCTTTTGCCATGGCTTTTGTTGTGGATTTTGCCAAGGGTTTTGCCAAGGGTTTTTGTCAGGGCTATTCCTAGGCATTTACCCAAGGGGTTTTGCCAGGCATTTGCCAGGGCTTGTGACAAGGCTTTTGCCAAGGCTTTTACCAGGGATTTTGCAAACTCCCTTGCCAAATCCCTTGGGCAATCCCTGGGAAAAGCCTTGACTAGATCCATGGCAAAAGTCTTGGCAAAATCCATGGCAAAAGCCTTAGGAAATGCCCTAGATAAAGCCTCAGCAAAACCCCTGGCGCAATGCATGTGAAAGTCTCTGTCCAAATGCCTGGGAAAAGGCTTGGCAAAACTGCTGTCAAAAGCCTTTGCAAAAGGCCTGGCAAAATCCTTGGGCAAAGGACTGCCAAAATCCCTGGCAAAAGCTTTGGCCCAAGCCCTTTGAAAAGCCTTGGGAAAAGCTCTGGCCAAAGGCCTGCCAAAATAAGTAGCAAGAGGCTTTGCAAAAGTCGTGGCAAATTGCCTTGCAAAGTCCCTGTCAAAATCCATGGCAGAAGCCCTGGTAAAAGACCTGGCAAAATGCTTGGCAAAAGCAGAGGCAAAAATCCATGGCAAAAGCCCTGTCAAATACCTTGGCATAATCCTTGGCAAAAGCTCTGTCAAAGCCCTGTCTAAATCGCTGGTGAAAGCCCAGGCAAAATCCTCGAGAAAGAGTTTGGAAAAAGCCTTGGGAAAATCCCTTGCAAAATCCCTGGCAAAGCGTTGGCAAAAGCCCTGTCAAAATCCATGATGGGAGGCTTAAGGATAGGCCTGGGAAAATCTCTGACAAAATGCCTTAAAAACTCCATGACAAAAATCCTTGGAAAATCCATGGCAAAATGTCTGCCAAAATCCCTGGCCAAAGTTTTTGCAAAAGTCCTGGCAAAAGCCCTGGAGAAAGCGTTAGCACAATCCCTGTCGAAATCCCTGTCAAATGGCCTGGCAAAAGTCCTGGTCAAAGCCCTGGCAAGTTTCTTGGCAGGAATTTTTCCAGGGCATTTTCCAGGGATTTTGCCAAGGCTTTCTCCAGGCTTTTTGCCAGGGCTTTTGCCAAAGCTTTTGCTCGGGGTCATATCAAGGCTTTTCCCAGGGATTTTGCCAAGGCTTTTGCCAGGGATTCTGCCGTAGGTTTTGCCAGCGCCTTCTGCAAGGCTTTTCTCAGGGAATTTGCCCAGGCTTTTTCCAGACAGTTTTGCAGGGCTTTTTCCAAGGCTTTTGCCAGGGATTTTACCCAGAGGTTTGCCAGCCATTTTGGCAGAGATGCAGCCAGTCTATTTGCTAAGGCTTGTCCTAGGGCTGGCTCCAAGGCTTTTGCAAATCCTTTTGTGAGGGATTTTGGCAGGCCTTTTGCTTGGGCTTTTGCCAGGGCTTTTGCCAAGTCTGTTGCCATGGCTTTTGACAGGTACTTTTGCCGTGGATTTTGCCATGACTTTTGCCATGGATTTTGCCAAGAGGTTTCACAGGGATTTTGCCAGGGCTGTTCCTCGGGGTTTCCCAAGGGAGTTTTCCAGGGCGTTTGTCAGGTGTTTGACCAGGAATTCTTCCAGGGCCTTTGCCATGGATGTTGACAGGGAATTTGCCAGGGCTTTTGCCAATGGTGTTTTTCCAGGGATTTTGCAATGTCTTTTGCCATGGCTTTTGTTGTGGATTTTGCCAAGGGTTTTGCCAAGGGTTTTTGTCAGGGCTATTCCTAGGCATTTACCCAAGGGGTTTTGCCAGGCTTTTGCCAGGGCTTGTGACAAGGCTTTTGCCAAGGCTTTTACCAGGGATTTTGCAAACTCCCTTGCCAAATCCCTTGGGCAATCCCTGGCAAAAGCCTTGACTAGATCCATGGCAAAAGTCTTGGCAAAATCCATGGCAAAAGCCTTAGGAAATGCCCTAGATAAAGCCGCAGCAAAACCCCTGGCGCAATGCATGTGAAAGTCTCTGTCCAAATGCCTGGGAAAAGGCTTGGCAAAACTGCTGTCAAAAGCCTTTGCAAAAGGCCTGGCAAAATCCTTGGGCAAAGGACTGCCAAAATCCCTGGCAAAAGCTTTGGCCCAAGCCCTTTGAAAAGCCTTGGGAAAAGCTCTGGCCAAAGGCCTGCCAAAATAAGTAGCAAGAGGCTTCGCAAAAGTCGTGGCAAATTGCCTTGCAAAGTCCCTGTCAAAATCCATGGCAGAAGCCCTGGTAAAAGACCTGGCAAAATGCTTGGCAAAAGCAGAGGCAAAAATCCATGGCAAAAGCCCTGTCAAATACCTTGGCATAATCCTTGGCAAAAGCTCTGTCAAAGCCCTGTCTAAATCGCTGGTGAAAGCCCAGGCAAAATCCACGAGAAAGAGTTTGGAAAAAGCCTTGGGAAAATCCCTTGCAAACTCGCTGGCAAAGCGTTGGCAAAAGCCCTGTCAAAATCCATGATGGGAGGCTTAAGGATAGGCCTGGGAAAATCTCTGACAAAATGCCTTAAAAACTCCATGACAAAAATCCTTGGAAAATCCATGGCAAGATGTCTGCCAAAATCCCTGGCCAAAGCCTTTGCAAAAGTCCTGGCAAAAGCCCTGGAGAAAGCGTTAGCACAATCCCTGTCGAAATCCCTGTCAAATGGCCTGGCAAAAGTCCTGGTCAAAGCCCTGGCAAGTTTCTTGGCAGGAATTTTTCCAGGGCATTTTCCAGGGATTTTGCCAAGGCTTTCTCCAGGTGTTTTGCCAGGGCTTTTGCCAAAGCTTTTGCTCGGGGTCATATCAAGGCTTTTCCCAGGGATTTTGCCAAGGCTTTTGCCAGGGATTCTGCCGTAGGTTTTGCCAGCGCCTTCTGCAAGGCTTTTCTCAGGGAATTTGCCCAGGCTTTTTCCAGACAGTTTTGCAGGGCTTTTTCCAAAGCTTTTGCCAGGGATTTTACCCAGAGGTTTGCCAGCCGTTTTGGCACAGGTGCAGCCAGGCTATTTGCTAAGGCTTGTCCTAGGGCTTGCTCCAAGGCTTTTGCAAATTCTTTTGTGAGGGATTTTGGCAGGCCTTTTGCTTGGGCTTTTGCCAGGGCTTTTGCCAAGTCTGTTGCCATGGCTTTTGACAGGTACTTTTGCCAAATCTTTTGCCATGACTTTTGCAATGGATTTTGCCAAGGGTTTTCACAGGGATTTTGCCAGGGCTGTTCCTCGGGGTTTCCCAAGGGAGTTTTCCAGGGCGTTTGTCAGGTGTTTGACCAGGAATTCTTCCAGGGCCTTTGCCATGGACGTTGACAGGGAATTTGCCAATGATGTTGCCATGTGTTTTTCCAGGGATTTTGCAATGTCTTTTGCCATGGCTTTTGTTGTGGATTTTGCCAAGGGTTTTGCCTATGATTTTTGTCAGGGCTATTCCTAGGCATTTACCCAAGGGGTTTTGCCAGGCTTTTGCCAGGGCTTGTGACAAGGCTTTTGCCAAGGCTTTTACCAGGGATTTTGCAAACTCCCTTGCCAAATCCCTTGGGCAATCCCTGGGAAAAGCCTTGACTAGATCCATGGCAAAAGTCTTGGCAAAATCCATGGCAAAAGTCTTGGCAAAATCCATGGCAAAAGCCTTAGGAAATGCCCTAGATAAAGCCTCAGCAAAACCCCTGGCGCAATGCATGTGAAAGTCTCTGTTCAAATGCCTGGGAAAAGGCTTGGCAAAACTGCTGTCAAAAGCCTTTGCAAAAGGCCTGGCAAAATCCTTGGGCAAAGGACTGCCAAAATCCCTGGCAAAAGCTTTGGCCCAAGCCCTTTGAAAAGCCTTGGGAAAAGCTCTGGCCAAAGGCCTGCCAAAATAAGTAGCAAGAGGCTTTGCAAAAGTCGTGGCAAACTGCCTTGCAAAGTCCCTGTCAAAATCCATGGCAGAAGCCCTGGTAAAAGACCTGGCAAAATGCTTGGCAAAAGCAGAGGCAAAAATCCATGGCAAAAGCCCTGTCAAATACCTTGGCATAATCCTTGGCAAAAGCTCTGTCAAAGCCCTGTCTAAATCGCTGGTGAAAGCCCAGGCAAAATCCTCGAGAAAGAGTTTGGAAAAAGCCTTGGGAAAATCCCTTGCAAAATCGCTGGCAAAGCGTTGGCAAAAGCCCTGTCAAAATCCGTGGTGGGAGGCTTAAGGATAGGCCTGGGAAAATCTCTGACAAAATGCCTTAAAAACTCCATGACAAAAATCCTTGGAAAATCCATGGCAAAATGTCTGCCAAAATCCCTGGCCAAAGCCTTTGCAAAAGTCCTGGCAAAAGCCCTGGAGAAAGCGTTAGCACAATCCCTGTCGAAATCCCTGTCAAATGGCCTGGCAAAAGTCCTGGTCAAAGCCCTGGCAAGTTTCTTGGCAGGAATTTTTCCAGGGCATTTTCCAGGGATTTTGCCAAGGCTTTCTCCAGGCTTTTTGCCAGGGCTTTTGCCAAAGCTTTTGCTCGGGGTCATATCAAGGCTTTTCCCAGGGATTTTGCCAAGGCTTTTGCCAGGGATTCTGCCGTAGGTTTTGCCAGCGCCTTCTGCAAGGCTTTTCTCAGGGAATTTGCCCAGGCTTTTTCCAGACAGTTTTGCAGGGCTTTTTCCAAGGCTTTTGCCAGGGATTTTACCCAGAGGTTTGCCAGCCATTTTGGCAGACATGCAGCCAGGCTATTTGCTAAGGCTTGTCCTAGGGCTTGCTCCAAGGCTTTTGCAAATCCTTTTGCGAGGGATTTTGGCAGGCCTTTTGCTTGGGCTTTTGCCAAGTCTGTTGCCATGGCTTTTGACAGGTACTTTTGCCAAGTCTTTTGCCATGACTTTTGCCGTGGATTTTGCCAAGGGTTTTCACAGGGATTTTGCCAGGGCTGTTCCTCGGGGTTTCCCAAGGGATTTTTCCAGGGCGTTTGTCAGGTGTTTGACCAGGAATTCTTCCAGGGCCTTTGCCATGGATGTTGACAGGGAATTTGCCAGGGCTTTTGCCAGTGGTGTTGCCATGTGTTTTTCCAGGGATTTTGCAATGTCTTTTGCCATGGCTTTTGTTGTGGATTTTGCCAAGGGTTTTTGCCAGGGCTATTCCTAGGCATTTACCCAAGGGGTTTTGCCAAGGCTTTTACCAGGGATTTTGCAAACTCCCTTGCCAAATCCCTTGGGCAATCCCTGGGAAAAGCCTTGACTAGATCCATGGCAAAAGTCTTGGCAAAATCCATGGCAAAAGCCTTAGGAAATGCCCTAGATAAAGCCTCAGCAAAACCCCTGGCGCAATGCATGTGAAAGTCTCTGTCCAAATGCCTGGGAAAAGGCTTGGCAAAACTGCTGTCAAAAGCCTTTGCAAAAGGCCTGGCAAAATCCTTGGGCAAAGGACTGCCAAAATCCCTGGCAAAAGCTTTGGCCCAAGCCCTTTGAAAAGCCTTGGGAAAAGCTCTGGCCAAAGGCCTGCCAAAATAAGTAGCAAGAGGCTTTGCAAAAGTCGTGGCAAACTGCCTTGCAAAGTCCCTGTCAAAATCCATGGCAGAAGCCCTGGTAAAAGACCTGGCAAAATGCTTGGCAAAAGCAGTGGCAAAAATCCATGGCAAAAGCCCTGTCAAATACCTTGGCATAATCCTTGGCCAAAGCTCTGTCAAAGCCCTGTCTAAATCGCTGGTGAAAGCCCAGGCAAAATCCACGAGAAAGAGTTTGGAAAAAGCCTTGGGAAAATCCCTTGCAAACTCGCTGGCAAAGCGTTGTCAAAAGCCCTGTCAAAATCCGTGGTGGGAGGCTTAAGGATAGGCCTGGGAAAATCTCTGACAAAATGCCTTAAAAACTCCATGACAAAAATCCTTGGAAAATCCATGGCAAAATGTCTGCCAAAATCCCTGGCCAAAGCCTTTGCAAAAGTCCTGGCAAAAGCCCTGGAGAAAGCGTTAGCACAATCCCTGTCGAAATCCCTGTCAAATGGCCTGGCAAAAGTCCTGGTCAAAGCCCTGGCAAGTTTCTTGGCAGGAATTTTTCCAGGGCATTTTCCAGGGATTTTGCCAAGGCTTTCTCCAGGTGTTTTGCCAGGGCTTTTGCCAAAGCTTTTCCCCGGGGTCATATCAAGGCTTTTCCCAGGAATTTTGACAAGGCTTTTGCCAGGGATTCTGCCGTAGGTTTTGCCAGCGCTTTCTGCAAGGCTTTTCTCAGGGAATTTGCCCAGGCTTTTTCCAGACAGTTTTGCAGGGCTTTTTCCAAGGCTTTTGCCAGGGATTTTACCCAGAGGTTTGCCAGCCATTTTGGCAGAGATGCAGCCAGGCTATATGCTAAGGCTTGTCCTAGGGCTTGCTCCAAGGCTTTTGCAAATTCTTTTGCGAGGGATTTTGGCAGGCCTTTTGCTTGGGCTTTTGCCAGGGCTTTTGCCAAGTCTGTTGCCATGGCTTTTGACAGGTACTTTTGCCGTGGATTTTGCCATGACTTTTGCCATGGATTTTGCCAAGGGTTTTCACAGGGATTTTGCCAGGGCTGTTCCTCGGGGTTTCCCAAGGGAGTTTTCCAGGGCGTTTGTCAGGTGTTTGACCAGGAATTCTTCCAGGGCCTTTGCCATGGATGTTGACAGGGAATTTGCCAGGGCTTTTGCCAATGGTGTTGCCATGTGTTTTTCCAGGGATTTTGCAATGTCTTTTGCCATGGCTTTTGTTGTGGATTTTGCCAAGGGTTTTGCCAAGGGTTTTTGTCAGGGCTATTCCTAGGCATTTACCCAAGGGGTTTTGCCAGGCATTTGCCAGGGCTTGTGACAAGGCTTTTGCCAAGGCTTTTACCAGGGATTTTGCAAACTCCCTTGCCAAATCCCTTGGGCAATCCCTGGGAAAAGCCTTGACTAGATCCATGGCAAAAGTCTTGGCAAAATCCATGGCAAAAGCCTTAGGAAATGCCCTAGATAAAGCCTCAGCAAAACCCCTGGCGCAATGCATGTGAAAGTCTCTGTCCAAATGCCTGGGAAAAGGCTTGGCAAAACTGCTGTCAAAAGCCTTTGCAAAAGGCCTGGCAAAATCCTTGGGCAAAGGACTGCCAAAATCCCTGGCAAAAGCTTTGGCCCAAGCCCTTTGAAAAGCCTTGGGAAAAGCTCTGGCCAAAGGCCTGCCAAAATAAGTAGCAAGAGGCTTTGCAAAAGTCGTGGCAAATTGCCTTGCAAAGTCCCTGTCAAAATCCATGGCAGAAGCCCTGGTAAAAGACCTGGCAAAATGCTTGGCAAAAGCAGAGGCAAAAATCCATGGCAAAAGCCCTGTCAAATACCTTGGCATAATCCTTGGCAAAAGCTCTGTCAAAGCCCTGTCTAAATCGCTGGTGAAAGCCCAGGCAAAATCCTCGAGAAAGAGTTTGGAAAAAGCCTTGGGAAAATCCCTTGCAAAATCCCTGGCAAAGCGTTGGCAAAAGCCCTGTCAAAATCCATGGTAGGAGGCTTAAGGATAGGCCTGGGAAAATCTCTGACAAAATGCCTTAAAAACTCCATGACAAAAATCCTTGGAAAATCCATGGCAAAATGTCTGCCAAAATCCCTGGCCAAAGTTTTTGCAAAAGTCCTGGCAAAAGCCCTGGAGAAAGCGTTAGCACAATCCCTGTCGAAATCCCTGTCAAATGGCCTGGCAAAAGTCCTGGTCAAAGCCCTGGCAAGTTTCTTGGCAGGAATTTTTCCAGGGCATTTTCCAGGGATTTTGCCAAGGCTTTCTCCAGGTGTTTTGCCAGGGCTTTTGCCAAAGCTTTTGCTCGGGGTCATATCAAGGCTTTTCCCAGGGATTTTGCCAAGGCTTTTGCCAGGGATTCTGCCGTAGGTTTTGCCAGCGCCTTCTGCAAGGCTTTTCTCAGGGAATTTGCCCAGGCTTTTTCCAGACAGTTTTGCAGGGCTTTTTCCAAGGCTTTTGCCAGGGATTTTACCCAGAGGTTTGCCAGCCATTTTGGCAGAGATGCAGCCAGGCTATTTGCTAAGGCTTGTCCTAGGGCTGGCTCCAAGGCTTTTGCAAATCCTTTTGTGAGGGATTTTGGCAGGCCTTTTGCTTGGGCTTTTGCCAGGGCTTTTGCCAAGTCTGTTGCCATGGCTTTTGACAGGTACTTTTGCCGTGGATTTTGCCATGACTTTTGCCATGGATTTTGCCAAGGGTTTTCACAGGGATTTTGCCAGGGCTGTTCCTCGGGGTTTCCCAAGGGAGTTTTCCAGGGCGTTTGTCAGGTGTTTGACCAGGAATTCTTCCAGGGCCTTTGCCATGGATGTTGACAGGGAATTTGCCAGGGCTTTTGCCAATGGTGTTTTTCCAGGGATTTTGCAATGTCTTTTGCCATGGCTTTTGTTGTGGATTTTGCCAAGGGTTTTGCCAAGGGTTTTTGTCAGGGCTATTCCTAGGCATTTACCCAAGGGGTTTTGCCAGGCTTTTGCCAGGGCTTGTGACAAGGCTTTTGCCAAGGCTTTTACCAGGGATTTTGCAAACTCCCTTGCCAAATCCCTTGGGCAATCCCTGGCAAAAGCCTTGACTAGATCCATGGCAAAAGTCTTGGCAAAATCCATGGCAAAAGCCTTAGGAAATGCCCTAGATAAAGCCTCAGCAAAACCCCTGGCGCAATGCATGTGAAAGTCTCTGTCCAAATGCCTGGGAAAAGGCTTGGCAAAACTGCTGTCAAAAGCCTTTGCAAAAGGCCTGGCAAAATCCTTGGGCAAAGGACTGCCAAAATCCCTGGCAAAAGCTTTGGCCCAAGCCCTTTGAAAAGCCTTGGGAAAAGCTCTGGCCAAAGGCCTGCCAAAATAAGTAGCAAGAGGCTTTGCAAAAGTTGTGGCAAACTGCCTTGCAAAGTCCCTGTCAAAATCCATGGCAGAAGCCCTGGTAAAAGACCTGGCAAAATGCTTGGCAAAAGCAGAGGCAAAAATCCATGGCAAAAGCCCTGTCAAATACCTTGGCATAATCCTTGGCCAAAGCTCTGTCAAAGCCCTGTCTAAATCGCTGGTGAAAGCCCAGGCAAAATCCACGAGAAAGAGTTTGGAAAATGCCTTGGGAAAATCCCTTGCAAACTCGCTGGCAAAGCGTTGGCAAAAGCCCTGTCAAAATCCATGGTGGGAGGCTTAAGGATAGGCCTGGGAAAATCTCTGACAAAATGCCTTAAAAACTCCATGACAAAAATCCTTGGAAAATCCATGGCAAGATGTCTGCCAAAATCCCTGGCCAAAGCCTTTGCAAAAGTCCTGGCAAAAGCCCTGGAGAAAGCGTTAGCACAATCCCTGTCGAAATCCCTGTCAAATGGCCTGGCAAAAGTCCTGGTCAAAGCCCTGGCAAGTTTCTTGGCAGGAATTTTTCCAGGGCATTTTCCAGGGATTTTGCCAAGGCTTTCTCCAGGTGTTTTGCAGGGCTTTTGCCAAAGCTTTTGCTCGGGGTCATATCAAGGCTTTTCCCAGGGATTTTGCCAAGGCTTTTGCCAGGGATTCTGCCGTAGGTTTTGCCAGCGCCTTCTGCAAGGCTTTTCTCAGGGAATTTGCCCAGGCTTTTTCCAGACAGTTTTGCAGGGCTTTTTCCAAGGCTTTTGCCAGGGATTTTACCCAGAGGTTTGCCAGCCATTTTGGCAGAGATGCAGCCAGGCTATTTGCTAAGGCTTGTCCTAGGGCTTGCTCCAAGGCTTTTGCAAATTCTTTTGTGAGGGATTTTGGCAGGCCTTTTGCTTGGGCTTTAGCCAAGTCTGTTGCCATGGCTTTTGACAGGTACTTTTGCCCAGTCTTTTGCCATGACTTTTGCCGTGGATTTTGCCAAGGGTTTTCACAGGGATTTTGCCAGGGCTGTTCCTCGGGGTTTCCCAAGGGATTTTTCCAGGGCGTTTGTCAGGTGTTTGACCAGGAATTCTTCCAGGGCCTTTGCCATGGATGTTGACAGGGAATTTGCCAGGGCTTTTGCCAATGGTGTTGCCATGTGTTTTTCCAGGGATTTTGCAATGTCTTTTGCCATGGCTTTTGTTGTGGATTTTGCCAAGGGTTTTTGCCAGGGCTATTCCTAGGCATTTACCCATGGGGTTTTGCCAAGGCTTTTACCAGGGATTTTGCAAACTCCCTTGCCAAATCCCTTGGGCAATCCCTGGGAAAAGCCTTGACTAGATCCATGGCAAAAGTCTTGGCAAAATCCATGGCAAAAGCCTTAGGAAATGCCCTAGATAAAGCCTCAGCAAAACCCCTGGCGCAATGCATGTGAAAGTCTCTGTCCAAATGCCTGGGAAAAGGCTTGGCAAAACTGCTGTCAAAAGCCTTTGCAAAAGGCCTGGCAAAATCCTTGGGCAAAGGACTGCCAAAATGCCTGGCAAAAGCTTTGGCCCAAGCCCTTTGAAAAGCCTTGGGAAAAGCTCTGGCCAAAGGCCTGCCAAAATAAGTAGCAAGAGGCTTTGCAAAAGTCGTGGCAAACTGCCTTGCAAAGTCCCTGTCAAAATCCATGGCAGAAGCCCTGGTAAAAGACCTGGCAAAATGCTTGGCAAAAGCAGAGGCAAAAATCCATGGCAAAAGCCCTGTCAAATACCTTGGCATAATCCTTGGCCAAAGCTCTGTCAAAGCCCTGTCTAAATCGCTGGTGAAAGCCCAGGCAAAATCCACGAGAAAGAGTTTGGAAAAAGCCTTGGGAAAATCCCTTGCAAACTCGCTGGCAAAGCGTTGGCAAAAGCCCTGTCAAAATCCATGGTGGGAGGCTTAAGGATAGGCCTGGGAAAATCTCTGACAAAATGCCTTAAAAACTCCATGACAAAAATCCTTGGAAAATCCATGGCAAGATGTCTGCCAAAATCCCTGGCCAAAGCCTTTGCAAAAGTCCTGGCAAAAGCCCTGGAGAAAGCGTTAGCACAATCCCTGTCGAAATCCCTGTCAAATGGCCTGGCAAAAGTCCTGGTCAAAGCCCTGGCAACTTTCTTGGCAGGAATTTTTCCAGGGCATTTTCCAGGGATTTTGCCAAGGCTTTCTCCAGGTGTTTTGCCAGGGCTTTTGCCAAAGCTTTTGCTCGGGGTCATATCAAGGCTTTTCCCAGGGATTTTGCCAAGGCTTTTGCCAGGGATTCTGCCGTAGGTTTTGCCAGCGCCTTCTGCAAGGCTTTTCTCAGGGAATTTGCCCAGGCTTTTTCCAGACAGTTTTGCAGGGCTTTTTCCAAGGCTTTTGCCAGGGATTTTACCCAGAGGTTTGCAGGCCATTTTGGCAGACATGCAGCCAGGCTATTTGCTAAGGCTTGTCCTAGGGCTTGCTCCAAGGCTTTTGCAAATTCTTTTGTGAGGGATTTTGGCAGGCCTTTTGCTTGGGCTTTTGCCAGGGCTTTTGCCAAGTCTGTTGCCATGGCTTTTGACAGGTACTTTTGCCGTGGATTTTGCCATGACTTTTGCCATGGATTTTGCCAAGGGTTTTCACAGGGATTTTGCCAGGGCTGTTCCTCGGGGTTTCCCAAGGGAGTTTTCCAGGGCGTTTGTCAGGTGTTTGACCAGGAATTCTTCCAGGGCCTTTGCCATGGATGTTGACAGGGAATTTGCCAGGGCTTTTGCCAATGGTGTTGCCATGTGTTTTTCCAGGGATTTTGCAATGTCTTTTGCCATGGCTTTTGTTGTGGATTTTGCCAAGGGTTTTGCCAAGGGTTTTTGTCAGGGCTATTCCTAGGCATTTACCCAAGGGGTTTTGCCAGGCTTTTGCCAGGGCTTGTGACAAGGCTTTTGCCAAGGCTTTTACCAGGGATTTTGCAAACTCCCTTGCCAAATCCCTTGGGCAATCCCTGGCAAAAGCCTTGACTAGATCCATGGCAAAAGTCTTGGCAAAATCCATGGCAAAAGCCTTAGGAAATGCCCTAGATAAAGCCTCAGCAAAACCCCTGGCGCAATGCATGTGAAAGTCTCTGTCCAAATGCCTGGGAAAAGGCTTGGCAAAACTGCTGTCAAAAGCCTTTGCAAAAGGCCTGGCAAAATCCTTGGGCAAAGGACTGCCAAAATCCCTGGCAAAAGCTTTGGCCCAAGCCCTTTGAAAAGCCTTGGGAAAAGCTCTGGCCAAAGGCCTGCCAAAATAAGTAGCAAGAGGCTTTGCAAAAGTCGTGGCAAACTGCCTTGCAAAGTCCCTGTCAAAATCCATGGCAGAAGCCCTGGTAAAAGACCTGGCAAAATGCTTGGCAAAAGCAGAGGCAAAAATCCATGGCAAAAGCCCTGTCAAATACCTTGGCATAATCCTTGGCAAAAGCTCTGTCAAAGCCCTGTCTAAATCGCTGGTGAAAGCCCAGGCAAAATCCACGAGAAAGAGTTTGGAAAAAGCCTTGGGAAAATCCCTTGCAAACTCGCTGGCAAAGCGTTGGCAAAAGCCCTGTCAAAATCCATGGTGGGAGGCTTAAGGATAGGCCTGGGAAAATCTCTGACAAAATGCCTTAAAAACTCCATGACAAAAATCCTTGGAAAATCCATGGCAAAATGTCTGCCAAAATCCCTGGCCAAAGCCTTTGCAAAAGTCCTGGCAAAAGCCCTGGAGAAAGCGTTAGCACAATCCCTGTCGAAATCCCTGTCAAATGGCCTGGCAAAAGTCCTGGTCAAAGCCCTGGCAAGTTTCTTGGCAGGAATTTTTCCAGGGCATTTTCCAGGGATTTTGCCAAGGCTTTCTCCAGGTGTTTTGCCAGGGCTTTTGCCAAAGCTTTTGCTCGGGGTCATATCAAGGCTTTTCCCAGGGATTTTGCCAAGGCTTTTGCCAGGGATTCTGCCGTAGGTTTTGCCAGCGCCTTCTGCAAGGCTTTTCTCAGGGAATTTGCCCAGGCTTTTTCCAGACAGTTTTGCAGGGCTTTTTCCAAGGCTTTTGCCAGGGATTTTACCCAGAGGTTTCCCAGCCATTTTGGCAGAGATGCAGCCAGGCTATTTGCTAAGGCTTGTCCTAGGGCTTGCTCCAAGGCTTTTGCAAATTCTTTTGCGAGGGATTTTGGCAGGCCTTTTGCTTGGGCTTTTGCCAGGGCTTTTGCCAAGTCTGTTGCCATGGCTTTTGACAGGTACTTTTGCCGTGGATTTTGCCATGACTTTTGCCATGGATTTTGCCAAGGGTTTTCACAGGGATTTTGCCAGGGCTGTTCCTCGGGGTTTCCCAAGGGAGTTTTCCAGGGCGTTTGTCAGGTGTTTGACCAGGAATTCTTCCAGGGCCTTTGCCATGGATGTTGACAGGGAATTTGCCAGGGCTTTTGCCAATGGTGTTGCCATGTGTTTTTCCAGGGATTTTGCAATGTCTTTTGCCATGGCTTTTGTTGTGGATTTTGCCAAGGGTTTTGCCAAGGGTTTTTGTCAGGGCTATTCCTAGGCATTTACCCAAGGGGTTTTGCCAGGCTTTTGCCAGGGCTTGTGACAAGGCTTTTGCCAAGGCTTTTACCAGGGATTTTGCAAACTCCCTTGCCAAATCCTTTAGGCAATCCCTGGGAAAAGCCTTGACTAGATCCATGGCAAAAGTCTTGGCAAAATCCATGGCAAAAGCCTTAGGAAATGCCCTAGATAAAGCCTCAGCAAAACCCCTGGCGCAATGCATGTGAAAGTCTCTGTCCAAATGCCTGGGAAAAGGCTTGGCAAAACTGCTGTCAAAAGCCTTTGCAAAAGGCCTGGCAAAATCCTTGGGCAAAGGACTGCCAAAATCCCTGGCAAAAGCTTTGGCCCAAGCCCTTTGAAAAGCCTTGGGAAAAGCTCTGGCCAAAGGCCTGCCAAAATAAGTAGCAAGAGGCTTTGCAAAAGTCGTGGCAAATTGCCTTGCAAAGTCCCTGTCAAAATCCATGGCAGAAGTCCTGGTAAAAGACCTGGCAAAATGCTTGGCAAAAGCAGAGGCAAAAATCCATGGCAAAAGCCCTGTCAAATACCTTGGCATAATCCTTGGCAAAAGCTCTGTCAAAGCCCTGTCTAAATCGCTGGTGAAAGCCCAGGCAAAATCCACGAGAAAGAGTTTGGAAAAAGCCTTGGGAAAATCCCTTGCAAAATCGCTGGCAAAGCGTTGGCAAAAGCCCTGTCAAAATCCATGATGGGAGGCTTAAGGATAGCCCTGGGAAAATCTCTGACAAAATGCCTTAAAAACTCCATGACAAAAATCCTTGGAAAATCCATGGCAAAATGTCTGCCAAAATCCCTGGCCAAAGTTTTTGCAAAAGTCCTGGCAAAAGCCCTGGAGAAAGCGTTAGCACAATCCCTGTCGAAATCCCTGTCAAATGGCCTGGCAAAAGTCCTGGTCAAAGCCCTGGCAAGTTTCTTGGCAGGAATTTTTCCAGGGCATTTTCCAGGGATTTTGCCAAGGCTTTCTCCAGGTGTTTTGCCAGGGCTTTTGCCAAAGCTTTTGCTCGGGGTCATATCAAGGCTTTTCCCAGGGATTTTGCCAAGGCTTTTGCCAGGGATTCTGCCGTAGGTTTTGCCAGCGCCTTCTGCAAGGCTTTTCTCAGGGAATTTGCCCAGGCTTTTTCCAGACAGTTTTGCAGGGCTTTTTCCAAGGCTTTTGCCAGGGATTTTACCCAGAGGTTTGCCAGCCATTTTGGCAGACATGCAGCCAGGCTATTTGCTAAGGCTTGTCCTAGGGCTGGCTCCAAGGCTTTTGCAAATTCTTTTGTGAGGGATTTTGGCAGGCCTTTTGCTTGGGCTTTTGCCAGGGCTTTTGCCAAGTCTGTTGCCATGGCTTTTGACAGGTACTTTTGCCGTGGATTTTGCCATGACTTTTGCCATGGATTTTGCCAAGGGTTTTCACAGGGATTTTGCCAGGGCTGTTCCTCGGGGTTTCCCAAGGGAGTTTTCCAGGGCGTTTGTCAGGTGTTTGACCAGGAATTCTTCCAGGGCCTTTGCCATGGATGTTGACAGGGAATTTGCCAGGGCTTTTGCCAATGGTGTTGCCATGTGTTTTTCCAGGGATTTTGCAATGTCTTTTGCCATGGCTTTTGTTGTGGATTTTGCCAAGGGTTTTGCCAAGGGTTTTTGTCAGGGCTATTCCTAGGCATTTACCCAAGGGGTTTTGCCAGGCTTTTGCCAGGGCTTGTGACAAGGCTTTTGCCAAGGCTTTTACCAGGGATTTTGCAAACTCCCTTGCCAAATCCCTTGGGCAATCCCTGGCAAAAGCCTTGACTAGATCCATGGCAAAAGTCTTGGCAAAATCCATGGCAAAAGCCTTAGGAAATGCCCTAGATAAAGCCTCAGCAAAACCCCTGGCGCAATGCATGTGAAAGTCTCTGTCCAAATGCCTGGGAAAAGGCTTGGCAAAACTGCTGTCAAAAGCCTTTGCAAAAGGCCTGGCAAAATCCTTGGGCAAAGGACTACCAAAATCCCTGGCAAAAGCTTTGGCCCAAGCCCTTTGAAAAGCCTTGGGAAAAGCTCTGGCCAAAGGCCTGCCAAAATAAGTAGCAAGAGGCTTTGCAAAAGTCGTGGCAAATTGCCTTGCAAAGTCCCTGTCAAAATCCATGGCAGAAGCCCTGGTAAAAGACCTGGCAAAATGCTTGGCAAAAGCAGAGGCAAAAATCCATGGCAAAAGCCCTGTCAAATACCTTGGCATAATCCTTGGCAAAAGCTCTGTCAAAGCCCTGTCTAAATCGCTGGTGAAAGCCCAGGCAAAATCCTCAAGAAAGAGTTTGGAAAAAGCCTTGGGAAAATCCCTTGCAAAATCGCTGGCAAAGCGTTGGCAAAAGCCCTGTCAAAATCCATGGTGGGAGGCTTAAGGATAGGCCTGGGAAAATCTCTGACAAAATGCCTTAAAAACTCCATGACAAAAATCCTTGGAAAATCCATGGCAAAATGTCTGCCAAAATCCCTGGCCAAAGCCTTTGCAAAAGTCCTGGCAAAAGCCCTGGAGAAAGCGTTAGCACAATCCCTGTCGAAATCCCTGTCAAATGGCCTGGCAAAAGTCCTGGTCAAAGCCCTGGCAACTTTCTTGGCAGGAATTTTTCCAGGGCATTTTCCAGGGATTTTGCCAAGGCTTTCTCCAGGTGTTTTGCCAGGGCTTTTGCCAAAGCTTTTGCTCGGGGTCATATCAAGGCTTTTCCCAGGGATTTTGCCAAGGCTTTTGCCAGGGATTCTGCCGTAGGTTTTGCCAGCGCCTTCTGCAAGGCTTTTCTCAGGGAATTTGCCCAGGCTTTTTCCAGACAGTTTTGCAGGGCTTTTTCCAAGGCTTTTGCCAGGGATTTTACCCAGAGGTTTGCCAGCCATTTTGGCAGAGGTGCAGCCAGGCTATTTGCTAAGGCTTGTCCTAGGGCTTGCTCCAAGGCTTTTGCAAATTCTTTTGTGAGGGATTTTGGCAGGCCTTTTGCTTGGGCTTTTGCCAGGCCTTTTGCCAAGTCTGTTGCCACGGCTTTTGACAGGTACTTTTGCCAAGTGTTTTGCCGTGGATTTTGCCGTGGATTTTGCCAAGGGTTTTCACAGGGATTTTGCCAGGGCTGTTCCTCGGGGTTTCCCAAGGGAGTTTTCCAGGGCGTTTGTCAGGTGTTTGACCAGGAATTCTTCCAGGGCCTTTGCCATGGATGTTGACAGGGAATTTGCCAGGGCTTTTGCCAATGGTGTTGCCATGTGTTTTTCCAGGGATTTTGCAATGTCTTTTGCCATGGCTTTTGTTGTGGATTTTGCCAAGGGTTTTGCCAAGGGTTTTTGTCAGGGCTATTCCTAGGCATTTACCCAAGGGGTTTTGCCAGGCTTTTGCCAGGGCTTGTGACAAGGCTTTTGCCAAGGCTTTTACCAGGGATTTTGCAAACTCCCTTGCCAAATCCCTTGGGCAATCCCTGGCAAAAGCCTTGACTAGATCCATGGCAAAAGTCTTGGCAAAATCCATGGCAAAAGCCTTAGGAAATGCCCTAGATAAAGCCGCAGCAAAACCCCTGGCGCAATGCATGTGAAAGTCTCTGTCCAAATGCCTGGGAAAAGGCTTGGCAAAACTGCTGTCAAAAGCCTTTGCAAAAGGCCTGGCAAAATCCTTGGGCAAAGGACTGCCAAAATCCCTGGCAAAAGCTTTGGCCCAAGCCCTTTGAAAAGCCTTGGGAAAAGCTCTGGCCAAAGGCCTGCCAAAATAAGTAGCAAGAGGCTTTGCAAAAGTCGTGGCAAATTGCCTTGCAAAGTCCCTGTCAAAATCCATGGCAGAAGTCCTGGTAAAAGACCTGGCAAAATGCTTGGCAAAAGCAGAGGCAAAAATCCATGGCAAAAGCCCTGTCAAATACCTTGGCATAATCCTTGGCAAAAGCTCTGTCAAAGCCCTGTCTAAATCGCTGGTGAAAGCCCAGGCAAAATCCACGAGAAAGAGTTTGGAAAAAGCCTTGGGAAAATCCCTTGCAAAATCGCTGGCAAATCGTTGGCAAAAGCCCTGTCAAAATCCATGATGGGAGGCTTAAGGATAGCCCTAGGAAAATCTCTGACAAAATGCCTTAAAAACTCCATGACAAAAATCCTTGGAAAATCCATGGCAAAATGTCTGCCAAAATCCCTGGCCAAAGTTTTTGCAAAAGTCCTGGCAAAAGCCCTGGAGAAAGCGTTAGCACAATCCCTGTCGAAATCCCTGTCAAATGGCCTGGCAAAAGTCCTGGTCAAAGCCCTGGCAAGTTTCTTGGCAGGAATTTTTCCAGGGCATTTTCCAGGGATTTTGCCAAGGCTTTCTCCAGGTGTTTTGCCAGGGCTTTTGCCAAAGCTTTTGCTCGGGGTCATATCAAGGCTTTTCCCAGGGATTTTGCCAAGGCTTTTGCCAGGGATTCTGCCGTAGGTTTTGCCAGCGCCTTCTGCAAGGCTTTTCTCAGGGAATTTGCCCAGGCTTTTTCCAGACAGTTTTGCAGGGCTTTTTCCAAGGCTTTTGCCAGGGATTTTACCCAGAGGTTTGCCAGCCATTTTGGCAGAGATGCAGCCAGGCTATTTGCTAAGGCTTGTCCTAGGGCTGGCTCCAAGGCTTTTGCAAATTCTTTTGTGAGGGATTTTGGCAGGCCTTTTGCTTGGGCTTTTGCCAGGGCTTTTGCCAAGTCTGTTGCCATGGCTTTTGACAGGTACTTTTGCCGTGGATTTTGCCATGACTTTTGCCATGGATTTTGCCAAGGGTTTTCACAGGGATTTTGCCAGGGCTGTTCCTCGGGGTTTCCCAAGGGAGTTTTCCAGGGCGTTTGTCAGGTGTTTGACCAGGAATTCTTCCAGGGCCTTTGCCATGGATGTTGACAGGGAATTTGCCAGGGCTTTTGCCAATGGTGTTGCCATGTGTTTTTCCAGGGATTTTGCAATGTCTTTTGCCATGGCTTTTGTTGTGGATTTTGCCAAGGGTTTTGCCAAGGGTTTTTGTCAGGGCTATTCCTTGGCATTTACCCAAGGGGTTTTGCCAGGCTTTTGCCAGGGCTTGTGACAAGGCTTTTGCCAAGGCTTTTACCAGGGATTTTGCAAACTCCCTTGCCAAATCCCTTGGGCAATCCCTGGCAAAAGCCTTGACTAGATCCATGGCAAAAGTCTTGGCAAAATCCATGGCAAAAGCCTTAGGAAATGCCCTAGATAAAGCCTCAGCAAAACCCCTGGCGCAATGCATGTGAAAGTCTCTGTCCAAATGCCTGGGAAAAGGCTTGGCAAAACTGCTGTCAAAAGCCTTTGCAAAAGGCCTGGCAAAATCCTTGGGCAAAGGACTGCAAAAATCCCTGGCAAAAGCTTTGGCCCAAGCCCTTTGAAAAGCCTTGGGAAAAGCTCTGGCCAAAGGCCTGCCAAAATAAGTAGCAAGAGGCTTTGCAAAAGTCGTGGCAAATTGCCTTGCAAAGTCCCTGTCAAAATCCATGGCAGAAGCCCTGGTAAAAGACCTGGCAAAATGCTTGGCAAAAGCAGAGGCAAAAATCCATGGCAAAAGCCCTGTCAAATACCTTGGCATAATCCTTGGCAAAAGCTCTGTCAAAGCCCTGTCTAAATCGCTGGTGAAAGCCCAGGCAAAATCCTCAAGAAAGAGTTTGGAAAAAGCCTTGGGAAAATCCCTTGCAAAATCGCTGGCAAAGCGTTGGCAAAAGCCCTGTCAAAATCCATGGTGGGAGGCTTAAGGATAGGCCTGGGAAAATCTCTGACAAAATGCCTTAAAAACTCCATGACAAAAATCCTTGGAAAATCCATGGCAAAATGTCTGCCAAAATCCCTGGCCAAAGCCTTTGCAAAAGTCCTGGCAAAAGCCCTGGAGAAAGCGTTAGCACAATCCCTGTCGAAATCCCTGTCAAATGGCCTGGCAAAAGTCCTGGTCAAAGCCCTGGCAACTTTCTTGGCAGGAATTTTCCAGGGCATTTTCCAGGGATTTTGCCAAGGCTTTCTCCAGGTTTTTTGCCAGGGCTTTTGCCAAAGCTTTTGCTCGGGGTCATATCAAGGCTTTTCCCAGGGATTTTGCCAAGGCTTTTGCCAGGGATTCTGCCGTAGGTTTTGCCAGCGCCTTCTGCAAGGCTTTTCTCAGGGAATTTGCCCAGGCTTTTTCCAGACAGTTTTGCAGGGCTTTTTCCAAGGCTTTTGCCAGGGATTTTACCCAGAGGTTTGCCAGCCATTTTGGCAGAGGTGCAGCCAGGCTATTTGCTAAGGCTTGTCCTAGGGCTTGCTCCAAGGCTTTTGCAAATTCTTTTGTGAGGGATTTTGGCAGGCCTTTTGCTTGGGCTTTTGCCAGGCCTTTTGCCAAGTCTGTTGCCACGGCTTTTGACAGGTACTTTTGCCAAGTGTTTTGCCGTGGATTTTGCCGTGGATTTTGCCAAGGGTTTTCACAGGGATTTTGCCAGGGCTGTTCCTCGGGGTTTCCCAAGGGAGTTTTCCAGGGCGTTTGTCAGGTGTTTGACCAGGAATTCTTCCAGGGCCTTTGCCATGGATGTTGACAGGGAATTTGCCAGGGCTTTTGCCAATGGTGTTGCCATGTGTTTTTCCAGGGATTTTGCAATGTCTTTTGCCATGGCTTTTGTTGTGGATTTTGCCAAGGGTTTTGCCAAGGGTTTTTGTCAGGGCTATTCCTAGGCATTTACCCAAGGGGTTTTGCCAGGCTTTTGCCAGGGCTTGTGACAAGGCTTTTGCCAAGGCTTTTACCAGGGATTTTGCAAACTCCCTTGCCAAATCCCTTGGGCAATCCCTGGGAAAAGCCTTGACTAGATCCATGGCAAAAGTCTTGGCAAAATCCATGGCAAAAGCCTTAGGAAATGCCCTAGATAAAGCCGCAGCAAAACCCCTGGCGCAATGCATGTGAAAGTCTCTGTCCAAATGCCTGGGAAAAGGCTTGGCAAAACTGCTGTCAAAAGCCTTTGCAAAAGGCCTGGCAAAATCCTTGGGCAAAGGACTGCAAAAATCCCTGGCAAAAGCTTTGGCCCAAGCCCTTTGAAAAGCCTTGGGAAAAGCTCTGGCCAAAGGCCTGCCAAAATAAGTAGCAAGAGGCTTTGCAAAAGTCGTGGCAAATTGCCTTGCAAAGTCCCTGTCAAAATCCATGGCAGAAGTCCTGGTAAAAGACCTGGCAAAATGCTTGGCAAAAGCAGAGGCAAAAATCCATGGCAAAAGCCCTGTCAAATACCTTGGCATAATCCTTGGCAAAAGCTCTGTCAAAGCCCTGTCTAAATCGCTGGTGAAAGCCCAGGCAAAATCCACGAGAAAGAGTTTGGAAAAAGCCTTGGGAAAATCCCTTGCAAAATCGCTGGCAAAGCGTTGGCAAAAGCCCTGTCAAAATCCATGATGGGAGGCTTAAGGATAGCCCTAGGAAAATCTCTGACAAAATGCCTTAAAAACTCCATGACAAAAATCCTTGGAAAATCCATGGCAAAATGTCTGCCAAAATCCCTGGCCAAAGTTTTTGCAAAAGTCCTGGCAAAAGCCCTGGAGAAAGCGTTAGCACAATCCCTGTCGAAATCCCTGTCAAATGGCCTGGCAAAAGTCCTGGTCAAAGCCCTGGCAAGTTTCTTGGCAGGAATTTTTCCAGGGCATTTTCCAGGGATTTTGCCAAGGCTTTCTCCAGGTGTTTTGCCAGGGCTTTTGCCAAAGCTTTTGCTCGGGGTCATATCAAGGCTTTTCCCAGGGATTTTGCCAAGGCTTTTGCCAGGGATTCTGCCGTAGGTTTTGCCAGCGCCTTCTGCAAGGCTTTTCTCAGGGAATTTGCCCAGGCTTTTTCCAGACAGTTTTGCAGGGCTTTTTCCAAGGCTTTTGCCAGGGATTTTACCCAGAGGTTTGCCAGCCATTTTGGCAGAGATGCAGCCAGGCTATTTGCTAAGGCTTGTCCTAGGGCTGGCTCCAAGGCTTTTGCAAATTCTTTTGTGAGGGATTTTGGCAGGCCTTTTGCTTGGGCTTTTGCCAGGGCTTTTGCCAAGTCTGTTGCCATGGCTTTTGACAGGTACTTTTGCCGTGGATTTTGCCATGACTTTTGCCATGGATTTTGCCAAGGGTTTTCACAGGGATTTTGCCAGGGCTGTTCCTCGGGGTTTCCCAAGGGAGTTTTCCAGGGCGTTTGTCAGGTGTTTGACCAGGAATTCTTCCAGGGCCTTTGCCATGGATGTTGACAGGGAATTTGCCAGGGCTTTTGCCAATGGTGTTGCCATGTGTTTTTCCAGGGATTTTGCAATGTCTTTTGCCATGGCTTTTGTTGTGGATTTTGCCAAGGGTTTTGCCAAGGGTTTTTGTCAGGGCTATTCCTAGGCATTTACCCAAGGGGTTTTGCCAGGCTTTTGCCAGGGCTTGTGACAAGGCTTTTGCCAAGGCTTTTACCAGGGATTTTGCAAACTCCCTTGCCAAATCCCTTGGGCAATCCCTGGGAAAAGCCTTGACTAGATCCATGGCAAAAGTCTTGGCAAAATCCATGGCAAAAGCCTTAGGAAATGCCCTAGATAAAGCCTCAGCAAAACCCCTGGCGCAATGCATGTGAAAGTCTCTGTCCAAATGCCTGGGAAAAGGCTTGGCAAAACTGCTGTCAAAAGCCTTTGCAAAAGGCCTGGCAAAATCCTTGGGCAAAGGACTGCAAAAATCCCTGGCAAAAGCTTTGGCCCAAGCCCTTTGAAAAGCCTTGGGAAAAGCTCTGGCCAAAGGCCTGCCAAAATAAGTAGCAAGAGGCTTTGCAAAAGTCGTGGCAAATTGCCTTGCAAAGTCCCTGTCAAAATCCATGGCAGAAGCCCTGGTAAAAGACCTGGCAAAATGCTTGGCAAAAGCAGAGGCAAAAATCCATGGCAAAAGCCCTGTCAAATACCTTGGCATAATCCTTGGCAAAAGCTCTGTCAAAGCCCTGTCTAAATCGCTGGTGAAAGCCCAGGCAAAATCCTCAAGAAAGAGTTTGGAAAAAGCCTTGGGAAAATCCCTTGCAAAATCGCTGGCAAAGCGTTGGCAAAAGCCCTGTCAAAATCCATGGTGGGAGGCTTAAGGATAGGCCTGGGAAAATCTCTGACAAAATGCCTTAAAAACTCCATGACAAAAATCCTTGGAAAATCCATGGCAAAATGTCTGCCAAAATCCCTGGCCAAAGCCTTTGCAAAAGTCCTGGCAAAAGCCCTGGAGAAAGCGTTAGCACAATCCCTGTCGAAATCCCTGTCAAATGGCCTGGCAAAAGTCCTGGTCAAAGCCCTGGCAACTTTCTTGGCAGGAATTTTCCAGGGCATTTTCCAGGGATTTTGCCAAGGCTTTCTCCAGGTTTTTTGCCAGGGCTTTTGCCAAAGCTTTTGCTCGGGGTCATATCAAGGCTTTTCCCAGGGATTTTGCCAAGGCTTTTGCCAGGGATTCTGCCGTAGGTTTTGCCAGCGCCTTCTGCAAGGCTTTTCTCAGGGAATTTGCCCAGGCTTTTTCCAGACAGTTTTGCAGGGCTTTTTCCAAGGCTTTTGCCAGGGATTTTACCCAGAGGTTTGCCAGCCATTTTGGCAGAGGTGCAGCCAGGCTATTTGCTAAGGCTTGTCCTAGGGCTTGCTCCAAGGCTTTTGCAAATTCTTTTGTGAGGGATTTTGGCAGGCCTTTTGCCTGGGCTTTTGCCAGGGCTTTTGCCAAGTCTGTTGCCATGGCTTTTGACAGGTACTTTTGCCAAGTGTTTTGCTGTGGATTTTGCCATGGATTTTGCCAAGGGTTTTCACAGGGATTTTGCCAGGGCTGTTCCTCGGGGTTTCCCAAGGGATTTTTCCAGGGCGTTTGTCAGGTGTTTGACCAGGAATTCTTCCAGGGCCTTTGCCATGGATGTTGACAGGGAATTTGCCAGGGCTTTTGCCAATGGTGTTGCCATGTGTTTTTCCAGGGATTTTGCAATGTCTTTTGCCATGGCTTTTGTTGTGGATTTTGCCAAGGGTTTTGCCAAGGGTTTTTGTCAGGGCTATTCCTAGGCATTTACCCAAGGGGTTTTGCCAGGCTTTTGCCAGGGCTTGTGACAAGGCTTTTGCCAAGGCTTTTACCAGGGATTTTGCAAACTCCCTTGCCAAATCCCTTGGGCAATCCCTGGGAAAAGCCTTGACTAGATCCATGGCAAAAGTCTTGGCAAAATCCATGGCAAAAGCCTTAGGAAATGCCCTAGATAAAGCCGCAGCAAAACCCCTGGCGCAATGCATGTGAAAGTCTCTGTCCAAATGCCTGGGAAAAGGCTTGGCAAAACTGCTGTCAAAAGCCTTTGCAAAAGGCCTGGCAAAATCCTTGGGCAAAGGACTGCCAAAATCCCTGGCAAAAGCTTTGGCCCAAGCCCTTTGAAAAGCCTTGGGAAAAGCTCTGGCCAAAGGCCTGCCAAAATAAGTAGCAAGAGGCTTTGCAAAAGTCGTGGCAAATTGCCTTGCAAAGTCCCTGTCAAAATCCATGGCAGAAGCCCTGGTAAAAGACCTGGCAAAATGCTTGGCAAAAGCAGAGGCAAAAATCCATGGCAAAAGCCCTGTCAAATACCTTGGCATAATCCTTGGCCAAAGCTCTGTCAAAGCCCTGTCTAAATCGCTGGTGAAAGCCCAGGCAAAATCCACGAGAAAGAGTTTGGAAAAAGCCTTGGGAAAATCCCTTGCAAAATCCCTGGCAAAGCGTTGGCAAAAGCCCTGTCAAAATCCATGGTGGGAGGCTTAAGGATAGCCCTGGGAAAATCTCTGACAAAATGCCTTAAAAACTCCATGACAAAAATCCTTGGAAAATCCATGGCAAAATGTCTGCCAAAATCCCTGGCCAAAGCCTTTGCAAAAGTCCTGGCAAAAGCCCTGGAGAAAGCGTTAGCACAATCCCTGTCGAAATCCCTGTCAAATGGCCTGGCAAAAGTCCTGGTCAAAGCCCTGGCAACTTTCTTGGCAGGAATTTTCCAGGGCATTTTCCAGGGATTTTGCCAAGGCTTTCTCCAGGTTTTTTGCCAGGGCTTTTGCCAAAGCTTTTGCTCGGGGTCATATCAAGGCTTTTCCCAGGGATTTTGCCAAGGCTTTTGCCAGGGATTCTGCCGTAGGTTTTGCCAGCGCCTTCTGCAAGGCTTTTCTCAGGGAATTTGCCCAGGCTTTTTCCAGACAGTTTTGCAGGGCTTTTTCCAAGGCTTTTGCCAGGGATTTTACCCAGAGGTTTGCCAGCCATTTTGGCAGAGGTGCAGCCAGGCTATTTGCTAAGGCTTGTCCTAGGGCTTGCTCCAAGGCTTTTGCAAATTCTTTTGTGAGGGATTTTGGCAGGCCTTTTGCCTGGGCTTTTGCCAGGGCTTTTGCCAAGTCTGTTGCCATGGCTTTTGACAGGTACTTTTGCCAAGTGTTTTGCTGTGGATTTTGCCATGGATTTTGCCAAGGGTTTTCACAGGGATTTTGCCAGGGCTGTTCCTCGGGGTTTCCCAAGGGATTTTTCCAGGGCGTTTGTCAGGTGTTTGACCAGGAATTCTTCCAGGGCCTTTGCCATGGATGTTGACAGGGAATTTGCCAGGGCTTTTGCCAATGGTGTTGCCATGTGTTTTTCCAGGGATTTTGCAATGTCTTTTGCCATGGCTTTTGTTGTGGATTTTGCCAAGGGTTTTGCCAAGGGTTTTTGTCAGGGCTATTCCTAGGCATTTACCCAAGGGGTTTTGCCAGGCTTTTGCCAGGGCTTGTGACAAGGCTTTTGCCAAGGCTTTTACCAGGGATTTTGCAAACTCCCTTGCCAAATCCCTTGGGCAATCCCTGGGAAAAGCCTTGACTAGATCCATGGCAAAAGTCTTGGCAAAATCCATGGCAAAAGCCTTAGGAAATGCCCTAGATAAAGCCTCAGCAAAACCCCTGGCGCAATGCATGTGAAAGTCTCTGTCCAAATGCCTGGGAAAAGGCTTGGCAAAACTGCTGTCAAAAGCCTTTGCAAAAGGCCTGGCAAAATCCTTGGGCAAAGGACTGCAAAAATCCCTGGCAAAAGCTTTGGCCCAAGCCCTTTGAAAAGCCTTGGGAAAAGCTCTGGCCAAAGGCCTGCCAAAATAAGTAGCAAGAGGCTTTGCAAAAGTCGTGGCAAATTGCCTTGCAAAGTCCCTGTCAAAATCCATGGCAGAAGCCCTGGTAAAAGACCTGGCAAAATGCTTGGCAAAAGCAGAGGCAAAAATCCATGGCAAAAGCCCTGTCAAATACCTTGGCATAATCCTTGGCAAAAGCTCTGTCAAAGCCCTGTCTAAATCGCTGGTGAAAGCCCAGGCAAAATCCTCAAGAAAGAGTTTGGAAAAAGCCTTGGGAAAATCCCTTGCAAAATCGCTGGCAAAGCGTTGGCAAAAGCCCTGTCAAAATCCATGGTGGGAGGCTTAAGGATAGGCCTGGGAAAATCTCTGACAAAATGCCTTAAAAACTCCATGACAAAAATCCTTGGAAAATCCATGGCAAAATGTCTGCCAAAATCCCTGGCCAAAGCCTTTGCAAAAGTCCTGGCAAAAGCCCTGGAGAAAGCGTTAGCACAATCCCTGTCGAAATCCCTGTCAAATGGCCTGGCAAAAGTCCTGGTCAAAGCCCTGGCAACTTTCTTGGCAGGAATTTTCCAGGGCATTTTCCAGGGATTTTGCCAAGGCTTTCTCCAGGTTTTTTGCCAGGGCTTTTGCCAAAGCTTTTGCTCGGGGTCATATCAAGGCTTTTCCCAGGGATTTTGCCAAGGCTTTTGCCAGGGATTCTGCCGTAGGTTTTGCCAGCGCCTTCTGCAAGGCTTTTCTCAGGGAATTTGCCCAGGCTTTTTCCAGACAGTTTTGCAGGGCTTTTTCCAAGGCTTTTGCCAGGGATTTTACCCAGAGGTTTGCCAGCCATTTTGGCAGAGGTGCAGCCAGGCTATTTGCTAAGGCTTGTCCTAGGGCTTGCTCCAAGGCTTTTGCAAATTCTTTTGTGAGGGATTTTGGCAGGCCTTTTGCCTGGGCTTTTGCCAGGGCTTTTGCCAAGTCTGTTGCCATGGCTTTTGACAGGTACTTTTGCCAAGTGTTTTGCTGTGGATTTTGCCATGGATTTTGCCAAGGGTTTTCACAGGGATTTTGCCAGGGCTGTTCCTCGGGGTTTCCCAAGGGATTTTTCCAGGGCGTTTGTCAGGTGTTTGACCAGGAATTCTTCCAGGGCCTTTGCCATGGATGTTGACAGGGAATTTGCCAGGGCTTTTGCCAATGGTGTTGCCATGTGTTTTTCCAGGGATTTTGCAATGTCTTTTGCCATGGCTTTTGTTGTGGATTTTGCCAAGGGTTTTGCCAAGGGTTTTTGTCAGGGCTATTCCTAGGCATTTACCCAAGGGGTTTTGCCAGGCTTTTGCCAGGGCTTGTGACAAGGCTTTTGCCAAGGCTTTTACCAGGGATTTTGCAAACTCCCTTGCCAAATCCCTTGGGCAATCCCTGGGAAAAGCCTTGACTAGATCCATGGCAAAAGTCTTGGCAAAATCCATGGCAAAAGCCTTAGGAAATGCCCTAGATAAAGCCGCAGCAAAACCCCTGGCGCAATGCATGTGAAAGTCTCTGTCCAAATGCCTGGGAAAAGGCTTGGCAAAACTGCTGTCAAAAGCCTTTGCAAAAGGCCTGGCAAAATCCTTGGGCAAAGGACTGCCAAAATCCCTGGCAAAAGCTTTGGCCCAAGCCCTTTGAAAAGCCTTGGGAAAAGCTCTGGCCAAAGGCCTGCCAAAATAAGTAGCAAGAGGCTTTGCAAAAGTCGTGGCAAATTGCCTTGCAAAGTCCCTGTCAAAATCCATGGCAGAAGCCCTGGTAAAAGACCTGGCAAAATGCTTGGCAAAAGCAGAGGCAAAAATCCATGGCAAAAGCCCTGTCAAATACCTTGGCATAATCCTTGGCCAAAGCTCTGTCAAAGCCCTGTCTAAATCGCTGGTGAAAGCCCAGGCAAAATCCACGAGAAAGAGTTTGGAAAAAGCCTTGGGAAAATCCCTTGCAAAATCCCTGGCAAAGCGTTGGCAAAAGCCCTGTCAAAATCCATGGTGGGAGGCTTAAGGATAGGCCTGGGAAAATCTCTGACAAAATGCCTTAAAAACTCCATGACAAAAATCCTTGGAAAATCCATGGCAAAATGTCTGCCAAAATCCCTGGCCAAAGCCTTTGCAAAAGTCCTGGCAAAAGCCCTGGAGAAAGCGTTAGCACAATCCCTGTCGAAATCCCTGTCAAATGGCCTGGCAAAAGTCCTGGTCAAAGCCCTGGCAACTTTCTTGGCAGGAATTTTCCAGGGCATTTTCCAGGGATTTTGCCAAGGCTTTCTCCAGGTTTTTTGCCAGGGCTTTTGCCAAAGCTTTTGCTCGGGGTCATATCAAGGCTTTTCCCAGGGATTTTGCCAAGGCTTTTGCCAGGGATTCTGCCGTAGGTTTTGCCAGCGCCTTCTGCAAGGCTTTTCTCAGGGAATTTGCCCAGGCTTTTTCCAGACAGTTTTGCAGGGCTTTTTCCAAGGCTTTTGCCAGGGATTTTACCCAGAGGTTTGCCAGCCATTTTGGCAGAGGTGCAGCCAGGCTATTTGCTAAGGCTTGTCCTAGGGCTTGCTCCAAGGCTTTTGCAAATTCTTTTGTGAGGGATTTTGGCAGGCCTTTTGCCTGGGCTTTTGCCAGGGCTTTTGCCAAGTCTGTTGCCATGGCTTTTGACAGGTACTTTTGCCAAGTGTTTTGCTGTGGATTTTGCCATGGATTTTGCCAAGGGTTTTCACAGGGATTTTGCCAGGGCTGTTCCTCGGGGTTTCCCAAGGGATTTTTCCAGGGCGTTTGTCAGGTGTTTGACCAGGAATTCTTCCAGGGCCTTTGCCATGGATGTTGACAGGGAATTTGCCAGGGCTTTTGCCAATGGTGTTGCCATGTGTTTTTCCAGGGATTTTGCAATGTCTTTTGCCATGGCTTTTGTTGTGGATTTTGCCAAGGGTTTTGCCAAGGGTTTTTGTCAGGGCTATTCCTAGGCATTTACCCAAGGGGTTTTGCCAGGCTTTTGCCAGGGCTTGTGACAAGGCTTTTGCCAAGGCTTTTACCAGGGATTTTGCAAACTCCCTTGCCAAATCCCTTGGGCAATCCCTGGGAAAAGCCTTGACTAGATCCATGGCAAAAGTCTTGGCAAAATCCATGGCAAAAGCCTTAGGAAATGCCCTAGATAAAGCCTCAGCAAAACCCCTGGCGCAATGCATGTGAAAGTCTCTGTCCAAATGCCTGGGAAAAGGCTTGGCAAAACTGCTGTCAAAAGCCTTTGCAAAAGGCCTGGCAAAATCCTTGGGCAAAGGACTGCCAAAATCCCTGGCAAAAGCTTTGGCCCAAGCCCTTTGAAAAGCCTTGGGAAAAGCTCTGGCCAAAGGCCTGCCAAAATAAGTAGCAAGAGGCTTTGCAAAAGTCGTGGCAAATTGCCTTGCAAAGTCCCTGTCAAAATCCATGGCAGAAGCCCTGGTAAAAGACCTGGCAAAATGCTTGGCAAAAGCAGAGGCAAAAATCCATGGCAAAAGCCCTGTCAAATACCTTGGCATAATCCTTGGCAAAAGCTCTGTCAAAGCCCTGTCTAAATCGCTGGTGAAAGCCCAGGCAAAATCCACGAGAAAGAGTTTGGAAAAAGCCTTGGGAAAATCCCTTGCAAAATCCCTGGCAAAGCGTTGGCAAAAGCCCTGTCAAAATCCATGGTGGGAGGCTTAAGGATAGGCCTGGGAAAATCTCTGACAAAATGCCTTAAAAACTCCATGACAAAAATCCTTGGAAAATCCATGGCAAAATGTCTGCCAAAATCCCTGGCCAAAGCCTTTGCAAAAGTCCTGGCAAAAGCCCTGGAGAAAGCGTTAGCACAATCCCTGTCGAAATCCCTGTCAAATGGCCTGGCAAAAGTCCTGGTCAAAGCCCTGGCAACTTTCTTGGCAGGAATTTTCCAGGGCATTTTCCAGGGATTTTGCCAAGGCTTTCTCCAGGTTTTTTGCCAGGGCTTTTGCCAAAGCTTTTGCTCGGGGTCATATCAAGGCTTTTCCCAGGGATTTTGCCAAGGCTTTTGCCAGGGATTCTGCCGTAGGTTTTGCCAGCGCCTTCTGCAAGGCTTTTCTCAGGGAATTTGCCCAGGCTTTTTCCAGACAGTTTTGCAGGGCTTTTTCCAAGGCTTTTGCCAGGGATTTTACCCAGAGGTTTGCCAGCCATTTTGGCAGAGGTGCAGCCAGGCTATTTGCTAAGGCTTGTCCTAGGGCTTGCTCCAAGGCTTTTGCAAATTCTTTTGTGAGGGATTTTGGCAGGCCTTTTGCCTGGGCTTTTGCCAGGGCTTTTGCCAAGTCTGTTGCCATGGCTTTTGACAGGTACTTTTGCCAAGTGTTTTGCTGTGGATTTTGCCATGGATTTTGCCAAGGGTTTTCACAGGGATTTTGCCAGGGCTGTTCCTCGGGGTTTCCCAAGGGATTTTTCCAGGGCGTTTGTCAGGTGTTTGACCAGGAATTCTTCCAGGGCCTTTGCCATGGATGTTGACAGGGAATTTGCCAGGGCTTTTGCCAATGGTGTTGCCATGTGTTTTTCCAGGGATTTTGCAATGTCTTTTGCCATGGCTTTTGTTGTGGATTTTGCCAAGGGTTTTGCCTATGATTTTCGTCAGGGCTATTCCTAGGCATTTACCCAAGGGGTTTTGCCAGGCTTTTGCCAGGGCTTGTGACAAGGCTTTTGCCAAGGCTTTTACCAGGGATTTTGCAAACTCCCTTGCCAAATCCCTTGGACAATCCCTGGGAAAAGCCTTGACTAGGTCCATGGCAAAAGTCTTGGCAAAACCCATGGCAAAAGCCTTGGCAAAATCCATGGCAAAAGCCTTAGGAAATGCCCTAGATAAAGCCTCAGCAAAACCCCTGGCGCAATGCATGTGAAAGTCTCTGTCCAAATGCCTGGGAAAAGGCTTGGCAAAACTGCTGTCAAAAGCCTTTGCAAAAGGCCTGGCAAAATCCTTGGGCAAAGGACTGCAAAAATCCCTGGCAAAAGCTTTGGCCCAAGCCCTTTGAAAAGCCTTGGGAAAAGCTCTGGCCAAAGGCCTGCCAAAATAAGTAGCAAGAGGCTTTGCAAAGTCGTGGCAAGTTGCCTTGCAAAGTCCCTGTCAAAATCCATGGCAGAAGCCCTGGTAAAAGACCTGGCAAAATGCTTGGCAAAAGCAGAGGCAAAAATCCATGGCAAAAGCCCTGTCAAATACCTTGGCATAATCCTTGGCAAAAGCTCTGTCAAAGCCCTGTCTAAATCGCTGGTGAAAGCCCAGGCAAAATCCATGAGAAAGAGTTTGGAAAAAGCCTTGGGAAAATCCCTTGCAAAATCGCTGGCAAATCGTTGGCAAAAGCCCTGTCAAAATCCATGATGGGAGGCTTAAGGATAGCCCTGGGAAAATCTCTGACAAAATGCCTTAAAAACTCCGTGACAAAAATCCTTGGAAAATCCATGGCAAAATGTCTGCCAAAATCCCTGGCCAAAGCCTTTGCAAAAGTCCTGGCAAAAGCCCTGGAGAAAGCGTTAGCACAATCCCTGTCGAAATCCCTGTCAAATGGCCTGGCAAAAGTCCTGGTCAAAGCCCTGGCAACTTTCTTGGCAGGAATTTTTCCAGGGCATTTTCCAGGGATTTTGCCAAGGCTTTCTCCAGGTGTTTTGCCAGGGCTTTTGCCAAAGCTTTTGCTCGGGGTCATATCAAGGCTTTTCCCAGGGATTTTGCCAAGGCTTTTGCCAGGGATTCTGCCGTAGGTTTTGCCAGCGCCTTCTGCAAGGCTTTTCTCAGGGAATTTGCCCAGGCTTTTTCCAGACAGTTTTGCAGGGCTTTTTCCAAGGCTTTTGCCAGGGATTTTACCCAGAGGTTTGCCAGCCATTTTGGCAGACATGCAGCCAGGCTATTTGCTAAGGCTTGTCCTAGGGCTTGCTCCAAGGCTTTTGCAAATTCTTTTGTGAGGGATTTTGGCAGGCCTTTTGCTTGGGCTTTTGCCAGGGCTTTTGCCAAGTCTGTTGCCATGGCTTTTGACAGGTACTTTTGCCAAGTCTTTTGCTGTGGATTTTGCCATGGATTTTGCCAAGGGTTTTCACAGGGATTTTGCCAGGGCTGTTCCTCGGGGTTTCCCAAGGGAGTTTTCCAGGGCGTTTGTCAGGTGTTTGACCAGGAATTCTTCCAGGGCCTTTGCCATGGATGTTGACAGGGAATTTGCCAGGGCTTTTGCCAATGGTGTTGCCATGTGTTTTTCCAGGGATTTTGCAATGTCTTTTGCCATGGCTTTTGTTGTGGATTTTGCCAAGGGTTTTGCCAAGGGTTTTTGTCAGGGCTATTCCTAGGCATTTACCCAAGGGGTTTTGCCAGGCTTTTGCCAGGGCTTGTGACAAGGCTTTTGCCAAGGCTTTTACCAGGGATTTTGCAAACTCCCTTGCCAAATCCCTTGGACAATCCCTGGGAAAAGCCTTGACTAGATCCATGGCAAAAGTCTTGGCAAAACCCATTGCAAAAGCCTTGGCAAAATCCATGGCAAAAGCCTTAGGAAATGCCCTAGATAAAGCCTCAGCGAAACCCCTGGCGCAATGCATGTGAAAGTCTCTGTCCAAATGCCTGGGAAAAGGCTTGGCAAAACTGCTGTCAAAAGCCTTTGCAAAAGGCCTGGCAAAATCCTTGGGCAAAGGACTGCAAATATCCCTGGCAAAAGCTTTGGCCCAAGCCCTTTGAAAAGCCTTGGGAAAAGCTCTGGCCAAAGGCCTGCCAAAATAAGTAGCAAGAGGCTTTGCAAAGTCGTGGCAAATTGCCTTGCAAAGTCCCTGTCAAAATCCATGGCAGAAGCCCTGGCAAAATGCTTGGCAAAAGCAGAGGCAAAAATCCATGGCAAAAGCCCTGTCAAATACCTTGGCATAATCCTTGGCAAAAGCTCTGTCAAAGCCCTGTCTAAATCGCTGGTGAAAGCCCAGGCAAAATCCATGAGAAAGAGTTTGGAAAAAGCCTTGGGAAAATCCCTTGCAAAATCGCTGGCAAATCGTTGGCAAAAGCCCTGTCAAAATCCATGATGGGAGGCTTAAGGATAGCCCTGGGAAAATCTCTGACAAAATGCCTTAAAAACTCCGTGACAAAAATCCTTGGAAAATCCATGGCAAAATGTCTGCCAAAATCCCTGGCCAAAGCCTTTGCAAAAGTCCTGGCAAAAGCCCTGGAGAAAGCGTTAGCACAATCCCTGTCGAAATCCCTGTCAAATGGCCTGGCAAAAGTCCTGGTCAAAGCCCTGGCAACTTTCTTGGCAGGAATTTTTCCAGGGCATTTTCCAGGGATTTTGCCAAGCTTTCTCCAGGTGTTTTGCCAGGGCTTTTGCCAAAGCTTTTGCTCGGGGTCATATCAAGGCTTTTCCCAGGGATTTTGCCAAGGCTTTTGCCAGGGATTCTGCCGTAGGTTTTGCCAGCGCCTTCTGCAAGGCTTTTCTCAGGGAATTTGCCCAGGCTTTTTCCAGACAGTTTTGCAGGGCTTTTTCCAAGGCTTTTGCCAGGGATTTTACCCAGAGGTTTGCCAGCCATTTTGGCAGAGATGCAGCCAGGCTATTTGCTAAGGCTTGTCCTAGGGCTTGCTCCAAGGCTTTTGCAAATTCTTTTGTGAGGGATTTTGGCAGGCCTTTTGCTTGGGCTTTTGCCAGGGCTTTTGCCAAGTCTGTTGCCATGGCTTTTGACAGGTACTTTTGCCGTGGATTTTGCCATGACTTTTGCCATGGATTTTGCCAAGGGTTTTCACAGGGATTTTGCCAGGGCTGTTCCTCGGGGTTTCCCAAGGGAGTTTTCCAGGGCGTTTGTCAGGTGTTTGACCAGGAATTCTTCCAGGGCCTTTGCCATGGATGTTGACAGGGAATTTGCCAGGGCTTTTACCAATGGTGTTGCCATGTGTTTTTCCAGGGATTTTGCAATGTCTTTTGCCATGGCTTTTGTTGTGGATTTTGCCAAGGGTTTTGCCAAGGGTTTTTGTCAGGGCTATTCCTAGGCATTTACCCAAGGGGTTTTGCCAGGCTTTTGCCAGGGCTTGTGACAAGGCTTTTGCCAAGGCTTTTACCAGGGATTTTGCAAACTCCCTTGCCAAATCCCTTGGACAATCCCTGGCAAAAGCCTTGACTAGATCCATGGCAAAAGTCTTGGCAAAATCCATGGCAAAAGCCTTAGGAAATGCCCTAGATAAAGCCTCAGCAAAACCCCTGGCGCAATGCATGTGAAAGTCTCTGTCCAAATGCCTGGGAAAAGGCTTGGCAAAACTGCTGTCAAAAGCCTTTGCAAAAGGCCTGGCAAAATCCTTGGGCAAAGGACTGCAAAAATCCCTGGCAAAAGCTTTGGCCCAAGCCCTTTGAAAAGCCTTGGGAAAAGCTCTGGCCAAAGGCCTGCCAAAATAAGTAGCAAGAGGCTTTGCAAAGTCGTGGCAAATTGCCTTGCAAAGTCCCTGTCAAAATCCATGGCAGAAGTCCTGGTAAAAGACCTGGCAAAATCCTTGGCAAAAGCAGAGGCAAAAATCCATGGCAAAAGCCCTGTCAAATACCTTGGCATAATCCTTGGCAAAAGCTCTGTCAAAGCCCTGTCTAAATCGCTGGTGAAAGCCCAGGCAAAATCCACGAGAAAGAGTTTGGAAAAAGCCTTGGGAAAATCCCTTGCAAAATCGCTGGCAAATCGTTGGCAAAAGCCCTGTCAAAATCCATGATGGGAGGCTTAAGGATAGCCCTGGGAAAATCTCTGACAAAATGCCTTAAAAACTCCGTGACAAAAATCCTTGGAAAATCCATGGCAAAATGTCTGCCAAAATCCCTGGCCAAAGCCTTTGCAAAAGTCCTGGCAAAAGCCCTGGAGAAAGCGTTAGCACAATCCCTGTCGAAATCCCTGTCAAATGGCCTGGCAAAAGTCCTGGTCAAAGCCCTGGCAACTTTCTTGGCAGGAATTTTTCCAGGGCATTTTCCAGGGATTTTGCCAAGCTTTCTCCAGGTGTTTTGCCAGGGCTTTTGCCAAAGCTTTTGCTCGGGGTCATATCAAGGCTTTTCCCAGGGATTTTGCCAAGGCTTTTGCCAGGGATTCTGCCGTAGGTTTTGCCAGCGCCTTCTGCAAGGCTTTTCTCAGGGAATTTGCCCAGGCTTTTTCCAGACAGTTTTGCAGGGCTTTTTCCAAGGCTTTTGCCAGGGATTTTACCCAGAGGTTTGCCAGCCATTTTGGCAGAGATGCAGCCAGGCTATTTGCTAAGGCTTGTCCTAGGGCTGGCTCCAAGGCTTTTGCAAATTCTTTTGTGAGGGATTTTGGCAGGCCTTTTGCTTGGGCTTTTGCCAGGGCTTTTGCCAAGTCTGTTGCCATGGCTTTTGACAGGTACTTTTGCCGTGGATTTTGCCATGACTTTTGCCATGGATTTTGCCAAGGGTTTTCACAGGGATTTTGCCAGGGCTGTTCCTCGGGGTTTCCCAAGGGAGTTTTCCAGGGCGTTTGTCAGGTGTTTGACCAGGAATTCTTCCAGGGCCTTTGCCATGGATGTTGACAGGGAATTTGCCAGGGCTTTTACCAATGGTGTTGCCATGTGTTTTTCCAGGGATTTTGCAATGTCTTTTGCCATGGCTTTTGTTGTGGATTTTGCCAAGGGTTTTGCCAAGGGTTTTTGTCAGGGCTATTCCTAGGCATTTACCCAAGGGGTTTTGCCAGGCTTTTGCCAGGGCTTGTGACAAGGCTTTTGCCAAGGCTTTTACCAGGGATTTTGCAAACTCCCTTGCCAAATCCCTTGGACAATCCCTGGGAAAAGCCTTGACTAGATCCATGGCAAAAGTCTTGGCAAAATCCATGGCAAAAGCCTTAGGAAATGCCCTAGATAAAGCCGCAGCAAAACCCCTGGCGCAATGCATGTGAAAGTCTCTGTCCAAATGCCTGGGAAAAGGCTTGGCAAAACTGCTGTCAAAAGCCTTTGCAAAAGGCCTGGCAAAATCCTTGGGCAAAGGACTGCAAAAATCCCTGGCAAAAGCTTTGGCCCAAGCCCTTTGAAAAGCCTTGGGAAAAGCTCTGGCCAAAGGCCTGCCAAAATAAGTAGCAAGAGGCTTTGCAAAGTCGTGGCAAATTGCCTTGCAAAGTCCCTGTCAAAATCCATGGCAGAAGTCCTGGTAAAAGACCTGGCAAAATCCTTGGCAAAAGCAGAGGCAAAAATCCATGGCAAAAGCCCTGTCAAATACCTTGGCATAATCCTTGGCAAAAGCTCTGTCAAAGCCCTGTCTAAATCGCTGGTGAAAGCCCAGGCAAAATCCTCGAGAAAGAGTTTGGAAAAAGCCTTGGGAAAATCCCTTGCAAAATCGCTGGCAAAGCGTTGGCAAAAGCCCTGTCAAAATCCATGGTGGGAGGCTTAAGGATAGGCCTGGGAAAATCTCTGACAAAATGCCTTAAAAACTCCATGACAAAAATCCTTGGAAAATCCATGGCAAAATGTCTGCCAAAATCCCTGGCCAAAGCCTTTGCAAAAGTCCTGGCAAAAGCCCTGGAGAAAGCGTTAGCACAATCCCTGTCGAAATCCCTGTCAAATGGCCTGGCAAAAGTCCTGGTCAAAGCCCTGGCAAGTTTCTTGGCAGGAATTTTTCCAGGGCATTTTCCAGGGATTTTGCCAAGGCTTTTGCCAGGGATTCTGCCGTAGGTTTTGCCAGCGCCTTCTGCAAGGCTTTTCTCAGGGAATTTGCCCAGGCTTTTTCCAGACAGTTTTGCAGGGCTTTTTCCAAGGCTTTTGCCAGGGATTTTACCCAGAGGTTTGCCAGCCATTTTGGCAGAGATGCAGCCAGGCTATTTGCTAAGGCTTGTCCTAGGGCTTGCTCCAAGGCTTTTGCAAATTCTTTTGTGAGGGATTTTGGCAGGCCTTTTGCTTGGGCTTTTGCCAGGGCTTTTGCCAAGTCTGTTGCCATGGCTTTTGACAGGTACTTTTGCCAAGTCTTTTGCCATGACTTTTGCCATGGATTTTGCCAAGGGGTTTCACAGGGATTTTGCCAGGGCTGCTCCTCGGGGTTTCCCAAGGGAGTTTTCCAGGGCGTTTGTCAGGTGTTTGACCAGGAATTCTTCCAGGGCCTTTGCCATGGATGTTGACAGGGAATTTGCCAGGGCTTTTGCCAATGGTGTTGCCATGTGTTTTTCCAGGGATTTTGCAATGTCTTTTGCCATGGCTTTTGTTGTGGATTTTGCCAAGGGTTTTGCCAAGGGTTTTTGTCAGGGCTATTCCTAGGCATTTACCCAAGGGGTTTTGCCAGGCTTTTGCCAGGGCTTGTGACAAGGCTTTTGCCAAGGCTTTTACCAGGGATTTTGCAAACTCCCTTGCCAAATCCCTTGGACAATCCCTGGGAAAAGCCTTGACTAGATCCATGGCAAAAGTCTTGGCAAAACCCATTGCAAAAGCCTTGGCAAAATCCATGGCAAAAGCCTTAGGAAATGCCCTAGATAAAGCCTCAGCGAAACCCCTGGCGCAATGCATGTGAAAGTCTCTGTCCAAATGCCTGGGAAAAGGCTTGGCAAAACTGCTGTCAAAAGCCTTTGCAAAAGGCCTGGCAAAATCCTTGGGCAAAGGACTGCAAATATCCCTGGCAAAAGCTTTGGCCCAAGCCCTTTGAAAAGCCTTGGGAAAAGCTCTGGCCAAAGGCCTGCCAAAATAAGTAGCAAGAGGCTTTGCAAAGTCGTGGCAAATTGCCTTGCCAAGTCCCTGTCAAAATCCATGGCAGAAGCCCTGGCAAAATGCTTGGCAAAAGCAGAGGCAAAAATCCATGGCAAAAGCCCTGTCAAATACCTTGGCATAATCCTTGGCAAAAGCTCTGTCAAAGCCCTGTCTAAATCGCTGGTGAAAGCCCAGGCAAAATCCATGAGAAAGAGTTTGGAAAAAGCCTTGGGAAAATCCCTTGCAAAATCGCTGGCAAATCGTTGGCAAAAGCCCTGTCAAAATCCATGATGGGAGGCTTAAGGATAGCCCTGGGAAAATCTCTGACAAAATGCCTTAAAAACTCCGTGACAAAAATCCTTGGAAAATCCATGGCAAAATGTCTGCCAAAATCCCTGGCCAAAGCCTTTGCAAAAGTCCTGGCAAAAGCCCTGGAGAAAGCGTTAGCACAATCCCTGTCGAAATCCCTGTCAAATGGCCTGGCAAAAGTCCTGGTCAAAGCCCTGGCAAGTTTCTTGGCAGGAATTTTTCCAGGGCATTTTCCAGGGATTTTGCCAAGGCTTTCTCCAGGTGTTTTGCCAGGGCTTTTGCCAAAGCTTTTGCTCGGGGTCATATCAAGGCTTTTCCCAGGGATTTTGCCAAGGCTTTTGCCAGGGATTCTGCCGTAGGTTTTGCCAGCGCCTTCTGCAAGGCTTTTCTCATGGAATTTGCCCAGGCTTTTTCCAGACAGTTTTGCAGGGCTTTTTCCAAGGCTTTTGCCAGGGATTTTACCCAGAGGTTTGCCAGCCATTTTGGCAGAGATGCAGCCAGGCTATTTGCTAAGGCTTGTCCTAGGGCTTGCTCCAAGGCTTTTGCAAATTCTTTTGTGAGGGATTTTGGCAGGCCTTTTGCTTGGGCTTTTGCCAGGGCTTTTGCCAAGTCTGTTGCCATGGCTTTTGACAGGTACTTTTGCCGTGGATTTTGCCATGACTTTTGCCATGGATTTTGCCAAGGGTTTTCACAGGGATTTTGCCAGGGCTGTTCCTCGGGGTTTCCCAAGGGAGTTTTCCAGGGCGTTTGTCAGGTGTTTGACCAGGAATTCTTCCAGGGCCTTTGCCATGGATGTTGACAGGGAATTTGCCAGGGCTTTTACCAATGGTGTTGCCATGTGTTTTTCCAGGGATTTTGCAATGTCTTTTGCCATGGCTTTTGTTGTGGATTTTGCCAAGGGTTTTGCCAAGGGTTTTTGTCAGGGCTATTCCTAGGCATTTACCCAAGGGGTTTTGCCAGGCTTTTGCCAGGGCTTGTGACAAGGCTTTTGCCAAGGCTTTTACCAGGGATTTTGCAAACTCCCTTGCCAAATCCCTTGGACAATCCCTGGGAAAAGCCTTGACTAGATCCATGGCAAAAGTCTTGGCAAAATCCATGGCAAAAGCCTTAGGAAATGCCCTAGATAAAGCCGCAGCAAAACCCCTGGCGCAATGCATGTGAAAGTCTCTGTCCAAATGCCTGGGAAAAGGCTTGGCAAAACTGCTGTCAAAAGCCTTTGCAAAAGGCCTGGCAAAATCCTTGGGCAAAGGACTGCAAAAATCCCTGGCAAAAGCTTTGGCCCAAGCCCTTTGAAAAGCCTTGGGAAAAGCTCTGGCCAAAGGCCTGCCAAAATAAGTAGCAAGAGGCTTTGCAAAGTCGTGGCAAATTGCCTTGCAAAGTCCCTGTCAAAATCCATGGCAGAAGTCCTGGTAAAAGACCTGGCAAAATCCTTGGCAAAAGCAGAGGCAAAAATCCATGGCAAAAGCCCTGTCAAATACCTTGGCATAATCCTTGGCAAAAGCTCTGTCAAAGCCCTGTCTAAATCGCTGGTGAAAGCCCAGGCAAAATCCACGAGAAAGAGTTTGGAAAAAGCCTTGGGAAAATCCCTTGCAAAATCGCTGGCAAAGCGTTGGCAAAAGCCCTGTCAAAATCCATGGTGGGAGGCTTAAGGATAGCCCTGGGAAAATCTCTGACAAAATGCCTTAAAAACTCCATGACAAAAATCCTTGGAAAATCCATGGCAAAATGTCTGCCAAAATCCCTGGCCAAAGCCTTTGCAAAAGTCCTGGCAAAAGCCCTGGAGAAAGCGTTAGCACAATCCCTGTCGAAATCCCTGTCAAATGGCCTGACAAAAGTCCTGGTCAAAGCCCTGGCAAGTTTCTTGGCAGGAATTTTTCCAGGGCATTTTCCAGGGATTTTGCCAAGGCTTTTGCCAGGGATTCTGCCGTAGGTTTTGCCAGCGCCTTCTGCAAGGCTTTTCTCAGGGAATTTGCCCAGGCTTTTTCCAGACAGTTTTGCAGGGCTTTTTCCAAGGCTTTTGCCAGGGATTTTACCCAGAGGTTTGCCAGCCATTTTGGCAGAGATGCAGCCAGGCTATTTGCTAAGGCTTGTCCTAGGGCTTGCTCCAAGGCTTTTGCAAATTCTTTTGTGAGGGATTTTGGCAGGCCTTTTGCTTGGGCTTTTGCCAGGGCTTTTGCCAAGTCTGTTGCCATGGCTTTTGACAGGTACTTTTGCCAAGTCTTTTGCCATGACTTTTGCCATGGATTTTGCCAAGGGGTTTCACAGGGATTTTGCCAGGGCTGCTCCTCGGGGTTTCCCAAGGGAGTTTTCCAGGGCGTTTGTCAGGTGTTTGACCAGGAATTCTTCCAGGGCCTTTGCCATGGATGTTGACAGGGAATTTGCCAGGGCTTTTGCCAATGGTGTTGCCATGTGTTTTTCCAGGGATTTTGCAATGTCTTTTGCCATGGCTTTTGTTGTGGATTTTGCCAAGGGTTTTGCCAAGGGTTTTTGTCAGGGCTATTCCTAGGCATTTACCCAAGGGGTTTTGCCAGGCTTTTGCCAGGGCTTGTGACAAGGCTTTTGCCAAGGCTTTTACCAGGGATTTTGCAAACTCCCTTGCCAAATCCCTTGGACAATCCCTGGGAAAAGCCTTGACTAGATCCATGGCAAAAGTCTTGGCAAAACCCATTGCAAAAGCCTTGGCAAAATCCATGGCAAAAGCCTTAGGAAATGCCCTAGATAAAGCCTCAGCGAAACCCCTGGCGCAATGCATGTGAAAGTCTCTGTCCAAATGCCTGGGAAAAGGCTTGGCAAAACTGCTGTCAAAAGCCTTTGCAAAAGGCCTGGCAAAATCCTTGGGCAAAGGACTGCAAATATCCCTGGCAAAAGCTTTGGCCCAAGCCCTTTGAAAAGCCTTGGGAAAAGCTCTGGCCAAAGGCCTGCCAAAATAAGTAGCAAGAGGCTTTGCAAAGTCGTGGCAAATTGCCTTGCCAAGTCCCTGTCAAAATCCATGGCAGAAGCCCTGGCAAAATGCTTGGCAAAAGCAGAGGCAAAAATCCATGGCAAAAGCCCTGTCAAATACCTTGGCATAATCCTTGGCAAAAGCTCTGTCAAAGCCCTGTCTAAATCGCTGGTGAAAGCCCAGGCAAAATCCATGAGAAAGAGTTTGGAAAAAGCCTTGGGAAAATCCCTTGCAAAATCGCTGGCAAATCGTTGGCAAAAGCCCTGTCAAAATCCATGATGGGAGGCTTAAGGATAGCCCTGGGAAAATCTCTGACAAAATGCCTTAAAAACTCCGTGACAAAAATCCTTGGAAAATCCATGGCAAAATGTCTGCCAAAATCCCTGGCCAAAGCCTTTGCAAAAGTCCTGGCAAAAGCCCTGGAGAAAGCGTTAGCACAATCCCTGTCGAAATCCCTGTCAAATGGCCTGGCAAAAGTCCTGGTCAAAGCCCTGGCAAGTTTCTTGGCAGGAATTTTTCCAGGGCATTTTCCAGGGATTTTGCCAAGGCTTTCTCCAGGTGTTTTGCCAGGGCTTTTGCCAAAGCTTTTGCTCGGGGTCATATCAAGGCTTTTCCCAGGGATTTTGCCAAGGCTTTTGCCAGGGATTCTGCCGTAGGTTTTGCCAGCGCCTTCTGCAAGGCTTTTCTCATGGAATTTGCCCAGGCTTTTTCCAGACAGTTTTGCAGGGCTTTTTCCAAGGCTTTTGCCAGGGATTTTACCCAGAGGTTTGCCAGCCATTTTGGCAGAGATGCAGCCAGGCTATTTGCTAAGGCTTGTCCTAGGGCTTGCTCCAAGGCTTTTGCAAATTCTTTTGTGAGGGATTTTGGCAGGCCTTTTGCTTGGGCTTTTGCCAGGGCTTTTGCCAAGTCTGTTGCCATGGCTTTTGACAGGTACTTTTGCCGTGGATTTTGCCATGACTTTTGCCATGGATTTTGCCAAGGGTTTTCACAGGGATTTTGCCAGGGCTGTTCCTCGGGGTTTCCCAAGGGAGTTTTCCAGGGCGTTTGTCAGGTGTTTGACCAGGAATTCTTCCAGGGCCTTTGCCATGGATGTTGACAGGAAATTTGCCAGGGCTTTTGCCAATGGTGTTGCCATGTGTTTTTCCAGGGATTTTGCAATGTCTTTTGCCATGGCTTTTGTTGTGGATTTTGCCAAGGGTTTTGCCAAGGGTTTTTGTCAGGGCTATTCCTAGGCATTTACCCAAGGGGTTTTGCCAGGCTTTTGCCAGGGCTTGTGACAAGGCTTTTGCCAAGGCTTTTACCAGGGATTTTGCAAACTCCCTTGCCAAATCCCTTGGACAATCCCTGGGAAAAGCCTTGACTAGATCCATGGCAAAAGTCTTGGCAAAATCCATGGCAAAAGCCTTAGGAAATGCCCTAGATAAAGCCTCAGCGAAACCCCTGGCGCAATGCATGTGAAAGTCTCTGTCCAAATGCCTGGGAAAAGGCTTGGCAAAACTGCTGTCAAAAGCCTTTGCAAAAGGCCTGGCAAAATCCTTGGGCAAAGGACTGCAAAAATCCCTGGCAAAAGCTTTGGCCCAAGCCCTTTGAAAAGCCTTGGGAAAAGCTCTGGCCAAAGGCCTGCCAAAATAAGTAGCAAGAGGCTTTGCAAAGTCGTGGCAAATTGCCTTGCAAAGTCCCTGTCAAAATCCATGGCAGAAGTCCTGGTAAAAGACCTGGCAAAATGCTTGGCAAAAGCAGAGGCAAAAATCCATGGCAAAAGCCCTGTCAAATACCTTGGCATAATCCTTGGCAAAAGCTCTGTCAAAGCCCTGTCTAAATCGCTGGTGAAAGCCCAGGCAAAATCCACGAGAAAGAGTTTGGAAAAAGCCTTGGGAAAATCCCTTGCAAAATCGCTGGCAAAGCGTTGGCAAAAGCCCTGTCAAAATCCATGGTGGGAGGCTTAAGGATAGCCCTGGGAAAATCTCTGACAAAATGCCTTAAAAACTCCATGACAAAAATCCTTGGAAAATCCATGGCAAAATGTCTGCCAAAATCCCTGGCCAAAGCCTTTGCAAAAGTCCTGGCAAAAGCCCTGGAGAAAGCGTTAGCACAATCCCTGTCGAAATCCCTGTCAAATGGCCTGACAAAAGTCCTGGTCAAAGCCCTGGCAAGTTTCTTGGCAGGAATTTTTCCAGGGCATTTTCCAGGGATTTTGCCAAGGCTTTTGCCAGGGATTCTGCCGTAGGTTTTGCCAGCGCCTTCTGCAAGGTTTTTCTCAGGGAATTTGCCCAGGCTTTTTCCAGACAGTTTTGCAGGGCTTTTTCCAAGGCTTTTGCCAGGGATTTTACCCAGAGGTTTGCCAGCCATTTTGGCAGAGATGCAGCCAGGCTATTTGCTAAGGCTTGTCCTAGGGCTTGCTCCAAGGCTTTTGCAAATTCTTTTGTGAGGGATTTTGGCAGGCCTTTTGCTTGGGCTTTTGCCAGGGCTTTTGCCAAGTCTGTTGCCATGGCTTTTGACAGGTACTTTTGCCAAGTCTTTTGCCATGACTTTTGCCATGGATTTTGCCAAGGGGTTTCACAGGGATTTTGCCAGGGCTGCTCCTCGGGGTTTCCCAAGGGAGTTTTCCAGGGCGTTTGTCAGGTGTTTGACCAGGAATTCTTCCAGGGCCTTTGCCATGGATGTTGACAGGGAATTTGCCAGGGCTTTTGCAATGGTGTTGCCATGTGTTTTTCCAGGGATTTTGCAATGTCTTTTGCCATGGCTTTTGTTGTGGATTTTGCCAAGGGTTTTGCCAAGGGTTTTTGTCAGGGCTATTCCTAGGCATTTACCCAAGGGGTTTTGCCAGGCTTTTGCCAGGGCTTGTGACAAGGCTTTTGCCAAGGCTTTTACCAGGGATTTTGCAAACTCCCTTGCCAAATCCCTTGGACAATCCCTGGCAAAAGCCTTGACTAGATCCATGGCAAAAGTCTTGGCAAAATCCATGGCAAAAGCCTTAGGAAATGCCCTAGATAAAGCCTCAGCAAAACCCCTGGTGCAATGCATGTGAAAGTCTCTGTCCAAATGCCTGGGAAAAGGCTTGGCAAAACTGCTGTCAAAAGCCTTTGCAAAAGGCCTGGCAAAATCCTTGGGCAAAGGACTGCCAAAATGCCTGGTAAAAGCTTTGGCCCAAGCCCTTTGAAAAGCCTTGGGAAAAGCTCTGGCCAAAGGCCTGCCAAAATAAGTAGCAAGAGGCTTTGCAAAAGTCGTGGCAAACTGCCTTGCAAAGTCCCTGTCAAAATCCATGGCAGAAGCCCTGGTAAAAGACCTGGCAAAATGCTTGGCAAAAGCAGAGGCAAAAATCCATGGCAAAAGCCCTGTCAAATACCTTGGCATAATCCTTGGCAAAAGCTCTGTCAAAGCCCTGTCTAAATCGCTGGTGAAAGCCCAGGCAAAATCCACGAGAAAGAGTTTGGAAAAAGCCTTGGGAAAATCCCTTGCAAAATCGCTGGCAAAGCGTTGGCAAAAGCCCTGTCAAAATCCATGGTGGGAGGCTTAAGGATAGCCCTGGGAAAATCTCTGACAAAATGCCTTAAAAACTCCATGACAAAAATCCTTGGAAAATCCGTGGCAAAATGTCTGCCAAAATCCCTGGCCAAAGCCTTTGCAAAAGTCCTGGCAAAAGCCCTGGAGAAAGCGTTAGCACAATCCCTGTCGAAATCCCTGTCAAATGGCCTGGCAAAAGTCCTGGTCAAAGCCCTGGCAAGTTTCTTGGCAGGAGTTTTTCCAGGGCATTTTCCAGGGATTTTGCCAAGGCTTTCTCCAGGTGTTTTGCCAGGGCTTTTGCCAAAGCTTTTGCTCGGGGTCATATCAAGGCTTTTCCCAGGGATTTTGCCAAGGCTTTTGCCAGGGATTCTGCCGTAGGTTTTGCCAGCGCCTTCTGCAAGGCTTTTCTCAGGGAATTTGCCCAGGCTTTTTCCAGACAGTTTTGCAGGGCTTTTTCCAAGGCTTTTGCCAGGGATTTTACCCAGAGGTTTGCCAGCCATTTTGGCAGACATGCAGCCAGGCTATTTGCTAAGGCTTGTCCTAGGGCTTGCTCCAAGGCTTTTGCAAATTCTTTTGCGAGGGATTTTGGCAGGCCTTTTGCTTGGGCTTTTGCCAGGGCTTTTGCCAAGTCTGTTGCCATGGCTTTTGACAGGTACTTTTGCCGTGGATTTTGCCATGACTTTTGCCATGGATTTTGCCAAGGGTTTTCACAGGGATTTTGCCAGGGCTGTTCCTCGGGGTTTCCCAAGGGATTTTTCCAGGGCCTTTGCCATGGATGTTGACAGGGAATTTGCCAGGGCTTTTGCCAATCCTTTTGCCAATTTATTTTGAAATTTATTTTCCCTTTTTATTTTCAATTTATTGTACCGGGACTTTTGATGAGTCTTTTGCCTTTTTTTTTTTTATCAAATTTCTTCCCAAATTCTTTCCCTAAACCCATTGTAAATTCTTTCGCAGAAAGCTTGGGGTAACACTGTGAAATTCTTTGGGAAAATCTTGTCAATATGCATTTCCAAGTCTGTTTCAAATGTTCTGGCTATATCCTTGGTAAAATCTTTTTCAAAATTCTCCGCAAAATCTTTTTCAAGTGCCCAGGAAAAAGCCATAGAAAAGTTATGCCATAACCCATGACAAAATCTCTTTCAAAATACCTGGCAAATGTCCTAAAATTATCTGTGTAAATAGCCCTGGCAAAAGCACTGGCAAAGCCGTGAGAAAATTCCTTACAAAATCCTTTTCAAAAGTCCTGGGAAAATCTCTGGCAAAACCCCTGTCAAAATCCGTGCCTAAATGTCTGATCAAATCCATTGCAAAAGCCTTGACAGAACCTCTGACAAAATCTGTGGAATAAGCTCTGAAAAAAGCCCTGGGAAAAGCCCTGCCAAGATCACTGGTGAAATCTAGGCAAAATCCAGGGCAAAAGCCTTAACAAAAGATCTGCCAAAATCTCTTTGTTGGTTTTAGCCTGTCAGCTATATGTCTGTCTCCATCGCTCTGGGCTTTGAAGTACCCTCTCCTGAGTCTATGCCAAGGATGCATGGAGCCTCTGAACCAGTCACTATAGCATGCTTTTGCCACTCCTTCCCAGTTAGGTTGATTTCACCCCCAGTACAGTCAGCTCTTGGGATCCTCCTGTCACTCCAGAAATACAAATGGGTTCTACAACTTGACAGCTTCATGACATCAGGGTACACTGTGCACCAGCATCAACCAGAGCCTGTGGGACTGATGTGCCAGGCCATCTGACCCACACAGTCCCATAAACTCAATTGTCCCTCTATGTAGAACTTCTATAGCCCATCAGCTAAATGCTCATCTCCGCCACTCTGGGCTTTGAAAAGAAATGTGTGCTGTTATGATAATCAGCAGAGAATAAAGTCATAGGAAAATCTGTCAGCAGCAGCAGGAGTCTCCCACAGCTGTCTTCAGGTCAGCATCAGCTGACCCTGACTTCCCTCCAGTCATCACCCCAACAAATACTGAACTTTTATGAAACCAGAGGAGCTCAGTAGTGACCAGACAAGTTCAGTGGTGTCGTTAGGAGGCCATAGTCCAACACTGCACACTGTCTCTCCTGCCCTAAAAGGCTGTTAAGATAGATGGAGCCTGACAGCGTGGACTGAATGAACTCAGCAAACCTTATAGGGATGGTCCTCTTTGTGTGTGTGTGTGTATATACACACGTATATGTAAAACCACAAAAAGCCATGGTATGTTGAAAAATGTGGGATCTGAGCATGATGTCAATGGTATGGAATAACGGGTGGATACTGTGCTGAGTTCAGTTGTAACAGTCAATTTTCTCCTTCATAGTAGCTGGTGCAGTGCTGTGTTTTTGACTTCAGTCTGTGACCAATGCTGATAGCACATCAAAGTTTTTAGTTGTTGCTAAGTAATATTTATCCTGATCAAGGAATTTTTCAGTCTCATGCTCTGCCTGTGAGGAGGAGCATAAGAAGCCAGGAGGAAGCAGAGACAGGACACATGATCCAAACTAGCCAAAGGGGTATTCCATACCACAGCACGTCATGCCCAGTATATAAATTGGAGGGTGTTGCCCAAAAGGCACAGATCTTAGAGGCAGGAGAGGATATGGTATATAAGTGATTGTTTGTTCTCTCTAGAGATAGCTTTCATGTTTATTTGTTTCTGTTTTGCATTTCCCAAAACAAGAGCCACTACTGTTTTCCCTGTATTGCATGAAGTGAGAAGAAAACTTCTTTGGTCATTCACTTAAGTAAGGCAGAATTTAGATCTAAGCACTCGATATTTCAGGAATCGGCCTTTCCCCATCAAGCCATGGGAAGAGAATAAGGAGAAGTAGCAACTGATTCAGTAATTTGAGTTAGGGAGCTAAGAAAAAGAAGGCGATGAGAAAATATCTTTTGTACATTCTGTGTTTTGCACGCCAGAATTTTTCCTATGGCTAACAAAGACTGGTGAAGATGCTGCTTTCCTCAGAGACAGGGAGCTCCAGGAAGAGTTGTGAGGTGGGAGGTAATGGTGAATTCCCAGGAAAACCCTGCTTCACCCACCGTTTGTATTTCAGGATGACTCGCCCTGTGTATGGGCTATAGGTGTCAAGCTGTTGGTGATGTGGGGCTGCAGGTGCTGCCTCTTGCCAGATACAGCTGCTTCCAACCAGCCCATTGCAGGGCACAGGTGAGCCCATCAGCTGTGGTACATCTGTGAAAGTATATTTAAGAAAGAGTAAAATATAAAAATTAAAAACGCAGTACACATGTGTTGAGAGAGGAGTGAGGGGAAAGAAAGAAGTGTGAGAAACCATCCTATAGATAATCAAAGTCAGAGAAGAAGTGTTGTGGCACAAGCTAGGGTCTGGCGGCCGGAAGATGTCGTGCTGTACGGAAAGACAGGACTCCTCCCCTAATAGCTAACAGTGTCTACGTTATGATGTAAGCACACGGAAGTGACGTTGTAAACCGTGGATATATAATGTTGTGTTTTCCTGTAATAAACGCCATTTTGCTGTTCACCATATTGGTGTGTATGAGCTAATGGACCGAGCGGCCAGGGGTTGGTCGCTGTGCCGTTCCTGAACCAGGTCGCCACGCCTCCGTGAGGCAACAAGTGGTGCCGAAACCCGGGAAATTCGCCTGGGGTCAGGTGAACGGTGGCCGGAGCGGCGGGACCGGCCCGGCGGGGAGGACGCTCCCGGATTAGTAAGGAGGATGGAAGCTCCTGAGAAGGTCGTATTGCAATTATATAAGCAGTGGGGTGTTGATTGTAAATCCAAAGATTTTGTGTTAGCCGTTGTGAGGCTGTTACAGGTTGGGGCTATTGATCAGCCGGCAGATATTCTCCACCCAGAAGTGTGGGTTAAATGTACTATAGCGTTAGCCGAGGAGATGAAGTCCTCGGGTTGTGGGAAATACCTTACGTCGTGGGGGAAAGTTGAACAGGCTCTGCGAAAGGCTCTGCAGGAGCAGGAATCCTGCATGTATGGGGCAGCCGTACAGACTCCGTACCCATCGGACGGGGGCACCTTTGCTGAGTCTGACGACTCGCAGGAGGGTGATGCGCCCTACGAATCCCCGGACCTTGAACCACTTACCGAGGGACAGAATGAAGCGAAATCCTTTTGGGGTGGATTAATGGACTGGGTTAGACCGCCGCCCTATGCGCCCCAAGATGGCGCTGAACCGCGTGGGGAAGAGCGGAGCGAGGACGTTCCTGTCGGGAGCCGGGGGGAAGGGCGGAGCGAGAAAGTCCCTGTCGGGCACAGGGGGGAAGTGTTAGGATTGACATGCACACACAAAGGGGAAGAGGGGCGGAGCGCGTGTGAGGCGCGGGGAGCCAATCAGAGCGGCCGTTTGAACAAATGCCCTTATAAGGTAAACGCCCCTCTGAGTGGAAGGCGGGGTGAGTCAGGAGGGGGGGAGCGGCCCGCCTGCAAGGGACGTGGGCGGGACCGGAGCAGAGGAAGAGAACGGCCCACTTGTGGGCCATGCAAGGGAGCCGGGCGGGCCCGGAGCCCAGCAACAAAGTATCGGAACCCGGAGGTACCTAGTCAGTCGAGCTCTGATCCGGAATCAGACACTGACGGGGATGAGTGCCTCTTAACCAATTCTGATTCAGATAAAGAAGAACTAGGGGTAGATAAAATCAAAAGCCAAATTACCCCCTCCTGTAATAAAAGGAAGCCTGAAACAAAGACTACGTGTGCCGAGTGGGTTCCACCGGCCCCATTAGCATTCCCGGTCCGAGTAACGGATGGAGGACAGAGGACTTTTTCCCCTGCAAACCCTAAAGATATACAGGCAATTGTTAAAGCAATTGCAGATAAGGGGCTTAATTCTGCTATGGTTTCCACCCTTATAGATGGGGTTTTTGGGGGAGATGATATGCTCCCATTTGATATACAACATGTTTGCAGAATGATTTTTGGAGGGGCAGGGATGATTGTTTTCAACCAAGAATGGCAAGATAATTGTAAGAAACAACTAGCCCTAGTAACTGGGAAACGCCATCCGTTACGTGGTTCCAGCCTGCCACGTTTAATGGGCACTGATCCAACAATGCTCACTCCCCAGACACAAGCCCAAGGTTTGCGGGCCCATGAAGTCATGATAACTACTCGTGCAGCTAGAGATGCTATTCATACAGTTTCTCGAGTTATTGCTAAGCCTTCGCCATGGGCAACAGTAAAGCAAAATGAAAGTGAGAGCTTTACACAGTTTGTGGATCGCCTTCAAATGGCGGTCGATTCTTCAGCCTTGCCCGCAGAGGCAAAAGGTCCAGTCATTGCAGATTGTATACGCCAGCAATGTAATGCAAAAACTAAAGAAATCTTACGGTCGATGCCAATGGGATCAAGTGCCGCGGACATGATTAAACATGTTTCAAAATAGGAGCAGTTAACCCCGCTTCAAGCAGCTGTTACAGCAATGGCCAATATGAGGGGGTGTTTTAAATGTGGTCAGGTGGGCCATGTGGTGGCAAACTGCCCCCAGCAGGGGAACTCATCAATGGCATCCCCCTCGCATCATAATCAATCTAGAGGGCCGTGTTGGACTTGTGGAAAGAAAGGCCATGTCGCTAAGGAATGTAGATCTAAAATCCCGGGAAACGGGAGGGGGAGAGGGCGTCTGGGCCGCACTCGGCCCTCTCCCGCTTGGGATATGAGGCGGCCCAATTATGCCAACCCCGCGTGGGGCAAAGCGCTCTCGAACCCACTGCCCCTCCGAGAAGCGACCAATTTCACGGCCCAACCATCAGTTCAGCCGAATCCGTCCCTATCTCAGGGACAGCAAGGACAACCTCGTGGGGGCGAGACCCCAGGGTGGCCCTGGCAATAAAGTGTGACAACCCGCCAGTGGTGTGGGGAATCTGCTCCCTTTATAATAGTCCAGATGACACTACTATTAGTGTCCCCTTTTTGATTGACACCAGAGCAGACGTTACAGTTATTCCTAAAACGAATTGGCCCCCACACTGGAAATTGACAAAAGCCCCTATGGTGGGTGGAGTCGGGGGACTAACCCGAGCTTGGAAGAGTGTTCAATTAATAGCAATCACAATTCATACTGAAAAGGGACCGGAAAAAACTATCACCCTTTTCCCTTATGTCATGACAGAAGTCCCACCCCTATTAGGAAGGGACGCTTTAGTCCTATTAGAAGCCAGGGTGACAAATTTAATCTAAGGGCCACTGCCGTATACCCACCTCTACCAATTAAACTGACATGGAAATCGTTTGACCCAGTGTGGGTTGAGCAGTGGCCCCTATCAAAGCCTCGAATGGATGCCCTTCTTGAGCTGGTTGACCGAGAACTACAACGTGGTCATATAGAGCCCTCCACTAGTCCATGGAATACTCCAGTTTTTGTAATACCCAAACGAACTGGCGAAGGGTTTCGTCTCCTTCATGATCTGCGGGAAGTAAACAAGACAATTCAACCAATGGGTCCTGTTCAAACGCTGTTACCTATGAACTCTATGATACCAGAAGGACAACCTTGTGCTGTCCTTGATATCAAGGACTGTTTCTTTTCGATACCCCTGCATGAGGAAGACAAGGAGCGGTTTGCTTTTTCAGTTGTGTTTCCAAACAGCCAACGCCCTAATCTACGCTTCCAGTGGAAAGTGTTGCCCCAAGGAATGATCAACTCACCCACCATTTGTCAGATCATGGTGGACCGAGCACTGGCACCGATTCGGCACAGTGATCCGACTGCAACCATTATTCAATACATGGATGATATCTTAATTGCTGCACCGTCAGGAGATCAGGTGGACCGGCTAGTGTCAACGGTATCAGAAGTTCTAAGGATAAACGGATTTGAGATCGCGAACGCGAAAATTAAAAGAGGACCATGTGTAAGTTTTTTGGGAGTGGGGATTACAAGCTCTTGCATAACCCCTCCCGAAGTAAAAATTCGTCGAGATATTCAGACACTTCATGATATGCAACAGTTAGTGGGGTCCTTGCAATGGCTTCGTAATATTGTTCTGATTCCTCCCGAAATCATGGCCCCCCTGTACGATCTTTTGAAGGGAAAAAACTCATGGGAACCAAAAACTCTGACGGTGGAAGCAATGAACTCTCTTGACTTTATCGAGCGACAGATGTCATCAAGTACACTCGCCAGGTGGAATCCGAGTATACCACTTGATTTGTATGTGCACTTCACAGAGGGGGGGGGAGTAGGCGCGTTAGCCCAGGGCCCTCCCGAAAAAGCCCAACCAATACAATGGATAGTCCTGGGAAAACCATCACGTGCATTTTCTCCGGGAGTCGAGTGCCTTGGCAACCTTATTATGAAAGGCAGAAAACTTGCCCTAAGGCACTTAGGCATTGAACCCGCCAGGATATACCTGCCCTTCCGTAAACAGCTTCCAGTACAATCTGTGGCAATGTCAGAACATTTGGCCATAGCTCTTGTTGAATTCGGCGGAGAGGTCCGGTATGCTGTGAAGCCCCCCTGGACTCAAATGTTAGCAATAGTCGACATCGACCTTCCAAAGAAAATCATGGATCGGCCTCAACCGGGACCAACAGTCTTTACTGACGCGTCTTCAACAACCTCAACCACGGCAGTGGTGTGGCAATCAGAAAATGAATGGCATTGTGTTAAAATGAGCGATCGTGCTCTTTCAGTTCAACAGTTAGAAGCGACAGCCGTGGTACTGGCATGTGGACTGTTCTCAACAGAACACCTTAATATAGTAACTGACTCGATGTTTGTGGCCAAACTTTGTTTGGCCATGTCAGGACCTGGCGTGTCAACATCTACAGTAGCTTTGATGCTGGAAGAAGCACTTTTTTCTCGAAAAGGCACTATATCAGTCATCCATGTCAATAGCCACAGCCCAATTAAAGGGTTTTTCCAGACCGGTAATGATAAAGCAGACGCTGCTGCAAAAGGATTGTGGACATTAAGAGACGCCCGTCAGCTACATGAGTCTCTCCACATCGGAGCCAAAGCATTAGCAAAGAGATGTGGGATTTCAGTTCCTGAAGCGAAACATATAGTAGCTACATGTCCTTACTGTCAGAAAACACCACTGTGGTCCAGTGGGGTAAACCCCAGAGGGCTTAAAGCCTCCGAATTGTGGCAGACGGATTTTACAATCTGCCAGTTGTTGAAACCTCGAGCATGGCTAGCAGTAACTGTAGATACATATAGTGGAGTGATAGTAGCCACTCAACATCGTAAAACCGATTCCAAAGCAACTATTCAACATTGGCTAACAGTCATGGCGTGGCTTGGGGTCCCTAATCAGATCAAAACGGACAATGGTTCAAACTTTGTTTCTAAATCAGTTCAGGCATTTGCTCTCAAATGGGGTATTACCCTAATACATGGCATCCCGTATAATAGTACGGGACAAGCCATAGTAGAACGAGCGAATCAAACTCTTAAATCTAAATTGGAAGTGTTAGCAAAAGCAGAAGGTTTTGCTGACGCTATCCCTTCGGGAGATCAAGCACGCCTATTGGCGACTGCTCTGCTAGCATTAAATCAATTTCCCAGAGGAGAGGAGGTAAATAGCCCCACTCAAAAACATTGGGCCACTCGCGCACTAGAAGAAGGTCCATTAGTCATAATTAAAAATGAGCTGGGGGAATGGGAGCAGGGGTGGCGGTTGGTTTTGATGGGGCGAGGGTACGCTGCCGTCAAAAAAGATGGTAGAATTAAGTGGTGTCCGCTTAAGTGTATTAAACCAGATCTCCAGAATAAATCTAATGAAAATTGTGAGTCTTGTTCACAGGATTAGATCATCGGACGCCCCCGTAGCCCGTATACCCCAGCGTCATGCGTCCCATTCAAGCTTGGGAGTTCCACATCGGCAGAATCCAGACCACGACAAAATGACCATCATTGGGAGGGGTGGTGATGCTTTCGTGAGAATCAAGTCACCAGCCCTACAAATGGGTGCTTGAACAGGGCCGATCACAACAATCATCATGGTACTGATCTTTGGGCCTTGTAAGCAGTTAGAGCACCAACAACTGCTTTAAGAATGTATCTACTCGGTGCTATGTTTACTTAGTGTTACCTCAGTGTTATATCTCAGGTTACTTTTAAGCTGCCTTAAGTTATGATGTTTAGGTTTTGTCGACCCTTGTAAATTGATATGAACATTACCGGCCACTTCTTCCAATGCAGGCTGGCCACCTGCATCGGAATGACTGTGCATTTTGGTCAGTTTAGAAGCCCAAGCCTCAGACAGTGTAAGGGAGGCATGCACCTTACATTGTACTGACGCTGTTTGGAGCTGGTTTTTTTTGATTTTTAGTAGGGTCGTTGCACTATATTTCAGTAACACTTTGTGTTTTGATTCTTATATTTGTATGTAGTCTTTTGTAAGATCGATCTTGTCTAAGGTGTCTTACGTGTTTTACTCAAGTTTATTATATATGTTTTGTACGGTTGTTATAAGGTATTGAATAAGATTTTATAAGATATAAATAAGATTTTGATTAAGTATATTGTAGCTAATTTGGTTAAGCATAGGGAGGGGGGATATGTTGTGGCACAAGCTAGGGTCTGGCGGCCGGAAGATGTCGTGCTGTACGGAAAGACAGGACTCCTCCCCTAATAGCTAACAGTGTCTACGTTATGATGTAAGCACACGGAAGTGACGTTGTAAACCGTGGATATATAATGTTGTGTTTTCCTGTAATAAACGCCATTTTGCTGTTCACCATATTGGTGTGTATGAGCTAATGGACCGAGCGGCCAGGGGTTGGTCGCCGTGCTGTTCCTGAACCAGGTCGCCACGCCTCCGTGAGGCAACAAGAAGAGGAGGAGGTGCTCCAGTCACTGGAGCTGAGATTTCCCCCACAGCCTCTGGAGGAGGCCATGGTGAAGCAGGTATTTCACTGCAGCTTATGGAGAGGACCACACCAGGGCAGGTATCCACACTGGAGCCCACAGAGGACTCCAGATTACAGTGGGTTGCTGTGTCCTGAAGGAAGCTGCAGCCTGTGGAAAGCCCATGCTGGAGCAGGCTTCTGGCAGGAGCTGTGGCCTGTGGAGGGGAGCCCATGCAGGAGCAGTTTGTAAATGACTGTAACTGGGGGAAAGGACCCACAAATGGAGCAGGGGAAAAGCATGAGGAGGAAGTAACATTCAAGAAGAACTGTTATGGACCAACTGTAGCCTTCTTTTACCAATACATCTGCACTGCTCCCAGGGAGGGAGCAGAAGAGCTAGGAATAAAGGAGTGAGGTGGAGCCTGGGAAGAAGAGGAGGGCGGTGGAAAGGTGTTTTACTTATTTTGCCATTGTTTCTATTTTTAATTGGTAATAAATTATTTTTCCCCAGATCAAGTCTGTCTTGCCTGTGATGGTAATTGGTGAGTGATTTTTACTATCTTTATTTCAACTCACGAGCTTTTCTATCATATTTTCTCTCTGTCTTTTTGAGGAGAAAGTTTGAGATGATAGCTGTGTGGGCATCTGACAGCCAATTCAGGTCAACCCATCACACTGTGGAAGCCTCTGGTAGCCCATTTCAGGTTACATAAGAGCTTATAGTCTAATGTGGCTCTGATGGCAGTTGTTTGCTATAACCCCATCATGAGAAGAACAAATTGTGCTAGAGCCACACACTGTTCACCCCTGATCGGCATGGGGGGATTTCATAGCCCTAAGTGTTCTCTGACAGTTGCAGGACTGGCACACTTTCAGGGGGAATAAAGCAAAATAAAAGATAATGTTATTACCTTTAGGTTATGTAAGATTAAATTTCTTAGGCTTAAAACAAAAAAAAACCCCACAAACAACAATCCTCCCCCCACAAAAAAAAAAAAAAAAAAAAAAACACTAAAAAAATGAAGGTGAGATTTGCTATCTGTCTTGACAAACACAATTCAAAGTAGTGAAGCTTTCAGACACAAATAGAAAAAGCATTCTATTCTAAATCTTAATTTATTCTTCCAAGAAAAGTATGTAGTCCCATGGTTCCGACTGAAGCACTGTAACAGATCCTCATTATTCTGTTAGTTAGAACCTGCCTTCTCCACGTCTATCTAAACTGTTCAGAAATATATCATTTGCGAGACCCATCTATCTTGTAACTAAAGTGAAACATGCCTCAGATGAAGGAACTTGGTATATAGACACTTGGGAAACTCTTATCAAGTAAATTATTGAAATGAGAAGAAATGAAGGCCAAGTCCCTTAGCGGTTACAGATGCTGTAATTCTTCTGAAGATAGGAAAGCAAGCAGAGCTATTCTGATTTATGGTAACTGAGGATCTTGCGCTTGTATGGGTAGGAATGTACTTAAAAATATAAGCAATGGATCTGATTTATGAATTTTTATGTACCAGCATGAATTTCAAGTAACATATAAATCAGGAGATATTCAGTACAGTTATTTTTGATTCATGGACTGATACTTTGCAGGTGTAAAGACAGTGTAAATGAGAAGAGAATAAGGCTCAGTATCTGATGAAGCTTTTAATTTGACTGCTCTGTTTCAGTAATCTTCGTCTTTCAGTATACGGACTTCATGTGGACGCTGGACTATTCCTGAAGGGTTTGTGAAAGATAGATAGTAAAGAAATGCAAGCTGACTGTTAGTAGACCAGATGGATATATGCTTCCACCAGAAAACGTCTAGTGTTCAGGAAAGTACCAGTTGCACTTGGTTTATATAAGAGTACTTCAGAGCTCCATCCTGATTTTCTGAACTCAAATAAAGCTTTGCTAATGACTTCAGCAGCAGCAGGATGTGCTTCTGCTCACAGTTTTCTTTTCGTAGCCAGGTTACTGAGCCACATAGCTGTTACTGTTTGAATAGTCCTTTTTGACTATTTTGTCCTTTTGAACAGTCCTTTAGCTGTTTGAATGGTCCTTTTGCTAACAAATTGATTTAAATATGTCTGCTAAACCTGTAAAAAGGGCAGAGTAGTCTTGAAATGTCCATGAGTTTCCCTCTGGCTTGGGCATGGTACAAATAGCTGGCACAGCATCTTTAGCATGATTCCCCCCAGTACCTGCAATAGAGCTTGGTGGTGCCTGAGGAGGCAATGACAGAATTGGTTGGCTTCTGTTAGTTTCAAATATGCTTATTGTCTGTTCAAATTTACTATGGGTTAGGTGTTGCAGCCAGAAACCATTCATCTGAGCTCTTGGCGTCTGAGAAATGGATCTTCCCTGTTCACAGTTTCTAGGGAGCCAGACTTGCATGGGTGTCATTGTAAGTGTATCAGCCAAGTGACTATAGTAATGATGACACTTAGCCATACATCAGATGAAGAAGAAAAGGTTGTTTTCCACCTGAATGGCAGAGAAAGAATGCTTGGAGATTCATTTCTTTTGATAGATGGCTACAGAGCTAGGACATCTGCCAGGGGTTACTGCTGTAGGTGGGCTATGCTAGTAAATTCAGTGTGCTTGTGACTGTTTCTTGGCGCTTAGGCAAACTGGTATGGAATAGCCCATGTCCAGATTGTGGAATGCCTCCCAGCCTTTGAAACAGGATGGCTGCATGGAAACTGCCTGTTGGAAATGGTTTCTGACCAAGCTAACTCCTGAAATGTGCCCAGGAAGCTGCTTGTCCCAGAAATTATTCTAACAATTTGAATGTACCAAGGATGAAGATACAGTGCCCAGCAACAGAACCCAACTCCCTTATTTGCGAAATGCGAAGCAATGGAGGACATCTACCCAGATCTATTTAATTTCTGTTTGGTAATGTGAAGATTGCTTACATTGTCAGAAAGGTGTTTTCTCTCCCTTTCCTTTTTTCTCCTCTCCCCCTCCAATCCCTGCTGCCCCCAGTTCTCCCTAGAAGTCCAAAGCACTGAGCTACGTATTAAAGACCTGAAGAATTTGAGCTGTAGTGGTTTCGTTAGTTTATTCAATTTGGATGGGGAGGGAAGAGGAGGAAAAAGAGTGTCTCTACCTGTGTATAATGCTGCAGTGCTGCATTTTTGCTAGACAGCTAGTAAGTCTTGGTCTAATCCCACTGTTTTTCTCTTGGCCATGAAATGTCTGCTTTATTTTTACTTCTCATCTCCATTACAGAGAATCGACTGAGCCTCCTTACATGGCTTTTTGTCATTTGTGTACAGCAAGCTGGATTTTCAGAAGGCTACAGAACTCAGAGAATTCACTGTGCTAACATTTGCTGTCTATACTGTGGTAATTGAATGACAGGAGCAAGGTGCAATTGATTGGCACATATCAGAGAGAGGAGGAAATATATTATACGCTCCAAATGATACTAAGTTTGGGAAGAAACCAGATTTCCAATTTTGAATTATGTTTTTAATAGAGGAAACAGGGGCTTTTAAAATATTTCCTTTGAAGTGTCCAATTGTGTTAACTATGAAAGTATCAATAGAATCAATCACTCCATGATGCAGTGCATCAGACTGCTGATACTGGAAAGTACTTTTGTGACTGTCAACTCAACATGTAAAATAACATGGAAAAGATTGGGTGGTAGTGCCATCACCTGGATCACCCTTATTTTATTAGCACTAAAAACACATTCTATGTGGGCAAAGACAAGTGCCTCATAAGCCCCAGAAGGGCATCTCCCAGTGTTTTGAGCAGTAGGGCATTGTCAGCTCACAGCATTCCTACCAGGAGCTCACATAACAGTGCAATCACAGGTGCTGCGCAAGTTGTATGGCAGTGCAGAGCAGATACAGATGGTTTAACATTGGCTAGCAGGTCACCCATGAGCCACACTCACCAAACTGCTGCATATGCTGTGCAACACTGTCTCTGTCTGATTGTTATTTATTTTCCCAGTCAGCTCTTCTGTTTATACTTATGGTATAGTTTGTCTCAGATTTCCTGGTGCAGAAAATTAATAATAGCTCTTCATAAAACAGAGTAATGAGCTGGCATCTGGTATATGCATTTTTCTCCTGCAAAAGCCTAAAAGTCTAAATGAACATCTAAGCAACTGTACTGCTTAATAAAATAGCAGGTTTTCTTAACTAGAAGGTTGTGTTCTGAAATGTTTTTAGAGGCCTTCAAAATAATGGCCAGAAAGAATTCCAGAGATAATTCTGCATTATTTGGTAAAGGAGTTAGTCTATCACTCTAGTCTCCTGCCCTAAACTGCATATCTGAAAGTGCTGACATGGGAGATAGTGTGAACTGAAATGTGAACTCCTCTCATCCAGTCACTGCTTCTCAGCAAGAACTATCTCAGTCCATATTCTTGTCAGCAAATCAGATCTTGTGTTAAAAAAACAGGTTTTATTGCTCTTGTTGCTGTTGCCAGCCACACTGCTTCTTTTTGTGTCCTACATTCTGGTGTGTTCTCATAATCCTGTTTTAAACTTGAGGGTCACCATGGCCAGAGTGACAACTGCAGAAGACCTCAACGCCTTGCACCCCTTCACTCAAAGCATCAGATTTACCCCAGGACCTCCTTCTACACAAAACAGAACATCATCATGTGGCAGCAGGCAGCACTCAATTAAATTGGCTGCAGGTTTGTACCAAAATCAAAGTGTTCACAGTCTTGGGACTTTAAATCAAAATCCTTACATTGCTCAGAGGACAAGCACTGTGTAATTTGCAGATGGCATCACCCTCTCAGTCCTTCTGTCCTACTGTTTGGGTTTCAGTGGTGACTTTCAATATAGCAAGTTACAGTGACAAAGGAACCCTTGTGCTATTTAGGGTTTGGGGCATTTTTCCCTCAGTACTTAGAGAGAAGTTGTCTGTCACAAATATACCATGTTTGCTGGATCCTGTGGACATGAACAAAATTAGTCTGGTTTTAATCATGAGGAGAGGGTAAAAGAGGAAGCCATGGCCCTTCCCACCTACCTCTTGTGACTCCTGCTTGTATGTGAGGAACCAGTCTTTATTTTTTTTCCCTTCTCTGATGTACATTGGAACTTAAGAGAGATGCCACTTGTTGGACCACTGTCTCAGAGCAGACTTCTGTTTTGAAGTCACTACAAGATCACTGTTTCCAATTATAATACATTACCAGATTTGATATACATTCTATCCTTTGGGAACTCATTTGAAATGACTATGCACTTGCCACAGAAAGCTCGTTTTCTGAAGCAGTAAGATTTATAGTGTGTTCCAATCAACTATGACTTTGCTGCTAATCCCAATGCGGGCATTCCTTTTACAAGTAATTTTTAACTATTATCATGTGAGACTTCCTCCATCATGGTTCATGTCACTTTTCCTCCTCTCCTTGACACATAATTTTAGATTTAGGGTCAGATTCATTGTAGGAGTAAGCTGTGACAGCGCTATTGATTTCACCGAAGCTGTATCCAGCTGTGAATTTGAATGCTTTTTTTTTGTTGGAATGGCTTAAAGTTGAAATGAAATGTGCAACGCATCCATGATTGTATACTTTACTTGTAAGGAAGGGATGAACATAAGAAAAAAATCGGCTTTTATAAAATTGCAGCAAAGCTGTAAATAACAAAAAGCTGTATTTTGCTGTCTTGTTTTTTATAAGCAAAGCTTCTTCTGAAGGCAGTTATATTTTGTTTAAGAACAGATTCTAGATTAAAGTTTGGAAGAACCAAAAATGCCTATGAACTAACCACAGTGTTCAGATTAGTGTACAAAACCTCCTTTGATTCAAGCAGAAGGTAATTAAATGCCCATAGCTGTGGCTGAATTTGGCTCATTATGAATCAAAAAAAAAAAACCCATCAGGCAAAATCTTTTGGTGCCATTTAATTCTTTTTCAAGTCTAATGAGGGCCAGAGGTGTCTTAAGTAATATAAGGCATCCCTGTATACCATATTGCACTGTCAGAAACTTCCATTGCGGCTTACGTTTTCATATATTGTGGGAATGGGGCTGACATGAGCTAAAATACTTACCAGCCATAGACTCCATATACAGACAATGAATGTTGACTCTACTGCTAAGTGAAATCTCTACCCAAAGCTCAATAACTGAATAAAGCATCTACATTTTACAGGGCAAAGAGATCCTCTCTGCAGTTGAAATTGAAAGAACTGCTGACATAAAACACATCTATGTGCTATAACTTTATTGTTTTTAACTTTTGAAATTTAAGTGTATATTCCAACTTACTCTTTTGGCCATAGTAGCAAAAAGAGATAGCCTGGAATCTTTTATTTAAATACTTGCAAATATGTTTGGTTATTTATTGCTTTCAAATCAGTGGACAAACAATAACTGGTTTACTTATATATTCCTAGAAATGAACAGACTTGTATTGAATTCTCAGAAAAAAAGAGTGATTTTGCCAGACTTAGGAGTATCTGATGACTGCCTACTATGTTTTACAGCTATGTCTTTGAGCTCTGCGCCAGATCCCATATTCTTCTCCTGGGACATTGGGCAGAACTTACTTCATGAGACAGCTGGAATAAATAGAAGAGAAACTGAAAAAAGCATTTCAGATGCTTGATGTTGATCTGAACCTGACAATCACAAAGAGTGAATTCAAGATAGTGATTGAAACCTGTATCTTCTGTCTAACAGAAGCTGAATTTGATGCTGTGCTAGCAGAGGTACGCTATGGCATTGCTGTTCATAACCATTGAGAGGCTGTTCCTATTTGTGTCAAGAGCAAAATTTCAGTGGGAGCAGGTTCCAGACCAGTGTTATCAAAAAGATGCTAGACACGGTCAAAACCTTTGTTCAAGTGAAAGTCACAGAATACTTGCAAAACTAACGTGAGCTAAATTTGACAATTGGTATGTGTATAGGAGGATTTTGTCTGAGTGGTGTGTCTCACTGTTTTGAAAGAGTTGCAATTTACCAGCAGATTTTTTGATTAAAAAAACAATTCACAGCTTAAATTCATGTACATGCAGTGTTATGCATATGCATAGCTTACGTTGTGAACTCTGAGTCAGAGACCAGCTGTTTTTTGTCTGCACAGGGAATTTCTCAACTCACTTTCGGTATTTGCTACCTTATAAACCATTGTCAGATTGGATTTGAAGGAACATTGGGTGTTCATACGATATTGTGACTGGCACTTATCAAAAACGGGGTGAATCTCATGCAAATCTGCACCAGCATTATTGTACACTTACGTTTCTGTCCTGAAAGTGTGGATGAGTAAGTTTTATATATTTCTTTTTCCTAATGTATTTTACTCTTGTTTGTTTCTTTAATTTGGTGAACTGATCTATTGCATTTGCATTTTAAACTAATCAGTCTATAATGGGTTAAGCCCATTTCAGCGAAGATGGATTTTAAGTTCTTTGCTAACACTAAATCGTCATTAGGGGGGACACATATACAGCTGAAACACTGCCTTTTGAAACAAGGGAAAGATGCATCAGTGAGACTGAGAATGAATATACTTCCATATATACATGTGAAAGATCATAGAGCTAGAGAGTTGAGAAATCTGTCTTACATGAGGGAAATACTTGCAGGTTGTAACATTTCTGGGGAGGGATTTCCCGCATATTAAGTTTATGTTCTGCTTGTTCTGCTGAATTCTGGACAAGTTGCTGAGAATTAGTAATGCATAATACGCAAAACAAAATTGTGAGATTTATCTTTTTGTTGTTTAAGAAGAGAATGAGAAATGAAATGAAGTATTTAAACAATCTGATATCATTGTAGAACTTATCCATGTATATTGAAATACAGATCCCAAATACTTCCTGTCAAAATTCACTAAAATTGCCAGAAGTACTAGCACACTTAAAAAGTTTTCTATATTATGCAGTAAAATTGCTCAAAAATCGTAGTCATGAATCGCTTGTGAGTTGTCTAGCTCTGACAGCAGAATCTAGCTGTTGATGTGAGCCTCAAGTGACATAGTGGCATGATACAAGTTTTCCTAAATTGCTTTTTCTGCACATATACCTGGTGTAGTTGCCATAGGAATATTTCCTGATTGCCAAAGAGAAGGGAATGGTCTGCTAAGCCGCTGATCTGCTACTGGAAAAGTATGAACCCTTAAGACTACTCAGTCTGTTCTCTAAATTAACAGTGAAAGTTTTGTATGAAAGAAACTGTAACTGATTCAGTTTAATAGGGATTTGAAAACGTGTCATTCTTCTTGATGTGTCTTTAGGAGAAAAACAAAACCTAAACCAAGGGACCCAGTAATGGGAAAGTTACAATGTTTCAGGATTCAATATTTTAGGAATTAATAACTCACGGTGATCTTCGTTTCCAGTGTAAGTAATTTTTCAATAATAAAGTTGAGAAGACACCAGCTGTGTGTGAACTGGGATTAAGTTTAGATTCTTACCTTCGATGAAGTAAAATAGAAAGTAAAGCCATACTCTATGTAAAACCAGAAACAATTAAAAACCAAACCAAAACAACCCCACAAACCCCAAACCCAAATCTGTATTCTCACAGTAGCTTTATTAGTGGAGCACTAAGTATTTTTCACACCTCATCCCCTTCCCCAGTGACATATAAAGGGTGAAATTTTGCAAGGGGATCTGTGGGGAAATTCTTTTTCCTGCAGTTTGTCCTGCGGGTTTCTATGATCTTGCCTTCAATAAAGAGTTGCCTCAAAAAATATTCTGTAAATTCCAGTCCATCTTTGTTCCCAGCCAGTGCAAAGCTAAAAAAACTCTCAGACAAAGAGAGAATGGGGGAATGTAATGCTGAGGATACAAAAATGGGATTAGGACTTTGAAAGGAAGCAGGAGGAAGAAGAGGAGCAGCAAAAGAAAAGAAGAAAAAAGGAGGGACCTAAGCTACTTTCTCCCAAAGAGACAGAGGAGCTTAAAAAATTCTAATTAATTAGTGAAAACTAATTAAATAACAAATGCGGGATCTTTCCTGGAATAAAAGGTTAATCTTTTTTTTATTACATGCAATATAATAAAACCTTAAAATCTTTTTGTATGCTAGGGGTTGGATTTTCTTCCAGTGTTCAAGGAGAATAAGATGTTATTCTTGACTTCCTTTTAAACTCAGTAAAATGTGTGAAGTAAGGGTCATGCTTGGACGATCTTGTCTTTTGGCCAGCTAGTTTGCTAGAGAATTTCTCTGAGACTGCAATGCATGAAGGCAAAATTACTGGTTTGGTTTGTTAGAGCTTTCAGGCATAGAGATGTAATCGTACCACTAGAGGGCACTACAGGTGCTGTTTTCCAGGAATTTTGCTAGGAAGCCTTACCAGAGCTAATTTCTTTCTCCAGTTAAAATTCAACCAATTCCACTAAATTCAGAGGCTGAAATGATGGCGGAGCTTGTCTTCTAGGACCTCATGCCACAAATAAGGGTATAAATAAAATTGCACAAGGTTTCAAAAACAGTTAGTTAAGGCTGAAACCAGAGAAGGATGCTCAGAGAGTGGATTTTGGCACCTGAGCTAGTGAAAGGAAATTTGGCTGCTGGTAGTTAACAACTGAAATGACCTACTCTGGTGCTTGGTGCAAGTCAATAGGATGCGGAAACAAAACCAAGGTAATATGTTTTTAATTTTTACAATAACATTAAAAGTTACTGGTGGCAAATAAATCTCAGGTTTGTGGTAGGTGAGAATAGGAGGAGAGAGAGGCATGGTTGTAATCTGAATAACACTTGATGGGAGCAGAGGACAGGGGAGAGCTGACACTATAACTTTCTTGACCTTCGGACTCCTAAGTACTCTGTCCAGTACTTTGGACTCCTGAGTACCCTGATCCCAAGGGCTAGATCATCCCTTTGTGTGCTGTTTGCCAGCCAAAATAATTCTTCAAGACAAGGGGTTTACACTAACAGTCATCACTGTTACTGCTCACTCTACTTGTGGTAGAGCAGCAGTTGCCTGAGCAAACCTCATACTAGACTTCAACTTTGCTCAAAAGGTCCTGAACCTGGGTCAGGGCAATCCCAAGCACAAATACAGGCTGTGCAAGGAATGGATTGAGAGCAACTCTCAGGAGAAGGTCCTGCAGGTATTTGTTGGTGAGAAGCTCAACACGACAGTTCACACTTGCAGCCTAGAAAGCCAACTGTATGCAGGGCTGCATAAAAAAGAGCAGCAGGTTGAGGGAGAGAATTCTCCCCACCTACTCCACTCTTGTGAGACCCCACCTGGAGTTCTATGTTCAGCCCTGGGGCCCCAATACAGGAGGGATGTGGACCTGCTTAAGTGAGTCCAGAGGAGGCCATGAAGATGATCAGAGGGCTGAAGCACCTCTCCCATGAAGACAGGCTGAGAGACCTGGTCTTCTTCAGCCTGGAGAAGAGAAGGCTCCAGGGAGAACTTAGAGCAGTCCCCCAGTACCTAAAGGGCCTACAGGAAATCTGGAGAAGGACTTTTTACAAAGGCATGTAATGATACAACAAAGGGGAATGGCTTTAAACTGACAGAGGTGAGATTTAGATTAGATATTGGGAAGAAATCCTGTACTGTGAGGGTGGTGAGGCCCTGGCACAGATTGCTCAGAGAAGTTGTGGATGCCCCATCCCTGGCAGTGTTCAAGGCCAGGCTGGATGAAGCTTTGAGCAACCTGGTCTAGTAGAAGGTGTTCTTACCTGTGGTAGGTAGGTTGGAACTAGATCACCCAAACCATTTTGTGATATCTGTTCTGCTTAGGGTCCCAGGTTTGTAGCGATTTTCTCCAAGAGCCGTGTACAGCTGTGAAGAACAGCCTCAATGAAGGCCACTTTCTTGCTTTTGTTCACATGCTAAAGAAACCCCTTCCCACTGGTGTCCCTACAGTGGTCTTCCACAGTAATACGATACATTTGTGATTTATATTTCTTGATGTACTAGTGTTTTATGTTCATGTAATCTTTTTTATTATCTTTATTTTCAGGACGAACAGTCACAACTGCCAAATAATGACATTAAGTCAGCTAGAATCCCTGCTCAAGGAGAAAGCATGTTGATGAGGATAACAGCAGAAACCACATGCTGGGGTAGTAATTTATTTCAGATAAGTAGATGTTGCTCTTGATATACTGATATCAAATTTAGTAACAAAGATTGAAAGTATTGTTGTGTTATGAAGGTCTGGTCATTCTTGTGTGCTTAGGGTTTTCTGGTTTGTTGGGGGTTTTTGCTTGGTTTTTTTTGTTTTATTATGCTAAAATACAAAGCAGTATTCTAAAAGCCTGTCTAATCCACACTATTTAGTATCAAATACCTAAACACTTTTTTTCTTTCAAACAGTCTTTCAACAAATCTCTAGTGTAGGATTGGCATAGTCCCACTGTAAATTTATTTCCTAGTTACTAGATGCTTATGGCTTGAGTAACTACACTTGACTTATTTAAGAAACTAAATTCTCCAAGGCAGTACAATTTTTGTAATTGTTCAGCCCTTTGCGAGGCTGATGTAAAACATTCTGTCACATCAGAAGAACAATATTTTAGGCATTTTGTGCTCTTTTTATTTGGAAGTATCCAGCCTCTTGAGAGCTTGGTCAGCTTAAATCTCAACTCACATTTTAACAGCACAAAACACTTTTTAAAATCCAGGACAAAGTGGTAGTGTTTCTGTGGGAAAGCTAGATTTTTATTTTAATTTTATACAAACTGTGTCATGAAAATTTGTTTGTAACATCCTGATTTTTTTATTACATTGGGGCACTTGCAAGTTAACCTAATGTCACTTATCATGCCTAACAATTGTTGTTATTTACAAGGGCACAGAAGAGTATTCCATGCTTTTGAGAGAACTGCGTAACAGTCTGTTGGCTCTACCCTAAGACTGCTCATAAAAGAAGAAATACATTAAACATAACCTGATGTAAATTCCAAGGAAAATCCAATCTCCTGCTGTGCTTGGCATGGGCTTGGCCTGTAGTTTGGGAGGGAGAAATAAAATCTTTCTGATTTCACAGCTGTTACTGCACCTCGGGGCTGCAGTAGTATTTGCAGGCCATTTGCTTCCCTTCTACTGAGTAGGATGTCTGAATATATCCTCACTGTAGTCTGAATAAAATGTTAACACATCACAAAGGCTGTTAGGACAGATTGTATCCAAGACAATCTTCTTGCTGTAGAAAAGCCTATCAATCATAACTTAGTATAGTTGTTATTAATGTCATAGCTTTTATTCATTTGGCTGTATACAGCTAACTAAAGAGTAACGTTTATGTTTTCATGTTAAGTGTTTCCTATCACAAAAGAAACTGCTGAAATATCTTATTATAGAATTTCTGAATTGAAAATATCCTCCAAAGTCCTAATTAGAGGTACATTTAATTTACAAGGTTATACGTTATTTTTTAACGGCATTGTTAAATAGAGCTGTTATGTATATTTTACTACATTAACAAAAAACACCATTAACTGAAGGCAAGGCTACTGCTACATATATATCCCAGGAACAATTCAGTTAAAGAAGTACTGCAAAATATGTAAATGCATGATGTACACAGGTAATTATTCAGGTACACTTAGGAGTTCATATACTCGTTTAAATATTTATCTGTAACATATCACAGTGGTTATTCCCAAGCCAAACATTATTCTGCTTCTGTTTGGATGCACATAATCAGCCAAGGACAAGGTTTCGTATTTGTATGTGCACGTAAAAAAAAAAATAAAAAAAGAGGATTCAGCAAGCCCAAATGATAAAGCTTCTAATGTCCTCAGTAAAACATGGAATAGTTTTTTTTCCTTGTATAGGCAGAAAGACACATTTGGACCATCTACTACATGTATCTGTATTTAGCCTTCATAGCTAGTATACCAGTCAAGATGAGTGTGGTAGTTTACCCTAGATTGATGCCTAGTGCCCACCAAAGCAGCTCTATCACTCCCTCTTCTCAACTGGACAGGGAAGAGAAAATACAACTAAAGGCATGGGCTCTCCATAGGGTCACAGCATTCTTCAGGCATCTCCCTGCTCCAGGGGGGTTCTCCAAAAGCTGCAGGTGGATATATGCTCCACCATGGATCTCCATGGGCTGCAGTGTCACACTCTGCCTCACCATGGTCTGCACCAGGGACTGCAGGAGAATCTCTGCCATAGAACCTGGATCACCTCCTCCCCTCCCTCACCGGCCTTGATGTCTGCAGAGGTATGCCTCTCACATATAGCCATCCCTCTCTTCTGACTACAATTACTCCTGTGAAGTTTTTGGGTTTTTTCCCCTTCTTAAATACGTTATCCCAGAGGCACTATCACCGTTGCTGATCAGCTCAGCCTTGGCCAGCAGCAGGTATGTCTTGGAGCTGGCTGGAATTTGCTCTCTTGGATGTAGGGGAAGCTTCTAGCAGCTTCGCACACAAGCCACCTGTGTAGCCCCCCTGCTACCAAAATCTTGCCATGCAAACCCAATACCATAAAGAAAAGTGCAAGTGGTTCAGAGCATCTTCTAGTCAGTGAAAAGACATAGCAGAACAGGCAGCCTTGGATTTCTCGTCACTATTCTGCACTTAGAAACTCTTGCCATGCTGGTGGTTCACTTAATCAAATGATCCAAGGCTGACCTTGTCTGGTTTTATGGCACTAAAGCTATTTGTTGTGTTTGCTGGAAGTAAGCCTTACTGCTTTTGTAGTCATTCTCACTTGCTCAAATAAGTATAGCTAAGCTACGGAATGATTTTGAGTATTTCAAATGCCGGTATTTCAAAGCTCTGAGTTTAGTTTTGACTATAGGAGTCCTTTTATCATTTCTAGTCAAATATAGTAAAATGTTACTCCTGAGGGTCACTGTCTTGGGAAAAGCAGATATAAAGAAAGGAAAAAAAACCAGACAAATAAAACCAAACCAAAAATGGATCAAGAAGGGGGGCTATAGGGATGCTGGGGCGGGACTCTTCATTAGGGGCTGTAGTGATAGGACAAGGGGCAACAGGTTCAAACTTAAACAGGGGAAGTTTAGATTGGATATAAGGAAGAAATTCTTTACTGTAAGGGTGGTGAGGCTCTGGAATGGGCTGCCTAGGGAAGTTATGAATGCTCCATCACTGGCGGTGTTCAAGGCTGGATTGGACAGAGCCTTGGGAGACATGGTTTAGTGTGAGGTGTCCCTGCCCCTGGCAGGGGGGTTGGAACTAGATGATCTTAAGGTCCCTTCCAACCCTGACTATTCTATGATTCTATGGTTCTAAGAAAGAAAAGTAACAGTAAAGTGTAGGAAAATAGCCACAGTATCATCTCCTAAGAAAAGAAGAAAAGCCTGAAAGGAGGGCCAAATGCTGAAACCTGTGCCTGGGAATATAAATAATGGTACAGGAAAAAACTCTTTTCTATTGACTCAGTGAATGTTCAAGGTAGTAGGCAGCAATGTAGTTAGGCTACTTAAGCACTTCTTTATGTGCTGTGGGTAACAAGAACCAGAACTTCTATACCATACCAGCAGCCCAGACTCTTTTTCATGCTCCTGGCCAGCTGATACCCTGACTGCCCACTATTGCCCTGGTACAGCAGGGGCCTATTGTTATAGGAATACTGTTTTAGCTAAATTCAAATCCTAACTGTTTCTCTTTAAAGATTACTGAAGTACTGTGGTTGATTCGCATTTGCAATAAGGCTGTTCATGTAAAGCAGAATGTAAAGAGGACTGAAATTGATTTATTTTGTGTACTGATTGCACAAGTTTCAAGGTCTCTAAAAATTGCTAAGAAGTGGTAAAGGGCTATCAATATGAACAAGTGTCAGGCCCATGTATTTTCCTCACTTCCCCTACTCTTATCTCCCCTCCCCCATTAATTTTTGATTTTATGTTTATGAGGATCTGAAAATAGTCTAATTCTTTTCTATCTGGTTTGGGCCTATCTTTACCAGCTGGTAAATAGGAAATGTTCACTGTAGGAAGCCAATACTCTGCAGAGTGTAAACAGATGGAATCAATATAAAGTGACAAGTTAGACTGTCCTACTGAGAATACAGAGCCAAAGCTAAGAGCATAACAGTCACTATACTTATTTTGTTCCAATTCATTTGGTACTGAATAGCACTTCATATATGCACAGCTGTGTCCTTCCATTTTTTACTTTCTTTCTTCTGGTTTGATGATGACAATTTCAAAGAAAAACTTTAATTAAAGATTTTACACAGAATGGCCCAAAGTAGAATATAGGGAAAATGAGAACTGATGTGTTTATAGCAAAAGAAGAATATTTTTCAGGCATTTATTTTCTTTCTTTTTTAACAAAACAAAATCTGATGTATCTCTCTGTGTATTATATGCTAGACTGATAGATCTCCGAAGGTGGAAATCTTCCATTTGGTGATAAGGTATATAACCATACCTCTGAGAGCTTCCCCATCATCCTGTTTCTTCCCTGGTACCTGTTACAGCATGGTGTCATGAAAGGCAGGAAATCTAATTGTAAATCTCTGCATGGGTGTGCCGGCCAAAGAGAAAGGGACACTGCAACAGACTGCTGTCAGACTGCCCTGAGACAGACTGCAAGCAAAGTTACTGAGAGTCTTCTTTACACTTCCCTGGCCAGCTTGCCTCATATGTACCTCTTCCACTCTCAAGAAGGGTGTTTTGGAGACCGTGGATCTGATGCATGGTGCCTTCAGAGACAGTAACTGGGGTGGTGAGCTTCCAAGCTGTCCTATGTTGTAGGATTTGCCTTGAAAGCACATCTGAGTTCTAGTCCTTTTACCAGGTGTTATAGTATGGGTTTGTCTTTATTAATTTATGCATTTTTGACACATTTTCACAGACGTGGAAGAAGGCAGCATGTTTTACCACTCTATCCCCAACTTATTCCTTGCAGCATATTTCTTAATGCTGCCATTAAAATTTTGCTATTTTTTGCTTTCTTGGCAAATAATAACCCCAGATTTCCCATATGTTGTTTATTAGGGTGACTGCATGTCTCTAATGAGGGGCAGCAGCCACGAGTTTGAATACAGATTTTGCATCTGATCCTCATGTCAGGGTCAAGCAGCTTTTGTTTCCTGCAGAAGAAACACAGGGTCTGTCCCACTCTCCTCCATGCGTATCTTCCTAGATATGCAAGCCATGGCAGCGCGCCTGTGCAGAACTTCTCTGCCTCCTCATCCAGCCGGCTGCCTTCTCTGCAAAACGCAATTCTTTTCCTAACTGTAACACTAGGGGTCTGTTGGTCTTGAGGATTTCCTAAGACCTCTCTCAGAATTGTTCAACAACAGAAAGAAGGTGTATGGTATTGTAGGCAGAATTCTGGAGCTTGAGGTAATGGGAATGCATGAAAGCCTCTTTCCAGATCTCCTTCCCACCCTTGCCAAATACCCTGAGCCACCAAACAAGTTCCATAAAGGCTGGAAGAGGGAAATAACGCATGACGCAGGTGGGACCTTACAAGCCCAGACCCATGGGGCGCACAGTTGCTGAGGAAAATGCCTCAATATACAGTGGCTGGTAACACTTGTGTAGGTAGCAAAATGAACTTCAGGGATTTGTGGCAGGAATTTTTCTCCCAGTAAGCTGCAGTCTGCATAAGGGTGTGTCTGGAAGTTCCTCCTGTTTGCGATGCATATGGAGGAATTGTTTTCAATGGCTATCCTTTGTGCTCCTGAAGTATAAGAAAATATTTCAAATATTCATTGTCTTCCTTCTTCCCAAGGGATCCCCAAGTGCTTTACATGCATAAATGCTGCTGAAATGCAGTCACTGCTGGGGTGGGGAGCAGCAGCCAGCTGGCATGTGTCAGTGACAACAGAGCGCGTTATGCCAAAGACACTATGGCAAGGCTCTGCGGTTGCTAAAAGTGCTGTGGTATCACTAACACTGAAGAACAAACAGGAACATTGCTTCTAGTGTCTCTGCTGAGTGATTCTGATAGCATAAACTTATTTCTATGTAGCTTATCTAACCTGTAAGGACAAATAGTCACATCAAGCTGGCAGAAAAGTGTGCCACTGGTGCCAGGCACCACAGTATCCAAACCTGTGCTTCACTCATTAAATAATACATTTCAGTTAAATCTGATTACAGGGGAAATGAATCCATATTTCTGCATTTCAATCTCTATTAAAAGCTCGGAGTTGTGGTGGAAATGTTTTGCCAGTCAAGACAAGAAAGAGAAATCCTAGCCTACTCTGATAAAATCTAATCCTTTCTTTGAATTTCCTTTATTGTTTTATATGTATTACTATAGGAAAATACACTTTAATAAAAACTGGTTTTCCTTCTTCATGTCTTTAGCCAGATAAGAAGCTTTATCCTCTTCCACCCTTTTTTGCCAGTTAGAGTTACCAAGGAGTAGTCAAATCCACCTGATCTGTAGCTACTTACTTTGGGCAACCTTTGCTTGTATCAGTAGATGGCTGTAGCCACAAATAGGCCTATTTACTGTGCATAAATGCTCTGCACTAAGGGTACTGGACTTGGAACCTTGACCCTTATGGTGAAAACAAGATACAAAGTCTTGGCTCCATTGAAGTACTAACTTGATGATGATCAGGATTCCCTCCAAGGATTTTCCTGCTTTCTCCTGGTAGCACTGCAGAGTATACACAACTGAGCTGGGTTTAATTCTGTCTCAGGCAGCCGCATTCAAATAAGTAAGGAGCAGAGGCAGAATCTTTATTACTGCTGCTATTATGTGAGCCAGAAAGCACACAGGCTGATTCAATTCCCCAGTCACATTTGCAGAAATAGCAGTTAAAAAGAGTGATTATTTTTGAACAAGGCTTTATTCTTGTAAGCTGAACAATTCAACACAGAACAGAGTAAGCATGGAAGCCTTTGATACTACTTTTATTGTCAGTTTTCAGGTTTTAAGCTTACTTTAAGGTCCAGGCTGCTGAGATTATTTACAGACATAGAGAAAACAGTTGCAATTTCTAGAATGTTAATATATTTGCCCATTTGTCCCATGCATACATTCTCTTTCAACTCCTAAATCTTCTTGATTTTGGCAATTTTTGAAGTGAAGTGAAAAAAAGAATGCTTTGGTATATGTAAAACAAATAATTCACTGACATTCTGGAGTTCACTGATACTTATGAAATGTATACCTGCCTTGATCTTTGATATCTGGTTTCCAGCAAGTCTTTAGGTTTCATTCGCTAAAGGAAGATCATCCTACTGTTTAAAATATATGAATCGTATCTGAAATTCATTGTTTTACCTAAAAGTGTTTTGAAGTTTACTAGTGCCATTTGAAGAAGAAATTGCCTTAGACATTGAGTAAATGCAAAATATTCATTTCTCTTGGAGTGTTATTGTAACACTTTCTATTGTGCCAGGGAATTGCTCTACTGTATTATCAAAATAGGTATAAAATGTCATTTTGTATTATATGTTAGGAAAGCTTTCCACTGCTTGCAATTGTGTCAGTTGTGTCAGTATTGGTTTCTTGTTCATTGAAATCACCTGTAATTTGTAGATTGCAAAGAATGGGAAAAACATTACCAGGTGCTGCAGACTTTTTGACTACAGCCACGCGGGATGGATACAGAGGCATACAGTAAGACAAATTCTTGAGATGACCTGTTTTAGGATGAAGGACTCAGAATTTGAGAAGTAAGTAAAGAAACAGCATGATTTTTCTGTAAGAGTAATAATACAATAAATAATGGGGACTTTGTGATCTGCTGAATGACAGTGGCTGGGGGCTGCTTGCAGCAGGCTAATTTGCTAGTTTATCTTCTGTACGCAAGTTACAGCCTTCAGCCTTTTTCTGACTAAATGGATGCAACAGTATGCAAAGATAAATATGTTGGTAATTCACTCCAAAGGGATGAGTCCTGCATCAAAATTCATCCCAATCAGCTTGATTTTCAGTATGTGGGTTAAGATACTAAAGTGACAATGTGGGACTCCCTTTGCCTGCAGTCTCACAAAGCGACGGTGATGCTGCATGTCTTTGGCCTCAGATCCAGGACAGGGTTGAGCAGTCTGCATGGAGATGCTGGTTCCTATTCCTGTCTGAAAGGTGAACAGAAAAGACAGTGAGAACCCCAGAGGATCTTCCAGAGGAAGAAATAGTGAAAAGAGGAAAATATTTCTTTGCTCTGCTTTCAAGAGGTGTTAGGTCAGCCTGTGGCTTGACCCCTTCAGTTTGGCTGACACAGGGTATACGTGAGATCTGTTTGAAATATTCTATAATTCTATTCTATATAGAGAGAATATATATGTACATGATTCTATTATATGTTTGTATATCTGATTCTGTGAATAATCAGTAAAACCAATATATCGAGGATAAAGTGTGAGTGCAGAACATATCTACAGGACCCAGCAGCCCTTCCCTTTCACAGCAGATTTGAAAATGTTTGCTGCTGAGCAAGAAAATGGCTCCTCATTCCTTTTGAGACCAGTAAATTGAGAAAAATGAGAGCCATTGCCTCTCACTGGAGAAAAGATTCTAATAACCAGGTGACTAGTGAAATCTTGCCTTTGAAAAAGGCAACAACTCTCATCAGCTGTTTCATACTTTTGCTGAATTCCTGCAAGTGTTTTAAATATGACTGGGTTTTTTTGCCCATGGGGTAGAGGAACACAGTTATTTGAAATAAGATATTGCATAGCACATCTTCACATCCTGTGTAGCTTGAGGCAGTGAACAGAGAAATGTTGTATCATGGGTACTATGCTCTGCTTCCTGTTCTCTTTGCATGGTTTTCTTGTGAAGTGATATGGTGAAATGGAAACTCAGAGGCTGCCTCCAGGTAGGGTGAAGCCAGAAAGCAAGGAGCATCTGGCTTCAGCGAGTCAGCCATCTAAGCTTGGCAGTTGGTTCACCACAAACTTCAGAAGAAACACTTAACCTTTTAGAGCTGTAGTATGCATATTTACATAAGGGAGTAGTACTTGCTTACCTCAGAGGGATGATGTGAGCCTTGATTGATGTTTGTATAGAGTTTGGAAACTAGATTGGTCTGCTCTTCACTGACAGAACAATAGCTAAGTATTATTACTGGGAGTCCATATGTGCTTCAGGTATGATGTATCCAGTGCCCCTATCAGTTTGTACTGGATGAAGCTGTAGCATATCCTGCTCTTGCAGAGCAGAGATGTAGGGATGGGAAGTAGCTGGAGCTTTGACTGCAGTAGGGGTTGCACAAAGAGGGATGGTCCAAGCACAACGGGGTATGAAAGTCCATATCTAAAGAGCATGTGGAATATTTCTGTAGGATCTTTGTTGATGGGTTGCTGTGAAATTGTGCTTATAAGGTACTATGATGGAAATGTTGAAAGAGATCAAACGATGACAGTGCCTGTGAATTGATGCCTATGCATGCATGGAGATCAGCTACGAACTGCCTCAAACCAACATGAATCTGTTAACTGAAACATGTACACCAAGGGCAACCTAAAGAGACTTCAGGGTCTTGGAATGGCCTTCCAGTTGCAGGCAGTGACATTGGAAGAAATAGATGGGCCAATTCTATTATTATGTGGCTCCACGGATGGTGTCACCACCACAGTTCTGGGGTTTTCAATAATGGGATGGCTTACATGGCGTCAGGCTTGCCGGCATCAGAAAGGATTCACCTTTCTCAAAGCAGGAAGAGCCAGCAGGGCTCATTGACAAATGACTTTGGAGGGGAGGGGGAAAATATGAAGCTTACTCATGGTAAACCGTGGGATGACATACTATGGTTAGATGGATGGGTTATGTCAAAGGCCCTCAGCCTGTTATATGGGACATGATGGCCACAGTGGAGCGCACTTGAAATCTTACAGAGATGAGCCAGGGCCTCCCCAGGTAACGGGAGCCATGAGGGAAATACCAGTGAAATACCTGAAAGGAATTAAGGGATGTTCTTCTAAGAAGGTGACAGAGATGACAGCACAGCTGAAATGCCTCTACACCAATGCACACAGCATGGGCAGCAAACAGGAGGAACTGGAAGCCACCATGTTGCTAGAAAGCTAAGACCTAGATGTCATTACTGAAACTTGGTGAGACAAATCCCATGACTCAAGTGCAGCTATTGATGACTATAGGCTATGAAGGGACAGGTGAGAAAGGAGGGGCAGAGCTGTTGCCCTCTACTGCAAGAAATGGGTAGAGTGTGAAGACCTGTCTCTGAAGAATAGCCACAAGCAGATTGAAAGCTTATAGGTAAGCGTCAGATACAGAGGCAACAAAGGGAACCTTATGGTTGGTGTCTATTACAGGCCACCCAATTAAGGGGAGCCTGTTGAAAAAGCTACAGAAGGCATCATGCTTGTGGACTCTCATCCCACTGGAGTACTTTGGCCACCCTAACATTAGGTCAAAAGAAGCATGGAGAGCTGTAGGCAGTGTTCAAGATCAGGTTGGATGGGGTTCTGACCAATCTGCTCTAGTGGAAGATGTCCTGCTCACTGCAGGGGGGCTGGAACTAGATGATGTTTGCAGCTCCCTTCCAACTAGAACTATTCTATGATTCTACATGCTCTGATTCCAAAGAATGTTTAGTGTCTTAGGATATTTAATGACTTTCTGTGGAACTGGAGTCTATGAAGTCCATCAGGAAGTACCACTGGAGATACTATTTTCTGGAGAGTGACCTAAAAGAAAATGCATCAAATGAGGATGGTACTTTATTGCTTGAGGATCTCTGTTTGGGTATTTTATTTGAATATTTTTTTCAGTGAGCAACTTCCAAAATAATTTTTGTCAGTTCATATTGCCTGGCTGCACTATTTCACTTTGTGTATTTTTTTTCTGGTTGGGATACTTTCCAGAATTAGATACCAACAAAACCAATTAAACAATTTGGTGCAGGCAATTACTGAACAGCAGCAATGCTCTTCTAAAGCAGGCAAACAAAACCCAAAAAGATGCTTTATTTGACAATAAACCTTGTGTTTGGCATTACAATCTGAAAGGTAATAAATCTATAAAAATTCTACTACATCTCATAAGTGCTGAATAATAAAAAAATCCCACAGATTTTCATTTTGGGGTTTAAGGCTTTAAAAAGATGAAGTTTTGTCAAAAAAACTTATGAAACTTAACAAATAAAAATAATGATACTGAGTCACCTTATGAAATAACACCATATCAAAAATAATAGAGAGAAAATTTGTAACATTTTATTTTCCTACTGATGGAATATCACACCAACATCTTTTGAAGAAGCATATTAAAATTGAGAATGCTTTATATACCCAGATCATACCTGAATTTGTTATTATGAGCAAACCTTAAAGCAAATGAAAGTGTATTCTCTTCTCAAAGTGCGATTTGCAAGATGTTAATGTTGATATGTTCATGGGAGGATATTAATGTCCTAGTCAAAAGAATAAAATGGCTTCTTTTTTGAAAGTGTGGTAAATTCATGGGTAAAATTCACTTCTGTGCTGGTAATTTCACACTGATCCAGTTAAATCTTAAGAACAACATAAACCAGCTAAGTTTACTCTTTTCATCTGTCTGCAACACTTATTATTGTACAAAAGCTATACATCCTTTAATCATCATGGCCTAAAAGAACAGTGCACAACTGAGTGATTTAGGTCATATTTACTGGGCTTATTTTCTCTGTGTCACAGGTGGCTGGGAAGACACAGACAACTCAAGATATTTGAATCTAAATGCCCTCTGCTATTTCAAATATAACCATGTCTCACTCTAAATTCCTGATAAATTGGGCAAGCACAGTACTTGTTTTGTCTGTTATGAACAGCAAAAAAATCTAACTAGAATGGTCTCCAATGGAATATTTAAGTTGTCCATGTCGCCATTCATGAAATTCCTTGTCAAAAAATCAATAATTCTTGGGCTTCTAAAGTATTTTTTAGCATATTGAGGGCAGATAAACAGGTAGGCAAAGTAAATGCTGGCAGTTTTTTAGACTGTTTAGATGTATCTATACCCCTTTCTTCCCTCTCAGTTCCCCTTCTGCAAAAGATTTGAGTGTCATATTCCAAATCCAGCACCCTAAAATATTGGTTTCATTAGAAAGAAATTTTCTGCTGTTTTTAGGTTGCCTGTGAGGTTTCTGTATATTTAAAAAGCCTCCAGTTCAAACCTGTAGGTCCAGTTACATTCCAGGGCATTGGATGCTCAACTAGCTGCTAGGCCATGTTTCTTTGGTATGATTATCTATCACGTTTTTCTGGACTGTATACCTTTCATATCATAGTCCTCTGCCTGTGATATTTAGAAAAAACGTATCTTATCTGATAAGCCCTGGGTTCCTGTTGTCCTTCAGGTGTCTACTTCTGAAATATAGTGAAATATACTACAGTTATAATTCTTTCTTTCTGCATTGATCCAGAAAAACTTCTAAGCCAATATTGCTCTTTTGACCAAGTACTGCTGCCACTTTTCTTCCTGCTGTCCCTTCACAGTGTGGTCTCCTGATTGATTTCTTCTTTTGGACTCTGCAGCTGCTCCTGATTCAAGCCAGAGCACACTGAATATTTGCCTTGGATTAATTAACAAACATTTTTTTCCCCATAATACTGTTATGGTTGTTCTGGGACACTGTCAAGTCTCTCAATTAACTTTAATGGACTTTGGATCAGTCCTGTAATTATTAATAGGGCTTTTTCTGTCAGGATCCTGACATAAGGCACTGCCCATATGTATCTTTTGGGCTAGTGACACTTACTATGTAGTTAGGGGAAAATATTAATTTTTGGAGATGTGTTTTGGATCCACACACTCTGCCAGACAGCTCTGGTTGTGCTCACAGCATTTCTTTTAGATAGGTCAGCCCAACTCCAGAGAGACAAAGCAATTGTATTGCATCACCAAAAGGATATTAAAAATTTTCTGAAAAAAACCAAAACCCAACCAACCAACCCAGAAGTCTAACAGTCCTGAAACCTACTCTTTGCTAGGTAGAAGTAAACCATTTTTGGATGGACCTCCCATTTAAAGATTAACTTGACTCTGAAAAATGAAACTCGCCTTAAGACCAGATCTCACGACTTCAGTTTTTAGGCTTTCACAGTTGGGCAGTCTTGATCATCTAGGCCTAGTAGTCAGGAAAGTGACTCAGGGTTCATATCAGGGCTAAATTCTTCAGTTTTGTGGGAAAAACCAACCATGAACTATATTTACATATATACCTATTTCCTTAAGATCCCAATGATGTCCTGAATTCATTGCAACCAGGCAACACAAACTTTCATTTTTACAAAAATGACTGGAAACGTAGAAACAAAACCAATCTGACTTCTTCCTATATGTGATAACTGGATTTAATTTTAAAATCAAAGAAAGAAAAGGGATATGGCAGGAATTTTTCAATATTGAACTTAAAAGCTTTTTCTTAAAAGTCACATGCTCAAGATGAAGCTGTCCCTAGGCACCTTTAATGTACTCATGTGGCAGTTATGCAGCAAATAACTCAAGGTTATTTTCTTCGGCAGCAATTTCAGAGCAAATCTTTGCGTAAAGAGTGATTTCTTTTCCTTGAACAATGGGCTGAATTCATAAAAATTATAGTGGGTATTTTTGTTTGGTTTTCAATTTTAACAATTAGGAGGTATTTGTATGCATGTAAAAATAGAAAGTAGGAAAAATAATGAATATTTTTACTTACAATAAGCATATTTTGATACTTAGGAAACTAGAAGCCATTTCTATGATTATCAAATATGCATTGTCAACTTCAATTTTTTGAAAATTGCTAACTAAAAAAAAAATTTTGGATGAAGCATTGCTTAAGAAATATTTACTGAAATTAAAAGTAAACCCAGGCTTTAAAATCTATAGAATAATATTTGTGCTTAGAATCATAGAATAGTTTAGGTTTAAGATCATTACCCTTTATCCTATCACAACAGGTCCTATTAAAATGTCTGCCCTCATCTTTCTTATGAGATCCATCAGATTTTTATAAGCTCACTTGTGTAATAATCTTAGCACTAAGGTATGTGCTAGCCTTTAAGCAACACTTGTGTAAAGATCTCTTATTGTGGATTTGGGCAGTTCAACTATATTCATGGATTCAAGAATATTCAAGGATTCAAGAATATCATGGCTGCACAGGACTGGATGCTTCAGCCTATCACAGCCAAAACCAGCAGTAAAGTTAATGTAGTTGGGATCTGTGTGCTCTGAAAGACGATGTGTTTGCAAGAACAGGGCTTTAGAGAGAGTCTGATTCAGTGCCCCTTGACTGAAATGAACATATTTCCACCATTTTCAACTGATTTCAATCCAGTTCTTCCATCTCAGGTGTAGATAGGAAATGGTGACCAAATTTAAGCAGGCATAGAACATAAGCAGGTACCGAAATATCTTTTTCAGATGATAAGCTATGAATTGGTTTAGCTTATAAAAATGAGGAAATAAATATGAAAGTCATGGAAATAAATATCGAAATCATCTAATGACAGGAAGGGCAAGGGAATCCAAGTCTCCTATTAATTTTTATCATGAAATGGGTTCTGGCCCAATTTTAATGGCTACTTCAAAGGCCAACTCAAATCTCCATTATTTACGTGTCCAGATTGTATCCCACCCTTTCCGTAAGGATGTGGGTTATGGTGTGCAAAGCATGATGGCAATCCTTGCCTATTTATGGGGATATTGTAAATCCTTCCTGCTCCAGACCTGGAGTGTGAAGAACAGAGGGGGAAAGTGCAACTTTGAACCAGTAATTTGTATTGTATTTCTACTTGCTTATTAAATGATATTGGCTTTCCAGTCTTGATATATGCAGATACATAACAAGCCATTTGGTTCAAAAGAGCAGAAATTGCCTGAAAGTAACAGTAGGAAGTACCTAGAGAAAGGAGTGAAATTCTTTTCATGTGACAGAAAACAGTACACCCTGGGTTGCTTGAAAACGGTCACTAATGTAGGATAATGACTGAAGAGTGTTCCTATTCTGAAGCAAGACTGTGGTAATTTGTGTATATATCTGTTGTTTATTGTAGGTTTGGGTTTTTTGGTGGATCAAAAACTGAGCTGCGAACGAGGGAGAATTTCAGATACTCCTAAAATGTGCCAAAATATCATTCCTGATACTGAGATTTACTATTAACCTCATCTTTCTCATGACATTTTCTAAAATAGAACTGTCAATCCCCAAATAATCCAATCACATGAATGTTTTTGAAGTATTCCTTTTATTTTGAATATGTGTGAAAAGTTTGTTCAAAGTGGATCCAAATCTATCAATTGTATTAGATATGTTTCTACTGCATTTCACATGTTAGAGCAATGTCTGTATATTCGTTCTGTATTTCCATATGCACAACTCACAGCTAAAATAATCCTAAACCCTTTAAAATTTCCTTGAAAAGAAGTTTGAAGATAAACTTCACCCTCCAGTAAGACACAAAGAGAAGGCTTAAGGGGACATAGGATGTGGGGAATTGCTAGGGAAAAGAAGTGAAGTCTTACATTAATTATGCATACACCCATGGCTTGCATGCATCAAAAACAGGTGTGTGCTTTATTGTGATAACTAGGATAGCCTCATGTTTTGGGCAGGATTATTATTCAATTGTTATAAATGAGAAACTGAGGCAAGAGGCAAGTCAATAAATCACCAAGTTTATTAAATAAATTTATATTGTAATTGGGCATTTCTGTCTTTCTGTGCCCCACAAAAGTGAAGCTAATCATACCTTCACACTTTGCCAGGCAAAACAAATACTATAGAGAAAACCAGTGTATGTTACAGTGCAGCTCCCTTTTCTTGTACCAAATGGAACTTGCCAAACGGCTAATCAGATTCTTTTTATCACCTAAATGGAATTCCCTCCCCCCACCATTTTGATGCAAGTAATGGGTTACGAATGGTGGTATCTGGCTTTTTTCTTCTCATAAAATCTCTTATTCTACTACGAGTCTCTCCAGAAGGGTTAATATCCAAAAGATGTCTGGAAAAAAGTACTGAGCAGCAATAGGACTTTTATTTTCATACATTGTCAAAGTCAAAACCAGAGCACAGTTTCACAACAGGTGCTCTCATTTCCAGGATGCTGGAAAATTGTGAAGCCAAAAAAAAACCCCAAACCCCTAAAAAGGCCACAGTCATGATCCAAGGGGTGGTGAGGATGCTTTAGAGCTTATTGTTAGCATACAATCTGTGTAGCCTTTGAAAAAGGAGTTTATGAAGTGACTACATCATAGAGTGTAGTATCTTCACTAAATAGATACATTCAAATGAAAAAAATAAGACAATCCATTTCCATTATTGGAAAAAATTCATCAGGACTAACTGGAGGATTTTTTTTTTAGACATGCTGAAATCAAACACAAGTTTTATTGTATTTGGAGACTATGCAAAGGAAGTTAAGATGTTCTTATGGTACCATTTTAGCTTTAGACTTTACTGATCCTCTTTATGCAACAGAATTATAATTTTCATTTTAAAACCTACATCTTTCTGGGTTTCATGATTAGGAAGATGAAACGTGATCATGAGTCACAGCAGCATTTTCTGAAGGGGACTGGAATTTAATCTCATAGTAACTTGTGATAAATTGGGCCTGGTTTCGCTAATAAATTGTCATTCTGGAAGGTGAAAACTGCCTATTTTTTCAAAGTATTTGGATACAATCTGATGATGGCAAGGGTACACAGTATTAATAACTTCTCTGCTGATCAGGGGAAATACATAGGAAATAAATGCTTCAGAGACTAATTTCCAAGCTGTAGAAGTTAATTCTATGTGTAAATGAGTTCTAACTGCAAAGTGAGGTTCTCATTTAATCCAGATGAAGCTGATGCAAATTTTCCAGCCTGCTATAAGATTCAGACAACTTGCTGCAGAATTTAGGTGTGACTTATCATAAGTTACACTGGAATTTGTTTAAGAATATCATAATATTCTTATATTATCAGAAGAAAAATGTCCCTTTGCAGATACATTAAAATTCATCTTCATGTAGATGGCCAAGAAAATGGCACTGTATGTAGGATTTGAATTATATTATTCAGACAACTCGTATACTATTGGCAATCTTTGGCAGAGGAAAAAGAACAGAGAAAAATGTAGTGGGAAGGTAAAAAAAAAGCAATTCACTGATTGTTTTTCACAATCTTTTACAATGTTGTTTTTCTAAATACTTAATAAATATCCTATTTCTTCAGTTCACTACCAGTATGATCTATAATACCTGTGTTCTGTAAAAAATGTCTTCTTCTCTAGGCTCTGGAACCGTTATTGTGTTAGAGACTCTAATGTGATGGACTATAAAGAATTTCTGAAGAATTTTTGCATAAGTACAGACACAGTTAAAGAAAAAAGCACAGAAAATGAAGTTCCAGGTATGTGCTCAGAAAAGGAGTGGAAACTTGTGTACTTTCCCTCTTTGCAGTTATATCATTAGAAGTATTCCTGTTGGCCTTGATGGATCTGGTTTGCAATTTGTAGACGCTGATAGCCTCTGTTTCTCCGCAGAAACAACTAGGACAGGGAGGAGAAGAAAGCCATGCCTTTGGCCTGGGAAATTCTACCAATGGTGTGTGAAAAGTGCCTTTGAAATCAAAACTTTACTTTGGACAAAAAAATAAAATCACCATTATAAGCTTATAAACCCCAAATCAAGACCTTGTTACTGCACCTTGGAATCTTATAGCACTTGGGAACCTCTGTTTTCACTCAGTATTTAATCATACTGAACCTTGAAGGTTCAGTAACTTTGTAACAAAGGACTTACACTCTAAGTCAGTGACAAAATCATGTACTTATGTTGGGATGGTCAGTGACCATAGGACATTTTTTGTCAGCATGATTGTAGTTTCAAGCATAGCAGCAGCTTAACTTATTGGGGTGTTGGTAATGTCTTTGTAGGCATTAACTCAAAGAAGGATATTTGAGAAGTATTGGTCATCAGTAGTTAAGTCAGTTTGTGAATGTGTATGGACAGGTCCTCTCAAATGTAAGGGTCAGCATAGAATTAGATACAAAATGTGTTTGTTTGAAATTGCAAGAACCAGACAGTTCATGGTGGCACAAGGGGTCATTCCTTAGTGAAAGGTGATTGGTGTGGAGGACATGGGCCATGAAGACCTTTAAAATGAAATCATTAGCTTTTCTCTGGTTGTCTAGTGAAGGAAGTGTCACTGGTAAGAGCGGGATATGGTTGTTTTCCTCAAAGACAGAAAAAGCATGTTTCAGTAATTCAGCTGCTGGATGAATGGAGGCAGTGAAGTGACTTAGTACAAGGCATTTTCTTCGTTACATATGTACACACATGGTATTTTGGCAGTAGGATTTTTCATGAGCGTGAGCCTAAGTCCTGTTTTCTGCTGGGATAGAATTATTTTTCTTCCTAGTAGCTGGTACAGTGCTGTGTTTGGGCTTTTTTCTGAGAATAATGTTGATACATTACTGCTAATTATTTTTTCATTTATTTTTGTTTAAAAAGAAGCATTTAAACTTACTTTTGCTGAAGAACGCTAGCAAAGACTTATCTGTACTTTGCAGGCTAAAGAGCAGTAGCTTCAAAGACTGTCTTTTTCATTTCTACTACTCAAAATTTAGCACTTAATGAAGAGAATTACAGAAGAATAAAACAAAATCTATCCTGGTCTAGAAAAGAGAAGCCAGAAGTACAGAAGCCTGAATTACGATTATCCTTTTCCTGACAAAAAGTCTTTCCTTGGGTGATAGGAGCTATTTTTGAACCAATTTTGAATAGACTGCCTGGTGTTCAAAGGCCCTGAATACCAACAGCTCACGTTGGCTTCGGTAGGATCAGAAGAAGCTGAACCGTTTGGAAATCATTAAGTCAGAATATCTAGTATTTTACTAATACTCTTTCTTCTCACCATTTTATACAAACATGGTGTGACTATATAGAGGTTGATTTGTTCAGTACTATCAAAGATTGTTTTGAAACTATTACTAGAGGTGAATAGAAGTACCAAAAATAGAGGGGTTTTTTTTCCCATGTGGGGTACTGAAATTGTGGAGAAATAATTTTATAAATTAAGGCTTCTCCTCAATCCCAGTACTTGTTGTACCCAGCATTGTGCATGAATTAAACCTCTTAATTAACCCATCTAGTTAATGGGGCCTGTGACCCAACTTTCCACTCGTTCCACCATACGATGCCTCAGACATTCAGAGGCCTGGCTTGTGGGGTGCTCCTGCAGCCATACCGTACTCACAGTGTCTTGAATTCACCTCTTGCCCTCTGATCCCCAGTTTCATCTTTCATCTACCAACTTTAAGAAGTAGACCCTTGTCCATGAATAAATACTTACGAAAAATTACCAATCAACACTGATCTAAAAATATATCCTAAAATCATCCAGATAAATTAGTAATAACCTCTGTAGTTCATTTCTGTGGTGCATAACTGAGTGATATTTGCTTAGTAAATATTAATACACAAGCAAAACTAAATTGAAATAGAGCAGTTCTAAATGGAATTAAGCATTCACACAAATACTTTTCAAATGCTTTGAGTAATAAAAAGTATAGCTTTATTTAAACAAGAAGGAAGATCTGTGCTTAGCAGGCCACTGAGTGGGCAGAGGGAACAGTGGAGAGTATACCCTAAGAACACACTCTTAGTGTATAACATTCTCAAAATGCTTGTGCCTTGTCTGTCACAGTGATTGCTGCTATGCTCTGAATCAAGTATGATAGATCCGTAGCAGAATTGTTATCCCAAAGAGTGTACATGCCAACAGCACATTAAGCAGAGCAGTATACAGCAAACCACTATTACAGCCTATCTGCAATAAATATTCCACAGAACCGGTCGGGGTTCGGTGGTGGTTTATTTGAGGGGGAATCATTGAAGAGAGCTGTTTGCCTTACAGTAACTTCAAGCTCTTCCAAGGATCGTGGGAGCTAAGATGAGACAGTGAAATGGGAGTATGTGAAGCAAATGGAAAAGAGCCTTTTCAAGGTCAATAGTCATGTTTATTACCGAAAGTCTGTAAGGACATTGTCCTCCACTTCCTGCAAATATATTTTTGGTGATGGATCATTCTGGAAACATGTTGACAAACAGAGGGAGTCAGTTTCTAGTAGTACCTTCTGATACGAAATGTAATAAAGATACCTGTAAAGATTATAAGTTATGTGTATTATGATTTAAAAGAAATGTGAAATGAAAAATAACTACAATGAATGCACAGATTAGAGAACATAATTTTGAAATACTGATCAAGTAATTTCCTTGAAATACAAGAAAATAGAAGAAAGCTGTATTTCAGGCTTGGGTTAGTCTGTTTGTACATAAAGATTCATCAAGTTAACAGAAACATTCTTTAAGAGTTTTAGATGGCTTTATTTCTTCGAAGCTGAAAAAGCTGTGGACTTTGCTAAATCAGTTTTCTTAACAGCACTAATCTACCAGAAAATAAAAAAGAAGGAACAGAACCAGAAGGAACTTTTTCTACAGTCTTCACCAGCTAAGTGTGCTGTGACAGAGTGCAGTCTGGATAGAACTAAGAAGGCATTTAAGGAAAAGGTAATGGAGTGTCATTGGTACTTCAGAATACATCAATAGGTGCAGAAGCTGAGCCAGGCATCACAAGAAAAGAAAACTGCCAAGCTTTGAGGCCAGTTAACTATATCAGCTTCTTTTATAAACAAATTCCATGCGCGGGGCTTCTTGTTTGCTTTTACAGCTGGTTAGCAGAAACACCAGTTCTGTTTCACTTTGTGCATTCCAGTCTTGTTTATTAGAATAACAGCATTAAAAATGTATGTATTAGAACTCCAGATTCCTTAGGCTAAAACAAAATGAGAGTACATCAAGGCTTGATGTCTAAAGTGTTTCATAATGTGAATTGCTAGATCACTCTGTCAGTTCAAAGTAAGTAATGACTTACACTGTGTAATGACTAGTTGTCATTGTCTGACAATTATTTTCTGACCTGCATGAAATAAGTTATTAGTGAATAGGTGTTACTACAGAAACACACTTTTTTATATGAGATGGCAGGACTAGAATAGAGAGCGGAGATGGAATGGACATGGCAAATCACCTCTCCACAGGCCCTTAAATGTGATCTTAACTGAAGAGGGTTGGGGAGTGTGATGGTGAAACATAACTGTGTTCCACCTGCTTTCTGGGAAGGTGAAAAGAAAAACAGTTTTCCAACACTCACTCGTGTGCTTTCCTACCATGAAAATCCTGACTCCCTAAAAAAGGAGAAGCTGATACTGTGGATTAAGACTGCATATTCTACTACAAACTCAATTACACAGACCTGTAGCTGTGTTTTCTCAGCCTTGAAAAGACAAGAGAGGAGGGACAAGCAAGGCTGTAGGGATATTCAACATCTTGACCCTTTTTCATCTTGGATATCTTTGATGTGAGGTCAAGGCTTGCACTGGAAGCACGTTACATCTCACCTGACCAGCCCTTCTAGTCCTTGATGTTTATTCTGGGCCTTCTAAAGTCTCTCAACACATTATCTTTACATTGTGATTTCAGCAGTTTTGAATGAACAATAATCAGCTTAGAAGCAGATGGGGTACTTGCGAAAAATGGCAGGGGGAGAAAAGCCTCAGGGATGCTCGCAGTATTCAACAACCCAGTGTGAGCTAACATTTCAGAAAAACAAACTAGTCTTCCTATTGTTTCATGAGCCTTATCAAAATCTACAGTAAGTCAACTTTCAGGCATTTTACAAGTCCCATAAGCAAAACCACATCCACATAACTCCTTTGCAACAGCCCATGAATTACAAAAAAACAAAGAAATGTGTGATATGTTTATACCACAGCTATGTTAACTATTCCATGTCTTCTAACATTTTCCAGTATTCAGTGTGCTAATGACCTATTTTTAATAAAGGGAACTTTGATACTTGCTTATACCATGGATGGTTTTAAAGTTATATTAAGACAGGTGTTATGAAGCAGTCAGATCCACCAGGTATTTTCAGCTCTGAATTTTGAGGCAGAGTTATTATTTGTGAAACTTGTCTGACTTGTCATTTGAGAGCGTGTGATTGGGAATACTGTTTTGTAGTGAGCTTATCAATTAAACATCTGAGGTTCAGAGCATGCCAGTGTAACCTATTTGATCAGTTCACAGAGACGAGCATTCAGAAAGGTCTAGTAAAAAATGCATTATTGTTTTAAAAGCTTCATGAACTTGATTTTTCTGAACAAAACACCATAAATTGTATTCATTACAGTGGTGTTCATCCTATCAGGACATTGAAAAAGCCTTTAGAGCAATTGATGTCAGTCAAAGAGGATTTTTGTCTCTGGATTGCTTGAAGTCAGTCGTAAATGGCTTTATATTTCCTTTGTTAAATGAAAATTTTCAAGAGCTAATGAATGGGTAAGAATCATATTATTTTCTTAGGCGACATTTTTTTAGCAGTGCTGCCTTATAACTTTATTATTGTTTTTTGTGGCTACCATCATTAATTCATCTTACTTGTTCCTGTATTGCAGTATGTATGGCACAGCATGTAAAAGCTGATATAGTTAGGTATAAAACCAGGGTTTTTTCAGTAAGGTATATAGTTTTAATGGAGTAAAAGCTTTAAGTTACTGCTTTCTTACTTCTATTTGTTCACAAATTCGTATTTATTTTCCTAAAGGGAGCATTCGTCTCTTGCATTCAAATGACTAGTGATGTGGGATGGTGTGAATTCACTGGAAAAGCAGCTTCAAGACTGTTAGCACCATGTTCACATGGTGATAGTGTTAGCACCAAATTCACATGGTGATAGTGTTAGCACCATGTTCACATGGTGATAGTGTGACTCTACAATCCTCTCCTTTTTAAATTTGCTGGTGCGGTAAGTAAAAGAAAGGAAGTAAACTGAAGTGGATGAATGAAACAATGCTGAAAGCTTTCACTCTGCACTGCTCATTATCAGTCACTGAAAAAGATAACTGAAGGGACAATTCCGTGCCACATAACACAGCAATTTTATACTTGGAAACTTGAATTTTAACTAAAATGAGGCAAAAATATTTTGAACTGAGGTTTTGACATGGTAAATATTTTTATTACAGCTGCTGCGAAGGTTGAGAAATCATGGCAACTACCGGATTCAATTCAGTGTACTTTTTTTATCTTAACCAGCTATCTTTGTAGTACTATGACCAAAACTCAAATCATCCCATGGGCAGTATAGTGTACAGAAGATAAATGGATAGAAAACATTTTCTGGAGCAGCCTCAAGGATCTAAGCAGACAGAGTTTAGGCCACAAGACATTTTCCAAAATACACTTTCTTGGCCATGATCACTTCAGCATATTCTGACTAGCTTCCCAAACTCACATTTCCTCTTTAAAGACAAAATATCACAGGAGTGGATGATTTTGTGGCTTTTGGTTAAATCTAGACCAGGATCTCTTATTATCAATCTTTTGTACTTAGAAACCAAAAAGTGTGTTAATGAAACTGCCAGAATATACTTTATACTTGTTGGCAACAGTGCCAAGGGCATATGGGCAGTCAAAGAAAAAGGAAGAACAACTTAACTCTTGCACAACATTTGTACTCCAAAATACTTTTTAAGCTTATAGTAGCAGAGCAAGGCACCCAAATCCTACAGTGTGAGGAGGCCAGTAACTGGATCATGCATGACTGCTTAATGATTCTATAATTTATAGTTTAACTATTTAAATTGTTGGAACAATTGAATCATCCATGTAAATAACCAGTTGTTATTTTTTTTTTTCTTTATATGCACTAGTTAGCTGTAAAGAGCTTAGTGCAGATATACGTTTGATAGCAGCAGGTGCTGTATGAGAGTGTCATCTGCAGTAACCATATTGCTTTGTGCATTCAGCAGATAAATTTGATTTGCTTCTAGTCATTCACAGTGTGATATAACAAGGATCAACTATTACTTTATAGAAAAATTGCTGCTATAGTTTTTTTTTTTCAATTAATGCCACTTTCTAGTGTAAATCTTAAAGTAAATCTTGCTCTTAAGAGCAGTTGCATAATTGAAGGATTTCTGAGTGTGTTTTTTCACTGGAGCTTTCTCCACCTTTTGAAAAATATAGTGACATTTTAATGATGCAGTAAACAGAAATGTTCAAGCCTATGTATGCCTTATCTCTTAGGTGATATTTCTCAGATAGTCATTCAAAAGCTCCATCAGGTGAATGGAGCAACAGCAAAAGTTCGTCATAGGCATCTAATTCTAATAATAACATAATTTTGTTGTGTAGCTGATAATAAGTGAAGGAGTAACTGATGAGCAAGGGATATGATTTCAAGGTTTTTAAGATTCTATTTAAATCATATGATGTGAGATGTGCCAGGGAACTGTTTATAAGAAATAATACATGACAGCATTTTATGGTTGTTTGAGGTATTTACATCTCATGGGTTCCTGATATAAAATTCAGGGTCCATTGAAGTTGATGCAATTTTGCCTTAGACTTCAGCTAGGATTTCACCGTTGACTGGTTTAGGACCAGATTACCTATACACTTATCTCTCAGTGTATGCCCCCACTGCAGCAAGATCAAATACATCAGAGGCAGACCATTGAGGTGTACTTCATTCAAAGGACATCACTCATCTGAGTCCCAAAGTCCCTGATTTCCATCACTTCTATGCTTGAAAATTCTTTCACTTAGAACTAAAACATTGTGAGCTTGAGGTTATATATAGAGTTGCAGAAACTGAAGGAATTAATCTCACAGTATTTCAGCATTCCCATGTGAGAAATATTTTGGTGATATTTTGGAGCTTTCCTGCAGATTGTGTCCCTTCACAGTCTGAGTGGTATGAGTGGAGGGAATTTTTGTTGACAACTGTGAGCAAATCATACTTGACCAATATGAAGGCTCTGCCGATGGAAGGCCTAAGTTCTAAGACTCTTTTCTGATGGCTGCTGGGATTTCTAATTGGTGACTTTTATTTATGATATGAGGTAAATAAATTTGTTCAGTTTGTCAGGACTTCATTGAACATAATGTCAGTTAAAAACACAAAGAATTTTCAGCAGCAAAGGTATTTATAATGTTTTCGTATTATCTTCATGCTTCTTTAATTTATGATTTGTATAAAAGTATCAGATGCTAAGGCACTGATGGCTAAAAATTTCTCAATGGGTAGTATTTTGTAAAGGATCCCTACGAGATGATATGTCACATGGTTTTACTAGGTATTCATTATCTTACAGCTCTAATCATTCAATTCTTTTGGAAGTATTCTCTTTTGTATTTGGATATAACCATAAGCATACTTCCAAAAAGCCATGAAGAATTTATTTCTATTACTTTAATAAATTAGCTAGCTTACTATAGTAGATAAAATGATGGATTATCACTTACAAAAGAAAAGCATTTTTTTCTGGCCCTACAGTGGAATGATCTTTCTATGCCTCAGTTATTTCTGCCTATGGCATCTAAATATTGTATTTATTGCCTTCTAACACAGCTTGAAATCTGAGAGGCAGTAGTTTAACTATAAAGAGGGATTATTTTGAAATTAAAAAATAATAAAAATACTCCAAAGTCCTTCCTCAGGTTTTATTCAAACTGATTTAGCTTTATCTAAATGGGGGTTTCTTCATTTTGATCCATGAAACTTAATGCTGGGGAGCTCCTCCCCACATCCCCTACCCCAGCCCCTTTGAAGGCCTGATTCATCCCTTTCCATGATAAAACCCGCAAGATTAATGTGCTGCACTGACTAGCCACAGGCAGAACTGGAAGAGCTCCACAATCCTTCACCTATCTGCAGAACAGGGAATAACTACTGCACTTTGTAGACTGATCAATGGTACCACAAACGTAATGCCTGACCTTCACACATCTGCATTAGTATTTCTTCCTAAGTTCCCTTCAGTTCCCAGGATGCTGACAATTGTCACTGCCAGTGTCTGAGAGGCAATTGTAGGGCGGCCGAGCAAGAAGGTGGAAATTGAGAGGTCTGTTGCTCTGATTGACAGAGCTTTGGCTGGTTACTGATTTTCAGTTTCAGAATTGCTCTCTACAGTGTGATTTGAGTGATTTAGTAGACCATAGACATTTGAGTGTGAAGGGATCTCTGTTGGGGGCTCAAAATAACAGTTGTTATCTTGGCCTTAATTTTAAAGATCATCTGTTATTTCATACTGTTTGTTTCATATTCATTTATCCAAGACAATAATCAGATATGAAATACCTATTCTTCCCACAGCTTTTTTTAATAACCCATCCCTCCATAGCATTGTTGGGGAAGCCCATCCCTGCAGGGAATGAAATGGCTCCTGTGGTGAAATCTGAATGCTAGCACTGCCTCTGTCTAAATTTACCTTGAGTCTTTGATGCTTGGCCCTTCCCAGCCCCTCTTCCAGGCTCTGGTGCAATTGTGCTGCTTGTGCAATGGATGATGCTCAGCCCCTTGAGCCAGTCAGCCATGGTGCATGCGCACTACTTACAGGCAGGACCACTGTAAAAAGTCAGGTTCCCTCCCCACCCATTAAATAACCCGTGCTGTCAGGTTGCAGTCAGCCAAAGCCTGAATGCTGTGATTCTTGTAACTTGCTTTTTAGCTTTGTTGGCTGAGCTCAAGAAACTGCTGTGTAGTCCAAAAACTGGAGTTTTTTTGTAAAAGATCCAGGAAGTCATGCATACCTCTTGGTAATCTTTTAACTTTGTCCTATGCATCCTGGATTAGCAAATGCTCTAAACACCATCTGCCACCATTTTAAGGAGCATTAGGAGTTTTAAATCTTATATGAGATGATTAGAGTAGCAAGTCAGCACGTTTCTGATAATATGTGAGGGGTGTAATTGCCTACAAAGCACCATCTGAAATAGGAGTGCGTTTACCCATGCTCATTAGAGCTTTCTACAGTACCATTCAAACTGAATAGGAGATATGCCAGTGGTTGGGTGGGGTCATAGAATCAGGTCCTTCTTGATTTTAAAGTAATTATTCGTGGAATACGATACTAGTTAACTTCTCAGGATTTGCAACATAGTTTAGCACTTCCAGGACTTTCAAAGTTTTCAAATTTGGATACAATGAACATCATAACATTTAAAAACCCCAACATACTATTCCCCTTATTTTTTCTACAGTTATGTGTAAATAATGAGGAGGGATGCATTAAATACGGTCTCATTCTAGACATCTGTAATGTCTACGTCTGAACTGCTCCTCCTAGACTCCATTTTATAGTCACTGGAGAGAAACAATGGGCAGGAATCATCTAATCAGTTTTAGATGTCTACTTCAGGATGAGATGAATCCTATCCTGGAAGTGCCTGTCTCTCCCCAATGACTATAAAGTGAACTTAGAGTGATTCACTCAGGTGCAGGCACGTACATTCGGTTAGATGAATTTTCACTTGGGGTCTAGCTCTTCCACAGATATTTGGAACTGAGAAAACAAGTTGGCTCAGTTTGCATATTTAGTAACAGAGAAAAGCTATGCAAGCTTACTCTAATTATGAATGTTGCACACATTGATATTATAATGATGATGTGATTTTCTAATCCAAAATTCTTCTTGGAACATAGAGTGGTTTTATAAGAAAACCTTTTAAACCAGTTTTCTTTTTTAGAAATCAGGCTTGGACTGAAAGCCACAGGTGAAACTGCTTGGCAACTTCAATTCTTAGAAAAATTCCAGGATCCTGGGAGAACCTTTGAAAACAGGCAGACAATTCCTATGAGAAAAAAAAACATGAGGAAGTAGGTAGTTCCTTTTTTATGCAAGTAACCTGTGGAATACATATATATATGTATATAATAAGAAGTGCATCCATTCAATGGTCACCCTTGATTAAATTCAGTTAAAAAAATCTTTTGGCAATGCTTTCTCTAGGTGCACTCTTATTTTAAATCATATCAAACTCTGAGCCTTAATGAGTTGATTTGTTCTTCCTGCTCTGAGAAGAAAATGATGAGCAAAAGAGGGTGAGACATGAAAGCATTGCAAAGACTGTCTTTTTTCCTCTTTCTGAGGAAATCCAGCTAGAGGAGATGAAGCTTTCTCCAGTGAATGACACTGTTCTTCAGAAGCCATGCAGATACATCCAAGACGCTTATCCTTCTTTAAAGCAGGGATTCCTTATGCTCAATGAAGTATGAGCAATTATTTTTAGGTGTTTCTTCAGTTAATTACTCTTACAGCTGAACATTTGTGTCTTATATCTGCTTCAAAGTAATCTGATGGTTGCCAGTCTTTGTTTTCTGTTACCACAGCAAGCAGAGCCTGGTTTTCAAGTTTCTTTAACATAGATATGTGCAACTGGGGACTAAATAATCTGTAACATCCTCTCGGATAAACAAAAATTATTGACCTCCTACAATTTCCCTGGAAGTCATGTTGGCCAGTTCTTTAATCATCCCTGTGGCTGCCCTTGAACCCCTGCTAGTTTTTCTGTATATTTCATGAAATGTTATGACAGAAATGAGAATTGGTGCTTTCATAGAAGTTGCACTGGTATCAGAAAAAAATAAGTAGTATAACTTCTCAGATACTGTTAAGTGTTCCCCTGTTTCTATATCCAAGGATTGCCTGAGTCCTTTGTGCCTAACATCATAGTGGCAATTTACTTATGCTTCGATTATACATTATGACCTGCAAATCTTTAAGAGTAACTGCTCCTTATAGTTAAGATGCCTCTTTTCTGGTATATTTTCTCCATTTCTCATTGTGAGACTTCATTAGAAAGCTTATTCTTTCCTTGTGCTTATTCTTCCTAGTCATGCTGTTCTCTCTGTGGTTTGTTCTTTTCATCATTTTACCATTCCATTTGCCTTTCAGTTATCTATCGTTGTCTCATGTTTTAAAGTTTCTGGTGGGTTTTTTTTTCAGGTTATTTGTATATGTGTCTATATATATATATGCATATAAATATATATATAGAAAGGAAGAGGCATGTTTACTCTGTTAGAGACACATGTATATGTGCATGGGTGCAAAAAAAGGACATATAGCACAGGGCTAAAAATCAGCCCCTACAAGACCGCATTAGAAACAGATCTGCTCGAGAATGAGTTATTATCTACAGTTTCATTTGAAGGTTTCTGTTATCTTGTTCTATTATCTGTTGCACCTGTCTGGTATCTGTCATTTGCATCCACAGTGCTGTCATTTCTAAGTCAAAATGGCTTGCCACTAGGCATAAGCAAGGCGTATTATTGCCTCAGGCAGCAGACTGCCCCAGGACAGTAGGGCATGCAGGGCCCCAATACCTGTTTTGCCTCCGCTAGAGTCCTGGACAGCCCTATTAGCTGCTACTTCCAAGAAAGAGATCTAGATTGTCTTAATTTGCAGCTGTTGGCATCCCTATGTTGACTGGTACCACTGGTTATTTCATGTTAGGCATTATATCCTGAATATGCAGGGTTAATCTCCAAACCTGGCTCCGTGTTTCCTCTCCCCACCATTCCTACTGCTCAGGCCTGTCTCTAGGCCAAAGTGAATCTCCCTCTTCTTCTCATTGGCTACAGCAGTCTGTCATGAAGTGTGATAGCTCCCAGAAAAGCTGGTTTCCTTATTGGTAAAATGAAATGTGATAACTATTGGCTTTGACACTTAATGAAGAGGTAATGCAATGAAAACTGCTCAGTCTCACATGATTAACACAAGAAAAGTCTTCTTGGATGTCTGTAGTGGTTTAAGCCCCTCACGCAGTTCGCTCACTCACACACACCCCCTTTCTTCCCCCCAGCTCCCAGAGGGATGGGGAGGAGAAACGAAAGAATGCAACTCCCACAGGTTGAGATAACAACAGCCCAGTAACTAAAGTATAACACAAACCACTACTGCTACCACCAATAATAATAATGATAAATGAAATGCAAGGAAAGAAAATACAACTGCTCACCCCCAGATACCAAGCCCGACCTGCAGCGAACCCCCCTCTTCTGGGTCCTAGCCCTTAGTTTTTACGTCCTGGGCATGACATGCCATGGTATGGAATACCTCTTTGGTCAGTTTGGGTCAGGTGCCCTGTCTCTGCTTCCTCCCAGCTTCCCCTCCTCCCTGGCAGAGAATGAGACTCTGAAAGTCCTTGGTCAAACCAAACATTTCAGCAGTGACTAACAACACTGGTGTTATCAGCGCTGCTCCCAGGCCAAAAGTCAAAAACACAGCACCGCACCTGCTACTAAGAAGGAGAAAAATGACTGCTACTGCTGAACCCAGGACAATGTCATATTTCCTTTTCTCACTAAGATCTGCATAACAATATTTAGCAAATGCTAGTCTCCTGCGAAGCTGCTGTGTGTGATAGTTCAACAGAGCAGTGACCTCACCAGTGAACTCATTATTAATGTCTAAACATATGTGATTTTGTAACATTCCTAAATATTTAAGTAACTGTGTGAGTATTCAGCTATTGCGCAAAACCGGTGTAAACTAAGTACGTCTTAGAGTTAACAAGTTTCTTGCTCTTTTTTTTTTTTTTTCAGGAAGTAGAAATAGATTTGAACTTGAATGTCTTCTGTTCTAGGACTTAAATATATCCATGCTCTTATCTAAAAGTTTTTAATAGATTCATGCAGCATGTTCCTGATTCTTCATCACATCACTGCCCAGCCCACAAGCAACTGCTTGCTCCTTTTCGCTTCTAACTGATGTTTTTTCAGAATTGTTCTTGATGTGTTGGAGTCTCAAATGCTACCGGTCCTAACCTGTTAAGCCATATTCTGAAAACAAAATCCCAACCTACTAGCAGTGTTTTCTAACGTGCAGGCTAGAAATATAATGTTCCCTGTAACTATACTACAAATTTGACTTTAAAATGTTGAACCAGATTGACGTTTTATAAAAGGATGAATGAAGCATCCTTTGATGTTCTTTCATGAGTCTTGCAATATTTTGCGATTTACTTTAAAACTCAGATCCTAGAAAAAATTGTTATACAAGTGTTTCAACACTAAAGAATTCATAATTAAACAACTTCTCTAGCATTCTAGAATGTTTTCAGAAAGTTTCTTCATATATTCTGAAACACAGAAACAAAGTCATTAAAATTATTTCAGGAGGCAATATTCAATATAAATTAGTTGAGCTTTTTTAAAAATAAGAAATATCATTACTGTATGTCTTTTTTATACATACCATTATATGGAGTGCATTTTTTGATAGTTCTTGTAATGGATCAAAATGTCGTGTCACAGTCACCTAAGGCATTGGCATTTGTGTCATTTGAGTATGTGACATCAATTTCTATTATAAATTTCATACTGTTGCATCTCTTGCAAATTCAGAAATTTAAAATCACAGTATCAAGTTGTAAATTTTTACCTGCATTATTTTATTCACTAGGCGGTTTTTTTCATCTTTTTTAAAAGGAGATTTCTCACCTAAGGGAAAGGAATTCAAGTAGTATTGGAAAGTCTCCTAACTCAAGTCCTTACATTCATTGGATTCATTAAAGAAATTAAACTGTTTCTCTCTTGTACTGAAATGTGGCATCAGGCAATCTATAGTGTTCCTCGTGTTATAAAATGCTTAAAGGAACATACCTAGTGTTTTTAATATTATATCTAAATGCTACAGAACACGAATACTTATTTAACATTACATGGTGAAAGAGACAGATTAGTTGTGATTGACATTTAAATTAAAGATAGGCATTAATATGTGCAGGATAAGGCTACACCTTAATCTGAGATACAGCATTTTGAAAAAGAAGGGAGGTGTCCTAAGTGTGTACATCCAAATATACTGATTAGTAACAAGTATACATCCCCATGGTCCCTGTTCACCCAAGAGAAATTAGAGCTGAGGCACATATCTTCTGATAAAGAGGTAAAATCAGTGTGATAAAGTTGATGAGAATCAGAACTGTGTAGTAATTATTATAAACTCATATTATATAATATTAACAGAGAGTGCTATCATGTATTTGCAAAAGATTGTTCATCTGACAGATAGACTGGAACTTAAATATGGTATTGACAATGTTAAGCCTACTGTGGCATAGTTCACTCCAGTTTCAAAAGTACCTTCATCTGACTTTTCCTAGACTTTGGATTGCCTTTTCATGTTTAGTTCTGGATTATAAGCTTTTGAGAAGAACTGTCTATCCTTACCAGTTCTGGGGCCCTCACGATGTACAGAACTATACTAAAATGCCTTTCTGTCAGTTTTGATGGAATGTCATCATATGTATGTCCCATACACTGGATTGTGTGATCATCTCTTTAGTGGACAAGCTGGATTTTTTTATTACTTTGATTTGCTACATATTGCTGTTCCTAAATTGTGACTCTGTACTTCTGAATTGAATGAGCAAATAATAGACTAAAAAATTAAAAAGCTCAGTCTGGTTGACAGAAGCGAAAGGAGCACTGGGCATATCTTCAGAAGTACTATTGGCATTTTTTATTAGATGTTTTTATATAGATGATATATCACAATGCCTTTCTAATATAATTACATAAAGACTGTTCCTTTAAGCTCTGTAGTATTTCATCCATATACATACATATATGACCACAAAAAGAAAGAATTCACCTAGCAATTTGCAGGAAATCAGTTTAATACATAGCAGTAGATAATAATTACGCCTACAGCATTCAGGACATGATTCAGTAATGCACTTAACTACATTATTTTAATTCATTTATTGGACTGGAGCATTACTGAATGGAATTGTTTACAAAGACAGAGGTACTGGAAATGGTGGAAAGACAGGCAGAAGAAAGAATTATTTAATCCCCAGCATCTGGAGCTTCTCACAGTGAAAGAAATACTTGTGAGAAGGGTTTCTAATTATACATAACATCATGACTTTTTTGTTGGAATAGACCAGCACATCCCCAGCCACATCACTGATGCTGGACTGACTGACTTAGGTAATGGCCTGGGCAATAAAATTAAATCTTTTTGGATAAATAAAATTGAACTTGCATGATAGCCAAATAAGCAAATGCAACCTGCTTCATAAATCCCAATGTTGCATATCTTAAGTTTCCCATATTATCTAAGGCTTGAATAGATGTAATGTATTTTTATCAAAACAGATATTTCATCTTCATGGGTAAGACCTAGTCATTTTGCGCAATTGTTTCTTGTAAAGTACAAGCTATCAGATTCCCTAACTTATTTACTGGGGGAGGTAGGTATATTGTCAGGTTTTGCTTCCGTATGATTTAATGCAGTGACAACAGTCTCTAAAGAAAATTCAAATACTAGATAGTAGCTTCACAAGACCATTATCTTTTGATTGCCAAACTTTAAAGTATTTCCCAGACCAACTGATGAAGTAAATAATTGCTTATCTTCTATATTATTACTGCCACCCTGGATCTCTGTGGGGGACTAAAGGGAAACAGAATTTTCTTAGGTTGAATTTTATGGACAGAAAGACATTTGTCTAGTGCTTAGCCAGGAAAACTGAATCACTGAAGGAACTATTTACTCCTAATTTTTCTGTTATTGTTCCAAAGCCTTTATTCCACTTTCTTCTTTTCTCCCCATTATCTTTCCTCAGGTTTCTTTAGAGAAAATAAAGAAACACTAAAAAAAAAATGTTCAGGAACAAAATTAAAATTATAAAATTCAATAGAGAGCTGAAGAAAAGAGTTGGTACAAACCCATATTTGAAACTTTCTTACATAATTTCTGGATATTTCTTGCCATGGGAATTGAGAGAAAAAACTATGCCTTAAGTGTAGCAAGACAACAGTAGCCTGTTTCTCCTGCATGAAGACATCCATTGCCCATTACCTTACAGTCCAAATGAGTATCCATTGGCATGATAGTGTGACTGGACACCAGGCCCTGGATAAAGATTCTTTCTGAGAGCTAACTGATCCTCAGAAGCCAGGTCAAGAATGTCAATAGACCTAGCCTAGCACCATACCTGATTTAAAGAATGCATAAACAGGTAGAAAGGAGGTCCAACAACAGTGGGTCTCAAGTATTTCAGATTAACCGACTGTCAACAGTCAGAATTTCTCAGTGCTCCCCATGTACTTACAATTGCACTTTTAACTGAAATCTCTCTAAGGACCCAAGTGTTTACATTTACTCTGGCGTTACAGACTTCTGGATGACATCTGACAACTGCAACCTTAGAAAAAGCTGTGCTCAGAATATGAAATGTTTAATTGAGATTTTGGTTGTTGTTCTGAAGTTAATAATGAAGAAAATCCGGCCACAGACGTGAGAGCACATCCTCCTAGTAAATTTAGGTGCATGTACCATCTATGAATATGCTGAGAGCTGTATTAGGATCTAATAATAGGCATTACTTGATGGACTTTTGTGTGGACTTAAGGCGATGGTTGAAGTACATGCTAACAGCAACTTAGACTCGACTCAGCTGAGTCAAGTTTACTCAGATCCAGCATGTATTCAGTCAGACACAGCTTTGTGTGAACACTGGTTAGAGACCAGATAAGGCATGAAATGCAGCTCATAAACTGACCTGAATGTGAGCTGCTCTGTGCAAAGCAAGTTTGCATATCCATTCACTTGTAGCGCAGTTTATCAACAAACTAAATAATCTAACCCAAGGTAATGGAAAGATCATTTTAGTTTCATTCCCATAGTTTCAGCCTTCCATCCAACAAGTGTTCCACTTGTATGTTCACTGGGAACTGGAGTATATTCAGGGTATTGAAACAGCTATAGGTTTGTCAGTTATCGTAGGCCAGGATGATCTGTGAGTGTTGAGTGGCATGTTGGAATCAGTATTGCTTTAGTAAATGTTAGGTCTTTTTTATGTATGCTTTCTTTTTTTGTCTTAGAAATGAGATGGAAAGATCACAAGAAATCACCTTCATCATGTTTTATGTAACTTGGTGTTTCAAATGAAAAATAAAGGCTTCCAGGAGTTAATTGAGATACTTGGTCCAGAGCAGACTGGATACCCTGACTACCATGGATTTTTAAGCTTGTTTGAAGAAAAAGAATTAGTAGAAGGTGTTTACTTTTAATTCTCTAATCAAAGCCTCTTTTATAATGGCTGTGGCAAAGCTGGATTATGTCTTGGTAATTTTTTATGCTCTGCATACAGTTGCTGTAGCCATTAGTAAGGTCGCATTTATTCCATCAATGGAATAATCATAACCAGCACTTCACGATATTTTTTTTTTTCTGAAGCATTGACTGGAAAGCAATCTCATGCTTTTACTCCAGCAGAATCACTACCTCACACCTGTGCATACAGCAGAGGAAGAACAGTAGTAGCACTTCTTAGTTTTCAGTTGTCAGATCTGTTTTGCCAATATTTTGCTGGGTTTTGTTTTATTTGGTTTTTTATAATATATCTTGGTTCAAAACATATGCTATACTACATAGACATTACATATATTCTGGGTACAGCTTTGGCACCTGAATTTGCAGTCATCTTACAATTTTTTTTCTTTAGAACCATTCACTGGAGGTACAGAGTGGGTTTACGCTGTGAATTGTCCATTTCTTTTGACAGACATAAATCAATATTTTTTTGTTTACTGAATTATCATAAGAAGCAAGTCAATCTCCAGTTTGCAAATCTACTTCCTAATATTAAGAAGCTGCTCATAATTTTCAATATCAACTTTAGGTTTACATGAGTATGTCAACTGACTAACTTCATATTTAGCTTTGTCTTAAGTAGTCTGGATAGTGTTTATGAGAGAGACCAAAGAAGCACATAAATGTCAAAAGAGATACTAGATGCACAAAAAGAAGGTCTCATTAAACAGCCCTGAATGATGTGCATTACTTTGAAACACTTTGATGTTAGGAGCTGAAACAAGTTGCTTTCCACTCTGATAGATCAACAATAGCAACTCAAGTCCCTTCCAGCTGGTTTTGAGAAGAATAATGGTATCCCTGGAATTCTGGGGCAAACTTTAGTAGCTGCAAAATTAACATGCTGGAGAAAACGTAAATGCTGACAGTGCCTACGCATGCAACCGATGTGCACACTAAGTGGGATTTAAAAATTAAGCTGGTTAGAGTCTAATTAGAGGTGTACACAGGTCATTAGTCATTTTGTCATGGAAAATAAGCATCCCAGGTGATGTAAATGCTAGCATGAGCAAAGGCAGGTAAATTAAATGTTAAGCATCACAGAACATTTTCATCTTGGGATGAAATACCACCAGTGATGGCACAGTAGCCACGCAGGAACCTGACAGTTGTGGTTTCACACACAGGAAGTGATTCTGCCCAGAGGATTAGGTCTGTTCTGGGCTCTGTGGATGGGTTTGTACCCCCCTTTTTATGAAAAATAGCTACGAATAAGCCTGAGTGTCTGGGAATTCTTTTGCTGTGTGACTGAGTAGTGATGCCAGCTCCATCAATATGGCTCATCCTGTAGAAACGGCAGATTAGAGGTTGTACAAATAAAAGAGGGCAACTTTTTCAAGAAATCTCTTCATTTTTATCATTCCCCTAGGAAATTATTTGGTCAGAAGAATCTTAAAAGCAGCAACAGGCAGAGCCAGAACCTGGAATCAATCTAGGTCCCCAGTCACCTAAGACAACCCAAGGGGCATCCCAACGTCCTTCCTTTCACCTGAAAATTTGCATAGTACAGTGTTTGGTCAGAGCTTCAGTTATGCTGAGATTTTTTGTCAAAATGCAATCCTGGTTTTGTTTCTTCTCAGAAACTTCTGCTTTTAATATATTCAATTTGCAAGTGAAAACCGCTTTTATTCTAACTGCTAGTAATACAGACAGATCCTAAAGTGAGTTCAGTAAGCCAGATTTTGTCATTATTTTTCCACTGTGCAAGCCCATTGTCTTCAAATTATGCCCTGAGTAAGCTGAGTGCCGCTTGCAATTCATCCAGTCCTTGTGGATTTTGTTTTACAGGACTGAGGGGAGAAAAAGACAGACAGCAGAAGCTCTGTGTTATTATCAATCAGTATACATGATTCCAGTCACTTAAAGAAGCAGATGTATGAAGTGAGATATATGCTTTCTTGACATCACTTTTCAGTCAGTTTTCAGAACAAATATATTCAAGGGTAAATTTTGGGCCTAATGTTGCATCGTGCTTTGAAATTAGTACACTAAAATTATTTTAGTTGAACATAACTTTGTTTTAAATTAGATGGTTCATGAATAGCCTAATGAAACAAACCAAGCAAAGAAGCACACTTTTCTTGTTGTAGCTTGTAATACTGTAAGTGATAGCATATTCATTTTAAGCAACTGTTGGTCTTCCAACATTAGATTTATCATTTCAGTACATTTTTTCACATGGTAATGCTATCATAGTTTAACCTCAGTGACCTTCTTTTTTCTTTCCTGCATTACTAATTCATTTGATTGTTAGGTGGGAGAGATCCCTTCAGATGAAAACACAGAAAATTGGAAAGATTTCCATAAGGACTTGTAGTCCTATGATCCTAAATGTATTGGCACTATTAACAGAAGTCATCTAAGAAAAGTCCTACAGCTGTGTTGTCCCTCTTTGTCAGACCCACAATTTATGAAGTAAGTTGATGGTGTCCTAGTTCTAACAGATTTAATGTAATTTCTTATCGTATCTTTCTTCCTGTCTTTTAATAGAGCAGCTATAGCTGATGGCATTAAACATTTTGGTTTGCCTTAAGCATATAGAAAAAATTGGTGGAAAAGATCACTGTTCCTCATATGATCAGCTTTTAAATCCCTTATTTATTTTCATAAAAATTCCATGTTGGAGGGTCTTGGGAGTTTGACAGTATTTCAGCATTTCAAACGTGAAACGAGCCTTTTTGACAAAGGAAGAGCTGATGTGCTGAAGATCCAAGACGTTATCAAACATTATTCAATATTTCCAAACACAATGTAATACAAAATTAACTAAATTAATATTTTGTCTTTCCTCAGTAGACTATTGTTGTAAAGAACAAGGAATTGAAATTTAATATTGCCAATATGAAATCTCATTTTCAATACCAGCAGTCACACCAAAGTGGGGAGTCAAAAGAGCTACAAGCATGGACAGCATTGGGTCAAAATATCTATGTCCAAAGAAGAGGAGATTGTAATCAGCATTTTATTGCAATAACATTTCAGTCAGGTTATAATAGGGTCTAATCTACTCTCCCAGAATCTCTAGTTTTTTCTGCTTACAGCCAGTGACTTTCAGAAGGAAGGGGAATTCTTTCCTACCTTTGAAAACATAATAGGAAAATCAAAGAAATCAGGTCCAGTCTGACCCTTACAACCCAGTGTCCTGCTGATCATTGTGTGTGAGCAGCAAACACAGCAGCATCAATAGGAAATGGCTTTTGGAAAATAATCTTTGATCCTGAAATTTGAATGAGTATGAGCATGATCAGTAAAACCAATTCTACTGTATGCATTTTCTTTTCTATAGATGTCTTAGAGAAAACTTTGAGTGCTGTATATTGGGTTCATAAAAGTCATGTTCCCAGCACAGTATGTTATAACTATATGCTTTCATCATCTGTCAGTTTTATAGCTCTGTGTTGTGTAGTAGATAATTATTGGTCATTGATCATAAACAAGTAATTATCCTTTGAATTACCTGGGACACAGCAGTTATATAATTTTCTAAATAATGTTTCTACCATTATTTGTGTCAATGAGAGACCTGTGTTATAAAAAAATCAGGAATTATAGCCACTTTGAATTGAAAAGTGGTCTTTACTTGAAATTCTAAAAATTCCCTATAAAACTAATATAGAATAAGTTAATGAGAGGCAAACTGTTTAAGTTTCAGTCATTCATCATTGTGGTCAATGGCTGCTTTGCTTTTGTTTTGAGAGGATACAAGATAAACCTTGTGGATTAGTCTAGTGAAATGCTGAACACTGCAGTTGTATTCTAGCAAAGCCTAGGAAGAATACTTCTAGGGTTTCTGTTATGGTGAACATTGAGCACATTGTATATTTGCATAATTGAATTGTGGCATTGTTGAAACGTGCAGTTGTCCGTGTTTAGCAAAGAGAGATGTGCAACACCACAGACGGGTTGAATTTGGATTCCTTTCATGGGAATAGCATCTAAAATATACATCTAAATGGTGAGATTTGTATTCCACTTTCAAAGACATTCAGGGACACAGAGTCTTGCATTGGCCATGTTCAGTCCATGAAAACAGTTTCACTCACACCGTGTTATTAATTCTTCTCAAGCAAGCATTTCTAAAGGCACCTGGTTTTAGTAGCATCTTTCATCAGGGTCATATTCCAGAGAGTTGATGACCACACTGGAGAGGAAATTTAATTATTATAATAAGATGAAGAGAGAATTTATACTAAACCAGGCAATAGATGGGCCACTTGATTGGAGAGGTATTTGGGTTTAGGATAAATGAATAACAATATAGCTAATTAAGTTAGAATGGCTCACCCACAGATGAAGAGATATTTAGAAAAATCCTTTGTTGTGTCCTACTTCTAGAGTTGTCATTCTATGATTTAGACTGACTCCTTAAAAACACGTTTTGATCTGCATCTATTTACCAATCTACATTTCTTTGTTTCAAACTTGGCATTAATATTTATATTTAATCTTATTTAAGACTATTCCAGGAAAATGTTGTGGATTATTCAGAGAAACAGTGGATGGCACTGTTCATTCGCTGCTTTAAAGTGGTAGGAAACACCAGGTTTAAAAAGGCCGTATTTTAAAATAATAAGAAAAAAAAAAGAAAGAAGTAATTGACTCCTCCAAATGTATATACACTGGGCTTAAGACTGTCACATCTGTGCTGGGAATGTCATAACTAGATTGGGTTTTTAGCACGGGGGCTTTAAGGGATGCAGGGTTTTTGAGCAAAAGGTGATGAAGTGGTTGAATTACATTCTGAATTCCAGTGGTTCAGCCACATCAGTCTTATTTATTTGAAATGATACTTCTGCTTTGGGGGGCTTCTACTATAATAGGACTTTTGCATTGATGTGACTCATCCTGAGGCACTTGAGGACAATGCGGCTATCGCTGCAGCAGAATAGCTGGCATGCTTGTCCTAGATGGCTTCCTGTGAGATGACATTCAGACTGGGGAAAAGAGGGAACAATTTTTAAGGGCATTTGGAAGCCTTTTATGTTTTAGACTCACAAAGCAGATGTTGCTCTGTAGTGTTCACAGCCACTTTCTCTGTGAATGCTACACTTGTTTTAGCTGAGCAAAGCTTCACAATTACTAGAAAATGGAGACACTTTCCCCTCCCTCTCACTCTCCTGACACTTTCTCCCCTACAGTGTGTGGTGACACGGTGTGCATTAGATTTTTCAAAAGAAATTAAAGCTTTGATTTCTTTTTCTTTTCCGAAGAAGGAAGACATTGAGGCACTTGACATGTTAAGTTGCAAGAGCTTTTTTACTACAGGTATTTTTTTTAGTGTCATTCTAAATAGAACAGGCACTTGGAATAAGTAGAGTGCAGAGAATGCCGTGCATCCCTAGCACAAGGACAGGAGCCTTCTGCTTTCATCCAGGAATGCCCCAAAGATTTATGAACATGAATGAAATCCTGTAAGGCTGATCAGCTCAGTGAAGTAGCAATACAGTGATGACAAGGGCTCTGATTCATGAGCGCTGGTAATTTATACAGGAATGATTTAAGAGGGTATTATCACAAGCCCCGGGAACTACTAAGTCAACCTCTTCACTGGAAGTTACCCTCAGAATAACAGGAAGAGCTGAACAGTGTGACTGCTCCTGGGCTGCTAAGGTGGGCTGCTAAGGTGCACATCCAGGAGTATTAACTTAGGCCTCTAGTGACTTCATGTTATAGTCATTTGCCAGGTAGCAACTGAGGGCAAACAAGGGCTTTCATTCGTGATTTCTGACAGATTTCATTATGCAGTGGCTGTGATTCTAGTTCCCTCTTCCATCAGGCCAGCTGAATTTGACAGATCAGAGTCAGGTGAGCCAAGTTTCTTCCAAGTGTCCACTATATAATTCAAGCATTGATTATATAAGGTATTCACAAAGGGTAACTGTATGTAGGGAGAGGCTTACGTCCTTGGGCTCCTTTTAGAGTCAATGGAGCTCTTCCAGAATGATACTGGTTTTAAGTTAGTTTCCTGCTTTTCTGTAGGCTACAAAGGAGCCTGGGAAAACTAGTTTACAGTGCCAAAGGATAGCCTTCAGAACAATGCCGTTAACTATATATGGAAAGGAACTGTATTACTTTGATTGTCATTGCCTTAAGACATTTGTATTATGCATTGTTCTCAACTTCCCATATTATTTCAAATTCTTATTTTATCCAGGTTATGCTATAAATACAACGATAACTCTTCTGATGGAATCTTTTACAAGATGCTTTTTGATAACTTAAAAGCTGCTGTTCTTTCTGGTGACTTAAATGGTAGCAGCTCACATATATCAAAGGAAAAAAAAAAACAAAGAGAAGAAAAAAGACAAACAGAATCTTCAAAAAAATCCAAAAAGTACTGTTATTACAGACAATTTTCTATTTAATGCAAAGAAAAAATATGTATAGAAAGACTTTCAGATAGACTGATGATACATGCTGGTTTTCTAATGGTAAGCACTGTCCTAGGCTGATCTCTCATTTCAGAGAGATATATTCAAAATTGTAGAACAATCAAAGCATTGCATCAGGAGAGCAAACACACATGGATCATTCATCAAAGAATCTAGGATTCAGGTAAAAATGGTTGAGCTCACATTACAGGGTCCACAAGGATTTTATCTCACTGCACCATTCAAAAACTCTAGATAACACCTGAAGAGTAAGCTTGTGACTTTCCATAAAATCAGTGGGGCTCATTACTCAGGAACTTAATTTGACCATTCTCAGAGGATCAGGAACTCGGGCACATCTGGTAGCAGTGACTGCTGCAGACCATAGCTACTGCCTCCAATTGAATCAGCATCATTGATAGTGGCATTCAGGTTATGAAGATGTATGGTTTACTGATTCTCCTCACTTTTTACTTTTGAATATATGTAAATGCACGCATAATCTGGGGGGCGGGGGGGAACTGCAAACTTTCCTTTGTAATGTGAGGTGTTTCTCTTAAAAATATTTTTTTCATATATTTGCATGATAAACTACATGTATGGTCACACATAGAACACGTTTCCTTTCACTTGAAAGCAGATAATGCTTTAATCTAACATGTCCATGCTCACTGCCTTTTCTCCCCCACTTTTAGGCTGCTGTTCTGCTCCATGAAACAGAATGCCCTATGCAAAGCTCACATTTCTGTTAACAGCTCTCAAGACAGGAGTATGCCTTGTCTTGCCCCAGAGCCTCCTCAGACTTCTTTGTTTCCTCTTCAATGATCTAACCTTTTTGTGTTTCTGAAGTCCTCATCTGAATCCCCTCCAGAGCAGCCCTAAGGATTGCCTTGTCTGTGCATTCACATGTCAGAACAGGCAACTTATTCCTATGGCTCAAAAAGCCCATTTCTGTTGTCTCTCTTCTGTTGTCTCAGAGCATTGCCACAAGCTCTCCACACACCTTTCAAAGAATGGCAGATGTTGCAGGGACACCAAACATAGATGTAAACAATGGCCTTGAGCTCTGATGCTGAACACCAATTTCAGTACTGCTCTTAATACAACCTGCAGCAAAGCTCTCACAAAAATAATTTGTAGGCCCACCAGGACCTTCATGATTCTGTCATGGACACAGAGAAATTGGCAGTGGATATTTGGCATCTGAATCAGCAATATGAGGAATAAAATGCCTGCCGAAGGACCCTGATGAAGGACAGCTTGCATTCATCAAAATTCACTTACCACTCTAACCAAGCCCTGCTTTAAATAGGCAATACAGAGGAGGAGCATGCTATCCATCTTCTGAAGGCCTCTCAGGCACTGCAACATCTTTCTGTCTCTCCTAGAGAGGTCTTGGGGAGACATAACCTGCTGGGAAATCTGATAAAAGACTACAGTCTCCTTTACGTTTCTGCCAAGGTGACAATTGGCTATAAGGCCTTTGAACTGCTTTATGCACTATGGTCAGTTGCTAGCGGTCAGTTTCTGTGTATTGGGAGGATCTCAACTGTTTGGAAATGTTACCTGTCTACCTGCCAGTGATTCATGTGAGACAAGATCTCAGGCATATGGCTTGAGTCATTTTACTATGTCAGGCCCACACAGGAGAGAGACAATCCCTTGCTGCAGAAAGCTGCAAATATACTAAATCTGACCTTTTATTTATGACAAGAGCTATTGTTTTAGGCATTCTGACAAGCTTAAAACAGAACCTTTGGATGTTCAGCTCCTTAATTGGTCAGTATTTTGGAGCTATGTCAGATGAGTTACTCCTTCCGTAGCTATAATCAGTGGTTTACATCTTCTCCTCATTTCCTCTTGTCCCAGTGATGCTCTGTGTTGGCCAAGTCAGTTCTGGTACTAGCAATTTCTAAGCCTTCTAGGCTGGAGTTCAAGACTTCTGCACTTCCTGAAATTGCTGAAATGACACTTCAGTATCCTTATGAATCTTACTGTTACCGCTTTCCTGATTATATAATGGCTGTGTGGCTCTCATTCTCTCTTTAGCGAGAATTTGTGATTAGTAATGAAGAAGAAAATAAGTCTCTAGGAAAGCAAGCCTGGTCTTTTTCATACCAGAGTTGTGATTTTGGACCAATGGTCTGAAACAAATGGAATCCTGTAAGGAATTTAACAGGTTGGAGTGGTTAAAGTGACACTACCTGTGAAAGATCCTGTTTCACAATGGCATTCATCTTAATCCTCTGGACTTCCAGCCGACTGCATCTGTCTCTGAAACTCTTTCTTAATTTGCTTTGTGAGACACTAGGAAATATCTAGGACATATTTTTATTGAGATTCAATTCCATTTCTACTGATAGACTATCAAAGCAGAGAGCTGGTAAGATGAAAAAATGCAGAAGATCCACCACCATGAAATAAGAGTTCTATCCACAGGGCACAGTACACTGAACTCAAGATAAACCAGTGGTCTCACTAATAAATATCTCTGTCCCTAACATCTGCTGAGACACCATCTGGAGCTTTATCTATACCTTCAGCAAGCCTTGTGCCTGTTGAAGTAGACAGTTAGGTTAGGATTGTCAGGCCTGAGTGAAGAACTTTGCCACCCACCCCCAGTGAGATAGGAATGTGCAGGGTGTAGGGTTTGGTGTGTCACATAGTTGGTAAATGTACTTGTGCCTAATTATCTGAAGGTAGAAAAATAACATAATTCTCACTGAGTACTTCAAGCTGGCAGCTGGGCAAGAAACAGTACATGGCTAGCCCAGAGAAGCACATACGCTGATTACTTGGCTAGCTGGTAACACATAGAAAAGATAATGTCCCTGCCTTCCCAGCTAGGAGAATGAAGAGTCTCTCTACTTCGCATGACTGTCAATTTCACAGAACTTGTAAGTGCTCTATGTGAAGACCCCCCACCCCTCTCAAGTTGACTGAAATTGGTAGACAGACTCCAAATTTAAAGGGAAGGCTGACAGATGTGGATGAAAAGGCAGATTGCATCATTCTTCTTTCACTAAGAAACCAAGGTAAAAGTGATGCTGGTTGGACGGAAGTATAATTTAAAATATAAGCTTGCCTGAAATCAGGGTAAATCTTGAGGATCCCTAGTGGCTCTTGTGTCTCTCAGTAGGCTTTGAACTCTTCGTGACTCTGTAATTACTGCCTGAAAGTAGGAATAGATTTCTTAGATATATGTCAGTAACTCTCCGATTCTTTTCCTTCCCTGTTTATAAAGCTAGGTAGTGTGTTTGCTTTTATGCATAAATTTGGGAGACAATTTTAGGCAGTAATTTAGGAATCAATATGAACACATTGTGATATTCTGTAGTTTGTTCTTTCCTTATTTTTTATGAATATTTACTGTTTAAGCAATTAATAGTAATATATTATGTATTATATGTGTTATATACATATAGAATCATAGAATTATAGAACAGTTAGGATTGGAAAGTATCATGAGATCATCAAGTTCCAACTCTCCTGCCATGGGCAGGGACACTTCACACTAAACCATGCCACTCAAGGCTCTGTCCACCCCGGCCTTGAACGCTGCCAGAGATGGAGCACTCACAGCTTCCTTGGGCAACCCATTCCAGTGCCTCACCACCCTCACAGCAAAGAATTTCTTCCTCATATCCAATCTAAACTTCCCCTGTTTAAGTTTGAACCCATTACCCCTTGTCCTATCACTACAGTCCCTCATGAAGAGTCCATCCCCAGCATCCCTATAGGCCCCCTTCAGATATTGGAAGGCTGCTATGAGGCCTCCACGCAGCCTTCTCTTCTCCAGCCTGAACAGCCCAAACTTTCTCAGCGTATCTTCATACAGGAGGTTCTCCTGATCATCCTCGTGGCCCTCCTCTGGACTTGTTCCAACAGTTCCATGTCCTTTTTATGTTGAGGACACCAGAACTGCACACAGTACTCCAAGTGAAGTCTCACAAGAGAAGAATAGAGGGGCAGGATCACCTCCCTCAACCTGCTGGTCACGCTCCTTTTGATGCAGCCCAGGATACGGTGGGCTTTCTGGGCTGCAAGCACACGCTGCTGGCTCATGTTCATTTTCTTATTGACCAACACCCCCAAGTCCTTCTCCACAGGGCTGCTCTGAATCTCTTCTCTGCCCAACCTGTACCTGTGCCTGGGATTGCTCTGACCCAGGTGGAGGACCTTGCACTTGGCATGGTTAAACTTCATCAGGTTGGCATCAGCCCACCTCACAGGCGTGTCAAGGTCCCTCTGGATGGCATTCCTTCCCTCCAACGTATCAACCGAACCACACAGCTTGGTGTCATTGGCAAACTTGCTGAGAGTGCACTCAATCCCGTTGTTCATATATGTATGTTATATATATACTATAATAATATATATATTATTTTATATATATATAAAAAAATACGTGTGATTCTTTATCCAAGACCAATACAAAAAGAGGCTTTAGAAGCTTCATTATCCTTATTGAAATCTGTTCATATATTTCCTTTTCGGTTGAACAGGAAGGCAATTTTTTTCTTGATCCCTCTTCTATTACTGAAGCATCTCTAGAGTGATTTCTCATTACTCTTCATATTTTTTATATTGAATCTCACATTGTATTGTGGCCTTTCAGATTTCGGTTGTATGTACTCATGTTTCTCTCTTCTACTGCAATGGCATGTTTCACTGATGCACTGCCAGCTCTCCTTATGTTATTTTCCTTTTTCGATCCATTTCCCATGAGATTTTAGTTCCTTGAGAAGGTGGAAATCTACCTTTTTTCACTATTCTACTACGTTCCTTTTACAAGTGTCACAAACTCTATCATTCCGTCAGCATTCCTGCCTAAGCTGTATTTCACCTTTTCAAGCAGCTTCTCTGTGTTAATTAGGGTAAAATTTAGAAAGACTTCCCTTCACTAGATTTTGCAGCATCAACAGGATGACACATTCTGATAATCTGCTGGACAGCCTATGTTCTGCTGTAATCATTATCCAACCAATTACAACCAGATTCCTTTTTTAACCTGGATGTTTTTGCCACTTTTTTTTTTTTCCTACAGGAAAAAATCTCCAAATCTCCAAGAGCTTCAAATCCAAATCCTGTTTTCCCTGTTGAGATGTATAGTAGGCAGCTTACCATTGCAGTACATATCCTCATGGGGTTTTATCAGTAGAACTCAAATAGGGCTGAATTTATTGAAGTGCAAAAATCCATGATCTTCCAAGAACCATAAGGATGTCCAGGTCCCCTTTTTTATACCATGTTTCTTACATTTATGTACCGACAACCAGCATGCTTGATCCATTCTGTTTGGCTTTGTCTATTCTATGACCCTGTAATGTATAACCCTATATCAAGTAGTTTTAGGTCCTCAGCTAAGTGGCTGTTAATACTTTCCTGTGAGCTTTTATGTCAGCTCCTTCCTTCAGTCTAGTCTAAGGCTTCCCTAGTATTTTATAAAGCTAGTAGATAAAGAGAGCTTTTTGTGAATAATCCCCTGACAGGGAAGATAGTCTTTTAGATGACATCCTTCAAGTAATCATACGTTTATTTCCTGGATACATCCAGCCTTTGCTTTAGTCTTGAACTTCAATAAGGTGGAAGGATATAAAGAACATTTGAGTTTATCTTCATCACCTGTCCTGTAATTACTTTTTCATTTTCACAGGGTCATTTGTGGCAAGGCCAGTGTTGATAGGCAGGAGAGAGAATACAATAATCAGTGCAACTGGACAGGTAAAGCTGGTGAAGTTTTGGTAACCCCTTACATTCAGGCAAGATATCAGAAGACCATGTGTCTTCTGCAGATGAGTCCATCTAAGAGCCTCAGAAGGGAGTTACCAATCACTGTCATCTTTTGATCCTTTTGGGAAGGCTTACTCTTCTGTGTACTGCTCAGATCAAAGTAAAACTCTTTTCATTAGCATATTTTTAGAATAAGAGTTAAAATGTTAAGATTATCTTCAAGTTTAGGGAGAACTATAAAACACATTTAGCAAATCTATAAAGTAAGACTGCTGAATATTTCTGCATTTTGCTTAGATGGAAATACATCCTTTAAAATTTAATACAAATAATTGTTCTAACTTTCATTTTCATGGGATATAGTAAATCCATAGCAGATATAAAATAGGTACAAGTGGGACGTATTACATGCCCTTTAATTTAAATTCTTTTCTGTCTTTAGAAGTTATTAAATACTTCATTGTTATTTATTTTAATGTCTTATTGATGAAGGTTGTGGCATTTCAACAAGATGAGTATATAGTCCATATCTATGGACTTTTTATAGGGCCCGAGAAAGAAAAATATTCTTGCCATTCTTCCAAAGGGAAAAAGTGTGGAAGAAATTTACTTGGAATCCAGAAAGAGAGAAAATGTCATCAGAGATATTTTGGTTTGGGGTTTTTTGGGGGGTTTTCCCTTTTCTGTAAAGCAAGCAATGCATAAGAAATGTTTGCACAATATATATAGGCCTTGGAATCAATATCCCTGACTTAACAAACCTTTCACTTTGTTTTATGGCAAAGAAGTTTCTTCAGTGTCTCTCTCTTGTTTGTCATTAAAGCAGTCTTCTTCATTATTGCTGAATCAAAACTTTGAAACTACAAAAAATAAGTGACTTGTCTCCATGTACAATCTTTCAATTTTAGAATCAAGCAGATTGAAGATCAAGCTAAAAAATGCGCTCAGAATAGAACTGTTGATGAAGTAATTAGAAGGCTGAAGGACAGAATGATACAATAAGCAGCAACTATTAAAGACAGCTTTTTTGTCTGTAACAAACCATTACATGGGAAAATTAATAACACTGGCTTGCAGAAGGTAAGGAAAATGTTAGCTATTTTTCTCTCTCCTGTACTTTCCCAGAAAGATATTTCTTGTCTTGGCAGTGTGCTTGCTCACACAGCTAGAGTTGAATCCTCTAGGATTGTTTCTGTTACTGATGAGGTAAACAAGTCTCATGCAGGTTGAATCCTCCAGAAGTCATTATCAGTTACTGATGAGCTAAACAAGTCTTATGCATGTTATTGTATGAGAAAAAATCTCAACTTGTCTTTAAAGACATAAAATTGTCATCCTTTAGCAGCACTACACCTTGAAAGCTTCAACTGCTTCTAGTTGTTAAAAAGAATATGTATGAATTGGGACGGGCAAGACGCAGCTGGGACTTGGTCTAATATCAACCAACAACACACCTCTTACGTGAAGTGAGTGGGCATACCTTAAAGAATCACGTAAGCCTTAACTCAGAGTCCCTAAAGTGACTGAAACTCTGGAATGGTAGCTGGTAGGAACTGGGTATAGGTAGGAGAAGAATAAGATACTTAATACATACAGCATGATACTTCAGGGAGAATGATTGAAGCTAACTCCATACCATCTTTCAGAGGGCTGAGCCTCAGCTTTCTCTGAGCTGCTCTTGGACTGCAGTGTGGCTTGTAATCACGCTGGGTCTAGGGGGCACCACTTGAGGTCCCCTGCTCTCTTCCTTGCTCACTCTTGCTCTACTTTCAAAGAAACCTACAGCAATTGTTACAGGGAAATATCCTCTAGACATCCAGTAGCATTTAAGGGCATAGACTGGTCCCCAACAGGAGAGTGGATCTTTCTGTAGCTCTTACTTGAATTCAGTGAATTTGATCATGTTGTAAATTTCCAACATAACTATTTGATGTTGGGTAGTTCTTGAAACTGACTTAGCTGATTTGGGTACAGCATCTCAGTGCTGAGAGGATCCACAATAACATAAATGTATTGAAATTGTACAGTTTTTACTTGCCAAGACTTCCAATTGAATTCTGTAGGTGCCTTTTTTGAGGTAGGGTTTTCTGAGATATTCCCAGGGGCACACTGTAGACTTGACGGCTTATCTGAATGCATGTTGTGCTTTGGACAGACTTGTGAGGTCTTGGATTTGGGATTGTAGCTGTGATGCTGATGGTAATCAAAAGTACTCTTCTTTCTTTTCGTATTTCAAGCAAAATTCTTTGCTGAAAGTTGAGGCTGGGCAGAAAAAGAGACGTGATGGCAGTAATATTTCCCTAGTCTTCCTTGGTGTGGGAGACAGCTGCTGCTGAATAGTGTTATGACAGTAATGCATGCTCTGCCTTTTGTCCAGGTGATGAAATAAGGTAAGAGACAGCCATGATTAAATCAGAACCGTACCTCTGAAAGTGGCCTGCATAGCCCCTTGAAAAAGTTTGTCCTAATCTGTTTTTACTCTGGTTCAGTAATAGACATAATCTCCCTTCCACGTACCATGGACTGTGCAAGTTGTCACCAGCTACAATTGCAGGGCCAAATGTACTGACTCTAAGGAGATGATAAGCTGTTGTCTTCTTTTCTCCCCTTCCCAACGTAGACCCATGAGGTATGCACTCCACACCATACGACAGGACAAAGACCTTTACTATAGAGCCTTCCCCCACAGACATTGTAACTGCATTCAGGCACATATCGTTTTACCCTCAGGTGGATATCATTCTGCAGTTGGTGCAGGAAGTGAAATTGCTTTGAAATGAAGGGGAGGAAAAGACAGAGGACAAAGCACACACAAAATTTTCCATTTTTCTTACCATTTTCTTGTTAACAATATTCTTATTAAGAATGTGTGAAGCAGCAACCCATCTTCCTATACAGATCTGACATCTGTGGCACCTACCTTTGGGACATTAGCTTTGGCTGCTGCAATTCACACTACAGTGTGATACCTAAGAGGCTTATATGTTGCCTGCAGCTAATGCACTAGCATGTGTTTTGTCAGTGTTAGGCAGAACAAACTCATTCTACCTGCTGCTTTTTCTTCTCCGCTGGCTGTCTGTGTACAACTCACATTTAAGGTATTTATATAGCTCCAGAAGCTATTGAACAGTTAGTCTTTGTGATTTCATTATTCTTTTATTGCACTACAGATGATGCATTTCTCAAGTTTTGGCAATGCACAAAAGATAAAATATCATCATGTATCTGCAGCCAGGTATATGCATCACTGCATTGTGATGTTCTTGGACCCTGCAAGCTCAGCAGAGTCCAGCTGGGTTGAATATTGCTCTGCTGCGCCTGCTGCTGACAATCATTCCTAAGGGGCATGCTTCCCTGCTACAGTCCTCTTCTGCTCTGCCTTGTGCTGAATGAAATAAGCCTAACCTGGAATGACTGAAGATGAGAGCTCTTTGCAAATACAGAGGATTAAAAAGTATTTTTCATCAGAACTGAAGTGACAAACAACCTATGTGTCTGGGAACTGACTGGCCATATGTATTTGCGGACTGAAACTGATTCTCCATCACTCATAGTCTGTAAAGATCTCTGCATCTTTTACTAAAGAAAGTGTTTTTCCTCCTCATCATATAGGTAGAATTCCAAGTGGGAGTTTTCACATTCTTCCTGCTTTAATTTCCTTGACAATTCTACAAAGATGTTAATCAATCCCTGCCCTGGGACAACAGCTGCTTTTCATCCCAGAGCTGATGGAGCCTCAGTGGTCAATAAAGAGCATCTAGAAATGTGGCAGGCATTCTGGAGAATCTACATTGTCTTCTAACTGTTGTTTCAGAAATAAGCAGGATTCTGTGTATCACATCTGCCAGCTGCATATAGATGTTTTGGATATATTAGGTTTTCACAAATGGTGCAGGCAATATGACATGTCCAAATGCATTTAGGTGGGTAGGTTGTGAGGCTTGTTGGGGTGCCACTGAAGTTAAAGTGATCTACAGTGTTAGGCTGTTCTTTGGATCCTGACTCTGTAGCTGTACGCAATGTCTTTGCCCTCCTTATCGGCACTTTTGAAAGTGCTACTCTGATCTACAGCTTCATTTAGAGCAGCCAGGCAGCTACTGTACAGCTGGGCAGAGTTGCTTGTCCTTAGAGGTGGAAGAGGTTGCTCAAAGAGTAATAGCGTAGTGTGGCAGTAGTAAACATAAAAGCATACTCAACTTCTGATTTGTTATGTCAGAACAGCTCATAGAAGTTGGCAAAATCTGTGTGCAAAGCTTGGAAGTGGATAAGCTCTGTTTATTTGTAAAACATTATAACAACAGCATTAAGAGCTGGGCAGAATGCACCCTTTCATTCCTGTGAAGGCTAATTGATCTTGCTATACCTGAATAACCAAAAAATGCAAACATAAAATCACCAGTTAACCTTTGCAGGGTTATACTAACATTGATGGTTCTCTGTGTTTTTCTTTACAGCTTACAGCATATGGACACCTTCTAGCTGCTTGGCTGTGGAATACCTAAGGTGTGAGGCAGGTTAGTGAAGGGGGATGCTGAACTCCACCTCCTTTGCCAAAGAGTAACATAGTACTCTGGCTTCACAATCTGGCTTTCCCAGGAACAGGGAGAGTAGGCACAGACCCTGCCTTTGCACCTTTGGACTAATTTTTAATTGGACTAATTGTCTAATTTTTATGATAGTTCAAAATCAGGAATATGGTAACTGAAGCTCTGTCAGGGTCCGCAGGTAATATCTGCAATTTTTGTGTGTGCGCCTTCACTTATCTGAAGGATTACAGCATCTCCTCCATGTAAGGTTGTCATCAGTCCTCGTCCTGTAAATAAGACTTAGAAACTATGACTTTTGTGAGCCATTCAGCACAGGTCAGTGACCTAGCTGTTCAATTTCATATGACTTAATCTTGAATGCAGTTTTCACAGAGTTTTATCACTTTTTTCTCTAGATGAAAGTGCTAATAATTGAGCCTGTAGCCAACAAAATTAGTATTATGACTAATTCTCTCCAGCTTTGATTAGATTTGTCAGATTTCCTTATCGCTACTATTAAACATTTGATCTGATGGTAAATACTTGTTCAAGTGAACATAAAATGTACTTGCTTATTCAGAAGCTTTACATTCAGACAAACGGATGATAGTTTCCTAATTATTCTCACTTTTTTAACACTCCTTATGCTGTTCAGCTATTTAATGATTTTTTTCTTTTAATCTGTACAATTAACTAAAATATATTGGGAAGAGGAATAGCTGTAGGAGCACCTGGAAAGTCAGGACAGAGTCGTGCAAGATAGTTATAAAGAAATACACCCAAATCAGGAGTTACAAAGCAGCTAAAGGAAATGAAAGGTTTGGAGAGAGCCCTCAGAAGCAGCAGGGGCTGCAACTACAACTTTTCAGTGAAACAGCAGGTGGGAGTAGAAGAAAACGAGGGACCCCTCCTCAGTTGACTGCCAGGTAATGTTAAGAGGGCACAATGGGAGACTGCTGATACTCTGGAGGGCTCCACCTCTTAGACACAGTGAGGTCAGCGGGTCTGCTAAAAAAACCCAGAAGGGAAGATGGGAGTTCCCATGTAGGAAGATCAGAAAGTTCCTTGCCAAAATAGATTACCTAAAATGGATCCCCAAGTCTGTTTTGAAGAGCAGAAATGCAGAATGAATTGTGCCTTCCCCTTACTGCAGCTGTATGTGGTTCAGGGGCCTGAATCCACTCTGCTGCATTTGTTGTCCAGCAGGTAGTTGTGGCAGGCTTCTGGAGAAATGTGGTAGCAGCAAATTCTACAAATGACAGTTTTCCTCCAGTCTGCTAAATTAGCTAATGTTGCTTTTTACTCTCCAGGTGAAGTTTAATCTTAGCTGGTCATGCGGTGCTTTTGCTTAAAATGCCAGTCTCAAAAATATAGTCAAATTTTATTCTCTATCTCTTTCAGTATAGAATTGAAGTTGTATGGAATAGATCTATATATAAATGGCTTACTATAAATGTCAGGAGGAGAGATCAATTTTCAAAGTAATTTCAAGTTAAGCCATAGGATAAAACGCCCAGATACTAACTATTCAAAATGGTATATTACACAAGAAAATATGCCATTATATAACTTATTTTATTTCTCTTCTAACAGGTGTTAGAAGATCATGGCATGCCAGTAGATGACAGTCAATTTAATCTACTAACAGAAAAACTAGGGTTACCAGATGGAAGGTTGAGTTATCTGGATTTTGTGGCAATACTGGAACATAAAGGATTTTTAACAGCAATAAAGCATGAAAAAAGCCTTTCCTGGAAGATCCAGAACTTTTCTCTTCCAAGGAAAGGCTACTGGTGAAATTAGGAGGAGATCAGTAATAAGATTTTTAGCACCCAGATTAACTTCCTGTCTGTAGTGCTTTGATTCCTGATCCAGATAAGATGCCAAGCATCTAACTGGAGAGAAACTGGAACATGGGGGATGTGAAGTAACTACACACAGATAGATACCATGGAGTTGTCACTAACAGATTGCAAAAAGTAATTTACTGATTTCTCTGTCTTGAGTAGATCCTTGTCCTCAGCATTTCTAACTCTAATTCACAGTCTTGGAATTATACTGTATCCTAGATTACAGTGGATGATTTTATAGTAGTGGTGACCAGCAACTTTTTCTGTTGTGAGTAAAAAGCCAGAAGACAGCAACTAGTCCTTTCAGGGAAGATAGATATGTTAGTAAGGCATTAGTGATGAGTTTTCGTGGCAGTATATACAACTGGAGCTCTGTGGTGTGTTCTGTTTACTTATTGGTTTGTGGGTTTAATTTAAATTACTGCTTTTGAATGTTAAAGCTGTTAAGGGACATTGCTACTAGAGAACACTGAAATGTTGTTATCTATAATGTAATTGACAGTTTTATTAGAGTATCAAGAATCCCAGTGAGAGAGCAAGGTTTACTGTTTGCGTGTCCACCCACATAATGAGGATGTGGTCTTCAGTGATTTACTATTGTTGAGCAATGAATACCAGAGGAATATATTCATAATTTGGGAGCACAAATTTTTACTCAGCTACTTGCCTTACCCTATCTGTAATTTCACTGATTTCAAGGCACTGTAAGGGGTTTGATTTTCAACTCTTAAAAATGAAGCTGATGGAATATGAACTGATTGCATAAGGGGAAACCCTGAGTGCAGACTAAAGCTAGTAAGTAATTATTCATTCCTCCTTTCTTTTATACTTGTGTTTTAAGTCCAGATTTTACAGGTAAAATTCTGATGTCACTGAAGACAACGGCAGTTTTGCCATTGGCTTCAAGGCCTATTTTAACTTCTATATTATGCCTCTTATTTTTCTCAGAGGTGCACATTTACTTTTCTCACACTGTTCCTATTATTTTCTGCTGCCTTTATTTCTTTTAGAACTAAGACAAGAGGGAGAGCTGACTTGTGGCTGGCTGACATAATATTCAGTTTTTTCTGTATTCAGTCCTAGAAGCTTAGAAGTTTGTGAATATAGACATCTAATCATCTGTCCACCAAAATATGTGTGCCTTCATCCAATAGCCTAATAAAAGATGCTTAAAACAGGTTAACCTCAGGAGAAATGAGTGTGCCAGCTCTTTGATTTAAATCAAGAATCAACAGTATTTTGTCTGTATTTAAAGTTTTTGCTTTTGCCAATTATGAGAATCACAGCTTTTCTTTTGACACATTACTATATCTCATAGCTGTAAAAGGAAGTGTGACCCACATTTAACATAAAGCAAGTCTCCAAAATCAGAAGGAAAAGAAAAAACCTTAACTTTTATTTCCAACTATTCGTGGTTCACTGGGGTGGAGGGTGGTCTGAGACCTGATTTCCTTCTTATAAGCTTTAGTGGGAAGGTAACATAAGTACAAATTTTCTTGAGTAGATTTCAATAGAAATTGAAATTAAAAAAAGGGAAGGACAGTGCATGTCTGTAGGGGGGAGTAAGACTTAAAGGGTAAAATCAGGAGAGCTTGAAATGATGCAGTGAATACTATTTAATGATCCCTCACAGTAGTTGCAAAGGCTCTTGTGTGTCACTATGTAAATCTTAAAAATAAAATAAATTTTTCTTTAGAACAGGCCATTAGCACTTTTTTTTATCAATCAGGAGTAAGGTGTAGTGCAATGTCAGTGTGTATAATTTTCCTTGCAAGTTTTTCCTGTTTTAAAATCTGATGTGAATTACTTTAGCTCTCTATGGCTCATATGTTGCAGAAAAAAATCTAAAATTCTCAAGGGGCTTCAAAAGATGCTCAGTCTCTTTTTTGCCAGAAGCAAGGCAAAATAGGTTCCCAGAGTATCACTGCACAATGAGCAGAAGGAATCAGATCTGGAACAGTGACCAGAATAACTTTCCTATGGCCTAAAAGTAACTTAGCCCTTCAGGACTGGAAGTATATGATTGCCTTGCTGGGAAGCTGACTATCTCCTTTCCCTGATCCTGCTGGCTTTTGGGATAAGAAACTTGTGACAATATTAAACTGCTGTTCGTGCAGGGCTGAGTCTTGCCAGCACAGAACATCAGGCAAAACAGGTTCAGGGGTGATGCTCTGCTAAGTTAGGAGTATTTTGATGGAAGATATCCTGAAATAACTCACATCAGTTCGGACCGGAGGAAGGCTTAGCCAGGATAGAATTGCTCCAGGAATATGGTCTAGTGTGCAGCGGTTGTGCTGCAATATCAGAAATGTAGCAAATTACTTTCGCTGACACTGTCTGCAATTCCTATGTTCCCTCGCAGAGACAAAAGGGCGATATGACAGCAAGTCATGGCTTTCACAGGGCTCTTCTTCTCTTCCTACAGTCTGATACCTCCCTTTCTCAAAACAGTCGTAGAATCATAGAATAGTTAGGGTTGGAAAGGACCTTAACATCATCTAGTTCCAACCCCCCTGTCATGGCCAGGGACACCTCCCACTAAACCATGCCACCCAAGGCTCTGTCTAACCTGGCCTTGAACACTGCCAGGGATGAAGCACTCACATCTTCCCTGGGCAACCTATTCTAGTGCCTCACCACCCTTACAGTAAAGAATTTCTTCCTCATATCCAATCTAAACTTCCCCTGTTTAAGTTTGAACCCGTTACCCCTTGTCCTATCACTACAGTCCCTCATGAAGAGTCCCTCCCCAGCATCCCTATAGGCCCCCTTCAGATATTGGAAGGCTGCTACGAGGCCTCCACTCAGCCTTCTCTTCTGCAGGCTGAACAGCCCCAGCTTTCTCAGCCTATCTTCATACAGGAGGTTTTCCTGATTGTCCTTGTGGCCCTCCTCTGGACTTGTTCCAACAGTTCCATGTCCTTTTAATGTTGAGGACACCAGAACTGCACACAATACTCCAAGTGAAGTCTCACAAGAGAAGAATAGAGGGGCAGGATCACCTCCCTCAACCTGCTGGTCACGCTCCTTTTGATGCAGCCCAGGATACGGTGGGCTTTCTGGGCTGCAAGCACACGCTGCTGGCTCATGTTCATTTTCTTATTGACCAACACCCCCAAGTCCTTCTCTGCAGGGCTACTCTAAATCTCTTCTCTGCCCAACCTGTACCTGTGCCTGGGATTGCTCTGACCCAGGTGGAGGACCTTGCACTTGGCATGGTTAAACTTCATCAGGTTGGCATCAGCCCACCTCACAGGCGTGTCAAGGTCCCTCTGGATGGCATTCCTTCCCTCCAACGTATCAACTGAACCACCCAGCTTGGTGATATCAGCAAACTTGCTGAGGGAGCACTCCATCCCACTGTCCATGTCACTGACAAAGATGTTGAGCAACACCGGTCCCAACACCAATCCCTGAGGGACACCACTCGTTACTGATCTCCAGCTGGACATTGAGCCATTGAGCACAGCTGTTTGTGTGCAGCCATCCAGCCAGTTCTTTATCCACCAAGTGGTCCACCTATCAAATTGATGTCTCTCCAATTTAGAGGCAAGGATGTTGTGTGGGACAGTGTCAGGTACCAGAAAAGGCTAAAGCAAAAGAAAAAGGCCGTGTCTTAGCTGTGATTTCTTCAGCTGAGATTACCTTCTTCATCTTGCACTGAGAAAACTAAAGCAGCTGAGGCCATTATTGTAAATTCTATGGATCCCCCTAATACTGCATATAGCTATTGGACTTCGTCATGTTCTGCCTATAAAGAATACAAATGCAGGGTTTTTTTGTTTTATTTATGTTATATCACTGTGCTATTTTCAGATATGTTTAATATCATCTTTTTGATGTTTGATATACTTTGATTTCATTATTGCAGATGCCTGCTTGAATGGGCCAGGAGCCACACTATATAACAGCCCAAACCACAGAGTAAATGATGTTAAATTCACTACATGAGTGCTGAAGAATGTCTCAGTCAACTTAATGATAAGCTGATGGAAGTCTATGGGGTAAATACATTGAGCCACAGTTTGCTTTTGGCAGTGAAGCTGCTTGTCATTTTGATACAAACGTTTGTTGGTTTGGAGGAGCTGTCAGGAAAGTTACTCTAAAATTATGTTGGATATCTCGTCTTCTGTTTTCTCAGAAACTTCCAGTTCAAATATATTCAGTTTTCAAGGCAAAAAGTGGTTTGTTTTGGGTTTTTTTTTTTTCACTAGTTGTCTTCTCTGTAGCCCCCCCCCCAGGAAAATAAGACCTTAGTTATTTTTTCCCTCCTTTTGTGAGCATAGCTATTAAAGCTTCTACAATTAGAAAAGAATAACTGTCTTCTACTCAATTATGGAATGATCCATCTATTCCTGAGAATGATCTTTCAAGAAGTTCTTAGTCCCTAAATTTTACCACACAGTGATATTAATAAAGGAGGGTTTTTTTGCAGATTTCTAAGTTTGCTCATTATTTTCTCTAATTACCTTTAGAATGTACTCCTTGAATTCCCATCATGGATATGTACAGAGTAAGAGAGATCACATTTTAAGAAGGAGAGAAACGCAGTCCTTACCCTTTTGCTCAGTACATCCCATCCCCATTTCCTGCGAGAAGTGGAAAGATCAGCATTCAGGAATGGGGTCCTCTGCTCAAACTAGCTTGGACACCCCTAGCGAAGTTGATCATATTGAGCAATACTACTTCAGATTTTTGAAGAATTGAACCTTTTTTTTGATCATTTTGCAACTATTTTAATGGAAGAAGCTTTGCAGCTTGTGCATCTATATCTGTGAACTCCGTCTTCATTACAGTTTTTCTAAGGGTGCGCACTGGTTGAAATGAGGTACCTCTTAGTATAGTACTGATGGAAAGTGGAGGTTAATTTGCAAGTTTGCATGAGGGTGGCTTTTTGATGCTCTTACTTTTGCTCAGTTCTGTAAGTGCTTGAGATGAAAGCAGAAAGACTGCAGTTTAACATGGACTTTCCCAAGAGTTTAGTAAGGCAGTATTATAAATGCTTTGTATTCTCAAATGGCATTAAAATACTTACCTGTTGTCAAAACAAGCTTAGAATATTTGTTATTTATGTTTAAAAGCATGTAGTTGACATGTTAAATATATTTAGTTAAATATTCCTTGTTAGGACACCTCTTCTGCCTTCCATAAAACAGACAGTACTCAAGATGGTATCATCAAGATGTTTGACTTTCAGAAACTCTTGGGCAGCTTTCTGCTTCATCTCAGAGATGAGGAATTCCTTTACCTCATTGTTTTGTCAGGAATGAACCTGACCTCCATGTTAAATTACCAAGAATTCTGTCAACTGTTCCACACCCAAGAAACTATGGAGGAACCTCCTCCGCTCATGCCACCTCACTAGTAAGAAAGAAAAAGTTGTGTAGTACTTAAAGTCATCTGATGTGTTTACAGAAATGAATATACTGTATGAAAATTTCTATTGGGTATAACTGAAAAAAAAGATAGTATTAAAATATGTGTTTATTAAGCTGAAGTTGGGTGGCTTTACCAAGTTCTCAATGATTTATGACTCCATTAAGCCAGATGTTGAATCCAATGCCTGAACTGCCACTGGGGACTGTTTAAGTCTGTAAGGTCAAACATGTATACTAGTTTTGGAGTTGGAGCCTTATTGCTGAGCTGGCCTCCAAACTGGACAACTTGCCTGCATCTTCCAAGTAGCGGAACTGGGGACATCGTCTGGGAATCAGATGACCTTTTGGATCGAAGAGTGCCCAGGGTATTAGGTGTTTAGCACAATGTCTGTCAAATCTGAGACTAATGTTGTCGGTGTACATTACAGTAGCCCAAAACCTCATTGTCCAGACCTTTATACTGCCAGGGCTCTGAGAGTAGACAAGATCGGGGGGGGGGGGTGCATAAAAGCACCAAGATACAATGAATTGGGTGGAGGATAGAAGAAAAGTGCTGCAGCCTCCCTTCCTGTGAAAAGTGATCCTGCTTAAAATGTCTGGAACTTTAAAGTTTGAGCTCAACTTTAATGATAAACAGTGTTAGGCACTAAAAAATTCATTATAAAGGCTCAGTGTGAAACTCTGTTTAACTATGCAAACAGAGATAAATTCATAAAAATAATGACAAGATACAGCAGGACTGAAAAAGCTCCTGATCAGCATCTCATATCCACTGTGGCAGTGAAGATGTGATATATACACATAGGATTATTTCCCAGTTTTTATTAGTCTTTTACAGCATTGGTGTTGGCTCTGATGTTGGTAATATTTATCTGCTTGGTTTGTTTTTCTTTTTTCCTAAATTGGACAAGTTGGTGAATCAAGGACATCAGCCCAGAATAAGAAAGGAAACTGATGAGAATTGAGTCTTGCTAACACTTGGAAATCTGAGACCAATTACTGTTGCACTCTTACTTCTGTTTCAGTTTGGACTCAGCAAAAAATTGAAACATTCTGAATACAGCTCCAGAATTCCCTCATTTCAAATACTATTACTTTTTCAGAAGTCCAGCAAAGAAAATATAGTGATTGATGCCTTAAAAGCAATTGCATTTCCCTGCTAAGATTTCAGACTATTTTTGTTGGTCAGTTGTTTAGGCTTATGGAATTTTCTCTCTAGCAGTGGGAGTGGGGAAAACGCAGAACGTTCCCTGTCCCCTGTAAAAGATCAGTATGGCATTCATGTTTCTAAATCCAAAGGGAGCCCTTAGCAAAAGCTTTCAAGGTCCAGAGTCCTAGCAGCTCAGAAGTGCATGAGTTTGCAGTGCTGGAGTTCTCCAGGACATGAGTTCTCCAGGACATAAATTCCTGTCTGCCCATGCCATGGATGGTACAGGAACTCGGTGGGTATGTCAAATGTGGTTACCACATTTCACCAGGCCTGCAGACCCAATATTCCTCTGCCTCTTATCTGGGAATCTTTGTCAAGGAAGCGTATTCCTGGAGGGTGGCTGAACCAGGCCTCGAAGCCATATGTCTGCAGTGTTTCCTTGCAAATCAATAGCTGGAGTAGAAACAGGAACTAGGATGTAGCATGATGAGAGTAGCTGTGTGTTAAGAGAAATAACCAGCCTTTCCTCAGTTTTCTAACTGAAAGTGCTTTGAAAAGCTAAAGAGAACTGGGCACCAAAAGAAGGGCTGCTCTTCTCAGGTGAAGGAAGGTGCACCATTTCAAAGAATGGTGAGACTTAAGGTCCCCTTGATTCTCAAGTAGGCATGCCCATGCATAGCACACGGATTTAGTCAGCTTTCTGTGTACTGCAACAGCTATGCTGGATCCTAATTTGAGGCACCCATATTCCTCTGCATGCTTGGACTCAACCAGAACCACAAGGGCCCCAAAAATTAGGCACTTGTAATGGTGGCTGGATTTGAAAATGTTGATCTTACTCCCCAGACTCACAAGCCATGCCTTGGTGACTCATAAAGATAGTTTTGATCTACATTATTGACGTAAATCAAGGATAATCTTGCTGGAGTCACTCCAGGATATAATTGTTTCTGAGATAATTAACATTTCCTTCTATGTTTATAAATGATCCATGCTGGCTCTTGAGTTTGAGGGAGAATTGAACAACATTGATTTGAAAATAAATAGGGAATTACAAAATTTAAAACAACTTCGCTAACCTGCAGCTAGGGAAATAAGGCAGTATTTAAAGAATTAAGTTTACACAGATGTGAAGTAACAGTCTTTAATGGGTATCTTAGAAACTAGGAAACAAAACCACCACTACTGTGAAGAATAACAAAAGGGAAGAAAACTTCTGGAGATTAAAGATCCAACTAAAGTAAAACATAGTTAGTTGTTATTGTATTTTTTTCTTTTCTGAGAAAAAAACAGATGATAACGGATGCAGAGCTAGCTTGTGATCACGCTCATTACTACCTTGTTATCAAAGCAAAAACCAGATGGCATGACCTAGCAAGGGTAAGAAGAATGTTTTCTTTATATAAATAAGCAACACTAATAGTTTTCAGAACATTATGCAATGTTGATCTTCAGATTCTATAAATATTCAAAGAAACCCTTGCAAAATAGCTCATTAATGATAAAAACTTACTATGTGATTAAAAAAAATTAACTGAATAATATTCAAGTTTTGTCATGATTATGTTGTAGATGTATATTTCTAAAACTTTCTTCATATTTTACTACTGTTGGGTTTATTTAATGTTTCTATTGTAAAAATAGTAATAATGGGCTTCATCTGAGGCCAGTTTGACTATGTGCTGTACACACACACCTACTCTTAAGCTGACACCCAGTGTTGCCCAGTACTGTGAATCATTGACTGCAATGCTTACACCTTCCAAAAATGCTCTCACTAAACTGTCCTATAAAAATTATATCCAGCTTTTTCTTCTTCAACTTGTTGAATAGTTGCAATATTTGGACAAAAGAGTAGCACAAGGGAAAAGGAATATAATTTTCATTAAATGTTTGTGTAAATCTTAGAATCATAGAATACTAGAGTGGGGATGCTGTTTTTATAGAATCACAGAATCATGGAATGGTTCTGGTTGGAAGGGACCTTAAAGATCATCACCATGCCCTGCCATGGGCAGGGACATCTTCTACTAGACCAGGTTGCTCAAAGCCTTGAACACTGCGAGGGATGGGGCAGCCACAACTTCTTTGGGCAACCTGTTCCAGTGCCTCACCACCCTCACAGTAAGCAACGTCTTAGAATCATAGAATCATAGAATAGTAAGGTTTGGAAAGGACCTTTAAGTTCATCTAGTTCCAACGCCACTGCCATGGGCAGGGACACCTCACACTAAACCACGCCACCCAAGGCTATGTCCAACCCAGCCCTGAACACTGCCAGCGATACAGCATTCACAACTTCCCTGGGCAACCCATTCCAGTGCCTCACCACCCTCACAGTAAAGAATTTCTTCCTCATATCCAATCTAAACTTCCCCTGTTTAAGTTTGAACCCGTTACCCCTTGTCCTATCACTACAGTCCCTCATGAAGAGTCCCTCCCCAGCATCCTTATAGGCCCCCTTCAGATATTGGAAGGCTGCTATGGGGTCTCCACACAACCTTCTCTTTTGCAGGCTGAACAGCCCCAACTTTCTCAGCCTTTCTAATATCTAACCTTAATCTCCCCTGTGTCAGCTTAAACCCATTCCCCTTTGTCTTATCACTAAATGCCCTTGTAAAAAGTCCTTCTCCAGATTTCTTGTAGGCCACCTTTGGTTTCTGAAAAGCTGCTATAAGGTAGGCCTGGTAGTCTCAGTTTGCAAGATGTGTGGTAAGAAAAACAATAAACCCAGCCAACCAGCTAAAAACTAAAACAAATTCAATTCATGTTAGGTATAGAACAAGCTGAGGAAAAAATCTGAAAGTCTGCTGTTTACTAGTGCCTTCATCCTCCACTGGCATGGTTCATCAGTGGGCATACCCATAGCGGCATGCAAGCTTCTCATGGTCATATCCCCTGTGTTTGTCATCAGTAAGAAACTTTGTGGGGCAAGTACATCACCTAAACACCTGTGATGACAATCCCAATTCAAGCTTTTGTGAATTGCACGTCCGCAGCGGAAAGCAGGAAACAGTAAAAATCAAATGAAAACACATTAAAAGATTAAACTCAGACATGCATGACTTTCCATATCTTTCTCAATTCCCATTATTCATTAAGCTTATAGAGAGATCAAACATTTTGTCAAACTTGTTAGTTCTTATTAGTGATGATTTATTTTACATTCCAGAGTTTCCAGGAATTTGACAGTGAAGGAGATGGCATTATACAGCCGAGGGACTTGAAGAAAGTCGTGTTCAGATTTGGCATTCCAATCACCCCGGAAGAATTTAAGCAGCTTTGGGCAAGGTATGACAACTCTAAATTATTGGCTCTTGCAATAATGCATCTTTTATAGGATTACAGAGCCTTTGGTAGTGCAGAGAATGACAATAGATTACACTGCATGTGAAGTCTTTTGTTATGATTGTGACCTCAGATCATGACACTGTTACAGGAAGCTATGTTTTATCATACTAAGCTCAAGGATACAGTTGGATCCATCAGTTTCCAATTCATTCAAACCTAGGTCTTCCTCTCTGCTTCAGTGTTACTGATCCTTTTAGTTCAACACACATTTTATTCTTGGGTGGCACCTTATGTCACTGGTTAAATTAACTAGTTTTTCATCAATCTTGCTTATACACAAAAATGCTTACCTGAGTTTGTGATGGGGGAAAGTCAGTTCCAGGTGTCTTGGGTCAGGTTGGAACTGCAGACAAAGCTTCCATCAAGGAGGTGGGGGCAGTCCACATTGCATATCTGTCTGAGGGCAGTGCTCCCAGACTCTCATCCTCAGAGCACTAAATTTACTTCCAATATTTTCAACATAAATAAAAATGATTCAGTCAAAAGAAAAAAGCTACATACCAAAATACATAACAAAAGAAAGGTAATTTCATGCTGTGTAAAGATGGCAAGCAATATCATGAAATGTTTTTATAGACAAGTAGTTTTTTGTGAAGTGGGGGAAAATACTTGTCTGCCTACAACAGAGGAGCTGTGCTATAAACTGTGTGTGAAATGGCATAGATGTCAGCTGTATGTGACATTTTATAAGAAGCTACCTTCATTATAGGTCTGTTTAAAAAAATAATCACTCTCTCAAACATATAGAACCTGAGTGTATTTCATTGGGGTTTCAAACTGCATTAACTATGTAGATATTTTAGCATAGATTCATCTCTGAATTATTTTCTACCCCATTAGATTTTACTTTTTTTTTTTTTCTTATTCCTTATGGATGTCGTGGCACATTGAAGAGTATCCTTTTTATGCAGTTATCTGCTGCACAACTTCACTCCCATCAGCCACTCCTTTTATAGAATAGCTAAAATCTCTTACGTGCCTGATATGTCTGTAACTTGAATAAAGGAATTAGAGTGAAGCTGTGTCTAAATTAGGCATTACCATGCATCAGAGCACAAGTGGGGGAGAAACTGCAATGTAAGGAGCTTATGGAAGAGTTTATACCCAAGAAAATATGAAAAGTGTTTATGAACCTAAACCTATGTTTCTGAAGTATGATTACAATTTTGAGTGTCTCAGACTTGTGTGACCAGTTTGAGACGCTTGAGACTGTATTTTTAGGAGCCCAGTTCTCTGTATCTCAAGCCAGACACTGAAAGGCAGCAGTACTGAGTGCTGGAGAATAGTCCTGACAATTTGGTCCTCAGGGTATTATTTTCAGAATCGATTCTGTGACTACAATGCATATGCTCTATCTTTCAAGTCTCATATAAAGAGACATATTCATTGACATACTCATTCTCACCGTAGTATGGCGCCTCCATAAGGAAGGGAAGACAGTGAGATTTAAGCTGTTAAGTCACTTAAGGACATCTGTAATGCTTCTCTGTGAGGAACACATGAATATTTAAAAGGAGCATTTTTTTTCTTTCAAGGTGTGATACAGATGCAAAAGGATGTCTTACCAAGAATTTTTACAGAAGCTGGGGATAGACTTTGCACCACTGACACAGGGCTCAGCAGACAACACAGCAGACATCTATGGACATTTACAAGCCCAGTATAACAATCAACAGAAGAAGCAGACAAAGCAGAAACAGTAAAATAGAGCTCTGCATGTAAAATAAATTAAAAAACAGATCAAGTAAGTTATTTATGAGCTTAGCATATAAATTTCTATGTTTGTGTTCAGATTGCTAAATTGACAGAAGATTACTGCACTACAACTGAAATTAAAAACAAAAAAGACTCTGAAGAGCAATCTCAGAAGGTACTGGACCAAGCTTATTTATAGTGTAACTCTCTTGATTTGGGGCAGGTAGACCTAGCTCAGTGTGTACTGTGAGACTTTTTCACAGATATTATCCATGGCTCATATGACTTATTTTACAGACTTTATGGCAGCATCTATACTGACAAATCAGAACATCCAGAGACATTCCCAGACTCAGTCATCTATGCTGCTAGACTGCCAAAACAGTCATATCATGCTTTGCCCTGTGTCAGCTCATGTTTTCTCTGATCACTCCGAGCACAGTTTGGGAGCAAGAATACTTCCAGGACTGTTCCTGATAGGCAGTTTGCAGGCAGCTGCTCTCTTTCAGCAGCTGGGAAGGTTCACATACAGAGATGTGCCAGCTGGCCTCTGTGCCCAGAGCAATCCCTGGCCTGGTTATTGATATCATCTCAGCTTGTGGTTCCAGATCTAACGCTGCTATCAGCTCAGGTTGAGGGAGAAGAGCAAAAGGAGTTTTGTCACCTGAAGGTCTCTTGTTCTCAGACTGCTCCAGGCAATGTAGACTTAGACCTACCTAATTACAGGGGCTTTTCTTGCAGCTGGGCTGGGTGGGGGTGTAGGACACCCTACCCTGTCCCTTGGATGAAGGCTAAGTAACAACCACAGTTGGCTTCACATCCCTCTAGCAGCTAGTTAAATTGTTAGTAAATGGCTTTGTAGATGCAGCAAAAACAAGCCTTAACAAGGATGGACCCTGGCACATGACAGAAATAATAATCTTGTCTCCGAGCAAGAGGGCTCTCTGCCTCAAACAAAACCGACACTCACCAAATTAATAAGTGACTGCTTCTGAGAAAAGTATTTGGCAAACATATGACAAAATTATATCCCGCTCAGAGTGAAGTCTAATGATCCACACTTGTCCTTGTGAGTCAGCAGGGATTTGCCTGCTGCTGCTGTAAGATTCCTGTACCTGCCAGTAGATTGAAGCAGCAGAAGAATCCTCTGCCACAGCACAGTGCTGTTAAAACTACTTTTCCAGGTTATGGATAGACACCACCTGGATACTTATGTTTTCTGCTTGTGCTTTTGCTCTTCTCCTGAACAGTTTATTTATTTATTTATTTGTTTGTTTGTTTGCTTGTTTGTTCATTGAGGAATACAAAACCTCAGGAGCGAAAAACATGTACAAATGTACCCCCAAGAGCACAGATTTGCTTTCTTTTGTGCCTGGGACGTGTCTGGAAGTTGTAGGAACTAATAAATTATTATTGATAAAAATTGTAATTCCCCATGACATTGTTGGTAAGGTGATACACTCATAAACAAAGCGCAGCCTTGTCTTGCAGAAAAAGAGGCAGCTTGGGAAATCAGTAGACAAAAAGAAAACTGTCACAAAACACAGGGAGAAGCCTGTGAGCTACAGCTTTTGCTTTTTTACCCTGCTTCTTTAAATTCTGGCTTTCAGCATCCCAAATAGGCTGAAGGAATCAAGAGCAAGACTGTCTTTTCTTTTCTGCATCACAACTCTCCCACCTGCATTGCATCTCTCTGGCATAAAGATGCACTCAGGACACCCACAGGTATAAACGAGATTTCCACAACAGAGATGTTTAGCTGTGTTGTAGGCATTGCTTATTCCTGTATTTGTAACTGCCTAATGTGAAACTTAGGCCTTAACTGTCTCATACTGGGGTCTTCTGCTCCATTTGTTGTACCAGCCAGATGTCTCTAGACTTACACTTGGATGAAGAGCTCTTTTGGTCAGGAACCTTCTATTTCTTTCATAGAAACTTCCTTTTTTAGTGCAATGCCGAGTGTAAGGCAATGCTATAAATAAGAAGCAGCTCTGAAATTTGGGAAGATGCTGTGCTGCAAGCAGAAATTATGCGGTGTGGCTCAAAGATGCAAATGCTCATCCTGAAGCAGCTGGAGAGTAGTTAAACAAATGGGGAAGACATGCTGGGTAAAAATAAAATAGCCATGATATGGCATGCTGGCAGATCCACATCCTTTAGAATTATTTACTTTTGAGAACCTATCATAGCAACCACTATGTATAGAGCTATGTATATGACAACTATACACACAAGTACATACCTGCAAGTGCATAGCAATTGCTTAACCATAATTTGGAGGAAATCAGAAATTATAAGACTGAGGCTAGTATAACAATTCAGTTACCTGCTAGCAGCCAGAACCAAATGTTTCTGGTAGAGGTGGAGCAGCCTTCTAATAGGAATAATGTGGAATATTCTACCCCCTGCACTGGGGCTGTCTCATCCTGGGCAATGACAGCATTTGGCTTAAGTGTGCAGTCAGGACTTATATCCTTTTCAAAAATTATGTTCTAATTATTCGTTAGATTCTGCTTTTCTTGATTAACATATAGGACATCCAGTTCTGTTCTTAATCTAATGAAATTTCTGGCATCTGCAGCTTCGCCTGGGAATGAGTTCACAGCAATAGCTCGTGGTCTGCAAAACTATGTCTTGTTATCGATTATTGCCACCTCTCAGTTCTGCTGAATGTTCTGGTTTTGTCTCCCACACTTCCTCACCCACCTCCTGGCTGGTGGGAGCAGTCCTATGGTAGCAGTTCCTGTCTGATTTTCTCTCTTGGAAAGCTGGAAGTGCAAAAGGAGTTGAATCCAGGCCTCATGACTCCCCAGATTTCACATAAGGCCCTGGAAAGACATAAATGACTCTTAAGCCATAGTCATTGTCCACGTGGTGGCTGTGAAGGCAGACATCCAGTCGGCTGTCAGCCTTCCGCTCCAGGTCCACATCAGGACAGCTGAGATATGGGAAGCACATGTGTGCACCATGCCCTCCTACTGTAAAGGTCAGTGTAAGGAGAGCTTCTCTTGGTCAGGAAAATGGATGCAGTGGCTGCAGAACCTAAGCATGGTGTTCCACCTGGGTCTTGGCCTGCATTTCATTCGCAATGAGTTGGAAACCTGACTCTTTTCACCTGTCAAATTTGGACTGAGAGGAGGTATTCACCTGATGTGTGAATTTGCTGGTTACAAGATCCACTTCAGCAGCACTGGGAGCAGCACACACTCTCCGTTCTGTGATCTTGCTTAAACCCTATTTACCTAGTGGCTGCATCCAGCCTGTATCCTTTCTTCTGGCTTTCTGCAAGGGCCGTGAACGTCACCCTAAAAGCTTTGGAGCAGTTTCAGTGCCCTGCGATTACACTCTGTGAGGCAGAAAAAAGCTCCGGACATCTTACAATTCAAAACATACTGCTGTGCACTTACTTTTGCTTTTGTTGTAACTCACAGGAGCAAATTGCCCAAATTAGAAACAGACATTGAACAGTGGCTCTCCAGCTCTTCAAGAAAAATACAAAACATTTGCAAGAAAATAGTATTTTTTTGGCATTGTAGCTTGATCTATGGTTTTAATCCTCATTTTCTCCATGCACATATTTACAGCTGTGAGTGGAATAATTACTGCTCTGAAACCTTTTATCAGTCCAAAAATTTTGAATGCCTCAGTTTTCCAAAAATATGAATTTCAAAAACTGTTATTTTACTTAAGACTTTCTTTGGAAAGATTTAAGCAGAATATGATAGCAGTGATGAAGAGTGACACTAAAGGTAATATACAGTTGAAAAGGGTTCCCAAATTTTTCTGCTGTGAGGATACAGTGTGGACCATATCACACCTTCAAGGCACACCTTCCAAGATGGAAGGAGCAGTGCTCAATAGTCTTCTGGGGCTGGAGGAGATCGGTCTCTCACTGAAATCACAAAACTGTCTTTAGTGTGTTCAGCTGGTTTTGGCTTTTTTTGGCTGCTGTATCCTGCTTCCTAGGTGTGATTCTCGGTCTCTTGCTGGGCCTCAGCACCCATCTTCCTTCACTATTGCCGCTGCAAAGCCATGATTTTTAAACTGTGGCACATTACAGTAACTCAAAATAAGAGAAAATCCTCTGTCAGGAGATTTTAGATTTGTGTCTCTGTTGGAAAGTCTGTAGGCTTCTGAACATAATGAAAGTTAAAACTCAGAGATGTAATTAGCAGATGTTGGATCTCCAGGGTTTCATATCTAAGAGGAGGCTGAATGAGTCTAAGCTGGTTAGTCAGTAATTAGATACATAGAGATTGAAGACAGTAAAGGCAGCTTCAGTGCAATGCAAATGCTCTCTGACTGATGTGCACCCTCTGCAGAATACTTCTATGCTCTTTCCAATACAAACCTTGCTGAAAGTGTAAACAAGTACCACATGGTAACAGGAGAATAATGTGAAAAAAGGAATAATGTGAAAAAAGGAAGGAATTAACTAGAAAAAAAGATATTTGAAAGTAAGAGAAAAGGTGATAGCTCTTTAGGGGCTTTTAGAGACTCTAAAACACACTGGCAATATTGCAGTTTCCCTGAAAAGATTCACATCATGCTTCGAAACCTATATACAGTGGCTAGATTAATCATAAGGAAGCTCACAACTATTTTCTGGAATACAACAGGAGTAGGAGCTATCAAAGTTTTTAATGGCATGAAACCAAGCCAGGGTGAGAGGGCAATCCATGCAGCTACAAAAAGTAAGTTGAAGGAGTATTGCACTCCTAAGGAACCTTGAACTTTTGAAAGGTTTCATATGAGAATGCAGAAGGAAGAATCCTTTGAAGAATTTTTAGCTGATCTTAAAATAATGGATCCGTCAAGCAGGTATGTATTTTCAGAGATTCCATTTTAAGGGATCAGATAAGACATGCAGATGTGATTAGGATTTGGTTTAGTGGTGAACTTGGCAGTGTCAGTTTTATGATTGGGTTCAGTGATCTTAAAGATCTTTTCCAACCTAGACGATTCTATGATTCTATAATTCTGTGATCAAAGATCCAAAGATACAGATTACAGTTTAGCCAAGATAGGACAAAACCGGTGCTCAGTCAATGTTACCTCCAAACACACCGTAAAAATTTGTCTTAGGAATATCTATATATGAAAAAAGACTGCTGAAACTGGGGGCATCTACTGAGAATTTAATTCCTACTAAAGGATTGTATGGACTTAAATTGAAAAGTGAAGATTAATACTGCAATTTAAGCAGAAAGAGCTAATATTTGTTCTAAAACATGCCTAGGCCTGAACTTGGCTGAAGCAGTGAGTCTGATGAAAGAGCATGCAGGAGATCAGTACCCAGCAGTGTCAGAGATAAAGTAGGCACAGAACATAGAGCTGTATTTTCACAGCAATGTGTGCTACTAGAAATATTCCACTGATTTTGAGAGAGAAGCTCATAAGGGAGCTAGATTATGCAGGAGTAATGGTGGGAAGTTTAAAAATGGAAGATCCATTTAGCAACAGCAAGATGAAAAGACAAGTCACTGATATTGTTCTTACATCCAATGTGGCTAAATGTATGTTTCAGACAGACACTGTCTTATAAAGGATATTTTCAGGCAAAAGGACTGCATATGTTTTTACAAATATGAATATTTTTTTACAAAAATTATGAATTCAAGTTCTTCTGCTGTATCCAGCCAAACTTCCTTTCATGAAGGAAGACCAAGCATTTTCAGATCACTGTACAGCAAATTCTGCCTTCAAAGGCTTCATGTAGGCTTAAAGCCCATTCTTGAGTTTTCATAGTAAAGTGTAGGAAAAGCCATTCACTTGAAGTAACTGTGACTGTTTAAACAGATACTGAAGAAATCAAGTAGAGAGAAAACCAGTAGGGAATCTGGAAACAAATATCCAAGAGGGCCTGGGAAATAGGATTAGACAGAATTGCAAATGTAAGGGGAGAAAATTAACATAAAAGATCAACTGCCAACAAGATAAACCAGAGTCATTACAAATATGCCAACCATGAAGATAACAAGGGTGTCCAGAGGCCTGTTAGCATGTAAATGCTGTATGAGAGGTCATACCACATGGGCAATCTGTACAAGTCGCTTTTGAGTTGCTACACAAAATGGACATACTGGGCAGTAAACTGGAAAAAGAATTCCCAAATTAAAGGCACTAATAAAGACAGCTCTTGACCTTAGGTGTATTGGCACTAGAAGACCAAGTCTTCAAAAGATGACATATAGGCAGTATTATTTAAAAAAATCATCAATGGAAACATGTGGCCTGTGTTTCCAGGGCACTTGTAGACGCCACGATTCGAGGCATGAACCAAAAGAGCAGAGCTCTACCTCTGCACTCAATTGTAAGAAATATCATGCATTTGTTTATTGCTCTGTTATGGTCAGAGATGAGAGGAACCACTTTGTAGGCAAAAGAAAAACCAACTTCTAGAACATAAAAATAGTGTGACTTTTAGTGGGTTTTTTAGGTAAAAGCATTCAATTTGACAATAACATTGAAGAAATAATTACTAATCAAAAACAATCAAAAACATACTTTCTAGAACATTCAAGGAGTCTTCTCTTGAAAACAACACAGAATGACATAACACCTGGAAATACAATTATAAAAAAGTAATATCTTATTTTAGAAGAAAGTGGTGAAAGAAAGGTTTGTAAGGCTGTACAGAAGATGACACAGTGCAGAAAGTCATGAAGGTTACCGCCTGTGGGTAGTGAGGGCATTGCCTGCCAAGCCTATATATAACAATCAGATCAGTGTCTTCTGTGTTTAGCAGCACACACTTCAAAGGCAAGAGCATAGTAGTGTCAATGTGTTAAGACCTGACAAACCTCACAGAGAACAGGACACTCACAAAGCTGCTGAAAAATGCGAAAGAAAAAACCATATGTTGATTCACCTGAACCTGTTGTATCTGATCAGGGCATTAGCCTGATATTGCATTTGGATTGAATTTAACATCAGAACATGTTATGGCATACATTAATGCTCTATTTGTTTGGATATTGAGTCCCAGAACATTTGTCTAGCAATGGTGCCCTGTTCAGCAGCTCAGACATGAAATGATTTGTAAGGAATGAAGGATATCCTGATATTATGGATACAATGGTGAGCTGAGTTAAAACTGTTACAAGGCAGTTCAAGAAATCTGTGAAGCCGAGAAGTGATCCATACTGTCACTGATCTTGAAAGAAATATCATTGAAAAATGGTTTCTTTCCAGCTGAAACTTGCTTAAGCACAGATTCTGGTACTCCTGATTTAGTCCATAACAGTATAATAGGTCTGAAGCATACAATAAATTGCTAAGAACCCTCCTAAATCATATCATAACTCAGACTTTTTAATGTAGGTGGTGATGTTTGCATACACAATGGTGTTTCCTGAACCCTAAGGGCTGTGGGGAAATTACTTTTCGTTCATATGAAGTGCAAACTCCAAAAAGACAGATTCTTAGGAGAAACACTGACATGGAAAATGTATTGTTCTTGTAAAGGCTATACTGAACTTCAAGCTTCTTGAAAACTAATGGAAAATCAAGGATTCTGCAATGCTCTGAGAGAAAAGACAGCATCAATAACTAAGGCTGAGAACAGACACCTCTGAGGAGATCCGTGAGAGATCTCCTTTGTAAAGCTCTGAAAAGACTGAGTGTTGCTAAAAGGCATATGAAATTTATCCTGTCCTGTGTTGGCCTTGTAACAACTGACTGCACATATTCATGCAATGGGGAAAATGTAAGGCTCAGATCCTGACTGATTGATAGTGGCTTAACAAGGAGTGAAGTGAACTAGTCTGAGCTGTTAGATCCACAGACAGGCTTGATGAGGGGCTGAGGCAATGAATCATGCCTGACTATGTGGGTTACACTGTTGAACTGTGCTATCACTGTAATAAGCCTTTTATACTACAAATGCTGACTCTCTAAAGAACCCAGCCTCCACAATCTGAACCCTAGAGCTGTCAGAAAGAGCAATCCCAAAACAAATGGAGTGCGGCTGTAGGTATTAACCCAGATCCAAACTTGTTATTTTTGCCATAAGGGTAGCATCTTGTAAGTGATGAATATATGTAGATAATTTATGTGTACGTGGTACTCTACATCAAGACATAATTCACAACTATTCTCATTTACATTAGTCTTAGGCCCCTTTGCTAGTTGAAGACATGCAGTAATGAGAGATGTTTGTGCCTGCTTTGTCTTCTTGAGCCACAACTTGGAGAAGCTTGGTTGAATCAAGAGGCAAAGAGGTATGTTGCTTGGGTTTCTAAGGTTTGATCAAGAAATCCCTTATGTCAGTGAAATATATGAAATCCATCCGGGGGTCCTGAAGGAGCTGGCTAATGAAGTTGCTAAGCCACTGTCCATCATATTTGAAAAATCATGGCAGTCACATGAAGTTCCCAATGACTGGAAAAAGGGAAATATAACCCCCATTTTCAAGAACGGGAAAATGGATGAGCCGGGGAACTACAGACCAGTCAGCCTCACCTCTGTGCCTGGCAAAATCTTGGAGTGGATTCTCCTGGAAGGCATGCTGAGGCACATGAAAAACAACAAGGTGGTTGGTGACAGCCAGCATGGCTTCACTAAGGGGAAATCCTGCCTCACCAATTTGGTGACCTTCTATGATGGGGCAATGGAACTGATGGACAGGGGTAGAGCAGCTGATGTCATCTACCTGGACTTGTGCAAAGCGTTTGACACTGTCTCACATGACATCCTTGTCTCTAAGTTGGAGGGACATCAGTTTGATAGGTGGACCATTTGGTGGATAAAGAACTGGCTGGATGGCCACATGCAAAGAGTTGTGCTCAAAGGCTCCATGTCCAGCTGGAGATCAGTAACGAGTGGTGTCCCTCAGGGATCGGTGTTGGGACCGGTCTTGTTCAACATCTTTGTCAGTGACATGGACAGTGGGATTGAGTGCGCCCTCAGCAAGTGTGCCGATATCACCAAGCTGTGTGGTTCAGTTGATACGTTGGAGGGAAGGAATGTCATCCAGAGGGACCTTGTCACACTTGTGAGGTGGGCTGATGCCAACCTGATGAAGTTTAACCATGACAAGTGCAAGGTCCTCCACCTGGGTCAGAGCAATCCCAGGCACAGCTACAGGTTGGGCAGAGAAGGGATTCAGAGCAGCCCTGTGGAGAAGGACTTGGGGGTGTTGGTCAATAAGAAAATGAACATGAGCCAGCAGCGTGTGCTTGCAGCCCAGAAAGCCCACCGTATCCTGGGCTGCATCAAAAGGAGCGTGACCAGCAGGTTGAGGGAGGTGATCCTGCCCCTCTCCTCTGCTCTTGTGAGACTTCACTTGGAGTATTGTGTGCAGTTCTGGTGTCCTCAACATAAAAAGGACATGGAACTGTTGGAACAACTCCAGAGGAGGGCCACAAGGAGGATCAGGAGACTGGAGCACCTCCTGTATGAAGATAGGCTGAGAAAGTTGGGGCTGTTCAGCCTGGAGAAGAGAAGGCTGTGTGGAGACCTCATAGCAGCCTTCCAGTATCTCAAGGGAGCCTGTAGGGATGCTGGGGAGGGACTCTTCATTAGGGACTGTAGTGAGAGGACAAGGGGTAACAGGTTCAAACTTAAACAGGGGAAGTTTAGACTGGAAATGAGGAAGAAATTCTTTGCTGTGAGGGTGGTGAGGCACTGGAATGGGTTGCCCAGGGAAGTTGTGAATGCTCCATCTCTGACGGTGTTCAAGGCTGGGTTGGACATAGCCTTGGGCTGCATGGTTTAGTGGGAGGTGTCCCTGGCCATGACAGGGGGGTTGGAACTAGATGATGTTAAGGTCCTTTCCAACCCTAACTATTCTATGATTCTATGATTGTATGATAAGTGACAAAATAAAGTGGGAAGACTCAAGATTTTTGTACTTAGTTGTGGGCCAGGGCTAAACCACACCAGGCCTGAATCCAATTACATGTAAGGTGCAGATCCAAAGTCCACATGAGTCCACAGAAGCTCTGCACTTCTTCCCTTGGGCAGAGATCAGGCCTTGTGCTAGTTCAGGTTTTGGTCAGATCTAACTGGTTTTGTTGAAACAGTTGTTCTTGCTATGTCAAAGTTCCAGGAGCCTCAAGTTGCAAAAAGTATGCAGCTGAACCTTTACCATTTTAATGGCTGTATTAAACATTTTGTAACTCTGCTCAGGCCAGACTTTAAAAGAGAGAGCAATGGGTTGCACCTGCAGTTCTGAGCCGGGAGAGCAGGCAGTTAATCTCCCAAGAAGCATTTCTTTATAGCTGGCGGCTTGAGCCATGCAATTCTATGTGCAAATTAAATGGGAGGGGGAGGGAGCTGGGTTTGAGGTTTATTTGTGAACAATTTGGCAGTCTTTGAATAAATTATACGAACTTACCACGCACAAATAAGCTCAAACTCTTTCTCTGCCCCCCACCCCTATTTTGTATATTTGTTTATATCCTTTTTATCTGATTTAACAAAGAAGCTAAAATAAACATCTGCTCTCTTTCAGGGATAAATTTAGGGATTACTTCCAAGATTTCAAGAAGGCTTTTCATATCACAGATAAAAATAGAGATGGCTATGGCACACTATGTGACCTGCACAGGATACTACACAAATTCAACTATTACCTTGATCACAATTAGTTCGACAGTATTCTAAACAGGTTTGTACGGTTATCTCCTAAGCACCTCTTTGGTCACACCCAGCAAAGCCTTAGCAGAACTAAGCTTCTATTTAGTGTTACACATGTAAGAAGTTCTGTTAAAACTAATGAAGATATCCATATGTGTCAAACTGCACAGGCATGAAAAACCTTGAGTAACTCTGCAGGTAACAGGAGTGAAATGGCTTCTTACATAAGAAGTATGCTTTGAGGACTTGTATTTGTTTGCTAGTTTGTTCTATTTATTTAATTTCAATTTAGAAGAGCAAGTGTGTGAAACATGCAATTCAAAACAGAATCAGAATTAATTCAGGTTATAAAATAGCAATAATCAAATAATCCAATGCTGCTGCTATGCAAGACTGTTTTTAATCTTCTGTGTTAATATGAGTAAGAAGAAAAATCTTTTGTAAAGGCTGAAGAACAAAAAGGACCTGCTCCCACATTAGGTACCGTGGTTCTTTGCACCAAATAGTCCCCCAAAGGTTATATGCCTGGCAGCACTGGGTTTTGCTCTCCAGAGCCTACCAGACCAGACTCTTTTTTTGAAATAAAATTAACAAAGTCTTTTCACAGTTCACCTTTAATTGGGTGATCAACTTTTTATGAATTGAAACCTTAATAAGAATCTGCTGCTTGTTTCTTTCTCAAAGACCTCTTGATGATAAACACCTCCATTCATTGTAATTTTGTGCAGATTATTCCTTTCTTGATCCAAAATAGTCTTTTCTAAATAATGCAGAGTAGATTAGCATATGCATTTAGTTTTATTACTAAAATTTTAATGCCCACTTGGCATTTTATTTCTCTGCTGAAATGGTGTTGATTATTTCCTTTTCCACACAGTCTCCAATATTGGAGCCAGCTTGACACGGATAGTATGTGGGAGTGCTGTGCAGCTGCAAGATGCAAAATCAGGGCTCTTGAATATTTTTTTTTCTTACTAGCAGATATGGGGTCTATAGTTAATTTATTTTCCAGCCTGTTTTATAAAGCTTCTCCTTTGTTTTACTGGCTCTCCCCATTAATTAGGCATTCTTGTAACTGGATATGTTGGTGATTGGTAGCTGAGGCATTGGTCCCCTGTGATTTACTGTGGAAACAGATGATAAAAGTATGATACAGTAACTCAGTTTTAAACAAGGAAATCGCGGTTGTGTAGTGGGGCCATCTCCTCTGTCAAGTCTTGGGTTACTCAGACTTGCTTTGACCGTAATTCTAATAAAAAAGCTGAATACAAGACTAAAAAGTCCAGCCTTTCCCCTGCAGCATAGGAATTGTTTACCTAATACATGTGTGCAAACAATCTACAGTTCTTGCCATTGACTATGAAATTATTAAAGTCTATTAGAAATCTGTACGTAGATGGTAACTCTAAGGTCAATCTGGAATAATTCCACAGGAGTCAATGGTTCTGTATCAAAACCACCTAATATATTTTGTAGTCTGGAGACACTCTGTTGCTCAGCAATAGGAAATTCCCCAGACTGACTGCACTAGCTCTATGCTGGCTTTATAAGCAAGAGCAGAGAAAGCCCCTGCTATTAAACCCCTTGTGGTGATGAACTCTACAGGCTCATTAGACAGGTTTGAAGTCCTTTTTTAAAATATACCAGGTGTCTTTTTATTAAGTGGTCTCAAGTCACAGGACATTGGAGGAAAGTAGTTTTCCATATAATGGTTAGTGCTATTCATCTTTGAGTGTTTCATCCTAAATAACTTTTATAATGGTCATATTTTCTGTATATGTGAAACTTGCCTTAATTCTAGTCTTTTTATAGTAAAACATCTTTGAATTAAAATAATTCAGTTTGGTAACAAAGTCCTTTGCAAAAACAATTTCCAAAATCATATGCAAGAGCTCATCTTTCCCCACGCTGATATTTGATGCGAAAATATATTCACTGTTTTTACCTGGAGCTACCCATAGTCAGCTCTGTAGCCCCCTGAATTTCCAGTGTGAGAGAGCATGAAATTCCCCAGCATCTGTGATCCAGCAGATATTTCAGCTGACAGGAAGAAATTCAGCAAGTTGTGAGTGGAGCCTGCAGTGCCCATGAACTGGGCTCCCCGTTACAGCCTGACCAAAGCCATCAGAGGAGAAACCCTCCCAGGACACTGCATGCCACAAGTCAATGGTGGCAGCAGCTGCTGGGCCAAATGTAGCAGCCCCCTATGCGGCTCAGTGGATGAGTGAGTGCCTGAGAGAGTGAGGCTGAGTCCTGCCAAGAACATGTAAAATAATCATCTATGGCCCTGACAAGCTGTGCAAAGCGCAGTTTGAGAAGTAAGGTTAGGCCTTCTATCACAAACGTAAAGAGAAGCATTGAATGGAGCCTGGTTTGGTTTCCTTCCATGTGCTAGAGAAACTGTGAGTGAGCATAGACCTGTGCTGGTCCATCCATGAAACATACCATGGAGTGGTGCTGGATGTCTTAGTTTGTGCCTGATAACAGCTTACCAGACAGGGTGTGTGGTTCTGCTTCTTTCTGTCAGAATTGTAAAAATCACAATGTATTGGGAGGCTTAGGTAGCACTTCAGCATCTGTGGGTCAAAGTATTTTTGCAAAGTCTATTCCCAGAAAGTAAAGGGAAAATACCAGGACTTGGCACGATGAACATCTTACTCCTCAGCAGAGTCTACTAGACTGTGTTTACACTGTGACACAAAAAGGAGATTCAAGGACAAGGTTGGGAGCCTACCATATCCTCCAGCCACATTTGGGATGGTAAACTCCTCAGCAGATTGTGATCAAAGAACTGTGCTGTGTTTAAAAACCACAAAGTTAATGCTGATGGACTAGAAGGTTGTGCACTTGGGCCCAGGCTAAGCCAGGGCTCCTCTTGAAGCATCTAGAGTTTGTCCTGGAACTGCATAGGGGAGTATAGTTGCATTTAAATGACAGGATTGGTGTCTTAGACCTGAGAAAGAACTTGGGTTGTAACTAACAGGATTTATACACTGACAGCACAAGCATATCCTGAAGTGCTGCTGCAGTACAAATAATACTTCATAATAATTAATAAGCACAGACAACAGTGAGATAATTATTCAAAATTGTTGATATCTCATTCTGTATTTTTCCTTTAGCTTAGGAATCAGCATCCATGACAGCAAGCTCTCTTATTTTGATTTCCTAAGTGCAATTGATGATGGCAGAGCATCTAAATACCAACAGAGACAAAAGCAGGATACACCACCTGCAAGTTTTGCAGTGCTCAGCTTAGAACAGACCCTAATTAAGATAAAAGAAATAGTTGCATCATCTCATGATTTGTTGTACAAGGTAAGTTTCATGTGGTCACCACATCTTATTTAATGTCTATTTTCTCCTGCCTGGCTGGGGACTAACACAAAGACTTCAAAACTTTTCTGCTATTAATTGAGAGCTACCAGCAACCTCAGCCTATGTAGAAATAGCATCTTCTGACAACTGCAGGCTTCTTGGTTGTATTCTAGTAACTCCACAAAACAGGCATATCAAATCAAGCCTAGAGTTTTTGTGAAGGTAAGGATTGGAAATTAAAAAGTGAATAGCATGTTATCAGGACGTTTATCTCTTCCCCAAACCTTTTTTCCTATTTCATTTGCCTGTAAATTGTGTTCCAAGCATGTAAATTATCACATGTCTTTCAAACAGCTCTGCTAAGTTTCCCAAGCTGAGTCTTATCATAAGTAGATATAATGTGCTACTGCAGACAGGCATTATGTTTTTATCAGACAAAAGGATCATGTAGCAACTGAGGGTAAAGACAAATGATCAGATGTGAGTGCATTATAGCGGCTGCAGAAGTTAGCACCTGTCAGCTGGGGCTCTGTAGCTATCTGCATTTATGCTCTGGGCCACTTCTGATTCTGACACAGACAGATAAGGTGCATTAGCTGTCGAGCAGCAAGTTTCCTGGCTTTCCCACCTGTAAAATGAGAGCAATAAAAATAACCACTTCTCTGCAGAATTTTGAAAGCCCTGAATGAAAAAATCCTGTATATTAAGTAGTCATAGACTGTTGTGTTGGAATCTACTGAAATGCAGCAGCCTCTAGAGTAAATAATTCTTGATGCCACGGCAAGATTGTTTTCAAGCATGGGAAAGAATAATCAAAAATACCTTGAAGGAAACATTGCTATTGCAAAGAACTGTAGAGCAATCTCATGTGCACTTGCAGTTTCAGGTCCATTTTAAGCTTATGGATTTAGAGGCAGGCTTATACCTGCAAAGGTGGTCTCACTACCTCTGTATCCCCAACAATGTGGTCTTCCTGTTTGCCTTGTGTCAAAACCAGTGCTTGTCTTCCTGCCCAATGACCGGGGTCAGGGAACTTCAACATGACAAAAGCCTGATCAGTTGTGTGTGGCCATGGGGGAGCTGCTGCCCGCACAAGGGAGGGGAAGGGAAAAGTGGCTGGCGGTAGAAATTCCCTGTCGTCAGTGGCTGCATTTCCAAAATCTCTATCTGTGGTCTCTGTCCTGCAGTTAAAGGTAACACAGGCTTCCAGCAAAGACATCACTAGTGATGTCACTCATACAAGCACTCCCAAAAAAAGTAGTACCACGGGAGATGCTGTGTTTTTACAGGAATCTTTTTTTCACACTATTTGGAGATTTCTGTGATGTTTGTAAATTTGCTGGGGCCACATTCCTATTTTGGCCAGATAGATTAATTCTTGAACAGGATATTGAAATATTTATACAATCACTTTACATTTTTCACAGTAGTGGGGGGGAGGGGGGGGGAAGCCTTCCCGTTCTCCATGTTATTGAAATAAGAAATAGATAAATTCAATAGCACAGGTTAGTGTTAGCTACAGGTTAATAGAAGACAATATCTGTCCTGTCATCCCTGAGTGTCTTGGGAATCATAGAATGGTTAGGGTTGGAAAGGACCTTAAGAATCATCTATTTCCAACCCGCTTGCCATGGGCAGGGATGCCTGGAAATTTTAAAGGTCATAGTTTTGTCTGCTGAGGATACGATTTAAAAATGGCCTTTGGCATAAGCAACTCATCCATTTGGGTTTTTAGGATACCAGTTGATAGTCAATGTAACTTTAGGGATCAAGGGATTTTCTTCATGGAGAGCCAGACTTTGTTCACGGTACTATGGAAAAGCAGAACTCTTTCTCATTTCCCTTACATGAGAAAAATAAGGAAGTTCTTAATTTTCTTCTGAGCTATATTTTGAGTAATAGTTACTGCTATCTATGTGATGGGGGACTCTAATGACACAAGCATATAACGTAATATTTTGTTAAGAAGAGCCAGACCCAAAAGCGCAGTTCCCGGAGTCCAGCTAGTTGAATAAAATGTCCCAGACCATCACATCCCATCCATGACATTCTACAAAAGAATGTTCTTCTGCTTTGAAGTTTAAGAATTCAGGTGTGTCCTCTGTCAGTATACTCACTTCCCACGCAGTTTCACCACACTTGGCGCAGTGCATGCTATATACTCAGTGCTTCGGTTTTCCTATAAGACTTCCAGTAAGTAAGCAAAGATCAAACTTTCACGTTAAGAAGTTACAGAATCCTCTTCAGTATCCACAGGATTCCTTTCCAATGACCTTTGGATATGGTAGCATTTGTTTTGCCAAAAGACACGGTTCAGTTTCAATAAATACACGTTTTTAAACCCATTATTTAGAATAGTTCTAATGGTAAAACAGAAATTGCTGTATTATATCAATTTGCAATAGTATTAGCAGGCCAATAGAACTTTAACCTGAAGTTGAGAAAGGCATAATATTCCTTTTCATTTATGGAATCAGTGATTTATATGTGCAGCATCATAAGGGGCAGAATAAAACTAGGGGGCACAGTGAGTCAGTAGCAGAATGAGAGTGGATATGACCCACAACTTTTCTAGACCTTAGTATTTCTGCAACTCATTTGAACTACTCTCTTATATTCCTCCTGCTGCAACTGTGCTAAACCAAGTCTGTTTCCCCTGAGAAACCTTTGGAAAACTCCAGTGAAGAACAGGTCGGGTGCTCTGAGCGAGGCAAGACAAGAATAGAGCAAGTATTCTTTCAGGATGAGGTGAAGATGATGAGAATGAAGGACTATGGAGTTCTTTACAGAGTAGAAAACAAACTTGCCCCATCAGAGGGGAGAACAAAAGGCAAATTTAACATGCTCAGGTGTGCTTAATTAAAAATACCTTAAAGTTATTTAAGGCAGCCCTCATGTTTTTGTTTCCTTTCTTGTCTTAACCACTGCCTTTTCTGGAAAGTTTGGATACTTGTTAGAATGCCTTTTTACTTTTACTGCAAGTTCTTGTTCATTTCCATAATTATATTTACATGTGGCACAGAAATACAGGATATTTTTTGTCTTATTTCAACAATTGCATCTCATTTTTTAAAGAAAATAAGGCTTCAAACTGAGTAAGGTTCTGAGAAATGTGTTTTATTTCTCTGTGCATAAAGTACCTGCAAGTAAAGGGCATGTGGGTCTCAGGTATTTCCATGTGAAGTTCTAAATACTTGCTAAAAAAGACTTCTCTTTAGAAATGTCTACATTTGCTTAAATAATTTGAATTCTTGCTTCTCAGGCGTTTTCTTTATTTGATAAAGAAGGCACTGAAATAATTAAAACACTAGAATTTCAGCAAGTTCTTGACCATTTCTGCTTTAAATGATCAGACAAAACAGTTCAGGCAGCTTCTCAAGAAACTTAACCTTTGTGAGGACTTCATAGTAGATCAGGAAGTTTTCCTAAAAAATATGAGCCACCTCACAGAGATAAGAAGAACTACCAAGCTGTAATATGTTTCTTTAAAATATAGACTTTAAGAAACTGACTAAGCATGCACAATTCATATATATTTCTGTTGATTTCTGTTAAACTCCATGAAGCCCTTATCTCCTTACAAACTGCTCTACGGAGTTATATCTTACACTCAGGTAGATTGAGGTCTGTACATGGGGCAAGCTGAAAGTGTGCAGCCATACTGCCCCAGCTGAGCAATGCAGGACATGAGATATCCAAATATGCTCAGTAATCCCTGAACTGTCTAGATGGACTGGCAGTGGCAGGATAGAAAAATGAGTAGAGTGGGAAGCCCACCAGGTTCTTGGTGCAAATAATAATAGCAATGTAGATGCAGCAGGAAGGTCAAATACAGAGATTAGTCAAGTACAGAGCAAATCTTGACTGCAGTCATGGACAGTCTTCTGGTGCTCTGAATATGCATGTTGCAACAACTCAAATTAGAGTTGTTGTTTCTCTGGGGCAGAGATTTGTGTCCACAGTGCCTCTCTTGGAGTCATTCACTTGGTACAGACTGCAGGAACAGATCCTTCAGTCCCTAATCACATCCTTTTATCAGTGCAGCAATCCTTACCGTATTTGTAAATAGCAGGAACATTATCAAAAGTGTAAATAAAAGAATTCTCTGTCTAATTTTAATTTCATAGTCCTTCCTTTTCCTCTGGCTTTTCCACTCTGAGTCTGGCTTAGCAGTGGGAAGAGGGTATAAGTACATCTGAGGGTGCAGGGGTCCAAACGACATTACCTTACAGCTCATTTCTGAATTTGGTTAAGGATGTGAGAGCTGGTTCCTAGCTGGATAAAAACCAGTTCTAACAAAAAAAAAAAATTAATTTACATCTTATATTCTGAGAAGTAAGTGCTTCATTTTCAAAAGTATATGCTCAAAGCACAAATAAAATGAGAAAAATAATAATCATCATCCAATGGAAAACCGTATAAAAAGCCTACCACTTTATTGCCATGGTGATAATAGAATGTTGTTCTAAACAAATCTGTATGGAGCTATATGGTGATTAAGTCTTGTGTCATAAAGTAGAAGCTGGAAAACCAGTGAGATCTGCTGCAGCCTCTTCATGTCCCAAGTCCAAGTCTGTCAGGCTTCAAATAATTGCAGGACTTGAGTGACTCATGGGAGGAGAAGAAGGAAAAGGAGGGACCACAGTTTTTGGATAAAGGAGGAACCATAGACAGCTCCAAATGTATGTAATGTGTTATAGGTTTCTGTAGCTGGTTAGAGACTTTACCTATACATGTCAGTTACCAATATGCATAGCTTCACCAAAGTGCTTATTATAAGCATAGCTTTAGTCAACATTTTATAAGGTTGCTTAAATGTATTTTATTCTCTGTAAATTTAGCATTAATATTTATAGTAGTGCAACTGTTACTTTGTCCTTAGTGGCAGGGCTACATTTAATTATAGTTATTTAAAAAATGGGGGGATTTTTAAACATTTATATTTTCAGCTTATTAATATTAAAATGCAGTCTTAACAGATATAATAGATTACATGGTCCTGAAGTGTGAAACAGTAGATTACTTTGTATAGGTTAGAAAATGCAGCATTTCCCCCTTTCCTGCTTTTATGCTGATACAAATTCAGTAAGTTTCAACTGAGTCATATCAGCACAAAGACCAATTGTATGAGATATCTGTATAATTATTCTAAGAATGTATTTGTGTGCTGTAATATTGACCTGCCAGCAAGCTTCCATGTTAACTTTAGAATAAGTAGCTGCTTTTGTTAGGGATTTGCTGTAACATCTTCTCATCCTCCAAGTAGGTGCTGAGCCTCCTTAATAACTTGTGAAGCTGCACAATTCCTGGGAACAAGTTGTGCAAGAGTGTATGTTTTAACATGAAGTCTCTTTAACAATTAATCCTCCAAGACCCCAAATACCTTCCACCTCAACTTAGCAAAAAAATTAGATACTTGGTCCATGACAGGACTGGAGCCTGTACTGCTTTTTCAGTATCAAGCATTCATCTTGAGCAGTGTTCTGTGCTATTTTAGAGGTAGAAGGGATAAATACATCATTAAAATCCCAAATTAATCCACAAGGGAACGTTTTTGAAAAGACAAAACAAATACAAACCAGGTTCATAGTGCTGGTTCAGCTTCCAGATGCTCTCAAATCTCATGTTTTCATTTTGGGTTCAGCCCAAAATTTCCCACGCCTTTGCAATTTCATCCCACCCTGGGTTCACACATATTCCTGGGCTCCTGTGCAGGTTCCAAGAGAAGGCTGGTTGTTAAATGATTCACTTCATTCAAACACACTACAATTTTGGCCTGTAAAGTATGTATCTAAATTAATGAGGTATGCAACTCATTCAGGCACATTAGGAAAACTGATCATTATGCTATACAATTTGATCACTGAAGTATATTAAAAAGTAACAAGTAAAGTATGCAGCTTGATCATTAAAGTGTGGAAAATTTACTGAACTAGTAAAGTATGAGCCTGGGATGACTTTTGTCTCAAATGGCACCTCATAAATATAACCCACAACCACAAAGGCAAACATTCACAAACCCAAAAGCTATATAGGTTTAAGCTGTATTTTTGCTAGAAAACAGCTGAATAAGGGGACATGAAAAAATTCTTGTAGAAATTATTTCTGGATGTTTTATGCATCTTGTGGATCTTTTGATGGCTTTGACATATGTTGATGAGCTTTACATTCTGATTAACTCTCTAAAAAGCACACTACAGCATCTGTATAGGAGCAGGATGCTCCCGGAAATATGGCTCTGTAGAGCTTTAGGGCTACACTGTACAAAAGTAGAATTAAAGACATGAAGTAGAATTAAAGACATCAGCTTAATATTCAAATAAGAAAAAAACGCAGGTATGTCACTTAGCTTGGATGTTGCTAACCAACTGCAGAAGAGCAAAGGAAGGAGACAGAGAGGACACTGTCTTAGATGGGATGCTACTAGCCACAGGTGGAATCTATGAGGATATTTGTGAAAGTCCAGATCCTGGAGCTAGGAATGTGCATTGTGAACTTTTGGCTGGCCTGCCAGTCTGGTGATTAATAAGGCCTGCATGGAGCTCTTCTGCATTAAAGTAAGCGGCTAATGCATTCTGGCCTGGTGAAAGCTGCAGATGGGAATCAGACTTCCCCGAAAGAAAATGTACTCATCTGTCCTTCCCCACTGTGAGCTATTTCAGATGTAGAAGGGGGAAAAGTAAAGAATGTGTAGAAAGCAGTAGTTCAGGTCGTGCTGGTCAGCTCTAGAACAGTAAGATATTCATATAGCATTAGCACAGCTGCCTATAGGGGGGAATATATGGGAAAAGGATGGATTATAATCAATGTCAAACAATTTTTTTTTTAACCTTCCTGGAGCTGAGGCCACTGAGTGATTTGCTGCAAGCTTAGTAAACCTTTACCTGTCAAGTCCAGTAGGGAGGAGAAAGAGAGCAAGGCAGGTTGAGGTGATGGCAAGGAGAAGAGACAGATTACCACTTGTGCCTATTCAAGGGTAGGAACTGAGCTAAATAGAGGCTTGCTGACAAGTGTGTCTCGGCTGACAAAGGGAATGAGTAGAAACATGTTTAGCAAAGCTTTTTCTTTTTTTATTTTTTTAAGTGATTTAATCTGAAATTATGAAATTTGGAAATCAGATTCTTTACAACAAAATTTGCAGAACGTTTCAGTATCAAATCAGTCATTTGATTTAGCTTCATCCTGAACTTTTTGGTTTCAAACTAAATTCTCCATTTTGTTTGTGCTTCCTCTTTTGAGTTTCTCTGCAGTCTCATGCTACAGAGTGCCTTCATCACCAGCTGAGTGCATTTTGTTTCCAGCCACTTCCATCTAATCAACCTGCCTGCAAAACTGCAGGCTTTTTTGTTCATCCTTGGTGCTCTTCCTGCCAGAGAGAGCATCCTGCTTCTCCTTGGACCAGTACCCATGAGAGGATTCCCCCGAGTATAGCAAGTTTATATATTCCGCTACAGAGCTAAAGCCACTTGCTTTCACATTGCTCTCAGCAGTGGTTGCTACAGCCCCTTCCTGTATAAAAACAGGTTCCTTGTGATCTTGGAAACTATTCTTAAATCTACAGAGGGGACAGCACTGTCACAGCTTACCAGTTCCACAAACGGAGAGTGGCTGTGCTGCGGCGCACTGATTTGCCTGCAAGCAATGGAATGCACAGAGTGCAACTCTGTAGTGTATCTGCTGTAACTACACACTTTTAGAGCTCAAAACCCCTGTGCAACAGAAAAGTTACATCCTTGGTCTTTCCACAATCCTGTTTCCTAAATCCAACAGCGTTACTCACCAAGCCCTTGTGCGCTGTGTTCAAGCAGTTGAAGTTCATTTTGCTGTCATGATCTACCTGCGAAATTGCAGCAAGACTACATAAGGACCTACTCTACAGGGGTGGTGCTTTTCCCTTTCTTGAGAGTGGGCATTTTACAGGTTTATTCATTACTCATTGTCCTCATCTTTTGAACCTCTGGGCCTTCCTGTTCTGGGTCACTGATAAGATCAGACAACTGACTGTCATCTGTCATGACCCACTGCACCAGCATCAGAAATTACAGGCCTGTTGATTATGTCCCCACTCTCAGTCAGCAGCACCACAGAATTTGTCTGAGCTCATGTAGAAGAGCTGTGCTCCATAGAAATATCTCCTCTAGGATGCCTGTGTGTTTGCATCTATTTCCGAATATTACACCTGCTTCAGGCTGAGAAACATTAAAGCTTTCCTTACACTATGATTTCATTCCATGTTCCTCTTTATCCGTAGCAAAACCGGTTTGAAAATTCCCCTTCCTTGCCCTGCTCTCCTGTGCAGTGCCCTCCCCAGGACTATAACATGCTATTCTTTATTTTGCTAGGGTATCTGGTTTGGACTCTTTCCCCAGTGATGAGTGAAGAAAAGGTTCTAATGGAATTTTAAAATGGCAAATTCTTCTTTGGGATGGAATCCTTTCACTCTGTGTTTACTAAAAGTAGAGGAAAAGGGGAAAGTAGGAATAATGGAAAATAGGGAACATAGTATTAGACCATCAGCTGTACTGCTGATGGGCTAAACACTGTTGGGAAGACAGAGGAGCAGGGAAGTCCCACTGTGGCTCCTGCTTCTTTATCCAGTTCTATCTAAGCTTAATATTTCATACTCATTTAATACAATAGTCATTTGAATTACATTTAGAGGAATGTAGCTTTTCTTTTTTTCTAGGCAAGGCAGAGATTGGCATGTGGGCCGCCTTTGACTCGAGTCAAATCGTATTATCAAACCATTTTATACCGTTACATATTCTAAACACTACCAAGGGTATTTTATCTTGCAAATGTGACCCCAAAACTTGAATCTGTTTGTTGCAAACACTTGGTCAGAAGGAAAATAGTACACTACAGAATGACTCTTAATGGAGTTTTCATATTTTATTTATAATTGGGTTTATTGTTGCAAGCTCCTGTTGCACACCAGCTATCAAATCCTCAGCAGGCATAAATCCACACTCAGGTTAATGGAGCTAGACTGATCACTGCCAGATGAGGATACAGTTCTATTTGGAACCCAGGGATAAGATATAAACTTTTCTATAGTGCTGAGAGCTAGAACAGGCTGGCTGGTGAATTACTGGTTATTACAGCACATTTCCACCCCAATCCATGCTCAGACAACTAACTGCATCTTCCACACGTCTTTAGGGAAGAGCATTTATGGAAAACAACTTGAAGATACATATTGTTAGGATAAAGGAAGGCCCATGGGAAAAGCACAGAAGCTTCAAAAACTGGGTAAACTGTCAAAAGGATGATTACTTCTGGCAAAGGTCATTCCCATCTACAAAGAGGGAAACATACATATCCCCCTTTCCAGGGCTTTCTTGTGTAAGCTGTTTCCCAAGACCTTTTCTCTCTGAGCCTCCCCAGAAAGGGATGGAGGTCAGACTTGTGGCAGGGCAGGGAGAAGGACTAGAGAAATTGTAATTTATCTTGAGATACTGATTTACTTTCTAATTAAGAATTCCTCTTAATAGAAAAATCTTCCAGAAACAGGAAGGAGCTGCAGGAATGGAGCTTCACTAAGCAGGTGTGGGTGGCAGAGCCTTCTTTTATTACTAATCAGCATACTTATGCCATTTATAGAAAAGGACATGAGGCTCTGAAGGAACTTTCTAAAGAACAGAAATACAGCCCTGCTTTAAACAGCAAGCAAGCTACATAGGGTAGCCCATAAGAAAAGCCTCCTAATAATGCCTCCCCTTTCTTGGTGAAAGCAGGAGGTGAAAGTGGATTTACATGGTCTTCCCAAGGCACCCTCAAATTCTGTTAGGAAGAGGAAGAAAGCCTGTGCAGAGCTGAGCAGGACAGTCAGGTAATCCAGACTTCACAGCCTAGGGCAGCAGCTGACATTTGGCCATAGCATGGGACAGGTACTGCTCAGAGGCCATGTGGTAGTCTGAGAAGCTGTGAAGCAGGACTAGAGTCCTGGCCCTTGAATTCTAGAGTGGTTATACATACAGAGCTTGATGGGAGTTGTGGAGAACATGGCACCAAGTATCAGGAAATCACTAAAAGAGAAGTAACCTCTTTTCTATACAACAGAAAGTCTTCTATAAATGATCTGTAAGTGTATGCTAGGGCATGTGCTACACAGCTCTGAGGCAGTTTCATTCCAGCTCCCTTTCACTCATGAGGTTAAGTCAGACACAGCAAAGCTAAGAAAAGTACCCACACTGCGTATAAGGTTGATTTCAAATGAAAAAATAACACTTAAATGTCCAGATGCCCAGTCCAGAGTGTGAGATTTTAGGTTCCAGCTCCATTATTTCAGCTAAAGGTGATTATTTTAACAGCAGATGATAGTGTCATAGATACACACTGGATGCACTAACTGCATGTGGTAGATGAATGTAATGCAATAACTGAATATAAAAGCTTTTCTGTTTTTCAATGTGTGGTTTGCAAGAAGAACAAGTGATTTATTCTTTTGTTGGCTCTCTAACCATTCTAAGATCAAAGTGCATTAGGTCTTATGAAATAAACAAAAAGCTCTTGAAATTAAATAAATTAGGAAAGCTTGCACTTACAAAATATATTTCTTTAAAAGGCTGCAGGGCAGTAACACTTTCCCTGAGCCTTTGGCTTCATTAGGATAATTAAAAACAGCAGCACAGTGCTTTCTAGTTGCAGTAATATTAGGCAGGCAGAAGTTGCGCCCTGCGCTGGACCATGCCTGGCAATCTTCATTTCCTGACTACGGCACAGTCTGACTTCTGCCTCTGCAGCCACAATTCCACTTCTCGTATTTCTTCCCTTTAGTAATAATGCAGGCGCAATGCCTGTCCCACATGTATGTTTTATGTAAAACATGGTTAATATTGGAAAGTGTTATTTGCATCTGAAGATAGTGGAGTCTTTTCTGATTAGAAGGCAGGTTTCTTGCAGTTCTGTAAGAAACATATTTTCTTTTCCATCCAGTTATAATGATCATGTGAGATGTGACAAGGAAACAGGAGTGCAGGACCAAAAGCCATCTGTTTCTTTTTTGGTATTTCATATTGCATGGAGCAAGAAGGTAGAAAAGCTTAAATGCTTAAACATGGTGGTATAAAATATGACAGTAACATTTAACATGCTGTAAAGAAACGTCTGAACCAAAACCAGATTTTCTTTTTTGGTTTGTTTTTACCAGGACATCTTACCACAGCTATAGTAAAACTGGCTGCTACTTGTGCTTGTGAAGACTTTGCTTTCAAGATATTTTACATATTTAGTTTAGAGAGTGCAGTGGGTGGAAAGTCAACTTCCACTCCTGAAAATAAGTAGTTTTGTCTTCAAAATTCTGAAACTGCCTATTATTATTATTATTATTCTGCACTGTGCCATTATTTAAGCTAATTTTATAAGTAGAATTTGGTTTGACTTTAAAAACTGCAGTTTACTGCTAATTCTGGAGGTAGAATGTAAATGTTGAACAGACTTCATTGATATTTAACTTTATTAAATGTAGCCTTTTGCATGCACAGCTAGACTTCTGGCATTCTCAGGTATGTCCACACCAAAGCTTAGCAGCATTTTACTCTGCATTTTATTCCAACCAACTGTATTTTGTCCTTTTTATTTCTGCTTGCCATATGACCTTCTCCTGTATTTACCTAAAGTGTGCTTTTCCCTGTGCAGAATGCATAATGGGAATTTAATCAGTAATGAGCTCCAGTGGAAAATTTTAAAAACATGCACTGCTATCAGATTTGAAATCAACGCACTGAAAAAAAGGGGTTTGCACACACCTTGTGCTAGCACTCTTGCACCTAACCTTTTCCCTGCTTACCCCTTACACATTCTGTACCTTTGCAGCCTTCAACTGCATCATTTAGCTGTAGCATCCCTACTGTGGATGACCAGATTAAAAAATACCGCCATAAATATGCCTAGAACTTAAAAAGGAAAGGAACATAATTGCCCTCTCTTTCATCTCAGGACTGAAGTACCTTTTCAATCAAAGAGATTTCCACTGCTTGCTAAAGACTATTCAGATGAGAAGAATACGTTTTGGATATTTGGGCTAGTTAGCGCTCACTTCCCTTTTTTCTGTATTAACAGAATAACCCTCTTTGTATGAACACCCAATTTTTTTAGACCTTTGTAAAAGTTTAGGTCAGTCGTGGAATCCTGTGCTTTTGTTGGCCTGTCACCAGTTGGATCACATTTATAGTCTATTTTTTCCCTTAACTACTTGCATAGCCCCTTTTCTTTTTTGTAATGCAAGCCAGAATTCCTGGAAGCAGTTTTTACTGCCTGTGAGATCTCGAAGGCCGCCTTCTCCATGGACTCTTTGACTGGCTGAATGCCACACCACGATTTATAATTTATTCAGTGGATCCATTAGTGATTCTCTGTGTATGTTTTTTGTCTAGACTGAGGAAGGGCAAAAAGTCACTCCACCTTAATCTGCTTGGGACCTGTCAGAGAAAGGCATCTTCTCACAGATACAAGAAGTAGTGACTGCTGGCTTTAACACAATTGCACAGGAGTTTAAAGATATTTCCTCTTCAAAAGATACTACAGCATATCAAAAAAGGAGTTCTGGGATATATGTAACCAATATTTTCAGCTGCTGACTGAAGAACAAGTAAGAAACCTATATTATTTTGTCTTGTTAATTCAAGTGTACAACTGGGTAAATTGGCTGTGGCTAGAGACGTGTTTTCATACTGCTGTGTATAGGCAAGTAGTTTAACAATTTGGATGAAATGAAAATGTTCTAAGACTATCATTCCATGAACATTTGTTGCTACATTTGTAGGAGATTATTTTTTTCCTTATCTCTGAGTATGGTTATGAACTATAATAATCGCAGGTTTTCTAAAGCAAAGTCATGGAGATGCTATTGCTAATAGCGAAGGTGTGAATTTAAAGCACAGTAGTTCTCTTTCGCTAGCTCTTAATCTGTATATTTGCTATTTCAAAAGTTTTTTTTTTTCAGTTTTCAATTAATACACTTCCAGTTGATGGGGGGGAAAAAGCCTTCTCAGCATGGAATAAAAGGTATTTCCATGGGGAGCTAATTCCTTTAATGCAAATTCCTTTTTCTCAGTAGCTATTTTGAACTGCTTGGACAAAGAAAGGGGCAAGCATTTGACATTTCTCGGCCACCTTTCAGCCACTTTTCTGGGTAAAAGATTCCACCAGATTAGTGTTAGCAGAGTTTATGTAACCCTGAATTTAACCTGAAAGACTGAAGTCATGGCATGAATCTGCCAGTACAAACCGTCTTATTAACCCAGTGCTAGTCTCAGGACACCCTGAGAGGCCAGTCCTTCATAAGATTCTGCTTCTGCTGAACTTAGAATAAAAAGAGCCATATTTTTATCTTTGCTAATGCTGGTTCAGTGTGGTTTTTCCCAGTCCAAAGACAAGGTGAATAATAAAACAGAGGGAACCTTGACTAAAAGATTTCAGCTTTTACTTAGCATCATTCTAACCTTCATGCTCATGATTGCATCAATGCCATTTGGCAGCAAACTGAAAGACAAGACACAGAGCCTCCAAACTCATATGCATGTCTGCACTAGAGAAAGATATTTTGGTACTTTTCTCATTACAGGTATACCCTCTGGCCCAGCATTTTTTACTATAAATTGCAGACAGGAGCAGGGCCTGCTTGTGATTGCAACAGAGATTGCACAGTCTTCCGTGTTATCAGGTGCTGCTGCACATGTGTAAAGCTGCAGACGAAAGCACTCTAAAAATTAAAATATCTCCCATTTCCATCTTGAAAATAGCAAAAAATCCCAAATGTCCTATGTGCTCTGTTCCTACATACTCTATTCCTCACCACACTTCTGGTGAGCAACTAAGTGCAAGTGCTGTATTTGAGCCTGAAGTCTCAACACCAAGTGAAAGCAGAAGTGAAAATATGGTGATACACTTTCCTCATCCCTGTGAACCACTGACCAGAAGCACTAGGGTGAGCTCGCAGCTGAGCCCTGGCCAAGGCAGGAGAGCACACACCTTCCTGAGATGTAAAAAATGTCTTCGTTTTTTCTTACTTGCTTTTTTTGAAAGCATAAGGCAGGCATCTCCAGCTGAAGAGTCCTCCAGACTAGATCCTGTCTACACTCAAGAAACAGCAAAGGGACGCAGGAGCTATTTTATACTTAAAAGAACCTCAGGCAGTGAATAAAAAAATCTCGATGGAAACTGTCATCCATAATAGCAACGAGAAGCAGGCCTGAGGAGCTTCATTTATATAAACAGCAGCCTTTGTGTGAGTGAGACTCAAGCCCTGTATTTCGAAGATATTTTGATTTTGACAGGCTTCTCAAAGATATGCCTACGTATATCTATATGAAGATGCCCCAGGAGAGCCTTCCAATCTGGGTACAGGTTTTGTCACTGCTAATCCAAACCCCTGCCATTCTGGCTGTTGTCACTCCTTAGAGTTGTTACAGAAGTGTTTCTAAAGTCATAGTCTGGATGGCTTCACAGAAAACATCTTCTTTTATCCTTTCCTGGATGATGGCCACTTACGGTTTGCTATTAGCAAGGCTCAGCTGCAGTCTACATCGAGTAGTGGATGAAGAAATTTTTCCTGAAGTCTGGGTTCTTGGTCTTCTTGGTCTTTCGGAATTTCTGATACTGTGACCTCTTTCATAAAAGGCTAAGGATGGTAAAAACTCTGCAAACAAGGTGTTGATTAATATCTCACCAGCTGACATCCCCTTTTCATCACAGGCATTTATTTTTTTGCTTGAACTACCAGCAATACCCCAAATGTCTAAACTTCTTTGGGTGTTAAAATAGTTTCTATAGCTAATCCAGCTCATCAGGGTATTGTTTTATTTAATTGAAGTTTGTAATACACTTTGAGACCCCTGTATGAAGTGCAAAGTATAACCAGAAGCGCTAAATAGAATTGTTTATAATTCATAATGTGATAGCAGCCAGGCCAATGGGGGAAAGTTGAAAGGAAATTCAAAATGTATCCTTTGCCCTTTGAAGTTTGACTGCAACTTGGCACACGCATCAAAGAGGTGACTAGTTTCCTTTAGGGTTTAAGTCTCTCTCAAAAAAGATCAAATCAAAAGCTATCTGAGGTTCCCAATTAGATTTATATTAAAAATCAATAATGAAGACCCTATAAAGCCATACTGATGACTCTTGAAACACAAAATGAGTGCAACTTATTTAAGGGCAGGCTGTGCTAATCCTTGCTTTGATTAGTAGCTTATATCATGAGTAGTAGCATTTAATTCAATGCAGCTACTTACTGAATAAATTGCTGTTAGGCAGGGAATCAACTCAGCTGGTTCTATAGGATTCCATACAAAGCCCAGAAGGTGGGCTACCTGCCCTGTGCCAGGCTAAGCAGCCTCATGAACCTCCATGGGCAGCAGAAGCAAGGGTATCAGCAGCTGCCCCCAGGTCTTCTGTAGGCTGGCTGTACATTGTAACTACATGTGATTCTCAAGGCTCTAAAAGATTTCCTGCTATGTTCTTTCATGCTGATTCATTTTTTCCCTCAGGCTGAAATAATTTGTTGATGCAAATACAATAACTGAGGAACCTTAATGGCCTCCTGAGATGGTGATATAAACTTAGGTGCACCTGATAGCATGAGAAATTTGCCTCAATGGTACTTAGCCAGGATACAGGTGCATCATGTATTTGATTTACATCTCATGTTAAAGCGTTATCCTTCTATACTGCAGCTCAATCACTGTATCTAATCACAGGGTTTAGTAGTTGAAACAGCACACTAAGGGCCCAGTTCAATTAAAAAATGTCCTGCAGAAATCCTTTTTTTCATTGTTTTTCCAGCCTTGCTCAGGCTTCTGCAGAGAAGCTTTGATTATTTCATTTTTTTTTTTTTAATAAGATGGGGCCCAGGATTCCTTCTATTCCAAAGCATCCTCACACTTTTTTAATATATGTTTTGTCATGTTATTAGCACATAAGGGGATTCTGGTTTTATAAAACTAGAATTTACAAAAGCTATCTTTTTCTTCATTATTAGTTTGAGAATCTGGAGCACGGCGGATGTCGGTGATAGTGGACAGTTGAAATAACAGGACTTTCTGAAGAAGTTCAGCTCTGAACTTGTAATAATACCATCAAGCACTCCCAACACCCAAATCATTCTGCAACTTCTACCAAGTCAGCTACTACTTGTGCAGTGCACGATCCACACATGTCTTCTCAGGCTGAACATCCTAAGACATCTTCTCCAGTGCAAAACAGCGTAAGTGTGGTTTTTCTGTGAATTTTCTGGATTTTTATTTGTGTGAATAGGTTGAAAATAACACCTGTGGAACTCAGTGAAGGTATTCTTATTGATTTCCCATGAAATTAGACACAGCCACCTGCCAATAAGCAAACGAGGTTAATTTGCAAAACTATGTTACAATGACAAAAATTGGGCTAGACAGTGACTCTACTGAAGTCAAAGGATATATGTCAATGTTTACCAATAGCATTCCCTGCTGTTACCATACGCATATCCATCAGCGCTGTGCAGCTAATAAAATTACTGTCTTTAAGCACAATCAGATTTCTGAAAACAAAGAAAACAATCTAAATTTCAAGCGCCCAATAGCTGCAAAAGCAGCACACAAAAATGTAGACAGCTTATCTGTGATCATCTGACAAAGCTAGGCAGGATTGGCAGTTGCAGTTTTCCAAAAGGTGTTTGCTGGCCTGTCCTAGAACATTCTGGTGGTCTTGCCTGCTTTCTGGTAGATACCAAACAACAGCTGTTAATGCCTGATGCTCTGACTGATAGATTTGCCATGAAGGACAGTGATCCAAGAGAGGTAAGAGAAATGGATTAGGAATGCAACAGTTTTGCTTTATTTTTGCATCCAAATCCATACTTCCTGTTAATAATGCACTCTGGTCCTCTCCACTGCCATGCTGGCCTCTTACCCAAGTGTTAGAATTCACAGAAAGATGGGTAAGTAATTACGGGAACTGAAATATCCCACTTGCGGAGCTGCACCTACTTATTCTAGTTCTTCAGCTACAACCGCACCTACAACAGAAAAATAAAATATTTAGAATTATTCAGTGCCTGGAACATGCTTGGATTTTCTGACTACTGCTACATGGAGATGTTTAGCTACTGAAAAAGAAATAACAGATTGAGCAAATTAAAGATGCAAACAACTTGTCAGGGCTGGTAAAACTAAACATTGTCCCATCGTTGGCTCAATTATTGCATTAACTATAGGTTCTTTCTTGAAAAGCCCAGACAATTACTTACATGCATCCTTTACACTTTGATCCAGTTCCCAGTGAAAGCAACAGAAAATTTCTTGTTACTGCCTGTGAATGTTAGATTGGGCAGTAGTAACAGAACTTAATTCTTCCCAAACTCACAGCTGTTGGAAGGACCCCAGCCAGCCTGAACACCAATCAAGATGAATGCTCCTGCAGCATTCATTGCATGGATGTATGTGTGAGGCCTCAGCAAGTCTGCACCAGTGAGACCCTGAAGTCTCACTAAATATGAGATTATACACTGGATCTGGAAACACAAATACCACTTATGCATGTATCATAGGCTGAGACATTGCTTCCAGCTCACCTACAGTACTTCTGAGGCAGCAGTCAAAAAGACGCTGTTCACCAAGATCCTCTCATATTACTCCTTCTGTGGTTCTGCATAGGACCACTGCAGAACTGAGACCTCCCAGCAGCAAATCAAAGCAATGTTATTTTATAATTCAGTGACTGTCATTGGTTTGTGTTTGGTCTAAGATGGTTCTACATAGCTTCTTTTTTTTTCATATGGTATCTGTTGTTTAAAGCAAAACATCAAGCCAAATTGAGAAAAAATTATCAAGGCCCACTAAATGTATAGCATCATTTTGACACTAAGAGCGTTCTCATATTTTCACCTACAGTTTTGCAGACCAAATTCAAACCAGACTTAGAAGTGACCCAAATGGTGCATTAATCTCAAGTCTGGAAGGCCAGAACTGGATTTGTCATCTGGTGATTTGTCTTCACAACCAGCAAAACCCAATAGAAAAAAACCCAAACAGCGTTATCTTTTGCTTTTAGATACCAGCATCCAGTCATCCTCAGAAAACTGCTTGTTCTGCCCGTGACCTTAACTGCAAAACAACAGAAAAGAAGATAAGAAAGAAAATCGAACATTCCTGGAAAGGGATACTAAAAGTGTGCAAAGAGAAGGATATCAGCAATGTAGGAGAAATCCCAGTGTCAGACTTCCTAGGTTTGTTACCATCTGAAAAGTGCTTTATTCATTCTCAGATGTGTTGTTCTGTTGTCTTTCTGGTGTCCCAGCCATAGGAACATCTGGCCTCAAGTAAGTGCCACCCACTGCATGATTTCTCCACCTTTCTATTGCAGAGCAGAATAGCCTAGGGTGCAACACATTCACATTCCTCTTCAGAATTAGCTACTCCTTGAAAAAGGAGTTCAGGGCTTTGCTTACATGCACTTTAGCATGCATACAAGTTCCTCATTACCTTCCCAATCCACTATCCTTTCTGTGCCTGGGGATATGTCAGTAAATAGATTCACCAGACTTTTCCTTGTGAGCTTGTGTGTGCTTCTGTTTGCACTGATTTCAATGCTGAACACCTGCTGATTTGAAAGGACCGTGGATTTTACTCTTAGAAGCGTACACATTTGTGTGTGTGATGAGCACACACCTGTATAATCAAATGTAAAGTCATGGCTATAAGAACATGTTAGTTTATCAAATCTTTTATCTCAGGTAACATCAAGGTGTACTTCTTGTGCATTTAAAATCAAAATGACATGATGTCAGTCCCCTGAAACCATGTAAAAAGTGAACTACCACCCCACAGGTATATGCATATGCGTATACCTGCGTGTAGCAAGATCTGCATAACACACACAGCAATCACTGCAACTGATGACCTAGCAGCATATCCCAGGTAAAACTTGTGAAGATAGGACAACAACTAGCTATTTTTAAGAATGACAAAATTAATATTCTTTCTTTGCATTTCAGATACAGCAAGGAAATTCAATTTGGATTTAAGTGAAGGGGAGATTAACCAAATAACAACAAAATATGATTTCAAAGAAAATGGAAGATTTGCATACTATGACTTTCTTCAGAGTTGTGTCTTGTTCTTAAAACCACAGGAAACCTCACTGCTGAAGAGGGTGATTATACAGAAGCCACAAAAGCCAGTAGGTACAAAGCTCATAAAAATCAAAACAATTTGTTTATTTCAGTTTCTGCTATACTGACAAGTTATTTCATGGCCCGTTTTTATAGTCACTTTTAAACAGTGATTTTCCTTTCTCTTATTTAATACCATGGTACTAATTGCCTAGTATTCATTTGGTATCTCTTTCAGTTAGGATTTAACTCCTTGGGATCATATTCGGTGTATCCAGGTTAATTGGCCAAATTTGTTAAAATTTTGATACTAATTCCAAATAGAAAACATGGGAGCTGACAGTTTAAGGCCTTTTGTTAAACTAAATGAAATCAAGCTAGAAATAAAAAATGCATGGGATGTGTCTTGGGATGACCCCAATTTGTCATCAAGCTGTGCCTCTGCTCCACACCCAGCACAATAAGAAAAGTCCAGAGGAAGCTCTCACTTGCAGTGCTGTTAATGGACATTAAAAATATCTGTTATCCAGGACTGGTCAGCACATACTGCACCCTTGCAGCTCACCCTGCCACATAAACCATCTCCCTAAGCTACAATGAAGAGGCAAAAGAGCCCCAGCAAAATGGCTACGCACAGGCTGTTTCCCTCTGCCTGCAGTACCGCTTTAGGGCTGAAAAGATCGGAAGAGACACTGAAATCTGGCTCTGGTGGGCCAGAAAGGAAGGCGTTGGTAATAGCATCCCAATCAAGTTATGTAGTAGGAACGGTGCCAAATTCCAAATCTGCTCATTCAGCGAGCTTGCTACATTTTTAGGCTGTTTCTGACTGTGCCTAATTAGTTTAGATATGGTTAGTAGCAGCATTTTATAGAGAAATCACATTACTGAACTGTTTTCACATGTGGAACGAACAGATTGCGACCAAGGTATGAAGAGAGTATCATTAGGAATTACCAAGCATTCACTTCCAGTAGGGACAGTAAGGTAAAACCATTAAGTTTCGCATTAAAGAACTTCATTATCTTCCATAAGATCTTCCTTTATACACAAACTTGATGTTGTAAAATTTCATCGCAGTGTTCTGGGGTGGATAATGCAGTAATTTTTAAGTCCCTGTGTAGCTGTCTCAAATAATTTTTATTTTATTTATTCTCTTCAGAAAAAATTATGAAGGTCTCAGTCCATGTTCTGGGCACCTTTATATAACGTAATATGCAGAGTAAAATTTCCTCATAGATAGTTCAGTCCATTTCACCCAATAAGCATACAGATACACATCAAAAGGAATCATAAAACCCCCAAATAAACTGCTTTTCTTTCAGTGGCAGGAACAATTCCTTCTTTTTCTCAAAAGCCTGAGAGAATCAATGGCTTAGGGCTTCATGGAATCATCCAGGCTCTGAGCAATGAAAATAACCCATGTTGCAGTCACTGTAAAGTGCTCTTTCCCTCACTTCAGCCCACAAGGAGGGCTCAGTACTTTGGGTTGGAAACTGCATTATTCATGTACCCACTCATTCCTTAGCTGCCTAGTCTGTCAGAGTAATACCCCAAGAGCACAGAAAGATGATGCAGCTGCCTCCCAGGCTTCTTTTAACACATGTAGGTGCAGCACAGCCTCTGTGTGTTCACAGAGCAGATGTATAAAGTCAACTGTGCGCTTCCTCCACTCGCAGATGCTTGTGGAGGCTGCAGTGGCACGTGCAACTGGCACCCAATTACAAGAATAAATACCGGGAAAGTGAGATGGAGATGGTTCGGTTTGGTTTATTTTTTATAAAAAAGTAGTAGAGCAGATCCAGAGCCCGCAGGTGGTGTGGGGCTTGCTGGCTTTGGGGAAAGTCCCTTACTCATCACACCAGTGTTAAAGCTTTGTACAAGTGGAATTAAGTTTGCCTTAACAAATAGTTCTGCAGTTCTTGGGTGTTCAGGGTACACCAGTGTAATGAGTTTAGCCAGGCTAAAAACAACAGGTCACAGCATGTCCCAGTGAAAACTAACCTTACAGACTTGTGAAAACATAGGTTCAAAAACTGGTTACAAGTTATTTTTAAACTGGGAAAAATGTATAGTAAGGTTTTGGGTTTTGTTAAATACTGTACTGCTCCCACAGTTGGCTTATGCCGTTACTTTGAAAAACGAACAGTGCAGAGAATTAAAGATGACTGAAAGAAAGAGTTGAGAAAAGGCAAGCTGAATACATGTGAAAACACTGAGATCTGAGCAGAAGTAACACTGACTTCGGAATCAGTTTCAAATAACAAAAAGTTAAGGCTTTGACAGTGATTAAGTAAATATACCATCTGCACTTCCCAAGAATATCAAAATGTTATAGGTTAAAATGATCTTGTGTAAACAGTATCTTGCAATAATTTGTAAACAAATTATTGTTTACAGTATTAAGGCAGTATTACAGTCCAGCATCTTTTCTCTCTGCACTATAGTTCTTCTTCCCAGTTGTGTCCATGATCTGTTAGTAAATGTGAGTCTTTCTCATCCAACTTTGCTAGCTGAGTCCTGGACCACAAACCACATCATTTTTCAGAGCAATGCTGAGAATTCAGCCCAAGATCCTGCACTGCTGGAGACCAATGAAGCGAACTTTTAAATCCCATGATGAAACTCATAGCGGTCTGTTAAACGTTTCAGATTTCAGACAAGTAAGTCGCGTTTACCAAATAACGATCAGAAAATTACTGCTGTCTAATCTATGCTTCCAGATTGAAATTTTTCTGGAAAATGGTACTGAACTAGAGCATATCATTTCATTCTGGCTCCTCTCTGTGACTTTAGCGCTGAACATCACCCACAGAAATCTTTCTCTGCATGTAATTACAATTCCTTGAGGTCTGAGGTCTTGGTGGGATCCTGACTAAATAAACCAGAAAAAAACCTACCTTAGCCCCTATACCAAGTTTAAATGCGTATCTTTCACAAACACACGGCAACAGGACACAAGTGTACTTGCCGATAGATCTCTCTACAGGCACTGCTATAGCTGCAGGATCCTGTGACCCTCCAACTGCTGTGGCCACTCCTAAATTTAGAATGGGCTCGAGTAATCCTGATTTGAAAGCCTCCGTTTCTGTTTTCTTTTTCTGTTTCTGGAATCCTTTCTCTTCTGTATGCAGCATAATTCTGTATTAGGTAAGGGATCCATGTCCTCTGCAAATATTTAAGCACCTCATATCTCCTCAAAGAGTAAATACACACCTGTGTATTCTGGATATCAGTGATTCTTCATCAAGATCAATGGGTAGTTTGATTTTTGCTTAGCTTTACTGATTCAAAAATCTTTGACGCTGTTTTAACTAATAATAATCATCACTGTTTGTTCTGAAGTAATTCTGACTACTTTCCAGTTGCAAGGAAAAACAAAAAACCAAAAAGAATAGAGTGGGGCCTGAACCCATTAAATGCTGTGTGCGTTAGGACACCCCTTGGTATCACTACTACTGAGCAACTAGCAGACAGGATGCTCACAATATTTGAATGCCTGGATGCAATAAGCAACAATTAAGTGTGTTTCTGACGCTCCTCTTCCCCTGGAGCTGCAGGAAGGTGGGTTGTTGCCTGATAGGTATAAACCTGTTCAATTACACTGGTCACAGAAATGCTCTGTCAAATCTTTACTCATTTAGGACTGGTGGGAATGTGATATGTTCTGGCACTGCCACAAAGCTGAAACCCGAGTCCCTGCCTGCTCCTCTACAAAGACTGAGGAGCAAGATGTGTCAATGAGGCCACATCAACTTCTTGCCTGAGGCTCCCTGTCTATCACTGCAGCTTTCTGACTGCTTGGGCACTGCCTCAGCAGACTAGGCTCAGAGGAGGAGGAGTGAAGATCAGGCTCCTTTGCATTTGATTTTAATTTGTTATGTTCCTCTAGGACATAGGATGATTACTATTTGTATTTAAAGCAATGTCAACAACTTTCATATCAAGCTTGTTACATGATATGAGCTAAGCAAAAGAAACAACAACAAAAAAACCCCAACCAACAAACCCACACCAAAAAATTAACTCTTCGTGGATCTAGATCCCTGAAGAAGCAATCCCTGATTACTCAGTTCTACTACAAAGGTGTTAATCTGCTGTTTGACAAGATATCAAGTGATTTGTGGAGGTACAGATCCCTTTATCTCCTAAGTAACTTAATTTACTGAAATGAGGAAATTAGCTCTCTACTAACTTCATTACCACTGCTATTTATGGCTGTACTATCTTGCAAGGGGTCATTAGTGATTTCTGACGCTGAGCTGTTAAGAGGGAAATGGGCAGATTAATCTGAGATTGCCAAAAAACTAATGACAACTGGCATAGCACACAAGGACACACGATGTTGCTGGTCACTTTCAGGGTTTAAATTCTGAAGTGCCTCTAAACCCAGAAGCAATCCTCAGAAATTAATGAATTATTTTCTTTTATGTCAGGGCACTGAGAACACTTCAAACCATTGAAGTGCTGAAAAACACACTGGGTCAAATATCTGAAAGATGCAGGTATCTAAACTGGCTTTTACCATTAGGTGAACCAGATGCATCCTGCTCAAGTTGGGTTCTCACTGAAGTGCTAGGAAGTTTTCAGGCTGATCATTTGTTCCGTGGAAATTAAAAGCACTGACTGCATTAAGAGCATTATCATATACATCAGGGTTTGTACAGTTTGAAGGACTTCTGTTTCTCTGGATGCAGAGGCTTCAGATCACCCAAGAAGGGCAGAAAGGAAGATTCCACCTCTTTATCTCATCTCCAGATAGCAGTGGATGCCTTTTAAATATGTGCTTTCTGTAAATTAGCTTCTATGCATATGGTGCTACGCATTTCCCAGTGTGTCCTCAGACAAGTGCTAGCTGGGCTAGTGGACAAAACCCCTGTGTAGGCAGGTTTTCAGAAACACATCTGAGGGAGCCAGGATTGGCACAGGAAAGGTAAGGGATGATGAAGGAAGGTTTGATTTTCTAACTCTGAGAAACCTAAGACAGAGTGGAGCTGAACAATCAAGATACTTTCTAATGAAGTTTTAGCAAGATAAACAAATGTTTTTACTTCTTGCTCACCCAAAGCACTGAAATAAATTTTGAAGTTGTCTATGTCTTTTGCAGGTTCTTCATGACTACAACATTGACCTAACTGAAGAGGAGTTATTCAACATTTTGGAATACTATGATAAAACTTTGACTTCAAAAATATCCTATAATGATTTTCTCCGGGCATTCATACATTAGGATTCAGTAAAACACAGAAAAGTCCAGATAAAGGCAGTAACTGATCTATAATTTGAAATTTCAAACTAATAAATTATTTGACTATAGCCTTTTTATATCTCTTCATTAGAAAACTCAAAATACTTCTAAATTCTGACAGTGGTCTTGTGTCGTGGATTAAATCTACATAGTGAGAGAATTAATTTTGCATAATCCTTTTATCAAAAAAAGAAAAAGACAACAATTAACATTGTCAAAATAATGCTTCCTAAGATGTCTCCAAAAGTAATTCATTTAATTTTATGCATTTTATTAATGACACACTCTTAACTTCAGTGAAAAGGTTTACAAGACATATTATTGAATTTCCTCAATTGTCATTTTCCAGATTTATTACTTTTAATACATTAGCCTTCATTATTGGAAAAAAATCATCCTATTTCTTGGCGCATCATTTTCCTCTACTTGCAGAGCCATATGTGCATTGTCAAAGAACACGTTCATAGGGACCAGCCGTTGAAATCTGAGCAGATGCCAACTGTGTGTGGACACCACACCTTTCTCTGTTAAAACTATTCTTCTACGTCCATCAGCACAGTTTAGAAAAGAAGCTACTTTACCAATAACCATTGGCTTCTTAATTGCAGAGAAATATTCCCAGTGCTAGCCATGAGGTTTATTTTTGAAGGATACTACACACATATTTATACAACAAACAAACAGTAAACTGCAAGTAAAACCTCTGGTTGGATTTCCAAATGTTAGAAATACTCTGGTTTAATATCTTGTGAGGTACTTCAATCTTGGTGAGAAAATTAAAAGCTGTTTGTTTGACTGTTGAACTCTTGTGAGAATTAAAGCATAATATGATCATCGGAGCCTGCTTCCTAAGATTATATCAACGATTAAACACATACCTGCTCTGAAGAGCTGTTACATAAATGTTTCACTGTCTGGTTCCTGAATTAGTTTTCATCGGTACATTGAAGAACCCGGTCCTCACAGACTGAACTGATTTGGTATCTTCCCTTCTCCCAAGTAACATATAAAGATAAGCCAATAAAAATTAATAAAAAAAAAAAGAGAGCAAGTTATGGGTGTACAAACACACACACACACACACACACACACACACACACACACACATATATCTCAAGGGAAGTCTTTGGAATAGGAAAGGGTAGTAGAATGTAATCTTGCTTTTCTTTTTACTTCTAGTGAAAGTGTGAACCATTGGAATGAATCGGAAAGATTCCCAGCGCAGAGCACTTTACTGCATGTTTTCTCTGAGAAAATGTTTCTTTGCATTTGGAGCTTTTCAGGAGATATTTTGAATACTTTGAGTAAAAAGCATTGGGGAGGTTTCAGGTTGGATGTTCTGTATTGTTTCTCCTTTAGCTTCCAAGATTCATGTAATTTGTGCTCTAAGAGAAATATATTCGGAGTTTAATAAACTTGAAATAATAAAATAAAAACGCTTCCTACACTTTTCTGTTTTTTTCTGAAACTGATGGCTGTCTGTAAGCCACTGAAATTGCTGCTTAGATATTTGATTAACAGAGGAGACTGAAATTACTGGTATTAAAGGATGTTCTCCCATGCTAAATCAATATAAAAAATCCTAGTTCAATTTATAGAAAACATTAGGTTTTAAGAATACACGTACATATACAGCAAGTGACTAAAATGAGCTGGTCCTGGTTCAGTTGCATGAACACAGGCACGATTTAGCTATTGCCACCTGGTCACCCTGGCAGGTCGTGTGTTAACCCCAGCTAGCCCCACAGGGATCTCTCCAGTGGCAAAGGACTACTCAAACAGCAATAGGTAACCATGCGTCAGCAGCTGACCTGAGCCCAAGAAGGGGTTGGCTTTGCCCCCCTTATGATCCAATTCGCCCATCTTTGTTTAATTTTACCCTTGTAACTGGTGTGGAGCCTCACACTGCTCTGTGCTGTAATGACAACCTTTTTCCCCCTCCCCAGTCATTCCTAATTTAATTTCTGTAAGTATTTCATACAGTCCATGTACTGAATTAATCATTCATATCAGTTAAAGAAATAATTGCTATTTGGAATACCTATGATTAAAACACAAATACAACATTAATTATTTTAAAAATAGTGGATTTCACTGCACTGATCTAACCGAGGAGGAAAAAATAAAGTACGTAAGTGATTATCCAGTAGTGTTGCTGCAGGGTTTGCTAGCTTGTTTTGTTTCTTCCCAAAAAAGTACCTCCTGTTTAGCAATTGGGTCTAATTTTATATCAAATACAGACTGCCATCCCTGAGCTGCTTTCTGGCACAGAGCACAGTGACAGTGCATCACAAAGGGATGCAGGAGTTGTGTCCCTTGCCCTACCATTTTCAGGATACCCACCGTCATCAGGAGAGGCAATGTGGCGAGCGGATGGATGTCTCTGGGTTTACTGACACATCCTGACAGAGGATTTTTCATTAGTTCGACTGGCAGGAGTATCAAATCCAACAACTCCGAAGGGATTAAAGAACAATCTTTTTGCTGTACAAACAAATCAAATCATGCTGGGTTTTTTTAGTGAGTTCTTACCAACTATTTCTCCAACCTCAAAATCAAGCCAAACCCAAAACAAACTGAATTTCAACTCCAGTGTTTTGAAATAACCAAGGTAATTTTTCATATTAAAATTGCAAACTGATGGATGGATAAACTTTGTAATAGAAGAGGGCTTATTTGTTTTGCAGCCGCTCCACCTAACCAAGGGTCAGCCACTCAGCTACGAAGGGCTGGCAGAGATCCCGTGTTTCCGCTGTGAGGCAGATAATGTCAGTGGGATTGAGCATTATCCCATTGTAATGGTCTCCTGCTGCTGTATGTAAACACTACAGCAAAGCTGAGGTGGTTATGAAAATAAAAGCATCAATGCAAAGCTCAGAAATGTAATTTCCAAGCGGAGGACAGCGATCTTGTGCATGCTCCAGCTGGACAGGCGTTTGCCCTGTTAACCCTGGGGGCAGCAGAAGACACACATGGACTTCTGGTTTGGAAACTTGGGAAGGAGGGAGCAAAGGGAGGGATTTTGGCAGCATGGGTCTCTGCCAGCACCCTCTGCGAGACAGCATCTGCTGTCACTGAAACGCAGCAGCAGGTGACAGCCCATTGCTGGCTGTTGCGTCCAGACGTGCCCCTTCTGGGCTCAGTGGAGAAAAGCCCGCAGGCAAGGTCTCTCACCTCCCTCCCCAAGGGTCCTGCTGCCGGTGTTGGGAAGAGAGGCACTGACTGTCACACACCAGAATCAGGGCATGGACTCCTGATTGCAGCCCAGCACTCGCACTTCTCTTAGTGGTGGGTGGCCATCAAGCATCTGACTGGGCTGATCAGGATTAATGCTGCTGGGCATCTTGTGAGGCGTGAAGTAGGCCAACATACCGCATAGTCAGGGGGGATGTCTGCCTTCAGCAGCCTTTCTAGCAAAGCCTGGAGAGCAGCAGACATGGATCCCCAGGGGTTAACTCAACTGTGGACAACATCCTGCATTGTCAGACCTGCCTTAGTGGTTCCCTGCTGCTCTGCCCTCAAACCAGCAGTCTCTGTGACTGCTTATTTGCCTCTTCTGAGCTGGAGACAAAGGGTTTCCTAAGGCTGTAGGAAAATGGGTCCTTCTGCAGTGTTCTAACATTGTTTTGAGCTTCATTTCCTTCATTCCAGAGCAGAATAAGCTCATTGAATGAGGCTGAAGACACTAACAGATCTGCTGCTGCACAGGAGCCTCATGTCACTGCCAGATCACCCACTGGCCTGCTAGACCGATTCTGTTTCCCCACCTGCGCAACCAAGTTTTGCCCATTGCTACATCCCTCAGCAAAACAGACAGCCGCTCACATATGGCACCTCTGACTTAGGGGTGTGCTGCAAGAAAGCTCGCACCAGCCAAGCACCGTAATGGTTCTGGGCAATTAACATACAATGTAAATACCCATCACCACACAGAAAGTGACTGTCAGGTAGAAGCAGACTATAGAAGAAGACAGTGTCCCTAAATTTTCTTCTCCCCCCATCATTCCTTTCAGGTTTTTTTCACTTCAAAGCCCCACTAAATATGGATGCTCACCAGAAACATGTGCTGCTCATTAGCACATCCCCAAGCCCACCTGAGCTACTTGGCCTCTTCAAATCCCCTGCCCTGAGGCCAGCCTGCTGCTATTGCCAAGAAACAGGGGGTGGCTTAGGGGAAGGAGCAGCTTCACAAAAGCCGTTTTGGAGCAGCGTAGAAAGGCATGGCACAAAAGCTGTTTGCTAGAAGCATGAGGAAGCAGGACAAGGGAAATGAAAGATGGAAATCAGTCAGAGGAGTGGAAGGAAGAAGAGGTCTGTAGACTGTACCAGCTATTTCTGTCCTAGGGCTTGGTGTGGAGCCTGCCAGAGTGAGAACAGAGTGTGCTCAAAGAATGAAGAAGTAGGGAAGGGCAGAAAGAGGGCTAAGGCTAGGAAAAGGGACAGAAGAGAAAGGAAGGAAAGAAGAGATTCATATGGGCCATCTTCTATACTGGCAACTGGCATAAAGCCTGAAAGGGCAGAAATAAAGTGTGCTTCAGGAAAAAAAGTTGAACTTCTTCAGAATACAGTCATTTGATTAAAGCATTACTGTGTGAAATGCCTATATCTCTCTGCAATTACTGGTTTTATCTGGATGATATGCAGCAGGTCATGAGTACTAAGGGATGCTCCAAATAGGGGAAAATGAAAATCATGTTTAAAAAAAAATCTGTTTCCTAAAAAATAATTTTATTCTGGTTTTGTATTTTTCTATGCTAAAGGCTGCCATGCAATGGAAGAGTATTATTATGCTGTGAAAAGAGTCATAAGGAGAATTTTGTATTATATCAATACTTGAAACATGCAAATATGATATCTTCACAATGCCCCGAAATTATGCTTGGCATGAGTTCTTAGCAGCAATACAAATATCATCATCTTCAAATAAGCAGGTATAACATGCTGCTCAAATAGCTGTAAAAATAACCTCATCACAGCTCTGGGAGCATCCAGATTTCATCTTTGATGTAGACAGATTTTAAGTAGGAAAGCGAAGAAAGTTGTCTTAAGCATCAGGGTGTATAGGGATGAGGTGTAGTGGAGCAAACATATATTCAACATGGACAGGAGACCTGCTGGCATTCGGTTTTAGAGCTGCTGTTGTTATAAAAAAACAGTTCTGGTACTCTGTATGCAGAGCTACAGGGGCTGAGTGCTGTGGCACAACCTCCTCCTCCCCTCCTGAATCCCCACTGGAACAAGGTTAGCCTCAGTCCGTCATCCAGTACATTTGAGTCTTGGGTTAGGTAGCAGTTAGCTAGTGTCTGGCCTTATCACTACATGTAAATTGGCTGTGATTCAATAAAGAAAAGGGCGCAATAGCAAAATTAGTATAACATAGACATTTCCTTGTGCGGTGAGTACCTTTTCACTCCTGCTTTCAGTGTAAGTGTTTATACAGGGCTTGATTTTGATCATGTTAAACCAACAACCTACCACGACTGCTTTGGTTTCAGTGAATTTACCCCAGCATTTGAGATCAGGATCAGACCTTAGCACCTTATTTTCTTTTCTCTTTTTTTTCTTTTTCTGTAGTCAGGTTTTTAGAAAAGTAGCAGCTATTTCTGCTCACTCCAGAGCGAGAGTGGCGGGAGGGTTTTGCCTGAGGAACAATGCATCTTTCTCTGTGCACTCTGCAGAATTCCCATCTTGTGCATTAGAATAGATGTTGAAACAGTTCTAATTAACATTTATAATTTGCATTTTAATTGCTTGCTAGGGTGTGAAATGACATGTCTGGGTAAAGGAGCGTTCTCCTTAGTTCCAGTGGTTTGCACAGTCCCAGTGAGGTGACGGGGCGGAAGCACGCTGGCCAATGGTCCTTTTGCAGTGTTCTTCCTAATTAAGGCAGAGCCTGATCCAAAGCCCAGTGAGTTAAGCTGAAAGAGTTCACATGGGTGTGTGTTTGTTTGTTTATTTATTTTTGATGAATGGGACTCCCATAATTAATTTTTGTCTGAAGATACACATCACATCTTGATTTTAAAACTGCCAGTTGCAAAGAATCAGCTCAATCATTTGAATGTTGTTTTCGTGGCTAATTGCTCTCTTCTTTATGAAGAAAGCACCACATAAATACATATGAATACATCTATATGTATTTTTAAGATTATGTTCTTTTAGATAGGAATGTGCCTCTGTGCAGCTTTCACATTGTGCACCCTGCAGTTACATAAAGGTCACAGTGAAATCATAGAGTCACACACTGGTTTGGGTTGGAAGGGGCCTTAAAGACCATCCAGTTCCAACCCCTCTTCCATGGGCAGGAACACCTGCCATTAGATCAGGCTGCTCAAAGCTCTGTCTAACCTGGCTTTGAACACTGTTGTTGGGGCAGCCACAGCTTTTCTGGGCAACCTGTTCCAGTGAGTCACCACACTCATAAGGAAGAATTTATTCCTTAATATCTAATCTAATGAACCTCTTCTTTCAATAGCAAGACAGTGAGCGCCCCAGATTTTCACCTCTTAGAGCAAATTTTCCAGTTCTTTTCCCATTTCCACAGGTCCTTCTGGTGTTGATTCCAACTTCTCAAAATCGTGCTAGAGTCAGTGATGTATGAACTGGGAAGTTTCCAAATCTTAGCTGTAGGGATGACAAATACAGAGGACATGTAACCTCTTTCTGCCAGCTTTGTCCACTCAACTGCTGCATTTGCTCTTCTGACCATGGCACCAGCTGAGCACACCAGGCACTTTCTGCCAACCAGACCCATCTTCAAGCCCTGTTCTTAGAGCTCTTCTCCCTGAGGCAAAGTAACTCTGGCCCATGTCCTTGTGTTTAGTGATATGACTTCATAAGTGACCATACTGAAATGCAGACCGATTTGCTGTACCTCATTTTCTAAAATACAAACATATAGATCAGGGAGCCCTTGTATTCAGTATCCCCTGTGGTCCAACACTTGATCTATCTGTAAAAGGTTTCCATAACACCTTTTTTTGCAGGGGAAAGGGGCAGGTTTCCTGGTCAAGATCTAGCAGTTAAATCATGTCAGGACAGAAACCACAATCTGGAGGACCCTACAAAATGTATAGCCTCTTAAAGATAATTCCTCATTTAATTACATTGGTTAGGCGATTTTTAATTCATTTAACATGTGCCATGTTGAAATTATATCATTCCCGTTTCCTCCGCAAAAATACTAAGCAATGGTGCCAAGTCATGTGCCTTACAGAAGTCTATTACCTTAACACTATTTCATTTGTCATCCAAACTTGTAATCTCATAGAAAGATATCAAATTAGTTTAAGAAGATCCATTTTACTTAAACCCACCTTGATTAGCATTTAATTTTATTAGCCCCTTTTAATTCTTTATTACTTCAGCCTTGTACAATCAATCCCATCACTGCTTTATTCCAAGGATCAAAGTCAGGCTAACACTCTCTCACTTTGACCATCCTATTTCCCTTTTTATAATATTGGCACAGTTTCAGCTTTCTATGGACTGCTGAGATTTCTCTCATGTGCTAAAGTGTCTGAAAATTCATTATTAACAGTTTAAAAAGCTCCTCAGCTTTTCAGATATAAAGTTCCCAATTCATAACATTTGCTAATGGCTATTTAACATGCTGTTTAAGGACTACTGGGCTGAAAAGTCACCAGCACTGGGTAATGTCCCACTACAACCTGGCCATTTTGTCTGCACACTGCAGAGAGATTTATTTTAAAATTATACCTTTTTAATAATACTGTCGCTGAATCTCCCATTCCCGTTTGATTTTGTATTCTTATCATTACTATTTCAAGCCATGGATACACCCTCTGCATGTTTGCTTTCCTCATCATTTTTAACACAATTTTCTTCTTTGATCAGTTTGGTGTACATCTTTATTCTTCATTCATTTTGTGTTTATTTACCCTGAAAAAATGGGTTTGTATGTTGGGTTGGGTTTTTTTTTTTTTGGCTTGCTTGGTTGGTTGGGGTTTTTTATCCACTTTGGGTATTCCTGGATTCTGGGACTGTTCTCTGGCAAACTTTCTTAAATAGTTTGCAAATACCATCTATGTTTTCCTGTTTAAGTGTTTTTTCTCCCCATTGATTTGTTAGTTCTTGGCTTTCTGAAATTCCCCTTTTTGAAAGACAAAGAGCTTATCTGACTTGTTCTATCCCTTTATTTTACACTCACACAGCGGATGCAATCAAAGTCATGGCTGCGGATACCACAAGCTGCTTCAGTGTCCTCATTCTCTGAACCCATTCTTGTCCATCAAGAAGAGACATGGTGACTTCCTGCTGGAAGTAGCCTTTTTGTCAGAAAATTGTCATCTGGGGTTGTAGACATTCTGGCAGACTGCAATCTCCACTTTATACCATTCAGAACAAACTGCCTCATGATGCCGAGTGTGGGGTATATTGCAACCAGTTTTGATCTGTGTTTACATAGTGGTCATCCTCTATAGGGAAGACTCCATAAAGCTTAATTCATTTTAATAGTGTCAAGTGCATACTATCTGGAGGGACACCACCAGCTTTACTTCTTAGGTCTAGTGAATGAAAAAATATTCCGGTTGACTGACTTCATCATTGCCAGCATCACCAGATTATACTGTGAGCCAGTTTTATTTCCCTTTTGCCAAGTTGATCTTTTCTAAAGAGATTATAAACAACTTAATCAACATACCTGTCACGCATCATCCTATTAGGTTTCATTAATATCAGCTAGTTCTAATGCATGTTTATAAACAAACAATTTCTATTCCTTGCATTTATTACCTGGGCTTTTAGTCTTGATGTATTTCCACACAGCACAGTCTTTGTTACATGTTGCCAACACACAGATTTTGTACAGTCTGAGGGTTTGGTGGTGCCTTCTTTTCACACACTTCTATTAATTGAAATCCCTCCTTGCAGCTTCAGACAGCCAAGTCTTCTTCAGAACCCCATATTCTTTAACTTATACCTCCTAGTTAAGCAGCATTTTCACTACTAGGTCCTTGCATCTTCTGATTGCCTTTATTTACTTCCATGAGGATACATTGAACCTCTCTCTCCTTCAGCTTCTTTTGGAGTGTAATGGTTATTAAACTACATCATGAATCAGTGCAGCGGTGTCTTCTGATTTCATGATGTGTCATACTTTGTGCTGTGACTCTTTGTGTCAGTTCATCACTTTGATGCCAGCCTGTCCCTTGAAGTATATTTCTCCCTCCACTTGTCTACGCAACAGGATTTGATCTGCCTCCATGCAGATCAACTGCCTCCCCAGCTTTTCTGCTTCTTCCAGGTACGAAGTGAGGGGATGCTCTCTGCATTTCACTGTAGCAGTACACAAAGTTTCTTAGTTGTCTTGTGGAAATAGGAAAGGCTGTGCACCATATTTACTTGTCAAAGGCAACCATCAGTTGAACGGCTTCTAAAGCAAAATTTTTCCCCAAAGAATGAATCTTTTTGCTTGCTATAACTCAGGTTCCTGCATTTGAACTGTCATATCCCAGCTAAACCTGAACCAAACTGCCACGGTTTGCAAAATACAGCATAGCCCGGCACTCTGAGCATCTGATTCTTACAGGGATAAAACTCGAGTGATGCAAGGGCACACACCTGAGGCGTCATTCCACTTTGAAGATGAAATTACTGGAAAAGCTGAAATTTCCCTTGGAAAACAGTTGCAAACATAAAGTGCAAGTGGATCATAAATTTAAATATAGTGAGCACAGTCTTCCATTAAAACATGATCAGTGTGTTTCTCCTGGAAAGGAGGCTGCTCTTACATGGCCAGACAAAAGCACAGTGGGTGTCCCTCTTGACTACTCCAGCTCAGCTACAAAAGGGCACAGCCCAGAGATAAACTCAACTACTCTTGAAACATCGTGAAAAATTGCATGAGTTTTAGGGTGCAGTCAAAGATGAGGATGTTCATTTTGCTGAGGTCAGTGCTCATACTTCTGATTCAAATGGCACCATTTTTCAGCGCGTTTCTTCAGAGCAGGTTTTCTTTCTGCTCTCCAACAACTGAAGGAAATAAAATTGTTGCATTAAAGACATCAAAGCAAAAGAAAGAAATACAGCAAGCTCCAGGGTTGTGCTGTGGCTTCTCGCACACATGAGGTTTTGGGGCAGTTGGGTCAGCCGGGCAGTACAGGTGGCTTCCCTTGGTAATAAAAAGCTTTCCCTTCTACAGGGAGGAGCATTTTTCACCATGAGGGTGGTCAAACACTCTCACACAGTTGTCCAGAGGGATGATGAGCTCTCACTCTTTGGAGATACTCAAAACTCAGCTGGAGGAGCCCAGCTAGATGTGCTTGGAGTGGGAGTTTGGGCTGGTTACCCAGAGGTGTTCCAACCTGAGCGACTCAGAAACCAGACTTGGGACATTTACTCTTCAGGGAGTAAGTTGGTTTCCAGGTTCAATGGACTGTGGGCTTCTGAGAGTCCTGCACAAATTCAGCTCAGTTTTGCCCTACCACTGATATCAGCACCATCTTGAGTGAAAAAATTTGCCATCCTCTGTAGCCATGCACAGAGGAAAGGAAAAGCTGCTATGAAGCCACTGAGGAGTCAAGAGAAGTAACTGCCTTTTACATCTACAACAAAGTTTTAAAGAATAAAACTGGGGTTTTTCTCTTTTTTAAAAAATAAAAACCCCCCATATACCTCCTTCCTATTTCAACTCTACCTGTGGGCTGTGAGTTCCTGATGATATTTAGACCAACAACACAGTTGCTAAACACAACTGCTGTTGATAGCACCAGTGTGGAGACTACTGATTCAACCCTGTTCTTTAAAGGACACTCTCCCTTTTCACTCAGAAACAGAAATGAAGCGAATAGGGAGCACAAAACGTCACCACCACTTCTGAAAGCCCTATTGAAGTAATTTGCTTTCACACATTTTGTTGCTTTCCATCTCTCAGCATTGAGTTCCTTTTGTTGTTTTTGATAGATAACACCAGCTTCAAAGTTTGGAGGAACCATTCCTCTTCTGCTGCTGTTGTCCTTTTTTCTTTTATTCCTTTAGTAAATGTTGATTTCTTTGCAAGTTGAAAGGAGCTGCTTTAACAAAGCACACCCAGGATCCAGGAGAGCTGGGTGTCTCGCACTGCAGCATCCTGAGCTCATGGAAGGGTGAAAGGACCCTTTCCTGACCAGCAAATGCAGCTGCACCCTTTGCCCCTTTGGTCTACCCAGTCTTGTGGCCTTGACAGAGAGTTCTACTCTACAGGTTAAAGTCTGTGCTCTATAAGTTCATATGCCTTCGTTTTAAGGGATGGCATGTGCTCAGTAGCAGGTGAATTAATAGCAATTAAGAAATCCTTTATTTTTAACTTAGAAGAGAGCACAGTATTTCCAGGTTTACCACAGCATTAGTGAGTGCTGGCGGCTTACAGCTGTCATGAAACCAGCTCAGCCAGTGTCAACTCCAGTATAACACACTGATGTGGAGCTAAAGGCAGCTGATGAAGTGTCTTCATCATAGTTTGCTGAATGCCTTGTCTATATTTTCATGATTTATTACTTCCTTGACTTTCTTAGGTGTTGGGAGGAACAATGAATCAATCCAAGCGGTTTCAGAGCAGGGACTGCTAATTGTGTGAGCTCTGTTTACTGCTCGAGAGCTCCAATTTTGACAAGTCTCTTGACCGCATGTTAGTACGCATGATTAATTATCGTTACAGGCATCTGCAGAAGCAAAGTGGATAGGTAACACTTCAGAGCTATGATTTCTTTCTGAACAAGCAATAAACATAATGATGTACATTCTATGTTATAAGCATAACAGGTGGGGAAACAAGGTGCTTTTGAAGGTGTGCAGGTAAACCATCCCTCCGCAGCAATGGGTACCCAGAGGGCACAGGCTGAAACAATGGGGCAGCAAGTTGGAAAGCAGTTACTTCTCTTGACTTCTTCACAGCAGCTTTTCCTTTCCTATGTACATGGCTTCGGAGGACTGCAAATGAGGTGCTGCATCACCTGGCACATGAATCAGAGGTGGAAGTCCTGGTCAGTGCGCTGCAGGCAGGCCACGAGATTATTGCGGTGCCAAATGTTTGCAAATCACAAACAGATGGGACAAATTCCGATGCTGGGCTGCTGAGGGACCCTACTGGGCCCTTCATCCTAGAGGCTTGTCCTCTCATGCTTCAGCTTGGCCACCCTGGTGAAGAGCTGCCTTTGCTCTGGCAGGTGTTAGCATTTGCTCCTGCCAGAGCAGAGCTCTTCCCTCCACACAGAGGGGGTCTACTCCATATGAGGGTAGTCACTCACCCAGAGAGTATCAGGGTGATGCTGAGAGATGTCCCCAGGCTCACCGCAAGCAGAAGGACCTGTCCCCTTGTCCCACACTGCTCTTGGCTTGTTGCAGGTCCTTCAAGATGGTGCTGCTGGGGAAGGTGGCCAGCTTGTCTGTGGGCTCAAAAGCAAGAGCAAGGTTAAGTCTTGCACATCATCCCTGGGGAGGCTATAGAGGCATCTCGAATGGGGTGCCCATGAGGAGAAGCTGCTTGGGGAGCCCCACCATGAGTGGCATGAGGCAGTGAGGACTGACAGGACCAGCTGGGGGAAGCAGAGGAGTCAGTGACAAAGGAAAGGCAATCTGCAGCCGACACACGTCTGCGTGAAGCAGCTCTCCATTCATTTTAAGATATCAGGTAACAGATGCAATCAGAATGGCTGTGCCATGCAACAGCCTTATAAAGCAGTAGAAGAAATATAAATACAGGTTTAATTGCTCACTCCACTTAAATTGCTTTATCCTGCCTTACTTCATTATTTCTAGAAAATTTGTCCTAAGCCATTACGGTGGGAGCAAAGTTTGCAGGAGGCTATGAAATTTCCCACTGCAGCAGCAGCAGCAGCCTGCCAGAGCAGGATATTACACCATGCAGATGAGAGTATTTCTGTCTGCACAAAGCCCTCCATCAGCATGCTGGAAGCGAGGCACTGTGCTGTGCAGCTGGGAACCAGACCATCACTTCTCCATGTCCCTTGTGCCTTGGTGGAGAGGCAGCACCACCAGTCTGAAATGGAAACCTGAAACTCCAGGGGGAAGGCTCTCTCTGAAAACCACAGCACACAACAGCAGGGCTGCCTTACTCTGCACCATGCAGGGGTGCAGAAGGAATCACTTACCCCTGCGCCATCGGCTTTGGCCCAATGGGCCTGCAAGCAGGGTCCCTGCCAGGATGCACGCTGTGGCATCCCCAGTTGTCCCCCCATGAACAAGTGGGCACTTGTTAAGGGAAGGCATCCCAGGACCCTTTATGACCCCTTCCCACTGCTACAGTGGCCTCTGTTGAAAGGTCTGTGCCACCGACTTCAATATCTTCTCATATTCCCAATCTGCACTCAGGATACTGGCCCAGCCCCGGTCACTGCGGCTGGACTGTATGTGCAGCTGGGAAGGGGCAGCTGGGGCTTGGCTGGCAGGACGGTGCTTCAGCGTCACCTCTGAATCTTCCGAACCTTTGCTGGGTATTGGGTAGCTCAGCTGGTGGGCAGAGCATTTTCCTTACCCTGATTTTGAAGTTTAACTCTACCGTAAGCCATTGCAGCGTGTTTATAGCATCCAGTGTTTTCCCATCCAGCTCTCCCCAGGCTGCTCACCCCTTCCAGAAGGCAGAAAGCATTACAAGAAAAATGTCTGAGAGTAACTGAAAGGCCAAACCTGTCCAGGTCGCTGTTTCCAATGGCTGGCCCCTCTCCCCAAGGCTTGCTGCAAGCCCCTAGCACCACCTCACTGTGCAGATGTGCCCCTCTGGCAAAACCAGGGGAGCAGCATCCACACTACTGACTCCAGTCCAAGCAAGCGAACAGCCTCTTCTTCAGTGGTGGAATGGATTTGTCCACTAACTGGGTCCAGATTGTGCTGAATTGGAGTAAATGAGTGGCATAAGTGCCAGGGCACGTTGTGCGCACTACCTGGCGGCAAGTAGTGAGGTTAATTGCTCCGCTCAGTTTTAGCCCATTGTGCTCTAAAGGACGAATGCACTACACTGGGCAGGGGAGTGGGGAACAAAGACAACCAGTTTGTGCAAAAAAAAAGCCTGCTCCTTTAATCTATTTGAAAGCTTTTGGGACATCAAAGTCCTGGCAAGAAGCGATATCTCTGATATAATTGGTGTGGACACTTGCAAAGGTTTTGATAAAGAAAGACCTTTATGAAAGAGCTATTTCTGGGAGACAAAAAGGAGTTTTGGGCTGAGCACGAGCCAAGAAAGGAAAACCCAAAAAGCAAGGTGAGGACTGTGCAAACGTCACTTGGCTCCATACCCCATCCAGCAGCACCTCCAGCCCCAGGGCTGCTCACCACACGGCAGGTGAGGTGCCCCTGACAGTAAAGCCTGACCATGGGAGACGAGGATTGCCAAGGGCACCCCTAAGCCAAGGGATCAGGCCAGAGCAGAGGAAAAGGATCACCCCATGAACACACTCTGGAAGGGCTCCCTGGGAGGAAGGGGGTGATAGTTGTGAAAACCAGGTAAGTCCAGAGGAACTGTCACCTCTCGGAGAGAAAACCCAGCTAGGGCCATGGGTAGCTCACCATAGTCCTCCACTGGGGGTTGCAAATATATGCTATTATCCCCAAAATCCTAACCAAACAAAGAATAGAGTTGGATATAGATCAGGAGAGAAGGTAGCAGGGAACTGTGACCCAATGCTTGGATGGGAAGGAAGAGGAGGTTCTCTTCTGGCATCACTGCCTCTCACTGGTTCCCAAAGGACACATCAGAAAGAGAGGAGGGGAACGTTTCAGAGATGGGAAAGTTAAGAGAGTTAGAAATAGAATGTAGCCAGAATTGAAATTATTTTAATTTCTAAACAAAGTGAGTAAAAAGCTACATAATGGCAGTTTACAAAATAATGAATGGCACAAAGAAGGTACATATAAGTACTCCTATTTACACTTTTTGCATAAAACGAGAAGAAAGGGACAGTCAATAAACCCAAACAGCAGCACACGTACAAGGATAAGCGAAATAGTGTTGTTCTAATGCACTGTGCATAATCACCAGGGGAGCTCGCTGTTCCACAATATCGTTAAAATCCCAGATGCAGAAAGACTTGCAGAAAAGGGATAGGAATGTACCTGAAAGAAAAGAATATTTGGAGTTATGTCCACTGTGTTTGAGTTACATCAGCAGTGAGCAATAATATGGGGTTTTAAGAGAGAAATTGTACAAACAGGAATAAATGGGAGTGGGGCAAAGATCCCCATAGGCAGATTATTTCAAACATTGCCTTCTACGGAATGTTGTTTCTCCTTTCTCTGAAGCATTTACATTGGCTATTATGGCTTTAAACTGACAGAGGGTAGATTTAGACTAGGTATTAGGAAGAAATTCTTTCCTGTGAGGGTGGTGAGGCACTGGCATAGGTTGCCCAGAGAAGTTGTGGCTGCCCCATCCCTGGCAGGGCTCAAGGCCAGGCTGGACAGGGCTTTAACAACCTGGTCTAGTGTGAGGTGTCCTGGCCCATAGCAGGGGAGGTAGAACCAGATGGTCTTTAAGGTCCCTTCCAACCCAAACCATTCTAGGATTCTGTTAGCAGCTGTCAGTGACTGGAGAAGACAAACCACTTCTTATCCCCAAGGGCTTCCTCCTGCAGCAAGGCCAGAGCACTTCGCACCCACTCTGTCCCTGTGATCACCCAGAGAACAGAGCTTTTCCCCTTCCCTGCCCACAGCTACCTGGTCGGTGAAGCACCCGTCAGGGCCAGCCTGGCGAGCTGCTCCCACCAGCCTTGCTCCCTGCAGCAACTTCCTTGAAGACTGCTGTAGTTTTGGAGGCTGGCTGTAGGGGCCACCAAGTAGCATCATGTGGAAGCCTAAACCCAGTTCCACAAGCTGGGGCACAGCTGTAGTGGGTTGGGGCTGCCTGGGAAAAGGCAACTGAGTCCCAGCTTGCTCATTGCTTGTAGCCAAGGAACATTTCACATCCTCAGCCATATGTGACTGAGGGAGGTGAAAATAACGTTGGTTTTTTTCATTGACATGCATCTCCCCTATTCATCGTCAAAATGAACTGAAATTAAACTTAACAGTTCTGCAGTGTTGGAAATGTGGAAGGTGGGAGGTATCCCTGCTCCTGGCAGGGGGGTTGGAATTAGATGATCTTAAGATCCTTTCCAAACCAAACCATTCTACGATTCTATACACTTATTAGTGATACACACCAGCACACTTTTGGGAGCAATGCTGCCTGGATAAATATCAGTGAAGGTCAGCAATGGGGAGGTGGTGTGGGAGAATGATTTGAGGAAGCATCCCTGAATTTAAATAGACAACTGAAAACTGTCTGTGGAAACCTTCCTTTTCATGGCCTCCCTAGTCCGAGGGACATCAGCTTTGAGGCAAGCCCAGGCCTTGACTGTGCCCACAAAGTTAAAATGAAATCACCTCACTTTGATCTCCCTGTTTCATGTCCTTACACTCAGAGCACAAACCACCCTTCATCTGGCTGCTGCACATTCCCAAAGCATGGCACCCCAGTTCCCTACTGCTTCACAGCTCTGTTGCAGCACTTTCTCACGTCAGCTTTTCCCAGCCTCACAGGCACATCTAGCATATTACCCCACCAAAATACATCAGTTGCAGGTAGCAGTTGTGGTTTTCCCCTCTCTGCAACCCCGACTTCCAATTTTCTGCCTTCTGCAGGAGATGTGGTGGCCAGAAGAATGTGGCAGGTGGAGCAGGGCACCTTCTGCCTATCACCCCCAGCCCCTCTGCCAGACGCCCCTCAACCCCTCCCGATAACAACTTTCATGTCCTGCAGCCTGGCTCCGACTCCTGGAGCAGATAGGCAGCCTCTCCCATAGAATGCATGAGGTGGACATAAAGAGGCCTTCTTATTTGTTTGTTTGGGTTTTTTAAGACTTTATTTGTCCAACATGCTTGACCAAAAAGTACAACAACCACCAAGTTATGCCAAAATGATTAAATAATCTTTAAGCTTTCATACCTCAAGTACTTTAAATGATATTCTGAAGGAACAGCTGCTTTCGTATCCTTTCCACATAAAAATACACAGTATTTTGAAGATGCCTTAGGAAAAATTATTTTTAAGAGAATAGTTTAGGGTCAACATACAAATTTTGTTGAGCCTAATAAAAGGACCTCTTCCCCAACTTTAACACTTTTTAGCCCCTTAAGTGCCATGAGCGAATGTAAACATTTCAGACTTAACATACAGCCAATTTCCTGCCACATTTGTGGCAAATTGCTTGAATTGTGACTAGCTAAGACACTTTTATTCTAACTATGCGCTATTGCTCATCTTCCCAGTGATGGCCAGAGTTCATATGCAACTATGAATTTCAGTGCTTGCTGATTTAGGAGCTGACCCTGCAATTTCTATACCAATAGTTTTGACAAAAGCACTCATCTGTATTCATGGCAGGCTACTTATGCACTTGTGAACTGTTCACCCAACAATCAGTTGTGGGCATCACTGGCTGGTTTGGATTTTGTTTCAGGAAAAAGCAGCACATTAGTTTAGACCCCAAATCACCCAAAAGCTTACAGGGAATGACAGACCTGCAACTTCTCATGTTTTCTGGTGGTTTCCGGTGGCTCCACAGCACGAGTTAGTTACAGGGCTCGAATACCATGGCTCCCAGCAGCAGCTGGAAGAGCTGCTGTCCATGGGAAGTCAGCAAAATGCAATGTTTCTGCCCACCTTGCTTAGAGTTGAGGCTGACATAGCCTGGTTTTGTGACACAGGCATTTTAAATTGTGTATGCATATGAAGTACATGCAGCTGCTATGGGAAGCTCATTTACACTCATAGATCAAGCAAAAAGTAACATACACAATTATCCAATGCATGTGCGCAGATGTGGGCTATGCACAGACCTGCAAACAAGACTGTATTGGTAGCGTGATGGTCTGCCCAATATATATGTGCCCAAGATTAATGTCTAGATGCCATCAGCCCCAAATTCAGGATGTAGCAGTTAAATTAAAATGGCTCCTCTTTGCACACAGAGTTATTGATGAACTGACCATTGTCAGTTCAAGACAGAAACCCATTTCCTGTAGGGCACATCTGAAGCACGTTTTTTTCTGACAGGTCTGTAATCAATTCTCAAGTTTCTGCCTAGGAAGGTTTTAATACCAGCAGCTTCAACACCTGCAGGAAAGACGTATGGGCACTACCATGGCACTCAGCCACCCCAGTGAGCTTCTGACATGTCCTGCTTTACCTGGCGTCACACGCAAAATGACAGATGGGTTTCAACTCAGTTGACAATTTGCCTTGGGCTTCTTTTAGCAGTGTCCATGAGCAAGCAAACACTAATGACAGGTTTTAAGAGTCTCTGTACCCACTGATGTGTACTCATTACTCACTGCACTTACACTGCTACACAGCTACCCAAAAGTGAATGCCCATTCTCCACCTTGGGATGACCCCTTCCCCTTGACATCTGTAACGTTCTCCAAGGACAAAATGATGACATTTAATCACTTTCTGACTGGGACCAAATTCAAATCAGTAACCTCATTATTGGCTGCATGACCCATTAACATGTTTTAAACAAATAGCCCCAGTGGGTTTTATTTAAAATACCACTAATGAACATTCAATCATGCATCGCCTGACCATAAGAAAACATAGTTATATTTTTTCTTTTCTGTTTTTTTTTTTTTTTTTTAAGGGAAATGTCATCCTTTTCCTTTTTTTCACAGGTGAGGCCAGGTTACAAATTCCTAAGTTTATACTGCACTTAACACAGTTTCCCTTCTTGAATGTTGAGCTGTTTACAGCATGCTGGCAATATGCACCATTTCCCTTACCATCTGTAACGCCAGATGTAGTAAAACTTCATTTCAGTACAGTGAATTAGGGCCTCTATTGCACTGGTTTTGAATAGATGCAAAGACTTAGACCTGGAGGACTTGAAGTAATAGCTCTCCTCCTGTGACTGGTCAGTCATGCACCATCTTTTTTATTTGCCTTCTTAATTAAGGGGAAACATCTTTACCATCATTCTTCTTTTACCAAGAGCTCACTGGGAAACATCTGAAATGAAGAAATCCTAGTCTAAACACTTAAGTTTAAACTGCAAACTTTCTTAAAGAAACATTACTTTGAAAGACATTGTTCTTTTAATAAGTCCAATATAATGTACGGTATATACAAAAGTCCCTACTTGATATATATATATATATGCATATGTATATTATATATGTGGAATGCATTCACTTTTTTGTGTTCACAAATATTTTAATGGTGAAATGTTAAAAGTCTTTAATCTGTTTCTGGCATCAAAATGTCTTTGTTCCTCATCCACTTTTGTCACTAAAAATTTATCTGTTAAGAGCTAACAGGGAAAATAGAAGATTTTTTGCGTTTTTTTGTTGAATTGATCCCTACTGGGATTCTCAGCCAGCAATATAAAGTTGCTAATATGTTGGGTACAACTTTAAATCCTCATTATAATCATGTGTTCCTTGGAGTAGGTAAGTCAATAACTATAGGTGGATTAAGTGGCTGGTAATTCACAGTGCACACAGATGCGTTCACATAGGTAGTAGTTCCATCAGCCATGACACCATAGCCTGTGAAGAAAGACAAAAACTCTGGTTACTCTCATTATTCATTATTATCTTCTTCCTTTTTTAATTATTCATCTTTATCACACAGCAGTAAGTGCCACATTTATTACTCAGATAGAATTTAAAAATTCTCTTCATGCAAAACATAAAGGTCTCCTGAATTAACACCATCTTTGTCCTACAGCAGAACTTTTTGCCATCTTTTAAATTGTGTAAGAAAATCAAAATGGACCCTCACTAGCTAGTGGCTATATTCTCTGGCAGCCAGCTCACCGAACCTTCCTGGAAAGACAGCTAATTTTCTCCACAAAGCTTTTTTCTTAAAACCTTCTCAGTTTTGGAAAGGATAAGAAGATAGAGCTTAGGCAATTGCAGCATTGAAAAAACCCCATACTCCTGATCATTTAGGTTTGCAGTCATCAGTGCAGCAAACTGGACAATTTTTATCTTTCCACCTTTCTTCCTGTCCTGTGTTATGCATCTTTTAAGCAACCAATAAGGATAAAGCATTGCTTGACTAAGGGGAGTACGTGTGCATGTGCGCCTGGGCAGGATTTGTCTAATAGGAATCTCTTGTCACTATGTGTTTGAATTTGTTGACCAAGTTCCACCAAATTTGCTGGAAAGACACTAAAATGCCTGCCCAGTCAAAGAAAAAACATGGCTATGACAAGGTGATTTTAAGCCCTAAGACACCATAGCATTTCCATAGGAGAAAACACTTTTCTGTTAAGTCTCACCAGTGGTAAAAGAGCTTTAACTACATCTCACGTCTGACTAGATACCCAAGCCAAGCAATTCCAGAGCTAAATCTGCAAAAAAATCAGACTTCCAGCTCTAATGCCTGTAAGAAATATAGTAAAATGCTATTTCAGAGAGTGAAGCAGCAGCCCTTTAACTGTCCTCATGTTATGAAAAAGTAGACATATTCTCCATTGCCAAAAATCTCTTCATGAATGACTATGAAAAGCCAGAAGCTTGATTCACCAAAACTAAAAGCTTAATGTTGGAAACTTGCATTGAAACATTATGATCAACGTGAAGAAATGCATTCAAAATCAGAAATATATGATTTTTGGGAAATCACATCCTAGAAAGCGTTGGTACTGAGATTCAATCCCACTATTATTGAAGTTAATAGTGAAATGTATTCATTGCTACATACACTGAGGTACAGCTATTCAAATCCTAGGTGCTTAGGATTCTACAGTTTTTCTGAGTGCAATTTTGCATCTTATGGAAGCATTGATAGATGCATAATTTACAAACAAAGAAACAGTAGCCAAATTACTCTCTTTTTTGTTCCTTAAAACACCCTGAATAATGCAAGGCCTCCTGGACTCCCCCTGGAAAAGCCACACTATAATTAGGGACAAGGGAGGGAAGAAAACTCTGTCAGGTTCCTGTCACAGACATTTCTTTAAATCATTTGCTGTTGCCACAGAACAATTGTTCTGTGTAAAACACAAACTGCACAGAGGACAGTCAGCACTGCTGCTGGGACTTTCTGTCTCCTCGGCTATATCTTTAGAGAGAACAGAATCAGCCTGCTAATACGTTCTTTTTGCTGAAAGATTCCTAATGCTACAGTTCTCACTCACACCCTACTGTCAGCAGAGTTTCCTTGTCCATTACCCTGGCCAAGTACTGGCTGCAATGGGCAAAGCAGGATTTTAGCCGGAGTCCCTGTTATGCTGCTAGTCACTTCTGTGGGTCAACCAGCAGTAAGCCCATGTGTAGAGGTATTTTTTGGCAGAGAGAGCAGTGCAGAGGGGGAATAAAGAAGAAACATCTCTTCTAAGCACCTTTTCCTCCTGGATATTCAGTAAATGACTGCTGCAGATGTAGGTATGCTCAATCAGGGGAAGAACTCATCTGTTCAAATCATGCATTCCCTCTACAAAGGACAGCTTCGTTTGCACAGGCTGTCTGCAATGGGAATTCTCCTCTGCAGAGATTTAGCATCCCACTGCAAAACAGGCTATGCAGTTCCCCATTTGTTTTCTCTAAATTATGAAAGTTAACAAGACGAGTACCTTGTTTCTGTGTTCTGATATCTCCTGTGCCAACTGTATTAATTCACAGGATTTACTATTCCGTGGAGGTGCCATTCTCTTCCCTTGGGAGCCAAAGTTGGGTTTGGTCTTAGCAGATGTGATTTTGTTTACCTGCTTGAAGCTTCATGGCTTGCTAACTATTTGCTTATATCCCCTGCAACCCACTTGGCTTACTATTTCAGAAAAGACAATGAGTTTGAGCTGTATTCACTCTTGTACAGTATCTCACAGACTGCTCTTACAGTGGAGAGTTAGGGAAAATATTGTCTATGTATTGTGTGTTTACTCTGTGATTTAATAGCACACTGGACACCAGCGAGGCATTAACAGGTCACCACAGTCAAGACACATGAGGAGAATCGACTTAATCCCTGAGCTGTAAAATAATGATTTTAATGTCTTTTCCATCAATTTCACACCAGCACACCTCTCAGCAATGTCACTTCTAACTTAGCATGGCGAAAGCCCCTAGCAGCAAGTTGGAGTGGGATTTCTTGGGAAGGGTAATGACTCCTCACAAAATCAGAAATACCTGCGTTCTAGCTATTCCAGTGTTCCTATTTGTTCATTTCTACACTGGTGAGACCTACAGAAATCCTACATCAAAGGCTGGAGCAGTCCCAGAAGCAGAAAACTGGCAGTTATGGAGCACCTTTTTCTGCCAGTAAATTAATGTTGCCAAGGACTAAGCAGCTGATAATAACATGCTTACATGCCAATGGGTACACTTCTGCCCAGTGGTTTCTTTGGACAGGGGCACTGCTTGAAGTCTTGCTGCCACAATATGTGAACAAGACATACATCTCTACAGCAGACAGCATCTACTTTCCCTTTGTCTGGAAACAAACTCTCCTGGTCACTGACTTCAGTGGAGCATATTTGTCACCAGTTACTGACTTATGTGAAGGGAACTCATTTGTTTCCAGTTAAAAATGAAATAGTCAAGGGAATCATTTTGTTTTGTCTGGGTACAAAATGTTTTCCTTGCCTAAGCAAATAAATACACAAATAAATATCCTAAACTTCTGCCCAATTCAGTGGTGACACCCCTCTTGATTTTAATTTCATATACATGCTGATGGGGAGAGACAACCTTTATTGTGCAGTCTTGAAGATTTAGCCTTAGAAGCACCCCTCAAAGTATTCTTACACATTCACACAGAAAACTGAGACACAGAGATCTGACATGAATTATCTGTCTTAAGTCATAGAGACTCAGCAGAAGAAAATACAATCCATCAATCCTAATATTTAGTCGCTTTCTGTAACTACTGGACTCATGTTCTTATTTTAAAATTCACAGTAATCCTCTCTGTGGAGGAGGCATCACCCTGTTTTACAGATGTAGAAAAGAAGCCATAGTACAAACAGTGAAATTAGAGTATCAGCCAATTTCCTCTCTGTATATGCAGCTAAATAAGTATCTGAATTCCAGAAGTGCTTCAGTTCAGACATTCAAGTTTGAAAATACTGCTAAACCAGACAACTTCCGTGTTCATGGTTTCCACATATATACATATATATATATTTATATAAAGAAATGTGTTCTGACCTTCGTGGATATGTCCAAAAACATGAAGCCTTGGCTGTATTCGTCTCTGGACTGTGTTCAGCAGCTCAACACATCCTACCCGTTGCATTTTCTTAGGAACCCAGTCTAGAAAGCCTTGGGGAAAAAAAACAAGAAAGCTTTAAAAGAAGACAGAGTATCTGCAAAGCTGTACTGCTATACAGCATTTCTGAGATTTCATGGTTTGTGGCTTTTCATAAGCAGCCACCGAAGAACGGACACGGAAATAACAGTGTTCACCTTAGTAAGTGCAAGAAGGAAGTAAAAATACTTGAGGAAAACCATAAAAGCTTATCTGAAGAAAAAGGACTATGATAACTCTTTGCCAGGTGTCTTCCAGGGAAAATAAATCACTGCAATTAAAGCATTTTTAATGTGAAAACTCAATGCTTTATGAAGTTTTCTTCCTTTAACAGAGTGAGGTTCAAAGAACAGTATGTCCAAAGTCAGTCTCTTCAGAATGCAAATCAACATTTGGCTATTTAAATCTAGCCCTGAGATGTAGTTTTTGAAATTGAACAATTTAACTGATGTAATGGAATCTGTGTTGTTAATAATAAAATTGTACTGTTATCACATTCAGTCTTACAGTAGTGGAATTCACACTGGGAACCCATAGCATACCTAAATCCAACCTTATCAAGTAAATGGGTTTAAACACCTCATGACACACCAGGGCCAACTAGCCTATGAACCTCAGACAGGAAAAGAAACTCAGCCCAGCTGCAGTAGATGTTTTTAAGAGCTACAGTTAACTGCACCACATTTGTATAAAAATTCATTTTTTTATGTATACAGACAAAAATGTACACCAACTTGCTTTTATGTCTAGAAACATACTGCAGGGGGATGCTTACTGCCAATTGAAGTCTCATGTTTCCTTCAAAGTAGTAGTATAAGAAGGATGTTGTTTTATTAGAGGGTTTGCAATAACCATTCTTGTTATCTTTCTATTGTTCTGACATTTTCATCAAGCTCAAATTTGGAAACCTAAAAGATATAATCACTCTGTTTCTCTTTAGTTGTTCTTTCCCTGTGTGCCTGTCATAGCTTTGTATCTCTTAGATTGCTGCAACAGAAGGAATATATTGTGCCTCTGAGAAAACAGTAGTCAGCTAGAGAGGTATAGGGCATGGACGTAGTTTTCATATGTTTACTTTTGACGTCCACTCGAGCATGGCGAAATAGCAGCTAATAACTGGCTTAAAAGACCAGAACTGTGGTATTCAAGCTCTTGGAAAAATTCACAGATTTGCTAGGGCTTCAGGGTAGGTTCGCACACTGAGATGATCATCTTTAGATGTCAGTGCTCGAAAACTGGGCTCAGTGTAGTGTGGGGTTTTATGAAAATTGAAAAAAGTTGCCCTTTTATCATAGTTACTCAGAGAGCAAAGTCCAATTTTCAGAAATGAGTTGGGAATGAGGCATCATAAATGTCAAAAAAAAGGAAGTTCTCACAACGGCCATAGACTCCTAATTAATTCAGACACAAAGATGTACAAAGAAAAAGCCCTGCTGAATTACAGAGGGAGCAGAGCAATGCTCGGTTCTGGTAACTGATTTTATCAGTCACCCTAGGTATCCAATGCAGGTCAAAATTCACTGTAGGAAATAATAAGTATTCAGGATGCCAAAGTGAGGCCAGAAACTCCCCTGGAATCCAGTCATGCTTTTTTTCAGAGCAAGTGTTATAACCATAGGTTTTGGTATTGCAGTGATTTGAAATAGTTAATTGTCAAAATGTCTGTGGTGAACATAAAGCCAAAAGCATTTCCACTTCAAAAACTTCACAAACAAAAATCCATAAAATTAACTTCTCCATTAAATTAAGCATTATTTATGTTGAACATGTTTTTGTTTACATGCATTATCACCCTTCTGAAGCTTTCCCATATGTTTGCAGCTTATTATGTACACCTGACTACACAAACTAAGAATAATTGATTACACCTAGCTAACAATTAGAGTTCATCTTAGGGTTTTTTTAATGTTTGGTTACTTGAAACAGGTTTCTGCAGCTGTCAGGAAAGTATAAATCTTTGTCACCAACAATCAAGAAGACAGCTACAAATGAAGACTTAAAGGTGAAATTAAACTAAAAACAAACAAAGAAAAGTAAACTTTGTGAAGATAAATAAAAGAATCATAAATGCAGATCTTTAGGAATCAGGGAAAAGAAAAGTTGTACCGTACATAAAAGTAACAAAAATATGCTGATATAGAAATGAGCATTAGCACTGATCCCATAATCATAAATACAGTATTTCATAAGCTATGAAATATAGGCCTTATCACAGTTAACAACACACAGGTCACATAAAATGGTCAATAATAGCTGGTTTAACCTTTGTTTTCTCATCCTGTGTGAATCTCCTGCGTATCCCTGCCCCAGTTTCATCCCAAAGCAGTATTCAGAAAAGAAAAATTACTCAGAATTTTGTTACATGCCTAGCTGCCTTAGAAACACTAAGTCTATTAACTCTTAATGGTGCTTCTGCATCTAAATCATGCAGGCAATTTAAAATCTATCTAACAATGTAGTATTAATTAGTTTAGGAGGATGTGTGCTCTTTTGAAGTGAGGGAATGAGAAAGCAGCACAAAAAATAGATGATGGACAGAATTTAGGCAGCCAGGCTGAAGAAAAAAAAAAAAAAAGAAGAGGAATTTGCAAGAGCACTGATTGCTATTTATGATCATCAGGAACAGCTCTGGTGATGCTGTCCAAGATCAGAACAACAGTAATCAGTTTTCTGGTTAAAATAATTGGCTGGGAGGGTCAAGGAGGATCCTGTCTCCCAAAATGTCTGTGGGCAGAGCTACACCATAAGGAGGTTCTGCAAGTTAGGCAGAGTGCTAATTTCTTTAGAAGCATCATATATTTGTTGCAATGGGTGTCAGGAAGACCAACAGCTGATGCCCTCAGGCAAAGGGTTCTGTGCCTGAGCCATCTATTAATGCATCAAAAAGAAAGACAAAGAAAAGGGAACTTCTAAAAAACAAAACCCCTGGAAGACAGTTGAAGCTTAAGAATTAAAAAGAAAAAGAGAACAAATACTGAGACATGGAGATGGGGGAATTAATGTTACCCCATTACAGTCAGTGGAGATGGGCGGCTCTTCATCAGAATTACTACAATTACTAAATTCATTATTAAATTTATTATTAAAGCACGTCTGCTGACTGCCAGCTTCGCAGTGCTCTCTAGAGGTTCTCCTGCTTCTGTTGATCCCAGAGGCTGCCTGGAGAGGCCCGGTGGCTAAATTAGCAAGGCAGCTAAAGCTGGGTGATGTGAACCCCACTCTCCACTTTCCAACATTGGATTTCATGTGCTAGATACAGGGATATTGTTTGGATCAGCTAAAGGTTGGATTACTTTACAGCTGATCAGTTGGTTTTAAAAATTGCTTAAAAATGCTGAAAAAGCTTCTGAAAAAGTTTTATATGACATAAATAAAAGTATATCAAAGACGCAGTGTCATACCTTGGATCCTCTCAAGGATTATCCCCAGTAATGACTGTTTGGAGCTGATATCTCAAGGTCTAAATAATTAATTTCTGCCATCCACTTTTACAATAGAGGTCCATATTAAAATCAGTCAATAGTATGACATGAGACTCCACTTAGGTGAAGTATCAAAACACATGCCTTCACTGTGAGAAACCATGCTCACAAAGAAGCCCTTTCCCCCAGGATTAGTGAGGAGTGGAATGCAAACATGTCTTTCTAAAGAAAACAACAAAACACAAACCCTTTAGATACTTTCTCCTCCAAGCTCTGAAAGAGGAGAAGAAAGGGTGGAAGACAAGAGGGTTTTAGCTTGCGGAAATTGGGGAATCTAAAGGTTTAAAGAAACCAGCTGCCTTCATTTCACACAAAGCACTCCTCCACAGTAAGACTCGGCAGACCACTTAAGTACATGCTTCACCTTCGTGTCCACTGATTAAATTAGTGAGAGCTAAACGCATAGCTGCATTAAATGCAGCCTGCTTTATGTTAAATACATTGAAAACTATGTTAAAAGCTTTACTAAATCTGGACAAATTTCTGAATTACATTATTTCTGTAACACACGTAATTCACTTTTTTCTAGGAATACAAGAAATCTCTCCTGACTTTTATATCACCTATATTAACATTTGCAAAACACAAATGCAGAACTACTTCTTGTTGGTGTGTTAGTCTTGCCAGACTGTATTACAGATAAGCAATTCACCCACACTGTCCAAAGAACAGGCAAACAATGGCAGCATTTGGGTTTGTGAGGCAAGAGATGCACCAAGTCAGTATGATGAGGAAAAACACAGAATCTGGGTACTTGTTGGGTACTTGGGGGAATGCTACTGAAAGTGAGGGACAAATGCAGCACTAAAAATAGAAGATTCCGATCCTGCATTTCTCTTCAAGTAGGCTCCATGCTTTAAACCTACTAATTTCAGCAGTGGCAGAGTGGACAGATGCATAGGAAAATCAGACCTCTCTTGTTTATAAAGCTCATTAAGGCTTTATATGTTAAGGCTTTATTTTTAAGCCATTATTTAACTCCCTACCACTGAGCATAGGTAATCACTAAACATAAACCTGCGCTGGAGTCCTGGTGCTGCCGAAATCAGTATGGATGTTACTTTTGACTCTTCTAAGTCAGGATTACACTCTTTGTCTAAGGAGAGGCATCAGTTACTCATAATAACATAATTTCAGATGATCATCTGAAATACACAGCTAAGAGCACTAGTATTTTCTTACCGAGAGGTGGTCCATGTGTTATAAGAATATCTATTCCATCTGGAATAAGGTTCCATTTCTCTAATAGTGCTTGGCCTCGTGGAAGATTAAAGCCCCAGCCATAAAACCAAGGTTGCCTGCCAAGAGAGGAGGAGAATGTCTTCAGTGCTACTTTCATATACTGGTTATCTAATTAAAATACGGAGACTGACTCTCTACTAGCATGGAATTTGGAGACACAAATAGCATTCATTTTCTTCTTTGTGTGCACAGTAAAACTCTCTTCCCATACAACCAGTATTATTTGGCTTGTGTGGAAAATCAGTGCAGTCTTTACCACTTTCAGTAGGCAGCACACAGTAAAACACAGTATTCCTCTAACTAGTTGGAAAGTAACCCTTACAAGAGCTGGATAACAAGATCTCCATGGGTGGATTAGCATGCTGCACTCCCACAACATCTAAAAGAACACCCATTTCAGATACCTAGGTGTGGATCTATGTTTCACATGGGCTCCAGTCTTGTTTGGCCCTTAGCCTATGACCAGCTGGGTAAGGACAGACCCTGGCACTATGACAGATCTCACTCCAAAGTCAGAGACATCATCTATGCTGCTTTGTTTCCCTAATTGGAAGCATCCCATCAGAACAAGAATACTGCTTCTTTCCTTACACGTAATTTTCTTCTGTCCTTGGTGCGTTGACTTGCTTTTAAGTAAGACTTTCCATAATCAGGATTTCTTATCATATGGGCACTTACATTTTTTAAAACGTATTTATGGAGCAGCTCATCATGGAACAGTGAGACTGTAACACTGCCAGTTAGAACACAATTTATCCATGTCTTGCTATCCCATTGATTAAAAACCTGTATTTCACAGCAATTATATCACAGTGGTAAATTATGTCTTGCTGACTATGCTCTGATTCTAGGTCATAAAATTGAAGGATTAGTTTTAGGTTGGAATTTTTTAATAATTTTTTGACTGACATCTTCTGGCCAAATCCATATTTGGAGAACAACAAATAGGCTGCCTTTCTTCCACAGACAAACAGCCTAAACAATTCCAGACAGGTAACTGAAAGGCCTTCTGTGTCCAAAGCTAAGAGCTCATCTTGTAGCTCTTCATCACATGCCATGGATAACCAGGGTCTGGATAAACAGTTGTCCCAGAGAAAAAAAATAAAAGGTGAAACTTTCTACATCTGCCATTGGGACCAGAAATATATCCCAGCCTCCCAAAGCTGTGATAAGAGAGGTGAAGGTGTGTGAAGAAAAGACGCTAATAGTAGTAGCAATGAAGCAGAAACTTTGCTCTGCGTCAGGTTGCTCAGACCAAGGCATCTGGCTAAGAAAACACATATCCCTATATCAAGGATATGTGCCATGGGTTCAGCAGCAGCAGTCATTTTTCTGTTTCTTGGTAGCTGGTGCAGCGCTGTGTTTTTGATTTTGGGCCTGGGAACAGCGCTGATAACACCAGTGTTTTCAGTTACTGCTTGGTAATGTTTTGGTTTGACCAAGGACTTTCTGAGTCTCATGCTCTGCAAGGGAGGAGGGGAAGCTGGGAGGAAGCAGAGACAGGACACCTGACCCAAACTGACCAAAGAGGTATTCCATGCCATAGCACGTCATGCCCAGGATGAAAAACAGAGAGTAGAGTCCCAGAAGGGTGGGGGGGCACTGCATGGTCCGGCTTGGTATTGGGTGGTGAGCAACTGTATTCTTTCCTTGTATTTGCTTTGTCATTATTATTATTGGTGGTAGCAGTAGTGATTTGTGTTATACCTTAAGTTACTAAACTGTTCTTATCTCAACCTGTGGGAGTTGCATTCTTTTGATTCTCCTCCCCATCCACCCAGGAGCGGGGGGAAGAAAGAGAGGGGAGTGAGTGAGAGAACGGGCTGTGTGATTTACATCTTAAACCATGACAATATGAAATCACAGTTTTCTGGTTACCTGTTCAACTCCTAGCAGCCTTTCCTCATAGGAATAACAGCACCTGGCTCACAGGTACATGACTTCTCACCTTGTGGGTGGTAACTCACAGTCCAGCTAGGAGGCTCAGAAGGGACCTTATCACTCCCTACAAGTACCTGAAAGGAGGTTACAGTTAGGCAGGTGTTGGTCTCTTATCCCATGTAACAAGTGACAGGACAAGAGGTAAAGGCCTCAAGGTGCACCAGGAGAGGCTTAGATTGGATATTAGGAAAAATGCCTTGACTGAAAGGGTGATCAGGCATTGGAACTGGCTGCCCAGGGAAGTGGTGCAGTCACCATCCCTGGAGATATTTAACAGATGCGTAGATATAGCACTCAGGGGCATGGTTTAAGTGAGCGACTTGGCAGTGCTGGGTTAATGGTTGGACTTGATGATCTTAAAGGTACTTTCCAACCTAAATGATTCTTGATTGTAGTTACCAGCTTATTCTGCAGTAGGTGACCAATGATGTTACCATGATGTTACAACGATGCTACCAACACTGTCACACAGAACCAAACTCCATTCTGGGGAGCTTGATCAGCCTGTCTTTACATTCAGCTCTCCATTGACAGAATGGGAGTATTTTCATCTCACAGGAATGCCATGAAAATAAATAAAACTGAAGTCGGTGAGGTGCTCAAGCATTACAGAAGTGGCAGGCTTTACAAAAATATACAGAGGTTAGACTGCTTCTAAACTCTCCATCCGTTCCTGCCTTGGGATTGTGTTCCACAACTTACATGCTAAGCACCAGGAAGATGAAAATATTCAACTGTTTGGTAAATTGTCTACAGGCCCAGAGCAAGTTTTCCAGGAGCAAAATCTTAGCGAGAGAAAATATTTGCAAGGGCAAATAGGACGCAAACTAAGTGTCAGCATAGTAAATCATGCTTTTAAAGCCCCTGACAGATTCAGTGAATACAGGCCCCTGCTCCCACCCGCTGCTGGCACCAGTGCTGCTCGGCATGGACAGGACCATCCCCCCAAGGTCCTCAATGCGAAGTGAGGTGAGGCACTGTCCTGCACCCCACAAGTGCGCCAGACACAGCAGAATGGGCCATGGTCACTTCATGCCCAAGAAAGAAACCAAGGGGAAGACTGGTACTTGTCCAAGAAGAAAAGGTCAAAAACCTATGGAATAATTATTTTAAGGATACAAGGAAGCATTTATAAAGAGAAATAATCATGACTGCCACAAGTCATGACAAAAGTCAGCTTAGTCCTGCTGAAATCCAAATGACCAAAAACGGCATATGCAGCTGTGAGAATCTCGGCCTGCATCTACTAGGGCTAGCCTGTACACAGCCGCTTTTTAAAAAGCCCGTTTCCCCTTATGAATAGGCATGATCTGCTTATTAAGACAAGAAGCACTTTCCCTCATCCCTCCCTCCCTCCCTTTGTGGTGACTGCAGCATAGCTGCCTGAGCACAGGGCTGGTAAGTTATGCATGCTGGAGCTGTTCTTTTGTGACGGGGAGATGTTACAACTTGTGTGATTTGCCATTATGCTGTCTTTTGTGACAATCCCAAGATCGAAAGAAATGTCTGCAATATTTCTGGCCAGAAAAAAAAAAAAAAAGAAAAAGAAAATCTGAAGTCCAAGAAAAGGGTTTAGGGGAGGATGTTGGTATGCTTTACACCTGAGAAAAGAAAGACAAATCATACATATCAGTGCCCCCCCCCCCAAAGCAAAACCATCTTTATATGCACACAGGGATTTTATAAATCCCCAAGCCCCCTTCTCTGCAACTTTATTGCAAAACGACCATCAAAGTTTCTGAGTAGGGGAAAAATGTCTTCTCTAATACCCAATTAACAAGTGTGTGACCTGGGCATCGCACAAAGAAAACTTTGTCTAAAATTTGCATTTACAACAGAACCTGAAAGCAAGCTAAATTCTTCATATCAAGCACCAAATTTCCAGATCCCCACTTAATGCTTGCTCAGGAAAAGTGTTTTGTGGGTTTTTTTTAATTATTTTTCAGTATACCCTCGTTTCAGACATACTGAATGTTTTACATTTACATATTACATACCGTAATATTTTACATTTTACGAAGACAATACTGTCACGTAGGTTTGACAAGAGAAAAATCCACTGTTCCCTAAAAACCCCAAGAAAAATGCATTTGGCAATTAAAGACATACAATATGAATGCATTTTACCTCTGAAGTGCTCGTGTACAGAAATGTACTTTGATTTAGGTCTTATCTTCTTACAGTGAACAGTTTGAGTCTCTCCATGTACTACTGAAATTCCAACGGTTATTATTATTATGGTAAGAATAATGATTGTCTACATGTAAGATGCTAGGGGTAAAAGACATTGGAAGTGAATTTGTTTACAGCACAATTAACCTTATGTTAAAAACATATGAACAAGTTTTGCAGGTCAAATAATCCACCAAACAAAATGGGCTGAATTATCAGAGTTTGTGCTAGCAATCGGATGTTGCTTTATGTACTGAATTTCTATCTTTCTGTTCTAAAGTAACCATTGGAATAATTTTCTTACAGAATGATAGTTGCTATGACAACCATAGCAAATTTTCCTTTTCTGAAACAGATGTCTCATTTAGTTGAAAATTAGAATGTGAAAAACCCATGGGAAAAATTAATTCAAACTTCAACAGAACACTGACTACAATGTAATCTCTTATAGGTTAACCCCTTAACATCTTTCTGCACTCTTAGAGTAACCTTCTCATAAATTCTAATTAAACCAGTTTAACCTCCTAGGAATGACCTTCTTAGCTATCATTAGAGCTTTAGTTGTCTTTGAGAGGAGCATTTCTGTTACAATAATAACAGAAAAAAGTCATACTAAAAAAAACAGTGGTCAAACACATTACTGCCTTAATTATTTGGGCAAACACATTACTGCCTTAATTATTTATTAGTTTTTCTTCTTTTATTCAGCTATTATTTGGAAAGGGCTACCACGTAGTCCAAGGACTCTTCTGTCATTTAAAACGGGGCATAACTTAGCTGTACGTGTGATTTACTGTAAAGGGCAGTAAGGTACTACACAGATTTGACCTGTAATTTACGTGAAAATTGAAGGCTTTTAATTTTCAAACCACTGGTATCCATTTCAATCTGCTCAGCAGATGTATAAAAAGGTGACACAAAAAGGGACACTTGTCTGGGCAAAAACTATCAGTGTGAATGGATTTTTCAATTACAAGCAATGAAGACTGAAATCTGATTCTCCATTACTTTGATTCAATGTAAATGTTTTACATTGTACACCTAAAGAGGACCCTCCACAGTACTTGGTCATCAGCTACAAACGAACACAGCAGGCAGTCCTTGAAGAAACATCCCCACCACAGCACTGCCTGTAATGCTTGTGGGATGTCAGCTAGCACAAGAACTTCAAAACTGCAAGATTTACTGCAGCAGCTACATCTAGGTTGTCCTGATGAGTAAGACAAATCTTGCCACCAGTAGGCACACAATTACTCTTAGACTTCAAGGGAAAATTCCCTTCCACAGCACAGTACCTAGGGAGAGTAAGTGAACGGCCATTAGCGTATCAAAGGGATTGGTGGGCAGCATCTTGCAAACAGCAAGAAATACAGAATCAAAACACAATGCACAGATATTGTACCTCCTCATTTCTATAAAGCTTCCTACAGAAACCTTTTTTGCAGCTGAAAGGCAAGTTATCTCCCTAGAATTCCTTTGCTTACAAAATAAATTTCAAAGGTTCACAAACACATGACTTGCGCCAGTCTTTCCTCCACAACAGTTGTCATTTTCCACCTATCAGAAAATAAACAGTTATTGGCCAGTGACTGTAAAGCAGCTCAGAGGGAAAAGAATAGACCAAATCAGTTTTCCCATTTCTGATTCTTTTTCTGACAACTGCAAAGCTGCACATAGTCAGCATTTAGAAGATTAGCCTATACATGCTGAGAATCATACTGGTAAAAGTGACTGGCCGAGAGCCATAGAGCACCAGAAAGCAGTTAGATTCAGCAGTGGCAAACACAGGCAAAACTCTGATACGTCCTGATTCCCAGCCTAAGAAATCTCACTACTGGATCTATATTCTCACTATTTAAGTCTAACTTTTCCTGGTCTTGATTTAATCTTATTATTGTAACTAGCTACAGTCCTACAAATATGGGTATACAGTACTGAATACACTATCTACCTTCCCTTACCTGCCTGGCATTAATATCCTTCAGGTATTCATATTTTTACATCCCAAATCACAGTGTTAGCTGAATTTACCCAACCTCCGTAACTGCCATTTTAGCCTTTCCTCAGTAAACAACTAACCAGTTTACCAAGTATTTCTACTGCTTTTTACTAAATTTTCTCTAACAAGTAAGGATGCACAGAAGTTCACCTTTGCAGGTGGGGGTATTGCCTGTTTCAACATCTAAAGTAGTTGTGAAATAACACTCATCTTTCTGTGTTGTCTTCCTCACATTCAAGAGGATGGTCCAAAGGAGGCAGGGCCGAAACTAGCTGTGAGACCATAAATGCTAAGGAGGACAGGCAGGGCACGGTTTGCTTACAGCCTTTGAAATACCATTCAAAATCTTGGCATCTAAGCATTTCAACAGTACAATTGAGATTTAAAGGAAGACAGATTTCAAAAGTTTTGAGGAGTATGAGGAGACTTATATTTTGGCTAACCTACATGTGACAGAGACAATGGATGGTTTGATTTTAGAGAAGAGGTATGAAAGCAGTGCAAAGAGAGAATTAAAACTGCACAAAAAAAGAAACTTAGATATTGGAACAAAGGTTTTCTTAATAAAATCTAAGGCTTTATACTTAAAACTAATAAATGCAAATGACAGTTAATGTCATAGAAGATTATCTCCTGGAACACAAGGCCACAAAGTACAACTCAGCAGGTGTAAAGGAAAATGCAGAAGGAAGGAGAATGCAGGTGCTAAGATGGCTTGCACAGTATTAGTTCAGGAAACTAGTCAGCAGCAAACTGAAGTCAGATCTTCTATCAGTCTGCTGGCTGTACTAGACAACATTTCTTAGATTAGGAAGTTTGCTGTATTCTTGGGTTTTTTGCCTTAATAGCTTTGCATCCAAGGTTGTCATTCTTGAAACTCTGAATGTAATTAAATTATAGTTTTCACAAAAGGAAAGGATAAAAATCTGAATAGGGCCCTTTGTCAGTAATTATTTCTCTTGCAATTTGAGTTACACATGAAATCATGCATCTTTTGTTTAGTAAAGGATTTTCTCTGACTGGAAAGAAGAAAGAATAAGCTGTGACTAATAGGAACTGATAATTTCTAAACATTAATCTGTTATAAAACAATGAAAAATAAAAGGAAATCTACTTCATAACAAGAAAACAGAAGATAACAGGTAAGGAGAAAAATTAATGAAGGACTGAATTTACAATATGCCAACAACAAATGCAAATAGTTTATGTCATTCTGCTGGGAGGCAAATGATAACATCCAATCTGATAGATTCTAAAAATAATAAAATAAACCCAACAAATAATTAACCAAGAGATTCACTGATGATGATACAGATGTAGAACTGTACAGACTTTCAGTACACTCTTAACATATTTAATGCAGGGCTAAGTCCTTGAGTTCCTGATGCCTCAGTGTGTTCCCTCAGTCTCTCTGATTCTTAATATGTAAAAATATAGGTACAGCCAGGTTATCCAGTTTGTACTTCAGATACTGATAGCTGACAGCCATAGAAAGAAGAAATGCTAAGAGAGAGGAGGAGTTAACAGCCCCTCTGTACACAGTATAGTCACCATTTCATTTGAAATGTAACTTACCACAAATGAGCCAATCTGTTTGTAAAAATAATTTTAGGCTCACCTATGTATGGAATCCCTACAGTTTTTCACAATCAGATGACCAGACAGCTAAAGAAAAAGGATGTTCTTCCACACATCCAGCTACTGGTTACTGTAGTCCCCCAAGACTTCGCAGAAGTTTGCGAACTGAGATTTACTATCCCTCCAAATTGAGATACTAGTGGGTTTTTTTATGATTCAGCTACTAGAGGGACTCCCCTAGATGAACATGACTGAAATAGGTAGAATGTGTAATACGTGCACTAAGAACTGAGAAAAAAGGTCCTCACAGTAGCCACTTCGCAGTTTAGTAACTCTCCAGGTTTACATTCTTTTCTCAAAATACCAGGAGTAATTAGGCCATATGGACTAACTGTCTGACAGCTCTTTTCTGTTTTCCTTTCTTGTTTTTTTTACCTTTTCTATTGAAAATTCAAAGCCATTTTGAGTTAAACAAGCATGAAAATGCTTCCAAAACTAATACACTAATACAGCACATGTGCATATACGCAACAAGTATATTATTTTTAATTTAGCAACAGATGAACTTACTTCTTGTTTAAAAAAACAAAGTACTGATACTTCATACGCCATGTTTCTACCTGAGGTGAACAACACCCAAGTAATCCTAAATTCCAAATTCCTGTTTTCCTGCAGTCCTAAATTCATCCTACAGTACAGTGGTGGAAACCAACTGCTGCGATACAACTTCCTATATTTAAAAGGTACAGCTGTAACACCAGTGCTCATTCAGCTTGCTAGGAAATATGAGATAACCTTAAAAAGTCATATGCTTATCTGACGTAAATGACATCATTAGAAATATTTGACACATACAGGTGCAGCCCTGTGTTGTAATATTGGTTCAAATTTACTCTACTTTTTTACTGGAGAAGAAAATCCTCATATTAATTTATATTAAATTATGATAATTTATTAAATAAAATTAATCTATGAACAACAAACCCAAAGAAAGTGTTCTGATGTTGAACAGCTTCACAACAAGTGGTAAATTACTTTTCCGCTTAAAATCTGGTCAGGGAAAAGAGAAAGAACTCAGACAACTGTGTTACAATTAGTTACTCTGATGGTGGCTCCATTTACAGTTCTTCACGTAGAGCACAATGTAGAGTCACAGTCTAGTTCCTGATGCAGTAACACATGTATTGTGTAAAAACCTAGGAAAAATGCATACATACAAGCTACTGCAGAGTAGGGAGGCTGATTCTCACCAGGTGTAAATGGCTCGACAGCCAGTGGAGCTCTGCCAATTTACTCCAGCTGAGAATCAGCTCCATGCAGATCCGCTCCAAACTAGTTAGCTATTTGTGTTTCTCTTGGAATATCGCCAAAGGGCTCAACTCAGTACCCAACTGTGTTTACATCTTCGAAGCATCCTGAAATTGCTGCTGTCTGAGACAACAGCCCAGACTACAGATAGAGCTGGTAGTCCTTTTGTTCAAGAAAAAATGGTGGGAAAAAAGCACCAAAACAACAACAACAAAAAACCCACTTTAAACTTTAAAATCAGCTCTGCTGCCTAAAATTAAACTTTCAAGCAATTGCGAAAAATAAAGAGAAAACTGCTGTGGGGGATTGCAATTTTACTCTTGTGGTTTATGAACTGCAGGAAAGTGAAGCCAATTCCCTGTAGTGAGACTACAGGTCTTCTATAGGTCTTAAATTAAAAACCAGCTGAATCCAAAGTGAGCTCGTTTAGTGGATCAGAAGATTCAATTATTTCTGCTAAGTAACTGAATGTGAACTACTTCCTTTTAGTAATATACGACTAATAATTACCGCCTAAGAAAGGACTTTTTCCTACCAAGCTAATTAAACTAAAGCAATATATTTTTCAACTGCTCTCAAATTTAACTAAAACTAGAAACATTGCAACAAAACAAGTAAATGAAATCCTCACTCACATACAGAAATATAAAGCCACACAATGTGTTCAGGCATTACAAGAAACAGCACTTGCCCAAAAATGTTGCGTGAAATCAATATAACTTCTGGACTATATTCAGCATACACTTGCACAGACACAGCGGAGGAACGCAACTGCAAAGTGGATGCAAAGCATCTTTGACTTCAGTAACTGATTAAGCTCACTCTGCAAGAGGTCACTGTGAAGTGCGTTAAAAAAAAATGATTCATATCCCTAACACGTAAACACATAAAATAAGCAGCATGCAAAGGTGTTCAACTTATTGTTTTTCCTCTACTGTGCCTATTCGAGGATTGAACTGTTCCAGACTCCTCAACCCTGAGCAATGTTTGGAAGGAATTTTATTTGAGAGAAAACATTTTCTGGAATGTTCATTAATGACAAAAGAAAAAAGGACATTCTAAACTGCTGTGACTTAAAAAAAATCTTATGGGAAATAGAAAATAAATTTCTCAGAAAATAAAATTTCCAAGGTGCTCATTAATAACTACAACATATTGGTCTGACTTTGATGGTATCTATAGGCTACAGTTCATAGGCATAGTTCAGTTTACATTTTCATTCACTCACATACCAACTGCAGAATTCAGTTAACAGCAACTATGTTCCTTTACCATGCTACAGAAAATTCCCTTGGAGTCTAAGTAACTTTTATTTTGTTCTACACGCCGGTTTTTTTTCAGCAATGTAATGATTCTTGCTAATTCATTTCAGTCATTTAATTTGTACTGCAGTGTTCATTAAAAACCTCTCCTGAATTCAGTATGACTACTCACATGAGCAATAGCACCTGTATACCTACTGCCTACTGAATGAGATGCAACATTTCCTGTATTTCCAAGTCACAGTAAAAAAAACGCTTTCCAAGACATTTTTACCACATGAAATGCACCAATTTTAGCAAACTGCCACTAGCAAAGAAGATGAAAAAAAAAAAGGCAGAAAACCAATCCAATGATCTGTTTCTGATGCTAAAGGAGCCAGAATGAACTCTTAAAGTCTCACTTTCTGCCACTGGAAAACCTTTCATACTTCAGGAGTTCAATATATTACATTTCTCCCCACCACATTCCCTGAGCAGCTGAATTTAATAGATCAAAATATTTTTGCAGGAAAAATACCCATTCTTATGATCTTCCATATGCTGCAAACTAAACTACAGCGTATTGTGGCTTTAAGCATGTCTAGAAGCAGCACTTTCCAAAATGCAAAATGATTTCTGATAAGTACGGAAGAGGAAATAAAAATATCACTCTAGCATTCTATTAAAATACAATTAAATCTGTATCTATGTGCCTCAGACTCTTAATTAATATATTTTAGCAGGATGATGAATTTTGCTTTCTCTGTTCTAAACACATTGCTATTTCTTACACATCTGTCAGATCTTACCTTCTACTAAATGCCTGAAATAAAATATCTTCAGCGTTCTAACCATAGCAATGCAGCCACATCACGTAGGCTCAGATGCCAACGTTCTCCCCAATCTTTCTGAAACATGAGATGCCTCAATTCTAAATAGCAAGTAGAATCTATTGTGCCCACTCATGATTTTCATTTTCTTCAAGAACCGTATCAGTCTACCCAAATTACTCACTTATTTTGCCTGCCTCGAAGTCACTAATTAAAAAAGCTCCACATAGTTTCTGACTTTAAAAAACACGGAACATCTACAGTTTTTAAAACATACTTATGAGCAACGAAAACACATCACTCTGTAATATGTCCACACCCAGCATTTCCACACCCATCCATACAAAACTGCAGCACTGACAAGGCTAGACAGGAAAACAAGCCACCTGCTCAAAAATCTACTTAATCTGAGGATTTCAAGAATTTTAAAGTGGGATTTTATTGCTTTAGAAAATAGTACAGAAGCAATTGCAGTAGTGTATTTTTATTTTTTGACCAAGTGAGGGTGGAGGAAGAACACAGGAAGATCAGCTATTTTACTTTAAAAAAAGTCTAGTAAGGTTTTGTACAGGAACACGCATTTTTGGTCTCCATATATTTTAGTCATGTGCAAGGTCCTGAATAGGTTTTTTTGCAGATTTGAAAGGGGGCATAAGAACTAAGAATCAGAGTGGTCACTCTGAGGCAGAACTTACTACTTTCTGTGAATTTTAAAAAGAATGAAAGCTGCAATGTAACATCTTGCACTGCTGCTGCTGGAAAGCACACTCCAGACTCGGGAGGTATATTATGCTAAATGAAGTCAATACTTTATTTTATTACAGTTTCATTTTAATTGATGTTCACCTCAATGACTGTAAAGATTTGTACAAGGTCTGGGAAAGTAAACATTAGATGATTCATCACTGGCAAAATGAAAGCATATCCCTCTCATGAAGTGAATCTATAAATCTTTACTGCATTATTTTACTTATGGAAACTAAGTTCAGCAAGGAATGAAAGAGACTATTAGAGCTGTTCTTAAAAAGACAGAGGAGGAAGGCAGTGAAATGGAGGCCTAGGATATGGGTGGCCTCAGTTCTGTGTGGAACAAAAATAAGTCTGCCTCATTTTGCCCTCTGCATGTGCTTTCAAACTACCCAAAATACACATGGAAGTTGTCAGTCTTTCTATCCAAAGTGCACATGTGCATATGCATACACACACACACACACAGAGAACATCTGAGAAGGGGTCTAACAAAGCCAATTTGTGATGAAAAAACAGATAAGAAAGTAACAGATGAGAGTTATGCACCTACAGCTAAGTACTACTGATCGCACTGGACTACACAGCTTGAGTAAAGACACTTGGCAGCATACTGGAACAGTACGGATAGCTGCTGTGCACCAAGAAAAAGGCCAACAGGTTGGAACAAATTTCCAGCCCTCACACTAAAGAGGGATGATGATTCAAAAATAAGCACCCTGGCAAGGCTCCTTTGGGCTGAGTTGGCGACTGATACTCACTAATGCAACCTACAACTTGGAATGGAAAGAATTCAGCCATCTTCTCTGACATATTTCACTTAAAAAAACCTGCTTGCGTAGCCCTGACTCAGAATGCAAAACTCGGTAAAAAAACTCTCCACATACACACCCCTAACTTTCAGCACTCAGTTCCCATAATCTGACTAACAGTGCTGCACGAGAGCTGTTGGCCCACGGGTAAACACGCAGGGGCCACATCTAATCAATGCGCCACTGGAGGGAAGCTAAAAAAACCCAGGAGTGCAGCCCAGGCGTCTGTCACCTCAGGATAAATGATCACAAATGTCTTTGTAGGCTGATATTAATCTTTGCTCTCCCATTTTCCCTAACTGGGAAATGAAAGTTTCTGAAGTTCCAGATGGCCTAACAAAAGAATGAAGGAGGAAATGAGAAAATATAGACACTAGAAAAAAAAGTAATTCTGCAAAAAGAAAAATGAGGTTCTGTTTCACAGGAATAGATCCCTCCAGACAATCGAAGCCAAGCAAAAATCCACTCTCTGGATAATGAATCTGGAGGCAATCTCCTCCTAAATGTCTTCTTTTTGCTATTCAGGCCAATATGTCATTTAGAATAATGAAATTATCATATGTTTGGCGAGAGGGCTTTGACTGTCCCTTCCTTTCCCACATTGTGGAAAATTAAAAAACAAAGTAAAACACTGAAGGAGGTAAAAAACTGTCCCGCCACCTTGTATGCCTGTTTGAAAGCAGGAGGACCAAAGCTCCTCCTGCAGTTATGTACAGCTGATCAGAAGTATTATGGAAATTCAGTGGCTAGGAAGAATATGCTTTTCTTCAAGCTACTTGCATTTCTCTCGCTATGTCAAGTGTGTACTCTAACCTTGCCATTATTGCACAATAATACATTTTTAATAGTAAATGCCACTGGAATTCCTGCCATTTTCGACAAGATCACACACAGAATAACTGTTCTTCTGCAGATGCACATCTTTTTCTATAAATTTGAGGCAGGGATACAGTCTTACACACTGGTGGAATGGCCAGTATAACCTCTGCAAGACACTAACAGCTTCTGATTATTGATCAGGTCAACTCATTAATCTTCAGGTCTTATCATTAGTTATTGCATTCAACTTGAGAACAGACAGCAAAGTTACTTACCCACCGAGTTGTAAAAAACTCAATAGAAAAAATATGCAGTAGGGCAGAGTCCATTGCTGGAACCTTGTGCAGCAGAGAAACAGACGTAGCAACACTCAGATCACACATGCAAGTACGAACCTCAGAAAGGTACTCTCATGTTGAAAAAAATGTACATGCACCTGTATAGGCATTTATTTTTGCATAGGAAAATGGAGTAATACATAGTTAACTCACTAAGCACAGCAGATCTTGTGCACTGAATGCATCAGGGTTTTTTGTGCACTGAATGCATCAGGGTTTTTTGTGCAAATAACAGTGTGTAATTGTGCAATTAAAATCTTTAGCAGAGGCACAAGTGGATTGCATAGCCGATCTTCATTCCAGCTGTAGCTAACACTAAAACTTTTATCTGCAAATAGTAACACATTGTGAGGATAATGAACCATAACAGAAGGCTGAAAATCTGTAACTGAAATACTCACCAATCATTTATTAATATGGTTCCATGAATGATGTCATCACAGAGGTAATAGTCTGACGACACAGAAAAGACCTTCTGCTTCAAATCCAAATTCAACTTTCCACTATCATCTTGGCTTCCTGACTTCCAAGACACCTGTGAGGACCACCTACTGCTTATAGAGTTTCGTATCAACAGCAGTACTTATTGTAAGGACTTCGTTGATACCTGCTCATTTCAGGTATCAATGCTGACACCTAACTCTAGCTCTATAATAGGATGGAAAGAATCACAGAAACATTGCTTAAAAGGGACCTTGGAAGATCTTTAGTCCAACCTACCACTGCCTACCACTCACCACCCCTAGATCTGGTCAGCCACAAGCTTCCAGCCAAGTCTTGAGAACACACTTGAGGGTGGATTCTCTGCTCCTCTCTGGTGTTCCTGCTTGTTGTATTTTTACTTACATGTTATGATTTTGTAGGTTATACTGAAAAACAAATTAAACTCTTCTGGAAGATGCCTTCATCATTGGGAAAGCTTAGCAGTTAAATGTTAATTATAGAATTATTCTGTAGAATTATTTGGGTTATTCTGTCTGCCAGTTTGACTTTTGCCATAGCAATCCAGAATAAATAAGAGTGTTTAAAAGTACTTTCAATCAGAAGCTTTACATTTTACAACAAATGCTACTGAGAAACCAAAATCTTTGGTTTACATTCCTAGCAACTATGGCTATTCTCTACACAAGACTGCTTCCAGGTCTGTGAATACATTCTGGCCGTGTCCGCTGTTTTGCTGGGATTACACTAGGGTGCATCTTCCTGTGCCTAGCTTTTTATGAAAAAATTCCCCAACAGTTCCCAGCATGTAGGCTACACTAGAATGAAGCACGACGCATTCTTCCTGATGTCCTGCTCATCCAGATCTGGCAACCAACACTGTATGGTACGCTGTCAAGCATCTTACTTATTTATACTTCTCTCACAATCCATACTGATAATCCGTAGTCCAAGTGTTGCCAATACCAATTCCTAAACAGCAGATTTTGTGCTTTGCAACTTGATTTCAAAATGGATGCTCCCTGCTTGATGATTACACTAGAGTAATTAACATTTAAGGCAGTTAAATTTTCGTTAGTGGGTAGAGGCTCAATCTGGCACTTGAAATCTTGCCCTTGGAGCCCAGGAGAGTAAAAGCATTGGTTTCTGAGACAAAACTGTGTCCCATTTCTTCTATGCAATTAAAAATAACCACTGAATTTTAGATAATAATAAAGGTCAAAATACCCAAGTGCTATTGAAAATATTTAACCACACACAAATGGTACATATTTAAAAGGCCTTAGAGATTGGCATATCATGCAAACCAATCAAGCTCTCATGGTTTATTCTGCAACTAGAACATCTTAAGCATAAGTATAATCTAATTGTGTAAAAGTCACTTATAAAAACACAGGTGGCTACAGCTAAACACGCTAAGTTAATGCTCATTGACATTGACGCAGACCTTACTCCAGCATTCTCAAAGTACTTTGCAACTATTGATTAACCTGTTTCATAAAGCAGGGATATCTCTAGCTTGTACTTATTTTTACAAAGGATGAAGTAAGGTCAGGGCTGTAACCAGAAACAGAAAGGCAGGATCTAAAAGACTAGGGCCCCAGTCTTTCAATTTCTAGATAGCTCACCTTCTCACTAACAGAGCCAGGCATGGACAAAAACATGTACTGTAATTGGGAGTTCTACCATTAAACAAATCCATTCAAAAAGCTAGATGCACATTTTCAAGGTTGGAAAAGAAAATTATTTTAGGATACTAAACAAGCAATTGCATGAAATTTAGCTTTCTTACCGAGTTCTAAGATCTTAAAGAATTCTGAATATTGAAGTCTTAGACTAAGTTCATAAGCATTTTCTGAAGGACTGGCTTCATGATGCAAGGACAAAATAGATTCACCATGAAACGTTCACCAAAGTTCTGTAGTTTTTTAGAGATTACATTACTATGACACAGAAAGAAACTGAGACTGATATCCCAGAGAGGCTGCGTTTTTCACAATAAATGAAATATGCAGCCAAAAAGAACTGCTAAAGAACTGTAGTGAACAGTAAGCACAGACCTGTACTACAGCCTTCAATATAGCAGGAAGCTAGTTTAACCTACACAAAATAGCTACTTCTCTTCCTAAGTTTTCTGACTGGTGAGCTGGCTGATGTGGTTACTTCTGCATCTGCTGTTCTGACAGACTAATGAAGAGTGACTTAAATTACTCCTATTGCTGCTTCTGACTCTACTGGACATGACATCAATTAGCATGGAAACATCATCTGGCATTGCACAATAACAAGCAAAAAAAACCCAGTTTGGCTGGAAGACTTTCATCAAGACTTTCTCCCATATGGAGCAAGCAAAGATCTTCAGAGGACCTCACAACACTCGTCTTCCAGGACCATAAGGGGGTGGGAGATGATTTAGCAACACTGTGAAACATGTAGTGAGGAAGTTTAGATATGACCTGAAGATGCATAGATGGAAAGCAATCTTTTTTCATGCAGAATAGGTCATGCCAGATATCTTAGACAACTTGTGCAAAATGACAGGATTAGCGCACAAAGGCAATGCAATGTGGCAGATCTGATTTTACAGAAACATTATTTATGGGTTAGTGGGTGGACAAAAGTTTTCTCAACAGATTTTTACACATCGAATCATACACGGAGTTCAAATGGTTTCTTTAGCCTCTACTTACTGCCACTTTCTAGATAACGTTTTGCTGTAATTTAATTTATCTAGACTTTAATGAGACTTTTGGTACTTTACTGACTAGAAAATTATTACTGACACTGGAAATATGGTGCCTGATTACGAATATTGCAATGAAGATATGAAGTTGCCAGACATATTGTAAACAGAGCATAATTACAGTATATTTACAGTTGAACATCAAAATGGGAAGAGATGCCAAGTGGCATTTCTCAGAAGTTAATATTGGGACTGATACCATCTAATATCTTCCCTAATAATTTGGAAAATGAAGTAAATTGTACATTGATTGAATACACAGTAGACACAAGAGGAACATGAACTACAACACAGCAGGTGGGTGGATTGAAAAATACCCCCAGAACAATCTGGAGATCTATGAGAGATAAAGAGAATGGTGCATGTAAAAGGGAAGATATTTAATGCAGACAAATGTAGAATAATAAGCTTAGAGAAAATTAACACCCATCTCAAGTAACCAAGTGGGAAAATGCCAATTTTCATTACAAAAAAAAAAAAATTAAGAAAAATCCAAGAGATTTCACAGTTTATTCACACTGAAAATTCACATTGGGGTATATGCATCAGGTTTGACAACTTGTTTGCTACATTCCAGCCTGACATGATTTTAAAAGGAAGAGTAACAGATTCCCTTAAAAATCTGCCTTTTAAAATAAATTTTTACTTATTTTATATGTATAGCGAATGCTCATAAAAGACTCTATTTACAGTCCTGTTAGTGGAAGTAACACAGTAGTAATGTAACTTAAGTAAGAGACATAGAAGCAGCACATACGAGGGCCAAGGTGGAGGTCAGGAAGCCAAAGCCCATCTGTCTCCAATACTGTCAAGGAATTCTAAGTGTTCACTCGATGCAACAGAGCAAAATCCATGAAATACTAGGTTGCCACTGTTTTGCTGACTTCAATTTAGAAGCTCAACTATGCCTTAAGGAAAGCTAATACTGTATTAAAGAAATTATATTCTGAGGGGTATTAAAAAAAAATGAGGCTCAAACAAATGCTGTAACAAGCTTGCTATGTTAAATGACTACTGTATACACTAATGAAACTTAAATATTATCTGTAGGATAGAAATTGTCAAAAGAATATACCCTCTGCAATAAAATTAACCTGTAATTACGTAAACTCACTAAGTATAGAAACATTTTATGACACAAAAAAAAACTACACGGACTGTTACCGAACTGCTACTGGCTGAGTTAAAGAGCACACTATCTCTTTCCCATCATTATTTGGTTAACAATACCCACAGTACACTATTTTGTCACAGGAATGATTCATTACAAGAAAATATAAAAACTTTATCAAACTGAGTATTACTTTTCTTCCTAAGACAGCAATCCAAATATAGCTGATGCATACAAAATGGTTGATGTGATTGCAATCAATAATATTTTTTTAAGGTATGCTTAAAAACCTGCTTACCAAGGGGAGCCATATATTCTGAATCCCCTCACCGTCACTTCAGAGTCTTGAAGATAGATGCAGTTTGTTAGAAGAGACTGTACATTTTCATAGCTCTCTGGCTTCAGCTTAGAAACAGAGGGGAAATAGTAAAAGTCCTGCTTGATCAAGTCAGCCATGAATTCCTGGTCAAAGGTCAATTCATGATTTCCTGCTATCACAATCTTGTATTCATAGGGCAGGCTACCTAAAACAGTGAAAAGCAAACAAATTACGTGTTTTATGGAAAACCTGATAAAAGAAAACAGACTCACAGACTATTATCAATTCCTATAATATGCTCACATACTGAAAACAATTGAGCATACCCCTTACTACGTTTTACTGCAATTCCTGGTGATTTCAGGTAAATGACATTACTGTCTTTTTCAGGGCACACTATGATTTAGCATACTTAGCATTAATGTGTTGAAATTACTTTCAACTCATCAACCTTAAAAACCAGTCTGCAGACTTCTGCTCTACTATTTACTTCTAGTTAATTGCCATTTGTGCTGCAAGTATCACTTACTGTGACAGTGATGATAACTCTTTGACAGAAATTAGGGTTCAAAGAAGATCAGCCGTAACGCTTCACAAAATAATGTCAGCTCTTCTCCCAAAGCTGTGGTCTTTATCCGCCTGTACTGAGGAGGTCTTACAGACTCAGAACTTGGGTCAGCCAGAGGGGTCTACTGGCCTCTTTGCCCTTTCAAATGAAGCCTTCAATCAAGATGGGGATTGGGTTTAGCTGTCAAAACTCCATATCCCACAAAGAAGTCTTGCAGTTTGCCTCTATCCCATGTTTTTTCCTGCTCCATTTTCTCAGTGACTTCCTTAGATCCATGGACTATAATTTAAAGTGACTCATGTTCACGAATATTTTACAACCTGTATTTAGTGAAAAACCTTACAACCTCCTGCTGACTGCAAGAATATACATGCCCACACATACGGGTTCTCCCTGAGAGCAGCACTGCAACAGGAGCTTTCTACCTAACTCCACATTTGGTTATCAACTGGATTCTGTCCTTGAGAGCAGGCATCACCTGCCTCAAGAAGCTCAATAGAAACCTTCTGAGTACATCTGAGAGGAAACAAAGACAGAAACTAATGCATTCATTAGCTTTGCTTCTGCACTGTTACTGTGCGTCGGGATGAAGACAGCCAGAAAAGGAGACTAAGAGCAGAAAGAAATATTTTCTTGAAAATCAGACCCACCGTGCAAAGCAGCAATCTCGTCATTTTTAACATGTATTGTTGATAACATCGAAACGACCACAACCCTAACCTAGAAGTAGGATATTTGGAGAAGGTAAACCACCAGCCAATATGCAGTGGCAAAAGTTGGCAGGTATAGGACTTAAGGATAAAATGCAAGAGTGTAATTCAGAGTTACAGAAACAGAAAACAGAGAACAATGCTAGCCCAGAGGAGATACCACAAGGCTAAATTCATTATTTGCCATATGGAACGAGCTGGGTAACTCTGAAGGGTAAGTTTCAGACACCTGGAACACCTGTATTAGGAAAATTGATTGTACATTTCCAGTCTTTCCTGTGAATTCAATACATACGTGCCTTCAGAATATTTACTAACAGAAACTGTTTTCAGATATTTATAATTACATGTTGAATGCTGGAGACTCTTTTTTTTTTACTTGAAAGACTACTTGAGATGTACATTTTGTAATTTCTGCCTCTGAAATGCTTAGCATTTTGCTGATGTGCACTCCATCTCTACAAGTTTTCTGGGTGTGTGCACATATACACAAGTAAGTTAAAAACGTTACTCAGATGCTACAACATGTATGGGCATCTATATGCCTTAAAGCATTCTTGGGAAAAAGGAAAATAAAGAAATCCTGAATACTGCAATGCTGTTAACAATTCCATTTCCATTGTTTTGTAAATCTTTTCCAGCTCATCTGATCCATCCATCTAGCAGCCAAGAACCTGCACAAGGCTGTTACAGTTGTTGCTTCCACTAATGTATTTATGTCATGTTGCTGTCTGTGGGTGTTACTTAGGCAAATTAGCAAATTACTCTAAATGTACAGTTACATTTATTATAGCAGCGGCCAGAAGCGCTGCTGTAGTTACAGGTCTGTCAGCTTTTCAATTAACAACTGTGTTTTTGATGAGTTTGCAGCTCAAGTTTTTTTTCTTTCATTCCATACCAGGTGGCACCTTGCTTAACCCATTTCCCTCTTTTTGTCTCCACAACCTCTCTTTACCATTTAAATCTTTTCTTTTGTCTAACAGATATTTTTTGCTGCTTGGACATAAATTTAGAAATATTTTGCTTAAAGTTTGTTCCTTAGAAGACTTTAGAACATGCTTTGTTATTTACTCCAAGTACTCTCAAGTGCAAAGTCAATCTTAGATGTGGATCTATGAAACCTTGTTCTTGGTTGGGCACTGCTGTCATGAAGTGTGAGATGCCAGTTGAGCAGCTGCAGATAAAGACCCTGAGCTATCAGACCACCATACTGATTACACATTTGCCATCTTCCCTGCTTCTGGTGTGATCTATACTTACCATTGCTCACCTTGGTCCAGAAATCAACACTGAACACTACACATCTCTTAGCACTAAAGCGCAGTCCTCCTGACACTGCTGACCTCGGAGGGTCCAACACTACCTTACTGCAGCAGGACCACAGTCTCACATGGTATGTCAGCGCAATCCTGAGAAATGTTGAATGTTGCAAGTACCTTTTAAAGGATTAAGATCCACCAAACATTAGCATTCTCTGATCAATATTTACCTGAAAACTACCTTCAAGAAGAAAATTTCTCCTACTTTGTACAACTTTGTACTTTTCCTTTCTATATATTATTTCTGTTCTGTATTTTCTTACTCCATTTTGTCCTTCCAACACAAATACATGGTTTTTCATACCTAGGCACAGACTAATGCACAATCTGTAGCCTTGGCTCAGTCCCTAGGCTATGACCAAGTCCTTCCCCAGAGCACATAGCCTAATAGCTGTTTTATTGCTGTGTTTCTACATGTGTCCGTAACTTCAGAACAACCACTCTTCCATCTGTTTTTTGCGCCACCTGCTCTTCAGCAGAGATAATTCAAACACTTTCAGGTTGACCAGTTTATTCCCACACCTGCTAGTAGGTACTTATGACAAGCAAGGTAGAAAAAACACCTGGCACTTTTCCGGTCCCTTGTTAAACCAAACTGAGCTGAGAACGTTGAACTCCCACTCATGCAGGTTTTCACTGCTTCTTATAGCAACTGGAGCCATGGTGGAATAGCTCACCTGCCTGGAGAGATGCAACAGATGGATACAGGCTTATAACCTGTCTATCACACCTTTGAAAAGTCAAGGGGATTGGAGAAGTTTCCCTTGGCTGGAAAAAGGCAAATGTCCCACCCACCTTCAAGAAAGACATGAAGGGGAATCTAGGAAACTACAGGCCATCAAGCTTCACATCAGGCCTGGGAAAATTATGGAATACATCTCCCACAAAGTAATTTTCCAAGCAATGAAGGCCAGGAAAGTGAATGGGAACAGCCACCAGTGATGGCTAAATCATACCTGACTAACACAATTGCCTTCTATGAGGAGATGACAGGCTCTGTGGTGAAGGGGGAGTACTGGATGCTGTCTGCCTTTCTCTTTAGCCTATGACACAATCTCCCACAGCATCCTTATATCCAAATTGCTAAGATAAGAATGAATGAGAAGGTGGGTCAAGTATCCTCTAGAACACTGAGCTCAAAGGGCTAAAATCAGTGGTACAAAGTCCATCTGGAAGTAAATCACTAGAGGTACACCTCAGCTAGTGATGTTGGGGCAAATACTACTTCCTTCTTTAGTAACAGCCTGGTTAATCTGATGGAGTGCACTTTCAGCAAATTTGCAAGACAACAACAAATTACAGGTGAGGATATGCTGACCCACTCTGGAAGGCATGTGTGCTCTTCGGAAGAACCTCCAAAGGTTGGAAAAATGCGTTGACAAGAACCTCATAAATTTCATCAAAAGCAAATGTGAAGTCCTGCATTTGCGTACTCCTATGATGGAGTAACTTAATTCAACAAGACTCGGCACAGTGTGTCCTTGTGGCAAAGCCAGACAACCACACTGTACTAGTTAACAGTGAAAACTGCTGTACAAAGGGAGTGATCTTTCTCCTCTGTCTAGCACTTGTGAGATCATGTCTGGAGTGTGGTGTCCAGTTCTCGGTTCCTCAGTAAAAGAAAACATATAGACAAACTGAAGGAAGTCCAGCAGATGGCCGCCAACATCGTTGGGGAATGTGGCATATGGGAAGAGGCTGAGATGCAAGCCTCTTCAGGCTAGAGAAGATTAAGACCTTACTGCTGCCTGCAACTACCTGATCTCAGGATATAGAGAAGCCAGAGCTAGGTTCTTCTCAGAGGCGCTCACAGATGCAAGAGGCAACAGACACAAGTGGGAACACGGTATAAGGAAAGAATTTTACTATGAGGATGGCCAAAACATGGAACAGGTGCCAGAGCAGCTGTGAAATCTCCACTCTTAGAGATATTCAAAACTCGACAAAGCTCTGAGCAGCCTGCTCTAACTAGGCCTGCTCTGAACAGGAGGTTGGACCCTATGACCTCCAGAGGTACCCTCCATCCTGTATGATTCCAGGTTTCTAAAAGTCTACACTGGAAAACTAACAGTAATTTTAAAGAACCTGCAATGTTGCAAGGAATTAGAAACTCATTTCATGTTGTGATTCTAATGGAACAAATCTATTTTAGGCAAGCAATTTAACAGGACTAGAGAGCATGTTCCATTAACTGGTATAAGTTTCTCATACTATCCATTTAGCAGATGAGTAGGACTAAATACCCAACTGATAGGCAATTAACGTTTGATGCTATATGGCTTTACTGGAGGGCAGGTAGCAAACTCAGTATTAATAGAGAAGCTCTATATATACAAACATATTACAGAAAATTTATGGCTGTCACAAGAATTTTGCACACATACCCAGGACAAAACTCACTCCCCAGTAAAATTAAGGCATCAAGCATGTAAGAAATAGATCTGCCCTTCCGCAGTGCCAAGAAACACACAAGAATATATGCCACAGGAGTCAAAGATGTATTTTCGAACAAACAAAGAAAGAAGGCAAAGTTATGAATTTGGGGGAAAGGTTTTTTTTTTGTTGTTTTTTTTTCACTTCTTATTTTGAGTAGCCAAAACAAGACAAGTGGTTTTGTTCTAAGACCAGGGAATCCCCTGTTCTTGGCATCTGAGAAGCTTCTCCTAAAATATTTCTATAAGCTGGAAAGGAACAAGAACTAGAACTGGTTGAAAAAAATTTACCTAAACAGCATTCTATATTAAAATTATTAAAATACCACTTGGATAGAATGGGGCATATTTGGATATTCATGTAGTGATTCTGACACTACCAAGGAAAGAAAATGAACCAAAATGTCAGTTTAAAATATCTGGGGGTGAATAAAAATTCAATTTCTAAGCTTCCCCCCCCCCCCCCCCCAAGATAAGGGGGTTTTCCCTCCCATAATATCTAACTTGCAAGAAATTAAAATTACTTTCCTCCATAATCAACCTCTAGCCACTTCATCCTATTTGGATTTGGAATCAACAGAAATGTTTACACATCAAAATTCTGTCACAAACACACTAGCTCAAATTCAGTCCTGGGCTTCAGGGCTTTTAGGCCACATCCAACTTTCGCCTCCTGCCAATTTGGAGTAAGGCTCCAAGCCACCCTCACTTTCAGACTCCATCTTAACGAAGCATGAGAGATTTTTCCCTTCCTTTTCCTTCATCTATTTTACACGGTTTTTCATCTTCCCTGCTGCATTTTGCCCCCTCCTCTCCTTTTTGTAATTTCCCCCATATGCAGAAAAATGCTGGAGACATTACCTTGCACTTAATTTTGCAGTTTTAGCAAAGGGCATTTTTTTCTTACAGAAACAAAACTTGCAGAAGTATGATGCTTCAGACTTCTGTGTTTCTCAATATCCCTCTGAAAATGCCCAGCAGATTCAGAAGTCATCTGTTATATTCAGCAAAGCAAGTACCTCAAAGGTACTTACTCAAATGTTCCCTTGAGCTTCCTCAATATGTCTAAGAAGACTAATGCCCAGTCTGAAGGAGAGGTTTTAAAGGAATGAGACACCTAAGGATTCAGAGAAAGTCTAAGGGACAAAATACAGTGGTTCTGCTCCCAGAACAACAAAGCAGACAAAGTTTCTGCCCTAAATCAATCCAATTTCTTATTCTTTGAGATTATCTTACTATCTTACTTTTTGACAGCTACAGCAAGCCCTCCTGAGAAAATTTCTTTACTTTTGTTGCTTAGTATAAGAATCTGATAGTAGTTCTGGTAATATATAATGTATAAGAATATAAGTATTGTTCAGCTAATAACATCTTTGTTTATTGCCTTCATTACTGTAGATTGCTAATTAAGAAAATCAACCGAACATCTAATTTTTTGCATGTTTATGCACCAATTACAAAATTATTACAGCAATTTTTAACTTCTAAACTAGGCCCTTTTTATGGCAAACGTAATTTTTACAAAATAACTTGAAATGCTGGGGAACCATTACTTGAACTACAAACTGCATAATGCAAAGCACTGAATAATGTGCCTCTGTCTGCTATTTCTCTGCATCTGAATTTGTTCAAAGCAGAATTCTGTGTGCTTAAAGGTTCACCCTGTTCTATCAGCAAGTTTACTTCCCCGTAAAGTAAATCAACACTGAAAATAATTCAAAAGCAAATGCATGATGTTTAGACTTCGGGCTCGTCTGGTACTAAGATGTTAGGCATCTTTATCAAACAGTAACCTCCTCTGCAGCTTAGAGTTGTTATCAACTTGCACCTTCACCAAGATAAATGCAAACTTGTACAAGCAGATGTGCTTTGCTTCTCTCCTGGTATTGTAGTGAGCAGAATTTTTAGTATTCATTAAAAGCAGAGACAATCATGTAAGTGCCCACTTAATGCTTTTTCCCCTCTCATTTCAACCTTTTGGAATACAGCAGTGAGTGATACAGTAAAAAGACTGCATAACTGTCTCAGATTGCTTTTTAGCATCTCTTTGACAGTTCTGTGTTTAAACACTGGGGCTGATGTCTGGGAAATTCACATTAACATACTTTTTGTATGGTGTGTAATCTGGAATAACATTGTAAATGAACACTCCCTCCTAAGTCATCTGTAACCTGCTAGCTCTAGACATTCTTGCATTGTAAAAGCTAGTAATTATATCACGCACTAAAACAGCAAACACATACAATACTGCTCACATTTACAAAACAGGATTTCTTAGTATAAATATATAAAGGCAAATCAAACCAAAAAATACCTGATAATAGCCCAACTTAGGCTCTTTGATATACTGTGTTTTATATGCACACACTCACATGTACAATAATTGGCAAAAATTACTTCTAAAGGAAAAATGGCTTCCTTTTATCCTGGTTTATTTAATTACCCTGTAATTATGCAGAACAAACCCAATGCATGCAGCAAACTAGGCCATTAGAGTGGCTGTAGTGAGTCAAACCAAAAGATTATGTAGGTCTATACCTTCTGACAACTAGTGGTCAGTAACAGGCGCCTAGAAAATTGTACGACTGACTGCAAGGTTTGCGTAGATTGAATCTTCCTTTGATATTGTCTTACATTATGGCAATAGATGGTTTGAAAAACCCCAACTATGTAAGCCACAGGGTCCATTTTAATAAATATTTTTTCTTTTTATTTCCTGGAATAGTTGTAATCTTCACTAATACACATTTCTGTGGAGATAAATTTCTACAACAGCTTTTCTGCCCTTTGGAATATTCTATTTTTTGTTTACAACATATGTAACAGGAGAAAATGAAAGAAAAGAAGATAGAGAACTGTGTTAGAAAGTAACAATCAAAAATATTTCAGACTTTCTACATGGATCTCGCCGCACACTGACACAGATTCCTATTCAGATCTTCAGATACCACAAAGGAGCTTTCAGTACCTCCCAGTCATCACCTTCGGGAAGAGAGGACTACAAACAGCTGTGTGTCATGTCACTGCACAAGGTGCACAGCACTAATAACAGTATTTAATGTTTGTGTACAGTGCTTTGCAGTAGATGTTCAAAGTGCTGCACTGATGATAATTAATCCTCCAACACATTCATGTGGTAGGTGGATCAAGCATCATTTTCACAATTTTACAAGGGGGAACAATAAAGAGACTGTCAAGTCTGAAGACGACTAACCACAATTTAGTCGCTAGCGTTCCTCAGGCTCTTTCAAATATCTCCACCAGAGGCAATGACAATTCATGGAATCATACTCCAGATCTCTCAGTCTCCTGGTTGATCTCTGCATGTCTGGGCTGCACTGCTTTCGTAAAGCTACACTTGTCTCCTAGTCTAGAATAAGACTGGGTGTCTTTACTCACATGTTATTTGGAGGGTCAGGGATCTCCATATTTACGAAAATCACAGGACATTTTTAGGTGAGTCACCCCAGAGACTAAGAGTCTTTAAGTCTCGCTACTTTCCACTCCACCAGTGGAAAAAAGCAACCTCACTATTAGTGCAAAGTGCAAGAAATCCCCCAAAAGCATATGTGTGTTTGCAAGCAGGAAATTAAGAGAAAATCTTTTAGCACCTACTGCTCCTACAGCTCCTACAGCTTGTCACCACTAGTATCGGAGAAACACTTGGAGAACAGTTGTTCTGAGTCATCTTGCCAACACAGGGATGTAGTTTAAATACACCCTGAGACGCTCAGCCAGTTTAGCATTCAGAAGTCTTCAGGACATAGTAACTCCTCAGAACTGGAGAGTGTACTGCAGTGTGCCTTTCTGTGCTGTACTGAGTCTTGAATGTACAAACGGATCTGAGCCATCACACATTTTAGAAATGCAATAAAAACCAACACTTTTTTTAGTATGCCTAGTCTTTTAAAAATGACATCTGTTCTAAATCCCTACACAGCTCAATGTTTCTCACTGCATTTCCAAAGCCATTCTTTTGTAAATAGATAATTAGTACTTAAATACTTCTTTCAAAGGGTTTCCACATTAACATAAAAATAGTGTAATTACCGATGGTCAAAATGGCATGACTACAATTTATAAATTCTAATTTCTTTTGCTGCTTGGAAGATTATTTTTTTTTCTTCTTCAACACAATTTTTATCTGCTTTAAATGTATTTTTGAACCTAAAAATATAAAATACCTGTTAAAAGAGGAAGAAAAATCTCTGCCATCATTTTGCAAGATTGAACAGTAAAGCAAATGTAAAGCTAAGCCTAGTATTTCAGGCTTTCTGAAAATCTTTTATTTTTTATCAAGAGCTTAAAAGTAGGGATGATATTTATTGTCAAAAATTAGCTGATTTTCTTATATAACCTAATACTAGAAACAGGTAATTCTAGTAGTGCTACTTACTATAGCTGGGATGGCATCTTCAGACTAAAATACTTTTTAGTCTGAAATAAAAAAAAATATCCTTTGAGCTGAATCCGCCTAGGTCAATTCCTGAAGTGCATGTCAAATAATTTAACCTACGTTTTTTGTGTGTGTACGATATACAGGTAAAATTAACATTCTCAGGAAAATACTCTAAAGAGCTAATTATTGTTTTCCATGACAATGCAAAGCCACCTTCTATTTTTTTATTTCAAATTTAGCTTGAACTTGAATTTCAAATAGGAAGACTGTCTTTGACACTGGAAAATCTCAAGCAAACATACTGAAACAATAGATATCATAAAATCTGCTGTTTAAGTAATCTTTTCAATCTATGCACAGAAGAGAATTCACAGATAGAATACAAAAGCATGTGTTGCAGCTTACATCACAGATTGGCTATTTAGTCAAATTTCCAGGAAAGTAACCCAGAAGCTCAAAGTGACAGTGGGTCCTGGAGCATACACAATTTGGAAATGATATTACAGACTTGAGCAAGGGGAATTACATGAGCAACTGAGCCAAGCAGGCAATTTCCAGCGCCAACAATATGGGAGATGAAAAATAGACATGGTTTTGGAGTCATTATTTGATGAGTGCACTAAAGCAGGACATGTGTCTTTGTATTTGTCCTACAACACATTTGATTTATATGCAGGTAGGGAATAAACAACAAAACCAAAAATAATGAAAAAGCTGAGCACAAGGATAGCTACAGTGCACAGTAAGCTTGATATATCTTATGATATAATCTAGCTTACCTAACCTTGATTACACAGAATTATTTGGGTTGGAAGGGACTTTTAAAGATGATTTAGTTCCAACCCCCCTGCCACGGGCAGGGATACCTTCCACTAGACCAGATTGCTCAAAGCCCCATCCAACCTGGCCTTGAACATTTTCATTGATGGGACATCCACAACTTCTCTGGACAACCTGTTTCAGTGCCTCACCACCCTCATTGTAAAATATTATTTCCTTATAGCCAATCTAAATATCCCCTTTTTCAGTTTAAAACTGCTGCCCCTTGTCCTATCACTACATGCCCTTGTAAGAAGTCCTTCTCCAGATTTCTTATAAGCTCCCTTTAGGTAATGAAAGCCTGCAATAAGGTCTCCTCAGAGCCTTCTCTTCTCCAGGCTCAACAAGCCCAACTCTCTCAGCTTGTCGTCATAGGAGAGGTGCTCCAGCCCTCTGCTTACTTTCATGGCTTTCCTCTGGACCTGCTCTAGCACGTCCATGTATTGAGAATCAACCCCCCAGAATTATTTTTGGCTGTTTAAAGTGATGTCATTAAAATCTCCTGGACATACTGGAAAATTAGCATATGTTCAAAGCTGTCATACCATGCATCCTTATAATGTCATTAGAAAGTTTCACTGGCTTCGTGCTCTTCCATTTGGCCCTACCATAATACAAATTTTATACTTCATTTTTTCTCATTCTCCAAAATTGGATTTTCAAATTTGGAAGAAAAACAGTCAGAGAGGAAAGTACGTAAAAAAGGTAAAAGCTAAAATATAAGAACAGGAGAAAAGTTAATTTATGAAAAGAAGGGAGGGAAATTATCAGGTTGGCATCATTGTCAAGCTTTGTGAACTGACTGTTCATCCCTGTTTCCCCTCTTTTTCTAAGCTATTCTGAATAAGGACAGCAAAATAGAAAACTGACTTGCAAAAGTACATCATGATACTGCATGACTAGGGAATAAGATGACAGATGAAACTGAACATAAATTTATGCAGAATAATTCAAGTGCAGGAAAATATATACCAACTACAGATACACACTGACGGGCTCTGAACTAGATATTACCATTCAGGAAAGAGTTCATAGAGTTGTAACAGACAATTTTATGAAAATGCCATCTCATTGTTCAGTCACAGTCAAAAATAAAAACAGAATAATCCACAACATTAGAGAGGAAAAGAGAACAAACTAGGAAATTTCCATTATGCCAGGGGATAAATCTGTGGTGTTCTCAGCTCATGTGCAGTTCTGGTCTCACTGTTTTTAAAAGGATATAGAACAAAAGGGTACAAAGAGTGACACATATGATCAAAGGCATTATGGGCTTCTAAACAGGCTTCAGACTGAAAAATATCTTAAGGGCAGATATTGGAAGAGCCTACAAATTCTCAAGCAGAATGAAGAATGAAATTGTTCACTTGTCTCTTCCAGTATTAGGAAATACATTATGACACCAGTAGGTGGCAGGTTCAAAATAAGCACAGTACTTCACACAATCATAGAATCATAGATTGGTTTGGGTTGGAAGTGAGCCTAAAGATCAACTAGTTTCAACCCTCTGCCATGGGCAGGGACACCTTCATGGAACTCCGATGTAAAACTGTCGGCATGCAAAATTTGCATAGATCCAAAAGGCAATTAAAAAACTAAGAAGAAAGATCTATATATTGAAAACAAAGTAATGCTGTGTCTAAGGAAGTCCTTGGACTTTATAGTAGAGAAAGCTGACAAAATAGGCACATCCAGTTATCACCAGCATTTCATCTCCTCCATAGAGTTAGGCATCTATCTAGCCCTAGTAAAACCTCTAATTACTCTCTGGGAAGTGGGGGGGAGGGGGAAGAAAAGTGAAAGAAAAGAACAAATTACCAAAAAGAACTAAGTGAAATTCAATGCAGGGCTTTAGGGGTCAGATGATAAGAAATACAAAACCAGGTAACTAAGGGGCAGACAAAGCAGAGCACCTTAGCTGCTAGCTAAAGTCAAAGACAATACTGGGCTTGAGATATATATCATCTGAGCTGGTATAGGCCTTCCTGCATACCCACATACAGTTAGCCTAAAAAAGAGAGAACATATTTTAGGGTATGACTCAGCAAGCCAACGTGCCTCTATTAGCACAACACTTGAGCATGTGGTCGATATAGCCATAAGGTCCACGGAAGTTAATGATGTTAATGTAAAATACACTTTGCATCAGACAGGAACAGAAATTTTATGTAGAGCAGAAAGATAAAATCTGAACTTGCTGAAGGGCCTACTGAAAAGATGGAATAGGCTGATAGATAAGAGTGGCACAGACCCAAGAGGATCCAACAGAACAGAAAGCTAAAAGGTAGGATCAACGCTACACATAAAGATATGGAGCAGAAGGAGCAGTAGGATATGAATCTAGTGCCCAAGAGGAAGCTGAGATCAAGGGAAAGCGTAACAAGCAAATATTCTAGCATTTATTCCAAGGCATAATCAGAGTTATAGTCTAACGGCAGAAGAAACAGATTTGACACAGAACAAAATAAGTGGGAAGCTGAGCCCTGTGCTACGGGATGAAGGAACAGGCAGAGAAATTTGGTGGCAGCAAGTAAGAACGATGCTGGAGGTAAAAGTCCATGCCAGAGTCTGTCAATTGCTTTCTCACAAAACTAGTCAAATGTTAAGACAAGGAAGAAGGAAAACGTTGGATAAGCTGTGGGAGTTGCAAAATCATGGAAGGTACTGGAAAACAGCTATCTAGAAAAACCAAAACTGTTGCAGACTAGTGCCTTTCACAACAAGACGCACAGCTAGCAAAATCTTTTTTGATTTCTTCTTCTCAAAGAGAACACTTCAACCATACTACCATTTACACAGATTTTGCAAACACTCAGGGTATTCTAGTGTTGCTAAATTGTTTATTAAGAAAATATTAAAAAAGCTAAAGTTTCCATTTTGAATTCACACTGACTGCTATTTAAAGAAATAGTTTACAGTTCTGAACTGGAACAAAACTTTAACTGCCAGCTGATGAAACCTACAGCATGATGCCAAATTATTTTTCTATTGGATCTTCCAGAATGAATTCAAAAAATAAGTTAACTTCCCCTTTCTTCAAATTGCCAAGAAACTGAAAAAAATTTCTGACTTGTTAAATTTGCATATCTCAAAGATGCTCTTGCAAAAATATAGCTCAAACCACCAAGATCACCTTTTCCCAAACTGCATGTGCTACCATGAAATCGAACATGCCTGTAAAGTCAGAAAATGAAACCTTGTTTTAGAACAAAAATGATGAAGAGACCATCACAGAAATGCCTTGGGAAATCTCCCTGCCACACTGAGAGTCTTTCAGCTTACAGACTTCTTCAGAACACTGTACAGCTGTGACCAGCAGGGAGGCAGATGGAGAACAAGGGAGACAAAAACTGTGCAGCCAGTAATGTGTGTAGCCACCATCCTTGCTTGCTAACAATATCCCAAAGCATTTTTCTTCCCACACTAGCAGATAAATAAAATGGGTATTATTTAGAAGTGACAACCATATGGTTTGTGTAATCTTTACATGCTATTTTCAGTACATTATTAAACTACATGATAGAGACCTATAAAATAGGATTAAAATTTGCTTTCTGCTTTATAACCAACCTGATCCATTTGGATACCGTTCTATGATTCAATGATACAGAGACAGAGGTGAGGGCACTATACCAGAGTGTATACTTCCACATGCTGTCTCTACCTTAATACTCTTAGAACAATGCAATTGTTCCATGTGAGGCATATTATTGGGTTTCCAAGCTCAAACAGGCATTTATCAGCCTTGCTGATAATTATTTACTAGTAAATATTCAATTAAATTGTAAAGTCCTGACTTTCTTTTATAATCCATATCAGCCTACATGTATCTGTTTGCTTTGTGCCTTCCCAATGTAGAATGCTGTAATATGTAGCAAAAAAAAACAAAAAAAAAGAGATAGGAATAATGCAAAAATATCAACTACAGGAAAGAAAATAAACCTAAACCCTGAAATCCATTACTCTTAAACTGTGTCCTCTCTCTCAGCCACTCCTTTCTTTCCTCTCACCCTTTTTTTGAAAATGAAGTATCAGAACCCAGAAGCCCTTTTCATTCTAAATTAACGTATCCACAATACTGTAGGAACAATACAGATCAGGGTTTTTGTCTGGATATGTTTTCCCATTTTCACTGTCATTTTTTTTTAGCATATACAAAATGTTGCAGAAGCGCATGTAAATCACCACTCTCTTACCCAGTGGAACAGAATTTCAGTTACTGATGCCAACAGTTGCCTACAGAAGGCATCTACATCTGGTCTGCTACATCCAAGACAGCAACCACCGGCACACGTTTTGCTTTGTTTGGAATTCACCACCGTGGTGCAGCTGAGCCTCAGATAAAAAAAAAACAACTACGAGCCTCCAGGGTTAAACAGACAAATGTTTTCAGTCACAACAACTTTTTTTGGGAAGGAAGCAAAGCCATAACAATGTATGTAAGAGGTTTTATGTAAATCATTAAAGGCCTTCTGACTTAAATTGTTGCTAACACCAAGAAGTTGCTCAATGTACACTTGAGAGTGTGAAGGCAGAACAGATGAATTGTCTCACAAATCTTACTTGCTCAGTTGGAAAAATGCAAAAATATTTGTAAAAAAAAAAAAGAAAAAAAGAAAAAAAATCTGACTCCTGCTTACTGCCATTGAAATGTAACATTCTAATTAATATTCATCATTTCTGAGTGCATGATGGCTTTTACTGAGAGGCAGAAGGGGCAGATACAATCAGTAAACAAACTTACTGTCAAATCCACACAGAATTCAATACCTACCTAGCCACTCGTTGAATTTTTTTACTTCACTAGGAAGTCCCAGCTCAGTAAAATCACCAGCATGTATTAACACATCTCCATATGGCATTTGGATGGGATCAGTTCTTGAGTGAGTATCAGAAATACAGACAAATCGTGTATATCCTGGAGGTTTGGGAGCATCATGGGGCACCGGATCAACCCTGTAGGAAATGCATCATAACAAGGTTATAAAGTACTTATGTACTTCTTAGTGTCTACTTTGCAATTCTAATACTACTTTTTACCTTTACAAAAGATTACACAGACTTCTAGATCTGGCTGATGGAAGGGATTTATTAAAACAAACCTAACACTAATGGGAGGTGTAAAAATTCTTGATGTTCACATCACAACAGTTGCAGTATTTTTGGGGTAGATGGATTAATTTAAAGAGATTAAGGAAGAAAGATTGGACTATGGCAGTTACTCTGACAAAAATACAAATAAATCAAAGGCATCACCAGTTTCAAAGGGATACTTACTATCCCATTTCATTGTTTAAATATGATTACACAGTATACAGGAAAAAGATTTATTTTAGATACATAAATACATTTCAATGTATTTTTTCTAATTATAACTTTTTTTCCCTGTGAATTATGTAATTCCAGAAAATTTAATTAACACATTTTGGAGATATGTTTCAGTGTGTTAACACAAAGCAACATCAGAACTCTCCTGACAACAACTGTAAATGTACATTCTAGTCTGACTATTGTCAGGATAAATGTGGCAACTTTCTGGGCTTAATTATACTAAATGAAATCAGATGCTGTGAGGGGTGAGGCTGTATTGTTCAGAGCCCAATCTCGATATTCAAAAATGAGGAAAGTAAAAGATCTGACCCAGTTTGATGCAACTTAGGGTTTAGAAGACGAAAGCAGAGAACACTTTTCTGCTATATGAGGAATACTTCTTTTCAACTCAGTCTTTTTACCCTCAATCCATATTTTGTTAAAATATACAGAAGCAAATGTATCTATACGCAGCTATACTGTATCTGCCATTCCAGTTAGTGAATTCTGGTGGAATAAAATTTAAATGCCAGAGATGAAAGAGTTACATTTATGTTGCTAGAAAACAGAAAGAGACAGAGAATTGTTATGAATTGTTTTACCTTTCCAAAATATATTTTGAAAGGACAAATAGTTTGGTTCAGTGTTGCAGGATATGTAATACATATCCTTAACCCTTGCTGGTTGGGCTTCAATTCAGGAGCATACTTTTATATAAATAAACTCAGAATAAAAGTTAGAAATCTTTGCTATTAATACTACCCCTGCTTACTTGGTAAATTTTCAAAAGGCATTTTATTGCTTGAAAGATATAAGATAATAATCTTTACAATCACATAATCTTTTCTCCAAGTCAAAGAATTCTATGAAATTTATAGGCTTGTAAACTGAGGTGGCTTTGACAACTCCACGAGATTAGTAAGAGAGTGAGGAATAAATCTAAAACCTTCAAATCTTACTAAATACAGAAAAAGTTCTTAGCATTTTCCACAATATAACTACACAACTAGAGTATGAACAAATTATTTCATACCAGTCTTTCCTATACCTTTTTAGGAAGAAGAAATGTTGGGGTTTTCACAGCAGTACTGGAGAAACAGCTTTTTAACACAAGTACCTTGAAGTTGTCTTTTTGAAGTTCCAGATTTTGAGCAGAAAGTAACCAAACAGCAGGTAAGGAGAAAAACCAGCTGTGATCAAATCATACCTAATGAATACCCAGCAGTATATATATGCTAGTGGGATATGTAAGCAAGCGTGTACTTCAAGTTGTAAAACTTGGCTTACAAACAGTGGAACATTTGGACCTGAGAGAGCACCTGCAAACACTAAGTATAAGGCTGAGGGAGTGTGTATGTTGCAAGAGAACAACAGGCACCTGTAGAAGGGCAAGTGAAAAGAAGTGTTAGATGCAGGAGGAGTCAGGCATACGAGGTCACAACCTCAACCATGCAGCTGCATTACTGCCATCACATGTTAAAAACACCTCTGTTTTGGAGGGAAGAGAGCTGCCATAAAGAAAGTTCCATGGGTGGTTAGTGGAAATACCAGGGTTGCAGAGGAATATATATGGTGAATGGTGGGGTTTAGACTAATGAGTGAGACTTGTCAGAAGGTGTGAATGGTAATGCAGTCAGTTCATGGAGCTCCTCCACAAAATGAACTGTGACGGCTAGATAAAATGATGAGATGCTGCCCTGGCTACCACTGCTGCCATTCAAGCTAAAAAGATTAAACATCAGTTCAGCAAACAAATTTCTGATTATTGTTCTTGGTGTCCACCATGTGAGTTACAGGTCATAATAGTAAGCCACCTTTAAATTATGCTTACTACCCTGGAACAACCTAACAATATGGACTGGTCTAAAATACCACTCTTTGACTTTTCATGGTAGGGTAGCCTTTAAAGCTGGTGCTGCTTCTCCTTCAGCAATCTGTTAAAGCTCAGCACAGCAGGAAGTTGAGTGCTGGGGAGGAGCATGCATTTCACATGTTGCTCCTCTGAGGCTGAATGGAAAAAACAACAGACTTTCCATGGCAACCCATGCAACACATAATATACATGCTTTTTCTTGTAAGTTGGAGTGGGGATGGGAAGATGTGGACAGCATGTTCCTGGCTGCTGAAGTATATATAACTTTTAAAACCTGTGCAACAGACCAGATAACTTTCATAGGGAAAAAAGCATCAATACAAAAGAAAAAAAAAAAAAACAACAAATGAGATGCAGATTTTTCACATGGAAGTGATATGCACACACTGAGGCCATATATAGGTAAAAACATATGTCAAGTTTCACAAACGCATCGAAGTTGTATTTACTGGAAATAATTTCTGAAGGCTCCATCCCCATATTCTTGTGTAACGCATTCCCACAGCAGCTGTCACACCAACACCCAATGCACCGCTCGCAGCATGAGCAGAGGAATAAAGATCTAGTGATTATTTTTGTGCAAATGCTTTTGCTTTTCTTTAAACCAGTATGAAAACTTGCAGAGAAATTGAAAAGCAAAGTCAAAAAATCTCAGACCAAAACCACTGCCAGAGGTTAGTTTATACATCAGGTTTCAGTGGTTTCACAAACGAGCAAGACAGAACTTTCCAGAAACAAGGGATGGACTTGAAAACACTGCCAGAATTTACCACCCTTGTCAGCAGCAACCCAATCATCGCACAAACACAGGTACGCCAGACCAAGATGGGGCTATGAACAGGTTCTCAACATGTTACGAGTGCCAGGAAGTGAAACAAGAAATACGGAACTGCACAAAGAACCAAGGAAGTGCTGCAAGATTGAATTCAGAAGAAAAGGAGCACAAAAAAACCTGTAGTTAAAGTAGTTGACGAGTTCATATGTGAACAAGTCTATGTGAAATCTGTTTATGACTGCCTGCAACATCACTTATATAGTGGTATTCTGAACTATACACAAAGACACTGCAAAGCCCTCACCTCCCTGAAGTCAGTGACAAAACTTCCATGGACTAAAGCAGGGCTAAGATTTCACCCATAACAATCTTGTGAATAAAAGGTGCTTTTGTTACACTTTTTATGTCTACTTCTCCCTTCTTTGTTATTATTTTATTCATTGGTAAGAGGCAAAAGTAATCCTGCTGGTATTCAGAAACATTACTTACAATTTCTGTACCAAGAAGAAGAGGTCAGATTGTGGTTAAATGTTTCAATTGATTTAGCCTGTTCTTCTAGCTGTACAAGCTTCTTCAATAGTACTAATCATTTATGAGCTATTGCTAAACTCTTCTGAGGATCCATTTTCTATGGATAGCTTATTTTCAACTGCTTGCTTAGGTGCTGAACTTCTATCATGCAGTTGACTGTCTAAGCCCTCCAGTAATATGATCTGCTACTGGTCAGTAGTTTTAACAGCATATTGTTGAGTACCAAGTGGATACTAATAAATAACTTATTTTCAGCCCAGTAAGAAACATTCAGCTTTTAAGAGCAGGGAACAAATTCATAAGTGACCAGGAACTGTCTGAATATTCACAAATAGTCAAGCCTCAACAAATAAAGCAACCTGCATTTGGCATTTTCATTTGTAAAGTATTTCTGAACCCACATTTGTTTGTTTGTACTTTTGCTACCATTTGCCAGCTCTGTAAACAAAAGATGTTTCCCAGTGCTAACACTTCACTCATTTTACTGTTTGCATTCCAGTAGTATCTAAAAAAAAACCAACACAGACCATAAGCTAATACACTGCCCCAAAAACCTGAGTGTGTGCTCACTACCCTTATATGTCAGTCTTAAGATTTTTTAATAAAGTATCTCATTTATGACAAAGAATGTATGTAAGCATTCACTAAGTAGACACAGAAGTCGAACAGTCATAATTAATGAGGTTTTTAAGTATAGAAATCATGGCCTGTGTTTGTAAATTATCAGATCATATTTAATACCAAAAATGCGAATGAGGTGATTTATCAGTCTTCCTAAAGCAAAAAAAAATTTCCATCAACAAAACTGAAAACCAGCCTTCTGATCTAAAGATAAGGCTGCTTCTCTCTATAATAAACACGAAATAATGGTGCAGACATTTTTATTCCCTATAAAAATATTTTACAGTAGGTTTTTATACTTAATTTATTTGTAATAGCTCTACTATTTTGCTCTTCCTTCTGGCTTTAAAGTTTATGGCAGGTTTCATTTTGTAATTATAATTCTCCACTTTACATTACAAGTAAATCATTTAGAGTAGTTAATTTTACTGATGTTGTCATTATATAAGAAGTCAGAAACAAACACATTATTTTAATTACTCTTTAAGTAGTTGGCATCTTCGGCCCATCGGTATGAAAGTAAGTTGTCGGATGGGTGCCCACACTATTTTATTTATTGATGTGATTTTTCCCTTTTATGTAGCTGCAATGTAACTAACCAAACAGTATGCGTTGTACAGAGACAGGATGGTATTTTCAACAGCTATTTACATCAAAAAGTGCACAATGCAAACAGACATTATTAAGATCATAGAAGATATCATCCTTGTAGCATCTCTCATTTTATTACCACTGCTTGTTATTTGTTATTATGTATTAAAGTAATGCTAGCAGAGTGATCTTTCTCCCATCCTTTAGCAAAGTACTTATACTGTCCAAAAGGACTGATTTTGTATCATTACAGTAATTATTATTAGAAAGGCAGCAAAACAGCGTTCTTTGAATTCTTTTTGACTGGCCCATCAAATACCACATCGACAAGGCCGTAACAATTCAGAAGGCTGTGCTAGAGCAATAACAAAACTATAATACTTACATTTGCACATGTGGGGGCTGGAAACGTCCCTGGTTAATGTTGTAGAACGTGAAAGCCTGTGTGGGGTTGGAGCTGTACTCATCCACTTCAATTATGAGTCTACTGTGCTGATGCCTTCTAGCTGCCATAATGTGCGACTGGGAGAAAGCCATGCTTGCACTGAGTAGTTCGGCTTTTTCAGGCAATCATAACTGCTATCTTCCTACATCGACGGAAGTAGACCATGACATCTCCTTACCTAATCAGCACACTCCCCTTTGAAAAACCTAAAAGCAGATTGAAGAGAAGGAGCATAACTGACAGTTAATATGTTTGGAATTGCTTTATTTAATGAGATGAAGATGAAGGGAGGATAATGAGGGGCAAAGACACACAGCTCCAAGAACTCATCGCAAACCTTTACAACCCAGCAATTTGATGAACATACTTTAGCTGTGGGTGGGAAGCACCGTGAGGAAGTAAACTTGCTAAAGAACACAAGGGCAACTTGCTCAAATATTTCCGACATTTAATACAAAACTTAAAGACATGGCAGTCATTCAGAATGGTTTGTCAAACAACGTTTCTTCAACCGAATCATTTCCTTTCTTTTTTATTGCATTGCTGAATATTTATTCCCCACCCACCTTCTAAAAAACAAAACAACCCACCAAGCCTGACACTGAATACATAGCTATGCACAACTAAAACACAAGTTAATTAAACAAGAATCAGTTTAACCAATTCTTCAGAAAGTCTGCACCATTTATTTCCAGGAAGCATTGCAAGTGGTTGTCCTTCATATCCTAAGGAACGGAGCAAAAGGCCTTCTGTGCCCTTGTTCCCAGTTTTATAGCATCACTGAAGGAAGTTGTGACACAGATATGGAGGGCTCCCCCCTTCAAACACATTCTCTTCTCAGTCAACACTAACCCAACATTCTGAATTCACTGGAAAAGAAAGCAATTCAGAGGCTAACACACAGTTCAATGTTACTAAGTATGAAAAAAAAGTAAAATCCGTACAGGTTTTACGCTTGGGAATAAATTTTTCCCTGAAGGTTACGGAAGTCTAGAACAGCAGCACCGAAAACTGGCAGAGGAACAGCAAAGTGAAATCAACCAAGATGCAAAGAGTATCCCCTAGAAACAGCAGAAAGTACTTTAAATGTGAATTTTACTTTTATTTCCCAGTTTTAATAAAAAATGGATTATAAGATATAAAGGTGGGTATTTTAAAGTATAATTTTGCATCCTTTTTAAAAGTTGTCTGTCTTAAATATTTACTTTCATGCAAGTGAGGGCTCTTTCCTTCTACGGAATACAAGTGATCTGCCTCAGAAGATGTATTTCATGAGAAGCCATGCTAGAATGCAGCAAGTCACTTAATATATGCAGTTTCTGGAAAGCAGAACTACAAGTATTTTATGTGACCTTGCTGTTGTGCCTAACTTCTATTCTGAAGGGACCACTGCCAACAGTGATGGATGTCTTCACAGTCACTCAAATTTTTAAAGCTATTTACAGGTACTTAGGTCCAATTCAGTTCTAGTGGCAGTCAAGCACCTAAGCATCTTTAAAAATCTGGGCTTCAGTCTTTGCTTAACTACTGCAGATGTTAAGTGCTCCAAAAAGTGGCAGTGTTATTTTTGTTTCGGGAAATCTTGTTCTTAGGAAAGTAAAATGAGGGATTCAGCTTAGTTTTGTTAGTTGCTGAATGGCTACAAAATGATGACAACTTGCTGTCACTAACAACTGGCAGGAAAACAGTCTGAGAATAGAAGAGCAGATTCCTTCATGCCCTCCCCTAGAATTGAGTGGTAAGGAAATGGCAGAATAACAACAAAGAAAATTTTGGATTTTAAACATTCTCAGATGCCCTGGTGGTTCAGGCTACAGAACAAGCAGCAGCACAATGGAATGTGCCAGAGCAGGAGGAGGGAACGGAGGCATGATCCTTGTAAGAATAACCAAGTACAAATTGCTGCATTTAGGAAATAAGAAATTATGACAGCAGATGCGAAGAACCCTCCCTGAGGAGCTTTCTGTATTAAATGACGCATTTGTAAAGAAGTTTGAATAGGCAAGGTCAGAGATTTTATAGGGGGCAAACTGTTCTAAGTGAACCTACTTCTGTTTGAAATAAACTATTAGAACTGGCGACCTCTAGAAATACTCTCCAGTAAGATTAATAATTTACGATTCCACAGCTCTACATAAGGATTTCAAACTACCTGAAAGACACAGCCTTTGTTTTATAATTCAGGGATTATGCCCACTTTACACACAACTGAACTGCAGTTACAAAGGAGTTAAGGCACTGCCTTAGGGACCTAGAGTCTCCCTGTGGCCTTAGTAAGTTCTCAGGAGCTCACAGCAGTTGAGAAAACAGCTTCTGTCAGCCCCTGCTTCAGGTCCTGTCTTTCATGACTTATCTCAAGTTATACATCGCATCTCCTGCAGAATCAGTGTATTTGCACAGTTACCCTAATATCCACTCTTGAGCTCTGCTACCTCATTCTGGTTAAGTGGAAAATAGCACTTACCAACACAAACTCAAAAGAACAAATTTGTTTGCAAACAGAAACAAAACCACAGCCAGAACACCGCCAATATACCCTTTAGTGCTGAAGAGTTCTCGTAAGCAGGGAATCAAGCCATGCACATGGGAGAGTGTGTGAATCATACCATTGGGCCAGCTTGAGAGGATGCTAGCCACAGACATTCAGCAAGAAGTTCACCATATAAACACGTAGGAAACAGAAAGACAACATGTTTACTTGAGGTAAGGAAAAAAAGAAAAGGAGAAAACAAATTGAAAAAAAAGGAGGAATAAAAAAAACAGTATGCCACAGCACTGCTAATCCTTCTGTCAAATGAGTGTCACCCAACATCAACCCTGCACACATAAAAAGCATCCAAGACTGGAAGAGAAAGAGCCAGATCCTGCAATAAAAATTAAATAACTAGCAATCATATGAATAGCCTGTGATAAACAAGAATCAGATATGTAATACACATAATCAGTAGGCATAATTCAATAGCCAGCTTCTTTCAAGCTCATTTCAGAAACATACACAGATGTCTTTGAACCTTACCTTTCAGTCTAGGGTTTTCTTCCTGCATAAGGAAGTGATTGGCTGACTACTAACATTCTTGGTGTTCGACAGAACAAGCTGTCTCTTTGCAGCTTGACTGATAACCAGACTGACACCCATTACTCCCCTCTTTCTGTTTCCATTTTGAACAGTCCCCAAATCATAACTTTCTCTTTCTTTTAATATTCAGAACTTTCTTCCTTTCCCAAACCAGGGTATAAAATACAGCAGGGAAATAATTATCTGCTTCTATAGCATGCAAGTTTTAAGATTATATGCCCAGCACTACCAACACAGAGCATTAAAACTCAAATCCCCACAGCAACAACATGCTAACCATCCTCTTCCCCCAGACTTATGGAGCTGCGGGATGTCTGCCAGGGAAAAACAGAGAAATGTAAAAAGGACTGCAAGAACATGAATACTAAAATAAATATCACAAACCTGGCTGTTAGAATCACAGACTGAGAAAAAGCTATTAAATCAGCTAAGCCATCTTCTTACTGATGGCATGAATGTTCTCCATACATTATATTTCTGCTTTCTCTAGCATATGGCCAAATGTTCTCAAGAGCTCTGACCCAAAGCCCATTGTGTACAATGGACACTACTCCACCGCCTTAAGAAGGCTTCTCATCAGGCCATAAACTATGTGAATTGCAACATCTGTAATGAGACAAGTCCTTGAACCCAGAGGTATATTTAAACCTTTTGATGAGGTCCTCAAATAAATCTTTGTATTAAGATTTTTCTTTTTCAGCCTGAAATTTCTGGTATTTTCATCTCACAGCCTTCTTCTATAGCTGGCATAGTTATTTCCCTCTTTTACATGAATTTTCCAGCCTTTTTATGCATCCTGTTTCTCTCCTTTTTTATTTTTTTTCATTTCAAGCCAACATTTTATTATAATCTCACTTCTTCATTCTCAGATTCTGGTTTATTCTGTGTTCATCTTTCAGTTCACTCTCATGTCCACTAATCCCTTGCTATATCTCATTCCATCATCCCCACTGTTCCCTTCATCATCTGCCCTTTGTCTCAAAGCCTAAAAACAACAAAAAAGGGCATTTTCATGCAGCTATAAAACATCAAAGCCTTTTTTTTTTTTTTTTTTTTTTTTTGGGGGGAAGACAGTAAGACAATAGCAGTAAAATACCTTAAAGAAGCACATGCCAGTCTGTGATAGACCACACAGTGTGACACACTTGCTTCTTGAGTAAATTTTGGATACTGTTAACCAGAAACCCTTCCAAGAGCTTGCCCAAGGGTTCAGGTCTTCCCCATGCAGCACTACAGTGCTTTTCATAAGCTGCCAGGTCATCCTTTAAACAGGGAAGTAGACCCCTTATTTAAACCCAGAAAAAAGCATTACGGAGTAGTTCACAGCAGTGGTCCCAATTGTCATAGTAACATTTCTATAACCACTAGTGATTGGCTTCATTACCACAAATTACTATTTTTGTCTTAAACACAACCCCCCAAAGCTTGTTATAGGCTGACCACCATGAAACTGGTAAAGCAATCACTCCCTGTGAGAAACGGGCTGAAAATGGTAACGGGTTTTTGCTGTCTAAAATACCCATTCCAGATAGAAGACAACCAATGGAACCAGTCTGCTATCTTCAGTTCTGCTATTAGGAAATGAATATTGAAATAATCCTAAAACGTCATTATTCTGTGGGAAAGGATGAGCCAGGCAAATCAATCTGCAAATGAAAGCTTTACTAAAGAGATACATTCTCCTCCTCCTCCTCTTCATTTTCTGAAACACAATGCAAGACCTGGCAAACCAGAACCACCAAGTCTCCCCTGAGAAGACTGGACTTACTTGACAAATTAGGACTCTAAAGTGAAGCCAACATAACCAAATGTCATTAAGACACTTGCAGAATTTAAGGTTGATCGTGCACATTTCTACTTTTCTAAATGAGTATGATTTATTGCAGACAGAAACATTTCTCGTTGCATTTTAAAATAAACAAATAAAACTGCAATGTGTTGAAGTGAAATATGCATTCGTAAGCCCTTTTCCCAAAGCAAACCTTTCATGTACCTGCAATTTGCGTCAATGAGAGCTAAACAACAGTATTAAAAAATGAACAGGCTCCTCAAGGATACCTGAATTACAGTCTCATAACCTGTGGTGCCATTTAAGTTGTTTACCACCCTTACAAACCTCCCAGAGTTCATCATGATAAACAGAGTGATTTAGATAATACTGCCGGGAAACCTAACCCTACTTCAGCCCCAGCAGCAGTACAGCATTTGAGAGCGTTAGTTCTTCTAAATGCCAGTTTAGCAGTGGTGAACATGCCAGGGTGACAGCCTTCAAGCCTGCAGCCCTCTATCCCCAGCCCAGTGTGCAGAGGGGCTGGCACCCACACCAGGCCTGGCACCATTCCCCAGCCCACTGGTGTGCCTCAGGCCTCCACTACAGAGACCTCTAAAGCACTCCATATCTATACAGGCCAATAAATCCCCCAGTTTAAGCATCAAATAAATGTACAAATGAGGTTTGTAATGCAGATTTATCTACAAAAAAAATAAATTGAAACACACTCCGTGGTCCATTTTGTGAGTACCATGAGAAGGCAACACACACTGCTCTATCTGCTCCTCAGAATATAAAGCATATATATATAGCGGTGCAAGTCTGTAAAGTTGTCCTAAGGTCAAAACATGAAATAAAAGCTTTACAAATGGTTCTTTACCATGGCTCTTACCATGGATTTCACAACCCTCATCTGGTAACTAGAGCACATATACTCCACCATGGTATTTTCAAAACCCTTCGCTCGTGGTGTATCTTTAATTGAAAGATTTTAAGCATCCTGTTTTTCAGCCTCTGCTCTCTTCAGTGGCTTCTGCTGAAAAAAATTATACCAAACCCATGATTTATTAAGGTAACTCCTTGGATGGCCTTTTTAAACCATGCTTGAGATGGTTCTCTGTGCCAGTGAATCCAAATTTGCTAACTGTTATCAGTCAAATACTCAGTTCTGTGACCGTGTATTTATCTTCAAAGTCAGAGCTATTCCCATTCACATAACCAAAACCAAGAGGCATAATTCTGAGTTACTGGTATGCCTCGAAATCTCACTCACTTCTGTGAGAAGAAAGATAGTATATCTATCCCCTTTTGTTTAGAATCTCCTATTTCACCTACCAATGAACACTTCAGTGCCTCATCACATATATCACGTTTTCTTAACTGCAGATCTACAGGGTGCTGTGCAATCTCTTTTGTAATGTGTAAAAAAATCAGTGACTTAAGTAAGACCCCTTATTTCTCTGTAATTACAATCACCTTAACCTGCATTACGAAAAAAAAACCCCAACAAAATCCCCCAAGATATTTCTCACCATGCTAAACCACACATCATTGTTCTCCTTGGCTGGTTATAATGACCTGTCAAATACGGTATGACAAAATTCTTCAATGGAATTATTTTTTTTCTTCAAATTAGTTTTCTTCCATTGCTCTTAAATGCAAATATTCTATGTTTCTCTCATAACTTTGTTTATAAAGAACACTAACATACTTGTTAGCTTAAACTGTCATAAAAAAATTATATAGACGCATCAAGTAGGAAATGAGATCAATTATTTCTTTTTGAACTGTGCCCTAATATCCACTTTCCTCCAAAAATACACTGTACCTACTATATGCCAAAGTTCTTACCAGGAATCCAGAAAAAAAGATAGATAAATGAGTTCAGAAAACACAAAAAACACACATTTACCTATGGAATCCAATTCTGTATTTATTTAAAGGTTAGAAACCTTCTTAGCTAGTCTTATTTTGAACAATGATTTTATGATTTAAAATTGCTTTTTCTCATTTCCCTACCTAGGTTCCCAGAACTACAGTATCTGAATATTCTATTAATGAGGACTTAATTTTATTTTGACTCAACAGCAGTATCATTTTCTAAATCAAATTCTCATCCATAAAGATAACTGTTCATTTATTCAATTTAAAAAATAAACACAAGCTAACAATATCGCTTTTTTTTCACCTTAACTTCCACTTTACAATATATCCAATATATTTTAGATTTAAACACTGCAAGACTCTAAGATTTACAAATAGATTGAACATTTGTCAAGGCTAAATGCATGATTGTAATCCTACATATGATCTTGCCTGAATGTATAAAACATTATCATATTTGGATAAAATTTTTAAATGCATACATTTTTCTTACGCAAAACCAAATCTTTTCCCTGAAAAATATACTGGTTTGGCTCAATACTACCTGTATTTATTCCAAAATACCTGCAGAGGTAGCTAATCTATTTAAGTAATTAACTCTACGGGAAGGAAATTTTAAATAAATATCTAAAAGCCACAAAACTCATTCCTCACTCTAACAAATTTGCCTTCAGTATTTCAAAATCTGTTACTGAAAATCATGAGTATACATTCACAAAGGACAAATTACAAGTCCCAGAATTAGGGAAAAAAGCTAAAATACAGATTATTGGGGAGAATTATCAAAAATGGACATTCCAACAGGACTAAAGTAGGGTTGTGAGGATTTGATTCTACTTTTCAGTCTGCAATTTGGGCATGTGATCTGATTAACCTCTTGAATCTCTCACTGAGAAGATGACTACGTAAGTACTGAAATGTTATATATTTAAGAAACAGTTTGGTTTCATTTTTAACTGAAGAATGTTTTTTGCTTTCACCCTTTCGTGACAACTGGCCTCACATTCATTTCCTAGCCTTAACCTGCATAACGCCCTCTGGGTCAAGTCCCATTTGCCTGCAACACATACTTTATCCTGACCAATTCCAATGGAAATTGTATGTAAATGCACAGAATTTGACCAATTTGATCATTCATGTATATCTGAGGGCAGAATACACCCCTTCTAGTTTAGTGTGTTCACACTAATACTAAACTTGCATCAGAATATGTCACATCTATTTAGTAGACAGCTGTAGTTTCCACATAAGCATTCAAAACCAGCACTGGTCACCAACACCATTAGTCTGTGGGTTAGCAACGTACAGCAGAGGTGAATGGCACACAACACCCCTGGAACAGCCAGCAGTAGAGACAGCAGCTCCCCTGCTCTGAGTTTAGCAGGAGCCAGGAGTTGCTGCTTCATACATAGGAACATTAACACTTTTAAGACAGTTCATAAGATCTTTCCTATTTGTGCAGCAGCACCTCTCGCCTGTGGATGAATTTCTATTGCAAATAGTCTCGCTCAATTTCAGAAAGAAATCTGACACTAACAACTCCTGAAATGTTGCTGATCTCTACGTCAATACAAAGAACGGAAAATAGAAGCGGTCAATCTATTCCAGTAGTTCAAGATGAATGAAATGCCAAACTACCAGCACACATATATATAAGGTGGAATGCAGAACACAGCTTACACATAAATATATTTATAGTGACACTACTTCTGAGATCAGTGTGTCTTTTTCTGTTAGGGCCTGGAGTTAAATTGTAGACTTAATCAAGCAAATCCTTAAGAGCTACATTTTTTTCTTGGAAAATTAAGTATAAACTTGGAAGATTAAGTATGCGGTCCTATTAATTTTGTTGTTTTCACTTTTCACTCATTTAGCTGCACCCATCCCATTGAAATTCTTCATTTCACTTGATTCATGTTCAGAAAGGGACTCACTGGGTTTGTTCTGTTTTTCCAGGCATCTTCCCCAGGCCTAATAGAAGGAAAAAGCACTCAATAGTTCTTTTGGCCACTCACTCCTCCTACCCATAAAGTCGTGTTCACGAAGAGCCCCCCCACATGGTCCACATGAAACTGAAACAAAGGCAACTAAACCCTTTGGTTAATAGAAAAACAGACAGAAAAGATAGAATAGGGGAAGACCCAGACACACAATTCTGAAGGGAAGCATTTCAGGTCAAACACCTCTGGATATTCATCAGACCTAAAATGGATCCTACTGATTAGCAAAGTATCGAGTCCACAGTGCCCTTCTCACACAGCGATGCTTCAAATCACTGCTCTCCCTGAAGCTGAAGAGCTCATAGAAGAAGCAAGGTTCATTCAGCAGAAGAGCTACATGGAGAGTGCACACATGGCACTCCATGGCAGCTAGGCTAGATCAGGTGGAAGTTATCACACTGCAAAACACTGGACAGGCTGTGACAAGTGACAGGAATAGCTGGACAGGGACAGGGCTGGCTGCCTCTGAACTGTGACTCCAAGCTTTATGCACTGTACACCAGCTGATTTGCTGGCTGCTTAAAAAACTGTTTTGAAAATTGTATTTGGACTGACTACAAATTTTCATGCTATGCAAAAGTGCTAAAACAAAGCCAAACAGTTTAGGGGTGAAAAGTAAAGGAAGATCAAAATGAAAAAATATTTACAAGGAAAACACTTAAGTAGTGAAAAGATTTCAGTAAGCATTTTTGGCTTTTCTTTTCCTTTCCGTCTTATTTGATGAACTTGGTGAAACCAGAACATTTTTTGCTGTTGCCAAACCTGAAGTTTCTACTGAAATGCATTGAAGCTGGCATTTTTTAAGTTTGGCTTCTTGTTCAAGGTACTAGATTATTAACTACTAGCACTAGCTAAGTTTTAATCCATCCCATCCTTGCCGCAAAGTATCTGCAACTTTTACCAGAATCTACTTAAACTAGAGTCAACATGTTGAGAGGTAAAATTAAGATGCACCTCAGAGCAGCAATAAAGTAAAGACCAATGAAGAATTTTTTTTCTTTTCTACCAAAGAACCAGAATAAAGGCTGTCCCACAAAATCAAAATAATCCTAGTATTCTAGTATTAATATGTATCACAAGTGTCCACAGACTAGGTGAAATCCAACAGCAAACTATGCTAGACACTGTACAATCATACAGCAACAGAAAGTCTGCCCCAAACAGCTTACAGTCTCCAGAAACTCAACAAAGGATATGGGAGAAAAATAACACAGCCACAGAGAGAAATTGTCAGTGCAGTGGCAGAACACTATGTTCTTTCCATTTTCTTCTATGGAGAAGGAAAAAATAAGCAAGATTAGCGTCACAAAAGACAAAAGCAGCAAGAAGATGGAGTACGATAGAGTCAGTGAGAGGAGGAAAAAGGTGATAAGAAATAAAGTGGCATGCAGGATGTTTGAGCTACACAGCATGTTAAGCAAAGTGATGCAACTGAGCGCTGGCAAAAAGGGAGCTTGAGCAAAACAGCCAATTAGGAAAAGGCAGAGAAAAAACAGTCAAAAATATCAGTAACCATCAGTCCCCTTTGTATGCTGCTTCTACAGCTGCTCTGCTGGCTTCTGTCTTCAGTTGAATGGCAAGACCATCACCTGCCATAAGGGAAACTGGACTGGCTGTATGGCAGAGTAACTGAATTTAAAAGGTCGAGAGGGCATGCCACATGAAAAACAGCTTTCAAAGTAATTCATACTAAATACAGTGATCTTGAGCTTAGCAGAAATACAAACATTAAAAATATACACCAAGTAAGTGCAAATACTTGCAATTGAAATATATTATACATCTGTATTACAGTAAGAGAGAAGTCCTTATTACACTAGTAACTAGTATGGTTTTCCAAAGTCACACAATACAGCATATTTAAATGACATTATGAACCCAATCTTACTCCCATAGTAAATGATGGCATTTTAAATAGTGACTGAATGGAAAACACTAAATATTTTGTATTTAGGCTAGTGTAATGAATCCCAAATTAGTTATGGCTGCAAGTTAGTACATACATACCATGATGGTTATTTGCTAATCCTAATGCAATTTCCACTGTCTTATCAAATCACAGCAGAACTATGACACCTGTTGACAGTTTCAACAATGAGGTCAACCAGTGAGCAGCCATAAAGAATGAACTGCATCAGCCTCCAAAGGTGATCACTGCAAGAAGCCATTACCATAACAGTTCTGCTCCTTTCTGCAATAGATCTTATATTGGACTGTCATTCTGCAACCTTGCCTGAAAAGATGACCAAGAAAGTCAAAGGATAACAGCCAGCTCACTGACCTTAAAGGACTCTCTTCAATTACTAACTCCGCTTATATTTTGAAACATAACCAAGAATATCCAGGATTTAAACAGAAGCATGCATTTTAAGTTAGAAATAACAATTACGAAAACACCTTTCCCTCAGACACTCTCACAGACCCAATTTTCTTACGGATAATGATCACAGAATCCAAACTGGTGTACAGTCCAAAACATATAAATTAAAGTTTCCAGCACCACACTTAAGTCTTATTCTGAGACCTGATACTCTATGTTGTAATATCCTAATATATCTTACTGTAACAGAACATGCTGAAAGGCTTTTTCTTCAGACTATCTTACATATCCTCCCTGAATTCTTTAAACCAGGGATCAGCAAGAACCAAATGGACTGCATTGATTTGTTTTCACTGTATTATCATGAGATGAAAACTGTTTCCATGAACAAAAATATTAAAATTCTCCATTATAAATGCACGTCTTTCTTTACTATATTATATTGGTACCATATGTCTGAAAAAATAAACTGACCAGAGAATTGACTAAGCAGTTACCTGGTTTCAGGAGATTAGTCTCCTTCCTTGTAATTCAGCAGCAGTACTCTAGCTGACTTAAAAACAGTAACCTTTTTATCTACTTGTACCTGTTTTACTATGTAAAAGAGCCCACTCCTGTGTAATTCTTCAGGTGAGGAGGACTGCACCTGAGGCGGCAGATCTGATCATATTTGGTTCCTAAAACACCCTAATCCAGACCTTTTTTTTCCAATTCCATATAATAAAATCAATTAAGTATGTTCACTATATTCTATGAGCCATTAACTCAAGAAACAGAAACATTAAGGTCAGAATTGACTACGTATGCCAAATCAGAAGTCCATTCTGCTTTACTTTCCTGCTGACAGTTCCTGGAATGAGCATGCAGCATTAAATAAAACCATGACCTGTTTAAACAAAGATCAGAGCGCGAGCTTTATCTTTGCATTCTCTCATGTTTGTTGTTTGGCATCACAAACTAATACCAAAACAAGTATCTTGTTAACACCAGCCCAGTAAGTTTTCATACAGGGCATGAGGGGTTTGCTCTCATCCACCAAGTATATTCATGCATCTTTAAAACAGGCATTTTTCTTCACACGAATGTATACACGTATTCTTAGCAGTTACTCTGCTTTGAATTAGACTGAAGGAGAGCAGGGAGAAAAGAGAAAGGGAATACTGTACAAGGAAGAAATTTTAAGATTCTTCTGTCTCAGACGGCTTGAGACAATGAAACAAACCAAATGCCAAGCTAAAACTGTTTAAACATACCATTAAAATTTCATGGGTAGCAATTAGTATTAAACAGTTCATACATTTGTATCATATATGGGATAACCACTACATTAAATAATTTCAAAAAAATACATATGTAAAATAGAAATTAACTCTCCCCTATTTGTGTAGTACACTACCAGAAAATTTACAGTGCCTGGCATCATGAAACTGCTCATTAGGAATGGGTGCAACACAGACTGCCATCATATAACCCTTCAGTGGTCTTCTCAAAAGAGACACTCCTTATTGGTTGCCAAATTTCAGACATGCACATTTTAAAAAGTCTTGTATTTTAAATATCTATTGATATTCTTTTGAAAAAACTGAGAGTTCACTTCAGCAGGAGCCGATCACAAAGTTTAACAATCTTGCCTAGTTATCAATTCATTCAGAATATCCAAAGTTCCTTTACACTAGTAATAATTACGTGCAAAATTCATTAAGCCTTAACTTAAGCTGAACTGGCTATCAATCCCATACATTATCAGCAGATCTCTTAATTACGATATTGTCAAGGTAGAGATTGTGAAAGCAGAAATCTTCAACTATGGATCTTTTGCCAAAGAAAATGGAATGTTTAAAATCTGTCTAGTTCCTGCATATTCCCCATCTTTATCCCCTGCGTTATTCCACAGACAAGAATACACATTTATGAATGTATTCCACACTACCCATCTGAAAGTGCAAAATATAAAATGCAGGTGTTAAGAAAGCAATGTATTTAAAGTAATGAAATCCCTACCGAAACGTCTCTAATATTCTTTTTCTTCTCCTCCACTGCTTTGAGCATGCTGGATACCAAATAACAGCGCGATAAACTGCATGAAAATCAGCACGAATCTTAAAAACACCATCAAACTTATCGAGCGGTTTCCTCCCGGAACAAAACTTTTGAGGTCACTAAATCCTCTCCTACGACAAAGGAAAGTTCTTCCACTTCCATCACCCTTTCCCTCGGCTACGCGAGGAGGGGAAGCTATCGCGGAAGGCGCACACTAATTTTTCCGGGGGACTTCTTCCCTCCCGTAAAGTCTCCGCTGGCGGCTGGTGACACCTGAACACGGGGAGGGGAGGAGGCTGAGCGGGGCGGTGTGCCCGCCTGCCGGCGGTGCGGCGCCCGAGGGTCGCTGCCCTGCCTCCGCGGGAACTCTGCGAACAAAGTAACTTGGCGGCTGGGTGGCGAGAGGCGGCGGGACAGACGTGGGGCAGGGGCACCACTGGCACGCCGAGGAGAAGAGCCCCCGGAGAGGCAGGCGCCGGCAGAGCAGCGGCAGCCCTCAGCCCTTAGCCCTTCTCCGGGAGCACAGTGACAGCCCTTACCTTCACACACCCCTTCCTCACGCCCAGCGGCAGGCGAGCGCCGGCAGAGCAGCACGGACGCAGAGCGAGGGGAGCTTCTAGGCTCTCGGCTGCCCTCCCTCCGCCTCTCTCCCGCTCCTCAGAGAAGCCCTTCCCCGCCCCCCCGACCGCCTCACTCTCTCTAGCTTTGGGGCATATATATAATTTTTTATTTTTTTTAAGCAGCAGAGAGAAGCCACGGGGAAGCTTGGTTGGGAGAAGCAAAGCCCTGACGCGCTTGGGGGTGGGTAGGTGGGGGGTACAGCTGGGGGGGTTCAGACCCTTGCACGGCAACACAGGCAGACCCATCCCCCCCACCCCCCCGTCTCTTCAGTGCCCAGCCGGGGAAGGCAGCGCTGAGGCTGGAACCTCGCTGTCTCGAACCGATCCCGCACCACGGACCGGGCCCTGCGCACAATCCCCCCGCCCCGAGCCGGCAGGGAGCCGCACGCATCCTTCCCTCTGATCCCCCACCCCTGCAGGGGCAGGGGGGCGTCGGGGGCAGGGACGTCTTCCCCAGAATACTTACCCTGCCCGCCGGGGCTGGTTTGAGGACGCAGGATTTTGTGCGAGCGATCGTCTCCTTCTCCGGGAGCCCAGCCTCCCCTCCCCCCAGCCTCCCCTCCCCCGCCTCCTTTGGGGGGCCAGGAATCCCCCACTGCCGGCCCTCCCCTCCTCCCCGCCCGGCCGGGGAGCCCAGCCGGCCGGCCGTCCCCCGCGCCGCCGGAGCTCTGAGCTGCCCTGGGCCACGGCCGGGCCGGGTACGGGGCCCTCGGTACTCCATGGCCCCTGACCGGGTCCGGGACGCGCTGCCGGCCTGCGCTGCGGCGGAGGAACGGGTTGGCGCCCTCCCGCCTCGGGTGGGGGTCAGCGGGGGGCGGCGCGGTGCCGCCTCCGGCGGGAGGAGAAGGCTGCGCCCCCCCAGCCCTCCGCGTGAGGGGCCCGGGGCAGAGTTGAGGCAGCACCCCGGGAAGCGCTTGTGTGTGTAGGGAGAGGCAGCAGCTCCGCGCCGGCCTTTCGGGGGCTGAAGAGAGGAATCCCGGCCTCCCGTGCCCGGTCGCCCTCCTTCTCCCCTTAGCAAGCGGGGGGAAGTTTGGCTACAGGGCTCCCGGAGGTTTTGCTTGCGGCCAGGCCCCGCCGCGCAGCGCCGGCCGTTGGGCGGGAAGGCGACCGTTAGGCGGGCGGGCGGGCGGCGCGCTGGGGTCAGGGCCAGCCGCCCCCAGGGCCGGAGCTCTTGTCCGCGCCGCGGCTGAAGCGTTCTTCCCCAGGCAGCGGCTCGCGGCCAGAAGAGCCGCTGGCCGCCCCTTCAGCAGTACCAGGGGGGCTGCCGAGGTCCGGTCCGGTGTGAGGTAGCAGTAGGGCAAAGGGGATCATCGCGGGTGGCGTGAGGAAAGGCCCCTTTCCTGCCAGCGCCTGGTGTATTTCTCAGAGGCATTGAGCATGCACAGCTTTCTTTCGCTTCTAAATCAGGCCATGATAGAATCATAAATATATAATATTACACTCCTATGATATTATGAATAGAGAGCAGGAGAGTTAAATGCACACAACGAGGAGAGGCAAATTACATATAAAGGGCTTTACTGCACAATTGGTGAGTGATTCTAAAATGAAATATTTTAAAATCCTTCCAAGAGTAAATTTAATTCCTGCGGGCTTGCTCCAATATTGTCTGCTAAGCAAAGAAGCATGCTGGATATCTAGGAACAGTTAGTGGAGTTGCATCTGCTTTTAGTGCGCACGGTAACTTCATCACTGATTAAACTGTCTGTTTTATCCTGAACTGGAAAATACCCATTGTATAAAAGAAAATTGCAATTTGGACATTTGTTGTGTATAAGGATGAAATAGGAAGTTTTCTGGAGGAAATGGAGAAATGCATCTCAGCATAGCCCCATAGTCAGTGTGTTACCGAAACAGAGGCCAAACTTGAACACAGGCCTCCGCAGAGGGTGGAAAATACCTCAGCTATCCACTGAGCCATTATCTGTTCTGTGTGCAGATGGAGATGAGGCTGGGCTGTGTATCAGAAACCGAAGATTGGACTTCAGAGCCCTCCCGCACAGTTTTCTGTTACTGGCAAACATATATTTATCTTGAAAGTTTGCATTTTGGCATGTCAGCGTTTTTTATAACAATATAAATGTGCTTGAAAATTTTTTGATCAGCCTAATGGTTGGGACCTATTAGAAGCTGCGGAACATAGTCACAATCAATTCATTTATTCAGATGCATGAATACAAGCTTAGGAAAGTAATTACAGGCACCTTTTTTTGGAAATCTTGAGGCTGTGTAGTTTCCCCATGGGAAATATGAGTAATAAATTCGTACCAAAAAAAGAAAAAAAAAAAAAAGGAAAGCAAATGTCCTAAGCATTTTTCTTATTTATTTTTATCTTTAATATTGAAATTTGTTGATTAAATGTTCCAGGTAGGGTAAGGGTAGCTGGCTGTAAATCCTTCATTTTAACTACTGTTTAAAAGAATAAGCAGAAGGAAACTGATCTTGGTAATTTAAATCTTCTTGCTTTTTTAATTTTTAGTTGTGTTTCTTAAAAGAAATTGATTTCCCTTTTTTGGAGAAGATGTAAACATACATTTGCAACTGATCAGTGTTACCTAATCTGGCTATTTTGATCCTTCAACTAAGAGAAGACATTGTATCCATACACATTGAACTCATCATCTTAGCTTTAAAATCGTTTATTCAGAATATTAATTTCTCACCCTTTAGTGTTACAAACAGTGAGTGGTATTTTATGTTTTAGTTGTTTATGATTTGCATCAAGCTCTGTTTGTATGAAAACTGACAATTATAATTTGCATGTGGTCATTTTAAATTGTTCATCAATACTACCTTAAATGTGCTTGATGCATTTCAAAAGCATGTTTGCATTTTAAAATATTTCATGAAAGAACTGAAATAATGGCCTGTAGAATGGGAATTAAATGGGAAACTTCTAGTAGCTATGCCCTTCACAGTCTTAGAGAAGGTAGGTCTTGTCCTCTCATGGCTAGTTTTAGCTGTAGATTGACAGAGGAAAAGAGGCAATCTTACTTTTTCCACTCTTAGGTTGATTTTTCAGCTTTGAGTTAAATAGTTCTTAACTGAACTACTTGAATGGATTGAAACAAAAGATACTCACCCTGCCTGCAGAAGAAACTGTGGCTCTTAAAAATTGCTTTCCTGCATCAGCTATCTCTTGCTCCATCTGCTTAGCCAATGACTTCAGTCAGATCAGTCTGAACTTCAGCAGCAAATATTTTTTCACTATCTTAACTCACATCAGTGCACAACAGCAAGTATAAAACCAAATTTAGCAACAATATCAAGTATAAAAAGAGATGCAGATAAAATACCAACAAAATGTTACTTAAATTTTTCAAAATATTGAATTTCGTGGAAAATATTATGGAATAATGTTATCCTGTTAGAACAGTACTTGTGGTGGGATTTTGATCAAATTCATGGGATAATGAAGCAAGGAACCCCTAAATACTTCCCCTTGGTTGCCCAAAGAGATTATTTTAAGGTGGAAGAGGTTCTATATCTTATTTTTTGAATTATTAGTTTTGATGACAGAAAGTGCTCTTACATGAACCTTCACTTACATAGCAACAGACAAAAATGAATTTCAAGTGATAGAGGAGAAAATGATCCGTTATCTAACGTGAAAGGTAGTTGGGCAAGTGAAGTTCAGATCACTGGGGAAGGCAGAAATGGATAATAAATACAATCCTGTATAACAGTGTATCACTTTATTTCTGCTGAGTTTTTGTACTTAATTTGGCTTTTCTGTGGTTGACAACTATTTATGTGTAGCTTTGTTTAAATCTATATTTAAAAAAACACCCATTAAGTGAACAGATCTAGTCTACTTCAGGATTTTTTATGCTTCAAGAGCAGTTTGATTTTTACAGATAAGCGTTTGTGCAGCCTTCTGTCAGCACAGCGTCACTGCAGAAGAGGAACAGTAGACCACTGCTGAGTGACAGCCTATAGCTCTGAAATCTGTAATCCATCCTCTCTTACGTTATCAATTTCCCATCCTCTGTGCTTCTTTGACATGTCAGACTTCCGGCACATGCACAGCTAGTCTATCCATATGCACTGAAGTCAATACTTCCTAAACTTGTCTGACTTATGCTCCTGAAATGTTTTCCTGAAGGATCAGATTTAATGCACATGTGCAAGTAACAGTGTAGCCTTAGCCAGGACACTTGAATATGTAGCATGCACCTTAGAGTCGGTGTACATGAGCTCTGATGCGTTCCTGCATGTCCATAACACCTGAACAAATACAGAAAAACATCAGGTTGCACCTGGGCATATTTACCACAGGGAGAATAGCATATGTAGGAAGCCTTGTATGTAAGGTAGCCTTACCTCTTCATTGTCCAGAATGGAAATACCTGTTATTCGGGCAGTGGAACTTCACTGGTAACACAAAAAAAATGTGTTACAGGGCTTTTTCACTCTAAATTTTACATCTTTTCCACATGAATTTAAAACTCTCTGGTGTGTGACTAATATCCTATTGTCATTTCTTTAGTGGAGAGGCGGTCTCTAACATGCATTGTATTTTTAATCGAATAAATACATAGGTAGTTCTTAACACTAAATATATCAATCAAATCAGTCTCCTGTAGTTTTCCAGTAAACCTCAGTGGTCTTCTTTCAACTGTGGTGAAGTGTTCCCTCCAATTCCTCATAAAATACAAAACTGCAGTGCTCTGCCTGGGGGGAAAAAGTCTGCAGCCATACTGATGTATCTGTTCAACAGTGTGAAAGAGAAATTCCCTATTCACAGCCCTGCATAGTCAACATTACCTGCTGGTAAACTGAGTTGCTTAACATCATGATTAAAAGCCATTTGTTTGTTTCTTGTACTGTGTTGTGTTTGACAAAGTAGAAGAGACAGAAGTCTCACAATTGTTTACATACCAAACAATTGTACATTGTCAAATTGTACAGGTTTTTCTTATTCTTAAAACTATGGTCTAGTAATACTATTGATACCCAAATCGAATATAGTAATACAATTGAATCCCAAAGCACAATTATGTGGAATTGTGAAACTGAGTAGGTATATCCAGCAGCTACAGAAAAATGACAGGACAAAACCTCAGACAAGCCAGCATTGTTTCTTCCTAAGGATGCCAAAAATTGCTTTGGAATTATATTCAGCTTTTAATGAAGACAAACGAGAAATGTCACAAATCATCCATTGTACAGGTCACAGCAAAACCACGTAACTACAGTAGAATGTCTCCTTCCTAAATGCTGATGTAATCCCCAGTTTCATTTAACTGGAGGTTTTTTTTGAAGTTTACAACTGTGTCAGAGGCTGGAGAACTACAAATAACTGCAAAGCCTGAATAGCTGTTGCTTATGTTACTAATAGTAAGATGAAATATCTGATTGTCCTATATTAAAAGGAGAAAATTAAATAGAGTGCATAAAAAAGAAAACAAAGTATTTGTATTTTGAAAGATCTGGAGTTATGTGTTTGGAAGAGCTCTAAAGAAGGCCTTTTCAGTGGTCTAAATTTAAAAATATAACAGATATCATCTATAGTGGTGAAAGGTGGGGTTTTTTTTTATCAGTGATACATTTCCTTCATCTGCAGGGAAAAAGTCCATTTAAAAAATCAAGTGGATGTATTTGTGCTCCTATTTTAGGAACACAGATCCCTTTTATAGACTGTAAACAGTTTACTGAGGGAAAAATTTAATTTATTGTAACTGCTTCATGTAGTGTCTTTCATGTAAACATAAAAAAGATTTAGTGTTTGATCTGGAAGTTGGGGTTGGGGTAGGTTTTTTGCCCTTTGTTCTTGTTTTGTATTTTATTTCTTTGGAGAACTCTTTTTCTCCCCCCTTTCAGGAAAATTCACATAATCTTTTCCATTCGTCATCAGCCAGGTTGCTGATTACCAGAGTAACTGCCAAGCTTTCAACTCCTTGTCATCAATGGGCTGTGAATGACAGACAGCATTAATGTTGGCAAGCTCCCATTCTCCCTTTTGCCTTTCCCAAATGTAATTAAACTGCACTAATACAGCAAAAGAAAAGCTGCAGCTTTATTTTACTCGCCCTAATAACATAACAATTAAATCACAGAAGCACACAATACAGTTAAATAAAACCATCATGACAAGGAAATTCAGAGGTAAGGGGAATGTGTATCTACAATTTAAAGAAAAACATGAGTAAAGAATCTTCCTTTCCTAGCACTACAGCAACTGCAGTGTTTGACCTTCAGCAAGATGATATGGCCAACAAGTAACCACACTGCTGCAGCCTGGTGGAAGGCCTCAAGTGTTTCCTCTTCTCTTGCGTCTTTGGTTTAAGCATAAAAGGAATAATTAGCTTCTTCCTTCAAATGATCTGTTAGCTTCATGGTAAGGGCCAGCTGGACAAGGAACAGAAAGGGTGAGGGTCATAACGTGTAGTTCAAATGGTACTGCACAGCCTACCCACCAAAAAAAGATGGCATTATCCTGATCTTTGTGCCTTTGGTTTAAAGGCTGTAGGGTTTAGAGAATAGCCAAGAGTCAGGAAGACAGAGACACCAGAGTCCTCAACTCACTTGCAGAGGACTATGGAGGTTTATAGAGTGCACAAGGCACCAGTTAACATTTCTGAAGTAGATAAATTGTCAGTAGATTAATCTATATGTTTCTCTGGATGAAGAAGAGTGAAGAAGCTGCTGGCCCTCAGAAAGGCAATGGAATTTACCCATAAACCTGTCATTCCTTTCAGCAGTGCTCTAGGAAGGGAAGCAAGCACTTAAAAGGAGGCTGAGAACTCACTGCCATGAGCTCTGCAAACACAGCTCTGTGGCTAGCATGCATACTGGCATGATAGCCTGTCTCATTTTTCAAGCCATCGATAAAAATAATACATTTTGGCTTATAAGACAAAGTAAATTTACAGTAATGCAAAGAACCAGTTTGACTAAATGCAGACACAAGAAAATAAACTTAGGAACAAAGAGGACCATACTCAACAGAGGAAGCATGGAAGAGACAGGACCCTCCCCAGTGTTTCCTTGAGCAATCAGAAAAGGAACTTGGTTACTGACCAAAGTAGATGCAGGTTCAAACATGACAATTATTAGGCCAGTCTGGCTAAATGAGACTGTCTGCTTGTGCAATTTTGGTGACTAATAGTGACTGATAGCTGACAGGTGGTACCTTATAAATCCAGCCTGTGCCAAATTCTCTGAAGATCTGTTAGTGTGGAGTAAGTAATTTACCACTGTGAACAAACTGTCCTGCAATATTAAATGCAGTTCAGTATGATGGTAGTCCTCCAGAGGAAGAAATCTTTGGCTGAAACCACCTTTTAGACGAAGCTTACAGCAGGGACCTGTGTGTTACATTTTTCATAGATCTGGAGCAGGGGTGAATTTTTTACATGTTTGATAATATGGCTAACATGCAGTGAACAGCAAAAAGGAAAAAAAGGGTTGCATGTAGAACGTAAAAATGTAAACCCACTGGAGGAAATTAATCGTGTATAGGAGAAATACTAAAGAGATTAAGGTTTCTGTTTGATTTGTTCTCATACAGTACTGTTGCTTTAAACAAACAGTTGCAAAAAGGCCCAAAAGACCTTTCAATTAAGTGTTCATGATTTTCTCCTTGATTCAGCAAAGATCGAGGCTGCAGTGTTCCAGGCCAGCTCCAGGCCATCAGAGAAACAGCACATCAAACACCTACCTCATCTGGTTTTGCCATCAAGCAAAGAAAGAAGAGACCACAAAGGACATTTTAAAAACCTGTTAGAAGAGTATTACCGAGCCTTCAGCTGTTCTTGTGTGTCCACCATAATTCTTGTTAGGAAGAAAAAAAAAAAAGGCAGATTTGTTCCCTGTGTAGAAACTGCCTTGAACAGTTCAAAAGGCTTTCTCTGAGTGCCCATGAATAGATGATTTCCCAGACCCTGTAGAAATTTAATCTGAATATTAAGCCAAGGTTGGCAATAGAAATTGGCCCTAAAAATGGGGAAAAATGCTTTTACTGCAAGCAAGGCTTGCAGCATTTCAATGCAACGGCCTTTGATTTTCATAGTGGGCAGCTACATTTGAGGGACCACCAGAGGAGACTTTGGTCCAGAACTACTCTTGGCCTGTTCACTACACCTAAATAATACCCTAGGCACATGCTAGTATCTTTGAACAGAATTTGATCTATTTACAAATAGGCTGGGATCAGCTCAAGATTGCTGGTCTGAAACTGTACCCAAAGCAATAGGAATTGTAATTAAAAGAGTGAATTTAGGTCTGACACACAAAACAGTGAGGAGAGAAATTATACTCTTAAGATCTTTGAACACCAGCCAGCTCCCCAGAGACTCCCAGATGTGCAGTTTTGTGGGACTTTAATCCTACCAAAGGAAGTTTATTTCTGTGTTTTGCAATATTACATAACATTTGCATAAAAGGGGTAGGGAAAGAATGTTATTTCATCAGTCAGTGTGGGATTTAGTATTCAGAGATGAAAAGGTTCTTCCAACTTTTTCCCTGTTAGCTGACCAGGGCTTCAAACCTCATTTTCAATTAGATGCAGAGACTACTGTTTATGGACTGGGTATTGATACAGAAATGTAAATGACTTGAGACAATGACAGTTTATTAAGAGTCAGTGGCTAAACTCTCCCGGGAAAAATTGCCGTATGCTCTGACAGTTATTAAAACTATAGAACATATTCACAACTATTTGTCTGGAAAGAAGCTTGTGATGAGAATGGACCAGCAATGGTTCTACCAGAGGGGCAACTTACTCCAACCACTGACTGGAGTAACTGTGGTACTATGGGTTTTGTAGTAACCCAGAATCTTGGATTTGGGCTTAACACTGACTGCTATTGATGTTTTGTCCAGATAGCTTCATTGTGGGATTAGTTGCAGATGCCAGTCTAAACAAACAAAGAGAGTTGATTGTTCAGGGGAATTACCATGTTTGGGAAGAGGTGATTGTTTCTGCTTCCTGCACCTTGCAGAAGTGCAAATCCAGTGGAACAGTAGCTACAGGGATTCCCAAGAAACCAAGTGATTCCCACTCAATACCAGAGCACTGTGCTATTGGCAACAGTTGTTCTGGAATATATACCTCAGTAAAAATGCTATTCACAGTGGAATGGCTCCGGATTTAAGATCAAGTTCTGTCGAAAAGATGGGAAGAAAGCAATAGATTATAAACTTCAGTAGCTAGCTCTAGATCCATGAAAAAGAAGTCTGTAATGTAATATCATTTAAAAACTGGTGGATATTTAAGGGTTTGCAAATTGGTATGATTTCATTTGCAAAAAAAGGTACAAAATAGATGTCGAAAAGGTGGCTAGGAACTGTTAAGAGAAAATGCCTCTGTTGGGCAGTATTTTGCTAGGCAGATCTTTCTGCTATTTTTGAAGAAGGATCAGTAATTATTATTTGTTTGGTTGATATTTTTTTAACTAGTTCACAAAATGGCATAAAGATTTATTAGTGTCCAAATGCACTAATAAGTTTTATTAACTCTTACGAGTCTTTACCTGAGGCCTCGAACCACACTTACAGGCCCAGGAGTTCTATTTAAGCTTGGCCCTGGTTCTTCGCTCTCTCCCTGAGCTTTGCTGGAGAAGTGAGTCATGGCCATGCTATGCAGCCACTTGATCTGGATCTCAACCTTTGGACCAACTTAGTGGCTTGACCTGGGACCTGCCTGGTTGCTCTGCATCTGTCTGATGATCACTGGACCTGATCTTAACCTGAACCTATGGACTGACTTTCTAGTTTGACCTGGTACCTGCCTCATCACTATGGTGTTGCCTTAAGATCTGGTTTCTTTGTTGGATCTGCCCACCATCTCTGGTTTATCCTACTACATCTCTTGAGTTCTGTGGGAAGGGCTCTGGCTAATGAGACACCTGCCCTGGTGGCCCCAGTGTTCCCCTTGGCCCACCTCCCTTTAGGGAACAGCCCTGTCCTGGCTGCTCCCTTACAGACATGAACTAGAGCAGGCTGCAGAGAGGATGGATTATATTTGGAATTTTTGGGGTGGGTCATACACAGGTCAGGGAAGAAAATTTGAACCAAAAGTTTCTGTAGATTTCGTGTAAGATTACAGGAAATCTGTTAACTACCATCTTAATACACCAATTTCTGATGAGATAGTAGAGCAATTCAGAGTGGATGATGACAGTTCAGATGGTCTCCTTATCAACAAGAGGCAGGACTTAGCATTTTTCATTCCTTTTAAGCTTGTAGGCTAGTGCTCCTCACTCTTGGGTGGGGGCTGGAGAATTCTGGCAATCATCTACCTGGAGTTCCTGTAGAGTAACAGTTATTTAGGTCATTCAGAAGTTTTAAATTCCAAAGGGAGAAGTTTAATTGTTCTGTGCTGCTGGAATATATTTTAAGGCAACTGCTGATAAATGGGACTATCTACTACTGATGCTTCTAGTTTGTGAGCCAGAAGTACTTACCTGGTCTTGGTTCTGGGTGCTGTGCAGGGCAGGACCCAGAGTACATAAGCCCTTTACATATCCATTTTCACTGAGCAATTCAAAGGAAGCTTGGTCTTTCTCAGTTGGAGAGATCAGGTGCCATGGGTGACACTTTTTCAGCAGCAACAGTGCTATTCCAGAAACAAAGATGACTTGCTAGAAACATCTCAAGCCCTGTTCAGTTTCACTGGATCTAAGATAGATCCTGAGTTTCTGGCAAACTTTGGAGACTATCATGTCCTTCCCACAGAGCAAATCACAGATGGAACTACTTGGAACTGGGAGTTTGAGTCCCTATCACTGCTTTGTGAAGTCAGTGCTCATTTTAGCTGTGATAATCACTGAGCAGCTGAATGGTTTGGGGAACTTCCAGTTCAGAAGAATTCCTGAAAATATCTCACTTAGATTTGATTTGGACTGAAATCAAATCTGAAAAGCCCCCTCAAATTTCCATTGAACTGCAAATCTTGCTTTTGAGCCAGATCTGACTGGAAACCTTAAACTGGGTAAACCTTGGATAGAACCCTGTGTAGAACGGATGTGAATACACGCAGTGTCATTGGAGATAATTTGGGGTTCAGTCTTGGAAATAAATTGTCATGTCCAACTGAGAGCATTTCCAGTGTTAATATTATTCTCTTCCCTTTCTTATCCTAAAAGTTGAGAGAATACCTGTCAATCTTGAAATTGCAAAAGCTGTTTCAGTAACAAGCTCACTCTGTTCAGATAAACTGTGTGGGGTGCCTCAGCCAGCAATTTCTGCTCATATAAAAGACACTGTTCGGGAGCCTGTTGTAAGGGGTCCTTCCAAGTAGCCTGGGAGAAATCTGGGTAGGGAATGGAGAACTCTGAAGACAGATGCAGTGCGGTATAATTGGTTTGGAGTAGCACATGAAAACATCCACATATAAATATAGAGCTGCTTAAAATTATATAATTTGTAATGAATCTTCTATAAAGACTCTTTAATGTTTATTCCCTTTTGGAGGTGACTTACAGGTGTTAAACTTTCTGTCCTGAGCTGCACTGAGGAGTAAATGAGGTTTAGCAAGATGTGGCAATGAATTGCCTTGAATCTGATCCTAATTGCTGCCTTGTACTTCTAGCAAAGCTCCCTGATGAAATTGCAGAAGTGATAGAGATTTCAATCTAAAGCTCATTGTCCAGATCCAAAGATAGAAAAAAGCTGTTCAGGAATTTACAGTATGTGGCCCGAGTGTCTTCAGTGGGAATCCCTTTGAAAGGAATGCAGTTTGTATGCATGAAAAATAGAAAAGAGAAAGCTAATTATGCAAAATGGACAAGTATTTGGATTATGAGTCTAACAAATAGCCAAGGAGAAGTTTGGGGGCTGGACTGTCAGATGACAGGCATTGTGAGTAGAGACAGTCTCCTGCTATTTGAAGAGTTGTCTTCTGTTCAGGCAAACAGGATGGCATCATGGAAATAGCCGACTCCATCAACCAGTTTCTCCTCCTAACTAGAACAACCTGCAATGCTCACAGTTGTGACTCAGCAGATAAGAGGGGTTATAACACATATGCATTACTTGCTAGTTATGATGGTTTAGAAAATGCTTTCTCTCCTCCATTCAGTGTATGGATCCAGTCTGTCATCTCATTGTTTGCAAAGGACAGTAGGGGAAAAAAAATACCAGCACCAGAAATGGATCCTGCACACTGAAGTTAAGGAACTGGGACAAGCACAGACGAAAGGCCGCCGTAGGAACATTTTTGTTCATATTGCCAAGACAAAGGATGAATGATGAACCTATTAAGTTTGGAAAATAGGAATCTCATGCCAGTGATGTTAGAACCTCAGAAATAATGTGTCAAAGATGTTGGAACAGTTACAGTACAATCTTCTACTGTTTCAATGTCATCAACATGTTGTTCTCACTATTTTCTACGACAAGAGAATTTATTGAGTCAATTTGTCTTCAACATGCTAAATGTACTATGTGTAGGTGGGTAAGCTAACCTTATTTATATAGTATTACAAGGGAGAACACTAACTACATTCACTTTTCAACTCTTGAAAACTGTATTTCTTCTAACGGAAAATACCACACATCCATTTTTCAGAGTTGCAACACTCTGGCAGGTGTGAGAATATTGTTTTTTTCAAGAATGGCTTCAACAAAGAAGAGATGGGGTTGGGGGTAATCCTATCTGTGCTGTTGAAATTACACTGAAGTTGTTTGGCTCTTGATACTTTGCTTGAACTGCTTTACCACCAGATACTGGTCCATCTTTCCTACAGAAAATATATCTTAGAGTGAGACCCCAGATAATCTTTCCTTGCTGTCCCTGAAATATGCCCCTTTCTGTTTCATGCATTACTGCAATCTTAGCTCCATTTTTTACTTCTTTTTCTGTCACTCTTTTTGATTTACAGGAAGAATTTCTTGTCTCTGCCTTTATGTTAATTTATTTCTGTTGACGTTGCTTCTCCCCCTTCTCTCCCTCCCCTCTCCTTTCCTAGCATTTTGTATTTTTGTTATCTTTAACCCTGGCCACTTTAAATCAGCTGTGTGCTGTCAAAGGGCTCAGTTCTCCAGCCTGCTGCTTCTAACAGAAATTTTGCTTTTTTGTCACTGTCTGGTACAACTGATGCAGTGCAACATCCCTGTCCACCACTGCACACACTTGAGCCCAAGTGGGTGTCTCTGTATTAATTTCACACATCTTATTGCAACCTCTGAGTCTCGAGGGCTCAAAGAGTTGCGGCTGACTGAGGTGCTCTTCATACTACTGAACTTAAGTGGCTGTTCTTTTCATGTCCTCTTCTCCACCTGGTGGCTGTCTGCCACCTTTGGTGTTTTCCCTATTACTTGTCCTGTATACCCGTTCCCTGAACATAAATAACAACTGAGATTGTGACTATGTGTATTCCTGTGCCTATGTTCCCTGACATTTTCCTGCAATCTGGTTGAGATCAGCAGTTGCTTATTTGAAATTTCACCCTGAATATCTAGTTTAAGTATATACTCTTTACCTTTTTTAACTTTTGCCCCTCCATTTTTCTCCGCAAATTTCCTTTTCTTAAGATAATTCCACCAGTCTCATAATTTTTACTCATTTTTTTATATGCTTTCTAAGTAGCTTTGTCTATTCGACTCTTTAAATGGCTGTTAGTGAAAACCCATTACTTACATTTCAGCAAAGCAGTCATCCCATGCAAGTAAAATCTTGTAACAGCCTTTTTCCCCCCAAGCAAAGGTAGGCTTGGTAGTATTTCTAGACAATTAATTAATCTTTCAGTGCCTTCCTGTTCCTGAGAGGGGTGCCATATGCTTGACTTTCTCCCCTTCAAGCCGAGGTGATGTAGCTGCTTTTGCTAATCATGTGAAAGGTGATATTATATGCAGAGATAGGATAACAAGCAAACTGGAGCCAAACTAGTCCAAGGGGTTCACAACTCAAGAAGCATGGTCTGACACCTCATTCCTTCTTCTCCCCACTCTTGCCAAGTATTTTTTCAAAGCATGACATGGGTTTCTTCTTTTGCTAAAATAGCGGTCCTTGCCATACTCCCTCTCTTGTCATACATACTGCAATCTGCTCTCCTTTGTATTTATAACAGTAACCTCACTTATCCAGTCTAAGACATTAGAAGGAGCAGTCCTTGAATTTTAGTCTTGCAATCAGTCTCTTTTCCCCTTCTCACTTTAATCACTGCATCTGCTTTTCACACCAGGCAAAAGCTCATACTTGTTACCTTTCAGCACTCAGTACCTGTCTGTTGATGCATCCATCAGCTCAAACCGAGCAAACACCCTACTTTTACAAACTAGTATGGATTAGCCTCCTTCCCTGCAATCTTTTCTTTAACCAAACCCATACACCTAGAATATTGTGCTGGATGTTGTGCCCTGCAGCCTCATTTATCTTCAGGTCCTTTTCAGTTGCACTGCAGTAACTTTTCCATTCTTCTGAGCTTTGCCATTAAGAGACTTAAATGTCCAAAAGAAACAATCCATTCCTTAAATATCAAAACTACTCTGATGCTTTATACAGACGTACATCTTATCATTCATTATGGTGTGTAAGGAAGAGCAATCTCTGACTGAAACTTTTTTAATGGTGGTTTGTATGGTCACTCTCAAGCACATGGATACTTGACGTCTGAAAAAATCTAAATGGCACTTTTCTCACTAGAGGCAATTGTAGGGTTTCTGGTCACTTGAATTCACTATTGTTGTAAGAACTCAGTTACTCAGTTTGTAACCTTTGCTGTCTGACAAATTTGGTTAAATGCTTTTAATGACTTGGAGAGGTATTCTGGGAGGGACAGATGTGCATGGGTGGGCTCACTGAGAACACGACTGAACAGGTAAAAAGCTTAGAAAGAAGCTTCTAATGTTTGTAGGCACAATACTCAGACAATTTCATTGTTGTAGACCTTGTTGTTTATCTTCCTTCACTGTTCTACACAGTCATTTGTGGTAATGTTGCCTCACATACTACACCTTTTATTGGGCATAATGCATTCTTGTACAAGCCCTTCCTTAACTTTGCAGGAGTATAAGGTTATAGTGGCATCAGGTGTTTCCTTCTCTTTTGTGTTGTTCAGACCATCAGACCATCACATGCCAAAACAGGACTGCAAAGGCACTAGTGTAGGTACACTTTAAGCATAAAATTTTGTATGTAAACTGCCTTCAAGAAGTTCTACTAGTTTGTCCATTTGAAGATTTTGGAATTTCACACACAGTAATTGAAAATAGTTCTGTGTCAGCGTGTAGAGAGGGAGAAGTCGGACATTTCTTTTCCTCAGTTTTATTGCTTTTGTTGAAAGAACGAAGAGCCCTGGTGGCAGAGGTCACATCTGTGTCTACATTTTGTACAGTGGCAAGCACTCAACACATAGTCATTGATACATGGGCATGCCAGTTTGCAAATTGTGATGCTTTAATAACATATCTAAACACAGAACTTGGGCACTCTATTAAAGTCCTCCAGGGCTTGTGCAGTTTGAATCAATATAGAGATAATGTTGGGTGCTTTATAAAAGCAAGACTAAACAAAAAGAAAATTAAAAATAATAATAAAAAAGAAACCCTACTTGAGACATGGAAATTTGGACAGCATTCAGGCCACGAAACAAAATGGGTGTGGGGCAGTACAGTACAACGGGTAGCTGTTGAAACAGATCTGGAAGTTGGAAGAATCTCCACTGAGTTTCACTGGCGCAAATCTATTCGAAGGCAAGAACTCAATGCACTGCAACTTTCCAAAGCTGTAGCATGTAAAAAGATTTGAGTGATTTCTCTAAAGTGGATGAAAAGACAGCAGCATAAGAATATCTTTCCAATAGCTGATTGTGTTAGGGATTTAGCTAGAGTGTAATTACACTCAGAAAGCATGACTTGTAATGGGACACTGTAAAATGTAACAGAGGTATCTGCACACATTGTAACCTTCATGTTGTTTGGATTTTACTCTGAATATAATGCATTAAAAAACTAGCTTTGTCTAAATATGAACAATAATTAGAGAAGTATTTAAAATTCAGGGTTGAAGAAGAAAACAAGAAGATGGACTTACAGTGTCCATGTAACCTCCATGGGACAGGGTCTGATTCTTTGACAACATTTCTCTAAACCATGCCAAAATTAATAGAAGGACTGATTATGGATCTGGAGAAACTAGAATTAGAAGATAAATGAATTTTCAACATACCCAAATCACAAAGCAACAGCATCTGAGAGAAAATGTCATTAAACATGCTGCATACGTACTTAAATCCTCTAAAGGGATGCTTAGTCAGAAGATTTTGCAAAGTTGGGGGTTTGTATACAAAATTAATATTACTTTCTGCATGTATATGAGGCAATAATTTCCAGCTTTCTTAATTTGTTGTTTACATTTTTCCTAATTGCTGTCCTTAATTTTGTTTCATTACTTCCCACAATGTTAAACCACATAAAAGAACATCTACAAAGTGAATAGTACTTATCACTATCCAAATGAAGTAACGAAGCCTAAACCTGTTAAGTCTTCAGCTGTGTGAAGGCATCTGTGCTGCAGCAAGGTCACAGCAGAAGACTGTGAGGGATGACTCTAAGATCCACCCATAAGTGATTTTGGATGCTGTCCAGCTTTCACTGATGTTAATGTTAAAACTTGCACTAAGTTTAGTGACTTCTTTCAAGTCACACAATCTTTTTATGCCTTGATTTACTCCAACTAAAAAAGGAATTGAATGAAGAATGGAAGAGAGTGAACTTGTTTCCCTACAGACACATTTCTAAGGGGAGGAGGAAAAAGAATAAAACTGCTGGAACAGGCAAAAAATATATCTAAATAGGAGAGAAATTGAGTTATGTGGGTTGCAAGACAAAGGACTTCTAAGCAATGTTCAGATGTACCGTTAAACTTTGTGTTGTACCTGAAGTACTTGTGGGGCAAACTCAAGTTCATACCTCTGATGCCTGGCTCTTGGGAAGTTAATGGGTTCTCTGCTTTCCTGGAAAACCCCTATCTAAAGAGAAAATATTTTTCTGAAATAGACCCATCTTCAAATCCCTTTCCTTATTTTTCCTTTTTCTCCAAAACAGTCCTATTCACTGAACTACGCAAGGGCAAATAATAACCTCCATTTTATTTGAACAACTTTCCTTAAGAATCCAGCCATTTCTTTCCAAATTTTCATTTTTCAGAAATAAAGCACTTCTGGTCAATCAGAATGTTTCCTTTCAGTTGAAAAGGAATGTTTTCCCTTCCCCTAAAGCCAAAAGTGTTACTGTGTGTCATATGGAAACCAAGAAGTATATTAGATTCATCTACCAAAATCATTTATTCACAGAGCTCCATGGCAGGGTGTTTTTAATGGCAAATTAACAACTGTAGTATGCTTTGAGACCTTTGGATGAAAGGGTCTATAGAACTGCAAGGGATTATTAGGTGTATTTAATTTGCATTTAGAAACATGATGGAGGAAATAATCAGTATATTAAACATACATGAAATATTTTTGGAATGTATAGTCTGTTGGAAAGGAATGAATGGTTTGTGTTATTAGCTGGGAAGTGAAGTATATATAATCCACTGTGTGTGGTTCTCATCGAAGCCCCACCAGGAATGCAAGACTAAATGTGCTATTTTTACCTTCTTTTTATTCCATGCTTTGTTTGTAGTTTTGGCAGAACAAAAAGAGACCTGGATGAAATTAGAAAGATTGTTTTGCATTTATCATGATTGTCTTTGAGGCACTGTCTTCAGTGTGAAGGCACAATAAGCCTTTCATTTATTATTTGCATTGGAGTAGAGCATAGAAGCCTAGGCTGATATTAAAACCCCACCATCCTAGGCACTCTGTGTTCTCATGGGAAGGAACAGTCTCTGCATCCAAAGAGTTTATGATAAAATAGTTACGGGAAATGATGAGGAGTGGACAGTCATGGAGGAGTACCTCTGTGTTTATCTCATACCTAGAACATAACAAACCCAGTGCTTGGGTTCGCATCTACTGCCTCCTTTGTTCTTTACTCTCTTGAAACATGCTGCCTTCTTCTGGAACTAGACTCCTAACAGCCCACAATCCCAGTAAAAGTATCATGTTTTCTGTCCGCAGATTTCGGCAGAGGCAGTGGATGAGTGTGATACATGATTCACTAGAAGGCACACACATGGGTACCCATGTTATTAACTTTGTTGTGACAGAAGTTTAAAAATAAACATACTCCTTTCATCTCCCAAACCTGACCTGGCAAGAACATTCATTTAAAGAAGCTGGTGGTAATGCCATACAGGAGACTAATCATCCTTAAATCCATACCATTTGTAAAAGAAAATGGAATAGCACAAGCCTAGTCTTACTTTATTTCAGTATTTTAACAACAGATGCAATGCTGCCTTTGTTATTATCCTTTATTTCTCAGACAGTGTTCCCCCTCCTAATTATTACTTGTCTTCTTTAGTAAGATTGAGAAATGGCATTCTTTGAGCTCAGGTAAATACCAAAGCAGTCTTATACATAATGACAGAGCTGCTTTCCCTGGGAGTGAAGTGTAGTAAACTAAAAAAGGAATTTAGCACACTTTCCAAATTAAATAATGTATTACATTCTTCTGAACAGAGGCCCCCAGCCCGTCTTGAAAACAGTGGTGCTTATAAATATCTGCAAAGTTTGAGGGCACTTTAGCTAACGTAGCTAAAAGCAAAGGGCATTAGGGCCACCTCCTTCAGTAGAATGCTTTGTGTGAAATAGCTGGTGATGCACAAACTCGCCCATCATACCTCTGTGTGGGCTTTGTCCTACTGCCAGCCTGGTGCACCCTGTGCAGGGACTTGCTGTGTGGGCATTAGTCTGTATCCATCATCTCTTCCTTGATTTTTTCCTCTTCAGCCCCTGGCAGTGAAGCACGTTACTGCTGCAGCTTTTGCTGCCATTCCCCACCATCTGAGCATCCCTTCACAAGGGCGGCTATCTCTTGCAATTCATCACGACATGTATCATTTTCCTTGGCGCCTCAGCTGCTGGAACCATGATTAAACCCCCCTCAAAAATGTCTGGTTTTCAGCCTTTGTGATTGCAGAGAACCATTTGATTATAGAAATTCTAAAGGTTTGAAAATCAAAGCCAAGTTAAAAAACAGGATTTTTTCTTTAATATTTTCCTTTAGGCAGATACTCTTTTGTTTTACATTTGTGTTTATTCAAAAGGAGTAAGGGAAGATAAATTCACTCAATTTGGTAGTTTTAACCTTTTAGAGAATTCTTCAGGATTGTGCTGAAAAATCAGTGTGTTGAATGACTTTTCTGGCAACATTTTTCTCTCTGAAACATCATTTATTATGTCAGGAAAGATTTGGAACAAAAATTCCCAACAGTTTTATGTAAAATGTAGTGATTACTCCTTGTAGAGTGGCTTAAGATCATTGAAAGTAGCATTGCTGAGAGCAAGCATGGGTACAGGCATGCTTCACTGTGTGGAGACGAAAGCATAGACTTATTCCAGCAGAGAGGTGAAGTGGGAACTGTGACTTTTTAATCTGCTCATCGCAGTGAAGCTCCATGTAGTCTAAACTGCTCCGAATACATTTATACATGTAGAGTGTAAAGCTATGGATGGAAACATATAGAGCTAAAACAGAGAAAGCGTGGAAGCCTGTATTCCACCACTCTCTTCAGCATAACCATAATTAATGCATTCTTATTTAGGTAGAGAGAAACAGACTTCCAAAAGTGTTAAGAAATAAAGGAACATTCCCTGAAACTGAGAAATTTGCAGACTATCACAGATACAGCAAAACTGACAGAGCTGGCCAGAAATTTACCATTTAAGAACTCCTTCAAAAAAATCTAATTTTGTTCATTTGATTCAAATCCATCTAATTTAAATCAATACTTAATCAGTGAAATTATCATTCTTCACTTTGGGAAAAAAACTGAGAATCTGCTTTGCAGGCTTTGTTTAATAGCCTTCTATGTATTAATCTTAGGCTATTTCAAAAGAAGCCAGTAGTAATCATAGAAATCCTCTTTTTTAGACTGAAGTGTCAAAATGTCAATTTTTTTCCATTAAAATATAAACAAAAAGCTTTTTCAATCAGAATTCAGAAATAGCTACTCACATTTGAAGTAAAAGTTAGTCTTTTACTGAGGGAACACTCAGTGAGTGTCTGTGTCATGCATTCTTCCTAATACCTAGGGCTGAGGTAACAATAATAAAAATACGTAAGTAAAGTGTGTTTAATAAAGGCCTTTCCCCTCCAAAGTGATTTTTTTTTTTAATAGGCTTTTCACTCAGGTATTGGAAGGCGTTTCCTGTGATGTACTTAAAATATCTGGGTTTACTCTGACCTATAACGGGGGGGAGGAAGTCAAAACCTCTGGCAAATACGAACTCGCATCGCCTGCGGCAAGTGATGGCGCTCGTAAGAGAGACAAGGCTCAATCCCTATTCCGCCGGTAAGACCACAACGGGTCTCCTCACCTACCGCCTGCCCTGCGTAATGCGGGGCAGAGGCAGGAGGGGCTCCAGAGCGGCAGAGACTCCCTCCCACCCCTCTGTAAGGCCTTATGTAGGTAAAAAAAATGCCAATCTCCCCTTAGAACCCGAGGTAACACCGTAAATTTCCGCACCGATGCCGCTGCCTCCCCGCCCCGATGCCGCTGCCTCCCCGCCCCGGCATGGTCTGCCCTCGCCGCGCCGCGGGGCTGAGGCGAGAGGCGGGCGGCAGCGCCCCCTCGTGGCGGGCTACGGGACCCGCCGAACGGCTCAGCCCGGCGGCGGGAGCAGCCCAGGCCCCCCGGTGACCGGGCGGACGGCGGCCGAAGCCGGGAGGCGCCATGCCCTGACCCGCCCGCGGCCCCGCGCTTCTCACGAAGGCGGTTCGCTGATCTGTGCACACGTGCGCTTTCGCTTCAGGGCCTGTTGACTCCTTGTTCCTGCTTTTTCAATGTCTGGGCTGGCAGTGAGTGCCGGGTTCGCACGGACCGCAGCGTCAGGCACCACAAGTTGGCCACAGCTGCCGCATTTGTCACAGCTCTGCTGTACATCCCCCCCGAGCTTCCCTTGAGAAGTTCACAGGCCTGCAGGGAGGCACGGTGCTGAGTTGCTGCAGGCATTTTCCAAGAAAAGTGAGGTACTGGCTTGGAAGTTTTCTCCATGGGGCAGTCATTCTCATTCTCTGCTCACGGTAACCGGCTCCAGAGCACCTGAGGATGGTGAGGCACTGGTACATGGTGCCCAGAGAATCCGTGGCTGCCCCATCCCTGGCAGTGTTCAAGACCAGGTTGGACGGGGCTTGGAGCAACCTGGTCTAGTGGAAGTTGTCCCTACCTATGGCAGGGGGGTTGGAAATGGAGGATCTTTAAGGCCCCTTCAAGTACAAGCCATTCTGTGATTCTATAATATGATTGCTGGAGCACCAGTCAGCCAAAATCTGAAACCAAGAAGTTCTCCAAGTAGGTCACACATGTAGGTAAAGAAAGAAACTGAGCCATTTTCTCCCATCTCAAGAGACAGGAAAGGGAATAAATGAACTGTACTACACCAGGTTGCAACCCAAACATGTTTCTTCTTTTTTCTTTCAGGCTAACTGGAAAAACTGCCTGTCTCAAGCAGATTCCCATCAATGTGTGGCCAGTCATTTGCCTGAACTATGGTCCCTGTGCTCCGATGTTACTAGTGGGATCCTAAGATTGTCCTGTGTGGGAATGGGGCCTTGTGAAAAGAAGCTTGCCATTCTTCCAAAGAAAGGAAATACATGTATCCTCTGCCTGCTTGTGCTCATCAGGTAACTATGTAGAATCATAGAATGGTTTGGGTTGGAAAGGACCTTAAGATCATCGCGTTCCAACTCCCCTGCCATGGGCAGGGATGCCTCACTCTATACCATGTTGTCCAAGGCTCTACCCAACCTGGCCTTGAACACTGCCAGGGATGGAGCATTCACAACTTCCCTGGGCAACCCATTCCAGTGCCTCAACACCCTTACAGTAAAGAATTTCTTCCTCCTTATATCTAACCTGAACTTCCCCTGTTTAAGTTTTAACCCGTTACCCCTTGTCCTATCACTGCAGTTCCTGATGAAGAGTCCCTCTCCAACAGACTTGCAGGCCCCCTTCAGATACTGGAAGGCTGCTGTGAGGTCTCTGCACAAATTTCTTAGCCTGTCTTTGTACGTGAAGTACTTGAAAGAGTGGAGGGGAGGATGGCACTGCTTAGATTCATAGCGCTGGAAGCCTTAAACATGCAGTCAGGAATTTCTTCTAAAGACCACACCACCCACTGTTCATATCTATCACTCTACTAAGCTCTCAGTACTTAGGCCCATTATTTTTAATATTTGGTTATTGGAAAATATTAAAAACAGTGGCCTCAGGTCTGATCTGACAGCCACAGGCAGAAGAAACACTGTGTCCAGGTGATACTCAGATATGCAATAAGTAGGTAAGTAGACAGATAAAAACAGATTGCTCCCTCAATTTGTGCATCAGTCATTAGACAGCATCTTCTAGGTCATTCATTAATCACTAACACAGCCTCAGAAGTGATGCATTAAAAAGTAAATATTTTAAAGGGTTTGGGTTTTTTTAAGCTTTTGAGACAGTTTGAGGCTTTTGAAAAAACAGGAACATTTGACTTATTTAACATAGACATATTCTTTTATTTGGCAAAGGGAGCAGAATTCCTGCCTTTTTAAAGCTTTCCCATTCTTTTGCCTTACCCACAGGTGAAAAAGTGCCTAAACAACAGAAAGCACCAAACCCCGCTTTTCTTAGTAATTTATCTTTTCCCTTGAAAAAGGGATTTGCCTTCCTTGTTTTACTTGAAATGTGAGAGAAGGCTTGTGTTCCAAATTTTTTGATGGAGAATGGGTGAGAAGAAAGTAAATGTGAGTGCTTTTTGCTCTTTACTTACTTTGTTATGTTTTTATTCCATGGAAGAAGAAAAATGGTGACAGAACATTTCTTCCCACACACTCTTATTTCGAGTTCTGTGCCCTTTTCTTTGAGAAAAGGGGTTTGGAGAGCACAGAACAGGAATAAATCCCCTCCAAGAAGAGAGGAAGAGAGATGCTAGATAGCGAATAACATTAAAAGTGTTTTCTTTCAAAAGCAGTACTAGGAATTACAGCAGTATTTTTCTTAGGTTTCCAAATAACTTTCCCCTTCCCTGAGGTGTCTGCTGTTTTGTGGAAGTTGTTCCACTTTTTAGTCCAAATCTGCAAACTGAAATTTTGTTTCAGGATTTCAACAGAAGAAAAGAAAAAACAGTGAGAAATTCGACAAGGAAAAAAAAAAAATCCTGGTAACCAGCTTCCATAGTTACATAAAGTGGAAAATGGAGTCATTGCTGCTGTCTCTTACTCAACTGACATCTGGTCTGCATGAGTAACTTCACATAATCAGCATGTAGCGTGTAAATCAGATGAGATCCCATGTCCTTCCTGCTCTTTCTGTAATTAGGAACGAGCTAAAGCCTCTGTTCCAGAACTGTCCAGGCCAGGCCTAGACATGTGGCCAGCCTAGACAGAACAAGCGCCACCCCCACAGGAATAAAAAACGATCAGGAAAATGGAGGAGCAAACCAAAATTAATGTTTGCACGTTGGCACGGTCTGAGATATAACACAGAGTTAAGTACAGATTGAGGCTTTTTGTGACAAAAAGGCAATCTCATATTTTTAGGAGTTGTTATTTTTTCAGCCTGCTGCAACATTTAATGATAATAAAACAACAGATTGCGAATATTTGAAGATCGAGCTACTTCTGCAGGTGGATTGCTCTGATAATCTCCTTAAGCAGTTTCCAAGCTGGGTGGTGTCCTGCTCTGCATTACTACTCTATGGACTAGGCGTGCCCTCATGTTTAAAGCCTATGAGGAAGATGTGACAGTAAATCTCTGTGGGAAGTTATTGCTGGAAATACTTGTTCTTAGTGATATTTCATTAGCTGTTGTCAGAACATACATTGTGGCCTTCTGCAATTTTGGTGGCTTCATCAAGATCTGTTGCAAGACTCAGAAGAGTCTGAGGCAATGATCTCATAGTCTGTGCTGGCCTGTGCCTGAACAGCGGACCATCCACTCGCAGAGGATAAACAGTGTCATTTGCCAGTGGACCTGCACTCCCATGGGCTTGCCTTATCATGCTTCCTGGGAAAGCACCATGGAGAAGCTAATATAGTCAGTGGTATGTCATCCTGGGTATGGTTAGTGAGTTGGTAGGCTGTGCTCCCAGTCCTTGCTTAGCCTGTTATTAATCCCCTATAATTTCAGGCACACAAATCCAGAAGCTCCCCTGAGTTTCTTTTATCATCAGTAGGGGAAGATCCCCACTGGTGGTAATTCAGTTTTTAAGTAAGCATCAGTGCATCTCCAGAGCATGGGTTAGCTCACCCAGGTGGCTCATATGAGGTGGAATGCAATCACCACCTCTTCTTTCTTCCCTAGCATAAATGCCAGTGAAGGCTCCATTGCATCTGGGTCACACACCAGGGAGAGTGCGGGCTGCTGAAGAAATTTGGGAAGTAGAAATATGAGATGAGGAATAACAAAGATCTGATCAGTCCTTCTGCTGCTAAAGAAGGGCAGGCTGGGCAATGCTGACCTGCTGACATGACCTTATTCTGTTAAGCAGTGCTTGCTGAGTCAACAGTGGCTCATATCTCCTCTGGTGCTAGCCAAGAAGTGCAGCTGGTGCCCCATCTTCTCCTGTGGTTGCTCTGTGCCTGGTTGCTCCAGTGCAACAACACAGTTCACTCCCTACAAAAGGCTTCTCCAGAGCCTCTTGTTTGTGCTACTGTATTCTGTAAAATGAGTGTTGTCTTCCTCACTTACTGAAGGGTCAGAGTTATTTGTCTGCCAGTTTACTGCTTCCCTACCTTCACTAACGCTCCAGAGGGCAGATTTTGGGACTAAACCAGTAGAAAACTATTTTTGTTCTTCTTAAGTTTAGTTTAGGAGTAACTAAGTGGGAATGCATAGCAGAATGTCACAGCAGTTCCTTGCTCACCCGAAGTGCAGCCCTAGATGCTAATCCAGCAACAGATACAGAGCTCAGGGACTGTGCCGCCACCAGCACAAGTGTATCTTTAATGGCATTTCCTTCTGTGGGCTGACCAGTGAGTACTTCAGAATCCTGCAGCATTCATCTGTATTGCTCCAGTGCGTTGTTTGTGCTTACGAACCACACAGGTAATTAGAAATACTGTAGCAAATTGGCTTCAACTAAAAATGCTCTTGCACTTTATTCTGGTTTCAAAAGGAACTGTAGATAAGGCATCCCAGTCTCCACAGGGAGGCAGCAAAATACCTGTCAATTTGTTGGCAAGTTTAAACTGGCTGATGGTTTTTCTTTCTAAAGAACTCTTTCACCCGGTGTATATATATTGTTTGGATAAGAGGTTTTAAGAATTTTAAGTTCAGATGAAAATTCTGGTTTTCTTGCCAAGATCAACATTCTCCGTATTTCCCTCTGAGCTGCCACCAGAATGATTTACAAGTTACATAAGGGCCAACTTTGAAAGAAATATGCATTTAATTAGAAACTAAAAATCACAGTGTCTCATTTGGGACAGTATAGTTAAAGTTCTATCAGTATTTCCATTATTTTCAGGGATTTATCACTTCAGGAGAAGAAAACATTCTGCTGAAACTTGGAATTTTAGGCCTCAATACCATAAATATAAAATAGGCAGGAAATAGTAATATTATAAAGTTTAGCATTTCCAAACCAGGCATTCAAATATCATGGAGCAGGCACCCACCCCACCCCGCAAATTATATGATTGGCTTAAAAATTATGAAATTTTAAAAATAATAAACATAAGGTTCTTTTTGTTTGTCTTCTGACTTGTGAGAATTTATGATCCATATTTTCAGAATGTTTCTATGCAACCACAAGGGCTGAAGACTTCTTTTTTCCTTTTCTCTCTTTCTATATGGAAGTTGAGATTTTTCACATGCCCACATGCCCATGAAAGCTGGGTCTTGAAAAAACTACATGTAACTTTCCTGGACTGCCCATAGCCTTAGAATAGCTTGCTAGGAAATCAATAAAAATCAGAAATGCTATAAATGAAGCAGAATGCACAAGCCAGGAAGATTTAACCATGCCAAGTGCAAGGTCCTGCACCTGGGTTGGAGCAATCCCAGGCACAGCTACAGGTTGGGCAGAGAAGAGATTCACAGCAGCCCTGCAGAGAAGGACTTGCGGGTGTTGGTCAATGAAAAATGAACATGAGCCAGCAGTGTGAGCTTGCAGCCCAGAAAGCCAACCGTATCCTGGGCTGCATCAAAAGGAGCGTGACCAGCAGGTCAAGGGAGGTGATCCTGCCCCTCTACTCTGCTCTTGTGAAACTTCACTTGGAGTATTGTGTGCAGTTCTGGTGTCCTCAACCTAAGAAGGACATGGAACTGTTGGAACAAGTCCAGAGGAGGGCCACAAGGATGATCAGGGGACTGGAGCACCTCCCGTATGAAGATAGGCTGAGAAAGTTGGGTCTGTTCAGCCTGGAGAAGTGAAGGCTGCGTGGAGACCTCATAGCAGCCTTCCAGTATCTGAAGGGGGCCTATAGAGAGTCTTCATTAGGGGAGAGACTCTTCATTAGGGACTGTAGTGATAGGACAAGGGGTAACGGGTTCAAACTTAAAGAGGGGAAGTTTAGACTGGATATGAGGAAGAAATTCTTTATTGTAAGGGTGGTGAGGCACTGGAATGGGTTACCCAGGGAAGTTGTGAATGCTCCATCTCTGGCGGTGTTCAAGGTCAGGTTGGACATAGCCTTGGGTGGCATGGTTTAGTGTGAGGTGTCCCTGCCCCTGGCAGGGGGGTTGGAACTAGATGATCTTAAGGTCCTTTCCAACCCTATGATTCTATGATTCTGAGATTTAAACTATGTATTTACTTCAGTCAGAAGCAGCTGAATGTAAATGTATCCTTCAGGAAAAGACAGATTTTCACTTTCTTTGGAATTTTTTTAAAATGCAAACGAATTCATCATTTATAACTGTTAGCTTTATCTACAGAAGAGATATCTCATTGCTAGAAGCAGCATGTATTTCTTTCATACTGTTCTGAAATAGGGATCACTCCGCCTCTGTAGTTCATTTCACAGGAGAAATTCCAAGTCAGCTTTCTCAGCTCCATTGCAGCACCATGTATTTGCAAAAATACTCCTCTCACTTGAGTAAGTTAAGTGAATCTTACAAATCTTACATTCCTGGTAAGACTGGGAGTTTTAGACTGTACTCATACATTTGCTGACTTAACATCTAGTCTTCTGGAGAGAGGAAAGAAAGGCTATGCTCTCTTCATGGTGATTTCTATCCAGCACAGTGCTAGATTTGCTTTGCACAGCTCCCATCTGCTTGGGAAAGACAAAGAAGAATATTTTATATTTTTCTGTCCTCATAAAATTCTACTGAAAGTAAAAGCCTCAAAAATTATAGTTCATTTTTATCACATGCAGAGATTTTCTTTTTATACTTTTGAACTCTACAATTCCCAAATTGATCTGTGTGAAAAACTTTCAGATTTTTTCTATAAAAGCACAGTTCTTTGGGAAGCATTCAACCAAAATGCCTGTCAGGGCCCTGAGCATGCCATTAGGCATGGTCACTCCAGGGCGATACCATGCACCTAAGTGGCCCTGGCTGGCCTCTCCTGGAGCCCACACCACACCCTCTTCCCATTTAGTCTGAGCCTATAGTCCCAGCCTGAGCTGTGCTGCTGGCTTGCCTGTCTGTAGTGCTGTTCCTGTGATGTTTGATTTCCTAACTTGACCTTGGATCTGCTTTGTTACCTTGCTTAATGCTTGCTGGGCAGGACTCCTTCTTGTCACTATCCTTCTCTGCTTGCCTGTGCCTGGTTCTGGGGCATTGTGCCTGGTCGGTGAGGTCACTGCCCACCCTGTGTTGTCTCCTGGTCTGTTCCTCGGCAGTAGCCCACTCTTGTTGCACCCAAACATTGCAGTTCTATTAAAAATTACTTTTTTTATGGTGAAATGGGGAGTGAGAACTGACCTGCAATGAACAGCCCGAAGTCAGTGAAAGCACCAAAGAATGGTTTGCAGTCTTAACTGAAGGAGATGGTGAGCTTGTAACCTCGGGGTGAAAAGCTCCAGAACTGATTGCCAGAACTGTGAACTGTGTAGTGCCTGTGAAACATGATTATAGGTAGAAGATGAATGACAGCAATTCAAAGCCATTGATGGTGTAAGGCTCTGGTGAGCCACTGGCTTCTTTCTCCAACATGAGCATCATTCTTGCTGCTTTGCAGATGCTTCATTCCTAATGTGAGCTGTAATGCTGAGCTGAAGGGAAGAGTTAGATGTGCCAAGGTGAAATGGAGTGTGTGGTATTAGGGAAGAGCCAAAGGAGAGTTCCAGCTCTGAGACAGATGGGAAACAGGAACTCAAAGATTAGGCACAGCCTAGCAGCAGTTAGGAAGATGTCCTAGAACATATTTCATTCCCACAGCAACAGCCAGAAGTGAGGCCACCAAACTGCCCTTTGTCAAGTCTTATTGCATGACCTTGAGAGTGCTTTAGACCTGAGCAATTGAAGCACCAAACCCTGCTGGGGTTTGTCCAGTTCCCAAGGAGAGAGGGGCCAGTCCTTAGCCTCTGCCTAGAAGCTTTGGCAAGGCTGACACTGTGGTCTCACCTGAAGAACAGCTGCTGGGTATGGGGGATGTGAGTCTTCCTGAGCCTTTGGTTTCTCCTCTGTGTAACTGATTATCTTTCCTTCACAGTACTGTTGTGAGGATGAATGCATTAGTGCCTCTGAAGGACCAGAACTACAGGGATATCTGTTGTCGGGTAATTTATTTTCAGCCTTTCCTTCTGTGCTGCCTCATCTTCAGTGTTTGGACTTGGTGCCACCGTGGCAAGTCCTACTGGTGTTCCCAATTAAATTTAAAGTAATGGTATTACGATTAAAAGACAATTGCGCATCAGAACTGCTTCACAGGACCACTGTGTTTCAGCAGTAATGGGGAGCCAAAGAGCGCGACAGTAGGGCACTGCTGAATATTTTTGTGACATCTTCTATTAAATAAGTGGGGTTTAAGGGCTGTGATTCAGGCTCAAGTGATTAAAATTCATCTGCCCTTAAAATTAGCCAGTTTATTTTTCACATCATTGCTGCAGTATTTCTGTTCTGTGTCCTCCCTTTCTCTTCAGAGGTAATCACATTTTGATGGAAGATGAAGTGATTCCTATATATAGCATGAAAAACACTTTGGGATCCTTCCAGTGAGTAAATCCCGGGTGCATGTCAGATACTCATTTAGCACAGCACTTTATAGTAGGCATCAGGGTCAAGAGCACAGCCTTGGAGCACTTTCTGGCTTCAAGCTCAAAGCTGAACCTGCTCTGTGTGTGTCTTGACCAGAATGTTTGAGTAGTAGATGTGCTGAGAAGAAAAAACAATTTTGTCTGCATCTTTGTTATGGCAATGAGCTACTCACCCTAGATAAATTGCAGTTTCCAAGGAGGCTGACAGTTCTGCCCATTTCCATAGGAAAGGAAATACCAAAGAGTAGGCTCAAAGGAGGCCTTTCCAGGAATTTAGGATTTGCTATAACTATCAGGTCAGATATCCTGTTCCTAACAGCTGTCAGGACATGGTTCTTCAAAGGAAGTGGGCTAAGTTTACCTAGCCAAAGCATGACTAACTAAGGCTGAAGAGAACTGAGGTACGAATCACTTTAGGTGGTGCAGGACTCAGCTTTCTGCCCGGAACATGAGATCTGATTACCCTGGCTCAGTAAGTTGTACAACTGTAATGTTAGTAGCAATCATATTCAGGCTTCTACAGCTTTGCCATGTCTTTTCACTGTCCCTTTCAGTTACCTGTTCAGCATCTGCTATGTTTTCCCAAAGGTTTTACAACCAAAATAGGATACAGCTCAATGGGGAGGAACCATATAATTTTATGTGATCAGTTACATGATTATTCTGCGATGTATTTTCTGATCGGTCCTGATTTTTGAAACAGATGGGAAGTGGGCAGAGATCTGAAAGCCTTAGGACCGCTCAGCTTCAGCTGCTTTCCTGCCCTCTAAATTGCAAGATCTGGCCTTCCTTAACACTGCTGAAAAGTGCCATATGCTAGTGATACCACCGGTCCTTTCAAGTTTCTATTGACTTCAGAGGCCAGACATCTTAAATTACCCTTTACCCAGTGTGCCACTGAGGCTGCGCAACACCACATATTTTATTCCAACTATTCTTTCAATGTGTGTCATCTTTCGAAAGCTTCCAGTGTTAATTAAATTTGTCATCCAGAGTAAATGGACTTGAGGTTTTCTAAATACTCCAAAAATCAAGAATTCACTTACTTCTCATCCGATCCTTGGAAATGACAGTCGTATGTTGTGTACTACTGTTATTTCCTTGCATCTAGGAATGGGCTGACATGAAAAAAGGATTGGTAATTTAACCAGACTTATTTCTAATTAACTCTACAGGAAAAGGACTCTTGAAAACATTTAGTAGGCAAATAAAATAGAGAAACAGTACCTTATTTCGTACATTCCTAAACTTGTATATTTTTTTCTGAAGTATTAGACACAGTAGAGGGAGAATATTTATTTTAAATTTTGTTGGGGAGAGGTGAAAGATTAAACAGTCTTTACCATTCCAATTAATTTCATCTTATAAAGGAAGGTTCCTTCTCTAAGCCTCTGGAGGTACTGTATCTTCTAGCACAGGCAAATCGATACAAAGATTCCAATTCAGTTTCCCCTGGATGTGATCAAGTATGTTCAAATATTAAGTGATAAATGGACTAATTTACACATCTGCAAAACTGGCATTAGCATTTTACTGACTCCCTGCAGTACCATGAAGTTTAATTAACAGTTGTAAAGCACTCCTCTGAATGAAAGGTATGACTTCTTACATCTGAGATTATGTAGATCCATAAGGTTCTGCTGTATTTCTAACAGCCATCTAGAAGACTAATAGCTTTGCAGATTTACTGCTGTGCTCTGCTGCTTTCTTTGGGCTAGCCTGCATTTTTTGTGAGTTTGATACTGGAGGTAACTTTCAGAGATTGAGGCCAATCCTACATTTGTATTCAGCTGAACGATGCCTCTTAATTAATTAATTGTTCAAGGCAATTTCCTAGCATTTTAATACCTGTAGCTTAAACTGTGTCAAATTAATACAAAGTGCACCACATTATTCATAAGAACAGTGGTTTTCAAATAGCCAATGAAAAAATACCATCTTAACTTCAGGCAGACAACACAGTGTAGAAGTGAAATCTGTCCTGACTGCAGCATCACTAGGACAGTAAACCAGCTTCTGGCTGCAGAACCAAGGCTGCATGCACTGGAACCTGTATTGATAGTCTTAAGAAGAAGCCAGCTGAAGTGACAACTCAAAATATTTGTGCAGTTCTTACCTGAAGGTCTTTCTCAATTCCTGCTATTAGGTGAATGTGGTTTTGTATGTTGCCCCCTTGAGACTGCCTTGAGACTGCCTTGAGACTGCCTTAAGCCTGCCCAGAGTGTTTCAATGAGACCACCAGTCCTAATTAAAGATCACGATGAGACTACTTTACTGGGGTACAAAGGTTTGGTTTTTTTAAACTTCCTACCCTCTGTTCTACTCTGTCAATGTCTATCCTGCTAACTTGGTATAACAACTGCTCTTTCTGGGTGGGTGGAAGGGAAAGATAATGGTAGTCAATGCATGGCTTTAAGTTCAGCAGCAAAAATCTGCAGACCAGTCACGTACTTAATATTTTGGCCTTTGCCTTTTGGAGTGTCTCACATCATTTACTATGTTCTCTTTTTCCAAAAGTATCACTTTTTCCTAAAAAGCTAAAGAGTGACAGATACAAAATGTGATTTAGTCCTGAAAGTGTCATATCCCCAGCTCAGGTGGAACTATTGTATCCTTTCTGAAACCAGGAAGATACCACAGCTCTGCAGCTGAGCCCCTGGTAATTCACTGTCATGTACCATGCCTTACTCCAAATAGGCTTAACGATCTCCTGAGGCTGGCATGCAGCTGTCAGATGTTAGCAGAACGAGAAAACACCAGGTAGGTTTTTGAGTATTATTCTGTAATTCCATTATATATATCTCAATATTACATATGGATCAAGCCAGGGTATCTGGGGCCTAGGCAACTACCAAGAGAATTACTGTACTTAGAGAACGGCATGAGTTCTGGGCATACCAATTGGAGCAATTAAGCTAAAGTTGCATTAAACATTCTTTATTTCTCTATTGATCTCAAATATCTGGGACTGCTAATTACAGCCATCTCTGCTTCTGCTTTAATTATTTGTATTTATATTGGCAGCGTAAAGATCAGGACTATAGGAGCACATGTGTCTGAAGTGTTTGCTTTTTTCCTTGCCTTTCTTAGGATAGCAAGTTTATGTTCAATTATGTTTATAACCCAGCATATCTCTGGCAAGTTCTACAAACCAGAAATAATCCTGACTCAGTCCAGATGGTGATATGCATTTTTATGATTCCTTTACTCACTTTCTAAGACAAAGATAATGTTTGAGATATAATTTTTTAACCAGCACATCTTGTCTGAATAGCTAGAAAGCAGTCTTGCAAATAAGTATCACCTCTACATTAGTGTTGGAGCAGGATGCAATACTATACCAGTGCTAGTGAAGCACAGAAAAGTATAGCATGGTTTTTGGAGCTCTGATTATTGGGCAGTAACTCACTCCGCAGCAGTTCAGCAGCAAACTGCAATCAGTGTCATTCTATTATCCTGTTTCAGTGTTTCATTTTCCTGTGAGAATTATGACAAAAAACCTGTACAAACCTTTGATGAGGTATGTGTGACAGCAGAAATGTTCCAAGAGAGAAAAATCTCACTGTCAGTGACTTTAATCACTGTATTTTGAAAGGTTGTGAATTATGCCTCTGTGGAATGCTTTAGGATATGAACTGATATTACATCTAGTACCTGGGAGCATGCAAGAAGACAGGACAAACAGAGAAAAGTGTCACTGCTCTTACATATAGCAGAGTATGTCTAAAGGGCTTCAATTATTGTAGGACAAACAGTTTGAATTCCCCTGTGCAGCTGGTCAGCCTCTCTCATCACTGTCATCCCTACAGTGGGGGCAATTGCTTCTGTATGGTGGTCTTTTGATCAGGTGTCTTCCTGCTAAGGCAGTAGTTCTGGAGTTCTTTGCCAGCCACCTGCCATTGACAGAAGCAATCCTAGGGGCAGACACTATGGGAAAACATGGGTAAGGCACCCACTGAACTCTCTGTTTTCTTTGCATGGAAGCAGCTAGAAGCCAGCAGGAGTGAAATACACTGCCCCTTGGTAGACAGTGGACAAGTGCTGCAGCCACGCATTGTCCTGCTTCACCATGGCAGGAAAGAGCTGAGGTTCAGCCTTGGTATGCTGCTGTGATAGCCTGGGTTAGACCTATTCAAATAATCCATCTGTACAAATGAAGTGGAGGGGAATGGAAGACGGAAAAGGAAGACATTTGTAGATATTTTAAAGCAGAGAATGAAAGATTGACTTAATAAACAGAGTTGTACCATAATGTTGTAATATATCCAGAGGGTCTTTATGCCTCCTTTGTATTGGCACCCACAAAGTTTTAGGGACTGCTTTGTGTGTAGCTGTGTGGCGCAATCTGCAGACCAAATGAAGGATGTGCCATTCCACTGAAATCTGTCATTTCATTACTTCTTTTGTTTGACAGTAGACCACATTTGTACTTCCTGAATGTTTTTTTTTCTCTTGGCATTTCAGGAATTGGATGGTGTTTCTGAATAAAAGCAAATCCATCCATCCATCCTCTGTCAGGAGTGCTTCACTTTTAGACAAACAAAATGGTCTATATTATTCCTTGTAATCTTTGTTCTTCTGTCAATTATTCTTTAATCTTCATTCAATGTATTCCTTTTACCTGAAATGCCAACTAGCCCTGATGTTGCACTTCACAGGCTCTGTACTTTCTTTACTGATATTGATTTATCTTTCAGTTTCATTGGTGAGTTTCACTGGGAAATGAATGTGAAAGCACTACATCATGCAAAACCAGACAAATTGTTCTGTGCAGTCACTGTTCTGTACAGCACTAGCTAGTCGTATTAGGATATCAGTTCATGGGCAGTTCATGCAGAGCACTGACAGCCTGAATTGACAAGATACTTTTCTCCATTGCCTTGAATGAGTGAGAGAGGAATATGCCATTTGTCTTTGTGCTTGTATTAGATGCTAACCTCTTAACCTTTGTTAGCTATGGGCTGTGACTGCTTTCTTACTGTTAGTGAGATTTTTACAGCATTAACTGTTGAATAAGACCTGTGTCATTGCTTTAGGATGTCCAGTTGGAGGATGCATTCTGTCAGTGGAAACATGGAGTTGGGTTATACCCATTTGTCTTGGAAGACAAATAAGTTCATAAATGTTAGTTTGGTGGTTTAGTATTGTGGTACAGTTCAGCCTTGCAGTCGGCCACTCCATAGGGAACTGCAGCATGTAGAAAGTGATGTGTACCCACAGGCCATATGCTTCTCTGGTGATGTGATTTGTAATGTTGCTAACAAGATTCCATTCTGGACAGAGACATCACAGCGTGTCAATAGTGGTCCAGATGAGAAAAAACAACAAAACAAAAAAACCCCTAACACTGTGAATTGAAGTTTTTTTGTCGTAGTTTAGCATGGCAGGCAACTAAACACAACACAACCATTTGCTCACTTCCCACCAGAGGGATGGGGGAGAGAACAGGAAAACAGATAAAACTCACGGGTTGAGATAAAAACATTTTAATAAGACAGAAGAGAAAGGGATAATAATTACAAAAGAATATGCAAAACAAGTGAGGCACAATGCGCTTGCTCACCACCCACTGACTGGTGCATCAGCTTCTGGATGTCTTCTCCACTTCTTCCTTCTTCCCCTTCCTAGTAAGAGTTACTAAAAAAGCTTTTAAATCCAATATTTCTTCTTGTGTATAGAGGCAACTGATACTGGCAGGGGCTGGTGCTCTGGTTCAGCTGCAGTGCCTGGCATGTGTTGGAGTCTGGTTCAGCTGCAGTCCCTGCTGCCGGGGTTGGAGAAGCTGCAGTGCCTGTCATTTTGTCGTCAGATACAGAGACCTTCTCTTTCCCATGAAGGTACTGAATAGTGTTGAACAGGGCTGGTAGGCATAGTCCAGCTCCCAGCACATTACAGTGATCTGTGTCTCTCCAAGATTGCCAGGGTGTCAGAATACTTCTTCCAAATATTTTACTAGTGTTTCAGGATCCTGCACTTGTTCAGGGTGAAGTTCCAAAGCACTGGAGGTGCCCACTCTTCTACATACTTGCCCATACTATCCTATCCACCCTGCCACTCATAACTCTCCAGACTCAGGACAGATCTCTGGGTGCTGTTCTTAGATAGTTGTTTAACCTTAAACAAGACCTGAAGCACATTCAGAATACATAGCAATAGGAACATGCTGGTTTGTACATCCCAAGGGTATTCAAAATTCTCAAGAGCTATTTTAACTCACCTGCAGAAGAGAAAGGTAAGGGAGTAGGGAAAGGTGTCATCCATTGTCTCCCACGTAGATTAGCTCTTCAAGGAGAAAAGGTAAAGAGTGTACTTATTAACATTTTCCAATAGATGGTTCCCAAAGTACAGAGATAATGGCAATGCTGAGTACAAATACCAGATTAGTCTCATGACCAGTAACTTATCATATCATAAGCAAGTATAGAAAAATTATAACCTTAACCCAGTCCCCAGAGATGATAAATAGCACAACAGGGAACATTTACAGCAAGTAAGATGCTGCATAACACAACTCTGAGAACACATGCAACAACTCTGAGAGCAAATAAATCAACATTATGACCAGGAACTATTAAACCAATACAGTGAATGCTTATGACAAATGTGTTTCAACACTCTCTGGTCAGATCTGTAGTTATCTCAATCCTTCATGACCCATGTTGGGCACCAAAATAAAAGACTGCTATGGTTTAAGCCCAGCCAGCAACAAAGTACCACAGAGCTACTCACCCATTCCCCCAAGAGGGATGGGGGAGAGAACTGGAAAAAGGTAAAACTTGTGGGTTGAAATAGAGACAGTTTAATAGGACAGAAAAGGTAGGGGAAATAATACTAATGATAAAATAATATACAAAACAAGATGAAACAAGCACATTATGAAAGTGTAATTTTGAAATTGTCAGAGCATAGCAGGAGTCACATCCTATAATACCAGGAAACCCAGCCTGGAATGGTAGAGCCTCTTAAGAGGCAGAGTCCTGACTAGTCTCTGCATTTAAATGTCACTACTGAATTCTCATGTCCCATTATGCTAAAATGTTTTATGTCAGTGGTTTTGAGACAAGAAGTTTAGTCAGACACTGGATGTCTCATTCAATAATATGTTACTGTTTTAATTATACTGAGAAAGTGATTCAGTTGTACTGGCACCAAAAATTTCAGCAAATGTCAAGCTGACTGCAATTGAGGCAATTCCAGACCAGACTTTCATTGAATTAAATGGATTATTTCCTTGGTGCCTTCGAAATCTTCAAATATATTTGGAATCTCTTACCCATTTTTCTAAGTCTGCCAACATCAGATTATTAAATGGCCCATTTTCCATAATATCAGTCTGGATTTTTCTCATCAGTCCCCTGATTATTATAAATTGCATGGCATGATATTTCAGAAGATTAATACTCCATCTGGCCTGCATGCTGCCAGGAGATCAAAACGATTGGCTGCTCCAGCTCAGACTTAATCTGCATGACAGGCTAACTGCTGTAAACACCCTATGTGTTTACAGTGGGCTTGTCTACATGGGTGGTTTATGCTGGTGGAAAGCTGACTCTATCAGTACAAAGAAATCCTTGCCATACATCATTGACAAAATGCTCTGGAGCTTTTAATTCAGTTGAGATTAGTAGCGCTGTCACAGTGGAATAAATACTGTTGGGTATCAATCTAATTTTGTCTGTACTACCACATTTTTTTAGCTGTCCAGTTACCTTCCTATATTTCTTTGTATCTAGTCCAGCATGGCTGCCCTGAAGATTCCCACTTATTTCTGGTCTCTGGCTGCTGCACGTTGGTAAATGAGAAAAAGAAGCTATTTCACATTTTAAGGGAACTAGCATTAGTGCGAAGGTGTGGAGGACACCTACCCACAAGCCTGGATACATCAAAAAGTAAAAACTCCATCAGTAGTAGCTGGTAGCCAGCAGTTTATTTGGATATGGTTTCTGTGTATTGGTTAATGTGACACATTAATTGTGACAGCAAAGAATCTTACTGTGATCTGAATCTCCTTGCACCTCACATTTAGGTATAATCATAGAATCATAGAATAGTTAGGGTTGGAAAGGACCTTAAGATCATCTAGTTCCAACCCCCCTGCCAGGGGCAGGGACACCTCGCACTAAACCATGCCACCCAAGGCTATGTCCAGTCCAGCCTTGAACACCACCAGGGATGGAGCATTCACAACTTCCCTGGGTAACCCATTCCAGTGCCTCAACACCCTTACAGTAAAGAATTTCTTCCTCATATCCAATCTAAACTTCCCCTGTTTAAGTTTGAACCCGTTACCCCTTGTCCTATCACTACAGTCCCTAATGAAGAGTCCCTCCCCAGCATTCCTATAGGCCCCCTTCAGATACTGGAAGGCTGCTATGAGGTCTCCACGCAGCCTTCTCTTCTCCAGGCTGAACAGCCCCAGCTTTCTCATCCTATCTTCATATGGGAGGTGCTCCAGTCCCCTCATCATCCTCGTGGCCCTCCTCTGGACTTGTTCCAACAGTTCCATGTCCTTCTTAGGTTGAGGACACCAGAACTGCACACAATACTCCAAGTGAGGTCTCACAAGAGCAGAGTAGAGGGGCAGGATCACCTCCCTCGACCTGCTGGTCACGCTCCTTTTGATGCAGCCCAGGATACGGTTGGCTTTCTGGGCTGCGAGCGCACACTGCCGCCTCATGTTCATTTTCTCATCAACCAAAATCCCCAAGTCCTTCTCTGCAGGGCTGCTGTGAATCTCTTCTCTGCCCAACCTGTAGCTGTGCCTGGGATTGCTCCAACCCAGGTGTAGGACCTTGCACTTGTCATGGTTAAACTTCATCAGGTTGGCATCAGCCCACCTCACAAGCGTGTCAAGGTCCCTCTGGATGGCATTCCTTCCCTCCAACATATCAACCGAACCACACAGCTTGGTGTCATCGGCAAACTTGCTGAGGGTGCACTCAATCCCACTGTCCATGTCACTGATAATACATGGGATGGTCTTCTTTCCACACTAGTTTCAATATGGAGGCTATTGGAATGAGGATAGCAACAATAAACCCCCTATTTTTAACCCAGAAGAGAGCAAAATTCAGCTTTCCAAGCTATGACCTGTAAGTATGGTGCTTCCCTGCCTAGACGAATGTGTGATTAATAGTGTGGTTCTGCCTGCACAAAAGCTATTGACTAACCTCAGTTCCTGGCAGTTGGAGCAAAAGCTGCTGTTCCTGGCAGTTGGAGCAAAAGCTGCTTAAGCTGATGTTTGCAGGACCCCTGTGTCTGCCAAAAGTGAAAGAGGGGGCTCCAGGAAGGCCACTATCATCCTCTGTATCAGAACATGTATAAGGGCTTTTTCTTGGCATACTCTGAAGTATGAGGCGTACATCTGGCAGCTGCCAGCTCTGGACTCAAGAGGTAGATCGGGAAACTGTATGACCCTTTGGTTCTCATTCTTTTTTTGTTTTCAGAGTCCTATCCCAACATTAGTCTGTTTCACCCTGTTCACAAACTGTTTGACTCTAAGGGGAAATGAGGTTGGCCCAATACTGAGCCAGCAATGAAGAAGTACAACGTGGCAATTTATACTTTTGAATTATCAGTGACAAATGTGAGCTTCATCTCACAGAGAAGGTGATTCTGGTAATTTTTACACTCAGAACTACTCTGGACTGTAGATATTTGAACGTAGTTGTGACAGAATAGTGTTGCTCATTTGAAGGAACATCTTCAGGTTCTTCTTCCTCTGTATTTTTATCCTTGTAGCCTTTGCTGACCAGCTCTGTACCAATGTACTTCTGGACACCACTGATGCCCAAAGGGACAGGAAAACATTCTGAGAAATGAAACTGTAAGTGCTTTCACGATGCTTACTTGTGCTTGTATGCATTTTGCACTGAACAGTGTCAGCATGTTAAATTCACCTCTGGGCACAACCCCCCTGTAATACTATAAATCGGGAAAGAATTTGGTGTATTGTATCCAAGTGGTTGCTGAAGTCAGAGTATGCAGGCTGTATAATCCTGTGTTTAACATTGTCCTGAATCTAAGCTTTCCCCAGCTGAAGAAGTTTTCATTGCTAATGCGCCCTTTTTAGAAGCCCTTTCCCGACTCGTTTTTTGGTCCCTGGTAATAACAACCACATTTAACCTTCAGAAAGGCATTGAAACTCTGTGTGAACAAAACCATATTATCTGTTATTTTTGTGTAGTTGAAGCTAGCAAGGCCAAACTAAACCAGCCCTGCTGAGTTTCATACAAACATGTGTGAAATAATCACCACCCTGAAGGTTTTGCTATGAGGCAATGTAAACTTCACAGAATGCAAAGCTATGCCAGCCCAGCTTCTGAATCAGGGATGCTCCTCTCCAGCCAGGTCAGAACCTGAGCAGAGAAGCTGGCTATTCTCACCAGGCAGATATAATTTCAATATGCAAAGCAAGCATTGCAGTGAAGTAAAGATTGAGAAATAAGCAAGTGCTGTGACAAAGCACAAGATCTTGGGGGGGTTGCGGCAAATACCTACATAGCAGGTCTCATGCTACCTCTGATGTTTGATTCAGTTCTCTTTGATTATTCAGTTTTCAGTATTTTTGGGGGGCAGATCTTTTCTTTTTCCTCATAAGAAGAGAACCTGTTGTCCTCCAGATATTTTTTGCAGACAGAGCACCTTATAAACTACTGCTGAAGTTGTGACTCTGCCCTTGACAGCAGTGGGACAGAGAGCAAGAGAGATGGCGGCGGGTGGGGTGTGGAGGGTAGAAAGCAAACACAAATTCAGCCTGGATGGTGAGTGTCTGATTTAGTTTTTTTATCTTCTGTGGGCAATGTCAGTACCCAGCAAATGACTGAATACCATTGCAACCCCACTTTTTTAGACATTTACTTAAAAGATTTCAGCTTTGGGTTTTTCTGGTAGAAAAGGGAAATGATTGCGGCAAGCACATAATTCCTGCAAGAATTTTGATTTTGCTGAGGACCTGATCTTCAACTGTAAAAAAAATCACATTCTTCATCTTGCTCCTGCTGCCCAGAGATTTTGTTCAGCACATTCCAGGCAGAACCAGGATGCATCATTATCTACTTCATGGAGATATTGGTCACAGTAGCCCTGTAATGCTACTTGTGCTTATTTAAACTCTCAGAACAGTTACTAATGGCTTTCACCCTGCCCCTCCACACCCCTAAAGCTGTTGTCAGGCAGAACTGCTGTAGGGATTGAAGCACTAGTGAATGCAATTAGAAAGCTAACCATTTCTTGTACTTGCTAAAGAATTTCCAGTTGAAGTAAAATTTAAACACCCTTTTCTCTTCAGTTTTCTCTCCTGTTTGTAGATGAAGAATCAGAGTTTCTGCTGTTGAAGGCTGACATTAGTAGAGCTGTATCAGGCTGTCAGGGCTACTTCCACAGTCTGGTCCACTATTTCTCTGTAGCGTTAGCTCAGTCCACCCTGATAGGGCAGAGACTGGTCACTGCTTTTGACTTTGGGAGCTTAGGGTATGTCCCTGGACTTAGATTTCAGTCTAGTGTTTTTCTCCATTACCAAGATTCAGAGGCTTACCAAAACATCACACAAATTTCTCTTGAGTCCTACATAGGCTTTGAGGACTTAAAACTGGTGTTGAATTTCTAATTCAACTGATCTGGAAAAACACAGAGGCAAAGAGCACAGGTTTTTACCAGAGACATTGTATTTCTAAAGCACCTAGCTGTACAGACCTTGAAAAACAAGATCAGCTACATAGCCATATTGAGGCAAACGTGCCACTTCTGTAGGTCTAAAGTTTTACCGTTATTCTGGGAGAATCCCCCCTACACTTTCTGTCTTGAAAGAAATCCTCTGTATATAGTAGTGGTTGACCACACTGCAGCAATAACTGCTTCAGTGTATTCATCATCTCTCTTCTGTATTCTCCACTGGGACACTGCTCCTGGAGTCATTATGCTCCAGCTGTAGTCTCTTGCATAGAAAATGTCCTGGTGAACAGTGAAGGGCCAGGAGCTGAGGTGTGCAGAGTTGATGTCCCCAGCACATACCTCTGAGGTTTTCATTGTGATGTGTGCCTTCAGTGGGCCAAGTAAGTAGTTCTGCTTGGCTAATCAGTGTGGACCTTACCCACCTCACTGTCCTACTTCTCCCTTGTTTTTTTGACGCTTTGAACGATAAAGCTGCAATATAAAAAAATAATAATAATCATAGAATCAGACAGGTTGGAAAAGACCTTTAAGATCATCAAGTCCAACCTTTACCTCTGGATTTCCAAGTCCACCACTAAACCATGTCATTAAGGGTCTCGTCTATGTAGTTTTTTAATGCTTCCAGGAATGGTGATTCTACGACTTCCCCGCACAGCCTGTTCAATACCTGATCACCCTTTTGGTGGAGAAATTTTTCCTAATACTCAATCTAAACCTCCCCTGGTGCAGCTTGAGGCCTCTTGTCCTATCACTTGTCACTTGTTACTATCACCAACCACTTCTTACTCCATCCTCCTTTCAGGTAGTTGTAGAGAGCAGTAACAACTCTGAGAGCAATAACTCCCCCCTGAGCCTTCTCTCATCATCATCATCATCTCTGAGGGACACAAACGTGCCAGTTTGGAGCAGCAGGATACCCAGTGTGTGTTCACGTCATTCTGTGTCACTAGCCTAAAGTGCCAAGGATCACTTTTTGAAGCAGATGTGTTTAGCAGGGTAAATAGACCCACTAAATGGTAAGGATTATTATTTGAACTTAATTGTAAAGGTCTCTTGAAAAGGTCCTGGATATTCCAGTTGATACTGATATTTTTTAAGGAATAATGGTCTAAATTTTTCTTCATGCCAGTGCCAAGCAGTATTATCATGGTCTTGAAGATGAAACTATCTGTTTTTCCAGTGTCTGGTCACAGTGAAAGTCCAGAATGTAAATTGCCCTATTAATTTCACAGAAGTAACAATTGCTCTCCAGAACTCAGTTTTCTACCAGTTGTTCGGACAGTCAAGAAAGAGACAGTTTTTGTGACCCTAAGAGAGTCCTACTGAAACGTGCTTTGTCCAGTGGAAATGAATACAAAATCTGGTCGTAATGAAAGCCACCCATTCTATTAGCAAAAAATATTACAAGTGGAGTGAAAATATCCAAACCAACTTTGAAACTATTTCTTTCTAAAGTATTCAACACAATGGACTATGGGATTCAGTCTTTCACCTAACCAGATTTGTTCTGCAGTAGCTGTTAACTTGACAGAAGTGCAGAGAAAGAGCACATTCTGAAAAGTAATCATTTTTCAAATTTGAATACATTGTACTGGCTTTCTTTACTTTTACAGAATAGCATCTTTTATCTGAATAGTTCAAAGCATTCCTCAAATAGTTTATTACATCTCACCACCTCCTCTCTGAGGCTTTTAAAGATTATTTTCCTCATTGCAGAAGATGGAAAAATGGAGAAATCAGAAAAATTAATTTACTTTCCTAAGACCACACAGTGAGTCAGAATCAGAGTGAAGAGTAGAAGTCTCAAGTGATAACTTCTGCTGTGCCATTCCAAGTACTGGATTATATAGTTTGCCTGTGACATTCCCTACAGTGAGAAGTAATAGCTTTCTAAAGATCTGCTGTAATTCAACCTGGAAGTTACTGGGGCAGATGTGTTAGTTACTGGGTGGAATTCTGTGACCTAGCTATTCAAAGGGTCAGACTAGATGGTCAGAAAGGTCTTGTCCAGTCTTAAAATATAAGAGTCATTACCACCATACAAACCCATTTGCCCTTTCTCTCCTCCGAACAAAAATCAGTAATTAGTCATGTTTAAAAGCTTGCTATGAAACTGCATTTTTCAAATCTAAGGCATATTATGCTGGAGGTTAACAAAAATAGCTTCAGAATTCCTGAAAAATTGACAGATTGAATCAATCAAATCCATTTTTAATTCTATTTTGACAAAATTCAAGCTGGGGCTGACAGCTCCTTGTAAAAACAACTTTGCTGACTGCAGTTTGAAACACACATGCTATAAAACCTTGGGAACTGGATTTATAATAGAAACCTGGCTGTCTCCTAACTCTACCAGTATTATCACCATGTGTGACAATAATATATTAGGACCATATTTCAGAGCTCCTTCATTAGATTCTGACATATGGAGAAGAAAGGAGAGCCTGAAATGTAGGGAGGACATAGAGTGCAGCCTCAGCTGGCATATTTATCATCTAAATCAAGTGAAGGCTATTTATTGACTTATTGATTCTAATTCAAAATGAGAACTTAATTAAAAGTTTAGTTCATTACCACACAATTACATGGCCCTCAAGACATTTCCAGGCTAGTAAAGTGCATGCTTAATCATGGGGTATATTGGGAAGGCTGGATCTTCAGTTGTTATAAATCAGACATGAGTGGTGCCATGCTAATTTACACCATCTGGGGACAGGGCCTCTTAGTTTTCTATGCAGGAGACAGTTATTGTTTTAAATAAGGGAACTACAATGTAATGTTATCCCTTGCTGAGCAATAGCATATGTTGACTTCCCACCAGAAGGGAAAGTAGTGATGAGAAATTTAGTCTCAGTGCCATATATACCACATATATATACCAGCCTCAGAACAGAAGTGCTCACAAACAGTGTAAAGGACTGTCTGCCAAAATGTAATACCAGACCCCAGAGAAGCTGTTCAGCCTTGGAAATGTGCTGTAGTGACTCTGCTAAGAGAGATTCTGGCAGAGAACAAACTTTCCTGCCAATTGCTCCAAAGAAGCATAGCACACATGTATCAGGGTGCGGCAACATCTACGCAGATGTGCTCCACAAGCTCTGACATTCCTTCTGGTTTTCAGCCTCCCAAGGCTGCACCTATCTCTCACAGCTTGTCATGCTTCTTCCCCCAGTGCAGCTAGTGGAACAGTTTGGTTACGTAAATTGAGCTTCTGAGGCTGAGGTTCTTTGAATGCAGCAAATGTAGGATTTGTCCCTGCAGAGAGGACCAGAGTCCTGGCTATATTTACATTCATATAATGGAGCATTCCAGGGCTCTAGTCTTGAGCATTTTTATATGTCTACCTATTTTTTTAACATTTTTACATATTTACAAATTATCAGAACTTACAGTCTATGAATCAAATTGTGAAAGACTTCCACATACCAGCACGAGGTATGTTAAGGCATAGAGCTTTTGAAGACACTTAAGCTGTTCATGCAGACATACATTGTGTATCTTCAGTGACTGAAGTTCATGCTCTAAAAAAGAAACTCAGCAAAATCTCACCAAATGATACTGTTCAATGTGAAGTCTTCAGACTATTCAGTCTGAAGTCTCCACTTTGCCTGGCATCTTTATTCAGCTAACTCTTCCCATCTCTGAGCCTCCTAAAAAGGATTAGAGGAGGCTGTTTCTGCATATGCTCATATTTTGGACTCTCAGCATAGGGCTTTCAGCAGTAATGTTGGGTGGGCTACTGTCAAGGAACACAAATAAATTTTACTGCACTCCTGACCTCAGGGACTAAAATATTTTTCTGCTTCTGTATACTGTACTTAGACTGACTGCAACACATGAGTCAGACACCAGCAAGGAAGCAGGAATAGAAACAGTTTTCAGTCAATTCTTTGTTAGCTATGAGGCTGTTATTTGCAGTTGAAAGGATGTGCACCCCATAAGGCAGCAGGTGAAAGGTGGCTGTGTGAACGGCGAAGACTTTACCTGTTCAGTCTGAAGCAAGTAAAGGTCATAGGCAAATGAGTTCAGAAGGGCACCAAACACAGCCAGGAAGCTGCATTCATGCATGGGCCACCCAGCAAAAATGAAGCATGTGCTGCAGGAAGCAGAGGATTAACTTAACATAGGTACACATGCTCGTGTGACTGCAGTGGTGGCAGCAACAGAGCCAGATAAGAGAAGCCTTAAGTGACAGAGCTTTTGAAAACTGGTATGTCTGTAGGCCAAGGAGTATCTGTGTAAGGAATCAACGGGGGGAACAGGCATCTTAATAACTGCGTAGTAGGTGCACCTGCTACTACTCAATGCTCAACCAAATAGTATTTTCCAACTATTGATTGAGCACAGCCCAGAGCTGCCAAGGAGCTGTTTTCTCCATAATGCCAGATGATTGCTCTTCTCTGTTGTCTTGGACATTTCTAGAACAAGAAGACATGGACTAAGATGGCCTCTGCTATGCCTGGGTTGCAGTATCTTCAGCTGGCAAGGACCCACATTTTATCCATTGCAATTAGATTAATGGTTTGTGCCTTTCTAGCACTCAGAGCTCTCAGCTGTCACACTGAGTCTGTGGCAATGGCTGTGTGAAACATCCTGCTGTCTCAGGATCACACTTACTGTTGCACTAATTGTTTTTTCTCTCCCTGCTTGTGCTTTCTCCAGGGTCTGTTTTGCTAGGTTGAGATCAAGCAGTCCTGTTGTGTGTGGCCATTATTGGAATGGACGTGAGTAGGGATAAAAGACTTTGCCTTGCAGCTATGTATGCTGCTGCCATAGCTTGTAAACTGGAGTAATTTTCATTTTGCTTCTTTGCTTCTGGTATGTCTGCCTGGTTTTTCCATCCAAGAAAACAAGCCATGGTTTTGCACAGTTTTCTTGCAGAACTTTTGGCATCTGAGAGAGAATTTCCCAGACACCTTATGAATCCCATGGAAGCCTGAAATAGGTCAGTTCAGGGCTAGTAGAGCTCTTTATAAAACTGCAATCAGCAGGCATGTTAACAAAGCAATGTCACCAAGCAGTTTATCACTACTTTTCAGGCTCGCAGAAACTGGTTTGATGGGGAAGAGCTCATGCTAGATAAATTTTACATTGATTTCAGATAGTGTCCTAGTAGGGAGGGTAACTGAACATTACAACAATAGACGAAGGGGGCAGCGTGATTGACATCACTCGGAGTCTTTAAGAGGCAGTTTGGTTATCTTTCAAAAAGATATTCTTTCAAACTGGTTTTGGCTTGAATGGTCCCTTCTGGTCAATGAATCTGTCCAGAATGTATCATTCATTCAGCTCTTTCCTTCATATGTAACAGGCAGAATAGGTCCTCAGCATGATCATCATTTGCATAAAGATAATGGTTATAATAAAAGCTTGTGCTTCAGGGGTTTAGCTGGGTAACCACTGGGGTCAAGAAAGATTTTTTTCTCCCACTATACAATTAGCCAGATGTACTCTGGGCTCGTGTTTGCTTAGTTCATCTGAAGCGCTGGAAATTGGCCATGCCCAGAGACCCACTTCTCCCGGGTGAACCTCACAATGGCGTGGCCCTCTCTCCAGTACCCAGGGGAAATGGTTTGCCTATGTGCTCAGACTTCAGAGCATCTCTTGCAGCCCGAGAGTATTGGCTCGCTGGGTGTATCTCACCAAACAATGCCTCATCTTTAGACAATCCCCCAGTACCTGGGAGGCTTTGGAAATATAACAACCTGCAATAAAGGTTAAAGAAAGTCCTTTGTTTCTAAACTTTTCTGTTTGCAACACAATTTTTGAAGTTGTAAATTCCTTTCTGTGCACATAACATCATTTGGGGAAGACAATTCTGAGATGGAAATATCTACAATAAATAATCAGTAGTTTCTTATAGCCTCTGGTGCTGCATTTGTATAGCCAGCATAGGCACCTTCACCCCCAGCCCAGTCACTTTAAGGCAGTCTGATAGAAAAAGGGGCTGCAGGTGGGTAAGCCCAGTCACACCAGGGAGAGTCTGCAGAAGCAGAGGTGAGTGGCACCAACCACACCCTGCATATTAACATGCAGCTGGAAATGCTCAGAGAAGCTGGCTGCAGGAGATTGCAAGGCAGCCCTGCTGGGATAATAAGAAGGTATAGCCTCTGGTTGTTCTTGGCAGTTTTGGTTGGTGGGGTTTTTTTGGAGTGGCAAAGGCAGACTGTGAAATTTGAAATCAGATGTGAAGATAACATGCCAGTCTCATGCTTGCTTTCAGGGTTGCTGTGCCTTTTAGGCATCTAAGCTGTGCGTTAAACCAAATTTACAACATGCTTGTGTCAGATTTATTTCTACCTTGTGGGAACCAAGAGCTATCTGTATTATGCAGATTCTTAGAGAAATTGTAATCTCTGGGCTGAGTCTTACCTGTGTGAGTAAAAAGGTAAGTATAAAGACCTCTACCTGAGGATCTGTGTCATCAGGCATCAGAAGGTAGATTTGATCCTTCTTTTCAAGCTCTGGTGATCTTAATGGGGCAGGAAGAAGCCTAATAAAAATTGCCAGGAGGCATTACTGACCTCTGGTGTCTGTGGCAGCTGAATGCTGCATAAAATGTGCAACTGTTCCTCCACTGCAGAGCCCTTGGGTTGAGTCATTGGCCTTTTACTATGATTCCCTTGTCAGTAAAACTTCCATCTTTATGACAAAGTAGTCATAGTAATTTAATACAAATGCATTTTCTAATACAGGGCTCCTGTGGCTCAGAATGGGTCCTGATCCTGCAGCTGTGATTGTACCTATTTTCATTATTGTAAACAATTCTTTTTAGTAAAGCTGCTCACAGGAGTGTATCTGCTGTTAATCTTGTCCAGTGCTGGAAAGTTCTACTTTCAAACGTTTTCTTACTCAAAGTGTGACTTCCTGTGGCTACTTTACCGCACAGGTTTGGCTGTTAATAGGCTTTGGACCATAAGCTAATTCTTTTCACCTTATACACAGTAGCTTTCCTCCTCTTGCTCTGTTAGGAACTTCCATGAAGCCTGATCCTGATTCTTTTTTTAGTTGTTGAAAACAAGGCTAGGTAAGGGAATATACTTAATGTACTCTAAATTCATAGAGCAACAATTTGGCACAGAACAAGATCTGATTTGCAGTCTTCCCTTCTTACTGCTACAGAATGCTAACAGAAACATGGTAGAAACAGGAGTTATTTTATGTATAACCAAAAATCTGTCTTGTGTAGAGTGGGAAAGCTCCAAGTTTCTTAGAACTGAGTGCTGCAAGATGAATACCTGCTCTAAAGAATTTCCTTTCAAGCCATTCTTTCAGAATTTTCATGTGTTCTTATACCATATATTTAGACAGTGCTCTTTTTTTCACCAGTGTTCCTGAGCAGGGCTGGATTTGTCACATTAGGGGCTTACAAAATCTCCCCACCCCCACCCCCTGTATATTTGTTTTCTTTTTTGACATGAACAGCAGAGCTGCCTCAGAATTTTCAAAATCTAAGTAAGTTTTTCAGGAAAAAAAAAATCCGCCGAATGCTGCTTGTTTTCAAGCCTCCTGCAGAGTGCTAGAAGTCAATGGAATTTCTTTTCACTAACAAAGTACAAAGTCTAGTTTTACTCTAGAATTTTTGGATGTTTTTCTAGTTTCTTCTAGCTCCTACTGGACCTTGGGGTTTGTGCTGTTTGAGAATCTTTTTTTTCTTTGCCAGGAATAATAGCACCTGATTTACCCTTAAATCTGCTTTCTCTAGAACTTTGTCACCATTCAGTGACTCAGGTGTGGGTTTTTTTCCCCTTCCTTTTTGAAGGGAACAAATATTCCAGTTCCAAGCCAATTGTCTTATAACCACAGTATTTCAAATATGCGTTGATTCTTGGTCCCATCTTGCTTGGTGAAACTTATGTTGTCAGTGACATGCCAGTGCCTGACACCAGGACAAACATTTGCTCAGCAGCAGCCAATATGGCAGTTTGGGGATAATAAACTACCTTTTACAAGCCTTGCAAAAAACTAGGAATTTTAGTTTAGGTTATATTGACTGTTAAATATGAAGTGTTACCTTTAAAACAAAATCACAGCTGGTTAGCGTTATACCAGTTGCAATTCCTTTCTCTAAAAATATTTAAGTTAGGGTACAATCTTAAAAGCAAAGAGCTTACATTTTTGCAACCATTCATACAATACCTTTTAGTGAACTGTATTAATTTCAAGCATTTTAATCAGAGCTGTTCCTACCACTTCCTGCAAGGTTTGGATTTGATTGTTTGCCCCACTAACTGACTAGTGTTGCAATCATCTGTAAACACTGAACATTTAGAGTTAATAAAAGGAAAACATTGAAGCTTTGATCAGGGAAAAAGCAGGAGGTGGGGTTTGGTTTTCAATTTCTTCATCGTGATTTTACAGTTTATTAGCACCAGGTTAAACAAGCTAATGGGTTCAAATTATAACAAAATAATTGCAGTGGTTTATAGAGTGACTAGGAAATATCCCCCCTCTCCTTTTTAACCTTTCATCTTAGTCTCATTCTTATCTGTGGACTGCCCCTTTGCCCTCCTCTTCCAGTTTCCCTGAAAAATAAGCAGAAAATAGAGTTTATGTTATGGCCTTACACATTTCTAGTTTTTTTTTAACACATCCCCAGAGGAAAGTGGATAAACAAATACACGTTTTTTAACAGTTGTAGAGCATTTGCTTAACATTGGCTAAGTCCCCAATAACTAGCAGAAGATTATACATGCAAATGTAATTTTCTTGCTAACTTAAGCCTCTCTTGGGAAACTTGGTGGCTGCCTGCAAACATTTTTCTTGAATCAGGAGTATTGGCAAAGATGCGTTACGTTGCTGAAAGTATATAATGTAAAAAGTGAACTAAAAAAATTGAAGAAGATTTAGAAAGTAGGAGGAGATGGAAAAGGGAAGTACTATAAAGGGAAGGGCATCTATAAAGACAGAGGGGTCTAAGCCTTTTACAATAGAGGCAGTCTGAAATAACCATGGTTTCTTCTTTGAGTCGTGAGAATAGCTATTTTCTTGTTTAAAAGCTTAAAGAGCTATTAAGTTGGGCAAATCACTGGTAAAACAGCTGGAAATGTAAATAGCAATTTAAACAGTCCATTGCCCCTCAATCCAAATGTGGAATGTGCAGATCTACTTCAAAAAAGTTCCTCTGGTTTTATTATATTGTCAACGGTAAGAGGATTGAGTAGGCACCCTTTCTCTGTGGACTGAATGAAGACGGTGTGCTTTATTTAGAAAATTTACTTTTTTTTTCCTTTTCTCATTTTTATTTTTTTTTTTTGTTTCCTCCCTTTTTCCTTTTTTCCTTGTTCTCAAAATTTTTTTTTGTTTTTATTTTTTTTTTAATTTTATTTTTTTTCAAGTGAGCAGACGGGTCTCTAATTTTCACACCATTCTCCCTTAGAGACCTCCTTCAATTGCACCATTCTTTCATTATGTGGAACTAATGAAGTGCTCTGCAACCTTTAGGTCTCCAAAGAATCCATTCCATTGCTCTAGGAATATAGTCCTTAAATAAAACATGTTTCATTGGCTGACTTCAAAACACTATTCTTAAGGGGGGGAGGAAGGGGGGGATAAATAATTGGCCTGGAATCACTGTGTGAAAAAAAAGAAATTACATCAGACAATGCTTTTAAATTATAGTTACAGTCAAAGGATACATTCAGCAATGGCAGTGTTGGTTCTTATTCCTAGTGAGTTGCCAAAATTGGAATACAGTTTTTTGAACTCCCAAATTACAAATCTTTTTATGAGTATTGTCTTTTCAGTGCCTGCCTTCTACTGAAAACTAATGGGGTTTGTGGTGCAAAAAATAATGCAATGCCAGATCAATAAGACTAATAATTCAGCAGCTGAGTTTGAAGGCTGGCTGCCTTGGATGTCTTAAGAATAACACCTCACATTTTATACATTGCTTTTCATCTTCAAAGTACCCACCAAACACTAACTCAGTCATGTGGCTTGTTTATTCAGCCTGTGAAAGCATAGATCTATATTATCCATGATGTATCAGATGCCTTATTCTCCCGTGAATATTTGTGGGTATGAATGCAACTTATTTTTGTTTGCCTTTATGAACCCTGTAGTTCATAATGGCATAGCTATTTGAAAGTTGTCAAAGTCTCTTCTCTTTCTAAGCAATGTCTGCCCTCTGGCATTTTTAATTGATTTGCCTTTCTTTAAAGCTTTTCATTGGTTTGAGCCCTGTTTGCCTTCCCCTGTCCTAAAACGAATAGCCTTACAAGCAAAATGCGCTCTCTCGTAATATTCTTGTATGCAAAGTCTGCCTTTAAATTAAAAAAAAAAACCCACACTAAAAAAAAAAGGGGTACAACAAAGGGGGAAATAAAGCTATAGTTCAACATAAGATTGCTCGTATATGTCGAGCTTGTATCTGAACACAGAAAAGAAATGTAAACATTTCATTTTTATTAGTATTCATTTCCTTTAGCATTGCTTATCTTCTGCTTAATTTTATTTGATGCTTGATCTAATTTGTAGCATTTTGGATTTTGTCACTGGTAAACTGAAATAACACTATCAGCATGATTATTGTTATAGTACTGGCATGAGAGATCTGCTGGCTTAATTTCAGTGAAAACTAGAACAAACTGTAATGTCTGTCTTTGTCTGTCAAACAATTTATATTTATAGAAACTGTTGTAATCATCTATTTTTGAGTGAAAGTATTTCCTGGAGCATAACTATTCTACAAAACCCAGGACTTATCCCAAATTTCTAGTCTAAAAATAACCTATTTAAGCTCCTTTGAATAGATTAGAAAACAAAACAGTGCTTAATCAACATGGAGCTTTAGTTTTTGGTTGGCTAAGGAGAAGTTAGTCTTCAGTTAGCTCCCACCATATCTTGGTAGGATAGTGTTTTGCAGCACTGGAGACTGAAGACTGGAGCAGGAGTCAAGAGTATGGACTTGGTTTTGCCAAGGTCATTAGCAGCAAGTTACCTGATTGTGGACACTTGAGTAGCCTGATATCAAACATGTGTGGACCTTACAGTTGCTGTCTTAAGCCACTCTGAGTTGTATAATGGAGACACCTGAAATTCACTTGGAAGTCTCAGCTCTGAAGCTGAGTTTCCAAACTTCCCATATGAACCTGAGAGTTGTTTAACTGCTCTGTATGTTCTTTCCCTTATCTTTACTAGGGAAGAATAATACTCCCCTTTTCTGTGTTATGAAACCTAATTCATGAACATTTATCAATGTCTTTGTGCAGAAAAGGGTTGTATGGTACTGGACTCTTCATAAATAATTTTTGAAATTGCAAATTGGAAACCTGCTGGAGTTTCTGTTGCTTTATATGAGCCATTCTTGAGCTGTATCCTGCTAGTTCCTTGTGTGGAACTTTTTGTGTCTTTGGTACCTAGAGAGGAACTTCCTATTGTGCTTCCTTCCCCAACAGTGTAGGTAGTCCTAGGCTGACAAGCTGTGGCTGGCAAGCAATGGGAACATGAAGTGATGGACAGATGACTGGCTGGCACAGCTGGAAGTGCTTGCAGTTGTTGCCTGGCTGCTTGTGGTATCCTTCCTCTACAGGTACAATTTTGTGGGCTCTACTACACCTCCATTGTGTGCAATTTGAACTAGGACATGCAGTGCAAGCTTCTCACAGGGCTGACACTACTGGTTTGAACTACTGGTATGCCCTCTGCAGAGTTGTTCATCTTGCTGCTTAGACCTGGCAGCGTTTGCACACCCTTGATGCAAACCTGAGTGTATAACTGAAGGCTTAATAAAGCCAGTAGGAAGCTGTACAGTTTTCTGAGTTGTTGGGTTGGATGTGCAGAGGTAGAAAGCAGATGAGAATTGAGACCTTGTTTTAAACATTTAACCACCTGCTAGCTGAAGGCCAAATGTACAGGGAAAGCTGTAGAAGGTAGATATTGCCATGTTCAGTGTCAGGTCAATAAACATGCAGATTAAGTTGTCTATTTCTAGGCATAAAGAGAGAAACCTGAGATACTGTGTTTAAAGAATGTTCTGAACATCAACGAGGTCTTATATATGCTATCTGCAGTCTTGGTCTTGACCCATATAGATATTTACATACATCTAATCTACCCTTTTTGGAGTCCAATGGTTGTTTACATTCACTTGGTAATTGGTGGGACGAGTATTGACTTCTGCTTCTACTGTAGGTATTTTATTGAAATTGATTTAAAATTATTTTAGCTGTGTAATTAAAGCTTGATCAGTTGAAATATGATGAGAGTTTATCTGGGACTTCTCAAGCAGTCAGTAGCTTCTGCTTCCTGTATTTTCACTTGATGATGATATGCATGTTTTCCTAATTTCATGAGCTTTCTGAGCACACCTTTGTGAACCACTTACCGTCCTGTTCTCTTCTGTAAGCTTCTTTCACTGTAATTTAGTATACCTGTGTTAATCCAATCCATCTCTAATGACATAAGAATGCTAACAAACTGCAACATTATTAATGGGTCCAAACTGTGCATTTTATATTGTTTGAAAAGAGAAGCAGTAAGCATACGAGACCAAATCCTGCCATATTTATTCATGGAGCTAGGCCCATTCAGTTGAACAGGATAATATGCAGGATTAAGGTGAGTGGAATTTTACCCTTTCTATATCAAGGCCTCCTGAGGATGCTGCATTTAATTCTATTTCATAATCTTCTCTTTAATTTGCCATTTCACACCACCTGAAACTGCAGCTGCCTTTCAGGAATTGAGTTAGTCTGAGCTTCAGCTTTCTCATAGGTAGCTTAGTGCACTAAAGCGTTGGCTTCTCTGGAGAGCCCTTAGGGAGAAGAACTCATTTAGCAGAAAATGATAATTGGGTTTTCCAAATGGTTCTGGAATTGTCGCTGTATATTTGGATAGGATGATGTATTTTAAAAGCCCCTGCAAGTATGTAACCAAGCAGGCTGTGCTTTAAGGATGAAGTAGGCTACTGGGTGACCCTAAGTCCTGGTTCCTTTAAAGATAATTACTGGGATAACATGTAAGTGTGAGATAACCATTCGACCATAGAGAAGCAGCAAGCTTTCAGTATGAGGGTTTGTGGAGGGATGTTCATTCCCTGTGCTGGAGAGGGCTTACTGTTGTGTCCTTCACAGCAGTATTGGGAAAAGGGGCTGATGAGCATGGCCCATGAGCCCTGGACTCCCTGACAGCAACTGGAATTGCACATGCAGTCAGAGTACAACTCTGAAATACAATCTTGGAACTTGGGGAAAATGCCGTAGAAGGAATGAAAATTTGCTGACCTTTTGTTTTGATAAACTCCCTTCAAACTCAGGTTATAAGAACTGCAATATCAACACCCATGGGTGTATAGACTTTTTTAATTTTTTTTTTTTTTTTTTTTTGAGGAGGAGGCATTGGTTAATGTTGTTTAAAGTCTGAGGCAAAAATTTGAGCTTCGGTATTTTCTGCGATATTTTTCTCTGTTGGAAGTTTCTCTTAAACCACAATGATCATATTAGTTGCATGCCATGCAATTTGTCTGGTGTGTTGAGAAGCACAGCATGATTCCACTCAAAACATGGGTTTTGCCTGTTGCTGTATAGTTCTGTGGGAACTGAATTTTGCTTGTAGTGTACCCATACACACACAACTGTATAGAATAGCATCATAGAGTAGTTAGGGTTGAAAGGACCTTAAGATCATCTAGTTCCAACCCCCCTGCCATGGCCAGGGATACCTCACACTAAACCATGTCACCCAAAGCTCTGTCCAACCCGGCCTTGAACACCACCAGGGATGGAGCATTCACATCTTCCCTGGGCAACCCATTCCAGTGCCTCACCACCCTTACAGTAAAGAACTTCTTCCTTATATCCAATCTAAACTTCCCCTGTTTAAGTTTTAACCCATTACCTCTTGTCCTATCACTACAGTCCCTAATGAAGAGTCCCTCCCCAGCATCCTTGTAAGCCCCCCTTCAGATACTGGAAGGCTGCTATGAGGTCTCCACGCAGCCTTCTCTTCTCCAGGCTGAACAGCCCCAACTTTCTCAGCCTGTCTTCATATGGGAGGTGCTCCAGTCCCCTCATCATCCTCGTGGCCCTCCTCTGGACTTGTTCCAACAGTTCCATGTCCTTTTTATGTTGAGGACACCAGAACTGCACACAATACTCCAAGTGAGGTGTCACAAGAGTAGAGGGGCAGGATCACCTCCCTCGACCTGCTGGTCACGCTCCCTTTGATGCAGCCCAGGATACGGTTGGCTTTCTGGGCTGCGAGCGCGCACTGCCGCCTCATGTTCATTTTCTCATTGACCAACACCCCCAAGTCCTTCTCTGCAGGACTGCTCTAAATCTCTTCTCTGCCCAACCTGTAGCTGTGCCTGGGATTGCTCCGACCCAGGTGGAGGACCTTGCACTTGTCATGGTTAAACTTCATCAGGTTGGCATCAGCCCACCTCACAAGTGTGTCAAGGTCCCTCTGGATGGCATTCCTTCCCTCCAACATATCAACTGAACCACACAGCTTGGTGTCATCGGCAAACTTGCTGAGGGTGCGCTCAATCCCACTGTCCATGTCACCGACAAAGATGTTGAACAAGACCAGTCCCAACACCGATCCCTGAGGGACACCACTTGTTACTCGTTATTCTTAGGTCTAACTTTTCTTTTTCATTTACTTTGGCTAGTCTTTCAGACTAAAACATGCTCAACTTCCCTGGGTAATGGTCACAATAGTGCTCAGCATCCTATGTTTGAATATCTAAAAATGTGGGAAACACAGCTTGTCCTTCCATGAAAGAATCTGCTCAATTTTCTTAAAAGTTAAATGATATTCTGGTAGTTAAAAAAGCTTCATCCAAGTGTTTTAAAAATCCTACTGTGAGATGAAAAAGTACCTTTTTTTTTTTTTCCTTTTCTCTTGAAGGACAGTAAGAAATATCTTCTCCCAGGTTTGAGCACTTCTCTGTTCAGAAGCACTATTCTGTTTACTGGGAAGTAGTTGAAACTTATCTGTCACAATCCTTGGTTTATCTGAGCATAGCTAGAGATGGCAGCAGAGTCGCTTACTACAGGACTGTAGCAGACCTTGCTGTTCTCATTTTGAACCTTTGATCATCTTGCACCACTGCTCTGCTAGTCTTTTCTCATCAGGTGAACACCACAGTTGTCATGCTAAAAGACTATTGGCCTAATTTTCTGTGGCCATCTACATAAGACTCACTTGTCTTTCCAGGTGACAGCTGGGGTATTTTATATTCACTTATCACAGCTGCAGGAGCCTAGGCTACAGTCAAAGCAGGGGAGATGCAGGCTCCCTGATCAATGCCAATCTCAGTCCAGCTGTGCTGGATTAACAGAATAACTGGATTAAAATGTATTTAATTGCAGTACAAAGAATTACATATATTTCAATATAGGCACCTACTTTGGAATAAAACTTTACTTGGTCAACACAGATTTTGTCTAGGATAAAAGTTGTTATTGGTAATAGACCAGCCTTACTAGATAAAGTCAGGGCTTGATCTGTGGCAATGGGCTTTTATGATATGGATCATATAATGTGTACTACAGATTGCAGCTAAACACGGCCATGATTATATATATGCACTTGCACTAAAACAAGCTGTTGTAGTTTAACCCCAGCCAGCAACTAAGTACCAAGCAGCCACTCACTGCTGCTCACTGTGGGATGGGGAGAAGAATTGGAAAAAGGTCAGTTTCCACGTGAAACCTGGATATAAGCATATTGGTTTTAGAAAATCTGTATGGAAGTCTCCACCACTGTGTAGCTCCCTTCTACATAGCTAGCTAGGACTTGAGTTGGTAAAGACATTGATGCCCTGCTCTGGTCCTTGGTCCTTCCAGATCTTTCTGATAGAAGAGTTTTCCTCCCTGCAGTATATTGTAATATACTGAATGGATGCTGCAATACAAAATGATGTCATTTCAGCCGCATTGGACCCTTGCTGTAGTACAGCAAGTTAAAGGGAAAGTCTTGAGAGTAGCTTTGGCACTGTGGGCCTCTCTGAAGAATACAGAATTACAAATTGGTACAGAAATCTCCCTCTAGCTCTCAGTGGCAAGATAGGTGGGCGAGGAATGTGAGGACAGTTGCAGGAGCAGGCTGCATTACAGATATTTTCCTTTCCCGTCTGCATGAAGGTGTCCTGAGAAACAATCTTATATTGTTTGTGGAGTCAGGAAAGATTTTGATTAAAGAACTTTCGTTGGAATTTTCCTAGAGTCTTCTTGCTACGGTTAATGTTTAAACTGAAATACTTTGGGTTCAGGAAAGGTTTGAAAGAACGGATGCAGGGGTCATAATGGATCTTACCATGCCTTGTCAAGGTGTCCTGCCAACTCGCCAACCTCTACAGCTGGTCTGCCAGGCTGCAGTTGAAATTTCCAGCCTCTGGAAGTCTTGGAATGGTAGGGTTTTATTTGTGGGGTAGGCAGGGCTCTGAACTGGGGAAAAAAAAAATATTTCATAATATGAAATCCTCTGTGAAGTCAAATCAGCTTTTTTCTCTAAATTGCTGTCATGGTATGTTCTACAGAGCAGAGTTTTGCCAATGTGGATTAGAGCCATGTTATTCCCCACATCTGGTTTTAAGCTAAGCTGAAGGATAAAGGGACTTGTGAGCAGAGGCTATGGCCTCTTCTCTTTTTCTTGCAATATACGATTCTGAGCCTGCTGAGATAGTCTTTGCAGAAGTCTCTATGTGGGTGTAGTTCTGCTGATGAGTATGTACATGCTTCTGTGTACCTTGCATGTTCAGAGTTTTGATTAGACTGGGAAAGCACACAGATAACTGACTGCAGCTTGTGGGTAACAGTAAGAAAGGGAACAGCAGAAAGTACCTCTGTTTGAATGCCCTAATCGGGGCTTTGAAGAAGAAATCAGAGCCAGATGTAGCTATTTTTGAAGGACAGGTTCACTTTAAAAAAGCTAATTATGTCTCCTAAAACAACCCAAAAGCTTTCTTATCTGTTGGGTTGCTACAATTCTTGTTGCTGTTCTGTGTAGTCAGAGCAGTAAATGACTATACAGGATTTAGCATTAAAAGTGACTGGCATAAGCCTAAAATACCCAAGAGAGTACTTCCTTTGGAGTTTCTTGATATTTTTAGACTGTGCAAACCTGGGAGTTCAAGAGGATAGCATGTTAAGCAGCAGCTATAGACATTTCTTTGCAATCATAATAATTAGTGAAATTCATTAGGAGAGTTACTGAGCTGCCAATGATAAAAATATAATGGTAAGTACTTGGTACCAGATCAGGAGCCAGAACTTGTACTAGCATAAATTCACTGTTTTGAAGGCTTCTGTGGAGGAGTTACTGAGTTAAGATTCTGATCACACTTTGGTCTAAAGTTAGTGGATCAACAAAGAGTAATTAGATCCTGCTCATTTCATCCCCTTTGTAGTCAGGATAGGATTCAATGGCAGCATTTTTAGCACCTCCTACACCTTTCTGTGAAGTTCAGGTAAATACGCAGTGGCTCAACTTCTGTCAGCTGGTATAGATGGGATGGTGTTCTCACCATCTATTCTCTTTCTCTATAACATCTACTAGCACAGAAATTGAAGGTGTAATTGCCATTTGCTTAGTCTTCCTTTTTTATTTTTGTTTGTTTGTTGGGAGAGGGGTTGGTTTGGGGGTTTTGTTGTTGCTTTGGTTTGTTTGGGTTTTTGTGGGTTTTTTTGCTTTGATATTTCCCTTCTGGCTTCCTTATGCCTTCGCTTCCTAAAACCAATCCATTTCAGAATGCTGCTGCTCATCTCCTTGTGAGCATAAACACATATCACCACCTCTAAAAGCATTTTGGCAACAGAGTTAAAGAGGACTTTAAGAAAGGTATATTTTTCAGCTGTATGTTTCCTCAGGTCCTTGTCCTCTTTTTCCATCTGCTGTGGTGTATCTCGTAACAGATAGTACATACAACCTTGTTCTGTGAAATTTCTCTTGCAGCTTTTATAGGTGTCCCTAATTCATTTTAAGGGAGACTGCTGTAACCAGTCTTCTGCATAATGCAGGTCATGAAGTTTTACCCAACTCTATGCATCAAGTCCTCTTTCACCTCTTTGAGATGTAACCTTCATCCTGGTAAAACATGCGTAATCTCACCAAAGCTATTTGATAAATATCCCATTTTAACTGTTAACAGCCACTGCTATGTAATTCCCCATCCACTCTGAGGAAAAAGAAAAACTCTCCTCCTCCTCCCAGACACCAAATTTTCTTGTACAAAGCTTCTATTATGGATTATGGTACATGATTTTGTTGTTGTTCTTTTCTTTTTCCCAAGTACAAACCATTCAAGTACTTCAGCTGCATGCAGTTACTTAACTTCTGGGAAACTTAGATGCTGGAAAGAAATAACATAGCATTGAGCATGTGGTGCTGTGCATCTTCATTGCCTCTAGTTTCAAAAGCTTCTCCTAAGTATGTGCAGAAATTCAAAATAGTCTATATTACTTTGAAGAGCTGTTTTTACATTGCTTCTTTCGTTCTAATAGAAAAGATTTAAATAAAGTTTGGAGATACATAGTCAAGGTTCAAAGTATATATGCTCCCTGCACAAATTCAGTCATATGTCCTCCTTGTCCCCTATCCAATGGAGCCAGGTTTCACTCGCTTTCACTCACTGCTCACTACTTTTTCATACTACACTTCAGAAAAACAGAAGAACTTAAATAAAAGGATTCTCCTGTTAGGGCTTATATGTCTTACTGGCCTCATGAACACCCTAATTGGGGAGAGAGATGAAATAAGTTTAGTATGTTATTTTGTAAGGTGCTGAATTAATACAGTGATAGGCAGTTCCTGCTATAGTGGGCTTGCCCTGTACATGGGCAAGATGGACAGAAGGAAGAAAGGGAAGCAGAAACACAAAGGTACAGCAGTTTACTCAAGTTTGCACAGCATGACCAGTGATTGCTGTGCTTCCTAGCCCTGTTCGTAGCTTTTATTGGCGCCTGAGGCATCATTGGTCCCAATGTACAGGTGTTCATAAACGGCAAACTGGGAAACCAAATAATTCTGCAGATGCTGTTCTGTCTTCTCAAAGTGTTTCTGGAATGGTGCATGTCTGTGAGAGGTGTTCTGAAGGTGAGGCTAATGTTCTGCACCATGCTTCTACTTTTGTCCTTGGTCTTCCCGACATGCAGGTGTTCATGGACTTTCTACTCTGTAAAGAGATGGGTCCTAATAAACTCATTATTATTTTATTGGAATATTTCCTGAAAGCTTTAAAGACTTTGGTATAGAAGAACACTTAAAGCCCATGCAATCCATTAACATGCAGGATGGTGCTGCAGGATGCCCAGAGGTTTTCCGGCAGAGTTCAGGTACATTGGCAGAGAGCTAAAACAGCGGTGGTTCCCAGGCAGTTCCTCCACCTTCAATTCAAGTAGCTCTTGCTTACCCTGGTTATACAGAGCAGGTTTACAGTCATGACTCTGGCTCTTATTTTCCACAATACCAGAGGCTGCTTGGTCATTAGTTCCAATATTAAATTTTCATGGAAGCATCTGTGCAATTGATGTAGGAATGATGTTAGATGATGATAAGCAAGCACAGAAGCATAATTACAAGTAGAAAAGGTGAAAGTCTGCAATGATCCCTTTCCTAAGACGTGGCCCTTGGCAAGAACAACTGTTGAAAAGACCCTCTGGAAATATTCAGCCTGCTACTGAAGATCATATTCCTTCCCCTGTGTGATGATCCTGATTCAGGTTCAGGCCCTCTTTTGGAAAACATTGTACTACTGTATTTCCTCATGTTCTGTCAGAATCTTGGTTTTAAAAAAGTGAGCTTGCTAGAAGATGGACACCTGATGTAAAGGGTCTTTAGCTTTCAGTTACATGTTACCCTTGGAGTACTCAAGGGCATATATAGACAGCGTGTTATTTGGATCAAGGTGACTCCCTTTCCTGAGTGTCACACAGGTAGTATTAGTACTGTGCTGATAATATATGCATAGAATCAGGGAAGACAAAAAGCACAAGTGTAGTGATTTCTGTAAGAGTAACATAACAGATGTAATTAACATTACACAGTTTATCCTAAAGAGCAGCTCACGAAGGCAGTTGGAGTGTTTTGGTGCTTCAGCAAACCTTTTTATGACATTGTGACTTTCTAAAAAGGTTGAGGTAGTCCATTTTTAGACATTTCTAGTGAGTTCCCTTATGGAAAATAAACTTTTTGGACAATTTATCCCATGGTAAATTGCAGGATGATTTCATTAAATGGAATGTGATGGCAAATTATGAAATGTATATTTAAAAAAAATAGGAAAAAGGCTTAGCCTCATTTTTCACCTAAGAAAAAACCTCACACTTACAAAGCCTTTGAAAACAAGAGCCTTTCCAGAAAGGTCAGCATGTGGTCTTAACAAGGTAAAGATCACGCTGCCACGGGATACAACTATGGAGATGACCGTCGTTCTGCTTCAGCATGCCACAAAACTCACTAGGTGGAGCTCTAAGGTACCAGGTAATCTCTCTGGGGACCTACACGGAAGAAACGCTCTGTATCCATGGGAGGACTCGAGTGTGGAATTCACATTGCACCTCGGCGTGGTCACACAAAAATATGGACGGGAATTAAAATAATAATAGCCCTGCCCCACCACTGAAGGATTAAGAACAGGAATGCTCAAAGCAGAGGTGTAAACATTTGGAAAGCAAACAGCTTCTGCGCTGTGCACTAGTTCCTTAGTTTTAGGAAGGAAAAAAAGAGAGGCATGTACTTTCACGGACCAAGCAACTGGGCTGAGCAACTTCCTTTACATTTCCTTCCCTTCAGGCTGAAATGTAATGAATAGTGCTACTCTCTGGGCAAGTGCGTTGTACTGAAACAGGCAAACTTTGGGGAAGAACTTGACAGAAGGAGGCATCTAAGGGTATGGTGGGATGTATTATCGAGACGACAAGAGTATGTCACACACATCAGACAGCCTCGCTGTGGAGTTAGGAGTTAAAATAACCTAAAGGACAAGAGGCAATGGTCTCAAGCTGCACCAGGGTAGGTTTAGACTGGGTATCAAGAAAAACGTCTTCACCAAAAGGGTGATCAGGTATTGAATCACTGTCCCTGGAAGTTTTCAAAAACCACGTAGATGTGACTATGGGCCTCATGGTTTAGTGGTGATCTTGGCAGTCCTGGGGTAATGGTTGGACTTGATGATCTTAAAGGCCTTTTCCAACCAAGTTGATGCTGTGATGTCAGAGGGTGGGCATCTATGAAAGGTGTAAAGTGAATAGGGGTGCAAAGTCATAATGAGGAATGCCTGCAAGCTATGTCAGTGCTTTAAAAACCATCAGTCTGCACGACTTCAGGGTGATGAAACTTCTCTCTGAGCAGACAAATTTTCATGCTTGGGCTTAAAACAGTAAGATATTTCTGCTTCAGAGTGGTAGTGACTTTCGCACTCATAAACTCGCATCTGCAGCAAGAGCAGTTTACAGCTTCCCTGATGACTGTGAAGAGAGTGCCTGCCCGGGCACACGGTCACGGGCGGAGACTCGGGTGCACCACTTCGGAAGGCCCCGGCTAGGTCAAGCACCTTCAGCAGCCAGGCGCCTGGTCATGATACGAGGGGAGTGGGGACGGCTGCGCTCCTAGGAGTTAGTCAAGGCTGAGAGGAAGGCGGGGGACGGGGGACGGGGGACGGAGTTTTCCTTTAGTCTGAGCCTAGTGAGGGTGAGAAATCCCTCTCAGTGGTTGTCAAGGAGATGGGCGGCCGGGTCGGCCGGACTGTCTGCCCTCAGAGCCCGCAGCTCGGGGGGGGGGCGGGCATTTCCTCGCGGCCCCCTGCGAAGGAGATGCGACCCCCTCCTGCTGCCCACAGCCGCTCCCGGCCGCGGGGGGGGCGCCCTCCGGGGTAGGCGAAAAGCGTAACGGTCCGCACGCGCGCGCCGGTCCCTGAGGGGAGCAAAGCTGGAGCAGCTGAGGGCGCCCGAGGCCGAAGCTCGGTGACGCCGCTCTGCGGGATCCCTACCTGCTGGGAGATGTAAGGGGGGCGCGGGTGTCACGCCGGTAGGCACCTAACAGACATCTCTTGCGCCGGGTAAGAGTTCAACCGCCTCGCCCACCGCCCCCACTCCGGCGGCGGCGGGGCTCAGGGGCAGTCTCGGGGGCGGTGGGGACGGCTCGGCCCGCCCCGGCCCGCCTCCGCCGCGGGAGCCCCGGCGAATCAGCGGGGCGCTGTCAGGGCGTCAGCGCCGGCGGCTCCGCGCGGCCGGCCCCGAGCGCGTCCCTTATCGCAGACAGGCACCGGGGGCCGGGGATCGCATCTTTATCATGGGCACTGTTTGCTTTTCGCGGCGCTGCTGTTTGCTCTTTGCTCTCGCCTGGGCCGGCAGGTTGGCAGGAGGCAGCGGGGGCGCAGGTAAGAGGGGAGTTCTCTGCGGGGGGCACCGTGTTTGTCCGCTCTCCTCTGCCTGGTGTAAGGTGCCGAGGGGGAGGTTACTTCTTGCTGCTGGTAGCTCTGGGGGTGTTGGAAGTTGTGGTGGGGCGGCGTTTTCTCGCGTGTTTGACACTGCCGGAGCCAAGGGGCGTCTGGAGGGAGAGACGGGGAAAGAAAAGTTACTTTCCTTGAGTGCCCGGGAGATACTGTGTACTGAACCCCAGAGACTGCGCACGGGAAGCGTTGGCTGTTCTGTCTTCACAGGTTTTCCCTGTCTGCGCATTAACCCAAAGAACCGGCGTTTCTTCACAGCCGCGCTCATCTCTCTTACATAGCAGTAATGGTATTAAGTCTTCGCTACGATATTTAAGAAGGAAAAAAAAAACAAAAAAAACAAAAAAAAAACAACAAACAAACAATGTAAACACCCCCCGAGCCCCTATCTGTCTAGGAATTTTGTAAGCCCAAAGTAATTTCTTAAAGATGTGTATACAGTCTCTGAAGTTGTGCTAGAAGAAATCCTTTAAGGTAAAGTAGTAGTGGGGGGTGGGGGGAAAAGGGGGCGTGGAAAATCTCTTTCCCTGAGGTACATGAGTTTAAACGCAACAAAATGCGCAAGGTCAGCGTAGAAGTTCTTAAAGTCTAAGCAATGCAATGTGAGATGTGGAGCAGAGCAGGGGCTCATATTTGGTTTTGCCCTTTCATTTGACTCATTGGCATTCACATCTGACTCCCAGGCATCCTCTGATTGCTGTGAAATGTCCCCCTTGGCTCAATGTAGTTTGAATTTTTGACGGCATTATAAAAAGTCCAGCTGTCACTTTCGCTGATCTTGATGGGAGATGGGTGCCGGTTTAATGAGTCAAAAGTATAAACCAAAACATCAAAAAAACCCTAAAATCTCAAACCTTTTCTTTTTGTGGTTGACTGGATCTGTGTCTGATGCGGGCAACACCCGCAGACCCCTAAACTAATTCGCGTAAATCATAGCTAGACCTGAACCGGCTCAGAGGTTAAAATAAACGGATGGACAAGAAAGGAGGAAACATTACAGCAGCCCTGCTTTTCTCCGAAAAATACGATGCCCTGCGTTCTGTACTCCTCTTGCTTAAAAAAAAATTAAATACATATATATATATATAAAACAATACCGAATGCAGGCAGCTCTCTTGGTGGGGTCCCCGAGGTGCCCCCCTTGGGGCCGTCCTGGTCCGCACCTCTCGGAGCAGTTCTCTGCTGTGTCCCATGGCACCGTGTCTGATTATTCTCTCCTCTCTAAATAGCCTCCTCCCGTCCCCGGTGACTGAAGGATCCGAGTGTTATCACTGGAGATGGCTGAGTGAGCACTTCTGAAACAATTAGCGTTGGGATTTCAAGCTAACAATAAAACTGTTTTCACTTTGGTGCCCCTTTTTTGAGGATCTGTTAATCTAATTGGCATGAAACCAGCTGCACATGTCTCTCAATGGATGCCCCCTTTTCTCTCTCCCCTCCTTCCTCCCCCCCTCCGCAGCACCCCTCTTCTCCTCGATACTTCTTAAAAGTAAAGGGGAGGCTGTACTGTGTGCTGCTCTGCTCGTTGTTACCGGCTGCTAGCCCGCCCCTCCTGGGCAGAGCGCCTCCCTCCCTGCCCTCTCCAAAGACCCTCAGATGTGAGGAAATCATTGTGAGGCGCGTTACTGACACGGCGGCCGCGGCTGACAGCGGCTGCTTGGCCCGGTTCGGACGGGTTCCCCGAGGCAGTGCCGGCCTCTGGCAGCAGCGGCATCGCCGCAGGCCCTTGCGTAGGGCGCTGCGGGTGACTGGGGTGGCCGGGACCATCTGTGGGGAGCGCGGGGGGCAGGGCCGGTTAGGCAGGGCTTTAAATGTTCCCATGTTAACTGCACACCCCATCCCTGAATAGGTCGGAGCTTTTTTTTTTTTTTTCCTTTTTCTTCTATGTTCACTTCATTAACATTCCCACGACTACCAAATCTCGACTCTCTCTCATCCCCCACCCTCCCCCATCCTCTTTAAATCCGGGGGAGAAAACGACTGCCCGTCACTGAAATGTTTGTAAAGGCTTCCTATCCTGAAAGCAAGAAAAGCGGTCTGGGTCACCCCTGCCCGTGTCTGTCTCACCAGTACGGCACCCGCCCTAGCAGGGCCTGGGGGGACTGCTCGGACTTCTGCCTTCAAAGGGAGTTTTGCTCCGTGGAGAGGATGTTGTTGCAGGTTGCTTTTCCCCATGCTAACTTACTCAGTTTAATATGGCCTTCACTTTTTTTTTCCTCTTAATAAAAAGGATTAATGTGGGTTTGCTGTTCAAATATTTCTTTTTCTCATTCCCCTGCCAGCATAGTTTATTTAAACTGGGGTCTTTCTAACATAAGATCTCTTTGCTAGAACATGCAAATAGGCTTCCCCCCCGCTTTTTCTCATAGGTAATTTAAACACTTTTTTGCTTTAAGATGTGGGTCTCCAGCACCAGACCTATAGAGCAGGCACTAATTTTTAGTATGTCTCATGATTTTCTAATGCAGAAACGTGGGACTAAGTCCCCCTAGCTTGGTGGAGCAATGCTTATAAATGGCTTAAAGGGAATAACGCTGGTTTGTTTAGTTACTTAATGTCAGATGTTCTCATTTCCAGGATGGCACTCAGAAGGCAGACAAGCAAACAGCTTCTTCAAGGGGGCTATCTATTCTTGGCGGTTTTGTGTGGCTCAGATCTCCCTTCTTATCTGTCCCCTTGGGGTTCCTTCTTTACTTCCAGATGTTGACGAGTGCGCAGAAGCTACGGATGACTGTCACATCGATGCGATCTGCCAAAATACGCCGAAATCCTACAAATGCATCTGCAAGCCAGGCTACAAAGGCGAAGGGAAACAATGTGAAGGTAAGGGACAGTTCGGCTCCTCTGTCTCTCCTCCCCTCCCTTCTCTTATTTGTTTGGTCTTTAAAAGCTTTTGTAAATAGCTGAATTCCTGAAAAGATTAATGCAGATTTACAGCTGCTTGACCTCAAATCTCGGTGTTTATTGGCAAGCATCCCCCTGCTGCTTTTGCTAATTGTCCGGCATCAGACGCCGCGTCCGCGAGCCTAATGTTAAAACCAAGAAATAAATATAAAGAAAAGTGTGGTAAGACGCGACGTTCCCCACGGAGGAGGCGACCCGCGGATCCGCACCAGCTTGTCCCGAGCAGCGCTGAGCCCGCTGCCGGCGGGGGCTCCGGGCGTCGCGCCGAGCACGTGGTTCCGCCCCGCTGGGGCGCGCCCGCGGGGCCGGGCTGGCCTGCTCTGGGATGGAGTGCGTGACTCGCTTCTCGCCACAGGGCGGGACGGGCCGCCGTGAGCAGCCGGGACCTGCGTGCGTTTGGCCGTTCCTCGGCTGCAGGCGGCCGGAGTGGCCTCATGCCTTCTCCCGCAGCCGGGCCAGCCAGCGAGGCTGCGGGGAACCGGGGCCGCCCCTTCCGTTTCGTGGTCTGCAGCCTCTCCCCCCTGGCTCAGTTTGGTGTTGCGAGCTGCGCCAGTCGCTTTCCATAGATTATGGTAAGGCAGACAGAAGCTTGCATCCTCCGCCTGGGTAACGTGTGATTTACCATCACTCTTCACGCCCAGTGAGAGCATCGTCACCCCTGAGCCATTTACGTCGATGTTTTTCAGTATCAGTTCGAATAGGGCACTGGAGCTTGCTTTGTTTTGACGCTTTGCATGTGTCATGGTCATCCACTTATAGTCTGCAGAGCATTATTTTTAAAAGAACTTTTCAGTTTATTGTACTTACACAGGCATAAGTTGTTTGACTTCTGTATGTCCTTACATCAGTACTTGCAACTGAAAAGACCTAGCATGAGTTATTAGATGCTGTGTACACTTGTTTAAGATTTTATGAACTCCATCTTGTCTGTTGAACTTCAGCAGAGAGATTGTTCTCTGGTGAAAAGATCAAATACTGTAATCACAGCAGAAGGCCTTACAAATAAAAGATGCAAGATTATTTTTCTTTTTCCTACTTGTAGATGCTTAGCAGCCATAAAAATTCCGTTTCCAAGTCTCTCTATGGCAGTCTGAAACTTTTACAAAGTCTATATTGTCAGTCCATTAAAAAGATTAGAGACCTAAAAATTACTTTGCTGAAGCCTACCAAAGTTTGAAACCACATATTATTCTCCATAAGACTTCCAAAGTGTTTGTTTAAGTGCCTTCATAAAGCATTTTTGTGGTTGTCATATTTTTCCGTCTTGGGGTTAAATTGACAAACTTCTACTGCCCACCTGTTGGTGCTCTAGTGTCTCTTAGCTGCTTTTCATTTGGAAGCCAGATCTTTTTTCTTGCAAACAGAATAATCATTCAGCGCCACTTCTTCCGCTTTTCATCCTTTCTAGGGAAAGAGTTCTGTGCAGAGAAAATGTACTTAGGGCCACAGCTGTGGACACTACAGCATTCTCAGAATTGGTGGCACTTGTATTGGTTTTCCACATCAGAAGTTTCCTAAAGGCTTTAACTTTGTATTTTAGCTGTTGATCTCTGTTACACAGTAGACCTGGCTGATACTGATGCTTATTTAATACACATATTTCTCTTTGCCTGACTTACCTTGGGTCAATAAAAAAGAGAGCTCAGTGAAGAGTAAAAAAAGTAGATTTCTCTGTGGATTACCATACAGAATCATGGAATTTCTGTGGTTGATGTAAAACTTGTATCTAATGGATTTTAGTATCTGACAAGCTTGGTAAGTAAGCTGGGGCGGAATGCAACTTATTCTGCATGGATGTTAATTGTTCAGTGTTAGGTAAATGGATGTGAAGTGTCTAAACCAGGTACTACTATGCATGATATATTACTTTATTTTTTTTACACTGTTTCAGTAGGAGTTTGAAAGATTTTGCATCAGCTCTGTACCTTAAATTTGTAATTAATATCAAACTTTGAGATGAGCAGAAAGCTTGAAATATTTTTGGATGCTTCCTTTCTGAAGCTTATTTTAGATTACTTAAATAGTATCTCTTAATTTGCTCCCAGAGTACTTTGAAACTTTCTTACTGAAATTATGTACCTCCAGCGACAGACAGATATCATTATGTCTTTTCTATAAGTGAGTAAACTCAAAACTAGAGAGGTGAAGGAAGGGTCATACAAGTCAGACCTAAGATCTGCCTCAGGTCTGCTGTTCACATAGAGTGGGTTTATTTTGCACCTTGAGGTCAAGTATTCAAAACCTACAGAAATAAACAGACTAGCAATATTGATTGGTATTTAATGTTCTGTCGCAAGACAACACTGGTAATCAGCCATTAAAAATCACCTTTTAAGATAAAAGTGACTGTGCTTGTAATAACAAACATGAAATACACCAAATGTGTTTTGTTGTGCCAAAACCGGGTCATTCAATATTTCTCGGTCTTTATAACTGAGCTTTTCTAAATAAGCTTTTTGACCACTGAAACCAGTTATCTATGAGAAAAGCTTGTCTTCTGTACGCATTTTTTGTCTTTTGTATCTCTTTAAGTTTGTAGCACTCTACCTGTATTGCTTCATGTCTAAAGAATATTCATTAAAGCATAAGTAACTCCCTTACAATTCAGGCTCTTGTATAGGGCCAGATTTCACTAAATAAGCAGAATTGCAATTTGTTTAGTACAGTGAGCTTAAAGAAATAATCCTATATGATAAAATTTATTCTGATAAATTTTAGTGAGCTGCCAGTTTGGGATATATTGGGGCATTAGAATTGATTTAGAAGCTTGTGGATGTTAATTTATTTTAAACATCAATCTTATATATTGCTTTCATTCACTTAAAACCTGTTTTTAGAGAATGGGATACAGTGTGGGAACCAGCATGATTTGGCTGATTCTTAAGTTTTATAAGAGCAGTTGAGGACATATTTGTACAGATATGTGCAGTATGTGAATAGGTATTTGTGTACCTTTGTATATTTATTTATAGTTTTTTAATCAAAGAAAATTATTTGTTTGAAAAATTGGATCTTTGGGCTAGTGCAGTAAATGTGGAGCCCAGTCACTTGTGTAGGATTTAGTGCATGTTTTACTGCTCTGACCTAAAGGGCGGGGAGAAATACATAAGACAGAAATGTTCCTTTAAGCACATGTGGAGAGCTCTAGCAGCAATTCTACTGAAATAAAACATTTTCCTGACAGCCTGTTAAATTCCTTTAGCAGGGAATTTGTTTCTGAACTTTTATTTTCTCCCCGAATGTCTTTTGGATTGGGTTTCTCCTGAGTTTCTGAGGCTTTGGGCTGAATTCTCCGTTCACAGATCTACCCTATCTTTTTTCCTTTTTTTTTTTTTTTTTTTCATGAGTAGCCTTCTTGCCTCAACCAGCTGACCTCTTTCTTTCCACAGAGCACAGTTATTGATCTAGACAGAAGAGCTGTTCTTCCTGTGTCCTATCTCCTGCTTCCTTCCGTAGATTTCAGTTCACCTTGTTTTATTCAACCGCCTATCTGCTATGCTTTGTCAAGCCATATGGTCAGCATTGCTGTGATGGCATTTCCCCATGTAACAACACATATCAATAGGCTTTGACCACAAGTTTTCTAGCTAGCATTTTCATATGTCCATTTCTATTCAATATAAAAAACAATCGAAAACTGATTCAATTGCCCTGGCAGATCTACTATTACATAGGAAATCATTCCTGTTGTGGTTTTAGTCAGTGTGTCAAATGCAGTGACCGACATTTGACTCTTTTGTGTTCCCATGGTTTTTGTCTTTTTGTCTTTACCTTCTCTGTACTGACTTTTGGTCTCACTACAGGTTGGTAATCTCCTCACAGGCTGGTATCTCAATCATAGAATCATAGAATAGATAGGGTTAGAAAGGACCTTAAGATCATCTAGTTCCAACCCCCCCTGCCAGGGGCAGGGACACCTCCCACTAAGCCATGCAGCCCAAGGCCATGTCCAACCTGGCCTTGAACACCACCAGGGATGGGGCATTCACAACTTCCCTGGGCAACTCATTCCAGTGCCTCACCACCCTTACAGTAAAGAATTTCTTCCTCATATCCAATCTAAACTTCCACTGTTTAAGTTTTAACCCGTTACCCCTTGTCATATCAGTACAGTCCCTAATGAAGAGTCCCTCCCCAGCATCCTTGTAAGTCCCCCTTCAGATCCTGGAAGGCTGCTAGGAGGTCTCCACGCAGCCTTCTCTTCTCCAGGCTGAACAGCCCCAGCTTTCTCAGCCTATCTTCATACGGGAGGTGCTTCAATCCCCTGATCATCCTCGTGGCCCTCCTCTGGACTTGTTCCAACAGTTTCATGTCCTTTTTATGTTGAGGACACCAGAACTGCACACAGTGCTCCAAGTGAGGTGTCACGAGAGCAGAGGAGAGGGGCAGGATCACCTCCCTCGACCTGCTGGTCACGCTCCTTTGGATGCAGCCCAGGATACGGTTGGCTTTCTGGGCTGCAAGCGCGCACTGCTGCCTCATGTTCATTTTCTCATCAACCAACACCCCCAAGTCCTTCTCTGCAGGGCTTCTCTGAATCTCTTCCCTGCCCAACCTGTAGCTGTGCCTGGGATTGCTCTGACCCAGGTGTAGGACCTTGCACTTGTCATGGTTAAACTTCCTCAGGTTGGCATCAGCCCACCTCACAAGTGTGACAAGGTCCCTCTGGATGGCATTCCTTCCCTCCAGCGTATCAACTGAACGACTCAGCTTGTTGTCATCGGCAAACTTGCTGAGGGCGCACTCAATCCCACTGTCCATGTCACCGACAAAGATGTTGAACAAGACCGGTCCCAACACCAATCCCTGAGGGACAGCACTCATTACTGGTCTCCAGCTGGACATGGAGCCTTTGAGCACAACTCTTTTGTGTGCGGGCATCCAGCCAGTTCTTTATCCACCGAGTGGTCCACCTATCAAATTGATATCTCTCCAATTTAGAGACAAGGATGTCATGCGGGACAGTGTTGAACACTTTGCACAAGTGCAGTAAAATTGTTACCTGGAATATTTTGTCAAAGTAACGGAAATTCCAGAGGGTTCAAAAGGATTCCAAGTCCTGAGGTTCCCTAGGCCTTGGCAGAGCCTTCTTTGTCCCTGATGCCTGTGTGGGGTGTTTGCTGTTGTAGGGTACTCTGGCATTGAACCGTTTATGAAGGTGTTTAGATCTCAAACCTAGTTAATATTTTTTTGCCGATACTGCTCCTCAGGCTGTTACAACCCTCACACGGTTTCAAATTAAAATACGTTGTATAATTTCTGGTTGATCTTTATTTGTGCCTATTTTATATCCAGTTAGTGTGTTCACTTTATTTAAACATTCTTTTCCTGCCAGGCTACTTTTTATCCCCAGTGTAATTGTGTTCTCAGTGAGCTACTCTAGCTGTAGTTTCTTTATCTTTTGGATGGTACCTTACTTGTAGGAGTCTTTTTCCTGTAGTTTGTAGAGAATGTGACTGAGCGGATGTTTTTTCATTAAGAGCTATTTTTTGGGATCTATTGCTTTTGGTTTGCAAAACTCTGCTCTGTACTTTTCTGTATAGAATCAGATTTCCCTCTTGCCATTTTTTTGTCTGTCTTTCATAGTACTTGCATAATGATTCTTGAGTTCTTTTAACAATTGGTCTCATGCAGTTATTGTCATGTTTCTTGAACTCTCTACAGATGCTCACAACTTTCAGCTGTACTTTTAATTTTTTTTTTATTCCTGCTGCAAAGCTTCATAACATTGTTATGAACATTCTCACTGAGGGCAACATGCCTGTACCATGGCAAACTGTCTTAGCAGAGTCTGCCTTGAGAGGATGATTTTCAGGTTTCTGCTCATGTTGGAAATTTGTGCTCTATCAGCAGCAGTTCTCCTTGACTGCTAGCTGAGCAGGCCTGCGCAGTGCTAGTGGTGTAAATTTGTCATATGTTGATGTACATGCAAACCTTTTCCTGTTGTAAATAACCATTCCAGATAAACAAGTCATGGAAATCTGCAAAGGGGGCTGTTGTTGTTGATATCACCTCACTGTTTTTAAGCATGATGCAACTTCAAAATAAGATATTCCATTCCTGCCTCAATCACGGGTATATTCAGACCCACAGCAGGTTATATTCTGTGTACGTCCATTTGGAAACAGACTAATTGTCCTTTCGGAACCCCAGTGCTCATATAAGGTCTGCTTAGCTGATGGAAGCTTCTGGAAAATGTACAACCAAATAAGTTAGCAAGGCATCTCCTAATCTGGGGCTTATGCTTTTCATCATAACTTCTTCCATAGTTCCTGATGTCTGTGTACAGTGGATGGAAATAGTCAATATGGTATCTGGAAAAATACTGTCATTGATATACCTAGATTTTATTTCCACTCATATTCTGTGATGTCTGGCTTTGTCTCTGACATGATCTGTTGCTGCAGACAGAAAAGCAAAGAGTACCCTACAGATAATTTCTAAACTGTTAACTAAAAGCCCTTTTCTGAACTAGGAATTCTAATTTTGTGGAAACAACAGGATAGTGAATTTCATCGTTTGGCAAATATTTGAGACTCGGGTCTATCATGTGTAATTCCGTCTTCAAGCTGCAGGTGCAGTAACGTCCCTAAGCCAAATTTTCAACTACTCAGTGTTTGCAGCAATACATTAAAGCTTAAAATGAGAGTTCATTGCATTTACAATGAATCAGAAATGGTATAGATAAACCACTCAGTATCATCTTCAGAAGTTTTGTGGGTGTGAGGCCAAGTTTCTTCTTACACCTACTTGGTAGACCTTTTTTTTAAAGGATATTAAACAAATCATAGCAATTGGAAAAACATACAGGAAGTTTATCTCTTCCTCATTTTCATTTGAATAGCAATTTTTGTCTTTCCAGGTTTTACTTAATATTCTCAAAATTTTAATCTTGTTCACCTTTTTTTATCTTTTGTTTTCTTAAGAAGCTGGTGTCACTCACTTCTTTTTAATTTTACTGCGGTTTTTCAAATATCTGCAGTGTTCTTCTCATCCTCTTCAAAAACAAATCCAAATATTGTGACAGGGCTGCTCTGAATCGATCAACCTGGAGAGAGCACAGATCATTTCAGGGCTCACATTTCCCAGCTCCTGGTCCAGTATCTTATGCTGAGGCCTTCTCTTATCTTCAGGGCTAAGTAAGTCTAGGGTTCTGGGTGTCTTTCAAATGGAACAGTGATCCCATTTCTTTTAAGAGCTCCAAGCTGTCCCATCAGTCCACTCTCAGCAATTCTTTAAGTGAACCATCTTTCAGTGATGTTGTGTGAGAGTAAATGAACACTGTTGGGTGTCCTTTTGTTTCTGAAACTTGGGCATCTTGATGCTTGCACAATTCTAGTGATGTCAGGCTTGTGCTGTCTGTCTCTCTCTGCTGAATAACTGAACCAGGCAGCTTAAGAGACTTCTTCCTAATTGATGATTCTTCTAATTGCAGTTGAAGGTGGATTAATTCCTTTAAGGACTCCCTTGAGGTTTTTGACTCCCTGAAAACACCTCAAATGTCTACACCCTTTGTCTGCCTTTTCTGAAAAGCCACAGGAAGATGGAATGTGAATATGTTCCCTAAATATTGTTTCATCCTTTGTTCATATCCTTATTTTAATTTTGTTATTTTGTATAACCATCTTGTGACTTGATCTCAGTTCAGTGCTGGAGGCTTTGACCCTAATCTTGCTACTTTTGAACAGGTTCTCTAGTAATCTTGAGGTCTGTAGCGAATATTAGGTACTGAAACTGCTGTACTTTCTAGTTTTACAGTTGTAATATCTTAACAGATGGTATCACTGGCTGTGTTCAAGGCTGGGTTGGACAGAGCCTTGGGTGGCATGGTTTAGTGGGAGGTGTCCCTGCCCATGGCAGGGAGGTTGGAACTAGATGATCTTAAGGTCCTTTCCAGCCCTAACTATGCTATGATTCTATGATTCTATTAATGTCATGTGTTGAACTTCATGTCACCCTCTCATAATGACTGTGGTTTTGGATGGGATCTGTTGCTACAAGTATGTGATGCTGGTTTTGACCTGTTGGCTGGCAAGAGACCATAGAAAGAAATACTCTGCCACCTCTCACTCCCAGTTTTGTGGTGGTTTTTGTTTCAGGGTCAAATTTCCTTCCAGTTTTATTCACATGGATTATAGCTTTACTCTGAGTGAGCCATTGTGCTAATTTCACTGAATGGCTTCCAGAATGAAGCAGCACATGTTGTCAAAAACTGGAAGAGGGAGAATGTAAACTGGCTTCTTTGATCTGAACTAGTAACTACTTCTTTTTTTTTTCCTTTCTCTGTAAATCCTACTTATTTGATTAAGTAACTTGATGCATCTTTTTGGTTTAGGCTGATAAAAGTGTTTCTCAAAATCCAGTTCTGAGGTCTTTTATATCTCTGCTACTATTTATTACTATTATTATTATTAATTGTCTGGTACCATTTAATACTTGATTCCCAGCTTGCCAGTTTTCTGAATTACATCAGGGAATGGAGTTTCTTAGGGGATGAAGAAGTAACAAGCAAGAAAATACTCCTAAGAACACTCTGTGATGAAAGATGGTTTTATTACAGCCAAAGTGAATTAACATATTATAATAGCTTTTTTTTTTTCCTCCTCCTTCATGCTTCTTCTGTTCCTTGGATAGGGCTTTTCTTTTGATCAGGGCTCAGCCTTGAATTTATTTTGTTTTCTACTTATTGATTGCTTTATTTTTTCTGACTTTGTTCAGCAGTTTATCCAATAAAGCCAGAATATCCTTTAGTTGGGATGACATGACCCGTTTAACTGCTCAGAGTACCATCAGTTCCCATGTGTCACACACCCTGTTGTTTTCTCCTCTCCCTTTTCTTCCCTACCCTGTCCTATCTCTCTGAGCTGCTTCCTGGCAGCCCATAATGTTCCTTCACTGCCCAATTTCCCTGGTGGTCCAGTTTGGAAATATTCCTTTTTTAAGTAGAAAAAGAGCAGTTGCTCCAACTTTTTCTTCTTTTTTCTTTTTTTTTTTTTTTGCTTTTCTTTCTTTTCTTCTTTCCTCCAGAAATGCTTCTTGGATACAAATATCACTGTGTTTTGCATAAACAAATACCATGCTGCTAGAAATATGGCCTCATTCTTCAGCAGCATTACGTGTAATTCTCAATTTGGAAAAAATATGTGTTTTTCCAAGGACACTTCTCTAAATAGTTGATAAGCTCCGTGTCCGCTGGATGGTCTATGGGTACTCTGGGAACTTATAAATGTATATAAAATTTCATCAGTCTTTGCAGTTGCTAAGCTGCAGAACCCAGGGTGGCCTCTTATGGTGATGTAAACTTGGTGTTTAGAAGGAGCTTCTCCTTTCCACAAAATATACAGTGTAAATTATCTGACAGGAAAATTCTAATAAAATGAATTGTAATTAAAAAAGGAGCACAAATAGAATATACTAAGCTCAATATGTAAGAGTCTCTTCTTCTTTTGTCTTCATTCTTTATACATCTGCTAGACACTGACTGGTTTTCCTCATTTTCCCATCTGTCACCTTTGCTTCTGGTGCAGTTCCCTTTCCTTGCAGTCTTCGTTATGTTGTCTTGTATGTTCTGTTTCTCAGCTGTCTCTAAACATTGTCATTTCCCTACAGCAAATTCTACTTCTATTTCTTTTGTCATCTCCTAGTATGTTTTCACCTGCTTCTTTTTTACTTTATTCATTTTTTTATTCCCTTGTCCTCTCTCTCAGTGGCTTATTGCAATTGCGGCGGTATTATTCTGAAAGCCAGCATCCCACAGCAAGACCTCTGGGACTGGTGCAAGCTCTGAGGATCCTTTTACCTTTCTTGACTTCTGTTTTCAAATCAGAACAGCTCCTATCAGATCTCAGAGTTGCCCTTTTCCTTCCTTTTTCTCTACCTGTTTCCTGGGCCCCACTGCCAGCTCAGCGTTCAGCTGTCCCTCAGCACATTCCCGCTGTTCCCACCCCTGCAGAGCCATGGCTCTTTCCTCAGGTGTCTGGCTGGAAAGACATCTTTGCATGGCTGTTTGCCATTATTTGTTAGCTTCCATTTGATTATGGGGACTGTATTCATGTGTATGCAAATGAACATTCTACACATTGTGTGTTTTGAGGCTAACTGTGGGTAATCCATTATGTGGTCAGGGAGCCTCTGGCTGGATGATGGCAGAGGAGTTGAGGAATGTAGTCTTCTGATACTTCCCTAAGCCTTGCCCAAATAAACTCCACTAATGTGGCTTTTGTCTTCTCTGCACTTGAGCCAGATAGCATTCACTCTCATGCTGTTAGGACACTGTGAAGGTAATGGGAATGATGAACGGTGGGTACAGTCTCCATACCTGTGGAAGAGGATGGTGCATATAGTTTCTGTACCCATAGTACTAGTAAAATGCTATTCTAGACCAGGATACCTGTGCGACTAACCACAGGGCAAGTTTGACCAAGCTTCAGGGCAAGTTTGAATGGAGGACGTATGGCAGGAAGTTGTAGGAATATTGTGTGTAGAGTCTGGCTGAAAAAGCATGATACTCTCTCAGAGCGCTGATTTAGGAAGTTCCTGTTTGCTTGATCATGCTGGGTTTTTTGCGCACAGGCACTTGATGTGAGGCTACTGTGAAGAATATCACTGGAATAAATACCCCCAAAAGTGGAAGAAAAAACAGTGGATTACAGCATAGTCCTATAAGCTGTTCTACAATGAAAAGACAATGAACTGGGGTACAGAGACTGAAACTCATGACAGGAGAAGGTGGTAGTGGGCAAGGTGAATAGACTTCCTAATCTGGTTTAGTTTCTGGAGACATTGTGTTGTGAAACCAAAGCTTAAGGCTGTAAAAACACCATCCAAGAAGAACATTTTCAAACTTTAGCTGCCTAAATTTCAACAGATGCCTGCTGAGCCTGTGAATTTATTTGATCGTGGTTTTGTGTTTTGTTGTATTTTTTTTCTCTTAATGATATTTTTTTATTGGCTATTTTATTTTTTGGTGAATGCTCAGCTGTAATTTGACCAGCTATTTCTGTCCCAACAAATCTATGAAAGGTAATTCCCTGTGCCCTTACAGGAAACAAAATCTGAGAGCATTAAATCTGTCCAAGTATTTGGGGGAGATTTTCTTTAAGCATAGTAAAACGGTGAATTTTCCATATAATCACTTTAGAAAAAAACCAACTTTTCTGGTTTTTTTTTTTCATTGTTGGCTTTAGTATGTATGTATTTTTTTTAAATTTCAGCTGAAAAAAAAAAACCCCAAACCAAAAACCTGCTTTAAAGCAGATACCTTGCAGGAAAAATTCTAGCCCATACCTAAATGTTTGGCAGAGTTATAAGAAACTGAAGATAGGGGCTGACCCCCTTGAAATTTCAGGACTTTTCTACACATTTAAGATGCTCAGCAAAAGGAATACACTTACATTGTATTTTCAAGAGTTGTTTTGTTCAAATGCCTTGAATCATCAAAGTACCTGAGCATGTGCTGAATTTTAAGAAGCTGTTACCCTTTAAAGTAATTCTGTTTAAGTGCTTTATTAAACTGAAGATACTCTCTTATTTTACTTTATGAAGCTTCTTCTCTGGAGCTGTAGAAGATGACAGCTCTTCCTTCAGTGACCAAGGTATAGAAAAAAAAAGATACGGAAGTTGTTTTCCTGTTCCAGTGAAAATGTTATTGAAGTAAGTGGGTAGTTCCTTTGCTGAATGGGGAGTGTAGGTAATGCGTGTCTAAATTGTTTGACATCATGAGTGTAGGAGGAATTTTTTATCCGAATCTATACCTCTAGAGATGTTAGTGTCTTTATTGAGTAGAGTTGTGTCTTTGTTCTTCTTGCATTTTTCTGTTTGCTAAAATTTCTTGGAAAAGAATTCCATTAGAACTATGGCTTGGAGAAATGTCTGTATTTTATCTAACTACAGAGCACTCAGGTCTGACTTTATTTAGAAATTTCAATTTTTCTGATGCATTCCAACCTTTCTAAAGACAAATATGATCAAAGTTCCTCTTTCCACATCCTTCCCTTCACATGCCACTTTCCTCTTAAACTAGCCCAGTCACTGCTTGCACAGCGATACAGTTCATCTGATCCTTGATACTGGCCTTACTATACCACACACTGGGAAGGCGGGTGCTCTGAACTGATTGCTCCTTCTGACTGCAAGAGGATTTTCCCAGGGGCTCTCATAGTTTCTTTGTCGGCAAGGGCACAGTGAGGAAAGACAGTCTTGTTTGGCCTGTGTTGCAGGTTCACCCACAGCTGCAAGGCTGCTTCACTAGGGAGACTAACTGAACTATTTGGCTACTAGAGGGCTGACACGAGGGAAGCACTGTGGCTTTTGCATGGCTTGAACTCCTAAGAAAGCGAATTTACCTCTGTTCAGACTGGAGGGTGTAAGAAGTATTCAGAGTGCAAGGAAAAAATCAGGGAAGGAGGGTTGCCAGAATTCCTCTGACCTGTGACTGTTCCAAGAGTGAGCCAGGGAGTAAGTAAAATGCAGGAATAGGCAACCTCATCCTGTTTTACTGATTTCCCAAAATAAAAACCTGAAGACTAAAATGATTTGGTTCGGTATAGTCTGTTTCATTAGGTATAGACTGTTTCATTATGTGAAAATGGAAATAGCTTATTCTGTATGTAAACAGTTTTACATTTAAGAAGATTATGGCTTCAGAATGGACGAACTTTTCTATTACAGTTCTCTGAAAAGCTTAAGAATGAAAACAGCCCCTTCAAATAGTTTATCGTGTGATTAACCATTCCAGTTGACTAGTAAACAACTTTTTTTTGTGGTATGGATAAAATCCAAGGTGTTGTCACTTAAGTTTTATGTTAACAGTCACTTCTAAACCTATATAAAAAGGATTTCTATTCTTTATGCTTCTGGCACTTTCCATCCTTTCAGTGTTTTATTTTGAAATCTTTTTAACGTTCTCTTCCTTGAGGGAAATGTGAGAACTACATTATGAAAAGAAAAAAAAAATCTTTTAACTGCATCACATGTGGTCTTGTGAAAAAAAAAAAAAAAGAAAACCAAACCAAAAGCTTTAGCATTTATTCTGAATAGAGAATACACACAAATCAATTCAGGATAGCAACAGCAATTGTATCCATTTTCTAGAATAGCTTATTGATATAATTTACTTTAATACCAGAGTTTCCAATGCACATTTCTGAGTGCTTTCACTGGACTTTGTCGCACAAGGTGAATGCATATGTATATACGAATACCTGCGTGTGCCCACAGTCCTTCAGAAAACCTTTGTTAAAGTGTATCATAATATCTTTAAGTATCTTGAGGTGTTCCAACTTGAAAATGTGCATGTCAGCCTGTATCTGAGTAGAACAGAGTTACTACAATATGTTCCTGTTCTGCTTATCCTGGAATGCGTTTAGTCATTACCATTAATATTGATGTTATGGTTAAGCACTGATGGCTTTTTTTAGAAGTTTTTAAAACAAGTATTTTGGCAATCTGTATGGAAGGTAGGAGGCAGTTGCTGTAGCCTAGTCTGCAATGGGAAGAAAACATCAGTCTTTATCCTGAGTAGGATTACATGATATAATTGCCTGAGTTAGCAAGAGGATGGCTTCGAGGGATGGAGACATGAAAAGGATGCTTTCCAGAAGGACTAGCATGTTTTTGATAATGTTGCCATTCATTGAGGAAAAGTCCCGCTGTTTCTAATTGTGAAGTCACCTGAATGATCCTGTTTGTACACTGCATATTCTGTAGGTCTTGTGCCTAATGAAAAGGATAGTCTGATGTCTTGATCACGTTATCTGATTTATATAGGCAAGATTCATGTGCTCGTGAGGGAGTCCTAAAGAATCCAGAAAGAGGTTTGCTGTCTGGGTGTGTTAACAGAGGGCCCTGTTGGGTGAGGGCTCTGTCCAGCTGGGAAGGGATATGTCTGGTTATGTGTCATGCCCTCAGAAATAGAGTCCTCAAGCTTGCTCAGCTGATTTTGCTTGAGCTTGCTAAAATAACTTGATATCAAAGGTGAGACCAGACATGAAGAATTTCATTCTTTGAGGAAGCTGTGAAAATGGGAAATAGAAGGGAAGGTGGGAATGCTTTGAGAGGTGGTTTCTGTCAGTAATACAGATTGTAGTGTGCTTCTTTCTTTGCCTTTCAGAAGTACACACACAATGTATCTGCTTAAGACCATTATGGCAAGTATGAATCCAACTGTCAAAAGGGAGAAATATGCTGTTGTGAAGTTTACTACATATTTTTATTACTGAACTATATAAAATTAAGGGAGAAGAACCATAACAGGAGCAAACTTTATATTTATAAAATTATAGAATTTGTACTTTGTTTTGGTTTTTAAATTATGCACGATAAGCTGTAGCATACAAACATATAACAATGTCATATTCCACTGAAAATCTAGTTTACCAATGGATTCTTCTTTAGTAAACTTTATGATCAACAGGGAAGTATAAAACTTGAAGGAAATACGTGTCTTCTGGTCTGAATTAGTCACTTACGTAGTCTTTTCTGTAATAGTACTTGAAGGAGGAGGGAGTGCTTAAGTGCTTCAACCCATTTAACCTTAATTGCTCAGTTTTAATAGACATTTGCTAACTAAAGGAACCAAATTATAGCTTGAATTAGGCTTTACTAATCTTAATTGAAAGCTCTACTTTATAATCGGAAACAGCTTATGGTTAAAACAGTAAGCCTTTCTTAAATGGCTTATTTTAAAATGCTAAGGCACTTCTGATAATAATTGTTTAGACTAAATATGGGTAGCCATTATTCTCCTTATATTACACTTAATTAAAAATATCTCCTCCATGTGGTTTTGTGCCTTCTGCTGGCTGTAAAATTGTTTGACTGGTGGGGGGTGGGATTACTTTACTTTTCCTGTGGTAATTTGAAAACATGTTGCTGCCATTTGTTTTAAAAGTTTTCTGGGGTCACTAGTTACAAAATTAACATGTGAATCAATCCAAACAGTAGCCTCCTATCCTCAAGTGAAGGCTTGTCAGTCACTTACAACCACTAATAATGCATTCTATCCCTCAGTTTAACATTTAAACTGTGTTCAGACAGTTGGTTATGGGCTTTACATTACACTCCTTCCCGAGGCTTAACTTCCAGTAAAAGTAAGACTTACTTTGGGAGGGAGGCCCTGGCTATTTGATATGCTCAGAGAGTTTCTGTTCTTTTCAGAGGTATCTGAAGAGGAGAAGGGATGGATTTCATCTGTCCAAATATGGATTTCAGTAGTATGGTTCAGTAAACTTAAGCTTTTTGCCTTGCTTTCCATTTGTAGCTGATGGAGAGAAACAGGAAGGTAAAACTAGGGCTCTTTGCAGTGGGTTCAAAGAACTCTGATCCCTGCCTATGCTACATACTGATGTATTAGTGTGCAAATTGGCCAAGCCAAGTCTGACTGAAGGTCTGTCTAGCTTGATGTGCAGTCTCTGACAGTGACCATCAGTTATTCCTTAGGGTAGATTATTTTTTTATCATCCAAATCTAAGAGATTTAGAGACTTCTTGAACTGGAAGTTTGATTCAGATCACTCTGTTTAATGGTGTCTTCAGAATAGAGATAGAAAATGAGTATGTTTGTGCACGTGTTCTGCAAAACTCACAGCTGGTAGGTAAGTGATTAGCCATGCTCAGTATACTGTAAGGGAATTGTGCAGGAGTAGGTGATTGTATTCACCTGCCTCTTTTCAGCCTCCCATCTACTGTTGTTTACCATGAGTGTTGCATCATGTTTCTCTACTTGGCCAAACTCTACAAAACCAGACATTAATTTTTGACTTGGCAGCTAACAACATCTTCAGAATGGCTGGCCTTTCTGCTTTCCTGATGTCCTGGTTTCAGCTGTAACAGTTATTTATCCTCCTAGTAACTGGTGCAGTGATGTGTTTTGGCTTCAGTCTGAGAGCAGTGCTGATAACACACCAATGTTTTAGTTGTTGCTCAGTAGCACTTACCCTGATAAAGGGCTTTTAGGTCTCTCATGCTCTGCCAGTGAGGAGGGACACAAGAAGCCGGGAGGAAGCAGAGGCAGGACACTTGACCCCAACTAGCCAAAGGGGTATTCCATACCACAGCCTGTCATGTCCAGTATATAAACTGGGGGGAGGTCACCTGGAAGGGACCAGTTGCTGCTCGGGTCAGGCTGGGTATTGGTCAGCGGATGGTGAGCAATTGTATTGTGCAGCACTTGTGTTTTCTGAGCTTACATTTCTCTTGTTGTTTCCTGTTATTATTGTTGGTATTCTTTCTATTATTATCACTGTATTACTTTAGTTATTAAACTGTTCTTATCTCAACCCAAAACAGGTTTTACATACTTTTGTTTCTCCCCATCCCACCTCAGAAAGGGGAGAAAGCCAGGGGTGAGTGAGCAGCTGTGTGGTGCTGAGTTACTGGCTGGGCTTAAACCATGGCACCTGAAAATGAGACTTCAGTAAGGAGAGTCTCAAGTCAGTTGCGAAAAATGAATAGGTACTTTGAAAAGCTTGACCTGGATGTTTAATGTAACCTTAGATGGTTATGTTGTTAAATCAGGTGCCCTGGATAAACATCCATAACCCTGTTATTTTGTTTTGAGCCCTATGCTGTGGGTGAAGTTGTGTATTAATTATGAGTGAGATAAGTAGTCAGGCCTTGGTGTCCTGTATTCAATGGATAGCCAAGAATGTTGTATTGTGTTTTCTCACGGACTTCTGTTTCATGTATCTTAGAAATACTATGAATATATGCAAGATATAGCCTTACAAAAGGGATTGTCTAGAAAGATGGGAAGGAGGAAGGGTAGAAGTGGAAAAGTCATCATGAGCATTATCTCTTATGTCTAGTTTTATACGGGATGTACTGTCCAATTAAAAGAGAAGAAAACAAAAAAACCCCGAACACCTGTTTATGAAATCCTAGTTAAGAGATTGCTGCATTTTGCTTAACTGTGCATAATGAAGTAGTATTGCTGCAAAAGGCATCTCATGAGAAATCATCTAAATGAGAATATTGGGAATGACTCTACAGGACTGAACAAATATTTATATAAACTTACCCAGTTTTATCCCTTTACTAGTGGGGAGGAGGGTGGTGCAATTAGACTGTCTGGCTTTCTGTTGTAAATTCTGTCAGATGAATATTATTATTTGAATACTGCACAGAAGTTGTAGGCATTCTTTGGTTTTTTCTACCCAACATTTTCCCGAACATAACAAACAGATACAATTACATAAAATTATCAAAGGAAAACTTCCAGGCTATGAATATGAGCTCTCTCCAAATTTCACCAAATGGTCATGTTGCATTTTCCATATCTGCAGTTTCATTCTTTTTTCACTGAATAGCATTAAGGATGCTAGAGGCTCTGTGTGCTTTCTAGTATACGATATTTGAACACTGGAGCAGAAATGTCTAATTTCTTGGCAAATCCAAGATTGCATCTATTTGCTCTATCTTTCTCTTCCAATCATCAGGTGTGAGCACAGTTTGTAACTGAAAATATTTGATGATTCACCAGATAGCAGTGGTGTTTTTCATGTTTGAAGTTTAAATTTCATCCTTACCACTTTTTCTTTATTTTCCTAACTATGAAATATGTGTTTTGTACAGCCTACCCTGGCCTCATCAAACCTTTACCCCTGTGTGCCAGGCAGAGGTGTGTGTAACTTCCTTAGTTTCTCTTCAGAGAGCCCCTTCTCTTGCTTACTTCTCTAGTGGCCAAAGACTCCAGGCAATGTTTTGAAGTATAAAACGTAATGATGGGTGGCATGCTGGTGTTTGCTATCTGTAGATCTATGTTTCTGCTGGACAGTCGCGCATCCACAGATCAAACTGCACTGGTTTTCACGTTTGCTCTATTATTATTTGTCTCTGGTGATAAATAGAGCTCTGGCTCCCAAGACCAATTTCTGTGTGGGTTTTTGGAAGGCTAAGAAGAGCCTACATCATAACTGATGAAAATTCTTTGGGAATAAAATTTTAGGATTGTCAGTATGTATCAGTACGACAGGGGTTTCTCTTTGATTTTTCAGTACATTCTATGTGTGTTATTGCTGTTTCACCATCATGTGGAGCTTCCTAGTCCAGGTAAACACTTCTATGGTTGGAAAAACTATTTACAGCAAAAATAAACATAATGATTCTGAAGCAGACAGATCTGTGCTTTGATGATCCAAGTTATCCTTCAGTCAGCTGCTGTTTATTTGGTGAGGAGCTATAGTCTTCATACTTGTGAATGACTTAAAGTATCAGCCCTTATAGACTGCTCTTTGCTGTTCACTGCAAACCAAAATGCTGGGAGGCCTTCCCTTCGTAAACAATGTTATTGGGGAACTGTATGAATTTGCCTGCATTCGGGGAACAGGTGACAAAATAATAGCTGAGTTGGTTTCTTGGGCTTCGTAACTATTAGGTCTGGCATTGTCAGGAGAGACAAATCAATGGATCCCCATATATCATATTTAGAAGGAGCCACATGTCTTCAGTAAATGTTGAAATGACAGGCAGCCCTGAACAGGTCATATGAGATACACAATGGTTCTCTCATGGCAGTGCACAATAGCGTACATAATACAGAGTTGCTCTGCTCATAGATAGATTATATGACATTCGCAGGGAGTTCCTATAGGCTGGTTAAATTAATGTCTGATATGTGTCCCATACAAAGTCAGGAGTTTGACCAAGTAATGCAGGATGAAAGGAAGCCCTACATTTTACAAATCCTACATGATATAGATTATATTTCCCAAGTGGTTAACCAGCACAGCAGAGCGGTTCTCTGCCAGGAGTCTGCAGTAGCCCAAGGACTACTAGTAAAGCACATGTGGGAAAAATAGTTTGAAAATTTAAGCATACTGTCAGAAGACATAAATTTGCAATACAAGGATTTGCACCTCTGCTGGGAAACATAGCCGTTTCTCATATCCAAGAAGGATGAAAACTGCCGCTACATAGCCTCTCATACTGCTTGTGGCCTTAGCTGTCTCAGCCTGAAGCTGCAGCAGTATTAGTCTGCCAGGGACTAATGAAGTATGTGCTGTATGATATTAAGAAATCTTCCATTTTACAGTATGTGATCCTACGTTCATGCCACTGATACGTTCTGAAATGAGCAAGAAGGAATAGACGCCTTCTGTTCTCCCCCTTGAAGGGCTACAGAAAATAAGTTAATATTCATCCACTGACAGGTAATAAGGAAATTTATTTCAGAATTGAAGCTTGGGATTGTTTTGTCAATGGACAGAAATTTAAAAATTAAATGCAAAGGAAGGTTGGAGATACCTATGCAGGTTGTGAAAAAAAGTATGTGAAAAATGTCTGTATCAGTGATCTGGTTTCACTGTCTTAAACCTCTCCCTCAAAGTTTTTAGATGCATTATTTCATTTTAAAGATCTACGAATAACCTCCTACCATGACTAACTGAAATGATGACCATCAGGACGTATGAGTACCAGTTGTGGCCGTAGGGCACACAGAAATATTCTCCCATTAGATCTCCAAGAACTCGCAAGATCAGATGTGGAATCAAACATTTCCCATTATATTAAAAGGGAATTGTGGTAAAAATAGCTGTGATTTAGTATTGGCGGGAAAAATGCTGTCAAATGTCATGTTTCACATTCATAACAGCTTGTGAACAGGAAATCTCTCTGCTTGAGCTTGCTGGGCATGGCAGCTACTAAATAAAGACAGACTCTAAAACTGTTATGGGCTCTGCAGGTATCCATCTTTATTTGAGTATCTCACTTGCAGTTCAAAGAACTTGTAGCCAATCTGTTTAAATATCAATTGAGAAAAATGTCAAACCACAAAAAACGCTAATCAAGGCTTCAAGATGCGTAAGGCAGGATAGCAGTAATTTGGGTTTTACTTGGTTTAAAATACTGTATTAACCATGAATGGAACTGCAGTGGTCCCAGAGTTTCCATTGTGCTGGTTGAGATGGAAAATGTAACAGTGATAATACTCACATATACAAACAGAAAATATATTGTTCCATAGGGAAAGAATTCTGCTTGCTTATTTTTTTCCATAAATGACTGCAGTTCCAAAATTGTAGACCCTCAAAAAGTACTCTAGGTAAAAAATGCTTAATAAACCTGTTGTTAAGGCAATAGGAAGAATTGTCAATTAAGCAGTCTAAAACTCTGTAAGGTCCTAACTGAAGAGTGTTGCATGTCATTTATTTGATCATCTCTTCATTCCTGCTCCTGGAGTGTTTGTAACCATAAGGAGTATTTAGGAGGCTGAAAAATTGCACCAACTTCATGCAGAATCTCAGCTTTTCAGGTTTTATAGTTTTTTTATATTTTTAAGCATTCTTTTATTCACTTGTACTTCAGGGATAAGTACATTGCCAAAGTACATGTACACTGAAGTACTATCTGCCTCAAACTGCAGGCATCCTGAGAGATTGAATCAAATGTTTAGATTCTTTCCTGTTATCAGTTTGATTGACATATCAATGTTCAGCCATTAAAAATGCTCTTCTGAGTCTTTGAACGAGGAGTTTAAGCAAGGAGGGAAATGAACAGGAAAGAATAGACAGGGAGGTGAGGATGGGAAGGTGAATTTAAGAAAAGCGTAAGAAAGGGAGTCTTCAGAGACTATTTGACAGGGTAAGAGAGTTGCTCTTGTTCAGCCTGGAATAGAGAAAGCTCAGGGGAGCCCTTTTAAGTGTTCTAGTACCTAAAGGGGACCTACAAGAAATTTGGAGAGGGACTTTTTACAAGGACGTGTAGTGACAGGACAATGGGGAATGGCTTTAAACTGAAATTGACAGAGATTTAGATTAGGCATTAGGAAGAAATTCTTTATTGTGAGGGTGAAGAGACACTGGAAGAGGTGTGTGTGAAAGCTTGTCTTTTTTTTTTTTTCCCAAGCAGCAAATGTGACTCTTACAAGGGCATCCTTAGTCTGTGTGAGTAGAAGATTTGATTCATGCTTGTTGTGAGCAGTGTAATAATAGGAAATTCAGACACAGGACAAAATAAGCATCTGCAATAGGTCTCTCTGCTTTCTTGAATATTAGGAGGTAATTGTGGTCAAACAAAAGATATTAAACGAATAGAAAGTGAAGAAGAGCCATTGTGCAGCCAGGGATAAGTGAGATGATGTCTCACTTGCCTTCTAAATGCATCATAAATGTTTTTAGGCATGCTAGTTCTAAATATGAAGCTGTTCGCACTTCATATTTGCTGTTTAAGCATCTGGACATACCTCTGCATAGTTTGGTTTGTATTCCATTTCCCCACACACACCTCCTTTACTTTTTTCAAGTAAGTATAAAGCATGGTATCAACAAGGTATAAATTATAGCATGATGAACTTTTTGCTCAGCTGTCACAGAAGAAAAGGAAACAAATAAAGCTGCTACAGAATATTTGATGTTTTCTGGAAACTGAATGAAATGGCTCCCAGAAAAACACCCCAACAATATCATAGATTGCATCTGAATTATCTTCACTAAGTTGGCATGGCATTTTCATTTTATTGCTGTTTTAATAATGGAAAGTAGGGGGATGTGACATATTGGAAGGACGCTGTAAAACTGAATTTTATTTTTTTATTTGTGAATGAGTTAATGGAGGGGCAGTACCCACAGTGGAAAGGCTCTTGGGAAATTTGCACTGAATAAGCACTTTTGCTAAACAATCTGTTGTACCTGCTTTTTTTCCTTTCTTCACCAAGAAACATCAGGCTGCTTTTTCTGATTTTGCCCTATTGCCAGCCTGCTCACCCTTGACCTTGGCTTTCAGAGTAGTCCTAATGGCTGTCAAATTTTACAGTTTTCTTGGGCACAAGCATCTTGAGAACATCATGATGGCTTGCAAGCTGTAAAAGCTGCCCTGTGTGTTCCTCTGATTGGTTAAATTGTAACAGTTCCATGGTCATAGCATCTAAAGAGTAAAGATGTTATTGTTTATGACTCAAAACCTAAAGTACCTTAAAAAAACCAGGTATATCAAATGATAGATTTTAATTTGTTTTTTCTCATAGAAAAAGTAACTTATGAAGCTTTTCATGGAAAGGGATTTTCAGAAATGGACTTCACTCCGAGGTGAAGGTCAGGATTTCATTTGGAGTAGGAAAAAAGTTGAATTAATCTTTATGTCAATATTTTCTTCACAAAATTTGGGATTGGAGTAAATGCTGAATTCTGCAATGACAAAACTCTCAGAGGGAGGCAGCATTTTAGCGGATCAGGTTGAATGGAATTGATGACAGTTTCTCAGCTGATTCTTTACACACCTAGCTGGGTCAACTCTTGCAAATTTTCATAGCAAAACTGAGTGGGCTTCAAATAATTTTGAACATGTGGAAATGTACTGATGCTAAACTCCTCTGGAGAGTCTCATAATTTTACTATTCTTGCTGGTGTTGAATGCTTTCCAGAGAGCTGGAATTTTGGCAAATTTGCCCTGCACTTAACCAAAACGGTCTTTAACCTATGCATGAGGTTTTTTTTCTGGCCTTTAGATCTGGAGCTGGTTCCCTTCTTAAGGAAAGTGCAGCTTGATATTAGAAACACAAATGCCTTAGGTTCAGATTATTCAATGTGTGTGTGTATAACTGCTGAAAGTATATTAGATGTAGAATCTACCAAAGAAACAGAGTGTATATGAATAGGCTGCATCAAAAGGAGCGTGACCAGCAGGTCGAGGGAGGTGATCCTGCCCCTCTCCTCTGCTCTTGTGAGACCTCACTTGGAGTATTGTGTGCAGTTCTGGTGTCCTCAACATAAAAAGGACACATGGAACTGTTGGAACAAGTCCAAAGGGAGCCACGAGGATGATGAGGGGACTGGAGCACCTCCCATATGAAGATAGGCTGAGAAAGTTGGGGCTGTTCAGCCTGGAGAAGAGAAGGCTGCGTGGAGACCTCAGAGCAGCCTTCCAGGATCTGAAGGGGGCCTATAGAGACTCTTCATTAGGGGAGAGACTCTTCATTAGGGACTGTAGTGATAGGACAAGGGGTAACGGGTTCAAACTTAAACAGGGGAAGTTTAGATTGGATATGAGGAAGAAATTCTTTACTGTAAGGGTGGTGAGGCACTGGAATGGGTTACCCAGGGAAGATGTGAATGCTCCATCCCTGGTGGTGTTCAAGGCTGGGTTGGACATAGCCTTGGGTGACATGGTTTAGTGTGAGGTGTCCCTGGCCATGGCAGGGGTGTTGGAACTGGATGATCTTAAGGTCCTTTCCAACCCTAGCTATTCTATGATTCTATGATTCCCATATCGGTTTTATTTATTTATTTTAATGGCTTTCACAGTCCCCAGATCCACTAATTAAAAAGAATAAAATGCTGATCTGATTATGATGCAGGACTTGAGTTTGTTTGTATTCTTGTCAGTGTGCATGTTTCATTTGTGCCTGTTTCCTTAAAAGTAAAGTAATGGTGCTGATGCTTCACTGCTGCTTGTTCTCAACTGGAAGTGGAAATAAGAAATTGAAATGCTGATCTTGTCTTGCATATCTTCTTACCATGAGACCCAGGAAACTTGTCTTCCTGGCTCCATAAAGCCAGTGGCAAAAATGCCTCTTGGCATTTGTAGGATTCACCTTTGAGTATTACAAGGCCACTTCTTTCCCTAGCATCTGAAGTCAAAGTTGCATAAAACTATACAGTGATGAAGACAGCTCTGTTCATACTGTAGCTTTATTCTTAATTAGGTAGGATTTCGAACCTAGGGTAGGGCTTTTCTCTTGTATTTTTCTTTAGAAATGAGGATATTGCATTAGTCCTAGGAGAAACAGTGGCCAAAACTCAGTAAGCAATCAGTAAAAATTTTTGAAAGCTTTCAAGAGGGAAGCCTTAAAAATGCAAAACATTACACATGGAAATACATGTTCCAGCATTTTGCAATGTCTTTTAGTGCATACCAGTTCTGGATAAGCAGGCAACGTGTTGCAATAGCAGAACTGTTGTGTGACTTTTTTTTTTAGCAGAAGACAACTGAGAGAATTCTGCAAGAGGTGTGCTTTGTCCTCTGTAGGGAGCTGGCAGCAACCTCTCAAGGAGCAGGAAGGTAAAAACACAGTTTCTTTGCTGGCAAGTTTGTAAGGACAATGGTATTAACTGTCTCTGTAATGCCTCTTTGGAGTATTTTGGTTAAAGCAGCTAGATGAACAGATGAATATGAATACCAAAATATTTTTTTCTTCAGATACTGAATGAATAAATGGATGTATTTATCAAGATACAATTACAAAGGCTTTAATATTTATTTTTCTAGCTACTTTATGGATCCAGCTCTTTTAAGAAATAGTTCACATCTGCATAATACACCGTTATGCTAAGTTCTGTTTGTGGTTCTCTAAATTAGAAGAAATCGATGTGGGCAGACAGCTTCCTCTGGCTATTTATTTTAAAATGTCGAAACACATAAATTATTCCTTTCAAAGTCAATTGAAATTTGTGTTCAGTAAATTAATTCCAGATCTTTTTGTTATATTAGTAGTCAAGAAATACTTCAAAATTACCACAGATTTTACTGAATCCTACTCCTATTTTGAACATTTTCTGTTGCAATGTAAGTGTTGGGATATGTGGCCTTGACAGATGCCAAGATAAAGGTTGTGTCAATGCACACTTTCTGTTATTCTCTAGAAATCTTTGGAATTCAACAGTAAAAGCTGAATTTGGCTCATTGACTTTCAGGCCTCAGCCATTCTTCCTTTTGCATGTTAAAATCCATAAGGTTTCTGTGACAGTTTAGCAGTGACACTCATCCAAAATTCATCAACTCCATGCAGATGTTTGCTTTGATTTCAGTAGGTTTTCCCATAAAGATCTGTAGCTGTGTTGACAAATAAATTTTGTTTTACGTGTTGTAATGATTTTGGAACATTTAGGAACTTCATGAATGGCAACTGGTATAATGAAGAGGGGGAATAGATTTTGCTGCAGGTAAATTTTGTACTTTCCTGGCTTATAGTCTATGCTACCTTCTAGTAAAGATTGTTAGTGCTTGGAATTGTTAGTGCTTGGAAAAGATGGTTAGCATGCCGTGGGTTTCTGCTGCTGAAAGTGTTTAGACAAAATGGGAACTAGCATTTTCCTTACCCTGTTTTACAGTTTGGTTTGTCTTTTGGATATTAGTTATTTCATGCTGATGTGTCTTCTATTCTCTGCTGAAACAGAAAGCTGAAATGCTATGATACTGGAAGCAGAGGAGATGGATTGTTTTATTTCAAACATTTCTTAGTGGAGTTGTATGTGTTCCTGGAACAGCTGCTTCTCTGCATGGTGGCCTTGTGAGCCTTATGAGAGTGCCATACCTTTGTTGCAGAATATACAAATGAAACAAATTTCTGGGATAGTGTCAGTCTTACTTGTGATAATGAAAGACGAATCAGCCCCAGTTATGTATGAGGTAGATACAGGTCCACTCAGACTAAAAAGAATTAGGTCCCTTGAGACATTTGACATTCTTTTCCTATAACTGAAATAGTGATTGTAAATTACAGCGCTTCCACATGGTAACAAATGCTCGATTTTCCCAGATAATTGTCTAGGTTTTTTAAAAAGTTGTTGGATGCTTAAATTATAATTGCAGTCTCATACAGTATGTAATCTTTAAGTAACACAACTGCTCATTGAGGAAGACAACAGCAGAACGTGGCAGTGCTGTGTTCCCTTGGGCTACTGAAAGAGTTATTTCCAGGCTGTAACGAAAAATTCACCTCTGGTTTCCATAAGGAATTATGATTTGATTTCCAAGCTTCTTTCACCTCGGCTAATAGCTGAACCAGTACAGTTATTAGTATACCCAAGTAAGCAAGCTTCTTTTTATCTCCTTTTTAAATTCCCCCAATAACTTTTTCCTTTAAGACTTTTGAAACAAGCAGTGGATTTTTAAGATTTCCCAAACCAGTTCCAGAAAGAGATGGTCAAAATTATCTTGCCAGCAGCTGAGGGATGTGGTTGCATACATCCAGGTCTGGCACTGGGAGTTGTGGTCTTATTTGAACATAGTAAGACCAAATAGGTTCTTGGCAGACTGTCACTATTATAAATGGCCCTACGCCTTCTTAATCATTTTGATGCCTTTCATTTTTTTCCAGGGCTCCTGTAATTGCTGCCATTGTAATATCGTATGAAATGAATTCCTCTTAGAGAGGAAATAGCAATACTTTTTTTAAGGTGATTTCTTGACTAAACACCCCAAGATTTGCCTGTCTGCACAGCCAGATTTTTCTGGAGTGAAAACTTTGTAAATATTTTTCCAGGATAGATAAAAATTTAGGTTTCCTGTTGAGAGCTAGCTTGCAGTAAACCTTGCTAATTCAACAGTGTATTCATCAGCATACGGCGCAGCAATTCTGTGGTCAGATGGCAGCGTTTCTCTGTTTCTCTTGTTTCATTCTTGTGTTATGGTAATTCTTTCGTGGTGAAAGACAATTTTAAGTGATCAAACAGTGAAAATGTTACAGATGTTTGAAGCTACAAAATTAGTGGGAAGAGTTGTCTTTCTGAGTTAGAGGTGTTTGAAGACAAGAGATTGATTCTCTTTGATTTTGATAGAGCCTAATTCTACCAATTACAGGAAAAAAAGAATAGTAGGATACGACCTAACCAAAAGAGAATGAACACAGCTGGCCTCTGCAAATTTTGAGTTTTACAATAGATAAAATGAAGAGCAAGACTGCAGGTTTCATGTGTTTGTTTTATCAGTATATTAAGCTTACTAAGGAAGCCATATCCTGCCATGTCAGATGTAATATTCTACCTGTAAATTATAGTTGTTCAGCACTTTCACTGAGGCATTCTTTAAAGAATGTCCTCCTCCAGGTATATGCAAAGAGAGGATGGTGTAATGTTCACAATGTTTGCAGGCACATATTCTGTTTTTCTCTTGATGCAGCTGGAGTTTGAAAACAGTTCAATATTTGGATATTACAGCCTTTGTGTATGCTTTTGGTTTGATTGTTTGGTTTTATTTTTAAAAATAAAGTGTTAAATTTACCAGTCTTAGTCACTTGGTGTTTTACTAGCAATACTGGAGATAGAAATTCTAGCTGTCCTGCCAGGCGAAGTCTCTTAAATAGCAGTGTGGTTTTGGAGGGGAAAGAAACACCAAAAAAATCTACAACATGGCTATCAAAATTAGGTAGAATGGTTGGCTCCGCTCCTAGTTTTGTACAGCTCTTGGGATACAAAAGGGAGAAGTAATCTTCTAATCCTTTTGCAAAATTTAATGTAACTGGAACTCCTTGAGAGAGATGAAAAGAATCTGTTCCTTTTGTCATTTTTCTGGTTTATGTATCTGTTAGATTCCTTTTCTGGAGCTTAAGTATTTGTATTACATCAGCACCTTGAGCTGCTAATCCTAGTACACCTTTTTAGAATTAAGTATAAGAGGTAGACATTCAAAAGGCTTCATGTTTCTTTGATTTTCGTCCCTTTTGAAGGCTCTCACATTGCTTATTTAAACAGATAGTCCTATTTGGTTCATTGTTTGAAAAAATGGAATGAATCGATCAGCCAATGCTGAGTAGCATAACAACTGGTAACAGTTTCTTCTGAATTCCCTGTTCTGAAGAAACTTGGTGCTGGATAAAAGTTAAGGACAAATCTTAAAATGATGTTACCATCTTTCCTGAGTGTCCTGAGGGAATGCCCAACACATCTGACATTAAAATCATGTTACGTGCTTTTTGATTATGAGTGGCCTGTTTAAACATGGCATTGCAGTAGAGCTCTGTTTTTGTCCCTGTAACCTGCAGATGACAGGGTGTTTCTGAACGATTAATGAATGGTTATGAAAGCTGCAAATAACTGCTAAGTGGAAACCTTACTGGAACACTTTGGCAGTATGCACCCAGGCATGCTGGGCTGTAAATAAAGGAGGAGGCTTCTTGGGGGCTTTGAACTGTCATGCGGTGTGTCCTGAGCACACTGCAGGTGTGTTCAGAATGAGCCCAACACACTGTAATGGATTTGCTGGTTATCGTTTTCAGGAAAAATCACAGCCGTATCTTTTTGTTGTCATACTGGGCTCCATAAGTTAGAGCATATCTGTCCTGACAAAGCAGATTGTCCTGACTTGGCACTTGTACAACTAATGGATTAGTAAAGGATGGGAACTTTCTGAAACAGAGCGGTGGTTGAGATACTAGGAAATTTATCTTAAGCAGCAGGTAGCATTTTTGTTAGGAAGTTCCTTTCTCCTGCTTATTTCCAGCATTTTTGTGGTACTGAATACATAAAACCTAATCAGGGTTGCAAATAAAGCCAAATTTGTAGCTCCTGTTTCAAGCTTCTGAGGAGGTTGTAGAAAGTGGGCGTCAAGAGCTGTTTGAGGGAAGTGGATAGAGACCTGGGCTATTCTGAGTGAAAGGTAGGTTTTCGGGAGGGACCAACCTGAGGGGGAAGGTTTGCCAAAACACTTGGGAGAAGCTTGTGCTTGCTCTGAGAGATCAGTCTTCTCAGAGGATTGTGCAAGGAGGGACAAACCTAGCCAGACTCCATCCAAGGGCCAAAAATACTGAAAGCATTGGGTGACTCAGCCTCAGTGGCTTTTCCAAAGAATATGGTTTTACCAGACTGCCTTGCTGTCTTGAAATTGCAACTGGGTATGATACCAGGTAGCAAAGCTTTTCCTGGAGTACTTCTAAAAGTAAAAAAATAATAAGGCTGTATGAATATGAACCTAGTTCAGAAATGCTTCAACTCCCTCTGCAACGGAAGGCATGTTTGAAATGCACTGCCAGGATAGCTCTGATGTACTAATAGGTGATCTTTTAAAAGGTTACTTTTCCTTTTATCATGTGCTTTCTAAGGCACAGTAGCTGGGTTTTTTGATCTAGCACACCACAGATACAGAGCTGATAGTTGTCAAGCTGTGAGGCTGTATAGAATTATTTATGCATTTTTAGTTGGTTGATACACACCACTGAATCATTCACGGCAGGGACTGTGATGCTGACATTCTATGTGTAAGCCAAGATACAGTGGGTAAAAAGAAGAAAGTTTGCACTTTCTAGAATGAGTGAAGAAGTGAATTTTGTTTTGTATGAAGGAGGGAAGATCATAATAGGGTTGGTTGTAGCTGAAGCAGAATGCATCTCATAATTCATGGTACTCTTTCATACAGGCCAGTGTACAAAAATTATTCTAGCATACCTTTGAAGAATAAAGTATTGGACTTGTTACTGCTGTTGTTGCTGTGTATGAATTAATACAGAAAATAATAATAGGGTTTATTTTGAGGGGAAGACAATTTTTTATTAAACAGGGCATACTTTGTTCTTATGCCATACGAATAGCGCATTCCAAATAGTTGTGACAGCGAAGTCAAAGGTTTATCGTATTGTCTGCTTGGTAATTTTAAAGGCTAACCCCCAAACCTACATTTTAAATATAAAAAAAAAAAACAAATCCAAAAGAGGTGTTTCTTCTTAATTTTTGACAACACAACATTGCTTAATGTGATGATACCACAAATATTTGGGGAAGGAGATTTCTGTACATTGGCTTGCTGCTTTTTGGTCACATGATCCTGATGTATTCATCACTCTGGTCATTACATAATTCCCTGAGACATCTTTCAGATGAAATATACAATACGATTATATAGAAATATTAGGAATATGCCTATATTCAAAGACTATGCTTGGTTGGGAGAACTTTTCTGTATTCTTAGTATGCTCTTTTTACAAAAGCTTCTTTTTCCTCCTCTTGTGTTTTAGATATTGACGAGTGTGAAAATGACTTTTACAATGGTGGTTGCGTCCACGAGTGTATCAACATTCCAGGCAATTACAGGTGTACATGCTATGATGGATTCATGTTAGCCCATGATGGCCACAACTGTCTTGGTAAGTAGTGAATGCTGACATGAAATTTTCATTTCATGGCTGGGGTAAGAAGGCCTCACCTGCTTGCTGCATTTTGTCATCTGGTATGTTTTCAGTAAAAACGTGATACAGATCACACTGAGTAAGTTCAAACCTATCCATTGATTCTAGTGTGGTTTAGACTAGACTCTTAAAGTTGGCATTCTTAATCCTAACTCAGATCAGTTTGTCCATCTTTAACATTGCTAAACCTTCACCCCCACCCCCAACCCCCAAAGGATGTGCTGGATGTTTGGGATTCTATTTTAAGAAAAGTAATCTGTCACGTTTACTTAAATATATTTTGTCTGTTTCTTCCAACTTCTGTAATTTCAGTTATATCCTTAGAGCTGCCCCTTCCCTTTTTTTCTCTTTTAGGGTAACATAGTTATAGGATATGCTCTTTGAACATAAATTACAGAATGTTAAAAGTTCAAGTGCAGTGAAGGAATATTTGGAATATCTTTCTCAGTATTCCCAATATAAATGCAATGACCAGTGTTTGGTACAGTCCCAAATCAATTTCAATGTGATGTTTATAAAACTGTGTGGAAAGGGAGGTTTGGTTTTTTGTTCTTTTTTTTTTTTTTTTTTCTGTGACATGCAGCACGCTTACTGTGGTAAAAACTGAGATTCTTTGCAGTAAAATGCAAGAAATCAGGTAGTGAACCAGAAATAATGAAGTCCACTAATATAAGTCTACAGTCTTTGAAGCTATGGAACTAGAATTTCTGAGCAAGGATTTGGATAGCCTTTCAGTAGATGTATTTCCTACTGAGTTCATTTTCAAACTGCGTAATATTTGTTCAGATAGAACCATTGTCAGGGTTTTGACTCAAACTTCAAATTTCGTTTGTTACAGAACAGACTGAATAGATTTATTTGCCTCAACCTGAGGTGGTCAAAGGATTAATTGTGCAAGAGGTATTTTTTATACAAAGAGCAGCCCGCCATTCACCTAAAAAAGAAAGAACAACTATTTATACTAATGTCCATAAATGTCTCTTAATAAAACAGGACACAAATCAAATAGTTCAAATAGTTCAACTATTTGGAATTCAAATAACATGTACATTGTTACAAATGACTTGCTATTTTCAACTTTCTTTCCAGATGATTCCCATGGTAGTGGGGAAAAGTAGGTTAGGAAGTATGAATAGGAAAAGGAGTGACCTGATAAAGGATGATAAAGGAGATCTGTGAGGTTTTTTTGGACCGCTGTGGTCTGTGGCTTTCCTCTCTGGTCATGAAACATGCAGGCTGGATCTACAGAGATAGCCAAATCTCTAATTTTCTTTGTATTAATTTCTGTTCAGCCACTTGGGGTTTTTTTTGGAGGGGGAAGGGCCTATAATAATATAAGCAGGTGGCTACAGTTGAAATTATTGATCCAGAGCTTGCCAAGAGATCTTTCAGGTTTTGTACAATTGGTGTCTGCCCGTATTCGTGGTCTACTGTGAGCTGACTCTTTGTGTTACCCCAAAAATGTTAGGAAACATTTTGCTTCTAGAAGAGGTTCAGTGAACAGATGATGAGTGGGAATACTAGCAAGGGCTCCCTTTCTCCCAGTGTACAACTTTAGGACACAAAAAGAGGTTGCAGTTGCCTTTCCAATTTTGACACCACTATCTGGGGAAGTTTTTGTTCCTCAAATGCAGATTGAATATTTGCAACTAAAGCATGGTCTTTGGTATGTCTCAGTAATGTAATTGCTTTTACTTAGAGGCACTGAAAAGAGAATCAAGGCACATTCTTCTTTCTCCCTTCTTTAAAATTTGTGTGAATTTATTGAGGTCTAGTGTCTGGTTATAAGGTCTCAGACTGGAGTTTTCAATCCTGACAGTGGCCAAGCAAATGCTGCTATGACTGCCTCTTGTGAGCTAACTCAGATTTGAGACACCATTGCTAGAAAAGAGAGAACATAATGTTTCTGTCATCATTTGGTCCCTAGCTGGTTGCTAGCGTTATCAATTATACTAACTGCTGAGATAGCGTGTTTGCTCCCATTAGCACAGTATCAGTTTTGAAAAGGGGGACATTTCTAGTCTTTTCTCTTCTGGACTAGTTACATTCTCTTTCACTTAGGGTACCAGAAATGTGTAAATGCAGCTGGCAGTTTTTAAGAGGATGCAGTGACGTCTCAGATCAGAAACAGATCTCATATTTGCACATTTAAATTAGGATTTCCATAACCTTTTGCAAAATTGTCCCAGAATGTAAAACTTGGTTAATTTATTCAAAATATTTGTTTTCCCATGAGGAAATTAGACATTGAAAGAATGAAAGTTTTGATGAGTGCACTGATTTCCACGTGTTCTTGCTCTTTTAGAGACCACTTATTTTTCATGGATTATAAGGAGAAAAAGAATGCTTCACAAGCTTAGTGACAATGTTTTTCACCTTTCAGTACATTCTTCTACTGTGTTTTTTTTTAATCCCTTCCCCCTCCTCACTCTCTCTCCCCAACCTTCATAAGGATTTTCAGAATCATCAAAATGAAGACTGCTGAGTTAGATACTGTATCATATAGTCTATGTATCAAGTTGATGCTCCTCTTAGAAAAGGCTTGTAATTGATTAGCATGTAGTCATGTTAAGTAAGGCTGTAGTGGATCTTGTATAGAATTATGTAATTTCCATGGAATTTGTAGATAAGCCTATAAAACTTGGGGTAGGTCAGTTTTGAAAAGCCTGCCTGAACCTCCTTCTCAAATAGCACTGTGCGTGTGTATGTTCGTGGTCAGAAGACTTGCTAAGGGTGGCCCAATATCAGACTACACTATTCCTACTTCTCCCTCATCTTTTGGCCTTCCAGGCACTACTGTTGGGTCCATTTTGTCAGCACATAGGGAGCCATAGAGCAAGAACTCCTAGGTGGCAGTTTGACTGCCTAAACATAGGAACCTCATGACACTGAGAACACCCTGGAGCTGGCAGATGTGATTCTGAGGTTACAGAATCATAGAATATCTCAAGTTGAAAGGGACCTGTAAGGATCATTGAGTCCAGAGAACTACTGGAGGAGAGCTGGAGTGAGATGGATACTAGATAGGCTTAATATTAGGAATCTAAAATGGCATCTGACTTTAATATTTAGACAGCTGAATTGCTCTCTCAGTGACTTGGACTGCATTTTGTCACTTGCACATCACTAGAAATCTTTGTCTAATGATTTTAGATAGAAGGCCTAGGGATGGGACCCCATGATAGTTCACTGATAGTCCTGTAGGACATCTAGGAAACAAGTTGTAGTTGACAAAACTGTTATATCAGGATTGCATCTACATTTGACTGTAGTCTATGCAAAATCTTAAGCCATCTCTAGGAAGAAAATTAGCTGTATCCTTTCTGAAACAAGGATATCTTGTCAGGGTTTATATTACTTCTTAAATCTTCACTGGATGTCTTTCTAATAATATCAGCATAGCAAGATAATTAAAATCTTCATTATAAATACCAAATTTTGAGTATTCATGACTAAATAGATCAGCTGCAGTCAACAGGTTGTTTTTTTTCCTGAGTTCTTGTTTCAACATTTCTTTCTAATCAGATGAAATTTCTTATTTATTTATTTGTTGGGAGAAGGTGTTTGGTTAAGAATTGATGGTTAAAACTTGTGCTGGAAAATGTCCAAAACTATCCTCAGGGGAACTCAACTTGCTCTGTATTTGACATTTTTATTGAGGAATTTTTCAAATATAACATGAAATGGCACCACAGGGAATTCAAGCTATTATGAGATCCTTGTCTGTCTAAAAATAATATATTTTGGCACTGTAATCACTTGAAATAGCACTACTTCTTTTTCAAAATTACTCTGAATTCTGCTCAGTGACTACAAGACTAATATTTGGTCTCATGCAATAGGTTTTCTTTATCCTTCATTTGAAACCAGTCATGAAATATGTTTTCCTCTCTCACATACAAAATACCAGTCTAGGGTTTCTTTTTCATAAGCAATTAGCTCACTGATCCAGATGTTCTTTCCTGTTTTCATTTTTTTCTCCATGATACTACTAATAAATTGATTTTTCCTTCTTTGTGTCTTTCACATTTTGAAGCATGCTATGCATTTCCATTCTCTCTTGTCTTTAGGAGAGATTATGGCATGCTTCCTGTTAGTGCCGAATGCTTTACCCATCTCATTTATAGTAAATCAGAGTGTCTACTCAGGTGTCTGGTAAAATCTGTGAATCCATACTACAGAGTGTCAATGTGTAAGACTTTAAAATTAGACATTCAAAATATGCTCCCTGCTCTTATCCAGCATGTCATTTAAAGAAGACTGAACTTTTGCATATGTGTAAGTGCATTATTGATTTAAGGCCTTTTTGGCAGTTGAGTGTCCTTGTACTATGTCTTCATATTCTCTTGGAGCTTTTCAGTATGACAGAGAACAGAGGAGGTAGCTTGAGCCTGGAGTTGTAAGCCTGGGTGTTGTACACAGAGTAAGATGTGATGTGATAGATAGGGATTCCAGAGAGAAGGCTTGAGAATTTGTATTCCTTTTCAGTGAGAATTTCAGGGAAGCTTGGCATGGTTGCCACTATGGTCACTCCAGAATGTACCCAGGAGGGTAAAAGAGAATTTCCTGGGGGTTTTAGTTTAGTTTCAAGGTGGGGATAGGCTTTGGGATAAGAATTGGCATGTGGGAAGAAACTCCCTGCTCTTTCAGCAGCAGTGAGTCTTCAGCTAGTGGAGGACTGAAGTTTAGGGCATTGCACTTGGATGAAGTCAGAAGAGAGCAATGAGAGCAGTGAGTGATCTAGAAAACACAGAAACACAGAGTATCTTGAATTGGAAGTGACCCAAAGGATCATAAAGTCTAACATGGCTAACGCCAGAAAAATTAAAGAAAAGTATAGTTTCTTTTAGAGAAGAGAAAATGAAGAAGATACAATACTCATCAAATAATAATAAAAAAAAGGCTGCTGCAAAGAATTACATTTTTGCTGTTTTGTTTTTCGTCCCTGCAGAAGTGAATGAGGTAGTGCAGGAGTATTTGCTTACTCCACTTGGGAAAGTCAGAAAGAGTGAATTATTTTTCCCTTCTCCTGAAGGACTCTCATGTGGAGTGCCATTATCTTCCATTAATCTCTCTCCTACTGTATAAAAATGTAAGCTTCCTGGGAGAGTATTATGGGTTGTGTTGGTATGAGTCATTCACCAGCAAAGAGAGTTCTGAAGCTTATCATGGTTTACTAACCTTGGGATTTGCCCAGGAAAAGCTTGCTAGAAACCTTGGTGAAAGGAGCTCTTGCTGGTATTCATGACTAAGTCTTACAAATTTATTCAGCATCTGCCAATAGAAGGTGGAAAAGAGTGCCGTAACTATTCAGATGAGAAAGCAGAGTGCCCTACTTCACAAAATTTCCTCGCCAAAAGACTCATATATCAGTTGATACTCCAGCTATTCCAGATCTTTTGTAATTCACCTTTCTGATCAGAATGTGAAAAAAAGAGGAATTAAGAATGCACAAGAAAAATGTGTAGTAACAAAAGCTGGCTGCCATTGGTTCTTACTTGAGAAAACCATCTAATTCTGCTCTTTTATCCTTTTTTCGCTGGAGGCAGAGTTTTGTATACATACAGTTAGGGAATTCTTTCTAAAAATGGACACAATTCATTGGTTTGTTTGTCAAACCAAATCTGGTGTGAAAAATACTTTGGGTTAAAGAATGATATTGCATGGAATGATGATTTTATTTTCCTTATCTATTCAAATACAAATATGAATAGCTATGAAGTGCCACTCATCTCTGTTTTGTATGGGTTTCTTTTTATTTGCTTTTTAGCTCTGATTTGTGATTGTCCCTTTTGAATAGAGAGTAAGAATTGCTTTGTTTTGCAAAAAACACTTCTTGCTTTCAGGTTACACTCATCTTAACTCTTCTTTCTTCTAAAGATTAACATGGGTTTCATGAAGTACTCTGCTCTTCATAATTTCTATAAATCATAAGTGTGCTCAAGAAAACTGTAAACTCTTCTTAGAAATCATCAAAAAGGATACAAAGGAACCCAGACAGAAGATTTATCATAATGTATTCAGAGATGTATTTATTTTATTTTTAGGCTTCTCTCTCACATCAGTTGCTGTGATGTAGAAACGTACATGAACACCCTGTAAATACAAATGGATTTGTCACAAAATCCTGTAAGGAAACGAAGCATAATTTTCATTTTTTTATAGATGAGTAATTGGGGCGCACAATTTAAGTTACTTCTCAATCTTCACACCGACTATCTGGATGTATGCAGCACAGCCAAGAATAGAATCCCTTAGCATTCTGAATCCCTGCTTACACATCCATATTTCAAATATACAGTATATCTTTGGTTTCTCCTACAAAACAATAACAATTACTAAATTTGGACATAGAATCATAGAATAGTTAGGGTTAGAAAGGACCTTAAGCTCATATAGTTCTAGTCCCCCTGCCATGGGCAGGTACACTTCGCATTAAACCATGTCTACCCAAGGCTCTGTCCAACCTGGCCTTGAACACCGCCAGGGATGGAGCATTCACAACTTCCCTGGGCAACCCATTCCAGTGCCTCACCACCCTCACAGTAAAGAAGTTTTTCCTTACATCCAATCTAAACTTCCTCTGTTTAAGTTTGAACCTGTTACCCCTTGTCCTCTCACTGCAGTCCCTAATGAAGAGTCCCTCCCCAGCATCCCTATTGTCCCCCTTCAGATCCTGGAAGGCTGCTCTGAGGTCTCCACGCAGCCTTCTCTTCTCCAGGCTGAACAGCCCCAACTTTCTCAGCCTATCTTCATATGGGAGGTGCTCCAGTCCCCTGATCATCCTCGTGGCCCTCCTCTGGACTTGTTCCAACAGTTCCATGTCCTTTTTATGTTGAGGACACCAGAACTGCACACAATACTCCAAGTGAGGTCTCAGGAGAGCAGAGCAGAGGGACAGGATCACCTCCCTCAACCTGCTGGTCACGTTCCTTTTGATTTTGTAACATGTACTACTATTTCACTGTAGCCTTCCGCTAACTGATGAGTAGGTGTTGAGCAAACATGAATATCTAGGATGAGAAGTAAATGTTCTACAGACAATTCTGTAGAAGTTTACATACAACTTCTATATACATGTGTATACTTTTGTTACTTGGTTGCCTTCATCTTGTGAGCTGTGGTGCAAGTGGTAGACAATTGTAGAAATAAGTTAAATCTCTCTTTCAAGATGGGATTGTAATGTGTTAGTTCAGATGATCTTCCTCTCCTAAACTTCAGATTTAATTTTATGGCATCTGTAGAAATTTCCAGACTCTGAGCCACCTCCTGTTTTCATGACAGATTCCATGATGGGCAGATGAGAATCATTATCATGGTGTTTGCACACAAATTTGAAAAACATCTAACAAACAAGAAGTCAGACCCTGCATTTCTATAAAGATTATGAAGCCCTCAGGAATTGCTTTAAAGGTTGTAGTCTGTGCTTCAGCTGATGGAGTGTAAATGGCTGCTTATAAGCCATGTATCTGTATTCACCTTGAAGTCATTAGAGAGAAATAGGTGTTTTGTGTATATGACTGCCACTATCCTAAAGCATCTATTTACTGTAGCTGAGATAACTGCTCCCTGTTTTTTTTCATGGGTACAGTCCCATAGACTTCAGTTAACACCTTTGAAAATGAGACTGTTGCTGTCAGAAGTTTGGATCCCTAAACTGGAGACTGATTTTGAAAATATGTCCATCTTCACTCTGGAAATCCAGTAATAACACGGAATTCTCATTTTGATTGATTGAAAGGCCTCTGATATCCAGCTCTCTCTAAAGCTGGGATCTGAGCACACTGCTTTTCTTATCGTGCTTTTTTGATTTCTGTATCTGAAGTTTTCCCCTTCGAAAGTATCCTTATGTTTGGTCACCCCACATTAATCTTCTGCGTTCAAGTGAGATGTAACTTTCTTTACATGTTAGTTTGCCATGTGTTTGCTTTCTTAAGCCAATGTGATCTAAAAAGTACCAAAACAATTGAGGGTATAAATCAGCATAGTCCTAATGTTTTTTGTTAGGTATGGGGGAATAATCAAGAGTGTAGAATAAATCTTAGTCGCTGTCAACTGTGAAGTTAGATTCTCAGACTGTCATAATAAATCAAGAAGCTGGGAGCTATGTGACAGCAGCATCAATCTCAGTCTCTTGTTTCTGCAAGTCATCTTGTTGTCTGAGTCTTTTTATTTTTTTAAATACTTACTCCCTGGAGGAGGTAATCAATCACAGTAAAGATTTCTCTACATGGAACACTTGGGAAAGTAAAGAATAATCAGCTTAGAGTGTGAAGTTAATATGTATAAGTTAAATCAGTGAAAACCCATATGGGTGCTCTTATTTGGTCTCATATGGCAGTAGATATTAGCCATATCAGTTCAGCAAAGTCAGTGTTTTATTCTGCATTATTTATTATGCTTCCTTACTGCTTTATTTAAACTTTTTCATAATAGCAAGTTTCTAAGCCAGTGTGGTCCATTTTGGTGAATATCTTAAGAGAAAAACTGTAACATCAAGTGTTATAGAGAGCCACACTGAGTTTAGCGCTTACTTAAGACGGGGGAGAATGTGAATTCATCAGAGGGTGCAGAATTTCAGCATATAATAGGTGTGTTTACCAGTCAGATGTATGTGATGACATTCACACCTTCCCTCATGGAATGATGTCTTTGTCTATCCTAGAAATTACGTAGATCTGTTTAAAAGACTGAATTTATATGGTTTACACAAAGGCATCAGTCAATGTGGGGAGCGGCGAAGCCATCACGTGTTCAGTTTCAAATGTAGTCACTGTCATCATACTATGCTTGGAACACAATCGACTCTTGGTAATATTGACTTGTGATGAACATTATGATTTGTACAGTCAAATAGTTATTGAAAAGAATAGCTGCTGCATAGTTGCTTACTGTATTAGAAAATAAAACGAAACTCTTTTCCAGTATGGATGGGTACCAGATGAAAGTTTGCTAGTGAATTTCCTGGTTAAGTAGATTCCAGGGTCTCAGCTTTCTGCAGTGCCCTGCTTTTGGTAATACTTTGCATGAATTTCTGCATCTTGACGTTGTCCTTTCAACTTACATGTGCAGTGTGCAGACTTAAAAGTTTGAATCAAACTACAAAACTAAAATGGAAGATTATTTTTAGTCCTTCCATTGTCTTCTGCGGACTTCAATACAGATCTTTCTCAAGTATCTCAAAATATTCCCTGTGTACACATTCCTTACTGGAATTGTATAAGAGGACAAGATGTAGTTTTTCATAAAAGAGGGGCAAGAAGGAATATGGACTAGTTGTTAGTAGCATATTTTAATACTTTGTGATGACTGTAGGCTATGTCTAAATACTAATAACAATAGCTCATTAATTAAAATATTAATTAAAAAGACACTTCACACACTTATAAGAAAGATTATTTAGAGAATTTAGTTGGTTTAGGATTAAGCAAAATTTATCGTTAAAATACCATATGGGAAATGGAAAGAAATGTTTGGAAACAATTGAAATATACTTTGTTAAATGAATAAGGCCAGTTTGACACATGGTATTGTGCTGTAGAACAGAAGCAGAAATGAGAGTCATGGTAAAGCTTTTTCAAGCCATCTTAATAAAAGAACATTTTAACTAAAGAGAAATTTGGTTGGGTTAATCCCTCACCTGAATCTAGGGAGTCCCCTAACTGTGTTACTGATAGGTAACAGAGAAAATCATTAATGTAGCCGTTTCCTTGGCTTTTATTACCAGAGCTCAAGAATAAAATGCATTATGTTGCATAGGCCTGGAAAATGTTATCAACTTGAGATGAAAATACTGTTTCATTTTTCATGTCAAGTTATATGTCAAGTTTGACAAAACTTCAACAAAACAGCAAAATTTTTTCAATTTTTGTGAGGGGGAAAAAAACCAAAACAGCCGAACAAGCAGTTTTGAGTTAACCCAAAGCAGATTTTTCTGATCCTGGCAGTGTCTTTTAAGTAGGTGTAAAAGGAAGCAGGTGTAAGTAGTAGTTATCCTGGAAGAAGGATAGAGAATATTGCTTCACTTGAGCTTGCAGCGGTTAATGATGCTCCAGAGAAAGCCCAGGGGCAAGACAGAGTTAAGGGCATTATGATAATAGGCTGATAATTTACTCAGTTTGTCCCAGTTTTTTTCTTCAGTTGGTCAGGACTGCTGCTTGTTTGCATTTGTAATTAACTTCCCTCCTTTTAGTTTATGGAGGATTGTTAATCCAGCATTGCATCTTGGTATGCCCTACACACAGCTAAACATCAGTAGGAGCGCAAGCTTATTGCTAATGGGGCTGTGGCTGTCTGAGCCTTATGCCAAGCTGGAGGCTGCTGGCATTCCCTGGACAATGGCACTGTAGATGAAACAAAGCAGGATAAACTTCATATAAATTTGTTTTAAAGCCCTGTGTTAGATGAACAGATAACTTATTAAAAAAGAATTGATTGTGAACTTTTTTGTATAAGGCACTGTTGTAAGGAAGCCACTCTGTGTATGTGTCTGTCTAAAAAGCAAACATGAGAGGATAGAAGCTACAACTAAAACATCACATTAAGGGGCTTGGATGTTTATTTTGGAAATGCTAAAAGCTGTGAAAAGGGTTTTGGTGTCTTGAAAGGACAGACAGTGGTGCCCAGTTGTTTAAGAAAGGAATAAACAAGTGACGTCAAGAGTTTTGAACTCAGACGCAAGATTCATGCAATGTCTGTGGGGCTGTTTACTTCAGCTCAGCGAATGGGCAGGCATCACTTGCAGCAGAATTAAGCTCTTGCATTAAGTGAGTATTTCCTATGCTACATATAGCAAAGATGACTGTTGCAGCTGCATTTACACTGTGTAGTGTGAAATTTAAGGACTTCCACTGTGTCATAAAATAGCAACAGAAAAAAGCTTTTAAGTATTCTTTTTCAATGTGCACACATCTGTAGGTGTGTAGACAAACAAGAAGCCTAGTTGGTGGGTGTGGAAGAGATAGGTGATTGTAGCCTATTAAGAAACTGGATTCTTAGGAACAGACTATGGGCATCATTTTAGATATTGTGTCCTTCTGTGTGAGAGACGAGTGGTTCTGGGGGTCAATGCTTTGATTATTTTAGAGTTATTTTAGTGTTCATCACCCAGTAGCATCCTTGTGATTAACACTTTATGTGTCTCTTCTGTAAAATGTTCTTTATTTTTCAGGGAAAGGTAATTCTTTCACACTTCTTGTTGCTTTGTTTTGTTTTGTGTTTAACATCTGTTCCAGTAAACATTCACTGCTGTAGGACCTCTTTCTGTAAGTGGATCTGTTCTTAGCAAGGGCTGTAATGAAGATTTCTGCAGCTGTGGTAGTGAACAAACTACTGGATTCAAGGGTGTGGTGTTCTTTTTGCTTTTCTTCACCAGATTTTTCAGTTTCTGAAAGAAGGGGTCAAAAAGCAGAATTCTAGGCTTATGTGCAAATAGTAGAAAATTTAGGGCCTGCCTTTAAATTCTTGGTGAAGTCTGATTTCAGATCTCATGGAGGTACAAATGCTGTGTACATAGATACTGATGTCGCTTTCTTCTAATATTTCCCTTTGCATGCTCATATAAAGTTGGTCTAAGAAAGATGGTTTAGCTTTTATTTCAATTAGCGATGATTCCTGTTTCTATGGCCCCCTCAGCTGATGCAGTGTATCACCCTCCATACTTTGACAGCATGTCACTACTTATGACCATTCCAGCAGGAATACCTGCCTATAACCTCTAATCTGATATCACTTGCTCTGCTCCGACATGCCAGATTTACTCTTTGGGCTTCCACAGGTTTCTTGAAATCAGGTCTTCTAAGACACCCATTCCAATAGCTCATCATGGTACTTCAAGGAAGTGGAATAGAGAAGTGAGAAGAATATGTGCTAAATGTTGCTGTCATTAAGTTTTACTTCTAGAAATGATGACTTTCTGTTTTAAACATGATACACTGAGGTAGTTCAAATTGTTTCTAATTACCATATTTGTTTATTGCTGTACTTCAGGGCTCAAAATAGATGAGGGGAATCTGTAAGATCAAGAAAGATGCAGAAAAGGCAAGTAGGAAATGAATATTTACTGTTTCTTACAATAATGGAATTAGGGGGAATTCATTCAGGCTACAAAGCAGCATGTTTGAGATTAAACAGAAGTATGGCTTTTTTATGTAACTCCTAATGAAATTGCAGAAATAACTGTTCCATCATATTGGGGATTAGAGAAATCAATACAGTAAAGATCCAGCAGAACAATGGACTAGCAAGTGGTTTAGGAAGATTAATAGGTACATGACTGCTGGAAGCTGGAAGAACCTGCCAGCAGTAGTTCTGTCCCATCTCTACCATCTTCTCCTGAGTGTCATCTGCAGGGCAGTGTCAAAGAGAGGATATTGGGCTAGATGTTCTCCTGGTGTAAGAATAAGACTGTAGTAAATCTGGGAATGTGATTTTTTTTTTTATTTTATTTTTTTTAATGAGGCTTTCAGCCTCATATTCAGAATATAATGATTTTAAAATTACAGAATCAGGCACTTACATTCTCTGAGTTTCCAGTTGCTAATAATTTCTCTTATGAATACCAGATATGCTCTGTGGTGTATTGTTGCTACCATTTGTGGACAGTCTGCAGTATTGCTATCAGTAGTTCATCTCTTTATCACTATGTTCTGCACTGGTCCAAAAGGCATCTTAGAGAAATCTTCCAAAATTTTCAAAGATTACCTTAGAGAAAAACTAGCAGGATCAGCTCCTCGGATCGTAAGTCAAGGTCTTGTTTTCAGAAGTCTCCAAAGAATCTTAATGCTATAGTAAGTGGATTGTACTGTGGCTCCTTAGTGTTTTGGAGATTTTGAAGATGAGACTCAGATTTCCAAGGGGCTTAAGTGCTTATGAAAAAGCTGACATGAAAGAAAAATGTCAGAAGGAAGGAAGGGAAGCTCAGGGGAGGAAGTGGATGGTGGACAAACTGTTCATGACATTGGCTCTGTGTAGTGTTTCCACTTTTATAGCTTCCTGCTTGTGGCTTTGGTTTCAGATACCCAAAGCAGACCTTTCTGTCTCAGTGGTATCCAAACAGGACTCAATCAGAGTATCTTCTTCAGGCCAAATACTGCAGGAAGCTCTGAGCCAGATCAGAGTGAAATTCCAGTGGAGCTAGTTTGAAAAGTTCATCAGATAAATTAAATGATAAACTAAAAGCATTTATTTATTTAATAAATAAAACATCCATCTTTACCAACTGTAATGTTTAATACCCTTTGATACTGTTCCACAATACTGCTCTCTAGAGGATCTCATCTTACCAAGATACAGAATACAAGTTTAATTATGTGAAGGCAGTGGGCCAAAAAGCTAGAGGTCTTATGCAAATTCAGATATGCATTAATTTGCCTAATGCTTGTGATATATAGATATATCTATATATGCATGTATATATGCATCCTTTATCTCTCCTTCTCTTTCGAAAGATACTTCTCCTTTCCCAGCCTCTCCCTGAGCTGGCACTTCCCTTATTCCTTGTTGACCTTGATGATGGCTGGCCAATTTGAAGTCCAGGCCCTCATCTCCTTGAAAACATAGGTTTGTCACTCTGTACTAAACTCTGTATGAGTAATTTAGCTCTTATGTTGATTGTCACTTTACCTATTTATTTGCACTAGTAAAGAGTAAATAAGAGCTGTGGAAACTGAGTTATTTCTAAATGCTTCCATCAGGGATTGTCTTTGGTAAATATAATCACAGAACAGTATTTTGGTGAATGTTACAGAGAATGGCTTAAGGATATATATTCACTTTTTCCTAGTTTTTCCTCCTCTTTTGAGGATGAGGGTTGGAGCAGCCGTGTGGGATAGCCATCTGAGCTCAGCTCAGGTGAGAATCTTTTTCCGTCCTTTTGTGAGTTTGGATTGTATAGGTTTGCTGCAGCCTTGCTCCAGCTTCCTTCCTGGGATCATCAGGAGGATTTTGAGGCTCAGTTCTCTCATAAGCAGTGAATAATGTACTCTAGGAATCAGCACACTGTGTCAGGTGGTGAGGCTAACCTGGATGAAAGAATTTTTTGCTGGATAAGGAGCCTAGAAAATGGATTTGAGTTTCCATATACAAGTTTAAAGGAAGGGAGACTGCACCTGCTGTCTTGTAGCTGCTGTCCTCAGGGAGGCAACCCTGGTCCTGGATAAGATGACCAGTGGTAGCTGATTTTGTACAACAGATTGCCAAAGGCATCTCTGTTGGCTCTAGAAAAATAAAAATTTACTTTTTATAAAGAGTAGAATAATAAATAAAATAAGTTTTGCATTTGTGCTCAACAAATTTGAAAGTTTTTAAAATGGATTTAGTTGGGGCTTATAGTAGATGTTTGAGTGAAGGGTTTTTACATCCTAAGTGACTATATCTAGAGTTATGTGCTGGGGCGCAGGTTTCCAGCAGGTGTAAGCTGCCACACGGAATGGTAACAATTAAAGCTCTTGAGGATCCACCCTCAGTTTTTCAAAACAGTTAACAGCCAAGTTTGACATGTAGAGCCTCCAAAACTGGAGCCAGAATTGCTTTACTGAAAACCTGGCTACTTATTTGGGTGTTTGTGTGGAACTTAATCTATAGAAAAACTGACCCAAAATGCAATCTCACATGTGCGGCTTTACTGATGTTTACATGTTCAGCTGTGTACCTTGAGCTTCACTGAACATGAGTTGCACAAACAATGAAAGAAAAAAAAGCCCCTTTGGCAGCTATTAAGTTTGTGAGCTTTGAAAAAAATCAGATAGGAATTATTCTGCCAGATCTGCCAAAGCTCAAGACCATTGGAATCATTGGAGTTCTCTCTCCTAACTGCAGACTTTTTCACCCCATCCTCTAAACTGGGTTTGTAATAGGTTGATTATGAAATGACTTTATTGGAAAGAAAGTTTACCAAGTAAATAATTCAGTAAGTATTTTCTGGGCACCTGTGCCTGATAGATTGCTTGGTATGGTGGATAATGAGCAATACTGCCTTTTAAGACTGCAGTAACACAAAGTGCTCCAAAAACCCTGACCCAGGATTGAGGCCTCAGAAGAGAAAATGTTAAGCCTTCAGCACCAGGCCAAGATTTATTGGAAGGCATGTAATGTGGAGATAGGGCTGTAGTAGTCATAGATCTCAGCTGCTCCCTTTCTTCAACTCCCTCTGTTCATAAATACGTGTTAAAATAATTTTGAGTCAAGTAATTGAAAACAATTGGAAGAAATTCTTCATAGTAAAACTTTTATAAGAGTTTAAATTGTAGTAACTTTTATTTCAGCATATGGATCTGGGGCTTGGTGGTAAATTGAGCTGTCTCTTTATGGAAGTGGTAAATCACCAGCAGTTGCTATCAAGAGTAGAAAAAAGATGTTTATAAATCGTTGCATTTGTTTCAGATTATTCATCAGAGCTGGAAGGCAATGGTTGGAGTTACTTTGTGATACTATAAACAGAGAAGGCTGTGTACTTTGTGGTGAAATTTTGGGGTTTTAACTGAGACTTTTTCCTTCAATTCAAATAATTTTCCGGAGAGGATGGTCTATATTCCACTCTACTGTTTTGAAGGAACAACATGACACTAATAGGACAGCAAGGCCTGCTGACTCTCAGAGGAGGGATCTCACAAAGCCGTCTTATATGGCTTACCTTATACTGCAGTAGGAAAGGAAAGTCTTCACTTCTCTTTTTCCAATGTGCTTCCAAACTGCTGTGATGGGTTATGAAAAGGTTCAAATCCGGAAAGAGTAAGAACTGAGCACAGGGAGGTTTTTGATACAGAAATTTGGAGGCAATAGTGCTTAATTTCTTGGTAAATAAAAAAAGCAGGATTGTCTACACACTTGCCTTGCAGTTCAAGGCAGGAGGAGGCTGGCTGGTTTCCCTGGGTATTTCTATAGTTACCCTCGAGCTTTATCTGTCTGTGAGAGAGACCTACAATTTCTGTCATATGAAGCACAGGCAGCATACCAGCACAAACAGCAATCGCAGTCTTAGCTGAGCAAGCTGCCGGACTAGCCCACGCTCCTGCATTAGTTACTGGCTGAGTTTCTGCAGTATTTCAGTGATTCCTGGCCTTGCCTGCAAGAGTATTGGCAAAAGCAGCTTGGTTTTACCTTAGCATATTGTGGAAAGTCCTGGGGGAATTAATTTCTGCAGGAGCTGTGCCAGCTCTTCTGAGATTTTGAGTGTTGTGGATCATTTAGCTTTGTTGTGTTTTTCCCACCCTCCAAAAAGAAAATGAAAGCAAAACACATACCAACTCATTTACTGACTTGTTGGCACATACTGTGAAATAACTCACTGGTTGCAGTCTCCGTAAAGAAGGAAAGCATGGAATTTTCAAGTGGCAGGTTGCTTTTATCCAAAGAAAAAACAGGAAATGGGCATGATAGTACCTTTTATGAGTAAAACAGGAGAGTTGCAAGGTTCAATGTGGGTCAGATATCTTTCAGTGGCAGTGGATTCCCAATGCTGGAGTATATGTCTCTGTTAAACACAACAGCATAAAAACTTTTTTTATACTTTATTCCAAAGAGGGGTGATGGGGGATAGGCAGGGACCCTCAAAACAGCCAGTAGCTAATGCTGCCTTTGTGGTTTTATATATTTGCCTGTTAAAATGACAGTACAGACATGGAACATTTAGGTTTAAGAAGCCTTCTTTTCATTAAACAACATTAAACAAACTGACAAAGTAGGGGGTTATAACTCCAGTAATTGAAACATGCTGTTCTGTTCAAGACCAGAACTCTATAAAGACCCTTTTCACCCAGTAATGCCCTTTGTGTTTGCCTGCTACCCCTGCTAGAAATTACTGTAGGCCTGAAGTATGTCTTTCCAAGTGGAGTGGGAATGACAGAGTGCAACACCACACTTGGCAGATGGGGTCACAGCCTTTTTAGGACGTTAACATCATTGTGCATTGGAAATCAATTTGTGGCTGAAAATGCATGGAGTCTTAGCTGGACTCCCCTCCCCACTGTTTTTTTTTATGTTAACTTTAAACCTAGGATGCAAGAAAAAGCATTAGATGGATTAATTTGGATTAACTCTGATGGGGTTTGGGTAGTTTTCATTTGCTTAATTTACAGTGTGCCTTTTCATGGATTCCTTGCTCTTCTAGATGTATATTCCAAGTCTGTACATTACCTTGCATTTCTTTTTCCTTCTCTCTTCTAGATGTTGATGAATGTCAGGATAACAATGGAGGATGCCAGCAGATTTGTGTAAATACTATGGGCAGCTATGAATGTCAGTGCAAAGAGGGCTTTTTTCTGAGTGATAACCAGCATACCTGCATTCATCGCTCCATTGGTAAGTTTTCAGTGTGTAAGTCGTGATTTTTAGAATAGCTGTGTTCAGTCAGAAATGCAGAAACTGTTTGGGGTTTTTTTCATCCCCAGAGCTCCCAAGATTGTTTCACTGGTTGGCTGGAATTGATTGATTCTTCTGCTACCCAAACTTTTAGTTAGGGGGAAAAGATTTTAGTTTGACATAGAAATTGTACTTGGTTCAAACAGCAGGCTCTTTGGGCAGGTAGAGGCAGATTTTCAAATGGTAGCTTTCTGCTTCTGAGTTTCCAAGACTTAAAATTTTCTCATCTGTTTATTGTATAATAGTTCACCTGTCTTCTACCTTAGAGAGCATGGTATCTTCAATCAAAATGAACAGCTTGTTTTTTCTGGAAGTTATACAGGTTGTGGTTTTCTGCCAGTCATGTAACTTACTGCTTCATTGCAGACTGATGATGGCTGATATTATATTGACACAACATTTTTCTTTGGTTCAGTACCCTGTCTAGGGTGGATTAGAAAACTGCTTCTCTGTTGCCTATGCAAGTAGCAGTAGAAATAAGGAATCCCTGCAAATCTGTGATCCTTGTCTGCTGCTGATTTTGACTAGAAAAAACAGCTCTCCCTTTTCTATACATGTCAAACATGGAAGACAAGTTTGAGTAGAAAGGGAGAAAAGAAAACAGCATAGCTATAAATCTTTGCAATTAAGTGGACTCTTTTCTGTATTCATTCAGACTTCTGGTGACCCTGGCAGCAATGGGAATATATGCTAGCAAACTCATTTACCAACAGGCAATACAGAATGACAAAGTAGCAAGATGAGTCTGGTGATCAACAATGTAAGCACGCTGTAAATTTCAGCAAGCCACACAAACGGTTCTGAACTATTTTAAGTCCCAACAATTAACCAGAAAATCCTACTTGTGCACAAGAGCATGAATTTAGTCACTCTGTTGACAAGGAAAGCAAAACGTTGTAGTGTAGCATCTCAGAAATGTAAATATGGTTCTGGCACGGTGTGTCTGCTTACACAGAATCATAATTCTGTGTAAGCAGAATGTAGTAATTTTAATTGCCAGAAGTGTGAATCTCCATAATGCATTCCACTCTTCAGCATGATTATTAAGTTTTAAGCAATTGAGGTATTTTGATTCTGGCAAGAATATACAATTAAGCTCTATCAATCAGTGTGGTTTAAGAGTTATTATCTAATAGGTTTTTAGTCATTCTTTTCAATATAAATTGTTCAAATTTCTGTCCAGCATAAAGTAACCCTGACACAAAGATATCCAACAGAGCAAGGAATAGTAGCTGGAGGCTTAATGAAAACCACTTGCAGGGTGCTGCGATACAATCATTATTTCAATTTGCACATTGTAAAAATTCCCAGCTCTAATAAAAGAGAATTTAGTTATCTGAGATGGAAACTAATAAAATAAATGAAAAATGAGACTGTAAAGGCAAAAGCTTCTTATAAGAAATAGGTTATTTGTGGGAAAAGGTAATTTTTTGTGGGAAAAGGTAATTTTTTATGGGAAAGGGGATTCCTACTTTGCCAGAAAGACTGGGGGAGTAGATTTGAAGGTTGCCTGCTATATGCACATAATAAATATGCATGGGAGTCATATATTTGTGTTAACTTGTTTACAAAGAAAATGCCATACAGACATGGATATTTAATTTGAACCAATATAAAATTATTTTAGGTCTGAAAAACCCAAGCAACCTACCAAATAGAACAATGATGATTGCAAAGTGGTTTATGCACAAACGGTTTGTAGCTTTTCAAAAATAAAGTGCCAGTTTACAATAATAGCAAACATTACACTGTAGTGCCATGATCCCCCACAGAAATATATTGAGTGAGTATGCTGGAAGAAGAAAATAAGGTTAAATGATCTCTTTCGGTTGTCAGAGGTGACTGAACTGCAAATAGTAAATATGCATGGTGAGAAAGTAAATGGCTTTTTTAATATCTGTGTTTACTCACTTTCATCTGTCCCATATTTAAGTGCCTCTACAGAAACTGTTGGAACACAAAAACACACAAAATTATTTAGGCAGAATTGTGCCTAGAGCTAGACTGTGTCTATACCTCTGTTGGTAAACAAGGCTGAAGTAGGCAAAGGCACACCACACAGCCGGCACTGCAATCCAAACACAGAGGTGCTGACTCACCAAAGCCCTTTATCAAGCTTGTTGACTTTGAGCATAATAAGATCCATTAATTGCAGTGGGATTACTTTTCTGTCTGAAAAATACATGTGCAGTCACATAATCTTGGTGTCCTTCACATTTCCTAAAGTCTCTTCAAGGACTCTGCTGGTCTAAAACAATCAACCACAAGGTTCTTCATGCACTTTCCTGCACCTTTTCCCCTCTATTTTCAAATGCCTTGGGAAAAGTGGAGAAGCATTGCAAGGTGCAAGTAGGATGTACTCAGAGTTGGGATGAGTTTGGGATGGAGGGAGTGGTACCAAGCCTCAGCAATGCCCTGTCTGCAGGCCCAGCTCACTTGCCTCAGACATCAGTAAGGCTGATGCAGATCATGAGCTTCAAGCTTATCAACATGTTCAAGTAGTGTGGTGGTTTCAGAGATCGAGAAGGGCATTCCATATTCTCTTGGGGGTTGAGCAGAGGAAGGAATATGTCTCTTTTTTGCACTAACCAGCCACAAGAAAGATGTCTTCTCATATGAGGTACCCTCCTTAAAATTGTTGGCTGCTTTGTGAGTTTCCTCAGCTTCCAGAGATGCATTGTGCCTGTGCCAGTGTTTCAGGGGTGTATTGTACCATCGTGCTCCTACCCACAAACTGTGGTAAAAATCATAGAATCACAGAATCATAGAATAGTTAGGGTTGGAAAGGACCTTAAGATCATCTAGTTCCAACCCCCCGACACCTCCCACTAAACCATGCCACCCAAGGCTATGTCCAATCCTGCCTTGAACACCGCCAGCGATGGAGCATTCACAACTTCCCTGGGTAACCCTCCAAGTGAGGTCTCACAAGAGCAGAGTAGAGGGGCAGGATCACCTCCCTCGAATACAATTCTTTCAGCCACCGTTATCAGCATCAAGTAAAACAATTTCACAAGTTTTACATTATAATAAGCAAATGCTCATTTCCATGTCATTATCAAATACTAATCTGTGTACCCATAACTATTTCCATTCAAGTATCTCTAAAGGTTAGAGCCTTTACGTATCAGACTAGCTGACAAAAAAGGGAAACACAGGCTTGGGAATGCTACAGCGCTCCTTTTTAGCTTTGTTTCATTTGGAAACAACAGGTTATGATTTGGTCTTGCATGGCTCCCTCTCTAATACTGACTGTCAACCAGTACTTGATTATGTACATGATATAAACGTTTCCACACCAGAGTTCATGGTAGGGGCTTTTAATGTCATCTTTGTGTCACAAATATTTTCTTGTCATCTAGAATTGTTCTTGTTGTTTCCTGTGGACAAGAAAGATTAATGATCCACAATGAAATACTAATTTTATGCCGATGGAAGGCCAGGCTGACATTAAAGTCAAGGCAAACCCTGGTTTCCCACTATTTGCTTTATTTCACTGTCTTCATTATAGGCCTGTTGATTTCTTATGTTTAGTCTCAGTATCTTTTTGGGAAGATACTATGCCCAGTAAAACTTACCTCATTCATTTTTGCATAAAATTTAATTTCCCTTCACTGAGTCAGATTTTGAACTGGTTTACTCATAGTAATGATAGCAGCAACAGGAAGAAAGAATGGAAGGGAGGATGGATTATAAAAAATAGGGAGAATGTAACAGTTGTTTATCTTAATACATCTTAATTGCAATAGTAGGTGTGAACATGGTGAATTATACCAGACACGTTTGTATTTGTTTCCTCATGACTTAAACCAGAATAAAGCAGCTGTTACTGTATCATCTCCAGCTCCAGAGGGAGCATGTGTTTAATAAATGTGGAGATTAGTGTGGTACATTACAGCTGTGACTGAGTCGGGCGAGTGGATTACAGCATTTTTTCCCTGAATTTGATGATAAGCCAAAAGCCCCAATTCAGCAAAACTTCTGGGCACATCCTTGTAGTCCTAGTGATAGCAAAGTTGGTTAAAAATATTAATTGGGCATAAAAAGCTCAAAATAGACAGAGTTCAGCTGTATACCTGCATCTCCGCTGAAGTTCAGAGTGATCAGAATGAAAGCTATGGTATGTGCCATTTGCATTACAGATATAAAAGGTACTATGATCAGGAGCCTTGGCTACAAACTGCTTCAGCAAAATTCCCAGCTGAAGCATTATAGCAAGCTCTTGCTGTCCCACCTCCAGAGGGCAAGTGTCTTAAAACACAAAGGCTGTTTGCTTACAAGCAAGATACTTCAGTTCTGTGGCTAGGAAGACTTCGTCATTTTAAATTCCATCCCCTGAATGTCTACCTAAAACATAGTTATATTAATGGTTTTATATCTGCTAATCAGTGTCAATGTTTTTCCTGAGCTAATGCCAAATAAACTAAAAAGGCGGGTGCAATTATGAGTGCTAATTGTAAGTGGAACAAGAAGAGGAGAAGTATCAGGCTATAGAAGACTGGCAATGACAATGGTGTCGTCAAATGATGGAAAAGCTTTTTACACAGTTGTCACTATAATTTTCAAGCCTGTTAAACATTTGGCAAGGCTTTTTCACTTCCCCTGTCCCATTAGCCTTATGTTCTTAGCAGAGTTAGGGAGTTTGACATAAAGTCAAGCTACCACAACTTAGCAAATTACTGTCTCAAAACCAGCTTGTCTCTTTCTGCACTAGGAGTGTAACAGTTTAGTCCCAGGGGAAAGTGAGATGCTTAGCCAGGTTGCCTTGCATTTGTCATGGGTAAGTGGTATTACAAAGTGGCTTACCAGGCTTGTGCTGATGCATAGTAACTTGTTAAACTTGATTATATTTTTGAATCCTTGTTAATTCTGCAGTAGTAGCACTGGACACCTTTGGTAAACTGACAGCAAACTATCAAATTTCTTCTTGTCCTGAGGATTATAATCCCACCTTTGTTCAATTTTTTCATTCCTAATTTCCATGATTTACTTTTATTCCTTACCTGTTTACTTAGTTCAGTGCAATTTTATAGTGGTAGAATGTGTTAGGAATCCTTGGGAGGAAGCACAATCCCCAGTCAGTGCAGGAAAGGTTACAGGTTGGGATTCTGAATTTTATTCCCACCTCTGGTGCTGATGGGACTCTGGGCAAGAAGGTTACTGTGACTCAGAATTTCTGCAAAGCACTTTAGAGGACAGAGGTGCTTTTTCTACAGAAAGCACAGTCATCTATTCATATTTAGATTAATGTGGAAGAGTGACTTTAAATAATTAAGTGTTGTCAGCACTGTTCTAGACTTTATGAAGTAAAAGATTTCTCATCTTAACTATGAAAACTCTTTTGTGGTCATGTAACTGGTTAAACTACTCCGTTACTTGACTATACTTTGCCATAGCTATCCAAGTACAGGCATCCCATTCACTGGAGCAGAACAGTCCTATTTGTCTTTTTGAATTGGAATCCTAATATGATTGTAAAGTAGAGGAATATACGTACAGCAAGTTTTAAGGAAATTAGGTAATGTGCTTTTAGATAACATAACACAAAAACCTTTCAGACAGCATATATAGACAAATATACTGTGAACTTGGAAGCTTTTTCCAAAAACTGCGCACATTATGACCTAAGTGTAATAGAAAGTTGTCTGTTTATACATTCCCGTGATACATTCTGAATAAATAACTCAATTGGTTATCTTCCACAGAATATAGCGAAAAATATATCCAGGAAAAAGGGCTTAATAAACCATTTTAAATATTGTGCCCTTTTAGAAGTGTGTAACCTCTAAAAGCTGTGTATAACCCATCAAAATTGGTTTCTGGGATTCTTATTTACTCCAGCAGCCTGTATGAAGGGCAACTTACATTTGCTTCCTCTATTCCTCTCAAATGGAAGGAGTTTGTAATTTGTATTAAGGGAAAACACAACAAGTGAAAGTACATGGTATAAGTAAAAAGAAGAAAAATCTGTTAGGCCTGATCTCCCTTCTCTTATTGTATCAGTGGTGTATCATGATTAGGACTAGTAAAGTTACGCTGATGTGAAACTAGTTTAATCTGACTTAAGTTCAGCTTTGAGGAAAAGCAGTAACTATATAATCGTAATAACAGTATTAAATGAAAGTTTAAGACTAGATGTGGCAATAAGTTGTCTGATAGAATCATGGAACAGCCTAGGTTGGAAGAGACCTTGACAGATCATGTGGTCCAATCTTCTGTGGGAAAGGGAGGCTAGATGAGGCTATCGAGTGACCTGTCTAGCTGTATCTTGAAAACTGTCCATGATGGGGACTTTACTATGTCTCTGTTGAGGATGTTCCAGTGAATTTCTTTCTATGTCAAGAAAACACCTCTCAGTGCAACTTGTACCCATTGCTCTTTTTCTTCTCTGTGTGGCTCCTGTGAAAAGAAAGCCTCCATTCTCTTTGTAGCTGCCCTTTGTTATCCAAATAAAACTCAGTCTATCCAAATAAAACTGCAAAAGCAGAGTTTTAAGTATCAAAATAGTCAGTATTTTTTGTTATTGTGTTTTTTTCCCCTCAGCTTTTCACATTAAGCCTTGGATAAATGTCAGCGTAAATGGTGACCATTAGAATTGCAGGCAAAGGCATGTCACTTTTGGCTTATAAAAATGTTAAACACATCTGAAACCTGAAGCTGCAATCTGCCTTTTATAGATAAGAAGAAAATTAAGGTGTAAATAGTACAATATTTTCTAAAACTCTTGTGACTGTGTTTGAACTGCAGGACAGATTCACACCATTAGAGCAGCTGCAGTTCTGGCAGAAACCAGGATGTGAGGAAATTACATAGGATATGAAATCAAGATAAATTTTCAGTATATCCCAAGTTGCAGGGTTGAATACAGCCAAATAAAGTTGATTGCAGGCCCTTGTTGAGTTCCCAGGGACCAATTCAAACTCATGTCAAACTTAGACTCAACAAAATATGATGACATCTTTGCATATTCAACCTTAGTTTTATAGCTCTTCTGAAGGAAAAAATTTTGTGCTTTAGAATTTTCTGTGACTTTGAATGAGGTTTAATTCAAAAAGAATTGTAGAGCAATCAATGCCCTCTGCTGCTTTGCTTCGGCTGAGATTGAATGCTGCAGTAAACCAACTGCTTAGCAGGATGCAATGGTGGTGAGTTCGTTGAAACTCAAAGGAGAGATCTCCCAAACCTCAGAAAAAATAGCAGATTGCCAGATTTTGCCAAAATCTGGGATTGTATTCCAAGACTGTTGTGCAGAAGCTGTCCTGTAACAGATCCCAGATTTACATATACTGATCAGAACAGACGTAAGTATTTTAAAAAGAAAAAAGAAAATTACACTAAAAAATGTAAACCCCAGAAAACATCAACTGGTAAATAATCTGGAAGTCACATATGTAACTTGCATATAGACCTTGAACTGTAGTAAAAGTCAATGCACAGCTGAACATGACTAACTGCATGGTAAACTAGGACGTGTAGATTATTCCTCAATGAGCCAGAAACTGAAATAGTTAACGGCATGGTAGTTGTTTCTGCATGGCTCCATTGCCAATGCCTTTTGGTATGAAAAGGATGAAGCAAAAGGGGGAAAAGAAGTGTGTGTTGGAAAGAGCAGCTGTTTGAAACACCCTGCAGCAGCATGACAGCCAGCCAGCTTGCCAGGGGGAGCAGGGCATTTGTAAGTCAGATCAAAAATCTCTCCACACCTGTGTGACAGGAAGTGCAATGAACAGTCTGTAGCTCAGCAACTGACTGACGGGCAGTGCTGACAAGATGGGAAAGTTATACGCACGAATGGGAAAACACACTGGAAAGTAGTACATTGAGAAAAAAAGTTAGAGAGAAAATATGCAAAGGGGGCTTTCACACTCAATCATTCAATAGCATTGGAAGTGAACCAATGTTCTGTTCATACTGTCTGCCCTGGATATAGCAGGATTATACTAAATAAAAGAACTGACATGTTTTTTAAAGGCCTCTAGCATCCAGGTGACTGAAGCATCAGGTGAGAAAGATCTGGGAAGAATATTAAGCCAGAATGTACTGGAAAAAAGCTTGCATTCACACATGCACACAACAAATGGACTGTGTTTTAAGTATACCATACATCATATCTGTCATGATGTGTCTCTCTCATGCCATCAGGAATACAATGCTGAATTCAGGACTGCTCTGAATACTGTGTGAAGATACCCAGCATCTTTCATACCTACTGTAGTCAGTGTGGGTCTCTCCGTGTATGTCTTATATTTTTCATTATGCAGAAAAATAGACCACAGCCAGTGTTGCAGGCACAGTTCCTCTTTCCTGCTATTCATGACTAATTAGAGATGTGGTCCAGCAGGAGTTCTCTAGGGGCTGGTACCGCAATGTGTTTTTGGCTAGAAACCAGTAGGAATTCAAGATAAGAATGCCAAATACCTGTTTATATATACTGTTATCCTCCCGTGTATATGGTATACATATTATGCCTTTAGTGAGTTCTATTAATTATTCAGTTCCATGTAATTGTGTTTGAGGTTGCTTTGAGCTATTCTGAAATAATTTAGGAGTTGATGGAAATAAGAAGATGCTTGTATTTAATAGTGGTGTATGTTTTCAAGCGTTAAGACTACTTGCACACTCTGTTAAGCTTTATATCTTAGAAATATCCGAGTTGTAAAAATGTTGGGATTTTTCCTGTTCTTGATGGTATTTTAATAATTTTTTGCTTGAGCACCGGTCGAGAATGGGGCCAGATTTCAAGAGACCTCATACAAACTGGGAAAATTTACAGCTTAAGTAAACAAAGCAAACACAGGGCAGAGGACAACACAAAATACATAGTCACTGTGAATTCTTTCCTGGCAGAAACACTGTAGTAGCACCATGAGATATTTTTAAGATGGGGCACAAAGGAGGAAGGGAATGAGACAATGGTATGTCACATAAACAGAAAGTAAGAGAAGGAGGGAGAGAGACAGCCAGATGGGTGGCAATGAGATGAAGTGGAGGACAATAGACTGAAAAAGAAAATAAGGGTGTGAAACAGCACAAGGCAAAATCTGTACTTCTTCTCTGTCTTTTTAATTCCCAGACTTGCTGATGCCATTTCTTTTCAGTATCTTCTCCATTATAGTTCTCTTTCCCTTTAACTAACTCCTCTACTGTATAAACCACAGTACAATCATAGTATAATCAAACTGCAGTAATGTCTTTGAAAGCTGATGGTTTCCTCTGTGGAATGGGTCATGTGCTGAGGTTTCAAACCCAACCTGCAGTCATGCACAAGTCATCAGGATGATGCCCTTGCAAGGGTTCAACTCCTTTGCTGCTCCCAGTAGTCAGGAAATGCAGAAACAGAGGCATTAACAGGGAGACAAACATTGTGTGTCGTTTGGAGTTACTCTCTGAACTGTGTTTAACATTGATAAGAGCATTGAGCTTGTGCAGTGAATGAGTTTATCTGCTTTTAGTGCATGATGCATAGTATAATTGAGCATTTTCAGAAGGCTTTGCCTGACTTACCAGTGCTGAGAAGCTGCAAATGAATCTTTTTTTCTCCTGTTCCAACATAAAGCATTCATTCACCTTTGAGTAAAAGCAACAGCACTTTTGTCTCTCTTTGATATGGAGCACCTCCTTTAAAAGTTCTTCTCTGTGTTTATAGCTGACTAAATCACTCCACATGCAGTGTAAGTCAATAGTATCCAGTACAGTGTGCTGCAAGCGTTGTGTTACATTGGTGATTTAATGGAGTTGGCAGGTTTTCTTTCTATAGTTAACATGGGCTGAGGATAATATAATAGCTGCTATCTTTAATCCATATCAAACTGCAAAGTACTACACAGGCCAAAACTAAGAGCCTCTGTACTCAAATATTAATTTTTGACAGAAATTCACATGATCGGTGTTGGCATTTCAGTATTTAGTGTAATCAGAATTGGTTATTTAAACTGACATTTGTTTGGAATACTACAAATGCCAAGATGGGGAAGCAGCAATGTGAATTCTTATGTCGTGCATTTCTTCTTCTGACTGTTTCAGAAGTAAACTTCTAGTTATTTGCTTTTCTAATCACTAATTCACTAGAGGATGTTGCAGGAGTCTACAAAAACTACCTCAGGACTCTAAAACCCCTCTGAGATAGAAGCTATTATGCCGTGTGCTGTAAGTTACATGTACGGGAGGCAGAAAAGTAAAATAATTTTCCTAGAGTTACACAGAAGGCTGTAGAAATCCCAAGATCCTTCCAGAAAAGCTGTGAAGAAAGCATTTGACAGAGCATGCAGTTTAATCAATACTGTGTGGATTTATCATAGAATCATAGAATAGTTAGGGTTGGAAAGGACCTTAAGATCATCTAGTTCCAACCCCCCTGCCAGGGGCAGGGGCACCTCCCAATAAACCATGCAGCCCAAGGCTCTGTCCAGCCTGGCCTTAAACACCTCCAGGGATGGAGCATTCACAACTTCCCTGGGCAACCCATTCCAGTGCCTCAACACCCTCACAGTAAAGAATTTCTTCCTCATATCCAGTCTAAACTTCCACTGTTTAAGTTTTAACCCATTACCCCTTGTCCTATCACTACAGTCCCTCATGAAGAGTCCCTCCCCAGCATCCTTGTAAGCCCCCCTTCAGATACTGGAAGGCTGCTATGAGGTCTCCACGCAGCCTTCTCTTCTCCAGCCTGAACAGCCCCAACTTTCTCAGCCTATCTTCATATGGGAGGTGCTCCAGTCCCCTGATCATCCTCGTGGCCCTCCTCTGGACTTGTTCCAACAGTTCCATGTCCCTTTTATGTTGAGGACACCACAACTGCACACAATACTCCAAGTGAGGTCTCACAAGAGCAGAGGAGAGGGGCAGGATCGCCTCCTTTGACCTGCTGGTCACGCTCCTTTGGATGCAGCCCAGGGTACGGTTGGCTTTCTGGGCTGCAAGCGCACACTGCCGCCTCATGTTCATTTTCTCATCAACCAACACCCCCAAGTCCTTCTCCACAGGGCTGCTCTGCATCTCTTCTCTGCCCAACCTGTAGCTGTGCCTGGGATTGCTCCGACCCAGGTGGAGGACCTTGCACTTGGCATGGTTAAACTTCATCAGGTTGGCATCAGCCCACCTCACAAGCATGTCAAGGTCCCTCTGGATGGCATTCCTTCCCTTCAGCGTATCAACCGAACCACACAGTTTGGTGTCATCAGCAAACTTGCTGAGGGCGCACTCAATCCCACTGTCCATGTCACTGACAAAGATGTTGAACAAGACCAGTCCCAACACCAATCCCTGAGGGACACCACTTGTTACTGGTCTCCAGCTGGACATGGAGCCATTGAGCACAACTCTTTGCGTGCGGCCATCCAGCCAGTTCTTTATTCACCGAGTGGTCCACCTATCAAATTGATGTCTCTCCAATTTAGAGACAAGGATGTCATGTGAGACAGTGTCAAATGCTTTGCACAAGTCCAGGTAGATGACATCAACTGCTCTTCCCCTGTCCATCAGTTCCGTAGCCCCATCATAGAAGGCCACCAAATTGGTCAGGCAGGATTTCCCCTTAGTGAAGCCATGCTGGCTGTCACCAACCACCTTGTTGTTTTTCATGTGCCTCAGCATGCCTTCCAGGAGAATCTGCTTCAAGATTTTACCAGGCACAGAGGTGAGGCTGACTGGTCTGTAGTTCCCCGGCTCATCCATTTTGCCCTTCTTGAAAATGGGGGTTATATTTCCCTTTTTCCAGTCATTGGGAACTTCACCTGACTGCCATGATTTTTCAAATATGATGGACAGTGGCTTAGCAACTTCATTTGCCAGCTCCTTCAGGACCGACAGATGGATTTCATCAGGTCCCATGGACTTGTGCATATTCAGGTTCCTAAGATGGTCTCGAACCAGATCCTCTCCTACAGTGGGCCTAAGGTCTTCATTCTTGCAATCTCTGCATCTGCCTTCCAAGACTTTGGGAAATTTCACCAAATTTGTTTTGTAAAACTGAGTATTGTTTTATGTGTATGCTCCTACTAGCAGCAGAATGCAGATACCCTGAGCCCCATTCTTTTGGTCTGTTGTTTCATTACCTTCTTTCATCCATGGTGCACTTTAACATTAGTGATTGATGAATTACATGTACATGTTCAGAGATCGAAGTGTAGCACAGGGAGCCGGGTGGATAACAGTGCATTTTGCAAATCCTGTCCTCTCCCACCTTTCCTCCCTACACTTTTTGTTCTGTTTGTTCTCTATTGGCTTGCTGTTGTAAATAGAACAATTTCAGATGGTGTCAGGCAGCTTGACTTCTTACTGAAATTCAGGATGCTTGATGACTTTGTACCATGTGCTTGTACTGGGAAATTGATACTGGGAATTTGTAGGTTCTGAAAAGTGTGGTGGAAACAACTACCTGACCAGGTCAACCAAATGTTGTTAATGTTATTTTTGAAGGAATTATATTCTTCCACTGTACCAAATTTTGTTCTCTGAAGTAGCTGCTTTTCTTGGAATAGTAGTAATACTTATATAGGGAAAAAAGAACTTATAGGGAAAAAAAAACAAAACCCACACAAAAAAATCCAAAAAAAACCAACCCACAATCAAACAATAAATCCAAACATTAAAACTTTGAAACATCTAGACCTAGAGGTATTTTCCGTGACTGTGTATGGTAATGGTGGCTAGGCGGCCTTGTCTGCCTCTATAAGCATGGATATCCATGAAGCCCACTTACTCAGAGGGGAGACCGGATGCCTACTGCAAGAAATATTCAAACATGAAGCTTCATTTGCCAGATGAAGCAGCGTATTCCTGGTAGCATTCCTGAGTTGCCTCTTTCCTTTTAAAGGTGAAATATTTCAGTGATGTTGGGGAGCTTTCCAGGAGAAGGGCAAACCAAACTAAAAAAGGGTCCTGTTAGCTGTGTTGAAGGGCAGCATACAAGCTGGGCTTGAGGTGAGACTGGCCTACCCTGTCCTTATGAACAACTTCATGTCTGCATGCTCTTCCCCACTACTGTGTTTCTGCTCCTCCTCTTTCCAGCCAAAATGCTTTCAGACTCCCCCTAAGCTTTCCGGGAAAAGCTATCATTTGGCCTTAATACTGAGCCTTTCAAGACCTAGTGTAAATAATGCCACTTCTGAGTGTTCGTCAAATTCACTTTTTGCTATTAGCTATCAAGTGCCCAAACCCAGAATGTAAATATGTCTCCAAGCTCTCAAAGTTTATTTATGTGTCATTTGGTTAAATATTTTACGGGGTTGTTTTGTTTCCTTGTTTCCTCTAAACACACCTGTAAAGGCCTCATTTTCTCTTAGTGTTTATTATGACTCACTTCATGGAGATACTTCTGTGCTGAGCTATACTAAGCTGAGCTGTCTCAAAAGCAGCACTGTGGTCAGAAGTGTGGCTGTTTTCAATGACATCTGATTTTTCCTGTTCCCTATTTATTCTCTCAGACTTACAGAGTCTATTTACAGGCAGAAACAGGATTTCCTTGCTTTCCAGTAGGACCTGATAGCAGGAGAAACACTTCCATTTTTTTCTGCTACCTTGACCACCACTAAGTACTGCCCAAATTAAAATCCATATTCAGTGTTTAGCTGATGCTTTTCATCGAAGTGTAGAAATCAAATAGAGCTGCTTCTCAAGAAGAATTCCTTCTTTCCATGTGCACCTTTGACCGTAATATTGACTGCACTCTGTTTACTACCTCAAAGTCTTGTTGACCTCTTGCAAACAGCTCATGGCTTCCAAAGGATTTTCTTCACCTTTCTGAGATGGTTACAGCTGAGGATGGCTACAAATCAGATATGCTGCTGGCAGGTGTCATGCTTATTTCTGTGTGCAGATCTGCCAATGTACTTTCATCTTCAGTCATCCTGTCCTTCCACCTCCTTTCTCTTTTATGCCATGTATACACCAGTTGCATGTATACATGGCAACTAGGTTGAAATAATACAGCTTTATTAGATCATGAAATCTGTAGAAGCTAAAGACTGCTCCAGTCTCAGCTGTATTGTTCTCTCTGAATTGGAGATGAGATCAAACCAGTTCAGAAGTCCACAAACTCCCAGCAGTTTTAGTAGGATTTGAGTCGGTATCATGAGACTATGAACATCTGTCAACAACAGAGATTGAATCAGAAGGTGATGCAAACTATGATTATTCCTTTGGGTTGCACCATTGCACAGGTAAAGAAAGCTGTGAATAACTGTACTACCATCGTAACCATTTCACTTCCTGTGGAAGACCTTAGCAAACCATTTCACTGATCTGTAGGACAGAAGTGTCTAGGACCTACCAGAACTTTGAGAAAGAGAGTAAAAGGTGCCAGAAAGAAACCAACGGGTGATAAGTAGATTAAAGGTAGTTCAGTACTGAAGAATATGCTTGCAAGGCAATTACATAGTCCACTAATCCCAGACACTACTAGTGGTTGTTACTGTGGTAAGAAGTCAGTATGCACTGTAGCAGAGCAATAAACAGGTGCTGAGAGGTGACTTTCGCACAGAAGAGAGCCTGCTATTTTTAAGCTGAAGAAACTGTTCTGCAATGACAAATAAGCCTCAATCCACAGAAGAAGAGCAATGATATGAGAGTAACAGTGGTTTATGTACACACTGGATGTTTCTCACCCTGAATGTGCCAACAGAGCATATAGACTTCTGAGAGAAGCAGGTTCTTCCACTTTCACACCACTGTTGCCCTATAAACATTTCATTCATTTCTGAAGTACAACTTGCAGATTAGGCTTCCACTTATTGTGTTGGTGATAGCATTTGGTCTCAAATGGCTAATAACATAGGACTGCTGTTTCAGGTGCCTCCACATGAAATCTGATGCTGGGTGGCCAGGAAAAAATTAACTGACAGGGATGGAATCAAATTTGCTGCTGTGTGGAAAATGTATTTGCCTGCATGCCCGCTGCATGTCTGAGTTTGGTGCTGGTTATAGCAGTTGAACAGATAAGCAAGAAGATTATTTTGGTGAATATAAATATTAATGATAGGAGGAGGAGAAATTATAACTGTGCTTTCAAATGGCCATCTTGGTAATATTCTTGCTCAGATAACAAAGGATTTTGCTGCCTGAGGTCACCAGAAAATGTTTTTGGATGCCTTCTTGGTGCCATATGAGCAAATCTTGATAGCAGGTAACTTTTATCAAATAGCAATGTATTCATCATCTCCATTTCACACCCATCCTTCCTGAGCAGCTCTCACTTGTCCCCTGACCTAGACTCTGTCATGTCGCCTTCCAGACTGTGAATCACTCATCTCTCTCCCACGTGCCCCCACCAAAAATTATCATCATGCTTGCTTGAACCCTGTCATTTGATTTGTGTAAGCAAGGACTGCTGCCTGTCTCTGGCTGACATTTTATTCAGATTCCTTCTCAGAGGAAAACTTAAGGAAAACAGAGCAGAATTTCCACAAAATGGTAAACTGTCTTCCCATAAAAGCAAACCCAGTAGAAAGTTTGGAAGTTTTCTCATGCTAAATGGCCCTTTTGTATTGCAGATATGCTGGACTCTTAACAACACTTAGAAAACAATACGTAATACCACCAATGTATGTGTATTTAAAATTTGTATATACAAATACATACGCATTTTGTCAATGCCATTTCCTAAGCTGTCCTTGAATGTGGCTGCTATGACCCCAGTCTTTGCTTCCTATACCTAAGGGAGGCAGCATTGATTTTGTTCTTTTGAGTTTTGTAGGTTTTTCTGAAAGCAAGGGGGAGGCTTGTGCCTACACTGCATTTTACTTTAATGTGTGGGCAGGCTTTCAGGCTTTTGTTGTTGGGACTATTCATGTGCTTAAGTGTTTTGCTGGATTGGAGCCATAGAGCAGTTAATGAATTAGTGCACATACCAGGGTATAGCATTCTATTTCTTCTTTCTAGACAGTTTATGTTTCCAGTATTTGTGTAGTATATAGGGTGACCAGCAGCCTGTTTTATTTATTAAATTCTGTGTAAAAATATCTTCTCAGTAGTTAGTATTTCTGCATTGCCTTCTGACAGATGAATTATCTTCCCCTCTTCTTCCCATCCAAGCTCTGTTACCGAAAGAAAAAGTGTATGTAGTGGCCATTTTTGCCATACTTTCTTCTAAAAAAAGTGGCAATGTATGAACGTATTTTTCTCATGTATATCCCAGACAGTGTTAGAAACAGAATTTAGCTTCCAAATAATTAGAGTGATAGTGGCAACAGGTATTCAATGCAGGTTGACAGAAGCTTCTCTAAAAGCATTTGTCTAATTCTCTGCTTGCAACTTGGAGATTGGGAGAGTAGTTGTGCATCTCATTGTCAAATTTTTCCTCTGCTTTGTGTGGCATGTGCTGTCAGTCCCCAGCCCTTTTGTGTCACAGATGTGTTGGGTACTGGATTCCACTTTCAGTTAATATTTGCGGGCTTTCTCGAAGTAAGGTCATGCCCCTACAAAGCTAAAAGCACCAGAGTTCCACCTTGCAGGAAGCACTGCTGCTGACTGCATCTTATCTTGCATCTCAACACTGTTTCCTAGCCTGCTAGGCCTTTTTCTTTCATGCATTGTGATACTGTCTCCAATGCTTGGTTGCGTTAACTTTTGGTTCCTGTGTGGACTAGCAGCCCAGTAGACCAGCAGTAATTTTAAGGCATTGATGTGTATTGTTTTCTCATACTGCTAGTTCTGAGATAGCTATCTTACAATAGAGTACCTTTCATCCTGAAGTATTCCAGGGTGCTTTACAGATGTGATCCTAGGAAATGCCATTTACTCTGAGCAAATGTGCTTGAAGACATGGGCAGTGTGGGATGGAAGTACAGCGTGCTCTGGGCTCCAGGTTTTACTGGAAGCAAACTGTAATACTGCCAGTAGTGATGAACACTAGAATATAGTGAACTGGAAGAGGAATAGGGATTGTTTTCCCTTTCCCTTCACCATCTCCCTGAAGATCAAGTGGGACTCATCAAGAGGGCATAGAGACAGGTGGATGCAAAAGCTTCCAGGTGGAGGCAAAAAAACTAAGTTTGATGTTCTATAGAGTGGATATGCTAGCAAGCAAAGAGGGTCGAAGAGTGAACAGTAGATGGACTCCTTGAAGAGTGATAGCTCCTCCAACATAGAGAGAAATGAGGACCAGGGAGGGCGGGGTGGTGTTGTTATAGAGACAGCAAAGTTGTAAGTGGTAGCTACTGTCAGGCTACTTTCTAGGTAAAGAGAGGAAAATTGAAATGGTAACTTGTAAGAGATGTTATGACGGAAGAAAGCTGGCAATGCTGTAGCTGTTGGCCAGTATTACATTAATTTGGGAGTTGGATTCAATGATCCTCATGGATTTCTTTCAACTCGACATATATTATAAGCCTATAATTAAGGGAGTTAGGAAAAAAAAGACAAACCCATACAACAGAGAGAGGACGCCTCAGGAAGATCTAACTAGACTGGGGTCAGAGAATGACAGAAGAGAACAGGATGAGCGATATTAAAGGAATAAGCAGGAAGAGAAAGAATTCCAGATCCCTGTTTGGAAGTCTCCCTTGCGTTATCTTCCCTTTTGCTTCATAAGAGGAGGCGAGTAGTTCAGCTTTCAGTGCACCTTACCCTTTTTTACATACCCAAGGCCTCCGAACATAAGCCGCACTGAGATGGAGCAAAGAAGAGAGAGGTTCTTGCCAGGATGTGTTGCACTTATTTGGGCGGCTGGACAACAGACCCTCCATAGTGCTAGAAGATGCTTCAAGAAAGTACATGCAATTTTTGTATTTCCAGGGATTTGCAAGATGCATCAGATCACTGTGATGAGCTCTATTACCTTCACTGGAATATAGAAGGGAGTTACTTATACTCTGGAAAGTTAGGAAAAAATCTCTTTGTGTCCTTCCCATCCCTCTTATGTTCATTAACTTCTCTACAACCTGACTTTCATCTATTGAGCAGGGAAGGGGATGAGTAGTTCTAAATTAGTCTTTTAAATTGCTGTAAACAGCCTCAGGAAAAAAGTAGTGGTGACTGCATAGCATGCAGTACAGTGCTGTGGGTTTGTTTATCCACTGAAAAGTAAGTGGGAAGTGTGAAACAAAACATATCTTTGCACAGTAAAATACATCTGTACTTATAGACAGTCAGTGTATTCTTATATGCTGATTCATAAAAGTGTATATCCCTTCGCACACCAATGTCATTCTAAGAATCCTAGAGTTTTCTGAAGATGTATTGATATTAAGCATGTGAAGAATAACTGCTGATGTTTTGAATTAAGGAGGAGATATTATCTAACACAGTGTAAGCATAGTAAAATATTTATATAATTGTTAAACTCTGCATTGGTTTGGTCATTTGATAAGCTAATTCTCCTTTTAATGTTAGCAACAGGCCTCAGTTGGCAGTATCGCTACTACCAACACAGATCTCAGGCTAACACTACTGTTGCCCTTCTATATTGAGTCTCTGATTATAAGTAAATGGATTCACTCTGAGATGCTATGAGGGAAAAGGACTTATTCCTGCTTTCAGACTCCATGGAAAGCATAAAGTCATGCTGCCTTCAACTGTTCCTGATAGATTAATATAGTGACCATGTGTAGCACCCTCCTGTGGTGCCTTGTGGCTTTTACTGCTAATTTCATTTTGTCTCCTCTCTTTCTACCAAAATTTGTGTCTTGGTACTGACTCACAAGTTGTAGCCAAGACTAAGGACAGGGTGGTTTACAGCTGTGATCCCATGATCCATTACCTCTGGGCAAAGATGCCTGTAGACATGGGCATTGTGGGATGGACATACAGTGTGCTCCGGGTTTTACTGGAAGCAAACTGTAATACTGCCAGTAGTGATGAACACTAGAATCTAGTGAACAGTAGGAGGAGTAAGGATTGTTTTCCCATCACCGTCTCCCTGAAGATCAAGTGGGACTCATCAACTAATAGGGCATAGACACAGGTGGATGCAAAAGCCTCCAGGTGGAGGCAAAAAACCTGAGTTTGATGTTCTATAGAGTGGGTATGCTAACAAGCAACCAGGGTCAAAGAATGAACAGCAGATGGACTCCTTTAAAGAGACAGGCGTACTGTAGTGAGTAATTCATGTGATACTGTCAGCTCCACATGAGTCTTACTCTTATTTCTGGATACTGTCATATCTTTTCCCAAATCTGTCTGCCATCAGATGTTGAAAAATATTTTATACTTTAATATGGCTTCTGAATGTGTTTAGTGTAATGTTTAGAAGATATTTGAAAGGAGAAGTATTATGAAAATGTAGGAATAGTGTAAATAAGTACCATTCATCACACCTTTCAAAATTCTTTATTCTTATTTGCTGGTAGCATCCCTTTTACTCCGTTTCTGACCCCTTGTCTGAACAGGAAATTATCAGTCATGCTGAAATTAGTTTAAAGACTTTGTATGGGAACACTCACCTGAATGGTCCCTTTCTGCAGTTTACTTCAAGAATTGAACTTACATTTCCAGGGTGTAGATCAAGCTGTATTAGTCTGCTGTGACGCTATTCCATTCCATATATTCTGCTGTATCTTAATCATCTTCATAAAAAAGACTGCACTACTATGCTGCATCATCAGTCGCAGTTACTTCTGTTGCATATTGCTTGTTTGTATTCTCGTCTTTTCCGTGAGATGCTTGTACAGGACCTCGTAATTCATTTCCTCTTTTCCTATTCCCTTACAGGAATGATGTGTCTCTGTCATAAACCAACTTTACCTTTCTCAGGGAGAATTATAGCTCAAAGAATAAGTGAGTTTTTAACTGGGCCATTCATCATCTTTGAAGATAATGAGAAACTAGGTACAGAAATCATTTAAGATAAGAAACAAAAATTTGATGACATTTTGGTGGCAAGCCAGTATAGAAAATGGAGGAGACACTTTTTGTGCCTAATCTAGGTAATGCACTGCGGTTTTTTGTAGTGTAGCACTAGCATTTCCTAAGCACTAATGGTTTTGAGCCTGGGTGTGTTGCCTTGCTGAAAGAGAAGAACAACATGAATTACTGAAACCAGGATTAGTGGCAAGTCTCCTTTTTAGAAGGTGCTAATTGTGAACCTTGCTGTGTTAGGGTTTTCTTGGCAAAGAATGCAAGAGGCTTCTTCAGCTAGGGATAGAATCAACCAGCTAACATTCAGCCAAATGAGACTGCAGAATATGTGCAAACTAGTCAAAATACTATCGTTTTCCAGCTGCATCATTTGGAAGTCAAAGTTTTTCATGGTGATACTTTTAGATTGGTAGCTGCAATGCAATAACAATAGAACAGACTGCTTCAATTGCCAGTAACTACTCAGCAATGCATTTCTACAAGGGATTTATTTTCAGATTTTTCAGATTATGCTTTGTAGCTCTGTGTTTAGGCCTTTGGTTCTCTCAGGTACAAAATAAGTTGTTTTTTTTTTAATGAATAAACATCTGCTACTTCCATAATAAAACCAGACACTATTCCATATGAGTTTGAAAAACAGCCATACCAAAACTAGGTTGAATTTATATGTTTCAGACTCTTGTTAGAGAATGTTGCGCCTTTTGTATGATATTAAATTGCTGTTACTTGTCACTGTAGAAGCAAGAATGGTTAGGTAAGTGATGGGAGAAAGGCTGACAGAAAAGCACTAATTAAATACTCTTTTGCAAAGCCCTCATTGAAATTCATAGCTTGGTACCTTTAGAGACTTGGAAGTAGTGGAGATGGAAAGATTTCAATTAAAAAGGTATTTGTATGGTTCTTTGTGAAGCCAATCATTGCTTTTTTAATATAAAGCGTGTAAGTATCTGTCTGATACGCTTTACAGACATCAAACGTTGTCCCTTGAAACAATGAGTGTTTTTGTAGGTCTCAGAGCAAGATACTTTGAAATCAAATAAAAATCACATAGAGCTAAAATTTTATTCAGATCAAGGCTCTGGGTTTGCTGGTTTGGGGTTTTTTTAGCACAAATTCAGTCTTAAGTAATTTTTGCTTTTATTGCCTGATTAGAAAATTTGAAAGGAAAAATATACTTGCAAAAATACAGTTGTTTAACAGCTAGTTATTCACGTTTAGCTACTGTTGTAGCTGCCATTTACAGTTTTTTGTTATACACAATGATCCTTTTATTCTTACGAAGCTTTTAGATTATTTTTTTTTTTTTAATTCCAGGGATTTCTGTAGCATGACACCTCATTGAACTGGTGGTGTCTGAGCAGCTTCAGTCAACAAATAACAGGAATACAGCAATATATGTCTAGGAAAGACTACGAGTGCCATCAGCTGAAGTCAGTTGCAAGAGATATGTAGTTCAAAAGGGTTCAGAAAACAGCTATTCCAGATGCAATTAAATACCACAAACCACAAAATGCTTGTCAGCAAAATAAATTCAAAACTTACAGTAGAACCCCAAAAGCCACAACTGTAATTTACCGCAGTTAGGAAAAGAATAAAAACCCAAGCTATTGCCAGGTCCTCAGACCCTTGGACTCCTGGGGAACTTAAATGAAATTCCCAGATAAGCCTAGTGTTCTTACAGTGCCCAGTTATAAAAGACAGTAGATCCATAATGACCATTGTTGAACTGACCTACAGTAAGTTCCTAAATCTCATTGTCAAAAATTAAGAGTGTACCAATAAACAAACACTGGCAGGTGCTTTGAGTATTTATCATAATAGCCGTAAAACCTACGCAGTCTAAACAGTATTCTTCATGTTCTGACCAAATCACAAGCTCTGTTTCCTACATATCCAAGCAAAGCCAGGAAGTTTTATTACATGCTTCAGAGAATTCCTAGAGCCAAGTCAGTACAGATAAGGGGATTCAGGACAAAGTGCCTGAGCAGAATGGAGCTGAGGCAATTTTGCAGAGAGCTGCAGAGTCATTTGGATGTCATTAGATCTCATTAAACACTTGCAGCTATATCTTGAAGCCAGAAGGTTTCAACCCTATCAATCTCCAGAGCATTGGCCTGAAATAAGCAGGATTTCTTGGCAGGAGCGCAAATGGCAGCGTATAAAGTCAGTGCCCTTTCAAGGGAAAATTGCACATTAATTTCATCAGCTTCACTTTACCTCGGTTTGTGTGGGGCGTCTGATGACACTTGAACCCTTAACTGCTGCATCATTGGAAGCAGCAGAGTGAGTAACAGGCTTTACAGGAAAGACAAATACCAGAAGACTGGTGATTCTGCTAAGATAAATTCTACCTCCTTTATGGAAACAGAGTGACCAAGGAGGATGTAACAATGCTTTGTTTGAAATTAGTCCTTTTTATCTAATACCACACACTCCCAAGTTCTGCTCATCAACTTTTATTTTCAGAAATTGCTTTAACTTTTTGCTTGATCCAGGAGTTCATCTAGTGAAGCACTCTGATGATTTTTTTTCTCAGATTTCCTATGCGGAACTGCTCAGGTTATGTCCAGAAAGGAACTTCATTATGGTTCTGTTATGAAGAAGAATTAATCAGTAGTCAGAAAATAACTGTGGTTTAGGACCTGTTGTCTCATGTCAGAGGAACACGTTGTCCCTACCCATGACCACACACTACTTACTACAAGAACCCCTATTACTTCTGTCTCCTTTATGACCTTGACCCCAACCAGGCCCTTCCTGTGTCCCAATTCTCCTGTGAAGACAGAAGCTATGTGTGCTGTGGTGGGTTCTGAGCTGTGCTTTTGTCAGTAAGTCCTACTTTTTAGCTGCACGCTGACTGAGCGGGTGGTATGCCAGGTGAAACAGGTAACTCTTGTGCTAACCTTGCTGTCTTTCCCAGCAAGCAATACCAATCTAATTCTCTTCTCAAAGCTTGTAGGAATGTAATTATCTGTGATACCTCTGCCTTCTAGCTAGATGAGTTGGGATTGCCAGTGCATTCAAAAGTGACTAAATGGAAGGGTTGACAGATGAACAGACAGCACAGTTGCATGAACATCATTTCCTTGTAAACAAAAATAATGAAAAATGTCCATTAAGTAATAATAGCCAACTGTACCAATAGTAACAAGTAATAACAATAAATGTAAGTTAATTTATTTTGTAATTGTAGCTGCATTTTATTTTAAAGTAATAGCTACTTGAAAAGTTCAGATGTCCAGGCTTGCATATCTCAGGTCTGAGATTATCTTAATTTTCTTTTTTTAAAGTTCTATACATAATATGAATGAAAATATATACAGCTTAATATTTATTGTAATTGTTGGCCATCCATACTTAATAATTATGGTTGCCCTACACAAGTTTAAGCACACTAAAAACATTGTTTTGTCATTGGCAAAGTTTGCGCATTTTACACTTTGGAAAAGCATGTAACTATCACTTAAACGATGAATATTTCATCAGAAGAGCTGGCATTGAACAAGATGATGCTATTTTCTTTTTATACCGCTAAGATTCTTAAAAGATTTTCTTCTCTGTGGTAATTGCGGTACAAGTGGTGAAAATCTGTAATGCAGTGCATTTGTTTTGTAAATGCTGCCATGGCCAAAAAATATATTTAGACAGCATTACTGAAGTGCTTGTGAAAAACCAGTATTAATTTGTATTACAGTAGCTTTTAGGTCAGGGTCTATTGTGTCAACTGCTCTACACTCTGTACAGAGAGACTGAGAGGTTGAGACTCCCCCTTGCCATTCAGACAAGACAAAGGATGTGTATCCCTACTTTACAGACAGGGAAGCATGGTATTCAGTTGGGCTCCCTAGGGAGAGAATGCTGCCTCCTGATTTCTAGCCCACTAGATTTCTAGCCTTCACTTCTGGTGTTAGGTAAGCTTTCACAGATAAACTGTTCATGAGTTGAAAAATCATGTTTGCATAATTTAGAATGATAAGCAAATTCACAGAGAAATCAGAGAAGTTATTCAGGCAGAGAAACAATATCTTGAAATAAAATGCGCATATGTTTCATTCAGATTTTAGGGGCGGAAAAAGGCTAAAATATCTGAAATAGTTACAGATTAAAAAGGATATTTTGACTGTTTGGCATTGAAGTGAGTAATAGGGATGACTATGAACTCTAACCAAGAAGTGATCAGACCACTTGAGTTTAGGAGATGAAGCTCTCTCTGGAGAGCAGAAAGCATCTCCAGAAGGACACCAGGAATGTTGGTATTATATGCCTAAAGTTAATAGTGCAGATACATCCTTTTGTCTTTGAATTTGATACAAGTTCAGTCCTGTAATGTAATGTCAAAAGCTGTGAAGATGAGCCTACTTCTGCTTTAAAAAGAAGAAGCCAGTTACATCCTAGTATCTGTGTGCTAAGGCAGCAAGGAGCAGGATTTATCCCACCGGTATTAGAGATATAAGCAGAATGCAAAGATGTGTAAAATGTATCGCATGCATGTAACATTTGTCTCAGTGGCAATTAAACCCCCAGTGAGTAAACTGAAAAGAGATTTTCCTTTAAATTCTGAAATAAAAGTCCATGGCACCCCAAATTTTATTTTATGTGGTAGGAAATTGTTGAAAATTATTTAAGACTTTCACAACTTAGCCTTTAAAAAAATATTTGCCAGCATTTTCCATTATACACACCTAACTTTGTATTCTACGTTGTGAGTCTAGGCCACCCTTAATGATCTAGAGAAATGGTCTCATTTTCAGTTCAGAAACCTGTTCGATAAAAGTAAAGGGGAGTCAAATATACAAGTCTGTCTTCTAGTGCTTACTTGCTAGTTTACTTCTGTAAAGGAACAGCAGAACTAGCAGCAGAAAGGCTAAAAAGGGAAGTGCTTAAGAAATGCCTCATCTGCCTTATGAGTAAAATAATTTCTTTGTTATCCAGAAAAACTGTGGAATGCAATAATCTGTTAATAATAGGGAAAAAAAAAAAGAACCCAACAAAAACCCAGAGTATGTAGGCCATAGGGAACATGCTAAAGGGACAGGTACCACTATTCTTCTTAGTAAGAGCAGTGGTACCTGTTTCGAGTACAGGTCCAACTTGCCTGCTATTCTCTCTTTAGTAGCAAGGAAGTTGCTTTACCAGGTCCTCCAGGCTCAGGTGAACTGCTTGGGCTACCCTGTACTTTCGCACATGTACATTCGCACCATGATGTGTATGTACATCATACCAAAAACCCTTCCAGAGCAATCTTGAGTGCAAAGACTTGCAACTGTCCCCGCAGAAGTACTGTCTACTCTAGAAGTACTCACGTACAGTCGATCTGATGGACAACCCAGCATGCAAAACCAGGCAGATTGCTTCTGGTGGAAGACGATCTTGTGAGCATACAATACTACATGATTTTGCTGTTAGCTCAGTCTGACCTGAATTGATCAGCAGCTTCATTAATCCTCAACCTGGAAATCTAGCCAACAGTGAAATAGAGGAGGTTATTTTACTTGCATGTGACACCATTTACCCCCCATATCTAACCAGTGATTTGCTGGTTATCAGAATGCAGTGAGGTTTTGCTACTAGCTGTGGGTTTGAAGTAGGAGATCCACGAAAGTAAGGGAAGGTGAGGTCCATTGAGGTTTTCTTTCAGTAGTTAAGTTTTTTTTCCTCAGGAGGTGAAATGTATGGCTTAAACTTTATAGCATGTGTAAGTCAGCCCAGATGTATTATAATGAATAAAGTGGATACTTCTTTCTAATGTTGATCCCACCTTTGTTAGGATGAATCCAGACCAACAGAGATTCATGTTGATGTGCATCAGAGAGCCATGAGAAATAGTTAAGAGTTTGCTTGCTTAAAGATTACATGGTATTGTGTGTTTGAAAAAATAGTAAGGGAAACCCACACAAAATATGAAGCATTAGAAAAATTTCTGAGTAGATGAAACAGTACTTGTTTAGCAAAACCATCAAATACGTTTCAAAGTAAATATTGAGTGTAGCTGAAAAAAAATCGGTTACTATATTACCCTCCCAGACTAATTGACATGAAGTTCTGTTTCATGTGGGTGGCTTGTGATTGAGAAGGATTATTTTTGTTGCACTTGGTAGTACAGAAAGGTCACTTTTTCTCACTGTCTTAAGAGGTACAGTGCTGGTTTCTGCCTGAGTACATCTAACCGGGCAGGCATAGTGCTTTGGTACTTTCTGCTGCTTTTCAGCTGGTAATTCTTCCTTCCAGCTGCTTCAGACTATCTGATGTATCTGATGTTACAGTTTTGTTTTCAATCTAAGTGCATCATTTTCTGCAGTGTACTCTGCAGTTCTCTTGCTCTCCTGAGACATTAAGTGGAAACAGGCATGGGCTGAGGCAAGAGGAAGCAATTAGACTAAGTATCAAAGCTCCAGCTCTGTACTGATACCAGGTGGAAAATACAAGTAGCAGAACTTGTTAACTGTGTCAGGATGCTTGAATACCAGGGAAAAGGGATGAATTACGTTGTTAAAAATGCTTTGTTGGGGTGTTGTTCCCCCCTTTGTTTGAATTACAGAAATAAATTTGAATTATCCTTTTATTAAGTCATTTCTTTAGGTCCAATCTTGCAGACTTTTAGAAACATTCACTACTTGTACTCCATAAAGATGATTTAATGTGGTATCAATATGCTTCTTTGGTCAAAATTGGCACAGTTGTCTCTTGTCTTTCTAGGAAATAAATCCATAGAAAAGAAAATTGATGGAGCCATGTTCTGAGTGTAGTAGTAGCTTGCATTCTGGATAGTATTAAGGCATCTGTCATGCACTTAATCAGTTCTGAAGAAAAGAGCTATGGAAATTATATGGAAAACAAAAAAAGAAAATCTGTTGTCTTTTTTTTTTTTTTTTTAAAAGAGTGACATCTGATGTGTATATTTCTGAACAAGAAAAGACAGTTATTGCATTAATCCAACACTACCAATATCAATACATATTTAAATTTAGCAGGATTGAACACATCACCACCGAGGGTTTTTATTTCCCAGGAGTTTTTCATGCTATTCTACTGGAAGGGGGTGCTGCCTTGCTTTCTTTGCAAGGTTGTGTCATATGATGTAGTTAGATTTAATATGTTATGATGAGCATGCTTCTGAAAGTAATAGGTCTTGCTATGAATTATATTGATAAACCATTTCTTGCAAATAAAATTTTTTTTTTGGTACCACCTGATTCTTTCCCCTTCTAGTTATATCATTAAATGAGCCTGTGCTTCACACGTCAGCAGTGAAATTAGCTTTTAACTACAGGAGGAATCAGTCTCATAAAACAGAACTATGTGTTCAGCTGATGATTTGGAGTAGCAGGTGTGTTCCTAAAGCAGGCTGCATGGGCATAATGCAAGTAAACTCTTCACCCTTCTGAACAGTGGAAAGTTTCTGTTTCTATGCATACCTAAGGAAGAATAAATTAAAGGCTATACTGGGGACTGATGCAAATACTGTTTATCTAATGCAGGCCTTTTGGCACGATCTTTTACTGAACAGTTTTGCTAACAGCTTCAAAAAAAAACCAGGGTGGGGCTTCATATTGGAGCAATTCGAATTTATGCTCTTCAGAAGTGACAGGTGTGCCTGTAAGTCTGGTTGGCTACAGCCTGGCATTAAATGGGCTGATTTTCAAGGGAGTGCTTAGTAATTTCTGAAAATCATACTCCTTAAGCAGAAACCAAAAGTTAGATCCTGAAATACTGACATACCCATTTCTGAAAGCTGGCCTAAATAAAAAAGGAGTGGATAAGTCACTGTCTCAGTCAGTGGGAATACTTCTGCTTATTACTAGTGGATGCTGCATCAGACTCAGCATGCCTATGACAAGCAAATGCTGATATCAAGAAGAATGCACTTCATTTCATAAAAGGAACAGGGAATATTTATGTTTAAAAGAATAGGTGATTCAACTATAAAAAGGTCCAAACTATTTTCTAGTTTTCTCTGACCTTTCCTCCTAATTTTTTTCATGCAGTTTTCAAGGCTATTAGGTGTGGCTGAGCTTGCTTTCTCTTCCTTTGCAACCACCTTCCAATCACAAAAATAAGCTGAAGTAGATAACAGCTCTGGCCTTTTGCTCCCAGCTCTCTATTTCTACTACAGTGTGTTGTTTTAATGGAATGACTTAGGTGGTCTCGGTTCAGATCCCAGTTGACTGTAGACCGTATTATAAAACCACTGTGTACAGATTCAGTGGAATTGGCAGCCTTTGCTTGAAATAAATCCAGGGCCAAACAAGCATAAAGAATGAATTATTTCTTGCTTCTAGAGAGGGTCTCTTTAGGTCAGGGTTGAAAGCATTGGCAGGCCAGTATAGGGAAGCTTCCACTCCAGCTGCCTGCATTGAAATTAGGCTGTCGATAAATAGAGGACTACAGTTTTCAGGACTGCCAACTCCTTAACCTTCATTAGCACAAATATTTGCTCAGGGCTTTATGAATGTTGTATTTTCAATGTCTACTGTTGTATTTCATTCCTAGAATGATACTGTTCAGCACAAAATATTAGGGAGTTGTCTTTTTCTCTAACGGACATGCAGAAGCATGAGTAAGGTGTACAAGATCCTGCAATTTTCAAGGATAAGTTTCTGTAAATTTCTCAGAGTATTTCCTCTTGTGTATGGGTGTTGGGTTATATGGTAAAGAGGTAGCATGAGTTTTTCCTTTATAAAATAAAGCAGGGGCCCCACAGGGACTCATAACCTGACTTCAAAAAACTGCTTTCTTAAGCCACTCCTTGTGGCAAACTAGGAATCCCTGGAGATCCAGGTTAGTCTGTGGTCTTGGCAGGGTTTTCTTCTGGCCCACCAGGTCGGGTGCAAGCACAGGTAGTCCTAGGCATAAATAACTCTGATTTTAATGAAAAAGATTTATGTGGTTATAAAGGAAGAGTTTCCCAGTGGGCCAGTTCTGTACATGCCTAAATACCTAGCCACATATGCACAGAGAAATACTGTCTTTTTATAAATCCATATATACATACATATATATACATTCTTCCACCACATAAACAATAGGTGGAAAAAGCTCTTACCACAGTGTACATTCACTTGCTGGAAGTGTCTTCTCAGATGCACATAGATTTGACCTAGTGTTTGGAATAGATTAAATGAAAAAATTGGAAGTGAATATCCCACAAATAGATAAAACATAGAAAAGAACCTCATTTTGGTTCAAAGAACAGCATTTTGGTTTTGGATGATAGGACTTTTTCCTGGCTTTAAATCCAGTGCAGCATCAGGGTTAGAGAAGTGTGGATCTAATGCTTAAGTTAGAATGATCAGTTGAAAATACTTTTTCTTTTGCACCAGAAGATCTCTTATAACTCTCATCACCCTACAAGCAGAGCTTAATCATAGGCAAGGAGCACTTGAACTCTCCCCTGATGACAGCTGCTTTGGCAAATTTCAAGGCCTCTGATGGCCATGTCCTTGCTTGCAGAAACAGGAGCTGACTCGAGTCAGATGTCGAATCTCTCCATCCTTTTCCTAAGCAAAATATAGGGAGGATTTAAAATAGTGTCAACAGTAAAAACTTAGTTATATTGAAATTTCAACAAATTTTGACATTGCCTTAAAGCTGAGGATTTACCCAAACTACGGAGGACTTCACAGTGTGAAGCAGATGTCTTGTTAGAACAATAAGGCAGTCATAGCTAGGATCATCTAATTCCGTAAGAAAGTTAGGGATTGTCAGCAGAGAGAGTATTTTTTCAGACTTACTCTATAGACATGGAAGACCTGGCAAGCTTTGAGCATGTAAAATCTTCAGGTCTGGAATAGAAACAGGAATGTTCAAAAGTAAATATGAACTGAGCACAGTTGTTCCATGTTTGACTAGATGCACCAAGGGAGACATTTGCTCTAGTGATCAGGGGAAGAAAGGGTGATAAGGTCATTACCTCCAGTGGGAGAAAAGAGGAAAAAGAAGGGGAGGACACACTGGTAATTGTTCTTCAGGTGATACTGTTTCAGTATCTTCTCCATGCAGATAACTTGGTTTATTTTGTTACTTTTTTATTTTTTTATAGAAGCATATTGCTAAGGGGGCAAAGGTACAAGTGACAAGTATCACCAGCATGAGCCCAGCAGTAACTGCATAACAAATGGCTGACAATTTTATTATAAAAATCCTCAGAATTTATTTTCAAATGTTTTGAAAAGCAGTTTCACCAATCATAATATGGTTCATAGTTGCCATGCAAAGGAATAGGTACCTTAAACGAAGGAAAATCCAGCAATGCCAGAGCCAATCTAACTTTGAATCTTTGAGCAAATGATCTTTAAAGGCACTTTCCAACTGAAATTATTCAATAATTTTATGACAGCAGGGTTCACTATAATTGATGTTCTCATGATGTGATGGTAAGTATGTAGGTAGAGGTGTGTAAAGTGGTTGGGCTAGAAGAGTGTTCTTTGTATCTCTGTTGCAATTGTAACCCTAGGAGTAGCTCAAAATGAATGTATAGAACCAAGTCAGAATAATGTGCTGTGCTTTTCTGTCCATATTTGTCACTTTTTTGAGAAGCAGTGGGGGAGGAAAAAAGATGACAAAAGTTTTTTTAAATTGTTTGGAGGCACCTATATAAGTGATTCTAAAATTGCCCCTGAATGAATATAGAAAAAAATCATCTCTGGCTGCATGACACTGAAACTGTTCCCCAGTGGCCTTCAAGCTCAATTTCTTGCTCAGGAATTAGGGTAAATTTGTTTAAAAACTCTTACAGTGGAGTCACCACATACAATGATCAGTTATTAGTTCAGGAGAGGATATAGAGAAGATAAGATTTCTCAGTATGCATTCCCCTTACTTCTTTACGTTCTCCAACTAGGGTGCTATGTGCAGTTCTTTTCCACTCCCTTTCAATAATTTTATTTTATTTACAAAACAAGCTCTAAAGTAGCATACAAATTATTTTGAAACTCACCACAAGTGGCTTTTCGCTTGGAAGACTGCACAGCCTATACCTTAGATGCTGCATCCCAGGGACCCATTCCTCTCTCCCTTAAATCCAGAGGCAGTCAGTCGTCCATAACCCTTTTCCAGCCCTTCCAGTCTTAGCTGAAAGATTGAAATGTTTCAAGCATGTCGTACTATGACAAGAGCTTATTAGGAAAGAAGAAGATACACTGTGCATTTTTCTTACATGAGAATGCGTAGAAATATATAGATACAGTCATTCTCTAGTGCAGCCTTATACACAGTGGGTTATTTTGCTTAATCTGTATTACATTAAATGGGTTCATTTCAGGTCCTCCTTCAGAAGTATTTTTTTTCCACCAAAGATCTGTAATCCAAACAAGCATGTCAGCAAAGCATAGCACAGGTTTCATGAGTTATGCTTGGCAATAGAATCTCTTAATTTTCACAGAATCACTGAATAGTTGAGATTGGAAGGCAGCTCCAGAGGTCATCTAGTCCAACCTCTCTTTGCTTAAAGCAGGATTAGCTAGAGTAGGTTGTTCAGGGCTGTGTCCAGTCAGGTCCTGAATATTTCCAAGGATGAAGACTCCACATCCTGTCTATGTAACCTGTACCAGTGTTTGATCATCCCCACAGTAAAAATGGCATTTCTTATGTTTCAGTGGAATTTCCTGTATTTCAGTTTGTGCCTGTTGTCCTGTCACAGGGCACCACTGAGAAGAGTCTGACTCTGTCGTCTTTAGTTCCCCATCAGGTGTTTATAAACATTGATAAGATTCCCCTGAGCCTTCTGTTCTTGAGGCTAAATGAACCCAGCTGTCTTCACTTCTCCTCATATGTGAAATGCTCCAACATCTTAATCATATTCATAAGAGCTCTCTTGGACTCACTTTGGTGTGTCCATGTGGAGCACTAGATGCCCAAAGAAAGAATAAGCTACCTTCAAATGGACAAGGTTTTTGCTTCAAAACACTATCTCCAGGCTAAAAGAATCACTGCCATGTCCTGAAAGCAAATGCACACAGGCTTGGAGGTGATAGCGTTTGGAAGGATTTGTCTCACATCCCCCAGAAATCATAGACGGATATTTCTGATCATCTTTACTAAACTCATTGGCAGGTATTCTTTCTATCATTGTAGATTATGGGTACTGAAAAGAAGTTGATCTTTATTGGGTTCAGTGGCCCAGCTGTAATCCAGTAGTACTAATGATCAGTAGAAGTACTTTATGGGACCTCAAGTGCTGCAGTAGCGCAAAAGAGGAGATTTAGTCTCCCCAGTAGTTACGGCTCAGAACCTTCATTCATAGGCTATTAGATTAAAGCAGATTTTTCTATCCATATGTACACGCTCCATTAGAATTCCTATCCTCATGATTTATATTATTAGGATGACTAGCAGTGGTAGGTCTGCTCCTACATCTGTGTTGCTAGCCCCATTCATTCTGGCAGTGAGCAAGTACAGAACTGAAGCAAAGATCAAAAGATCTTAGTAGGCAGAAGGGATTGAAGAGGGAAACAGAGGCTTGGGAGTTTAAGTGAATTTCCGTCGAGTATTACAAGGGATTTGGCTTCCTGAGTAGTAGTCCCGTACTCAATCTAGTAGAGCAGTCTTTGACGGCACAACTTAATCTGAATACTACTGCATCTGCAGCATTATTTTGTTGGCAGCTGTTCAAAATTTCTTTATATTTAAAATGGATTTCTGATTAAAAGCACATATTATAAAGAAAAAGTGGGCAGATGGATTTCTGAAAATCAGAGCTCAGGTGTGAATTCTTACTCACATACACTCAAAATACTTCTTTTCATAAGTAATGCGTAATTCCAGCTTAAAATTTGCTGTTTCAGCAAATGCTTTTGCCAGCAAATTATTTGTGTGAAATTCATTGAAAGCGTGCCTAGAAAGAGAATGCAACATTTAAGGGCATTTCTTTTCAAAATCTAATGTGCTTTGGGCATTAAAAAAGAAAAAAAAGAATAATCTATTGCATTCTAACTGAGGTCTCCAATCACAAAGAATTGCATTGCTCAGAACCACCATCTGTGTAGACCATATGGGTGATGACTCGTGGTAAGTACAGCACCATGTAATAGTAGGGTTTACCCTGAAAAATACCATGAAATTATATAACTATCTCATCTGCTAAGCCACAGTGCAGATACATGGTAAATACTTGGGGATCTGTTTGAAGTAATTATCAGGTGAGCTGCAAGGAGCGGTTTTGTTCAACATCTTTGTCGGTGACATGGACAGTGGGATTGAGTGCGCCCTCAGCAAGTTTGCTGATGACACCAAGCTATGTGGTTCAGGTGATACGCTGAAGGGAAGGAGTGCCATCCAGAGGGACCCTGACACGCTTCTGAGGTGGGCTGATGCCAACCTGATGAAGTTTAACCATGACAAGTGCAAGGTCCTCCACCTGGGTCGGAGCAATCCCAGGCACAGCTACAGGTTGGGCAGAGAAGAGATTCAGAGCAGCCCTGTGGAGAAGGACTTGGGGGTGTTGGTCAATGAGAAAATGAACATGAGGCAGCAGTGCGCGCTCGCAGCCCAGAAAGCCAACCGTATCCTGGGCTGCATCAAAAGGAGCGTGACCAGCAGGTCAAGGGAGGTGATCCTGCCCCTCTCCTCTGCTCTTGTGAGACCTCACTTGGAGTATTGTGTGCAGTTGTGGTGTCCTCAACATAAAAGGGACATGGAACTGTTGGAACAAGTCCAGAGGAGGGCCACAAGGATAATCAGGGGACTGGAGCACCTCCTGTGTGAAGACAGGTTGAGAAAGTTGGGGCTGTTCAGCCTGGAGAAGAGAAGGCTGCGTGGAGACCTCACAGCAGCCTTCCAGTATCTGAAGGGGGGCTTACAAGGATGCTGGGGAGGGACTCTTCATTAGGGACTGTAGTGATAGGACAAGGGGTAACGGGTTCAAACTTAAACAGGGGAAGTTTAGATTGGATGTAAGGAAGAAATTCTTTACTGTGAAGGTGTTGAGGCACTGGAATGGGTTGCCCAGGGAAGTTGTGAATGCTCCATCCCTGGTGGTGTTCAAGGTCAGGTTGGACAGAGCCTTGGGCTGCATGGTTTAGTGTGAGGTGTCCCTGCTCCTGGCAGGGGGGTTGGTACTAGATGATCTTAAGGTTCTTTCTAACCCTAACTATTCTATGATTCTATGTAATTATTGTGAAGGCCTACCTATGATATTTGCTGGTGTAGTTACCATGTAAGTCAAATATACATCAAGACTCTGTGCTCATTCTCTCCATGTAAAGTATTGCCATTACTTTTTGTCATGGTTTTTCTCCTGGAATTCTCCTATTTCTTGAGTTTTAGCTCATGTTTCTTATTGCATCCTTATTGGAGCTGCTCAAGGAAGGTGTCAGCCCACTTCTCACACAGGAGAGTCCTGTGGGAAGGGTTAAAAACCTTCCATGCCATCCATCTTCCCTGTCTTTCACTTCCTTCAACATGCAGGTAGTTTTAATCACTTTGTTTTCTCTAGTATCATATGCTTTTGGACTGCAGTCCCTGTGGACAACAGCCAGTTAAAGCAGCAAACCTGACATCCTCAGTACTACACTTCCAATTTTCATTAAGTTTGCATGTGGCAGCTCAGAAAGAAAGCCTGCTTGTTGTAATAAAGTGCAGTGGCTAAAGTGGGAGGAGTGTTCTATGCACCTCCAAAAAGAAAGACACCAGCTTTAAGAAGTGATTGGTACCTATATTTCTTGATACTGGCACAGACTGATGGGTGCCTTGCCAGGTGGTTGGCCTGGATGATCTTCAAAGGTCCCTTCCAACCCTGATGATTCTGTGATTCTGTAAACATGTAAAGCTGAGGCACAGCCGTGGCATAAATGGTCATCAGTGATACTGATGGCAGGGAAGGTAGAGAATAATAGGATGAAAGTAAAGTTTGTGAGAAAACATTGGTAGATTCTCTGGAGATAGTTTTTGCACTTTCTGAGTGAAATCGATTTGTCAGCTTTTCTGCTTGTTTTGTAGTTTGTAGGTCTAGGTGCTAAGTCTTTTGCTAATCAGCTTTTTGTTGCACTGTGCCAGTGTATTACACTTAGAAATTTTTTATTTTCGTTAGAAGTAGTCTTGACATCTTTGTTCCCTTTACTGCATTTCAGATTTTCTCAGAAACCAGGTTTCTTCAGTCTTAATGTTGCATAGGACAAGAATGTCATAGTTTAACTGAAGCTGAACACAATAATCTAGAAGCTGAACCTAAGTAGACTCAAATGTTGGTTTATTGTTTGTTCATGTAAGATGCAGTTGGTTTAGAGATTTCTGAGAAGCATTATTTTTGCTGTGAGAAGTAGCATTTAAAATCATTGACTTAACTGGCCTTAGCATGAAAACAGTGCTATGAGAACAATGCTCTTTAATTTTCTTCAGACTTCTTTATTATCTTTGGAAAGCTTTTGAAGGTGTTGAAACCAGGAGTAATTATCACAAAGCAACCTCAGTAATGCTAGAAAACTCTGGCTAAATTATGTTTCCTATTTTGGATTTTCTCTTTGACACTGTTCCTATAACACTGATTCTTCATGTCAGTGAGTGGCATAGGAATGCACATTAATTTAGCCCTACTCCTAGAAAATTAAGTTTAGCACTTGAGGCCTTTGACCTTGTCTGAGAGGGTGAGAAATTACTAAACTTCTTCAGTTGTCAACTCAGAAAAGTTGTTATAGAATGAAAGAAGTTGTCAATATTAAACTAAATACTTTCCGTTCATAACAGATCTGTCCACAACTTGTTTCTCTTGAAATGGTACCTATGCAGAGGTCATAATTAAAAAACTAGCTTTCACAGTTTGCGAAAAAACCATGCCAGGTTATCACAATCCCTGTTGCATAATTTTCAGTAACAGCAACAATGGCAATATATACAGCATGACAAGAAATTAATCCATTGTATCATTTACGTGGCAGCAATAGCTGCGGTAATCATTCAGCCAGCAGATAGCATGTTTAGTTTGCATCATCTTAGAAGAAGGAACCTGTATAATTTTCTATCCAGACAGGCAGTGCCATTTCGAAGTCCTTTCACACAGTTTCCTCAGGGACTTCCAGGGTGGCTTCTGAACAATGACCACAGAACCATTTTCCAAACAGTTTCATTTTTGTTCTAACATCAGTGGCTTGGGACCCCTAGGACAACCAAGTCAGTGACAGTTTTTTCTGGTCAAATGGAGAGCCCTTCCTAGCTATTCCTTCAATAAGGAAATAAGGTGGTGGTTGCATGTTGAGTAAAAAAATTGCCTGTGATTATTGTGCTGTACTATAGCTTTTGGACCTGAACGCTCTTGCAACATCATGAATTCTATGCAAAGACCAATGACTCTTCCAAATTATCAATCTTAGATTACTCAATGTTTCATTAAAAAAAAAGAAGCAATAATTTTGTAGGACTGTAACTGCAAATGTCATCTTAGAAAAACACATTAGTGCAAAGGCTCTTACAAAGTACTATTTATTTATAAGATTATGTAGTTTTACTTAACATTAGTCTGATTCCTTATTATTTCTTAAGTCATTGATGTTAATAACTCTTGCATACAAGAGAGAAGACTTGGAAGACGAAAGTCTGGGTGAAAAGTAACATAGCAACCCTCTCAGTACTTATGAAATACAGCAATTACCATCATGGAGAAAAAAAAATAGAGTGAGTGGCTGCCCATAGGGTTTCACAACAGTAGATGGCAGGAAAATCTCTGTCCTTTTGCTGATGCCATTAAGTTGAAGTTGAATTTGGAAACTCGGCAGCATCAGCGTGGAGCAGCAACATTATAAATAATGTAAAATGGCTTCCTAGTGCTGAGAAGCTCACTGTTGTTAGACTGGGGTAGTACAAATCCTATTTAGCAGATGTGCCAGACTTATAAATTTGTGTGTCTGAGCAGTGAAGGTGAGGCATAAAAGCAGCTTCACAGAAGAATTGCAGGCGTTAGGGAAAGGAGAAATGCTCCCTGTAGCATCTCTGAGGGTCTTAGAGGGTGTTGTCCCAGTTTGGCTTTCTGGCACCCGGCATTTGGCCTATCTTCTTCATTAATTTTGGCAGAACAAGTTCTACACAAAAAGGGAGGGTAGTGCTTCCAATTCTGTGAACATGCATTGTGTTCCCTTCCTTGGCTCACCAAGTGAGGTAGCTGGAGTTTGTGCATATGTTGGGTTTAATTCAGATTATAGTGCCCTGTAATTTTTAAGGATGTGGATTACTATCAGGCTAGATTTTTATATTTGAAGTCAGGCCTAAGTGCATGTTCCTTGTTTCCATTATTGTTTCAACGACTGTAGAAAAAATACATCAGTGATACCCAAAACCAACATACAACATCTATTAAAATGGAGTACAACTCACACCCTGTGACAACTTTCCAGGTCCACAAATTATTCTAAATGATGACAATAACACAGCTAATTACAGGTTTATTTTTTTTTTTGGTTGGTTGGGCTTTTTTGTTGTGTTTTTTTTGTTGTTTTGTTTTTTAAATAAGACACCTCTTATAAACACCGAAAAAACTTAACTTCATAAGTGCTCAAAAATGCTAAGCTCATCCAATATAGCACCTGGAGACTGAAACTCTTGTTTGTATCACAGGCTGTTTGTCCAGTACTTTGCTTCTGAACTTACAGAGTTTCTGCTGTTACACTTTGCTGGATATTGATAATGATGGTACTTATGCCAATGGCAGAAAGGAATGCTCATAATGTTTTTTGGTCTGATGTCACCCCACAAGCAGCCTGATTGTACAGAGCTGTGGTGGAAAAGACCGTAGTAGAGGAAATCAAACCTTCTCACAAAACTCTATTAAAGATGCTGAAAAACATACATATCCTCAAGCCAAGAACATTAGTGGCATGCAAGCAATTGTGATATAATGTCATTGAGAAACATGGAAGAAAACTGAGTGTACACCTTTTACTGGTAAGCCTGAAGACTAGAGTCATCAATTCCCTCTGTCTGCCATCCTTTCCATTCATTTCTCCATTATTCCACTTTTTCCATGTTATTTTTTTCCTGTTATTCCAGGTCCAAGGAATTTAACTTGCCAGTCTTTTCAGCATGCTGCCTTCTCTGTTCCATATCCACACTAGATCACTTCCAGGACTTCATCGAAACTAGCTTTGCTTTCCTTCCCTTTATAGGACTACCCTTTCCTTCTCCATTATGGGACTGTGACCAAAGACCTTCTCTCCTGATTGCTTATATTCTGTTTGCCAGCATTATTACTCATGTCCTGTACAGGCCTCTGTCCAAATCCTCTGACTCAGTGCAATGACTAACTGACCCTTCATTCCTCTCTAGCCTACTTCATCTCCTTTTTTTGCCTCTTCCACAGGACCTATCTCTCATTTGCTTTCTCCATCTGAGCAATGCGTACACACTCGCAGCTTTCGTTTTTCTCTTAGCCAAGGATCTGCAAGTTTCTTAGCAAAGATGTGTCACAAAAAGTCTACCCTGTTACCTATGTGGTGATAAAAGCACAACTGTAAGATGTACTTGCTAGCTTTTGTTGTGCAGGTTGTGTCCAGGAATATGCCACTAAAGCTTTTCAGTGCTATCTTTGAGAACATTTCAGAAATACTCTTGTGATTTAAGTGTAGGGGAAATGCACCCATTAAGTAGAAATGGTGGTGATGTAGAGCTGGATGCATTCTTGCAGAGGCCATGAAAACAACTGAAGTTTTAATTGGGATATGACATGATGCAGTTTGTTATTTTGTGATAGTTTGCATTTTGCTACGGTGGAAATTTTATGAATTTGAAATAGCCACAAAGACACACTTCTGTGTTCACCTTCAGATTTCCATTCTGCACGCGCCCCTAAAATGGAAAGATCGTTCACTTTTGAGAAGCACCATTAGTATTCAGAATGTGTTGGCATAGGGGAATTTAAATTTTGTAATCATTCCTTCTACATTTCCGTAGAAAAGTGGTATAATTTTACATGATCAAGTGGAGAAAATTTCTTCTGAGGATTCAGGAGACAGAAAAAGAGAATGATTTAGCTGATGCCTGTTAATTGTAAGGAATTTAATCTTTTTTAATTATTATTACTGATGAAAGAGAATAATATTGTAAGCAGTGGCATATCTTTTAAAAATGTTTAATCTCAGAAGCCTTTTTCTTTCTTCATAAAAAAAAAGATAATTATTATTTTCTCAAAAGATCTGTGCAAGAATGTGTTCACATTGAAGTGACCCTTATGTATTGCACTCATTCTGAGGTAACCCATAAGCAATTAAAATTACTGAGCATCCTTCCAGTCACAGAGTCCAACAGAGTTAGAAACTGTTGCTTAACAAAACACAGTACCCTTTTAATACTTACTCCATAAATTAAGCATATAAACTTCCAATGGCCTTTAAAGCATCTCCGGAGACTCACCAATTCATCAAAACCATTGGTTTGTTTTGTTGACAGCCATGCAGAAGTGTTGATCTGAGGGACTGGTAAACGGGGAATTGCCGTTCAGCTTTCAGCCTCTTGAGTCCAGCTAAGAAGTTACAAAAGTAGGCATTTTCTTTCCAAGTCTCAGGCAAACCAGAAGGGAAGGAAATCATAACATTTCCTTCCAAGAATTTTTCTTTATTCCTTCATCTTGAGAGATAAAGGGTAATGTTTGGATACTGAGAAACAGATTTCACCAATTTTTATTTTGTGGGGAATTTGGTGAATAGCTCCTCAGATAAGCTGAGTTAGCCTATTAGCTGCCCTATTAACGGCTTTCAGCAGAGCTTTCTAAACAATTCTTAAATGTGTTGAAATCTAGACAGAACATGGAAGCTTTTTTTCAATGAAAGAGAGCCTAGTCTGTGTTAGCATTTGAACTGAGTTGAATAGCAAGTACTTTGAAACATTGCAGAGGCTCTGGAACAGAAAGGAAGAGAATTGGTTCCCGCCATCTCCATATGTTGTTCATCTTTACTGGCTCACAATTCCTATAGGATTTCCACAGTAACAAGTGGAGAACTGAAGGGGCTATCCAAAATGAGCAAGCATTATCTCTCACTTTAGAGGTGGAGAGACAGAAGCACTGAGAAATCAAAGGAAAATGCAATACAATAGCGTGTTCAGGAAAAGTATTGGAACATCTTGAATTCCTCTTCTTAACTTAGCTCAGACTTTCCATTGTAAATGCAGCCCTGTGGTTAAGTTGTTATCGTTTACTCATAGGCCACTCTCAGCTAAAGATTGGAATTGCATCATCTTAATAAATTCATTTTACTGCTTTAAACCTGATTAAAGTTTTCTGCTATGTGTCTTTGTTGTTGTTAACCCTAACAGCCGTTTTGTCTCACTATAGGACATATGTGTCTGAGATTACCAACTCCTAGACTCATCTTCAACTCACATGCTCCAACTACCTTTAAAATTTGTCACTCCTTTCTTCCTTCCCTCTGCACTTTTCTCTTACTTAAGTTCCTTTTACTACCAAGAGGCAATGAGGAGAAAGCAGTTTTTTGCCATCATCATCCTCAGCCTCTGACTATAGGTATGCAGGGAAAGGCCTAAAAGATATAAACAAATCATTGCACAACAGGTTGACCTTCACTTTGTGTAGAAAACACCAAGCAGTACATTCAGAGCTCCCGTTTGCACATGGCCCATCAGTCAGGACAAAGGCCTAATGTTTCAGAAGGGCTCCCAGATTGCATGTTACATGACTCTTGAAAGTCCCTGCAGTCAAATTTTGCCTTGGTAAAGGTTCCATTATTTATGAACTAACTTTGTGTAGTAAGCGTCTCTACCATTTTGCCTTGGTCTTTTGAGCTTTTAAACTTAACAATGTTTTACAACTCTTTTGTAATCATCTAGTATTGAAATCCTGTTTCCCCTGTTCATATAGAATCAGAATAGCTTCCTGTTATTATACTACTTAAAAAGCCAAACTTTCCCACCGCAGACAAGTTTAACCTGCTGACTTGAAATTTATATTGATTATGTCACTAATCTAGTTGCTTTTGATATGAGTCTTTTAGGTGAATGCACAGGGTTCTTTAATTGCAGCAGATGTTTCTCTGGGTTTTCTCTCTCCCATTTCACTCTGGATTTTAGTTGGTTTTCCTTGGAAAGGTACATGAAAGGGAAATCCTTGTATAGTCAAATGTTTGTTTTACCATCTAAAGCTTGCAAAGGGTCCTTAGCCTGGGCTGAATTCTTCTTGAAGAGCTGCAATTATTCATGGAAAAAAAAAAAAAGCGCCTTTGTCACTAATAGGCTTCTTGGTGCTTCTTGTAACAGTCTTTATTATTCCTTTCTACATAATTTTCTATTGATGAGGTGAAAAAAAGGCTTCCTCTGCTGTTGAGAGAGAAAAAGTAATTGTTCTTTTTTCACATTTACCAATGCTTGTTGCGTTCATTATGTGTTTAAAGGACAAGGATGCAGAAAATGATGTTATTGATGGCATCACCATGGCAACAGTTCTTTGGAATAACGCATTCTGGCATTGTTATTCTACCCACACAAAAAAAGGGGGACTTTCTTTTAAGCACAAACAGATTGTGCCCCTTTTAAATGCACCCATGAACTTTGCTTTTCTGAAGATTTACAGACTGGTTTGGGGCAGAAAGGATTCTGACATCATTTACCTCTCTGTGTACATCACATTATGGTGTTAAAAAAAAAATAAGCGCTTTGAAAAGCCAGTGGTTTAAGGAGACATAGTATGGGAAGGATACACAAACATTTCTTTGATCAGAAATGCAAAAAAAAACTTGAAAGAATTTTGAAATCTGTGAGCTCTAGCACCAAACCCACTAAATAATCAAGCAGGCGACAGAAGACAAAGGAGGAGCCAAACACTCAGAGCTTATTAAAGTAGTTATTTAGTTATGACGATACTCCAGATGACATAGCTTTTACCCCAGCCACTACACACACCATAAAACATTTTGATAGGAAATCGAATTGCCCATTCACAAGGCAGTTTGCAAACATATATTTTGCCTTTCATATTCAGTTTTCTATTGTCCTCAGGTACTGACAGTTGCTAGAGTAACATTTTAGAAGTGATAGCATTTTCTAGCACAGTATCATTTTATTCTTTTTTCACTCCACTGCAGTTCTGAGTTGGATTTCTCCATTTCTCTGATACTCATCAGTGAAATATATGTGTTTTTCTTAAAAAAAGGGAAAAAATGGTATCTATTGATATTGGGAAGAGTTTGAAATCCATTCTGCACTCTGCACTCTGTCATGCTGTTTCTGGCACGCAAGTTTACACGTCACAGCTTGACTTCCCCAAGGGACAAAGTATTTCCTGCACACCAATGATGCATGAAAGTGGGCTGTACACACCTTGAGGTTTGAACACAAGAAGGCTTTGCACCTAAAAAGAACTTGTGTTGTGTGCAGACATACTACTTAAGTATACCTAGAATCTTACTTTTTGAGAGCAACTATAGTTGATTCAATAGCTCCAAGTACACTGATAGATTTTGGTTCCAGGTTGTATATGATTTTTCTGAAAGTCACCACAGCTGTTTAGTTGGTTGATAATAACTTAGAGCATTGAACTTTTCTACTGTCAAAATGTTAATGGAAATGTGAAGCTCTGGTGCCTGTAGCACAGCTACATATGAATGTTGCTTCACATTCAGCTTTTTAGAGCTGAAACAACCACAAAAAGAAAAAAAAAAAAACAGCAGAACAGGAGGCTAGAATCTCTACTGCTTTGTCCCATCTCCCTGAGAAACATGACCACCTTTATGCTACATGGTCCTTTCTGCACAGGGGCAACTCTACGAATTCCTTAGCATCTTGGTCAGTGTTTTATTTTGTAAGGAACAAAATAAGAGACTGAGCTTTGAATCTTGGTCATGTTTAGCCTTACAAAAATGATCAGCCTGCTGTAACGTAATAATTTGATCTGTGCTTCTTATTTACCCGTAGAACAGCAGACAGCCTTCATTTCTTGCAAAATGTATTTTTGCGTTTAAATAGCTTATATATGCATCAGTACATTTAGCATTGTATATATTTATGAATATTCATTATATATAAAAATGAGTACATATCTAATGATACAAATATCTATAACGGTATAAAATACATACAATTTTATATAGTATATCATGTATCATTTTGCTAATTAGTCCTACAGTATATTTTCTGTTTATGTAAAAAAGAAAATAGGAAAAAGTCTGTTGCATGTATGAAACTTTTTCCAGACTTAAACACTTAGAAATGTCTTTATATGTTGTGTTCATGGTAATAAAATAATCCTACTAGAATAGCAAAATTGGTATCAAATTTCTTCAGACAACTGAATTGGGCTGAGATAAGCCTTAGAAAGGTAGTGCCATAACTCAAGGCCACAGGAGACTGTTACTTCCCTGAAAAAGAATTTGAGAGTTGCAAGAATATTCCCAATGCAGAATAGGCATTGCTGAGGTCGTTCTTCCACTTGGAGCTTGAAAGTAAACCCTCACACACATCCAGGGCCTTTCATCATTGGTTTGTTCCGTGAGGAACAAAGCATCTCAGATAAAGCTTAATAGGAATGCAAAAGAAGAATCTGTTTCATCCTGCTGTTTTGCAAAGTTCACTTACTACAGAGCTCAGAAAGTAAACCTAAATATCCTAAAACCTAAAACCTAAATGTCTCTTCTTACTTCCAAAGGTGCTGATCAAGCACATATTCATTTTATGTTTAATTACATGATGTTGCAAGAAGTTATGAAATTTTCGTTGGAAGAGTTTGGGATGTGAAGAAGTTCTTGTAAAGCAATGCATTGTTGAAATATTTACTGTTACTCTGTCTGTTTTTGAATATACTCTGTGTGTTTGAAAAAGTGCCCTAGAAATATTTATTTTTAAAATATTTTAGCAGAAATATTTCTTTCTGGAAACCAAGGCTGTCCCATGTCGGCTGTGCGTGTTATGGAAGAAAAAAAAAGACAAGATTTTAGGATTTTTTTTTTAATCCCATCATGCCATCTCCTGCTTTATCTTTACACAGATGATACTGGAATGATTTAAACTCTGGTTAGACTCAGTTCAAAACCTTCTCATGAAACACTAATGAAAAGCCACCATATGTTCAATTAAATTATTTATATTTGTGGGAAGTGTCTGCCTTCTGAGATTATTTTAAGTCTTTTATTGGAGGACTAAAAACTTTGCAATATCTTTATGAGAAGTTTCACTTGGTAGAAGTGAAGAATGTTTAAATACTGACTTTTCCTCTGACCAGGGAGGGAAAACATTTTCTTGCTATTGTCTGGTCTAATACTTTACCATTTTCCCATGTTAGAAATAGGTGCTTTTTATCCCTAGAGAGAACCTTTCAGTAAAGAGTAAGCCAGGTTTTCATATCTCTAAGTGTGCTATGAGGCCCAGAGGCCTAGTGTTTTCAAAAATAACCTGGGAGTTCCTCATTTTTATGAGACCTTCGGACTTCTTTATAGTTACTGAAATCCTGCCCATCTGGGGGTATTTGAGTGTACCTTGATGATGCTGTCATTTGCTAGGTCTGCTGTAGCACCAGATCTTTGGGGGCCGGGATTATCAATGCTCAAGATTTATTAGCTCCTACCAAACCACCAAGAAATAGGACAGCAGTGATGAAGACACAAATAGAGAACGCTCATTGCTCATCTATGCCTCATGCATGCCCTTGTCTGCCCTTAGGGTCACCTCCATCTCTCAGGGTACTTTGTGTGACAGTGAATCCCCGAAACACAACCTTTTGCTTTGCTTTAGTGTTTGAGGAATTGCTATTCAGAGATAAAGCAAAAATAAAAGCAAATTGTAGGAGAGTTGAGTATGTTTTGGTTTGCTTTTCTTTCTTGTCCTTATTTTTCTCTTCCCCTGCCTTTTATTTCCTTTTGTGTGAAATCAGTGGTAATGTCAGGTGCCAAATAGGTACTGGCAGAGACTGACAGCCTTAATTCTTGCCAGAGCAGCAGCAGCACAGGTTACCTGGGCTATCTTGCTGAATTTTGTTTGAGATAAACTGTATTTGTGTGTGAGAAGGTAGCATAGACTTTTGGAAGGGGTTTCAGTGAGCACCAGCTTCTGGTGTTATCTCTGCAACATGGGAAACAGACTGAGATTGCCGAACTTCTTTCATGTAGTCCACCAAAAAGCCATCACACAATCACAAGTTGGTGACAACCAACCTAGGCTGGATTGCAGCCAGTCTTTCTTATTCTCTGTTCTTGGTCCCCCAGGAGTTGCTACCATTTCTGGAAATTTCTGAATCTATTTCCTTTCCCTACCTGCATGGGTTTTCTGCTAAATTAAACTTGATCCATTCACTCCTGTCATTCACTTTATCTTTCTATCCTCCTTTCTGAAATTGCAGTACCTTTGCAGAATTGGAAATCTTTGCTTTTACTGCTGACAGAATGAAGTTATATTTCTGACAGATGCCTATTTCTGAATGTTAAAGACAAAACCCCTTTACAGGGCTGGGTGTCACGTGGTTTTCTGACTGCCACTCAGAGGGGGAACATCTTGTCAGAGATCAGACTGCAAGCCTGTCTGCTAAAGATGCTGTCCCTAAGCACATTTTATATCCAAACTGAAAACGCATGTAATTGCTAAACAAACTTGAATTTGTTTATTTTGTAATATACCAGCAGCTGTTTCCTTGTATGTTGTCCAGTATTTCTCCAGCCAACCCTACTAATAGTGTAGAATTCTGCTTCCTCGGGTCAGTTTGCCTGCTTTATTTGTTTTCTTGTCTTGTTCAGTCTCTGTTGGGGTGAGTTGTAGTCACTGAAAGAACTGCATCTTTCTAAAGGTTTATGCAGAACCAAGCAATTTATTTTATGAATTAGGATGGAGAGAAAACCTTGTGTTCATTCAGTTAACAATATCAAAAGCATTAGACCATGACACAGATTATTACATTTCCAGCATACGCAACGGGAGTATGGGTATGCAGGAAATATGATCGAGTGGTCTCTTTCTAGGTGGATGCTTTGTACCCATGACATTCTGATCAGCTGAGGAAGCGTAGCTGCCTCAATCAGTTAGTTTCATCCTTCATTTTCTTACTGAAAAGAGCACATCTTGGTGGGGGTATTTTATCCTCATATAAGAGCATACTCAGTTTTGAGATGAGAGCTTCTTAGCCTCTAACTGGGGAGCAGAGCTCACCCACTCATTCTTTATGTCCCAGAATTGAGCCCTTAACAATAAGCCAGAAATGTCCAGAAGATCTGATGCAACTGTGCAGCATAAAGGTTCAGGATGCTGGAAAACAATCCTTTGCCTTCAGTGAAGCCAAGATCTGTCCATATGTGTTCGTTGACTGTAACTGGGTTCTTTAGCCAAATGTTGAATTTTGTTACTCTTGTGAAGCACACAAGATGCTGGAAGCAGAAGGCCAAAGCAGGGACACTTACAGGTATAGATGGGGAGCTGCTTTTCACGAGCCAGCCAAAAAGTTAATTAGTATGGGGTTTTTTGATAGTCCGCTATCTTACTTCATTTATATAACCAAAAATTTACATGCAGAATGTAACATTTGGCTTGAAACAGCCATTTTGTACTTTCGCTAGCATCCTGTTTCTGTCTCCGTCAGGAACTTTGTGTGTTTTGTTTGGCTTCCATTCCTAACAGAGTAAACCAAAAACCCTGGGGGAGGGGTTGTCTCTGTCAGTCTTCTAAATTGCTTGGTATTGGCCAGTGTGTTTTATTGTAGCACTGTAGTTTTTCACATGAATTTTTAAAAAGAAAACAAACTGAAAAAAATCCCACCATATTAATAGTATAGTAAACAGCTAAAATGAGAAAGCTTGTTTCCTCTGCTATTCTTTCCTCTCTCTGCTGCTGAAGATATATTCCCCTCTTTCTAGCACTGGGCATTGAGAGAATGACTATAAGTGACAATCAGGTGATCTAAAATTCCTGCCACATTCTGTGTCTTACTTTAAAGCTATTATAATTAAAATATATTTGGTATGGTTTTTGTTAAGAAATGTTGTATGTAGTCAGCTTACGGAAAACATGGTATGTAACTAAAATTGATTGTGAACTGGAAACAGTGCTTAGGTTGATTAATATTCCTCCCAGTTCTGGTTTTTGAGGCAGTTGGAGCAGGCCAGGCTATTTGGGGATTTGTACTGATTGTAACTGCATTGGTAGTGTGCGCTGTGAGGGAGCTGGATGTGTGGATGTCCTGTCAGCTGCCCCGCAGCAGGCAGGGCACTGCTCTTCTAGTATGAGATGTCCCTGCCCATGGCAGGGGGGTTGGAACTAGATGATCTTAAGGTCCTTTCCAACCCTAACTATTCTATGATTGTGTTTTGCTATGGCATATAATACATATTTACACAGTTCAACTGTATCAGTTGATCCTGATGCAGCTGAACTCTACCATTTCTTAAATTAGTAGTTCTCTAAAAGAGAAAAGTCCTGATACTGCTGAATACACCAGCAGCAGTTTCATAGCACCACATGGATCCCCTACCCAAGCAGAAATAATTATTCCCTATAACCACAATAATTGTTTGTTGTTTGTGTTATGAAGATTTATGCTTTACTTTACATGCAAGATATGTTCATAAAAAGTGTGTAAGACAGTTCATAAATAATTAGACACTGTGTCTTATCTAAGTCCAGCAATTCAATGACATGCATATAACTTATATTTAATGTCTTTTAACTCTTCTGGATGTTTCTGGAACAGAATCGTGCAAGTTACGTATAATGTATGAATTTCATAAATCACATTTACAACTTTTTAAATTATTTTTTTATAAGGCTCACTTTTTTGTTAGTAAGAATGCAACTGTAATAAGAGATGTCACTGTGTACCTGGTGCTAAAATTAACATCCACAAAAAAGAGAATCCAATTATGTAGCTTTGAGGATTGAGCATATGTGTATATATATATGTGTCAAGTTCAAGAATTCTTGTATTTTCTTACCACATTCAACCACCTCTATGTCTAACAATATTCTAAGAGTTACTACTGTATTATATCTTTAGCTCAATGTGAAGAGTCTTCTTCACATAGTGTTTGCAGTCATCATCCTTATTTGGAAGTTATAAAAAATAGCAATATAAATACAGAGTGAGTGAAATTATGGCAACATAGAGGATAGTGTAAGCATAAATGAAGAAACACAGAGAAAATAATTGCTGAAAATCTTAATTAAGATGAGAACAGGCAGTCTTAATGAAAAATAAAGGCTCATCAGTACATCAGTTGTCACAGTCAGCCTGATTTAAGCACTTTCAGAGCCACTGAGCTGAAAATATTTTTCAGCACATAATACAATGGGGAGATCATTGTATCGGGCTGAACATTTTGCAGAACAGCACTATTAAGAGATTTGTGATAACTAGATGGCAGACTGGGTTAATGTGGTAGACTTACAACCAAATCTCTCCTAGCCCAGGAACAAAAACGGACGTGAATTGTGGGTCATATAACAATGTCTGCCATTCTCCCATGAACAGTCTTTTGTAAGTGAAAGTAAGAGAAAATCCAGGAATGCAATAGGAAAGAGTTTCTCAAGTCATATCTAAAACACTGAGAGAGGATTTAGGTCAATTAGATTAGTGTTTTCCTTTCTTAAGTGGCATTTCTCTTTCTGTTTATGTTTTCCATTGGATTCTGATTTGCTCTCTTTTTATTAGGTGAATTTGCTGAGAATGTGTCTATGTTTGAAAAGTTTCTTTTGCTGCCTGCCAGCACTGCCAAAAAGAATATGCACCCCTTTTTGTGCTGGCCTTAGAGACTACCTCGAGTAGCGGCATATAGAATTAAGATACTACTTTTCTTAACAGCTGGCATAAAAAACCTAGAACCTTTCAACGCTGGGCATTTTAGTGTCATGACAATAAAGTAAGGATTTTTTGGTGCACAGACTTCACTTTTATCAACATTTAGTCTTTCCCTTGATTTAGGAGCTATGGTTTTCATTTGACTCATGGTCGCATCAGTTCTAGAAGCTGGGACACACATATCACTGCAAAAATCAAGAGAAGCAGCTAGGGGCAGATTCTTATGTTCTAAACCAGAGTGATGTCATTGCATTCACGATGGGACAGAGAGTGGGGGCCACAAGTCAGTGCAGTAAAAAATGCAGTTCCACAAATACCTCCTGGTTAAGGCTCGGATGGAAGATCCGTTGCCTGATCCATTGCCCGATCCATTGCCCAGGCTGTGCTTCCCCTCTCTTCCCTGGTTCTGCATTACATTGGTCAGCTCTAGGAAGGAGCAACAGGTAAAGCACAGGGCAGTCCTCTTGGTGCTGGGGCCCCTCTGCTGAATTGGGGCATATGGTGATTACGACAAAAACTTCAAACATATTCAAATGAGCAGAAGAATCCTAAACAATTTTTCCATCTTCATGTTTTTTACTTGAATAAGTTTTTTAGCCATTGCTACAAATCAATCTGTTTGGCTTTGATTGTGCCATTTTGGACCATATCCTACTAAAGAGACATTGAACAAATTAATTTTAGGAGTATTTGTCTCTCCTATTTATATATATCATAAAAGGTTCAGTATTATGTGAAAAGACAGCTTGCAAAAAAAGTATATGATTCATAAATCATTTATATATGTAGATTGATAAAGGGATGTCTGGCCAACTATTGCATTTGCTGAAAAATTAAAATTTCAGATTATTAAAACTATTTGCAAATTAGCACAAATTTGTTTTTAAACATTTTTAAACAAGCCAAAATACGTATTTGCTGCATTTTTATCTAAATATTTTTTTAGGCTTAAACAAAATTTTGTTCAGGATTTTTTTTTTTTGGTCATTCTTAGGGATTTGGAAAAATACTAAAATAAAAATGAGAAGTTTTGTTGTGGATGAGCTCCTGCTCTGGTCTGATAAATAACGGTCATTAATTTCACCAGAAAACTGATGTTTACTGAAATAATGGTTTTCAAGTGTAGGAGATTTTTATGGTGTTCTTCTCCAGCTAAACATATAACTTAAGTATTTTTTCTACAGCCCCAACTGCTTAATGAATAAAATAACTGAGATGGTTAATACAGTAACTGAAATACTGTGCTCTTACACACAAATACCAGCATAATATTCTGCTTTATCTTCGACTTTTGCTTCAAAATGCGGTAATTGTGATCTTTGATTTCCCCTGATATTTTTAGCAGTAAGCAGATTCTGCCTTCCAAGTGATTTTAATAATGGCAGATATTCAGTATCTTTAAGTAAATACTGAAAATTACTTGCTTCGTTACACTTCTGGGCCTTTAAATATCTTCTTTCATCTATCTAATTCCTCTCTTCTCATTACCTCAGCAGTGTGACTCAATCAGCCATGTGTTATCTTTCCCAGATCCTTTTCTGAACATAGTGTAGTGTGCAGGAATGCAGTTTGTCAAACACATTGTGTCTGAAATCCTTTGTTGGGAGAACTGGAGAGAAAGAGATTGTAAAACGCCTCAAAACCTTCAATAAGGCCGTTCCCAGGTTTCTTTTATCTGTTCAGCCAAACAAAACATTCATACCTCACTTCCATCTATGGTATGGTGTATAGTTTATAGTGTGTATTATGTACTGTATCTTCCAATAACATCTGTTGTCCATGTTGCAGTTTACAGAGAATAATGTTATTTTGTGCTTTGGCAAAATTTTAAACTCATCAAGGCCAATACAGAGGGGAATTTAGACGAGAGACATGTATGTGTTTAGACAACCAATATAATGTTGGTTTTCAAAGGCAGTGAGATTTGAGATCCTGATATTTTTCGTAGGAGATATGAACAAAAATACCTTGGTAATGTGTGTTTTTCATTGCTTTGCGAATATAAACCTTTCTGAGGTAAGTCGAGCAGTGCAGATAACTCCTGAAGCTTTTAGCTTCTGTCAACCTGAGGGAATCTCTGGCTGACTTTCTGTAGCATTTCCTCCTCAGAGGTTTCTACCCAAAGTTTCTTAGTAGCTGATTTATGCACTAACTTGTGTTCAATTAAAAATGATTTTGTATCCAGAGAAACTTTTGTTCAATGTGAGACCAGCCTCAGCCTAAAGGCAGTTTGTGTAGATGCCAGGGTGGCAGGTATGTTCCTGTTTCTGTACGAATAAAAAGGGATGGCAGCGATTGTTTTTACCTTCGGAAGGAAAACCTTTGCAACAGCCCTGAAGAAGACATTTCTTTACAGTTCACTGTAGGTTTAGGTTGAACATTCTACACTTGAGCTGTTTTGAGAAATTATCCCAGAATAGGTAGCAGTAGCCGTGTTCCAAAGTGACAAATGAGATGCTGAGTCCATACTGATGTTGCATGCACCAATGTTTTGGAGAATACGCGCTGTTTTTGCAGTAGTAAGCCAAGTTACACTGTGAATTCACTGTCAGTGTACTCTCAGAGAATTTGTCTCTCCTTTCCAGGTCAGATATCCAAGGGGAAGTCTGAGAAGGCTTTGTAATGCAAATCTGCCTTGCCTTCGTTCACACAAGGAATGCTAGATGCTGACCCATAAGGTCCGAGTTCAAGATTTCTGTGAATATGTGGGGTTTGAATTAACTCAGTAATGAAAGTCTCTGAGAGCATAAGGCGCACTCAGTGTCTAAATCACTTACATGGTTTGGAAAGCTAAAATTGGTGCTATGATGGTTAAGAGAGACCTGGTTGATACTATGCCTTGGCATAAACAGTAACAGGACTCCATCTATTGCACTTGGATGTTTGTTGAACAGCTCTTACGCTTTGTATAATATACTGAAAGAGAAAAGTGGTAGCAGGTTTGTTGGAGATGGGCTGCGCTAATGGTGGATGACACAGGTAATTGAGATGTATAATAAATAGCAAAGAAACAGATCCAAGCAAAAATGCTAGGATATGATCTTTGGTATATTCTGTGTATTAGAAAATATGAAACACATTAACAGGCAGATGAAAATGCACCAGACGGTAACAATGATTAAATTTATACAAGGTAAAAATAACAGGTTAGTTTTTCAACACTGGTAATTACCTGTGGGACAGATAACTTCCTGGAGTATCCTTTAAATCCATGATGTTTTTGTGAAAGATTAGAATATGGATATGGGATAGTAAAATCACAAGTCCTGGGTTTGTATAAGCAGCAGCGACACTCTATATTCCACAGTAGTACTCATTGCATTTGCCCTGGGGGAGGTTTGTCCTTTATTACACTGTTTTATTGATTGTATACCTCTTTTCAGCTACATTCTTTTGGCTTGTGGAACACAGTCCAGAGGCAAAATAAAAATTACAATTAAAATTACTGGAGAACTGGATGTGTATAATTATTTTATAATTTTATTTCAGTACTGATGTTTTCCATTTCTTTCTTTTTTTCTTTCAGAGGGTATGAACTGTATGAATAAAGATCATGGGTGTGCACACATCTGCCGGGAGACGCCCAAAGGTGGGGTTGCCTGTGAATGTAGGCCTGGCTTTGAACTTGCCAAAAACCAGAAGGACTGCAAATGTAGGTAGATGAAGATTAAATTTCAAATGCCCCAAAATGTCTTATTTTCTTCATTTTTGTTATTTTCCAGAAACAAGAAATGAACTTTGTTTTGGCCAAAGGTGATTTGTAATTTTAGTAGTGTGGGTTTGCTGTAGAAAGTGCACTTGGGATGGATAAGAGGAACTGAATAATAGTGTTGGCTGTGACTGTTGACAATGGTAGCAACTTTTCTACCTTCCTATGAATGCAGAAAAGTGAGGGGAGCCAGGCTTTCCTTGTAAAATCACAACAAATAAAGCATAGAAGATTCTGGCTTGCAGTATTTTGAAGGTCCACAATAAAAGATCCATTGATAAATCTAGTAATGGATCTAATGATAAGCCCACTAAAGCTATCAAATTAAGAATGTGAAATCCTCTTTTTTAAAGAATGGAAATGTTTGCTCTAGTCCTGATTCTGCTGCTCACAGACTACTTTTCTTTTTATTACTTGGAAAACAGGCAGTTGTGTCTTCAAAGGAAAACCCTGAGTGATGCATACTCAAAGCTGGGATAATGAAGTTATAGGTACTCATTAGCCCACAAAATTGGAAATTGTTCTATGCAGGTTAGAATAATTGGCTCTCTGTAACTTAGCACTGATTACAGAGGAAGAAGCATGTCTTTCTCATGGCTTCAGTGCGTGTTAGATCTGACTCCTGGTATCTTGCTTTCCTGTTTGGTAGCATTGAGAGAGACAAAAACAAAAAGGAAGTGCATTAGATGACATGAAACATGTTTTGTGCTTTCAATAGGGCCAGTATTTTTGTGGTAGTTTTTCTTCCACTTCAGTTTTTTAAGTCATTAGATCTGTGTAAACACCCATAGATGATACTAGTTCCCACGTACAAGGTCAAAAGAATCATCTCTGAGTATCATCAAGAAATGCCACAGGATATTCTATAACCTGATTGCTCCTCAGTTTTAAGAGGCTACACAAGGCCAAAGGCAAAAGCACAGAGAAAAATTGCCTTTATGGTAATTTTCATTCTCACTGTTTATTAGAAGTGAACATTGTGTGCTGTTAATTGCAGTGCAACATCAGCTGCATTGGTAAAGTGGGAGAGGATGTTTATTTATGTTGTTTATTATTTGTTTCCACAGACTCATACATTCCTTAGGAATTATATTACCCTTTTTCGTAATGAGATGGTGACAGGAAGATTAGAGTTTTTCCTAGAACAACGTTTCTAAATGCCTCAAGGTTTAATAGAATGAAAAACTTGAATTTATCCTGTGCCCTGTGGTGTTTAAATTATAGAGGAAGTATAGCGAACTTTTGCTGGCAGACCTCTAAGTAGGGATGGTGAGTTTTTCAAGGCTGCAGAGCTTGCTGCAGAGTACACCTAAACCCACAGCACATTCACAAATATGTTCCATAGCCTTATTTAAAATAACTGTGCTTCTAGCCCTTCCAAACACAAAGAAGTATAACGCTGTAGCCAAATAGCCTGGGACGGTAATTGTGAGATTACAGCAGGCTATTTAAAAAGGTCTAGTTCTGAAACAAAATCTTGACTTTTAGAAAAAAACTTTTTTACAGCTAACTGTTTCAGTGTAATTGGCTTAAATCTTGAGCTGCAGCTTTGTAAGGACTGAGTAGAACTGTGCCAGAGGGCCGAAGAAGAGTCACTTGCCCTTTGTCAGCCTGAACTAGGTCTGTAGCCCTGTATACCAGGGACTGGTAGGGTTTGATAGATCAGTATCCCTGTATCCCTCTCAGTTTTTCTGATTTATCATGGTCCTTCCAGGAGACTGTGCCTTTCAGGGTTTGTCAGAGCTTGCTTCCCTGTTTTCTCATGTGAACAAGTGGCAAAAAAACAACTCACTAGTGAATTTTTATCAGCCAGTTTGCAACTGAATCAGTACTGGGTGAGGTTTTCAGACATATTGGCCCAAGTTCGCTTGTAATAAGACGTGTTCCTGAAAGGAAAAAAAGATATTAATGTAAGTTAGAAAGCATAAAAAATTGGAGGGAGACTCCCTACTTTTTATGCATGCATTACAAAATTGTCGATGATCTTAAGGTCTTTTCCAACCGTAACTATTGTATGATTCCATGATTACATCCTATTACATGATCACGCATCACCCGATCATATCATTACATGCTAATAAGGCAGTCACTATTGGTGTCTTGCTTCCTTCACTATATACCATGGTCACTGCTTATTAAACAGGCTTTTGTTCATTAGCTTCCTCTCCATGATTCAGTGTCATGCCTTTCCTGCTGCACAGTATTTAAACCCTATTGTGAACATAAAAGTTTAAATTTCCTCCTGGATTTTCCCATGATACTCATTAATATCAAAGTGCTTTGTAGGCATTGGTAATATATTTTCAGAACATTCTTGTCAAGTTAAAAAGTATTAGTTTGCCTATCTTACAAATGGAAAATGAATATAAAGATGTTAATGTCAGTCATTTAGTAGTGATAAATCATTAACGAGAAACGCTCAGAACCCAGCTCAGCATTTATAGCACTTTAGTATGGTCAAAGCCAAGCTCCCGGTAGCTCCAGCTGTAGTTGCAAATGCCATGAAGAAAGGACTATAATTTTAGTATCCTGTAATAGATATGATTCAAGTGACTTGACAAGCCCTAAACAGGAATTCTATAGCAGGGCAAAACTGTGTAAGAGTTTTTATGGCTGTGTTCAGTGTCTGAACAAGACCATCCATTCTTGACAGTCCCTTTCTGATTTGCTACTCATTCTGTAGCAAATGAGACAAGATTCTCCACCTGTTTCCACAGAGCAGACATTCCCCAACTCCACTGTGCACTAAGACAGGAGTATTTTCTGCATTTGTCATTAAGGATGGTTATCCTGGTACAATAAGTCTGTGTACTAAAAGTGTGGTATTTTGTAGCTTTTGAGTGCTTAATTGTTCAGCCTTAAAGGTTCCTTAGTGTCATTTTTAAATATGCACCCTCACATGGCCCACCATGACAGGAAAACACAGAAGCATTGAGGCTGGAAAGGACGTCAGGAGGTCATCTAGAAATACACCAAGCGGAATCATATAGATCCATACATAGGTCCTCAGAAGAGCTGCATCCTTTAGATCAAAAGTAGTGGCAATCCACCATCTTCTGTGTACACAAGCCATTAGAAGAATATGCTTTGCCGGTGATTTTCATAGATACTTGCCGGCAGCAGAAAGAAGAGACTTAGGAATAGTGTATTTGGTTCCAGATTATAGTGGAAAAAGAGGGGAAATTACCTTCTTTTTCTATATCTGTATAAGATTTTCAGATCCTACACCTGAGCATGATTGCATTAGGAATTCTTTGATACACTGAATTTTTTTTCCCCAAACATGAACAAACCAAGACAAAACCAAGACATTTTTTGTTAATCTCAGTATTAGCTGGACCAGTTTAGCTGAAAAATGAAAAAGTAAGGGGAAAGCTAAAGCAGATACACATGCTGCAAATTGCAACCTAAAAGAGTTATAAACAAGTAAAAGCTGAATCTTTTAATGAAAATGCTGGATAACCTTAGCTACAACTATTTCTATCTGACCCCTCCAATAATGATGGTACCAATGACCAGGAGGGCTAGTGCTAAGCAATTCTAAAACTCCTGACAAGTATGTGTATAATAAAATTCTGTCCCACCTATGCCAAGTGGCAGCTTTTCAGCCCCTGCTGACAGTATTCTCATGCAACTATTTGCTCTCAGAATGAAGATGCAGAATGTTAAAAATGTAAGGCCATAGTAGAATGAATAATGCAAGCAATATTGTGTGCACAGCTTTATAACCTAGAAATAAATGCCCATATATTTATATAAATTATGTATTTAATGTCCTGTTTAGTTAAAAAAGCAGTGCAGTTTTAAATTCTCTGGAATTACAATGTGCTGGTTTAAACCATCGCAGAAAGCCATGCTACAAAACCAAAAGATCTGTCTTGTTGCAAATTCCGTGGCGACTGAGCCATAGTACATATTTTAGTTCACATGCAGGCAAGATCAGGACAACATTGTTTTTAGAGGATTTTTGAGTTGGTAGGTACTACGTATTGGATTTAATAATTGGCCATATGTTTACAAATACTTATTCTCATGGGCACGTGGGATGGAAGAAACCAGAAAAGGGATTATATGAAAGTTCAGAGAAACACTGACAGCAGGATTTAGGCTGCAGAGTGAGGCTGAATTCTGGTATTTTCTATCTTCTGGAACATCAATGTAATTATTTAGTGGAATACTTACATTAAAATTGATTTTGTTCTTTGAGATGTCATTCATTTTCCAGACAGTTGTTTCTTGTCTTTCATCAGCAAAATGTCATTTCAAGATTAGTCATTATATTTCTATGGATGTAAGCACTGACCCACATGCAAAGCTGTCTCTTAGGAGTGTTTAGCTCAGCCCAGTGAAGTTGTATAGATGCTTCTGCTTACAGGATGAGCAGGTGGACAGTTAGGGAGATCATGCCATGCTGCCAGCCTGCAGGCCCTGAAAGGGAGCTCTCCAGTTCAAGAGCCTCAGCATTATAGTCAATGAAAAGAATTAATCCAGTCTGAAAATGCTTTGAAGCACCAGTGTTAGGGATTCAGCTCAGGGTGATCCCCCCATAGCTCTTAATTCACAGCAGAAGCAGTGCTGGGAAAACACACTGGTAACTTGGCCACCAGCATTACACAGCTGGTGTGCATCTTTGTAGGGCTTATGTGCTGTTCGTACTCATGTTTGTAGCCAACACAAGCAAAGCCTTCTCTATGATACATTGGTTTTAGCCAGATGTACAGTGGTATTTCTCCCACTATGGGATAGAGCCCAGAATTTTGATTGCACTTAAGACATGCACTAATGCTGAAGCAGTGTCAAATGCAATAGTGTTACTCTGTTTTTAAGTCTGCTGTGTTGGGGATAAGTATATCTGAGTGCTAACAGATATGTATATATTCTCCTTTGTTGGGAAAAAAAATAGTATTTTCCATCTCCTTCATTATAAAATGATTTATAATAGTTGAAGGTGATGTGTGTCAGAATTTACCAGTTTGCCTCTTTTATTTGCCACTTCAATGTCATAAACTCTGAATGAGCACACAGTCTTCTGCAAAGCTGTAGAGTCCAAATTTATCCAGAATAATTTTTAAAAGAACACTTTGAGATTTTTCATTGTTTTAATGCTTTCTGACAAAAATGGAATAGATCTGGACATCCCTTTGCTTCTCAATAATTTTGGTTTTCTTCCCCTAAGAGAAACTACTCACTGTGTAACTGCCACAGAATTGAGGCTGGAAGAAAATTGAAATTACATATTTCACAACTGGATTTTGTACCAATTTCACCTGCAGAGCTGTCAAGCTTCAGAATCTTGGCTCAAGTTGCTTAAAATAAATAAATTGTAGTCTAGACGGTAATTCAAATCCTTCAAAAATGTGAGTTACTAATATTTGTATGAGACAGGAAAAGGAACTGACCTACACCTGTGTTCATTGACTAGGTATATAACAGGAACCTGCAACTTTAGTGTACAGGGAAACTGTAAAAGGAGTGTGTGATTCTGCCGGATTTACTATAAGCCCCATCAATCTAGTGTGATTTTTATAGACAAATATAGTAAGGAAAAGTCCCTCATATTACGTGGATAGGAGTGACCGTGTTAAGGTATTTTCATCTCTGCCAGCAGAGGCTTTCAGCAAGGAATGCCAAAAATAACCACTGCAGTCAAGTTATTTAAAATACTCACTTCATTGCTGATTGCACTTTAAAATCCACAATAAAAATACTGTTGTCTGGAAACGTATTGAAACATCTTGCATAAACAGCACCTTTAAGTTAATTTGTGATGGCACTGCAGTCCAACAGGGGTAGAAACGTTGAAAGAACCTCCACATAGTCCATGAGCCCTACGGGGTCAAGAAGTAGGGGAGGACAGGTAAGCGGAAATTACTGTATTCTGGATTAGCTCTGCCCAATACTATGGATATTGCAAGCAGCTGCTTTCTGTACCACTTACTGCCCCTGCTTGATCACATCGCAGGCACAGCTGGCAGAAGAGAGCTCATGTTTGCCGTCAGGCTACACCCAGCCAATTCAGGCAACCTCTATCTATTCCTTTAGTTCTCAGCTAAGCTGCAAACCAGTATTTCATCTACATCCAGATTAATCAAGAAGTAACTGCTGGACACATAACATGGCATAGAAAAAGAGCCACAAGAAAAGGATTAACCCCCAAAATTGCAAGACAAAGAACTGGGCAAAAAGAAGCGAGTAAGATCAGGCTTAGTGTTGAGCAAAAGAATTATTTTTCAGCCTAAGTGAACACCTCCCTGGGGTAGGAGGTTTAAGAATGGAGAATTGACATAAGTTTTAATTTGTTTGTTTTGCATCAAAAAAAAAAAGCTAAAATATTATTGTGTACTGAAGGAAATGAAATGTTGCTTCCATTTGATGCAAAGCAGAATGGTTTGCTTCATATATTTTTTCACAAAAAGAAATTAATATTTAAGTTATAAAACTGGAGAAGGAAAAAGAATGCCTGAGGATGGTTGTTGTTTAGGGGGCTTTTTTAATGTAATGCCTTGGAAGTTTAGGATTCTTATGATTTGGGGGTTGAATTCAGTTCCCTCCTCTGTCTGGTGAGACTAAACCCTCAATTCCCGTTTTCCAGCCTAGTGCCCTAGCTGTCTTGCTCCAAGAAGGGAATGTGGATCAGGCTGCTCTCCATCTTACTCACTGACATTCTTTCCAATTGGATAGAACAGTTGGAGGAGAGGTGGGAATCCAGGCAGGCTCTCTTCTTGGGGAATGTTCTTACCAGTAGGCCACAAGACTGTTCCCTCTCAGTCTCTGAATGACACAAAGATTTTATTCAAAGTGTGCAATGTAAAGGACCAATGATGCTTGCACCTGTAGAGGCCTCTGGTCTGTACTTACGTAGGAGATGAACAAGTCCTGCTGTGATCTCTGCCACACTTCAGGGACTGTGGGTGTAAAATGCAGTTCCTACACTGGCAGGAGGTTTTAGTGGGAAATCTGTTGGGTATGCTGTGATGGGTCTCCCTCAGTTGCTTTTCTTAGAACTGATCCATTTTAAGCTAAATACTTCAGTGATTACTGCAAGTGGTATGGCTATTCAGCACTGGGACACTCACACCAGAGGTGGGATATTTTAGAGTTAGTTACTGTGACTGTAAATTCCAGTCTACTCCCATTTTAAGAAGCTGGTGGTAAAGCAGAGACACTGAGGTCAGTGGGAAATTATATGAGCTTGGCTCTATTGGATTAGATAGAACCTCAATTTAGATTTAGATATATGGTTTTGAAATCCTATTTGCCATCATCTTAGTTTTATTCTATACTGCAATATACTACGCTGACTCTTTTTATAAAGTCTCTTATCTAGAAGGGAAATTCTGCTCAGAGCAATGTGAGCAGGTTCCTTCTGATTAGTAGGAATCAGTGTTTATTTAAATTACTGTAACATTTAAAAACATTTAAGTGTTGAAATTATGTCCTCTGAAATGATGAGTATGATTCAACTGAATAATGGTATATTGGATTTCTCCTGTATCTGCCAGTATGCATATACCAATAAAGAACTTGGTCTGAATTACCTCTATGTAAAGACAGTTGAGTTCAGAATTCACTCAGGTCAGAATTGTGCTGTTCAGCATCAAGCTATGTAACTACAAACGATCAAATGGAACAGGGGCAAATGAGAGGCACTGTTTATGTCACTAGCCAGCTTAATATTTAAAAACTGGTTTGTCTTATTAGTCAGAAATTAAATCCATTAAATGACAGAGGAAATTGTACCTGATCTGTTAATTCATGTAAACTTTAAAACTCTACCTGTCATGAAACATGTTTACTTTAATGTATTTTTAGTATTTTTTCACCAGAGGACATTTGAATTGCTCAAAGCTGTTTTGCACTGTATTCTTGGAAGTTAAAGTGACATCTCCAATGTTTCCTTCCTAATTGAGGCCAGTGCACTACAGGGCCATAACAACCATGTATTTTTTGTTTCAGAGAAGAAAACAAAGCAAAACAAACAAAAAAAACCCCCACATTTCCTTATTTTATATTTAAACAATCTTGTGCTTTAAGAGGACCAGTACTTGAAATAATGGATTTCAGGACTTACGTGGTTCTGGTTTTGCTGTTTAGTCTCTGCTTCCTCCACTTGGAAAATGAAGGGGAAGGAAAAGAGAAATGCAGTCTATAGACTTGAAAATATACATCCATATTAGTAGACCACTAATTTCTTCATGCCATATACATCATGGATGTAAAGCATATAGCTTTGGTGAAAGGATGGAGTTGGCTAACCACTCATATTCAATTATGAATACAAATAGGCTGGGGGAAAAGTAGCATGCTGCTTTTTTTTTTCCATTTTATTCTTCACTGCATGGACTGAGAATAGGGTGTGAGACAGGAGCATGGCTACAATAAGGGGGGGAAGAAGAGGCAGAAAGAATAAGAAATGCAAATAACTGCAAATACAAATGTTATCTTGCCTTGTGTCTTGGTATGTTACTGCTTTTTCTGTATTCTGAAAGGCCCTCAAGACTAATTGGTTTCATTGTCATTTTATTTATATATACATATATACACATTCATTTGGGGCTTAACTAGTAACCTGTAACTATGGGAATGGAGGCTGCCAACACACCTGTGATGACACAGATACTGGTCCTGTGTGTGGTTGTCATCAGAAGTATGCCCTACATTCAGATGGCCGAACCTGCATTGGTAAGTACTTCTCTGCCATGCGTTTTCTTTTGTATTCCTCATAGAATATATATGTGCACATATGTATGTGTGTATGTGTGTGCGTGTGTGTTTGTATCTCACAAGCATTTAGCACCATCGCTGAGAAAAGTGTCCAACAGCAGTTCCTGGGTGTAGTAGCTAAGGTCAAGCTATACAGAGAGAGGGGCATTTGTGCATGTTTTGTCAAAATGTTTGTTAATGAAGTATTCCTTTGTTACTCCTGTGTAACTTTTCTTTCTTTTCATAACTCTAACAATTTTGGAAGTAAAAAGGTGTAGGACATTCATAATGATGAATGGAAGTTCAGCTCTTCCATTCACTTTCATGAGTCAAGACTTCCTTGCACAAGCAAGGTGAGGAAAATGATCCCCTTTTCTAAGCTGTTACTGGGGAAAATTAATCATTATGAGCTTTCTTCCTTGTTGTATACCTTATGTTTCTAAAAATTACAGCACATGTAGTGAATAAGCTTATGAGAATATCATTAGGACAAAACCATTAAAGAGGTGGAGCATCTTGTAGGATGCTATGCAAACATTTATGATTATAAAATGCATTATTTGCTTAACAACAGTTCTTTCTGCTCTGCTTTTTCCTTTTTTTCTTTTTTTTTTTTTTTTCCTAAAGGGTATTTTTGATACTGCAAATTAAAATTTGGGAATTCTCACTCAAACATCAGAACCTAAAATCCGTAATGGTTTTCATTAGCATTGTGGTCAGGATGCCTTTTTTGTTGGTTTGTTTGTTTTTTTTTTTTTAATTTCAAATTGGTATAAATTCCTAGTAATTTCCTAAGGTGAAAAAAGCATGGATATGTATTTGTCATGTTTTCTGTCTTTTATCAATGCTGCAAGACAAAGCACTTGAAACCCATGGAAGTTTTTAGTGATCCCTTGGTGAGATCCATGGCATAAAACTCTGTGGCTGCCCAGTGTGTCACTCACTTCTGATGGGTCTGATTGCACAAATTGTGTGGTAGGGTGATGGTTCTTCTGGCAGAGGTAGAGCTGAACAAAGTTCAGCACTGGGCTCTGCCTCACTGTATACACAAGGTTTCGAGGTTTGTCTCAGCTTACAGGATCTCTTAGCTAATACTTTTGATTAACACAGAGGGCTTTGTCATACAGCCCCTCTGCTTAAATAACTGTCCTTGAAGCCTGTGGCAGTTCCAGATGCAGAGAATTCACAAGAGCGAGAGCCTTGAGGGCAGGTTTTATTGAATGAATAATTGATCTTCTGTTTATTAGCCTTCATTGATATCCTTGATGTTTTCTTTTGTTCAGCATGTAAAATGATTTTCAAAGCTGTGTACACTGCACTTGTTATTTACTTTTTTTTTCCCATTTTTGTAATGTAATACATACAACTCCATTTACATTCCTTGGTCCTGTGATGTAAATCACATATTACTGCCTGTGCTGATTTTCTTCCTTCTAAGTAGTTCTTTCTCTTAGAATACTTTTAAACTTTTATTTATTTATTTTTTACATTTTTATTCCTGCTTTCTGGTGATGGTTCCTGATTGCCTGTCTTGTCTGATAACTGACGTTCATTAATTATTTACAGAGCAAAATAAAAAAACTCAAACAAAAGCCTCTATTGCAGCCTGATCCCATCTAGAACTTGTTAAAAACAAAACAAAACAACTTCTTGCTACCACTCAACCATGTAGTGTTGCCACGAACAAAACCTGCCAGCCTCCTCCTCCTCCTCACTTCAGTGATTCCAGTGTTTGCTGTCTTCAGTGGTGTACATATTCCAGGCATCACTGCAAGAGTGCAAACTTCTGCAATGCCAGAGAAATACTTGTTGACCCTTTGTCTAACATATTTTGTCTTTGTTTGCTTGACTTATCCCTTTATTTTTTTATGTTTGCTGCATGTGGAAGTCCCCACCTGCTTTTTGGTTTTTGTTTTCCTAATAAGCATTTCCCTCTCTGTATAAATCATTTTATTTACCCAGCTGCTGCTTCTCCATTGCTTTCCTGTGTCAGAAATCTTTATTTTTATTTCACTTACTGATGATCTCTTCCCACACCTGTGACTGTTTCTGTGTCTTTCTAACAAAGCATAACCAAACTAAAGTCCTCATATGCTGTATGAAGCTCTTACGTGTACGATATCAGAGACTACCTTGTAAAACCACCTTTGCTGACATCATCTTGCTTACTGCATGCTTTATAAAATTACTAAACCCTGTTCTTGCAACATCTTTCCTAGCATTGAATGTTTAGCTAGTAGTGTTCCATAGACAAGCAGGCAACCAGCACTGCCCAAATTGATCTTTTTTTGTGTTTGTTTGGTTTGTTGTTTGTTTATTTTTGTTGTTGTTTTTGTTTAATTTGCATGCTGTTGTTTGGTTTCTCCTCACGATGTGTCAATGTGTACGAGACCATGGTGCATCCGTGCCCATCCATCACCGGATTCTTCTAGTTCTCTCTGTTTTCTGCCTACCACCTTCAGATTCTGGTGCCACCATTAGCCTGAATCACTTTGCAGTTTGTCTTTGGTAGCTGGTTTAACTAGCATCCCTGAATTTTAATTTTCATCATTAACACCTCTCTGGGGCACTCATGTTAGCTGTCTTGTTCTCCAGTAGGAATCCAGCTTCCTGTGTATGGTTAATTACTTCATAGTTGACCATTCTTCCTTCTCCCACTCTTTTCTTCCTCTTTTCCCTAAACACCCTTTAATTTTTTCCTGGGATCTCAAAGGGAATTAACTCTCTAACGGGGATTTAGTGCTTTCATGCCTTGCTTCTTGGCTTTGGCTGTGCCATGCCAAGAAACTGTCTTAGGCAGCGGAAAATTGGGCTTGTGATTAACCAACTGCTCCATGTTTGTCCCTTACTTGTGTTTTAGAGAAGGATGAGGCTGCAATTGAGAGTTCTGAGTACAATGCCACGTCAGTAGCTGATGTGGACAAGCGGGTGAAACGGCGGCTACTTATGGGTAACACTTTTCTTCCACTTCCTTTGTTGTGCTCTCACTTTTGTCTGTTGGGGGGAGGTTCTCTTTTGGTCTCATTTGGTCCCTTTGGTTTTGATTTGGTTTGGTTTGGTTTGGTTTTTTTTAACCTGACTTCATCTGTGTGGAAAGGTCACCAATTTCGTTAAATTCTCATCTTTTGTACAACTTCGTTTCTTGTTTTTAAACTTTTTTTTCCTAACACTGCAGCTTTAATGTTCAATTTCTTCTGCATAGAAAGAAGCCTTTGCCATTAACGTTACTCACCTTATGCAAGCTACTTCTTACATGTGATTTGTGTGTGTTTTGAGTGTATGTGTTGCTGTAGGATTCCTGAAAAACCTCATGTTGCAGACCTGCCTAATGGCTCTAAAGTGAATGATGATGATGATGATGTAAAACAATGTTCCATTATAAATGTGGTGTTAAATGAACAACTGGATTTGCCTACTTAAAAATTCCTATATTTTTGACTGAAATGTAAATATTGTGACTAGAAATTTATTTCTTTCCTTTGTGCAGCTATGTTAGTAACCACTGAAAGATCTTTCTCTAGTGACTAGTGAGTTCTTCTTTCAAGACTGAAGCATAGCTTGTTTCTCTGTGTTGCTGAAGCCTGAGAGTGGAAGAGATGAGGAAGTGCATTGAAAATGAAGATGATTCTCTACCTTTTGCTCTCAGTTAACCCACTGCACACCCTTGCGCTTGTCTTCTTCATGTTACGTTTGTGGCTGTTAGCCATAAATAGCTTTTTGGAATAGAAAGGGTAGAGCGGCTGGACCTCTGCCAGTCTCTTTTTGTGTGACAAAGAGCACAGGGTAGCACAGATTGGTGGATTATGCCATTGGTTTGGAAGTTTTCAGATGGTTTGTTACTCTGTATTTTCCATTCTGATGCCCTACTCACCTCATGTAATTATTTCCACTAGGTTTTAAACATAGTGAGCATTGGTGAAATGTACCCAATGAACTGTTTACAAGACAGGGATTCTTCATCCACAGAAGAGATTCTGGCAGGACAAGGTCCTGCTGTCTTCCCTCCTGGTCACTATTTCATGTCTTAAAACCATTGAGTCCATTACAAACTCTGTCCTTCTAGCCCTTGGAAAGCTCAGCTCTGGCTGTAAGCATCCACACCTATCTGGAAGGGCCACCTTTAGGAGATCAGAAGCCTCACTTTGAATATTTAGTTGATTGCTAATAGTTGCAGTAAGTGACAATATTTATAAAGTTTCCATATCACTTGAATCTTGCCATCAATTACAAACTATTCACTTATTCGTAGGCCAGCATGCAACTAGTGTGTAGGAAATGGCACAGGGTTATAACTCTGCAATGGTATTACGTGGTAACATTGAAGTAAAATATTTTCCCTCTTGTGAAAGCCTGGGCATATGTTCCTGTATTGTTAGATTATCTACAATTATTAATTTGCAGTTTTGTTTGCAGACCTAGCAAGTGACACATATCAATTTAATGTTTAATATAACAAAAGCTATGAGGCAGCTCATCTTGCTTCTAAAGGTGCTGTTAATACTTCTAGCTGTAATTTCAATAAGATCCATAGTCTCACAGGAATTTAGGAAAACAAATGTGCAAAGGACCTTTAGACCACTGGAAAATCCAATCCTCTAGCTCCAAGTGATGAGTTTGCCCAGCCACTAACAGTATGTACGGTATGGGTTAGAGGGACCAAGCAACATAGTACACTGTGTTACTGCTGCACCCTCTAATAAAAGTAATTATCCAACCTGAAAATTAGCTCACACTGCTTACAAGAGTCTGAGCAAACAGAATTTAAAAGTTAGAGTTAGCAACAAGCTTCTTAGTTATACCAGGTCTGTAAGTTCCAAGCTGAACATAGACACTAGAAATAGGTATAGGGAGATAATTAAAAATCCAGTTTGCAAAATAACATATTTTTAACTCTTCAGTACCTCTTGTATTAGCAGGTATCAGCCAAGAGCTGAGAGTTTATGGACATGCTGCATTTGAACAACTAATTCCTTGGAAAAACGTTAACTCAAGCTGAAAAGAAATGTAATTAGTGAGATCTGGGTGGGTGGCATATTACATAGGGGCTTTTCTACTTGTTTATTTCTAATGATTTCTGATGCTCAGAAAATCCACAATTTATTTTCTTAATGGAGTCTTATTACCTTCCAAAATTATAGTGGCATTTCCATGGAATTCCATGTATCTTAAGATGCTTTCTGAACAGCTATTTTAGAAAGTACTGGAAAACTCCTTGGGAAACTTTGATGCGAGCTTCTGTTAATGGGCTGTGATTTTTGACCCTTCTGCAAGCAGACTTGGGAGAATGGGAAAAGTAGATGACTGTGTCATTTTAGTAGTCTGATGAAAGATGCTGTCAATTGCAAGCCTGAGACGATAATTTCTAGTCCCCTGTTATTTTCTGCATGCTATTAAAATGTCTATGATCTGTATAACCCTTAATATCAGGCTAAGACTAAGCTTGCATGAGAACAGGACTGCTGTCAGGCATGTCTGCCTATGCCAGTCATTTTCCTCCAGCAAGATTGGTCACCTCTGTAGCTTTGACTGTTACAGGGGCGTGTGTCCTAGTCATGGTGTGGGCCTGTAACTTGTGGCTAAATCTTGAATATAGAAAAGAAGATACACTTCCTTCCGTACTATTAGATGGATTTTTTATCTAGATCTTGTGGGGCAGACAAGAAATTGGTCTTCTCTGATGATCTATAAGAAACCTTCCTTTAGAGCCATCCAATGATTCCTATAAATCCAACCTTTTTCATAATGTTCAGAAAGAATTTGAGGGCTTCCAGCTGTCCTTTATCTCCCATGTTCAGAGAAAAACATTTGGATTCAGAGGGTAGATCACTCTTAGTAAAGAAATGGCACTGAATGATTTTTCTCTGATGAGTCAATGTTGCACCATATTGCTGTTCATACAGCTCACTTACATTTCCTTTACTTCTCCTTGGGCAATTACCATTGTAGAGTGGAAAGGAGTACAGCCTTAATTATACTCCAGGTGGGCTTCTGGTCAGGTTCTGCCGTATGCCAGAGATCTGTGGTGAGTACTAGAAACTGGACATTGAGCTATGTGCATTCTGTAGATTAGGAAGTAAAGTGCACACTCATCCTGCAGAAGTGCATACATCCAAGCATTTAAAACCAGAACCTTATCATTATCTGTAAGGTTACATCCTCTTGTTGCAGAACAGCTTGCACTTACTATAAATCAGTAGGGCACAACCAATATCTTCAGGTCTTCTGAAACATCTAGTATAGTTTATCTTGCACGTATCTGAGCATTGCCTTCAGCTCCTAAAATTATGTTCAAATCTCCAGTTTTTGTGGTACATCACAATTTTCTCTGAAAATATTTTCAGTGTATTTCTTAGGAGCAGTCACAAAGACCTTCCCGCTTTCCTTTACCTTCTTTTCCTTGAGAATTTATTTGCCAGGACTGTTTTTCCTGTCATAGCATCATAGCATGAGACTGCCCTACTTGATGAGAGGAGTGTGCTAATCCAGCATCAGTTTGAAACACAGTATGTCATGCCCTGCGTACCTGCATAAAAGCCATTCTAGTGTCAGCACACAACTTTTTAGAAGTACCAAATTTCCACCCATTCAATACGCATATCCTCAAAATTTTTTGTCCAGTATCATATCTTCAGCAGTGGGAGTTGCTCTTATTCATGTATCCAGTTTCCAAATCTCTTTTTGCTGTTGCAGCCTTGGACAGAAATCTTAAGTCCAGCAGTCCCACAGTCTACAAACTGTAATGATGCATCATCCAGTAGTCTAGCACTTTATCATATATGTTGTAAATTATCAAGTCTCTCTTCTTGGGTTCTGTCTTCTGCTTCTAAAGGCTAAAAGGGTTTTAATAGAGCAGTTGTCTTTTGGTATCCTGAGACTTTCTTTTGCGTAGAATTCAATACTGTGGACACTAAAATAGATATTACAGCATCGGTTATGTCAGTGAGCTGCCTCACTATAAGTAAGTCAACTGCTTACAAAGACATAACATGTAGCTGAAAACCTCTTTCAGGAACCAGAACTGCAGAACTTTCTGGTCTTAAGAAGTTCTCATCTCCAAAGATAATGCTTTGCTCTAGCTACTCTTTGCATCAACTCTTAAGGCCAAGCAATTTTATATTTTTTATATTGTCTTTAAAAATGCAGTCACTTTTTATGTTGTCATAATCACAGGCGTTAAGGTGCTTTGGAAACACAACCGTTATGTTATATCCAGGACACTTCTTAGCTCTTATCCTCTCATCACCACTTTTTGAAGAGGTGGACTGACCCATTTCTCACCATGTTTCATTTCCATCCCTGTATTCTTTAGTAGTTAAATGGATGAGATTCATTTGGGCTTGAGCTCAAGTGACTTCAGAACAACTGAAAAGGCTATATTTTCCTCACTTTCAATCCACCTTTTCCATTCTTTGTGGAAGAAACTTGTAAGAACTCACTTGAGCAATAAAATGTTCTTCCTCTGGCCCTAGAAGATAAAAGGTTGGTTTCTTACTGCCTCAAGAAAAGAGTTTTACAAAGTTCTTTTCAGTGTAGTAAAGAACAATAGGACATTGAGCCCATTTGAAGTCAAGGAAGTGCAGTAATTTCTCTTGCATGTTTAAGGCCAGGATAATGGTGCAAATGGCAGTAATGACATCAGTGCAGGTGACTTCAGAAACCCAAACTCTACCCTGAAATTCACTTCTTCACAAGACATTGTCAACTCATTGTGTGTGAGGACAGCTTAAGGTTTTGCCATTGGACACCAACTTCTCGGGTGATCAATAAGGCTGTTTGCACCCTACCTCAAGATAGAGGGATGTATACAGGGATGTAATTCTCTTCTCTTTCCTTGAAGCTGGCTCCCAGGACCCCTACAAATTATTTTTCTGTCAATTGAAGTGCTTGTATAAGCTGTTAAGTGTATTGAAACTGTCCTGGACTTTGTTACTGCTATAGTTTACCTCTGCCTGGCTTGTTTGTGTAACATAGGAAGTGCTTCAAGTAATTTAGAAAATCACACCAACAAGGACCAGCTTTGCCAGGCTAGACTATATTATGTGTGTATATGTATTATATTCCATCCGTGATTTCCTGAGTGGCTTACGTGCAGAGCTTTGGTTTGTCTGTACTCATGGCACATAATCAGCAATTAAGACAGTATTTTCACTACTTCTGTATTTTCCCTTGTTGTGGCTAGAATAATTTGACTTCTGCAGATTTCTCCTCTTCCATTTTTAGTAGCCTTCCAGCGATTTATAATGACCACCCAGGTACCTGCCTGGAGAGACAGGTGTGCAGTCCACTAGGACCATTTGCTCTCCACAGCTATCACTAGAGATGTGAGCTGTAGAAGTTGCTATTTGGGCATTTCTGCCATGGATTATCTTAGGACAGAGAACATCACTGCATGTCATATGGGACAGAATTATCTATTTTTTTGCCTTAATGTGGGCTTGCTTTAGGAAGTGTACTTCCACTATCAGTTCAATTCCAAGGATCTCAAATGTTGCACCAGATAGCTGGAGCCAGTTCAGACTCGTCGATCACAAGTGCAGTTCCTGCTTTGTCCGCTTTCATGACAAGCCAGTACTCCTTCCTCTGTGTGCTGGTCATCTTTTTCATCCCAGGCTTGTGCCTCCTGAAGGTACTTAGGAACATCAGCCGAAGTAACTGTTTATCCTGTCCTGGCCAAAGCTGTTTTCATTTCAGGAGACTTTTAGCCCAGTACCTACAATGAACTTTAATGAGCTGCTTACATCATATTAAGAAAAACAAAACAAAACCAATATTTAAGTTTATGGTCATGACTTACTGCATTTGCAACAAAGGCAAATGTTTTAGCATCTGTGACATCAAATGGAGAGACTTACTTTAGATCTGATCCTTACATTAAGTTTACCCATTTGAACCCAAAGTGGTAGCCAACTTTATATATCTTGAGCCATCTGAGCTTAATAATCAGCCAAATGGTATTTTTTCTTAAACTACAATTATCTAAGGATTAGGCTACCCTGTTCAGCCTGGATATCTAGCATGCTTTGACTTCTATTTGTCTGGGAGCAGATCTTTTAGGAGCACCAATTGCCTCAGTGGTAGGAAGGTACTTAATTATAGCTATTTTCAGCACAGATTATCGTTGTAGATGACAGATTGTTAATGAACAGGTAGAACATCAGATGTGAGCTGAACATACTCACCACAAGTTCAAGGCAGAAAGGCCATCTAAAGCACCATCCTTGCTTCTGCAATTGCCCCTCACAGAGCCTTCTGGGCATTTTGTAGCTCTTAGCAGAGCAGTCCTCTACATTCCCTGTTTCTGATGAACCAAGATTCTCCTTCAAGTAGCTTGTATAAAATAGAGATTACAGAGGGCACACACCTAGTGTGTGAACATTATATTGTTAATCATGGGAGGATAAAGCAAGGTGACTTACTTAAGATACATTGTCCATATGCACATTCATATGGTCAGCCACCCTTCTCCCCTTCTTTCTCCTAGTCCACCTGGAAATTCTTGGGATTCCACAGTTGAGAAGAACTGATGGTATAGGGCTCTGTGGTCTTAAAGCTAAAAAAATCTCAGGTCTTAACTTGCAAGTGTCTGTGCCCTGTATGAGCATGCATGTGAATAACAGAAAAAACCTCCTAATTTCTCTAGTATGCAGTCTTCATTTTACTTCTGCCTTTCTCTATGAAACACTGGAAATTTGTGTGTTGGGCTGTAAAGTCAGACTAAGTCATTATTGCCTCATGAAGGTGCTTTACCCCTGGGGCCAGTATTGAGAAATGATAGCCTGATAAGAGCTTGGGATTCTTCATTTTCAATAAACATGAAAGAATAGAAAATGGGGCCTGGTTTTCTAACATGGCATGTAATGCCCTAACTACCAAGTCATTGGAATAAAGGGTATTATGAGCTCTGGCTTTCTATTAGAAAATTTCCAGAAGTCTTAGGTTGTTTTATTCCAATGTGAATTAAAAATGGATTCTGGAGACTTCATTTTTGGTCTCTTTCGAATTGGAATGAGAGTTTCCAAGTGATCCTACACCCGGGTTTCTATTTTGAAGAGCAGGGAGATGGACAAGCTAGTGTTTTTTTTAAGTATTCTTCCAAAGCAATTAGCTTCTATCATAGTTCCAGCCTACCAAAGGTCACTTTAAGCCAAGAGCACCTTTTCAGTGTGTACTTCAGTTCCTAGCTTTGTTGTGCTGCCTCCTAGGACTCTTTCAAATTACTTAAAATATATCTTTATTTCTCTGAATGGCATTTATGTGACTTAGAAATGCTTACTGTCAGAAAGCCAAGTGTGCTGCTCTGTATGCATCACAATCTTTTTGTGTTTTAATCAATAAAGCATTTAAAACATATTATTAACAGGTGTATTGCCAGGGGGATCTCTAACTTGGTTACTGACTGTAAAACCAAGACTTCACTTTAACTCCTTCTGTCAGTTCTGTTTTGCTGTATGAAATCACAGAAAATGGGGAAGGAATCCCTGAGGTCATTCATGCATTCTGCCTCTCCCAAGGGCAGATCCTTTCATCTTGAGTTATCATCACTTTTATTCCTTGAGTTTGGAAATGGTGTGCTATTTCCTGTAAAAATCCCTTTTTTTTCATTTCTTTGCTGATGATAAAGAGTCTGACCTTATCCAGAATTCCTACAAATACTTTCCATTGTTTTGCTTTTCCATTTTAATTGAAAGGATTTGTCCAAGGTCAGGAGATAATGCTTCTTCGCAGTGTTTAGAGTATTTCAGTTTTTCTTTAATACAGCTTCTCTACTTAGAAAAAGCACCAATACTGCTGTTTTTAAGGGACCAGTCTGGACTCATCCAGTGCTTATGAAACACCAAATCAAGTAACATTCCCTAAATATGTGGTGTTCCCTGAAGAAGAATCAATCTTTTCTGAAATGAGAGCTGCAGGATTCATGATTCAGTGCAAGATTCGCCTAGTTGTTTCTTCACACATTCCATATGTAGCAGTGCAGAATTCTCATCCCATTTTAATGCAAATAAAATTCTACCAATCATGAAATTGCAAGGAAATGAGGAGACAAGCATAACGGAGGGAAGAATTCCACATCCTGCAAGTTACCCTTTCTGTCTCACCTTTTTCATTCCCTGAATATGAAGCTCTTTCAGCTTCTCCTTCATCTGTTCACAGCTATTTGTTTCTTTCATTATACTCTTCTGAATGCTCTTTCTCTATCCTTTCAGCATCACAGAGCATGATTTGCATGAGAATAACATAGTTCTCGCTTAACTGAAAATTCAAATATTTTAGTTGTGTTTTTAGTTTCTCCTTGAGTTTGTTGTCCCTTGGGTCCCTCCTTGTACCCTGATCTCATGCCATATACTGCATGTACTGCCACCTGCAGTAAAATCCTTTTTATGGATGACAGCAGCAGTCTTACCATGTGTTCTGTGTCTCATTACTTTCTCACACATACTGTGTATTCACTCAGCAGTGATGCTGCTAGTGATTAGAATTATTTCTGTAAGATTCTCTTATATAGGATGAATGTTAGGAGGAGTGTACTATGCACAACCCCAGTATGCCTGTAGTTTGGAAGGAGGCATATTTGGTAGAGATTGTGCTGTGATAGCAGCATGAAAGAAGCAGAGAGGATGTCAGCACAGGCTGCCTTTGAGCCAGACTGAGCAAAGAGCATTTTTGGGTGTGAGGGGAGATGAGTTACAAGTTATGGGCTAATTTGATTCCAGATACTTTCTGTGTTAAACTGAATTATATCAACATTTGTTAAGCTGAGGCAGCCAGTGCCACTCAGCCAAGTGGGATCTGACCCTCACATAGGACTGCTTTAATACCTTAGGATCATCACTGTTTCATAACTGCAACTTAATTTTAGCTGGCACAGTGGAGTTGTGGTGTTGGTCCTTAGGAGGGCTCTAAAATACTACAGTGATGCAAAGAATCATTACAGATGATGGCAATTAATGGTTTAAGATTAGGTCTTCTCAGAATAAACCCAATCATGAGTATGTACTTTTTTCCATTTTAAAGTGGCTGTTTCCTTTAAAATCTTACTTAAAAAATACATCCAGTTTAAATTTAAGATAGGGCTCACTGATATCCTGTGTGCACCACCTGGGACTGGTTCTGCAAGTTCATTTCTGCTGAGTTGTACTGTAAAATTTCTTGGGAATTGGTGCAGGACAGAAAGCAAATGAGAGAACGGCAACTCGTTTTTATGTGTTTAGGGTACGTAAACGGGGTGTCTCCTGGTTCAGACACCATAGCAGTTTACAATAGCTTTAAGTTACAGCACATCTGCTGAGGAACACAGATTAATAATAATTTAATCCCTTTTGCCACTGCAGTTGCCTGGCAATATTACTTCACAGGCACCTCATTAGTAAAAAAATGGTCTAAGGTAATCCATATACCTCATAGTTGCAGTGACTAAAACAGTGAGTGCTCCAAACCTGCCATTCTTCTTGCAGTCTTTAGCTTTCAGTTACATCAAGATTGACTCATTCATGTGGCTGAGCCCTAAATTTAAGACAGTTACTCTGAGCATAAGATACTGTGGTCAGATCTTGTGCGAAAGGTAGACAAAGTGTGAAAGTAGATAGGATTACACTCATTATAGGTATTATAAATTTGCTTGGGCTATGACCTACTGATAGGACCTGAGAGCTACTTTAAATTCACAGCTGCAGATGCTCCATCGTGAATTGCTCTTTGGCTGGCATAAAAATTGGCTCAAAATAAGTTTCTCTAATGTGGCATAGGTTTTGGAAGTAAAGCCCAGCCAGCCTATTTCTGCTGACCTCAGTGAGCTTTAGAGTACTGCAAATGAATTCCAAATGAAGGGCAGTTGAATTGATGGTTTGCTTTAACTTGCCCTGTGGTCAGTGTTATCATTTGGCCAATCATAGGAAGTAAGCAGGGCAAAAAAGCATTTTTCCCCTTTCATGTCTTCCTTTCAGCTGTACTTACTGCTTACCGTGTCAACCTAAATGGTTTACAGATATGTGGCAAACTTAGAAAACATTCTTTGTTTTGGGGACTGCTATCATTTCTTCTCCTTTTTGTCGTAGAGACAGACATTGCCCAGATTTGTGTATTTAAAGAACATTAAACACCTCAATGGCCTTTTAAATTTAAGAATCAGCTCAAACCTGCTTTTCCATGTTTCCAAGAGCAATTGCCTTTAAACCAGTTACCAATTACTAATCATTGTTAATTAGTGAGAAAGGAGGGCACACGCTGCACATTTTGCTGTGTATGGATTTCACTCTTTGGAGTCTAATGTCATAAACATGAAGATGTGAACAAACCTAATCTTTATTGCCTACCTGTTGCTGCAGAAAGTCCTTCTTCTCTGCACAAGGCCTTAAGACAGGAAGTCAGTCCAACCTTCTTCTCTGATTCAGTGGATATGGCAAGCATTAGCTATACAGAATTTTTTCATTTTATTTATTACAGGTACAATTTTTTCTGTTGGAAAAGGTGCCATTAAGTGTTCCTCTCATACTTTTTCTACAGGATAGAGGATCAAGACAGCAGCTGCTGCAAGACTCAGTTGAATGTAGGTGATGAGTTAAGTGGCTTCCTTCTTCATTTTCACTTGAGGCTGTATATGAACTCTTTTATTTTTACTACCACGGCCGCTGTTGGTCTTCTGTTAAAGCTTCTTTGCATGTTTATACACACATTACTGAAAGTAGCTCTTTCATTTACAGTTGTTTTTTGCTCTTTCCAGTCATTGTGTTATGATCAAGTGCTGGAAACCAAATAGGGCTTTCTGGATCCTCTTGACTGCAGACTGCCATGCTGGGTAACAGAAAACATCAGAGAATCAATTCTCTGTATCTCCAAAGAAAGCACCGTGATGCTAGATGGTCTGCTCTTGCTTTCATGCCTTGTGGCTTAAAGGCTTTTGATGGCAGGGATATGTGTTGATCAGACAAGGGAAAGTGGCACTGATCACTAGTGCAATATTTCTACGCTTTTTATATATTTTGGGAATAACATGAAGACAAGATCACCCTCCATCATGCAGAGGTCCACATAGCACTCGTTTGTCTTCTGTCTTGCTCAGGATGCAGCAGTGCAGGTCAACACAGCAGCAGTACACTGCACAATGGAACAGGGTCTGCAAAATGGCATTTGTGCTTTTAGACAGTAATAGTACAAGCCTATGTTATATTCAACATCTTTTCCTGAGGGCTCTTTGTGACTGCCACCTGCTCAGCCTTCTTGTGTGATGGGCAGGATTACACCCTTACAGTGTGAAGTGGATGCTTGCATCTTCCTGAAATTAATTTCTTGCCTACCACGCAAAGAAGCGTATTTTTGTTTAAGTCTTCTTAAAAAGTATACTTGATCACTTTGTTACTTGTCCATTTCTTTCCTTATACCCCTGTGGAACGTCTTTAGGGTTTTTTAATCTTTTTTAAGATAATAATTTGAAAATTTCTGTTATGTTAAGTATATTTTTATCACACGGAACAGTACACCTAATGTTTTAGCAGGTTGACTGAGACTGTGAAAGAGGAGTTCTGCATATGAGTGCAGGTATATGCAAACATTCCAGAGTTTATGTGATTAAGTTTTCAAGTAGATTATAATTAGAGCAAATCTAAAATGACTGAGGTTAAGGCAGAGACATAACCTGTCTGTTATATAATGTTTTTTTTCTATAAATCTTGTTGCGTTTTATGCTAATCTAAAGGAACTTAAGAGTGGATAGAAAAGATGAAATTCTCTTATCCCTGTAAAAAGTATGTCTATGTCTTTCTTGCACTGGAGTGCCCAGAACTGGACACAGCACTCCAGATATTGTTACTCCAAGCATCAAATAGAGGGGTAGGGTCACTTCTCTTGATATTCTGGTTGTACGTTGACTAATGCAAGCCAGGAGGCTGTTGGTCTTCTTTCCCTTAGGGAAATACTGCTGATTTCCATTCAGCTTGTCCAGCAGTGACCCCAGGCTTTTCTCTACGCTGCTTTCTAGCCAGTCAGTTCAAAGCCTGTTCTTTTGTATGGGCATATTCCAGCCCATACACAGGACTTGGGTTTGCCTTCATTGAAGGTCATTAATGTTCCCCTCAGGCCATTTCTTCCAACCTGTTAAGGACTCTCTGAGTAGCAGCCTGGCTCTCTGGTGTATCAATCACTCTTCCAGTTTGGTATCATCCACAAATTTGCAGAAGGTGCCATTTGTTCCGTAGTCCAGGTTGTTAGAGAAATTGGGCAGTACTGACCTTAATATCACCAGCTGAGGCTGAGGGATAGCTCTGGTGACAGACTGCCAGTTGGACTTTGAACCACTGATTCAGTCCTTTGAGTTCAGCTGTCCAGCCAATCTTCCACTCCCTGTATTATCCACTTATCTATCTCTCACCACTGTGGCCATAAGGGTACTATGGAAGACAATGTCAAAGCACATGCTAAACTTAAGGTGAAAAGCATCCACAGCTCTCCCCTTACCCATAGTGTAAGTAATATCATTATAGAAGGCAGTCAGGTTAATCAGGCATGATTTGCCCTCAGTAAGTTGATGCTAGCCATTCCCAGTCATCTTCTTGTCTTTCATGTGCTTTCAAATGGCTTCCAGGATGGTTTGCTCCATAAACATATGGGGGTCTGATGTGAGGCTGGCTGGCCAGTAGTTGCCCAGATCTCTCCTCTTGTGTTTTTGATGTTTACCTTGTCCAGTCATCAGGAATGCTACCATGTCCTCATGACTTACCAAAGATTATAGAGAATGATCTCACTGAGACATATATTGCTGTATGATCTTCAGATGTATCTCTTCTAGTCCCATAGACCTGTATAAGTTTGTTCTGCTTTGCACCATATCTCAGTTCCTAAAACATTGGTTTGGATATTACTCAAATTGACCCAGGCTGCCAAAGTGAATAATAAAGATTGCAATATTTTCCTGATTTTGATTAATACCCTTAAAATAACATCATGTTCTTTCGATCATAGAGATCAAATGAAATCACAAAAAAATGGAGGCAGATTTTAGAGATGCCTGTCTTCACGGCAGTTTTTCAATGGCTTTATGATATAATTGACCACCTTCAAAAAAAAACAACAGATTTGAATAGAAGCTAACATTTTGAACAGTTATGTTTACCTGTTCTATAAAAGAAGCTGAAATTTAGTTTTTCAGAAATATTCCTAAACCATGGCGCATGTTCAGAGTTTCAGGCATTTAATAGCATTCAAAGCCAAATAAATCCTGTCTGCTGTCAGAAGTCTTTTTAAGAAAGTGACCGGGCTCCATTGCCACCTGGTAGAGATTCTGCTTTAGTAATAAATATCCTAATTGAGAAATCATAGGTATAGCATGTTGATAATGATTTTCGTTACTTCTTGTCTACAGACCCAGGGAGCGAATTCATGAGACATTGTTCCACAGTGTAGAAACACAATGTAAGCTGTCCCAGACTGGGGGGATGTCCTTTTTGTTAGATCCCTGTTTCTGTCTGAAGTTTCTGGTGGGAATTTAATAAGGATGTAAATGTGGCTGCAAACATCACTTTACATTCACAGTGGAGTCTAATAGGTTGAAGTGATGAGCTTTATCATAATTTGAAAGGAATCTAAATGTCAGTTATACGACACTGCTTTGTGTCACCCAGTTTTTGTTCTGCTCCCTGATCAGAACAAAAAATGTGGCAAAAAGTGTGAAATGGAAGAAAAAAAGAAAGAATAATAAAGCTGAGGTTGCCCTTCACAGAAAAAACAAACAAACAAACAAAAAAGCAGTGGAAAATGGTCTCTAGGATCAATATCACCATGAAGATCTGATTCACATTTTGAGCATCCATTCTTTCCCTTCCATATAAGTATAGCTTCTCCAGCATGAAATAAGTAATTTTCTTCTGCTGTTTGAGACCTAAAACTTGTATTTGTCATTCAAATATATACTAAAGTTTGATAGTGGTGAGGTGAAGAATGACTTGAAGTAATTCCTAATAGAAACACAGGTGGTGACGTGCTTCAGTTTATGTTGTGTATAGGCCTCAGCTATTCTATTTGATGTAGCTCACAATACCTCTTTCCCACATTCTGCTGTACACATTCACTTTCTTTTACGAGTGTTTTCTCATGACCTTGAATTTAAGGAATTTCATTAATACATCTCTCCAATTATCCAGAACGTTAGAGGTACTGTCAGATGTCCTCTTGCTTGCTTGGATCTTCATTCTCTTAGGGGTTGTCATGTATTAGAGTCACCAGGAAAGTTGAAGGGTATTTATCCTTTTTGGCTTGTGTTACTAAATCTCTGTGAAAATAAGAAAAGCTGGCTTGATTTGCTCTATTTATACATAGAAATAACTCTTGTTCACTGAATGACCCTTACCCTATAGATCCAGTCATCCATGCCATGGGAAAAAAAAAATTGTTGTGTCTATTCATTTTCACTGGATGTCATCCAGAAAGCAGAAATATTAGTGCTTATGTTCATCTTGTGTTGATGAACTCCAATAAAGGACTCTTCATATGCCAAAGTTAATCTGCTGACGTAAGATTTACTGCTCTTTGCAGTGCCATGCCAAACTTCAGCACTTTTTCCTGTTTTTTAACCTTAACTCTTTACTCATGGCAAATCAACCTACCATTAAACTGTACCCTGATAAAAAAGCTTTAAATGACCTGAAACTTTTTTCCTCCTTTGAAACATAAAATGGTTTGATACATTGGCCTGTGAAGACACGCATATATTCACACAAATGAAATGCTAACACTATTTACAGAAGAATTCTTCAAGCAGCAGTTTCAGTCTCTAAGTCTATAAAATAGGCCTTCCCAGGGAAGTAAATGAAAATCGGAAGTATATTACTCAAACAGTTAGGTTCAGGTCCTGCAAGTCGTACCTAAGGTGAGCAAGAATTCCCCCTGAAAACAGGGAGTTGCAGACTCAGCTCCATTTGCAGAAAGCTGTTCCAGAGAGCATGTCAGTCCATTTGTTAGCTGTACTTGCTGGCAATTATATGCAAATATAACTGATTGCTTTTTCTGCATGATGTTATTACATAGCACACATGGCGTAAAAAAAAGCTAAAATCTATCTAGTAGAGCATGTGTGAATATATATGAATGGCAAGAGTTCTGTCCCATGCTGTTAATATATGTGTGCCCCAACCCCTTGCTTTTGGTTTGTTCATAAGTGCCAGCAGCTTATTCCACGACTGATGTAGAGGTCTGTGCCAGTGCAAAAGAAAACAAGAAAAACAGTTACACTTTTATTCTCTTATTTCAAAGCAGCGATGCCCCTCCGAAGAGCCAATCTGAGTTCACCTTGAGGGCATTAGCAGGGGCTACTTTAAAATAGAAATCTTTCAGTACTAGTCAATTGAAAGAGAAAGCCTTTTCTGTTCTGTGTAAATAATTTTTGATCAATGTACTGTTCTAAGGCAATTCCCGATTAGCATATCCTATAGCTTATTGTCAGACCCTGTCCACAGGGTACAATTGTGACACAGGCTGTGAATATTCAGCAATAGGAGTCTGTAAATCTGAGTAAGTAATGACAAAGCTTCTTTAGGGAAAGCCAGAATGAGGTGAGCTGAGTAGAATAATGGCAGTCTTGGGGGGCAGGGAAGTATTTTAATTTAATCAAAGCCAGAGCAAGTGAAAAAGATACTATTAAAAGGACTTGCTCTCTGAAGTAAATACTTTTCAGACAAATGCACAGTTCAGACTGACGTGCTAAATTGGCATCCTTACATCCACTCTATTCTCCGGATCAAAGCAAAGTTAATCATTTCACTTGCCTTTTATCTACTTTATGGATGTGTGTGTGGGTATGTGTGTATATGTATGTGTACCGTGTGCGCATGTGCACACACAAGTAACAGAAAATAATGGCAATGAGGGAGGGGTTTTTGCTTTTTCTGTAATGAAGTTGAAGATTTTTTTTAATGTTGTGGTACCTAATAGCCATTGCCCACTGTTGTAAAAGCTTAGAAGTATTGCAGCTTTCTCTTGCCTGTGTTTGCCCAGCCACCCTTCTACATACTACAAGCACTGGGAAATTTCAATGACACAGCTTGGAATGGGTTCAGTGACCTCAATTATGCCCTCCCACCCACTCCAAACTCCTTTCAATTTGCAAAAAGCTTTAAGTGGACAAAACCCAGATGCCTTTTGCTTGTAGTTCAGTAAGAACAGATTGGGCATGTAGATTCTTGTCAAAGTGATATATGTAGTTCATTTTCCATTAACTCTTTCTTAACTAAGGATTTTAAATTTTCAGTTCCAAGTCTAGCACTCTGCTTTGCTTTCTACTGCCTTTTAAAGTTCATTATGCCTACAACATCATTTTAAGAAAATGAACCTTAAAAAGCCTCAGCTAGACATTGAAACAAAACAGACTGAATGTTTGGTTCTGCTTTTAAAGGCAATCACTTTTTTTTTCTTTTTAAACTTGTTTCATATGTAATAACCCATCCTATTGTCTAAGAGAGTTCAAAAGCAAAACTAAATATAATAAATAAAAACACCAGCTGGGGGGGAGAAAGAAATCGTGACTTGTGGAAATGATTTACCAGTCAAAACCAGTACATGAGGCCTGATGACCTTGAGAGCTTGCTTCAGTTGGCTTGCTTAAACTTAGATTGCTTTCATAATGTTGTAATATTGCCCCAAAGTGTCGTTGCCTCTCCCCTCCCCCAGAACATTTCATTACACTCCCTTTCTCTCTCTCTCTCTCTCTCTTTCTCTTTCATTCTGCAGAAACATGTGCTGTCAATAATGGAGGCTGTGATCGGACTTGCAAGGATACCGCGACAGGGGTACGATGCAGTTGCCCAGTTGGATTTACCCTGCAGCCTGATGGGAAAACGTGCAAAGGTCAGCCTCTGTTTGCTTTGCAATGCATCATTTGCCTTCAGTGATTCCAGTACAAGATGTAAATATTCAGTTATTTAATCAGTACTTTTAAGTTAAGGCAATACTGGCACAGTGATTGTAATTGAGTTCATTAGCTTTCTCCTTCCCTACTTTTTCTGTATTTACCCATTTCAGTCATTTTTTCTCTCTATTTATTAGAGGGTTTTATAACTGCAAAGAAATGAGATATAGAGGTCAAGCCATTTCAAGATGACCAGAGATTTAGAGGAACAACTCTGGCTGCAAAAAGCCTCCAGTTTCAAAAGATAGTCTGCTACCCTTGTAAAACTTCAGTCATCTAATGATGTTTGAATTTGTCTGTTCAAAAAGCAAGTTACTATTCTCAACCAGTGCTTTTTTACCTGCAGATAATCAACTGGTTACTATTAAGTTAAGTCAAGCAAAGGATGCAGAGGTATTGCTCAGAAAAACCCAGACAGGTGTCCGTTTCTGTCCCTTCAAAATATAAGTAGCCAGCTACAAAGGAAAACCAGAACATTTACTAGTGCACAGGTCTAAACAGTACACTGATGCTCAGATTTTACTGTTCCAAAGACAGCACAAAAACCTTGGCATTTTGTCCTTTATGAGTGTGTTAAAACTGAGGTCAGGGAAGAGAGAAAAGAGCCTCTGAGATCACTGCCAATGTCTGTTCTCAGTTAAAGAGACAGGGACAGTTCTCAAATAACCCTGCAGAATCAAGCTTAGTGGCACATGAGTAGATTTGGATACATGCTAGTAGGACCAGGCCCTCCATCAACCGTTTTCCCAGCTTCCTATGTATTTCTTTTGAGCTCCATTGCAAGAGACATGGTGACGGACATCCAGGAGGACTTTGCATACATTATTGTCACAGAGGATAATTTTTTATCACTCACTGGCTTAGACTAAGTTGACCTGACTTGCTAAGAAACTACTGGGACTTTTTTCCTTCAAAATAACCAGAAATGTCAGAATAATTTCAGTCCAGGGTTTGAACTTGCTTAAAATAGTAAAACCCACAAAAATAAACAGAAAATGTGTGGTTTCCTCTTGCTCCAGGCTGAAAAATCTCAGCGCTTGGGCATGATCCTGTTAGTATTTATAGAAATAACAGTCCATTTGCCTGTTTATTTGAAAATAAAACATTTAAACTGCCATTGCACACAATGTTAATAGTTAAGGGTGAGCACACATCAAAAATCAGTCAGTTCAGTTCGAGCCACACAAAAATAAATCTTCATTTTTACAGACAGACAGGCTAAGCCATAGCAGACCAGTTACAGTGATTCCGACGAGTGCTTAAAAAGAAGGCATTTTAAGACTGTAACATACACCTAGACTTGATCATAATGTTTATTATAGAAACTGCAACATTAAAAAAAAAGATTGATTCTAAATTTAGACCTTTGGCCATAGAACTAATATGAAACAATATTTATATAATAATCAAGTCTATAATTAGTGCTACAGACAAAAAGAATATTCAGGTGATTCTCAAACCAACTGCCCTAGCTCTAAGCTCTTTCACGTTTTTTTCTTTTCCTCTTTTTTATAAGAAAATAAAAGAAGCAGAATCTGTATTTTTATGATACTGCAGATTCTTTCTTACTTTCTTAAAGTAAACAGCAACTGGAAATTAACTTGCATGGTTTAACAAATCAACCAGGCCGTTTCTTGTTAACCTTTATTGACATTTTAGGAAATACTCATCATCATAAAATGATAAAATGTATGTTTTGCATTTAATTTAACTAGAATTAGTAATTTTTCTTTAATGTATTGCACTGTGAGATTTCTGGGCTAGATTCTGCTTCCCTGAAGCTAAAGTTACTTCCCATTTAAATCTGTGTACAAAGGACCCTGCACTTAAGCTGACCAGTGAAGCTTCTTCTGTAGCTTTCACAGACAGGCAGCTCTTAGTCAAGACGGCTCTCTAAGATTTACATCTTCGGAGTGCAAAAGCGAGCATTCTGGTGGAATGAAATTGATGCCTTCTCTGCTCCTCTTGCTTGTAGGTAAAGCCTGGAAAAGGCTGGGGTGGGGAAATCCAGTGTGTGCATATTCCTTGCTCTGAGTTCTATAGGAAACAAAAGAAAATAATTAGCAGCTCAAGTTTTCTCTTTTGTTTTTTTTCTTTACTGTCATTGATTTGACTGGTCTACAATTTCTTATTTATATAGTTCATTGTTGCCTCTAGCTGTAACATTACATCTGTGTGGTAAGAGCACTAGATTTATCTATTGGATGCCCTTTAAAGCATCTTCAGGGATCATGCAGCTGTCACACTTTCTTGGGCAAAGTTTTCAAGTCCATCAAGGTGACACAGAGGATCTCCAAGTGATGTTTTTCATAGAAGCATCTTTTTAAGTGAGGTTATATTTCTAAATGCAGAAGAAAGATATGCCATTATTTATTAAAGGAAAGTAGAGAGACGGGGCATGTAAGAAAAGCTGAGAGATAATATATTAACCAAAAAATGTAATTGTGGGTTGACCAAAATGATTAATATGTTTAGGTTGAATATAGCAAATAATGTTGACCAAAAAGAATGTTTTTATTGGAAAGCCTATGATTTTTCAGTTCATTTTGGCATCTTCCTCTCTAAGACATTTTACATAGTGCAGCTACTATTTGAAAATATGTAGTTGCTTAGATTCAAGAGGCTTAAATATGACTCAAAGAAACATTTGAACTTTTGAGTACTCCAAGGTACACATTGTGTAATGTATTAATCTGTAATTCTAGTTTACTTGTAGGTGACTTCCTCAGTAACATACTTCTATCATACTGGTATTTTATGGAAATATATTGCTGCTTTTCTTCCTTATTTTTTAGAAGGCAATCAGATAAATTAAAGCCTATTTTGTTTTAGATCAAAGAAATAAATATAAATATTTTTTAATAAAAAAATCTATTAAAAAATCAGGACTAGTCTGGTTTGGGCATTGTATAGACATATAGTGGGAAAAGAAGTTTACTGTCTAAAATGTTCACAGGTTTTTGTTTAGTAGTTTGGAGTTTCATTAACTGTTTAATATAGGAAAAGGCAGGTATACATACAAAAGGAAAGGCATTTTTTTAAGGAAGAGAATATGTAAAGATGCTTTATTTGCCAAATGACAGCAAATAAAGCCTATTAAATGTAACTAATTGTTATACACTTTTTTTGCAATATCATATTTCATATTCTATAGTTCTGTCATAAAAGCCGGGATGGATTCAAATCACAGAGCACAGAACTGAGTCATGACTGAAGCTCTGGTATTTCTCCTGGCCCTTTCCCAATGTATCAAAGAACAGAGGTTGCAGGAAAGCAATTTCTAAGTCATACGAGGGACCTACCTTCAGCAGTTTTAGATGTCAACCTCATTCACAGGCTCAGTGGGAAATTAGAATTTATTGTACCTTGAAGAATCAAGGTCCTTTTGTTCATGTGGAGTGCAGTCTGGTTTATATCAAATGTCAATAAGATAGCAAAAAAGTTATTGTGGACAAAGTTTTAGCATGGACTATGTACAGGTAGCTGCAGAGCCAGTAGCAAGTCTGCTGTAGCAAAAGATTGGTTTGGTTTCTGGAAGCTGAAAAAATCTTTTCTCTCTTGATTCTTTCTCCCTTACATGTGTTATTTACCTGATCTGATAGTGAAATAAGAGTAAAAGTGCTGCCTGTGGTCTAGTTAGAGGGACCTTCAGATGTATTAATGGTGTCTGGGATAAAAATTTATCAAGCTTTTCCTGTTCTTTAGAAGACATTCTCAAACTCAAGTCTTCCCTCAGTTGGGTTGGCAGACAATGGACAATGCTCCTTTTTTCCCTTCAGCTTTCCTATCAGCTTGGCTCTGAATAAGTCAAACCACAGAAGCTTTTGTCAGCTAAGAGATGAGACATATCCCAGGCAGAAAGAGTTCCATCTAATTAATGCTATTTAATTTCTCCCACCATTGTAACTGGGTTATCCCAGCTTAGTGCTGAGTTAATTTGATGCTCTCAATTGTTGTTCTACACATGACAAAATAGCGTCATTCATTTTCTTAAATACGTAACCAGTCATCCCACAGAAGTCAGTGCAGACAGAAGGGAAGCCAAAGGATTAAAAGACATAGTGGCCTGGGATGTTTATTGCTCATTGCCTCCTACCCGCTTTTTAATATCCCCTGTATTGTGCATATCATGGGTTCTGTGGTCCCGAGCTCCCTTGCTTGTTGATTTCTATGCAGCCTTCCTGCTGGGTACCCTTTTCATGAGTGCGGCTGCAGTCTGCCCTCAGTGAGAAGTTTGATCAGTTCAGCATTTTAGTTGAATTAAATACAACTTACGTAGCTGATGAACCAGAAGACTCATATGCAAAAAACTTGTGGGGTTCAAGAGGAGTGAAGTCAGAATAGACTACACTCAGCACAGATTGTGACAATTGTTTAAACCCCACTGCCAAACTGGATCAAACAATAAAGGGCTGGTCTGCCCAAGGGCAGCTACAGAAGGATGGAAGACAAGCTGAGCAAGGCTGCATTCTTCTTCCAGGACTTAGAGCACAGAAGAACTGGAAATAACTGCAAAAGATATCAGAGAGGGACAGGGGCTTTCTTAGTGGATTAGAGCAAGAGGAAGAGCCACAGGCTTCTGGCATGGTGCAGATGTGCTCCATCTCTGCCTCAGCGATTTAACAAAGAAACTGTCCCAGAATAATACAGCTTCCCAGCACTGTGCACATAGTCAGGAGAACTGTGCAGGGTGCAGCACTTGCTGAACACCTGGGGTCAAATGGCAGAGCAAATACCAGTTTTAAGCAGGAGGAGAGAAGCATAACTGGATATCTAAGGGTTATGGAGCAAAAGCCACATCTCAAATATGGCTTTTCTATAAATAGCTGTAAAGTGCCACCTAACTTCACAGTGCCCCATAAATGTTTGGTAATAGCAAGGTGTGTATTACTTTGTATAGCTAACTTCCTATTTTGCATCACTTTCACAGGTAAGCTTGACAGTGGGATTTTGGGGAGGTAAGCACTCAGCTGTGCTAGAATGACAGGGGTTTTATTAGCAGTATGATGTTACATTGATAATCTGCCACCAGCTGGGGTTAAATGCATCAGTATTAATTCATGTCCACAAATAGATCTTTGCCAAGCCCAGGTGATCTCATGGACATATAATTAGGAAACAGAATGGTTCCTGCACATCTCCATCTAGAGATGGGGCATTTTATCTACTGTGAAACACTAAGAAAGCCCTTCTTAGCCCTCTGGCATATTGTTTAACTAGAGCAGTGTTACACTGGGGTTATGTGACTGGATGCTGTTTAGGCAAACATTTCTTCTTCCTGCTGTCTCATTGTCATGGTTACCCAGTAATGTGGTGTGCTCTCTACTTCCTTGAAACAGGCCCCCATCCTTTTGCATTCAGATGTAGCAAAGAAATGTGGCGCTTACATGCTTAAATAGTTGTCTGTGCTGCAGTGGGAGCATCAGAAATGCCTTAGCTGTGAATGGTTTGTCCAGTATCTGAACTCTGTAACCTTCCTTATCATTAAGCAATCCATAAAAGAACAGGAGCATAGAGAATAATGAACAATTTCAGTCAATTGAAATAAAAGGGTATTTTTATATTGCCTTTATTAGGTTGACATAGTAATTGTTCTTTTTATCCTTCTTAATTGCAGCCTATTTCAGCAGGAAAATGCATTTTAAATTGGTTTTGGATACAAAAAAGTGAAACCCTGAAAGTTAATGAAATTTTGAAAATGGAATTGTTTCTGTAAGGAGTTTGTTACAGAATGAGTTTCAATGAAGCAAAGTATGTCATGTTTTGTTAAACATTAAATGAAAGTTTTCATTAAATTAAGTGTTTAAATAAATGCTTAACATCAGTTTGGTATGAGAATATAACTCAGATGTCAAAGGCTTTCCTCTCTTTTCATTCAGAACACACTAATCCTAAGTGAAAAGCTCACAATGAACAGTTTAGCTGGCCAATTTGGCTTCATTTCCTGGCTACAGAATATCTGTGAACAGTTATGATTTCCTCCATCATTCCATTAGCCCAAATTACTTAAAATTTGTTTTAGTTTTTTTCTCTAAATTGGATTAAATTCACTAAAGCTTTTAGAATTGCATCTTGTCAGTCCCGATCAATTCATATGAAACTGAAAATGTTTCCTGGTTTTTCAGAAACGAGCAGCAGAAGGAGTTGCGGGTTATTTTTATTGTTTATTATTACTAAGTTGCAGTTGTTAATCTGATGCATCAACTATGAGCTTGCTTGAGTTGTGATGCTACCTTTGTTTGACTGTGTTTGATCCGGTAAGTTTCAGAGTGGTGTATTTTTTTCACTGATTGCCTAAATGGAGAAAGTTTTGCAGTAGGAGTAATTACTTGTAAAGACCTCAGGTTTTGTCTGATTAATATGATCAACTTGACTTTGTTTTACATGCCAATAGAGTTTCCCAGTAAAATATATTCTTCTGCAAATATATTTACAATATATTGTAAAATATATGTATAAGCCAAGCTTACACTGGGGCTGATAGAACTGTAGCGGCACATATGACCATACTTTCTCACGTCATGTAGGTATCTCAGTGCCTTTAGGTTCAAGTCTGTAGGTTTGGAGCAGGTCTTCTGAACTAAGATTTGTCTCACCTAAGAGGCAAATGCAAGACAGGCAGAAATGAATTCATGTGAATGAACTTCTTTATTTTTTGGTTTGGGCACTGCTCTGGTTTTCTTCTTTAGCTATAAAGAGACCTCCTTGAAGGTAGTCACCCAAGTACAAAGTTTCCCTCAGTTAGGTTGCCACAGAATATTCTTAGGTTTCCATCTAAGTGAGACCATCATTTTACCAAAGGTGTACATGACTTTTTCATAAATGTATAAGAACCATTAGAGAAGAGATCACTAAAATAACATGCTGAAAGGTCACCTAGGTTCCCTGCTGAAATGTATAGCTTCCATTTGAAGGTGCACAGCTGCAGAATTTAGATATTTAGCTTCTGCATAACTTTGAGGAACATATTGCATTTAGAATCACTAAGATACTGTGCTGTAAAGCTGGAATAATGTTCCCTCTTGGATTCATTCACATACATCAGCATTTTAAATTAGAAGGAATTTAAATCATCTCCTCAAGAGTTTAAACTTCTAGAGGTCGCTTATAGAGGCAAATCTGTTCATAACTGCCTGACTGTTCCTACTTGAGATCTGCAGTCTACTTTCTGTGCGTCTCCTATTACCATTATCCTTTCGTGTGATATCTGTGATACTTTCTACAGTGAAAGGAATATCGGTGCCTACTCTACGTTACACAGCATTAGCGTCAATAGGTATTGTATTGCCACCAGAGCAGGTCCTGAGTCATACAAAAAGAGCTTTTTCCAGCTCACCTTTCTCTAGCAACATGAGACTTTTTTTAACGCATGTGAAGAGGTCAGTTCAGCTTCCTTCACATTAGACACATGCAGGTTTTGAGGAACATAAGCATATCTTCCTCAATATGAGGAAGAACTTCTTTATATTGAAGGTGGCAGAGCACTGAATGGGCTGCCCAGGGGGCTTCTGGAGTCTCTCATTCAGGAGACATTCAAAACCCACCTGGATGTGTTCTTGTATAACCTGTTCTAGGTGGCCCTGCCTTGGCAGGGAGTTGGGCTGGATGATCTCCAAAGGTCCCTTCCAACCCTAATGATTCTGTGATTCTGTGAATATGAGCCATTATCCATAACAAGCCATTAACATTTTCCAGTGCTCTCTCTCAACAAAAAAAAAACCAACAAATGGTGTAAAAGAATAAACTCAAATGAAGTAAGCTGCTGGCAGTCATCACCTCCACTGCAGTCAGACTGCTGTGGTACCTGCAAATGCCAGCATAAATGTCAGTCACAAGATTACAAGCAGCAGTGGGTTTTTTTGAAGGGGATGTCTGGCAAAGCCAGAAAGGCAGAGACCTGCGTCTTCTTGGTTTCCCTTCTGATTACATTTCCTTTGATAATTGCAGCACCTGAAATAGCTATTTACTTCTGTGTCGTATCTTTAAGATAATATATGTAGTTAATAGAGAGGTTGTACTCCCTCTTTTAATACTGGTTCATACCATTGCTGCTTGATGTCAGGGTAATTTGATGTACAGCGCATAAAATTCTGTTAACATTCTGCTGATATGGTGCCTTATATTGATAGTTTGGTTTGGAAAGTAGCACATGGAAAATGGTCCCTTAGCCTTACTCTCAGCCAAAGGTACAGTGGTGACTAGTGAGAGCAGCTTTTCATTTGAGCTAATAATTAGCTTCTCTTTGCTTGCTGCAGATAAATAAAGCTATCTGGGTCGGATTGCTCTGGGATATCCCAGAGCAATAGTATGCATGTTCCTTAGAGTCTGTCAGAAGTAACTGAGGGAAAGACAGGATTACTGTCAGTAGGCTTTAATTTTCTATTTTGGTATCTCCACTGGAAAAAAATGCAAATCATTGCATATGGAAACAGTCTGAGATGCACTGAGTGCTTAAACCCTCTGTGAAGCAACTGACCCGAGCAGACAGAACATTTTAACCATGATTCCTGGGAGCAGTAAGTGATGCAAGTTTTTTAGGTGATCGGCCAGATACACTTCAGACTTCTTAAGGGAAAATTTCCTAGAAATTTCAGGAAATTGAGTCATTGTGGGATTTCAATTCAGGAACCTCAAAAAGGAAAAAAGGCTTTGACAATTGCTATTTCATTTTTAAAATAGAGGTTGTCATCCTCAGGCCTTTGTATGGACTGGCCCTTTTGTTTCTCTTCCTTTGATCCCCAAGGCCTGTATTGCCCTGCTATGGATACTGAATTAGAATGTTTGTCCTCTCTTCTGTGCATCACCTCTCAGTGGGCATCAACTTTGATTTTGGACCTTGTGCCTTTTTTCTTCTCTCAGAAATCGCACAGTGTTGCATTTTTAGAGTATGGTCAGAAGAATTGGTGGCCCCAAGGAAAAATAAGCACATCAGCCTTGGTAATTCCTGATCATTTGGCTTAGCTACCTCCTATTTGCGGAAGCTTAAAGATACGTGCATTGGGAAATAATGTGGAACAGCTGGCACCCTCTGAATTCATATCCTATCACAGTAATATGCTCATAAGCACATGCAAATAGTCTAATCCCAGCCTATAAGGTATCCACTTTACTTGCCTTGAAAATATCTCTGAACTGGGTTACGAATTCCAGTTCTCTGCAGAATCTGACCGGTGAGGAAAAAAGTGATTCTTCATATCTCAACAATAAAAACAAAATATAAGAAAAATGGTGCAAAGAGGACTGTGTTCTCCAGTCACATGTGAAAGCCAATGCAAGACAAAATGCCAGTCCCTCTCTGGTTTCCTTCTACCTTCTGTGTCACTCCCTCAGAAAAGCCTCCTACTCCAGGGGAATCAGACTTCCTTGATTTTTATCAACAGCAGGCCATAGCCTGTTGTCAGAGCCAGCCCACAAGCTGTCTGGAGTCGGGATAGAATTCTAGACGTTAGTTATCAAAGGCTGTGTTGTCTTTTAACAACCCTTGAGTGTTTACTGAATTGGTTTGTTTTGAGCTGTTCTTTCTCCCTGGTGGCTTTCTCCGTTTCTCATCAACTTAAACCAAGAGTAAACTTCCCAATACTCAAATCAAGATCTAGTTTTCATAATTCATTATACAGCAACTGTACTTCCGTCAGACCCCTTACTAACTCTGCTTTCAGGCTACAACTTACCCTTCCAGTGTTTGTAACTAGAAATAAGTGCATGTTTAAATATAAATGTCATTTGAGTTTGCTTCTCTGTACATGTAAACGAGCAATCAGAAGATAGAAGAGATCAGATATAGAATCATGGAATGGTTTGGGTTGGAAAGGACCTTAAGCTCATCTAGTTCCAGCCCCCCTGCCATGGGCACAGACTCCCCACACTAGACCATGTCACCCAAGGCTCTGTCCAACCTGGCCTTGGACCCTGCCAGGGATGGAGCATTTGCCACTTCTTTGGGCAACCTGTGCCAATGCCTCACCACCCTCACAGTAAAGAGCTTCCTTATATCTGACCTGAACTTCCCCTGTTTAAGTTTAAACCCATTACCTCTTGTCCTATCACTACAGTCCCTAATGAAGAGTCCCTCCCCAGCATCCTTGTAAGCCCCCTTCAGATACTGGAAGGCTGCTATGAGGTCTCCACGCAGCCTTCTCTTCTCCAGGCTGAACAGCCCCAACTTTTTCAGCCTATCTTCATACAGGAGGTGCTCCAGTCCCCTGTTCATCCTCGTGGCCCTCCTCTGGACTTGTTCCAACAGTTCCATGTCCTTTTTATGTTGAGAACACCAGAACTGCACACAATACTCCAAGTGAGGTCTCACAAGAGCAGAGTAGAGGGGCAGGATCACCTCCCTCGACCTGCTGGTCACGCTCCTTTTGATGCAGCCCAGGATACGGTTGGCTTTCTGGGCTGCGAGCACACACTGCCAGCTCGTGTTCATTTTCCCAACCAACACCCCCAAGTCCTTCTCCACAGGGCTGCTCTGAATCTCTTCTTTGCCCAATTTAATAATTTTCCATATATGTGTGATGCACAGATTAAATGTGCAATTAAATGATCAATTAAAATAGCTGAATTTTCTTTAAATTGCTTTCTGGCAACAAGTTCTGACCATTTTCCAAGCTGCTGCATACTTAAAGCATGATGAGATCCCATGCCGTTTTCAGGAAACAGGCAGATAGCTTCTTTGTAAATGCATATTTGTATGAATCTCAAAACTGTTTAAGTGATTTATGGAAGCTGGATAGATGTTGCAGCAGCAGCAGCAGAGGATCTCCATGTCACTTTCGCTTCCTAATATTCCTCTTCTCACAAAACCCATGTGATTGAGCAAATAGAGGTATTTGTGCCAAAGAAGCAACGAAAGGCAGCTAGCAGGTGATTTAGGACTATGAAACAATAGTTACAGCTGCCTAACCAAAGAAAAAAGTAACAAAACCAGCACTAAATGAGAAGAAAATCAGGACTTGTGTCATGAAAATAGTGGTCCTGTTCAGTGCTTGAGTTACTGGCAAGAGTTTCTGAGAACACACACTTTGAAACCTCTTTGGAAAGCATCAAGATTGTGTTCTAGTGCAGCCCAGTAAATGCTTCTATGGTGAATTCTTCGGCATATGAATCAACCACACGCATGTACTATGCTGCAGAGATAACAGGTAGGCTTGTAGTTGGTGAATGAAGAAGATGCAAAGGAAATTTTCTAAGTTTATTTGATAAGAGTGACAAATGGAACACTAAAGCCAATTGGGAATATTAAATAACACAGGCAGTTCTGAGCTTATTTTTGTTTTGGTGGGACTTAAGCAAGATGCAAGGCCATCTGTGTCCCTAAAAAACCTCATAAAGATTAGGATTTAGAGAGGGAAAACTGAGTATCTGATGGAAGAGCAATGGTCAAGTTCAGTTTATCAAAAGAGCTGCATGTTTTAGAAGAGATGGGTAAGACCAGGAAATCAGACCTGAGCACAAGCTCCCAGGTACCTACAAAAACATTTTCAAAATAACTATCTAAATGTGGATTAAAGAAGCAAACATTAAGATCTGGCTGCAATAGCCTCTCTGGTGAGGCCACAGTCATTTTATGTGCTTCCATCGATGTTACCCAGTCTCAAGACAAAGAACAAATAAGATCAACCCAATGTGAGGAAAACAGTAACAGCATCTGGCAGGCAGCTGCAGCAGCTCAGTGGAAAGCTCTGTGTCCAGTGAGAGGGCCATAACCATCTGTCCCACTGCTGCTGTCCTGGAAACAACTGTTTCAAGTAAAACTGGGAAGCAACTCAGAATTAGGAATCTTTTTTTTCCCCCCACTTTCTTAAAGAAGAGAGGGAGTTGGCTGTCATCAATGCAGAGGCAAATCTGGCCTGTGATGAGATGATAGAGCATCTGACTAAGGAGCAGAGGAAGGCACAGAAAGAGGAAAAAGGTCAACAGGGTTGGTGGTAAAAACACAGGTGGTGGATGAGATATTGGAGAGACAGAAAGATTCTGGTCACCAGCAGAAAATGTGTGGGATTCAGGGGAGCGAAACGTAGAAAACTCTTGGTGGTAGGTGGCTGCGTGATCAGAAGCCTAGAGGGGATGAGAAAAACAAGCAATTGGATCCTGACCGATGGTGGGTCTGGTTTTGACTGGGCATCAGCATGGCAAATTTTAGAGATGCTGACAGAATTTGATCCAGACTTTTTAAGAAAGAGTTGAAGTTCCAGGCCACAGTGAGGCAAAATGAAATTACAAACACATGGGATTGTGCAAATTTTAGATACCAACACAGGTGAAATTTGTCAGAAAGAGGAAAATGGAATGGAAAACAAAACAATACAAAAGGTGAAGAGCAGAATCCAGGAAATAAAACTGTGCATAACATCTGCATTCTAGCCATTGCTGCAGATTTATCTCATCCAGAATCTGTGTGGAACTTTCACTGCCCCTTCCCTGTTATGGGGGGAATTGCCTTTTATGTTGTTTTTAGGTTAAAGACATACAATTCATTTGTCTGCTGTTGACTTGTTCATGACAGACAAATATAATACAACAGATTATCTTCCATTAAAAAATTGCAGACTTGGGTCAGATGCCATATAACTCACTGAGTTTCATTCCCTCCCAAGGGTTCCATCTATCCCCACAAAATAAATTCATGTGTACTAAGTTAGGTTTTTTTCATGACTAGGCAATATCCCTGTTCCCTGGAAACTTGCAGTTGTTATTTGTCTTTGTGAACCTCCTCTTTGAAAATGCCAAATCCTTTAAATTAATGCTTGGGAGGGTCATATTTTGCATTTCAGTTGTTGAAAAGACATTGCATTTATTTAACAATATAAAGCTCCCTGAGGATCAGCAACCACAGTTTATTATATAAAAGTGTGCTGTGCTTTCTGTAATTTGGGAGTTGACTACTCACATAATCATAGCTACCAATATTCAGAGCTTACAGGGTTTTTTTATTCTCTTATTACTGCTTTTTTTCATCATAAAATACATCTTGTGTTTTATATGGCTAGATCCTGCTCAGTGGAGTATTTGGCTTCCCTGGTACAGAAAAGATCACTAGTTGGCTGAAATAATGTCTTAAAAAAGTTTTGGAGGGTTAACTTTTAATCACCAGCCAAATTTCTTTGATTCATTATCAGCTATGAGGCATTCGAATGATTGTGGGCTAATTGTATTCAGATGCCCTTATGAGCAGGAGTAGCTTTATGATAGGAAAGGTAGCATAGTTTCAACTGGATTTTAGAGAGAGCATTAGTATCTTCAACTGTCCTTAATACCAATTTTATTTTTAATTTCTACTTAATTAAACAAAACATTCAAAAGCAAGCTGAGATTCTTGGAATAAGCACAGAGCTTTCCTGAGCAGATAATAGTTCCAGGTGGGAGAAATGAAAGCAACTATGAGTAAAAGTAAATCTAGTTAATATGCTTAATCTGAGAATTTTTGTATCTTAGTCCAGTAGTGCACATCCAGTAGTGTACATCTTGGGTACATGCCCCTGTGCTCTTCCTTGAGATTACATAGAAAATTGGAACATTGTAAGAGCAAGGCCTTGTTTTTTAGTGAGATCTAGTACCGGGAAGATGCCCTGGGATGTCAGCTCCCCAGATTTATACCTTAAGAAACACTGAACTCCTTTACTGTGACTCCTTTACTGTTGCTAATGTATGTAACCTTCATCAAACCCAGTAGTTCTTCTGTCTCAGCTCCTCCTGCATAAAATGCAGAAACATTAAACATAGAATTATTGTGGTCATAGTGGCTGTGTGAACAATTAAAGTAGATAAGTAGTCAGCCCAATGTATCCGCACAATTCTGTACCACAGCCTCCAGGTCTGTGCATGCTTACATGGTCACTGTTGCCATCTGAGGTTCCCAGCATCTGATGTACTGTACTTTCCACATGCTTTGGAAAACAGAGACGCATTATTTGTTGTCCCTGAGTACAGATGGGAGTCTCAACTGCACACTTATTTCTCCCTCACCAGTGTTTATAAAAAGCGTTTTGATTGATCAAAAGTTACAGTTGGAGGAAAACTAACTTTATTTTCTGGGATTCCTATGACTTGGGCAGGGAGTGCACTAGTTTTGCATTTAGCTCAGCCTAGATAGCAAAAGACTCCATCAGTCCATTTCTGTATGTCTCCGGTCCACTTCACATTCTAGTGTCACAGCTGAAGTCAGCTTGCAGTGTTTAGGTTCGTAGCATTGCACTAACATGTTGTTAAGTTTTAAAAAGAATTCAGTGTTCAGCAAAAATTTTAAATGAAAATCCTTTCTTTTCACGTTAGATTTAGTAAATCCCTTCCCTTTCACAAATGAGAAATCAGGGCCTAAACTATTCTGACAGCATTTAGAAGTTTTTCACTTTTGAAGCTTTTTGTGTTTTATAAATCTAATTAAATGTAATAAGAAAATAATAGGACATAATGTTTGTTTTACAAGGTGATTGATCTCTTGGCAGCCTGGCAGACTCTTTTATTGATTGGTTGGTGGATAATGTCAGAGTGGATATGTCCTGGAGGAGAATAGCTGACACCTAAATCCATATGTGACAGATTACCATCTGTGTTGGAAGACAGGTTTCTTCGTGAAATTGCAAAGATAACAGGTGAAAATGGAGAAAGTGACATGAGGGAAATGTGTTGAAACCTGCCTCAACCTTTCCATGCTCTAAGAGCATTTACACAAAGCGCTCTATTTTGTGGGCAGCTTGTTTTCAGGATGAGGGAGATTAACTTTTAATTACATTCATTCCTGTCTTCCCAGTCTAGTTTTAATTCTGTTAATTAGGGAAATGCCTTGCCCCACAACCTAGCCATAAAGCTAATTAAACAGAGAACCTTCATTTGCTACTTAGTGGGACTTCAGGTCTGTAATGCTTATCATACATTACAGTTAATTAGCACTGTGGGAGGGGAAAATGAGGATGTCGCTGAAGTGCAAAACTCAAATTCGAGGTGCTGTAATATATGCTTTATTTCATTTTGCAGCTATCTGATGCAAGGAAGTCACACGCTACCCTACCTGCCTTAGTTTCACATTTGTTAAGGGAGAATCAATTAAATGTATCTCTCCTGCAGAAGTTTTGTGTAGGTTTAATGTAATGAAGTTGATAAGCTGCTGGCCTTTGAAATCCTTAAGTAGAAGACACTGCGTAAATAGAATTGTTTCTTCCTGAAGCATGCAAAGCATGCTGGAGGCAATGAGCTGTGCAGTTACAGGTAGAGGGGTAGAACAGCAGATGTACTTCCTGAAGTAAAGATGGACGTACAGTTCTGCACATATTCACAAGATCTTCCAGGGCAAAACACAACCAGCATGGACCATGCTGCTGTCTCAAACTATTCAGAAGCCCAGACCACAAATTAAAATAAAGTGTAATTTGACTGAAAAATTCTGATGGTAAATGCCTTTAATTCATAATGTTTTGTTGAATTATAATAATCCATTTTAAAGCATTGTTCCTGAAAATATCAAGTGATAATTACCAATACCCCATTGTGCAGATGAAGTAAAGCAGAGAAATGATGCAATTTGCCCAAACTGCTAGGTAAACCCATTGTAAAACTGGAACTAGGACTTACAACTCCCTGTAAACTACCAGACAGCAGCTGGTTTGATGTTTTCTGGAGGAAATAGCAGAACCTAAGTTCTGCCTTGATTTATATTTTCTCACAGTGGCACTGAATCCAATGAGTCTGAGGATATGAAATTATACCTTAATAGGTTACCCCCGGCATGCATTAAGATACTACGGAAAATGTTACCTAGAGCATTGCAAGTGTAGCCCAGTAGGTTATGCTTATGCTAATCCTGAGTTACTCAATATATTTCAAGTTTTATTGCAAGGCAGCAGGCAAATATTAAAAAATAATTGCAGTCTAAGCATTGGTGGCTCTGGTAATATTTGTAATGTAGAGCAACATGTAGAATAACGTGTTTTGTGCAAGGCTGTGCTGACTGACACACTATCTAACCAAGGCAGCTGGCTGGGTTGTGCACTGGGCTTGGATTCAAGTGTGGATGAATCCACATTGTTTTTCCGTGCCTTTATTTCCCCATTGCTGACATGGGGTTAAAAAGTTTTGTGACTGCTTTATAAAGCACTCTGTGGTCTGCATGCATTGGGGCACTAATACCTGTGTCAACAAGGCAACACTAGTTACAAGATTTAGGGGACAGTGGTGATTTGTGGAAGTATGAGAAAAGGGAAGGAAAGAAAAGGAAAACTGTGAAAGAAAGGAATAAGAGCTAGCAGATTAGCCCACTTTGTAGAAAATATGATGTCCAGTCTATGCTGGTAATAGCATTATTAATCCTAACATGCTGTCATTAATACAAACAAGAAGGGTATGAAGTTTCTGTAATTATTTCAGGTTGATCTGGGAGTATATTGTTTTCCTGGAGCTAGGTAGCATTTTAAAACTGGAAAGGATTAGACAGACACAATCAGCTCAAATATTTGTCCAGCCATTGAAAGGAGAAGCCTCACTTCCGCCTGTGATGAGGCTTTGGAAATCTCCATATCCATCATTGTTCAACAGCTAAGTGAAGATTGCAGGTTGATTACCCCTTCAGCTGCCTTTAAGCAGTTTATGTGAAATGTTAAGTTCTAAGTTGCCTAAAATCTCTACTTTTTTATTTGCTTTCTGACTTGTATGCAGCAAGGCAAATCTTCGTGAGTTTATACGCATACATGCACACACATGTGCTCACATACCGCTGACCAGAACCAGGTCCTTCCAAATGTGAATTACTCTGAGCGGAGCTTAAATATGTATAAGTAGAACAGGAACAGTCATTCACTTTAATATTCACAAGGACATGAAAAGGAAAATAATGGACTGCCTGTTTCTTCTAGTCAGATTGTGGCTATGCAACATATCATAAAGCAACTGAGTTTCTGTTCCTTTATTTAGAGAAGTTGTATTTTACACTGATTCCACTGCCTCCCTCATATTTTGAGATGTTCAGAAAACTTACAATAATAACTTATTTCAGAAACATTTTATTTATTCCTCCTTCAGTCTTCTAAAATTATTGCCCATTCCATTCTTCTAAAATTAGCTTTTGAGTGTCAAAAAGAATATGGAGAGCTTTGCAACGAACTACAAAGAAAGGATGTTTAAAAAGAGTACTTGGATCTCTGTGCCCAAACTGTGACGTACTAGCAAATTCCGCAAGGCTCTAGGGTCACATAAGCAGATCCAGAGAGTAGTTATGCTTAACTTCACCACAGTGACTGTGTTGATGCCAGGCCTTTGCTTATAGGATTTGCTGCAAGCCTGGACTTATATTTAACAATGCGCATAGAGATGACAGCAAGCCACGGAATCTAGAGTGGAACCTCTCCACTCTTTGTGAACAGCAGGAGAAGTCAGGGTTTGTTTCTGGGTTCAGATGGGCCTACAGCTTTTGTGATGGTGTTGCCAAGTTCCATCTCCAGACTAATATTTACAATTGCTTTTTTCTACAAAATATGAAAAATGTAAGAAAGTTTTAGCTACTTTTGTGCAAATCCTATGTTTGCTTTTGGGTTTTTTTCAGTTGCATGTCGAGGAGTGAGCCATTTTCAGGGCTAATGGGAGGCTTGAGTGCTTAGTTGCCTGTTAACACCATACCTTCACCTGCTATTTTGACTAGTACATTTTAATGCTTCTGTGGTTTTTCATTGGCCTGTATTTTCCATTTCTGCATGTGTCCCATTTGTGCTGGGCACATCAGTTGGTATTCATGCCAGATAGCCAGCTTGTATGAGCAAGTTATCATTTAACAATGTTGATTATTGCATTAAGAGAAATCCTTTGGGATTTCATTGCTAATGCACTGAAAACCCATCAGACCTTCTAGTCTGAAATAACCAGCACACTGTCTGAACACTTATGACCAGGGCATTTTATGTGCAATCACCCATGGAGAAATAAATTCTTTATATACTTTTGCATTCCTGGAGATACAGGGGAGCAGAGCAGTGTGGAAAGTTTGAGCCATTCTTCTGCAATTTGCGTCATCAGTTGAAAAGGAGCCACTTGAGAACTACGTTTGAAGACACCAGGTTTATATCTCCTCCACAGATAGTCCTAATAATAGTACAGGGATATTTGACTAAATCATTCAAAGCTGGAAGAGATACCATGACGGTTTCTACTGTGTTTTTCTTCCCTATATGATAGGCAGACATACATACTCTCTGTGAAGTTCAAACAGGCACTTGACAAAGTTGGGTACCGGTCAGTTTAAAGATAAATGGGGCCTCACCTTCTCACACAGTGGAATCATTTATTTTCACATGGCTCATAGCAAGAATTATTTATAGCTGTGGAAAGAAAAATAGTGGGGATATAGAATTGGTGCAATTTCTATGAACCAGTTAGGCATGATACGGTTGGATACTGCTCTCTTCCTAGTGAAATGCAACGATGCACTGCTCTCCATAGAGTGAAATAATTTTTACATGCCTTGTCAGTCTTGCTATGGCCGTGGAAAGAAATACAGTGAAAGGAGAGACGTTGGCACTGTTTGTGTTATTTAGAATGTTTTTGCAGCTAACAGTTTTGACCTCTATTCTGTTTTGATGGTCCTGGTTTCAAAAGGCCACATCATGTTTTCCAGCTAGAAGAAATGAATCAATACTTTCTTTCCCTGTGGAGTCTCCCAACTTTTACACAGTTCAGAATATTCCTGGTTCAAAATATTCCAAAGAACTGCTGGTGTAAAACTGATGCACTGCCTTGTCAGTGGAATAACAATGATTAACAGCTTCAAATCTACCCTCTGAAGCCAGGAAGGTTTCATTTTTGTCACTTACAGTCTTCAAACACCCTGAAAAGAAAGTTAGACTGGAATTTTGAATTTAATGTGTGAAATCCAGGGGCCATCATTTAAAACGTCAATCCTTACTTCAAAATGGTGTTTGACAGGCTGCAAGTAATTTCTGCTCCAAGCAATCTCAGGCAGCAGAGTAGCCCAAAGGTCATTGTTTTTGTCATGGGTAAAAGATATCTTCTTCATGATGGATGACTGCTCTGTGTGTTTATCATGAATAATATATTAGTAATTTTAATTCACAATTCCATTTGTCCAGCAGTTTTGTCAGGTAGTTAGGTTCGCCTGCCCTGTGTGAAAGCATGGGACTGTTGTAATCCACCATAAGACCTGCAGCGCAGTGCTGGTTGCAAGTACTGGGACTGGGAGGAATCACTTCTACCAATGGAAATGCCAGCCTGCAGGACTGGGCAAAGTCTTGTGACTGAAGCCACTGACAGGTCAAAGTCTGTGCTGGTGGTCACAGCTGAAACCAAATAGGTTGCTCCCTCAAGTCTCATGGTATGATGTATAGCAACCTTCAGTGTGCTCTTCACCAAATTTATGAGATTGAGAGCCTAAGGTTATCTGTTGGCTAGCTTGATCACCAAAACTGAGGACCAGACAACAAACACGAGTGCTGGTTTCAGATCACTTTGAGAACTTTGTTACCCGAGACATAAAGATTTCAGCTGTCTTTGTGCAAAGCACTCAAGGCATAATACTACCACAGCTGCTACCTACCATTTTACCCTCATGCTTTTAATAGGACTAAGTGCAAAAGCCACTCCTCTGCAGACCTAGACACAAAAGTAATAAGGAGTAGTATTAGTTCAGAGAGTCTCAGAGCAAATTTGCTTTCTCTTTGCACATATGCAACTCATAAGCAAACCTTTGTAACAATATGCATTGTTCTTGCTTATTTGAGTAGTATGGTCTCCTGAGGATATTTCTGTCAATGTCAGTGAAGCAAACTGTCTTTTAGAAAAGATGGCTGAATTTGCCTTTTAGCTATTGAATGTCTAGATTTACCTCCTCGCTTCTCCTGCTTCTGTTTATATTTTGCATGCAGAAACATGGTGAGAGCCATACTACTCTCCCATGTCAGTAATAATATGTTTTCAAAAAATGAATGAATGACATCCACTAAAAGTAATCCCAAATTCAAATCATTTTTAAATGCACCCTTCATTCACCAGCATTATGCTGTGTTTGATAAATTTCCATCTCTTCATATTAGCTCTTTTGGCACCTAGAGTTGCATTTTGCAAGCTTTGCTTTTTATATGGCCAGCTGTTACCTCAAAGTTTCAAAGCACTTACAGCAAGAGGCTTTTCAGTAGGAAACATCACTCTCCACTTGATTTTCTGAAAGATCTTGTTTTCACTTCAGAAGTGGGCAGCCGAGGCTTTATATCATATTACTTCTTCACTGTATGCACCCCTAAAAAGAGCTGTTTTTGCACTGTCCTACTTTTGATATATATATAAAAAAAAAAAAACAACAGAAAAAAACCCCACACATACCAAAAAAAATTAAAAAAAAAGGAAGCCAGCCACATTTTTTTTCTCATTCAAATGAATGTGGATCCATGGTCTTATGAGTGAGGGAGGATGGAAAGAGGCCCTGTATTTTAAATGAGGTTCTACAACCTGTTACATACTTATTGCACAAGCTTTTGTTGGTTGGAAAAGGGACTGATCATTCCAGTTCTTCAACACCTTTGGGGGAAGTTATAAGGTGGAGGAAGCAGAATCACCAGTCTGAAATTCAGAACAGAGGTCTTATCAAGTTCATCAATGCTCTTCATAATCATTATGTAAAGTAAGAGCCGTTGATCTCATCCTTCATACATATATATATATGGCTTCAGAACAACTGAAAAAGCAACATTTCACATGCACTTGCAGTTGCTCTTCTATTATACCAAATCAAGAAAGCAAGACACATGAAAATGGGTGTTTAGTGACTTTGTATGCATAATGGAAAAAACAGCATATAATGCTAATTTAAAAAAAAAAATATGTTCATACATTTGTTTATATAGGGATAATGGAAGTATTTTCAGAATTCCTGTATGTTTTACTTTGTTGTTATTTCGGTTTTTCATGTGTTCTTGGGTTTCAATAGTTCCTGTGTAAGGCAAGGGATTCACATCTTACACAGGCTGAAGTCTTCTGTTAAGCAGACCACTACATCTACAAAGAAGCTTCTTTAAATGTTCTTTACCATCAAAGTGCCTCAGCTTGGGTCATCTGGCAGTTCCAGTTGTGAGAGAAATCTCTCTGCCTCCAGAACAATTCAGCCCATAGCTGTTTTGTAAGCCTTAGGAGAAAGTTTTGGGACGGAATACATCTGACCAACCTGAATCCTAAGAGGGCCAACAGCCTTCTTGGGGATCTGAGTAAATTTCTGTACTCCTGCCCTGAACTACTGAATTGCTGTAGTGAACTCAATTTTTGCTCATTCATTCTTTGCAGATATTGATGAGTGCCTGGTAAACAATGGTGGCTGTGACCATTTCTGCCGAAACACAGTTGGCAGCTTTGAGTGTAGCTGCCAGAAAGGCTATAAACTGCTCACAGATGAACGAACCTGCCAAGGTAATACTTCATTTCTTTTACCTCTTCTATAATGAGGATGTTCTTTTCAGCAGATTTGGGGTTTTTTTAATTAAGTCATTTGTCCTACAGGTTTTAATTGTACTGTCATAGGACAGAAAGTTAGAAAAGACCTACTAGATTTTCCATTTTCTGAGGTGGGTTTAGAAGATTTTTGGAAATGTCTTGTTTCAGTGTTTATAGTAGAAGGAACGCCAGTGTCCTGTTGAAGAGCGAAAATCTGTGTCATGTAGTGGAGTAGCCTCAGGCAAAGAGCCTTATGGCAAATCCTCTAATTTGCTATGACCTGAATGGGACAGAGGCTTATCTTACACCAGAGTCATGTAGAGTAATTTACTGGAATGGAGCATTTGCCACATTTATACTGAAAAAAAAAAAGAGTCTAATTTGGGAGACCACCTTTGCCTGACAGAATCTGTTTATGCAGGGATAATGGAAGTGTTCTGTAGGAATTCAAATGAAGTGTGGTTTATATCGTTTGATCTGTGTGTTATGATCTGTTATCTAAGTCATATGATGTTCTATATTCTATGACTAATTAAGTGCATAACCATTTCAAACTTAAGTTCTGACCATGTACCTTTGGAGAAATGATACTTTAAGCATTTGAGCTCTGTAACTTTACTCTTTAAAAGCCTCCTAGAAAAGCCTAGAGAGATGAGCATGCACCAGTAGAGAGAGAAGGGGAAGGAGGATATATTCAATCAAACTTATGTTCAGAAATTGCCTCTTAATCAATACATAATTATTTGCATGGGTTTTAAACATGTAAAAGTTTTGTAGTCCAAAACAGTATTTTAGAGCTGCTTTGTCCATCAACAAAAGAGGATCCAAGGTAAAAAAAATGTTTCCATTGCATCGCATTGGTACTTAGAATCATGGAATCATAGGGTTAGGGTTGGAAAGAACCTTCAGATCATCTAGTTCCAGCCCCCCTGCCATGGCCAGGGACACCTCCCACTAAACCATGCCACCCAAGGCTCTATCCAGCCCGGCCTTGAACACTGCCAGCGATGGAGCATTCACACCTTCCCTGGGCAACCCATTCCAGTGCCTCACCACCCTTACAGTAAAGAACTTCTTCCTTATATCCAATCTGAACTTCCCCTGTTTAAGTATGAACCCGTTACCTCTTGTCCTGTCACTACAGTCCCTAATGAAGAGTCCCTCCCCAGCATCCCTATAGGTCCCCTTCAGATACTGGAAGGATGCTATGAGGTCTCCATGCAGCCTTCTCTTCTCCAGGCTGAACACCCCCAACTTTCTCATCCTATCTTCATACGGGAGGTGCTCCAGTCCCCTCATCATCCTCATGGCCCTCCTCTGGACTTGTTCCAACAGTTCCATGTCCTTTTTATGTTGCGGACACCAGAACTGCACACAATACTCCAAGTGAGGTGTCACGAGAGCAGAGTAGAGGGGCAGGGTCACCTCCCTCGACCTGCTGGTCACGCTCCTTTTGATGCAGCCCAGGATACGGTTGGCTTTCTGGGCTGTGAGCGCACACTGCCAGCTCATGTTCATTTTCTCATCAACCAACACCCCCAAGTCCTTCTTCACAGGGTTTCTCTGAATCTCTTCCCTGCCCAACCTGTAGCCATGCCTGGGATTGCACCGACCCAGGTGTAGGACCTTGCACTTGTCATGGTTAAACTTCCTCAGGTTGGCATCAGCCCACCTCACAAGTGTGTCAAGGTCCCTCTGGATGGCATTCCTTCCCTCCAACGTGTCAACCAAACCACACAGCTTGGTGTCATCAGAAAACTTGCTGAGGGCGCATTCAATCCCACTGTCCATGTCACCGACAAAGATGTTGAACAAGACTGGTCCCAACACCAATCCCTGAGGGACACCACTCGTTACTGGTCTCCAGCTGGACACTGAGCCATTGAGCACAACTCTTTGCGTGTGGCCATCCAGCCAGTTCTTTATCCACCGAGTGGTCCACCTATCATATTGATGTCTCTCCAATTTAGAGACAAGGATGTCGTGTGGGACAGTGTCGAATGCCTTGCCCAAGTCCAGGTAGATGACATCAACTTCTCTGCCCCTGTCCATGAGTTCCATAGTCCCATCATAGAAGGCCACCAAATTGGTGAGGCAGGATTTCCCCTTAGTGAAGCCATGCTGGCTGTCACCAACCACCTTGTTGTTTTTCATGTGCCTTAGCATGCCTTCCAGGAGGATTTGCTCCAAGATTTTGCCAGGCACAGAGGTGAGGCTGACTGGTCTGTAGTTCCCCAGTACATCCATTTTGCCCTTCTTGAAAATGGGGGTTATATTTCCCTTTTTCCAGTCATCGGGAACTTCACGTGACTGCCATGATTTTTCAAATATGATGGACAGTGGCTTAGCAGCTTCATTCACCAGCTCCTTCAGGACCCACGCATGGATTTCATCAGGTCCCATGGACTTGTGTGCATTCAGGTTGTTAAGGTGGTCTCGAACCAGATCCTCTCCTACAGTGGGCCCAGGGTCTTCATTCTCACTGTTCCTGCATCTGCCTTCCAAGACTTGGGTGGTGTGGTCAGAGCATTTGCCTTTGAAGACTGAGGCAAAGAAGTCATTAAGAACCTCAGCCTTCTCCAAATCCAGGGTAGCCAGTTCTCCTGATAGCTTCCGGAAAGGGCCCACGTTGTCCCTCGTCTGTCTTTTATTTGCAATGTACCTATAGAATCCCTTCCTGTTATCTTTCACATCCCTAGCCAAGTTTAATTCTAAGTGGGCCTCAGCTTTCCTAACCTGATCCCTAGCTTCCTGGACAGCATCCCTGTATTCTTCCCAGGTTGCCTGTCCTTGCTTCCAGCTTTTATAAGCCTCTTTTTTCCTTTGAATTTTCCTCAGCAGCTCCTTATCCATCCAAGGAGGTCTCCTGGCCCTCCTTCTGCACTTCCTTCTAGTTGAGCTGCATCGCTCCTGAGCTTGCAGCAGGTGATCCTTGAATATCAACCAACAGTCTTGGGCTCCCCTGCCCTCTAAGGCTATATCCCATGGAACCTTACTGAGCAGGTTCCTGAAGAGGCCAAAGTCTGCTCTCTTGAAGTCCAGGGCAGTGAGCTTGCTGCACACTCTTCTCACTGTCCTAAGGATCTCAACTCAACCATCTCATGATCGCTGCAATCAAGGCTGCCCTGGAGCGTCACATTTCCAACCACCCCTTCCCTGTTGGTGAGGACGAGGTCAAGCATGGCACCTCTCCTTGTCGGCTCCTCTATTACTTGCAGAAGGAAGCTGTCTTCCACACAATCGAGGAACTTCCTGGATTGCTTGTGCCGGGCCGTACCGTCCCTCCAACAGATATCAGAGTGGTTGAAGTCCCCCATGAGAACAAGTGTCTGCGAGCGTGAGGCTGTTCCTATCTGTCTATAGAGCACTTCATCCACCGAGTCCTCTTGATCAGGAGGTCTGTAACAGATCCCCACAATAATGTCTCCCACCACTGTTCTCCCTTTAACCCTGACCTACAAACTCTCTATTGACTTCCATCATCTGAGAAGCCTACTCCACCCTAAGTGTGGATTAGACACAAAGGAGTCAGTGCAAGGTTAGTTTCAAGCTGGAACAGGATGGGAAGAGCGGAGAATGGCACAGTTAGTGCACATGACTAGGCAGAAATAACATTGTAGGATCATGTCAGACAAGGGTAAGTTGTTAGGTTTTGATGTACCTGCTGAAAATAGGGACGAAATGTTAAAAAGAAGCATTCCCTTCATGATGTATTTAGAGATAGAAATACTTTCTGGTTCATGAATGTCATGTTGTGACATGCTCTAGCTGTGGTATCAGAGGTTTCACCACTGAAGTAAGTGTAATTACACCAGTGCAAAACTGGTGAGAGAAAAGTCAAACCCTGCATTCTTGTTAGGCTAGAGCTGGTGCAAAATTTATTTGTTCATTATGCAAAGTCTTAGTAATAGTCTTTGAAAGCTACTGACAGATAATCAGAGATCTTCCGTGATAATGGGAAATAGAAGCAGCTCTGTAAATGCTGTTCAATGGAGTTTTGTTTCTTCATGGGCCTGGACTACGCAGAACGAGTGAGTCGCCAGTAACAGGGCATACCATGACAGGAATGAAGCAGTTGCTGAGCTTCTCCTCTCCCTCATGTGATCAGACATGGAAATATAAACATGATCTGGCTGTTCTACTTTTCCCATTGTCAGTGAGCAAGGGCAGGCACTCTATCTGCTTCTACAAGGTAACTGACTGATTCATCAGTTGTAGTTTATCTGTTGCAGTAACAGATAAGTGCAAATCCAGAGAATTTTTGACCTGGAGAAGTTCCTGCGGTCCCAGAAACACTGGTTCTTCATAGTGTGAAATGGGAAGGACAAAGTTATTTCCTGTTTGAAATCTGAGGTGTTTGGGCCCAGAGACTGATTACAGCAAACACTGTATGATGCCTGCTTTGTGGAAGGAGCACTGTGATAGTTTAGTTCCTCTCTGGTGCTTAAGGTGATAATGCAGTCAGTAGGCCTGCTAATAAAGAAAGAAGGAAAGTGAATATAGATCAAGAAGTCACTAATGATTCACTGTGAAGAAGCAAAGTACAGGTGATTTCACTTTGCTTCTGCTGCAAAAATAATAGTTATTAATGTCAGGTCTGACAGAAAAACGTGGTTTGGGGTTAGTGACTGCTGGAATATAAATCATCCATGGGTTTTCTTGGTAACAGTGTGTCAACACTGCCCATAGAGCATTACTGAGGGATTCAGGGAAATTTATTTGGGGCATATTAGTGTTTCCAATGCATGAAATAGAAAAGTCTAATTTGTATTTATAGAAGATGCTGTTGTTTGTGTTACATCTGTTGTTTTGATTCATAATAGAGTTTCTGTGACTTGCTATCTTGCTGTCAACATTTTCTTCTTTCTGGTTTTCATTTTTAAAAGGAAGATTTCTTTTGGTTACAAATCAACTTGTTTACCAAATACTCATTTAGGACTTTAGAAGTCCACATTGGTTTGGGACCAAGTCATTTAGTTTAGGTGGCCTTCTTAGTGCACAGGGAGCTTATCTCCAAATGAGCTCATCACTAACATCAAGGAACAGATTCTGCTAACCCTAGGCAAATTGGCAGTTGAAAAGGCTGGTAATCTTGCCTTTTAGCACCTGCAGAACCCCTGGATAAGTCTGTGACTATGTCAGATTCACGGGAAAGAATCAGTGAGGAAGAACAAAGCCACAGAGATACAGCTCATGTTAAGCAACATTTTTCAAACTGTTGAAAAATATACATAAACTGTTGCTGCTTAACTTTCTTTAGATGATCATTAACTTCAGCACAAGTCAATTTTACATGTTTAAATAAAAAGGTTCCTTCATATTCCCTGGGAAATTCTGAGGTTGTCCCACCTAACCTCATTTCCTTGATGTTCTTTCATTGTAGACCTCAGAGCTGACTTTAAGATTGAAAAGAAATTGTATCAAAGTCTCAGACTTTGTTCTTGGTTGTTTGCAGAGCTCCCGGTGTCTTCATACTGTGTGGCTTACGCACATTCATCCTCTCTGTGAAGAATCAAGTATTTCTCTCAGTTTTTCAGGCAGGAAGGGTGAAGCCAAATATAGCAGCTTGCCTAAGATCACACGTATGAATGCCTGGACTGCCTGGAAAATAAACCTCCAGTTTTTGTGAATCTGCCCTCTGCAAATCTGCTCATTACAAGATATTTATTTTCTTCTCCTGTGTTTGTGCTCATACCTGTGCTGATACGAAAATCCATTGGTTTTTGGGAACTCTGAAGTGTGCTGCCTGCTTGGTGCCACTAGATCGCTGCCCAGTATGTAGAGTGCTTGTGTAAGCAGCCTTTGCATCTGTAAAGGGCATCAAAATGTTCTGTATTTGTCTGTTTACAACTAAACCATTTTTAGCCCTGGCTGCAAAGAAAACCATTGTCAATCACAGATTACTTCTGCTGGGGAGTGGTTCACACGCTGTGGCTCCTTGTTAGACAAGGGGAGTGTGGGGGTTTCCCTTCCTTTCACCCTCACCTGCATTCCGACCTTTTAAAAGGAAACTTATTTGTAACCCAGAAGGTGAAGAATCCACATTGCCCTGCCAGTGATACTGTGGAGACTGATACTGCTTTCCCAGTCTCTCTTTTCCCGCAAACTTAAAAATAGATTTTTTTCTGCTTTGACAGTGAAATCACTGTATGACAATACCAAAGCCATCTATTGTGTATTATTTTAACAGACCCCCTCAAGTCTAAGGTATTGTAAATTCTTTGATACAGGAAGAAACGGTTGGATGTGTTTGTGTAAACCTAGCAAAAGAGGTCTGCATCTCTTTTGAGCATGTAATACAAATAACATAGCTATATTTATAGCAAGGAGAGCTTGTGTTTGTAACCTTTGAGGTAATTAACAGCAGGACAACAACTCAGATTAGTTTTAGAACCAAATCAGCAGCAAAACAGCAAGCGGGACTGTTTAAAGCTGCAATGAATGTGTGTAAGCACAGACATAATTACCTTAATCCTCAGCCAATATGAGTTTTAAAGCCAGTTAACTTAATTGCTTATTCAGTTTCTGTTTGTTGTGCAGTGATCTCAAAAAAAATTCAACAGTAAGCACCCTCTCTGCTCCACTCAAGTTCAGGCTTCATTAAACATCCAGAAAAATGTGTGAAATTCTATCATAAATAATTTTCTCTTCCTGAGATAGAAATTATGTTTTGAGAAGCAAGACAAGGGGAGACAGCACACAGATTTGTGGTAAATCTTTTCAGGGAATGGTAGAATTGGAGAGATGGAGTTACCTTATGAAAAAAAGTGCTTTTAGTGGGAACGTCCAGTGATCAACACGTAATACTTTGGCCTGATAAGTCTACACTCTCATCCTCTGCCCCTCACCACCTCTGTCTTAAATAGAGCCAAATCAGCCTACACTGAGGAATTAAAACCTTTTCAAGGGGCAGTTCAAGGCATTTGCATCATTCAGCCTCCAGTGCAGGCTTAAGTGGGGCTTGATGATTGTTAGATCTCACAGACATGATGTTTAGTCATAATGAAGTATGCCCAAAGTAGCTTTCTCACCAATCATATGAATTGATACAGCCGCTGTGAAAGGAGGTGATTGTCCACCAGACAAAAGTAACTCTGGGGCATGTGGAATACCTGCATGGGCTATCTGGCATTTTGGGGGCTTCTTTAAGGCCATGTGTTCATACACAGTATGTGACAGCATTTTTTATTTGCTTTGGTTAATTACCTATTGCACTGTTGATTATTCTTTACTAGCTTCCTACCAGATTTTAAACAAATGTGATTGACTCTTTTATAACTAGGCACTGGAACCCAGGGCCTTATACTTTGCTGTTGGTAATGCCAGTGTCTGTCCAAAAGAAATTCAGTGATGCATGTTTATACAACAGGAGATCCCAAACAGAATTTTCCCCCATAGGTTCATGATAGATTGAATTTTCACTCTAGTGATTTTCTGTGAGCACATTTTGCTAGAGGTTTGGGGTTTTTTAACTCTACAAAGCTATCCAATGGAAGTCCAAATATAGCTGACTTGAGGTGTTTTTTTCCTTTCATTCAAGAGAAAGATGTGAGCATATCCACCATCATATTTGTGTATGAGGACTTTTCTTTCTGTCTTTTAAAACAAATGTGTTTCTTATTTTCCCCACTGTAGCCCTGCTTCTTCTCTCCTCAGCTTCACTTCCAGACAAAGTGTTCGTCAAAACCTCAGTTCTCATAGTGTAGAGCAATTGGAAATGATAGCTAGAGCCAAGGATTCTATGAGCAGATATTGAGGCGCTTTTCTTACTAACTCTGCCAGCATATTGCAGTGCTGACCTGCAAAACACCTCAAATCTTCTTCAGCTGTTTTTTTGTTTCTCAGATTGTCTCTGAGCAAACTTGATGAGTGTAGCAGGTTTTGTGATAGCTTTCTAATGTCGTACAGGGTATACCTCCCAACTCTTTCCATCCACAGCTGGTTTTCACTTGTGACCTGAAATACGATTTGAACCCAGCCTCAGGCCTTCTGTGTTAACACGCTGCACCACAGAACTATAATCCATGCAATCCTAAAGTGATACTGTTAAATGAGAGACTGACCTTTCTTTGCTGCCAAATAGGTCTTCATTCCAGAAAATTTGATGTGATTAGACCTAGCTGACCGTATGATGGATCTGCTGCTAAAGGGATGCTCTACATAGGGCTCCCAATGCATAATTGTCAAGAGAAGCCTTCATTCATTCCAGAATGAAAGAAAGAAAAATAGCACCTTCAAAAATACAGTAACTGCCTATGATTCAAGGATCCTACAGACTTGGTCTTGAAACATTGCCATAATGACTGGATATATAATCCGCTCTCATAATATCCACCTTTTCACTTATTTGTACAAAATACGCACTATTAGCCTTCCAAGGGCAGGATTTGAATCTCGCAGCGTGGTATCTCCATTTTGAAAATGGGTATGAAATGAGGGATTAATCATACAGGGAAGGACAGATAGAAAGTGTTTGTGGGAATTATTTTTGGCCTAAAGAAGCCCACAAAGATTAGCTACAAAGATCTCACTATACTCTTCTGTATGGAACCATTGATGATAAATGTGGCTATACAGCACCAGTTTAATCCCAACTAAATTAGTGCATCCACACCAGCAGCACTGAATCCGCAGACATCTGTGACATAGAGTGACCAAATTAAAAAATAAAAAGGGGGAAAAAGAGGATTTGCACCCTTGGGTTACGTGACAGTGACCTGCCACCCACATTTGATCATGTAACTCTCTAAAGCAACTGGCCTTGTCCCAGTCGTTACCCGATGAAGGTCTCAGGATGAAGATACACCCCTTACATTGATTCATGTAGGACACAGTCACCCATCTTAGATTACTTAACTTAAATGCATGGATAGAGGTCAGGGCTGGAGCATCTGTCTCTCATTACAGACTCTGAAAACAGAGGACAGGGAGAATCCCATGTCCTGTGTCACCATTTTAAAATGCTGAGGAAATTTCTTGGACTGGCAGGATAGGGGAATTTTATGTCATGATTCTCTAAGCCAAGCCAAGCTCTTTTTACCTTACTGCTACTCCTCTAACTCTTCTTGCTCTGCATTATAGCTGAGTATACCCTAGTGCAGTCCTAGAGGCAGTGAGCTGTGAAAAATGTTAAATGGGTACAGCTGCACCATACAGCAGTAAAGGGACTGATTAAACCCTTCAGCTAATCCATATCAGTTGTAGAACTAATGCTTCATGTGAGTCAGTTTAAAAGACAATGGGTGAGGCCCAGGCCCCTCAGTTTCAATGCATCAACATTACAGTTTGGCCAACTTTCCACTGAAAAACATTAGAAAGTTTTGGTATTGATCTGCCCCTCTCTTTCTTTTCTCTTCCAATTAAATACATAGAAGAACCAAATGTTCAATAGAAGTAACATTATTTAGCCTTCCCCTTCCTTCTAGAGCAGCAATAACATGCAGCTTCACAGCCAGGTAAGACATTATAAAGAGGACAGCAGAAGAAATTTTACTGCTTTGTGTGGGTTTTTTTCTTAATGTATAATACATTTTTACCTGAACCCCCCCAAACCTCTCACTGAGGTTGCTACCCTCGTGGTCAGGACTGAACTTGCAGGGGGGAGAGCATTAGCAAACTACTAAGGTGCTGCTACCTGTGTTCTTGCAAGGGAGATAGCATCAAGAATCCCAGAGACCATGTTTGCTGTCTGGAGTGAGGTGCAAGCAGGCTTAAAAGTCCTCTCAGTGACTTCTGCCTGAGTTTGCATGTGCATTCGAGGTCTTCAGCAGTCAGAGAAAATCCCCAGGGCTTCATTTATATCAGAGAGAAGGCTACGATATGCAGCAGAGTTACAGTGCTGTCACACTAAGGCAACCTGCTGGTCTTTGTTCTTGTATACCACTTGAGTGGAGCAAGTCAGTGTCAGTGCAGAGGATTAACGAGAACAGGTTGAAGGGACTCAAGCCATTCCTCTATCAACACTCATTTGTGTGATAGACATGAAGGAGAGTGATTTAGCCTTGTTGAACTCAAACACTCATTCATATCAGATACGTGTGCTGATGTAAGGTTATAAAATGCATTGACTTGATATAGGCTGATTTTCAGCCAGTCCAGCTGAGTCTGGCCTATACATTTAGTTGTGTAGGCAGTGCTGGTTCAGCTCCCAGTGCAGCTGAAGAACCAGTGAGACTTGGTGGTGCACTGGAGAAGGAGATACTGGGAGCTGATTGTGGAAATCAGACTAGATCATAAGAAGAAAACTCAGGATGGTTTCCCTGTCACTGATGATGTTCATTCCCTATGTAGATTTTCTCTTAGGCATTCTTTGTCACTGAGCCTTACAAAAATATCTTGCTTATGACAAGCACCATATTGCTTCTAGCATCAGATTAAAAAATACTCTGCGAGGAAGCAACATGTTACACTGTCAATAAAATGAATACTTCTCAAATCTTTTCTGTTCCACATGGTGCTTACTCTTGGTGTCACTGAGATTGTGAATACTGGTACAGGCTGCCTTTGTGAGAAAAAAAGGGTTGCAAGATCATACCCAGAAACAATAAATGCCCCAGGCATGAAGTAAAAACAGCTCTAGCCAGTACAAGTTTGTTTGCCAAGTGATAGTATCTCCCTTGTTGGTTGTAGCAATTAAGTCTGCTGAAACATGAAAACAAATACATACCCCCACCTCCAGTTCTCCTTTCTGCAGCACAGTGTTATCATAAGTTAAAGGTGAATTTTCTTTGGTTGCTGCTCCCTGAAAAGAATATTAAACCTCACAATCTGGGCTTTAAATCAATTTCTAATGGGATGAGACCTAATGTGGGGAGGGCAGATGGGAGAGATTATTCCACCTCTACTTTCCCATGCAGCTTTTGAGACAGGCTACTGTTGTAAGACGGTAGATTGGTTTGACCTCCGATCTCATTCAGTATGGTAGCTCTTATATTTGTATGTTAAACTCCATAAAGTATACTGCTATCAAATTGCTTTTTACAGCTTTGTCTGGCCACCTCCCCTTGATGATGTGTGCGGGAAGCCAAGCAAAACGTTCCATTAGTGTTTAGAAAGAGAATTTGAGATATGTTTTTCAGTTGATGCTGCAGGATTTATGATGTGTATAGTGCAAAAATGATTTTCGTGGATCAGAATCATGTTATGTATTAATGAATTACCAGGATATGAGTCAGCTTTGGAATAGTTTGAGCAGGAAGGTAGCATTCTTCCACAAACAATAATCTGTTGATAAATAGTGCTGAAAGCTGTAATTCAATAGGAATTGTTTTTAAAGAAAATCAGAGAAACACTATATGTGTATGTATTTTCCACTATTGCAGTGGTGCACATAGAGGTGCCATATTGCTGTGCCCAATTATTTAATCAGGTTGATTAAGGTCACATATCCTTTACTCTGGGGTATACAGAATTGCAATAAAATGACAACCCTATCCCAAATGTTCAGAAGAGTTTCATTTTCCTGTGCTTGCATCTACCCTTCTGCGCCTTTTAAAGTGCACTGTTTTGTTTATTTTGTTCTAATAAAAACAAATTCAAAGCAGGCTTTCAAGTCTCCTGTTGAAGCAAAGCAGTGTGATTTTCTTCCAGTAGCTATGTGATGAACTGCTACTGCTTGTTTTGATAACTTGGAGATGAGGCCTTAGGACATGAAAACAAAAATCTAAGCTCAAATATGAAGAGGTAGTGGAGTGGAAGAGCATCTTCTGGAGGTTTTTTGATGCGTATTTGCAAAACATTTCTGTTGGTGTTTTTGGAGGGATACCTTCTGTTCATCAACTCCATGAAGGCTAGTCTTTCTAGGCAGAATTTTAAAAGCAAGCCTTTGAAGTAGGGCCAGAGAACAGTCATTCCTGTATCTGTTCAGTGGCCACTGACTTCAGCAAGAGATTGAAGGAAGCTGGGAATACATGGTCAGGTCCATGGGAGGTGAAGCGTTGCGTTTGAATTTTCAGTTGAAAACCGAAACTGTGTTGTTGTACATACTCTTTCAGCACCATTAAGTAACATTAGGCACATTTTCACCCAGGCTAGTCCCTTGTTCCTTCAAGAAGTCTCACTAGCAGCTCCCACTAATGGGTGATGGAGACAAATACCTTAGCAAAGAGAATATTTTCCTCTCTTCAGAAATATGTCTAAAAATCAAATGTATTGGAGGACAGAGTGACTATTCTCTGCTTGATACAGAGAGGGTAAAAACCTTTATTATGTTGTCTCATCAGGCTCTTAAGCTGCTCTTACAGACTTGCTGTGTAAATAGTGGCTTGAGCAGAGTGCAGACTACTAAATATGTTTATGTTTGTAAGAAAACAAACAAGCCTGCCTGAAGTTTCTTTTAAGGCACTTTTCTTGATACATGCTTCTCCTAAGCAAAGCACTTCAAGAAGTAGCGCAGTTTATTGCCGTAGTAGCAGTAGATAACTCAACTTGCCTTTGCCTTGAAAAATGATTGATTGTGGAAAAGGATACATGTTTGCTTATGCAATCTTGGCAATGTTTTGATGAAAGTACTTTGTTTTCTTAAGAAATGTTGGGAAAGTATTGACTCTAATTGCATTTTAGATTGTCCCAGCAAAACAATGGTAAGAGGATAAACGTAATAGGAGCCAAAGCCAATTGCCTCCTACTGGGTTCCTCTGACTAATAAAGGAACCTGAGCACAGCAAAACCCTCATGTAATAGAGAGGGGTGGGAAAGATCTAGGGCAGGTAAGTATAGATCTAAGAGAAAGGTAGTATCTGGGAAATCTACAGGCAGTCTAAGAGTGACAGAACTTCAGTCTCCAATTTCAAAATCTTCATCACTCAGAAACTTAGCCTTTTGCCTTTCTTGACCATATCTCTTTCTCTTTCACCTTGTACCACAGCAGATTCAGCCTTTGAAGCTTGGAGGCCCTTTTGTTGCCACTGAGCGATTGTGTCCAACTGTCCCATGTAGAAGTTCCCATACAAGCAAGTTGGCTCAAGATGATTTTATTTTCATACCATAAATAATTTTGTTTCAAAATCTTGTGACAATCTGTACATAATATGGGGAGGCTATGAAGCAAATAAAGTGAATGTCAGAGATGTGTTGGGGATGGTGGTCCCCCACATCTGCCCAGCAACGCATTTGTTAGCACATGTGTGCACCTGAAGTGCTCATACAGGGCGCTGAGAAGAGCTACCCATCCAGATGCCCACATGCAGTGCCACAACTTTGTTGGTACTGGCATTCGTAACAGATTTGACTTACCATGAATACCACTGACTAGTTGTACTTTCATTATCCACTATAAGCATTCACAGGTACATTTTTGAGTTGGTCTCATTTATCACAGCTATGCTGACCTTTCTTTGATTTGCTAGCACTGAAAAGTTGCAAATGTGCTTACACTTTCTTTGACACATGACCTTTCAGCAGGCAGTTCCTGCCCTTCCTGATGCAATAGTGAGTAGATTTTGTAGCTCTTAGGAAAAAGCTGTGATCTGACAAAGTGCTTAGCTCAACTAATTTTCTATTGATTCTAAGACTAGTAGGTTCTAAAAATGAGCAATATTGTTAAATGTATGTAGGCATTTTTGGTACTGTTATTTTTTGTTGTATTTAGAAGATAGTGGTGCTTCACTCAGGTTCAGATCCCTACAGTGCATTTTAAATCTTTTAAAAATCCTTTAAAAATCCTTTAAAAATTCTATAAAAATTGTTACTCACAAGGATAACAATACAGAGACAAAATGAGAGCAATTGCCAGGAACTTATAGTGAGGGTAAGAGTGATGTGCTTGATACCAAATACCAGTAACGATTTTAATGTTCCTTTCCAAGTATCTTTATAGAACACCTCCCTTGGCTCCCTTGGTGTCTGTGACCTTGGGCAGACTTACTAATTTTATGCTGTTGTGTCTAGTTATTGGGGGGGGGGGAATGTTCCATAGAAGATCCAGCAAACTTTATTACCTGCAAAATAATTCCTTTCTTTTTTTAACTTTTCTATTTGAAAGTATATGCAGAGCTGTCGTTGGTGATTGGCATGTCTCTCTGTAAACCCTCTGCTGAGACTCCCCTAGCTGAGAGTTCTTCTGCCTTTCTGCCCCCTTCCCCTATCTGAGAGCACATGGTTTCTTCTCTTGGAGTACATGGATACTCAGTCTGCAGGTGTCTGTAGAGAAAGGATGTACAGAGAGTGCTGCATAGCCAAATACATAGGTGCCTTGGAGTGCAGCCTCACAGGAGGTGATCTGCCCTCAGCTGCAGCTCAGATCTGTGGCCTCTCCCTGGCTCCAGAAGCTCATACATCCAATGCTGCCGGTCATTAAATCGAACACCAGGTTGGCTAAGGTTTTCTGTCAAGTGATTTCACAAACTAGGGAGAAGCCATAGTAAGGTTGGTTGAAGTATGGTCAAAGGGATCAGGGAGCATTAGGCTAAGGAGAGTCCTGGATGTGTTTCCTGGTGTGAGTGACAAAGTGAAGTGTCTGCGCAGAAGAAACAAACTCACCTCATTAGACACGAAATGTGCTGCTGCCTGCCACTCAGAAAGCCTCTGGACCCAGCATTGATTTTCTCATTCCTCTCTCTGCTAGGACAGCTGACCAAATTCAGAAATGCTGAGCAGTTCAGCTCAGCTGAAGAAATGGAGGAAGAGGGAAGCTTGGCTTGGCACTTCCAAGGCCAGGCACCTTTTCCTCCTCAGCAGTCCCATGGACAAAAGCTGCCACTGCTGTTATCCAGCTCTCTTTGCAGTACTGAGATTTAGCAAGTAGTTTTGCGCAGCCATGTTTAAAAAATTAGAAGAAATTATTACCTGCCAAAAGGGAATTTATCAGGTAATTTTCTCCATTATTCTGTTTTTTAGTTTGGTGCTGCTAACAAAAAAAAAGAAGTTGGTGGGGTCCTTCATAATACTGCAGGGAAGAATGTTGGAAACCTTTTTCTTTGCACAACAGCAGAGAAATAATAAGGTAATAATAATGGTGATGATGATGTATTTCATTATAGAAATGTAAAAAACCTTGGGCCAGAACCCACCAACTATAGTCAAAGATACCCCCAAAGACCCCAAAGTTAACCACTAACTTTTGCACAGCTGACATTGCCAAATTCTCCAGTTTCCATCCAAAACCATTAATCTCCCCAGCCCCTCAGGCAAAGCTTTTGGTGATCTAACAGCAAGCAAATACTCCTGTGGCTGATACATGAGGCAGAACAAAACCATACTCACTGACTGGGAGCAGAATTGACTCTGCAGTGCTGACAGGAAGAGGAATGTATGGTGGTCAGTTGTCCTGGCACATATGTTAACACACAGGGAACACATAGGGAATAGGTATTTACTGCATTAAGATGTCATTCTGCAGCCCCATTTCTGCAGACTCTGAGGAAGCCCTGAGGGAAGCTTGTGGAAGAGAATGAGCTTGTGAACTTTGTGTGGAAGAAAATTAAATAGGGAATTTTTGAAAGAAACTGAAAAGAGAAGGGAAAATTAATCTGTTGGTACTTGAGATCACATAAAACTCGCTTGGAAGAGTTCCTAAAGAAGGAATTGTGTTTACTCTGGAGAGGGAGCAAACAGTTTCAGCCTACGATTTTATTGCCTAGTCTCATTTTTTAACCTGCTTTCCTTCTGTTTTCAAATCCCAGAGATACCACAGTGGTTCCCAGAAAGTGCAACTGATCTCTTTTGATAATGTCTGATAGCAGAGATAAAGAAAATGAGCTGCCATTTATCTTTAAAGACTCTACCAAATATACTGTCTTGTTCTTCCCAAGGGCAGTTCCATTTGCTGTAACTTCTGGGTAAACAGTGGGGAATCAGTTGCTCTGATGTTAATGAGGGTGATGAGTTTGCTGTGTTAAGAGTTGTCCCCTTGGTGCATAGCATTGAAGAAGGGTCTGACTACTGCAGTTCTTCTAACCGCTGAAGGGGCCAATGAAAGATTACTGCCTTCTGAACTGAGCTGCTCCAGCAATAGCAATTAATAAAGCCCAAGGGAACTATTTACTTGGAATCCTGCTTTCTTGTGTGTAACCTCAGACCCAACAAAATAAATGAGAAATATATCAAGAGGTACTTGCTGATTCCTGGAAGGATCAGATATGCATTACACTCTTTTAAGAGAAATTATTCAGCCTTTACCAAATTTGGCAATTAAAAAGGATCACACCAATTTGAACTCTACAAAATAAACTGATGGAGAAGACTTGGAGGTCAGTCCAAGGAGAGACCTAGACAGTCATTTCTGGAACGAATGCTTTTGGAGATTACCAAGCAAAATGCTAAAGGCTGCTTCATTGCAGGAGGTCAGACTAAATGAGTACAGTCATCTTGTTGGTGTTAAATATACTCATTCTATCAAAATAAACATCCAGTTTCTATCCACACTTCTAAGACTTTGAAGATAGAATTCAGCTTTAGACATGTGGCAGAAGTGTGAGAATACACACAGAGAGAAGAAATCAGTGGCCTAGATGCATCTTTCTGGGCATTTGGATGTTTGGCAGAGCACTTCTTGCTTAGCCAGATGGGAATTGCTGGCAGGCGCAAGGTCCATGGAGACTCCTGTTGCTGTGGCAGAAGCTCAGGCTGCTAAGTAGCTTGCAAGAAAGCAGGCTTTTCAGTGTGTTGAACCCTGGGGAAGGAATGGGTCATAATTACTGAAGTCCATGTTAAGCCACTTCCATGCTAGAAAGTCTTGCTCTCCAGGGCAGCAAGTGTGTTCTGTGGGTTGCAGAGCAGAAACAAAATTGAGCCTAAATTCCTTCAGTGGGAATGCGACTGGCAGCACATCTGCATGACACTGGTGCCACTGCAGGTTCTCATTGATATCCATGATTCCATGTGGAAGAAGACATGGACCTGCTTGTAGCATTACTGCCTAAATCTGTTGCTCGAGATCAGAGACATACTGTCTGGAATGAGTGAATCAAGGGTACAAATAAATGCTTTGGTCTGGGGAAACTAGGTTAGCTCTAACGTGTTACAAACAAATTTCTGTTCCTGAACTGAACTGTGGCAGCATGTTTAAATAATGCATGGAACAGTAGTGTTACCTATATTAGAGTGAGTAGGAAGCAAAGATTCTGCAGAATTTGTCACTAACTGCTACTGTGTGCCTCTCCCTGAAGCTGAGTAATAGTAATTTGATTTTGTACTGCTAAATCCTTAAAATACCTCCTCTGTTGGATGCTTACATAATAAGTCACAGGTTTCCAATTATTTATTGCCTCTGTCTCAAGTATATTTTGCAGGTTTCTATTGCAGTTTATATACATTTATTTCTTTTACTACCACTTTGCATTCTAAGAACAAATCATCTCTAATAAAAAACACGTTTCCTTGCAAGCAGAATCAATTTCCTTCAGAAGTCTTTCATTCCATGATTAGTGTGCTACATTTGGTCTTCACTAATCACATAGTTAACTGTGAGCAATAAAGTTCTTAAACAAATAAATGCTCTGGTCCGAGTCAATGTTAGTTATAATGGACAGTTTCCCGCTTAAATGTCTGAAATACAAGATGTGACTGTGCTATTTAGGCACTTACATTCACATTAAAAGTATAACAATTAATACCAGATCTGTTTTTCTGCAGGTCATTAGTATGTTATTAATCATTAAGTCTCAGTAACAAGTTGACTTGATTGCAAGTCAGTAATGCAGTGGTAAGTCTAAATGGGAGTGGTTTTTCAATTACTTTTAAAGGTTTGTGGTTATGGCTTCTTTTTTTGTTAGCCTGCTCCAGAAGCACTCAGTGGGAAGGTAATGAAGTAAAAGGTTTGTACATTACTACATCTTTCCGTGCTTCCTCTTTGTTGGTTTTATTATTGTAGACTTTGAAACATAAGGAGAAGTTAGCTGTAAGCCATTCCTTCTGGTCAGTGTTGGATGTGTATTTGAGTTAACGTTCTCGGATGGAGGATGCATTTTTACTTACTGTGAACAGGGGTAAGTCACTGTGGATCAGAAAACATGAGATGTGGTGGAAACCCCATCATATGGCTGCTGTAGCAAAATAATACCTTTCCCAAGAGTGAATTTAAATCAGCATTTGTTGGAGAGCATAGCTTGAATGATGATTCCCTATGGTCCAGCAGCCACTCAGATTAAGATCTGTGGTTTCCCTAATGTCTGTCAAATATTTTTGGGAACCACACTGGCGAGGCTGTAAGGTGAACAGCATTACATGGGTGGTATCAGTTCCCTGCAGAAATCAGAGGGGAGGGGGGTAGACAGAAAATAACATTCAGCCAAAATACATATAAAAAAGCATTAGTGTTTATTTTAAAAACATCATGTAACACTCCTTTAGAGTTTCTACGTATGTGTGCTTAATGAATGAGAAAAAGGAAAGGCTCTGTTTCTCAGAGGAGCCGATAACTTGGAAACTGAGAAATATGAACACAAAACATTCTGACTAGCCTTGGGTTTGGCTTGTGTGCATGATCAGTTGAGTGGGGTACTCCATACTGAGTCTGCGTTTGGCCTGAGGCTTAAAATAAGCCAAGGTTATGCGAGACAGACAAAATAGAACTATCTATTGTGGAATTGTACATTAGGAGGATGTGGCCACATGAAGAGATAACCCCACTGTATTGAGCAGTGGCATTGCTGTGCACAGAGCGGTGGGATACATGGGCCATCGCTTCCAGCCTGGGGTCAAACACTACTAACACGTGAATCTGATAACCACAGATTCCATGCTGATGTTCTTCACAGTATCCTGGCCAGTAATTAGGAGAGATATATATATATAAATCTTTGCTGCCATAATGAAGGTATACTTAAGCTAACTGGGATGATTGCACATGTATGGACTCATGACTGTGATAGCACTTCTAAGTATTACTGTAATACTGTGACCATTTTTGAAGGGATTCAGTGTCATGAGTCACTTCTGTTGATGAAGGAACTGACAGTAGAAATAGATATTTCCTTTTTATTTTACTTTGTATTTCTAAGCACAGAGTATTTATTTTCAATTTTATTTCGATTTGAAATAGTATATTTAAATTTAATGTATATTTTTTGTGTATATGCAATGATCTAGTCTATACTTCACGTCTTGCCTCATTGAACACAGACAAATCAAATATAAGATAGGTTCTTTGCTTATAGTATCCAGAACTATTATAGCCTGCACTCTGTCCCACATCCCTGTTATAGCTTTTATTGATTGTCTTTGAGCCCCTCCTGTCATGTTCTCTGTAGCATAAATAGCACCATCAAATAACAATGATCAGCCCTTGGTCATGTTTATTTTCAGACCACACAAAAAAATACTCCAAGCAGCAAGGCTAAGCTTTTATTAAATTAACATGTGGCCTGTGTTTTGAAAGGGGGCTCCCAGTTTCACGAATTAACCTAGTAATGTATGTCTCAGAGAAAAGCTGTTGTGGTGACCATTAGTTTTCTCTAACCAATTTTATCACTTGTTATTAACAAGCAAAGATACTAAAGAAGAAAGAGGGAAATCCTTTCTTTTGCAGTAATATTTTAATGTGAGATTGGGCAAACTGGGCATTGTTCAGTTCTATAATCACAACCCCCAAAACACAGGTGTACCTCTTTGCAAGTGAATTTTGCATGTGTACATTCTGTCAGGGAGTCATAGCAGTGTCTGCATCAGCTTGAAGTCATCAGATATCTCGAAATCCAGTGCTATTATTTACCAGCCTCATCTGCCTATATTTAATGTTGAGCTGCTTGCTTGCCAGGCCAGTGCTTTTTGGAAATGCCCTGCATTACACTTTAGTTTCCTGGTCATTGGTTTATTTTAATTACTCTGAAATCTATTTTAGAGAAGAAAGCAATGACAAGCAAGAATACAGGGGTCTGCGTTTGAGGACTGGGAACAGAGTAGAGAAAGGAGCCTTTCACTTAGTTGCTGCTGGTAGCAATCCAGCTCAGTTTCAGACTTAGCAAAAATCATTACTGTGTGATGGCTTCTTGGTGCCCTGCGCTCTACGTCCACAAATGAGTCAGTGTCCACATCACATAAACCACCAGAACAATTGGTGCTACTGTAATTGGGAGTCTCCTGGCAGCGTCAGTGGAAAGGACAGGGATTTGAATGATTAGGGAAATGAGCTGCTTTCTCCCTGCTCCCTCAGGTCATCTTTGAGAGACATCTGTTTGAGGAAACTTAGAAGAAATTTGATCTGTGGTAGCTCCCTTCTGGAGATAGATGGAAGATTTTACTTCCCAGTACTGACAATCTGACACCCACTAACAAGCATTATATTCAAGAAAAATAAAGGTCTTTATGGGATCATTTAATATATGAAAGCATGAAATGAAAAAGAAAATGCTAAGTATGGTTGAAAAATCAACAATAAAATCCAAATGCTGACTTGACATAACAGGAACAGAGCCAAGCAAATATTATCAAGCATGACCACTGCTGGCAATAATTGCCTCTCTGAAAAACACAGGGAAATTCTGCTCTTTTATTAAACCATTGAACAATCTCTTCAAGCAGAATCCCTTCTAGGCAAAAATAAAGGAGTGCTTCCACTGTTGAAACATTCTCTTTAGAAATGAGAACATAGATTGGTAGAAGAAATATTGGGCTTTATTGATGTCATGGAAACAGCGACAGGAAGGAGAGCTCTTCGCGGCACAGGACCCATAAAAAGAGTGCCTTTAGAGAGGGCTGGGACTGCCAGTGTGCATATGAATCAGTGGTGGAAGTTGAAAGGGACCTCTGGAGGTCATCTGCTCCAGCCCCTGAACTTAGCACTTCACTGGGTCATCCGCTGTGAGATAGGGAGGTCCTTATCTCAGAATTTACATGGCATCATTAGTAATGATGAAAAAATCTGCCTCTGGTTAAGAAGCTAATCATTTACTACCAGAGATGCATTTAGCTTCAGACTTCTTGTAAGTTTCCAATAGTTAAACTGTGAAGACATCTCTTAATATTCTGAAATGACACAGTCACATGCGATGATTACAGTGGTGAATGTGATACAAATTTTTGACTAAGTGAAAGTAAAAAGAATGTGTTTGATGTCAAATAAGTGCATTAGCAAATCTGAAATGTTCTGAGACAGCTTGGACTATTAGTGAATTCATGCCAAATTCAACTAAAAATAGAGTAAAACTTCAACCTCAAGTTGCAGCTTTCCCCTGAAGTTCCTCGAAAACAGAACATTTTGACTTTTCATGTTCAAACAGTTTAAAAACTTAATTTGGATAACTTTAAATTGGTTTAAGAGTGCCTCAGACCCAGAAAGTTAATTTCTCAGTATTTATTTTGGTGTTTGGGAGGGGGAAAATTCAACCCAATAAAAAATGTGTGTGTTTGTGTGCATGTGTTGGGTGGGGGATTGACCACGAAACTGAAAGAGAAATTACTTGTTCTCAGTTCTGTAACTTGCCACATCTCTGCTTTTGGGTTTGTGGGGATTTTTTTGCTTTTTTTCAGTAGATAATGTGTGTGTAGTAGATTGTGTGTAGTGTTGTTTGTACAGAGGAGACAAGATTTAAATACCTATGTTCCTTCTCAGTTATGTGGTAAGCCCATAACTTGGATTTGAATATGGATTTGAAGCCCAGAGCTGTGTAGGTGAAACCAGGTTTAAATTCCTGCTCCTTCATCTCTTACGCAGTATAGCTGTATCTTGAGGGTGGTGGGAAAAAGAATCGTAGAATAGTTGGGTTGGAAGGGACCTTAAAGACCATCCAGTTCCAACCCTTGTACCACGGGCAGGGACACCTTCCACTAGACCAGGTTGTTCCAAGCTCTGTCCAACCTGTCCTTGAATACTGCCAGGGATGGGGCAGCCCCAGCTTCTCTGGGCAACCCATACCAGTGTTTCACCACCCTCATAGTGAAGAATTTGTTCCTTATATCTAGTGTAAATCTATCGTCTGTCAGTTTAAAACCGTTACTCCTTGTCCTATTGATAAAAAGGACATCCTTTCAGGGTAAATATGCAGAAATATTGTGGAGCATCACAAAGGTGCAAGGGCCAACTTCAAAGTTTCTGGGAGCCAGGGTATAACAGCGCCCAGAGCACAGATTTCAGTTTAGAGAAGAGAACAAAGTGAGAGTATTTCAGCATCCAGTATCACACCACCGTTTCTTCTAGTGAAGAATACGTGGTGCATATTTTTCCCTTTTCTATGACCAGTGCTGAATTCCTCAGGGGACTGGTGATTCTGCGGATAGGGTGCTGTGGAAAGCTCAGTCCCTTGGGCAGAGCCTCACTGGCAAGGAGAGGAGGCAAGGGACTTCATGTTAAGCAAGGAAGAATCTGCACAGAGGCTTTCCACATTCAATCAGCCAAAGCAAGATTCTGACTTCAGCAGAGGTTGAATTTATGAGAACAGCAGCAGGAGGTGGGATGAGGGGGTTAACTGATAAAAAAGCTTTTAATAGCAGTCTTTGTATTATAATAAAAGTGTTTGTTTCAGTGTCTCTGTCAGCCAGTGTAAGCAGTATAAGTTTATGAGTAGCCAATATTTTGTGCAATAGAAATTCATTTGTCCATTCTGAGTGTCTGTTACATGGCAAGCAGATGACTGGTGATGTTATTAGGCAGGCCGTTGTTTCCACAGGCAAAGAGACATCCTTCTTAATGCAGACAAAAACCTGTAACAACCTAAGCCATAATATATAACAACACAAAGTGGTATGTGTGAAAGCAACGCATAAACCCCACTGCCTAAACTAGTACAGGACAAGATCACTATTGAGAAATCTTAAATAGTTTTTGAAAGAGCCTTCCAAGGTAAGTCAGAGGCCAGGAAATTAACTGCTTTTGTAAATTTCCTGCAGTGCCATACAGGGCCCAAGGTTGCGCATGAATGAAACGATGTTGCGTGATTTGGCTTCTTAGGCATTAAAAATCTTTTAAAGCCGTAACTGCAGTGTTCATTCCAAAATGATTTTACTTTATGTATTTATTTAGAGAAAACTGAAACAGTTTGCCGTTTATATGGGTTCAAAAGCTGCATATTTCAAGGCTATAAAGGAAACCTTAAAAAGAAATTACTTTCAGAACTCAAATAATATTTTTAAATGCATGGGAAAATGCATTAAAAATTAAATAGATGTAAAAAAGAGAAAATCTCTTTCCTCTCTTTGCTACTTGATCGTAACAAGTGACTGTGATGCGCACATAAAACTAGATAGCATAGATTTTTGTTCATAATTTGTATTTCATTTCATGTAATGCATTTGCCTGAACAGTTGGTTTCCACATTGTGCATTCTCTTTTGCATGAATGTTTTGAAACACTTCAAATTGGAGATCATATAATTATAGCTGTTTACAACATTCTAAATTTGTGCATAAGCTCTCACACAGATTTTGGGTTTGTGTACACATACACAAAATCTTATTTCTCTAGTCCTCGAAGTTAACTATTTACATTTGTAACAGCAGGATAAGCCCTAGAATGTTTCATTAAACATCAAAACTATATAAATAATACTTGGATCCAGGCATTGGGTAGCATACCCTTAAGTATTGGTGAGCTTTGTAGTTTTTTCAAGCACCCAGAGCTTTCTAAGCATGTACAGTACGAAAGTCTGAATTTTACTTAGTAATGGTGTTGCTCAGATTATGTTCTTAATAAGCTACATTAGAAAGTGTGCAAGCTATTAGAGAAATACTGTTTCATTCATTTATACCTCAGGAATATTGGAGGAATGAGATTTGTTGAAATTATCACTCTTAAATAATGCCATTTTATTAATTTCTCTGGCCTTTTAATGGAAAAATTAATCACTGAAGAGGATTTTTAAACAATTGTTTTAAGATGAAATTCACTCAAAAGTGTTATTTTGCATGCATTGCTATCTAAGGTACCTTTAGTGTAATGGTTTACAGCAAGTCCATTACATCATGACAGCTGTCAAGTAAACCTTTTATGTCCTCCTGCTCAGCAAAACCTTTGTACTGCCTTTGAAGCAGTGTGCTGTTAATTGCTTTCTTCATAGGCTGCTGGATGGAAGAGACTATGTAAATAAGGGTTTCGCATTAGTGAGCAGTGATAATTAGGGATGCCTGACTTTTTTAAGGGGAAGAGGTCAAATTTTCTTGAGTTAGGTAGAATGTGACTTTGGACTAAGATTTCCTGTGTTTTAGGTGCATGCCTACTATTCCTGATAACTGGCATGTTCTCAGATGGTATTGTGCTTACCCCCTTGTAGATTTGCAACCGTGTGTACAGTCTGCGTAGGCAGAGCAGGCTCCCTGCCCTGGTGGGCAGCATGGCAGAGGAATGGTCGGTGAAAGAGGGAATGACTTGATCCAACCCGAAACTTTTTTCCGTTGTGCCACTAATCCCCCAAAACCTTCATACCCCCATTGCCCGGCTGGGTAACGATGATCAGAAGTTAAAGGTTGCCATCTAATGGTGAACATGTATAATACGGTGTTCATGGTTTTGTTTATGTTCTCTTTTACCCTTCTCCGTGTACCTGCAAGTCATTTCCTTATAAGGCACTAGAGGAATGAAAATGATATTTTATTCAGATTTTGCATGGGATGATACGTGATGTTTTATCAGTAACAAGATGTTGCAACTGAATGTGAAATTCCAGCCATTCACTTTAATTGAATTCTAGTTTCCTAATGCTTTTTCTGTGAATGTAGATATCGACGAGTGTTCCTTTGAAAGGACCTGTGATCACACGTGCATCAACTACCCTGGAAGCTTTGAATGTCTCTGCCATAAAGGCTACACCTTGTATGGACTTACGCACTGCGGAGGTTTGGAAACCAAGTTTTGCTTATGTGTTTGTTTGATTTGTGAACTGTTCACTCAGCCACACATTCTTTCAGCTGAAACTTTTAGAACTGAAGATGAGCTTGCTATTTTAGCTTTATTTTGTGTGAGTAAAATTTCAGCATCTCAGTCTTGCTGAAGAATTCTCAGGAGAAGAACATAAATAAAAACCAATGTCCTGGCATTTTTTGATGGTGGTACATAGCAGCCCCAGTATAGATGAGAAGCCTGCAGCTGTGGTGCTTGCATCCACTGCTGCATGGATGCGTGGATGCAGCCATTCTTCCACAACCGTCACAAAGCAGCCTCATGGCTGGGGTTCATCGCACTGTACAGGGTAAGCTTCGTTATAGAGTTTACAAGCACAGAGTACTAATTGGTACTTTCACAGGAGTGAGGTTAGTCACAATTGTATTTACAGAAGGAAGGCCACAAATCATGAGCTCCAAAGAGAATAGGAGAAGGATGTCGGTTTTACAAAGTTTACCAATTTTGGCATGCAGGCTGATGTAGCAGAAACAGATGCTAGTCCCTCACTGCCATCCGAGTGTTGAGTTCACCTGATTTAATAGGGTTAACGTGACACACTGCTTATCAGATCTCTGCCGGGCTCCTCTTTGGAAGAAAGGGGTAGGTGGTGTATTCTGGTATCTCTTGTATAGAGCAGGAAAAGTAACAAAAGAAATTCACTGTATAGTAGCGGCAGGCAAGAAGAGAAATAGGAGTTCATCTGAGGAAAGAATCTGGGAAAAGACTCCACTTAAGGGCAGTTCTGAAAGCAAAAGCAGAGTCTGGAAGTTTTGGGGACCTATGCTATGCAGGGTATGAGAGACTGATTTTCAGTTTCACTGTTAATTCCTTAATGACTTAATATGTCTTAATGTAGGAAAAGCCTCAAAGTCTGGGGTTCAGCCTCAGGCTTTAAATAATCTTCAGCCTTACTTCAGCTTCAGTCTTTTAAATAAGACTGAAGTAGGACCAAAACTCTAACTGGAAGTGTTCAGTGTTGAACCTCTGACAAAAAAACATGACCAGATCCAAACTGCCTGCTTTTTTCCTTAATGGGCAGATCCAAATGACTGCTCTGAATCCACCCTGAGCTTTGGTGCTCAGGCCTATCATTAGTTTTAGTCAGCCCCTGCAGAGTGATGTTTATAGTGGAACAAATAACTTACCTTGGCTGCCATCCATGTGGCACTGAGCAGAAGTCAAAGCTAGGGAGAAATAATGAGAACCTTCAAAAAGGTTTGGTGCAAGCTTACCCCTTAGTAAGCTTTCTCTCCATCTCACTTCCCCTTTGTTAGTAATTAATACACTACATGGCAATGTCCTTGTTCTGGGCCTTCATGCTGAAGGACAGCTCCTGTTGCAGTCTGGTGTCTTCATGGCATCTCTTTTAATAAAAGTTGTGTCATTAGGGAAACTTTTAGAAGGACAGTGCTAGCACTTACACCACCTGTTGATGTAAAGCCCTACTTTCAGTATAAATTGCCTTGTTAAGTGACCTTAGGAAAGTCAGTAGAATCTGCAGGGCTATCCAATGCCTTGGGGAACTTGGCTGCTGCTTCAGGAGCTTGGTTATGGGCTAGGGTACCTGACAGCAAGAGCTTGGGTTTGAACAGTTCAGTCAGAGGTCAGTAGCAGGAGCACTGTGGGCTAAATGTGTGTTTCAAAGTATGGGTTCACAAGTGGAGAACACTCAGCATAAGCCTCACCTCTATGTATGAAATTTCCCAGAAAAAAAGGTTTTTTTCTGGGGCTATCTCCCTTGTCTGTTTTTGGAACTGCTGACCCAGGAGCTGCAGAAGTTCTGACTCTGACCCAAAAATCATAACATTGTCCAGAAACATGCCCATCATATATGGGTTTCTTTCTCAGTTTATTTTTTTGCATATACTCCATATTTTCTAGATTTTTACGGAACCACATGGGCTAAAATCTTGCGTCAGAAGAAGAAAGACATTTCTAGATTCCAGCAGCTACCCCAGTACATACTCCCATGTTCCCACCAAGTGCCCCAAGATGCCAGAGGAAAACTTGCCTGATGTGTATGGGTCCACATTTGTTAACCTTGCAGGGCTTGAGCCAATCACTCATCAGTCCCACCTCCTGCCTGTACCTCACGCTCTGGCTTCAGATGGGGTCGCTGGGCTGGAACACTGGGGCCTGGAGAGAACTGGCTTGAGCGTAGGCTGGGTTTGTGCAAACCATATGGATTCATACAGTGCCAAGCACACTGCAGTCAGAGGTCAAGCCTGAACTCTAGGCATGGTTTGTAAAAGTAGTTAGACACTCAGCCTGGGAGCATTTATGGCCAGACACATTGATGGTTTTCCTCTGCAGTTACATTTTGAGGCCTATCATTAAGGCAGAGTATTAGAAATTCAGTATATCTCCCGTTGATTTGATGTCATTCTAGCTCATTTCAGCATATGTCAAATGGCACAACCTGTGTGCCTTGTAAAAGTATTACAGTAATGCTGCTGTTTTAGCAAGCAGATGAACATAGCTGCGTTCATAGGGCAAAAATCATTTGTCATTGAGGTTAGTGCAGTGCCTAAAATAATGAGACTGTAGTTCATAACAAGGGCTTTTAGGTTATGGCTATATTAGTGAATTACAGACTCTGGAGCAGCAATGTGCAATTGATAGTTCACTGGTGCCATATAACAGTTTTGGCCTGTGCCATCTGGGCGTGATCCAGAAGCAACTACATGGCAGCACAACTCCTGTTGAGCATGATGGATAAACATTCTTTCTGGTGGTGGGAAGAGACGAGATGAGAGATTGGCCACATCAGCACAAGTATATGAATGCTGATTGCATAGACTAAAAGAGTACACCTCACATTGACTAAATACTTTTCTAATGTAGCAAAAGTTGAAAGATTTTATGTGGAATCTCAGTGATAACATATCCAGTAATTGCTTTACCTTCCTCCAAGCTTTTACCTTTCATTTTCATTTGAAGAGTAGAAGACTAAACAAACACTTCAGCTGCTAGGTTCCTATTAAATACACAGTTTCTTTCTCCATCTTAATCATTTCTAAAAGCAAACTCTGTGAATCGCTATGGAGAGTTTATCTCCCTGTTACGCAGAAGAGAGCTAATCTAACAGAAGTTTATGCCTTTGACATTTTTCCATATAATGCAATATACATTATTGTCCAGATGCTGCAGAGACTTTTGAGCATGTTTTGTATCTTGTGAGTACTTCCAAGAATTTCAGTGTAATAGCCCTAGCAAGTAAATTGTATCATGCACATAAATCCTTGAAAGGGTAGGAGCTATACATCTATCTAAGGACAAATACATGCAATATGCACTAAAATTGTTTGACACGAGTATTGTCTGCATTTATGCATATTAATATAGACTTAAATGTAAAAGATATAGCAGAAACAGATATGCACATACTATCTTAATGCACAGCATACATGTGTACATGTGGTTAATACTCTTCTCAACTTCAATTACATTTTCAGATATTGATGAGTGCAGCATCAGCAATGGTAGCTGTGACTATGGGTGCCTTAATACAATGGGGAGCTATGAATGTGTCTGTCCACCTGGAAAGAAACTGCACTGGAATAAAAAGGACTGCATTGGTAAGTGTGGGAAGCTGACTCGGAGGTGACTGTGGTGATGCTCCTGTTCTCCAGGAGGGTGGAAAAGCCCATGGTTTTGCCTGAGGTATGCTGCATTTTCACAATATAGATATTGTGAAGATATAGATAGATCCCCAAATTAATTTTATAAAGTCAAATAACACCTGATCCTATGGGGTCCATAAGCTAGAATGTAACTCCAGGTGGATTAGAGAATGGGCAGTATGCTGGAATTTTTTTGTGTACATAGGTTTTTTTGGGGAGTCAATTCACACATATGTAAGTCATCTTATTATTATGTATTTTATATTTTCATCCTTAATTTGTCCTTTGTCCATCTCTGTGGCCCCAGCTATAACTCTTTTCCTCTAAGACTAATTTAGAATATTCAAAACATGTAACCACTTCAAGTAGGACATAGTATTCATGTTAATGAATAAATCTACATTCACAGCACCATACCCCAGTTTTTCAAGTTATCTCCAAAGGTATCCTTCTTAATATAAAGTACTAACACTGGCTGTGTATTATTTGCAATGAGCACAATCCTGTGACCATTAAAATTATGGTACTTGCTTCTAGTGCCCCTTTGTGACAGATCTGAATTTCTGTATCCTTCTAGTAGTCGTCTTTTTTCTGGGGTCTTATTTGAAGCATAACACATCTTGGCCATGGCTACAGCCATTCAAAGTATTTTCTGGGAGATTGTAATTCCATTTTCACATTTTTAACGGGAATAGCATACCTGAAGTCTTTCATAGTCAAATTTAGGTTGTCGGGGTTTGTTTGGGTAGGGGTTTTTAGAATCATGGAATCATAGAATAATTAGGGTCTGAAAGGACCTTAAGATCATCTAGTTCCAAGCCCCGTGCCACGGGCAGGGACACCTCACACTAAACCATGGCTCTATCCAACTTGGCCTTGAACACCACCAGGGATGGAGCATTCACAACTTCCCTGGGCAACCCATTCCAGTGCCTCACCACCCTTACAGTAAAGAATTTCTTCCTTCTATCCAATCTAAACTTCCCCTGTTTAAGTTTTAACCCACTACCTCTTGTCCTATCACTACAGTCCCTAATGAAGGGTCCCTCCCCAGCATCCCTATTGTCCCCCTTCAGATCCTGGAAGGCTGCTATGAGGTCTCCATGCAGCCTTCTCCAGGCTGAACCGCTAGTAATTTCTCATAGATAAACCTGGGGCCTAATACCTAACTGGGAGCAAGACAGAACAAGAAAGGGACTTAACAGAATCTCTGCACGTATGGAAGAGAAGCACTATAGTCTTTTATATGCTTTTCTATTTAGCCAGGGTGGGGTGGTGATTGTGTATCTCAAGTTGGGTTTCAGCCTTTGCCGTTGACTTCTCTCTTAACCACAACTATGTACTTCATTTTTCCTGCTTAGCTTTATCTATAATACCTTCACTATTATGTAGAGAATCAAGTTCTGTAGGAGTAAGAAATGGTTAACACTGGTGAGTTTTAGTTATCCAACAGGTCTCTCTTGCAATGTACCAGTTACTCCTCCTGAAAGGAGTGTGTAAATTAATAGCAGGGACTACAGTTTTTTGAGGTCTGCTATATAGTTAGACCTTATAGTTGGACCAAAGTTTTGTGCTATATTCCCTCTCAGGCTGCAAAGAATGCTGTTCCCACGGTAAGAGGCTGGTTGAAAATATTTTCCTAATTGTAAATTTCTCTTCATTGTTTGTAATACTCAGAAGATGGAAAATAGAACACTTCTCTATTGGTATACACTGTTTTATTTGATTCATTTAATGAGGCTTAAAATAAGTGTCATCTCCCTGCTGATCACCTGCCTTTATTAGCATCATTGTTTAGAGACAACTGCATTCTATATTGTTATAAAAGCACAAAAAAGAAGTAGAATGATATTTAGTGATCCTGAATGCCACGTTTGGAGATATTTGCAGTAACAAAATCCTGTTTTGCTCAGCAATGGCACTTTGCACTTGTGTTGTTTCCTCAGTCCAAAGAAACAAATTCTTTAAAACCATCACCAAAGCCACATAAAAGACCTTAGGAAGGAAGGAAGTGGAGGATGATTATTCCCGTATTAAAGATGTGGACATCAGGTGTGTTTAAGGGACTTGTATGTATTTATACTTAACCAGTGAGGCCAGGAATGAGAGCCAGCTGGTGGCTGCTGGGACTCTTCCTCTGCGCTCAAGCCAAACCAGGCAAGGCTCATTACAGCTACCACACTAGAATTGCCCTGTTTCATCCCAGCTTTACTGGGCTTTTCCCAAATGCTGGCAGACCCAAACCAGTCTGGCTGCTGCAGCTTTGGTCTCCCTTGGTGTGGTTCAGTGGTGAGCTGACAGGAAAAATAACATTTGCAGTAGCACAGTCAGCCATGAGCAAAACAAGAGTCAGCCACATCCATCTTGTAAGGTGAGCATGTTTGGAAGAAATAGCAAGGAACAGTCAGGGAAAAAGCATATACACCTGAACAGGCTGAAGGGGCTGAAGCAAGAGCTGTTTTACAGACACCTTGCTGAGGTTTAACCAGCTGATGCAGTGTGAAATACCTGCTTGAAGCTGTGCCCAGCTACACTTGGCCTGCAGTCAGTGCAGAGGTTAAATCTCTGGGGGAAAGGAGGGAAGTGCCTCAGTGCAGGTAGTGATGGCACCTGCCAGCTGAAGGAACCTCATTATTTGGGTGGAGCAGAATGTACTTTAAGTAACAATTCGGTCCCAAAAGATGTCAAAATAAGTAAAGGATTATAATTATTAGTGGCATACCATCATCTCAGGGTGAAGTACAGAGACTGGTCCAGCAATTCATTACAACTTTCTGTAGTTTCAGCTAAAACACAAACAGTCCCTCACCCAAATAAGAGCAGTTTGAGAGCTACAGGATACTCTTGTCTTCATCCTGCCGTGAAGCCAAGAGAAGAGGCTGGGTATTTCCGTTGCACAAGCTGCAGCATGCCTCATGTGGTGGACATTGATGAGAAATGTCTGATGTCTGTGTGTGTCACTCTCCCTTCTAGCACTGCTTGGAGCATTTCAGCAGTGGCTGAAAGGACTGGTGGACTACCCGTCTCCATCCGAGCATCTCTTGCCTCATCCCTGCCTGGCTGGGAAGTTTTCTACTTCCAGAGGCTACAGCATGGAGCTAAAAGTAGAAAGTCTTTGGGAGTCAGAGAAGTCGAAAATACCATTTTTGCAGTCCTCTAAATAAACAGATCCTTGTGAGGGTGACTCCTGTGCATGGTTGGTAGTTGGCCTGTTAAATTGGAGAGCTGTTGCCTCCAAAAGAGAGGAAAGGACATTTCAGGTCATTAATATTACCTGTTGCTTCTGAGATCAAGATGTGCACACAGAATTGTCCTTGTACTTAAGAGATACCTGCCTTCCAGAGTGCAGATCTTGGACGTGAACGGGCCTTAAGTGAAGGATAGGAGGGAAAGCTTGATCAAGAGTTTGGGTCAAACACTGTGAAGGAGTTTAATTTTCCAGTCTGAGCTGAAGATCCGGATACTTTCTCCCTAACTGAGCTTGTGATTTTGCTTTGTTTCCACTTTCCTCACCACTGCATGCAAGCGGATGCACAAGGATCTGGGTTGGGCAGTGGCTGATTTTTTTTCATTTCTCTTTTTTTCTCTCCTCAGAGATGGTGAAATGTCTCCCAAATGCCAAACCAGCTCCCAAGGCTCAGCTAGTGTGTAGTAAGACAGGAGGCATAGAAAGCTGTTTCCTGTCATGCCCATCCAATACTCTTTTTGTTCCAGGTTTGTACAAAACGTTTGTGCTCCTAAGTCTAGAATGTGACTTGATGATTTTTCTCTGCCAATGTGTTTGCAATTCTTACATTCAGTTTTTGTTCTGGACAATTGTAAATGAGCAAAACCATCATTATAGCTTGAACTGGGCCAGATAAGTAAATCACTAAATAGAAGAGCTGATTATCACTTCTGTTAGAGTTTTGGCCTTTCGTTGTTTAATTTGAGGTGTCTTTTGGAGGGGTGGGGAATTTCTAACAAACCCTGAGATGTGTATACCTTAGCCAGGATGGTGTGAAAGAAAAATTTTAATACATTGAACTGCTGTGTCAAAAGCGAGGCAGAAAAAAAATCGACAGTTGATTTCAGTGGATTCCTGCTGATTTTCAGTACCAGGTTTTTCAGCTTTGAGTCAAGTCCCCTGTGGCCATCCAGGCATCTGTTTAAAATGAACTTTGCATCATGACCTGAAGTACCCTGTAATTGTGTGATTGAGCAGGAGCAGAAACCCATCCCAAAGCAGAGAGTCCCCTGAGAGGAGCTCGTCTTGGTGAGCACATTCTGAGGCAAGGGCAGGAAAGGACCAGTAGGACACACTGGGAAATTTAATGCTGTGGCTGCCACAGCGCATGATCAGGCTCCCAGACCCGCCAAGGTGGCATAAAACTTCTATCAGCTCAGCCAGGGGCACCATGGAGCAAAGGATGACCTAGCAACACCTTTAAAACAGTTGTACTGTCTCATACAAAATGGATGCATCTAAACCTGTCTCAGGAGGCGATATGGCAAAAAGAATCTCTCAGTATTATCTGCTGTGGTTGCTGAGTTTTAATACAGTTTCCTGGTAGTAGTTTAGCAGAGGGTTTTTTATAGAAACTCATGCATTTCATTTTCTCCCTGCTTTGTATCATTTGCTCCAGGTAATTTTCATCTACAGTTTTGCAGGGCAGGTGGGGAGGGGGATTGCTACTGCTTTTTCATACATGTTCTGGTTCAGACAAAGGATTATTTCCACAAGAATGCCTCTACTTTTAGTACTAATAGTGCAAGGGTTATTAGTCCTGGCATTATGTGAGGTAGAGCTGTTCACACGTTATTTTCAGTTTAGCAGGGATTACTGGAACCACGCATTTATCTAATTTGTATGCACCAATACACAGTTTTATCTGTGCAATATGTAAACCCTGTTATGGTTCTAAGTACGTTATTTTTTGTCTCTGCCAATAAATTCTGTCAGAGTCTGAGGCTAGAATTATTATGAAAGTACATGGTTTATTTTTGAAATTAAGGAGATGATCAAAGCGCAAGGACTCTGCCATGGACAAACAGAAAATATTTTCTCCTTGTGCAGCGTGGAATTATTTGCAGCTAACCGCATGCCAATTTGTTTATAAAATGTAACATTTCAGTGCTGGAAGAAACAGAACTTGTAGTCAACAGTGACGCATAGCCTCTGGCAAGCTATTTCAGCCATTTAAAATCCAAGTTCAGCACTTAAAACGCCTCCTTATTTAGCAGTATTAATCAGTTTGTCAAAGATTAATGCTGGGGGTGATGAGAGAGCAGATGCTTTGAGAGGCTGTTGCCACACGTGCTGACACTGCGTTCTGCCCCGCAGATTCAGAGAACAGCTACACACTGAGCTGTGGCGTTCCCGTCCAGCAAGGCAAAGCTCAGCAGAAACGCAACACAACCCTGCCCAGCTGCACAGGTAGGTACTCTCCTGCTCACCTGGGCCTCGGTGTCCAGGAGGTAGGCGATGGAGGTCCTCCAGACCATTTGGAAGCTGCAAGACCTACAGCACTCAAGTTACAAAAGACCAGAATTAAGGTATCCTGTGTTCCATCATGTGCACACTTGCTTTTCTGTATCCTCTCCTTGAGGGGCGGAGGGTACACAGTTGCCTTCCAGCGTGGCATGTGTTGGTAGGTCAGTATAGGAGTGGTGGAGGTTTGAGATGTATTCAGTAGTGACAGATATTTAGAATCATTTACTTTCCATAGTTCAGCAAGGCAATAGCCAGCATATCAAAATGGCATTTCTTCCCAGACTTGGAAGTGAGCCAGAGGGCCCATCAGTAGCACAAGAGCAGAAGGCTACTGCGGGTTCCAGCCCTTGTGTGCAAAGCCCTTCCTTAGGCACATAGATCCTTCTACTGGGGATTCCCAATGAAATGGTTATAAGACTTTTATGAGCTCATACTGTTTCATTTAACTTGTTCTCAGAAATGGCTGGATTGTTTTTGCAGAGACATTTCAAAATGTGTCTTAAAGCTGATGCTCAGCATAAAATAAAGTTCAGCTCAAAATGGTTGAGGTCTGGCAAAATTAGAAGCAGCTGGAACAGCATCCAGCAGTGGGAAGTGTCATCTCACTTTATGTATCATTACCTGCTGTACTTCTGTCCAGTTTGCCAGATCTCTTACCATGTATTTCTTATATATTTGGAATGCATGAGGAGGTGCGATGCTGAGTGCAGCAACAAGGCAGCAGATGTGTCTGCCTGTGACACAGGGGCATGCTACCTCTATAGTCCTACTTTGGCAAAGCCCTCCCAAGGAAAGAGGGACTCATGCTGCATCACTTTACTGCAGCCACCCCTCCACCTGCTCCGGGTCCCATGGGCAGCCCACCGCAGCTGGCAGGTGATGGGCCAGGTCCAGCCTTTTCCACCATGGACTCTGTGAGGAAGTCAGCCAGCAGCCACATATCGTAAGTGGTGTGTGGCTATATAACAGCCTTTAAAGTCACAAGACGTAACTGGCTTGGATTTAAAGCTGAAGAATAAAGCTTGCAAGCCATAGACCGCAGTCAAATAAAGATGTTTCCTTTGGATGGTTTTCAACTGCCAACAGTGTAGCTCCACTAAATTAATCTTATTCCTGGTTGGCATTAGCAAGAGCAGAACTACAGCCAAGTAACATGGGAAGTCACAGACAGAGTCAGAAAAGAAAAGGCAGGAGTTATTCTTTTTCATAGTAAGAGAGAAATTTGCCCAAATTCCACAAAGATGTGCAGGCCTGCTGGAGGGGAAGCCTATGTGCAGAGCTTGTGTGACACCAGCAAGTTCATTGATCTTCATGGCCTCAAGAATAAGTGCTTATGTGAAAAAAATGAACTTATGGAGACGGATCTTCTTGTACAAAGTGTGTAACTCTTGGGCTGTGTCTTTTCTTTGTCACCAGAAGACTTCTGAGTCTGTTTTTAAAAATGAGTTTCAGACTTCATTTCATCTGCATCCCAAATGATAACTTTTTTATTTTACGTCAACAGATTCATTAGCCCCTCCAATCAAGCAGAAAGCTCGTTTTAAAATTAAGGATGCAAAGTGCCATTTACGGCCTCGCAGCAAAGAAAAAACAAAAGATTCTGGGAAGCAAGCTGGTTTAGGTATGTGGCTTCTTCTAACATGTGAAGAGCACTCTTAATTTTTCTTTTGCTTGCTTGCTTGTTTGCCTATTTTGTTTTCATACTGCAGACAGGAAAAAAAAAACTATGTTTGTCATATTTGGATCTGAATTTAAGTTCAGGCCAAGGTTCACACGCTAGCTAAACATTGCCTTGGGTTTGGATCTGACAGTATTGAAACGTCACCAGGTGCTTTGAAAAATCTTTGTGCACAAGTACATGAGTTTGGAATTCAGCTGATCCTTTTTCTAGCACTGGTAATGGAAGAAATATCCTGAGGCAAAAAGCTGGGACCTATGTGAAGTTGTGCAAAACAATGCATGTTTGCTTTGGTTTAGTTTTCCCAAGTGTGGTTTATGAAAGAAAACAAAAGATGTTATTTATTTGCTTTATTCTGGATTAGTATCTATAGTATTTGCAGCAGCAAAGATAAGCCCTAAGTGGTAAAGTTATAATTCATCTCTGGTGCTACGCAGCCTTAGATCTTATGTTGGAGTGAGTAGTTACAATGTTAGAAAAAAAATTCAGAAGATTTAGACATAATTACCAAAACTCTGAAATTAAAAAAATGGGTGTGTCAGGATGAATCAAAGTAATCAAATGTTCTTAAAATTCAGTATGACTGGGTATGTGTTTTACTGGGTTTTAACATCATTTCTGAAGTTGGATAAAAAAGATACTTGAAAAGTAATACGTATTTAACAGGTCTTCATGACATTTATTTCTTGTCCTCTATCCCCTTGATACTATGACAGGGACAGTTAAAGGGTGTTTGGGTGTTACTCCTGTGCATTTCCACAGCTTAAAAGTATTTGGAGTTCATTTAAATGTAATATTAACTGGAAATTTTCCACATTTTATTACACAGTATTGGTGTAATTGCAACAGCTCATATTGCAACGTAACAGCATACAGCAAACTTCTACTGGTGATATATTCTGTGTTGTGAATCTGCCTTACCACCACTTTTGCTAGAGAGTGAGGAGTCGTATATGAGCCCTGAATAGAGGAGACTGAAAAATAGCTATCCTAAAAAAAATGCTAATGGTTTAAAGATTTTATTTTTTAAATTTAGACTCATATTTTATCTTTACCCTGAAATCAAGACATCTATGACTCTGATTTTCCAAGTACCCGCTTAAAACAAGTCTCAGTTGTCAAGATGCTTACCTTGTCTTTAGGGATTGTCTTCTTTTAATAAGATTGGTTTCCAGACTCATTTTTAAAGTCGTGCAGTCACCATGGGAATGTATTCTGTGGATTTATTTCCTTATCCTTTGCTTACTTTGCTTTGTTTTTATTATGTCATCTAAACTCTTGAGTCTAACAGAAAGATTATATTATACAACCACACACTTGGAATGAAATCCTCCTGGTGGCCTGAGTGCTAGAAATTTCTTCCTGACCTGGAAGGTCTGTTGCCTATCAGAAAAAGGATGTTTTTCACCAAGATTGCTTTATATAGGGAAAGAATGCTCATATGATTATGCCCCAGCGGATTGTGGCCTTTTCCACATAATTGGCAACAGCATTCAGTTCCTCTGGCTTGTGATAAGATGAAACAGCCGCAAGTTGTGCCAGGGGAGGTTTAGATTGGATATTAGGAAAAAAGCCTTCATCAAAAGGGTTGTCAAGCACTGAAACAGGCTGCTCAGGGAAATGGTGGAGTCCCCATCCCTGAGGGTATTTAAAAACTGTATAGATGTGGCACTTAGGGACGTGGTTTAGTAATGGACTTTGCAGCTTTAGGTTAATGGTTGGAATAAATGGTCTTAAGGGTCTTTTCCAACAAAAACGATTCTATGACTTCCCCTCAGTAAAGCCTTCCAGTATAGTTTCATAACCTCCCAATCAAATGATTTGCCATCCAGAGGGACCTTGACACGCTTGTGAGGTGGGCTGATGCCAACCTGATGAAATTTAACCATGCCAAGTGCACGGTCCTCCATCTGGGTCAGAGCAATCCCAGGCACAGCTACAGGTTGGGCAGAGAAGAGATAGAGAGCAGTCCTGCAGAGAAGGACTTGGGGGTGTTGGTCAATGAGAAAATGAACATGAGGCGGCAGTGCGCGCTTGCAGCCCAGAAAGCCAACCGTATCCTGGGCTGCATCAAAAGGAGCGTGACCAGCAGGTCGAGGGAGGTGATCCTGCCCCTCTACTCTGCTCTTGTGAGACCTCACTTGGAGTATTGTGTGCAGTTCTGGTGTCCTCAACATAAAAAGGACACGGAACTGTTGGAACAAGTCCAGAGGAGGGCCACGAGGATGATGAGGGGACTGGAGCACCTCCTGTATGAAGATAGGATGAGAAAGCTCGGGCTGTTCAGCCTGGAGAAGAGAAGGCTGCATGGAGACCTCATAGCATCCTTCCAGTATCTGAAGGGGACCTATAGGGATGCTGGGGAGGGACTCTTCATTAGGTACTGTAGTGACAGGACAAGGGGTAATGGGTTCAAACTTAAACAGGGGAAGTTTAGATTGGATATAAGGAAGAAGTTCTTTATTGTGAGGGTGGTGAGGCACTGGAATGGGTTGCCCAGGGAAGTTGTGAATGCTCCATCTCTGGCGGTGTTCAAGGCCAGGTTGGACAGAGCCTTGGGTGGCATGGTTTAGTGGGAGGTGTCCCTGCCCCTGGCAGGGGGGCTGGAACTAGATGATCTTAAGGTCCTTTCCAACCCTAACTATTCTATGATTCTGTGATTTAAAACCTTTGATATCTGGCGATTGCTGAAAGAGATGGAATACCAGCTGGTACTTTCTAGAGGCCCAGGCCTGCCACTCTCATGAATTTATGAAAATAGACTGTCTTGCTTTTTTTAACCATTAACAGTACCTAGTACTGTTGATTTTAGAAAATTTCTGTAAAGAACTCTCTAATTCTTACGCAGAAAAGGAACAGGCAGTTGTAGGTATTAGAGGTACCACTGTGCAGCTGAGCACCACCACACTGTGTTTTCATGCCTTGCATTCACTAGCAAAAAATTGCACAGAGGAGGTGTCTCACAATGTGCGTGAAATGCTATGAAGCTTGTCACTGCACTCATGATAACCCAGCTGTGATATTTCTTACTAGCCTGTCACTTTCTACTTTGCTAGTTGATTTCTTTTCTGTGTTGCTTCTCTTATGCAAAGGAGGTCAATTCCCTTGTACAGACAACTGTCAGGTGACCTTTGTCAATCTCAAGTGTGATTCCTCCAAGAAAAAACGTCGAGGCCGTAAGTCTCCATCAAAAGAGGTATCCCATATCACCGCAGAGTTTGAAGTGGAGATGAAGTCAGAAGAAGTTTCAGGTTTGTGAAAGATCTGTCTGTGGAGAGAAATCAGAACTCAGTTCCTTTGTGTGTGGTTAGCATCCCTTTGATGCTATTTCATCAACCTACCATGGAAACTTTTTAGCACAAGCCTCATTCAGCAGCCTTTCCAAACTCAAATTTTCACAGATTTAATTGAAAGGAATCAGGTATGAAATTAAGATGAAGGAACAAAGACTGAACCTGCAGCAAAATTCCTTCAAAGCCTTAAGTCATGTACTTTAATTTAGTCTGATTTCTTTAAACAGAAGTGCTAATTGATGCACAGAGAATGTAAGGACTAGGTAGAAGTTCTGCAATAACAATGATAAAAATAGGCTCTGAAATGTATGTTGCTGAAACTTCAGCCTGAGAATCAAACATTTTTACCACACATTTGGAAAATTCATGTTTTCATAACAAACTGCAGAAAGAAAAAAAATTGCTTCAAGTTATTCATGAGCTGTAATATTATACCATAAAATCCAGCCAAAGAAAATGTGGGCTGAATTCTATAAACACATCAGTCCTCAAAGGCAGGTTTGTTAACCCTGAGGGGTACCTCACTTGCCAAGTGATTCAAAGAGTAATCGTGCCAGAAAGTACCTTTCTTTGTTAGAGAAATGTGAAGGATTCCTGATCAAATTAGTAAAGCATGGGCAGATCAAATTCAGAAACAGTAGTGGTGGCAGACTGAAAGCATATCTGGAAGTACAACACAGGGAGATTGATGCTTGCTGCAGCCCTTTTGCTGTGCATGCACTCAATATACCCAGATTTTTTAATGCTAGAGATAAGATGCCAGTACTCAGTGTGCACTTACAAGGCCATGAAGCTCAGTTTGATGGACATCAGCATACTGTCTTGTCCCTTTAAAAGGCCTAATTTTGAATACAGTCAGCTGCTTCTACAATTGATATGGAGGAGACAGTGAAACAAGTAGAGGTGTCATAGTGTGATGCAGGCTCAGCTTTTTGTTAAGCACCTCGTTTTAAACATGAATCTCAATTGCTTCTAGTTTTGTTATCATTTCCCATCTAGACACCTGTAACATTGACTGTGTTCGGAAAAGGATGGAGCAGAAGCTGCAAACTGCAATCAAAACATTGAGGAAATCTATTAATAAACAGCAATTTTACATTCAGTTTTCTGGGACAGAATATGAAGTGGCTCAGAAGCCAGCTAAAGCTACTGAAGGGCATGAAGCTTGCAGTACAGGGCAAGTGCTGCAGGATGGAAAATGTGGTAAGTCCCAATAACCTATTCAACATATCCCCCAAAATAAGCAATCCGAAATGAGCTTGTCCCTAGTGAGCCAGGCAGGAAATCAGTGAGATAACAGATTACTTAGATCAGTATCACTCAACATATATGCGTGAACCACTGGCAGTTAATAAGACTTTGAAGGGAGTTCATGAAATGATTGCAGGAAAAGAAAAGAAACATGTTTGTGGCTACATTCCCATGCTCTCAGCTGGTATGTATCAAAGCCTACCACAGGGCAATGTTGGCAATTAGTTCCCAGTTGCTCCCAGCATCTTATGAAAGCATAATTACAATTCTGTAGAACAATAATATGGTATTTATCCAGATGCCATGGTCACCTCTCTCACACTCCTCACCACCAAGTAATCTGTAACCTGTGGATATATTTGTATTTAATTCACATTTTTATTCATATATTTGTATTAATTCGACTCAAGAGGTCGAATTAAAAAAAATACTATAGAAATCTGGTTTAACTTTATGTAAATTACCTAATTTCTTTAAGCTTTTCCAGATTATCAGGCTGTAGTGCTTTACTTAGGGGCAAGGTGCTAGTGCAAACCTATTAATGGCAGCTCTCAGTATGGCAAGCTTCCTTATCACTCAGAATCATCTTTTCAAAATCAGCATATCTATTTTCCCAGCTGCTTTTAAACACCAAGTTATTTACAAGCACACAGAAATAGTTGAGTGCAGATCTAATAGGTGCCTTTAATGAGTTGGTTCAGAGGCTGTTTTCATTACAGAGGAACAGTGATTTAGAAGCTATTGAAAGACTTGCTATTAGTGTCTAGATACCTGTACATTTTAACTACCTATATCCAGCGGAGAAAAATGTTTAGAGTCATGTGCCCTGTTGCAGCAAGAAAAGCATGTGTATTCATATCTGTATTTAAACCATTTTCCAGTTGGGGTTTTTGAGTGTCAAGAGACACAAAATATTACATGGGATACATTGCCCTCAGAGAAATCTCCAGACTGGACCTCAGGAGACAGACTTCTTGTAGTCATCTGCCATAAAAACAACATGTAAATTCACATCACTTCCCATGCATTATGCACTGCTATTTTAATTAAACTGCAAGGTTTTTATACTGCATCAGCTTTATTAACAACATATTTCTGATGAACACTTCAATGCAGTACAATGCCATTTAATAGCTTAAACAATAGAAGGACCAAGCCCTGATGTAAACTGACCTAGACCACAGTGGAGATGGGCCTGTTTACATTAGGTGAGGATCCTGGACTAACATATGCAAAACATATGCCACTGTAATACTGAGGCCAAAGAGATCCATCTTCTCTAAATGTTTGATATAAAGGCAAATAATGTGATCAAAATGGAAGTCCTTATGTAGATTCCCCTTTTCTTTTCTCAGTTACCTGCAGCACGGGCACCTTTTATAGCGGAGAACATAATCAGTGCGTTCCTTGCTCACCAGGAACATACCAAGACACAGAAGGTCAACTTACCTGTGAGCCCTGCCCAAGTAATGATGGACAGGGCGTAACGGGCGCCCGGAATGTGTCAGAATGTGGAGGCAAGTTTCATTTGATTATAAAAGGGTTAGGTTTTGCCACACACCATGTGAAGCATGGAGGCTAAAAGAGGGGAGAGCCTTCCACACTTCCGTCTTGTAAAGGTAACAGAAGAAATCTCTGTGCACTTACAAGCAACATGCCAAATGTTTTGGCTTGTTAAATCCACTGACATTGCTGACAAGAAGATGGGACCTGCTACAGCAATGTGAATTATGGTATGGAAATGAGCAAGCCAAGCAAAGCACTTTGCTTCAAGTCAGGTATGGAATCTGGCCATACCTCGACTTGTAAGGACTCGTCAGGTATACTGTGAGCCAAAGGGATGGATTACTTTGGACTGGTATTGGTGAGTCTAATGAACCTGTTGATTTAATGTTTTGCATGAGATGCAGTTTACCTGGTCTAATCAGCAGCAATCATAATTTTGAGATAATTATGCTGCAGGGATCTGTAACCTGGACTCTGAGCTAATGACTGCAAGTTTCAGTGCTGCTTGAATTCACTGTGGGTTTTGGCAAGTGGTGTAGTATCTCTGACTCAGTTTCATGATGCATAAATGAGATTATAATGATGATAATACCTGGTTTCAGAAGTGAGCTGTGCTTCTGTTATAACTTGATCAAGATAAGGTTTTAAGACACAACTGTTGATTATTTTCTTTGCCTTATTTCATTACAAATGAGCAAAATCTAATTTATAGCAGATAATTTGACTTTGAAAGAAATCTGTCCTATCTGCCATGCACGTTCTAGCTTTAAAATTCATCCATGTAATTTACATTAATGCTTTCTTCAAGGATATCTACAGTGAACATACAACAAAAGTCACTTGAGAAACTGCCACTTTTTCACCATCCACTGAATAAAAAATAGAGTCTTCAGTCCAAACATATGGTAGATTTTGCCGATTTGCTGTATGAAAGAACTATTACAGGAAAATTGTTGAAATGCCAGTGCATCTTTGTTATGTTGATTTGTATTTATCCAAAATCCAGCAAGAATAGATTACCAAAATCAAATCTGAGTTTCTAAAAGTTAACTGTAGTATACTGACCAAAGTGGCATGTCAACTACAGGAAAAAGACTGGTTTGTTTCAAGGCTTGCATCTGAATTACTGTTCTGCACAACAACAAAAAGAAACCCATCTGATTATTTTTGCAGAGTGGATCTGTCTCAAAATGTTTGCTGTCAGATCACAACAGTCTGGTTTTCTGCTCAACTCTCTGCTTTTCTCTTTCTCTGAAAGTAGCAAGGGAAGAAGTCCAATATGCTTTGGACTTCATAAACCTCCCTGTCAAAGATTTTATCAAAATCAGTATGTCTCCATAAAATGTGTCAGCATATGTGATGAAACAGTGTATTTTGATGAACACAGATATTGTTAGAAATGTACTCACCACATGTAAGCAATAGTAATTTTGCATCATATCTTCTGGAGCAGTAATGCCTCTGTGGTAACAAACAAGGTATGACTGAAATCTTCATCCCTACAGGTGAGGCACATACAACAAGTATGGAAAAAGTTTTTATGTGCCTGTTGTGTAGAACTCTGTGTTGGAGCTGCAAGTGAATAATATGCTGTGGTAGTTAATTTACATGCCATCCATGTAGGTCCAAGGCCAAACACAATAGGAAACCTAGTCATTTGCGGCATTTCTCAGAGAAATCCACTCAGATCTATTTTTTTGGCAGTTTTAATACAGAAAGCAAGAAGGGAGCAAGTTAGCTCACTCTGATATACAGGTAAAGACTGAGACATATTCATGTTGAAAGCATCAGGTGTTTAGCAGTTCTAAAACCCAACTGTACCTCTTCTTTAAAAGGATGTCTGTAAGCCACACCTCACAGGTGCTTAATTTTCACACTAAAATCGAGATCCAAATCCACACTTCATTAACTGCCTTCATGTTAAAAGCCCAGTGACAAACTGGACCAAACCAGGTGAATCAGTCTTGCTACAGAAACAATAGCAGAACTGTCTTCAAATCAATATCATAGTATTTCTCAGAGGTCTGTGTCACAGCAGCCAGCTTGTACAGTCATATTCCAGCCAGCTGGGATGGAAGTGCAACTAAATCCCAGAGGTGTCCATAGCAGTTTGACCTTTTTGTGGGAACAGAACTAGAACTTTGCTTTTGTTCAAGAGTTCTAGTTCATCTAAAGGGGCAAGTTACCCCAGTTACTAGATGCCCCAGCATTTATTTCCCAGCAAGTATCAGGGTTCTTAAGAGAACCCAACCCCAACTATAGCTCTCAGAACTTTCAGGTTTTCAAGCCAGTTGTTTCCACCTGCTTTTCAGTTCTCAGGGAAGCTAAACTACAAACTTGGGATTAGGCAACCTTGGGGAACACCAGATATCTCAAAGTGCTGGTCTCCCAGGCTGGGGTGGTATGAAGATAGGCATTAATGCCATAATCTTAAAAAACTTGACATCCTGATTCTCAGGTAGGTTGTCAAGGAGTGAAGTACTTAAGCTAGCAAGAACCAAACCAAACAAATGCCTATCAGAAACTACTTGGAGAGCAAATTTGGAAACCAGGTTGTATCTGTCGGTAGACTCATTCACAAAGTGCTTTGCTTTACACAAACCAGAGCTTCTGACAAGCACTAGTTTTCACAGCTACCTGGGAAGTTGCTGATGTCAGTTATTCTCATAGACAGGGTGCTGGACTGGTTCCATCCAGTCTGGTAACTCCCATGATCTACTGCTTCTCTATCTATAAAATGGAGATACAAAAAAACCAATTATTTGCTTCATAGATATGGTGCAAAATTTAATTTTTTCCTACAAAGTGCTCTGAAATTCTCAGATGAGAGACTTGGTGAAAGCACAAAGTTCTAACGTCTTTATAAAGCCCTTGCTAAAAAACAAAAAGGCAAACAGAAACATAGGTAGCAAAGAGCTACCAGTGGTATTTACTGGGGCTGGTTTTAGGAAGCAGCTACAGGAAGAATACAAAACCACCAGGTAAGATTAGAATTTGATCTGCGGGTGTCTTGCTGTCATGTGTTTAAGTTAAAGGAAGCTTTGCTAACTACTGGTGGGTTTTACACTTTGTCCAGAAAAGTTGGCTCACTGATACAGATGATAATTTTCAATTTCTAGGGCAGTGTTCTCCTGGGCACTATTCGTCAGATGGTTTTAAACCTTGTAGAGTCTGTCCTCTTGGTACGTACCAGCCTGAACCAGGAAGGACCCTCTGCTTTCCATGTGGCGGTGGGCTTGTGACCAAGTATGAAGGTGCTGTTTCCTTTCAAGACTGTGAAACCAAAGGTGAATTTGAAATCTTTCCACAATTCATATTCCTGCTGCTTGCCCTTTTGTTTGTAATCTTCAATACCCAGGGGCTTTGAAAGGTTCCAAACCAAACATAGTCACTGCATGTAAAAACACAGTGTGTAAGTAAATTAAATGGTCGGGAAATCTGTCAACTAGGAATGATATCCCAAGGTTGCAGAGGCTGAACTGGCTTTACGGCTTTCTTTGGAATTACCATGGGCAGGTACGGGGTCAGCATGGCAACTGGTGAGTGAATCAGCTCCACCGCATGGCAAGAAATAAGACAAACTTGCATCAGATAATGCTTTAACTTTCACATCCTGTATATTTTTATTTATCAAATGAGAAAACTAAACACTACAGAAGTTTTATGAAGTTAAGGACTGATTATTAATGGGCTAGAAACTGTAAGCACACAACACGTTGTGTGTTCCATAATGTCAACTTCCAGTGCAAAGAATAAAGAAGGAACCTGCTCAAACGCATGTTGGTGTAGTTACTGGAATGACATGGTGGTGCTGGCAAACAGACACTGATAGAAACATCTCTCCCGCTAGTGTGAAAGGCATTTTTATTGCTGAGGCAGATACGTAGGTCTTGTTCAACATCTTTGCCAGTGACATGGACAGTGGGATTGAGTGCGCCCTCAGCAAGTTTGCCAGTGACACCAAGCTGTATGGTTCGCTTGATACACTGCAGGGAAGGAATGCTATCCAGAGGGACCTTGACATGCTTGTGAGGTGGGCTGATGCCAACCTAATGAAGTTTAACTATGACACGTGTAAGGTCCTACATCTGGGTCAGAGCTACAGGTTGGGCAGGGAAGAGATTCAGAGCAGCCCTGTGGAGAAGGACTTGGGGGTGTTGGTCGATGAGAAAATGAACATGAGCTGGCAGTGTGCGCTTGCAACCCAGAAAGCCAACTGTATCCTGGGCTGCATCAAAAGGAGCATGACCAGCAGGTCGAGGGAGGTGATCCTGCCCCTCTCCTCTGCTCTCGTGAGACCTCACTTGGAGTATTGTGTGCAGTTCTGGTGTCCTCAACATAAAAAGGACATGGAACTGTTGGAACAAGTGCAGAAGAGGGCCACGAGGATGATGAGGGGACTGGAGCACCTCCCGTATGAAGACAGGCTGAGAAAGTTGTGGCTGTTCAGCCTGGAGAAGAGAAGGCTGCGTGGAGACCTCATAGCATCCTTCCAGTATCTGAAGGGGGCCTACAGGGATACTGGGGAGGGATTCTTCATTAGGGACTGTAGTGATAGGACAAGGGGTAATGGGTTTAAACTTAAACAGGGGAAGTTCAGGTCAGATATAAGGAAGTTCTTTACTGTGAGGGTGGTGAGGCATTGGCACAGGTTGCCCAAAGAAGTGGTAAATGCTCCATCCCTGGCAGAGTCCAAGGCCGGGTTGGACAGAGCCTGGGGTGACATGGTCTAGTGTGGGGAGTCTCTGCCCATGGCAGAGGGCTGGATCAAGATGAGCTTAAGGTCCTTTCCAACCCAAACCATTCTATGATTCTATATCTGATCTTTCTGAAAATAATGTATCTCATACCTTACAGTTCATTGTTCTCCTGGGCACTACTACAACTCTACAACACACAGATGTATCCGATGCCCCATGGGAACATACCAGCCTGAGTTTGGTCAAAACTACTGCATCACCTGCCCTGGGAACACAAGTACAGATTTTGATGGTTCCACTAATGTTACGCACTGCAAAAGTAAGTTACTTTTATGTAAGTTGTGAGATGAAGCATATCTTCAGATATGAACTGCAGCTTGAAGGTTCCAGCTGTCAGGCTGGACTTCAATTCTCTAATTCCTAGTTAGCATTCACCTACTGTCAGAAGGAATAGTAAAAATTGGGAAAACAATGAGAAAAAAGCCTGGAAAAGTAACACCTGATGCATATGGCTGGTTGAGCTTTAATGTAATTTGGCACAGTGCCAGCAGCAAGTAAAAGGTACAGAACTTTTCGGTTCCCAGATCTTGTAAGCAGTCTTGCAGTGATGCATATTCCTCCATGTCTCTGCAGAGCACAGTATCTTCTATCAAAGCAACTGGCATTTTATAATAATTATAAAATACTGGGAGAGATGGTCATGCATACTGCAACTGCCAGCTAATCGCTTATGACAGTGAAATCTTCTCGCAGGCATTTCTGCAGTACTCAGCCTCCTATCTTCAATTACCATTTTAAACATCCCCAAAGATTCCAGTGCAATTTTGTTTGATCTTTGTGAATGACTGATTCCTTTAGGCAAGCAATTTTTTTCATCTCTACCATGCTAATTTAGAGAAGGTGCCTATAATAATTAGGTGTAGTATCATCTAAACAAACTATTCATGTGCAAGTCTGTCATAAGTTTTTATTCTGATTATGTCCCATGTGTCTTTGAAGCCCTTCATCATTTCTAATGTAATTTGAATATATTAGATATTTCTAAGGAATTTGAAGAATTTGATGATTTTCCTATAAAATAAAACCACCCTTGTCACTTTGCTGTCTTAGATATTCCCTGTTTGCAAGTCAGTTTCCGATCTTGTGTGATCTCTGAGGCTTGGATTAAGCAAAATATTTGAACATGTATCTAGTTTTATGACTAGGCCTGGAGAGATCAAGCTTAAGTAACTTACTGAATCAGGCTTCTGGGGCAAATTCAAGAGGAGATTTGAAAACTCAGAAAGCGAAACTAACCCATCAGTGGAGATTCTTTATTAACTGTTTTAATCGAAAATAAAGCCAGGCAAATCTTTAATTAAGATGGCTATTTAATTAGGTTGGCTATTGAGATCATCACACTGATTCAGCTAAATCAGCTTAAAAACCAAGTGAAGTTAAACCAGAATACCTTCCGCATTTCAGGATGGTCTCAGTGGTGACCACTCTGTGAGCACCTCCAGAGTGGTCTCATGTTCACTTACCTGTGTTCATTTCTTAATCAAGTGTTAAAGCAGCCTGGATGATGTGTTGAATCAGCCTATACACTGGAGATTAAGGTTTTGCAAATCAGCTGGAACAGCCCTGCAGATCAAGTATTCCTTTAAAGGCTTTCCATGCTAAACAAAGAGGCAGTTGGAGAATGTATGCATTTCTAAAGCCACAAGGAGGAGTTTAGACTTGCTCTTGACAGATCTAGAAGAACACCCCAAATTAGCTAATGGGCTAACACAAATGCTAATTCATGTTTCTCCACAGACCAGCACTGTGGAGGAGAACTTGGTGATTATACTGGCTACATTGAATCGCCTAACTATCCTGGAGACTACCCAGCTAATGTTGAATGCATTTGGAATATAAACCCACCCCCAAAGAGGAGAATACTCATTGTAGTACCTGAGATATTTCTCCCAATTGAAGATGAATGTGGTGACGTTTTAGTAATGAGAAAAAGTGGTAAGTTGCCAGACATGGGTTATAGAAATATTTACTGCAAACTGGCTGAGTGGAAAGTTCATACTGAAGGGAGAACTCTCTTCATTTATCCAGTGTTTTTAAAAGGATTGTTGAATGAACTTGGCACACCAAGTTAACACAGAACAGTGTACCAATAACAATTAACAGATTTATATTAATTATTCAAGTGTCTTGGCTGAATCACAGAGCAGTTAATGGGCTTCTGTCTGGCCCAATTATGACATAGGATAAATCACTGCCATTATTGAAGTCAACAAATCTATGCTAAGTTATATTGGAAGAGCTATCTCCAGTGATCTGTATAAGCTGTACTCCAACATAGCCTTTGCCAAGTGTGTGTACACTGCAGTTACTGCTAAATCTGGGCAGTTTCACAGGTTGGTACACCTGACACCCACAGGAAATCCAAAGTTTTCCCAATTTTATGAGGAGTGGGATATGTGTTGTGTCTTTAGGATTCTGAATATAAGGCACCAATTAGATGCACTCCTTCTTCAGTCCTGTTCAGGCATCCAGCTGCTGCTGATCTGTTGCTGAATCTCTATGATTCTTCTATCCCTTCTATGACAAGAAACTTCTGCTCTCAATGTCAGCTGAGAAGCATAGTGTCAATTTGACCTTTGTCACTTCTCAAGAAGGGTGCAAAAAAGTTATTTTATAAAGAACATTTATTTATTTAACCTTCTTTCTAGCTTCTCCTACTTCGATTACTACATATGAAACATGTCAGACTTATGAGAGACCTATTGCATTTACCTCAAGATCAAGGAAACTCTGGATTCAGTTCAAGTCAAATGAAGGAAACAGTGGCAAAGGATTTCAGGTTCCCTACGTGACTTACGATGGTGAGAATGGCATTGTTTTCCACCTTTGTGTTATATCTGAATTACAGAAAATCATCTTGTAGAACGTCTCATACACTGATTAAAGGGAGAGAGTGTCATGGGTTCAGTAGCAGCAGTCATTTTTCTGCTGCTTGGTAGCTGGTGCAGCGCTGTGTTTTTGATTTTGGGCCTGGGAGCAGCGCTGATAACACCACTGTTTCAGTTACTGCTTAGTGATGTTTTGGTCTGGCCAAGGACTTTCTGAGTTTCATGCTCTGCCGGGGAGGAGGGGAAGCCAGGAGGAAGCAGAGACAGGACACCTGACCCAAACTGACCAAAGAGGTTATTCCGTACCGCAGCACGTCATGCCCAGGATGAAAAGCAGAGAGCAGAGACCCAGAAGGGTGGGGGGGTGCACTGCATGGTCGGGCTTGGTATTAGGTGGTGAGAATTGTATTCTTTCCTTGTGTTTGCCTTGTCATTATTATTATTGGTGGTAGCAGTAGTGATTTGTGTGACACTTTAGTTACTAAACTGTTCTTATCTCAACCTGTGGGAGTTGCATTCTTTTCGATTCTCCTTCCCATCCCTCCAGGAGCGGGGGGAAGAAAGAGGGGGAAGTGAGTGACAGAACGGGCTGCGTGAGTTAGAGAGGCTTAAACCACGACAGAGAGGAAGAGGAAAAACTTGATGTAACTCATTCTTAGTCCAGAGAATTACAATAAAACTACTTGCAAAGACTTTGAAATAATACCTACTTTTATTTTTGTTACTTTTTCTAATAGTTTAAGGATGGACAGCACATTACACAGAATGCTTTAAGCTTAATCCTTATGCCACTGAATTAAATAAGACTCTTTTTATTTTACATTTATCATATGTATAATGAGAATAACATTTGCTGTGCATTTTGGGAAGCCCCTTCATCAGTCCTATTGGTAACACAGCCAGTTTTGAAAATTATAAATTAATAAAATCACAAGTCCAACTGAGAAAGAAAAAAAAAACCAATGATACAAAAAGAAACATCCTTTCAGTAACCACTTTCATAAATCCACATTTTAAACACCCTGGTTTGTCACATAAATTATGTATTAAACTGTGTATTTTGGACTTTGGGATGATTTCTCTTTTAATGAAACAAAGACTTTTCTGTGGTACCTTTGGCAGCTGTTAGTTCTTCTCTTTTCCAAACACCAGTGAAATTTTGTGAATGATGAGAAAACCTGGATTAAGTTGGTCATTCTGGAATCAAAATAAGAGCTGTTCTCAGGGCAGAAATCTGGATGTGCTCCTGGCTGTACTGCTGACTTCACATATAACCTCTGACAGTTATTTCATATCCCTCGTCCTGTTCTTTCATCTCTAGAATGTAGATAGTAAAACATTATCTGAAGGGAGTAGTTTTCTGGGGCTGAGTTAGTATTTATATAGGTAATTCAAAATTAGTTTTCTAAAGCATTACAAAATTTCAGTGTGTTTAGATTAGACTACAGCAGCTTGAGAGACACTGAATAATTAACTGGATACTAAATTTTTCCACTCTGTCTTGAAGAGACATTCTAGCTAATGTGTGGCTATTACCCTTCCAAAGGATGTCACAAACAGTCACTCATCTGACCTTTATTTTTCAGAGGATTACCAACAACTAATAGAAGACATTGTTCGAGATGGACGATTATATGCATCAGAAAATCATCAAGAAATTCTAAAGGTGAGAAAGTTCTGCTTTATCCAAGGCTAAGCAAGAATTCCCTTTACTAAATATTTTCCCAAGATACTTCTCATTACCCTGACAGCGTCATAATATTTAAAGCTTTAGTGTGGCCCCAAATTAAATTTTCTGCCTTCTGAGGTTTATGCCTGTATTTGGAGCAGCACAAACTCAGTAGCTCAGCTGGGCTGAGCATGTGCTTAAGTCCTTTGCTGGATCAGGAACTAAAGTAAAGGTACGCTAACATGATTGTATGTTAGAAAAATTAGTCAACCAAGAATAAAGAAACTATTGTTTGAAGACCTGCCTTCTGGCATGTGTTTAAATGAGTCATTAAGTTAGCATTTCTTGTGCTTTAAAAAATGTATTTGCCTAAATCACCATCCTGCCTCAACAAGACATAACCATAATGTCCCATTGTAAGCTGTCCATGAAATGGTTTTCCAAAGGTGCAAGCAACGCATTGGAGACAATTGTGGAGGAAGGCTGCTAGGCTGCCACCTCTAACAATTAACTAATTCAAATTGAAAAAAGGGTGTTCAGGTAGCAAAATTCAGCCATGTAAATATACAACTTGGAAGGACAGGAACTGAGTGTCAGCCATCTCCCCTGGCCAGCCCTACCAGTATTCTTTCACTAGAGCTTTGATGTTGCTGAGGTTCCAGCTGCAATGGATACATATGGTCAGGCACAGGCTCAGCTTAGGCTCTGAACCAAGGCTTTACCAAGGTACAGGAGAGGAGCTGAGCATCACTGGAAGGCCAGCCTTCTCTCTTGCTTGAGGAGGGAAGGGACAGCAGCATGGAGCAGGCTGGAAGGGCAGCCAGAGGCAGTGTGCAATCCTAATGCCTAACTTTTGCAACCAGTTTGTGGTTAACCCAGCTGCTGCCCTCTCAGGGCCTTCCAGGAATGCTAATTGCAAAAAAACTATCCAGCACAGCAGAAAGATTTATCAGTATAAAACTCCACAGCAACATGGAGCAGTTGCCCTACAGTGCTGTACCCAGAATCAAGTTTTGCAAAAAAACCCTGATTGTTGTTCGTTAATGTTGAAAGCTGTGCAAGCACTAAATCCAGACCCTATTTTTATCTAATACATATGTTGTCTCCCACAGGACAAGAAACTGATTAAAGCTCTCTTTGATGTACTGGCACACCCACAAAACTATTTCAAGTACACAGCACAAGAGTCGAAAGAGATGTTTCCAAGATCATTTATAAAGCTACTGCGATCAAAAGTTTCCAGATTTCTACGACCATACAAGTAGTCCAGTGGTATTCAATTGTTGGTTATTTTGCATTCCTGTTGAATATTGTCTTTCCTCCATAGTAGAAACATTTGCTAATTTGAAGGCTCTTTTTTGCAGTCTTTGTTTTCAGTTGTATATTGAAGAATACCTATAATGTTTTATGAGCGTTCAAAGCCAATGTTCTGAACGGGATTTTTAGTACAAAAGAAAAAAAATGTGCATCCTTGAGCACATCTGGTTGAAAATCCAAATTTGTGTCTGCACTAGTGTTTCTTCACTTACCATTTGAAATCACATGAGATAGAAAGTATTCTTTCTAGCTTTTTCTTTTTCATCAACAATAACTTCCATCAAGCAAAGAAGGAATTTCTTCAAATTGGATTAAACTACCTGCAGATAAGTTCTGTTGTAGAAAGAAGTATTTAGTATAAATAATATTTGCATTTTGAATTGCACTTGAAGTTTATATTTGAATCTGTAGAAGACAAGAAAACTATCTAAATTTTGCTATCTGTCCTTTGTGGCTGAGTGGAACCTCTGTCCAGGTAGACATCAAAAGGGAAAAAAGAAAAGAAAAAAACCAAAACCAAACAGATGTATAATTTTGTTTTGTGACTTACATGAGATTGATTTCCATGTCCTGGCCTCCTAATGTTTTTATCTGTCCTCTTCTAAACTTCTTCAGAGGTTTGCCACTGTCAGTTACTCCACTGAAACAGATTTAGCTCTGGATTTCCGTACGCCAATTGGTCCCTTTGAAGGCATTTACAATAGGATAGGTGAAAAATGAACAACAGTAGTAGTCTTGTTTTTCTTTCTGTTAATAGAGCATCTAATTAATTACAATATATAAATATATAAATATATACTTCTATTTGTGGGTACATTGGTAATGTTATCTTTAGTTACTGTAAATATTATTCATGCTTAAATCTTAAATCCCACTCACCCTATTTACCCATATCTATTTGTAGCTTTGCTTAGATGATTAAATGACTTCTCTGAGTACTTGTCGCTTCCGTTTACGACAAACTGAAGCCTTTTGGAGTTTCATAATACTGGATAATGGTTTACTCTGGGACAATCTCTTTTGACATATATTATTCCAGGAGAAATAACATCAGTTAAGATTCAACTGCTGTCCAGTAAGGGGTCAGCTGTTGTCTCTTCTTTGGGCACCCCTCATATGCAGACCAACAGAGTTAAGCATGAGGATGACATGCATAGAGGTGGAACTCCTCACTGAGGAGGAATTTCTGTTGGACCTGCCACCTCAGAAATGCTGGGGACAGACCTGTGTCACAGGCCCAGGCTCTGTGGAGGTGAGGGGTGAACAGGACACAGTTTTGCAGATGAAAGCAGACCCTGCAGTCTTCAGAGCCCTGGCACTCCCTTTTGTCACAGAATTGCCAACCATGGAAGCCACAGGGGCCACAAGAGAGCATTAGCCTCATGGTCAGGCCTTCCTTACGAAGTGACACATACTGGTGGGTTGAGAGGATGATAAATCCTGTGTTTTCTAGCACAGGAGATAATTTGAACAAGAGAGTAGCCTTTTTTTAATACTATTTCAGCCTCTTTACTCTAAAGTCCCTTCCTTTTGTGTATCGCTTTCCCTTTTGATCCTACAAGTTTATTACATGGAGTAAATATCCCACTAGCGTACTCTCAGAAACAGACTAGCACACCATTTTGCTTCACTATTGGGTTTAGGGTTTTTTCTGCATATCTATCTATCCTTTAGTTTAACATACCATTGAATGCTCTCAAAGACATACATTAAGGGTGGTTATGCTTAACTTATTACACATTTGTCTTTGATCAAGTACTGTTTAAATTTACAAATCTGGTTTCTGTTGGCTACAAGTGGTTGAATGTTCCATTTCTTAAGTATTCTGTTGAGGTTTTCTACTTAGCCATCTTGTAATTTTGCTTGCCTTCTTTCCTTTTCTGTTGAAGAGTATAGTTTTTTTTCTTTCCGTGCCTGAACGGTTTCAACTTAGGGTCTAACAGCTCATCTTTTCCACTCATGGATCTTAGGTCCTTGACGACTTTCTCTTTAGTATATATATATTCATATTTTAACCCTCATTTTAAAATGTAATATCTCCATTAAAGTCCTTTGTTAAATGCTGTTAGAACTTTTTATGAGGATGTTGAAACTACTTTTATTAAGTATTCATCATGGGTTACTATAGGTGGACATTTGAAAGAGTACATCTCAGCAGTCCTAGACTCAGTGCATGTCTGGAATGAAAAAAAAAGTTGTATGTATTTTTTTCTTTAACAGGAGTTATTTGTAGAAAATAATTAAAAGGCAAAAAAATCTTTTTAGGTACTCGATTATGTAAAAGTGCATAGCTAAAAAACTACTTCAGCCAAACAGTACTCCAAAGTCTGATAGGTTGTTCAGAATGATCAGAATGGGTCAGGAGTGCAGCCACTCTACTGAAAGATATTAAGGAAAAGATAGGAAAGATACAGAGAAAAATAACTTACTCATTTGCTGAATGGTTTGCAGTGATCGTTAGTATCTCAAACTTTACTAAGTGAACTTTGGAACCTGGTGCTGTGCAGTGAGTTTAGTAAAATCCTTGTTAAACTTCTGCTTAACAGCCCACATATTTGGACATAATACCACTGTATGACACTGATGCCAAGCTGAACAAACCTCCTCTCCGAAGTGGGGCTGAAAGTCATTGCCTTACGAATCCTGAAACCACTAATATTTTCCAGGTTCTTTAGCTACATTGGAACCCAGTGTCAGTGACTACAAGAGGGACATGTCCTGGTCATGGCCGCTGTTAGTGGGGCTTTCGTAGAGCTGTGAGAGGTGAACACACGAGGGATCAGCTACATTTAGCTTTGATACCACTTGCCCTTACTTACAACACATTAGTTCATCCTGACAGACAACCTCAGAGTGTGTGTTAGCTCATATTCCCTGAAGCCATATCAAGGCATGGAGTACATAGCCAGGACAGGAACCTAGAGGATTTCTGTAGCAAATGCAGACTTTGTGTTGCTGAAAGCAGTAAAAGAAAGAGAATAATCTGGCCATCAAAGTGAAATGTTTCAGAATATACAGGGGTTTCACATGTATTTAGAAAATTGGTCAGGTCTGAATGTTGTGGCTCTGCATAGAAATGGATGTGCAAATTTCTAATGAAATATTTAACAACAGGTGGTCTATAGTACTGCCTGAACTGACTTCAGCTAATCCGTACAACCGCACAGTGTTTTTACACAAGCTCTAAAAGCTAAAAGTGCTTTTACTTTCACACTAGATTAACAGTTACAGAAACTGGTGGTCACCAAGTAGAAGTTAAGCTCAGCTCTTCACTTGTTATTGTAGGTATAGAGTGCCTTCATTGTCAGAAGAGAACATATTGCTACTATAAAACAACAGTACAACAAGGAATGTCTTCTTCAATGGAGAAGACCTAGACACATTTGGGAATCAAAAAATCATAGAAGGAGAAATATTGGTGCCTTTAAGAAAACCAGCTTTGTGAAATGAATCAACACATCACAGAGTAGAAAATTTTGGCTTTTAAGCTAAACATGAAATATTGCATTTAAAAATAATAAATACAGCCCTGTATGTGCTATTATAGAATTACATGTTGTGTGCAGGATAAGTGCAACAGCACATTTATGTGTTATTATAGGAAGGCTGAAGAAGTGTCCATTTGTGATTGCCCAATTCCACATCACAAAATGAGCTTTTCATTTTCAGTTTGCAAATTTGTGTACACTTAAAAGCTGCACCTGTAGCACTTAGAATTTTAGCCTCTCCTCCTGCTTTAAATACTGCACTTATTTTTAGTGAGGTGGTGGTGAATCATCCCTAAACATTCTCCTGTGCCACCAAATCACTGCCTGCATACCTGCAGTGGTCCAGGAGACTGCAGCAATCAGAAGTTGCTAATCAAGCCCTAAGTCCTGTGTGATTGCTGTGGCAAAGTGCCTGTGTGTGTCCTTTGAGTACAGGAAGCATCAGCATTCAGTGCTCAATGGGTTGCCACCTGCACCTTGCTTGCAATAGCAAGACTTATTTTGCCTGATGATTTTGCTCACCAAAACTGGATTTAAAGCTGCTGAAATCTTCTTTCAGTTCATTTTCTTGCCCTGCCTTCCCTCCCCCAACAAACATTAGATTTTTACCTAAAGACCAACTTTTCAAAAGAAATGTATTTCCTCATTGTGCCTCCCCCATAGGATAAAGTTAAATTGAAGTACAATATAACTAGTAAAGATTTATACTTATCTTTCTGTATGTTAGCTTCATACTAGGGTATACTTAAAAGTAAGTAAGCTTACTTAAAACTAGCTTACCTAGTAAGCTAGGTTTAGCTTAGTTAATATCATTTTAGACTATCTTAAAAACATACAGGCTTGGTCACAGAGTTTTCAGAGCCTGCATTCCGAGTTGTCAGCTGCCCACCTGCAGCCCTGTGTCCATAAGCAGAACGCAAAGATGCAGCCACATGAATAAGGAACGTGCTTACATGCATTAAACATTCAAAGAGGAAAGCCAAACCCTACCCCCTGCCCTGCTGGTAAGAATGCCCAACTGATCCAGATTTATCAAGTCAATCTCATCCATATGAACAGTCCAGTTTTAATCTTGCAGATAACAAGTTATGAACTTCAGGAGCAAAAGCAGTGATTTAATTCTTACATAAGAACTGCTGACTGGTATTTGCCAGCAAAACCCAGCTGCTCTGTGACAGTTCCCATGTCTGGACTCTAAATATCTTTGAGCACTCTTAAAAAAGATGCTGGAATGAAATCTTCAACAAGTGAATCCAGTGATGAATTCTCAGCCACCTCAGGGGTCTGGATTTTCCCTTTTCCAGTGATGGGAATGAGCAACACACACAGTTACTTGTACCTGTGTCATGAGTTCAAGTAGCTGCATTTTTGTCACAGTTTAAAACCACTGATTGACAGGGATGGTACTAACTGGAGAAGTTCTGTAGACTCTCAGTACTTTGAGACTTTAATGAAACTGTTTTCTAGGATGCAAGACTGTTGTAAGCACTTGGCAGGAAGGGGGAGACTTTTGTCTTCCGTAAGAATTTACAGAAGAAAGTAAATTTCTGTAAGGTAGTAGGAACTTATTCCTCAATGTGAGACTTGGATTCAGAGAGAAGTCTCATGTTTTACCATAACATTTTTCATCTGAATAGAAACAGAATGGGAGATGAACTCCAAATGTCAAAAACCTGTTATCTAAGTATCTGAATATATACAATTACAGTTTGTTCTTTCATTTATTTATTCTTTTTCATCACTAAGCTTTTAATCTATAAAATGAATATGTAATATACAAGAGTAAAATGTACAGAAGTACCTTTAGATGTAATAATTTAAACCATCTGTATTCAGAAAGCGGACGTAACAAGCTTAAGGATATACAAATGATTGCAATTCAATTTTAGCCGAATTTCTCAATATCTAGAAAAAGAAGTGGCTTTGCTTAATTAAAGTTTATTTTAGTGATTGTTAAAATATCTTTTTTAGAGTTTGTTTTTGTTACTTTTTAATTAAAATTATTTTGTAAATATTGTTTTCTATGTTTTATACCTTAGAAAGGCCGTTAATTGGCATTGACAGCAGCAGATACTGAGCACAATGATGAAAAAGGTACTGTAGGAGACTGGGGTGGATGTGGTCAGCAGCCAGATTCATCCTCCCAGGTTACTGCTCTTATTATTTCTGCAGTCGCGCTGGCATCATAGGAGGAGTTTTATGGGTCAGTTTAACCTGCTTATTTTCAGAGAACGGACTATCAAGTGTCATTCTGAAGTGCTTATCATTTTCATAACATATAAAGAATATTTTAAAGTTAGTACTAGTTCTTCTTCCATTGTTAGGATAAGAAACAACACAAAACTCAGAAATAAAAGAGAATCCAAAGGATGATGCCCAAGTATAGTGAAAAGACAAAGAAAAGTAGGGCATCTCTGTGCTTCCAGCTAGCAGTGGAAGTGATAAAACCTCATACTGGATCATATCATAGAGCCTTTTTTAGGCAAAACTGCCACTGAGGTCAGTGGTAGCTTCACCTATACAAAATTCACTATGATCACGTCCATCATGAGTTAAGCAGGGATTTCTGGTAGATTAGGTTTTGGGGGAGAATACCTGGAGTGTAATATTGGTTCCTGTACTGATTTGCTCCGTGTGACTCACTGGGCAAGAGTGACATTTTGAACTAAATGCTTGTAGATGCTGCTGGGACTTGGAAGCTTTATTACCAATGTAAATTATGTACAAACAGCTATTTCCATATGAAATGTACCATGGTAGTTCAGAGCAAAGATAGCGAATAACTGTACAAAATTTGATACTTAGAAAATAAAACACTGTGGTCTAAGCCTTACCAATATTTTAACAATACTGTCAGATTTGTAGTAGAAAAGGTTGTTGTAAATGTACCTTATGAGAAAATACATTTCCTTTTGCCTCTGTATATTAATAGCTTTGATTTCTATGTCAAAGCTAAGAATGAAGCATGTAATAAAATTTTTGTTAAAATTTCTTTCATAATAAACGTGAAATGGAATGGATGCCCCTGCCTGACATTTATTTGTGTACACAAAAAAGGCTCCATACACCAGTATAATGCAGACAGAAATCAGAAGATAACTTCGCCTTTTGATAGCATTCACATATTCCGGTCTGATTTTCATCTTGAGGCAACAGAGAGCTTGCTCTTCCTCATCAAACAACTGGAGTTTGTGAGTTCTGGGGCACAGAGTTAAAGTGCCTTCCAAACAGACTTCAAGGAGAGTTTTTCAGAGCAAGAAGAAATCCTGACCACAGCAAAGCACTGCATCACCAACATCCCTTCAGGACCTTTAACATCATAAAATAACTTTGGTTTTACTACCTGTATCTCCTGCAAGTGCCCTTTCCCACACCCCTCTCTTGAGAAGCAGCCTCAAAGAAAAAAGAAAGAGGAAGGAAGCTTTCTTCTGCTGGTGGCCTGATGGGATATTCCCACCACAAGCTGCCACTGAAAAGACCCCTGACTTCCAAACTCACCTGCTGCTTGTCCCACTGAGGACTAGATTGAAAGGAAACTACACTTGCACTTCAAACCAATGATTTAAAGAGAGATCAAAAGTGTCCTTTCTCCCTCTAGCCCTGCCATAGTAAAAATGTATTTGCCCAGGCCTTTCTTGCTGCTGAATTTTACAGTGATAGATTTTCACAGTCCAAGATTACAAAGGAAGCAGAATTTGTACAACCAGTGGCCCAAGCGATGCTGGCAATGATGAAAATGGATGATGACCGACTGTCAGAAAATAGACTATCATAGGTCAGTTAGATCTGATTTAAATCATCTTTTGTACTACAAGAAGCACAAGTTGTCACTAAGGATACACAGCATGCTGGACCAGACAAAAAGCATGGATGTTGTTAATGGAATTGCTAGCACCTGGTAAGAGGTTTGCCACTCAGCAGTGCCTGTCAAGCATTGTTAACACTACAGCAGCCACCTAGTGCAGAACAGGCAGGAGAGCTCATCTACTAGCATGGTGTTCTGCTGATACTCTCATGTAAGTAGTTTATCTTATTAAGAGAAAGCATTTATCATATGACAGTATGCTCTGCTGATTTTATATATAGTGTAAATGATATAAATACTGTCTTTTTGACTGATGACCTGTCACTGTCAGGTTTGAAAGGTATAAAGAGAGAGATAAATTCTGACTGGCTGCAAAAAATCAATTACTGCCTTTCTCAGCTAGTAGCACTTCACTCAAATAATACAGCCAGTTATCCTCATTGCACTCCAAGAAGATACAGCACCACTTTAATCAGAATACAGATGTGCCATGTGAGATGGCACTCAGCTGCCTATATCACTTCAAAGCTTTAAAGGAGTGACAGGAAAAGTCAGTTCCTGTCAAAGACAGGGAAAAACTGACCTCAAAATTTCCTATAGGTCATTGGAAGTCAAGTTAATTACTGCTAAAGAAGTATCTGTGTACAAGGGCAAAAGCCATTAAAAGTTCAGCAAATGGTTTACTTGAGAGCATCTTACAGCATTTACTTTAAAATACACCAGAAGTATGTTCCCTCGTCTCCTTTTTATTGTTAGGTTAACGGTCTCTCCTGCTCCTTACATCCCAGCCTCTCTTTGGGAGAAGGTTTTCATGCTCTTCATTAGGGACTGCAGTGATAGCACAAGGGGTAACTGGTTTAAACTTGAACAGCGGAAGTTTAGATTGGATGTAAGGAAGAAGTTCTTTACTGTAAGGGTGGTGAGGCACTGGAATGGGTTGGCCAGGGAAGTAGTGAATGCTCTATCCCTGGCAGTGTTCAAGGCCAGGTTGGACAGAGCCTTGGGTGGCATGGTTTAGTGGGAGGTGTCCCTGGCCATGGCAGGGGGGTCGGTACTTCATGATTTTAAGGTCCTTTCCAACCCTAACTATTCTATGGTTCTATGACATGCTGCCAAAGAGGAAGGCTCTAACATGAAACAACAGGAAAATGAAGTAGGGGATGCTCATCAGATCTATCAGGATAAGATAGCCATAAGCATTTGGAATAAAGCCAGAAACTGCCAGGCTCACAAAACTTTGTAAAACTCCAGTTGTGTCTGCTGGGGACAAGTGCAGCTTCACATATACTAACTCATGATAAACTTCTGCTACAAGGCAGGAACTAAAGGAGGTCGTGGTGGATAAGTCATTGGGACTGCCATGACAAAGAGGCACAACAACTGCATGGGTTGACCCCCTACAGATAGTGCCAGATGGGTAAATCCTCTTATTATAGCCCAGGGTAGCATTAAGCTCAGCCTCGCTGAGAATCTTTTACATTCTCCACAAATACCTATGTAAAGTAACCCATTAAATTTAACAAGCACTGCCTGAGTAAGGACTGCATTGTTCAGGCACTAGTAAATTACTCACGCTTCCTCAGAAAACAATCAGAATAATATACTGGGGTAATTTTTTCTTTACAAAGATTATCCACAAATACCTGCTTTCATAATGAGAGGCTGACAGTGGTCTCTCTGGGCTATGGTTCTGGTATCACAGGTCATCTACACCACGTAGTAGGAATGACTGCTCCTGAAAGCCTCACTGTGTAGCTGGTGGTTGAAGCCGTGACAGGAGTGGTGATTGCTGGGATCCAGTCTCTGCTCCAGGAATTACTCCTGCTGTGGAAAAAACAGCAAAAAAGTGGGTAAGCTGCCAAGGACAGCAGCTGAGTAAGAACGTATTAGGTAACTGTTTGACAAAGTCAGGGGATAGCCCACTTACAGTTGCTTCTGAGTCTCAGGGTCTTACCTACTCTTAATGTGATTCTGACTGTTTCATTACTACTTGGAGTTTATCAGCAGCAGTGCAGCTTGCCCCCAGTCCTGCAAGCTCACCCAAACAGCCTGTAACCACAGATTGCTGGCCGGTGGCCAGAACTCCTACCAAGGTGAGGTGGAAGTGCAAACAAGCAGTGGGAAAGCATCTGCCTGCACTTGGTGAGAACAAGAATTATGTAAATCTCATGTTGGAGCAGGATCACTTTCCCCTTGCCTCTGGACAGGGCATGCTCACCATGGCTCCGCAGAACAAAGACATGAAAATACATCCCACTTCTCTTACTTGGTCTCTTGAGGGAAAAGTGATTGTCTTCTTCAGGTAATCAAAAAGTTTGACTAAACTATAGAACCATCATTACATATTTTCTGGGAACTTTCTCATTTTTATAAAGTCACCTGGTAAAACAAAGGAAGCAAACAACCAACCAGTTCAAATTAGCAGTAATCAACACTCCCAGCTTGAGACAATGTTTTTGCAGGGTGAACAAAATCTATGCAAAAAAAGCAAGTCACATAACCTGCTACGCTCAATACAGGCTATTTAGAACCATATCATGTTGTGTGCATACATAACATGCTGACATGCACCAGTCTATGGCAAAGACAGAAATGAGGGAAGGGCGTCTCTGGGAACCTTTTCAGTAGGTAAGGGCCCCGTGAGGACTGATAAGTGATCTAGTGTCTGCATTTTGTGATACCTGTGCAAGATCACCATCACAGGCATCCCCTTCTTCCAATCCACGATATTAGCAAAACCATCCTCAAGCTCAGAGCAGGGAGCCCAATCAAGAAGCACTGAAATACACCTGTTTTTTGATCTGCTGCTGTTTGATCATGGAGGATTCCTCGGTGACAACCTAGTAAAGCCCTTATGCTGGGGGAGTGAGGGAATACAGCACATGTTGAGGCAGATGCAGTCTCAGGCAAAGAGGAAGATTTGCCTGCATTTACCATTCAGATCCCCAGCCTGAGGATCATGCTAGATCTTCAGCTGCAGAACACCGATGTATCTTTACAGCATGTAGGCATTGTTTTTAATCTCTACTTTCCCTGCGCCTGGCCAAGCTATTGCAGCTTTTGATCCTCCTCCTGGTAACTGTGACTTTGTGGTGAGAGGGATTGCTGCTCTGGATAGTTACTTGGACACCAGTTCAGCAAGACAAGACAGGGCAGTGAGAAAGAAGGTATTTCTTCAACATGGTATTCATGTACATCCTCCACAGCCAGCAGTCCATGAATTTGAGGCTTTCTGACCAGCTATTGACCCTAAATTCCCATGTCTAGAACCTGCCTGTAGTACACCCCTCCTAGCACTGCTCCATGCCAGCAGCAGCAGCACTTAAGTCAGATCCTGCCTTGATCTGAGGACAGGCTGGCAGGAAAAGCAGCTTCCAAAGTCTCTGGAACAGATAATCCACAGAGGAAGCAATGCAGGCGCTTGGATAGGCACAACAGCAGACACAGCAGAGCCCTCAGCTCCAAGCAGCTGCCAGATGCCTGGCTTTGCTCTTGTCTTACAGCCATACCTGAGTTGAGACCAAACTACCAGTACTGTTGAGGGAGCCTCAGGTTAAACTGGTTTAGGCTATTCCTATAAAATTGCAGATGGAATGGATTTTGTTCGAAATTTAGAATGTTTCTTCTAAAGAACCCAAGAAAACTATTGGGAAGCTGCTGCATGTGCTTCTGAAGAACACACCTCCCTCAACACTGACAGACACTTCAGAGAGGCCTTAAAGCTCACTTGTCAAAGTTTAAAACAGAAAAAAAAAAAGCTTTAATTTAAGAAGTTACTGTTCCATGCCATAGGTGATGCCAATTTTTCTCTGCACACACAACTTGAGGAGGGCACCTCCCGTGGCCGTGGCCAGCAGTCAGTCCCTGCCATGCCCCCGTAACCCGCTTCACAGAGGCTATGGCTGCGGCCTCCCCAGGAAGTCCCATCATCATATAACACTGGGAAACAAGTATGCCGCGGCCAGCACCGCGCCACGAATGCTGATGTTTCATTAAAGATTAAGGGCAGGAGAAGCACAGAGCACAAGCAGAACTCGCACTTTAGCACATTAAAGTCCCCTCGGACCCCGTTTTCTTGGGGATGACTACAACCGGCAGCACCCCCCCGAACTGAGCAGTCACTGATCAACGTTTCCTCTCCCTCCATTCAGCGCAGAGAAGCCGCCGTTGGCACCGCCTCTCCCCTCCCTCTGAGGGGCGGCTCTTGCTCGGCATGTTCCGGTCTGCGCCGTGGTGGGCAGCGGGAGTAGGTAGCTTTGGTGCTTGGCCATGTCGGGAGATGGTGAGCAGGATCTGTCGGCCTTCGTCGCCCTGCATGGAGCCGCGCTTCGGGCCTCGGGGGTTCCGGAGCTCTACTGGGAGAGCCTGTGCCGCAAGCTGCGGGGCGAGGTGGGTGACCGTGGGTCCCTGGGGGGAATGGCGCTGAGGGAAGCCCTTTCGCCGGGGCCGGGGGTCTTTCCTGCCCAGGGGTTTTCCTCAGTGAGGAGGCGATGGCGGAGCTCTCTCTCTCAGCTGGGTCCTCCTCTCTCGGCTGGGTGAGGAAAAGAGCCAAGAGGTTGTTGCTCTGTAGGGGAGGGTGGTAAAAGCTTCGTGAGGGTTGTGTTACCGAAGGTGCAGCTTGGGAGTGTAAAAGAGATGAGGAGTACTGTGTGTAACTGGTTTCGTCTTATTGTCAGCGTGAAGCTTGAAAGCACTTGGGGATGCAGGGAACATGCAGAGATCTGATACTGGAGGGAGGTGATGACCGTGTCTCAAAGCCTTCAGCCCTTTTTGCCAAAGGGGAATTTGAAAAGGCAACAGTAGTAGTATTAAAGTCAGGACATTGTCATGTGTTAATGCATTGTGATTTGGGTTGGCTTTTACCTGATGTTTTTTTTTACTTTTCCTCAGTTCATTTCCACACTGGTCTACCCTGTTCTCAGTCATTTATAACTGCAGAGCCAGCTCAGTCAGCTCCTGTTGTGTATGCACGAGTTACCTGTCTCAGGCATGTTTTCTGGGAGCGTTTTCAGCCAGTTGGTTTGTTCATTTATTCCCGAGCTGAGTAAAAGCTGTTCAGCTCTTCCAGAGAACAGGGTGGTGGGAGAAGATTGCTCTGGTAATGTTTCAGCTGAAGCTTGCCCCGGGAGTCTCTGGATCTGGCCCTGAGCTAAAGGAGGCTGTGTGGGCACGGGCCCAGGAGGGAGAAGCCCTTTTTGCCCGTCTTTTTAGCAACCATCTGCTTGTTCCCTGGGGCTTTGTGATGAGGAAGGGAAGAGAAAAATAAGTTGAGGAAAAAGAGTCAGTTTGGACAGAGAGCTTCAAAAGACAGAAGTTGAATTTAGAAGGTTTTTATCACTTTGCACATGGACAGCTGGCCTTAGTGGTGAGGAAAGCTGTCTTGGATTTGTTGGAGTAAAGGAACAAGGAACCGAGGCAGGAAAGAGACACAACCTGAAACTAGTTGTCTGGAGACTTGAGAATGCTCCAGGGAGTCTGGAGGAGTCGACATGGAGAAGGAGAAAGAATGATGTGAACTTTCAGCCTGGTAAAAGATCTCATGGAACCTCAAGGTATGGAGGGAGAAAGGAACTAGCGGTGGGGTGCCAGAGGGCACGATGAGCAGTGAACAAGAAAGATGGGATGGGACGTTTGAACAGGAAGTACAGGGCAGTGGGGAAGGAGAGGGGACCATAATTTAACACCCATGTACAAGTAAACTAATCTGTAAATACTTGAACGCTTCTTTTCCCTGTCTCAACTTTAAAGTCAGGACAGGAGGGAAGCACAGCATGTCATGAGATAGTGTTTATAGTCAGGAAGGGTCTGAATATGTTCCTGCTGCTTTCTAGCTGTTATGTGTCTGGTACCGCTAATAACAAGAATCTGTATGTATTACAAAGAAAATAAATCTACATTAACTGAAGCATATGCCCAGTCATAAACTTCCTGTTTTATTATGCCGCCTAACAAGCATGCATGCAAGTGATTTGGAGCAGGGAGCATCTTCTGCTCTGCTAAAACCAGAAGGGATGTGCTGGAAGGGGAAGGCCTATAAAGCTGGTAAGGAAACACAAAGTTGCAAGCTGTTGCAATTGCTATAATGCCAGTAGTAGGAAGTTGGATGTAGCTGGCAACTTCAGGGGTGTGTGAAATTTAGAGGGTGAGACGATAGAGTAAGAGGAGATCCAAGGTCCCAATTTTCTAGGGATGCTAGGATGGCAAAAGGCCGGATCCAGAAAGCATATGCCCTAAGGTGGCAGGATGCTCCTTCTGTTTCATTTTGCTTGCAGTAGTGGCTTCTTTTGTACTAAGTATTCCAGTGTGTGTGGAGAGAAAGATTTAATGACTTCAGCATGCTTATGAAGGTAAATTAGGCTGCTGATGGTGCTTGTCTCTACTGTTGCAAATTCTGGGGTTTTTTTTTCCAGAAGAAGGGCAAAAGGATATGGAGAAGACTGGGATGTCACGGAAAATTACTATGAGGAATGCTGTGGATTGAGATGAGCTCTTGGGGAGGTAGAGACTGAACTGCAGTACCTTAGAACTGAGCCATGTGGAGTGGCTGGAGGAGCAGCAGTCAAGAAAGCAAAGGAGGTGAAGGGAAAGGATGAAAATGTTTTGGGAGACTAGGTAACAAAAATAACTGGGGGGCTGGAAATCAGTGCAACATGGAGCATTGGACGAGTTTGTTTCGTGTGTGAGGGTGGGAGGAATTTCTCATTTGCCCTAACCTGCCGCAGAGATTAAAACTTTCTAGCATGGAACTTGGAAAATTTGCATCAGATAAAAATCTCTCTTACATCAGTGCCTCTAGAACCCAGCCCAGGCTGCTGTTTTCCAACATACACACGTGCTTCAGCATACAGAGTGAGTGCATTATGTAACCATGAGTTAAATTGGATTGCTTGTTCAAAACACAGTATATCTGCAAGACCAACAAACCTGCTTTTATTTATTGATCTTGCATTTAGCATTGGGTTTTTGTTGGGAGTGAAACTTTCCCCTGTTTCTGGCAGAAACTTCAAAACCAAAACATAAGCATGTGTAATGTTTACTATCAACCCTAGAATTCTATTTCCAATGTAGTGGTTGTTTTTTATGTTACTAGAGAAACCATGTATAGTCTGTGTATAAGCCTTGGAAGTACGGTGCCTGCATCTAATTTAATTCATAATCTTTTTTTACTGTTCAGCCATATGCTGAGTTATATGGCAAGCTTCTCTGTATTGCAGCAAGAGTTTTGTGGCGCTGGGATGTTGCTGGCAAAGGACTGCTTAGAGTTTCAACACAGATAGAAATGAAGGCTTGTAATTAATTACTAGAAGGAATGCAGCATGATCAATACTACTAGACTTTATTTTCCTGAGCAGGGGAGGGTGGCTTGTTGCTGTTCTGTGGCCTTCAGAGCAGTTTGCAATATGTCTAAAAGGAATTTGCTGAAAGTGCTTGTGCATGGTAATTGTCATGACATGTGCCTGCTTTGTTATCCCATTCTCAGGTTTGTTAAGTTGGAATAGCACCTGTATACGAAGAGGGGGTAATTTTGCCCAAGCATGTTTTGCTTGCCAACTGTTGTGCCACTGAAATGTGTTGCTACGCCTTTACTGTCTTCTAGAGGTGATTACTTACTCCATTGGAGTACTTCATGCACGTTCCCCCTATTCTGTTTCAAGCAAAAGGTTATACTTTTCAAATTGGTAGCATGATCCTATCTGGTGTTCTTTTGCTTAAGTAGCTTAAGATTCTTTTAATGGAGTTGCTGCGTCAGTGGGTTCACAGTGTGACAGACCCTCAAAGGGAGGGAGGAAGAGAGGAGGACAGCAGTGTCACCCGCACCGCACTCAACAGGCTGTATCCACACTGCCCATGACATGCTTCTGCCAAACCCATCAGTTCTTTACTTCACTGTTTGCATTATCAATAGTGAATTTAAAAATCCAACAAAAACCTCGCCAAAAACCTCTTACTGAGGTGGTCTTGAGCTGCTGCTCCAAGAAGTGCAAATTGCTTCAGATAAGGTATACACCTAATTCGCTATTTCACACTTTTAAATTCCCTAGGAGAAATCTTCTGTTAAGCATAACTCTGTTGAAAAGGTATTAAAACTGGGGATTTTTGTTTTGCTAACTGCAGCTGCTACAGTCTCACGCAGCTGATGCTCTGTTGAAGAGAGCATGGCTTAGGCAACTCAAAGTCCCTTCATTTCTAAGTCTTTAGTTGATATTTAATAAAATGTAAAGCCAACAGCTTCTTTAGTTGTAGAACTTGGTAATAACATCCATCATGGGTGTTTGGTAAATGGGTGGAGCCTGTGGTGAGTGAAGGCTGATCTCGGAGTCAGCAGCTGGCTCACCTCGTGTCCCCGCTCTTACAAGCTCCTCAAGACAAAATGTCAAGTGCAGGAAGCATGCATAGTGCTGTGCTGTAGCAGGTGTCAAGTGGACTCCAGTGAATTACTTGCAGTTTTACTTTCTGATGATTGTCAGACACTTAGCTGAGGTTTCTTCTGCTGGCTAATGAGGTTGATGGGGACAGCTCTTGATCCAGGAGCAGGAGGTGTCACTCCAGGGAGGAATGGAATTTGTGTCCCCTGTTGCGGTTTTGTGCTGCCTGCTGTGGGCTGGGATTAACGCTTGTACAGTGGGGCAGAGCAGGGAGCTGATCCAGCTGGGAGCTAACCTGGTGAAATAAATCGTGAGCACCACTGACTGCCACACAAGGAAGGGCTTTCCCTTTTGCTGGGACCTGCCTGCAATTACATGAGTGACTACAAATTTTACAGGCAACTGAGTGGAGACTTAAAGAAATGTTGATGGCTGCTCTTACAGCAGCCAGAGGTGGTGGTATTGCTTGCTGTTGAGAATGTTGTTATCCTCCTCTAGCAAAGCTGGAAAACTAGGAATAAATTAGAAATGCTGTTTTGATCCCTGCTGAGCTGGAAGTTACTAAGTCAGTTTCTGATATTTTTTTTTTTTAATGGGTGTATTTTTAACCTCCAGGGAGGTTGTTTACCCTAAGAAGAATGTGTATGTGGAATTAGCTGGCATATTGTTGGCATCTTCTTTTTCCACACCCCCCCAGCCTTAAGGAAAATACCGTCCCCTGCTCCTCAAGGGGATTTCCAGCACTTCTCCGCTTGGATCTGGTGTTTGATACCATGTTGTGGCTCAAGATCTGAAGTAGATGTTGTTTCCCTGCTGTCTTCTTCTCTTGCAGCTGTCTTTGGGCAGCTACCTGCTTTGTGTGGGCGGCTTTGCTTTGCAAATGTGGGGTTGATTTCCTCACCCTTCTGTTGGGGCCTAGCAGAAATAGTTATCCTGTCGGGACACTCATGTAAACAAATAAAAGCTTGTCACTGCTGCTGGGATTTTACAGCTAGTAAGTTGTTGATGTCTAAAAGTAATGACTTTAATAATGTGGTGTCAGAGGCTAGGTGTACCTGGACTTGGCATGTTAAACCAGTAATTCTAGAGGTCACACTTCTAGGTCTTTCTCCCTCTTCGCTACTTTCTGCTGAGATCAGATTGAGGCAAATGATTTGTCTGCTCTTTCCTGGTTCATTATGTAGCGTGTGAGTGACTTAGCGAACTAACTCTCTCTGAAAGGATTTGAAATGTCTTCCCAGGCTTTACACGTTCCTTTTCTTCTGAAAAGCATATGCTCACTTTGAAATCACAAAAGTTGTCAGCACAGTCTTAGTTATGCGAAAGATATTCAAGCTCACCATTTGGAAAGATCTTGGGCAGAAGGGAAATTTGAGTAGACCTAGAAGAAGGCGTTATGTCCAGTGTCGGCAAGAACGTAAACAATTCCCTTTCAGAACGTTAGTAGGGGTAATTGTATAGACACTAACTTGCAGCAGTATAAGACATCTCCCAGTTCATCCGGAGGTGAGTAAGCACTGAGCATGGGCTCCCTTTTGTAGGGAAAGGAGAGAGGGGGGAAAACATGCTGAGATTTTTTAACTGGTTCAGAGCTAAATTGATAAAAGCTCTTTTTCTTGAGGCACCTTAACATACTTTATTATGGTTGTGAAGCCTGGATAATACAGGGTTTTGAGGGTCTTAAGTTGTTGATTTTAGCAAAGTTGAGCAGAGATGTTCTGCTTTATGAGGAGTTAAACTAACAGACAATCATCAGTCGACCTCTTGGTACCAAAGAAACCAGCAAAGCTTCCTGCCAATATTAAATAAACTTCCCAAGCAAACAGTTCTATTAAATGAACAGCAGTATTTATTCTTACACATTTTAGCTGTTAAGTTAAAAATGCCATTTTTTATAGGACTGTAGTCCAAAAATGTCTACAAGTGCCTTTCCGTGTTGCATTATGGATATCAAGGTATTGCCTCAACCAGCTGCTTAATATTTTGTGCACTTTCCATCTCAGGTATTTGATGCTGGTGACTACTTCGGGATTATGCAAGTAGAAGAGGTGGATGAGGAGGAGGAAGGTGATGAAGAAATGGAAGAAGAATTGAAAAAGAAACCAAATCCTGGAAATGAACCTTGTTTCAAAGTTATCGTAACAAATGAGAATGGGCTTCAAGCCTCCAATCCCAATAGGTGGGTAGTGGTTTCAGAACTAGTGTTCAGTCTTTGGATAGTCTTAAACCCTAAAATTATATAGACAATTTGCTTTAAAACCTGTTTTATCCTATTCAGAAATCCTCTTTTTTTTTCATGGAAGACATACCTGCCTGTTTGAGTAAAGGTGCATGCTAGGAGGCATGTCTTGCAAAGGGTACTAGGAGTGCAAGTATCTTAACGTTGTTTCTTTTTTATATCGTGCAAGAAGATGCTTAGAATTTGATTTTAGTGAACTGAAGGAGAGAATAGGGAAAAGGCAACCTTGAAATGAGTTCTGCAGAAGTAAAACAAAACTTTGTATCTGCAAGCCTGTGTGTCCTTGGGATTGAAAAAAAAAAAACCAAACCCAATATAATTGTGACCTTTACAATGTAAATCTGAGATTTACAAATCTCAGGTTAAGGAGGTACTAAGCAGCTTCAAAGTAATGGTCTATTGACTATTAAATTTCCTCCAGCTGGCTAAAGTATAATTCAAGAGTGTCATCATGTGATTGCATGCTATGATGCATACATAATTGAATATATCAAGTTACTGTTGCCTTTCTTCAGAATCAGTTTACCTGTCATGGGTATGAGACTAGTATGCAGCTAGGAAACACGTTGCTTAAAAAACAACTTAATATTACAACACAGCTTTTTGTGTTCCTGTCGATTTCAAACATAGAACAGGCAATTTGTCGTACATTAATAAATGGCAGTGAGGTGAAGTCATCTCTCCTGGAGAGCAAAACACAATTCTGCTCAATTGTAAAAAATTTCTTTTGCCAGAACTTTTGGGTTTCTTTTTTTTTTTGGTTTTTTTTTTTTTTTTAGATTTTTCATGTTTACCCAAGACCTAAAATCTGAATTTAGCCTTGATGAGTAAAAACAACACAGAGTACAAGCATCTGCCTTTTCGTGCCTGCTTCAACCTAAGTCGTTGCCTTTGTAAACCTGAGAGCATGCTTAAATTGTAAAGTTCGAAACAGCACCTATGAGAATCTTGGGTTTCTTTGCATCGTTCGGATGTGTGTGTGAATGCAGGAACAGAGCACCAACACACCTGTTCGCTAACGTTTCCAAAGAGCTTGACCGTAGCATTCTCTGGAGTCTTTAATTTTAAAATTAAATGAGGTTCCTGCTGTATGTGGAATCTGAGATGCAGCCATTATTCAAGGAAACTCGCTGTACGTGACAGCCGACATGTGTTTAGCTTCCTGAAACACATGTGATGGGGTGGTTTTGTTCGGGGAAGTTGTGGGGTTTTCTGTTTGTTTGGTTTGGGGTTTTTTAGCAAGTAGAATTCAGATCTTTCTCTGACTTGGTTCAGCGAGAGGATATAACCAAAATGTGGAGAACCCTTCTGTTGGGATAACTGTAGTTTTTGTAAAAATCATGCAGCCTAAAGACGGGTTAAGCTTGCCGAGGGAAGCTGTGCAACTTGTGTATGGCTTTGGTTTGGGTTAGATCGGTGATCTTTTAAAACATTTTTTTTATCAGAAGACTGGGGGAAGGGGATGAGGGACAGGATGACAGTCCCAAAAAAACCCAAAGAGAAACAATCAAAAGTACCTTAAAACTTAATCCTTTTTTAACAGCACATCCAGGACTGGAGCTCTCCACCTAGATGTACAGATGGCACAGCGCTCATGGCTAACAAGGTCCTTGAGTAACTTTGCAAAATTATGTATTGTTTTCCTTCTTTAGACAAGAATATCAAGTTGATGCAGTGGAGTTAATCGTGATCAAAAGAGAAGAAACTTGTGTTCCCAGCCTTTGAAGGGAACTAGGCTTAGAAATAGAGTGCCCTGTTCTGTGTTTGCTCCTTGTTTTCATGAGAATACCAGTTAATGCACAATAAGCTTTCTACAATAAAAACAGAGTGTAAGTTACTGCTGAGAAGTTCTTCTTAACCTGTAGTGTCACTATGTGTGCTCTGGGAATGACTTCAGGAGTAAGAGAAGACTTGGTCATCGAACCACCTACAATGTGTAGGTCTTATCCATGGAACATTTGTTTGTGTGCCTTTAAAAATGAACTGTTGTAACGTTACCAGAATTCTCTTTCAGCGTTTTCCTCATTGACCACGCCTGGACATACCGTGTTGAACACGCCCGCCAGCAGCTGCTGCACGTACCTGGCTTACTGCACAGGATGACCAACCTCATGGGCATCGACTTCCATGGAGAGATCCCAGATGAGGGCAGTATCGAGCAAGTGTTGCAGGAAATGTGGAAATACAATCAGACCTACCAGCTTTCTCAAGGGGTGAGTCTTGAAAGCCTCATTAGGATGCTAAAAGGTTCTGAGCAATCCTGAGTGAAGACATTCCAGTATATGGCTATTAACAGGCAGAAATTTTCAATTAAAAAAAAAAAGGGAAAAAAGTCCTTTACAGGCATTTCAGAATAAACTTCCACTTGGAAGGGAAGCAAATGCCATACAGGGATAAAATGCACAATGGCTTGCTACCAGCTTTCTGATGAGGACTTTAAAGGGAGGTTTATAGGGAAAGGAAGAGTATGCCCCAAAAGAAAGGGGGTGGAAGGATGAGTTCTGCTGCATGTTATGTGTTTTCTACTTAAACTTTCTCATTATGAAGGAAATAACCTCTCATTAATCAACTTTCTCACATCAAAGTGTGCATCTCAGCTACACTTGCGGTTTTCCTTGCCTGTATTTAATGCTTTACATACCAGGAATATATCTACGCTGTCAAATAACTTCCTGGTTTGTATTTGGCAACTGGTGTTAGCTCACCCTCAGGTGAGAACTGAGTAGCTTCAAGATGGAGCCCAAATGTTTCTGGGCATAGCTTACTCCAAGGGCTGCTACCTTTAGGTAGTGTGGATAAGATCACACCACATTTGGTCTCTCTGCCCTGTGTAGTCCTTCAGCACTGTGGCAGCATGTCTTGAGCCTTCGAGCACCTTCAAGTGCATACATACTATTTCAGAGGAAATACAACACTCGGGGTTTAGTTAAAATCCCTTTTGTGTAGGGTCTGCAGAGTAGCTCCTAGGCTATTGTAAGTCCATGAATCCTTTGGGCCAGGCCCTGATTCAGAGTGGGCAGGGTTAACCCTGAGCAGCCTGAGTGCGACCAGCCCGCACTGTTAGCTCAGGGACTTGAGGTTAGTTTCTGGAGTGGACATCTGCACTAGTTAAGGTATCAGCTTAGCTCAGAGTAGTATTAGGCCTGAAAAATCCCTGAGAAAGATATTTGATGTGACTGCTTTTTTCTTTAAATACAAGGGGATCTGAACAGTATCTCTCATTCTTTCTACCCTGTGTCTTTGTTTCATGAATGGTTTGTAAGCCACGTGAAATTAACTGTTACTATTTGAAATGTGATTTCCTGGAGGACAACAAATTCAACCTGTAGTTGACTTGTCTTCTGTTCCTGTTTCTGGCACTGAGCTGCTTGAATATCTGAAGTGTAATCTCTGTGCTCCATTTCTGCCTCTGTAAAAAGGCCACAGTAGTGCTACTCATTCAGGATTTTGTCATGTCAAGTGTGGAAGGAAGGTGTGCTTTGATGATGCAGCCTCAGCACTCTTACAACTAGCTGTTGTGGCAGGAGGCAGTTCTGCTCTCCTTAACTCTTATGCTGTAAACTTCAAACTCCTTTTAGCACACTTATTCTGGTAGAAACTGAAGGAAAACTAATCCCACTGAACCGCCTTCTGCTGGTTTAGCTCCTTGGACTGGCTAGTTTGGTACAGGGGAAGCAGGTGTGGTGGCAATAGCAGTAGGTGTTGCCATGAGAAAGAGGATGGGACCGTGCAGCCGAGATGGGAAAGGGCTATTCCCAGCAGCAGCTGGATGCTAGGCTGGCTTAGCCTTAGAGTTGCAGGGATGAGAGCCTTACTCTGTACCTAAAACCTGCTCATACTCCTGACTAGAGCAGGGAACAGAAATGTCGTAGGGGATGCTGCCTGCGCCTTCTGTCTTGAAGTGCTTTTCTAGCAACTGATATGGGCAGGATGTCTCACTCTCTTTAATCATACAGACTGCAGAGGAGAAGGTTCCGGTCTGGTACATTATGGATGAATTTGGATCACGCATTCAGCATTCAGATCAGCCTAGTTTTGCAACAGCACCTCTCTTTTATATGCCTCAACAAATCGCTTACACTGTTCTCTGGCCTTTGAGAGACCTTGAAACTGGTGGTAAGTGTGTGTCTGTTGAGCTTGTTATTTGGGGTTATTTTTTATGCTCACAATAGAAGACAGGCCATATTCTTACAAATTATTGATCACTTCACAGTAAAACAAATATTTCGAGACCAAAATGACTGCATATTTTGTAATGCTATCAGATTTAAAAGTTCTCTGCTTGATATTTCCATAATTTCTATGAGATAGAGACCCATGAGTTGAAAAATTTTGCTGATGTTTCATTGACAGAGAACTGAATTCTTGCATCACTGTCTCAGTGAAACTACTGATTCAGTCATCTGAGAGTTTAAAAAATTTCCTGAAGTCTGCGTTTGTAGCTTTGAGTTGGAAAGTCAAGTACTGTAAGTTAGGAAATGCCAGGCCGGCAATTTATTCCTGTAATCTTTGAGGTAAGTGTTCAGCTGTCTGAATACACTGGCGTAAGTCAGATGGTTTCAGACTAATTTTTGCATCCTAAATAATACCCTTATCAATGTTGTAAAATTAGAGTTAATTAAAGAACATTTAACTAACAAAGGGTTGTGGTATTGTTGACTGTTCAGCTGTCATTTATATGATAGGCCATGAGGAAGACTTTCAATGGAGAATAACAGGCAGTTCCTAAAGGTTCTCGTTGTTTTGCTGCAGATGAAGTGACTCGTGATTATGCTTATGGGGAAACAGATCGCTTGATCAGGAAGTGTGTTCTGTTACCATGGGTGCCTAGTGAAGTGTTGGATGTCAACTGTTTTACACCAGAGCCATCAGATGAGTATTACCAGGTATAATTTTAAGAAGTAAATTTCATATTTAATCTCCCTTAAGATGAGGCAGTGTCTAAAAGGCATTGCAAGAGTTCTGATTTTTGCCTCTTTTTATGCTTAAATATTGGTTCAGAATATAGCTATTAAATAAAAGAAGTGTGGTGAGTCAGGAAGTGTCTTAGATATAATTTTTAACTGTTTAAAAACTGAAGCAACACAAATGAGTTCAAATATGCTACTGCAGTATTACATAACATTTTTATAAGTATGCTATGAGGTACAGCATACGAGATGCTCATCTTCTAGTTAGATAGTTGGTATGTTTTCTAATAGGCTTACTGATTGGATTTGTTATTGTACCACCTCTGGTCAATCTTGAATTACAGACAGACTTGTTTTAGTATTTTAGGAGTGGTTATATTTTTCAGCCTGGCTACTCATTTAATGTTGTGGTTTAGAACCATGAAATATTGGAGCAGAGACATCTTTAATTTGATGGCACTGTTATAAAGTTCTTATCTATTGTGTTTTGAGCTCTCCTTTCTGCTAAAGGTTTGTGAAATTTTAAGGGTGTGAAATTTATGTTGTTTGGAATCTCCTTTTCCTGAACCAAGCCTGCATGAGATTCCTTCTTAAGAAAAATGAAGAAACCTGAAGCCTGTGAGGATCTGTGCTGGCCACTAACAGCATTCGCAGTGCAGCATCTAAAGATGAATCTGTAACCCATCTGTTTCTTATGATAGAGGATATGCAGAAAATGCTGGATGCAACTTGTTATAACAACATCTAGTCAGAAGTGAGGTTAACCTGCTTCTGCCAAATAAAGGTATACATTCAAAATATTGAATAAATATTCAATGATATAATAATAAATATTCAATAATATAATTAAAATATTTAGGTCTGTAACCTAAATCAGATTGGTTGCTTGCGATTTTGCATTTTTGGAAGAGAGAGATGTATTTTGCATTTACAGATGAGAAACAACAATGTACCCAAAGTCGATGTCTTACAGGTGTTTTCTTGGCAAAAGTGCCTGGATCTCAGATAAGGCAATTCTTTGCATGTGCGTTAATGCTGTTTTGGGATGATCAGATCAAGTTAAAGAAATTTTTGTGTGCAAATGCGTGCAAAGAGGATCCTATTACCACCCTATCTTATAAACATCTTCTCAAAGAAAGATGTTTTACTGTGTCTCTGCTGCTCAGCTGTTCAGAAGAGATGACAGCAAAATATTAATACTAGAACCAACCAACAGAGCTTTCTTTTACTCTAGCGTGTTTAGCTGTAGATTCAAGTCTTAGCTGGTGACAGACCAATGAAGAATAGCTTAGGGCATAGCATATCCTTAAATACCGAAAGTGAGATGCTGTAGGAGAGATACCATGTTGCTGACACTTCTAATTCCCCTATTTTCACAGAAGCAGAGCTGCATGCACAAAAACGTACAGACAACTTAAGAGATCTGTTTACAGCATTAATATGTGAGCCAGCAGTTCTGCAGGGCAGTAAAATTAAGTGAAAATGTTTCCAAACGTTTATGCAAGCCATACAGTTTCAGAATGGTTTGCTGCTATTGCTGTGCAGTTTCTGCAACTGCTTTACTACTGTGGGTAAATAATCATTTGTTGTTAAATGGGCCGTTGATTTTTACTGTAGCTAAGGATGTTATGTTTTTCATTCTAATTTTGCTCTGAATAAACCTGAAGGCTTCACTATTCTAATTAGAAGAATTTCAGGGTTGTTACAGCAATATTGTCTTAACTTTTACCTGATTTTGTTACCTAATTCTGGTCTCCAGCACAGACCACAAAGCTTGTAATTTAAATGATGCTATGGGTAAGGATTGGGCAATGATTGCAGAAATCAGTGTCAGGGAAGGAAGAACTGTCTCTTGGGGTACTACAGTAGTTGCTGTTCTGCAATAGCTCCCTGGGTTCAAGTTGTGGAGAAGACAGCAGTGAATCCCCTGGTACTGTTCTGAGAATTGTAGTCATCTTTTAAATGTAAGGCTTACATTTCTTCCTGTTCTTAGGTGACTGCAGGAATTAATTTGTATTTGTACTGTCTAATCTATCTTACAAGGTGATGTCTCAGACATTTGATTATGACTGTTATTTTGTTTATGCTTCCCAGTTCTGTATGATTGTATTCCCTGTAACAGCCATAAAGGTAAAGAGGTATGTCTGTGGCTGGTCAGACATTTCACCCTGCAACTTGCAAGGGCCGCCTGCAGCAGCTGGAATTCTGGGAGCTGTTGCAGAACACCAGTTACTTTGGTTTCTCAAGATGCACTTTTCACATTCCAGCGTTTCTGTGAGCTGCTTGCTTTGGCAGGGTATCAACAATGATCCAAATGTGCATTTGCTTTCAGCAGTCAGAGGTGGTGTAAAGGTGGAGTGAGATTTCTTTTTTTCCCAAGCGTGGTTACCACTGAAGACTGCACAAAGCCTTTTGCTTGTTTTTACAGGAGCAGAATTAGGCTTCTGCCTCCTATAACCTTTTTAGTTACCTGTAATAAAAAAATAATGGCTAAATGGCCTATTTTCCATTTTGTTGGAAATACACCAACTTTGTCTCTTACTGGATATGATCATTTGTGATTCGCTATTTTGTTAATATTTAGGAGAAATAGGAATTTCTCAGCATGCTTTTGACAGTGTTGATAAGCCCTGGTCTTGAAGCCATATTTCTTGTTCCTTTTTTACTAATAGCCTCTTACCTCTGATTTCCTTCTGCCTCTGCTTTTGTACTGATTGTTTTTCCTGAGCAGCATATTACACAACATATTTCTCACAATGCAGCTTTGGTGGCATTCACTTGCACTGAAAACAGCGGACCGATGGGACATGCAGATGGGCCTTCAGTTTTACTATGGCTACAAATGCACCTGTGTATATGTAGTGAATACTTACATTGAGATAAGGAATTGCAGAAAATGACCAGCAAAGGTTTACAATTTGAGAAAATTTCAACAGGCTCAACTTCAGCAGGCTCTTGCTAATAAAACACTTGGAAAAAACTTTGAGTCATACCAAATATTTTATATATATTTTTTCTCCTTAAAGATTGTGGTTTTTAAATCACTTCTTGTATAAACCTGATTATGCACATTTTAAAATTCAGTTTGGTCGAAGCAGCTGTTAGTATCCGCTGAATATTGCAGAGTTTGACCTGAGGCTGTTCATTTATTCTGTTTCTTTTTTTGTTGTTTTTTTTAGGCTGTTTTAGCCGACAACAAGGAGAAACTGCCTGTAGCGATAAACCCACCCGTTTATGACAAGGACAAAGTTTTCAAGTATGTATCTGCAAACAAAATGCTTTTTTACCAAGGTTATATATAGTGATTGCAGTGTGCTAATGCTGAACAGCCTTTTCCACCAGAAGCAACTCAAAGGTGTGCTTGTATGTAGCTACTTGCTTCAGATTCTGACTTACTGGTTCTTGTTGGATTCTTCAGAGTAAGTGGATTGTCACAGATGTAGTAAACATGAATTTTAGTTTTTAAATAAGTGCCACCTTGTGGGTGAAAGAGAGGTTGCATAATGTTGTTAACACTGTTTTCACTAACAAGTGTAACTGAAGTGTATGAGAGACTAAATACCTCTCTTCTGCATTACAGCACGTATATCCAGCGGGGTACATGTGCTTCTCTGTGTTGTGTGAATATAATGGACTATTCACTTTCCTGTTTGGGAATCTCATCTGAAGAGTCTTCTCAAAACCTGGGATTTTTTAAGTTGGATACGTGTCTAACTACAAAAATGGAGTATATACTGTGAAACTATTTCAGAGGAAATCTAGAAGAGCATTGCAAAGATAAGATATTTTAGTGAGCAAAAGCAGTGGCACTGCATGACTAGACTACCTTATTACTAGTTTTGTTTCAGAGAAACATAACTGTGACATTGAATGTGCTGCGAGTTGCACTCCAAGGTGTTTGTAGTCTGACACTGGGATCCAAATTCTTGCTTGCAATGATTTACTTAAGGGGTGGCATTAGGCTAAAATGTATTTGGTAGGTATTCTCACACCCCAGCCTCTTTTGTTGAGGGAACTCGTTATTCACTAGATTGAATTGACTTGAGAAGAACTACTGAAAATCAAAGTCACTGAGTTAGGAGGCATTTGTTGACTTGCTCACTGATAGTCTGGGTTTCATTATGTAGTTGAAATCTCTGTTTACAGACTGAGGATAAGCAAAAGCTATTTTTTCATCCGGTGTACTTGCCTGTATTTCTGATAAGGGACTCAAAGGTAGATGCATTCTGATAGAGATGGAAAGAAACAGTGAGGAGTCTGGGAAATATAGACTTATTTTTCACTGCTACATTTTTATTTTGCATTGCATATTTCAGGTGAATGGCATTCACTTCAGGGAGGGAAGGAAACATACCAAATCTTTGCTGCTCTGAATGTTATCAATACCCCTGTCCCTGTATGCCTAGGGGTTTTCCTCTCTCCTTTATCCAGTTCCTCTCTGGAGAGGAGAAAGGGAGAGAGCTTGACCTCTGCAGGAGGCCAGAAGGTCCTTCTTGTTGTGTTCTGAATTTTGTCTACTAAAGTTCCTCTAGGAGCAGGATCGCATCTCAGAGTCCAGATGACCTAGTGGGAGCTACAGTCTTCCAGGGGCAGAGAGGCCTCTTCCGAAGCTTCAAAGTTTTTAAGGCTGCCACCGTGGTTGGGCAGATGGGAATGTGTGCAGCTGGGTAGATGTGGGTAGCCTGTTAATGTGCATGTTCTACCTTGTGCGTTACCACTGTTTTAGGGATTTCTAAGAAATTAAATGCAAAGTTCAGAACCTGGGGCAAATTCTTAGTCATCTTGTTTCAGAGTAGAGCTAAGACAGAGAATGGGAAGATGAAATAAATGTTTAACCTGAATCCTGAAAAGCAGGGGAGCAAGTGTATGTAGTTTGATATAGCAAAATTACAGGTTCAAGTAGGTCTTGAAGCATTAATAGTAACCCCTGCCTTAGGGAGATTGTTCTATCCAGCTGTGTTCATTGCTGGCTTGAGAAAAAAGTGGATAAAAGAACTAGATGTTTCAAAGACAAAATTCATATGAAACGTCCTTTCAGTTTGTGCTGGGCTTGATCATCTCTTGATCTTCTCTTTCATGTTTCTCTTTGGCTACATCAGTCATGTTTTTTAAAGATGCCCAAAATTGTTGTTTTGAGATGACGGCTCTGTTTTGATTGGTCTTGTCATCTCTGTGCTTTGGGAGTTGATTTTCATAACTGCTTCTTAGCTTTAAATACTTTGAGTAAATTAAGTAAAATCTAGAATGTTTTCTCTTACTTGCAAGATTCCACTGAATAATACCTTCTTTAATCCCAGACTTTATAGCATTCCTACCCAAGATTTCAGTATGACTGGGGCAGGGAATCATTCAGAAAGTGTGGTTAGCTGGCTTCATTCATTCATTCAAGTGTGTTGTCAGTACTAGAGTGAAAGGTCCAAAATACCACAGTATTGCAGTGTAGAAGTTCTGTCATCTGTCAAACTCTGAATGGACTTGGTGCATTTCTTACCTGCCTGTATGTTTATGTACAGATGCGTAGATGTTGGAATGTGTGTTACCAGTTCAAGTAAAACCAAGAGAAATGCCGTGGAAGATCCTACGTGCTCCTTAGATAACAAGGGAATTGCCCAGCAGTTGTCAGGTCTGCCCTTGTAGTACATGTTCTTCAGGGCAGAGGTTTTGATTTTTTTCAAATGTATGCATTAATACTGGGTATACTGAAGTACTTACAGGAATCTGACCACCAAAGTCAGTGCTTATGTAGTGTTTCTATGAGATCTTCATTCTCAAAAATGAATCATCTGCCTTCAAGAGCCTTTGCTATCCCAGGACTTTTATGGTAAGAGGATTGGTTATAGAATGGATGAAGTAACTGAAGAACTTGGAACGAGTGGAATGGCCTTATCTTCCCTCTTATCTTGACCTTCCATCAGTTTATTTCAGTGGTCTTCCTGCACTTAATGAAGATAGATTGAGCTCCTCTGCTGCTTTTGTGCTGCATTTTTGCGTTCCATAAGTAAGTCTTAAGATACATAATTCACAGTGCTCTGGCACATGAGGTCACTTAATTCAGAAGCAAGACTTCAAGATTAAGAAAGCAGGTGCTTTATTGTTAATATGAGTAGCCCCTCTAAAATAGCATGTATAGCTGTAAACTACTGGGGCTGGGGAAGTCTTTTTAGTAGTCATTGATAGCTATATGTTATAGAAGATACCAGTATCTTATGTGTATGTATAAAGGCAGCCCAGTGTTTAAGGGGAGATTTTTTAAAGAGAATTGCTAGTTTTAGTATGTAACTAGGAGAAAAAGAGTACCAGAGCCTTTCTTTAAGACTGCTGTTTGGAGTGTCTGAATGCATGTCACTACTTGTGTCGTGTAGGACTTATGCAGAACATTTAAGTGAATTAGCACTAGGGAAACATGGTTTTTTGGATGTGCAAATGGAGGTGACCCACCTCTCACTGAATCCCTGATTTTTGTAAAGAATGCTCAGCTCTCCAGCTGAGAAAGTAGAATCATAGAATCATCAAATGATGTCTAGGGAATGATGCGGAATAAGATTTATTGGAGTTATCAGATGCTGTCATGCTTTCCAGGTGTCCTTCCATGCTGTGTAAGGCCAAATGCCTTGGCCTCAGACCTTTGTTAGAGCTCATACCATTGCCTCTTTTTGACTGGAGTAAGGGAGTTTGTCACAGGGGTTACGTTTTCATCTGGCCTTACGCACGGATTAATCCTTTATAGGTTATAGTTCAGCCTCATCGTTAACCTAGTTGAAAGAATTGTGAGAACCAATTGATCAGTTGATGAATCAGAGGTTTTGAAGGTATTTGCAGTAGCTGCAACTGGAAGGGAAGAAAGCTGTACTGTTCTGACTCCCAAAGATTCCCTACTGAGTTACATCCACCAATTTCAGTAAAAACCTTTTTTTTGAATTTTTAAGTGCATCCAAGGTCTCTGGTAGTTCATATGCAGATGTGGTGTGGATTTTTTAATGGGGCTGGGAGGGAATCTGTATCAAACCTCAAAGTTGTGTTTACTTCCTGCACATATGTAATGTACATACTTACATATGTTTGATTGTTTAGAAGTGTCTCTGTGTGTGAAGTTCTGAACAAATGAGAGTAGTCTTCTGAAGCTACTGAGTTAAACTGACAAGATTTCTGTTAACTTCCTTCTTCTGGATGACAGCAGGTTGATTTTTACAGCTCTTCCAGCAAAAAGGCATTTGTGAGGCATTCTTTCTCATTCGGGTACTTTTTGTATGGAATCCATGTTAGTTCTTCTCTGTCAGGGAATCATGGTCTTCTGAATCGTTATTTTTGTAACATTTTAGAGCTAAACTATGTTTGAGATTTCTGTGTTTAAATACAATTTTTTTAGTCTGTCCCACTTCAATGTCAAGTCTTGTATTGGTAAAGCATAATTCCTATAGAAAGCCAAGCTTCAAACCTTTTTCTGTTCAAGCACAAGTTGATCAGTTTCAGAAACCAAAGTGATGTTTTTCTTCATATGCCTTTTTCTTCTTCTAGGGTTTTCACAGACATTCAGCAAGTCCTCCGCAACCTGACCCATCCCCGGTTTGTGTTCACAGACAATGAGAGAGAAGCAGACATCCTCTACAACTTCTCACACTTCAAAGATTATAGGTTGCAATTGTTCCCCTGATCATACAAATTCTTTTTTTGCTATAAAAACTGTGTTCCCAAAGGCCTCCCAACCTTCACCCAACAACTTCTCTGTTTTGTAGGAAGCTAAGCGAGGAAAGACCTGAGGTAATGTTGAATCAGTTCCCATGCGAGAACCTCCTGACTGTCAAAGCCTGCCTGGCATCCATTTCTAGACGAGCTGGAGGACCAGATGGGCCGAGATGGTTGCCTCGTACTTTTAACCTCCAAACAGAACTGCCTCAGTTCATCAGCTACTTCCAGCAACGTGACAGAAGGTGGCTCTGCTTCCTTGTTTTGTGCTTTCTTGATCCCACCTTTCCCAAAACACCAGTAACCTGCATTTGGTGCTTGACAGCAGTTACACCACCATGAGTTTGCTCTGGCTGCATTTATGTTCAGGTGAATTTTACCTGGAATATGTAAGCTTTTTAGGTACCTCCTTTAATGTAAAAGTAGTTAAGCAATGCATTTTGAAACAGAGGAACTTCACCATGCTTTGAATACAGAAGGCTGTTGCTTTTTGTCTGCTCAAGATCTTACCTCTTGTATTTAACAGATACACAAAGGATCAGAGCATGTTTGCAACATATGTTAGTGATTTTATTTTTTCCCCAGGGGACCGGCAGCAGTTGTTCTTGCATTTAAGCCGGAGTGAAAATATTTAAAGTACTTGGGTTCTGTAAGGTTGTGAAAGTAAAATTGAGTTTTAGTTGAGTTAGCCTAAAGCAGTTGTGGAGCTTTAGGGTTTTAAATCCACACTCTTTCTGCTGCTGCAACTGCCTTTGAGTGGACGGAAATTGAGATTTTTCTTTTGGTAAAAGAGAAAGAGAGTGATAGGTACTGCTAGTGGAATAACCCCTTATGCCTCGCATGGGGTATTCTGGTTGAAAGGTTGCTGCTTTGGTGATACTTTCTTATGGTGCCACCTGCCAGGAGTCTCATTTGGCCATTCTTTGCTCTGTGTATTGTTTTTGACTGGCATTACCAGCAGAGAGCACTCTTTCCGTGTATCCTTTGTGTGTGATGGTCTGATTCCTTTTTAATATCAAGAATTGACAGTGGATGCAGTGGTATGTAGAGAATGGGAAGAAGGGGATAGGAATTTTCAAATAAACAAACCGGACCCTCTTAAATTAACATTACTAACTTCAGCTCACTTCATGAGTTTATCATGCAGCTCGGGAAGTTTCTCCGGATGCTTTAGTAGATAAGTGAAGAAAGGCATCAAGTTTCACCCTGCCGTTACTCAGAAAGACACATTGAAAGACCAGCATGTTCTGCTCAAAGACAGTTCAAAGAATTTTGCCTCTTGAGGTGACTAGGTACTAGAAAGTGAAAAGATGGTGGTGTGCTTTCATTTTCTTGCAGTATGAACTGTTGAGATATTGTGTGATTTCTTCACAAAGAGATAAGTTACGGTGTTACTTCATATGAATAATTTGAAGGTGTTACTGGGGAATCAATTTGGAAAATTGGATGGTACCCTGCCAGAACGTTCTCAGACTCCTGGCAGAATGATTTCCACACTGTGACCTGAGTGTGTTCATGATGATGCTGTCCTGTTGTTTTGAAGGAGTCAAATGCAGGAGGAAACTAACAGTGAGAGCATGCTAGGACCTAACTGAAAAGATCAGTGCAGGCTACCACTGCCTTTTCTCCTCTTTATGCCTAAGGCCTACTGCTCCGAGCTGTCAGTCAAAAAGTCCTTAGTAACCCACACTATTTTTTCAGGACAATACACAGTTCAGTTCAAGTGGATGTTCAGACAGATGAATGAGGTGGATACTTACAAGTGTTGGCTTTTCTTTCTCTCTCAGAGGAGAAGATAATCACTGGATATGCAAACCATGGAACTTGGCCAGAAGCCTGGATACTCACATCACCAACAGCCTTAACAATATCATCAGGCATAGAGAAAGCAGCCCAAAGGTTAGAGAGCATGGTTTTGAATGTGGTTTAAATGGGAGAGCTGAAAAACCTGCTTCAAAAAGGAGGTCTGAAAATGCAAAGAAGGAAATTTATTTTCTTCAAAATTCATATGCTGGCCATAAGCAGTTTCAATCAGTTCAGAATTGATTGATTCGAGTTGGTCAGCTCCATTGGTTGCAGTGATGCGCTCAAGGAGCCTGGTGTTTTGTTATTTAGAAAAATAAAACTTGCCCTGCCAGTAATGAATACTCCAGTGTGATGTGGCTTTAACACAAATCCTCAGACTGGCAGGTGAACACATATTAGCTATAGTTAATGTTGGTCGTGAATTGTGGAACTTCATTGCTTCTATCCCCTGGTTGATCGTTATGGCTGATGCACAGCTCTGCACAGTGGCACGAAGCACTGTCTTTGCCAGCAGTAGATGAATCATGGAGGTTTTTACAAGGAGTTTGCGATATGTGGTCATACCTCACAGTGTCACTTCAGCTTTATTTCTGTTGGTGTGTGGACTGCATGTATTTTCTGGAATGCAGGAATGCACAAAGAATTGCTTCACCTTTCTAGTTCAAAATAAGGTTACCAAAATTATAAATAAAATTAACTTTGATTTTTTTTTTTTTTTTAATGAGTATATCTGGCTTCTACTTCCCCACCCCAGTGTCGACGAGTTTGATAAAAAGTGCCTGGGTGGATAACAACATTGTGTATTCATGCACGTGCCTAGAGACAAACTGAAATGTATGCAAGGATACCTTTAATCAAGATCTAGTGACCCTTGGCTTTCATTTCAGTTGAATTATATTTACTGTGAGTGGTTTTCCTTTGTTGTAGGTAGTGTGCAAATATATTGAGAACCCAGTCTTGTTTCACCGCGAAGATGTGGGGATGGTTAAATTTGACATCCGTTATGTTGTGTTGCTGCGGTCCATCAAACCACTCAAGCTGTACATCTATGATGTGTTCTGGCTGCGCTTTTCAAATCGGTAATTGCCTTCCCCCCATTAGGGTGGAGGGGCTTAGAATTAAATCTGATAGCTCAGAAACTAAGGAATTGTTATATTCCTCAGGGCGTTTTCACTTGATGACTTGGATGACTATGAGAAGCATTTCACAGTCATGAATTATGCTCCCGGTGTAACATTAAAACAGGTAAGCAAACAGTCCAGAGCCCTCCTGTCTTTTCTGTCAGAAAATCTTCCAGTGCCTCTTTTGTGACTATGGCCAAATAACCTATTTCACATTCACTTAAACAAGCAGTCAAGGTGGTGGAAGTACCTAAAGCATATACTTCCCTAGACTCTTCCCTACTTCCCCCCAGTCATCTGTGATTATATGCGGTAATACAAAACAACATCCTGAATGTAACTCACGTTGATAGATCAGTAAAAGAATCATTGAAATGGCTGGTAATAGTTGTCAAGTGATCTTTTATGAGAACAAATACTGTAGCAAGGAAGGTATTCAGGAACTGTCTAATTCTGTAGTTCTGCACCTGTTTTTGCGTGAGTGGAAAAATGTATTCAGTGTTCCATTCTCTTCTCATCTGATTGCTCAGTCATTCCCAAGCAAAACAGTCTTTAATGTTGCTAAACTGTTTTAGGTACACTGTGAAGAATTTATTCCTCTGTTTGAAAAACAATATCCTGAATATCCTTGGGCAACCGTACAAGTAAGTCAGCAGTTCATCTTTCTTGTGTAAATGTTTATGAATCGTTTTTTACTCATCAGATTAGCTTTTCAAAAAGTGTTGGGTTGCATGGTTGGTGGTTTTTTTCCTCACAAAACACACTTCATGTCTGTCAGTTCCACAGAGGATATCAAATATTAACCTTTACTTCAGAAGCATTTTTTTAACCTAGTGCAATTCCCCCTCAGAAATTTTGTAGTTAGCATTTGAGGGGTTTATTTCATTGTTAACACTATAAAAATTCTTTATATTTGAGTTGGTAATGAAGCCAGTCCTTACTGTCCCAAGGAGCCTGAGACAAGAATCTTTTTTCATGCAAGTTTCATCTGTTTTTGCAGAAGGTTGCCTGTAGTCTGAGCCTATGGTTGTGAAAGTTTATTATCTCATGCAAAAAGGCAGAGAGGTCCAGAGTATAAAGTGTGCGAATCACTGCAGGTGTTGCTCACATGTGGAAAAGCTGTTTTCAAAGTTTTCACTACTCTCAGGCAGAATATTAACTCTGATTCTGAAAGGTTGAACCCCTGAGGTATTCAGCCTTTTGCTTCCTTTGTTTCAAATGGCTTCACAAGACTAGGAGCTATAAGAACAAGCAGGAAACAGGAGTAAATAGGAAATTGCAGTACACAGTAATCTCAGTGGAATGGCATCACAGGTTTTGGTTTCTCTATTTTAAGCAGAGCTGTCGGTCTAAAGACCTGCCTGTACACTTCCAGGTTAGTTTGCTGTGCAGTGCACTGGAGCTCACTCCCAACATAGTCTTTCTGAGCTAGTAAGTTGGAATCTCTGTTTGTCAAATTAAATCTTGCCTTTAAGACTGCAAGGCAGAATTTCCAGCTGCTGCCCAGCTGCTCTCTGTTAGCAAGCTGGCCAGAGCCCTGTCCCTGGTCACTGCATTCATACTTTTCACAATAAAACAGCTGGTTCCCTAATACAAGGGCATCTTTTATCTGCAAAGAAGCAGCTCCAGATACTATAGTTCCATAAAACATGCAAGAAGGTGAATTTAGGACCTTCTCGTTGATTAGTTTTTTCTTGTAATTCATGCTTGAAAGAAAAAGCTGAATGTAAAGAAATGGTTCAGAAACATGTACAAAACTGAATTGTTGCATTCTTCCATATTTATCGGGAGCTAGAAGATGCAGAATGAATGGTAGCTGAGCATTTATATGTCTGTGCTTTCAAAAGTGAATAAATTACCCAACTGTGGATTGATTTCCATAAATTAATTGACATCGGTTTTAACTATAACCTCATATTTCATCAACGATACTAGGAGAATGACAGGTTTTGCAGCATTAGGCTTAAAATAGTCTGGAAGAAGGGACTACAAGGGGTGAGAAGAGAGATGTCAAAATACGCAATGTAGGTTCCTCAGAGGAGTACTGTGTACAGAACAGGAGGTACTCCACAATCTTCTCATTTGCAGATGGAATGGTTCGCTGCAGTATAAACTCAGTGTGAAAATTCACAGCTGTATGTTTTTCCTGGTTTATTTCACTTTCATGTTGGATATCTGACTATTTCTCAAGATACCAATGTAGTATGTTCTTAAGACCTCCATGTCCCCACCACCCTTTTTGGAGTGATATAAATGGCTAGAAGATTTTTCATTGCAGAACAAAACAGAGCTAGAATACAACTCAATAGGCAGGGAGAAGGGGCTTCTGAGAAGGGGCTTAATTCTAATATTAAATGCCCTGTTTTCAGGGTTTCCATAGTACTGATTAGCTCTCCAGAAAAGTCCCTGGATGTTGCTGGTTGCTTGGCACTTCCACTGTGTTGTCTTTAGGTCTAAATGCACATTTTGACACCAATAGTGTGCAGATTTTCAGCTGTTGACTGGTGTAATTTATACAAACTCTTTAAAAAGCTGTATGAATGAAGCGATTGAAAACATGTTTCTTGCTTTTATGGAACCTCACTTCTCATTCAGAGACCTTTTTCTGTTGTTAGGCAAATATTTGTAAGGCATTTGCTGAATTGTTCCAAGTTGCTTCAGCTAAACCTGCACCTCTTGGCATCTGTGATTATCAGTCATCAAGAGCAATATATGCTGTTGACTTGATGCTGAAATGGGACACCAGCAGAGATGGTGAGAAGCTCATTGCTTTGAATTCTTTGTATTTGTGGGCTGTTTCAGAAATGTATTTCTTCTGTCTAAACTTACTGTTTCTCAGGCAGTGTGAGCTGTGTGCTCTGTGCCTCACACTGACATTAAAGCACAGCTGGAGTTGCAGATCTGTGGGGTTGTTAGCATCTGCCTTGCTGGTTAACAGGAATGGTGGGGGAGCTATTAACTGCTTGGCTGAGTTTTTGCTTCCCTTCTGCCGCTGCTACTGCTGTTCCCTGCTTTTAAAAACAAAGCAAACAAAAAGCCACGAACCAACACATACACACACAAACCCCAACAACTGTACAACAATCTTGTCACTCTACCAGCAGCAAGTCTTCTTTCCCATTTATAGTGACAGAACATCTGAAATACCTGTCTCTCTGTGAAAACCTTAAAGAAACATCCTGCTGAATGTGGCTTCCAGACTTGGACCAGTGTCTTCAATGTATGGTTACTTATTAAAGCAAGGAAGGGACCACATTCACCATGTCAGTGCTATTGACGTCTTCAGGACCATCACTTAGTTGCTGCCGAGTGTCTGCAAGAACATGTGTGTGAAGCTCCCTCTTGTCAGTGCCACAGCGTAGGTGACTACCCAGAGTCTTTCCTTCAGCGAGTTGTGGAGGACTGGTAGCAAAACTTGCCAAACAGGGCACATTCTTTGTTATTTCACCAGGAGGCTCAAAAATGTTCTTTCAGCATGCCCAACCCAGACACGTGTCTCTTGTAGTTAGAAAAGCAGCAGAGGCACCAACACAAAAAGGACTGCCAGGGGGTATTAAGCAGAACTAAGTGTACCCTCTTCTTGTGAAACTGATCACTGGGACACAGGAGAAAGTCATTGTTTTCGCCCAGGTTTGCAGGAGGAGTGACTAGGTGATGCATGTTGGGTGGCTGCCCCTAGCCTACTGCTGGAGTGGCTGAATCTGAATTATATGATAGACAATGAATCACTTTCATGGAGGGAAATGATTGAGAAACAGGGGATGTAAAATGGAGCCTTTGGTATTCAGGTGGAGCAAGGTTCTGAATCTCTATCTGCTACATCCACATTGAATGCCTTTTACCTGTCGCAAAGCTGTCTTTAGTGGGAGAGGCAAAGCAAAAATATTACTAGCTCAAGGAAAGCTATTGTAGTAAAAGGACCAAGCTCACATTACAGCTGTGGCTGAACTTGAGCTGCATGGATCCCTGGTCTTCTGCAGATGGGGGTGTAGGTGCCAAAGTCATGGCTGTGATGCTGTAGGCAGCCTGTGGACAAACAGGTTGGTTGGTTCTGTGCAGAGCAGAGTATGGTTACCTGTGCACCAGAAACTTACGCCCTCACTTACAGTCGCAACACCAGACAGGAAATCAAATCCTTTGTTTCTCATTACACAAAATGCTGTTGATTCTGAATTGTTTAATTAATAAAGTTTTAAGAGAAAATTTAACTTGATTTCCTTTAGGAATGAGTTGAAGTGGCAGGTGGGAGTAGCTGGAGTGTAAAGGAATAAGACTGCTAGAACCAGAAAGACAGATATCTAAGAGTTTTAAGGAAAGTAAGCTTTGTACTGAAACATGGAAGGAAAAGCAGTTTTCTGGAAGATGTTTTAGCCTGTCAAGCAAGATAGCTGCATCAGGGAGATCCTATTAAATTGCTTCAAATTCTCATTCTAAGTGAGGCATTGGATTGGCACAGTGACTGCAGAACCTGTTGGATGATTTTCCTCTGGATAACAGTGGTAGAAACAGACCTTCATCCCTCCAAAAAACCCAAACCAAACCCACTGAAATAAACCCACCCTTCCAGCTTGCCAGCTTGGGTCATAAAAGATGGCTTTTCCCAGTTGCTTTGTATAATCTCTGGCTTAAAGACAGTAGTGATTCCGTAGAGCTTGTAATAAGAGGCAATGTTTGTTTTCCCCTTCACAGGGAAAAGAATTATGCAGCCTCAGGTCCTGGAGGTGAACTTTAATCCTGACTGTGATAGAGCCTGCAAATACCACCCTACCTTTTTTAATGATGTCTTCAGCACCCTATTTCTGGATGAAGCAGACAACTGCCATGTGACATGCATTGTCTAGTTGCAGGAGGCTTCACTCTATTAATTTCTTTCCCAGATAAGCTTAACAGCAAGATTTATATTTCAGTTCTGTGAGCTGCTGAGGCAACTATTTTCTCATACTGATAACCCAGGAAAAAATTTGTATCAGAAGAATACACATATACCATATACTGGATTGATAATCATTTGTCTGCATTTTCTTTGTCTTGCTTAGTTCTTTAAATCATCAGTTTGTGTTGACCAAATGTCTTGTTTGTTGAATATGGGGGACCTCAAAATAGGATGATAACTGGAGCAATTACCTTGGTTTTCAGTAACCTGATTGCTTGCTTGCTGGGAGACATTGCACAAGTTCCCTGTGTTGACATTAAAACTATAATTTACTGGATCATGTTGGAGTTCGTATGTTTCTTATTTATCCCTCTTGTACAAAGATCTAAAATGTTCTGATGGACAAATAGTTTTTCAGTGCAATGAACTCCTTGGGTAAGGAAATCAAAGATTTGATGACTCTTCCCATTTTTCTTATTAAAAAGAAGGGCACAGCATACAGTTGTGAAAGCCTTGCGCTGCTGACTGTCATCCTTAGCCTGCCCCTTAAAGAAGCGAGGATTTTGAGAAGGGGTGAGGCAGGAAATGGGAAGGATGCAATGTCTAGGGCAGCACAGGAATGCAGAAGAGGCCTGAAGGAATGAAAGGGATCTGGAAAACTCTGCTAGGAGCCTGAGCAGTCTTTGGACTTCAAGGTTTAGGGCTTAAGATAGAGGTATTTGGGACTGGGGTGTCAGTTTGAAATGAATCATTCCTAAAATCTCTCCTCAAATCAGGGTTAACTGGCTGAAATTTAGCAATATTTATCTTGATTTGTGTGTATGTACAAGTTGCAAAAAATGTTCTGTCCCTCATGAAGTGTGTTACGTGGGTAGTATTTTTTCAGTTAATTTGCAGCAATTGGGATCTGTTTGAGAGCAAAGTACAGTTATGAAATTGTACAAATGTTCTGAACGTTGATTCAAGCCTTTATCCCTCATGATCAAGAAGGGAGAGGGGTATTTTAGGCTATTTCAGGCTGGGCTGCAGAAACTACTTTTTTCCACTGACTGGAACACAGACTGGAGAAATAAACCATCTGTGCCTTAGGAACATTCAGCCTGCGCAGGTGGGCAAAGGGAGAGGGGATTCCTCAGCCAGGAATGGTGCTGACAGCTCTATCAGTTTCCAGCTTATGAGTCAGAACTTTTTTGGACTCCTTACTTAAATGTGACTAAAGAAAACATGAAGTGCTTAACAACAGATGGTGTGGCTACTTCTGATAGGTAGTAATGGGTGCTGGAGACTGGACATAGGAGGCATGCAGTGCTGCTCATAGAATGTATTTGCTCTTGTGGGAGAGCAAAAGGCATCTTCTGCCTACAAAGTACCTCAAACGCATAATGAAGTGCCTGGGGACCTAAGGGGGAGAGGTTTCCCTCATCACAAAGGGAAAGTGATGTCACACTTAGCAAACAAGAAGAATGACTTCTAAAAAGTAGTAAGATCTGTGTAATGGGACCAGAAGCTGTGGGCAAAAATAGTCTGTTGTACTCCTGGCCAGAAGAGATCTTTTTATCTTACAGGAAGCAACTGGTTGAACTAAGCATCCCAGATCTTGCTGTCCACTGCCATAACCTCAAAGAGCGGAAACCCTGGTTTCTGTTTCTAAGCAACTTGAAGCAAGAAGGCACCGGTAGGAGACCCAAATAGGTATGGGGTCAGTACTGCCCTGCTGGGCAGCAGACACACCAGTGGCCCGGCTGCCAGCTCCTGTTCGGGGCTAGTAGTGAACTGGCATCCCTCTGAGGGTCCAGGTGGAGTATGTTGGTGCTGTTGGGCCAGAGCTGCTGCTGATGCCTCAGAGGTGTGTGCAGGGGTCTGCTGAATATTTGGGTTCTCTCTGTTTCTGCGCCGGTGCTCTGAATTTCCTGTTTTGTCTTGCCCGTCACAGGGGTGAGGAGTGATGAAGGGACTGTCTTTAAGGCTAGAGCATCCTGTTGCTTTAAGGTGTTTTTCTGCTCAAAACCATTTAAAACCAATAAAAACAGGAGTAAGGTCAGTAAGCTTACATGTACTTTAATGCATTCAGCTGACACTAAATTGTACAGTGCTTCAAAGTGAGAAGGCACAAATTGTGAAAAAGATCTCATCTTAAACATTCCAGAGTACAATGATCAGAAGAGAAATCTGGCAGCTGTAGTGGGATGCATCACAGCACTAAATCACTGTGTCTAGTGGTAAACATGAAAGATTCAGGCCACAATCATGCCTGTCGCTGTTGATTCAGACCACAGTAGTGGACAGCTTCTGGAAGCTGTGTTAATACATGGCTGGATTTCTTCCTCTGAACATCACAAAGTTGGAGCTCATGCTTATTTCTTGTAACAGAATGCTGTTGTCATATAAAATATAATGCTGTAATATAGAAAACTAGTGCTTTTATAGCAAACTAACAGGTAGTGCTGATTGAAAACCCAGTCAGGGATACAGCCCTTTGTGACTTGCCTAGTAAAGGCATATTTGCTTTAAACGAGTGCTGCTTTGTCAGCTTGTAACAGTAGAAGTAATTCAGCTAAAAAAAAATAAGGTTATAACTTCATTTAGAAAATTCTTGGGGGGGGAAAGAATATCTTTTTTGGCTGAGCACTGTTTATTTGGATTGCTTCTTGTCACGATTGTCCTTCCAGACATGGTAGTTGAGTGCAGAAGCCAGGGTTAGCCAAGCTAAATAAGGAATCATCAAATAAGCTGCTGTTTTGTTGACTTTATACCAGGAAACAGTTGCAGCTGTTGCTGTACCAGTCGTGAGCAGGAGAGTCACCAACCCCTGAAACACAGGAAGGTGGTCAGTGTTGGGTTTACTTGATGCGTTTCCTTGACTAGTCTTTATGTGCCTCTTTCACTCTGGCACTTGTTAATTCCTTCTCAGAAAACCAGCCAGCAACAAAAAAGAGAGATTTCTGCTGAATTATAAGTCAATTTGACTCATAAAACAATGCAACAGTCACAACAAAGGGTGTTGCTGCTGGTAGCAACAGAGGGAGAATAAAATCCCACTCACCCATACCTTCTTTTTTTGTTACATTCACTACAAACCCAGTGTAACTTTGAGCAAGTCACTTAGCTAAGTAAACGTGTCCAGTCTTTTCCTGTCACAGATGCAGCCTGAAGAGATGTGGTGTGAATGAATCAATGCTGGATTGCAAAGCCTTCCACTATTACAGCATTGCACGTACATTTAGGGAACCAGGGAAACACTTTTCAGTTTTTCTTACTGATTATTTTTGAGGCAAGCTGCTTCTCTTCAGATTGCAGAGAATGAGTCTGGTCAAAAATGGGAGCTGATTACCTGAGTAATGTTCTGATAAGCTTCTTACCACTGCTGTTTGCCAGAGATACCTCGGAATTTCAGTAAGGCATAAACGTTTACATTTGCAAGTGACACAGAGCTCTTATCAAAGGGTGGCAGAAAAAGCTTCTTGAAACTTACGGATGTTGTAGATACGTAAATACTCTCAGGTGGCTGCTGGCGTGCAACAGAGAATTTTAGAAGACTTGTGCAAGCCATCCTCTGCACTCAGGCTTATTTTCAGGGAGCAATGATTATAACATTAAACTTTCAACTCAGCACCTTGCCAATGACTGCAGAAGTCTATGACTAAGAAACTTACTTTTCCACTTACCCATCCCATTTTGTGAGCTCTAAAAAATATTGGAGTCCATGACCAGTTTAATGCCAGCTGCCCTGCATACAGACCCAGAGGAATCACCGACTTCTTGTTGAAGCCCCCCACTTCCTTCCACACCAGGTAAGAGCCGTATCTGGAGAAAGCAAATGGAGGCTATAACTCAGCACACTGGTTAGAAAGCAACCGCACGTTCTTGATCAAATGAAGCAACTTCAGTGCTAGGGTCTAGGTTGATTTGAAAAAGTAGACATCCAGGCACTACCTGGCAGAGTAACTGACAGCACAGGGTTGATAACCTGCTGTGGACAGCAATAGAGAGAGAGATTAATCCCCTATCCTGCCAGAGTACTCATTTCTAGGTGCAGCAGCAGATGACCTCCTGTGTTTCAGTCTTAAAAGAGAATGCAGTACTGAAATGGAAGCAAGTCCAAGATGCAAGGCTAAAAGGGAAGTCTCTAAATAGTGAAGAAACTGTTAATTTTGGTACTGGGAGATGGTGCTTTAAAAATAAATTTCAAAAACCCCAACACAACCCACTGTTTAAGTGGATGAAATGAACACGAGAAGTAGGAACTGAGTGGCATCCCAAAGCACAGGTGAGGGTGGGGATGTATGGTGTTAGAGCAGGAGGAACCCTATAGCCACTTTTCAGAAGGAAGGGGGGTGAAGATGGGGAGAACAAAGATTTTTAGGAGTTCTGTGGAAAGAATCAACCAGGAGGAGCACCCAGCACCCTTCCTGTCTGCAGGATCTTCCAAAAACATTCTGAAGATTTTGAACAGATCTTCTTAATGCCACAGAAGATTGGTTTGCTGGAGGATCCCAGAATGTAAGTTGCTAAAGACAGGAATTCTCAGGATATGGGAGATGTACTAATGTAAAGTTTGGTTTTTGCACTGAGGGGATCTTGATTAGAAGGAGCATTCATCACCTACAATTCTTTCGCTCTCGTTTGGTTTTTCCCTTTAGACATCAGCTAGATTTTAATCCAGATGACTGCACAGCCATTCCAGGTGACCGCAGTAGAATGCCCTGGATAAAATGCCAACATCTGGAATTACACTCCTGTCTCAGAATTAGTAAGTGTACACGGATTCTATCCCGGCTGGATGTGAACTGGGCTGTACACCAGGCTGGACAGCAGGGGGCTCCTGTGTATCTCTGCTGGCAGCAAATACGGAGACCATCTTTAAGCATCACGGTTTTTAGGAGCAAACATCCATAGGAGTAATTGCAATGAGTTTGTCTTCATTTGTAGGTCATACAAGAAGGATTTACTTTTTCCTGTTTAACCCAGTTAGTGACACAAGCTTGCTTCCTGGCCATTACATTCATAGAGGCTGAACTGTATTTTCAAACTGCTTTGAAATCCTGGCAGTTTGATTGCGGAGTGTTAAGGAAAGGGGGGGGGGGGGGGGGGGGGGGGGGGGGGGCAGGGTAAGGTAAAAGGCATCAAGACCCAAATCTGTTCCTAAGTGATTTACAGAGCCACGGTGTGACTTTAAAGTTGTTCATAATCTAACTTTAAATTCAGACCAATATCACAATGTACAAATCTACCTGGAAGTTAAATGTCGAGGAAGGCATGTAAGCTTATTAAATCTTGCTTTTAGTTGCTTCTTGCTTTTAACGTATTCAAGAGATTTTAAAGGAACCAGATGTCTTGATCAGTCAAAGAATGCATGCACGTGATGGATTACAGAAGAAAAGGTGTGGTAGTAAGTATGATCTTTTCACTGATGTGCATAAGCAGGACCATCCACCTCAGAATATCCTGATTCTGACAGTATCAAAGTAAGTGATAAACTGTCACAACTTGAAGGAATGGCTTCACAGGAAAGCCACTCATCTCTTGTCCCTTTGATCAAGGCATTCTTTAACTCTCAGGACAATAATGATCTGATTCAAATGCTAATAACTCTTGGAATATACAAGAGTAGAGAGCACTTTTTAAAAGAACACACTGCAAAAGGAGAAAGCAAAGAGAATACTGATGGGAAAGGAAGGACAGTACATGAGGCTATAAAAATGACAAAGCTTTTCTGGAAAGAAAATGAAACCAAATGAGCGAATGTGTGAGAGCCAATTTAGCATTCAGATAGTTTCAGACACTGCATCATTGCTGTATTTTGCAACAGGTGGTGTGGTATTTAAGATAACCTGCAGGATAACTTCGCAATGTTCACTTGGAAAAGGTCTGACACTTTGTATAGTTAAGCCAGTGCTATACACACACCACTTAAAATGTACTGTCGTGATGGAAATTAATGGGAGATCGGAGGGATTAAGCCATAAAAGGCATATTGCAGCCTAAAAACTACTACTATGGGATGAACAACAAGGTGTATTTGATTGATAGCTAGGAAAAAGTATGATTAATCTTACCGTGTAGCTAGTTCTTAATGACCAACTGCAGAAGAAAGACAAAGCATCCCTTTGTGCTTGGGGGCTGCACTGACCTCTGCTGAGGCTCTAGGAGCAGAGTGCACCCTCTCCTCTGTGGCACAGCTCACCAGAGTTAACATAAAAGCATGCAATGTTGGGTGCACAGCTTCTAAAGCAGTCTGTGAGGAGTATCAAACCTGCCCAGTCTCCTGAGACATCCTACCTCTATAAATATTCTTACCACATCTTATTAAAAGTAACAGCTACCAAAATACAATATTATTAAACTTTTAAGGTTCCTTTGGGGATGGTATTTAGCCATGTCATTCCTTGTTCATTTGACAGAAATTGCTGTGCTGTTAAATAAGGAGTCAGTAGATGTTTCAAATATTTAGAGTTTAACACGTTTTGATTATCATTTCTTTTAATTGAGTTCTGTTAGAACAGTTCTATCCTAATTCTCTCCCTCCCCCCTTTTTTTTAGTATCATTTTCCTGAAACTTCCAAAGGACATACATAGAAGAACTCCCAGTGCTGCCTTACTCCATCACTGACAGCTTGGCAGATATTCCCCTCAGGATGAATGAGGAAAGCAAGTTAATGGAAGCTTTTCAAGCTCCTGCTTTTGATGTGGATACTTGTGCATACAAGATGTCCTATCAAACCCACACGCAACTCCCAAAGCATGCCTCTACCTGTTAAACAGGCAGCTTGACACAGTTTCTTAAGAACATACAACCACAGGAATACAATAATTCTCTGGTACAGCATTATACAATAAGCAATTTTGAGATCAGGTAAACGCCTCAATACAATGTGAAAAACATACCCCATCGATGTATAGATAGCTCCCCAAACGGGAGCAAACACCCAGCTGGGTGGGCACCAGGATGGCTTCTGTAGAGATTCGTACCACACCAGCGATTTCTTCTTGGTTAGAGTGCTTCCTAAGAATCCTCCTGCAGGGGGCAGGAGCGTGAAACCCACTGCCGGGGCCCAGGCTGACACCACTTCCATCGAGGAGGTGAATCTGGAACAAACACGAACATGTGGATTGGCAGAGCGATTTCAAAATGCAACCACAAAAAATGTCCATTTCTAGCAGATTTAAAAACACGCACATGTATGTGAGCCGCAGCCTGAGCGTGTCACTGGGAATGACTGCAACTGAAATGAATGGATCTTGTACCAGGTTTGCTGGACAATACTCACCCCCATAAAGGAACCCATTACTTACTTGATGGGGGGAAGTGAGGCCTTTACTTCCCTCTCAGCTTCGTGCAGTATGATTACTGAATTTTACCTGCATAAATATCTTTACCCAGTTTGATATCATATGAACTACACTTGGGGAAAAAAAAATTACACACTAAGAATTCCTGTGTATTCCTGTATTCACCAAAAAGCCCATTCACTCAATGAGATCATACAGTCAAGAGTAAGAAAATAGCATGTGTTTTCCTGTGCTCAACCAAAATAATTGTATCTGCTGTTTCATTTTTAGCCTCAAAAAGGTGCTGAGGATGCTCAATGGCTGGTAAAAGTGATGTGAATTAGTAGCAGACACTTGAGAAGCTGATTCTGAAAATAAACACCAGGGAGAACAAGGAGAAGATAAGTACTTAAATGATGTTTTGCTAAACAAGGAAGGAGATGTCTGGAGGCATCATCCAATCAGTTGAGCAATCTGAGCTGCCAAGCCCAAAAGTGTGCTGGATTCAACTTGCCCACAGAAATAAAACCAAATCATGCCTTGCTTTGGTAGGCCATGCTGGTTTAGAGTACAGGCAGCAGTAAAAAAGTAAGCAAGGAAACAGGAAAAAGCTTCATTGCAGATTTTCTGGCCAAAAGCCAAATGCTACAGAAAAGCCATGTTTAGCTTGCTAAAATATAAACAGATTAGAGGCGTGATAAAAAAGGGCAGAACCAAAATGCAATGCGTTGTTTTTTCAAGTATACAGTAGGCAAATACACCCAATTCCTGTTCGTGTGTCCTATGGGAGGGGGAGAGATTGCAGCAGTGAGGAGAGGGCAACTGTGGAAGTCCCAAGAGAGAAAACAAAAGTTTTAGAACAACCAGCATTTCAGACGCTCATCAAAGGTAAGTGCTGTATTGACCTGGCTGTTCTCTTGGCCTACATTTAAAAGTTGTTATTGCTGTAGTTCTGACTGTTGGGATGAGGAGGCAGGGAGTGGGAAGAGGAAATCCCCCGTGTAACAGGTGTCCTTAAACCCAAAGGAAATGGCTCACAGATGATGTTGCACTGTCACAGTTCTGCTGCTGCAGTGGATTTCTGTTTGGAAAACAGGTATCAGCTTGGCCAGCAATGGAGCTCTCTTGCACTGTGGTTTTTGTCCCTGTACTCGGGGGCCTGCCCATAAAGTTATGCAGATTTAATGAAGAGATTTCAGGGGCTGGGACCACAAGCCAGATTGGCTTTAGATGGGCTTGTTCAGCCTGGGAGAGAACGCTCCAGGGAGATCTTACAACAGTCTTTCAATACCAAAAGGCACCGACAAGAAACTTAGAAAGGGACTTTTTACAAGGGCATGTAGTGACAGGACAAGGGGGAATGGCTTTAACCTGTCAGAGGGTATATTTAGATCAGACATCAGGAAGAAATTCTTCACTATGAGGGTAGTAAGGCACTGGAACAGGTTGTCCAGAGAAGTTGTGGCTTTCCCATCCCTGGCAGTGTTCAAGGCCAGGCTGCTGTGAGCAACCTGGTCTAGTGGAAGCTGTCCTTGCCCATGGCAGGGGGTTGGAACTGTATGATCTTCAAGGTCCCTTCCAAACAATTCTGTAATTCTATTGCACGGGATCATGAAAAATCCTGGTGATAGAAGCAAAGCAGAATTTAGAGGCAAAACAGCAGAGAGGGACTGGTAACGCATGCAGGATTAAAAAGCTTGCACGGAGCAAGCAAGAAAGGGTGTGTAGGCTGCTGGGCTGTGGGAATGCCTTAGAGGAGAGTCGTGGGAGGGCAAGGAATAGGAATGCACACAAAAAAAAAGGCAGCAGACAAAGCAGGACAACAGTCAAAGTCAAAAACAGAACAAAAGAACAAACAAGTGAAAAAGCTAAGTAGGGAAGAAGCTCACTGCTGTTGTTACTGCTGCCATATGGATTCTGCGTACTATTTACCAGGGAGCATCTTAAATGTTCTCCTTTCCTAGATCTGTAGTGCTACACTCCTGAGGGAGCAGGCTGTAAGCTGTGGTGCACACTACTTGTCACCTGTATTGACAGCATGAAAGGCTCTGCTTTGACTGGGATGTGAAGGAATTGCTATGTGCAGGAGCAACAAGATGCAATGGGAAAAGAGCTTCAGCACAGTAATTCTCTTTGGTTGCCTTCAGATAAAGAGGTTAAGTTTGAAATTTAAAGTTACTAAGATCTCATTAATTCCTAACCCTCTTGGTCTTGCTTTGCATACAGGGAGAACGCTAGGTTTGGTTCTCTACACATGCTGCAAAGTGCTGGTTGTCTGTGCAGTTCCAGAATAGCTGTCAAATGCTAATATAATTTTTAAAGTGATAAGCAAGGACCCAAAGGGGTTTATGCTGTATTTGGCTGTTACAATACCAGGGTGGCTTCCTGCAGGCATTAAGCAACTGCACTTTGTCAGTGGTTCTGTCAGCTTCTCCCTAGGGAAGAGCCTGAAAGTGTTCTGCAAGCTCAAAGTGCTAAATGCTATCAAATTGGAAAAGCACTGCTCTGCTGAGGTTACTGGTGAATAAATGATGTTGCTACATTATTTATTTTTGCAGGACAAAAACCATAGTCTGTCTGTCTGCATGTTAGAGGAACAACATTGAAATAATTCTTAAGCAACAAGAGAAAGAAAGGCAGGCGAACAGCAACAGGGAAGGCACAAAGCAATGGGGAAAGTGCAGCCATGCATGAAGGGGAAAGGGGAAGAAACAGAAGAGATTGAACATCCTGGCTTTAATTGAGTGTTGGTGTCCCAGTCTTTTGACTACTCTTACTACTAATTATATACTATGTTCTCCAACAGTATTTGTCATTACTTCCCAAGCTCTCTTCTTCCAAAATACTCTCTCTTGCATAATACCAATGAGACAGAGAAACAAATAACATGCCTGTAGGGTAGACCACAGCTGTCCCTCAGCAGTGGCAGTTGATTATTTTAATCTACAAGAAATTAACTACTGATGTCAATTTCCCATAAAAAGCAGTAGCTAACTCAGGGAGCAGCACTAGTTGATTGTGGAAGAAGCCATGTCATCTTGCTCTGCTTACCCGGTGTAGGTCTCTAATAAGAGCGTAAGTAAATGCAAAGATGCACTGGAGAACCTGTGCACTCAGCCAGTGCCGCAGTGTGCGTTTGGTTAGCTATGCAACACAGACCTCTGTGAAAGTAATCACAGAGTATATAAAGGATTATCAGCCCTTATCCTTTTAGAGCACAGCTGATAACCTCAAAATTACTTGGTGAGAACTTACACAGCACAGGTTTGCTAACACAGCCCCTCTGGCTGCAGGTGAATTACACAACCTAGAAATAATTGCTATTTTCCCAATCATATCTCAGCTCTACTTCACGGCGAGATCTGGTTGTGCAATATTCTGGCACCCTGATTTTCATCCTGAAGAAACCTGCATGTCTGTGGTGGTACCTGCAGTTGTGCCCAGCAGATACTGCCTTCAAGAACCACCACAGTTAGAAATCTTTCCTTACACACACACTTGTTTATTTCCGTTTCCACTTCTTATCTCTGCCCTGCAACACTTTGTTCATCATCCTGCCCATTTTCTGTTTAGTCCTACTCTGAGTTCAGGCAGTTTAACCAGTATAGTGAGGGCTGCAGCAGGCCAATTCATTTCACAAACACGTTAAAACAGTTTTTCTAGGTACTCAAAACATCCAACTTGCCCAAAGCTGCTTCCAGCTACATAAAGGAACAGGAGAAAAAAAGGTGGGAGACAACAATGGTGCAAGTTGCTCAATGGGCTTCTATTTTTTTGCAGGTCATTTCTCTATGGTGGTGTAACATACAGAAAAACAGCAGCCTTCAGTGCCCTCCTCTTCATAGGATGGGGTGTGCTATAGGTGGGAATAGACATATCACAACAGAGGCACTGTTTTGTTTTCAGCTTGATGAAAAATGACCTAAAACACTTCTTGGCTTTGAGCAGGTCCCAAAGGCAGTGGGTCCCCTGCCCTTCTCCAAGTGCTCCCAAAGGAGAGCTCAGTGAGAAGGAAGGAAGGACCTGCTCTAGTGTGATGTGTCCCTGCCCATGGCAGGGAGTTAAAACTAGATGATCTTTACGGTCTCTTTCAACCCAAACCATTTTATGATTCTATGACAACTAGTTTAATTGCATATGCTTAACATGAGCCAGCAGTGTGCGCTCGCAGCCCAGAAAGCCAACTGTATCCTGGGCTGCATCAAAAGGAACATGACCAGCAGGTCAAAGCAAGTGATCCTGCCCCTCTACTCTGCTCTTGTGAGACCTCACTTGGAGTATTGTGTGCAGTTCTGCTGTCCTCAACATAAAAAGGACATGGAACTGTTGGAACAAGTCCAGAGGAGGGCCACAAGGATGATCAGGGGACTGGAGCACCTCCCATATGATAGGCTAAGAAAGTTGGAGCTGTTCAGCCTGGAGAAGAGAAGGCTGCATGGAAACCTCATAGCAGCCTTCCAGTATCTGAGGGGGCCTTTAGGGATGCTGGGGAGGGACTCTTCATTAGGGACTGTAGTGATAGGACAAGGGGTAATGGGTTCAAACTGAAACAGGGGAAGTTTAGATTGGATATAAGGAAGAAATTCTGTACTGTAAGGGTGGTGAGGCACTGGAATGGGTTGCCCAGGGAAGTTGTGAATGCTCCATTGCTGGCTGTGTTCAAGGTCAGGTTGGACAGAGCCTTGGGTGGCATGGTTTAGTGTGAGGTGTCCCTGCCCATGGCAGGGGGGTTGGAATTAGATGATCTTAAGGTCCTTTCCAACCCTAACCTATGATTTTCTTACATCCCTGTGCCAATAAACCTCTAATCCCTTCCTTGTGCAACTTAGTACTGGCTGCCCAGTCACAATGGGCTTAAATTATAGTTATGGCATTAAAAACACAAAGGAAATTCTCTCAGCAGCACTAAATCACCCACGTGGTTCTGGCTCTTCCAGTCCCTGCTGGTTTGAGGTAGATTGACAAAGCTGTGAGCATACTGTTGAAGGGAGAGGGTGTCCCCAAGACAGATACTCTCCCTCTCACCCTCTGCAGTATATTTTTTTTGAGGGTAGATAAGGTTCTACTCAGGTCTGAGAGGCAGCATGCAACTTTCCCATGGGGAAAAGGCCTCTTCCTGAGATACAGCTGGCTGAAGAATTGAGGGGTACATACTTTATTTATATTAATAGGCAATTTATGTATGCTGTGGCTTTAACTCCTGGGCAGCCACAACACTAAATCCAAAGTTACATCACAGTCTGGGAGATAGAAAATGCCTACCACAAAAAAAGCAGTCTTATCTTTGTTATCTAATCTTGAGTAATAGAGACACTTAAAACATATTATATCATTTGAATATAAATGTCTAGCAAGTATACAGTTTATGTTTATAATATATAACTAAAAATAAAGTATATGGTATTTCTTTATGGATCTAATGCAAGGTGTACTCAGTCTAGAGACAGCTCTCACTGCCCAGGCTCCCCTTCTGTTAAAACAGCATAGCACAAGTTGGACAAACAGACCTATGACTTGTTGAAAATTCACCTATTGAGAACTGAAATGTATGCTACAACAAAAGATTCCCAGGTGATAATTTGCCAATTACTGCTCAGTCTCTTCTAATCTTTCCCTATATATGTTTGTATAAGATCCTCTGCACGCAATGTAAAGAGAAAACATCCCTTTAACTAGCTCCCTTCCAGACAGCTACCCAGTGTCCTGCTGTAGGCTATTACTATCATCAGAATTACTAACATTATCATTATCATCATTATTATTCATCCATCGACTTAGAAAACACTACAGAATCATAAAACAGTTGGCTGGAAGGGACCTTGAAGGTCATCGGGTTCCAACCTCCCTTCCAGGAGCAGGGACATCTTCCACTATACCAGGTTGCTCAAAGCTCCATCCAACCCGTCCTTGAATGCTTCCAGGGATCGGCAGTCACAGCTTCTCTTGGCAACCATTACAGCTATTTTTGAAAAGGCTGTTTCTCCTATATTCTGGATATTTCCAGTGTAAGTGCTGCCTAGGCCTGATTCTCTTCAGCTTGCTTTAACAGGTTAAAATATCACAAGCGCCACATCCAAGGGATGCTTTAGTAGCAACAGGACGTTCATGGGGCGACACTACAAGTAAGTCTCAAGTGCTCTACAAGCGGTCTGCTCCCTTTGCAGGGAACCAGAGACAAAATGGCTGTACTGAGGTGCCCCAGGTAACAGCCACAGTGTTACTACCCAGGCTGCAGTGGGGGGCCAGTGGTTTGCAGGAACTGGTCTCTGCCCTGGTCTTTGCCTCTGAACACAGATGTGAAGGGCACCCCCGTGACTCTTCCCAGGGCCTGATGGGCACCTGCTGGCATGAACTCTAACCTGGCAGCCTAGGCAGAAGGGGCACCCCTGCTGCCAGGGCCTACGAGGGAGCTGGCTGTAAGGGTGCCTGAAGCTCCAGCATGCCCACTCAACACAACAGAGTGCAGTCGTTAGCCTCAGTTCTCCCTGAGGTGCCACGTCCACTGGCCCCTGTGGTAACTTGCCACCCAGAATCTCAGCTCGCCTTAGCACAAGCGGGTATTGCTGCTCGCACTGTTGGCAGAGGCAGGCATAGAGTGGGATGTGGCGATACAGGTGATATGTATATCCTGTATTGCTGCCCAGCTTCTTCAGCTAACCCGAGAAAGTCACTGGCTTTTCCAGCTCTTGTACCTGGAGGCTTACAGAAACTGGGGGAATCCTCTTACTAAACAGCACAGAACAGAGATTAGGAAAGTGAGTAAACCTGTTCACTGGGATCCTTCTGAATGGATTTGAAATAAAACTCAACAGACCTTCTTGCTATTCTGACCCTTTTTCCTTATCCCAAGTTACACTACTAGTCTCTTTTACTGAACTGCCCCCTGAGGTCTGACTCACAGCTAGACACCATTTCATAACCTTAAGTGATGCAAAGTCCTTGCACAACTGCAACTTTAGCATGGCAACTTTCACCTTTTTTTTAATAATCTTGCCACTGGATGCTCGAATTAGTAAAGTGCATTTTGTGCTGATTTACAAGCATTACTTGTAAACTCAGAAAGAAAAAAGCCCTTTCTTTTGCCCTTCAAAAGATGTCAAATTGAAAGCAAATTACAGAGACCCTTGGAAGAAAACACCGGCAGGGTAAGAGCGGCCTGAACGGATCGTCGCCTGGGCCGTGTGAGGAGGCAGAGAAGCAGGACTCCCAAAGGCCCGGGCAGCGGGTTCGCCCACCGCCTCTGACCGGGCGGCTGCACAGCCGGGCAGCGATGCGCGTCCGGCGAGCTCCACCCGCAGAGCCGCGACGGGCGGTGCCCCGGCCCGTCCTGCCCGTGGGGTCCCGCCGGCCTCAGACCCCTCAGCCGCAGACGCGGCCGCAGCGGCCCCTCCGCCGGCTCTCTCTTTCTCTTCCCCGTCCAGTCCCACAGTCGGGACCGGCATTACCTCCGTTCCCGCGCTGCCGCCGCCTGTCGCTCCTCCTATGCCGTGAGGCGGCCGTGCCCGCCCTCCGGCCCGTCCGCGCCCCTCCCACCGGCGGAGCCCGCCTCGAGGAGAGGCCTCCCCACGACGCAGGGCGGGAGGAGCGGTGTGGTGTAGCGTGGTGTGGTGCGGCCCAGGCCAGGCCTAGGGCGGCGAGCGCCGGGGCGGCCTCCCTCCCGCTCTCCCTTTGCTCCCTCCCGGCGCCCGGCGGGAGGGCGGTTGCCGGCGGGGGCCGCCCGGTTCCCGTGGCAACGCGGGGCGCGGCGGCGCAGGCGGGCGGGCGGCGGCCATGGGCAGCTGGGCCGCGGCGACATGGCGGCTTGGTGGCTGCAGAGGGCGCGGCGGCCTCCGCGGCGTACCGCGTCGGCGGGGCAGCTCCCGCCCCGGCGGTGGGGACCGGGCGGCGACCCTGAGCGACCTGCTGCAGAGCTCGGTGGGGGGCGAGGAGCCGGACGCGGCGGCGGCGAGGCGGGAGCGGCGTTCCCCCCGGGAGGGCACGGTGCTGCTCTTCCCCGGGCAGGGCAGCCAGTTGGTGGGGATGGGCCGCGGGCTGCTGCAGTACCCCGGCGTGCGGGACATGTACCGCCTGGCCGAGAAGGTGCTGGGCTACGACCTGCTCTCCCTCTGCCTGGGGGGGCCGCAGGACGAGCTGGACCGCACCCAGCATTGCCAGCCCGCCGTGTTCGTCGCCTCCCTGGCCGCCGTGGAGAAGCTCAACCACCAGCGGCCTGAAGTGAGGGAGCGGCGGGGCGAAGAGGGGGGGTGAGGTCGGGCCCCATCGCGGGGAGGCCGGGGCCTGGTCTCGGCGGCACCCGAGTTGCAGTGTGACGCGGCGGGCCCGGGAGCCCCCCGCGGGAGCCGGCTGATGTGTGGCCTCGGGTCTGTCTCCGTGCAGGTGGTGGCGAACTGCGTGGCGGCGGCGGGGTACAGCGTGGGGGAGTTCGCGGCGCTGGTCTTCGCTGGAGCCATGGGCTTTGCCGAAGGTGCCCGGGGAATGTGCTGAGCCCCAATAAGGGTCTGCCCTGTGCTTTTCCCAAAGCATCACACTGTGTCCCTCGCGCTTTTGGTTTTGGTTTTTAATTAGAGGCTATATCTTACTTTCTACGTCCACTGTTCACTCTGTGTAATACAGCATTAAAAGCGTTGACGTTTCACAAGAGTAAACAGCCGCCCTTTCTTGCGCCGCAGATGCAAGGCGGCGTTGGCCTCTCGGGGCTCCTGTTTACCGAGCATCTCTGTTTCTCTCCCTAGCGCTGTACGCAGTCAAAGTGCGCGCCGAAGCCATGCAAAAGGCGTCGGAAGCCGTCCCCAGCGGAATGCTCTCGGTTATCGGTCGGCGAGAGGCAAATTACAAATTTGCCTGCTTGGAAGCCCGTAAACACTGCGAGTCGCTGGGTATAGAAAACCCCGTGTGTGAGATTTCAAACTATTTGTTCCCAGACAGCAGAGTCATTGCAGGACACTTACAGGTATTGCTTCAGCATAACTATCCCTTCAGCTGAGTTTAACATTTCTCTTTTTTTACTTAAAACTTCCACTTTGTGCATCTGCGTGCAAGTTACGTACGGCCTTAGTTTGCGCTCAGTTGTCGGGTAGGGAAAGGAATCCCTTTGCCACAATGAGGTGGTTCTTGTGGGGTGAACTGGGTAAACCTTTGTCATGCAAGACTCTCACTTCTCTCTCTCTCTTATAGGCTTTGGAGTTTTTGCAGGAGAATGCCCGAAAATATTATTTTACACGTACAAAAATGCTTCCGGTCAGTGGGGCTTTTCATACCAGACTTATGGAACCAGCGGCAGAGCCACTGGCTGAAGTCCTAAACTCGATTGAGATTGAGAAACCGCTGGTCTGTGTCTATTCCAATGTTGATGGCAAAAAGTACATGCACTCAAAGCACATTCGGAAGCTGTTAGTGAAGCAGGTGGTTTCACCCGTTATGTGGGAGCAGACCATGCATGCTGTATATGAAAGACAGCAAGGAACAGAATTCCCTTACACATATGAAGTGGGGCCTGGGAAGCAACTAGGAGCTGTTCTCAAAAAGTGTAATTTAAAGGCCTGGAAACAATATAACCATGTAGATGCTCTGGAAGATGAGGAAGCAGCAAAGACCTAAGTAGCATTTTTGAGAAAAAAGCCCATGCAACTTGTTTTTTTCTACCTAAATTTTAAAAAGCATAAATTTATTGTGCTCCCAGAAGAGGAAGTCTTAAACATTTGTAGCTTCCCATGTTGAAAAGAGGACTGTGCATGTAGTCCAGATGAACATTTTCCTTTGTGTGCCTGAGGTGTGGAAGGGGAGAGCAAAAAGTCTGGCTCTTCCATCTGTGTCAGGACTGCAGAACTGCCAATAAAGATGCCAGACAGTCGCCTGTTTGGCCTCAATCCTGCAAGCAGCTTTCCCCTTTCTTTTTCCTGTTTAACTGGGGGGGACGGGACGGGATGGGGGAGGATGGACTCAAGTTGAATGTAGCTGTGGCTGTGTACTGTAGCTTTTATCCACGCAGAAACAAGGTAGAGCCAGGCTGTTGGCTCTGGGTTGCTGAGGGCTTTGAGCTGGGCTTGAGGGTGCGTTGAGCCAGCTGGTTGGTACAGCCTTTGGTATATTGACGTTCCTGTTTCTTACCTCAGTTGGTTTGTAGGACGCTTATCCCTGTAAAATTCTTGCCAGGCAGATGTTATGAGGAACACAGTTTTCTCCATGTTAAGCTATAAATAAATTCTAGAGCTTCTCCTGGTATTTTTAATGCTGTGGGGTGAAGGGGTTGCTTAGTCTGGATAAGAGAAGGTTCAGGGGAACATTATTTCTCTCTGCAACTACCTGAAAGGAAGATGGAGAGGAGGGTGGCATTCTCTTCTCCCAAGTAACAAGTGATAGGACAAGAGGTAACGGCCTCAAACTGCACCATTTTAGGTTTAGACTGGATATTAGGAACAATTCCGTCACCAGGAGAGTGATCGGGTGTTCGACAGGCTGCACAGGAACTGGTGGAATCACTGTTCCTGGAAGCATTCAAAAACCTGTGTAGACGAGGCCCTCAGTGACATGGTTTAGTGGTGGACTTGGCAGTGCTGGGGTAATGGTAGGCTTTGATGATCGTAAAGGTCTTTTCCAACCTGTCTTATTCTATGATCACTGGCCTGTAGTCCACATGTAAAGGGAACTGATTTTCCCTCCAGCTGTCCAGTGTTGGTTGTGCTGAGTTACACAAGAAATGTTTCACTGAAAGAAACATTTCTTTCACCCGCCCTGCAGAAGTGCGGGGCTGCTGTCCCCCAGTGAGCTTCGGAGGCTGCATAGGCTGAATTAGCCTTTGAGTGACTTTTCTTGACAGAAGCAGGAAACAGCAGTGCTGGGAACTTTGCAGAAAGATCTTGTTGGAGGCACCTTTGTGCGCAGTGAACCCTGTGGTGACCAGAGTGCTGGGGAGGAGGGTTTGAATGCTAGTATTTCAGTTCTCTCCAGATTCCTGGCTAGGTTTTGCCAGCTCAGATGTTTTCTGGAAGCAGGTGATGAGCTGCAGAGGAGTAGGTTGTCAAGAGCCCTCCTAGGAAGAGGTTTCCAGTTCCCTTGTAGGCACTGCCTATCCTTGGATGGGTCGGGGCTGGTGGTGAGTTCCGGAGTTGACAGGCTCTGAGGGAGCACACACTGGCTCCAGCACCTTCCCTAGTGCCTGCAGTGCTTGAGGGGACACTTAGAATGGCATTAACACCACATTCTTGGGTTTGGATTCTGTAGCCAGCCTTTGGTTTATTAAAAGAGGTCCAGTCATTTTACAGCATGGCACTGCCTGAGCAAAGACACCCACAGGGTGTGTAGAAAACGTGGGCTTACTTGGTCTGCAAGAGGCACAGGAAGCTCTAGGAAACAGGAGAGGGTTGTATTTGGTAGGGAGTCATGTACAAACAAGCAAGAAAAGGTTCCATGGTGCGTGTTGAAGTGTGACCAGGAACTCCACCTGAACCCTAGCTTTTTTCCTGTTTTATTTTTGGTATTTTAATAAGTTTAACAGATAGAATTAAGGATATATTACTTACATAACCATGCACATCTTCAGTAATATATTATGAAATGCAGAATAACTTCCAGTTACAGTATTAATCATTTCATAATTTCACATTTCTGAAAAGTGAATTAAAAATACTGGCCTCAATTCAATTATGATCGCTTAGTAGAGTGTATTATTCAGCAGTTATTTTTGTGACCTGAAATTGGCAGCTGAGCCTACCTTTACAGTACAAATTCCACTTTTGGCATGTGTAAACATTAACGATTAGTAAAATCCAGAGGAATTTGTCGGCCTAATCGCTGGAGTTAACAGCAGCTGCCAGTTAAGGGCTGGCATCACTGTCAATAAAATTACTTAAGTGAAGGCTACTGTGTTCCCTGTGCGGTGCTGACAGTTCCATAAGTGTACCAGAGTTATCACTTGTGGTTGGAATATCTCAATTAAATCCCATTCATATTGCTAAATGTTGAATTATGTGCTGTTAGAAGCTTCGGACTACAACATTTAAGACCAAATGCCACATTACTTTGAAACCAGCTTTTACAATAGTTGGAACTGAGCTTGGCATGTTGGTGGCAATTTATATCAGCTAAAAAAGTGTGATGGAAGCCTATATACTTCTGAATCAAGAGCGTTTGGGGCTTGATTTCTTGTAGTGCCTGGCAGCATGCCGTCACATTGGTGGTGTAGCTGTAGATGAGCAGGAGGATGTCTGCTGTGTTGTGAAACTTGCCTGTGGCTTGGTAGAGAGTAGCGGCGTGTGGAGTAATGAAATATCCTGGATCTTAGTACTGTTATCTGCATTTCTTTTACGTGCTTACTCATCTATCCCTTCTGCTTCTGGAAACTGAATGTTTAAGACATGAAAAGCCAGCGCAGTTCCTTCATCTAGGAACAAGCGGAAACAGGATGTGGGAGGAAAAAAATCAAGTGCCATAAACTCTGTCACATGAGGAAGTGTGCAGTAAAAAAACAAAGATAATTAAATTTGGGTCTTGTGAGTCACAGCGCGGAGCCTCTTTGCTCAGCTCCACAGGTAAGAGGAACCTCTCAGTAATGACCAGTTTGCACCGATTCTTCTTGCAGATGCTGTTTGTGTTTCACTTGCTTCATTGGTTTGATTCCATTTCTATATTCCTTGAGACTGTGTTTTGCTCCATACACGTTGGATGCTGAACTTCCCCTCTCTTGAGATTCAAACTGTTAGGCTATTCATTGCAAGAGTATGAAAAAGCAGAGTCACCCCACACAGCTCTGAGAGAGAACCGGCAGTCTCCCATTTATCATTGCTCCCCTAGGCATAAAGACTATTTTTCTAGAAATAACTGATTTTTTTTGTAGTGTTTTGTAGTGTTAAAGTGATTCAGCCGATTCAGAATCGATTTTTTGGCAGCGGGTACTTCTGTTACATGTGCACAGATTGTTTATTAGACCTGTTCGGTGGGAATTTCTACCCTTCACTAAATACTGGTAACTTTAACACAAATTCTATCATGCTGCTGTTGAACTGAACAGAGCAGTCAATCTGCTGATGAAACTTCAGGCTGGATTTTGGTTTTACAGGCAATTCAGCAGGCCAGCTTCGGGCCCAAGAGACTAAGTTTCCAGTGTGCTCATCATTCTTTTCTAGGAAAAACCTGCCTGTCTGCTGCTGATGGACAAGGCAGCCTGAGGGCATTTTGAAAAAAGGGGACAGTAGAATACATGCTGCTGCTATGTGAACTTCCAGGGTATACTGGAGCTATCGCTCTCTCCATACCTCCTTTTCCTATTTTGGTTTTGCTCTGCATTTCAAGTCAATCAGAAATGTTTCAGTGTCTTTTAACATGAAATGGTTGAATGAAATACTCCAGTTGAGCCTTTTTAAGAATTTTTTGAGATGGGTGGTTGGGATCATAATGAGATTTGGGCATCATTCATGAAAGAGAGGAAACAAGTTCCTTAATCTGGTTAAGCTTGACTGGGTTTGGCATTTATCTCCACTGAAGAAAACAGTGGTTCCAATTGATTGTCTGATATAAAGCAGGGACTCGAACTTGAAACCCCTACCTCTCAGATGAGTGCTGAAATCACCAGGCCATTACATATTATATTTTCCTGTTTCAAAAGTGCACTAACTGTAGTAGTCGCTTGCCTAGGCAGGAAGCAGGTATCCCTCTACTGAGGGGAATACCCAAACCACAGAGATGCACTTTCATTTTTTCTCAAGAGTCTATAACTCTGTACAGTGAAAGACAGCTTCAACAGCAAAGAGTACAGAAGATGCACCCAGATAGAGAGAGGAACTTCATATGGTTGGGGCGCATTGTCTAGAGCTGAAACTCACCTGTGTCCTGATGGCTCTCTATGGGCTATGCAAGGGTGACACGTCATCTCCATCCTGCAAGCTGTGCTCAGGTTTCCCTTAAGCATCTCTTTACCCCTAAGTGCATGCCTTTCAGTAAGACATGTGACATCAGAAAATCTCTTTTCCAAATTCAGTCAAATTCTTGATTTTTTTTCTGGGTAACTCAAAAGTTTTACTTTGAAAAGAGGCAGAAGAATATAAAAGCTATTAGTAGATTTCTGACAAATTCTGTAAAGGTAATAGCTTGGCTTGGGTGGCTCTCAAGCACTAGCAGCCCAACCAACTTGCTTGCTAGCTCATCCTAACCTTTCTTCTTCCAATAAGCTATCCATATGCTAATTTTACTACCTAAGAATCAAATCAAGCCTGTCCCATAGTCTTAGATAGCAAAATGCACAAGACAAGACATTGTTAGTAATGTGTGATAGCACAGTCTTGGAAAATAAAGTAGATAACACTGTGAAACATTTGAAGCAACAATTTAATTTTTTTAAAAAAGTATCATGGTTTTAATCTTTACTATTGCTTTTACAGTGTTAAAATTTAAAGGATGGCCAGCATGCCTTCAGTCCTCCTCACATCCAGAATCTCTTTAAGAAACTCATTTATATGAAATAGACACTTTATATTGCAGTAAAACAAACTCAAAAAGACAGACTTTCTAATCGCCTGGAGTCACGTTTCAAAACGAGCAAGTCAGGCAGTTATCCAGCAACAACCTCCTTATTTTAAACGTTTTTCTTCTTTAAAAAAGGTACGAAACAGCAGTGACCCAGCACTAGCCTAGGTTTTAAATATAAAAGAGATTTCTATCAGTGTAAATTTGAAAAACAAACCAACTGCCACCACCTGGGTGTTAATGATATTGGTCAGAGTCCAGCAATGACCTCCTATTGTAGTTCTCTATGTTAATTCTGCAGTCCATAATTCACGGCCCACCAAAAGGCAACAACCAGCAACGCCGCAGGCACCAGCTTCTGGCAGACGCACCTAAAAGGAAGCCTGCAAATCTGTGGAAAGAAAAGGGAAGGGAATTAGAAATAACAAAGCAGCAAAAAAGGTGGTGCAGGAAAGCTAACAAGAATGCCTGCATGCACTGTTAGTGTGAAATTGAGAATACGGTCTGTGAATGCTGCAGTGGCAGGGTTATATCCAGCCTCTAAAGAAGCCTCTTTCCTCTGAGGTAAACATGGTGAAACACCACCGGCAGAAGGCCTGCTGATCTCCCCTAGAGTAGACCCTTACAGCTGCTTATGGTGGGGGAGCCCCATGAGCTGTGTGGAACTTGGGCAGCTGTCTGCAGACATTTGGCATGCTCTGCCTATAAATGAGAAGTTTCAGCCTGAAAATTAAAAACAGGACAACAGGGGGACACTAACAAGCTAAGGAATAACCCCAGAACTAGAGCGGCACTGAATGATTTACTCATTGACACTTCCATGGAAGTCAGGCATTGCTGTTAGCTGCTTGTCAACCAGAAGGTGGGAGAAAAGGGAGAGCGCATACCCAGCTTCCATAACCGATGATCCTCTTTGTCCAGTTATTGTTCAAAATAGTTCCAAAGCTTCTTATAACACTTCTAATAATATTCCATGTCTGGAAAACACTGATAGCAACCCTGAGGATTAAAAAAAAAAAGAGGGAAAAAAAATGGGGATAGAAAATTTATTCTAAAAATTGGCAAATGAAACACCAAGGTTTAGAAAGCTACAAAGAAGCAATCTAAAACTGTAGTATGTTCCTGTCTATATGTACATGTATATTGCTCTCAATACTTACGAAGAAGACCTGGCAACTTCAAAGGGCTTTGAAAGCTAGAGATAATTTGGTTTCAGAGTTAACTGACCAGTAACATCAGACAAGGAAACATGCAACCTTGTGCCTTTGCTGTTGTTTCACCCTGAGGACAGGGCAACCCAGCGAGAGCTGTTGACCTCTTATGAAGCAGCATTCGGGGCAGCAGTGTAGGACTGACAGCAGGCAGCAGAGAACTGCATTCTCTCTTAAGTCTGCAAGAAGTGACCATCATCTTTCTGAAGCGAGAAGAGGTCGAACCGCACGTGAGTACTTGGGGGTTCAGGCACAGATTATGTATCTTGGGTTAGGACGTTACTGCATGGCAGTTAACTGGCAGTTAATGACTCTATGACAAGCGTGTCAGCTCACAGCAGATAAAAGGCAATTCAAACTACTCTAGCCATATTTTCTTGTAGTGCATGCAATAACATGTCCATCCCTGAAGCATTGCGCTTACTAGGCTGCAGACCTCTCCTTGCTTAGTTGTGCTTAAAGACACTGTCTAACCTAGAAAACTACTGTGGTACTGTGAAACTTTAAATACCCAGAAACTATATTTAGGTCTTTGACTGTAAATAGCTGTAGTCTGTGGCAACAATTTGCATTATAAAGCTTTTCCTTGTAAAACAAGCTGCAGTACCTGTTCTGGTGTTTTAGCTGCTGTATGAAGCAGCAGAAGTAGCAATAAGATTTTTTACTTTGTGTACAGAAACCTTACTGGTTATGTAACAAAACAGTACCAATTATCTATCTCACATGCTTTTTAAAAGGATTTGACAGTGCCTGGAAGGTAACTTACCTGTGTGCCAGGTGAAGCAGCGTGTCTTCAAACTTGCTGTGGTACCTCCTATTAAATTCATCCCCAATCAGGGCTAGCTGACGGCCAACCTGGGTAGCTGAGCTGTAAGGCATTTGGGATGGGCACATTAGAGGAAAATACTGCCACAGCAGTTCTCTAAAAAGCGCTCTGTACATGTCTGACACAGTTATTCCCCTAGCAGCTGGAATAAACTGGGCATGTAAAGAAGAAACGTTCAGGGTTTCTTTCCCTGTTATTTTGGGCTTTATTGATTAGGCATCTTATGCCTCTATTTAGATGCATACAGAAGTGCTTTGGTGTTTTCATAAAAAGCTGCATATCTGTCATTCTTGAGAAAACATGCTGTTTTTTTAGGCATCTCATTTCTTTATACAAGGTAATGGAATTCTGGTTTGGGGGGGTGGTTTTATCTTTTTGTCCCCCTATAGTCAAGAAACTGAAACAACTTTCACATTAGACCTTTGAAAATATTTCATCTTACATAGCTGCTGGCTTTGTCATCCAACAGGTTTACACCACTGATTTCCACAATGCACTGTGTGTCTCCAGCTAATGGTGGCACCAGGGTAGGAACTGACCAAAACCTAAAGGCTCTTAGGGAGGTCCTGGAGTGTGGAGAACCTTGAACTACAATGTCTGTTGTACACGCTGGTGCCAAAAATTGTCTACACTTTCCTAATGAAAATTTCAAACTAGATTTAGCTTATTTAGATTTTTTGTTTTGGTAAAAAAATAGTATGACTATACATTTTTATTATAGCTTGTATTTCTGCTGAGATCTGTTTATGAGATCAGCTGAACAGTAAGTGGGCTTAAGAGCTTAATACTAGAGATCTGCTTAAAAAAACTTGGGCTCGGTTTGGTCAGTCCAACTACAAACAAAACACAGAAAGGAATTTTCACAGATGGGTGAAAGGCAGCCCCTGGCTCTTGAACTGGAAAAAATGAATGTATGGGATTAAGAAAAACCCAAAGCAGCACCATCAGTTCGTTGTGAGAGGCGCCTAGAGAATTATGTAAAAATGGCTTCCTCAGCTGCTTGCTATAACAGGTGGGTTTCTAATGAAGAGCCACATCTGTGTCCCTGTGCAGGATAAAAACTTACAGACATTTAATGCAGTATAATCTTGCGTGGTCAGTGTTAAGCACTACAGGTTATCTACACTTGCATCTATTCCATTTCCAGTAGTATTCACTATGATTACTTGGCTTAGCAAAGTCTTCTGGAAAAGTCTGGGGCTTTGTATATGGGGGGAAAAAGGGGGAGAGACAAGCGACAGGAAGGACAGAAGTAGTATTAATTTAGCATGATACCTGATATTAAACTCCATTTGCTCTGTGGTGTCTGGAATTGTTTGGCGGTTACTGTAGGCTTCCTCTTCTGGTGCTCCATTGAGGTAGCTGGAGAGGACGAAGTGCCCAGGGACTCTCCTCGTTTCAGACATCTTATTCTGCAATGAGTTGTGAAAAAAAATCCTGTGGCTTCTTGTAACAGAAGGTCTTTTCGGTTTAGATGGAAATTGTTTAAAGCGCTCTTAAAGTTAACCCTTTTTACTTCCCCAGTCAGAACACGAGCGTTGCGAAGGTAACTATCTTGAGAGTAGTCAAAGGAAAGTTTCAGTGACCCAGCAGATGTACAGCAATTCAGACATGCACTGTTTAGATAGCTGCTGCTTCCTATTGGCTCAAAACAGCCTAGAAATTGGAAAATCTAAGTAAATATAGCTAGTGTAGATAAGTATAGTTTCTCAGTAGTTTCACTTAGTACAAGATGCTTTCCGGTGCCCTTTGCAATGACCTGCCTGGTAGTAAAAGATCCCTGGGCAGCAAAATAGAAAACAATTTGAATGGATTTTTGGAAGTCTTTAACTTAGCTCCTGGTTTATGCTGCTTCTTCAGCTAGAGGCTGCTACCATGTAAATTACAAGCAGCTCACCATAGAAAGAGACTACAATAAAGATTTAAACAGATTGAGAGCTTTCCAAATGGAAGAGTAGACAGTAGGAACCACTAAAATCAGTGGAGCTGCCTGCTTGTACGATGAAGTTAGTCACAACCAGTATACAGGCTGTAGCACCTAAGTACTTCATAGGATGTGGTCCTCTTCCTAGCAAAAAAAATGGCAACACTTAACAGGTTTCAGTATTGGTGGCGCATCTCTAACATTTCCCCAACAGCACTGAAGAGGTGCAGCTCACCAGCAGCAGAGCTTGGAGTGGAGCTGGTGTTTTTGTAGTCCTTACAGTTGTTTTACTTGGCTTATCAGAGAAATGACATCAGACCTGCAGACAGGGATTATTTCAAACTACACGCATGCCCTTGGGCAGGTAACACTCCTCCTGCCCCTTGAACATTTGCTGTGCTGACAGGCTCTGCCTGTTGTCTCAAGGCTGCCTTATGATGAATGTAATGACAATCTTCTGGAGATGCTCTGGTTTTCTCTGACATGTTTTTGGCCAGCTCTTTTATGATCTCTTTGCTTCCAGCTCCATCATTGGAGAACTGACCCCCTTTGTCAGTGGCGTGATCTTGGACAGCAACAAAGGGGATTTCCCTTGGCTGTATTCCTCCTGGCTGGATTCCTTTCTCCTCTTAAGCACGCTCTCTGCGGGTCAAATGAATAAAACTGACATAAAATTTTCTCAGAGATGGAGCTAAACCAAGCGAAAGGTATCTGTTGTAACGCTGCTTGGCAGGGATTTGGTTTGCCACGTTTCTGCAGTCCTGTAAACTCTTTTTTCCTTAAGCTTTACACTCAGGATGAGGTTGGGGCCTTTGTGCCCTGAGGGAGCCTTGATCTTCTTTCAATATTTAGATGAAATTCACATTTTCCACAAAGCAAAAGTATTAATAATAAATGGGTATGCATTATTTCATAAGCAAACATGCATACATGTGTTACTAAGTAAATGAAAATATACTCTGTCCTACAGAAGAGAACTGTTCCTCTTACTGATGGCTAATGTGGCTGGGGAAAAGCATGCTATGGATTAATTTCTGTTGGGTAGGTACTGTCATGTGTCATAGAGTTTGTAGTTTAATATTCTGTTTTCTTCCTTCTATTTGTAGCATTTCTGCTTTACTCGTATAGAAGTTTATAATCTAGGATTTTAAATATATCCAGACTTCTGAAGAGCTGTGTAGTTTAGCAGTGCCAAAGATGAGCTGGGGTCAGGCCTTCTGTATTTTATTGCAACCACTATGAGGGAGTTTTATGACGCAAATCTGTTCCTGAGGAGAAATACCACAGTGCTTTCTTTGAAGGGGGCACCTATGGTTCTGCACATGAGAGTGGCAGAAACTGAACATGTTTTACAGGTGAGTTAAAAGGCTTAATTAAATAAGATCGTATTTTTTAAAAGAGAGTCGTTTCAGATGCTTTATTTTCTTCAAGATATGCTCTGTCCTGTTTTAAACACTTCCTTTTTTGCTCCATGTCTCTCTCCCCAGTTCAAACAAAATTCATGAAAAAGAAGGTAATGTCCATAGAAGGCCTTTGAGCAATCCAGCACCGTACCTGATTCCCAGATACCCAGTCACCCCAAAGACTATGTAGCTCTGCATCAGGTGCAAAGGCTCAAAACATACCCCACAGTGAAGCTCTATCACTTTAAATAAATCTGTATTTACTGGAGAAAGCACTTAAACTGACTCTCCTTATTTCCCAGGGGATCATCTAGACCACTGGGTTACTGGATGTAGTGGTGGTCAATGGCTAATCACATTCCACAAGTGCATCCCTGTCCATTTTTTGTGCAAGGTCTGATGCAACACATGCTATTGCAGTACAGACTGGATAACCCAGGGCAGCTCCTGGTTTGAGACCTCCAATAAAACTCAGGCAGGAGCTCCAGAGGGTCCTGAAGATCCATGAGTGAGAAACTGGGAATGACTGAGAAAGGCTGAAGTACGCACTTGGACATGCAAAGTGTCAACTCTCTAGAGTTAGTCTCAGTGGACTGCAAAGAGAAACAGTCAAAGGACGCAGTGTTGGACTTTTCAAGGTTAAGCAACCCAACTGTATGGTCACTCGTACAAAGTAAATGTCTAAGTATGTAGTGATGTATTCCTGTAGCCTGTGAGCACCACAGGGAGACTCAAACAGATGGAAACCTATTAACATTTTTTCATCATAGCTTATAGTCATTAAAGGTGTCTAGTAAAGTAAGTACTATAGTGGATAAAATGTATTAAAAAACAGCATAAAAAGTCCATTGTCTATTGCACAGCTAGGCTAACTGTTCTTAGGCTTTACAACTGTGCATTGTGAAGAAAAGAAAAAATCTAAAAAAGTTATTTTTATTTCATTTCTAGACTGGATGCTAGTTTCAAATTCATGGGCCCATACAATGGATATGTCTGTACCTATGAGATGAAAACTGTCTTCTGAAAAAGACCTATAGTTAAGTCAATGCACTACAGAACTCAGACATGTAAACAAACAATGCCACAACAAAAGCCCAAAGCACAACATATGCTACCTCACACCTGTTAGGATAATACCTTCTCCCACAGGCTAAAAAAGGAACTGTCATAGCTTATGCTCTGCACAACTCAGCTGCAGCCTGGTATGCTGGCTTTGCCCACAAGTTGTCTCAATGTAAGGGCAAGCCAACAAAGAGGGGATTTAGAATGTATTTTATGGGACAGGCATACGGCAAAGGCAGTCTGGTAGGGCTACTGTCTTGGAGATGTACAAGATGGGTCTGCTTTAGTTTCAAAGCAAAGCATAGTAATTGCCTTCCTGGCAAGAAAGGAACAAATTAAGACCATTTACTGATTTCTGTCGTCGTTTTTAAAATCTAGGTATATACATAAGTGCATGTAAAAGGTGCATTAATATGGACCTGTTCTGTTCCTCAAGTCTGCACCCATGCAGGACAGGGCAAAAGGAGTGTGTATGACATTCCACAGGTCCTTCTGGTTCTCCAAAGCAGGATGTGTTGATCTTCTGTCCCTCATCTCACACTTTCCTTCTTTCTCTCATTTATACAGAAAGGCAAACTGATTATGGTTTACAGAAACCAAGAGGTTTTATGTGTGCATGAGTAGTGGCTTGTGATTTAGAAAGCAAGTGACCACAACAGAGTCCTCACAATGCCTCTGAGGAGGTGGCAGGAGAATCCTGTAACAGCAACAACAACATTTCCAAATTAGCCAACCAGATGAAAAAATTCATGCTTCTCTGAAAGGCTTTGACCGAGGAAGCTGAAAGCTTAGTTTCAATAGTGAAATGCCTTCAGCAGAATAAATGTATTTCAAGTTAAATGCTTACTTAATGTTTTGTTGAATAGAAACCTAGATTTATATATAAATTTATATCAAAAACCAAACAGCCCTCTAAATGCCCAATTATATGATGGAAATTACGGCTTTTATGAACAGAATTAAGACTGAATAATGAAGCACCTTTGGTAGAAAAAGTTTGTTGACGCTGTCTTTACTTTGCAGTGTCAGTTTTTTCTATTGGTGGCTTTTTTTACCTAGCAAAAGAGAACAGAAATCTTGAAAAAGGAGCACATTGCTAAACCAAGTATTCCAGAAGGTGAGTTGGGGAAAACAAATGGTCCTGAAATTTACTTGTAGTCAGTTTAATTAGGTTTGCTGTGGTAATACTTTTTAAGACAAACACAATGATACTTCAGTATAATGTACTGAATGCATTAATTACAATTTATGTGTTATCTTTATGTATTTTATGACTTATGTATAGCGTAATTTATGCATACTTTGTCTTGCACGTACAATCTTAAGTATTTTATGCAGACATGATACAGTAAAGCTGTTAATAATTACAGTACGTGATTTATTGTGTTTTAAAGCTGATTTTGAAAGTATAGAACACCACCAGTAATGTAATTTCAGTGCTCAAGCTCAAAATTCCAAGCACCTACATACATAAATATGGACTGCCACATAGGACCCTCATCCTTTTCCTCTCAAGGTATCAAAGCATATCTCAGACTGTTTCAGATTCTACCAGCTGCCCATGCAAACTGAATTTAAATGAAAAACAAATAGAGGCTTGGCTGTTTGCATATATACCTCCAATCCATAGCAAACTCCTTCAAAACATGACATCATCCTCCCTGTTGCAAATACAAATCTCTCTGCCATTTCACAAGGACAAGTCTTTGATAAGATGACTGAGAGATTAAGAGCTAGTTGAGATTTCATAGAAAGACGAAATCTGGACTCCCAGGGTGCTGTAGTGAGGAAAAATACACTCCAAAATCCCAGGAAGTTTTTGGTTTGTTTTCTTTAAGTTCTGTGCTCTCCTACGACCCTTGTCTGTTGACTCTCCTCCTCCCTTACAGGACAGGTGGTGTAAGCCATGGGCAGCACACAGGCGTAGGCACTGCAGCCATATCTACAGGATATCTCTGACCCTTCTCTTGTAGGGACACCCGGGCTTCTACAGGCCAGCCTCCTGAACCACCACAGCTGACAGCAAAGCATTGCAAGGTAGCCATCAGCAACCGCAGTTTCTCTTAGAAAGATGAAAGGTTAAGTCACTGTTACTCGTTTTTGAATAGTTCAGGTTAGTTAACCCGGGTTGCTGGATTAACTCTTAAAGCAGTATCAGGTCAAGGACCAAAGATAAATTAATTCTTTGTCTCATCCTGTGTTTCCAGTCAGCTTAACATCAATGACCTTGGAGACTGTTTACACATAAACACTTCTTCATATTGCCTCAAACAGCTATTAAAGGCACACTTCTGTAAATCTAAAAAATACACTCTATTCCTTGCATTTTGTTTCATTTATGTTTTTATGCTCAGTAAATCAACATGCTTTCACTGGGAATTTAACAGAGGGTCTCTTACCTCAACACAGGATAGGAAAGAAGCGTTTGATTATATTTAAAAGTAAAAAAAAATGTATTCCTTAAGTAAGTCCTGTGACCTCAGGCGAGAAAGAAATTCATAGAGCAAACTTCAAATGGAGGAAACCTTTTAAAGTAAAGATCTTGCACAGGGGTTTTCTATTTCAGTCTGCTGAAAGTGTTTAAGGGGCCCTGACTGAAATTCTAAGTCAAGACTTCAAGAATCTCTCAAGATTTTTATGCATCATCAGCATTTGCATGTTGCCTATTAGAGCACTCAGAAAACACCAGTCCTCACGGTGACATTTAATATATGACTGTGGAGAAAAACAAAAGATTTCCACCTTGAAAAGTAGGTAGTACTGTTATGTCCACATTAAAAACCTGTGATTTGATAAGCCTACAAAATAGTCTAAGTATTATTTTCTTTGAAGAGTCTACTGATTCCTTCAGTGCTCCCAAGCTTATTTCAGCGACTTCTAAACACTCAAGAGAAACAGGGGGGGAGGAGGTAAGGGTGGTGGTTGCAGGAAAACATTAAACTTCCACAAAGTTTTATATGAAGAACTAAGAACATTGAAGAGAAATATATATTGATACAAAACTGAAACTAAGCGTTTCCATTTAAAAAAATAAACATTTTTTCTGCCACACTCAGATTTTTGTTTTGTGATAGCACCACGTATCTCAGGGATGTCACCTTTGTTCTGCTTGTTCACAAAGAGTTAAGGTTTGGATTCTGTCAGAAAGCTTCTGCTGGAACATTTACTTTTCCTTTTCAAAACATCTTCTGACCTTTGTACTTCTTGGTCTCACCAAGAGGTCAAAATTCTTTTATGATAAATAAGAATTTGTTTAAAATTGTTACCTGAATTGCATGGCTAAGCTGTAGGAGGTAAGTACGACAATGTATACAGTTTAATAATCCATGAATGAACCAGAAAGCTATGGAAAATGTTTATTTGTTCACACTTATTCTAAAATTTTGTATCTTAGATTTTTTATTTTTTAAATCTTCTAAAGAGAGCGATGCAGATAGAAAAGTTTAGGCAGAAAAATTCATGCAGTGCTTATAATTATTAATACAGATACATAATAAAATTGGACTACTTCAATCTGACATCAATCTGACATCAACATTCATTCATTCAAATTGGGAAAAAAAATAGAAATCTGATGTCCTTAAGAGACCTTGTTCTACCATCCCCTCCACTTGAAAGGTGAAGTGCCTGCAATGAGCCTGCTAGCATCCTCAGCAAGCAATTACGGAATTCATGCCTTGATGCTAAATTCAGGATTAAAGGATGCTGACCATCAAATATAAAATATTTAGGCAGATGCTTAGCTTCAACAGAGCAAACAGTACTGTTAATCTAAACTTGCCCATTCATATTCTTAGCAAGCTGGCACGTTTGGGATAGCAATGGGCTGCCATTTTCCCTCAGCACTGCGCAGCACATACTGTCATGTACTGCCACCTCACACCTGCAGCCTGTCCCATTCTACAGGGACTCCTAATTGGACTTGTCAGAAAACTCAGCATCTTCTATGACCTTTGGTGGTCTTCTCCTACAGGCACCTCCACTATCCCACCTACTGCTGCGAGATTGGGAAAATGAGATTAACTCTTGATATGCAGGTACAGTGTAACTCTAAGAACTTAACTTCAACTCACTATTTATGCTGTCCTTCTTGTTCAGCATGTCTGTATAAAGAATTTAAATGCATGCTGTTCTCAGTTTTACTTAGGTTTCCTGTATTGGTAAAATACTGACAGTAATAACAGTCAAACACTGCAATAAAAGTACCATGGTTTATAATCCTAGTTCACCTACAACATTTTAGTGGCAAAAAATACTAATTAATAAATTAGTTACAATTAAAATATACTAGAATGATTAAAATGAACTATTAAAGCTATTAATAACTATTAAAACTATTAAAAATAATACTAAAATAATATTAACTATATAATAAAATTAATTACCAGGTTCCCATTGGTAAGGTACATTCCACACATCTTGCAGACAGTGGAATTAACAATAAAAATAGGGTGTCCTGTTAAATAAAGCAAATGTATAAAACCAAATGAAGAGCAAACAAAACAAGGTTTTATGCACAGGAGTCATCTTGCCCCAGTGCAGCACTGTATTTCTTCCAACGCTGTGTGCTGCACTCACTTTCTTTTTGTAGATTTGTAGCCCTTATTTTGATTTCAGTATTCAGCTTTCCAGTTTCATTTCAGATCCTTACTGCATTTGGAGGGGTTTTACTACTCCCTTTGGTAACCTGCAGGATCAAGCTCTGGCTTTGGCCAGCAGGCGTGTTCAGTTTTAATTACTCCTCTCCAAATGGTCTTACTGTCAATGGCCTATTGATACAAAGAATCCTTAAAAAGCGCTACCAGACACCTACTGACCAGTCGAAGCAGGCACTTTTCTGAAATCCCTTCTTTCAGAGAGACAGGGTCTCTACAAAGGTGACGTTCTGACATCAGAACAGATCAAATGCCTTGAATAAACTTTTGATTTTATTCTTCATTATACTCAGTCCTAACTCCCGTTCAACTGACATACATTAAATGGCAATAAAAAGAAATAAATAATCATAACCACAAAACTCAAATCTGTCGATGTACCCATGACAGAAAATCCCAGTGGAAGACCATTCGTCTTGTACATATGTCTCTCTGATACGGCCTAGAGCAGACTCTGGCTAACACTCTTAATTTAGAAATCACTTTGCACCTAGAAATCTTTTTAATCACAGAATTCACTGTGTGCCTGTAATCACTCCTTGTGAAATTACTTAAACATTGCATATACTGCCATACAGATTTCTTTATCCCTCTCTGCTGCCGCACGTCAGTCCTGTTATCAGTAGCACTGTTATGAATGAACACAGATACAGAAAACGAATTATTCAGAAATATTTAAAAATGTTTATCAGTGGCACATTCTGCTATGCATTCTACTGTGCATCTCAGACTCATTTTGAGGGCTGTTTCCTGCTTTGCTAAGAGTGAAAGCACACGTACTTCGCTCCTCATTTGCTTAGACGGTAGCAGCCGAGTACAGAGCACGCAGCGTCCCACAGCATCATTTGGAAGCGTCTCACGGACTCACACACACACGTCCCTCCGGGAGGCTGAGCAGCCGGACAGGTCGCTCGTTGAAGCGCGGTTTCGCGCTGCGGCGCCTCCCGCCCCAGGCCCGGCGCACCCGGCGGTTCCCGCCATCCGCTCCGCTCACGGTGTTCACCCCCTGCACGGCGTATGTTCTAGAAGACGCCGATCTCCCCTCAGGGGGCCAACGATGTTGCGGCTCCAGAGCCGGCAGAGGTGCACGGGAGCGGACTGCCCGTGGGAACGTGCCGGGATTCCCCCAGGGCCAGCATACATAACCACCCCACCGTGGGGCCAGGCGCGCAGGTGAAGTCGCGGGCTCCGGACCGCCGGCCGCTTTCAGTCCCCGGCACCGCAGTCCGGGTCTTCCCGGGAGATCCTGGCCGGTTCCTCCCCGCTCCTTCCTCCCCAGGCAAAGGCTCTGCCGTGCCGCGCCGCACCGCCCCTCTCCCGCCGGGACCCGCCGCTCATCTCACCTCGGTTCGGCTCCACTCCGCGCCCCGCGCTGGAAGCCGCCACCGCCGCCCTGCGGGCACAGACCGGCGAAAGGAGAGAGGGGTCCCCGCGCCCCCCGGCCCGGCCCCTCCGCGCCGGCCACTCACCGCGGCGTCACTCGCAGACTGCCCGATTGTCCGCCCGCCCCGGCCCGCTCCGCTCCGCCCCGCCGGGGAAACCCACCGCCCCCACGGGGCCGGGCCCGCTGCCGACGGAGGAGGAGGGCCTCAGGGGCAACGGGACCGAGCTGGCGCCGCCAGGCGCGTCTGCGACGGCAGGATGGGGGGCGCCGAGGTGGAGCCGGAGAGGCCGGGATGCCCCTCGGAGGGACAACAGCCACCGTAGTGGGGTGGGCCCTCCTCGGTGCCGGGACATGACGGGACATGATCTTTGTGCTCTCACCGGTGGAGATGCCAAGTGCAGGACCAGGCCCTGCGGCCCCCTTTCGCCCGTGGACTCCTTTTCCAACTGGCTGTAGGTGCGCCCCTGTGGTTTTTTTCAGCACCCTAGTGTGCTGGAGCCCGCTCTCGTTGTGGGCCTCGGGGTGGTTTTGGTTTTAGTGGCAGCGATCTGTGCTGCTCAAGAATCCCTTTGGGCTTCGATACATCATAATTTAAAGACAGTCTTTAAAATGTTGGGAATGCTGTGGTACTGTTCACTTTTAAACAGGGAGGAGCTGGTTTTCCTCTTCAGTGTAGCAGAAGCAACTGTGATGGGCAGCCATCCCTAACAGTCCCGAGGGAGCTTGGGGAGGAGAGTGTGGGACAGAAAGCAGGAGAAGCCCCGGCAGCACAGCCAGAGCAGAGTTCCTGAGGGGTTAAAGAGAGAGACTTTTTTTGAGACTTACTCAAATCCTATTGATCTCTTGCCAAAAAAAAGGTTTAGAGGGGTCAGGGGACTTCAAGTGTTTTTCGCTTTTGATAAGTGTTGTGAGCGATTCAGTTGGTATCTATCACCCATCACTAGAAGAGCTTTAAAGAACCCAAACCCCCTGTTGCTCCATACTTTATTGTCATGTCAAACAGGAGACATCACTAGTTAATGCTTGAGAGTGGACTTTGCCCTCTATTTATAGTATGATCTCAACTCAGTGTCAGGGAAGGTAAACACCAGCAGGAGCAGAATGGTGGCACAGACACAGCACTCCACCTGAAGCTGGGATGTCCACAGACTTTTGCAGCTAAGTTTCTAAATGTAGAAAATTGTGTGTGCATATATACATTTACACAACCCACTTCTTTTTTGCACTACACATAATGATCCTCCTTGTAACGTTCTTCTCTCCCATCTTCCGAGCATGACAGTGCTTATCTTCCAACTCATGCCAAGGACTGTGTTGTGAGGGTAGTGTTTACATTTACACATGCAATTGCCTAGATAAAAATTGCCTCCAAAGTACAATAAAAGGGAAATTAACCTTCGTAATATCACTTTCTGACAAAGATTTGTCCTATTTACCAGTTCTGATATTTCAGATTTTGTGTTTACTTTGCTTCACATCAATAATAGTTCCCCTCCTGAAACCAGGCTTAATTTTGTATATACAGGCAACCTTGTTTAATTGAGCTGACTCAAGATTAAAATGAAATAAGCAAATGTCGTCATGGGAGTGATTTCTGTTGCAAAGATAGTACATTGATGCTGCTGCAGCATTTCCTGGTACAATAATAAGTATTATTGAGCTGCTCTCAAATTCTGCCTGACTTCCCTTGTTGGAACAATAATATTACAAAGTGGAGATGCATTAAAAACTAGAGCATCTATTATTAGCTTTGATGTAACACTGTCGATGTAATTGTCAGAGAGACAGCAAAACAACAGCTTTTTATGCCACGGAACTATAACTTCGATTAAGGACTGTTGAACTAAGCTAAAAGACATTAAAAAAACCACAATAACAAAACCTGTTTCTGTCCTTAATGAATTATTTAATATATTTCCAAAGTGGTACTTTTCAGCTTTCCCCTGAGGTATGATGGATGCAGGAACAAAAAAAAGGATTGATGGCAAGAAGAAGAATCAGGTTTGCTTTTCTTGCTGCCAGCTGTCACAGCAGACGTACCTTCTTGGTTGGAAGAAGGCTGTGAATACTGCAGCATGTTCTCTTCTGCTGTCAGAGGTGGTGTGGCGCCAGAAAATTTCCACTGCACGTGACTGAAGGAAGATACACTGCATTTTGCGGCTTCTTTCACAGTTAAACTAGGGAATATTCAATAACTCTGGTTATATGAATTATTAAATTTAATTATTTGTTTGTAGTTGCATCCTTGAAACTGAGACTATTATCATAGGATGATCTGGTAAATCATCAAGCATATTTATTATTTTCAGACTGTTTGGGGAATTAAGGCTTTTAGGAAATACAGGTTCATATCAGTTATTTGCTGTATGCCAACACACTGCAAACTGCTTAATTCAGCTACTGCCTTGATGGATCTATTTTTTTTTAAATAAGCAATTTGTCTTACAGGATGAGTAATTTATTTTTTCCATAGAAACTCTTTGGATCTCTGGAGTTCATTATGTAGTACCTTATTATTGTTTTACATTGAGCCTGTCACGTGATGTCAGTAACCTTAACATACATCAGGTGCCTTAACATAATCTCTCTTTTTGGAAGGAGTTTTGTATATGTAAACCAGGCTTCTCTGCACAGGCACTAATGCCATAACTGCTTAGGTACTACTCGCACCCAGTTTTCACTGCGAATCACAGTTGTTGGTGATTTGAGGCAGAATTCACTCATTGCCTCAAAACAGTATTAATACAAGAGAAGATATTTCTGCATTCATGTGGTGATGAACCTCCTTGCACCTGATGTGCTCAGAGAAGGACTTGAGCTTTGGTGTGACAGACCCTGTGTAATTTTAGGTATCATAAAATCATAGAACAGTTTGGGTTGGAAGGGACCTTCAAAGCTCATCTAGTCCAACCCCCCTGCAATGAGCAGGGACATCTTCAACTAGATCAGGTTGCCCAGAAGCACATCCAGCCTGGCTTTGAATGTCTCTGGGGATAGCACATCCACCACCTCTCTGGGCAACATGTGACAGTGTTTTACCATCCTTGTAGTTTTTTCCTCACATCCAGCCTGAATTGCCCCTCTTTTACTTTAAAACCATCACCCCTCATCCTGTCGCAACAGGCTCTGCTAGCATCCAGGCAGGTTTTGGCGTGTTACAACCTTCCGCAAACCTCCATTTACTCATGACCAGATGTTTGTCAGGGACTTGTTTTCTGAGAAGGAGCAAGGTCCAGGCCACAGAGGCTTAAGATCAAACCAGCGCCAGGCAGCGCGGGTGATGGCAAGAGGGCTGCGCAGGTTTCAGGTCCCTCCTGTCCGTCTGGCAGCATGTCCCTTCCCTTCCGGGCTCCGCACCCTCCGTTCCCCGACTCCCGCGGGTCTGGCCTGACGTGGCCACCAGTTGAGGAGCTGACACACCGCGGCTCTCCTCGCTACGGACACAAGATGGCGGCCGCCGCGCATCTCCGTGGCAACCGAGCTCTCCGCGCCGCCGTCCCCGCCTCCACCGCCCCGGCAGTCCCGCCCCGGCGCGTCGCGGTTGCTAGGGCAGGTGCCGGAAGGGAGGGGCCGGGGGTTGGTGCGGCCGGCGGCCGGGGCGATGGGAGCGAGCGGCGGGCGTGGCGGGGCTTGAGGGTGGTCGCGGCCGCCCGTCGCGCCGGCAGGTGAGCGCGGGCCGCAGGCTGGGTGTCGTGGCCCTCCCGCCCCCCTCCCGCAGGCACACGGTGCGGGCTGCAGCCGAGCGCCGTTGGGGGAGATGCCCGGCCTTCCTTCCCGTGCCGGGCCTATCGCGACAGCTGAAGATCCTGGTGGGAGCGTGACCCCTCCTCGGAGATGGAGGGGTGAGGTAATCGCCTCGCTCAGGTTCCCCCTGCGGGCCCGCTCTCGGAGGGTCCCTGGGAGGGACAAGGGCTAGGCGGAGTCAGCATGTTCGTGCGACATGTCGGTGAAGGCCCGAGTCCACTGTGGTTCCCTGTACATGCGTGTGCTCCTGGGGCGTGTGGTGACCTCCTGCCCCCCGGGGTCCTCGTTGCCCACAGCTCAGCCACGCAGCCCTTCCAGGCTTCGCCTCCTTTTTCGCCCTGACACTATGGGAATCGCTGTGGCAGGCCCTCCCAGTCTCCCTTAAAGGAACAACCGCATCAGCAGAACTGGGTTTTCCAGTGATAAACTTAGTTATAAAACACAATTATGCCTTCCGACTGTTAGAAGCAAATCGAGCTTGCTAGATCAGGTGCTGCAGGCGGTGGCACTACTTGCTTATGCTTATCTTTGCAGTGTGAAAAGCTGCTCTGCCGTCAGCATGAGTAGCTTCCATAGTAGTGCTTATGACAACCAGGGTGCTTTTGGATCTCGCCTTCACCTCATGAATTTGTGCCAGGGCAAGAGGCCCTTGCTTTGGGATTAGGCTCCTGCCAAGCTTCCTTGTGTTTGCTTGCTGTCTCTGGGACCAGTCTGGGCAGAAAAGGCAGTGTTTTGGGGAAGTGTCAGGCCTGCTGTGCCTGTATTATATATGTGTTGTCTCCTGAGTAGGAGGTCTGGTGCTCTGTTAAGGATTTGACTTAATGAACCATTACCCTACTATATACAGTAGGCAGGCTTTTACAGCTCTTCTTTGCTGTTTTAGGGATCTCAGCTGACCAGAAGTTAGAACACATGGTTATCTTGTGCAATCTCATCAGGTTATCTGGCATACCTCATTGCAGATTAGAAGATTCCTGTAGAAAACTATGTTGTATTAAAATTGTATCAAAATTTCTTATTTTCAAGTATATAACTTAATATGACTCTTTATTTGTGGGTTTCAGACATCCAGTTACACTAAATGAGAAGATTTTATTTACAGGCCAATTAAACATCATCTGAGATGGTCAAACTATCTGCATAAACCAAGGACTAATTTTTAGTCTGCTGTTGTATTGCTAAACTTTCAGTCATCCTGTTTGTAGGGTGATGGACCTATATGGCCTAAAGTTCCCAAATCAGGAGAAGAATATTTGTGGCAGAAGTTATCTTCAATTTTTAGCTTTGGTTTAATTTTTACTCACCTTCCTGTGGACAAGTCTTCTGTTGAATTGCCTCTGGTTTCTGAAATCAAACTGTGCAGTCTCTGGGAGTTGTATAACGTAACTAGTCATGGGGCAGTCCCACCTGCCACCTACCACAAAATCCACTTGCTGGATCAGTACATGCAGTCTTCCAGGGTTCCTAGCTGTAGGATATGTAGTATGTGTTGACATCTCTTCATAAAGAATCCTACAGAAAGGATGCTGTGACAGCGGTTGCATCCTAGGTTAAAAATGAGATTACAGCATCAGAAGTGTTGGCAAAGCTGCCCTGCTTGTGGCAGTGCTCCCAGTTTACTGATCTTTGCCAGGCGGCAGCTATGTGCTTCTACAAGGCAGAGGTGCAGGCGGCTGCATTTGTCTGATGCAGCACTTCTGGAAGAACAAGCCCTGAGGGCAGTTGCCACTTAAGGATGCTGGAGCAAGACACACTGGGGAAGTAGGGAGATGGACCAAGGAGTTGGGTAATAGAGAAATGGGTGTAGGGTTGGGTCTGGGTGTTGGTAAGTTTATGGGGTAGTTTGGAGATGCGGAGGACATGTTTTAAGGCTTTTTAAAATTTTACGTTGTGTTTGGCTAGTGTTATTTAAAGCATTTCATTTTGAAGGGGCAATTCTATTCCAAGCTGACTAATCCCTGAACTTTGAAAACCGCAGCAAGCATGTGTGTGATACTAGTGAGTCACTGATGATGAATCATGCATACTTCAGTACAAATAAATGAATCCCTTTGTTTCATTTATTTTTGTTTTGCTAGTATCTGGAGGGCCTACAGAAATCATGACCTTGTAGAACCAGGTGTTGTTTAAGCACACAGAAAAAGACAGACCCTGAGCCTTCATACGCTCTTTTTTTATCTGTCTATTTAAGTTTAATTTCAACTTGTCTTATCAGCATGAATAAAAATAAGTATGTCTAAAACTCTTTAAAATTGAAGTCTAATAGTAAACATTTCTGCCTTGTGGAATTTGGCAATTTAAGTAGTCTAGGAAGGAGAAGGTGGGAGCACTATATAAGAGACTGCCTCCCAGGAAGAGAGAAATCGTAGGGCTGTTAGCGTGCTGACAAATGTACATCTCAGTATGTAGTCCTGGAAATTGATGACCCCTTGAATTCCAGCTCAGTATCTTAGTTGCAGAAATTGTATTAACTACATTCATTACTTCCATTAATTACACCACTACATTAGTAAAGGTGATTTGAAGTTTTAATTGGCTTTTCAATGGAAAATTATATGTAGAAGGAACAGTAGGGGGTGTTACATGTGTGTGTATCTGCTCTCTCCCACTCCCTTGCATGGCAGTTTTTGTCCTTGGGAGAAGGGTATGCCAAAGAATCTGCTTTTGGCTTAACAAGATTTTCTTCTGAATTAGCACTTCTCTGCACTTGATTTCTGTGAAACATAACTCTGAAGATTCACTAGGCTGCAATTGTAAAAGTAATTTGTGAAATGAACTGCAGAAAGACTAAGCAGCAGCAGCATTGAAACTGCTTATGAGAGCTTTAGCAGTTGTTATCATTTGCTCATGAATGTATGTTAGCTTGCTTAAGCTACATATCAATCAGGCCTAGATCCTGGGATCACCACTTACTTAGAGATGGGGTAAATAAATTCTTTGTTGTATGTAGTGTACTGTACACATCAACTAGATTGTAGGATTTTGGCTCTAGACTATGTATGCACGAAGGATAATATGCTTCAATTCATGCTTCTTTGCCCCCATCTTCACTGGTACTGCATTAAAGCACAATTTAAGATGATATAAACATGATCTCACAAAACAGCCCTTGTAAAGGAGGGTGCAAGCGGGTGAGTGCCTGCTGCTTTCAGAAAGCTTCAGCCTGCACTTCACAGAAGGGGCAATTACGGGTGCTGGGCTCATCCACTCCTCTTCAGTGCATTTTGTTCTGCATTCCTACCTTGCTAGATTTGCCTGTCTTTCTCAAACAAAAGGGACAAGGGTGCAATACAGTGTATCAGAGGATTGACAAAGTCACACAAGCCCTCAGAACAAGACAGACATTAATAAACTGGAGTGAGTTGAGCGGGGGGATTACCAAGATGGTCAGGGGGCTGAAGCACTTGTCTGGTGAGGTGAAGCTGGGCAGCTGTGTTTCTCCAACCTGGAGAAGAGGTGGCTCTGGGATCACCTAATAGCAGCCTGCCTGTGAGGAGGTTATAAAAAAGACAGACCAAGGCTCTTTAGCAGGGTGAAGGGTAGGAAGGTGAGAGACATCAGGCACAAGCTGAAAGAAGAGTTTCAGAATATATGGGACAGTATGTGGAGGGAAAACAATACCCAGCACCTTTTCTCATTGAGACCAGTCAAGCAGTGACACAGGATGCCCAGGGAAGCTGTGCTATCTCCATCTTTGGAGGTTTTCAGAATGTGGCTGGATAAAGCTCTGAGCAGCCTGGTTGGACCTTATAGCTAACCCTGCATTGAGCAGAAGGCTAGACAGGAGACCTCCTGAGGTCCCTTCCAGACAATCCTGCAGCCCTAACAGGAAAGGCTGACCTAGACATGTGAGAGATCTAATGTAGAAAGTGACACCTAGGAGTCATGAATTGAAATGCAGCTTATAAGCACTTCCCTAGCAACCGTAAATTTGCAGAAATCCTGCTGTCAGTGTTTTAATCATAGAATGGTTTGAGTTGGAAGGGACCTTAGACCATCTAGTTCCAACCCTGCTGCCTTGGGCAGGCACACCTTCCACTAGACCACGTTGCTCAAAGCCCCATCCAACCTGGCCTTGAAATAGACCCTGCTTGCAGTGAAGCCTTTTCCAAACAAGTCTGTCTGTCAGTCTCCAACATTTCACCTCTATCTCACTGGCCACATTTCCCACCTTTCATCCTCTTCAGCCCCCTGGGAAGGTGCCTTTTCCCAAGCAGAGCAAGAGGCAGGCAGGATCCCCAGTGCCCACCTGTGGCCTTGCTAATGATATCAACTTATCCATCTCCCCCTCCCCCACTAGAGTAGAAGGCAAAATCGCAGCTGCATGAAGTACAGAGAAGACAATACAAAGTTGGTAATGTTACTTTGGTTCCCTTCCTTGCGGTATAGGAAATCATGATTCTTGGTAGAGCACATAAGGGATTTCTCTTGGAATAGTTTTTTTTTCTTCTATAGTCATGAGGTGATCCATATGAACTCTCCTACTTCAAAATAAAGCAAAAAGGTATGTGCGTGTAAGTCTTGGTTAGAAATCATAGCGTCACAGAATGGTTTGAGTTGGAAGACCATCTAGTTCCAATCCCCCTGCCATGGGCAGGGGCATCTTCCACTAGACCAGGTTGCTCAAAGCCCCTTCCAGCCTGGCCTTGAACACTGCCAGGGATGGAGCATTTACTGCTTTGCTGGGCAACCTATGCCAGTGCCTCACCACTCTCACAGCAAAGAATTTTTTCCTTATGTCAAATCTAAATCTACCCTCTTTCAGTTTAAAGCCATTTCCCCCTGTCCTATTCCTACATGGCCTTACAAATCCTCCCACTCCGGATTTCTTGTTGGCCCTCTTCAGGTACTGGAAGCTGCTCTGAGGTCTCCCTAAAGCCTTCTCCGGGGTGAACAAGCCCAGCTCTCTCAGCCTATGTCCATAGGAGAGGTGCTCCAGGCCTCTGATCATCTTCATGGCCTCCTCTGCACCTGTTTGAGCACGTCCGTGTCCCTCCTGTGATGTGGGCCCCAAAGCTGTCTGTGCTCTATGTTTGGTTCTGTCATCATTATGCAATAAGTGTACAACAGTGATTTCTGGCATTAAGGTATTTCATGAGAGATGTGAGTTGTGTGCCCATTCACAAAAGGTGGATTGGCTGGGGAGCATGAAAGGTCCTTGTAACTAGTGTCCTTGTTTGCAGTTGTCCAGTTCACAAATGCAGTCCTATCATTTTCCTTGGTTTTTAATTTAATTTGCTACTTCTATATTACGTTAAAATGCTTTCTAGATGTCACTTTGGAGGTTTTCAAAACATGGCTAGGTAAAGCTCTGAGCAACCTGGTTTGACCTTTCTGGATGCCACTTTTCATCCACTTTGACCTTCCTGGTTTGTGTCCTCCCCTATTTTCAATTTCACATTTTTGAACTTTTCTTTACTAATAGGTTGATTCTGCTTTAGGATAATGGCAGGAAAAGTAAAGTGGGTAACTGACATAGAAAAATCTGTTCTGATAAACAACTTTGAAAAAAGAGGCTGGATTCAGGTGGCAGAAAATGAAGACTGGAATTTTTATTGGTAAGTACATTAAAAATACCAATTTCTAATTTTATGAAGCATTTTAATATGTTATGTTAATATCATTAATAATATAACAAAATGCATGTTAAAAAATGAAAGACACAGAAATTATCATTGATTTGCCGCAGTGCTCCTAAGAGTAAAACATTGTTTCTGACATTTCTTAGGCTACCACTGGTCTTCTATTCAGAGTTGCATTGGTAGATTCCTGTATATGTGCAGGCCTGCTAAAGTCATTGGGGTTCCTCAGGGTAGAAGGTCCCATTTGCATGGATCCATTCCCATGCTACTGATCTCATGGTGTCTTTGCAGTTTGCCAAAGATATAGTCAGGGAGTGGAAAGTCAGTGACCTTGCAAGATATTGATCACTTCTGGGAATGCCAGTTGTGAACAGCCCAGGGGGAAGGCTGTGCTCAGTGTTTTTTGAACTGTGATACCTGATTTTATTTGATTTTGGGTTTGTTGGGGGGTTTTTTATGCAGTAAGCAGACATTTTCCTTTACTGTTGGAGGGGATATGTGGCCTGACGGGAATCTTTGAATGTATCTTTTCCCCAAATTTTCTGGCAACTCAAAATAATCCAAGAGTACACAGTTCCAATATATGATTAACTATTCTTTTATCCATGTAATGGAGTCTTGCCCTGTTACCAGAGTCCAGGCTTCTATAATAAAGGCTTTGAGGACTGTACTTCTTCATGATAATGATTTATATGCAGACTGATTATTCAACATTTCAATACTTAGAGCGAATGTGAAGTTAAATCAGAACAATGGTGAAAGGAGGAGAGTAAAGAATCTAGCTTCTTATTTGGCATTTGTGTAATATAAGACCAAGAAATGCTGTCCTAGAATGCAGTAATCTATTAATTGGCAGAAACAGTACTCTGTATGTAAACCAAACAATTTATATTGTCCGTTTCAAATATGACAGAATGGCGGTTTGTGCTGCCAAGTGTACCCTTTGTGAACCACTTATTCAAATGGGTAGGAATCTAGTAATCTTCTCATGCTTTTGGAATGTGGTTGAGGGGAAGTGGTGGAACAGGGCACTCATGGAGGCTGTTGTGTGACTGATTGTTTTGTTTTGTTTTTTTCTTCCTGAAATGATAACATAGCAGATTGATAGCAGTCAGGAAATATTCTTAAATTTCCAATATGAGACATGCAATAAATATTTTCTTCATATCTACAGTCCCGCTCTTATCTTCTGTGAAAAATAAAGTAGATATGTGATGGCATTGTCACTGCAGCCCCTGATCTGGCATTTACAGGTGATTTTAGTAAGATCTCTGAATCACTGTTTTCAGTTCATATGCTTGTCAATCTGAATAGCAAGGTAGTCAGTAGGAGGTTGTTTTTGTGGCTTTTTTTAAGAGGGAAACTGAGTTTACAGGAAGAGAAGTAACACAAGTTGCGTCAGGAGTACTTGGGGGTGTATTGGCCATTTTTAGACCCTTCTGGGGCTTAACCTGATATCAACAAGCCAGAGTCCAGTAGGCCCAAGTTGTCATCTTCCTTTCCTCTCTTTTTGTGCCAATTTTAGTAGTAGTAGAGGGATCAATAAAACCTCTGGCAGGATTTTGTTAATAGAAGGTCAGCACATCTTGCATTGTCACTGCAGCAAGGTATTAGAGTATAAAGAGAAATGAGAAAAGTTGAAGTGTATGTAACAAAAAAAAAACAACAAAAAAACCAACCAAACAACCAAACAAACCAAAAAAACAACTTTATCTTCCTGAATTGTGTTCCTTGGGTAATGGGTTTAAACTTAAACAGGGGAAGTTCAGGTTAGGTATAAGGAAGACGTTCTTTACTGTGAGGCACTGGAATAGGTTGCCCAGAGAAGTAAATGCTCCCTCCCTGGCATTGTTCAAGGCTGGTTTGGACAGGGCCTTGGGTGGCATGGTTTAGTGGGAGGTGTCCCTAGCCATGGCAGGGGGGTTGGAACTAGATGATCTTAAGGTCCTTTCCAGCCCTAACTATTCTATGGCTCTATGAAGTCTTTTGGTATCTGTCTTTGCTTTCAGGATGAGCGTACAAACAATCAGAAATGTTTTCAGTGTGGAAACTGGTTACCGCCTCTCCGATGACCAGATTGTCAATCATTTCCCAAACCACTATGAACTGACCAGAAAAGATTTGATGGTAAAGAATATCAAGCGATACAGGAAAGAACTTGAGAAAGAAGGAAGTCCTCTTGCAGAAAAGGATGAAAATGGGAAATATATTTATTTGGGTATGTGGTTCTCATTATCAGCATTCATATTTTTTCCTGTGTAGTCAATAACCTGGAATTGACCTAGCTTTTCTGTGCATAAAGCACCGAACTTCTGAAGTGTTAGAGCATTAAAGTAACTATCTTGAAATGCTCTGTCCCTGTCAGTGAAGTAAAGTGCACTTTGTCTTAAAATGGTTTGCTATATTCTGCAAACTTTACAGCCTCTCTGTGTTCTCCTCTTCCCTCCCTTCAAGTCTGAATTAGAGCAGAAGGAAACAGAGAATGGGTAAAGTGATAAAAACTGTTGTAGTGAATATTTTGTAAGAAATTCTATATTTTCAAAGCTTTTCACAAACTTTCCTTTGAAGGAAAATAGCTAATATTTTACAAATTGAAAGGAATAGAGGGGATGCCACTTGTTCAGGATCTTTGTTGAAATTAGAGAAAAAGTAGGAATAAAAGACCAAACATTTCTGTTTTCCTGTTGTATTACCAAAGCACTAAGGCCCAATTTCTCCATTGTGTACTTGCTAGTATTCAGCAGTATTCAAAGAGGAGTACAAATCCAGTTTGTGTGCATGGAAGTTGTATTTAGACTTTGTTTTGTTAGGAGTAAGGTCCTTAAAGAAGACTGAACTTAACAGTGCAGTATTACCTGAAGCAACATTGGATGAAAAGATAATGAAATTAGTATTTTTAAGTATATAAGGGTACAGAACTAGATTTGTAACTAGGCTTTTTGTGGTTGAGGGGAGGGGGAGTGTGGGGGAGAGGTGGGTTGTTTGGTTGGGTTTTTGTTGATTTTGCTTTGTTTTAAATTATTTTGAAGAGGGAAAATTGTGGGATTAAGGTTCTCTGCAATAAGATTAGTGGTGAAACCAAAGGACTCTGGAACTTCACATGAGGTGGGGCTGGAGTTTCTTCAATTCAAAAGTGAAAAAACATTATCTGAATAACTTATACTGGAGCAAAAACTAAAATAAACTTTTTCAGAGAGGCTCTCGGCAGAACAGAATGAACAAACTCTTCAGAGAAGCTTGGGGGAAGTTGGAAAACAAGTAATGACTGTTAGGAAATAAAACTAAACAAACAAAAGCCAAAAAAGCAGTAGATCAGGAACAAGGAGAGTGAAGTTGTTTTGGAGGTCAGAAAGCATTGGAATGAAACAGAAGTGGGGATACGTTGAGCTGATTTACATCTTGGGAAAGTGAAAGGAAAGCACTCTTCATCCCTGAAAAAGAGCAGCAGTTCTGTATGGATGGAGGTGAAAATAATCTGATAGCAAAAAGTGACAAATGCTTTTCTTTACATTTGAGTAAGCATTGTAGTACTGATTGTGGGAGCAAGTAAGTGACTAATGGGAGTTACATGGAAATAAAAATTACCTCATCCAAAGGGAAGCAACACCAGCATTCACATGTTTGGTGCACAGAGGATGATAAGCTGGTTAATGGTATGGTAAAAACTGACATAGGGTGTTGAGAAAGTTTGATAAAGTTAAGTTGGAATGGTATGTAGTACTCTTAATTTCACAGCATATAAACAGAATAAGAAAACTAATGAATGTGAATTAAAATCTACTTAGCTGAAGTTAGCAGCAATATTTTGCAATTGTTTGTTTAAGTGTAAACCTAAACCTAGAATTTTAATGAGATGAAAAACAACATTAAGTCTTAATGAAGGTGGATAGTGCCAGACTGGAAAACTGAAAATACAGAAATTTTTTAGTCTGTATGTGTCAATAGCGTTATCAGACACAGTTAATTGTGCACCTTATGTGGAGTGTTTTTTTTTCCTTCATTCAGATTTTGTTCCTGTTACTTTTATGCTTCCGGCTGATTATAATCTCTTTGTTGAAGAATTCAGGAAAAATCCTTCCAGCACTTGGATTATGAAACCTTGTGGCAAAGCTCAGGGAAAAGGAATATTTCTAATCAATAAACTCTCCCAAATTAAAAAATGGTCTCGAGACAGCAAAACGTCTTCGTAAGTTCTTAAAACCCAAACCCTTTTCTGTACTTTCTGTAATGAGGTGAACCATATGCTAATTGTCTGATGCATGGAAAAATATTCTATTATTATTGCTTTGTCATTATATAGTTAGTTTTGCATTTAATCTCAGTTGTTATCTGACTTCCTCCTTCAAGCAGGTTTTAATACAATTTGTTTTGGTATGAGGAGGTACAAAGCGCTGTTCAATTAACTATTCTTTCTAATAATGCTTTCAGTGGTGTTGGCAAAAAAATTGCGCAAAACTGAATCGTTCTGCTTCATGGTATTAAACAACAGGAAACAAGAGAAAAATCTTTCCCTAAGCAATTTCAGTAATTATTAAATACATATTAAATAACTTTTTCGATTAGTACAAAGGAAGAGTGCATTTATTGCGACATGGTCTAGTGTGAGGTGTCCCTGCCCATGGCAGGGGGGTTGGAACTAGATGATCTTAAGGTCCTTTCCAACCCTAACCATTCTATGATTCTGTGAAATACATTATCCATTTGGAGCACAAAAATGTTGGTTGTCTACTTCCAAATGGATGAAGCAGGTCAACAATCCACCTTTTTCTCTGACTAGTAAAGGTTTTGATCACACAACTAATATTGATTTTTTTACTGTTATAAAGTGACTGGTTGACTATCACGCAAGTCTTCCCCTCCCCTTTTGACTTTGAATCTGAAGAATGTCACAATCTGAAAGTTATCTTAGCTTTTCACAGTGGTTTGCCAATGCACACCAAGCATAAATACTAATGTTCTATATGACCTTCAGTAATGAAGGTAATGTACTGCGTACTCTTTACTTGTGTGAACCATGCCAAGCTCTAAATGCTCTCCAAGGAAAAGACTGGCTTGTAGAGCTGCATTCTGCATGGTGCAGGCAGCTACCCTGTTAACTTCAAAACTGAGTTTAAATGGTTAATTGATCTTGGTTATCTGCATAGTATTTTAAACATTTTTTGGTGTACATAATACGTGATGCCAAGTGTGTATTAATAACCACTATGGCTTTATACATTGTACATGCAAAAGATTAAAGATTTCAGCCAATCCACACTACTAAAGGAGAAAAAGATTTATCAGAGCGTATCATTGCAATTGTTACATTCTGAAACATGATTTGTGTTTTTCAGGTTTGTATCTCAGTCTTCCAAAGAAGCCTATGTGATTTCTCTCTATATTAACAATCCATTACTTATTGGTGGAAAGAAATTTGATCTTCGTCTGTATGTTTTAGTATCTACATATCGTCCACTGAGATGTTACATGTAAGATTGTATATATTTGTATTTTGTTTTGAGAGAATATTTAATGTAGTCAAAATAAGGTTGCGCTTGTTGCACAAAGACATTCAACATGCACAGTATCCTAGGATGCTTTTTTCCTGATTTCTTGTTGGGGTTTAACACATTTTAATGGCGTTTTGCATTTAAGGTATAAACTTGGATTTTGCCGGTTTTGCACAGTAAAATACACACCAAGTACAAGTGAACTGGATAACATGTTTGTACATCTTACCAACGTCGCCATTCAGAAACACGGGGTAAGTGTACTTCGTTCTTAGGTGCTCTTTTGTAGCAAGACTGTTTTTCTTAAATTGTCCCAAAACCTTGGGATAAAAAGATTTTATTTGTCATATTCTTCATCATCTTGCAATTAAAATACTGCAGCTTGAACTTCTAAATAAGTAAATTTCAGAAGACTGCAGGTCAAAAGTATGCAAGATAATGAGTTGCAGCTCTGTAATAGAGTGGGATATCTTCAGTGTTGACTTGCAGTAGTTGAAAGCAGGGGTTTTCTTCCAAGTCTCCTGTTGTTTAAATGCTAATATGCTCATTTAGGAATTGATTCTGTGAGCAGTGGAATTAATGAAGCCTGGTTCCTGTAGATTTGTATTTTATAATAGCACTGTAATATCAGCTTCCTGATCTTCCCATTCTCTCTCTCCCATGAAGTTAATTCAGCTTTCCTATTTTCAGCACTTACTCATCACAATACTTTCCAGCTTCTTCTCATGTTTTCCCTGCTCCATCCCCCTCCCTTCATTCTCTGGGTAAGAAAGGGAATGTGCAATTGGGAGCTTGAAGATGGACGTTTGCTGCCTGGACAGCTGGTAGCTTTCTCTTGAATGGACAAAGACGGAGTTCTGCCTGCAGAACAGTTCTGTCCTGTAATTTGCCGTTGACGTTCATAAAACATGTGGAAACCTGATAGCTTTGACAGGACTTCCTTATGTCACAATAGGCTGAAATTCACCAGTGGGAGGAAAGGCCAGTGGGTCAGGGGAGACATGCCAAAATGGGCATACACTATGACTGCCCAAGCCTTGTTTCTTCAGGGAATCCACTTGATGATGATGACTGTCCTTTTTGCATTTTTAGCAGATGTCAGTAATTTATAGACCATGCCTCTGTTACAGTAATTAAAACTCTACTGCTGTGCTTCCTAATTTCATAGTTTTTAGTTTAAGAGTATGGAAAATAAATGTGTATGTACATACACACACGTGTACACTCATGCATATATATTCGTGTATACATGAACCAACACTCAACAAGATACATTTAATGTATCTTAAATTGCAACCATGCTAAATGTGCTGTGTCTATTATTGTTCTGTAAGATGTGCAGCACAGCAGAACTGCTTTTATCTGGACATTCTGTAGAATCATAGAATCAACTCAAGTTCAACCGTTACCCCAGGACTGCCAAGTCCACCCCTAAACCATGTCACTAAGGGCCTTATCTACATGGTTTTTGAACAGTTCCAGGGACATGTCATTTGTGGTGGTAGTTATAAACTAGGGTAAGTGTCAAACTGTGGCATTTTTCAGTACTACAAACATTTTTGTGTTCAGGTGCTGATTTGTAAAGTGCTTCAAACACATTATGGTTCTGACAGGGCTCACTGAGAATTGGTTGTAGTGAAAGCAGATCCCATACGACTTAGAGCATAAATCATGGTGCTGTTTGCAGTAGTAGTGAAGAGGTGAGGCATGTGATATGTTGCCTATCCCAAATAAAAGTAGAGGTGAAAGTAGTGGTGGCGTCACCTGAAGAGAAGACAACAGAAATGTGTATAGAAGTAGCAGTTTAAAAATGTAGAGTCATTACTGGAATATATGAAAAACTGTATAATTTCGGAACCAGTAATATTTGTTGAGTTTTGTAGAAAGAAGTGAGAGGTTTAATGCAAAGCCACTCTATCCTTTCTATGTGCCCTTGTGTTTTAAACTTGTCTAACTTTGGAGACACTTAGGCTGTACAGTTTTAGAAGAACCTAATTTGAAATGTCAAGTAATTTATCAAAATCATTATGTGGTCTAGAAAAACTCTTTATGTTCTAGCTGTTAATCTCTTCTCTAAGCCGTGTGTGAACCACAGTGTTCCAGTGTGTTTGTACCCTACTAAGTAACGGGAAAACACCCCTAATTTGGAAAGTGTACAAGTCTATATTGGGAGAGGGAAATGGTAAAATGCAGGAAGGAGAGTAAGTCACTATACCCATTATAATGTTTGTACTGGAAAATACAGTTCTAGATCATTATTCACTGCATGTGCAATACAAACAAAACAACAGTAATTCAATATTATTGTTTTCAGTTAGTGATCTTCTGCGTAGCCTGCAATACTCTAATATTTTTAATTAAACAGCTGTGATTGTGTAAGGCTCTACCCAGTTGCAATCTATTTTGATTTGAGTACTTGTTCTGCAATGCAAAGAAGGTTGAAACTTTGGTCTCTGAAATCTGGTCTCAAGACATTTTTTCCATGCAGCAAGTCCTGAGAACCATGTTTGAGGTCTTTATTTGTACAGTCCAGTTTTACAAGTGTACTAAGGGGGGAGCTGTAGAAAAGCCTAAATATAGATAGAGGTTTCTCTGACCTCGTCTTAAAGGACCACAGATTTTGTTCCTCTGAGAACTGTTTTCTGCATTGTGTTCTATAATTTAGCAGGCATACAATCATTAATCGTTACAAATACTCTGAGGAGAACCTTTTTAAAGGGACAAAGCGTTTGTTGTGAGAGTTATATGAGGGCTTAATGCATGTCTTTCCATCAGTAAGAACACCCCCAGTTTGCTCGTCTTATTTAAAGAGAATGTAATGCAGAGTATTGATAGCTTCTGAAAAGACAAATATAATCTCCTTTTCTCCCTGTTCTGTTTCAGTAGCACTTAGTGTTTTTTTCTATATCAAAATACTGAATTACTTGAAAAGTTAACCTTTAAAAATAATTTAGGTCATTTCACTGTCCTCTTGAATGTAACTGTTGGTAGCACCATTAAGATGATACCATGTTTGCCTTTGGGGAAACAGACAAGTCACATTTTAAATGAATAAACAAAGACAAGCACTTTCAAGTGCTCCATTTTAAAACAGCTTACTTCAGTGAAATTTAGCTATTGCTCACTTAGTTATTTCTCCCTTATCCCAGAGGAGGAAAAAGTTCAGTTCTTTCCTTTCACATTTTAAAAGTTGTATTTCCGAATCATAAATTATGTTTTACTATAAAGCTGTCAAAGTACCGGTTGGTTTCTTTCTCTGAAGAAAGATTTATTACTTGATTTGTAATGTGTGATATAAACATATATAGCTATAGTAAAAACAGTTGTTTATATAGAGGGCAGTTCAAAGTAAAGCTGAAGTCTTCATAAAGCTGTAGAGTAAAAATAACTTGCTGAGTTTGTTTTTAGAGCACTACTTGTATGTAAGTGTAAGTGAGCTTTTTGTGTGAATGAAACAAAACTGCAGAACAACTTAAAAATCGTAGGCTGAACTAACTCCTTTACTTTTCAGGATGATTACAATCATATCCATGGAGGCAAGTGGACAGTGAGTAACTTACGCCTGTATCTGGAGAGCACACGTGGAAAGGAAGTCACAAACAAATTATTTGATGAAATTCACTGGATAATTGTGCAGTCACTGAAGGCTGTTGCGGTGAGTACTGTTCCTGGAATGCTGCCAACGACAGCATTACAGCTGCAGGCTGCTCATATCCATGGAAGTGAGTTTGCCATCAAAACCCCTAAAATCCTTTTCCTGCTATGTGAGTGATGGTGTTGATGCTGATTTCTAAAATTCTATTGTCTCCTGACTTCTCTGAGTGGACTTGAATTTTGGGTGAGTGGGTGAGCTGACTGTGCATGCTGAAGAAGTGGATGAATCCCTTTCCTTGAGGGCTCTGTGAACTACTTAATATGACTTGATACTGCTTTTGTGAATAGTATTAAGCTCTGTCAAGGCACATGACATCATTTCAGCAATAACGAATGTGTCAAAGAAAAAATAGCTCTGGAGGACAATTTGTCAAAGCAAACGCAAGGCTTTTAGTTCAGCAGAGTTGCATAACTTGCTTTCACCTCACGAGTCACAGAGTTATCGTGAACTCTCACTTAAAAAAAAGTAGCAACCAATCCTCTGCTTAAGTGACTTTCTAGTGTTTGGGTAATGTCCTGTGATTACAGTGGAGAGCAGGTATCGCGCAGTAAGTCAGCTGGGGTAACTGAAGAGCGTGCTGGTGCCAAGGACTGTCTTGTTCCCAAGTACATGGTCCTGTCATCTCTGGCACCCTCTTGAGCTGAATCAGCTCACTTGCCCAACTGACAATTACTGTATTGCTTTATTGATGGGTTAGTATTGTGCCAGTGTAATAAGCTAAATCGCCTCACTGAAGGACCAGCTGAACACCAGAATCAGCACAAGAAAGAAGGACAGGTTATAAAGCTAGGATCAGTGGGAGGTGAGGAGGCATGGCTCAACTCACCCTCTGCTGTGTAATCATATTTAAAACCAGATATGAGAAGAAAAGGGGTTTAATCCAAATGTTAGAAGAACCTTAGAAGAGGAAAAAGTGTTGAGAATTATTGAGCATGGAATATTTTGCTCCTCTGTCTTTCTGACAATGGCAGATGTAATGAGAGATGTTCCTCCTGTCCCTTTCACTCCCTGAAGAATGGAAAAGCTTTCATTATTAGCCTAGGGGAAAACATCTCACTAACCTGTTACACAAGTTTCTTTAAAAGATCTTATGAGATTTCCGTAGAAGAAAAGTCTTGCCATGCACACCACAAATGGTTAGCAGATGCTGGAAAACTACTGATTCTCTAGAGAATGTGCATCCAAACACAACTTGGTCCTTGGTTTCTCTTGACTTTCAGAATCACAGTTGACTTGAGCTAATTACAGTTTTTAAATGTATCTGGTAATTGTTTGACCTCAAATTTCTACTCTACATGCTTATATTAGCAGACTAAAAGAAACATCTTTGAATAAGTCTCCTTTTTCTGAAGTTTAAATAATTCAGAATTATGCAAAGCTGTGTTATGTAAAACTTCCTGATGTCTCCTGATGCATGCCGGCTTTAAATATTGTTATTACTTTTGTAAAATATGAAAGCACGCTTCTTTTCAAAACATAATGGAAAATTAATATGTTAGTACTTGGCATTAATGCAATCATTAATATTGAAATATTACTTCCAGCTTGGAAAAAAAGAGGCAATCCTCAACTCACTAGTTAGCACACTTGTGTAAGAGTAAAACCACTGAAAACTTGTAGAAGATTCATAATGTAGTCACAGTGATCATAGTGATTTATGGCAAACAGAGTATGCATTCAGCTTATGTACTGAATTATTCATTTTAATACATATTGATGTCTTTTCCTCTTTTTTTAGCCTGTAATGAATAATGATAAACACTGCTTTGAGTGTTATGGATATGACATTATCATTGATGACAAGCTTAAACCATGGCTAATTGAGGTAAAGTTGCATAAAATACAGTGAAAAAAACTGCCTTCTCATTTCACGAAGTAAAACTGGCTAGATTTCAATGTAGTCTTTCCTCTTTTGAAACAATGTCTTATGTTCCTCAGGTGTTTTAAGAAAAATGCTGGAAAGTAAAACGGACTGTGTGACTGAGCTTGCATGTGCTTTTGTTTCCTGTTTGTTTGGTGTTTCTATTTGTTTGTGGATTTATGTTTTGTCTTTGAAATCCAGTATGTTCATGCAGTTGGAATTCAGCGGTGGTCTGAATGGTAGCAGCCCTATTAGGTACTGTATCAGTAGCTGGAAAATTGGCATTGGCTCAACGGAGCATAACATCAAACTTAGGTTTTAAATGCCATTATGGCCTTAATGTTGTACATTGTGAGGAAGGAAAAGGGGTAGATGATGGGTAATTGGGATATTTGAAAGGGGTTTCCCCCCAACCATCTCCTGTATAACTTTCTCTTTAGTGTATTGATTTCGGATCTGTGTTCAACATAAATGTTTTCTAGTGCTCTTCCTTCTCAGTCTAATTGAAAGTGAAAGTTCAAATGTAAATGAGCTTTATTAAAAAAAAAACCAAAAACTTATTGTTCTGATACCACTTCTCCATAGTAAATGTGGCACACAAGAGATATGTAAAATGAATCCCAGTTTTAATTAGTACAAGATGCAATGTAGTGCTTTGAATAGAGAGCATGTGTGTGTTTCTCCAGCTCACAAGTTAACAGGAGAGAACTTGGATTAGGAACATAAATACAAGCTATTTACCTAGAAGAAACCCACAGGTTCCTGTATAGAACAGCTGTTGCAGTGAACCAGGCAAACTGTAAGCACTGAAATCTATGGGGTTTGTATCTATGTAAGCTTAGAAAATTAAACAAAAATCCATGTGTTGTCTGATTTACCCTGGTGCATGTAGTCTCAACAAAAATCTTCAGGCTGACACTGCAGACATTTAGTGGTGTGGGGCTTTTTTTTTCTAAGTAAAGAAAAATGCCCAGTGGGGGATTCCTTCCAGTGTCTGAGGAACTGAAAGATGTGCTTTGAGACGCTGAGTCTTAATTTCCCAAATAGTACATGTAGTCATCACACATGCTGTTTGGGGAACTGTGTACTACTCAAAAATTGATGCTGACTGGTTTTTCTTTTCCTTTTGTAGGTTAATGCTTCCCCTTCTCTTACTTCCAGTACCGCTAATGATCGGATCTTGAAGTATAATCTTATTAATGACACACTTAACATTGCTGTGCCTAATGGGGAAATTCCAGACTGTAAATGGAATAAATCTCCACCAAAAGAGGTTCTTGGCAATTATGAAGTCTTGTAAGTTTTATCAATGTTCTATATAAACGCAAATGTTTTCTAGTCACCTCATTTTTTTAATGTATAATGTAGACATAAGGTGAACTTCGTTCTGTTGTGAAAAATGCACACAAAGTACCACTTTGGTTTTTTGGAGCTGCAGTAGCAATGTTGGAAGGGGGAGTGCTTAATGCTTAAGGCAGAGCTGCCTCCCCCCTTCTCCAGAGAGAATGTTACTTTTCTGCAGCTTCTGCACTTTCAGCATGTAGATTTGAGGGATAGAGGCTAAGAGACTGTCTTCTACATGTGCAGAACTTTAGTTGTATTGAGTATAATATATAGATGGTAGTTAAATTAATAATAATAGCAATTTTATACAATTTTTCTCTCACTTCATAGAAAAGACACCTCTTGACTCCTGCAATTCATGGATGTAATAGTAATGATTTGTCAGGTCTTTTGGTTTTTTATTTCCCTAATCTGGATTACAAAGAGAGAAATTAAGGAGACAGATCTTTATGTTGAAGTGTCTGAAGGATTTATCTAGGATTGATTGGTCTTATGCAGAAAAACACTGATTTAATACCATGGTTTTGATAGTTTCTCATATTTTTTGAGAAAATATTTGGATAGTTTCTCTAGCACTAGTGGTACAGTTGTTCAGTATGTCAAGAATGTGTTATGTACACAGGAGATCCACTACTTTATACTGATCTTAAATACTATTTATATTCTAGTAAAGACAGTTAAATGTCTGAATTGACTTAAGCTTGAATGACTGTTTCATACATGGTAGCTGTGAATACCTGTGCAATAGTGTGATTAAGTATATATTATGACTGTTCAAAAAATATTGTAGTATTTTGATAATTATAATTACACATCTATAGCCAATTTCTGCTTGGAATTCGTGCGGCAGCTGAGAGGTAAGTATATATTGAGGTTATCTGAGGCCATACTGGACTTAGATATTTAAGAATTACTTGTTGCTGTGGTTAAGTGTTACAAAATGCATGTCATCAGATACATTTAATTTAAGCACAGTTGTTTGTTCACCTCATTCTTTCCCTACTTGCTCTCTGATGCAACAGTGGAGTTTTTTAACATGGCAGCTAGCAATCCTGTTTGAAGCAATAGCTAAAGACTGCCAGCAGTCTGATGTTCTGGCTTAACCACAGACCTGTGTAGTGAGGAGAAATACAGAAGTACGTGGGAAATTTCACAAGTATAAAATTTCACAAACTCAGGAGTTTAACCAAAACTGCCAGATGTTTTGTTTCTTTCAAAAAGTAGCTGAAGATATTTCAGTTGATCTGTATTGTAACATCATGTGGTAGTATATTTCCTCGAATAATAGCTGCATGTCAGACTGTGCATGTGTAGAATACAAGGTGTGTGTAGAACAGCTTGTTTTAAATTTCAGTGCTAGATATTAAGCAAAATCTAATACAGAGGACCCACTCTTGTTTGTGTAATGAATAACAGGACAAGGCATTGAAGAGGTTATCTTATTTTCAGATACGATGAAGAGATGGCACAAAGCGATGGTCCTGATCGTGACTTGCGAAGTCGTCCAGGGCAATCCACTGGAGTAAAAGGAAATCGTGCAAGAGATTCAGGAAAACCTGTACTGACCACCTGGAAGTGATAACAGGAGAAACAGCTGCACTCGTGGTAGGAAGGCGTCATGAATAAAAATGCAGGTTTTGAACAGATTCCTCTACTTTGCTACCTTACATATGGGAAATATTAAAAGAGGACAATACAGCTGTTGAAAAGAAGTAAAACAAACCATCTAAAAGCAGGAACTATACTAGACATACATTGACTTAATGATTATTCCAATAATTATATATATAGTGTGTATGTATATATGATTATTTTGTACATACTAATATTATCCCAGTAATGATTGAGAACTTTTTTTGTAAAGACGATAACTCAAAACATGCATTCTGAAAGAAACCCCTTGCTGTTAGGAATATAATTTATTTCCTCTGTAACCTGTCCCTAGCTCCCTATAATAAATGAGCTGTGGATTCTGTAAGAGTGTGGTGTGGTGAGCGTTAATATTGTCACGTGAGGGTTTAGATTCTTGCTAGTAAAAGAAAATAGAAAAAGTAGCAATACATGGACTTGAGGCTATTGTCAGTTAAGGCAGCTAATGTTTTACAATTAGTAGTAATAAATTGAAAAGCAATTCTTTATACACTGAGGATTTTTGTTTTTGTTTTGGTTCTTAAATTTCCTTTAATTGTTTTGAGCTGCTAACTCTTTAAAGGTAGAAAGTTTCATGGGCAGAGGGAGTGTTTCAAATGGTATGTTGATGCATCTTTTGACTAGCCATTAATTTTTATTCCGAGATGATGCATGCCTGTAGAGAAACAGACAGAACAATAACATGCTGTAATAAATCCCATTGCTTGAAGCCAATGAGAAATCCTTATTTGCACCAGTAATATGAGAATCTCTTTGCATGTTTGTGCTTGTATATAAGTACAATATCTGCATATTTTTGTGCGAACTATAGCAAAAATATTGTTGCACATGGTAAGCTATTGCTGGTAGCTATGATAACGAACATTGTGATGATTAGCTACCAGAATGTATAGAGCAAAATTTAAAAGTAGGTATTTCAGTCTTCTAACAGTGTAGCATATAAATAAACTAGTTGGGTGTGTGATTGGCTATTGCTTCCACTTGCATTTCCACCAGTTATTTATAAATGTCAAGGTGCAGTTCTGGTCACCTTTGTTCTCCTTCCCCCCCTCACTGGTTTTTGCTTTTGGTTTTGTTTTGGCTGGTTTTCTCTTTTGATGGTGGAGTGCTGTGGAGAAAAAGATGAAGGAGGCTAAGAGTTGCAGATGTCCACATAACCATAACATACTGTAATCTGGATGCCACCAGGGCAGTAATACTCAATTTGCCTGCCAGGGCAGGCCACGTGCTTTGCCCTCCTTTGTGGCAGGCTACTAAAGTGCATGCAAAATAAACTTTACCTCTCCCAGAAGTTTTGAGTTTCTTGAACATGTAAAACAGACCACCTGCACCACAGAACCTGCGGGTCCTTTTCCTGCCTTTGAAGTTCCTCCTAGAATAGGGCAGCTGCTCACAAACTTGCTTTTGGGACAGTTGGTGCTGATGACTCTCAGTCTGAACACCATCCAGCAAGAGCAGTTTGGGCTGGGGAGGGAGTGCAGATGTGGGCTGGGCTGACCAGTATCCTTACACATGACCTGAGATTCATCCTTGCAATACAGAAGGAAACACGTAGACTGAATGAGTCACTCAAAGTATAATCCTCATCTTGATTAATTTTGCATATTCCATTAAAATAACCAAAATCCAACTTATTCTCTGGTCATCAGGCTTCTCACTGGCCTCTACAGAAGCTTATTCAAGTTGGTTTTTGAAATAAAACTAAGAAAAGATGATTACTGCAGGTCTCATAGGTTTTGGTTGGGGTTTTGTGTTTGGGTGTGTTTGGTTTTTTTTTGTTCCTAAGTATGAGTCTTGCTTGTATATTTGAACCTTGACAGGTAAGCTGCTTTTAAGTAGATGTGTGGTCAGATATTACCCCCAACTGCCTGTTGGGGGTAAAGTAGGAAGTAGTGACAAACTTGGGAACTATGAGACTGTAGGGGGTAGTATTTTGTAGGGCTTATATTTCTTACAAGACAAGCAACACAACAAGGATACTGCAATAGATGGAAAATTGAGCTTTCTCTCACTTCTCTTTAGTAGCTTAGACAAAGAATGTTGCTGTAGCCTTTATCATAACAGTTGTGCTAGCAAGAATGGCTACAATAGAATGGTTACTCCTTCCTTTTACCTTCTTTCCTATTCATGCAACCTACACTGGTGTGACTATATGGGGAAGAGGTATATTGAGAAACGCAAGATTAACTTTCTGATAAGCAGTGACAAACAAGCCCAAAAAATCCTGTAAGCAAGCAGGAAGTCTTCCTTTTCTGTGAAGAACTTGAGGCCTCATGTACCTAAGTGAAAAGTTCTTGGGAAACTCAAAATTAGGAATGTCTATTGCTATATAATATCTATTTTTTCTGAGTAAGGCCTGTTGCAAAACACAGTGGTTCTCTGAAGGAATTTGAATAAGGAAAGGGTCGTGTTCTGTGTTAGGTGGAATGAGCATTTGTGCATGAAGCAGCTTGTCTGCAGACTCCAGAACAGCAGGATGACTAGGAAACAAAAGCAGTCATAGCTAATAGTTCTGTGGGAGGAGGAGGAGGAGGGTAGTATGTGGATATCACCCTGTGAGATGCTTGTTTGTGCATGGCATTGAAAGGTAAAGGTGAAAATCTGATAAGGAGGAAGAGAAACTGGAAATGAAAACTGAAATTGCCTGCTCAGGCAATTAAATCTCTTTTTACGCCTTTTCACTTCTACATCCTTAACTAAATCTATTGCTGTAGTAGGGCAGAACTAATGGTACAAAGTGATGCGCAAACTGATAGCAGCTGGGGGCATGTTCTGCTGTCAGATGGAAGTGAGGTGATTAGGGGGATATGTAAGCCACTTGGGGCATGCATCTCCTATAGGAGTTAAGGGGAATTGGCTAAAGGTAGGATGCTAACATGTATGATAAAAGATGTTAAACCTTGTGTGGATGTTCTCATTCAAAGGTAAGGTAGCTCTTTTTGCTGGAACCTCATTCTCCAAAAGATTAAAACCTGGTTTACCTCTGTCTGAGAGGGCTTAAGGGGGCTTAAATCTGAGTGTCTGCAAGCAGACAAGCTATTAGTTTTAAGTAACTAACTGTGGCCCTAGGCCAACCATCCTCCAAATGTATCTAACTCTAGATAAAGTAACTGTTTTGGCTTTCAGTAGAGCAAAATAAATCAGAAATAACAGTTCTCAAAAGTTCTAACTTCAGCTAGTATAGTAACTGGCCAGGCAGAGCCAAAATAAATGTGTATCTCAGTCCTAAAATACTGTTCTTCGTATGCTCAAGTGATCACTGGCATAAAGACAGTATTGTATGAAGATTTAAATAGACAAGCTCTAAACAGCTATGGGAATTGTTACAATGACATCAGTGTAGAAGGAGCTTATTCCTAGAGTTGAATAGTGGGGCTTGCTTCCTGGGCACTAACCCTTCTCCCTATTAATTCTTTGACATGGAAGGAATTAATAAGATTCTCACAGAATAACTTCTTTATATGGCTTTAGGAACTTAATTAGTATAAAAGAAACAGTATTATCCCTAAAGCCACTTTGTTGCTGTTGGCTTCACAATAGAACTTCTACCTAAAATGTCCTTGTCTCCTGATTCACTTCCTGCTATAAAATTAGCAAAACAATAGACATTTCACAGAAGATATGTGTTCTGCTACTGAACTGCAGGACTATGTCAGGCAGAGCTCATTTATCTGTAGTAAAGGAAGGGCTTTACTCTGTCATTGGAAACTAGTGCTGTTTCTGAAGTAGTTATTGTTCAGTTTACTTAGGCGACAAAAAGAGGGGGGAGCTTGCATTCTGTTCCAGCTTAATTACAATAGCTCCCTCAAGCCTTCAGGTCAGTGGGAAGGACTTGATGTCTGCTGGTGCATAGGTATCAAATATAACAGCAGTGTCAGTAGCTGGTTATGCTAACCTGTAGGGTTCCTAAACAAAAACAAAAGCAAAAATTTAATTCCTGGATTCCCTGCATAAATTAAATGCGTATAGCTGGGAAAAACTGAATTTAGGCACAATGTTGTTAAAAATTGGATTATAAAGAGGAAATAGGAACATAAATTAGTATCTTGGAAAAACTGATTGGTTTTACTGAATAGGAGGAAGTTGTTTGTGCTAGGCTATATTTTTTTCTACTTTTTTAAAGTTGCCATCGAAGGTTAGAAGAGCTTGAAGAAACTCTCCATACTTGAAGCTAGCCCATAGACAGAACTTTCCCAGCTGTTACAATGATAGAGATGTCTTTAGCACTTACAAAGAGACTTCTGTGCCTTAATCTGAAATTTTGCATCTATTAAAAAGTACAAAAGGTATTCACATCTGAGATAATCATAGACAGTTGTTGTGAAATAGAAAAGTTTGGACAGTATGAAACACGAATTAAAAACATTAATGTGAAAAACAAGGTGATAATAAAAGATATTTCAGACAAGAACATGTCTTATATGGAAAAAGTTCTTTCCCAGTGAAAGTTGGGCAGTGAAACAGTGAAACTGATTGATATGAGTAGAACAAAATTTAATATTCTGAACTTCTGTGTCATTGGTTGGCATATATAATCACTAATGGCATTAGACTTGCAATCAAAATATGGCTTAGAATTTAAATTTAGATTTAAAGTGTAAATAAATAAATACATATGTAATACTCGAGCTGTCTTAGCTAGAGAGAAAGGTTCTTAAGAGAATGCTGAAATGTTATTGCAAGAGTCGAGAAACACCAGTAAAATTTGCACTGAGAGAAGCCAAGAGACAGAATTTCTTTAGAGAGAAAGAATTAGTGCTTAAAAGGACACATGGAATTTCTGAGGACAGCAGAAGACACAAGAAGCATATTTAAAAATAGATTGCGTTAAAAGTAAAAATAACCGTGGGATACTTATCTAAAATGAGAAGGATTTCTTTTTTTTTTTCCCCCAGAAACTTCCTGTCCTATTCCTAACAGCCTAAATCCAATGCTCATCAACGGGGCTGCAAGGATTGTAGCCTTTCTTCCAAGAAAAAAGATTGACATAATCTTTCCAAGGATTCCGAATCTGGGAATGCTGAATCTTCATTCACATCCTGTACATAACTGAAAATGTTCAGAGACTGACTGAATTTTAGTATTTAGGGAAAAAAATACTAAAATCAAAATGATGACTATTTTAAAGTATCATTCACTATATCAGTAAATTATTTAGGGCATCATAATAGTGTCATCACACTGGAAGGTTGCATGACTGATGATAGATATAATTAGACCATTAATCTCTTTTAAGTCACTACAAGAAAAAATTTAGCATTTGAATATGCATAAACATAATTTACATTTTGAAATTGAAAAAAATAGTACTTTATTAACCACTGAGGTATATTTCTCCAAGCAGTTTCCAAGTGCATATATGTATTTATTAAATGCATGTGGCCTCAAGCCTGTATACATTTATACATACATTAAATTGTGTTACTATAAGTAATGAAGTCAAATTACTGCACCAGGGTGTGTATTAACCCCAATGCAGACAAATTCTGCTTTCATGTATAGAGGTAATTCACAGGAAGATCAATAGCGTTCGTACAAAAAGTAGACCAAGATAAGTCTAATGGTGTTGCTTCTGAATTGTTTCAAATGGTACACTTGGAAAAGGGGCAAAAACTTTGCAATTAAAAATGTGTTTTTAAAATTCTGATACCTGTTATTGTCTTACTGCCTTCCAAAGGCGTCTAAGCATTCTTCATCTGAGTATGAAAAGCATAGGAAACATCTTGCAACCAGAAAGAGACTATTCAGCAGCTTGAAAACAGTATTCCCTAAAGTGGTGCCTCGAGAAATCTCCAAATATTGAATTTAAATGTTTGTATAAATTGCTTTTGGTGAAATTTATTTTTTTTCCCCAATTAATACTCCTTCCCTTACCTTTTTGTTTTTAATTTCTTTATAATATCTTTAATTTATAAAATCTTTATAATTTCATTGAATTTATAAAGATGCTTAAGTGAAAAGTTGGAAAACACAATTGTTATTTCTCAAGTTGCACTAAAATCTGAATCCAGTTGTTAGTAAAAAATGTTGTGTAAATTACTCATTTCTGGTCACCATCCATTCCTCTGGAATGCAGAACCACATCAAGTTCATATAAAGAGGACCCTCAAAACAACACCACTGTGACATGAGACCTAAATTTGTGGTACCTATATGTATATATATATTTTTTAAATATATATAATAGTAAATATATGTATGTAAATACAGTCTGATAGTTTTTGCAACCAGACTCAGGGCCTGAGCGCACATCTCTTGCTCTGTTTACAGTTACTGTCCCAATACTGGCCTAATATAAGAATATGAGCCCTGGTTTATACAGGAGGTAGCATATATTGGCACCGTTTATGTGCACACTGACATGATTTTCGGGGCACAAGGTGGTACCCAGTGAACTCTGTGTGGCATAGTTATGGGTTTTTTTGTGTCAGTCCATCACTGGTTGCAGGTTGAACTTCTGTCCTCTGCAGAAATGGAATTCCCTTTTATCATGGTGTGAACTTAGTTCGACAAGGGAGCACTATGATTTACACTGAATTCCCGTTCTGTTTCTTCAATCTTTGAACAAGTTTGAGCATTATTTGACCATACAAAGAGATGAATGACTGTTTTGATGTTGAGGTTGAAGAAAGTCTAAGTATTCTGGCAGGGAGAATTTCCAGCTTTGACAATGCTGTAGGCAAAATGGAAGCTTGATTCGTGTCCATACAGAAAGGACTGTATTTACAATTATATATATGTATTACTTGAAATCTCCTGTAAAGAAAGCTGGGTTATGCAAAGTTTGATTTCGTATTTAACGAGAGAGACTGTGTAGAAAACAAAAGCACATCTGTGGTCACAAGTGAGAGAAGAAACAATAAATTTCAAGATTCCCTCTCTCAAATGTGAACTTTTAACTTTCAACACATGAGAGAGAAGAAAAGATTAGGGAAGGGAGACATCATGGTAAAGCTTAGAAAGCTTACCAACCTGACCAGATTTTGCAGTAATGTTAATTGCAATTAATTCACAGAATGACAGAATCACAGAATGGTTGGAGTTGGAAGGGACCTTGAAGATCATTTAGTTCCAAACCCCTGCCCAAATCATTTTGTTTTCTTTTTGTTTTTTGGTTTTTTTTTAAGGACATTTCTTTGGAAGGTAACATTTACCCCAGTGCTATTGTTTCACAGCCCTACTGAGCTAATCTAAATTCTCAGTGAACTTAAAACTTTTTAAGTTAATAAGCCACACACTTAGTGAAAGAGTACAGGAAAACTTGGCATCCATCCTGCTTCTATGCAGACTTGCATAGGAAACACGGCCAAGAGGGAAGTGCTCGCGGGACTGTTCAGCAGCCCTGCCCAACGACCCAGAGCTCGCTGTCATCAAACCCGGCTGTCCTCTGGGACAACGCTGAAGGCAGATCGGTGATGAGAAGGGCAGATGGGAGGGAAATGCTGAAATTGGTGGGGGAGAAGTCAAAGGCTGAAGGGGCGAAATACCCTGATGGCTGCTGCTTGGAACTTGGAATAGTCCTCTAAAACAAACAGTTTGAAAGATAGGCAAGGGCTGGAATAACAGTTCTGCCCGTGATAGCATTCAGTTGTCGCGTACCTGCGCACACGGAGGTTTAACCAGATCAGCAGTGTTATTCTAGAGGTGGCTCTGTCCTTGGGACACCCCTGTCCCCGGGGCAGCTGACGGACAAGCCTCATGTCCCGCGCTGCCTCTCCCGCAGCAAGACGCGTCTTCAGCTGACGAACAGCAGCCAGCGGAGAAGTGTAATAGATGCAGCACCCTCCCTGCCGCATCGGGGTGTGAGAGGACACTGCGTTACTGCCGCGGGACAAGAAGAGAAAATAAAGCCCTCGCCACTTTCGGGGCCTTAAAAACTCCCCGTCACTGTTCGGGACCTATCGACTCGGCCAAATTCCGCTTCGGGAAACAAAATCTGCCCCTTCACTTGTCGTCCCCCCCCCCCCCCCCCCCCCCAGTGTGAACGGGACACAGACGCAATGTTTTTATTCACGTCGTGTCCTGCCTTTTTCCGCAGCGTTACTGCCAGTGGTTTCCGACCACGTACACACCTATCTACCCGTACGCAGCGGCTGCCCTCTCGGCAGGCCGGTCGGTCGGGGCGGGCAAGCTGCCGGGCAAGCTGCCGGGCAGGCGGGGGGGGCAGGCGGGGGTTAACCGCTGCAGCAGCCGCCGCCGGCGGGGGCACCCCCTTCGGAAGGTGCCCTTTATGAGGTGACCCCCCGAGGCGCATCCGGCGCTAACAGCTGCCGACGGCCGCCCGGGAGCTCGCGGCGGGAGCGAGCGCAGCCCCGCGCCGCCTCCACCGCCCCTTGCAGCCCTCGCCTAGGAAGCAGCGCTAATTGGCAGCCTGGGAGAGCCAACGGGCGGCGGCGGGGCGGGAGCTTGTGCTTTGCTCTCGGCTGGGCGTCCGCCAATCGGAGGGGCGGCGGAGGCGGGCGGCAGTCGGTGCGGGGAGAGCGGGGCGCTGGGGTCGGCTTGCGTTCCTCCGCGCTCTCTCGCCGCCTCATCGGCTCCCTCCTTCCTTCTCCTCTGCTGCTGCCGGGCACAAGAGACGGGCAGATCCTGGCAGTTCAGGTGAGGGCAGCGCCGTCGTCCTGGGCCCTACCCTTAAAGGAGAGGCTTGAGGCGGAGGCTGGGGTTTAGGTCCCAGTCAGAGGCTTTGGCGGGGGAGCGCGGAATGGCGGGCGGGGTCCCACCGGTGGGCGCGGAGAAGGGGTGTCGCCCCGGGGCTCACCCCTGGTTCCTGGGCCCGCGCTGCCCAGGGCGGGATCAGGCCGCGTGGGGCGGGTGTCGTGCTGGGAAGGCCCTGCTGGGTGCTGGCGGGGGCTCGGCGGTGACAGTGCTGAGGCGCGGCGGGAGCGGGCGGACGGGTGGATGTGTGCGCCCCGCGGTGGTGTCGGGGCTTCCTGCCGCCCGGGCGAGGAGAAGGTGAAGGTCTCCTTGCACGACGGCTGGCTGGGAAGGGCAGGGCTGGGGCTCGGCGGGATGACGACACGGGCTGTGGGGAGGCTTGGTTCCTGTTGGGGGGAAGAGCGCTGCTCGCTGTTCAGCGACCCGCTCGGTGGTGGCGACGGCTTTGGTTGTGGGGCGGGAGGGGAGGAGGCCTAAAATTGAGCGGTCGGGTTTTCCTTCCCGGTTTTGAAATCCAGGCGTCCGGGATGATGGTAGGTAACGATGCTTAGTTTGGTGGGAGGAGGTGTTTCTATGGGGGAGAGCGAGGTTTTAAGTAGCTAACAGCCTCCCGAGAACCAGTAATGATCCAGCTAAGTCAGGCTTATTGGTTTTGCCATTGCCGCCTTCTCTCTTAAAACTTTCCCTTTTTTTGGCTCACGGAAAGAACCCACTCATCTCCCAAAGTAACATCTGTGTGAGAGACAGAAGTTTCTTTATGTGCATCGAGGCTACCTGGTTCGAGAAAGACTGGGTATCTACAGTGTCTGCCTGGCTTGCTGCATCCGTCTTTCCCAGCTGCCTGGCTGTCTCGGGTTGGAGTGACTCAGAAGCTGATAAGCTCGGTCCTCTGAGCCTTCATCCCTGTGCCCTAGCAGTGAAGGAAGCCAGAAAGGTGTGAGTGCCATATGCTGTCCTTTGTAAACTGAACGTTTGAAAATGAAACATAATCTTGCAGTTTTAAATGTTCGGTTTTCTTGGTAGCTGTTTTTGATTAAAACCACAGATTAGTTAGGATAACAAGTACACCACTGCTCGTGTTTCCTTTACCTATTTTGGTAAGTCTGATCATTTGTATGTGACGCAGACCAGGGTAAAAACTGAGCATTTGGATGTGCTAGACACTTTTGTTTTCTTCTGTTGCACTGTGTGACCTTACAACAGACTGCTTGAAAGGTTGCCCTAAGATTGTTTTCTCTTGCGATGTGAGAGGGAGGGATTTTTTTCTCTTATGCTAATTTGGATTTAAGTCCAGAGTTTGTTTAGCCTTCTCTAAAGACAAAACCTTTCCTGTTATTTGAAAGAGTAAAAACCATTAACAGTGCATTATTATAACAGTCATAGCAAAGACTGTGTTATGTAAGTGACTGAGTTTTCATTCTGTTTTCGGTGCAACAAAAAGATCATTCTTGTATATCTGTGATAAGACCAGTAGAGAAGTACTGCTTCATTGCTTTATTGGGCGGGGGGAAGACTTATATTTTGGCTTTAAGGTGGGAGGCAACCAAAACAGTTTGCCAACTGTATTTTGGATGAGCAAAACTTCTTAATTGTGTTTTTTGACTATTAAGGTTATTAGCACCGAAGGCTAATGTGCTTGCTCTTTCTCTGGACCTGCCTGAAATTGCATTTTGTCAAACTTGCAATTTGCCTTCAAAGATAATAGGGTTACATTCTGCCAATTATGACTGAATCAGCTTAAGCAGTAGTGGGTATTAGTGCAGAGGGCATGTCTAATTAATACAATGCAGCCTCATTTTAGAGATTTCTGATCATACTCTACCATAGCTTAGGCACAGTGAGCAGGAGTGGAGTGCAGGTGCTACCTTGTCCTCTGTAGTGTTAACCTTGGCATGGCTGTTCACTGTTCAAGGGCTCCAGACTCCCCTTGGTGCATAGTTTACAGTTCTAGAATTGGTTTCTTTGGCTCAGTGTCTAATAAATGTTAAAAACTGCCCTGGGGGTTAAACTGCATACCACACATAGCAACAATATCGGTGTTAAAAGGAAGATACATAGCACAATTGTAGTTAGAGATTAAACAGTTTATTAGTGTTTGATAGGCAAAACTGTTTTGGGATTATTTTTTTACTGATTTGTTTGTTTGTTTTCTCTCCTTTTGAAGAGGGTGCTCTGAAAGTGGTTGCAGTAGGTAATACCAAGCTGACAAATTAGATGGCAGTTATGATTGCTGGGCTTGATGTTAGCTGTATGCATCTTAAGTGGATGGTCTTAAGTGTTCTTTAGCTTTTCTTTAACTGCCATAGGTTTTTGAGAGATTTTCTGTATTCCACAAGTCATCTCTGTAACAAAAACTTGATTTTACTTTACAGTGTGTATTTAATTGTATTTTTCTATTTTTTCTGGTTTATTCCTTTAGTATTTGCAATACCATTACAGTGAAATGGCTTTTTGACTGTGTGGTGGTATTCTGTGCAACATTTTGATCTGTGAATGTTTGTAGGTAATAATTTCAGAAAATGCCTAGATGTGTTTCTAATGGGTAAATGTCTGCTTTCTTTTGCTCTATCAGGGTACTTGAATGTTGGTCTCAAAATCACTATTGTGGGCCTGTTGTTTTTACCAGGTGACATGTTTGGATGATTTAGTGGTAGGCACGGGAAGTTTTGTTCTCAGGCTCTGTTCATCCAGCATATGGGTACCTTTTCCTTCTTCTGAGCTGAGTGAACTACTTCGTTAAAGATGTCCTTATGTCAGTTCTGTGCTTCCCTGATTATGGTTAAAATGAGCCTAAAGGTTACTGTGACTTGAACTGGTAGCCTATAAATGCAGGACAAAAAATGTCTGTGTATGTCACAGGAATGGCAAAGGATAAAATGCTTAGCAGTGCTGCTGGTCAAGAATTGTCTGTGCTTCTGTGAATCTGTGGGAGTAAACCAAATTAGCTAAAGGGTAGCTTTCTGCTTCTGAGATGATGTATGGTTTTCTCAATATGGGAGTAGCAGGTCCTGGAAAAAGTTGCATCTTCTCATACAATAAGCCAGGAGGATTGTAGGTGCAGATTGAAGGGTTTTTTTTAATAGATCTGTTTAAACATGCATGTAAGCTAATACATTGGAATAGTGTTTTGTTGGTTCTTAGGTTCTCTGCTTCATAAAAGAAATTCTAAAGTCTAATGACTTGAGACTGAGACCTGGAATGAAGTCTCTAATGCTTGAAGACTAGTCTGTGAGATGAACAACTTTTTTGTAACATAGGATTTAATTCAAATTCTGTCTTAATCCATAAAACTTCAAGAAGTGATGTTCCTTTCAACTAAACCTTGTTACTGTTTTTTGGCTTGTCTTAATGTAATGATGAATTGTTCTCAGGGCATTAAAAGGAAGAAAGCGGGAAATAACAATGATGTAACTGTACTGAGATAAACTGAGCTAAATATTCAGAGTCTGTGATTGAATAAAATGGTGTAATTAATATGAATGTTACTTGGCTAGTTGGCTCACTGAGGATAGAACAAATAACCTGAAATTGATAGTAAAAAGGCTGTTGTGTCTTGGGTTGGTTCACAGTCTGCAGTCATAGTTGAGTTTGTCACAAGACTTGAATGTCATTCCTTTGTATGCCATCCTGCAAAGGTGCCTTGCTTGGGGGAAGAGAACAGCCAAAATTTCTTTTAATGGTGTTGGTCTAGAATCCGCTTTAATGCGTGCTGTCAGTGAGTCTGCTGGAGCCACTGTGAACAGATATGCATTGGTAGAGCCCTGTGAATCTTGGTGGACAGGATGTGTCAATATTTGAGAAGGTTCCCAGCCCTAATTGGTAAATAGGGATAGAGCAAGTGTGGGTATTGTAGTGCTGCACAGTAATGAGCTTTGAAGCAAAACCAAAAAAATGTACCTGAAGGCTTTAAGAGATGAGATCTAGCTTGACATTTTGGAATATGCAAATGTTTAAAAACTCTTCTGACTTATGCAACAGATTGTAAATATTTTGATAGTGTTGGAAACCTGTATCTCACATTGTTTGGTTTTGGGCCAGTGCATGTTATTAACTTTTTTTGCTTTGTGTAGGACTCTGCTTTAAGGTAAGAGTTAATTCCAAGGCATCTACAGACCTAAAATTTTAAACAAGTTTCTTTGCCTTTTATCATATACTCTAGACCAGTGAATAAAAAAAAGAGTACAATGCAACAGCAGAAATGGTGAAGGTAAGAACAGCATGTCAAATCATGTTGTTAAACATTAATTTCAAACAGTTTTACTGAAGCCAAAAGGGCTGGATTTTATGTAATCTTTTGTCATAAATGTGTAGATGTCACATAGTAGATGCCCTGAGAATGGGTGCCATGCAGATTTTAAATGACACTGTGATTCAGGAGTTGACAGGTATGTGTTTTAAATATTTTCTTATGCCTGTTGTGATTTATGTATCACAGAATCGTGATGCACTTGCAAACTCTTAGCTTTTGATTATAAAGTAGCGGGTTGTTTACTAATATTAAAACTGAATGATGGTATTCTGTAAACTTCATTGTGAAGTGTCGTTTTACAGAAGTGTGATCTTTCTTTCTGTCTTGTTATTATTGTGGCTTTGTATATGAGTGCCGCTTTTAGGACTCATAAATCTGATTTTTATGTATGATAGTATGTTAGTCTTCCCCATATATCAGCCTGGTGCACAGCCAGCTGGTGATTGTAATAACAAAAGGTGTGTGTTGACTGAGCTGTTAGAGGACCAGCAGAGTTCTTGTACGTGGCATCTCAAATTCTGCTCTCTGAGCATAGCCAGGGGTTCTCAGTTCCAACACCAACTTGCATGGAACTTCGTACTTAGAACTGTAATGGTAGATGAGCATTAAAGTAAGAAGTCTGTTTGTTCTCAGTAGCAGATGCATACTTCACTGTGCAGGCATGCTACGCTATTCTTTTAAGCTTTTGTGTTAATTTTTTTTATTAATTTCTGACTTAACAGGTCAAGTGAAGGGTGCAGGGTGAATATGCTTAATGTGTCCTTCTTAAAAGGGATGATGTGAAGTATAGATTTCAATAAATGATCTGCCATGAGTCACAGGACTAACAGAACATCTTTTTAGCTTGACTTACGCCTCTCATCCTCTCCATTAAAGAAGCTTTCCTTGGCAAATTGGCAGGTACTGGATTACTGCAGAGTGCAATAGTGCTGCTTTCTTGTCAGGAGAAATGATAAATCTATGAGAAACAGGTGTGTATATATATGTGTGTATATATATATGACAGATATATGTCATTTACCTGAAATAATGCAACCAATCTAATATCTGGTCAACATACAATTGTGCTTAGGTTGAACAGCGTGGTTAATCTCTAGGGCAAACTTAACTGAAGCTGGTTTTCCCAAGCTCTTGCTGGGTTGAGGTGATGGTTCCCTTCCAAAATGTGAGCTCTGTTTTAAGTGTGAGAACTGAAACTGAGTAACTATTTCCTTTCAACAACTTATCTTTAATTTTTGTGTGTTAGGGGAGAGCTTCATATACAGAATGTTGTCAATCTTGTAATTTGTAAAGTGAGAGATAAACTGAGTGGCCAGCTGTTCCTCTTTTTGGCAATTAAATTTCTTGGAAACTCTTATGCCCACAGCTGGGAGTATTGCCATGTCACTGATTAGTTCTACTATTATGGTAGGCCACTGCCAACAAGTGTGCACGGCACAGCCACTCACTCTCCTCCCTGTGGGATGGGGAGAGAATTGGAAGAGAAAAGTGAAAAAACTTGAGGGTTGAGATAAAGACAGTTTAAGTAAAGCAGAGCTGGTTCATTTGAAAGTAAGAACAACCAGCACACATGGATTAAGTATGATCAACCAATACATAGTGCCACTTCCCAAAGCAAACTTTCATGCTGTCTTAAGGAACAGAGTCTTAAGTGGAAACAAGTGGATTAGTGAAACAAGTTGCATACGGTTGCCGTATCATTGATGGCTTGTGGTGGTTGACCCTGGCTGGATGCTCGGTGCCCACCGAAGCTGCTCTATCACTCTCCCTTCCTCAACTGGACAGGGGAGAGAAAATGTAATGAAAGGCTTGTGGGTTAAGATAAGGACAGGGAGAGATCACACACCAGTTACTGTCAAAGGCAAAACAGACTTGACTTGGGAAAATTAATTTATTGCCAGCCAAATCACCGTAGGGTGATGAAAAATAACACCAAATCTTGAAACATCTGGCCACCCCTCTCATCTTCGCAGGCTTAACCTCACTTTCAGTTTTTCTTTATCGCCTCTCCCTGGCAGTGCAGAGGACAGAGAGTGGGGATTGCAGTAGAATCTGCTGCTCCTTCCTCCTCACAGTCTTGCCCTGCTCCAGCATGGGGTCCCTCCCACAGGAGACAGTCCACCATGAACTTTTCCAGTGTGCGTCCTTCCCACAGGCTGTAGCTCTTCACAAACTGCTCCAGCATGGGTCCCTCACAGGGTTGCAAGTCTTGCAGGCGAATGTACTCCATCGTGGGCTCCTTAGAAGCATGTTTTGGAGATGGCTTTAACAAATAGGTACTTTTTAATCTATAGATAATGCCTTAATGTTCTGTAGACATCTAAAGAGGTGATATTTAATATAAACAGTTTTTTAACTGCTGCTGCTCTTAATGTTGAAGTAGTTTGATTATCCAGTTGCTAATAGCACACAGTACAAATGCAAAAGAATGATAAATAGATTTTAATCCAGAAAGTAACTATTTGTAATGACCTCACCTTATCAGAAAAGGACAAGCCATGGGACTTCTGTGACTGAATCCCTGTTTGAATTTGATGTAGCCACAAAGAAAACTTCCCATTTAGAAAGAATGGATGTAGAGTCCGCCACAACCCTGATAGCTAGCTTTTGTTACATTTGTTACCATGAACTTTCCCTATTTTCTACTTCAGGTATAGCTAGTTCTGTCGCCACTGTGTTTTTGTTGGTTTTGGTTGGTTACTTTTTTTTTTTTTTTTTCCCTTCTAATGTGGCTTTGGGGACAACTGTTAAAAAATCTTGTGCGATTCCCTGTGATTCTTGCATGGCAAAGTAGTAGTATTTTATTAGATTCACAAATCTGAGTCTTCTCAGTTGAAGTCGGAAATGGTGAGAGTCAACTCAGATCTGGTATGCAGGTAGTCACTTCTTTTAGGTCTGAATCCATTTTCTTTTGAATTACAGTGTATGGAGTTCCTTTGTGTTGAATTCAACATGCTCTTTTGAGTTAGGATGTTGTCACATGTAGTGTTTGTTAAGTGCCATGCCAATTTTAGTATTGCAAAAGTGAAACATGGAACATATGTCAGTGGTACCAAAGGGCCCCACAGCAATGCGGCATTCTCCTTCACATAGCAGCTTGCTGCAGAAGGAGCTGACTGTGTTGTGTTATTTGGTGTGCTCTGGTGATCTCCAGTAGATATCAGTTAGTTCCCATGGGGTTCATGAGCTATTGAAAGATATTCTAGAATATCCGGAGTGTTAGTATTCATTAAAGTCGTTAATAATTCAAACAAGTAATGAATATTATTGCAGGAGTGTCACCACTCCTTTCTTGGCCACTTAATCCTTTCTACCTACCTATTATAACCACTTACATGCTGTTCAGCCATGTGACTTGTACAGTGAGGTTTCAGTGATATTAAATGGGCTTGATTTGTGTTCCCAAATGCAAACATCTTATCTCTTGTGTGCATGCCACTTACACTTAAACAATGAAAATATATTTTTGCTTGACTGTCAGGGTCTCAGATTTTGTATTGTATGTATACTTGCTTATTCTTTTTGTTGGCATAACAGCTTGCGATTTGTTAAAATAGCTAGAAGCTTGTCACCATTTCTACTCACAGTGATGAAGCAAGTAACTTCAAAACCAGTACGATCTGTGTTGCTCCTAAAACAGGAAGTCAGGTTGTTTCACTGATGCCCTGCTATTCGTTCTTGCTATGTGCTGTGTGTTGGCTGTCTATGTGTCTGTGCTGTGACCAGAGTTGGTTCCCTGGTCCACCAAGAAGCTTCTTATTTTTTGGCAGAGTAATTTTCAGCTGGATAAAGCTTAGCACATGGCTTCTTGAATAAAGTCAAAGGCATAGGTCAAGAGGAGTGACTGGGCATGTGGGAGAAGACCAGATCAACCTTTGTGGGCAGAACAAGTTTGTACCATAATAAAGAGATCAGGCAAGGTATTGAGATGAGCAGTACAGTGGATAATTTCTGTAAAGTTAGGCTGTAAAGTGAATGTTGGATGTAAGTAAGTCTTTGTGTAAGTGCTTTTATAATCCCATGTATGCCAAAAATGATCAGATGTAATAAAGTAAGGAAGATGGAGTATATATAAGTGGAACAGTGTTGCTCATCCTAGCAGCTGAAGCTGTGCTACATGAGCTGCTGAAATACAACTGAGAAAGATTTAATGCTTGTTGCCTAGACTTACTATCTTTAAACTGTTAAGGGTATTGAAGATGTGATTAAACTTATGTTTCTCAGTTTTTACCCATTTTAAGTGCATGGCTGAATGATTAATAAGTATCAAATTAAATAAATAAATTCAAAGGTAAATGTGCTGCTTTCTTGAATTGAAAGACACAATTGAAATACTTCTCAAAGTTGAACAGGTGCCAAGTAGAAAGGAGCTAAAAGTCTTTGCTTTTTGACTTCTAGAATACTCATGTGTAAGTAATTTTTATGTGTACTTCTAATGTGTAGTGCTGATATATAGCCTTGTGTAATGAAATAATGTATCTATAAAAATAGTGAATGCTAAATATTTTTTAAATTCCTAGCAGAAGGCTTAATCTGTTAACACTTCATTGTTCAACCAGGTTTTGAAGAACTAGCTTTGAATTCCAACTCAATATGTAATTTCCAAAATGGACTCAATCTTCTGGAAATAATCAAGTGAAACTGCTTACCTACCTTATTGTAACCTTTTGTTTGTTTGTGATTTTTGTTTGGTTGGCTTTCTTATCCCACAAAAATAACTGAACAGAATTAGTTGGGTCCTCCTGTTACTTTTGTTATGTGATAGTGCCCAGTCTGCTGCCTTGGCTATTCTCAGCAAAGTACTGTTCCACTTGATGTTATTTTTGAAGGAGGTGCATAGATACACAAATTGACTAGCAGAGAACATCTTCCCAAGGAAGCAGACTGAGCAGTATTACAGAACACTTTGTGCTTTGCTTTGTTTAATTGTTCTCTGCACTGGGAAAGGTGAAAGGTCATTCATTGGATATCATGAATATCTTGTCTGTTTATTGAGGTAGGACCAAACCTGTTATCTATGTTCCTAAACACAAATTTAGAGGGATGAAAGGTCAATCTGTACAGTTTAAAGGTACTGTAGGGTGAACCCTAAAATTGATTTGAAATTAGATTTTTCTTAAAATTGGTTTGAATTTGGCTAAGTAATCCTTTGTCCATATTAGCAGCTGCTTCTGCTTTGGCTTGTAGTATCCCTGTATCAGAGAACAATATGTGGGTCTTGTCTGTGTCTGATTATTTTTAGCACTTGGTTTAGATCAGGCTGTTGCATTTTTTCTGGTAGAATGTAAATCCTGTGAGTTCTATGGGCATCATGAGTGAAATCTGTGCTGTGCAATTTTAAGTATTGTACATCAGTAACAAGCAGTTCAGTTACTGATATGTGCAAATAGATAAAACAAATATCATGCATTAATTCTGCATTTATTTTAGGTTATGCAAGACAACCTGTAGCTTCTTTGCTTTAGATTTCGATCAGTCTAATAAAATAGTCTCACTTTCTCAAAACATCCATTGGCTTGGGTTTTTCACTAGCCCTGTAGAGAAACTAAAAGTGTGATTGGAGATCTTTGATATTTCTGCCTGTTTTCCCTCCTCTCCTTTCTTGCATCAGAGGTTAGATGGGAAGCACTTGTGCTTCTACATGTTACTAGGTATTGCAGAAACACTTTGTTTAATAAAGGACAAACTGGGCTAAATTTAGCACATAATGATTACCAGTGTATTGCTGAACAAAATTACTAGTTTTACAGTAATAATTTTAGCAGGTTTTATGCTGTTTCCAAGAGATCTTACTGCATAGCAAGGAAATACAGAGAGAGTTGAACAAATTTGATGTCTTCAAGTACATCAAAATGTATTTTCATTGTGCACATTTAATGCTTTTTTTTTTGCATGTGCAGCGTTTATTTCTCATTTCATACATATGCATAAAATACTGCATTTTTTTGAATGAATATTGCTGTCCCAGTATCATTTCTTTTGAGATTGTTGTGAATTATGGTAGTAGTTCAGCTGTGAAGTTTGTAAAGTTTCTATGAGATTTCTGATTTTCAGGGATGTGTTAGGTATGTGATTTGGCTAGTGTATTGCATTTGGAATGCAATTTATTAGGTAGGAAAAATAATCTGAAAATTACGAATTGGCTCTTTAAAGTTGAAGATCTTATAAACATGCTTTTCTAAGTATGTGCTTTGGATTTGTCAATGAAAAAAGTCACATGAATCAATTTTTATTGCAGCAGACAGAACAAATGGGCAGAAATAAGCAGTGTAAAACTTGCGGCTATTGTTCAATTGCTTTGTCACCGTTGTGAGTACTATTAAGGCTATATTAATTATTTACCAATAGTCTAAAATTTCTGAACAGGGAGGACTAGCTTATACCCGTTAAGGGTTCGTTGCTGCCTGTCCTGTTTATTTATATAATAAGTAAGAGGATGCATGTGCCTGAATTTGTTTCTCCGGGAACCTCTGCATTGTTCTTTAAAGCATGGGTCTGTTTTCCAGAATACATTAAATTTGAGCTACTTTCTCTAGTTATGCAGCTGTGTTGGGTCATGAGAATTATTGGGATATACAAAGAATAGCATATCACACCTAGTCATTTGCATCAGAGTCAGCATGCAAGTTTTAAATTTGGAGTACTGCGAAAAATCTCAATCTGGCTATAGTATCTGCCCTAAAAGAGGAAGGAATGCAAGTCATGTCTTCCATCTAACTTTTCCATCACCCAATTTCAAGTGCTTAACTGCTCTGCATGGCTGTGAATACTGAAAGGGATGTGGGAAATCTTAACTACATAAGCTTAAAAAGACATTTTTAAATCTTGTTTTGGAGTTGGCTAACTTTCTTTAGCAAAGTTTTTCTCTTTTAAGGGGGGTGGAAAGAAAAATCACCATCTTGGGTGAAAGACACGTACAAGGAGGGATTTGGCATAGTAGTCAAATGCATAAAATGAAAATGAAACAATGTAAAGTTTTGTCTGAAGCTAGCCTACTGAAACTTAAATATTGAAGCAAGTGAGAAGTTACCTACTTGAAAATCTGCTTTATTTGTTATTGGTTTTCTTCTGATTTTGCCTAGAATTTAAAACTTGATATAGAATTGCGGTGTTAAGCTGAATGAATTCAGATGGTAACTTGCATCCAGATGCTGAAATTGCTGAATAAATTATTGGAATATTACTATTGAAATACGCTAGCCAGAGGACAGTAAAAGATGAGTTTACAGTTTTTCAGAATTTGGACAGGCTTTCAGTGCCTTTATAGGCAAAAGTGCTGGATTTGTACCTTTCTACCTGTTTTACTTATATTGGTGCTAGCCTCTGTTGACTCTTACGTTTCCCAGAGACTAGAAATAGACAGTGGTATTGCATTTTGTGTCTGTCAGTTGATATCATGTAGAGTTAGTAAAACTAATTTCAGTGTTAGTTTTGCAAGGATTAAGTCAACGCTGTGAGTCAGCGCTGAACCCATTTGCATGGCCTTCTTTGCACTAATTTTAGGTTGAAAAGGCTATCTTTAGTAACTTCTTTATTTGATTAATATAGTAGAGTTATATACAAGCAACCAGGGAGAACTTGGAAATCCCGCTTTTCTGGTATCGCATAACACGACTTCTGTTGCAGTTCAAAATTGTTCCAGTTAGTGCCAGGCATTGTTATTCAGAGTCTGAGAATGAAGAGCAACAGAAGATTTTTGTGTCAACTACTGCAGCTTCTTTTACAAAAGGCCTTCAAAGCTGAACCACTGGTGGATACTGTATTGTAACAAAATACTGGCTAGACTCGGACTGGTTTGATGTCATTAGAATTCTTTAATTTGTTTAAAAATGAAAAACACATAAACATTTCTGAAAGAATAGTTGCCTTCATTTGAAAGGAGTTTTAGATGCCAGTGGCAGAAATCCAAAACTGAAATATTTGGGGTTTAGAGCTTTATCTTTTTTTGGAATGTAGTTGGGAATTGATCATTACGGACTGTCTTCGCATTCTTGTGATTTGCATTGAGAATTGTAATATTGGATTGCCTATAATTAAGTGCCAGATCAGATAATTGAATATCTAATAATTGTGTGAGAATAATATGAAATAACAATGTAAATACTGAGGGGGGTAATAAAAAGAACAAACCTCATGCCAGTGGATGTTAAAATGAAAGAATATAAGAAGCAGTTCTATCATGACATAACAAGCTCAGGACAAAAACTGTTTTGTTGAGTATGTGTTTACCAAATGAATGTTCTTTAAAATTGTTAGTTACTTATTTGCAATTTACATTATACCAAATGGACTATAAAGGAAAACCTGTATCATTACATGAATTGGGTATAGTTTACATTTTCTGTGTTATACCAGAAAATGTTATGTTACTGTGACATTTTTCTTCAAGTAGTAAAATTCATAGTTAAGGGATCAGTTAATGGCTTTGGCTGCAAGGTTCAACTGTGTAGCCTTCTACTTTAGCATACAAAGAAAAGAAAGATGGACTACAATTGTGTGTACGCAGGAGGTAAACAAATGAAGTGTAACTGGCTGTGAGAATGGTGCTCTTGTGACTGATTTAGTTCTTGTCTTTTGGAAGCTGAACGATTGAAGATGTCTTGTGAATTGATAGATAATGATTGTAGAGTTACTATCACAAGATTTTCAAGATGCAACTGGAAGGGTGCTAGACAATCTCATCTAGGCTCCCTTTGCCAGGGAAGGTTGGACTAGATTTTTTTTTTGAGGTTCCTTCTAACCTGGGCTGTTACGTAATTTCTGTGATCATTATAGATTGACAAATATTCAGCTGAAGTATTTCTTATAGGAATTGATTACTGTAGCGAAGTGTGGCTGTTGAGCCCTCTTTGAAGACCTATTTGACGTATTGAGTAGCCCAGCCTTGTCAGTTTGGTCTTGTTTTCAGGATCCCTCTGACCCTTACTGTAATCTTCATCTTGTGCTAATGTACTCAGTTATTGTAGTGACTTTCCATTAAAATCTAGCATTAAAAATGTGTGCATACCTTGCCTTGATTTTCTGGGAAGGTGAAAGGAAGAGGATTTCTTTCCTGTTAAAAACAATGTCTGGTGGACTGTCCTCTGTCATGGTTAAGTGGCTTACTGATTGTCTGAGTCAAATGGAGCAAGGTGTTTCCAATGCTTAAGTGAGCAGCCACCAGTCCATGAAGGGATCAATAAACATTAGCTGCCTTTCTCTCAAGTTGTTTTGTGTTGAAATTATAGGCTTTTTAAGGTAGTGTGGCAAATGCAAACTAGGTAATAAAACATTCTCTTACTATGAAATGACTGAATATTTCATAGAATCACAGAATGGTTTAGGTTGGAAGGAACCTTAAAAGGCCATCTACTTCTAGCTCCCTGCCACAGGCAGGGACACCTTCCGCTAGACCACATTGCTCAAAGCCACATCCAGCTTGGCCGTTGAACACTGCACGGAATGGGACATCTGCTATTTCTCAGGGCAACCTGTTCCAGTGCCTCACCACCCTCATAGTGAAGAATTTCTTCCTAATACCTTTTTATTTAAATTTATTTAAATTTAACTTCTTTTTAGGAGTTACAAGGGGAAAAGGTAGGCAATTTGTTTTAAGATGTTGGAATTTGACATAATTTAGTTTTAAGTTTCATAAATTGCAAGGTACAGAATAATTGCATATTGTCTTAAGGAATCAATTTAAGGTTATTAATCTCAAATGCTCTATATAGCACATTATTAATGCTGGTTTTTTAGATGTGGTAAAATACAATTAAGTATAATACCTGTTTTTTTGTGTGGCTCTGATGCATCAGATGTACAGATATTTTGCCTCAGTGAAGCATATCCTTTCAGATATGGGCAGTGTACAGGTTCTTTCAATATAAACTGAATTTCAAGTTAAACAAATATTAGTATTTAGGCTTCTGCTGGGAGGGCAGCCTTCTTTTTACGAAAGGAAAGAAAGAAACTGCTGCGGGAGCATGTGTGTGTGGACCCTGTTGTTGTACCAGAGGTTAATAATGCTCAATGACAAGAAAAACCTTACAGCTAGACTCACTGTCTGCTTTTAGTGTTCTTTTTCTTTGAAGTATACATACATCTGAAACACTTCTTTGCATATTCTGAAATAACCTTAGTAAATCAAAATATACATCTCCTAAAGTGCTTTTTAAAAATACATTTGAAATTACTTTGTTCTTTTGAGTGCTTTGTACCATTAAGCTCTAGGAGTCAGGACAGTTGATGGCTCTGTAAGGGAGCAGTGGTCTGAAACTTGGCTTGGCTGTGTCAGGGTTACTTGAGATGGTGGCTCTTAGCTATTGAACTGCCTCTCTTAAAAACAATTACTAAGCTTGTAGCTGTAATTACTGGAGGGATTTTTTTAGGGGTTGGAGAAACTTCTGGCCTTCCCAAGAAAGCTTACAGTGACTGACTGAGGAGTTACCATGTGTACTCTTTATTACTAGAGCTGACATTAGCTTTCTGGGTCTAGTTGGGCTTTTGTCAATCTAAAGCCTCCTGGATTTGGTATGCTTTGCTATTTGGGCAGATCACAGTTTGCCTCTGATTTATGCTGGGGACTATAGGGAGAATGTCTGCCTCTCCAGTAAAGCTATTGTGTTTTGAAGTCATGAAAATAAAAAAAATGGTGCTCAGAAATAAGAAATGAAGATGTTTTGACAGATTTTCTAGATGCAGGCTTATTTTTTCTAATGGTGCTTCTATCAGATGGTTACATTGAAGCTTTAAGCCTTCAGACCCAGAAATGGAAAATGCCTGTGTTTTTTCATGAGTGCTCTCAGCTGAAGAGTTCTTGGCTTGACCTGTGACACGAAAGAGTATGATTACGAAAAAGGTCATTATATGTTACTTGTAAATATTACATCTTGTATATAAACTTGTCACATTTTCTTCATTGTCTTGTCTAACCTTTTTTCTGCAGTATCTTTAAATTCTGTATGCCTCTTTCATTCTTCCCACTACCATATGGTAACGATAGTTAAATGTGAAATCTATTATTCGTTCAGTAAGCACATAGCTTGCTTTTCTTATTCTTGGGGAATATTTGGTCAAATGGAAATCTTATTTTTAGTGACACCTTTAAGGCATTTCTGCTTAATTGAAGCTTTCAACTTGCAGCTGTTTCAGCTGTTGAACCAGTTAATGTTTTTCGATTCCTTTGCTGCTCAACCTCTTAAGTGACAAGCCATATGGAGATACAGCTTTGTAAATGTAGTCATACGTAGACAGGTGACTCATTTCAGTAACCACAAACTATTCTAGAACTCCAGCTGAGATATTAGTGTGACCAGTGACACAGTGCCCTGCCTTTATTGTGTTATGGTGCAGTTCTGTCTAAATGTCATTGTCCCCCTGCCCAGTCCCAATGCTTTGAAATAAATGTGGTGATACCATCCCAGCTGTCGGCTCAACTAGAGTGCATTCAAATCTTGGAAGACAAATGTGGTATGTAACCTATTCAGATGTTCAAGCTGAATTCATAAGCACAAGAGCACTAGCTAGTTAGTGAAATTCTTGAGTTGAAGGTGGACCCTGGTGACACCTTTTATAAGATTGCTGGAAATTCCCAGTGTGTTAAACATAGCTTTAGGCTAATGGCACAAAAGCTCTGTAGTACTGAGGAGAATAGTTTTCCATTCCTGGCTGGTTTTCTCTGTGTGTGTGCATGTAAGTCATATGTGTATGGTTTATGCACAAAGTACATTTTAGAGATTTTACTTAGCCATTCTTTCTCTGTGTGTGCAAGTTTGATATTTTAATTCCAGGATGATTTTATTCCATGTTAGTAACCTTTTCTGTTTTGGTTGCTTCATGTTACGGTGCATCATGCAAAAATAGTTGAATTCTCTTTTAATTGAAGATGAGATGTTGCATTTGAATGTAATGACTTCAGACTTTCTGGAGTCTAATGTTGTGCAGTTTTTCAGTTTGATTACAATGTGTAGACTGATTAGCAGTAGATGAAATACCTTAAGAAATTTGATCACTTTATTCTGAAGCTGCTGGTGCCTTCTTTTCTCAGCTGTTATGATTATTAGGATACCACTAGTTTGTGAGCATAGAGGTTACTGACATGAATTTTGATTAAGTTAATTCATAAAGCAAAAAAGGTGTATAATTCTACGTTTAGTAGCAGTTGATTCTGGTTTAAAGAATCATTGTGGAACCATTTAAAATGCTGAAGTTACTCAGGAGCATGTATGACGGAAAAAGTAATTTGTGTATTATGTGCTTTTACTGACTGGGCTTCAACACTTTGATCCACTTTGGATCTGGACAGTATATATTTTAAAAAGTAGTTTTGTATGTTTGAATTTTTAACACTAGGGTTTTTCAGACTCTAATATTGAGAGAGCACTAAAATCTGTCTTGTAATTGTTGCTGAGATGCAGGTCAAAGGCTGTTGTTTAATGCTCCGTAGTCAGCGATGGCACAGCCTTATTAAATGAAAAAACACATCTGTAATTGCAAGTGCAAGAGCTGGGAGCTAATGGGCCTCTTGTCCCAGTTTCCTTAAACTTCGGTCTGATTCAGGTTGTAGAGTAGATGGCTGGCCTACTTGTACTTCAGTCAAGCATTACTTGAAAGTGGCATAAAAGCTTTCCTTTTCCTGAAAAGCAGGAGAAGGGTAGAAGAGACCAGTCAGAATTTCTGAGGCTAGTTAACCAAATTAAGCATTCACTTCACATTGTTGCGTTTAGGGATTCTACATTTGAGTGATTTGTGTGTTTGAGAGCTGTGTAAGGTCAAATAATGTGTATCCAGTCCTCTGACAATCATGAGGAAGACTGGCCACTCCGGTGTGTGTGTGGTTTTTTTGGTTGTAGGGTTTTTTGTTTGTTTGTTTGTTTGTTTTAAACCTTTAATAAGATTAGTGAAATCTTTGGTTCTTAAGATAAACCTCCACATTCTTTTTTGCCTAACCTTGATCTCATATGACTTTTAAAGCAGCACCTTGCTTTGCACACTGAAAACTATAGATTTTCAGTTGTGTTAGGGTTAAAAATAGGTTTAACTGTACTGCATGTGATTTTAAAAAACAAACCCACCACACATGCACACAAAAAGAACTTCTAGCTTAGCTTGTCAAATTATGTGTACAAGTAAGGCCATAAAATTAGATCAGTGACCTTAATACTTAAGTGATACTTCCAGCTAGCTTAGATGAGTGAGTTTAGTACATGGTAAGGAGTCAGTTTGTTATTTATTAAAATAAATTTTAGGGAATATTTAATTCTAATGGGTCAGCCCATGGTGTGTGGATTACTAAGTGGTAAGTAAAGGTCTTCTGTCCTTGTTGCAGTAATTACCATTTCAGGACCAGAAAATTAAATTGCCTAGAGACATGAGGACTCCTGGCTAAAGTTTACCTCAGATTCACTGAGCTGAAAATCTGTTTAAACAGAATTCAAGAGTTTCTTTTTTCAGTGGCCATGTTAATGAAACTAAGTATTAAGCAACCTTCTCCACCACCTTAAGACAAGCAAACCATTTAAATGCTCCTAACTGTTCTTTAGAAGCTGGATTCAGTTTGCTTTAAAATCTGAATTAATCTTACTTAATCTGAAATATAAAATACTGTCACATGTTCCTTTGTACTGTTACAGTATAGCATTGATTTTGAAACACTTGAACAGATCTTCTATTGTTCCTAAAAGAATAATTGGTTATTTAACTTGCTGGAAAGAAGGATAGTTGAAGCTAAGTGTGCCTGTTGTTGTTTTCTGTCTACATTTATGAATTGAACTCTGCAGAGGTCTATAAATTCTGTATCAGTTGCAGAAATGACACTGCTGATGTGTAATGCTTACCTGACAGTGATCGCAGACGGAAATATTGCCTTTAAATTGTAAGGGTTATCTTCGTTAGCAGTTTTTACATTGGTAGTGTTTTTTCCAAATACTCAAACTACCCTTGGGTGTATTTTGAGAATTGAGGAATGTTGCGTGATGATTTGCCCTGCTTTTTTGTCAGCAGAGGAAGGAGAGTGAGGGGATAATGGCTGCAGAACGAATTGGTAGTAATTGAGACTACTGTTTAGAGCTGTTTCACAGCTCTGAACTAAGCCAACAATTATTTCATTTCTGCTTTAGTAAGGGTCCTAGGGTATAGTTCCGTACTAGCTTAGGTTGGTCCCTTGAACAAAAGCTATACTAGCAAAATGTTTCTGGTGTTAACGTTATTTCTTTTACTGTGCATGTGTTGAGTAGCTATCCTAGAAAGCTGGCAGTTTTGACTAGTAGGGAATCTGTTCAGCTGTAGAGATTTCTACGTGGAAGTGTGATACTTCTGCACTGTTTTAAATTAAGTGTAATGTGAGCGCATTGTGATCAGAGAAACTTGAGTTATTTTACTAGGTCTTATAATGTTCTCTATCGTCTTCAGTAATGTCATTCTGAGACACTATGTAGGAAGATCTAGTTTTGTTTATGCCTTCTTTTACTTTTTCCATTGTAGCAAAACCATCACTCCCTATTTTGTTTTTTTTCTTTACATCTCAAAAAAGTGACAGAAAAATTAACTTTACACTTGAAAATGCACAGGTTTGTCTGGGTCCACCTGTGCAACTAGCTTCCCCTGCCCCAATCAGGCTTACTAGTTTCTGCCAAGCATCATCATCTGTATCTCTCTAATAATAATAGAAGGTAACACATGCTGACATTGTTAATACGTACTTCACAATTTGTAATAGTGCTTTAGTCTTTGGAAACAAATACCTGTTTGAGACAGTCCCAGGGATAGGTTTAGCTCAGATGAGGTCTCTAACCTGGTTCGTTCTCGAAGTAAAGAATGTTAGCTTCCCAGTACAACCTTCATTCAGGAAGACTGGCTTGTTTCACCATAGTTTAAGGGTTTAGATGTGCTTCTGTTCAGTGCATGTCAGTATTTCATTAATTAACATTACAGCCCCGTGTTTCCTGAGATGGAAAATTACAGCTTTTGACTATGAAACACCGGAGCACCACAGCTGTTTCCTAAGTGACGCATCTGCAAAAATGTGCCTACATGTTTCAGTGAGGTATTTAAAAACAGTGTTCTCCACCGAACCAGCTGTATGACTAAAAATCCCTTTCCGTAATATGGGGTACCTGTGGTCTTTCCTAAAGATTATAGTAAATCTGAATATTCAACTTTACAGCTATATGGAACCATTAGAAATGTGTGTGACTGAAAACCTTGTGTTGGTTTGAGTGCTGCAGTGGGTGTGTGGGGTAATAAATGACCTTAGCTGGAGCTACAAGGTTTTCATCAGCCCACAGGAAATGAAGAAATCTACTCTGATGGGAGTATTCTGTTTGTGGAAACTGAGGTTAGGCAAAGCTGTGCAGGTACTGCAGCTATCCACGCAGTTATGTTGCTGAACGCTGTATTTATAAAAAATGCAGGTGAATTAAGGCATGTATTTTAGGGTAAGTATTTTGCAAGCATTATGTTGGGTGACTTGACAGAGAAGTCTTGTAGTTGCTTTTTTTTCCTACCAGAAATTTACTATACCATGTCATAGATGATATGAGAGTATTTTTGGCCAGGTGAATGTGGAATTTTGCAATGTTTGGATGTAAGAGCGTGTTTGATCATGTTTGAAATTATGGTCCTGGGCTCATCCAGTCTGCTGTTTAAACACACATCTTTCTTTCTAGAATGGTTATTGTATTACTTTTTATTTATGTACTTTTGTGGGATTTTCTATCTTCAAGTACACCAGCATTCATGTTGTGTAGTACTCCTGTGGACAGATAAGTACCATGGCACTTTTTATCCTGGAGCAAGTTTTGATGTCTGAGGTAGTGCTTCTTCTAACATTCTATTTTGCTTCTTAATTATATGCCTTTTTATAACAGTTGTATACATGTCAGTTCTCTATGCAGCTGCTCTGTCAGTGCAGCTGTAAATGCTGTTCTGTGTTTTCTCTGCTGGAGAATACATCAGTACTACTCCGCACAACTCTTGCTAACTAAATGCTTACTACTGAGTATCATTTGCAAATTGAAGGCATGTGGTCTTGTGTCCCCTTCCTACTTCTTTGAAACAAACCTAAAGGCATATTTATCTCAGGTTTTTTTATTTGAGGAGGATGCTAGAGTACTGTGATTAGTTTACTTTTAGGAGACTTTGACTTGTGAATTAGTGGATGATGTCATGGACACTACGAAACTCAACATTAGTAAATTTTTTTGAAGCTTTTCCTGCACTTTAACATTTTAATCACTGAAATAGAAATAATGGAAACCTCTGATTAAAAAAAAAAAGCCTCTTTGATCTTTCAAGTTATTTTAATTGTTGTTTAATTTATAGTCATTCAGGTGGGTTTTTTTGTTTGCTTTGGCAAGTTCTACCAGAAGCCCATTTTGATGTGCCTTTTTTTCTGCAGTGAAGAAAGTGTTAATGTGCATTTTTCCTTGATTTGGAAGACCTAAAGCTCTGAAAGAAAAAGTTTTAAAGATTATTTAGAGGACAAACACTTAATGTTATACTAGATAGCATGATGCATAGGCCTTACAGCTCTATGTACCTTACAGTCCCTTCCTGGATTTCAAATTCAAGCAGTATGTCTTCAGAATGGGAAATTTCTTTATAAAAAATGGAAAGCCCCAACCCAACACAAACCACTGTTGCAGGTTTAAAACCTAAAACACAAGTGTTTTCTGCGCATCTCAACAGAAACAGGAGAATTCTTATGGTCAGATTTTGTACCTAATGTCAGCGAAAAATACTGTTCAAATGCGCTTTGTCTTGCATTTTTCCTTACTACCCAAAGAATCTGCAGGTAGTACTCACTACTCAATGGGACAGCACACCTCCAAAGATTGTTTCAAAAAGGAAATGTTCATTGAAACCAGGATCAGTCTGTGTGCAAAACAATCTAATAGTCTTATTCATTATAACACAGTCTTGTGACGTGCTTTTTTGAAAATTGTGTGTTTGTTTTTTTTTTTTTCTTTTATTAGCCTAATTACAGTACTTTAATTTTAAAATCCATTATTTTACAATGTTTCCTTTATGTTTCTGAGAACAATCAATATAGAAACCAGTCTGAAAATTTGGAAAGAGAATTTGGGGAACAGTTGTGTTCCTTCAGTGGCTACAGAGTATTCAAAAGTTTGTGGTAAGATACATATTCTACAGCTTACAGAAGCGAAGACATAAAGGTTATGGTTTGGAGCTTTTCATGTGACTTAGTAACTACTTTCTTTTCTTGTATCAAGGTCACCTTGACTTCAGCTTCAGATGGGTTGCTAATTTTGCCTTTTTCTTGTACAGGAGAATACTGAAAGAAGTGTTGCTAATAATGATTTCAGTAGGGAGAATTAATTTGCTAAGAAGTGCTGTGGATTCAGGAAACACACTATACAGAGTTGTAGCTTATCAAAGCTACTCTAAATTGAACATAGTGATTTTTAGAGCATAGTATACAAACAGGTGAGGTGTTTTTATCCTCCAGCTGGATAAAATGAAATAGCTGATCCTTTGGCTCCAGCTAATTTCTGTAGTGAGTTCAGATTTCTCTTAATTTTAAGATTTAAAAAAAAAAAGGAAAAAGTAATGTTAATGTGAGAGTTTAGAATACTAAGTGGGAATACTTTAACCTAAAAATCAAGTACTAAGTAAGGGTTAATTTGAATTCTTTATGAAACAAATTATATTGTAATATATAATAATTTCACAACTCCTTTTGTACTGTGTATGCATTGCATACACTATTGAGGGAAATTATAAAAGAAAATTAAACTTTTTGGCTGCTGATGCTCTGGATAAATTTGCTCAGAACCCTAACGGCTCTCTTGCAGATTAATTTAAATGCGTGTCATAGCTTGGCATTGGTGTTCGTTTTTTTTAAGCAGAAAACTAATCTGGCCTCTACACTTTTAAAATGGTATTGCTGCTATCCCTTGAGAACATAAGGGCGTGTTTTTAAAAAGGTACCTTTCAGTTGCTTTTTAGCAGACATGGTTGAATTCTTAACTATGGCGGTCTTCTGGTCTCTTTCTGGGTGTAAATACTGATACTACTGAGTTTTTTAAAAAATGATTGAAACTGGAGTTCCTTAGTGTGGGAAGAATCACCTAAGCGTTGTTGTTTCAGAATTCAAATATTAGGCAAGATCATCAAAGTTTATCTTAAATGAGTATCTGAAGCTTTTGAAAGTGCTGGGAATATGGTGTATTTCATAAAACCGTTATTTTGGGTTACATATTCTTCTCATACTTCTGACAGAATTTGTAGCAACTGTGTGCACACACAATCATTTAACTTGTTGTTTACATTTCCTTTCTTAAAACAGGATGATGTTCAAAAATACTACAGGCTCTGTTTTTGAAAAGTAGAAAATGGATGAAACATACTTAACCTATCCATAATTTAAAACTTGTAATGAAATGTGAAAATGCTCCCATGTTAGGAAAAAGGTTAGTACACCTCATTTCTGTCTTCATCTGGAGTTGAAGGTCCTGTTTTGGCCTTCTGCATAGGCCTAACAATAAGAAGGAAGTACCTTGAGGTGTATTAAATAAATTGAGATCTTATTCACTACTTAAGGACACAGTGTCATGTTGTATTCAGACAGTATCTTGTATTTTAAATGAAGAGCTCTGTCTCCCAAAATATGAAAGCAAGTGCACAGTTTTTAGTAAAGAATACATGCAAAAGCATGTCCTTGTTAAAACATTTGAAGTAGTAACATGTTTTCCTCTTAATGACACTTAAATTCATGGAGATATTCTTTAGCAACAAGCATGACTTCAGTACTAGGTTGGAAAGGCAAAAGATGACTCATTGTCTCTGTGTAGCACTCCATGTAATCTCTGCAGGCATTTTTCTGTCATTTGTATGATGCTTAATAATCCATAACTTAAAGTTCATTGGTTGTTACAGACAAGAGGGGATGTGGGAGGAAAAAAAAACCTTAAACTGTACCTCAGATATTCTGGCATGCTAAAATTTTGGCTTAAGGAAATTTAAGTTTTTATTATTCTTAAATGCTTTTACTGTTGAGTCAGTAATTTGAAATATCTCCTGCAGTACCTAGCCACCTGTGGAACTAAATTTGCAAAGCTGAGGATTTGCTCAGTGGTAGGCAGCTGGAGTTGAAAATAGTGCACACTTCTGTCACTGAAATAATAATTTTAAAGGCTCTGAACTTAATCTTTAAAGTCTGCCTGAATAAAGGTGAAGAGTCGTTTGCATTTTTGTTGATATGAATCATAATTCCTCAAACTTCTTTGTAACTGATTTTTCCTTAGACATTTAAGGCACAGGAAAAATAGTATCAGAACACGTTCATGGGAATCGACTTCCAGGTTTAACCAGTTAACATTGTGCAGTGATGGTCATTAAATAAAACCCCAAACCTCACAAACCATTTAACCAGGAAAGCTTTTTTTCACCAGAAGCATGCTGTCCTCATGTCAAAGCCAGGTGACTCCCCCCTACCCCACTCCCATCATTGCCCCTCTTGCCCTGGTGGCTCGTACATCGCCCCCCCTCCCTCCCTCCCAGTTCCTATCAGCTTCTGGCTGCTTCTTGTTCTTTTTCCTGCAGCCTCCGGGTCACAGAAGTGCAAGGAATCTCTAGTTATCTTACAGTTATAAGTGACTTGTACGACCTAGTAGCTTACTACTATTTAATGTCATTTTATGTTATTTGGTAATTGAAAAATGCCCAGGTGGCAAAATACTCAAGTATTGAAACTAGCAAATACAAGAATAAATATTGCTGCAATTCTCAGAGGAGTGTACATAATAGGAAATTAGCTTAGACAGTTTGTAACAGCATGTGTTTCCTAGATTCCTTCCTTTTAGTGCTCAGGATATAGCGTTCAACAAATGGGTTGCTGTCAGCTTCTTTCAAAAAATCTTTTGGCATATGTTAACTTTAACATACAGGCTGATTGCCCCAGAAAGTAGTGATTCAATTTCCTTTTATGGACTTTTCTCTGGTACTTGTTGTTGTAATAGGTTTCTTGATAGAGACTAAGGGATTTTCTTGAATCTCTGAAAAAAGGGTGCTATTTATTCTCCATATTTTATAGATTGAAGAATAAGAATTAGGCCAAAGTAATTGGTTTGAGACTCTGCCTTTGAAAGTCTAAGGTCTGACTTCTATTAATAACATGCACTAATATCTACTGATTGCAATTAGAAGAGTTCACAGCACTGAATAGTGGTGAATAATCATGGTTTGATGCATTTGTTCCCTGCACATAAGAGCTAAAATTCCTTGGTGGCATGTGAATGTGTAAAACAAAGTGACCTTTTTTCCTATAGTTATTTGTCCTGACTTTTCAGTGTCAATAGCTGTGATTCTTAACAGGTTTTGGTACATAATTTCATAATATTGCTAAAGAAGTTGTGTCACTTAATTTGCTCTATGTAAAGGGTAAACAAATTGCAACCATGAAGAAACTGGGAACTCTTATAGAGCAAGTTCTTTGGATAGAATGGATGAGGAAGCAGTGTCAAATTGCTTTATATAAGCAGGGGAGTACAAGATGCAGCATATTCATGGTAGCTACACTTTGTAACAAACCACAATAGTTTGCACTTAAAGCATAGGATATGTTTGTTTCTGTACAATGAAGTCCTGTTTCCTTCCTATTCTGTGGGGAACAAAACCTGAGACCTCATTGAGTAATAAGGGAAAATAGTGTAACTGAAAGTTATGAGCAGCTAATCCAATTTGAGTGGTGTCCTTATGCATAAGTATTTCACTCCCTAGTTGTGAAACTTGGAATCCTGCTCTAGTCAGATCCATAGTGACAAGTCCTAGTGTTACAAAAATAAGTTTAAAAGGTAATGTGACCAGGTGCTTTTCTCTTCTAGAGGCTGGTAGACTGACTGTGAGCTTGCTTCTGTAGAGTCCTTAGAGACAACACAAGGATAATATTAATAGCTGGAGACATCATTTGTTTTTCTATGTGTGAATTAATTTGTTTTCTTCTGTCTCTCAGCTTGAGGACAGTTAAAGACAGAAACAGGTTGTATGTGCAGCGTCCATCCCTGGAGGTTTTCAAGGCCTGACTGGATAAAACCCTGAGCAACCTGGGCTGACCCTGCTTGAATGATTCTGTTATTCTGTGGTTAGACCAGTTTTCACCTAGACCCATAGTACTGGTGTTTGCCTTGCTTTAAAGAAGCCCATTGTGCAGCAGAGAATCATGAAGAGGTAAGTAGTATGTCACACTGGCACCGAGAACTTCTGTCAGTTCTTTCTGTTCTAGAAAGTGTGACGTTCTGAAAGTAAGGAACAAGGAATCTTGTCTCCTGTTTGTCATCAGGGTTGTACGTATTGGGAAATGTTGATCAGGCCCGCAGGTCAAAGCTGTGTGGTGTTGCCTTCTGGTTTCAAGTATTGAAGTAGTGTTTTATTTGCAGGCGTTCTTTGTGTTAGAATATCGAAGTCTTAATCTGTTGTTTCTCATCATAGGCTTCAGTAAGCAGAACTGAGACCTTAATTAGATGTGTATTTTTTTAAGTTTTAATACTAATATTTTGAATTATAGTGAAGTATCTAACCAAAACAAGCATCTTCCAAGGGAGGTTCAGAATCTTAAAACCTGCCTTTCAGCAGCCCTACCTGTTTCACAGTAAGTGTTCATCAAACAAGTCAATCTGTTATTGGGGGCTGGGGAGGATAAAGTTTTCTTGAAGCCTTTTTTCCTCCTCTTCCTGTTGGAAGATACTTTAAGAAAAGCTTTGGGATTCACTGGATTATTTTAGCGCCTTAAAAGTCTGCATTTGTTGTGCAGGTTTTTGCAAATTGTGTGTTGTGCTAACCTCTACCACCTGACACATGAAGAAAAAGGGAGTGAAAACAAAATCAAGTATTTCAACATGAATGAAGTAAGGATTTTTGTACACTGCTTTCAGGGTAACAGCAGCAAAACCAATTTCTTGAGAGCAGAGGCAGCATATTCTACTCAGATGTATTTGTATTGGTATCTGAAGGGCTGCTTACTCATTATTAGTTAATATTTTCTAAAATCCTTATGTGTTAAGCCATCAGCATATTTATAGCAATTCTTTTCACACTGTAGGACACTAGCAGCAGAGAAGAAATTCAAGGTCTCTAGCATATCGCATTGCTAGTATGTTCCTCAAGAGGAAGCTTTTTTTAAAAAAACCCCTCTCATTTATTTATTGATCAAATTTCCTGTGTCCAAGATCGTAGAATCATAGAATAGTTAGGGTTGGAAAGGACCTTAAGATCATCTAGTTCCAACCCCTCTGCCATGGCCAGGGACACCTCCCACTAAATCATGCCACCCAAGGCTATGTCCAACCCAGCCTTGAACACCGCCAGCGATGGAGCATTCACAACTTCCCTGGGCAACCCATTCCAGTGCCTCACCACCCTTACAGTAAAGAACTTCTTCCTTGTGTCCAATCTAAACTTCCCCTGTTTAAGTTTGAACCCGTTACCCCTTGTCCTCTCAATGTATCCTAATTTACAAAAATTGCTTAAAAATCACTAAGTAAAGAAACTTGAGCTTGCTTGTTTGCACTGTTTCTGTAGCTATTACAGTATGTTCCACTTAGTATACACTTACTTTTTCCAGTTGGATTTAATGGTTATTTTTAGCCTATGTAAGTTCTCTTAGCTGATGTGTGCTGGGACTTTCTATGACAATAGGCAACAAGGGCTCTGAACTGGTAAAGCTTTTCTCTGCTGCTTCACCTGTGGTGACCTATGTGCCTGTGGTGCCACAGGTAAAAACTTGTTTTAACACCTTTGGACTTGATGATTAATAAAATATTGAGATTTTGGGCTTCAGTGGAAATTCAAAGTTCTTTGACACAGGGAAAGAAAATACCCTGAGAAGTATGACAGTTATGAGAGTTCTTTCATGTTGGCCAAGAGCATGCTGAAGAAAATGCACAGAGCATGATCCAGAGGTGACTTCTGTTCGGTGAAGGTCTTTAATCTGCCTTCTGAGGAGAACAAGGCTTACACTTTTGCCTTCCCAAATTTCCTGCTTCCATAATTTTTGAATCAATTGGTCAGTTTCAGACACATGTTAAAGAGGAGCAGAAATAAAGATACACATTGTGTACCAGTTTTGTGAAAATTGGCACCTGTGTGGAAGAAACCTAAACTGATGCACCTGCTCAAGTAAATCTTCCAACGCAAGCTTGGTAATAATTTGTCCAGCTTGATGATCTGGTTTATCAGTGTGATGGTGGGTGGAAACTGCTGGAGCACACTGCTCCTGCTTGCTCAGGCAGATGGTTGAAGGATAAGAAAAAGGCAGTGTAGGTACTCTTGAAGAGTTGGGCCTGCAGTCGTGGAATGAGTAGATGAAGCTAAACTGCTCTGGAACTATAGGAACTAGGTGTTGGCAGTGTGCTTTCCAATGGAGTTCCTGATTCTGCTGAAAGGTAGCTGACCAAAGAGCCCCCGACTTTGTGAGATGCAGGTGATCATTTGCAGAGAGAATCTGTGCAGAACTTCTCTTTTGTAATCTTGTTCTGAATTTCCCAGATTTTATACTGACAGCCTAGTTTTTCATAGGTTTACTTTTTATAGTGAAATGGAAGACCCTGCAAATCAAAGTACAGTGAATGTTCATTGTGAAACCTCTGCAAATTCACTTGAAGGATGGGAGAACCAAGCCCTAACAAAAAATGTGCTAAAGGACTGGCTGCTGTAATAGTTCTGTTTCATGAGGGTAGCATGACTCATACCGCTTAATGTTCCTATCTCAGTATTCAGTTTATTTTTAAGTAGTGCTGTACAAATAGTGTTTTTTTTATGCCAGTTGTTGCTATGACTTCATAATATTTCCCTAAATACGCTTGCTCATACTTTCTCACAGCATAGTATTTGGCATTTAAAAACCTTAAACCCATCAGAATTTCCTGAGTGCTGATCATTTTCATGCTTTTATGGAAAAAGAGGATAGCTTTGTGTATTACACAGTTTTAGTTGAGGCGGAGTAAAAGTTTAAAGAAAAAGTCCCCACAACCTGTACTGTCACTTAAGAAAATGTTCCTCTGTTTCAGCTTTTCCAGTTTTTCCATGTAGCTTTTCAGATTAAATTTCCAGCAGTGGTGTGGTGTGTGGACACTGTATTATTGCTCCAGTTTGTTTTTGTAGTTGGAGGGACAAAAATACTTCGTGTGTGGTTTGGGGAGTAGGATGGGTGACTTGTTGAAACTTTCCTTTAGGTTTATACTTTTGCATAAGGATTTCTTTTTCCAAGGCACTGAACTCTGCAGTTGTCTGCCTGATCTCTTTCAAAGGGTAGTAAACACTTCGGCATGCTAAAGAAAAGCAGCTATAACGATTCCTGAGAACCCTTGCCATCTTGTTCCTCCCCTTGTTCTGCATGGCATGCCTTGGTCAAACACTTGCTTCCTCAGCTTGCTTGGCTTGAGAGTAATATGAGTGTTAGTGCTGCCTGAATGGGAAAAAGGCAAGAAAACACAGTTTACAGAATCTAGCAAGCAATGTTTATTGATCTAACAAGTTGTCTTTAAACTTGAGGTCTCCCTTTGATCAGATAAAACACCAGAAATTATGGTTAAAGATACCATTTCATAACCTTATATTTTTGTGAAAACTTTAAAACAAACAAACCCTTAGAAAAAGCTGTTTAATGTCAAACTATTGAGTTCATCCAACTAGTTGGAAGTTTATCGCACTTTTGTTTCCTCCTTGCGCTGCTTAAGGCTGTCAAAGAAAGGCTGTTGGAAAATATAAACGCTTACAAATGTGATCTCTGCTTACTTTGATGTGGTGTTAGAATTGCAAGGGCCAGAATGTATTTGGAAAACACATTCCATGTCAAGGTGTAATGCCGAGAAACTGACAATTGAGTAGTGTATTACACACTTTTGGTTCAATAAAAGCACAGGTGGAAAAGGGTTTTGTTTTTCTTTTTTGGCAGTTACTAACAACCTAATGAGCAGATGAGTGTTACGCTGACATTTTAAAACTCTGTCTCTATAGATGATCATCTTTCCTAGTTGTTGCCATTTTGCAGAACCATTCCTGTATTTTTGACTATCATTTCAAAATAAAAATGTAACAACTGATATTCCTGTTGTAGTTTTCAATTCTGTATTCAATGTTCATGTTATTTAAGCTTTCTGTGAATTGCATTTTGGAAATGTATTGAATGAAAAACTGTTCAGGAGAAACAGCTTGTCTTTTCAGCCCGAGCAGTTTTGTTCTGTTTGTGCTGTAGCTGTCCAAACAACTGTTTTGTTTCAGTAGCTAGTTTTTTGTTACAAACAAGCAGTGTATGCCTACACTTATGGCACAGTTATTTTCATAATGTCCAAGAAATGAGAATTTAATGTTAAATTCTTTTTGGCCGTGGAAGCTTTCACTGCTGTTTCTGTCAGCAGTGTGTCGTAACCACTAGGTTGGAAGGTAGGCCAGGTTTGTAAATGCTTTCTGCTCTTCCTTTTGCACTAAGGGAAGCCACATAGGGCATTAAGGAAATTCATAGGGCAAAAAAGAGGGAGCTTCACCTTACAGCTTACTGATGAAGGTGTTCCTCCTAAAAGGGGTGTTAAAATCTACTTAACCCTGGCAGTAGTTGTAGCAAAGTTGATAAGAGAAATCTAAACAGGAGAACTCTACAGATGAAGTATCTGTAGAGGTTAGGCAGAGATTTGCATGTGTGTGTTGTGGGAGGGAGCTGCTTCCTTCCTCTCTTACCTTTTTGTCTCCGCCCCACAAACCATGTTTGTGGATGTAAGTGCCTGAATATTTTACCTTGGTACTGGGTTTGATACTTACCTTAAATATTAGCTTAGGGGAACCCTATTTTTTTTCTTTTTTTTCTTTTTTTTCCATAAACAGTATTTTACAGTCACCTCTTTCGATGAGGATAGGTCATGTTTTTCTTCCATGCAGCTGTGTCTATAGAAGTGAGAATGCCTGAATTGTTAAAGTAATGACTTTTAATAAAGATCAGAATTTGGACTTGATTCTCCCCTCTCCCCCCATTTGTTTGTTTTACTAAAAGAGAAATGGTAAAATAAATATTAAATGCTATGCTAACATGTCACATAATTAGTAAAACTGCATGTGGAAGTTTGAACTTCTAGGGAAAGCAATTGTCATCTTCAAGGAGAACTTCTGTCATGAAGCCTGTAACCTTTCACTTGTACATGTGGGAACAGTATATAAGCATACCATACCATCATTTACAATCCATTATCCGCTTTTAAATGCACAAGAGTTGTGGCAAGAAAATAACCAGTAGCTCAGTTACTAGCCCAGTAAGAGATCTAGTCACAGCTGTCTGGGTGAGAGAACAGGCTGTCTGAATATCATAAACTATACTGAGACTTTGGGGAAGGCAGCTGGTCTTGTCTCCTGCTACTTACGTAGCTGCAATGCTCTTCATGTTGGTTTTGCTTTACAGTGTGGAGGAAGCTCTGTTTTGTATTCGTAGATGCCCTTGACTTTCAAGTGGATGATTTGAATCTAAAATTCTTACAGAAATAAAACATCTTCCTTCTGAAAGAGGACTTACTTTTATTTAAATCAGCAAGTGGTTTTGGCCTTAAATATTTGTATTTGGCTAAATGATAGTACAGGATTGAAAAAGGAATAGAAAAAGGAATAGGAATCAGTGCAGATTATGGTATCAGTAGTGAAGGTCAGTTGATTGCCTCTTCTGGAATGCTTTGAAGTGGAATATTTACCGAGTCAGCATCATGCTGCAAATCTTTTTGTCTTTTGTTGTAATAAGAATTTTTATGACAAAATAAAATCAGCAGTTTGAAATGTGGTATAGGCAGATGGACTGAACACATTCTGGACAGCAAATGCAACGGTAAGAGCCAAGAACTTGTGTGGTAGAACAGTGTTCTGTTGCGAAATGCACTTATCTGCGTGCCCTGTGTTGTTTTTATTTGGCATACCTCGATATCAAGAAATTGAAGGATGTTACCTAACTTCATTTCTTTTGATAACTGTTTTTTATTAATAATGATCATAAGTATTTTTTTTTCTCTTTACAGATTCTGAAAGTGTTTTAAGATCTGAATATTTCCAAGCTCTCCACACATAGAAATGTCTGGCTCATATGATGATTCCGTTGGAGTAGAAGTTTCTAGTGATAGCTTTTGGGAGGTAACCCAAATATTTTATCACAATATTTTTATTTTACTTCTTACTATTATTATAGAAAATATGGTTTTTGTACATTGTAAACTGTGGAAAGAGCTGCAATAGAAGACTTTTGGTTATTGTGATCTGCAGAAATAGCCTTCAGGGTAGAAATGACCTTTTAGATTTTGGCCTAGTTCTGTCAAGGGTTTTTCACTGGCCCAAACTTGACAATCATCCATTTGGGTAGGGTATGCAATTCGGAATTGAACCTTTGTCGGTGTTTATTGTTGAAGAGGGCTGTGGTTTGGTAGTTTTTAAAATGACCAAGAGGGTTGACTAATCAATGTTAAATCTAAATTAACTGTTAAAGGTTACTGTAAGCATACATAAATTACAAATATAGTGTGTGACTGTACTGCATGTCTCCTGTTTGTCTAGATATAAGTGTAAACCTTGAGAGAAGTTATCTTATGCTTATTCCAGTGTAAGAGCGTGCCTGCAGAATGGTGATACAAAGCACATTGTAATATCAGTAGCTTGTGCTGCCCCAATTGGAAGAAGGCTTTCAGATGTTATGATAATTTGATTAAGCTTTAAAGAGAGCAAAGTTTATAATGCAGGAAGCATTTTACGAAAAAAGAAGCTTGTTGCAAGAAAAAGAAAGGTGTGACGGTGTCAGTGCTGTCATAATTGGAGGTAAGTACCAGTTCTGGCCAGGTGAACTGTATTCAGTAGGGCAAACTTCTGCCATGTGACTGGGAGCTCTTTTGAGCTCTTATAGCAAACATGAAAATGGCTAGGAGGAAAGTGTCTGAATATTTCTGTTATCAGAGACCGATGTAAGACATCTTGGTTTGGTGATCTAACATCGTGCTTCCTTTGAAATGAAGGCTTTCCTAGATCACTAACCTGTGTTGGTGGTGGTGAGGGCATATTGCGTTTTGATGCAGATCTCCCATTATTTTTTGATACGTTATCTAAAAGATCTAATGCCAGTGACGTTCTTGTTTTGTAGACAACTAACATTTTCTGAGGAGACATATTTACTATTGTGTTAAATGTGTCTATCCTATTTATAAAGTGATATATTACTGAATTACGACTTAGAATTCAGTAATTTCTCAGTAACCCATTTTGTTGTAGGGGTGCTCTGTAGTCTGACTGCAGAGAGGATGTCTGACCTTTGCTCTCGGCGGTGTCTAAGGCTCGGGGCTGTCTAAGGCTCAGCTGAATATAGCCCTGAGCAATCTGACCTATCAGACCTGCTATGAGCAGGGGGTTGAACTAGATGATATTTGGAAGTTCTTTCTAACTTCAGCTATTCTGTGTGTTTTGTTTTATGCTGAGGCAACTTTCTGGGTGGGCTGAATTTTAGTGTAAAACATGTCCTTTTTCCATATGTTCTGAATAAGTTATGTTGTTTCTGAAGACTGTAACTCTGAATTCCAGTCTTAATCTTTCATAATGGATAACTAAACTTCTTTGACCAATGTGTTCTGTCTGACTTGATTAGAAAAGATGCGGTGTCTCTGGAATGCTAGTCTCAGTACTTCCTGCCTCAGTTAACAGAGAGTGAAGAACTCTTCATTGATTTGGAAGTTCTGTTGTTACCGGAGATTTTGTCATTTGCACCGTTTCACCAGGAGCTTTTTAAGATGCCTGATGCAATAAGTTTTTGCTTTGTTTTTAAAGACAGCCTGCAGGTTTTTGAAAGCCACTTTGCTATGTTTTACTGCCACAGCTGAAAGCAGTGAAGTATTTAAACCTGGCCATGGCACAGAAGAGACAATCTGGCAGGGTGAGCTTTTGAGTTTGTTCCCTAAGGCTCCAAAATAGCTCAAATTTATTTACCTTTGGAGTGTGCTGGAAAACCCATCTTTTTATTGAAAGACATTTAGGAAAGAATGAGGTGGCTGGATGTGGAACCATCTGAAGAACTTACTGTGGAAACTGTTTCTTGCTCACTGCATATCTTTGAAACTGAACTGCTTTTATTTCTTGAATGTTGATGTTCTATTGAGCTGATTAGAACTGTTCTTACAAAAATGTTGAGAAACCAACTTCAAAGTTTTTGCCATTGTGGTTGACAGAAATTTCACAAAGTGTTGTCTCTAGGAAATAAACCGCTTGGTTTTTAATCAAGTTTCCAGTTCTAGAAGCATTTGTTTTCTTTTGGAGTTATCTCTGCCTTTACTAGGGTTCCTTGTGAGACAATTACTAGCAGTTTGCTCACACTTACAAATGTGAATATAGTATATGGTTGCACAGTATTAAACTTACTGCTCTAACCTTGTCTGGTTGCATATGTTCACACTGTGCATGGAGTACTTCAATACAGGTTACTTCATCTATGAAGCGGGGTTTTTTTGTTTGGGTTTTTTTTTTGTTTAAGGAGGTTGCTATTTCAGTAGTGTTCATGGAAACTTCCAACTCTGGCACTGAGGTGAAGCTCAATGCTTGAAATCCAATGCAAATAGTAATTTGTTCCCTTTAAATCCTAGTAAGTTTTTTATTACTACACAGATGTTGTTATCAGGTTCAGATTTGTGGTTGGGAAATAGTTGTCTTGTTGAAAGGGAACTGGAGAAGTTACTGTTTGGACTTGTGTTCTTGGTGTTGACTTATTGTAGATTTATCAGTCAAAAAATTTGGGTAGGAAAAGGCATGAATAGTATCTTGATCAGAGCAGCTGATTCAATTGAAAAAAACCAGGCTTTCAGAATTATATGTAGTCCTTTAGCATGAAATAGGAATAGAAGCAGCTTTCACAATTAAATAGAGGATTTTTTCTGTATTTAATTAACCCCAACTAAAAGCTTTTTGTTTTCTAGCAGGATGATAAATCCTTTTTAGAAGGACAGGTATTTTATTTTCCACTAAGTTGTCCAAGTGTTTACCAAATAAAAGTACTTTAGCAGACAGAGAACGTGTTCTCATGTAGGGTTGCATAGAGGGCAAGGAATTACAAAATAAGAAGACAAGACATTCTGAAAGATAATTGCCACCATAACAGTGGAGGAGTTGTTTGGGTTGTAGTAATGGCTTAACTTAAAAAAAATGGAAGGTTTTTTTTCTTTGTTCATTTTCCTAACAAGGCTCTAAGTACCTTGATGTATCTGATTAAGCTTATGGCTCTGTCTTAGTGTAGACATTTAAAACCAAGTAGTCTTTTTGATAGGCTTCAAGAAAGAATTCCTTCATCTGCATTGCTTAGCTGACAAGGGTGGCATGCTTTGGGTAATCAAAGATTATTGCTGATAGCCTGGAGCAGGATAGAAGCAACTTTTCTGAGGGAGAGTGGAAAATTTGGATCTTGGCATGCAATTTGAAACCCTCTGTATTTCTTTCTTATGTGTCATATGGACCCTTAAAGCATTTGCATGACTGCCGTAAATACATCTCAGTTTATCATAATCATTTATGCCTCTTGCATCCAGAAACAGACTGTGGCAGAATTGCTGGTTCCAGCATTGCACTGCTTCGGTAAAACACAAGAAATGGACAACCCTGTTGGCTTTGTTCTACTGAAGTAGTTTTGAAATGCACATGAAAGAATTTGGTATATTAATGAATGGAAGGCCAATTTTCTGATGTGTTTGGTTGGTTAGGCTCTGGCCTTATGATTGCTGATCACTATTATGGTCATATTAAAAGAAAAATGCCTTGAGCAAGGGGAGACCAATGCTATTGTTCACTCAGATGCCAGTGAAGGTAAGAGCAATGATGAGTAAGTGTTCCTAGAAATCAAAGTAGAAATGTATGCATATCTTGCAAAGCAAGACATCAAAAGGAACAGCTACCCTGCCTGTGGAAGCGCTTATTTCTAATGAGCTTTAGGTCTCTCACAGGCTGTGTGCTGCTCATACCCTAGATGGGCATCCTTACTCTCCCTGATTTTCTGCTGGCTGAAGCAATATGAGCCCTCTCCATTTATTGCAGGGGTGTTTAACTGCCCTGTGAAAACACCCACTTACTCAAATGAAAATAACCATTCTGAATAGCTGCTAAACTGACAGCTGGCTTTAGCTCTGTGAACTTAAGCCTGTGACTTGGCCCTTGGAGGACAGGACCTGGTGTGCATTTTGAGGTGCTGAGCACATGGCTTTCTTCACATTCTGGAGTATTTGCTGAGAAATCCACTAGCAAGGGAAGATTTTCATCTCATTCAGAAAGGGGGAATTGGTCCCATATATAGTTTGGATTAGTTACATGGATGCCATCATATGCATTCCCATACTTCTTCCTCCCACCCCCGCAAACCCCAAAGCAAGGCCCAAGCCCAAAACTCAGGATAGCAGAAGCAGTTGATCTGTGACATGCCTCCTATGGCTGCCTTATAAGCTGTCTGCTTAGATGGTCTTGGTCCTGTCCATTTGGTACTCCCAGTACCAGTGCTTCATGCCTACTACTGTCAGCCAATATCTACATGAGGTGTCTATTTGGTGTGGGGGAGTGGGGTTAGATGCAGGGAATTTGAGGGAGAAGCTCCCAAAACTCACTCTTGAATACTGGGAAGGTATTCCTGTGTTGGGGAATTTCAGTTACTTGTCAGTAAGTGCTTTTTGCTAATGAAACACTGTTCTGTTTTGCTTTTTCTTTTTAAAAATATTTGGACTCTGCAATAGTAGATTCCTGTCATCTCCTGTATGCTTTATTTTTTCCTCCTAATATTGAGCAACAATATTCTCCATTTACATTGCCAGGTGTTTGCTTACTGGTATGTTTGGCTTTAGATTCTGTGGATTTAAGAGCTTCCTCAGGATTTTTCTTTCAACCAGTGGTGAATGTATAGAGAGGAACATACATAGAGATAGTGCTCATAGGTACTTGGACTGTGTATGTGCTAATTATGCACCAAGGTAATTCTATTTAATTAAAAACCCCACAGTACTACAGATGTTAATGCTGGTTGGAGTGTTTGGAAACCTTATTTGATGTAGCTGGAAAGAAATTGGGCTCATGGTTAAATGGAATGCTGGAAGTTGTGTGTCCTCACTGGCCATCAGTATTCGTGGGTTTGCCTATGAGCCTTCAAAGCTCATTATTGTGTTTCCTGCCTATGAATATTTGCCTCCCTGAAAAAAAAAAACCCGCTGTTGTATGCTGTGGTGACTTTCTTTCACATGGTTCCAGTCCATAAAGGCTGACTAGTTATGAATAAACTAGGCAAACTTGGGGAAAGAGGTGCCATCAAATATTTCTTCAGGCATTTGAAACTCCTGAAATATTTGTGGTTATAAGGACTATCATGGTATGTTAGAATTAACTGACTGAAGCTTAGCAATAGCTGAATGTTTGCCGCCTTCTGGGCTGCTAATAATTTGAAATATTCTAATGTTTCATTCGGTGTGCCAGAAAACCGGGTAAGTGTGTTTAACTCTCTATAGGCTTTTATTCTGCTCTGTGAATATGCTAAAAAACCCAAGTCTATTAGTTGAGGTAAAGGAGCCTACATAATTTAAGACTACCCTCCGTTTGAGTTTAGGGCTGTGAAATTGTAAAATAACGAGGTTGTAAGCTCTTAAAAATTCCCATTGAAGATGATATCAGCAACAACGCTTGGTTATGTTATTGCAGTGGTGGTCACAAAGGATGCTAAATGCCTCATCAGTGTGCTTGTGTGTTTTTATTCTGGTTATTAGATTCTCTAAATCTGAGATTTGACAAAGGATTTGAGGGACATCGCTGTCTTTGTACATGAGAGGAAATATCAAAATGAGAAGGGATGTTTTTGTTGACTAAGCAAAATGGAGATCTGAAGGCATCTGTAATGTCTGTAAGAAATAAATGGGGCAAAATAGGATCAACTGAAGCTTATTAATAGCAAAGCTCAGTATTTTTTTTTCCAGTGGAAAAGAGGAGGCTGGTGATTAACTCAAACTGGGGAGGGGGGGTGTGTGTGTGTGACACAAAACTGAATCACAATTTTCACAGAATTCCCTGATTGCATCAAAGTGACCATTAGAGTGGTATTTTGAAGAAATAAACTCTTGCGGCGATTTCCTTTTAGCATGGTTCTGTCAACTAAGGAAAAACAGCAACTGAATGTGGTACTGTGTAATAAAATGTCTTTCAGATGGGTCAGGTGTTGATGCGAAATGAAAGCTGGATATAGGTTTTAAATATCTCTTATTCTTGAAACTGTAAGAAAGTTTATAATCTTACCACTTACCTTCCTGAAACAAATGTTTCTCTTGTAGAACAAGGAAGAGAGTAACTTCATTTCTTAGTTGTCTGCTGCCTGTTTAAAAGGAAATAGTCCAATGCTCAGAATGATCAGAAAGTTATTCTAACTGGCAGAATTCTATGTTCATGTACAGTGTTAGTTGGGAAATGTGGTAATTGGAAGGCATTATGTGAATGTGGCTCTGACTGAAACAGGGTATTCTTACTTTCGTTTTTCCTGGTCAGTTGCTACAAATAAATGACTGTCATTTTTGCTTCAGCTCACATACTTCTTGTGAAGGGGGAAGTCTTCCAGAATGATTGCAGTCTACCTCAAGAACTGGAGCAAATAGTCTTGAATAAAGCGATGTATTAAGTCATATTCTTCAGAGTCCAGTGCGTCTTTACTGTATTTATAGGCTTTGAATTTAATTCTTTTAACTATAGTTAATCAGTAGTTCCTTAGCTGCATAAAGACTAGAGTTCTTTTCCCTTGGCTCTGTGGTCTAAATACCTTCTGCACTTGTACCTTCAAGTCTGCCTCCTGCAGTGGCAGGCTGCACATTCCACTTCTCAAAAAAGTGGTTTTGTCATTTGTTTTTAATCCGTGCATCATCCATAACTTTAAAATGTATTTTTTTATAATAAACCTCTAGGTTTATTTGACATTGTAAAATGTCAAATGCAAAGTATGTAGCCTATATTCTGTGTCATGAAACACAGGAAAATGCTGCATTTCCAGAGTTCTAGCAAAGTTCCTCCTAGGGCATGAAAGTTGAATGTGATGCCCAACATGCTTTAAGCTACTGTTTCATAGAACAAGTGAAGACTGTTGTTTGCTTGAAAGTGTGAGTATAAAGGCTTTGTTTGGAATACAGGGTTGTCATTTTGTAGTATTGTAGACCTGGTTCTTAGCTCTACTGGTTCTTTGATACTAATTCCTTTAGTCCTCCTGAGAAGGAGGTAGCATGGGTGAATTATCTGTGGTTTGCATGCAGTTCTTTTTGACCTGGCCTTATGCGTGGCCTTACGTGACAATAGTGAGTGGACCATAATAGGTAGGCTAAACTCAGTTCCTAAAATACCTGCCTGAGATTCGTCAACTGCTAGGTGTTACCATGAGGTTAAAATTTGCTCAGATATCACAAAATTAAAGCATTAAAAATACCATGAGGCAGCCAGCTCCCATTCAGTACTAGCATTTAAAATGCTAATTTAATAGTGGAAATTTGTGAAAGGAAATGTTCGTGCAGCAGACATAAATCCCTGGGCACATAACTGGAGACACAAATTCATGCTTCAGTAGTTGTGCCAAGCTAGCATAACCTGTTTTAACAGTCTGCTTGGCTGTGAACCTACAGCTGAAGTGATTTTGAGCAGATGAATGATTGTGTTTAGAAAGCATTCTTTGAGGTACCTGATTTTCTTAATGCTTTGATTACATATGTATGTTTCTTAGCATATGGTGCTAGTTTAAAACTGCCTCCTTAATTTCTATTTCCCCTGAAAATTAGAGGTTATTTTTCATACTTTCTTGTTACTAGAGAAAATCTGTTTTGACATGGATGCATTGACTGTCTTGATTTTTGGTGACAGCTTCTTGTGATGCCGGTAGCTTCCGACCTTCAATTATACTGTGAATTATGTTGAAAAACAGGGGTTGTATGTGTACATTCATTTTTCCTTAACATGATTTAGACAAATCGGTGACTGTCAAGTAACTTTTTTCTTAGATGCTACCTAAATTGTCTTTGATTTGTTGAAATGGGTCTAGCCCAAAACCAAAACCATGCCCAAATGAATCCTTTGAGGCCACTGCCTCAAAAAATCGAGGAATTGGTTTTGTCCTGTTGTTACAGGCTTCAATTTTTTTTTTCTCCCCAGCTTTGATGAGGAGTCCTAACATATGCCTGTATTTATCAGCACTCGCTTATTTTCCCAGCACTTAACACAGGCTTTTTCCCCTCTTAGGGATATTTCTCTGTATAGTTTGAGGAGTTTTTCCTCAAGCAGATGGCTTGCCTGTACATCTGCTGACAAAATTATGGATAAATGTAACCTGTAGTTGGGTGGTTTCCTATGTTTAAGATGTGAATTGGATATGATTCAAATGTAAAAATTACAAACATGCTCGAAGTATTTGAACATTTAATCTACGGCCTTATTGCTAATCTTTATTTTTCAGTCAGGTGGTTAGGGCAGATAAGAATGTGATGTTTAATAGGTTGTGCAAATTTCTGTTAACCGAGTTCTTATGTCTTGTTTAATGTTTACAAAGTCAACCCAAGTGACCTTGAAATGAGCAGAAATATAATTCTGGGAGCAGTATCAGGTTTTCTCCCTTCAGTTGTCTAGGTTGGTGATTCCATGTTGGTGTGTATGCACAAGTGAAAGGGGGGGTGTTAATTAAATAATGAAATTGCATTATGTAGTGTGTATTTTTCTCCGTATCCTCATGCTTTGTAGCTTGTATTTTGAGCAACTTTCTCTCTCTCGTTCTCTCTCTCTCTCTCGTTCTCTCTCTCTCTCTCGTTCTCTCTCTCTCTCTCGTTCTCTCTCTCTCTCTCGTTCTCTCTCTCTCTCTCTCGTTCTCTCTCTCTCTCTCTCGTTCTCTCTCTCTCTCTCTCGTTCTCTCTCTCTCTCTCTCGTTCTCTCTCTCTCTCTCTCGTTCTCTCTCTCTCTCTCTCTCTCGTTCTCTCTCTCTCTCTCTCTCGTTCTCTCTCTCTCTCTCTCTCGTTCTCTCTCTCTCTCTCGTTCTCTCTCTCTCTCTCTCGTTCTCTCTCTCTCGTTCTCTCTCTCTCGTTCTCTCTCTCTCGTTCTCTCTCTCTCTCTCTCTCTCAAGTTAACTCTAGGTATGGGAGCTCTGTCATTGCTGTCACCATCTTTCCACATTAAATACTACGGTGTACATTTGCAACTGAAAGAGGTAGACTTAGATTAGACATTAGGAAGAAATTCTTCAATGTGGGGGTGCTGAGACACTGGCACAGGTTGCCCACAGAAGCTGTGGCTGCCCCATTCCCTGGTAGTGTTCAAGGCCAGGTTAGATGGGGCTTGGAACAATCTGGTCTAGTGGAAAGTGTCCCTGCCCATGGTAGGGGGGTTGGAACTAGACGATCTCTAAGGTCTCTTCCACTGAAAACGGTTTGTGATTCTATGAAATAGTTGCTATCTATTTTGTCAGCGGTGAAGCCCAGCTGTAACAAAAGGCATATCCAATATCTGCTGTATATACAGTGGTTATGCTTCTTTCACACTGCTTTCTTAAACAAAAACTGTTGTTATGCTTGACAGATGTTGCAGTACTCCTTTGCAAGTCTTTGCAATTTTATTGGTCCTGAAAGATTAAACCCATAAACGTAAGGCATTAGGTACTTGATAATAAGCATGGAAGAGGGAAATGTATTTGTGTTGAATATCTTGATTATCTAAAACATTATCAAGCAATAATAATGCAGAACAATTGTGATGACTACCCATAATTGCATTGCAGGACTGATAAAACAAGTTTTCACTTTTAAAATTAACAGCTTTTTTACAGAACTTGTGGCCTCTCTGGTACTGTTTCAGTTAGGTTTTAAATTTAATTAAAAAGTACCTTATGCTCTAATTGATTAATTCCTGCCAGTAGATTATCTTCTCCTAAGTAACAGTATTTGTGTTGGAGGTTTATTTTCAGAGCTTTTAAGCAGGAATTGTTAAGTATTTATCTCTTTATAGGTTGGAAATTACAAGCGGACAGTAAAACGCATTGATGACGGTCACAGACTTTGCAATGATCTTATGAATTGTATTCATGAGCGGGCACGAATAGAGAAGGTCTATGCTCAGCAGCTTACAGAATGGGCAAAAAGGTGGAAACAACTTGTGGAAAAAGGTAATGTGTTCTGATTTTGAACTCTGAAACCTTTCTTAAGTGGTTTCTGTATATCTGTATTTTGGTAAGTACAATGTAGAAATTGTGTGCTTTTTTAGCCTGTAATTGAGCCTTTGCAAAAGGCTTAATAATGTGACAAATGACCAAGCTTTTATTGATTTAAAACAAACAAAGCCCTGTTCCTTTGCTGGTTTGCTTGTTTCTTACTGAAGCAGATGAATCTTGCCTCCATTGTTGAGGTATCCAGATAGATTCAGTTCTGGAATCCAGCTAGAAAACCAGCTGTTTCTACTATGTAACTGCTGGTATAGAACACAGTTTGAAAGTGTATCTGAATAATGAGGGGGCAGTGGCTGTGACGGGAAGACTAGTAATAGAAGACCTATTCATTGCTCTAATGGAGGCTAATCTGATAGCATTTTAATGTATTCTGAAATAGTTTGTCCTTTTGTGGTTATCCATGTTGAGAAACTGAAGGCAGCTGGTTAAGGCGGTAAGAAGCGGAATATTGAGAATCATGGTACAGGGAGAAGGAGGCCAGACTAAATGAATATTGTTCTGGTGTAAAAATTTGTAACATTCTGAATTTATCTGAAGAGCAACTGTTCCGTTTTCTAGGTTTGCATCAATATTGCTGTTTACAAGTGAATATAAATCAATAGCTTCAGGTAGTTTCTTGGGTATATAAGTTCCATGTGGGTGATGGTTACTGAGAATGACACTTTCTGTTGTGTTTAGGCCCACAGTATGGAACAGTAGAAAGGGCTTGGTGTGCTTTTATGTCAGAAGCTGAAAAAGTGAGTGAACTACATCTAGAAGTAAAAGGTTCACTGATGAATGAAGACTTTGAAAAAATCAAGAACTGGCAGAAGGAAGCCTTTCATAAGCAAATGATGGGAGGATTTAAGGAAACCAAAGAAGCAGAAGATGGATTTAGGAAAGCTCAGAAACCTTGGGCAAAAAAGCTGAAAGAGGTACAGCAGTAGATTATGTATTAGATATCCTGTGTTACAATATATTCATGTCTCAAATCTCTACAAGGGAGTAAACTCCCTATTCTCTCTGCTGGACCCTCCTTTCTTAAAAAGATCTCTTGCTTTCTGTCCTCTTCTGGAAATAAGTATTTTTCTGTTGGTTTTTCCTAATCTTGGTGACTTCAGTGAAAATCTGGGAAAAGTGGAATTTAAGTTATCATTTTAACAGTATCTGATTTTATGCATTTCGAAGTTAAAGATTGCTCAAAGAAATGAGCAGGAGGAAAGTGTGTGTGTGTTTGGTTTTTCTTCCTGTTTTTGGTTTGGTTTTTTTTTTCAGTGTCATATAATATAATATTATTCTTAAATAACAGGTTTATAGAAGAAGGGAAGCAGGGGAACATGGGTATCAGGAAAAATGTTCTGGTGGGGGCTCTCTGTAAACCTTTTCTTGAGAATGTTCCACATTTCTCTGAGCTGTATGAATGACATTTTTTCTATGGTGAGAGAATGCTAATTCATAAGTACTGCAGTGCTTTCCTTATGTTGGTTCTTGTGTACTGTTTGTTCCTTGGCCTAAATTAAAAACAAAAATATCCAAAAAAAGAGAGAGAACTTCCTTAAACAAAACCTGACACTTAGGCATTGCAACATGATTATAGGGCTAAAAGATTCAGTTGATGCTTGTTGTATAAACTGTCCCAATTGCACATAATCCAATCAACTTTGTAGGTGGAAGCAGCAAAGAAAGCGTACCATGCAGCCTGCAAAGAGGAGAAACTGGCTATATCCAGGGAAACAAACAGCAAAGCTGATCCAGCGCTAAATCCTGAGCAACTTAAGAAATTACAGGACAAAGTGGAGAGAAGCAAACAAGATGTACTAAAGGTATACTGTATGCTAACATACCATTTGTATGCAGTCATTTTAACCTATAGTTTGTGCATATTTAAGCCTTTTTTTTTTTTGATTCCTGAATTTGCCGCGGACTACAGTGTAGCTCACTTTCAGCTACAGTTCTTTACTAAAATATAGTATTCTCTCCAAAGCATATGTTATTGCCAAGTTCTTCTGTGAAGAATTAATAATGTATTGCCTCTATTTCACGTTAATGCTATCAGCAAGGAACAAAGCAGAGCAAGACAGCAAACTTCTGGGACAGCATTCTACTCATTTAGTAGAGAGGATTGAGTTATTTCACTCGAGATGCTGTAAGATAAGTGCTTAAAACTTGCTGACAGCGTCTGAGCTTGTAGCCATTCTTGACTGCAGAATGCATTATTTTTTGGGAAAGCCGATAGCCATTTAAATAAATAAATAAGTACACTTTATGATATACCGTTCTGTTGCATTCATTCTCAGCGGGCTGGTACAGAGAGGCCTTTCATGTGTGACTTTCTTCAAAGACATCTTTTCCCTTTGAGAATGCTGTTCAGTGATCCAAAGGACTGATGTTATATCGTGGAATCTTTTAATGCCTGTCTGACTTCTTTCTGTAAATTAGGTAGCATCTGAGGCTCTGTCCATTAACTGAGCTTGCAGGGATGCAATTTATGTTCACAGGGGTGTATACAATGTTTGGGGTTTTTGTCACAGCTCAGGGTGGGTTATGTAAATACACTGAAGGAGAAAAGATAACACTTGGGAGTTATTTGGAGAACTTTAAGTAAGCAACCTGTAACTTGAAAGGCTGCCTGCTGACTTGCTCCGTGGATTCTTGGTTTTTATCTTTAGTATTACATTAACATTTGTCATGGTTTCTCTTAAAAAGCCGAGAAGAGTTTTAGAGCTTTATTGTAACTCTTCTGCAGTTTTGGTAAATAACTCTCATTGTGACCTAGCATAGGGACAGTGGTCATGAAAAGAGAATGCATTTTGGGAACTTCTGGTCTAAATCTTGCCCATTACTGCATTAAGTCTGTTATGTAGCATAGTAATAAAATATATTGCTAACTGTTTTTCCACCCCTAGACGAAAGAGAAGTATGAAAAATCACTGAAAGAATTAGATAATGCTACTCCTCAGTATATGGAAAACATGGAGCAGGTATTTGAACAGTGTCAGCAGTTTGAGGAAAAACGTTTACGTTTCTTTCGAGAAGTGTTACTGGAAGTGCAAAAACACCTTGACTTGTCTAACGTTGCAAGGTAAAACTGCAAAACTTCAAAATTAATGCTGAATAGTTTTCAATGAAAAGTAAGCCATGCTTCAAGTAGAGTTTGGAACCTGTTTGTTTCTAATGCGTTGCATCAATTTGCTTAAAGTGTAAGTGAAAGAGCTTAATTCTTTGTTTTGTCTAAGATCAGATTAGCATCTATCCCTAACATTTGCTCGTTTTATTTAACATAGGATTAAATGAACCAAGAAACCTCATTCTTGTTGCATTTTTACAGTCAAGTGTGTGCCAAAATCAAAAGGATTCAGAGCTTAGAATCAGAAAATGCTGGCTCAAAGATTGGGAAAGGAGGGGTTTGGTATATTATGTATCTGGCATGTTTATTGGAAAACAAACTAGAATTTGTTTGTGCAAAACAGCATGACCTTTGTAGTATAAACATATTTATTATTAAAATATTAGACCTCAGTCTGAAGGAATTATCTTAACTAGGAGATAAATGTAAAAGATCTGTTGGTTGGCCATTGCTGAACTCTTGTCCATCTTAAATTCAAAGTCTGCTCTTTATACTGTCATATGTATAAAGCATGTCTTGTATTTTGTTCTTCCAAAGAACAAAAGTGTAGAATAAATCTCCAAACCAAGTCTGATTTTAGCTTTTAAGGCTAATAATGCCGAAGAGCACACTCCAGAAAATAGCCTTGCCCTGTTTTCTACAGATGTAGACCTCCAGTTTATTGTTGATTTAATCAATGGCGAGTGAGTCATTCCAAATGATTTATTCTCTCTCTCAAAATACAAGCCTTTCTGTTGTTTAAATACATTCAAAGAGCCACGAACGGGGGGGGGGACGGGACAAAACACCCATACTGTATATGTATTAAAGCAGTCAAGCAATGTAGAGAATCTGAGAAATTTAGAAGTATATTTTAAGAGAGTTTGACTCCTTGACATGTAGCACTAACAAATTCGAATTCTAAATTTGGTGTGACTTAGTTCTATCTATCTAGAAGGATCTTCTCTAATTTCTCTAGCTTGAATACAGACTGGCAGTTCTGTGTCTCTTATTTTAAGCCTTGTGGCTGTTGTGTTAAAATCTCTTTATATTCTGAACTCTGTGTTGCACCATCCTGGGTTTTTTTGGTATAATACAGTTGTAAACAAATGCAGTTGTATTTCGTAGTCATTGTCTGTAGAGCAGATGTATCATGTGCATGGTTTAGGATCAGAGGATCAAAGTTTCATCTGCAGCATGACTTCTGTAAAATGCTTTTTACTTCAAAGAACTCAACTTTAATGAAAAACAATTAGACTAAAAGAGAAGAAAAATTAGTAAGGTTCTTTTTTATAATATTTGGTATTTGTCTAAATAGTACAGTTAGTAAATTCAGAGAGTAGCTAAAATGATAAAAGCAATTAGCAGATATTATACCTGCAGAGGAAAATGTTTAACACATTTAATTTCAAGTTGAGATTTTTATGGATTCATTGGATTAAAAAGGAGTTTTCACAGAATGCTATGGGCTTATCACAAAAACAGTTTCTCCTGTCTTGTAGACAATCTTTTTAAATTCACAAAACTTCAAGATTGGCATTCAGTAATTTAAATACATGCTTATGTATATCTTGCATTTAATGACAGCCAATGAAATTACTTTATACAACAATCCCAATTCTAAAGAATTGTTCACAGAATTCTAAAATCTGGCAAATAAGGATTTTATGGTTTTGTGAACTTTCAGCAGGCTTACTGATTGGGCTACTCCTTTGCAGGTCATTGATAGGTGTGTTAGAGTTTTAAAAAGTCTGTCTTTCTATAAGCTTTTTGAATACTATTGCGGACTTTGAAATACGAACTTTTGTTTTTTAAACCTGACTAAGGGATTTGCTGTGTTTCTAAACGTCATTCTAAATTTGAAGACAAATTTGTTTTGCAGTTACAAAAACATCTACCGTGAACTGGAACAGAATATCAAAACAGCCGATGCTGTGGAAGACTTGCGGTGGTTTAGGGCTAATCAAGGTCCAGGGATGTCAATGAACTGGCCTCAGTTTGAGGTAAGGTCACAGTCCTTAAAACCCAAACTTGTTTTGTCTAATTTTTTTTCTCTTTGCTCTCTATCATATTCTTTCTGGTGTAACAATTCAGGCTTCTGGCAGTGAATTTTGTTGCTTTTACAAGTCCTAGTAGTTTTCATTTCTTGATTTCCATTGGGCTCGCCTTATCTCCCAGCTTTTTGAGGTTAATTATATCAGACACCTATTTAAAGGTAAAGGGGTAAACCAGAAAATTCCTATAGTGAGGTTTTGTTTTTTGTTGTTGGGTTTTTTTTTAACCTAAAAAATTACTGTAGTAATGAGTATGCCATGGTTTATTTGATACACCTCTGACAGCTGTATATGTTACCCCCTGTTTTACTTCTCCCCTTGGGTGTCAGTCTTCAGTGTGAACCTCCTTATTGTTAGCAGATAATTACAGTGTAGGCAGCAAAGACTGTGGTGAAAATGTTTGAAATAAGTACTTCAGTCAGTCCTGAAAATTGGTGTTTATAAGTCTTAACTATTTTTTTCTGATGTTGTTATATTAGAACAGCTTTAGCCAGTTGGTAATTTTATTCCTGAATGCCATCTTCAAAAAAAAAGGAGGGTTTTTTTAAGTAGTATTATGCTAACTACTACAGGAAAGAAGTACCAAAATGTATCAGTGCAGAACTTGCTACCAGAGTGTCACATAGCTGGAGTTGAGATGATTTTGTCCGATAAGAATGGTAGGTTTAGTTGCAATAATTTCTAGGTTTAAATTAGTGGAGCGGAAGCATCAATTCTGGAGTGTTCACTGTTCCCTTATTAACCATAATGGAAAATAGCAGTTGGTTTTAAAAATACTGAACAACTTCAGTTTAGAAGGTTTGAGAAATAAAACTTGTAATATTACTGCAGAATTGCTTTGCCCAAATGCTGAACTACAGTAACTTCTGTGTGGGGAAATTACCATCCTTTTTCATAGCATTATGATTAAGAGATTAAATACTGTTACTGTTTTTCTAATCAAGTTGGTTTTTCTCATTTACATGCTACAAGGATGACGTAAGTAAAAAAAAAAAACAAAGCATCATGATCAAATGAATATGAAATTGCATTATAAACTGCAAATACGCTTAGGTCAGTGGTCTTTAAACTATGCTAACTCAGGAATCCAATATATATTTGTACAAAGTTAAAATAATGAGGTATGTCTGAAAAGTTAGCCAGAAATCACTGAAGACTGACTGACTGTGCTAGACGTATAAACCAATAATAACAGCAACTTGCAAAACCTTAGTGTCCCATTAAGTATTAAAAATACTTATTTCAAATGGTATCTTTTGTATAGCAAACTGTCTCCTGACTCTGTGGGTTTTATTTTTAAGGCTTCTGAAATCAAACATGTCTAAGCATAGGATACTTGCTTGAACCCGATTTGTTCTCTATTGGTTCCTGCTTTATATAAGTGGCAACTTAATTCAATTTGACAGGTAGAAGTTGTGTTTAGGCTTCATCATGCCTGTCTGTCTGCCTTCTGAAACATCTGAATGGCTCAGAACATCAAGGAGGAGATACTTTACAAATGCATCATGAGTCTTATCAACAGTAGTGTTGATTTGAGCCTCAGTTCTTATGGATGGCTTTTAAGGACAGTAAGTTTCACTAAATGTAGAGTGAAGTACCTTAAGGGCTCAAATCTTAGGGACAAGAGAAATGGTATACAAGTTTAAAATTAGCTTCTTCATAGGTCATTTTTGGAGCACTTCTTGAGAAGTAAGCCCCTTTTAAAATTAGGCTATGATACCTTCTTAAATTAAATGTAAGGTTTGCCTTTTAAAGCCAGATGTCTTGGCTTTATTGAGCCCTTTCAGTACAACTTTTCGAGAGCTGTACTGTCCATCTCCTTTTATTTCCCCAGTTGTCTGCCAGATGTCTGGTATTTAAGTCTTTTCAAGGTGTTCAGAATACTAAGCAGGGTAGTACAGGTAACCTTGGGATTTTGCAAGTAGCACAGGTACCTCTTTGCATTGCTAGGGTAGGAACTAGATGAGGACTATAACTGAAATGCTTAAAGTAACTTATCTTTTTCATATTGTGCTGTTGTATGTATAAATCTATGTTCTATAACTCAGTCTGAAAACTAAATGTGATCGTTCAATTAAATTTCTCAATCATGCTTTACATTTATTAATAGGAGTGGTCTGCAGATCTGAATCGCACTCTCAGTAGAAGAGAAAAAAAGAAGGCTTCTGATGGGGTGACTCTAACTGGTATCAATCAGACAGGAGAGCAAGTTTCACAGCCTAACAAACATAGCAGGTATTTAATTTTTTCATGCCTAAAAAGACTAATTAGAGATTGTTATCTTCAAGTGCGCTAAGCTCTATAGGATCAAAAAGTCACTGTCCAACCAAATAGTAGTTACTTGTGATGTGATTCTGCAGCTCATAAAATATTTTTGAACTATTCTCCATTTTATAGTTCTCTTTAATTAATTATAGAGACCAATTAATTAATTAAAGAGACCAAAGAGTAATTAAAAGAGACCAAACTTAATGAGAAACTGAACTTTCTGTAGCTAATCTGGTAGTTAAGTCTGTTGCTCTCTTCCCATCTCTAGAAATGACAATTAAACTTTGAAATCTTAGAATCATAGAATCCACAACGTTAGAAAAGACCTTTAAGATCTTGGATTGCAAAACATTTCTAATAACACTTCTATAATGGGGCCACGGAACTGATGGACAGGGGTAGAGCAGTTGATGTCATCTACCTGGACTTGGGGAAAGCATTTGACACTGTCCCACATGACATCATGGCTCTAAATTGGAGAGACGTCAATTTGATAGGTGGACCACTCTGGATAAAGAACTGGCTGGATGGCCGCACGCAAAGAGTTGTGGTCAATGGCTCAATGTCCATCTGAAGACCAGTAACGAGTGGTGTCCCTCAGGGATCGGTGTTGGGCCTGGTCTTGTTCAACATCTTTGTCGGTGACATGGACAGTGGGATTGAGTGCGCTCTCAGCAAGTTTGCCGATGACACCAAGCTGGTTCAGTTGATACGTTGGAGGGAAGGAATGCCATCCAGAGGGACCTTGACACGCATGTGAGGTGGGCTGATGCCAACCTGATGAAGTTTAACCATGACAAGTGCAAGGTCCTGCACCTGGGTCAGAGCAATCCCAGGCACAGCTACAGGTTGGGCAGAGAAGAGATAGAGAGCAGTCCTGCAGAGAAGGACTTGGGGATGTTGGTTGATGAGAAAATGAACATGAGGCAGCAGTGTGCACTTGCGGCCCAGAAAGCCAACCGTACCCTGGGCTGCATCAAAAGGAGTGTGACCAGCAGGTCAAAGGAGGTGATCCTGCCCCTCTACTCTGCTCTCGTGAGACCTCACTTGGAGTATTGTGTGCAGTTCTGGTGTCCTCAACATAAAAAGGACATGGAACTGCTGGAACAAGTCCAGAGGAGGGCCACAAGGATGATCAGGGGACTGGAGCACCTCCCGTATGAAGATAGGATGAGAAAGTTGGGGGTGTTCAGCCTGGAGAAGAGAAGGCTGTTTGGAGACCTCCTAGCAGCCTTCCAGTATGTGAAGGGGGCCTCTAGGGATGCTGGGGAGGGACTCTTCATTAGGGACTGTAGTGAGAGGACAAGGGGTAATGGGTTCAAACTTAAACAGGGGAACTTTAGATTGGATACAAGGAAGAAATTCTTTACTGTAAGGGTGGTGAGGCACTGGAATGGGTTACTCAGGGAAGTTGTGAATGCTCCATCGCTGGTGCTGCTCGAGGCTGGATTGGACAGAGCCTTGGGTGACATGGTTTAGTGGGAGTTGTCCCTGGCCATGCAGGGGAGTTGGAACTGGAAGGTCTTAAGGTCCTTTCCAACCCGAACTATTCTATGATTCTATGATTCTACGTTTAGTCACTTCAGTATTTGGGATGTGATTAATATGAAATTGTTAAGATCAATTGCTGTAGAAAGAAATGAAACTGGCTAGAAAAATCACACTGCCTTTTATTGCAGGCAGTAGGAAAAAGAAATTGTGGTCCACGAAGGATATTATAATTCTGGAGGGAATGCATCGTATGTGAGATTTTGTGAACTTTCTCGAGTCTTAAGCTGTCCTTGATAGATATTTGGGTTTGTGTTTGGTTATGGTTTTGGTTTTTGCCTTGTGAAGGGGTCTGCTAAGAAACTGCATAGTGGGACACCAATGTCAGTGTTCTACTCTAAAACAGAGAGGGTCACCATAATGCTCTTTCTTTTCCAAATTAGCAGTCTTAGTGTCCAGAGTAACACAGTGCAGTCAGTACAATCAAGTTACAATCCCTTTGAAGATGAAGAAGATACTGGGAGTACTGTCAGTGAAAAGGAGGACAATAAGATCAAAAAGTTGGTGAAATGTTGTTTTTTTTAACTGTTTTCACACTCGCACTTTCTCTATCCAGGGTTTTCTGGTTTTGTTTTCTGTAACACTATGCCGGTCAGTGCATGTAGTCTTTTTAAGCGGTTATGTAAGCAACACTGTAACCTAACTTGTCTTTCCTAACAGATGCCATATCTGTTGCATTGATCTATGGTTTGAAACTACTGGGGTTATTGGCAGTTGCTAACAGAACTGCTGCTGCTTTTTTCCCTTCCTTTACCAGTCCTGTAAACTGTTAAAACCAACAGTTTTTTGTACTGAAACTGCTTCTGGAGCTTTACTGCTCTGTGTGTTCTTGCTGAATAAATCTGCTTTTATGATTGCTTTCTTTTTGTTTAGGACTTTCTCAAACAGCTGCCTGTTACTTCAGTATACACACTGGGGGTGTCATACCACTCTCTTAAATGGCATGTGCATGCTCAACACTGAACTTTTGTTTAAATGATCAAGTTGTTGCAGTGTAATGAAGTTTCTTTATTGGTGGATTGCAACATGCAAAAGGTGTTGAAGGCTACTGTAGAGGTGCATAGAGATGTGTGAGGAAGGTTCTGCAAAGCAATTTAAATATCTTATCCTAAACCAGATAATAGATTATTCCTGTCATCTTGTACCTGCATACCTTTAACCTTCTAGAGTAATAATCCTCTTGATTATGTAGGCTTCTTGTTAGAGAAGTTTTTGGAGTTCATGGGGAGGTTGTCTTTGATATGTTTTTTAATTTTACCTTTTCCTAACTTTGTAAATGTATTGCAAGAATGCTGCTGCTTTTCTGCCTTAGAATGGAGGTTAAGCTTAACTTGGGGAACTCATATCTTGGTGCTATTTCCAGTCTTCTATTTTAAGAGCAAAAAAGAATAATTGAAAATCTGTTTTCAGCGTTAGCAGCTATGAGAAAAACCAAGGCTACCCTACAGATTGGTCTGATGAGGAGTCCAACAATCCCTTCTCTTCCACTGATGCAAATGGAGACACCAATCCATTTGATGAAGATACCCCTCCTGCAATGGAAGTGAGAGTACGTGCACTCTATGACTATGAGGGCCAAGAGCAAGATGAGCTCAGCTTCAAAGCTGGTAAGTTTACAGCATTCACTTAAATCACCCCCACCCCACCCCCCCCCACTTTCTTCTTTTGATAAATATTTTTTCTCTTCACCTTTTTTTTCTGAAGTTGTACCTGTTCCTCTGAATGTACAACTTGCAATATCCTACCTAAGCCTCCCCCCTCCCAACAGTGCTGCTTAGTATCCCCTCTTCAAAAGCACTGACTTCTGATCTGTTTGGAATGTGTTTGGATGCATCTGTTTGAGATTTTCTTACAGTTTTACATTAAACAAAATGAGTTGCAGAACTAATAGAATCCTATCGTCTCCTTTTCTTTCTGGGTGACAATAACAGCTGCTGCTTTTAGCTGTCTAGAAATGTCAACCCAACTTTATGAAGTTGTTGTTTTTAAAGGAAAAGGCACAGCAGTTAATTTTAAAACAATATCTGATCAACTGATTTTTTTTTTTTTTTCTTTTTTTCTGTTTAAACTGGAAGCATCCCTTTTTTGGCCTCCAGCTTCCTACAGTGCTAACTTTTTAAGGTTTAATACTTAACCATGGACAGATAACTTTTTTCCTTTCTTTCCATCCCCCCTCAGTAAATGTTAAGCTCAGTAACTCCCTTTACCTGTTTTCATCTTATATTAGGTTACGCTTACTATACATCTTCCTTCTTAGGATGTTGTATGTCCCTTGAGCCATATACCCTATTCCTTTTTTACCTTGCTGCTGTAGGAGAACAGAATAGACGCAACTGACAGGAGACACACATGCCACAGTATTTGACACATACGAAATTGGCACAAGGGCATGATGGCTGCATGCCTTGGGTGCTTGGATGCCCTCCAGTTTGCCTGGGCTAGCGCACTGCCAGCCGCTGTGCCCAGGCAACTTACTCACCCCCCGAAGTGGGAAACTTCGTTTTTTCATGATCCGGCCAGCCCGTAGGCAGCACCCTCTAGTGATGAAAGGTGAAATCTATGCCCTGATCATGCCTTTGAGCTCTAATTTCAGTCAGTTGTTCTTCTATCTTGCTCAGAACGGCACATTAAAACTTTACCGACCAGGAATTCCAGAACAAGATTGCATGTGAGTAGTTTGGCAAAAGCAAACAGAACTTCAGATTTTGCAAATGAGACAGTTAATCTCATTGATCTTGTCCCTTTTCCTGTTTGCTTGCCATTTACTCTCTTCTTCTGTAATGACTGATTTAGCTGTAGAGGGAAAAAAGGGATTCAAGTGTTGAAAGAGTTTGGGATAACTTTCGGTTCTACTTCCCTTTCAGATGGGGTTTGCAAGAAGTATGCTACTTCTGCACCATCTACTGTGAGTCTTAGATGGATGTTACAGCTGAAAGTTAATAGCCAATGATGTAGCTGATCAGTGAACTGCCAGGCTTCCATTCTGCTTATGGAGAAAGCTGGTGCTCAGAACAGTGTTTTTCCAGAGCATATTATAAATGCAGTTTATGTGGTTTAAACTAAAAAGCCCCACAACTCAGGTGTTGGTGCTCCTGCCTTCCACTCACCTCCCTCCTTTTTCAGTGGTGAAATCTCAAGACATTTGACTTTTCTTCTTTGTAGGTAATTGTAGGCTTCTGGAAAGAAGCAGTGGGTTGGTTTGTCCACTAACTGTGCTAAATTGTGCCCTGACAGAAGGGCGCAGTAGTAAGCAAACATCTGGAGCTTTCTTTGGAACGCACAGCAGCTAAAATTCTTCATTCTGTAGACTTTACTGCTTCTTTTTCTTAACAGGGGATAGAAGTATGCTAATCCTTTTGAAATATGTGTATTGTGCCTGTAAAGTAAGAGGATGGCATTCCAAGGGTTTACAGTAACAAGCCTTTCAGTGGCAAAACTATGCAATGTTTATACACAGAGATGTAATGGTTAAATACAGAGTTAGGTATCTGGTGCTTTAGTACCAGCTGTGTGACTTTGCATCAAACTATTTGAACCAAGTGGTTCTCTGAGTGAGGTCTGTGAAAACGGAGTACAGGGAGTATGAACTGTGAGATGTACATAGGCTTAACTTAAAATAGCTTAATTCCTTTGAAGGAAGAGCATTAAAGTACGTTATAACACCAAATTACATTATCGTATCAATCATAGGAAAGGGATGACATGCTAGGCTAAGAATCCACTTACAGAAGCTGAATTATGGAATGGCTGCAGTCAAACTTAGTTTTGAGGCAGAAGTATTACTGTGACTAGGTTTACACTAAACTTAAAAAGTCTAAGGAAAAAACCTCACCAAGTCATGCAGGAGCCAATTTAAAATGTACTCAGACCTGTGCTCCAATGTAGACTATGTGTAGACTCCTAAGCAGCTGTCAACAGAGGATTAATGCATTTTAGGGATTGGTTTAAATGTACATGGATATTCTCAGATAGGATTTCCTTGGGTATTCAAAGAATCTGCCTACAAAGCTTTTGTGATCACTTCTGGGTGCATGCTGTAGAAATATATTCTGCATAGTGTCCATTGAATGTATTTTAATACATGAAACTCCTTGTTATTAGTGAATACTTCATACATCTTCTGGTGGTTTGTTCTGCCTTTTTTCTTTTTTTCCTTTTCTTGGCAAATGTGGGAGGCTTGCAAAGAGGAAGAATAACTTTGTTTATTCCTATCTTATGAGAGCTTTTATAATCATGTAACAGGATGGGATGCAACCATCTACTAGATGTATATCTCACCCTACTGTGTCTCTGCCTTTGAGAATAAATAGCTACGGTAAATGTCGTCCATGCAATGTTGTCAAAATGTGTTATTGTATATTTATTTATACAATAAATAAATGTCTTTATTGCAGTTGTTAGACTGTTTTCTGTAACTGTTGTACAGATGATGCTTAAAAGTGGTAATAGTTTCATAGACCTCCAAGATCAGTGAGCTTCCAAGCCCTAGCTGCTACTACATGTGCAACTGCATTGGGGCTTACTGTTAATGCAGTGTGGCTTTTTGATAGTCACTGGTTTTGCTCTGAATTAGCATACACTTCATAGAAGTGGCAGGAATGCTTGGAACTGTACACTCTCTCATTCTGCTGCACTAGAAATAGTGGTAAAATATCTCCGTAAGCTAAGTACAGCCTGCAGTGCCAAGCACATTCATGGTATTCTTCTATTAGCTCTCTGGTGAACTTAGAAACTGGAGGAGATGAGACTTTAACTTTTTTTATCTAACGGAGGAGCTATGGGAGATTGATCTCTTGCAAGGATTTAATGTGACGCTTGTCTATTTCTACCAAAGAATTTATAGTCCCTAGGCTAATTCATATTCTCCTAAATAATACCAAGATTGTGTATTTATAGCCGTTTGGGATTGCATTGTGGTTAGTAATATCTTCAGCATGTATTTCTTGTTGCTAAGATGAAACACGAATCAGTCTATCTAGGGAAAAATTTGACATAAATAAGTTGTACATGAAGAAGTAATTATTACTAAGTGTGGCCTCTTTTGCCTGACTGAAGTGGACATTCATTTGCTCATATACAGCATCTTGGCGTCTGCAGTGGACATGCAGATAGCTGTCATATTACCTTCCTGTTATTACTGAAAAGGTTACAGTTTATTAACAATGTTCCTTCTTTTTTCAGGGGATGAGTTAACTAAAATGGAGAATGAAGATGAGCAGGGTTGGTGCAAAGGACGCCTGGACAATGGACAAGTTGGCTTATACCCAGCAAACTATGTAGAACCAATCCAGTGACAAAGGACAACGCTAATACAGAAGCGTTACAAAAGCTCATAGGCTTGTACAGTATATATTTAAAGAGGAAGCTGAATGATGTATAGAGTGTATATATTTTAATGAAAAGGCGAGAGCTTGATGCCGAAATCATGGTGATTTAAAGGCAAAAGTTTGAACTAATAATTTGATACTGTTTTCACAGCTTGTGCACAATGCAAAGGAGAGGGGTTAGGTTGAAAACATACTATGATAGGAAAAATATTTTTAAGCTTTTTCTTCCCATGTGGTCTGTTATTGTGAATCCTAAACATTTTTGCATTTCTATGCTTGTGCCTCATCCTACCCTAGGTATGTGGCTTACGCTCACTTTTGTTAAATCAGTTATTTTAAGTGACCTTCAGTAACTTGCAACTTGAATTTTAAAGATTATTATAGTTAATTTTCTATTTGTTCTTAGCAATGTCTGAAAGATGCAGTATTTTTTTATTTAAATGCTGTGTAGTTAAGCACCTTTTTGTATGCTTGGATTTATCACTTAATACTTAAATTATGACATAGATTTTGTCACCAGTTGACTGAATGAAAGCTCTTCCCATGTTGTAGTAATCTTTCTATGTTGTCAGCATGGCTTGAAGTTGTAAAACAAACACTGTATTTAATAAATATCTGCTGCAGAAGGTTATCTGTAGCAGAGCTATCTGCAGGTGTCATGGGTTGGGATTCTATTATGAATGTTGTTTACGTGGTTTGACACTTAAACTAAGAGTTTTCCATCTAGATCTTAAATGGCACTCAAAAGAAAGATAAATTATATGTAAGCCCCAGAATAGTAGCTATTTCCTGCACATGTTTGCAGGGAAAAAAGATGATCTCCTTTAAACTGCTAATGATTTTTGGGTGATTTGAAATGTTAAATCTGTGAAGGCTAATTTTTTTGAACAGAGAAGACTGTAAAATAGACTAAATGCTTTTTATTAAGAGCCTATCTATGTTGTGTATATGTACATATAATTTGATATTCCAAAATATAAAGAGCATGGCTATTAGTTATCAAACCTTTTGTTGTCAATAAGATTTAGACTGGTTTAAGAGTTTAAATTACAGGTATATTTAAATCTGCTTTCCTGTCATATTCATTACTGTACCATAGACAAAGTATTCTGTGATTAGATTTTTCAGAAGTACAGTAAATACACTAACATACTCAAAATCAGTATTTGTGGATAAATCTATAGGTCAAAATATAAACTAGCTTTAGTCCTTACATGGATTATTGTAGCAGAACACTGTAAAATCTACATTTGTTTGCAGTTACAGCTCAGCCATCTGTAATCGTGTCAAATAGTATGCATTTGTTACATTTAAACTGGGTTGTAAAATTACAGCAGATTTATGTTTAAAAAACCAAAACAAAACAAAAACCCAGGTATCAGGTAAGTAGATATGCTATGTTAGGAAGCTACACTGTTACGGAGCTAACAAATCTATTTTGAGGTAACTATTAAAACACTGTTGGTAGTCTTGGATTTTATTGTTTGCTTTTGAGCTTATAGATATATTTAGTCATCATTTTCAATGAACCAAAATGTGCAAGCTTAGAAAGTGGATGTATATATATGTCTGTCAAGGAAAACTTAACCAACATAATTGTTCATCCACAAGACGGTTACTAAAATTGTCAGGAATTACTGGTTTGGGTCTCTGTATTGTAAAATATTTTAGAAAACAATAAAATCTGTTATCTCTTAAATACACAGAATGCACTTTTTATTATTTCAGTGTACGTGAAATGGTCTTATGAATCAAATGATCTGTGCAGTTTACTGCAGTTCAAGGTGACAAAATCTGCATTGTCTAAGCAGGCCGTGAAGAGGAGTATTACATCAGTGGCATTGTGCTACTATTAACAAAAAAGGGAAGGTGTAGTCAGTGTACTGGGCAAGGGGCTGTTGGCAAGACATTCTAGCAAAACTCTTTATGGAGAAAGAGACCACATCTTTTATGGGTATGCAGAATCTATCATGATGCTGCTTTCGGTGGTATGATCAAATCTCGTAGAGCTTGGGTGAGCAGCTAAGCTATTTATAGCATCTGAATATTTTTGTCCTTTTGTGACTTGTCTTGTTGACTGACAGTCATTGATGTAGTAGTGTTTGTGATGGCTAGCTGAAAGTTGCATCTCCTCTTTCCCATCATCTTTTAATCTAAACAAAGTACCAGTTCCTTATGCTGGATGTCCAGTTTGGTCAAGGCACCATAGAATTCAAGTGGGAGGGACCAAGGGAGGTCTCTAGTCTGGTGTCCTATTTAAAGCATAGTCAGCTCTGCATTCAGACCAGCTTGCTCAGGCCTTTGAGCTAGTCTGGAAAACTTCCAAAGTCTGATTCCATAACCTCTCTGTTCAAAGTCTTACAATGCTTAATGATAATATTTTTCCCCTTTTAATTTGTGGTTAAGACCTGCTGTATTGCAGTTGATGACTATTGTGTGTCATTCTGCTATGCTTGGATGGAGCCTGGCTCTGTGTTTCGGTAGCCTCCTTCTGGTGCTGGAAGACTGCTGTTGGGACCCTCAAACTAATCTCTTTTCCAGGCTGAACAAGCCCCGTTCCCTCAGCCTCTCCTCACAGAACAAGTGCTCCGTCCCCCTGATGTCCCTCCACTGCCTTTGCTCAAGTTTATCAGGCTCTTGTACTGAGCGTGGGGGAAGACGGGAGGGTGTCCAAAACTGGACAAAGTCTTCCATAATGCTGAGTAGCAGAAGCTAATGGCAAATTTATAAAACATTTTAAAAATAGTGAAGTATTTTTACACTGCTGCTGAAAAAATATAAGCAATAGGCCATTTAAAGTGCTTTGATACTCTTACTAAACTTCACTTCAGTGAGAACTTTGGGAAACAGACTTAAGCTTGGCCGAATGAAAACAACTAGTTTCATCCTCATTTTGAATGGACAGCTGAATTCAGTTGAGAATTTTGCTTCAAGAACATGAATGTTACCTCATATGCAGTATATGGAGTTTGAATATACTCATCATAGCCAAACTCAGAATGAGAATGCAGGGGACATCTGGAGACTGCCTAGTGCAGCCAGATGCACTCAAAGCACCTCAAAGCAGGTCCAATTAGAGCAGGTTGTTCAGGGCTTGTCCAGCTGAGTCTTGAACGTCTCCGAGGAAGAGGAGTCCACCATCTGCCTGAGAAACCTGTTTTAATGGTTCCTCACTTTCACTGTGTCATGGGTTCAGCAGCAGCAGTCAATTTTTCTGCTTCTTGGTAACTGGTGCAGTGCTGTGGGTTTTTTTGACTTTCAGCCTGGGAACAGCGCTGATAACACCGATGTTTATAGTTATGGCTTAGAATGTTTTGGTCTGACCAAGGACTTTCTGAGTCTCATGCTCTGCCAGGGAGGAGGGAGAGCCACAAGGAAGCAGAGACAGGACACCTGACCCAAACTGACCAAAGAGGTATTCCATGCCACAGCACAGCATGCCCAGGATGTAAAGCAGACAGCAGAGACCCGGAAGGGTGGGGGTGCACTGCGTGGTCGGGCTGGGTATAGGTCGTGAGCAACTGTATTCTTTTCCCTTGTATTTGCCTTGTCATTATTATTATTGGTGGTAGCAGTAGTGATTTGTGTTATACTTTAGTTACTAAACTGTACTTATCTCAACCTGTGGGAGTTGCTTTCTTTCGATTCTCCTCCCCATCCACCCGGGAGCGGAGGGAAGAAAGAGGGGGGAGTGAGTGAGAGAGTGACTGTGTGAGTTATAGAGACTTAAACCACGACACACTGTGAGGAATTTTTTGCCTTACATGCATCGGAATTTCTCACATTTTCCTCTTGCACTTTGCTTGTACACCTCAGAGTCTGGTACCATCTTCACACTTTTCCATTTAGGTAGCTTTAATCTGGTGGGTATACTCTTGCTTTTACAACCTGGTGTGCTGTGGGCCTCCTCTGCTATAAGTATGTGCTCCTGATTCACGTTGTTCACTCAAATACCCTGGTCTTTTTCTTCATAGCTTCTTTTTATCCTATCAGCATCTGGCTTTTCCTACTGAGATGGAGTAGCTCTGCAGGTATAGGACACTGCATTTGGCTTTGAGGCTCATTTTTGCATTCTGCATTTGTTCGTGAGGTTCTTGTCATCCTGTTTCTGAAGAGTTGAGCTCCCACTGAGCAGTGGCCCTCCATACTCTATAATATGGTATCATCTGCAGGCTTGTCGAGAGTGTGTTTTGTCCACCATCCAGGTTAGAAAGGCATTAAGTGTATCCACCTTGCCACAGCCTCCTTGCAGGTAGTTGTAGAGAGCAATAAGATCTCCCCCGAGTCTCCTTTTCTCCCAGGACCCAGCACTAAGCCTTGTTGAACATCACACAAGCTTCAGCCCATCCAGCCAGCCTATCCAGATCCCTCTGCAGAGCCTTCCCCAGATCAACACTCCTGCCCAACTTGGTGTCATCTGCACACTTGCCGAGGCTGAACTCGATCCCTTCATCCAGATCATTGATAAAGATATTAAACAGAACTGGCCTCAGTAATGAGCCCTGTGGAACACCACTTGTGACCAGCTGCCAACTGGAGTTAACTCCATTTGCCACAGTGATACCTGCAGTGATCACTGAATCAATTAGGTGCTTTGTCTTTTTAGTGTAAAATTGGTGCTTCTTGCCAGTAATTGATAGCATTGCTGAATTTATCTAGTTAAGATGGAATATCAGGAGAATCTTTTCAGGAAAGTAATGGGCTGTTTTTATTAGAGAAGGTGTGCATAATACAAGGTAATATTAAAATTCCTTGTAAATTGTTGTTTCTGAGGCTGAAAGCTTGACACAAAGATACTGAACACACTCCCTAAACTGCCCTCTTGCTTTGCTTGTAAGCTGGACATACCTATGTACATCTGAAAGTTTCACCGCACCCCGGCCACATTTCCAAAGGTGTAACCTCTTCTCTAAGAATGACTATAGTAGGTCAGACTAGCGGGTGCCTTGGGAAGAGTGTAGGAACACATAGCGATACTTTATAAACGTATTATTTTCAGCTGTCAAAAAATCTGTGTCTTCGGTCCTATGAAATGAGAAAAAAATGCAGTTCTTTCCTCATAATTGTGAAAGTTCAGTTCACTGAACACCACACTATTGTTCATAGGGGTCTAAATGAGTACTGCGGAAAAGAGAACCTGTGATCAGTTCCAGAAAGGGAACCAATAATGTTCATTCATAATAGCAGCTACTTCTGACCCCATTAGAGAAGTTCAGACTGCATTTTTATTTGGCATTTGATGTTTGAAACTCCGTTGTTGTTTTATCTAGGCAATCAGTACTGTACCAGGTCCTTTTGCAGCTATTTTCCACTTCTGTGATCATAAGTTATTTAATATCAACAAACTGCCAGCTTTCTACTCACTTGTTTTGTAGATAAATATTCAAATCTGCAAGTCCATGCATGAATCCCTCTGGGGGACACACTAGTAATCTTTCACTTTTTATTACTGTAGTCAGTAACTGATTTATGAAATGACCATTTCAGTTATTTCACAGCAGTTTATTTCAGCTTTTATGAGGGGCATCAGCAAGAACCTTTTGAAAATCCAACTCTCCAGTCACCTCAGCTAGATCACCCTTCTGCATGACCTGTGAAATCTCCAACCCTGTGAGGTAAACAACCGTATCATTTGCAAAGTACTACGATGATAGCTATTTCTAGAATCCCTGTGCAGAAAACACTGAAATCTGATGGCCCTGCTGTCAATGAAATGCTGTCATGCAGCAGATACAGGTGGGTTTTGCAATGGGATGCTACCTCTAGCTGTAGCTTGGCAATTTCCTTGCACTGCTAATACAAGCAGCTTACCTAAGCACAGTAATGATTGTGTGTGCAGCAGGACTGTCTGTAAATTCCAGCATAGTAACTTTTTGGCTTTGTATTGAGCAATGTTGTTGAGATGTAGGCCGCTTTCAAGAATGGAAAGCTCCAAGAAACCTCACCTGTTAGAAGTGGTTATGCTTCTTGATGTTATCAGTACAAGCAATGTATTAGTACTAAGTAAAAATGTTTTACTGATGTGTTGAACTAGTTTCAACTAGGTTTTGATGTAACTAGTAAACTTCATTTCCTTATGGTGGGAGTAGACATTTGGGTGCTTGATCTTTCTGTTCTAGAGATTTTCAGTGTGGGTTATTTTACAGGAATGATATAATGTCTGGGACTGTGTTGGGTGTTTGAGGATATCATTTGCAGAGGGAGGTTGGCCTGAAACTTTGAGCTGCAACTGTCATGAGGTGACATATTTTCATTATGCACAATATAGTTGTGAGCAGCGACAAATTGCTCAGTGTGACCAAGTTTTCCAAAGGGCATCAAGTACAATTTATACTTAAATACCTCTGGCTCTAAGGGAACCTGTGGCACTGGTTGGGTAATGAAGCTATAGCTTTCATGAATCACTGAATGGTTTGGATTGGAAGGAACCTTAAGATCTTGCAGTTTTAACCCCCTGCCATGGGCAGGGACACCTGCCACTAGACCAGGTTGCTCAAAGCCCCGTCCAACCTGGCCTTGAACACTGCCAGGGATGGAGCATCCACATCTTCTCTGGGCAGCCCATTCTAGTGCCTCACCACTCTCACAGGGAAGAACTTCTTCCCAATGTGTAACCTAAATCTACCCTTTGTCCATTTAAAGCCTTTCTCCCTTGTCCTATCACTACATGCTGTTGTAAAAAGTCCTCTCCACATTTCTTGTAGCCCTTTTAGGTACTGGAAGCTACTCTAAGGTCTCCCTGGATCCTTCTCTGCTCCAGGCTGATCAAGCCTAACTTCCTCTGCCTGTCTCTATAGGAGAGGTGCTCCAGGCCTCGGAGCATCTTCATGGCCTTCTCTGGACTTGCTTGAACAGGTCCATGTCTTTATGTTGGGGGCCCCAGGGCTGAATGCAGAACTGCAGGGGTGTCTCATCAGAGCAGAGGGGGAGAATCACGTCCCTCGATCTGCTGGTCACACTCCTTTTGATGCAGCTCAGCACATAGTTGGCTTTCCAGGCTGTAAGCAGGTCATGTTGAGCTTCTCATCAAGCAGCATCCCCAAGTCCTCAGGGCTGCTCTCTGTCCACTCTCTGCCTAGCCTGTAGTTGTGCTTGCTAGAATCTTCCCTCCATATCAAATTGGAACTCTCTTCTGGGTTGTTAGTAAGAGTAAGATCCCTTGGTTTTCGATTTGCAAATCGGCAACACCCAATGTCATATTCTGGTGTGCTGGCATTGAGTCACTCTGCATTTGCACCTCATTAGAGGACTTTTAAAACACACAGCAGTTCCAGAGAATGTTGTACTTGCCAGGCACTTGTTTCTGAGGGTACACCTATAGCAGTCTACTTCTATGTGTATCTTTGTCAGACCAGCTGTCACGGAAGTAATTTTTAACTGATTCTCTGTGCACTGGGAATACAAATATGTGTATTTTGGACATTCTTAGAAACCACTAGTAAGGTGTGATACTACTACACTGAGGCATAACTGCTAAAGCAAAGTTGTGGTCCACTTTGTCTCCACTGCTGCTATTCTCTTTCTGTGCCTTCCCTCTTTCTGCAATCCACTCAAACCACAAATGTGCTGAAGAACAAGAGGCCCACTTCTATTTCCTGGAAACATTCCATCACCTTTCAGAGCTGATTATGATAGTTTCCATTATCTAGACTCAAGATTGCTTCTCCCCTGGGGATGGGCGAGATCACCATTATTGGGGGAGAGTAGGATATGGATGCTACTTTCAAAAGTTCTTGAAGAAATCAGCATTCTTTCTCAGGGACAAAGAAAATGTCAGCACACCATGGTGTGGATAATGGAACCAGGGTAGGAAAGTATGTTCCTTGGATGTTTTTTTTTTTTGTCAAGATGAAAATCTGTTGAGGATTGAGGACATAACCCATGTTTGACCAGGTGACTCAGTCTTGCTCATGGTGCTGGTCTTTGAGTAAGGACTTGCACAGCCTGTAACAGCTGCTCACCGAAGCAGAGGATACTCCAGTGCTCAGTCTACAAGCACCCTTGAGAGTAAGTTTCATTGTTTGTTTGCAGGGTTTTTTTTTTAATTATTATTTTACTCAGTGTACAGAAAAGCCACTAAATTACAAGTACTGCCTTTTCCCTGATACAGACGGATCAGCTCATCCCTTGCTTTTACTGTTACCTCCATTCGCTATAATACCTTTCTCCCACAACCTATGTGCTCCTCTAAGATTGCCTCTAACAGCACCTGCTTACTTCCATCAGGTTCATAAGCATGTGCTAAATGCTTTTCTCGCATCTTGTCTAGAACTCATGTCTGAGCAATCAGCTGAACTTGCAGTCTGCAACAGGAATCTGTCTAGCATGCACATTCACATAGCTGAATTGCAAAATATGGCCTTAGGATAGAGGCGCTGCTTGAGACCAGGTAGGAACAGTGCAGTGTGGTTTTGAACACTATCAAGGCTGATACACTACTTACTGCCTGAATGGAGACTGTGTGCACAACATGGCTCTAGGCAGCTAGCAGCTTTTTGATGTCCCAGCTCAGGGACAGACAGATACCACCTCCTGAAATCGGAAGCCAGCATAAGACAGAAGAACCAGACTCCTTGTGGTGTTACTTGCCTGTGCTTCCCAAAGGTGCGCTTTGGGTTTCTCAGGTTGCTGCAGTTGCAGACGCTAGCTGCCTTTGAATGTCATTGCCTGGGGAGGCAGCAGCACAGCTGGGGGAAGTATGGGACAATAAATAAAATACTTTAGGATCACGCCAGACAGATGAATCTTCAGGATGACCTTGTTTTTCTGATGTTAATTGTTCCAATTAACTGGCAAGATTGCATGTCTCCTTCTTATTTGGCAACCCTTTCTCCTTGTGAGGCCAGTGGCTGCAGGCTGGGATGGTGATGGCAACCCTCATGCAGCCAGATGGGATCTGGCAAGTGTTTCTGGAGGAGATCACACTGTAGGGAGCAACCTACAATTACATGGGCAACGTTTTCCTGAAATTTGAACTTCACTTGTAAGGGAGGTCTCCTGATAGGCGTTCTTGATCCCAAGCGATTGTGAAGGAGGGTGATTGCTGGATGGAATAGACAACAATTTATGCTTCTACAGGTTCAGATGTTTTAACTGTGGTCTCCATGTTACTTGGCTATATGCATTAGAGATAGATTTTTGGACACCTATCCTATACTTCGATCAGGTTCCCAACCTGTGATAGTGTCAAACCAGAGTAAAGAGGTTGCTGGCCTGCTGTTGGCAAATGTCCATGCTCTGAAAATGAAAGTAAATTGTTTGGGTATTCAGCTGCCTGTCAGGGTAACTAGTGATTGACCCCTGGTGATCAGCAAGGTGCTGCAGGGGCAGGGCATGCCTCTGAGTGGAAGTGCTCAGGGCCCAGCATGGGGATAGCACACTGAATGCACTCCAGCAGAAGGCTGTGCTCACCAACTGGCCAGAATCAAGGTGGTAATGGGTCTCATCACCCTGAACAACTTCCCCGCCAGCCAGAAAGAACTGGAGATTGTTAGCTTCTGTGGGAGATGGTGAACCTCTTGTACCTAAGGTCCTGAAGATGAGGCAGGTTTGAGGCTGAAGGGCTGAAGCCAGATTTTCATGCAAAGCTTTGAACTTCATAGAATCATAGAATACCAGGTTGGAAGGGACCTCAAGCATTGTCTGGTCCAACCTTTTTAGGCAAAGCATCACCTAGACTAGATGTTGTAGCACCCTGTCCAGCCGAATCTTAAAAGTGTCCAGCGTTGGGGAGTCCACTGTTGGGGAATCCACCATTCACTGGAGAGAGTATTCCAATATCTTACTGTCCTGAAAAATTTTCCTCTTGTGTCCAGTTGGAATCTCCCTAGGAGTAACACCCCTTGTCTCCTATACAACTCCTTGTAAAAAGGGTGACTCCGTCTTCTTTGTAGCACCTTGACTGTTTAGATAGATAGATGGATACCTCAGTCAATGACCCTGTTTTTAACAGAATGCTAGAGCAGACAATCTCCAGAGGTCCCTTCCAACCTAGACTTTGTAAACAAAATGACAGAATTACAGAAATAGTGTCTAAAATGGTTTTTCCATATATGGGTTACTGAAGTCTTAAGTATCAGTGAAGAGTAGGGGAAAAGGGAATACAGCCTTGTGAGATTTGATGATCTCTCAAGAAGAGTGCTGTGATGCCAAGCTTCGAAGATCTTGTTATGGATCATCTTACCACTGCTGAGCTGAGTTCTGTACAGCCACAAAGCTGTCTTTGTGCTGTTTTGTGAGGGCCACTCTTAGGGACTTTGGACCCTTAGTATGGGGCTGGCCACAGGGGGCCTGGAGTGGCTCCTGTAGGACCTCCGCAGCATCCTGGCCGGTGCTCCAGCAAATGTGTACTTTAGCAAGAGGGTTCATGCCCCAAGCAATAATGCTCCTGTAAGGTGGAGTACGAGGGGGAGAGCTCTGACACGAGGTCACTGGGTGCAACCATACTCAGCACAGCATGCTTCAGGCACTCAAGGCTCTTGAGGTGTACGGTTTACCAGTGTGTTACACGTTTCCTGGTCGTATTTCTATTATTGTTTCCTGTTCTGAGAAGCTTCATGATTTCAGATCCGTGATCTGACCATGCTGCTTTCGAAAGCAATTTAAACCTGTGACCTTTTTGTTCTGAGGCTTTGTTCCTGGCTGTAGGGAAAAGGAAAAGATGGTTTTAACTAAATTTTTTTGCGGAGTGCTTGGAACCCGCTTGTTGAGTCTAAGAGCAAAACAAGGTCTAGTCACAAGCATAACAACTTGCCCTGTCACCTCTCTTGAGGGAAGGTGCCAGCTTCCCTTTCCCCACTCCCCTGAACGGAGCGAGAGAGGCTCTTCCTGCGGTGGTCTCCCGCGGGTTTCCCCCCGGGCCCCCAGCTCCCTCCCCATCGGGAAGCGGGGCGGTGCTCAGCGCTGCCCCCGGACCCTCCTCACACGGCTCTCCCGCCCGCCGCCAGCCGTTGGAGCTGACGCAGCAGGGCCGCTCGTCTCCAGGGCAACCGGGAGGCGGCGGAGCGTCGCCCCCTCGCGCCACGCCGGCCACCGCAGGCCGCGCCCCGTCGGGCTGAAGGGGCGCGCGCGCGGCGTGGCCGCCTCCCGGGCGGAGCGAGGCGGGGCGGAGCGCCTTGTTAGTGCGAGCGAGCGAGCGAGCGAGCGAGCGAGCGAGCGGTGGCGGCTCCGGTTCGCAGCCCTCCCGCCTCGCCACCACCTGCCGCCATGTGCGAGCCCAGCAAGCAGGACATTGCCGCCATCTTCAAGCGGCTCCGCTCCGTCCCCACCAACAAGGTAGGGGCGCCCGGCCAGGGGGGCGGAGATGGGGAGGCAGCGGCGGCCGCGCTCCGCCGTGGTGACACGTCGCACTGCCGGCGGCCCGTCACGCCCCGCCCGGACCCCGGGGACCCGGCTCGGCTGCCTGCCGGCTGGGGGACCCGGTGAGAGGAGGGAAGGGCCTGGCAGGGCAGCGGCACGGGGGTCTGCCGGCCTGGAAGCGGGGGAAGCCCTTTTCACCGTCGGCCTGGAAGCGCTGTTGTCCGGCGGGCGATCGGCAGGCGGGTGTCTGCTGGCCGTCCTGGGCTCAGCTCTTAACTAGGGAAGTGCAGCTCCTCCGGCTGCCAGGTGTCTAGGGGTTGCTGGAGGGAGAGTCAGCTCAGCTGAAAATAAGAAGGAAGTTCCAAAACTGTGACAACTTAGAGTGTGAACGTTGGTTTCTACCCACCCTCTCCCCCCCCCCCCCCCCCCTTTTCTGCTTTTCAGTAAAAAAAGTTCTTCAATATGAGGGTGGTGAGGCGCTGGCACAGGCTGCCCAGGGAAGCTGTGGCTGCCTCATCCCTGGCAGTGTTCAAAGCCAAATTGGACGCGGCTTGGAGCAACCTGGTCCAGTGGAAAGTGTCCTTGCCCATGGCAGGGGCTTGGAACTGGATGAGCTGTAAGGTCCCTTCCAACCCAAACCATTTTGTGATTCTGTGAAGTAGATAAAGTCTGTTGTGGCACTGTCATTTCTGTGGTGATAGGAGTTCTGTGTTTTCTTACCACATTGGACTCATCCAGAGCCAAGTTTAATTTGTTAGAGTTGTAAAACCCTGTTTGGTTTTTGTTATCTATTAGCTATGAAGATGTGCAGTGGCTAGCTGTGAACTGGGACAGGTGCCTCGGGCTGCAAGGTGACCCGGCAGAAGTGTTGGAATGCGGGACTACCTGCAGGAATTATGTGCTCCTGTGCTGCTTTTTAGTGCCATCTGGTCCACTGTCTTGGCTTTAGAACATACACTGCGAACATATCTGAAAAAATGCGCTAGGAAACTTTGGATTAGCATTATGAAGGAACGCTGTGGTTTTGTTTTCTGGGAATATATATCTGGAGGTCTGCCTTTGGTTCAAAACTGACATCCACTCTTTGAACACCGCTTATTAAGACTGTACAGGCCATGGACACATGTCTGGTTTCTCAGAAAGCAGAGCTCAGAGGCAAACGCTCACCAATTGGTTTCTAACACCAGTATTTCTAAAACCTGCCTTTGCAATGGGGTAGAAAATTAACCGAAGAAAAGTCCTAGTCCTAACAGAGAGACTCAAATAGAATATCTTTTACAAGCTTCTGAAATTAACTGACACTGCATTTGAGAGGGTGAGTAGTTCTGTAATACTATTCTGATGCTTCTTCTGAATTGAGATCCCAAGAGCATCAGAAAGTGTTGCCCACAGCTGGTAAGAGGGGAAAGCCTAAGGATGGAGTGCCTTGAACAGTTCCCCAGTATTGAACTCACTGTTACCATACTGGACTTAATAAGGTGGATGTGGTACCTGTGGTTGCTCAGGGATATCTGTTTCACCTTGCAGTCATGCCTAGTGCTACGTGGAAGTGTTAGTGCTGATGTTGACAAAGCACTGTTAGCACAGTGTGTGCTGCCATTCACACTGGGTCAGTTTGAAAGAAGGAGCTCAGGCGCAGAAACCTCATTACACTGCAGTGAAGCCCAGTCTCACCGACTTGTAAAGACAGAGGAAAGAAAGTGAGAAACAAACTGCTTGGATCTCACAACTCCCCCATGCCCATGTATCTAACCAGTCTTCTTAAGTAAAAGTTGCTGACATCAATTTATCCTCTTGTGTTTGAGCACATCTTGTTTTGTTTCTTTTCTCTTGTGCTCTTACACAGTCTGCACCCTTTATTTGTAGGGCTTTTCTGCTGGGAAAGATAGACATGGGGAAGTGCAAATACTGGAAAGGTTCTGTATTAGAAGCTTAATAATTTGCTTAGCTGTGGTGTTTATGTATACAGTTTGGGAAGAAGTGCCTGTTCTGTGCAGCGTCTGAGCTTACCGGCTGCCTGCTATGAGCAGGCATCCACGTTTACACTGTGCTAGTGGTTCTTAGTGCACGTGAGTTTAGGAAGATAATTCTCATTTGAATAAATGTACAGTTTAATTTGTGGGTTATAGTGTGTTTAAACTGATATTTGAATAATTGTCTTGAAATTAACGTATCTGTAATTTCACCTTAGTTTCCTTTACTTTGTATGACATGAGAAATAGCTTCTTTTTCAGTTCTTGGTGTGTCTTTGGGTGTTACTTAATACAGAGCTGCCTGATGGCAATTAACAAACATGTTAAAATTATTTAATAGGGTGTATTTTGTACATATGCAAGTGTTCATAGTCCTTAAGCTACCAGGTATTGTTCACTTGAGTGCTTGTAAAGCCTATCTGGTTTGAAGACTTCCATACTGAGGCTATATAGTCACTTTTAATCTGGCATAGATCTACTCTTCTGAAACTGTTACGTCTTTCATTCTCTCTGGCTCTTTTCTTCTGTTGATGATAGTATTCATGTCCCTGCTTGGACACCTAGATCAAGGATCTGAACTGGCTGAAGACTAAGTATGGGTGTTGTGGTGGTGGTTTATCAGCTGTCAGTCTTGTTATTACCGTGTGTATTGTGATGTGGTTTGTGTGTGTGTTGGAGGGTGGAAGGTTTTTTGCATGAGCATGAAGTGTAGTATATCATGTGTCATGTCAGTCATTTTAAGACCGCAACACTTCCTAAATGGGCAGTCCTGTCTTCAAAGGGCAAACACTTCTGTTCCCTCCCATGCATTGGCATTATTGATCATGTGGCTGTGCTGTGAGTTGGACCTACCTTTGCTCGAAGTCAAAGCAGTGCAGTGCAGTATGATCAACAAGTGTGACTCTTACTGCTGATACAAGAGAAAAGGAAAGCATATCTGGATACGGTGGCTGATTACTAAGAGAGTAGCTGCTTGGATTTAGATCAACTTTGACCAAGTGAAACTGGCTCCTGAGTTTAGTGTTGTGGCCTGGCATGCTTGGAGTGGCAAGCGCAAGCAATGCAGAACTACGCTGTGGCAGCAGCCCTGCTACATGGGAGGTTAAAAGTGTCTGTGTTGAGGTTGAAAATGTCTGACCATGACCTTAGGGATTAGCGTGTTTGCTTGCTGAACCTGCTCACGTCTTCAGAAGTGCCAGAACTAACATTTCTATAGGCTAAAGATTTTTATATTTCTCTGTCCAATAGCAATACATATTATATATTTATTTATTAACATAGGCATCTTGTGCAAGGTGGATGTTGTAGGATTTAATGACTACTTGCTGAGGACTATACCCAAACCTTTGTGTTTGCTCTTGTGTAAATATCTCAATTGAGGCTTTTGCTGGTTTGTTTTTTGTTGGCTTTTTTTTTTCAGAGTGATTGTTACACCTGTACTGCCCTGAATGCTTCAACACAAAATAAGCAAAAAGATTGCAAGTGTATTTTAAATGCAGTAGATTACTTAAGCATATCCTTAAAATAGGTTTTTTTATATAATTATTTTGATATTTTAGTTGCATCTAAATCAGTACAAAAAATACACTTTATCTGTTTTTAAAATGGAAACAATTTCATAGGGTGGCTCTGAAATGGGTTTTTATTTATTTATTTATTTATTTTTTAATTCTTGTTAAAATTGATGTGGTAGGAATCACTTTAAAAATTGAGAAAATTCAGCAAAATAAGTCTAAATGTTAATGAAACCTTGCTTCTGTTTCTGTTGCATAATGTGTTGGAAATGGCAGTTCTTACATTACTTTCCACAAGACAATTAGATGTTCCTGCTTGCATCACAATCCTAAAAGCTGCAGGTTTTATTAATATGAAAAATTTTCACGTGTGTCTGGTAAATAGCTGATAGAGCATCCTGCATGAGTGAAGATCTTGAGCTATCCTGCTTTGCAGCAGCTAGCTTCCAAGGTGATGCAATGGACTTCTAAGATGTTGAAACTAAGAAGTGCTTATAATTGTACCAGGGAGGGAACCAGAATCCTTAGGGATGTTTGTAACTGAACTTTTTAACCCTGTGGTTTTTTAACCACCCACTGGTACTCAAGATTCTCATTTCCCATTTGTATGCCAGGGAATTTCAACAAGGCTTATGGCTCTTAAGTCTGCTTTGCTCTCCTGCGCTAGAAGTGGGACCAGGGCTGTTTAGTTAGCTTCAGTTTCAAGCAGGATCTTCTGTTTCATTGTCCCCATCCTCCTTTTGGCTTTGTAAGAGGAAGTCAATATAAAAGGAAGATGAAGCTTGTTTTTGTGTTTGGTTTTGTTTTTTTTGTTTTTGTTTTAAAGGAACTACTTCAAAGAATGGAGAGAATTGGGAAAAAGACAGTGAGTTCCAACTGCAAAGGCTGTGTGTTTTCTGAGAGTATGGCATGAATGAAGTGTTACTCATTCTTCTTTTTCCCCAACTTCCTTATATCATTCTTCCACCTGTGCTTGTTTCGGCGTCTCCCTCTAACTGCTCCTTTCATCAATCATTCTGTGTAGCTTTTATCTGATTTCTTCTTTCTGCTGTATGTCAGTGAATGACTCCATTTCCACATACAGTACTGGGATGCATAAATGACTTAATGAATGTTACATCTCTGTTGGGAGAGGAAGAGGGGACTTGCAGAGTCAGAAATTGTGACCTCCGTGCTTTCTCTTTGCGTAACTGGTTATTAGCTTAACTGAAGCTCAGACTCATGTATGTTAGAAGAGCTAATGCTGAGATCTGCTGGTGAATTTCGCTTGTGCCTGATAAATTTGGACTGTACAAGCTAAATAGACCCACACTAAAACAAGGAGCTTAGCCTGAAACTGCTCCTGGGCATGGACTTGAAATTAATTTGAGTGGATGATGTGTGAGCTGACCCGAGTGCGATCTCAGGGCTTGTTTGACTGGATATGTACAAAAAAATAGAGACAAAAGTCTCTATTTGTGCAGATGGATTTTCTAACAAGGAGACTTCTTAGTGTTTTAATATATTTTTCAACCTGAGAAAGAGGTGCTGAAAGCACTGTGGTTGCATGTGTAGGGTGCTCCATATGTCCCCAGCAGCTGGCTTGGAATGAACTTTTTATTTTCTTTCTGTGTATAGCTAGAACTTCCCTTGCTATCTGAGGATACGTTACATTTATAGGAGGATGTTAAAGGATAAAGTTGAAGATTGGAACTCCGTCAGTTTGTGTGTAAAAGCTTGTCTCTCTGTGGAGCTATTTCTTAGTAGATGCCAGTGACTGTACCTATAGATGGATGCTTTTACTCTTAGAAGTATTTCTCTGCAGCATTTATAAATACCATCAAAAAAGCATTGACCAGATGATTCATACAGGAATAGAGGTGTGCACATAGCATTAAATAGTAATAACTGTTTCTGTTTAAATTTTTGTTTTTCCTTGCATTTGAAAAATCAGTTTGCATGAGATAAATTTTTTGTTCTTGTTTTCCTTGGCCAAAGAAGCACAAAATGTAGAGCAGCTGAAACAGGACTGGAAAGTTGTGGTCTGCAGACCTGCAAGGCATATGAGATGTAGACACACACACCTTTTGTATTTCTGACTAAATGTTATGAGCCTTTTGCGGTGGCAGAGAATAAGAAGGTCATGGTTTTGTCTACATAGAAGTTGTGGACATGTTTGGTTTTTAACCAGTTCATGATGGACAGTCAAAAGGTTGATACAGCAACACATCATGCAAATAGTCATGTCTGGCAGAGGGAGCTCAGCTACTCAGTGCACAGAGTGGATGCTTTCTTCACAGAGCTGGGTTTCAGTCATTTGCTCTAAGGATCGAGGTTTCTATATAGGAAAGTAGATTGTCATGTCATTAGTTTTGCTGATAGCTGCAGTTGCATGTATGTTCTGAGGAAAGTGGAGGGTCAGTCCTTTGTCATGAAGAGAGCCTGCCCTTGGGGAAGTATTTCTTAAACACTTCTGTATTTCAGGAGTGCTGGAAATACTGCATTAAACATGTATTTGAACTAGTCTGATGTGGGTTCTCCTTCCCGGTTTCTCAGCCTGTGGTCCCCATCTACGCTGGTTGTAGTCGGAAAACAGGAGGGCATGTAGTCCCGTCTAGTTAGGGCCCTGACACACAGGCATGGGCAGACTGTGTAACTCCTCTTTATATTGTGAAATTAGGATAATATAAAGTCATCATGTCAACAAATGCGTAAGATGAGTTCATTAAGTTTGATCACTGAAAGGGTGTTAGCATGACCTGTAACACGACTGTAACACATGGTTATGCTCAAGTCTTGTTACTGATCTTTATTTCTTTAAGGTGTGTTTTGACTGCGGAGCAAAGAACCCTAGCTGGGCAAGCATAACATATGGAGTTTTTCTCTGTATTGATTGTTCAGGGACCCATCGATCACTTGGTGTTCATTTGAGTTTCATTCGGTGAGTAGCTTGTATATTTTTATAGTAAACATTGCATCTTTTGATGTTTTTGTTTGTTCGGGTATCTGCTCAGAGGGGAAAACTCATTCTTTCAGCTACTGATTCAGACCTTTTTAATGTTTGTATTGGCATTGATGTATCTGACATCTGCTTGGGAATTAGATAAATAGGTAAGGTTCAGCAGAATTTTTGCCATGCACCCATTCCCATTACCTGCTTGTTGTGTTAGTAGTGCGCATTTGTTGGCAGGTCTGCTTCTACAGTGAAGATGACAAAAATGAAGAGCAATGCGAGCATGTTGAAGTGTTTTATCATTCCTTCAAATCAAGACTGAGGCAAATACTGGTTTATCATCATCAACAGTGTTACAGTGTATTGATCATAAAAATAATCTGACCCCAGCAAGGCAGGTCAGAGAGCTAAGTAGGACTTTGCCACCTTTGCTTCATGAAATAGTTCATGGTGGTGTCACCTGAGTGCTAGTACTGGGGTAGTGTAAAAGGCTAACCCTTTTGGCAGCTGTTTACCTCAATTAATCAGTTGGTGCAGTAAATCTGCTCCCTGAGCTTGTCACATTTCAGGTGAGTATCCTAATTGATGGCCTGTGGGCCTTTTTGGCCTCATAAATAATTACATATTTGAAATGTAATGTTCTGCTTGAAGTGCATGAGAGCAATGCATCCAGGAATGGATTGCAGATAAAAGTAGCTGTTTTCCATCAACTAAAATTTTTCTTCTGCTGCCTTTTCGCTGTATACAAGAGCGTTACAAAAGGCCTCTCAGGAGTCCATTCCTAATGATCACAGTATTAATCCTCCTCATAATCACTCCTTTTTGTTGTGATATGACATTCAAATTGTTAGTTTGTCCATTACATGTGATTGTGATTTGCTTTTGACAGAGTTCAAACATTACCCTGAAAATGTATCTTACTGGCCCTTTCTAAAAGGGAAAGCCTGCCAGAGGGTACTTTTTTTTTCCAAGCTTTTACAGTTGGTAAAACTGTGGCAATTCTACATGGCTTTATTAGCTTCTCTTGCACATTGTGTATTGTCACAGATCTATTTTTTTTAATAGATGCATGTTTTCACTTTTTTTAAAAAAAGGGGGTGAGAAGCATTTTGCAAATAAAAAAGGTAGAGAGACTTTAAATGGCTTGGGAGATAACATTAAAAATGTTTCCTTCCTTTTAGATCTACAGAACTGGATTCCAATTGGTCTTGGTTTCAGCTGAGATGCATGCAAGTTGGAGGAAATGCAAATGCTGTATGTACTCCTGAGAATTTGCTTTGCACATTGAAGCTTGTTAGGCTTGGAAGCTATGTCCTTTCTGTTCCAGTCAATTTCTCCTCTTCTTTTTTTTTTTTGTATTTTAAGAATTCTTTTGATTGCTGATTTTATCCTCCAGGCTTGCAACTTTTCCTTCTTGGTATAATCTGCAAGTGTTGTATTTTTCTTACAAATCATTGATAAAAATCACTGTACTTCAACAGGGAAGCATTGGCAGCTGCTGAAAGATGGCTTACCAACCGCTTGTAAACCTAGCTTATGGTCATCTTTCTGTGAATATGTTTCCTTACATGGTTTATGAAAATATCATGCCAAAAATCATGTAATTGTCAAAAGTCACACTGAAGTTAAGATCTGCCTTACTCTGGAGGTACAACTGAAGCCAAGATAAGATATGCTATATTGACATATACATTATGTCAGAGAGGAAATAGCAGTGTTTTGGTGTGGCCCATTTCATATTGGCTGTTTTTTCTGTATGATTTTTTATGTACTTACAGATAAGTTTGTTATACAATATTTTTGTAAATTGAAGTTACGTTGACAGGTACATTGTCCTCAATCTCGTTTTCATAGGAGGATGTCTTCCTTTGTCAACTCTTCTGGAATATTGCCTGTTTTCCCATATTTTTTCAAAGATTAACCACCAATAACTGAGATTACTTCCCTAAATTGACCCACCCAGTGTGGAAACATGCAACTTTCCTAAGAAATTTCTACTTTTCTTCTAATTCCCTGAAAGCTTCCCCTTATCTTTCTTTATTTGTGCTTTGTCCATAATGTTTCTTGAAGAAACTTCATCCAAACTTGCTTTCCATGGGCTTTTTCTTAACAATTTTCTTAACAATCTGTTTTCCTTTCTAGCAGTTTAATACTCTGCTATTTTTTTTTCTATTTCCATAAGAAGAAGATGAATTTGGGATCATTATTACCTCCCACGTTTGCATTTTCTAGTTAAAACCTTTTTCTTTATATTAGGCGTTCAGGTTTCTGTCTCTGGCTTACAGATCTGAACAGTTGCATAGTATCTTCTCCCTCTTTTTCTTCTGCCTACTCATAAGTTACATCTTTCTATATTAATACTGCTGTTATATGAATTTACTCATTGAGTTTCTGTTATGCCACTTAGAACATAAACCCCACAATTTAAAGAAATCAGAAGAGGGAGAGTTTGCATGAAAAATATTTTCTTTTTTAGGCAAAGGCTTAAAAGCTTTAATTAAACTATATAAACTTAGCAATACAAAGAGTTTAAGGTAGTTGGAAAGAAGATGGCAAAGTTTGAAAAGTGCTTCTGTTAATCTTAGAAAGCTTATTACCAGAACAACAACAGTAAACCTTTGTTATCTAATTTTATGAGGTTTTGTCTTTCTGCTTGGATGTCACTGTTTCTTATCATATATTTTACCAAGGGGTGTAATATACCTACAGCCACCCCTCACATACCTCAAATTCACAACGGCCTGTTTTGGGTACCTAGGAAGATTAACACCTGAGACTTTAAAGACCAGTTTAATAAACTGTTTGGACATTTTAATAAGTAAAATTAGCATTTTTCTTCTAATTGCGCAAAAAAAATTATCCCTTTTTGTCCAAATTAAATGCCAAATTCTGTTTTTACTAACTGATGTTTAGAAGCACTGTCAGATTAACACTAATAATTTGTATTCTGTAATTGCCTGATGATGCCTTATATTGGAGAACAGCAGTCCTGCTTCATAGCTATGTATCAGTTTGCTAGTAAATCTGAAGTGTTCTTAGTTGCTTTTGTTTTCAGAACAAATCTCTGCAATGATTGGAATTAGGGCTTACCAAAAAAAAAAAAAGCTCTCAATATAAAGTTCATAGGTGCATGTTTAACCAGGCCAAGTGCAAGGTCCTACATCTGGGTTGGAGTAATCCCAGCTACAGCTACAGGTTGGGCAAAGTGATTCAGAGCAACCCTGTGGAGAAGGACTTGGAGGTGTTGGTAGATTAGAAGCTGAGCATGAGCCAGCTTCAGTGTGCGCTCGCAGCCCAGGAAGCCAGCTGTATCCTGGGCTTCATCAAAAGGAGTGTGACCAGCAGGTCAAAGGAGGTGATCCTGCCCCGCTACTCTGCTCTCGTGAGACCTCACTTTTAGTATTGTATGCAGTTCTGGTGTTCTCAACATAAAAAGGACATGGAACTGTTGGAACAAGTCCAGAGGAGGGCAACGAGGATGATCAGGGGACTGGAGCACCTCCCATATGAAGATAGGCTGAGAAAGTTGTGGCTGTTCAGCCTGGAGAAGAGAAGTCTGTGTGGAGACCTCAGAGCAGCCTTCCAGTATCTGCAGGGGACCTATAGGGATGCTGGGGAGGGACTCTTCATGAGGGACTGTAGTGATAGGACAAGGGGTAATGGGTTCAAACTTAAACAGGGGAAGTTTAGACTGGATATGAGGAAGAAATTCTGTACTGTAAGGGTGGTGAGGCACTGGAATGGGTTGCCCAGGGAAGTTGTGAATGCTCCATCGCTGGCGGTGTTCAAGGCCAGGCTGGACAGAGCTTTGGGTGACATGGTTTAGTGGGAGGTGTCCCTGGCCATGGCAGGGGGGTTGGAACTAGATGATCTTAAGGTCCTTTCCAACCCTAACTATTCTATGGTTCTATGATTCTATGTATTTAAATGCAAAAATGCACAATCTTTTTGGCATCTATGATGTTTACAGCTGTTTCTGTTGGAATCACAGAAGTTGACTAGCATTTTTCTCTCTCCTTCACGGTTGTTGCTTAATTTTTATACAAAGTCAGGGACTTGTATACTACTAGATTTATGCTTTGCAGTTCCAGCATATGAGGCCATAACCCTAGGTTATCTAGACTTGCTGATACTATCGGAAAATTGTTTATTATGTTTTATGGTAACATAAAACAGTCTGTCCTGTTCTTCTGTGCAGGAATATATGATTTGGTTTGCTAGTCAATTCTAGATATTGAGAAAATTGTTATTTGTTTGGGTTTTTTTTCAATCTTTCAGAGAGCTTGTGAAACTCTGATGTAAATGTATTGATTTGCTTTTGGTTTAAGAGCCTAAATCAGAATAGATTTGTTCATTTATATAGCTATATTTTCATATAAATATGCAAGCACATAAATATATATGGGTACACATATATGCGCATTTTTACGCTTTTCTTTTGAAGGAAGATAGTTTTTATACAGTCATTTTGATGCTATTGAACATACATTGTTCTCTCTAGCATGCTAGAGATGAAGCCAAGCAATGCCTCTTAGAATATCATTAATGTCCTTTGAAGCACAGGTATTGGCAATCAATTTTACCTCTTCCTTTCTATACTTAATTTCAGAACTGGGATTTTTTTTTTTTATATGATGGCAAACTGGCATTTATAGATGTTTTTGAAGCATCCCACTAATGTATTTGATTTTCCTATGTGTTATTTATATGTAAAGAGGTTGCCAGAATGGAGTTTTCTTTGTATTTTGGAGATCTACATAGACTTCATAATTGAAAAGGTTGGATTTAGGTAGAGAAGCAACATATTTTGCTGCACTGCAGTATATTTTTATGTTAAATGGCATTAGTTTTTAAACCTGTTTCTCATGGCATTGTCTGTGTTCTGGTTCACAGTCTGCTTTTTTCCATCAACATGGATGCACAACAAATGATACCAATGCAAAGTACAACAGTCGTGTTGCTCAGCTTTACAAGGAGAAGATTAAATCTCTTGCAACACAGGCAACAAGAAAGCACGGTACTGATGTGAGTAGTGTGTGTCCTGTGCCTGTAAGATTTCTGAAAATCTTTATCTTCTCTCCCCTGGAGTAATTTTAAGTTTCCAATTAGTAATGCAAATGGTTATCTGTCTTTGGGAGGTACTGATACACGTTACAGTGAATAGGCAAGCTGGGGAGTAAACTGTTTGTAGCATGCCTTTTTTGTTTGGAAAAAGGATGTTGAGCTAGAGCTCAACTGGGTAATTCAAGATCATTTATTTCTAATTCAGAACACTAACATTTGCAGTAACTTATACGGGTTCCAGGCAGAAACTTCAGGTATCCTTCAGAATCGAAACTTTGCAGGTGTGCTCCAAAATTATTTTCGTGGTATTGCATAACAAAGATGTTTTTATCCTTGCTTATCAGGAACTGAATTCTTATTGAGAAGTACAGCATGTAAAAATATCAAAGTGTTGATAGAATTAACTACAGAATATTTGTGATTTAAGTGGGATGTGATTTGAACAGGTAAATGTGTGGTTTTGATTTTTGCCCTACAAAAATAATATTTGAAAATGTAGCAAGTTATGTATATTCTGAACTTGCTGTTTTCCATTAAAAATGCTGAAAGTGTTCATGCATGCTATCAAAACTTTGTTAGGTTGCTGACAGGAATATGTTCTTAGCGAAATAAGCAGAATTGGTTTGCTGAAGTGATAAGTTTGACAACAGTTCTCTTCTGCATACACAGAAAACATGTTTTGATTGTTTATTTTAGCTTGTTAAAGTCTGTGACTGATTCATTTGAAATTGGTCAGATGAGTGGGAATTAAAAGCAAGAAGGCTTGGGGGTTTTTCTGATCTGTGCATCAAATAGAATGAAATTTTATGCATTATAATAATTTTGTATTATAAATGTTATAGACAATAGTTCACATTACTAACTTTAGAGAATATTTCTTTTTACTTACTAAACAGCTTTAGATATAAAACCTGTTCAAGTAACTATGATACACTATGTGCATTTAAGCTGATCATAAGTTAGCCAAATGACACTTTGAAAAACTGTGTTTATCTTGCTTCAATTACAGATTCCATCGAATTGTTTGATATTAATTATGCTTGGGTGGTTTTTTTTAATTAATATACTTAATCATTTCAGCTTGCACTAGGTAATTACTATGTGCTAAGTTGCTGAAGTAAATTATTTAGATAGTTAGGTGTAGCATCAACCGTCACCTCCTCTTTCACATGGTAAAAAATTTCTTCTCTAATTTAAGGATAGAATTGATTTTTGAACGGTGAGGTAAGCTTGTTGCACACTCAGTGACCTTTTTGACAGAGGTCATCTTTTTGGTCACGTATCATGAGAAGTGATTTGCCTATGAGTAAGCTGGGAGTGCAGATCACAGGTTACAGACCTGTCTTGCACAATACTAAGAATACCTGTGGCACTGTGGGCCTCTCAGCCTGCCCTGAGGTCAGGCATCGCTCAAAGTTGTTAGCATCCTGGGACTCTGAGAGTAGGTGGGGAAAATTCATCAGAGTACAAGACCACATCCGTACAATTCTGAAAACTGTTTCCAGTGACCGCTAGTGTTATGTTTTCAGTTTTGATTTGGGCTTTTGTGCTTTGGGCAAAGCAAGAGTATTAGAAAGAATATGCCTTATATGAGAATATGAAAAACTTATTATGAAGGTCTAGTGATATTAAATATTGACAGTATTACTGCAACAGAGCTTATATTGAGCATTTTGTTAGGAAGGAAATAGGTAATGTGAAGGAACACATCAAAGATGTATGAAATTAAAAAAAAAAAGGAATGTCATGTATTGAAGCTTGAATAAATTTGTAAGGAAAAATTATGTACCAAAAAAAAAAAAGTTTTAAGATTAGTGTATTTAAAAAAATATATATATATTCACTTTTTATGTAAAATTCTCTCTCTCTTCCAATTCTAGCTGTGGACAGATGGATGTGGAATGCCACCTATGTCACCTCAAAACAAAGAGGAAGACTTTTTTGCATCCCATGTTTTTCCTAAGGTATAGATTGCCTGTATTTCATTCTTATTAGCTTTCTGAATACTAGGGTAACTGTGTGTTTATGATGACGATTAAATCCTGAAGGAAAATGTTACAGAGAAAGGGTAGGTCAGTGAATTAACGTTTATCTGCTTTTCTTTCTGTGGGTCTCAAAATTCTTCCTGGATGTGAACCACTTTCTAAGGTGATAATTTAGAATGACCCAAATAGTAGCTGAATGTGGAATGAAACTATACTTTTTGTAGGCATACAATTCCATTTGGACTCATGATTCCTTGATTGGGAGTGCTCTGATTTAAATATACTATGTGATAATTTTGGTCTTTAAGCAGTAAAGGTTAACAGTTCTTAAAGCATTTGCTAAGCAATTCTTTTTTATTCCTCAAAATTCTTTCATCCTGTTTGAAAATGTTAACTTTCTGAAGGCTGTTGCTCCTGTTGGTTTTCATTTGTTTGATCCTGCATCCTTAAGGTGATAGATGCTGGTTTTATTTCACAGATAAATGTTACAGAGAGACTCTTGCCTCTGGTATTTGAAAAAGAGATAACAATTGTCATCTTCAACTTAAAGCAATTAAGTTATTCCTACGCCTAGTACTCTTAAATATTGCAAAAAATATTAAGTGTTCTAGTACAATTGTTTTCTAGTACAGTTACAGACTGTAACATGTAAAACACAAGTATAATCACAAGGCATATTCTGGGATAGAGAAGAATTCAAAGGGCTTGGGTATATCAGATTAGCCCGTTGTGAGAACTCTTTTCCAGTTCATATGCAAGTTAATTTCCTTGTCATGACCTTGTTGTTGTGCATGTACATTATCAGCAAGTAATAAAAACCTATACAATTTGCTCATATCTGCACTTGGGTGAAGAGCACAGTAAAAATGACATGACGTTTTAGTGACTTTCTAGTGTATATGGGATGCTTAAGGAAGAAAAAAAATGTAACTTGAATCAATTATTTTTCCTTTTGGTTATTTAGCTGTGACATTTCAAAATGTAACTTTGTTGTATTTGTGAGGTTTTGAAAATGGTGCTTTTTGAAGGGAAATTCAGCCTTTTTGCTATTTATTTATTTTAGGAATTTGTACTGCAGCCAATATTTGAATGTCTTCTAAAAATAAATTTCAGCATCTTTGAAACAGTGAAAAAGTGTGTATATTTTTCAGACTGGGAGGATTGCTGTTTTACTCAGAAATGCTTATTGCAAAGACCCCCCAAAAAAATCAGTTATCGTGAATTCTAGTCTAGTGTCTTCACCAGAAGATCACCTGTCTTCATAGTAGAAAAGAAATTGAGTATTTCTGTTTGCAAAGAGCAGCTTGGAAGAATGCTTGCAGTTGAGTGGGAAGAGCATGAATTGAGGCAAGCTAAAAGAGAAGAAGTTTAAGCAGAAAAGTGTTGTATTTTTGTGGTTGAGGACAGGAAGTAGAAACTTCATACAGATGTATGGGTAGAATAAAGTAAAACTTTACAGCAGACTTTTCAGGTAGCTGCAAAGGCAGGAGGTTAGAGAAAAGCAGTTTGTTTACTTCAGGGCAAGAGATTATTTGGGTATGAACATTTTGACAGAGATGTCGGGAAGTTTTGAGATTGAGGTTTTAGGGAAGAATAAGCATGTTCCCAGCATTGAGAACAGTGGCTCAACATTGGTGGGAAAGATAATATTAAGTTGATATTATTGTGACCAGGTCACAAACCTGCCTGCTGAGGAGAATGTCTCTAAAGGAAGTGGGAGGACTCACCAGGAACATTTGGGAGGACTGCTCATAATGAAAAATTAAGTATTAGAAAATTGGAAGTGCAACAGCTTAGTGTGGGGAGAAGGGTTGGTGATTATATGTAAATAAATGATCCGGATTTCCTGTACTGTATTTACTGTTATGAGTTAAGACAGTTAATAGCCAACATACAATAATTAAACATAAAGCGTAATTAAAATGCATATTATTTTTTTTTTAATGGTATACGTACTGAAATCACTAAGAGGAAAATACAGGTGCTCAGGAGTAAATTCTTTACTGCAAGGGTGATGAGGCACTGGAATGGGTTACCCAGGGAAGTTGTGAATGCTCCATCGCTGGTGGTGTTCAAGGCTGGATTGGACAGAGCCTTGGGTGGCATGGTTTAGTGGGAGGTGTCCCTGGCCATGGCAGGGGGGTTGGAACTAGATGATCTTAAGGTCCTTTCCAACCCTAACTATTCTACGATTCTATGAAACCAGCTCACTTCTAATAAACGTAGGAATTTCTTGTAACTTTAATAACTGCCCTTCTGAGAACAGGTTTAAACCTAGAAGCTGTGATCATAAGAATCCAGTATTAACTAGTCGATGATGCTTTGGCTGTCTTTGAGCTCAGTGCTCATATTTATTTGATGTATTTTATTTTGTGTACACTTTTAATTGTTGTAAATTTTTTCAAGGGAAAGAATACAGAGCAGGTGTTATCAGAGCCAGTCTGTCTACAGCAGAAAACTCCAGAAAATAGTCCAGACTGCTATGAAGGTGCGACTGTTTCTTCATTAACAATAAGCTGCATTTTTTGGTACTTTCTATGTTTAGGCTGGTTTTTACCCTACTTTAATAATTAAATAACCTAATTATGCTAATAATGCAAGAATTTTGGAGAGGAAGGACTTCTTATAAGGGTTATCCTCAAATGTGTGGGACTGCATGTTCCTTTAAGAATGTTTAATAGAAATCCAGACTAATATTAGATTCAAAAGACTGTGTGAATCATTGGGTGCCTGCTGCTTTTAGTAACTGGTAAAGCTGTGGTAGAAATAACACATTATGCTGTATGAATCATTATGCTGTACACATTATGCTGTATACTGTGAGTTGTATTTTAGTACTGTAAGTATTCTAAAGAGCCTTCTGATGTTCTTACCCTTGTTATTTATTGTGTTTTAGGACCAGAACATGGACCAAGTGTTGATTGCCTCAGTACATCACCAAAAGCTGCATTAGGTAATGAGTGTAAGCAGAAGAAGGTAGCAGGCAGTATATATTCATTTGTACAGAGAATTTATGACTGGGAAGAGATGTGGATTTTTTAATATCCATGTGCACAAGTTGAAACATCAGATTTTGTATTACAACTTTTTCTGTTAAACCATGTACTGCTTGTAAGATATAAATTTTAGTCAGTGTTCTGGTTTTATCTATCTTATCTTAGCCAACCTGATGAATTTAAATGCTACAGGTGTCACACCTAATAAAGGTGACCATTAATGTTTTACGCCTCCTGTTAGACTGCTTTAAGTTCTGTGTTTAAAGCACACAGATGCAATAGAGCATTGCGCTGTGATTAATGGCCTGCTACTTGCGTTAAGCCAACACATCTTGTACTAATAGCTCAGTCTTTCTATCCAGACACAGTTTTGTTCCCTTTTCAGAAAGCTGAACATAAAAAATTCAGACTTGAAAAATCTTATATTTGTAATACAGTATCTTCAATGTTCAGAATCTTAATTTACTTAACACTGAGGAGTGTATCATACTGTAAGCAAGTAAAAACAAGTTGAGGAAAATAGAATAAAATACATCAGTGATTTGTCATATTGGGGATCATCCTGCAGGGGTAGGTTTTCAAGAATAAAGAGTATTGATTCTTGGCAGCACAGGGCTAGTAAAGAAGTGACGCCTGGGACTAACTCAGTACTTCAGGAAGGTATGGTCTTTGTCACTGTATATTCACTTGGTTGATTTTGTTTTTTGTTGGTTTGGGTGGGAGTTTTTTTTCACTTCATGTTTTGTCTGTATCATTGGTGGGCTTAAACGTAGCCAATACCTTTCTAACCAGGAAGCAATTCATCTTGGAAGTGATAAGGGATCAGGTGGACCTCTAGTCAGATTCAGAATAGCAAGTCTTGCATTCTTGTTGTGTTTACTGGCAGGTATTTACAACTGAAGACTGTAATTTTATTCCTATTGTATATTTGCAAGAGATTCCATGCCCTCAATCAGAGGCAGTTTCTTAGAGAATTCACAGCTCTGTTCCCTGTAACTAGGTATCTCAGTCTTGTAGTGTAGAAACTGTAATACTTCAAGGCATTAAAATAAATTCCCAGAGTTTTGGGAATTCAGTTTTGAGGCTGGTATTGTGGAAGTCATTTCCTGCAGTTCTGGAATTAATAAAATTGCATGTCAAGTAATGTACATTTAATCCTTGCAGAGAACACCACCTTCATAAAAAAGAAGCCAAATCAAGCTAAGAAGGGGGTAAGTATATAAATAATACATATTTATAACTGTGTTCTAGCTTTCTGGAAATATGTAAATTGCAATTTGGAGATGAATTGTGTAAGTTAGCACTAAACAATACTTGTGTCAGTAACAAATGATGGAACTAAAATGGGATTGAGAACTGTTTCTATGTCAAAACAGCCAGTGGTCTGTTTGAAAACAGATTATTGTTGACTTGAATTTGTCAAACAGGTTATTGTTCCATGTAGTAGAGTGCTTCAGATCAGTGGGTTGTTTTCTGACCTCAGATATTTGAAGTCTGTTTACATGTATATAGCTCGCTGAACTGTCTAGACTTCCACATACATACCTGGATGTCATTTTCCATGTGCTGTCTGGGCCTGAGTGGCAGGTCATATTTTTTCAAAGTTATGTAAAATTAAAATGACAAAGCACATATTGATGTCAAGGTCTGTATCCCATTTCTCCTGAGTTCTTTTCACAGCCACTGTCCCTGCAACTCCACTGATGCTCTGTAAATTTCTTCTCATTTGCTAATACTGGGTTGCAGGGCTTCTTCAGGCTTTCAGCTAAGTTAATGGGCACTGAGATCTTTTTGTATCAAATCTTGAAAACAGAGGGAGTTCCAGTAGCACTTTTGAGTGGCTAAATATGCATGTGTGACATAATCTGTCAATACAGATTGAGACTTCAGATATGTATTTCTGAAGGAGTCCTCATCTTGTATCACACAGCAGTATGGTATTTGGTTCTATTTATAGGCAACTTGCAGCTGCATTCAATTCAAGATACTTTCAAGATAGTTTACAGACTTGTTTCTGGATGGGGTCTTAGCACTTTCTTAGGCATCTGGTCTCCCTAAAGAAGGCATGAGGAGAGTTGAGTATCTCAGAATGGTGTGTTCAAGGAACCTGAAAAATGAGTAAGACAGTTCAAGTTAACTCAGGTAGGAAAAACTAGGTTCTGAATGTATAGCTGTTGAGGCCCAAGAAAATAGCCTAATGTTAGGCTGTTAGGATGACAACATGTTACAGAGAGTCACTTCTTTTAAGTCTGGGCTGTTCTATGGCGAAAGATTTGAAAGGTTTATTGGAACATATTAATTTAGATTGAAACCTATTCTTTCTTGCTGACACTAGAGGGCCCTAACATACAGAAGAGACTCCTTTTTCTAAGTGGTATGTGCAGGTGTGTTCCCTTTACTGTAAGAAGAACATGTCTGGGTTCATGGGTGTATGTACAGTTTGTGAACTGTAGTATCAGAGTCTATAAAAAAACCCTGTATTGATATAGGCCATAACTTTTTATATGAACACACTAAAGGATCAAAAGGTTAAGATAAATGTATTGTGAAAATTAATATCACTGCAGTGTTGAAGATGAGGAATTAAGCACACAGGAGACTAAGAACAGCAGTTTGAGTGCTGTGCCACCGTCTGAATCAGCATCATCATATATTATTTATATTTGTAGTGTTAAGTGGGCTTTATATCTTCGATAATCAGAACGAAAGAATATGTATCCCTGTATTGAAGTAATAGGAGCTAGAATAGAATTCTTTTAAAACAATGAGTGCAAAACTAGAACCTCTCTGCTTACATGTTTAAAAAAAGTTTACAATGCTTTGTCACATGTAAAAGCTAATCATGCATGCGCTTATACACAAAACCTGTGTATTGTTCTCCTACCGTAAATCAGTAAATCAATAATTAATCTTGAGGTAACACACTAGCACTGGACAGGGAGAACTAATTGAAGAATATCTGCTCTCGTGAGACCTCACTTGGAGTATTGTGTGCAGTTCTGGTGTCCTCAACATAAAAAGGGCATGGAAATGTTGGGACAAGTCCAGAGGAGGGCCACGAGGATGATCAGGGGACTGGAGCACCTCCTATATGAAGATAGGCTGAGAAAGTTGTGGCTGTTCAGGCTGGAGAAGAGAAGGCTGCGTGGAGACCTCCTAGCAGCCTTCCAGTATGTGAAGGGGGCCTCTAGGGGTGCTGGAGAGGGACTCTTCATGAGGGACTGTAGTGAGAAGACAAGGGGTAACAGGTTCAAACTTAAACAGGGGAAGTTTAGACTGGATATGAGGAAGAAATTCTGGATATGAGGAAGAAATTCTTTACTGTGAGGGTGGTGAGGCACTGGAATGGGTTGCCCAGGGAAGTTGTGAATGCTCCATCGCTGGCGGTGTTCAAGGCCAGGTTGGACAGAGCTTTGGGTGACATGGTTTCGTGGGAGGTGTTCCTGTCCATGGCAGGGGGGTTGGAACTAGATGATCTTAAGGTCCTTTCCAGCCCTAACTATTCTATGATTCTATGAATATTTTCCACTTCTAAATGTAAATTCTGAATTAAATGCATAAGCACCAAACGGTGCCATTGCAACAAGTTTTATTATGTTAATCCTATGCAACAAAATCCTTTATTAAGAAATTGAAGTTGTGCTAGATATTATTTATTTGAACATGCTAACTACTGAACAATTAAAACTATAATAGTTTCATTACCCTGTGATGCTTGACTGCAGAGCTAACAAAATTTGTAAGAGTTAGTAGAAGCAGCATGTAGAAGAGGGTCAAAACATGGAAAAATATTTTTCTCTGCTCCAGATTTTAATAGTTGTTTTCATATGCTACTGAACAGAGTATAGTGTTTGCTGTTGCTTTCAAAGCTGACTGTTACGTCAGTTGAAGTCATTGTCTCCCTTATAATGCTGGGGCTTTTGTTTTTTGTTTTTCAATAAATCAAGCTCGGTGCCAAAAAAGGTGGTTTGGGGGCACAAAAAGTGAGCAGCCAAAGCTTTAATGAGATTGAAAAACAAGCACAAGCTGTAGATAAAATAAAGGAACAAGAAGATCTTCATGGCAGTAAGAAAACTGATAAGGAAGAGCCACTGTAAGTATGAATTAAATATACAATGGTAAACCATGAAGCTTAATTTCATGTTAATGAAGTAATTGCTAACATTTTAAATACTACCACAGATTACCTAATGCAAATAAAACTTCAGTTCTTGCTTTGAAAAAAACCCCAGATGTTGGGCAAAGAAGAGATTCAGAGCAGCCCTGTGGAGAAGGACTTGGGGGTGTTGGTCGATGGAAAAATGAACGTGAGCTGGCAGTGTGCGCTTGCAGCCCAGAAAGCCTACCATATCCTGGGCTGCATCAAAAGGAGCGTGACCAGCAGGTCAAGGGAGGTGATCCTGCCCCTCTACTCTGCTCTCGTGAGACCTCACTTGGAGTATTGTGTGCAGTTCTGGTGTCCTCAACATAAAAAGGACATGGAACTGTTGGAACAAGTCCAGAGGAGGGCAACGAGGATGATCAGGGGACTGGAGCACCTCCCGTATGAAGATAGGATGAGAAAGTTGTGGCTGTTAAGGCTGGGGAAGAGAAGGCTGCGTGGAGACCTCCTAGCAGCCTTCCAGTATGTGAAGGGGGCCTCTAGGGATGCTGGAGAGGGACTCTTCATGAGGGACTGTAGTGAGAGGACAAGGGGTAATGGGTTCAAACTTAAACAGGGAAAGTCTAGATTGGATATAAGGCAGAAATTCTTTACTGTAAGGGTGGTGAAGCACTGGAATGGGTTGCCCAGGGAAGTTGTGAATGCTCCATCTCTGGTGGTGTTCAAGGCCAGGTTGGACAGAGCCTTGGGTGGCATGGTTTAGTGTGAGATGTCCCTGGCCATGGCAGGGGAGTTGGAACTAGATGATCTTAAGGTCCTTTTGAACGCTAACTATTCTATGGTTCTGTGATGAGGTGTGCCCTTTTTTTTGCCATTTTGCTGTATGTTTCTATAGTTAATTATTTACTGTAGAAATAGCCTAGTGCTATCTTTAAAAATAACTTTAGTGTTATTTAACAGCAAAAATAAGGAGACATTCTGCTGATACACATGAATGAAATGTGAAATAAACCCCAAACATGTTGAAGTATTGCAGAGAAGACCCTTGCCTCTTGAACTTTCTTTACCCTTGCGTTTGTTACGGTGTAGTGAACTGAATGTTATTTAAAGCAGTCTTTCTAAGAGCAGGGAGAACATACTAATATGCAGCTTTATTTGTCCTTATTGGGTAAGAGTTTCTATGCTGAAGGCAGGGGATAGTTTAAGTATGACTAGAATTATCTGCTTGAGTTTTAGCTGTTTTATACTGGGACTGCTTTCATTTCACTGCAACCTTTTGAATATTTTTGTCTGAGGCCTCGAATCTGTTAATCCATCTCACTCAATAAATACTCAGCCCTAAAGGTCAGAGGGTGGTGATTCTGGTTCCTTCCACTACATTTTTCTGTTACATGTTTTTTGTTTTTAACATTTTGTTAGTTGTCATCAAAATTAGACTATTAAATAGTTGGTTAGTGTACACTTTCACTGTTGTAAAGTTTAACATCCTCTCTCGAGTGCTAAGATGCGTCGTTTTTATAACCTGTGGACAAATCACTTGGAGCTCATGATACCAAACTCTTTGGTCTCTAATGTCCTCCCTGCTCCTTTTGCTTACTTTTATTTAGCCTCCACAGAAATGGATATTTTGGGTGCTGCAAGAACATTAATCACAAGGGGATCATTCATTTTTTCCTGAAGTATTTTTACCACAAAGTCATGCTTCTCAGTGGTTGACAGAATCTACCTGTAGAGTGACTCAGACAAGTGGACTACTAAATAACAAGAAAAATGACTGTTTATTATTATTTATTATTCTCTTTAATTTTAGTATCTTTAATCATATTATTCAGTTTGGAAGAAAATCGCAATTAGTGATTTGTTTTTTGTGTCAGAAATTTATAGATCTATATAGATTCAAGGCAACCTTTAGTATAAGGTTGCTGCAACCTTTCTACAGTGGCCAGAACCCTCTAAAAATGTCTTCAAACATGACGGGTGCACATACACTTCAGTTTATGGATCCGATCCCAGCAGGGCAAAGATAATTTTATTGCCCTTGAGATTAGCTTTTTGGATTTTTAACTGTAGATGGCAGTATATACCTAAATTAAACAACAGTGAGCACCTTTAAAACTGCATCTGGTTCCAACTAATTGGTATGGCAGTTTTAATTTTAAAAGCTTGAGTAATGAGCTTTAGTAAATAAATTCGATGTGGCTTTGTTATGTGGTAGGAACGGAAGTAATTCTTTTATAGGCTAGTATTTAGAAAGTTAAAGAGTTCTGAGACTTAAAATGTTATTTTATAATTGATACAGCTTTTTCTGCTGTACACTGATAGGAGGATAGATACTGGAATTACTTTTAAATTGAACCTCCTTGTTTTAATCAATGGCAGGTAAGGTTTGTGGTGTTCATAAATAATATTTCATGAAGATGGGCTGTTAATCTTTCTGCTTAAAGTGCTGAGTAGATTTTTATCAGTAGTGGTTTCAAGTTGAACTTCAAAGAACATTTTTAATTTTCTGTGTAACAGTTGATCCTAAACTGTAAGAACTGATTTAAAATGTTCCTGAACATACTCTGTGCTTTAAAGATATATTTTTCTGATTTATTGGTTTCAAAAGTCATTCCACAGATGCATCGTTTTTTGTATCTGACTTTTATTGTTATAAGCAACTGAACATAAGAGACAGTGGTGTTTTTAGTTCTGGCTCCAAGTCCTCTTAAAGCCCCAGTCAAGGGGTATCTAATCATCACAAGATTGAGATAGCTCTCCTCCTTTTTGAAATGCCTCATCAGTGGAGGAGTGATGTCCCTCCCCTTCCTTATAGCAGACTGGTACCTACATCCCTTGTCTTTGAAGGGAGAAGACCAGACTCTGTCCTTTTCATTTTAACACATTCAGCCACACAGCTTTTGTCTTGCAGGAGATGCACTAACCAGCAGAACATGAACTTTGGTAGAGGCATCTTGTCCTCTTGGTTAAGTCAGTATGCATGGCATCAGAAGAGATCAAGCCAGCAAAAGCCGGCAAGTTTCAGTAATCAGTTAGGAGATGCACTGAAAGAAAATACTCCTTGGCCAAAAACTTGTTTTCGTTCCTGTTTCTGCACAGAACTGGTAGAAAGTTACAATGGTTTTCAGGCTTGAGTACTTACTCACTAGTTGCAACATGATGTCTACTGGCAGCATCCTAAATCTCATTTACCTTTCTTCTGATAGTGTTCATTTGTACTTTATGCCATTCACAACTTATGAATACTGCCTCATTGCTCATTAAAATTACTATCTTTATCACTTTTAACCTAACAAATTAAATGTAAGCAGTGTTTCTACAATTCTGCAATCAAGATTAAAAGCCTCTGTCTCTGCTATACCAATATTTCTAGAAAATAATTGTGATTGTTTTGAGGTACAGGAAAGTTTGTGGTATCTCAGAATGACAGCTTACGAAGTCTGAACTCTGGAGATGTTTCAGGTGACAAAATATGTTGCCAGCTTGCAGCAAATTACAAATTTTGGATGCTTCAGTGTTTCTATAATACAGAATATATTCCATTTTGGGAGTACAAAGACTCCTCCCCTCTTCTGAGATGCTCTTTTGAGCAATAAGGAAGGGCTGTATCAATAAAGAAGCATGGTCTACCTTGAGCACTTGTCTCGAGTGTATATATAGCAAGTGTTAAAACCACTGACAGCCTGAGGCGGGGGTGGAGTGAGACATAGCAGGGCCAAGCTGGACATTAGGGGAAAATATTACTAGTATTCTATCATGAATACTGCAGTACTGTAGTATGTGAGACCTGGCTTTTTTGGCAATTATTTGGTTTCACCTAGAATCAGGGCTGTGGAAAAAAGACTCTTTCAGTTTGACTTAAAGGTGTTGCAAAACTGTCCTGAACTTTAGCTGTAGCAAGTTTGACATTCGTTTTGAAAAAGATTACCTGCTCATACACAGACTAGGGTACTGTTTACACAGTCTTCTCTGCTGGCTTTCTCCCATCCTTGTAGTTTGAATTTTATCCAATTAATAATTCATATATTCAGTAAACACAGTGAACTGCAAATTACAGTGCTGCAATATATGTTGCAAATTTTCTACCATTATTATTGGGTTGGACATTGTGTAGCATCTTACAGTTATATTTTAACTGTACATTTTGTTCTAGAGTATCGTCTTTACGGTTGGCCTACAGAGATCTTGATATTAAAACAAAAGAAGAAAATTTTAATCTATCTGGTAAGAAGAAAACTGAATTGGAGAGGCTTGGCATAGGATTTGGCAGCAACAGAAGGTATGTGAAGTTCTATAAACTGTATTTAAAATACTCTGTGGCTTTATGCAGTTATCCTTCATTTTACTTAGGAAATGGAAAAATGTGCTAAAGTGCGTTATGGAAACTTAAATAATATAATCAAAGAATCTAGTATTTGTCAGGGGGAAGGATCAGGATTGTTTCTGATTAAGTTCTAACCTGCCAGACAGGTGTTAACCTAAACTGTAGGATGTCTGTAAAGTTTTTGCCTCCATTAGCTGACTGTGAGGAGGGTGTAATGTTTTCAGTGAACACTACCACCCCAAGTGTAGTCTTTTACAAGGCAAAACTCTGAAATTGCTCTGTTTTCCAGCTGTTGGATTGGTCTGTGTGTTCAGAAGTCCTGCCCCTACTTCAGATAATTACAGTTGAGTTTTCCAGAGCTTTTTCTTTGTTCCTTTTTTTTTTTTAATTCCTCCTTTCTCCTTAAATGTTTGTATCGCCAAGCTTCAGAAACTAGATTTGGGCTTTAATTTTTTTCTTTTTAGGTGGGAGCTTTGTCATCTCCTTATATACTTATTTTCTTCTTGTCCCCAGTGGCATTTCTCACTCAGTCGCGTCAGATATGCAAACGATAGAGCAGGAAACACCTGTAATTGCAAAGCCGAAAAAAAAATACACCGATGATGTAGAAGACTCATATTTCTCTGCTAGTTCAAGGTAATTTATAAACTTTTTATTTGGGGTGGGGGCAGAAATATAGGCAAGTTATGTTTTCAAATATGCACAATATATTTGGAACTTAAGATCAAAACAGAAGACAACTGGACATGTCTACACACCCAACATATTTTCAGGGGATGTCTAAATCAGAAAAGTTGTAGAATAGTTGACCTTACCTTAATGACACATGTATTTATAAAGAAGAGGAGTTACTTTTTCTGAGGATAGTCTGAATTATGTGTTTACAGGTTTTGTCTTGCTCAGGGTCTAGTCTCTGTTTGCACAGACAGTTGCCATGTAAGCTTTTAATTGCTGTGCACCAAACCCAGTGATTTTTTTTTTTTGGCAGAATGATTTGTGTTCATTCTGGGTTTTTTTGGGTTTTTTTTTTTTTTTTTCCTTTTCTTTCTTATGGCACTGCCTTCAATCTCCTATTTAAAATTAAACAAGCATCAAAGTCTGGTATTAGATATACTACAGTTGCATCAGCCTTTTAAATGGAAGCATGCCAGATGCAAAAACTTTCATCTTTTTGAGGTATTGTGCGTTGGATGTATTGTGTAGATGCCTTCAGTGTTACTTGGTAGACTTTTATATATTTAAATTTAAAAAATATGCAAAAAATAATTGATGAATTTTTGATCAAAGTATGAATGCAGTGCAAATTACAAAATACCGCTGTTGGGAGGGAGAGGAAAACGCGTTAGTTCTACAGGCACTAATTGCAATGAAACAGTTGTTTCTGGACTGACAGATAGACACAGGTGTTGCTTTTATAAACCACCTTTATTGGTTTGGTGCCACAGAAACATGAAAAATTGTACCTAATTACTTGTAGGCAGGCAAATAAAACCACAAAGGCTTTTGTGACATTACTTTGTAGTGTAATCGCTAGCGGCAGAAATGCAAACATGGTACCAAGACTCACAAAATAAAACGTATCATTTCAGTGCTTCCCTGTTTGTTCCTTGAAAAGAACTGTTACTGCTCTCGAATTATTCATAAGCCTTTAGCAGGCAAACGATAAATTATGGAAGAAGTTTTTTAATGTGTTTTGGTTCAATAATTAGAAGATAAATTGTAACATAGCTGCTCCCAGATCGTCTTCTAGTTATTGCAACAGTAGAATCTAATTCAAGTTGGTGTACAAATTCGTTCTCTTTAAAGAAAGTATAAAGTCAGATTGTTAGTCTTGATAAGGTTTGTAAGGTGGTTATTAGCCTTTATTCCAAAGGGTGGCTTTGAAATAGAGGTAATTTTAACATCTTCTTCATGTATGTCCAAAAGCAGAATAATCGCACTCAATATTTAGAGTTCTGACAAACATCTGTAAATTCATCAAGCTAAGTAGGTAAAGATTTAGAAATGTAATTGAAGCTTCACAAAATCCTTAGATTTTGATTTTTCTTTTTGCTACAATTAATAAAATCTATTAACATAACAATGTTAAATTTTATTTTTCTATTCAATGCTGGTTTTCTCTCTCCCTCCACTCACACCCCTCCCACACTCTCTGAATACTGAGAATACTATTTTGCAAAGTTATGAAAATCTGAGAGGGAAGGATAAAGAAAGTAACTAATGTTATTAAAATCAGTTCTTGTAGCCCCTGTCCCATCCTGTGATTTTGATGGTCATTATGAGATTGGGTAGCTTCATATATATATATATATATATATATATATATATGTATATGTATGTATGTGTATATGTATACACATATATATATATATGTATATGTATGTATGTGTATATGTATACACATATATATATATATATATGAACACCTTGTTATTGCATGTCCATATGAAACTTCAAAAGATTGCTGTGGCTTCTCTTTGCCTGTCAGAAGGGAAGGGGAGAGACTCTTGCTTCTTATAGTTCAGTCCAGATCTGTCCCTACTATTTTCCATGTGCTGAGGTGGAGGCCTTGCTGCTGAAGGCGTCACATTTCTCGTATACTGCAAAAACAAAGTGTCCTGGCTATTCATAACACAAACATGAAGGACCTTGTTGTGGGTGGGTTTTTTTTAAGAGTGCTTTTCAAAAAACACAGCGGCAGACTTTAATATCCCATGCTTGTTCTACTGAATCATTCCTTTCTGCTAGCCGTGTGTTGATCATTTTAGTCCCTAACCTGGTCGAATCCGAACTTTAAGAAAGTCTGTTTAACTACAAAGGGAAATTCTTAATCTTTGGCATTTTAATAGGTTGGTTTTTTCAAGTATTCTCCATATGTTTAAATAAATGTAGCTAATCAAATGGGGAAAGGTCAAGATAACATACGATCAGAACTGAAAAACATGCCGATTCTTTTCCCCTCTTTTCTTTCTGTTTGTATTTTCCCTGCGGTTTTGATATGCAAGAGAAGATTGTTGTATTAAGATTTGTTTTTAAGTGTTGTTTTAACAAAACATGTTACAAAACATAGAGGTACTTAATATTTGTATTAAAAAATTTAAAAAAATATTTAAATAAAAATTTATTTAAATAACACACCAGAACCAAAGACAAGGGCTATCTTTACTGTTCTGAACTGTTTGTTGATGCTTTAGAAAATGAGACCAGATTCTCTGCTTGCATAGATTGACTTGTCTGGAACTGTGAGATAAGCAACTATCAGGCCCTTAGTGAAAAAACTTTGCTCCATGCAAAACCAAAGCACACCTGGATGCCATGGGTTAGCTCTGTGTTCTTAGATCTCTGGAGTGTTCAAAGTGCCTTGAAAGTTACGGTGGTGGCTTTTTTGTAGCTGGTATCTTAGCACAAGGACTTTATGAGCAGACAGCTTTGTAGTGTCATCATGGTGCCTTGCTTGCCGTCTGTCCTTAAGTTTTGTGAGGATTGCTCTTAAACCAGCCAGGTATCTTGACAGTGTCCTTCGCAGTGCTTTGCCTGACACTAATGAAGATATAATACTTTGAAGTAATGAGAATTTTGCTGGTTTTGGTGGGACCATATCTTTCAGGCAAAGATATATTGCATATTCATGGCCATATTCAGCCAAAAGAAAGGTTGAACTTCCCAGTAAGTCAAATGTGTGTGTAAAAAACAAAAAATCAATTGAATTCAATACTGCAAAGCTTCTAACCAATATTATGAAGTCCTGGTTATTCACTGACAACTATCATTGTGCTGAAAACTTGCCAGTGTACACTTATTGCAGCAATATTTATTCAACAATATAAAGTTCCCACTTCTTCAATAGTTTTTTTTACTTCCTTTATTTTAGGTACTACGATTCTTCAGATTTGAGGAGCAGCACTTTCTCTAAATGGGATGACAATTCAGATTCTTTTTGGAAGAAAGAAAACAGTACTAGAGATGTTGATGTAATGTTAACTTCAAAAAGTCCAGGATTTTCAGACAGGTATACCAAGAAAACCTAACAGATTTTTGTACAGAAAGCCAAAGCTTTGAGTCCTGGTCAGAGTAGTGGGATTTTTTTCAATCTAGAAGGAGAATTGTGTCGCAACTTTCATCAGCAGTCAAGAGACTTTTTTATTTATTTTTTTTTTTGGTAAGCTGAATTCCCTATTTATGTTTTAAGCACTCGGCTGTTTTGCTCGGTGCTGTACAGTGTATCTAGTGGAGGTAATTTCCGAAGCGTTTCAGCAAAAAAAGGAGTAGACAAAAGACATTGAGAGAAACTCAAATATTTGCACTGTTCTGAGAGCATAGGTGCTTTACTTCGTGTATTGCCTAATGAACCAAAGAGAACCCAGTTACCTGGTGAATGTAGGGTACTCAGCTTTTAGGATGAAAGTATTGAAGATACTTGCAAACAACACGTCTAATTGTTGTGATGCAAAAAAATGAATGTATTTCTTTGACAACTGCATTTTTATCTTTGTAATCAAGTAGAAAATGTAAGAATGTGGAGCTTCGTGTGCTTGGTTGGTGTTTTCTCCTTCTGTTCTTACTTAAACCTGTATTTCTCATTTACCTGTGCAGTACAGTTTGTACATGTAAGTACAACTTTTTTAGCACAAGCATATTCTGCTTCTTCCTCTCTAGTGGACTGGTGATGCATATTACACAAAATAGGGGTTCATGTCCGTAATACTGTTACTTCCTTATTTGCTTACATTTACTTTGGAAAAGTTGGAGGAGAGAAAAAGGGAAGCGACTGTGTTGAATATGTATGTTTGAGGTAGAAGGCAGTGACAGTTGAAAGGATGTTAAACCTTTTTGTGCTATTACATTTAAATCTGAATTTCGCCGACATTGTGGGTTTTGACATTTTGTAGAAATATTCTATCTTTGTTCACGTAATTATCTTGCTTTTTAAATGAACTTTGAAAATAAAAATACAAGATGAATGAATTTGAAATGCTGTTTGTTCACCATCTTGTAAAACTGTCACTGAAATTTTATTTGCTGCTGTGTCAACTTGGTTATCTGAATTTCATTGTCCTGGGTTGATATTGATTTTATTTTTTGCTGTGATGTAAATAAAAGTTAGGCTCACAAATGCAGTTTATTTTTCTTTTAGGCCTGCGTCTCGTCGTAAGCCTGAATATGAACCACCTTTAAACACAGATGAGGCACAAAAAAAATTTGGCAATGTAAAAGCAATTTCATCAGACATGTATTTTGGAAGGCAAGATCATGCTAATGTAAGTAGAAAGCAGTGGTAAATATTTTTTAATATTAAAATAGTCTTTGACTATAAACACAGTGTTCTTATATAGAGAAGGCCATAAATAGTTAAAATTGGTAGAATTAGTAAGCTTATAGAATTATGTCCCCTGAATCTTTGTCTGATAGAGATGTAGGTGTTTCTGATAACTCTGATAGTTTATCATCTGATTTTAAGGAGTTGCCGCTGCAAGTAGGACCTTACCTCCAACATCATTCTTCCCCAATAGGAGTGGTCAGCAGTCTTTGTTTTTGAAAGAATCAGCCTGATGCTGGATGTAGGCTTACTTCATTTGTTCTAAATACCCAAACTGATGCCAGCAATCTTGTTAAAACAGCTGTCCTCTCTGTGTTTGTTGCATGGAAACGTTATTACTATTGTAAGGCCAACTAAGTGATGAATTGTTCAACAAGTGACATGTAATTGATTCAGCCTAGAAATAAAACACAGATTAATATTATGTTGAATTCTAGAGGTGGGGAATCATTTTGAAAACATACTGTTAATGAAAAATTAAGGATGTAATGAGGAATGTAAAATATAATTAATTTATTATCATAATCATCATCACTTATTATTATGTTTCCAGGGAACTCAGAAAAAATTGAATTAAAAGCATGATGTGATTAGAAGGGTTACCATGATGCTAGCTGCAGTGCTTTTTCCTTATCCTATCTAACCACTCAATTTCACCTTTTTTAGTTGTTGTTTTTAATGGTTGCATTGTTTTTCAGCAATTTTAGGGTAGCTAACGGTGAATAGGCCTCTTTGTGTTGCAGTAGCAAATGTCACTCTGATCAACTCAGAAATGAGTTGAGACTATGACAGACTCACACTGTGTAAGTCATGTGAAAAGTACAAAATCGGAGCAACTTTCAGAATGGTCAACTTCAGCTGGACTTCTATGTTCTAAAACAGTACCTATAATCTCATGAATTATCTGACATGACCTCAAAAGATGACAGCATACTGTTACAGCACTTTTTCTTCTTAATTCTTTTCTAGTATGAAGCAAGGGCTCGACTAGAAAGACTTTCTGGAAGCTCATCCATAAGTTCATCTGACTTGTTTGACGATCAGAAAAAACAACCAACAGGTACATATTGAACAGAGTGAGAAACTGTATTATGGAGTGAATATGCTCCTGTACTCTACTTCTAGTTCCACTATCAGCTAGCTGTCACTGTATTCTGCAAGAGAAGTGTACAAAGTGGAGTACATGTTAGTATTGCCAATAGGTCAAGCAAGCATAGACAGTGTATTTATTATTTTTTTAAAAATAATTTCTTAAATTTGAAGTTCTGTGTTTTCAGTTCACTAAGTTCAGTGTGTTATGCTGGTTTTTACATGACTTGCTGAAAATAATAGACTATATTGTAAATAATTATTATAAAAGGGAAACTGTAATATTTTGTTATAAAACCAAGGGAGGTAACACCTACATTGACTGTCAGGTAGGTTTTTTGATAAGTGACCTTAAGCAACTTATGTGTTTATATAGGTGAAAATAGCTGTCATAAAAATATTTGAGTCTAAGAAAAGTCTTTAATAAAATATTAGTGGCCTTGAAATTCCCATGTTAATCTGTTGCATGGCATATCATATCCGTTCATCATGGTATCTGCTTCCAAAACTAGTCTTGCCAAATTATTAAGGACATTTTTCTGTCGGTTTGTCTGTGTAAAGGATTTGTTGGAATGCCTTACATTGGAGAGTATAGTTCAAATTAGAAATGAAGGAAGTAGTAGATTAGATTGACTGAAAAGTAGCTCCTTAGGCTTTTGAAAATGACTCATTTTCTTTCTAACACCCTTTTAGGATAGTGCAATAATGTAATATGGAAAAGGTAGGAAATACTGGAGCATTTTATTGACTTGATCAGTTGGGTTTCATTCCTTAACTTGTGAAGAAATGGGAAAAAAAAGGATTCTTGAAGAACTTGAAATCTGTGAGTGATTATATAAATAGGGTGGAAAGCCAAACAGTATGCAGCATCTGATTTTACTTTGGAAAAGTTGGGAGTTAAAAAACCAAACATGTGATTGTTCAGTTTTGATCCCCTAAAAGCAAGTTTTGAATACACTGGCTAGTAGAGAAATTACTCCTGTTACTAGTTACTTAAGCTGGATTTTAGTAATTTGAAATGTAAAAAAAAAATTAAGTAGGGGAAGAGACATAAAGCAGAAATTGCAGTAAATTACCCACTTGAAGGAGTATTTGCAAGATTATGTCCTACTTGCACTTAAAAAAGATGTGAGAAATACAAGCAAAGCAATGGTATTTCTGAAATTATAAACTGTGTCTTCAATAGTACGTGGGATTGTGATAACAGTTTTTATCAATTGTTGACTTGAACTCCATCTTTTTTATTTCAATTTTCTTGCATATGAAATGTTTTATATAGAATTAATTTTTCCTTTAATTTGTGTAATATGTGTGGGGCTTTTACACAGTACTGAATAAGAGAACAAGCTAGAAAAAGGTAGATATGAGTTAAAGATGGGGCAAATTGATGTAAAATACGTACCTCTGTGTTTATATGTATATGATGTGTCTTTTTCTGTACACATACATATATATAGGTGGTAAAATTCTCACCCTATTCTGAAGAAGGGTAATACAGGCAATTATATAATGTTTAGTAGCTGTACATGAATTATGCACACACTATTATTCATTACTAACCACTTGGAAAGGTTCTGGGGGCTTGTGGAGGAATGCAGAGATTCCTAATAATGGGATGAAAATACCTGCCTGTGATTTGAGGTTAGTTACTGTTTGTGACTGGTGTGCAACCCAACAGTAAATTTAAAGTTTTATATTACAGAGACTAAACTTCTGCTAAATTCTGTGGGTTGTTAACTGCTCTAAGATAATAGTGAGGAAAAGATAGACCAGAAATTATTTTGTGTATTATAAATTCACGCTATAATCAATTTACAGAATCTTCCTTTCCTGCATTCCTATTACACCTCCTACCCCAAAGACTATCGTTTGACAGTGGTCCGTCTTGGAGAAATCTTACTGATGGCTTGTCTGGTGTGGAATTAATGCCAAGGCCATCATTAGTTCCATAAAATAAAGGTAATTAGGAGAGCAGGGACTGGCAACAAAACCACTACTGTAATTCTGGGGTCCTTGCCAGAATAAAATGTCCTTTGAATCTAAAGTCGTTTTTATGAGCTCTGCTGAGATTTAGGGTAGAACAGTTTTGGGATGCTTTTGTTTGCACAGAATGCTGTAGGAGCCATTTACCAAAAAGAGGTCTACGAGTAAACACTTTTACTTTGCGTTATTTCAGACCAGTTGCTTATGAAAGATGGCATGTTGGATAGCTGCCTTGTACATGCTGATTTTGAAGGAAATCACAAGAAAAGGAGTTGCTTTCCTGTCTCGTTTACAAGTTTTTCTGACAACCATACATAACAAGGAAAACATGAGAAAATTAATGTGGCTGAGAAGTGATTAGAGCTTTTCCTAGGTTATTTATGTCTGCAAATTTTGTTTCCATGACTCTGACTTTAATATCAAATGCTTCAGCATTTTTGTTGAGTGAAAAAGTTTGTAAGGAAGTCAGAATTACAGTTCAGAAATAGGGCTCTCTCAGTAACAGAGAATTTTTGAAAACAATCTATAAACAAGTGTGCCCGTGCATTGTAGAAACAATTGCTAGCAGGCTGTAAAGAATGGAGTGGGAAGCATCTACCATGATGAACCAGCCAATTAGCTTAGCTAAACCACATTATCTACAGTTATGTTTTTATCGGCCTGCTGATGAGGCCGGTGCCTTTAATTTCCTATGAAAAGAGGAGCTGCATGTTCACTCTCTTTCCCTCCTCCACCCCTGCTCAAAACAAAAAAAGGGAGAAGAATGGGCAGACCATGCATAGCAATGTGCACTATGGAGCTCCTGTCAAAAGGAGTTACGGTTGTACAGGTTGGGGAGTCTGAGGCTGGACGAGCTTGTCCAAGGTTCAGTAACTGCTTGCAAGTTACTAGTTGTGTCCTGACTGGTCGTGACTATCTGTTGGCTATGTGTCTTAAGTGAAGGCTACAGATTGCAGTCTCCATTTTGATACAGGTATGTTTTGGGATGCTTCTTCTCAGGAACCCCACTTATTCCCAAGATCATGGCCTGTGATGCTGGTTTATTGACATTTGTGCTTTTTACAGTGTCAGGTATTTGATTGTAGTTGTTAGCACGTTAATACTTATCATGCAGTTAATAGAAATCAAAGATGTTTCAAAACTATCTTCAGGCCTATACTTTTCATAACAGTAGAACTAACAGTGGCCACACTATATTGGCTTTAACAAAGGCTGCATTGCCAGCTTTGCCTTGGAGTTTTAAAACTTAATTACGTCTGCTATAATTTTTATAGAGCTCTCCGAGCCTCAGATGTAGTAATGCAAAATGTGTGTTTATACAGCATGCAAAGCATACCTGGGCATGCACATAACCACAGAAGTGCATTCATATTTTAATTGCAATGTAATAAATCTGTTTAGGATACCAGACAAATTAACATTGCAGCGGACTGAAAGTGCGGAATAAATTATATATTATCCAAACTTTTATTGCTTAGCTGGGAATACAGAGTGTAGAAGATGCAATTCTGGGTGAAATTTTAAACAATTGAAAAAAATTGAGGTGCATTTAAGAAATTTGAGATATATGCTCAGTGGGTTTTACAGTGTCAATCAGACATAGGTATTTAGTGCTCCTAGTAGTATCTTGTACTTCCAGGGGAGGAAAGGCTGCTTTTAATATAAAATTCTCTTTTCTTCTTGTGTGCATATCCTTTTAGGAAGCTACAATATTACAAATGTCTTGCCTTCAGCTCCTGATATAGCTCAGTTTAAACAAGGAGTAAAGTCAATGGCTGGAAAACTTTCTGTTCTTGCTAATGGGGTCATGACATCTATACAGGTTAGTAAAAATATTTACAATATATTAACCGTCTGTTAAAGTCTTTTTATAGGATTTAGTATCATGGATGCTGCCATTGAATCATCTTAGGGGAGGAAAGAATGAATTTAGCTTTGAGCTTTGTAGACCTCTCATGGTAGACAATAGATCTTTCTAAAAATAAATCTGTAGCTGCAGCATAACTTTTTTTGCCTTTTCCTTATGTACTTTGTTTCTTTTCTTACAACTGAAACAAAATTTCCGTAACAGAGTTATTTGCTGTCACTTAATTTTTAAAGTAATAGTAGTTCATAACTCAGAACAGAATAGTTTAGTTGGAAGGAATCTATAGCAGTCATCTAGCCCAACTCTTGTATTGGCTCTTTAACTGACTTGACATCAATACCTTTGATCCATGTTTGTGGACAGAATTAAGACATACTGGTTTCAGTAGTATAAAGCATGCTTCATGCTTCAGTTTGCATTTTCCAGATGAGGTCAGTGGGAGCTCTTGGATGTTTGAAAAGCAAGCTAATTATCCTGGAGTTTAACCATAAACTGCAGTTCTTGGAAGTGCTGGTCAAATTTCTTTAAGTCTTTAAGAATTAAACTAGGCTTTATGTGCAAATATTAAATAAAACTGATTTATTCCAATGGAAAACATACTCATGTCTGTCTGATTTTTTTACTTTTCTAGGATCGATATGGTTCGTGACGTCTTTTGTATCAACATGATTAAGTACCCTAAAGAAGGATTTCTCTTCAGATACACAAGTACTCACACTGCTGATTGGACTGAAGGTTGCCTTAAGACTGTTGATGTTTTTACTTGTTCCAGCATATTTTTTCCTTATGCAGCTTTCTGGCTCGGCCTCTTCTTATTCCTGTTTAATCTTTACAGAGCCAAAACCTTGCAGCAACTTGTTACATTGCATATACTTTTTTGATTTCCCCTCCTTTACAGTCTTACATTTATTAGCAACCTCAATCTTAGCTGTCAGAAGCTTTATTTTAATACTGGTTTCGGCTGTGAGGCAGGAATGAGTAAGAAGGATGAATGCATACATTGGAAATGAGGGTTCCTAACAGAAACCTCAGTGCAGTTTCATCCTTACCAGACATAGCTTGTCTTCCGACTCTCACGAGCTGTGAGGAAGAAAACATAAATAAAGTACATGCTGAGGTGTTATTTAGTAGACTATTGAAAAATATAGAGTTAGGTTAAACCTGCACTTATCAGGAAGTAGAAGCTCTTGCAGTCATAAATGGTTGTGCATTAAAATCATAGAATCATAGAATAGTTAGGGTTGGAAAGGACCTTAAGATCATTTAGTTCCAACCCCCCTGCCATGGACAGGGACACCTCACACTAAACCATGCCACCCAAGGCTCTGTCCAACCCAGCCTTGAACACCGCCAGCGATGGAGCATTCACAACTTCCCTGGGCAACCCATTCCAGTGCCTCACCACCCTTACAGTAAAGAATTTCTTCCTCATATCCAATCTAAAGTTCCCCTGTTTAAGTTTGAACCCGTTACCCCTTGTCTTCTCACTACAGTCCCTCATGAAGAGTCCCTCTCCAGCATCCCTAGAGGCCCCCTTCACATACTGGAAGGCTGCTAGGAGGTCTCCATGCAGCCTTCTTTTCTCCAGGCTGAACAGCCCCAACTTTCTCATCCTATCTTCATACAGGAGGTACTTCAGTCCCCTGATCATCCTCGTGGCCCTCCTTTGGACTTGTTCTAACAGTTCCATGTCCTTTTTATGTTGAGGACACCAGAACTGCACACAATACTCCAAGTGAGGTCTCACAAGAGCAGAGTAGAGGGGCAGGATCACCTCCCTCGACCTGCTGGTCACGCTCCTTTTGATGCAGCTCAGGATGCGGTTGGTTTCTGGGCTGCAAGCACACACTGCCGGCTCATGTTCAATTGCTTGTCAACCAACACCCCCAAGTCCTTCTCTGCAGGACTGCTCTGAATCTCTTCTCTGCCCAACCTGTAGCTGTGCCTGGGATTGCTCCGACCCAGGTGTAGGACCTTGCACTTGGCATGGTTAAACTTCATCAGGTTGGCATCAGCCCACCTCACAAGCATGTCAAGGTCCCTCTGGATGGCATTCCTTCCTTCCAACATATCAACCGAACCACACAGTTTGGTGTCATCAGCAAACTTGCTGAGGGCGCACTCAATCCCACTTTCCTAAAGAGCCTATAACCTTCCATTCCAACTCTCCAGTCATAGGAGCCATACCACCATGTTTCTGTGATGCCTATGATACCATACCCCTGTAGACGTGCACACATCTCTGATTCCTCTTGTTTGTTCCCCATGCTATGGGCTTTTGTATAGAGGCATCTGAGCCGAGCTCCACTTGAAGCCGGCTCATTGGCTGGAGCAGCTGCAATACCTCTACATAACTCTGAACATTTACTATAGGTGCTGGCCAGTGACTGGGTATGCTGGGATGGAATGATGCCCCCCTCCGCCAACACATCTAGTTTAAAGCATCCTTGACCAGTCTGGCAAGCCTCCTCCCAAATCCGCTCTTCCCTTTCTTTGTCAGACCTGCTCCACCAGCCCCCAGTAGACCTGGCCTACTAAATTGAGTCCCCTGTTCAAGGTACCCAAACCCCTGACTATAGCACCACCCTTCTAACCATTTATTAACCTGGCTCCATCCTCCTAGCCTTTTTAAAGTCCTGCCCTGTATCCTGGAGAATTAACGAAAAGACAGTCTGTGCTCCAGAGCCCCTAACCACCTCTCCCAGAGCTCTGTAGTCTTTCTTTATGTTCTCCTGGCTACTGCTGTCTATATCAGTAGCACCCACATGGATCACTAGAAGTGGGTAATAGTCAGTGGGACCGACTAGAGCAGGCAGCCTCTCTGCAACATCCCTGATCTGAGCCCCTGGTAGGCAGCACACCTCCCTTGAGCCTGGGTCAGGCCGACAGATGGGTGCCTCTGTTCCTTTCAGAGTAGAGTCCCCTACCACTATGGCCCGCCGCTTCTTCCTGGCAGCACCAGTAGTGATCTTCTTTACCAGTGCATCAGCCGGTTGTTCCTGGTGGGAGTGTGATTCCTCATCAGCCCCCTGCAGGACAGCAAAGCTGTTCTGGGTGGGAACAACAGACTTAGGAGGAAGCCCCTTGCTTTTAATTGTCCTCTTCCTCCTTTTTTTGTTGTTTTTTCTGTTACTGTTTCCCAGCTTCCTGGGTTAGCGGCCTCCTGTCCTGCATGAGCAACAGTACTCTTGAGGCCCCTGCACAGTCTGGTCCCGGAGCAAGCAGTGCTGCTTCCTCTCAGCTCCCCTGACGCCTTTCAGCCTAGTAACAGCTTCCCGCAGCTCAGCCACCTGCTGCAGGAGGACCTCCACCAGGGAGCGCCGAGTGCAGCTCTGCCCATTGTGCACCCTGGCCTCAGGAGAGCAGTGCAGGCACTCCCTACACCCCAAGCAACCTCCCCTCTCATCAGCTCTGTCTGGGTGCCTGTGCTGGCCACTGCCGGGTCAGCCAGAGCAGAGCTCCCAGACCGAGCCTTGCTCATACAGCGGGTGCTCACCATCCCGCTCGCCTGCCCGCGCGAGCTGCCGCACAAACTGCCTCAAACCTGCCCTGTTCGCCACGCTCCTGGTCGCTCACTCTCCCTGAGGCAGGTTTATGATGAGGAATTAAGTGTTTTAAAACAATATTCCTTCTAGAAAATTGTATGCTTAGATGAGACGTATGGAGCAGACAACACATGATATATTGAATAGTGGATTTCATTTTGTTATGGGAACAAGCTATTTATTCCTGGTTTTGAAAGTTACAAAAAACTGCAATATAGAATCTTTAAGTGCTTTTAAAAAATCTGTATTGTGTATAGATTAAAAAAAATTAAATATATAAAGGGCCCAGTAGAGTAGCTAATTAAATACTTGTTTAAAATGTTTAGAACAAGCATAGATTTTTTGATAAATTATGAAATATTGAATGAGGAAATAGTGGGGCTGTGTTTTAGACAGTCTGGAATTTTTTGTTGATGACATTCTATATAAAAATGATTGTGACCTTAAAGAAAAAACCCAGCACAACCAAGAATGAGCACAAGATAATTCCATTCTGTAACTTTATTTCTTAATTTGGATTTGTAAACGTTGCTATCTAATAAAAATAATTGCTATAAATTCATTTTAAAATAAATTTCTATGTGCAGACATAAGCCTCCAGCTTCCTAAATACCGCCATCTGTATTCTTTCTCTACGATGGTCTGGTAGAATTAACCTTTAATTTCAATTAGTGAAATTAGCTTTCTTACTAAATTACTGCAGTGATTCAGAAATCAAAACACTAAGGCGGGGGTAGAAAATAAGCTACTGTATTAAAATACTATGAATACTGTGTTGAAATGCAGTATTCATTATACAGTATAACAGTATAGCTGTATTTCTTCTTTAATTTCTAGCTGCCTTTTACATCTACCTCTCAGTTCTGGTAACTTTCTCTTGAGGATGTTGCACTTAGATTTATTAATCCAAAAATGATGTTGCTTGTTTTGTATTACTCTTAAATAAGAATTTCTTTTGCTTAACTGTAGAGCTTTACAGTAAAAGTCTTGCTTTGATTTCTCTTTTCTGACCCTAAAGAAGTGGTTTTGCTAGTATAAAAAACAGATGTACTGGTCAGGGCTTGCTTCGGTTTTCTCTAATTGCAGGTAATGATTCTCAGACTACTCTTTCAGTTAAGTGTACACTAAGTAGTAAATTTATTGCAAGTAACAAGTGGTCTGATTTTCAGAGTTGTGATACACCAACAGCATCCAGTGACATGCAGAAGAGCTGCTCCTCCAGTCACTGGGCTGCATATTTAGACGTTTGTGTATGGATGCAGTTGCTTAAATTAAGGTAGTGAAATATAACAGAATGTAGTTCTGTCCCATCCCATGTTTTCTCATATGTTACAGTGAATGGGAGATCACCTACACTGAAATAGTTGTGTGCATTTTTTATGTGTCATTGCAGTAGAGTGAACCACTCACAGATGGAAAAATACCAAAAAAATTACATTTTCAGTACAAAATAAGAAGGAATTCTAGGAGAAAATAACTATGGGGTTATCTTATATGCCGTAAAGCATGTGCAACTGTCTTAACAGCTGTATAGCTGGATGAATAGGTCTTGAATCCCCTCTCCCCATACACCTGTTTTTATCTTTAATAAATCCATGAGGTTTCACTGTTTTTCATCAAATTAAGGTGGGGAGGGTTTTCCATGTACACTGGAAGACGCAGCTTTAACTCCTGTAGTTTCCTGGGAATTCAGCATACCATGGTGCCTCTGATTCTGCAGGATTGTACTGTATCAAAGGGAAAACACATTTCAGCATAAAATTAGGTTTGTCTTCCTGCTTTCTTGTGTGTCATTTTTCCTTCAAATACATTTGTCAGTCTCTGGTAAGAGGGGCAGATGTCTGATGCTGCTGCAAGCATCACAGGTTTTAGAATGTGTGATAAAACCATGTATTGGATCTGGTTTTGCAACAAGTTTCCTAGTGAAACTTAGCATTGGTCACCAGTTGTGTTTTGTTGCGGTTCTTCTCTTAATCCTCTCTTACTACCCTTATACATCTTCCTTCTTCAAAGCTGGAACTGAATAATGGCAGCAGCAACTGTGAACCATTCAAGTTAAACTTCCTTCCTGTTAAAGCCCAGTAAGGACACTGCATATCAGGGTAGGAGAAAGGGTTATTTAGTACTTTATATTTCTGAGAGTTTATTTTGTAGGTTAAATTAAAAGGGCTAGAAAAATGTTTATGGCTAGTTGTTAAAACACCACAAACAGCATTAATTCAATGCAAAGACCTGTGTTCTCCTTTCCTGAGTAAAGTCTAAAGGGGATCTTGTAACCATCTGCTTCTCTTGCTTTCTGCGAAGTGGGAAGTGTTCAATGCTGTCATTCTGCTTTGCTTCACATCAGTTTGTTCCACTGCTGGAAGAAGCAATTCCAGAGCCATTTTGGTGCTCATTTAAGCTTTCTGGTTTAGAAGGATTTTGTGGTGCAAGAGTGGGCTGAGTGACTCCTTAGTATAGGAATCTGTAAATGTTGCTGTAGCTACTTGTATTTTAGCACTGCTCTTGTCCTGCTCCTGAGTCAAAGAAGTCTCGCTGTCATTGTAAATCAAGGGTGAAGCTGAAGACCACATAAAATGGTGTGTGCTTGACTTGGTTTTGAGGGATTTCTACACCTCATTGCACTCCATGCCTGTGAGACTGGGTTCTCTTTGATCAGTAACAGTCAAACTGGTGTCGCGCAGACCTGGCAAGCACTGAGGTGGTACAAAGCAGAAAAATTGCACTTGTCCTTTGTTCTGCTGCTCACAAGTTGAAAAGCAAACACTAGCGCTGCCGCTGTCTTCTTGCAGGATCAGCTGCAACCGTCAGAATATGTTACTGCTAATTTCAGTGCTTTCAATTTAAATTTGTTCTTGGTGTCTGCTATTTAAAACCTTCAAAGGGAGTCTATCAATATGGTCTCCCTCACAAAGCAATATGATCTCATGGTTCTTTTTGAACTTTGATTTCTGTAAGACTTTTCCTTCTGTTTAGGTGGTAAGCAATGTTGCTTTCTTCCCGAGAAGACATGAAAATAGAGAATAGCCCTGTTGAAGCAGTCCAGAAAGCCTCGTGGTGCTTGGAGTGTAAGTAGAGGGTTGTGTCTGTTCTCTTTGCAAACTATGCAAGAACAGTTCAGTATATGGTTTACAAGCCTCTGAGGGTGCACCTTTATCAACAATCTTCCTGATTTTAGAGAGATAAGAAGGAAAGGAGCAACAGAGAACTTGAAACTTCCCCCCACCTGCAGCTTGGCTTGCAGCTGAAGATGGGGAGAATTGTTGCAGAACTGAAACTCTGTAACGCTTATTTCATTTATACCTTTGATTTTGTGTGGTTAGTCTGACCTTTCTGTTCTCTTCAGTTATCTTGTAAGAGCAGGTTTTGGTCTTAAAGATAGCTATTTCTGTATCTTAGCTAATGAGAGTTCAAACCAGTTCCTACTTACAGACATCAGTTGCCATTAGACAAGCAGGGAAATATCTAGGACCCATTACTGCAAATGATAAAGGGAAAGGGAATGGAGATTGCCAGTCTTTCCTCAGAGAAAGATTTCATTTGTTACCCAAACGTACTTATCCCCCATGCTCTGTGCAATCTGAGCAGTGGCCGTATCGAAAGGCAGCCTGTGAAGCTCACAGTGCTTGGGCATGGGATAACACTTCTAACTGTACATGGAAATCCCCTTTATAAGCTGATGTAAAACTGGATTCCTGAAGTGTAGCAGCCAACTATTGAAGAAGCACACGCTTTTTCAGTTTTCTCATTATATTGATGTGGATTTCTGCATTCTTTTCTGGTAATATGTAATCTGCTTGTAATGTCCCTTATTTGTCTGACAGCTCTTTCCTGTTTATATCAAAATTATTTGATGCAGTAATAATTCATGATTATTTCAATTACAAATGTGAGCGATACTGGGAGATCCAGCAGGATTAATAGGATGATTTGGAGACATGCAGTTTATAAGAAGCTTGACCAATTGGAAGCGAACGGGCTGTATTGTATTTGTGAGGAGCTGGCTGGCAGCTCCTGGGGCCATGGAGACAAAATGCTCCATCATGTCTGAGGGAAGTTTTCAGATACCCTAATCTGCAGGGTCTATTCTTTATTAGGCCTGATTAGATTGGGGGTACTGAAGCAGCAGCATCCTGTTGTCCAGTGGATCTAAGGAAATGTGAACATTGCTGTACCACTTCTATAAATCCAACTGAAAACAGGATTTCTCTGCACTGAGAGAAATCTCTCTTGAGACATGTTGAGAGTTCCCGTGCATCCCTGAAGACCAGTGCTGAATGTAAGCACCACCAGCATTACCTGCTTTATGAAGGCCAGATGAACAACTTACACAGGTTAACCCCTAAATGTTTTCCACCGACCTTGAAATGTGAAGAAAACCTGTGATTATGGATGTGAAAGGGGCAGAATTAAGGCATGTAACAGTGATAAAGTGAACCGAAACATCCTGCTTTTGGGGAAAAATAAAAGTTGTTTACCCTTGAGTTTATACTGAAAATGCTGCTTTTCTGTGAAGTTAGACATGTCTTAAAGGAAAATGTGGGGGAAGAAAAGAGGGTTTGGGTACTTCTGGGTAGAATAATGTTGAAATGATCAACTTTTTATTGAGTGGAAGGCCTTAGATCCTTCAGACCCATCTTGGCAGTTCCTGACTGGAACCGGAGTTGTGTGTCACATACTGCTGGGGTGGCAGGGGTGCTTGTTCAGGGTTGGGAAGGGTCACCATGCACCAGGTGGTTGTGCTTTGCATGGCCTCCAGAGGTTGGAGATGGTGGTGTGGTGGTTGGTTTTGTTCTTACAGCTAAGGTTATTAAAAGGCTTTCAGGAAACTTTCAACTTGGATAATCTTGCCTGTGTTGTAGCTTAGTGGTACAAACTGCTGTGGTCAATTGAAGCCCTAAGTCAGTTGCCAAAACTAATTATTTACATCCCAGCAGTATTACCTACACATGTCCAACCACATTAAAAAATTAAAGGAAGTTTTCAGTCACAAAGTTACTCAGTGGTTATTTTCTGAAATTGGCGGTGTGAACTAAAGCCTTACAAAGGTGTTTGCGCTGAACCTGCGAAATGGGTTGAATCTTTTGTCACCTTGGTGGAGTAGGATTTGAGGTTAAAAATTTGTTAAAAACATTATGCAAATACATGGAAACCCCAAAATGAAACCAGTTTGCTCTGATGAGGAAATAAACAAAATATATCAACAGGATGCAGATAACTAGGACATTTTTTAATACTTTATGATTTGTGAGACATTATCAATTACACTGGGGGGAAATGATTTAAAATAGATAAAAGCTAATGTTTGATTTTTAATTTTATTTTTTATCTGTACAAGATGCACCTTATTTGTGGCATTCACTCTACTGACATTTCTACTGAACTGCCAAGCAGTTCAGCTGCCCAAGGTGAGACAATACTTGATTAAAAGGCATGCATGACACTTGCCTGGGCTCTGGCACCCTTCTGCTTGCACAAAAGGTGCCTCTGGCATCCTTTTGCTTGTTGAATATCTCATCCTATTGTGCAATGTTTTTCCTGCCCAAGGCACTTCTCTGTCACCACATGGTGTTCCCCGTATCCTCCTCGTGTTCTTCCCTGGGAGGGGAGGTTTGTGGAGCCTCTCTTGTTTTGGTTGGGTTCTTGACAGCTGCTTGTTTTCTAAATGCAAGTGCTGGGAAGTGATGGCCATGGCAGGAGGGCTCTGCACTGCTGAGGTGGCCAGGTAGTTCTAGGCTGCCCGGGCTGAAGGGAAGAAACCCCTACTAGAAGGATGCGCCTCATTGTCCCTGTGTCTGGCTGGGGTGATGCCAGGGGTGCCTGTCATGGGAGCTCCCCAGAGGAGCTTTTGGCTTGGTGCCAGGCAGTGGGAGGACCTTGGAGGGAAGGACTTCGTGCTCTGGCGGTCATTTGCAGCCTCTCTGGCAGCTCTCACCCAGACACTGTGGGTTTGTGTTCTACATCCCTGTCCTGGGCTTTCTGTCACAGCAAGAAGAGAGGCTGTGGCTAGAAACCAGGACAGGGTGGCAAGACAGGGAAAGGCCGGTAGTTTATCGTCCTTGCCTGGGAAACACAGACTGGGGCTTGAGAGCCTCTGGGCTTCAGCCAGTCTCTGCCAGAAGCTGCTGAAAGGGTGACTGAGCAGAAATGTGGGAGGTGCACACATGGGCAGAAACAGGGGGCAGGCACCAGCCCCCCAAACTAGACCATCATCTCCAGAAGCGGAAAGTCCAGAAACAGCATCACGGGCAAAAAATGGCTTCTACAAGCTTCGTTGCTCATCGTCTTTACAGGCTTTTAATCCTTCCTGGTGGGACAGTATTAACTATATCCTGTGTCCCTCAGAAATTTTGCCTTCTCTGTCATGTTTACCCACATCACCACCTCCTCCTCTCCCCCCGTGTCATTTTTCTGTCAGAGCTGTCTGCCTGCGCCCGTCTCTCAGCAGTCATTTTTTCCAGTTAGGCAATGCTAGCTTTTGTAGCCTCTGACCTCTTGTTCTCAGCACTTCTAACTATTATCTGCTTTGTTTCCTTCCCCTCAAGTGATTTGCCTTGCAGCTATTTTTGACAACATGAACCCAACCCTTTAAGGCACTGTTTGTGCTTAGAGTGGTTTGGTTTCTCCCGTTTCTAATTACATTAATACCACTTACGCAGTTTCATTTCTGTGCTCAATTTCTCTTCATTTCCCTACACCTGATAGATGAGTGCAAAATAGCCTCATGAAAATTGTCATCCACAGCTTTTCACAACCCCCAAGGCTGTTTCCATGGCTGCAGGAGGAGGCCTCCAGCACATATTAGTCATAGTGACTTCTCTTCCCTCCTCTCCATTCTAAATATATGGTGTGTTCTGTCACCCACATGGCTGGTGGAGGGTGAGATCCTGCTGAGGCTGGTGCCTCATCTGGTGGCACAGATGTAGGTGAGACCTGATGCAGAACACCAGCTCGTCCCTCTTCTTTGCCCTTTGGTGGTTATTTTGATGTTACAGTGCTATTCCTGCTGGCAGCACCTACGAACTCAAATTTATGCTCCCAGATGACCAGTTCATCTACCTGCTGGGGGTGGATGGAGAGCTGAGGCTCTTGGAGGCTGTGGCTGTAGGAATCATTCATGCTGATGTGCACCATGGACCAGGCATTGCTGTTGGGATCTGATTTGAGATTGACACCTCAGGTCCATGTCTGTGCTCCCCTCACAGCTGGCAGAGACCCTAGTGCTGGGCCCACGGGAGTATCTGGTGAGCTTTTGGTTGATGTTGCCTGGGTGTCTCTGGCTGGAGAAGGAGGTTGGGCACATCTGCCCCAGGCCCCATTACCCACATGCCTTAATTTCTTCTTACACAGCCATTAAATTGCACTGCTTTGAGCAGCAAATATTTCCATGAGGAATTAATAAATGGGGTGCCTGGCACTGACCTGGTTTTGGCCATGGTGAGACTAAGCATGTGTCTGTGTGCAGCTGGGACATGCTGCAGCTCCCCACGCTGCTGCTTGCTGCATCCCATCTCCCAAAATCAGCATCCGTCTGCTGCTCCTGGCTTCTTCCTGCCCGTATGTCTTCTACCCCACTGGTAGTTGCTTTTACGGTATGTACACTGGCACTTGCTGCTGTCTGAGACCGTCTGAGCTTTGTTTTACAGCCGATGCAGCGTGCAGGAATGGAGCCATGGCACTGAGCGTGAAAGCTTTCTTGGCCAAGCTGGGCAGAGAAGAAGCTGCTCAGCCTCAGGATCTCATTTCCTTGGCTTTGACAGCAAACAATGGTGGCTTCTGGAAGCTACTACAAACCCAGTCTGCCGGCTTCAAATGCAAATACAATGTGCTTGCTTGAAAGAGACGTGATGGGCCAGCGAGGTGGGAACCCATGCACCCAAGGATGGAGAAACTAGGGAGTGGGCAGAAACGTTAAGGAAGGCACTACTTCTGTAAATGCATAACTGAGTGACAACTGCTGTGATCAAATGTGGCTGACAGAGGAGAGCTGACACAGCAAATCAATAGCAGGTATTTAGCTTTTTGCCTCATCTCGGACATTGTCCTCTGTCTTTTTTCCCTTTTTCCTAAGCTTTCTAAACATCTATGGAAATACAGTTCAATACTTTCATCTCCCCTTTCTCTCAGTGAAAGCTGCTGTGCTTCACCTTTTGCAGGACCCAGCAGCGGGCTGTACCTATGCACATCTCCCCAGGTTGCAGTGGGTTTCTGCAGGCCGGGAGGTGGATTTTAGAAGCAGTGAAGGCAGCAAGTGTGCAAGAATGCGGAGCAGCTCAACATTGTAAGGCCTGGGTTGCAGCCTGGGTGTCTCCAACCTTGGATCTGCACCACTCTGGATTAATGCACGTTATGTTCCCCTGAAGGTGGAAGGGTGGTATGAAGTCCAAGACGCCTCAGGCGGTGAAAAAATGATATCAGCTCTGACTCATCTCCGGGACACACTGGCCTGTTTTCATCTAAGAGAGAGCAAAAGCCACCTCACTGATTTCAGAGAGCCGATGGGATGCCATGTGTGTGTGGGAGAAGAGCTGCAGCCTCCACTGCACCACAGGCAGAGAACGAGGTCCCCAACTGTAAGAGAAGCCTCTCTGCAATGAGGGCACACACGCAGGTGTTTTTACTCCAGCTGCAGCCTGTCCTTTGGCAGCTTTAATACTGGGCAAAGGGAGGAGTTTCCTGAAACCTCACAGAATTTCAAGCAAAAGGGGGCATCATTCTGGGAAAGCATCAAAACTGTGATGGAAATGCTAATAAATACAAGTGAGTACAGGCTTTTGTGGAGACAGGTGGGTCCATCATGCAGAGCAGTGTGTATACAGCTATGTGAATAATTCCCTTTTATCGTTAGTTTTGGGGAAAAAAAGTGGAGACGAAAAGTTTCATTCTTACTCAAAGCAATTCAAAAATATCAGGCAAGAAGAACAACAAAACAAAGCAGAGAAATATGTTTTGTATTAAACTAAATGTGATGTTCAGCTTGCGAGACAATGTTTTCTTTCAAGTCAGAGACCTTTCAGTTGAAAGATGTATCACTTACATGAAAATCAAAACGAGTGATCAAAACTGCCGGGAAGAAATTCTCTTTTCTCTGACTCTTTCCTAGTATTTCCTCATTTGTTTTTTTGGCATAAAGAGTCTGGAGTCCACCAAATGGTTTGTTGGCATCAAATCTGTACTTTGTACTGCAAAAAAGCACAAAGGGTTTGGTGGGGTTGGTTTTTGTTGTTGGTTGCTTAATTTGTTTGTTATTTTTCCCTGGTGTCTCCCTCACTACGTGTGTGGGATAAGTTACAGCTGATCTCCCAAATTGCTTCCAGTCTTCCTTCTCCACTGGTGTAGGAGAGGAGAGATCCCCTCACTGGGGATGTCTGAAGTGAAGCAGGGTCCATAACCCCAAGGGGAAAGCCCAATATCCCCGTGTAGAAACACAGAGGCATACCTAAAAGACATCCAGACTGGGCTCCTGTGCTCTCTATTCCTGCCTACTTGGGTCAGGATGGAAGCCTACATGCTGCTCCAAAAAGTCTTTTACCTAATTAAAGAGCATCAGAGATGTGTGAGGGAAAAAAGTAATAATGGGGTGCCTCAGACATGCCCCAATTTAGCCATTCCCTCAGAAGCAGATGGAGAAAATCCCATCTCTCCATCTCAACTGAGGCAGGTGCAAGGTCGAGCGCCTGCGCAGGTCCACAGCCTCAGAGATGACCTTGGCAGGAGCCACAGTAACAGCACCAGATCCCTGTGCCGAGGTGCGGCTGGCCTGTGTGCACACCCCTATATTGCCTGGCACATTAAAGCCAGCCTTTTATTTGCACCGGTCAACAGAACTGGCAGTTTCTGTTTGCTTTCAGCTCAGGTCAAACAGGGTCCGGAGTGTGCCCAGGTGAGCTGGTCTTGCTGTGAATATAAAGAGCTTGCTGCACCCCAACCGGAAAGGCTGCTCATGCAGCACTGGCAGCTTTTCCATGCATTGCTCACTGCTGCCCCTAATGTGTTTTTTGTCTGTATTATGTTTGAGTTGCCAGAACATTCATCAGGGTATTTGGAGAGTGGAGGGTAATACAAACCTGACTTGAAAGAGTGTGTTATAAATATAACTTCACCTCCTACGTTTTTTATTTCAATGCATCCTTTTTGACAGCAAAAGAAATTCAGGAACAGAGGCACCCATCTGTCGGCCTGACCCAGGCTCAAGGGAGGTGTGCTGCCTACCAGGGGCTCGGATCAGGGATATTGCAGAGAAGCTGCCTGCTCTAGTCGGTCCCACTGACTATTACCCACTTCTAGTGATCCATGTGGGTGCTACTGATATAGACAGCAGTAGCCAGGAGAACATAAAGAAAGACTACAGAGCTCTGGGAGAGGTGGTTAGGGGTTTGGAGCGCAGATTGTCTTTTCGTCAATTCTCCAGGATACAGGGCAGGACTTTAAAAAGGCTAGGAGGATTGGCCAGGTTAACAAATGGATAGAAGGGTGGTGCTATAGTAAGGGGTTTGGGTACCTTGAACATGGGACTCAATTTAGTAGGCCAGGTCTACTGGGGGCTGGTGGAGCTGGTCTGACAAAGAAAGGGAAGAGCGGATTTGGGAGGAGGCTTGCCAGACTAGTCAAGGATGCTTTAAACTAGATGTGTTGGCGGAGGAGGGCATCATTCCATCCCAACACACCCAGTCACTGGCCAGCACCTATAGTAAACGTTCAGAGCAATGTAGAGATATTGCAGCTGCTCCAGCCAATGAGCCGGCTTCAAGTGGAGCTCGGCTCAGATGCCTCTATACAAAAGCCCATAGCATGGGGAACAAACAAGAGGAATCAGAGACGTGTGCACGTCTACAGGGGTATGATGTCATAGGCATCACAGAAACATGGTGGGATGGCTCCTATGACTGGAGTGTTGGAATGGAAGGTTACAGGCTCTTTAGGAAAGACAGGCCTGGAAGGTGAGGAGGGGGAGTTGCTATTTATGTTAGGGATAGGCTGGAGAGTATGGAACTCTGTCTGGAGACAGGTGAACAGTCGCCAGAGAGTTTGTGGGTCAGGGTTAAAGGGAGAACAGCCATGGGAGACATTATTGTGGGGATCTGTTTACAGACCGCCTGACCAAGAGGACTCTGTGGATGAAGCACTCTGTAGATAGATAGGAACAGCCTCATGCTCACAGGCCCTTGTTCTCATGGGAGACTTCAACCACCCTGATATCTGTTGGAGGGATGGTACAGCCCGGCACAAGCAATCCAGGAAGTTCCTCGATTGAGTGGAAGACAGCTTCCTTCTGCAAGTAATAGAGGAGCCAACAAGGAGAGGTGCCATGTTTGACCTCGTCCTCACCAACAGGGAAGGGCTGGTTGGAAACGTGACTCTCCAGGGCAGCCTTGATTGCAGCGATCATGAGATGGTCGAATTCGAGATCCTCAGGACAGTGAGAAGAGTGTGCAGCAAGCTCACTGCCCTGGACTTCAAGAGAGCAGACTTTGGCCTCTTCAGGAACCTGCTCAGTAAGGTTCCATGGGATATAGCCCGAGAGGGCAGGGGGGCCCAAGACTCTTGGTTGATATTCAAGGATCACCTGCTGCAAGCTCAGAAGCGATACATCCCTACTAGAAGGAAGTTCTGCAGGAGGGCCAGGAGACCTCCATGGATGGATAAGGAGCTGCTGAGGAAAATTCAAAGGAAAAAAGAGGCTTATAAAAGGAGGAAGCAAGGACAGGCGGCCTGGGAATAATACAGGGATGTTGTCCGGGAAGCTAGGGACCAGGTTAGGAAAGCTGAGGCCCACTTAGAATTAAACTTGGCTAGGGATGTTATAACAGGAAGGGATTCCATAGGTACATTGGAAATAAAAGACAGGCTAGGGACAACGTGGGCCCTCTCCAGAAGCTATCGGGAGAACTGGCTACCCTGGATGTGGAGAAGGCTGAGGTTCTTAATGACTTCTTTGCCTCAGTCTTCACTGGCAAATGCTCTGACCACACCACCCAAGTCTTGGAAGGCAGACGCAGGAACAGTGAGAATGAAGACCCTGGGCCCACTGTAAGAGAGGATCTGGTTCTAGACCATCTTAGGAACCTGAACATACACAAGTCCATGGGACCTGATGAAATCCATCTGTGGGTCCTGAAGGAGCTGGCAAATGAAGTTGCTCAGCCACTGTCCATCATATTTGAAAAATCATGGCAGTCAGGTGAAGTTCCCAATGACTGGAAAAAGGGAAATATAACCCCCATTTTCAAGAAGGGGAAAATGGATGAGCTGAGGAACTACAGACCAGTCAGCCTCACCTCTGTGCCTGGCAAAATCTTGGAGCGGATTCTCCTGGAAGGCATGCTGAGGCACATGAAAAACAACAAGGTGGTTGGTGACAGCCAGCATGGCTTCACTAAGGGGAAATCCTGCCTGACCAATTTGGTGGCCTTCTATGATGGGGCTATGGAACTGATGGACAGGGGGAGAGCAGTTGATGTCATCTACCTGGACTTGTGCAAAGCATTTGACACTGTCCCACAAGACATCCTTGTCTCTAAGTTGGAGAGACATCAGTTTGATAGGTGGACCCCTCAGTGGATAAAGAACTGGCTGGATGGCCACATGCAAAGAGTTGTGCTCAATGGCTCAGTGTCCAGCTGGAGACCAGTAACGAGTGGTGTCCCTCAGGGATCGGTGTTGGGACCAGTCTTGTTCAACATCTTTGTCGGTGACATGGACAGTGGGATTGAGTACACCCTCAGCAAGTTTGCCAATGACAGCAAGCTGTGTGGTTCGGTTGATACGTTGGAGGGAAGGAATGCCATCCAGAGGGACCTTGACATGCTTGTGAGGTGGGCTGATGCCAACCTGATGAAGTTTAACCATGCCAAGTGCAAGGTCCTCCACCTGGGTCGGTGCAATCCCAGGCACGGCTACAGGCTGGGCAGAAAATCAGAGCAGTCCTGCAGAGAAGGACTTGGGGGTGTTGGTTGATGAGAAAATGAACATGAGCCGGCAGTGTGCGCTCGCAGCCCAGAAAGCCAACCGTATCCTGGGCTGCATCAAAAGGAGCGTGACCAGCAGGTCGAAGGAGGTGATCCTGCCCCTCTACTCTGCTCTTGTGAGACCTCACTTGGAGTATTGTGTGCAGTTCTGGTGTCCTCAACATAAAAAGGATATGGAACTGTTGGAAGAAGTCCAGAGGAGGGCCACAAGGATGATGAGGGGACTGGAGCACCTCCCGTATGAAGATAGGCTGAGAAAGTTGGGGCTGTTCAGCCTGGAGAAGAGAAGGCTGCGTGGAGACCTCAGAGCAGCCTTCCAGTATCTGCAGGGGACCTATAGGGATGCTGGGGAGGGACTCTTCATGAGGGACTGTAGTGATAGGACAAGGGGTAATGGGTTCAAACTTAAACAGGGGAAGTTTAGACTGGATATGAGGAAGAAATTCTGTACTGTGAGGGTGGTGAGGCACTGGAATGGGTTGCCCAGGGAAGTTGTGAATGCTCCATCGCTGGCGGTGTTCAAGGCTGGATTGGACATAGCCTTGGGTGGCATGGTTTAGTGTGAGGTGTCCCTGTCCATGGCAGGGGGGTTGGAACTAGATGATCTTAAGGTCCTTTCCAACCCTAACTATTCTATGATTCTATGAATATGATGAAGCTACGCAACAGAAGCATCCAGTAAAGCATCTTTAGGGAGATTCCTGTTTTCATGAGAGTATTCACATCGTGCAAAATCTAAGTTTTCACTAAAAATTAATTGAAAAAAACCCAACCCTTGCACTCATGGATGGGGAAATAACTCAAAATCTTTGCAAGCAGGTCCTACTTCTGCCTGAACGTCTACAAAACCTGCAGCAGCTCTTCCTGCTGTCTGGGTGATGAGTTGCTCCCCTTTCGCAATGGCTGTAACCAAGGAGCCTGGGTGCCCCATGGGATCCCAGATGGAAAAGAGATGTGAGATGGGGCAATCAGCAACGACACAGCAGGTGCCTGGTCTGGTTTCTTCCTTTTTGCCTTTCTTTCCATCAGCAGAGTGGGCAGATGGAGGGCAATTTTAACCTTCTTCCTCACCTGCCTGGTGTGAGCATCTCCAGGTAAGAGGATGACCAGTTCTGACCCTCCAGCCTCTAACACAAGGACATGGTCACCATAGCTCACCTGAACAGCAAAAGGGTGTCCTGTCATGGAGGTCCATCAGTAGGCACTGTGTGATTTTTGGCAGAATCCTCTTGCCCTCAGCAGTGAGGTGAGTGACACCTCCACAAGAAAGCACCTCCAGCCAAAGGCAGTGGCATGGCCAAAGCAGTGCAGGATGAGGAAGCTGTGCCTCAACCTGGGTGCCTGGAGGGCAAGGGTCCATTGAGCCAGGCAGGGTTAGAGCGGCTGCGCATCCCCAACCATAGCCAGGGAGGGACCTACCACTGGGGCTCTGGGGAGTAAGTGCCGTGCTTTGGGCTGCTGGGGTGGGCAGGGGCCTGCTCTGCTCCAGAGGCCAGTGGTCAGTGACAGGCAGGGTCTGCTGAGGCAGGTTTTGTATAGGCTTGAGTTTTGGGAACATGCTTGGAAAGATTTGTAGGCTGCTTGTGTTACCTGCAGGTCTGTTGGGAGGAGTACAGCAGCGCTGCAGTGCCCTGTGTAAAATGACTTGCTCTCCTAATTTGGGTCCAAGGTTTTGAAATACTTCTACAAAGACTTCTGTTGCAGCTTGTCCTGGGTTCAGCAGCAGCAGTCATTTTTCTCCTTCTTGGTAGCTGGTGCAGCGCTGTGTTTTTGACTTTTGGCCTGGGAGCAGCGCTGATAACACCAGTGTTTTGGTTACTGCTTAGTGATGTTTTGGTCTGACCAAGGACTTTCTGAGTCTCATGCTCTGCCAGGGAGGAGGGGAAGCCGGGAGGAAGCAGAGACAGGACACCTGACCCAAACTGACCAAAGAGGTTATTCCGTACCACAGCACGTCATGCCCAGGATGTAAAGCAGAGAGCAGAGACCCGGAAGGGTGGGGGTGCACTGTGTGGTCGGGCTGGGTTTTAGGTGGTGAGCAATTGTATTCTTTCCTTGTATTTGCCTTGTCATTATTATTATTGGTGGTAGCAGTAGTGATTTGTGTTATACTTTAGTTACTAAACTGTTCTTATCTCAACCTGTGGGAGTTGCATTCTTTTCGATTCTCCTTCCCATCCCTCCGGGAGTGGGGGGAAGAAAGAGGGGGAAGTGAGTGAGAGAACAAGCTGCGTGAGTTAGAGAGGCTTAAACCACGACACAGATGCAGCTCTGTTTCCTCTTTCTGATACCTGAAACTGCTGACACTTTGCATAGACAGCGTGTGTGATACATGGTCATGGAGGAGAGCAAAATTCAGCAGTTTGATAAAGCAGCAGCTTCCCCAACCAGGCAAATGGCAATCGTTGTGCGCTGAATAGATGGGTGACATCTCCTTGCATGGCGTTCATCACTGTTTCTCTGTAATTTGCAGAGTGCCATCACTCAAAGACCATATTTTCCCCATCAAACACATTTTGTTTTGAAATTTTCATGTAAAACCAGGTATTCCTGGTTTGCACATCTTGGAAATAAGATATCAATGTTTTTGTGGAAAACATGGACAGGTTTCCTCTCAACCTGGCTACCTGTTCAATGGAAGCCCTATTTAGCTGAAGTGCTCCATGGTTCCTTTGCCAATCACTCAGGTCTTGCACCCTGCACCCTGCACTGCAGCTGGGCATACATGTCTGGCTGGTCCTGCACCAGTGGTGGGAACACTCAGCTTCTGGGGGGTGATGGTACCCCATGGCTAAGGGGGGACCACCAGCCATTGGCAGCCCCTTGTTGGGCAAAGCCACGCACAGAGACAGGGGCAGAAGCATTCCACCCTCTTGCAACCTTCCCTTATTTGTTTCAATCATGACAACATGTTTTACTTCATCTCTAAATATCCCGCTGGCACATGGAATAACATGCTGGATGACATTTCCCAGATGATCTCGTGTTCATGGGCGAGGTGACCCCCTGGCATCATTAAAAGGGGAAAGAATGTGATCTGCAAACCCTGCACACCATTTCACAAGCAACTTAAAAATCATTTCAGGTCCATCCCTGCTCTCAGGACAGAGCAGGAAGAGCCCGTTCCCCACATTTTGACACTACTCACAATCCCCTGGCTGAGATCCAAGACTCGAAACCCATATGCTGAAAAAACCCTGTCAGGCAGACAGCAGTGGGTGGCCTTCCTTCTGCCTTCCCCCATCCCCTTACCCTTTCCTTCATTTTTCTTCAGAAAAATGTTTTTCCTTGAAGGTGTGGGGGGATTTGAGGGTTAAGAAACCGAAAACATGGCTGCTGCTGTTCCTTGTTATGGGTTTTGGGGGTTTTTAATTTCTTAAAGAGCTATTCAAGGCAGGTATTTACAAGCTACCACTGAGGTTAAAAACACTCTGTGTATTTTCAAGGCCTGTGGAAGGAGCATCCTGACCAGGCAGTGCCAGTGGACCATGCCGTCATTAGCTGCCATTAAGTTGTTCAGATGAAGCAATCTGCCTCCTGCAGCTGAACAAGCGGGATCACCCAAGGGTGCTGTGAAGCTCCTGGCTGGCTTCCCCAGGAGCTCGGCACCATCCCTGCAGGCTGGGCTGGCTGCAGGGTCAGAGTGAGAGCCAGAGCTGGAAAATGGGGTGCCAAGGGAAGGGCTGAGCAGGGTCACCCACACAAGGAACCCTGTGCTTCATGGGGTGATGGACCAAGCTGTGTGCAGCAGGGTGTCCTGTCCCTGGGCGGTGTGCCTGGGCCATGGCATTGGGCATGCAGCAGTGCTGCTGAGGTGCACTGCAGGGGTTGGTGGGGTACGTCTGCCTGCCCAGAAAGAGCTCAGAGCAACCAGACCAGGTCAGTGGACAGGATCCTGTGGGTAGATGTTACCCCACTGAGAAGGGACAGCCAATTGGAACGATAAGGAGACCTGGGATCTTGAGCAGAGGGGATAAGCAGAATTAGCAAGGTGCATCATACAGGTGTGCAGCAGCTTTGTGCTGACTGCAGGAACCCAGGGGACTAAGTGCAGCACAGTGGCCTGGCAGAATAACCAAGTATTTTGTGTGAATCCAAACGTGTATTTTTTTACTGTAATGATCTATTGATTAGGAAGTTGCTAGCTAGGATCCAAAGATGTCTGTGCACCTGGAATGATGTAGGTATCCTCAGAGCCCCAGGAAGGGCCTTGACTGTTATTTTAACATATTTGTGGGGCATGTAAGAGCACAAGAAGGCAGCTCTGGCCTCAGTGACCATGACTAACAGCACTGGCTCCTGTACCTGACCTGCTGGCAGCCACCTCAGGGACAGCTGACATGCACATTGGGAAGCCCCTTTTGAGCCGCCGTGGTTCACATTTTGTCATGTTCAGGAGCTCCTCTGGGTCAGCTCATGTTTGCTTTAATAGATGCTCTCTTGGGAGCTGCTTCCTCGGGTCTGCACGTCCCTGTTCAGCACAGGGGCCGGGAGCAGGTGACATAAGTGCAAGGGCTGGGTCTGCAGGGGGAGAGCACTCAGACCACATGCACTGGCAGTCGGCACCCGCTTGCTTTGCTGGTGGTCTTTGTGCCATTACTTATCCTGGCTCTCACTGCTACCTGTGTGCAGCAGCATTAGGGGTTTTGGGTGGCTCCTCAGTCGTAGGGTGGTTGGCAGGGCCATTTCCAGCTGCAGGAACAGGGATGTTGGTGGGTGACCACTCCCCAGGCAGGAGCAGTGGCCATGGGCAGCAAGAACTGCCTGGCCACAGCATTGGTCCTGGAGTTGAACAGAGCAGAAGGGGCATAAAACACACAGAGAGGCTTTGCCTGATACCCGTGACATTTCTGTGAAGAGAAGCCCTCAAAGTCCTCAGGGTGCAGGGAGGGCACAAGAAGGGTGCAGCAGGAGAGACCGACCTGGCTGGGCTGCAGCTGCTCACCATCAGCACCAGGCGTATTGCCAACTCATGGAATGAGCTCCACTTTGGAAAGAGCTGAAGGTGCCTTTTTTAGGGCCTGTGCCTTTACTCATGGAGTAAAAGGGCTGGGAAGAGGCTGACACAAAGACCATGCTCTCTGCAGATGTTGGCTCCAGTGGGATCTCTCAGCTGTCCCTGCTGCTCCCAGGGCCAGAATTAGAGCTCTGCCTCATGGTGACACTGGCATTTTCTGCCTTAGATGCTCTTGATGAAAACCTGTGGAGGGTACGAGCTTCTACACCCCCTCCTTGAGTAATTTGTACCTCACCTCCTCGTGACACACAAGCACGGACTCTCCAGCTGACCATCCCCACACTGCTAGCACCACTGCGCTCAGCTCTGCTGGTGTTAGCTTTGCTTTATTTTAGGTTCATTTTACTTCAGTTAACCTGCTGCAGTTCGGATGGTGTTTTCATTCCCAAGCCAGGGAAAGCAAAAATGTGCACTGCTTATCAAGGCTCCCCTGCCTGATGCAGCTCCCCAAGCAAGCTGTCTGCAGTTGGCGAGCACTGAGCACAAGCAGCTTTGGGGAAAGTGTGGGCACCTCCTGTTTGCACCGACCTCACGGTGTGAGTGACGTCCAGCATGCAAGGGTCTCCTAAGATGACCCCAAGGCTGCGCCTGCTCCGGGCTCTTACTCCTGGAAAACATTTTCCCAAGGCAGGGAGTTTGTCTTCCCAGGACCTGGAGACCTGCAGTCATGGAGATGTGATTAATTCCTAGTCTGCCCCTGCCACTGCAAGCAAAATCTCTCTTCCTGTTGTTGTATCAAGGGCTTAAGGCAGACCTGCCTGATGTTACTAGTGAATATATGAGTTATGCACTGGTCAGGAGGAGGAATAGTGCGGTCCTGACATGTTTATTGACTCGATGACTACTGCAGAAAGCCATTCTGGTTTTTATGCCCTCTTCTCCTTCCTTATCAATCACCAGGTGGCTAGGACAAATGATAAGAGGAAATGGCAAATGTTACGCATGTGCTACCAATTCTACTTTTCAAATTAAAACCAAACAAAATTGAGCCTGACACAATGCCCAGGAAGAACACTGGGGTTGTTGAAATACGGTTAAATTTGAAGGAAAGGACGAGTTGCAGAAAACCTCATGTAATCGCCACCAGCTACCCACAACCTGCTGGAGATCCGGAAACCCTCAAGAAACAGCAGCAGTTCTGTGTACGAACAAAAGGACTCTATTTCACTAGTTAAACACTTAGGCTTGATAAGTGCAGTGTGTTTGCATTGGCTGTCTCAGGGGGAGTGAAAAGTCCTCTGTGGCTGTGGTTTTCCCTGGCATTTCGGTGGTTCTGTTAACCCTGCTCTCACGCCCCATCCTGGAGCTGGATAGATTTCACTGGGAGCCAGTAATTTCTAGTTTGTGTAGGTGTAGTGGGCTTTTTGGCTTACACATCATGTGCAGCACATGGCTAGGTCAGTGCTTAAGCACCTGCTAATCCTTTGGGCTCCGGCTCTGGCCTCATGCTTAGGAGTCTGGAGCTCTGCTCAGCTGGACCAACAGGGACCAAGGTGGGACCAAGGAGAGATACCAGCAACCGGAAAAACAGACAAATCAGCCCAGACAAATGTCAAACCCTTTGCAAGACACAAAGAAGTGGAAAGCATGCTCTATTACACAATATCTCTGAGCTGGCTGATGAGCATGAATGTATCCATACCTGTTCCTGTACTTGTTTTTTTTTTTTTTGCCTGTTTCACAAGTTAGTTTCAGTGGCTCAGAAATCTCAGACTCTCACGTGCTGCTTTAAAAGTTTCACACCAAAATGGTACATCTACTTCATATCAAGGCTACATCTGCTTGAATGGAAATGCCCACTCAGACTAGACCATCCTCACTTTGGAAGGTGCATTAGGACCTTGAAAGAGCAGCCCCAGATCAAGTAACAAGCCAGGCAGGTATTTTGAAAATGGACGTTCTGGGTCCACCCATGTTTCTAGTCCTAAATGGATTTTACTTCCAAATAGCCTCAGAGTAAAGACTGTTTCCTATTTTAAGTGTAACATTTAACTCAACAAATATCCTTAAAGACCTCGTTGAACAAGCAGTAACAGAGAGCTTTATTGATGACCTTTATTTGTGTAGGAACACAATGGTCAGTTATTTTTAGGACTGTCCTCGCTGTCTTAATTACAAGTACACCCCAAAGTAGGTTAAGGTTTGAAAAACAATATTTTACTGCATGCTTCACTAGAGCTGGGAAATGCTGCAATTGCTTTCCTTGTGTCAGGAAAACTCCATGTTATGCTCATGGATGGTAGTATTAGTCTGATAATTGATTAACAAATACATGTAAGCACAGGGACCGGGGAGAGTCAGACACCATGTGTTTGTAACTTAATCTCAGTGCCCAAATCAGAGTCACTTGATTTATGGGAACTGGCAACTCTTACCAGCCACTGCTTTACAGATTAGGGCCCTTATTATTAGCTACTAAACTTGCCCTAGAAATCATTGCTATAATTGATGAATCAGTTTGGGATTTTCCAAATGGCCTTCTGGAGGAAGGAGTAAATTTTAGTGAATATCAAGATTAAAAGAAAATATGGTGTGGGGAAATAAAGGTGGACAAAAAAATTCCAAATTGGGCACTTTCTTAGCAGATGTTCTTCTTCCAACTTAAAGCAATTACTGCTTTTGAAACATTATTTGAATTTCAAGTTCTTTAAATACGATAGAAATTTAAATGAATTAATACAATCAGCACAAAATTTTGAAATACATTCCAACCCAGCTTGGTGGTGATTATTAATTCAGTATTCCTTTGCTTTGGCCTTGGGCCAGTGAAAGTTCTTGCAACCTCAGGCTCCTATAGAGAGGGAAAACCACCCTTGATTTCCACGTACTCAAATGTTTTCAGATCTCCCTGCAGCTCCCCTGCTGTCAGCTGCAGATACATGGGGGTCACCCTTTCCAATTCCTGTCCCAAGTGAGCTTGGCCACTAGAAACCTGAATTGGAGACACACTTGGCCTGTTCTTGTGCAAAGCAGATGGCTCCTGTTCTTTAGTGCAGCTGAAAGCTCTTACACCTCTGGCAGCACATCTCCATTCAGGTTTGAACCATGTAGCAGCCATCCTGCTTTCTGCCTGAAGGTACCATGCTGTTCCAATTCCCCTCTTATCACACCTTCATTTCTAACCCACTTGCTGGACATGGCACCTATCAATACGCTTGACTCAATTGGCCAGATTTATCAGAGTGCATCCCTTGTTGGTGCATACTGATCAATACACATGACAGCGTCCTAACAACACCGAGCCAATGCTTCTGAAAGGATTTATCCATATCTGCCTACTTTATTTAAAAAAAGAGATCTCCTGGTAGAGGCTCAGCAACTTCATTTCAAGGGGTGTCTGCTAGCAAAACCATTGAGGGGTTTTTTTGTTCTTTCCTCTCACACAGATTGGATAAAGAAAACCTGGCATCGGGAGCATGCTCCAGTTTTGATGGTGTTGTGGCTGATCAGGAATACCGTCCCTTTGGCACTGTAGCACAAAAATGGCACATGGTTTAAGGGTCTCAGTCTGCAATCTGGCTCTTCTCAGAAGACTGGATAAAGGCTGGTGAGTGCATCATGAGAGGGTTTGCTTAAAGCCAATGCTAGGAGAGACAGCAGGAGCAAAGCTAGCAGCTGAGGTTGAAAAGCAGGAGGAAGGGGAGCAGATGCAGCTGTCTTTCAGCCTGGCCACCAAGTCACCATCTGCAGCCCCTTGTGGATGAGCTGCCACCCCAATGTGACCCCCAAGTAGGAGCTGGATGGAAAGGTGGGAGCAGCACTGCACCAGATGTCCCAGTGCCTGCAGGAGGCAACCCTCAGGCAGGTTAAAACAGCCCCAAGGGCAAGACTGTGCCTGTCAACGAGAAAGTGCATATAATGGCAATAAAGCATGCGTAATACTTGGGAGACCGATACTACAAGGGCTTAACGACACTGCTGACCTCTTTCCTTCTTCCTGCACTGCCCGCAGGCAGCCCAAAGCCTCTGGCATGTCCTTTCTCCTCCACCTTCTATTCCTGCCTTGCCCAAGTTGTAGGACCTTACAATCAAATCACTGAGTGCCAACCATGCCACACCTTTTCCCTACCCACTTCTGGTAAGCCGTTTACCGATTTCGCAGACTGAAAACAGTGCTGTGATTGCACTTCTTTCATAAGAATAGTTTTTGCGTGAGCTCTTTCCAGCACCGGCACCTTAGTGGCTGTCACACAGACCTTCCCAGCAGCTGGTCTCAGCCTTGGTTGGTTGCTTGCTGACTTATTTTGAAACACGGGTAAGGATGAAGCCACCTGTAATGTCATAGCAACCAGCTCCAGCAGCTCTCCTCTCCCATTTCAAACCAAAATCACCACTCTGGCTGACAGAGCAGGTAGGAAACTGCTCATAACATCAAAACCAGGCTAAAAGTACTTGAAATCTGTTTACTCAAGTGATCTTTCAGCTGTGAAATTAGCTTACAGGTGATGCTGCTCTGTTCTGCCAGGTGCTTTGGAGGAGGATTTGCATGGTGCTATGCTCTTTATGGTGGCTGGGGGTAGGTCATTTGCCTTCTGCATCTTGTCTTAGCTCTCTGAGACGGAGTGTACCCCAGACCTGCTTTACAAGCAGGGCAGGCCAGCATCCTTGGGTTACGCACCAGGTCATTGCCCCCTTCAAGCACGGGGCAGCTGTGCCACTTGCACATCAGTGCTTTAAGGCAAATCCAGACCAATCCAGTGGCCATTCAGGAACTAATGATAAAGTGGCCTAGAGGCATGTGGGTGATCCAAGTTCTGCTGCTTAGGTACATCTCCAAGTCCAGAGATCAAGACCCTACTATCCCTGCTGTAGCAGCCCCACAGGAGCTAAAACCCGGCTCAGGCAATCTTCTGGAGACATCTCCTGTCTTCAGATCCTCCTTCCCCACTTTGTTACCATCCCACAGGGTATCTGCATACATCAGAGCTGTGCTTGCCCTGCACTTGCTCTGCCAGCTCCCAGGATGTGGCTGTTTGCCCCTGAATGCGCTTAGCCCAGCTTCACAAACCCATTGTGTCTTCCCCTGTGCCAGACATCTGCTTTCACCCAGGGATCAGGTGAGGAACAGCATACCTGGACTCAGTCGTGGGCTGCTGAGGGCGCTGCCCGTGCAGCTGGGAAACACTGAAACACTGGGTAGGAAAGACCATCAGGGAGCCGTCTAATCCAAACCCTGGCTCCACAGAGGGTGAGTATTGACGCCTTCAGTAGCAACTCTGCTTTGTTAATCCAAATTCTACTCAGTGGGGCAGACAAGAATATATTGAAATTAATTTATCTTCAAATTTGATTAAGACCTGCTCTTAGAAATATGTTAATATTATTGGGGAAAGGGGTAGTTTCAGACTACTTAATTGCAGGGAAAACACGTTTTTCATTTAAAACAATGTGAACATTTCAAGGAAATGTTTGTCATAGGTACACTGTTTTCTAACACGTAAGTAACATACTCTATCATGAGAATTGTGAAAAACAGTGCTGGAAGGCATCTGGAAAGAGTTTGTGTCCAACCCCTGTTCCAGAAAGGATTACCTCCTAAACTATCACCTAACTTACCTTCCAAAGTCTCTGGTGATCTTCCCACGAAATTTTCTCCACCCTGTAGTTAAAGGCGCTTTTCTAAACGAAAGCCCCAATTTCTCTTCTTTATTCGTGCTCATTAAGAACTTGTTAAGCAATCATTTGCCAGGACTAATTTAGGTAAAACTTCCTGCTGCCTGAGGGTAGATATGAAACTTGCTTTGCGACATGGAAGCAGCTGATCTGCGGGTTGCTTTTGGTTTGTTTGGGTTTTAACTGAAATTTTGAGTTTCACACCTTTGGTGACTCATGTTAGCTTCCTAATCCTCTCCCTTACGATGGGGGAAGCGCCCAGCCTCCCCTGCTCCTCCTCCTCTCCTCGATTTACGAGCCCTTCAGGCTGTGAGGTCTCTGACCAGGGTCGATTTAATCAATCCCCTGCCAACCACCCACACGTATCGTGACTCGAGCTCCGCTTGGTATATCGCAGCGTGACAAGAGGTACAGCTGGGATGGAGAGCGTGGATCGGATTGACAGGTCCCGACCAGCCGTGGGTAAAGGAGAAATTCCCTGAGGTGGGGAGGAGAGAGTGAGGTAAAAAAGAAATTAAAAGGAAACAAAAAAGCCGTACAGCAGTCTGAAGCGGTACATTATGAATTAACCCCCAAACCACCTCCCCCAGGGCAGCAGCGGCCGTGCCCGGGGAGGGGTGGGCGATGCCACTCGCTCCGGGGCTCCGGTCCGGCCCCGCGTCTCCGGTGAGTAGTAACGGGTACGGTTCCCCGACGGGACGGCCCTGGAAGGAGGTGGCCTAGGCTCGGCCGGAGGCGGGACCAGCGAGGGGGGTACGGGCGGGAGCCGCTGCTGGTGCTCGGTGCTGCGGGAGGGAGCCGCGGTGCTCTGAGGGAGAGGAGCGGCGGCTCCGGAGGTGAGCCGGGATGGGGTGACCTGGGGCAAGGGGCCGGGCAGCGGGCAGGGCGACGCAGCCCCGAGACGGAGAAGCGGGTCTCGGGCTGCCCGTGAGCCGAGGCTGGGTGGCTTCGTCCGCCCTCGCCGCTTAGGAAAAAGTGCATTTTTCCACGGGGAACTTTTCCATGAACAGTCCACGGCGGCGGTGGGCAGCAGCGCTTAAGTGCTAGTTGGAGCCGACCTGCCCTCGGTCTTGTCCCAAAACAGCTCTGCTCGCCTCCTCGGGAGCAGCGTCCGGGAGGGCGGCCAGGCTGGAGACGGATGGACGGACTAGCAGCTGTGCTGCCCTCAGCCGGGACCCCCCGGCAGCTCTGACCTGCTCCGTGAGGCTGCCGCGCCCGGTGGGAGCTCTGCAGACACCAGGGACCACGGCCCCGGGGGTAATGAGGCATTTCGGCTGAGGCTTGTGAAGGGGAGCTTCTCTCGGATCCCTGCGCAGCTTTGTGAGGGCTTCTGCTGCGCAGGCAGCGCTGTTGGGGGGTGTTGGCGAAGGTGCGGTTAAATATAGCAGCCCCGGGGAAAGGGAGCTGCATGTACAGCGCCAGCCCCTGAAAGTGCTCCATCCCACCTGAGAATGGGAGCATCACACTTGAGAAGGGCTCAGTCAAACCCTGATGCCGTGAGTTCGGGGGGGATGGCAGCAGCACAATAGAAAGAAAAAAGAGTTGGATTGGGTGGGGAAATGTGGAATACCTCTCTGACAGCAGTGACAGACTGGCTTGGGTGAGAGGGTGGAAAAACAGCAGAAGCAGTGGCAGAGGAGGATGCAGTTGGCCGGCATGCTCCCAGGCAGACGTGCCCTGAAAAACGTTGGAGTCTGCGCAGGGTAAGGTCTGAGGAAGAAAGACTGAGACTTGCAATAGGACTGTAGAAACTCTTACTGTGGCAAGAAGGGGAAGAAAGCCCCAACGGAAGAGGTGTGAGAAAATGAGTAATTCTTACAGTAGTAAGACTACAGTTATAAGTCTTACAGTAGTAAGACTACTAAAACTGCAGCTGTGGAAAGAAGATGAATTTAGAAACTTTGGCTAAGAGTGAACTATCCCAGTGAAAATAACATGTTGTTTCCTAACGTGAGAATTTGCTCAGAATAGACTGGATGTTGCTTAACCCAGAAGAAACCCTCTCTAGCTTCTGCTGAGCTCTGACGATTTTGCACTATTTATTATTCATGGGTTTGTTGCATGGAAGACAGGAGCAAATCTTATAAAACTCTAATTCCTCTTTTTTGGTTCTTATAGCAATTCAGCAGCATCTCAAGTCTCTGTAGGAGGGAGCACTGACTAAGGAGTCATACGTGAAGGCCATCCTCTTATTTGTGTGCACTTGACAACACAGAAATGGCAGTCATCCTTGAGGGCCTGAGAGTGTAATACTGGGGGAAGAGCAGCCTGCCTCTCACGAATTAGTGCGTAGTTCTGGTAGCCATGCCCCAAGTTCTCCTTCTCACAGGATTTCTACTGGCTCTCAAGGCACTGTCTCCCTCTGACAGTGGCTCTAATTAAGTTTTATCTTCTCAGAGGTATCTGGAAGCAAGTTCGGTAACTGTGGACAGTGAAGGCCTCAGTGTGCGATTTGGTGTTACTACACAACTAAGTTTCAGCGATATTAGAAGGATGCAGACCCCTGGCTGCCTGGTTTTGCATCTTTCTCTCCCTGTGCCAGTATTTGTGCCTGTCTCACCCTGCAGTGGAGCAAAACCAGTTCTGGGAGCTACAGAAGTAAGGAAATCAAATTCTGCATCAGAATGGACTTTTTGGTGCTTTAGCTTTCAGGGCCGGTCACAGCAGGGTCAGAGGAGCATCAAGGAAAAGCCTGAGGAGGGAGCCGAGTATTAGTTACCCAATTAGTTACCCACTGCCCTGGTTTTGTTGCATCATCAGCAGATGCTTTGGCATGAAGTGCTTATGAGTAATTCTGCTTCCATCTTACTTTTGCTGCAGTTGTTTGGTCATAAGTATAGAGAGAAGCGACTGTGTGCCACTCATAGTTACCATATAAAACCATGCCTGTTCCATACATAGAGGGGAGACCAGAGAAGAAGTGTATACGGCTGGATAAGCCTTGTTACCAAGCACTGTTGTGGCTCCATTATGTGATGGCAGGAGAGGTTGGGGACACCCCTGTTGTCTGTTCTGGCAGGCCCTCAGTAATTCAACATAGCTGTACTATCATTTAGCTCCCTAAGAGCTGCACTTTCTATGCCGTTAAAAGCTTGGACTCTGTCATCTGGTTTTGAGATCCCTTTCTCTGCTCTCATCTGGGGTTCGTTTTTTCTCACAGACAGTCCTGACCAAACAAACACTCGAACTCCTTACATTGCTGGGCTGTTCAGATTCCAGAACAGATTCACGAAGTTTATTTTGTGTAGTGCTTTCACTGGGAAACAGGTGATTCGTTATCAACTCACTTCTTTGCTTGCAGCTCACTTCTTCGCTTGCAGCTCACTTCTTCACTTGTCTCCTCTGGCTTTTTCAATTACCTTAAACTGGAGCCGGGAACTCTGCTGAAATAAGGTCTGGTGGAACTTCAGGTTATGGAATTGTGAACCAACCGCTCCCCTGTGAGCAAAGGATTAAGTATAAACATGTTAGTATTTAGGGTTTTTTTTTCTATTTGAAGAAAAGTGTTCACATTCCTTATTTTTGTATAATTGCACAAAACCTCCCATCTGTGCAAGACACATGGGTTAATATCTCCCAGTCTTTAATATGTTCAGCCTTGCAGTGGCTCTGTCAGATAGGAAAGCACTTCTTTCATATTCATGGGAGGAAGGTTGGGTTAGAGGCAGAAAAACAACCCCTGAGATCGTTGAAGAAATTTAGACATCAATTTCCTTATGGCCTCAAGTAGGAGGTGAGATTTTATGTTTGGATTTTAAAAGACCTGTTCCTTGGCCTGTAAGAAAGCCGTTCCAGATCAGTAAAATAAATAGAAATCCTCTGAATCCATGTGTAGTCTACTGTTGGACCATCTCCAGTGTGCCTCTGGCTTTTACAAACTGAAAGTGTAGTACACATCAGAAGAAGGAAAAATCACTATATATCAGTCTATTAGGCTTGAAGTGTTTAATCATTAGTATGATCTGATACACTGCATTTCTTCACTTGGATGCAACTGGGCATCCAGCAGCATTAACAGCTGACTCCCCTGTAGAATAGGACAGCATCTTCAGCACGTTTGCAAGATCTGCTATGAAGCCCTTGCATAAGCTTGCAGGCAGCAGTAATACTGGTGAGTAACAAGATTTGCACACTTGCTGACCAGGCATAGTTCTGACTTCCATATTCCCACAGTCTCCTAGTATGTGCACATCATTCCAAAGAGCTGCTCCTTTTCTAGCCACGTGCCAATGTTTTACTGAGTGGTGAGGGTTAAAATAGTGTTTAGACTTCAATTTTATACACAGCTTCTAATCCTATTATACAATGAGTGTGCATGGCTTTCTACAAATACAGTAATAGGAAACTACTATTTGAAAGCTGCTGGTGGCAAAGGGCTGTATCAGTTTGCTAGCTGATCTACTGCTAGCATCTGTCCCTTTTGTTTGTTTCTACTTTCCAGCCAAATCCTGCCTTCTTTTTATTTTAAGTATTGATGAGGGGGTTATGTTGTCTGTTTTTTGAAAGCTAAAAGCTGCGAGGTACAAAAGCTGCTCCTTTCAGTTAAAGAAGACCTAAACACTAAGCTCTACAAAAAAAGCATTGGGAAACTTTTCTTGAAAGGGTGCTGAATAAGATGGTCCTGGGCTATTTTGGGTAAAAAGAAAGAGATCCGTCTGACTATGCACTCTAGCTGGGTTCCTGATGTTGCCAGCCTTTCCCTACCCAGATCTGTCCATAAATGCTCCTCCTCTCCTTTGTGCCATGCAGTGACCCTGGCATCTTTCCTCACTCCATTGCACTCATCGCATTGGTTTGTGCTCCCACTGGGACGTGATGTACCCTTTGGAAAGGCCACCATGGTTCCTCATTAGGCTGCGATCATGTGAATAAGGCAGCGGAACAGGTTGCCCAAGGAAGTTGTGAATGCTCCATCCCTGACAGTGTTCAAGGCCAGGTTAGACAGAGCCTCGCGTGACATAGTTTAGTGGGAGGTGTCCCTGCCCACGGCAGGGCGATTGAAACTAGATGATTTAAAGTTTATTTCCAACCCTGACTATTCTATGATTCTGTGAATGGCTTCATACAGACTGAGCTGCATCTGCTTCCACATAATCTGTATCACGGGAGGAGAACCAAAAACCATGGCACCAAATGTGAGTCCTTTGTCCACCTCTCTGCTGCAGGCTGCCTTATTCCAAGTATTTCTAAAGAGCACTCTTGACCATAACTCTCCACAGCACATAGTAACAATTCCGAATATCACTTCCTACTTACTTTTCTTGGCAAATGTGGAAACATGAAAAAGCAAAGGGATAAAAGTGTATGGACAGTGCAGAGCAGTGTTGTATATGGTCTTTGCACGGAGAGATGACGCACACTTTGCTTTGACAGTTTGTGTAATGTGTAGCTGTTTTTTTCCTACTTTGTTCCTGATGAAAGCTTTGGAAGCTTCTGTTTTCCACTGTGCTTGAAAGGAAGGAAATGAGCACCTGTAGCTGCCCTGAAACACAGTGACCGGCAACAGGGATTTATGTAAACTTTTCAGCAGCCATTTTCATTCTTTTGGTTTTACTTTGGGGCGCCTTAACACCAAATGTATTTGATGGGAATAACCCACTGGTTATTCTAAATTCCCTTAGCTGTAGATTCAAACTTAATATGTTTAATTTGATGCACCAAATGCTATTTAAAACTCTACCTTGACAATTCTCCTTTGACACTGGTTTGAAACTTTAAAGGTTGCATGTATTTTCTTGTGACTTTTGTTTCCAGTGGCTTTTAGAGGAAAAGCTATAGGTCCACCCCCAAAAAAAAACTTGTCACGGCTTTCTGAGATAAACAAAAGCAAGGGCTAAAACGTGTCAGCAGAGAAGAATGGAATTATGGCTTTGACCTTCTTCATGAAGCAACAGTAAAAAGACTCTGAATCTTTTCTAATGCTAATCTGGGAAAACTTGATATTAGGGAGCATATTTAACAAAGCATTTAAGACCAGCACTTAACCTGGCCTGTGTAGAAATGCTCTGAACTTCTGCTATACCACCTTCAGCGATCTGCAGCCCCATCTGCTGTATGGAAACTCTTGAATGGCATGCTCTGTGCCTTGCTGAGCCAACAGCATATTGCTTCATCCATGGTCAACTAACCACTGGGGCTGAAGTAGGAGGTGGCATCTGTCAGCATGTGAAGGTCACTTTCTGGGATGGATGTTGTGGTTGATGCTGGGATGTGACACTGTCCTGCACAGAAAGTACTATACTAAAGGTACTTGAAAATAACAAGTTTATTCCATGGTGTGTGCACCACAGTAAATGAACTCAACAGATCTGGCCCCTGCCCCACGAGACAGTGCAGTCTGGTTTCCATGAGGAAGGACCTGGCTCTTGACTCTCATTGCTGTCATACCTGTTTGTTGCTAAATCATCTCTATGTTGTCCCAACAAAGTCTTGAAGTGCCTCTTTCTGAGAGGGCCAGGAAAATCCTTGCTCAGAGCTCATTCATGTTTGTTTTGCTTTTTAGACACAAAGCATCTCTAAAGTAAAAACATGAGTGAATTTTAAACATGTGCAGCTGCATGTTTGCATTGGCATGGCAGTAATTTCTGTGGTTGTGGTCATTCCTCTTGCTTTGTCTCATCCATCAAAATTACTAGAAGGGACTTCAGTGATGTATTACCATCAGCTCTCTTGTAGCTTCAGGTAAGACATGATAGGAAGATGACATAATAGGAGACATTATAGAAGAAATAGAGCTTTTGCTCTCGCTCTACATGTGCTTTCACTGCCCTGGAGGAGCCTATGGTTTCCCTGGTGCTTTGCTGTTGTTGCTAAAAAAACAGCCGTTATAATCTTTTGCACTTATTTACTGCCTGAGATATCTCTTTCTTGTTCAGTTGCTGAGTATCTTTAAAAGAAATCAAACTGGGATGTTATTTCCTCACTGTTCATTGGGGAGAAGTGGTGAGGGAGCTCTTGTGCTCTCCTAACTATTCAGCCTCAGGTTTGTGCTTCAATTGAGCTGTTCTGTGTAAACTAAACCACCAGAAAAGCTTTGTATTTCTTTCGTGGGTGAAATTTTCTGACTGTGATTCTTGGAGGAATCCCTGTTTCATTGGGAACTTTTCCTTAGGTTGGCTCAGCTGCAACACAAAGCCTTGCTTTCTGAAGGATGTATGGGTGGGGGGCAGTGCTGGGGCATCCTTGTCCTTACCTTCCTGCTTAACGGGTAGAGCCCTTTCATGTGCTAAGCAGATGTTTAGATAGAGTAAGCTGTCGACAGGCTTGAGCAAGTTATAAAATGAGTTCTCTGGAAGGTAAAGCCATCAGTGCATTGTTTGCGAGCCCTCTGTGCTTCAAGCAGGTAAATGATGACACAGTAACTCTTTTTCTTTGTTTGTTTAAGCAATTTCTAAATAGTTGTTCAGGGAACTTTTGGAAGCAGATGTTACCACACAGGGAAACAAATACATGAGTCAGTCAGGAAGTCAGTAAGCTTGCCCACTATAGTGTTTTATATCCGGTTTTGTTTGCACTATGTAGTGAAGGACTGTTCACCAGTTTGTAATCCAGCATCCAAATCCAGATTTCATCCTTACAGGAGAAAAACCCAACAACTTAGAGGCTTCTCTGTATTTAAACATTGCAAGGTACTCTGAATTAGGCATAGATGACAGGGTGTGGGGAGCCAGATGTTTCAGGGGTAACCTGTGTGGATAGGGGCCTTGTGCTAGGTCCAGCTGGTTCCAGCCAACTCCAAACCAGACAGAAACAGCCCATTGCATATCAAAACTGCAACTGGTCAGAGCAGCACACAGTGCTTCTGTTCAAACGTATTGAAGAAAGATGCTAGGGACAGGAGTCACAGAAAGGAGACATGGGAGGAGGCGCATGAGGAGACACAGAAGGGCACACGAGAGGACAAATATGGGAGGACAAATGTGAGGATGAAAAAAAGGAGACATGAGAAGTCATAAAAAAGGACATGAAAAGGTGACATGGGGCAGGAGGTGCAAAAGGACGTGTGTGAGGACAAAAAAGGAGATACAAAAGCAAAGATGTGAGGAGACAGGAGGAGATGTGAAAGGAGATACAAGGGAACATGCAAAAGGAGATCAGAGTCATGTCTGGAGTCATGATAGTGGACGTGTCTGGAGTAAAGGGTGGAAGAAGTGAAGAAGACATGCAGAAGGGGATACTGTTGGGTTCATGGAGGGAGATGCTCTCTTGGAAGGAAGCCCTTTGTGCTGGAGGAGATACTCCTGAGCACTGCAAACCATGCTGGGCAGGGACACCCCTGAGGGACTGTGACCCATGGAGAACCTATGCCAGGGCAGGCATGCACGGAGGGGCTGCAGGCTGTGGGTGACCTATGCTGGAGCAGAGGAGCAGTAAGAAGCAAGGAGCAGTGGGGGAAATGTGAGATGCAAGGAGCAGCCAAAAGAAACTGTCATGCACTGCCCCATAGCCTCCTGTGCCTGTGGCCTCACTGAAGGAATTGGGACAGACTGAGAGTAACCTGCAGTGAAAACAAAGGGAAGTTGAAACAGGATAGAGGGGAGGAGAGGTGTTGTGCTGAAGATGAGCCTGTGGAGAGAGGAGGAAAGGTGTTTCCCAAAGTGTTGTTCAATTTTTGGTTGATGCTTCCCCATCCCTCTCCCCCCTCCCCCCCCCCAATATCTGAATTGGTAAGTAAAAATTTACAATAATTTGCAATAAATTAAGTCAAATTCTCTGAGTCAAGAATGCTTTGCCTATTGCAGTCTATTAAATATGCTGGCATGTAATGTTGTTTGGCAGTGGCATGGCTAAACAGTACATACCCCATGTGGACATAATCTGTGCAGTTTCCCCTCTCCATGTGTGAGACTGGTGTTACCCCTGTATTGCTGTGTCAGTGCTTTGGCATTTTCCCAAGTAGAGCTTTCTAGATGAGGGCCAGCACCAGCCAGTTGCAGGCATTCACAGGTGGTGACTTTTGAACAAGTTGTGTGGGCAAAAGCCATAGAATAGATGTAGTTTTATTTCTAAAGCATTATCTTCAGGCTGTAAGATTCATTGTGGGGCAGAGCTGGAGCAGACATCTGCCGCTGATGTGTTATTTCTGCAGGGTGAAGTTGCGTGGCCATCTCTTTTTTCCCCCATTCCCAAGCTCTTTGCTGGTGACTGCTGCAAGCCTAGCAGCAACTATGCTGTGTACTCCAGGTGTAATGTGGTTAAAATAAATCTTTCACTCTTCTTCCTTCTAAACACGGGTGGAGCAGTAGAGAAAAAAGGGAGAGCAGGGAGGGAGGGGAGGTGGCAGGGTCTTGCTATTTCTTATAACTATAAGGAAAGAACATGTGTATTACCCTCCTAGAGTCTCAAGGAAAGTAGAGGGTACGGAGAAGAATGGCAGCTCACTGTGACGTGGCTGTTCCCAGGCACACAAGTGCCTGGTGCTACCAGCTGGATGATGCGTCATTGTCCACCCTCCAATGCAGTCTCTCTGAGAGACTGCAGGTGTGTTGAAGACTCATATGATGACAAAGAAGAAAAAAACTGAGAGAGAAAAAAATATCAGTGGAGATTTTTCTTTTTTTCCTTTTTCTTTTTTTTTTCTTTTTTTTTTTTTCCACAACTGAAGAGTGATTAATCTGAAATGGAAAATTCTGTTCTGTTAAGCTGACCCACAGCTATCTGTAGCAGCCATAATGGAGTTCTCTCCTATATTCTGCACGTTTTTGATTTGTCTCACTAAACTTCTGGTTTCACTGTTGGATTGGATTGGGTTTACTTCTTTTAAATTATGCAAACTTTTACCAAAAGGGCAACAGAGATTAAAGCAGAAAAGACACCAAAATGTTTTGCATTTTTTGGACTTTTTTTATTACTATTTTATTTTCTTTAAAGAAGATGTTCCTTGTGAAACTTTACTGGCTTTTCTTCATTAAGAACCTGGCACCACTTTGACGATGCAGGCTTTGAGGGAGGCATCGGCACATTGGTGACAGCGGCCTTCCATTAGGCTGTGCCTTGACACACCTTATTTCAGACTGCTAAAGGCTATTTCTGGAAATAAACTCAGCTCTATTCTTCCATCTCCTGCAACGTACCTCTTAATGGTTAAATCTATGTGTGGACTTGGGGTCTGGCCAGGACAGTCACATTAGGCTTGTAAAAGCAGAAATAGCACTGTGTATCCCAACTTAGATGTCTGACAGGATGGTATGTATATAGGTGTCACCCTACACTTGAGTCTGGCACTGTGGGTAGAATAGTTGGGAAAAGAAGAGAATGTGTCTTTTGAACATGGTTGCTGTACTGAAGGCTCACCAGTCATAGTGTTCAATTCTCTTTCACAAAGTGTGAAAGGGTTTTAAAGGGTGAAAGAAGAGAAAAATACGTTTGGTTTTTGGTTTTGTTTTTGTTTTCCAGTGAAGAAAAGTGTTAAGTTCTCTAAACCTAAAGTCTTGAATATAAAATTAATAGCATGGTCAAGGACAGAGGTGCTATGTGAAGGAACATGTTATGGAGCTTTGTAGCAAATATGGGACACAGGGTGGTTATTGGGGAATAAATGGAAGGGAAACAAGTACCATTCTGTGATTATGGGAGATGAGACCCCTGGACAGGAACAGATGACAGCACTGGGGTTTTACGTGAGTTCTCAGTTTTGGGAAGGCTGGCTTCTCCTCTTGGGAAATGAAAAAACTCAGAAGCAGCAGTCCCAGACACTGTCAGGTGCCAGGTTTAGTAGTATGGCAGCAAACTGGAGGGCAGAAGAGAATCTAAAATTACAGTATCTGGGATTCTCTGTGTACATGTCTGGTTTGAAAATAATGGACTGATGTGAAAATACAGACTGATGAAGATAAAACGGAGCAAGTGCTGTATTTCCTTATAAGTGGCAAGCACAGTATGCATCCTGGGAACTAAGGGTCAGTCTTGTTTTTTGATAAACAAAGGAAAAGGTTTGACTGTGTATTATTTTTTGAAGGAGAGTAATCTTTGCTCAAGGACAATTTGTCATACCAGATCCAACAGCCCAAGAGAGGTGAGACTGCTGCTGCTCCGTGTCCAGACAGTAGTGAGGCTGAAGATGTATTCAGCAGGCACACACACACGAAGCACATACATACACTGTATATGTGTGTACCTATGCATGGCTGGCCACACAGCTGCCAGGCAGACACTTGGAGCACCCACATGAACATAGGCAGCACTGACAGCCTCATCCTTCTCCCCTCTATGGCTGGACAGGATGGAAGTCCACAAGTGAGAATATACATAGGTGTTTCCGTCCAGCGGCTGGGCTTAGGCTGCAGTTGTTCACACCCCAATACACCCATGTGTACACAGAATTGAAAGCTCTCACCCAGGAAAGAGTCAGAAAGGAATTTAATAAGAAGACAAGACAGCCTGGTTAGGCATAGGGCATCACCAAATAAGCATACTGATCAGCAGGCTGTTTACTTGCATCTGGCCCCTGTCATCTGCTTACGTCTCTATTTTCCTACTCTTGTTCCTCCCAAAATCATCGAGTTAAGGTCTTGCCCAACCTTTGGTTCCTAAATATAGTAAGCCCTGTGTAATTCCAAACTGTTCTTCCCCTGCACCCCATAATATGTCCCACCCCTAAGCTGTGACCCCCTTACTCCACAGGGTGATCTAGAGAGCTGCTTCTGGTGATGGTTTTCAGGCCTGGACAGCCAGGGGATGGGCCTAGACACAGTGCTTGTTTCTCTAGAGTCCTTAATGTGGGATCCTGCCTGCCATTGTGCTCCTCTAGGCTTGGGCAGATGGGCCTTTGAGGGGCTGATGGTGACTGTGATAAACCTGGCAGGGTTTATTTGGATTCCTCCTCCTGCCACAGTCCCTTTATGCATTTTGTGTATGTACAGATGAGCTTTGTCACATAACCTCACAGCCTGAACATGGGCTGTTTTTTCTAACGGAGCCCTGTGGGCACGGTGACAGGGCATGAAGAAGCCAGGATGCTTTTTTGAAGGTGAGTTAAAAGCGTAGTTGAAGCACACTGGCATGAAGGAGAGTTCAGCATGTGGCTCTGCCATAGCACTGTCCCAAGGCTTGTGGTCTGTTGCCTTTTCTGTCAATACATTTTTCTTCTCTCCTCCCCTCCAGATCACGACTGTCATGGGAGAGCAGGCTCTGACAGGAGCAAGAATGCTCAGGATGCCCGTCTGCATCCCAAAACTGACCAGGGTGGTGCTGAGCCACAGGCTCAGAGCTCTGTTTATCCTTGCCTGTAAGTTCATGTCCTTTGCCTCCATCATGTTGTACTGGAGAATGGCGGAGGACCCTAAGGGCAGAGGCCAGCTCTACAGCTTGCCTGTTGAAGTCTGCTGTGCTAACTCTGAGCCTTCTACATATGCCATTGTTGGTGGACCCCCTCCTTCCCCAGGGAATCTGTTTTTTGTGGAGACATCGGAGCGAACGGACCCAAGTTATCTGTTCATGTGCTCTGTGGAGTCAGCAGCACGGATGCACCCTGGGACAAGGGTTGTGGTGCTCATGAAAGGCTTGGCAAACAGGAACACCTCATTACCCAAACACTGGGGCTTCTCGTTGCTGAGCTGCTTCCCCAGCGTGGAAATCTGGCCCCTGGACTTGCCAGAGCTTTTCTCTGGAACACCTCTGGCAAAGTGGTACTTGCAGGCTCAGCAGCACTGGGAGCTTTACTTCTTACCCGTCCTGTCCGATGCCTGCAGAATTGCCATCATGTGGAAATTTGGTGGCATCTACCTGGACACAGACTTCATTGTGCTTAAGAACTTGAAGAACCTCACCAATGCCCTTGGTATCCAGTCCAAGTATGTACTGAATGGGGCCTTTCTGTCCTTTCAGCCCAAATACAAGTTCATGGAGCTTTGCATGCAGGACTTTGTGGAGAACTACAACAGCTGGATTTGGGACACTAGGGCCCACAGCTCCTAACACGTGTGTTTAAGAAGTGGTGCTCCATCAGTAATATCCAGAGCACTATGAGCTGTAAAGGTGTGAGTGCTCTTCACCCAGAAGCCTTTTATCCCATTCCCTGGCAGGACTGGAAGAAATACTTTGAAGTGGTCAGCTCCTCGGAGCTTCACCACCTCTTTAATAACACCTATACAGTGCATGTATGGAACAAGAAGAGCCAAGGGACAAGGTTAGAGATCACATCCCAGGCTTTGCTGGCTCAACTGTATTTTCAGTTCTGCCCTGCCACATACAATATCATGATGAAGGGCTCTGTATGGCAGTGACTCAATGCTTAGCTAAGAGATGTCGCCTGGGAGCTCACAACTCTCCAGCTGTTCCATCACAAATGAATCTTCTTTTGAAGTGAGGAGGTGAGAGTTGAGGATAAACACCATTTGTGGGGTGTAGGTAGAGCCTGAAGCTTCAGCTAGTGTCTATGCAGCTCTTTGTCTTGACTATAACTGCCTACCAGTAACATTTGTTTCTCTGAAGGACGTTTCTTCTGCTTTGGTCTGGCAAAGAAATCTCAGGAGAAGAGCAAATACTGGTCCACTTGTGGCAGCCTACATCAGCCTTTCAGAGGAATAAGGCCCCTTTCTGTGGCTGTAAACCTGCAAGAGGCCTTTGTAGAAATGCATATCTCATTGACTGATTCTTAGGATTTCTAAAGCGCAGTCCTCAAAGCAATGAAAGTGTGGAAGAGCGAAGAACAGGAACTGAGGAGGAAGTTAAGGATGTGCTAAAGAAGGTGCCCTGAGAAAAATGTAGAAGAAAACAGACAAGAAAGAGCTAAGGCAGCTTCTTTTTCTTTCTTTCCTTTCTCTTCTGAAGTCTTTGGTGGAGAAGACTTTCTCATGTCTGGTTTGAGCAGGCAGCAGGATGCTGCAATCTCTGTTTGAGGTCCTAGACTTAAAGATGGAAAAATCTGGTGCAAATCAGCGCATGGGGATCTCAGTTCAGCTCGTTGTTTAGGAGGAGCTTTTGCGAAGCAGTGACTGGTTTTATAGTAATGGCAAATTAACACCCTGTGATGAACAGGAGAGCTCACCTAAATCACACCTGAAATTGTACCTGACATGGGAGAAGCTGAACTGTCTTTTACACTGAGTTTGTCTTTGTGACCAAATGTCTGTAACTGCATCTAAGAAGCACCAGATCTTTCAGCACTTTTATGTATCCTAAAAGAAATGCATTATATTTCCAAATATTTCCAAGCTTACGAAGAGGACAGATAGGGAACATGTACCGTCTAAATTCGTTTATGAGTTGTTCTGATGGCTTTCTATGATGGGGCTACGGAACTGATGGACGGGGTAGAGAAGTTGATGTCATCTACCTGGACTTGTGCAAAGCGTTTGACACTGTCTCACATTACATCCTTGTCTCTAAGTTGTAGAGACATCAATTTGATAGGTGGACCACTCGGTGGATAAGGAACTGGCTGGATGGCCGCACGCAAAGAGTTATGGTCAATGGCTCAATGTCCAGCTGGAGACCAGTAACGAGTGGTGTACCTCAGGGATTTGTGTTGGGACCGGTCTTGTTCAACATCTTTGTTGGTGACATGGACAGTGGGATTGAGTGTGCCCTCAGCAAGTTTGCCGATGACACCAAGCTGTGTGGTTCGGTGGATACGCTGGAGGGAAGGAATGCCATCCAGAGGGACCTTGACATGCTTGTGAGGTGGGCTGATGCCAACCTGATGAAGTTTAACCATGCCAAGTACAAGGTCCTCCACCTGGGTTGGGGCAATCCCAGGCACAGCTACAGGTTGGGCAGAGAATAGATAGAGAGCAGTCCTGCAGAGAAGGACTTGGGGGTTTTGGTTGATGAGAAAATGAACATGAGGCAGCAGTGTGTGTTTGCAGCCCAGAAAGCCAACCGTATCCTGGGCTGCATCAAAAGGAGCGTGACCAGCAGGTCGAAGGAGGTGATCCTGCCCCTCTACTCTGCTCTTGTGAGACCTCACTTGGAGTATTGTGTGCAGTTCTGGTGTCCTCAACCTAAGAAGGACATGGAACTGTTGGAACAAGTCCAGAGGAGGGCCACGAGGACGATGAGAGGGCTGGAGCGCCTCCCATATGAAGATAGGATGAGAAAGTTGGGGCTGTTCAGCCTGGAGAAGAGAAGGCTGTGTGGAGACCTCAGAGCAGCCTTCCAGTATCTGAAGGGGGCCTCTAGGGATGCTGGGGAGGGACTCTTCATGAGGAACTGTAGTGATAGGACAAGGGGTAAGGGGTTCAAACTTAAACAGGGGAAGTTTAGATTGGATATGAGGAAGAAATTCTGTACTGTAAGGGTGGTGAGGCACTGGAATAGGTTGCCCAGGGAAGTTGTGAATGCTCCATCACTGGTGGTGTTCAAGGCTGGATTGGACAGAGCCTTGGGTGGCATGGTTTAGTGTGGGAGGTGTCCCTGCTCATGGCAGGGGGGTTGGAACTAGATGATCTTAAGGTCCTTTCCAACCCTAACTATTCTATGATTCTATGATTCTATGATTCTACGATTCTATGACCTCTTCAAGAAGCCTGGAGTACTCCTGCAATTCACTGTCCAGGAGTACAAATCTGTTCTAGGAGGTCTTGAGAAAGCCAGTGGGAAGTTTTACTCTTCCCCCTGAGCATCTTCTTGAATTGTAGTGGAGAAAATGAACATATCTTTCACAAAGTGCTGTTGTGCCTTTGAAGGTTCCCACCACAGAGGCAAGCTTGGACAAACTGTGGGAGAACATCTGCCTGTTTATGGCCAGAAGGATTTACCGATGCTCTTACTGTTCTTGTCAGAAAATAATGGCGAAAGAGCAGTGAGAAACAAGAATATGATCGAGACAGTCAGCATCATTACATCTGATTCCCACCACACTATAAAGGGGATTGGTAAGGCACATGAGCTTGGCACTAAGATAGGCTTAATGCAGATGGGCAAAGCATTGGCCATTTCCTCTTGTACTGTAAAATATTTGCTGCCTCCAGTGTGTATCCTATTCTTTTGCCTTGGAACAGCAGTGGGGTGGTCCAATGGCCCCTTTGGTGAACACAAGTCAGTCAGATCCTCAATGTCACCTGGCCTCAAAGTGACAGCTCTTTCACATGGTGTTTCCTGCAAGCCCTCTGAGCATGACTCAAATGTTTTCTAGGGCTGCAGTTGTCTGAGACCTCTTCTGTTTCTCAGGTTAACAGAAAGCAATGTGAGGTTTGCTCAGTTCAGCCAAAGCAACGGTCAGAAACATAAAAGATTGTGCATGCAACATTTCTCTATTTTTTCTCAGGTTTGTCTCTTCTTTGAAGAGAAAGAGACTTTCTTACAAAAATGAGAAAGACAAATTGCCACAATTGTTACAAAACAGTTCCCTGCCCCTCAGGGAACATGGCCATGGGAGTGTAAGGAGGATGTGCACTACTTGTCAAATGCTGAGCTACCTGGTGTCGATCGGAGACTACTGCTGCTTTGATTGAATGCCTGCCTGTGAGTGTGGCAGGGTGTGAGTTCTGTGCACAGGTAACTACTCTGGAGTGAGAGAGGTGCTGTAAACATGCCTCCAGTGGCTGGCATCACGTGTGTGTGTATGTATATATGTAGTGCTGCCTTTTTGTTCTGCCTAGTTTTATGATATATCCTGGAGGCATTCAGGATTTTGAATGTCTGCAGCTCTCCCAGCACTGAATATCTTTAAGAACAAAACTTTGTGGAGAACTAGAAGATCTTATTGACTGTATAAGCATTCTTCAACACACTAAGTGGTATAAATGGATGCTGTTTTCATTCTCTACTCCCACTGTCACTACTCTGTGGGTTTTTTTCACTGTTTTCTTTAGAAGCAGGTGCAAAGTTTACAGCCCTGTTTAGTGTGTGGTCAGTAAGGTTTGGTTTCTCCTTCTGTAGTTCCTTCTGTTTTGGGCTCTTTGGGCTAAACAACAGCATTCTTAGTGAGCTGTGAACCCCTACCACAGATGGTATAACTCTGGTTGGTAATCATAAAGGCGTAACAGGGGACTGTACTATGACAATAACATGAACTGAATATGGGAGTATTTGGGGTCCACTGCAATGAATATCTGGCTTGATGTAGCACTGCTTATTTTAGGAAAGTGCCTTTTTGGATAAATGGAGTGGTTTGGTTTTGTTTGTTTGTTTGCTTGTTTTCCCTTGTAGAGTCAATGTTCTGAGGTTTGATAAGGAGAGAATCAAACCAAAGCTTTTTCCCTTTGTCTCGTGAAAGAAAAATAAATACAGCTTTTACTAATTCTTCTGCCTGCCAAGATGTTCCATTTTGTTCTGTGAGGCGTTGGTGGTTAAGTCTGAGCAATCTGTTAGTTATTATGTAGAAAAGTATTTTAAAGTTGTGTCCTGAAGTAACTCACTGAAATTAGGAGTGTGGAATGAACATGAAACAAGCTGAGCATAAGCACACGTGGAAAGAAGGCTCTGTGACCATGACTATATGCCATTTTTGGCACTTGAGTGGAGGGAACAGAGCACAGTGCGTGGAACTGATTTGTAATTCAACCAGGTATCACCCCATCATTCACACATGCAATCTATCTAAAGCAAAGCATTTTAGTCTTGCTCCGAAGTTCTGGATGTTGTGGAATAGGCAAGTCCATGAGAAATTGTGTTGCTGTTTTCCCTGCATGATGGGCTACAGCCTTTCTTAGTAGTGACAGTGTCTGTGCTCTTGTAGATCTAAAGGCGGAAAGCTTGTGCTGCATCTGTTCATTTTCCCACCTGCCTTTTCTGAGCCTGATCTAAAGACCCTGGAGTCCAGGCAAGCATTCTGAGAGGCTGTGAAAGGACTGGTATGGTCTGATGTGCAGAGGAGTTTTATTGCTGTTCCCTGGCTCTTGTTTCCGTTGAGTCAAGAGCCAGGAAATAGTTTTCCCTTGAGATGTAAGAGTTGCTTGTGTTTTCTTCATCGCTGGTATACAGTGAAGGATGATGGGCAGTGGTGAGAAGGCATGAGTTCACTCTTCCTGTCTCCTTTGTCCTTGAGCTCACGAAGGTTAGCAAGTACACATGTGTGCAGTACATCAAGGAGAGAAGCCAGGGTTGGGGCTTGAAGATGCAGAATTGGATGGTGCAACAGAAGAGGAGTAAGGAAGGATCAGTAGGGTAATCCTGGACCTGGTCTCCTGGGAAAGGACTGAAAGATGATTATTTTCCCTGTGCTGGCTGAGAGCACTCCTATGTCAGGAGCTCTTGTATTGTGGGGATCTAGGAGGTACAGCAAGTTGTAATGCTCTGTAGGACTCTTCCCCTACCACCCCATTATCCTTCCCTTTCTCTTCTCTCTTCTCCCAAAATGTGTAATCCAGGGAGGTTCTGGTGCAAAGTAGGTTAAGAGCCCTTCTTGTGGGAGAGTGCAGCTACCTGCCTTAATCTTATATGTTGGGAGCTGTGGTCTGCATAGGGCTGCTTTGTCCTTAGTAGGAATGAGGAGTTAAAACAAAGCTCTCCACGTGCTCTGTTTGGATATGCCATTTATGAACACCAGCACTCTGGTCTTCCAGGTTCATCTCTCTCAAGTATCTGAGACCATACCCTCTAGGCAGGTGGCTTGTGGTCTCTGTTATCTTCTTGTGACCATGCCTGGAACTCAGATGAATATGCATAGTCCAGAAGAGAAAACTACAGGAGGAAGTCACTTCACCCGCACCATGCCATTACAGCTCAGTCTGAGATCTTGACCTTTAAATTTGTGTATAATGATGGAGCCAAATAGCAGCTTGCCATGGCTCTGCAGTATGTTGGTAGAGACATGACAAGTAAGAAATTTCTCTTCACAAGCTGGAATCTATATATGGGAGAAAAGTCTGGCAAGTTAAACATGAAAACACTAAGGCTATAGAAAACACTAAAAAACAGTTTCCAAAAGATATTAAAGCTACTAATGTTGTTTGTTTTTTTCTATCTGTTATTTTTTTCCAAAGAAGAGGAAGCCTCCTAAAGAGGCACAAGGTCAGTAGGAGGTGAGAGATTGAAAAGGGAGTTTAGAGACTTGTTTGAAGCAAATCAAAATTCATTTCTACAGGTAAGAGGAACATGGAGATGATTCCTTACATTGTAATTTCTCCTTGTGGGGGATGCATACCAGCCTCTTGCGCATCGCATGTCAGGACTGAATGAACGGATTGATGATTAGATAGATTTAACTTGGACATGAGGAAGGAATTCTTTACCATGACAGTGGTGAGACACTGGCACAGGTTACCTGGAGAAGCTGTGACTGCCTCATCCCTGGCAGTGTTCAAGGCCAGGCTGGATTGTGCTTTCAGCAATCTGATCTAGTGGAAGGTGTCCCTGCCCACGGCAGGGGGTTGGAACCAGGTGGTGTTTAAGGTCCTTTCCAACCCAAACTGTTCTGTGATTCTACGATAGGAGCTGATGGGATGCATCCATGAGTGCTGCGGGAGCTGGTTGCTGTCATTGTCTCACAATGACATATGTGATGTGATGCTTGTAAGGTCTTAGATATTGGGGGAAGTGGAAGGAAGCAACAGTCACTCCTATCTTGCTTGTCTTCAAGATGTGCAAGGAAGAGAATCCAGAGAACTACATGCCAGTCAGTGTCACCTTGAACCCTGGGAAGGTTATCCTCCTGGAAGTCAACAACAAATATGTTGAGAACAAAAAGGTGATTAGGAGTAGCCAGCGTGGATTTATAAAAGGGAAATTATGCCTGGCAAAACTGATAGCTTTCTATGATGAAATGTCCAGCTCAGTGGATAGGGGGATTGTTTATTGTGACTTTAGTAAAATTTTGACACAGTCTCTATAACAGCCTCATAGACATACTGATGAAGTGTGGACTACATAAATACAGTGAGGTGGATCAAAGACTGTCTGAACTTCTGGACTTGAAGGATTTCGATGAAAGGTCCAGGTTGAGAATAGTAACTACTGATATACTCCAAGGATCTGTGCTGGGGCCAGTACTATTTAATGTCTTTATTAATGACCCTTATGATGATGGGATGGAGTGCAACCTTGACAAGTTTGCAGATGATGCAAAACTGGGAGGAGTGGCTGATACACAGGGTGGTCTAGCTGCCTCTCTGTGTGATCTCAGCAAGCTGGAGAAATGAGCCAAGAGGAATCTCACGGTGTTTAACAAGGAGAATCTCAGCTGGTGCGGGATAACTCCATGCACCTGTGGACAAGAAGGTAACCAGGAGCCGGCAGTGTGCCCTGGTGGCAAAGATGGCCAACACCCTGCTTGGGTTGTGATTCGTAAAGCATTACTTGCAAGGTCAAGGGGAACAATCCTTCCCACTACTCAGCACTGGTGAGACACATCTGCAGAGCTGTATCTGGTTCTGGGCTCCTCAGTTGGCTCAGGGGGTGGTGTACCACTGCACTATCTCTGAGCTTGTTCAGCAAGCAGCTTACATACATTGTGGTTTAGCTAATGCCACTGATAACATTAGAATAACACTTAGAATCATAGAATCTGTTCTGAATTCATATGCTACCATTCTCAAATAGCACTGTCACTGGGTGCAAGATAATCCTGTCAAAGGGTTACTGTCTGATAAAATAACAGCTCCTGATAGTGTTTTTTCACAGTTGATGAACTACTGGCAAGATCACTTACCTGAAACGGAGCATGCCTGGCTTTTTTTGGAAGCTGCTACAGCTCTATCTTAATCCATTCAACAAATTTCCTGCTCTAAGTGTAATGGCATTACTGACCATTTTTCACTAATCTTAGACTACTGCTTATTGTATTTAGGAAGACTGAAGCAGAATCGAAAAACTTAATGATGCTACCGTGACTGTGATTTTTCTGTTTGTGGCCATTACTTAATTGGTTCTCTCTGTTACAAACAATACACAGAGGCCATATATTTTTTTCTGGATAACTTCACTGAGATGCCGTCAAGCTATGGCCACTTTCTGTACAGTGATTTGGGAATCAACAGCTATAAAAAGCCTGCAGTGTCATCTCTTCCCACAATCTGTTTATTTTTTGCAGAAACATGTTAATATCATCCTCAAACTCTTTGCTGTGGCTTGCTTTTAATTCTTCTCACCTCATGGAGTGTCTGTCCAGCACTGTATTACAGCTCTATGAGTAGGTATTTTCAATGTTCTTTCTTTTATTTCAGGAGAAAATTCAGTTCTGAAAACCATGTAAGTGAAATTGGATATTGCAGGGTTTGCTCTGGAAAGGTGAAGTTGTGATTAAGTACAAAAGATGTAGTTAAGAGACAGGTACTTTAAGCGTCTTCGGTCTATAGCTGCAGTATCTTATGTCTCAATCTAATATACCCATTATGATTACAACACTCATCTCACCTCATTCACGCATGCTTTGTCTGCCATTCTCTCTAGGGTCAGAAGGAGGAGCTGTTGCTTAAATGCTGAATACTGGGGGAATTGATAGAGCAGGGCGGTGCCAAACAGCATGGTGACAGGGATGAATCCACCAACTCATCGCCCTAGATACTATATACAAATATATATACTATAAACTAAATACTATGGGAATTGGCTTGTGGATTCATCTCTGTTTGGCATCGTGCTGCTCTTCCATGTCTAAAAGACTGATGAGTCACACACTGAATGTGGGTATTGTCAAATCTTATCTCTTCTACTCTTTTCGGTAATGTACATCTGAGGAAAATGTAGATCTTCAGCTGTTTCCTGACAGGTCCCCAAAACACTCCTACCAGGCTGCTTGTAATCAGTGATATTGTTCAGGACCCCTAGCAGCTATCTTGGTATGCAGCAGCACTTTGCTGGACCTTTTTCCTTCTTTGTTTTTGTTCTGAATTCATAGCAAATTTTCATACCCCCTCCCAGTGTTTTTCTGTTCATATGTCCATATGCTTACTTGAAGGGACATCACTAACCTCAAGAGTACCTGGTTCGTTTTCCTAAAGACAACTGGGACTGGGGCAATCACTTCTTCCAAGGCTGATAAGAGCTATGCTGCTGTCTTTCTACTTGATGTACCTTAAATGTAGCTTTAGAATGATATAATGGCATAAGGTAGTTGAAGTTGCAGTAAAATTACGTGACAAAGACAAGCAATGATAAGACAAAGAATGAAAGGAAGGTATAGCACTTTGCAGGAGTGATAGTTGAATTGGCCATAAGAGGGTACAGCTATTACTTTAAAATGTTGGCTGTGGAAGGGACAGTCCAAAGCATCTTGCTCAGCTTAAGATACAAAACCATCTCTAACCAGTCTTTCTTGCAAATCCACATTTAAGCATGTTCTGAGGGACATGAAAGAATTACATTCTCAATCCATTTTAGTTAATAATAAAGGTAGATGTAAGTTATGTTTCTCTTACAGGTTCCTTTCTTCAAGGGAAGGCTCTAGCACCCATCCCTGTGGTTTTTGTCACTGATGGGTGTGATGGAGCAAATGTGGGGACCAAGAAAACCAACACAAAGAACACACAAAGTGGGAGGGCAGTGGGAAGGTTTGGGGGAGAGAGGATCCACCTCATCTCCTCTGAACACAGAGCCACTAGGACTGGGTGGTCTTCCAACAACCCTAGGGATGTGCACTGCACGCAGGTAGGCTTGCAGGACAGGCACTGGTTATTTTTCTTTGAAGACTGATTCAAAGAGCTCACAAGACGGGAAGGAGAAGTTTCTCTCTCTACTTGGGGTTAGGTCAGCTGAATACTATCAGCAGTTGCTGTTCCTCTTTCTACACTGTGGGAACAGTCAGTCACAATTCCAGCTTTTGCAAGGGTCCTCTTGTTTGGGAGTATTGTGAACTATCAAACATTAAAATCCTAAATTGGCTCTTATTGCTGTTTCTACAGCCTCAGCAGCTGCCTGCTCACTAGTTCAGCTTCTCTCCCCACAGCCTAGAAGTGCTTCCCTGCACTCCATAGGCAGGCCAGCTTAGAAGAGAGCATCCTGGTTGTCAAGACAGAGAGTGTATTTAAGGGCAAGGATATGCTGTGGGAGCCAAAGTCACAGACACCCAGGTGATCACCCTTCCTGGTCCCTGTGGGCAGACGATCAGTGAGTGTCTGGGTATTTGGGATCATTTGGCTTCTGTTTGGCAGTTTTATTCTTGCAACACGTTAGGCTAAATGGAATCCTTAGTCTGTGCCTCTGTTTCTGTTGCTCTGTGTTCTCCTTCTTCCCCCATTTTGCTCAGCAGGTGTATGTGTTAATAGCTAGATGATCCCTTTTGCACCTTCTTTCCTATAATTTTCTGCTTATTTGCAGGTATATCTAGCTTCGTAGGTTAAACCTGTTCATTACCTAGGCATAAGCTGTATCCATTAAATCATAGAAGTGAAAAAAAAAAAAAGGAAAGTCCTTATTCACATCCTTAGTTTATATTCTACTCTGCAAACAACACTTGCAACTCTGTAATATACACAGCCACTTGCTCCTGATCACCTGTGGCTTAGACAGTTATTTATAATGGCCATACAAAAATTTAGGCCTGGAGGTTTGAGGCCTTCTACAGAAGTCATAGTCTGAGAATCATGCAGTTCTAATGAGTTAGTTAACAGCAATTCTAATTGTTTTCAATGTGAAATGAGAGTGTAACATTTCGTTCTCTGACATTGCTAAATGCATGCCCTTAAGGAATTTGTGCAGCTTATTTCTTGCTATTTATTCTCACTACTTGAACTGTCACAAAGTTATATATGTTTTATAACAGCATCTCTCAACAGTGCACATTTTTTCCCATTAGGAATCATTTGCCAGATTTCAGGGGCTTTTGAGAATCTGTTGTTACAGTTTGAGAAGCAGACAATTGCAGGAACTTGTGTTGCTTGTTTGGCTTTGTGTAAATTGGCTTCATGTATAATCCAAGTTGTACCATCATCTAATTATCATCCATTTTTGGGTGTTTCCATTTTTTGCAGTCTGTGGTTTTGTTACCAAGGAAAATACCAGTGAAGCACATTTGCAGTCATGTAGGGCAGGAAACTCCTTTGCTCAGTGCAGGGTGCTCTAGTACTCTTTAGGGGCACCAAGAGTATATGTGAGCATGTGCTGATCAAGCAGCATCAGATTGGTTGCATGGTGGAGTTACAAGATCTTCTATGGTAACAGCCCTATGTCTGTTCCTTTTCATACTACATTTAATTCTTTTTGTCCTTGAAATAAGCGAAACCATTTAAATGTCAGCCTTTACCTTATGCAGTAAGGTGTCTCACTACATTTTACACTTTTTGTTTGGACTGGATTTTGGGGGGTTTGGTTTGGTTGTTTGGGGCTTTTTGTTTCGTTGGGGTTTGTTTTCCTATTTCCAGCACTGCATCGGTGAGCTAGGCTTTTAAATTTAGGGAGCAAGGTAATGAAAATCATATGCAATATTTTGCAAATCATGTATTGTCAGAAAACATGCATTAGCAGGTTTCTTGTCCTGTAGAAGAAATTCTTGTGGCATGTGAGTATATAGCAAGCCTTGTCACACTCTCGGAGGGCCTCAGTATTTGCCTGTTTCTGCACTGTTATGAGAAGGAAGAGCATTACATTCCTTTCACTGGAGTGTTGAACACACTGTGGAAAAACAGAGGCAGGCATGCTCACATCAGCAGAAGGACCAGTGATCAGGTCCAGGACTAGGACTAGTGTTCTCAGTGACAGTAATAAGACATCACTGGAGATCTAGTAAATTGATTATGAAGGGTCATTCATGCAGGCTACACAGGCAGATAAGTGACTTCAGGCATTGTTGCCTGTAGTGGGAAAACAAATGCCTGTACCATGGAACTTTTAAAGTTTGGTGAGATAAAGCTGGCTGTGGCTTCTACAAAACCTGTGCAGAGCCAATGCAGTGATAGCCTTGAGAAGTACATTAGCTGACCAGCTGGAAAGCATCTTTGCAGAAAAGGACCTGATGGTCCTCTGGGCAGCAAGCTGTCCAGGAGCCAGCAGTGTGCCTCTGTGGCAAAGACAGCCAACAGCCTGCTGGCCTGCATTATGTAGAGCAATACCAGCAAGGCCAAAGTAAGCAATCCTTCCCAGCTGCTTGACACTGGTGAGACACATTGGGAGTGCTGTGTCAGATTCTGGGCTTCCCAGTAAAAGTGAGACATGGATATACTGGAGGTTACCCAGTGAAGGGCCACTAAGATGAGAAAGGGACAGGAGCATGTGCTGTATGATGACTGAGAGAGCTCTTGATCATTTTTCTGTAAAAAGAGCAGATTTGGGAGGGGTCTTGTCAAAGTGTATAAATACCTGATTGAAGATGGGTGGGGCAAAGAAGAAAGGCCAGGCTCTTCACTGCAGAATCCAGTGATAGGGTAAGATGGAGGTGTCCCTGGCCATGGCAGGGGGGTTGGAACTAGATGATCTTATGGTCCTTTCCAGCCCTAACTGTTCTATGATTCTATGTAATGGATACAAACTGAAATACAGGAAATTAGAATGAAAGGAATGGTGAAACACTGGAACAGGTTGTATAGAGAGGTTGCAGAATCTCTGTCCTCGGACAAGGTTGAAAGCCAAGAAGACATGGTCCTGAGCAACCTGCTCTAGGGGACGCTGCTTTGAGCAGGGGAGTTAGACAAATGATCTCCAGAGGTGCCTTACAATCCCAGCTGTTCTGTGATTTTGTGACTAGGTGAGACCTGATCTGAGGCCTGGAGAGATCCATTGATGAAAGGGCTTTCCAAAGATCTTCCCTAGTATTGGCATCTTATGAGTCTATCCAGGGTGCTTCAGTGCTTGGAAGGATGTAGGGAGGGGAGAGTGGTCAGGACTACATAGGCCTGACATTTGTTGCAGACAACTTGGTAGAAACTGCATTAAACACTACACTTAGTGGCTGTATGGATAAAGGTGATACTTCGTAAAAGTGTGAATATGTCTTCTGTAAGGGACAGTCAGCCGCCATTGAGTACAGGGACAAGGGGAACCTGTCAAGAAACGAGGGACGCCTGAATTTGGCAAAGTCATTCAATGAAGTGTCTGATGTAAGAGGGAGTATTCCCTAATAAGTGAGTAAATTAATTGGTCTAAAGAGTGTGTGCTCAAAGGAGCATTCAGAACTGAAGTCTTGGGGTGGGAGGAGGCAGCCCTATGAAACTCAGCTCAGTTATCATGGCAGCCACCCGAACAGCATGAGCACTGGAAATTCTAAGCAAAGGAGGAGAAAACAAAACTATTTTCCTGTAGCAGTCAAAAGCTTAATGTGTAGCAATAATGAGCTTCAATTCCCTCTTCCTTTTCGAGTGTTGGGGCATTTTTTCCTCATTAATTTCAAACTAGATGGGTTATTCACAGCACAGCTGCCTGACCTTTCCATCAGCCACTGTAATAGCTGAGCATATGATGTCACATCCTCCCCGATCTGCTTGCTATCTCCATGTCTTCAGACTCCATCTCCATTTCTTTTCAGAAAAAGGAAGTGCAAGAGCATAGAGTTACAGGTGCTCTCGGAGACACTAACATCTTGAAAACCTTGTCCAGCTGAGCAGTCACTTCCGTGGTGTCTTGAAAGCAGGAACAGGTGAGTAGTATTTGCAGTTTCTGTGCAACGGGACTTGTAATTTCAGAGGAAGGTAGAGAGCCACATCTCCTGCGTTTGTTTTGTGAAATAGATGGACGGGCTAATGCAGCGTCTAAAACGTCCTCTTATCACTGCAAAAGTGTGAAAGAGGATTTCTGAGTGTATCGTAGTAGGCGTTCTTGCTCTTACTAAAAATATGCATGTTACCTTGAAGCTTGATCACTGTTACTGCTGCTCTTTCCTGCCTCCTCTACAGCAAAGACTGTCCCCTCCAGCCTGTACCTGCTTTCTCTTCTACAGCTTATAAAGATAAAAATGATTTCCAGGATTCAAACAATTGTAGTGTGGAGGGGGAAATAGGTACGTAAAACCCAGTGTGTTTTGTTTTCTTTGTTTTGTGGCTTTTTTTCCTGTCTGTAACACAGCACATGCTGGTGTTTTTCTTCAGGAGAAAAAAGTGTGCCGGGAATCCAGACCTGATGATTTGTGTACTAGCTGCCTCTTCTCTATCCCCCAGGCCCCCCTGTCTTGTGGAGAGTGGTGGCTGTGTGCTGTTGCACTGGAAACCTCCCAGTGTGACTGACTAGCCATTTTCTGGCTACATGGATTGTTCAGTGTGTCACCCAGCCACAGTAACTTGGGATGAATGACAAATGGGATTGTGCCAGCTTGGTTCTTTTTCCTATCTGTTTGGTTACAGTTGTTTGATTAAAGCTTTTGCTGTATCCTGAAGCTCTCTGTTCTGGATTATGGGGATTTGGAGATGGAGCAGAGGGAGACAGGAGAAATAGAATTATTTAGGTTGGAAAGGACCTTTAAGATCATCAGGTCCAACTGTAAACCTAGCACTGCCAAGTACACCACAAAACCACGTCCCTAAATGCCACCTCTACATGTCTTTTCAACACCTTCAGGCATAGTGACTTAACTACTTTCCTGGGCAGCCTGTTCCAATGCTTGACAATCCTTTAAATGAATAAATATTTCCTGATAACCAATCTAAACCTCCTCTGGTGCAACTTGAAGCTGTTTCCACCCGTTACTGGTTTCCAGCTGGACATTGAGCCATTGAGCACAACTCTTTGCGTGCGGCCATCCAGCCAGTTCTTTATCCACCGAGTGGTCCACCTATCAAATTGATGTCTCTCCAACTTAGAGACAAGGATGTCTTGTGGGACAGTGTCAAACACTCTGCACAAGTCCAGGTAGATGACATCAACTGCTCTCCTCCTGTCCATCAGTTCCGTAGCCCCATCATAAAAGGCCACCAGATTGATCAGGCAGGATTTCCCCTTAGTGAAGCCATGCTGGCTGTCACCAAGCACCTTGTTGTTTTTCATGTGCCTCAGCATGCCTTCCAGGAGAATCCGCTCCAAGATTTTGCCAGGCACAGAGGTGAGGCTGACTGGTCTGTAGTTCCCTGGGTCATTCATCTTCCCCTTCTTGAAAATGGGGGTTATAGTTCCCTTTTTCCAGTCGTCGGGAACTTCACCTGACTGCCATGATTTTTCAAATATGATGGACAGTGGCTGAGCAACTTCATTTGCCAGCTCCTTCAGGACCCACAGATGGATTTCATCAGGTCCCATGGACTTGTGTGCATTCAGGTTGTTAAGATGGTCTCAAACCAGATCCTCTCCTACAGTCGGCCCAGGGTCTTCATTCTCACTGTTCCTGCGTCTGCCTTCCAAGACTTGGGTGGTGTGGTCAGAGCATTTGCCAGTGAAGACTGAGGCAAAGAAGTCATTAAGAACCTCAGCCTTCTCCACATCCAGGGTAGCCAGTTCTCCCGATAGCTTCTGGAGAGGGCCCACGTTGTCCCTAGCCTGTCTTTTATTTCCAATGTACCTATGGAATCCCTTCATGTTATCTTTCACATCCCTAGCCAAGTTTAATTCTAAGTGTGCCTCAGCTTTCCTAACCTGGTCCCTAACTTCCCCAACAACATCCCTGTATTCTTTCCAGGCTGCCTGTCCTTGCCTCCACCTTTTATAAGCTTCTTTTTTCCTTTGAATTTTCCTCAGCAGCTCCTTATCCATCCAAGGAGGTCTCCTGGCCCCCCTGCTGCACTTCCTTCTAGTAGGGATGTATTGCTTCTGAGCTTGCAGCAGGTGATCCTTGAGTATCAACCAAGAGTCTTGGGGCCCCCTGCCCTCTAGCGCTATATCCCATGGAATCTTACTGAGCAGGTTCCTGAAGAGGCCAAAGTCTGCTCTCTTGAAGTCCAGGGCAGTGAGCTTGCTGCACACTCTTCTCACTGTCCTGAGGATCTCGAATTCGACCATCTCATGATCGCTGCAATCAAGGCTGCCCTGGAGCATCACATTTCCATCCACCCCTTCCCTGTTGGTGAGGACGAGGTCAAGCATGGCACCTCTCCTTGTTGGCTCCTCTATTACTTGCAGAAGGAAGCTGTCTTCCACTCAATCGAGGAACTTCCTGGATTGCTTGTGCCGGGCCATACCATCCCTCTAGCAGATATCAGGGTGGTTGAAGTCCCCCAAGAGAACAAGGGCCTGTGAGCATGAGGCTGTTCCTATCTGTCTATAGAGCGCTTCATCCACAGAGTCCTCTTGGTCAGGCGGTCTGTAAACAGATCCCCACAATAATGTCTCCCATCGCTGTTCTCCCTTTAACCCTGACCCACAAACTCTCTGTCGACTGCTCACCTGTCCCCAGGCAGAGTTCCATACTCTCCAGCCTATCCCTAACATAAATAGCAACTCCCCCTTCCCACCTTCCAGGCCTGTCTTTCCTAAAGAGCCTGTAACCTTCCATTCCAACTCTCCAGTCATAGGAGCCATCCCACCATGTTTCTGTGATGCCTATTACATCATACCAAGTAGACGTGCACACATCTCTGATTCCTCTTGTTTGTTCCCCATGCTATGGGCTTTTGTATAGAGGCATCTGAGCTGAGCCCCAGTTGAAGCCAGCTCATTGGCTGGAGCAGCTGGAATATCTCTACATTGCTCTGAACGTTTACTATAGGTGCTGGCAAGTGACTGGGTGTGTTGGGATGGAATGATGCCCCCTTCCCCCAACACATCTAGTTTAAAGCATCCTTGACCAGTCTGGCAAGCCTCCTACCAAATCCGCTCTTCCCTTTCTTTGTCAGACCAGCTCCACCAGCCCCCAGTAGACCTGGCCTACTAAATTGAGATGATAGATAAAGTCTCTAATGGTGTTCCCAGTTTGTTGCGCACCAGCATGAAGGCATGCCATTTGTGTGTCAAATGCTGTATGTCCTTCCAAACAGCAAGCACAACTTACATGGATAACATACATGGACAGAACTGAGGATCAGTCCGGGTTTGTGATACACAAGAAGGAGAGACTTGTCCGTATTTTATGTTTGAAACAGGTGGATGCAAATATGGGCAGTAGATTCTGATGTGAGATCTGAAGGCCCTGTGAGAATATGGAGAAGCCAGGAGACTGTTTCAGAAATGACCAAAAGGCATAATTCAGGCATGCTGCCCTGAGGTGGCAGATGGAGAGTTCTGCTGAGCCATGGTGTTGCCCAGAGGCTCGCGGTCTGCTGCCTTTTCTGTCAGTATCTTTTTCTTCTTTTCTCCTTTTCAGATCACTACTGTCTTGGGAGAGCGGGCTCTGACCACAGCAAGACTGTCCAGCATGTCCAACTGCCTGCCAAAACTGACCATGGTGCTGCTCAGCCACAGGCTCGGGGCTCTGTTTATCTTCACTGTTTCCTTTGTGTTCTTTGCCTCTGTCATGTTCTCCTGGAGAACTGGAGAGGATGCTGAGAGCCAGCTCTACAGCTTGCCTACACAAAGCAGGTGTGAACTTCTTTTGCCTTCCCTTCCCCATCCTACTGCCAGTAGACCCTCTCCTTCCCCAGGGAATGTGTTTTTTGTGGAGACATCGGAGCGAATGGACCCAAGTTACCTGTTCATGTGCTCTGTGGAGTCAGCAGCGCGGATGCACCCTGGGACAAGGGTTGTGGTGCTCATGAAGGGCTTGGCAAACAGGAACACCTCGTTACCCAAACACTGGGGCTTCTCGTTGCTGAGATGCTTCCCCAATGTGGAAATCTGGCCCCTGGACTTGCCAGAGCTTTTCTCTGGAACACCTCTGGCAAAGTGGTACTTGCAGGCTCAGCAGCACTGGGAGCCTTACTTCTTACCCGTCCTGTCCGATGCCTGCAGAATTGCCATCATGTGGAAATTTGGTGGCATCTACCTGGACACAGACTTCATTGTGCTTAAGAACTTGAAGAACCTCACCAATGCCCTTGGTATCCAGTCTCAAGACGTGCTGAATGGGGCCTTTCTGTCCTTTAAACCCAAGCATGAGTACATGGAGCTTTGCATGAAGGACTTTGTGGATAATTACAATGGCTGGATTTGGGCGCACCAGGGGCCAGATCTCCTAACACGTGTGTTTAAGAAGTGGTGCTCCATCAGTAATATCCAGAGCACTATGAGCTGTAAAGGTGTGAGTGCTCTTCCCCCAGAAGCCTTTTATCCCATTCCCTGGCAGGACTGGAAGAAGTTATTTGAAGCCACCAGCCCCTTGGTGCTTCACAAGCTCCTTGAAAACACCTATGCAGTGCACGTATGGAATAAACTGAGCCATGGGACAAGGTTAGAGATCACATCCCAGGCTTTGCTGGCTCAACTGTATTCTCAGTTCTGCCCTGCCACATATGCGAAGATGAAGAAGGACTCTTGAAGAGCAGCCAGGGCCTGCGGTATGACCTGTGGGCCTTTGGCTGCAGGGATGTTCTCCAACCTGAAGGACACTCAGTGCCTTTCACCTTCCACAGAGCAGGTATTCTGTGTGACAGGTCAGTGATTTTGCACCATTTCCAATATCTGCCTCAGATACTACATGCTTCAAATGAACCAGAACCTTAGTTTGGACTCTCTTGTACTTCAGTAGCTCTTGGTGCTGCAGAGAAGGGTGAACTTGTTCATCAGCGCCTATCAGTTGCTGCTCTGTTGCTGTTATCTCATTGTTCCTCTTGTGTATTATACCTCAAAAGCCTCTCTGTAGTTTCAAGAGCTGTAGGAACCCTTGGCTTGCTCTCTGTAACGTTTCTAAGTATGTAAATAAATGCCAGGCAGTGCTATAGGACACGGTTTACTGGAACTTAGGACCAAATTCCATGAGTGGTAAAGAATCCTATGGCTGGTGAAGTATATGGGGAGTATATGAAGAATTCTTAAAGAAAGGGAAAACATTTTAAATCCCTGCCTGTGTCTGTGTGAAGTCTTTCTGTTTTCCAAAGGTACTTTATTTCAAATGATCTTTTCTACTGTTTTACATTCCACAGCAACAGGTCAACTTTTCTGGTCCTCTTCAGGAAAACAGACAGACAAAAGCAATTTTTACCAGTGTGACTAAAGATCCTTGCTTTGTTGAAAAAAATCTTATGGGATATGCATATCTAACCAGTCCTTGACACACTGAGGGTGCCAGTATATGCCTTTTTCTGCATTGCTATGAGAAGGAAAAGCATTACATTCCTTTCCACTTGAATATTGAACACACTGTGGAAAAGCAGAGGCAGGCATGTCCACATCAGCAGAAGGACCAGTGACCAGGTCCAGGACTAGGACCAGTGTCCTTATCTTATGACTGTCACTGGGGACCTAGTAAATGGATTATGCATGGACATTCATCTAACGCTTATGCAGGTTACACAAGCAGGTAAGTGACTTCAGGCATTGCTGCCTGTAATGGGAACACAAGTGCCTGTACCATTGACTTTTAAAGTTAGGTGAGATAAAGCTGGCCGTGGCTTCTACAAAACCTGGGCAAAGCTGATGAAGTGATAGACCTGCTGTCGATCTGATGCATCTGATGACCATTCTCACAGCCGAAAGCATTTCCTATGTGTCCAAGGCACTGTAATTGTAAAAATGCATTTGAAACTAATGTTTTATGAAATGAGAAGAAAACAACATCTGGTTCTGTGTGTGCCAAATCAAAGTTCCTGTCTGGAAGGCAACATGTAAGCAATGTGTAATTGTTTCTTTTTCAGATATGCAGTAGCTAACAAATAAGAGAAATATGTGTATAATTTTAATGTGACCTTTTCCTAAATACTATTATCTGTTGAAAAGTATAGTGTTATCATACACAAAGGAAGGCTGATGTAAGTTTGATCCAGCTTTTAATATGAGCAGAAATATGTCTCAAGACTTGTCAGACACTGAGCCATGGCACACTGTTGATTAAACATTCCATTGCAGACCAAAAGCAAATGAGTCATCAATTTTTACTCAAAATCAGTTGTATAAACAACACCTCAACTTACTCTGCTATTTGATCCCTATTCCTTTCTTATTTCCTTTTTTCCCTCCTTCCACACCCCCAAAAAAAAAGTTGCCTGATCACTCTAGGTACTAGTCTTCACTACTGGTGTTGAGGAGTACTGGGTATGCTGTTCCAATGTGGTGCCCATGGCGGCAAACAACTATCTGTAGCTTGTATTCCTCTATCTTCACTGTTTCACGTGTGACTTTTCCTTCAGACAGCAGGAAAATGATGGTGTAAAGGGCAAATTCAAACTCTGGGCTGACACCAATAAAGGTGCTTCCAATTGGCTTGACTGAGCCCTTCCAGCTGAACTGGATGCTCAAAACTTGGTCGTCTTTGTCAGGCTGAAAGCATAAACAGAACAACAGAATAATTTCCAAAACAGCTGCAGTCAAGCAGATAGAATTTCTGACTCAAGATTTTTGAGAGCATTGTGAGATTCAGTCATCCTTGCTTTGCCAGGGTGCTATAGCTGGAGCACAGCCTTTTCCCTGTTGTCTGGAGCATGTGTGATCATTTATCTCAGTTAAGCTTCAGCAGTGTTGTGATTCTGTAACGACCATTACTACTTTTTAAAATAGGGTTTACAAAACGAAAAAGAAGCTGGACCTGAGGGCATGCTCGTATTTCTTCTTATGTACACCTGGGCAAATTAGGTTCAAACCACTTGAATCTATGATGGCATTGTTGTGCCTTGATTCATTGCCACAGCTTTTATCTCCGTATCCATTTGTCTTACTTGCAAAGGCACCCTGCTTGTTCTTACCCTGGTTTTGTTCTTCCGAGTGACATATCCCTTGTAATCAATTTGGTTGCGCTTTTCCTGAAGGTAAAATTGCACCCAGTTGTGCAGACCTAAGATCTGTTTACCACGCCTCGTTTCTCCAACAAAAACGTGTTCAAAACCGCAAGAATCAGGGCTGTAATAAACCAAAGAATAATATATAGGTCTTTCATGTGTTTAAATAATTCAGATGGGTGTAGGTGAAAGGTAAGATGTACAAGCTTGGTTAGGCTGATTTATGAGTAGTTTTTTTATTTGTCTGGATTTGTTACATTTTCTTTCTTACTTTGCACAAAAGTTACAATAAAATCTAGCCACAACATCTAAATTTGATCATGATGGTTGCTAGTAAGTGCCACAGATGCATCACTGCTGCTTATCCAGATTTTAGCAGGGCTTCTGGCACTGTCTCCCATAACAGATTCACAGACAAACTGGTAAAGTACAGATCAGAAAAGTGGATGATGTGGCAGGCTGAAAGGGGGATGAATGAATGTCTGTGGTTGAAGGCCTGTGATTAGGGACATAAAGTGCAGCTGGAGGCAACTCACCAGTTGTGTACCCCAAGGGTCAGTACTACTAGTATCAGTAAGTCTTTAAACAAACACAATCTGTGTGGGAGCAATGAACACCTGAGGCTGTCTTCCAGCCCTTTGTGTAACAGCAGTCTGGCTTATATTTACCTAAGTCAGAAAAGTGGAGAGATTAGCAGGGGCCATATCCATTAAACATACCTGTCTTCTCCTTTCCTGGTGTAGAGCTGGAACCAGATGTCATAGAGCTGATGTTTGAAATCGGCAAGGTTTGGCTTTGCTAGGTTTTTTTTAAGCAGATATTCATGAGCTAGCTGAAGGATAGAATACCAGGATACATGCAACAGTTTACTTGTTCATTCAGTCTTTTCAGTGACTAAAAAATATCTGCATTACTCACTTTCATTACTTTCGTTGCTAAGATAGCATCAAGAAAGCGATTGTTTTCAGCTGTTTCTTCTGGAGTCACTACTTCTGCTACACCAGTTGATGTCTCGTAGTTGTCCAATAAGGAAATAAAGGCTGCAGAAAAAGAGAAACTTTCAGTATGCTCATTCTGATGAACAAAGGCTTAATTGTACCTGTGATCCAGACATTGGAGAGTTCCATAATGGAAAGATGCCACATAATATGCCTTGGCAGGCCTCAGAGAACAATGCTCCTTTGTCAAATTTTGTTCTTGGGTACGTTGTTTGTTAGGTGTAGTTCTGGGGGTGACTCCAGGCTACAACACTATTGGACTTCTTTTTAAGATAAACAGTTCACTACTGAGCTTCTTTATGGAACCAAGTGCTGAAGCAGTAATGACCTTCTACCAAAACAAATTATATCTGGCCACCAAAATTACAGATATAGGCTTAGAAACTTGAGCTGAGCTAACCTGGCGGGAGGCTTTGTGGGCATTACTTCAGGAAAGGAATAATACAGCATAAACCTACATAAGATGGCTTGAGCTTGGGCACGTGGCCACTGAGTGAATGGGTTAATTTTCTCCCTTTCACCCCTTTTGCCCCCTGATCTCTGCCATCACTTCATCTACTCATGCTCTGACACTCTGTGGATTCTTGGGGCTGATTTCATCACACCAAGCTGATAGAAAAATACGTGAGGTCAAAAACCTAAGTAATTCCCTGACAGGTCAGTGAGCTGAAGGGACTCGGTGTAGGGTTCGCTGAGTACCAGAGCTGCCCTCACTAGGCACAGGATTGTGTGGCTCAGAGAGGAGTGGGGGGGAACAGAGAAAACCAGTGCTCCCCATTACGCTGGCTGTTTGATTAGCTTAATGTAACTCTATCTGGAGAAAAGAAAATCAGGGAAGGAAACATGCATTCATAGACACGCTTAAAGTATAGCTTTCCACAGAGGTGCAAGCAGTAGCTGTGGACCTCATGTTATCTGAAAAGGCTAGAAGCTGTGAGCAAAGGAGAAAAGATGACTGACATCTTTTTCAATACCCAGAATAACATCAAAGCAATGATAAGAGTCTCTTCCATTTCACTTTGTAGTGGAAGAACCACAGAGAAATTTAGATCTGGCTAAGGACAAAAGGATGTTCTGCCTGAGGCTACAGGTAACACCCATGCAAATGTTGTGGGAAGTACTTTCAAATTATATGAGTCCTGATCCTCATCACCGTCTAAATTAAATAGGATGTTATATATTAGAAAACACTTAAAACCCAAAACAGATTCTTCATGTAATTTCCACCATTAACAAAAGAATGTGTCTCACTTGCAAAAGTTTTTATGCTCTTCAGGCGGTCTTCATTTACATTGTGAAACAGACGTCTGGCTGCACCGTCACCTTGCTGTGCAGCACTTGCTTTTCCCTAGGAGAAACATTAAGAGTAAAACAATGAAAGAAGATGTCCTTAGAGGAGACAGTGCCTGCCTTTATAATAATCAAAACAAACCCCATAATGCTTTTGGGATTCTTTGTTAGGAAATATCTTCCTATGAAACTTCAACACCACAGTTTGCCATCATCTGCATAATTGGAAAGGTTGAACTCCATCTTCTCCTCCAGGCCACTGACAGAGATACTAAATAGGACCTGAGTTAAAAAATATAATATGTAAAGATATATTATAGGACCCAAGACAGACACCTGAAAGACTTTTCCGCTTGGAACCAACACCCAGGTAGTGTGGATCATTAATGTGCTCTCTGTACTGTTCCCTCTCCCATTATTAGGAAATCCTGCGTATGCATTTAATGGAAATGATAAAGCATGGGCAAAATGATGTTTTGCCAACACCTTTTCCTACGGTACCATATTGCCCTTAATCCTTATGTGACTTAGCAATCGGTTACCTGCAAATCAATTGTGTAGTCTTTCCCAGGCATAAGGCGGTTAACATCCATATCCCACATCTCATTGAAAAGTGTAGAAAGTTCATGATTTAAGGCTTCCCTGTCAAGAAATACAGTGAAAAAAGATGCATGCTATTATTTTTCGCAAATCACTTCTAGCATATTCTGATGTCACTCTGTGTTCTGGATTTCAGCTTGACATCAGGAGAGCTTTCTCTTCTCCCCTCACCTTTCTGTCATTGCTGCTCTAAAAAACATAGAGCTCACAGTTCGTGTTCGCATCTAAAGAATGCAGGTAACCTGTAACAAAACTCGAGCCTTCCCTCAGGTTATTTTAGAGTCTGTTTTAACAAAATTTTTTCTAATAAGCCTTCCTGCAGTTTTCCATGCACTGAAATAAACATGAGGATGGTGGTGATGTTTCATTCAGGAGCATTCTACTTACAAACAAGCAGTGTAAAGCAAGCAAGACATTGTTATAAGTGTGTAGCAACACTCTACAACAGAACAGAAAGGATAGGAAGCAAAGCATTCTCTCTACGTTTTCTAGCAGCAATCTTTTATGCACCCTTCCTGCCCTCCTGCAAGACCCGATGTTAGAGACACTTTCCTTTGCCCATATGTGTGGTTATCCTAGCAAAAAAGTTAGTGATGAAGGGTGATCAAGACTCATTTTAAACACAGGGTCTGCATACAATAAAATTTTCTCATGCACTGATCTCTGAAGCACATACAAACCTACCCAGGCTGGTCCTTTCCTCATTTTAATAGAATTTTATCCTGCATAATAGCTTATAGTTTTCACAAGTCTATCCAGCTGTCCATTAATAAGATTAGGAAGGGTTATTACTGCGATGAACCTCCCAAAAGTACCTCCAGTTTCGAGGGCATTAAATCCAAACTAATACATAAGACCAAGACAAAGAAGAGAGTGGAGAAGAAACAGAAGTGGATTAATTTTCGAATGACTCACAGTTGAATTAATCCATTACAAACCAGCACATGCACTGAAGCCCAGAGAAGGACTGCTTGATAATTTTGAATTTCTCCTCCAAAGTAGATGCCAAGTAAAGAAAAAAATGTGCCAAAATTTGTCAACAATGGGCATTTTGTTCAAATAGTCATTTGGGCAACTTGCCATGATTTTAACTGATTCTCCCAGACTGAACCAAGGCACTTTCAAGCCCAACTCTGAACCTCCTAACTGTTTACTGTTACATCTTCTTCTGTTCTGGCCAGGATGCAGTGGCTTGCTGCATCCTCCTGCCAGTGGCAAATCCCATGCTTGTTAGCAGAAAGAGCAAACAAATATTGTGGTTAAGGTGACAGTCTTCTGAGGTGCCAGCCTTGATGTGAGGCAGCTTGAGAGCCAGGAAGAGCAAAAAGCCAGCTAGATCGGCACCTGCCCATTATTGTCAGGGAAAAAACAGAAGTCAGAGCAGAAAAGAGGGCATTAATCAAATAGGGGGAGCAGTACAGCAAGATTTTATGTGAATTCTCTTGTCCTGGACTGCACTTCTTGGCTGGCTCAGAAACTGCTGGTCTAAGCTGTATGTTGAAAGAGACAGAACCGGAAAGTATCAAACTGTGCCTGTAGAACTGAGACTTCCTTTCCTCTTCTCCTTCCATTATTGAGCAATCCTTTTTCTCTGGAATTGTCTGCGTGACTGCAGGATGGAACTCATACAGCCTAAGATTAGAAGCTCCTGAAAAGCATAAGCAATCTGCACTTAACTATTTGAGAGCTTGCTTCCTACAGGAATTTGTATCCCTGATATAAGAGCCAAAAGCAGCCAGTTGACATTAATGCACCAGAGGATAAGCTGCAGCAGCCGAGGAGCATAAGAACGTATGTGTTTTCATATTATACACAGTATTAGAGTGTGGAAAGCAACCTCCTACAGAAGGGTGGGGCAGACAACCGTAACTACTTCATCTGCCACAACTCATCCTGCCTGTACTGGGAATGTGAACCGTCATGTACCTCAGCTATGCTGGAGGCACTGACAGTCTGGTTTTGCTCAGGTTCTGTGATACTTTGAGATCGTTGTTGATGGGAAATCTACAAGGATCACTTGAATTTCGAACTGGGCTTGAATAGGCGTCAATGCCTGAAAAAGGAAAAGGGTTAAAAATTCTAGTATAGGGGAGCCAAAGGATATGTTTATTGCTAGGGTTAAGCATGAATATGAAGGAAGATTTTTGTTTGGAACAAGTACTTGCATGGATCTTACAGTGAAGCAGAAGGAGGCTGTCACAGAGGAGCCATATTCAGCCCTTGCCCAAACTCCGGGCTCTGCTTATACTGCAGAAGTGTGGCTTGTGGCATCACATTATCAATACTGGCTATGCAGCCCAAACGAGGCACCTGCTCAGCTTCATGTGGAGTTAGCCTCAAGCTGTACCACAGAAGCCACCAACAGCAGCATTTTTTGGTTTTTTTCAGCCATACATTCTTTCCAAAGTCTTGAGAAGAGCCATTCCTTCTCAAAAGAGCTTACAAATCCACACTAAGCAGAAAATTGTTCATCTCTTCAGCTCACATGAAGTCCCATGAACAGGATTGTCAAATTCACAGCACAGTACCGGAAACGTTTTTCAGACTTCAAGTCTACATTCATGTTACCTCGGACCGACCTAATTTTATTGGATCACTTTTTTCCTGTGTTCTGGACCCTCGTGCTATCCATTCCTCTGCATCAGGCTTATCCCATCTGCTGGAGTGCTGCCATATTGTGTTTAATACAGTTTTTACTTTGGAATTAAGTCCGCTGCCTGTTGAACATCCAAGGTATGTGAAATATTAGCGGCAATGTCAGTTGTTTGGTTTGGGATGGTTTTTTTTGTTGTGGTTTGTTGTTTGGGATTTTTATATATATATATGTTTTGTTCAAAATACATAGTATTTTATGTACATATATTTTAGTATGTATGTATTTTGGTAAAAGTCACCTATACAGGAAATCTGTCATCCCTTCAACACCTACTGCTCATTCTTTGCTCTTGGCAGATTTGTCCTGTTCTCATAAAGCACTACAAGGCTCTGTTTGATCTTTCCTCCTCTAGAAATGTTATGGAATATTGCATGAGCTTATGGAAGGAAGCTCAAGGTGTCTACTCAGGAGAGGGTTATAGCAAAAGCATACCTACAGATTTCAAGCCTCATATTTGTTTAATAAATATACTTCTACTAAATGTATTCCTGCATTCAGAAAATGTGTCCCAAACCTCTATAATCACTTAATATTATAAAATAAAAGCCTTTTCTCTCCTTCTTCTCTGCTGGGTGCTATCACACTATCATCACGAACTTTTCTTCTCCTTTTTGTTGCCCCTTTAGTTCCCAGAGCAGAGGTCTTGTACACATTGTAACTGAAGATTGAAATAAAGAAAACTGTATCCCTGCCAAGGCAAAGAACTTATTCAGGGGTGTATATAGTCATCTTGTAAAAACTCTTTCTGGACAGTACTTTGTTTAAAACTGTCCATAAACTTAGCTTACACATATGAGGTGAAACAACTTCAAAGAGAAGCAGCCAAACACCTTCATGCAAATCCATGACACACAGCATTTAGGTAAGATTTTCTTGGGAAAGATTATTGTGCATTTACTGTCTGCTCTTCAATACCATTACATGTATGACTCAAACCAGAGATTTTTATCATTAATTCTCAATCCTCTCCCTGTGGTGAAATCTCTCGGTTGTTAGATCTGTGCTTTCACATAGGATAAATTATTTCTTTGCAAGAAGTCTGTCCAATTGGATTTTATCCAGTTGAAGTCTTGCCTAGATGTGCTTACATGCACAAACCACCCAACAACAAGAACACTATGTCTGCACTTGTAAGAGATGAGAAAACTTTTTGGGGAGGCTCTTTGCAATAGTAACTCCAAGGCATCAGCAATGTGGCTAGAGCAAAAGAATCTAACATCTCCATTTTGTTGCAGATTTTGTGTGAAACATTTACATGGTGTGTCTGTTTTGTCCAAGTTATTTTCTTCTATGAAACCTTCATTCTATGCAAAACAATGCACCAAGAAGTCTTTTATTGCTATAAATCAGAAATGACTCAAGACATGAAGAGAATTAAAGGGTCAGTGGCAAATCATACGAGCAAGTCAACAGTGTCAAAGCAAGAAAAACATGTCTTGCAAATGGGTCAGATGAAGTCCTGCAAAGAAGGTTTGATTGAACATCTCTAAAGTAAGTTTACCTTCAGCGATCCTTTGAACATCATCCAATTTTAAAAAGCCTTTAATCTTGGCATAGAGAAGAAAAGCATTTGGAAAGCCTGGAGAGCAACCATTTGCAAGAAGTTTCCAATCATTTAAAGAAATTGGTTCAAATGTTGTGAAATACACGCTTCAGCTTATATGGTTAACAGAAGATACAATTATCTTGATTTTCCTCTTATGCCAGTGTATATGTCTTTCACTTGAATCTAGTGATATTTTTCTTAGTTTAAAGCTGGTAGGTGAAATAGCAAAGGACAAATAAGACAGATTTTGTAGGTGGAAAGAAAAATGTTGTCTATGGACAAAATAAGGGTGGGCAGTTACTGGGCAAACACTTTGTCAGAGTCCTGGGAAGGCACGGTGATGTTTGGAGAACCAATTCTATGTTATCAGCTATGTTTAAGCAAAATCTGGTCTTAGCTTGAACTTATTATAGCTCAAGAAGCTTATGTTTCACTTGTCTCACCCATTTCTTAAGATGAGTTAGTGAAACAGCATGGAAACAGAAAGTGGGGTTATTGCTACTCTGCATTTCACGTAACTCCCTTTTACACATCTACCAGAAGAATATATCCCATCCCCACTGCCCTTCATGTTAGAGAAGCATTAGTATGATTTTCTCTTACCCATTAGCCATGACAGGAATGAGTTATTCTCTCAGCAAATACACTGAAAAGGGATAAGGCAACTGGAAGCTCAGAAATCCTCCTGGTAGTCCAAAGCATAGAGCTGTCTCCCTTTTATACTCTGTTTGCTAGCTGAGGACTGTCACTCAGACTGACTGGCAGCTCAGGAATGCAAGGGAGAGGCAGGAGGTGCCAAACCCCACAATAAGACATAGAGTGTAAGGACAAAATGACATCTCACGCCTCTCTTGGTGCACGCATGTTCAAAACAGGAAGTCAGAGCCAGCACTACCAGGCTCCTGCTTCACCTTATCACTGCAGGCAACCAGTATGGTAAGGAAAACCGAAGGTGATGGCAGAGAGGCACATGGTGACCACCACCTTCTCCAGATGGGTTTTCAGATACAGTTTTGAGATCCTTGTATGAACTTCAGACATGAGTCACAGCATTGTGCCTGGATTATTTGTTAACAGATTTTTAGATGGCTACAAGAGTTTTGGCCCTGAAATAAGCACTGCAAATCTGAAAGCCTTGACTGAGATGGACGAGGCCATTCTTGACTTGCTGCTCTATATACAGTTATTATTTGACAATAAAAGGGAAGATGATAATAATCAGAGGTCGAAAAAAATACAGGTGGGGAAGATAAAATAAACAATTAATGCTTGTTTATTTACAGCTTACATTGCTACTTGCAACCTTGTAAATATTAGCAGGTATTATAATCAGGAAATATTGTATAAAGGCAGCACTTTGCATGTACCACTGGAAGCAAGTGGTGGCAGGTGCTGGCAAGTGGAGGCACCCACTCCAGTACCTATCCTGGGAAGCATTCATTCATCATGTGGCTAAACTAACCTCCAGGTGGTTGAATGCTTATTTTTGTTTTATAATTTTAAAATTTTCTTCTTCATAGCTATTAATTTCAGAAAACCATAGCTTTAGATTTAAACTGTATATATGCATATACAGAAGCCAAAATGGTTTGATGTTAGGCCACCAGTTATAGAAATGGTTCTGTACTTCTGGTCCATGTAGCCTTCAAACAATCATATTAGAGCCAAACAAAGATTCCAGTAGTGGAGATACCTGACACATGGAAATGTACAGGGTGCAAGACATACAGCTAGCTCACTTAAAACACTTAAAAGTGAAGCTTCCTTCTTACATTGGTAGGGGAAATTTATGTATCTCAAAACTGAATATCCATAATTTTAACTAAAACTTTCTTTACATTTTCTTGTTAGAATTTATTGCAGTTCTGGGTAAGCAAGGACAAAAACTACAGTTCCTGAATGCAGGAGTTATTTCTCTAGGCTTTAATTTAAAACACAAAAGCCAGTGGGCATAGTCTATAGTCGTGGTTTAAGCCGTAAATCACGCAGTTTGCTCACTCACTCCCCCTTTTTCTCCCCCCCCCCCACTCTGAGGGGGGGAGGGAATGGGGAGAAGAATCGAAAGAATGTAACTCCCATGGGCTGAGATAAGAACAGTCCAGTAACTAAGGTATAACACAAACCACTGCTGCTACCACCAATAATAATAATGATAAGGGAAATACAAGGGAGGAGGATACAACTGCTCACCACCCGACAACCGAGCCGTGAACTGAACTCTTCTGGGTTCCTGCCCCCAGTTTTTCCATCCTGGGCATGACATGCTGTGGTATGGAATACCTCTTTGGTCAGTTTGGGTCAGGTATCCTGTTTCTGCTTCCTCCCGGCTTCCCCTCCTCCCTGGCAGAGCATGAGACTCAGAAAGTCCTTGGTCAAACCAAACATTCTAAGCCGTAACTATAAACATCAGTGTTATCAGCGTTGTTCCCAGGCTGAAAGTTGAAAACACAGTGCTGCACCAGCTACTAAGAAGGAGAAAAATGACTGCTATTGCTGAACCCATGACATCTATCTATAAGAAACTTGCAACTCCTTCATTCACACTAGCAGAAGGAGCCCTGATGGGAGCTCAGGGAATTTCCATTTACAAGCAGCAGCATCACTGGAGTCAGCAATTTTCAGTTAATCTTTGATAAAATTACAGGTCAGATCAGTAGCATCGTTAGTAATTTCATAACCATGTACTTAAATCTCTTGTAAAACTTCTATCCTATGATTTAGATGTTGAGCTAAGAAAAACTTAAGGATTCCAAAGAGTGTAAAATGATGTAAACACAGCCAACAGAAATGAAGCGCTGATCAAAGGCAAATGAGATCGGTGCAGAATTGGGGTCATTCCTGGGTCTAATACAGGCAGTAAGAAAACCTGAGTGTCCAGAGAGTGACCTTGTTAACACCATGGGTTGGCTTTCTCTACTGAGAAGATCAAGCAGTGCTTTGTCAAACTGGGGGTACTGTTTGCTGTGCAGGAGCTGAGGTCAGGCTTTGCCTGCCCTCTGTTATTCTTGTCTGGCACAAGGGAAAGGGGAGAGCATTTGCCACTGTCTCACTCACATGTGAACAGCATTTCCAAAGAATCAGGGCAATAGACTTGTGGAAGATGCTCTGCTTGACAAAACTGCCACCTCAAGCATCAGACGCTGACCTATTCTAAGGTCAAGGATCAAGGATATCCTGTGAATAAGACCTGTTTCTAAAGCATGTAGGCATCTATGTGTGTTTCTGGCCTAAGTATTGCACTTTTCCAACCAAGGTAGCCAGTGGGTAGGTGCTGTTTTTTTCACCTCTGGTCAGGTGCCTAAACTTCCCTGAAGAGGGAGAGGGCTCATTCAGCATTAATTTAGACATCCTTGGTGGATCTAGAGTGGGTGAGTGAGAACACTGTGCTTTGCATGCTTCCAGACCAAAGAAGCCAAGAGGGCTCACACGTGCACAAAGGGCTGGACAGGCTCATTCAGGGAGACTGAGTAAAAGCTGGCAGGTAGAACAAATACAATGCAGATTTATAGCAGGCTCAGTCCTTTTCCCAGAGAAGCCTGAACAGGCCTCTGAGTCATGTTTTATGTGTGGATATAGGGAAAAGGAAAGTTTGTGAGACACTTGAGTTTGCTAGACATTCCTACGGGAGCTTTAGCTATTGCCACTAAGTCTCCACAAACTGACCAATACTGAAAAGCAGTGCAGACATAGGCCTGGGCTGGTTAGTGGGAACCAAACCAGGTCAGAGCTCACTGCAAGTCGGGACCAGGAAATATGAGGTCTTCACCCTTCCCTAAGTGACAGTGGTGTTATAACCCCTTTGTTTACTCAAGAGTTTCTGGGGCAGCAGCTGTCTTCAAAGAGAAAACTAACAGGATTACATACCCAGGCATGTTTCTGTCATAGAAATGCTGAGAAAAAAACTCCATTCCTGCAGCTAAATGTCTTCAGCTAGACTGTGCAGTGATTTGACTTGCTTACCTTTAGATTAGTCTGTTAACCTTCCCTTATTTGCCAGTGCTAATTCCAAGGTTTAATAGGTAAACCATGGCCGACTTATGAGTGTTCCCACAGCTGGACAAGCTGCCTGCACAGTCAGCAAACCCATAGGCTAGGAGAAAGCAAGTGCTTGGGGGCGCAGGTGGCACAGTACCCCTGTGTGAGCAGAAGGGCTAAGGCAGGATTTTTTTTTACTGGTGGTTGTTTTTTCTTTAATCTTAGTGTTAGGACTGTGAAGCATAAACCTTCCTTGATTTTGTAAGGAGGAATTGCGTTTAGGAATCATCACGGCCTGTCTACTGCAAGTAAAGACATCTTAATTACAGAGTTTTGAAGCATTTCACATTTAGCACATTTGCTTATTAATCATTAATTTGCATACATCGATGTAAACCAGAATTTTAGGCTGTCTGGCTGAAACACCCTGTCTTGTTGCACAGCCCAGTTCTTGTTTTTTTCAATAAACATCACTGTTAATCACAGAATCACAGGATCACTAGGGTTGGAAGGGACCTCTGGGATCACCCACTCTAACCACCTGCCAAGGCAGGGCCACCCAGAGCAGGTTACACAGGAATGTGTCCAGGCAGGTTTTGAATGTCTCCAGAGAGGTAGGCTCCACAGTCCCCTGGGCAGCCTGTTCAGTGCTCTGCCACCCTCAATGTAGAGAAGTTCTTCCTGTTCTTGAGGTGAAACTTCTTGTGTTTTAGTTAATGGCCACTGCTCCTCACCCTGTTGCTGGGCACCACTGAAGAGAGTCTGGCACCATCTCTTTTGAGATACTGATCTGCACTAATGAGATCCCTTCTCAGTCTGCTCTTCTCTAGACTAAACAGGCCCAGTTCCCGCAATCTCTCTTCATGAGATGCTTCAGACCCCTGATCGTCCTTGTGGTCCTCCACTGGACCCTCTTCCACAGCTCCTTGTCTTTCTTGTACTGAGGAGCCCAGCACTGGACACAGCACTCCAGATTTGGCCTCACCAGGGTCAAGTAGAGGGGGAGGATGAGCTCCCTCGACCTGCTGCCACACTCCTCCCAGGGCACCCCAGGATGCTATTGGCCCTCCTGGCTGCAAGGGCAATTAATGAATCAGGCTGTTGGCTGTCACCAGCCTATATGAGATGGAGATTTGCAGAAGGATTTGGAATTGCCATTGCCAGTGCAGGGCATCCTGGCACCCAGGGCACCCTTCTCCTGCAACTCCGTGTTGTATGCAGGTGCAGGCTCTGAAGCAGTTCAACAGCGGGAAGTTAAGGCTTGAGAAATTTACTGGATATAATGATGAATTGTGGGGCTGACATACTTAAGTTACCCTCTTTTTTTACCTTGACAAAATAGCGGGGGCTTCGATTGCTGGTTAGAAAAGGAAGGTACTGTAATTTTATTACCCTTGGTTTCCCCATCTTTATTTATGCAGTTAATAAAAGGCAAAAGGGCGTTACGCATGAGGAGCGGGAACACAGTCGGGTCAGGCGGCACTAATGAAACCCGCGCGTGCGCACGACCGCCCAGCATGGTAAACCGATGCTACCGGCTTACACGTGCTTGCCACCCGCAGTGCCGCCTCAGAGGTTCTCCCCGCAGGGACGGGCCAGAGGAGCACCCGCAGAAACCCCGAGACCAGCGCCCCGCACACGCCGCTCCCCACCTCCCGCAACCTCCGCCGCCCCTCCCCTCCGGCAGGCGCCGTGACCGCGCCTCCGGCCCCGCCTGCAGCGGCCCCAAGCCTTGGCGCCTCGGCGGGGAGCGGCTGCCCCCTGGCGGCCGCACGGCGCTGCTCCGACGGCGGCCGGCAGGGGGCGGTGTGGCGGCGGCGCTGGTTGGCGGGGCGCTGCGCTGCGCGGCGCCGCGGGGCGGGGTGCGGTGCGGTGCGGTGCGGTGCGGTGGGCGGCGCTGTCGCGGGTAGCCGGGGGCAGCGATGGGGGCGCCGCTCAGCACGGTGAGTGCTCTCTGCGCGGGCCGGGGTGGCGGCGGGACCTGCGGCTGCGGGGCTCTGCCTCCTGCCCTGCTCCTCCCGCTGCTCCTGAGCGAGCTGCGTTCGGGCCCCGAGGCCTGCCCGCGGGGGAGAGGAGAGGCGCGGCCTCGCCGCTGGTGTTTCCCGGCGCCGGGGCGGGCTGTGTTGGTGCCGGACGGAGTGGGGGCCGCTGGGCGGTGTGACAGCGTGCCCCAGGCCTTTGGTGTCTCTGCTGCCGTGCCCCCAGCCGCGGTGCGGTGGCCCTGGGACCTCCTCAAGGCTGGCATGGGGCGTGTTCCGCTATGTGCGCCCTTTGTGTGTACGAGCCGTGGTGGTGCGTGTGTTGTGTGCTGTGGCGGGTGCGGCTGCCCTCCGTTCTGTTCTCCGGATCATTTTTCAGCACTCGTGCTGATGGCTTTAAATCCACAAGCCTAGCTGTTGCTGCTATAGTGGAGAGCTCTTTGGGGGTTATGTCTGCCAAGCAGTGGATTTGCAGTGCTGTTAACTGTAGCGTAGAATCATAGAATCAGCTAGGTTGGAAGCGACCTTTAAGGGCATCATGGCCAACCGTTACCCCAGGACTGCCAAGTCTACTGTGAAAACATGTCACTAAGGGCCTCATCTACATCATTACCCTCTTCCTGACGCAGCCTGGTATGTCATGTCTTTCCTCTGATGTATCTGTTCAAACGTTTCTGGCTCTGGGTTTGTGAGAGGAGCAGGACAGAGCTGGACACAACATGTGTTAGTTTGGGGTGCAGTTGGTTACTAGGTTACTTGAACAGAAGAGGATGAGGCAGATGTTAAAGCTGCAGAAGAAATGCTTGTCCCTTAATCCTCTCATCATTTTCTAAAGCAGGTGAGAAGAATGTTTAACTAAAATACTAGAACTAAATAAACAGTTCTGTGTGGCCCTGCCTTGGCAGGGGGGTTGGGCTGGATGATCTCCAAAGGTCACTTCCAACCCTAATGATTCTGTGAAAATCACTTGAAAATAGGGTCTGAATGAAGTGGAGCTGAGGGTACAAGAGTAGTCTTGCTAAAGCAGCATTAGGTTTGTGTGTGTTATGGGGCAGTTGGGTGATGGAGTGTCCTGCCATAAGCTTGCCTATTTAACTGTGTCTTGCTCACAGCACCTCAGTGGAAGCGGCTGGAAATCTCAGTGCTGTGGCTTTTTTTTTTCTGAAGGCCTTTTTTGTTATACTGCAAAGGTCTGTTTCCATTAATAAAAATTCCTGCTCTATTACTGATTTTGTGATCTCTGTTAGCAAAGATTTGTGCAACTGGAAACTGTGAGTCACCAGATCTTCATTTAGTGATTCCTGGCCTTGTGGTCAGCCAGTCATTCTTGCTGCTGCTCTAGATCTGATACAGCTTCCATGATTGCAGGGCAGTTATCACCATGAATGTCTTCATACACTCTGTGATAAGATCAGTTTTAACCCCAAGAATGTATTTCTTAGCATGGATAACTTTTTGTAATCATTCAGCCTTCAGTTCTTGCTCTTTTTTCTGCCCATCAGTTGATACTTCCTGAGTAAGGAACTAAAATAGCTATCTAAATTAACTGGTTTGCTGTTTCTTTACAGGCTAAACCCCATTAGGCTTTTGCATTAATTGACCATAAATAACAAATTGCCTTCCACGTGGTAAACACTGTTAAAAGTATTTGTCAAAATTAAGCTTCATTCTGTACCAGTAGACTCAGATACAGTGCACTGCTTCAAAAAGTGATGATGATGCTCGTGTGGGGGAGGAGTGTGTTAATGTCATTTACTGAACAGCTGTGGTAGCTTTCACTTAACAGCTGATGACCCAAAAATACTTGCAAAGATGGGAAAAACACTTATCTTTGCACGCAGGTGAAGAATCTGACTTAGAGGTAATATTTTGAACCTGCTCTTCTCCTGCCTTCCTGATCAGCTGTTACTGACATACATTAGTGTTGGAGTTGGGGCCAAGCCTAAGTTTTTTAATTCACTGATTGTCAATTTTGCTAGACCACAGCTGTGCTTCTTTGATCCATTTTAGATGGCTGCATCTGTAAATGAAGCTAGTTTATTTTAACATTAATGCTTTTTTTTGAAGCATCATTTGTTGCAGATTGCTATCTCCAACAGGTTTCATGCATCTGTTGCGATTCTCATCAGGTTGTTTATCTGCTGCTCTGTCATATTCTTAACTTCCCTCTTTTTTGTGACTCAAAAGTTCTTCCTGGAGCTACAGTAATCTGGTGGATCTGTAGAATTAAGGAATAACATTCCTGTAAACTTCAGCTTCTTCAGAAACAACCTGTGTGGAGCTGTTTCAGTATTTTCAAATCAAAGTGAAAAAGGCAGTGTGTGTGTGCATGGCGGTGTGTCTTCAAGCTATACCAAATGTTGATACATTTTAAACCTGTACAGCAGCATTTTAAGAAGAGAGTGCATATATAATGCCCCTTTTTTTAATTTTACATTTGCCACAGTTTAGTAATAATAATGTTGGAGTGTTTATAGCCTCCTGAGAACTGTCACACTCACAGAGATGCGGTTCTAAAATACTTGAAAATGAAAGTGAAGGTTAACCAAGCAGGACAAAGATGTGCACTGTATGCAATCTAAGTTACGTTGCTCCTCCCCCTCCTTCCCATGGTCCTGCTTTTCCCCTCTCCTCTGTTAAATCATTGAATAACAAATTACAGAATTGGTGAGGATTTTTGGAAGTAGTTGATCAGTTTATTCTCCAGTCCTAAGTTAGGACAAAATCTGCCTACACAGGTGATTTTGTAGGTTGTTACAGTGCTTATCTAATCTGGCAGAATACGTCCCTGGGAACAGCACTAGGAACCAAAACAAAGACACAGGCTTGTAGCTGAGCATGATCCTGGCAGGCTTTGCTCTTTCAGCCTGTGGGTGACCCATTTTCAGCCCTGTAGACCCACCAAGTGGCTGAGGTGTCTGGTATTGGGTGGGAAGGTGACACCTTCCTTCCATCTTGGCCACAAAGCTGTAGTTGCAGTGTTGTGGTCTCTTCTGTGCTTTCCTGGGCTGGTGTGGTCACTCAGTCTCTCCCAACTAGGTAACCTGTGCATGATGTTGGGGCATGAAAGATGGTGGTGTGATGGCATAACCTATTCCCATCTTGTGGGGCTTCAGCCCCTCAGGTGAAGCTCATTCCTGCAGCAGGCTATGCAAACATAGAATGGTTTTGGTTGGAAATGAGACCAAGACATTAGGCCTTAGCTGAAATAACTTTACTTTTTAGCATGAGTATGACTAAGCGCCTAAACGTGAACGCTCACTCAACAGGGGGCCCCTCTGAGGGCGGGAATCTGCCCTTCTGGTGAGGCACGATAAACAATACATTAGAATTTGGACCTGTAGACTGCTTGCATCTGCTTCTGTAAATTGCTTCTAAGCAGTGACATCTCTAATGGTAAGATATGATAACAATTTGAACAGAGAACTAAACGCATAGCTCCAGGTATTAGCAGTTGAAAGCTAAAAAGTAACCAATAGACTGTCAGTGTAGCCCTAACTGAAGTGTGCAGTAGGACAAGAGGACTACAGTTCTATAACTTACCAAATTATATGTGTGGATGCTTTAGATAAAATTATATCAAGATGAGAATGTAAAGTATAAAAAACCCTGAAATTTACTGTGCTTTGGAGACATGTATGGCGGTTTGAACCCCTGCATGCTCCCAGCACACAGGTCTGTGCTGTGAAGTGATTTCTTTGAATTAGAAAAGACCTTAAGATCATCTAGTTCCAAATCCCTGCCGTGGGCATGGACGCCTCGGACTAGACCTTGTTGCCCAAGGCTCTGTCCGACCTGTCCTTGAGCACTGCGTCCAGGCGCTGTGATATAAAAGGCCCAAAGCAGTGGTGTGTGTTAAGTGATGTTGTTGAGGAGCCCGTCTGCACATCCATGCACCAAGGAGCACAGAGGCACAGCAGTGTGGGAGGAGCCTGGGTGATACTCTCGGGTCCATCACAGGAGAGCAGCCAACTCATGAAGGTTTGCCTCCATGCAAGTGCACACAAAGAAACACTGGCAGGCTGGGGACCTTCCTAGAGATGTTTGGGGGAGCCGTTGATCCACTGGGTCAGGGGTGAGGCAGACACCAGTGGGAGGTTGGCTCCCCTTGCAGGCTGGGGGGGGCATGGGATTTAGGGGCTGAGTGGGGTTGTAGGACATTTAAGGGAGGAGCCAGAGGCAGGGATTGAGGCCTTTAAAGAAGAACAAATGTAGGAAAATAAAAGGATAAAGGGACAAAAAGGGCTGACCCTGTGTAAACAGGCTTGCCTGGCTGTGTCCTGCAACCCATCAGCATAGTCTGTCCTGTCCTCATTAAATTCCATAGCTGCTTTCCTGGGGAGGGGATACTGCTTTTCATGCATGGATCTTTGTGGGAGTGTAAGTGCCAGTGCCTGGAGCCAGACCATGGGCCAGAGGGCTTGTGGTCCGTGGTGCCAGCACCCAGCACGAGTGTGTGATGGCTAGCAAAGATCAAGCTGGATTAACCAGTAAGTGGGTGAGATGGCCTGGGAGCCAGGTGTGTGTGTATCTTGAAGGGTGATACCACAGCACATGTGAAGGGGTCTGTGCAGCAGCAACTCACGCCCAGATGTGAGCAACTTGGGGGGCTGCAGTCTGGGGACAGCTGCTCTGAGAACTAAACCAGATACTGGTAAATTCACTGTGTACACATGCCTGTGGGATGTCTTTTATCCCTGATCAGTCAGTGAGGGGATCAGGATGACAGCATTGGTGCTGTTTGTGTGAGCATCCATCTGTTTTGATCAGTGTGGCCAGCCACATGTATATTTGGGCATGTGTTCTGTATGTGTGTCTGTGCCTGCTGGACATACATACTCAGCCTTGATAACAGCTGGATCTGGGGACCAACTGTTTGCAAGGACACGGAGGTGTGACAGCCTCACTTCTGTCGCGCTTCTAGGTTTGGCAGGCCTCTTGCCAAGTACCTCAATGTAGGAGTAATAACACCAGGTATTTATAAAGCAAGCTGTTAAAGTAGCTGGTGTATTTTTAAATACCTCCTGTTCCTTCTCATATTAGTACAAAGAAACCCATTTTTTCTGGGGGTTAGATTGTCATGTCAAAGTACTGTATTCTTTCTCACCAAAATAAAAAATAACTTTCTCTTGTCATGCATATGTGTCTAACACTCCTTCTGTATTGCTGCAGTTGGGATGGGTTGTGACATACCCATTAAAGCTCATCTACACCATCTTCCTGAAGTTTTGGAGGAATCCCCGTCCTGCAATTACTCTGCAGGATCCTGAAGTGAAATATGCATTGAGGCTGATTGATAAGGAGGTAAGTACATGTGTAGTGCTGAGCATGCCCTCTCCATGGATACTGTGAAATGCTTGTAGCTTCTTAAATCTTGGGTAATGTTGCAGTAGGGTGAATACTTGTATTTTAAGTAAATTGTTTATAAATGCTCATTGCCTGGTATAACCAAGATCTGCACTTCTGCAAGCAGCTTCTTTCCAAGCAAGATGAAGTGGAGAATCCTGTTTTAGAAATGACCAGATTTGGAGTTTCTGTCATGTGTCTTATGTTGTGTGTTACAGCAGCAGAAATTCCTACACTCTGCACTGCTGGGTTCTCTATAAGCAGAGTTATGCTGTTAGACAGAGCAGGCAGTTTTTTCATGGCCAGTAGCGTTCAGCATAGAAGTTGTCAGACCTATGTTGAGACTGATTCCTATTACTGGATTTGTGTATTCTAATGTGTTACAGGAAGAAAGATGTTTAAAAGATACAGTCCTGATAGTACCTGAGCTGTCTCAGCTTCTTTTTCCCTCTGACAAAAGTAGAAGCCATTCTGTATCTCCCAGGCTCCTCAACTAGGTTTCTAGATGGAAGTCATGACACTTTCAGGGGTGGATCTTGCTCTCAGAAGTCAACTCAACTTGAGGGAAGGAGGCCAAAGCCATAAAAGGTGAAAAGTCGAGATTTCCCTTGGATAAACTCACCATCAAAAGCATGAGGTAGAAGTCTTGGCTTTTCCGGTGTGAAATCACACCTGGACATATTTGTAGTGTTGACTTTTTAAATCAGTGAGCTAGTCAGAAAGTTACCGGAAGAGGACTGGAACAGAGCTTTGTTTGATGTGCAGGGAGTGTGCTGATAGTTTGGCTTTCATTTGTTCTGTTTGTCAAAGAAAAGGATTACTGTCATTCTGAATCCTGGGTTTTGTGGGAATTGAAAGCTTCCGCATGGCTTGGGCTGGGTGCCATTACTGAATTTATTTCCCATGTGTACTGCAACAATGCTATTATTATATACTCCCCACTTTTTCATGAGAGCTGTAGCACATGGTTGCAGGTACAGTCTGTCTGACCTGCAGGAGGGGAGGGAAGCTTGAGACACTGCGCATGCCTCTGAGAATCAAGCTACTTGCAGGTTTCTGCTGTAGCAGTTTATAACAGAAGAGAATTCACAGTTCACTTGATTTTTATTTTTTAATAAATTACTGTGGGTTTTTTTTCTCACCCTGTTGTTATTTTTGTGTGCCTTTTTAAAAATCTTGGGAACAGCTCTTACATAGCCAGGTCAGATGCTGCTGCTTGTTTGTGGTACCTTGATCAACTGGGAATATTTGACTCATGAGTATTTATAATATTTTGCCTGAATGGAAAATATGTCCTGGAAACAGAAGTTAATTTTGAAAACAACAACCTGGTACAATCTCTATCTTGCCAAAAATCTGGTGCAGACACTCTGATCTTCAAAACTTCTGATTCAAGGCCAGGTTGGATGGGGCTTTGAGCAAAGACAGCGTTTTAAAATGAAGGATTATTGGCAAAATCCAGCTTTGAAGTGGCCTGGCTACTGCTGAAATCTTCATGCAGAAAGAGCAGTGATCAGTGTGAGAGCAGCAGTGTTAAGTCCACCTTAGCTGTCTAGTGGATTATTCAATGGCAGTTGCTGTTCCTGAATAGACACGAGCACAGAGAAGCTCTTTTTAGGCTGTTACTGAATTCCTTTCTTTGTTTAACATTTCCCTTAAAAAAGAGCTGCAATGTTTTCCAAGGTGTTTATGAAATTTTCTTTAGAAGGGTTATTATTTCCTGTAAGGCTTTAAAGAAAGAAAGTAATTGGGTGAGGAATTAGGCCGTATGTTGTCACTTTCTCTTTTTTCTGTCTTTTTCAGTCCCATGAATGTCACCTGATTTTTAAGAGATAAAACTTACATGGGATAAGAAATAGCATTTTATTTATTCATTACCAAACTTTTATTCAAGTTACAACATTCCTAGTAAAAGAATTGTCATAATTTTATAATAAAGTACTTATCTAAATAGAGGGCTCTTTTCAATTTTAATTAAGTATCAATTCCATTTTTATGGGGCAGATATTTTTAAGGCTGTCAGCATAGCAGAGGGGACCAGGTTGCTACTTCATAATCATCTTGGCAGCCACTAGTTTTCTGAAATCATCTGCATTGAAATAGTTAATTCATTTGATTTTAATACATCAAAATATTTTTTTTGGCCTTGAACTCATGCATATTTAAATTTAGCTTAAATGAGAATTGAAGAACTGACTAATTTCTGTCCAGTGGTCTTCCTGCAGAAGGTAGTGTGAACGTTCGTACTATTTAGGAAGTTATAGTTTAGTCTCAATCTGCATATGAGTATCTTACTAAGTTTTGCTATTCACATGTAAATATTCTTCACAATGATACTTGCATTTGTCTGCTTTATTTCTTTTTTTATTTCTGTATTGCTTCTAAAATATTTTGAGATGAAGTGAAGTTTTCAGGGAGTTTGAATGAGGAGTTGACCTCTGCAGGATTGCCACGTTCAGAGGAGCTTGTATTTGCGTTATGCAAAAATTTCAGTTAGGATGCTGCTCTCCCCCAGATACTCAGTCCTGCAGGAGTCCAGAGCAGTGCATTGGTTTTACAAGTGAACTCACAACAATTAAATCCCAACGGCATAGCTGACTGTTCTCTTAATTTTCCTCTTTTCAGGAAGTTAGTCATGACACAAGAAGATTTCGATTTGCTCTCCCTTCCATAGATCATGTTCTGGGCCTTCCTCTAGGTATGTGCTGTCTGTCCTTCCTGAGAATCCACGTGTGGTTAATTATATTATGAGAGATTTTGGAGGGATTTTTTCCCTACATTTTGAACTGTTGAATTTTGAATACTGTCCACATAGTTTGAGCTAGTATTTAGAGCTTTGCAAGATTATCCTCATGCTGTGAGTCATCTGCAGGCCTGAACTCTTGTGTGCTTACAGAGGGTGTACACCCAGCTTGTTTCTGTGAAGCCAGTAGAAACAAACACTGGTCTTTACTTATTTTTCCAGTCTCAACATTCCAGTGTGTGTTATTCCCATGGTGCTTGGTCTCAGTGGTCCCTTTCCATCTCTTGAGGCCATGTTCTCTGCTAATTCTCCTCTGACACATGTGGTTTACCACATGATCTAGTCACTTCTGAATTTGCAGCCAGTCTCATGGAACTTCTTAATCACCACGCATTAGATGTTTCCTTAGGCCTTGCCATGTGGTATGTTGCCTTCCATAACAGCTTAGTGCTATTGTTTCCTAGTGCTTATGTAACGAACATTTAATTATCACTTGTGTTTAATAGGGACTTCTGCTTTAGCAACCTGTTGCAATGCTCTGTGAATCAGGTGTTTCATGGTAGTCCTATAGCACCTTTTCAGCATTACAGTCCGTAGTGTTTAGGTTCCCTGTTGTTTGGGATATATTATTTTCTTGATCCTGCTAAGTAGCCATGAGGGCAAAACTAGTTTCCTACCCCTTGATGAACATTGAGGAGTGAGCTGTCTCACCTCTCTAATTGCTCTTGTCCTGCATGCTAACAGAAGAGAAGCCATCTGGGGTGAATTTGGCCTGCTGGATGCTGTGGCTTCCTCCAGTGTTTTCGTAAGGTCAGGGCAAATCAGCCAGTTACTTCTGCGTAGCTCGAGAAGGCATGTCCCTGGCCCTGCACAGTCGCAGGAGCAGCACAGTCATGCTCCCTAAGGTCCCCTGTACGGTCTAATCTGTGGGTGACTGAGTGAGTGGTTTACTGGGCGAGATTTGGGAAGCAAGGAGAGCTGAAAGCTGGTGAGGGTCATGAAAGCAGCTGAGAACAGCAGGCGCAGCAGCTGTGGGGCAGATGCTGGTGTGCACTCTGCATCTTTAGTCCAGCACCAGCATTTTGTTTCTACTGCCAGCTGGGGTGTTACAGGAAAAGAAGTGACTCTGAGTAAGAGTGGGATTATGTGTGGCCCCATGCGGAGGCTGCCTGCTGCTGTCCTGCCAGGGTGGGGTAGAGCTCTAACAATTAAGAGCCTAAGGTGTGATTTCCCTTTGGGAGGAGCACCTTTTAGGGATTTGCACCAGTTGTTGTGAGACATGCCCCAGCAGCGGTCCCATCTGCCCGGGTTCACTGGCTGCAGTGGTCTCCATGGGGCTTTTCCTGGAGGAGGGGGTGGTGAGGCCACCTCTAGCCTGGAAGAGGAATGGGAAGCTGCTGCTGCAGCTGCTTTGAGGTCTTTCCTAGCAGAAAACATGAGTGGTGCCAGATCTGTGTAGGTTTTGCTGAGAGGATTTTTTGAATCACCTTTACATAGAATCTTAGAATAGTTAGGGTTGGAAAGGACCTTAAGATCATCTAGTTCCAACCCCCCTGCCATGGCCAGGGACACCTCCCACTAAACCATGCCACCCAAGGCTATGTCCGATCCAGCCTTGAACACTGCCAGCAATGGTGTCTTCAAGTGAGCTATGGTTGCTCATTTTCCGGGTCACCAGGTAGCACATCTTCATTCACCCACGGGTTTGCCTTACTGGTCCTCTGGCTTGGCAAACTGGTAAAATCCCCAATTTGTGTTCCCATGGCAAGCAGACAAACTGCACCATCTTTGGAGAGCTGCATTCTGCCTTAAGAGGTATTTTGTTCTGTTGGCATAGTCGTGATAAAATAACAAAGATCAAATCCTCCCCTATATATTCTTCACTTGGGTCTCTTCAGGATGTTGGAATTTTGTAGGAAACCCTTTCAAAAGAGTTAATTCTAGGTGGGTTTTTTTCATCAAAAACATGGACATTGAGAAATGAAACTATTTGTAGAGAGTTCAGTGAATGTGTGACAAATTGAAATGTGATCACTGCATTCAGATGTTGAGCTGGAGAAATAGCGGTGTTAGAAAAGTGCTTTATGTCCAGGCAGCCTGAGCAATGGTGGCTAGAAGACCTCCTGATAGACATGAGCCATCTGTGGTCAAAGTAAGTACAGTTATAAACTCAGTTGTAACAAAACTTTTAACAGTTTATAACTAACATGTTAATAAAGAAATGTGAACAGCACTTGACAGTTTTCCCCTCTGGAGTGCTTTTTACTTGCTGGCACAGGAGAGGCATGCCACATCTTTTGCAAGATCTCACATACAGTTAGGGCTTTGGGAACTGTCAAAGCTATCAGAACAGGTATGATTGACACATAAAATTAACAGCAGGGTTGTCTGCCCTTCCAGATAGAATCTGTGCATGGTTGAACATGCAAGGTGCTACATGCCAGGAACGTGAGAGAGGAAAAAGTGGCTTCCCAAAACAAGGTTGTTAGGACAACTTTGACATGGAGTTTGCAGGCTGTGTCAATTCAGTACATCTGCTAAAAGAAAAATCTTTTGAAAGCGAGCTGCTTTTTCTCTTCCCTCCACACAGGACAGCATATCCACCTGTCTGCACGGATTGATGGATCTCTGGTTGTGAGACCTTACACTCCAGTTTCCAGTGATGATGACAAGGGCTTTGTGGATCTTGTTGTCAAGGTGAGAATGTCATGCTCTTTTACCAGGCTGGGCAACTCCTGACCCCACCTTTACACTTGCAGTGCTATGTGAAGTCTGATGTGCTGGCTTTTGTTCAGGTACGTGCCACTGCAGACTTCCACCATTTTAACAAATGATCTGCAATCCATATGGCGTTTTGCAAGCACTTCTGCAGTGAGAGTATCTCATGAGATGCCGCATAATTTTCTGTATTTGCATATTGCAATTTTCCAAACTCTGTGTAGAACTGCAGATGTTTACACACGTTTTTAATCCTTCTGAAATAAGGAATTAACCTGGCCTGAGCTGCCAGTGTCTTCTGAAGATAATGTAACATGGTCATTATGATCATTAAGAGCGATGATCATTATTGTTACTGATCCAGACAGAGTGAATGACTGATTTAATTAGCAAGAATGTGGTTTTGAGTCTTGTGATAATGTACTTGGGTTTTGTCTCTTGGTAGCTGGACTAAGCAGATATATTTAAAGCTGACAGAAGTTTAAAACCTGAATATCTGCGTTGGATTTTCTTAGTCTTTTACTCAAGTTTTTTTTTTCTTCTTTGCAACTAATAACAATTGATTCATTTCTTGTGAAACTGGACATGAATTTGTCCTTTACTACCTGCTTATCTTCATGAGCATGGCTTTAAAGACATGACAAGGGAAAAATGTAAATCTTTGACCTAAAGAGAAACATTTCACAAGATTCCTTCATCCCAGTGTCTCTCCATGCATGCAAATGATGCTGTTCTTGTTAAAGTGTAGCTAGTCTCAGCTTGAACCCTTTCACATCCATGGGATTTATAACAAAAAGCCCCAGCAGAGTTCCAGCAATGTAACTACACCCACTGATACCTTTTGGTGAATGGTTGAATATTCTATTAGTTGGTATGCACTTTCTTTGTTGCTCTAACTTTGAGATGCAAACAGTTGGCATCCCAAGAAGGGCATTTGGCTACATCCCTTTGCAACTCCGCTGTCAGGGATCTTTCTCAGAAGTTAGGTTGATTGTTTAGAGATATGTTCTATATTACAGAAATACAATGGAGAAGTTGCCAGTCTGTGTCCAGTCTGATCAAAACTGGAGCAAGAGGGGCATTTTAATCCTTTTCGGAAAACCAGGTGCTTCTCTTTTATTGTCAGGCAATTCTGCATTGAAAGTATTTCTTTATGTAGTAATTGTTTTCTTTGCATGAGGAATATGGGTACTTAAATATTTGAAGGGAAATGCTCATCTTTGAGCTGTGAGATAAATTGTTTCATTGTTATTTTTAACAGATCTACTTTAGGGGTGTCCATCCAAAGTTTCCTGATGGAGGGAAGATGTCTCAATACTTAGACAGCCTGAAAATAGGGGATACTATTGACTTCAGAGGACCAAGCGGCCTACTTGTCTACAAAGGAAAAGGTAAGGCTGACTTGGAAGATACAATTAATCCAGGCTAAACCATATGGGAAAAAAATCATTATAAAGCAATAGTAATACTGATCACATTTTTTTCCAGCTGGGTTCAGGTCTGTATAGCATCATGGAATCATAGAGTGGTTTGAGTTGACAGGGACCTTTGGGGGTCATCTAGCCCAATTCCTCTGCAATGAGCAGGGACATCTTCAACTAGATCAGATTTCTCAGAGCCCTGTCCAACCTGACCTTCAGTGTTTCCAGAGAGGGGGCATCTACCACCTCTCTGGGCAACCTGTGCCAGTGTTTCCTCACACTCATTGTAACAAAAGTTGTCTTCCTTATATCTAATCTAAGTCTATCTTCTTTTAGTTTAAAACCATTACCCCTTGTCCTGTCGCAACAGGTCCTGCTAAAAAGCCTGTCCCTGTCTTTCTTATATGCCCCTTTAACTACTGAAATGCAGCAGTAAGGTCTCCCTGGAGCCTTCTCTTCTCCAACGCCAACTTTTTCCGCCTTTCCTCACAGGAGAGGTGTTCCATTCCTCTCATCGTTTTTATAGCCCTCCTCTGGACCCACTCAAACAGGTCCATGTTTTTCCTGTGCTGAGATCTCCAGAGCTGATTGCAGTACTCCAGGTGGGATTTCATGAGGGCAGAGGAACAGAATCTGTTGGCTACATTATAATTACAGATGGTGCATGAACTGAACGTTAGCTATCACCTCTATTATTTGGGCTGGTACTCAATATACTTGCTCTCTCCCGCTAGACATGGGTATTCTTTGCCATTAGCATCTCTGCATGAAAGAAATTGCTAATACCTTAATTAAGTCAATAGCCATCTTGAGGAGGGTTGTTATATGACTATGGAAGTGCTTGTTAATCATAGTGTTCTCAAAGAAGGGGATACTCTGCTTGCTTATTTGGACATAGTTTATATGCTGATAAAAACACTTTATATTTGTGCTGTTCAATGCTAATTTCCCAAATGAAAATTAACTTTATCAGTAGGAAGTACTTCTATGTCAATATAAAATATCTCACTTCAGCATAGTGCAGCCACAAATGTGTCACAAAAACCTTCTGGCAGCTTTGTGAGCAGCAGAACTCAGACAAGTGTTTTTCCAGAGTTTGCATGTTGTGTTCATGTTATCCTGGATGAAGAGAGGTGTGAATACAACAAATACAGTATTTTGGGCAATTTCTAACTGTCATATTTGGCTGAAACTGGCACACAAGCTCAAAAAGAGGATATAAATATACAAAAAATGCACCCTGCATATTTTGGTTTTCCCTTCAAATAATCTGCATGGGACAGATAAACTCTCTGAGCAGATTGATTCCTTTGTGTAGAACTGTTTTCAGAATCTGGGCTTCTGAGTATCACTGGTGGTTTGGAACATGAACAAATAGAAATACAGGTAGTGACGACTTGATGCTATAGGCAGAAATAAGTAATAAGCCATGTCAGTGTCTGGTGTTATCATTATGTCATGCAGTCACTGATAATCTTTCAGGGTTTGTTTTAATTTGTGGCATCTTCGCCTTTGTCTGTTTCCTGCTCCTGCTTTACGGAGGGAAAACAGGGTGACAGGGCTGAAACAGAGTCAATTAGCTGAACATTCTGGGAAGGGATCACAGGCATTGTGTCCTGCGTGTTTTAATGTTTTCCATCTTCTCTCTCCAGGCACGTTTGCTATTCGGCCTGAAAAGAAAGCTGAACCAGTTATTAAGACGGTGAAATATGTGGGGATGATTGCAGGTGGGACTGGTACGTAAGATTCATCCATGGTTTCTGGCAGCTGGTTGATGTATTTGTACCTGTTTTCTCTCACATGCTCACTTGCTCTTTCTTTTGCTCCTTTGCATTTTCACATCATTGGCCTGCCTTTGTCTTTCAGGGATAACACCTATGCTGCAGATCATTCGAGCAATTGCGAAAGACAAAGATGACCCTACCATTTGTCAGCTGCTGTTTGCTAACCAGGTAATTCTGTCTTTTGCTCTGCTTATGAAGTTTTAATTAACTGACAGAACTCCACCCAGCAAATGAAATTCTTGCTGAGAAAGCCTGGTGCAGGAATACAAGCCCTGAGGGGAGAAGTGAACTGAAATGCTGGAAACTTCCCATATAAAAGGACTGTAATGAATTGTGGGTTTAGTGTTACTAAATGTCACTTTCCTCCCAGCTAATTCTCCCTTTCCTGTGTCTCATTGTTTCTGTTTTTAATTCAGTTTATAAATGTTTCAAAACTCTGCATTCCTTTGTGCAAGTTGTTATTATTTTGGGCAGACTTTCAGAGCTGTCTTTATTAGTGGAAGTATGAAAGAGGTAGACATGTGTCTCCTTCAGCAGTCGTAACTCCCCAGCTTTGCAGCAGGGTTTGTATGTGGAATCTTTCTGTTTGAGAACACCTTGAATTTAACAGTTGGCTCCCTCAGCTATGGATGCTGTGATTCTGCATGGCTGTTGCCTTTAATTTCCATTCCTTTTGTCAGTTCTTCATGTGTTTCTATTGCTCTTTGAGGTTTATCATACTGCTGTGCTTCAGTGACCAGGCAACCCAAATGGTGGTGTGCTGCTGAACTGCAACACCTCTTCTTTCCCTGATATTTTTCTGGTGTTAATCCTTTGCTTTTAAATTTCTCCATCATAATGAATATTTGGATTTGGAGTATGAGCCATGTTTTGCAGTGAGCCTTACTGCCTGCCTGTGGTTTTTTGTCTTCTTTAGGTTCTCTTCTGTCACTCGTTATTTCCTTTATACCACATCTGAACTATAAACCCAAGATATTTCTACCCGTAAGCTGTGATGCAGGTGCCAACAGGTGCCCTGTTCTGCCGTTTTACTGCAGTACAGCAGCTCTTTAAGAGTCCTGCCGGTGCCCTCTGGTGCTGGCTGGTGCTGCTGCAGCAGCTGGTCTCTGCTGAGCCCTAGGAGCTGGCATAAAGTGCAGTCAGTGTCAGGGCAGGAAGACCAGGATTTGCCATGAGTAATTCAGAATGACTAATAGAGGGCTAGAGCTGCTTCAGTGACATAGAAAACATGTTGCTTCTTGCAGGGAGGACTTGGGGAATAGTTGCCTGCGTATTAGCAACAGCTTGTGTAAACATCAGTCCTTGGCTTTAAAGAGTCCTTGTACCCAGTAACTGCACAAATATAAAGCAGCCTCATGACAAACGGTCAGTCAGGAAAGCCTACAGACTAGATGGTTTTAATATTTTTAATAGTTTAAAATATGGTTGGTTTTGTTTTTGGTTTTTTTTTTTAAAGGTTTTCAGAACACACATTTATTTTGGCTGTCCTGAAGGAGCTGTGTTGGATTACAGATGGCAGTGTACACGGGCTCATACAGTGCTTCTGACCAGCATGCTTTGAATTGGTCAGACCCAGTAGTAGCTTTTCTGGAACACATGCAACTGCAGAACCAGAAATAGGCACCTTCTCAGCAACAATGGCTGGCACATTCCTCCTTACTCCCACAGTTACAGACATGGTGGTGTCCTCAGTGGCAAATTACTAAGGCTGCAGAGGGTGGTACCATTTTTAGTCTCTACCCTTTTCCCTCCTTCACAAACTGCAGCTGCTCATAAGGGAATAAGGCTTTCTTTTGTCCTTCAATGATGTTGCATCAGGGAGGAGCAGAACTTGGTACCCTGGGTAGCCTTTATTTTCCAATCAGAACTCAATACCCTTCTGGTCATTTGTTCCACATCCTGTTTAAAAGCCAAGCAACCTCCAAATGGCAGTGCTGATGGAACCTTGAAGTGGCAGAGGTGAAGAACCTGACAGTTTCCTGACTGAATGGCATGGTATGGAGGGCTAGGGAGATACTTGTGAACAGTCATGGTTAGTTTTGTGATTAAAGTTGCTTTTGTAATAGGAGTGCTAAAAGAAGCCTTTACTCTTTGTATGCTACCACTAATTCCCTGAACAAGGCTCTGTTCTGTTAGAGGTTTTCCTTTGTTTTATTTTTTAGGGAGAATGCATTGCGTTATCAGGATTTGGGAATGTTGTGAACCTTTTTATTAGCTCTGCCACAGGACAGTCATGGAAATAACTTGTGTTTGCTCTCTTCAGCCTCTAAAATAGAGTTGGATAATGTGTTCCATCTCAGAGGGCTGTAGAAAAGCTAATGCTCTGTGGTCATCTGAGGATTGCACTTAAATGCAGAGCATAATCATTGTTTTCATTATACTGCAGACTGAGAAGGATATCCTGTTACGTTCCGAGCTAGAGGAGATCCAGGTTCAGAATCCCGGTCGCTTTAAGTGTTGGTACACACTGGACAGAGCACCTGAAAGTAAGAGCTAACATGCTACTTCCACTGAAGCTTAAATTATGAGTATTAATGCATGTGTTTGACAGGAGACATCCTGTATTGTGTGCGTATTTCTGAGCTCCTTTCTTGCTTAATGTATCATGTCTGAATGCATTCGGTAGCATCATTCTTCACACAGTGATGCACAGAAGCTCTCAGGTGTAGTCGGGCAACATTTCCAATGCTATAAGGCTCACCTCAGGTAATGAGATAACTACTCAGGTAGTGCAGTGTTCCTCCCATGACTGCACCTGAGTATTTACCATTATTTACTCTGGAAGGTGACTTTCCTTTCTCCTTCCCCGCAGACATAAATACAATGTGTTATCTTACTGTCTCATGTTTAGAGCATGCATTAAGACAGCTGCAGTGGGAGCGTCAGAGGCACTGTGTCTCACAGAGATGTGGCCAAGTGCAGACTCCTACCTTGCTGTCATTGTGCGACAGGCAGTACATTGTAGCTGATCTTCCTAGGCAACGGAATTGCCTTTGTATTAACAGTGCTTTTCACTGAAAATACTGTTCTAGCTTGGTTCAGTTCAGTTTTAAAGATAATGCGGTACAGTTGGCTGCTCTAGGTAAGAGGATGAGGTAGCTGAATGTGCCTCCCTCAGCTGTGCAAGTTTGAGGAAGAAAAGGCTAAATACTTACTGCTGTTGTGAAAAGGCCTAATAGTTTCCGTGTCATTCCCTGTCATTTTCCTGTCTTACCGCTCCTCATCATACTCGCCCACATCAGGATAGATTCACATTCCTATTCAGTGGTAGTTTGGGACAGAGAAGCAGAAGCCATATGCCTTCTCTTACCTTGTGACCAAGAATACACCTCCAGTGGGATTGGGGAAAAGGTCTTGCCATCCCCCCAGGCTGTTGCTATCATGTCATCTTCTGCAGTTCCTGGAGAATCCTGGAATTTCTAATTATTGTTCCTTTTCTTTGATATTTGTGAACTGATCTTAGCAGTTGTGATAAAAGTTTCTCCTTAGACCCCCCTCAACATTGTTGTGCAGACTTTCACTGCCATATGTGGAAATGGACCAAAACTGGACATTTTTGGATAACCTGTGGGAGAAAAATGTGTCAGTCCTACTGTGTCCAAAGGTTTGGGTCAGCAGATTTCGTATCCACAGCTGGGGATGTGAGGAGTAAACTTGAATCCTAGTATTAACTGATAGCACTGTGAGTGTTCAAACTGGGAACAACTTCATTAGCTAGATTTCCCCTAGTGGACTAGTAAACAGTGGGGTGAAGAGGGTGGATGTTACTTCATAGTGCTGGAGCTAAAAAGATTTGCATTCTGTTCACAGCTCTGCTTGAGATTTCCCTGGGGCTTTTAGCAGGTTTTATTAGAAGCTAGCTCTTGTTTTCTCCATATATCAGTCTTGAGTCTTAAAAGCGGAGGTGGCAGATTTTCTATGTAGCATAATTTGAGGACGCTTGTGCCAGTGGAGTGTATAAATGCTACAGTCCAGAATGTTACTAAAAAAACCCCAAACCCCCACACTTCATCCTGAAGTGACATAGCTGTAATTTCCTCCTTCTTCCCTCATTCCCCTTCCCCTTCTTTAATTTTCTTCACAGGTTGGGAGTACAGCCAAGGATTTGTGAACCAAGACATGATCAGAGAACACCTACCCCCACCTCAAAATGATGTTCTGATCCTCATGTGTGGACCTCCTCCGATGATCCAGTATGCTTGCATTCCCAACCTGGACAAACTGGGCTACACTAAGGACATGAGGTTCTCCTTCTAAAGAAGGCTGATAATTCACTGGTCTTGTGTAGAAGGGAAGAACAAACATTTACTGGGGAACAGGGCAGAGTTACAGAGATTGCTGATGCACAGTGCTGGGAAGCTACATTTACATTAAAAATGCTTCATTTTTTCTGAGTCTCTGTCAACTAAGACACTTAAGCTCAACTCTACTAAAACCTACTGGGTGTTGCACAGAAACAGCTGTATTGTGGAACCAGTAGTTGGTGCCCAATGCTGGGCTTGCAGTGTGAACTCCATCCCAAGGGAGGACTGTATAGCTGCTTAGGGTGGGCAGTAAACACTCATTTACACTTCTTAAAAAATGGCAGTAATACCCTACTTCCTAACACTGTGCACACCCAGTATTTTATTTGAGAGGGAGTATGAATACATATAGAATGTACTGGATTATTCTCTTTGCTTATGCCAAATTTTAATCCTTACAGCGATCTCACAGTATGAGGGCCAGGAGTGTTTGCCTTGATGCATAATCTTTGCAGCATCAGGAGCCTAAGGGTGCTTGTTCAGTTGAAGGGTAATTAACCATTTATTGCAGTGGCTCAAACTGCCTCGTTAATCAAAACAGAGAGGTAGGCAGCGATACAAAACTTGTTTCCTTTGTATTTTGGAATAGCCTCTCAAAATTGCAGACACTTTTCCAGCTGGTCACAGTTCTCACCCCTGGACAATGAAACAAACTAGAGTAAGCAGATGGCTTTCTGTAGTGTTCCACAAATAGCTGGGATCTTTTGCTTGTGTGCGTGTGGAATACTGGAAAAAAGATACTAGTGGTTGTATTTACTTTTAAATAGCGGATGATGCCATAGGAGTACAAAGTAGTTCTGTGTGTCCTGCGCAGTGAAAAAAATACTGGGTGAGAACTGAATCTGGTTCTAGTTTCTTGTTTCCCAGAGATGGATGTGGAAGGATGGGAGCTCAGCTTTCACTGCCAGGGTGGGTTTCAGAAGGTAGGGCAGCCTCAGATGTGGTATGCATACAGCTGTGGGACTCACCTGCGTGGCTTGCTCAGGCAAAGCTCCAAAGGGTTTTGCTTGGTAAGGATGCATGGGAACAGCCTTAAGTCACCAAACTGACAGCAAAGTCAAATGTCTCACTGAACCTAAACCAGTTTCTTACATGCTGTTTACTAGTGCTCTGATTTTTTATTTTTTATTTTAATATACTTCTTTTACAGCAGCCTTTCACCTAGTCTTTAGGAAACTTAAGGCACCTTGCGTGCGGAACCTTCCGCTTCTAAGTAATGGAGATGCTGCTGAGATTAGAGCTGTCCTGCAAGGAAGGAACCTATGAAACTAAAAACCATGTCCTCGTGATGGTATCAGAGTGATTAAAAGGATGTTTAGTCAGATACGAAGTCATGTGGGTGCTAGTTAGCTGCAAGTGTTGGTGTGTAATACCATTTTGTTAAAGATTGGGGTAGGTATTTGAGGTTCTAGCTTGCCAGGTTTTCTTTTGTGCCTGTACAGCAGATGGGTACTGTGCAGTTAAAAGGTTAATTTTCAGCATGAATTAAGACGAGAAAAAGATACTACAGTTAATTTAAGGAACCTCAAATGGATAAATACTCTTATTAGTTTTATTAATTAGACGCTTGCCTCTGAAGTCCTGAATTTTTGATGTGTACTTCTGAAACTTGTTCTTTAATAAATATTGTGTTCCAAAGTGCATACTCAAGTAAGTTTCAGTCCCTTTTTAGGAGGCAAAAAGCAGAAATACGAGAGAAATTATCTTGCTGCTGATTTACATCGTTGTGTGATACGCACAGATTTTTCTCATCAGTGTATTCAATGAAGTTTCTTGGTGAAAAAGTAACTGTAACTGATCACACATCAACTATTTTGTATTACTTACTCTGCTTATTCAACTGCTGCCTTTTCTTTCACATGTGTGTAAGAAATAAAGTGTCTTGCAGGAGTCACCTGTGTGTTACTGAGCACATCGTCTTTAACCCTGTAAGAGACCAACTATAATTGTAAAACATTAGAAAGTGAAGGTTCAAAAAAAGGAAATAGAAAGCCCATTTGGTTTGTTTACTCAAGTGCTTCTCTGCTTCTCTCTCTGTTTGAGTGTGGTGGAAGCAGCTGTATTTGGATGGCAAGTCAAGGAGTAAGTTGCCTCTGTTTTTCTCCCTATCGTTACAATCTCCTCTTTTTGCCTTTGTTTTGTACATCTTCCTTGTGAACGTGAGGCTCTTTGAATAAATAAAAAGAGGGATTTTATATAATGTACTGAAACAAAACTGTGTCACAGTCCGTTTTGCTTATGGTCTTGCACTAGAGCATCTAAACAAGTTAGTGGTAAAAGTTGGCCTTGCATACTTAGTTATTTTCTTTGAGCGAGTTCATCTCTCTTACAGAAAAGATGAGTGTTCCTCCAGTTTTCTGACAGGACATGCTGAGTATCACTAAGGTGTGTGTTACAAAGCAGCTGGGGAAACACAAACCTTCTGCATGAAAGGCGTTTTGTGGAAAGTTTCCTGAGAGAAACAGGATGAGAAGGGCTGCTGCTGCTTTGGCTTCACCAGCCACTTAACAGCTTATGGAGCTTACTGCAGCTTCCTGAGCTAACCATAGAAACCAGAGTCCTTGCAGCAGCAGAAGGGAAATGTCTGGGCAGCATGGAATGGGGGTTTTAGCCTCCCATGGTGTGGGAGATGGAAGAGACAGCAGAGGTGTATTGGTGATGGATCATCCAAGGTGGAAGGCTGGGAGAAGGGTCTCTGTGTGGCTGAGGGCTAGGATGGCTATGGATGAAGGCCTCTGCCAGGCAGTGTTCACACAGCTTGGGGTACATAGACCATGCTGCTCCTTTTGCCACAGAGGAAGGGAAGGTGAGGGAGGTTTGTGCCCGCCACCATCTGGAGTAATAAAACCCTGGCACCAAGGGCCCAGATCTTCTCTGCTTGAGTCAGAAACTCCTGGTGGACCCAGGTGGGGTGGATATCTGCATCCTGTGATAAGCTCATCATGCTTCTTAAAGTTTCTTTAAAAAGGATGGGGTGAGGTGTTCTACTGGGGTTTTTTCTTATTACGAAGACCTACCTGGCTGAGCTAACCAGCCAACAGCAGCAGCCCTGCAAGTCTCCTCTGCTGGTAGCCCTTCTTCACTTGAGCTATGCTTCCATGAACTCTTGAGCTCAACTACAGTCTAAACTATGTAAACTCTACATTATACTAAACTATACATTAGCAAATGATGCCTAAAGGAAAAATAACAACAACATGACCCAACCCCTTCACTGACCTAACCCTTTACTGACCAACCTTATTATACAAATTATCATGGGATTAAACTGTCCGAGGTCAGCACCTTACCTGGTAAATCAGTGTGTGTGGTTACAGAAGCACGTGGTACGGCTGTGACTCACCTGAACTGAGACTCCAACTTGGCTGAATAAATGAAGATTGTCAAGTTTATGTTGTTAAACACTTGGCTGTGTATCATCTTCACCATTATCAGCCATGATACAGAGCCTGGGCCCGTTTCCACCACTGCTGAGGTCCCAGGCGCTGAGCCAAAACCCACAAGGCGAAGAGTATAGCACTGCCTAGGCAATGTACCCTGGCTCCCAGGAGAAACGCCAAGCCTGCATGACGTCTCCGAGGTATCAGGGACACTTTGAAGGACGTGAATCACATTGGCACCTGCCCCAGTGTGTATGTAACTGCCATAGCTCAAACTCTACATAATCCAGACATTTTGATTTTCCTCTTCCAATACCAAAAAAGCATGCAAAACATCCAAAGGAAAAAGCCCAACCAGTTCTCAGAGAAACAGTATTCCTGCAGAACTGAATAGCTTAAGAGACACATACTAGTTGCAAGTAAGATATCAATTTAATGCAAAATGAAAGCTCTTCTGCTGGTCCTTTATAAACCAAGCACTCCTGCTGCAGCATTGGTTATGCTGTTACTTTAAACAGGCAAAAACCCAAACCGACCCAACTCTCCTGATTGATTGATTGCACATCTTCCCACTATATGTTGTCTATGTAAAACTATGCATGTTTTCTATGTGAAACACCAGAACTTTCCCCTTTGTCCCACCAAACCCCTGCTACAAATAAACCACAGTGATGCCAGCACTTTAGAAACAACTGTCTTGTAATGAGCTAAAACCCCAAAGGCCTCCCTTTGACATACTCAGCTACATTTAGGACTTGGCAAAAATTTCACAGTTCTATGTGTGGTGTTTGTTTTTATTTCAGTTCACCTTTCAGCCTCCACCTATGCAATAGAAAGCTAAGTAACAGCCTTTATTTGTCAGCTGCTGCAGCTTCCCCATCCTAGCCCTCAGCCACACAGAGACCCTTCTCCCAGCCTTCCGCCTTGGGTGATCAATCACCAATGCACCTCTGCTGTCTCTTCCATCTCCCACACCCTGGGAGGATAAAATGTGAATAAGCTTTTGAAATGACTTTTTTTCTCCCAAATAAAAGGACTAAACGTATAAGAAAACTACAGGCAGAGGAGCTTTGCAGTGACCAAACTATTCAGACCACTGCAAAGTTGAGTTTTCCAATTTGACAAATGATCAGGTCTTCCTTCCCTGCCTAACAGTGGCTAAAAGAAAGTAACTACAGTGGGGCAATCCCAAGGTCTTACTCTATCCCCTAAAAGCAGAAGGAAATGGAATAAACCAGTCGCTAAACGCAACCAGCCACTGAGTTACTCAAAACAAATTCAAAGTGACCTGATTTTGCCTCCTCCAGACTTCCGCTCTCTGCCACTCGTGGTGAGGAGCTGCCACTGCTGCCATGAGAGGTGAGAACTCCACCAGCATCTCCCAGGTCAGGTTTTGTCCGCACTGCTTGATTTTTAACCAAGTTTTCTTTAGCCCCTGCCACTGCCTTCAGCCACTCCTGGTCCTCACACAGCCACTCAGCAGGAATAGGCCTTTCGGTCACAGTGCTGAAGCTGTCCGTAGCCTGGCACTGATCTATTATTAAGGGGTAGGTAATAGGTTTCTCATACAGCCCATTTCTAGCCACTTCTAGGAGGGAGGAAGGGCTTTTCCCTCTTAGTTGGGAACCAGCTCCCACCTCCAAACCAGCACTTCTGAGCTCTGATACTGTCCTTCACACTCCATGCAAATATTCTGACCATTCCATTTTATTACAGACTCAACTTCCTGTTACAGAAAAACACTCATCGCAGAGGCACCAAAGGCTGTGAGTCAGCTCTACCATGACCGCCCAAAGGCTTGGGGGGATAAAGCTTTCACCGGCTCCAGCCAACACTTAATGTCTGGTGAACAAAATGTTCTGGAAACATGACGTGCCTTCTATAAACACGTTTTGCTGGCAGGTGAGTCCTGTTGTTTTAAACCTGGAGAGACTGACTCAGCTTGGCTCCTGCAGGAGCCACGGGAATGGGATGGTTGGAGGGGAGGGTGGGAATTAAGGGGGTGGAGGGAATGTTGTGTGAGAAGAAAAGCAAGAGGCAGCGCTGAGCCCCACACAGCCTCTGGTGCCGGGGTGCAGAGTGCCACTGCCGTACCCAGTGGTTTACAGGAAGCTTATGTACATGCTGCCCACCTCCTTCAGCCCGGTTTTTGTGCCAAGGCAGTTTTCCAACATGCCTTTTGTGGGCAGGAAGCCGTCACCACTGGTGACAAATTGCCATAGCGCATCCCTGCCCGACAGGCAGTAGTTTTGCTCCTCCTTGGCAATGCTGTCTAGCATGACTCCTCGGATGTCCTTGGGCTTCCCTGGCGTACAGACCATGATGAACAAGCCCAGGCAGTACTGTCCCACCAGGTGGCAGAACTCCACCAGCTTCTCAATCCTGCTCCTGTTATGGAAGCACTCATCTGCCAGTGCAGCTTCCAGACAGCAATCCTCCACCATCTCAGCTATGGAAAAGCTCAGCCAGCTATAAAGCCTGCATGGCAAGTTGAAGTTTGATTTGCTTGTCAGCTCCAGACAGGGTCCAGATCCAGTTCACCCTGAACAGGGAGGATTGCTTCTTGGTCACTGTGCTGGTCATGATATGTTCCCTCCACTCTCTTTTTCAGGCAGAAGTGATGAAGTTGAGCAAAGATCTCGCTCAGCATGTTTGCGGCTGGCTGGAATTTGCTCTGGGGATCCAAGGTAGCTCTTCAACCTCTGGGATACATGGACCACACCTTGGCTAAAGACTTCACAGATGAGTTTCAGCCTTGTTCTGCTGGTTGTCAGGCTGTGAGACCTTCTGGCCCATTTTCCATGCAGGAGGTCATTTCCACACGCAGACCACCTCGGCGAAGTCCCTTCCTATTCCATCAAAGGCTATGCAGGCACTAGGTTCAGCCAGACCTATTGAGCATGCACATGGCTACATGCCACCCTCCAGCTGAAGGTCATGGCAGTGGCAGAACTGAGTCCTGTGAACCCGCTGCTGTTCTGCAGGGCAGGCAGGCTTCCTCCTGAGTGTGTTTCTCTGCAGCTGACTGAGCAGCAACCAGCCCGACAGGCCCGCTGACTTTCACACCTACTGAATTCATCTTTGCTTGTTTCCTCATTGTTAATTCTGGCATCATTCCTTTAGCTGATGCTATCTCATTCCAGACTGATCTTATCACCTTTGATTTCTTTCTAGGACTATTACAGAGAAGTCATTTTATTGGCACTGGGTGTTTCCTGGACATGAAACAACCTTTTTCTTTCAATCACCCAGAGAAATGTATGCATCCAAACCTGACGACTTCTACAGGGTGCTTGAAATGACACAGTGGTCTATTCTGATGGGCTGTCGCCTGTATCCCAGTATTAACTGCTGCTACAGTTGTGCCCTGGCAGCGCACATGGAGCAACAGCCATAAACTGAAACACGAGAAGCTTCACCTCAGCATGAGGAAGAACTGTATGTTGAGGGCGGCAGAGCACTGGAACAGGCTGCCCTGTAGGAGTCCTCAGGTTTGGAGGCATGGTATGGAATTTAAGCGAACAGAAAAAAAGCTGGGTTTAATTTCTATAGGCTCTTGATGGATACACATCTGTTTTTTCCTCATTATTGTAAAAAAGCAGGCAATGACAGTTTATTATATTCTAGGTTTCAAAGTGTTTATCCTCGGTCTTCCCACTGAAATGTTCATCTGCTGATTAACGAAAGCACAGAAATTAAGGTCACAAGATAGGGAACCTGTATTTTCTGGTCTGTTATCTGGGCTATGCTGGGCAAAACCTTGATTATCATTCATACCTTCACCCCAGCAACAAAATGCAGTAGCTGGAGCTCCCATGACTGATGAGGGCTGTGAGGGTACAGGGACGGGAATGACACCTGGGACCAGAGAGACAGTAGCTCTATACAGCTAGAAGGGCCAGAGCTGGTCTTTCCTATGGAACCCTGTGACGACTCCCTGAGGAGTACACACTGAGCAACAAGGAAGCACTTTCTCAGCACACCATAGCAAACAACCCAAGATGGTTCAAATCTGGATTCCAGAAATAAGTAAAAAGACTGAGGGTAGTTGATTTCTTAGCTGTTAGCTGAATCCTTCAGCAGACACTATCAACAGTCAAACTGAATCCACAAAAATGGGCAATTTTGCCCCTCTTCCCTCCCTGTCTTTTAAATAGAACAAAACAAGCTTCCTATGAAAATAAAAAGGGAAAAAGAGGACATTATATTAAAAAGGAACCAGCTTCCAGAAGCACTTGGCATTTTCCACAGACTTTATTTGATTTTACATGGCAATACACGATAGCTATGTTTCCCTCTTCAAACACACACAAATTTAAATACCCCAACAGTATCATTGTGTGCACATGCACATATAAACTTCCTGACTTGATCACTTGCTTTCACATTCCAGCCCCATAAAACAACCAAGGTTCAGAGGACAGGCAGCTTCGAAGTGATGACCTGACTTCCAACTGGTGAATGCAGGAATGGGGTTGTTGGGAGCAGAATGCTACTTACACTGGACTTACTTAAACCATCATCTGCCTTTGTTGACAGGCTAGCACTGGACTGAAGATAAATCAGAGACTATTTGTGCCTATTTCAGCACATAATATTGTGTTACTGGGTCCCCTTATTTTTTCCTGTGAATATCCAGTCATATTCACTACTGAGATTGAATCTGGAGAAATACTTTAGCTCAGAGGCCTGCACCATGTCTTCCCAGTGCTTCTGCAGCATTTGGGAGAGCAAGGTCTTAAGCTCAACTTACACGTGAGTAATAACCATATTACAGAGTATTCACAGAAAGCAAGCCCTCAATTCCCATCCCAAGCATCCGCACCCTAAAGCTGAGAGCAGACATTCTACAATGGGGTATTTCTGCCTGAATAAAACAGCTCAAACACCCCCAAGACTGCAGAGGAATAAACAACAGCCAGCAAATTATTTACAGACAGGAATTAGTCAGGAATACTGAATAAAGCTTCAGCTGGGATCTGCCTGTAGATAAATGTTGAGCAGCACAAAATATTTCACGTATACATTATGGATTGTCTGCCTGGCTCCAATAACTAAAGAGAAAATGGCAGCACTTGATATTACGTGTAACACAACTGGTCCATATCAAGTTTTTCATCTTGGTACATAAATAATAGCCTACACTGCACATTCTTCAAAGAACCAGGCTGGCAACAGCTTATCAAGTTACAATAATACAATGCTAGACTGTGTCTCCAATCTACCCCAATCTATGATGGGAGCTCCCTGGAAGCCCTTGAACCCTGTAAGAACCTTTTTTCCTCTCCTAGCTTTGGTAATAGTGTTTCATAAGCACCCACAAAGTCAGCACAAATCTGACACCCCTTGCACCATGCCAGCAATGGGTCGGGAACAGTCTCACTTCCACCAAAGACAGCGACAAAGCAAGCCACAAATGCTTGGTACAGCAACACACCATGGCAGGGACCAATTCCAGATGTACTTTTTTTGCCTTTACAAAGCAAAGAAGCTTCATGCCATTGTGCTAAAATACATGCAACGTTCAACACCGTACGAATGACCACTGTAATAAACACAGTTACATTTTTGTCATTTGCTTTTGGCTAGGACACCTTGCAATACCGAAGTCTGACAGAAGACTTCCACTGGCTAGTTATTAAAATCTGATGATCTTCAAAAGCAGAGGAGCTGTGCTTTGATAAGTTAAAATGGTTTTGATAGCTGAATTTTGGAGATAAAGTCCCACCTTAGGTTTAATATTCTGAAATAATATATTTCCTATACATTTCTCTATATAACTTTATATTTTTTTGCAACTACACCATCTTTACGTTAGTCACAGCACAGAAATATCCCTTCCATATGCAGGGAGTACTCTCAACTCAAAGGAAATTTTTATGGCACAGAAGTGTTAATCACCTTGTTTGGATGCTCTAACTACTGCTGCTGGGAACAAGAAAGAAGATGGTTTAAAATGTGCAGTTCCTGCGTGAGTCACTGCTGTGTAATTGTTTCATCATCCCAAATGGAAGATCATTAAACTGTGCACTTAAGTAAAAAGTGATGAAAGAAAACAGTTCCAAAGGTCAGCCTGCCTTTTCCAGTAACCAGCTGGTATGCAAACTGGCATCATTTTTTTACAACCCTCTCCCCTTTCCCCACACCTCGGACTTCCCATCACTCTCTCTCACAAAATCTAAATTTCTGCTTTTATATGTACTTCATATACTTCTTTTTTCCTTTTTCTTTTTTTATAAAACTGTATAAAAATAAGAGCAACAGTCAAGAGCTACCGGATGGTTTATGCAGGGCATGGATGATTAAAATCCTACATTGGATACTGTAGGAAGGGCAGAACTGGCATTTGTGCTGAACAAATGCACTTGAAAAACAGCAGGAACATCTCTTTTCAGCTGAGAGCCTAGAAAAAGCTTGTGCATGATATCTACAGACACAATACTTCTACCTAACATCTTCTGTTATTTTGAAACAATATAAAATATTATCTGAGGCCATGAATACGCAAAAAGAGCACTATTATACCACATATAATTAAATGCAACACTCTGAAACATAATCACCAGTTTCTACATTAAATATAGTAAAAACAATTACCATTCACCAGTGTCAGGGTGTTTCTTATGGCAACTTTAGAGTAGGCACCTTTTTGTTTTCCTAAATTCTCCAGCCCCCAGTGTTACTTCTAAGAAACAGAAGCAAGAGCAATGTAATGTACATGATCTGCTGCCCGTCATGTATAATGATGACGTTTCTCGCACATATGAAAGTGAGCCTTTGCCAGCGCCTGGTGGTTACTGTCACACGTTGGAGTCCTCATCCGTTATACTGGTGCTAGGAGAGCGAGTAGCAAAGTCTTTAAACATTTCATCTTCCTTCAACATGTGCTAGAAAGGAAAGGAGGGAAAAGTCAAGGTTCAGGCCTTCACAACTGAAATCAGACACTTGGGATGGTCCAGTCCTGTGCCTGGCAGCAAATACCACCATCAGCCCTGTCAGCCAATGCTTTGTCCTGCTGAGGACATTTATCACCCATGCTGGTGAAAAAACAGCTCACTGCTGCCTGCTGGCCCAAACGGCTGAGGGAACATGGGCTGGAGCTGGGCTTCCCCCAGAGAATGCACTGCGACCCTCAGTTGGCAACTCACCACCCAAGGGCAAACCATCAGCCTAGAGCTGGGTCCTCTGCCCTTGCCAGAGGGTGGTGATACCGTGAAGAGAGCTGGTGACCATGGGCCACCAGCCAGAGGACCCTCCTGCCAAGATGGGCAAGCATCTTCTTGTAGCACCAAGTTTTGTTTTCTCCTCCATCCCTGTACAAAACTCAAAGAACCTCAACTAACCCCTGAGTTTGATGAGGCTTCACTATATCCATAATTTACACTGTACTTTATATATTTTAGCCCTCTGAGACCAGTAGGCTAGGCAATGACTAAGGCCTGCCATGCAATGAGATTGATCAAAGCAACTGCCTCCAAACTACAAAACTCAGCTGCTTGACAGAGCCACTAACAGCAAAGAGAAGTTGTACTTAGTGTATTTGTATTAAATAGCATCACTATTTAATACTAGTGACTGCCAAGGGGTTTATACCCATCTTAGAGAAACAGAGATCTTATTCCACAGACCCCGCTTTTAAGCCTTACTGTCAAGTTGTTGATGCCTTCAGAAAACACTCCTATTTGCCTCACCGTTCCCTCTGAATCTTCCATCTACAAAAGAACAGATAGTGAATACTGAATCAATAATAAATTCATTGTATGCCAAGACAGAGTGGCGATTAAGTGCAGCACATAATGTAACTGCTCGATTACAGCAATAATGGTCAGAGCAAGGGAGAAGTGTGCACTACCAGGAGAGAACAGTTATGCCAGAGTAGGTTCTAAAGTGGCTGCATTCACAGCTTGAACTTCCCTGGGCCGAGAGACACTTTGTTAGTAATGCTGTGTGACTGCAAGAAGTCAGGACCTTCACATGCCAAAGCAAAAGGAAGGCTTCCCTGGGAAAAGCAAAGTTTTCCACCAAACCTGACAGCACAGTCAAGGACTCCAAACTGCTAGGACTGCCTTACCTGCTCCAGCCTGTCCAAATCATCATCCTCATATACTCGGATATCCAGGCCAGGCTTAAAACCCTTCTTTGACCCACTTCCAGATGCCCGTCCCAGCTCCATAGGACATACATACTCTTCCACATCATCTTGCTTCTTCTTCCTCAGGCTTCCAAAACTGCTGAAGGCAAGTTTCTTTGGCTTACAAGTGAAGAGAAAATTGACAATAAGTTAGACAATCACCAAAGAATAAACAGATCTCTCACTGCTGCACTGATGTTTCAATAATGGTCAAAACCCCACTACTCTAATAAATAAAGATCTCCTAAATAGCTGTATTTCATGCTAAATGCATCTAAAAGAACAAGATATGTCCCCTCATTCTACAATTGTTAAGACACCACCATTTAAAGGATCTCAAATGAGATAAGAATCCCACTGCACTAAACCATGAGCATGTAAAGAGTAAGAGACAGTCTCTCTCCTAAAACATCTTACAGGACAGACAGAAGGGTAACTACAAGAGTGCTACCTCTTGTCTGTGCATGTGAGAGGCTGAGGTGTGCATTCATCCGTCAAACATGAGTGTCAAACAAGTGTCAAACCCAGAACTGCAGAGTTTTGCTCTCATGCTTCTTTCACTAGCAGCCAGCCCCTTTTCTCAGACCTTACTGAACTGCCCTCCAAACACAGATAAAACCAGCACAGTGGAGACCTAAATGCGTGCCTGGAAGCTCATGCACCAACCCAGAATAACTGACTTACCTTTACTTTGGCAGTGGCTGTTAAGAGAACATAGTCTGGGGACTCCATGGCTTCACGTTTCTGCTGCTGGGCCTCCTGACCAATAAGGAGGTTGAAATGAGTTGCCAAGTGCCGTCTCAGTAGTGTTTTGTTTGGTGGGATGTTCAGCAACTGTGCCATGGTTTCTACATTGAAACGAGGCTCCAAAACCTATTAGTCAAATCATAGAGAATCCAGCTGAAGCCAGTACTGTGTGATGAGGTCTCAAGTACATCAACAGACATGACTATCTTGTTCGCTTCATAAGATTGCTTTGCGGTTTTTGTTTGTATATTAGAGGAAAGACAAAACAAAGAGTGAGAAAAGAGAGCTAACTAAAGGATTCATAAAACACTACCTCCGGGCTTTCCTTCTTGAGTTATGAATAGAAAAAAAATTGGCAAGTAAGAGGAAAGGAACAGATAAATCCACTCTTAGCTCATGTAATGTATGAAGCTGCCACAAAATATTTACCCGCCATCCTCTTTAATCTGGAAAACATAGCTAGAGGAATCATGGAAAATAAACAGATGTAAAATGTTTGGAGTAGGGATATACCTCTTAAATCACCACAACAAACTTCTGCAAGTGTAAGTCTTGTCTGGAGTTTCTGATAGCAATTTAAAACAATCCTGGTTTGACACTGACATTGCAAACTTTACAGAAGTAACAAGCCTTCCTCACAAAATAAGAACATATCCAGGTCTAGGACCAGATCTAAGAAGGAAGACTGTGGCTGTTTAACAGCATGATAGCAGTGTACAGCACTGCAGGACAGAGGGTGGAGAATACCATACACAAATTAAATTGTGAGGAGAATACACATAATCAAACTCATTGCTGCCCATGCTAATTCTGCCCAAGAGAGTCATGTCCGTTAAGAAAAAGGGTGCTAAATCTTGATAGCAACTTCTCATTAAGCAAGGTAAGAAGATAAAGTGTAGCACAGATAACATCAGAACTTTGCTCTCACGACTCTCAGCCATGGGGTTATTTAATAAAACAGAACAAGCAAGCCAAAAAACTTACCATCAGTCCCCCATGCACACCGCTCCCCCGCAGGTTAGGTGCATACTCTGCCAGATCAACGGAGCGTAACCACTCCATCACGCGATGGTTGGTCCACTGGGTGACCTCGGAAGGTGTGACGTTATTCTGTGAACAGGAGGAGCGGGCAGTTAAGCAGGCTTCCCGCCTCAGCTGTCCCAGCCCCAGTCTTCACTGAGACAAACCTCTCCTGCCCTTAATGAATGCAAGCCCACCTTGCACTTGAGGAAAAAAAACAGCCAGCTCTTTCTGGATTGCTGTCTCACAGCAATATCAATGTGGCCATGGGTCTGGACAGTGGACAGGTCTGTATTATGCTTCACAACATTCGATCACCTGTTGTGCACTAGGACAACTTGCAATTTCTACCAACAGAACTGAAAATTTAAGCTAGCTCCATGAGTTGCTGTGCTTTTCTTGCAGATACACATCATGAATCTAAATCCAAGAGTCTGGGTTGCTTCATCATCCATTGCTCTATCCAGCTTCCAAAACAAACTGATGGCAGTCTCCTGTCTGGTAAGAGACCCAAACTCCCCCTTTTACACAGAACATTTTGACACAACCATCAATATTCCAGGGAGTTACACAAGACTTATTGGAACAGTGCACTGAGTTCACGACGATTTATGTTCAGACAGCACATCAGAGACTAGGCCAAAACAGCCAGCTCCAACAGCTGTTGGTTAAGAAGAGAAGCGGGAGATTTGGCAAGGGGATCACGAGTCTGGGACCATGGCAGGTGGAGGAAATTAAGTGGTGTGGCAGGTAGTAGTGGCAGAACATGAGACTGGAAGAAGAAGATGAGAAAAAGGACACCGAAAATGAAATAGAATGAAATAGGAAGGAGGCGACAGAAGGAGAGAGCAGAGCAGGAATAATTAGAAACACCAGCGGATAAAAACCTAGAGGATTCCTCTTCATAGCTTCATCTTAAGGCAGTACCTCATCAGATGGCCTTCTGCGCAGGCAGTTGGGCTCAAAGTTATTTATTCTCAAAACCTGAATGGCTCTCTTGATGCTGAGGTGGTGAAGGACACTGACAACTTTCAAGGACAGCAAGTCATCCTGTTGAAGAGGAAGGAGAGTCAAACATAAACATACTTATTGGTGGAAACAGCACACAACTGGAGGAGAGTGCTTCAGACCCTGTCTTAAAAAGACACATCTGATTGATACATTCTGGATTAAGATTTTAATACATGAGACACGTGATTAATGTCAAACTATCAGCCCCAAAATAAAAGCTTCCCATGTCGCACTGTACTAGCTCCTGGGTGATGTTCTCTCAGTAGGGTACGGAGATCTGTAGGGAAACTGGGGTAACAAGGAGGGGAGAGGGTGATCATCCTCAGTGATCCATTTAGAACCAGGATAGCTTTCCAAACACGGTGCATCAGATTCACCTGGCATCTGCATTTGATCCTGCCAAAAGTATTAATACCACAAATGCCAAGCTAAAAGTTTAACAGAAAACAATAAATTACCCTGAGAATTGAGGCATTCTGTATGGTTAGAATGAAAATAGAGAAGAAGAAGAAGGTGTGCCAGATTGGTCTCCCACAACTGCAAATGCTAAATCTTTCGTAAATGCTTGCCACAAACGATGGAACGATGGAAAGGGTGACCATACCCAGGTTGCAGAGAGGCTCGCTTTAAGTCTCCTTTGCCCCAGCTCACTGTCATGGTAGGTCCTACCTTGCACAGGCACTACTACACATACATGAAGTGCCTCAGAAGTCCAATTCTCCGCTGGTGCAAGTTGGCTGACTTTGCTACAGTTATACATCCTTGTGTCAGGGTTAACCTGGGTTAGTATGTTTTAGTGTTACTTAGTGGGAGGTGTCCTTGCCCCTGGCAGGGGGGTTGGAACGAGATGATCGTCAGGTCCTTTCCAACCCTAACTATTCTATGGTTCTATGAATACTTATGTATTCAAAGATCACCTACTACAAGCTCAGGAGTGATACATCCCTACTAGAAGGAAGTGCAGCAGGAGGGCCAGGAGACCTCCTTGGATGGATAAGGAGCTGCTGAGGAAAATTCGAAGGAAAAAAGAGGCTTATAAAAGCTGGAAGCAAGGACAGGCAGCCTGGGAAGAATACAGGGATGTTGTCCGGGAAGCTAGGGACCAGGTTAGGAAAGCTAAGGCCCGCTTAGAATTAAACTTGGCTAGGGATGTTACGGATAACAGGAAAGGATTCTATAGTACATTGCAAATAAAAGGCAGACTAGGGACAACGTGGGCCCTCTCCAGAAGCTATCAGGAGAACTGGCTACCCTGGATTTGGAGAAGGCTGAGGTTCTTAATGACTTCTTTGCCTCAGTCTTCACCAGAAAATGCTCTGACCACACCACCCAAGTCTTGGAAGGCAGATGCAGGGACAGTCAGAATGAAGACCTTGGGCCCACTGTAGGAGAGGATCTGGTTTGAGACCATCTTAAGAACCTGAACGTACACAAGTCCATGGGACCTGATGAAATCCATCCGTGGGTCCTGAAGGAGTTGAAGGCAAATGAAGCTGCTAAGCCACTGTCTATCATATTTGAAAAATCATGGCAGCCAGTTGAAGTTCCTGATGACTGGAAAAAGGGAAATATAACCCCCATTTTCAAGAAGGGGAAAATGGATGAGCTGAGGAACTACAGACCAGTCAGCCTCACCTCTGTGCCTGGCAAAATCTTGGAGCGGATTCTCCTGGAAGGCATGCTGAGGCACATGAAAAACAACAAGGTGCTTGGTGACAGCCAGCATGGCTTCACTAAGGGGAAATCCTGCCTGACCAATTTGGTGGCCTTTTATGATGGAGCTACGGAACTGATGGACAGGGGTAGAGCAGTTGATGTCATCTACCTGGACTTGTGCAAAGCATTTGACACTGTCCCACATGACATCCTTGTCTCTAAGTTGGAGAGACATCAATTTGATAGGTGGACCCCTCAGTGGATAAAGAACTGACTGGATGGCCACATGCAAAGAGTTGTGCTCAATGGCTCAATGTCCAGCTGGAGACCAGTAACGAGTCGTGTCCCTCAGGGATCAGTGTTGGGACTGGTCTTGTTCAACATCTTTGTCGGTGACATGGACAGTGGGATTGAGTGCGCCCTCAGCAAGTTTGCCGATGACACCAAGCTGTGTGGTTTGGTTGATACGCTGGAGGGAAGGAATGCCATCCAGAGGGACCTTGACACGCTTGTGAGGTGGGCTGATGCCAACCTGATGAAGTTTAACCATGCCAAGTGCAAGGTTCTCTACCTGGGTCAGTGCAATCCCAGGCACAGCTACAGGCTGGGCAGAGAAGAGATTCAGAGCAGTCCTGCAGAGAAGGACTTGGGGGTGTTGGTTGATGAGAAAATGAACATGAGGCAGTAGTGTGGCTCGCATCCCAGAAACCAACTGTATCCTGGGCTGCATCAAAAGGAGTGTGACCAGCAGGTCGAGGGAGGTGATCCTGCCCCTCTACTCTGCTCTTGTGAGACCTCACTTGGAGTATTGTGTGCAGTTCTGGTGTCCTCAACATAAAAAGGACATGGAACTGTTGGAACAAGTCCAGAGGAGGGCCACGAGGATGATGAGGGGACTGGAGCACCTCCTATATGAAGATAGGAGGAGAAAGTTGGGGCTGTTCAGGCTGGAGAAGAGAAGGCTGCATGGATACCTCATAGCAGCCTTCCAGTATCTGAAGGGGGCCTCTAGGGATGCTGAGGAGGGACTCTTCATGAGGGACTGTACTGACAGGACAAGGGGTAACAGGATCAAACTTAAACAGGAGAAGTTTAGAATGGATATAAGGAAGAAGTTCTTTACTGTGAGCCTGGTGAGGCACTGGAATGGGTTGCCCATGGAAGCTGTGAATGCTCCATCCCTGGCAGTGTTCAAGGCCAGGCTGGACAGAGCCTTGGGTGACACAGTTTTGTGTGAGGTGTCCCTGCTCATGGCAGGGGGTTGGAACTAGATGATCTTAAGGTCCTTTCCAACCCTAACTATTCTATGATTCTATGATTCTATGTGTTATGAATACTGGACTCTATTTGGTTAGAATATGTATGCTACACGCCTTCTCTGTCCACTTTTTAATTTTCTTTCTTTTTTTAACCCAAGAAAGACTGTTGAATACTAAATGCTCCCTTTCATTACAGCTTAGGCTGCATCTTAACCCACATTCATTCTCATTTAGTTAATACAGTAGTAGTAATGTCTCCTAACACAAGACCAAGCTCTACTATTTTATATTAACGTACAAACCCCAAACCCCACTACATAAGCAGAGAGTATTTAACATTTGACCAAAACAGACTCAACAGCATAGTCATGCCAGGTAGGTGAGGCAGGTCAGTCCTGGGCAGTGGCTGCAGTTCCTCAGCAGCGCTGTGCTTGTCTTACAGGAGGAGAATGAGACTGATCAACCTTAGGCTTTTTCCCAGTGCTACTGCAAAGCCTATACAAAATAAATGCAAATATGGCATAAAAAGGTAACTTTTAGTCTGGCCATGGCACGGGTTACGAAAGAACAAGAGAGTGATTGATTTCCTCTTTGTCATACAGAAGGAATTAGCATTAGCCATGCTCAGTTTGCATTTCTGTCTCCAGAGAAGAAAAAAGGTCTTATCTCATCTTACCTGAGAACTTACACAAAGGAAACCTGCTGGGTTGGCTTTACCTGACCGGCAGTAAAGTGGGATGCTGACGCTGGTGCTAAGCATCTTGAAATACATAATGCAAAAGCTATTAAATGTAGCTTGGTTTCAAACAAGTTGACTCTTAAAACTAGAGTCTTCTTCAAAGGAAATGGTTTGGGTTTTTTCACTTAAGCACCCACATGAATAGGTAAGTAGACTGAATGTTTGCTCACTGAAGAAAAAAATTCCACCTGCTGCTATTAATTAATAGCAACCTGAACAGCAAAGGCCCAGCTGCATGAACTGTGACCACAGAATTTGCACTTCTGTGTACTTACTAACACTGCCTGAGCACATCAGTGTCACACACAAATGTTCAGCACAAGATCGCCCATTTCTCATGTGTGGGTCTGGGCTCTTGCTTACTATGTTTGCTTTTCCACCTTAAGATAGTATCTTTAAAGCTGGAAATAATACAGGAAATACCTGCAGGTGGGCAGCAGTATCAGGCCTTCTGTTTTCTATAGGTTACAGCTATTAGCATTAGCTTAAAACAGGACACCCACTATAGTTTCAAGGGGTCCTTTAAACACTGCAGTGAAGCACACGGTCAAACAAGGCACTTTGGCTTATCCTTGTAGCAGCAGCAATACCTCTGACACTCTGACCTTGCTCAGCATTCTCCCCATGATCATCCAGAAAATTAAAAGACATGATTTATGAACCATTCACAGAATCATATCACAGAATCACAGAATGGTTTGGGTTGGAAGGGACCTTAAAAGATCATCTAGCTCCAACACTCCCCAGCCCCCCAAGCTTCCACTAGACCAGGTTGCTCAAAGCCCCATCCAGCTTGGCCTTGAACACTGCCAGGGACGGGGCATCTACACCTTCCTTGGGCAGTCTGTTCCAGTGTCCAGTCCAGGAGGAACATGAAGGTTGGGATGGAGAGGTTGGAGAGTGTTAAGTGAATTTAATATCTCTGTAGTTGCAACAATAGGCACAGTGACAACAGAGTCTCTCTAGTCTCACCTGGTCTTTAGTGAGCTACCTGGAGGTACACCCATGTGCATAAAAGCAGAGTGAAACTAAGAACATGAATAAGATGTCACAAAAAAGAAAAGCAAGGTACTTACCACGCTCATGTAATGCAGCATTCGGCCATCCACCTTTCCTTCATCAAACTGGGTCTTATACTGGGGGAGGCCAATGTCATCCAGCCACCCTAAGGCAGAGACAGACACTCACATTAGTGTGGTAGCCAAGCTCTCATCCTTTGGGCCCCAAGTTAGCTATGATTAGGAACCCCATAGTTGCTGCTTAAGCACGTAATAAAACCTTACTGGTAACCCAGTGGTAATCCAATTTTCCATGATTGTTTTCCTCCTCAGATCCAAGTGCCTGCAGAGCAAGCTGAAGCTTCTTCCGATGCAATGGGTGCTTTATCCCAAGCTCCTGTGAATGTAAGGAAAGCAACAAATCTAGAGACAATACTGTATTTTATTTCTCCCTCTGCTTAATTACACATGGTTTCAGGGTCGTACTGCACACAGCACTTACTGGTGACTTGGCAGGTGTATTTTCTATTTGGTGAGTATCAGCATCATTTAGCACATGTTCAGCACTAGAGAAAGGCCCGCTCACTGTGGTGGGCTGATTTCAAAATATGGTGGATTCCAAACCGCACAAAAATATTGGCCATAATATTCTCATACTAGGTTAAAAAAATCCCACAGTATAAACCATGTTAGCATTCAGAAAAATGCTTGATGGGACTACTTCCTTCCCCCCCACTCAGGCAGGTAAGGTTAAAGAGATTTATTTAGTTAAGAGCATATGAAGGTCCCAAGAATTACTAAAAATTAATGCTTCCAAATGCATAACACATTTGGTTTAGTTGCAAGCACAGTCATTCCAGGACCTCTTCATTCCCATATACACTTCTACCAGTGCTTGCTAGTCAACGCTACCTCTGATAACACCAATTACCTGTCACTAAGTGCATATCACACTTTTCTTATTCCAGCTGTATTGTAACTACAACTTTGAATTATCTCACTGCCTGACTGAGAAAACAGGCTATTTGGTGAGTGACTTTTTTAAAAGCTGAAAATTCACATGTAGTGGGTACTATGGATTCAAAGTATAAATTGAATCAATTTTTTCTTCTGTTTGTAATTTTAGAAAAAACACAATTTTGTAATGATTAAAGACAAAGAGACTGAACACCGTGTGTGTAACAAATCCTTATTCCCCTGCATAAAATAGGCAGAAAATACAATCAGGCCAAACCAGCAGCTTTTTACACCCTTCTCACACAGGCATAAAATAACTGCACCATACACGAGCGCTAATGAATCAAGGCTACAAATCCATATGATAATGAGGCACTCTCATGTGCATATTTTTAGAAGGTGGCATAGCCAATTGGTATGTCCATGCTTAATGAAGTTAAATCACATCTAATTATTAGTTTAATTACAGAGAATTGCAATTCAACTAAAAAGAGAGGTATCTGGCATCACAGCAGACGACAATATTTTAAAACCTCATCTTGCTTTATTTTTATTTTTCCTGGGCACATGACATGACTTACATGCACAGAAATAGCAATGGTTTTGTGACTCCAACATTTCTCACCTTTTCCAGATCCTGCTGAGAAGCTTGCAGAAGTGTTTGCCCAGACAGTATCCAGTGTCTGCCATTACTTATGTAAGAGCCTAGCCCTTGGTCCTGGAGCCAGTTACAAACCTGCTCCTTTGTCCACTTTGCGAATGGCATGTCCAGCTCGCTACAGAAAATTTTACCAAAAAAAGACTGATTAATCCCATGCCTCAAATCTCCTATTCTCATACATAATGATAGACCCAAAACCTAAGCCTAATATATTAGTGTTTTGTGGGAATTGGGACAATCTCTGGGGAAGAACATGTATCATGGTCAGCTTATTTGTCTCACAAAGAAGAGGGTGTCTCTATGCAAGGACAGGTTGGACAGGACTTTCAGCAACCTGGTCTAGTGGAATGTGTCCCTGTCTGTGGTGGGGGTTGGAACTAGGTGATCTTTAAGGTCCCTTCCAACCCAAACCATTCTACTGTTCTATTTTATGATTCTGAATTGTTAGCACCATGAAGTGCTGATTGCTGCTGATCTCCTGCTGCTATCACAATAAACAGTCTATATATACTACTGAAAACAGCCATTTTGCAGCTAAAACTCTGAATGGAGACCATGATTTTCCACATTAGCCTTTAACCCCCAAAATGCACCAGAAAACATACCAGAGGAATATCTGTCATTGCTATGTGAGGGCTCATGCCCTGCTACAGATGGCCTCACAACTGTACTACTCTGAAGCCATGAGCAAGGAAGGCTCCACTCTGCAGCAGGACCCCATCACCCAGCAAACCTCAAGCCTACAAAGACCATCTCTGAAAGGAGGACACAGCCTAGATCTGCCTGTTTCTGTCTGTCAGGAGAGGAGACATTTCATTTCATCACTGAGTTTCTCCTTTAGGTCCCATGCTTGATCAGAGCTGCTGGGAAGGCAAGCACCAGCACACTTTGTACCACTTGTCTTACTTGTGAGACTGCCCCAGGTCTCGAGACCAGCCCAGTCGTGGCCCTGCAGTTGCTCTTGTCCCTCCTCTTTTGAACTCCGTCTCGGACATGTCATCTGGGTTGAAGGTGGTAGACTGGCTTCTTTTGAGTCTAGTTTACATGGAAGAAAGCATATTCACATTTGGCTAAGGAAAAGGCATGCTGCTAGCACTGCAACCAATGTAGTCAAGATCTCCTATACAGGGTTTGTAGCTCTTCTTCAACCTTCCGTCAAATGCCATACTGGCTCCTGCACTTGAGACAGTAAAACGTGGAGCCATGCACTGGACAGGGGAAAAAGGGAAGATGTGCTCCCAGCAAACGCCTGTGCAAACCCCATCTTTGGAGAACAGTAATTTCTCATCTTTTACTTACTTTCCAAATAACCTCTTGATCCCCCTGGCCTTTTTCCTGGAATCCGGAGAAGGTGGTGTCGTCTGTAGACTATCTGTTTCTTTCGTGCAAGGAGGCAAGCCAGCCAGATCCAAGTTATCTGCAGATCCCTTCTCCGTTTCAGCTGTCAGAAAACAACAGCCCCATGAAGACCCACTCAAGAAGCACTGTACAGACACACTCCTGAACTCGGGAACAGTTCTTGCTAAAGTTATTGAGAGCCACCATGTCAAGGAAATAGGCCAGAGAGGGATGGGAAAATCCAGGAGAATCAACATGTGCTCCTCCTTCATTGGCCTGACTGGGAACACTCCAAGGCAAGGCTCTGCACAAGTGCCTTGCATCCAAGATGTGCAAAAAAAAAACCCCTTGTGAGTCAATCAGTGAATTAAGTCCCAAGTTTACTCTTCTCGGGGAGTACTCCTACAGCCCTTTCACAGACAGAGCCAAGGCACATGGATGTCCAGGAATAATTCAGTGCCATGGCAGGTAACCAAACCAGGAATCCCCAAAGCACAGAAAAATAAATAATTTCCCTGCAGGCATCTTTCCTAATAACCTGCAGTATTCCGTAAGTTCCCCACCCAGGAAATTCCAGCAACAAACAACTCCTGTCCCAGGAGCAGGAGGGTCCTCTTCCTCTCATTTCTGCAAATTGTAGAATATTTTGTTCCTCTGCAGAGAAACACCATAGAATTTAGGCTCTTTTTGAACTTGATCTTCTGAGTGATGCACAAAGCCTCTCTGATTAGAGACCCTACACATTACCACCCACTCTAAAAACATTAGATCTTTGATCTGTACCTGTTGTTTTCTAGGACAACAAACTTGAGGGCTCCTGTCCCCAAAAGGGAAGTTGCCACAAGAGCCAAACTCACAAAGAAGAAAATGACTTTAAGATCATTTAAAATAATTGCAGGAAGTACTAGGCTACATAAGCAGAGATGTGCCAGCAACTGCCAGATAGCTGAATTAAATTACCATGTGGAGTTTATGCCATTTACTTGTTGGGAAACAGTGACAGCATGAGCCTGTTCAGACAAAGCAGCTACGGCAAGGCAGCCTGCAGCAGGCTGACAGTCAGACCTGTGACCACTTTTACCATGTTTTAACAGGGCTGATTAATTAGATGACCATTATTTGGTTTTGAAATGGACTCTTAAGCTTCCAGGAGAAAAACAAACAAGTTATGTGAATCAAGGTAGAGCACATATTGCTGGGACACGTGGTCTCAAGCCACAGAATTAACACGGAGGCGGCCACAAAGTGCCACAAACGGCAATAAACTGCAGGCTTTGCCAGCTGGGCAAAGTTTAGATGATTCAGTCAGAATACATTTGAACATGTCCCATTTTCCACCAATGCTTTAGATGTTAAACCTTGCAGTAAGGCAACAAGGTTGCATATAACATTATTTATGGGCACTCTGGTTTGATCACTGTTGAAGACCTGCCAGTGAGGGACAGCGCTAATGTCAAACCAGGCTTTTGCATGTGTGGTCTTTGCTTTACTTGTAGAAGAAAAAGTGCTAGCTTAGAAAAAGTACAATTGAACAGCTTTCTAGAGAGAGAATACTAGGACAAGGTTGGGTGCATTAGTAGCAGAGATTTGCGGGTATTGCAATATTTGCTCCTTGTATCTGACTCCCTTTCACACACTGACACAACCCCACAAAACACCCAACATTTAACAGGCCACATGGGAAACCAAGAAGGTCCAGAGCACATGGTCGCTTCATCAGCGAGGGGCACACTGTGGGGCTGTGAGACCACCTCAATTGACACAGCTCTGCTTGCTAAGGCGGGACCCTGCAGGTCTTACCTGCCCTTGCCAGAACCACCCAGGGAACACTCGCATCACTAGACTGGTTTTTCCTACATGAATGGCTCCATCCCCATTTGCCCTAATTATTTCTCATTTGTTTATTATATAATAAATAACTGCATCTTAGAAGAGGAATTACATATCCTACTCCCCAGCACTCTCCATAGTGAACACCTGGGAAACATACCTCATTCCCTCCTTCGCAACCCTTTAAGTTCTCTCCAGGTCAGATGAGAGCACAAAGGTGCCTCTGGTATTTAAACATCACTGATTCTCACCTACTGCTTTGTCTGTGGGTAACTTTGTGCTCAAAGTTACAGCAAAGGTCTCTGCAAATTAACCCGCAATCTCTCATTAGTAGCAGTTATTGCGAAATGGCACAGCTGACTTTAAGCAGAGGGCAGATGTTACATGAAAACTCCTTTTAGCAATGGACAAAAATTTCAATGCAGAGCTCTGGTGTCTAGTTTTTGTTTGAAAAGTGTGTGGCCATAACCAGCTGTTAGCAGCAGTCACAACACAGCGCTGGTACAGGTAGACATGCAGGACTACTATACCTAAAGTAGGTGCACTTGCACTTCGACTGCGATCTTCAGATATCCAAACAATGCACATAACCACACGCAGCACAATGGGAGAGAACACGCAGAGGGACAAGGTAAAACACAGTTCAAAACTTGCATCAGCAAAATACAAGACAAAAGGAGGGGAGTACATGAGACACATGCATCACACGCAACGCTGAATTCACACAGAGATTAGGATTACCAATTCACTGTTAATGCCCCTCTCACAAAAAGGAAATGCAGTGGAGCTCTATGGTGGAGAGGGTAAGAGCACCGCAGCCACTTTAGTGCAGGGAGGTCACTTGCTCCATGACACATTGGGCAGGTGACTCACATGGGCTCTCATGATGTGGCAAGTATCTGGATATCAGCTTTACAGATTTCAGAAGCACTGAAATGTGGATAACATACATAATTTACTCAGATTTACAGGACCTGATCTAGATGGCCCATCTTCCAATCCTTTATGACAGTCACAAGTACTCCACTTTGTTAGACAATTTCAGGATGAAACAAACAATTACACAAATGCACACACGAAATAAACCAAAGCTAAGAGCCTAACCCTTAGAATAGACTGTACATCTATTCCAAGTAAGTTACAAGTTTCAATGCTATGTCACAGGCAAATATGGGTAACATACCATAAATGTGTACATGTTATTTCTTTCCAACAAAAGTCTAAAACTGTCTTTGAGTAAGTAAGAACAAGATACTCTTCTGCTCAACAAAGCAGAAGGTATACCCCTTTGGGTTTCTGAAAGATAGAGATAAATTCCTGTATCTCGTGCAAAAGAAAGCCAAAAACTTTACATGAATGGCAGTAGATGTGATGCACCGACTCACTTGATGCTTGAACTGGAACAGTGGAAAGACTACTACAGCAGTGCAGTGAATTCATGTAGGTTTTCATTTGGTGGCAACAATGACTTCATCATTGAGCAGAACATTTTGTTTATTTCTTTAAGTGCAAATATCATCAAATGACAACATCAAAACAACCTCCCCTCCATTACAGGTGAGCTTGAATAACTTGTCAATCGTGTTCCTGTTGTCGCCATCGCTTTTGCAAGGCTGCTTAAATACACATAAAGAGGAAAACTGAGGCTGCTCCCTCATTTCTGTACATCTGAAAATCTAATGAAAGATAAACTGAGGATGGAGCCAGAAGAAGAAAAAGCCCACAAATCCCATGTGTGAACTACTGCCAGACAGCTAGCATTTCAAAACAGCATCAATCCACTACAAGGTCCCAGGAAAGATATCACAGCAAGGCTGAAAAAGATCAAATACTTCATTACATCAGCGAGGGTTTTTTTTGTTGCTGTTTGATATTTTCCAAACCTTCTACTGAGAAAAGTGCCACCAACTCACAGTGAGACTAAGGCTTCTTACAGTTACAGCTGTTAATAAGATAGTTCAATATACAGAATTTGCACGCAGGTGCACGATACCTACCCAGATTGGGGGCACTTGCAGTCCTCTTGTTATTTTTTATCTTGAAAAAGCCTCGTCCAAACGAAGATCTGGCTTTACGGGTACCAAAACTATCCTCATCGCCTGTGCCACCATGAGAAGGAGACTTTGGAGGGAGGGTTGCGAAATTATTACCTTCCGCAGGAGGTTTAACCTGCTCAAGTTAGGGAAAAAAGATTCCGTATCAGGAAATTGCTAAAAGCCTTTTGAGAAAGACTGCAAAGTGACTGCCTACAGATACTCTAGAGAGTCCTTCTCATTTCTTATTACAAGAAAACAGAATGTAAAAGCCATAAAGGAAAACATAAACAAGATCTTCATTTCAATATGTTCAGGACCCAAGATTACTATCACTACTTTCTAAGAGTAACAAGCCTTTTTTAAGATGTTTCTCAGTTTCTGCAAGGCTGGCTTACAAGTATGGACAAGGCAAAAATACAGTCCTGGAAGGCTTTGAACTTTTTCAGCTTTCTAGGATTTCTGTCTCCCTCACTGCTAGATGTAGGGGCAATGGGAAACAAAAGAAAGAGAGGAGACCCCCGCAGTATATCGGTTCTCTGCCAAGTGCCAGACAACTCTTTTTGTCTATCACTGCTCTGCAATCTCAGAATTAATGGATTGATTGACTGTGTCCAAGCAGGCAGTATAAACACCAGGACTGACATCAGACACACTTCAACTGTCTCTTTAAAAGAAGGAGGGAGCAAACCCATTCACAATCCAAATATTATCCTTTGGCTTTTGCTGAACTGATACAGCATTGACCCTACAAGAGGTATGTCATTTCTGCTTGGGTCTTTTTATAGGTAATAATTGTTGCATGCAAACTATGGTCATATGGTAACTGCAGGGTAAGCGCTCTGCAATGACAGTCTTTTTTGGACCACAGCTGCTAGTCACAGAAAACAATCTGTAAAGCCAAAGTTTTTTAAAGAGACACTAATCAAAGGTAATTACAGGCTCAGTAAAATACTTAATAGTTAACTTTGCTAGTTATCTAGTGGTAGAACATGTGGGGGAAACGTTAGCTTAGATGGCAAGCTTATGCTCAACCAGACTGAAAGATAATCCATGTGTGAGAAGACAAGAATGTGTGAGACACTATATGCCTGACACTGAAGGGATGGTGACAACCATCATATACTCCTTGCTATCTTGTCTGCAGGTCTGCTATTCCCCCTCTGGAACTGCATGCCACAATTTCACACAACTGAGCTTTTCAACACTTGCTCACTGCGTGCTTCTCCATGTACATGCATGAGCGCACACACACATTACCTCTGTTGGCTTCTGTGCAGAGTCTCTGTCCTGTTTGGGAAAGATTAACAAAAACATTTAAAAAGTCATGGTTTATAACCAGCATTCAATTCATTACCCTGACTTAAATTCTGACTGTAATACCCTTCCCTTGTCTATTTTTCCCCTCCCAAAATAAATCTCTTCAGAGCTGTATTTCACACAGATTGATTTTTGCCTTCTTTGAGGTCAGTGAGCTGATATGAAAATATGGTTGCCTTCCTTTACTTTGTAAAGGATTAGCTGTGTACTTAGCGACATGCAGTCTGTTAAGGCACTAGTGGAAACAGCTGGAATCAGACAGGGCAGAAGCCAAGCAGATAAAACATTCACAGCCTCCACTTCTTGGCTGTCCAAATGAACCAAAAAAACCCTAACCCATGAACTCCAGCTGTCATCATCAAGTTCTGGTTACATTTTCAGTCCTGTCAACATCCCTCCTGAGCTATAAGACACAGCTCAGCGGCTTGGGTATCTGGGAACTCGTGAGCTTTAAAAAATTTAGGCTGTTGAAAAAGAGCACAGGAATTGCCCTGATTTGATATCATTGTTAGAGGCTAGCCGATTTTAATCTCTTCAAGAGACCGAAACAGAAGGGATCACCAGACATGCAAAGGCTCAGTATTTTGTTCCTGATCACTTAAAACGTACGTCATCCCAGACTGTACATGCATTAATTTACACAGCCTTCCAAAATTGTTTGCCTTGAACGCAGGTAGGAAGCGGTAGTGGGACTTACTTCTTGTATGAAATCAGAAAAGCTTATCAACTAAAAAACCCCAACCTCATTATCTGAGGAAAAACACAACAAGAAAATCTTGAGTAAATGTCCCAAGTAAAAATCAAAAAAAGGTCCTGTGTTTTCATGAACAGATTTTCTCCTTTAATAAAATCTGGACAAAGTCACATGTATGAGATCATTGCTAACACATGACATGAGGAGCCCTACTCTGACTCAGAATTTCTCAGAAGGTGGCAGAGTGTCCACAGGGTCACTGTCACAAGAGACGTCACTCCTATTTCTAAGGGGATGGGAGGAAATAAGAGACCAACCAACCACTTCAGATATCTCTTTTCTCAAACTGCTCAGACTGCTGGACTTCTGCAGTGAAGAAGTCCTGAAACAACAACATAAAAACCAAGTTACTGGAATTGAATTTGCAAACATAAACGCACTTTCAGGAATCAGCATTAAAGAAAGCATTATAATACATGATGAGATACACTAAAACCAAAATTGAATTATGGCAATCAATGCACTAATCAGAGCCCATGCAATATGAATTATAGAACATGAGTAGAATCATAGAATATGAATTAGAACCTCCACATTGCAATTAGCGCTGCTAATGCTTCAGTGACATGATGCCTACCTTTGGATATTTTTGGCATCTCATTTAATACTGTATTTTCAGAAGCACAAGCAAAAAGTTACACAGGCAAAGCAAGTGATATAAACAAAAGCTATGAAAACCAGTATTTTTAGCAATAGGCTTCTGACTAATTTAATCCTTAAAGAAGCCAAGCAGGTCAAGGGAGGTGATCCTGCCCCTCTACTCTGCTCTTGTGAGACCTCACTTGGAGTACTGTATGCAGTTCTGGTGTCCTCAACATAAAAAGGACATGGAACTGCTGGAACAAGTCCAAAGGAGGGCCACAAGGATGATCAGAGGGCTGGAGCACCTCCTGTATGAAGATAGGAGGAGAAAGTTGGGGCTGTTCAGCCTGGAGAAGAGAAGGCTGCGTGGAGACCTCAGAGCAGCCTTCCAGTATCTGCAGGAGGCCTATAAGGATGCTGAAGAGGGACCCTTCATGAGGGACTGTAGTGAGAGAACAAGGGGTAATGGGTTCAAAATTAAACAGGGGAAGTTTAGACTGGATATGAGGAAGAAATTCTTTACTGTAAGGGTGGTGAGGCACTGGAATGGGTTGCCCAGGGAAGTTGTGAATGCTCCACCTCTGGTGGTGCTCAAGGCCGGGTTGGACAGAGCCTTGGGTGGCATGGTTTAGTGGGAGGTGTCCCTGCCCATGGGAGGGGGGTTGGAACTAGATGATCTTAAGGTCCTTTCCAACCCTAACTATTCTATGATTCTATATTAAGTCAAGTGTGTTATCTTTGGTGCCATTTTCCATTTTGGACCAGATATCCCCCATCTTCTGGTAGAATTTACAGTCTAAAACATCTAAGTCTAGTTGAAAAGAAAATTACCACTGAAGTTTTTCCCATAACCAGGTATAAATTAAGAGTAACTCCACTGAATTTTATACAAAGTTACTTATCTTTATACCAGCATAGGGAGAGTAGAATTTGGTTCTGGGAACACTGTTGTGGCACTAAGTCACTCAAAGTAAAAACAGCTGCAGAGCCTCACACTTTGTACGAGACTAACCCTGTTGACTTCAGCACCTTACTAACAAACCACTTTGACTCAACTTCAAGTTCATATGTATTCCCATTGATTTCCCTAGGGAACATGGTTATGTGGCAGAAATTAAAACTATTTTCTCATTGTAGTCAGCTGATCTCCTTTCCCCACTATCAAAAGAAAAAAGCAAATCACATGCACATGTACTACAGAAAATGTAAATTTTCAAGTATACTGACAGTGTACAAACAAATTAAAGATGCTTCACAATGTGAAAGTAATTAACTGCATATGTGCACCAATGAAGTCTTGGAAAATAATGATCATGAAAACACAGGCCATGACATGAGCAGAAAGCTACCACCACTAAAAATCACCTTGGCTAGAATTAGTTGTTATATTTACATGTATATGTAAAATGGGTGGGGATAGGGGGGTTCAAGTTGACAATCACATATAAATATGTTCCCTAAACATTTTTGATTATGATACTTACACTGGACTATCACACAGCTGAGTTTCTGGGGAAGAGCCTATTGATCTTCCTTCACTGCAGAAACAAAAAAGGTATTAAAAAAGCAAGGCATTTGGGGATCCCATCCAAATACCTTTCTGATACAGAAAACCTATCATCCCAGCCTGCTTTAATCCTGTTTTCACTTCAGCTGTTATGGTACTAACACATTCCAAATCTTCTCTACGGTGGCAAGTCTTGTAAAAGATCATAGAATCATAGAATGGTTTGGGTTGTAAAGGACCTTAAGACCATCTAGTTTGACCCCCCCTGCCATGGGTAGGGACATCTTGCACTAAATCCTGCTGCCCAAGATAAATGCCAAAGGTGAATTCAAGAGTCCCAGAAAAGACAACTTGCATTGTAAGTTGATGACAATACTGCACTATTTAGCTTAAATAAATGCTGAGCTTACAGCCGGTGCAGGGTCTGCAGCAGCACCAAGTAGTGGAGGTCCCCGCCTCCCTCTTAGTCAGCCCAGTGTGGGGAATTTTGCTGCTGGTTAGTGCTTTGTTTGTTTTTTCCCAAAGACGGGACACAGATGAAATCCCTGCTGGTGATGGCTAGAGCTGCATGAGGCACAGCACAGCAGAAACCAAGCAAAGCTTGTCTACTGCCTAGGATACTTTCCTTGACTGAAGCTGGAAAAATCACATATCAACTTGTGCTTGCACTTATTTTTTACATTGAGATTGATGATGGTTTTAAGCCAAAAAGATTTCCTTGCCTTTGGATGCTTAGTATTTGACACTCAATTAGATAAAGCCAGGGCTTGGACCAAGAAGAAAAAGCCCTAGCACAGCCTTTGCCTAGCTGTGAGTCCAGTGCACTTTTTGGTACTCCTTGCAGTGCCAGCCCACATCTGCAGGGACCAGTTTTCCTTACCTGGGCAAGGAGGGTGCAGGCTTAGAAACACTGGAGGAAGCTGAAGGCCACTTCTCATCCAAGAGGCAGCCACTGGATTCAAGCAGGGGAGCCTGAGCGTGCCACAGATCAGGCACACATGCATCCCCACCCTGGGTTCCCTGGCACTCTGTGGCTACACATTTCATCTGGCTTTCAAAATCTCAGGCAGGGCTCTCATGAGTGAGTGAAGAAACATCTTTGCATTTCATCTTGCCAAAGGACAGTAGCAAGGATATCTCTTTCTCTGATCTTTTGAAGTGCCGCTTGGGTTTCCTTCTGGGGCTCCAGTGACAGCTCAAGGTTAGAGATGGACAGACAGACCTTTTGTTGCAGTTTTGGCAGTGCCTTACATCAGTCTTTAGCAACTGCAGAAAACGCCTGAATGCAAATCATCAGGAATGAACTCGTGCTAGCACAGCCAAAGCTATCTCAGCCAGACCTAGATGATGTAAACCTAGATAAAAATAATGATTCTGTGTCCTTCGTTGCATGAGATCAGTTTTTCTCTCCTTCTGTTCACTTCTCGCAAAGCAGCTGGTATAGAGTTGGAGTGCTGCTACAAGCAACAGCAACCAAACTAATACTTGCTTACTGAAAAATATTTAATCAATGCACTTCATGAACATAAGTTTAGTTAGCTATAGCTAGTCCAGTGAATGCTAGCCTTCCTTAACTGACTTAATGACTTGTCAGAATGATATCTGACAGAATTTTACTCTCAATAAATGCCCCAGAATATTGGATTTACAATTAAAAAATACATGGAAACAATAATACCTCATTTCACTTCCAGGATCTGGCCTAGGCTGTGTTTTCAGTTTTTCTGCAACAGTTTCTGAGCTCTTGGATGTTGATGAAAAAGAAGGGATTGAAATCTGTAGAATACTGGTGTGGATCTGTAAGGAATTCTAGAAAGAATGAAGAATATGTGTTACACTGGTTTGAGCTGAAATTAAGCAGTCACAAATTAAAACAGAGTAACAGATAAACTATGAAAAAAAGGATCTGAAATAAGATTTTTAAAAGCAATTACTTTCTTTTTATTGTAATGCAGTGATTTATTGTAATACAATGATTTTTACTGTAATACAGTGATTACTTCCAAGTAATAACTTGGAAGATGGCACTGAAGATAAAACATGAATGACTGCACAGATACGCTACACCAGAGACAAAAACCTCACAAGTCTTGCAAAACTACCTGCTAAATCTCTCTCTACCACAGACCCCATGAAGGGTAGCTCTCTTTGCAGGTTTAGTCCTGTCCTCAGCTGCACAGAGAATACCAGAAAGCTGCTAAACCCTTAATTTAGTTTTCTTCTTATTATATTTCTGCCATTTAACTAAATCAAGTCCCTGTTCTGACTCAGAGCTTTAAGAGATCTATGGTTTTATTACTGGAAAACGCGACTGTAAAAATTAGAGATTGGACCACAACCTACTTATCATTTAACTGAAAGTAGGTAATGGTGATTGCATCCTTTTAAATATGACAAGATATATTAAAAGTCCCAACATGCTTACTTTGAGTTCCTGAAAAATTAGACACAGCTCCTAAAACATTTGATATGAAAAGTAATTCCTGTGTTCTACAGGAAAAGTAGTTTGGGCCCATTCTCATGACAAATACACCTATTTGCTGTCTCCTGATCATATTTGATGATTAAGAAAACCAAATTTAACTGAACTTAAATGAAACTCCTGAGCAGCTTTCACAAGAAAACTAAATTCTCCAAAAGGATATGTGACATTACCGAAAACTGTGCAATCCCGAAAATATCTTTTCAGGAACCTGAGTTTTGGCATGTGCAAAAGGAATCCAGCACAATGTTTTTAAGGAGTGATGGCATTAAATGAGGAAGAAAAAAGGATACCTCTTCGTGAATATTCACATTAAATTCATCATGGACTGGAGACGCTGTTACTGGGGTTGGGGATGGGCTTTTCTCTGGGTCAGTCAGACTTGGTGTGTCCAATAAAGCCGTGGAAACAGATCCTGAATTCAAGAAGTCTTCACCGTCACTTTCCTTGCCTGAAGGAAAAGAAGCAGACTTTACTTCTGGTTACACGGTGACACTCGCTCCCATGCATGGCTCAGCCAGTATGCACACTTATGGGCCAAAAACGGAAGAGGCTAAGGATTCTTTATTTCTTTCTTAAGACAGACTACAACAGGTAAAAGGAAGTCATTGCGGAATGTCACTTCCCAATTCAACCACCACAGAAAAGCAGCATTAGAGCAGAGGGAGGACATATATCTGACAGCAAAAAACCCAGCAAATACCCTCAGGACATTCAGTGAGATCTGTTTCAACAGGCTGAATAAACTGGAGCACTTATTTCCTGTGCTGTGTTCTGGACTTTCATACTAAATACTTCTTTTCCCTTATTCACTAGGGAAAGACCAAGGGTCAAAGTCTGCCTGAAACTTCAGATGTCTCTATGGTTTCTTCAAGTTACCCATACAAAAAATGCAGCCTACTGCACAAGAGTCCAACACCAGATTTTAAGTGTCTACATTGTTTGCAGACTGCCACAAACTGAGAGTCTCAGTTAAACGCCGCAGCATGCCTGCATCAGCATCTAGCATTCTCTGCTCACAATGAGCAACTTGCTGCTCCTGAACTGCTTCAGTACCACCAAAATGCTTGGATTTCCACACTTGTCATCGATAACAGAGTACTGACATTGACAAGAAAAAGTTTTGAAGTCTTTTTTAACATCCTCCTGTCTTTGAAAGCATAGCACTGCATGAGAGAGTAATTCCTATTCAAATTCTTCAACGCTTAAGCAGGGTGTTTTGCCCTCATCTCCACCCTTCCTCTTCCCTCAGTGATAATGTGCTCTCTCAGCCTTACATCAAACTGATGACCACCTCAACATATATTACCCTTGAGGATCAGAAACTCCTGGATCTGGAAACCTCCACCAGTCTTGAAACATATGGAATGAACCATTACACGTGACATATTACAGTGACCATTTCAGCCCCCCAGTTAAGCTCATCATCTGATGGCAGAGAAGTGGTTTTTTGGGTGTGTGTGGAAAAAAAAGAAATGGTAGGAAAAGCCAGCCTCACCCCTACTGCAGTAGGGGAGGAGAACTATTCCACAGCTGCTGCATGTGATGGTGTGCGAAGGCTTCATTACATGCCAAAGATGTGGCGTGTCATCGCAACATGGTCCTGGCAGCACATCCACTTTGCTACAGACTTTTATGTAGCTCTTAGGCACTGCTATTCCAGGGTAAGCAGCCACTGGGGTGGGTGCTGGCTTGGCTTGTAAGAACATGAATTCTCAGGCATTGCTCTGCTCAGCTACCAACCCCTCCCCAGGAACACATGCAAGAGGGGAACATCAATTTTTAGCAGTTTATGTAGCGGCCAGCCCTGAAAGGCATTTCAGAAGGCTATGGAAAGAGCCTGAGAGTTTACCATATTAAAACCAATTTTACAAGGGGAAAATAAGCAATGTGACAATAACAGTTACTACCACCAGCTAGTAAATCGAACAGCTGCCTGGACAAAAAATGCAATTTACCAGTCCATACCAGTTGAAGAATTGGCTTTTCTCTGCCTAAGAGATGCCTCCAAAGATAGGAAGTCTAAGAGTCTAACACTACCACAATGCACCTAGAATTTCAATGAGAGAAGAGTTTAATTTCTTTTGATTGTACAATACCTTTTTTACCTTGAGCCAGTATCACCATGTCTTGAACTTTCTTGTACCTATTCAGAGATTGCCGAAGCTCTTCTATCTTCCGATCCTAAAATAAAGGAAAGCTGTGACTGTGCTTCTTCCTTCAGGAAACCAAAAATAAGAACTATAAACCCTAGATATTCTTCAGTTCAATTGGCTGTGGTACTAAAAGAAATAGGAAGTGTGGATGGGACAGGACCCAGAACTCTGAAAGGCTATGAAATATCAAAACTTGTATTTAGTAAAAACTCAATCTGCTTAATCACCAGAATTGTCCCAGCCTTGAAAGTAGATTTCAGCTCCCTTATTAAGTCAAAGGTGGAATATAATGAATCTGCCATGTACAAAGAAAGCAGTAATCAAAGGATTTAGGGCTTTGGTGATCAAAAGAAAGCATCCTACAAAAGGCACATGCATATGAATGTGCAAAATGATACATGAAAATAATTTATACTTTACAGAAAGCTCTTTTAGAAACATAGCCTATGATAGCCCAAGGGATTTGTATGGAGCTCTTTACATTTTCAGAACATGGTGTAAACTGCCATCACACTGAACTGAATGACACAACAGGGTAAGGATTCTGTGCACAAGCAAAACAGGTCGTAAGTGCCCTATTATAAAGGCACTGTTGTGCTTCTGAATAGAGTGAATCACTGATTCTTAGAAATTTGATTTTTTAATTGGATTGTGACAAGTTCATATGTGAAGATTTTCTGGAGAGTTTTCTCTTAGATTTTCTTAGAGATTGAACTCAATCTGAAATAATAATGACTTCGATACCTTCTCTTCATTTGCGGCCATTAGAGATTCTACCGCCTTCTTCATTTTCTGCACCTCTATATCTAAAAGCACAATACAGTTCTCTAAGTCAATTTAAATTAAGACAGTGTAAGAAAATAAGAGAAATAAATAAATAAACCAAAACTAAAAGCAACTCAGTAATAGCTGAAAATAAATTTACAAACTGAAAGACAAAACATAAGCCACTTAAATTCTGTTGTAGATAAAAATATACAGAAGAAAACCCTTTTCATCAAAACCTTTTTTTCTGACATCTTTATCAAGAAAATGATAAAATTCAGGAAATTTCCTTAGCCACCCTCCAAGCTTTAGGAAAATGGAAAAGTCAAGAATTAAACTACTGCTTGATTTTCATTATGTCCACCTTTCAAATAAATAAATAATTGCAAAACAAAAAGTCCAAAATACAAAATACAACATTTGGAGTGCAGTAAAACACATCGTCATTACAGCAATCAACAAACACCCCAAACAGCATCTCAAAACCCCACTATACAAAGCAGTAGGATTAATGGATATGATGAAGAAAGCATTGTGCAGTGATGCTTAGTCTTAATTCAGTATGAATGTAGAAATGAGGACAGCACAATGGAATGACACAAGTATTTGCTGTGATGAACAGTCATGCTAGAATATACATTGTGGTTCAGACTTGGAAAAGGTCCCTAATACAGATGACAGTGTTCTGTGCTTCATCTATAATCCTTATTTACAAGAAGTATAAATACATGGAAGCATGTACATTCTAACAAGGTTAGATTTTGGAGGTGTTCTGGACTGGAAATTCAGAAAGAATGGAAAGAATCTCCATTTTTGCTAAAAATCTGCCTTGCATAAATGAAGTAAACTTTAAATTTTCTTACGAGCATAGGCAGGTGGCCAAATCCACAGGCAAGAAAGCATTTTACCTTGTTTTAACTTCCTAAAATTTCTTGGAATACAAACAGAGTGGGAAGCACATTTTCCTCCTTAATGAAATGCAAGAAGAAAATGAGCTGCCTGGCTGGCTTTCTAGATGAAAGGCATTTAGACATATTGGGCTAAAACAGCAACTGATCCAGTTCCAATGATTTTCACTCCATTATGCTAAGTGAAAATCTGGTTTATTGGATAGCAACTACATTTCATCGAGAGGCAACTGTTTTGTGAGTCTTCATGAGACCAAATCTTTATCTATCAGCTTTGCTTGATAAAATTTTGTATTTCAAGTCTGATATATCCCCCCTTATTCTGAAATTTTACTGGAAGTGTAACTAAGGGTTATAGATGATTCAACCTAACAATGTTTGGTAAAGCAGTTTTGCAAACACATGCAGAAAGCTATTCTGGAAAGCACTTTTGAAATGCAAATGCTTGTGGAAAGACACCAGAAACCTTACTTTTATCTTTGAGCTTCTTTTTACAATTTTCATCTGTGCAGGAAAATCCATTGGATTTGAAATTAGCATGAAAGTTATGACATTAAGTAACTTTTATGACAATATTGATACTTAAGGAGTTTACTATTCATCATGTATTATTGCAGAAGCAAGCAGTTCAATTTCAACCTGCACTCCCCTGGTGCTAACATTCATAATGACACAAAAGTCTCATTGCTCTCATACACAACTACTTGTCTCAAGGCTATATTTTGCAACTGTATGTTTTCACTTCTAAGACCTCGGAAAAGATGTATGCAGATAGATTACTCTTAAACCAACACTTGGCAAAAATGTTACTTGGCAAAAAAGATAGATTAGTCTTAAACTATTGGCAAAAGCCAGCTAAGTGATAAAGTATGCATTTAGTTCGGAAAGCACAATTCAGCTAATGAAGCAGATAACCTGTGTTATCTGCAAACGGCATTACTTAATATTGGTCCAAGGCAGAAAAAACATGGCCCATCATGGCAGAAGGTCTCTAATGAGCTATACTGAGAACTAAACTAAAACTGAGAACCAAAGGGTAATGCGAGTTCAGTGTACACAGCAGCCCAAAGGAAGAAAAGCCCCATTCAAGTAGTCATAAATGCAATGAAGTCAGACCTCGTTCACATTTAAGGGCTCTTAAAAAAAAAAAATGTTGAAACCAGATCATTTTATTAAATAAAATGTGACAATCCACAAACTGCATTTCTTCCTCAGGTCAGGGGAGGAGCATACTCTCTTGTGGCTTTATTCTTCTAAAAAATGTACTTTAAAAGCACCATCTTAAACTCAGCAATAAATAGGCTTAATCAGTGCACAAATCCAGACCCAGTCCTCAATTTAGCCTACTTATGGCTAGGTCCACACTGAAGATTCGCTGGAATGCATCATACTTTAGTCTGTAGTATGGCGTTTCCCCTTCCTTATTGGTAAGGGGTGTACAAGCAAAGCCCAGCACAGATATCCATAAAGTTTCCTTCTTAGTGTAATCTTTTTGGAGAACTTGAAATTAGTTTAAAGATTTCTTTGCCACTATAAACTGCAACTTTTGAGGCACCATGTGAGCCACGTAAAGAGCTAACTAGGGATTACTTAAGCTAGTTTAAAGTTAATCAAGGAATTGACAGTACGTTCAGCAGTTGCGTTGTGAACACCCACTAAGTATATTAAAGAAGTAAACAAGGACAGAAATTATATATATGAGGCTTTTACCTCTTATTTCCTGTATAACCATTCATGGAAACATGACCTTAGCTGAGGTGACCGAAGAGGACATGGTGACAGATGTTCCCTCCTTCTTACCTCTGTCCAGTATTTCAATTCCTTCTCCTTTCAGTTTGCAGACCAATTTTTCTTGCAACCTTTTCACCTCAGCTTCCTTCTGCTCCAGTTTGTCTTTCAAAGCTAGTAGCTCCTCCTGTAACAGACACAGAATCTCTCAGTGACAGCTTCCACAAGCATCTGAAACATTTCCAAAATTCCCTCCTGTGAAGCACAGTGGATAGGCCCTCAGCTGGTGAAAGAGACCAAGGGCCCCCTGACATTTACACTGGCTGAAGGTACACCCACCAAGCTGATACTGAACATAACTCCAGACCACTGAGTCTGTAAGATGGCAAAATCAGGGGGACTATGGTCCAAAAAGTGTCAGTCTCATGCATAACTGAAAAAAGATTTTTGCATCTAAATTTAAGAAAGACAGACTAAAGAAAAAACAAAAACTAAAACCAGTTTTCATATTTATTTAACCTTGTAGAGGCAAAAAAAGCGCAGGTGATAAGGTTGAATGCTAAAATTTACAAACACTTATTTTTGGTACTTATAGGGCATTTTGCATGTTCAAAGCTGGACAATTACGGAACTGTGCTTACACCAGGCTGAGGAGAGTTTCAGAAATAACCACTGCTTCTATGAAAGAAAAATCAATCACGACACCATCAAGCACATAAACACATACTGGAAAGCAGTTCAGATGAAAATGTGGTACCTTTGCCACAGTTTGGGTTTGCTGATCAAGCATTAGGAAAGGAAACCTGGAGTTGAGATTCATGGCAGTAAGACAGATGGTGTTTGGGGGAGTTGGGGTGTATTAGATAAATGCTGTCAAATTTTAACTTAGATCTAACCATCTGCACTAGCAAGTGACTGGCACAGATCCATGCATTTAACTTTTTAAAATTCAAGTCAAATCCTACCCAGTTTAGTAACATGTTTCTTTGATGTCCGAGGATATCTCGTGCAACTGCATCATCGAGACAGGACCCTCAGTGCAAATGTACCCAACACTGAAAATTTAATTTGTTCAGTTTGTAAACAAAGCAAAACAAGGCAAGACTCATAATTTTGGCATTTAGAGCTTTTAGCTGACCTTTTAAATCCTTAACAAGATAAACCAAACTAGAATACTGTGGCTTGGGTAGACCCCTGAACTTCCCTCAAAAGGTTGGCTGCAAATATATAGTGATGTCTGCATCCCGAACTATGGCCCACACGACAGAATTCCCTTAAATTGTTTCCTATTTGCTCTAAAGCATCAATAAAAAAAATATATCAATAAAAAATGGTCAAGAAATCAAAGCATCTTCCAGAACAGTGGCTGGGCCAGCGTTCGCGCTTGGTACTGATTTTGATGGGATTTCTCCTGGTGTAGGACTCGTGCTTCTCCAAAACAAGACCATCTCACGGTCACTTGAGAAGCTGCTGTTATATCCATAGGCAACTAAACCTGCATGTGGTTGTTGATGGGTATTTCTTCTTCTGAATTAGAAACAGAATATGTAAATCTACATGTGGGAGAGGGGACTGTATAAAAGGATCACTACTTTTTTTGCTAGTTTTCATGAATAAATTTTCTCTAAAAAGGTGAGAAGCTCTGTCTGAATAATGGACACAAGCTACAGAAGAGGCAATCTTCCCTTGGAAGCCGAATGATTTTAACCCAAGTCTAATTCCATCATGTGCAACCTATGCAATTTTCACAACACTAAAATCCTCTCCCTGTTTACAGGAAATAGCTACAGAGCTTTCCACACCTAATTGGAAAGTGAGCACTGCATATCAACACACAGCAATTAATGAAAACAGCATGACAGCACGATGCAAGACAGGACCTTGAAACGGTGGAACATGAAAGATTCAAAACAGGCCCAATGTTACTCAGTAACTACTACACCTTTAGCATCTGGCTTTTTTGCTCCATCCGCTGCTTTTCGTACTGCATCTGACCCACTTTGATTTTCATACTAGAAAGTTTGGCCATTAAAGACTGGTAACAGAGACAGAGGAGTGAGAGAAAACTAAAGACAGAAAAGAGACAAAGCTAAATAGCAAAGAGAAGTTAGACAACTTACAGAAATAGACTGCTAGAATTACTTAGGTGAATGTTTTCTCTTCAGAAACCACTGGTTTTCAGCTTACTTAGGAGAAAATAAACGTTCATCTTTGGCACCACCTATGGCACACACCTTAGGTACTGCAACTGCTGACTCTTGACATATATGAAACAAGGGTCTAAACAAGTAATTACTTTAACTGTTTAACAGCCAGTTGCATGATAAGTTATTCTTCATAAAAACAATGCCCAGAACTGGAAACCATAGAATGAAATTTGAAAGTAACTACTGTTGCTTAAATGAGAACCATGAAACCCCTGGGCCTGAGTGTGCTCAGGATTCTGCAAGGTGCAGGCAAGGAGTGGGGAGAAGAGACTAAACTTCTAAAGCCTGACTCACACCTATCACTGTTTCTTCCCTTGAGCCTCACTTACTTTGGTCGTTTTCAGTTTTTTCTCATATTGGAGTCTTTCATTGTCCATTTCTCCCACTCTCAACCGCAATTCATTTATTTCCTGGATCAAATCCTGAGTGAGGGGAAAAAAAAAAAAAAAAGACCAGAGACAACAAAGAAATTCAATAAACAAAACAGAACAATAGCTACCCATTGGTAGGACCGTAAAAACACAGCAGCAATAAAAGGCACTTCATACACAAAGACATACCACCCTAACTCATAGCTAAGTCAAGCAATTGAGAGCTTCTAGATGTCCCGGAACTGCATTTCTCAGCTTCTGCATTACTGAAGAAGAGGGCAGAGAACAAAGGGAGACATAAATTGAAGTTGTGTTCCCTGTGCTGAGGACCAAGAAAGGCCTCCAGCCCCTCTCACTGCTCAACTGCTTGGATGTCTACCACAATAAGTAGGCAACAGAAAAAAGCATGGTAGCTGTCCTTCAAAACACAGCAGCCACATCCCCCCTTCTCCAGGTCTGCCAGCCATCACCCGCCTTTTCAAAATATGAAATAATTACAGTGTAAATCCATGTTTCTGCCACACAAATGAGCCCCTCTAATTGAAGGCTAAGTGGAAGAGCCATCACTGGGGTCTACAGGCACAATGGCATATGTTTTTAAGCATCAGTGGTGCCACTACATCTGAGCTTGGAAAATTCAACCTGGTTTGGAAGAAACTTGGAGCCACCACTAACTCATATCTGAGCTTGTCAAATGCCTCGACCTCCTGGTCATCCTCCTGGAGAGACGTACCAGGTTTGGAGGTCAGCCCTGAGTGTCACCAGTTCTACAGCTCCCTTCCTGCCATGGTAAAATGAACACTGAGTTTGAATGCCCACCAGGGTGCAAAGCACTCTTCCTTCAAACCTTCCTGTCCTCTAGATGGGGAAATGGGATCTTAAGTGGCCAGCTGCAGACCTGCAGGAAGCCTGGGTGACAGCCAGGACAGAGTGTCCCTCCATAAGAAACAACAAACCACAACTTATTGGGAAAATGTTCTTCCTGCTCAGCAGGGAAACACATTAACAGAATGCTGTGGCTTTTGCACAACTCAGAGCTATCCAGCAAGCTTCTGCCTCATGTATACCTCACTGACCTCTAGTTTATGTATGGACACCAGATCAGTGTTGCATTTGTGCGAAGAAAAAAAAAGGGGGGGTGGAGGGAGAAGGGGGAAAGAAGAAAAATTAAAAAAACCCCAACAGTTTCTCAGCAGGTCATGTAATGCACTATCACCAGGAAACTCTTCAAAAGAGGAGATAAGCTCTCCATGCACCTCGGAAAACGTTAAGAGGACTTGAACTCCAGTATAACACCTTTTAAACTATCAAGAAAATAGTATGGTACCTAAGTTTGCTACATGGTAAGGCAAATCCTATCCATGTCAAGCAATACTGTACATTAAGCTAACAACTATAAGCACTTTTTTTTTCAGAGCTAATTGTATAATTAGTAGAGATTGCTTATTTATAAATTAACAAGCCAGGAGATGACATTTAGGGGGTGTTCATGGGTCCATAGTAATACCGACCTTCCAGCCCTATGCCACATTTTCTGGGCTAACAAGCCTCTGGTTATTATTTTGAGCTTAATGAATCTGATATCAACAGGGTGACACCTGTATTTCTTTAGCAAAATCCAAGCTCAATTAGCAGAAGTCCAAGGAAAATGAAAATACAGAACATTTTGATTCTATTAGTAATTACTACTGCTAGTGTATGACTTTGATTTGAGCACATCTGCATTCCCTCATTGACTCTTCAATGTGTGACCTTTGTAAATCTCATCACTATTCTAAGCATAAATGTACATGGGTGTCAGTCTGCATGACTAGATTAATTGAGCTGTTTCTTATAAACATCAAGTGTTTGAGATCTCTAGCAAATCTACGTTCCCAGGTCCGATGGCTACCTTTGACACTATGCCAATGGATCTGCTTGGGGCTTTTCTCTCCTGAAGCTACCATTTTTGCTTTTGGCAGTTTCCCACAGGTTAAATAGAACTAAAAGCCAGTCCTTACAGCATGCTTTGCCCTAAAAATATTTTCTATTACTCTCTTGCAAGTGCAACATTAACTCAAGTTTTAAGTTATCTACAACACAGCAACTGTGAATTATACTCATTCTCACCTTTCTGAGGCAGAGAAGTACATTAAAGACCCTCATTAATATAAAAGAGGTGTTTAAGCCTTGCATAAATGAGCAGAGGAAAAAGACAAGGCCCAAACAGGGCTGTCTCCCCTGAATTAATCATAGAATCATAAAATAGTTAGGGTTGGAAAGGACCTTAAGACCATCTCGTTCCAACCCCCATGCCATGGCCAGGGACACCTCATACTAAATATTTATCTTTGGGCAAGCTACCAGAGGTAGAGATTGCCAATGGCACTGAGGTTCCCTAAGAAATCCTAACCCTGCCAGTGTATTCCATTGTCCTGCTTGCTGCCCTGAAACATTTATCCTTTTCTTCCACTATTCTCTGTTCAACTGATTTTGACTACAAACCTTTCACAGCAAAGACTTCATCTTGCCCCCTCTTACAAAGCTCCAGCAAGGAGACCACAGCATTGCTTGAAAGCTGAAGGTGCCAACCATTATAACTGCTCATCACCTGAAGAGCTTTTGGGACCAGTGTGAGGCTTGAGATGTGTTTGTCTCCAGGGCACTCCAGGTGTTAAACATGTTCATCGGAATCTGAGACCAGACCAAAAATCCACTGAGTTCCCTGGCTGATTTGGATGAATCAGCAGTATGAGTCACCTACATGGTGGCCACTTTGCTTGCATGGCAGCTGCTTTGCTTGCATCTAATACATATTCTCCAGGCACCCACAAATGGGTTAAAGTACCTGCCCTGAGAATAACTCATGCTCCTGTCTTAAAACCCTCCAAAATAGGAAAGAGCCATGAAGCGGTCCTTTTCTGATAGTCAGGTCTCTCCATGCAAACACCCACCAGCTGTTCCTTGCATGGAACCACGAATGGAGCTGATGGGTGGGACATACAGATGCCTATTTCCCAGAGCCTTCTCCTTCCCTGCTCACGTTACTTGTACTTTTCATAGTAGTTCGAGGAAGGCACAAAAAAGCAATGATAACTTTAAGCTTCAAGGGTCAGAGGCTTCCTTACAGACACTAGAAATACAAACCACATCTGTCATTTTGCTCCATTCAGAAATTCATCTGCACAAATGAGACTGGTGGTGTCTAAATTACAAAGAATTTCCCATGAGTGAGCCAGTTTACCCTCTGGCTCCCATTTCAAAGACCATGCCTGGTTATGGACTCCTCCCTAAATAAACTCCCTTGTACAATATTTTCTTACATAAACTCAGCCCAACTCGGACCACCCATGCTCCTTTAGGAAAATAATACTGGTGTCTGCTGAGAAAGTGGAAAGACTGGAATGATTTGAAGAACAGAACAATTATAAATCTCTATTAAGTACACAATTAGCTTTGGAAAAGCTGTGTATTTGTGAACATCTAGACAGTAAAGTCCTTAAGCACAAAGGAAAAAAAGCATGCAGATCTAATAAAGCATCTGTTTAGAGAAAGAATAGTGAATATGAGAAGCCTACCAAGCTGGAATGGGAAGCTGCAATGACATACATAAGTAAAACATGGGTAATAAGAAGGATTTGATCCAAATGGTAATTCTGCAGGAGACAGTAGCTACACAAAAGTTGCTGTAAGATGTCAAAGGGGTTTTTTTTATTTTCACTTCCTTTTCCCTAAATAAAACCAGAAGCTATATTCATAGTTTTTCTTTCCCATTTTGGGTACAAAATTTCTTCCATTTTGAACACCGCATGTAAATGCCATCACGTGTTTTACTGCAGAGTATTTTGAATATTCATTGAAATACTTAGCTCTGCTGAAATAATTGATCATCTACTATTTTAAACAGGAATGTAATTAGATCAACGCTAAATAAAATACTGTGAACAGAGAATAAATCCTGCCTCCAAAATACCTGATAGAGATTTTGCATGACTGGGACCCATACAACTGATTTGCCATTCATTTTTCCACTTAACAAAATGGAAATTAAGATGTATTATCCCTTTTACAGTGTCTAAGCTTAAGCCTTTTTACAGCTATAAAGTGTTGAATCAAAGAAGAAACGACACAGTAATTTCTATCACACTAAACTATAATCATTCTGGTTTCCAAAGAGAGGGAGGAACATTTTAGTACTAGTTCATTAGTTCTGGCATAAATACACAGGGGAGAAATATATATAGCCCCTAAATCATAGTAATTACCTTTTAAACATAATTTAGGTTATCTTATTTTTATTAGAGTCATTAAGCTTATTTCAAGGTATTTCAAAGAGAAAGATCTTCACAGCTGCCATGCAGGTAAGCCTGCAGAGTATCAACAGAGTTGCCGAGCGTGTTGTGGTCCCCACACTGTAACCACTTTTCTGGGAACAGAGGTAGCTCCATGTTTGACTTGTATGCTGAGCTGTGCTATTAAATTATGGAGAGAATGCTGTCTGGGGGGCAAGGAAGGAATGGAAGGCTCAGCAATTAATCATATTTAGTAAAAATAAGGATAGAATAAGAGGAAGAAAATCACTCAAAGCCCGATCACTTTTATTACCTGTTTTGGAAAGCACAAGAAACTACAGGGCATTTACAAATGGAGACGCAGTGGAATCCTATTCTGAATACACCTGCTCACTGCAGTCATTTGGATCAAACATCACCTCCTAAAACTATTTACTGCTGATGTCAACTCATTTATCTATCATTTGGGCTGCTTATGATAGGTGACAGTATACAGGTAAAGAGATTTATTTGTTGTAATTCATGAAAGAGTTGAGGAGCACTGTGTGGGCAGAGACACCTCACAAGAGCTGTGAAAGCAGCCAGCTCTTAAACACACCTCCTGTGGATGCAGAGGGCCTTCAACAGCTCCATCCACCTCACCCCCTACCAATTTCTCCAGTACTGCCATTCACAGTACTTACCTGGACTGCAGATCAGCTGCTTTTAAGGCAATGCTGTGATCCTTCATATAACAACTGGTATCAAACTAGACGAAAAGCTAATGGGAGGCAATATGGATCAAATCCACACGCAGATGTGCTACACTGCAGGAACGGACACTGCCATCTCTACCTAAATGATCACCACACCTTTCAAATCTGAACATTATTCAAGTCATTAGTTTTTAACCTGCGCACTTCTTTGAGTCTGCAGATTACTTCAGGCAGGTCCAAAGAAAGCAACTCAAAAGCAAGCCTGATTTTTGCTCTTGTGCTTGTAATACAAGTGAGGAATAACACTTCGCTGGAAAATATGCAGGAAACTGGAATGGAGTTGGTAAACCACTGACTGTAGTGGAAAGGGCAAATTTTATCTCCTGTAATGAAATTACACCTTCTTTCTTTCTAGAAATGAATGACATCTGGAATATCCACAATATGAACATTGGTCATTTCAGCTGATTTATGAACCCAGAATTGGAGATTTTGTTCTGCTTTCTAGGCAGACTCCAAGGGGTTTCTGATATTGGGTAAGTCACCCTAGCAGCAAAGTTCAGCCTGATTCTTAAATGCTCCATGGAAAAACTGGGTTTGCCCACCTGCTTTGAGGGTTTCTGGCTTCAAACACAAGCTAGGTTCAGCTACACATATCTGCAGTACACAAAGTGCAAATGCCTCAGAGCAAATGCTGCCAGGGATGGTAGCTCCACGTGGCACTGTACAATGCTGGCCTCTTGGCTGTGGGCTTCTGTAAGGCTGGAGTTTGATGTGAGGCTTCAAAATGACCTCATACTGAATCACCCCATTCTGTTACCAAAACCAAAAGTTTTGTCTTCTAGTGTGCGGTGTCTGTGCATGTGCATGCTTTCTGTACTTGCAACGGGTTTAAGCATTTGCCTCAAACATGCTTTACTGAGAAGATGACAGTTTCAAGTTGTGACAGGAGACCACAGTATGTTCATGATTTTATTTAAATCCATCCTAAATGCCATCCATCCCTCCTAAGATGTGGTGGCAAGAATCAAAAACTGGTTTGGGAAATCCTTCTTTGTAAAACCAGAGTTTACCAAAGAGGACACTTTTTTATTTGAAGAGATACATGTTTTAACCTTAAGGATGAGTTCCCTTTCTGCCTGGCAGGAAAAAAAAAAAATCTCAGGAAATTTTATTCATTTGAGTTTTACTCACCTCGGTGTCTCTGAATCTGTCTTCATAGTCCAATCTATCCTTCTCTACAGATGTAAGCTTTAACTTCAGAGTGGAAATCTCTGCCATAAGATCCAGCTTCTGAGTTTCAAGGGATGTTCTGCTTAAAAGCTCCTGATTCAAGATAAAGAGGAAGAGAACAGAATTATATACCCAAGGGGAAGAAATCAGGAATTTATTTCTGCAGCTGAAGGCTTCTTTCATGGGGAAAAGCATCACCCTCTTTCTTGCACTTATCTGAAGCCCTGGGACACAGCTATTATCCATCTGGTAGACTGCAGGCACCCAGAATGCATCTGAATTACAGGGGCACTACCATGGGTTGGCTGCCAGGATGAGAAAAAAACTTGTCTGTCATCACAGCTGCTCTAATTTGAGGGGAATCCACCCATCCTGCCAGAGGGTTTAATCTAAGTCTCTTTGAAGTTCAGTGAGGAAAGGCTCAAAGAAGAGCAGAACCGGATTCCTACAGTATAAAGCAGCACTGACATTACCATGTACAAAGACTATAAAACAAATATGGTAGAAAATTACCACTTAGTTAGGAGACATCAAGGAGTACACCACCTTGAAGTGCACTGCTCTCACTGAAGCAAAATGCAGTTCATTAAGACAGAACGAAGACAGATAGCAAGACAGACGTGGGGCTGTGAAATACCTGCTGCAGCATCTCTTCCGTAGCATTCAGCTTTTCCCTATGCTCCTCCAGACAGAACTCCAGATCCCGAATTTTTTCTCCTTGGGCCTCCACCTGGTCTGTAAGCACACTTACCTGCATAGTGGAGAAAAAGGCATGCACATTTAGTACCTTGTGCCCATGCCATATGTGTCACCTGAAAAACTATATGTGAGTAGCAGTGCTGGCTGAGCCAAAGATTAAACAGGACCATGGGGAAGGCGGAGCAGCAGCCCAGCTGTCCAGTGGAGACTATGCACAGCAAAGGTAACAGGAAAGGAGGGAAAGCTCTTCCCTCACACTTAGTGGTATTTCAAACACAGTTCTGGCATACACATTACAATTCTGTATCTCCCTTCCCAAATTGTCCTGGAAGTTATCACAAGGCATGGCTGCTGCATCTCACAGCCAACAATCATCCCTTTGCTGTGACAATACATTAACTGAAAACCCACTAGCTCCTACCTTAATAACCAAATAGCTAAACCTCACTGCACGTAATTTATTCTCCTTTCCAAGTGATTGCACACAGTGTACCATAGCATACAGCTTCTCCTCTTCAGAACAATAAAAGCAAAAGAGGTTAAAACATACGGAATGAGCCCAGGGAAGACCAAGACAACACCTTTGAGACTGCAGACCAATTCCCATTTTGCCACATGAACATAAAGAAGGTGGCTGCTCTGCAGACCTGCTCAGCTGACAAGATTCAAAAAGACTTCAGATACACATAAAGTCCTTAAATTTTTTCATGCAATCTAAATTCACACTTATTCCTAATCAGGGCTAACTCTCAGGTATCAGCGAGCTTTCTGGACACTGTCCAAGACAACACAACTGCCAGTAAGTCCTCAGAGGTTTTATCACATACTATTAAAAAGTCTCATGAATGCAAGAGCAGAAAAAAAAATTTAGGTGACTACTCACTTGCAGAACAAGAGATTCCTTATCATTTTCCAGACGAGCCAGCCTTTCTTGATATACATCTCCATTCCCAGATATGTGTCCATTAGTCTGAAAAAGACAGCAAATATTGTGTCGTCACCTATCATACCGGAAGTGTTATTCAATGCTATCAACAGACTTCAGGAGTGTTTTCAGTCTGTAGAGTTCAGGAACAGATTTAAACCATTCTCAGGCCCCCACAGGATAACAAACCAAGTAAACTGTCAACAAAGGATAGGTGACCACCATCCAGGACAAGAATTATTCAAGCCTTAAAGATGAGAAAGAAAGAACCTTCTGGTGACCCAATTCCACTTACTGTGCATTCAGCATTTTGTTAACAAAATTCGTGCTCAATGACGTACCATGCTAAGGCAGACTTGCAGAGAGACAAATACCCTGAGACATTCAGCAAGTGAAAAAAAATCAAAGTATGATTTACAAAACGTGCATTATGCTTTCTGCGAGTCAAACACATAGTAAGAGGCATCATTTTACATCAGGCACATTTTACTGGGTATGGGTGAATGTCTGCACTCTAAACACATCTCTTTGTAAAGCTGCCTGAGGCTGAAGAGAAACAAGAATACATGTTAATGCTATCAGAGAATTCAGAGGAATCAGCAACTTTCTTCATAATAACTTCAATGCTCTTGAGAAGCAAGAGGGATTTTTACTCAATCCATATTCAAAGCTGTCTTCAAAGCCCTTCGTGTTGGACGCCACAATCAGATCTCCGCTCAGAAAAGAAATTCTTGTTCCCATCATTGCATAAATTGCTTAGAGGAGTCTGAGAAGCTGCTCTGAAATCCAGTGTGCTCAGCAGAGGCTTCCACTGATGTTAAAGGGTCTTGATTTCCTTCTGAATATATAGTAAAAAGAAACCATGTGACTGATCCTTGTGCCCTGCCTTAAGAGGCTACCACCACTTAAGAGCTGTAAGCCTTGGGCTCCTGCTTTGAGTCTCTCTTTCAAGCAGCTCATCTCCCCTGATTGCAGAGGGCGCCTCAGGAAACCTGCTAGCTAAAACAGCGTTTCTAAGTTACATGTCTGACCTTGAGAGGTGGGAGAAACTGGCTCACTTGAAGTTGAAAGAACAAAATTCCCACCAGCGCCACTCAAAAAGTAGACATGAAGCAAGCAGAAGGGGTACAACGTATTTGGCCTCAGAGCTCTCAAGAAACTGAGCTTTGTCCTGGGAGCTTTTAAATCAGTATGCAGTCACATATGTCTCCCCCAAGCACACATGTGTAACTTTGTAAAAGTGACTTGAAATTCATAGAGCTACAGCAGACTATGGAAGTATGCTCTCTAGTGATTTCTACTGATACCTCATATCATAATCATAGAATCATAGAATGGTTAGGGTTGGAAAGGACCTTAAGATCATCTAGTTCCAACCCCCCTGCCATGGACAAGGACTCCTCCCACTAAACCATGCCACCCAAGGCTCTGTCCAACCCACCCTTGAACACCGCCAGAGATGGAGCATTCACAACTTCCCTGGGCAACCCATTCCAGTGCCTCACCACCCTTACAGTAAAGAATTTCTTCCTCATATCCAATCTAAACTTCCCCTGTTTAAGTTTGAACCCGTTACCCCTTGTCCTATCACTACAGTCCCTAACGAAGATGATATCCTGTATATGACATCTTTAGCAGTAAATTACTAGGCCTTCTGACCATCTAGACACTAAGCACCAAGGCACAAATACTCTACATTTCTGAATTTGCCTTTTCTCCTGGCATCTAAAAGAATTTAGCTCATGCCATAGAATTTCCACTCAAGACCGGTGAGATCTAACGTCTTAATTTAGGCAAAAGAAGTTGAAGAGCCACCAAAATAAACTGGTTGGCTGCTCAACTAGCAGATTATGCTTGAAATTTTGTAACTTGACTTGTATGCAAAATACAAATCCAAGACTTCTGCATACTTCACTATTCCATAGCTCCCTTCTCATTTAAAATCCTCCAGTACATCTCAGGCACTACTCAATCTCCATAAGGACACGCGTCTGTATTTTGTAATATACAACACACTTATCAATGGAGTGTGGGTGTGTCTGATGAGGAAAGTGATATTCATCCCTCATTGCGAGCCGAGGTGCAAAACAACCCTCCATCCTGCCAGGGCTAACACGAAAGTCCTTATCAAAACACAGACTCAACTCCCTGCCTCCCAACCACCACAGCAGCAGCCTAACCACTGAACCTCCTGATACCTCTAGTCAGTGAAACCAGACACAAACTAACTAAAACCAAAGACTGCATGAAGAAAATATGGGGAGGTAAGTATTGGTTTCACACTACGATGGAAGTGATGGATGCTGTGAAAACCAACGAGGTGTTGAAGCAGAATGTTAGTCACTGCGCATAGCATCTTGCCAGACACCTTTGTTGCTAAACTCTGCTCATATTTCTCAAAAAAAATCCTGTTTTGCTCAAGCACATCATACTTGGCTTTAAAACGGGAGCATTTAGAGAGTGAGCTCAGGCTGCAGCTGCACATTGCCATAAGAAAGAGGTAATGGGAACCCCAACAGGACTGGAGTAAGAGTTATCTTCCGCAAGACTAAATACAAAGACGTCTTTGCTGCCTGTTGCCAGAAATACGTTGTAAAATCTGCATAAAAACAGACCTCCTGTAATACACCAAAACCAGAAAACTTTGTGTACAACACAACAGCAGGTTGCTTTTTTTGCCTGAAATGCTGCAACTTCTGCATAATACCTGGGACCAACTCTTCATTTTAGGTATGAAAAGGCAAGAAAGTCACCGACTTTGGTTTCAACGGGGAAGAAGATAAGAGTTGAAGAAAGGAAAACACTGAAAAGCCATGGCAGCTCTTTCACAGAGCAGGAGCCCCAGCACCTCCAATGGTGGTGTAGACAGCAGGGACCTGCAGGCAATGGCCATACAATGCCTTCCTGCATCTCTTCTCTGCACTGTCTTCAAAGGTAAAAAGCTGATACCTGGCAAGATTTTCTTCCCTGACAGATGATGAAGGAAGAGAGGAGAAGAAACAGGGTCAGGACTGAAGAGAAATGGAGATGGAAGTGCCCAAACACCAGATATGGGAAAGCAGTGCAGAAATAAAGGGGGCGGACGGAGGTCCAATGGGGAGGAATGGGCTGCAGGGAGGTCTGAGAGATGCCAGGAGATATGGAGCAGCTTTTTTTGTGGAAAAGCTGTGTGAGCAATATTTGGTGTGTCTTTCAGGAGTTTCTCCCCACCTGGGGACCTGCAGCCCCCCCTGGGACTACGTCTGATGACTACTCACCCTGCACAGCTTTGACAAAAGAAAGAAAAACAGGAAAAAAAGGAAAGCAAATATTTGATTCAACAGCAACTGCAAGCACATTTGCAGCACTTGGTAGTTCTGGATCAAATTAGTATCATTGAAGTCAATACAGGATTAACACAGCTTACTAGCTGTGTAAGACAAGCTTTGCTATTTTCCAAAGAAGGCTCTTTTTCATCAGCAACTTAAAATCTATCTTCAATTAAGTGGTCAGATTTTGCATATGTTTTCAATTTAGGGATTAACTGCAAAACACTGTATGGGAAGAAAGTGCAGATTCAGCAATACCAGTCTTGATCCTAAAAACAAAAGAACAGTTGTCACAATGCCACAGAGGCTTCACAGAAGTTTGAGGTTAAGCATTTACTTAAGATGCCTTATAAGATCAGACCAAGTGCACTTAAAAATGCTGCAAGATCAATCCATAGCTAATCTGTTAAACACGTGTGTAAGCTCTGCCTGCAACCATGTAAGTGTAAAAAGCCACACTGCTCTGGAGAGAATTATTCCTGTAATAAGTAGATGCATCATCAAACTTTCACAGCTTGCCTGCCTTCAGTCTTTAATCCCTTTTCCCTGGAAGTGAGTTAGCATTCCAAACCGCAACAAAGTTTCTAATAGCTGCAGTTTTAAACATCCTGATATTAATAATAAAATCTGCTTCCTCTCAATTGCTGAATTCTCCTTTAAACATAAGACTCATTTTTAGCCTTCTGCAGCTGATACCCTCATTTCCCTTCATTTTCTCTTCTGCTTTCCAGACAAAATAAGCAGCACAAATCACACAGTTTTTGCTGTAGAAGCAATTTGATTTGCATAGAAGGAGCTGCCACTCCACAGCATGATTTTCTTGCATGGCAGATTGCGCTTACTGTTTCAACCACCACAGTCCAGTCAACAGTTGGGCAAGTGAGCTGCCCCTGACATCTTTCCTGACCATCTGGAGTTAATTTAGAGCTCATCAACATGCTTACGCTGTTCAGATCATTATAATACACATTACCTACGCTTAGTTAAGCACAGCTACTGCTGTTCTACTTGTTCACTCAGTTTTGGAGTCCCTTGCAAGGGAACTCCCTCCACCCTCAGCTACCTCAACATCACTTGGTATGCCACAAGCAGATTAGACCCTTCAGGTTTTCCGAACGAAGCATTCACCACTGATTCCCCTGTGATACAGGACCTTGACAGCTTTACCCTCTAACTATTGATTTCATCCTGAATTCATACTGGTCAAATCCACCTGAAGACAATCCATACCAGTGTTTAACCAGTTTGTGTGGGAGCCTAGTGCTGCCCTCCCAAACCAGCATCTCCTGCATTTCATGCCTCCCTCCTCATCGTACTGAATATCTGCAGCCTGCTTCACATGCTCCAGCAGCAGGCAGGCAAACATGCTGCTAAGCTTTTCCTGAAGTTTACAGATTAGTTCCTCCTTAGAGAATGAGCAAGGAAAAACAACAACACAACAAAGAACCAACACGAACCCACGCAGTATATTTTGAAGACTTCACTACAGTAAAAGTGAATTCTGAAAGAAAACCAGCTTAAGACAGACCTTCACTCTGAGCAATTTACCTGAAACATTTTCTAGTTATAAATAACACAGCTGCTGAATAGGGAAGATGCAACCGTTTTTAAAACATTCAGTTTCTTCAACAGCAGCTCATCTGGTATCCAATGCAAGAAAAAAGATGAAATGCTCATCCCCTACCAGCATTGCCCAGCTGTGGCTTGTCACTCGGAGAAATGCAAGAGCCAGAACAAACACAGATAGCCTTACCTTATTTAGCCAGACACAGTGCCCGTGAATGTCCCAGCTATACTCCATGCTGGTCATGACTATCTTCATGCACTCAAGGACGCAAGTGACTGGCAGGCAGCCAAGGCTGAAAGCTGCAGCCCCAGCACTGCAGGCGCCTGCTGAGCTGAGTGGCACTGTCAGGGCTCCTCTGAACCAAGACAGAGAGGTTAAGTGAGGCAGGTTTCCTCGCCTAACCAAGGATGGAGGCAAACAGTGCAGCAGAGCGGGAGATGTGGGAAGCAGAGCAGTGAAGGAGGAGCAAGCACCTCCTCTGGGGAATTAACACATCAAAGCCCAGGAAGATCAACCCTTTTTCCAACCTTAGCCTGCTGCCGGGATACCAGCTCACAAAGGACAGGCAGCAAGGCAGATGAAGATGCAGGCAGTGGGGCACAGAGCTGTGTAAACCTGACTGGGAGCAAGGACAGCCCACACAGGTGGCAGATGGCCACCTCCACCCTTGCTCCTCGCTGAACAGCACAACCCCCTCCCATGCACCCTCCCGGTCCTGCGGAAATCATCCAACTCAAACACACATGAGAAAAGAGTGAATCTGATCTCTTTGCCTGATTACACAGTAAACAGGGAGGGAATTTTCTTTTCTTGATGGGCTTTTAATTGTAAAAGCCAAAAGAACACATGCAATTTCCTTGTATGTGCCAAGAAAAAGAGGAAGGAAAAGGTTGACTCAACTGTCCCAGGTCTCACGAGCAGCTTGTCTCAAGTTTATGTCATACATACAAATGACATAAAATGCAACAGTTAACAACCAATCTCTGTCCTCACTTTAAGCTTCCAGTTTACCCAGTAACAGCAGCAATGTAACAAATCCTTAGCATTTCTGACCATAGAGCCTAGCTCTGGGAGTCCTGTGATCATCTCAAAACCCACAGCTTTTATTATTAGAAAGAAATATTGAGAACTACAGTTGATAGATAAAAAATCTCAAAAACATGAATACTGAATAGATCAGACCAAAAAGGCAGAGCAGAAGCTGTGTTTTTTCTAAGCCAGGCTGATGCATTTTGGATTGGGAATGGTGATTTTCAATGGCTCTACCATCAGGGCTGCCCCGTGCTTCAGTGCAGGACAGCACAGGTTGTTCTTACTGCCGATGAACTCATCCATGATGCATGAAGATGCCACGCCAGGACATGCTATAAGTGAGCCCATATTATCTTCCAGTGTTAAAAACATACCAGTCTGGATGATCACCTTTAGCAAGAAGCAGGATCCTGTGTTTCAAGAACTTTGAGAGGTAGATTTCTCATGGACAAAAAGTCTGTGAGGCAGTTTATGATGACAGACTGAAAAGGTATCACAAGGCTCCTTTCATATTGCAACTTGAGGAGAGATCTCAAAATGGGTGTTTAGTGGTAAATGCCTATGTGCCACACATTACCATAGGACCTTTCGTTAACTAAACTCAACATAAGCAAAGGCTGAGCCACATGAATGCATTGTACACCCACACTAAGACAATCAAACAAACTTTGGTTTGAAGACAAGTTTTTTCCACTAATAAGAATTATGAGATGGTTTCTGGCTAGCCAAACAGCTTCCTCCACTTGGGAATCACCCTGTTGTCCAAATAGGCCAACATTTCTCTGTAAGATTACAAGCTATGTTTATCCAGCCAGGAAAATTTCTCTCTGAAATCTAATATATTAACTCTCAATACTGCCCGCCACTCTCTGAAAGAATCAACTTGTTGAAGAAGTGTCAAAATCTGCGGCCTGTCTGTGAGGCAACAGATTTGTTGTTCACAGCAGCAACACTCTGGCTGGCACAAGCCACTGTTGGTACCACAGCTCAAATTATCTATTCTGATCTCTGGATGAGCTGAAAAAGTTCTTTAAGAAGCCTTTGGAGGCTGTTTGTTTTGCTTTAATGATCTTACAGTTATCAGAAATTCACTTCTGGAGTGGAAAAAAACCAACCATATATATAGATATTTGAATTCAGAAAGACACTTCCAAAGCTAAAGCCACACTTGTACTTGCTGTGGACTTCACAGAAAAAGTATTATTCTGGCTCCTTCATTCCAGGAGCGCATACTTTAAAGAGGAGAAGGCACACAAAGGGACACAGATACTCAAGTTCCAATCAGGAGCTTGGGGAAGCTGGCTCTGAGGTGTGGGAAGAGACTGTCCACCCACTTACACATTTCACTCTCCTTTTTAACAAGACATAGTTGGTTTCTTCTTTCTGAGAAAGTTGTTGCATAAGGTGTACTTAAAAACAACAAACCAAAACCAAACCAAAAATCAACACCAACAAAACCACAAAAATCCCCACTGTCAAGAAAATAATCACCAGAAAGAAAACCGTCTCTTGCTTGTTTCAACTGAAAGAAACTAAACAACATTCATGACTGGGAGCAAGGTTTCCGAGAATTATTTTTCAAGAGATGGATCCATCAGCTTCCAGCTGGACACAACAAGGCTGCCTTGGTCTTGCAAAAGGCAGAGTTTAATTTAAAAGGCTCTTGTTCCTGGTGATCTTAAGGTCCTTTCCAACCCTAACTATTCTATGATTCTATGATGATGTTACATATTACTCACATACCGCCTATATTTAACCAAGAAGCTGCATTTTCACAGAGTACAGCACAACAGAACACATTAAACATTTCTATTGACCAGGAAAAATCTGATAAAAAACCTCCAAACTTTCGGAATAGTTATAGTCTGGCTATGGATTTCAGGTCTGGAATCCAGTGAAACCACACAGTTCCAACATGTCTGAGCTTAGAAAAGGCCTCAGTCTCCTTCCAGACTTTGAACAAATGGGCTCATTTGTAATTTTAACCATGACATTCACCTGCCCTCCATTTGCATATGGAGACGTGAGCAGGGTTTCAGCAACACAGAGATCAGTTCTGAGTTGCAGATGGACAGCTAGAAATGAGTGTTATAGTTAAACGGGCTTGTTTGTGCAGCAGAAAGCTGCGTCTGCAACTTCTCTGAACTCCCCATGTGGACCATCCATCGATGGATTCTCTTGGCAGAGCTCTGCCAGATGTCCGGGCACTGTACGTGCACTCTGTCGTCACGTGGCCATCTGGCATCCACTAGTTAAAAACAGCATGAGGAATTTTAACTTGCTGGCCCTTTCTGAGTGCTTGCATAGGCTCCTCGAACACGCCAAGAGGAGCAGAAAGGAAGTGGTCGCTAAGACATGATGCAGGCACATGGGGCAGCCTATTCTGGCATGGCAAAACTGAACGCTGTGCCCCATCTTACAGAAGCAAGCAAGTCTGGGAGGCTGCTGTCAGACCCTTTTCCCAAATAGGCCATCAGTGGTTTCCCTGCCAGGGCCAGAAAAGGATTTTTCTCTTGTGACACACTATTTGGCAGAAGCAAAGACTATTTTTGTTTTCCTCTGAGACACGAGAGACTTGCTTACAGCTTCGGATGAGATGTCATGCACCAGTTCCAGCCGCTTGGAATAGCCCAATTGGATACTTCATGTGTGGAGGATTAAACCGATCTCAGACTAAGGTGTCTGCCCTTCCTCGGCAAGGATGGACATAGTTGCAGAAAGGCAGGGGATACTGGTGACACCTGCAAATCCCATGCTTGTAGCACAGTACAAAGTGTAACGTTCAGTCCTTCCCACTGGGGGCTTTATGGATTTCAGAAAGTACAGGCAAATAATTTGAGGTGAAGTGAGGAGAAGCATTGATGGAATGGCTATTTTCTGCAACCTTTTGTACACACAAGCCCTGCACATCCTTTCCAGCACTCAGGAGGCACTAAGCTGAATGGCACAACAGAGCCCTACTTCTCCCAGATTTAGCCCATGGCTGCAATGAAACCCATTACTGTCTTGCTGCAACAGTGAACGCACGGGTCTGAAGGACCTAATTCTAGATACTAACGGCCAGACATCCCTAAATCACACATTTGCCATCACAAGGGGCAATGACTGGCCTTCACTTCATTAATCTCAACAGGCACTGCAGCCTCCAGCCATGCTGCTGGCCTCCTTTACTCTAGAATAACATGTGGTGGATCAGCATCACTAAGCATGGACTACTGATGTCTATGCACATCACAGGGAGCATTTAATTTTCCAAGGCTGTTTATCTGGCATATGAACTTTTTTTTTTTATTTATAAAGGCCACACTTGCATGAAACCTGTTATGTCCCTTGTTTTCTGCTCCATGCAGAGCAGAGACTAGTTACAGCGATGTTCATTGCTGTACATTACACAGGAAGGAAACGCTGATGTTAGAAGAAACTTTGCATGTTTTAAAGATCTGACTTGAATGTCACTCCCGTCTCCTCCTCCTGATCTCAGAGTTGGCTGCCATGCTTTGACAGCGGGGGCGAGATCCAAATCCCACTGGAGGCAGTGGGAAAGCTCCCACGTGCTTCATTAAGTTTCGGGCATTTTCAAATGAGTAGTTCAAAGCAAAAGAGGAAAAAGCAAAAAAGCTCTCCCCTCAAACCTTTTTGCAAGAGCTAGAGAAGTGAGCTCAGCTATGCTAGCCTGGGTGCCCATCTCTACCTGCATGCTCAGTCAGCCCATGTGCTGCTAGATGGCACGTCAGGTCACCCAGCACCAGCCACAGCTCCCCAGCCGCAGGTTTGGCACACACAGTCCTGCATCACATACTCTGGGCTGCAACCAAGCACTGAACTAAATCTGTATACCAAGATAAAAACACATTTTGCAAGATCAGCTGTGGCTCCAGGGTGGCTGAACCCTTTCTGAGGGTGTGTGATGCCCATCCTAGGAAAGGACCAGGCAACGGTGGCCACCCATCCCAACAGCAGCAATGCACAGGGTGCAACACAGAGCCAGCCTTCATCAGCTCTGGCATCCCCATTTTGGCAGCATGGTGTTACCTTATCCAACACCAAGTGTGTGAGACAGCAGGACCCAGATGCTGCTGTGAGATAGATTTGGCAAAACACAGAAGCACACAGCCACCACTGTCATCCTAACACCTACAGGCTGACTTAAAATCTAAAGCACAGCCCTTAGGAGTCTTGATTTCCACTGCTAGAGCTTCTCCAAAACCTGTGCACACCCAGACCACAAATCCTGCTGCAAACCATGAGTACAAGGACTTGTCTTTGGCCCTGCTAGGAAGTCATCAGTCACAGGGCACTTGGAAGCAAAACCAGTGGATCCTTTGAAAATGACGCCATGTAACTGACCTGCTGATAATCACAACATTTTATTTCCTGGGGTAGTCTTCAGGTAGCCTTCACTCAAATAATATTGGATTTTCAGGAAAACCAAGTCTTGGGGAAAGATCAGCTTTGCCAGGTATATTCTGGTGTATTTTTAAAGCAAGGTGACAAAAGCTGGCAAATTCACAAACACAGAAAATAAAAATTTGGTTTGGTATCCAGATTAAAGGGATACTGAGTTTATCCCGCTAACTCCTATTATAAACCCAGTAAGGAAGCTCAGTAACAACACTGGTCCCTGTAGAAAATAGCTGCCAAAAATGCTTTTTAGTGAGAAGTTCATACTGAGAACAACTTCTTTTCTCCCATTTAAGCATTTGATTCCTATGTCTTTCTCTGAGATGAGTAACTGAAAACTTTTTGCTCCCTAGATTGGGGCATAGTGGTACGTCAGAGAAAGCACAGGTCAATCCACTGCAGGAGGTATCTCAACAACAGCTTTTCCAAGGCCCCACAAGAGCATCTCCAAAACAAAATTTGTTCCCTTTGGTTCTTTGAAACCTACTCCAAAACTTTAAACACCTGCATAGAAAACAACTCAGGCCCTGCTGCCTGAGACAGTCTAGCTAAGATAGAGGTGAAATAAGGCAACACCTTACCATTTGACTTTGGAGCCATTCAATCAGAGCCATCGCCGTCGAGTCTGGGACCTGGCAGCGTAGCCCCTCCCTCTCATCCGCTTCCATCATCTCCAGCAAGCCCCTCAAGTCCTCCACCAGGTGCAGTGCCCGCAGGCTCCCCATGAAGGGGGAGGTGGGGGACTGGCAGTCAAAGATGCCATTGGAGTACTCCAGTGCCTTTGAACCTGGAGGGAGCAAAATCACATGGGGTCAGGCACAAGACAAGCAGGTCAGATACACAGCAAGGCTGAGAAATGCTATGCCGCATTTGCTCCCAGCAACCAAACTCAGCTCTGGTGCTCAATTCTGCTTGCACCATGCAGCAATTTGGAAAATAGCAAGCCCTTGCTGGCGTTTCCTGTTGGGAAGCTCCAGCAGGAAGGAGGTGGACTGGTCTGACAGAGGACATGTATGCCATAACCGTGCCCTTGGGTTCGAGGCACAGACTGGGCTCCTGCTCTCCAGGATGTATCAGAGGCATAAAGTACTGGCGCTGCTAATGCTTTGAGTCACCCTGTAGGGGTTTCCAGACCCAAGTCAGACAGTGATACTGTCCAGCGGAAACTATGCTCTGCATTTTTTATGTAGGAATATGATACACTGCTCCAACGCCCTGAAAAGTTTCTAAAAGAATAAAGAAAATTATGAAGATAAATAAAAAGACCAAATCACTTCTACACAAGAGTAGATTTTAAACCCAACAGTTTGACATGGCAGCACTCACATTTGCATGTTAATAAAGAGAAAAATCTCTTATTTGCATAAACTCACAGTATAGATATTTGACCTACATTAAAAGTTCCTATATATTAAGTAAGGAAGGAAACTATGAATTTAGGATTAAGGTTGATTTAAATTAACTCAACTAATTCCAACTATAATTTCAGCACACTGACTTGTGACCTTAATACTGTAATGCCTCAGCACAATGAGGTATTTTCATGACAGAGCATCCTTTGTACTGTCAACTTTTTGAAACTACAGCGATATGCCATATATGCACTTCCATGAACTTTCATTCACCTCATTCTGCAAGTCACAAAATTCAAGTATTCTGCAAATTCCCTTTGAAAGAAATAAAGATGAAAAAATCCCCAGAACAGCACAGGAGTTTATATCCCTCCCTTTGTTATACTACTTTATAGGTCTATACAGACATATGGATAAATGAAGTCTATGGTGACTTAAACATCCCATTTTATTTTTATATTAAACCTCATCCTGCCATAACCAACCTAAGCTCTTGGAAACACGGATACATGATCGGATCCAAATACCAGTATCTACTTATGGAAATTACTGAAGTCACAGCTTACATGTATTTTTAGAGATCATTATGATCCAACTGAATCCACTTTACATGTGTTCCTGCTATGTGTCCTTAATATCTTTAGGAAAACTGCAGAGAAAAGTCATTATTCAAACAAAGCACGCACTGTATGGTTATTTTTTCCCCAGAGGGAAATTACTTTAAGTGGAACTATTAAAGACTTTATAACCGTGTTGCTATCCCTGCAGACTATTTTTTTTTTCAGTTTAGGTAGCTGTTTGTATAACTCTGCTGGAATAAAACTATTAACTTCTTGCTGCTTTGCTCCTCTGTGTTTCATACTTCTTTTCTAAAACACTAGACTCAACTTAAAAGCAGAGGTTGTATACTTTGCAATGCCTCTCCTTGGTCCACTTACAATTTACAGGTACTCATAAAAAACTCACATGTTCAAGGCAGCACCAAACCAAATGTTTGGACCCAAAGAATTCCAATTTTGAAAAAAGGAAAATTCTTGTTTTAACTCTGCAGAGTTGAGAGAAGTTCAGAGTAGTAAACTTCAAGTAAGTTCAACCAACCTACTCCTTCTGCCTTGCAGCAGCTCTTTAAACACACTCATCCTGGTTTGAGGCGTGCCTTGTCCTTGGTTTTCATGGTGCTGTGTGCACTCAGCCACTTTGAGCAGCATTTTGATAGAGGGGAGATGAAAAATTACAGTCCATTTAACTGTGTCTATGGTGTGAGTCTGCGCAATCCCTCCACTCTGTTTACCTGCAATCTCTAAACTATAATGGAAGACACCAAACACTACTACCAGCACAATTCTTTCTCAGCCTGAAACTCTGCCCTCCAAGTATGAGAAAGGAGGACTGGAACAGCTAAGTGAACAAGTGGCCCCAGATGTTTACCTGCTATAATGCCATCCATCTGCTCCAGAGCCGCAGCGAGCATGTCACTTGCATCACTCATCATCTTCTCTCTTCTCAGGAACAATCACCAGTTACACCATAAGGAGCAATCAAACACCAGTAGTGCCAGTGGGATCCACAGCCTCAAGTCTGCAATTTAATCTGCAAAAGAGAATTTGATTTCACTGCATGTTCTCTGAATTCAGACAGCACTGCCACCAGACCAGAAGGAAGACTGGGGCTGTTTGCTGACCAAAAGACCTGGAAGTGTTCCATCACCAGTGCTAAGGCACATGAAAAACAACAAGGTGGTTGGTGACAGCCAGCATGGCTTCACTAAGGGGAAATCCTGCCTCACCAATTTGGTGGCCTTCTGTGATGGGGCTATGGAACTGATGGACGGGGGAGAGCAGTTGATGTCATCTACCTGGACTTCTGCAAAGCGTTTGACACTGTCCTGCATGACATCCTTGTCTCTAAGTTGGAGAGACATCAATTTGATAGGTGGACCCCTCAGTGGATAAGGAAGTGGCTGGATGGCCACATGCAAAGAGTTGTGCTCAATGGCTCAATGTCCAGCTGGAGACCAGTAACGAGTGGTGTCCCTCAGGGATCGGTGTTGGGACTGGTCTTGTTCAACATCTTTGTTGGTGACATGGACAGTGGGATTGAGTGTGCCCTCAGCAAGTTTGTTGATGACACCAAGCTGTGTGGTTCGATTGATATGTTGGAGGGAAGGAATGCCATCCAGAGGGGCCTTGACACGCTTGTGAGGTGGGCTGATGCCAACCTGATGAAGTTTAACCATGCCAAGTGCAAGGTCCTACACCTGGGTCAGAGCAATCCCAGGCACAGCTACAGGTCGGGCAGAGAAGAGATTCAGAGCAGTCCTGCAGAGAAGGACTTGGGGGTGTTGGTCGATGCGAAAATGAACATGAGCCGGCAGTGTGCGCTTGCAGCCCAGAAAGCCAACCGTATCCTGAGCTGCATCAAAAGGAGTGTGACCAGCAGGTCGAGGGAGGTGATCCTGCCCCTCTACTCTGCTCTTGTGAGACCTCACTTGGAGTACTGTGTGCAGTTCTGGTGTCCTCAACCTAAGAAGGACATGGAACTGTTGGAACAAGTCCAGAGGAGGGCCACGAGGATGATCAGGGGACTGGAGCACCTCCCGTATGAAGATAGGAGGAGAAAGTTGGGGCTGTTCAGGCTGGAGAAGAGAAGGCTGCATGGAGACCTCATAGCAGCCTTCCAGTATCTGAAGGGGGCTTTAGGGATGATGAGGAGGGACTCTTCAGTAGGGAGTGTAGTGAGAGAACAAGGGGTAATGGGTTCAAACTTAAACAGGGGAAGTATAGATTAGATACGAGGAAGAAATTCTTTACTGTAAGGGTGGTGAGGCACTGGAATGGGTTACCCAGGGAAGTTGTGAATGCTCCATCTCTGGCGGTGTTCAAGGCCAGGTTGGACAGAGCCTTGGGCGGCACTGTTTAGGGCGAGGTGTCCCTGGCCATGGCAGGGGGGTTGGAACTAGATGATCTTAAGGTCCTTTCCAACCCTAACTATTCTATGATTCTATGAACTGGCATCAAAGAACCAAACCACCAACCTAATAATCCACTTCCTACTGTTGATCAACCTGTGGCCCGCTTTGCCTACAGGTCCATGCCACTGAAGGGACATATCACAGAGCACCTCAGAATACCACATGGTACTTCAGCAAAGCTTGCATAGAAGACACAGGCCTTTGATCACTAAAAGGAAGCTGCAACTCAGCAGTAAAACGTGTCTATCTGCTATATTTTTTCTCCCCAAGAATTTGCTGGTATAGAAAAAAGAAGTCTGATCATTTGCCCAAGATTTCTGGATGTCTGACAATCCACAAGTCCCAGGCATGCAACTATTTGCCTACAGGCAGGATATCTCAAATGCCCATGACTCACTGAGCATTCAGAGACTACCTCTCCAAAGATGCTGCTCTGAGTTTAGCAGAGATTCACGCCTTAATGATGCAATGTGATTTTGCCCTCAAACTTCTGAAAGCCAGAAGTGGTCCCCAGGGGAGTATTTCCAGCAGAGTCTGGAAAAGCAAACCTGCCTGACATGCTGCCTAGGCAGATGAACTTGTAGGCCTGAAATCCCCATGGGCAACAAGTTAAGCACATACTTAGGTACTTTGCTGGAGTGGAGCTGCAGAGGTCAGAGGTGGACCTCTACCCCAGTACAATGGACACACAAGCTGCAGAAATAGCCCAGATTGCCATGGCTTTAATCTAGGACACACGAGACTACTTCTGCTATAAATACAGTCAGGGAACAAAGCTAAACAAACACCAGGAAGGAAAACTCGCTTTAACCTTTTGCATACCCTGCCATTCGGTTTTTGTATTAGGCCGCACTGCTGCTGACATTTGCCCCAACATAAGCAATTAAGAAAGTTGTTCACAGTATCTCTGGCATAAGTCCTGGAAAAGAGCCTACTAAAAAACAGACCAAAACACAAATTCATTCAGTTTTTCCCTCCTACGAGTCACCTCATTGGTTTGACCCAGCTGAAGTAGCCAGCTGGCCCTGCTGAAATGCTGTCCTCAAAATGCCAACATTTCATCCTCCATAACAAAACTTTTATTACATGAAGTAGGTTTAAAACCTAAGGTAACTTTTGAACACAGACAACAAGCTTTTGGCTAATGCCTTGCTATATTATTTAGGTACTAGAGTAAGAAAAGCCAAGAGAACTTTAATAAGCCAAAATACCTGCAAGTTAAGGTGTTGAAAACTTAAAAAATGCATTAGCACAGTAACTGAAGACTTACAACCTTCAAGAAGGAAGTCCCCAATTTTAAGCACAATGTAAATACTAAAACTCAAACAGTACAATACCTGCCATAATATGCAGATCCTACAAGACATTAGGCCCAGTGCCTCTACGCCTAATAAATATAAGCAGAAAACACAGCTTTTGCAAACTCCTTCATTTGGACAATACTGAAGAGAGTCTTGGTTTTTCTCCTTTAGGGTATCTTGGTTCCGATAATCAGGTCCTACTCAAACATGGGTGGCTGCTCAAACATGAATGCAGGGTGTGAACAACCATGGTAGATTTCCCTCTGAAGGCAAAGAGCACACAGAGAATGTCCAGGGCTGCTGCTGCCCCAGGCAGCAGTCCTCACAGCTCAGTGTGGCAAAGGACCAACAACGCAAAGCAGCCACAAACCCACAACAGCCAAATACTGTTCGGGAATCGGAAGTGCTTATGATATTCCTTGATGTGCACAAACACCTCATGGGGGAGTAAAGCAGACAGAGCCAGACTCCTCTGACTGGCGCCCAATGGCATGACAAGAGGCAATGGGTACACATTAAAACACAGGAAATTCCACTTAAGCATTAAAGAGGAAAAAATAAAACAAAACCAAACAAAACCACCAAAAAACCCACCTTAAATTGAAAAAAAGAAAATAATAAAAAAACTTTATTACTTCAAGGGCAGCAAGCACTGAAAAGAGTTGCCCTTTTGGGGGTCTCCATCCTTAGAGTAACTCACAGCCCAACTGGACCCTGCTTGGTGCAGCCTGCTCTGAGCATCCATCCCTGCTTCGAGCAAGGGGTGAGCTGGAGACCACCAGTAGTACCTTCCCATCTCAGCCATCAGTGAGCTCAGTGAAGCTCACAATCAAGCATTAAATACAGCACAAAGCAAGCTGCCTAGGAAAACTTCACTGTAGGCTAAAAATGCCCTAAGGAACAGACTGCTTCCTAATCACGTTTGTTCACAGTGCACCCCTTGTTTCTCACCTTCTGGCTAGGAAAGACATTAACTGGGGGCAAGGAACTGATAATTTACACTTGCATAATAAAGCCATGGCTCATCGGCACAGAAAAAATACCATTTTTGTGCTTCATCCAGGCACAACCAGCCCTCACGTGTACAAAAAAAAACCCACTCCTTGCTTTTCTTAAACAAGGGTTTTGTCCACTGTTGTCAAAAATCCCTAAGACAGCTCTATTGGTGACAGCAGTAGTGTCAGGCAGTGGTACCAACAGCATCGAAGAGACCACCAGCATCTACCCCTCTGTTACCTGGTCCTACCTCCAAGGAAAGACACATGTCAGGGGGGTTGGAACTAGATGATCTTAAGGTCCTTTCCAACCCTAACTATTCTATGATTCTATGTCAGTCTGCACAGTGCTTCCTCCACTGCTACTGCAAAAGGAGCCATGCTGCTGAGAGCAACAGTGAGATATTTTATGATAAAACTTAGCGAAGCAAGACCATGCAAACACATTGATGTCCAAAAACCCTTCCACCACTCATGGAGCATCTGCTAGCAGGCTGACCAAGCCTACAGCTGAGAAACTTGGCAAGATGAAATAAAAGAACAAAAAGCCCCCAAGCGACACAGCTGGAGATGACACAACAAAATCCCATTTTCACAGTTATTTGGTCTCAAAAGTGGTCACTGAAAACTAGCCTGGAACAGCACATCCTGCTCTGGCCACCTTCCCAGCACAGTGCAGCACATCTAGCAGTCAGGAAGCAAAGCTGCTGTAATAGAAAAATAATATTGGAAGCATCCTTCCCCACTAAGGGCATAGAACTGCTTTCACGCTTTTGCACACCATCACCAGCACATGGGGAACAGATGGGCAGGGGGTAAATCACAGACCTTATACACCAACAGATCAAAGAACCAAACTGCAGGGGAAATGAAAAGACAACAAATGGCAGGAGGAAGAGGGTGGAAAGGGGAGGTGAAGACGGAGTTAAAGAAACAAAATTATTAGACAGAAGTCATGTATCATCAGCCCTTTGTGGATTATAGGAGAGATGACAACACTGAAATACAGGTGGATTAATCCCTGTGCCTACTGAAGAGGCACAAAGACCACCTGACTTTGCAAACTTTTGAGGAGCCTTGGCTGACCGATTAACACAGCAGAGCTTTCCCAATAAAAGTTCCTTTCTACTCTTTCCTTTTTATGGCTTTGGTCTAATAGAAATAAAACCTAAGAGAAAACACAAGGATTTGGGTCTTTTTGTTGTCAGTGATTAAGGAAATCGATGCAATCAGGTAACACAAATGAAAACCTATCTTGGAGAAGCACAATGGATCTCCTTTGGAAAATGAGGAATAGATAATATTTCAGATGATGTCAAGCAGTTTAAATTCCTTGCATCCACAAAAGTAGAAAGGAAAAAAAAAAAAAGGAAAGGAAAATCATGATTTTAATACAGACGGATCTATGACACGACAGATGAATGAGAAACCAAGGTGCACACAGGAGACAGAGAGGCAGACACACAAAATCCACCCCTGGCATAATGCCATCAAGACTGTACCAGGGAGGAAAGTACTGACTGAATCCTGTCTGACAGACCATTTAAAATAAGTTTTCCCTTGCTTTCCAAGAAAACGATGACACTTACCTTCCTGGGTGTGCAATCAGTGCAAGATGGGGCAGGAGGGTTGTTTTTACAGAGGCAGATCCCCCTTTTATTGCCCCCAGCTGAATATCTTGCTCATGCCCACAAGAACAAGCATCTCTTCATCGAGGCTGTACTTACAATCCACCATAAAAAAATAACAATAAACCACAAACGCAGCTACCTCCACTATCAGTTCTGATTAATCTTATCACTAGCTGGCATTTCTACCATATCCCTGGCTGTTACAGAGATGATGTTATTTGGTCTTACTTGTTTAATGCCCCTTCCTCTGGTTTGAGCACACGAGCCGGTTGCTAGGGCTATGCTGTTCACTTTTCAGTAGGTGGAGATTTTTTATTTTTATTTTTGAATGACATATAAAGCCTCCAGCTACAGTGCTCGTGAAGATGCACTGCGAATGACTTACAGAGAAAACAAAACACTGCCCTGCAAATAAACCCAAGGAAAGACACAAAAAAAACACGGGGCTTTGTGAATAGCAACTGCAGCCTGCTGAACGCAAACAGGAAAGCTGCTTGGATACAGATTTCAAAATCAGATTTTTAATTAAGATGGCAGACTTAAAAAAAAAAAAAAAAAAAGTAAGTGAAAAAGTGCTTAAACATTTTGCATATGTAGGAAATTACAGTTTTCCACACCCAGAGGCTGTCTCTTTCCTAGATCAAACACCACACACAGAGGTAACATCTTCAAGCCTATTTTTCTTTTGTTTTAGTTTTGGGGTGGTCTCACTCTGATGTCCACCTGCAAAACACACCACACTTGAAAACCCAGAGGTTTGCAGAGCTGAGGAGAATCAGCTGCATGCTAGCAGGTCTGAAGGCAAAAAGCACACTATGCCCCCACATGCAACCTCTCCAGGAAAGGGCAGGGGTTGGCCTTTTCTCGCACTCACCTTCCTCTACGTGCACATAGAATTACAGAGTGATTTGGATTGGAAGGGACCTTACGGATCACCTAGTTCTAACCCCCCTGCCTGCTTTGCCAATGCTCAGCATTTGGAAAAAAAGCATCAGCTACATACTATTTTTATGGCATGATACAGTAAGATGAGCGAACTGAGTTTCCAAGCTCTTCCATTCCCACATAACACTCCTTAAACCAGGGAATTTCTGGTACACAGAAATTGAAAATCTTGATTAGGGCTTGTTTCTGAGAGCTGTAGAAAGTAAAAAAAGGACCTACAAGAGAAGGCTGCTACCCCAGAGCATTCTACCACAAAAATACAATGAAAAAAGCTAGCAAATTCAGTCATCTTTTACAGGGAGGACAGTGGGAGAGACCTGTTCCACAGCAAAAGACAGACCTCAAATTTCACTTTGCTGTCAAAATTAATGTCCCTCCTCCACTCTTGGTCCTATATGAGATGACTGCATGAGAAGCCTGAAGCATCTCTCTTGCCCCTCAACAGTAAAACAACACATCCTTAGCAATTAATTAATTTTTACAAGGTAAAGGTCTATTCCATGAAGATAAATTTCAGACACATAATCACATCTATTTATCCTTTTTTCTGGCAGGCCAGAATAGAAACACAAACATGCAGAGACTTATTTGCAAAACACATTTCAATCACAAATAAAAACAGCTTCAAGGAACTTCACTCTAAATCCCTGGCACAATTTCTCATGGGATGTTTGGAAGACGCTCAACTATAGTGCCACCAGTCAGTAGCATTTTAACACTTAGTAATGAATATATTCAGCTAGTTTACACTAGAAGTCATTAACATTTATTTTAACACAAAAAATTACTCCATTTCCTATCTTCCAGGCCTGCAAGAAGAAACTAAAAAAGAAAATGGATCCTGTTGAACATATTGCTCTGGTGTTTGGCAAGAGAAAAACAAATTAAATCTAAAAATTAAAATTAGAAATGCTGGAAATATCTTAATGGGACTAATGTAGAGAAGCATCTTAGCATGAGACAGGGACAGGAAACTAGTTACATCCCAAACATGCTTTGAGCCACCTAATTCAGGCATTAACCCACTTCCCCAAGGGGAGGCCCTGGCCATGGCATGGAGGCAGGCACCTGTGCATGGGGAGGTATACACAGCAAACAGCTTATAAAAACACCTCCCTGGCAGCTACTCCCATGCTCTCCTGCCCCAGTATGGCTGAACTGCTATTACACAAGCAAGGAGGCCTGGTGAGACCAGGAACGTCCTCTTGGCTGGTCCTTCCGTGTACCAAGTCCTCCATTCCAGAAGGATGGCCATGAGTAGCCCTAGCCCAGAAGGAGCCTTGGCCTCACCAACCTGCAAGCTCAGCACCCTCCAAGAGCCCGACACTCAACCATGCAAAAGGATAAACATTACTATGAATTCAACCCAACCCAAACATTGGCAGAGGCTTACTTTGACTGATAATGTCTAGTTATATATATGTATAAATTTATTCCTGAAGTTGCTGAACTCTAGTCAATTACACAAAGTAAATTGTTCTTGTATTATCCAGGACTACAAAAAAAGCAACAATTGTCCCTTTGTTCCCTAACTCTAGCTCCTTTCTTTGTTCCCTGAATTTCATTATTTCTTTATTATACAATAAACATTATTTCCTTTAACTGATAAAAACAAATGGAAGCACACTGAGGCTGAAAGCCTACCCCACAGTACATAAGGAATATCTTGAGATAAAAGGTATCAAGCCATAGAAAAGACTTAAAAGTATCTTAAGAACATAAAGCACAGAAGTCCTTCCAAGATATAATTGTTTATACCTGTAGAAAACTTACCTCAAATCACACAACAACTTTTATTACCAGCCAGCTTGGACATGTTCTGCACTTCGCCTTGAAATTTGTTAAACACATTAGTTGTGATGCAAAGGCTAAGCCTCAACAAGATAAGCACCCTTCAGATACTTTGACAGAGATGCATACACAGTAAACAGCTTATATAAACACCCAAAGTCTCTGAGTAGAGGTTTATGGCTTAGATTCATATCCAATTACAAAACAAAACATTTATTTTGGTCTGCAGTATTGAAATCATTCTGGCTGCTTACCTCTGCTACCCTATTCTCCAGCAGCTCTTTTTCTGTTGTAAATGAAAGGAGTTTAAAAAATAGAGCAGGTGACAGGTTACGCTGTTGCGTGATGCACAAGTGAGCTCTGTGATTGGTAAAAGACACAGAGGCAGCTGGAGCAGCAGTACCTTACCTGCAAAGCAGCTGTGTAATGCAAATACCTGTCTGCAAACACTCCTCAGACTTACTTTCACTCTTTATTCACAAGCCATCCAAGGTGAAATGCAAAAAACCTCACAGATATACTTGTCTTTAGGCTGTTTATGTTTTACTGGATAACCTTAGTAAATGCCTTCGACTAACTACTCACTTCGCAGAGTCTGAGAAATGAATGCGCTATTTTCTCACGTTTTGCTTGGGTCTGTTGATCAGAAAAACAATTGAGATATTCATTCTTCACCCCAAGACTGCTAATGCAAGCAAGGAAATGCCATACATTCCCCAGCAACATGTTGTTGACACGCTGTGGCCACATAGGCTATGAAACAAAAGAGGCACTGTTGGCTAAGAGTCCTAAAGGTAGTTCTTCAAAAATACCTCAAAACCACCAAATCCTGAGCGCAGACCCACATTTAGATCTGATTTCATAGCTCATGCCACTTTCTTTTAATGGGCTGAATCCAGAGATCAAATTCACAAGCTTCCAGATTTGAAAAGGTTTGGGTTTTACATTTTGGACCTCCACACCTATGAGTTTACAGATTCACAATTTCAGGGTTGACACAGCACAAAGCAAAATTAGAGAGCACGCACCATGAAAAGCCCAGAAAGCAAATAAAATATATTTAGCTTGAACAGTATTTTCATATGTGTCTGTAAAAAACAAGAGAAAACCCAATACCTTGTAATTCCACAGCATCAACTGTTACATGGGGAAAATTTGCGTATAAAATCCCAGCATTGCATCCTTACTCTTCTACCTGCCTCTGATTTTGCTATCTTAAGATTTACTTTTCTGGGGAAATATGTAAAAGCAGCGTATGATATCTGAAGTACATGCTTTGTGTACGAGGACACATCTGGTTTTTAAGGACTATGATATTGGAGAACTTGAGGTTGCCAGTACCATCACTGATTCACCAACAGTCCCTTGATAGAGCATGATTTGCCATCTTCATCTTCTTGACATTTTAAAAATAAAGCAGGATAAAATTCAACATGGTTGAGGACTTCCTGTCCTCCCCATATACTAGAATATGGCCGCATTTTGAAGAGAAAAATATAGTGAGAAAACATGAAAAATAACAAATTGGAGGCCAATTTTGTCTCTTTTTTTTCTTGCTTATCTCAAAAACATGTGGGCCTCTTATCTCCCTTTCTTCCAAAGCCCTTTGCCAATACTTGGCAGTGTTGGTAGTACACTTGGGGATCTGAGAAAGTCTACATCAAGACAACCTGCTTTAGGCAGCATGTGACTTCAATCACTATTAAAAATGGACCTTTGAGATTCATAGAATCATAGAATAGTTAGGGTTGGAAAGGACCTTAAGATCATCTAGTTCCAACCCCCCTGCCATGGCCAGGGACAACTCACACTAAACCATGCAGCCCAAGGCTCTGTCCAACCTGGCCTTGAACACCACCAGCGATGGAGTATTCACAGCTTCCCTAGGCAAGCCATTCCAGTGCCTCACCACCCTTCCAGTAAAGAATTTCTTCCTCGTATCCAATCGAAACTTCCCCTGCTTAAGTTTGAACCCGTTACCCCTTGTCCTATCACTACAGTCCCTCATGAAGAGTCCCTCCCCAGCATCCCTAGAGGCCCCCTTCACATACTGGAAGGCTGCTATGAGGTATCCATGCAGCCTTCTCTTCTCCAGCCTAAACAGCCCCAACTTTCTCATCCTATCTTCATACGGGAGGTGCTCCAGTCCCCTGATCATCCTTGTGGCCCTCCTCTGGACTTGTTCCAATTGTTCCATGTCCTTTTTATGTTGAGGACACCAGAACTGCATACAGTACTCCAAGTGAGGTCTCACAAGAGCAGAGTAGAGGGGCAGGATCACCTCCCTCGACCTGCTGGTCACGCTCCTTTTGGTGCGGCCCAGGATACGGTTGGCTTTCTGGGCTAAAATTTCTGAAATATCAGATGTGCACTTCAAAACACAAACTTCAAATTCTGAATTAGTCCTCTGCTTTGAAAAGGCCTAAATAGTTCATGTGCAAGACACATTCTGAAACATACAGGCTTGATGTCATCAATGAGATAGCAAAGGCAAATGTTGCCACCTCTGTGCTTTGACAACTGTGTGCTAACCCATTGCCAGCCAGAGCAGCTGCAGATGAAGACCCTGCAGAGTGACACACTACCCAGCTGCCTCTTGCCCAGGGAATGCAGCACTGACAGGATGCTCTCCCCCATCTCTTTCCTCAGGAACAGCCTGTGTTTGCTGCCTAGCTCTGGGGCCCCCCTCTCAAGGCCACAGTGAAGAAGAGCCACTTACAGACATGGCTCTTCCCTGGTATTGCCCTTCCCACACTTTCTCTTAACCTGCTTCTGTCCCCCACATCTCTTCTCAGGATACAACCTCCAGTCCCTACGACAACACAGCCCGGAGTCGGATAACTAGGAATTTCAGTGACACTGGAGTAAGCAAAGCTTTCTTATTCCTTTTCATCCAGGGGGAGTAGTGCCATTGATTTTGTCTTGCTTTTTCAACACCAACATTTCAGTGCAAAGAGATGAAGGACAAAAGCCAAGTGCCCTCAGCACGAGGAAAGGGTCATTCTCTTTCTGAAGATAGGCTGAGAGATTTGGGCTTTTTGAGCCTGGAGAAGGTTCTGGGGAGAACTTGTAACAACAGTCTCCCAGTACCTAAAGGAAACCTACAAGAAATCTGAAGAGGGACTTTTTACAAGAGCATGTAGTGACAGGACAAGGGGGAATGGCTTTAAACTGACAGAGGAGAGATTTAGATTAGGTACCAGTAAAAATTCTTTACTGTGAGAGTGGTGAGACACTAGCACAGGCTGCCCAATGAAGCTGTGAATGTTCCATCCCTGGGTGTGTTTAGGGCCAGACAGGATGGGGCTTTGCGCAACCTGGTCTAGTGGAAGGTGTCCCTGTCCATGGCAGCAGGGTTGGAACTGGATGATCTTTAAGGTCCCTTCCAATCCAAACCATTCTATAATTCTTCTGAATGCTGAATTGATGAGTAGAAAGCAAGCAAATTCCACAAAAAAACCTACTACTACAGTACAAGTTTAAGGAGCCAAATGCTGTCTGCACCGCTACCTAACACACAGCACTACTTGGCTGGGGAGCTCTGTCATGTCTACCCTTGGGCCAGCTTTGCTTCTCAGTGCAAAGGCAATTTTGAAGCTAGGACACAGAAACCAGCTCTCTTGCTGCCCACTCCTTCTTCATAAGAGCCTGCAGTCAGTTCTTCAGGCTCTGAGACAGAGACATCTCCATCCTGTCTCAACCTCTCCTTGTCAGACTGACACTTCCTCACCATCCCTTGCAGAAAGATGATTTCATACCCTGGAGCCCTTTGTCCTCCAGCATCACCCAAGGCTAAAAACTCAGTGAGGTCTTTGCTGAGCTGTGGCTGGGGCTCAGAAGAGCTCACAAGAAAGAGATATCAATGCTAGGGGAAAAGAAACAATGCTGGGATGGGCTGGAAGGTTATGGGGTAGAAGTAATACAGGAAGGTAAGAGGACTTTCACCAGCAAGATGCAGGGAGGCAACAGATTACCATCAAGCCAGAGCTGCAAATTCTGCAGGAGCAGAACATGAATCAAAGCTGGTCTCAGCCCTACTGTCTTCCCTTTCTTCTGCCACAGGAAGAAGAACGAAGCTGGGAAGACAGATGATGGCAGGGGAAAAGGTGACTTCTTTCTGCTTCTTCTTCAGTAAGAGAGAAAGACCTAGGGATAGAAGGGAGCAGCCACTCACCATTCTTTGGCAAAGCCTCCATGCATATGTGGGAGAGGGAAATATCCACCCCACCACCCATGGCTCCATTAGCAAGATGAACGGAAAGTGCCAGCTTTACAACAGAGGAAGATGCAGCTCATGTAATGAAGACAAATCTTAGCAGTCAAACTTAAGACACGCTTACATCAACACGTTTGATGTCAACTGGGGACAGAACTGCAGCTGCTATAAGCCTACTTAGATTTCTGTGGCATAACGAGGTTACCAAGACTAAGGTTACTTGCTACAGATGATCTGCTAAGTGTGAAACATTTTGTTTTAATTACATAGAACAATGCCAAATGTTTGTTTCATTAGATATAGCAATAATTTGTGGTTTATTACTAAGCTGACAAACAGTAGGCTGCCAGTAGAAGACAGGACTATAATGCACTAAAATAGAGAGTAAGATAACTTTTAAGTGAGGTGCATGAAGTTTTATAATCCAGTTGCAATAGCACAGTGCTAATGCACCTACAAACCACCTGGTTTGGGTACCCAGTGCAGTCTAACCAAGGGGCTTCAAAGCTTTCTCAGGCACCAGGATAAGCAGTGGATGGGGTAGCACACACCATTCTGTGCTGCCCAGCCCAGTGGTGCCATGATCCAAGTCAAGGAATCTGAAGCAAACTTAGGTGTGGCTAAATCATACAACAACAACAATAATGTAGAAATACTGACCTGGGCAAGAGCTGAATTGTCCATTTCCATTATTAAGTACCTGCAATGTGTTTAAGCCAGTCTACAACTCTAATATGACAGTGAGATTTACAGACTCAGCTGGAAACCCAGTTTTACACCAGAAACCTTGCAATATCAGATTTCCCCCAAAACTCAAGATCTTACAGTGAAGTAATTCCACTTGGATCTCCGCTTTCATTAAGAAAGAAAAAATACTATATAATCACATAGTTGCTGAAGGAAGTTTGATGTGATCTGAGAATATCCTGGAAGTTCAAACACAGGAAGTCCCTTATTTGACATGTAATATAGTAAGACATAGAAGGGATGACTGCAGGAAGCAGGATCACCTGACTTTTTTCTTCAGTCTGCAATGGAGAAAAAACCCCCATCTTAGGCTGCTTAACTGTTTCCCTTCCCTCAACTTACAGATATAATTAAAATAAAGCTTCAAAAACAATACAAGTCATTTAATAGTATTTTAATTAAAAGTTGCTTTTATAACATAAAGAGACCAAAAGTACCCTCAATGGCTGTTTTGTATTTGTATTGGGAAAAAGTAGTTCTTGTATAACTCCATAGTTTTCTAACTTTCCAAAGCCCCACAGTAACAGAAGATAGTGAGGATTTAAGGTCTGCCTAGCCCATGATTTATACACATCTAATTAGCTCCTCCTGCACACACACCCTGGAGCTCTTGGGACTTGCCAATGTAATTCCTGCAATTAAAAACCTTGATGCCAGAATCCTTGTTTGCCAAAAGGAAAACAACCCCTCCCCCAGCACAGCGGGGCATGTTTTTACAGGAGTGGGTGCCCAACAGTAAAACAGTTCAGATCCAAGATCTGAGACTCTCCCAAAATTCAATACATTTTATAGCAGTCCGTAATCCACAGCCTGTTGCCTCCCAAAGACCACCATGGCCCCACTCCAGCAGATCAACCAATGCAGATCAGAAATTTTGGGAGCTTAATAGACTGTGGTTTTATCTGGCCTTATCCAGGGATCTCTACTGGACATAGACTAACAGTGCTGAAAACATCTCACACCGTAGGCAGTGCTGCGATTTGACTTCTCTGCCAGAGACCATGTTAACTTCTTACTGCATCATGGACGTTGGCAACATAGAAGGGTAAATTTTTGATTTTGTACTAGTTTTGATTTCCCATCATCTGCCATGATGTGAATTCAAAACTAGTACAAAATAATTCAATGCATTCTGACTGGCAACACTCACAATGTTTTGGACGAATTACTGATCTTTAGTATTTCCATACAAATGTTCCTCTGAATACATAATCTCAAGATAAAACTTCAAAAATCTCAGGGGATCAGATATACTTTTAATGCTACATTTCTTTGAAGTACTTTCCCTTTGTATTCCAGCAACACTTCAAAGTTTTCCTACTTACATACAAATCAAGTTAGACATCTAACGCTAAAAAAAGCAGACATTAAAAACGTTTCACACTTTCCCAGCCTCCTTGTGGGGGGGGCAAGACTCAGTCTTGTGGAAAGGTATATATTAACCATGTGCTGATTTATCACCATACCAACTGGCCAAGGAGTTTCTCATGTACCAAAGCTAAATAGAAACAGAGGACAGCCCCAGTCCCATCTGCGCCTGAAGATCCTGGTCCCAGTGAACAACACAGGTTTAAGCTGTAGGATGCAAAAAGTCTTGCTGAAATCAAAATGGAACTTGTGTTCACTAGAAGTGCCCAGTCCATGAAGGCCACAGGAGGGAGGAGGCTGCACATGGGAAAAACAAATATCCACATGCACTGTCAAAACCTTTATGAAGTTTAATAGGGATGAGCTGATAATCTTCCATGGTTTTTTTCAGAGGAAAGGGGGAGAACTCTACAGGACTCCTAAAACACTGTGATAGTTGCCACTGAAAGGGAAAGGGGGTGGCTGGCAAAATGCATCAGGTCTCTGTGCCGCAACCAATGACCTCACTGAACCAGCAGGTAAAAACAAAGGACCTAGAAGTTGTCCTCTATTACCATGCCAAAAAAAACAACCCAAAACCAAGGCATAAAACTCCACCTTAAATAAACAATAGTAAACAAGTCATTATACTTTTACATCATCACTATGAACAGCAGCTTCCTCAGCAATCATGTGAACACCTGGTGCCAAATCCTTTGTGGTATACATGGAGGCTCAGGAGTTACCTGGAGATTAAGTCTTGATTGTTCTCAAGCACTAGAGGAGTTTTAAAAGGTTGATTATTGCTTCATATATAACAGATTTATGAAAAGAACTACTTTAAAACTATTGCCCCTATATTCCCCTTTGCTAAGGCTGATTATTTTTTATGCACTTATTGAGCCATCACTGCAGGGACTGTTTCTGATTAAGGCTATATTTAGCTCTGAAGCACTGCAGATTTTGTTTCCCTGGCTAAAGTTAGGATGGGAACCTCCCTTAGAGGAAGATCTTACTCTACTGAGTAGAGTAAGAAAGCAACTCAGAAAGTCTAGTCTGGGCTTGCAGAAGACACCGGTGATTCCAAGGCCCCAGTTACAGAGATAGCACTGCTTAAAAACGGAAGAGTAAATCCAAAACTGGCAAGAATGTTTACTTTACGTATACAATAGACTTACAGCTTCATCCCTGTTTAGGAAAAGAAACATTACTTACTTCAGAATGTAAATCATCATACACCTTCATGCTGGAGTCCCATCACAGTACGTGTTCTCTCAGGGACAGATTATCATTTACTACTGCACAGTAACAGCCTGCAGCAGAGGCATTTAAGCAACCTGTCAGTCACTGAACAGAAACAGGAGCAGTTCTAGATCACAAGTGTGCTGAATGCTCACAGAAAGGTCCACTCTGCACCAAGTCCGCCCCCCCCCCCCCCCAGCAGCACCACGGTAATTACTCTCCTTACAGCATGGAACTCTGCCACTTACATCAGTGGACTCATCTACACTATGGTTTTGCTGTTGAGATATAACTACCATGATATTTTACTTCATAGAAGTTCAAGTTTTGTTGATAAACCCTGTTACTTTTGCAAATGACATGCTATGCATCAGTCAACATGAGTGTTCTCCCTCCCAATATACTGCAGTTTTGCAAGTGCTGAAATACCTTGCAAATACTGTGTTACTGAAGTAACACTGCTATTAAAGGGTTTTTTTAGACCAAAAACCAGGACTACAAGAAAGCTCTAACTGCTTAAATGCTACAACACAGGGACTTCTCTAGAACAAACTTTCAAAACCAGCCACTGTAACTATGGCTAAAGTTTGCATAAGTTGGGCGCTCCCGCAATTCACTACATACTTCAACTACTTTACCCAGGGAAACAGCCTTACTTGATCACTGAAGATAAATGCTGCGTGCAAATAAGCTGTAAGTCCAACAGGAAGCCCTGTGGAAAATTATGGAAATAAGTACACAGAGCATGAAACTAAAAGCAAGATTAGTGCTGCTAAAGACTTAAAAAAAATATGTTGCCAATATATTGTATTTCATTAACAATGATTTTCCTGATTAGAAAATGCCTTAGCTTAAAAAGTGACTGAAGGAAAGAAATTTACTTATTTTCTGAGTTTAAGATTTATTGCAATACAATCTGAGTGGAAAATAATATTAAACTTGTTGCCTTAAATACAAGTTTATGAGAAATGCCAAAGTAGTGCTTTCCAAAATAACATTCCCTACACAACTCCTGCTGTTAAAGCCCTTATTCTGCAGTTTATCTTTTGATCTCCCAACTTTTCCCATTTTGTTTTTCAAGCTAAAGTAAAAAAATCTTTGACAGAAGCCAAGCTCCTTAATGTTGTGAGGTGAGAGTAGAGCAGAACACCCAGAACAGCTCTCAATTTGATGAGAAAAAACCTCAAAACCAAAACAAACAAAAAAAAAATCGAACAAAAATAAACAAATAAACAAAACCAAACACCACCCCAAACATTTTAAAAGCATTGTCCACATGGCAGATCCTTGAGAAAGCCACAGTCTCCTCACTTTTCTTGATAAAGTTTTGGAAGAAAGCCCATCTTATACATTTTATAATATATCTTATGCATTTTTAATCTTATACATTTTATAATCTTATACAGTTTATCTTATAATCTTATACATTTTACAATGTATAAGAGCAATCATCACTCCAGTTTATCTAAATTCTGATTGAACATCCAACATAAGAATCATAGAATGGTTTGGGTTGGAAAAGATCTTAAGCTCATCCAGATCCAACCCCCTGCCACGGGCAGGGACACCTCCCACTAGACCAGGTTGCTCAAAGCCCCATCCAACCTGGCCTTGAACACTGCCAGGGATGGAGCATCCACAGCTTCCGTGGGCAACCCATTCCAGTGCCTCACCACCCTTACAGTAAAGAACTTCTTCCTCATATCCAATCTAAACTTCCCCTGTTTAAGTTTGAACCCATTACCCCTTGTCCTATCACTACAGTCCCTAACGAAGAGTCCCTCTCCGGCGTCCTTGCAGGCCCCCTTCAAATAATGGAAGGCTGCTCTGAGGTCTCCACGCAGCCTTCTCTTCTCCAGCCTAAACAGCCCCAACTTTCTCAGCCTGACAAGATTAAAATAAAAGGTTTCACATGTACATTCAGAAAAAGAAGAAATAAAAAAAAGAAGCGGCCAGAATCAGGTATCTCTGTGTGGCAATAAGCAGATACCTGGCAGTGGAGGCATCTGAGACACACGGCTGGCCTTTGGGATTTGTTTTCTACCTTTCATTGAAACTTCTGACAGTTTCAAACAGCAAGCTCTTTTTTCCCTGCAAATGTCTCAAATATCATAAATGCACTCAGGCTTCTCACAGTATTTTAATGAAATATCAGTTCCCGCTCCTCTACTTGACTTGCAGGCAAAATCTGCCATTTTAAGGAGATAATCTTAAGCAGCTTTCTGAGAAATGTCAAGAATACAAAACTGCCATTTCTGTGCTCTGGTTTTGTTGGTGGGGTTTTACGGGTCATTTTTTTTTCCCCCACCTCCCCTAATAATCCATTTAAATTGTTTTTAAAAAGAAAGTGGAGCACTATCCACGATAAAGTACTGTGATGTGCTCTATTTTACATTTATAGACTGCAAGACCTGAATCAGTACTGCCAGCTGATTAAAAACCTTCAAAAAAGTATGGATTTAATTCCCTGTGCTGCATTATTGTTTCTAAAAATGAGCAACTCAGGAAAATACCAGGAACAAGACAACTACTTCAATGTCATCCCATTTTTCTAATCTAAGCCTCAGTTATCAATGAAATGATTGATGATGTTCAGTCACACTTCTGACATTATTGTGTCAGTTTCAAAGCTTGAGAAAACCTACTTTAATGTTACTCAGGCAAAATTTGCTTATCATTTATAGAAAAATTTTTGTTTAAGGAGAAGATACCTTACCTTGCTGTTGCTATGCTGTAATACCAACTCTGTCCTCAGTGCTGAAGATCATTCCCAGTTCTGGACGCCCCCTTCCAACTCAGCACAACACAGGACAGACTCCAGGCCAAATCCTGCATCTTATGTTGATGTTGCAGGAGGTCCTGGCTGTGGCAGTGGTCTCACTGGGAAAGATACTACTAGCTTTTGGGGAGCCGAGGTAGGGTTTCTTCGCAAAGACTGAGTTTGTCTGTGTTCCCTTGCAGTTTATAATTGGGCAGGATTAGACTGCTTATGCTGCTTACATTGCCCAACTACTGAACCAGGAGGAAAAAGAGACAGAGGACATTCAGGTATCTGAAATAGGGGACTCAACAGTGAAAGGATAAGGTCCATACTGAAGAGGTTGACCTTCCACGTAGGTAAGTGATTCAGCACAAGTGTGTACTTGGCTAGTAAGAGGCAGGTCTAGGTAAGGCACCTAGGTCATCCCCAATACCATGTGCTTCAAGGGCAGTCCGCTGAGTAAATAGGTAGGAAAGCCAATCTGATCTGACCATGTGCCTGGGAGCCTTGGGAGGAGACATTCAGCACTGACCCCACAGCGAGTGACCAGCCAGGGGGCTTGTGCCCAGAAAGCAGTGCTCCAGCTACAAGGGCTGCCCTGGCAGCTTGCAGGAGGAAGGAGGGAAACCAACAGATCCTGGGACAGAGAACTTCTTCAGGCCTGAAACCAACAATGAGAAGCCACAGCCAGACAGCCGCAATACTCCTTCCAGCCAGAGGAAACATTTGTGGCTGCGGGTGAGTTCCCACACCAGAGGCACTCCTCAGGATGTACTTGGCAGTGCTTCTGGTTGCTGAGACCACCTGCTCTGTACACCACCTCACACTGCAGCAGCCTGAAGGCACAAGGCTCTCCTGGTACTACAGCAGTGTGGCCCAAGGCAGGAAACTTCCAGCTTAGGTGAGGAGAGCAATCCTGAACGTCTACACAGCAGTCTGCCAACAATAAGGGTAGGTCTATGCTGTGAAAAATACTTTATTTTCCTAATTCCAGCTGCCACTCTCAAGAGAGCTAAGATTGAAGAACAGACATAAAGATGAAGTAAATTGGGCATTAAATCAAAAGAAACTGCTTAGCTAAACCAGTCACTCTGAAGAGCTTAGGTTACAAGTTGCTCACCTGAGCTGGGACTCCTGTTACTCTTGTCTCCATGGCTATTTTTAACATGTAGAGCAGGCCTGAGTAAAGCACATGCTCATTTACCTGAGCAAAATTCTCACCAGTGGGAACTTCTTACTCATGGGAAAGTAGGGAGAAAGACAGTACTCCACGCGGAAATCGCATTCAGGAATCTCAAGCACAGCTCCACACTGCTACTAAGGCCACACTTCAGTGCAGATGGATATCCAACTCGTGACTGAGCAATCATTATGTCATAAATAATCAATGCTATAGCTGTCTGCAAATCCCAAGCAATTCATCTTCAAATCATTTAGAACTGGGCACAGTATGGGGAAGAGGGAATCAAGTGCTGTTTCCCACTAACACTAGAAAATAATACAGTGCTCTTCCAAAGAAAGGAAGTATCAAGTAATTAACAATAGACACACACAAACACAGCATTGCACACATGCCAAAATACACATGGCACTACAAGGATGTCTCCAGTATCTTTGTAACAGCAGCGGGTTCCTTGGAGGTTCTCTTGTCCAAGGTGTGACCCAGCCTGTTGCTCCTTTGCTTGCAAGAACTGACAAGATCCCAAAAAACTGATGTGGCTGCAGGCCAGTAACCCTGCGCTGTACTGTGCTCCAAAGAGCCATATGCAAATGCCTAATGAGAGTAACATGACTACACATGTTTCCTCTTCTGTTGTAACACCAGCAAGGCTCCAAACTTCTTCTAGATAATACAGGAGACAGCAACACAGCTGTATCTCAGTGCTCCATGGTGTGGGTCGCAGTTTTCACTACAGCTGTCATAATACACTGTAAATTATACACAACACACACCCTAAATAATGCAAACCTCAGAATCATATGTATCTTTTGCAGTAGCAGAAATTAACAGATGTTGACAACTAATCAGATAGTAGAAGCATTAAAGGAGACAGACGTAGTCTAGTACTATTATTTGTTGTGTTTATACATGGTTTCTTGCCATAATAACTGACTACACTAAAAGTTTCTTCTGATGTAGCAATCTAGCTGGGCTTCTCCTTCCCATCCTCCCAGCATGCAGTTATTTCAGTTGCTCAAAGCACTGCTGCCCCTACCTTTAGTGACCAGGGATCATCACTGGCTGACAACACCCTGCTGAACATGGAAGCATGCCTTAAATACCACACACAGACACCAAGAAACCCCTTAGCACCACACATCCAATCCAAATAAGAGCTTGCAGCAACTATCCACAACACACAATACCCCATTCCTGCTGGTCTATACACACCACTCCTTCTCTGCCCAGAGTACTGCAGCACAGCTGATATAGGTCTCCTGAATAGAAGCACAGCTGCAAGGAAGGTCCCTAAATGAAACGATGAGATAAGCTATAAAGGAGCAGGAACATGCAAGTGAATGCAAGGGTAGCTACTCTAGATACTCACACAATGCAAAGGCGTCAAACAGTGTCCAAAACTGCAAGGGAATCAATGACCAGTAAGAAACCAGAAGCAGAGGGGAAAGTAATGGGAAGGCAACAATAATAGAAATTGGTGCCAAGGTCTTGGATGGAAAAACACCAAGTCCACAAAGAAGCCCCTGTGAGCACTTGCAAGCTGGCAACTGCAGACTGCATTTGCTCCCTTGCCAGACTATTTTGGGGCTGAAACACTGGCAGACAACAAGGGTCTCCTGCAGATAGCCAAAGATGTGTCAGAGTGGCAGCCCCCAACCATTGGATCTTCATCTCATGCTGGGAGCTGGCAGCAGATACAAATGGGAGCAGAGGCACTGTCAGCTCAGTATTGGTTCTCCCAGCACCTGATGGGATGTACAATCCTGTTTTCTATCTGTACACAGACAGAGACGGCTGTTCGCTGCCCAGATGGCAGAGCCACCACAGCCGCTTTACCACTGCCACTGCCTGGCAGAGCTTAGGCAGAATGACATGCAGGGCACATCAAGTCTTGACTGATGGGCATCAAGCCAACCAGGCAAATCGCCCCTGGCACTGAGCCTTGTGAGTATAGCCAGGACTGGTTGCCCAGTCCCACAGCAGAGTTGAACTTTCCAAATATTTTGAATAGCTCCTTATCAGCAAAACATCTTCACCTCAGCTCAGCATTTCACAGTGTTTATAATCTGGTCCCCCTTAAACTGGACCAATAACCTAGCTGAACCACAGCCTGAAATAGAGGCAGTCTCTATGTCAGCACAGGATCTTTTCAGCAAGACCCACCCAGCCTGAAATCAGTAAGTTATGCAAGCCCACATGTGACAAGCATGATCCTTAATGCCACTGAAGTCAGCGGTTGAACACTGGCTTCCTGTTTGATACGTGATCAAAACAGTACCTCAAAATACAGATCCTGCCAGCTTTGTGTAACCTGTGGGTGCTTTCAGTAATATCAGGTCTCTGATAATAAAGTTCACAATAAAATAGCAGCTCTCCTCACCTTGACTGACTTCAGCCCATTAGCTGCCAGACATGACCTCTGCCACAAACCAAACATGAGCAAGTCTCCACACACATCCTGATCATTGTGGCTTCAATCTCCTTTCCTCCTCCACTTAGGGGCATTACAGGAGCACAGCTACAGTGGTGGGGTGAGGGGGTGTTTGGTTCCAAAGGAAATATTACAGGTACAAAACTCAAATCAAATCTGCAACAAAGACATGTTCTCTTCCAATACGGATCTTGCTCCAGATCACTCTGGTTCAGTGATGCGAAGTGCCATTACATAGAAAAGCAACTTCTTGATGAAGATATTTCTAGGTGATACTTTCTTCAGCTTGCACAGAACCACTGTTACCCATCAACTTGACTTCATACAGAAAACAAACCAAAAAATGAATCAGGGCAAACAAGGGCTGCTCTATCATATGAGAGAGCTCACATGGTGGGAGTTCAGGCTGTGTCTGCAGAACAGAATGAGTCAGGCAAAGCTTCCACTGAAGTGCCTGGGAGGAAGCTCACCCACCTCCACAGCACACAGACAGCAACTCAGCCAAAAGTTAACAGCCTTTGCCACTCATGGCGAGGAGCAAAATGCTGGCTACTCAGTCATCAACCTGCAGGGCACACAGCCTGCAATATCAGTTTTCTTAGTTTACCAGGTACTGATGATTATTAACTATTGATGCTTATATGATTGTTAGTTTCATTGTGGTTATTTAAAAACAGATGCTAAGGGCATGAGAAAAGGAACCTCCAGGCATCAGAACGTTGGCTTGGATAAACAAGGAAGGTGTTCCAGATATCTGAGCTCTTGGATGACGCTCACCTGCCACAGCAAGGATGATTCTGCTCCTGAAATGCACATCTTGTCCTCACCAGTGCTGCTCACTGTAGGTCCCTGAGGAACTACTTCATCTCCCTCAAACCAGGGGTTTAGTCCTGGGGGATAAGCCTAAGTCCCTACTGCTTTGCTTACTCAAATCACTATGCACTGATCTGCTCGGGGGGGAGGAAAACGAAAGAAGAGTGTTTGCTAACCTACCACCTCATTGCACACCTCAGTAGAGGTACATCAGAGGAGAATCAGGCCTTCAGAAAACAAAAAAAACCAACAAAGATAGGAGAAAATATGGCAATCATTCTGCTATCCTAATGAAACAGGCTGAATTCTCTAGCCTTACCATTACATTAAACACTAGATGATTCAATTGAATTTGATCTCTCCTCGTAAGGCAGGACTATTTCCTTTCCTACTTTCTTACAGTAACTCAGATTTGTCTATGTCCTATTTTTGGTATCTGAATTAAGAATATTGCTCATAACAGGATTACATGGCATTCATTCTGAAGAGTAAGATATTGATACAGCTAAAAATTCAGTATAAACACCGAGTGGATGTAAGCCATGACGTTTATATACCAGATTAATAAGCACTAAGAGGAATTTCTGATGTAGGGCACATGACTCTCCCTTCATTTCAAAGGCAATTATTTTAACACCATGATTTCAAAGTGTGACGAGTCCTTTAAAACACTTGCAGACAGACAGCTTTATCAAAAAAAGCTTCCAAATCCTGAAAGGACAATTTCAGGTGCATCTCCGTTTTCAAGATAAGAGAACATCTGGGAGTGAGCGTATGGGCTGGCCAGCAGATAAGCAGGCTGAGAGAAACATCAATTTTATGCAGTATGGATCTGAGCCTCAGACAAACTGAAAGGCTCAGGAAAATTCAAAACAGAGCCCCTGCTTCAGCCCATCCCCAGTTGTAACCAGCACAATTTGTACTGCCCTCACTGCATCCCCAGTCCCTGCTCCCAGCAGGTTTCTGGAGTGGTCTTGCTGCCAAGAGTAGCCCTTGCTTTTCACCAGGAAGCTACTGCTTCGTTAACTTCAGCGAGCCAGCTTATAGCTTTAATCACAAAAGAGAACACAGCCAGGCTTCCTGGTTATCGCTTGTCAAACCTGTTCAGTGTCAACTCAGCCTTTCAAAAACAAGAAAAGCAAAGAACTGGCCAATTTGTTGCAAGGGCAGCTGGAAAAATGGTTTTCCATTCAAGACCTTAAAAGTTCCCAGCACCTTCTGACAGCAGTTTGATGCCCCAGGCAAAAAAAGAAAGCCCCTTCCATGCCCCTTTGCGAAAGAGCCACCCACACACCTGGGCCATCACCTTGCAGCCCAGGGGCACTCCAGCCAGTCCCAAGGGAAGGCACTGCCTGCTGGCACCCTACACACCCCATGGCACAACACACTTTCCTCCTGAACCATCAGTTGAGGTTGCTTCCCTTAAATGTCAACTCATACTGCTTAATTTTGCAATCAAAGATTATCACCTGTCCTGCTAATCCTAGCATTTCCCCAAATCCACCCCGAATCCTAGAGTCATGTTACTATAAGCATACTATGCTAAGCAAAACTATAAGGAAGGGGGAAACAAGAAGTCCAGGTATCATGCAAGGTTTGCATATGGGGTGTGGGGACATGGGCAGTTGGACAGGCAGGTTTAATGCGGAGGTTGCAAATTTAAGATCTTAAAAATCAAAAAATACTTTGTAATCCCCCATGTTATTTCAGAATAGTTTCTTAGTTAAACCAATAAAACTGCAGAGGGCAGTAATCAAGTTCACTATGGGGAACTGCACTGGCTCAGGTACCCACCACATTACCTGCCCCCCATTTCCCTCTGGCTGTTAACACCTTCTGGCTGCCATCTCTCATTTGTTTCTTTCCATTCAAGCCAATGTCCCTTCTCCTACCACCCTCTTCATTCTCCTGATATTCTCCCAGTCTCCTGAGTGCCCCTGATGTTCATAATCCATCTGTAATACATGACAACTTCTCCCTTATCTTTGCTGCTTGCAAACAGCTAGGAGGAAGCATGAAAAAAAAAAAACCAACAACCCAACAACCAAATCCCAAACAACTCTGCCCCAGTTCTTGTGCTTGGCACAGCCGCAGGGAGGCAACAGCAGAATTCCTCTTCAGCCCCACAATTACTCTGCTGGACTTCAGGGCGACAGTGCCCTGTGGAGTAGCTGCCATGTGGGGCCAGATGCAGCATCCAACTCTCAAGGCTCTGCTGAGCAGAAGAGCACACAATTCTTCTCACAGCTGAGAAGTTACTTGAATTTTGGTGAATTATGCACTGGGGGGAAGGAGAAGGAAGCGGTATGTAAATAGTCAGGTAGTTCCCTCCCTCTCTTAATTTCAAATACCAAAGTAACACACAGAGATACTGAAGCATCTCAAAAAAATTCCTTGGTAAGGATATCAGTGTGATCTGAGCAACTTGCCCTGAACACATCCTCAGAAGCTCTCACCAGTTTTGGATACAATACCTCAAAAATATTATGAAACCCAAATTAAAAACAAAAAAACCTCACCACAACAAAACAGCCCAAGGCAAACATGCAGGCCATCACATGCTGAGCTGCTGAGGTTTCTTCTACCCACTGAAATCAAAGTCTAGTGAGAAAAGTTGTCAGATGACAGAGTCACAAAGACCCCACCACAAGTGCTTGCTCCCTGCAAGCAAAGCATGAAAACCTCAGCTGCTCTTCACCTACTGCTGCAAAGCCCAGGTCCCAGCCCAGCCCTGAGGGTTCCCCAAGCCCAGCAAGGGAAAACCATCCAGACTGATGAAAAGCCACATTCAGCTGCTCAGAAAGTCAGCTGACAAGTAATCAGCAATTGTGGTATCATGAGAAACACTGGATGAAATCAGAGCACTGTGAGCATGCTGTGGCTCAGGACAGATCTGCTCAACACCGGAAAGCAGCACATACAAATGAGGTATCAGCTACACAGGGACTCAAAGATAAAGAAAAAATACTGGCTATGATGCCTTGGTGCTGCTGCCCATCGCTGAAGGTCTCATCTAAGGCCTCAGAATATCTGTCCCACCCATCAGAAACAGAAAGCCAAATATAATCTTGGAATTAAATCTTGACCCCCTAAAAAAAGCTTAGCAAAGTTTTGCCCCCCCCCAGATAGAGAGCATGGCTGAAGACAGCTGCTCTCTCCACTGCTTTCACCAGCAGGGCATGCCCAGAATAAAGTTGTGTTAAATTATGTAGACATTAGCCAGAAGGTTTATCAAACAAGGCACCTGAAGCCAGCCAGAGGGTGGCCAGGGAACATCTGAGAACCTGCGGAGAAGCAGCCATGGGATTTTGCAAAGAAAGATGGAGAAATTCATGTGATTGCTGTGCTCCTCTGCACCAAGCCACTTCTCACCAAGCAGGTTATCTGTTCTCCCCAAGAGGACTGAACCATTCTAAGGCTCCCTGGTGCTCCAAAGCACCTCTATAAAAAGCCAGAAGTCCTGAAAACACAAAGTGTTAACTAATTTTGAATAAGCAGTCAACAAGTGTTACCATGACTTTCTCGGCAACAGAAATCATAATCCCACAGTTCACTACTTACAGCGCTCATTTTTTTCTACATGGCATGCAACACATTTGGGGGTCTTCTCAGCTAACTAAGGAGCTGTAAATGAAGTCCTACAGCCTACAGCAGTTGTATAACATTATTCCTGTAAATGAAGTAATCCCAGACACCACCCTGAGCCAACAACTTCCACTGCAGCCCATGAAGGGGAAAAAAAATAAATCCTAGCATGGCACGCAGTAGATGAGATGAGAAGGATTAGTTTCTATATATGCCATGTGTTAACACAGTCCCCATTTAGGATGGCTCACTTTTCCCATCTCAGTCTCAGATGGAAAACAAGATGAGGAAAAAAAAATTCAAGTACTACAGAGAAGGTTTCCCCCACTTCTGGTTCGAGGGGGAAGAGAAGGGAAGGAGCAGAAGTGACACCCTCCCCTCCCCAACAACCCTAACCCAATTCACACACTGTTTTGCCTTTGTAAACTCCAGACAATTCCTCACATACCTCCAACCACACACTGAGACAATCACATCAGTAAAGTTAAACACACTTAAAAACAAACACGAAAAACCCACCCTCAGCAAACACATGTAACTAAATAGTTCACAGGGTTAAGCAAGATCATTAAACAGCTCTCCTTTTCCTTGTTTTTTTTAATCTTTTTTCTTTTCCTCTTCTTTAGTTTAAACAGGAAAAAAAGTGCAGTGCTGTCATGGAATCATAGAATAGTAAAAGTCAAGAAGCCAGGAACTCAAGTTGATTTTGTTTCCCCTTTCATGGCTTAAGGTCACTTGATTTCTCTTTCACTTTCCCCATCTGTAAAATAACAATGAGAAACTACTACACAGTGTTATAGAAATTATTCAATTCATAGCCATATAGTTCTTTGAAGATGTAAACAAAGTGCCAAGCATTATTACTAGATGATGAAATGATATATTTTCTCCCCCAAGCTATACAGAGGAAAAAGGAAGCCGTGCAAACAGCCAACTATATTCCTAATGAGATGCAATACCCAGAAAGTGGGACATCTTAAAAAAGACTGGACAATCTTCTTCTAGCTCACAAAGATTATTCCCAATACATAAAACTCACAGGATTATAAATGTAGAAAACAAACATATCATTTGACAAGGTTTCTGCAGACAAAATAAGCTTGTTTAAATAAACAGGGGAAATGGCACGTTCTCAGTCTTGGAAGAGAGCAAAAAGAATTTCTCAAAGAAGTAATGGAAGAAATGAAATGAGATTTGAAAGCTCTGTGTGGGATGAATTTATGTTTTTGGGATCTAAAACAACTGTCAGACTGGGAAAGTCAATTAAATATAAAGGACCGGATGGGAGGGGGGCAGGGAAATACAGCGTGCAACAGAGGTCACATGCTAGATAAACAGGGCACTATGCTAACTATTTACATATAAATACAACTCCCTTTCTCTCTGCAGAGATTTACATATATTAGAGACACCACCAGTACTGCGGGTGACCATAATGTTAAGTTATATTAATGTTACTCAAATCACATCACATAGAATGCAACAAATGTAATAACATCCTGCTTTCCGCAAGCAGCAATACTGCCTCTCAGAAGTAGGGGAATTAAAAACAACCAGAAAAATCCTGCCTCTTTCCATCCCCACCAGGGTGGCACTCTCCTTCCCCATCCCCTCCAGTACAGGATCACTGCTCAGCTGACAGGCTTACATGGGACACGGGATGTCAGTCACACAAGAGAAATGTTAACTCAAAAATCAAGAAATAGATCAGTGGCTTTAACTCTTACCGAACCCAGCAGTAAACCAGATCAAAACTGACCTTTGACCAGCATCTCCGTATCATTTAATGCCCTAATACTGCTCCGAAAACACACTGGGCTATGGCAGAGGGAGGTCTGGGCAAGGGGAAGGCATCGCATTTCTTACAAATGAGTAATTTTACTTCGCACTGGATAATTTGCTGTGCAGCACTCTCAGGTAACACGTCAGCATGAAAGCAATACCCCTACCCTACACACCCTGAAGTTGTGGCAGTGTAGGCTGTGCTGTGCCCCCACCTGCCCCACTGCCATGCTCTGGCTCCAGTGCTCCTCTGCCCCATGCCTGCCCTTGCACACACAGTACAGCCCCTCTGCTCCAGCAGCCAGGCAGGAACCGGGTTGGGGATGGCCTGGGGAATCCTTGTGCTCCAATCACAGGAAGCATTACACCTCCCATAAACATGCAGAGCCGCCACAGGCTCTGGGGAAATGTTTCAAATTATTACTATTTTGAGTTTAGCACAACTATTAAAAGCCCAAGAAAAGCTGTGTGTGGGCTGGACCCTGCAGGACAAGTCATCTAGTGCTAATAAAGGCAATAACAAGTACACAGAAGTAGCCTTGTACTTCTTTCCTTCCCATATTCAACATCGCATTGGGGAAAAAAAACCCCGCCACCACCAAATACTAATCTTTGATATTTGCACACAGGCACTGTAACAGGGTGCTATTTCAGTGCTGCATGTGCACACTCTTGTTTAGGACCTGCTGCCACCAAGCACAGACTTTAACTCAAGGCAGTCCCAAGAACTGGTGGAGAAGGTGAACATGCACCCAAAAACCTGCTAGGAAAGCAGCAGCCACAGGAAGTTATGACTGAATCTGGCTACACAGACACAGTTAGGTTTCTGTGTCTCCATGGCATCACACTAAAGCATCTCTCTCTGCTAAGGCTTATTTTGAAAGTCTTATTTAGCTTTTCTGGGTTATTCATAAACACTGCCTTACTGTGGTCCATGGTTGGACTGACAGCATCATGTTTTCAACACAGTGCTTGCTAGGGAGGGAACAATGGGATGGGAAACCATGCTTCTACAGCTAAACAGAGGCAGCAGGCAAATCACAGAAACTCTACTGGAAACACATGGGTGTATTTTGTGCGGTGAGACTGAAGCTCAGACATCTGGGCTTGATGTACTTGAGGCAACCCAATGAGAAAGCCCGTGTTCCTGGCTGAGAGAAGCAGACAGCAGCCTGAAACACAGTCCATTGCTCCTGTCAGTGCTGAGTCAGGCATGGGAACTTCTTGCTATCCTGTTAGGAGAGGCTCTTACTTATTTGTTTAACAGAGAAAGCAAGCAGCAGCCAGAGAAATCAGCTCCAGCCTTCCAGACCAATTGCTGAGGGCAACAGGCCTGACTCAAACAGCATGCCTCCAAACACCAGAAACATGCCGCTACTGGCCCTACAGGAACGGAGAAAGAATTGAGCACCTGCTCCTAGCAACCTAAGATGGACATGGACACTGTCCCTGAA